>CM070653.1:0-9185000 GCA_036346575.1 Dendrocalamus sinicus | reverse complement strand
ATATTTAGACATCAAAATAGTGCTAAAAGTGCCATTTAGTAAAAAAAAACATCGGTGGTACTGATCATACTATATTATGCTATGCTATGCTAGTATATAGAGCAAAATTTAGTTGCGAAATCAATGATAAGGTTGTTCGGAGTTCAACGCCGCGTTAATTCCCACATTAATCGCGTAACTAAACAAGACATTTGGCCGGCAATGAGCAAACTAGCCGGGGGAGGATTAGTTACGCGGGAATAAACTAATAACGGCGCACATGGTCAGTATGCAAAGCCTGCTGTCCCTAACGAAATCATTCAAGAGTACTCCTACGGTGGAAGAACCAAATTAATCGAGCTGAGTACTACACTCATCATGTTCCCATTTGCATAATGCTTAAGCCTCGGACGACTGGGAGCTGAATACATGGGGGGCTAGCCTTTTGGTTACTGGGAAGTGAGGAATTTTAACTACAGGGAAGGAAGAATTTCTGCGGTCTTCTTCAGAAAATTTTCTGGTGCAACTAGGCAAGCCAACTAGAGTAACTCTGTTTTTGTCAGCTTGTGAAGCAAACAGGGTAGAAAGCCAACATCCATTCCACTGCCTTCCCTTGAAAAGCCAGTGCTTAAAGAAACCGAGTCGGCTCGGCTAGTACCGAGGTGTGGGTGTACATCCCACCACACAAATTCAACTCCTCTTCGGCTCAAATTTGAGCGCCTATTTCTTTTTAATTAAATCGATGTCCTATATTTTTTATTGCTTATCTGGTAGCAGCTTGCAAGACCTAGCATTCATCGCATTTTATTTCTGGAAATAAGGAAAAGAAAAAAAGAAAAAGAGAGGCAGACAATCTATGCATGTCAGATTTTATTTCCAGAAAAGCAATAGGTGGATATTCCTATAACACTTTGGCCTTATTTAGATGCGTACAGCTTAGGCGGCCATATCCTTTCCAATGGGTGGGAAATGTCTACATATCCAAACAAGCGCTTAATGCAGTGCATGTAAGCCCCTCAAGTCTCATTGTTGAGATTACTAGTAAGATGTCCTTATGTTATAACAAAATTCCAAAAAAGATGATACATATTATTAAACATGATCTAAATCATACAATGCATATTAAAAAAAAGGGAGACAGTGCGAGAACATGTGGATGAAGCTCTTGATGGGTAGTTGCATTAATTCTCATCCATAACAAGCTTTTTTTAAATTCAAGTCTAAGTGCATTCTTCTGTAAAACTACAAACAAGAGCTCCTCTCTACCAATTCAGCAAAAATACACCTCTGATACGAAGAATGCCATGAGAAGCAAAATGGCAAATAAAACAAGTAGAAGATTGTGAAGTGGTTATGCATATTTGCATTCCATCACGAAATGTCATCTTGCAATCTCAACAAAAAGCGAAATAATTCAGTATGTTGTGCTTATATATCTACCTATCTAACCCCCCTCTCATTCTCCCCATTTGTTCTCACCTTACTCTCTCTCTCTCCTTCACCAGTGGCGCATAGTGGCGGGTTGCAGCAACGGATGGTGGCACGGCGTCCGACGGCGAGTAGTGGCTAGCAGGCGAGCACGGTTGGGAGTGGTCGGATCCACAACGATGCGTTGGGAGATAGACAGATTCAGCATATTCATCATGTCCGATCATTGGGTCCGCTGTCTTCCTCGGCTTAGGGCCCCGATCCTGGCAGACTAGCCCACAGCTGTTGGATCCTACGTCCCCAACGTAGGCACACTGGATCCACTGTCTCTGAGGTCATCATTGTAGGATCAGCCATTCGTGAGGTCAACGCGGCTGGATCCGCTGTTATTGAGATTGCCACTTCGAATATGCCCCGCCTGACCCTGCCAGCTTCACATTTCTTCCTCACCTCCATCGATGTGCACCTCACCCGAGCCGGTGTACTTCGCTTCCCTGTTTGTCATCTGTGTTGGTGTACTCCACATCCTAGTCGTCGACCTTGGCGTTGTACACTTCCGTTTCATCGTCATTCTTGGTGGTGTACACCAACGCCTCGTTGTCCGCACTAGTGTGGTCCTTTTCTTCGCTGCCAAGTACCACTCCACCTCTCTCTTCTTCCCATCTTAGTGCACCAATAGTATGGTGGCGCATGGGTGGAAGGAATAGAAGTGGCTTCGAGGGAGAGAACAAATCAAAGGCAGTTGTTGCCTCGCTATGTGTGAATAGTACAAAAAGTAAGGAACTTGGCGAAGCGGTCAAGTGAGAATGGGTGATAGAGCAGTTTGTGGGCTAACAACATAGGCCTAAGTGTCAATGCATGAAAGAGAAGACCGGATATAGGAGGGGTGAATAGACAAACTCTCTTTTTATATTAGTAAAGATTAGGACATCAAATAATGGGGTGGAGCCTCTTGCCTATTCCTACTTCTAGTTGTACAATAAAATTAATACTAATTCGAAAGGAATGATTTAGTAAAAATAATATGAGTTCTTTTGTGACAAAGAACAATACTATGAATTAGCATGTTCTAAAATGTCCTTTCCTTGAAATAGAGTAATACTAGCATGCTCTGCCTGACTGCCTCTAAAGTCTAATCTACATTAGGCCAGGGCTCTTTGGTCACTTTATGTTTCAAGTTCCAACAAACTAAAAGCTATATAAAGTAGGCCACTACACCTCCTACACCCTCGAAGCTCTCAAAACCTCTGTCCCCTTCCTCTAGCCCCTTCACTACTTTTCCTAGGTCTGACCCCCTCCTCTCCATCTCTGGCAGCTGGCATGCTCACCAGCGGTAAGAGGGGAGGGGGACCATTTCTAGACCATAGATCTACTAGTAGGATACTTTATTTTTTAGATTTTGTATAGCTAGCTGGTCCTTGTGGAGACAACCTTCTTCTTGGTGTTGCTGGAGGAGCGAATCATTAGGAGGTGTCAACGGTTGGCGCCTGCAACATCCGCTTGCATTTGTTCTTGGCGTCTTCAACATTTGTGCACAGCGACATCGGCAGCTCTACCTAGGTAGGCTCCACCATCTCCTTGTTTGGAGCCATCCAAATTTGGCTCTAAGATGGAGTCTTGAAGTTAATAGCAGTGCTTCCTGTCTGCGATCTTCTCCAACATCTAGCCCCAACCAAGTCGCCGTCCTTCAGGAAGGTTTTCTTCCTTTGTGTCGGTGAGTTGTGTCTCCTCCCCCAACTAAATAATTAGCTTCCCTTTTGTAGTTATGGTGTCAATCACAGTCTTGCTCAGTGAGTCGCTTCCTCTGGCCGATGTATATCTCTCCCCCGGCTCTATCACTCTGGATCCCCACCCGCTACTCCATCATCAGCGAAGCTACCAAGATCGAATACCAAATCCTCATAAGTTCTCGGTGGTCGATTGGATTATCACCATGTATATCATTGGCATCTCTTGGCGATGTAAATCTTCTAGTGTCTCCCTCAACCTCCATCCAAAGGAGGCCCATTTTCCTTTTCCGCCACTCGACATCACTGGCAAACGTGCAGTATGTGGTGGAGCCATGGCTAGATACGAATCTTCAAGGCGAGGAGCATCACAGGCTTTGTTCTCAGCTACTAGAGGACTTGAATGTGATTTTTCCTTTCACTGCTACAGACAGCCCTATCACGAGCGGTTGGGCGAATCGTCATCACGAGCGGTTCTGCTCCTCGAACCGTCGGTGTTTAGGTGTCGATGATAGTTGGTGGTTATCACGAGCGGTTCCGAGCCGTGCGTGATAAAAACTGTCTGAGCGGTCTTGATTACTAAGCGTGCGTGATAGACGAGTATCACGAGCGGTTGTTTATCAAAAACCGTGCGTGATAGTCTTCTATCACGAGCGGTTTTGATAAACAACCGTCGTGATAGAAGACTATCGCGCGGTTGTAATCAAGACCGTCGTGATATACACAATATCACGAGCGGTTTGTATTACTAACCGTGCGTGATATTGTGTATATCCTGACGATCGATAGTAAAGGCCATCTGTGATATCAGTCACTCCACAGACGGCACTCTTTGAAACCGTCTGTGATATGGTATCACAGACGGTTTTTAACAACGAACCGTCTGTGATACCAAGTGCATCATCCATTTTATTTGCTGTTTCTTGGCTAGCCTCAGGATATGCTAGCCATGCCCTCTGAAAGCAAGCAAGCAAGCAGATTACAGATAAATGACAGATATAAGTTAATTGCAACTCATAGTAAATTACAACAAAATTCGATACACAGATGAATGTAACAATATCACAATATCACATATATAGAATGAAAATTGTTACACAAAATCTGACAAATGAATTCAATTGAAGGAATTGTTTGATTTGTACAGTTGAATCCAATGTTTCAACATCTAATTATCACCATCGCCGCGTGGAACTCTCCTCTTATTTATGACCTCTGCTAGCAAGAATTGGGAGATGATTGCAATTTCGACGAGATTGTCAAGATCATATGCACTTCCGTCGAAGTTCACCATTGTCGCTAGGAGCAATGTTAAGTCATTAATTAGCATGTGTGTGTAATATAATCAGAAAAAATAATTATTGGAAGGACACGACAAACCTCGGATCATTGATCTTAGTACCCATGATTTCCTTCATATGGCGGCAAGCGTAGAATCCACATACGTTGCCACAGTAGCTCTTGGTGGCACTGCAAAAATAGAATTACATACATCGGTATTATCAATTCTAGAGGCATTATAACAAAGTATGATATAGGATTGTTGTGTTGTAGCGGGTACCGGAAATCGCGTGTTGTGTCGTAGCGTGTCACTGGATTTGTCGTGTGTTCCTCCTTGGGCAACATATTCGGCTTGGTAGGTGGTTGTCGAGACCCGAATATACAAATCCGGACTCTACTGTGTGTTCTGCACTAGTCCAGGATCACGCTAGTGCACACAGCGTAAACAAAGACAAATATCATCCACATCACGATACTCTAAAGGAAATCCAAATTATATTAATAACCATCAGAGTACGACCTTATGGCCAAGCTTACAATTATGAGCCTGAAGGGCTTTTAAAGAAACTAGCAGCGGAAATCCAAAATTAAGCGTAGTAGCCACTCGACATGCCCACAGGCAATCGACTGGGGAGCGAAGTCCTAATCCGTGAAGTCCTCGTAGTAGCCTCCTTCTAGCAACTCCTGCTGATCTGGTCCCTCCTCCTCAACTGAGCAACATGGGCATAAAGCCGTGAGTACATTGGTACTCAGCAAGTCGTTTGTAACAAATGAATGCAATATAATATGCAAAGCTTAACAATGGATGGCTGAAAGGTTAGTTTTGCATGAAGCGACAATTTGAAGTAAATACAATATATAGATTGAAAAGCATATTTAACAACAGACACTAAGTAAATATATCAAAGGAATTGAATATAACCACAAGTGAACTAACCATTCACTTCCCATCTCAAACCAATCAAATTTTCATAAAGACTCTACCCCTCGTGTGAAATCACCGAGCATTGTCCATGACCGAGGACACGGCTATTCGAATAGTTTTACACTCTGCAGAGGTTGCACAACTGTACCCACACAATGTGATTAGCCTCGGCAAGGAAATCACAACAAGGCTTTTACAATGGTCCATCTCCACCGATCCCACTCGCTAAGGATTCGCGTCGAGTAGGGTAACCCCTAGTCGATAATTGCCCCTCTTGCGCCACACAACATCGTAGTAAAACCAAAGTGAAGACTTCACAAATTATTATGCCAGTCTATCCCATACTAGACATGTGGTTTGCGATTAAGCTCGGATCAATGGCGCACAAAGTTAAGTCCTTAACAATTACCCAGTGAAGCATCCACATCCCAATGTGCATCCGGCACCCCTTTCTCGCACGATCATTCGCCCAAGTGAAAGCCAAGTTTGTATAACCAATGCCCATGACACTACCCATGTCATGACATACAAATTTTATAAGCGTGGCTAACCACCACGTTCAAGTAAACCATTAAGTCGATTAATTAACCACATGCGATGCGGATCGCGAACTAATAATAAGCGAGCTAAGCGGTTGAACGTAACCCCATGTGACAATTATTATTTATCACTAAATAATTCCCAATCCTAAGGTGTCAATGGAATCATGGCAATCAAGTTATCATGGAGGATTTAACCAATTAGGAGTATAACTACCAATTACGAGGTTTTATTAACAAATAGCCATGCATGATAATTTGAAACAAAATAATACATAATAGATTGAAAACTGGGTTCAACATGATCAAAGAATACGACTTGCCTTGGCCTTGCTCAGATGAGGGCTCTTGGTCTTCAAATCCAACTTCCGCTCCCTCGAACACGCGAT
Organism: Dendrocalamus sinicus; assembly: GCA_036346575.1. NCBI lineage: Eukaryota > Viridiplantae > Streptophyta > Magnoliopsida > Poales > Poaceae > Dendrocalamus > Dendrocalamus sinicus. Next base: position 9,178,732 of record CM070653.1, on the reverse strand, counting down.
CTAACGAGAGAGAAAGCGAGACGAAAGAGAAAATAAATTCAAATAAAATTCAAATGAACTCCAAAACTTTCAAACCTGAACCAAAAGGTAGAGCTCAATTTTAGATGAATTTAGAAAAAGAACGGGTCAATCGGAGCTAGGATGAGGAGAACGGGCTCTTGGAAAATTGGATTTTCTGAAAATCAGGAAAATTGGAAAAGTGCATCGTCTTTGTGGACCGGCGCACGGGAGGTGAGTCACGGTGAACCCGCGCGACGAATCTTGGGGCGGCGGCGGCCGACGCGGCGACTAGGGTCGAGTGGCGGTGGCGTGGCGGACACGCAAGCGTTAGGGCGGCGTGGCGGCGCGTGGCGGGCTCGGAGCACTGCGGCGCGGGCGTCGGACGGCGTGGTGCGGCGCGTGGGACGATCCGGCCGTCGGCCCAGATCGGCTCACGGGTCACGGCTCGGGCCGACGGGCGGGACCCACAAGGCGCGCACGGCTCACATGGGCCGGCGCGACGGAAAGCGAAGGGACGCGGCGCGGCGTCGATCTTGGCGTCTTGCGCGTGCACGGGCGCGAGGCGGCGCGGCCGAGGCGCGCGGGCGCGGCGCGTCACTGGCATGGCGGCGCGCGTCTGCCGGCGGCGCGGCGCGGCGGTTCGCGGCGGCGGCCGGCGGCGACGGAGTGACGGCGGCGGCGAGGTGGCGGGGCGACGCGGCGGCGGGAGCACCGGCGTGATGGCGAGCAGACGAGCGGCGGCGAAGCTCTGGCGGCGACGGCCGGCGCAAAGATGACGAGCGGCGCGGCTGGCGGCGCGCGGCTCCGGCGGCGGCGCGGCGAGCGGCGGCTCGGGATCTGAAGGCGGCGGCGGCTTTATACGGACCGAGGTGTCGCGCGCGGGACGGCAGCGGCGGCGGCGAGTCCGGCTTCGAGACGGGAAGACGAGTCCGGTCGGGACGACTGATCGGTGGGCCCCACAGCCGGTGGCGCGGTGAGCAGCGCCGAGATGCGGCGCGGCGCTGGCGCAGCGGATGGCGGCCACGTGGCGATCATCGAGAGGCTATATGAGCGGCGCGGCGCGGATGCTGGCACGCAGGCAGGCGCGCGGCGGCTGAAATTGGTCGGAGCCGAGGCGGGTTGGGCGGTGGTGGGTTTCGACCTTTGGCGGTTGGGGATTTTGGTATTTTTCTTTTCATAAATTCATTTAAATCCTTTTGAGCTCTAGAAAATAGCAAATAAATCCAGAAAAATCCAGAAAAATCCAATAAATTCCTTGAGACACAAGGAACTCAAATAAAATAACTTTGGCAAATGTTCATGTTCAGATTATTCATATTAAATCCTTTTAATTCATAAAATTTCATTTAAGCTTTAATTAATTTCAGAAAAAAATTCAAATGGTGAATTTTATTTTAAAAGCTTCAAAATACTCTGAAAATCAGGATGTTACAAACCTCCCCTTAAACGGAATCTCGACCAGAGATTCGGCTCTCTAAAGAATAGGTTTGGAAACTCCGCTTTGAGATCCTCCTCGCTTTCCCGTGTTGCTTCCTCCTCTGAATGATTGCTCCTCGAACTTTGCAAAAGCGAACGACTCTTCTTCTAGTGACTCGCTCGACACTTCCAAGATTTTGATGGGATGCTCTTTATAGGACAGATCCTCCGAGATCCACGACCTCAATTGCACCGCTTCCTCGCACTCGCAAGCACTTCTTCAATTGAGACACATGAAAAACATCGTGTATCCCGCTCAAGTTCTCGGTAGCTCCGGTGATAGGCAACTTCTCCCTTGCGCTTCAAAATCTTGAATGGCCCCACATACCTTGGTGCTAGCTTTCCCTTCATTTGAAAACGCTTAACACCTTTGAAAGGTGTGATCTGAGATACACATAATCATTGGGCTCAAAGCTTAAATCTCTTGGCGAGTATCGGCATAACTCTTTTGCTCGGCTTGAGCTGCTTTCACCTTTCTTGAATCAAGCGCACTTTTCTTGACTTCTTGCAAACACTCGCCCAAAAATTTGCCTTTCTCTGTTTCTTTCCAATTGAGAGGGTCCTACACTTCCGACCATACAAAGCCTCAAGCGGTGACATCGCAAGCGGCACAGTAGCTGTTGTTGTAGGAAAATTCTGCAAAGGTAGGCAATTGTCCCACTTAGCTCCGTGATCCAAAACACATGCTCTCGGCATATCCTCTAGGATTTGATTTACACGCTCTGTCGACCATCGATGCTGTGGGTGATAAGTGTGCTGAAATTCAGATGAGTACCCATCGCCGTGGAAACTACTCCAAAATCGTGAAGTGAGCTGCGATCCACGATCCGACACAATCCTCTTAGGAACTCCATGGAGACTCACAATTCGGACATATACAATTCGCCAACTTATCTCCGAATATGTGGTTTTATTTGGAAGGAAATGGGCTACCTTTGTCAATCGATCCACAATTACCCATATCAGTCGTAACCTTCCTTGGTCTTGGGTAGACTGTGATGAAATCCATGCCCACATCTTCCCACTTCCACTCGGGAATTTTCAACGGTTGCAACAATCCTGCGGGTCTTTGATGCTCTGCTTTCACTCGCTGGCAAACATCACATAGTGCTACATACTCTGCTATTTCTCGCTTCATACCTGGCCACCAGTACTTATCCTTGATGTCCTGATACATCTTGGTACTGCCTGGATGAATTGAATATAATGACTCGTGTGCCTCTTTAAGCAACAATTGCTTTAACTCTTCCTTATTGTGTACGCACAATCGCTTCTTGTACCATATGATACCCCGATCATCCTCCACAAAACTCGCCGCTTTTCCTTCCTTCAATCCAACCTTGATCCATTGGATATTTTCATCCTCGGTTGCGCTGACGAATCGACTATCCAAGGTCGTTTGCAAGTCCAAAGCGCCAACATCCCTTCTTCAACCAACTCCAAACCGAGCTTTTGGAATTCCTCGTGCAATCTTTGGTTGACTCTCCTTGACCATAATTGTGTTGCAATATACCTTCTGCTCAACGCACCGCCACTCGTTGGCTTTTCTGGGGATAGTGGATTCCAATGTCATAGTCCTTTATCAACTCCAACCATCTTCTTTGTCTTAGGTTAAGGTCGATTGGGTGAAGATATACTTCAAGCTCTTATGATCCGTGTAGATCTCACATCTCGTTACCCATCGTAGTGTCGCCATATTTTCGTGGCATGCACAGCTCGCCGCTAACTCCAAATCGTGCGTAGGGTAGTTCTCCTCATGTGGCCTCAAGCGACGCGATGCATAAGCTACCACTCTTTTGTCTTGCATCAATCGCACCTAAACCTTTGCGGGGCGTCACAATAAATCTCAAAATCTTTCTTGATGTCGAGCAAAATTAAGATGAGTCTTTGTTGTCGGACTTTCCTTTAACTTCCGAAAACTCTTCTCGCACTCTGGCGTCCATTCAAACTTCTTTTCCTTCTTTAGTAGTGGGTAAGGGTGGGCTACACTGGAGAACCCTTCAATGAATCTCAGATAGTAACCTGCCATTCCTAGGAAGCTTGGACTGGGTCAGCGCGTGGGTGCCTTCGGTGAGCACATCTTGTACTTTCCCGAGTCAACGGACACTCCTCTGCTGTCAACACATGACCCAAAAAGGCAACTTCCTTCATCCAAAATTCACACTTGCTGAACTTAGCATACAACTTGTGCTCCCGCAATCTTTGCAATACCAATCTCAAATGCTCCTCATGCTCCTCCTCATTCTTGGAGTAGATCGAATGTCATCAATGAACACAACGACAAACTTGTCCAAGTAATCCATGAACACCTTGTTCATCGTGTACATAAAGTAAGGTGGGGCATTGGTTAAGCCAAAGGACATCACGGTGAACTCGTATAATCCATAACGAGTTGAGAAGGTCTGTCTTGGGTATGTCCTCGGTCGAATCCTCATTTGGTGATACCCGATCTCAAATCAATCTTGGAAAACACTCGGCTCCTTTTAATTGATCGAGCGGATCATCAATTCGGGCAACGGTACTTATTCTTGATAGTAACTTCATTGAGAGCTCGGTAATCCACGCACATCGCGGCTACCATCCTTCTTCTTGACGAACAATACTGGTGCTCCCCATGGAGAGGTGCTGGGTCTAACATATCCTTTATCCGGTAACTCTTGTATACGCTTCTTCAATTTCGCTAACTCATTGGCGGGCATTGGTAAGGTCTCTTGGAAATTGGCGAGGTGCCTGGTGCTAACTCAATTGCAAACTCCACTTCTCTTTTTGGTGGCATCCCGGGGAGATCATCGGGAAAAACATCGGGATATTCTCTGGCAACTGGTACTTCATTTAGGGCAATCCCTTTACTTTGGCACACCATCACTTTTTCTGGTTGCTTCATGTCGGCTTCAAATCTAACCTTGCTTCCATCGGGACCGTCCAAAGTGACTGCTCGGCTTCCACATTCCAATACTGCTTGATGCTTCTTGAGCCAATCCATACCCAAAATTACGTCCAAAGCGGATATTCAAGACAACCAAATCTGCGGAGAACTCTACTCCTTGGATGGCTATCCTAACTTTGGGGCATCCTAGGTTTGTACTCATCTCGAGCACGGGATTGAACCAATAAAATGGAACCAAGTGCAACGACTTCCAACTTATGCTTTAGAGCAAAACTCAGAAACAAGCGAATGTGAAGCTCGAGAATCAAACAAAGCGTGGCGGTCTTGAATTTATCGGGAACTTACCAATCACCACATCCGCGCCGCTTGAGCCTCCTCCATGGTGGCGTGGTTCACTGCCACGCATCACGGTCTGCGATCCTTTGTTGGGTTGATTTGATCCTTGAGGTGCTCAGCGCCCCGATCTGCTGCGGGTGCGATGCAGTGTGGCTCCCAAGCTGAAGCGGCCCGGTGTCAACGCGGTATTTTGCGGGCATTTGTTGGCATAATGTCCCGTCTCATTGCATTTGAAACAAGTGATCGCGACATGGGCTTGGTAATCCTCTGCTGTTGGCTTCCCACCGATTTGGTTTTGCGCCAAGAAAAGCGACGGGAGCCGTGCGGGAGTTTTGAATCGGCGATGCCGAGGAACTCGAGCTGGCTGAAAATTACAGCGGGCTCTCGAGCTTGGTGCATCTGTGATCCTTGCTGCATCATTCTTCTCTTGCGAGATTCTTCCAACTCGCGATGACTTTCCTCAATGAGCATTGCTTTGTCCACCATGTTTTGAAGCGGCATAATCATGTCCCACTACGAACTTTCAATCGGGTTCAATCCTTTCTTGAACCTCTTCTCGCGAGCATCATCGTGGCGACATCTTACGGAGCATAACGGGCCAACCGAGTGAACTTGTTGAGATATTCACTCACGGACATGTTCTTCTGCACGCAACTCCCAAATTCTTCCTTCTTCATTTCGATCACCCCATCCGGGATATGGGCATGACGAAAAGCTCCTGCGAACTCAGCCCAAGTGATGCTCTCTGGATCCTCGTGGCGGCACAATAATTTTCCCACCACTCATTTGCGGCACCCTCAAGCCGATGGGCTGCATACAACACCTTCTCGCGATCGTACCTTTGGGCAAGGTTAAGCTTCTTTTCCACCGAACGCATCCGGTCATCGGCTTCTAGTGGCTCGAAGACCGTGAATAGGTAGGAGGCCTTGTCCTCATAAATTTCGCAAACTTGGACCTGCTTTGGCGAATCGGTGGAGGCATGGCCATGTCTTGATCTGTCGATTCATCATGGCGTTCATGTTTCGCATCATGGTGTTCATCAACCGAGTGCAGGCTGCCATGGCCCGACTCAAGGTTGGATCGATCCAGTGGGTTTGCATCTCGCTCGGAGTTGCTGATCGCCTCGGGATCGACTCATCGACCACGTCTGCGGAGCTCGGGTATCAACCATCGAAAGAAAGATCACTTGCTTGAGGACGGCTTCACAGGCTTACGGTAAGAGGGAAAAGCAAAGATAAGTGGTAAGTTCGTCTAAGGGGATATTCTAATGGTAAATCCTAAACTAAACAATCACTTAGCGAAAAGCTAACAAAAGAACAAATAAATCACTTCAATAAAAGATTTGATATGACTGCAACATATTGCTTTTGAGGGCAAAGCGCAGCTCACATCACACTCAATGCAAACAAAACCACTTCCTAACCGATGCTATCCTATGCTACGGTCTACTCTTCCGGCTCCCACTCGGGTCCGGCGAGGTGCGGTGTGCGATCTTCCTCTTCTTCCTCTGCATCATCAGAGAACGCGTCCATCGGTTGCGGAAGCGCATTGTAGGCGCCTGCTGGAATGACGAGTTGAAGGTACTCTCGGCGATCATCGCCATGCGTTGCCTTTCCTCCGGTGGGTGGCGAGGCGAAGGTGGAGGTGTTGGCGCCCGCGAGTGTACTCCTCGAGTTCATACTTTCTCTTGTATTCTGGATGAACTTGGTCATCCGATCTTATACCGTCGCGAGTTGAGCAACGGCCTTGCGTGCACCGCCATGATTTGAACCTTTGAAGTGTGGTGTACGACGTGACCTCCAAGCTTGATAGTGAAGTACAACCGTGTGAAATGGTACCCTCTTACTTCATCATCCATGGGCGTACATTGGTGTTCTTTTGAAACCAAGACTTCTTAGCGAGACTCAAGCACTCTCCTCCATCCTCGACTGCTATAGTTGCTTTGCGACATCTGAAGACGGCACAAGATAAGAGTCGTTTAAAAATTTTCATTTTCGCAGAAATTTTAAGGTGAGAGGCAAGAGTCCCTAAGAATAAGGTAAGAGAGTAAAGAATTTGCTAAATATCAGGTTTGGTTGTTTTGTCTTTAGAAAATAGGTTTTGAATTTTTGAGACAACGACTAACTTAGGTTTTAGCCCTCTGATCGATATGGCTCGATACCATCTCTGTCGAGACCGAATATACAAATCCGACTCTCTGTGTGTTACGCACTAGTCGAGGATCACGCTAGTGCACACAGCGTAAACAAAGACAAATATCATCCACATCACGATACTCTAAAGGAAATCCAAATTATATTAATAACCATCGAGTACGACCTTATGGCCAAGCTTACAATTATGAGCACGAAGGGCTTTTAAAGAAACTAGCGTGAAATCCAAAATTAAGCGTAGTAGCCACTCGACATGCCCACAGGCAATCGATCGGGAGCGAAGTCCTAATCAAGTGAAGTCCTCGTAGTAGCCTCCTTCTAGCAACTCCTGTTGATCTGGTCCCTCCTCCTCAATCGAGCAACATGGGCATAAAGCCGTGAGTACATTGGTACTCGACAAGTCGTTTGTAACAAATGAATGCAATATAATATGCAAAGCTTAACAATGGATGGTGAAAGGTTAGTTTTGCATGAAGCGACAATTTGAAGTAAATACAATATATAGATTGAAAAGCATATTTAACATGGACACTAAGTAAATATATCAAAGGAATTGAATATAACCACAAGTGAACTAACCATTCACTTCCCATCTCAAACCAATCAAATTTTCATAAAGACTCTACCCCTCGTGTGAAATCACCGAGCATTGTCCATAACCGAGGACACGGCTATTCGAATAGTTTTACACTCTGCAGAGGTTGCACAACTGTACCCACACGATGTGATTAGCCTCACTTAAGGAAATCACAACAAGGCTTTTACAATGGTCCATCTCCACCGATCCCACTCGCTAAGGATTAGCGCGTCGAGTAGGGTAACCCCTAGTCGATAATTGCCCCTCTTGCGCCACACAACATCGTAGTAAAACCAAAGTGGAGACTTCACAAATTATTATGCGAGTCTATCCCATACTAGACATGTGGTTTGCACGATTAAGCTCGGATCAATGGCGCACAAAGTTAAGTCCTTAACAATTACCCGGCGAAGCATCCACATCCCAATGTGCATCCGGCACCCCTTTCTTTGCACGATCATTCGCCCAAGTGAAAGCCAAGTTTGTATAACCAATGCCCATGACACTACCCATGTCATGACATACAAATTTTATAACTGTGGCTAACCACCACGTTCAAGTAAACCATTAAGTCAGGATTAATTAACCACATGCGATGACAGATCCCAGCGAACTAATAATAAGCAGGCTAAGCAGTTGAGCGTAACCCCATGTGACAATTATTATTTATCACTAAATAATTCCCAATCCTAAGGTGTCAATGGAATCATGGCAATCAAGTTATCATGGAGGGATTTAACCAATTAGGAGTATAACTACCAATTACGAGGTTTTATTAACAAATAGCCATGCATGATAATTTGAAACAAAATAATACATAATAGATTGAAAACTGGGTTCAACATGATCAAAGAATACGACTTGCCTTGGCCTTGCTCAGATGAGGGCTCTTGGTCTTCAAATCCAACTTCGCTCCCTCGAACACGCGATCTAACGAGAGAAAGCGAGACGAAAAGAGAAAATAAATTCAAATAAAATTCAAATGAACTCCAAAAACTTTCAAACCTGAACCAAAAGGTAGAGCTCAATTTTAGATGAATTTAGAAAAAGAACGGGTCAATCGGAGCTAGGATGAGGAGAACGGGCTCTTGGAAAATTGGATTTTCTGAAAATCAGGAAAATTGGAAAAGTGCATCTTTGTGGACCGGCGCACGGAGGCTGAGTCTCACGGTGAACCCGCGCACGAAGCGAAGGCGGGCGGCGCTGTCGACGCGGCGACTAAGTGAGGTGGCGGTGGCGTGGCGTACACGCATAGCGTTAGGGCGGCGTGGCGGCTTGCGTGGCGGCTTCGGGAGCACAGCGGCGGGCGTCGGACGGCGTGGTGCGGCGCGTGGGACGATCCGGGCGTCGGCCCAGATCGCTCACGGGTCGGCTCGGGCGACGGGCGGGACCCACAAAGCGGCGCGCACGGCTCACATGGGCCGGGCGACGGGGAAAGCGAAGGACGCGGGCGCGGCGTCGATCTTGGCGTCGCGGCGTGCGGCGCGAGGCGGCGGCGAGGGCTTGGCGCGCGCGCGCGCCCGGCGCGGCGGCGGCGAAGCGGCGCGGCGGCGGGCGGGCCGGCGACGGAGGACGGCGGCGGCGAGGTGGCGGGACGACGACGGCGGCGGGCTCACCGCGGTGGCGAGCAGCAGACGGCGGCGAAGCTCTGGCGGCAACGGCCGCGCAAAAGATGACGAGGCGGCAGCGGCTGGCGCGCGGCTCCGCGGCGGCGGCGGCGAGCGGCGGCTCGGGATCTGAAGCGAGGGGCGGCGGCTTTATACACGGACCGAGGTGTCCGCGACGGGACGGCAGGCGCGAGTCCGGCTGAGAGCGGGAAGACGAGTCCGGTTCGGGACGACCGATGGTGGGCCCCACCGCCGGTGGCGCGGTGAGCAGCGGCCGAGATGCGGGCGCGGCGCTGGCGCGGCGGATGGCGGCCACGTGGCGATCATCGGAGAGGCCAAGGCGAGCGGCGCGGCGCGATGCCCGACGCGCAGGCACGCGGCGCGCGCGCTTGGGTGGCGGAGCCGAGGCGGTTGGGCGGTGGTGGGTTTCGCCCATTGGCGGTTGGGGATTTTGGTATTTTCTTTTCATAAATTCATTTAAATCCTTTTGAGCTCTAGAAAATAGCAAATAAATCCAGAAAAATCCAGAAAAAATCCAATAAATTCCTTGAGACACAAGGAACTCAAATAAAATAACTTTGGCAAATGTTCATGTTCAGATTATTCATATTAAATCCTTTTAATTCATAAAATTTCATTTAAGCTTTAATTAATTTCAGAAAAAAAATTCAAACGGTGAATTTTATTTTAAAAGCTTCAAAAATACTCTGAAAATCAGGATGTTACAGTGGTTCTCGGCAACACATTTCCCGTTGGAAGCATGTCCACTAGGAGACCTAATAATGCCGTGAAACTCTTGTCGGACCAACCATTGCTTGCCTTCAATTTTAGCAGTTCTAGAACTGATGACAACCTCATGTATTGCGGCTTGCAGCCCGGGAACAAAGGTTTCTCGGAGTCCTCCATCAAGCCCTCAAATTTACCAAACTCTCTCTCACTATAGTTCCCTTCTTCATCACGTAACATCTGATCCAGATTGTCATCCTGCGACCTATCCTCATGATCGAAAGAACAGTCCACAACTGGTATATCGTTGTCTCCCTCGGCTATGTCATAACTATCTTCTTGTGTACTCTTCTCTTCACCGTGATTGGTCCAACATTTGTACCCTTTTCAAACCCCTTGAATCAAGTGAGCTTCAATCTGTTGAGTTGCTAAACATCTTGAGATTATCACAATCAATACATGGGCAATACATATATTTCATCCCCTTCTTCAACATATCCAGCTCAGTAGCCCTTCTAAAGCGGACACACGATAATGTACTCTTCACTCACACGGTTCTCAATATACATCCGGCTTGGTCCATCTACGCTACACAAGTGACAAATGGGTGTCAAAAATGATTATTACCTCTACTACTAACCTCCGATCGATCACTAAGAATGTTAAGTAATTGAATACTAATCTACGATCGATCACTAAGAATGTTAAGTAATTGAGTATGCTAACCTCGATCGGATCAATAAGAAGCGGTGATATTTTTCACCCCAACTCCCTAAAGCGGCGCCTTGCTCCACCGATGCGGCGCAATGAAGACAGATCGGTGTCGACATCCTTCAAGCAAATGCGCCAAGTAATTAATACTACGCGAGAATATCACGAGCGGTTCCAACTACAAGCGTGCGTGAAAATTATATATCACGCAGCGATTCGTATTAATACCGTGCGGAATTATCACCGACGGTTATTAATATTAACCGTCTATGATTTCGCCTAGCATAGACGGTTTGAATAAATAACCGTGCGCGATAGTCTCATTATCACGCAGCGGTTCGTAACACGAACCGCCTCGTGATGTACATAATATCACGCAGCGGTTGAAATATCAACCGCTGCGCGATTTATCGCGTATCACGACGGTTCGTGTATAGAATCGCATGCGTGATAGTCCTTCATGCAGTTTACACTACAAACCGCCTGCGTGATAGTTACTGAGGATGAGCTGTTTCGTCGAGCGCATGATCGCCAACTCAAAGCATATATAGCATAGCATTGAGGCACATCAGAGGCTGCTGCTGTGTCTTGAGAATGCAAAGAGCTGGTCTTCGATGTGGCGCCACATCCAAGACGATGTGGTGTCACATCCGTAGACCAGCTCTTGGAATTCCTCAAGACATAGCGGAGGGCCTCGGATGTGCCTCAATGCTATGCTATATATACTTCGAGTTGGCGGTCATGCCTGATTTAAACAGTTCATCTTTCGACAAAATTCAAGGCAATTTTATTACAATAGTGCAAAGAAAGACATTCCCAGTTCTTCGTTGAGCGTGACATAGCCGACTTCTTTGGTGGCGACTATCCATCTGCTTCTTCCCACTCCTTTTCTACATCTCGGTCTCGTATCACGTATGCAAGAGCAATGATTCATCTACTATGAATCATTGCATCGCGCACGTGATCGAGACCGAGATGAAGAAAAGGAGTGGAAAGAGGCGATGGATAGTCGCCACCAAGAAGTCGGCTATGTCACGCTTCACCAAGAATCTGGGAATGTCTTTTTTGAACTTTTGTAATAAAATTGCCTTGAATTTTGCAGGAAAAAGAAGGATTGTTGGAGTGGACATCACATCTCGGCGAGAGTCGACATCGTCGAGGAACATGCAAATACAGAGGCAAGCAAGCAAATAAAATAATGTTACCCATACCCTCGAAAACAATCAAATACAGAGGCAAGCACAACAACACATTCAAATCTATTACAGCTAACGAACCCTTCATGGCACGGCGGTGCGTCGAACAAAGACACACTTACGACACTTACGGCAAGAGTGTGTTGTCCAGTGCCCGCCGTGCGCGACTGAGGCGCTAGCTCATAGCGGAGGAGATGCATGAAGGAAGCTAGCTAGTGGATGAACTCACGCGTGACTAGTACCGCTGGAAAGGTAGATGAGGTTATTAATAAATTTGAGTAGTAGGAGGAATCGCTGCGCTGCCATTCCATGTGGAGAGAATGGGCGGTCGAGATCGAAATCACGGTATACACCAATTATTGGTGACATACACCAATTATTGGTCAACAATTATTGGTGACTCTGTGATTATCACGAGCGGTTTGTTACATGAACCGTGCGTGTTGGCAGATATCACGAGCGGTTCGAATTAAGAACCATCGTGAAAATTCCTGACGGTTCTTAATACGAATAAATGCGTGATGTCTCAATATCACGAGCGGTTCTTGTTAATAACCGATCGTGAAAATATCACTGACGGTTACCCATATAAACCGTGCGTCATAAGCTTCATACCGAATGCTTGGCGTGTTTCGATGCGTAGCGGCCGTGTTTGATCGTCTAGTTAACGTCTCTCGATCGTTATACGAAGCGTCTATATCATTAATGTTTGGGTATACGAACCGTCTGTGCTAAAGGTTAAATATGCGCGCCTAATCCAGGTCTCTTCTACGTACGTACAATACAATATACAATACAACATGGCTTCTACTACTGTTCTTGTGATCATCTCCTTCCTCTCATCTGTTCATCACGAATTGTTCGGCCGGAACCTTACACAGGCGGCCAGCAATTTGCATCTGGAGCGACTTCTCGCACCGCCTGCTCTCCTTCCCGACTTTCTTGCATCCGTCGGCCTTGACTGATCCTCCGCCGTCGATGGGCGTCTCGCTGCCGCTCAAGAAAGGGAAACAGCCCTCACCACGGTTCTTCTCTACAATGTGCGCAATGCGGAAGAAGCTCTACACGCATTGCGAGGCGATGGATAGCCTTGCCGATCAAGCGAAACGGCGATTCGAGGAATCTTTTCATGCTATCCTCTACGACATTATGGATGTGTGATCATTTGCCCAGTGCAGGAGGAAGTGCCGAGGACAAGGGCAATCTTAACGGCGTTCGAGAATTTAGCGGCTGATCCTCCAAGTCCCCAAGTTGAAGAAGAAGGTTACGAAGCCCAAAAGAATACAATCTGGGAAACTCTTTACCTGTGCAACTTTTGTAATAAATTTGCCTCTAATTGAAATTAATAAATTTTCCTTTAATTTGTGATCTCTTGTCTCAGTAGTTCTGTAGTTAAGTTATTAGAAGCAATGTGTACTTATATATTAACCTCGATCTAGAATATGACAGACAAAGGGACATCACGGCGGTTCTTGTGAAAAACCGTCAGTGAACATTCCTGACGGTTCTTAACAACAACCGCTGTGATAGTCGACACAACACGGCGGTTTTAATAAAAACCATCTGTGATAATCTCAGATTATCAAGCGGTTTTAATAAAACCGCTCATGATATTTCGATATCACGCAGGCGGTTCGCAGGTAAGAACCGTCTGTGATACTCCTTTTCCGCCACAAATACCACAGACGGCCTTCAAATTAAAACCGCCTGTAATAGTTTACATTACAGACGGTTTCACAAAACCGTCTGTGATTTGCCGTCTACTATTAGCCTTTCTGTAATAGTGTTTCTTTGTACTCATTTTTCTTATGTGCCAGGGACCAAGTTATGAAAGGTCTTTTTTGTAGGGTCCTTTATGCAATATACTGGGTGGATGTACTTACTCTATAATATTAATTCAGAGGTAATGGACTATAGGGCCATATTAGCCCCTCAAAAAAAAAAAAACTAAAAGCTAGCACCAGGTAATCATAGCTTGCAAGTTGAACAGAGCCAGAATGATGTGTTGGAAATAATGTGCTTATACACATGTTTCCGTAAATTCTAAAGGGAGTGTAACTTCAGAAAAAGAGAATTTGTATACTGTAATTTTAGGTGATTCAAAGTGTAACTTTAAATGGCCGAGAGATAAAAAAAATGACAGTGTAATAGTAAAACCGAGTTCCAAAGGCCATTGGTGGCATTGAACGCGCATACTCTCTCGTTTGAATCTTCAACTAGTCTATGTTGAGGACGTGCACACGTACGTGGACCGTTCGGCGGCGGCGTCCTACGCGGATTCGATCAAAGAATCAAGCAAAGAAGTAGCGCGTCGTTGGGGCTAGTGAAGGGTCTATAAAGAGCACAGGGAGGCGTCCTTGGAAGAACAGAGAACAACACTACACTTCATCTTCTTCCTCTAGTTTCCTGTTTTGCCTTTGTGCTGCGCCATCTCCCAAACTGAGCCGGCCGAGCTGCTCGTCGTGCAACGGCAGCCCGGTGAGCGGTGTCTCTGAGCCTCGTCCGTGTTGGGTCCCTGCACGGGGCGGTCTAGAGGTCTCTGGGCAGCGCACTGCACGACCGGTTGAACCTCGATCTTCCTCGACAATGTCCTCTTGGAGGCGCGTGGTGAGACGGCTTCATCGACATCCTTCTCTCACGACGAGATCTTGGACAAGCTGCTGCTGAGTACGTCCGAGGCAACATCATCTGCATCCACTGCTCTTCGGCCATGCACGCGGAACGTCTTCACCGACCAGACGAAGTTGCTCGCGTGAAGAAGATCGGCGGTACACCCAATCGGCACCGCATCACTCTTTCTAACCTGCATCGAGGCACTCCGTAAGTTTGCATCTCTTTGTTTACCCAATATGTGTGATATTTGTTAGAAATATGGACCATATTTTAATTCCAGAATTTACTAAGAGTCAAATATCGTAAATAACTAATGATGCATAAATCAGTATCAATGACAGGCAAATCATTGTACTTCAAAATATATATAGAAACAAAATTTAAACAAGTCGATTGATCATACAAACAACTTACAGTTAGGTGAGGAGAAAGAACAGGAAGCAACACAGAATATAGATGCCACAGCGAAGCGAGCGGTCGTGCAGATGTGCGCTGCCTAAAAATATTATTGCCGCCCCTGTGCAGGTCTTCATGGCAGTAACAGCTCGAAGATACCACTCTCCTTCTTTAGGTGCACAGCGAAAAAAAGAGTCAACGAAATTCAAATGACACAATACTACATCACAGATTTGTAGGAGGAAGAAATGGAGGCAATGATTCTTAGCCCTATACTCTGGATGTTTTTAGGCATATATATAGATGCAGACTGTGAACTGACAGATTAACTAGTCATTTACCAACTGATAACTGACACATTTAACCAGCCATTTACCTACTAGTAATTGCCAGTCATCAAAACCCAATAAAGCCTCAAATTCAAATGTTTGAATCTCATTCAAACACAGAGAGAGAGAGAGAGAGAGAGTGATGGACAATTCAGTAAAAATAAAGCGGACTTGGTCTGCCAAATGGCATGCCACATCACGGCACGGTCATGCATCATAAGTCACGTGATTTTCACGCGAAAATACGTAAATACGTGTGCGTGTGTGTGATTAGTCAAAGCCCTCTTCATGGCATCCTCATCTATATCACATAATTCAAGGAGTGGTAAGTACTTCACTTTATAAATTGATTTTCTCTACTTTGTCTTAGCAATATGGTGTTAAACCATACATACTTTGAAATTATAGAAAATGACCCTCACTCAGATAGGTCTATTTCTAACAACGTTAGCTTAGTGTATTGTCTTCTAGTACTCTAGACATCCAATTCGTGCTTTTCTTCTAGCATGCTTCTGTGCTAGAGTATAATATCATGGCTAGTTTACTTGACCGGTTGATCATATTCTTGTTATATTGGTTGGTCACGTACTGTGTTTTTGCTACTAGCATGGTAGGCAATACCTTTGATATGTACGGTACTAGTTCATGCGTATTGCTAGTATATATGGGGTGTAGCAGGTTTAATGAATCAGCTGCTGTATGTCTTGCAATTCGTTAGAAGTAGTTGGTTCAATTACTTTACTGTGGCAAAGTACAATTAATGGATTGAATTAGTGACAAAGTATGCTTTACATTTACAATGATGTATGATACACAGATATCAAATCTGTACCAGACTTGGATCATGATTCATGAATGGCTAGTCCTAATAATGGCAGATATGAGAAATTTGCCTGCCCGGAGAATGTATTCTTGCCTCTTGGTGGGATGGCACGGGGTGGCATCTCCTGTCCAGTGTTGGACACTTGCACGCCATGTGCTTGTAATCATCCAAGAAGTTTCCATCTATCGGGAATTTCTCGCCAACTCATTTTTCCATGTTCATTTATGTTAAAATTATAAAAGGATAGAATAAAATTATTTAAGATGATTTATATTCAATAAGGTTCTTCCATATCTACAATAACTTTTTTATATATTTAAGTTGACTTGATCTTACCCTGTACTCTTTATATGTATACTCTAAAGGTTCAATCAATACATCTAACAACTATTCTGATTATTTTATCCACCTAGAGTGGATTCGTATTTGGGTCTATTCTTAGGGCTTGTTTTGGAGAGCTCCACCAGTTTCAGATTCACGAAAAACAGATCCGGGTCCACTTTTCCAAGCCAAACAGTTCTAGCTCCAGCAGCTCCACCGTAGATCTGCTCCACCAAAACCATGGATCTAGCTCCAGATCCACCAAATCCATGGAGCACCTCAAGGGGTGCTCCACCAAACTCAAGTTGGTGGAGTTGGGGAAAATTACCCACCATGCCACTGATTACACACAAAAAACGGTTCGTTCTTTTTATTTCCCATCTCTTCTCGTCGTGCGCCGCCGTCCTCCGTCCTTCCTGGCTGGCGCGCGCGCGTCCACACCTCCACCGCGCGCCCCTTGGCGGCCCGCGCGCCTCGGCCAACCGCCCCGGCCGGCGCGCGCCTCCTCCTCTTCTCGCCTGCGCTGCGCTGCGCCGCGCGACCGCTCCTCGCCTCCTCCTGCTGCGCGCTGAAGCCGCCTCGGCCGCCGCCGCCGCCGCCGGCGCGCGCGCCCCGCCACCGCTCGCCTCCTCCTGCGCGCGCTGTGCCGCCCTCGGCCGCCGCGCGCGCCGCGCCGGCGCGCGCGCCCCGGCCGCTGCTCGCCTCCTCCTCTTCTCCGCCTCGCTGCGCTGCGCGCCGCCGCCCTGCTCGCCTCCTCCTCTGCGCGCGCGTGCCACCTCGGATGGCGCGCGCGCCCGGCCAGCCGCGCTGCCCCGGCCGCGCTCGCCTCCTCCTCTTCTCCGCCTCGCTGCGCCTGCGCCCGTCGGCCGCTACCGCGCCTGCGCCGGCCGGGAATTCTTTTTTTTTCATTTTGCCCCCTGACGCGTGGGGCCCAGGTGGAAGTGAGATAGAGAGGGAGATGGAGCTGTACCAAACACTTTGACGAATCCCAGATCCACGATGGAGCTGCTCCACGGTGGATCCAGGTGAATCTGGTGGATCTAGGTGGATCTGGAGCTGGTGGAGCTCTCCCAAACAGGCCCTTAGCCACTACCAAATTCCACTGCGCGCTGTTCTGGAAAAGACAATGTAATCACTTGGGGGGTTGTTTATTGTAGATAGATGGTCTCCCTTCTCTCTTTAATCAATAGATCCGTTTCTTTTTCATCAATCAATAGATTGGTTCTTTCCTCTTATTAGTAGATCGTTTTTTAGCTTCTTCTTCACTATTGACCATATCTACCAACCATGATTGACTGCCTCTTCATTGAAAAGTCCCCAAAATTCAAACCAGAAAATTTTATGATTTTTGGTGCATTTTTGAGTGAATTCTGAGATCTTTCCCTTTTTGGAAATCTTCCCCGGAATACGCTTTCCTTTCTCGGCCATTCCGCTTTCTCCACTCCGTTGGCGCCCCGCCTCCCTTTCCGCCTTCCCTTCTCTCCCGCGCCCGCGCCTCTCGTTGGCGCCGCTTCCCCTCGCGCTGTCCCCTCGCGGCGCCTCCCCCTCCCTCCTCTGTTGCGCGCCCCTGATCCCGCCTCCTCCCGCGCCGCGCGCTGCACGCTGCGCCACGCCGCCGCCCGGCGCCGCGCCACGCCGGTCCCTGCGCCGCGCGCGCCCGGCAGCCCGGGACGGAGGAGTGGGCGACCCGCTCCACGTCACCCGCCTCGCCCGGCCCGCTTGCGACGCCGCCCCTCTCTCTCGCGGACGCGCTTCGCCCGGCCGCAGCTCACTCGCCTCGCGCCGCCGCCCTGCATGCGAGCCTTGCGTCACCCGTCTCTTCCCTGTGTGGGTTTAAACGCCGCGACGCTCTCGTCCTCCCCTGCCGCCCCGAGCCGCCGGTGACTTCTCCCGAAGGAGCCCCTCTCCTCCGTGTGGGTATAAACCCGTCCCGTTGCTCCCCATTTCCTTTCCTCCCGAGCTTCACCACGCCCCATTCTCCTCCCACCACTCCCGCGCCTCCCGAGCTCCCGATTGAGCTCCCGCCGCCTGGGCCGCGCCATCGTCCCTCGCGCCGACGACCCCGTAGCTCGATCTCCCTTCTCCTTCCCGTTTGCCGATTCTTTTACCCATGAGCATCCCTACCGCTCGCTAACTGTCTTAATGGACTCCCTTGGCCGGAGGACCCTCGAGGAGCTCTGCCGCCGACGACCGCCGCCCCAACCGTGCTCCGTGGCCAGCCCTCCTGAAGCTTCCCAACTCACGCCGCCACGTCGGTGTAATCCCTAGCTCCTCTCCGTGAAACCGCCGCCAATCGGCCCCTCTCGCCGCCGGCGACCTCCCTCTTCGCCAAAAAGCCGAACTTCCCCCTTCCCACTCCTGCCTTCCCCATTAGCCCCCTCACCTCCCAAGCTCCAAAAATGGGATCCCCTCGTCAAGCCGCACTCGCCGGTGCCCTTGGTCGCCGCCGCCGACCCTCCATGCGCCCGGACCACCGTCGCAGCCGTGACCCGGTCCCGGTGGCGCTGTAGCGGACGGAGGAGGAAGACGACCTACGTGGCCCCTCCTCCGTCGCCGTCGCTCCGTTGCCGTCTAATTTGGATCGTCGGATGGCGCCCTCCTCGGCCGTCGGATCTTCATAAAACCCCTCTTCGCCTCCGTCCGATCCTCCCTTACCGCCCCCTCCGTTGTATCCCTACCGCCCGATCTCCGCCACCCCAATCCATCCGCCGTTCCCGCCATCGCCGTCTCGCCCGAGCCACGCGCCGACCATTCGAGCCGCATGGGCGCTGCGGCGGCTGGCCGCCGCCTCCTCGGCCGCTCGTCTCCGCGCATCGCCTTGCTGGCTGGCCGCGCGGCCTCCCGCCGCGCGGGCCGTTCCACAGCCGAAGCGCAGAGCACCTGGCCGGCGATTCTTGTTCATTTGATTTTCCCGTGATTTATTAATTTCTAAAATCCCAGAAAATCCAAATAAATCCTAGAAAATCACAGGAAATCCCAAAAATTCCCAAATTTCACCATCTTGCTCAGAATAATATCCTGGACCCATTTTTGGCCTCCGCTTCCACAAACTCATCCCAGATAAATTCCTAAAAATCCATTTGGAGTGTTTATGCATTTTATTTCTTTTTAATTAGTTTATTTTCCTCGCTTGATTAGTCTCAAGCTGGATTTAATTTATTTTATTTGTTTGCGTTAGTGTCGGGACCCGGAAGCCCAGAGCGGTCGGGACCCGGTGCTTCTACGTTCGAGCTCGCAGAGATCATCCGGATTGACGGCAAGTCCCAAATCCTTTGATCATGTTGTATCCCATAATGTTTAAATGTGCTAATATGTTATTTGCATTGAGCTAATTCTGAAATGTTAGTTCGAAAATAAAATAAAATGTTTAGAATGACTTGTGATATAGTTAGTCCTACCACCGCTAAATGCCATGTTTAATTTGTAGCCATGCCATTGAAACCCTAGAATTAATTATCATTAACCTAGATAATCGTAGGATATTATTATCATGCAAAGTCTTACACTAATAAGGTTGTGGTGTGGGCCAATAGAATTTAGAAAACCCGACTCTAAGGTAGGGTGGTATGGGACACCGTATCTTAGAGCGGAGAGTCTTTGGCGTGCACAAGGTAGGGTAAGGGAGTGGAAACCGCAGGCGGTCCTCGCCAATCTTTTACCCTAGGTTGGAGTAGGGTAAGGGTGAGTGGGAAACCGCGAGACGGTCTACGCCCACCGCTTACCTCAGGTTGGGTCGCGGGCCTGGCGAGGTTGCGGACCCTGTGAAAATATAAGGACTGAAACCCTTACGCTGAGCAAATGTCACAGTAATCGCTCAACCACAGGAGTTGACTTGTCAACACTTGTCTAGTAGCTGCTCAACTCGATTGAAACTCTACAGGAGGTTTAGCAGTGAGGTTAGGTGAGCCGCGCTATGGGTGCCTAACAACGGTAGAGTTCACTCGAAGCGGACACTGTTTTCTCTTGTGTGGGTGTGCGTGTGTGTGTGTGTGGGATCCAGACCCGAGTGAATTCTACCGGGTAGAGCCTATATAAAGAGTTGAGCAGTGAAACGACCTGGCTTTCTTAACTCTGTCGCGGGAGTTAAGGGATCGTGTGGGTAAAGCTGAGCAAACTCTGCAGAGTCAAATAAATGGTATTCGAATACGCCGTGCTCCCGGTTATTGGAGCTGTGTCACTTGGGTGATTCCAGCAGCAAAGCTTAAGTAGTTTTGTACATGTTTGAACTTGACTAGTTGGTTAAAGAATTCTTTGTGAAAACCCCTGAGATCTTGAGAAGTAGTTTTGGGTCCCTTTTATAAAATGTTTGCAAATAAAACTGCATCCACTCAAATTAATAAACCAAGTATACTCCCTTCCTTTGATGTTCCGTGCATGTAATAAGTTAGGGTCCCTTTGGGACTTCTTGAGCAGTTGTTTGGCTCATGGCTTGCTTTTGCCCTTCTTTAGAGGATTAAGGCGAAGGTGAAGGTCTCCCGTTGAGGAAGCCGGAAGGTCTCTTCTTCGACGAGGACCCGTGGCTTTAGGTCTTGGCCACGCTCGAGCGGTCTGGAGTTTTGTGATGTAAGTATACTTTGGGCTTGCACGCCCATTGCGAAAAATGGATGTTAACCCTTATGTAAAATATATGCTGGTCTTTTGTTGTAAGCATGCGATGGTATACTCTTGCGCGACATTCCATAACCGTTCATGCGTGAATAGTTGCGAATGTCAGTGTCCAGACGCCCACAGAAGCGGGCGTTAAGAAGTGGTATCAGAGCAGGCTCTTTGACCGTAGGTTGAGACCTAAGGCAATTTAGGAAGCAATTTTATTGCAAAACTTAATTTAAGCAATAAAAAGGGTTTACGAAAAATATAAGTATTATTGCTGTCTTTTTCCTCTCTTGTGCTACCTTATCTATCTTAGTTTATCGCTTAAGTCTTGCTTTGGCAAAATGTTTCTCGCTTTACTTGTCTAGCTTCAAAATTTCGTTTCTCGTGTTTGGAGGAGTAGCCGTTGTTAGCTAGACTAGACCGACTGAGTAGTAGCAGTACTTTTGTAATGTAAAGCAGGTGCAATCATGAACCCTAAGCGGTCTGTGTACCACTTGCATATTGTAAATCTATGTTCTTTTATCTTGTATGTTGTTTGCTTAATTATCAGTAAACCCCCTGTGTTCAAAGCTTTCTCCTGTCCTCTTTCGCTCTCGTTCTTACCTTAATTCGTCCTATACTTACCTTGAAATTCAAAGTCTTACTTATCTACTCTTATCCTCCAAAAGCCGCTGCAAAGCTGATCTCAAGTTCCCAATTGGCAGATGGATCCAACACAGCAGAATGGTCAGACCAACAGGCAGGGTGCACCTGCCACAGATCAAGCAACAGTTGCCAGCACGATAGCAATGATGGAACATAACCATTACCCAGGAGAGTTACAGCCACCGTTCATTGTCAACGTGACACCCAAAGAGTCAGTTTCAGCATCAAGCGCAACTGCATTGAAGTTTACAGCATTCCTGCAAACTCAACCCCCAAAATTCCCTTCAGCCACAGGGTCACTGAATGCAGATAACTGGTTACAAGATGTTGAGAGAAGAATGAATACTATTCAGTGTACAAATAAGGAAAAGGTCCTTTTCGCCACCTATCAGTTGTCCGAGCCCGTAATTTCTTGGTGGAATGCTATCCAGTGGATACACCCTAAGGAGGAAGATATTACATGGGAAGACTTTGTGAAGAGATTTCGCCAAGCCTGCATTTCTCCTGAAGTTATCACAGGAAAATATCATGATTTTCTTAATCTTCAACAAGGAGAGAACTCCATCACAGCATATCTACAACAATTTCATCAGTTATCTCAATATGCTCAAGAGGAAACTAACACCGAAGCTAAAAGGATGGAGTACTTTATGAAAGGTCTACGTCCCAATATGAGACAACGCCTTCAAACCATGAAGTTTTCAAGCCTATTGAGCCTGGTTGATCGAGCTCTCCAGATAGAAGAGACATCAGGTTACGTGAAAGTTATGAAACGAAAGAAACCTTTGCCTCCAGCACAAACGGTTTGCTATCACTGCGGACAGAATGGGCATTTTCGTGACCAATGCCCGCTGAGGTCCTTATCCTCAGAAGAAGCTAGAAAGCAGGCAAAGAGGCAGACATTATCATTCCGCCTGCCACCGATGGAAGAAGATGAATCTTACCCTAAGAAGACCAGAATGGAGGAGTACAGAAAGCGTGAAGTAGCACACAAGTCTCAGTCTTCACACAATGCTCAGCGGAGCAAGACCACGGGATCACCCTCATGTCGATCCCAACCCTTTCGTCAGTTTGTGACGATACCGAAGACCCAGCCCGGACAGTCTCGGCAGTATGCCACTCCCTCACCACTCGCCATCGAGTGCCTCACCTGCGGTGGCAAGCATCTTGCTAGCAACTGTCCACGAAGGACAGACGCATGCTTCCATTGTGGAGAGAATGGACACTACAAGCATCAATGTCCCAGGAGGAGTCTGTCATCAGAAGCAGCTAAACTCCAAGCCCAAAACCAGCATACAGTTAAGAAAATATGAGCTAGGCAGAACAAGAAATGAGATGATGTACTTTTGGTTATCCTTTGTAAGTTAGAACTAAATAGATGTTTGTAAATTACTTTAACTAAGGCTTGTGACAAAAATTATGATGATGTTTGAAGACCATTTGTGTAAAGTGAAATGGGTGTGATGGCTATCTTTGTAATAGAGTTAACTCCAGTGAGACTCAATCCTTTCCAACCTTGGTACGACATGATTCATCCAAGTGGGAACCTACACCACACACGCATGCATGAGTGCAGATACAAGTCAATCTAGAAGAAGTTAAAGCGGATGTCTTTGCGACGGATATGCAAGGGTAGATGTCATTTTGGGCATGAACTGGCTAGCCAAGAACAAAGGCAAGGTAAATTGTGAGATCAAAACAATATCATTGGTCAACCCTGAAGGTCAGAAAGTGGAAAAAAAACAAACAAAAAACAGAGAGGTATTGAAGGATGCAAGAAAGCGCATGATCAACATGCTAGCGGTCACACGCATCAAGTGCTAGAAGTGCAAGAATACCCGATGTGTTTAGGAAGAATTACGAGCGGACCACGACCGACAAGTAGAATTTGACATAGAGTTGACTTTCAGGCACAAAACCAATTGTCAAGCATCAGTACAGAATGTCAGCCAGTGAACTGAAGGAACTGAAGAAACATTTAGAGGAATAACAAGAAAAAGAATTCATTCGACGAAGTGTTTCACCTTGGTCGATACCAGTTTTATTTATGAAGAAGAAGAATGAAGAGTTGAGAAAGTGTGTTGATTACAGAAGTTTGAATGCTGTCACAACCAAGAACAAATATCCCCTCCCCAGAATTGATGACCTGTTTGATCAGCTTAAGGGTGCCAAAGTATTCCCCAAGATCGATTTGCGTTCGGGTTATCATCAGCTCAAGATCTGAGAGCAAGATCGAGAGAAGACAACCTTCATCGCCAGATATGGATTATTTGAGTTTACGGTCGTGCCCTTTGGTTTAACCAATGCGCCAGTTTATTTCATGAACCTTATGAATCTGGTGCACATGGACCAATTGGATCGATTTGTGATTGTTTTCATTGATGATATTTTGATATACTCCAAGAATGAAGAAGAGCACAAACAACATTTGCACATGGCACTGATCAGATTGAGAGAGCATCAGTTGTATGCCAAGTTTCACAAAAGCAGCTTTTGATTGAAGAAAGTCGCTTTTTGGGGTCACATTATATATATGAAGTTGGAGTCAAGGTTAAACCAGAAAAGATAAGTCGCAGCCATGGAATGGAAACCGCCCAAGACAGTGACGGAAGTGGGAAACTTTCTTGGATTGGCGGGTTATTATCGCTGATTCATAGAAGGGTTCTCGAAGATTTCTCGTCCGCTCACTCAGCTACTAAAGAAGGACAAGCCTTTCACATGGACAAATGCTTGTGAAGAAAGTTTTCAGCTATTGAAAACCAAATTGACAGCAACACCAGTTTTGATTTTGCCCAACCCAAATAAAGAGTTCCAAACCTACTGTGACGCTACACAGCAAGGTTTAGGTTGTGTGCTTATGCAAGATGGAAAAGTTGTTGCCTATGCTTCAAGATAGTTGAAGCCACATGAAGAAAACTACCCGACCCACGATTTAGAACTAGCAGCTGTAGTGCATACACTCAAAATTTGGCGATGCTACCTGCTAGGGAATCATTGTGAGATATTCCCAGATCACAAGAGTTTGAGGTACCTATTCACCCAGCCAGAGTTGAACATGAGACAACGACGATGGCTAGAGCTGATAAAAGACTATGATATTGAGCTTCAATATCACCCGGGCAAAGCAAATGTCATTGCCGATGCCCTTAGCCGCAAAGTTTATCCAAGCAAAGTCAGTCGATCAGAGTACCCACTAGAGTTACAGAGAGATATATTACAGCTGAACTTGGTAATCACAGAACAAGGTGAAGAAGCAGCCTTAGAAATTCAACCACTACTGCCAGATCAGATTAAAGCAGCCCAAGATGAAGATGAAGAGATTCAAAAACTAAAAAAAAGATATTCAGGGAGAAAATTCATCAGAATATGCGGTAGACGAGCATGGAATCCTTACCTTCCGTGGTCGCTATTGCATACCCGAAAAGAAGGAGTTGAGAGAGTTGATCTTGACTGAAGCCCACTCCTCTCAATTCTCAATTCATCCAGGAGGCACAAAGATGTATCAGGATTTGAAGAAGAGGTATTGGTGGAACCAAATGAAGAAAGAAGTGGCAGAATATGTAGCTAAATGTGATGTCTGCCAACAGATCAAGATAGACCACCAAAAACCATCGGGATTGTTGCAGCCTTTGCCAATTCCTGAATGGAAATGGGATAGCATTGGTATGGACTTCATCACTTTGGACTTCCCAAGACTCGAGAGGATATGATGCTATACGGGTCATTGTCGATAGATTGACCAAGGTGGCACATTTCCTTCCAATTAAGCAAACCTACGGGAAGGACAAACTTGCTGAATTATATTTGACCAGAATTGTGACACTGCATGGAGTTCCGAAGAAGATTGTGTCAGATAGAGGAGCGCAGTTTACATCCAAGTTCTGGGAGAAACTACATGAAGCTATGGGCACCGATTTAAACTTCAGCACAGCATATCACCCACAGACAGATGGACAGACAGAGAGAACCAACCAGATTTTAGAAGACATGTTGAGAGCTTGTGCGATAGTGTATGGAGCAACATGGAACACCTGCTTACCATTTGCTCAGTTCTCATACAATAACAGCTACCAAGCCAGTATTCAAATGGCCCCGTTTGAAGCACTTTATGACAGAAAATGCAGGACTCCACTGAATTGGACAGAAATAGGAGAACGACAACTCATCGGCCCTCAGATTGCTCAAGATGCAGAGGCACATGTCAGAATTGTCAGGGACAGACTGAAGATGGCACAAGACCGACAGAAGAACTATGCAGATAATCGCAGGAAAGACTTGAGTTTCGAAGTTGGGGATTATGTCTACATCAAAGTCACCCCATTCAAAATAGTCAAGAGATTTCAAGTCAAAGGCAAATTAGCACCAAGGTATGTGGGACCGTTTCAGATAATTGGAAGAGTTGGGGAAGTAGCTTATCAAGTGCAGCTCCCACCCAACTTATCTAGAATTCACAACGTGTTCCACGTATCCCAGCTTCGGAAGTGTCTACGCCAACCAACAGATGAAGTACCATTGTCACATATTGAGTTGCAAGATGACTGCACCTATGCTGAAGAACCACTACAAATACTTGAAACATCAGAGAGGCAGCTTAGGAACAAGAATGTCAGATTTTGCAGAGTGCAGTGGAAAGATCACACAGCGGATGAGTCCACTTGGGAAAGAGAGTCAGATTTGCAGCGAGATTTTCCCAACTTACTCCCTGGACCAAGTTAATCTCGGGGTCGAGATTCTTTTAAGGGGGGTAGGTTGAAAAGTCCCCAAAATTCAAACCAGAAAATTTTATGATTTTTGGTGCATTTTTGAGTGAATTCTGAGATCTTTCCCTTTTTGGAAATCTTCCCCGGAATACGCTTTCCTTTCTCGGCCATTCCGCTTTCTCCACTCCGTTGGCGCCCCGCCTCCCTTTCCGCCTTCCCTTCTCTCCCGCGCCCGCGCCCGCGCCTCTCGTTGGCGCCGCTTCCCCCTGCCGCCTGTCCCCTCCCGCAGCGCCTCCCCACTCCCTCCTCTGTTGGCGCGCCCAGATCCCGCCTCCTCGCGCGCTGCGTGCGCTGCACGCTGCGTCACGCCGCTCGCCGGCGCGCGCGCCACGCCGGTCCTGCGCCGCGCCGCCCAGCGGCCCGGGACCGGAGGTGGGCGACCCGCTCCACGTCACCCCGCCTCGCTCCGGCCCCGCTTGGCAGATGCCGCCCCCTCTCTCTCTCGCGCGCGGACGCGCCCCGCCCCGGCCGCAGCTCACCTGCCCCTGTCGCGTCGCCCGCCCTGTGCAGAGCCTTGCGTCACCCCGTCTCTTCCCACTGTGCGGGTTTAAACGCCCGCGACAGCTCTCGTCCTCCCCTGTCGCCCCCGAGCCCCGCCGGTGACTTCTCCCCGAAGGAGCCCCCTCCCCTCCGTGTGGGTATAAAACCCGTCCCCGTTGCTCCCCATTTCCTTTCCTCCCCGAGCTTCGCCACTGCCCCCATTCTCCTCCCACCACTCCCGCGCAGCTCCCCGAGCTCCCGATTGAGCTCCGCCGCGATCGCCGCCGCCATCGTCCCCTGCGCCGACGACCCCCTAGCTCGATCTCCCCTTCTCCTTCCCCGTTTGCCGATTCTTTTACCCATGAGCATCCCTACTATCTGCTAACCGTCTTAATGGACTCCCTTGGCCAGGAGGACCCCTGAGGAGCTCTGTCGCCGTCGACCACCGCCGCCCCAACCGTGCTCCCGTGGCCAGCCCTCCTTGAAGCTTCCCAACTCACGCCGCCACCGTCAGTGTAATCCCCTAGCTCCCCTCTCCGTGAAACCGCCGCCAATCGGCCCCTCTCGCCGCCGGTGACCTCCCTCTTCGCCAAAAAGCCGAACTTCCCCCTTCCCACTCCTGCCTTCCCCATTAGCCCCCTCACCTCCCAAGCTCCAAAAATGGGATCCCCTCGTCAAGCCGCACTCGCCGGTGCCCTTGGTCGCCGCCGCCGACCCTCCATGCGCCCGGACCACCGTCGCAGCCGTGACCCGGTCGCGGTGGCGCTGTAGCGGACGGAGGAGGAAGACGACCTACGTGGCCCCTCCTCCGTCGCC
Source organism: Dendrocalamus sinicus (assembly GCA_036346575.1). NCBI lineage: Eukaryota > Viridiplantae > Streptophyta > Magnoliopsida > Poales > Poaceae > Dendrocalamus > Dendrocalamus sinicus. The sequence goes on along the minus strand of CM070653.1, from coordinate 9,151,287 downwards.
CGATCGCTCCCGTTGCCGTCTAATTTGGATCGTCGGATGGCCGCCCTCCTCGACCGTCGGATCTTCATAAAACCCCTCTTCGCCTCCGTCCGATCCTCTCCTTACCGCCGCCCCCTCCGTTGTATCCCTACCGCCCGATCTCGCCACCCCAATCCATCCGCCCGTTTCGCCATCGCGCCCGCCGCTCGAGCCACGCGCCGACCATCGAGCCGCATGGCGCGCGGTGGCTGGCCGCCTCCCCTCGGCCGCTCGTCTCGCGCAATCGCTTGTGGCTGGGCGCGCGCGGCCTCCGGCGCGCGGGCGTTCCTCGCGAAGCCGCATCAGTAGCACGAGCCGGGCGATTATCGTTCATTTGATTTTCCCGTGATTTATTAATTTCTAAAATCCCAGAAAATCCAAATAAATCCTAGAAAATCACAGGAAATCCCAAAAATTCCCAAATTTCACCATCTTGCTCAGAATAATATCCTGGACCCATTTTTGGCCTCCGCTTCCACAAACTCATCCCAGATAAATTCCTAAAAATCCATTTGGAGTGTTTATGCATTTTATTTCTTTTTAATTAGTTTATTTTCCCTCGCTTGATTAGTCTCAAGCTGGATTTAATTTATTTTATTTGTTTGCGTTAGTGTCGGGGACCCAGGAAGCCCAGGAGCAGATTCAGGACCCCGGTGCTTCTACGTTCGAGCTCGCAGAGATCATCCGGATTGACGGCAAGTCCCAAATCCTTTGATCATGTTGTATCCCATAATGTTTAAATGTGCTAATATGTTATTTGCATTGAGCTAATTCTGAAATGTTAGTTCGAAAATAAAATAAAATGTTTAGAATGACTTGTGATATAGTTAGTCCTACCACCGCTAAATGCCATGTTTAATTTGTAGCCATGCCATTGAAACCCTAGAATTAATTATCTGTTAACCTAGATAATCGTAGGATATTATTATCATGCAAAGTCTTACACTAATAAGGTTGTGGCTGTGGGCCAATAGAATTTAGAAAACCCGACTCTAAGGTAGGGTGGTATGGGACACCGTATCTTAGAGCGGAGAGTGCCGGCGTGCACAAGGTAGGGTAAGGGGGAGTGGAAACCGCAAGGCGGTCCTCGCCAATCTTTTACCCTAGGTTTGGAGTAGGGTAAGGGTGAGTGGAAAACCGCGAGACGGTCTACGCCCACCGCTTACCTCAGGTTGGGTCGCGGGCCTGGCGAGGTTGCGGACCCTGTGAAAATATAAGGACTGAAACCCTTACGCTGAGCAAATGTCACAGTAATCGCTCAACCACAGGAGTTGACTTGTCAACACTTGTCTAGTAGCTGCTCAACTCGATTGAAACTCTACAGGAGGTTTAGCAGTGAGGTTAGGTGAGCAGTGCTATGGGTGCCTAACAACGGTAGAGTTCACTCGAAGCGGACACTGTTTTCTCTTGTGTGGGTGTGCGTGTGCGTGTGTGTGGGATCCAGACCCGAGTGAATTCTACCGGGTAGAGCCTATATAAAGAGTTGAGCAGTGAAACGACCTGGCTTTCTTAACTCTGTCGCGGGAGTTAAGGGATCGTGTGGGTAAAGCTGAGCAAACTCTGCAGAGTCAAATAAATGGTATTCGAATACGCCGTGCTCCCGGTTATTGGAGCTGTGTCACTTGGGTGATTCCAGCAGCAAAGCTTAAGTAGTTTTGTACATGTTTGAACTTGACTAGTTGGTTAAAGAATTCTTTGTGAAAACCCCTGAGATCTTGAGAAGTAGTTTTGGGTCCCTTTTATAAAATGTTTGCAAATAAAACTGCATCCACTCAAATTAATAAACCAAGTATACTCCCTTCCTTTGATGTTCCGTGCATGTAATAAGTTAGGGTCCCTTTGGGACTTGCTGAGCCGGTTGTTTGGCTCATGGCTTGCTTTTGCCCTTCTTTAGAGGATTAAGACGAAGGTGAAGGTCTCCCCGTTGAGGAAGCCCCGGAAGGTCTCTTCTTCGACGAGGACCCGTGGCTTTAGGTCTTGGCCGCGCTCGAGCGGATTCTGGAGTTTTTGTGATGTAAGTATACTTTGGGCTTGCACGCCCCGCTGCCGAAAAATGGATGTTAACCCTTATGTAAAATATATGCTGGTCTTTTGTTGTAAGCATGCGATGGTATACTCTTGCGCGACATTCCATAACTGTTCATGCGTGAATAGTTGCGGAATGCCGTGTCCGTACGCGCCCCTGGAAACGGGGGCGTTACATTCATCGTCTCTTCCTGTGTCTCCCTGGCTACCGTACACTCCGTCGGTGTCCGCCGCATCAAACAGATCTCTTCTGCTCGTGCCCATCGGCCTGTCCTCTCCACGGATCGATTCTAGTTTGTTTTTTGGTCCGATCTACTCGGCCGTGTCCTATATGCATGCATGCATGCATGCATGTTTGTTGTTTTCCTCTTGAACAACGTCATGCATGCACTACGTGCAATTTCCTTGATTTTTTTTCTTGTTTTGTTTGTTGTATGATGCATGCATATCTGCCTGCACATGCACACCTCCCATGCTGATCACTGCATGTCTCACTTCTCCCTGTCTACCCGCCGCCGCGTGCATCGCTGGTATCCATCAGTAAATTTCTTCCTCGCAGTCTTTCTTCCTCTACTTCTTCACCGATACTTATGCTGATTCATGCTCGATTCCTTGTAGTCGGTTTCTCCCCTTCTTCGCCACCACGAGTGCACGATTCCAGTCTAATTCCCTGTCATCGGTTTCTATGACCGTTGCATCATCGGCTTCTATGGCCGTGGCAATCCTCTGTCGTCATCCCTTGCTGTTCTTATGGCCAACGCAGATTTGCTTCCGGTGTCCTTCTCCTTCTATCTTTTTTTTTAAATTTTTGTTTGTATACATGCACCACCTGTCTACTCTGGCAACCGTCATACTACACGGTCCTCTCTTTTGGGCCGATCCCACAAAGGCAGTGGGATCTCATACAAATTTCTCCAAGGATCTAAGCTCACCCTCTCAACTTATTCATGAGCACTAGACTCAATAGATCCAACTAATTCTATTTCGCACAATCCCGCAATGACCTAAGCCACCCCTTCCCAAGCGCCATGGTTTAGTCTCTTCACTTTTTCCGGCATTTGTCAAAATACAAAAAACATACTTGCCTTGACGTGGTCACGTCCTTCACTTGACATGTGTAGTTTCACCAATAGCTTACCTCGCGTCGGCAAGTCCCTCCCATTCCAGTTTTCGCCAGACCACCACCACACTTGCACCGACCAAGCCGTTTAGTACAACCTATCACTCGAACTTTACATTCCATGTTCTTGCCCACCATGCGCCTTTCCCGAGCTCAACCATCTCAGCCAGTATTCATAACCGTTCTGGGCTTTTGTTTCCCCAACTAAGTCCTGGTCCTCCACTATTACAGAAAGACTAATACTAGACGGCCAATCACAGACGGTTTGACAAAACTGTCTGTGATCGACACTAACATAGACGGTTTTAATTTGGACACCGTCTGTGTTGGTGGCGTCGGAGAAAACGAGTATCACAGACGGTTTGTGTTAAAAACCGTCTGTGATAATCTGGAATTATCACAGATGGTATGGGATGCATACAAACGAGAGAACTTCACTTTGCGCTCCTTATTGTTCTGCACCATAAATGATTATCCTGCCCTTGGTAACCTATCGGGCCATAGTACAAAAGGTGCCAAAGCTTGTACTCACTGTTTAGATGGTACCGAGAGTGTGTGGCTGAAACACTCACGCAAAACCGTCTACATGCGTCACCGCCGGTTCCTTCGGAGGGCTCACCCATACCGCAAGATGAAGAAACAATTTAACGGAGAGAAGGAAGACGGTTCAGCTCCAAGGCATTTAAGGGGAAAAGAGGTTTATAATATGGTTAATGATTTAGATGTTGTCTTTGGAAAGAGACGTAAGTTGAGGGCTCATGAGAATAACACCTGGAAGAACAGATCAATATTTTGGGACTTACCTTATTGGGAGTACCTAGATGTTCGACACTGCATCGACGTTATGCACGCAGAAAATAATGTATGCGATAGCTTGATTGGTCTCTTACTGAACATTCGTGATAAAACAAAGGACAGCGTCAACACACAGCTTGACTAGGCTGATATGGACATCAGGCCTGAGTTAGCACCGACATGCACTGATAATGGACGAACGTACCTTCCCCCTGCGTGTTACACTCGCCCAAGGCGAGAAAACAAAAGCGTGCGATGCTTGCATGGTGTCAAATTTCCGTCCGTTACTCCGCAGCGTGAAGAAACTTGTTTCGATGCAAGATTTGAAGTTAAATGGCATGAAGTCTCATGATTGTCATGTGCTGATGACATAGATGCTCCCTATTGCAATTAGAAATATTTTGCCGATCAAAGTCCGAGAGACAATCATGAGGCTATGTTATTTCTTTAACATAATTGCTCAGAAGGTCATCGATCTCGAAGGACTAGATGCTCTGTAGGACGAGGTGGTGATGACTCTATGTCATCTTGAAATGTATTTCCCTCCTTCATTTTTCCGATATCATGGTCCATCTCATTGTTCACATTGTGTGGGAGATAAAAATGTGCGAGCCCGTATTCTTACGTAGCATGTACCCATTTGAGAGGTTCATGGGAATTCTCAAGTCCTACGTACGGAATCGATCTCGGCCGGAGGGTAGCATCGTCGAAGGTTATACAAGCTAAGAGGTTATTGAGTTTTGTGTCGATTATATGGCTCAGATTCAACCGATAGGTGTGCCTCAATCTCGTCATGAGGGGAGGCTGAAGGGTATCGGAACTATCGGAAGGAAAGCAATCACTCCAGATATGGATACGTATACTCAAGCCCATTCCACGGTCTTGCAACACATGACTGAAGTGGCACCTTATATCGACCAGCACAAGGATGTGCTTCGGCAACAGAATCTGGAGCGGCCGGATGTTTGGATCATGAGGCAACACAACAGTCGGTTCAACCAATGGTTGAAGGAGCAAATCGCTAGAAGCTCGCCAAGTGAGATACTGACATGGTTGACAAAAGGGCCAACATTTACAGTTGTGACATGACAAGGATATGACATAAATGGGTACACATTCTATACACAGTCTCAGGATGTGAAGAGCACTAACCAGAACAGCGGTGTCCGCATAGATGCGTTCAGTATCGATGGGTCGAGAAACTCATACTATGGGTTCATAGAAGAGATTTGGGAGCTCGCCTACATGGTTTTCAAGATCCTCTTATTTCGCTGCCGTTGGGTGCATCTCCCACAGGTGAAGGTTGACAAGTACGGTGTCACTAAACTACTAGAAAATCCCCCTAATGCCATGAAACACATTGCAACGGCACAAATTTTGCTGCAATAGGTAGGCCTTATTGCCACAGTTTGAAAAAAAATGTTGCGATATGTGGTCAATATTGCCACTAATTTATTGCGTTGCAAAAATCTTGACTTTCGTGGCAAGAGGTAGGTGTTATTGCCACCACTTTCAAAATCGTTGCGATTAGCTGACAATATTGCCACGCAATTTCCTGCGTTGTGATAATCTTGAATTTCGTTGCAATATGTTGATGTTATTGCAACGAAATTCTAAGTGGTTGCGATGAGTTGACAATATAGCAACAAATTTATTATGTTGCCATAATCTTTAAATTACGTTGCAAAAGGTTGATATGTATTGCAACGAAATTGTAAAGCGTTGCATCAATAAATGTTTTATTGCCACGAATTGATTGCGTTGTCATAATCTTTAATTAGTGTTGTAAAAGGTTTGTATATGTTGCAACAAAATTGTAAAGCGTTGCATCAACAAAGGTTTGCCATGATTTAAATTTGTTGGAAGAAAAACTTGTTGGGTGGCAAAAAGTAATTGTGTTGCCACAATTTATTTAAGCGAAAATAGAAAAAAAGAGCATGTCCTAGGTCTTGAACCCAGGACCTTCACGGTCATAAACCTTTTTCTTACCACTAGGTTAGGCATGTGTTTTGTTCAAATATTTGTGCACTTATTCTTTTACAGTATTTGCGTTATGGGAAAGGACATGTGAGTAACCCCTGGGAAATCAATCTCGCTGACGCGGATACGCTCATGTCTTGCACTTCTCAGTTAAATATATTATTTAACTGGAAGGAATTATTGAGCCGTATTAAATATTATCAGGTGAACTCTAATTTAATTGGGTATTTAATGATTATACTTGGAGTTTGTAACATACTGAATTTCAGAGCCTTTTTGAAGCTTTTGAAATAAAATTCACCATTTGTATTTTTCTGAGATTAATTAAAGCTTAATTGGAATTTTTATGAATTAAAAAGGGTTTAATATGATTAAGTTAAACATTAACATTTGCCAAAATATTTTATTTGAGTTCCCTGAGTCCCAAGGAATTTTATGGAATTGTCTGGGATTTTTTTGGATTTATTTGCTACTTTCTAGAGCTCAAAAAGTATTACTTGAATTTCTGGAAAAATAAAAACCCCAAAAATCCTTAAACTGGCCGGTGGGCCGAAACCCACCAAGCCGGCCAAACCCGCCCGGCCAGCCTGCCCCGCCCCTTGCCAGGCGGCGCGCATCCGCACCCGCCTTGACTCGTCCGATATGCGCCACGTGTCGGCCATAGGACACGCGCCGCCCGCATCCAACCGCTTTCCCCGCCTCCGGCCGCAGCCACCCGATCCTCCCCCGTGCCATGCGTCATCCATCGGAGGGCCCGTGCACTGTTCGTCTCCTACCGGGCGTCGTCTCCGTCTCCGACGGGACTCCACCTTCGCCGCCACCTCGACCGTCGGTGCCGTAAAAACGTGAGCCGGTTAGCTACGTCAGCATGCGACGCAAGCCAGCCACGTCGGCCCTAATTCGAGTCAGCACGCCATGTCAGTGCCACCTGTCAGCCACGTCAGCAACCGAAGCCGCCCGATGCCACGTCACCCCGCCCCGTCAGCATGCCACGTCAACTAGGTTGCACACGTGTCACCACGTGGCTGCCACCTCAGCCCTAGTCGCCACGCCAGCAGCCAGTCGCCCTTGCACTGTTTCATGCGCCGGGTTCACGGTAGACCTATATCGCCACGACATCATTCGTTGCAACAACAAACATTACCACAACACATTGCATGGCAATAACTATAGGTATTGCAACGAAACCACAATCCGTTGCACAATCTTTTAAGCACGCAAGTACTTGCCATGCTTGCCAATGGAAGTGAAGTGTTGCAATAGTTACGTATTGCATCTATTTTGACCCTATTGCAACGATTTTGCTCCGTTGTCCTAGACCTGAAAACTAGTAGTGCTACCGTGGACCTCCAATGTGTCGGCTACAAAGAAGAACCATTCGTACTCGCCAACCAAGTTGTTCAAGTTTTCTATGTAACCGGCCCGGCAAATAAGAAACGCCATATAGTTTTCATGGAAAAAGGAGAATTGTCGGAGTAGAGAATATAGTAGACGAGGAAGAATACAATCAATTTGACGAGTTACCTCCTTTTGGAAATGGCATAAGGGTCGACGACGAACAACGTGACGAAACTAGTTATGTACGCATTGATCATCATGAAGGGCTAATTTTTAAAGGAAATAAGCAAGTAGTATGAGATGTGTGTGATGTATATGTGAATTGGCATTTATGTACACAACAATGCATGTGTGTGATGTATATGTGAATTGGCATTTATGTATACAACAATGCATGTGTGTGATGTATTTGTGAATTTACATTTATGTATATGTGAAAATGTGTGAAGAAATACACTCTGTGAATGCTGCTGGTTGGTGTTGTATATGAATGCAGCTGGTTGGTGTTTGTCTTAATAACTACAGTCGGGGGCAAAGGCTTATCACAGACGGTTCTAAAGGTAGTATAACTATCACAGACGGTTCTAAGTGTAGAACCGTCTGTGATATTTATTATCACAGACGGTTCTAATTGTAGAACCGTCGGTAATAAGCCTCCATATATACCCTTTGGCTAGGGTTTTCTGCGTATGCTGCAGTTATAGATCTAAGTCTCGCCACTCTCCCGCTCTGTATCCTCGGACCTCCATCGCCGCTGCCTCCTCGCACCTCCGTTGCCGCCGTCGCCCTCCTCCTCCCTTGGGCTCGTCGCCGCTGCCTCCTCGAGCCCCTCGTCGGCCGCCTCCCCGAGCCCCTCGCCGGCCGTCCCCTGTCGCTGTCGTCGTCGCCTCCTCGCATCTGTGAGTTTCGCCGCCGCCTCCTCTCTAGTGACATGCCAGATCTGTGAATCGAGTGGTACTTTGTTGTGAATAGAGATCTTGTTGTGATGCTTATACGAATTTGCACCAACTTAGAATAACTCATGGCAATATTTTTAGGTGGATAATTTGTAGAATAAAAGTATGGATGGAATCCACAATCTTTGAGAAGTGTGAAAATATTCATTGTAACTCTGATATAACAATCATTGTGTCATTCCAAACATAGTACTGACCATTGTGTCAAATGAAGCCAACATAACATGTACCCAGCTGTTTGTTTACTGCAGTAGCATAGTTTGCTATTTGGTTTATTTTGTAATGTTCATTTCTTGTAGTATATTGTCTTTTGCTTGTTGTGAGTGTTAGTATATAGTATTAGCAACTAAAGTAGGTGCTAAGATAGGCACATCACCCCTCTCTCTGTACACATCACCCCCTCCCTTCTCCCCCTCCCCTCTACTCCTGTCCTCTCTTCCTAACATTGAGCATCATGTTTCACTTTTTTTGCTTCCTCATCTTCCAATTCAGTATGATCACTTTCTTATCTTATGGTATAGCACTTTCTTATCTTGTCCTAATAGACCCACAAATTGAGCACCATGTTATCCGCAAATTCTTCAACATCATCGTCGGATGCGTCCGCTCCAAGTTCAAAATGCCGAGGAAGAGGGCTATCGAAGGGCCGATTTACCATCACAGAGGTCGATGGATCTGGGACCCCTCTCCTTCCTCCCAAAGCAGTAAGCGCATTCCGAAGAATGGTCAGAATAGTTGCACGAGAACGAATTGAGATCAAATTTAATTCGTGGAAGAGCGTGCCTGAGACTCGAAAACATGAGCTGCTGACCGAAATTTTGGCATCGTTCGAGATCCGAGAAGAACACCAAGATGCTATGCAATAACAAACCTTGCTAGCGGCGTGTAAAGTATGGAAGAACTTCAAGAGCACGCTTGTCAAGAAATACGTGGAGAAAGACGAAACGCCCTTTCATAAATACCCATTCCTGGAACCACAATGGGAGGAGTTCAAGGCTTCGAAGACGACCGAAGATTTCAAAAGTACAAGTGCGGCGCACAAGGCCCTCCAGGCAAAAAACACACACCCCCACAGACTTGGCACAACTGGGTATGCGGGTAAAATCGCAGTGGAGGAGCGAGGACGACCAGGCAGCTCTGCAGGACATCGCCCCGCCATTTGCCAATATCCTGGATGACCGCGCTCGAAATTGATTAGAGCAAGGTCATCCACAATGACATCGGGGGACGTATGCTTTCGAAACCCTGCAGACCAGCAAGTGTCCGAGCGCCTGGTAAGATATTGATCGAACTACGTAGCTTGTAATTACTCCACAACTTCGTACGAAGTGAAATGACATGTCGTGCTCTTGCAGGAAGAGCTGAGTTTTGAAACTACCCTGGGATCATTCCAGAGAACAAGGGAGAATGATATGCTCTCCGCGGCCCTGGGAAACAAGGAACACCCGAGCCGTACGAGAGGCCTTGGGCTTTACGTTCCTTGGAAACATGGTTTCGAAGATGACTCCGAAATGTATCGGCGTAGGAAGAGAACCAAAGCCGAGCGTGAGGAGCAGCTACGAGAAGAGATCAAGGCATCTCTTAGAGAGGAGCTAAGAGATGAGCTGGCTGATTATGTAAGAGATGAGCTGGCTGATTATGTCAGAGATGAGGTGCGGAAACATACAGAAAGTCAGCAGGCCGCCACCGCCGCCGCTCCTGTGCTAGCTAGCCCTCACAACCGTAGAGTAGTTGCGCATCCAATCCAACGGAAAGCGAGGCCAGATTTCCTGTGGACGACATCCTGGTAATAAATAGTATCTCTCGAATGCTTGCTCCATTGATAGCCCTATTGGAGTAGTTAATTTTGTATCATTATGTAGGAGCCTACGAAGTGCAGGCTCCAAGTGAGATATGTCTCCGTTCCCTTGTACGCTGCTTAGGGCCAGTCATATCCGTCTGCTATCGGGGCCATGGTGCACCGTCAAGCTTTAACGCCAGGCTACGCAAAAGTTAATGTGGATGGTGTGCATGTCAATTTTGAGGTCGTCTCGCTACCGAAGCCCCCCAACGACGAGATCGTGACTCTAGGGCAGACCATTGGAACATTCATCCAGTGGCCCAAAAGCGACATCTCCCTGGAGGCTTCTTCACCGATGGCGGACGGAAGGCGGTGCGAACGAGCTACCGCACGGTGCTATCTCCACGGGTGCTATTCTCGCCAAAGCAACTTGCACCGGTGCCACCATTACAGTCGACTACCATAAAGTCGACCTACAGTCGAGGCAGTGGCCAGGGCAAATCAAAGATGAAGGATGATAATGATATCCCGTACCTGCCATTGGCCCACAAATTCGTGCTAGGCGAGCCGATGATATTCCCGGAAGAGCACCTCGTAACCCTAGGACTTGGTTGCCAAACATTACACGCTTGGTATATGGAACAGTCCAATAAGCCAGAGATAGAACGGCGCTCAGGTGTCACTGTCAAATTCTGGCGGGATCATTTCCAGCATGAATTTCAGAAATGTGTCTTCGCGGTGACCTTTGACGATATATTTGGTCTTTTCATGCTCAACGCTCTCGACGTCTCACTCGTTCAATGCTGGACGCTGTAAGTCTGTACAATCACAGTCTCTGTTCATGTAATACCGATATATATCACAATTTGTTGCTTTTTTGTGTATATATATAGATTCATGCTGACCCAAACTAGATCATCGAAATCACCAATTGGTTTCCTAGACCCACTCTTGGTCGCCATTGATACCATCAACGAGAATACATCCTTCGTCGAGACATATATTAAATCAACACTACTGGCTCACCACGATAAGGAATTTGTTCTTATGCCATACAATGAGCACTTCCATTGGATTTTAATTGTAATTATACCAAAATGGAACAAGCCTATATACCTTGATTCTCTAAGTAAGAACAAATCCAAGTACACAGCATCGTCCAAATACTTGATAGGTAAGTACATTTTCTCCATACATAACTACATTGTACTCTTTCTTTCCTTCCGAATGACTAATCTAACTTTTTCGAATAACGAAGGTCGTTCGCCACATACGTTGCACAAACATGTGGCTCGACGACAGGGGTCAAGCCCTTGAAACATGTTCGCAATTTTCGGGTATTTGCTAGCTACACATTAATTAATCCTATACAACACTTAGTAGTAATGCCTCTTGATTTAACACATTCTATTTTTACAAGTACCAAGAAGTAGGGCAACACGTGTGGATTCTACGTTTGCCACCATATGAGACTACTCCTCGATTCCTCGAAGATCACTAATTCTAAGGTTTGTCAATCTTCCCACATTTATTTCATACTTGTTAGGTTATATATGTACGCGCATTGATATTCCTATCGACAGGCTGCGCCCATCTCTACAACTACATTGAAACAGCCGGACCTTGCAAAAATTCGAGGAGAGTGTGCTTGATTTTTGGGGTCTAAAGTCATAAAATCAGATGGAGAGTTCCACTGCACACAATGATTTTTCATTGCTCTTATCACTCCAGAATCGAGGTCTCGCGAAAGGAACGGATCCATAATCAACGAACTTGTAAGCTGCACAAGCAATACTTGAATGGCAATCATGCACCATCCAAGTATAGCTTATGCAGCCTCACAAGTTCGTTGATTATGGATCTGTTCCTTTCGCGAGATCTCGATTCCGGAGTGATAGAGCAATAAAAAATGCAATGTTACCATCTAAGTGCAAATGCAATGTAGATCTTTTGTAATTGTGTATTTGTTAAGGATATTTTATTTTATTTCAATTAATTGATTTGCGAAATGGATGCTTTATGTTTGTGAAATGAAGTGCGATGTAAATTGGATGTTTTATGTTTGTGAAATGAATCGAGATGTGAATTGTATATGTACATGTACATGTTGATCTGCTTGTTTTAGAGGGCTTGGCTAGCATTTCCTGAGGCTAGCCAATAAACAGGAATGCATTTAGGGGTAGAAAAGAATATCACAGACGGTTTGTAACTAAAAACCGTCTGTGATAGCTGATAATCACAGACGGTTTTTAACTAAAAACCGTCTGTGATTATTAGCTATCACAGACGGTTTTTAGTTAAAAATCGTCTGTGATATTGATATATCACAGACGGTTTTTAGTTACGAACCGTCTGTGATATGTACACCATAGACTTCGAAAACCGTCTGTGATAACCTTTGATTATCACTAACCCATAAATTCAGACGGTTCAAAAAACCGTCTGTGATGACTTTTTTGAACCGTCTGTTATACGGTTTTCTGTAGTAGTGCTCCTCAATATTAACCATAGTCGACTTAAGCTACTTGCATATCAAAAGACCAATAAATCAAATCCAGGCATGAGTCCTTTATGTTAGTTATAAACATACATCATACAACCATACACAAAGACCCAAAGCTCAACAGACAAATGAAACGCTCAAAACCCCACTTAAGAGCACAATTAGTCGCTTGGACCATCCATCTCTTGATAGGATAGTCCTAGCTCTCCAACTGGACCATCCACACCCACATTGGACAACCCAACTTGCCTTAGGTCCAACTTACACACTCTTTGGAAAATAGTCTAAACCAAATGGTGCATGATCCAAACCGTTTGGACGGTCCGACCGACCATAGACTCATTTGCACCCTCTGAAAAATTGTCCGATCCAAATAATCTGAATGGTTTGGACGGTCCGAACTAAACAAGAACACACGCATTTCATCAAAACCAGCCCAAAACAAGCACTGATTCGGCTACATCTAGAAAACTGCATTCTTCTGGTTGTGGTCATGCCAATCATCGGTGATATTTTGGGGATACTGGCAGTGCATCAACGTGGGCAGCTTCTGTAGACGAGCTATACGTATTACAACATGCATGCATTAGAACCGTATAAGAACTCAATGAAGAACTAACTGGGGTAAGTGCAACTTCTCGAATTTTGTTTTTTTTTAAAATGGTCAATCTTTATCTTCTAATTTTTATATCATTTCATCGCAAATAGTATGTATGTACTCAAGACTACATTCTAAACTACATGAGTACTCAAATTGACTTGATGTAAAACATGTCGGGAATGTATCGTCGGCCAATATTCGATACAGAAACTTATCTAAGCCTAAACGACTCAGGTCGACACTATATCAACAGTTCGTACTACCTTCACAAGACCTAAATAATTGGGTGTAAGGGAAGGGAAGCGAGCGAACTTTAGTTTCTGCTGGTACTTAACTAAATCTTTGTGGCAAGCGTCTACGGCCCTCCTGATGTAAGATATAATCACGTGTCAAGGTTACATTAGGATTGGTCTTCTGTAGAACCGAAGATGGTAATAGAGAGAGGTGAATAGTACCTTCAAATTTTCCTTCAGATATTCCATAATCCTTCACTCTAATAGTTACAAAGTTATGAAAATTAGGAGGAAAAATCACCACAAAATAAGCAAGACAAGCTGCTGAAATTTTGTGGAATAATCAGCAAAATCGATAGTACCTTTCTAATAATTGCAGTGCTACCTTTGTGCGGTAGTATCATTGTTATAACTGCGGTACTACAGATTTTTGGTAGTACATTTGTTTGCACTACGATACTTTCGATTTTCGGTAGTATCTTTGTTTGCACGCGGTACTACCTTTCCTCGATGAACAGATATTTTAGCACAAGTTCAAAACCAAGAATCAATGGAACTTTTGATCCGTAGACACAAATGATACGAAATTTTGCAGAGATTTTCTCTAGAGTATTGTGAACCTATTCCAATAAACAGACATGAAAATCATGGCCAAAGTTAAGACCTTTTTCAGTTTGTTGGAATATTGCACCAAAACCGAGTCAAAATCAAAATTGATGAATACAACTTGCTCGTAGGTGGACGATGGCCAAGATAGCTTTAGATATGTTCCCACATATCCCAGCGAGAAAGAATACAAAACAAATCACGTCAAAGACCCTCGGATCAAGAAATCACACTTTGGGGCCAAACAAAGCAAAACCGAATATTCTTGATAGACTTGCTATCAAAGTGGCTAGATGGATGGAGATAGATTCTTATAGGTTGTCTCCATCTCTTATACGTACTTGGCACAACAAGATCATAAAAAGTGAGTAGGAGAGATCAAGATCAACCAAAATCAAAGCACATCAATCAAGACAAGAGAGACACAAGAGTTGCATAACAATTGATGTATTGCATACTTGAGAAGATAGGTTTTACAACCACTCCACCTTATAGGACAAAAAGCATACAAGGCACTCACTCTCAAACCTAACCCTAGAGATGACAGCACATGAGATGGGTTGGATAGTTAACCACATATCTCCATCCCAACCCATTCCATAGGTGGGCAAATAGCCACCTATATTTCTTAGTAGATCCTATCCACTATTACAATGGGGAAACCTGTTTAACCGCCACATATGGGTTTACTCTCACAAGTTCACTTATGCACGCTTTTCAAAGCGTATAAGTTCATATCTGCTAAATCCTTAGTCTTGATCTGCCTTGATCCAACCAACTCCACTTTGGCCTAAACCGCTCTCCAACACATCATCCATGCGTCGTGGTTTTGATCCAAGATAGTTTCGGTATTTTAGTCAAACTACGAAAATACCCCTCCTTGATTTGGTCATTAGCAACCATTGCAAGCAATCGCCATGCTTGCCACATGTAGATGCACCACTAGCTTGCAACTCGTCGCCAAGTCTCTCCCATCCCAATTCCCCCAAACCATGGCTTATTAGGCCTGTGCAAGCTACATGGTGCAATCCCACCATTCGAACTCGCATTCAACATTTTCAAAGGAATACCACATCTAGAAGAACATTTTCTCTGCAATTTGGACAGAATCCTTTCTCATGCCATGCTTGAGCTCACCGTCTTACCCGGCATCCTTAATCATTCTGGACCTCAACTCCTCCGTGAGCGTAGCCTCGATCGTCGCCATTGACCACAATTGATTCCAAGCAACCCTGCATATTCAAAGACAAAGAAATTATTTTTGGGCACAAGTTCTTCACAACTTGACCCACGTTAACCAAAATATGCATCATGCAACCTTAATGCAACAACCTCGGTCAACCTAACTCAATCCATCATCCAATTTCTCTTAACCCTGTTTCTTGTGAAGATCAGTAGTACCGCACCTACAATGCTAGTATTACCGCACTTTGGTAGTACCACTCCCCAATGCGGTACTACTGCACCCTGTAATTCTGAACTAGATCTCTCTGAAAAAACATGTCGTTGCACAGCCGGAGCTACTGCCATGCGGTACTACCGCGTTCACAACTGCCGTACTGCTGATTTTTTTGGGACTTCCTAAAATCAGTCCAAATCAAATGCAATCTTGGAAAACCATTTGACTGCTCTACAAACCATGCAATGGTTCATTAAAATATTATCCTGAACCTTCTCACATGGTTCTTCAATCTCCCTCTTGATGAATCTATTGTCAATACTTAAAAAATGCAAATTGGAGGTGGTTTTAAAAACGGAAAGCAGAATTTTGCAAAGAAAGCTTCAAATGGTCAAAGAGATGATAGCAAAGAGGTAAAGATGACCATCTAAAGCAAAATAGATAGAAGCTACGGAAAATAACAAGTTTTGTTTATAAAAAACTTCAACTCCACCAAATGAGTCATAAAATCTCACTCTAGGTCCAAATGAAAGAACAATTGTTCTATTTGATCTTGATCATGGTGAGAATAAATCAAAATGTTCAAATTAGGAAAAATTTGCATGCACAAACACAAACTCCAAAACATGCTCTAGATATGCATTTTTACCGATCTTTCTCCCTCTTTAATAATGCAGTCATCAAGATATATGGAAGAAGATAGCACATGAAAGAAATGAAGTGACTGCATTTTATTCATTTTAAGCATTAGGAGCTATAAAGATTATCCTAAATGACTTTCTAAGTATTACACCAAAATATAAAAAGTGAAAGTGCTATCTAGATCATGGCAAGTCATATATAGCCGAGCTAAGGCCAAAAAGTATTGATCTGAAATTAAATAGCTTTTTAGCATGTCAAGATACTCAAATTCATAGTTTAGTCAAAATGCTCCAAAAATGAGCCAAGCCATATCAATATTCTAAATGGAACCAAGAAGCTATACTTGAGTCAATTTAAAGTGTTACAAGTTCAAGATTGGAATATTTTGTTCAAGCACTTGAGATTACTTGTAATTGAGCAAATTTAGCGCATTTGATATTTCCTTTGAAATTCATTTCTGGTCGCTTCAACCATTCTTCACAAGATTTTGTTTTCTTAGCCATGTGCTAGATCTCAAACTTATGTGACCACCCTAAGCAAAAAGCTTAAGAGAGTGGTCTTTGTCATAAAAAACTCACATTGAGTTCATGCCTAGCTCAATGGCAAGCCGTCTCGTGCGTAAGAATTGGTGAGATCAGTTTTTTTGCACAAAAAAGATCATTTTGTATTTTCTTAACTTAGTTCAAAAACAAAGAGTTAAAACTAACTCATGTTTCAATAAAGAACTAGTGTAGCTCAATCTAAAGCTTAATCTAGATTCAAGACTCAACTTAGTTTATTTGATATGTCATGAATCATAAGAAGATCTCTATAGGAAGACATGATTTAATTCAAGTGTTTCACATTTAATAGAGCTAGCGTGGTAAAATCTAAGCTACACATAGAAGGACATGATAAATCTAGGTCACTAGCAAAAGATATGGTAAGATGTAAATCAAAGTATCATGTCACAAAAGGATAATAGTTAAGGTCTCATGTATTTATATTACAATGCGCATTACTGAATTTAAATGCAATATGATACAATAAAAAGAAATTCCAGCTCCTCCTTAGCAAGTGAGTCAATTTTAGAAGTAATTTGATACAAGTTGAGTTATAGAAGCATTAAGCTTAAGAAAATCTTAAATGAATTCCCTCTGAACCAACGCAATAAGCAAGAGAGAAGAAGTTTGGAAAAAAATAAAAAAATGGCAGGCCTTAAAGCATAGACAACATAGAAGGATCACTATGGCTCATACTCGCACTCATCTACCCCATATGACTCTAGGACTATTAGCTAGTCGTCTAAAAACACAAGGAAGTAAACATATTCCTTGTCTTCCCAAAGGGGCCCAACCCCTGCTAGACCTAAAAGAAGTGAGTGAGCTCAACCTGGTGAGAAGAGAGTCAACTAATAAGCAGCATCCTAGGATCACAAGATGAGAGAAACAAGTCTAAATAGCAGAGTATGAAAACCACTCTAGTCTATGCTAGAGAGACTAACCCAAATGCACCCATAAATAAAGTGCAATAGATGATAAATGTAAATATAATATAGAAAGTACATGATGCTCGCTCTCAGATTATGCGATAAGGATAGACCACCCTAAGCTCTCCCCATAAGGCCATGAACCTTGAGCTATCTAAAGGTTTGGTGAAAATATCAGCCAACTGGTGGTTACTCTCCACAAACTGAAGCACTATATCACCCTTTTCCACATGGTCTCTAAAGAAATGATATCGGATATCTATGTACTTGGTCCTAGAGTGCTACACTGGGTTCTTAGTAATGTTAATGGCAGAAGTGTTATCGTAGAAAAGAGAAACACTATCTATGCCTAACCCAAAGTCCCACAAGGTCGAAATCATCTAAAACACCTGACTACAACAACTAGCGACTGCAACATACTCGACCTCTGTGGTGGACTATGCAATACTAGACTGCTTCCTAGAAGACCAAGAAATAAGAGAAGTGCCAATGAATTGGCAAGTGCCAAAAGTACTGTTCATATCTACCCTACAACCAGCAAAGTCTACATTAGAGTAGGCTCTGAGGGAAAGATAGGAAGCAGAAGAGTACCATATACTATAGTCTAGAGTAACTCAAAGGTACCTAGAAATGCGCTTCACCGTTTGACGATGAGAGGCACAAGGAGAGGCCTAAGATTGAGTGCACAGACACACGACGAAGTGTATGTTTGGCCTCGAAGCTATAAGATACAGGAGGGAGCCAATCATGCTGCAGTACTCCTTTTGATCTATAGTCTCGCCATCCTCATTAGGACCAAGTGTAGTCGAGGTCGCCATCGGAGATGACACAACTTGCAATCATTCATGTCGAGGTGTCTCAGGAGGTCTCGAGTGTACTTGCCTTGATGCAAGAAGGTACTCTTCCAAGTCTACTTGATCTAAAAGTTGAGGAAGAAGCTCAACTCACCCATTATGTTCATCTCAAACATTGTGCTCATGACATCAGAAAACTGAGAAACAAGAGG
Source organism: Dendrocalamus sinicus (assembly GCA_036346575.1). NCBI lineage: Eukaryota > Viridiplantae > Streptophyta > Magnoliopsida > Poales > Poaceae > Dendrocalamus > Dendrocalamus sinicus. The sequence continues at coordinate 9,132,817 of CM070653.1, read as the reverse complement.
ATGAGAGGAGCCACCAAATATAATGTTATCTGCATATATCTAGACAAGCAGAACGTCATTGCCATGCCTGCAAATAAACAAGGTCTTATCTACCTTACCCATCTCAAGCCTATGACTCAACAGATAGGATTTAAACCTCTTATACCAAGCTCTAGGGGCTTGCATAAGCCCATACAAGGCTTTGGAAAGCTTGAAGATATGGTTGGGTATTTGGGGTTCTCAAAACCTGGCGGCTGTAACATAGACCTCTTCCTCAATATACCCTTTAGGAAGGCACTCTTAACATCCATCTAGTACAGCTTGAAGCCCTTAGCTGCTGCAAAAGCAAGCATAATTCTAATGGCCTCTAACTTAGCTACAATGGCAAAGGTATCCTCAAAATCTAAACTCTCAACCTGGGAGAAACCTTGAGCTACCAATCTAGCCTTCTTTTGAATGACTACCCCATCCTCACTCTGCTTGTTTTTGAAGACTCACTTGATATCTATGACATTATGACCACTAGGGGGCTCAACAAGCGACCAGACCTTGTTCATCTCGAAATTTTCTAACTCCTTATGCATCACATTGACCCAAGACTCATTAGTAAGTGCATAGTAGATATCCATGGGCTCAAAAGAGGCGACAAAGGCAGAATGTATACAAAAGTGAGATAAGCCAGATTTTGAACATGTGACATACTCAAGAAGATCACCTATGATCTGTTCAGGAGGATGTCAACACTGAATATGTTTGGGAGGTCCTGGATGAAAAGAAGTGGCCTCTTCCTCATGAGTTGAGGAGGTAGGACTAGAGCCACAAGCTTCAGAAGAATCAGAAGGTAAGGGCTGATCTCTTTGAGGCGCAGTGGTAGAAGTAGGCACCTGAAGGGAAGGATGGACTGGATCAGGTAAAGAACTTTCATCTCCATTCTTCTCATCATCTACAACGATATCAGGCCTAGTGATAGGACTAATCTCACCAAAAGTAACCTCATAGGTCTCTACGATCCTGCTAGTCTCACAGTTCTAGACCCTATAACCCCACGAAAAAGTCAAGTAACCCAAAAAGATACTGTCAGAAGAATGAGACTCAAACTTATTTAGATTCCCAAACTTCAGAATAAAGCGCTTGCAACTAAAAACATGAAATGAGGGACATTGGGTTTTACCCATTCCTCAACTCATAAGAACTGTGATGTAAGTGTGCCCTCATAAAAACTTTGTTTGAAACATGGCACGCGGTGGCTATAGCCTCAACCCAAAACTTTCTAGGTGTGGCATACTCATCTAGCATCATTCAGGTCATCTTGACCAGGGTACGGTTCTTCTCTTCACTATGCCATTTTGCTGAGGGACGTGTGGAGAAGAGAACTGATGCTCTACATCTGTCTCATCACAGAAGCTCTCAAAGTAGGAGTTCTTAAACTCCGTACCATTGTCACTACGAATCACTCATAAGTCACTAGAGAGCTCAACAGACAACTTATCGAACAAACCCCTAAAATGACTAAAAGTCTCATCATTCGAGGCTAAGAAAAACACCTAAAAAACATCGGGAAGTCATCAACCACGATAAGAATGTACCACTTCTCACCCATCGACTGCATTCTAGCTGGACCAATAGTGTCCATATGAAGAAACTATCATGGTGCATCGGTCATAATCACAGTAAGTGGGGATGAAAGTGGCGACCATTTTGCCATACCGGCAAAGGAGCAAAAACTATGTTTTTGACCATCTTGAGGTTAGGCAGACCACGAACGAGGTCGTGGTTGCTCACTCGGATCAAATGATCAAAGCCAGTATGACCAAGTCTCCTATGCCAGATGGAGAGATCACATGACTCAGAAGCAACTAAGCACTTGAGAGAATTACCAGAAGACTTGATAAAATCAGCATAAAAGATCTTTTTAAACCTAGAAATCCCGCAAACTAAATTTCCTAAAGTATTAAGGATTTTACAAGCATTTTTCTTAAAGCTTAACTTGAAATCGTCATCGGTAAGCTGAGAAATAGATAGGAAATTATAACGTAGCTTACTCACTAAGGCAACATCCTTAAGAATGAAGGAATCATTAATACACATAGTACCTTTAGCGATGATTCGACCTGATGAAGCGTCTCCAAAGGTGATGAGCTCGAACTAGGGAAGAGAACCAATGGGAGTCTCTGGTTATATGACGAGAACAACCGGAGTCGACAAGCCACACATCTTCCTTCCCAGCCCGATGAACCTGAGTCAGTGAGAAGAAAACATCAGTGACTTAGTTTTGGGGGTAAATAAGAGCAGATTTAGGAACCCAGTATTGAGTCACACGACGAGTAGTAAATCCAATCATAGAAAAAGAAGACTAACCTCTATCTACTCTATGCATTCTGCCTCTCACAGAACTAGATGGTCCAAAAGCAGACCTCAAGCCTCTGCTAGGTCTGACCAACAGCAGTATGCTAATCACACTATGGATAGCCACCTCGATAGGGAAAATGAGGTCTATTATTAGAACGATGAAAACCCCGATTAGAGGCAACTCAAGGACTAAAACTAGAAGATACCTAAAACCCAAGTCCTCGATGCCGCCTAACACCAAACAGATAAGGAGAACTACCTACGACTCCAGACCTCATGTTGGTCTTAGGAGTACTTTGTGTTTGGGGGTGACCCTGAATACCTCTAAGAGCACGAACATGGTCTCTATGTGCGAGGTGTAATGACACTTCGCCTTCTGGGAGGTCGAAGCAGCAGGTGGCACAATCTTACTATAAGATATCCCTTGGACAAAACCTACATATTTAAATACTATATTCTTAGCTTTGGGTGTACCCTCGATCACGCCTCTAGCTACAGCTCTAACAACTACAAGTGGATGTTTTCTCACATCCTCTAAAAAAATCATACCCTAGACCTTGATTAAATTTGCAAATCTTGGATTTATCCAGGATAAGACTAAGCCTTTTCTTCCCTCCAACAAATTTTTTGAGAGTGTTCGTGAGGTATTCACACTCCCAAAAAAGAGAAGCACATGAAGAACAAGGGGAAGAAGAAGATGAAGAACCAGAAGGAGAAGATCAAATATCATGTGCATATCTCTCCTTATGCATGGCTACCTCAACCTTGAGAGCTTCACAAGACACACAAGAGGTAGTCCTAATCCTAGCCATCTAGGCCTCGTAACTCTCCCTAAAGATCTTCTGCATTTCCTCCATTTTCTCCCCTACTTTAGCACAGAACAAGTAATCAAATTTTAGCTTCTCTAGTAGATCCTTAGTTAGCTTCACACATTTGTCATCCAATGTAATCATTTCCAATTTTAGTTTTTCATAATTATTGCATGGTAAGCTAACAGGTGCCTTAGAAGCATATTGAGTTATTTTCTTGTTATGATTGCACATGTCGTAAAATTGTTTAAAAACATATTCAAATTCAACAGTTAATTTAGGACAGTTAGCATAAGAAACAACAGGTTCCATCAAAGCAGCTTGCATTTTAACAATTTTATGATCTGCCTTCTTTAAATTAATCTTCAAGTTGGTACAACTTTCACAGATTTCAAGTAGATCAAGAGGCATAGTATATAATCCTCTAAAAGCATTGTCCTTATCATCACATGAGGTGTAGAATGTAGTGTCAATAGAATCAGATTAAGAAGGAACCATTCTAGCCATTTCTAATTTAGCTAATAAACTAACATTCTTCATCTTAAGCAAATCCATCTTAGAAATCACACTAACATACGAGGTTTTTAGTTTCTCCATATTTCTAAGTAAGAAAGCACATAAATCATAATCATCACAAGAGTGAGCAGATCTAAGTGAAGTAAATTCCTGTGACAAGCTCTCTACCTCCTTCTCTAACTTACCACATCTAGTCCTAGACCTAGAATAAAACTTTTCTAACTTGAGAGAAACATCATTGAGCTGGTCGTAGGAGGGACATATCTCATCAAAGTCATTGTAGAGATCGTCATCGCTGATGCCGTTCTTGGCAGCAATGAAGCACATCCCGGTGATGTCGTCACCATCTTGGTGTCCTTCTACAGATCATCCTTGTCATCGTCATTGCTCCAGCCCTCCATGTCGCTGAAGTCGAAGTTGTTGAAGGCAGTGTGTACGTGGTGGAAGAGTCTTCGCATTGCCAAAGTTGTGGTACTTCTTCTCCTTGCTTTGATCATGAGTTAGGGGCTTCTTGTTGTGGTTCTTGCTGATATAGTCGTTCTTGTTCACGTCGCCGTAGTTGTTCTTACCCTTTCCTAACTTGGAGTACTTTACTCAAATGTGGTTGGGGCCACCACACTCGAAGCAAATAACTGGACCTCATCTATTCCTCTCTCTAACCCTCTTGTATGCATGCGAGAACTTTCTAGCTAGGACGGCTAGATCACTCTCTGGAAATTGCTCGAATTGATCATCGCTCATCTCACACAAAGTAGCGAAAGAGAATCCAGAAGCACCATTAGATGGTGCTCCAGAGGTAGAAAGAGGATTGGTGACTAAGGTCATCGACTACAACTTCGTCTTGTGAGAGACAATGTCTATCTCATGAGTCTTGAAGCATGAGCACAACACGTCAATAGTTAAGGTCGATAAATTAGTTGTGTCCTTGATGGTGGTCACCTTCATCTCTCAAACCTTGAGGTATAAGGCAGAAAGCATCCGATGAGTACTACCCGAGTCTGAGTATGTGAGACCAACAACTCGGAGGTTTTTCAGTATCATGTGAAATCTACTGAAGCACTCATCCAATGATTCACTAGCAAGCCTCTCGAATTTTTTGTATTCTTACTTATACAGGTCCTGTCGAACGGTCTTGATTTGGGTGGTGCCCTCATGGTAAGCATCGAGGGTCACCCGGATGTTGAACACCGACGTGAGATGAGAGATACGATCAAACTCACTCTGGCTAAGACCTTGAATGGTGATGTTCCTTACCTTAGTATTTGCTTCCACATCTAGTGTATTCATAGCCGTGATGTGCTATCGGTAGGAACAACAAATCTGGTCTTAACCTTTCTCCAAATTGTATGGCCTTGAGCCTGTATGTAAGATTCCATCCTACTCTTCCAAAAGGGATTATTGACCCCATCGAAGGGAGATGTCTTGGTGGAATAGTTGTCTACTACCATGGCTCTAAAGACTGGTTAATATTTGTAAAAAGAGCTAACCGGGCTCTGATACCACTTATAGGACAGAAGATGACAACAGAGGGGAATGGTGCATTCAAATTTCCCCCAGATATTCCACAATCCTTTACTCCAATAGCTACAATGCTATGAAGATGGCTTTAAATATGCTCCCACATATCCTAGCAAGAAAGAATACAAAACAAATCACGTCAAAGACCCTCGAATTAAGAAATCACACTTTGAGGCCAAACAAAGCAAAACCGAGTTTTCTTGATAGACTTGTGGCTCATTTGGCCCATGCAAGCTACATGGTGCAATCTTGTCGTTCGAACTCGCCTTCAATATTTCTCGCCTTTCTTATGGCATGCTTGAGCTAACCGTGTCACCCAGCATGCTTGATTATTTTGGATCTCAACTCCTCCATGAGCCTAGCTCCAATCCTTGCTGTTGACCGCGGTTGACTCCAAGCGACCCTGCACATGTAAAGACAAAGAAATCATTTTTGGATACAAATTCTTCACAACTTAATGCACGTTAGCCAAAAACATGCATCACACAACCTTAAAGCAATGACTTCGATGAACCCAACTCAATCCATGATCCAATTTCCCTTAACCCTGTTTTTCTGTGAAGATCGGTAGTACTGTACTTGCAATGCTGGTACAACCGCACTGCAGCACTACCACTCCCAAAGCGGTACTACCGCACCCTACAATCCCGAACTGGACGTCTATGGAAAAAAAAGGTTCCACTGCTATTACTATGCGATACTACCGTGTTCACAACTATGGTAATACCGATTTTTTTAGAACTTCCAGAAATTAATCCAAATCAAATACAATCTTTACAAAACTATTTGACCATACCACAAACATTGCAATGGTTTATCATAATATTATCACCTTCTCATATGGTCTTTTATCTTCGTTACCATTGGAGGCCGTGGCCGACGGAGTGGAGAGGAATATGCAGAGGAGTGTTTGTCTCGAGTTAAGGCTGCTCCTCGTGTTGGGATATCCCCTTGGGTGCAGCTGTGGATCCCTGGTGGACTTGATTTCTTTCCCTCCCGCTTGCATCCTGTTGGCTTCGGTGTTCCTTGTGATCTCCCCTTTGTTCTTGCCCATGTCCAGGTCAGCGTTAGCGGCAGTGGTGGCGATTGATCAAGAGGTGGAATACATGGAGTCGACGACGGTCTTGTCCTGGAACTTTTGGCCATCCTCTGCCTCTTCCACTTCCTCCTCTCTTGCGCAAACGATGTGGTGGGGTTCATTTGGACCTCCTCCTCCCCTTCTGTCGGGTGGCCACAGACAGGGTCAGGATGGGAAGGAGACGAATGCGATGCTGCCCTAGAATTGGCTCTAGTGATCTCGCGGTGGGGCTTTCTAAACTCCGCTTGATCCTCGCCCGCCGCCTTGGCGTTGAAAGGCGCAGCTGCCATGCCCTTGACGCAGGTGAACCAGGCCCAATGCGCGGTCTGACCCTTAGCCATTGGCGTGTGCACGTCACCCCCTCCTGCTTTGTACTCTCGCCGCTGCTTCCTCATGCACGGGGAGGCTCTGATGCCGGCCGCCTCCATCGACATCTCCCGGCAGTCATCTCCACCACTTTCCCTTTCATTTCCTTTTTTTGTGAATCAAGCTCAGGCTCGATCTCGACAGTTGGATGGACATACGGTGAATCGAATGGTTCTCGTTAGCTTAGTAGTGTTTACAGTGGGATAGGATGAATGGTCCATGATAATATAATGGTTTTTAATTTTTTTTATTTTTCTCAGAGAAAGTTAATAGTTGCTACAGTGTAATTTTAGCCAAAAGTAAAAAAGCCGTCAAAAGCTAGTTGGAGCACAAACTAAATCTCAAATAAATTTGAACGGAGTTTAAAATTCAAAATTTTAGTATTGGACAAAAGATCTTGAATTTATAAAAAAACTAGAGACAAAAATAAGGTAGATTGAAGTTTATACGAGGGAGAACGTGCTGGGGAGAAAATAGAGAGGAGAGTTCTGCATTCTATCTAGAAGTCAAATCGCAAGGTAGTGAGGTCTGTGATGCTTGCTAGAAGCAAAGGAGAGCGGGAAAGGAGGCAGGCAAGTAGGGCGAGCATCTGTGCAGCTTTTGGCTAGCTTTTGTGTTGGATTGGCACGGGGTGGCAAGCTAACTGCAGTAGCGGCTAGGGCTGGCAAAAAAGCTCGGGCTCGTGAGCCAGCTCGGGCTCGGCTCGGGCTCGTGGAGGTTTGGCTCGGCTCGTGGATGAAACGAGCCGAGCCGAGCCAGCAAAAAAGCTCGGGGTCTAAATGAGCCAAGCCCGAGCCAGCTCGCGAGCGGCTCGGTTGGCTTGGCCCAATAGGCCCATCTAAAAGGTAAAAACCCTAGTTTCCCACTTCCCACTTGCCAACGACTAGGGCTGGCAAAAAAGCACGGGCTCGTGAGCCAGCTCGGGCTCGGCTCGGGCTCGTTGAGGCTTGGCTCGGCTCGTGGATGAAACGAGCCGAGCCAGCAAAAAAGCTCGGGGTCTAAACGAGCCGAGCCCGAGCCAGCTCACGAGCGGCTCGGTTGGCTTGGCCCAATAGGCCCATCTAAAAGGTAAAAACCCTAGTTTCCCACTTCCCACTTGCCAACGACCCAGCGTCCCAGCCCCAGCCCCCAGGCTCCCTTGCGGCCTTGCCCCTCGGTCCCTCCGCATTCCGCAACACCGCCGCTCCCGAGTCCCGACTCCCCCGAGGCCCCCGTCGCCCCGAGCCCCCGAGACTCCCTTCTTCTTAGCCGCCGGCCGCCGCTCCCGACTCCCCCGAGGCCCCGACTCCCCCGTTCTTCCCCCACTCTCTCGGGCTCTCGGTAGCGCCGCCACCATCGCACATCCGAGATCTGGCCATCCCTCCACGGCCTCCCCGGCGCGAGGCCGGCGGCGAGCAACGAGCGGAGGAAGGGGGCCCACTGCCAGGTGGCGCGGGCGCCGAAGCCGTGGAGGAGGAGTACGCCCGCTCGCCGTGTACTACGTCGCCTCTCTCGATGGAGACCACCACACCGCGCGGCGCCCCCTCCGCCTCCTCGCAGCCCATGCGCGTCGTGCCGCGGTGCGCCCGTTCCTCCGTCGGAGGTCGGCTCGGCGGCGCCGCCCTGCGTCTCCCTCCTCAGTAGCCACCCCGGTGGCGAGGTCACCGTCTAGCTCAAGGACCAGTACCCCAGGTACCCACCTCAGGAATCCGTGGACTTTCTCCTCTGCTAATCGCAGTAGTTCCTGTCATTTCCCCCAATTTCTGCAGCTCCTTCCTTCCGGCATAGCTGCCAGCTCCATTGAGATTTGTTGTAGCTCTGTTGTGTTTGAGAATAGATTAAAAGATTGAGAAACAATCCATTCCTACAGCCGGAACGAGTGCAGTACGGGGTGGAGAGTCGGGTCAGGGGGCGGGAGCCAGAGGTGGACGACAGCGCCATCCGGGAGCGGCACGCCGGCCGGGCGGAGGCTGGCGGAGAGGAAGGAGCGGGTGTAGCAGCGGTCCCACGCGACCGTGGGGCTGAGCCGGTGTAGCCACCGCCGCCGGACGCCGACGGTGGGCAGCGGAGGGGGCGGGGGCATGTCGTTCGCCGGAGATCTGGGTGTGCGAAGGGGTGGGCTGGGTCCGGACATTGTTGGCTCGCGAGCCCTCACGAGCTGGCTCGAGCCGCACCACGAGCCGAACCGAGCTCACAAAAAAGCTTGATATCCTAACTAAGCCGAACCGAACCGAGCCTCCATTCCACCAAGCTGTCACGAGCCGAGCCGAGCCAGGCTTGGCTCGGCTCGGCTCGTTGCCACCCCCACCAACGACCCAGCGTCCCAGCCCCAGCCCCCAGGCTCCCTTGCGGCCTTGCCCCTCGGTCCCTCTGCATTCCGCAATGCTGCCGCTCCCGAGTCCCGACTCCCCCGAGGCCCCTGGCCCCCGTCGCCCCGAGCCCCCGAGACTCCCCTGTTCTTAGCCGCCGCTCCCGACTCCCCCGAGGCCCCGACTCCCCCGTTCTTCCCCCACTCTCTCGGGCTCTCGGTAGCGCCGCCACCATCGCACATCCGAGATCCGGCCATCCCTCCACGGCCTCCCCGGCGCGAGGCCGGCGGCGAGCAACGGGCGGAGGAAGGGGGCCCACTGCCAGGTGGCGCGGGTGCCGAAGCCGTGGAGGAGGAGTACGGCCCGCCACCGCCCGTGTACTGCGTCAGCTTCTCTCTGATGGAGACCACCACACCCGCGGCAGCCGCCGCCCCCTCCGCCTCCTCGCAGCCCATGCGCGTCGTGCTGCGGGTCCTGTACTTGCTTAAAACTAAAGATGAAGCATTTAACTATTTTAAAATATGCAAGGCTGAGGTTGAGAACCAACTAGAAAGGAAAATTAGACGTCTAAGGTCTCATCAAGGTGGAGAGAATGTATCTAATGAGCTTTCCAAATTCTATACAGATCATTGGAATAATTCATGAAGTGACACCTCCTTATTCACCGAAATCTGACGGGTTGCCGAAAGAAAGAACAGCACTCTAAATGACTTGGTTAATACTATGTTAGATAGTGCTGGTATTTCTAAGGCATGGTAGGGGGAGGCTGTCTTGATCGCTTGCTATGTCCTCAATCAGGTTCCCACTAAAAATAATAGGGTAACTTCATATGAAAGATAGAAAGGGAGAAAACAGATTCTGACATAATTTGGATGTGCTCAGCAAAAGTCAATGTGCTAATAATTAAAAAGCGCAACTTGGATCAAAGATTATCGATTGTGTCTTTCTAAGTGACGCACATAACAGTGTGACCTATAGATTTTTAGTAGTGAGATCCAATGTGCCTGATGTACCGTAAATATGGTGATAGAATCTCATGATGCCACATTGTTTGATGATAATTTTTCCTATGAAGGATACAGGGGCACCATCTAGTTGAGCAAATTTTATTCCAACTCCTAATTCTACTTAACGTTGTGAATAAACACATGTGGAGGATGATAGTGATGTGGTTCCGCAGAAGAGAAGATACAAAGGATTGAAAAATGAGGCTGTTACAATATTCTATCTGGAGGACCAAATTTACAAAAGGTGAAAGCTGGGGACTGCACTTTCGTGGTAAAGAAGCGGATGCGAACGTGGGATGCAACTGGAGAGTACAATGTCGCACGCCACTCGGAACTTTCGGCTCCATTAGCTAGCTTTGTAGGGAAAAAGTTTCACTTTTCTCAATTTAATTTGCTGGACTCATGGAGCGCATGGCGACGACCACTGGTGAAATCGTGGCTGGTGCATGACAGATAAAGGAAGAGTTCTGGGCTTGGCTCATGGCAATAGTGGGGGCCGCGGTCCTACGGTGTTACTTTCGCTGGGGAGTAAAGCACCGGCTTTTGTCGCTGGTCTGTTTAAGAACAAGAGAAAACTACAGCCGTGGGCAAGCTCGGTGGTAGGCGCACAGGCCAACAGCTATAGCGTCTGGTGGGTGCAACGTCGCCGCGGTGAGCGGCCGAATGGCTATAGATGAGCACGTCTGGATTTTGCTTTTGTTTGCATTTCTGATGAAACTTCCTAAAATCTTTTGACTAAAACTTGTTAAAACTTAAGTTGCAAAATCCGAAACTCATTGAAATAGCTTGAAACTTACTTGAAATCTTCTATAAACTTACGGAAACACATGAAACCCACTGAAATCTGAAACTTTTTAAAATTTTTCATGAAACTTCTTGAAACATTATAAAACGGATTGTTATACCGTTGGTTAGTCGAACTTGAAGAATAAACATACTCCCTAGAGGGGGAGGAAAGCCTCTCTGCGGTCCGCCAAGAAAAAAAAGAAAAAAATAGTTGTGGTTCGAGCTTGTCATAGACTTAGCTACTCCTCCTCTTTCACCATATACGGTAGTATCCAATCAACACCGCTCACCTTAATTTCTTCTCCGTTGCTTCCCTCTCCTTCCTCTCTCTTCTTATGCCACCCTCCCCGCCTTCTTCTCCGATGCCGGCCCAACTCCGCGTTCTTCCTCCGCCTACCTCTACTCCTCCGCCCCCACCGGTGGCCACTGCCTCACTGCTCTGCCGTCTCCCCCTCCCCCGCTGCCTCGACCCCGCCTAACTTAACATTCAGCACACCACTACCTTGCCGTTCCTCCCTCCACCACCCAATGCCCTCCACCACCTCCCTAGCCTCCCTCCACAACTAGGGGCGTGGTAAACCCGTCAGTAGTGGTGGCAGGACTCCCGTCAACTCTCTTCCTCTCTTGGTATGTGTCGATTTGTGGTGCTCATCACTGATGAGTGAGAGAGAGAGTGTGTGTGGGGGAGAAGGCAAGTGGAGGGAGAGCTAGCCTAGGTATACTGTTCGCTAGTTTTTTCAATCATATATGGACATCTTGCCGGCCGTCAACTTTCCTTAGATCTCTCGCTGCAGGTCAATCGCGTTCAACTAACCGAGACGTACAGTAAGCCTATGGGCCTCCTCTCATCTCTATTGGTTTCTACTTTAGTACTGCATATAAATAACCTCCTCCTCTTCTTCTTCTGTCATGAACATCAGATAATCTGATGGTCTAAATGACTAGAAGGCAGGTAGTCAGCCAAAGGAAATTACGGATATCTGGAATACAATCCAATCAAATTAATAGCAAACAAAGACTTCTGTCTATTTCCCTGTAGGTATGGTGAGTTAAAGCCAGAATTGGCACTGTTACACATTGTATTATGGAACTAGCCGTATGCACACCGAATTTGCAAAAATGGCATTTCTGCTGTCCGGTGGGTGGGCGATAGCGCTGACAAGGACACTGGCAGCAGGCGCCTGCCGTCCCGCTAGCAGACGACAGGTAGCCTGCTGCTTGGTGGGGGGACGGCAGGCAACAACGCTGGCAAGGCGACACGCAGCAAGGCCACCGGTGGCAGGCACCTGTCGTCCCACCAGCAGACGATAGGCAGCCTGCCACTTGGTGGGGGGACGGCAGGCAAGCCTACCATCTAGCGAGGGGGCGGCACGTGATTAAGCCAGCTTAATTACCTGCCCTAATTCTTTTACATTTAGTATTTATTTGAATGTTTAAATATATCAGATGAGCTCAAAAAATTACAAAAATTTTTATACAGCCTCCTGACACAACGTACCTTACAGTGTAATTTTTGAGTAAATTTATCCATTGTGAATATTGCTCAAAGATTTATAAAATTTTGATAATTTTATGAATTTTTACATATAGCAAATGTGCTCCAAAAATTATGAAATTTTATGCGAAGCCTTCGACAGTCATAGTTATTATGTAATTTTTTTAAGAATTTTATGTTATCCAAATTTGCCACATTTATTCAAGTTATTTTAATCATGAGTTTAACGATGCTTAGGCATCTTTTGAAGTGGTATGTATCGGCCAATCGTGCTATATTTATTTCCTGCTATTTAGTTCACACAATTGTCACACTCTGTGTATTGTGCCCCCTCGTGTGCTCTCTTATTTGCACCAATGTCATTATGTCCGTGTCGTCCCCCTCGCCCGCTCTCTCGTTTGCACATTTGTTAGTGTTACGATGCCACCCCCTTACCCAAAGCACTGCTCATGATAATGGGTCCTCAATGTACGGGGTGAGCACACCAGGTTCACCTTTCACTCGGCCATAAATATGAACCTCTCGCAGTTCGTACTCATCTCAGTCACTTATCGTAGAAGCTCATTGTCACGGTCGTCGCTCAAAATTGGGAGTGCGTAGCTCCTTACTTCGAGAAGCCAGTGCGTAGCTCAAAATTGGCAGTGTTGATTTCTTCTCCCAAAAGGAGCTAATTTTTGATCGTTTGTTTTTGACTTTATTCCTGTAATCCTAATCAATTAGTGTTATTTAGATAGTCATGATTAATGTAGTTTGACTTTACTATTTTTGTTTATGTACGGTACCCATAATTTGTTATTAAATGGAATATGTAATTAAGTAGTCGTAAATTACTGTAGTGGCAATTAGTTAGGGGTAAGTAATGAGTTAGTGGTAAGTAATCAAGTGGTAAGAACGACGGTAATGAATGGCTCGTCATTTTTTTTGGATGAGTAATTAAATTATCGATAAGTAGTGAAGTATTCATATGTAGTTACACACATGTAATCACTGACTTGTAGTATGTTGCTATCATTATCAATCTTTCTACTAATATTTTGTAGAATCAGAAATGGCAACAGAGGGGGGTGAATGGTGCCCTTTTAAAGATCGCCCCTCAAAAGTATCCACATGCGAGTCTCCTCTCCAATAGCTACGAAAAACTATGAAGAGGAATACTCATGCTCTTTGGAACTTCTTGCTAAACACACACGAGAAAAAAGCAATGACGAACATCAGCTCAAACAACTTTTTCTTGAGGGGCCGGTCTGATCATAGTTCAAAGGGAGGTCAGACCTCTCTTATAACGCCGGTTAGACCGCCCTTATAAGTCCGGTCAGACCGCACTTATAAGTCCGGTCAGACCGCCCTTATAACTCTGGTCAGACCGCCCTTATAAGTCCGGTCAGACCGCCCTTATAAATCCGGTCAGACCGGTCCTCGGGCACAGCAGCCTGAAACTTTTTCAGCAAGCACTGAAATCTTCTCAAACTTGAAAATTGTGATCTTTCTTCTTTTCTTCTCAAGCCAAAACGGTCAAGAACATGTTCTAAAAACATATAGACCTCAGGAAACAAAGGAATTCATTCCAAAAGCAAGGAATCAAGATTTAGCCCAAAGTCTAAAAATGAGATGAGGGAAGTGCTAAATTTCAGATTTCTTGAGATTCATCTATTCTTTGCTCATGAAATTTTGCATTTCACTTGGGCATGGTATCACAACACTAAATCAGAAGTCTCAAGCCATCCTTTGAAGGCAAATCAAAAGAACCAAAGTCCCCCTTACATGAAACCCTAATTTTGCACAAACAGAGGAAATGAGGCAAAAAGGAATCTTTGATCTTTTCATTGAACTCTTGGGATTTCATCTGACCAAATGGTCTTGTGGCATCATCCCATCACAGAGTAACCCATTTTGCAACTCCTTGCTCAAGGATTCAGCTTAAACATCAAAATGATGAAAATGGGCAGAGAACAGCAGAAAACTGAGAACGAACTGGAAATACTCAAGAACTCAAGTGTATTCATTGGAATGGAGATGAATGATTACAAATAAGAGTTCTACGTCCCCATACGCAATCAATACAAGGAAATCACACTACATGCTTGATAATACACACAGGAGCTCACTCACTCTCCTACTGCTCAAGCACGTAGACTCACTCCATTTAGCTCTTTCCACTCAACTGCTCACTTGAGCTTTCTCTACAGAGTGTGCACACTAGAATGGTTGATTTGCTACTGCCTTCTCCTCTCCATTTGAAGGCCAAGGGCTCACCCCAAACTAGCAAATCAAGAAGAGTCATACCAAACACACTCCATGCCTCACACACACTTGAGGCAAAAGGGTCAAACCAGATTTTTGGAGGGAAATCTGCCTCCACCTCCATTGCTTGAGTCAAATTACCAATTTGCCCCTCAAGCACATTCCTGGAAGCTTCCCGCAACCAGCACCTTTGACCGATTGGACCTCGACTCCTCTCTGAGTCTAGTCCGGTCCGCTTCACAACACACGACTGCACCCCGCATCCTGACCGTCTGGACCTCCGACTCCTCCCTGAGCCTAGTCCCGGTCCACTCGCCGCTGCCCGTTGCATCCACCTGACACCGACCGAGACCTCCGACTCCACCTGAGTCTAGTCTTGGTCTGTTCCGTCGTGCACGACCGCAACCGACCTTCAAACCGTCTCGACCTCAAACTCCTCCCTGAGTCTAGTCCCGGTTCGCTCGTCATTGCTCGTCGTGTCTGTCACCAGTACCTCCAGCTCCGGTTCCTTGTCTCTTGACTCGCAACCACCTCACCAGCCTCGATCATCTTTGGCATCACCGACTGTCTGGACCTCAACACCTCCTGTGTCTAGACCCGGTCCTCCTCGCCTCACCATGACCTAGCTTCGAAGTCCTGCAGTCACACAAACAAGCAAACCATCACATAGCACCGCACGAAACAGCATAATCAGTATTAGCACAAGTAAAGGTACTCAACCCTAGAATACCCAAAACAAACTCAACCTCACTAAACCAATCGTCAATTACTAATCACCAACATGGGGATACCTCCACATGGTCTCTCAATCTCCCCCTTGATGAGTATATTGACAAACACCGAAAAAGCATAAGATTGAGTTTGTTTGAAAGTCAAACATGGTCCAAAATAAGAAAATGATGCTAATGACCATGTTGCCACAAGGAGCAAAAGAAAGAGCAATTTTTCCTCAAAGCTCCCAAAATGTGGTTTTTTCTCCAACTATTCTCCCCCTTTTGGCAATAAAGTCATTAAGTTACTTGGAGGAAAATATAGCATGGTACGGCTGAATTTTATTCAATCTAAGCAATTAGAGCCATGAAGATTATCTAAAATGACCATTAAGTATTACACCAAGCCATAACGCATATGAAGGCTATCAACATCATAACAAGACATGCATAATCAAGCCAAGCCATATAAGTATGAATATGAATATTAGATGAAATTTTGAGCATGTCAAGCCATTCAAGATCAAAGTCTAGCTAGAGATATCCAAAAATGATGCAAGCCATGTCAATAATCTAAGTGGAACCAAGAAACTAAAATTGAGTCAATTTAGAGTGCTACAAGTTCAAGAATGAATCATTTGTTCAAGTATTAGATTCTTTTTGTAGTTAAGCAAATTTAGCACAATTGACATGTTTTTCTTTTGAAACTCATGTTTGTTTCCAACCAAAATTTTTGTTATGTGCTAGATGTCAAGCCTTATGCGACCATTCCAAGCGAGAAGCTTAAGGAGATGATCTTGGTCATCCAAAACTCCCCCTGAGTTCATGCCTAGTGCAATGGCAAACAGTCTCATGAGAAAGAATTGGTGAGATCAGTTCTTTCGCACATAAAGAGATCTTTTTGCTTTTTAAACAGTTGTACTAACTCATGATTTATCGAGAAACTATCATAGCTTGATCTAAAGCTCAATTAGAGATTCTAGACTCAACTTAGCCTATTTGACATGGCATGAATCATAAAAGGATAACTAAAGACAGACTAGTCTCAAGAAGTAACATGACATGTCTTAATTCAAGTTGTGCAATTTTAATTAACTTATCAATGGCAAAGGCTTGACGACACATATAAAGTAATGATAAATCTAGCAAATAAGCATAAATCATGGCAAGATGTAAAGCATTGTAAACATGTCAATTAAGGATAGTAATCAAGGCTCTATGCGGTTATATTACAATGCAGAAAATGAAATGCAGGAAAATCCAGCTCCCCCTCAACATGAGATGCACTTTTAGTTCAAGTTGAGTTATGTCAATATTAAACTCCAGAAGCTCCCAAATGAACTCACCCTGAACCAAAGCTATAAACCGAGAAGCTGGCAAAAAATCAGAAAAGGCAGTCCTTAGAGCATAGATAAGATGTAGAGGATACTAAGGCTCAAACTGACTCTCATCTACCCTATATGATACTAGGACTATCAACTGTTCTACTAACCTACTAAGGAGCAAACACGTTCCCTGTCTACCCAAGGGTGGCCCAACCCTTGCTAGAACCTATAAGAAGTGAGTGAGCTCAACCTAATGAGAAGAGAGACAGCTAATAAGCAGCATCCTAGATCACAAGATGAGAGGAAGAAATCTAAGGCACTAGACAAGAGAAGCACTCTAATCTATGCTAAGAAGACTAACCCTGAATGCATTTCAAATGCAATGCAACAAAATGAGAACAGGAGCATAATATACATGATAAAGCAGTAAAGCACAGAAACTCCCCCTCACTACAGTCCATAAGGACAAACCACCCCAAGCTCTCCCCGCAAGGCTGAAAACCTAGAGCTATCCAAAGGCTTGGTGAAGATATCAGCCAACTGGTGGTCACTCTCCACAAACTGGAGCACTATGTCACCCTTCTCCACATGGTCTCGAAGGAAGTGATATCGAATATCAATATGCTTGGTCCGAGAGTGCTGCACTGGGTTCTTAGCAATGTTAATAGCAGGAGTGTTATCACAAAAGAGTGGAACACTATCTATAACTAACCCAAAATCCCGCAGTGTCGAAGCCATCCAAAGTACCTGGTTGCAGCAACTGGCTGCGGCAACGTACTCGGCCCCTGCAGTGGACTGTGCAACACCGGACTGCTTCCTAGAGGACCAAGAGACAAGAGAAGTGACAATGAATTGGCAAGTGCCAGAAGTGCTCTTCCTATCTATCCTACAGCCAGCAAAGTCTGCATCCGAGTAGGCTCTAAGGGAAAGACAGAAAGAGGAAGAGTACCAGATACCATAGTCAATGGAAGCTCGAAGGTACCGAAGAATACGCTTCACCGCCTGGCGGTGAGATACGCGAGGAGAAGCCTGAAACCAAGCACAAAGACACACGGAGAAGTGTATGTCCGGTCTCGAGACAGTGAGATACAAGAGGGAGCCAATCATGCTTCTGTACTCTTTTTGGTCAACTGGCTTGCCATCCTCATCTGGGTCAAGTGAAGCTATAGAAGCCATGAGAGTTGACACCAGCTTACCATCACTCATGTCAAAGCGTCTCAGGAGATCACGAGTGTACTTGCCCTGATACAAGAAAGTACCCTCCAGAGTCTGCTTGATCTGGAAGCCAAGGAAGAAGGTCAACTCACCCATCATGCTCATCTCAAACTTGGTGCTCATGACATCCGAGAACTGTGAAACAAGAGCATGAGAAGAGCCGCCAAAGATGATGTCATCCACATAAATCTGGACGAGTAGAAGGTCAGTGCCATGCCGGTGAATGAACAAGGTCTTATCCACCTTACCCATCTCAAAACCATGACTCAACAGATAGGATTTAAGCCTCTATACCAAGCTCTAGGGGCCTACTTAAGTCCATACAAGGCTTTGGAAAGCTTGCAGACATGGTTTAGGTATTTGGGGTTCTCGAAACCAGGAGGCTGTCTAACATAGACTTCTTTCTCAATAAAGCCATTGAGGAAGGTACTCTTGACATCCATTTGGTAAAGCTTGAAACCCTTAGAAGCTGCAAAAGGAAGCAGGATTCTAATGGCCTCAAGTCTAGCTACAGGGGTAAAGGTCTCCTCAAAATCTAGATCCTTAACCTGGGAGAAGCCCTGAGCTACCAGTCTAGCCTTGTTTTGAATAACCACCCCATCCTCACTCTGCTTGTTCTTAAACACCCACTTAGTCCCAATAACATTGTGACCTCGAGGGGGCTCAACAAGCGACCAGACCTTGTTTCTCTCGAAATTCTCTAATTCCTCATGCATGGCATTGACCCAAGACACATCAGATAGTGCATGACACATATCCTTGGGCTCAATGAGGCAATGAAGGCAGAATGGAGATAGAATTGAGACAATCCAGACTTTGAGTGTGTGACACGCTCAAAAAGGTCTCCAATAATCTGCTCAGAAGGATGATCTTTTTGGATGTTTCGGGGAGGTCCTGGGTGAGATGAAGAAGTGGCCTCTACCTCATGAGCTGAAGAGGTAGGAACAAAGCCACTAGCTCCAGGGGAAGCAGAAGGCATGGATTGATCGCCTCGAGGTGCAGTGGAAGAAGGCACCTCAAGAGAAGGATGAGGAACTGGATCAGGTAGACAGCCCTCATCTCCATTGTCCTCATCATCCACAAAGATGGTCTCGGACTGCTCTAAAGAACCTGAAATATCAGGCCTAATCCCCGGAATGGACTCGTCGATGGTCACCTCACAGGTCTCTACCATTTTACTAGACTCGCAGTTTCAGACCCTATAAGCTCGCGAAGAAGGTGAGTAACCTAGAAAGATCCCATCACAAGAACGTGACTCGAACTTATCTAGGTTCCCGGACTTCAAGATAACACAGTTGCATCCAAACACACAAAAATGTGAGACACTGGGCTTTTGCCCATATCTCAACTCATAAGAGGTGCAATGCAAGTGTGCCCTGAGAAAAACTGGATTTGAAACATGGCACGCGGTGGCTATAGCCTCAGCCCAAAACTTCCTCGGTGTAGAGTACTCATCAAGCATCGTCCTGGCTATCTCAACCAGGGTACAGTTTTTCCTCTCCACAACGCCATTCTACTGAGGGACGTATGGAGAAGAGAACTGGTGCTCTACACCGGTCTCATCACAAAACCTCTCAAAGTAAGAATTCTTGAACTTCGTGCCATTGTCACTGCGGATCGCTTGTAAGGCACCCGGGAGCTCAACAGAAAGCTTACTAAACAAACCCCGAAAATGGGTATATGTCTCATCCTTCGAGGCTAAGAAAAGCACCCAAGAATACCTCGAGAAGTCATCGACCACAACAAGGATGTACCACTTTCCCCCTGCTGACTGCACTCGAGCTGGTCCAACTGTGTCCATATGGAGCAGCTTACCTGGTGCATCGGTCATAGTCACTGTGACCGGAGGGTGAGAAGCGGCAACCATCTTGCCGTGCCGGCATAGAGCGCAAACAAGATCTTTGACCATTTTGAGTTTTGGCAGACCACGAATGAGATCGTGGCCGCTAACTCGGGTCAAATGGTCAAATCCGATATGACCAAGTCTCCTATGCCAGAAAGTGAGGTCACGGGACTCTGAAGCAACTAAACACCGGAGAGGATCACTAGAAGACTCAACAAAATCAGCACAAAAGATCCTCCCATAACGAGAAATTCCGCAAACTAGACTACCCGAAGAATCAAGAATTTTGTAATTGTTTTTCTTGAAGCTCACCTCATAACCGTCATCGGTAAGCTGAGAGACTGAAAGCAAATTATACTGCAGCTTACTCACTAAAGCAACATCCTTCAAAATAAATGAATCATTAACGCGCACAGTACCTTTTGCGATGACGCGCCCAGATGAAGCGTCTCCAAAGGTGATCGTCTCATCACCTAGAGCACGGGCTAGGGAAGAGAACCAACGGGAGTCTCCGGTCACATGACGAGAACAACCAGTGTCTACAAGCCAAACCTCTCCCTTCCCAGCCTGGCGAACCTGAGTCAAACGGAGAGTAAAGGCTCAGTACTGGGATAAATCAAGAGTGATTTTGGCACCTAATACTGAGTAATACGTCAAGCAGAAGAAGTAGCCACACACGACTGACCTCTATCTACCCTACGCTCTCTGTCGCTCAAAAAAGCAAAATGTCTATGTGCAGACCTGAAGCTGTTGCTGGGTCCGACTGCTACGGGAGAACGAGTCGGAGCACCGGCAACATGCTGATCACGTCGCGGTTAGCCATCTCGACGGGGGAAACGAGATCTACCCTCAGAACGGCGGAAGTCACGACCAGGAGCATATCGAGGATGAAAAACAGAAATCTCAGAAAATCCAAGTCCTCGATGATGCCCAAACCCATTAGCTGAAGCAACTCTCGACCTCGTGTTGGTCTTAGAAGCACTCAAGGTCTAGGGCTGACCCTGAATACGCCTAAGTGCCTCAACACGGTCTCTACGCGCGATCTTGGCGCGACTGAAGCACCTCTCTATCGAGTGTCAATCCTTCTGACAGAAGGTACAATGATACTTCACCTTCTGAGAGGTAGAAGTAGCATGATGAAGCTTCGCCTTCTGAGAAGTCGAAGCAACAGGTGTAATCACCTTATTGTCAGAGATCCCTTGGACAAAGCCCGCTAACTTGAAATGAACTTTCTTAGATCTGGGCTCTATCTCGATCATGCCTGCTGCTATGGGTCTAAGAACAGCAGGTGGATGCTTCCTCAAATCCTTAGAAAAATCGTATCCTAGACCTTGATTGAATTTGCAAATTTTTGATTGGTCTAGAATAAGATTTAGCTTCTTCTTGCCTCCTACAAATCTCTCGAGAGTGTTCATAAGGTACTGACACTCCCGAAAGAGAGAGGTGCAAGAAGAGCAGGGGAAGAAGAGACAACAGAAGGTAAGGGAGTAGAAGAAGAACCAATAATAGAGGAACGAATGGCTTGTGCACGCACAGCCGACTCAGAAGGGACAGTCCTACTGCTAGCCAATTGGTTCACGTCGCTAGGCGTCTCTACGAAACCCTCATGCTTTTTCCCAACAGTAGCACACACATTACAAGCAGAAGATGGCTTCTCTAGAAGGTCCTTAGTTAGCTTCACACATTTTTCATCCAATGCAATCAAGTCAGATTTTAGTTTGTTACAATTATTGCATGGTGAGCTAACAGGGTCCTTAGAAGCAAACTTAGCCAATTTGTTATTGTCATCAACTAATTCTTGAAACTGCTTAGAGACAGATTCAAGTTCAGCAGTCAGCTTGGGACAATTCACACATGAAGCAATAGGCTCAAGTAGAAAAGCTTGTAACTCAGCAATTTTGTGATCTGCCCTTTTTAAGTTCATCTTTAAATTATTGCAACTTTCACAAGTCTCGGGCAGATCAAGAAGCATGGTATAAAGACCTCTAAAAGCATTCTCCTTGTCCTCACATGAGGTGCAAGAAGTAGTCTCAACAATAGTAGATGAAAAGGCAGCTACCCTACTCATCTCTAGTTCAGCTAAAAGACTAACATTCTCCACCTTAATCATACAAGCTCAGAGGACAAACTATCATGCGAGGTCCTTAATTTCTCCATGTCATCAAGCAAAGCATAGCATGTATCACATTCGTCATGGGATTTAGCAGATATAAGTGAAGTAAGCTCCCGTGACAATCTATCTACTTCCTTCTCCAACTCGCTACACCTAGCTCTAGATCTAGCATGAAATTTACCTAGCTTAAGAAAAGCCTCATTAAGCTGGTTGTATGAGGGGTATACCTCGTCGGAGTTGGAGTACAGCTCGCTGTCGCTCACTTCGCCCTCAAGGGCCATGAAGCACATGCCGGAAAAGTCATCGCCACCCTTGGGGTCTTGCTCGTCCTTCCCATCGTCGTCACTCCACCCCTCCATCTCACTGAGGTCGAGGTCATCGAAGGCGGTGAGGATACGATGGAACAGCTTCTTGGCTTTGCCAAGGTTGTGGAACTTCTTGTCTTTGCTTGGCGGCTTCTTGTTGTGGTTCTTGTTGGTGTAGACGTTCTTGCTCGAACCACCGAAGTCATGTTTGCCCTCTAGCTTGGGGCAGTTTGCACGAATGTGGTTGGGGTCACCACACTCGAAGCAAATCACTCGTCATCCTCTCTTTCTCTCTCTAACCCTCTTGTAAGCATGGGAGAATTTTCTGGCTAAGAGAGCTAGCTGGGTTTCTGGTAGCTGTTCTAGTAGGTCATCACTCATCTCACAAATAGCAGCAAGAGAGAAACCATAAACACCATCAGGAGGAAACTCAGAAATCGAAACGGGATCAGTGACCAAGGCCATCGATTGTGACATTGACTTACGAGAGACAATGTCAATCTCGTGAGTCTTGAGGTGTGAGTACAACGCATCAAGAGTCAAAGTCGAGAGGTCTGTGGTGTCCTTGATGGTGGTCACTTTCATCTCCCACACATGCAAATCCAAGGCCGAAAGCATCTGACGAGCATTGTCCGAGTCGGGGTATGTGAGACCGACCGCTCGGAGGTTGCTCAAGATCTTGTGGAATCTCGCAAAGCATTCATCCAAGGACTCTCCAGTGAGCATTTCAAACTTGTTATAATCTTGCTTGAATTGGTCCTGTCGAACCGTCTTTATTTGGGTGGTGCCCTCATGGTAAGCATCGAGGGTCTCCCAAATATCGAAGGCCGACGAAAGATGAGAAATGCGATCAAATTCATTTCGGCTCAAACCCTGGATAATAATGTTCCTTGCCTTAGCATTCACCTTAACATCAGCCATGTTTCCGGCATTGATGTTCTCATCGGCAGGAACAGCAAAGCGAACTTTGACCTTACGCCAAATCGCATAGCCCTGGGCCTGAATGTAGGTCTCCATCCGACTCTTCCAAAAGGGATAATCGATCCCATCGAAGATCGGGGGCTTGGTGGAATACTTATCCGTTGCCATGGCTCACAGACCGGTTAAGATATATTGAAAAGAACTAACCGGCTCTGATACCAATTGTAGGATCGGAAATGGCAACAGAGGGGGTGTGAATGGTGCCCTTTTAAAGATCGCCCCTCAAAAGTATCCACA
Organism: Dendrocalamus sinicus; assembly: GCA_036346575.1. Taxonomy (NCBI): domain Eukaryota; kingdom Viridiplantae; phylum Streptophyta; class Magnoliopsida; order Poales; family Poaceae; genus Dendrocalamus; species Dendrocalamus sinicus. The sequence continues at coordinate 9,109,656 of CM070653.1, read as the reverse complement.
TGCGAGTCTCCTCTCCAATAGCTATGAAAAACTATGAAGAGGAATACTCATGCTCTTTGAAACTTCTTGCTAAACACACACGAGAAAGAGGCAATGAAGAAAATCAGCTCAAACAACTTTTTCTTGAGGGGCCGATCTGGCCATAGTTCAAAGGGAGGTCGCCTTATAAGTCCGGTCAGACCGCCCTTATAAGTCCGGTCAGACCGCTCTTATAACTCCGGTCAGACCGGTCCTCAAGCACAGCAGCCAGAAACTTTTTCAGCAAGCACTGAAATCTTCTCAAACTTGAAAATTGTGATCTTTCTTCTTTTTTCTCAAGCCAAAAAGGTCAAGAACATGTTCTAAAAACATATAGACCTTAGGAAACAAAGGAATTCATTCCAAAAGCAAGGAATCAAGATTTAGCCCGAAATCTGAAAATGAGATGAGGGAAATGCTAAATTTCAGATTTCTTGAGGTTCATCTATTCTTTGCTCATGAAATTTTGCATTTCACTTGGGCATGGTCTCACAACACTAAATCAGAAGTCTCAAGCCATCCTTTGAAGGCAAATCAAAAGAACCAAAGTTCCCCTTACATGAAACCCTAATTTTACACAAACAGAGGAAATGAGGCAAAAAGGAATCTATGATCTTTTCAATGAGCTCTTGGGATTTTGTCTGACCAAATGGTCTTGAGACATCATCCCATCACAGAGTAACCCATTTTGCAACTCCTTGCTCAAGGATTCAGCTCAAACATCAAAATGATGAAAATGGGCAGAGAACAGTAGAAAACTGAGAACGAACTAGAAATACTCAAGAACTCAAGTGTATTCATTGGAATGGAGATGAATGATTACAAATAAGAGTTCTACGTCCCCATACTCAATTAATACAAGGAAATCACACTACATGCTTGAGAATACACACAGGAGCTCACTCACTCTCCAACTGCTCAAGCACGTAGACTCACTCGATTTAGCTCTCTACACTCAACTACTCACTTGAGCTTTCTCTACAGAGTGTGCACACTGGAATGGTTGATTTGCTACTGCCTTCTCCTCTCCATTTGAAGGCCAAGGGCTCACCCCAAACTAGCAAATCAAGAAGAGTCATACCAAACACACTCCATGCCTCACACACACTTGAGGCAAAAGGGTCAAACCAGATTTTTGGAGGGAAATCTGCCTCCACCTCGATTGCTTGAGTCAAATTACCAATTTGCCCCTCGAGCACCTTCCCGGAAGCTTCCCGCAACCGGCACCTTTGACCGACTGGATCTCGACTCCTCCCTGAGTCTAGTCCGGTCTGCTTCGCAACACACGACTGCACCCGGCATCCTGACCGTCTGGACCTCCGACTCCTCCCTGAGCCTAGTCCCGGTCCACCCGCCGTTGCCCGTTGCGTCCACCTGACACCGACCGAGACCTCCGACTCCACCTGAGTCTAGTCTTGGTCTGTTCTGTCGCGCACGACCGCAACCGACCTTCAAACCGTCTCGACCTCCGACTCCTCCCTGAGTCTAGTCTCGGTTCGCTCGTCATTGCTCGTCGTGTCCGTCACCGGTAGCTCCAGCTCCAGTTCCTCGTCTCCCGACTCGCAACCACCTCACTAGCTCGTCTTTGGCATCATCGACTGTCTGGACCTTAACACCTCCTGTGTCTAGTCCCTGTCCTCCTCACCTCACCATGACCTAGCTTCGAAGTCCTGCAGTCACACAGACAAGCAAACCGTCACATCACACCGCACGAAACAGCATAATCAGTATTAGCACAAGTAAAGGTACTCAACCGTAGAATACCCGAAACAAAATATGGGGATACCTCCACATGGTCTCTTATATTTCGTCTGTCCCATTTGTTGCAAGGTACTCTCAAATTAATAGTGCTTAGCTAATTATTTAGAGAAGGCAGTGCATAAGTCATTAAGGATGCGACAGTGCTGATTACTTCTCTCGAAAGACATGTAATTTTTTATAGCATGCTTTCGACGTTATTCCCGTAGTCCTAGTCATAATTACTTTTATTTAGTTAGTCATAATTAATGTAGTTATAAAGTAAGTTTTACTGTAATTATTAATCTTCGTACTAATATTTGGTTTGTCCTCTGTATTGGAAGGTATGGCTTTATCGAAGATTTTGGAACACTCGTATGATGAGAAACACTATTGCCACTCATGGATGATGGGTGATGCGGCTGGCCCTTCGCCGTTCATGTTGCACACCGGGGGGGATCCGTGGGCGCTGGAGAACGCTACATCCCAACCCTGTGGGCCACGGGCTTGTTACCCTTAGCGAGGCTGGTCTCCACCAGACACGAGTTCACCATCGACAGCAGCCTGCTTGCAGCACTATGGACTAGTGGAGGCCCGAGATGCAAACACTCCACTTTCGGTGGGGTGAGATGACGTTCACTCTAAAGGACGTCGCGTTCTTGACCAATCTCCCTCTTGGGGGTGACGCACTTATTCCAGCCCCTACACCAGCCGACTAGAAGGAAAGGATGGTGGACTGGTTTAGCGGACCTATCCCGGAGAGTGCACGTGGCGTCCCCTGCACTTGGCTGAACAATTTCAGTGTGTTCCCGCAGTTTGCACTACCGGAGGTCGTCAGGACGCACCTCGTCACATTCCTTATCTAGCTCTTTGGTTGGAGCATATTTCCAGCCATACACGGCGATATTTGCAATGCAAAATTCATCAGTCTTGTTGAGTCTTTGGTGGACACAGGTTTGGGGCAATGTCTCGGTATAGCTTGGGATCAGTGGTTCTGTATGCCACGTATTGGGGCTTATATGACGCTTGCCAGTGCACCACTGCTGGTGCCCCCGATCTGGCTATCTGCTACGTGCTCCTACAGCTGTGGAGCTGGGAGCACTTCCCTATCGGGCGCCCGACCACATAAATTAACCTGAATAAATGTAGTAAATTTAGATTGCATAAAATTTCCCAAAAATTACACAATAACTATGACGGTGTCGGGGGGCTTCATGTAAAATTTCATAATTTTTAGAGCTCATTACTATATGTAAAAACTCGTAAAAATATCAAAATTGTGTGAATTTTTGAGAAACATTCGCCATGGATAAAATTACCCAAAAATTACACTGCGAGGTACGTTATGTCGGGAGGCTGTACATAAATTTTTCGTAATTTGTTGAGCTCATTTGATATATTTAAAAATTCAAACAAACAATAAATGCAAAAAAATTAGGGTAGATAATTAAGCCAGCTAATTAGCTGGCTTAATCACCTACCGCCCCATCACCAGACGGCAGGCTTGCCTACCATCCCCCCATAGGGTGATAGGTTGCCCGCCGTCTACTGGCTAGGCGGCAGGCGCCTGCCACCGGTGGCCGCGCCGCGTGTCGCCTCGCTGGCGCTGCCGCCCACTCATCGGACAGCAGAAGTGCCATTTTTGTAAGTACGATGTATATACTGCTAGTTTTATAAATACAATACACAACAATGCCAAATCTGGAGTATGGCATCACGTACGTACGCATGTCTTGCCTCGTGCTCATACAACTCTCAACTTTCCTATTAATGACGAAAATGCAATCAATTAATTAAGTGACCCATGTATGCATGTGGATAGTCTACATAAAAATGTTTAAAAATTTGGAATACAAGGTATAGTGGGGAAAAGATGTGCATTGGTTCGAATTTTAGATTCATTTTCAAATTTGGAATACACTTGGATTTATTGGAGAGAGAAAAATGAAAATTGAGCCAAAAATGAAAAGTTACATAATCTGTTGGTGAGAGAAAAACGAAAATTGAGACAAAAATGAAAAGGTTACATAATTTGTTGGAGATAGAAAAACTGTACTTTTTAAGCTCACTAATTGAGCCAAATATGTAATCAGATTAGTTGAATGCTCGTGCGTTGCTACAGAAAACTTTTGTGCTGTAAATAATACAAATGTGAATCATACAAAACAATTGTCACTTTAATTCCTTATTTATGATCGAATATAATTGCATATAGAACTACTTATATAAAAGAGAGTGGGCATAATAATCAATTAATCACTAACATGAAGAAGCATATAAAAGATGAACAGAAACACCTGAAGCTCATTGTTAAGATAATTTCTGTTAAGAACAAAGCTCTACTACACAACCATCAGAAAAAAACATAAGCGTTAATTATTACAAACAGATATTTATTTTTTAATAGAATTTACGAAGAATGGTAGGTGAGGCTTCTACTGTAAGGATATATGAATTAACAAAAAAGAGTTTATGTATAGATAGAGGAAAAGAATGTACAACCCTTGCAAAGGGAAAAAAAAACTAATGGAGTCTATCCAGCTAAAATGAATTGATTTAAGTTGCTCCTTCACTCTTTGCACCTGTAGAGTGATATTCTGCTTAAAGAGTAGTTCCCAGTTTGAAACACTCCGTGTAATCTGCTGAAATACAGGTCCATTTGGTTGCCTCCAAATGTTCCAAACCCCTATAATGAAAATCTCCATAAAGAAAGGTAGTTTGAAGCTAGCTTTGGCTTTGAATTAACCAAAGAAATGTCAGTGTTGTTTTGCCAGGCGATACTATATTTATTAAACTTGAAGCAAAACCAACAAATTGTCCTTGCTCAATCCAACAAATACGTAAAGATATCTGCTAGAGCAAGTTCATTATCAGCATTAAATTTACTAGGAGATAGACACAATAAAAGACTAATGATACAACAAACAAATTGAATCTAACAGCAAGCTATTCATTGAAGAATTCGAGGCAGAGATGACACGGACGTCGAGACGAACACAACAGGTGGTGGAGTTGTCTGAAGTGAACACGACAACGAACTCCCAAATGGAGACGACACACCTGACAAGGTGGACCCACCTGGTGGTGAGAGATAAGAGAAGAACAGTTGAGATCACAACATGTGGCAGCGAGGGAGCTCGAACGGAGGGCAGAAATTAGGCCGTGGACTATGTGGATAGGCTAGGCTAAGGCGAAAGGAAATGGGCCAAAACTTAGGGTTTTGGCTCAAAGGTTTTTTTGAAGACTTCTAGTGTTTTTCAAATTCCAAGAATTAGGCCAAATCAATTTGAGCTCAAATAAATAGCAAACAAATCCAAAAAAATTCAAGAAAAATAGAAAAATTCCTCACAACACAAGAAATTGAAATAACACTTGTTTTAATTTAATTAAAGTTTATTTTACTCACATTAAATCTTTTTAATTTCTAAAAAATTCAAATTAAGATTTAATTGATTCAAGAAGAATCCAAATGGTTATTTTTATTTCAAAAACTTCAAAAAGGCACTAAAAACCAGGATCATGATGAGCTGAGGGTGCAGCAGATCATTCAAGACTTTCCTAGCTTCCACCACTTCATCAACAATGCTCTTATTTTGAAAAATAAGAGAAGGATGATGGAGGCAAGACGCAAGTGCAAAATGGCAGCCCGAAGACCACAAAGAGGTTACCCTTAGGCCAGCATTCCACGAAATCCTTCCATCATACAAATGGCAGCCCCACCACCTAAGGCTCCAACTCTAGCTCCATGTCCTAGTGGTAATGTACTCCACACCCCTTGTCCTATAGGTCAGCCTACTACAACTAACCCGGTAGCCAATCTCCATTGTTTCAACTGTGGAGAAAAAAGGCACTTTGCTAACCATTGCCCACTCCGCCAAGTTTCACTAGTAAAGTTCAATCTAGGAATCACTCCAGCTCAAGGTCAAGCATCAACACCTAGCAAGGGCTATCAGACCGCACAAGTATCCATGGTAGCTTTGAAACCAAACTAGGGCTATGTGAATCATGTCATGGTAGAAGAAACACAAGAAGCTATAGGAGTTCTGATGGGTACGTTCTCTATTAAGTTAGTGCTTGCACATGTTCTCTTTGATTCTTGGGCTTCTCATTTGTTCATACCAGGGAAGTTTTTTGAAAAGCTTAAGTTGCCAACCTATAAATTGAAGAAATACATGGTACTTAGCTCACCCGGAGGACCCTTAACTGCCATGTTAGTCCTAGGTAGAGATTGCCATGGAAGACTTTGCGTTCTTAGCAGACCTCATAGTGCTACAATCCCAAACACTGGATGTCATCCTAGGGATGGACTGGTTTGCCAGATAGCAAGGAATAATAGATTGTGCCAATAGAACGGTGGTACTTACCAAGTACTCTAGATTAACAATAAAGGTAAATGTGGACCATCACTATCATCAGAGTCGTGCAATCCACTACTTTGAGGATGTACCTCTAGAAGGAATACTAGTATGCCATGGAAGACTTTGGGTTCTTAGTAGACTTCATGGTGCTACAATCCCAAACACTAGACATCATCCTAAGGACAGACTGGTTTGCCAGATACCAAGGAATAATAAATAGTGCCAATAGAAAGGAGATACTTACCAAGTGCTCCAGATTAACAATAAAGGTAAATGTGGACCATCACTATCATTGGAGTCGTGCAATCCATTACTTTGAGGATGTGCCTCTAGAAGGAATGCTAGTAGTTCAAGACTACCCTAATGTATTTCCAGAAGAATTGCTTGGCATACCACTAGACAAATGTAAAGACCTAAATATGCAAATCTGGACTCTCCTGTGTATTCTGCACTACTCCAGGATCACGCTAATACAGATAGTGTAAATATAGATGAAATATCGACCACATCATGATTTACTAATAAAAGACTTAAATACTAATAGTTATTAGAGTTGCGACCTTATAACTAAGCTTACAAATAATAGCCTAAAGGGCTTAAGAAACTAGCAGTAGAAAACAAAAATAAGCGTAGTAGTTGTTCGTCACACCCATAGGCAATCGACTAGGGAGCGAAGTCCAAATTCATAAGCCATCGAAGAATCCTCCTCCAAATATCTCTGGCTGATGTCGCTCTTCTTCAGCAACTAAGCAAATATGAATATAGCCATGAGTAAATAGAGTACTCAGCAAGTTATTTGTAACAAAGATGCAATATATAATGAGGTAAGGCTCATCAAAGGATGACTGAATGATTTTTTTTTTTGTAGAAAGTGATAATTTAGAATAAATATAATAAGTAGATTAAATACACAATTTTGTAAAGAACATATATAAATAATTAATAATCAAAATAAGATATGAGCTAAAGACCCTAAGTCAAGCTAATAAAAAAGAGAAGGGAAGCTATAATTAAGATCCAATAAAGCCCAAAACTAAGAATTATTTATAAATCAAAATTTGAACAAAAGTTTATTTTAAAATTAATGGTTTCAAGAAGAATTTGCTACTTAAAACCCTAAATTGGCATTTAGGAAATTCTATGAATAAAAATGAAGTACCCCCATATGTGACTAAAACCCAAAAATTGAGTTGACCATGGCACCATTCAAATTGAAAGTTGAAATCTAAACACAATTTAGAAAAAATCATGGAAAATAAAAATTAAATAGAAAAGAAATTTTGGGCTCGACACATTTGGCCTAGGAGCCCACTGGGCTTGGTCCATTTTTCCTCCCCTAGCCTCTGGCTCAACCCAAAGCTAGCCTGGCCATGCTCACTCGTGCCAGAGCATGCCCAGACATGTGTTGTGCAAGCCTATGCCACGCCGGACCACGGTGGCACGCCCGCCAGTGGTGCCACAGCCCGGCATGCCCTGGCCATGCATTGCCCACGCCCCACCTCATGCTCACTACCATTTCCCCATAGCCCCTTCCTCTCCCATACCGTGCGGCTAAGCCATGTTGCTCACTATGCCATCGCCCACGTTGCCCCCACTGTGCGTACAACACTGTGCAAACGCCATACTAGAGCACCACGACCACCACGCGTGTCGTGCATTCCCCCACATCACCCCACACCTCCTGCACCATGCCACCTTCACGCCGCCATGCCACTCCATGCCACCGCCATAACTCCGCACATTGCCCAGTCAATTCAGCCAATATAAGTACCCGAGCATGCCACCAATGTCTTCGCCTCACGTTACTGTCCCTCCCAGCACAAGGAATCGCTCCCAAATAGCTTGTAGCTCGCCGGTGGCTTCATCTTCCCCAACTCTAGTGATTCAAGAATTTGCTAATTGAAGCCATTTTCGACCAATTTCGTTGGACCAGATGACATGCGTCATTTTTACATATTTTTTACTATTATTTTACCCTCATATTTTACATATTTTGTGACTATTTATCATCATTTACACGCTTTCTAAAATTAATTGCTCAAATGGGACCATTTTACATTTTTTATATTTTTCTGCAGGCCGGCGCGATTGAGGCGCATAAACGACAAATTCGGCATTTTGGGACTGCTCCGTACAGATATACGCGTCGTCATGGAGGCGTAGGATCAAACCGCGCTGAAAACGAAGTCTCGGAGGGCCAAAACAGAAGAAAACATAAATGGGAGAAGGATCTAATTAAAAACCCTAGATACTTTGGGGACTATTCTGCAAAATTGCCAAAATTCCCCATCTCCTTCGTCCAGCCGCCGCCACTGCCTGTGAAAATCTGGAGCCGGCCACTTCTTCTTTTCCCTCACCTCCCCCATTGCTCTCATCCCCGGTTCTCTTCTCCGGCGCCGGCGAGGGCCGCGCCAAACATCGCCGGCGGCCACCCCTGTTACCGCCTCCACCTCTCCCCGCCGTTCCTCCTCAGTACCCGTGTGCCGCCACTTCGCAGCCGCCCACCACTCGGCGCTCCTCATCACCAACTCCCAGCCGCATCACCGCCCCTCCAGATCCACGGCGACATCACCACCCCTTCAGCACCACCGGCCGACACCTTTTCCACCAAGCGCCGGGCCGACCGCAGCGCCTCTCCACCGAGCCCGACTCCGGCGGTCACTTCTTCTTCACCCCCTCCTCGGCTCCACTCCACTGCGGCCCAATCGACGGCGACTCCTCTGCTACCTCTCCACCGACCGACATCTCAACCGGCCTCGGCCTCCTGTCGTCTACTTCACCATCTTCTTTCTCGGTTGTCTGATTTCTTCCTCTTATTTCTTCAGTTCTTCATTTCTATTACTCTGTTAAATGTTAATTACCATTTGCATTGTGGATGATAACTTGTGATGTGAACTGTGATTTTAATTTGTGGATCATGATGGATATGGATATGGATATTTTGATTTTGCTAGTTATTCATCTATCTGCGATTGTGGGATGTGATTTGTGCAATGTTTTGTGCTGTTTATGCAATATGTTAATACTGTTGGCAATTGTTTAGAAATTTTAGAATTGATCAGTGTGATCTGTTGGGCATTGACTATTATGTTAGCTGTGAATTGTTCTCAGTCCATGCTTTGTGGTCATGTGTTAGATTGATTAGCTTCATTTTACTGTTAGGTGTCTATGTGGTTTGTGATCAATTGTTAGTTTGTGTCTGTGTGTTTGTGTTGCGTCGAATTAACTAGTCGGCCGACCGTTTCCATTCCCCTTGCTGTCTCAACCTACCTTTGCTTCTCGTTCTCCCTCTTTGCTTCTCTTAGCGGTCAGTCGGTAGTTAAGTCGTGCGTGTGTTCGTCGTAGTCTGTTGTGTTGTCGTGTGCTGCCGTCGTTTAGTTAGCTGTCGACCGTCTTCCCTCTCTTTCTCTCTCGACTCTCTCCTTGCTTCTAGACTCCCCCAATGCTTCTCGACTTTCCCTTTGCTGTCTCGCGGTCGGTAGTTAGTTAGATTGTCGGTCGTTAGTCGTATTCGTTCGTTGCAGTCGTCATTGTCGTTCGTGTGTCGTTGTGTCGTAGTCATGTCGTTCGTTCGGTCGTACGATGTCCATTCGTACGGTCGTCCGTCCCGTTGTCCTTTATTTGTTCGTTTATTTAGTTCGTTCGTAGTTTAGTCTGTGCGAGTTAGAATTCGTTCGGTAGTTAGTTTGTTTGGTCGATTTGGTAGTCATTTTAGGTTTAATTCTCCCACGTTTCGATTGACCTAGCTTTAGCTGAGCACTGGTAGCCTCAGTCTAGTCCCTGTGGAGAACACGACACTCGCCGCTATTCCAGTGGCAACCCGTGCACTTGCGGGTGTGTTATTTTTGCACGATCACCAGAGCACCATTGCAGCACCACCAACTTGACCATAGTCACACCTTGGGCCGCCACTGCCTAAGAAACTCTGGTGCCGTGTTCTTTCTTTGCCCGCCTCTGGTCCACGATGCCACAGCGCCTCCGTTGTCCCTGAGCCCAGCCAAGCCCTTAGGCATTATCCTCACCGCTTGTAGATGCTCCACTAGCAAAGAATTGAGCTCTGGTGCCGCCTAGGCTCACCACCGGCCACTGCCTCGATCAAATATGTTAGTGAGAGTTGGCCTAGAGGCGTGCGCTGTGGTGTGGGTTCCATTTTAGCCATGCTCATCAACAACCATCATTCTCCTCACCGGCAGTAAGCGCTGCTCCCTCCTTCACGTGGAAGAATGATTGATTAATTAAAACTAAAAGTGTGCTTAGCCATTCACTAATCCCTACTGACATGCGGGCCCTCCCAGTTTAATTAGCTCGTGGTCCCTATGACCTATGGGCCCTTTACTGTGTAGAAACACTGTTATACTCAGTTAAAAGAGAATGAGTCACTGACAAGTGGGCTCGATCCATAGTGTCTACAGTGCCCAGGTCCAACATGTTAGTCACAGTAGGCTTTTCCAATTATAAAATAATTCTAAAAATAAATAAAAAATCTAGGGACTAGCCTGTTAGACACAATAGTATTTCCAATAAGCAAAAAAAATAGAAATGATGAAACAAATTTCTAAATTTGTCTAAATTGAAGATTTATCCAATGGAACCAAAATCATGAATTTTGGAGTTCATTCAAATTTTGGTTTGAATTTAGTTCTATTTGCCTGATTTGTATCCAAATTTTCATGCAACATTTGAATAGCGTACGAGTCCCAAGAAGAAGAATCCGAGGCAAGCCAAGATCCGCAAGACCAATCAACTTGTGAACAAGGTGAGTCAATACTTTGATCATATTGAACTTACATTTTATGCAAATTATTTCTATTTAAATTATCAAATTGCATTCTGTTAATTACTATGCAAAATATGTTCACCTTAAGATTTTAGATACACGCCCACTATTCGTCGTTGTAACTATTATATTCCCATCGTTGGTACAATTGAGCAGTCAACCCTTGTCGCCTTAGTAAATATAAATGGTAGCATACAAGTAGTAAATCTACAATTATACACCATGCTTAGAATTGCTTAGGAACTCGGGGGCACTGAACGGCCCCAAGCATCATTTTCAAATCATGAGAAATTGTCCTAGGTAGTCTTTTGGGGGGAAGGCTAGTATGATGTAGCATGATTATTTTATGTTCTCAAAATCCCCAACATGCTTAATTATCTAGACGAATGGTAAGAGGGGTTGGTGTAGTGGATGCACGTGAATATGTGGGCTGGGGTAGAACCTTCTAGATAACTCTAAGGACCTAATCTTGTCATGACCTCCCAATGTAATAGAATATAACCACAAGTCCATAAAGCACAACATGGCCTAGTAGATTTATCAGACCTTGGAGTCATCTCACTGGTGGGAGAGCGAAATAGTGCAAGCGGCTAGTGCATTCTGGCTTAAATGGGACACTGTGTAAGGTGAAATTCTCCAGTTGCGCTAGTCATTGTGGAAAGTTGTAATCAAGCTACGCTAGTCATTGTGACGAACATACTGCACAACTTATGGGACTCACTATGTGTAGGAGAAGCTCATATGGGTGAGTTGACCTCTGCAAGGTAAATTGAAAGGTTACTGTGGTGATGTACTCATCTGCAAGACCAAGGAATCATGTGGAGCAACAAGCTAATTGTCTCTTGTGGGTATAGTGTACAACCTCTGTAGAATGTAAACTGTTCGAACAGCCATGCCCATGGTCATAGGTGGGCATGGGAACATAACATTGATGTAGTTCTATCTCAAAAACTTTGTATGTGGGACTAGAAAGTGTCGGATAGTAAAAGCTCTGATTTGTATTGCCCTGGCACATCGATCCCAGTGATGAAATTAAGCGGATATAATGCTGAAAAACTAGCATGAGGTACAGAGACCATGTAACGGTCGATGGAATATGTACCGCTATTACTATTGCAATCTTTCACACACTTTAACAAAATATGTTTTAGTTAAAACTGCTAAGTCTTAGGAATTCCTAGTTATTATAAATTTTCAAGGCATTTGACAAATAAAGCAACTCAAACCACCATATGATAAGCCATGCATATATATAACTGCATACTGTGTGCAGACACACGGGGCACGATGATTGGTGATCACACTCACTCAATACAAATCAAAAATAGGCGAATAGGATCACTACGCCTACGACGATGCCCCTGGCCCAGAAGAAGCTGATGAAGGAAACTAGGATGGTCTTCCATAGTTTCTTCTCCCAAGTTAAACAAACTTTGATGGAGATTGTGTACACATATATTATCTAGGCCTAGATAAATATTTGTCATTCACATTTCAACCCCAGTTGCTTACCTGTGGATATTTATGGTCTCACTTTTGCCTACTACTTACGCTTTCGCATTTTGTATCATAAATATTTGGCTTGATCGTCCCTTATGAACAGCTACCCGATGTAGTGTATTTAAACTTTGGTATGTAATATTAATGTATGGTATGATTCAAGCAATGTATGAAATGATTCAATAATATTGTATCTATAAGTGCTATCTACTGATCTAGGGAATAGTACAGTAGAATCACAGAGGATTCTAGATTGAAAAATCTGAGTTCAACATTTCTCCATCTATTTAGTAGGTTGAGGATGGATGCTTGTATGCTAACTGTTCCAACCATTCCAACTATTTTCATTCCTGAGTTAGGGTTAGGGTTTGAGAGAGCCTAGTGAGTGTGTGTTGTGTGCTCTCTTGTCCTCATCATGGAGTAGTTGTAAAACATTTATTGTAACATCCTGAAAAATCTGAAATTTAAAATATGAGTTTCTTGAATGGTTTTGCAATATATTCTATTTGAGTTTGGATTTTTATGGCATTTTTCTGGATTTTGGTTGAGGTTCCAAAAATTTAAGGAGCTCAAAAAGAAACAAAACATTAGTAAGACCCTAAAAGGAAATGTGCAAATAAATAAATAAATAAATATATATGAATGTGTATAAAAAACAAATAGCAATATAGGGGATAAACACAAACATAAACCTACATAAGTATACAAAAGGCCTAGCCTGGTAAGCAAAAACATAAAAATGAATATGTACAAGAAAAGAAATAAAGAAAGTATATATGGAAATATACATGTGTATATATAAACTAAATAGCAATGAAAAAAAAGAAGTCGGCCGGCCGAAGGCCTGGCCCAACTCCCTTTCTTTCTCCCCCGCACAGCCCAGCTCCACTCTCCCTCACTCCCTCTGCGCTGTGGGCCTGCTCCACCCTGCGCCCCTGCCCGCGCCTCTCCTCCCCTTGCCGAGTGGCCCAGTCCCCAGCGCCCTGTTCTTCTCCCCCCACCCCCGAGCTTCCTCTTTCTCGCCTCTCCAGGCCGCTGCTCTGCTCGCCTCACTGCCGCAGCCCAGCCTGCTCCGCGCCTGCACTCGGATCGGTCGCCGCGCTCGGACCGGAGGTCGCAGCCGCCTCCGACCGTGCCACCTTATCCTCTGCGCCGCCTCCTTTTCTCACCTCGTGCCGCTCTATCTCATCACACGCGCGGCGCCTCCTTTCGGCCACTTCACGCGCAGCTCAGGGCCATCGTACCGTATCCTCGCAAGATCCCTGCTCTGCCACTGCTGCCTGCACCTGCCGCTGCTCCCGCCGTGACTGCACGGGCGCCGTCCCGAGGCTAGCATCGCCCGCGCGCCTATAAGAACCGCCGAGCCCGCCAAACTCTTCCCCAAGCCCCCTACTCCCTCCCACACCGAGCAATTGGACTCCCATTGGCCGTAGCTCGCCGGCGCCACCCATCTTCTCTAACTCCGGCCATCAGCCTCCCTGCTGAATTCCGCCGCCAAAACTCGATTCTATCCTCCCACACCATCTCCGGGACCCCGCGGTCCTACTCCCGGCCTCCCCCGAGCTCCCCGTGGACGGTATCACGTCGGCGCCGGAGCTTTCTTCCAAGTCACCGCCGCCGCACGCCGCCGGCCTGTCTCGAAACTCCTCGGTCCCCGCCGGCACCTCCACTGGCTTCCCCTCGGCGCAAGCAACCCATTTTGGCGGCGCCACCGCCGCCCGACCGCTACCCCGGGCTCCCCTACTTCTAGACGCCACCGCCTCAGCTCTTCTGCCTTTACTTCCTTTTGTAAGTCACGAAACACCCTGAGACCGAGTGGCTAGCCGCGCGTGCGTTCAGTCCGGAGACCCAGGTTCGATTCCGCTCGGCCGCAATAGCAGTTAGAGGTTTAGGTTTTTTTAAAAAAAAATTTTGCCAGTGATTCCAGTAATAAAAAAGGGGAAAATCCAAAAATAATTAATAAAAGATGCTAAAAATTTATAGAATATAGATGAGAAAGTTTAAGATTTAAACTTGGATTAATATGAATAGTTAATGTGGATTGCATAAATGAATTAAAAGACTAATTATTAAATAACACATTAGTAAAAGATGGCTATGTTTAATGTCCAAGGTTAATAAGGATCTCAACTAAAAATGCATTCAAGTTAAAGTTAAGGAAAATAAATTGGATGTTATATTAAAACTATAATACTAAGGCTTTAAAATAAAGATTACCCTTGCATGAAATTAAAATATATGTTTTAACATTTATCATGCCACCATTAAACAAACCTTAGTGACATATTCTATTAAATAGCAATGTCAGCTAAATTCCAGAGAGCACTCAAATTAAAAGGTCATAATAATATACAGATGATAAAAATATAATAGCTCTAGGTCATCAAACATCAAAATAATCTCCCAGACATATAAATACTCTAAAGTAAACATATAAACTATAACACGAGCAATTAGAGTCACATAAGATGCTACATACCAAGTTTTGACCATAAATGTATAAACGGCAAGCCAGGACCCGAATCAATGGATCCTAATTCAAAATAAATTGTGCCTAGTAATAACTCAGTGTACATAAAGTGTCGCACCATAGAATACTGTCAACCCGAATTCTAACAATAATTCGGTAAGCTAAAATTTGTATATATCACTTCTATATAGCATATGCCCTGAATATTAGCACTTGACAAAATAATATTAAACTTGTACATCAATTCATAGGTCTAACTTGATTCATGGAACTTCCTCGATAAATAACAAAAATAATAAAAGAAATTATTAACGAAAGGTCAAGTCATCGTATTCTACCACCGGCCATGCCTCAAATCACTTGAATCACTCCTTAACTCATAATAGAACTAAATTAAGTTCATTCGGATTTATTGGGATCTTTTGAGTTATTTGCTTTTATTTGGATTCAGTCGTTTATCGCGTAATTAGAAACTGGAGTCCTGAAGCTTCTATGGACCAGGCAAGACCAAGATTGATGAAAACCAAGAATTAAAGATCATCGCATGAGCCGACTTTGTGTGAGCTCAAGATCGTGGTAAACCGCGCCAAGCGAGTCAATACTTTGATCATGTTGAACCTACATTTTCTGCAAATTACTTTGGTTTAAATTATCAAATTGCATGCTGTTATTTTATATGCAAATACATGTTTAGTTTAACATTCTAGTTATATGCCCATTGTTTGCCATGAATAATATCACCCCTCCTTTGGAATATTTGAATGTGTGAACCTTGTCGCCTTAGCAAAATTATAATGGTAACTTTTCAAAAGGAAGTCCGTAATTATACGTCATGCTTAGTACTGCTTAGATACTTAGGGGCGCTGAAATGCCCAAGCATCATTGTCATTTTTAATCATGAGAAACTGGTTTGGACAGTCATGGTGGGAATGACTGGTATATATTTGGACATGATTATTTTATGTTCCCAACACCCCAACTTGCTTAAATATCTAGGCGGGTGGTTCGAGGGTGTGTGTGTGGTGCAGTGGATGCACAAAGTGGGTTAATGGTAGACCGCCCAGATACCACTAATGACTGAATCTTGTCATGACCTCCTGTGTAAAACAGTACAACCACAAGTCTGTAAAGTACAACTTGGCTAAGTAAACTTATCAAAACCCCGGACTCATCTCACTGGTAGTGGATAGAAGTGGATACGCATGGGCAAGGGAGCCCTAAGGGAGACTGGTGTAGGGTGAAGTTTCCCAGCTGTTCTAACGTTGCGGGAAGTGGAGTCCGGCTGCGTTAGTAACTGTGGGGAACATCCCGCGCATAGATAGGACCCACCACAAGTGGGCAGTTTCCCATAAGGTGAGATGACAGAAGGGACTAGATACTTTGAAAAGTCACTGTGATGGTCTGCTCAACCACATGACTAAGGAATCGTGTGGGGCAACGAGTTGATTGTCTCTTGTGGTGAAAGTGTACAAACTCTGCAGAGTCAAAACTATTCAAATAGCCGTGCCCACGATCAAGGGAGGACATGGGAACTTAACTAGATATAGTTCTATTTCAAAAACTTTGTGGGTGGGAATGGAAAAGTGGAAGTGCAGTGAAAAGCCATGATTTGAGTTGTCCTGGGTGCCGTCCCAGTGGTAATGTAAGCGGTTATAATGCTGAAATGTTAGCATATGGTGCAGATGCCATGTAACGGTGGATGGACTCTGGATCGCTATTATTACTGCATTCTCTTACACAATATGATTTTGTTCAAAATTGCTAGGTCTCAGGAAATTTCTATATTTTGTATTTTTTAAAAAACAAGGACAATACTTCTCACAAAATAAAATGTCAAGAAGAATAAATAGAGTCATGAGTAAAGAAGATGGTTGTTTATGGTAGACACATAAAGAAGTTGGTGGATTCATGTCGATCATAAAAAGAAAAACAATAGTGTGGATTCTAGGAGAATTAAATTGGTGGAGCTTAAATGAATATATAGACTAGATAGATGATTTAAATGATTTTGGAGAATTAGGGAGTGCAAAGGGAAATGGGTGGACTATAACACTGATAGCTAATATAAACCCTTGGGAGATGTTAGCGATAATGGGATAAATATGATTTGATTAAATACTAGATGGATGAATTGAATCTTGGGAATTTGGAGGAATGATAACAATTATTGAAGTATAACCTTGATCAATGAAATTCTTAGTGGATGAATACAAGTGTATCGTAGACTTGATCAATGATATTTGGTGGAGGTATACTAGCGTAAGTTAGAGATAGATAATAGAAAATCAGGTTGATTATTGGAAGAGCAAATTATGGTTGTGGATCAATAGCAAAAAGGGTTGGATGGTTAGGAATTTAGAATACAAAAGATATTGATGGATTATATAAATGATATTAGATAAATAAAGTCACTCGTTGTTTGGGGATTTAGGCAGCAACTGATTGGTGGATTGTATAGTTGGTGATATTCGCTGTTTGGATTTTTGACAGCACTGAATATAGAAAGTGTGTGTTTGGTGGATCAATTAAATGATGTCGCTCACTGTTTAGAGTCTTAGATAGCAATCAATATAGAAAGAGTAAGATTGGTGGACTAATCAAACGGTGTCACTCGCTGTTGGGAGTCTTAGACAGCAGTCAATAAAGAAAGTGTATTTTCGGTGGATTAAGTCAATTATGGCAATCGTTGTGTGAAGTTTAGGTAGCAACAATAACGCTATGATTAAATAAAAATAATGCTACTAAAAGCGATTTTTGGCAAATAAAATAACCCGAGCCTCTCCTTTGATAAGCCATGCATACTATTTAATTGCATTCTGTGTATTGGCTCGTGGAGCACGGTGGTTAGTGTGCTCACACTCGCTCTCATAACAAATCCAGAAGCAGGAATCAGATCATTGTGCTTCAGCAATACTTTTGGTTATGATGGAAGAGAAGATGAAGTCGTCAAGGGCTAGGTTGCGAACCTTCAATTGGCTGCCTGTGGGCATGTCCTGAAAGTCCCACCTGTGTGCTTCGTTCTTCCGCTGCTGCAACTTTGATGATTTTGGCCTAATCGGCCCATGAGTAAGTCTATTATTATATTTACGCTTTCGCATGATATGTACTATGATATTCAGAACTGTAATCTGTGAGCACTATCTACTGATCCAGGGAATAGTGCGGTGGAATCACAGAGGAATCCGGATTGTAAAATCTGGGCTCCTGACATTTATCCTCAATTAGCAATATAATCAACTTCGTTAATCTCCCATAAAGTCTTCTAGTCTTAGTTAATTTGCTCTTATTCTTATTGGTTCTTTACCTCTTCTTTTCCCTTCTTGATCTTGTTGCGTGCGAAGGACGTAAAAGTGATGGAGATAACTCGTGTACATTAGATCCCCATCTATCTAGGCACTATGATCTGCAATTGTCCGATACTTGCTTGATTTAGAGCCCTTCTTGAGGAATCTTGATCTTAAGGTGTTGGCTTCATTTCATTGGGTAGTTTTGCTTGCTATGACATGTGCTCTTAACCCACGAGCAAGTTGTTTCTTGAGTTTTTGAGATTTGCCCGATTTTGGTGTAACCTTGCATGTTTTGAGGAAATGTTGGGACTTTGAGCAAGATTTATGTGATCTTTAGATAGAATAGGTCATGGGACCCTCAGCAAGGTATGTGTAAAGTTTGACTTCATTTGATAATGGATTTTGATGTTTGCACCAAAAGTGGTTCGGACTTAAGCTAATTTTCTATTCTTGAAATAGGGGAGTTGTCAGACCACTCCTAGGATAGGTCATACTGGCCATCGGTTAGACCATCCACTAGTTAGGCCGCATCTCCAGTAGTGGTCAGACCAGGTAGGTGCTAAATTTGTAAGGCTTTGTTATTTTTATTGTGGTTTGGAGTTAGTCCATCAAATTTGATCTTCTTAGTTCTCTAACTCCAGAGTGAAAGATTTTTGGGTACTTAGCAAAAAAATTAGAGAAGGCATCATTCACCCCTCTAGTGAATGCATGCAGAAAGCTAGTTAGTGGATGAACTCACGTGTGACTAGTACCGGTGGAAAGGTAGATGGGGAGTTATTAATAAGGGCCAAGCAGTGGGAGGAATGGTGCCTGCCATTCAATGTGGAGAGAATGGACAGGTGAGATCGAAATCCTGGGTATACGCTAATTATCGGTGACATGTGATTATCATAGACGGTTCTTAATACTAAACGTCTGTGATGTCTCGATTATCACAGAAGGTTCATAGTAAGAACCGTCTATGAAAGTTTACAGACGGTTATCAATATGAACCGTCTGTGATGTCTCGATTATCACAGACGGTTCGTATTAAGAACCGTCTGTGAAAGTTCACAGATGGTTATTAACATGAACCATCTGTGTTGTCTCGATTATCACAGATGGTTCGTGTTAATAATTGTCTGTGAAAATATCGTAGACGGTTGCTAGTATGAACCGTCTGTGATAGTTTAAGCATAAACGGTTCTGTATGAACCGTCCATGATGTACCTGTCCAGTATAGCCTCTTTTGTAGTAGTGTGTCGAGAACCACCTACCAAGCCAAGAAGATTCTTTGTCCATTGGGAATAGAAGTAGAAAGAATACATGTATGTCTGAATGATTGTATCCTCTACCGTAAAAAGTGTGCAAGCTTACATATTTGTCCGATGTGCAAAGTATCCCGATACAAGCGTAAAAATAACCCAATGATGGGGAGGGTATCGAGGTGAAGAAAGAACCTCTTGCTAAGATGTTATGGTATCTTCCTATAATTCTCCATTTGAAATGTTTACCTGCAAACCGAAAGGATGCAAGATTTGCTACGTTGGCACTCAGAGCAGTGTAAGAGATACAGAATGATAAGACACGCTACTGATTCTGCCCAGTGGAGGAACATCGATAGGATGTTTGTAGACTTCGGTACGGAACCGAGGAATATAAGGTTTGGGTTGAGTACAGATGGAATGAATCATTTCGGTAACATGAGCAACCGGCATAACACTTGACCCGTGACTGTATGCACATTTGCCGCCATATACAAGAAATCATGGATGCTAAGACGAATGATCCAGAGGTTTGTCTATATATATATATATAGGAAAATTACTTTTTACTCCCGGGTGTAATTACACCCACCTCTAATATACCACCTAAACAAACTTGAAATACTCCTTTATCACTTTAGGTATACTCATATACTAATTATAAGATACTCCAATGTGAACCACATGAAAAAATTGCAAAGAAGTCCATAGTTTTTAGCGTATTTTATAAATACCTTTATATACGTACATAAAAAGGAGTATGTCAAAACAATATGCATACCACCTCTGAAAAATTGTTCATACCACCTATATAGTCTTAAATACTCGTATACTACACGTACATACTCTCCGTTACGCGAGATACTACCTATGTTGTGAGATACGACATAGGGTGTAATTACACCCGGGAGTAGAAAAGAGGCTTCTTTTCTATATATATATATATATATATATATATATATATATATATATATATATATATATATATATATATATATATATATGAGAGTGTGTGTGTATGCTAATGGCTTAGCACTACTCCTAGCGATAGTGCATGGAATTTGACAAAACTGCAATCAATCTTGACAAACTCACTGAAATTCGAGGAAAGCTTTCGCAATTCTTGATAGTGGAGGTCATAAACAACACTAGAGAGTTCCACCCCAGCAATGGTGATTAGATGTTTAAACATTGGATACAATTGTTATCACTCAATTGTGCTTAGTCAAATAATTCATGCAATTGTACTTCGTTCAGTTGCGTTAATTTATTTGTGATTTGTTTGCATTGTTTCATTTATTTGTGAGATCTATATAATGATTATCCTACGCTATATATATGTGATCTTCTTGCTTGCTTTCAGAGAGTGTAGCTAGCATTTCCTGAGGCTAGCTGAAAAACAAAAAATGATGTAGCTTTTGAAATAGCTATCACAGACGGTTTGGTGTTCCAAACCGTCTGTGATATATAGATATCATAGATGGTTTTTAAAACAATTCGTCTGTGATATGTACGATATCACAGATGGTTAATATCAAAAACCGTCTGTGATATATACGATATCACAGACGGTTAATATAAAAAACCATCTGTGATAGCGGAATACCACAAACGGTTTTTTTTTAAAAAAACATCTATGTTTTAACTATCACTGATGGTTTGAGGGCCGTCTATGATAAGCATCTATTATCACTGACACAAAAATGCAGACAGTTCAGAAACCGTCTGTGATAACACCGTCTGTAACAGTATGTATCAATGTTGTAATTGTGGCACTAGCATGATTCTGTACTGTAGGTAAATTTGCTAATCCGGATCTTGATGGCCAACATGGAAGAGGACTGTATTCTGCCGGCTGCGGGGAATTTGTGCTCGAAACATTCAAATTTTAACACCAATTGGAGTTCGCTAAGAGTTTTTCATTTTGAAATTGTTTTAGCATCAAAACACGTGCATACTACTCATAGAAATATTCATAATTTCATATCATATAACACAAGATTTGTGCTTAAGCGAAAACATAAGAACACTACCAGGAGTAACTACCAGAATCCGCATGATTTTCAGAATGCTGTCTTTCCATGCATACAGAAAGATACGTATAACACCAACTAATTAAAGGTATTATAGGGCTTAGCAACCAGATGCAAGCCATGCTTGACGTGCACCGCGATCCCTCCCTCCTCAGTCATGTCTAGTGACCCCGGTCTCCTTCCATCAGGCAGCTCCCAGTCGAAATGGTACATCAAGTTTGCGAGAGCGAGTTCGATGGCCGTCATCGCAAATCCTATCCCGGGGCAGCCTCTCCTCCCAGCACCAAATGGTATCAGCTGGAAGTCCTTCCCCTTGTAATCAGTTGCAACATCTGCAAATCTCTCGGGCCAGAAATCCTCAGGCCTCTCCCAGCATTCCTTGTCTCTTGCAATGGCCCAAGCATTTATCAGAACCCGAGTTCTTGCCGGTACGTGGTAGCCTAAAAGTTCAGTGTCTTCTAGGGTTTCCCTGGGAGCTAGGAGAGGTACTGGGGAGTGAAGCCTTAAGCTCTCCTTGATCACAAGCTTCAGGTAGACCATCCTATGCAAGTGTTCTTCAGTTATGTGATTGTCTTTGCCTGTCACTGTTCTTATCTCTTGTTGTAGCTTACTCATTTCATGTGGATTGTTCATGAGCTCAGCCATGGTCCATTCCATTACCGCGTATGAAGTGTCTGTGCCGGCAGCGAACATGTCCTGTTGATGAAATGACACAATAGATATATTTTAATCACCTACTAGGGATATAAAGCCATAAATAGTTGCGTCATCTGTGATGAAAATGACATTACGAAATTTACTTGTCCATGCCAATGTCCTAATCTTAAAAGTACTGTGTTGTAGGGGTAGCCCCACCTAAGCCCAGCCGGCCTGCTAAGAGAGTTGTAAGGCCCAAAATGGGATATGTGTAATGACATAAAGGCCCCTGAGAGGGATACTCAAATGTATGGGCATGGCTGTAAAAACACTCCCCATGTGGACATATATATATATATATATATATATATATATATATATATATATATATATATATATATATATATATATATATATATATATATATATATATATATATATATATATATATATATATATATATATATATATATATATATATATATATATCATACCAAACCAGGAGAAAGCCCTAAGCACTTGCTACTTAACTCTCCACTACCATACTCTCTCTCTGTTTGGTCTGTAGCCACAACAGTTGGCGCCGTCCGTGGGGAGGAACGGAGAGCAAGCCTTAAGATCCGAAGAAGGATGGCACCGAAGAAAGCTCCAGCGTCGGCAGCGAAGAAGAAGGCGGCAGCGACGGCGTCTCACGTCAACACCAGGGCCTCGACATTGGCAGCCGTGGGCGCGGATAGCGACGCGGGCGCGACGGCGGCGAATGCTGGCAAGCACGCCATGACGATCGACCCCGCCATCATTGTCACAACAACCGGCCTCGCCATCGCCGCCACGACGGTCGACACCGTCCCACGCACGGTGGGAGCTCCCATCGTGGGCATAGCGACAACCGTCGAAAGCGCCGATCGGGTGGCTGGGAGCGGCAGCGCCGGCGCCCACGTTGCCGCGGCCGTCATCTCCCCGCCCGGTGAGGAGGCGGCGAGCGGTCCCGGCGCCAACATGGGCCTCCCCGTCGACTCCGACGTCCACCACGCCACCACGGCAGGTAATCCAGGAGTGCAGACCGTGATCCCCGCTGTTCCGACCATGCAGCCAGGTACACCGGGCGCTCTGGCTACGACTATGGTGGAGAACGCCCTGCTGGTGGCCCTCAGCACGTTCCAGCAAGAGTTGGCGGATCTCCGCGGGGCTGTACGGGATATGCAAGATGCTCGGAGTCAGCAGACTCCGCCAACGGTCGCGCCAGAGCCCACGGCGGAGCGGGCGGACAGCCGAGACGCCCCGACGTCTGGTCGCGTCCCGCTGCGGCGCGTCGACCCGGAATCCACACTCTCCGCAGGCGGCGTGGCCGGAGGACTTCAAGTTCCCGAGTGCCATCGAGTCGTACAAGGGTGACACGGACCCACGGGAGTTCGTGCGCGTCTACGAGACCGCCATCGAAG
Source organism: Dendrocalamus sinicus (assembly GCA_036346575.1). NCBI lineage: Eukaryota > Viridiplantae > Streptophyta > Magnoliopsida > Poales > Poaceae > Dendrocalamus > Dendrocalamus sinicus. Next base: position 9,086,154 of record CM070653.1, on the reverse strand, counting down.
CCGCCGGCGGGGATGACACCACGAAGGCAAAGGGGCTCCCCCTCGCGCTGCAGGGGGTGGCGCTCTCCTGGTTCTTCACCATCGAGCCAAATTCCATCTACGCATGGGGGCAGATCTGCGACCCGCTCTACAACAACTTCCAAGGGGACTACGTCGAGTGCGTCGACGCGGATCAGCTCTTCACAGTCAAGCAAAAACCCTCGGAGAAACTCCGGGATTACTTCAAGCGCTTCACGAAGGTACGTTGCCAGGTCAAGAATGTCAACGAAACGACCATCATCAATGCAGTAGTACAGGGCCTTCGCCCGGGGGCGCTGGCCGAATACAACGCGCGGAAGCCAATCAAGATGGTGGTGAAGCTCTTCGATAAGATGGAAGAGTACGCGCGGGTGGAGGAGGATGCGCGAAGAAGACAACTTCGACCCCATTCCAGCGGAGGAGTGGTCGCAAGAAGCAAGCACAGGAGGTGACTCCCCGACAGGAAAGCGCAAGCAAAAGTCCACAGGAGACGCCCCTTAGAGTGGTGACGCCGGGAGACGCGAGAGCTCGCCAAGCAGAAGGCGCAAGCCCCGGCGTAACCAGCGCAGGTCCCAGAAGGTTCGCCACGTCCTTGGCACGGAGGACGCCCCCGATGATAGACCGCGCGCGAAACAGGAGATCATGGACTACAGCCGGTGGTGCGAAGTGCATGGCTACGGTACTCATGTCACGCGGGTGTGTACAGCAGTCAGGGAGCTGCAGCAAGCTGCCGTCAGAACCCGGGCCCTAGAAGCGTGGCCCCCTGCTGTAGCCCATGTGCGGCAGCCACCAGGAAGTCCCCCGCAAGTTGCAGCCACGGAGGGGGGCCAGCACCGCATCATTAGCATCATCTCCGGGGGCTCTTCGCTGGGGACCTTGACGCAACCGCTTCCGGGAATGCCGCGCTGCAACATCATCTTCACGCTGGCCGACGCCCAGGGTGTGGAGTTCCCTCACCAGGATCCCCTGGTCGTCCAAGCTGACATTGCAGGCTGCGACGTCAGGCGTGTCCTCATCGACGGAGGCAGCTCTGTGAACATCCTAGCGGCGGGAGCCCTCGACCACATGGGGATCCCCCGGGGCTGTTTGGGGCCGTCGAGGACCCCGCTTCAAGGTTTCAGGGGCCAGCCACTGAACGCCTTGGGTCAGATATGTCTCCGAGTTTCCTTTTTTCAAGGCGATAATGCCAGGAGCGAAGACGTGGTCTTCGACATGGTAGACACCCCACACCCATACAACGCCATATTGGGCCAACCCGCCATCAACTCCTTCGGGGCAGTCCCGCACCATGCCTTCTTGTGCATGAAGCTTCTGGGCCCGCAGGGTGTCATCACTATCTTCAGCGACCAGGATCTCGCCAGGTGTGTGAAAATTGGTGCTAGAGGTCCACACCGCAGGGTGCACGTCCTCGCCGACAAACTGAAGGAGGACACACCATCCGCTCCAGGGTGGACGCCTAAGCCCCGGCCGGACGGCGGGGTCAAAAAAGTGCCCCTCCAGGCCGAAGGGAAATTCGTGTCAATCGGCGAAGGCCTTCCCCCGGAGGTGGAGCGAGACTTGCTCCAGATTCTTCGGAGCAACACAGACATCTTCGCATGGTCCCCGGAGGACATCAAAGGCGTGGACCGCGCCCTTATCGAGCACAACCTGGCGGTCCGCCTCGACGCCAAGCCGGTCAAGCAGAAGCTTCGGTACATGTCCATGGACCGGCAGCAAGCGGCCAAGGTGGAAGTAACGAAGCTCCTCTAGGCCAGGGTCATTCACAAAGTCCAACATCCGGATTGGCTTGCCAACCCGGTGTTGGTCAAGAAGGTCAGCGGCGCCTGGCGTATGTGCATCGACTTCACCGCCCTCAATAAAGCATGCCCATAGGATGACTACCCTCTACCGCGCATAGACCAACTGGTCGATGCCACCGCAGGGTGTGAGCTCATGAGTTTCCTGGACGCGTATTATAGCTACCACCAGATCTACATGGCCAAGGACAACGAGGACAAAACCAGCTTTATCACGCCGGTTGGGACTTTCTGCTTCGTCAGGATGCCATTCGGGTTGAAGAATGCGGGCGCAACCTTCACCCGCCTCGTCGCGCTGGCGCTGGCCACTCAGCTCGGGAGGAACGTGGAGGCCTACGTCGACGACGTGGTAGTCAAAACCAGATAGCTCGCCTTCCACAGAAAGGATCTCCAGGAAACCTTCGACAACCTTAGGAAGGCAGGCATCAAGCTTAATCCGGACAAGTGTGTCTTCGACGTGCAAGTGGGCAAGCTCTTGGGCTTCCTAGTGTCCGGACGAGGCATCTAGGCGAATCCCGACAAGGTCGACGCAATCCTTGCCATGGAGCTGCCCAAGACGACAAGGGAGGTCCAGAGGCTCGCCGGCCGCATGGCTGCTTTGAGCCGCTTCCTCTCTAGGGCAGCGGAGCGGGGCTTGCCATTTTTCAAGACCCTCCGCGGCTGCGACGGGTTCCATTGGGACGACGATTGTGCGAAGGCCTTCGACGACCTCAAGAAACACCTCGCAAGCCTCCCAACTCTAGCCGCTCCGGCACCAGAGGCTCCCCTCCTGCTCTACCTCACCGCGTCGGCGACAGCGGTCAGTGTTGTCCTCGTACTTGAAGAAGGCGCTCTCCAGCACCCCGTGTACTTCGTCTCCGAAGCCCTCTAGGGCACTAAGACGCGGTATACAGAGCTCGAGAAGCTTGCCTATGCGCTGATCATGGCCTCGAGGAAGCTTCAACATTACTACCTAGACCACCTCATCACGGTGCCATCCTCATTTCCCCTGGCGGAGATGCTGCACAATAAGGAGTCTACAGGGCGGATTGGCAAGTGGGCGGCCGAGCTCGCCCCGTTCTCCTTAACGTATGCCTCAAGAATGGAGATCAAATCCCAAGTCATTGTGGACTTCCTGGCGAACTAGACCCCATCGGCCCGGCCCGCTCAGCAGCCGGAGGACCCGGTGTGGATGCTCAACACCGACAGAGCCTACGGTGTCGCGGGTGCAGGCGTGGGTGTGGTGGTCACCACGCCTGAGGGGCACCGCCTATTGTACTCGGCGCGACTCACGTTTCCCGCCACCAACAACACGGCCGAGTACGAGGCATTACTCTTTGGCCTCGCGAAGCTCAAGGCGCTGGGTGTGCAGCGAGTCCTGGTCCGCACTGACTCACGCTTGGTCGCGGGCCACGTAGACAAGTAATATTAGGCCAAGGACCCGGAGCTGGCCAAGTACCTAGCGGCCGTAAGAGCGAAGGAGCGACACTTCTTGGGTGTCACCGTAAAAGCCATCCCTCGGGCGGACAATGAGCAGGCCGACGTCCTGGCAAAGGCCGCTAGTCAGCAGCTCCCGGCTCCCGAGGGGGCATTTTACAAGCTCCTATCAACAGCCGCCATCATGCAGGACAACCGCGATGCAGCCCTCGTCCATCAGATCACCCAGCAGGGTGACTGGCGGGAGCCCATCTTTGGTTCTTACAGGGCATTGCAGAGCCAGACGACCCTGTCAAGATCCGGTGCCTGCAACATCACGCCAGATCCTTCCAGGTGCTCGATGGAATACTGTACAAGAAAGGGGTCTGCACACCGCTCCTGCGGTGCCTCTCGCATGAGGAAGGAAAGCGGCTCCTTGCGAAAATTCACGCGGGTATCTATGACTCGCATCTCGCGCCAAGGTCACTGGTCGGCAAGGTGTTTAGGCAACGCTTTTACTGACCAACTGCCGTCATTGACGCCCAGGACCTCGTGCGCCGGTGTCAAGGTTGCCAGTGGATGGGACGGGTCATTCGCAGGCCTCCGACAAGCCTTAACCCCATTCCCCCGGTCTGGCCTCTGGCACGGTGGCGCATCGACGTTGTAGGACCACTTCCCCGAGCCCCAGGCGACTTGCGGTTCGTAGTGGTCGCTTTGGAGTACTTCTTCAGGTGGCCAGAGGCTGTAGCTCTAGCCAGGATAACCTCGGCAGCCATGCAACGCTTCCTTTGGCAGAATATCATATGTCGCTTTGGCGTGCCCAGGGAGCTCACCGTCAACAACGGCCTGCAGTTTGACGCCGCCCCATTCAAGGACTTCTGCGACAGCATGGGCATCACGCTCCGCTTTGCTTCAGTTGGGCACCCACAGTCTAACGGAGCGGTCGAGCAAGCAAACGGTGCCATCTCCGCCGGAGTCAAGAAGCGCCTTGTAGGGATGCCAAAGGGCAAGTGGCCAAGTGAGCTCCACAGCATCCTCTGGTCCCTCCGCACGATGGCGACGCGACCGACGGGATTCACGCTGTTCAAGCTCCTCTTCGGCGATGAAGCAATGACGCCCGAGGAAATCAAGGCCAGATCGAAAAGAGTCCTCGTCTAAGCACCTGGGAGGAGCGCCAAATGTCCCTGGACCTTCTCGACAGAGAGCGACTAAGCGCAACTCAGCACGTCATGAAGTACGCATGGCAGATGGTGCATACTCACGGTCGCTCCGTATACCCGCGAGAATTCCAGCCTGGGGATCTCGTCCTCAAAATGGCGCTCCATGCGGCAACGGTCGGCAAGCTGGAATCCAAATGGGAAGGCCCGTACATCGTCGCGGAAGCTCTACAAAAGGGAGCATACCGCTTGGCCACGTTGGAAGGGCAGACACTCCGCCATACATGGAACACAGACAGGCTATGGCGGTACTACGTCTAGGACAGAAGGGGAAGCATGTAGCAACATCGGCACCTTTACCCATTGTAAGACGCTCGCCCGCGCAAACGGGAAATTAATAAAGCCGACCTTCTGCCATGCTTCCGTCGAGGTCTGCCTCCGCACGCACTCTACGGAGTATAAATAAGACGTAGCACCGAGGTCCGCCTCCTCACGCACTCTACGGAGCATAAATAAGACGTAGCGTCGAGGTCCGCCTCCGCACGCACCTTCACCACCTGCAACACGCGGGGGCTTTCCCCCAAACGCAGTCTACGGACTCTAAATAAGACGTAGCGTCGAGGTCCGCCTCCGCACGCACCCTCACCGCCCGCAACGCGCAGGGGCTTGCCCCCGCGCGCAGTCTACGGACTCTAAATAAGACATAGCGTCGAGGTCCGCCTCCGCACGCACTCTACGGAGTATAAATAAGACGTAGCGCCGAGGTCCGCCTCCGCACGCACTCTACAGAGTATAAATATGACGCAGTGGGGGGACGCCTCTGAGCGCACTCTACGGAGTATAAATAAGACGCAGCGTTGAGGCATACCTCCGTGCGCACTCTACTAAGTATAAACAAGACGCGGATGTTGTCCCTGCGCACTCTACTGAGTATAAACAAGACGCGGAAGTCACCGCGCACGTGTGGGCGTTGCCCTTGCACGTACTCTCTGGAGTATAAATAATACGTGGTTGACGTTCTCACGCACTCTACGGAGTACAAATAAGATGTGAACGTTGTCCCTATGCACTCTACTGAGTATAAACAAGACGCATATGTCCCCGCGCACGTGCGGGCATCGCCCTCACATGTACTCTCCGGAGTATAAATAAGACGTGGTTGATGTTCCCACACACCTTGATTCTTAACAAGACGCACTAGAAGCTTGCTTTCGCAGCGCACTATATCTCACGCGCGCGGAGTACGGAGCGCTCGCGTGTCTACTTCGACTAGGCGCTAGCTCCGCTGCCACCCCTTCGAAGGGCAGGGGACGGAGCGCTCGCGCATCTACTTCAACTAGGCACCAGCTCCACTGCCACCCCTTCGAAGGGCAGGGGACGAAGCGCTCGCGTGTCTACTTCGACTAGGCGCCAGCTCCGCTGCCACCGCTTCGAAGGGGAGGGGACGGAGCGCTCGCACGTCTACTTCGACTAGGCGCCAGCTCCGCTGCCACCCCTTCGAAGGGGAGGGGACGGAGCGCGTCTACTTCGACTAGGCGCCAGCTCCGCTGTCACCCCGTCGAATGGTAGGGGATGGAGCGCTCGCGCGTCTATCGAAAAGTGAGGCAAGGTCGACGTGAAAATCCAACTCTTACGTGACATCTGCCCAAGGCAGAGAGGTACAGAACGACAAGAAGGCCTTGGACAAGTATTGCTTCATTCTTATAAAAAAGGAGGTCGCCCGGCAACCGTACAAATAGCCATACATAACACGGCACACACTCAACCCCGGCATCACGCTTGCGGATTTGCTCCGTCTTCGTTGGGCCGAGGAGCTTCCTCTTGCGGATTCGCGTTGTCTTCGTTGCGCTGAGGAACTTCCTCGAGCCACCAGTGGAAGTCCTCCTCGTTATGCAGCGTTCGCCGCAGCGCGACCTTGGTTGTGTCCTCCCCGACGTAACCCCAGATACGACTGTGGAAATTACGGAGGCCAGGCTGGATGAAGCGGATAGCGTCGGACATAGCCTCAGGCCTGGCAGGAAGATCCAGCTGAGGGTTTGCCAACTCGTTGACATGCCTGCACCCATGGGTGTGGAGCATGGCGAAGGTGAGGCAGGCACTGATGAAGCCGCAATGCTCGCCGAAGGATCTGGCACTACGGAGGGCGACGCTCGATCCCTCCTTGATTAGCTTGAGCGTCTGTGTTAGATCCTCAGGGCCATGTGTAACATCCGGCACATCAACAGAAAGGTCCCGGAGAGCCCGTTCCAAAGATTCCATCGCCCTCCACGCCGACATAGATGCATCGTTGAAGGACCGGTTCCTCTCCTCTAGGGATGCGGCGAGTTGGGCCTTCTCCTCCTCCAGCGCGGAGATCTGTTGGAGAAAGGCGGCACGCTCCTCCGCCGCGGCACGTTGGACTTCCTCGGTGGCGCGTTGCGCCGCCGCCACGGCGTCCCCTGCGTGGGATACCACCCTCGCGTTCTCAGCCTCTAGTGTACGAATATGCTCGTCCTTGGCGGTGTGAGCCGCGTCCGCAGCACGGAGTTCATCCTCCAGCACCCTTCGCTCGTGGACACGGGTCTCCAGCAGGGCTCGGCTGAGAACAAGCGTCTGGAAGAAATCGTGGGAGTTAGAAACACACCGGGCAATGGCATGGTACACGAACCTGCTACTTACCCATAACTCCGAGGCACCTAGCGTGAGTGCCAGAAGGTCTCCCCCGCACATTGACAGCATCTGCTGGTCCAAGCTGCCGACGGCGTGCTCCGCGGCCTCATTAAGAACGCGGAGCATCTCCGACCGCGGGATGAAGTCGGAGACGACGGGCCTCGGCCCCTCCTCGTCGGCGGCTTCGGTAGCAACAGACGCCTGCGCCATGCCCTACGTAACAAGGACGGAGACTTCGCACACACCCTCGTTGCTCGATCCTTCACCGCATCTGGGAGACCTCATCTCGTCTGATGTTGACGGCGGAATGAGTGAGCAAATCGGGGAGAGTTTCACGAAGTCGCGGGAGGAAAAGGAATCGCGCCTACCTTCGACGCCCTCCACCGCGGCGTGGGGGGTGACCGCCCAGGCTCCACCCAGGGTACAGGGGCTTCGTCGGCCCGAGGAGCAACAATTTCTCCCTCGGCCTCGACATCTTCCACGCCAGGCACCAGGACCCCGGTGACTGGGCCCACCACTTTGAATGGCCCCATCGAACGCGGAGGTGACCGTACCCTGGGGCGCTTTGCCCTCGGGGGTGCGGGCGACACTGGAGCCCGCCGCCTCGCCGTCGCCTAAGGCCTCCTCGTCAGCGGCAGCGTGCCCCCCGAACCGGTGGGTTCGGAGCCAGCGCTAGTCGCACTCCTCGCCTCGACGGTTCCGGCCGGTGACGCGACCAACAGGCTGGAGATGACGGCGTCAGAACGGGCCCTGCGCCGAGAGGGCGGCGCCCCCGCTCGGCCGTCGCCATCGCGGCGGCTTGGGGCCTTCGCTGGGAATCCCCAGGACCTCGCACACCCGATTTATCCACCCTTGCTTCGCCAAGGCGGTCGCGGCCTCGTGCAGCTTGTGCTCCTTGGCCGTGTATGGCCCGAGGAGTGCAACGATTGCTCGTTCTGCATCATCTAGTCGGGACACTGCACAAAGAGTGGGACGTTGACCAAAGGATCACGCTGTTACGTGAGCGGGCGAGTAACCCAAGGCCGAAGGGCTTACAAGGAGCGGAGGGCTTTACGAGGCGAGATACGGTCGGATGGACGCCGTCCTTCCGAATGCTGCCCTGTTGCTCATACTGCCACCAACCAGAAAGTGGCGCCACCCCGTACATCGTAAACTCTTCAGCGAGGTCGCGCATGTTGAACCAGTGGGCGACACTAGCAAGCCGTCGCGCCTTCTGCACCTCCTCGACCTTCGGCTTCACGTCTGGTGAGCTGTTGAACGTTATCGGCTGGCCCCGACACAACAGGCCGCTCGTGCTTGTCACGTGGTAGTAAAACCACCGCCGCATCCAGCCAGATTCCCACTTCCCCCACGAACTCCACGCGGGGAACGGCTTCGCGCACGGCTTCCTCAGCATGAAGTTGACGCTGCCGAAGTTCGATAGCACCCCTCCCTCGACTCTCTTCGGCTGCCAGCGCGCATCATGCAGAATGGCGAACAGGCTCGCGCTGGGACAGCGACCTTCAATTCGCTATGCCCAAGCGAAGACAGCCAGGCGGACTATGGCGTTGGGGGTCAGCTGCGCTAACTCCAACCCGTAAGCTCGCAGGACCTCGCCCACGAAGATCGTCGAGGGCATTCGCAGCCCGGCATCAAAGAACGCGATGAAGACAATGGCCTCTGTCTCCGCCGGCTTAGGCTCCGTCTCGTTGGGACTGGGCAGGCGAGCCCCGTCGCGCTCCTTAATCTTTCTCTCCCGGACGAGTCGCCGGAGCATCTCCTCAGTCACACGACTCCGCCCCAGCACACGGGAACAACGGCCCCCCGAGTGCTCCATGGCGTCCCACTGCTTGTTGACGTGCGTTGGTCCTCGCAGCTCCAAAGCATACTCCGCCGGAGGAGACGACAACTCGCGCCGGCTGGACGAGGTGCTACCACTGAGCCGGCGACCATACTTCTCCGAAGGAGGGGCGCTAATGAGCAAGAGCAGGGGCGAATCGCGCTAGCAGCAGAGCAAAAAAGGCAGGGCTAAGCGACCAGCGGAGAAGAGCGTCCTAATGCCAGTGGCGACGCATTATAAAGCCCCCTCACCTCCACCACGAGCGGAAGCGCAACCGGCGGGAGTCCAGCGGTTCGGCTACCCATGATAGGGAAGTGCAACCGCTAACAGCTGGGGGGCCACACAACGGTAGGTGGATGAACAGTGCACGACGCACCGATAGCATCCCGCCACGCGTCCAGCCCCTCTAGGGAAGGGGCGAGAAGCCATGGTCGTGCGACTGCTGCCAGCCCACGACGCGCCAATCGCAACCTGCCGTGTATACCCTCCCATCGGGACAGTGCGTACGGCGACAGCAGCCTACTCCTGACTACTCAGGGGCCGGCGCGATTCTCGCCACCATTAAAACACACTATCAGACCGCGGAGCTCCCTAGCCAAGCCAACATTGCACCAGGCGGAGCCCCCGCCCGAGGTTAGGCATGGGGGGCCTCGCCGACCCCGCGCCCAGGAGAATCCGCGGAGCAAGGTCTGTCTCCGCTTCCGCTTCGACACCACCAACATCTTCCACGTCGCCAGCGCCTTTGACTCCGCAACAAGCACACGCCTTAGCTGCGGCCTGACTTCGGCCTCGGTACCAGGCGGCCCAGAGGGTGAGGACGACCTCGGTAATCCTCCCAACGCCGCACCCTCACGGAGAGGCAAAGATCACAGCAAGCAGGCAACCCACCAAGCAATTCGAAAGTTCACAGGACGCAGGGACGAAGGGGGTCAAATGGCTCGGCAACATGGCTTCGGCTCGTGAAGCCCGTCACCATGAGAGGCTCCTGTTGTAGGGGTGGCCCCCACCTAAGCCCAGCCAGCCTGCTAAGAGAGTTGTAAGGCCCAAAATGGGATATGTGTAATGACATAAAGGCCATTGTGAGGGATACTCAAATGTAAGGGCATGGCTGTAAAAACACTCCCCATGTGGACATATATATATATATATATATATATATATCATACTAGCCAGGGGAGAAGCCCTAAGCACTTACCTAACTCTCCACTACCATACTCTCTCTCTCTCTCTGTTTGATCTGTAGCCACAACATACTGATTAATAGTGATAATCGATCTTATCATGGGCATTCAAAAAGATGATTATTTGTGAAGACAAAAAATATCACATAGTTATTAGTGATTTGAGTATTTTTACGGTTTGGTGACAACTGAAAATATCTTGTGAGCTTTTTTTTTTGCGAGGGATATCTTTTTTAAATGATGAAAACTATAATTTGCTCCTCGCCAAAAAAACAATAATTTGCTAGGCGGGGACGTCCGACGTGTGAGACGGCATGGAGGTGGGCTCCACTGTCCACCCGAGGCAGATGTCCACGTGGGGTGGTGCTTCTGAACAACTGCTTAGGGCATCTCCAATGGTTCTAACTAGCAACTAACTAGAAGACTTCCACATCATTTATATAGTACACACTAAAAGTTAGCATTCTAAAGAACTATCTATAAGGATAGCTATTTGATGCTTACATGCGCACACAGAAAAGGACTATCATTTATAGAGGATGCCTCATTTTGCGTTATAGACTAGTGCTGAAGGAAGAGCTGGCTTGGTTTTTTTGCATACTCTCTTTCCTCCACATAGGATATATGCTGATGTGTACATACATATAGCTAGCTGACTCAGACCATTGGAGATGCCCTTAGAGTAACAAAATTTTCATCACAAAAAAATGCATTTTTAGCAGTGTCATTCATTATCGCTCAATTATTAGGAAGCTGCAATTTTCTGCATGTCAAATCAAGTTTGTAATAATGCATAGCCATTCCTGTGCGAGTGAGGACTAGACCAAACCCTGTCAACGAAATTAGCCAAAACTTTTCTGTGCTATACTTAATTTACAAACTATACATAACCTAAATCCTAATATCTATATCCAGGGATGGAGCCGCTTTGGCCCTTCTGGTGTCATAGGACACCGGATTCAAAAACTTGTTTAGCAGGGATTAGCACCTCTACCCTATGTGTGAACTCCTCAATTCAAACTTAGTGCACCTGATCTGTTCTTTGAAACACATTGAAGAGAGCACTAGAATCACAAATTCCCAATAGCTAGCAGTAGTCCATGAAGTGCCTCTGCTGTTCCTTAGCCCATGAGGCAACCATAATAGACTAAGCCAGCCCTTGACTAGCCCAAGAGGGAGGACTGCAATAGGCCATGATGTCCATTTGATCGACCCCAAAGCGTGTCACCTCGTAGCAGCCCTCGACGCTCGTTTGTCTCGCACGATCGGCTATAAGACGTGCACCAGTCCACCGAATAGCCACACCTAGCTAGGCAGCAATCGGCCGCTACAAATCGGTGCCACTGGCCGCCCATGCATGCCATCTCACCGTGGTGCCACCTAGTCCCTATTGCCTCATGCTCTCGCCAGCCTAAGGAAGCTTAGGCCCACCCAATCAAGATATACTTTGCTTTAAATTTTTCTCAGTTCTTCTAATTTGTTTCAAAAATAAAGGTAACTTTGTAAGTTAGTGTTTTAATGTGACAATTGTTGATTGATTTTGTCGACTTGTAGGATTCAAACTTAGGGTTTCAATTTAGATTTTTATAATACCAGCCTAACTCATTGCAAATGAAAGACAAAATTGTAGTATTTGACTACAATGTCAAGTAAGCCACTGGACATATTTTTCTATTATATTATTCTTGAACTATTGAACATACAAATACCAAATTGATTTTTTCAATTAATTGGTGATGATTTCATAAATATAGACTTATTTGCTATGTGGTGAAACAAAAATTGAAGAAGATTATTAATGATGTCTTGGTTTGCCACTTTATGAACTTGTAAGAATGTAACTATTAAAGGTAATGCATTTACTTACAATTTTTTTACTTAAAAATTTTAAGTAATTTTGTTCGCTTTTTATAGGCCATTGAGGTCAGATGATGTATTTTGCTGATGCCAACCAACTTATGTATGTGATTTCATGCTTAGTTCCTTCAATTTGTTGAAATTAACCAATATTATTTCCGGGCTTCTTCATTTTGGTAAGCAATTCGATCACTAATTCTTTATCATCATACACTACAATTAGTTATGTTAAGGTAATAATGCTAAAATTGCCAGACATATTACTATGTAGTATAATATTGCTTGAAAATTACATATGTTGTTATATATATGGTGAAATAGTGAACCGGTCATTTTTGTTCTTGCTCCGCCCCCGTGTATATCATACGTTTAAAGTAACGTAATAGTACCTACAGTAGATGAATAAAGTGGACTTTTCCTATATGACTAAACCAACTTATCATTGATATATATAGTTGTTGATAAAAGTAAAAGTTTGTCCATAAAAACATTCAAATTATTTTTCTTAGAAAAAATAGAACAATCTAATTTTGGACCCTCACATGAAGATCCAATAGCTTAGATCTCCTCCCTCCTGATATGGGGTGTCCGATCTTCATGACATAGAATTGTTGATAACTTGGATCCATGCAATATAACGAAAGACAACACCAACTACTATCGCGATTACTGCAACCTACGACACTCAAATTCATCCAACCACACGCTTCAATCCTTGTATACTCAACCATGCAAAAGTAGAGATGACATACTCCTTGGAATTCAAGTGGAAACACAAGAAGAAATAATCCAAAGAAAATCGTTCAATTCCCAATGGCAATGCATAGCACAAACCCAAGAATAAGCAATATTAGCTATCTTTGAATTAACATAGTCTAAGTTAAAAATTCATGAATACTTGGGCTTATATAGCCCCTAGGATCAGTCACAGTGTGTCCAAACCAACCCTAACTCATCCCTACATTGTGTTGAACTTAAAGTCAAGCAGAAAGGAAACATGTAACATCGCAAATAGGGAACTACTGTAATTACAAAAATTATAAAATATTATAGTGGTTTCCCCCATGTTTCTCAAAGATTTTTGGCGTTATTCAAATTTCTTAGTTTGGTTTCTCGCCAAAAAGCCCAATTAATAAAAAATCCAAACCTTGGATTCAAGAAACATAAATTAAAGTTTAAAATTTAGAAAATCCAAATCCTCGTGGAAGTATTAATTACAAATTCTAAAATTTAAACCTGGTCATTCAAAGCCAAGATTAGAAATTTAAAATCAATATAAATTCCTTCCATCCAAATTTAGTATCTGGAAATTCCAATTCGGAAGTTCCTTCTCAAATTTTGGGCATGGCCCGATTCTCCTCCCGGCCCAGCCGCTCACCTATTTCCTCCCCGGGCCGCTTTTCTTTTCTTCCTCCCCGACCCACTTCTTTTCTTCCGCCTAGCCCACTCCCTCTTCTTTCTCCTGGCCCAGCCGGCGTCCGTCTCCTTCCTCCCTATCTATTCTTCCGGCTCGTCGGCCGCACAGGCACCTCTGCGCATGGCCTCCACTGAACCAGTCTGCTCAGGCTGCGCTCGGCCGCCCCCGGTTTTATCTAGCCCGCCCCCGGTTTCAAGCGCCACCCCTGGTATTTCCCCATCGCCCATGCCGGCGGTACACGCAGTACACCTCGCCCATGTCGGCGCCATACTCCGCCGAGCACACGCCCTCAAGCTCGCCTATAAGAAGTCGTTAGCCCTCCGGTACCCTCCCTTGCCTTCCCCTCAATTGATTTGCAGTTTCGTCACCGGAGGTTGCTACGGCGGCCGTTCTCCCCCATCACCGGCCGACACCGCTGACCGCCCTCCAGGGCATCTTTCCCCAATCCCTCACGGTAGGAGATGCTCCTCAGCACCCTACAGCCTCCCCCACCGTCGGCCGGTGCCCTCCGCCGCCCAAGCCTTCCCGCCACGACAACCCGACCGCGCCGCTGCCCGAGCTCGCCGCCAACCCGCCTGGGCCTTCCTCCGGTCAGGCCAATCGCTCAGGTGAGCTCTAGGCCTCCTTCTTTTGCTCACGCGCACCTTTTCCCCCTCCCTCTCCCATCCGACCACCGACGCCCCTTTCCCCCTCATCATCGGCCGCCTAACGCCGCCGCTAGCCCACCTTGGCGCCTCCCCAGCCGAAGCCACTGCCCCCCCTCCCCGAGCTGCCTCGTCGCCGGGGCATCCCATTTGGCCGGTCGCCGTCGTTTCCCCGGCCGCTCCTCGCTGACAATGACGCACGGCCCCGTAGCCACCTCGCCTCCCCTGTTTCGCCATTTGGTCTCTGTTCTGCTCCATTTCCAGCCGAAGGCAGCGCCCTCCTCTCTCCTATGACATGAGGGCCCCACTAAAAAATAGCACCTAGTAAATGTGTATCCTCTCAATTCATTTCTAGAAGCAGTCTTAGAATATGGCATGTAACTAAAAAATAGGAATAATAATTTAATTATGAAATTAAACTAAAAGGGTTATGAAATGAAATTAAAAATTTAAGTTTGATTAAATTGCATGTAAAAGACACATTGTGAATGAGGAAGAGGCATAAGAAATTACTTATAAAATTCATAATGAAAAAGAATAATGCAATTAAACTAAAACTAAGCATAGGTCAATTGTATGCCAAATTAATAAGTTAAAGTTAATTAAAGTAAGCTCATGAAATGAACTATTTTCCTATTACTAAGAAACTAACATGAAGTTAATAAAGTAATAATAATAATGATAGCAACATCATGGCCAAATGATTTAGTTTTGAAACTTGATAAAAGATTCATACCCATATAATCTTGCCCAAGTCTATGACAACTAAGTAAATCAATTCAGCAAGATTGCGTCACATGAAATATTAACCATGAATTGCTCATCTCTCTCTTAGTAGTGCTTAAAATAATCATTGGCAAGCCACATAAAATACCAAGTGTGGTTTACGCATCTCTAAAATCATGGAAGCTATCTTCTCAAAAGTGCTTAAAAATATTTGTAGTAAAAACTTTAACATCCATCTTAAAATGCTAAGATTTAAAATAACAAATGAGTACGATTAAGAATTCTTGAATAAGAAGGAACAATCATTAATTGTCGTCTCCCGCCCAAATCCTCAATCATCACATCAGGATTTGAAATTGGATGGTCGAATATAATTAATAATGAAAGAAATAGTCTTATCAAGAAGATCCCTATCAAAATCATAAACTCCTCCTTCCAATGAATCACAATCGTTGGCCATATCTAATAATGATTGTTAATCAAGCCGACTAATTAAATTTGCTCCTAATAACGACTAGACTGAAATGGCCAACCCCATCATTTACTTAAGTCATTAACATAATGATTTATTAAGTTGGCTACTGCAATCTTAGTTAGGTATTGCCACATGAAATATCAAAGTTACATCGGGTAATTAAAATTATACCCATCTCCTGTAAAACTTCCGCATCCTAAAATCACAAATCTGCTCCTCTCTACTATCTTCGATAACCTCTTTTATTTGTCCATAAGTCGTGCCTGAGTCATGGAACTTTCCTGATAAATGGAAATCAATGAACAGAAAGTCATCAAATACAAGATCGAGCCTCGCCATTCCAATTGGCTATGTTTGACCACCTTCTTTTTCCAAAATGGATAATTCCTGTAAATACTTCTTCGCCTCTGATCCCTCTTTACCCTAATTTTCCCTCACGATAAAGCTACTTAGATAATTCGTTTACCGCTCTGTTTACAGCACACTAATCCGAATCATCCTTCTATTCTCAAATCATCATAAATGTATAATTTAAAGTAAATCAGGCATTTAAAGTGTTTGGATTTATTTGGTCTTTCTTTTCTTTGCCGCGTATTAGAATCTAAATACTCGACGAGGCGACAGATTCGAGCAAGATCAAGACTCGGATAAAAGCGACGACTAGGAAGTTGAGATTGCTGACTGAATAGGCTTTGACTTCGATCAATCAAGGCCATGGTACCCCAAGCAAGGCAAGTCACCACTTTGATCATATTGATCCTACATTTTATGCAAAATTATGTTCTTTTAAACTATCAACTTGCATGCCTAATTGATTATGCAAATATATGTCAAAGCTTAAGGTAGCTACATGCCCACTTGATGTTGTATTAAATTTATTATGCCATCCCTTGAAACGTGAATCACCTAATCCTTCTCACCATAGATATTAATGATAACTTTACTAGTTATAAGTCGTATTAAATGCCATGCTAGTCTTGTCAAAGTCCAGGGAGCTAGTTGCCCTGATCATCAATCTTTCAAAACATAAGAACTCGTTTTGGGGCAGTCACGGGATGTACGTGGCTGAATACTTTGTGACTACTTATTTTATGCTTCTCAAAACCCTCAAAACCTGCTATACCTGTATGGGCGGGTGTTAAGAGTGGTTGGTGCGGAAGTAGCACGAGAGTATGTGGCTTGCTGAGTACCGTCATACTCACTCTTGCTTAATTACCATCATTCAGTCAGAAGTAAAAGAAAGTCAAGCCCTGCGATGCCTAAAAAGGGTCGACAGAGCTGGAAGACGAAGAGGCCATGGACTAGGTCGCGAACCCCAGTTGGCTACCTGTGGGCAAGTCCTGCGAGTTCCACTTGTGTGAAGTTCCGCTGCTGCATTTTATTGTTTTCGGCCTAATCGGCCCATGAGTAAGTATTACTGTATTATTTACACTTCTGCATAATATATTTTTGATATACAGTAATGTATCTGTGAGCACTATCTACTGATCCAAGAAATAGTGCAGTGGAATCACAGAGGATCAGGGTTTGCTAACCCGATGTCCGACAAAACACTAACTTTACAACTGTTAGTGTGTTCCTGCTATGGCAGTGCATATGCATGGAATCTAATGTTGGCACTTTATCAATAACATGGTCCTCAAAATAAGTTTTCGAAGAAGTACTCGTAAATCCAAAATGAAATCCGTTTGTGAAAGTTACGGGCTTTTTCATTCAACTTTACAGATTGTGATGAGTTCAATAAGAATTGCATCCAAATTATCTTCTAAGAGAAACAAATTAAAGCAAGACTTCTCAACCTTTGGAAAGTCTTGAAACACAGTAGGTGACCACCTAAATGTAAATCGAGCTGCCCTCTTTCTACTGTACCGTACCCATCTCCAAAACATAAATCGAGTTGCCCTCTTTATCACACTCATATAGCCAAGCATTCGCACTCATACTACCGCTCTGCATCTAGGTCCACGCACCTAACCTCTGCCGCCCTACCTACACCTTCCCTACATGCCTCCTTGAATCCTTCAGTAGGTCCCGATAAGCCTCTACCAGCCCACCACCTCTATAACGCCCCCATTAATAGGGTCATTAGGTTTCCTCACAACCACCCAGGATGTTTAGCTGTGAGATACTATAGTTGAGTGTACATAATGCCAACACAAACTTATTCCATAAAAGCCAAACTTTAATACAAAACTTAAGGTCTAGCAACCAAGTTTTACACAGCAGAGCGTACGGTCCAAAGTTATAATACAATACAAAATAAACACCACAGGTGTGCCTGAGCGAGAATAAGCCCTAAAACTAGATATCGTCTACACTGTAGTATTCCTCAAAGTCCTCTTCCAAGGGTTCCTCATTTTCAGACCAAGCTTCATCTAATGATATTTTAGGAAGTATGAGCACAACCGTACTCAACAAGTCACATAGAGAATGCTATTTAACTCCTTGTCAGGATTCTTAATAGACGGAAGTATAATGGTTCTATTAAGATAATTATGGATGCAATTTTATTTATAAATATTTTTTAACATAAAATATCAAAGCATTACTTCTTTAAGGGAAATGGGGTTCAACAAATTTATTACTAGATTGAAACATCATGAATGTTACTTAAGCCTTGCAATTGGAATCACCCATTAAACACAGTTTCATTTACCAGAAGCATGCTGTATTTGAATACTATTTAAGATTTTGACTCTGTGGAACTGTTCAGCTTTACCCACAAGATTTCTCAAACCCTCATGACTGAGTTAGAAAACAAGATTTTTTACTACTCTCTTCTTTATATAGCCTCTACCCAATAGGGCCAAAGTCACACATAGTTGGCATTCCATTGGCTAACACAGAAAGCGCTCCTTAGCTCCCTGTGCTCCTACCATTGTTAAGTATGATTTTACCACTTTCATAGCACCCCTTTATACAGAGGCCTTTCCACTTCTAGAATGCTAACACACTATAGATATTCAATTGATTTGAGCAGCTACTAGACCAAGTTTGACAAGTTAAATCTTGAGATTGAGAGGTTACTATGTTCTTTCCTCAGCATAATGTTCTAGTCCTTATTTTTTTACCAATGAGGCAACCATTCACAAGTCATTAACCTAGTGCACCATGACACTACCACCAATCCAACCAAAACCTCCTCCCTAGGTCAAGGACGTGAACTCTAACCATCTTGTGGCTTTTCACAATACATCCTTAATCCTAGTATCATATTATAATTCTATTGGCAAGACACCAAATCTCTTAGTAGTGTAAAATATTTAAATTATTTAGTCTACCATGGTATATTTCATAGTAATATTATTATTTGTAAAGCTTGTCAAGGTGAATATGGTCATCAAGTAAAACAGGGCTTTTCTGATGGTAGGACATAGCTACTTATCATGTCATTATGAACAAATATTTTAATTAAATAAAAGTGCATAAGTTGAAAAATGAAAGTACTGATAATTAAATAATTAAAGAATGAAGGTTCAACATAATAAAAAAATTTAACTCGCCTTATTGTTTAAAGTCTTTGACATGCTCTAAGTTTTCTAGGTCTTGATATGCTTCTGGGACTAGCTGCTTCGTGTGCTAATGCAAATAAAAGCAAGCTATTAATTACATGCTCAAAAGATTATGAGCTAGGAAAAATGAAATAAAATTCAGAAAAAACAAATAAAGATGGGTTGGGATTTATCGGAATCTTGGTTGGTGAGATGAGCTGAGAATAGTTTAAATGGGCTCAAAATGATCAAAATGTGTGTGTGTGTATGTTTATTGGATTTTTTGTGAACAGTGACGGATTATTACTATTCATTGTGCGTCGAGCTGGCAACAGTAACAGGCTTTCACTATCCATGACAGATCGGGTTGTATGAACAGTGATCTACCGTGTTGGGCTCGGCCCAAAACTTAGCCAAGCTGGCTTTGATGTGTTGGGCTATTATTGTGCAGCGATCTTCAAACTCTGATGGTGCTACGGTGCCCCTGAACAGGGGAAAAGAAATGGCTATGAAATGTGACATGAGCTAGGGTTTCCGATGGTGACCAAGGGTACAAGAGGGTTTAGCGAGGTGAGGGGAACCCATTTTGGGGCTCGACAGGGGTCGGGAGTTACTATGGAGGTTCGACGGTGTGGGAGGCTCTACCACTACTATAAAGAAAAGTCATACTAGATGCCTCATCACAGATGGTTCTATAGAATCTATTAGTGTTAAGCTGCATCACAGTTATCTTAGACGGTTTTACTAGCGTGACCGTCTATGTTGCAACCGATGATAAGAACTATCTGTGATAACCTACTTATCATAGACGATTTTTTATATTAGCCATCTATGATATGTCAGATATCACTAACAGTTATTTTTAAAAACTGTCTGTATTGTGACTTATCACAGACGGTCTGGGAGCCGTCTGTGATAACCACCTGTTATCACTGATATAATAAATCATATGATTCATAAACCATCTCTGATTAGGGTTACAAACTGTCTGTAATGACCCTATGTGTGGCAGTGTACGATGCTTGACCTGTTAGCTAGAATAATCTGATGTGCTTGTCTACACTTAGTTTGGTTTGTGTGTGTGTGCAACACGTAAGCATGCAATTAGTGGAGTACGTGAGCATGCAATTAGTGCATGCAATTAGTGGAGCTCGTGGGCGCGTTTCTGGCGTCCGAGCGCTCCTTCCGCTCGCACGACATGGGTAACGTGCGGGACGGCACACGTCGCGAGTAACTGGCGCACGTCGCAAGTAACTGGCGTAACTGGCGATGCGCGCGTTGATGGCCGAGGAAAGTTAGGAAACGGCCAAGTCAGTGAACTCCTATTTAACGTTGCAAATAGAGTCCAGAAAAGGAGCAGCTTGCAGTGCCAAAACTCCAGGTGTTCGTGTGAGTTTCTTTGAGTGCTTTCTTGTCTTGATCGTTGAGTTCCACGGGCGACGTCGCCTTGTCCAAAACAGGCAAGTCAACATTTGGTATCAGAGCTCCATTCAGGATCTTGGTGGCCATGTCAGCTTCGGTGGGAGGCAGGTCGGTCACACCTCCGCGGTGGGATCGCCTTCGGTCGCCATCACGTGGTCCTCGTCGTCCGCGACATCAGAATGGTCGGGAGCGCGAGGTCGTCATCGAGCGCGTGGTCAAGGAAGCGTTGGTGTCGGTGCAGTATCCGATGCTGACCAAGACCAACTACCCGGAGTGGGCGATGCTCATGCTGCAGGCGCAAACACTACACCAGGAAGGAGCTATAGTAACACACTCATGTGCTACTACATGTCAAGAAAAGTGTTACTACTCTTTGCGGTAACACAATTTTTAAGTGTTCTTATAGCCCATGTTACTAGCTAGGTTTGAAGTAACACGTGATAAGTGCTACTAAATGTCTGAAAGTGTGTTACTACCTTGCAACACATATCTATATCTATAAGAACACATATTATGTGCTACAACAAGCTACCCAGTAACATAAATTTGTGCTACAACTAGCTACCCCAATAACACATTTTTGGAGCAACAAGAACACCATTGTAATATGAGTAGCAACACGCTTCCTTACACCAAAACATTTTTGGCAACATATTTAGCTCTATAAAAATATATACACACAGATCCAGAGAGAAAAAAAGAAAAAAGTTTTTCAAAAGGACAATTCAATTGACTGCAGAATTATTTTCTTCACAAGAATCACATATTGCACAAAATACTAATCACCAACATTGCATTCCATTTTAGAACACAAGTCTTGAGAATAACAACAAACTTTTATAACAACATTACATCACCAACATTGCACAAAATATGGTTCACATAATTTTATAACATCCATGACATTCCATTTGAGAACACAAGTCTTGAGAATAACAACAAACTTTTCATACTACAATATGACAAGATATCTATCTATTCTTGTTAAAATCTTTGCCCGATGATGTATCCATGAGGTGAAACAAGTATGAGATTTCAACCATTAATCTTCCGAACCTGCATTTAGCAAACATTACTTAGCTTTAAGGATACATGAAAAAGTATGTAGTATTGTGGACCAAGGTTGAAATAACATACACATATTGAAGGCCAAGCAATCGGCATTCCTTTAGCATGAGCATCATCAATTGACTTGCAGCAGTCCAATGGTCGTACAAGCGCCTCAGTTTTACACAAAGAGTGATTGATTCGTACTTTCCAAAATTGGTTGCCTAGCTCAACACCACCTACTTTTGTAGATGGATTGCAGCTCAACAACGTAGCATATGCCACTGGTCTTTGTTTGGATATTTTGCAGTCAAGAGTAATACTATGGAACCGACCTATATTTATCACTTCATCAATAACTAGCATATATAAGCAAATTAGTTGTAATATGAATCCAAACATAGTGTTTTTTACCTCCATTGGCGAAGGTCTTGTCTTCTTCGAAGGCACATGATGCTGAGTCCTGTTTTGAGCCACCTGATCTTGTATGTTGTTATGCAATTTTGGAATTTTTGCTGCTGTTGTTCAGTTCCCTAGTGAAACACA
This sequence comes from Dendrocalamus sinicus, assembly GCA_036346575.1. Taxonomy (NCBI): domain Eukaryota; kingdom Viridiplantae; phylum Streptophyta; class Magnoliopsida; order Poales; family Poaceae; genus Dendrocalamus; species Dendrocalamus sinicus. Next base: position 9,064,514 of record CM070653.1, on the reverse strand, counting down.
GTGAAATTTATTACATGCTATCAATATAGAAACTCAAAAATGACAAAATAGTTGTTCTACTAAAATTATGTGTATAATATGCCATTATTCGGCTATCTTCAAAATTTTTATACATATTGAACTGAAAACTATGGAATAGGTAAATCAGTTTATGAAAAAGGAACAGGTTTAAAGGAAGCATCTTTCAGACCATGAAAATATCCTTATTTATGCATAAAAGGTAAGCCTATGTATTCTAAAAGATTCTAACCCTCCATTATATAGCTGCAATACAATAGAAATAATTATAGTACAAAACGAATTTATTAAATTTGGATGCATGCAACTCATTATGAGGTATGCCATAAATTTTATTGTTGGTTCTTAATTTGCTTAATCCTCAAACAACCTGGTTGAAATAAGGTGATTTATCAATCTCAAGAATCCTCAAACAACCTAGTTGAAATAAGGTGATTTATCGATCTCAAGACATCATCTAGAAGTACTGTTTTATAATGTTGTCTAGTAATGAAGAAAGTGATATATCTGACTATTTTCTTGCAAGCGCATCAAATCAGGTCATTTATCAAAACATTTACCTCTTGTTGTGGAAAAGAACGTGCAGACCATGATGATGGCGGCGCTTCTTGACATTGTAATAGTTGTTGATTTGCATAATTGTCGTACTAGTTCAGTCACAAAATCATGTATCAAATCATTTATATTGCTAAAACAAAATGTAATGTTCCTAAAAATGCATAACAATTCTGCTAACCTTTTCAGTAGAAAATGACATGTCATCGTCCTCGTATGTGTTCTGTTGGTCCAACACTCTTCCATTGTTCTACCATTAAGAGCACAGGCAACAGTTAGTATATATTCATATGAAGTACATAAAACTGGTATTAATGAGGTAATAGAATTACCATTGATATATATTCTTGTTCACTCCTGGAGTCTTCCAAATCAGCTACATTGCACTGGACTCTCTGCAAATTTAGATATAGAGATAAACAAAAAATTGAAGAGAAATAATGTTTTACAGAAATAATAACAAATACCTTTCTTTTATAATGTACTGCTTGTGATTGATAATTGCTATGATGTCCTTTTATTTTATTCTCCTGGAAAAGGGTATCAGTTTGGAATGAATTTTTACATTAAGGTTAAAGGAAAAAAATTTTACCTTTGTTGGTTTGTCTTTTCTTGAGAACAATTTTGCAGGTTTATTGTTCCCATGGCATGACTTAGTTTTAAGCAATTCTTGAATAAGTAGATCTTGATTCTGTACATGCTCCTTTAACTTCTGCACTTCATCAATAACATGTATCCCTACATCAGATGGTGATCCCTCTATAGTAGTGATATTAATGTTCTTGAGACGTCGTGATGTTTGGCCATAAACATCATTTGGGACTGGAAGCAGTCCCATGCCATGCACTTGTCCAGATTTCTCATCACCCAAAACTTGATGTAAGACATCACCTTTCCATGCAACCCTTCCCTTATCATCTTGTACTAATTCTGGTTGTTCATTCATGAGGTTTTCTAACTCAGCCTGACAGCGAAAGTAATTAAATCCATATTTTGTTAGATCCAATGAATATAGTATGATAGAAGCATTGTGTGTATCACATACCACATGTTCATTTTTATCTTTAGCCGTTCTTTTATGAGTTGCTAAGTAAACCATGGCTCTATGTGGCTGCTTCTTTTGAGGATCATCTTGTTTCTGAAAAAAAAAAGAATGTACAGGCAATATGACGCAAAATAGAGGATAACATTGAACAAAGCAAGACAACTCACCATATCCTCAGCCCAACGAGCATAGCTCTTTGATCCTGCTGTATGTGTTGTTTTCATCATGGCACGACTATTTTTGTTCTTCTCACTAAGGGCCTGCTATGAAAATAGTGTGCTATTAATGAGATCATACCATACACATGTAAATGTTTAAAATTCGAAATAAGTCTCAATGTAAATATTGTTGCACTGTTATGACCTTTCCTTCTTTTGACTTCCAAACTTTCACAAGTGCAACCCATTGATCATAATCCACATCTTCCGGACATAGCTTATACAGAGCTGATCTTTTCTTCTTTGCATTAAAATGAGTTTTCTTCAGTGATGCTTTGTATCGCCTCCAATCTCTCCCTGTTGACTTCAATATCCATTTCTCGCACAAATGAGGGTACAAGAACTTTGTCTGAAATCATTAAGATATAGTGAATAAATGTGCTATTTTCTATGTTATCACAGTTGTATGTAAAGTAGATTCAAGCAAGAGGAAAAGCAAGATCAGAGGAATCTTTTCCTTGAAGGAAAAGGCCAATAGAAATCAAAGTAGAGTATTCTGTCTACAGTTTCTCGGACATGGATATATACCTCTACAAATTGAAGCATTGTTTCAGCTCCACCATCCTTTTTTACCATTCTCCAATCCTTCAAGTTAAGTGGACAATAACCCCCATTTCTTGCTACTGTGCCCAAAAATTTTCCTAAAAGTCCACCTTCTGCTCCAATGGGTTGTCCAAGCTTGTTGCATTTGACTACTATTCGATTTCCTGCTGGAAGGTCCCAAATATGTGTTAAAGTAGTTCTTCCACGCTTCTCTCCTATTGCATCCTCGCCTGTAAAATAGAATGAGAACAGTAATATAGTTATGATGCAAAGATTTCCATATAATCATTTAATTCAGACTAGTTTTAACTATCATAACTGAAGCTGTACCTGACATATTCATGGAACCATCATGTTGCTGCTGGACATGTATCTCATCATCTTCCAGTTCCTGTGACTCATGTACTGGTTCACCTTGTTCCATAAAATGCTCACTGGCATCACCATTTCCATCGGTATATTCAGCACTGATTTTTACTACATTCAACCTTTTCTTTCTTGCCATTTCACCTGGAAATCGTGGCCAAGTTTCTGAAAATATGGCAGAGTTTGCCCGTTAAAACTGAGTCCTTGTCGAGCAAAAAGAGTTTGCTCGTTAAAACTGAGTCCATAATCTCTATATATCTAGCTATGCTTCTTCCGAAATAAAAGGAGACACCACATTAAAAAACAGAGGAGATGGAGAGAGGAAACTGAGAAGTAATCGAACCACACATTGACCTGTATATCCTTAGAACCCTAGTACCTCAATTCTATAAAATAATGTACAAATAACTGAGTGAGAGAAGAAAGCATAGACCTACATAGTTGTCCAACGAGCAGCAGCTCCTTGCAGCTTCACAAAGGTCTTGATGGTGAAGCTACAGGGCATGTGCAGGAGATGCGTACTTCTGGAGGACAGGAGCAGCCATGACACAGATGGGAAGGTAGTTTGTGGGTGGACTTCTGAGGACTTGGTGTCAGGGCTGGCAGATTTGGAAGGGTTTATAGGAGAAGAAGGCAACATGATGCTGCAGAGGAGGCGGCAACTACTGCGGCAGCCCCAGCAGGTTAGGGTTTGGTTTTCCATAGCTAAGGTTGTTAGGCGAGTCGTATAGGACTCGGTTTCCTTTAAGCATTAGAGTTGTATTTGGGTTTCATCAGGTATTTGAATGTCATCCGGATTAGCCGAACCTCTCCTCTGTTATATAAAGAGGACGAGTCATCTTAATAAAGGAGCAGAGAGTTTACCTCAATTTCTTCTTCTCTTCCTCCTCAACTCTGTTTCCCTCCCGCCGGACCTTCTACTGGTCCCGCCTCCGCTCAACTTCCGATCTAACTAGGAAACCCTAGGTTTCCCAGCCAGATTTCCTTCGACCGCTGATCTTCAAGCACGGCACCGCCCACTTCATCCGGTTCCCGGCCTCCTGCAACACACACATATAATCTAAGGTCAAGGCGTGACAACTTGGTATCAGAGCACATGGCTGACGACAGATCTGAAGCACTTTACGAGCAGGTAGCTACTACAGCGGCAAACTTGGATATTCTGTCCAAGAAGATAGATTCACTGCTGGAGATAGTGAATAAACAACAGGGCAAAGGGGAGGAGCACGGCAATCGACTGGCGGCATTGGAGAAGCAAACCGTAGGAGACGGGATATTGCCGTTGCCCGTAGGGAACATGCCGGCAGCTAATCACTTCGGAAACGGGGGACCGGCGACTGAGAAGCCCCCTCGCTTCCACAGACTGGAGTTTCCCTCCTACGACGGACAAGGGGATCCGTTGTCATGGCTGCAAAGATGCGAACAATTTTTTCGGGGACAGAAAACTTTGGAGAACGAGAAGGTATGGCTCGCATCTTATCATCTGATTGGCGTGGCCCAACAATGGTATTTCCAGCTTGAGAGGGATGAAGGGGAGCCCAACTGGCAGCGTTTCAAGGAGTATATCAATCTGCGGTTTGGGCCGTCAATTCGCCACAATCCGCTAGGCGAACTTAAAGAGTTATCTCAGACAAGCACAGTAAAAGAATATCAACGAAATTTCGCGATTCTTTGCGGCGAGCATCTTCACCACGGCAGCAGTCCGATTGTTCACTCCGGATTGCGAGAACCGATCCGCACGGATGTGGAACTTCAAAATCCAGCGAACTGCAGATGGCGATGGCGCTAGCACGGCCTATGAGCGGAAAGCGCAGCTTGCGGCGTGATACCAACATGCTACTCAAGCGGTCAACACCAATTCCAACAAGAAGATCAACGCAGACGGCTTTGGCGCGACCTCACTCATTCCAAGCCGACCGCTCAAAGCGACTCTTCCGGCCCCATCGTGCGGTCAGTCACCACACCCACCGTGGAGCAACCAGCCCCGCCACGATGCGGCGCAAGTTCCTCACGCCGAGGAGATGGAGCAACAGAGACGCAGCGAGCCTTTGTTTTAATTGTGACGAAAAGTTCTCACCCGCCACCGTTGCAAACGATCGTTCTCTTGTTTGCTCAATGAGGCTCGACGCACGACACGATTGCGAAGTTTCACGGAAGAAGAACCACACATCTCCTCAGACGCGCAACGGAATTTCCCACACACGGCACAAACTATGCGGCCGCACATAGAGGTGAGTGGAGTTACTTTGTTAGCACTAATGGACTCGGCCCACGCATAACTTCATCACAGAGGATGCGATCAGCGCGCCCACCTCAAGGTTCAGCGCGCCGCGGTTGCAGTGATGGTGGCCAACGGTGACAAGGTACAAAGCTCGGGATTACGTCGGCGGTGGGAATACGGATTCATCAAGAGGACTTTGCAATAAATCGCTATTCCCTTCCGTTGGACGGATTTGATGTGGTGCTCGAGTACAGTGGCTCGCACTTTAGGGCCCATCTGTGGAACTTTGATACCCGAGCATGACATTTTGGAGAGAGATCACAAAGTCACATGGCGGAATTCACACAAAGACGAGGATTACCGCGGTCCGCTCCACTCGGGGCGGCCTTGATGGACACATTGCCGCACGACTCGACACTGCTCGCTTCTCCCGTGGGCTACCTCGAGCGAGCACAAGATCATCACATACACCTTATGCCGAACACCCGATTTGATCCGTCCTTATCGTTATCCCCACCAAAGATGAGCTCGAGCGGCAATGTGGGGAGATGTTGAAGCAAGGGATTATTCGACCTAGTACATCGGCATATTCCTCGCGGTTCGCTTGTGAAGAAGCATGATGGCACTGGCGGTTTTGCGTCGACTATCGGGCCTCAATAGCAAGACGATTAAAGACAAGTTTCCAATTCCGGTAGTTGATGAACTCTGGATGAATTACAAGGTGCCAAATTCTTCACCAAACTAGACCTTCGCTCGAGATATCATCAAGCACGCATGCACCCCGGATATTGAGAAGACCGCCTTCCGCACCCATGAAGGTCTCTTTGAGTTTTTGGTCATGCCATTCGCCTCACCAATGCACCCGCCACGTTCGTGCACTCATGAACAGTATCCTTCGGCCTTATTTACGCCGCTTTGTTTTGGTCTTCTTTGATGACATCCGATTTACACCCGTCATGGGTGGAGCATTTGCGCCATGTGCGGCGATCTGCGACTCCTACACCACCATCGCCTTTTCTCAAACACTCCAAGTGTTTCTTGGCGAGCCTCACCGTAGCATATTTGGGACACGTTATTTCCACGGAATGAGTCGCCATGGACAACGCCAAGGTGCAAGCCGTTCGGGATGGCGGAACCACACTCCGCTCGAGCTCTTCGTGGGTTTCTCGGCTTGGCAGTTATTACCGCAAGTTCATCCAAGGATTTGGAGCCATTGCGGAACCACTCACACTTTGCTCTCAGGAGGCGTTTCTTGACGCCAGAGGCGACAAAGGCATTTCAAGCCCTCAAAGATGCCTCACCACGCGCGCGTACTACAACTTCCCAACTTTGAGCTTGAGTTCATAGTGGAGTGCGATGCGTCGGGATCTCGCGTTGGGGTGTGTTACACCAAGGGCAAGGCCCCATCGCATTCTATAGTCGGTGTTGGCTGCCCGACACGCGCACTGGCAAAGATATGAACGAGAATTGATGGGGCTCGTCATGGCAGTCCGGCATTGGAGACCTTACTTGTGGGGGCGTCACTTTGCCGTTCGAACAGATCATTACAGCCTCAAGTTCTTACTAGATCAACGGCTCTCCACTATTCCGCAACACAAATGGGTCAGCAAATTATTTGGCTATGACTTTCATGTCGAGTTCAAGCCTGGACGACTCAACATCGTGGCCGACGCGTTGTCTCGCTGTGCTGAAGGAACCGGGGCACTGTCGGCCATCTCAGGACCCGATTTTGCTCTCTTTCAAGAACTGCGCCAGGAAAATACAACTGATCCAGATTTGGTGGCGCTGCACACAAGGGTCCAGGAGGGATCTCTCGGGACACCGTGGCAGATTTCCGATGGCTTGCTCTTATACAACGACCGCATCCATGTGCCTCCATCATCGCCACTATTGCCATCTATTCTGCACATGGCTCACGCAGCAGGTCATGAGGGAGTCCAGAAAACACTACACCGTCTTCGCAGTGATTTCCATGTTCCAAAGGACCGACAACTAGTGGAAGACTTTGTCCGTTCTTGCCAAATTTGCCAACGCAACAAGCCGGTGCAGCTCCATCCACCGCCTATTGCAACCATTACCGTTCCTCACGATCCGGGATGACATCGCTATGGATTTTGTGGAGGGCTTCCCGCGTTAATGGCAAATCGCTTATACTTATCGTGATTGATCGGTTCTCCAAATTTGCACACTTCCTTCCGCTGGCTCACCCATATATCGCAAGCTCGGTGGCCCGGGTGTTCTTCGACGAGATTGTCCGCTTACATGGGATTCCCTGCTCCATTGTGAGTGATCGCGACCCGGTATTCACGAGTATTTTTTGGTCCGAGCTCTTCCGCTTGACGGGCACCAAACTCCAATTGAGCTCAGCTTTCCATCCACAGTCCGATGGCCAAACAGAAGTGACCAACAAAATCATTGCGATGTATCTTCGCTGTCTTACCGGAGATCGCCCAAGGCAGTGGGTCCGTTGTTTGCCATGGGCAGAATACTGTTATAACACATCTTTCCAAACCTCTTTGCGGGAGACACCTTTCAAGGTGGTTTATGGTCGGGACCCTCCGACACTTAGACCACATTCATCCATGACCACTCGCTTACATGCCGTTGATCAACTGCTTTTGGAGAGGGACCAATTGCTTGCGGATATCAAGGACCGTCTCCTTTTGGCTCAACAACATCACAAGCAAGCCTATGACGCCAAGCATCGAGACTTGTCCTTTGAGATTGGGCAATGGGTCTGGCTTCGCCTTCATCAACGCCAAGCTCTATCTCTAGCTGTCAATGTAAATCGTAAATTGGCACCTCGCTATTATGGCCCCTATCAGATATTGGAACGCATTGGAGAAGTCGCATATCGTCTACGATTCTTGGCCCGCTCGTATCCATGACGTCTTCCATGTCAATTTGCTTAAACCATATTATGGCACTCCTCCAACTGAACCGCCGGCATTACCGCAGCTGGTCCATGGTCGTGTTGCTCCAGTTCCTCATCAGGTTGTCCGATTTCGGTGCATCAATGGAGCACGGGAACTGTTAGTCCATTGGGAGGGGCTGTCGGCAGATGAGGCCACCTGGGAGCCATTGGACCAGTGTCGCCAACGTTACCCATTCTTTAAGCTCGAGGACGAGCTTTTTGTCGAGGAGGGGAGTAATGTCAGGGCTGGCAGATTTGGAAGGGTTTATAGGAGAAGAAGGCAACATGATGTCGCAGAGGCGGCAACTCTCGCAGCGGCCCAGAGTTAGGGTTTGGTTTTCCATAGCTAAGGTTGTTAGGCGAGTCGTATAGGACTCGGTTTCCTTTAAGCATTAGAGTTGTATTTGGGTTTCATCAGGTATTTGAATGTCATCCGGATTAGCCGAACCTCTCCTCTGTTATATAAAGAGGACGAGTCATCTTAATAAAGGAGCAGAGAGTTTACCTCAATTTCTTCTTCTCTTCCTCCTCAACTCTGTTTCCTCATGGGACCTTCTCCTGGTCCCGCCTCCGCTCAACTTCCGATCTAACTAGGAAACCCTAGGTTTCCCAGCCAGATTTCCTTCGACCGCTGATCTTCAAGCACGGCACCGCCCACTTCATCCGGTTCCCGGCCTCCTGCAACACACACATATAATCTGAGGTCAAGGCGTGACACTTGGGAACAAGGAATTGTGACCAGGATTAAGGATGTGATGTATACGAGGAGTCAAGGAGCCAATTGTGAGTTATGGCGCATGGGAAGTCGAGAGGAGAGATTAATTGCCTGATATTATTGGAGGGAAGATTTTACATTAGAGGGAAGTATATGGAGGGAGATTTTCAGCGTGAAATATTTCAGGCTATGGAGTAATTTTTTGAATGGTGTGTTACACGCGAGATACTTTCATGATTTTTGTGTTTGATCGCTATAAATTACTCTCATTGTAGAAAAATACAACACCTCTTTTTCAAGGATATTGCAAAAATGCCTATTTTCAAGGATTTTAAAACACACACTTAAATATCTTCCTCGGGTGATCGTCGCCTCCGGTGGCCGTCATTGAGCATAATGGGATTGGTGATCCGGTGTTTGGGAAATGAGAGGATAAATTAGTGGGACGGAAAAGCTCTCAAATATTATTAACTAATGAAACTAACTAAAGGAAAATATTAATTATATTGTAAAATATAAAATAATATATGGTTCGCGAAAAAGCCTACTAATCCTTAATCTCGATGAGACCCACCGGCGATCCGCAACCCCGTCGTCCTCCCGCGACCCGCAACCCCGCCGGCGACCCGCGATCCCGCCGTTCGTCGGCGACCAGCGACCCCGCCGTCCTCCTTGCCGTCCCCAACCCCGCACTCTGGTCCTCAGCCGCCACCACCGGCTCCTAGTGCCAGCACCGCCACCACCACGCTACTCCCCTGCCGCCCCATTCCGCTGACTCCGATGTCTTGGAGGTTGTCGGGGGAGGCGCAGGGGGTGCGCCTAGCTCCAGCGGGTCGCTCAACGAGGCGAGGCACCGTTACAAGGTCGTCGTGACGGCGCTGCGCGTGTCCATCTCCGCCGTGTCGTCCTACGCTTAGGTGAGAACTTGGTGGACCGAATTTATCCTAGCCTAATGTGCAGATCGTAATGTGGTGAACCCAAGAAGGATGCACTTCTGATCTTATAGTGACATTGCAATGTGAGGAAGCCAAGAAATGGCTGTAAAAATTGTGATCTTATGGGAGGATTGATCTTTAGGTGATGCTCTGAGAGCTCCATGGAAATTGACATAGACGATGTATGTTTATGTCAAACACTGTTATATATGAGAATTTTGTCACATTGTCACATACTCACATTTGTTCTTGCTCTGTAATGATGTTGAGGTTTTTTCAGAGATGGGATCAACAAAATTCAATCTTGATCAAGTGAGATTGAGAGATTGGAAGAGCATGCATCTTCTTTTGAGGATGGTACTACCTTGAGAATGATCTAGTCTATATATATATATATATATATATATATATATATATATATATATATAGGAAAATTATATATATATAGGAAGCCTCTTTTCTACTCCCGGGTGTAATTACACCCTATGTCGTATCTCACAACGTAGGGAGTATCTCGCGTAACGAGGAGTATGTACATGTAGTATACGAGTATTTAAGACTATATAGGTAGTATGAACAAATTTTCAGAGGTGGTATATACATTTTTTCAACATACTCCTTTTTATGTACGTATATAAAGGTATTTACAAAATACGCTAAAAACTATGGACTCCCTTGCAATTTTTTCATGTGGTTCACATTAGAATATCTTATAATTAGTATATAAGTATACCTAAAGTGATAAATGAGTATTTCAAATTTATTTAGGTGGTATATTAGAGGTGGGTGTAATTACACCGGTGTAAAAGGTATTTTTCCTATATATATATATATATATATATATATATATATATATATATATATATATATATATATATATATATATATATATATATATATATATATATATATATATATATATATATATATATATATATATATATATATATATATATATGAGTATTTCAAATTTATTTAGGTGGTATATTAGAGGTGGGTGTAATTACACCCGGGTGTAAAAGGTATTTTTCCTGAATGCTGCTCATGCTCAATATTAAGGTATTATCGATTTCTCAATTCCTTATAAGAATTCATTCATTTCTTTTTTTATCTTTACTATATATACACACACACACACAATCAAAATGCATTCGTGCACTTTCCCTCAAAAAAGCACTCGTGCACTTTATATGGCAAATCAAAGTGCATTCGTGCACTTTCCCTCAAAAAAGCACTATTAGGGGGAAAAAAGGTTCCCACTAGAATGAAAACTTTTGCTCCAACAGTCCTAAAATTAATAGCCTTTAGTCTTTACTCACCAAACTCCTCGTTCCCTGCGCTTCTCTAATCACTACTCAGACCTAACTCCTCGTTTGGGGCCTTTTCCATTTGACTAGCAGAAGATATCTGGAGGTTGGAGTGGAGGTCGGAGAGAAGATATCTGCGAGATGCGCGTGATTTGGAGCAGGGCGGCCTACAATTGCAAACCGTGAGGTGAGGGGATGGATGGCTTTGTTCTACTATTTCTAATCTTTGTCTGTTCCCCTCTCATTGCACGTTTTTACTTCACTTTTTTGTCCATAAGTATTGGTAATCTGAAATTGCATCAAGAAGTTACATGTATTTACCCACTGTATTGGTGCTGCCCTACAGCTCATGATCTAATCGTGGTATGGAGACAAAAGCTACTGGATCCCAGTGCCAATCCTCAAGGTTTGGTTCGACAGCATCTCCATGTTTAATAACATGCTGATTTATAGATTTTGCATCATCTGATTTCTGATGGAAGTTGATGGTTCTCATTGTGCTCCATTTGAATAAATACTACTACTTCTTTTTAACATAGGGAACGGGTGGATTTAGATGCCATTAAGAAGTTACTGCTTTCTCCTAGACCAAGTAATGACTATTTGGCCGGGATAGATGGTTTTCTTAACTTTGCATACAGGGGGAGAAGTCCTAAAGCAAAAATCAGATGCCCATGTGTCAAATGCGTTAATAGGTGGTTACTGCAGCGAAGTGAAGTCTATAATCATTTAGTTTGTCATGGAATGCTACAAGGATATACAATTTGGGGCTGCCATGGTGAAACCGCGGCATTCATCTCTGCTAACAGGGAGTCACAATCACAAGAAAGAACAGAAACTAATATGCACCGGTTAGTCAAAGATGCTTTTGGAAATATAGATAACGGACTTCCATTTAATTCTTCTGCTAGCCCAAATTCATCTGTAACTGGACCAGATTCTGAAACCCAGAGTTTTTTTGACTTTATCAGAGAGGCTAGTCAGCCCTTATGGGAAGGGTGTGAGCTTTCAAAACTGTCATTTCTTGTACTTTTGTTTCATGCAAAATCCATTAACAAGTGGAGTAATAAATCATTAAATGATTTGCTGGCCATTCTGCAACAAGCAATTCCAAATGGTAAGAATATACCTAGAACATTTTTTGAGGCTAAGAAGATAATTGGAAAGCTTGGGCTTAATTATGAGAAAATTGATGTTTGTCCAAATAATTGCCAGCTGTACCGGAAAGATAAGGCAAATGACGACTTTTGTTCCAAGTGTGGAACTTCAAGGTGGAAAAATAAAAAGGATAATACTAAATTAACTATCAAGGAAAGAAGGAAAGCAACCCCAAGGAAGGTGTTACGATACTTTCCAATTAAACCAAGGCTTAAGAGACTATTCATGCACAAAGAAACATCTATAGCATTGAGATGGCATGACGAGGGGCGTACAAAGGACGGGGCATTACGTCATCCAGCTGATTCAGCGGCATGGAAGGCAATTGATTCTAGATATCCTGACTTTGCATCAGATTCTCGAAACATTAGATTTGGAATGGCTAGTGATGGTTTCAATCCTTTTGGGATGATGAGTTCAAGTTATAGTTGCTGGCCTATTGTCTTAGTACCTTATAATCTCCCTCCATGGTTATGCATGAAAGCTTCTTCTCTTATGCTTACTCTAATAATTCATGGCCCGTCTTACCCTGGAAAAAAGATTTTCATATATTTGCTGAGCCAGTTTATGAAGAATTATATGAGTTATTTGAGTTTGGGACACCTACTTATGACGCGTCTCGAGATGAGATGTTTCAACTTCGTGCTGTCATATTGTCCACTGTGAGTGACTATCCTGGGCTTGCAATATTTGCAGGATATAGTGTTAATGGTGAGTTTGCTTGTATGCCATGTGGTGAAGAAACTTGCTCTAAACGCTTAAAACATGGGCACAAGTATTGTTTCATGGGCCATCGTCGATTTCTGCCTTTAGATCATGAATTCCGTTATGATGACATTTCTTTTGATGGAAATGAAGAACATAGGGCAGAGCCTATTGCATATTCTCAAATTTCAGTTTTGGAAAAGATAAAAGCAATTCCAAATTTTGAGAAGTCAAAAACTTGGAAGTGTGTTAGTGGTCTATTTTCTTTGCCTTACTGGGACTTTAATTTGCTCCGTCACAATCTTGATATAATGCATATTGAGAAGAATGTTTGTGATAATATATGTGGGACACTTTTAGGATTGGAGGGCAAGTCTAAGGATAATTTACAAGCAAGACTAGACCTACAAGAAATGAACATTAGATCAGAGCTGCATCCGCAAAAACGTGCTAATAACAAGTATTACTTGCCCCCTGCTTCCTATACCATGTCCAAAAAGGAAAAAGAACAATTTTGTAGAGTACTTTATGATATAAAGGTTCCAGACGGCTATTCAGGAAATATCTCAAGATGCGTAAATGTTGCCCAAGGAAAAATTTCTGGCCTTAAAAGTCATGACTGCCACATTCTAATGCAACAACTGCTGCCTGTTGCTCTACGAGGTGTACTTCCAGATAATGTCATATCTGTTTTATTTGATTTATGCGGGTATTTTAGAGAACTGAATGCAAAAGTACTTTATATAAATGAGCTTGAGAGGTTGGAGGAGAGAATTAAAATGACATTATGCCGCATGGAGATGATATTTCCACCAGGATTTTTCACTGTTATGGTGCATTTGGTTATTCATTTAGCAAGTGAGGCAAAAATAGGAGGTCCTATGTGTTATCGTTCTATGTACTTTGTGGAAAGGTATTTCTCCCTAACAAAGATAAAGTTGTATTTGTTTTGTATTGCAGCACTAGATATTTAACATATTTCTTTTTTCTCGCTTTGTGTTTATGTAGGTATCTTTGTGTGTTGAAGTCATATGTGCGTAACAAAGCTCATCCGGAGGGATCAATAGCCGAAGCATATTTGGCAGATGAGTGCATGACATTTTGTTCACGATATGTTGAAGGTTTTGAAACCAAGCATAACCGCCCTTCAAGGAATGATGATACCCATGAATCAGCTTGTCATCCTAATGTGAAACAAGGGCCAACAATATTTTCTCATGTTGGAAAACCACTTGGAAAGCCTAGCAGCTATGTTATAAGGGGTCTAGCAAAGGTACAAGCACATCGATATGTGCTGTTCAATTGTCCAGATGTTAACAAATTCTTGAGGTATTACTTGCAGCTTATAGCATCTTTATTTATTTATCCTTTGTATGACTTCAATTTTGATTATAAATTATTGTGCAGAGCTCATGCTGATCAGCTTGCAAGTAAAAATCCTCGATATTGTGTCAACCCAAAATATATTGAGCGTGTGCAAAATGAGAAGTTCCATGACTGGTTTAGAGCTCATGTAAGTACCCATTTTCATGTCTTTAACTTATACTACTCAAGTCAAAATCTAAATGGGTTCTCACTATATAGATAATGGATTTGGAGCGGAAAAATGGTTTATGCAGTGTCAAAGAAGATGTTAGATGGCTAGCTCGTGGCCCACTTGATGCAGCCAAAAGATATCGTGCTTTTAACACCCGGGGCTTCAGATTTAGGGCTAAACGTTTGGATAGAGTGACACAAAATAGTGGAGTGGTGCTGACTGCTAAAACATCAATCCAATTTTAGGTGATGTTACATACTATGGGAGGGTAATAGATATTATCGAGCTCAATTACTCTGGAAAATTTTCAGTAGTACTTTTTAAATGTGAATGGGTCGATGTTATTTCTGGAAAAGGAATTAAAAAGGACAAATATGGCTACACACTTGTCAACTTCTCATATCTTATACATACTGGAGAAAAGATTGAGCATGAGCCTTTTATTCTTCCTAACCAAGCTGATCAAGTGTTCTATGTGGAGGACCCAACAAACCCAGGGTGGTCTGTAGTAATGAAAATGAAGCCCAGAGATATATATGACACCGGCAATGAGGAATGGATAGATGATATAGAAGCTGAGCCTTTCCACGTTTCACACCTTGGGGAAATGTTCAATAATGCAAAGAATCAACAGTGGGTTAGGACAGATGTTGAGGGGACAACAGTTGATGCTAATAATAATGGATTAGACACTGAAACATAGTAGAGAGCAATAATTGCATAATTTGTTTGCTCCATTCAAGGTATGTGTACTTTTCGGTGTAGCAGTGCATGATAATTCTTTAATTAGTCTCATTCCAAGCCTAATTTTCTTATATTCAAAGGTGTATTTGTAATGCATAATTTCACCTGAAACTCTTATATGGAAGATGTTCTTAAAAATTGTGTCAACTACTCTTTCTATTTCTATACCATGATTTGAAATTTTTATATTGTAGTATTTATGCTCACTGGCCGCAAGGCAACAAGCCAACAACTGACCTGCGAGGGGGAATCGGGGCCGGGGGGAAGCAGATCCAGGGCCGGTCCTGCGAGGGGGAATCGGGCCCTTGAAGCAGATCCAGGGCCGGTCCTGCGTTCCCAACGATTGGAATCAAGATGATGCTAATGAAGCTCACTGATAGCTCCCAAGTTTCTGAGGCCACCTGTTTAGTACGATTTTATTGACAGAGAATTGTTAGCTACACAAAGTAAATGGCAGGAAGGAATTTTCCCGAGTATGCCGATTAAAACTAGCCACTATGAGCATAACATGATGCTATATTGCTACATACCTCAATTGTGCTTACAACATACTCTTGTAATACTGCGGTCATCAGAGTCATGACTGCTAGACAAATCATCGCACTTGAAAACCCCAGCACTGCCTCATCCTGAGAGACCAAATGATCCAAATCATCACTATCATCTTCAACCTAATCATTTGGTTGGATACCACAAGTTTATTAACAAATTAATCTTATGCTAGCCAATAACTGACCTGCGAGGGGGAATCGGGGCCGGGGGGAAGCAGATGCTGCAGATCCGACGCGGTGACGCCTGACGCTGACGGCGAGGGGTAGGCCGGGCCGAGGGAAGGTAGATCCGGGGGCGCGAGAGCAAGACCGGGGCGTGGGGGCGGCGACTGGCAAGCGAAGCTCAGCCAAGCTGGGGCGGCCGAGGGGGAACCGAGCTGACGGAGCTGGGGCAGTGACAGCGACGGCCAGGCCACCAGGGAGCCAGATCTGACCGGGCCGAGCCGCTGAGAGGATAGAGGAGGTAGATCCGGCCATCCGGCGCGCGGGGGCGGGGGAGCCGGTTTGGGTGAGGGGGCGGGGGGAGCCAGCCGGGGCGCGGTCGCGCGGGGGCAGGACTGAGTGAGGTGAGAGCTCTCAGTGAGTCTGAGAAAGAGTGAGAAGAGACAGTGAGAGAGACGGAGAGCGAGAGGAGAGACCGAGAGGCTGCCGACTGTTTAACTGTCAGACTGTGTGGTAATTTACCCCCTCTTGATTTACTATTTCAAAATTAAGAGTTTATATTTTTAGTGTATAATTGTATGTAGATATTAGATACAATTTTTTGTGTATAATTTATTTATAGATTTATAGTTTTGTATTGACAGAAATTAATATTTTTTTGTAGATTTTGCTATAATGGAGAAGCGAACGCTGTGTAATTATTTTGCAAGACCAAAGAAACTTCGACTAGAATTTAATCCAAATAAAATTATTGTCGATCCAGCGCTTCGCATACCAATTGAGGATTATGCTAATGTAATTACTGTTGAAGGCTTGCTTCATGTGATGATGCTTGGATGCAAAGCTTCTTAATGTGATGATTGCTACTGGTGATGTTTTGGAATATTGGTAGCTGATTAAATGATTTTCAGATTGCTCCAAACAATGTCATCGATTATTTTTTGCTCACCTAGTTGCAGCTGTTAATTTTTTGGCATGTACTGTTGCCAAAGCTTTCCGTTTTATTTCCTTTTATCCTGTAGCTTTGGCCTAGTTTTATTGAACTCATTGGGTGTACATTCGTTGTCAGGTACATGTTATCCGAGAGAGAAAAATTTCTGTTGTCCAATGAATGCTTGTTCTTAAAGAATGTTCCATGTTAATTACTTATGGAAAAAAATAAGTGCGATTAGAAAAGCTCCCTAGCTAGTCTGAATGTTGCGTACACACTTATATAATGTCTAATTATTTTGGACTATACAAATCTGGATTATTTTGTATGAAGAACATGTTAGCACTTTTCGTCATAATTAAATTTTCAACTTTACAAATCTGCCTTGTGGTTCCACGACCTGAAAGCAGATTTTCTAACATGAAAAATAGCAGCGAGGTTCCATATATTTTCTCCGCTTTACTGAATTTTTGACCTTTTCCAAACCAAAAACTGCAATTTCATTATAAGGAACAATTAGTGTAAATTTAAGGACTTCTACCTTTGCCCTTCCAATTTCTTTTAAAAAAAAGATCAATATCTTCAATCTAGTAGTGGTGTTGTTTGTACAAATCTATCAATGTTGAACAAGATTATCCCTACAGTAGAAAGTAACACATGTCCGTAACACATATATTGTATGTTACCAGATGGCTTTGTAACACATGTTTATGTTGCTATACTATATGCTTGTAACACGTTTATTGATCATACTGAGTATGTGTTACAGGGTCTCCTGGGGACACAAAGTATGTGTTGCTGAGTTTTTTGCCTGTAACACAATTTGTATTATGTTGCAGTCAAATGTTACCATAGCCATGTTCTGTTGTAGTGAAAGCTTGTCGGGAGCCATCGAACCCGGCGGCGCAGAGTACAGCGTGGATCGTCTGGCGTTAGCAGCGATTGCTCGAGCTATCCCGCCGGAGATGCTGGCCTCGATTGGCAATAAGGACTCCGCGCAGGAGGCGTGGGATGCTGCCAAGGTCATGCGGATGGGCGTCGAGCGCGTGCGCGAGGCAAACGCGCAGAAACTCCGACGCGACTTCAACAATACTGCATTCAAGGAAGGAGAGGCCATCGACGACTTCTTGATGTGCATCACGGGCCTCGCCAATAATCTACGGCTTTCGGCGACCACATCACTGATGGCGAGGTCGTGCGCAAGATACTGCAGGTGGTCCCTGATAAGTTCATGCAGGTCGCAATCTCCATCAAGACGCTGCTCAACATCAAGGACATGTCCGTCAAGGAAGTCACGGGCCGACTCCGGTCCGTCGAGCAGCGGTACGAGGTGCGAGCGGTGGCCGCATAATTGGGCTCACGCCTACTCCTCTCCTCCAAAGAGGACGAGATGATCCGCCGTATGCGCCGGCGGGAGAGCGAGGCTGCACGAGGCGGTGGCAACTTCACAGGTGGTGGTTCAAACGCCCCGCGCCATGACACGTTGAAGTTCAACCGCGGCCGAGATGCACCACGCGAAGACGGAGGCGGGCAAGCCTCCAACAAGGACCGCTGCAAGTACTGCAAGAAGAAGGGACATTGGGCCCGTGAATGCAGAAAGAAAAAAAGAGATGAGGCGCAGGCGCACCTAGTCCAGGAAGGTGGTGACGAAGATGAATCGACCCTGCTTATGGCCCAGGTGGCGGCATTGGCTCCCGGGCCGGTGTCTTCCCGGGTTCATGTCGACCCGGAACGCATGGGCGCTCGCGTTCATTTGAATGAGGAGCGCGCCATGGTGCAGCTTGGCAACATCGACACCGGCGAGCAGAAGCGTGGCGTATGGTACCTCGACATGGGCGCATCAAACCACATGACGGGCATCGCTGCTGCCTTCTCCGAGCTGGACCGAAATGTCTTCGGAACGGTCAAATTCGGCGATGGCTCGGTCGTGGACATCGTCGAGCGCGACTCGATTGTGTTTGCGGCGCGTGATGGGCAACACCGCATTCTCTCTGACATGTACAACATTCCCAGGCTGCGCAGCAACATTGTGAGCCTGGGTCAACTCGACGAGTTCGGCTACGAGGTCCTGATCAAGCACGGTGTGCTGCGGGTGCGCGATCCACAGCACGAGTTACTCGCCAAGGTACACAAATCGGCTAACCGTCTGTACAAGATCACACTCACCATTGCACGTCCGGTTTCTCTCCTCGCACATTCAGACGACGAGGCCTGGCGCTGGCTTGAGCGTTTTGGCCACCTCAACTTTGACACGCTGAGAAAGATGGCGCGTGGCAACATGGCACGTGGACTTCCCCAACTGGATCATGTCGACCAGCTCTGCGACACGTGCCTCGTCGGCAAGCAGCGGCGCACGCCGTTCCCTGTCGAGGCCAACTACCGCGCCATGGGACATCTGGACCTTGTACATGGAGATCTGTGCGGGCCTATCACGCCAATGATGCACGGTGGCAAGCGCTACTTCCTCCTCCTCATTAACGATACTAGCCGCTATATGTGGCTAGTGATGTTGTCAAGCAAGGACGAGGCGGCCAGCGCGATCAAGAAGTTCCAAGCCGGCGTCGAGGTCGAGACCGGGCGGAAGCTACGCGCGCTACGTACTGATCGCGGTGGCGAGTTCACATCCGTGACCTTCGGTGAGTACTACGCGGAGAAAGGCGTGCACCGGCAACTCACGGCGCCGTACTCCCTGCAACAGAACGGCGTCGTGGAGTGCTGGAACCAGACTGTGATGGCTATGGCGCAATGCCTGCTCAAGGCAAAGAAGGTGCCCAGTACATTCTGGGGGGAGGTGGTGAGCACGGCTATGTTCATTTTGAACAGGTCTCCGACGAAAAGCGTCACTGGCATGACTCCCTACGAGGCTTGGCACGGCGAGAAGCCGGTGGTGAACTTCTTGCGCATGTTCGGGTGCATTGCACATGTGAAGGTCACGCGTCCCCATCTCGCCAAGCTCGACAATCGCAGTGTGAAGATGGTGTTTCCGGGCTACGAGCCAGGCTCAAAGGGGTACCGTGTGTACGACCCGGTGAGCGGTCGTCTGCACGTCACTCGCGATGTGGTGTTCGACGAGGGCAGCAGGTGGAATTGGGAGGAGGTCGGCGGAAACGCAGTCCCTGAGACCTTCACCGTGGAATACACGGTCAATGCTCTCACGGGCGGCAATGTGCCGGCTTCTCCTGTATCCCCGCCGGCCTCACCAGAACAAGAGCAAGGGGAGCAGACGCCACGCACTCCCTCGGACACCAGGAGCAGTGCGGACGGCGCGCGCGTCACGTACGCCACGCCACCGTCGAACATCCCGTCCGGTAATGAGCTGGACGACGAGGGAGCACCCCGACGATTTCGCACCGTCGAGGACTGCATCAACAACTCCGAGCAAGTCAAGCTGGATTCGGAGGAGCTGCTCTTGGCGGCATCTGAGGAGCCCACGTCGTTCATCGAGGCCAACACTGATCCGGCTTGGCGCGCGGCGATGGAGGAGATGGCCGCGATCGTGAACAACGGCACCTGGGAGGCTGTTGATCTCCCGGCGGGACACCGGCCCATTGGTCTCAAATGGGTTTACAAGCTCAAGAAGGATGCACAGGGCTCGGTGGTCAGGCACAAAGCACGACTTGTCACGAAGGGCTACGTGCAACGTGCAGGTGTGGACTATGACGAGGTATTCGTACCAGGGGCCCGGTTGGACTCCATTCGCGCACTGGTTGCGGTGGCCGCACATGAGGGATGGCAGGTGCATCTCGACGTGAAATCTACCTTCCTCAATGGAGATCTCGTGGAGGAGGTGTATGTTGCTCAGCCGCCGAGCTTTGCCATCCCTGGGCGTGAGAGGCAGGTGCTGAAATTGCATAAAGCCCTCTACGGTCTTCGTGAAGCTCCGCGGGCATGGAACGCTAAACTCGACAGCACGCTCGCCTCGCTCGGCTTCTCTCGGTGCGCGGAGGAACATGGCATGTACACTCAAGGCGTAGAACATGGCATGTACACTGCGAGGCTGCTGCTTGGAGTCTACGTCGATGATCTAATTCTCACCGGCGCTGACCCCGGACGAGATCGCCAATTTCAACGAGGAGATGCAGCGCTCATTCAATATGAGCGACCTCGGGTTGCTAAGTTATTACCTTGGGATCGAGGTGAAGCAAAGCCCCGGGATGATCACTTTGTGCCAGGCGGCATACGCGGCAAAGCTCCTGGACAAAGCAGGCATGAACGGCTGCAACACGACGCAAGTGCCAATGGAGCCGCGGCTCAAACTCAGTAAGAAATGTGTCAATCCTCCTGTCGATTCTACACTCTATCGTAGCATTGTTGGGAGCCTGCGGTATCTAGTTCACACACGGCCCGACATCAGCTTTGCCATCGGCTATGTAAGCCGGTTCATGACCAGTCCTACGACAGAGCACATGAGCGTCGTCAAGCATCTGCTCCGATATATTGATGGCACCATCCACTTTGGCCTTCGCTACGTCAAGGGTGTTGGTGAACTCAACCTTGTCGGGTACAGCGATGCCGACATGGCCGGGGATACGGATGACCGCAAGTGCACTACAGGTGTTCTCTTCTGCCTCGCCATGCGCCGGTGACTTGGCAGTCACAGAAACAGCCGGTGGTGGCCCTATCAAGCTGTGAGGCAGAATACATCGCTGCTTCCTCGGCGGCGTGCCAAGGTACCTGGCTCGGACGTTTACTCGGGACTCCCTATGGGCAGGCGGACAGCATCGCCATGATCAATGTTGACAACCAGTCGCCAATCCAGCTATGCAAGAACCCGGTCTTCCATGGCCGGAGCAAACATATCGAGACATGGTTCCACTTCATTAGGGAGTGCGTCGAAGGTGGGAAGGTCAGTGTTCAGAAGATTGCCTCTAACGACCAGCTGGTCGACATCCTCACCAAGCCTCTCGGCCGCGTCAAGTTTCTGGAGTTCCATTCCAAGATGGGCGTGATCGAGCTCAGTCCAGCACATCAACATTAGGATGAGAAATGTTAGCTAGAATAATTTGATGTGCTTGTCTACACTTAGTTTGGTTCGTGTGTGTGTGCAACACGTAAGCATGCAATTAGTGGAGTACGTGAGCATGCAATTAGTGCATGCAATTAGTGGAGCTCGTGGGCGCGTTTCTGGCGTCCGAGCGCGTCTTCCCGGTGCACGTCAAGGCTCATTGAATGGGTGTGTGAAAGCTCGACAGTCAGAGGTACGGTGGATTGACTGAGGTTGGCAGCAGCAAGAGACTTCTGTGTGAGGACGACGAATGGGGTTGAGCCGATGGAGGGGAAGACAAGGGTGAAGGTATCTTCTAAGAGGGTGCCAGTGACTTGGCGAGACAGATGGCTAGGAAGGGAAAGCGGCATTGGTTGGATTACAAAATTGGGAAAGTGTTCCAACTCAAACCAACTCAAGAAAAATTCAAATGGGTTTAAAATTTTTAGGGTGTTACAACCTCCGAGCCGCCGTCATGACAAATGAAAAAAAAATGATACTATGGTTGAGCAAAGAGGGCATTAGATGGGAATCGGTAAGCCAGCTTAACAGGGAACACACTCGGCCTCACAGGAGTTAGAGAAGAAGATGAGGCAGCACACAAATCATGATGCAGATCTAGTTAATAGAAATTTGACTGAAATGGCCCCGAAAAACATGATAAAATATACAGCAATCCTGTTGAAAAAGAAGATTAATGTGGGAGTGCGTAGCATTTTGCATTTATTTTGCTTATGTCAGTCACGCCCACGACTTTGCTTATATATGAATTTTGGATTTAGTTTTTAAATAGTAATAGCTTATAGAGAATTTTATAGAGATTTATATATAATTTTAATTAATATAAATAAAGTTATTATAATATATACTATAATTAACTAATAAATCTATATTAAAAAGACAATCTGTCAAAAATCAATACGAAAAGAGGCTTAGAAAGGTTAGCGAAGAGGACGCTCCTATACATACCAACATGATGGCCTTCTGCTCCGCGTCGTCCAGCTTAAACTCGTTAGTCTCGTTCACTTCGAGCAACACATCAACGAACGCCTTCTCCTCCTCGGCTCCTCCTCCGGCGCCGCCGCACGAGCGGCGCCGTCTCCTCGATGACCTTCTCCACGATCTGGCGGCGCCTTGGCGTGCACTCAGCTTCCGCTCCGCTCGTCGGCTGTCCACCCACTCGGCCACGGTATGAGCTCCCCACCGCCGCCACGCCAGCAGTTCCACGAGGTCGCCGAACAGCCGCCTCAGCTCCCCGCCGTCCTCGAACCATCTTTTGTCGTCCCCGAACGTGGCGCGTGCGGTGAGGTTGCTGGTGTACGCCATCAGCAAGTCGCTCAAGTCCACCACCGCGTCGCGGCCGACCGCAGCTCGGATCTTGCCCACCATTGCCGCGACCTCCTCTCGGCGGAGACGGCCGAAAGAAAGGATGCGTTGAGAGCTTAGCAGGTGCAGCACGCAGACGCGGCGCGCTTTGGCGCCAAAATTCGCCGGAGGGAGTGAAGGCGATGTCGCGGGCGGTGAACAGGCGCTCGGCGCGCCGGAACCGCTGTTGGGAATAATCCCACATTGGTTGTGGAAGAGGAGAAAGCACAACTTATAAGTGTGGGGGAGCCCCCACCCATAGGACTAGTCTTTTGGGGGGAGAAGGCCCAGTACCACTTATAAGGTTGTTGCTCCGTTGCTCCGTGGGTTTGGTTGTGTTCCGCCCATGTGGACCTGTGGCCCGGGGAATAAAAACCCGGCTGGACCTAGGTATGCGGCCAGGTCCAGATCTAACATTTGGTATCAGCCTAGGTGATTGTTGGAATAAACCACGCGTGCGTTGCGTGTGGAGTCGTCGCGTGGTTTATTCCAACAACCGCGGGCGGCTAGCAAAGGCGTGGTCGCGAGTCTTCAACGCCTCCTGGGCGCCGGCGACGGAGGAGACCACGACGGTCGGGACGCTGCCGAACCGGAGGAGCATCACGGGGCCGTGGGCGGTGGCGAGGGAGCGCAATGTCCGGTGGGGGAGCGCGCCGAGGAACAGGAGGTGGCCGAGGAGCGCAGCCGCGAGGCGAGGGCGTAGACTCTTCCGCCGGTGTCGCGGGATGGATACTTGTTGCCGGAGAGGAACAGCAGCGAGCAGAGGGGAACTAGCACGGCGAGGACGAGGATGGGGTGTGATTCGAGCAGTGCAACGAATGTGAACACCATGTCCTTGAAGTGTATAACAGTTAACAAGCAAGTATGGGGCACTCCAATGGATAACAAGACAGCAGGCAGCATTTATGTGGTGAAACCAGTGTTTTGTCTTGATTAATATGGTGAAACCAGTGTTTTGCCTTGATTAATTATCTTTCACAAGCCACGCGCGCAATTGTAGGACTATTACTCTGTGCGACTGTTTCTTCGTGGAAGACAGGGTGTGTGTTAAAGGTGATCAAAATTCGTATCGTGTTCGTATAGAGCATTTTAATGTCTTATGTTAGATGTGGCATAGTGAGTGAATGCATAGGTTATATCATACGTGGTGCCGATTTGTAGCAACCGACTTTTATTCAGTTTTCTCTCCGTGTGGGACTTTTTCCCTCACGCTATATATATACCACAATCACTACCGGAAAGCTGCTATATGCTGAGTGTCTGAATCTTTGCCGAGTGCAATATATCGGACACTCGGTAAATCACCACTTTGCCGAGTGCCTCCATGGGGACACTCGGCGAAAATAATACACTCGGCAAAAAATATCTTTGCCGAGTGTTTTTACCATGACACTCGGCAAAATAAGCTCTTTGCCGAGTGCTGACAAGAAAACACTCGGCAAAAATAAAACACTCGGCACCAACCGCCGTCCGTTAGAGGTCAACCGCCGCCGTTAGACCTTTGCCGAGTGTCTGGAGCTGACACTCGGCAAAGAGCTCTTTGCCGAGTGTTTTGTTTGCGGCACTTGGCAAAGAAATAAAAACCTTTTCCTCTCCTACCCTTCAACTTTTTCTACTCTCCACATACAAAATATGGTACTCCATGTTAAAATTTGGTATATTTTTGTATTTGTTTGGTATATTTAATTAATTAATTGCATTTCAAGCAATTTTTTGAATCAAGTCAAATTTGAACTGCAAGTGATTCAAATAATAGGAAAAATGAGTAGAAAAATGATATTCATGTTATTCAGCCCGGTTTGAGGCCTTACCTGTTAAATGAAAAGGAATTTCGAACATCTTGTTCAGGAAACACGACCAGAAACGTGTGGCCGAATGGTTTTTAAATTTTAAAAAAAGCAAACGAAGTCTGAAAATCATGAGATCTGTCAAGATGTCATGATATTATACGTGGAGGCTGTGGTAAAAAATTGATAAGATTTCGCATAAGTTGTCACGTACGATGCTTACAAACTGAAGCAATTCTGAAGAAGAAGCGTAGAGTTGAGACGGATCCGGTAAGATTTGGAGTCAAAGTGACGGTCAAATTGTGGTTTGACTACAAAACTTTTTGTACAGGAAATAGACAACAGAGATTGTTTCATGTGAAATTTTGGTAATTTTTCGGATCCATTTGATAATTTTAATTTTTAAACTGCAACTGCAATTATAGAATTTTACTTGATATAAATTGAATTTGAGCTATAACTGCATGAAATAATGGTCTAATATTCGTAGAAGCATCGAATATGCATTGTTGAGTGAATTTGACAAGGCATTTTCGAAGTACATTCGAACAAATTTGTAAAACACGCTATGGAAAAGATAGAGAGGAAAGATAGACTGGAAAAGTCTTTGCCGAGTGTCTTGTGGGCGACACTCGGCAAAGGAGGATGTTTGCCGAGTGCATTGTGGGCGGCACTCGGCAAAGAGGAGGGGTTTGCCGAGTGCCCGATCGGGGGCACTCGGCAAACAATACAAACCCGATCATTAATAGTTTCCCGCCGCACTTACACACGCAACACCGCGCCGCGCGCCGCGCCGCCGCCGACGACCCGCGCGCGGCCGCGCCCGACGCCTCTCGCCGCGCGCCGCAGCGACGCCTCTCGACGTCACCACCTCCTCGGCTAGTTGAAATAAGGTCAATCACCAATAGTTGTAAGTTTTCACAGGCCTTTTTGTTGATCTAACTATAGTTGTTTTAGTGTTTATGCTATGTTATTTGGAATAGTATAGATTATAGAAGCACATGTCTTGAGAATTTCTTGGAAGTTCGGGAATGGCAGCCCATGGCAAAAAAGTGGGAAAATTTAAATGAAGTGCATGCCATTGAACTTTCTTTTTTAGCATCATATGGTTGGAGGAACCAACTGATTAAAATGAGGCCTTATAGGCAATCCCAATGCTTGGAGGAACCCGTTGATCAAATGCTTGGAGAACAACTAGTGAAAATATTAATCTATGTATTCCTTTTGTATATTGTACTTGTTAATCAAGCACTGTTACTTTCATTATGTTTCTTGGCATCGAAGTGAGAGGGTTTAGTGAAATCATAAATGAATTATGAAATCCAAATGCAGTACTTGAAGAACCTACAAGGAAAACCAACCGGTTCATATGTAGATTTGAGCAAGAGTTGTATGTATAATACTCGTTGTGGTTGGTTGAATTCGGTGGATACATTCAGCACCCTCTTTCACGAATAATTTTGTCCAAGAAATAATTAATGTGTGGATGCTTCTACCTTTTCCTTTGAAGAAGCCAATCTCGGTGTGGGTTTTCTCATTGTTTCACTTGATTTGGATGTTGGTGAGTCAGCGTTCTCTCACTTTCATATGATAGTTAGTCCTAGTTTGAAAATCGAAGGTGACTTCTAGTTTGAAAATCGAAGGTGACTTCTCCTGCTGATTTTGCTTACTTCCATAGGGCGTGCTATAGATGGCAAGTGTGACATGCTAATGCCGATGATAATATCTTTTAAGGTGGAACATTTAGATTTATTTGAATGATCGTTGAGCCATACATGTAATTATGTATTGCTGTCACTCACCTTGAGACTGATTTGTTAGTTTGCGGTATTGCGGGAATTTCAGAAGATACGATTATATAAACTATACACCTTCGCACTGATGTGTTAATGTTCTAAAGAATGAGGGGAGTTGAATGCCATATCTGATTGGTATATCACTTTGTTATTGCTATATCACTTTGTTGAATGACATTCTCTGATTGGTCGGCCCAGTTTATTCTCTGGTTAGGCGTAACCTAGTTAGGCGTCTCCCGTTCGAAAGAGATACGGTTAGAAATATGCAGATCTTTGCATATCTATAACCGTATCTGCTTCAATTGTCCACGTTTTTGGACAGCTGAGGATGCGTAGATGGGGTTAGTTTCATGGTCTACTCCGATCCGTGATAGAGTTTGGCATCATCTCCTGTTGTTCTCCTGATACACAATCTCCCGCCAGACGTGTATTTGGAGAACAATGGAAGGTGCTGCCAAATTCTGTCTCGGATAGGAGTGGAGCATGGAAACTAACCTCATCTACGCGACCTCGAGTGAGATTAGGACCTAGCTTCACCTATTAGATAGGAGAAAGATCGTGTAGATGCATTTGATTCTTATATTACTCCTCGATATGTTAGAGGATGGATGACCGTGAGTGGATGTACACGGCCGCTCAAGTCAGGGTTCGTTGTCCGATGAATGGATTGAGAAGACCGATGCTTTCTTGGAACTAGCATTATGGAAGAATTGAAGAAATATACGAACTCACGTTTCATGGTTGCAAACCTCTTAATCCTGTCATATTCAAATGCCATTGGTTTGATCCTGAAGTAACGAGACGGACCCCTAATCTTGGGCTAGTCGAATTCGGCGATCATCCGTCTTACCAGAGACGATGTGTATATTGTGGCTCAACAGCCACGCAAGTTTATTATCTCTCATACCGTGTACAAAACTATGACCGTCTTAAGGGTTGGGATGTTGTGTACAAGGTATCGCCACACGGTAAACTACCTGTCCCAAACAATGAAGATTACAATTTTGACCCAAACACATATGACGGAGCGTTCTTTCAAGAAGAGGGGCTAGAAGGAGTTTTGAGATAGACTTAACCAAGCGATCGGAATGGAAGTAGACAATGAAAGGGTTGTTGACGAGGACGCTGGAGATGAGGTTCAAAATGTGAAGGACTTAGAATTACTTCAGCGATTACATTTAGGCAATGACAGTGATGACAACATTGCTCCTTCGAATAGTGTTGATTATATGGACATGGTTGATAGTGATGATGAGACTTATGATCCAGCTAATCCCGATCATGATGATTATTTCTAATACATGTAATACTTTGTTATTTTCTAATTATGTTTTGTTTATTTTTCATCTCTTTCTAAAGTACGTCTTGTTTATCTGTGCTTATTGGTTTACTCTTTTTAATTGCAGGTGATTGAACAAAGATGGTGGGCGGTATGAGAAACGTAAGGTCGCTTTACCAAAGACGGCACGATGTAGCTGAGCAGTCGGGGAGCTGGAGTAGGAGGAGCGGGAGGAGCAGCAGGAGGAGCAGGAGCACTCTTGAGAGGGAGCGGGAGGAGGAGCGGGAGCAGGAGCGGGAGGAGGAGGAGCAGGAGGAGGAGGAGGAGGCGGCAGGGGGTTCCGCTTCCTCTGGTTCGTCGGGTGTCTGGTTGCGAGGTCCCTCGACCCTCCCGAGGCGACCGATACCTCGTGAGAGACGCCCGCTGATTCAACCCACTGGGGCTAGGTAAGTAACTTTAGATGTTATCACTACTTTTTCATTTGATATGTTGAAAATCACAATAGAAACTAATAATTTATCTTAATCACTTGGGCAGGGGTTGGACGCTTGTGGCTGCAGGTGATCACAAACGCCATGTCAATGGCATCCTGGTCTTTGTGCGAGCTACACTTCCGCCCGGTTGCGTTTGGCGGAGGCGGAGCCGGTCTACACATGGGACCACTACGTCGCCTTCCCCGATTTACCAGATCGGGATGGCAGGGTATTCGCCAACAAGGCGGCGTGGGTGACGACCGAGCTGTGGGTAAGTCTTCCTCGCACTACATTGCTCAATACATCACATTCATTGGACATTCTTGAAATAATGATGGATACATCGCGTCTATATGCGGATTTCTTGGATGCCGAAGGGATATGAGGCCAAGGCGGCTAGTGTGGCTCACAAAGCCTCGTTATAAACTCGTGAAGGACATGCATTACGAGGCGCGCCCGTGCCATCGTAACATACAACGCTACCTACCTTGGAGTGAAGATCAACAAAACTCAAGCAAGAAACATGAGGTCGACCGGAAGACTACATGCGGTAAATATAGAACATTAATACTGATTTTTACGAGATTAAGTACGCTTAATTTGATCTTCTTATATGTTATATACTTCATGACGTGTAGGTGCCTCCGTGGTGGTGCGCCCAAAGATCTCCGATCGGGCACAGATGGTGGACAAGTGGTGCGCCGCCGAGTGGGAGGAGCGACAACGCTTGTCGGAGCGGCGTTTGATGATGCCAGTGCACCACACCATCAAGGCAATCAGAGCCTCGATGAATTCGCAGCTACATGGGTACGCGAATTCATTTCTTTATTATAACGCTCAATTCTACATAATTTCTAATCATCTTGCTTTTTTTGCGATCGTCGTCACATGGTGGCCAGCCTTGCTCCCGATTCAAGGCATGGGCTTTGGCCCACAAGGGCAAGGCGACGTCCGACGCCGACTACAACCCGAGGACCCACCCTCGGTGTACAGCAATGCGACCGCCCACACCGCCTCGGTGAGTACACATCGATGGCAAGGGCGGTCCATGGGCCGAGTACGATCCGAGCACCGGGACCTTGATGGAGAAGTCGTCATGAGGGTGGGAGGAGGCAAGAAGCATGGGCGATGCTGGATTGGCGACAAGACACTCGACACGGCCACTACTCCCACTCTCACCTGATTCGAGCAAGGAGCACGAGCTCAAGCCGACCATACGCCCACGGCCGGACACCGCTGATCCGGATGGAGGCACTCTGAGTTATTTCTGCTTTATTCGCTGCTCATTAATTTTTACATACCTTTGCTTTGCATTGTAACATTGGGGTGAAATATTGTAGGCCCAGTGGAAAAAGAGAAGAGGCTACGGGAGGAGATGGCGGCGAGGATGGAGGCCGATCGGCAGAGGAATGAGGCCGAGCGGCAGAGGATGACGCAGATGTTTGATGGATGCAAAGTCTTGGCGAGAGGATGGGTCAACCTGCGCCACCGAGCTATTCCTCCACCTCCTCCCGCAACTACTCCCGTGAGTTTCTAGTGGAGTATGAATGTTTAAGTTTGTATGTTCCTACCTTAAATCTTGTCTCACACATGCAATCTCTTCTCCTTTGTGCGTAATCAATCACACTTGAATAATTTGCCTCATGACCCACCACATCAGTCGGGGTGATATATTGTGACTATATGTGATATTGTGACTTGTGATATGTGATATATTGTGACTTGTGGTGATATATGTGATATATTGTGACTTGTGGTGATATATGTGATATATTGTGACTATATGTGATATTGTGACTTGTGATATGTGATATATTGTGACTTGTGGTGATATATGTGATATATTGTGACTTGTGGTGATATATGTGATATATTGTGACTTGTGGTGATATATTGTGGACTATATGTGATATATGTGATTACTTGTGGACTATATGTGATTACTTGTTGATATATCTGTGATATTGTGACTTGTTTGAGTGGGGTGCAATAAACAATTAAAATAGGCAGTTTTTGGCCACTTTGCCGTGTGTTACACTCGGCAAAGGGAGGCTTTGCCGAGTGTCATGGAAAACACTCGCAAAGTAACGCTTCGGGCATTGCGGGAACATACTTTGCCGAGTGTTGTGGTTTTGCCGAGTGTCATGGTAAAAACACTCGGCAAAGTAACGTTTCTGGGCATTCTGGGAACGTACTATGCCGAGTGTTGTGATTTTGCCGAGTGTCGTGGTAAAAACACTCGGCAAAGTTTTAAACTTTGCCGAGTGTCTTTAGCATGACACTCGGCAAAGTTTAAAACTTTGCCGAGTGTCTTTACCATGACACGCGGCAAAGTGTAAAGCTTTGCCGAGTGCCATTCCGTCCTGGCACTCGGCAAACGACGCCGTCACCGTGTTCTCGCCGTCCACTGTCCTTTTTTTGCCGAGGGTCGTTACTGCACTCGGCAAAGGCTTTGCCGAGTGCTCGATGAAAAGCTCTCGGCAAAGAGCTCTTTGCCGTCAGAAACTATGCCGTGTGAGCTATGCCGTGGGTGGCACTCGGCAAAGACTTTGCCGAGTGCCACCGGCACTCGGCAAAGCTGCTGAACCCGGTAGTGAATAGCCCATAGGAAGAGCAAGCACTCCATTGTAAACTCTCCACCTTATAGTGATTTAACTTTGAGCACCCGTAATTTTTTCCGCAAGGGTTTTTTACGTAAAAATTTGTGTCACTTGTCTCTATTTTTCTGTGCATTATTTGCAACACATGGTATCAGAACACAGGAGATTAGAGCATGTACAATGCAAGATGCTTATATATGAATGCTTAAAAAGAGAGAATATAGCCACATCATCAAGCACCTATGCAAAAGTTATTCCCTCCAATGCAAGCATCTCTTCCATGGGTGCTTAGATGCTATATTTTCTATTAATAGAATCAGTTATATACATAAGTATCTACTAAGAGCAACTCCAAGAGAAGAGCTAAATCATTTTTTTAAAGGTAAATTTGGCTATTATTAGAGAAAAAACGTCTCCAATGGACTCTGTAAATGACTCTCCAAATTTAGTAACTCTCCATCCCTCCTCATTCGCTCTCTATTTTTGGATAGCCTACCTCGCTCACCATCCAGCCTCTTGGCGCGGTCGGCGTTTCCTTCCCGCACGCTGCGCTCCATTCCCGCGCGTACACGACCCACCGCGCGCCCTCTAGTTTAGATAGCCTGTTGGAGTAGTCTTGTTTTTTTTGGGTGAGATTCATTTTAGAGAATAGCTAAATCACTAAATTTAGATACTTCTTTTGGTTAATCTCTTGGAGTTGCTCTAAGCACTGGTGCTTATTTAAGCATCGATGCTTCAAAATAAGCACCTTATCTATCCTATGTGGCAAGAAAAAACAGTTTTTTATTGCTAAGCACCTCTCTAATTGTCTGTATTGTACATGCTCTTAGGGCCTGTTTGGATGCTGCCTGCTAGGCAGCTCAAGAGCCAGGCAAGGTCACCAGGCGTCCGATTTGCTATGCCTGTGGCCAGAATACCTTGCCTGACAGGCAGCTACCAGCCAGGTCATCATCCAAATAGCCCCTTAGAGCATAGGAGATTAGAGTTTGAGAGATAAAAAAACCGTAAGTCAGCGTTCGCACGTCTCACGATCTACATCGCATCTGAAGCAGTTCACGTCGCTGTCTCCGAAGCAAAATCACACAACGTGTCTCCGTCCTCGTCTTGGTTCTTGAGCAGCGCAAGATAAAAGGCGCAGAAGAAAACGGACAGCACGTGAAGCCAGAAGTGCAGCAGCAAACGGACATTGAAACAATCAACCAGAAGCAAAAAAAGGTGGCATGCAACCCGAGGCAACACTTTTTCATTGCATTAGTAGCAGCCTAGTGTTGAATATTGCGTTAGTAGCAGCCTAGTGTATTTTTTCAACGAGAATTGCTACGTGCACACGGAAAGTGTACCAAGATTTTAATATTACAAGAATTTTGCTAGGTACAGACAAGTTTCGCACCAGTAAAATTTGGTTTTCTTCCGTATAGCGACTCTGAAGTATGATCTTCCACTATTGGATCACGACATAAGGTTTTCTCTATGGCAAGTCAAGATGTGAGCTGTTTTATTATAGCTTGATTTGGATATTGCTCTTCTGGGGATCGACAAGATGCCAGTCATATTGTCCGTTGATGAGAAACAACGTAAAGATCGTATGGCCTTATCTCAAATCCATCTTCATCTATCAAATAATATTTTATAAGAGGTTATGAAGAAGACATCCGTCGCCGCATTATGGCTGAAGCTGAAGTAGATTTACATGACCAAGGATCTGACCAGCAAGATGCATCTAAAGTAGAAGCTTTATTCCCATAAGATGACGGAGGGTGCCTCATTGTTGAACCACCTGACAGCTTTCAAGGAAATTGTTGCATACCTCGAAGCTATGGAGGTAAAATATGATGATGAAGATTTGGGTCTTATTTTGCTATGCTCTCTGGTTAGTTCATACTCAACTTTTATAGATATCATTCTATATAGTTGAGATACTCTTACTCTTTGTGAAGTTTATGAAGCTCTGTATGCTAAAGAAAAGATTAAGCTTATGGTTCCCAATGAAAGTTCAAGTACGCATGCAAAAGGTTTGTCTGTCCGCGGCAGGCAATACGAGAAGGGATCA
Source organism: Dendrocalamus sinicus (assembly GCA_036346575.1). NCBI lineage: Eukaryota > Viridiplantae > Streptophyta > Magnoliopsida > Poales > Poaceae > Dendrocalamus > Dendrocalamus sinicus. The sequence goes on along the minus strand of CM070653.1, from coordinate 9,031,555 downwards.
AATGGCAATTCAAAAGACAGAAGGAAAAGCAAATACAGAGGTAGATCTAAATCCAAGAACAAGAAGTCATGTAGATATTGTAAGGATGGTCATGACATATCCGAGTGCTGGAAGTTGCAGAACAAGGAGAAAAGGAATAACAATTTTAAGAAGGATGGTCATGACATATCCAAAAAAGCTTCTGATGGAGTTGTTCTGATCGCCTTTGCCGGTAATTGCAAAACTGACGATGAATGGATTCTTGATTCAGCCTGTACGTTCCACATGAGCCCGAACCATGAGTGGTTCGTTACTTATGAAGCTACGCCAAGTGGATTAGTGTTGATGGGAGATAATACTCCATGCAAGGTTGTAGGCATTGGTTCTATCCAGATCAAGATGTTTGATGACACCATCAAAATTTTGTCGAATGTTTGCTATATTCTGAATTTGAAGAGAAATCTTATCTCGTTGAGTACTCTTGATGCTAAAGGGTACAAGTATTCAGGTGGAGGTGGAGTTTTGAAAGTCACCAAAGATTCTTTTGTTGTGATGAAGGGTGATATGAAGGCTGCCAACTTATATCATCTGCGAGGCACTACAATTTCAGGTAATACTACTATTGCCTTAAATAAATCATGTAATTCTGATGCTACTAATCTTTGGCATATGCGTCTGGGGCATATGAGTGAAGCTAGAATGATGGAATTATGCAAAAGAGGATTTCTTAATGGTCAAAGCATCGACAAGTTGAAGTTTTCTGAACATTGTGTCTTCGGCAAGCAAAAGAGGGTGAAATTCAGTACTGCAACTCACTCTACAAATGGCATATTAGACTATGTTCACTCTGATTTGTGGGGAGAATTCCGCGTTTTGTTATTGGAGGTGCAAGCAACATGTTTACCATCATTGATGATTACTCAAGAAAAGTTTGGGCATATTTTGTCAAGCACATATCAGATGTATTCAAAACATTCAAGGAGTGGAATATTATGATTGAAAAACAAACTGGTAAGCATATCAAGAAGCTGTGTACCGACTATGGCTTGGAGTTCTATTCTGGAAAATTTGAGGCTTTATGCAAGTCAGAGGGTATTGTGAGACATTATACCGTCCCAAGCTCTCCTCAACAAAATGGTGTGGCTGAACACATGAACAGAACTATCATGGAGAAGGTATGTTGCATGTTATCAAACTCTGGATTATCTAAGAGTTATTGGGCTGAAGCCACTTCCACTACTTGTTATTTGATTAATCGGTCACCAAATTTGGCTATTGATAAAAGGACTCCAATTGAGGTATGGTCTAACTCTCTAGCAGATTATTCAAACTTAAGAATATTTGGTTGTTCTGCTTATACTCATGTTAACAATGGTAAATTAGAACATAGAGCAGTTAAGTGCATTTCCCTTGGTTATAAAACTAGTGTGAAAAGATATAAATTGTGAAATCCCGAAACTAGAAAGGTGGTTATTAGCAGAAGTGTTACTTTTGATGGGTCTGCTATGTTGCATGATAAATCATCTACTGATGTTCCCATTGAGAAGCAATCAAGCGTGCAGGTGGAGCATGTTATTGATTCAGGATCTACACCAGAAGTCAACAAGAAAAATATTTCAGAAGCCCCTACTGTTGAGCCGCTAACACATCATTCCATTGCAGTTGATAGACAGAGGAGGAACATTCAGCCTCCTAAGAGATTGATCGAAGAAGCTAATGTTGTGGCTTATTATTTAAATATGGCAGAAGAAATTGAAGGTACTACAGAACTTTCATCTTATTCAGAGGCTATCTCTTCTAGTGATATAGAAAGATGGATGACTGCCATGTATGATGAGATGGAATCTCTTGCAAAAAATAGCACTTGGAAGCTGGTCAAGTTGCCAATTGAGAAAATGTCTATTCACTGCAAATGGATCTTCAAGAAGAAATAAGGAGTTTCACCAACTAAAGAGGTTATATACAAAGCAAGGCTAGTTGCAAAAGGATATAGCCAAATTCCAGATATTGATTTTACTGATGTCTTTTCCCCTGTTGTGAAGCATAGTTTTATTCGTACTTTACTCAGCATTGTGGCTAAGCATGATTATGAGCTTGAATAATTGGATGTGAAAGCTGCATTCTTACATGGGGAATTAGAAGAAGACATTTATATGGAGCAACTAGAAGGTTTCATCATTCCAGGAAAAGATAATTTTGTTTGCAAATTGAAGAAATCTCTTTATGGTTTAAAGCAATCACCACAATAGTACAAGAGATTGACTCCCTTATGATATCTCAGAATTTTAAAAGATCTAATTATGATAGCTATGTTTACTTGAAGACTGTTAATGGTTCAGTTATTTATTTGCTTATATATGTTGATGATATGTTGATTGCTACAAAAGACAAGGCTGAAATTTCAAAGTTTAAAGCACAATTAAATAGTGAATTTGAGATGAAAGATCTCAGTGCAGCAAAAAAGATTCTTGGTATGAAAATCATTAGAGACAGATAGTTTGGCAAATTATATCTAAGTCAAAAGAGATATATCTAAGTTACCATCGAAATAGAACGCCATCCCTCCTCCTCAAACTCGACATCACAAAAGCCTTTGACTTGGTCCACTGGGATTACCTTCTCGAATTGCTACAACAACGAGGTTTCCCACACCATTGAAGAAACTGCGTATCTAGTCTACTCTCAACCGCCACCTCCACACTCCTCCTCAATGGCGTCCCAGGGGACAAAATTCAGCATTGCAAAGGCTTACGATAGGGCGACCCACTATCTCCCTTCCTTTTCATCATTGTAATGGACCCCTACAAAGGATCCTCTATATCTCAACAGACCATGGCCTCCTACTGCCTCTAGATGGCCACACAGCCACTGTCAGAACATCCTTGCATGCGGATGATGCGACCATCTTTCTAGTGCCGAACTGGGAGGATGTTCACAACTTGATTTGGATCCTGCATAATTTTGGTAACACAACGGGGCTACAAACTAATCTACAAAAGATCAAAGTTGCAATGATACGATGTGATCAACTCAACCTACAAGTTATTCTGCAGGACTTCCTAGAGAGGCATACAGCCTTCCCCCTGCAATATCTAGGCTTGTCACTTGCACTTAGAAGACTCCGTTGGGTAGACTTCCAGGTGCTAGTAGATAATCATGCTAGTTGCCTAGCTGCATGGCATGGCAAACTGCTCACTCTTATAGGCAGGAAAACTCTCGCCAAATCTATCTTAACAGCCCATTCTACCTACTTCCTCACAGCCATCAAGGCACCAAAATGCATGCTCAAATCACTCAACAGGTGGGCACAAAGGTTCTTATGGGCCAGATTAGAACATCTTTCAGGTGGCAAATATAAGGTCAACTAGGATAAAGTCTATAGACCCACGAACCTAGGGAGCTTTGTCTCTTGGACCTAGAGTGGTTTGCCTAGGCTCTGAAACTTCGATGGTTGTGGCATGAATGGGCAACCGAAAATAAAGCATGGCAAGGTATAGAGACACCATGCGATGAGAAATATTAGGGGCTCTTTGTTGCAACGACCAACATAGTGATCGGTGATGGAAAGAGGGCATCCTACTAGAACCCGGACTGGGCACATGGAAACTGCCTGCGGGACATTGCATCGGTTAACTACAAAACCTCCAAAAAAAGAATCACACTCTGCACATGAGATTGACAGACAACAAGTGGCTCCAAGACCTCGACTTCTTAACCGATATAGCTACACAACAAATTCACGAGCTCATCACAATCTGGGGCCTTACATCCACGATGACCCTCTAGGATGGCCAGGAGGACACCGTTATATGGAAGCTCACTCCAAACAGAGTTTACAATGCCACCTCAGCACACAAAGCACAGTTCCTAGACGCGACAAATACCACCATGAATGTCCTAGTTTGGAAGACTTAGGCACCCAAGAAATGCAAAATCTTTGCCTGGCTAGCGATACAAAATAGAATTTGGATAGTGGACCATCTTTCTAGATGAGGATGGCCAAACTAACAAACTTGCCCACCTTGCACACAAGACCAGAGACTGCTATCCTTCTTCTCATGGAATGCCATTACTCCTTAACAATCTGAACGGCCATAGCTCAATAGATAGCTTGCAGCTCCTTGGAATGACTTTGGTGGGAGTAGATTAGCCAAACGCTTGGAGTCCCATGGAAAATGGTGGCGTCCCTCATAATGCTTGTGGCATGGGAAATCTGGAAGGAACGGAATGCTTGAATCTTCTAATCAACGACTTCCACCTCGGAGTACCTCATTGCCCACACAAAGGATGAGGTCAGAACCCGGGTCCTCACGGGAGCCAATCATTTGGCAGAGCTTCCACTTACTCTTGTAATACCGTAATTTCCTTTTTCGAGGCAGGCACGTCACATCCCAACCTAACTCTGTATCCTAACCTTACTTCTCCTCCTTAATTAAACAGGGCAATCCTCCTGCCACTGTTAAAAAAAGTGTTGAACTGTGATCTGAATGCTGAGATAAATTAGTTTTTTATTTGTTTCCATACTGGGCGCATGAGTTGTTTTGTACTGCTTATATGCACCCTGTGCAAACACAAGGAATTAGTGGATCATCACCGATTGTGTGCATTGGATTTTTTATCCGCAAGAGTTTTTCACATTAACTTGTGGCTCTTGTTCTTTGATTATCTTCCCATTTTGTTGTGTCTTTTCTAACACACAGAAATTATATTTATTTTCCAATTGAGTTATAGGTTGTTCTTCATTCAAATCCCAATTTGAATCCACTATAAAAATGTTTTGAGCTTTTCTATCCAAAATGTTGTTTTACCCATGAAATTCATATTAGAATTCAATTTCAACAAGATGGTAAAAGTTCACCATATATCTTTGTTGTAGGGGTGGCCCCCACCTAAGCCCAGCCGGCCTGTTAGAAGGCTGTAAGGCCCAAAGCGGGGCATGTATAATGGCATAAATGCCCTTGAGAGGGATACTCAAATGTAAGGGTATTATTGTAAAAACACTCCCCATGTGAATATATATACCAACCAGGCCATGGGGGAAACCCTAAGCATTGCTCACCTAACTCTCCACTACCATACCTCTCTCTCTGTTTGGTCTGTAATCACAATAGTTAGTGCCGTCCGTGGGGACAACGAGAGCAAGCCTCAAGATCTGAAGAAGGATGGCACCAAAGAAAGCTTAATCATCGGCGGCTAAGAAGAAGAAGGGGGCGCGACGGAGTCCCGCGTCAACACCAGGGCTTCGGCGTCGGCAATCGCAGGGGTGGACGACGACGCGGGCGCGGCAGCCGCGAACATCAACGCTCATGGCGCGACGATCGATCCCGCCACCGCTGGCGCGATGATCGACCCCGCCACCACTGGCACGATGGTCGACCCCGCCACCGCTGGCGCGACGATCGACCCCGCCACCGCTGGCACGACGGCCGACCCCGCCCCGCACACGACGATCGACCCCACCGTTGGCGCGACGGTTGACACTGGCAGCACCGACCGGGTAGTCAGGGGCGGTAACACCGGTGGCCATGTTGGCACGGCCGCCATCCCTACACCTGGTGCAGGAGCGACGAGCGGTTCCGGTGGCAACGCTGGCCTCGTCACCGACTCCGGAGCCTACCGCGCAGGCGCATCGGGCAAACCGGGAGCGCAAGCCGTGGTCGCCGCTGTCCCGGCAGTGCGACCAGGTCCGCCGATTGCTCCGGCTATGCCAACAGTGGAGAGCGCCCTGCTGACGGCCATCGGCACGCTCCAGCGGGAGTTGGAGGATCTCCGGGGAGCTGTGCGGGATATACAAGAGGCTCGGAGTCAGCAGACCCCGCCGGTGGTCGCGTCGGAGCCCACGCTGCGACGCCCCAATGTCCAGCCGCGTCCCACTGTGACAGGCTCTTCCAGCACGGATATTTGCTGCAGCAGGCCGTCCCGCTCCTCCATTGCCGCTCGCCACGCCGCCTCTGCTGCCGCTCGCTGTGCCGCCGCCACGAGCGCCCCGACGTATGAAATTGCCTCCGCATGCTCCGCCTCCAAGCGTCGGATGTGGTTGTCCTTGGCGGAGTGCGCCTCCTTGGCCACGCGAAGGACCTCCTCGGCAGCGCGTAGCCGGTTCTCTAACGCCCCCCGCTCGCGGGCGTGAGCCGCCTGCAACGCCCGGCCAAGGGCGAGAGTCTGCACGACGCTGTAGTAAACAAGATCCTATATGATGACATTGCTAAAGGTCAAGTAACTCACCCTCATTTTTGAGGCCTCTAGTGCGCCTCCTAGGAGCTCTGACCCGCATGTCAGTAGCACCTGGTGATCCAGGTTCATAGCCGCATTATCCGCGACCCCCCGCCACGCCCCCAGCACGTCCGGTCGAGGGACGAAATCCGCTAAGCTTGGGCGCGCGGCCTCCACGATGACAGTTTCAAGAGTGGTGGGTGTCCCCCCCAAAGAAGTGTCCCCACGCCCCGGAGACTGTCCGCGCTCGGGGACCATGCCACTGCGAAGGGATGGCACGGTTAGAGCCCTACGAACACACCACAGGATTATAAGGAAGGTGAGTTTACCTTCGGCATCTACTGCTGGACTCCGCCGGGGTGTCCCCTCAGCATCAGAGGGAACCGTAGGGATGCCAGCGACCCTTGATGAAGCCGGCCTCGGGCCGGGGCCTCGTGCCTGAGTCTAGTGCTGTAGGCTCGACCCGATCGCTGCAGCCTCGGTGGGAGCCACGGGATTCGTGCCGGGGCCTCGGTCGAGTCGGACTCGCATAGGCCCCTGACCCTGGTCGCCACAGCGAATCCCCTCTTCGGGTGAGAGGGGGATCAAGAGCGAGGCGGGGACTCCACCTTGGTAACTGCTGCAGGAGGGGACTCCGCTTCAGCAACCTCCACAGGTGACGGCTCCGCCTCGGTAACCGCTGCGGGCGGGGACTCCGCTTTAGCAGCCTCCGTGGGTGACGGCTCCGCCTCAGCGATCGCCGCAGGCGAAGAAGCTTCCCCCTCCCGGTCATCCGCACTGCACTCTTGGTCCTTGGCGCAGCCCAAGAACCCCTCGTATTCCTCCTCCACACCTGCTTCCAGCTCCAAATCGGCATACTTCGCCGAGTCAGAGTCGGCGTCCGCTGCACTGTCGGCAACGACAAAGTCAACAGGAGCGGCAGCTGGTTCACTAGGTACGGCCGTGGAGGACCGAGCCCTCCAACGAGACAGCAATCCTTTCCCCTTGACATCGTCATCACGGCGGCAAGGTTGGCTCGGGACCGGAGTGGCGCGCTCTGGCACGTGAATGCTCAAGGCTTCGCACACATGATTTATCCGCCCCAGCCATGCCTCCGCGGTCGCAGCTGCGCGCAGGCCGTGCTCCTTGGCTGTATACGGCCCCAAGAACACGCCCACCGCACGCTCCGCATGCCCTAGGAGAGGCCCTATAAGCGAGAAGAGGCGGAGTTAAAAAGGCGAAACCCAATAGGGGGAAAGAGAAAAGAAGGCTCCACCAAGACTTACGAGGGTCGGAGGGTCTCGGCAGCGAGGACACGGATGGGCAGACATTGTCACACCGAAGGCCCCCAGCTGTGATGCGCCATTCATCGGCAAGCGGCACCACGCCATACATGACGAACTCCTCGGTGAGGTCGCGCATGTTGAAGTGGGCGGCGATCCCCACGAGCCTCCGTGCCCTTCGCCTGTCCTCGTCATCGATCGGCGTGCCAGGCATGGTATTAAACGCCACCGGTCAGCCTGAGCACTCGAGGCCGCTGCCGCTCACCACACGGTGGTAAAACCACTATTTCATCTAGTTCGGCTCCCACTTCGCCCGAGTCGAGTTGGTAGGGAAGATCTTCCCGCACGACGACCGCAGGATGAAGTTGACGCTGCCGAAGTTGGAAAATGTTTCGTCTCTCTGCTTCTTTGGTTGACACTGGGCGTCGTGGAGAAACGCGAAGAGCGAGGCGCTGGGCCAGCACGCCTCCGTATGCAGGGCCCAGCTGTACAAGGCAAGGTGGGCTATCGCGTTCAGAGTCATCTGCGCCAACTCAAGCCCGAAGGTTCGCAAGACATCACCAACAATCATGGCGATCGGGATGCGAAGCCCGGCTTCAAAGTACGCGACGAAGACAATCGCCTCTGACTTCTCAGGGTGCGGTTCTGTCTCGTCGCTGGTGGGCAGTCGCACCTCCCGGCGGTCCAACAGCTTCCCTTCGTGCAGCAGGGTGCGGATCGTCTCCTCCGTCACGAGTGTTGGGCCCAAGACACGGGAGCACAGACCTTCCATTCTCTCCGTCGCCACCCACTATTTGTCTACCAACGACAACTCGCGCCCCTCGAGCGTGTACTCCACCTCGAGCAGTGGCGACCGCCGGGATGAGGAACTACCGCCGGCCTGTTGAACGTGTTCTTCGCCAGGCGCCATCGTTCTCTGGGAGCAAGGTGACGACGGGGGCAGCGCGGCGGCAAAGAAGGCGAGAGCACAGGCCGTAGGAAAAGGGACCAGAAGGTGTGAGGAGGAGAGCACAGACGTGGTGCCACAGGGGGTATTTGAAGCCCCTTTATCTCCCGCACCGCCGGTAAGCGTAACCGGCAGGAGACAAACCGCTCGCCACCCCACGATTGAAGTTGAAGCAGCGCAGCCGCCCACGCGCGTCGTGCCCTGTCAGAAACAGACGCACAACACGCCAATCGCATCCCGCAACGCGTATGCTTCCTTGGGAATGAATGCAGGTCGCACGACGTGGCGTATCCGCTGGCATCGGCATGATTCTCGGGGCCATCAATACAACATCGATAGGTCTTCGACCAGTCAACCTCGGCTTCAACTTTGGCGTGGACTTTGCCTTCGCAGAGCGACTCCGGCTCCGGCTCCAGCTCCGGCTCCATCCCCACGAAGGGGCACCTCGCCGCATCTTCATAAGTCTACACGGCAAGCTCGAAGACCACCTCGACTTCGGTTGCGCGGGTCGACTTTGGCACATACTCCGGCCCATACTCGTGGGGTCCCATCGGGCCTCTGGCTCGGCCTCACCCATGAGGGGCAGCTTCGCGTCCCGCTCCCAACATTCTAAATATCTTTGCGCGATTAACATCTCACAAATAATACCCGTAGAATTCGGTCAGGTGCAGATTTGGCTTTGATTTCATAGGCCGCCCTTGGCAGGCGGAGTCTGGAGACGTGCAGACGCCGATCTAACACACAACGACAACACAGCATCGTCCCCAGGCCGTGGGATACGATGTGGCCCCGATCTCCGCATCGCGAAGACTCGGCGATCGCTCCGTCGATCCGTGGTGCGGTCTTTGGCGCCACCTTGGCTTTGAAGAGCGCGCGACAACCTCGCAGCCCCAACCGGTGGGGATCCAACTGCCCGCGCTCCCCACATTCGGGGAGCACGAATATTGATTTACGACAAGTTTTGACTTGTTCTCATAAATAGGCCATCTTCAGTCCATCAACATTCTTTGATAGTAGCGCTAACTGACACGATCAAAGGACGCAGATGAACTCAAGAAGGCCTACTTGTGAGAACAGGTCAAACCTTGCCATTACATGCAGGTACGTGACCCGCCCAAGCAGGGAGTGACAAAGCGAATAGCTAGAGATGCAAAAGGGCGATGTTGCGGTAGCGGCACTTATATACCCACCTCTCCACCGGCTGGAGAGCAGCCAAACCGGCGGAAGTTCAACCGATGGAAGATCAGCCGGCGAAAGACGAGGCGCCGCACTCAGACGCCTCGAGAAGCGTGGGTCGAGGAGGCCCTGTCGCCGCGGTGCAATCTTTGGCGCCATCAAGGCACGCGGCATATCCACTTCGAGTCCCCCCGTAGGGGGCCAACCCGCCTTTGGCTCTGGCACTACGCACGTGGGGCCAACCTGCCTTGCGCCTTGATGACATTTCGACTTCGTCGGCATCCCCGTCTCCACGACTAAAAGATCCCGAAGTCGAAATCAGCCTTGGTAACCAGCTCGGCTCCATATCCTCAATGCGAAGTTCAGCTGCACCGCCAAATAAGAATTCTACCCAAGGTCACAGGCCGCAGGGACGGAGGGGGCCAAATGGCTAGGCAACATGGCTTCAGCCTGTGAAGCCCTTCACCATGAGAGGCTCCTATTGTAGGGGTGGCCCCCACCTAAGGCCAATCGGCCTATTAGATGGCTGTAAGGCCCAAAATAGGACATATATAATGGCATAAATGCCCTTGAGAGGGATACTCAAATGTAAGGATACTATTGTAAAACACTACCCATGTGAATACATACATACATATATATATATATATATATATATATATATATATATATATATATATATATATATATATATATATATATATATATATATATATATATATATATATATATATATATATATATATATATATGGGGAAACCCTAAGCATTGCTCACCTAACTCTCCACTACCATACCTCTCTCTCTCTGTGTTTGGTCTGTAATCACAACAATCTTCAATAGAGTTGTCTGGCTTCAACTGTTATAGGCTCTCCCATATGTGCCTTGGGTTGGGCTATGCTGTGAGTAGTGATAGGCAAAGGGTAGGTTGTGGCCTGATGAATTCAGGTGTTTTGGCTTTAAAGAGAACAACTAAAACCCAAAGGGATGGAACAATTGATAACAGAATTGGCTTCCTTCTCTTTGGCTCTATTCCTCCTCGCTTTTACTTTGATCATGTTCTTTCAAGCTTTTAGCTTTCAATTTTGACTTTTGGCTTCATTGAAAGTCAAAACAAATTGCTTGAATTCTTGAAGTGAATTTTTCAAACATCTTCCCGAGCCAAACACCATGTGCAACGTGCCTCCATCGTCCACTATTGTCTTAAAAAGTGCAGATAAAAGTCATTAACCATAGGCAAAAGCCATCAACTGTAGCCCAAGAAACAGAGCTAACATCCTGGCTTCTTGATATAGGGATGCTTGATCTTCTCAATGTAGGACTTTTGATAACTCATGTAACCTGATGAGTCTAGCGTAATCAACCGCAGCCTGTGCAAGGACCTATGACGTATGAACTCACCTAATCACACGCTTGATGTTTCTTCGACCCTACCTCAAGGAAGCAGAAGTCGTGATCCTGGAATTGCCGTAGGAAGAGCAAGAACCAAGGGATAGAGAATGCCCAATTCTAAGGAGTAATGGTAACTGTGCGTAAAACTTTAGAACACGCAATGAAACAATTTTCTATTTCATTTATTAAACATGTGTAACATCCCAAAAAGGGAACTACTGTAATTGCGAAAATTATAAAACCTTTTTAATTGTTTTTCCAGAGTATCTCAAAGATTTTTGGCGTTATTCGAATTTCCTAGTTTGGTTTCTCGCCAAAAGCCTGATCAATGAAAATCAAAACCTTGGAATCAAGAACCAAGATTGAAAATCAACATTTAGAATTAAGAAAAATCCAATTTCCCTTGGAAGCCTTGAATTCAAATTTAAAAATTGGAAATCCCAAGACTCAAAACCAAGAACGGAAGTTTAAAATCAATATAAAATCCTTTCCCTCCAATATACATATCTGAAAATTCAAATTCAAAAAATTAAGAAGTATTTCTCAAAATTTGAACAATCTTAAAAATTACAATGTTGAAATTCAAAAATTGAACCAAGCTTCCAAATTCAAAATCTAACTGCAAATCCAAATTCAGAAATTTCTAAAAAAAATTTCCCAAAAATTCCTCTTGGGCCTAGGCCAATTCTTTTTTCTCCCCGGCCTGTTCCTTTTCTCCTTTTTTTTGGCCCGTTCGGCCCACTCCCCTTTTTCTCTGGTCTTTGGCCCAGCTGCCGATGCCTTCTTCTTCCTTCCTTCGTCCTCCCTCTTCCTCCTGTCGCGCCGCACCGCTCGACACCGCCTGGTTTCGCCTATCCCGCCCCGGGTTTGCCCATCACATCTGCACCAGCAACCCTACCACCGGCCTACCAGGTGCCATTCCCCTACTCTACGCCGCTGCCCATACTGCGCGGACTCACAGCCCAGGCCGGCGGTACTCCTCGCCCATACCCTCCGCCGAGCACGTGATTGCCTCCCCTTCCTTGCCTATAAAGAGCCCTGAGCTCGCCTCCTTCATTTCCCCACTTCCTCCCCCTCCTTCCTCCTTCGATCTGAGCTTAGCTCAAGCTGACTCTGTTGTAACATACCAGCTGTTTATTTCAAAATTTTCAGTAAAAATTTTTTAATTTAATTTAAAATAAAATAAAGTGTTCTTTGGTTGCCTAAATTTTGAAGATTTTATTTGCATTTTTGAGAATTTTCTGGAATTAAAAATCAATTTTAAAAGGTTAAAAAGTATTTTATAAAATTATTAAATACAAATCTGAAATAAAAAATATTTTTCCTAAGTCTAAAAGAACTCCAGGAATATTCTATGATTTTTCTGGAATTTTTAGACATTAATTATTATTTGTTTCCAAGTGTTTATAAAGTTTCTAGTATTTTCTGAAATTTATTCCGAAAATAAAAATCAATTAATCCAAGCCCGCCACGTGTCGCTCTCAGATTAAATCAATCTCTTTCCACGTTTTAATCCTAGCCACATAAGATCACTTACCCCTTTATAACCATCCAAGAGCCATAAAACATCCACTTGCCATGTGTCGCAAATCCGATGGCCCGTACCCCTTCACTTCCTCTCTCTCCCTATGACATATAGACCCCACATGTCATATGTTTCTTCAACCTCTCCTTCTTCCTCCCCTAACCCTCTCTCTCCTCCACCATGGATGACAAATTAGAGCTCATGAATCCTGCCGTTTCTCCCTCTTAACTCCTGATTAAAGCATGGAAACGGACGCTCTAATCACCCTCATCAATCTCCCGGCCGTTTCCCATCCTTTAATCCTCTCAAAACCGAAACCCCTTCCTCTCCCTTCTCTTTCTATAAAAAGGCCTCCCCACCACCATTCTCTCCTCCCCCTCTCCTTTCGGCCGGCTCCCGCCTCCCACCTCTCCCGCCGCCGTGCGCCACCTCCCACCGACCGCCTCCGCGCCGCCACCTCCTCCGGCCGCCCCATCTCAACCGCCGCCATCACCGCCTCCGCCGCTGCCGCCGCCCGGCATCCCCGCCGCCGCGAAGCAGGCGCCGCCACCTCCTCTACCCCGCGCTCGCCGCGCTCCGCCGCCGCCGCGCGGTGAGCGCCGCGCGCGCGCGCGCCGCGTACCTCCATGATTCCTTCTATAATCATGTTCAACCATGTTTATTTGATTTGTTGTTGCTCCTTTGTCAAGAAATACCAAGTGCTCACTTGGCTAGTGGGTGCATGTTAGTGCATGCATGCATGAGGTTGTGAGTTCAATTCCAGGGCAAGGCAATTTTCGGTTTGGGCTTGCCAAAAATTTTGTTAGCCAATGACAACTGGGCCCCACGTGTCATACACTCCAATATTCCCCAAAAATCAGCCAAAAATAAGATTCCAGAGAATATTCCCTCGTTTTGCATTTTCTGGAATTTCCAATCCATCCAAACTTCCAATTGCTCGTTATCCGTCGTCCAAACTCCGAATCTATTGATTCTTTCTCGTAAATTCATATAAAATCATATTCTATCTGCCAGTATATATTTTATAATTTTTTGGATTTTATTTCGATTTTATTTGAATTTATTTGTTTGGTTTTTCGCGCGTAGATTTCGACGAATTCGGAGAGAACGACGCCAACGATTCGCACCGGGTCTTCGAGCAAGGCAAGTTACACCTTTGATCATGTTAAACCTAATATTTTAAATTAATTATGTTGTTTTAAATTATTATTGCATGCGTAATTTTATTCAAGATAGTTTAAATTCAGTTTTGAACTCTAGTTACACCCAAATTATTTGGACAACCAAATTTGATATTGCTTACCATTATACCTTGTCAACCCTAGATAAAACCTAGTTCGTACATTAGCACTAACTAGGAATTTTGTAGAAATGCTTAGCCATGCTTATACTGATTATGGTTTGGGATGATCTTTCACATAAAATGATGAACTTTAAAACTGGATTCTCGACTTTGGTGAGTCAAGAATGTTTATAAAATAATTTCCAAACAAATTATAAAACCTGTTCTTAGACTTAGGCATTGGTACGGTGGTGGGTGCTTGCTGGCATGCATCGTAGTTTGGTGACTCGATGTTGATTGCCAGGCACAAGGGGTTAGTGGTTGGGCCTAAGTCAAGTTAAGGACCGGTCTGTGAGCTACTATTGCAAAGTCCTATCGTACTACCACAAGTCTGGTATGGGATAGACCTGGCCGAATAATTTGTGAAGTTCCAACATGATCTCGCTATAGGCTGAATGTGAGCGCGGCGTAGGTCGTGAGAAGTCTCACATGGCACAAGAGGGGGCTCCAACATGTGGATTCATGTTGTGGTGAAACCTTAGTGGCGGCGTGATTATGTTGACAGCGGATCATTGTAAAGGCCTTGTCATGATCTCGTCGCCGCACACCTAAGGAAGTGTGTAACTCGCGTGGCAAACCGGGATGATCATGTCTTGTGGGTAAAGCTGTACAACCTCTGCAGAGTGTATAACCTATCCTGGATAGCCGTGCCCACGGTCATGGGCATGCTGAGTGAAGTTTTTCATGGATTAGACTTTGGTTTTCAAAATGGTTTGCGAAAACCTTGTGGATGGATGGAATCCATATGGTATCTTTTGGAAAGATGGTCCGGGTGGGATGCCCGTGGTTAGGTTAGTGTGGGGGATGGACCTGCACTAACAGTATCTATTTTGTTTACAACATTGTTTTACTTAATGTATCAAATTCAGCTTTTGCACTTACTTATGATATTTACTTCAATGATCGACTTTTATGCAAATTAACCATATTATGCCTTCCTTTGATATTCCATATGCATGCATCAATTCTGTTAATCTCCTGGTGTAACTTGTGGAGTACTTTTTGTACTCATGTTGCTCTATCTAACTCTTTCAGAGGAAGCCTTCGACGACTTCGGTGAGGATTGCGACTAGGCCACGTCTTACAGTCATTCGCCTTGTGGGAAGGCTGGATGGGCTGCTGCTTTATGTATTTCTTCCGCTGTCTTCTTTTGCTATTATTGTAAACTTTGACCATCAGGCTCATATTAGTCAAATAAAGTTTGTCATTGCGCATGATATTTGTTTTTGTGATACTGTGTGCACTAGCTTTTCCTGGGATAGTGCGATTAACACAGTGGGTTCTGGAGTTGTTGCTCCGGGTCCCGACATCTGTGCACGTCGCCGGCCACCACCCCGTCCTTGACACCTCCGGCGAACATTCCACAAATCACCCACGTCACTGCACGCCCCCTTACGTCCACTGCCTCCCCTCATGGTTAATTGGAAAAGCGAAGCCTGAGCACGCTGCGCCCTTTCCCTCTTCGTTTCCGGTCGACCGCCGCTCTTTTCACTGCTGCCTCCCCCTCGGTCGATCTCAAGCCAATTCCATGTGGTGAGAGTCCGCCGCCTGAGCTCTCTTGCCACATTGACCCGACCGCACCGCCGCCTGAGCACATCACCAGCTCGCCTCAGCCTCTCTCCGGTCAGTCCAACTGCTAAGGTGAGCTCTTGGCACCCTGTTCATGCTCATGCGCGCATCACCTCCTTCCTTCTCTCTTCTGTCCACCGGCGCTCCGTTTCCTCCTCACCGCCGACCGCCTAGTTCCACCGCCTGCTCACCTTGGCTTCTCCCCTGCCGAAGCCACTGCCTCCTCGAGCTTCCTTGTCGCCTGGGCAACCCATTTTGCCCGTCACCATTGCCTCCCGAGCCGGCTCCCCACCGGCGACGCCGCACGGCTCCGCTGCCACGCAGCTCCCCTATTTCCCTCCATTGTTGTCGTTTGCTCTATTCTTAGCCAGCTGAAGATACCCCCTTTTCTTTGTGTCTCTCTCTGTGTCTGTCATGTGGGCCCAGCTAGCCAAATTGCATAACTCTTCACCCATTTGGCTAGATGATGAACCCATGTGCAAATGTTCGTGCACACAAAGATAAATTGGGAATAAGAATAAGAATAAGAAATTTTCTCATGAGTTCATAATGAAAAGATTTATGAAATTAAATTAGAAACTTAACTTTGGTTAATTTAATTATATGCCAATCAAGATTAATACATTAACCCTCATGTAGAAGGTTAATTAAATTAAGCCTATGCCATGAACTCTTTTCCTAGTATCAAGAAATAAACATGAAGTTAATAAAATAATAAAGATAATACTAGCAATCATAATAATAATATCATGGCTAAAAGATTTTAATTATGAAGCTTAAAAATTATACCATTTCATCTTGTCTAAATCCATGACAGCTAAGAAAATGGCAACAAAGGTAATTAAAATAATAAGTTGAATAAATGCATCAATTATAACACTTCAAATAGCGAAGGTTCAATTTACCTTGCTTAATAAAAATTTACCTCTCAAAAATCATCGGGATGCCAGTGTGGTTTACTTATCGCTAAAATCATGACAACTATCTTTTCAAAATTGCTTAAAATATTTGTAGTAAAGACTTTAACATTTGTCTTAAAATGATAAGATTTAAAACAACGGGTGTATTTGATTAAGAATTCTTGAGCAAGAAAGAACAGTCCCTAGTCTTTGTCTCACATCCAAATCTCCAATCATTATCTCAGGATTTAATTGTAATAGTCAAAAATAATTAATAATAAAAGAAATAGCTTCATCGAGAAGATCCCTGTTAATTCACAACTCACCCACCCAATAAAAGGCAAACCACTAATAATAAATTGATTACTCAATAAAATAATCAACCTTGTCCCTAATAATAATTGGTTAAATGATTAACTCCATACTTTAATTAAGTTGTTAATAATGATTCGTTAAATTGGCAGTTGCAATTTCAGATAGGTATCGCCTCATGAAATATCAAAGTTACATCGAGTATTTAAAAGTTTTACTCATCTCATGTAAAGCTCCCGCATCCTAAAATCACAAAGTTCTGTTCCTCTTTACTATCTTCGCTAACCTCTTTTATCTATCCATAAATCTTACCTGACTTAGGGAACTTTCCTGATAAATGTGAATCAACAAAAAGAAAGTCATCAAATAAAACATCGAGCCTCGCCCTTCCCCAATCGGCTATGCTTGGCCACCTTCTTTTCCCCAAGTGGACAATTCCTGTAGATACTTCTTCACCTATGATCCCTCTTTATCCTAATTTTTCCTCACGGTAAAGTTACTTAGATAATTTGTTCTCTTGCCAATTCATCTACCGCTGTGTTTACAGCACACTAATCCGAATCATCCTTCTATTCTCAAATCATAATAAATGTATAATTTAAATTAAATTGGGCATTTAAAGTGTTTGGATTTATTTGGTCTTTCCTTTCTTTGCCGCGTATTAGAATCTGAAGCCTCGACGAGGCGACAGGTTCGAACAGGATCAAGACTTGGGTAAAAGCGATGACTAGGAAGTTAAGATCGCTGACTGAGCAGGCTTTGACTTAGATCAATCAAGGTCGTGGTACATCAAGTGAGGCAAGTCATCACTTTGATCATATTGATCCTACATTTTATGCAAATTTATGTTCCTTTAAATTATCAACTTGCATACCTAATTTATTATGCAAATGTATGTCAAAGCTTAAGGTAGCTACATGCCCACTTGATGTTGTATTAAATTTAATATGCCCTTCTTTGACACTTGAATCACCTGATCCTTGTCACCATAGATATTAACGGTAACTTTACTAGCTATAAGTCATATTAAATGCCATGCTAGTCTTGTCAAGTCCAAGGCACTAGTTGCCCTAATCATCAATCATTAAAAACATAAGAACTTGTTTCGAAGACAGTCACAGGATGTACGTGCCTGAATATTTTGTGCCCACTTATTTTATGCTTGTCAAAACCCTCAAAACATGTTATACCTGTCTGGACGAGTGGTAAGAGTGGTGGGTGCGGAAGTAGCACGAGAACATGTGGTTTGTGGATTGAACCGCCTGGACGCATTAAGGACTTAATCCTATGATGACCTCTCCGTGTAAAACAGTACAACTACAAATCTGCAAATTGCAACTTGGCTAAGTAAATCTATTGAACCCCCG
Source organism: Dendrocalamus sinicus (assembly GCA_036346575.1). Taxonomy (NCBI): domain Eukaryota; kingdom Viridiplantae; phylum Streptophyta; class Magnoliopsida; order Poales; family Poaceae; genus Dendrocalamus; species Dendrocalamus sinicus. The sequence goes on along the minus strand of CM070653.1, from coordinate 9,013,574 downwards.
GAACTCATCTCACCGGTAGGGGAAAGGAGTGGAATGCTGCAAGGGCAAAGGGAGGCCTAAAAGGACACCAAGAGGAGGGTGACGTTTTGAGCCGTGCTAGCGTTGTGGAGAGTGGAGTCTGAATTCGCTAGTTTACATGGTTACATCCTGAGCAACTTATGGAACCACCGCAAGTGGGAGAAGCCCATAGGGTGAGATGACAAAAAAGGCCAGATATTTTGAAAAGTTATTGTGATGGTCTACTCAACCACATGACTAAGGAATCATGTGTAGCAACGAGCGAATCGTCTCTTGTGGGTAAAATGTACAATCTCTGCAGAGTATAAACTATTCGAATAGCCGTGTCCACGGTCAAGGGCGGACATGGGATCTTCCTCGAGTTAGTTCTATTCTAAAAACCTTGTGGGTGGGACAAAACCTATCAGAGGGATATACTCTGACTTTGAATTTTCCTGGAGGGACGTACTCTAGTGTGGTTGATAAGATGGGAGTAAGCTAATGATCAAAAGCTAGCATAGGTGATGCAACCATGTAATCAGCGGATGGAACCTACACCGCTATAAATATTGCACAATTTCAAACTCTTTAAAGCATGTTTGTAAAATGCCAAGTCATAGGAATTTTAATTATGATTATTGCAAATGTTGCATTAAGCAAATAAAAGAACCTCAAGCCTCATTTGACAACCTTGCATCTATTATTATTACATCCTGTGTGGTGACTTGCTGAGTAATGTCGTATTCACTCTTGCTTAATTACCATCATTCAGTCGGAAGAGAAGTAAAGCCAAGCCCTGCGATGCTTAAAACGGGGTCGACAGAGTTGGAAGACGAAAAGACCATGGACTAGGTCGTGCACCCCAGTTGGCTACTTGTGCACAAGTCCTGAGGGCCCCACCTATGTGGAGTTTCTGCTGCTGCATTTTATTGCTTTCGGCCCAATCGGCCCATGAGTACGCATTACTGTATTATTTACGCTTCCGCATGATATGTTTTTGATGAACAGTAATGTATTTGTGAGCACTATCTACTGATTCAGGGAATAGTGCGGTGGAATCACATAGAATCTGGGTTTGCTAACCTAAGGTCCGACAGAGCTGGTATTAGAGCATATCAACTGTAGGTCGTGACCTTAGCTAGCATGGTTGATAGTTCTATTACTAGGATTATTTCTTCAAAATCTAATTGCAAAATATAAGTAGTATTACTACTCTCATCCCTCTTAGATGATTCCCTCTCATCTACTTACTGCCCTAGCCATTTTCAGCTCCAAGGCTCTCTTATCTCGAATTCAAACTAACACGAGTCCAAGTTTCCTTCTAAAAATTCTTCTAAAAAACTACCTTGGGCCAAAATCATAAAGCTTATATTGAGAGTTATTTGCAAAAGTTGTTTATCCTTGGAAGGTTAAATTATCAAAATTATTTGCAAAGCTTATTTCCAAGCTCATTTCAACAAACCTAAGCTTCCAAGGAAAATTTTCCCAAAAATTAACTCCCTGCCAATTTATTCTAAAATTTCGCTTTGATTTCTCAGATATATGTGTAAATCTTGGTGGATTCATGTCAATCATAAGAGAGAATCAATGGTGTGAATTTCTGGGCGAAAAATAGGCAAATCAATTTGAATGACTGGATTGGCTACATGGGTGAACCTACTTAATGATCGGATTGACCCAATGGATAGACCAGTTTACGTGATTGGATTGGTTAACATGGGTAGACCAATTTAAATAATTAGACTAGCTAAATAAGTAGACCAATGTAAAAGGACTAGGTTGGCTAAAATAATCGGATTGGTTAAATTAATGAAGCTATATAGATGATTGAATTGACTAAATGAGTGGACCAACTCAAAAAGATTGGATTGGCTAAAATAAGTGGATTTGTGGAATTTTAGAAAAGTGGGGAGTATAATAACAATCGTTGGTCTGCAGCTTTAATAAACAGTATAGCTCCCAGTGAATGTTTACACTGGTGGGATAATGGAATATAGCTAACTACTGGATGGATTATTGAAAATTCTAAGGAAACTAGGAGAAGTAATAATAACCCTTGATTTATAGATTTGAGTAATAATCTTCTTTCTGGTGGACGTTTATGACACTGAAGTCATCTGGAAGGGAATTGCAGATAGTAAGACTGATCACTTGATAAACAGATTATGAGTATACATCAATGGTGGAAAAGGTTGGATTATAATACAAATGTTACTGGTGGATTGAAATATTGGAACCATAATACAAGTGATACTGGTGGATTGAAATATTGGAGCCATAATATAAGTGATACCTCGGCTGTCATCCTATTCCTTTCCAACGTAGACAAGCAACACTTCTTTCTCTAGGGCTTTTCGAATGCATCTTCACTTTAGGCTTGTACAGATCAAATATGTGCTTGTATATTATTAAATATAATAATAGCTCTACATCTCCAAATATAATAAATAAATACCCAAATAAATTAGAGTTCACATGGCAATATTTAGTGTGGCTCAATAATTCTTGCCATTCAAATAATATATTCAACTGAAAAGTGCTAAGCATATCTGTATCCGCATCATCCTCCTCTTCTTCAAGAAAATCCATTCTCGGTTTTTGGTAACCTAAAAATGTGCTAAACAAAGAAGACAATGTATGTGCATGGTGTCTGTAGTTACCATCAATTGTTTTATTGTTTCATATATTTTGCACGATGTATTTAGCACAATAGCTATAAGACATATAAGGTGTATATGCTGAACCATCACTTATATATGTCAATTTATCCACATCATTCCCCTTACATTCATAAAAATTGTCATTGAATTTTGTAAGCTCGTATACAAGTTAGTAGTGGACAACGCCATATCACATCGTTCTAATATGGGTGAGGAATATTTTAGTAACTTCCATGCTTCAACTACGTTGCTCTGATTACTTAAGCACGGCTCAAAAGATGGTTTGTCCAAAAATGCAAATTTAGTTTAGCAAGCTTATCACAGGAATGTATATTCGATAAACATGAAACTTCTTGTCTACACCATAATCTCTAATTAAATTGAATTTATATGTGTAGCCATAGGTACTGACTAGTGATTTTTGACATGCAATTTCAGAAAGTTTCTCAATCACATTAAATAGTTCTATAGGTTCATTGAAAATGATAGTTCTATAGCATAAAAAATCATCGAGGATATTCTGCTAAGAACTTTATTATGAGTAATCAATTCCATATTATGTATATTAAGCATATTAAATTCAAAATGTGGGATTTTCAATTAGGCACAAAGGGTTCTCACTTTTACTCACCTTTTCTTGATGAACTACCAATTTATCACCATTATTGTTACCTTGAACATCCTCTTTAGTTGATGTAGATGATGTAGGTAGTGTAGCTTCATCTTCAAGTGGTGCGGTTTGTTTAGCATTCAGGTCCTCTTCTTCATTAACCTGCACAGAGTGAGAAATAATACTAGAAGTAGAAAGTAAGTTGTTAGTATAAAAATAACATCACATTTCCTATCATTTACTTCTCTCTTTTCTTTTCGTGTATATCTCTCACTCTCAATTTTGATGCTCTCAACCACACATATGGTGGAATCATGCAACTCACTGCTTTTATCACTTTCACTTAATTTGGTTGTGTGGCTCTCATTCTCATATGGGTTTTGAAGCATCTCATTCTCTATGGATAGTGGGTCAGCATTGGCATAATTACCATCAACCACGATCACCTCATGTAGCAATGGGGCAACACTATATGACGCCTTCACCAAAGAAAAAATCCCATGCTTGGTCGTCTTCTCATGTAATGCACTAGTCAAGACATACGAACTGAAATGTGGACTCATATTAACTCATAGTGTATGCCTATCCATAATTCTCATATCCTCCTCTATAACATAATTCATAAGATTCTACATCCTATCATCATATTTCAAACGAATAGTAGCAAAGGTCTCAGAATTCAAACATCTTTTGAAGTAAGCCCTTGTTGCACATATCTCTATGATATTGGCACAGAATATAGCTTAATCAGCTCATCATAATAAGATTAGACAGATCAACATCCTTGACAAATACTTTTCATATGGTGAAGTAACTAAGCTCATACCCATGTGACACAAACTCTTTTTTCATGACCTCCTTCAATTCTTTCCAAGTAGTAATGTAATACTTCTCAGGATATTGTTTTCACTAAGTGTATGCATATTTTTCAAACTCCATGGTGGCATGTGTCACTTTCTTGGCTTCGAACAACTTCTGAAACTTAATAATGTAACTTAATGTCACATTTGAGTTGGTTCACCCATTCGAATACTCCTTCGGATTTGTATTTCCATATAATGGGAAATAATGTAGCTAGAGTCACACCATGAGAAATAAAATATTGAATATACTACCATTGTTAGTATTGCAAAAATAGCAAAGAATTTGTGGAATTATGTAAATCACTCAACCTCACCCTTTTCTTTACCAACCCAAATTTCTTATGCCTCCTTAGATTGCGAAGACACATATACCTTGGTGACGGTAGACAATCAAAGGTGACAGATTGAGTGAATTCAAAATCCAAAGTGCTGTATGTGGAGCTTGGAGGGATATGTAGCAAGGAGTAATAGATATATAACTCAGTTAATGCAAAATCAAATAATAATATAAAAGTTAACAATGCCCTAAGTTGCCGTCACATGATAGGATAAAAGCTTGCAAAGTAGAACGTGTAACAAAGTGGATATAAGCACCATACAATAACTGAGCATATGCACCAAATAGATATGACAACACACACAAAATAATACCAAGAAACTGTATCTAAATCTGAATTATTCTCCCTCTAGAAAATCACCCGAGAGCACCTTTTCTTTTTTCACTATATCTAATTTTCTTTTTTCTTGATTTTCTTCGATTTCCTACTTTTATTCTCTCTATTTTTTAGTGCTCTCAGTTTAGATATAGAGAGGAGGGAGACAAGTGTCTTGGAATTTGGTTCAGCAACACCCTTTCTCTCTCTCTTCTTTCGTTAATCTCTAGGATGACATCTGGTCAGCACTAGAGAACAGCGGTGCTGCCAAGAAGTGCATCAAATGACATGAAAACTACAGTGCAAGGCTCGGTAAGGATGTGTTTGGTTGGAGGGATGGAGGTGGGATGGGATGAGATGGTTCCTTTGACCAAGTCTATCTGTGTGTTTGAGAAACTGAGTGAAAGAGGAACTCTTTTTCAAATGCTGTCACGTCGGTGATTCAAGCTACACGATAGCATCTAGGGTGGAGCCTCATGAGAGGCCCTCCCTACTGCATTTTTTTCCAATCGGTGGGGTGGGATCGTCTCGGCCTCGACGGGAAGACGCGTGACGCGTTGCTTGAAACAAATCAAAAGGATGCGATCCTCGAAACTTTGCTGCACACGGTTTTGAAGCGCGCGAGATTCTCTAACGTAATGAGCGTGACTTTGCTTCAGATCCGGCCCTCCATCTTCCAACAAACAGCCCAAATTTATCTAGTTTTTTTTATTTTTTTTTACTTCTAATTTTTAGTTTTCTTACTTTAATCTTTTTCTAGCTTTTTTCTTTTTTCTTATATTTCTTTATATTAACTGTGTTAAAATAACCTATTTTTTATTTTTTTAAAAATATGTTATTTTAACACAGATCATATAAAGAAATATAAAAAAGAAAAAAGCTAGAAAAAGATTAAAGTAAAAAAATTAAAAACTAGAAGTAAAAAAATCAAAAAAAGCTAGATCAATCTAGACCGTTTGTTGGAAGATGGAGGGCTGATCTAAAGCAAAGTCACCACAGAAGCTGCGCCGGTTTTGAAGTGCCGAAAGAAATAGGTGGAGAGAATCGCAGGACGGTGGAGTGGCGTATTGGGAAATATTTGGCAGCGAAAAGACTGGCCGGCAGCGGAAAAAGGTATATGGAGTATTTTTTTGAGGTATTCGGTGGATATCAAATGGAGGAGGAAAGCAATGTGGCAATGACAATTTGATGGCGCGAAACGTTGGGGAAAATAGTGCGAGACTCAAAAAGGATGTGGATGGGAAAGATGCGCACACAAAAGGATGCAGATGGATAGTTTGTGCGTGGCTGTGGCGACAAACTTTGACGGTGGCGATTTGTCGGCGCCGAGTTCCAAGGGAACTGCGGGGGAACAGACAAAGGTGCCATCTGCGGAACATATACAATTTTTTTTTCAAACCTAACAGGTGCAATACAAAGCACGATGAACAGATGTGACGGAGTTGCCACATTACAATACACATAAATTAAAACTGGATAATGCAAAATTAAGAACAGATCTAAACACAATGGTCTAGGTCTGTAAGGATATTCTTGTGAGGCAATTATCCAGATTACAGGATTAAAAATAAATATGACAGTAGCTAAAGGTGAATAATCCTATCACTTAGATAACTTGTGCAACCTGATCAGTCTAGTATGGCCAACCACTGCCCCATGCGATAACCTGTGACGTATAAACTCCACATGCTTGTTTTTTTTCACCGGACCACAAGAAAATAGAAAACTTAATCCTATAATTACTCAAAAGGAGTAAAAACTAAGTGATAGAAAATACCCAATTCTAAAAAGTAATGGTGGATGGCAGCCATGCACAAAGCCTCAGAACAGTCAATGAAACAACCTGCTATTTCTTTGGTTAAACGTGATCTGGCAGAAAAATAAACAGAGTACAAGATATTTAAGGCCCCAAAGAGCGACTCGCTAGTTTGGTTTGGCCAGATAGCTGTAACAGACTCCTGCAACGATTAAAATCTTAAAAAAAAGGAAACGCATGGCTACTGATCAAACAATATATGAGAAGAGTAGTGGAGTGGAGGTGATGGACAATACTTGCCCCTTCCCTATTTTCAAGGCGTGTATATATATATTTTCATGAAGTGTATTTTACAATCTGTTGGACCGAAATGGCGACAGAGGGGGGTGAATGTCGATTCTTTAAAAACGACCCCTCAAAAGCACGGACTCAAATCTCCTCTCCGATAATTATGAAAATTATGAAGAGGGATTCTTATGCCTTTTGGAACTCCTAAACACACACAAGAAAGAAGCAATGAAGAAAATCCGCTCAAACAACATTTTCCAGAAGGGCCGGGATGAACATAGTTCAAAGAGAGGTCAGACCTCTCTTATAACGCCGGTCAGACCGCCTTTATAACGCCGGTCAGACCGCCCTTATAAGTCCGGTCAGACCGCCCGGGAAGTAGAAGTTAGGCCGCCCCTCGGGCAAAAATTCCTGAACCTCTGAATTTTCAGACAGCAGATTGTATTCCCCTTTTCACTTGCCAAAACCAAGAAAATTAATGAGATACTACTATTCTTTTGGACAAGGAAGGCAAGGAAGTAACTACAATAGCTAGAGGGACCTAGTGACCAAGGAAAACCAATCCATGAACAAGAATTTCAGAAAATGAGACCAAATCTAAAAATGACAGAGACTTGACAAAAACCAAAATTTCTCCTAAACCCTTGATCCTTTGCACATGAAACTTTGAGGATATATTAGCAATCAACTCAGAAGCCCAAACCTCAAATATCATGCCAACTTGAGAGGGGAAACTAGAAATATGGCAAAACCCTAGAAATGACTGCAAGCTTCAGAGAGAAACTCAAAAATCAAATTACTCCCAAACGGTTGATCCTTTGGCCATGAAACTTTGAGAGTATATTAGCAATAGCCACGGAACCTCGGACAAAGTCTCGAGCCATCACGCGAAGGAAATCAAGAATGGCATCCAAACCCTAGAAATTTCAACTGACGAACAGAGAAGGCTCAAAAATGAAATTTGATTAAACGAAGTTAGCTCTTTGGGAGTTCGATCAAATGATCTTGAAGCACTATCCCATCTCAGAGCAACCCATTTTGGCACTCCCAGCAACAAACAACAAGAAATCGAAAAACTCACAAATCACCATAAAAGAGGATCGAAGGAAAATAAGCAACAGAGGCAACAAGACTCAAAATCCACCATCTCATATTGATCTAGAGGAAGAGAGATACATGATTGATACAAGAGGAATGATTACAAGCTCTCATCTCATCCTCTCCCAGTCTCAATCCTCAAGAACACACCCATACATGCTTGAGAAGGGGATGAACTCACTCAGACTCTCTGGAAAACCATCGAAGGGGACAGGCAGGGAGCACAAACTGCCTCTACCAACAAACCTCACCAACTAAAGCCTAAAGCCAAAACAAACTCTCAAAGCCTCTTTTGACTCTAGCAAACCCTAATTCTCCTCAAGTGCTCAAGTGGGCATGCAGCCCTCCACCTATTTATAGCCCATGGCTAACGGGTCTCCGCCTGTTACGCCCGCTATTTTCAACGAGCCCGCTCCGCTTGTGCGATCTTGCGAAATTCCCGATTCGCCTCTACACATTCCGAAGCTTCGCGCTCCTTGTCTCGCACGCCTCGCAACCACCTCGAGTCCACGTCGTCTTCGACACCTCCCGATCGTATTCGACCTCGCGCCACCTTCGCCTAGTCCGGTCCTCCGTGTCTCGCCACGACTCCGCCTCGACGCCCCGCGATCCACGCACAAGAAACACGTCAAATAGCACCGCTCGATACATCAAAGCATAAATACCATCATACTTACCATAACGAAGTCCAAATCTATCGAATCATCAGAATATGCAACATAATCCCATACGACCAAGTTTGACCAAAAGTCCGACCGAGCCCGTTGGACCACGCAACGTCAAGGTCCAAACCACCCAAACCAAACTCGACTTAGCTAAACCTATGTCAATTACTCATCATACACATGGGATGACCTCCACATGGTCTCTCAATCTCCCCCTTGATGAGTATATTGACAAACTCCGAAAAAGCACAAAGTTGAGTTTGAGTTTGAAGAAGCCAACAAGGTCCAAAGACAGGAAAATGAAGCTAATGACCATGTCGACAGAAGGAACACTAGAGCAACAACTGAAACAGCAAATTGTTCTCCAAAGCTCTAAAATGATCCCAAACTAGCTTTTTCTTCTATATTCTCCCCCTTTTGGCAATAAACACATCAAGAATACCAAAGAGAGAATAAGATCACAAATATAGATGAAATGGCTGAAGTCTGATTGTTTTTAAGCATTGTGAGCCATGAGAATTATCCATAATGACCATAATGAGATACACCAAGCCATAACTCTATAAAAAGTTATCTGGATCATGACATGACATGTATAAGCTAGCTAGAACACATAGATGACAATCTGAAATATAGTGCATTAAATGAGAATGTCAAGTCATCAAGAAGTAAAGTCTAACTCGAGATATCCAAGGATGATGCCGGCCATGTCAATTAAGCTAAGCGGAACCAAGAAGCTAATATTGAGACCAACTAGAGTGCTATGCTCAAGAATGAAACATTGGCGCAAGTACTTGGTTCTTTGTGTAGATTAAGCAAATTGAGCACATTAAACATTGTCTTTCGAAAGCATATGGTCGTTTCTAACCCAATTTTTTGTTTATGTGCTAGATCTCAAGCCTTATGCGACTACTCCAAGCAATAAGCTTAAGAAGATAGTCTAGGTCATCCAAAACTCCCCCTGAGTTCATGCCTAGTGCAATGGCAAGCCGTCTCATGAGAAAGAATTGGTGAAATCAGTTTTTTCGCACAAAAGAGATCTTTTGCTTTGTAAACATGTTGTACTACCTCATGCTACATCGGAGACTAAAATAGCTCAATCTACGGCTCAATAAGAGATTCAACGCTCAGCTAAGCCTAGTTGACATGGCATGTATCATAAAAAGATAGCTCAAGGAGGACTAGACTCAAATGCTAGCATGACAAGTTTTAATTCAAGTTGAGCAATTTTAATTAGCTTATCATGGTAGAAGCTAGTCTACACATATGAAGTCATGATCAATCTAGCACATAACGCACGAATTATGGCAAGGTGTATAGTATTGTAAACATGTCATAACAGGATAATAATCAGGGCTCAATATAGTTATATTACAATGCTAAAAGCTGAAAATGCAGAAAATCCAACTCCCCCTCAACATGTGTTCTAGCTTTAAGTTCAAGTTAAGTTATATCAAGTTTAAGCTTCAGAAGCTCCCAAATGAACTCCCCCTGAACCAAAGCAATAAAATTGACAAGCTGGCAAATCAAACCAAACAAGCAGTCCTTAAAGCATAGATAAGATATAGAGACAACTATAGCTCAGACTGATTCTCATCTACCCCATATGACTCCAGGACTATCAGCTGATCGTAAATCACACACTAGAGAGCAAACACGTACCCTGTCTACCCGAGGGTGGCCCAACCCTCACTAGAACCTACAAGAAGTGAGTGAGCTCGACCTAGTGAGATAAGAAGCAGCTAATCCTGGAAGCACAAGATAAGAGTAAGAAGTCTAAGCAACTCGGCAAGAAAAGCACTCTAACCTATCTTTGGAAGGACTAAACCCAAATGCACCACGAATGCAATGCAATGAAATGAGACGAAGCATAATCAATACAAGAAAGCAATAAAGCCCAAAGCTCCCCTCACTACAGTCCGTAAGGATAAACCACCCCAAGCTCTCCCCAGAGTGAAAACCTCGAACTATCCAAAGGCTTGGTGAAGATGTCACCAACCTGGTGGTCACTCTCACTGGCGGAGCACTATATCACCCTTCTCTACATGGTCTCTAAGGAAGTGGTATCGAATGTCAATGTGCTTGGTCCGAGAGTGCTTTGCACGGGTTTTTAGCAATGTTAATCGCGAAGTGTTATCACAGAAGAGTGGAACACTATCTATGACCAACCCAAAGTCCCGCAGGTCGGCCATCCAAAGTACTTGGCTACAACGGTGGTGGCTGCAGCAACGCACTCGGCCTCTGCGGTGGATGTGCAACTCGATCGCTTCCTTGAAGACCAGAAACAAGAGAAGTGCCAATGAATTGGCGGTGCGAGGTGCTCTTCCTATCTATCCTATAGTCGGCAAAGTCTCGCATCAGAAGGCTCTCAAGGAAAGACAGGATGAGGAAGAGTACCGGATACCATAGTCAATGGTAGCTCGAAGGTACCGAAGATGCGCTTCACGCGCTGGCGGTGAGATACGCGAGAGAAGCTCAAAACGAGCACACGCACACACCGAGAAGTGTATGTTTGGTCTCGAGGCGTTGAGGTAAAGAAGGAGCCGATCATACTTCGTATTCTTTTCGATCAAGCGGCTCGCCATCCTCATCTCAGGTCAAGATAGGGTGTAGAAGCCATCGGAGTTGACACCGCTTACCATCACTCATGTCGGCGTCTCGGGAGGTCACGAGTGTACTTGCCTTGATGCAAGAAGGTACCCCCGAGTGCGCTTGATTTGGAAGCCAAGGAAGAAGGTCAACTCGCCCATCATGCTCATCTCAAACTCGGTGCTCATGACATCCGAGAAGCTGTGAAACCAGAGCATGGGAAGAACCGCCAAAGATGATGTCATCGACATAGATTTGGACGACGCGAAGGTCATTACCAAGCCTACGGATAAACAAGGTCTTATCTACTTTACCCATTTCAAACCCATGACTCAACAAGTAGGACTTAAGCCTCTCATACCAAGCTCGGGAGCTCGCTAAGTCCATATAACGCTTTGAAAGCTTGAAGACATGGTTAGGGTATTTGGGGTTCTCGAAACGGAGGTCGTCGGACGTAGACTTCCTCCTCAATAAGGCCATTGAGAAAGGCACTCTTCACGTCCATCTGTAAAGCTTGAAACCCTTAGAAGCTGCAAAGGCAAGCGAGATTCTAATGGCTTCAAGTCGAGCTCAGGGCAAAGGTCTCCTCGAAGTCTAGACCCTCAACCTGGGAAAACCCCTGAGCTACCAGTCTAGCGTTGTTTCGAATGACTACCCCATCCTCACTCTTCTTGTTTTTGAACACCCACTTGGTTCCAATGATATTGTGACCTCGCGGGGGCTCAACAAGCGACTAGACCTTGTTTCTCTCAAAGTTTTCTAGCTCTTCATGCATGGCATTGACCCAAGACTCATCAGAAAGAGCATGAGAAACATCTTTGGGCTCAAATGAGGCAATGAAAGCAGAATGGAGACAAAATTGAGATAAGCCAGATTTTGAGCGAGTCACACGCTCGAAAAGGTCTCCAATAATCTGCTCGGAAGGATGAGCTTTCTGAATGTGTCTAGGAGGTCCTGGATGAGATGAAGAAGTGGCCTCTACCTCATGAGCAGAAGAGGTAGGAACAGAGCCACTAGCTCCAGAAGACGCAGAAGGCAAGGGCTGATCGTCTCGGGGTGCAGTGGAAGACGACACCTCAAGGGGTGGATGAGGGACTGGATCGGGTATACAACCCTCATCTCCATCATCCTCATCATCCACGAAGATGGGCTCGGACTGCTCTAAAGAACCTGAGATATCGGGTCTAGTCCCCGGACTGGCCTCATCGAAGGTCACCTCACAGGTCTCTACCATTTTACTAGACTCATGATTCCAAACCCTATAAGCCCGCGAAGAAGGCGAGTAACCTAGAAAGATACCATCACAAGAACGTGACTCGAGCTTGTCTAGATTCCCTGACTTCAAAATAAAGCACTTGCAACCAAACACACGAAAATGAGAGACGCTGGGCTTTCGCCCGTATCTCAACTCATAAGAAGTGCGGTGCAAGTGTGCCCTAAGAAATACTCGATTTGAGACATGGCACGCGGTAGCTATAGCCTCAGCCCAAAACTTCCGCGGTGTAGAGTACTCATCAAGCATCGTCCTGGCCATCTCGACCAAGGTACGGTTCTTCCTCTCCACAACTCTATTTTGTTATGGGACGTGCGGAGAAGAGAACTGGTGCTCTACACCTGTCTCACCACAGAAACTCTCGAAGTAGGAATTCTTGAACTCCGTGCCATTGTCACTGCGGATCGCTCGTAAGGCACCCGGGAGATGGCCCGCTGTGATGACCGCTCTCGTTGGCCCGGCGGTGGCGCCTCGTCCAACCACGGTGCCTCCTCCCACCGGCGTAACTCATCGACGACGGAGATGGAGTACGCCCTGGTGGGGCACGTGAAAGCATCTAGGCCCCTTAAAATATTGGTTTTGGTAATTAATGACATTATATGATCATGGGACTAACGTGTGTATTAAGCATTTGAAAGGATAAGTTCAAATGACGAAGAAAGAGGCTCATAAAATATCTCACGAAGATTCAAAGATCTCAAGCGCGACAAGGTAATAGTTTAGGGATCTATTTTAATTTTACCGGTCTTGGTGAAAGGTTGGAAGACCGGATTATAAGATAGATGCCGTACTATTAAGAGGGATCACGGTGATTTGCTTGATCATATTCAAATGTGCCCTATGGATCAATTTAGGATCATGCATGCCTTAGAAATTAAATTTCAATCAAATCTGTGCTCTGTTAGAAAATTCGGTAGTACCGGCGTTCTACGGGCGGAACTACCGCATGGCCAGAAGTACCGGGCCTCTGAGCGGATCGTTTATTCTAGAGAGCGCCCGGAGTTTGAGTTAGTCTCTCGGAAATCAGAAGTATCACAAGTTCAACTGCGGAACCACCGCATGTGCGAAAGTTCCGGGGCCCCGAGTGGAACTTCAATTCCAGAGAGCGCCCGGAGTTTAACTTAGCCTCTCGGAGAACGGAAGTACCGTGGCTTGAACTGCAGAACTACCACAGGCCGGTAGTTTCGGACTTAAGAACGGAACTTCGTTTCCAGAGAGCACCCTGAGTTGGAGTTAATCGTGCTGAAATCGGAAGTACCGGGGCAAGGAGCGGAACTTCCGATTTTTCGGAAGTACCGCGATTTTAACGGCGGTAGTACCGCACTCATTGTCCAACGGTCACTTCTGACCGCCTGACATAGCCGTTCTGTAGCGCCGCCGGAAATCCAGAAGTACCGCCCATATAACGGCGGTAGTTCCGTTTTCCCTGATTTTTCAGGATTATTTTTTTGTAACGGCTATTTGAGGTTGGTGGGAGTATAAATACATCCCCACCAGAACTTGTACCTGTTGTTGAAGCCCCATTGAACATCTTTGAGCCTAGAACAACATCTCACACCTCTCTTTCACTCTTGTGCATTCAATAGAGGTAGTTGAGCAAAATTCAAGTGCATTGCATTGTAGATTGTTCCAATTGGCACTCGTGTGTGATCAAGCCGCTATGTTTCATTCTCTTGGTGCTTGCCGGCACCTAGACGGCTTGGCGGAGGTCTGGTGATCTTCTCGAGAAGGTTGTGAGAAGGCTCGGAAGATTGTGAAGGCTCGGAACTCGCCTACCCGGAGAGGGAAAGGGCTACCGCTAGTGATCGAGGTGATTAGGCTCAATTCGTGGAGCCGGTCCGATTCATTCGGGCTTAGCTCAACGTGGACTAGGGGAGACCGGCAAGTCTCCGATCACCACGGTAAAAAGTGATTGTGTCAATTGTGGTTTGCTTCCTTGTGCTTAATTTCATTTAAGCAACTCGTTTTATTTGAATTATTTGATTGCTTACTTGGTTAGAGTAGCAAACCTTGTTCTAGGCTAATTGTCATTGCTCTTAGTCAATTGCTCGTAGTAGTGATCACTTGAGCCATTGTTGGTTGTTTAGTAGAATTATTGTCAAATTGCTCTAGTCAATTTATTAAGTTTAAAATTGCTAATTGGAAATAGTCAAAAATTTTAAAACTGCCTATTCACCCCCCCTCTAGTCGGCCTCCTTGATCTTACAAGTGGTATCAGAGCTTGGTCTCTCATTTTTAGACTTAACCGTCTAGAGAGAAAAGGATGGCTAGTGAGGGTATAGAAATAGGAAAGGCATCTCTCTTTGATGGCTCAAACTATGCTTATTGGAAAATTAGGATGTCTATTTATTTGAAGGCCATGAGCCCTCATATTTGGAAAGTCGTAAATGAGGGTTATGTTATGGCTCTTGATCCGGATCACCCAACGGAACAAGATGGGCATAACGCTCATTTAGACGCCCAAGCTATGAATGCTTTATTTGGAGCCTTGAACGCGGACGAGTTCAATAGAGTGAACAATCTTGAGACGACTCATGCTATTTGGACTACCCTCTCGGAAATACACGAAGGGACGTCCACGGTCAAGGAGGCCAAATTGCATCGACTTAGGATCAAATATGAGACATTCACAATGTTACCCCATGAAGACATAAATGAGATGTACTCAAGGCTCAAAAACACTGTAAATGAGCTCAAAGGTCTTGGAACTAACCTTTTCGATCTTGACATTGTTTGAAAGATGCTTAGGGCCTTGCCGGAGAAGTATGAAGTGTTGGTGACACTCTTCCTCAACTCACCAGAGTTGGCAAGAATGACACCAACTCAATTGTTGGGCAACCTCATCATCAATGAGCTTTACAAGAAGGACAAGGAAGAGCTCTTGGAGCAATCCTCTTCCAAGAGCAAGAAGATCACCGCCTTCAAGGCCAAAGCGGTGGTAAGTGAAGAATCTGAGGATGATGATGAGGAGGATTCCGAAGAAGAATTGGCGCTTCTTGTGAGAAAAATGAAGAAGTTCATGAGAAGGCGCTTAAACCGAAGCACAAGCTATGAGAAGACCAAGAAGGGACATTCCTTCTCCAACAAGAAGTATAGCATCATTCGTTGCTATGAATGTGATGAAAAGGGGCACATTGCCTCTCAATGCCCAACAAAGAAAGATGACAAAGAGAAGTTATCAAAGAAGAAGAACTACAACGGCAAGAAGAAGCTTTTCAAGAAGCTTTACAAGGATGGCAAGAACGAAGCCCACATTGGTGAGTGGGACTCCGATGAGGAGTATACCGACTCCGACTCAAGCGAGGACGAATCTCCCAAGAAGAAGGGGCTTGTGGGCATCGCCATCAAGGAGGCTCCATCACTATTCTCCACTCCTACATGTCTTATGGCTAAAGGAGAAAAAGGTAAAATTGCTTGATGATGATGAGCCTTCATATGATGACTTGATGGATATGTTAGTTGAATTGAATGAATTTCTTGGAAAAGAAAAGTCAAAATTTAAGGTCTTGAAGAGAGAACACATGGCGCTTAAAGACTCTTATGAGGAGCTAAAGGAAGCTCATGATTTGCTTCTCCAAGAAAATCATAAATCTAGTACGAGCATCGGAATCACTTGTGATATCTTGAATGAAATGCCTAGTATAGCAATCTCAAAATCTAGCATATCTACTTGTTGTGATGATCTACTTGCCATACCTTGTTCATCTAGTGTTGATTCTAGAAATGCTTTAAATCTTGTTCATGATGGTGCTCTTACTAATGATGCCTTGTTTACTAATGCCGTAAAGAGGATTCTAAGATATTTAAAACATTCCTCAAGCATACGGCTTTGGTATCCCAAAGGTGCAAAATTTGAATTAATTTGATATTCGGATTCCGATTATGCGGGTTGCAAAGTGGATAGAAAAAGCACCTCGGGTAGTTGCCAATTGCTAGGAAGGTCTCTAGTATGTTGGTCATCAAAGAAACAAAATTATGTAGCCCTTTCAACCGCCGAAGCCGAATATATTTCCGCGGGTAGTTGTTGTGCTCAATTGCTTTGGATGAGGCAAACATTGTTAGATTATGGGATAAAATTTGATAAAATGCCTCTTTTGTGTGATAATGATAGCGCCATCAAAATATCCAACAACCCCGTTCAACACTCAAGAACCAAGCATATAGATATACGCCACCATTTCTTGAGAGATCATGTGAGCAAGGGAGACATAGAAATTAGCCACATCCGAACCGAAGATCAACTAGCGGACATTTTCACCAAACCATTAGATGAAAGCCGTTTTTGCAAATTGAGGAATGAATTAAATGTCATAGATTACTCAAATGTAGCTTGAAATCAAATTTCTTTCATCTTTGCTCATTTGGTGTACTTGTGTGGAATTTCAATGATTTTTTTGTCTCTTTTTGTCAAAAATTTGATTATTTTCATAAAAATTAGTTTCAAAGTATAGCAATAGCTCAATTGATGCACAATGATCCTGAATGATGTTATTTGAGTGCAAAACTAGGGATCATTTGCATAATTTCAAGTTGTAAAGTTCAAATTCTGTGAAGTCCCAGAAATTCCGGAACTACCGCCGTGTATACTGCGGTACTTCCGATCCTGACAGAAAATCCGGAACTACCGTCGTTGTTTTTGAGGTACTTCCAATTTTTCTGAGAAAACGGAACTACCGGCGTGTTAACCACGGAAGTACCATTTTCTGCGGGATTTAATGCGATTTCCAAAACCGCCAACCCCTCCTGCCGTTACTCCTTTTTCCCTTAACTCTTTTCTCTCTCTCTCTCTCCTCCATTCCTCTCAAACCGACGGCTCCTCCTCCTCTTCCTCTCTTTCCTCTCTCTCTCTCCCAAAACCTTCTCCTCTCCTGATCTTCGAATCCAAGGAGAGATTTCTGTTTTGGGTTGTTTCTTTGCACCTCTAGGGTTCCCCTCCTTCAACTCCACAAGGTAAATTGGATCAAAATCCTCTTTTTATCTTGTTCTTAGAACCCTAGGTTAAGTTTAGACTAAATTTGAAAATGTGATGATGTTTGCTGGAAAATCTTAGGGCAAATCAGTATATTTGGGGTATTACCATGTTTATTCATACATGCATTGAATTCAAACCAAAAATACCCCAAAAAGATTGAAGATTGAACTTGCCCTAAAATTGCTTAGAAAATTCGGAACTACCGCCCGAGCGGGCGGAACTACCGTGGTTCCGGAAGTTCCGCATGTTTAATGCCGGAACTACCGGATTTCCCAGAAGTACCACAGTTTAGCCGCTGGTACTTCCGATTTTCCTGACACAGCAAACCGTCAATTGTTTTTCAAATCTAGCTTATTCCTTTTGCATCCTTTATCACTCCTCATTGTTGTATCACCTGTTTGAAGATGCCGAGGATGAAGAACGTCTCCCACAAGACTTATGGAGGGACTGCAGGGCAATCCTCATCCTCGACTCCCGCGCTTCCTGAGCCGGAGCATGCGGACAAGGGAAAAGGTCCCGCCTCCAACTCCGACACCGAAAGTGAGTCAGAGGCCTCGCATGAGAGCGGATCCGAGGCCTCGCATGAGAGTGAGGAGTATGAGGCTTCGGATGAGGAGATGCCTACGGCAGCTGCAGATGAAGAAGTTGACCTTGCCAAGATCACCAGTGAGGACTATGCTATCTTGCAACGCCGCAGTCAGTATATCCGCCCTTGCAACTCTGAGAACCCGAAGTTTCATACCAAGTTTCAGGAGCAAGTGTATAAAGAGATGTATGGCCCTTCTCGCAAGTTTGCTGCACACAAATATGTGGACTGGGATCACTTGTCACAGATTGACAAGTTTGATGGTGCATATCGGCTTTTTTAGCAAGCCGGGATCCATCACCTTGTTGCTTTCCAGTGCAGCTACATGGAGGAGATGATACGGCAGTTCTACGCTACCTTGTATATCTCTCCCAATTATGAGCATCTATGTTGGATGACTGGACAACAGATCATTGAGTGCACCAATCATGAGTTTGAGTTGGCACTTGGTACCGAATCCAGTGCCTATGAGAAGGTGTTCAGCAAGCCGGCACTTCTCATTGCCGCGTATACTGATTATTATGACCGGATAGTTGAACGAGTGCCAGGGACGACAGTTGGACTGCTTCCCATTCCCAGTCTTGTCAACAGGATCATCAACCACACCATTCTTCCAAAGAGTGGGAATTATGACGCTATTCGCAGCCATGCCTGGAACGTGATTGACTACATTATGCGTGGTGAAAAGTTTGATGTGGTAGATCTCATTATCCGGGAGATAGATGCAAATAAGAATGACAGACAGAGGAGAATTAACTTTGCACCATTCATTATGGCCCTGATCATTCGCAAGACCGGGTACAGAGGAGCTCTTTGCACTGTGCACAAGCTGTACAGGCCTCGTGCAGAGGCCCCTATTCTTGCTCCTGCTCGTCCTCGTGGTCAGCATCAGCCTCAGGCAGCCGCTGATCCTCCTCCTCCCCAGGGCGAGGGTGATGTCTCTCTGTCCCAGATCTACTCCGCCATCCTCAGGCTTGAGGAGCGCCAGATTGAGACTTCGGGACAGGTTGCCACTTTGATCTCCTCTGTCTCATCTCTCGGGGATCGTGTCTCATCCCTTGAGCATGTTGTGGCTCCGACTCACTACTCTCGCCGCACTCATCGCCACAGTTCTCCCTCTTCTCGTGCAGCTCAGGACTAGTTCTCCTTTTTTTTGGTACTTTGATGCCAAAGGGGGGAAATGAAGCAAGAAGAAGACTGACTGAAGTCCTTTATCTATCTATTTAAGCTTTGTAATAAAGTTTGGTGTAATGAACCATGTAATGTTTTGTGATGTTTAAGCTCTATGGATGTAATGAACCATGTAATGTTTTGTGATGTTTAAGCTCTATGGATGTTTAAGTGTTTTAAATTTCTATGTTTGGATCTTGTGCTCCTAATGCAATACTATTTACTTGTCTTTGCATATCTTTGAATATTGAGCTTTAATATTATATGATGATCATGCTTGTTAAATTTGATGCACATGTTTAGGGGGAGTTCCTTTTAGTCTCTAAATTGCAAAAATTCCCCATGTTCCTAATTGCCAAAATTTCTAAATAAATGTGATATACAACTTGCTAACAAGGAGTATATCCATTTCTTCTCAAAGCTTGCTTATGTTGTCATCAATTACCAAAAAGGGGGAGATTGAAAGCATATAGGCCCCTTAAAATATTGGTTTTGGTAATTAATGACATTATATGATCATGGGACTAACGTGTGTATTAAGCATTTGAAAGGATAAGTTCAAATCGCGAAGAAAGTGGCTCATAAAATATCTCACGAAGATTCAAAGATCTCAAGCGCGACAAGGTAAATAGTTTAGGGATCTATTTTAATTTTACCGGTCTTGGTGAAAGGTTGGAAGACCGGATTATAAGATAGATGCCGTACTATTAAGAGGGATCACAGTGATTTGCTTGATCATATTCAAATGTGCCCTATGGATCAATTTAGGATCATGCATGCCTTAGAAATTAAATTTCAATCAAATCTGTGCTCTGTCAGAAAATTCGGTAGTACCGGCGTTTCTACGGCGGAACTACCGCATGGCCGGAAGTACCGGGCCTCTGAGCGGATCGTTTATTCCAGAGAGCGCCCGGAGTTTGAGTTAGTCTCTCGGAAATCAGAAGTACCGCAAGTTCAACTGCGGAACTACCGCATGTGCGGAAGTTCCGGGGCCCCGAGCGGAACTTCAATTCCAGAGAGCGCCCGGAGTTTAACTTAGCCTCTCGGAGAACGGAAGTACCGTGGCTTGAACTACGGAACTACCGCAGGCCGGTAGTTCCGGACTTAAGAATGGAACTTCATTTCCAGAGAGCACCCTGAGTTGGAGTTAATCGTGCTGAAATCGGAAGTACCGGGGCAAGGAGCAGAACTTCCGGTTTTCCGGAAGTACCACGATTTTAACGGCGGTAGTACCGCACTCATTGTCCAACGGTCACTTCTGACCGCCTGACATAGCCGTTCTGTAGCGCCGCCGGAAATCCGGAAGTACCGCCCATATAACGGCGGTAGTTCCGTTTTCCCTGATTTTTCAGGATTATTTTTTTGTAACGGCTATTTGAGGTTGGTGGGGGTATAAATACATCCCCACCAGAACTTGTACCTATTGTTGAACCCCCATTGAACATCTTTGAGCCTAGAGCAACATCTCACACCTCTCTTTCACTCTTGTGCATTCAATAGAGGTAGTTGAGCAAAATTCAAGTGCATTGCATTGTAGATTGATCCAATTGGCACTCGTGTGTGATCAAGCCGCTGTGGTTCATTCTCTTGGTGCTTGCCGGCACCTAGACAGCTTGGCGGAGGTCCAGTGATCTTCTCGAGAAGGTTGTGAGAAGGCCCGAAAGATTGTGAAGGCTCGGAGCTCGCCTACCCGGAGACGGAAAGTGCTACCGCTAGTGATCGAGGTGATTAGGCTCAATTCGTGGAGCCGGTCCGATTCGTTCAGGCTTACCTCAACGTGGACTAGGGGAGACCGGCAAGTCTCCGATCACCACGGTAAAAAGTGATTGTGTCAATTGTGGTTTGCTTCCTTGTGCTTAATTTCATTTAAGCAACTCGTTTTATTTGAATTATTTGATTGCTTACTTGGTTAGAGTAGCAAACCTTGTTCTAGGCTAATTGTCATTGCTCTTAGTCAATTGCTCGTAGTAGTGATCACTTGAGCCATTGTAGGTTGTTTAGTAGAATTATTGTCAAATTGCTCTAGTCAATTTATTAAGTTTAAAATTGCTAATTGGAAATAGTCAAAAATTTTAAAACCGCCTATTCACCCCCTCTAGTCGGCCTCCTTGATCTTACAGCGCGACCCATCACTGGCCAACAAACGTTGGAGCGCGGAGAAGAAGCTCAACGGCGTTTGCTCGAATGCGTTAGGGCAGAGCCTCGTGACGGAGGAGACCATCCGGTCTATTCTGCGCGAGGGGAAGCTGTCGGACCACAGCACGGTTCGTCTGCCCGCCAGCGATGAGACGGAGCTGCATTTGGTGGAGTCGGAGGCGGTTGTGTTTGTCATGTACATCGGCCGACTTTGAATTCGCCACCACGCCGTCGCCGATGTTCTCCGGCGTCTGAGCTAGTGCCGGGCGCATTGACTCCAACGCGTGCTAGCGCACCTAGCGATATCGCTGGCGTCGCGGATGGAGGGGGCATGGCCCAATGCCTCTCTGTTCACGTTCCTCCACAACACGCGGTGCCAGCCAAAGAAGTTGGATGGGGGGAGTACTCGAACTTTGGCAGCGTCAACTTCGTGCTGCGATCGCCGTGCACGAAGATTTTCCCTACGAACTCGACTCGAGCCAAGTGGGAGTCGAACTGGATGCGGCGTTGGTTCTACCATCACGTGGCGAGCGGCAGCAACCTTTAGTGGATGGGTCGGCCAATGGAGTTCAACACATCGCCCTTGGTGCCCCTTGATCGCGACGATGAACTTCGAGCGCGGAGGCTTGTGGGGATTGCTCTTTACTTCAACATGCGGGACCTCGCGGAGGAGTACCTAATGTACAGCGTGGCCCCTCTTGCCCGGCAATGGCACATCCAATTCAGCGCATAAAATAATCGTTGTAGGCTGTTATAACCTTCCCTTCTTTTTCTATTGGTAGAACTCGTCCTTGAGGACGCGGAGCGCGTGGTGGTGGTGTTCCTTGGGCCGTACGTGTCCAAGGAGCATAGTCTTCGTGAGTCCATGACAACGAAGCTTGGGCGGATAAACTGTGTGTGTGAAGCTCTGGGCATCCCTGTCCCAGAGCGTGCCACGCCAACCGCTAGCCGAGCTCGCCCTCGAGATGGCGATGACAAGGGGGAGGCCTCTTCCCCTCGTCGAAGGGCCCGATCACCCGCCGCCAGATTCAGCCTAGCGGTTGCCCCTCTTGGAGAACCCACTGGAGTCGAGGCTACGACGGTCACCGGCTCTGACTTGGCAGAGTACACCAACTCCGATTTGGAGGCGGAGGCGGACCGCCAGGCGCATGGCGACAAGGAGCCCGTGAGCAACATGGGCGACAAAGGGCACGTACACCCTAGGCCCGACACGGATGCCCTGGAAGGCGAAGCCTCGTCACTCGGGCCTGCTGCAGAGGCGGTCGAAGCGTCCCCGAAGGCGCTGAGCACGAAGTGCGCTCGGACAAGTTCACCTGTGAGGTTGGTGGAGGACTTTGAGGTGGTGGTGGGAGCGATGTCAGAGTCAGACTCCGAAGCTGAAGCTGCTGGGCCCATAACGGACCCGACCACACAAGATATAGGTGGTGCCCCCGTGGTTTATTCAGAGGCGGGCCCATCATCTCGACGATCTTCGCCGATTCGGGATGAAGGTAGGCACAACTCATTCTCTCCCCGTGACTTCGCGAAGCTTTCTCCGATCTGCTCCCTGATACCATCATCGACATCAGCTAGGACATGATCCCTGGGACGAGGACAAGGTTCGAGCAACGAGAGTGGCTGCGAAGGGTCCGGCGCACCCGCGTTGGACGTAACATCAACACCCGCTGCCGTGGAACCCGCTGGGCCAGAAGCTCGGCGCCTAACCTTGTCCGACTTCATCCCTCGACCAGAGACACTATGGGCTTAAAGGGGGCCACAGACTGTGTGGACGCTGGTTTAGACCAACGAGCGCTATCGTCGTGCGCCCTGATCTCCTAGAAGGGGCGCTGGAAGCCACGGAGATGAGAGTAAGTGCGTCCACTCTTCGATTTCATTTGTACTTGTGGGACTTTGCTGACAGATGCGCTGAGCAGGCCCTTACCCGCACCATACGGGCGGCAAGGGCTCGCGAACGATGCGGGCTGGAGGAGCGACTCCGCGCCGCTGAGGAGGCTAAGCTGCGTAGGATGAACGCATTCGCTTCCTCGAGATGGAAGGGGCGAAGGTGATTGCCAACGCTTAGGCACTCGCGGAGCGGGCACAGCAGCTGGCCGCCGAAGAGCGCGAGGGACTGCTCTAGCAGATCTCCGCGCTGGAGGGGGAGAAGTGCCGGCTGGCCACGTCGCTCGGGGAGAGGGATTGGGCACTGGGCGGTGCCTTGGTGGCTGCATGGGACTCGATGGAATCTCTGGAGAGCGCTCTATCCGACCTCTCCGTCATCGTGCCGCCTCGCACCTTCGGCCCCGAAGATCTGTCGAGCACCCTACAGCGGATCGGGGAAGCTTCTGGCCTTGCGCTAAGTGTCGCGCGATCCTTCGGCAACCACTGCTCGATGGTGACGACGCGGATCATCCTTGCCCTCCTCCACCACCGGGGGTGTCTACACGTCAGTGAACTAGCCACCCCCAACTGGAGCTGCTCGCCGGGGGCGGGGTCATGTCGGGTGCCGTGCACGCCATCCGTCGATCCACCCGGGCCATCCACCAGCAGATCTGGGACTACATCAGTGAAGCTGCGGTGAAGGTGGTGATGTCGTAAAGCCTGCAAGGTGACGTGGACTTTAGGGCCTGGCTCGACAAAGTCCCGCGACGCGACGAAGATGGCGCCACCAGCTCGGAGCTTGGCGTCGACCCACAGACACTTGATAGCATAGTGACCAGGCTCATGGAACTTGAAACAAGTAATTGCTGCTATAGGAATTATAACGAGGCACTGGTGCTACACTTGAAGTATGGTCTTATCCACCATGTTCGAGAAACTGGCATAATCATTGCCCACAGCCTAAACCTTCAATCCAGGATTAAGTTCTTTCTTGAATCGCTTCTATTGTGCATCATCAATGGAAACATTCTTTGGTACATAGTGAGCTAACTGAGTGAACTTATTGAGATATTCACACATTGACATGTTCTTTGGCTGAAGCTCACGGAATTCTTCCTTCTTCATTTCAATCACCCTATCCAAGATGTGGGTATGGAGAAAAGCAACTGTGAATTCTCCCCAAGTAATGTTCTCCTGATCTTCATGAGTGATGCAATAATTCCCCACCAATTTGCTGTAGCACCTTCCAATTGATGAGAGTGGCGTAGAGAACTTTTTTTGATCCATGCACTAAGCAAGATTCAGCTTCTTCTCCATAGAATAAAGCCAATCATCCACTACAAAGGCTTAGATGAATTGAAATAAGTAGGTGGTTTAGTCCTCAAGAATTCAGTAAATCTTGACTACTAATGAGCTGGATGAGGTGCAATAGCTTCTCGTTGTTGCTGGTTCATCATATTGTTCACGTTTTGCATCATCGTATTCATGAGCTAGGTCTGGGTGCCATGAGTTGAATCATGGTTGGATCCAATTCTGTGGATGTTGTCTGCTGCCCTAAACTGAAGGATCTACGGTGCTGCTTGATAGGAATGGGGTCCCGATCTTCCAACAGGTTCTGGATATGTTCGATTTGGTGGAGGCGGGACACAATTCGATCCGGCTTCTAAACAACACGTTCCGAACCCCGCAATCGCAGCACCACGTCTCCTCAGGTTATCAACCGTGCGCAACCCAGTTGACCTCGCCAAGAAGGCTAATCCTCGACTGTGAATCAAAGAACACAAGCAAGAACAAGGAGGAACACAACTGAATTGCAGATGTATTGATTTAGCACTCGAAAGTTGGGGTCTCACAAACCGATGAGCGGCGAAACTGTTCAAAGACAGAATAATCTAAGCAAAACCCAAACCCTAATGGTGGGGGTGGTGGCTGGATATAAAGGAGTGAGGGGCGTGCAAAACCCCTGGACACGCCCTAATGGGCTCCAACACGATACAAAGCCGAACAGCCCAAAAGACGGTGACGCAGCACCCTGACAGATTCTGAACGCCCACTTGTTTCGACGATTCCCGTTGACTCAGAAAACATTTTGACATGGGACCAGAGCCATTGGAAAGGTCATCTTCTCAGCTTTAGATCCATATGTAGAACGTCCAAAACGAAGCCTAGATGCGATCTAGGCGTCCATTTTAGTGCGGCCTGGTCCTGGACTCCGAATTGGATTCGAAGTCGGCTTGAGTTGGGCCTCCAACATGATTCAACCGCCCTTGCTGGACTTGTGCGCCTCGTAGCCCTTCTCCAAGTACTTCCAGGTCCTCTCCATGGTTCCTAATCATAATTAAATCATTAGGTAGCAATCGATTCTCAAATGAACAAAAAGAAGTACTTAGGAACGAGCTCACCTGTAAATTCAATTGTCGGGTGCGAGCTCTAGTGATTGGTCTTTGAATGTCAAGTGGAGGAGTGTTGTATGTATCCGAAGAAGTGATGTCCTCATCATCCTCCCCCTCTTGAAGCGGAGTTGTCCTCAACTCAGCCTCATCTTTTTCTCCCAAGTATGGTTTCAAATCTGAAATGTTAAAGGTGGGACTAACCCCAAACTCGGGAGGCAACTCAAGTTTATATGCATTATCATTTATCTTCTCAACTATCTTAAAAGGACCAGCAGCTCTAGGCATCAATTTTGACTTTCTTAACTCAGGAAATCTATCCTTTCTCAAGTGCAACAAAACAAAATCACCCGGTTTAAGTTTAACTTCCTTTCTACCTTTACTACCAGTAATCCTATATTTTTCATTCATCTTTTCAATATTTGCCTTAGTAGTCTCATGCATTTTGACAATAAAATCAGCACGCTCCTTAGCATCATTATGAACTCTCTCACTACTAGGCAAAGGTAAAATATCAATAGGGGCACGTGGATTGAATCCATACACTACCTGAAAAGGACTTACCTTGGTGGTGGAGTGTTCCGCTCGATTATATGCGAACTCAACATGCGGCAAACACTCTTCCCACAGCTTCAAATTATTCTTCAGAACAGCTCTCAACATGGTAGACAATGTGCGGTTCACCACCTCGGTTTGGCCATTAGTTTGTGGGTGACATGTTGTAGAGAACAACAACTTTGTACCCAACTTGTTCCATAGAGTACGCCAAAAGTAACTCAAGAACTTGGCATCACGATCTGAAACAATAGTAGAAGGCATACCATGCAAACGAACTATTTATTTGAAAAAGAGGTCACCAATATGAACGACATCATCGGTTTTATGACATGGTATAAAGTGAGCCATCTTAGAAAAGCGATCCACAACAGCAAAAATGCTATCCCTCCCCCTCTTAGTCCTGGGCAATCCTAAAACAAAGTCCATAGAAATATCTACCCATGGAATAGAAGGAACAGGAAGAGGCATATATAAACCATGTGGATTCAAGCGAGACTTAGCTTTTTGACATGTAGTGCAGCGAGCCACAAACCGCTCAACATCTCGCCTCATCTTTGGCCAAAAGAAGTGTGTGGCCAGAACGTCCTCCGTCTTCTTAGCACCAAAATGTCCCATCAAACCGCCTCCATGCGCCTCCTGCAACAACAAAAGACGAACGGATCTAACTGGAATGCATAGGCGGTTAGCTCTAAACAAAAATCCATCATTGATCACGAATTTATTCCATGCTTGTCCCTTTTTACAATGCAACAACACATCCTTAAAATCAGCATCAAAAGCATATTGTGCTTTAATAGGTTCAAGACCAAAAATACGACAATCAAGTTGAGACAATATGGTATAGCGTTGAGACAAAGCATCAGCAATCACATTATCCTTCCCTTTCTTGTGTTTAATGACATAAGGAAAAGATTCAATAAATTCAACCCACTTAGCATGTCTACGATTCAAATTGGTTTGACTACGAATATGCTTAAGTGATTCATGATCGTAATGAATGACAAATTCTTTAGGCCATAAATAGTGTTGCCACGTCTCTAAAGAACGAACAAGAGCATACAATTCTTTATCATACGTGGAATAATTAAGAGCAGGACCATTCAATTTTTCACTAAAGTAGGCAACAGGTTTGCCTTCTTGCATCAAAACACCACCAATACCAATTCCGCTAGCATCACATTCCAGCTCAAAAGTCTTACCAAAATCCAGAAGTTGGAGCAATGGTGTGTGTGTAAGCTTGTCCTTCAAAAGATTAAAGGACTCCTCTTGTGATGGCCCCCAATGGAACACGATGCCCTTCTTTGTCAACTCAATCAACGGTGTCGCAATGGTGCTGAATTCCTTGACAAAGCGGCGATAAAATCCTGCAAGGCCAAGAAAACTCCGCACTTGGGAGACCGTCGTGGGCGTGGGCCAACTCCATATCGCCTCCACCTTGGCTCTATCAACCTCAATTCCCTATGGAGTCACAACATAGCCAAGAAAAGAGACTCGATCCGTGCAAAAGGTGCACTTCTCAAGGTTACCAAACAAACGTGCATCTCTCAAAGCATTAAAAATAGCACATAAGTGATTCACATGTTCATCCATGGACTTGCTATAAATCAAGATATCATCAAAGTAAACGACCAAAAATTTACCCATGAAAGGACATAAAATCTCGTTCATTAATCTCATGAAAGTGCTAGGTGCATTAGTTAAACTAAAAGGCATGACTAACCACTCATACAAGCCGAACTTAGTTTTAAAAGTAGTTTTCCATTCATCGCCAAGTTTCATTCTTATTTGGTGGTATCCACTACGCAAGTCAATCTTTGTGAAAATGATAGCACCACACAACTCATCAAGCATGTCGTCTAGCCTAGGAATAGGATGATGATACCTTATAGTAATGTTGTTAATGGCTCTACAATCTACACACATACGCCAAGAACCATCTTTTTTGGGAACCAAAAGAACAGGAACAGCTCAAGGACTAAGGCTCTCACGTACGTACCCACGGTCCAAAAGGTCTTGGACTTGTTGCTGAATCTCCTTAGTCTCTTCGGATTGGTCCCAGACGCAGCACGGTTTGGCAAACTCGCCTGTGGATCAAGTCAATCTGGTGCTCAATCCCTCGAATGGGTGGACGTCCTGGAGGTATCTCATCAGGGAAAACATCTCTAAACTCCTGCAAAAGGTTAGTGACAGGAGCAGGCAAATTGCAAGGCATATTATCAAGAGAAAATAAAACATCTTTGCACACAAAAGCATAGCATGTATCATTAACATCATCACTTGCAGCAAGGCATGATTTTGTGGCAAGCATAACAGAATTTTTCAAATGGATTACTTGCAGTTTTTCAGATTTTTCATGTTCCTTTGGATCATTAGTAGCAGCAGCTCTCTCCCTATGGGCCTCTATAATCTCAGCTCGGGTCAAAGGCAGTAAAGTAACATTCTTTCCCTTATGCATAAAAGTGTATTTGTTACTACTACCATGGTGTAAAGCATCATTATCAAATTCCCAAGGTTGACCCAATAAAAGAGAGCATGCTTGCATGGGAACCACATCACAATCAACATGATCAGCATAACCACCAATGGAAAAATGGACTCGGCATATTTGCGTTACCTTAGCTTTTCCAGAGTCATTTAACCACTGAATATGGTATGGATGTGGATGCGGTCGCGTGGTCAAGCCAAGCTTCTTGACCATATTAGAACTCACCAAGTTGTTGCAGCTTTCTACATCAATGATGACACGTGCGCGCCGGTTCTTGATTACGAAGAAAGTCTGAAACAAATTATGGTGTTGAAGCTTATCGGGTTGTTATACCTGTGTGCTGAGGACTCGCTGCACAATGATGCTCCGTAGCGTCGCTGTGGATGCCCCACCAAGGACCAGGTCATCATCACCACCGCCATTGTCGTCCGAGGCAGCAGCAACATCATCATCCTCCTCGACATCCGGCGCTGATGTAGCCTCCATCTTCTCGTGGCGATGTATGCCCGCTGGCTAGGCAATTCTTCTACACATGACCAAGCCCATGGCAGCGGTGGCATCGAATGTCGAGGAGCGCCCGTTGAAGCCACGGAAGAAGAACTCTTGGTTGGACCTCGCAAATAATTTTTGTAGAATCTGCAAGGCGTGTCATGGAAGGTGGCCGGTGGCGCTGCTGCAATCTTGTTCACAGTGGTGGAGGAGAACGAAACTCAAGAAGACTTGGGCAGTCCGTCGATGTAGTCGTCGCGGCGTGTAGAAGGGTCGTCGGTGCTTGCCTTCGCTGATTCCTTGCGCCCCCGCAATTCTTTTTCTGCAAGCATAGCAAGCTGGAACAACCGGTTGTGATGAGTAAAATATTTATAATCAACAATGTCCTGAATTTCACGCTGTAACCCCGTAAAAATGACAAATCTTATCCTCCGTTTCCTCAACAACCCCACAACGCACCATACCCTTTTGAAGCATAGCATAATAGTCCCGAACAGTAACTATCACCTTGTTCTAAGCGCTGCAATTTTTTCTCAAATCACGTTTATATGAGGGAGGAACAAAACGACACGCATAGCTTCTTTTAACCGCTCCCATGTATCAAAGTTGTAGCGCATGGTACCCAGTTCATTCCACCAGATAATAGCAAAGTCCTTAAACTCACTAGTAGCTTGTCTAACTCTATGTTGTTCAGGAACCAAGTGAGAATTAAACTTCTGCTCTACCGTCATCTCCCAATCAAGATATATTTCAGCATCATAAAGACCAGAAAAAGATGGAATGGTAAATTTGACTTTACCAAAAGGGTCATCGTTACCATGACGGTTGTGGTTATTACCTCCCATACCATGTCGGTTTTGCTGAAGACGCCGACGTAGTCATGCATCTTGTGTCGCCCGTTGATCAATGTTGCCATCCGCATCATACACTGTGTCATCATCATGATGATGGCCGTCATTGACAGGTGGCAGGCGTGCCTCCAATGTGTCCATCCGACCAGTGAGGTCAGCCATCCGCCGCTCCACCCGCTCAATGCCTTCCGTGGTGTTCAACTGGGCAATGGCGACGACGATGGTGTCCATTCTCGCGCCGAGATCAGTGAGTGAAGCATTTTATTTGTCGAGCGTAGCTTGTAGCTGGCCACGACTAACACACTCGTTGAAATCGCCCGGTGTCCCGTCCCCTTCGTCTCCTGCCATGGTTAGTGGAAAACACAGGGAAAACAAAAAGATTATCTCTATCAACTACAAAGGAAAAAGAAAGTGGCTTACCAAGCTCTTACAAGTGTTCTTACCAAAGCAAGGCAAAGGATACCTGGAGAGTGTGATCCGGCGATTGCAAGGGTCAAAAACTGTGCTATCCGGAAGTAGGTATATGGAGCTTGGCAGGCCAAATATGTTAGTGGAACACAAATCAACAACAGATAGTAATGCTGAATAAATGTCCAAAGCACTGGTCCTAGTTGCTGGTCTAAATGTGTCCTATATCAGTGTTAGGATATGATGAACAAGAAGTCAAGAACAGAATAGTAAAGCAAAGACAACAACAAAGATGGCCTGGCAATGAGAAACTTATTTCAGCATAAGCACAAAACAAATGAAGCTCTGTCACCTAAAACTGTGCTCTGTCACGTTTTTTTGGGCACGGATAGCACTTTCAGCGCTATAAGCCCAGGTGCCGAAATTTTTCTTTTTTTCTTTTTTTTCTTTTATTTATTTTTTCACAAAGTAGAGCACAGAAATAGGAACCACACAAAGTTTCACCTCAATCTGATGTAAGGTGTGGCCTACAGAAAATGATGAATGTGCTGTAAATTCGGTGATGAAATTTCGGAGCTCGAGTACTGCACTTTCCAGGCCGAATTTAGGTAAAATAAATTTGCTGAACCCAACAAAGCAAGAGAGTTTTGGATGCAAAATTTAATTTCACCCAATTTGAAAAAAAATTGCTTGATTTCGAGTTCGTATGAGAAAGTTACGGTCGTTTGAAGGAGGGCCTCCGAGTTATGGTTGCTGTGGAGGTCGAAACGAAAATCGGGTGGAGGAAATTGGTGGAAATTGGGGGCAGAAGTTCAGGGAAAGGTGGGGGATGGTACTGGGAGATCACGAGATGCAATGGATGACTCAAACAGAGGGTGGGATATGGGTGGGAAAACAAAAATTGACGACTAGGGTTTGTATGAGAGGTAGCGGAAGCAAGACAACCCGAAACAAAACACGATCTAAACCAGCAACAAAAATTGACTAAGGACACAAACTCAACACTATGGACTCTGAAATCAAATTGTGCAAAAGGCTAAATGAGATCTGGGACAGGAAACAACCTATGACTACAAATTTTTTTGTAGGGCTTTTTCTTGGACTCTAGGATGAAATCGAACGCAACAAAGGTAGGGTAAACTCGAACCTGAAGGAACACCTGAAGCTCTGATTACCACTTGATAGGAATGGGGTCCCGATCTTCCAACAGGTTCTGGATATGTTCGATTTGGTGGAGGCGCGACACAATTCGATCCGGCTTCCGAACAACACGTTCCGAACCCCGCAATCGCAGCACCACGTCTCCTTAGGTTATCAACCGTGCACAGCCCAGTTGACCTCGCCAAGAAGGCTAATCCTCACCTGCGAATCGAAGAACACAAGCAAGAACAAGGAAGAACACAACTGAATTAAAGATGTATTTGTTGTGGTTACAGACCAAACAGAGAGAGAGATGGTAGTGGAGAGTGAGGGAGATGATTCATGCCCTGACCCTTCCCCATGGCCTCCATATATATATATATACATGGGGGTGTTTTTACAATTATACCCTTACATTTGAGTACCCCTTCCAGGGGCACTTATGTCTTTACACATGACCTATACTGGACCTTATAATCTCCTACTAGGCCTGCTGGGTTTAGGTGGGGGCCACCCCTACAACAGGAGCCTCTCATGGAGAAGGGCTTCACAGGGCCGAAGCCATGTTGCCGAGCCCTTTGGCCCCCTCCGTCCCTGCGGCCTGTGAACTTTTTCGAACTTGACCAGGGGCTGAGGCCGTAACCGAGCCTTTGAACGGGTGGTAGCGTAGCTGGAGCTTAGCCAAAGTAGACGCGCGCGCTCCGTCCCCTACCCTTCGAACGGGTGGCGCGAGCCGGGCGCCAGCCGGTAGACGCGCGCCCGTCTCCTACCTTCGAACGGGTGGCGCGAGCCGGGCGCCCACCGGCAGACGCGCGCACTCGCCCCTACCCCTCGAATAGGTGGCGCGAGTTGGCGCCTAGTCGGGCAGACGCGCGCCAATCCCCTACCCGCCGAACGGTGGCGCGAGCCGGGCGCCACCGGCGTAGACGCGGCGCGCCCGCCCCTACCACGAACGGGTGGCGCGAGCTGCCACCTAGTCGGCAGACACGCGCTCCGCCCCTACCCTTGAACGGTGCGCCGAGCCGGGCGCCAGGCTGGTAGACGACGCGCCCGCCCCTACCTTCGAACGGGTGGCGGCATAGCCGGCGCCAGCCGGTAGACGCGCGCGCCCGCCCCTACCGAACGGGTGGCGCGAGCCGCGCCTAGTCGGTAGACGCGCGCTCCGCCCCTAACCTTCAAACGGGTGACAGTGGAGCTGGCGCCAGGCAAAGGAGCGCGCGCTCCGCCCCTTACCTTCGAACGGTGGCGCGAGCCGGGCGCCAGCCGGCAGCACGCGCGCGCCCGCCCCTACCCTTCGAACGGGTGGCGCGAGCGGGCGCCAGCCGGTAGACGCGCGCGCTCCGCCCCTACCCTTCGAACGGGTGGCGCGGCTGGCGCCTATGCGCGTAGACGCGCGCCGCCCCTACCCTTCGAACGGTGATAGCGAGTGGCGCCAGGCAAAGGAGACGCGCGCGCGCCCCTCGCCCTTCGAACGGTGGCGGCGAGCGGGCGCCTAGCTGAAGCAGACGCGCGCTCCGCCCCTACCCTTCGAACGGGTGGCGCGGCCGGCGCCAGTCGGCAGACGCGCGCGCCCGCCCCTACCTTCGAACGGGTGGCGCTGGCCGCGACTATGCGGCAGACGCGCGTGCTCCATCCCCTACCCTTCGAACGGTGTGGCAGCGGAGCTGGCGCCTAAGCCAAGTAGACGCGCGCGTTCCATCCCCTACCCTTCGAACGGGTGGCGCGGAGTTGGCGCCAGACGGTAGACGCGCGTGCTCCGCCCCTACCCTTCGAACGGGTGGCGCGAGCGGCGCGCCAGCCGGCGAGACGCCGGCCCGCCCCTACCCTTCGAACGGGTGGCGCGAGCTGGTGCCTAGGCGGCGAGACGCGCGCGCTCCGCCCCTACCCTTCGAACGGGTGGCGCGAGCGGGCGCCAGTCGGTAGACGCGCCCGCTCCGCCCCTACCCTTGAACGGGTGGCAACGAGCTGGCGCCAGGCGGAAGACGCGCGCTCCGTCC
The DNA here is from genome assembly GCA_036346575.1 of Dendrocalamus sinicus. Taxonomy (NCBI): domain Eukaryota; kingdom Viridiplantae; phylum Streptophyta; class Magnoliopsida; order Poales; family Poaceae; genus Dendrocalamus; species Dendrocalamus sinicus. The sequence continues at coordinate 8,980,080 of CM070653.1, read as the reverse complement.
CCTACCCTTAGAGCGCGCGCGCCGATCCGCCGGCGTAGCCGGTTATCGTGGGCGACGCGGTGGTGAAGGCGGATGTTGCGCCGCCGCTTTCCGCGCGCCATACCGCACACCACGCTTGATAGTGCGCTTTAAATGACGACTGGAATCATGCCGACGCCTGGCCTGTCAGGGTGCAGGCTGTCGCGTTATGCAATCGATTTTCGCGTGGGTGGGGCACGCGGTGGCTTGCAACTGGCGCGTCGTGGGATGTGAGCGGTTGCGTGCTCGCGGCTGTTCGCTGCTTCCCCAGGGAAGCGGGACGCGTGTCGAGCGCGTGCTGGAGTAGTGCGTTGTTCGCCACCTACCAGCGCGCCTCCGTGTACCGACGGTTCTTCTTTCCAGTCGCGCGCGCCGCCGAACCGCTGGGTTTCGACCTAAGCGTGCTTTCGGTCGCGGGGAGGCGAGCGGGCTTTATAAGGTGCCCTCTCCGTGATGGGAGCGCTTTACCCCGCTTGCCGCTTAGTTCTGGTTTATTCCGTGCCAGTAGTAGCGCGGCTTCCTGCCTTGGTTTCTTTTGCCCTACCTTCAGAAGATGATGGCCAGCCATGGCGACGCGCCTCACCCTCCCGGTAGTAGCTCCTCGTCTAGTTGGGACAAGCTATCCTTCCCTTCTGGGGATGACAAGCTGGTGCTGCGGGGGCGCTCGCATGCCGATAGGCGATGGGACGCCATGGAATACCCGGGGGGCCGCTGTTCCCGTGTGTTGGGAAAGAGCCGGGTGACCGAGGAGACGCTGCAGCGGCTTGTTCGTGACGGGAAGATCGAGGATCGGGATGGGGCTCGCCTACCCCGCCGCAATGAAATGGAGCTGAAGCCCCGGGAGACAGAGACGATTGTTTTCGTTGCGTTTTTTGACGCCGGCCTTCGCATGCCCTCAAAGATGTTTGTGGGCGAAGTCTTGCAGACCTATGGGTTGGAGTTAGCGCAGCTGACGCCGAGCGCAATAGTCCGCCTGGCTGTCTTCACGTGGGCGACGCGGACAGAAGGCCGGCATCCCGGCGCGAGCCTGTTCGCCACCTCGCACACGCCGCCGCCGCCTCAGAAGGCCGGAGATGGAGCCATCTCCAATTTTGGCAGCGTGGACTTCGTGGCCGCGGTCGCCCCGCGACGACGCTGTTCCGCGCCGCCGCCTTGGGAAATGGGAGTCCTGGGCCGACGCGGTGGTGGTTTTATTACCACGTGACCGGCCCGAGTGGCCTGCTATGCCGAGGCGGGCCCATCTCGTTCAACATGTCACCAATCGTGATGCCGAAGGCTGACGACGCGCAGAGACTTTGGAGGCTTGTCGGCGTCGCCCGCCGGCTAAGTATGCGCGACCTGGCAAAAGAGTTCACGATGTACGGGGTGGCGCCGCTGTCCTCCCGGTGGAAACACCCGGGCCGGGGCAATGACCGGGTGGACAATATTTGCCCGCCAGTGTCCCGCCTGCTTCCACCCTCCGCCCCTTGTAAGTTGTCTAGAGTGCAGAAGGCATCTCCTGGCGTATCCGCACTTGTTCTCACGTGATCGCCCTATCGTCTTTTGTGCAGTGGCTCGGCTAGAAGACGCAGAGCGCGCGGCTGAGGGTTTCCTTGGTCCATACACCCTCGAGGAGCACAAGCTATGCGAGGTCGCGACCCAAAGGGCGGCAAGGCGGGTGAACCGCACATGCGGTTTTGGGTATTGTTGTGCCGGAACGCCCTATACCAGCGGAGACTCCCGCGGGGACTTCGGGTCATCAGGGCGGCGGCGGCCGCGCAGACACCTCGTCTTTGCGGCGCTGGGCTCGCTCCGAGGCTACCCTACCCACCGCCAGCCACTCGGCACCGGTGGCGCCGTTAAGCGGACGCCGACGGGTGACGCGCCCGGTCGGACCAGTCCGGCGGGACGCGCAGCCTTGATTCCCCCGGCCGCACTATCCGCAGACGCTGTTGAGCGTACGGGCACGGCCTTCACTAGGCCGGCGTCCACCAACCCAGAAAGGAACGTTACGCTTGATGAGAGGGCCGTGGCCGGAGGTGCTGCTGCTACGTGGACACGCCCGCGCGGCGAGACCGAAGGTGGAGTAGGAGCTGCAGCCGCTAACGCCACGGAGGAATCGCCTCGGATCCGCAGCCAAACGTCCCTGATGCGATCTCCCCGCCCGAAGGGCCGCACAACGTTGCGGGCCCAATGCTTGGAGTTGTGGCACCGACGTCGCCGAGGGGGCCTCGCATCCGACCACCGACGCGCTCATGCCCCGATCGGTGGCCGAACAGACGCCACCTCCTACCACGGTGAGGAGTGTAGGAGGTAAGCGTGGCTCCCTCTCTCCGCTCGACTTCGCGAAACTCTCTCCGATCTGCTTGCTCATTCCACAAGATCAAAGCGAGACGAGATCTCCCGGGCGTGGTGAAGGATCGAGCAACGAGGGAGTACGCGAAGTCCAAAACCTTGTGCAGGGTGTCGCGCCGGCATCTGCCGCTTTTGAGGCGGCCGAAGCCTCCACAGCCCTCGATGCGGTGGGGTCCGAACCCGTCTTGTCCGAGTACCTCCCGCGGCTGGAGATACTCCGTGCTCTCACCGTGGCCGCAGAACGGGCCAGCGGCAGCCTTGACCGGCGGATGCTGTCATCATGCGAGGGAGACCACCTGGCGCTGGCGCTGCGGGCCTCGGAAATAAGGGTGAGTGCGTGCGCCGCGTGTTTTGTATGGTGCTACCGGGCGGCTGGTGATCATCATTGCTGCTGACGCTTATCATCGCCGCGCGCTATACGAGGCCCGTGTCCGGGAGCGGAGGGCCCTAGAAGCCAGGCTTCGTGAAGCGGATGATGCTCACGCGACAAAGGACGAAGAGCTCCGCGCGCTGGAGGGTGCCTTGGCAGCCATACAAGTCGAGGCCGGGGAAGCCAAACGCGCCGCCGCAGAGGAACGCGCCTCCTTCCTGCGGCAGATTGCCACCTTGGAGGGGGAGAAGGCCCAGCTGGCCGAGACTCTTGCAGGGAAGACCCGTGTCTTGGACGATGCGTCCGCATCAGCCTGGGGGCAATGGAGCCTCTAAACCGGGCCCTCCGTGATCTGTGCGTTGACGTGCCCGATGCCACCCACGGGCCGGAGGACCTGATGGAGATGCTTGAGCTGATCGAGGAGGGGGCGGGTGTCACGCTTCGCAGCGCCAAGACCTTTGGGGAGCACTGCGGCTATCTTGGCGCGTGCCTTACCCTCGGCATGCTTCACACCCGTGGGTGTAGGCACATGCAGGAGCCGCGAACCTCACCGATCTTCTGGCCGCCGAGGCACCGCCGACGCTATTCATTCCATCGAGCCTAGCCTCCGGAACTTCCACCGCGGATCCGAGTCGTGTCGGGAGGATGCGCGAGAGTTGCAAGATGCAAGCGCCGCGCGGGGGGACTTCTCCGCTGGCTCAAGAAGTTTCGAGGCCACGGCAGCGGCACGGGCCCCGCGGCGCCACGTGAAGACTGAGGTGCTGATCACATCAGGCAGAGGGGGGGTTCTCACTTGCGCGCCCATACCTGTAATCAGTTGACCTCATATTTTTGCAATGGGATGATGCTCTATTTATTCTTATTGTTGTAAGCTGTGTGTTGGGCCGATGACGCCTTTTTTTATAGTCCGTAGACTGTCGCGTGCGGAGGCGGACCTCGACGCCACGCCTTATTTAGAGTCCGTGGATCGGTGCGTGCGAGGCGACCTCGACGCCACGCCTTATTTATAGTCCGTGGACTCGCGCGCGAGGCGACCTCGACGCCACGCCTTATTTAGAGTCCGTGGATCGTGCATGCGAGGCGACTCGACGCCACGCCTTATTTATAGTCCGTGGACTCTCGCGCGAGGCGACCTCGACGCCACGCCTTATTTATAGTCCGTGGACTCGTGTGCGAGGCGACCTCGACGCCACGCCTTATTTAGAGTCCGTAGATCGGTGCGTGCGAGGCGACTCGACGCCACGCCTTATTTATAGTCCGTGGACTCGCGCGCGGAGGCGAACTTCGACGCCACGCCTTATTTATAGTCCGTGGACTCGCGTGCGAGGCGAACCTCGACGCCACGCCTTATTTAGTGTCCGTAGATCGCGCGCGCGAGGCGACCTCGACGCCACGCCTTATTTATAGTCCATGGACTCGCGCGCGAGGCGACCTCGACGCCACGCCTTATTTAGAGTCCGTAGATCGGTGCGTGCGAGGCGACTCGACGCTACGCCTTATTTATAGTCCGTGGACTCGCGTGCGAGGCGACTCGACGCTACGTCTTATTTAGAGTCCGTAGACTGGTGCGTGCGGAGCCAGACCTCGACGCTACGTCTTATTTAGAGTCCATAGACTGGTGTGTGCAGAGGCGGACCTCGACGCTACGTCTTATTTATAGTTCGTGGACTCTGCATACTGTGGCCAGACCATGGTACTTTGTGCGAACAACGAGTTTTATTGAACTCCCGTTTGCGCAGGAGAGCATCATACAATAGGGGGCAGATGCCGCTATAACTTTTGTTCTGCCTCTAGGCGTAATATCGCCGTAGCTTGTCCGCGTTCCACGTGTGGCGAAGAGTCTGTCCCTCGAGCGTGGCGAGGCGGTATGCTCCCTTCTGCAATGCCTCCGTCATGATGAATGGACCCTCCCACTTGGACTCCAGCTTGCCGACGGTCTCCGCATGGAGCGCCGTTCTGAGGACGAGATCTCCAGGCTTGAAGCCCCACGGGTATATGGACTGGTCCCAGGTACGCACTGTCTACCGCGTGTACTTTTCAACGTGTTGAGCTGCACTTGCCCGCGCTCCGTCGAGGAGATCCAAGGACACGTGGCGGTCCTCGTCAGGCGCCTGGACGAGGACCCTCCGCGAACCAGCCTTGATTTCCTCGGGCGTCACTGCTTCATCGCCGAAAAGAAGCTTGAAAGGCGTGAACCCCGTTGGACGTGTTATCATTGTGCGAAGGGACCAGAGGACGCTGTGAAGCTCGCTAGGCCACTTGCCCTTCGACCCTCCGACCAGGCGCTTTTTTATGGTGGCGGAAATGGCGCCGTTCGCCCTCTCCACCGCTCCGTTGGACTGGGGGTGCCCGATTGAGGCGAACCGAAGTGTGATGCCCATGCCTTCGCAGAATTCTTTGAAGATGGTGGCGTCGAACTGCAGGCCGTTGTCCACGGTGAGCTCCCTGGGTACGCCAAAGCGACATATGATGTTTTGCCAGAGGAAACGCTGCATGGCCGCCGAGGTTATTTTAGCCAGGGCCACTGCCTCTGGCCACCTGGAAAAATATTCCAGCGCGACTACCACAAATCGCAGGTCTCCTGGGGCTCGTGGAAGTGGTCCTACTATGTTGACACCCCAGCGCGCCAGCAGCCACACTGGGGGAATGGGGTTGAGGGTCGTCGGGGTTGCGGATGATCTGCGCATCCACCGCACCTCGACACCGATGCACGAGGTCCTGGGCATCCGTGATGGCAGTCAGTCAGTAGAAACCCTGCCTGAACGCCTTGCTGACCAATGACCTCGGCGCCAGATGGGACCCGCACATGCCTGCGTGGATCTCCACAAGGAGGTTCTTCCCTTCTTGGCCCGAGAGGCAGCGCAGGAGCGGTGCGCAGACCCCCTTCTTGTAAAGTATCCCTTCGAACACCTGGAAGGACCTGGCATGGTGTTGCAGCCACCGGAGCTCTGTTGGATCCTCCGGCTCGGCGATGCCCTGCAGAAAGTTGAAGATGGGCTCTCGCCAGTCGCCCTGCTGGACGATGTGGTGAACGAGGGCGGCGTCTCGGTTGTCCAGCGCGATGGCCGCCTGTGATAGTACTGTTGGAAATATGCCCTAGAGGCAATCATAGAGATGATGATATTTCGTTGTATCCACGATTTAATAAATGTTCCTTGAATATTGCCTTTGTGTTGATTAACAAGTATGTGACTTGTTTGTGAAACTCTTTACTTATATGGTTATTCTAAAGTTGTCCCTGGTCGGAGTTCATGTGAGGACACACGTGAATAATGGATTAGCACATGTATCGGTTGATGACCATGTTTCACAGGTCATAGACATGGAGATGTCAAACCAATAATGTGGACACATGTTTAGAACATGGGGTTGGACCGACCCAACATGAGACATAACAATTATACTTATGGTTCTCTCTCTACACAATGTGTACGCTTGTCCTTAGACCCGAGATTGTCGCATGTACTTGAGATGTGAATCGACCTACTTAGGGGCTATCAAACGCTACTCCGTGAATCGGGTAGTTATAAAGATAGCTTTGGTTTGTCATGAAGCATGCTGCGAGGCATGGTCATCGAGATGGGATTTGCCCTCTCTACCGAGAGAGATATCTCGGGCCCTCGAGTGATCGGATCCGAAATGCATGGCCATGCTACTTAAGGTTAAGAGTTAACCTAGTAAGGGATTCCAATCACAGGATCGACAAAGAGTGGTCAGCTTGGAGCTCACCAAATATCGTGAGGCAAAGGGATTGGCATGTACATAAAGTTGTGATGGTTCGTCCGATATGATCTTTGTGTATGTTTAGGAGTTGGCACGCCTTGCTAGAGGCCATCGCCAACTATTGACCAAGTATGTGTACTCGCGCCATGTCTAAACATACGTGAACCTATAGGGTCACACACTTAGGGTGAAGCCTAATCGGATTGGATCCGGTTAGACCGGGTATTGAGTCCTAATGGGCCTCCATTCGTAGAAGCCCATTGTGAGGACGTCTATAAAAGGAGGGCAAGGGCGCACAAGAGAGGAGAGTTTTTCGTGACATCCTCAAACCCCGGCCACCACCCTCCCACGCCCAGGCGCCGCGCGATCTAGTAATCCGGCGCGCGTCGCTCCTCCCGCACGTGTGGATACCTTTGGCGGCGCTGCATCGTAGCGTTTGGACGAACCGCAATAGAGGAGTTGTACGTGGGACGCCGCGACGTGGACGAGGAAGTAGTACGACTACTCGCCCGACGTGTTGCATCGACGAGTACGACTACTCTGCCCCGACGTGCTGCATCAATTCCGCACCTACGCGTCTAGTGGTAATTCCGTGATCTATAACTGCAGTGATCTTGGTTTACGGGTAGAATTTTTATTAATTTGCGCTAGCGTAGCCTGCCCGTAGCCCTTCAAGTACTTCATAAAATGCTCCATCAGGGGGTGGTAGTTGTTGGCTGGCCACCTTTGCGAGGGTGTCGGCTTGCTCATTTTCCGCGCGAGGGATGGCCTTGACTGTGATGCCCAAGAAGTGCCTTTCCCTTGCCCTAACCGCGGCGAGGTACTTGGCCAGCTCAGGATCCTTGGCTTGATAGGACTTGTCGACGTGGCCTGCCACCAAACGCAAGTCTGTACGGACGAGTACCCGCCATGCGCCGACTGCCTTGAGCTTTGCCAGGCCGAAGAGCAACGCCTCATATTCGGCTGTGTTATTGGTAGCTGGAAAGGCAAGGCGCGCTGAGTATAGCAGGCGCTGCCCCTCGGGCGTGACGATTACCGCGCCTACGCCCGCGCCCGCGACGCCGTAGGCTCCGTCGACGGTGAGTGTCCAAACCGGGTCGTTATGCTGCTGGGCAGGCTGGGCCGACGGAGTCCACTCCGCAAGGAAGTCGGCGAGAACTTGAGATTTGATTGCCGCCCTCGAGGCGTATGTCAGGGAGAACGGGGCGAGCTCGGCAGCCCACTTGCCAATACGCCCTGTGGATTCTTTGTTGTGCAGCATCTCCGCCAGCGGGAATGAGGAAGGCACTGTGATTGGGTGGGCCAAAAAATAATGCCGGAGCTTCCTGGAGGCCATGACCAATGCGTAAGCAAGCTTTTTAAGCTTTGTATATCTCGTCTTGGCACCTTGAAGGGCTTCGGAGACGAAGTATACCGGCCGCTGTACGACACCTTCCTCTAGGACGAGGACAGCACTGACCGCTGTGCCATCCTTTTTCAGGTTTCGGGCTTACTCCTGTCCTCCCCACGGACGGCGCCAACTGTTGTGGTTACAGACCAAACAGAGAGAGAGATGGTAGTGGAGAGTGAGGGAGATGAGTCATGCCCTGACCCTTCCCCATGGCCTCCATATATATATATACATGGGGGTGTTTTTACAATTATACCCTTACATTTGAGTACCCCTTCCAGGGGCACTTATGTCCTTACATATGACCTATACTGGACCTTATAACCTCCTACTAGGCCTGCTGGGTTTAGGTGGGGGCCACCCCTACAACAGTATTGATTTAGCACTCCAAAGTTGGGGTCTCACAAACCGATGAACGGTGAAACTGTTCGAAGACAGAATAATCTAAGCAAAACCCAAACCCTAATGGTGGGGGTGGTGGCTGGATATAAAGGAGTGAGGGGCGTGCAAAACCCCTGGATGCGCCCTAATGGGCTCCAACACGATACAAAGCCGAACGGCCCAAAAGACGGTGACTCAGCACCCTGATAGATTCTGTACGTCCACTTGTTTTGATGATTCCTATTGACTCAGAAGAAAGTTTGATATGGGACTAGAGTCATTGGAAAGGTCGTCTTCTCAGCTTTCCATCCATATGTAGAACGTCCAAAACGGAGCCCGGATGCGATCTGGGCGTCCGTTTTAGTGCGGCCTGATCTTGGACTCCGAATTGGATTTGAAGTCGGCTTGAGTTGGGCCTCCAACATGATTCAACCGCCCTTGCTGGGCTTGTGCGCCTCGTAGCCCTTCTCCAAGTACTTCCAGGTCCTCTCCATGGTTCCTAATCATAATTAAATCATTAGGTAGCAATCGATTCTCAAATGAACAAAAAGAATTACTTAGGAACGAGCTCACTTGTAAATTCAATTGTCGGGCGCGAGCTCTAGTGATTGGTCCTTGAATGTCAAGTGGAGGAGTGTTGTATGTATCCGAAGAAGTGATGTCCTCATCACTGCTGCCAAGATCTAAGTGCATCTAACTGTAACCAGCTGAATTGCGAGTATCAACCATCTGCCAAGTTAACATGAAAGTTACCAAGGAAAGAGGGAATAGCAAAAATAAGGGGTAAACTCGTCTAAGGGGGAAAAACTAAGGACAAAAAATAAGGGGTAAACTCGTCTAAGGGGGAAAAACTAAGGACAACCTAAACTAAAACACTCACTTAGCTAGAAAGGTTGACAAAACTAATTGAATCCACACAAAGAAAACTTTGACATGACAGCAACATAATACCTGAGACAAAACTACAGCTCACATCACACACAACTGCAAATAAAAAGGAAAAAGATCTACTCAAAAGTAAAAGCTATACAAGATTCTAGTCTAGCACAGCTCCCACTCTGATTCTGCCAAAGAAGGCTCACATGACTTCGAATCTGAGTCACTGTAGAACACCCACGAGTTACGAACTAGTGGTGACTGCTCTCTTGCCTTGACTGGAATAAAGTGACGAAGATACTCCTGACGATTGACAGGTATGCATTGTCTCTCTTCTAAACTAGGATGCATAGGAAAAGGTAAAAGAACTGGAAACTGCGGTGGTGGTTCCTACATAAGTTCCTCTTGTTCCACAATATTGAACAATGCTGCATATTGATCTTCAAACTTCCGGATAAGCTTCAACAAACTAATTATGTATAGCTTGCAAAGACGTTGAACAACTTTATGCGTGGCTCTATGCATAGACAAGTCTTCATGAGAACTATTATACTTCAAACTTTGGTGAAGAACTTGGCTTCCAATCCTTATAGTCAAGCACAATCTTATTCCGAGTCCAATGCATTGGCCCATTGTTCTGCTTGCCTCTTTGATCTAAAACTTCACAACAATTACTAAATATCCAAATTGTTGGTTTGATTTAGAAAATTAATTTTGAAAATTTTGCTAACTCGACCTTTCTAACTAGGGCTTCATTCTACAGTTGATATGGCTTTGATACCACCTCTATCGAGACCCAAATATGCAAATCCGGTCCTCTATGCATTCTACACAGTCAAAGATCATGCTAGTGCACACATTAGAAATATAGATAAAATATCGACCATAATTACGATTAGCTAAGAAAGACTCAAATATTATTACTTATCCGAGTAGTGACCTTGTGGCCAAGCTTACCAATAATAACCTTAAGGGCTTAACAAAAACTAGCAGCGGAAAACAATGATGAGCGTAGTAGCCATTCGACATGCCCACAAGCAATTGGCTGGGAAGCGAAGTCCTACACCAAGAAGCCATCGAAGAATCCTCCTTCAAGTACCTCTATCTGATATGGCTCTTCTTCTATAACTAAGTAAATATAGATAGAGTACTCAGTAAATCGTTTGTAACAAAATGCATTTATAGTTATGCAAGGCTTATCAAAGATTGGTTGAGTGGTTAATTTGCAAAAAGAAACAATTTAGAGGAAATACAATCAATAGATTGAAAGCGAACTTTGAAAATGATTAACAAATAAATAATCAAAGGAGTTGAATAAACCACAAGTGAACTGACCATTCACTTTCCAAACTTAACCCAACCATGTTTTTATGAAGTCTCTACCCCTTGTGTGAAATTACTAAGCCTTGTCTATAACTAGGGACTCGGCTATTCGAATATTTTTACACTCTGCAAAGGTTGCACAAATTTATTGACATCATATGACTATCTTGTAGTGTGACCGGTATAACATGTTTCCTTAAGCATGCCGACCAAGAGGATCTCTATAAGGCTTTTGCAATGCTCAACGTCAAACTGATCTTGCCTGCTAAGATTTCACTGCCGAGTAGACTAACCACCTAGTTGGTAAAAGTCTACTCTTACGCCAACAAAATATCTCAATGGCAAAATTAAGGTTAAAACTATAAATTAATCAGCCAGGTCCATCCCATACTAAACATGTGGTTGTACGATCAGGCTTAGATCAATGGTGCATAAAGTTAAGTCCTTAGACATTACCCAAGCGAGGCATCCATATCCCAAAAGTGCTGACTATACTTTCCCCTTTACTGCACTATCACTCGCCCAAGTGATAGCCATTTTGTATAACCCATGCCAATGACACAACCCATGTCATGGTACTCAAATTTTATAACTATGGCTGACCACCATGATTCAATATCTCATTAAATCAAAATTAATTAATTAATCAACATGTGATGATGAGCCCAATGTACTATAAACATGGCTAAGCATATTAAATATACAACCCAAGTGGATACTAGTATTCAATCACTAGATAATTACCCATACTATGGTGACAATGGAATCATAGCATTCAAATTATCAAGGAAGGAATTAATCAAATTTTGTCGATAACTACCAAGTGCAAGGGTTCACAATAAATCAGCAATGCATAAAAATTTAAAACAAAATAATAAATAATAGATTTGAACAATAGATTTAACATGATCAAATGTTTGACTTGCCTTGGCTTTACTCATTTACCAACTCTTGAACTTCTAGTCCTACTTCTGCTCCTTTGAAGTCATTATCAAATGAGAGAAAAAGCGAACAAGGCACAAATAAATTCAAATAAAATCCAAACAAAATTAAAAAACAACAAAACCTGAACCAAAAGATAGAGCTCAATTTTAGATTAATTTAGGAAAAGGAATAGGGTCAATCAGAATTCATACGGAGAAGGATGGGCTCTTAGAAGGTTTAAATCTAGGAAAAAAGAAAAATGTCATTATTTGGCTTTTCCTAAAATTATTTTCTTAAAGAAAAATCAATTTATGGTGTCAGCTTGGATTTTAATTTTTGGCCAAAATATTTTTCTAAAGGAAATTAGGCTTGGAAACTGACAAATGGGCCTACGGTCTATAGTTGTGTCCACGACTCGGTTCAAGGGTCTATGGTGCACCAGGTTTACGGAATAGGGACTAACGCATGGAGTCCACATGTCACAAACTTGAATCACGATGGACTAAGTCTATGGACTAATTGGGGTGGCGACGTGGCAAGGCTAACATATGGGACGACACAAGGCGACATGTGATGAGTGCATCCCTAGCACTTATACATCTTCTCCTATTGGTGGTCATGCACATACTGATGAGGACATACCCATTACATATATATCTTCCACTCCAAGCATGCATGAGAATAACCAATAACCAGAGGGCCCAATGACGAGGGCAAGAGCCAAGCGTTTAAACAAACAGGTGATTTTGTTTCTTAAGGAGTTTCCTTTAATTGATAATGAACTTGGAATACTACCTCATGCTAGTATTTTATGTATTCTTAGGTATGACTCATGTGAAGACTTGGGAGAGCAAAAGAGAGGAGCCCAAGGACTTAAACTATAAGTTTTGGATAAGATTTTCAAGCCAAATTCGGACTTCCCACGTGCTCAACCCAATTCAAACTCGGATTCAACTCAGGATTCAAGTCGGATTCGGTTTGGGACAGCCTGACAGGCAGTTACTAAAAATACCATAACTTTCATAAACAGAGTCCGATTTAGGTGTTCTTGTACTCGTTGGAAAGATAATTTCAAGGGCTATGCAATGGACCTGGTCCCACCTTCAAATGCATCACAGATAAAAAGTTATGACCAAAACAATATGACAGGTGGAAAATATAGTTTCCTTTTTGTGAGAGTTCGTATCCAAAACCATATAGCGTTGAGTTGTACTTGGTTTGGGGACCATATGGACATCTCAAGGGGCTATATAAGCCTTGTATTGGCAGCCTTTAGGGGCAGACCAATTTTATGCATAAGATTGAGACATAGCTGTTGCTTGTTCTTTCAACACCAGAGTTCATGCGAGGACTTTGAGAGAGAACTAGGCGATCCATTGTTCGTTCTGCAATTCAAGGTCAAGCCGTCATTCCATTGGGAATTGGGGACTTGGCGTTCGTCGTTTGTGGTCTCACGACGAACAATTATCCGGTGTGCTTTGGGCGTATTCCAAAGAGTTGAGGGTTCGTGCATTGGCGCAAGTGTTCAACTAGAGACATCGTCTACTTCGTATCAACTATCCATGGTTCCTCAATGAGAAGATCGGGACCCCTCCCCATATCATGTGGTATCAGATTCTAGGTTGACTCGGTGAGAACTTCTTTACCCGTAGTTAGTTTCGTTTTCTGTCCTTTCGTCCATCAAACCGAAAAGTGCAATACAAAAATCGTAGTTTAATCTGTTTATTTCTTGTGCGTTTTATTAAGTCTTCGTCCATTAGAGTTTTATTTTAGTGCTGATCCGTGTGTTTCCTTTTGCGTTACTTAATTGTTGTGTTCACATAAACCCTACAAAATTGCTGGTTGATTCCCTCAATTAGCAAAAAAATGCTTCCATATTTTACCGTGCGCCATCTTGAGAGCACAATCCGAGTCGGTTTGTGTTTCTTTATCCGAACTCCTTGGTGGGACTAGAGTGCGAATCGACCTCTAGCTCAAACACAATCCGAGTCCAATTGTTCCAACTTCTGTTTCGGTCAGTACATCATAGCAGGCCGAACCACATTTGGTGTCTTTGTGCTTCACTTATATCCTTTTATCCTGAGACTAGCTGTTGACATTGCAATTAGGGCTGCTCATTAAAATTAATTACACCTTGCTAATTTGTGAGGCTTGCGTAAAAAAAAGAAGAGAGAGAAACATGTAACTTTTGCATACGACCTCCGATTGAGGCGTTTCTTGATTCGTTGGAAAGGAAACAAGAAGATAGAGCTTCGAAACTCCTTTTTTAGAGCAATTTCGTGCCCTCGTATATTCTGTTGCAATTAGCTAGCGTCTCTCTTAGTACTTGGTGCAAACCGAGCTAGTTTCATCTCTGTTTTCGATTGATTCTCCCTAGCTCATTCCTTTGTTTGCATTAAGTCTCATTTATCATTGTGTGTGCGTTCATACACTTCGCTTAAACCAATTGATCAGCACATAGGCAAAATACTCTAGCTTGGATCATTACTTAGCTTTACAATACCTTGAATATCAGATTGCATAGGATATCCACATAACTGTCCAAGCTCCACCTACACCCATTGGTGTACTCCCTTGCTCTTGATTACGCTCATACATTACCGGGTTGAGGTCGTTCGCTGTCACAATTGTTGATTTGTCGTCCTTGATTCACTTTGGAACGGTAAGCTTGTCTTGTTTTTAGGACAGTGAGTTGCAAGCATAGAGAGAGCTTTTGTTTTATTAACCCGGATATAACCTCGTTTCTTGTTTGTGAGTCGTTCCCATGTCAGGTCACGAGGAGGATCCACCTAATCCGAAGGCGCTGGTTACGTGGACCGAGTACACTCGGTTGCGTGAGATGCTACAAAAACAACTTCATAATGGTGACAATGACGTGTGCGATGAGCTCGGGGAAGTTCAGACTGGACTGAATACCCTCAGGGAGGTCACACAATTGCATACGACCATCAACAATAACTTTCTGGAGCTACGTGCCATGTTCGCACACCACAATCTACGTGGGGGTGCACCAGCTAATGATACAAGTATGCACGGCGCTCCGGTCGTTCTGCACAATGAGACCGAGGAGGAGCGTGCTATTTGTTTGGATGAGGAGCGACGTCAGTGACAGGCGCGTCGCATGGCCGTACCGCCAAACGTCGGGATGGCAGCCGCGGCACGCCCTTAGGCACATGGGCCTGGCCGAGGCAACGGTGGCCTGGGTGGAGGTGCACCACAGGGTGCCCATGGAGGAGGTGTGCATCATGCACCTCGTAGCTGGGCTGACGCGGTCGAGCGCCAGGATGACGATTTCCCCGTTGACGACTACGATGACCGACAGCGCCACCACCGCAACAACGTGCAGCATCCTCGCCACGACGACGTCGAGGATCTTGTCGCTAAGCCCAAATTTAATCTTCCTATATTTTCAGGTGGTACAGATGTGGAACAATATCTCACTTGGGAGCTGAAAGTTGATAAGTTATTTTGGATGAAGAACTATTCCAATGAGAAGAAGCTGTTGCTTGCGTCCAATGGCTTGGATGATTATGCCACACATTGGTGGGAGCAGTTCATCTTATAACACCCCAGGACCCACATTACCCTGGGATGCTACTAAAACTGCTCTACAACGAGCCAATTTACAAGATAAAATAAACTGGCAACAATTACTAAACAAGATAGTATAAGCAGAAGCATAAACAACTAAGGAATAACAGGATAGTGATAGCAATTCACTATTTAAAACATCCTCCAACATTTTAATCTAAAACATAGTTCACAAATTTAACATTATTAAGATAATGTAAACAAAGCTATGCAAGGTCTAGAATCCTTTCAACTTTATTACAGCATAAAAATATGATTCACGTGCATCGGTGTGGTGCCGTTCTACCCTTCCCATGCATGCTCAAAGTCCACCAGTAGGGAGGGGGAAACAAGGGTGAGATAAAAATCTCAGCAAGCAAACTGTTTAACAGGCTATTCAAACTACAAACAATTATACATCATCATTTATAATTCCATACAACTATAACCACAATTCATGTCCACAATTATTAAACCACCACAAACTTCCATGAATCATACCTCTTCAATTTCAGATTTTATTGGCATATGTATGCAGTCATTTTATCCACAATTAAATGCAAATGAAACATTTAATCTTCCACAAACCACAATAGGTTAATCATCAACATTCTTCCACAATTACAATGTTATTATCCTCAACCTCAAATCACCATCAATGACGTTAAAGCATTAACAAACAAAATCTTGTTTGACTACTTTAAATTCTCAACCACTACAACTAGCAAAAGCAATAAAACATATGTATGTTTTACTTCAACACTTTATTATTTCTCACATCCACAATTGTTATCAGCAATTAATACAAGAGAAAAGAATCTCATGCCACAATCACAAACCTTACCGTACACAAGGGATGAACCCCATTCCACGTCCACAACCATAATCCTCATACCACAAATAGCTCACATGAGCCAATTCCACATTACAACTATGAAGTTGTATAATCCACATTACAACTATGAGTTGAATATTCCACAAAATAACTTCACCACAACATATTGCATATGTATGCAAATGAATCTTTCCACAATGCAATGCATATGAATGCTATGCTCCACATCACTCTTTCCAGGGCAGGATTTGAGGTGCATCGTATTACGGCAATATACGATGCTTCCCGCGGGATAAGAGGTGCATCGTATTACGGCAATATACGATGTTGTACCGGTACGATCGCGGCTAAGTGCGGCGGCATCCACATATGCATATGACATGATATGATATGATAATCACAAATCACATTAATCCATCCTGAAAGGAGCATCAACATGCTCACGACATATCCACATCCACCACATGTTATTTTCATGTTCCACATTATAACATTAAGCAAGATTTCCGCATGTCTACTAGCAGATTATCAACATATCAATGGATAAATACTTGCTACCATCTCCACAATTAAGGTATCATGCAATCATGGCATAATGTATGAAATTATGATAATAATGTAAACTGAAAGTAGAAGGAATAACAAGTTAAACGGTAGCAACCACCGCCACGCTTACTTGCCTCAAACCGACGATGCTAAGTAAAATCAAGAGCGCTCCGGGACAAGACCACCTGTCCAAAAGGCAACTCTCAGCACACAGCTACAGCATACAAACATGACATTAATAATTAAAAACGCCGCTAGAACCCGAACCCGCACAAACTCCTCTCCGCTCAACAATTCAGCAAATTACCCTCTGCAGCAGTGCTGCTTAACATTTTCGTAACTTTAAAAATATTGATCCATTTACAGAAAACGATATCTCTCTTGATTCATCGCTTAAAAGCCTACATTTTTCATGTAGAACACCTATTTTTATTTTGATCACAGCTAGGTGTAATTTAATGCCCAAAACAGAGGAAGAACTCTGTTCTGGCAGATTGGACAGCAATAAACAAATGCGTCCCAACATCAGTAAAAGGGTCTAAAAATTCTGAATTTTATACATCAGCTATATCTCTAAATTATCTACAACTTTCTCAATTACGGACATGGTCATAAAAATCATTTACGACCTCTAATTCCCAGATTACCGTCGGTCTGTACCAATCTGCTCGCCTGACGAACAGCAGTATTCCCGACCCTGTAACTCCCAGATAACAAGGCATAAAATTCCGAAACAAATACAGGAGATGCGTCTGGAAGTCCTCTACAACTTTCCTTTTAGAAAGGTCCGCAGGAAAATTCGTTTACTAGGTCAAAACTTTGCGAACAGACACGCTGCGCGAATCAATCTACAGGCAGACATCAGCTAATCTCTAATCGGGCAATTAATCTATTAACTACCTTCAAAATCCGTGCCAAGAACCCTAATTATTCCATAGAACAGAGGGTTTGGGATGAGAAAAAATTACCTAGATGATGGATCACCCCTTTTTTTCCTCCTCCTCTTCTTCTTCTTCCTTCTCCTTCCTTCTTCTCCTTCTCCTTCCTCTCCTTGGCTCCAATGGCAGCAGCACTTGTGGGGTGGGGCACCAACCAGGGAGGGGCTGCGCCCAAGAGGGTGGGAAAGGGGGTGGCGGCTGTGGGGAAAAGGGGAGAGTGGCTTAGGGTTTTAGGGAGGGAGAGGGGAGGTGCGGCCACCCTTGGGCCTCCGGCCCAAGGTGGTCGGCCCACTCTCCGATAGCCCATCCGAGTTTATTATTATAATTTTTAATTTATTTTATTCATTTTACACTGTTCTATAATTTTTATTTTTTCCTTCCTCGATTTACGAAAACCGGTGACTCATGATTATTTTAAAACTTACGCCGAATCGACGATCGGTATTACATTCTCCCACCTAAAAGGATTCGTCCTCGAATCTAACTCCTCAAACCACAAATCAAGAGAATAGCAAGAAAAGAGCAATGAAGGAAAGAACAACAAAAAAAGAGCATCCCAAGGATAGATCATCCCAAGGGAACCACTACTACTGAGTTCTCACCCGCCTTGAAGAACTCGGGTCCTTCTTCTACATTTGAACTTCAAGCTCCCACGTCACCTCCCGCTCGGATTGATTCGCCAAGAGGGCCTCCACATACATGGTGGTTCTCTTCCTCATGTCCAACTCCGATGAGTCCACGACACGCGCCGGTGAACGCCGAGCACCCGCAACTCTTTGTTGGCTCTGAGCGCCAATGATCCTGCCGTTCTCACAAAATTCTCCGCCACAACTATCAAGCCACTATCTAATACCATCCTCCTTCCTAAAACATTTTCCTCTATTTATTATAATCGGGACAATACATTGTACCCTTTTAAAGAATTCAACCACGATTCCACTCATAACATTACTCAAAGCACGAACAATAACTTCGCAGAAGGAACCCAACCAAAAGAGGAATAAAGGATTCTCAAGCAACATACTAGCAAACAACCTTCCTTCAAAGGACCACAATCCAAAACAAAGGATTCACAACAAAACCATTCACACTCTCCAAATAGACATTTGGAAAAACCACTTGCACGAGCCAAGAGTGAAAATCACTTGACAGACCAAAACAATCATTTTCTTTTCCTAACTGAAAAGAATACACCACAACATATAACAACTCAATTTGCAGATGACCTCTGCCATAAACACACAGTTTAAACAAGAATCAAGAGAGCATATTACTGCTCGAGTTATTAATAATTCCCAATCCATTCCCTTTGGAAATTTAACTTCCTCGAACCAAGGATTTTCAAATCATCACCCAACACACCAACTCATTTATCTTAGGTTGGCAACTTCGACAATGCGCTCAAACTGAGTACATCATCCACACCCTTGCAGAGAGACTGTACTGTCTCCACAAAAATACATTCTAGCCAAGCCAACGACCAATGGAATTACTTTGACAGATAATTCCTAAAACACCTCAATCCTTTTAAGGATAACAACTCAAATTCATATCACACCCACATTCTCACCAAAATCAATCACATGACCACACCAACTAGATGCCATACACCTCTTAAAGGACTTTGCAACCCAAATTGATTACCCTTTCTTAGAAGAGGCAAAAGAAGTAAATTTCAGCACAGAGGATGATGCTACCATCCGCAATAAATGCAAGACCAAAAGAAATAGCAACAATCTTGGATAGCAAAAGATAAGATCACAGTTGAAGGCACATGCCCTCAAGAAGAAAATACCAAATCTCAACCAATAAGAATACAGATTGCCATTTGAGCTCAAGAAACTCTTAGGCGCGGAAAAAATATTGCCATTTGAGTTCAAGAAGCTCTTAAGCGGCGAAATTAAGAAGTCAAACACACCTAAAAAATTGCATGACATGACTTCAACCTCCAATACTTTTACCGCACTCTTTCTTTTAACAAAGAGAACAACTTTCTTTGATTACGGTATCACCTTGACAATTCCAACAAAAGTGATTTAAAGATCACAACACATTAATCCCTTAAGAACTAATAAAAGCTCTCAACACGTCACTTTGCTCAAACAATTTCAGCTGCCACATAAGTCATGAGATCAAAAAGATTGCGTACGCAAATCTCAAACTTTTGATTTAAGTAGTATCATGGAAGTTATCAAATTCTTTTATTTAAGGAACATTCAACATTATCATCACAACCACAACTAACCATCATGCTAACATCAGAATAATACATTCTTAACAAGCATCATCATATCCACAAATCCCTTCATAAACTTTTCCAAAAGAAACATAAGAAATCACTTCATCATGTTTCTATTATCTCGAGTAAGATTGCGACTACTTAATCTAGGAAATCCTAGTGCATAAGCCACCATATTAAATCAAAGCTTTTAAACAAGATGATACTAGAACATGACAATCTCACAAACATGCTAGTATGAATCTCTTATTAGATTCCATATATTCAATTCTTATTGATGCTCAACTCTAATTTAGCACAAATTGATTGTACTCTAGTCATTACTAGCAATAATTGTTATTATTTTATCATAACAACATTCATGATCCTAACTCCGTTTTACAATCATAAAACAATCATGAGCATAGATTTAGTATCCCACCTTACGTTCGAAATTAGAACGAAATAACTTTAAACTTCAATAATACCACTTTGTAAGACAAGATTCTACAAGTCAATACATCCACCTTCCTCTATTTCTTTATACATATTTCAACAGTTTAGCATGGTGAAAGATAGATGAATCTAGCAATTGTACATGCTCATAAAGTATCTAAATAAAGGACAGATTAAAGGTTAATATTACCAAGGCAATATTCCAACACCTCCTTACTTAATCATTCCAAACGGTCGATTAATTACTATAAACAAAAAAATTCAATTTATCCAACATGATAGAAATTTAAACAATCATAATAATCATTCTAATTCTTTTGCACACTCCTCAATAACTCCATGAGTTCCAATCATGTATAGACAAGTTCTTAATCACAGTTCTTCAAGAAACTATTACAAGGCGATATCAAATTAATCAACTATATTTCCGAGGATGCTAGTTAAATTAATTATGCACCATACTAACATCTCAACTTGATAATTCATACCTTATGAATTAGTTTATATGGTTACCACCTTCCACTTAAGCATAGCAAAACACCACAAAGGGTTTTAACACTCTCTTCGTAAAGGAGTGGAAAAAACTTCAACACTCAAAATAATCTAAACGGATTACATAGATCCAAGGCTTTAATCTATTAATGAGTTTGCAACACAAAACTTTCATTGGTAAAAGTACCAAGTGAACCAATGAGTCATGATTCACAACAAGACAAAATTCCACAAAGGGACTAACCTTGCAAATCAACAATATTCACAAGCAGCAATAGTGTCTTACTAGTCCGAAAGAAACAATAATTGCTTCAACGAGCAGATAGAGACCAATTGCAAACCCTCAACTACAATGAACCACAAACTCAAGAGAAATTCATTAACTGCAATAGACAAAGAATTGGCCAAAATCAACTCAAGGAAGATATCAACATTTCTAAATAAACTCACTCACAACATCCGCAACTAAGTTACCCGAGGTAACTACATCGCTAATCCCCATGCTACAAATAGTGGTATAACCTGGCAATGCCAAGGCAGCAAATACAACCTCTACATCTTATCATTGACAATTCTCACTCATAATAGTCATAGGACCAAATCATAATCATACAAGATTATCTCATAATGTAAATCATCAATACAACATGTCAAAAGCATAAATGCAATGCTTGACCCATCCCATCCTAATGTGCACCAATGTGTCAATTTAATAGTTTCATTACCACGGACCTAACGCCCGCTCTAATACCAACTATAACACCCCAGGACCCACATTACCCTGGGATGCTACTAAAGCGCTCTACAACGAGCCAATTTACAAGATAAAATAAATCGCAACAATTACTAAACAAGATAGTATAAGCGAAGCATAAACAACTAAGGAATAACAGGATAGTGATAGCAATTCACTATTTAAAACATCCTCCAACATTTTAATCTAAAACATAGTTCACAAATTTAACATTATTAAGATAATGTAAACAAAGCTATGCAAGGTCTAGAATCCTTTCAACTTTATTACAGCATAAAAATATGATTCACGTGCATCGGTGTGGTGCCGTTCTACCCTTCCCATGCATGCTCAAAGTCCACCTGTAGGAGGGGGAAACAAGGGTGAGATAAAAATCTCAGCAAGCAAACTGTTTAACAGCTATTCAAACTACAAACAATTATACATCATCATTTATAATTCCATACAACTATAACCACAATTCATGTCCACAATTATTAAACCACCACAAACTTCCATGAATCATACCTCTTCAATTTCAGATTTTATTGGCATATGTATGCAGTCATTTTATCCACAATTAAATGCAAATGAAACATTTAATCTTCCACAAACCACAATAGGTTAATCATCAACATTCTTCCACAATTACAATGTTATTATCCTCAACCTCAAATCACCATCAATGACGTTAAAGCATTAACAAACAAAATCTTGTTTGACTACTTTAAATTCTCAACCACTACAACTAGCAAAAGCAATAAAACATATGTATGTTTTACTTCAACACTTTATTATTTCTCACATCCACAATTGTTATCAGCAATTAATACAAGAGAAAAGAATCTCATGCCACAATCACAAACCTTACCGTACACAAGGGATGAACCCCATTCCACGTCCACAACCATAATCCTCATACCACAAATAGCTCACATGAGCCAATTCCACATTACAACTATGAAGTTGTATAATCCACATTACAACTATGAGTTGAATATTCCACAAAATAACTTCACCACAACATATTGCATATGTATGCAAATGAATCTTTCCACAATGCAATGCATATGAATGCTATGCTCCACATCACTCTTTCCAGGGCAGGATTTGAGGTGCATCGTATTACGGCAATATACGATGCTTCCGCGGATAAGAGGTGCATCGACACGGCAATATACGATGTTGTACCGGTACGATCGCGGCTAAGTGCGGCGGCATCCACATATGCATATGACATGATATGATATGATAATCACAAATCACATTAATCCATCCTGAAAGGAGCATCAACATGCTCACGACATATCCACATCCACCACATGTTATTTTCATGTTCCACATTATAACATTAAGCAAGATTTCCGCATGTCTACTAGCAGATTATCAACATATCAATGGATAAATACTTGCTACCATCTCCACAATTAAGGTATCATGCAATCATGGCATAATGTATGAAATTATGATAATAATGTAAACTGAAAGTAGAAGGAATAACAAGTTAAACGGTAGCAACCACCGCCACGCTTACTTGCCTCAAACCGACGGTTAAGTAAAATCAAGAGCGCTCAGGACAAGACCACCTGTCCAAAAGGCAACTCTCAGCACACAGCTACAGCATACAAACATGACATTAATAATTAAAAACGCCGCTAGAACCCCGAACCCGCACAAACTCCTCTCCGCTCAACAATTCAGCAAATTACCCTCTGCAGCAGTGCTGCTTAACATTTTCGTAACTTTAAAAATATTGATCCATTTACAGAAAACGATATCTCTCTTGATTCATCGCTTAAAAGCCTACATTTTTCATGTAGAACACCTATTTTTATTTTGATCACAGCTAGGTGTAATTTAATGCCCAAAACAGAGGAAGAACTCTGTTCTGGCAGATTGGACAGCAATAAACAAATGCGTCCCAACATCAGTAAAAGGGTCTAAAAATTCTGAATTTTATACATCAGCTATATCTCTAAATTATCTACAACTTTCTCAATTACGGACATGGTCATAAAAATCATTTACGACCTCTAATTCCCAGATTACCGTCGGTCTGTACCAATCTGCTCGCCTGACGAACAGCAGTATTCCCGACCCTGTAACTCCCAGATAACAAGGCATAAAATTCCGAAACAAATACAGGAGATGCGTCTGGAAGTCCTCTACAACTTTCCTTTTAGAAAGGTCCGCAGGAAAATTCGTTTACTAGGTCAAAACTTTGCGAACAGACACGCTGCGCGAATCAATCTACAGGCAGACATCAGCTAATCTCTAATCGGGCAATTAATCTATTAACTACCTTCAAAATCCGTACCAAGAACCCTAATTATTCCATAGAACAGAGGGTTTGGGATGAGAAAAATTACCTAGATGATGGATCACCCCTTTTTTTCCTCCTCCTCTTCTTCTTCTTCCTTCTCCTTCCTTCTTCTCCTTCTCCTTCCTCTCCTTGGCTCCAATGGCAGCAGCACTTGTGGGGGTGGGGCACCAACCAGGAGGGGCTGCGCCCAAGAGGGTGGGAAAGGGGGTGGCGGCTGTGGGGAAAAGGGGAGAGTGGCTTAGGTTTTAGGGGAGGGAGAGGGGAGGTGCGGCCACCCTTGGGCCTCCGGCCCAAGGTGGTCGCCCACTCTCCCGATAGCCCATCCGAGTTTATTATTATAATTTTTAATTTATTTTATTCATTTTACACTGTTCTATAATTTTTATTTTTTCCTTCCCTCGATTTACCGAAAAACCGGTGACTCCGCGATTATTTTAAAACTTACGCCGAATCGACGATCAGGGTATTACACATCTGTAAGCGCATGGAGCGCCATGAGTTGCCGATTATCACCTGGGAGCAGATGAAGCAGCATTTGCAGGCACGCTTTGTACCTCGCCACTACAAGCGCTCACTATTTGAGAAGTTGACAAGGTTGCGACAAGGTATTTGAGAGACCATGTGGTTGTGATCCCATGTGTGTGATGAGTAATTGACAAGGGTTTTTGAAAAGATTGAGTTTGGTTTGTTTGGTTTGTGCCAAGATGGCATTAGGCTCAATCGGGTTTGGTTAGTCGGACTTGAGGCGTATTCTTCTTCCCGTTCGGTCATTTGGGCCATTTTATGCTTGAGTACGATTTGTTGATGCTAATGAGGATTACCTGTTTCGAGCGGTGCTATGTGATGTGTTTCTTGTCTGTGATGGCTGCAGGATGTCGAGGCGGAGTCGTGGTGAGGCACGGATGACCGGACTAGGCGCAGGCGGTGCCAAGGTCAGAACGGTCAAGGTGTGCCGAAGACAGCGAGGGCTCGAGGTGGCTGCGAGGCTTGGAAGGCAAGAAATGAGGAAGCTTCCCGGAAGGTGCAGGAGGGGCGTTTTGGTGAATACGCAAAGCTGCACTAAATGAAGTGGATTGTGGACAAAGCACTAGAGTTAGTGGGTAAAGAAAAAAAGCTTAATGGGCAAAGCATTTGGTAAACCCATTAAGAAAGGCTATAAAAGGAGGAGTGTTTTCTGCATGTTGTATGGCTTGGGGAGAGGGTTAGAGTTTGTTTTGCTTTTGCTTTCTCTTTTTCTGTTGGAAGTGGTTGAGAGAGAGCAGGAGGCTGTTGGTTCTTGTCCCCCTTCGTGAGTCTGAGAGTTTGAGATGGCTTGAGTTCTTGATTCTCCAGGAGTGTGTGTTCTTGATGTAAGAGTTGGCTGTGAACAATCCTTTGTAAGCATTCATGTCTCCGTATCAAAATCAATACGAGAACTTTGTGCTTTGGATTGTATTTCAGTGCTTGCTTTTATTGACTGTTCTCTGTTCTATTCTGTTTTGAGTTGATTTCTTGATCAATTGGTTGAATCTTGAAAACTCTATGTTAAGAAAAGATTTATGGCCATATGACCATTCCAGTTTCTAGAGCATTTGGAAGATTCAACACCTCCTGTGAATTTTGAATCCTTCATCAAGATTCTCTCTGTTTTCTACTTTCTAGGGTTTCCTTATCAGGGCTTAATAGAATCTCACATTTCCCTTCATGAGATCATTGCTAATCTTTTTGCCAAAGATCATGATCAAAAGATCAAAGATTGGCTAGCAATTTAGAAATCAGTATCTCTTTCTATATCTTTTTAGCTTTTGGCTAAAATTTCAATTTTTTGCTCAGTTGATGAATTCCTCTGTCCCAAAAGAGCTTGATGCTATTTAGATCATATTCTTGCACTTCTGGATTGAAGAGAACAGAGAAAAACCACAAATTTTATTGAATTGGTCAAGTCCCTGCATTTTGCAGGCTGCAGTCTGCTCTGTCCCTGAGCCTTCCGGTCAAACCGAAAACCCTAGAGGTCAGACTGGATTTTTGTCTCCGGTCAGACCGGACATTCAATGGCGGTCAGACCGGCTTCACCTAGGCGGTCTGACCGGTGGAGGGCTGGCGGCCAGACCAGCTTTAAGCCGGCAGTCTGACCATCCATAACCCACCGGTCTGACCGGCTCCCTTTGCAGGCTATCCAATTTTCTTGGTTTTTCTCCGGTGTGCCTTCAAGGTTTTTCATCTTAACTCCTTGGTTTCTTCTAGCTGTTCTTCATGTCTTTCCAGTAACCACATGACCTTATTTTCATTGCTTCAAATAGATATTGGAAAGAATCCAGTTGTGGATACTTTTAGGGGGAAAATTTAAAGAGCAACATTCACCCCCTCTGTTGCCGATTTCGATCCAACAATTGGTATTAGAGCCGGTTAGCTCTTCCTCATAGATCTTAACCAGTCTTTAGAGCCATGGCGACAGATAAGTACTCGACCAAGCCCCCGGTCTTCAATGGGATCGACTATTCCTACTGGAAGAGCCAAATGGAGACCTACATCCACGCTCAGGGCCACGCCATCTAGCGCAAGGTCAAGGTCCGGTATGCTGTTCCTGCCGATGAGAACATCAATGTCGGAAACATGGCTGATGTTGAGGCGAATGCTAAGGCAAGGAGCATCCTAATTCAGGGTTTGAGCAAAAGCGAGTTCGATCGCATCTCTCATCTGACGTCGGCCTTCGACATCTGGGTGATCCTCGATGCATACCATGAGGGCACCACCCAGATCAAGACGGTTCGACAAGACCAGTTCAAGCGAGATTACATCAAGATTGAAATGCTCGCCAGTGAGTCCCTCGATGAGTGCTTTGCGCGTTTCCACAATATTTTGAGCAACCTCCGAGTGGTCGGTCTCACATACCCCGACTCGGACAATGCTCGACAGATGCTCGCAGCTCTTGATTTGCGTGTTTGGGAGATGAAGGTGACTACCATCAAGGACACCACCGATCTCTCAACCTTGACTCTTGACGTGTTGTACTCACGCCTCAAGACTCACAAGATTGACATAGTCTCTCGTGGGTCGAAGTCGCAATCGATGGCCTTAGTCACCGATCCCAGTCTTGTTTCTGGACCTTCTTCTGAGTCGATTTGTGGATTCTCTCTGGCTGCTCTCTGTGACATAACTGATGATCAGTTAGAGCAGCTACCAGAGGATCAGTTAGTACTTCTAGCTAGAAAGTTTTCCCACACATACAAGAGGGTGAGGGATCGGAAAAGGAGTGGTCCGATAATTTGCTTCAAGTGTGGTGGCCCCAACCACATTCGGGCGAATTGCCCTAAGCTGGGGAAAGGAAAGGGTGACTACGGTGGTGTGAGCAAGAATGACTACATTGACAAGAACCTCAACAAGAAGCCCCCGGCTCATGCTCAAGGCAAGAAGAAGTTTCGCAACCTTGGCAAAGCCAAGAAGCTCTTCCACCGCGTCCTCACCACCTTTGACGACCTCGACCTCAGCGAGGTGGAGGGATGGAGCGACGACGACGGGACGGGTGATCAAGAACCCAAGGATGGCGACGACTTCTCCAGCATGTGCTTCATGGCCCTTGAGGGCGAAGTGAGCGACAGCGAGGTCTATTCCGACTCCGATGAGGTATACCCCTCCTATGACCAGCTTAATGATGCTTTTCTTAAGCTAGAGAAATTCCATGCTAGATCTAGGGCTAGGTGTAGCGAGTTGTAGAAGGAAGTAGATAGATTGTCACGGGAGCTTACTTCACTTATATCTGCTTCCTCCCGTGACAAATGTGATACATGCTCTATCTTGCTTGATGACATGGAGAAATTAAGGACCTCTCATGATAGTCTATCTTTTGAGCTTGACATGCTTAAGGTGGAGAATGTTAGTCTTTTGGTTGAACTAGAAATGAGTAGGATTGTTACTCCTTCATCTACTATTGTTGAGACTACATCTTGCACCTCATGTGAGGATAAGGACAATGCGTTTAGAGGTCTTTATACCATGCTCCTTGATCTGCCAGAATCATGTGAAAATTACAATAACTTGAAATTGAACCTAAAAAGGGCAGATCATAAGATTGCTGAGTTGCATGCTTCTTTGCTTGAGCCAATTGCTTCATGTATGAACTGTCCCAAATTAACTGCTGAAGTTGAATCTGTCTCAAAATAGTTTCAAGAAATGATTGACCACAACAAGAAGATGGCTCAATATGTTTTTAAGGACCCTGTTAGCTCACCATGCAATAATTGTGAAAAAGTAAAAACTGAGTTGATTGCATTAGATGACAAATGTGTAAAGCTAACTAAGGACCTTTTAGAGAAGTCACAATCTCCTTGTAATGTGTGTGCTGATGTGGGAGAGAAGCCCAAGGGTAAGGTAGAGATGCTTAGTGACGTGAACCAAATGGCTAACAATAGGACTGTCCTTTCGGAGTCAGCTGTGTGTGCACAAGCCATTTGCTCTTCTGCTATTGGTTCCCCTTCTACTCCCTTACCTGCTGCTGTCTCCTCTTCTCCCTGCTCTTCTTGCACCTCTCTCTTTCGGGAGTGTCAGTACCTTATGAACACTCTCGAGAGGTTTGTAGGAGGCAAGAAGAAGCTAAATCTTATTCTAGGTCAGTCCAAGATTTGCAAATTCAATGGCAAGAAGAAGCTAAATCTTATTCTAGGCCAATCCAAGATTTGCAAATTCAATCAAGGTCTAGGATATGATTTTCTTGAGGATGTTAGGAAGCATCCACCTGCCGTGCTCAGAACCATAGACGCAGGTGTGATCGAGGTCAAGCCCAGAACTGAGAAAGTTCAATTCAAGTCAGCGGGCTTTGTCTGATGAGGACATCACTTCTTCGGATACACACAACACTCCTCCACTTGACATTCAAGGACCAATCACTAGAGCTCGCGCCCGACAATTGAATTTACAGGTGAGCTCGTTCCTAAGTACTTCTTTTTGTTCATTTGAGAATCGATTGCTACCTAATGATTTAATTATGATTAGGAACCATGGAGAGGACCTAGAAGTACTTGGAGAAGGACTACGAGGCGCACAAGTCCAGCAAGGGCGGTCGAATCATGTTGGAGGCCCAACTCAAACCGACTTCGAATCCAATTCGGAGTCCAGGACCAGGTCGCACTAAAACGGACGCCCAGATCGCATCCGGACTCCGTTTTGGACGTTCTACATATGTATGGAAATCTGAGAAGACTACCTTTCCAATGGCTCTGGTCCCATGTCAAAATTCCTTCTGAGGCAACGGGAATCGTTGAAACAAGTGGGCGTTCAGAATCTGTCAGGGTGCTGCGCCACCGTCTTTTGGGCCTTTCGGCTTTGTATCGTGTTGGAGGCCATTAGGGCGCGTCCAGGGGTTTTGCACGCCCCTCACTCCTTTATATCCAGCCTCCACCCCACCATTAGGGTTCGGGTTTTGCTTAGATTAATTCTGTCTTTGAACAGTTTCGCCGTTCATCGGTTTGTGAGACCCCAACTTTCGAGTGCTAAATCAATACATCTGCAATTCAGTTGTGTTCTTCCTTGTTCTTGCTTGTGTTCTTCGATTCACAGGCAAGGAATAGCCTTCTTGGCGAGGTCAACCGGCTGCGCACGGTTGATAACCTGAGGAGACGTGGTGCTGCGATTGCGGGGTTCGGAACGTGTCGTGCGGAAGCCGGATCGAATTGTGTCGTGCCTCCACCAAATCGAACATATCCAGAACCTGTTGGAAGATCGGGACCCCGTTCCCATCAAGTGGTAATCAGAGCTTCAGGTGTTCCTTCAGGTTCGAGAATACCCTACCTTTGTTGTTTTCGTTTCATCCTAGAGTCCAAGAAAAGCCCTACAAAAAATTTTGTAGTCGTAGGTTGTTTCCTGTCCCAGATCTTGTTTACCCTTTTGCACAATTTAATTTCAGAGTCCGTAGTGTTGAGTTTGTGTCCTTAGTCGAGTTGTGTTGCTGGTTTAGATCGTGTTTTGTTTCGGGTTATCTTGCTTCCGCCACCTCTCATATAAACCCTAGCTGTCATCCATCGCGTATTCCACCCTCTGTTTTTGTTTTCCCACCCATATCCCACCCTCTGTTTGAGTCATCCTTTACGTCTCGTGATCACACAACACCATCCTCCACCTTTCCCCGAGCTTCCGCCACCAATTTCCACCAATTTCCTCCACCCGATTTCGTTTCGGCCTCCACAGAAACCATAACTCGGAGTCCTATCTTCAATCGGCCATAACTTTTGCATACGGACTCGAAATCAGGCGATTTTTTTTTGAAATTGGGTGAAATTAAATTTTGCATCCAAAACCGACCTGACTCAGTCGTGTTTCGGTGATTTTATTTTCCCCAAATTCGGCCTGGAAAGTGCAGTACTCGAGCTCCGAAATTGATTCACCGAATTTCCAGCACATTCATTATTTTCTGTAGTCCACACCTTACATCAGATTGAATTGAAACTTTGTGTGTTTCCTATTTCTGTGCTCTGCTTTGTGAAAAAAATAACAGAAAAAAAAAACAAAAAAGAAAAATTTTGGCACCTAGTTTTGCCTGCGAGCAAAGGCACCTGAGTTCTGTGCCTAAAAAAAAGAAAAAAAAAGAGATAAAAACCGGACAGAGCACAGTTTTAGGTGACAGAGCTTCATTTGTTTTGTGCTTATGCTGAATTAAGTTTCTCATTCCTGGCCATCTTTGTTCTTTGTCTTCGCTTACTTTCTCGCCGTGATTCCTTGTTCATCATATCCTAACACCGATATAGGACACATTTAGGCCAGCAACTAGGACCGGTGCTTTGGACATTTATTCAGCATTACTATCTGTTATTGATTTGTGTTCCACGATATATTTGGCCTTCAAGCTCCATATATCTACTTCGGGATAGCACAGTTTTGACCCTTGCAATCGTACTCCACGCTCGACATGGTTTCACGAACCACCACCGGTTGTACCACCTCATCGCTTTGGTAAGAACACTTGCAAGAGCTTGGTAAGCCACTTCCTTTGCGAGATTCCACCGCCTTCATTTGTAGTTGATAGGGATAATCCTTTTGTTTTCCGTGTGTTTCCACTAACCATGGCAGGAGACGAAGGAAACGGGTCACCGATCGATTTCAACGAGTGTGTTAGTCGCGGCCAGCTACAAGCTGCGCTCGACAAACAAAATGCTTCACTCGGCGCGAGAATGGACACCATCGTCGCCGCCATTGCCAAGTTGAACACCACAGAAGGCATTGAGCGGGTGGAGCGGTGGTTGGTGACCTCACCGGTCGGATGGACAAATTGAGGCACGCCGCCACTGTCAATGATGGCCATCGTCATGATGATGACACGTGTATGATGCAGATGGCAACATTGATCGGGCGACACAAGATGCACGACTACGTCGGCGTCTTCACAAAACCGACAAGGTATGGGAGGTAATAACCGAAACGACATGGTATGGAAGGTAATAACTAGAACAGACATGGTATGGAAGGTAATCGCGAACCGTCATGGTAACAGCGACCCTTTTGCTAAAGTCAAGTTTACCATTCCATCTTTTGCTGGTCTTTATGATGCTGATATATATCTTGATTGGGAGATGACGGTAGAGCAGAAATTTAATTCTCACTTGGTTCTGAACAACATAGAGTTAGACAAGCTACTAGTGAGTTTAAGGACTTTGCTATTATCGGTGGAATGAACTAAGTAACATGCGCTACAACTTTGATACATGGGAGCGGTTAAAAGAAGATATGCGTAATCGTTTTGTTCCTCCCACATATAAACTTGAATTGAGAAAAAATTGCAGCGCTTAGAACAAGGTGATCGTTCTGTTCGGGACTATTATGCTGAGCTTCAAAAGGGTATGATGCGTTGTGGGGTTGTTGAGGACACGGAGGATAAGATTTGTCGTTTCTACGAGGGGTTGGCGTGAAATTCAGGATATTGTTGATTATAAAGAATTTACTATCACAACCGTTGTTCCACCTTGCTATGCTTGCAGAAAAGAATTGCGGGACGCAAGGAATCAGCGAAGGCACGACCGAACGACCCTTCTACATGCCACGAACGACTACATCGGCGGGACTGCCCAAGTCTTCTTGAATTTTCGTTCTCCTCCACCACTGTGAACAAGATTGCAGCAGCGCCACCAAGCCACCTTCAAAAATTCTTTGCGAGTTCCAGCCAAGAGTTCTTCTTTCGTGGTTTCAACGGGCCGCTCCTCCGATATTCAGTGCCACCGCTGCCATGGGCTTGGTCATGTGCGGAAGAATTGCCCTAGCCAACGGGCATACATCGCCACAAAGATGGAGGCTACATCAGCACTTCGGATGTTGAGGAGGATGATGATCTGCTGCTGCCTCGGATGACAATGGCGGTGGTGATGACGACTGGTCCTTGGTGGGCGTCCACGGCGACGCTACGAGCATCATTGTGCAGCGAGTCCTCAGCACACAGTAGAACAAACCGACAAGCTTCAACGCCATAATTTGTTTCAGACTTTCTTCGCAATCAAGAACCGGCGTGCACGTGTCATCATTGATGGAGGAAGCTGCAACAACTTGGTGAGTTCTGATTTGGTCAAGAAGCTTGGTTTGACCACGCGACCACATCCACATCCATACCATATTCAGTGGTTAAATGATTCTGGAAAAGCTAAGGTAACGCAAACATGCCGAGTCCATTTTTCCATTGGTGGTTATGCTGATCATGTTGATTGTGATGTGGTTCCCATGCAAGCATGCTCTCTTTCATTGGGTCGACCTTGGGAATTTGATAATGATGCTTTACACCATGGTAGTAGTAACAAATACACTTTTATGCATAAGGGAAAGAAAGTTACTTTACTGCCTTTGACCCCAACTGAGATTATAGAGGCCGATAGGGAGAGAGTTGCTGCTGCTAATGATGCAAAGGAACATGATAAATCTGAAAAACAGCAAGTAATCCATTTGAAAAATTCTGTTATGCTTGCCACAAAATCAGACCTTGCTGAAATTGATGATGTTAATGATACATGCTATGCTTTTGTGTGCAAAGATGCTTTATTTTCCTTGATAATATGCCTTGCACTTTGCCTGCTCCTGTCACTAACCTTTGCAGGAGTTTAGAGATGTTTTCCCGATGAGATACCTCCGGGACTTCCACCCATTAGAGGGATTGAACACCAGATTGACTTAATCCTCGGAGCGAGTTTGCCAAACCGTGCGGCATACAGGACCAATCCGAAGAGACTAAGGAGATTCAGCGACAAGTCCAAGACCTTTTGGACCGTGGGTACGTGCACGTGAGAGCCTTAGTCCTTGTGTTGTTCTGTTCTTTTGGTTCCCAAAAAGATGGTTCTTGGCGTATGTGTGTAGATTGTAGAGCCATTAACAACATTACTATAAGGTATCGTCATCCTATTCCTAGGCTAGACGACATGCTTGATGAGTTGTGTGGTGCTATAATTTTCACAAAGATTGACTTGCGTAGTGGATACCACCAAATAAGAATGAAAATTGGCGATGAATGGAAAACCGCTTTTAAAACTAAGTTCGGCTTGTATGAGTGGTTAGTCATGCCTTTTGGTTTAACTAATGCACCTAGCACTTTCATGAGATTAATGCACGAGGTTTTACGTCCTTTCATTGGCAAATTTGTGGTTGTTTACTTTGATGATATCTTGATTTATAGCAAGTCCATGGATGAACATTTGAATCACTTACGTGCTGTTTTTAATGCTTTGAAAGATGCACGTTTGTTTGGTAACCTTGACAAGTGCACCTTTGCACGGATCGAGTCTCTTTTCTTGGCTATGTTGTGACTCCACAGGGAATTGAGGTTGATAGAGCCAAGGTGGAGGCGATATGGAGTTGGCCCACACCCACGACGGTCTCCCAAGTGCGGAGTTTCCTTGGCCTTGCAGGATTTTATCGCCGCTTTGTCAAGGAATTCAGCACCATTGCGACGCCATTGATTGAGTTGACAAAGAAGGGCGTCGTGTTCCATTGGGGGCCATCACAAGAGGAGTCCCTTAATCTTTTGAAGGACAAGCTTACACACGCACCATTGCTCCAACTTCCGAATTTTGGTAAGACTTTTGAGCTGGAATGTGATGCTAGCGGAATTGGTATTGGTGGTGTTCGATGCAAGAAGGCAAACTGTTGCCTACTTTAGTGAAAAATTGAATGGTCCTGCTCTTAATTATTCCACGTATGATAAAGAATTGTATGCTCTTGTTCGTTCTTTAGAGACGTGGCAACACTATTTATGGCCTAAAGAATTTGTCATTCATTCCGATCATGAATCACTTAAGCATATTCGTAGTCAAACCAATTTGAATCGTAGACATGCTAAGTGGGTTGAATTTATTGAATCTTTTCCTTATGTCATTAAACACAAGAAAGGGAAGGATAATGTGATTGCTTGATGCTTTGTCTCGACGCTATACCATGTTGTCTCAACTTGATTGTCGCCTTTTGGTCTTGAACCTATTAAAGCACAATATGCTTTTGATGCTGATTTTAAGGATGTGTTGCTGCATTGTAAAGAGGACAAGCATGGAATAAATTCGTGATCAATGATGGATTTTTGTTTAGAGCTAACCGCCTATGCATTCCAGTTGGATCCGTTCGTCTTTTGTTGTTGCAGGAAGCGCATGGAGGCGGTTTGATGGGACATTTTGGTGCTAAGAAGACGGAGGACGTTCTGGCCACACACTTCTTTTGGCCAAAGATGAGGCATGATGTTGAGCGGTTTGTGGCTCGCTGCACTACATGTCAAAAAGCTAAGTCTCGCTTGAATCCACATGGTTTATATATGCCTCTTCCTGTTCCTTCTATTCCATGGGCAGATATTTCTATGGACATTGTTTTAGGATTGCCTAGGACTAAGAGGGGGAGGGATAGCATTTTTGTTGTTGTGGATCGCTTTTCTAAGATGGCTCACTTTATACCATGTCATAAAACTGATGATGCCGTTCATATTGCTGACCTCTTTTTCAAAGAGATAGTTCGTTTGCATGGTATGCCTTCTACTATTGTTTCAGATCGTGATGCTAAGTTCTTGAGTCACTTTTGGCGTACTCTATGGAACAAGTTGGGTACAACGTTGTTGTTCTCTACAACATGTCACCCACAAACTGATGGCCAAACCGAGGTGGTGAACCGCACATTGTCTACCATGTTGAGAGCTGTTTTAAAGAATAATTTGAAGCTGTGGGAAGAGTGTTTGCCACATGTTGAGTTCGCATATAACTGAGCGGAACACTCCACTACCAAGGTAAGTCCTTTTCAGGTAGTGTATGGATTCAATCCCCGTGCCCCTATTGATATTTTACCTTTGCCTACTAGTGAGAGAGTTCATAATGATGCTAAGGAGCGTGCTGATTTCATTGTCAAAATGCATGAGACTACTAAGGCAAACATTGAAAAGATGAATGAAAAATATAGGATTACTGGTAGTAAAGGTAGAAAGGAAGTTAAACTTGAACCGAGTGATTTTGTTTGGTTGCACTTGAGAAAGGATAGATTTCCTGAGTTACAAAAGTCAAAATTGATGCCTAGAGCTGCTGGTCCTTTTAAGATAATTGAGAAGATAAATGATAATGCATATAAACTTGAGTTGCCTCCCGAGTTTGGGGTTAGTCCCACCTTTAACATTTCAGATTTGAAGCCATACTTGGGAGAAGAAGATGAGGCTGAGTTGGGGACAACTCCGCTTCAAGAGGGGGAGGATGATGAGGACATCACTTCTTCGGATACACACAACACTCCTCCACTTGACATTCAAGGACCAATCACTAGAGCTCGCGCCCGACAATTGAATTTACAGGTGAGCTCGTTCCTAAGTACTTCTTTTTGTTCATTTGAGAATCAATTGCTACCTAATGATTTAATTATGATTAGGAACCATGGAGAGGACCTAGAAGTACTTGGAGAAGGACTACGAGGCGCACAAGTCCAGCAAGGGCGGTCGAATCATGTTGGAGGCCCAACTCAAACCGACTTCGAATCCAATTCGGAGTCCAGGACCAGGTCGCACTAAAACGGACGCCCAGATCGCATCCGGACTTCGTTTTGGACGTTCTACATATGTATGGAAATCTGAGAAGACTACCTTTCCAATGGATCTGGTCCCATGTCAAAATTCCTTCTGAGTCAACGGGAATCGTCGAAACAAGTGGGCATTCAGAATCTGTCAGGGTGCTGCGCCACCGTCTTTTGGGCCTTTCGGCTTTGTATCGTGTTGGAGGCCATTAGGGCGCGTCCAGGGGTTTTGCACGCCCCTCACTCCTTTATATCCAGCCGCCACCCCACCATTAGGGTTCGGGTTTTGCTTAGATTAATTCTGTCTTTGAACAGTTTCGCCGTTCATCGGTTTGTGAGACCCCAACTTTCGAGTGCTAAATCAATACATCTGCAATTCAGTTGTGTTCTTCCTTGTTCTTGCTTGTGTTCTTCGATTCGCAGGCAAGGATTAGCCTTCTTGGCGAGGTCAACCGGCTGCGCACGGTTGATAACCTGAGGAGACGTGGTGCTGCGATTGCGGGGTTCGGAACGTGTCGTGCGGAAGCCGGATCGAATTGTGTCGTGCCTCCACCAAATCGAATATATCCAGAACCTGTTGGAAGATCGGGACCCCGTTCCCATCATTGTCTAAGGGATTTCTGACAGCAAAATAATTCCACCTGTTACTTTGGCCTCTCAGAAGGCGAAGCCTCATCGTGCTGCTTCTACCTCTCAGAAGGTGAAGTATCATTGCACCTTTTGTCAGAAGGATGGACACTTGGTCGAGCGATGCTTCAGGCGCGCCAAGATTGCGTAGAGAGATCGTGTTCGTGATCTTAGGAGTATTCAGGGTCAGCCCCAAACCTTTAGTGCACCTAAGACCAACACGAGGTCTAGGGTTGATCACTCTTAGGGTTTTAGGCAGTATCGAGGACTTGGTTTTTCCGATGTTTTTGATTTTCATCCTCGATTTGCCTCTACTAGCGATATCCGCTGTCCTAAGGGTAGATCTCGTTTCCCCCGTCGAGATAGCTACCCGCGGCGTGATCAGCATGTTGCTGGTGTCTTGACTCGCTCCTCCGTAGCAGTCAAGCCCAACAAGGTCTGCACACAGACCTTCTGGCTTGTTGAGCTTCTGGCTTATTGAGCGACAGAGAGCGTATGGTAGCTAGGGGTCAGTCGTGTGTGGCTATTTCTTCTACTCGACGTGTTACTCAGTATTGGATGCCAAAATCACTCTTGATTTACCCTAGTACTGAGACTTTACTCTCTCGTTGACTCAGGTTCGCCGGGTAGGGAAGAGAGAGGTTTGGCTCGTTGACTCCGGGAGTTCTCGACACATGACTGGAGACTCTCGTTGGTTCTCTTCCCTAGCTCGTGATCCAGGTGATGAGATGATCACCTTCGGAGATGCTTCGTCTGGCGTGTCATCGCCAAAGGTATAGTGCGTGTTAATGAGTCTTTTATTTTAAAAGATGTTGCCTTGGTTAGTAAGCTGCGGTATAATTTTCTTTCTATTTCTCAGCTTACCGATGACGGCTTTGAGGTGAGCTTTAAGAAAAACGCTTGCAAAATTTTTGATTCTTCGGGTAGTCTAGTTTGCGGGATTTCTCGTTATGGGAGAATCCTTCATGCTGATTTTTCTGAGTCTTCTGGTGATCCTCTCCGGTGTTTAGTTGTGTCTGAGTCCCGTGACGTTACCTTCTGGCATAGGAGACTTGGTCATATTGGATTTGATCATTTGACCCAAGTTAGCGGCCACGATCTCATTCGTGGTCTGCCGAAACTCAAGATGGTCAAAGATATTATTTGCGCTCCTTGCTGGCACGGCAAGATGGTTGCGGCTTCTCACCCTCCGGTCACAGTGACTATGACCGATGCACCAGGACAGCTGCTCCACATGGACACAGTTGGACCAGCTCGAGTGCAATCAGCAAGAGGGAAGTGGTATGTTCTTGTCGTGGTCGATGACTTATTCTTTCTTGTGCATCCTTGATGTGTTTATTGCCAAAAGGGGAATAATAGTGGGAGAAAAAGCCATTTTGGGAGCCTTGAGGAAAACTTGCTCTTTCTTTTGCTCCTTATGTCAACATGGTCATTAGCATCATGTTCTTTCTTTGGACCATGTTTGACTTTCTTTTCAAACTCAGCTTTGTGCTTTTTCTGGGTTTGTCAATATACTCATCAAGGGGGAGATTGAGAGACCATGTGGAGGTGGCCACATGTTTATGATGAGTAATTGACAAGGTTGTTGCAAAGATTGAGTTTGATTTGAAGTGATTTGTGCTAGGACGGCATTTGGCGCAGTCGGGTTGATTAGATAGACTTATCGCATATTCCTTTTCCCGATTGGTCGTTTGGGAAATTTCATGCCTGAGTTGGTTTATTGATGCTATTTATGCTTTTATATGTGTCGAGCGGTGCTATTTGATGTGTTTCTTGTCTGTGATGGCTGCAGGACGTCGAGGCGGAGCCGTGGCAAGACACGAGGTGACCAGACTAGACACAGGCGGTGTCGAGGTCAGAACGGTTGGAGGTGTCGAAGACGGCGGAGACTCGAGGTGGTTGCGAGGCTTGGACGACAAGCAACGCGGAAGCTTCCCAGAAGGTGCAAGAGGGGCGAATTGGTAATTTCGCAAGGCTGCACAAGCGGGAGCGGGTTCCGTTGGATTTAGCGGGCGTAACGGGTTGGAGACCCGTTAGCCAAAGGCTATAAATAGGAGAGAATTCCTGGTTGTATGCATGGCTTTGGGAGAGAGTTAGGGTTTTTGTTTGAGTCAAAAGAGCCTTTGAAGAGGTTGTTTTGCTTTGGGGCTTTAGTTGGTGAGAGTTGGTAGGAGTGGGCAGAGGTACGTTCTTCTCCTCTGTGTCCCCTGTAAGTGTTCTTGAGTGAGGATGCAGTGAGTTCTTGATCATTCAAGCATGTATGGGGAAGTAGAGAGAGTGTGAGTTGATTCTCCTATGTAATCATGTATCTCTCTTTCTCAATATCAATCTGAGATGGTTTTGTTTAAGTTTGATTGAGCTCCTGTCTCTCTGTTGGTTTTTGCTCTTCGATACTCTTTTTGCTTGATTTCTCACTCTTTGTGATTTGAGTGATTTCTTGCTGAGAAGGGCCAAAATGGGTTGCTCTGTGATGGAAAAAGGTCCCAAGATCATTTGATCAGTTTTTCCCGTGAGCAAATCTTTTTAAATCTCAGTTTCTTTCTCTTGGCCTCCTCTGTTCTTCATTTCCTTTCTAGGGTTTTGAATGGATTCTATTTCTCTTCATGAGATGGCCTGAGATTTGGTCTAGAGAGTCCTGTGACCATAGCTATGCAAAGATTGAAGAGAAATTTGGATTTTGATGTTGCCTTTGTAGGTTTTCAGATTTTTGGGTCAAATCTGAATTTCTTGTGTTTTTGTTTGATA
This sequence comes from Dendrocalamus sinicus, assembly GCA_036346575.1. NCBI lineage: Eukaryota > Viridiplantae > Streptophyta > Magnoliopsida > Poales > Poaceae > Dendrocalamus > Dendrocalamus sinicus. The sequence goes on along the minus strand of CM070653.1, from coordinate 8,941,288 downwards.
CCCTTGTTGTTTGAAGTCTCTAGGCTATTTAGTTTAAGGTCTTAGCCTTGTAATAAGAAAAGATTGGAGGAATTTCATCTTTTTCTCTATTTTAGGCAAGATCCAGAAAATTCAGTTTTCAGAGTTTCAGTTGGCTTTCTATGCTCCTGCTGAAATACAAAGTCCGGTCAGACCGGCGAATGACCTGCGGTCAGACCGGAGAAGGGCCGACGGTTTGACCGGCGGCAGATGACCAGTCAGACCGGCCTGGCACATGCGGTCTGACCACCCAGCCTTTTCAAGTCAGTCCGGCCTTTTGTGATTTGTGCTGACTGTTGGTTTTTCCCTTGGGTGTCGATCTCTTTTCCCTTGCTTTCCTCTCTGTAAGTTTAGGGTTCCAGAGATCCTTTAAACTCAGCTTCATAGCTTTCAATAGCTATTGAAGAGGAGTTTCTTTCAGGGTTTCTTTTGAGGGAAATTTTTTAAAAGTCGACATTAACCCCCCTCTATCGCCAATTCGGTCCAACAATTGGTATCAGAGCCGGTTAGCTCTTCTCAATAGATCTTAACCGGTCTCTAAAGCCATGGCGACGGATAAGTACTCGACCAAGCCCCCGATCTTCGATGGGATCGATTATCCCTTCTGGAAGAGTCGGATGGAGACCTACATCCAGGCTCAGGGCTACGCCATTTGGCGTAAGGTCAAAGTACGATATGTTGTTCCTGCCGATGAGAACATCAACGCTGGAAAAATGCATGATGTTGAGGCAAATGCGAAGGCAAGGAACATCATAATCCAGGGGTTGAGCAGAAGCGAGTTCGATCGCATCTCTCATCTTACGTCGGCCTTCGACATCTGGGTGACCCTCGATGTATACCATGAGGGCACCACCCAGATTAAGACGGTTCGACAGGACCAGTTCAAGCGAGATTACAACAAGTTTGAAATGCTCGCTGGCGAGTCCTTATATGAGTGCTTCGCTCGTTTTCACAAAATTCTGAGCAATCTTCGAGCGGTCGGTCTCACATACCCCGACTCAGACAATGGTCGTCAAATGTTGTCTGCTCTTGATTTGCGGGTTTGGGAGATGAAGGTGACTACCATCATGGACACCACCGACCTCTCGACTTTGACTCTTCACGCGTTGTTCTCACGCCTCAAGACTCACGAGATTGACATTGTCTCTTGTAAGTCGAACTCGCAGTCGATGGCCTTAGTCACCGATCCCGGCTCTGCTTCTGGTTCTTCCGATTTTTCTTTTGGATTCTCTCTTGCTGCTCTCGGTGGACGAATCGATGATCGATTAAAGCACTTGCGATGAGCGATTAGCCCTCTTAGCTAGAAAGTTTTCTCATGCTTACAAGTGGAGGAGGGACGGAAAGAGAGGAGGACCCGTGATCTGCTTCGAGTGTGGTGGCCCCAACCACATTCGAGCGAACTGCCCCAAGCTGGGGAAGGGCAAAGGCGACTACGACGGTGTGAGTAAGAACGACTACATCGATAAGAATCGCAACAAGAAGCCTCTTGCTCACACCCAAGGCAAGAAGAAGTTCCGTGACCTTGGCAAAGCCAAGAGGCTTTTGCATCGCGTCCTCACCGCCTTCGACGACCTCGATCTCAGCGAGGTGGAGGGGTGGAGCGACGATGATAGGAAGGACGAAGAAGACTCCAAGGGCGGCGACGACTTCTCCAGAATGTGCTTCATGGCCCTTGAGGGCGAGATCAGCGACAGCGAGCTGTACTCTGACTCCGATGAGGTATACCCTTCCTACGACCAGCTTAATGATGCTTTTCTTAAGCTAGATAGATTTCATGCTAGATCTAGAGCTAGGGTTAGCGAGTTGGAGAAGGAATTAGAGAGCCTATCACGGGATCTTACTTCACTTAGATCTGCTCCCTTCCATGATGATTGTGATGTATGTACTGCTCTGCTTGGTGACATGGAGAAACTAAGGACCTTGCATGATAGTGTGTCCTCTGAGCAAGACATGATTAAGGTGGAGAATTTTAGTCTACTTACTGAACTAGAGATGAGTAGGATTGTTACTCCTTCATCTATTATTGTTGAGACTACATCTTGCACCTCATGTGAGGATAAGGACAATACTTTTAGAGGTCTTTATACCATGTTGCTCAATCTGCCCGAGACCCTGTTAGCTTACCATGAATTAACTGTAACAAACTAAAATCTGACTTGATTGCATTGGATGAAAAATGTGTGAAGCTGACTAAGGACTTTCTAGAGAAGTCACCTTCTACTTGTAATGCTTGTGCTGAGGAGAGGAAGGAGCCCAAGGGTAAGGTAGAGACGCCTAGCGAGGTGAACCACTTGACTAGCAGTAGGATTGTCCCTTCTGAGTCAGCTGAGCATGCTCAAGCCATTCGTTCCTCTGCTGTTGGTTCTTCTTCTGCTCCCTTAACTCCTGCTGTCTCTTCTTCCCCTGCTCTTCTTGCACCTCTCTCTTTCGGGAGTATCAGTACCTTATGAATACTCTCGAGAGGTTTGTAGGAGGCAAGAAGAAGCTAAACCTTATTCTAGACCAGTCCAAGATTTGCAAATTCAATCAAGGTCTAGGATATGATTTTTCTGAGGATATGAGGAAGCATCTACCTGCTGTGCTTAGACCCATAGCCGCAGGTGTGATCGAGGTAAAGGCCAGAACTGACAAAGTCCAATTTAAGTCTACGGGCTTTGTCCAAGGGATTTCTGACAGCAATGTGATTCCACCTGTTGCTTCGGCCTCTCAGAAGGCGAAGCCTCATCATGCTACTTCTACCTCTCAGAAGGTGAAGTATCATTGCACCTTCTGTCAAAAGGATGGGCATTTGATCAATCGATGCTTCAGGCACGTGAAGATCGCGCGAAGAGACCGTGTTACAGCTCTTAGGCGTATTCAGGATCAGCCCCAGACCTTGAGTGCACCTAAGACCAACACGAGGTCTAGGTCTGCTTCAGGTGTTTCTAATGGGTTTGGGCAGCATCGAGAACTTGGTTTTTCTGAGTTTTCTGGTTTTCGTCCTCATGCTCCCTTTGGTCGTGACTTCCGCCGTTCTGAGGGTAGATCTCGCTTTCTCCGTCGAGATGGCTACCCGTGGCGAGATCAGCGTGTTGCCGGTGCTCCGACTCGCTCTCCCGTAGCAATCGGACCCAGCAACAGCTTCAGGTATGCTCACAGAACTTTTGCTTCTTTGAGTGACAGAGAGCGTACGGTAGATAGAGGTCAATCGTGTGTGGCTACTTCTTCTACTCGACGTGTTACTCAGTATTGGGTGCCAAAATCACTCTTGATTTATCCGAGTACTGAGACTTTACTCTCTATTTGACTCAGGTTCGCCGGGCAGGGAAGGGAAAGGTTTGGCTTGTAGACTCCGATTGTTCTCGTCATATGACCGGAGACTCCCGTTGGTTTTCTTCCCTAGCCCGTGCTCCAGGTGGTGAGACTATCACCTTCGGAGACACTTCGTCTGGGCGCGTCATCGCCAAAGGTACAGTGCGCGTTAATGAGTCTTTTATTTTGAAAGATGTTGCCTTGGTTAGTGAGCTGCAGTATAATTTGCTTTTAGTCTCTCAGCTTACCGATGACGGTTTCGAGGTGAGCTTCAAACAAAAACAATTGCAAAATTCTTGATTCTTCGGGTGGTCTGGTTTGCGGGATTTCTCGTTATGGGAGGATCTTTTGTGCTGATTTTTCTGAGTCTTCTGGTGATCCTCTCCGGTGTTTGGTTGCTTTGGAGTCATGTGACCTTTCCTTCTGGCATAAGAGACCTGGTCATATTAGATTTGACCATTTGACCCGAGTTAGTGGCCACAATCTCATTCGTGGTCTACAGAAACTCAAGATGGTCAAAGACATTGTTTGTGCTCCTTGCCGGCACGGCAAGATGGTTGCCGTTTCTCACCCTCCGGTCACAGTGACTATGACCGATGCTCGAGGACAGCTGCTCCACATGGACACAGTTGGACCAGCTCGAGTGCAGTCAGCAGGAGGGAAGTGGTATGTTCTTGTCGTGGTCGATGACTTCTCGAGATTTTCTTGGGTGTTTTTCTTAGCCTCGAAGGATGAGACGTTTACACACTTCCGAGGTCTTTTTAGTAGGCTTTCTGTTTAGCTCCCGGGTGCCTTACGAGCGATCCGCAGTGACAATGGCACGAAGTTCAAGAATTCCTACTTTGAGAGGTTTTGCGATGAGACAGGTGTAGAACACCAGTTCTCTTCTCCGCACGTCCCACAGCAAAATGGTGTTGTGGAGAGGAAGAACCGTACCTTGGTCGAGATGGCCAGGACTATGCTTGATGAGTATTCTACACCTACGAAATTTTGGGCTAAGGCCATTGCGACCGCGTGCCATGTTTTGAACAGAGTTTTTCTTCGGGCACACTTGCATCGCACTTATGAGCTGAGATATGGGCGAAAACCCAGTGTCTCGCATTTTTGCGTATTTGGTTGCAAGTGTTTCATTCTAAAGTCCGGGAACCTAGACAAGTTCGAGTCACGTTCTTGCCCCTGTAGCTAGACTTGAGGCCATTAGAATTCTGCTTCTTCAATCAGACCTGTGAGGTATCTTTCTAGGTTACTCGACTTCTTCGCGGGCGTATAGGGTCTGGAACTGCGAGTCTAATAAATTGGTAGAGACCTGTGAGGTGGCCTTCGACGAGGCAAGTCCGGGGACTAGGCCCGATATCTCAGGTTCTTTAGAGCAGTCCGAGCCTATCTTTGTGGATGATGAAGACGACGGAGATAAGGGTAGTTTACCCGATCCAGTTCCTCATCCTCCACCCGAGGTGTCGTCTTCCACCGCACCTCCAGGTGATCAGCCCATGCCTTCTGCTTCCTCCGGAGCTAGTGGCTCTGTTCCTGCTTGCTTTTGCGGCTTCTAAGGGTTTCAAGCTTTACCAAATGGATGTCAAGAGTGCCTTCCTCAATGGCTTTATTGAGGAAAAAGTCTATGTGAGACAGCCTCCAGGTTTCGAGAACCCCAAATACCCAAACCATGTCTACAAGCTTTTCAAAGCTTTGTATGGATTTCAGCAGGCCCCTAGAGCTTGGTATGAGAGGCTTAAGTCCTACTTGTTGAGTCATGGTTTTGAGATGGGTAAGGTGGATAAGACCTTGTTCATTCGTAGGCATGGCACAGACCTTTTGCTCATCAAGATTTATGTGGATGACATCATCTTTGGCGGCTCTTCTCATACTCTTGTTTCACAGTTCTCGGATGTCATGAGCATCGAGTTTGAGATGAGTATGATGGGCGAGTTGACCTTCTTCCTTGGCTTTCAGATCAAGCAGACTCGGGAGGGTACCTTCTTGTATCAAGGCAAGTATCCTCGTGACCTCCTGAGACGCTTTGACATGAGTGATGGTAAGCCCGTGTCAACTCCCATGGCGTCCATAGGCTCCCTCTTGTATCCCAGATGAGGACAGCGAGCCAGTTGATCAGAAGGAGTATCGCAGCATGATTGGCTCTCTCTTATACCTCACTACCTCGAGGCCAGACATACACTTCTCCGTGTGTCTGTGTCCTCGCTTTCAGGTTTCTACTCGCGTATCTCACCACCAGGCGGTGAAACGCATCCTTCGGTACCTTCAAGCTACCATTGACTATGGTATCTGGTACTCTTCCTCGTCCTGTCTTTCCTTGAGAGCCTACTCGGACGCAGACTTTGCCGGCTGTAGGATAGATAGGAAGAGCACTTCTGGCACCTGCCAATTCATTGGCCCTTCTCTTGTTTCCTAGTCCTCGAGGAAGCAGTCCGGTGTTGCACAGTCCACCGCAGAGGCCGAGTACATTGCTGCCGCTAGGTGCTTTGGATGGTCTCTACCCTGCAGGACTTTGGGTTAGCCATAGACAGTGTTCCACTCTTCTGTGATAACATTGCCAAGAACCCAGTGTAGCACTCTAGGACCAAGCACATTGATATTAGATATCACTTCCTTTGAGACCATGTGGAGAAGGGTGACATAGTGCTCTAGTTTATGGAGAGTGACCACCAGTTGGCTGATATCTTTACCGAGCCTTTGGATAGCTCTAGGTTTTTAGCTCTACGGGGAGAGCTTGGGGTGGTCTGTCCTTATGAACTATTGTGAAGGGGAGTTTTGCGCTTCATGCTTTATCTTGTTTATTATGCTCTTACTCCTTTCTGTTGCATTACATATGGGTGCATTGGGGTTAGTCCTCCTAGCATAGGTTAGAGTGGTTCTCTTGTCGAGTTGTTTAGACTTCTTCCTCTCATCTTGTGATTCTAAGATGCTGCTTATTAGCTGTTTCTCTTCTCACTAGGTTGAAATCACCCACTTCTTATAGGTTCTAGCGAGGGTTGGGCCACCCTCGGGTAGATGGGGTACGTGTTTGCTCCTTAGTGTATTAGATGATCAGCTGATAGTCCTAGAGTCATATGGTGTAGATGAGAGTCAGTCTAAGCCATAATATCCTCTATATCTTATCTATGCTTTAAGGATTGCCTTTTCTGATTTTCTTGCCAGCTTCTCGAGTTTATTGCTTTGGTTCAGGGAGAGTTCATTTGGGAGCTTCTAGATCTTAATATTGACATAACTCAACTTGAACTAAAAGCTGCATCACATGTTGAGGGGGAGCTGGATTTTCTTGCATATCATATAACTTCATGGAGTCTTGATTATTATCCTGTTATGACATGTTTACAATCAATTACATCTTGCCATGATCTATGCTTACTTGCTAGATTTATCATGACTTTATATGTGTAGTTTAGTCTTTGCCATGATAGGTTGATTAAAATGCTCAACTTAAACTAATTCATGTCATGTTAGCTCTTGAGACTAGTTGAAGTATCGGAAGCGGCAACAGGGGGGTGAATGGTGCCTAATTAAAAAAATGCCCCTAAGGTATTCACAAAAAATCTCAACTTTCCGGAAGCTACAAAAGCTATGAAGAAATAGAGCAAAGCATTCCAAGAAAGTAAATCAAGCCAGAGAGCGAACAAGGACTACCATTGCCAAGTTAATTGTAAAACCGAAATTAGAACCTAGAGAATAACACACAAGAAAATAGGCATGCAGAAATTTAGAGAGCAGAGATTCCAATATTAAGCTTTTCCCATAATCAAGCCAACTAAACAGGAAGACTAAATGAAAACAAAAGGAATCAAACTTCCACTTGAAATGATTGCCTGACTTAGCTAAAACTCAGATCTACCAAGCTTAAAAGGCTGCAGTTACTAGCTAAAAAAGACTAAAAATATATGCTGCAGAAATCAAGCAAAACAGACCATTTTTACTGCCAGCCAAGAATAGCATAAATGAAAGCAAACTGCACTGCAAAGCTGGCCGAAAGCTCAAGAAAAGAATTTCAGAACACCAATACATGATAGCATATAGCTGAAAGCATAGAGCCGAGATCAAGAAAAATCAAAGAACACATATTCTTCCCGGGTGAGATTCTGGCCGCAAGGATCAAACCTACTGCAGCTAAAAATGGATCACAAAAAAATGCAAACAGAGCACAAGAAAGTGACTACAAACGGGAGGCTGCTGCTAGCCGATTTCTTCAAGTACTGGACTGATTCAGAGTTAAAGCAAAAGACAAGAGAGCTGCTATCCAAGTACTGTCTGCAAAGCATGTGAAACCTGATTTTGTTGACAGAAGAACTTCGGCAGACAAACACTAAACCCAGCCTGGACTGACAAAAGACTGAGTTTAGGTCCAACCGAAAGCTGAGTTAAAAAGAAATCTCACAACTCAGGCCAAAATACCAAAAAGTTTACAAGCTGCAGAGAGAACTAAATAACCTTGAAACCACGGACACAAAAGGGTTTCGACTGAAATGCACACAGAATAAGAACTGAAAAATACTAGGAGAAAAGATGAGACAAAATCCAATTTACTCGAGAGATTCAAATCAAAAGATCATGGGATTTTTTATTACAACAAGAGATCCACCTCTGATCAAGAATACACTGAACTAACACTCATCATCTGCTAGGGGATCAAGAACAAAAAAAACCTTCTGCATACCAAAGTAGTAAGCCCTAGCCATAACTGAATACAGAGGAAGATGGCAGAGAATCATAAGGTAACTACAAACCAAGTCCTTTCTCTCTGGAAGATGCTAGCCAATATACCTTGGAGAACAACTTCCAGTTTTAGGAATAGTCTGCTATTTATCACCTCATGGCTGGAAACAAAATGAAGCAAAACTAAACAGTAGGCAGCAAAGGACTCAAGAACAAAGAACAGAAAACACAGGAAACAAAGGCATTCAAAAAACAGAAGCGAGTCACAAAGAGAAAACAAATGATCATAGCAGCTCAAACTCAAGATTTCTCAAATGAGACAGAGACATGAATGATTAAATGAGATTGAGTTTACATCCAGATCACTCCATTTCTCAAAGCGATCAACACACACAAATGAAACTCAAAAGCTACTACTGCCTACTACTCTCACATCTCATGCATACATGGAGAGAAACAAGCATAAAACTCTCGTACCCACTCCCTCTACGTCTCTCATGCCTACTCCTCTCCTTTTATAGCCTCCCACTAATGGGTTTGCCTCTCACTTTACCCGCTAAGCCCTAACAACTCTTGCGCTTTATCCATTAGCTCAAAGCCAAATCTGCTTCCTTTTGTGCAGCCCTGTGCTTTTACCAAAACACCCCTCCTGAACCTTCCGGGAAGCTTCCTCATTTCTTGCCGCCCAAGCCTCGCAACCACCTCGAGTCCTTGTCATCTTCAGCACATCCCGACCGCTCCGACCTCAGCACCACTTGCGCCTAGTCCGGTCATCCCGTGCCTCGCCACGACTCCGCCTCGACGTCTCGCAGCCATCACAGACAAGAAACATATCACATAGCATCGTTCGACATAATGTAATTAACAATCGCATTAGATAAATCTTAATCACAAAATAGCCAAACCTATCAAATCAAAAGTATAAGCATCCTAAGCATTTTGACCAAGTTTGACCAAGTCTGTCTGAAACCAAATGCACCATACGATAACCCGGCATGAACCACACAAACCAAACTCAACTTTTCCTAAAACAGATGTCAATCACTCATCACACACACGGAGTCACCTCCACATGGTCTATCAATCTCCCCCTTGATGAGTATATTGACAAACACAGAAAAAGCGTAAAGTTGAGTTTGTTTGAAAATGAAAGAGACTCAAACATGGTCTAAAGAGAACCGAAGAAGCTTATGACCATGTTCTCCAAAGCTCCGGAAAGTCCCAAAAAGGCTTTTTCTCCGCTATTCTTCCCCTTTTGGCAATAAACCCATCAAGATGCAAGGAAGAGAATCAAATATGAGTATGGATGGAATGGCTGACTTTTATTCATATTAAGCATGATGAGCCATGAAGATTATCCAAAATGACCTTGAAGTATTACACCAAACTATAACAGATAAGAATGCTATCAAGATCATGACAATACTTGTATAGACAAGCCAAGCCAAATAAGTCATAGTCTGAAAATTAGTCGAATTTCTTAGCATGATAAGTCAACTATGATTCTAGTCTAGCTAAAGGTATCCAAAGATGATGCAAGCTATGTCAATAATCTAAGTGGAACCAAGAAGCTAGTATTGAGTCAATTTAGAGTGCTACAAGTTCAAGAATGAGACATTTGTTCAAGTACTTGTAAGTTTTGTAGTTAAGCAAATTGAGCACATTTGACATCATTTTTCTTTTTAAAGCTCATGGTTGTTTTCAACTAAAATTTTGAGTCATGTGCTAGATCTCAAGCCTTATGCGACTACTCCAAGCTAGAAGATTAAGAAGATAGTCTTGATCATCCAAAACTCCCCCTGAGTTCATGCCTTGTGCAATGGTAAGCAGTCTCATGAGAAAGAATTGGTGAGATCAGTTTTTTCGCACAAAAGAGATTTTTTTACTTACTTAAAAGGTTGTACCAACTCATGCTTCATCAAGAAGCTAGCATAGCTCAATCTAATGCTCAATAAAGTTTCAAGACTCAACCCAGCCTATTTGACATGGCATGAATCATAAAAGGATAACTAAAGAGAGACTAGTCTCAAGAGATAACATGACATGTTTTAATTCAAGTTGTGCACTTTAATCAACCTATCATGGCAAAGACTTGACTACGCATATAAAGTCACGATGAATCTAGCAATTAAGCACAGATCATGCCAAGATGTAATGCATTGTAAGAATGTCATACAAGGATAATAATCAAGGCTCCATGTAGTTATATTACAATGCAAACTACAGAATGCAAGAAAATCCAGCTCCCCCTCAATCATGAGATACATTTTTGGTTCAAGTTGAGTTATATCAATATTAAGATCTAGAAGCTCCCAAATGAACTCCCCCTGAACCAAAACAATAAACAAGAGAAGCTAGCAAAAAGAAAATGCAAAAGGCAGTCCTTAAAGCATAGACAAGATATAGAGGTACTATGGCTCAGACTGACTCTCATCTACCCCATATGACTCTAGGACTATCAACTGATCATCTAGCACACTAAGGAGCAAACACGTACCCTGTCTACCCGAGGGTGGCCCAACCCTTGCTAGAACCTATAAGAAGTGAGTGAGCTCAACCTAGTGAGAAGTGAAATAGCTAATACGCAGCATCCTAGAATCACAAGATGAGAGGAAGAAGTCTAAACAACTAGACAAGAGAAACACTCTAATTTATGCTAGAAGGACTAAACCCAATGCACCCATATGCAATGCAACAGAAAGGAGTAAGAGTATAATAAACAAGATAAAGCAAGAAGCACAAAGCTCCCCCTCACAACAGTCCATAAGGACAGACCACCCCAAACTCTCCCCACAGAGCTTAAAACCTAGAGCTATCCAAAGGCTTGGTAAAGATGTCAGCCAACTGGTGGTCACTCTCCACAAACTGGAGCACTATGTCACCCTTCTCCAAATGGTCTCGAAGGAAGTGATATCTGATATCAATGTGCTTGGTCCGAGAGTGTTGCACTGGGTTCTTGGCAATGTTGATCACAGATGTGTTATCACAAAAGAGTGGAACACTGTCGATGACTAAACCAAAGTCCTGCAGGGTCGACACCATCCAAAGCACCTGTCTGCAGCAACTAGCGGTAGCAACATACTCAGCCTCTGCGGTGGACTGTGCATCACCGGACTACTTCCTTGAAGACCAGGAAACGAGAGAAGTGCCAATGAACTGACAGGTGCCAGAAGTGCTCTTCGTATCTATCCTACAGCCAGGAAAGTGAGATACGCGAGGAGAAGCCTGAAAGCGAGCACACAGACACACGGAGAAGTGTATGTCCGGTCTCGAGGCAGTGAGGTACAAGAGGGAGCCAATCATGCTGCGATACTCCTTCTGATCAACTGGCTCGCCGTCTTCATCTGGGTCGAGTAAGGCTGATGAAGCCATAGGAGTGGACACCGGCTTACCATCACTCATATCGAAGCGTCTCAGGTGGTCTCGAGTGTACTTGCCCTGTTGCAAGAGGGTACCCTCCTGAGTCTGCTTGATCTGAAAGCCAAGGAAAAAGCTCAACTCGCCCATCATGCTCATCTCAAACTCCGAGCTCATGACATCGAAAAACTGGGAAACGAGAGCATGGGAGGAGCCGCCAAAGATGATATCATCCACATAGATCTGGACGAGCAGTTGGTCAGTGCCATGCCTACGAATGAACAAGATCTTATCTACCTTACCCATCTCAAAACCATGACTCAACAGATAGGACTTAAGCCTCTCATACCAAGCTCTAGGGGCCAGCTTAAGTCCATACAAGGCCATGTGGAGCAGCTGTCCCGGTGCATCGGTCATAGTCACTGTGACCGGAGGATGAGAAGCAGCAACCATCTTGCCGTGCCGGCATGGAGCGCAAACAAGATCTTTGACCATTTTGAGTTTCGGCAAACCACGAATGAGATCGTGGCTGCTAACTCGGGTCAAATGGTCAAATCCAATATGACCAAGTCTCCTATGCCAGAAGGTAAGGTCACGAGACTCAGAAGCAACTAAACACCTGAGAGGATCACCAGAAGACTCAGAAAAATTAGCACGAAAGATCCTTCCATAACGAAAAATCCCGCAAACTAGACTACCCGAAGAATCAAGAATTTTGCAATTGTTTTTCTTAAAGCTCACCTCAAAATCGTCATCGGTAAGCTGAGAAATCGAAAGCAAATTATACCGCAGCTTACTAACCAAGGCAACATCTTTTAAAATGAAGGACTTATTGACGTGCACTGTACCTTTGGCGATGACGCGCCCAGACGAAGCGTCTCCAAATGTGATCGTCTCATCACCTGGAGCACGAGCTAGGGAAGAGAACCAACGAGAGTCTCCGGTCATGTGCCGAGAACACCTGGAGTCAACAAGCCAAACCTCTCTCTTCCCTGCTCGGCGAACCTGAGTCAACAAGAGAGTAAAGTCTCAGTACTGGGGTAAATCAAGAGTGATTTTGGCAGCCAATACTGAGTAACACGTCGAGTAGAAGAAGTAGCCACACACGACTGACCTCTAGCTACCCTACGCTCTCTGTCGCTCAACAAGCCAGAAGATCTGTGTGCAGACCTGAAGCTGTTATTGGGCTTGACTACTACGGAGGAGCGAGTCAAGACACCAGCAACATGCTGATCACGCCGCGGGTAGCTATCTCGACGGGGGAAACGAGATCTGCCCTGAGGACGGTGGATATCACTAGCAGAGGCAAACCGAGGACGAAAATCAGAAACACTGGAAAAGCCAAGTCCTTGATACTGCCTAAAACCCCAGAGAGATCAACCCTAGACCTCGTGTTGGTCTTAGGTGCACTCAAGGTCTGGGGCTAACCCTGAATACTCCTAAGATCGCGAACACGATCTCTCCGCGCAATCTTGGCGCGCCTGAAGCATCGCTCGACTAAGTGTCCATCCTTCTGACAGAAGGTGCAATGATACTTCACCTTCGAGAGGTAGAAGAAGACGATGAGGCTTCGCTTCCGAGAGGTCAAGCAACAGGTGGAATCACCTTGCTGTCAGAAATCCCTTGGACAAAGCCCGCTGACTTGAATTGAACTTTCTCAGTTCTGGGCTTGACCTTGATCACACCTGCGGCTATGGGTCTGAGCACGGCAGGTGAATGCTTCTAACATCCTCAAGAAAATCATATCCTAGACCTTGATTGAATTTGCAAATCTTGGACTGGTCTAGAATAAGATTTGGCTTCTTCTTGCCTCCTACAAACCTCTCGAGAATGTTCATAAGGTACTGACACTCCCGAAAGAGAGAAGTGCAAGAAGAGCAGGGGGAAGAGGAGACAACAGCAGGAGAAGAGGAAGAACCAACAGCAGAAGAAGGAATAGCATGTGCATGCAAAGCTGCCTCAACATTGAGGTCTTCACATGGACTAGGAGGGACAATCCTGCCTCTAGCTGTTTGGTCATCATGTCTAAGCGTCTCTACTCCTTTGGGCTCCTCCCCCACACTAGCAATCACATCACAATCAGTTGGTGGCTTCACTAGAAGGTCCTTAATTAGCTTCACATATTTTTCATCCAAAGTAATCAACTCAGATTTTAGTTTTTCACAATTGTTACATGGTGAGCTAACAGAGTCCTTAGAAGCATATTGAGCCATTTTTTTGTTATGATCAACCATGTCTTGAAACTGTTTTGAGACAGATTCAAGTTCAGCAGTTAATTTGGGACAGTTGGTGCAAGAGACAATAGGCTCTAACAGGGGGAAGCATGCAATTCAGCAATCTTATGATCTGCCCTTTTTAGGTTCAATTTCAAGTTATTGCAATTTTCACATGATTCAGGCAGATCAAGGAGCATGGTATAAAGACCTCTAAAAGCATTATCGTTATCCTCACATGAGGTGCAAGAAATAGCCTCAACAATAGTAGATGAAAGAGGCGCTACCCTACTCATCTCTAGCTCAGCAAGAAGACTAACATTCTCCACCTTAATCGTGTTAATCTCAGAGGACAGACTATCATGAGAGGTCCTTAATTTCTCCATGTCACCAAGCAAGGCACAAAGATGTATCACATTAAATCACGGGAGGGAGCAGATATAAGTGAAGTAAGCTCCCGTGACAGTCTATTTACTTCCTTTTCCAACTCACTACACCTAGCTCTAGATCTAGCATGAAATTTACCTAGCTTAATAAAAACATCATTAAGTTGGTCGTAGGAGGGGTATACCTCGTCGAAGTTGGAATAGAGCTCGCTGTCGCTTACTTCGCCCTCAAGGGCCATGAATCACATGCCGGAGAAGTCATCGCCACCCTTGGGGTCTTGCTCGTCCTTCCCATCGTCGTCGCTCCACCCCTCCACCTCGCTGAGGTCGAGGTCGTCGAAGGCGGTGAGGACGTGCTGGAAGAGCTTCTTGGCTTTGCCAAGGTCGCGGAACTTCTTCTTGCCTTGGACATGAGCTGGGGGCTTCTTGTTGCGGTTCTTGTCGATGTAGTCGTTCTTGCTCACGCCGCTGTAGTCGTTCTTGCTCTTCCCCAGCTTGGGGCAATTCGCCCGAATGTGGTTGGGGCCACCACACTTGAAGCAAACGATCGGGCCACTCCTCTTTCGATCCCTCACCCTCTTGTATGCGTGGGAAAACTTTCTGGCTAGAAGGGCTAACTGGTCCTCTGGTAGGTGCTCTAACTGATTATCAATTACGTCACAGAGAGTAGCTAGAGAGAATCCACAAATCGACTTGAAAGAAGGTCCAGAAACCAGACTGGGATTGGTGACTAAGGCCATCGACTGCGACTTCGACCTACGAGAGACTATGTCAATCTCGTGAGTCTTGAGGCGTGAGTACAACGCGTCAAGAGTCAAGGTCACGAGACTCAGAAGCAACTAAACACCTGAGAGGATCACCAGAAGACTCAGAAAAATCAGCACGAAAGATCCTTCCATAACGAAAAATCCCGCAAACTAGACTGCCCGAAGAATCAAGAATTTTGCAATTGTTTTTCTTAAAGCTCACCTCAAAATCGTCATCGGTAAGCTGAGAAATCGAAAGCAAATTATACCGCAGCTTACTAACCAAGGCAACATCTTTTAAAATGAAGGACTTATTGACGTGCACTGTACCTTTGGCGATGACGCGCCCAGACGAAGCGTCTCCAAATGTGATCGTCTCATCACCTGGAGCACGAGCTAGGGAAGAGAACCAACGAGAGTCTCCGGTCATGTGCCGAGAACACCTGGAGTCAACAAGCCAAACCTCTCTCTTCCCTGCTCGGCGAACCTGAGTCAACAAGAGAGTAAAGTCTCAGTACTGGGGTAAATCAAGAGTGATTTTGGCAGCCAATACTGAGTAACACGTCGAGTAGAAGAAGTAGCCACACACGACTGACCTCTAGCTACCCTACGCTCTCTGTCGCTCAACAAGCCAGAAGATCTGTGTGCAGACCTGAAGCTGTTATTGGGCTTGACTACTACGGAGGAGCGAGTCAAGACACCAAAGAACATGTCGATCACGCCGCGGGTAGCTATCTCGACGGGGGAAACGAGATCTGCCCTGAGGACGGTGGATATCACTAGCAGAGGCAAACCGAGGACGAAAATCAGAAACACTGGAAAAGCCAAGTCCTTGATACTGCCTAAAACCCCAGAGAGATCAACCCTAGACCTCGTGTTGGTCTTAGGTGCACTCAAGGTCTGGGGCTAACCCTGAATACTCCTAAGATCGCGAACACGATCTCTCCGCGCAATCTTGGCGCGCCTGAAGCATCGCTCGACTAAGTGTCCATCCTTCTGACAGAAGGTGCAATGATACTTCACCTTCTGAGAGGTAGAAGCAGCACGATGAGGCTTCGCCTTCTGAGAGGCTGAAGCAACAGGTGGAATCACCTTGCCGTCGAAATCCCTTGGACAAAGCCCGCGACTTGAATTGAACTTTCTCGCCTGGCTTGACTCGATCACACTGCGGCTATGGGTCCGAGCACGGCGGTGAATGCTTCTAACATCCTCAAGAAAATCATATCCTAGACCTTGATTGAATTTGCAAATCTTGGACTGGTCTAGAATAAGATTTGGCTTCTTCTTGCCTCCTACAAACCTCTCGAGAATGTTCATAAGGTACCGACACTCCCAAAGAGAGAAGTGCAAGAAGAGCAGGGGAAGAGGAGACAACAGCAGGAGAAGAGGAAGAACCAACAGCAGAAGAAGGAATAGCATGTGCATGCAAAGCTGCCTCAACATTGAGGTCTTCACATGGACTAGGAGGGACAATCCGCCTCTAGCTGTTTGGTCATCATGTCTAAGCGTCTCTACTCCTTTGGGCTCCTCCCCCACACTAGCAATCACATCACAATCAGTTGGTGGCTTCACTAGAAGGTCCTTAATTAGCTTCACATATTTTTCATCCAAAGTAATCAACTCAGATTTTAGTTTTTCACAATTGTTACATGGTGAGCTAACAGAGTCCTTAGAAGCATATTGAGCCATTTTTTTGTTATGATCAACCATGTCTTGAAACTGTTTTGAGACAGATTCAAGTTCAGCAGTTAATTTGGGACAGTTGGTGCAAGAGACAATAGGCTCTAACAGGGGGAAGCATGCAATTCAGCAATCTTATGATCTGCCCTTTTTAGGTTCAATTTCAAGTTATTGCAATTTTCACATGATTCAGGCAGATCAAGGAGCATGGTATAAAGACCTCTAAAAGCATTATCGTTATCCTCACATGAGGTGCAAGAAATAGCCTCAACAATAGTAGATGAAAGAGGCGCTACCCTACTCATCTCTAGCTCAGCAAGAAGACTAACATTCTCCACCTTAATCGTGTTAATCTCAGAGGACAGACTATCATGAGAGGTCCTTAATTTCTCCATGTCACCAAGCAAGGCACAGCATGTATCACATTCGTCACGGGAGGGAGCAGATATAAGTGAAGTAAGCTCCCGTGACAGTCTATTTACTTCCTTTTCCAACTCACTACACCTAGCTCTAGATCTAGCATGAAATTTACCTAGCTTAATAAAAACATCATTAAGTTGGTCGTAGGAGGGGTATACCTCGTCGAAGTTGGAATAGAGCTCGCTGTCGCTTACTTCGCCCTCAAGGGCCATGAATCACATGCCGGAGAAGTCATCGCCACCCTTGGGGTCTTGCTCGTCCTTCCCATCGTCGTCGCTCCACCCTCCACCTCGCCGAGGTCGAGGTCGTCGAAAGCGGTGAGGACGTCTTTGGAAGAGCTTCTTGGCTTTGCCAAGGTCGCGAACTTCTTCTTGCCTTGGACATGAGTGGGGGCTTCTTGTTGCGGTTCTTGTCGATGTAGTCGTTCTTGCTCACGCCATTGTAGTCGTTCTTGCTCTTCCGACTTGGGGCAATTCGCCGAATGTGGTTGGGGCCACCACACTTGAAGCAAACGATCGGGCCACTCCTCTTTCGATCCTCACCCTCTTGTATGCGTGGGAAAACTTTTCGCTAGAAGGGCTAATCGGTCCTCCGGTAGGTGCTCTAACCGATTATCAATTACGTCACAGAGTAGCTAGAGAGAATCCACAAATCGACTTGAAAGAAGGTCCGAAAACGGTGATCGATTGGTGACTAAGGCCATCGATCGCGACTTCGACCTACGAGAGACTATGTCAATCTCGTGAGTCTTGAGGCGTGAGTACAACGCGTCAAGAGTCAAGGTCGAGAGATCGGTGGTGTCCTTGATGGTAGTCACCTTCATTTCCCAAACACGCAAATCAAGAGCTGCGAGCATCTGTCGAGCATTGTCCGAGTCAGGGTATGTGAGACCGACTGGTCGAAGGTTGCTCAAAATCTTGTGGAAACACGCAAAGCACTCATCGAGGGACTCACCAGCGAGCATTTCAAACTTGTTGTAATCTCGCTTGAACTGGTCCTGTCGAACCGTCTTGATCTGGGTGGTGCCCTTATGGTATGCATCGAGGGTCACCCAGATGTCGGAGGGCGACGTCAGATGAGAGATGCGATCGAACTCGCTTCAGCTCAGACCCTGAATTATGATGTTCCTTGCCTTAGCATTCGCCTCAACATCAGCCATGTTTCTGGCATTGATGTTCTCATCGGGAGGAACAGCATACCGGACCTTGACCTTGCGCCAGATGGCGTGGCCCTGAGCGTGGATGTAGGTCTTCATCCGGCTCTTCCAGAAGGGATAGTCGATCCCATCGAAACCCGGGGGCTTGGTCGAGTACTTATCTGTCGCCATGGCTCTAGAGACCGGTTAAGATCTATGAGGAAGAGTTAACCGGCTCTAATACCAATTGAAGGATCGGAAGCGGCAACAGAGGGGGGTGAATGGTGGCTAATTAAAAAAAATCCCCCAAGGTATTCACAAAAAATCTCAACTTTCCAGAAGCTATAAAAGATATGAAGACATAGGGCAAAGCATTCCAAGAAAGTAAATCAAGCCAGAGAGCGAACAAGGACTACCATTGCCAAGTTAATTGTAAAACTGAAATTAGAACCTAGAGAATAACACACAAGAAAACAGGCACGCAGAAATTTAGAGAGCAGAGATTCCAGTATTAAGCTTTCCCATAATCAAGCCAACTAAACAGGAAGACTAAATGAAAACAAAAGGAATCAAACTTCCACTTGAAATGATTGCCTGACTTAGCTAAAACTTAGATCTACCAAGCTTAAAAGGCTGCAGTTACTAGCTGAAAAAGACTGAAAATATATGCTGCAGAAATCAAGCAAAACATACCATTTTTACTGCCAGCCGAGAATAGCATAAATGAAAGCAAACTGCACTGCAAAGCTGGCCGAAAGCCCAAGAAAAGAATTTTAGAACACCAATACATGATAGCATATAGCTGAAAGCATATAGCCGAGATCAAGAAAAGTCAAAGAACACATATTCTTCTCGGGTGAGATTCTAGCCACAAGGATCAAACCTACTGCAGCTGAAAACGGATCACATAAAAAATGCAAACAGAGCACAAGAAAGTGACTGCAAACGGGAGGCTGCTGCTAGCCGATTTCTTCAAGTACTGGACTGATTCAGAGTTAAAGCAAAAGACAAGAGAGCTGCTTTCCAAGTACTGTCTGCAAAGCATGTGAAACCTGATTTTGTCGACAGAAGAACTTCGGCAGACAAACACTGAACCCAGCCTGGACTGACAAAAGACTGAGTTTAGGTCCAACCGAAAGCTAACTTAAAAAGAAATCTCACAACTCAGGCCGAAATACTAAAAAGTTTACAAGCTGCAGAGAGAACTAAATAACCTTGAAACCACGGACACAAAAGGGTTTCGACTGAAATGCACATAGAATAAAAACTGAAAATACTAGGAGAAAAGATGAGAGAAAATCCAATTTACTTGATAGACTCAAATCAAAAGATCATGGGATTTTTTATTGCAACAAGAGATCCACCTCTGATCAAGAATACACTGAACTAACACTCATCGTCTACTAGGGGATCAAGAACAAAAAAAACCTTCTGCATACCAAAGTAGTAAACCCTAGCCATAATTGAATACAGAGGAAGATGGCAGAGAATCATAAGGTAACTACAAACTAAGTCCTTTCTCTCTGGAAGATGCTAGCCAATATACCTTGGAGAACAACTTCCAGTTTCGGAGACAAGGAATAGTCTGCTACTTATCACCTCATGGCTAGAAACAAAATGAAGCAAAACTAAATAGTAGGCAGCAAAGGACTCAAGAATAAAGAAGAGAAAACACAGGAAACAAAGGCATTCAAAAAACAGAAGCGAGTCACAAAGAGAAAACAAATGATCATAGCAGCTCAAACTCAAGATTTCTCAAATGAGACAGAGACATGAATGATTAAATGAGACAGAGTTTACATCCAGATCACTCCATTTCTCAAAGGGATCAACACACACAAATGAAACTCAAAAGCTACTGCTGCCTACTACTCTCACATCTCATGCATACATGGGGAGAAACAAACATAAAACTCTCATACCCACTCCCACTATGTCTCTCATGCCTACTCCTCTCCTTTTATAGCCTCCCACTAATGGGTTTGCCTCTCACTTTACCTGCTAAGCCCTAACAACTCTTGTGCTTTATCCATTAGCTCAA
This sequence comes from Dendrocalamus sinicus, assembly GCA_036346575.1. Lineage (NCBI taxonomy): Eukaryota > Viridiplantae > Streptophyta > Magnoliopsida > Poales > Poaceae > Dendrocalamus > Dendrocalamus sinicus. The sequence continues at coordinate 8,921,339 of CM070653.1, read as the reverse complement.
AGCCAAATCCGCTTCCTTTTGTGCAGCCCTGCGCTTTTACCAAAACGCCCCTCCTACACCTTCCGGGAAGCTTCCTCATTTCTTGCCGCTCAAGCCTCGCAACCACCTCGAGTCCTTGTCGTCTTCAGCACATCTCGATCGCTCCGACCTCAGCACCGCCTTCGCCTAGTCCGGTCATCCCGTGCCTCGCCACGACTCCGCCTCGACGTCCTACAGCCATCACAGACAAGAAACATATCACATTGCACCGTTCGACATAATGTAATCAACAGTCGCATTAGAGAAATCTTAATCACAAAATAGCCGGAACCTGTCAAATCAAAAGTATAAGCATCCTAAGCATTTTGACCAAGTTTGACCAAGTCCGTCCAAAACCAAATGCACCATACGATGACCCCGGCACGAACCACACAAATCAAACTCGACTTTGCTAAAACAGATGTCAATTACTCATCACACACACGGAGTCACCTCCACATGGTCTATCACTAGTCTACCTTTTGTTATCCTTTTATGATTCATGCCATGTCAAATAGGCTGAGTTGACTCTTGAATCTATATTGAGATTTAGATTGAGCTATGTTAGTTCTTTGATGAAGCATGAGTTAGTACAACCTTTTAAGAAAGCAAAAAGATCTCTTTTGTGCAAAAGAACTGATCTCACCAATTCTTTCTCATGAGACAGCTTGCCATTGCACTAGGCATGAACTCAGGGGGAGTTTTGGTTGACCAAGATCATTTCCTTAAGCTTCTTGCTTGGAGTAGTCGCATAAGGCTTGAGATCTAGCACATGACTAAATAAAAATCTGGTTGACAACAATCATGAGATTTATAAAGAAAAACATGTCAATTATGCTCAATTTGCTAAAATTACAAAACTTACAAGTACTTGAACAAATGTCTCACTCTTGAATAGCACTCTAAAATGATTCAATACTAGCTTCTTGGTTCCGCTTAGATTATTGACTTGGCCTTCATCATCTTTGGATATCTTTAGCTAGACTAGAATCTTGGTTGACTTGACCTGCTAAAAATTTTGATTAAATTTCAGATTGTGACTTTTTTGGCTTAGCTTGATTATACATGTATGGTCATGATCTTGATAGTGGTATCAGATTCTTATATGTTATGGCTTGATGTAATACTCCACGGTCATTTTGGATAATCTTCATGGCTCTAAATGCTTAGATTGAATAAAATTCATCCATTCCATTCATTCTCATAATTGTTGTCTCTTCCCTGCACCTTGATGATGTTATTGCCAAAAGGGGGAGAATAGTGGAGAAAAAGCCATTTTCAAGGAAATCTTGGAGTTCTTGGAGCTTTTGAGGAAAACTTGCTCAAAAGCCATTTTCAAGGAAATCTTGGAGTTCTTGGAGCTTTTGAGGAAAACTTGCTCTTTCTGTTTTTGCCCCAATTGTCGGCATGGTCATAAGCTTCCTTGATTTCATTTAGACCGTGTTTGACTCTCTTTCATTTTCAAACTCAACTTTATGCTTTTTCTGGGTTTGTCAATATACTCATCAAAGGGGAGATTGAGAGACCATGTGGTTGTGATCCCATATGTGTGATGAGTAATTGACAAGGGTTTTGAAAAGATTGAGTTTGGTTTGTGCCAAGATGGCATTTGGCTCAGTCGGGTTTGGTTAGTCGGACTTGAGGCATATTCTTCTTCCCGTTCGGTCATTTGAGCCATTTTATGCTTAAGTATGATTTGTTGATGCTAATGAGGATTACCTGTTTCGAGCGGTGCTATGTGATGTGTTTCTTGTCTGTGATGGCTGCAGGACGTCGAGGTGGAGTCGTGGCGAGGCACGGATGACCGGACTAGGCACACGTGGTGCCGAGGTCAGAACGGTTGAGGTGTGCCGAAGACGGCGAGGGCTCGAGGTGGCTACGAGGCTTGGAAGGCAAGGAATGAGGAAGCATCTCAGAAGGTGCAGGAGGGGCGTTTTGGTGAATACGCAAAGCTGCACTAAAGAAAGTGGATTGTGGACAAAGCACTAGAGTTAGTGGGTAAAGCGAAAAAGCTTAATGGGCAAAGCATTTCGTGAACCCATTAAGAGAGGCTTTTGGCTAAAATTTCTATTTTTTGCTCAGTTGATGAATTCCTCTGTCCCAAAAGAGCTTGATGCTATTTAGATCATATTCTTGCACTTCTGGATTGAAGAGAACAGAGAAAAACCACAAATTTTATTGAATTGGTCAAGTCCCTGCATTTTTCAGGCTGCAGTCTGCTTTGTCCCTGAGCCTTCTGGTCATATCGGAAACCCTAGAGGTCAGACCGGATTTTTGCCTCCGGTTAGACCAGCTTCACCCGGGCGGTCTGACTGGTGGAGGGCTAGCAGTCAGACCGGCTTTAAGCCAGCGGTCTGACTGGCCATATCCCATCGGTCTGACCGGCTCCCTCTGCAGGCTATCCAATTTTCTTGGTTTTTCTCCGGTGTGCCTTCAAGGTTTTTCATCTTAACTCCTTGTTTTCTTCTAGCTGTTCTTCATGTCTTTCCAGTAACCACATAACCTTATTTTCATAGCTTCAAATAGCTATTGGAAAGAATCCGGTTGTTCATAGCTTCAAATATAACCACATGACCCCCCTCTGTTGCCGATTTCGATCCAACAGTGTGAAATCAATTGATGAATATCATAAAGAAATGGAGACTATCATGATACATGCAGATGTCCGCGAGAATGAAGAACTGACCACGGTGAGATTTCTAGCTGGCATGAATCATGATGTCAAACGCATTGTCAATCACCATCCCTATAATGATATGATTGAGTTGCTGCACCAAGCACGTGAAGCCGAGAGACAAGTGATAGAAGACGCACGGTTCGCTGCCCAGTCACGTTCTTCAGCTAGTCTGGGACAGCCATATAACAACAGCCAACCAAACAAGAGCACTTCGGCTGCAAGCAATTCGGCGATGCGCAGTTCTGCAAGTAAGAAGCTGGAGAGTACACCATCACCGGTGCGTCGACCTATGGCACCCGCTGCTAGTGCGACCTCGTCTATGGGGTCAACAGGCTGTTCACGTGATATTATTTGCCACAAGTGCAAGGGCGTTGGCCATTTTCAGAGGGACTGCCCAAATGTCAGAACTATGCTTATTACAGAGGATGGCGGTTATGCTTCAGCTAGTGATGATGAGTCGCCTAATGCACAGGCAGTCTTACACACTGATGACATAGAACAATGTGAGTGCGATCTTGAGTTTCCTAACACTGAGTAGTATTCCATTGTTTGCACACCCAAGGTACTTAGTGTGATGCCATCGCCATCACTCGAACAGCGGTGCAATTTGTTTCAAACATGGGCAAAGCTTGATAAGGGTAAGGTGTGCAAGGTGATCATTGATGGCGGGAGTTGTCACAATCTGGCTAGCAAGGATATGTGTCATAAGTTGGGTTTGAAGTATTTGCCACATCCGCGTCCTTATCATGTGCAATGGTTGAGCGACAAAGAGAAAGTGAAGGTGAACTATATGGTGTGTGTGACGTTTTCTATTGGGAAGTACACCGATACTGTGGACTGCGATGTTATGCCTATGACGGTGTGTCACTTGCTCTTGGGACGGCCATGGCAATATGACCGTTCCGCTATTCACGATGGGCGTACAAATCGTTACACATTTCGATGGAACAATATAGATGTCATCTGGAAGCCGCTTACACCGCAACAGATTGTCAATTTCTCCATGCAGAAAATTGATATGCACGTTGAGAGTGCACAAGAGCGAGAGAACCATCTGAGTAGTAACAAGAAACGTGAGGGAGAGAAGAATTTAGTGATGTTAGCCACAAAATCAGAGCTGAGAGAATTCAGCGAGGATCCTAATTTGGTACACGTGGTGCTGCTGTACAAAGATGCATTGCTTTCGACTAACGACATAACTTCTCTTCCTAGTGGTGTTCATAACTTCTCTTCCTAGTGGTGTTGTTTGTGTTTTGCAGGATTTCAGCGACGTCTTTCCAGAGGAGGTACCAGTGGGGCTACCACCAATACGCGGGATAGAACATAAGATCGACTTGATTCCAGGAGCGTCGCTGCCGAACCGACCACCGTACCGTACCAATCCCGAGGAGACAAAGGAAATTCAGAAACAAATAAAAGAGCTTCTCTCCAAAGGGTATGTCCGTGAAAGCTTAAGCCCTTGTGCTGTTCCTGTTATTTTAGTTCCTAAGAAAGATGGTTCATGGCATATGTGCGTAGATTGTCGAGCGATTAATAATATCACAATTCGATATCGTCATCCTATACCTCGCTTAGATGATATGCTAGAGGAATTGAGTGCTGCTGTTATTTTCTCTAAGATAGATTTACACAGTAGTTACCATCAAATTAGAATGCATGAAGGGGATGAGTGGAAACAGCCTTTCAAACGAATTTTGGGTTGTACGAGTGGTTAGTCATGCCTTTTGGTTTAACTAATGCACCTAGTACATTCATGTGCTTAATGAATCATGTTTTAAGGTATTTTATTGGTAAATTTGTGGTTGTGTACTTTGATGATATTCTGATTTACAGTCGCACTAAATCTGAACTCATATACCATCTTAGACAAGTTCTACACGTTTTGCGTGAGAATAGGTTATTTGGTAACTTAGAGAAGTGCACTTTTTGCAAAGATCGTGTCATCTTTTTGGGCTATGTTGTTTCTGCACAGGGAGTTGATGTAGATGAGTCTAAAATTGAAGTTGATAGGAACCTCCTTGGGATGGTCCAATCTTCACGACAGTAGGTCGAAGAACTGAGGATAACTTGCTGTGAACAGCGGGGTAATTAGCTTTATACCTGCCAAGGTTGGATGCGACCAAACGACGGGGAGAGAGACACCGAAACCTTGAGGACTTCGACTCGATCTCCGAACGACCGCAGAACCACAATCCGGGACTAACCCACACAAAAGGCCCGAAAGCCTAGAGCACGAATTAGGGGATCCCAAAGGGATCTCTTCACGAGTCCAAGAAGAACAAGGAAGAACAATGATGTGAGTAAGACACTTAGCAGCTCGGCTGCAAAACTATGGTTTATCAAATGATTCAAAGCTCCCAATTGTTTAGATACAAGGGGTATTTATACTAGGAACAACCCTCACCCTCCTAGTTGAGTGTGAAAAGGATTTGGAGTTTCTGAAGATAGGCTAGGTGAAAGCTCTCCACGAGATGAATTCCCGAGGAGGTCTCGCGTGACTGTTAGCCTTCTGAGCAGTCTCCACTAATTCGGTCATAACTTCTTATTGGAAAGTCCAAATGGTGTGGGGTTTGTTGCATTGGAAACTAGACTTGATAATATTTCCATCAAGTACTCATGGACCCCCAGAGCCTTCGGAAATCAAAAGTTAGGGTTGCTTCTTTGTGGCTGTAGGTGCGGTCAGCCAGGTGGTCTGATCGTAGCATTGTATTTGTTCCTCATGCCAAGTAGCTTCCTCCGCTTCATGTGTAAACCTAAGTAACATCAATGTAGAACATTTAGGTAGTATAACATCCTGAGATATGTTGAAATCAAAATCAGCTAGGAATGAATTCACCTGTTCTTGTATTTTCTTGGCACGACTTCGTGTAAGTGGACCTTGATTTGTATCCTTTATGCTTGATGGTGAATGGTTGATATGTGATGGAACATGCTAAGCTGGGATGTCCTCATCATCCTCCCCCTCTTGAAAAGGAGTCGTCCTCGACTCTTCAAAATCCGGAAGTGCAAGGAGTGGGGCTGTTGTCAACTGCATTTTTAGCTCTGCAAATGCCTTCTCTTGTGCTTCTCCCCATTTGAAAGGTACTTCTTTCTTTGTCAAGTCATTGATTGGGGCAGCAATGGTACTAAAATCTTGTACAAACCGACGATAGAAGCCAGCAAGGCCAAGGAAACTTCGCACTTGGATCACATTTTGTGGAGTCACCCACTCACGAACAGCTTTGATCTTTTCCTCATCCACCTCCACACCTTGACCTGAAACAACAAAGCCAAGAAAGACTACCTTGTCGGTGCAAAAAGTGCACTTGGCAAGGTTAGCATACAATTGTTCTTCACGCAGGACAGCAAGTACACATTGGATGTGTGCAACATGTTCATCAAGTGACTTGCTGTAAATCAAGATATCATCAAAGGAAACCACAACAAACTTGCCAATAAAAGTTCTAAGTACATGATTCATCAATCTCATAAAAGTACTAGGTGCGTTGGTCAAACCAAAAGGCATCACCAACCATTCATACAGTCCAAATTTTGTTTTGAAGGCTGTTTTCCACTCATCTCCTTCTCTCATTCTGATTTGGTGATAGCCACTTCTCAAGTCAATTTTTGTGAAAATGCTAGCACCACTAAGTTCATCAAGCATGTCATCAAGCCTAGGAATGGGATGTCTATACCTTATGGTGATGTTATTGATGGCTCGACAATCAACACACAGCCTCCATGAGCCATCTTTTTTTGGAACTAAAAGAACAGGAACAACACAAGGTGATAGACTTTCCTGCACATACCTTTTTTTGATGAGTTCTTGCACTTGGCGCTGAATTTCTTTTGTGTCCTCCGGGTTGGTGCGGTATGGAGCTCTGTTAGGAAGTGAAGCACCAGGAACAAGGTCAATTTGATGCTCGATCCCTCTCTTAGGTGGCAGCCCTGGTGGTACTTCATCCAGGAATACATCCTTATATTCCTGCAACACATCATAAACAACATTTGGCAATATAGAGGGTAAGTCGTTAGTGGAAAGAAAATTGTCCTTGTACAGGAGTACAAAGAACATGGCATTGGGTTCACTCAATTCTTTTAAATCCCCTTTCCTAGCCATCATGACTAATCCCTCTTTTCCCATTGGCTTGGTTCTTTGTAGCTGTGGAGTTTTATTTGGCTTTGGATTCACTCCCTCACTATGTTTGTGGGTCACTCGTAAGTGGTTCTCACTCTCTCGCTGTTTTCTTTTTACATCATCCTTCAATATCTCCTCCTGTGTCAAAGGAAGCAAAGTGATTCGCTCTCCTTTGTACATGAGAGATAACTTGTTGGTTCGACCAAAAATCTGAACATCACGATCATATAACAATGGTCTTCCTAGCAGCAGTTGACATGCTTGCATAGGCACCACATCACACTCCACATGATCATTATACTTCCCAATAGAGAAAGGAACTGTCACAACATGGTTTACACGTAGCGTACCACAATCATTAAGCCATTGCATCTTGTATGGATTAGGATGGCGCCGCTGTTTTAACCCCATTCGCTCAACCAATTCTTGACTTGCAATATTGTTGCAGCTGCCATTATCAACAATAATTCTGCACAACTTGTCCTTGATCATGCCTCGAGTATGGAAGAGATTGTGTCGCTGTCCATTCTCTTCTTTTACAGCAGTAACACTAAGCACTCGAAGAGAAATAAAGCAATTATTATCACCTTCGTCGGGTTGGATCTCACTCCCATCATTGCCCACTGTTTCTTCTTGTATGCCATCTTCTTCTTGCTCACTTTCAGATTCCCATTCACCTTGTTCATCTACTATCATAGTCCTCCTACTTGGACATTGTGCAGCAACATGTCCATGACCATGGCACTTATGGCACACAATTTCTCGGCTACGTGCATACGAAGCAGCAGCCGAAGCAACAGAAGGGGCTGCTGTACTTGCAGCAAGGCGTTGTTGAATGGCAGGTGAAGAAGCTGTAGAAACCGTTGTCTTTGCAGGAGCAATGGATGGAGAAGTTCTAGGTGCAGCACCTTGGGACCGACCTCCAACAACAGAGGTACCTTGCTGCTGCCTATGCCATGGAGCTGAGATAGGTCAGCTTCCATAAGACCTTCCACGGCCCTCTTGCTGAATTTTTCTCTCGGTGCGCATAGCTTGATCAACAAGGTCTTGCAAATTATTATACAGAAACATCTCAACGAAACCAGAAATTTCTTCATTGAGACCATTCAAAAATCTTGCCATTTTTTATTCAGGATCCTCTCTAATTCCAGTTCGCACTAACAGCAACTCCATCTCCTTATAATAATCATCAACCGATTTGGATCCTTGCTTCAAAGTTTGCAACCTATTGCGAAGGTCACGCTGATAGCTTGATGGCACAAAACGCCTCCTCATCACTTGCTTCATCTCTTCCCATGTGTTGATATATTCACGCCCCAACACAAGCTGATTCTCCTGTATTTGATTCCACCAAGTGAGAGCATAACCAGAGAACTCAACTGAAGCAAGATTTACACGCCTCTGATCAGAGAGATTATGTACTCTAAAAATTTGATCACACTGCTCAGCCCACTCAAGATATGCATCTGCATCTTCTCGTCCAGTAAATTTTGGGATACTCAACTTGACACGAGCAATGTTGTCCGGATCATCCCTATTGTGACGACCACGGTGATGTTCCCTTTCTTCATGGCCAGCACGTCAGCGATGATCATGGCGTCGCTCAAACCGCCCATTATTTGCAAAAGGATTTTCATTATTGTCATATCCCTCATCATGGTCATAATCATCAAATTCTTCATCATCAAAACGCACACGGTGGTCACGACCACGCCTGTGATATCCTCCTCCATCCCGGCCATTGTGACCAGCACGCCTACCACCACCACGACCATCTCTGAAGTGGACATGGAAGTCATGTCCAGCACTAGAATTTTCACCATCAGATTCTTCATGTTGATGACGTGGATCCCTTCCGGCCGCTGCTGGGAGTCGTTCATTGAACATCCTCTCCATGGCCTCCAACAGTGAGTTTTGTAGTTGCCGTAACTCAGCCCGCGCAACTGGTCGTTCATCGTCTCCATGACGACCACCCCCAACACTCGAATCATTGGATCCTGCCATGTTAGAACTATGAAGAAAAAAAATTGGAATAGGAAAAATTTGTGGAATCACACAACCTCACCTCTTACTTACCAAAGCTCTTGCTCGTTCTCAAGGACTGTGAGTGCGCAAAAAGTGATAGTAACCCAGCTGTGGTTAAGCAGTTGAAAGGTTTACGAGTCGAGAGGTCCGGTTTTCAGATTTTTGTGGAGCTATAGGTGGCAGTTCAAGGAAGGCTGCGGTACTGTAACCAAGTGGCGTAAACCGTTCAAAAGATATGTAAACGTTGCTGTTAAGAACACCACAAACTTGAGTATGCAGAACTGAAATTTTCAGTTTTGTAATCCATAACACAGCCCCTACTTTTCACTTCTTTTTCTTCTCTTTTTAACTCTTTCTTTCTTCTCTTTTTTTGTTTTTTTGACACTAACAGAGTGCGGATAACAAATAAATAAAACACTATATAAGTAAAGATGGTGACTAGCAACTTGATGAACACAACGACACAAAGGTAATGATGCAGTGAAAAGGCTATGGGATTTTTTTGTGGCTTTTTCAGTGGACTCTAGGAGATGAACAAAACAATAACATATGATGGTAAGACCTACCGTGAAAACCTTGCTCTGATACCACATGATAGGAACCTCCTTGGGATGGCCCAATCTTCACGACAGTAGGTCGAAGAACCGAGGATAACTTGCTGCGAACAGCGGGGTAATTAGCTTTATACCTGCCAAGGTTGGATGCGACCAAACGACGGGGAGAGAGACACCGAAACCTTGAAGACTTCGGCTCGATCTCCGAACGACCGCAGAACCACAATCCGGGACTAACCCACACAAAAGGCCCGAAAGCCTAGAGCACGAATTAGGGGATCCCAAAGGGATCTCTTCACGAGTCCAAGAAGAACAAGGAAGAACAATGGTGTGAGTAAGACACTTAGCAGCTCGGCTGCAAAACTATGGTTTATCAAATGATTCAAAGCTCCCAATTGTTTAGATACAAGGGGTATTTATACTAGGAACATCCCTTCTAGTTGAGTGTGAAAAGGATTTGGAGTTTCTGAAGATAGGCTAGGTGAAAGGTCTCCACGAGATGAATTCCCCCAGGTCTCGCGTGACTGTTAGCCTTCTGAGTAGTCTCCACTAATTCGGTCATAACTTCTTATTGGAAAGTCCAAATGATGTGGGGTTTGTTGCATTGGAAACTAGACTTGATAAGCTTTCCATCAAGTACTCATGGACCCCCAGAGCCTTCGAAAATCAAAAGTTATGGTTGCTGCTTTGTGGCTATAGGTGCGGTCAGCCAGGTGGTCTGATCGTAGCATTGTATTTGTTCCTCATGCCAAATAGCTTCCTCCGCTTCATGTGTAAACCTAAGTAACATCAATGTAGAACATTTAGGTAGTATATCATCCTGAGATGTGTTGAAATCAAAATCAGCTAGGAATGAATTCACCTGTTCTTGTATTTTCTTGGCACGACTTCGTGTAAGTGGACCTTGATTTGTATCCTTTATGCTTGATGGTGAATGGTTGATATGTGATGGAACATGCTGAGCTGGGATGTCCTCATCAGAAGTGATTAAAAATTGGCCAACTCCTGTGAACATAAGTCAGATTAGGAGCTTTCATGGTCTCGCTGGTTTTTCTCGGTGTTTTGTGAAGGATTTTAGCACCGTCGCTGTCCCTTTAAATGAACTTACTAAAAAGGGTGTTGAATTTGTGTGGGGGTAGCGCAAGAAAATGCTTTTGGTGAACTTAAGAGACGCTTGACTGAAGCACCGTTGCTTGTTTTATCTGATTTCACTAAAAATTTTGAAATTGAGTGTGATGCTAGTGGATTGGGTATTGGTAGTGTTTTAATGCAAGAGGGTAGACCGATAGCTTATTTTAGTGAGAAACTGAATGGTGCTCAATTAAATTATCCGGTCTATGACAAAGAGCTTTAGGCGTTAGTGCGTGCATTAGAAACTTGGCAACACTCTTTATGGCCTAAAGAGTTTATGATTCATTCTGATCATGAGGCTTTGAAGTATTTAAAGGGCCAAGCAAACCTGAACCGTAGACATGCCAAATGGGTCGAATTCATTGAGTCGTTTCCTTACATTGTGAAATATAAGAAGGGAAAGGAAAATGTGGTAGCTGATGCTCTTTCTAGGAAAAGTGTGCTTTTAACTCAATTAGGAGTGCACGTTCCTAGTTTACCGAGTATGCATGATTTATATGCCCATGACCATGATTTTTCTATTCCTTATGCATGTTGCAAAGAGGGAAAAGGCTGGGATAAATTTCGCATCCATGATGGGTTTTTGTTTCGCACTAACAAATTATGTGTTCCAGAATCCTTCGTGCGTTTGCTATTACTGCAGGAATCACATGCAGGTGGATTGATGGGACATTTTGGACGTGAGAAGACGTTGTCTATGCTGAGCGATCACTTTTATTGGCCTAAGATGAGGCGAGATGTGGAGAGGTATGTGCAGCGATGCATTACTTGCCACAAAGGGAAATCGAAGTTGCATCCACATGGTTTGTATACACCTTTACCTGTTCCCAATGCCCTATGGGAGGATATTAGTATGGATTTTGTTTTAGGACTGCCTAGAACTAAGAGGGGGAGTGATTCTATCTTTGTCATTGTGGATCGTTTTTCAAAGATGGCACACTTTATCCGTGCCACAAGAGCGACAATGCGTCGCATATTGCTGACATGTTTTTCAGGGAGATCGTGAGGCTACATGGCGTGCCACGTACTATTGTGTTGGATCGCGATGTGAAGTTCATGAGCTACTTCTGGAAGACGCTTTGGGGTAAACTGGGGACGAAGTTGTTATTCAGCACAACTTGTCATCCCCAAACTGAAGGTCAAACAGAGGTGGTGAACCGCACACTTTCGATGCTACTCCGGACCATGATCAAGAAGAATCTGCGCAAGTGGGAGGATTGTTTGCCGCACGTGGAATTCGCTTATAATCGGGCCATGCATTCCACTGCGCAGATGTATCCATTTGAGGTAGTTTATGGTTTCAAGCCCTTTATGCCGCTTGATTTGTTGCCGCTTCCTAGTCAACACCACACTCATATGGAGGCGTCCAAGCGGGCTGAATATGTGAAAAAATTGCATCTCAAGACAAAAGAAGCGATGGAGCGCAAGGTCAAGTACTATGCTGAGAAGGCGAACAAGAAAAGGAAGAAGATGGTTTTTCAACCAGGTGATTTGGTTTGGGTACACTACCGCAAGGATCGTTTTCTAGAACGTCACAAGTCTAAATTACTACCGCGCGGTGATGGGCCTTTCAAGGTGCTTGCGAAGATCAACGACAATGCCTACAAGATAGAGCTTTCCGGCGATGACTATGGCGTAAGCTCTACGTTCAATGTCGCTGATTTATCACCTTTCTTTGGTGGTGACGATCCAGCGTCGAGGACGACGCCTTTTCAAGAGGGGGAGGATGATGAGGGCATCCCTAACACTTATACATCATCTCCTATTGGCGGTCATGCACATACTGATGAGGACATCCCCATTACATAAACATCTTCTACTCCAAGCATGCATGAGAATAACCAAGAACCAGAGGGCCCAATGATGAGGGCAAGAGCCAAGTGTTTAAACAAACCACCTTCAAATTCATCACAGATAAAAAGTTATGACCGAAACAATATAACGGGTGGCAAATATAGTTTTCTTTTGTGAGAGTTCGTATCCAAAACCATATAGGGTTGAGTTGTACTTGGTTTGGGGATCATAGGGACGTTCCAATGGGCTATATAAGCCTTGTATTGGCAGCCTTTTGGGGCAGACTGTTGGATCGAAAAGGTAACAGAGGGGGGTGAATGATGCCTTTTTTAATAACGACCCCCTCACAGGTACTTTACTCAAGAGTACTTCTCCTCTCCAATAGCTAGGGAACTATGAAGAGAAAAAGTCTCAAGCTCTCTGATAATCTAAGATTAATAGCAAAAGAAACTCCAAATACAACAGAGAAGACAGCAATCAAAAATGCATATCAGAGCAAACAGCAACTGGCCGGTCAGACCGGTGTACATGGGCCGGTCAGACCGCCTGTACACCGCCGGTCCGACCGCCGAGTGAACTGCGGTCTGACCGCCGAGCAAGATGCGGTCTGACCGCCATACAGAAAGCGGTCTGACCGGATAAGCTGAAACTGGGAGGAAACAGGCAACCCGAAAACTGAAAAACTTAGATCTCCCAAAAATGGTGAAATTGATAATTCTTTGCTATCCTCCTTAGCCCTAAAGACCAGGTAAATGATCTAAATAGCGAGGGGAGTCTAGGGAACCAGGGGAAACCAACTAAAAAACAGAAAATCAAGGTTTTGGTCAAAAATCTAAAAAGACACAAAGAGCTGCACTGTTTTTCAAATTGCCATCCAATCCTTGATCTTCTGATCATAAAACTTTGCAATCCATTTAGCAATGGTCTCATGGCCACAACACCCAAATCTCATGCCATCTCATGAAGGGAAAAGAGGGATTCCAGAGTCCTCTGTCTCAAAACCCTAGAAAATTGAGGAACAGAGAGATTTTGACAAGAGCAAGAAAAATCACATAAAACACTTAATCCTCAATCTGCTCTTGGGAATGGAATGGCCAAGGGGCCTTGAGTATCTCCCCATCACAGAGCAAACAAATGCTAACTAAAAGATCAAGAGATCAACTCAAACCATTAGGAGCACAGAGAAAATAGATGAAATGAGAGCAAATCTCAACCAAAAACTGAAACAACTCAAGCCTATATTGATGCATAGAGAGGAATGATTACAAGAGTGCAAGAGTTACATTCACTTCATCCCCATACATGCTTGAGAAACAAGAACTCATCAACCCATTCTCTCAGGATGAAGAGCACGAACAAGAAAATGCAAAAGAGACAGAGCTCACACACCTACTCTCTCACCAACTCTCAACTACTAAAGCACAAAGCAAAAAACAAACTCTCTAAAGCCATCAAACCCTCTCCTAAGCCATACATGCACCTGGGAATCCCTCTCCTATTTATAGCCTTTGCTTAACGGGTTTCTCCCTCGCTTTACCCACTAAACCAAAAACCAAATCTGCTTCCTTATGCAGCTTTGCGCTTTTACCAAAACACCCCTCCTGCATCTTCCGGGAAGCTTCCTCATTCCTTGCCTTCCAAGCATCGCAGCTACCTCGAGCCCTTGCCGTCTTTGGCACACCCTAACCGTTCTGACCTCGGCACCACCCGCGCCTAGTCCGGTCATCCCGTGCCTCGCCACGACTCTGCCTCGACGTCCTGCAGCCATCACAGACAAGAAATACATTACATAGCACCGCTCGAAACAAGTAATCCTCATTAACATCAACGAATCGAACTCAAGCATAAAATATCCCAAATGGCCAATCGGGAAGAAGAATACGCCTCAAATCCATCTAACCAGACCCGACTGAGTCAAATGCCAACATGGCATGATCCACACAAACCAAACCTAAATTTTCCGGAAAACCCGTCAATTACTCATCACAATCATAGGGTCACAACCACATGGTCTCTCAATCTCCCCCTTGATGAGTATATTGACAAACCCAGAAAAAGCATAAAGTTGAGTTTGAAAATGAAAGAAAGTCAAGCATGGTCTAAAGAAAGACAAAGAACCTCATGACCATGTCGACAAACGGAGCAAAAACAGAAAGAGCAAATTTTTCTCCAAAGCTCCAGAAAGCTCTCAAAAGGCTTTTTCTCCGCTATTCTCCCCCTTTTGGCAATAAAATCATCAAGGATGCAAAAGAGAGAATAAGGCATGATGTTGGATGAAATGGCTGAAGTTTGTTTATTTTAAGCATTTAGAGCCATGAAGATTATCCAAAATGACCATATGAGAATTACATCAAGCCATAACACATAAGTATGATATCAAGATCATGACAAGACATGTATAATCAAGCTAAGCCAAATAAGTCACAATCTGAAAATTAGTCGAATTTCTTAGCATGTCAAGTCAACCATGATTATAGTCTAGCTAAAGGTATTCAAAGATGATACATGCCATGTCAATAGTCTAAGTGGAACCAAGAAGCTAATATTGAGTCAATTTAGAGTGCTACAAGTTCAAGAATGAGACATTCGTTCAAGTACTTACAAGTTTTGTAATTTTAGCAAATTGAGCACATTTGACATGATTTTTTCTTTTGAAACTCATGGTCATTTCCAACCAACATTTTTAGTCATGTGCTAGATCTCAAGCCTTATGCGACCACTCCAAGCGAGAAGCTTAAGGAAATGATCTTGGTCAACCAAAACTCCCCAGAGTTCATACCTAGTGCAATGGCAAGCCGTCTCATGAGAAAGAATTGGTGAGATCAGTTCTTTCGCACAAAAGATATCTTTTTTGCTTTCTTAAAAGATTGTACTAACTCATGCTTCATAGAGAAACTAACATAGCTCAATCTAAAACTCAATATAGATTCAAGACTCAACTCAGCTTATTTGACATGGCATGAATCATAAGAGGATAACTAAAGACAGACTAGTCTCAAAAGCGAACATGACATGATTTAATTCAAATTGAGCATGTTAATCAACCTATCAGGGCAAAGACTAGACTACAGATATAAAGTCATCATAAATCTAGCAAGTTAGCACAGATCATGGCAAGATGTAGTTCATTGTAAACATGTTATAACAGGATAATAATCAAGGCTCCATGTAGTTATATTACAATGCAGAATGATATGCAAGAAAATCCAGCTCCCCCCTCAACATGAGAGACAACTTTAGTTCAAGTTGAGTTATGACAATATTAAAATCTAGAAGCTCCCAAATGAACTCCCCCTGAATCAAAGCAATAAAATCGAGAAGCTGGCAATAAAAACAGAAAAAGGCAGTCCTTAAAGCATAGACAAGATATAGAGGATACTATGGCTCAAACTAACTCTCATCTACCCCATATGACTCTAGGACTATCAGCTGATCAACTAACACACTAAGGAGCAAACACGTACCATGTCTACCCAAGGGTGGCCCAACCCTTGCTAGAACCTATAAGCAGTGAGTGCGCTCAACCTAGTGAGAAGAGAAACAGCTAATAAGCAGTATCGTAGAATCACAAGATGAGAGAAAGAAGTCTAAACAACTAGACAAGAGAAATACTCTAATCTATGCTAGAAGGACTAACCCCAACGCACCCATATGCAATGCAATAGTAAGGAGTAAGAGCATAATAAACAAGATAAAGCATGAAGCGCAAAACTCCCCCTCACAACAATCCATAAGGACAAACCACCCCAAGCTCTCCCCGCAGAGCTGAAAACCTAGAGCTATCCAAAGGCTTGGTAAAGATGTCAGCCAACTAGTGGTTGCTCTCCACAAACTGGAGCACTATGTCACCCTTCTCCACATGGTCTCGAAGGAAGTGATATCTGATATCAATGTGTTTGGTCCGAGAGTGTTGCACTGGGTTCTTGGCAATGTTAATCGCAGAAGTGTTATCACAAAAGAGTAGAACACTGTCAATAACTAACCCAAAGTCCCGCAGGGTTGAGACCATCCAAAGTACCTGGCTGCAACAACTGGCGGCAGCAACGTACTCGGCCTCTGCAGTGGACTGTGCAACACCGGACTGCTTCCTAGAAGACCACAAAACAAGAGAAGTGCCAATGAATTGGCAGGTGCCAGAAGTGCTCTTTCTATCTATCCTACAGCCAGCAAAGTCTCCATCCGAGTAGGCTCTCAAGGAAAGACAGGACGAGGAAGAGCACTAGATACCATAGTCAATGGTAGCTTGAAGGTACCGAAGGATGCGTTTCACCGCCTGGTGGTGAGATACGCGAGGAGAAACCTGAAAGCGAGGACACAGACACACGGAGAAGTGTATGTCTGGCCTCGAGGTAGTGAGGTATAAGAGAGAGCCAATCATGCTGCGATACTCCTTCTGATCAACTGGCTCGCTGTCCTCATCTGGGTCAAGAGAAGCTGTGGACGCCATGGGAGTTGACATGGTGTCAGGACCCAGATTTTACAATCCGGATTCCTCTGTGATTCCACCGCACTATTCCCTGGATCAGTAGATAGTGCTCACAGATTACAGTTCTGAATATCAAAGTACATATCACGCGGAAGCATAAATATAATAGAAGACTTACACATGGGCCAATTAGGCCGAAATCATTAAAATTGCAGCAGCGGAAGAACGAAGCACGCAAGTGGGACCTTCAAGACATGCCCACAGGCAGCCAACTAGAGGTTCGCGACCTAGCCTTTGTTGACTTCATCTTCTTCTCCATCATAACCAAAAGTATTACTGAAGCGTAGTGATCTGATTTCTGCTTCTGGATTTGTTATGAGAGCGAGTGTGAGCACACTAACCACCGTGCTCTGCGAGCCAATACACAGGATGCAAATAAATAGTATGCATGGCTTATCAAAGGAGAGGCTCGGGTTATTTTATTTGCCAAAAATCAATTTTGGTAGCATTATTATTATTATTTAATCATAGTGTTGCTACCTAAACTCCACACAACGATTGCCATAATTGACTTAATCCACCGAAAATACACTTTCTTTATTGGCTGCTGTCTAAGACTCCAAACAGCGAGTGACATCATTTAATTAGTCCACCGATCTTAATCTTTCTATATTGATCGCTATCTAAGACTCTAAATAGTGAGCGACATTATTCAATTAATCCACCGATCATATACTTTCTATATTGTTTGCTGTCTAAAACTCCAAACAGCGAATATCATCAATTATACCATCCACCAATCAATTGCTGCCTAAATCCCCATACAATGAGTATCATAATTTATATAATCCAGCGACATCATTTATCTAATATCATTTAATTTATTGACCAGTATCTTTTGTATTCTAAATTCCTAACACTCTAATCCTTCTGTTATTGATCCACAACCATAATTTGATCTTCCAATAATCAATCTTATTTTCCATTATCTATCTCTAACTAGTTCACTAGTATATCTCCACCAATGATATCAGTGATCAAGTCTACAATTCACAATTTTACATCCACCAAGAATATCATTGATCAAGGTTATACTCCAATAATTGTTATCATACCTCCGAATTCCCAAAATTTCAATTCATCCCTCTAGCATTCGATCAAATAAAAGTGCCATTATTTGAAATATAATACATAGAAATTTCCTAAGACCTAGCAGTTTTGACTAAAGACATAGTGTGTAAGAAAATGCAATAATAATAGTGATCCAGATTCCATCCACCGTTACATGGTCTCTGCACCATATGCTAGACCTTTAGCATTATAGCCGCTTACATTACCACTGGGACGACACCCAGGACAACTCAAATCAGGGCTTTCCACTGCCCTCCACTTTTTCATTCCCACCCACAAAGTTTTTGAAATAGAACTATATCTAGCTAAGTTCCCATGTCCGCCCTTGACCGTGGGCACGGCTATTCGAATAGTTTTGACTCTGCAGAGTTTGTACACTTTCACCACAAGAGACAATCAACTCGTTGCCCCACACGATTCCTTTGTCATGTGGTTGAGCAGACCATTACAGTAACCGTTCAAAGTACCTCGCCCTTTCCATCATTTCACCCTATGGGTTGCTCCCACTTGCGGTGGGTCCCATATGTTGTGCGGGATGTTCTCCTTCTGAATGTCTAGCAGCTGGCTACCCCCCTGCTAGCCCGCCACAGCAGAACTTCACCCTCTATGAGTGTCCCATTCAAGCTGTCACCTAGACAGCCGCTTGCACGACCTCACCACCTCCACCTGTGAGGATGACTTTCAGGGTCCGGTAAATCTACTATGCCAAGTTGTACTTTACAGACTTGTGGTTGTACTGTTTTACATAGGAGGTCATGACAAGTTTCAGTCCTTAGTGGTATCTGGGCGGTTCTACCACTACCCACTTTGTGCTTCAACTGCACCACACTCACACCTTCGACCCATTCGCCCAGATATTTAAGCAAGTTTGGAGTTTTTGAGAACATAAAATAATCGTATCAACACATAGCAGTCATTCCCACCATGATTGTCCAAACCAGTTTCTCATGACTGAAAATGATACTGATGCATGGGGCATTTCAGCGCCCCCGAGTATCTAAGCAGTACAAAGCATGGCACATAATTACGGACTTACTTTTGAAAAATTACCATTATAATTTTTGCTAGGGCGACAAGGTTCACATAATCAAGTAATCCAAAGGAGGTGTAATATTATTCAAGGCAAACAATAGGCATATAACTAGAATCTTAAACTAACATGTATTTGCATATAAAATAACAGCATGCAATTTTATAATTTAAATAAAAGTAGTTTGCAAAAAATGTAGGATCAACATGATCAAAGTATTGACTCGCCTGGCGCGGTTTACCACGGACTTGAGTTCTCACGACGCTTTCTCTTGAGCTTCTATTATTTGTCTTCACTTTGCTCTGACCATGCTTGACTAGTGGAATCTTCAGGACTCCAGCTTCTAATTACGCGATAACGACTGAATCCAAATAAAAGCAAACAACTCAAAAGATCCAAATAAATCTGAATAAACTCAATTTAGTTTTATTATGAGTTAATGGGTGATTTGGGTTATTTGAGGTAAGGTCGATGGTAGAATACAATGACTTGACCTTTTTATTAACAATTTCTTTTATTATTTTGGTATTTATCAAGGAAGTTCCATGAGCTAGGTTAAACCTATGAATTGGTGTATTTTGTCGAGTGCTAATATTCAAGGTATACCTTATATACGTGATGTATAAATTCCTTAGCTTTCCAATTTTAATCTTAGAGTTTGAGTTTATAGCATCCTGTGGTATAATATTTTATGTACCTTTTTAATTTGAGTGCCGTCGGAAATTACTGATACTGATATTTTATACTTTTGTAAATCGAGTCTCCTACACCTGATTATATTTTGTTATTATTATTATTAATTAAAGCTACCATTTACAACTTCATAGTTGGTAGTATGATAGTATCTATGTTATTAATAGGGCATATATTAAGT
The DNA here is from genome assembly GCA_036346575.1 of Dendrocalamus sinicus. Lineage (NCBI taxonomy): Eukaryota > Viridiplantae > Streptophyta > Magnoliopsida > Poales > Poaceae > Dendrocalamus > Dendrocalamus sinicus. The sequence continues at coordinate 8,901,562 of CM070653.1, read as the reverse complement.
ACAAAAGTTTTACTAATATTACATATCATCCCCATTTTCTTAGTTATTTTAGTATATAGACATATATATTCTGAAAGCATTCTAATTTAGGTGGGCACTTTATCCACATACTCTTGATATTTTGTTTAATTCATGCCCCTCGATTGGATATTTTTCACCCTAGAAGCCTTTGATTGTTGTTTTGTAAATTTGGAATTATGCTTCTGCCACTACTTCTAATTAAACCTCTGTTTTAGCTTTCATTCCATTTAATTATTTAAACTGTCCTCACTTATTTCCCTTAATCTCTTGTTTGTTCATAGTCTTGTAATTCTATGTTTGTTATATAAATTTCCAGTGACCCCAAATTAACCATCTTAGCTCCCTTAAACTTAACTTGGATGTGTGTGTGTGTATACATACATTATTTAGGATCCTTATTAAGTTTGGACATTACACAAAGATCAAATTTTATAAAATGCCTCTAATTGATAATTGGGTCTCATTAAATATTCAAGCTATGGTAATTGCTCATAAAATAAATAACCAGATATTACATCTTATTTTATTCTGATTTTATATCCAAATAAACTTTATTAGTGTTCCTAGATTATTCCCCAAAATTTTCCTGATTTTTATTAGTTACCATGAGCTACAGAAAATGAAATAAACAAAAATGAAAAGGGTGCATGCTCACGGGTCAAACCAGGGACCTGAGGCCTCTTTGTGCCCAGCGCTGGCTCAGCTAGCCAGTTGGGCTGTGGGTGTTTCCTGATGGAAACGGACGACCGAAGCAAATGAGTGAGTAGCCAGGGGGCAGAACAGAGGAGGTCGAGGCGGCGGTGCCAGCGGTGAGGGGTGGCCGGAGAGGTACGGGGAAGTGCTGAAATGGAACGCTGGAGTTGAGGGGGTGCCAAAGGTGGTGGCGTCGGAGACCGGAAAGAACCGAGGGGGACTGGCGGCGAGCGGCGGGGGCGACCCGGGAGGAGCTTCGGCGCCAGCGAGGTACGGTCCACGGGGAGCTTGGGGAAGGCCGGGGTGAGCTCACAGCACTCCGGGGATGGCGCGGGAGGAGGGAATTGTATTTTGGTGGCGGGATTTGGCGGAGGAGGCCGGTGGCCGGCGGTGAGGAAGAAGAGCGGGGCCGGCGGTGACGGAGCTTGAAAACTCGATTGCACGGCGATGAAGGTGGTCTGAGGTGTGGAGAGCTCGAGGGAGGTCTTGGCTACATTTATAGGCGAGCTGGCGGGGCTTGCCGCAAGAATCCTCCGTCTTTATCACACGGCAAGCGCGGCGAAGCGATGGCAGCGCAGCGATGGATATGGCATGATGCCCTGGCGCCGCGCGTGGAGTGGCAGCATGGCCTAGAGCCACGCGTGTGAAGAGACCGGGCGGGGCAGCGCGGGGCAAAAGAGGGGGCGGCGGCAGAGCTGATGGCGCGGCGGATCCATCGGTCGGAAGCAGACTGGGTGGCGGTGTCCTCCGGTCCGAGCGCGGATGACTACTGGTCCGAGCGCGGGGAGGTGGCGGGCTGGGCTACGGACGGGGCGAGGGGGCCGTTGCGGCGGCCTGGAAAGGGGAGAGAAAGAAGAGGAGGCGCTGGGGAAGAAAAACAGTGGAAGGGAGAGGGGGCCGTTCGGGCAGGGAAATGGGGAAAGGGCTGGGCTGCAAGCGGTAAAGGGGGAAGAGAGGTGGGGTTGGGCCGGCTGATGGCTGGGCCGTTCGGCCGGTCTGACCCCCTTTTCTTTTTCTTCTTCTTTTTATTTATTGTGTATATACTTGCATATGCATAAACTGATATATATATATATACACTTGTTTATACATTTTTATTTATTTCTAATTTTTGTATATGTATATATATATTTATTTTATTTATATATATACATACATATATATATTTGTACATTCACTTTGTATACATGTATATATTTCAAGGGTGCTATGCTGTCACTTGAAAAGAGAACAAAACATAAAGAGAATAACAAAAGAAAGCACGAACAAGACAGCTCTCAAAGATTGATACCAAGACATACATGATTACATGATAGTTGTTTTCAGCTCATCTCTCTCTCAAACTCACACTAACTAAGTCCCCATACGCCCGGAGAGCATAGAGAGAAACTCTCACCTTATCTCTTTCTCTCTTTCTCAAACAAAGACTAAAACCCTCTTATTTTTCATTTCAAAATCTGCACTCATTTCATTAGGACTACTAGAGAACACCCTCTCTATTTATAGCCTCCACTAGTGGGTTTACAATGCACTTTACCCATTAGCTCTCAATAACTCATGGCGCTTTATCCACAATCCACTTCCTTTAGTGCAGCTTTGCGTATTCACCAAAACGCCCATCACCTTCCAGAAAGCTTCCTCATTTCTTGCCCTCCAAGCCACACAGCCACCTCGATTCCTCGCCGTCTTCGGCATACCTCGACCGTTCTGACCTCAGCACCGCCCGCGCCTAGTCCGGTCATCCCGTGCCTCGCCACGACTCCACCTCGACGTCCTGCAGCCATCACAGACAAGAAACAAATCACATAGCACCGCTTGAAATATTGTAACCATACATTAGCATCAGAAGAAGTACTCAAAGCCCAAACTGATCGAACCGAAAAATAAACGACTTAAGCACGTTCGACCTAGTTCGACAAGGTCCGACCAAAACCGATTGCACCGCGCAACGACATGGCCCGAACCACACAAACCAAACTCGACTTTCCTAAAACAGATGTCAATTACTCATCACACACACGGGGTCACAACCACATGGTCTCTCAATCTCCCCACTGATGAGTATATTGACAAACCCAGAAAAAGTGTGAAGTTGAGTTTGTTTTTGAAAAGTCCAACATGGTCCAAAAGAAGATAATGAAGCAAATGACCATGTCGACAGAAAGAACACTAGAGCAACAACAGAAAGAGCAAACTGTTCTCCATAGCTCTAGAAGGCTCCCAAGTTGCTTTTTCTCCTCTATTCTCCCCCTTTTGGCAATAAACACATCAAGGAAACAAAGGAGAGAAGAAGGTCACAAAAATGGATGAAATGGCTGAAGTTGATTTATTCTAAGCATGTAGACCATGAAGATTATCCAAATTGACCACATGAAAATTAGTGTGCTATCAGGATCATGACAATGTATGTATAGACAAGCTAAGCCAAATAAGTCATAATCTGAAAATTAGTAGAATTGATTAGCATATCAAGTCAACCATGATGAAAGTCTAGCCAAAGATATCCAAAGATGATGTAGGCCATGTCAATAGTCTAAGTGGAATCGTGAAGCTAGTATTGAGTTAATTAGAGTGCTACCCGTTCAAGAATGATACATTTGTTTAAGTACTTGTAATTTTAGCAAATTGAGCACAAATGACATATTTTACTTTAGAAATCTCATGATTGTTTCCAACCAGATTTTTTGTTTAGTCATGTGCTAAACCTCAAGCCTTATGCGACCACTCCAAGCAATGAACTTAAGAAGATGATCTTGGTCATCCAAAACTCCCCTGAGTTCATGCCTAGTGCAATGGCAAGCCGTCTCATGAGAAAGAATTGGTGAGATCAGCTTTTTCGCACAAAAGAGTTCTTTTTGCATACTCAAAATATTGTACTAACTCATGCTTCATCAAGAACCTAATATAGGTCAATCTAAAGCTCAAAAACATTCAAGACTTAACACAGCCTATTTGACATGGCATGAATCATAAAGGGATAACTAAAGAAATACTAGTCTCAAGAACTAACATGACAAGTTTTAATTCAAGTTGAGCAATTTTAATTAACTCATCATGGCAAAAGCTATTCTACACATATGAAGTCATGATCAATGTAGCAATGGAGCACAAATCATGGCAAGATGTAAAGCGATGTAAACATGTCATGAAAGGATAATAATCAAGGCTCCATGTAGTTATATTACAAATGCAGAATGACATGCAAAAAATCCAGCTCCCCCTCAACATGTGATGCAACTTTTAGTTCAAGTAGAGTTATGTCAAAATTAAGCTCCAGAAGCTCCCAAATGAACTCCCCCTGAACCAAAGCAGTAAATACGAGAAGCTGGCAAGAAAAACCAAAAGGGTAGTTCTTAAAGCATAGATAAGATATAGAGAAAAACTATGGCTCAGACTGACTCTCATCTACCCCATATGACTCCGGGACTATCAGCTGGTCTACTAACAAGCTAGGGAGCAAACACGTACCCTGTCTACCCGAGGGTGGCCCAACCCTCGCTAGAACCCACAAGAAGTGAGTAAGCTCCACCTAGAGAGAAGAAAGACAGCAAATAAGCAGCATCCTGGAATCACAAGATAAGAGCAAGAAGTCTAAGCAGTTAGGCAAGAAAACCACTCTAACCTATGCTTGAAGGACTAACCCAATGCACCCCAAATGCAATGCAACAGATAGGAGTAAGAGCATAATAAATAAGATAAAGCAGTAAAGCACAAAGCTCCCCTCACAACAGTCCGTAACACCCCAAGCTCTCCCCGCAGAGCTGAAAACCTAGAGCTATCCAAAGGCTTGGTAAAGATATCAGCCAACTGGTGATCACTCTCCACAAACTGGAGCACGATGTCACCCTTCTCTACATGGTCTCTAAGGAAGTGATAGCAAATATCAATATGCTTGGTCCGAGAATGCTGCACTGGGTTCTTAGCAATGTTAATCGCAGAAGTGTTATCACAAAAGAGTGGAACACTGTCGATAACTAACCCAAAGTCTCGCAGGGTTGAGACCATCCAGAGCACCTGGCTACAGCAACTGGCTGCAGCAACGTACTCGGCCTCTGCGGTGGACTGCGCAACACCGGACTGCTTCCTCGAAGACCAGGAAACAAGAGAAGTGCCAATGAATTGGCAGGTGCCAGAAGTGCTCTTCCTATCTATCCTACAGCCTGCAAAGTCTGCATCCGAATAGGCTCTCAAGGAAAGACAGGACGAGGAAGAGTACCAGATACCATAGTCAATGGTAGCTCGAAGGTATCGAAGAATGCGTTTCACCGCCTGGCGGTGAGATACGCGAGGAGAAGCCTGAAACCGAGCACAAAGACACACAGCAAAGTGTATGTCCAGTCTCGAGGCAGTGAGGTATAAGAGGGAGCCAATCATACTCCGATACTCCTTCTGATCAACTGGCTCGCTATCCTTGTTTGGGTCAAGAGTGGCGGAAGATGCCATGGGAGTCAACACAGGCTTACCATCAGACATGTCGAAGCGCTTCAGGAGGTCTCGAGTGTACTTGCCCTGATGCAAGAAAGTACCCTCCCGAGTCTGCTTGATCTGGAAGCCAAGGAAGAAGGTCAACTCGCCCATCATGCTCATCTCAAACTCGGTGCTCATGACATCCGAGAACTGTGAAACGAGAGCATGAGAAGAGTCGCCAAAGATGATGTCGTCCACATAAATCTGGACGAGCAAGAGGTCGGTGCCATGCAGGCGAATGAACAAGGTCTTATCCACTTTACCCATCTCAAAACCATGACTCAACAAATAGGACTTAAGCCTCTCATACCAAGCCTAGGGGCCTGCTTAAGTCCATACAGCGCTTTGGAAAGCTTGAAGATGTGGTTTGGGTATTTGGGGTTCTCGAAACCAGGAGGCTGTCTCACATAGACTTCTTCCTCAATGAATCCGTTAAGGAAGGCACTCTTGACGTCCATCTGGTAAAGCTTGAAGCCCTTAGAAGCTGTGAAAGCAAGCAGGATTCTAATGGCCTCAAGTCTAGCTACAGGGGCAAAGGTCTCCTCAAAATCAAGACCCTCAACCTGGGAGAAGCCCTAAGCTACCAGTCTAGCCTTGTTTCGAATAACCACCCCATCCTCACTCTGCTTGTTCTTGAACACCCACTTAGTCCCAATGACATTGTGACCTCGCGGGAGCTCGACAAGCGACCAGACCTTGTTTCTCTCGAAGTTCTCTAGCTCCTCATGCATGGCATTGACCCAAGACTCATCAGAAAGAGCATGACTAATATCCTTGAGCTCAATAAGGAAACAAAGGCAGAATGGAGACAGAAATGTGACATGCCAGACTTTGAGCGAGTGACTCGCTCAAAGAGGTCTCCAATAATCTACTCGGAAGGATGGTCTTTCTGGATATGTCGAGGAGGTCCTGGATGAGATGAAGAAGTGGCCTCTACCTCGTGAGCTGACGAGGTAGGAACAGAGCCACTAGCTCCAGAAGAAGCTGAGGGCATGGGCTGATCACCTGGAGGTGCAGTGGAAGAAGGCACCTCGAGGGGAGGATGAGGAACCAGATTGGGTAGACAACCCTCATCTCCATCGTCCTCATCGTCCACAAAGATGGGCTCAGACTGCTCTAAAGAACCTGAGATATCGGGCCTAGTCCCTGGACTGGCCTCGTCGAAGGTCACCTCACAGGTCTCTACCAACTTACTAGACTCACAGTTCCAAACCCGATAAGCCCGTGAAGAAGTCGAGTAACCTAGAAAGATACCATCACAAGAACGTGACTCGAACTTGTCTAGGTTCCCGGACTTCAAAATAAAGCACTTGCAACCAAACACGTGAAAATTAGAGACACTGGGCTTTCGCCCATATCTCAACTCATAAGAAGTGCGCTGCAAGTGTGCCCGAAGAAAAACTCGATTTGAGACATGGCACGCGGTGGCTATAGCCTCAGCCCAAAACTTCCTCGGTGTAGAGTACTCATCGAGCATCGTCCTGGCCATCTAGACCAAGGTACGGTTCTTTCTCTCCACGACGCCATTCTGCCGTGAGACGTGCGGAGAAGAGAACTGGTGCTCTACACCCATCTCAACACAAAACCTCTCAAAGTAGGAATTCTTGAACTCCGTGCCATTGTCACTCCGGATCGCTCGTAAGGCACCCGGAAGCTCAATAGAAAGCCTACTGAAAAGACCTCGAAAATGGGTAAACGTCTCATCCTTCGAGGCTAAGAAAAACACCCAAGAGAACCTCGAATAGTCATCGACCACGACAAGAACATACCACTTCCCTCCTGCTGACTGCACTCGAGCTGGTCCAACAGTGTCCATGTGGAGCAGCTGTCCCAGTGCATCGGTCATAGTAACTGGGACCGGAGGGTGAGAAGCGGCAACCATCTTACCATGCTGGCATGGAGCGCAAACAAGATCTTTGAACATCTTGAGTTTCGGCAGACCACGAATGAGATCGTGGCCGCTAACTCGGGTCAAATTGTCAAATCCGATATGACCAAGTCTCCTATGCCAGAAAGTCAAGTCACGGGACTCAGAAGCAACTAAACATTGGAGAGGATCACCAGAAGACTCAGAAAAATCAGCACGAAAGATCCTCCCATAACGAGAAATCCCGCAAACTAGACTACCCGAAGAATCAAGAATTTTGCAAGCGTTTTTCTTAAAGCTCACCTCATAACCTTCATCGGTAAGCTGAGAAACCGAAAGCAAATTATACCGCAGCTTACTAACCAAGGCAACATCTCTCAAAAGAAATGAATCATTAACGCGCACTGTACCTTTAGCTTACTAACCGGCAGCTAACGAGCGGTCTGACCAGCCCCAAGGCGGTGGTCTGACCGGCCCTTAGAGGAGTTGCTGCTGTTTGTTTTCTTCTTTGAGCAATGTTCTTGCAGTTTCTTTTTTGTTGATTTATTTGCCTCTGTGGTTTCTTTGTTAGTTGATGATTCCAGTAGGTAGCATAACTTCTTCTTCTTCATAGCATTGGTTGCTATCGGAGAAAGCTTTAGGTGTGTACTTTAGGGGAAATTCTAAAAGGGCACCATTCACCCCCCCCCCCACTCTGTTGCCGATATCGATCCAACAACAATCATGGGGTCACAACCACATGGTCTCTCACAGACCAATTTTATACATAAGATTGAAATATAGCTATTGCTTGTTCTTTCAACACCAGAGTTCATGCGAGGACTTTGAGAGAGAACTAGGTGATCCATTGTTCGTTCTGCAATTCAAGGTCAAGCCATCGTTCCATTGGGAATTGGGGACTTGGCATTCGTCGTTTGTGGTCTCACGGCGAATAATTATCTGGTGTGTTTTGGGCGTATTCCGAAGAGTTGAGGGTTCGTGCATTGGCGCGAGTGTTCAATTAGTGACATCGTCTACTTCGCATCAACTATCCATGGTTCTTCACTGAGAAGATTGGGACCCCTCCCCGTATCAACATGGCTTTCGGGGCGATGCTTCGTGGGGCAAATGGGCGATGCGACAGAGGAGGCGATGGCATGGTGCGTGAGGCAACGACTGGTCAATGGAAAAGGCGAATAGTGGAGGAAGGATGGAACTCGATGGAAGGCCTCGCCATTTCAATTAGTGCCAAAGATGCTGCTCACCGGTGGTGAGGATGAATGAGCATGGGGGGCAACAGTGCTTGGAACTCTAATGACGGCGAAGAAGTCAACAATGGCTCGGGCTTCAGTGGAAACTTGACAGCGGTACAAGGCAAAGGTGAACGGCAACCCAAGGTGTGGAAAAGTGGGGCATGGACGCGCTACTTACTTCACCGACATTGAAGAATTCGATGCAGAGATGACACAGACACCGAGACAAACACAACAGGTGATGGAGTTATCTGAAGTGAACATGACAGCAAACTCCCAAATGGAGACGACACACCTGACAAGGTGGACCCACCTGGTGGTGAGAGAGAAGAGAAGAATGGCTGAGATCACAACACGTGGCAACGAGGGAGCTCGAACGGCGGGCAGAAATTAGGCTGCAGACTATGTGGACAGGCTAGGCCGAGGCGAAAGGAAATGGGCTGAACCTTAGGGTTTTGGCTCAAAGGTTTTTTGAGGACTTCTAGGGTTTTTCAAATTCCAAGAATTAGGCCAAATCAATTTGAGTTCAAATAAATAGCAAACAGATCCAAAAAATTCAAGAAAATAGAAAATTTCCTTATAACACAAGAAACTTGAATAAAACTTGTCTTAATTCAATTAAAGTTTATTTTACTCACATTAAATCTTTTTAATTTCTAAAAAATTCAAATTAAGCTTTAATTGATTCAAGAAGAATCCAAATGGTTATTTTATTTCAAAAACTTCAAAAAGGCAATAAAAACCAGGATGTTACACATAGCAAATGAGAAAGAAAAGATTGACGCTTCCTACAAGGTATGCATGAAGAGCTAAGGGTGCAGGAGATCATTCAAGACTTTCCTAGCTTCCACTACTTGGTCAACAATGCTCTTATTTTGAAAAAATAAGAGAAGGATGATGGAGGCAAGACGCAAGTGCAAAATGGCAGCCCAAAGGCCACAAAGAGGTTACCCGCAGAGGCCAGCATTCCACGAAATACTTCCTTCATGCAAATGGCAGCCCCACCACCTAAGGCTCCAGCTCTAGCTCTAGCTCTAGCTCCATGTCCCATGGCAATGTACTCCACACCCCTTGTCCTATAGGTCAACCTACTACAACCAACCCAGTAGCCAATCTCCATTGTTTCAACTATGGAGAAAAAAGGCACTTTGCTAACCATTGCCCGCACCGCCAAGTTTCACCAGTAAAGTTCAATCTAGGAACCACTCCAGCTCAAGGTCAAGCATCAACACTCATCCAGGGTAGCTTTGACACCAAACCAGGGCTATGTGAATCATGTCATGGTAGAAGAAACACAAGAAGCTACAAGAGTTCTGACGGGTACGTTCTCTATTAAGTCAGTGCCTGCACATATTCTCTTTGATTCTTGGGCTTCTTATTTGTTCATATCAGGGAAGTTTGTTGAAAAGCTTAAGTTGCCAACCTATAAATTGAAGAAACGCATGGTATTAGCTCACCCGGAGGACCCTTAACTGCCATGTTAGTAAGTCCTAGGTAGAGATTGCCATGGAAGACTTTGCGTTCTTAGCAAACCTTATAGTGCTACAATCCCAAACACTGGATGTCATCCTAGGGAAGGACTGGTTTACCAGATAGCAAGGAATAATAGATAGTGCCAATAGAAAGGTGGTACTTACCAAGTGCTCTAGATTAACAATAAAGGTAATTGTGGACCATCACTATCATCAGAGTTGTGCAATCCACTACTTTGAGGATGTACCTCTAGAAGGAATACTAGTATGCCATGGAAGACTTTGGGTTGTTACTAGACCTCATGGTGCTACAATCCCAAACATTGGATGTCATCCTAGGGACGGACTGGTTTGCCAGATACCATGGAATAATAGATAGTGCCAATAGAAAGGAGATACTTACCAGGTGCTCCAGATTAACAATAAAGGTAAATATGGACCATCAGTATCATTGGATTCGTGCAATCCATTACTTTGAGGATGTGCCTCTAGAAGGAATGTTAGTAGTTCAAGACTACCCTGATGTATTTCCAGAAGAATTGCTTGGCATGCCACAAGACACATGTAAAGACCAGAATATGCAAATCCGGACTCTCCTTCGTTTTCAAACTAAACTTTGTGCTTTTTCTGGATTTGTCAATATACTCATCAAGAGGGAGATTGAGAGACCATGTGGTTGTGACCTCATGTGTGTGATGAGTAATTGACAAGGGTTCTGAAAAGATTGAGTTTGGTTGTGTGGTTCGTGCCACGTCGACATTTGGCTCAGTCGGGTTGGGTTAGATGGTCTTGAGGTGTATTCTTCTTCCCGATTGGTCGTTTGGGCAATTTCATGCTTGAGTATGATTTTCTGTTGCTAATTATGATTACATGTGTCGAGCGGTGCTATGTGATGTGTTTCTTGTCTGTGATGGCTGCAAGACGTCGAGGCGGAGTCGTGGCGAGGCACGGGAGGACCGGACTAGGCGCAGGTGGTGCCGAGGTCAAAGCGGTCAAGGTGTGCCGAAGACGGCGAGGGCTCGAGGTAGCTGCGAGGTTTGGAAGGCAAGGAACAAGGAAGCTTTCCGGAAGTTGCAGAAGGGGCGTTTTGGTGAATACGCAAAGCTGCACTAAAGGAAGCGGATTATGGATAAAGCACTAGAGTTGGTGGAGGCTTAGTGGGTAAAGAGAGAATCAAACCCATTAGTTGGAGGCTATAAAAGTAGGGTGTCTCCTGCATGGTCTTCAAGTCTTTGGGGTTTGTTTTTTGTTTTGCTTCTCTTTTGCTTTAGTTGGTATGAGTTGGTGAGGAGGGCAGAGGCTGTTGAGCCCTCTCTCTGTGTGTGTTCTTGATGTTTTCTTGAGCTTGTGAGAGGGAGAAGATGAGTTGAGACACCATGTAATCATTTCTCTGTATTCAATCGCGTATCGAGAGTCCTATGTATTCATCTTGGTTCAATTTGAGAAGGATCTCTTACGTTCTGTGATGAATTTCATTTTTCGTTTATCTCTGTGTTCTTCTTTGTTGGCCTTGTTTTTGAGATGATTTTGTAATTTGTGTGTTTGATTCTTGAAAGCTCTGTGATAGAAAAGATTCTTGGCCTCATCGCCATTCCATTTTCTAGAGCTTTTGGAAGATCCAACACCTCTTGTGAAATCTGGAACCCTCGTCAGTTTTTCCTCCGTGTTTCCTGTTCTAGGGTTTTGAGGTAGGGGTTTCTTGAATCTTTTGATTCCCTTTGGGAGATGGCCTGAGATTTGGTCTGGAAAGTCCTGAGTTCTCTGCTAATCTAATTGCAAAAGCTCATGAGCAAAGGATACAAGATCAATGAGTAATTTGGGTTTTGGTTCAGTTTTTGCAAAGTTTCAGATTTTTGGTCATAATCTGAATTTTTCGCTCTCCGATTAAAATCTTTGGAGTCCTAAGGTCCCAAGGCTATTTAGATCTTAGTCTGGTGGTTGTAGTCTGGGGAGATCATTTTCTTTTTGCAAAACCCATTGAAATCTACAAGTTTCAGCTCTTCCAGGTTTTTCGGGTTTGGGACTGTCTGGAAATTCAGGGTAACCGGTCAGACCGGTTACTAGAGGGCGGTCAGACCGGATCTAAAGTGGCGGTCAGACTGGTGTGGGCCGACCGGTCAGACCGGCCCTTGACCGGCGGTTAGACCGGCGTGGTCAGGGCGGTCTGACCGGCGGCAAGGTGGCTGTTAGACCGGCCCTACTACAGAGGTCTGATCGGCCCCATCAGTTCCTTCTGTTGATGCTTGTTTTTCGTATCCTGTTTTCTCTCTTGGTCTTTTGAGTTCTTCTCTGTGTGGTTCATGCTTGCTCTGTAGGATCAACCAGAGAATATCAATCTTTCTCTTTATAGATTTTATATCTTTCGGAGAGAAGATTTTAAGTGGATACCTTGGGGGCAATTTTTTAAGAAGCAACATTCCCCCCCCCCCTCTGTTGCCGATTTCGATCCAACATAAAATTAATGGTTTCAAGAAGAAATTGCTACTTAAAACCCTAAATTGTCATTTAGGAAATTCTATGAATAAAAATGAAGTAACCCCATATGTGACTTAAACCCAAAAATTGAGTTGACCATGGCACCATTCAAATTGAAAGTTGAAATCTAAACACAATTTAGAAAAAAAATCATGGAAAATCAAAATTAAATAGAAAAGAAATTTTGGGCTTGACACATTTGGCCTAGGAGCCCACTGGGCTTGGCTCATTTTTCCTCCCCCAGCATCTGGCTCAACCCAAAGCCAGCTTGGCCACGCTCACTCTTGCCAGAGTACACCCAGACATGTGTTGTGCAAGCCCACACCACGCCAGACCACGGTGGCATGCCTGCCACTGGTGCCACAGCCCAGCACGTCTTGGCCATGCATTGCCCACGCCCCACCTCATGCTCACTAACATTTCCCCCTAGCCCCTTCCTCTCCCATCTCCTCTACCGTGCGGCTAAGCCATGTTGCTCACTATGCCATCGCCCACGTTGCCCCTGCTGTGCGTACAACATTGTGCAAATGCCATACTAGAGCATCATGACCACCACCCGTGTCGTGCATTCCCCCACATCACCCCGCACCTCCTGCACCACGCCACCTTCACGCCGCCATGCCACTCCGTGCCACCACCATAACTCACATTACCCAGTTGATTCATCCCCTATAAGTACCCGAGCATGCCACCAATGTCTTCACCTCACGTTACTGTCCCTTCCAGCGCAAGGAATCACTCCCAAATAGCTTGTAGCTCGCTGGTGGCTTCATCTTCCCCAACTCCAGTGATTCAAGAATTTGCTGATTGAAGCCATTTTTGACCAATTCAATTGGACTGAAGCACAATCGCAGCACCACCAACTCGATCGTAGTCACACCTTGGGCCGCCATCGCCTAAGAAACTCTGGTGTCATGTTCTTTCTTTGCCCGCCGCTGGTCCACGATGCCACAGCGCCTCCGCTGTCCCCAAGCCCGGCCAAGCCCTTAGGCTCCACTAGCAAAGAATTGAGCTCTGGTGCCGCTGTGGTATGGGTTCCATAGGTCACCGGCCACTGCCTCAATCAAATATGTTAGTGTGAGTTGGACCAGAGGCATGCGCTGTGGTATGGGTTCCATTTTAGCCATGCTCATCAACAACCATCATTCTCCTCACCAGCAGCAAGCGCTGCTCCCTCCTTGACGTGGAAGAATGATTGATTAATTAAAACTAAAAGTGTGCTTAGCCATTCACTAATCCCCACTGACATGCGGGCCCTCCCGGTTTAATTAGCGTGTGGTCCCTATAACCTATGGACCCTTCACTGTGTAGAAACACTGTTACACTCAGTTAAAAGAGGACGAGTCACTGACAAGTGGGCTCGATCCATAGTGTCTACAGTGCCCATGTCCCACATGTCAGTCACAGTAGGCTTTTCCAATTATGAAATAATTCTAAAAATAAATTAAAAATCTAGGGACCAGCCTGTTAGACACAATAGTATTTTCAATAAGCAAAAAATAGACATGATGAAACAAAATTCTAAATTTGTCTAAATTGAAGATCTATCCAATGGAACCAAAATCACGAATTTGGAGTTCATTTAATTTTTTTTGAATTTAGTTCTATTTGTCTGATTTTTATCCAAATTTTCATGCAACATTTGAATAACGTACGAGTCCCAAGAAGAAGAATCCGAGGCAAGTCAAGATTCGCAAGACCAATCAACTTGTGAACAAGGTGAGTCAACACTTTGATCATATTGAACCTACATTTTATGCAAATTATTTCTATTTAAATTATCAAATTGCATTCTGTTAATTACTATGCAAAATATGTTCACCTTAAGATTTTAGATACACGCCCATTGTTCATTGTTATAACTATTATATTTCCATCGTTGGTACAATTGAGCAGTCAACCCTTGTCGCCTTAGTAAATATAAATGGTAGCATACAAGTAGTAAACTTACAATTATACACCATGCTTAGAATTGCTTAGGAACTCGGAGGCACTAAACAGCTCCAAGCATCATTTTCAAATCATGAGAAATTGTCCAAGGTAGTCTTTTGGGGGGAAGGCTAGTATATATGATGTAGCATGATTATTTTATGTTCTCAAAATCCCCAACATGCTTAATTATCTAGACGAATGGTAAGAGGGGTTGGTGTAGTGGATGCATGAGAATATGTTGCCTGGGGTAGAACCTTCCAGATAATTCTAAGGACCGAATCTTGTCATGACCTCCCAATGTAATACAATACAACCACAAGTCTGTAAAGCACAACATGACATACTAGATTAATCAGACCTTGGAGTCTTCTCGCTGGTGGGGAGTGAAGTAGTGCAAGCGGCTGGTGCGTTCTGGCTTGAATGGGACACCGTGTAAGGTGAAATTTCCCAGTTGCGCTAGTCATTGTGGAAAGTTGTAATCCAGCTACGTTAGTCGTCGTGACGAACATACTGCACAACTTATGGGACTCACTATGTGTAGGAGAAGCCCATATGGGTGAGTTGACCTCTGCAAGGTAAATTGAAAGGTTACTGTGATGATGTACTTATCTGCAAGACCAAGGAATCATGTGGAGCAATGAGCTAATTGTCTCTTGTGGATAAAGTGTACAACCTCTGCAGAGTGTAAACTATTCGAACAGCCATACCCACGGTCATAGGCGGGCATGGGAGCTTAACATTGATGTAGTTCTATCTCAAAAACTTTGAAGGTGGGACTAGAAAGAGTCAAATAGTAAAAGCTCTGATTTGTATTACCCTAGCACATCGATCCAAGTGATGAACATAAGCGGATATAATGCTGGAAAACTAGCATGAGGTACAAAGACCATGTAACGGTAGATGGAATCTGTACCACTATTACTATTGCAATCTTTCACACACTTTAACAAAACATGTTTTAGTTAAAATTGCTAAGTCTTAGGAATTCTAGTTATTGTAAATTTTCAAGGCATTTGACAAATAAAGAAACTCAAACCACTGTATGATAAGCCATGCATATATATAACTGCATACTATGTGTGGACTCACGGGGCACAATGATTAGTGATCACACTCGCTCAATACAAATCAAAAATAGGTGAACCGGATCACTATGCCTATGACGACGCCCCCGGCCCAGAAGGAGGAGCTAATGAAGGAAACTAGGATGGTCTTCCATAGTTTTTTCTCCCAAGTTAAGCAGACTTTGATGGAGATTGTGTACACATATATTATCTAGGCCTAAATAAATATCTGTCATTCACATTTCAACCCCAGTCGCTTACCTATGGATATTTATGGTCTTACTTTTGCCTACTACTTATGCTTTCGCATTTTGTATTGTAAATATTTGGCCTAATCGTCCCTTATGCAAACAGCTACCTGACATAGTGTATTTAATCTTTGGTATGTAATATTAATGTATGGTACAATTTAAGTGATGTATGAAATGACTCAACAATATTGTACCTATAAGTGTGATCTATTGATCTAGGGAATAGTACAGTAGAATCACAGAGGATTCTAGATTGAAAAACATGAGTTCAACATTTCTCCATCTATTTAGTAGGTTGAGGATGGGTGCTTGTATTCTAACTGTTCCAACCATTCCAACTATTTTCATTCTTGAGTTAGGTTTAGGATTTGAGAGAGCCTAGTGAGTGTGTGTTGTGTGCTCTCTTGTCTTCATCATGGAGTAGTTGTAAAACATTTATCCTCAATTAGCAATATAATCAACTTTGTTAATCTCCCATAAAGTCTTCTTGTCTTAGTTAATTTGCTCTTGTTTTATTGGTTCTTTACCTCTTCTCTTCTCACCTTGATCTTGTTGCGTGCGAAGGACATATAAGTGATGGAGATAACTCATGTATATTAGATCCTCATCTATCTAGGCACTATGATCTGCAATTGTCCGATACTTGCTTGATTTAGAGCCCTTCTTGAGGAATCTTGGTCTTAGGGTTTTGGCTTCATTTCGTTGGGTAGTTTTGCTTGCTATGACATATGGGAATACATCTAAAACTATCTTGGCTGCTCTTAACCTACGAGCAAGTTGTTTATTCAGTTTTTGAGATTTGCCTGATTTTGGTGTAACCTTGCATGTTTTGAGGAAATGTTGGGACTTTGAGAAAGATCCATGCGATCTTTAGATGGAATAGGTCATGAGACCCTCAGCAAGGTATGTGCGAAGTTTGACTTCATTTGATCATGGATTTTGAAGTTTGCATCTAAAGTGGTTCAGACTTAAGCCGATTTTCTATTCTCGAAACAGGGGAGTTGTCAGACCACTCCTAGACCAGGTCATACCAGCCGTCGGTTAGACCTTCCACTAGTGGTCAGACTAGTTAGGTGCTGAATTTGTAAGGCTTTGTTATTTTTTATTGTGGTTTGGAGTTAGGCTATCAAATTTCATCTTCTTAGTTCTCTAACTCTAGAGTGAAAGATTTTTGGGTACTTAGCAAAAAAATTAGAGAATGTATCATTCACCCCTCTGTTGCTATTGCCAATCCTACAAACTTGTCGATGGAATCTTCGGATTAGTTTGGGTGGACTTCACTAGTACATTTATTACAATTATCATTTACCTTTTCAGTTATTTAAATTCATCCTTATAAAACGTTTGTAGTTACTTGTATTTAAACGTAAAATCTGGCTTTTCAGTTACTTACTGTATTTAAACGTAAAATCTGGCTTTGTGCTCAAATAAACCATTCTTATCATAAACCAAGAAGGTATATTAAACAAATTTCATTTGTATTAAATAAATTGCTAAGTATCAATGCACTCGCCATTGCTCAATAAATTTTTCCTCAGCTATCAGAGATGAAGACCAGGTGTACGATAATTTATTTGCCGAGAATTTCAACGAAAGAGATCCCGTTTACCAAGTTGCATAGCCTGTGGGGCGTATGTTGAGGGCTATATTTGGAGTTACCTTATGTTTTTACTATAATTTTATTTGAATTCATTCAGCTAGTGAGGCAATTACGTAAACTCTGACCGTAAGACCCGTTTATGTTTGCTTAATAATATTTAGTAGTATTGCTCGAAAATTCTTAGCTATATGGGGGACTTTGATTTATTCGTGTGTATGGTCGACATGTCACTACTACAAAAGAGACTATACTGGATGGTTATATCACAGACGGTTTATAGGGAATCATCTGTGCTGTATTATCACAGACGGTTTTATAAAACACGACAGTGTACCGTCTGTGATAGGCAACTATCACATACGGTTTATATGAATAACCGTCTATGATATTATCACAAACAGTTATTTATACGAACCGTCTATGATAGTGAAAGACGTCACAAATGGTTCGTATTAATAACCGTCTGTGATGATTCATAGACATTTATGTAACATCCTGAAAAATTCGAATTTGAAAATATTAAGTTCTTAAAATATTTTGCAATATGTTCTGTTGGAATTTCGATTTATGGCGATTTTTTGAATTTTGGGGGAGGATTCAAAAATTTAAGAAAGCTTTGAAAAATAAAACTACTATTAATAATTCCATCACAGAAAATATGGAAGTAAAAGAAATCTATAATTTTGAATTAAAAAACTGAAAATACAATCCAATATAAGGAGGGAGAGGTTTAAATTAAAGTATGAAAATTTTCATATTGAAAATAGTATTATAAAAGGGAAACCAAAAATAAATAAACAAAAACATATGCAAATATAAATAAACAAAAACATATGCAAATATATATATACCAAAAGGACTAGCATGGTAAACAAAAGCATAAAAAAATGTGAATATATATATATATATATATGTATACCAAAAATAGACATAAAGAAATATATATATATATATATACTTGTACATATATGTAAAAATAAAATAAATAGCAATGAAATAAAAAGAAAAATTATATATATAAAAATGGGGGGACAGGTCGGCCAAATGGCCCGGCCTGATCCCTATTTCCTTTCCGCCCCACCAGCCGGCCCGAACTCCCTTTTCTTTCCCCACTCGCTGCCAACCGGCCCAGCTAACTTTCTTCCCCTCGCACTGTGCTCCTTTCTTCTTCCCCTGCTCCTGCTCGCTTCCCTCCCCGGGCTGTAGCTCGCCCCGCCGTTCTCCCCGGCCACAACCCACCCGTCTCGGCCCGCCTCCGTGCCAGCACCACCCTAGCCCGCCTCCGCGTCCGCATCCCCCTTCGGACCATTGGTCACCGCTTGCCCCCATGTCCACGCAGCTGGCGCCGACCCCCCTACTCCGCTAGAGCTCTGCCATCGCCACCCCTGCCCCACTTCATCGCTTCATTCAGCGCACGCGCGGAAGGCTGCCCCGCCGAATGCTGTCACGCCAACTCCCCAAGGTCTGGCAGCACCGCCGGGTCATCATTTCCACCGCTGCCTGCTACCGCCGCCCACCCGACAAGACCACACGACGCTGTCTGTTGCCTGCACTGCCCCGCCACCTATAAATCCAGCGCGCCCCTCCGTCCGCTTCCCCACACCTTGCTCTCCCTCCCACCGCAGTCAATCGAGCTCCGAGCCTCTTAATCGCCGGCGAGCCCATTTCCTTCCCCAACTCCGGTGACCGCGCTCCCCATCAATCCACACTGCGAGTGACCAATTCCCAACACCAGCACCATCTCCGGCACACCGTGAAGCCATTCCCGGCCTCGCCAGAACCCCTCGTCGCCCGTACCTCATCAGCACCGGGCGCCTCCCCGAGCCTACCGTCGCCGCACGTCGCTGGCCCGTTTTGAGGCTCCCCGGACCCCGCCGACCCTTCCACCAGCACCCCCTCTCCGACCGCCCTCGTCGGTGCCACCATCGGCCGTACTGCCCCCGAGTTCCTCTGCTCCAATGCCCGCACCAACGGTTCAATTGATTACCTGCGCCTCTACCCTCAGGTAACACCCGAGAGAGAGATGGCTTGCAGCGCGTGCGTTCACCCCAGCAACCCGAGTTCGATCCCCTCTACCGCCGAAATAGAGTAGGGTTTTTAGATGGTTTTTGCCGAGCTACGGTAAGGGGGAAATTCAAAAAATAAATTAATAAAAATTCTAAAAATTTATTGGAATATAAATAAACTTATTTAGTGCTCAGACATAGGTTAATGACTGTCATTATGCTGATACTTGTTTATTATTTAAAAACCCCTCACTACATATGGGCCCCACCATTAAGTGAGCACAGTATCTGGCCCTACATGTCACTGGCACAGAGAATGAGAATAAAAGAAATAAAACAGGAACTTAAAATTTGAAAATGGGACCCACCTGTCAGAGATTTAATATTTTCTGGATTTAATTAAACTGAGAACTTTAAATGGGCATAACTCATTCATTTTGACTCCAAATTGAATGAAACAAATTTCTAAATTCATCTAAATTCAAGATCTGTCCGACGGAACCAAAATAAGACCCCGTATGATAAACTTTGTCTAGGTAAATAAATCTAGATTACAAATAAAGCTACGCCTAATAATGACTAAAATGTAGATAAAATAATAATGGTGCCATTAGTTAAATTCTAACATTGGATTTAACAAATAATAATAATGTTGAGCATAAATGAATAATGATATTCAACATAAATTTATATAACCAGCTAGGACCCGTATAAATAGACCCTAATTCAAATTAAGCTTAGCCTAGCGATAAAAGAAGGTACATAAAATATCACACCACAGGATGCTATAACCTCAGACTCTAAGGCCAAGTTGGAAAGCTAAAGATTTTATGCATCGCGTATATAATGTATGCTCTGAATATTAGCACTCAACAAAGTACGCCAATTCATAGGTTTAACCTAACTCATGGAACTTCTTTGATAAATACAAAAATTAATCAAGTTCAATTGGGTTTATTTGGATTTATTTAGACCTTTTGAGTTATTTGCCTTTATTTGTATTCAGTCGTTTAGCACGTAATTAGAAATTGGAGTCTTGAGGAATCAAGGGATCAAGCGAAATCACGAGCGAAGTGAAGATAAAGACCAGATGCTCAACCCTTCGAATGAGACAACTTTAAGTGAGCTCAAGACCGCGGTAAATCGTGCCAGGCAAGTCAATACTTTGATCATGTTGATCCTACATTTTTTGCCAATTATTTTTATTTAAATTATCAAATTGCATGTTGATATTTTATATGCAAATACATGATTAATTCAAGACTCTAGTTATATGCCCATTATCTGACTTGATTAATATTACATCTCCTTTGGAATATTGGAATGTGTGAACCTTGTCTCTCTAGCAAAATTATAATAGTAACATTTCGAAAATAAGTCCCTAATTATACGGCATGCTTAGTACTACATAGATACTCGGGGACGCTGAAATGCCCGAAGCATCATTATCATCTTTAATCGCAAGAAACTGATTTGGACAGTCATGGTGGGAATGACTGGTATATTTTGATATGATTATTTTATGCTCCCAAAAACCCCAACTTGCTTAAATATCTGGGCGGATGATTTGGGGGCTGGTATGTGGTGCAGTGGAAGCACAAATTGCGGAATGTGGTAGAACCGCTCAGGTAATCTTAAAGACCGAATCTTGTCATGACCTCCTGTGTAAAACAGTATAACCACAAGTCTGCAAAGTGCAACTTGGCTAAGTAAATTTATCGAAATTCCCGGACTCATCTCACTAGTAGTGGATAGAAGTGGATACGCAAGGGCAAGAGAAGACCTAAAGGGACACCGAGTGGAGGGTGAAGTTTCCCAGTCGTACTAGCGCTGAGGGGAGTGGAGCCCGAATAACGCTAGTAGCCGTGGGGAACATCCCGTGCATAGATGGGACCCACCGCAAGTGGGAGCAACCCATAAGTTGAGATGACAAAAGGGACTAGATACTTTGAAAAGTCACTGTGATGGTCTGCTCAACCACATGACTAAGGAATTGTGTGGGGCAACGAGTTGATTGTCTCTTGTGGTGAAAGTGTACAAACTCTGCAGAGTCAAAACTATTCGAATAGCCGTGCCCACGGTCAAGGGCAGACATGGGAACTTAACTAGATATAGTTCTATTTCAAAAACCTTGTGGGTGGAAATGGAAAAGCGAAGGGCAGCAGAAAGCCCTGATTTGAGTTGTCCTGGGTGTCGTCCCAGTGGTAATGTAAGCGGTTATAACGCTGAAATGTTAGCATATAGTGCAGATGTCATTTAACGGTGGATGGAAATCTGGATCACTATTGTGGATATTGCATTTTCTTACACATTATGTTTTTGTTCAAAACCGCTAGGTCTCAAGAAATTTTTATGTATTATATTTTTAAAACAATGACAATACTTCTCACAAAATAAAAGGTCAGAAGGAATAAATAGAGTCATGAGTAAAGAAGATGGTTGTTTATGGTAGACACATAAAATGGTTGGTGGATTCATGTCGATTATAAAAAGGAAACAATAGTGTGGATTCTGGGAGAAATAAATTGGTGGAGCTTAAATGAACATATAGGCTAGATAGATGATTTAAATAATTTTAGAGAATTAAGGAGCGCAAAGGTAATTGCTGGATTATAACACTGATAACTAATATAAATTCTTGGGAGATGTTGGCGATAACGAGATTAATAGGATTTTGGATAAATACTAGATGGATGAATTAAATTTTTGGGAAATTGGAGGTATGATAACAATTCTTGGAGTATAAATTTGATCAATTCTTGGTGGATGTATACTAGTGAATTGTAGACCTAGTCAATGATATTCTTGGTGGATGTATATTAGTGATGCGTAGACTTGATCAATGATATTCTTGATAGAGGTATACTAGTGAATTAGTTAGAGATAGATAAATAAAAAAATAAGGTTGATAATTGGAAGAGCAAATTATGGTTGTGGATCAATAACAAAAGGATTGGTTTGTTAGGAATTTAGAATACAAAAGATATTTATTGGATAAAATAAATGATATTAGATAAATGATGTCGCTAATTGTTTGGAGTTTTAGGCAGCAATTGATTGGTGGATTGTATAAATGATGATATTCGTTGTTGGAGTCTTAGATAGCAGCCAATAAAGAAAGTGTGTTTTCGGTGGATTAAGTCAAGTATGGTAATCATTGTGTGGAGTTTAGGTAGCAACATAACACTATGATTAAATACTAATAATGCTACCAAAAGTAATTTATGGCAAATAAAATAACCCGAGCCTCTTTTTTGATAAGCCATGCATACTATTTATTTGCATTCTGTGTATTGGCTCACTGAGCATGGTGGTTAGTGTGCTCACACTCACTCTCATAACAAATCCAGAAGCAGGAATCAGATCACTACGCTCAGCAATACTTTTGGTTATGATGGAGGAGAAGATGAAGTCGTCAAGGGCTAGGTCGCGAACCTCCAGTTGGCTGCCTGTGGGCATATCCTGAAGGTCCCACATGTGTGCTTCGTTCTTCCGCTGCTGCAATTTAATGATTTCGGCCTAATCGGCCCATGAGTAAGTCTACTATTATATTTACGCTTCCGTATGATATGTGTTTTGATATTCAGAACTGTAATCTGTGAGCACTATCTACTGATCCAGGGAATAGTGCGGTGGAATCACAGAGGAATCTGGATTGTAAAATCTTGGTGCCTGACAATTTATTTGTACAAACTGTCTGTGATAGTGGCGGTCATCACAGACGGTTTGTATGAATAATCGTCTATGATAGTTCACAGACGGTTATTAATAGGAACCTCATATCACAGATGGTTGGTGTTTGGAACCGTCTGGAATATGGCGCATTATTAAATAGCAAGCGTTGTATCGATAGATCTGCTTATTGTGCTGCATTGAAGGAGGCGGCTGGTTTTGGGGAGTTTGGTGAAAACATACTACTTGTAGATCTAGCTTATAGATCTATTTTTCTTAATGATTAGATGATAGTATTTGCTTCTAATAACTTATATGCCTTGTAATAGCTAGGGAGAGATGATAGGTAGGTTTTTAGATCTAGCTAACAAGGTTTAGAGAGATGGTAGTTTGCTCCAATTTAAGAATATGTCAATACTCGTAGTTTACTTCAATATATTCTTGCTTGATATTGCTTCATGCATACGTAGCTAGCTACTTAATTTAGATATGGACAATTTATTATAAGGTGAATGACAATTATGTGCGTAAGTAGTTAGGCTGATTAGCTATAATGGGATTAATAATATAATTTGACACCCATTTGTTAAATGTATAGCATAGATGGATCGAAACTGGATGTACGTTGAGAACCATGTGAGTGAATAGTACATTAATTGTGTATTTGCTTTTAGAAGAGCGACTGAGCTAGATATGTTGAAGAAGGGGATGGAATATATGTACTATCCATGCATTGATTGCGATAACCTAAAGATGTTTACCAACTCAGCACAGATCGAAACTCACTTGATTTGAAAGGGTTTCAAAGAGGGGTATACATGTTGGACCAGTCACGGTGAAAAGAAGATTATACTGGAAGGTAGTTATAACATCGTCAAGGGAGACAATGATATGCTGGTTGTGGACTGTGCTTTCGATAAGGATAGGTCGTAGCAAGACAATCTGGATCAGATGCTACATGATGCAGAAGGGAACTACAATGAGAGAGTTTGATAAATTCGAGGGCTTGATGGAGGACTCGGAGAAACCTTTGTTCTTGGGCTGCAAGCTGCAATACACAAGGTTGTCAACCGTTCTAGAACTGCTGAATTGAAGGCAAGCAATGGTTGGTCTACCAAGAGTTTCATGGCATTGTTTGGTCTCCTAGTGAACATCCTTCCAAAGGGAAATGTGTTGTCGAGAACCACCTACCAAGCCAAGAAGATTCTTTGTCCATTGAGAATAGAAGTAGAAAGAATACATGCATGTCCGAATGATTGTATACTCTACCTAAAGAGTGTGCAAACTTACATATTTGTCCGGTGTGCAAAGCATCTCGATACAAGGGTAAAAATGACTCCGATGATGGGGAGGGCATCGAGGTGAAGCAAGAACCTCTTGCTAAGATATTATGGTATCTTCCTATAATTCCCCATTTAAAATGTTTATTTGCAAACCGAAAGGATGCAAGATTACTACGTTGGCACTCGAAGCAACGTAAGAGATACGGAATGATAAGACACGCTGCTGATTTTGCCCAGTAGAGGAACATCGATAGGATGTTTATAGACTTCAGTGTGAAACCGAGAAATATAAGGTTTGGATTGAGTACAGATGGAATGAATCATTTCGGTAATATGAGCAACCGGCATAGCACCTGACCCGTGTATGAATGCACGTTTGCCGCCATATGCAGGAAATCATGGATGCTAAGACGAATGATCTAGAGGTTTATTTTATATGAGTTTATGTGTGTGTATGTATATGCTAATGACTTAACGCTACTCCTAGAGATAGTGTGTGGAATTCGACAAAACTGCAATCGATCTTGACAAACTCACCGAAATTCGGGGAAAGCTTTCTCAATTCTTGATAGCGGAGGTCATAAACAACGCTGGAGAGTTCCACCCCAGCAATGTTGATTAGATGTTTAAACATTGGATAAAATTGTAATCACTCAATTGTGCTTAGTCAAATAATTCATGCAATTGTACTTCATTCAGTTGTTTAATTTATTTGTGAGATCTATGTAACGATTATCATTTGCTATATATGTGATTTGCTTGCGCTGTTTTATTTATTTGTGAGATCTGTATAATGATTGTCCTATGATATATATATGTGATCTTCTTCCTTGCTTAAAGAGGGTGTGGCTAGCATTTCCTGAGACTAGCTGAAAAACAGAAAATGATGTAGCTTTTAAAATAGCTATCACAGATGGTTTAGTGTTCCAAACCGCTATGATATATAGATATCATAGATGGTTTTTAAAACAAACCGTCTATGATATGTATGATATTACAGACGGTTAATATCAAAAACTGTCTGTGATATATACGATATCACAAACGGTTAATGTCAAAAACCGTCTGTGTTTTAACTATTATAGACGGTTTAAGAGCCGTCTGTGATAAGCATCTATTATCACTAGCACAAAATGTAGATAGTTCAGAAACCGTCTATGATGATGGTTTTGAACCGTTTGTGATAACTCCGTCCGTAATAGTATGTATCAATGTTGTAATTGTGGCACTAGCATGATTCTAAACTACTGCAGGTAAATTTGCTAATCCCGATCTTGATGGCTATCATGGAAGGGGACTATGAGCCTGTTTTTTTCGGCTGCGGTTTATGACTTTTGGCTGAAATTTTTGAATTTTGGCTGTTTACGGTACAGATTACGGAGAGACAGGTACTCACTCACAGAAGAGGACTATATTCTGCCGGCTGTGGGGAATTTGCGCTCGAAACATTCAAATTTTAACACCAATTGGAGTTCGCTGAGAGTTTTAATTTCATTTTGAAATTGTTTTAGCATTAAAACACGTGCATACTACTCATAGAAATATTCATAATTTCATATCATATGACACAAGATTTGTGCTTTAAGCGAAAACATAAGAACACTACCAGGAGTAACTACCAGAATCCGCATGATTTTCAGAATGCTCTTTCCATGCATACAGAAAAATACGTATAACACCAACTAATTAAAGGTATTATAGGGCTTAGCAACCAGATCCAAGCCATGCTTGATGTGCACCGCGATCCCTCCCTCCTCAGTCATGTCTAGTGACCCCAGTCTCCTTCCATCAGGCAGCTCCCAGTCGAAATGGTACATCAAGTTTGCGAGAGCGAGTTCGATGGCCGTCATCGCAAATCCTATCCCGGGGCAGCCTCTCCTCCCAGCACCAAATGGTATCAGCTGGAAGTCCTGCCCCATGTAATCTGTTGCAACATCTGCAAATCTCTCGGGCCAGAAATCCTCAGGCCTCTCCCAGCATTCCTTATCTCTTGCAATGGCCCAAGCATTGATCAGAACCCGAGTTCTTGCCGGTACGTGGTAGCCTAAAAGTTCAGTGTCTTCTAGGGTTTCCCTGGGAGCTAGGAGAGGTGCTGGGGAGTGAAGCCTTAAGCTCTCCTTGATCACAAGCTTCAGGTAGACCATCCTTTGCAAGTGTTCTTCAGTTATGTGATTGTCCTTGCCTGTCACTGTTCTTATCTCTTGTTGTAGCTTGCTCATTTCATGTGGATTGTTCATGAGCTCAGCCATGGTCCATTCCATTACCGTGTATGAAGTGGTTGCGCCGGCAACGAACATGTCCTGTTAATGAAATGACACAATAGATATATTTTAATCATCTACTAGGGATATAAAGCCATAAATAGTTGCGTCATCTGTGATGAAAATGACATCACGAAATTTACTTGTCCACGCCAGTGTTCTAATTAATCTTAAAAGTACTGATTAATAGTGATAGTCGATCTTATCATGGGCATTCAAAAAGATGATTATTTGTGAAGACAAAAAATATCACATAGTTGTTAGTGATTTGAAATCTGTTAGTTACGGTTTGGTGACAACTGAAAATATCTTGTGAGCTTTTTTTTTACGAGGAATATCTTTTTTTTAAACGATGAAAACTATAATTTGCTCCTCGCCAAAAAAAACTATAATTTGCTAGGCGGGGACGTCCGCCGTGTGAGACGGGATGGAGGTGGGCTCCACTGTCCACCCGGGCCAGATGTCCGCGTGGGGTGGTGCCTCTGAACAACTGCTTAGAGTAACAAAATTTTCATCACAAAAAAAGCATTTTTAGCAGTGTCATTCATTATCGCTCGATTATTAGGAAGCTGCAATTTGTATGTTTGTAATAATGCATAGCCATTCCTGTGCGAGTGAGGACTAGACCAAACCCTGTCGACGAAATTAGCCAAAAATTTTCTGTGCTATACTTAATTAACAAACTATACATAACCTAAATCCTAATATCTATATCCAGGGGTGGAGCCGCTTTGGCCCATCTGGAGTCATAGGACACCGGATTCAAAAACTCGTTTAGCAGGGATTAGCACCCACTACTACAGAAAGCCTAATACTAGACGGTCAATCACAGACCGTTTGACAAAACCGTCTGTGATTGACACTAACACAGACGGTTTTAATTTGGACACCGTCTGTGTTGGTGGCGTCGGAAAAAACGAGTATCACAGACGGTTCTTACCGATGAACCGTCTGTGATACTAAAGTATCACAGACGGTTTGTGTTCAAAACCGTCTGTGATAATCTGGAATTATCACAGACGGTTTTTTTATTAAAAACCGTCTGTGATAATGATGCTACGCATTTATTGCGCTGCTCAGAACCGCATCTATCTTCATTTCGATCCAGATCTAACCGGTGCTTTACTCTTTCGCTCAGGAGGCAAGCTAGGCGATTTCAGCAGGCAGAGATTGAGCTTTGAATATTCATACTTTTCTGGTTACTCTAGATATGGTTAGTAACGAAATTTATTTTTCTTTGCATTACAATTTAGATGTAAGTAATTGGTGAGTTTTATTGAAGATGGTTTGCAAAATTGTTGGTCATATAATAGCTGTTGTGTTTATAGTATGAATTAAGCTAGCAAAGCTTGAATGCATGTGGTATATATATATGTAGTAATAATTAAATAATTTAATTCTTAATACTAAGTTGTTATATATATATACATAACGTAGGACCGAAGCTGGATGTATGCCGCGAGCCGTGTGAGTGAAGAGTATATTAATGGTGTGTCTGCTTTTGCAAGAGCTGCCGAGGAGGATATGCTAAATAAGGGGGTGGAATATATGTACTGTCCATGCACTGACTGTGAGAATTTAAAAATGTTTAAGAACCGAGGGCAAATTCAAGCGCACTTAATTCAGAGGGGTTTCAAAAAGGGTTATACATGTTGGACCAGTCATGGCGAAGTCAATGATCATATGCCGCCGGATGACATCGCCGGTGAAATGAATGATATGCCGCCGAATGACATCGCCGGTGAAGTGAATGATATGCCGCCGGATGATGTTGATTGTGGTTCGGATTCGGATAGGTTGCACGATGAAAATCTGGATCAGATGCTTCGCGATGTAGAAGAGAACTATGATGAGAGAGAGTATGTTAAATTCTGGGGCTTGATGGAGGACTCGGAGAAACCTTTGCTCGCATGCTGCAGGTCAAAGTACACGAGGTTGTCGACCGTGCTTGAACTGTTGAAATTGAAGGCAAGCAACGGTTGGTCCGACAAGAGTTTCACGGCGCTGCTAGGTCTTTTAGCGGACATGCTTCCAGAGGGAAATGAGTTGCCTAAAACCACGTATAAAGCCAAGAAGGTTCTTTGTCTGTTGGGAATAGAAGTAGAAAAAATACATGCATGTCCGAACGACTGTATCCTCTACCGTAAAGAGTATGCAAACATGCATGTATGTCCGGTGTGCAACGCATCCCGATACAAAACGTAACAATCAATCAAATGATGGCGAGGGAACAGAGGTGAAGAAAGGAGCTCCTGCTAAGGTGGCATGGTATTTTTTCCTATAATTCCCTGTTTGAAAAGGTTTTTTGCAAATCCAAAGGAGGCAAAACTGCTGCGTTGGCACTCGGAGGAGCGCAAGAAAGATGGAATGCTAAGACACCTTGCTGATTCCGCCTAGTGGAGAAACATCGATAGGAGTTTTGCAAACTTCAGTGCAGAACCAAGGAATATAAGGTTTGGACTGAGTACAGATGGAATGAATCCTTTCAGTAGCATGAGCAGCCGACATAGCACATGGCCCGTGACTCTCTGCATCTAGAACCTTCCTCCTTGGTTGTGCATGAAGCGAAAGTATATTTTGCTGTCGATACTTATCCAAGGGCCAAAGCAACCTAGGAATGATATCGATGTGTACCTAGCACCGTTGGTGGAAGATCTAAAAGTACTGTGGAACGAAGGGTACAGGTATGGGATGCATACAAACGAGAGAACTTCACTTTGCGCTCCTTATTGTTCTACACCATAAATGATTATCTTGCCCTTGGTAACCTATTAGGCCATAGTACAAAAGGTGCCAAAACTTGTACTCACTGTTTAGATGGTAACGAGAGTGTATGGCTGAAATACTCACGCAAAACCATTTACATGCGTCACCGCCGGTTCCTTCGGAGGGCTCACCCATACCGCAAGATGAAGAAACAATTTGACGGAGAGAAGCAAGACGGTTCAGCTCCAAGGCATTTAAGGGGAAAAGAGGTTTATAATATGGTTAAGGATTTAGATGTTGTCCTCGGAAAGGGACGTAAATTGAGGGCTCATGAGAAGAACACCTGGAAGAAGAGATCAATATTTTGGGACTTATCTTATTGGGAGTACCTAGATGTTCGACACTGCATCGACGTCATGCACGTAGAAAAGAATGTATGCGACAGCTTGATTGATCTCTTACTGAACATTCGTGATAAAACAAAGGACGGCGTCAACACATGGCTTGACTTAGCTAATATGGACATCAGGCCTGAGTTAGCACCGACATGCACTGATAATGGACGAACGTACCTTCCCCCTGCGTGTTACACTCTATCCAAGGCTGAGAAAACGGAACTGTGCCAGTGCTTGCATGGTGTCAAAGTTCCGTCTGGTTACTCCGGCAACGTGAAGAAACTTGTTTCGATGCAAGATTTGAAGTTAAATGGCATGAAGTCTCAAGATTGTCATGTGCTGATGACACAGATGCTCCCTATTGCAATTAGAAATATTTTGCCGATCAAAGTCCGAGAGACAATCATGAGGCTATGTTATTTCTTTAACACAATTGCTCAGAAGGTCATCGATCCCGAAGGACTAGATGCTCTGCAGGACGAGGTGATGATGACTCTATGTCATCTTGAAATGTATTTCCCTCCTTCGTTTTTTAATATCATGGTCCATCTCATTGTTCACGTTGTGTGGGAGATAAAAATGTGCAGGCCCGTATTCCTACGTAGCATGTACCCATTTGAGAGGTTCATGGGAATTCTCAAGTCCTACGTACGGAATCGATCTCGGCCAGAGGGCAGCATCGTCGAAGGTTATGCAAGCGAAGAGGTCATTGAGTTTTGTGTCGATTATATGGCTCAGACTCAACCGATAGGTGTGCCTCAATCTCGTCATGAGGGGAGGCTGAAGGGTATCGAAACTATCGGAAGGAAAGCAATCACTGCAGATATTAACACGTATACTCAAGCCCATTTCATGGTCTTGCAACATATGACTGAAGTGGCACCTTATGTCGACCAGCACAAGGATATGCTTCGGCAATAGAATCCAGAGCGGCCGGATGTTTGGATCATGAGGCAACACAATAGTCGGTTCAACCAATGGTTAAAGGAGCAAATCGCTAGGAGCTCGCCAAGTCAGATGCTGACATGGTTGGCAAAAGGGCCAACATTTACAGTTGTAACATGGTAAGGATATGACATAAATTGGTACACATTCTATACACAGTCTTAGGATGTAAAGAGCACTAACCAGAACAGCAGTGTCCGCATAGATGCGTTCAGTACCGATGGGTCGAGAAACTCATATTATGGGTTCATAGAAGAGATTTGGGAGCTCGACTACGTGGTTTTCAAGATCCCCTTATTTCGCTGTTGTTGGTTTCATCTCCCACAGGTGAAGGTTGACAAGTACGGTGTCACTACCGTGGACCTCCAATGTGTCGGGTACAAAGACGAACTATTCGTACTCACCAACCAACTTGTTCAAGTTTTCTATGTAACCGACCCGGCAAATAAGTAACGCCATGTAGTTCTTCATGGAAAAAGGAGAAGAATTGTTGGAGTAGAGAATGTAGTGGACGAAGAAGAATACAATCAATTTGACGAGTTACTTCCTTTTGGAAATGGCATAAGGGTCGACGATGAACAACGTGACGAAACTAGTTATGTACGCATTGATCACCATGAATGGCTAATTTTTAAAGGAAATAAGTAAGTAGAATGAGAATGTGAGACATATATGTATATAACAATGCATGTGTGTGATGTATTTGTGAATTTACATTTATGTATACAACAATGCATGTGTGTGATGTATTTGTGAATTTACATTTATGTATACAACAATGCATGTGTGTGATGT
Source organism: Dendrocalamus sinicus (assembly GCA_036346575.1). NCBI lineage: Eukaryota > Viridiplantae > Streptophyta > Magnoliopsida > Poales > Poaceae > Dendrocalamus > Dendrocalamus sinicus. Next base: position 8,870,425 of record CM070653.1, on the reverse strand, counting down.
ATTTGTGAATTTACATTTATGTATATGTGAAAATGTGTGAAGAAATACATTGTGTATATGTGAATTTGCATTTATGCTGGTTGGGGTTGTATATGAATACAACTGGTTGGTGTTGTATATGAATGCAGCTGGTTGGTGTTTGTCTTAATTACTACAGTCGGGGGCAGAGGCTTATCACAGACGGTTCTAAAGTAAGAACCGTCTGTGATAGTATAACTATCACAGACGATTTTAAACTTAGAACCGTCTATGATATTGATATCACAGACGGTTCGTACTTTAGAACCGTCTGTAATAAACCTCCCTATATACTCTCTGGCTAGGGTTTTCCGTGTATGCTGCAGTTATAGTTCTAAATCTCGCCGCTCTCCCGATCTGTCTCCTCTGCCTCCGTCGCCGTCGCCGCTGCCGCTGCCTCTTCTCACCTCCGTCGCCACCGTCGATCGCCCTCCTCCTCCCTCGGGCCCGTCGACACTGCCTCCTCGCTCCTCCGTCGCCGCCTCTCCGAGCCGGCTCCCCCGAGCCCGAGCCACCTCCCTGAGCCCGTCGCCGCCTCCTCCCTCGGGCCCGTCGCCGCCGTCGCCTCCCCCGAGCCCCTCGCCGGCCGCCTCCCGAGCCCCTCTCCGTCCACGCCTCCGTCGCCGTATAAGGCAAGGATCCAAAGATCTGCACATTGTGTTAACATTTGGAATATATTGTGTCAAATGATCTTGTTTACTGCACATTGTGTTAACATTTGGAATATATTGTGTCAAATGATCTTGTTTACTGCACATTGTGTTAACATTTGGAATATATTGTGTCAAATGATCTTGTTTACTGCACATTGTGTTAACATTTGGAATATATTGTGTCAAATGATTTTGTTTACTTCACATTGTGTTAACATTTGGAATATATTGTGTCAAATGATCTTGTTTACTGCACATTGTGTTAACATTTGGAATATATTGTGTGTTGTGAATAGAGATCTTGTTTACTGCAGTAGCATAGTTTGCTATTTGGCTTATTTTGTAATGCTCATTTCTTGTAGTAAATTGTCTTTTGTTTATTGCTAAGATAGGCACATCACCCCCTCTCTCTGTCCACATCACCCCCTCCCTTCTCCCCCTCCCCTCTACTCCTCTCCTCTCTTCCTAACATTGAGCATCATGTTTCATCTTATCCTAATAGACCCACAAAATGAGCAACATGTCACCCGCGCATTCTTCAACATCATCGCCGGATGCGTCCCCTCAAAATCATAGCACCAAGGAAGAGGGCTATCGAAAAAGCCTGAGGACTGATTTACCATCACAGCGGTCGATGGATCTGGGACCCCTCTCCTTCCTCCCAAAGCAGTAAGCGCATTCCGAAGCATGGTCGGAATAGTTGCACGAGAACGAATTGAGATCATATTCAATTCATGGAAGAGCGTGCCTGACACTCGAAAACGTGAGCTGCTGACCGAAATTTTGGCATCGTTCGAGATCCCAGAAGAACACCAAGACGCCGTGCAACGATAAACCTTGCTAGCCACGTGCAAAGTATGGAAGAACTTCAAGAGCACGCTTGTCAAGAAATATGTGGAGACAGACGCAACGCCCTTTCATAAATACCCATTCCTGGAACCACAATGGGAACAGTTCAAGGCGATCAAGACGACTGAAGATTTCAAAAGTACAAGTGCGGCGCACAAGGCCCTCCAGGAAAAAACACACACCCCCACAGACTTGGCACAGCTGGGTATGCGGGTAAAATCCTACAGTGGAGGAGGGAGGATGAATTGGCAACCCAACAAGACATCGCCCCGCCATTTTCCAATATCCGGGATGACCGCACTCGAAATTGGATTAGAGCAAGGTCATCTACAACGACATCGGGGGACGTCTCCTTTCGAAACCCTACAGACCAGCAAGTGTCCCAGCGCCTGGTAAGATATCGATCGAACTACGTAGCTTGTAATTACTCCACAACTTCGTATGAAGTGAAATGACATGTCGTGCTCTTGCAGGAAGAGCTGAGTTTTGAATCTACCCTGGGATCATTCTAGGGAACAAGGGAGAATGATATTCTCTCTGCGGCCCTGGGAAACAAGGAGCACACCGGTCGTATGAGAGGCCTTGGGCTTTACGTTCCTTGGAAACATGGTTTCCAAGATTACTCCGAAATGTATCGGCGTAGGAAGAGAACCAAAGCCGAGCGTGAGGAGCGGCTACGAGAAGAGATCAAGGCATCTCTTAGAGAGGTGCTAATGGGTGAGCTGGCTGATGTAGTCAGAGATGAGGTACGAAAACATACAGAAAGTCAGCAGGCCGCCGCCGCCGTCGCTCCTGTGCTAGCTAGCCCGCACAACCGTCCGAGTAGTTGCGCGTCCAATCCGACGAAAAGCGAGGCCGGATTTCCTATGGACAACATCCAGGTAATAATTATTATCTCTCGAATGCTTGCTCCATTGATAGGCCTATTGGAGTAGCTAATTTTGTATCGTTATGTAGGAGCCTACGAAGTGCAGGCTCCAAGTGAGATATGCCTCCATTCCCTTGTACGCTGCTTGGGGCCAGGCATATCCGTCTGCTATCGGGGCCATGGTGCACGGTCAAGCTTTAGCGCCAGGCTACGCAAAAGTTAATGTGGATGGTGTGCATGTCAATTTTGAGATAGTCCCACTACCGAAGCCCCCTAACGATGAGATCATGACTCTAGGGCAGGCCATTGGAACATTCATCCAGTGGCCCAAAAGCGACATCTCCCTAGAGGCTTCTGCACCGGTGGCCGGACCAGAAGGGCTGTGCGAACCAGAGCTACCTGCACCGGTGCTATCTCCACGGGTGCTATTCTCGCCAAAGAAACTTGCACCGGTGCTACCATTACAGTCGACTACCATAAAGTCGACCAACAATCGAGGCAGTGGCCAGGGCAAATCAAAGACGAAGGATGATGATGATATCCCGTACCTGCCATTGGCCCGCAAATTCGTGCTAGGCGAGCTGATGATAATCCGGGAAGAGCACCTCGTAACCCTAGGACTTGGTTGCCAAATATTACACGCTTGGTATATGGAACAGTCCAATAAGCCAGAGGCAGAATGGCGCTCAGGTATCACTGTCAAATTTAACTGGGATCATTTCCAGCACGAATTTCAGGAATGTGTCTTCGTGGTGACCTTTGACGATATATTTGGTTTTTTCACGCTCAACGCTCTCGACGTCTCACTCGTTCGATGCTGGACGCTGTAAGTCTGTACAATCACAGTCTCTGTTCATGTAATACCGATATATGTCATAATTTGTTGCTTTTCTGTGTCTATATATAGATTCATGCTGACCCAAGCTAAATCACCGAAATCACCAATTGGTTTCCTAGACCCACTCTTGGTCTCCATTGATACCATCAACGAGAATGCATCCTTCGTCGAGAGCTATATTACATCAACACTACTGGCTCACCGCGATAAGGAATTTGTTCCTATGCCATACAATGAGCACTTCTATTGGATTTTAATTGTAATTGTAACAAAATGGAACAAGGCTATATACCTTGATTCTCTAAGTAAGAACAAATCCAAGTACACAACTATCGCCCAAATACTCTATAGGTAAGTACATTGTACATTGTACTCTTTCTTTCCTTCCGAATGACTAATCTAACTTTTTCGAATAACGAAGGTCGTTCACCACATACGTTGCACAAAAATGTGGCTCGACGACACGGGCCAAGCCCTTGAAACATGTTCGCAATTTTCGGGTATTCGCTAGCTACACATTAATTAATCCTATACAACACTTAGTAGTAATGCCTCTTGATTTAACATATTCTATTTTTTGTAGTGCTAGCAGCAGCAGCCGGGCAACACGTGCGGATTCTACGTGTGTCACCATATGAGTCTACTCCTCGATTCCTCAAAGATCACCAATTCTAAGGTTTGTCAATCTTCCCACATTTATTTCATACTTGTCAGGTTATATATGTACGCGCATGTAACATCCTGATTTTTAGAGCCTTTTTAAAGTTTTTAAAATAAAATTCACCATTTGAATTTTTTCGGAATTAATTAAAGCTTAATTAGAATTTTTATTAAATAAAAATATTTAATATGATTAAATTAAACATTAACATTTGCCAAAAGTAGTTTATTTGTGTTCCTTGTGTCACAAGGAATTTTTCAGTATTTTCTTGGATTTTTCAGAGTTTGTTTGAGCTCAATTTTATTTTTTTTAAAAAAAAAGAGGAGAGAGAATCGATCCAGTTCGTTCTGTACACGTTTCCTTCCGTTTTTCTCTCTCTTCATAACTTCCAATCCGGACCTTATTTCAATATCTTCCCAAAAGGAAAGTTGTGCCAAATCACGCAAGGAATCCATCCCAATTGGCCTCTTTCTGTTTCGTTCATCCGTTTACTTTATATCTCCTATTTTCTGAAACAGACTCTAAACCAAAATCCGCGAATTGGAGTCGATTTCTATCTCTTCCAAGCCTATAAATACGACCCCTTGACCCCTCTAAACCCATCTCAAGCCATGGCAAGTCCCCTCAAAGGTCAGGATGCCGTCAGCATCGAGGCTCTTCGGTCCCGAATTTGCTCGTCGCGTCTCGAGCTATTCGGTGAGTTTTTCCGTGATCCTTTCGCGTCACATTGTGCCATCATATGCCATCTACCTCCTTGCCAAGTTAATTTGGTTTTGGTGAAGCCAATCTCCCAGAATCGAGTTTTCCCCAATTTAGGCCAAGAACGCTTCCCGACGTCGATTTGTCGCCTCCGGTAAGCTTCAGCCCTTGCCGTAATTTTTCTTAGACTTGCCTCATCGTGTTCTACGCCGTGCTGACTTCCTTTTCCCCGAAAAGCCTCCACAAATTTTTGCCTCCGAACCTCGCCATAGCCGCCAATGGCATCTCGTGTCCCCATCTATCCGGTGATGTTTTCTCCCAATCTGTTCGCGTCATATTGTGCCAAACCATCCCAGGTAGCTACCCTCCATGTGATTTTAGATTTCGTTCACCGAGCACCAAGATATCAAGATTTTGCTTTTTCCTTCCCGACGTCGTTCAAACATCGTTTGCGTCGTCTCCGGTGGGTTTTTGTCTAAGCCAACAATTTTCCTAGCTTCGCCAAGCCGCGTTCTAGCCCGTACTCACCCTACTTCTATATGTTTTATGCCGGGTTTTATTCCTCTCTCCTAACCATGTCGTTGTAGCCGCCCGTGCCGTCATCGTTCTCCGTTTGGCGTGCCGTCGCTTCCTATGTGTGCCTTGGGTCCCTAGCAACCCATTTTGCTAGTTAGATTCACCACCCACGCCTCCTCTCGCCGATGCTAGCCTTCTCTCCAAAAGTGCTGCTCTCGGGTGAACAGTAACTTTTGCCAATTTCCAGCATTTTCTCGCCCAGCAAATTTTAGATCGCTTGTTCTCCTTCATCCGAACTCCGATTGACCCGATTCTTTTTCCTAAATTCATCTAAAATTGAGCTCTATCTTTTGGTTCTGGTTTTGCAGTTTTTGAAGTTCATTTGAATTTTATTTAAATTTATTTTGTTTGTTTTGTCGTTTCGCGCGTAGAATCCGACGTCACCGAAGAGTTTGTCAAACCGCAACAAGAGGGACCAACCAGTGCACAAGAAGGCAAGTCTCCTTTGACCATTTTGAGCCCATGTTGTGAAATGTTTTTAAATTATTTATGTGCATCGCTATTTAATTAGAACTCTAATTTTGGTGTTAAGGCATTAGTTAAATCCAACCTTGTTATGCCCTCAATTGAACTTGAATGCCATGTACCCTTGTAACCCTAGTATTACCTTTTTCTCAATAATGAGAATTACATAATCCTTTGGTAATATTAGACGGTAGTATAATTCTTAGTCATGCTATTTAACCTTTGTAACCTTGAATGGGAAATCATATGTCATTCAACTGGTAATTGTATTTAGAAATAAGTGGTGACTGGTGTTGCCACTGTGTTTTTAAAAATAAAATAAAATGTGAAAGTTGGTTTAGACTAGGGTGGATGGTTGGTTGGGATTGGTACGGAAAGCACGAGATCTTGTAAGGTGTATGTTCCACCCTAGTCGATTAAGGACCGACGCATGTGATTGTCCAGACTAAGCAATACCGTACAACCCCAAGTCTATATGGGTACGACCTAGCTGATTAACTTACGATAGTCTAGTTTAGGTGCCACCAGTGGAAAGTGGGTGCTAGGGATTTACTGGTTATTCACAGTGAGGGACAGGGAGGTACTGTACTCATATGGCGCAAGAGGGGGCTTCGACTGGGTGGATGGAACCCTGCTGCGGTGAAACCTCAGCGGGTGGTGTCTGGTTAGACTAGAGTGAGGTAAAGGCTTTGTGATATTTTATCTGTGTCTCATGCCAAAGGAAGCGTGGTGACTATTAAGGTAATTTATCTCTTGGGGGTAAAGTTGTACAACCTCTGCAGAGTGTCAAACTATTCGAATAGCCGTGCTCACGGTCAAGGGCGGGCAAGGAATGCATTCACATGGTAGACCCTTGGTTTTCATTTTAAAAACAAAGTTTTGTACTTTGAGAGTGGAGGGAACTCTCGGAAGGGTATCCTGGCGGTCGAAGCCAGAGAGGGTGGATGTAACCCGCAGTTTCAAACTTGATCGGTTAAAGTTGGTTAATTAGTGTTGGTGGATAGAACCTTCACTATACAAGGCTTATTAGTTTCAGTTAAAACAATTAATTGGTCAAAATGATGCCTTAGAAATTACTTAATGGTATTTGAAATAAAATATTGCTTTGTGCAAAAGAACCATATAACCCTCCTTTGTTAAGCCTTGCATCTATTGCATTTTTCCCAAGACTTGCGGAGTACTTTATGTACTCACATGCTGCACTCAAAAATAATATTCAGAGGAATACGAAGCTCAAGAGGGAGACTACGACTACTTCTCGGGTGGATTCGACGAAGGATTTCCGGAGTACTAGGTCGCGCTTCCCCAGTCAATTGCCTGTGGTGTATTAATGGGTCTTCACCGGATTTATCTTTTGCTTCCACTGTGTTTCGTGTGTGTGAGGTCTTGAAACCTCATTTGTAATAATGAGACCTTTTGGTCAGTACTCTCTATTATTGTAATAAAGCGTTGTTGGTTATGTAATCATTTCTGTTTAACTGTGTGCACTAGTTTTGATCTGGGACTAGTGCTGTAATACACAGAGGGTCTGGGTTCGGAAATCCGGGGTCCTGAGTATTGATATTCCTATCGACAGGCTGTGCCCATCTCTACAACTGCATTGAAACAGCCGGACCTTGCACAAATTCGAGGAGAGTGCGCTTGGTTTTTGTGGTCTAAAGTCATAAGACCAGATGGAGAGTTCCACTGCGCACAATGATTTTTTATTGCTCTTATCACTCCGGAATCGAGGTCTCGCGAAAGAAACGGATCCATAATCAACGAACTTGTCGGCTGCACAAGCAATACTTGAATGGTAATCATGCACCATCCAAGTATAGCTTGTGCAATCTGACAAGTTCGTTGATTATGGATAAGTTCCTTTCACGAGATCTCGATTCTGGAGTGATAGAGCAATAAAAAATGCAACATCTAAGTGCAAATGTAGTGTAGATCTTTTGTAATTGTGTATTTGTTAATGGATATTTTATTTCATTTCAATTAATTGATTTGCAAAATTGATGCTTTATGTTTGTTAAATGAAGTGCGATGTGAATTCGATATTTTATGTTTGTGAAATGAATTGAGATGTGAATTGGATATTTTATGTTTCTGAAATGAATTGAGATGTGAATTGTATGTATATATGTACATCTTTATCTGTTTGTTTCAGAGGGCATGACTAGCATTTCCTGAGGCTAGCCAATAAACAGAAATAGATTTAGGGGTAGAAAAGAACATCACAGACGGTTTTTAGTTACAAACCGTATGTGATGGGTGATAATCACAGACGGTTTGTAAGTAAAAACCGTCTGTAATATATCAATATCACAGATGGTTTTTAGTTAAAAAACGTCTGTGATATTGATATATCACAGACGGTTCGACAACCGTCTGTGATAACCTTCGATTATCACTGACCCATAAATTCAGACGGTTCAGAAAACCGTCCGTGATGACGTTTCTGAACCGTCTGTAATACAGTTTTCTGTAGTAGTGACCTCTACCCTATGTGTGAACTCCTTAGTTCAAACTCAGTGTGCTTGATCTATTCTTTGAAACACATTGAAGAGAGCACTAGAATCACACATTCCCAATAGCTAGTACTAGTCCACGAAGTGCCTCCGCTGTTCCTCAGCCCAGAGGCAACCACAATAGACTGAGCCAGCCCTTGATTAGCCCAAGAGGGAGGACTGCAATAGGCCATGATGACCATTTGATCAATCCCTAAGCGTGTCACCTCGTAGCAGCCCTCGACGCTCGTTCATCTCACATGATCGGCCATGAGACGTGCACCACGTCCACTGGATAGCCGCACCTAGCCAGGCAGTAATCGATCACTACAAACGAGAGAAATCGGTGCCACTGGCCACCCTCGCATGCCATCTCACTGTAGCGCCACCTAGTCCTTATTGCCTCATGCCCTCGCCAACCCAAGGAAGCTTAGGCCCAACCGATCAATATATACTTTGCTTTAAATTTCTCTCAGTTCTTCCAATTTGTTTCAAAAACAGAGCTAACTTTGTAAGTTAGGGTTTTAATGTGATGATTGTTAGTTGATTTTGTCGAATTGTTGGGTTCAAACTTAGGGTTTCAATTTAGATTTTTATAATACCAGCCTAACTCATTGCAAATGAAAGGCAAAATTGTAGTATTTGATTACAATGTCAAGTAAGCCACTGGACATATTTTTCTATTATATTGTTCTTGCACTATTGAACATACAAATATCAAATTGACTTTTTCAATTAATTGGTGATGATTTCATAAATATAGACTTATTTGCTATGTGGAGAAACAAAAATTGAAGAAGATTATTAATGATGTCTTGGTTTGTCACTTTATGAACTTGCAAGAATGTAACTATTAAAGGTAATGCATTTACTTACAATTTTTTTACTTACAAATTTTATGTAATTTTGTTATCTTTTTATAGGCCATTAAGGTCGGATGATGTATTTTGCTGATGCCAACCAACTTATGTACGTGATTTCGTACTTAGTTCCTTCAGTTTGATGAAATTAACCAATATTATTACCGGGCTTCTTCATTTTGGTAAGTAATTCGATCACTATTTCTTTATCATCATACACGCTACAATTAATTATGTTGAAGTATTAATGCTAAAATTAACAGGCATATTACTATGTAGTACAATATTGCTTGAAAATTACATATGTTGTTATATATATGGTAAAATAGTGAACCGGTCATTTTTGTTCTTGCTTCGCCCCTATGTATGTCATACGTTTAAAGTAACGTAATAGTACCTACAGCAGATGAATAAAGTGGACTTTTCCTATATGACTAAACCAACATATCATTGATATATATATATATATATATATATATATATATATATATTTTTATTTATTTATTTATTTATTTATTTATTTATTTATTTGTTGATAAAAGTAAAAGTTTGTCCATAAAAACCATTCAAATTATTTTTCTTAGAAAAAATAGAACAATCTAATTTTGGACCCTCACATGAAGATCCAGTAGCTTAGATCTCCTCCCTCCTGATATGGGGTGTCCAATCTTCATGACATAGAATTGTTGATAACTTGGATCCGTGCAATCTAACGAAAGACAACACCAACTACTATCGCGATTACTACAACCTACGACACTCAAATTCGTCCAACCACATGCTTCGATCCTTGTCTACTCAACTACGCAAAAGTAGATGTGACGTACTCCTTGGAATTCAAGTGGAAACACAAGAATAAATAATCCAAAGAAAATCGTTCAATTCCCAATGGCAGCACATAGCATAAACCCAAGAATAAGTGTATATAGCCCCTAGGGTCAGTCACAGTGTGTCCAAACCAATCCTAACTCATCCCTACATTGTGTTGAACTTAAAGTCAAACAAAAAGGAAACACTAACTTTACAACTGTCGGTTTGTTCCTGCTATGGTAGCGCATATGCATAGAATCTGATGTTGGCACTTCATAAATAACATGGTCCTCAAAATAAGTTTTCCAAGAAGTACTCATACATCCAAAACGAAATCCGTTTGTGAAAGTTACGTGCTTTTTCATTCAACTTTATAGATTGTGATGAGTTCAATTAGAATTGCATCCAAATTATCTTCTTTTGGTTTCATGTTTGGCCCGACACAAATCTATGAGAAAAAAAAATTAAAGCAAGACTTCTCAACCTTTGGAAAGTCTTGAAACACAGTAGGAGACCACCTAAATATAAATCGAGCTGCCCTCTTTCTACTGTACCGTACCATCCCCAAAACATAAATCGAGTTGCCCTCTTTCTCACGCTCATATAGCCAAGAATTTACACTCATACTATCGCCCTGCATCTAGCTCCACACACTTCATCAGTGAGGTACACCTAACCTCTGCCGCCCTACCTGCACCTCCCCTACATGCCTCCTTGACTCCTTTGATAGGTCCCGACAAGCCTCTGCCAGCCCACCACCTCTGTAACACCCCCATTAATAGGGTCATTAGGTTTCCTCACAACCACCCAGAATGTTCAGCTGTGAGATATTGTAGTTGAGTGTACATAATGCCAACACAAGCTTATTCTATAAAAGCCAAACTTTAATACAAAACTTATGGCATAGCAACCAAGTTTTACACAGCGGAGCGTATGGCCCAAAGTTATAATACAATACAAAATAAACACCACAGGCGTGCCTGAGTGAAAATAAGCCCTAAAACTATATATCATCTACACCGTAGTATTCCTCGAAGTCCTCTTCTAAGGGTTCCTCATTTTCTTACCAAGCTTCATCTAATGATATTTTAGGAAGTATGAGCACAACCGTACTCAACAAGTCACATAGAGAATGCTATTTAACTCCTTGCCAGTATTCTTAATAGACGGGATTATAATGGTTCTATTAAGATAATTATGGATGCAATTTTATTTATAAATACTTTTGAACATAAAATATCAAAGCATTAACTTCTTTAAGGGAAATAGGGTTCAACAAATTTATTACTAGATTGAAACATCATGAATGTTACTTAAGCCTTCCTATTGGAATCACCCACTAAACACAGTTTCATTTACCAGAAGCATGTTATACCCACAAGAGTTCTCAAACCCTCATGACTGAGTTAAGAAAATAAGATTTTTTACTACTTTCTTCTTTATATAGCCTCTACCCGGTAGGGCCAGGGTCACACATAGTTTGCATTCCATTGGCCAACATAGAAAGCGCTTCTTCTTTATATAGTCTCTACCCGGTAGGGCCAGGGTCACACATAGTTTGCATTCCATTGGCCAACATAGAAAGTGCTTCCCAACTCCCTGTGCTCCTACCATTATTAAGTATGGTTTTACCACTTCCATAGCACCACTTTATACACAAGCCTTTCCACTTCTAGAATGCCAACACACTATAGATATTCAATTAAGGCCCTGTTCTTTTCAGCTTCTAAAAGCTGCTTTTCGGCTTTTCTACAGTAACTAGCTTTTAAACGGAGTATTTTTTTCAAGATAGAGTCTACTAGTTAATTGTAGTACATACTTTATTGACTTCATTTATATCGCCAAAAACCGTATGTGGATTCCTATTACTCTGTAATCTCTCGTACAAACAGCCCAAAAGCCACAACTGTGGCCAAAGAACAGGCCCTCATTCGAGCAGCTACTAGACCAGGTTTGACAAGTTAAAACTTGTGATTGAGCCGTTACTATGTTCTTTCCTCAGCGTAAGGTTCTAATCCTTATTTTTTTTACCAATGAGACAACCATTCACAAGTCATTAACCCAGTGCACCATGACACTACCACCAATCCAACCAAAGCCTCCCTAGGGCAAGGACATGGACTTTAACCGTCTTGTGGCTTTCAACAATACATCCTTAATCCTAGTATCATTTTATAATTTTATTGGCAAGACGCCAAATCTCTTAGTAGTGTAAAATATTTAAATTCTTTAGTCTACCATAGCATATTTCATAGTAATATTATTATTTCTAAGGCTTGTAAAGGTGAATATGGTCATCAAGTAAAATGGGGCTTTTCTAATGGTAGGATATAGCTACTTATCATGTCATTGTGCACAATTATTTTAATTAAATAAAAGTACGTAAGTAGAAAAATGAAAGTACTAATAATTAAATAATTAAAGAATGTAGGTTTAACATAATAAAAAAATGTAACTCGCCTTATTGTTTAAAGTCTTCGACATGCTCTAAGTTTTCTAGGTCTTGATATGCTTCTGGGACTGGCTGCTTAGCAAAATCGTGTGCTAATGCAAATAAAAGCAAGCTATTAATTCCATTCTCAAAAGAATATGAGCTAGGAAAAATGAAATAAAATCCAGAAAAACCAAATAAAGATGGGTTGGGTTTTATCGGAGTCTTGGTTGGTGAGATGAGCTGAGAATAGTTTAAATGGGCTCAAAACGATCAAAATGCGCGTGTGTGTGTGTATGTTTATTGGATTTTTGTGAACAGTAACGGATTATTACTATTCATTGTGCGTTGAGCTGGCAACAGTAACAGGCTTTCACTATCCATAACAGATCGGGTTGTATGAACAGTGATCTACTATGTTGGGCTTAGCCCGAAACTTAGCCAAGCTGGCTTTGATGTGTTGGGTTGTTACTGTACAGCGATCTTCAACCTCTGATGGTGCTATCGTGCCCCTGAACAGGGGAAAGAAATGGCTATGAAATGTGACATGAGCGAGGGTTTCCGATGGCGACCGAGGGTACAAGAGGGTTTAGCGAGGTGAGGGGAACCCATTTTGGGGCTCGACAGGGGTCAGGAGTTACTGTGGAGGTCCGATGGTGTGGGAGGCTCTACCACTACTACAGAAAAAAGTCATACTGGATACCTCATAACAGATGGTTCTATAGAATCCATTATTGTTAAGCTACATCACAGTTATCTTAGGCGGTTTTACTAGCATGACCGTCTATGTTGCAACCGATGGTAAGAACTGTCTGTGATAACCTACTTATTATAGACGATTTTTATATTAGCCATCTATGATATGTCGAATATCACTAACGGTTATTTTTAAAAATTGTTTGTGTTGTGACTTATCACAGACAGTTTGAGAGCCGTCTATGATAACCACATGTTATCACTGATATAATAAATCATACGATTCATAAACCATCTCTGATGAGGGATACAAACTATCTGTGATGACCCTATGTGTGGTAGTGTACGGTGCTTGACCATGGCATAGGAATGAACCGGTGGCTAATTCGCAAAGATGAGGCACGTTTGAGTATCTTTGGGACAAGAGGATGGTCATGGTGATGATGGCTCGGGCTAAGGAGTTTCGTGGAGAGTTGTCCACAACGACGTGTCATGGCCAAATGGGGAAGCTAGTCGCCGGTGAGGTAGGGAGTTACATAGGCTAAGGTAATTGTATTGTGGTGCTTGTGGGGTCACAAGGATGCTAAGAACGGTGGTAATTGAAGAACGACAAAGGCTTTAACATGAATCAAGAAACGGGGCTTACTAGCGATTCGTGGTAGTGGTGGCAAAATTGTGGCTGGAGGTGGAAGGGAGAAGCATGGGTGAGTAGTGGTGCGGCTTTGGAGACTATTAGCGATGTGGGATGGGCTTTATAGCACTGGAATGACGATTGGAAATATTGAGGAGCTCTGCTCAAGTAATGGTGTGAGACCAGGGCGAGAGGATGTGGGGGCCTTTGGCTAGTGGTGGCGGGGAGGTCAGCAACTGAAGTGGCGTCTCGGTCCTAGTGATACCTTGAACGGCGTACTACGGTGGTCAATTCTTACTGCTTGGAGAGGAGAGAGCATCAGCGACGGTGAATTTAGCCCTGACCGCTCCGGTGCACATCAAGGCTCATTGAATGGGTGTGTCAGAGCTCGACAGTCAGAGGTATGGTGGATTGATTGAGGTTGGCAGCGGCAGGAGACTTCCGTGTGAGGGCAGCGAATGGGGTCGAACCAGTGCCAGTGACCTGGCAAGACAGATGGCTAGGAAGGGAAACTGACATTGGTTGGATTACCAAATTGGAAAAGTGTTCCAACTCAAGAAAAATTCAAAATGGGTTTAAAATTTTTGGGGTGTTTCAACTTCCGAGCCGTCGTCATGACAAATGAAAAAAATATGATACTATGGTTGAGCAAAGAGGGCATTAGTTGGGAATCGGCAAGCCAGCTTAACAGGGGACGCACTCGGCCTCACTGGAGTTAGAGAAGAAGATGAGGCAGCACACAAATCATGATGCAGATCTAGTTAATAGAAATTTGACTGAAATGGCCCCGAAAAACATGATAAAATATACAGCAATCCTGTTGAAAAAGGAGATTAATGGGGAGTTCGTAGCATTTTGTATTTATTTTGCTTATGTCGGTCACGCCCACGACTTTGCTTATATATGGATTTTTGGATTTAGTTTTTAAATAGTAGTAGCTTATAGAGAATTTTATAGAGATTTACATGTAATTTTAACTGATATAAATAAAATTACTATAATATATATATTATAATTAACTAATAGATCTGTATTAAAAAGACAATATGTCGAAAATCAATACGAAAAGAGCCTTTAAAAGGTTAGCGAAGAGGAAGCTCATATACATACCAACATGATGGCCTTCTTCTCCGCGTCGTCCAGCTTAAACTCGTTAGTCTCGTTCACTTCGAGCAACACATCAACGAACGCCTTCTCCTCCTCGGCTCCTCCTCCGCAGCGCCCTGCACGACGGCGCCGTCTCCCCTCGATGACCCTCTCCACGACCCTGGCCAGCGCCTTGGCCGTGCGCTCCAGCTTCCGCTCCGCGCTGGTCAGCCTGTCCACCCACTGCAGCCACGGTATGAGCTCCCCCACCGCTGCCACGCCCAGCAGTTCCACGACGTCGCCGAACAGCCGCCTCAGCTCCCCGCCGTCCTCGAACCATCGCTCGTCGTCCCCGAACGTGGCGCGTGCGGTGAGGTTGCTGGTGTACGCCATCAGCAAGTCGCTCAAGTCCACCACCACGTCGCGGCCGGCCGCGGCCCGGATCTTGCCCACCATTGCCGCGACCTCCTCTCGGCGGAGACGGCCGAAAGAAAGGATGCGTTGAGGGCTTAGCAGGCGCAGCACGCAGATGCGGCGCGCTTGGCGCCAAAATTCGCCGGAGGGAGTGAA
Organism: Dendrocalamus sinicus; assembly: GCA_036346575.1. Lineage (NCBI taxonomy): Eukaryota > Viridiplantae > Streptophyta > Magnoliopsida > Poales > Poaceae > Dendrocalamus > Dendrocalamus sinicus. The sequence continues at coordinate 8,855,222 of CM070653.1, read as the reverse complement.
GGCGATGTCGCGGGCAGTGAACAGGCGCTCGGCGCGCCGGAACCGCGGCCGGCTAGCAAAGGCGTGGTCGCGAGTCTTCAACGCCTCCTGGGCGCCGGCGACGGAGGAGACCACGACGGTCGGGATGCTGCCGAACCGGAGGAGCATCACGGGGCCGTGGGCGGTGGCGAGGGAGCGCAGTGTCCGGTGGGGGAGCGCGCCGAGGAACAGGAGGTGGCCGAGGAGCGGCAGGCCGCGAGGCGAGGGCGGTAGACTCTTCCCGCCGGTGTCGCGGGATGGATACTTGCTGCCGGAGAGGAACAGCAGCGAGCAGAGGGGAACTAGCACGGCGAGGACGAGGAGGGGGTGTGATTCGAGCAGTGCAACGAATGTGAACACCATGTCCATGAAGTGTGTAACAATTAACGAGCAAGTATGGGGCACTCCAATGGATAACAAGAGAGTAGGCAGCATTTATATGGTGAAACCAGTGTTTTGTCTTGATTAATTATCTTTCACAAGACACGCGCGCGCAATTGTAGGACTATTACTCCGTGCGACTGTTTCTTCGTGGAAAACAGGGTGTGTAATTATGCTGAGAGCGACATAGACTGTAGGCAGACAGTACAATCCTTTTCCAATGCAAGCGGCCTAAACCATCGAAATAGTTCTGATACGAAAACTTCTGGATAAGACTTCCACGTTCACTAAAATGGACCAGCATGCTCGGATAGAATCAATTTGTACTGAGACTCAATCCTTCGCCTCAACAAAAAGTTGGCAATTATGGCCAAAAGACTAAGGGCCTGGAGGAAGACCCACTTCCCACATGCCTGGCTGCAGCTACTTATGGCGTAAGAAATAATTCAACGCCTTGACATAGTACAAGAGAGCCATATGCTCTTAGAGGGAGAAATGGAGCTTTGAACAGGCCTAAAGAGAGGTTATGGGCCTCGTGGTGGTTGAAAAGTCTAGAAAGAAATAGGTGTCACATATCAACTGGCTTTGAGAGAGAGAGATGCACTATCACATATCAACTGGCTTCGAGAGAGAGATGCGAACACCAAATTTTTCCACATTCAAATAAATTTACGCAGGCGAAAGAACTTTCTCCAGCCCCTCTCAACGGACCAAGGTTGGGCTCTCACACATGACGATAAAGCGAATGCGCTGTTCCAACACTTCCATCGAGTCTTCAGGCAAACCTCACTTAGAACCACTGCCTTCAATTGGGACACCCTACAGCTCCCACGGCTTGAGTTTCACACCCTAGTTGACCCTCTCACTAAGGAAGAGGTCCACAACCCAGTACTACAGCTACCGCCTGATAAAGTGCCGGGCCTCGACGTATTCAATGGGAACTTCTACCGTACATGCTGGGATATTATAAAAAGCGATCTCATGTCAGAACTACAAAACTTCTTCGACCTGAGAATAAACAACCTACCATGCTCCAAAAAGGAGGGGGCTCAAACCGCGGCAGACTATAGACCGATCGGCCTCATATACAGCTTTTCTAAAATCATTGCAAAGATCCTGGTCTTGCAACTCGCACCCTCCACGAACTAGTTGGTCTCCCCAAGCCAAAGCGCCTTTATAAAAGGTAGATGCATACAGGACAACTTCTTATATGTCCAGAACATGGCCAAAAGTTACCATCGAAATAGAACGCTGTCCCTCCTCCTCAAGCTCGACATTGCAAAAGCCTTTGACTCGGTCCACTAGGATTACGTTCTCGAATTGCTACAACAACGAGGTTTCCCACACTGTTGGAGAAACTGGGTATCTAGTTTACTCTCAACTGCCACATCCACAGTACTCAATGGCGTCCCAGGGGACAAAATTCAACATCGCAAAGGCTTATGATAGGGCGATCCGCTATCTCACTTCCTTTTCATCATTGCAATATACCCTACAAAGGACCCTCAATATCTCAACAGACCATGGCCTCCTAGTGCCTCTGGACAGCCACGCGGCCACTGTCAGAACATCCCTGTATGCGGACAATGTGGCCATCTTTCTAGTGCCGAATCGGGAGGATATTCACAACTTGATTTGGATCATACATAATTTTGGTAACACAACGGGGCTACAAACTAACCTGCAAAAGAGCCAAGTTGCAAAGATACGATGTGATCAGCTCAACCTACAGGTTATTCTGCAGGACTTCCCAGCTAAGCATGCATCATTCCCCTGCAATATCTAGGCTGCCACTTTCACTTAAAAGACTCCATCTTGTAGACTTCCAGATGCTAGTAGATAAGAATGCCAGTTGCCTAGCTGGATGGCATGGCAAACTGCTCACTCTTGCAGACAGGAAAACTCTCACCAAATCTATCTTAACACCCCAGTCTACCTACTTCCTCACGGCCATCAAGGCACCAAATTGCATGCTCAAATCACTAAACAGGCGGGCACAAAGGTTCTTATGGGCCGGATCAGAATGTCTCTCATGTGGCAAATGTAAGGTTAACTGGGATAAAGTCTACAGACCCACGAATCTAGGGGCTTGGTATCTTGGACCTACAGTGGTTTGCCCAGGCTCTGAAACTTTGATGGCTGTGGCATGAATGGGCAACCAAAAATAAAGCATGGCAAGGGATGGAGACACCGTGCGATGAGCAAGATTAGGGGCACTTTGTGGCAATGACCAACAAAGTGATCGGTGATGGAAGGAGGGCATCCTACTAGAACTCGGACTAGGCACATGGAAACCGCTTGCGGGACATTGCACCAGTTACCTACAAAACCTCCAAAAAGGAATCACACTCTAAACACAGGATTGACGGACAATAAGTGGCTCCAAGACCTCGACTTCTCAACCACTATAGCTGCACAACACATTCATGATCTCATCGCAATCTAGGGCCTTACCTCCACAACGACCCTCTGGGATGGCTAGAAGGACACCGTTATATGGAAGCTCACTCTAAACAAAGTTTACGACGCCACCTCAGCATACAAAGCACAGTTCCCAGTCACGACAAATACCACCATGAATGCCCTAGTCTGGAAGACTTGGGCACCCAAGAAATGCAAAATCTTTGCCTGGCTAGTGGTACAAAATAGAATTTGGACAGTGCACCATCTTTATAGATGAGGATGGTCAACCAACAAACTTGCCCGCTTTGCACACAAGCACCAGAGACCGCTATCCATTTTCTCGCGGAATGCCGTTACTCCTTAACAATCTGGACAGCCATAGCTCAATGGATAGCTTGTGGCTCCTTGGACCCAGCAAACTAGCAGACCACATCCTCAGTATGACTTTGGTGGGAGTCGGTTAGCCAAACGTTTGGAGTCCCATGGAAAATGGTGGCGTCCCTCATAAGGGCACTCCTAATGCAGAAACTATGAGATAGTTTCTATACTTGTCAATTAATGTAGACACTACCCATAGAAACTATACTCCCAATGGATAGTTTCTACAAATAAAATTTTCATCCAATCATTTATCTTCTCTCTCCTATCATCTACCTATCACAGCTCTTTCTATCTTGGTTCCTGTGTAGACATGGTGTCTATATAAGAAACCATTTCCTTATCTCTCCTCCTTAACTCCAATGACACATCAGCATTTTGCTTACTTTGCACCTTATTTAATGCCATAGAAACCATCCATAGTTTCTGCATTAGGAGTGCTCTAATGCTTGTGGCATGGGAAATCTGGAAGGAACAAAATGCCTGAATCTTTTGATCAACGACTTCCACCCCGGAGTACCTCATTGCCCGCACAACGGACGAGGTCAGAACCTAGGTCCTCGTGAGAGCTAAGCATTTGGCAGAGCTTTCACTTACTCTTGTAATACCGTAATTTTCTTTTTCGAGATGGCCACACCGCATCCCAACCTAACTCTGTATCCTAACCTTACTTGCCCTCCTTAATTAAACCGGGCAGTCCTCCTGCCTCAGATAAAAAAAGTGTTGAATTGTGTTCCGAATGCCGAGATAAATCAGTTTTTTTATTTGTTTCCATACTGGACTCTTGAGTTGTTTTGTACCACTTATATGCACCCTATGCAAACACAACGAATTAGTGGATCATCACCGATTGTGTGCACTTGGATTTTTTTTATCCGAAAGAGTTTTTCATGTTAACTTGTGGCTCTTGTTCTTTGATTATCTTCCCTTTTTGTTGTGTCTTTTCTAACAGAAAGAATTTAGATTTATTTTCCAATTGAGTTATAGGTTGTGCTTCATTCAAATCCCAATTTGAATCCACCGTAAAAACGTTTTGAGCTTTTCTATCCAAAATGTTGCTTTATCCATGAAATTCATATTAGAATTCAATTTCAACAAGATGGTAAAAGTTCACCATATATCTTCAACAGAGTCGACTGGCTTCAACTGTTACAGGCTCGCCCATATGTGCCTTGGGTTGGGCTGTGCTATGAGTAGTGATAGGCAAAGGGTAGGTTGTGGCCTGATGAAGTCAAGTGTTTCGGCTTTAAGGAGAACAACTAAAACCCAAAGGGATGGAACAATTGAGAACAGAATTGGCTTCCTTCCCTTTGGCTCTATTCCTCCTTGCTTTTTCTTCGATCTTGTTCTTTCGAGCTTTTAGCTTTCAATTTTGACTTTGGGCTTCTTCAAAAGTCAAAATAAATAGCATGAATTCTTGAAGCGGATTTTTTCAAACATCTTCCTGAGCCAAAAACCATGTGCGACGTGCCTCCATCATCCACTATCATCTTAAAAAGTGCAGATAAAAGTCATTAGCTGCAAGCAAAAGCCATCAACCGCAGCCCAAAAAACAGGGCTGACATCCTGGCTTCTTGATACAGGATGTTTGATCTTCTCGATGTAGGACCTTTGATAACTTGTGTAAACTAATGAGTCTAGCATGGTCAACCGCTGCCCGTGCAACGACCTGTGATGTATGAACTCACCTAATCACACGCTTGATGTTTCTTCAACCCTACCACAAGGAAGCAGAAGTCTTGATCCTGGAATTGCCATAGCAAGAGCAAGAATCAAGAGATAGAGCGTGCCCAATTCTCAGGAGTAATCGTAGCTATGCATAAAACATTAGAACACGCAATGAAGCAATTTGCTATTTCTTTAATTAAACATGGTCTACCGAAAAAATAAACAAACAGAGTACTAGGTATTTAAGGCCCAAAGAGCAACTCACTAGTTTGGTTCGGCCAAATAGCTGAAACAAACTCCTACAATGACTAAAAACTAAAAAAAGGAAAAGTACATAATTATCTTTACTATATAAAAGAAGGAGTTGGTGGTTGGTGCGGCCTCTCCTACCCCTTCTCACAAAAAAAAACAAGTATCTGACATGTGGGCCTTTCTACCTTTCCTCACAGAAACCTCCGCCAGTTCTCTCCCTCCCCCACCCACCAACTCCCTCCCCCATTATCTGCGTCGCTCCACCCACGCCTCCTCGCCTCCCACGTTATCCGCGTTACCGACTCCTCCGCCCTCGCTACATCGGTGATTTCGTGGCGTCTCAGGACTTGGTTCTCTTGGCTACACGGCGACAATGGGAGGGCGACGGTGGTGAGGTGACGTCGCTGTCGAGGTTGATAGCGAGGGAGGCAGCGGCCGTCTCGGTTTCGGTTTCTTGGTTTCAACAATTTGATTTGGTCTCGCCTTCTTTTCTTTGGCGGTTCGTCGTTTGCGCTTCTTTAGTTTGGTTCCATTGTTCTCACGTTTTTCTTTTCTTCTTCTGTGATTGGATTAGGGAACGTTTTTCAGAGTTGGCTCTGTTTCTTGGTTCACTTGCTTGGAGTGGGTGGGCCACCAACGCCGCCGGAGGCTGCTACCGACCGCCGCTGCCACCGGTAAACCACTGCAGCAGCGCGGCACCGGCTCGTCTCCTCTTTCGCATCCGGCAGGTCGCCGCCGCCTCCACACAGCAGGCTCGCCGTGTTCTTTTCCACGTATCGAGTTCTTGCTTAGGTGAGGAGGGTGGCAGTTCTGTGCTGCGATGATTGGATCTTTCATCAGAATTCGGTGCTTTCTTTTGGAAAAAATTCTGTTTTTTTGGTTTCCTCGTGGAGGTTCTTGATTTGCTCGTTGCTCCCAAATGTTTGGACCAAGAATTTTCTTGATTTTTGTTCGCTTTAGTTCATAGCTGTTGGGCACACGCGGCTTAGACTGATCAGGCAGATTGATCAGGCAGCAGAATGCTCTGATCTTGTGCAGTTCGGCATCCCGTTCACTGAGCACACTACGTCATAATGGTGAAGTTTGCAGATTTGCCAGTCCAGGTGTGGAATTACCTAGGTCCATGTTCTCCACTATGGCGGCTGATTCGATCAAAGGTTTCATTTGTCATTTTCTGCATGTTGCCTTTTATTTTTCTGTTGGAGGTATTTGAATCAACCTATTTCCTTTCCCAAACTGTGCCAGATGTTGCAAGAGCTGGTCCAATGGTGGAATATGAGAGGAGAATCGCATCGAGAGCTTGTAGATGGTGATAGCTTTCGGGTTGTTGAACTGGTCGTTTTCATGGATGACTTCGTTCAATGCTTTATTTAAGATTTCTTTACCTTTTACCGATTGATACGACTTGACACGATTCAACAATTACAAAGGCTCTATGAAGAGCTGATTGAGAGTGAAGAAGCTCGCCAATGGATAGATACCAATCTTCCGAGAAACGGAAGACAAGCGTAGTTTGAAGGCACCGACTTGAGATAGTTTGTCGATAGTGAATTCTCCTAACCTTCGATTTGTTTGACAGAGTAGATGGCTATGGTCTCGCCTCATTACCCGACCTTCTACCTACGCACCGTGAAGGGCTATATCATGCGGAGGAGTCGAGACAGGAAGACTATGCTTATGAACTTGTTCTATGAGCAACTGTAAGTGCATCAATTCTAGGATTTTAGACACTCTTCATGCTTCTTTAAGATAAGGAAGTTATGGATTTCATAGTGCAAACACTACTTAAGATGGTACCAGAAGTATCCACAGAAGTTTATCCATTTGGAAGTATATCTCCTTTATTTTACTGTTTTGCGTAAATGAGCTCGTATCAGAACTGTATAGTAACTATGCAGGTCCCAACAACCTGTTGTTCTCTTCATTCTTTTTCGGTTTTCACCGCTTTTTCTTGTTTAGTCTATCTATATTTATAACCATCTTTCTGGGGAAGGAGCATAAACAGAGGGCCTTAGTCAACAGATACAGTAGTATCCACATGTTATAAAGTTTAAAAGACGAGTGGCATATGAATCCACACAAGGAAGTAGCAACAGGAAATTGCTTTCCTTTCATGAATTTAGTTGCTCCTATACTGTTTCTTGATTCTAAAATGGTATGAAACAGAAGTCTTGACCTTTTTACTTCTCAAAACTTACATATGGGCATTGTTTACTGTCAACACTGCAAGGGCTTCAGGATGTTGCCATTATGCAGTTTTTTACTTTTTATGAGTGACTAGCTGAATGTTCTTGCGTTGCTATGGATTTAAAAAACATTAGAACATATTTGTATGCACGTTTTAGAAATCCAGTCAAATTATCAGTCGGAGGAATTAAGAGTTGCATTGTCACGATTGTTGGGACTTGTTTAAGGCACTATTCATTTGCGTATTCTGAAATTTTGTTAAGAGGTAGCACTGAGAAAATGCAGTGAGTGAAAATACACATGATTGTTTTGCTGATATTGATATTTATTGTATGGTTTAGGATCTTTATATTTATGAATCATCTTTGTTTAGATTCCGTTGCAACGCACGGGCAATGTACTAGTTCTCCTAAAAAGTCTAGTTTGGTACGGGTGCAGACAAACTTCGGCTGTCATCCTATTCCTTTCCAACCTAGACATGCAACACTTCTTTCTCTAGGGCTTTTCGAACGCATCTTCACTTTAGGCTTATACATATTAAATATGTGCTTGTATATTATTAAATATAAAAATAGCTCTACATCTCCAAATATAATAAATAAAGACCCAAATAAATTAGAGTTCGCATGGCTATATTTAATGTGGCTCAATAATTCTTTCCATTCAAATAATATATTTAACTGAAAAGTACTAAGCATATCTGCATCCACATCATCCTCCTCTTCTTCAAGAAAATCCTTTCTCGGTTTTTGGTAACCTAAAAATGTGCTAAACAAAGAAGACAATGTATGTGCATGGTGTATGTAATTACCATCAAATTGTTTTATTGTTTCCTATATTTTGCACGGTGTATTTAGCACAATAGCTATAAGATGTATAAGGTGTATATGTTGAACCATCACTTATATATATCTCAATTTATCCACATCATTCCCCCTCACATTCATAAAAATTGTCCTGAATTCTGTAAGCTTGTATACAAGTTAGTAGTGGACAACATCATATCACATCATTCTAATATGGGTGAGAAATATTTTAGTAACTTCCATGCTTCAACTACACTACTCTGATTACTTAAGCACGGCTCAAAAGATGCCTTGTCTAAAACATGCAAATTTAGTTCCGCAAGCTTGTCACAGGTAATGTATATTCAAAAAATATGAAATTTCTTATCTACACCATAATCTCTAATTAAATTGAATTTATATGTGTAGTTGTAGGTACTGACTAGTGATTTTTGACATGCAATTTCAGAAAGTTTCTCAATCACATTAGATAGTTCCATAGGTTCATCGAAAATGATAGTTCTATAGCATAACAAATCATTCGGGATATTCTACTAAGAACTTTATTATGAGTAATCAATTCTATATTATGTAAATTAAGCACATTAAATTCAGAATGTGGGATTTTCAATTAGGCACAAAGGGTTCTCACTTTTACTCACCTTTTCTTGATGAACTACCAATTTATCACCATTATTCACCTTGAACATCCTCCTTAGTTGATGTAGGTGATGTAGGTAGTGTAGCTTCATCTTCAAGTGGTGCGGTTTGTTTAGCATTCAGGTCCTCTTCTTCATTAACCTGCACAGTATGAGAAATAATATTAGAAGTAAAGAGTAAGTTGTTAGTATAAAAAATAACATCACTTTTCCTATCATTTACTTCTCTCTTTTCTTTTCGTGTAATTTCTCACTCTTAATTTTGATGTTCTCAACTTTACATATGGTGGAATCACACAACTCATTGCTTTTATCACTCACTTAATTTGGCTATGTGGCTCTCATTCTCATATAGGTTTTGAAGCATCTCATTCTCTATGAATAGTGGGTCAGCATTGGCATAATTACCATCAACCATGATCTCCTCATGTAGCAATGGGGGAGCACTACATGACGTCTTAACCAAAGGAAAAATCCCATGCTCGGTCGTCTTCTCATGTGATGCACTGGTCAAGGCATATGAACTGAAGTGTGGACTCATATTGAACTTTTGTGTATGCCTATCCATAATTCTCATATCCTCCTCTATAATACAATTCACAAGATCCTACATACTACCATCATATTTCAAACGAACAGTATCAAAAGTCTTGGAATTCAAACATCTTTTGAAGTAAGCCCTTGTTACACATATCTCTATGATATTGGCACAATATATAGTTTAATTTAGCTCATCATAATAAGATCGACCAGATTAACATCCTTGACGAATGCTCTTCATATGGTGAAGTAACTTAGCTCATACCCATTTGACACAAACTCTTTTCTCATGACCTCCTTCAATTCTTTCCAAGTAGTAACGTAATACTTCTCAGGATATTGTTTTCACTAAGTGCATGCATATTTTTCAAACTCTATGGTGGCATGTGTCACTTTCTTAGCTTTGAACAACTTCTAAAACTTAATAATGTAACTTAATGTCACATTTTAGTTGGTTCACCCATTTGAATACTCCTTCGGATTTGTATTTTCATTTAATGGGAAATACATGTAGCTAGAGTCGCACCATGAGAAATAAAATGTTGAATATCCTGCCATTGTTAGTATCGCAAAAATAGCAAAGAATTTGTGTAATTATGTAAATCAGTCATCATCACCCTTTTCTTTACCAACCCAAAGTTCTTATGTCTCCTCGGATCACGAAGACACAAATACCTTGGCGACGGTAGACAATCAAAGGTGATAGATTGAGTGAATTCAAAATCTAAGTACTGTATGTGGAGCTTGGAGGGATATGTAGCAAGGAGTAACAGCTATGTAACTCAGTTAATGCAAAATCAAATAATAATCCAAAAGTTAACAATGCCCTAAGTTGCAGTCACAAGATAGGATAAAGTTTGTAAAATAGGACATGTAACAAAGTAGATATAAGTACCATGCAATAATTGAGCATATGCACCAAATAGATATGACAAAACACACACAAAATAATACCAAGAAACTATATGTAAATCTAAATTATTCTTCCTCTAAAAAATCACCCGAGAGTACCTTTTCTTCTTTTTACTATATCTGATTTTCTTTTTTCTTCGATTTTTTACTTTTTTTCTCTCTATTTTGTAGTCCTTTCAGTTTAGATATAGAGAGGAGGGAGACAAGTGTCTTGAATTTGGTTCAGCAACACCCTTTCTCTCTCTCTCTCTTCTTTCTTTAATCTCTATGATGGCCAGCACTAGAGAACAGCGGTGCCGCTAGGAAGTAGGAAGTGCATCAGATGACGTGCGAACTAGAGCGCGAGGCCCGGTAAGGAATTGGGTGAAAGAGAAACTCTCTCAAATACTGCCACGTTGGTAATTCAAGCTACACGATAGGTGAAGAAACTCTGTTGCTCGAACTGACGGTCGTTCATTTATTTAGTACACTTTCTACTTGCCTGTTTGGATCATGTTTACATATATGTATTACCCTCTTTTTAATACTCCGTTGCAATGTACAAGCACCTTCCTAGTGTATATAAAAACCAAGGGGGGAATCGTGTAGGTGCAGTGATGGGTTTTCAATCTAAAAAAGTAGCTGGTGTAAGCTGTGATAGGTATGCCATCAAAAGCCATGGTGTACTGCCTAACGCACTGCGAATGCGCGAGAGGTCCCTGTGAAATGTTTGTTGGACCTGAATAATGGTTTAGAGTTCTTTGTTTTCTGAGTTAAAAGCACTTTTCATGCAGGTCTGTGGTGTTCAAGAGAAGCGAGCTGAGAATATTTGGTTGGCAGCAGAGGGCGTTTATCTCCCAGTTAACGGAAGCAAGTGAATCTGAGCATTCCAGTGTTTTTCCTGTTTTCCTGCGAGTTGACATAGTATCAGAAATTTTGCTGACGTTTTTATCTGTTCAAGCTTTTAATTTAAACAAGGGACCTGACTCCCGACTGAAATATTACACAAAATGGGAAATGTGCAAACGTTGCATGCGCTCGATTGAAATTCTAATGTTCAGTATGGTCAGCTATATGGTATTGACTCTTGGGCAATGATGATAAGTTCATCTATGTTGACATAGTGTTTATCTTCCAGATGTGAGACAGAAGGTTCTGCTCTTAACAGTATGGACTTCTTAGATGTATGCTACTGCTACCCCAAAGTTCGTGATTCAGAAAAAATATCAGAAAAATACCACCGCTGTATGCGACAATGGGGCCTTTGAACCCATATGTCAGTGAGACAGTGAGATTTTGCTTAACCACACACTTTACAAAAAGGCTTTACACAATACTTTGATGTAAATTTAGCAGAAGTGTCTGTTGTATTTGAGGATAAAATGCAGAGGCTCTACACAGTCATACGCCATACAACATTTCAACTCCAATGCTTCAGACCGAGTGCTATAGTACCAAACTTTGCTTTCAGTAATAAACAAATCCCACTTGGATTTCCACATACCCAAACAAAGAGTGAGCTTCTGAAAACTACTGCAGACAAGTATGAAGCATCAGGCATCTGCTGGTACTCAGGGCGATCAGATGCAATCAGTGTAGGTACAAAAATGTTCTCATGTTCCTCTGAGAAGGGTCTCCAGGTGATGCTCCCTGTGAAAAGGTGTTCATTCCAATAAATTGTTAATTAAACTATGCATATCCGAGTGATCCTATGGTATATATTTTCCAGAAAAATCATAGAAAATTTGGGTTAAAGAAATAACAGATAGTCAGCTAGGACACATCAATAAAAGCCAACTGATGCAATCGGGCAAAGTCTAAAAGGCTGATTTTCCCCTTTTGTTTGCACTACACGAAATGGATATGGTTGAAAGAACTAATATTGCAAAACATTTCACGGAGATCTTCAAAACAAGATAATTTTAGTCCAAGCTTGCAAACAAATGGAAGGACCCTGATATGCAGGCCTAATAATAGTCTGATACTTCTAGATTGAGCAGGGATATTAAAAAAACATGACAAGAAAGGTAATCTTAATTTCAAGATATTGGTGTAAATCTGACATAGATGAAGTGCTGATTTAGACATAAATTAAACCAAAGGAACCTAGTAATGCAGTTAAAAATGTCTTGACCAAAGGAACCTAGTAATATAGTTAAAAATGTCTATGTACATAACTACAAATAAATTGTGCAAGGAACATGAAGCTATTTTATTTGCTTCATTTCATATTTTGTTATCAACTGAAAGAAAAGATGACCTAAGAATATACTAACCTCGTATCTTTGGATCTGGTATTCTTCAAAAGTTGTAACATACTGAGAATACGTATTTGTCAGCCCCGCAAGAAGAACATGAATATTGTTATTAAATTTACCATTGCTGCCACTTGTAAGTACATTTTTGACAGCATCATGTAGCCGCCTGCCAACCATTGTCGTGAATTCTGTACCAAAACATAACCATGGAATTTAGGGGGGGTTGGCAGGGGGGTGTGTGTGTGTTGAGAGAGAGAGAGAGAGAGGTAATCATAAAACATGTCAATAGATTAAAACATTGCATGCACTTCAAGCTTGGCAGATATTCTAGGGGTGAAGAATTGGGACTATACCTCCAGGAACACACAAGATAACCAACTGGCCAATTCTTATGATCTGAATGGGAAGTATCGCAGGCTGCACAAAATTACACAAGTCAATACAAGACCAAAACAAAAAATTGTGTAATTCAGTAAGTTGGTTTCTAGTTAAAGATCTTGATTCTGATTTGCATATCATGGAGCTTACTCACGACAGGTGGCCTATGGTTCACAAGAAACAACCCATTTGATCCCATCACCACTACCACAAAAAATTATATTGACCATAAATATGCTGATATTGTCTATGATTTAAGCACTGAAACTGAGCAACTCTCATGGAAAAGTTCAAATTAGTTTAACATAAACGTAAGGAATGTGCCATTCACCAAAATTATAAAGAATTATATGTTATATCAGCCTATGCAGTACTGATTGATACAATGATAGTTGCTCCTTATTAATTGTGACCTTGGTTCCAACTATCAACTGAAACAAGACTTTTCAGCCTGTATATGATTATTGAGAAAAGGAAGTCATACCGCCCAATCATATGGTTCCTTCATCTCACCCGTGTCTAGCAATATTGTAACATGCTGCAGAAAGGTCAGTGTGTGCATTCATTTTTAAGCCATAATTCTTGTTAAACTTTTTGAGTCCAGCAAAGGGCAATAATGGTTTACTCAGCAAATGTGCACCTGCACCATGCTGACACATTGACTTCTGGATGCTATCAAGCTTCTCGAGAAATTCAGGTGATTCAACCCTTGATTTAAGAAGATCACACAGCTGCAAAGTAAAGGAAAAGATACAAAATTTAGGACAGATTCAGAACAGAAGAAAGAAGTACAATGAAAGATCTCTTTCGGTCTTTCCCTCTCTCCCTAGTCCCTGCTTTCATGTCACCCCAATAAATGATTCTCAAAAGTGTCAGAGAACAGTTTAGCCCACAGTTGTCATTGAGAAAACAAAATTGGAAAGGGTAACCTTGGCGCCAGGAACACCAAACACCTACATCCATAGTACATAACAGATATGTCCTCATATATAGAAGTAACTACAAATGAATAACCTAAACTATACGACTACAGTCACTTCTCAACTATTCCAAATCCAGTACTTAATGTGCTTATCATATTTGCTCACTCCCAGTTCAGTTCTCCCTTATGAGCTATAATACATTTGATTGGACAATAGCAGCCTCATCAAATGTGCTGATTAAGGAAGATTAAGTGATGAGCAACTCAAATAGAGTTCAATCAAATAATCATGTTCAGCCAACAACAAGACCAGATAAGAGGCATTATAATCATCTTTCTTATAATTGATATGCATTTGACACATATATAGACGTAAGATTGAAAACTACATAAGAAAGGTACTAAAGAAACAAACATATCCACAATACTTGGCTGCAATACTTGGCTGTGGCGCGGTCTAGCATCACTGTATCCATGATCTCTGCTCAAACTCGCCTCACACCGCATCACGAATGGCCACGATGACGTGCAGCCTTGCGGAAAGGGTTTCAATATGCTCATTCTAGCATCCATGAATAAGCAATAGAGCATTAGAAATCAGCAGAACAAGAAAATTGGATTAGAATTTGTCTCATATATACCCATTGATGTGTATTATAGAGGGGTAGAGACTTATTTCCTCTGAATCTGAATTTTCATTTGAGTGATGCCTCTTACTCTTTGACTTTTGATTGCGATGCTTCTTATGCTTTCTCTTCTCTTTCTTTTCTTCCTTTTGCTTTTTCTCAGCTTCCACCTACACAAGAGCAAGATTGTGTCAGAGGGTGTGTTCAGATGAAAATGCTTAGAAACTATCCGATAGGTTGTTATTTGTAAGCTGCACAGAAGCCATAATTCCACATTAACAGAAAGGAAAATAGAACTTACTGATTTCTTTATCTCAGCCATCTTGATTGGATTGTTTTTAATCCTTGCAATGGCATCCTGCTCCCGCTGCCGTATTAGCAGTAGAGGATCAGAGTGGAGTTTTCTCCATGCGTCATTTGCAGATTGGGGCTTATCCTCAAATAAAGCTCCCAGAGCAGCTGCCTGAAACATCCAAAGAAAACAAAATAATTATTGTGGCTGCAAAGCAATCATATTGTAACAGTGTTGTGATAACTGTTGTTAGCATGTAAGCATTGTCATTGTGTACATAATTCAGTTTTGAACTCAAGGGTCCACTACCAGGCAAAACACTTCCTAATTGAATCTCACACTTCACTCTGCATATATGCAAGCATCCAGATATTTTGCTAAATTTCCTTCTAAAGATGACGATTAAATTATACAAATTGCAAAATATTCTGCATCCGAGTGATGGCATGGCATAATTCATGAGTTCATGACAGTAGCTAACAACCTCCTACCTTAGCAACCTCAGCCCAGTAGCCCATCATTTAATATGGAAGCATCTCAACACCTAACTGTGTAAATGTAACCTCTCTTCCTTTTTTCTTGCAAGGATTGCAACCGAAGTTTAATATCTTTACATTGGCTTAATACTCTTCCTATCTGAGAAACTTGCCCCATCTCTGCATAGGCAATAACCAGAACTTTTCTATCGGGTTCATCTACAGATTACATGTAGTCCAAGAACATTGATCAGAACAACTATTGCGATTACGGTAACAGAGAGAGAACAGAGGCAGTACTACCTTGGAAGAGCTAGCAGCACTCGCTTGGGCAGAAGAGGAGGCAGCTCCAGTTGGGGCAGATGGCTGCAGTGCTTGGAATCCTTCCGAGCTCCCCTTGCCGACAGCCAACCCCGACTCGTAGAGGAAGTCCAATCTCTCCTGCGCCCTTCAGAAACAGAAATAGTTGATCAGAAGAAGCGTCGAATCCAAGTGAACAGGTCCAAAATTCCAAACCCTAACGCTTAGCTTATAGTTGGATGAAGCCGCCTAAGCAGTAATTTTACACCAAATTTGAACGAAAAAAATTCGAGGACTACATTTTTTGCCCAAATCCACCAGAACCGGATCTAGAGCACATACACTCGCACCCCAACCGGATGAGAAAAGGAAGGGATTGGGGATTTAGTGATGTACCTTGTGGTGCGCCTTGTCCAAGTCCATGATGGCCTGGTCGATCTGCGCCTGCTGCCGCGGATCCATCCTCACGAGCGCCTCCGAGACCTTGTCGTTGATCACCCGCACAGCGTCGGCGACCGCCCTGGCGAGCAGCCTCCGCTTCTCGGCGTCCCTGGCAGCGTCGACCGCGGCGCCCTCGGGCGCGCCTGCCCCGGCCGCGGACGCGCGGTGCACGGCCTTGTTGGTGTGCAGATCGACCTCGAGGACTTTGACTTTATATGACGTCGTCAAGCGCCACCGGATGACGTCGTCAAGCGCCGCCGCGTCCATCGGCCGGGAGCAGGGCAAACCCTAGCTGCGCTTTATCCGCGCCGATCGATGGAAATGCGACCCGGGGGGAGCGTGCAGGCGGTGCACCGACTTGGCGAGACGAGAGTGGCGCACAGGGAGAGGAGCAGGCAGCGGCGGCGCGGGGTGGGGAGGAGGAGGAGGAGGCGGCGGCGGCGCGGGGTGGGGGGAGGAGGAGACGGAGACGGAGCGGAGCGGAGCGGAGGGGTGGGGGGAGGAGACGGCGGCGGAGCGGAGGGTGGGGGGAGGAGGAGGAGGCGGCGTGGGGTGGGGGGAGGAGGAGGCGGCGGCGTGGGGTGGGGGGAGGAGGAGGTGGCCGCGCGGGGTGGGGGGAGGAGGAGGCGGCGGCGGAGCGGAGGGGTGGGGTGGGGGGAGGAGGAGGCGGCGGCGGAGCAGAGGGGTGGGGGGGGGGAGGAGAAGGCGGCGGCGGAGCGGAGGAGGCGGCGGCGGAGCGGAGGAGCGGCGGAGGAGGAGGAGGGAGGGGAGGAGGCGACGGAGAATCACAGGGGAGGAGGCGGCGGAGAATCTGAGGCGAGCGCACGGGTTCAGATGGGGGAAGAGGAGGCGGCGGCGGAGCAGAGGGGTGGGGGTGGGGGGAGGAGAAGGCGGCGGCGGAGCGGAGGAGGCGGCGACGGCGGAGGAGCGGCGGAGAATCTGAGGCGAGCGCACGGGTTCAGTTGGGGGAGGCAGGAGCGTGGGCGTCGGGGTGGGTGCGTGGGCGTGGGTAGGTACCGGTTCAATGATGATGTGCATGATCCAAATAATATTGACCTTTGGATTTTCAATGAGTAAGAGAAGAAGGGTTGAGGAGAGATCCAGACCATCTATTTGAATGAAGTTGGAACTTTTTGGTACACAAATCTGGGTGGACTTAGATTAGGCATGACTGTAGGAGTGGTTGAGGGGGTGGATTTAGCAAAGAAAATTTTGGTGAATTATAGAGTAGGGTAGATTTGGCAGCACCCCGCTTGGTTAGATTGAAAAATAATAGATTATAGTTAAAATTATATTGTAGTTGGCTGAAATTACACTATAGCTAAAGATATCTTATTTAGTGTAATTAAATTTAAAAACTTTTAAAAATAGAAAAAATATGTTAGCTCATTACAGATAACGTAAACAAATATGGGAAAAAGAACCGGTAAAAAAACTTTAAAAAGGACAAAAGTTTTAAAAAAGACGAAATTTATGAGTAGTGAAAAATAAGCTAAAAGATAGAAGTTTAAACCGAAATGAGCGAGGCATAATAGCCGGCAGCGGAAAAAGGTATATTGTAACGCCCCCATTTCTGAATACGCTACGAAAACCCCGCAACCCTACAAAATGAACAGTTGCGCAGTTTTGAACATGAGCGATCATCGCAATAGCACAAGCTTACAATAAAAGTTCCAACTTTTATTACAAGATAAGGTTTATCAACCAGTTTTTGCCTACGGCGCGTGCAAGCCCAAGACTAATATACATCACAGAAATCCCAAGCGGGCTGAGCGAGGCTAAGACTTAAAACCACTCTTCTTCAGAGAAGAAGGCTCTTCAAGAACTTCATCCTCAGCTGGGGCTTCCTGGTTCCACTGATCTTCTGTTATTGTTTTAGCAAGTTATGAGTACAACCGTACCCATCAGTTACAAAGGTAAACCCTAATTTACTATTTGCAAGGATAATCAAGGGTGGGAATATACTGGTTTATTACAGTGAGTGGATGCAATTTTATTTGCAAACAAATAAATTTAAAACAGTTCTCCTTAAGATCAGGGAGTTTTCTGTTAACAGTTAAACTTCACAATTACCCAATTTACCAACATCATAAACTCTACATATGTGTCGTTGTTGGAATCACCCAATTAACACAGCTTCATTAATCGGAAGCACGACATATTCGAATTCCATTAATTTCACTCTGCAGAGTTGCTCAGCTTTACCCATACGATTTCTCAACTCCCGCGACAGAGTTAAGAAAACTAGGTCGTTTCACTGCTCAATTCTTTATATAGGCTCTACCCGATAGAATCACTCAGACACGGCTCTCAACTAAACCTAAACTCCCTTGCCGCTCTGAGTGACCTCTATCGTTGTTAGGTATGGTTTTATTGTTCCGCATACCTAACTCCCCGTCATCAACACACCCACATCCTGTAGAGTTTCAAGAGAGTTGAGCAGCTACTAAATCAGGGTTGACAAATCAACTCCTATGGTTGAGCGTTCACTATGTCTTTTACTCAGCATAAGATTCTTGTCCTTATATTTTTCTCCTGAGGCACTAACCACAACTTCAACTGTGCTCAACAGCACCACCACCACATTTCCAAACCAGCCTCCACCCTAGGGTAAGGTCGTGGACGGAGGTCACATCGTGGCTTTCCATAGAGCACCCCTTACCCTAGTACCAGTTTTCAAATTCTACCGGCCAACGGCCAAATTCACTTAGTAGTACAAAATGTTGAATGAGATGATCTACAGATATTTATACCATATTTTACTTACTACTAAGGCTGTCAAGGTGAATGTGGCCACAAATTAAACAAGGTATCAGTGGTAGGATTTATCTAAATAGCATGCCATTCTAAACATTTATTTTAAGCAATTAACATTTCACAATTATCAATAATGGAAATACATTGATTAAATATTATAAAATTCATGGGTTTCAATATGATAAAAAACTTGCAACTTGCCTTGATGTTCAGAGATTTCGACAATCTCGTAAACTTGAGTGCTCGGCTCTGGGTCTTGAACTGCAGCCTCGGCGAAGTCGAAAGCTAGTGCAAACACATAAAATAACACATAAATCCACACTTGAATCTAATCAAGCTAGGAAATTAATCTAATTAAAAAGGAGTAAATTGCATAAAACTCAAATGGAGGGATTTGAATTTATTTAGAGATGATTTTGGTGGAAAGGAGGTCAAATATGAGTTCACGGTGCCGAGACAATCAACATGATGTATTTTTGGGATTTTTAGAATTTTATGGGATTTTTAATAATTTTTCTAAATTTTTTAAATCAGTGGAACGAATAGTCGGCCCATTGCATCTGCTGGCCGACCATTTTGCGCCGCATGGCCGAAAGCAGCCGGTGGCCTCTGACCCACATCGCGCGCGCGAGAGAGGCCAGCGCGCGTGCATCCGCACGCGATGGCCAACACGCGGACGATGCGGACGATCTAGATCTAAGTAGACATGGACGCTCGGATGAAATGGATGGAACGGCATTGACGGCTACGATTTGATCACATCGCCCCAGGAGTTGTCTTCAACCTTCGGACGTCTCTCCTGGCGGGAAAACAGAGCGCGGCGGTTCTGTTGAAACGGAGCTGTCAGGGCATCCTTGAAGGAATGGGTTTCACAGAGGAGAGTGGTTTGAGCTTGGGGTTCCATTTTGGGGTTTTGGAAGGTGTGGGGATGAACGACAGCGGCTGGTGGCTAGGGGGAAGATGGTGGCCTTCACGGTGGCGCCATGGTGTTCTAGGGGTTTTCTGGTGAAATTGAAAGCTATTACACCATCTAGGGAGCATCAGGGTTACTATGGTGGTGGTGTTTTGGGTCAGGATGGCTCAGCAGAGCTGGCCATGAAAGAGGTGTTGCGGCCGACGGTGATCTCAGCTGCTAGAGCTTCAGACGAATGCTCGAGCTCAGGCGAGTTTCCCATCATGTTCAGGAAGTAAAGGAGGCCGTGTTAGAGCATTGAATCGGAAAATAAATGAAAGGAGCTCGAGATCGTCGCTAGGGCTTACTGGGCGCAGGGGAGGCGATCGGCAACGCTACGGTCGATTCGAGCTGAAATTTCTGGCTTGGTGGGGTTTTTGAGGGTACCAGGAAGTTGAGGCAGCGGAGAGGCAGTTCGGGCATGTCTCTCCCGTGCAACCGAGGAGATGAGGGAGTTCTGCGGCTACTCAGAGCACGAGAGAGGGGGGTGGCACTGTCGACCTGCAAGGATTTGACAGGGTTTGACTCCCGGGCGCGGCTTGAGCTGCAAGGGAGTGAGCTGTGTGGCGGAGGAAGGGTGAGCGCTCGAGCGGCGGTGCGCGGAGCGAGGGAGGAGCAGGGGCGTGAGACCGACCGGTGGGACCGCGTGTGCAGGCGAGTGGGAACGCGCGGCGGCCGCAAAACCGAGCGGCGAGGAGGCGATGCGTGCGACAGGGAACGGGGTAAGGCGGTGGAGAGGCGCCCGCACGCGTGGCAGCGCCAAAAGAAAGGAGAAGCCGGAAATGCCAGAAGAGGGAAGCGCATTTCCAGGGAATTTGCCAAAATAGGGAAAGGGAAGGAAAATCAAGCAAAATTCAAAATAAATTCAAAATTTTGAATTTTTGGGTTATTTCATATATGACGTATTTTTTGAGGTATTCGTTGGATATCAGATGGAGGAGGAAAGCAATGTGGCAATGACAATTTGATGGCGCGAAACGTTGGGGAAAATAGTGCGAGACTCAAAAAGGACGTCGATGGGAAAGATGCGCACACAAAAGGATGCAGATGGATAGTTTGTGCGTGGTGGTGGCAACAAACTTTGATGGTGGCGATTTGTCGGCGCCGAGTTCGAGGGGAACTGCGGGGGAACAGACAAAGGTAGCATCTGCGGAACAGATACAAATTTTTTTTCAAACTTAACAGGTGCAATACAAAGCACGATGAACAGATGTGACGGAACAGCAGTTCAGAACAAATTAACACATAAATTAAAACTAGATAATGCACAATCAAGAACAGATCTAAACACAAAGGTATAGGCCTACAACGATATTCTAGTGAGACAATTATCTAGATTTAAGGACTGAAAACAAATATGATAGTAGCTAAAGGTAAATAATCCTACCATATTAACCCGACGCTCTGATACTAAGATGATACGGAGGCGTCCAATCTTCTCAACGTAGGACCTTAGATAACTCACGCAATCTGATGAGTCTAGTATGGCCAACTACTACCCATGCGATAACCTGTGACGTATGAAATCACCTAACCATATACTTATTTCTTTCACCCGACCAAAAGAAAGTAGAAAACTTAATCGTATAATTACTGAAGCAAGAGTAAGAACTAAGTGATAGAAATACGCAATTCTAAGAAGTAATGGTGGATAGCAGTGAAATAATATGCTATTTCTTTGGTTAAACGTGATCTGGCAGAAAAATAAACAGAGTACAAGATATTTAAGGCCCCAAAGAGCGACTCGCTAATTTGGTTTGGCCAGTAGCTGTAACAGACTCCTACAACAATTAAAATCTAAAAAGAAAAAGAAAAAGTATATAATTATTCTCCTGAAAATCCAGTTCGGTACGAGCGCAGCAAATCCTCAGCTGTCATCCTTGTTAAGAAATCGATGTAGAACAGATGAATGGTAACACAATCCACAAAATCAATCATCAAGAATGCAATAGATCAAACATAGGATATACTAATGAGAGAGAACACCAAGTAGTCTTTATTCATTCTCAGATCTATTTACATAATACAATGGCCTCTCTATTTATAGTCTAAGCCCACCAGAGGCAATTCTGGTATTTTCCCACACCGTAACCTTCTAGGTTTCGAACACTCCTCCTTGGGCGTATACCACGGCATGCGTATGTCTCATTAAAAACTCCTCCCAAAAACCCAGTGGGAAAAAGGGATGGAGGAAATAGTACATCGCATCCGTTCCATGTGTCACACTTGTTGCCTCATTAAAAACCTTTACGTGAGAAAACTTGAGGTAAAACTCATAAAAGGAAAAAGAGTGCAACATTTGGATCTTTAGGATCATATAAGTCTTCTGGTTTTACATAAGTGCTACGGTTCAAGGATTTGCTCACCCTGAACCTTGTAACTCTCTAGGTCGCCTCATCCCAATGCCTCATACATACTTCTAGAAGGTAGAGGCTGGATAGAATTTTGTGAATATGTCTACCAGATTATCACAAAACCTAGCTTTCAATATCTTTACCTCTCTGTTCTTCTGGAGCTCGTGAGGATAAAAGGGTTTAGTAGCAATATGTTTTGTGATATTACTTTAACATAGCCCATTTGTATCTATGCCACAGAAGCTGCATTATCCTTAAAGATAATATTGGGATTATTGAAAAACCCCAAAATTTCAAACCAAAAATTTTCTTTGTTTTTGCTGGTTTTTGGGTGAATTCTTGGAGACTTTCCCTTTTTAGAAAGCTCCCTTTTCCGCTTTCCCTTTCCAGCAAGGCGCCACCCCCTTCTCCTTGGCGCCCCGCCCCATCCCAGCTTTCCCCCTTCCCCGGCGCCTTCCCTCCTCCTTCTCTCCCACTGGCGCCGCGCTCCCCGTCTCCTCTCCCCTCTAGCGCCTGCCCCTTTCCCCCTCTCCACTGGCGCTCGTTCCCTCCCGGCCTTCTCCCTTGCACGTGCGCTGCACCCGTGCCCGCGGTCTCGCTCTGACCGCGCCACCCCGCCGCCCTCGGTCGGCCGGCGCCGCCCGCGCCGCGCGCTGCGCTGCGCCGTCCTAACTTCTCCCGCGCCGCGCCGTCCCGACCGCCCCGGTCCAAAGGAGTGGACGCCCTCGCGCCGCGTCGCCGCCTATGCTCCGACCCCACCTGGCAGTCCCCGCCTCCTCCCTCTCCCGCGCGCGGACGCTCCCTCGCCCGTGCCCGACCTCAACTGCTCCTGTCGCGTCGCCATTACCCTGTGCAGAGCGGTCACTCCTCCCCTCCACTCCGAAATGACGCGCTGCCAACTCCTATCGACCCCGGGCTCCCTCGCCCGTTCCTTCTCCCCTACGGCTCCGTCTCCCCCGCTCGGGTATAAAACCCCAACTCCTTCTCCCGCACACCCCTTTGCTCCCCAGACTCTTCCACTGCTCCCATTCGCCTCCCACCACTCCCGAGCCTCTCCCTGGGCCGCCGATTGGAGCCCCGTCGCCCGTGACTCCGCCATTGCCGTCCCCTGCGCCGGCAAACCTCGAAAGGCAATCTCCCTCCCTCCTTCGCCATTTTCCGATTCCCTCGACCCTGAGCATCACTTCTATGTGCTAATCCTTTTGATGAATGTCCCTGGCCAGGAGAGTCCCTGTGGAGCTCTATCACCGAAGCTCACCACCGGCGAATCCACCTCACCGTGGCCAGACTCCCCCGCAGCTCCCCAGCTCCCATCGCCACCGCTAATGTGAGCACCACCCTTCCTAGACCGTGAGATCACCGCCATTTGGGTCTCTTCGCCGCCGGTGACCTCCCTCGCCGCCAAATAGCCGAACCACCCCCTTCTCCCTCCTGCCGTTCCCGCTGATCCCCTCGCCTTCCAACTGCCCAAAATGGGTTCCCTTCTCGAGGACCCACCCCTCTGGTACCCTCGGTTGCCGCCGACGAGCCCCCTAGCGCCCAAGCCGCCGTCGCCACCGTGTCCCTGCCCCGGAGTTACTGTAGCGGCTGGAGGAGGAAGAAGACCCCCTCCCCCGCTACGTGGCCGCATCTCGGCCATCTACCCCGATCGGTGCCGTCTGCCCTCGAGCGTCGGATGGCCGCTTTCCTGCCGCCGTCCGATTCCCTTAAACTCTGCCCCTCGCCTCCGTCGGATCGTCCCGTACCGTTTCACCCGCCTAACCCTCGCCACCACCGTTCGATCTCCGCCCGCTCCATCCAGTCCTTCGGTTCGCCCCGCATCCCTGCCGTCCGCGTGGGCCGCGTGTCCGCCGTCCCCATCGGGTGGGCGCAGCGATTGAGCGCGCCTCGCGTACGCCGCGCGCGCGCGCGCGTGGGCCGCGTCGACCGCCCGAATCCGCATAGTACCGGGCCGCACAGTAAACGGGCCGGCCTTTCATTGTTCACATCAATTTTTCAGCAATTTCCAATTTCTGAAATCCA
Organism: Dendrocalamus sinicus; assembly: GCA_036346575.1. Classification (NCBI taxonomy): domain Eukaryota; kingdom Viridiplantae; phylum Streptophyta; class Magnoliopsida; order Poales; family Poaceae; genus Dendrocalamus; species Dendrocalamus sinicus. The sequence goes on along the minus strand of CM070653.1, from coordinate 8,831,282 downwards.
GAAAAATCCAAATAAATTCTAGAAAATCACGGAAAATCCTAAAAATTCTCAAATTTCACCACCTTGCTCAGAAAAATGTCCTGAACCCATTTTTGACCTCCATTCCTCCAAATTCATCCTAGATAAATTCCAAAAATTCCAATATGAGGATTTATGCATTTTACTCCTTTTTAAATAGTTTATTTTTCCTCGCTTGATTAGGCTTAAGCCGGATTTATGTTATTTTCTGTGTTTGCGCTAGTTTCGGAGATCCCGGAAGCTCAAGTGCAGTCGAAGGATCCAGGAGTTTCTTCGTTCGAGCGAGCTGAGACCATCCGGATTCACGGCAAGTCACAAGTCCTTGACCATGTTGAAATCCCATGCCAATTAATTATGTTATTATGCTATTTGCATTAAGCTAGTTCTGAAATGTTAGTTCAAAAATAAAATAAAATGTTTAGAATGACATGTTATGTAGTTAATCCTACCACCAATAAATGCCATGTTAAACTTGTAGCCATGCCTTTGTAACCCTAGAAATAATTATCTGTTAATCTGAATAACTGTAGGTTATTATTATCATGCAAAGTCTCATACTAATAAGGTTGTGGCTGCGGGCCAATAGGATTTGCAAACCCGACTCTAGGGTAGGGTGGTATGGGACAAGGTAGGGTAAGGGTTGGGGAAAGAGCTGGCGAGTTAGTCTTCGCCCAACTCTTACCCTAGGACTGAAGTTAGGGTAAGGGTGTTGTGGGGAGCCGCGAGACGGCTTTCGCCCACCGCTTACCCTAGGTAGGGGGTCGCGGGCCTGGCGAGGTTGCGGACCCCGGATAAATATAAGGACTAAAACCCTTACGCTGAGCAAATGACATGGTGATCGCTCAACCACAGGAGTTGACTTGTCAACACTGGTTTAGTAGCTGCTCAACTCGATTGAAAATCTATAGGTGTTGAGAAGGCTTGATATTGAGAAAGCGAGGTTAGGTAGGCCGTGCTGCGGGTGCCTAACAACGGTAGAGTTCACTCGAAGCGGACGGGAGTTATATATGTGCCAGACCCGAGTGGATTCTACCGGGTAGAGTCTATATAAAGAGTTGAGCAGTGAAATGACCTGGCTTTCTTAACCCGGACGCGGAAGTTAAGAAATCGTGTGGGTAAAGCTAAGCAAACTCTGCAGAGTCAAATAAATGGTATTCGAATACGCCGTGCTCCCAGTTATTGGAGCCATGTCACTTGGGTGATTCCAGCCGCAAAGCTTAAGTAGATTTGTACATGCTTTAACTTGTTCAGTTGGTTAATTAACCTTTCTTGAAAACCCCTGAGATCTTGAGAAGTAGTTTTGGGTCCGTTTTATCAAAATGTTTGCAAATAAAACTGCATCCACTCAAGGATAATAAACCAAGTATACTCCCTTCCTTTTTTGATCCATGCAAGTAGTAAGTTAGGGTTTCCCTTGTGATTTGCTGAGTACGGGGTTGGAGTACTCAGGCTTGCAAAATTCCACAGATACCAGAAGGAGAAGAAGGCAATTCAAGATTTCGTGTCAAGAAGGTCTCCCCGTCGAGGACGTCCCGGAGGATCTCTTCTTCGACGAGGACCCGTGGCTTTAGGTCTTCACCGCGCTCAATCGGATCTTGGAGTCTTTTGTGATGTAATTATACTTTGGGCTTGCACGCCCCGCTGTCAAAACTGGATGTTATTCCATATGTGAAATATATGCTGGACGTTTGTTGTAAGCATGCAATGGTATACTCTTGCGCGACACTCCATAACTGTTCATGCATGAATAGTTGCGGAATGCCGTGTCCGTACGCGCCCCTGGAAACGTGGGCGTTACAATTATCCACGGTGTTTATGCCACATGACTTCTAGATGTGGCTAATCATTAGCTTAAGCCAAACACATTCTGGTGAGACTTCATACCACAATATGCATATGCCTCGTTAAAAACTCCTTCCAAAAACCTCGTGGGAAAAAAGGAATGGAGAAAAGAGTACACAACACACGTTGAATTACATTGCATTTGTTGTCTCATTAAAAACCTTCAAGTAAGAAAACCCAACGGGAAAACTTATTAAGGAAAAAAAGAGTACAACGCTTACCTTCAGGATTTATTATGATCTTTAGGATCTTTGTCATGTCCATCGATTGGACTTATACCAATAAGTGGAAAAGACCTTCAAGATAGTGATTATCAAGTCAATACCTTCTAGGTTAGACTAAAATCGAGATCTTCTGAATCTCGTGCGTAATTATAAAGGTTCGGTATATGCTCCCACTAAAGACAACTTCTCAGTGCAGTCTCATTATTCCAATGCCTTTAATAAGAAATAAATACATGCTAGTATATATTGTGAGTATATTTACTGGATTACCACAATGCATAGTCTTCTAGACATTTGTCTCATTATTCATCTAGATAAAGAGACAATAAAACAATTTGGGAGCAATATACTTGACTTTCCAAAAATACCACTTATCTATATGTGCGACATAAGCAAAAAATATATCCTAATTAGGATATGGGGGTAATCAATCCCAAGGCCACATTTCTTCAGGATGTGACTTATCAAGACCTTTCAGGGTCTTAATATTTAGCAACCATCTCTAAGTGGTACGATACAACCAAAAGTATGTTCTGCAGAATGAAAAGCATGGTCATACCACCACATAATTAATATAACCAGTCTTAATTTTGGCACTTAGTGGATTAATTAATTTTTCCATTAACACCAATGTATATGATACCTTCATGGTAATAAAGGATATTATCACTTCATAAGCTTTTGCTAGGAAATGCACTTCATATGTGCTTATGTGGCATATTTCTGGTTTTTAGTTTCCTCATTCCATCCCCTCGGGTCTTGGATGGTTCCTTATCCACTTTCAGGGATTGCATAATCATTGGTGTATTTTCGATCAACTGGTGGTTTAATTTCTCTTCAGGGATGATGTTCTCTCTTCTGTGAGATACTCTTTCTTCAAGTAAGAGTTTATCAGATATGAGCTTTATATACATATATATATACATGTTATAATTTACTTTCTTATTGAAACACCGAGTCCTTCAAGGATCGAGCTTTGAGTCTCTTCAGGGATCCCATCAAAGATTTTCATAATCCAATAATTACATATCTTATTCATATCATTTGCTATAGTTATTATATAATGGAACATTATTTCATTCATAACAGGAGAATATCAATCTCTTCAGGGTTTCTTGAACCATTGCTTTCACCACCTCATTATTTCATAATGACTCATTAAGTCTGAACTAACAAGTTCTAAGACTTTTATCTGCGATTATGGTTTAGCCTCAATTGCTTCCATTCATTTTCTTTACCCGATATGAACTCTTCAGGTGCTCGGCCATGGACTTTGGTTTTGGATTTATGTTCTCATAGGAGAAACTTTAGCAATTTTAGAGGCAAACTGGTTGTCGACAACTTTTCTCCAAATATCCTCATTAAGGTCTTTTAATGTTTAACCCAAATATTCATCATTTCCCAAATGAAAGATTATTGGTCGTTCTGTGCTCCCCAGTATTGAAATATGTGCATGCTTAATTACTGGGATTTTCATCTTCGTGATGAGTCTCTTCATGAGGTATTTCACCTTCAAGGTGATTTCTCTTCAGGAGTATTTAAGGAGTGTTTAATAATTATTTTGACTAGTGTCACTAGACCTTAGTCCATAGGCATCCCTGTAGACTCTAGATCAATGACCAATAAGTTAACTTCACAAAGATGGATATACTATTCAACCCAGGGTATTCCAAACTTAGCAATATATTTACTTCAAGTAAATACTATACAACTCCCTCATGCAATGAAAAAGAAATATGGCAGTCTCCCCACTTCTAGCGTACAGGAGTATCAACTAAATTTAAATTTAGCTTGGTTAGTGTGTGAACCTTATAACAAAGATCTTTCTTTAGGAAAATATCACAACATTCAAAGATTTTGGACATTTCTCTCCCCCTTAAGCCGAGATTCGATCTTGCTTAATAGCATACTTCAAAATCCCCATAGTATGGACACGTCATAGATGGAATTTTAGATCCAATCTGATCCCAACTTCTGGTGGTGGCCCAAATGGTGTATGCTACGGTGGTGATGTTATATGGGAAATGAAATTCACACTAATCCTTGATTTGGGGGTTTTCCCTTTATTTAACGCAGTGAGCTAGAAATTTATTAATGCAGTGGTATGGAAAACTGCACATCTCTACTTCTGGTAGATTATTCCAAATATCTGGTGGGTTATTAATCTACATCAGTAGAAATATTCTAGCTTCTTATATATTGGCCAAATAATATGATCCAATTACTCATACTTCTGATTTAAAATTTTGGATCACTCAAAACTTCAATTTTGTGGTAATGCAACATGTTTTAACCTGGTTAAGAGTATTATGTTTTGACAGCATGATATACATTTTCAGGATGCTCATAAGAGTATAAATATGACATTGTCACATAAAACGCAACCATAGATTAATCTGCATGGAATATAATATATTCTGCTGGAATATAATTCTAGTTTAACCTCCCAGATGGAACACTTATTCGTCAGGAATATAAATTGGGAGGTAATTTATACGCCTGTTACAATTTATGATGCCAAATAAGTATGACAAATTTAGATCATTCGGGATCATTAAAATTCAATAGGTCATCTAGTATTTTGATAGTTATATCTTCTTCAAGAAAATGGCTATAGCTTCCAGTGGCATATCTGCAGCAGCTTCATGCTACCGTGCAACTCCCATGTATGTGGTCATATGCCAGCAACAAACATATTACTAGGGATAAATCAATTACCCTTCAAGGGTTGCAATGATTTTCGTTTGCCAATAGTGTGGATAGCAATTTCCATTATCTCGCAAATAAACTAGACTATTTATAGCTTCAAGCTTATTTGCTTCTGGGTTTGACCTAGGATATGCCACTATGCTTGTCATTACTCTTGTGCCTCGGAGGTTCCACATATACCTGTGAGACCATGTGGAGGTCACCCCATGGTTATGATGAGTAATTGACCTATGCTTCAGAGTTTGTGTAGAGGTTGAATTTGATTTTTGAGATCTGTGCAGAAGTTTGCTATCCTTACGACCATTGTGTTCATCTCTGTGATTGGTAGCTTGCTTCTATGACCTAGTGGTTGTAGGTGCCATTCGGTCTGAGTGGTCGTAGATGACGTTACGACTTATGGTTGTAGGCGCCGCTATGACTTGGTGGTCGTGAGTGCTTTTACGACTTGCTCCTTACGACCACGTTATGTGTCTCTGTGCTCCGTAGCAGTCTTTACGACCATGTGGTTGGCAGTAGGTTTTATGACTTTGCGGTTGGCAACCAGATTTACGACTCGATGGTCGGCAGTCGATTGTATGACTTTGTGGTCGTCAGTCGATTTTATGACTTTGTGGTCGTCAGTCGATTTTACGACTTGGTGGTCAATAGCCGGTTTTACGACTTGGTGGTCGACAGTCGGTTTTACGACTTGGTGATCGACAGGTGCTCCTACGACTTGATAGTCGTAGTGTAGGACCCAGATTTTTCCATCCAGAATCCTCTGTGATTCCACCGCACTATTTCCTAGATCAGTAGATAGTGCTCACAGATACAGTACTGAACATCAAGATACATATCATGCGGAAGCGTAAATATATTAGTAGACTTACTCATGGGCCGATCAGGCCGAAATCAATAAAATGCAGCAGCAAAAACAAAGCACACAGGTGGGACCCTCAGGACGTGCCTACAAGCAGCCAACTGGGGGTTCGCGACCTAGTTCTTGACATTTTCATCTTCTTCGCCATATTGACTTGGTGTTTTGCCGAAGCATAGTGATTTGACTCCTAATTTTGGATTAATTGTGAGAGCGAGGGTGAGCACAAACCACCATGCTCCGTGAGCCAATACATAGGATTCAAATAGATAACATGCAAGGCTTATCAAGAAAAGGGCTCGGGTTATTTTATTTGCCATAAATTTCTTTTGAAATAAGATATATAGAACTTCCTGCGACCTAGCAGTTTGAACTAAATCATAATGTGTGAAAGAATGCAATAATAATAGCGATCCAGATTGCATCCACCTTTTCATGGTTTCTGCACCATATGATAACCTTTCAGCGTTATAACCGCTTACCTTATCACTGGGAGACACCTAGGCCAACACAAATAAGGGCTTTCCACTGCCCTCCACTTTTCCAATTTCACCCATAAAGTTTTTGAAATAGAACTATATCTGGTTAAGTTCCCATGTCCGCCCTTGACCGTGGGCACGACTATTTGAATAGTTTTGACTCTGCGGAGTTTGCACACTTTACCCACAAGAGACAATCCGCTCGTTGCCCCACACAATTCCTTAGTCATGCAGTTGAGTAAACCATCACAGTAACCGTTCAAAATACCTTGCCTTTTCCATCATCTCACCCATATGGGCTTATCCCGCTTGCGGCAAGTCCCATAAGTTGTGCGGGATGTTCTTCCCCTATGCGGCTAGCAGCTGGCTACCCACACTGCTAGCGCACCACGGAAAACTTCACCCTCTGCAAGTGTCCCATTCAAGTCATCACACAGACAACCATTTGCACTACCTCACCTCCTCCACCGATGAAATGACTTTCAAGGTCCGGTAAATCTACTAAGTCAAGTTGTATTTTACAGACTTGTGGTTGTACTTGAATTACACAGGAGGTCATGACAAGATTCAGTCCTCAGAATTATCTGGGCGGTTCTACCACTAACCACACTCTCGTGCACCGCTGCATTATACCCCTGAACCATCCGCTCAGATAGCTAAGCAATTTTTGAGGGTTTTTGGGGGCATAAAATAATCATACCAACATATATCAGTCATTACTACCATGACTTCCCAAACCAGTTTTCCCATATTTGAAAGTGATGTTTTGGGGCATTTTTGGTGCCCCTGAATACCTAAGCAGTATTAAGCAGGGTGAAATATTGTAGACTTATTTTCGAAAGCTATAATATTATAGTTTTCACTAAGGTGACAAGGCTCATATATCCGAGGGTTTCAATGAGAGTAATATTAACAAGTGCAATAATGGGCATATAACTAGCAACTTGAAATCGAACATAAATTGACACATAAAATAACAACATGCAAGTTGATAGTTTAAAATGGAAATAAATTTGCATAAATGTAGGTTCAAATATGATCAAAGTATTGACTCGCCTTGCGCGGTTTACTATAGTCTTGAGCTCACACAATACTTTATCTTGAGCTTCTAGTCTTTATCTTCACTTTGCTATTGATCACGCTTGATCCCTTGATTCTTCAGGACTCCAATTTCTAATTACGCGCTAAACAACTGAATCCAAATAAATGCAATAACTCAAAAGGTTCAAATAAGTCCAATTGATCTTGATTAATTTTTATTATGATTAAATAGATGACTTGAGACAAGGTTGATTGGGTGCGGAGTATTGTCAGTGTCATAGTGGTTGAAGTGAAGTGGGAAATGGCAAGGAAACCTATCAAAATGACGGTCAAAGAATGGGTCATGATAAAGGTGTATTCATGAGATTATTTTTGTTTAGTACTCGAAGATAGCTAGGTATAGCTGATGGTAGAATACGATGACTCGATCTTTTATTAATAACATCTTTTATTATTTTTTATATTTATCAAGGAAATTCCATGAGTCGGGTTAGACCTATAGACTGGTGTAAGAGTTTAGTGCATTAGATTTATCTTTAGGGTATGTATTCCTTGTAACTTAGGGTATGGTATTTATGGGGTTCTATTTACTAACTATTTGAAGTATTCACTGAATGATTATTTCAATAATTCATGGGAGTACGAGGATATTTAATTATCTAATTGATGTTTTGATAGTAAATTTTAGTATATTCTTATTTACTACTTATCTGCGACTATTGCTCATAATATTGCATTTGTCCTTTAGATTATTCATTGGCGAGATTAATCCAATGTCCGATGTTCCAAAGCCATTATATTTTAATACCTAATTACGATCTTTTTAATTGAAGGCACTTTGAAAATTAACTGACATTGATATTTTATCCTTTCCTTAGCATCGGGCAAAATTTTATCTTAATTAAATTTCTATTTACCTAGGGCCGAACTTGCTATACAGGGTCATATCACAATATTGCTATGTTAATTAAACCTACCACTGAGATTAATGGTGGCATGTTAAATGTTAGGGAACATGTTTTAGTTATGATTAATAGTAATCTTTAATTTAAAGCCTTGCTTTTATAGTTAAACATAATATCAAATTTATTTCCCTTAGTTTTAACTTGGATGTCTTTTTAATTGGGATCTTTATTAAATTTAGTCATTTAACCAAAACCATCTTTTATTAATGCCTTTAATTAGTAAGTAGTCTTTTAAATAATTAATCAAACTACCTTAATTATTCATATATGATAACTAGTCCAATATTAAATCTAAAAAGTCTTATTTATATTCTAATCAAATTTATTAGTTTCTATGGATTAATTTCTAATTTCCTTAATTTTCCTTATTTGAATTGGGTTAATAAAACCAAGGAGAAAAATGAAAGAAAAAGGTGTAGAGAGGGGATTTGAACCCGGGACCTCACGATGGGATTGTTAGGCGCACACTGGTGACCAACTGGGGGCGGCCGCTTATGAATCAAAGCAGGGGTTATATTAGAAGAAGCAAGTGTAGAGCCCTAAACAGAGGAAAAGCAGAGGATTCGAGTGGCGCTCGATGCTAAGCTCGCCGGCGGCAGGCGGTGGCCGGGGAGGGGGTGACAACCACTAAAATGGGTTGTGGGGAAGGTGAGGGGCTCTGGGAGGTGACGCACGGGTCGGAGTGGTGGCGAGGTGGGCGGGCGGTAGCTTGAAGCGGCCGGCGGTGAGGTGGGCTCGGGGCGGCAACGCCGGAGGGGGAGGAGAAAGGAATTCGGGTGAGCATGAGCGTGAGATGGGTAGGTGGATGCTTACCACGCAGCTGATCGAACCGGAGGGGGGTCCGAGGCTAGCTGGAGACGAAGACCAGGGGCGGCGTGAAGTGGCTTCTCGACGGCGGTGAGCTGGGGTGAGGGAGGAACTCCAGCGACGGTTGGAGATGGTCCAGGGCACTGTGGAGATGCTCCCAGAGTGCAGAATCAGGCGGTGGTGATCCAAGAAAGGAATGGCGCTGGTGGAGGCGGCTTTGGCCGGAGGTAAGGAAGATCATCCGTACAACGAGCCGAGGGCACCGTAGTCCAATTAACTCAGAAGGGAGGTACATTGGGAGTGGGGACACGCCTTGAGGCGCCGGCGGGCGTGCATCCAAGGTGACAGTGGGGTGAGCAGGGAAGAAAGAGGAGGAGATGGAAGGCGCAAGGAGGTCAATTCCTTCGGGTGAGGGGAAACAAGTAGCGAATGGCGATGATGCCTAGGGTGAGCCGGTTTTATAGGCGGCGGGAGAGGCACTGGCAACTAGATGGGGTGGTAGGAAAAGTTGTGGGCGTGAGGCGACGGAACTGTGGGCGACAGTGGAGGAGCTGTGGGCGGCGTGGCGACACATGGGCGCATGGCTGCCACGCGGAAGAAGCGAGACAGAGACGGTCAGGAGCAACGCGGATGGCAGCGTAGCCACGAGAGATGGAGGGGAGGAGGGAGAAGAAAGAAAAAGAAAGAAGGAACGGGGCAGGAGTCAGGCCCGCTGGCAATGAAAGAAGAGAGAGAGGGGGAGGAGAAAGGGAAAAGAAGTGGGCCCACTGGTAATAGAGAGAAGGAAGAAAATGAAGAAAAGAGGGGGAAAAGGTTTAAGCAAAATTTTGGAGTTTAGACTTTTAATTTAAATTTTAAATTTTCATTAAGATTTACTAATTTCCATTTTTGCAGGATGTTCATAATTTTGAATTCTCAGTTTAATTATTTAGATGCGGTTGCTCGATTCTTGGTTTGAGTTTAACATTTAGATTTTTGTTTGGATTTGAATGTAATTTAAAAATTAGTTTCAAATTCATAATTCATTGTTTTATATTATTCTTTTATTAACACCATTACTATTTTCACTTTGGATTTTATTTCTCATTGTATTTATTTGCATGCAACAACACTCCATAGTTTTCAAATAATTATTCAGAAGAATTCGAATGCCAGCAAAATGCAAGAAAAGTTTTAAAATTCCATATTTTTTTAATAAACAAATTTTCGGATGTTACACATAGCCTTTGCTGGCCGTGGTAGATAGTCGTAGATCTGACTGGCCGTGGTCGATAGTCATAGATCTGACTAGCCGTGGTTGATAGTCGCAGATCTGACTGGCTGTGATAGATAGTCGTAGATATGACTGGCCGTGGCCGATAGTCGTAGATCTGACTGGCCGTGGTCAATAGTAGATTCTACTGGTCATGGTCTGTCGAGACCCGAATATACCAACCCGGACTCTACTGTGTATTCTGCACTAGTCCAGGATCACGCTAGTGCACACAGCGTAAACAAAGACAAATATCATCCATATCACGATATTCTAAAGAAAATCCAAATTATATTAATAACCATCAGAGTATGACCTTATGGCCAAGCTTACAATTATTTAGCCTGAAGGGCTTTAAAGAAACTAACAGCGGAAAACCAAAATTAAACGTAGTAGCCATTCGACATGCCCACAGGCAATCGACTGGGGAGCGAAGTCCTAATCCGTGAAGTCCTCGTAGTAGCCTCCATCTAGCAACTCCTGCTGATCTGGTCCTTCCTCCTCAACTGAGCAACAGGGCATAAAGCCGTGAGTACATTGGTACTCAGCAAGTCGTTTGTAACAAATAAATGCAGTATAATATGCAAGGCTTAACAATGGATGGTGAAAGGTTAGCTTTGCATAAGCGACAATTTAAAGTAAATACAATAAATAGTTTGAAAAAGCAATTTAACAAAAGACACTAAATAAATAATCAAAGGAATTGAATATAACCACAAGTGAACTAACCATTCACTTCCCAACTCAAACCAACCAAGTTTCATAAAGACTCTACCCCTCGTGTGAAATCACCGAGTATTGTCCATGACCGAGGACACGGCTATTCGAATAGTTTTACACTCTGCAGAGGTTGCACAACTGTACCCACACGATGTGATAATCCTCACGTTAAAGATAATCACAACAAGGCTTTTACAATGATCCATCTCCACCCGATCCCACTCGCTAAGGATTCGCCGTCGAGTAGGGTAACCCCCTAGTCGATAATTGCCCCCTCTTGCGCCACAACAACATCAGTAGTAAAACCAAAGTGGAGACTTCACAAATTATTATGCCAGGTCTATCCCATACTAGACATGTGGTTTGCACGGTTAAACTCAGATCAATGGCGCACAAAGTTAAGTCCTTAAGAGTTACCCAGGCGAGACATCCACATCCCAATGTGCGACCAGCACCCCCTTTACTGCACGATCATTCGCCCAAGTGAAAGCCGAGTTTGTATAACCAATGTCAATGACACTACCCATGTCATGACATACAAATTTTATAACTGTGGTTAACCACCACGTTCAGGTATATCATTAAATCAAATTAATTAACCACATGTGATGATAGATCCCAGCGAACTAATAATAAGCATGGCTAAGTAGGTAGACGTACCCCCATGTGACAACTATTATTGTATCACTAAATAATTCCCAATCCTAAGGTGTCAATGGAATCATGGTAGTCAAATTATCATGGAGGAAATAACCAATTAGGAGTATAACTACCAATACAAGGTTTTAATAATAAATAGCCATGCATGATAAATTTGAATCAAAATAATACATAATAGATTGAAATCTAGGTTCAACATGATCAAAGAATACGACTTGCCTTGGCCTTGCTCAGCTGAGGGCTCTTGATCTTCAAATCCAACTTCCGCTCCCTCGAACACGCGATCTAACGAGAGACAAAACGAGACGAAAAGACAAAATAAATTCAAATAAAATTCAAATGAACTCCAAAAACTTTCAAACCTGAACCAAAAGGTAGAGCTCAATTTTAGATGAATTTAGGAAAAAGAATCGGGTCAATCGGAGCTAGGACGAGGGAGAACGGGCTCTTGGAAAATTGGATCTAAAGAAAATCGGGGAAAAATAGAAAATTGCTTTGTCTTTGTGGACCGGCGCACGGTGAGATGGGTCTACGGTGGGCTCGGCGCATGAAAGCGATCTTGGCGGCGGGTCTTGACGCGACGGCGGGTCTTGGCGTGGCGACCACGTGGCGGGACACGTGTGCGGCCGAGGCGGCGTGGCGGTGACACGGCTGCGACCAGGCAGGTGGCGTGGCATCTTGGCGTGGCATTGGGCGGCCTCGATGGTGATGTGGGCGACACGTTGGCATGATGTGGCGTGACACGTCGGCTTAGAAGTGGCGTGGCTTGGCGGCGGGCGGCCGACTCGGCTTGGTCCACGGTGGTACGGTGACAAGTGGGCCCCACCGGCGAGAGCGGCGGTGCCGCGGTGGCAGCGTCCACGGGAGGCGGCGTCGGCTGGCGTCGGCCCAGCGCACGCAGCGCGGAACCGAGGTGTCACGAAGCGCGGCGTGGTTCGCGTGGCGGCGCGGAGCGCGGCGGCGGGGCTGCGGCGGGACGGCGGGGCTGCGGTGGACTGGCCGGCAGCGAGGTTCGGTGGCGGGTTCGCGGCGGCTACCGAGGTGGCGGCGAGACTCACCGGCGGCTCACGGCGGCGAGTTCGCGGCAGCGGTGAGCAGCGAGCACGCACGGACGTCGGCGCGAACGCACGGCGTCGGCGTCGGCGGCGGTGGCGGCGGCGGTGGCGGCGGCTCGAGGACGAGGAAGCGAAGGCGGCACCGCTTTATACACGGACTCGGCGATGGGGTGGTGCAGCGGCGAGTCCGCGGCGAGACGGCGGCGGCGTGGCGAGTCCGAGCGAGAGGCGGAAGAGTCCGGCCGGAACAGCGTGCACGGCAGTGGGCCCCACTGTCGATGGCTCGACGGCGAGCGGCGAGGATGGCGCGCGGCGAGCAGCGCTCTGGATGGGCGACACGCGGCGCAATCGGCGGGGCAAGCAAGAAGCGGGCGCGCGGCCGATGTGCGACGCGTGGGCGGTGTCTTGAGCGGTGGCGGCTGCGGAAAGGCTGGTTAAATTTGGGCGGTGGTGGGTTTCGCCCTTGGCGGTTGGGATATTTCTTTTCTTTTTCTTTTCCAGAAATTCAAATAAACTATTTTGAGCTCTAGAAAAATAGCAAATAAATCCAGAAAAAACCAGAAAAATACCAATAAATTCCCCGAGACACAAGGAACTCAAATAAAATAATATTGGCAAATGTTAATGTTTAATTTAATCATATTAAATCCTTTTAATTCATAAAAATTCCATTTAAGCTTTAATTAATTCCAGAAAAATTCAAATGGTGAATTTTATTTTAAAAGCTTCAAAAAGACTCTGAAAATCAGGATGTTACAAACCTCCCCCCCTTAAACGGAATCTCGACCCCGAGATTCTGGCTCTCTAAGGAATAGGTTTGGAAACTCCGCTTTGAGATCTTCCTCGCTTTCCCAGGTTGCTTCCTCCTCTGAGTGATTGCTCCATTGAACTTTGCAAAAGCGAACGACTCTTCTTCTGGTTACACGCTCTGACACTTCCAAGATTTTGATGGGACGCTCTTTATAGGACAGGTCCTCCTGGAGATCCACAGCCTCTACTGGCACTACTTCCTCTGGCACTCGCAAACACTTCTTTAATTGAGACACATGAAAAACATCGTGTATCCCGCTGAAATTCTCAGGTAGCTCCAGCTGATAGGCAACTTCTCCCTTACGTTTCAAAATCTTGAATGGCCCCACATACCTTGGCGCTAGCTTTCCCTTCATTTGAAATCGCTTAACACCTTTGAAAGGTGTGATCCTGAGATACACATAATCATTGGGCTCAAAACTTAAATCTCTTCGGCGAGTATCAGCATAACTCTTTGTCCGGCTTGAGTGCCTTTAGCCTTTCTTGAATCAAGCGTATTTTTCTTGACTTCTTGCAAACACTCGCCCAAATATTTGCCTTTCTCCGTCTCTTTCCAATTGAGAGGGTCCTACACTTCCGACCATACAAAGCCTCAAGCGGTGACATCGCAAGTGGCTTGGTAAGCGTTGTTGTAGGAAAATTCTGCGAAAGGTAGGCAATTGTCCCACTTGGTTCCGTGATCCAAGACACATGCTCTCAACATGTCCTCCGGGATCTGATTTACACGCCTGTCGACCATCGGTCTGCGGGTGGTATGTTTGTCTGAAATTCGATGAGTACCCATTGCTTCGTGGAAACTACTCCAAAATCGTGAAGTGAACTGCGATCCACGATCTGACACTATTCTCTTAGGTACTCCATGGAGACTCACAATTCTGGACATATACAATTCAGCCAACTTATCTCCAGAATATGTGGTTTTGACTGGCCGAAAATGGGCTACCTTTGTCAATCGATCCACAATTACCCATATTGAATCGTATCCTTCCTTGGTCCTGGGTAGACCTGTGATGAAGTCCATTCCCACATCTTCCCACTTCCACTCGGGAATTTTCAAGGGTTGCAACAAACCTGCGGGTCTTTGATGCTCTGCTTTCACTCGCTGGCAAACATCACAAAGTGCCACATACTCTGCTATTTCTCGCTTCATACTTGGCCACCAGTACTTGTCCTTGATGTCTTGATACATCTTGGTACTGCCTGGATGGATTGAATATAGTGACTCATGTGCCTCTTTAAGCAACAATTGCTTCAACTCTTCCTTATCGGGTACGCACAAGGCAGGGGCAAGGCGGAGCGGGCGCGGCACCGATGTGCGACGCGTGGCTGGGGTGCGGGGCTGGCTGGGCCGGCTGCGGAAAGGCTGGTTGGGCTGGGCCGGCTGGTGGGTTTTGGCCCACTGGCTGGTTGGGATTTTTCTTTTCTTTTTCTTTTCCAGAAATTCAAATAAACTATTTTGAGCTCTAGAAAAATAGCAAATAAATCCAGAAAAAATCAGAAAAATACCAATAAATTCCCCGAGACACAAGGAACTCAAATAAAATAACATTGGCAAATTTTAATGTTTAATTTAATCATATTAAATCCTTTTAATTCATAAAAATTCCATTTAGCTTTAATTAATTCCAGAAAAATTCAAATGGTGAATTTTATTTTAAAAGCTTCAAAAAGACTCTGAAAATCAGGATGTTACATGGTCAGTGGTCAAAGATCTGCCTGATTGTGAGCGATAATCGTAGCGTTGCATGGTCGTAGTCGTAAGTCGTAGCTTCTGCTGAATGGGTTCAGTGGTCGTAGCGGTCTGCTTGTGTGATCGATAGTCATAGCGACCAGGTTGATAAAGTTGTGCAGCTGTTTCATGGTCGTAGCGACTAGTGTGATGGTCGTAACGACTTGCTGAGTGGTTGTACACTACTAGGAAGTCTTCTTGGGCTACAAGTACCTCATGTCCAGTGCATACGAGTGGTCGTAAGTGTGTTAAGACCAGTGGTTTGCCAAGATTGCTCTCTGGCATTCATTCTGGAATAATTGATGAATCTTGTTTATAGTGCGGTGCTATGTAATGCTTTGCTTTGATGGTTGCAGAACTTTGGAGCTAGGTCATGGTGAGGCATGGAAGAATCGGGAGTAGGCATAGGGAGGTGTTAAGGTCCAGAACGGTTGGGGAGATGCCAAAGATGACTAAGGCTTACAAGGTGGTTGCAAGGATTGGACGACAAGAAAACAGGAAGCTTCCAGGAAGGTGGCAGAGGGGCATTTTAGTGAAATGCTCAAGACCTGCAAAAGACCTGCAAAAGAAGTTATTCTGTTAAAGCATTTTTGTCTTGGCTATGTTAACGGGTGCATGAAAACCCAGTGTTAGGTAAGGTTAACGGGTTATCCCCGGTATCTAGAGGCTATAAACAGGAATGGAGGGCTACCCATCCGAATAGTCTCTAGGGTTTTTTGTTTTTCTTGCGTGCGTTCTTGTTTTTAGTTTCGGAGCACTCGTGCTCTTGGTCCTCCAGGATGGAGTGCCTGTAGAATCAACTCCCAGAGCAATATATCATCTTTTGATCTATATTTGTGTATGCTCGTATGTGTGGAGTTGAGTTGGTTTTATTCGTTTTGGATGTTATCTCTATGTTCTTCAGTTGGCTCTTCACTTTCCTGATTTGAGAGTTCTGCTTTCGGTTGATTTGCTGATGATTTGACTTGCCTGGTGTTGGGAAATCATACTCGAAGCCATCTTGGCCTTTCTATTCCCACTTGCATGGTCTGATTATCTTCTTTTCTTCTCAGACTTGGTTTTTAGCGCTTCTGTTGAAATCACAGAAAGATCTCTGTTTTCTTGATAAGTTTTCAATTAAAGATCAGAGAAACCTCTTGAGATCCTCACCTTCTTGTGTGCAAAGTCTCTTGGTCAATTGTTCTTTAAGTCAAAAGTTATCAGGAATCTTGGCCTTGTGGTCATGCGCCTCACTGACCCTCCTCTGTTTTCTTGAGAGCATTACAATCATGTTCAGTCCAGTTAGTCCTCAGGTTTCGATTGCTTTCGACCTTGTTGATCTTCTGGTTGCAGAGTGGTTTCAACTATGTTGGTTGTTTGACCACTTGTTGGCTTACGACCACGTCGGTTACGACCACATAGAGCTGACTGCTTACGACAATGTTGGTTGTTCAACCGCTTATTGACTTACGACCACGTTGTCACGTTTCGACCACAGCGCTGGCCTCCGACCACAGTCTGTTCTCTGGTGTTTGTTCTCTGCTGTTCTGGACTTGGGTGTTATTGACTATTGACCACGATGTACTTCTGTCAAGTAGTCGGACAGCCATCTCTCGGTCGGCTTTTGACCATGTTGTTGAGACTTATGACCACGTTGTAAGTTTCAACCATGTTAAGACTTACGACCACGTTGTAAGCTTCGACCACGTTCACAGAACTTGACTCTCTTGCTCTGTTCGGTCTGTCTTCTCGGTTTTTCAGTGAGCATTCAACCGCTCTTGTACCTCACCGCCTCGAGACCGGACATACACTTTGCTGTGTGTCTTTGTGCTCAGTTTCAGGCTTCTCCTCGCGTATCTCACCGCTAAGCGGTGAAGCGCATCCTTCGGTATCTTTGAGCTACCATTGACTATGGTATCTGGTACTCTTTCTCGTCCTGTCTTTCCTTGAGAGCCTACTCAGATGCAGACTTTGCTGGCCGTAGGATAGATAGGAAGAGCACTTCTGGCACTTGCCAATTCATTGGCACTTCTCTCATTTTCTAGTCTTCTAGGAAGCAGTTCGGTGTTGCACAGTCCACCGCAGAGGCCGAGTACGTTGCTGCAGCCAGTTGCTGTAGCCAGGTGCTCTGGATGGTCTCGACCCTGCGGGTCTTTGGGTTAGTTATCGACAGTGTTCCACTCTTTTGTGATAACACTTCTGCGATTAACATTGCTAAGAACCCAGTGCAGCATTCTCGGACCAAGCACATTGATACCGATATCACTTCCTTCGAGACCATGTGGAGAAAGGTGACATAGTGCTCCAGTTTGTAGAGAGTGACCACCAGTTGGTTGACATCTTTACCAAGCCATTGGATAGCTCTAGGTTTTCAGCCCTACGGGGAGAGCTTGGGGTGGTTTGTCCTTATGGACTGTTGTGAGGGGGAGCTTTGTGCTTTACTGTTTTATTTTATTGATTATGCTCTTACTCCTATCTGTTGCATTGCATTCGGGGTGCATTGGGGTTAATCCTTCTAGCATAGGTTAGAGTGGTCTTCTTGTCTAGCATTCAGACTTCTTGCTCTTATCTTGTGATTCTAGGATGCTGCTTATTAGCTGTTTCTCTTCTCACTAGGTCGAGCTCACTCACTGCTTATAGGTTCTAGCGAGGGTCGGGCCACCCTCGGGTAACAGGGTACGTGTTTGCTCCTTAGTTTGTTAAAGGACCAGTTGATTGTCCTAGAGCCTCATGGGGTAGATGAGAGTCAGTCTGAACCATGGTTTCCTCTTTATCTTATCTATGCTTTAAGGAATGCCCTTTCTGTTTTTATTGCCAGCTTCTCGTATTTATTGCTTTGGTTCAGGGGGAGTTCATTTGGGAGCTTCTAGAGCTTAATATTGACTTAACTCAACTTGAACTAAAACTGGCATCTCATGTTGAGGGGGAGCTGGATTTTCTTGCATTTCAGCATTTCGCATTGTAATATAATTACATGGAGCCTTGATTATTATCCATTTATGACATGTTTACAATGCATTACATCTTGCCATGGCTTGTGCTTATTTGCTAGATTGATCATGACTTCATATGTGTAGACTAGCTTTTGCCATGATAAGAAAATTAAAATTGCTCAACTTGAATTAAAACTTGTCATGTTAGTTCTCGAGACTAGTCTTTCTTTAGTTATCCTTTTATGATTCATGCCATGTCAAATAGGCTGAGTTGAGTCTTGAATCTTTGCTGTGTTTTAGATTGAGATATTCTAGTTTCTTGATGACACATGAGTTAGTACTACCATTTATGAATGCAAAAGATCTCTTTTGTGCGAAAAAACTGATTTCACCAATTCTTTCTCATGAGACGGCTTGCCATTGCACAAGGCATGAACTCAGGGAGAGTTTTGGATGACCAAGATCATCTATTTGTTCTAACTGGTTTATACATATCTTGTCATGATCTAGATAGCTTTTTATTGAGTTATGGCTTGGTGTAATACTTAATGGTCATTTTTGGATAATGTTCATGGCTCTAAATGCTTAAAATAAACAAACTTCAGCCATTTCATCCAAAACCATGTTGTACTCTCTCTTTTGCATCCTTGATGTGTTTATTGCCAAAAGGGGGAGAATTGAGGAGAAAAAGCCATTTGGGAACATTTTAGAGCTTTGGAAAACAGTTTGCTCTTTCAGTTGTTGCTCTAGTGTTTCCTTCTGTCGACATGGTCATTAGCTTCATTTCCTTCCTTTGGACCATGTTTGACTTCTTTCTTGCATTTCAAACTCAACTTCGCGCTTTTTCTGGGTTTGTCAATATACTCATCAAGGGGGAGATTGAGAGACCATGTGGAGGTCATCCCATGTGCACTACAAGAAATGTGTCATTTATTGACATTTTATTTTTGTCATAATATATGGAATTCATGTCACAATTCAAGATTTGTGACATTCGGTTGACGAAAATCCAAATGTCAAAAAACACGCGTCACAAATTTATTATGTGACGTTTGTATAGTTCATGTCACAAATCTATGACATTGACTTTTAGTGTCATAGAGGTTTATGACATTCATTTGTTGTCACAAAATCCTAGGCCTTGCCACATGGGCAAATGCCACGTAAGATCAAAAACTGACGTGGCGCTGACATGGCAGAATATAAAAATGTCATAAAATGAATTTTGGCTGTTAAAGCCCACGTGTGAGCAGACTCTTCATGGGTCACAACCATTATTTGGGTTGTTTCTTCTGACCGATTATTTGGTTTTAGATTTTTTGGCCCATACAATTTTTATGATTGCAGCCCATACAGCTTTTTTCAGCCCGCACAATTCAGCCCATATATTTTTCAGCACACACAATTCAGCCCATATAATTTCTTTTAGCCCATACAAAAATCAGATTCAAATCAACCAACATGTCAGGGCTGGCAGATTTGGAAGGGTTTATAGGAGAAGAAGGCAACATGATGCTGCAGAGGAGGCGGCAACTCTGCGCAGCCCAAAGAGTTAGGGTTTGGTTTTCCATAGCTAAGGTTGTTAGGCGAGTCGTATAGGACTCGGTTTCCTTTAAGCATTAGAGTTGTATTTGGGTTTCATCAGGTATTTGAATGTCATCCGGATTAGCCGAACCTCTCCTCTGTTATATAAAGAGGACGAGTCATCTTAATAAAGGAGCAGAGAGTTTACCTCAATTTCTTCTTCTCTTCCTCCTCAACTCTGTTTCCCTCCCGCCGGACCTTCTACTGGTCCCGCCTCCGCTCAACTTCCGATCTAACTAGGAAACCCTAGGTTTCCCAGCCAGATTTCCTTCGACCGCTGATCTTCAAGCACGGCACCGCCCACTTCATCCGGTTCCCGGCCTCCTGCAACACACACATATAATCTGAGGTCAAGGCGTGACAACTTGGTATCAGAGCACATGGCTGACGACAGATCTGAAGCACTTTACGAGCAGGTAGCTACTACAGCGGCAAACTTGGATATTCTGTCCAAGAAGATAGATTCACTGCTGGAGATAGTGAATAAACAACAGGGCAAAGGGGAGGAGCACGGCAATCGACTGGCGGCATTGGAGAAGCAAACCGTAGGAGACGGGATATTGCCGTTGCCCGTAGGGAACATGCCGGCAGCTAATCACTTCGGAAACGGGGGACCGGCGACTGAGAAGCCCCCTCGCTTCCACAGACTGGAGTTTCCCTCCTACGACGGACAAGGGGATCTGTTGTCATGGCTGCAAAGATGCGAACAATTTTTTCGGGGACAGAAAACTTTGGAGAACGAGAAGGTATGGCTCGCATCTTATCATCTGATTGGCGTGGCCCAACAATGGTATTTCCAGCTTGAGAGGGATGAAGGGGAGCCCAACTGGCAGCGTTTCAAGGAGTATATCAATCTGCGGTTTGGGCCGTCAATTCGCCACAATCCGCTAGGCGAACTTAAAGAGTTATCTCAGACAAGCACAGTAGAAGAATATCAACAGAAATTTCTGGCGATTCTTTGCCGGGCAGAGCATCTTCAGCCACGGCAGCAGGTCCAGTTGTTCACTCCGGGATTGCGAGAACCGATCCGCACGGATGTGGAACTTCAAAATCCAGCGAACCTGCAGATGGCGATGGCGCTAGCACGGGCCTATGAGCGGAGAGCGCAGGCTTGCGGCCAGGATACCAACATGCTACTCAAGCGGTCAACACCAATTCCAACAGCAGCATCAACGCAGACGGCTTTGGCGCGACCTCAGCTCATTCCAAGCCGACCTGCTCCAGCAGCTCTTCCAGCCCCATCGTCTGGTCAGGTCACCACACCCAGCCAGGGAGCAACCAGGCCCCGCCGGCCGATGCAGCGCAAGTTCCTCACGCCAGAGGAGATGGAGCAGCGCAGGACAGCAGGCCTTTGTTTTAATTGTGACGAAAAGTTCTCACCCGGCCACCGTTGCAAACGACTGTTCCTCTTGTTTGCTCCCAGCGGAGGCTCAGACGACGACACTGATTGCGAAGTTTCGCCGGAAGAAGAACCACACATCTCCCTGTACGCGGCAACGGGAATTTCCCCACACACGGCACAAACTATGCGGCTGCACATAGAGGTGAGTGGAGTTACTTTGTTAGCACTAATGGACTCCGGCTCCACGCATAACTTCATCACAGAGGATGCAGTCCAGCGCGCCCACCTCAAGGTTCAGCCGCGCCGCGGGTTGCGAGTGATGGTGGCCAACGGTGACAAGGTACAAAGCTCGGGATTCTGTCCAGCAGTGGGAATACGGATTCATCAAGAGGACTTTGCAATAAACTGCTATTCCCTTCCGTTGGACGGATTTGATGTGGTGCTCGGGGTACAGTGGCTCCGCACTTTAGGGCCCATCCTGTGGAACTTTGATACCCTGAGCATGACATTTTGGAGAGGAGATCACAAAGTCACATGGCAGGGAATTCACACAGCACAGGGATTACCGCGGGTCTGCTCCACCTCGGGGCCGGCCTTGATGGACACATTGCTGCACGACTTCGACAGCCTGTTCGCTTCTCCCCAGGGGCTACCTCCGGAGCGAGCACAAGATCATCACATACACCTTATGCCGGGAACAGCCCCGATTTCAGTCCGTCCTTATCGTTATCCCCAGCTTCTGAAAGATGAGCTCGAGCGGCAATGTGGGGAGATGTTGAAGCAAGGGATTATTCGACCTAGTACATCGGCATATTCCTCGCCGGTTCTGCTTGTGAAGAAGCATGATGGCACCTGGCGGTTTTGCGTCGACTATCGGGCCCTCAATAGCAAGACGATTAAAGACAAGTTTCCAATTCCGGTAGTTGATGAACTCCTGGATGAATTACAAGGTGCCAAATTCTTCACCAAACTAGACCTTCGTTCAGGATATCATCAAGTACGCATGCACCCCCCAGATATTGAGAAGACTGCCTTCCGCACCCATGAAGGTCTCTTTGAGTTTTTGGTCATGCCATTCGGCCTCACCAATGCACCCGCCACGTTCCAGGCACTCATGAACAGTATCCTTCGGCCTTATTTACGCCGTTTTGTTTTGGTCTTCTTTCATGACATCCTGATTTACAGCCCGTCATGGGTGGAGCATTTGCGCCATGTGCGGGCAGTACTGCGACTCCTACACCACCATCAGCTTTTCCTCAAACGCTCCAAGTGTTTCTTCGGCGAGCCTACCGTAGCATATTTGGGACACGTTATTTCCACAGAAGGAGTCGCCATGGACAACACCAAGGTGCAAGCCGTTCGGGACTGGCCGGAACCACACTCCGTTCGAGCTCTTCGTGGGTTTCTCGGCTTGGCAGGTTATTACCGCAAGTTCATCCAAGGATTTGGAGCCATTGCGGAACCACTCACACGGCTGCTCAAGAAGGAGGCGTTCTCTTGGACGCCAGAGGCGACAAAGGCATTTCAAGCCCTCAAAGATGCCCTCACCACGGCGCCCGTACTACAACTTCCCAACTTTGAGCTTGAGTTCATAGTGGAGTGCGATGCGTCGGGATCTGGCGTTGGGGCTGTGTTACACCAAGGGCAAGGCCCCATCGCATTCTATAGTCGGGTGTTGGCTGCCCGACACGCGCACTTGGCAGCATATGAACGAGAATTGATGGGGCTCGTCATGGCAGTCCGGCATTGGAGACCTTACTTGTGGGGGCGTCACTTTGCCGTTCGAACAGATCATTACAGCCTCAAGTTCTTACTAGATCAACGGCTCTCCACTATTCCGCAACACAAATGGGTCAGCAAATTATTTGGCTATGACTTTCATGTCGAGTTCAAGCCTGGACGACTCAACAGCATATGGAAATATGATTGCATATCATAACCAGTCCACAAGTGTTAAATTAACTATCAAATATCATTACATCCATCACCCAATTCAGCACACATCCGACCAAGTCTCAAAGTCTCAAATTTCAGGTTCTTTGTTGGAGCTTGCCAAATTCACCACACATGGCATCTACAACCTCAATCACATATGACCATATCAAAAAGCATCTACATCCACACTAGGTTTCATTTGGAAGTTAAAGTCGATCACCAAAATAGCATCCATGACCTCACGATCACGAGATGTCACCAAAATATCATCTAGAGCCTAATTGAGTTTGAGAGCTTACTGCTGAGCATCAGGTGATGCATACTTGCTGCCAAACAATGAACGTAGGAAGCCTTGGATCTCACTTCCTTGCTGCTTCAGCTTCTCGGTTTCTTCTTCATGCTTCTTTGATGCATCCTTATATTTAGTTTGCTTCTGAAATTACATACAAACAGAAAATTAAATAACTAAAAGCATGTGAAGAGTTATTTGCAAATGAATAGCATTTTAGTACAGCAAAGTGGCAGCAAACAAATGCAAGACACCATATTCAGATTTTAGTACAGCAAAGTAGCAGCTAAAAAATACAACTATTGAACAAGAAATGTGGCAGAGGATCAATGCAAAGACATACTAGTAGATTTTATAGTAGCAACAGCCATGGGAGAGCCTAATTAAAATCAAATAGATGAATGATGTGATTTTTTTAATCAAAAGCACAGGCAGCAGATGTGGTTTTCATTGGTAATTACTTGCAACACACGTTACTCATGCATTCACTTGACCAGACAACCGAACACCCTAAAACTTGCATTCACGAGCCAGGCATTATGCAGGCAACCACACTAAGTAGTTAAAGATGGAGAAAGTTAACCACACACATCCCATGGTGACACATATGTCTGTAAACAAAGGGAGTAACATATTAGCCTGGTAAGTTTTCTTGGTCTTATAAGCCAAGTTTTAAACAGATAAGTCAATCCTTTTAAGTTAATGTTCCAATATATATAGTGCAGTTTACCCATGTTAAGTATTGTGCATTATTATGCTTCACTGTTCTCTCTTACTCTCTTACTCTCTTATAAATATTTATGTTAATGGATAATTGGACATGTCTCTTATGTGACACTGTTCTACTGAATTTAGTTTCAGAGTGCATGGAATGTTTGTTCAAGTGTTTTTGACTGGACTTGTGCATTGCCTCCATTCTTATTTGTTACCTTCAGCAAATGCCATGATGACCATCCGGGAGAGGTTTTCTGTGAAGAGAAACTGGATGAGTGATCCATGTGCCCTACAGCTTTTACATGGGATGGCTTGAACTGTAGTTATACTTCCATTGGTCCTCCGAGAATAACAGCTTTGTGAGTTCTGAACGAACAGGATCACTCCTTATATATGCTGTCAACTATTTGTAGAGATGCATCAGAAACTAAATAGATGAAAAGAAAAGAAGCATACAGTTTCATTCTTATGATGATTGATTGGTCTTCCCTGCAGAAACTTGTCATCCAGTGGATTGGTTGGTGAAATCGATTCTTTCGGTCAGCTAACATTGCTCCAACACTTGTACGTTCGACATGTCATCAGTTCATACTTCCTCAGATTATAAAAAGGATTCTTGCATTAGTAGTTGGTCACTGAATTAGTCGTGCGTAGATTTGAACATGTATGACCGCATACTACTTCAAGTCTCTAAGGTTGCAGTACATGTCATTACACACAAATTTTATTTGTATCACACACAAATTTTATTTGTATCTTGATGTGTACACATGACACATACCACAAACTATATATGTAAAGCACATGAGTCAATGTTACTTCTTTTGTTGGTTCTTGCACACATTTGGCACCTAGCACAGAACAGAACTCTGAAGGAATTTTTCTATGTGCAACTGAATACCAAACATTTTTAAGTTCTGAGAATATAACATTAACTCTTGTCTAAGGCATTGGACAAGGACATTCAACAATACAGAACTCTTGTCTAGTGCTATGATTCCAGACCAACTGTAATCACTAACCCTAAGTGAAATAGAGATTGCATACCAAATCAAGAGATCCTGTTCCCCACCATATGGATTGCAAAGTAAGAGGGGCGATCGACAAGTTACCTTACGGTTGGCGCTGGTTGAGGGCGGTTCGCCCTTTCCGACCAGAGCCATCTTCACGAGTTCGAAGCCGGGCGGAGGGTGTCGTCGGGCGGAGAGCGAGGGCGTCATCGGGGCGGAGCGGAGGGCGTCGTCGGGCGGAGCGCGAGGGCGTCGTCGGGCGAGGGCGGCGGCGGCGCGGAGGGTGTCGTCGGGGCGGAGAGCGAGGGCGTCGTCGCGGCGGAGCGCGGAGGGCGTCGTCGGGGGCGGAGGCCGGAGGGCGGAGCGCGGAGGGTGTCATCGGGGGCGGAGCGCGGAGGGCGGCGGACCCTCTTCCCAGGTTGCAGCCGATGGGGGCAACCAAGTGGCGGCTGCTGAGAGGAGTGAATTGGATTGTTTAGGGTTTGGGGGAGCAGTGACATGAATAGGTCACAGTATGGGGCAATTTTACTGTACTACCCTTGTCCAAACGATACCTGTTGTAGTATATGTCTGGATAGAAATGACATTTTGGCTCTGAAATTTTTGGTGTGGCGGGAGACATGGCGCCACTGCGCCGAGCATCAATCTTTGGCGCACACTGCTTAATATTGTTGCTTCACGCAATTTTGTATTTGAATAAAATTAGACATAGTTGTGTTTGGTAATGGGCAGGATATATATAGAACTAACTATTTGTATAAAAGAAAAAATGGTATATGGGCCCACCTGACCACGTGGCAATAGGGCATGCCAACATGGATAAGAATATTTAAAATAATTCAATAAAATAATTTGTGACACACAACCTCTGTCATAGATTTATGACATTCATAAATTAGTCCTTATGACATAGCAAATACCGTCACTAGATGGAATTGGACTAGTTGTATGACATTTTTTGTGACATACAATTTTTTATTGTCACTAAGTCGAAATGCCTAAAACATAATGTCATAAACCGGATGATATAATGACATTATGACCTGTTGTCATGCTAAATACGTCAAAAAATGACACATTTCTTGTAGTGGTGTGTGATGAGTAATTGACATCGGTTTAGGAAAGTCGAGTTTGATTTGGTTGGTTCGGACCTTGACGTTGCGTGGTGCAATCGGGCTCGGTCGGACTTGGTCAAACTTGGTCGTATGGGATTAGGATGCCTATTCTTTGATTCGACAGGTTTGGACTTCATCATGAGTAAGTATGATGCTTTTATGCTATTTATGCTTTCATGTGTCGAGCGGTGCTATTTGATGTGTTTCTTGTCGGTGATGGCTGCAGGACGTCGAGGCGGAGTCGTGGCGAGACACGAGGTGACCGGACTAGACACAGGCGGTGTCGAGGTCAGAACGGTCGGATGTGTCGAAGACGGCGGAGATTCGATGTGGTTGCGAGTCGTGGATGACAAGGAACGCGGAAGCTTCCCGGAAGGTGTAGGAGGGGCGAATTGGTAATTTTGCGAGGCTGCACAAGCGGGAGCGGGTTCCGTTGGATTTAGCTTCGTAACGGGCTGGAAACCCGTTAGCCAAGGGCTATAAATAGGTGTTGGTGGCTGCATGTATTCTCATGGCTTTGGAAGAGAGTTAGGGTTTGCTAGAGCAAAAGAAGCTTTGAGAGTTTGTTTTGGCTTTAGGCTTTAGTTGGTGAAGAGTTAGTATGTGTAAGAGGCATGGACAGAGGTGGTCTGTAGCTTGTCTCCCGTAGTGCTCTGTGTGTGTTTTCTCCCTCTGAGTGTTCTTGTGAGTTTCTTGATTTTGGAGAGGGTGAGGATGGATTGATGAGTATGTAATCATCCCTGTTCTAATGTCCATGCGTATGGGGACGTAGTTCTTTGTATCTCTTGTCTCCAGGAATGAAATCCCAGAAGTTTATTTCACGAGCTCCTCTCTGTTCTTCGTTCTTCATTTGGGTGATTTTCCTCTTTTCGTGATTTTGAGTTGTTGCTTGCTGGGAAGGCCCAAAATGGGTTGCTCTATGTTGGGATGATGCCCCAAGATCATTTGATCGATTTTTCCAAGAGCAAATCACTTTTAATCTCAGATTTCCCCTTCTGAGCTCCTCTGTTCTTGTTCTTGATTCTAGGGTTTGAGGTGGTTTGTGTTTTTCTTCCTGAGATGCTCTAAGATTTGGACTCTTTGGTCCTTAGGCTATTGCTAATCTTCCTGCAAAAGCTCATGTGCAAAGATTGAAGGGTTGTTGAGGATTTTGGTTTTTTGAGCAGCTCTTTGTATCTTTTCAGGTTTCTTGGCATTTCTAGGGTTTGAGGTAAATCTTTGATTATTGAAATCTTTGTATGGCCTAAAACAAGAACCTAAATAATGGCACGAGAAGTTTGATAAAACCTTGACATCTGCTGGCTTTGTTGTGAATGAAGCTGATAAATGTGTGTATTATCGTTATGGTGGAGGTCAAGGAGTGATCTTATGTCTGTATGTATATGATATGCTTATATTTGGAACAAACACGGCCTTAATTAACGAGATCAAATCTTTCTTATTTCGGTGCTTTGATATGAAAGACTTGGGAGAGGCAGATGTCATTCTAAATATGAAATTGATCAAAAGCAAGGATGGGATCACTTTGAGTCAATCCCATTATGCTGAGAAAATATTGAGTCGTTTCGGTTTTGAAAACTGTAAAGTTTCTCCAACACCTTATAATGCGAGCATTAAGCTTCGAAAGAACCAGGGGTTAGGAAAATATTAATTAAGATATTCACAAATTATTGGGTCACTTATGTATTTAGCTAGTGCCACAAGACCTGACATTTCATTTGCTGTGAGCAAATTAAGTCGGTTTACTTCTAACCCAGGAGATGATCACTGGGAGGCACTTGAAAGAGTGATGCGCTACTTGGGGGGCACAACATCTTTTGGAATACATTATACTGGACACCCTTCTGTATTAGAAGGATACAGTGACTCTAATTGGATCTCTGGTGCGGATGAGATCAAAGCTACAAGTGGTTATGTATTTACTTTAGCTAGTGCTGCAGTTTCATGGAGGATAACAAACAGATTATATTGACGAGGTCAACCATGGAAGCAGAACTTGTAGCACTTGACACAGCCACAGTTGAGGCTGAATGGCTGAGAGAGCTTCTATTGGACTTGCCATTGGTTGAGAAACCAATACCTACAATCCTGATGTAGTGTGAAAATCAAACAGTGCTGGCCAAAGTATCAAGTACAAATGATAATATAAAGTCTGCTAGACATTAGAAACTCTAGAGTGATTGTTGTGAACTATATTCACACAGAAAAATATGGCAGACCCTTTTACAAAGGGGTTAGCACGGAAAGCGATTTCCGTTGCATCTATGTACATGGGAATGACGCCCATTTAAGTTACGTCACAATGGTAACCGATACCTTCTTGATCGGAGAACCCGTGACTTAGGCAATGGGAAAAACAAATTGATGTTGTAACAAGAGAGCACATATTTATTGTACCCACGTCCTAATAAACAATGTACTTTTGACTGTATGAAAGGTTGGCATAAAGCCTTAATGTATTCTATTGTCCAAATGAGGAAAATGTATTAGCCTGCAGGATACCTAGAAAGAATATACCTACTCAAGCTTAACTGTGTAGTCACAGTTCACGAGAACGGGGCATTCTCTAGAAAGCTGATGAGCAGACAAGGGAGCATGACGTTCTAACGCTCCGTTTAGGTGTGGTTCAATGGCAGTCTAGTACTAGTTGAGATTTCAAGTGAAATCTAATCACAAAAAGCTATGAATTCAAGGCATAGTCCATTCATCAGCTGTGAGAAGATGAATCATGTTATTCTAGGTGCAAGTTAAACCCATATGGGACTTACACTAAATGACTGGTATATTAACAGTACTTCAGCACAATATCTTTGATATCTTTTTTTCTTCTTGCTTTGGAATTGGTGTGGGATTATTAGAAATTGGCCCATGTGAGCAATGCCCATTTCCTTAATTCCAAAGCATACACGGTTTAGTACCATATTGCTAAGGCAAAGTGGACGAGACCAATTTATAAGATGGAGTCCTCACCACTTCTTGAATATGGATGGAGATGGTATGAGGAGGGTTCTGGCTAGTCACACATGCGCGCACGCATGCGCGTATTCGCGTGAAAATCGCGTCACTTGTGACTTGCGACGTGCGACCGTGCCATGACGTGGCGCGCCACTTGGCAGACCAAATCCACCTTTATTTTTGCTGACTTCTGCACCACTCTCTCCCTCTTTCTGTTTGAATGAGACTCAAACATTTGAATGAGGCAGTTAGAAGTGAATTTACACTGCATGCACATGTACGTATTGCCCTTTCTGTTGCTAGCTACTGCATTTGCATGTGCATGTTGCCCTGCTACTATGCTGCAGCCATGTGTTGCCACTTTTTTTTGCTGTTGTGAGGGCTGTCAAAGTCATGGGAAGGCAGCGCCAAGGAGGAAGGCAGGAGAAGGATGAAGCCAGAGGAGAAGAGGAAGGAAGAAGGAGAGGAAGCCAAGTTGGGCAAAGTTTTTGGGATAGGTAACGACCGTCCTAGACCATGATCTCCTTGTCTTTGGCCTAGTAGATACATTTCATGATCATATGCATACTAGTTTAGAGTACAGGATCAGGCTTGGAGTTATTTGTTGTTGTTGTAGTTCGTTGAGGTTGCTGTCAGGAGATTAGGGCTTAGTTTTGGGGGTCGTACGTTCTGATTCATAACCTGTGCATCAAATTAAAGATGTAGATAATTGTCTCAGGATTTTGTAGAATCTAAGAACACAACATTTGGTTGAGCAGATTAGAAATTATTGCTCTGGGAAGGCTGCTATCCAAAAATCGGTTGCTGCTGTAGTCGTGGGAAACTGTTAACTGACTTGGTAGATGGTAGAATTAAATTTTGAGCATAACTAGAAAGAGGTATCTCACCTTCTATAGATTTAGAAAGTGTTAAGACTTACTGTATTTGCATATGTAATTTAGTATATATGAAATTATTAAACCTGCTATCTCGTAAGTTATCAGAATTGTTTTCGGGGCTAAGAATGAGGAGTTAAATGATTTAATTAGGAATTGTGCCCAACTAAGAAATTGTAGAAAATTTCATGTAGATTCAAGAACTGATGTGATTTGCCATGTTAGGCTTGGGAGTTGAAAATTATGCTATTTTTAGTACCGAGATAGCAAGGGTGACTGTCAGGTGAAAGGGGAGTAATGCGGAGTTGGGAAATGTATAGGTGTGATGTTATTGAATTATTGTTCTTGCACTGCTATGGCTTGCTATTGAGATTGAGTGTTTACTTAGGAGTAGTATCATCAGGGTTGTTATCTTTGAATCAACCCGTTCCTTGCAACTAGCAAAGACAAGTACATGGTAGAATGATATACCTATTGTTTGATCTTGTTGTTATGTTAAATAAATACAATGTTTTATAACGTTTATTTTTCTATTGTGTACTTGCTAAGTCTTGCACATGATTGTTTGTGCACTTTATAGTTCTTCCTTTCACTTAGTGATCAATTATTTGTTGTTAAAAATAAATCATACTATCCATACAATCCTGTGATGAATAATGATCCCTTTAGTACTTAATGGTTTTATATTGTCACTACTTGTCATTCCCCATTGGTTAAACTTGTTATTGATTTATCTTATTATCAATTGGTTCATCTTAATATCAATTACTGATTCTCCTATTGCTAAAACTTGTATGTTCATGGTTATGTTGTGGAATTATATTTGAAGCCTAGCTGTTAGTATTATGTATTTTGTGGTTTAAATTGATAACAATTGTAGTTGTGTGTGATATTCTAAGCTTTTGTTAAGGTGGGGTGTTCCAGACTAAGCTTCTATTCCATTAACCCGATACATGAGACCCGAGCCCACATGTTAGTGATCCAATTTCTTTTCCTTTAGAAAAATAATTCAGCAGAAAACATCCTAATGCATTAATTCAGATTTTCCTTTAGGATAATAATTATGCTAAATCCAAAAATCCCTGTTGATGTCATAATTTAAAATTTCCTTTAGAAAAATAAATCCAAAAATTCTTGAATCAGTGTTTTCCTTCTCTTTTTCCAGATTTAAACATTCTAAAAGCTCGTTCTAGCTCCGATTGACCCATTCCTTTTTACTAATTCATATAAAATCTTAATCTTTCTATTTCTGCCATCCTTTTGAATTTTTGGTGTTCACTTGAATTTTGTTTATTTGGGCTATTTTCGCATGTAGACTCCTATGTTCTAGAAGAGTGCGATTACGCCGACAATTCTCACCACCAATTCACAGAGCAAGGGAAGTTACACCATTGATCATATTGAACCCAATATTTTAAATTATGTATATTTTGTTTTAAATTATTATGTGTGCTTATTTATATTCAAGCATAGTTTAAATTCTGATTTAAACTTTAGATAATTCCCAATTCCTTGTTTATAGCCAAAATTGAAGTTGATAACACAATATCTTGTTACTATAGATAAAATTGTAGTTAGTACACTAGTATTGACTAGAAATCTTGTAGAAAAGCTTAGATATGCATAGAGATGAAACTAGGTTTGGGTACTTTTTCACATGAAATATTGATTATTAAAATGTATCCTTGACATTTGGAGTATCTAGGAGGTTTATAAGATGTTTAACTAAATAAAATAAAAGCATAGTTTAGAATTAGGCAAATGGTCAGGTGGTGGGTGCTTGCTGGCACAATGTGGGTATGTGGAAAGTCTACCTAAGTCGATTAAGGACTGGTCTGTGAGCTACTACTACAAAGCCACATATACTACCACAATTAATTTGCGGGTCCTAACCTTGGTTTCATTACAGTTGAATGTGGGTGTGGCGAAGCCACTGTTAACTCACACGGTGCAAGAGGGAGCCCAACTTAGTGGATTCTATGTTGTAGTGAAACCTGAGCGGAGCACAACCAGGTTGAGAGATTTCATATTGTAAAGGGTTTATGATAATTACTTAGTCACACGCCTAAGGAAGCGTGTTATGACCGACAATATAAGTTGATTATCTCATGTGCGTAAAGTTGTACATTTCTACAGAGTGTAAAACTATCCTGGATAGTCATGCCCATGGTCATGAGCAAGCCAAATAAAGTTTTTCATGGATTAGACTTTATTTTTCAAAAACATGGTTAAATGAAAGATGAGGAAATCTTTTGGAAAAGATGGTCTAGGTTGGATACCCATGGATAGGTTAGTGGTAGGTTGGACTTACACTAACGGTACTATTATTTGATGAAAATACAGTTTTATTTGCTTATTGTATGAAATTTAGTAATTTACATCTATTTATTGTATTTACTTGTCAAATTGGCTTTACACTCAAATAACTATATTATGCCTTCCTTGATATTACCCTTGCATGCATTTACTCTATTATTGGTGTAACTTGTGGATTACAATAATACTCACCCTTGCTTAAATATTGTTGCTCAGAGGCAGACTGGATGGGATTCTTCACATCATTTTTATCTTCTGTTGTTATATAAATTTGGCCTATAGGTCGCAAATGTAAACTTTGGCCATAAGGCCCATACTTGGTTTAACAATAAATGTCATTATGGTTGATATTTATCTTTGTTGTCTACTGTATGCACTAGCTGATCCTAGACTAGTACAATTTACACAGAGGATCCGAATGTGTGACTCCCGAGTCCGACAAAAATAGATTGAGATGAAGGAGTGGACATATTGATATTCTTTGGCCTAGTTCAGTGTTGGCAATGTACCCTCCCCTCTTAGCCTTTTGTCTTCTATCATACTTATCACTCCATTCATGTCTTTTTTTACCCATTCTTTTTTGATCTAGATTGAAAGTATGTAGAACGGGGAAATCCATTTACGCTGGAATTCACTTTGGTTCTTTTGTAGGAAACTTGTACTATATGCTAAAATAGATTTAGGGGATGACATTTTTCAAGAAAAGTGGACGAGCAAGAAAATGGATGCGCAAACGTGCAACAACTTTCGCGCAAGTTGCTTAATCTGTTGCTTGTTTAGATTGAATTCAAATTCAACATGGATTTTTAATGAAAATACAATAAAGAAAATAACCTTATTTGTTGGCAAGTGGTAAGGCAAGCATAGATACTCATGTGCCCCTATTAAAGGAAAGCGGTAAGGTAAACTGTAAGGCAAGCATAGATAAATGTATCAAAGGAACATAAGGATTTTTAAATGCTTTCCTTATTTGTTAAAGGAAAGTGGTATCGAAGGGTCAGGATGAATGAACTATAGATACTCATGTGCCAGCTAATATTGGAAGGATAGAGAGCGGTTGAGATGGACTAAAGGCATGCATGCAAGTTGAAAGCATTTCTTATTTTGAGTTCGTTGTGCTCTTGTTCAATAGAGATTCTCTGGAACCCACCTTTATCTTTAGAGATGATGATGAATATTCTTTAGAGACTAATCTAAAATAAAAGAAATACTTGACAAGAAAATACAGATTATGTTTATATGGATGGAAGGTGGTCTATCCTTTATTGAATATCATTGGACCTGCCTCCTATCTATTAACTCATTACTCTCCTTTGTTCTCTGGTAAGCCCTCATGCTAAGCTTAAAAAATAGCCTGAGTCAACTTATCTTCTTTACAGCCTCCAACTGAACGATTTAGGAAATGGAAATTTGAACCTTTTGGAGTTCCCTAGTGTTGGACCCGGATTTTACAATCTAGAAGCCTCTGTGATTCCACCGCACTATTGTCTAGATCAGTAGATAGTGCTCACAGATACAGTACTGAACATCAAATACATATCATGAGGAAGCGTAAATATAATAGTACACTTACTCATGGGCCGATAAGGCCAAAATAAATAAAATGCAGTAGCAGAAACGGAACACATAGGTGGGACCCTCAGGACAGGCCCACAAGCAGCCAACTGGGGTTCATAACCAAGTTCTTGACCTCTTCATCTTCTTCACCATCATGACCAAGTGTTTTGCTAAAGCGTAGTGATCTGACTCATGATTCTAGATTAATTGAGTGAACGAGGGTGAGCACAAACCACCATGCTCCATAAGCCAATACATAGGATGCAAATAGATAACATGCATAGCTTATCAAGGAAAGGCTCGAGTTATTTTATTTGCCATAAATTGCTTTTAAAATACGATACATAAAAATTTCCTGAGACCTAGTAGTTTAAACTAAAACATGATTTTATAAATGTGCTAAAGGATGCAATAATAATAGCGATCCAGATTCCATCCACCGTTACATGGTTTCTGCACCATATACTAACATTTCAACATTATAACCGCTTATCACTGGGGTGACACCCAGGGCAACACAAATCAAGGCTTTTCACTGCTCGCCACTTTTCCAATTCCACTCACAAAGTTTTTGAAATAGAACTATATCTGGTTAAGTTCCCATGTCCACCCTTAACCATGGGCACGACTATTCGAATAGTTTTCACTCTACAGAGTTTGTACACTTTACCCACAAGAAACAATCAGCTCGTTGCTCCACACGATTCCTTAGTCATGCGGTTGAGTGGATCATCACAAGGCTGTTACAATGCATCTTCCTAGTGTGGGTCAACGCAAATTAGTTAGCCCAACCTACAATTTGCCAGCTTGTGGTTGTACTATTATACACTGGGAGGTCATCACATGATTCAGTCCTTAGGGTTATCTAGGTGGTTCTACCACTAACCACACTCTTCATGCACCACTGCACCACACCCCCGAACCATCCGCCTAGATATTTAAGCAAGTTGGGGGGTTTTTGGGAGCATAAAATGTCCATGTCAAAATATACCAGCCGTTTTCATCTATGACTTCCCAAATCAGTTTCTCATGATTAAAAGTGATGCTTGGGGCATTCTGGTGCCCTGAGTATTTAAGCAGTACTAAGTATGGCAAATAACTATAGACTTATTTTTGAAAGGTTACCATTATAATTTTCCTAGGATGACAAGCCTCAAATGTTCAAATGTTCTAAAGGAGGTGTGTCAGACCCAGATTTTTCAATCCAAAATCCCCTGTGATTCACTGCACTATTCCCTGGATCAGTAGATAGCACACACAGGTACGTTGTTGCATCAATTCATACATCGCATAGAATATAATATTACATGCCAGAGTTTAAATTACACCACGTCGGGCGAAAGTTTACATAAGAGCCGAACAGGCTAAATGTCTACATTACAAAGAACTGCGGAATCAAAAACAACAGTAAGACCATAATCCACAGACAAGCGATTGGGGGTAAACGTGTGCATTATATATTACCTAGACTTAGGTGATATATGTGCACACAACACCATGGGTCAGCTTGTCCAGGCCCTGAAAACGTAGAAGTCACCCTAATTTCCTTCGTTATTTCCTTCATCAGTGGCAGGGGTATCTTCATAAGCATAATGATCATGTGTCCCTGTTTCTAATTTTGGTAAAGCGAGTGTGAGCACAAATCCACCGTGCTCCGCGAGGCAATACACAAGATGCAATAAATAACATGCATGGCTTATCAAGGGAAGGTTCGGGTTATTTTATTTGCCAGACATTGCTTTTAAATATACTACTTAGCAAATTACCTATGACCTAGCAGTTTGAACTAAAGCATAGTGTGTGTAAAAGAATGCTTTACTAATAGTGATCCAAATACCATCCACCATTACATGGTCTCTGCACCATATGCTAGACTTTCAGCATGCTGCTGCGTGCGTCTGTGCGATGAGTTGATTCATTGGGTGTTTGCTAGTTGCTACTGTGTTGTTCTTCTCTGATGATTACTTCTCTGTAATGCTGAAGCAGAAAAAATGGCAAGTGCAAGTATTGCATCCTCTGAGGCCATGTATGATCCAAAGACCAATCCAAAATGGAAGGCGAAGTCTAATGATCCGGGATGGAAATATGGCTATTGGCCGGAAATTGGCAATTGAGATAAGGTAATCTGTATCCTTTTTCACACCCCAAGTACAGGAGGGATTAAAAGGTTGAAGGAGCATCTTGCAGGTAGCTATTCAGATGTGGTTATGTCCCAATACTACCACAGAAATCAGGAAAGAGATGGGAGATTATTTGAAAAAAAAAACAAGAGTAGACCAATCTTCCTAGATGATGATGATGAAGTGGCGGTGGCAACACATGGCATCGAGTCCCAAGACTCCACTGTGAAGCCAAGTTCAGGGACAGCTGCCAAAGAAGGCATGCTGCCTTTTCATTCAAGGTTGTAGCATCAAGCAAGGCCAAGGCAAAGGAGACCGAGTCAGTTGCTATTGTGCTTCAAAGAACACCTGAAGAAGTTGTAGATCAAAGACGTTCTAGGTCTTTTCAAGGGACCATGGAGACTAGCACAAGGACCAAGGATGACAGGCATTATATGAATAAGCAATGGGCCTTATGGTTCTATGAGTGTGGCATACCTTTTAACGCCGCAAACTCAAGGCAATTTGAGATTGCTTGTGAGGCCAGTGTGCAATACAGTTCTGGGTATAAGCCTCCGAGTTTCCATGAGTTGAGGGAGCCATTGCTTCAGGATTGCGTCAACATAAGTGCCTTGAGGGAGGAGCACGAACGAGCGTGAAAGCAATATGGTTGCACACTTATGTCGGATAGATGGTCCGATAGGAGAGGGCGCCACTTGATCAACTTTCTTATCAACAACCCAGATGGACTTGAGTCTGTTGATGCATCAGGTGAACAACATGATGCAACTATGCTAGCTAATTTGCTAGAGGAGAGAATTGAGCACATGGGAAAAGACAAGGTTGTTCAAGTTGCCACCGATAATGGTGCTAACTACAAGGCAGCGGGCAAACTTCTAATGGACAGGATTCCTACACTGTTTTGGAGTCCTTGTGCTGCACATTGCTTATATCTTATGTTGGCAGACATTGGGAAGTTAAAGAAATTTAAGAAGCCTATTGCACATGCCAAACGTGTCACCACATTTATTTATAGACATGGGAGGCTTCTTAGTGCAATGAGGGAAAAGACATGTGGGATGGATCTTGTGAGACTCGCAGCCACTTGGTTTGCCACAGCCTTCCTTACTTTGAAGAGCATGCACAAGCACAAGGATGCTTTGAAGTGTCTATTTGTGAGTGAGGCATGGACTAGCATCAAATTGCCAAAGACAGAGGCCGACATGCGTGTGACAAACATTATGCTCTCTAAGGAGTTCTGGAATTCAATTGAAGACTACCTTAGAGCTTCAGCCCCACTTCTTATCGTGCTTAGGGTGGTTGATGGTGATGAGGCTCGCAATGCCAGAGGTTGCAGCATTAATGGCTCATGCAAAGGAGAAGATCAAGCTTAGCTACGCTACCCAAAACAAGCAACGTTTGCTCAAGAAGATCATGAACATTATTGGGGGACGTTGGATGAAACAAATGGATCATCCATTGTATGGGGCTGCACTCTTTTTGAACCCATTCTTTGCCATCCAAAAGAGTGGAGATGATAAATATATTGGGGAGCTAAGGGGTTGCTTCAATGATGTGCTTGCAAGAATGGTCCAAGATGAGAATATTCGGAACAAGATTGATGAACAAGCCATGAATTATGAAGACCAACGAGATGTCTTTTCAAACAAAATGGCAATCCAAAACTTAGAGACAAGGAGCCCTAGTAAGTGTTGTTAAATTATGCAAGTTAAGTTCATCTTCAGCATATTTATTTCATTCCTAATTCCTGATATATATGCATGTATTTGCCATTCTAGTTGATTGGTGGCGTTCATATGGTAGCTGAGCCATTGAACTACAAAGGTTTCCTAAGTGTATTGTTAGTCTTTGTGCTTCATCATCCGGTTGTGAGCGAAATTGGAGTACCTTTGAATTTGTGAGTTAATTTGTAGCATACATGTGCTTATTAAATATTAATTTCAGCAAGTTATTTACTCATTTCATTTGCTTTGCTTGTCATTTGTGCTTTTGTAGCTCCATACAAAGAAAAGGAACTGGTTACTACACAAAAGATTAAATGATTTGGTCTTTGTTGCCTACAACCGAAAGATGAAAACTAGGTTTCAAGTGAAGCGGAAGAAGGGCAAAAACTATGACCCTTTGGTCATTGAGGAATTTGATTGGGACAATGAATGGACTGACTCATTGGCTGCACCACCTCAAGGTGCTCGTGGGTGTGACCTTACATGGGATGATGTTGATGAAGCCATTGGCGCATCACGCTCGCTTCAAGGTCGCAATCTTCCAAGCAAGCTAATAGGCATAGTCATGGTGAGACTGACCTACCAAAGGCGTGCAAAATCTACAACAATAGTGGTTGAAGAAGATGGCTTAGATGAGCAAAAGCAACACTTGGATTCAGGCAATGAAGAAGATGAGGAAGAAGATCCACATAATGATGTGGATGTGAGCGATTGTGACGAAGCTCTCAATGCTACCAAAGATGGTGGACAAAATATGGATTCTACTAGCAATCCCAATGAGTTCGACGATGGATATTGAGAGATAAGAGAGTTGGATTATGAACTATGCTATTTTTGTGTTGTAGACTACTATTATTCCATTAGACTACTCTAAGCTTGTGGACTTATCACCTGTATTATTTGTGTGGACTTATGTCGGTCATGTCGTGCTTGCTAATTTGTTATGTCGCTCATATTTAATCTCGGATTCACTTAATTGTTATTGTGAACTTATGTTGCTCATTATCCATGTGGCTTGTTGCATGGGAGAATAGAAGAGAAGAGAGGAGAGATTGCCAACAAGGTATGTCACTCAATCCGTATTTACTCAATTAATTATAATACAATTTGTATCTATTACATTTGTAACAATCTATATGTTGAAACTTGCAAGGGGACAAGGGGAATGGATGCTACATGGGAGAAGAGCAATTGGAATGGGGGATAGGTACAACATGGGCTCAAAATTGACAACAAGGTACATATATGCTGCTAAAATGCTCATTTTATTTGCTGCCCTTTAGCACCTTTGGATATGTAAGGTGTCAACTCGCCTCGCGCCTTACCGCTTAAAAGGTGTGGGGGATGGGTCGCCTCGCCTCGCCTTACCGCCTTAATAACCTTGAATGATACCAAGTATAATTAATTCCATTTGTAAAGACTTGATACCACCTGAGAGCATACATGATACCAAGTGTAATTGATTCTATTTGTAAAACTTGATGTCACTTGTATGATCAACTTGTATCCACAAGGTTAAATTGCGCACTTTATCTTCAATGGTTTCCACTCGATATTATTTGAAGGAGATACCACTTGTAGGAAGATACCACCTGAAATACTACTTTTGAGAAGAGGATGATACCATTTAGGAGAGATATCAATTAGGAGAGATACCACTTAAAAGAGTGAATACAACTTTTATATAAAAAGGGTGATATCTCTTGAAAAGATAAAAGTGAAATTCATGCCGAGGTCAAGATGGTCAAAGAGGCTACCACTTTAGAGAGAATGCCATTTTAAGATAAAAGTATTAAACAAGGAGCAAAATAGCATATGGAATCAAGAAATACTTGAGGATAGCTAGCAAAGATAAAAGAATCAACTTGACTTTAAGGAGCAAAAATAATGGTTGAGCGAATTGGATATCAAGAAATTTTAAAACAAATCAACCATTTCCAGAAAAATCGAAAGTACCGCCGAAGAAAGTGCGGTAGTTCCTTTTATCGGTAGTACCACTGTTCAAACAACGGTAGTACCGATTTTCGATTAAAAGCATGCCAAGATTGAAATTCAGAGGAGAGGAAAGATATAATGTTATAACTTGCTCTAAAGCTTTTCACAAAGAAACATAAACCACTTGTGGAACATTTTCAACTGTATGCCAAGATTCAAATTCTTTTGAATATAGATTTTAACAAATTAAGCTTTTATTTTTCAAAACAAGCTCATTTTCAATAAGATTTTCAAGATTGCATCAATGAGTATTTGAGGGTATATTAAGCATTTCAACTTCATGTATGAGTTTAAAATACCCATGTATGAGTTTAAAATACCCATGTGAGCCAATATAAGTCAATAATTTTAGCTCTAAAGGTAAAACACATTTAAGTGCTAGATTATGACCTCTTAGGTCAACTCAAGCTTTTGGATGAGTTTTAGAACCAAATAACTTTTGATTAGTTGGCTTTTTTTTGAAAAACTTTCGAATACCAATAATGTTTAAAATAGCCAACTCTAGAATTTTGGTGATGAACACTTTTTCAAATTCTTTTTGGAATTGATTTGGGCCTATTTTTAAGTTTAAAGTCAAAATAAGATACTAGATTACTAGTTTTGGTTTAGAAACTCAATTTTACTTAAAATAGGTTTTTCTAAAACCAGAACCTTTGGAAAACCTTTGAAATGCATTTATATATATTTTCAACTAGTTTTACCAAGATATACTAATAATTGTAAATTTTTGACTTTTGTCTAAATGACTCTATTTTAAGAAATCAATACTAGCACTTAATTAATTTAGGCACGCTTAGGGATATAATATACATGGTTATGATTTAGCATTCGTCCTTAATGTGCTACTTACACTTGCTTAAGGTTTGCAATAATGAATTTTTAGAACAAGAATAAGAGTACTCCTTTTTAAATGATTTTTATGTAATGCAACCTACACAAGACTAGGGGCAAAATACTTGAATGTAAGTACTTGTTACCGAGATGGCATTGGTTCATGATGTAGAAAGATTATCCTAAGACTTGGCTTTCTTTTTACATATGGTGACTTCACCTCTTCATGAATAAGCCAAGCCTCCAATACCTCTCCAAGTACCTATTAAGCTTTTAAGTGCATTTTGGTACCTAAAACTTGGTTGGGTCCATTAATATTAGTCACAATAGATTTGGGCACCTAAATGGCCCTAACAATAAATTTTGCTGAACTAACATCCTTAGCAAATACATTGTCATATTTATCCTTCCTATGCAAATAGTGTTCATTATAAAAAAAATGGCTTAGGAATGATAGTTTTGGGACAATCCTTACTAAAATGTCTCTTTTCCCAGTAATTGTAGCAAATTTGGCAATTGCTACCCCTTCTAATCTTCTTATCTTGCTTATTGCAGATTTGCCTCTTTATTGATGACTTCTTCTTATCATCTACTTTGTTGAGACACTTAAGGCAAAGTGTCCCTTCTAATTGCAATCATGGCACTTGACAAATTTTTCGTGTGTCTTGCATTGTGCCGGGTCTTGCTATTCTTTTTTTAGTTGGAGATGAAGCCAATACCTCTCTTGTCATTTGATTTTCTTTGATTACTCAAAAGTTTGTCAAGAAAAGTCTTCCCCTTATAACACTTTTCTAAGTTATTTTCCAATTTTGTGACTTGGCCTTGAGCTCAGTGTTTTTCTCTGTAATGTAGTATTGCAATGCATAGAGGAAGTAGAGGTATCTATTTCTGAGCAACAAGGTATATCTAGTAAATCATCACACAAGGTGGATATGCTAAATTTTGATGTTATGCAAGAACTAGAAGCTACACATGGCATACCATCCAAGAGATTACATGTAATACCTATATCCACCTTAGGCTTAGCATATCCCTTGAGAAAGGGAATTTCATGCTCTTAGCTTATCATAATCATTTTGAAGAGAGACATACTCATTCTTCAAAATCTTATACTTAGCTTTCTTTTTTCTAAAATATTCATTAAGCTCTTCTAATATATCCACCAACTCATCATAAGAAGGTGCATCATTATCATTATTTACCATCTTATTACCTTTTGTCATGAAGTATTGAGTTGATGTGGATTCTTCATCGTCGAAGCTAGAGGTTGAGCATTCTTCGTCCGGCATCCACTCTTGTATACAATCCTCATCGGTTGAGGTGGACATTTCATATTTGTCTTGAATTGTGATCCACATCTCATGAGCGCTCTCAAGGTTGCATATAGTATTGAACACCTCTACACTCAAAGTACTAAATAAAGTGTTAGTTACTTGAGCGTCTAGATGTAAGTATTTCTCTTCCTCAATTGTTGGACCAAGAGGATCTAATGGAGGAGAAAAGCCAACA
Source organism: Dendrocalamus sinicus (assembly GCA_036346575.1). Classification (NCBI taxonomy): domain Eukaryota; kingdom Viridiplantae; phylum Streptophyta; class Magnoliopsida; order Poales; family Poaceae; genus Dendrocalamus; species Dendrocalamus sinicus. The sequence continues at coordinate 8,789,332 of CM070653.1, read as the reverse complement.
TCTACAATCCTCTATATTTTCGGGCTCATAGCCTTAAAAATAATATATCATGCAGATTTTTCAATTAGCATAATCGGTGCCATCAAATAGAGATGTGTCATCAATATGCACTATATTACTAGTCACCATCCTTTAAACTCTCTAGGCGCTGACATCTAATAAATGAGAAACCAAGCTCTGGTACCACTTGTAAGATCAAGTAGTCCAACTAGAGGGGGTAAATAGGTGATCTAAAAAATCTCTTTCAATTATTGTTAAATTCTATTTGGCTAAAACCAAGTATATAATGCAAAAGCTTAACTCAAATTGGTTTAGCACAACTAAAACCTAAATTGTTGCTTCCTAATTTTGTCCTCTATTGTTAATTTTAGTAACATTGCAGCATATCTATGTATATAACCTAAGTTTATTTAGAAACATGCCAATTGTGCAGTATATTCGGCATATCATTACACTCTATTGACAAATTCAAGCAAGTGTAGTTTTTCATCTCTTTGTTCAACATTACACTCTGTTGACAAATTCAAGCAAGTGTGGTTTTCCATCTCTTTGTTCAACCTAATAACATCTAGTACATCGCAAAGGGAGAAACCAACAATGATTATACACATTTGCAGCAATGACCACCTCAAAAGGACTTAAAAGTTTTCGAAGTCTCAAGCATCCACACAATATCAGGCCAAATATTAGATGCAAAAGCAACTATTTTCCCAACCATTCAGTTCAGGATATCAACACAAAATTGCACAGAATGAAATAGACAAGCAAGACACAAGGCTCTCAATCTAGAGGATCAGAACTAAATCAAACAATAAAAACAGAAATTTATCTTCTGAAAAACCACTAAAGTTTTGACACTCTTCCCCCACTGACCCAGGAATTTACCAACCACCTTGACAAAAATCAAAGAGATACATGTCATAGGGGTGGGCCTTGGGCCTAGCCGGTTCATTATTAGGAATTAGAGATCGGTTTCTATTTGAGTTAAAGATTAGTTTCCCTTGTTAGAGATATAATTAGAGAAATGATATGAGTTTCTATAGTATTAGAGATAGGATTGGAATTAGACTCTATCTGTTAGGGGGAGCCCATCTATATAAAGAGGGCTACCGCATGCTATTGGAATCAATCAGAGAAATATCAAAGTCTTCCTCGTCTAAATCTCTCTCTCTCCCTCTACGCCGACGCCATCCGGTCATCTTCTTGGTGGTGTTTACCCCGGTTCATGACAACTTGGTATCAGAGCAGTCGATCCCTTCCCACGACTTCTGCTACCATGGTTCCTGCGACTCGTCCTCTTGCTGAGTTGTTGGCCATAATAAAAGCTAGCACTGATAAGATGGCCAGCTACAACAAAGGGTGGGCGGACGACTACCTCAGCATGCATGCCTTATTTGAGAAGATCTTGAAGGAGCGGGAGAAGGCGCAGCAAGAAGCTGCTCGTAGAGCAGAGGAGACGGCAGACATCGATCTGCTGGCTGTTAGCGACGAGAAGAATGAGGCTGACCTCGCACCCGTTGACTCACCTCCCTCTAGTGACAAGGGGGATGAGGCTGACCTCACCTCCGTCAACTTGCCTCCCTCTAGCGACGAGGAGGACAAGGCAGACAACCTCAACCCTCGCCAAGATCGCCATCTGTCGCCATCCGCCACCTACGCCAACTCCGGAACCGCGCGCTGCTTCCGCGGCAACTTCTCTACTGAAGAACAGCAAACATGGAAGGAGGAGATTGCGCCGGGGAAGCCCTCATGGTCGACCAAGCAAACTAGGGTTTCTGTGATGGCCGGGAGAAAGCGTGATCGGGCCGGATGAAGGCAGCGGTCGGACCGGCCGCTGCTCTGTGGGCTGCCGCTTCGGCCGACACCGAAGCCGTCGCCGCACCGCCGCTCGCCGCCACGTCATCTTCGTCGCCGGGAAGCCGCCGGCCGATACCCGTCGCATCACGCTGCATCGATCGAAGCCGCCGGGCTGATGTTCCACGGGCCGCCGTTGCCCGAGCCGCCGCCGCCTGGACGCCGCCGCCGGCACTTCCGCCGTGTCGCGACGCGCCGCCAAGCCATCTCCGCCGCGCGCCGCCGCCAACCATCCACCTCCACGAGCGCCGCGCGGCCGGGCCACCTCGCCGTGTCGAAGCCACCGCCGCCGCTCCGCCGGCCGCTCCTCGGCTGCCGCCTGCGGCCGTCGCTTCTCGGCCGCTGCTCGCCGCCGCCGCCGCCATTGTCGCCGACTGGCTGCCTGCTCCGCCGGCCGCCACTGTTCGTCGTCGCCGCTAGGCCGCTCCTCCGCCGGAGCCGCCGCCGCCGCTGGTCCGCACCAGCCACGGGTCCTCCAGCCGCCGTTCTCTACTGGGCTTTTGCGTGCATTCGGTCGGTTCGGCTGTTCGCGTGTGGCTTTTGTAAACAGTTGACCGACCGGAATAAGTAAAAAAATTCAAAAATTCAAAAAATTTAATTAAGAAAACAAAAATAAAATTTTTTTGCAGGCATCGTTTAGCCCTGTTCCGCTTGGATCGGGCCGACCGTCTCTATCCGCTGCAGGACCCCGTCATCGTTCGTCTTCTACACCGACGTCAGAGGTCATCTATTGGCGCCATGACCGCCGCCTAGCAGCTCGAGGACGAGCTGCATGTTCAGGAGGGGTGTAATGTCATAGGGGTGGGCCTTAGGCCTAGTCGGTTCATTATTAGGAATTAGAGATCAGTTTCTATTTGAGTTAGAGATTAGTTTCCTTTGTTAGAGATATGATATGAGTTTCTATAGTATTAGAGATAGGATTGAAATTAGACTCTATCTGTTAGGGGGAGTCCATCTATATAAAGAGGGCTACCGCATGCTATGGGAATCAATCAAAGAAATATCAAAGTCTTCATCATCTAAATCTCTCTCTCTCCCTCTACGCCGACGCCATCCGGTCATCTTCTTGGTGGTGTTTACCCCGGTTCACGACAATACACCTGTGCACCTCTTCAGCCAATTCTGATGATACACATATCTAGCACAATAATTTAACTTAGCAATCGGTATTAAATGAGGAAAAAATTCGACCTGAGATCAAACTGTCACAAATCAGCGTAGCCGGGGATCAAATGAGAAATAATTCAGCTCCAGAACAGCACAAGAATCCCAGGATCACACAGCCATGGAGCCACTGCACTCGCACTTCGGACCACAGAAGCAAAAATGAAAAAAAACGGGAAGCAATTTCCTTGCATGTTTTGTCCCCTTTTAGCTGCCTTGCATGTTTAAGAATCAAAACACGGTGCTCTAACCTGTCAGAATTGAGAAACATGTATTGATGAAAGTCCTCCCTCATCAAACCATGAGTTTGTACACAGCCTTGACAATTATATATGTTTGAGGTACAAAGTTAGACCAATTAAGGATCTACACAAAATAGGAAATGTCGATGAAGTGGAGATGGTCCATTCTCATATCCTGACCAAACTGAAATATAGCTAAACTCATTAATTAATTGTTGTTGTTAATTCTCAAAAAATGGCCAAATTAAACTGGTAAGCAAAGAATAATTCACCCCAGCATGCAGCAGCAGTACAGACATGCTAACTGTCACGCCTGGATCTCAAGTTGTAAGTATGTGCTGCAGGCGGCCGTGAAGAAGATGAAGACGAAGGCGCCGTGCTGGGGAATTGGGAAACCTAGGGTTTCCCTGCTAGATCAGAAGTAGCGGGGCGGCTGTCTGGATAGGGCCAATCGGCCAGGAGAACGGAAGGCTGGGTTTGAGGAAGAAGAGAAGGAAGAGATCGAGATTTGGGGTAATACTTCTCTACCCTTTTATTAATATGATTCATCCCCTTTATATAATAGAGGAGAGGGCCGGCTAAACCGGATAACAATCTATCTTTAACCGAATACAACTCTGCTAATTAGATGGAACCGAGTCCTATACGACTCCTAACAAAACGACTCTGAAACTAAAAACCCTAACCTGCGGTAGAGTCCAGCGGAACAGCTGCCGCATCTGCTGGGGCGTCTGGCTGCCTGGGACGGGTCCTCCTTCCAAATACCTTGCCGAATCTGCCAGCCCTGACATTACTCCCCTCCTCGTCAAAAAGCTCGTCCTCGAGCTTGAAAAGTGGATAGCGAAGACGAAATTGATCCAGGGGTTCCCAAGTAGCTTCAGCGGCTGACACTCCTTCCCAATGTACTAACACTTCTCGTTCACCATTAGTTACCCGAGAGCGAACAACACGATGTGGAGTTGGAGTAATCCGACCATGGAGCATCGGCGGCAATGCTGGTGGTGCAGTTGGAGGGGTGCCATAGTATGGTTTGAGCAAATGGACATGGAAAACGTCATGAATTCGAGCACGGGCTGGTAGCTGCAGGCGATATGCCACATTGCCAATCCGTTCCAATATCTGATATGGACCATAATAACGAGGCGCCAACTTGCGGTTCACATTGGAAGCTAGTGATAAAGCTTGGCGTTGATGGAGGCGAAGCCAGACCCATTGTCCAACCTCAAAGGAGACAGCTCTATGCTTGGCATCATAGTCATGTTTGTGATGTTGCTGAGCTAAAAGGAGGCGGTCCTTGATGTCTGCAAGCACTTGATCCCTCTCCAACAGAAGCTGATCCACGGCCTGTAAACGAGTAGTCATGGATGAATGTGGGCGTAGCGTTGGAGGTTCCACGCCATAGACTACCTTAAAGGAGTCTCTTTCAACGAATTGGAAAGAAGTGTTATAACAGTATTCCGCCCAAGGCAACCAACGAACCCACTGGCGTGGACGATCTCCTGTCAGGCAACGGAGATATATAGCAATGATTTTGTTGGTCACCTCTGACTGGCCATCGGACTGAGGGTGGAAGGCGGAGCTCAAGTGAAGTTTCGTTCTGTTAGCGGAAAAGTTCGACCAAAAGTTACTTGTGAACACCGGTCGCGATCACTCACAATAGGCGGGAATCCCATGCAAGCGGACGATCTCATCGAAGAATACCCGCCACCGGCGGCGATATAGGGGTGAGCCAATGGAAGGAAGTGGGCATATTTAGAGAACCGATCAACCACGGTGAGTATCACGGATTTGCCATTAACTCGTGGTAGTCCCTCAACAAAGTCCATGGCAATGTCATCCCAAATGCGTGAGGGGACTTGTAATGGCTGCAAAGACTCTTTGGATGAAGCTGCACCGGCTTGTTGCGTTGACAGATTTGGCAAGAACGGACAAAGTCCTCCACTAGCTTGCGGTCTGTTGGCACATGGAAATCACTCCGAAGGCGATGTAGCGTTTTCTGGACTCCCTCATGGCCTACTGCATGAGCCGTTTGCAGGATAGATGGCAGGAGCGGCGATGAGGAAGGCACATGGATGCGGTTGTTGTGAAGGAGCAGTCCGTCGGAAATCTGCCAAGGTGTACCGAGAGTCCCCTCCTGTACTTGTGCGTGTAGAGCCACTAACGCCGGGTCGGAAGAGTTTGCCTGACGCAGTTCGTGGAATAAAGCAAAATCTGGTCCGGAAATAGCAGACAGTGATCCGGTTTCTTCCGCACAGCGTGATAATGCATCCGCCACGGTGTTGAGTCGCCCCGGTTTGAATTCTACCTGGAAGTCATAGCCGAATAGCTTGCTGACCCAGCGATGTTGCGGAATGGTCGAGAGCCGTTGATCTAGCAAGAACTTGAGGCTATAGTGATCAGTTCTGACTGCAAATCGGCGTCCCCATAAGTAAGGCCTCCAATGTCTGACCGCCAATACGAGTCCCATCAGCTCTCGTTCATATGCTGCCAAATGCGCGTGGCGGGTAGCCAACACCCGACTATAGAAGGCGATGGGGCCCTGTCCTTGGTGTAACACCGCCCCGATGCCAGACCCCGACGCATCGCACTCCACTATAAACTCAAGCTCAAAGTTCGGAAGTTGTAATACGGGCGCCGTAGTGAGAGCATCTTTGAGGGACTGAAATGCGGATGCTGCCTCTGCCGTCCATGAAAAGGCTTCCTTCTTGAGGAGGCGTGTGAGTGGTTCTGCTATTGTCCCGAATCCTTTAATGAATTTGCGGTAGTATCCAGCCAAGCCGAGAAATCCTCGAAGAGCCCTAACAGAACGTGGATTCGGCCATTCTTGAACAGCTTGCACCTTAGTAGCATCCATGGCCACTCCCTCAGCCGAGATAACATGACCTAAATAAGCCACAAAAGATTCGTCGAAGAAACATTTGGAGCGTTTGAGGTAAAGTTGATGTTGCTGTAGCAGCCGAAAAACTGCTCGAACATGGCGAAGATGCTCCACCCATGATGGACTGTAGATCAAGATGTCATCAAAGAAGACCAAGACGAAGCGGCGCAAATACGGGCGGAGGATGCTGTTCATGAGTGCTTGAAACGTGGCCGGTGCATTCGTCAGGCCAAAGGGCATGACCAGAAACTCAAAGAGGCCCTCATGGGTACGAAAAGCCGTCTTCTCAATGTCTTGAGGATGCATCCGTACCTGATGATATCCTGAGCGAAGGTCCAATTTAGTGAAGAACTTGGCTCCCTTCAATTCATCCAGAAGTTCATCGACGACCGGAATCGGGAACTTGTCTTTAACTGTTTGGCTGTTGAGAGCCCGGTAGTCCACGCAAAAACGCCAGGTGCCATCGTGCTTCTTCACTAGTAAAACTGGCGATGAATAAGCAGAGGTGCTAGGACGGATAATCCCTTGCTGCAGCATCTCTCCACATTGTCGCTCGAGCTCATCTTTGAGGAGCTGAGGGTAGCGATAAGGGCGAACTGAAACTGGGGCTGTTCCTGGAAGGAGATGTATGTGATGGTCCTGTGCTCGTGCCGGGGGCAGCCCTTGTGGTGATGCAAACAGACTGTCAAATTCTTGTAGCAATGCGTCCATCAGTGTCGGCCCGGAGATGTTGCAGATCCGCGGTGCCCCTTGTGCGTTGTGAAGCCCACGCCATTGAACTTTGTGATCTCCCCTCCAGAACATCATGCTCAATGTATCAAAGTCCCAGAGAATGGGCCCCAATGTGCGGAGCCACTGCACGCCGAGGACGATGTCAAATCCATCCAACGGAAGCGAATAACAATTGATGGAGAAGTGTTCTTGATCAATCTGTAGCTTCACTGCAGGACAAAATCCAGAGCTCTGCACCCTCTCGCCGTTAGCAACCAGCACCTGCAGCCCTCGTCGCGGTTGAACAGAGAGGTTGGCGCGTTCGGCGGCTGTAGCGGTGATGAAATTGTGTGTGGAGCCGGAGTCCAACAGAGCTAGCAAGGTTGCGCCGCCCACCACCACTTTGAGCTTCATGGTCTGCGCTGCTTGCGGTGCAATCCCAGTCGCCGCGTACAACGAAATTCGCGGTTCGTTTTCTTCAGAAGTGGCGTCCCAATCAGCGTCGTCGTCGGAGCCCCCGCTGGGAGCAAATAGCATGAACAACCTTTTGCAACGGTGGCCGGGCGTAAATTTCTCATCACAGTTGAAGCAGAGTCCTGCAGTTCGCCGCTGCTCCATCTCGTCCGCTGTGAGGAAGCGGCGCTGCAGCGTCCGGCGGGGGCGGATTGCACCTTGCGCAGCCCCTGTCGCTGGATTTGCATTAGGCGCTGGGAGGGCGGGTGGGACTGACCGATTTGGCGGAGACAGCCGAGCTGGTGTGGTCGCCGCTGTTTGTGCTAGGTTTGGGGCTGGCTTTCTAGACGTCACGCCCATGTCTTGTCCTGTGGCCTGCGCCCGTCGTTCGTAGGCTCGTGCCAGAGCCATTGCCATCTGTAAATTTGCCGGATTCTGTAATTCCACATCCGTGCGGATTGGTTCCCGCAGTCCCGGGGTAAATAACTGAACTTGGTGCTCCGGCTGAAGGTTTTCCGCCCGACAAAGGATGGCAAGGAACTTCTGTTGGTATTCTTCCACGGTGCCGGTTTGGGTAAGTTCCTTCAATTCGCCGAGAGGGTTATGGCGGATTGACGGTCCAAACCGAAGGTTGATGTATTCTTTGAAACGCTGCCAGTTGGGCTCCCCTTCATCCCTCTCCAGCTGGTAGTACCATTGCTGCGCTACTCCAACCAGGTGGTATGATGCGAGCCATACTTTCTCACTCTCCAATGTTTTCTGCCCGCGAAAAAATTGGTCGCATCTTTGCAACCAACTCAGTGGATCTCCCTGTCCATCGTAGGAGGGAAATTCCAATCGGTGGAAACGTGGAGGCTTCTCAGTTGCTAGTCCCCCTCCATTGCTAATGTGGCCTGCTGCGATTATGTTCCCTCCTGGGAGTGGAAGTAGTCCGTCTCCTGTGGGCCGTTTTTCCAATGCCATTAGCCGATTTCCCAGCTCCTCTTCTTTGTTCTGTTGTCCCTCCAGAATCTTCATCATCGCATCAACCCTCTTGGTCAGGGTGTCCAGATTTGCCGCCGTATTGGCTATCTGCTCATAGAGTGCTGTTTTGTCGTCAGCCATGAGCTCTGATACCAAGTTGTCACGCCTGGATCTCAAGTTGTAAGTATGTGCTGCAGGCGGCCGTGAAGAAGATGAAGACGAAGGCGCCGTGCTGGGGAATTGGGAAACCTAGGGTTTCCCTGCTAGATCAGAAGTAGCGGGCCAGCTGTCTGGATAGGGCCAATCGGCCAGGAGAACGGAAGGCTGGGTTTGAGGAAGAAGAGAAGGAAGATATCGAGATTTGGGGTAATACTTCTCTACCCTTTTATTAATATGATTCATCCCCTTTATATAATAGAGGAGAGGGCCGGCTAAACCGGATAACAATCTATCTTTAACCGAATACAACTCTGCTAATTAGATGGAACCGAGTCCTATACGACTCCTAACAAAACGACTCTGAAACTAAAAACCCTAACCTGCGGTAGAGTCCAGTGAACAGTGCCGCATCTCTTTCAAGCGTCTGTTTGCACGGGACGGGTCCTCCTTCCAAATACCTTGCCGAATCTGCCAGCCCTGACACTAACACTGACAACAGATCACAGAACAAAGCCTACACAGGCACTGATACTAACACAGAACAAAACTGAACAACACAGCTAATCTCAGAACAAGAATTACACTGCTACAAAGAGAGGAACATGCTCAAACAGTATATCAGCACAGGACTGCTCCACAACAAACAGTCATATCCACATCTACTAAAAGAGAACAAGAATTGCAACTAAAATACAAGTACCAACTAATCATCCACTGAAGAAATTACATGGCACAAATATTTCTCAATCACAAACACAAATTCACATCCATAATGCACAGATTAACAGGAATTAATCAGTTAACAATAAGCAATTGATAAGCAGTAATTAAGAACAGCAAATAGAGAAAGGGAGAGGAATTGGGGATTAACCGAAGGAAGGTGTAGTAGTGGTAGCAGAGGAAGGGGGAGCACTGGGGTCGCCGGAGTTGGTGATGGAGAAGTATTCATCGCTGAGGTCAGCGAAGTGGAAGCAGAAGACGAGGTCGTCGGGGTGGAAGAGGTGAGGTCACCGCGGTGAGGAGGTGGTGGTGAGTAGATGGACGGCGGCCACGGATTTGGTGGAGCGGCGGCGCAGCGGTGTAGAAGGGAGGAGAAGAGAGCAGAGGGGAGCAGTGAAGGTTAAGGAGGCCGTTGAGGTGGCTTGGGCGCCGGAGCTGAAGTGGAAGGCAGTGTTGGCTGGCGAGGAAAGGGAGATGGCGGCGGCGCACGGGATTTGGACGGCGGCCGTGGATGCGGTGGCGCGCTGGTGGAGGGATGGCGTGGAAAATGTGGTGGCCGCCGACGAGCTGCGGTTTTGGTGGAGCGGCAGAGTAGGATGCTGGAGGAGGCGATTTGGTGTAGCGCGTCGGATGCGGAAGGAGAGCAGAGGCTGCGGTGGACGGAGAGAGGATGCGATGTGGACGACGGCCGCCGGCGAGCTGGCCCGGCCTCGTCGTCGCCGGAGAAGAAGAAAGGGGAGGAGAAGCAAAAGCGGGGCAAGGGAAGAGAAGAACCGGGCTGAATTCGAAAACGGAGGAAGAGAGATGAGTTTTTTTTGCTATTTTAGTACCCTCGAAAGCGGGCTTCTCTAAAATAGTACCGATATCGTAGGTTTCTCTAAAACGGTACTGTTAATGATCTATCTACTCTATAATAGTACTCCACTTTACTTTCTTTTTTTTTTTTCTGATTTTTACTCCTAAACTACCTAAAGTACCCCTCCTAATTTGATTGCCATCTTCTAATCAAATCGTTTCACTTTGATTCTGTTCCAGCCCGCGTGTTCGCATTCCATTTGAGTGGCGGGCGGCGTGCTCCAGCTCGTCCGTGGCGCCGTCGTCCAAAGCACCGTCCCGGCGAATCTCCTCCGGGAAGCACCAGCCGTGTCCCGCGGCCTCTCGGCCCGTGGACATTCCCAGGGCCGCGCGCTTGTCCCGCGGGCGTGTTGACCAGCAGGACGACGAGGAGGACGACGACGGTGGCTGCGGCACGACGATGGTGCCGCCGCACGTCACGGTGTCGCGGAGGCGGACGTCGGAGGGGGCGGCGGCGTTCTCGCTGCGGTCGGGGCCCGGCCGGGCGCGCCGCGACCTCAGCCTCCTGCGCGACTCAGTGCTGCGGATGACCGGATTCATTGAAGGATGACAAGGCTGACCCGTCGTTTGTGCATATGCAAAGGTGTACTGGTCGTCACTTGTCTTCTCGGCGGCATTGGTTATTCAATTTTGTTCGTCCCCTTCCTCCTGTGGTTCCTGATCGAATTGCATCTGCTGTAGTTGAAGGAAACTTCTTCGAATGTGCTTCTTGAAATCAATCGCTGTGTTAGGATTTTGATGATGGAATAATCGAACCATCCTTGTATGTGCTTCCCAAATTATAGCTCTTGTGTTCACCGTCCATGTGATGTTTCTGTCGCTACTCTCACGGGTTTCAACAATTTTAGTTTGACCAAACAGGGCGGCTCAGCTAGCGAGGAGCGAGTGGGCGACTGCTTCGGGGCTCCTTCGCACAGAATCAAAGTGAAACGATTTGATTATAAGATGGCAATCAAATTAGGAGGGGTACTTTAGGTAGTTTAGGGAGTAAAAATCAGAAAAGAAAAAGAAAATAAAGTGGAGTACTATTATGGAGTAGATAGATCATTAACAGTACCGTTTTAGAGAAGCCCACGGTATCGGTACTATTTTAGAGAAGCCCGCTTTCGAGGGTACTAAAATAGCAAAAAACTCAATAGAGATAGGGATTTGAGGCCAATTGGGGAATTGGAATTTTGAATTTAGTGCTTGGAGTTCTTGCACCATGGGTCCCGTCAGCCTTCACGTGAATTTCACAAGTCCGCGAAAACTGCCACACGCCAAATTTTTTGCCTCACACCAAACAGGCATCCGAAACGATACGACAGTATGAAATTATTTTTGTAAACTGATTATACCACTCATAATTCAATCTATAATTCTAAGCGGTAGAACAGCTATACTTTTACAAACGGCATGATAGCTTTTGAACCAAAGTTTTATTCTTATCAGTTCTACCGCTTACAATAAAATTTTTTCAAGCAATAGTACCGTCAGTGAGAATAGGTTATTATGTAGTGTCAACCGACCCGCACCTCACCATGACTGCCACCGTGCCAGACGGCGTAGACTTCGCCGTGCTCCTAGAGCTGTCGTGGGACTACCGCCTGCCGCTCCTCTCCGTGTTCTCTCGTGCCACGAGCGCCGTTGTTGCCAACATGCCCCGCGTCCGCGCCATCGTCACGTCCTTCACAGTGTGATGTGGCGGCGGAGTTAGGCCCCATGCTACATGTTCTTCATGTCGGTGTGTGTGGCGCTGTCCATGTTCTTGCACCTCCGAAGCTCGATGCAACATTCCTAGGGGAGTTTCGGGACACGATGGAGCTGATTCGGCTACCAGATTAGGGTGCGTGCCGATCTGTGCCTCCAAGTCCCGAGCTCGATGCTCGCCGATTGGAGTAGAGAGGGATACACCGTGTTCCTCCGCACAGCCATGGAGTTCAAAAAAAATGGTGGAAAAGCCCCTCGTCAACATGTTCCAGGAGCTGCAATTTGGAGCGCATGAGAGCTTCTTGGACCACCTAGGGTGGCGGGTCCATGCGGTCAGGCTGCTGGCCTGGACCAGACCAGTCGAGGCAGACCATGACATCGAGTGCTTGCGCTGGTTAGACCAGCAACCACGTGGCTTCTTGGTGTTCCCATGCTTGGGAGCAATGGCATCACTGACGTGGCAGCAGACAACTGAGCTGGCACGTAGGCTGGAGCTGAGTCAGCACCGGTTCATCTGGGCTGTCAAAAGGACGGATGACACTCAGGTTAATGGGTATGGCACCTTCTTTGGGGCTCAAGAAGGTGCAGATGACATGTTTGACTTTCTACCCAACGGCTTCCTCTAAGACAGAGCGATTCTTAGCCACACTTCGGTGGGGTACTTCGTGACACATTGTGGATGGAACTTGACGTTAGAGGGTATTTTGAACGGTGTGCCGATGGTTGCTTGGCCGCTCTACGCGCAGCAGAGGATGAAGGGCCGCGGTGCTGGTGGAGCACGCGAGAGTGGTGCCTTAGGTTAAGGTCGGAGACGATGGGTTGGTGTGCAAGGAGGTCGCGAGTGTGATCCAGCGTATGATGGAAGGGGAAGAAGGGAAAAACATGTGAAAGCAGGCTAGTGGCAGCCGCTTTGAGCAAGGAGTGACGTTCGACTCAAGCCATAGAACGAGTTACAACTGAGTGGACCACGGCCAATCGAAAATAAAGAAAATGGGAAAGTCATTTTTTTGCATCTGCCATTTGTCCACAACTTGTTTGCTGTAATCCCAATCTGTATCTCTTATCAAATGTACAATCTGGTTCAAGTGTAGATTCTTTCCAACAGTATCTCTACCTCGAATTGTTCACCGCCTAGCACAACAGCTGTGGCTAGGCCACAAGAAAAGAACAAAGATAGAACAGAACAAAGATGGTTCCTGGGAAAGAACAATTATAACGGCCATAGCGATGCCACAAATGTGTGAATTTTCATTACTAGTCAAATTCCATTACCGTTTGCAGCATTTTCCGAGTGGTGGTAGTACAGTAGCACCCTTAAGAGTTATAGCACTGGATATGTTCTCCAGATTGAATACCTGTCGAAGATGCATATATTGCTTTTTATCAGACAAATTATAAGTGCTGTTGTCCGTTCTTTTGTAAGAACGGTAGCCATCACAGCATCAGTTCTTCTATCAGAATAAACGAATTGTTCTTTTATCAGATATTTTTATCAGATATATCAGATATTGACGCGTCACAATCAATGCACGGCAATGGTGTAATACGCCTTTTTTTAAAAAAAAAAAAAGAGGGGCCGGGCCGGGCCGGGCCGCCGCCGACTCGGTTTCAACGTGTGTGCTGTGGCCGAGCCGGACCTGGACCCGTGCCTTACAAGGGCCACTCTCCCTGGAATCAAACTATAATAAATTCCCCCTAAAATCGAGCTCAAAACTATATAATCAACGAGATTGCTAAGAGTACTACTTTCTCACATTGGGAGTACTCAATTTTTCATCATCTGATTTTGACTCGCAATTTGTGCTGCATATGGCTCCGACAAATAGCAGTGAGACTCCGGCGACGCTCCAGCAAGGTTAGGCTTAGGTTTCACTTGGGGTTAGGGTTGAATTCACTAGAGCCCCAGGTATATAGGGAGGTTAGGGGAGGCGGTGGACCGACAGTAGGGCGGCGATGTAACATCCTGATTTTCAGAGCCTTTTTGAAGTCTTTTAAAATAAATTTCATCATTTGAATTTTTCTGGAATTAATTAAAGCTTAATGGGAATTTTTATTAATAAAAAGGATTTAATATGACTAAAATATACATTAACATTTGTCAAAAATATCTTATTTGAGTTCATTGAGTCTCAAGGAATTTTCTGGATTTTTCTTGGATTTTTCTGGAGCTATTTGCTATTTTCTAGAGCTTAAAAGGTTTTATTTGAATTCTGGAAAAAGAAAATGAATTCCTAAAATCCCTAAAAGCCTAGTGGGCCAAAGCCCAGCCCACCTTCCTCTCTCCAAAACCAACCCGCCGGCTCAGCCTACCCGTGCTTGCCACGCGACGCACATATGCGTCCACGCACGCCCACCGGATGGTGGCCACGCATTGCCAATCTGGAGAGTCAGCCTTGCCCGCGTTTGATCTCGGCCGCTCACCGCCGATGTGCCGCTGACAGGTGGGCCCACCCGTCAGATGCATCGTCCCCGACCTGGACTTCGTCTCCACGTCGCCGCTGTTGCCGTCTCCACCTCAGACTCCACTCCGTTGCCGCTCACCCATGTCCGTCTCGAACTTGCCACCGTGCCTGCCACGGAGTCCTCGGCGTTCGCGCTATAAAAGGGCCACGAGCCCCTCATTCCTCGCATCCCGAGCCACCGCCTCTCTCGTCGAGTTCTTCATGCGCCGCCCTCGGAGCTTGCCGTGACTCTCGTCGTCGATCGCCACCAAGTGCCCTGTCGCTGGTGAGTCCCCGCCGCCGAGCCATCCCATCCTCTCCGTCGGCCAGACCGCCGGTCAACCCCGCCACCATCTTAGTCACCACCGACCAAACCCCGTCGCCTTGCTCCGGCACAAACCAGCCGCCGCCCTCGGTTCATGCGCTGTCGCGCAACCGAGGCGACGCCTCGCATCGCGTGCCTGACTGCGCCATCTCGCGTTCGCACCCCGCGTCGGTTCATCTTCCCGTGAACCCCATCCACTATGTGCCGAGTCTCTGGAAGTCCGGTCCCACTGGTCAGCATTCCTGTTCTGCAGACCCGTGGACCGAGCCTCGTTAGCCATGCTGAGACAGCCGCCATGCAAGCCCTAGGTGCCACTAGGGCGCCACATCAGCAGCTGAACTACCCATATGTTGCGTCATCAGCCCGGTCGGCCACACACTATTCCATGAGCCGAGTCTACCGTAGACTAGCCATCCCATGCACCAAGTCCATAGCACAGTAATTTTTCTGATTTTCAGCCTTTTCTTTAGATTAGATTTTCCGAGAGCCTGTTCTCCCTCGTCCGAACTCCAATTGACCCAATTCTTTTTCCTAAATTCATCTAAAATCAGATCTATCTTTTGGTTCTAGTTTTGAAGTTTTTAGAGTTCACTTGAATTTTGTTTGAATTTATTTTGTGTTTCGTCTCGTTTTCTCTCTCGTTAGATCACGCTTTCGAAGGAGCTGAGTCAGATTTGAGGATCAAGAGCCATCAACTGAGCAAGGCCAAGGCAAGTCGTGACCTTTGATCATGTTGAACCCAATTTTTAAATCTATTATGTATTATTTTGTTTTAAATTATCATGCATCGTTACTTTATTATAAAACCCTTGTATTGATAGTTATTACCCAAATTGATTAATCCCTCCTTGATAATTTGGTTGCCATGATTCTATTGTCACCATAGGATGGGTAATTATTTAGTGATGCAATATTAGTTGTCACATGGGTTGTACGTTTAGAATTGCTTAGCTATGCTTGTAGTACGTTGGATCTATCATCACATGTGCTCAATTAATTAATCTTGACTTAGTCATATACTGGAACGTGGTGGTCAGCCACATTTATAAAATTTGGTTGACATGACATGGGTAGTGTCATTTGTACTGGTTATACAAAATTGGTTTTTCACTTGGGCGAAAGATCGTGCAGTAAAGGGGGTGCAGTTTGCACATGGGATGTGGATGCTTCGCCTAGATAAATCTAAGGACTTAACTTGTACGCCATTGATCTGAGCTTTACCATGCAAACCACATGTCTAGTATGGGATAGACCTGGCATAATAATTTGTGAAGTCTCAACTTTGGTTTCGCTACTGATGTTGTTGTGGTGCAAGAGGAGGCAATTATCGACTAGGTGGTCAGTCTACTCGACGGCGAAACCTTAGCGAGTGGGATCAAGTTGAGATGGATCATTGTAAAAGCCTTGTTGTGATTCTCTTTAATGTGAAGATTATTACATCGTGTGGGTACAGTTGTGCAACCTCTGTAGAGTGTAAAACTATTCGAATAGCCGTGTCCTCGGTCATGGACAATGCTCGGTGATTTCACACGAGGGGTAGAGTTTTCCTAAAAACCTGGTTGGGTTAAGTTGGAAAGTGAACGGATAGTTCACGGGTGTTCATTTCATGGATTTTAGTTCATGGTGGATTCCTTGGGTGAATGGTCAGTTCACTTGTGGTTGGTCTCGATTCCTTTGGTTATTTATTTATTATCATTTACAGGGTTCGCTTTTCAATCTATTTACTGTATTTACTTTAAATTGTCGTTTTCTGCAAAATTAAACTATCTGCCATTCTTTGGTAAGTCTTGCATACTATATTGCATTATTGTTACAAACGACTTGCTGAGTACTCTATGTACTCACGACTTCATCCATACTTGCTCAGTTGAGGAGGAAGGACCAGATCAGCAGGAGCTATTAGAGGAAGGATACTTCGACGACTTCGCGGATTAGGACTTCGCTTCCCAATCGATTGCCTGTGGGCATGTCGAATGACTATCTTGTTTATTTTGTTTTCCGCTGCTAGTTTCTTTAAGCCTTTCAGGCTATTAATTGTAAGCTTGGCCATAAGGTCGTACTTTGATAATTATCAATAAAATTTGGATCTTTTCTTAGTAAATCGTGATGTGGATGATATTACTTCTTTGTTTACACTGTGTGCACTAGCGTGATTTTGGACTAGTGCATAATACACTAGAGAGTCTGGATTTGCATATTCGGGTCTTGACAGGCGAGGTGGCTATGGCACCATCGACACCACGTGTTGGAGGAGGGTGGTGGATAGTGGAGGTCGACGGGGGCGACGAGAAGTGGGTAGTGAGGAAATGGCGGGAGAGGTTAGGAGATGACAAGACGAGGAAGGAGGGTGGCGTAGCAGCCTCTCACTGGATAGGAGGAAGGGGCAGGGTGTGGGGCGGCTCGCTAAAGAGAAGAAAAAAGGGCGGCATCGGTTTTTTTGGTTTAATCGGTTCGGTATATATGGTATATACAGTAAATACGGTGTTTGTAGTTCGGTAATATACGGTATTTTTAGAAGTACAGTTCGGTATCAGTAAATCCCAATTTATTTCGGTGTGGTATCAGTAGATACCATATTTACCAAAATTGACGCGAATTGCAAACGATATGGCGACTAGGGAGACAAGTAAGCGATAATACATATACTCTCGGCAATAGAATTAGAATTTTAGAAGCACTCTAATGGAGTATGGAGATTCGATGACATATGCATAAAGTAATAAAGCATAATAATTAATGATGTTCTCTGTCCATTAGAAACATCTATCTTAGTCTTATTCTGTTTGAAGTGGCTATAACTTGAAGTAGAGAAAACCAGAGCTTTTATGTACATATGTAGTATATATATTGAGTTGAACAACATAGCTAGCCTAGCTCAGTTTGGAGAGACAGCATGGGGGCATTCGGACCTTTGGTCGTGGGTTTGAAACCCATTGGTGCCACACTGTGCATTACTGTTTTTCGGTATTTTTGGTTTTTAGTCGGTTTTTCCTGAAAAAACCGAATGCCAAAAAAACCCAAAATCTGAAAACCGTATCGAATACCAAAAACCGGTCAAACCGAGTAGACCAGTTTGGTTCGGTTTTTTCGATTTGGTTTTCCGGTTCAATTGAAAAATGCACAGCCCTAGTTGGGGTGGAGGGAGGGAGGCAGGAGCTACGATGGCTCACTAGCCAGCAGCACCAGGGGTAGGGCGGGGCAGTGCCTAGGGTTGTGGGAGGGGAGGAGAAGGGAGGAATATATATGATTTGAGGGGAGGAATAAGATCCTTGGATCTAAATCTAATAGCTCAAATTTAAAGTACCCTCTAACAAAAAGTACTCACATATCTCCTAGGCACCTCCTAGAATCAAAGTACTTGACATCCAACATCTCGTAATCCTTGCCTTGGTGATTGTTAAGATCGGATACCACCTGTTATGAAATTGACAAGACAGAGCACAGATTAAGGAATAACAATCAAGAGCACGAGACATAGATTTAAAAAGGAAAACCCTCTCGAGTGAAAAACCACAGACGCACTAATATGCACACACCTTGACTTAAGATGCATGCATGCAAGTTAGTCCCGATCTTTCGTCGTAGGAGAAATCCTAGGATCAGCGAGTTGTGACTTTAATGAAGGAGAGGCTAACCAAGGTCCAAGAATGCAACCAACAACCTCACAATCGCTAAACCACTTCTCAATTGGTTATCAATCATGTCAAAACACAATTAAAAGGATGCTAGTGAAGTAAAAAACTATTAGGCACAATGTGAGCCCGTACTCTTCACTGCTATACTTGTTAAAAAAGAAGATGACACCTGGAGAATGTGCATAGACTATAGGCAATTGAATACAAACACTATTGAGAACAAGTACCCAATACCTATAATTGAGGGCCTACTTGATGAGTTACATGGAGCCTAATACTTTCAAGGATTGATATGAGCTCTGGGTACCACCAGATAAGAATGAACATCGAAGACATTTGTAAAACAACATTTAGCACTCATGTGGAATATATTGAATTCATGGTGATGCCATTTGGTCTCACAAATGCACCATTAACCTTCCAGGCCTCGATGAATAGAATCCTAGTTGGATGCTTGAGGAAGTTTGTGTTATTCTTCTTTGATGACATCTTGATCTATAGTACATCTTTGGAGGAACACACGGAACATTTGAAAATTGTCCTAACAATCCTGAGAGAGAACAACTTATTTGCTAATGATAGCAAGTGTGTATTTGGGCAACAAAAAAGTAGTATCTAGGACATATCATTAGCATGTTGGGAGTAGCCACTAATCCTCAAAAAGTGATTGCAGTGAGAGAGTGGCCAACACCAAGTAATGCAACACAATTGAGGGGATTATTAGGACTTGCTAGTTATTATAGGAGATTTTTCAAGAACTTTGGAATCACCTACCGACCACTGTTTGATGGACTTAAGAAAAACGCTTTTCACTGGGACAAGGAACAACAACAGTCATTTGAAAAGGTCAAGGAGATGTTAAGTACTACACTTATGTTAAAACTTGCTGATTTCACTCAACCATTTGTCTTAGAAGCTAATGCTAGTAGGCAAGGAATAGGAGCAGTACTTATGTAGGCAGAGAGACACATCTTATTTGAACAAGTCAATAAGACCAAGGACAACAACCATGTCAACTTATGATAAAGAAGCCTTGGCAATATTAGAAGCCCTAAAGATGTGGAGGCACTACCTAGCAGGGGAAGAATTGGTTATCAGGACAAATCAATAAAGTCTTAAATACATGAATAAACATAGGTTGATAGGAGTACAATATAAATTGGTAGCTAAGCTATTGGGTTATAACTATAAGATTGAGTACAAAAAAGGCAGAGAAAACAAAGTAGCTGATGCTTTGTCCAGAATACCTCAACTCAAGCAAAGTATGGCTATAATAGCAGCAATCCCTAGTTGGATTGAAGAGGTACAAAATAGCTACCAAGCTGATGAAAAGTGCCAAGACTTGTTAACTAAACTGAGTGTGGATAGCCAAGCACAAGTCCACCATACCTTACAAAATGGAAGCATCAGATATAAAGGAAGGTTATATGTGGGAAGTAGTACTAGTTTCAAAAATCAACTCCTTGATTCACTCCATATTTCAGCTTTAGGGGGGCAGTCAGGTGAAAGGGCTACATATCAAAGACTCAAGTTACTATTTTACTAGCCAGGGATGAAACTTGAAGTGAATAATTATGTGAAGAGATGTCCAGTGTGCCAGAAGAACAAACCTAAAAATGTGCATTTCCCTGGATTTCTATAGCCTTTACCTATGCCAAAAATGGCATGGGCACAAGTAAGAATGAATGTCATAGAAGGATTGCCCATATCAAAAAACATTATGTGATACTAGTGGTAGTTGACAGATTCACCAAGTATGCACACTTCATATCTCTCAAACACCCATATGTAGTAGAAGACATTGTGGATCTCTTTATTGAGCATATATACAAATTGCATGGGTTACCATCTGTGATAATCTCTGACAGAGACAGGATATTCACAAGTACCTTATGGCAAGAGTTGTTCAAGGCTTTGGGAGTTAAGGTTTGCTTTAGCAGTGCTTACCATCCTCAAACACATGGTCAAACAGAGAGGGCTAATCAGTGTCTAGAAACTATCTGAGGTGCATGGTTTTTACAAGTCCTAAGAGATGGAAATTCTAGCTCTCTCAAGCTAAATGGTGGTATGAGAGACCATATGGAGGTAACCCCATATTTGTGATGAGTAATTGACGCTTGAGTTAGAGAGTTTGAGTTTGTTTTGGTATTTCATGCTGGAGTACCTTTCATTAATGCTAATGTATGATTATGCTTTTCGAGCGGTGCTATGTGATGTTTTCTTGTCTGTAATGGCTGCAGGACTTTGAGGCTAGGTCGTGGCGAGGCATGGATGGCCAGACTAGGCACAGGCGGTGCTGAGGTCAAAGCGGTCGGGAGATGCCGAAGACGGCGGGGACTCGAAGTGGTTGCGAGGCGTGGACAGCAAGAAAAGAGGAAGCTTTCAGGAAGGTGCAGCAGGGGCATTTCGATAAAATGCGCAAGGCTACAAAATGGAAGCGGATCTTGTTGAAGCTGATGGGTAAAGTGCTGTAGCAAATGGGTTGGAGACCTGGTAGTAGAAGGCTATAAATAGAGGAGGTTAGGGTTTGGAGGAGGTATCCAGGTTCCCTCCTTCTTTCTGGTGTAAGGGTTTTGGATTTTAGTCCCATTTGTGTGTGAATTATGGAGTGGGTGTTGGCTGCCACTTCTTGATTTTCCTTTTGGGGTGTGAGCTCCTTCCTTCTATATAGTGAGTGGGAGTTGGCAGTGCAAGGGAGCTCATGTAAGAGTATTTGTTTTCCTGCGTAAGTTGACCAGAATGTGAGCTGGGGTGTGAGATGGCTGTAGAAGGAACTCTATGTAATCATTCATGTCTTCTCATCAATCTATGAGATGTTCCTTCTCAGTTATGATGATTTTGTGTTTAGATTCTATTTCATCTTTTCTGGTCTCTGTTCCTCTCTGCCGTTTTTGTTTCTTGAGTTAAATCTTTGAGCAAGGAGCTGCAGAATCATTTTGCTCTGATTTGGGAATCTCCTCAAAGCCCCTTGGCTAGCTAATTCCCAAGAGCAAAGATTTCAAAAAGAGTTTTCCATCCAAGAATGTGGTCGCCCTCATTCCTCTGTTTACCCTTTTCTAGGGTTTGGAGGCAGAGCACTCTTGCTCTCATGCCTTCTCAGTGAAATGATGGTTCAAGCTTTGTGCTTTCTCTTCTGAGGATGGTTCTCTGATGTATTTCAGAGATTCATGAGCAGAAGATTAGATATTCATGAGCAATTTGCATTTTGTTTCTCTACTGATCTCTTTTCAGGTTCTGAAGTTTAGTTGAGTGTTTTTCTTGCTTTGTTGGTTTCTGTGTCTGCCAAGATTGATTTTCAAGCTGAAGCTCTATTCTCTTGATCTGAGAAGTGCAGTTATCTCTTTCTCATTTCCTTGATTTCTTCAGTCTGCTTCTCTTATCAGTAGTCTTTTCTTTTTGCTTGTCTGCTTTTTCTGCAAAAGTGTTTGTTCAAATCTGAATTGTATCTTCCTGAGGACATTTTGGTGTTTAGGTTTAAGTCTTGTCCTTATGGTCTGAGAAACTCTGGGTTCAGTGGCTCTTCTCTCCATTCTAGCCTTCACTTCAGTACTTACTGTGTCGGATTTGTCAGTTAGCCGCTCTCTGCTTTCATGTTTGCATTCGCTGAAACCATACCCGGTCAGACCGAAGATGAGAAGGCGGTCAGACCGCTAGGGCTTAGCGGTCAGACCGGCCTCACTACGATGGTCCAACCGGTTAAGCCTGGGCGGTCAGACCGGCCTAGTCATGGCGGTCAGACCGGCTAAGGCATTGCGGTTAGACCGGCCCTGCATGAGCGGTCAGACCGCTAGCACTTTGGCGGTTTGACCGGTGTTGCTGCTTTCAGAACTGCCTTTTGTTTTCTCTGTCTCGTTTTCTTTTCTGTGTATTTAAGTTTCTAGTGAGCATGAACCCTCTTTCTTCATAGCTTCTATAGCTATCGGAGAAGAAGTGTGTGGATAATTCGGGGCGATTTTTGAAGGCACCATTCACCCCCCCTTCTGTTGCCATTTCTGATCCTACATGGTATAATACATCTTTCCACACGTCATTGGGCATTATCCCTATTCAAGCACTATATGGGACAAAACTGCCACAAGTAACTAAGGTAATGCTCCCTGATGTAGCCACAACTGGAAATTAGAACATATCACAACAAAGAATGGTAGCATTTGAGGCTATCAAAAGTTCACTGCAAAAGGCCCAAGCCCAAAGGAAATTCTTCACTGACAGGAACAGAACAGAGAGGGAGTTCCATGTTGGGGATATGGTTACTTAAAAATGCAACCATATAGGCACAATGCCCTGGGACTACACAAGATTCTATAGGCCATTTAGAGTAATGAAGAAGGTTGGATAGGTGGCATACAAACTCATATTATATACCTCCAGGATGCCTCATACACCCAGTGTTTCATGTAGGTCAACTCAAAAGGCACCTTGGACCGAAAGCAATACCTAGTCCTAAACTACTCTTAATTGATTTTGAGGACAATATTCTTACTGAACCCATGTCAGTTGTGGAAAGGAGAATGATAGCTAGAAACAATGAGTCTATAGTGCAATGGTTGATCCAGTGGAAGAATCTTCATGTGGAATCTACTACTTGGGAGGATGCTAATTTCATCTCCAAGGTATTTCCAAATTTTCATCCTTGAGGACAAGGTTCTTTAGGGGAAGGCAATGTATGACTGAAAATTTCATATTCGAGTCAGCTAAGGAGTGGAAGGAGAAAATCACTTGGACGGTGGAGATATCTCGATACCACTTTGTTACAGGATCTAAAGGCTATGGATGCAGTAGGCTTTGTTATGAGAGATCGGCGGCTGAGGATAACACAAACCCTTTCATGGGTGATCAAGTGGTTCAAGAGACTTGCAGTAATCACTATTAACTGCTAAGGACACTGTTGCCGTAATCTAGTTGTCGCTTTCTTCTTCTAATGGTTTGTTGGTCAGCTGCACACTCAATATGAGCAGCCGCCGGATGTTTCGAGGATATATTGTTGAAACCCTAGCTCAGGGCCGGTCCTGGGATTTTAAGGACCCGGGGCAAAACTAGAAATAGGGACCCTAGTATAAATATCTAAATATAAATCTACACACACATATATAATTTTACCAACAAACACTTAAAATGCGTTATGTATTAAAGAAAAATTCATATCAAAGAGTTCATAGATATTACCTTAAAATTTTCTTCTAACATTTCTAGATGCGAAGTCATTGATGATGGTATTGGTATCAATCTCATCCAATAATTTCTTCTCAATACATAAAGTTGTCAAACCGTTTAATCACTCTTGAGACATTGTTGACCTTAAATGATTCTTCAACAATTTCAACTTTGAAAAGCTTCTTTCAGCTGATGCCACAGTCACACGCATAGTAAATAAAATCTGATAAGCAATAGAAATATTAGAATAACAATCCGCTTCTCTAACAAACTCAAAGATCTCCATAGCAGACATTGGTTTATCTGATAAAGTCAATTGCATAACACTTAACTCAGAAATTAGATCATTTAACTCAACATCAGATGAACCATCTAGAGAGAAAGTTTCTGCAAATTTTGTACAACATTCTTTTAATTTAGTTCGATCCAATGACTTCAATGTTGTTGAACTCATTAAAAATCCAAATATACTTCCGAATGTTTAGAGTTCTTGAAATCTATTTTTCAATGAATTGATTGCCATATCAACCATAACAAAAAAATAATTAACTTCAAATTCCTTCTCAGCTTGCAAAATTGCTTCATCACAATCAATTTCATCAAACTGTTTCTTCCTAAGAACACGCCGGTTAACTGGAAATGATGGCTCTACATTCATTTGAGCTGCAATATCTTTGGCAATGATCATACTCAAAGCAAACCTTTCATTCTATACATAAGTATTAAAGTATTTAACCATGCCTTCTATTTGTTGTATGTATATACTCTACAAGTATATGGGGGGCCCTGAATTTTGGGGGCCCGGGGCGGTCGCCCCTCTTGCCCCCCCTCAGGGCCGGCCCTGCCCTAGCTTACTTTATGCTATTTCCTTTCCTCAATTTACCTACTGCATTACTTTTTCTTGTTCTTCCATTTCCGTAATTTGCTTTACAATTTGTGTTCGGATTCGAATTCAATCTCCGGTTCCTGCCAATACATGCATTATTGATATTCTTCACCACCTGTTAGCACAATCTGTGATCCAGTGGCGGACGCAGGAATTTTGGAATGGGTGTTCGAAGCTGTAAAAATATTTTTCAGTACAGAATATAAAGATCTACAGTAGCAATAGTTAACATACCATTGAGGTGGACGCAATCTTCTGTGTCTTTCTAGCTCTCTCCCACATAGATTTCAGATTTGTAGACTTCTTCATTTTTTATAGCTCAAAGATCTACAAAATCATAAAATACAAGTGTTACTCACATACTGCATACACATACAGACATGAGACATACAGGATGCAGCACCAACACCACATCCATTGTAATATGTAAATTACAAGTTATATAGCCATTTAGCCAACTAGTTCCAAGTCTCATAACCACTAACCAATCTGCATGCATGCGGTCCAAACCAAATAACCGACCAACCGGTGAACGGGGCACGAGCACAAACCGACAAACATACGATTCTTGTTTAGTACTTTAGTGTTTATGAAGTCTGAAGTTAACATTTAACAAGCATGCGGATGATGCTGAGTTCTTTGTCTTCTTGACCGGTATTACGGAACGAAATGGAAATGCTGAAGTTAACAAGCATGCACATTGCACGACATTAGTCACTGCCCACTAGCGATCGAGGCTGTGAGGCACGGCCGCTGATCGCCTGTAAGTAGTATTGTAGTAGTACAACTACTCACCGCGGTCACGAGCGGTGGGCGGAGCTTCGCGATGTCACGATCTGCGGTGGGCGATGGTAGTGGAGCGGAGGCCGGAGCGGACAGCGGAGGGCGGAGCGGGCGGCCCGCGGCGAGCGGAGGCGGACGAGCGGGCGGCCTAGATCCGCGGTCGCGCTTCGGTGCCGGCGGGCGCGGAGGGCCGGAGTGGACAGCGGAGGGCCGGAGTGGACAGCGGAGGGCGGAGCGGATGGCCCGCGGCCGGAGCGGCGGAGTTGAGGCCGGAGAGCCCAGATCTGGCGGTCGCGCGCGGTGCCGGCGGGCGACGGAGGGCCGGAGCGGAGCAGAGGGGAGGGCCGGAGTGGATAGCAGAGCAGGGGGTGGATCTACAGTGGTTCATGGGTGTTCAGCTGAACACCCAAATTTTTTGACAAACAATCTAGTATATGTGAGGTATAATACATATATATGTATATATAAGGGTCAAAAATCAGTATTTCAGCCTCCTTCGGCCGGTCCGACGTTCGCGGTTCGCACGGGTCGAGCTCGCACTGCGTGCAGCCCAGCCAGCCAGCTCGCGGTCGCCAGCCCATTTACGGCGTGGCGTAGAAACCTCCTGCACGAGGCTCCGAGCGCGCGCTCGAGAGCGTAACCCTAGCGCTCGCGACCAGCGAGCGGGCGTGCCGCCGAGTGCCCGAGCAGGCAAGCTGCGAGCAGTGTTGGCCCTCCAAAGCTCGCCTCCACGCCGCGCCGGGCGCCGGCCTCGCTCGCCTCCGAGCGCGCCGCCCGCCGCTCGCTCCGGCCCTCCGCCGCCCGCCGGCACCGCGCGACCGCGGATCTGGGCTCTCGGCCTCAACTCCGCCGCTCGGCCACGGGCCATCCGCTCCGCCCTCCGCTGTCCACTCCGGCCCTCCCCTCGCTCCCTCCGGCCTCTATCGCCCGTCGGCACGCGCGCGCCGGCAGATCTGGGCTCTCGGCCTCAACTCCGCCGCTCCGGCGCGGGCGTCTGCTGTCGCCGGCCCTCCGCCACCCGCCCGGCACGCGCGCGACCGCTAGATCTGGGCCGTCCGCCCGTCCGGCCTCCGCTCTGGCCACGGGCCGTCCGCTCCGGCCTCCGCTGTCCGCTCCGGCCCTCCGCTCCGCCGCCATCGGCCCGCCGCAGACTGCAACACTGCGTCAGCTCCGGCTCCGCCGCTCCGGTGACCGCGGTGAGTAGTTGTACTACTACAATACTACTTCTATGCGACTGTGCGGCTGTGCCTCACAGCCTCAGTGCCTGGCTAGTGGGCAGTGGCCAATGTCTGTGCAATGTGCATGCTTGTTAACTTCAGCATTTCCATTTCTGTTCCGCAATACCGGTCAGCAAGACAGCAACTCAGCATCATCCGCATGCTTGTTAAATGTTAACTTCAGACTTCAGTAAACACTAAAGTACTAAACAGTAATCAGTATGTTTGTCAGTTTGTGCCTGGTGCCCTGGTTCACTGGTTGGCTGGTTATTTGGTTTGGACTGCAGACAGCAGACTGGTTAGTGGTTATGAGACTTGGAACTAGTTGGCTAAATGGCTATATAACTTGTAATTTACATATTACAATGGATGTGGTGTTGGTGCTGCATCCTGTATGTCTCATGTCTGTATGTGTATGCAGTATGTGAGTAACACTTGTATTTTATGATTTTGTAGATCTTTGAGCTATAAAATGGAAGAAGTCTACAAATCTGAAATCTATGTGGGAGAGAGCTAGAAAGACACAGAAGATTGCGTCCACCTCGATGGTATGTTAACTATTGCTACTGTAGATCTTTATGTTTTGTACTGAAAAATATTTTTACAACTTCGAACAGCCATTCCAAAATTCCTGCGTCCGCCACTGCAGCGGAGGGCGGAGCGGACGGCCCACGGCCGGAGCGGCGGAGTTGAGGCCGGAGAGCCCAAATCTGGCGGTCGCGCGCGGTGCCGGCGGGCAGCGGAGGGCTGGAGCAGAGCGAAGGGCCGGCGTGGCTCGGAGGCAAAGCGGAGGGCCGGCACCCGGCGTGGCGTGGAGGCGAGCTTTGGAGGGCCGGCATTGCTCGCAGCTCGCCTGCTCGGGCACTCGGCGGTGCGCCCGCTCGCTAGTCGCGAGCGCTAGGGTTACGCTCTCGGGCGCGCACTCGGAGCCTTGTGCAGGAGGTTTCTACGCCACGCCATAAATGGGCTGGCGACCGCGAGCTGGCTGGCTGGGCCGCACGCAGTGCGAGCTCGGCCCGTGCGAACCGCGAACGTCGGGCTGGTCGAAGGAGGCTGAAATACTGATTTTTGACCCTTATATATACATATATATGTATTATACCTCACATATACTAGATTTTTTATCAAAAAATTTGGGTGTTCAGCTGAACACCAATGAACCACTGTAGATCCGCCCCTGCTGTGATCGGGCCAGAAGACAAGACCAGGCCAAAGGTGCTTCAAGGGAAATTACAATTCTATTTGGTAGTCCATGCATAAAGTAGCGGCATGCGTGAAATCATGTCTAAAAAAAAGAAGATTGGCAAACAAAACATTGCGACACTTTCTCAAGATAACTAACAACGAGAGGTAACCAACAGCTAGCATCGGAATTATCGGAAAAGTGCAAATTTTCTCTTGCAAGAACGCTTGGTAAGCAGCAAAGCATCAGTTCTTTTATCAAGATAACGTAATTGTTCTTTCATCAAATAGCGAGGCATCAGAACTAGATCAGCATAATGGCTACTTCCGTAAATGTGCGCCTGTGCGATAAATCGATGTCTTGATGAATCAAAAACAAAGATTAAAAAAATATAAACTTGGTGGCATCATGACCTGTAAAGACCATTTAAAATTTGTGCACCCCTCACCATGAGCAACAAGTCAAACACCCTTTCAAATGCTAGAAAAAGCCATCATTCAGTATGCAGGGTGTAGGTTCCTCACGTGGTTGAAACGAACTCGTCATCAAGTTTGACAACTCTTCCTGGAATCAAACTGAAAACAACATGTAATCAGATGCTTGATATTGAATATCTTAATACGTAGCCTCGCAACTGAGAACCTGAGCACATAACCTCATATGCATAGTCATTCATATTCTTCAGCATATCCTACCTCAGTGATAACAAGAGCTGTGCTTGAGCCACAAGATGGCTCGTGAGAACCAACAAATAAAGGCCCAGTTATCTACTGGATATAGGAATTGCTGCATGTGTGGAAATTCTCAAGACAACAACAGCATGCTGATGCGGCAAGAGCCAAACAAGTTCCAGAAAAACATGAATAAACAACATAGTACTGCAGATCCATATACTCAAGGTAGCGGTAATCGACAGTACCGCAATGGTTACTTATCAGAATAAACATCACTTCTACCAGAAAAAAAAATGTAATTGTTCTTTACAGCAGTGGCAAGCAACCACATCAGTTCTTTTTGTCAGAATAATTAATGCAACTGTCACCAGAATTCATGCACCATATATACCTATTCTTTTTGGCTACAATTGATGGCTTTTGTCTGTATTTTTCGAGATGGTGGCAGACGACGGAAATATTGACGTGGACAGTATACACAATTTTAGTCTTAAAAAGCCATTTGCATAATCTACTTTAAGAAACCACCTCATTTCAAAGAAGTTAAAAGCCGAAAGGAAGGAGTGACAGACACTCCAGCTCTGGGTAGCAAACGCAGAGCGCACAGTAAAGCACAGTGGCAAGGTGTGAGGAAAGTCAGCGACTATAGCACGTAAGGGTTGAAATAGCAGAAAATACCGTAGCGTTTTGCACTGTAGCCTTATACTGTAGTATCAAATATGAGCCATTCTTTTTGGATCGTAATATGAGCCATTCTTTTTGTATCGTAATATGAGCCATTCTTTTTTTGGATCGGACGGTTGAGAATCAATCAAAGTCATGGAACCATGCTCTTCCGCATTCACTGCTCTAATTAAGAGGATCTCAATCCATAAATTCCATCAGTCTCTTGTGACTAATTGCACCGCTGAAACAAATGGGTGTGTCTAGTCATCACTCCTAATAATCATCCAGATTTGAGACCGTTGGATTAGAGATTCAACGGCCCCATTTTTTTTGGAGGGGGAGATTTTTTTTTGGAGCGGGTGGGAGAGAATTCATGGCCGTTGGATCTCTAATCCAATGGTTATAAATCTGGATGATAGTTAAGAAGAAAACATCCGGGTGATGTTTATCAATACCCGAAACAAATTATAATTGCCGAGGTAATTTCTGAACTGACTGGTCATTCATGAAACCTCCACCGCTCCACACCTCATCTCTTCCACCCCTTCTCTTGATCCAAATCTGAGCCCACTCTCCTAACTCCGGCCACTGGAGTCACCGGCGGCGAGTGAAGAGGGGTCCCCACCGCTTTTTTTGTACTGCAGTAGCTTAGAGTTCCTCTTTTATCCTAGCTTTCTTCTACTTTTGCTTGTACAGTAGAAGCTCCTCGCGGTCGTTGTCCGTTCCGATGGTTTCCCCTCCTGGTGCCGGCGATCCAAGGTTTGCTCCACCACTTTAGCATCTTCCCCCCTGTGTTGTTCATGTTTACCGGTGTGCCGCCTCTTTGGCCACTATGTTTATCCACCCTACTTCTTCTCTATTTCTTGGCAGTAGATTAGTTCCGATCTTCAAATCCATGGCAAAGATTGTAAGCTCTTCTCCAGATCCGGCTATCTCAAAGCCAAGAAGTGAAGATTTGAGTGCTAGTTTCTTACTGGTCTCAACAACCTTCTCGTCGGCGCCACCGGCGAGCTTTACCTCCTCAAACTCTCAGTCTAGCAGAGGAGGTACATGCCATCGAGTAGGTGTACAACAGTCTCCAAGTGAGCTATGCCTCCTACTCCTCTTCATCATCTGGTTCACGTTGGCCATTCCCAATATCTCTGGCAGTTTTAAGCTAGGGTTCTTGCCGGCCATACTTTACCTTCGGCAAACACAAGAGAAGGTTCAAGATGGGTGCTCTCCATATCACCAGCAAAGAGGTTGGTTCAAGGTTGCTGCCTGCCTGCTTCTACAACTCCAGCAATGTGCTCCAACTTTCTTCACCGATTGGTAAAGTTAGATGCAATGGGTGAGTTCTTTTGAGTTGTGACTTATACCTTTTGGCTTAAACTCTTGAATTTGACTGTTCGCGCGAGAGAGTACAGAGAGAGATACTCGCATGCGATTTTGATTAATATAGTTGAAGTCAGAACTATGTCCACTACAATCGACTTGTAGACCCCACCTTACAAAAGACATTTCGTTTGAAAGCTAGTTACTATAGAAAGTCAAGTCATAAGCCTAAAAGAACCTACCGAATGCCATAGAAGAAGGGCATGGTTGTAATTTTTTTTATCTTCTTGTCCTTCTGTGTAATATTTGGGAGTTGTCCTATTACTACTATAACTAGTAAGGTGCCTGTACGTTGCAATGATGCCCAAAAAAAGGTAATAGATATAATCAAGCGTAGAGTTGTGGATTTATCTCAGATTTCATACTATGTAAAAGTTTTTCTCAACAGGGGATTTTGCAAAAATCAAGATAATTCACTTTGTGCTAAGTGATTTAATAAAAAATTGAAACTAAAACTTCTTATATATTTTTTAATTTTTACAAAAATATTTGAACTTTTTCTTGTGGTACTCCTATATTCGAAGTAGATCTTAAAAATTTTCACTGAAAAAATAGTTGACGTGCCTAACCTACACTATCTGTAATAGGTCACATCTCATACGATAGCGAAGAGAAAGAGGTGGTGAACGGCTAAATTCACGTTTTATATTAGCATGGATAATGAAACAGGGGTCATATTTCCTTAAAAAAAACCCCTAAATTCTACCTATGTACGAAGAATCATAAAAGCTTTCGGATTTGGATCCTGTAACTTTGCATAGCAAAGGCTGAGAGTAAACCACGGTCGCAAAGGAGGAAAGTCAGGGCACCGTACTCTAGCGATGTGACTGTTACCCGAAATTAATAATCAATGTAGAGGATACATATTAATTAGAACATAAATAACAAATGAAACTCATTGATTCTTTTATCATTTTCTTTTCCCTGTGCAGCCATCCAAGACTAATGCTTACAAATTAGTAAGATGTTTTAATGTTACCATATGTCTGCATGATCAAGCAAATCTAGAAAGTTTTACACCACGTCTGCATCTCAGCCTTACAAATCACAACAGAAGCTCTAACATACCAGGTCCTACAACAACAAAGGGCAAGAATAAAACATGAAAGCTTTTATGATTCTTCGTGCATAGGTGGAATTTATTAGCTAGATGCCGGAGAAATTGTGAAAGAATATGTCAGCATCATTTTGCATTTGTAGAAAACCTTGTTTTTCATATGAGCAAGAAAACCAAGTGGTTCAACAAGTAATATTCTATTTTTTTTCGGAAACGAGCACCAAGTTATATTCTAGAGAAAACTAGTGGTTTGAGCGACATTCTTTTGTCCGCTGCTTTACGCAACCATTTTCTGTTATAAATAGGCCACCACTATTGTAAGAGAAACACTGCAACATTGGCACACTTAGCTCCCGGCCTCCTGTGGCAGGACTACTGAAGCCTTCAGAGCAAAAGAATGGTTACTAGCATACGTGAAATAGTGGGAATTATAGGTATTTTTTTTTCTGTCCACAAGCTACTTGAATTATTTCACTTCATCTTTGTAACACCGCCACGTTTCTTTCTTGCAGGATGTGCAGTTTGTGCGCTCCTCTATGCAACACCAATGTACATGATCACATTCTAAACTGTATGATAAGAAATACAGCATGACGTATTAATTGCTTACCGCTGTATTTTTGTGACTTTGTTTCCCAGATTAACATTTAAGAGAGTGATAAAGAAGGCCAGTGTCGAAGAATTCTCCTGCGTACCATATATCTTAGCTTTGTTCAGCGCCCTCATTTACACTTGGTACAGCATTCCAGTGGTGAGCTATGGGTGGGAGAACTTGTCACTCTGCAGCGTCTGCATACTAGGTGTGCTCTTTGAAACCACATTCGTCGGTATATACATATGGTTTGCACCAAGAGAAAAAAAGGTAATATCTTCATAATTTATAGTCACTTCTACTATCATACTAAATTTTGTATATTTATGGTCAAAGTTGTAGAAGGTCGACTGCATGTATTCTAAAATGATATGTAAAAATGATCAGAGAAATTAACATTTGTTGAGGCCTTGATGGAACTCTGGCTCACGCATTCTAAAGGTTGATGTAGTAATAGCTTACAACACCAAAATTTGATCTCTGTAAGCATGGTTGCCTAAGGACAGCAACACTTTAAATGTTTCATTACAAGATGTTACTTAGGCCCTGTTCTTTACGGCTTTTAAAAGCGGTTTTTGGCTTTTGCTACAGTCCTCTTTGACACATATAAGACAACAAACATCTGCCTTCTGATTAAAGAAAAAAGACAATGATGTTATTACATTAGTTCCATGCATGTGCCTAGGGGGTCATATGAATAATTACAAGTTTCAATGCATGTCAATATAGGGTTTTTAAAGGATTGAATTATTCATGAGCTAATCAATAATCCTAACACTATCTGATAATCACTTGCAGAAGCTTGCCATGCTAATGGTATCCCTGATTCTGATATTCTTCGGCATGACTATATTTTTCTCAAGCTTTTCAATCCACACCCAACATACGCGTAAGGTGTTTGTCGGTAGTATTGGTCTGGTGACTTCCATATCGATGTACAGCTCTCCGCTGGTAGCTGTGGTGAGTAGTGTTACTTCTTGTGGCTCCAGAATCATTGATTACAGATACAAAACATCAGGTTTCATGATAAAACCTTGCAAGAAGAATCTAAGATTGACTAAATGATTCAATAAAAAGAACCATGTCGCAAGCAGTAGAAAACTATCATGTCCCAAAGTACTACAGAAACAAAATGCATTCAGAATTTCTGATAGACATGGAAGAAAACTCAAAGCCTTCCGCTGATGCAATTAAGGCATTTTATTCGGCACAGCATCTTAAAATTTGAATTTTGTGCAGAAACAAGTTATGAGGACGAAAAGTGTGGAGTTCATGCCTTTCTACCTGTCACTGTTTACCTTCTTATCCGGTTTAAGCTGGATGGCATATGGGCTCCTAGGAAGGGATCCTTTTGTCACGGTTAGTATAAGATTGTTTTTACCAATAAAATACACTATATTATCATACTGACCTACTTGTTTCTTATGAAGGCACCAAACTCTATTGGCTGTTTAATGGGTATCCTTCAGATGATTGTGTACTTTATTTACAGCAAATGCACGGAAGTACCCAAAAAGCTTCATGACGTCGAGCAGGCAAATGTTAGGAAAGTCGCAACTAGTCAGGTGGACACAAAAGGACAGATTCCATAAACTGAACTGAATACCTTTTTTCCCCTCCAAACGAAGGGCCCTTGTTGTATCCGTGTCATGATGCGAGTACTCTAGTAACCGCGACAATGTTAGCATGGTAACGTAACACCAAGGTACTGTTCATGTGGGGCTGAACGGCATATCATTAATTAGTTTCCTTATTAATTAGGTTTGTTTTCTTAAATATATGTCATGTATTGGAGATAAGTTTCCTAAGTTTATATATTATTTCTTAGTGGAACTATCCTGTAAAAGGATAACCTTATATCTATTATGAATGAAGCAAGAGGTCCTTGGTCCCCCAAGAGTTCTTTCATCAAGTCTATAGTGTAACATCCCTATTTTCCCACAACAGCGCATGAGTTCAGTTACGGACAAAAAGAGTATCATATCTGCTCATGAGCATTTAAAAAAGAGTAGCTCAATTAAAATATGACCTAACGGCCAAATTACAACAGTTTTACGGGTGTTCAAGCCCAAACTTAACTTATATTTAGAAGAACCGAAGAAAATCCCACATGAACACTTGAGCGCAGTCGTAACCCTAACACGAAAGTTGAAGCATCCTTTCTTCTTCTGATGTTTGTTCCGATGGAAATAAGCAAGATTGAGTACACTAGATACTCAGTGAGCCACATGTGAAGGCTATATAACTAATATGCAAGGAATTCAAATGGATAGTCACGGGTTATAATATGATAATAATATATGCAAGTTTGCTGGTAAAGAACTTATCATTTAAATCAGTAAAACAATATCTAATTAACAAGGGATCACTGCTACAGACAGCCTATCACAGACGGTTCGGAACCGTCATCACAGACAGTTCCTGAACCGTTAGTGTTTAGGTGTCAGTGATAGTTGGTGGTTATCACCGACGGTTCCCGAGCCGTCTGTGATAACTCACATTACAGACGGTCTTTACTACTAACAGTCTGTGATAGACGAGTATCACAGACGGTATTACAGACGGTTCTTTATAAAAAACCGTCTGTGATAGTCTCGTATCATAGACGGTTTTTTACGAGACGGTTTTTATAAAAAACCGTCTGTGATACGAGACTATCACAGACGGTTTTTTATAAAGAACCGTCTGTGACACTCGTCTATCACAGACTGTTAGTAATAAAGACCGTTTGTGATATACAAATATCACAGACGGTTTTTTATAAACAACCGTCTGTGATACTCGTCTATCACAGACGGTGAGTAATAAAGACCGTCTGTGATATTTGTATATCACAGACGATTAGTAGTAAAGGCCGTCTGTGATATCATTCACACCACAGACGGCCCTCTTTGAAACCGTCTGTGATATTGTATCACAGACGGTTTTTAACAACGAACCGTCTGTGATACCAAGTGATTAATCCATTTTATTTGCTGTTTTTTGGCTAGCCTCAGGATATGCTAGCCATGCCCTTTGAAAGCAAGCAAGCAAGCAGATTACAGATAAATGATAGATATAAGTTGATTGCAACTCATAGTAAATTACAACAAAATTCGATACACAGATGAACGTAACAAACGGCCAGCAGATCACATACATATATAGAATGAAAATCGTTACACAAAATCTGACAAATGAATTCAATTGAAGGAATTGTTTGATTTGTACAGTTGAATCCAATGTTTCAACATCTAATTATCACCATTGCCGGTGTGGAACTCTCCCCTCTTACTTATGACCTCTGCTAACAAGAATTGGGAGATGATTGCACGAATCTCGACGAGATTGTCAAGATCATATGCACTTTCATCGAAGTGCACCCGCTGTCGCTAGGAGCAATGTTAAGTCATTAATTAGCATGTGTGTGTAATATAAATACATATATATAATCAGAAAGTAATAATTATTGGAAGGACTTGACAAACCTCTGGATCATTGATCTTAGTACCCATGATTTCCTTCATATGGCGGCAAGCGTAGAATCCACATACGTTGCCTCTGTAGAATCTTGGTGGCATCGCAAAAATAGAATTACATACATCGGTATTGTCAATTCTAGAGGCATTATAACAAAGTATGATATAGGATTGTTGTGTTGTAGCGGTACCGTAAATCGCGTGTTGTGTCGTAGCGTGTCACTTTGGATTTGTCGTGTCTTCCTCCTTGGGCAACATAATCGGCAAATGCCCTACGTGATTCAAAAACTTAGCCTCGCCGTGGCAAACAAAAGAAATATTACAATAGAGTTATGTATGGAGGAAATGAGTTTACCTATTAAGTACTTCTTGCACACGACTGAAGTCGTGGTTGCTCCTAAGGAGGGAATCAAGGTATATTACCTTGCTTCACTTTGGTACAATTACAATCAAAATCCAGTGATTCCTAGTCATATGTGTCGCCATAGTGATTAATCCTAAGTTCATGCTGCATGTAAAGTACAAATGAAACATATGTGTGGCAACTAGTGAAGCACTTACCCTTGGTTGAAGGGTACCATGACGTACTCCTTGTCGGTGTGAGCAATCAATCCCCTCGTTATGTAGCCTTGCACGAAGGATGCATCTTCGTTGATAGATTGCTCAGAGACCAAGTGAGGGTCGAGGAAACCCACCGGTCGTCGCGATTGCCGGGCTTGTTGGATCATGTATCTATACATAAAGAAAGAGTAATGACATTTATCTATATAACGTGAATGTAGAACTTCATTGTACAGTACACTTACAGTGTCCAGCATCGTAGAAGTGAGGCATCGAGTTCGTCGAGATTGAATAGTAAGAATAAATCTTCGAATGTCACGACGATGTAGCCCAAGTCGTGGAGGAAATGCGTCTCGTTATATTTCACAGTGAATGCACTCTGTCGGTTTGGCTTCATGTTGGACTTCTCCATGTACCAGGCATGCAATCTATTGCAAATCATACCAAGCTGGCGCAATTGTGAATCGGGCACCAACGACACTCCTAGAATAAACATCCATGGCACGGGACCCGGCTTAATTTTCTTCGCATGAGCCTTGGAGGCCTTGGAGCCTCGCTTATGATATGTTCTCGGTGGCGTCTCGGCGGAGCCGATGCAGCGAACTTTCTTGGATTTGGAGGTGGAGGTGGAGCCACCGGAGCCGATGTGCCGAGTCGAGCGGCGTCCCTCTTGGGCCACTGGATCTGAAGATTGTGGCACGGACATGTCGAGGACGATGTCCCTCTTGGGCCACTGAATGAATGTGTGGACGGCATCCCCTAATGTCTTAATCTCTTCGTTTGGGGGCTTCTCAAGAGGGACGCTCTTAAAAATATCATTAATCATGTCCACCTGGACCTTTATGAAACCGGTGTCTACTTGTACACCGTGCACCAGCATCCCTGGCAGCAATGGATACGCCATGCCGCGCCCAGCGTCAACGGGAATAGAGCCAACAAGCCTGACTTTGAGGCTGCAAGGCATGGGCTCCTACATAACGATACAAGATGAGTTAAGGCGTCCACCAGAGAGATCTATGTACCATTCTAAAGAGGTACATTACCTGAATGTCATCAATAGGTAAGTGGGCGTCGCTATGTTCAGAAATTGGTGTGGACGCGCAGCTACTGCGACGTTGAGGGGGACTGGGTACCGCAGTAGTAGGAGTGGGTTGCGATTGGTTGCGGACTTGTCTCAGTTCTTCCCGCAACGAATCTATCTCTCCTCGAAGTGAGGCAGTCTACTCTTGAAGTGAGGCAGATAGTTGTTCCTCAAGTTGAGCATGAAGCTCCTGTTTTATTTGTTCGCTGCGGTACACCTTGGATCTCTTCCTACTCCTATATGTCTCGGAGTAATCTGGAAATTCGTGCCTCCAAGGTACATAAACCCCCATGCCTTGTGTGCAACCTGGGTGCTCCTTGTTTTCCAAGGCCTGTGATAGTAAATCTATCTCCCTATATTCTTCAAAGGAGCCACGAGAAGATTCGGTAGTCAATGATTGCTGCAAGAGGCAATTAATCATGTTATTTTTGAACCCATGAAGTTCAAGAGGTGTTAACAACTATGTTGTTTAACATATTTTACCAGGCGTTGGGGCACTTCCTCATCTGCGGGGTTTTTTGAAAGAGACACCCGAAGATGCGGTTGATGACCTCGCTCTTAACCAGTTTCGAGCGCGCTCGTTTGCGATCCCGGCAAATGACGGAGAGGCCTCCGATCGGATTGTGACCTCATCCTGCATCCTCCATTGCGGGATTTTACCCGTGTACCCAGCAGTGCCAAGTCTGTGAGGGTGCGTGTTTTGTGCCTGGAGAGCCTTGTGCGTCGCACTTTGTTGTTCAAATTCGGTCGTCGTCTTCATCTGCACAAAGGCCTCCCATGTTTCCGGCGACACGAAAGGATACTTCGTGAAGGGCGTGACATCCTCGGACATGTATTTCGTCACAAGAGTGCTCTTAAAATTCTTCCATGCTTTTCCCATCGCGAGGAGTGCATGCCGTTGCACGAGTCCCTGTACTTCTGCTGGGATCTCGAACGAATTTGTAATTTCCTCCCATAGCTGATTTTTGTGATCCTTTGTCAAATCTTTCCAGCTTGCTATGGTGATGGGGACCCGTTGCCTTCCAATTATCCCACAGGTAGTCCGAAATGATGACGCTGCTTTCGTCGGTTCTAGAGGGACCCCATTCGGAGAGACCACCGTGATGGTCATTCGGCCCTCTGGCCTTTTCGATACTCCTCGGCCACGCTTAGTTTTCGCAATCTTGGGAGCGTGAGACCCAGATGACGATGACGAAGACTGTGTGGACGCCATCTCTCTTCTAAGAAAAAACTAACTGCAGTGAGCTATGGTCCCAGCTTGTCGACACAAACCAGTGCATCAAGTTCATTGAACAAGATACACTGGAGTGTGTCACTTGCTTTATGCCCTTAACGATTAACTAACTGCAGTGAGCTATATATGGGCCTTCCAACATGTGAAGCATATAACATGTGAAGCATATAACATGAGCATATAACATGTGAAACATATAACATGAGCATATAACATGTGAAGCATATAAAATAAAATACATGTGAAGCTCGGAGGGAGCGGCGTCGGAGGGGCGTCGGGAGGAAGCGGCATCGGAGGAGCATCGGGAGGGAGCGGCGGCGTCGGGAGGGAGCGGCGACGGGAGGGACCGGCGTCGGGAGGGACCGGCGGCGTCGGGAGGGACCGGCGGTGGGAGGGACCAAAACCTAGCTAGCAGGGGCGCTGCAGAGTGGAGACAAGAGACTACGCGAGAGCGGACTCCGCAGACCTAGCTGCGGGTATTTAAAGATAAGCTATCACAGACGGTTCCTTACACGAACCGTGTGTGATAGTGGTATCATAGACGGTTCAATAGATATAACCGTCTGTGATATGCATATTATCGCAGACGGTTCTGTAGATATAACCGTCTGTGATATGCATATTATCACAGACGGTTCTGTAGATATAACCGTCTATGATATTCATATTATCACAGACGGTTATATCGATAGAACCGTCTGCGATGTGTTATCACAGATGGTTTCTTTTGATAAACTGCCTGTGATAGTTCACTATAAATACCCTCAGCTAGCTAGGTTCCTATGTCATTTTACAATTACAATATGGAACATAGATACATTTATGAAAAACGCAAGCATAACCATAAATATAACTATTTCTTAGTTCCTTAGTCATTTTACAATTACAATGGAACATACATACATTTATGAAAAACACAAGCATAACCAATATCATTTATTACACTTTGGCTATATCATTTTAAATAAAGCCCTTCACGATGATCGACACGCATATAGCTTGCTTCATCGCCTTGTTCTTCCTCGAGCCTAATGCCGTCTCCGAATGGAGGCAAATCATCAAATTGATTGTACTCCTTCTCATCCACAACATTCTCAACTCCGACAATCCTTCTTTTTCCCTGAAAAACTACATGGCGCTTCTTATTTGCCGGGTCGGTTACATAAAATACTTGAACAACTTGCCTCGCGAGTACGAATGGTTTGTCTTTGTATCCTACACATTCGAGGTCCACGGTAGTGACGCTGTACTTGTCAACCTTTACACCCCGTGGGAGTTGGACCCAACGGCACCGAAATAAAGAAATTTTGAAAATTACGTAGTCAAGCTCCCAAATCTCCTCTACAACCCGTAGTACGAGCTTGGGCCAGTGATGCTTGCCGTGCGCATCATAGGCATCTATGCGGACACCGAGTTCTGCATCGTGCTCTTTCTATCTTGATCATTGTATAAAATGTGTAGCCATTAATGTCGTATCCTTGCCATGTCACAATTGTAAATTTTGGCCCTTTTGCCAACCATTGTAGTGTTTCACTTGACGACCTCCTAGTCAATTGCGCCTTGAACCATTCGTTGAACTGACAGTTGTGTTGTCTCGTGATCCAAACTTTTGACTGGCCTGCATTCTCCTGACGTAGCATGTCCTTGTGCTCTTCAATATATGGGGTCACTTCAGTCATGTGTTGTAAAACCATGAAATGGGCTTGAGCATACGTATTTTGATTCGGAGTTATTGCTTTCCTCCCGATAGTCCCGATACCCTCTAGCCTCCCCTCATGACGAGATAGAGGTACACCTATCGGCTCTACCTGAGCCATGTAGCCGATCTGAATTCAATCACCTCTTCGTTGTATAACCTTCGATGATGCTACCCTCGGTCGAGATCGATTGCGTACATAGGACTTCGAATTCCCATGTACCTCTCGAAAGGGTACATATGACGTAGAAATACGGGGCGCATATTATTATCTCTTTCACAAGGTGGACAATGAGATGGACCATGATATCAAAAATGATGGAGGGAAATACATCTCTAGATGACATAGAGTTGTCACCACCTCGGTTTGCGAGTATCTAGTTCATCCGGATCAATGACCTTTCGAGCAATTACGTTGAAGAAATAACATAGCCTTATGATTGTCACTCGAACCTTGTTCGCAAAATACTTCTAATTGCAACAAGTAGCATTTGTGTCATTAGCACATGACGATCGTGAGACTTCATGCCAATTAATTTTAAATGTTCCATGGAAACAAGTTTCTTCATGCTTGTGGAGTGACCGGATGGAACTTTCACACCATGTAAGGATCGCATTCAGTTCTCTTGGACTTAGACAGAGTGTAGCATCTTTGGGGAAGGTATGCGTTCGGCCTTTATCGGTCTCTATCGGTGCTAACTCGGTCACGATGTTCATAGCGACCAAGTCACGCCTTGCGTTAACACCATCCTTTGTTTTATCAGAATGTTCATGAAGAGACCAATCAAACTGTCACATACATTCTTCTCTACGTGCATGACATCGATGCAGTTGCGAACTTCTAAGTGCTCCCAATAAGGCAAGTCCCAAAATATTGACCTCTTTTTCCACATGTTCTTCCTCAATTTACGTCCCTTTCCAAACACAACATTTATATCCTTGACCATATCATACACCTCTTTCCCGCTAAAAGGTCTTGGTACTGAGTCATCCTCTTTTTTTCCGTCAAATTGTTTCTTCATCTTGCGGTATGGGTGATATTTTGGAAGGAACTTACGGTGACGCATGTACACAGTTTTTTGCAAGTTGTTCAACCACACACTCTCGGTATAATCTAAGCAGTGCGGACACACTTTGGCTCCTTTTATACTCAACCCTGACAGGTTACCAAGGGCAGAAAAATCATTAATGGTGCAGAACAACATGGCGCGTAGAGTGAAGTTCTCTCGTTTGTCCGCATCCCATACATGTACCCCTTCATTCCACAGTATTGCAAGATCTTCCACCAATGGGGCTAGGAACACATCAATATCATTGCCAGGTTGCTTCGGCCCTTCGATAAGTAGTGACATCAAAATATATTTCCGCTTCATACACAGCCAAGGAGGAAGGTTGTACATGCACAGAGTCACGGGCCAGGTGCTATGTCGGCTGCTCATGTTACCAAAACGATTCATTCCATCTGTACTCAACCCAAACCTTATATTTCTCGGTTCCACACCGAAATGTACAAACATCCTATCGATGTTCCTCCACTGGGCAGAATCAGCAACATGTCTTATCATTCCATTTTTCTTACGCTGCTCGCAGTGCCAACGCATCAATCTTGCATCCTTGCGGTTTGCAAATAAACGCTTCAAACGGGGGATTACAGGAAGATACCACATCACCTTAGTAGGAAGTCCTTGCTTCACCTCGATGCCCTTCCCATCATCAGAGTCATTTTTATGCTTATATCGGGATGCTTTGCACACCGGACAAATATGTAAGCTAGCATACTCTTTACGGTACAGGATACAATCATTCTGACATGCATGTATTCTTTCTACTTCCATTCCTAATGGACAAAGAATCTTCTTGGCTTGGTAGGTGGTTCTCAGCAACACATTTCCCGTTGGAAGCATGTCCACTAGGAGACCTAATAATGCCGTGAAACTCTTGTCGGACCAACCATTGCTTGCCTTCAATTTAGCAGTTCTAGAACTGATGACAACCTCGTGTATTGCGGCTTGCAGCCCGGGAACAAAGGTTTCTCCGAGTCCTCCATCAAGCCCTCGAATTTACCAAACTCTCTCTCACTATAGTTCCCTTCTGCATCACGTAACATCTGATCCAGATTGTCATCTTGCAACCTATCCTCATGATCGAAAGAACAGTCCACAACTGGCATATTGTTGTCTCCCTCGACTATGTCATAACTACCTTCTTGTGTACTCTTCTCTTCACCGTGACTGGTCCAACATTTGTACCCTTTTCTGAAACCCCTTCGAATCAAGTGAGCTTCAATCTGCGCTGAGTTGCTTAACATCTTGACATTATCACAATCAATACATGGGCAATACATATATTTCATCCCCTTCTTCAACATATCCAGCTCAGTCGCCCTTCTAAAAGCAGACACGCCAGTAATGTACTCTTCACTCACACGGTTCTCAATATACATCCAGCTTTGGTCCATCTACGCTACACAAGTGACAAATGGGTGTCAAAAATGATTATTACCCCTACTACTAACCTCTGATCAGATCACCAAGAATGTTAAGTAATTAAGTACTAATCTCTGATCAGATCACTAAGAATGTTAAGTAATTGAGTATACTAACCTCTGATTAGATAACTAAGAAGACGGTGATATTTTTTTCACCCCCAACTCCCTAAAGCCGGCCGCCTTGCTCCACCGATGCAGCGCAATGAAGACAGATCGGTGTCGACATCCTTCAAGCAAGTACGCCAAGTAATTAATACTACGCAGAATATCACAGACGGTTCTAACCACAAACAGTCTGTGAAAATAACATATCACAGACGGTTCGTATTAATAACCGTCTGTGATACAAACAATATCACAGACGGTTCAAATATATAACCGTCTGTGATAGTGTAACATTATCACAGACGGTTCTTAACACGAACCATCTGTGATGTCCATAATATCATAGACGGTTCGCAATACCAACCGTCTGGGATTTATGTGTATCACAGACGGTTCGTATATAGAACCATCTGTGATAGTCCTTCACAGACGGTTTACATTACAAACCGTCTGTGATAGTTCACATAGCATCCGAGGCACATCCGAGGCCTGCTGCTGTGTCTTGAGGAATGCCAAGAGCTGGTCTTCAGATGTGGCATTCCTCAAGACACAGCAGCAGGCCTCGGATGTGCCTCGGATGCTATGCTATGCTTCGAATTGGCAGTCATGCGCCTAACGAAACAGTTCATCTTTCCACCCAAATGGCCCATGTATCTTTTGCAAAAATCACAGCTAATACAGAGGCAAGCACAACAACACATTCAGATCTATTACAGCTAAGAACGAACCCATCATGGCACGACGGTGCGGCTGAACAAGACACACTTACGGCAAGAGTGTGTTGTCCAGCCGCCCGCCGTGCAGCGACGGAGGCGCTAGCTCACGGCAGTAGTCGGCGTTGTGGAGGAACAAGCAAATACAGAGGCAAGCACAACAACACATTCAGATCGATCTATTACAGGATAACAAGCTAACGAACCCTTCATGGCACAACCGTGTGGCTGAACAAGACACACTTACGACACTTACGACAAGAGTATGTTGTCCAGCCGTCGGCCATGCCATGACGGAGGCGCTAGCTCACAGCGGAGGGGAACCTAGCTAGTGGATGAACTCACGCGTGACTAGTACCAGTGGAAAGGTTGATGAGAAGTTATTAATAAGGGCCGAGCCATAGGAGGAACTGGTGCCAGCCATTCGATGTGGAGAGAATGGACGGGTGAGATCGAAATCCTGGGTATACGCCAATTATTGGTAACATTTGCTTATCACAGACGGTTATTAACACGAACCGTCTGTGATGCATACTATCACAGACGGTTCAAGTTAATAACCGTCTGTGATTGTGATTATTACAGACGGTTTGTTAATAGAACCGTCTGTGATAGACCTTCACAGGCGTTTTATACCACAAACCGTCGTGATACTTGATAAAAGTGCAAAAAGACATTCCCAGATTCTTGGTGAGCGTGAGCATAGCGACTTCTTCTTGGTGACTATCCATCGCTTCTTCCACATCTTTTCTTCATCTCGGTCTCCGGATCACGTACA
Organism: Dendrocalamus sinicus; assembly: GCA_036346575.1. Taxonomy (NCBI): domain Eukaryota; kingdom Viridiplantae; phylum Streptophyta; class Magnoliopsida; order Poales; family Poaceae; genus Dendrocalamus; species Dendrocalamus sinicus. The sequence goes on along the minus strand of CM070653.1, from coordinate 8,745,543 downwards.
CGATGGCGATGATTCAGCTAATCGAATCATTGCTACTTGGCGACGTGATCCGAGACCGAGAGATGAAGAAAAGAAGTGGAAGAAGCGATGGATAGTCGCCACCGAAGAAGTCGGCTATGCTCTCGCTCACCAAGAATCTGCGAATGTCTTTTTTTGAACTTTTGTTTTAAAATTGCCTTGAATTTTGCAGGAAAAAGAAGGATTGTCGGAGTGGACATCACATCTCGGCAGTAGTCGGCATCGTCGAGGAACATGCAAATACAGAGGCAAGCACGACAACACATTTAGATCTATTACAGGATAACAAGCTAGTGAACTCTTCATGGAACGACGGTGTGGGTGAACAAGACACACTTACCACACTTACAGCCATATATGCTCACAGTGGATGAACTCACGCGTGACTAGTACCGGTGGAAAGGTAGATGGGGCGTTATTTATAAGGCCCGAGCAGAGGGAGGAACTGCTGCCTGCCATTCGATGTGGAGAGAATGGACGGGTGAGATCAAAATCCTGGGTATACGCCAATTATTGGTGACACGTGATTATCACACGCCAATTATTGGTGATATGTGATTATCACATACGGTTATTAACGCGAACCGTGTGTGATAATAAATATCACAGACAGTTCTTAATACGACCCGTCTGTGATGTTTCCGTTATCACAGACGGTTCTTAATACGAGCCGTCTGTGATGTTTCAGTTATCACAGACGGTTCTTAATACGAGCCATCTGTGATGTTTCAGTTATCACAGACGGTTTGTATTAATAACGGTATGTGATATTAATATCAGACGAACGGTCTGTGATATTAATATCAGAATATGAACAGTTTGTGATGTTAATAGTAGAGATGGTTTGAAATACGAAGCGTCTGCGTTAATGCTTAAATATGCGCGCCCTAATCCTGCTCTTCTACGTACACACTATGCTCTCCCTGGTCATAATAGCAGAGATGGTTTGAAATACGAAGCGTCTGCATGCGTTAATGCTTATATATGCGCGCCCTAATCCTTCTACACACTATGCTCTCCCTGATCATCTTCTTCATCACCAGATTTCTCAATAATGACTTCTAAAATTCTTTTGATCTCCTTCCTCTCATCTATCCATCATGAGTTGTTCGGACGCAACCTTACACAGGCGGCCAAAAATTTACGTCTGGAGCAGCTCCTCTGCTCACGCCCTGCTCTCCTTCCTCGACGCGCTTCCATCCGTCAGCTGGACCTCATCATCCACCGTCGACGGAGGTGTCTCATTGCCACTCAGGATAGGGAAACTGCCCTAAGCCTTGTTCTTCTCTACAATGTGCGCAAAGCGGAGGAAGATCTTGCAGCACTGCAGACACACTTGGATAAACTTGCCGATCAAGCAGATTGGGCCGATAATGCGGAAGCGCATCTTGACATCCTGTTTCAAATTATGGAACATGCTAATGATCATTTGCCCATGCTTGAGGAGGAAGTCGAGGAGGCAAGGGCAATCTTGACGGCATTCGAGAACACAGTAGCTGATCCTCCAACTCCAGAAGTCGACGAAGAAGCATATGAAGCCCAGAAGATTCAAATCAACTTAGTAGTGTGAAACCTTTAATTGTCTAATCTGCTAATGATTACATAGTAGTTTATTATTATTACGACTGTCAAGATGAGTATGGCCTTCAAGTAAAGCATGGCCTTCTCGGTGGTAAAACTTAATTAAATATCATATCATTCTAAACAATTATTTTAAACAAATAACAATGCACAAATAATAATATTGAAAGTACTGATAATTAAATAATAATATAGGATCAACATGATAAAAAAGTATGTGACTTGCCCTGCTATTCAAACTTTTCAATTGGTTCTAATTCTTTTGTGTCTTGCCCTGCTCCTGGGATAGATGGCTCAGTGAATCCAAGCGCTATCGTGAAAAGACAAACAAATAAGTTCGTGCTCAAAAGAATCCAAGCTCGGAAAATAAAATAAAATAAATGAGGAATAAAATTCATAAAAGTTGAACATGGTGGATTTGGGTGATTAGGGTTTTAGCGAAGTCTGGTTGGGCTAAACGGAGCTGGGAATGGTTTATACGGGCTTGAAACTGTCAAAATAGGTATAAATATGCCAAATGTGTTTTGGATGAATAGTAATGGGTTGGCACTATTCCTAACAGGTCGAGTTGAATGAACAATAATGTTTTGGGTTGATTATTTGGGCTAAACAATAATGGACTTGGGCCATGAACAGTAATGGACTGGGCTTAAATGGTAATGGGTTGTTACTGTTGGGCCAAACCCAACTAGATGGTTGGGTTGGCTCTGGCTTGGGGCCAACTTAACCGGCTTAGGCGTGAGGCCAGCTAGGCTTAAGGCCTGGTCGGCTTTTCTTAGCTTAGTGCAATTGATGCCTGAGCAGGGGCTCACAGCAGCGAGCGTGATTGAGCGTCAGTGGTGGTTATTGGTGGCAAGCACTGGTGTGGATAAGGCCAGGGAGGTCTGGTGATTCCATTTTTGGCTTATGCGTGACCCGAGGATCATTGGAAATGGTTGGCGACGAGAAGAGCTCACTAGAGCAAAGCCATGGCACGATGGAGCTTTAATGAAGTTTTGGCGAGGGTCTAAGCAGTTTGAGCATCTGTGGTGAAGGAGGAAGCTCATGGCAGTGGCGGTTTGGATTGGCTTGACCGGAGCATGGCTGTCCACAACAGCTTGGCTTGGAAGGCGGTGGCACACAACGCCAGTGGTCCAGAGGCCATGGGAGGGCTCAGAAAGGTCGGGTTTGGGTTTGTGGTGGTTTAGCTGTGATAGAGCTATGGTGAATTGGATTTTGGCTGAGGTTAGCGAGAGATTCTGTTTTGGGCTCACTGGCTCAGGGCACGGTGGCGTCGGCAATTGCTTGCCAAAGTTGGGGAAGAATTGGCTCTAGAGTGCAATTGGTTGTTAAGGCATGCTAGTTGGAGGTTTGGACGGGCACGGTGGAGGGGCCGTGTGTGAGGCGGCACTAGTGGTCGAGGGCATTCGGCGACGTTGCTGGCAGTGACTCTAGTGTCTCGGGCATGCCGTGTCACACTGGCGCAAAGGAGCAAGCTATCGGGGTGTTAATGGCTTGAACACGCATCGGTCAAGGGCACACAAGATGGCAGCGACATGGTCAATAGGGGTAGAACATGGCACGTGGTCGGGCGGCGAGGTGACAAGCATTTAAGGCACTGTTGACAAGGTGGCGAAGCACTGCTCTAGCGTTGATGGCTTGGCAACGGTGAGGTTGCGCGGAGCGCTAGTGACGGCGGTGAGCGGCCGAGTGGCAGCAAGGCACATGGGAGACGGCTGGCTGGAAGGCTCCAAGGCAAGGTAGACGGTGGAAAGCCAAAAGAGGAAGGCGGAAATCCTAAGGAAGATTCCCAACTTGGCAAAATTCAAATTCAAGCAAAAGTCGAAGAAATTTTAAATTTTTGGTTCATTTCATAACCCAATCCCCTTCAAGCCTTCTTCTGTATAAAAATTGGAGCTATATCAGTTCAAAATTGTACCTAGTTCCGCTAAAGCAGCATAAAAAGTGCAAATTGAGGTGTACATACGTTTCTTATCCAAAATTCTGGAAATTCAGCCATATAACTACAAGATAAACATTGATCAATTGGATAGGTTCAATACCAGAACATTAGAAGAAGTGTAGTGATCATTGGCTACACTCGAGACATACGAAACAAATACTACCCCTATTATTAGTGGGGGGAACGCCGCGCCCCCTCTCGGCCACGTCACCCCGCGCCCGCGCTCCGGCCGGCGCGTGGCGCGGGGATTTCGGTACGGCCGGGGGAGGGAAATCCCTTCTGTTTTCCGAAAATTACGTACAGGTCTTTTTTCCTCGCAAAGAGGTCTTTTTTCCTCACGAAAAGGTCCCTGGTGGTTTTTTTACGCTTTTTTCTGAAAACACCCTCCAGTTTACAGGATGGCGCCCCGCGGTTTTCTAAATTACGTACGGGTCCTCGTTTAGTTACGTACAGGCCCTTGGATTTTTGCGAAAAAAAACCTCTAGCTTTTTCGAAAATACACATGTGCCCTGGATTTTTTTAAAAAACTCCTCACGAATTATCGCCCCTTTTACTTCGGTACACACGGTGGCTGGCGCGGCGTGTCGCCGCGCCTATGAGGCTAGTAGTATTGAAAGTGAGAGGGTGATCAACAGCAACAAAATGGCCACCTGTCAAAAAATACATAGATTGCTTTTATCAGAAAAGTGCTGTTGTTCCATCTTTTGTTATGAATGGTAACCATCACAGCATCAGTTCTTCTATCAGAATAAAGCAATTGTTCTTTTATCCGACATTGACGCATCACAATCAATGCACGGCAATGGCTACTTCAGTAAACACACTGTAATGCATCAAGAGTCAAAAACAAAAAATTTAAAACATAAATATGGTGGCTTCATGACCTGTGGAAACTAAACACTTTGAAATTTGTGCATCTCTGATCATGAGCAAACAAATCAAACACCCTTTAAAATGCTAGAAAGTAGACATACTTTGCAAAAGTTATGCTCATTTTAGGAAACTTGAGTGTCAAGGGTTCCTCTACTGTATCCTCATCCGCATGATCGTCACGTGGTCAGAAAGATCTCTGTCATCAAGTTTGACAACTCTCCCTGGAATCAATCTAAAAACAAAATTCTCCCTGGGATCGAGCTCAAAATGTATAGAATCAAATGCTTGCCATCGAAGATCTCATTCGTATCCTGGCAACTTGAGCTCATCTACAGCTTGAGCTCATCTACAGCATATTCTAGCCTTGGTGACAATGACGACTCTGGTTGCACTACAAGATGAGCAGTGCACAGATAGATGACTCATGGCCATGGGAACCATTAGAACCATCAGTTAAAGCCCAGTTTTATGCTGGCCAGAAGAATTGTTGCATTGGCGAAAATTTTCAATGCAAGACAATTGCAGCATGCTCATGTGGCAAGAACCAAACAAGTTCATAACAGAGGAAGACAACATGAATTGGCAACTTATTAAAGTGCCATTTATTCAATATAACCAACTTAGAGCTAGAGGTTAACCAACAGCACCAGAATTGTTACTTATCAAATACATATTACTTTTACCAGGAAAATGCAGTTGTTCTTTAAGAGTGCTAAGCAACAGCATCAGTTCTCTTATCGGAATAATGGTTCTGTTGTCTGATCAGATAACGTTGCATGATGCATCAGATTAATGGCTACTTCTCAAAATAACCAACTTGAGGTAACAAGTGATAGAAAAAGAGTATCTCAAATCTATTAGATGGATACCAATAGGTATATATAGCACAATACAACTCTAGAGTATAGGGTCATATACAAATATATACATAACATCCCCCTCAAACTCAACATGGGTCAGTAGGATCCAAAACATGGAGTTTGGGGAAATGGAAGTGATGTTGCACTCGAGTTTGAGCCTTGGTGAAGAAATCAACAACCTGAATCTCAGATGGTACATACTGGAGAGTAATAGTTTTTTGTTGACAATGAGAACGTGTAAAGGACACATGCACACCAATGTGTTTAGTAAGCTCATACTTCACTGAATCAGTAGCAATCTATATAGCACTAGTATTGTCACACAGAAGAGATGTAGGAGTATCGCATGACACACCAAGATCAGTCAAGAGCCAACGAAGCCAAACAATCTCTAAAGTAGTAGTAGCCAACACTCGAAGCTCAACATCAACACTAGACCATGACATTGTAGTTTATTTCTTGAACTTCCAAGCAACGAGAGAAGATCAAAGAAATATGCAATAACCAGAGACAGACCGTCGATCAACATGATCACTTACCCCAAGTCAAACTAAAGTAAGCATAGAGCTTAAGCTGACTTGACTGAGAATAAAAGAGATAACGGACTATAGTCCCCCATAGATAGCACAACAAATGTAGTAGATGAGCATAGTGAATAGACGTGGGAGCAGAAACAAACTGGCTGAGTACATGAACAGAATGAGCAGTATCAGGATGTGTCACTACAAGATAGACAAGACTCCCAACAATATGATGGTAACAAGAAGGATCTTCAAGAGGAGTGCCATCAGTAGGACGAAATTGAAGATGAAGCTACATAGGAGTAGCAGCTGTTTGACTGTTAGTCAGGCCAAAACGAGCAAGCAAATCCTGAATATAGCATTGCTAAGATAGATAGTAGCCATCATCTGTGCAAGTAATCTCAATCCCTAGAAAGTAACGTAGAGGACCCAAATCCGACATCAAAAACTACTCACTGAGTTGTTGCTTCAGAAAAACAATGTACTCATCATCTCCGGTAATCAGCAAGTCATCAACATATAATTAAAGCATAGTACAATCATGTGATTACGCAAGAAGAAACTAGCAGCTAACACAATTGGAATGAACTGCTCAAACCAAACATAAGAGGTCTGTTTGATGCCATAAAGAGCACAATGAAGGTGACAAACATGATCAGCAAGAGCCACAACACCCTAGGGTAGCTGCATATAAACCTCCTCCTGCAAATCACCATGAAGAAAAGCATTCTTCACATCCATCTGAGAAAGAGTCCAAGAGCGAACATTAGCCATATCAATGAGAGTGCGAACCGTTGCCATATGAGCAACAAAAGCAAATGTCTCATCATAATTATGACCATGTGACTACTGAAAATCACGAGCAACAAGTCAAGCCTTGTACCTCTCAACAGAGCCATTGGACTTAGTCTTGACCTTAAACACTCATTTGCAAGTAATAGGAACAATATGAGTAGGTAAAGGAACAAGATCCCACATACTAGTATGATCAAAAGAAACCAACTCCTCAATCATAACTAACTGCCACTCAGGAAGAACAACAACCTCCTGATAAGTGTGAGGCTCAGGCACAACAGTAGTAGAAGCAAAACCATATCTGTCAGGAGCAGCAATAGTATTACAGTCACAAAGCTCATATTGGGATGATGGTACTGGTGGAGGATCATCAGAAGGAGTATCATCAATACTAGCCGTGCCACAGAGGGGAATAGTAGAAGGCTGATGTAACAGCCCAGCTGTTTATTTCAAAATTTTCAATAAAAAAAATTAAAATTAATTTAATTTAAAATAAAATCAAGTGTTCTTTGGTTGCCTAAATATTGGAGATTTTGATTTGCCCTGATTTTTCTGCTTTTAAAAAGGCTTTTCTTAAAAGTAATTTAATTGAAAACATAAAAATATTATTAAATAAAGAGTATTTTTAATTTCTATAAAATTCTATTTTAAAGTATTTGGCTTTTATTTGGATTTTCTGTGCTTTTTTGGCTTTTAAAAATCAATTTCAAAGTTAAAAAGTATTTTTGTAAAAAATTAAAAGACCAACTTTGAGTTGAAAATATTTTTTTCCTAAGTCTAAAACATCTCTAGGAATTTGTGTGATTTTTTTTTGGAATTTCTAGACTTTATTTGCTATTTTCTAAGTATTTTTAAACCTTCCTAATGTTTCTAAAAATCAAAAGCAAATTCTAAACCCAATATCTCCTCGAGCCGACACGTGTCACTCCCTGGTTCAATCCAACCGCGCCCGTTCTAATCCCAGCCGCCTGCTCCCTCTTACCCCTTCACTCTTCATCTGATGCCCCGGATTTAATCTACCGCCACCGATCTAGTCTTGGCCCTCTACCTTCACTTAACCCCCTCCCTCTCCATCCGACGACCGAGATCTCTTCTTGAGGCCACGTGGCACCTATCTATCCACTCGCTCCTCTCTCCTCTCCTCTCTTGCTGACACGCGGGCCCTACCTGCCAGATCCCCCTTCCTCCTCCCTTTCTTCTTCCTCGCATCGCCCCCATTACTGCCCCGCCCGAGCTCATTAAGGTGCCCGTTTCTTTCCATTAGCTCAAGCATTCAATGCCATTATTGACCACTAAGCCGCTCGAGTTCATTCCACCCCCTCTTTTACTCCCATTAAACCCTTCCTTAAGCACCATTGCACCGACCTTAACTCCGGCGTGTAACCGACGGCCGTTCGTCGCCTCCGGCCCTATATAAACCCCTCCCCAAGGATCCCCGAGCCATGCCGCCCCTTCCTCCTCCTCCAATTCCTCCTCCCCATGCCCGAGATGCCCTAGTGTCGTCGCTCATCTTCGTTGAGTACTGAAGGTCCTCTGGTGAGCAATCGCCACCACCCCGGTCCATCTCGTGCCTCGCCGACGCCGTATGTGCCTTTCTCATCACCGTGTGCATGTTCTCTGCCCCACCACCAAGCCAAGCCACCGCCGAAACGCCCTTGCCGTCGATACCCTCACTCCGCCGCCTTTGCATCCTCGTCGCTGGCCGCCTTCGCTCATCGCTGAGCATCGTCGAAGGTACCGTTGGACTCCCCGGTGTCCCCTCTCTTTTACACCATTTCCCGGTTGCCGCCGTCCATCAGGCCCTGAGTGCCGCCCTCGGCCGGCCAGGCCATGTCAGCGGCCGAGCCGACGTGGACGCCATGTGGATGCCACGCTAGTGCTTGCTCACCCAGTCAGCAGTCACGCTAGCGCTCGCTCACCTGGTCAATAGCCACGCCAGCCGTGTGCCACCTCAGCCGCATCACTGGTCCATGAACCCGATCCACCATAAACCCAGTCCCACCTATCAGTGAATAAAACCCTTTTCCTTTAGAAATTTAATTCGGCCAAAAATTAAAATTCTGTTGCTGACATCATCATGACGTCATAATTTCCTTTTCCAGTAGAAAGATAATTCGGACGAAAAATAAATCCAATGCTGAGGTCATAATCCAATTTTTTAGTACAAAAATAATTTCAGAAAATCTGATTTATTCTTTTTCTCTCATTTTAAACTTCCGAGAGCCCGTTCTCATTCGTTTTAACTCTGATTGGACCCGTTCAAGTTTCTAATTTCTTCAAAAATTCCAATCTATCCCTTTCTACCATCATTCTGCATGTTTAAAATTTATTTGGTATTCCAAAATTTTAAATTTCAAATTCCAAAACCTAATTCATTTTCAAAGCCTCAGTTCCATTCAAAATTTTCTATGCATTTCCAAAATTCAAATTCAACTCTTGTAAAATCTCCCTAAAATCCATTCTATTTTTCTCGGTCCAAATATTTTCCTGGCATTTCTCTTTTTAAAAAAGAAATAATGAGATTCCCCCTCTCCCCTAGGCCAAAAATTTCTTTTGTTCAAGCACGCTTAACTCTAAAGTTCTCACCACATCCGGTGCCATAGATTCTTTTCACGTGTTTGGACTATTCGCTTTTAGCCTAATATTTCTTCTTCCTTCCTTTGTTTGTTCATCTCCACGCATCAGACCAACAAACAATTTGTTCTTCAATTAAAGCCACCATGAGCCATGCATGCAGGCAGCAAAATCAATTCCTTCCACCAAATTAATTGGCATGTAATAGAAACCTCTCCCACCTTTGCTAGAAATTAATTTCCATCAGTTTTGGGCTGTTTCCATCCTTGTTAGTGCTCTTTAAACACGAAAAAACTACCACCATAATTCCAGCCATTACTTTGACATTCAATTCCCGCCATTCTCTTCCTCCTCTTAGCCTATAAATTGAACCACAACCTCCTCTCCTCATCCCCACTTGTGTTGCACACTAGCAAACCAGAAATCTAGCCAAAAAGAATATTTTGAGAACTATTCCTTTGTTTGATATTTTCCAGCAATTTCCTTACCAACCGATCTTTCGAACTTCGAATCCGGCGATTCAAATTCCTAAATTCATATAAATTCATAATATATCTTTAAGTATATATTTTATAATTTTTGTATTTTATTTGGATTGGTTTGTTTTTATTTGGTTACTTGCTCGTGTAGATTACGACGAATCTGGAGAGTTCAATTTCGATGATTCGCAGCATTAAGACTTCGAGTAAGGCAAGTTACACCTTTGATCATATTGTTCCCAGTAATTAAAATTATTTATGTTGTTTTTAAATTATTATGCATGCGTACTTTTATTCAAATTAGGTCAAATCTAATTTAAACTTTAGTGACACCAAATTCTTTGTATATGGCCAAATTTGACACTAAACATCAGCATGCCTTGTCACCTTAGATAAAATTCTAGTTAATGCACCAGTATGGACTAGAGAAATTTTGTATAAAGTGCTTAGACCTGCTTAAACATAAATTTTCATTTTGGGATAACTTTTTCACATAAAATGATAAGCTTTTGAAATGTACTCTTGACTTTGGTGAGTCAAGAAGGATTATGAAATGTTTTCAAAGAAAAATATAAAACTTGGTTTAGAATTAGGCAAATGGTTAGGTGATGGGTGCTTGCTGGCATGCATTGTTGTTTGGTGACATAATGTTAATTGCTAGGCACAAGGGGTATGTGGTTGGTGCCTAAGCCAGTTAAGGACCGGTCTGTGAGCTACTGCTACAAAGCCTATCGTACTACCACAAGGCCGGTATGGGACAGTCCTAGCTAATTAATTTGTAGGTTCCAACCTAAGTCTTGCTGTAGGTTCAAAGTGAGCGTGGCGTAGGCCATGAGAAGTCTCACTCGGTTTAAGAGAGGGCTCCAACTTGTGGATTCAAGTTGTGGTGAATACTTAGTGTTGACTTGGACAGGTTGAAGACTTTGCATTGTAAAGGCCTTGTCATGATCTCCTCACCGCACACCAATGGAAGTGTGTTTATTCAGTGGTGATATGGAATGATCATGTCTTGTGGGTAAAGCTGTACAACCTTTGCAGAGTATATAATCTATCCTGAATAACCGTGCCCACGGTCATGGACTGAGAGACATGTGGAGGTATCCCCATGTTTGTGATGAGTAATTGACAGTTGGTTTAGAGAGTTTGAGTTTGTTTTGGGTATTCTAGGGTTGAGTACCTTTCATTAATGTTAATATTGATTGTGCTGTTTCGTGCGGTGCTATGTGACGGTTTGCTTGTATGTGTGACTGCAGGACTTCGGAGCTAGGTCATGGTGAGGCGAGGAGGACCGGGACTAGGCACAGGAGGTGTTGAGGTCCAGACGGTCGGTGATGCCGAAGATGATCGAGGCTGGTGAGATGGTTGCGAGTCGGGATACAAGGAACCAGAGCTGGAGCTACCGGTGATGGACACGACAGGCAACGGCGAGCGAACTGGGACTAGGCTCAGGGTGGAGTCAGAGGTCCAGACGGTTGGGTGTCGGTTGCGGTTGTGTGCGACGGAACAGACCAGGACTAGACTCAGGTGGAGTCGGAGGTCTCGGTTGGTGTCAGGTGGACATGACGGGCAACGGCGAGGTGGACTGGGACTAGGCTCAGGGAGGAGCTGAGGTCCAGACGGTCAGGATGCCGGGTGCGGTCGTGTACAGCAGAGCGGACCAGGACTAGACTCAGGGAGGAGTCGAGGTCCAGACGGTCAAAGGTGCTGGTTGCGGGAAGCTTCCGGGAAGGTGCTTGAGGGGCAAATTGGAGATTTGACTCAAGCAAATGAGTGGAGTGGGTGGTTCTCCCTCCAAAATCTGGTTTCCCTCCTAAATGGGCTGGGTTGACCTTTACCTCATATGTGTGTGTGAGGTTTGAGTGGATAGTGCATGCCACTTCTTGAATTTCTTCTTTGGTGTGAGCTCTTGCCTTCATATATGGAGAGGTGGAGGTATTCTGGACAAGCAAGAGAGTGAGCAAGGTAATGTGTGTGTTCTCAGTGTTGAGTTCTGGACATGAGCCTCAGTTCCAAAAATTTAAATTTCAAATTCCAAAACCTAGTTCATTTTCAAAGCCTTAGTTCCATTCAAAATTTTCTATGCACTTCTAAAATTTAAATTCAAATCTTGCAAAATCTCCATGAAATCCATTCTATTTTTCTGGGTCCAAATATTTTCTTGGCATTTCTCTTTTTCTAAAAAGAAATAATGAGATTTCCCCTCTCCCCTAGGCCAAAGTCTTGTTTTGTTCAAGCACGCTTAACTCTAAAGTTCTCACCACATCCGGTGCCATAGATTCTTTTCAGGTGTTTGGACTATTCCCTTTTAAACTAATATTTCTTCTTCCTTTGTAGTTCATCTCCACGCATCAGACCCACAAACACTCTGTTCTTCAGCTAAAGCCACTATGAGCCATGTATGTAGGCAAGCAAAATCAATTACTTCCACCAAATTAATTGACATGCAATAGGAACCTCTCCCACCTTTGCTAGAAATTAATTTCGATCAATTTTGGGCTGTTTGCATCCTTGTTAGTGCTCTTTAAACACGAAAAAACCTGCTACCATAATTCCAACCATTACTTCGAATTCAATTCTTGCTATTCTCTTCCTCCTCTTAGCCTATAAATTGAACCACAACCCCCTCTCCTCATCCCCACTTGTGTTGCACACTAGCAAACCAGAAATCCAGCTAAAAAGAAGATTTTGAGAACTATTCCTTCATTTGATATTTTCCAGCAATTTTCTTTCCATCCGATCTTCCGATGACTCATTCTTCATCGTCTGAACTCCGAATCCAGCGATTCAAATTCCTAAATTCATATAAATTTATAATATATCTTTAAGTATATATTTTATAATTTTTGGATTTTATTTGGATTGGTTTGTTTTTATTTGGTTATTTGCTCGTGTAGATTACGACGAATCCGGAGAATTTGATTTCGACGATTTGCAGCATCAAGACTTCGAGCAAGGAAAGTTTCACCTTTGATCATGTTGTTCCCAGTAATTCAAATCATTTATGTTGTTTTAAATTATTGTGCATGCGTACTTTTATTCAAATTAGTTCAAATCTGATTTAAACTTTAGTGACCCCAAATTCTTTGTATATGGCCAAATTTGACATTGAATATCAACATGCCTTTTCACCTTAGATAAAACTCTAGTTAATACACTAGTATGGACTAGAGAAATTTTGTATAAAGTGCTTAGACCTGCTTAGACATAAATTTTTGTTTTGGGATAACTTTTTCACATAAAATGATAAGTTTTTGAAATGTACTCTTGACTTTGGTGAATCAAGAAGGATTATGAAATGTTTTCAAAGAAAAATATAAAACTTGGCTTAGACTTAGGCAAATGGTTAAGTGGTGGGTGCTTACTGACATGCATTGTTGTTTGGTGACACAATGTTGATTGCTGGGTATGTGGTTGGTGCCTAAGCCAGTTAAGAACCGGTCTGTGACCTACTGCTACAAACCCCTATCGTACTACTACAAGGCTGGTATGAGACTGTCCTGGCTGATTAATTTGCACGTCCCAACATGAGTCTTACTGTTGGTTGAAAGTGAGCGTGGCGTAGGCCATGAGAAGTCTCACTCGGCTTAAGAGGGGATCCCAATCTGGTGGATTCAAGTTGTGGTGAAACCTCAGTGTTGGTTTGGCCTGGTTGAAGGCTTTACATTGTAAAGGCCTTGTCATGATCTCCTCGCCGCACACCAAAGGAAGTGTGTTTATCCGGTGGCAATATGGAATGATCAGGTCTTGTGGGTAAAGCTGTACAACCTCTGCAGAGTGTATAATCTATCCTGGATAGCCGTGCCCACGGTCATGGGCAAGCTGAGTAAAGTTTTTCATGGATTAGACTTTATTTTTCAAAGTGCTTTATGAAAACCTTATGAATGGATAGAATCCATGAGAGATTAAAAAAATGTATGTATGGATGGAATTCATATGAGATCATTTAGAAATGATGGTCCGGGTGGGATTTCCATGATTAGGTTGGTGTTTGGTTGGAGCCTGCACTAACGATATTATTTTGTTGAAATTTTGTTTCTATCTATTGTATTAAATTCAGCTTTTGAATCTACTTACAATATTTACTTCAAACTTCGCTTTATGCTCAATTAACCATACTTCCTTTGTCAATCCTTTTGCATGCATTAACTCTGTTAAACCTCCTGGTATAACTTGTGGAGTACTTTATGTGCTTATGTTGCTCAATTCATCATTTTTCAGAGGACGACTTTGACTTTGGTGAGGATCAGAACGAATAGGCCATGTCTTACTGTCGTTTGCCTGTGGGCAGGCTCAGTGGGCTTCTTTCGCTTTGGTTTTATCTTCCGCTGCTTATATTTAATTTTGATTTATGGACCATTGATGTAAACTCTGGCCATCAGGCCCATATTGAATTAAATAAAGTTGGTCATTATGCATGATATTTGTCTTTGTTATCCACTATGTGCACTAGCTGATCCTAGACTAGTGCGATTGACACAGAGGGTTTCAGAGTTGTTGCTCCAGGATCCGACAGATGAGTATCATGAGGAACCCTAGACCGACGAGTATAGTGAAGAGAAAACTATGATATGATTGAGGATGGAGAAGAGGACTCCACAGAAAGAGGTGTATCAGATGAAACAATAGGTGGAATGTAAAGAAAAGAGAGAGACTCAGCGGGAGAAGAGGGACTCTTAATAAGGTGACGGTGTTTACGCTCAGTAGCACCGTTCTGAGCATGAGCACCATGACAAGAAAGTTGAGGAAGAGTTCCCTTGTAACACCCCGCCCACTCTCTGGGCCAAGATGCTACCACCTCTGCTACTCTTGCCATTTCATCAATGCTAGAAGAATTTAAACCAACATTAAATTTATTCATATTGCTGCGTTCAGTTACATCATAGCATTTCTAGTGATTACTCTAGCCTAGCAAAGCTAAAATACACTGACAAAAGGTGATACACAAGTGCTGCTGGTTCATGCCAGTTGTCCATGTGCTACTCCCGCCCGTACATGTCGTCCTCAACGGTCACCTAAAAACATCAACAAAGCAAGGCTGAGTCCACCGACTCAGCAAGTACAAAGCAAAACAGCAAATAACAGGTTCATTCATTAGACCATTATCATTCCAGTATCATTAATCACTTTTCCATTTAACCATTTCAAGACCAATGAACTATTCATCATGCACATGCTCCTTTCTCATATCCCTTTCGGTTCTCATCAACCGTTCAGTATGCATATGCCCATGCACATGCTCATGCACATCTTTCTCAACTCTTTAGCCTATACTACTTAACGGTTATCACTTCCCATCTCTGTGGATTGTACCTCACTACCTTTGTAACTATTCTACCGCCATTACTTCCCAGTTCTGTGCGCTAATCCCTACTATCTCGGTACTGTTCTACTACCATCACCCCCATTTCTATGAGCTACTCCTCACTATTTCTATTCTTCACTTCCCATCTCTGTGGGCTATTCCTCACTAACTCTGTAACTATTTTACTGCTATCACCTCCAATCGCTGTGAACTACACGTCAATATCTCTGTAACTGTTTTACCGTTATCACCTCCCACCTCTGCGAACTGTACATCACTAACTCAGTAACTGTTTCACTATCTTCATTTTTAGGCAATACAATACATCTGTTCTGTTCTGTTTTCATGCAATGCAATACATCTATAATGCGTTTGTAACTGTAGCTTATACCATTAGTGCAATGCAGCACTACTCTACATGCTCATTTGCTCATCTCATTGCATATACCAGTATTGCCGAGTGAACACCCGTCGATGTTCACCCAAAATCTTGGGCCCGCCCATATCGGCACGGGGGTCTCTCCACTCCCGTGGAGGTCTACCGAAGTAGGTCTTACTCAAGAGCACTCCGGATTAGTCCGCTAGCTTCACTCGTAGCTAGGGACTTTCTCACCGCCCTCACTCTTGAGTGCACATAATGCAAATGCATATGCCATTGTCATTATCATGGCCATCCATAAATAAGCATCATGATGTGAATGCATGTACCCATTGTCATTGTCATTACCATTGTCACTGTCATTGTCATCTGTTTTATCATTAGTAGGGCGGCATCGCTGCTGATCACCCCGCTCTATTATCATTGTCATCATTAATTAAACATCATCATATCATGTGCTGCTCACCCCGCTCTATTATCATTGTCATCATTAATTAAACATCATCATATCATGTAAACATTTCAGTTCCATATAAGTATCATCATATCATGTAAATATCACAGTTCCATATAAGCATCATCATGTCAGGTAAACATCGCATATTTTATAAACCCCACGGTCTACCGCCTTACCATGCGTTTGTAAGTTCATTTATATTTATCAACTTGCCATGTCATAACGTTCATCATTCATCTTTTATCAATTTGCACCCGGAATAGGTAAACTTACCCCAAATCATTCAATTTAATCGAAATCACTACCCGAATTCACCGCTTTACAATGCACTTGCCTAGTTAGCCTCGGGGATGACACGTGGACGGCTCCGACCCGGGACCTCCACCTGCGTAGACGTTAACCCGACTCAATGGCAAAAGGAAAATCCAAAGCTTAAACGGAGAACAGCGTCCCTAAGCCCGTACCCCGACCTCGGGCGTAATCACACGGGTTTTGAGGGACCTGTCGCGCAGGTGCCGAACCCCTTTTTTCTCTCTCTTTCTTTTTCTCCTCTTTTTTCTCTTCTTTTCTCTCTTTCTTCCCTTTTTTTCTTTCTTTTCCTTCTTCCCTTTTTCTTTCTTTCCTTCTCTCTTTCCTTCTCTTACCCAGCATTCTCTCTCCTCCCTATCTCTTTTGGCCGAACGGCCTCATCCCCCTCACCCCCCCTCCATTCCCTCTCTCCCCATACCCCACTCGGCCGAACAGGCTTTTCCCCAGGGGCGGCGCACAAGGCCGGCCGGCCCCCTCACCGCCGGCGGCCCCTCCCGCCGCCCCCCCTCTACCTTCCTCTCCTCCCCCGTCCCTCTCTCTTCCTCGCATGCGGGCAACCTCCGGCGGCGCGGATGCGCACGGTCGTCGCGAGGGCTGCGGCGGCGGCGCCGCCCGGTCACGGCTCCCCGCCGGCCACAACTCCTCCGCCGCCAACTACTCCCCGTCCTTGCGCGCAGCCGACCGGCCGGGCCCCGGCGACGCGGCGGTGCGTGGGTGCGCCGCCGCCGCTGGCTCCTCCTCAACGCCGCCTCCTCTCCACTCCTTCCCCATCCCCTCTCGTCTACGGCCGGGAGGCCAGGCGGCGGCGGCGGCGGCGCTTGGCGGCGCCGCCAGCCCGCCGCTAGCGGCTCTGCCGGCCCCCTGGCTCCCGCCTCCTCCTCTCTTCCCTGGTGGCTCGCGGCGCGGGGGTCTCAGCCCGAGGAGCGCCGACGCTGGTGGCCCCTCCCAGCCGGCCAACCGGGCCCAAATCCGGCCAACTCCCCCTGCCGACGGTGACTGCCCCCTTCCGGCCACCCTGCCCCTCCTTCACCCTCTGTGTGCGTGTGGAAACTCACCTTGTGCCTACCTGGTGCTGGCCAAAATGGTGAGGATATGTGGGTTGGTCCAGTGGAGAAGAAGAGGAGAAGTGAGCTTGTGTTCTGAGATTGGCTTTCGGCCTTAGCAATGAAAAAGAAGGGAGAGTGGCTTCTCCTGGTTTGTTTCTTTCTTTGGTTGAGGAGAAAAATGAGGTGAGGAATGTGGCTTGGCTGCATGGTACTAGCATGTATGGGCACGGTTGGGGCTGCCCTTTGCATTTTTATGAAATGACCGGAATGCCCTCCCATGCCCCTCTCATATACTTGACTACCCAAGGGCATTTTGGTCCAAGGGGTATGTTGGCTTTGGAGTTTTTACTGCAGCGGTAAGTCGGTAATAAAGGTAAGGTGAAGATTGCCAGATGATGAACACCCGAACGCGAGATGGTGCCGACTGTCCCTAGGCGGTCCGAGAACCTCTGAGAGCGCTAAATATACGGCTCTCTAGACGGTGCCGACCGTCCTGGGATGGTCTGGGAACCTCTGCGCGCGACTCTAAATCGACACTCTAAAAAGGTCGATGGGTCTGACGACAACTACGCTCTTAAATGCTATCATTTCCCCTTATGCATAATTGAGTATATATATAGCTTGTGTAGTTTATATACTCATGTGCAATCGAGTTGTCATTTAACCTCTTCATTATGTGTTAATAGTTGAATGATTAATGACAACCGGATAAGTAAACTTTGCTTAAAAATCTTATCTTAGAGTATACATTTGTTGTGTACCTATTGTATACTCATAAAAATCAATCTTTATCTCATTGTTTATTGGGATTGTCATGAATTACTGAAAAGGGAATATTGTAGAATCTAGCCCCTCCATTATGAGTTAATGGTGAGGTTTGATAATTGATGGCAATTATTTTGTGGACTAACATTTTGGATGAGTTAGATGAATAGGTTAGGTGCCACAAACGAGGATGACTTGGGATGCTTTCATGTGTTAAAGATCATCAAGTCTAGGTGGGAGATGGCTTCATGTGTTGAAGGCCATTAAGAGAAAGATACATCATGAGTTGATGCGTGTCTAAGAGGAGATGATCATTTGTTGATCATCAAATCAAGTAAAGACCATCATGTATTGATGGAGTTGAACAAAAAGGATGCGTCATGAGTTTCTGCATATCAAGACAATGACCTAAGGCAAAGGTATGACTAGCTAGGGCTAAGGATGTATTCCTAATCTTTTACCTGTCTTGGTGTTTGGTTGGAAGACCAAATTGCTAGTATAGGTTGCTGTACTATTAAGAGGGGTCATGTTTAGTAGTTTGAGTCTCATCATGTGTTGATAGCTCAATCTCACTTACTCTAACTCATCTTATATAAAGCTTGTATTTACGAATGTGTTTTGCAAATAGTTGAAGCTCATATGAGAAATCCTTGTAACATGGGACTATGCATTGCAAATGTATTTTGCAAGTGCTTGAAGTCCATGTTTTCATTCTTTGTTGTATGAGGCTTATGTTTGCAAATGTGTTTTGTGAATAGCTGAAGCCCATATATAATACTTGTAACATGTGACTCATGTTTGCGAATGTATTTCGCAAAAGTGAGGAGTCCATGTACCTATTTTTTGTGTCATGGTTTCAAAAATGTGCAAATGTGTTTTGCAACTAGATGGGAATCATATTTGATGCTTATGTGCATGATACTATTGTTTGCAAATGTGTTTTGCAAAATCTGTTGAGATATCTACACCTGTTAGGAAAATGGGAAGTATCGGAGTTTCAACGGTAGAACTACCGTTGAGTGGTAGTACTGCAACCTTGAACGGTACTTCCGGAGCATGGAAGCTCTGAAAAATCCGAGCAAAACCTTTTTTTGAGAGAGCACCCTCGGAGTCGATCGATGCTCTGTCCGGACAACTGAAAGTACCAGTGTGTAAACCGCAGTACTTCTGCTTCCCGGAAGATCCGTCAATACCGAGCGGAACCTTTTTCTAGAGAGCACCCTCGGGATGATTTTGTGTCTGAGGCAAACGAAAGTACCGGAGTTCCAATGGAGGAACTACCATATAGCGGTAGTACTGTAGGCTTAAATGGTACTTCCGGAACACGGAAGTTCTGAAAGCTCGGGCGGAACCTTTTTTCCAGAGAGCGCCATCTTTGGCTTCAGATCAAACGGAAGTACCGCGCCGATGTTTTGGAACTGCTGGATTTATAACGGCGGTAGTTCTGCGCTGACTTCCAATAGCTAGTTCAGATGATCTGAAATAGTCGTTATTGTTATGTCAGAATAGGTACGGAAGTACCAGCCTTTGCACTGCGGTACTTCCGCTCGCCCTGATTTTTTCAGAGATTTGGCTCCAACGGCTAGTTTTCTTGTGTGGGGTATAAATACCTCCTTGTGGTTGGTTGGAGACGATGTTGCTTGACCCATTTTTGTTCTCTTGAGCTAGTGTAAGGCTCTCCACTCAATAGTGCATTTGTTGCACTATTGTATGTGTTGCACTAGAGGTGGACTTAGTGTCCATTTGAGTTTGTACATTCGTTGCACGTGATGAGAGTCAAGCGAGGGGCTTGACTTATTACTCTTGGAGTTTGCCGACTCCTAGACGGCATCGGAGGCATCATGCGTGGTGATCTTCTCAAAGAAGGTTGTGAGAAGACCCGGCAAAGTTGTGAAGGTTAGAGCTCACCTACCCGGAGCAGGAAAAGAGTTACCACTAGTGGATTTGAGGTGGAAGGCTTAATTTGTGGAATTGTTCCAATTAGTTTGGGTTTACCTCAACATGGACTAGGGGAGACCGGTAGTCTCCGAACACCACGGTAAAAAGAGACCGTGTCATTTGTGGTTTATTTTCTTATGCTCAATTTATATTCAAGCAATTTACATACATAGAATTAAATTGATTGATTATCTTTGTAGGATTGCAAACCTTATCTTTCTAGGATTGCAAACCTTGTTATAGCCTAATATTGTTGGTGCACTTAGGTGAACTTATTTGATCTAGGCGCTATTTGTGTTAAACCAAATTGATTTAAGCTTTCGTATTATTTACTTGGTTTAGACAAATAAAAAGGGCCTTGAATTGTTGTTAATAATTAGAATAGATTTTTTAGACCGCCTATTCACCCCCTCTAGTCGGCCTCATCGATCTTACAACAGTAAAATGAGAAGTAGGGATGGTGCCCTGATGAGTGACTGAACACAAGGTGCCATTAGCTAAGAACCATCTGTACACAAGAACCATCCAAAATAGGTCAACAAGATACAAACTGAGACTTATCTGACGTCATATGAAACGAAGCTCTAGAGTCCAAAACCCATGAAAGACATAACATGGAAGAAGGGGCTGCAGCAAGGCTGGCAGACCCACCAGCATCAGACGAAGACTGCTGCTGAACTTTAGTCTGAAGAGCCTGAAGTTGAGATTGAAGCTGACCCAACTGAGTGACAAGAGCATAATCACTAACAGATGTAGGAGTGGAGGCAACAACCACACCATGACAACGATGTGAAACTGGTCGCAGGTTTGGATGAAGCCTATAGCACCTCTGAACAGGATGACTAGGCTTCTTGTAGTGAGAGCAGACAACCTAGTTTGACATGGCATTGGGAAGTGAAGCAGACTGGTGAACCTCCTAACGAGGGGCCACAAAAATAGACTGAGATGGTGCAAATCAAAGAATAGACTACAAAAGTGTCGATCCAAAGGACAAAGAGTGAAGTCAAGTCTCCTCAACAATCAGTGCAGCAAGGGACTCCTCCATGGTGGGAAGAACAACATGCCCATGAGTTGAGCTTGAATAGACAAACTTTGGACGAAGGCACATAACAAAAGTGAACATCAAATTTTGCGCATCATGACTCGCCTTGCCTGTATAGCCAGTGCAACCAGTATAGGAAGCAGGAACCATAGAGGTCAATTATCGTGAAACAAGAGTGAAAGAATTGTAGCACTCCTCAATAGACATATCTTGCTAATGTAAATCATGAAGAGTCTGTAGAAGAGACAAACGACATGCCGCACTGGTCTACTCATAGTGTTGCTGAAGATACTCCAACATCTTGAGAGCTCGGAAGATAATAAAATCCATCCTGATGGAAATCTCAGCACTGTGACACAGGATACCCATAACATGATCAAAACTTCAACATTTAGCAGCGGCAGTCGCATTCGTCTTTTCCACTGGAGGCTCCACCGTGATATATGAGAGAAGACGAATGGACTGAAGGAACAGACAAACCAACGACGACCACTCACGATAATTCTACCCGTTCAGCTTGATGTCTTAGGCTAGAAGGGCACCTCCCATACTGACAGAATAAGTACCCGAAAGGGAGGCCATCACAACAAAAAGTAGTCGACCAAAGTAATATGTAGGTGTACAAAGGAACAGAGCCAAGGATGCCAATGTTGGATGAAGTTGAGCCAAAACAGAGGACTTTGGGCGAAACAGAGCTGAAGCAGAGGACTTCGGGCACGGCGGAGGTGGCAGCTCCCTAGGGTTCGGGCGGCAGTGCCCATGGTCAGCCCACCACGACAAGCTCCTAAGGGCGGCGGTGCTTGAGGCTGCGGGATGCAGCGGTGACCTAGGCGGCGTGGGTAGAGATTGAGGTTGGGGATGTGTCTCCTGAAGTGAGGGCGGCTCGAATCGAATTAGAGGAGCACAAGAAACCACTGGCGGCTGGAGATATGAAATGTAGTGAGGAAATCAGGGTCTAAACCTTGCTATGATACCATATTAGAAAAAGAGCATCTCAAGTCTATTAGATGCATACAAATAGGTATATATAGTACAAATACAACCCTAGATTACATGGCTAATGGGCCTGGGCCTAATGGGCCATATATACATAACAACAAGGACGAAAAAAATGAAGAACAAAAGAAACAAATTGATTCTTTCACCCTTTTCTTTTCCTTGTGTGTCAACATGTGCCATCCATGAGCAATAGCTCAAGCTAATGTCATCTTAATGTTATTCAATATCTTCATAGTCAAGCAAATCTAAAAGTTGGACACCATATGTACATCTCACTATCTTATAATTTACAATAGATGCTATAACATACCAGGTTCTCCCAGACTCCAACAACAACGGACCAGCATCAAACATGAAAGCTTTTGTGATTCTTGTAGGTCCATAGGTGGAATTAATTAGGTAGATGCTGGGAAAAGACATGAAAGAACATGTCAGTATAATTTGCCGTTTGAAGAAAACTGTGTCATATAATGTCCTCCAGCTCATATTCCACCCTAGTGGATTGCGCAATATCTTTGCCTTTCCCACTCTAAACAACAATTGCGCATTATAAATAGCCTGCCCATTGTTGTAAACCCTCTTTGGAAGTTAAGGGTACCGCTGAAAATTAAGATTTTCCTTTGGTTTTTAAATAAGGGAGTCACTCTCACGAAAGATAACTTGGCAAAAAGGAATTGGCAAGGAAGTGTCAAATGTTGTTTCTGTAGTTCCTTAGAGACTATTCAACATTTGTTTTTTGAATGCCATTTTGCGAGATTTGTTTGGAATACTGTGCTTTTCACTTTTGGAATTCAACCACCCACTAGTTTTTCTAATATATTTGGCTCTTGGCTAAATGGATTGTGTCTTCAGCTTAGAAACCAAATTTTATTAGGAGCAGCTGCACTTTGTTGGGCTCTTTGGTTGAATAGAAACGATATAGTTTTTAACAAGACTAAGTCTACTACCTATTTACAGGTAATTTTCAGGGCGACATACTGGATCCGACAGTGGTCCCTGCTGCATAAGGAGGAGGAGCGACCGGCGTTCAAACGCGGATGCAGAGACTTAGAGACGATGATTATGGCGGTCTTCAAAAAGTTTGGGTGGAGCTTTTGGAATCGAATTAAAGCTTAGTCCTAGTTCTCTTCCTTGCTTGTAGTCGTTCGTCCTGGGTGGGCTGAACCTTGTTGCTTTTTTTTCCTGTCTCTTGGTTGTAAGAGCTTGAGCCTGATGGCTTTGGATTGTGTTAATCTCTCAGCTGTGTACCATCCCGGATGGTAGAGGCTGGAACCTAGTTCCATTATCTAAAAATTGTTGTAAACAATGAACCATTTGCAAATCTAGTTCCCGTGGCAACACGAAACTCTCAGTGCAAAAGAATGTTTCTGATATACGTGTAACAGTGGGAATTGTAGGTATGTTTCCATCCACAAGCTACTTATTAAATTAATTTGCTTCATCTTTGTAACGCCATCATTTTCCTTTTCTCGCAGGAAGTGTAGTTTGTCTGCTCCTCTATGCAGCACCAATGTACATAATTACAACATAAGCTACTATATATGATTAGGCATACAGTATATGGTGTATTGCTTAACACTCTATTGTTGTGATTTTGTTTTCCAGATTGACATTTAAAAGAGTGAAAAGGGCAGCGTAGAAAAATATTCATGCATACCGTATATCCTAACTTTGTTCAGCGGCCTCACGAACACTTGGTACAGCTTGCCAGTGGTGAGCTGAGCTCTGGGTGGGAGAACTTGACAGTCATCGGCATCAGCTCACTGGAAGTACTGTTGAAAGCACATTTATCAGTATATACATACGGTTTGCACCAAGAGAAAAAAGAGTAGGTTATTTCTCAAGAACTCTTATGTTGTTCCTTCAGCATGTGAGAAACTTCCAGGCTATAACAAACTTGCTGCCAATGTTTGTCAAGTTTCTGTAGTCACTTACACTAGGAAAATGTAGAAAATGTAAGCCTTGCTCCTTAGGACAAAGTGGTAGAAAATTCTGCATAAATTCGGTACTTAATTTACCATATTTAGATCTGTTGGAACTTCATAAGCAATATATTGTCAATTGAAAGTCAATGAGTCAATCAGATTGCCACCTCAAAAAAATGTCAATCAAATTCTTATTTTTCTTTTAGCTCCAACCAAGTAACCATAAGCATGTGCTGAGGCCTTGAGGTAACTCTTGCATGCTCATGCAGTTTGGGTGAAAGAAAAGGTTGTGTAAATGTGTAATTAATAAGTCATGAGATAAAAATTAACAAGGTGATGGTTTGCTGCATCAGTATGCGCATGAACCAAAGGCTTAAAATTAAATATGATCCGAAGCAAAAAAAACTTTTTTTTGGAATCGAGCAAAAGCAACTGGTTTGTATTAACATCTAAGAACACCAGAAATTTATCCCTATAAGCATGTTTGCCAAAGGACAAGAATACTTTAAATATTCTATTTATAAGATGCCACTTTCTACTAAAAAAAGTGTTACTTTCGTTCTTCCTTTTTTGTGTGTGATTTCTTTTGTTCTTCCTGAAGACATGTAAGGCAGAACAAACTTCTGCCTTCCGAATCAAACTAAAGAGACAATGATGTTATTTCATAGTTGCACCTAGGTAGTTATAGATAAGATGGTGAATAATTTGATGTTTGCGTGCATATGGGGTTGGGGGGTTTTAAGGACTATATTATTATTGATTAATAATCCTAACACTGTATCTGATAATCTTTTGCAGAAGCTTGCCATGATGATTGTATCTCTGATTCTAACGATCTTTGGCATGACTGTATTTTTCTCAAGCTTTTGAATCCACACCCACCATATGTGTAAGGTATTTGTCGGTAGCATTGGTCTAGTGGCTTCCATATCAATGTATGGCTCTCCGCTAGTAGCATTGGTGAGTATTGTTATGCATAGCGGCTCCAGAATTATGAATTGCTGATGAAAGAATAACAGGCTTCATGGTAAAACCTTGCGACAACGATCTAAGACTGACAACATGATTCAATTAAAAAATCATGTTACAAGCAGTAAAAAACTAGCATATGTTCAACAAGATCTAATAATAATTCAATGAAATACTATTCATATCCCAAGTACTAGAGAATCAAAATGCTTTCAGTTAGACATGGAAAAAGTTGATTTTTTTTCCACTTCCAAAATTGCAGAAACAAGTTATCATGACGAAACGTGGAGTTCATGCCTTTCTACTTGTCATTGTTTACCTTCTTGACAAGTCTACTCTGGATGTTATATGGGAACCTAGGAAGGGATCCTTTTATGACGGTTAGTAAACAATTAATTTTTAGCCACGAAAAAGGCTATATATCATACTGTCGTACTTGTTTTCTTATGAAGCCGCCAAACAGCATCAGCTGTTTAATGCGTATCCTTCAGTTGGTTGTGTGCTGCATTTACAAATTCAAGGAAGCACCCAAAACGCTTCATGATATTTAGCAACCAAATGTAGTGAATGTTGCAACTATTCACGAGGGACACAAAGGGGCAGAAGCCTTAATCTGAAAACGGAAATATCGTTTTCTTTTGATACAGAAGAAGAGTCACTTGTACCTGCATCATGCTAGGAGAGAATGATGCTCTTTAGATTATTTACTTATCTATTTTCTTCCTCATCCTGTATTACAAAGCTAAATTATTTCAAGGAATGGTTTTGAGGTGGATGCAATGCCCCATTGTCACACATCGCTTAAATGCAAGTTCAGTACACAACAAGTCCGCAAATTGGATCTGCATAAAAATTGGAGATATATCAATTCAAAATCTTCACCAAGATAGGGCTGCGCAAAAACTGCAAATTGGCCCACTCTTTATTTTTCAAAGAATGTAGAAGATAGTAGAATGTGAAAAATAAAGAGTGAACCTTTATACCGTGATTATTAATATCTCTTGCATACGGGAAAAAAAACTCTATTCATCAAATCATAATTTACGGATGCATGATGTTATGAGCCCACATTTCTCAGGATGTTATTCCATTATTATACTTGACAAGGTCCAAAATCCTGGAATGAATTCTCCCAGACACAATTAAGGATATAACTCCATAAGCAACAATGAAAGCAAGTGTGATAACAAAGTTCAAACTTTGAATTTTGAACTTCAAAATGTGCATCTCATTAGGTAGCAGTTAAAAGGGGCTCACCTAAGTCAAGGAGCATATTTCCTTGATTAATTAAGGCTCTAATGCTATCCACAATTCACAATTCATGCCAACAGTGTATATTCATTCAGGTATCACCATTGTTTCATGGCCATATTGCTACCAGCTAATAATTTCTGAGCTACGTTTTGTCATTGGGTTTTGTCTGGAATGTATAGCAATACAGGTTGTATCAAAAGAATGAAAGTTGAGGTCCTTTCAACCTTGTGCTGCCTTAACTTTTGATTCATCCAATGGAAACCATTAAGATGGCTATCAGTTTATATAGGTTTCCCAATTCAGATTACTATTTGTTACAGCACAGCTATGAATAATTCAAATTCTTTTGTAATGTTCTGCTTTAGCATTACCATGTTTTCAACAGACTTTCAGCATGCAAATATATGTGAACACTCTGATTTTTGACGTTTCAAACATGCAAATAGGCAAAGAAAAGATGAGAAATGAATGAAGAGACATATGCTGCAATTCATACATATTACAGAAACCAAATTTAATGAAACACTTGGGTTTCATTAATTATTACTTGCTCAGAAGCAGCAGTGGCAAACATGTGATAATTATCTAGCGCCCTGTTATTAGCTTCCACCTCTTCCCTCGTCTTAACTGTATCAATATAAAATAAGAAATCCAACTCGAAATTTGTAGATATGAGCAATGCTTAGCTATCTAAACTAATAGAATATAAAATAAACCTACTTACCAACTAATTTTTATCTAAACTGGTGGAAATGCAATTGTTGAATTCTGTACTCTACTTCCCAACTAAACTAATTGAAATAATACAATATACATATTCAAATTTACTTAAGGAAACATAGTCTCCATATTCAGTTCGTACCATGCAGAACTTCACCATCTTGACAGTAGCTTCAACCTTCTACTGGTATCAACATGATTCTCTCTCTCTGGTTTTGTAGTGCATGATCACCGTCAGTCAGTAAATTGTTGAAAACGACAGCCTTGTAGCTTTGATATGCACACAAGGTTTTCCACTGGTTTCTTCAGTGTGTTCTTGCTCACACCTTTTCTGGCTAGGTGCACAACAAGGCTGACCCAGTTGACTCTGTAGTGCATCTACAGCAAAAGAAAATGAAAGCAGAAAGCTGATTCCACGAAACTGATTTTAAAAAAGTGGAATGGGATTAATTCAACTGCATATAATTAGATTAAAATACATTTATCATTGACACCAGTGGTTCAGTAAGCAAAAGCATGAGATGGAGGTAGCACCAGGAAGTCCAGGACTAAACATAGAGGGCAACATGCAAGTAACTTTACGATTATTCTAGGAAGATTTTATGGACGTAGCACCAGAGCAAATCTAAGATGGCAGTCTTCTGTCATAGAATGTTATCAAGTACAGATTATATTCATATTAGCAAGACGAAACATACAAAAAAATATTAGGAAGGTTAGGTAAACTTAAGGCATGATAACCAAGTTTTGTACAGACATTCAGCATCATGGATGAATATTAATGGGCCTTCTTCATAGATTCATATTAATAACAGGACTACACGAATCTTTTGTGAAATACTTCATGTGGTAAGTTGTGATGATAGCAAAGAGAAAACCCTTGACATTTACCTACTTCAATGTATTCACATTTAAATTGGTAAATGAACCGCTACACTATAATCGCATCATGCTACCCACTGATATATTCATGATTGACAGATAAGCAGCCAAGAACGAGTGTGTTGCCTGAATATTTGATGTGGCAGCATGATGATTTCAATCATGTGACAATGTGATGTCAAAACTGAAAACAAATAGATATTGGATGCAAAAACACAAAGCAGAACTAGCATCTTACATTACAAGGCAAAATGTAGCATTCTTTTACATCTAACTTGTTACCAAGTACATGAACACATTAGGTCTTGCAAAAGCCACAAGGCTAAGATCCAGCCACCATTAGATCTTCTAAGAAAAATGTACAAAAACAGCTAGGTTCAGCTTTCTGTTATGGAATTCTGGACAAACTGTGCAATTGCTTTAACAGCTTCCATTTCAGCATCATGTTGATTTACTCCAGTAGACTCTTGGTACTTTTTGCCGATTTTAAAAGAGTGGTCGCCACCATCAATAACATGCAGTTGATTCTTGCAGGTCATCTTCTTGCGAGTGGACTCCAGTTTGTCCAAGGGGCATAAGCCATCTTTACTGCCCTGTGAACACAAATGCACTGCAAGTCAAGCTTCAGCAATTACTGATAATTGCTATTTAGTATTCTTCCACTCCAAAATATTCAGAAAACAAAGAAACTTCTTCAGGACCTGCACAAACATTGTTGGAATCTTCAGCTTTAGTAGTGTCTCGTCCCTCACTGCCCCATTAACTCCCTATGTTGAAGAAAGCAAAGACGGAAAAAAAGGGACATATCCTTTAGTTTCTAAATCTATCTGGAGTAAATTGAGTGAGCAAATTATGAATAAAACATCCCTGCACAAATTTTAACGAGTGGGAAGCAACAACAAGTATATTTTAAAATCACATCAACCATTTTTGTGCACACCTAACTGAGGTCTTTACCAATTATATTACGTAAAGAGAATCTAAATCCATTTGCTGTGTAGATTGCTGTTTTGAGTTTTGACCAATCAAGGAAAAGAATTCACCCAAGAGAGCCAAGAAGCAATGCATAGCCCAACTAAACAATGGAGCAAGGGATACCTTCAACGGATAACCTAAGCATATGACGGCAGAAACATCGATATCAACTGAACTAGCCACCATGCAGCTGACTCTGAGAATGTCGAAGCATGATAAGTACTCAAACCGTGAAACAAACCAAGAAGATGCACAAGGATGATACAAACAGGATCTCTGCCACCAGATATTACCTCGAACCCATAGACTTCCCCATCAGAACAAGCGGGTGCCTCGGATGCTCCGCTACGGCGTCCTTCACCACACCCAGGTGATGATCCACAAGCTTCTCCGCCTTCGGGGGAGCCCTGCGCTTCCCACCCGACATATCTGTAGCCACATTGTTGTTTGATCACTATGGTCTCTCGAACATATTCGCATCAAGGAGTTGATGAACCGGGGACAGGAATTAGCACTACGATTCATCAAATTAACTTACATTGGTAATCAAATGTCACCACTTTGACGGCATCCAGTGCTTCTTTCACCATTTCCTTCCAACTAGCAGAATCCATCGTCCAGTGTAGAATACCATTGTACAGATTCCACATACACCGAAATACAATAAATGAAATCCCCAACTCAGGAGATTCATTTTACCAAAAGAGCACGCTTGGCTACAATCCATTATGCACACACGAACAAACGAAGAGAGAGAGAGAGAGAGAGAGAGAGAGAGAGAGAGAGAGAGAGAGCTCACTGGACCATCCAATCGGACGAGGAGGGGGCGCCGGCGCCGTGGGCGAAGACGACCACCGGCTGCCGCTGCGACGGTGGCGTCCGCATAGGAGGCGGCGGTGGAGGTGGCGACGGCGAGCTCTGGTCCACGCGGCGGCGCTTGGGAGCCATGGAGCGAGGGGGCTGATGGAAACCCTAGAGAAGCTTGGGAGTGGTGGGATTTGGGGGGAAAGGAAAGGGAGGGGTGGCTGTTTCCGCGCGGGAATTCCGATGCTTCCCGCGGTTTCTGCGGTTGGCCAGTTGCGCGGCCATGGGCTGGCATGTTTGTTTCGGATTGGCAAGGAGTTTTTTGTACGGATAATCCATTTTTTATTCGAAATTACATAAATATACCCGCGGGAAAATTTTTTACAAAAATAGGCTCCGATCGCGAATGGTTGGGCGACTAGAGCCTATCGCTAACTGCACAGCGACACAATTTGTCTCATTGCCGCGATGAGAGCGACTACATCCGATCGCTCTTAGTTAGCGGCGGAATGCGATCGCTCTTCGTTAGCGACTAGCATGCGATCGCCATACGGGATGGCGATCGCATGTAGCCCGTGTTTTGTTTTAGATTTTGTGAATTTTGTAACGTTGAGCGGGTAAAAATACGGTGAAGTTGTAATAAAAGTTTATGTTCATTGTATATTGTAGGTGTGCAAAAGTTTTAAAATTTTTTCATGAAAGATTGAGTACGAACGATCGATACATACATCGTTAAGTGAGATAGTTTATGTGCGGAGAGAGATAATAGACTTATGTAAATTTAAATAAACTTCATATTATAATCGTGAGTAACATGCCGCATGTTTTTCAAGTACATGCATAAATACATCTGCAGCGTCGCCTCACTAGTCACCTGGTGTGCCCGTCACCGCGCCGCGTCCTCCCATACGGCCTCGCTTGGCCTCCTCGGTGCAACGGGTTAGGACGATCCGAAAAAGTAAAACGAGGAGGAGGGTGTCTATCCGCGGGGCGGGCGAGTAAGCCGCACCTCTGGCGTGTGCTCTCGGTGCACCGGCGCGAGATAACCTCCGGTGCTACGTCGGAGTAGTGTCCATGCCACTCCGGTGTAGACGCAAAATCGTCCACTTCCTCCGGCACGGGAGATGCCGAGACGCGCCGTCTTCCGGTAAGCACACGCAATATTAATAACGTTAGTTCGTTGCATATCGTCTTGGATAAACACGATATAAGAACCTCTGCGTATGCGTGCGGTGCCATCCACGCAGGAGGAGGCGTACACTCCTGCGTAGAAGGCGTGAAGTGAACCGGTGTAGGAGGCCCCGCCAGGTGAACCCCGGCCGCTCCGGTGAGGTGGTGGAGGACGTATCCACGTAGGTGCACAGTGGTGCCACGCTGGTCGGGGTGGACGAGCGATCGAAGCGGTGGGCGTGGAGACCACCGTAGCCTCGTGCAGAGAGTAGGCTAACGATACGTCTACACCCTCGTGCACCCGCGCAAAGCCGATGCCCTCCTCATGGGTCGGCGCGCACCATCGAGAGCCTCTCGATCGCCCCGAGTCGAGGCATAGGCGAACCGACGTCCACCGACACAAAGACATGAAATGGTTGATTATCGAACGACATTACCATTTGGGAATCTTTGAAATGACATGAAACGCATCGCGATGTGAGCGCGCGCGCAGCGCGAGGGTGCGTGTCCGTCGGAGCGGCGGCGTGTGTGGCGGCGGGTCTACCACATATACGAGCACGTGCGGGTCGCGGTGGTACCGGTAGCAGTACTCGGCGTACTCCTGGCGTCGACGGCTGTCCTCCTCCACGCGGTCGTCGGCGCACCGCCATCGCCGACCGGTGCATCCTCACCGACCGATCGGTGCCTCTTTCACTCCTTCGCGCTTTGCCTGCGTATAGAACCATTACTGGATGTGAGATACTTGCGAACGCAGTAGTAAGTATGTAAATATTTAGCAGAAACGATCACTCACCCGTGCACGTGGCGCGGAATCGATGGTCCGAATGGTGCAGGAACCGGCTGCCGTAGCCTGAACTGCCGCATCACCCGCTGGGGTGCGTAGTCCTCCACGTAGATGAGGTACACGAGCTTCCGGCGGGTGAGCCAGAAAGCCCGGTCACGCCAGCAAAGTGAGGATGACCGCCAGAGCACGGGCTCGAAGCTGCCGTATCTGCGTCGGCTCCAGCGCTACGTCGTCCGCGTGATGCGGTCGATTTGCTCCACAAAGGCCCGACGCCGCGTGACTCGCGCGTCGCGCGAACGTACTCGCAAGAAATATAAGCCGTTTAGAATGACGATCGTCAATAAGACGAAATAGTTGATCGTGATAATACTTACTCGACGACGGCACGGATAGAACCCATCGTCGGCGGTCGACGTCTCCCCTCGATACATCTCGGGACCGTGCGGGCCCATGTCGTCTAACACAGTCGCCGGCGCTTAAGCGCTCGAACGACCACAAGCCGCGATAGAGCGGACGACCGTGAGGATCGAGTTCGCCTTGACCCTCGTGCACGCATCGCATAGGGCGCGATGCGTCGCGGCAAGCACGGCCGATCGGTGACCGGTGGGGCTCGCGTCGTCGATCGCCTCGCATAGCGATAAGCGCGCATCCACCGTGTTGCCGTGGTGGTGGTGAAAAGCACCCAACCAAACACCACAAAGACGACGCCTCCGGTGGCGCGCCACCGGTGATCGTCACTGTGGAACCATGCGCTCCACGAATTCAAACAAGTTGTTATTAGTACGTGATACCACAAATAAACGGTTGGACGACACGAATTTGGACCACAAGTTGTTATTAGCCTGTGGAACCATGCCCCGGTGTCGGCACTAGACGGGAAGCGCGATGAGAGCGGTCCACGTGCTCGTCCAACAACGCGTCATCGCCACTCTGAGGCACGTCCAAAGACGAGTCATACACGCAAAATTTGTACAATAATTTCTACATTAAATTTTCTACATCTAAATTTATACAATAATTTCAATATTAAATTATATACACTAATTATCTACACTAACTATCTTTCTACACTAAATTATCGACACTAACTATCTTTCTACACTAACTATTTTTCTAAACTAATTATCTACACTAATTATCTTTCTAAACTAATTTATCTACACTAACTATCTTTCTACACTAAATTATCTACACTAACTATATTTCTACACTAAATTATCGACACTAATTATCTACACTAACTATTTTTCTAAACTAATTATCTACACTAATTATCTTTCTAAACTAATTTATCTACACTAACTATCTTTCTACACTAAATTGTCTACACTAACTATATTTCTACACTAAATTATCGACACTAATTATCTACACTAACTATTTTTCTAAACTAATTATCTACACTAATTATCTTTCTAAACTAATTTATCTACACTAACTATCTTTCTACACTAAATTATCTACACTAACTATCTTTCTACACTAAATTATCGACACTAATTATCTACACTAATTATCTTTCTAAACTAATTTATCTACACTAACTATCTTTCTACACTAAATTATCTACACTAACTATCTTTCTACACTAAATTATCGAAACTAAATTATCTAAACTAATTATCTACACTAACTATTTTTCTAAACTAATTATCTACACCAATTATCTTTCTAAACTAATTTATCTACACTAACTATATGTCTAAACTAAATTATCCACACTAATTATCTACACTAACTATCTACACTAACTAATTTTCTAAACTAATTATCTACACTAACTATATTTCTAAACTAACAAAAAATATAACACAAATACTTACCTAAAAATCGCGCACGCCCTCTCCTCTTCTCCTCCTCTCCCCTCCCTCTTCTCCTCCTCTCCCTCTCTTTCTCTCCCCTCCCTCTTCTCCTCCTCTCCCTCTCTTTCTCCTTCTCTGCGCGCCGAAGAAGTGGACGTCGGGGGCCGGCCGAGCGCGGCCTTTATATCCACCCTCAGTCGCCCAACGGTTCGGCGGCGATATCTGATCGCCAACGCTTGAGCGATCGCTTGTAATCGCCGAACCGTTGGCGATCGGAGTTAATCGCCCAACGGTTGGCGACTCTCCACCGCCATGATCGGTTGGGCGATAGGCTTCAGTCGCCCAACCATTCGGCGACTGGAGCCTATTTTTGTAAAAAATTTTCCCGCGGGTATATTTATGTAATTTCGAATAAAAAATGGATTATCCGTACAAAAATTTCGATTGGCAAGTTAGCTACTTCTAGTAGTCAAAAATTCTTCTAAACAGTCTAATTTTTGGGTTAGCTACTGAGAATCTGAAAAATGAAGATAGTATTTTTACCGTCTGCATGAATCGAAGAACCACTACATGTAAAGTAACAGGATATGTAGCTGTGCCCTAATTCT
This sequence comes from Dendrocalamus sinicus, assembly GCA_036346575.1. Lineage (NCBI taxonomy): Eukaryota > Viridiplantae > Streptophyta > Magnoliopsida > Poales > Poaceae > Dendrocalamus > Dendrocalamus sinicus. The sequence continues at coordinate 8,711,770 of CM070653.1, read as the reverse complement.
ATTCAGTACATTGATGGAGTTCCAACAGGGGCAGACCAAGCATATTTTGTTTTCTTCTTCAAAAGTTGATATGGTAGTTACCCATATTAATATTTAAAATTATGATTTGGAGTCAAATTTATTGTCATGAAATTTTAATATTAGTTTTTCAATGACTACAAATTTACAGCATGGATATCTCTTCTATCAATACATAATCAGGACATCAACTCACCTAAGGGCATTTCAGTCAATACATCTATCGGGATACCAGTGCATGACTAGAATCCAGATGCCAAACAGGCTAGCTACTCGGACATTGCTACTCGGACTAGCCACTACTCAGGCCCTGTTTGGGGAGTCAGATTCGAGTAGCTAGTGGTCCGAGTAGCTAGTGGAGATTCGAGTAGTGGCTAGTCCGAGTAGTAGCCGGTCGTAAAATTTTGCTTTTTAGTCCAAAATTTGAAAGTTTTTTAAATATGAACACCTGGAGAAAAGATTTGCAAAAATGGACCCTTAGTACGGCGCCATCACAGTTAGCGCCTAGGGTATATATCACGGCGCCATATGCTTTAGCGCCGTGCATTGACACGTCGGAGCCAGGGTGGCACATAACGGCGCCATGGACTGTGGCGCCATGATATGTACCCTAGGCGCTAACTGTGATGGCGCCGTGCTTCGGGACTTAGCCTCCACGGCTCCAAACATCACATCTCGCCGCCAAAAATCCTGGCGCCGTATATACACATCTCGACGCCAAAAACCCTGGCGCCGTATATACACATCCCGGCGCCAAAAACCCTGGCGCCATGCTAGCTACACCTCACAAAAAAAACAGCAAAACAGCAAACTGTAAAACATATGCACATACAGACATACACATACATTCACACATGAAAATCTGAAAACCTAAATAACGACATAACGACATCGTATAACTATCAATAAGTCTCAAAATACCACATAACTATACAAAAGTCTCAAAATATCACATATGTCTATAAAAAAGTCTCAAAACATCACTGCCTCTTAGCCCTCCCCTTGCCCTTGGCTAGAGCATCACTCCCTGGAGTATACGTGCTCGGGGGACGAGCTGAACGACGAGGCTGCTGCGAAGCCTAAGTAGACGGTGCGTCAGGCATCTGCGACATCCCAATCTCGTCATGGGTAGATGCCTCCTCGTCCTCGTGCTCCTCCTCGACGTCGTCACCCTGCTCCGCCTCGTCGTTGTCGTCGTCATCGCCCTGACTAAAAGTCGGAGTGCGTGATAAGCTCCTTGTGGACTGACGCCTGCCGACGTGTGATGACGACATTTGCGCGCCGAGGCACCGAGCGCGGGAGGCGGCGCGACGATCATGTTCGGCGTGTGCGGCAACCACACCGACCTGCCGCCCGATTGAGGCGACGTCGAAGTCTCTGCAAGTAATGATATGTCACAATTGTATACATGCTGAATGGATCTAACTTAACAAACTATCTTCGTACTTGCAGGAGGTCCCTCAAGCGGCTCTCGCTGTCCAGGTCACCAACTGGGTGGCTGAGAGCCTCGTCGATGTCCCGCACCAAGGTTGGAGAGAAGTCCCCTAAAGAAATAAGGAAACATAAGTAAGTGCGAGATAAACGTATTGAACCAAAGAAGTGTAAATATCATGCATTCCGTACAACTCGATCGAGAATCGGAGCGGCCTCGACCACTGTGCCCTCCCTCGCACGCCTGTCATACGCGGTGTCCTCATCCTCGGACGAAGCGAGGTCCGCGTAGTCGACATCGGTCCACTGCTGCCTCAGCCTGTAGCGGGTGGCAGTGTGGTACCAGGACAAGTAATCCCGGAAGCTGGCATTCTTTGTGGAAGTCTTGTCCGGCTCGCAGTTGTCCTCCATCCTCCTCCACCACTAGACGTAGTCTCGGCAGTAATGAGCGAAGTCTGTCACCTTTCGTTGGCGGACCCTGTCGAACCTGTACATATAGCAGATGTCAACAATAATTGTTAGTACGAACCAAAAGAATTTTAAATGAAACAAAAATTGTTACTTACTTGTGCAAGTCAATAGAAGTCGACATCCCCTCTGGGGGGAAGAACTGCACGAGGCCGAACTGACGCGCAACTCTGTGGGGGAGGTGAATCTCCACGGCGAGAAGCGCATCGCGGACACCTCATCCTCCAAATATGGGAGTCCTCGCGGCACATGGTGCCGAGCGGTAGCGCTAGAACCTGTGGCTCGGAGTAAGGCTCCCAGGACACCTAGTAAGCGAACACACGATTAGCCATGTACAAAAACCAAGAACTGTAGGAAAAATAAATGCAGTACCAATTTCTTACCATCGTGGGAGACAAGGTGTCAAACTCATTGCTGAAATCCACGTACGCCCCCTGAGTAGTCGCGAACGGGACTAACACTGTATCCCACAGGTACGCAACAGTGGGGCCGAGGTTATCCACACCCTGTGGATGCCAAGGTTGTGCCTGGAACACTCAAGGGCGCCCCACTAGAATGCGTGTCCACATCCACACCTAGCAAGCGAACATACGGGCAAACACACGATTAGCCATGTACGAAAACAAAGAACTGTAGGAAAAATAAATGTATTACCACACTGCGGGAGGAAGACGCAGCCACCGAAGGCCGACGTGGCGCTTTATGCGTCGCAGACCTCGCAAAGTCGGGCGGTAGAGGAACGCGAGACCGCCGAGCCCACCGAATCGCCCAGCGTCTCCCGATCCTCGAGGCGGTGGATGTACATCCACGGCGGCATCCCCGTGGCGTCCGGGAACAAGATCGCCGAACATGTGCGGGACTCAGCGCGGCAGTGGAAGGTCACCGTGGCGTCGTCCGCGGCATCAGGGCATACACCAAAGGTAGCCCGCAACCATGTAAGGTGGACCCCCGACACGCGGCCTCGCCTGGCATTATCTGGGACAGGAGGCAATGGCGTGCCCAGGAAGGCCTCCACACGTGCCTCCACCCTCGGACACCGCGCCGACCGACCACCGCCCACGATGGGAAGTCAAAGTATCATCGCCACGTCCTGCAGCGTGACGGTCATCTCCCCACAGGGAAGGTGGAACGTGTGTGTCTCTAGCCTCCACCTGTTAATAGTACAAGGAGAAAAGAATTAGTTACGTACGTAAGAATATAGAAGCGAAAACAAATAGACCCGATAGAGGAAATGCACCTGTCGACAAGTGCGGTCAAAGCTGCGGGGTTGAAAACCGGCATGCCCCGCCGTAATAGATTAGCGACCGTGTGAAGCCCAGCACGGCGCAGCAGTGGGGTATAGCGGTTGTCGTAGCTCATCAACTGGAACCCATCATGGGTTCGAGGACGAAGTATGGGTATGTCCTGAAAATTGCTATAAAAGTTAGCTGCGTGACCATCAAGTTGAACACATGTACATTTCGACCACACGCATACCTGGCCGTCCTCCGTGAGCCTGTCGCGGTGCTCCCTCTCGTAGAACTCGTCTAGCAGTCGGTATCTCGCCATCTTGTAATAAATTTTAGCATTCAATGTTTAAGAAATATTCAAATAAGAAATTTATAAAACATATTTATAAATAAAAATAAGAATCAAATTGAATTATGAAATTGGAATCAAAATAAAAGTATTAGAGATTTACCCTTGGTTAAATACATGTCAGCTTGTATATGATTAGGAAATTTCCCAAAAATAATTATTTAATCGATCCTAGTAAATCATTTAATCGATCATCCGACTAATGTGTCTTGAACTCGTAGAGGCATCAATCTCACTCAAATCAAACCACCGCGTAGACATCAATCTTACTCAAATTTCTAAATATTCATCAATCTCACTCAAATCAAACCCTAAAAATGATTCTATACACAATAATACTCTTACATTACGCATTTGTATTGCAAATCTAACCTAAAACCGATCCAAATTGAACTAATCTACCCCACTTATAATACACCAAAAAAACATCTCTAAAGCCACACAACAAAATTACCACCAGTCATTAACTCATTAACAATCCTAAGTGCACTCCAACAAATGTACCCAACAAAAGCTAATCTCTTACTCACTCATATCCAACGATCCAAATCGTTTGATCAAACCTCATCCCTCTCCTAATCCCTCCCGTCCCGCACCCATCCCAGCCGCGACCGTACGACTCCCATCCCTCTCCCCCACGCTGCCTCACAACGACGGCGCCGCCGACTCGCCCGCCGGCGCCGCCAGACTCGCGCCGCCAAGGACGCGGCCGCGGAGGCTCGAGGCGGCGCCGCCGGCGGCCGCCGCGCCGCCACCGGCTCGTCGACATCTCCGCCAGACGCGCGCCGCCGGCGCTCGCCTGCGGTAGGCTCCCAGGCGTCCGCGCCTGCTCGCCGCCGCGCCGCCGACCGTGACAACCGGGACGCACGCGACCGGCTCCCAGGACGGCCGCCGCCGAGTCGCGCGACGCCCGCCGCCGGCACCTCCTCCTTCCTCCCCCGCGCTTCCTCCGCTCTCTCCGCCTCCCCGCGCCTCCCCGCGCCTCCCCTCCTCCCCGCGCTTCCTCCGCTCCCTCCGCCGTGCCACCCTCGCCTCCTCCCCTTTCTCCTCCGCCGCTCCGCTCCGCCTCGCCTCCTCCCCTCCCTCCTCCGCTGCCGCGGCGCCCTCGCCTCCTCCTCCCCATCCCGCGCCACTGCTGCCTTCTCCTCCGCCACTCCCTCCGCTCCCCGTCCTCCACCGCGCCGCCGCTCCCCCGCGCCTCCACTCCCTCCGCTCCCCCCGTCCTCCCCCGCGCTGCCGCTCCCCCCGTCCTCCTTATATGACCGATTCCCCACCTCCTCCTCCGCTCCCCATCTCCTCCTCCACCAAACCCTAGCCGCCGCCGCGACGACCCACCGGCCATGTCCTCCTCGTCCTCCCCGCCGCCCGATCCCGAGGCCGTCTCCTCCCCCGACCTGCCCCCGCTCGCCGCTCCCGTCGCTGTGGCTGCCGCGGCGACCGTGGCCGCCGCATCCTCCGGCGGTGGAGGGGGCTCCGGGAGGAGGCTGCCCCCGCCGTGCTGGACGCACGAGGAGACGCTGGCCCTCGTCGAGGCGTACCGCGACAGGTGGGAGGCGCTGCGCAAGGGCAACCTCAGGGCGGCGGACTGGGACGACGTCGCCGGCGCCGTGACCGCCCGCTGCGGGAGGTTCCCCACGGCCACCCACAACTCCGGCGTGCAGTGCCGCCACAAGGTCGAGAAGCTCTGGAAGAGGTACCGCGCCGAGCGGGCGCGCTCCGCCGGTCGCTCCAAGGGGCCCAAGTGGCCCTTCTTCCAGCTCCTCCACGACCTCGCCGGGTTGCATTTTGAGATTTGGGGTGGGTTGATGTTGTTAGTGCTAGCTGAATTTGGTTCTGATTGCGGTGTGTACTTGCTTATTTTGGTGTTTCAGGCGACGAGGGTTTATTGCTTCGTCCACCAGGTTCCGGTCTGCGGCGAATGCATCTGCTTCCCGGAGCATCAGTTATGCGTGGTGAGCTTCTTGGCTTGTCGCTGGTCCTGATTGGATGCAGACAAAGTGCATCTAGACTAAAAATTGTTAAACTGAGAATAGTGGTTAAACTATTATGAGACCAAGTGTTTTGTATATCCTGTTTCATGGATGTGGTCTTTGGCAATTTTAGCTGTCCTGTTGGCTTAATTGGATATTGCAATGTTGAGCGATATTGGGTAAAATGTTCAACGTTGATTTGCCGAGGTAATAGCGTGATGGGCTAGATTATACGTTTTAAAATACCACTATAGCAGAGGAAGATGCTGGCATAATTCCTGTTTATAGATGGCCATCATATTGGTACTATTTGAGGACAGGTCTCATGTTTCTCCTGGAAGCTCGGATGATCTTTTGCTAGGTGGAGGTCTCACAAATCTTGAGTATGGATATTTGTGCGAGATTATGGGCCGTTCAGTTTGGGCTCCACAAATATTTAACTGCGGTGCACCTGATACAGGTAATATGGAGGTAAGACAAAATTATCTATGTTATTTTATAAGGGAAGATTTTCAAAGGTAGTCACTGTATCTTATTCCATTAGTCAAGCATATTGTGAGAAACAACTATTTTCTGAAAATCTCCGTGTATATGTAACTTGAGAATTCTTAATGGTTCTTAAACCATGACACTAGCAATTATCCTCTTGATCCTGCAGTTTTTTGTATTAAAAAAATCAGACTACAAGTTTTTCTTATTCTATTTTCTAGCTGTATGTAGCAACAAGAGATGGCGTTTTTATGTTATTCCTTGGAAACAAGCCATGCTATTTTTAGTATGCTAATCATTTGTAGAAGGGTCTTAGAACATGTCTCAACCTGATTACGGTTGGTGTGAATAATTTGGTGTTTGGCAATTTATGATACAAAAATCTCATTATAGGTCCTGCTGAGATATGGGACTAAGGAGCAACAGAAGCAATGGCTTGTTCCCTTATTGGCAGGGGAAATTCGTTCGGGATTTGCAATGACAGAACCACAAGTGGTTACTACCTCTCCTCTCGCTCTTTAATTTCAAGCTATTCTCTCGTCAAGGGCTATTATGTAGTTGAGAAGTGATATGTTTAGCAATTCCTACTGCAACCAACATTTTGTTTGTCTATTTTTTTTTTCATATGGAAGGTATTTTCAGTTTAACAGGGACAAAACAGTAGGCTGATTAAAAGCTCTAAATTTGTGTATTTTCGTGAAAGCAATGATACCACACATTTCCTGACCTCTTCTTCTGATAGCTCTATAACATCTATCCATGAAAGCAGTGTTATGGGTGATGCATGTATTTTTTTAAAAAATGTTAAAGATGTTTGTTTCATCTAGGGAAAGACAGATTTTTCTGCACCTAAACAGCAGTATCTAAAATCCTGTTGATCTATGGTTGGCTTGAAAGTCCCACCAATCCTCGTCAACAAATTACTGATATAAGGGTAATCCTGTTGATCTATGGTTGGCAATGATCGCAAAGAATATATCTAAAATCTGTTTTATCCAGGTATATACTCTCTTAGGTAATATTCTTATTCCATCCACTGTTTTGTTTACTTCACAGAAAATCTCAGAGATAGCTCATTCTCATGGTGCTCTTGTTTTGGTAGACAACAGCATCATGTCTCCAGTGCTATCCCAGCCTATAGAACCTGGAGCAGGTACACGATCATAGTTTTACTTAACTAAGAAAACAACATCATTCCATCTCATGCCTCTTCCATTAGTCTACTTCACAACATTCTATTGTCCTATCTGCAGATATTGTTATGCACTCTGCTACCAAATTTATAGCCGGACATAGTGATCTTATGGCTGGAATTCTTGCAGTAAAGGGTGAAAGGTCTGTTCCGTGGTCCTCCCTTGTTACTAATGATCATATTGACTCTTTTGAATGATAAGTGTTTTCATTTTATCCTCAATTGTGTTTCCTGTCTGTATGATGGCCAGTACTAATGATTTCCCACATATTGGTTACATGTTAGTATCTTCTTGTAAACACTACTTCCTGCTACCCTTCTTTTCTTGAAATAAACAGTGTTTACCTTTTTCTTGTCTATTACTGTGCGGCATGAATATTTGTGAGCTGCTGGCCTAAGCACTAATAGGATGTTTCTCTATTTATTTTTGAATACAGCTGCTAAGTACGCCTTAAAATTCATAGATTATAGATCTTTCTCTTTAACTGAAATAGTTGTGAACTGCCGGAGCTTATGTGCAATTTGTTTGACACACCTAAATTGTTCCTGTTATGTGTTTTCTCAGGATACCCAACATTTAGAGGACAGGTTCTCAATGGCAATCAGCTGTGGGATCTTATTGAAGGGCTGGAGCAAAATGATTTATTGCACTATACCCATTTATTAACAGGTGAACGACCATTACGACTTAATTCAATTTTCACTTGCCCATCCTTCAATTTTCACTTGCCCAAGCGACTGTTTTGCGGGTTGTAAGATCTCGGTGGCTAGGCCAAGAACACCTGGTAGTATATCCTGGGTTGTAAGATCTTCTGATGTGGGGAGGTTTAGGTTAGGCCCCTGCAAGAGTTCCCTTTCTGTGCTATTTATATGACGCAGGCATGCATCCCGCGTTGCTTGCACACCATTAGCGTGATTATCGCTTGTTAAATAGCACCACGGGACTACGGGAGTCGTGTGATTGCTCAACGGTTAAGACCGCTTTGTCGTTGTATGACTTCCATCTGGTCAGGTTGGATCAGGGATTGTATAATGTACAAAAAAAACTGTACTTAGCTTTGTTCCAGAATCAATTGAGTCTGAAAGAGGTACTTCAAAATCCTTTCTTTGTGTTTTATGGTCCATCTGTTGTTTTTGATCAATGAAAGTGTCAATAGTTAGGAATCTTGTACATGTGCAATTGATCCTATGAATTATGGTTGATCACTGATGGTTGTAGACTTGTAATAACTAATTTGCTCTGCTAAAATGCTCTTATGTAGAAGCATGATATATTCAAGCAGCAAATTGATGCCCTTGGAAATGTTACTGCAACTAGGCAAGATGCAGTTGGTGGGATGAAGGTCAGCACCACATTTGTTCTGTTAAAAGTCGCACTGTAGGATATAGTACATCTTTATTTCAAAGTAACTTTCTCTGAAACAATCATAATCTTAGCTATTAAGATTTTTTTCTGTCATGTAAATGTCCTACATTCTTAGCATGAAGCTAATGAGGATTTGTTGTGCACATATTACTTGAATTACTTAGATGTGTAACATGACATATTTTGGGTTCTCAAGTAGTTGAATTGCCTTCTAGGTGGTGTGTGTTGTTCAAATCATAATACATTTTGACATTTTGTTAGACCTAATGATGCATGTTTCCTTGTTTCCTTTTTAACAGGTGGAAAAGCCCTTACAACGGCATGGCGGCAGGCTTGAACACAATGAGACTTATTGTGGCTCTTGTTATGGTGCAGAAGAAGTATGTTCCTACTTTCTCTTTGTAGATGATATTTCATCGCTGACCTACAATACGCAAAAGCATTACTGTCTTGCATGTTGTATGGACTTATTTTAGACTTCCAGCATACAATGAATTAAGGTATGTCCTATCAATCCTTTGAAACTGGCCAAGCAAAACAAGTATATAAAAGGTAGCTCACAATGCTAATTTCATTGCTTCTGATTTTATTAGATTCTTACAACATGACTAAAATTGCAATATGTGATCATAGCATCATTCTCTTTTTTTTGTCAGGCTGTTCCCACTGTCTACACTGATATAAATGAGCACATTATTCTCTCAAACCAGGTAATTTTTTTTCTTTGTGTGCACAAGCATACTTGTGTGTGCCGATGCACATGTTGAATAGATGTATAAATGTGATTTTCAGGCATTTCTTAAGTTGATGTTATTCCTTGCCTCAGTTTTCTGTGACAGAGCATTTTAGAAGTAGTGAGAATGGTCGGATACAAGCTCTTCCTGGCGTGTTTTTCTTTTACGGTCTTTCACCAATTAAGGTACCATTTTAACGTATTTGCATTTGACACTGCTATGAAAGATGACCATGTAACGCTGACACGTTTTTCTTGTTTTGCACCATTTCTGTCTTTTGTGTATGACATTTTCTTATTGTCCTTTTATTTGTTTAGATAAGAATGTGAATCAACTTTTTATGTTTTTAATCTTTAGTCATGCATTGTGCATTGATACTTTTGTAATACATTAGTGTAAACTTGGCACCCATGCCTTTTGCAGTCACATTCACGAGCAACACCGGTCATTCTTACACTTCTTAACTAATGTTTGTGCAATTGTTGGAGGTAATATTTCCCTCATGCCATTTTTCTTTATACTAACTAGCCATTTCTGTTAAATCACGCCTTTTCTGCTCAGTATATTTGTTGAATCGCTTTTGCTTCATTGGAACATATGCTTTTTCCTTTGCTTTGAGCCTTTGACCATGAACCATCTAAATCGTGTCTCAAAGACAAATGTAGATCTTGATATAATCAGTAGTTGGTAAACAACGACTCAAGTTAGACATACATCCGTCTGTTGAGTCTTGTATTTCGGGTTACGCCCAATTTAGACTATTTCTGAATCATGGCAAAGTAATGTCTCTGATTTATATAAAAAGGAATTTGGGGAATTTAGCCAATTTTTCAACATCCTTGGAGTAGTTCAACCAATACCCTAAGGTGATTGTATTCTTGATGTGCAGTGTGTTCATCTGCTTCGAATCATAGATTCATTCGTATACCATGGCCAAAGAGCAATCAAGAAGAAGATAGAAATTGGCAAATTCAACTGAGTCTTCAATTTAGCCTTCCTATTGCTGCAGAGAAAGCGAGTCCGCTTCAAGTTCCAAAAATAAGAGGAACCAACCAATTGATATTTTTCTTTCGATTATTTCCCGAACACTTGGTGCGGTTGCATAATTTATGGACAAATGTTTATCAAATAACTCTCGGTGCACTTACAGTTTGCCTTGAGAAGAATCTACCAAAGAAAAGAAATGGCTTACCCAGTGTACTATGATGTTATATGGGAAGCTAAATTGGACAACGTAGTTATATGCTTAGCCATAGATATTCTCCAATGGGGCTTGAGCTTCAAAGCATCTGCTTTGTTTAAGCTTTTGAAAATACATTGAATTCAAGCCTTTTATGTTGCAAGGCACAATGTGGCATTTTGTACATTAGTTCGTAACTTCTTGGTGATATACATGAGTGTTTTCAGATTATATACATGGTGATATACAATTGCGTGAAACTTAAACTATGAAAAAAATATCGTCATTTGGTTGTTTTCATATGCATCCCTGAAATGCCGCCGTAGCGTTAGCACGGGCACTATACTAGTTTCATCTAGAGTTTCAAATATTCCCCCACGAAATGTACCTCAAATAATCCATATCTATTGCAAAAAATCAAGGGAGGGGAGAGAGTTCACCTTACTTGTTCGATTTGGAAGCAAATCGTGAGAAAAATCGGTGGATTTGAGAGGATTTGGAGGGGGAATAGTGGGGAGGCTGTGGCGGTTTACTGTTTGAACATAGCAGAGTGAGGGGGAGCTAGGGGGCCGGGGGCCGGGGGCCGCGCTTGGGCTTAAGTCCCGAAGCACGGTGCCATCACAGTTAGCGCCTAGGGTACATATCACGGCGCCACAGTCCATGGCGCCGTTCTGTGCCACCCTGGCTCCGACGTGTCAATGCATGGCGCCAAAGCATATGGCGCCGTGACATGAATCGTAGGCGCCATATGCTTTGGTGCTGTGCTAAGGGTCTATTTTTGCAAATCTTTTCTCCAGGGGTCCATATGTAAAAAACTTTCAAATTTTGGACTAAAAAGCAAAAATTTTACCAGCTGGTCTGAGTAGCTAGCCTATTTGGCATCCTGGATTCTAGCTGTGCAGCTGGTATCCTGATAGATGTATTGACTGAAATGCCCTTAGGTGAGTTGATGTCCTGATTATGTATTGATAGAAGAGATATTCATGCTATAAATTTGTATTACTTAGTTCAAACATTGAAAAACTAATATTAAAATTTTATGACAATAAATTTGACTCCAAATCATAATTTTAAATATTAATATGGATAACTACCATGTCTCCATACAGATAAAGGGATGATGGAATTGCTTAAATTGTTCTATCTGCTCCCAATGTTCTAAAGGCAGTATGAATAAAGATGTAACCAAAAGACAGCTCAAAAGTACCCCAGAAGACTTGACAAAAATTGCAAGGAATTTGCATTGTGGACTAATTAAAGGTAGTGCCATGACTTAAGTGTTACTAGATGACAGTTAGAAAGGGATCAATAAACTTGACAAAAGTTGCAAGGAATTTGTATTAGGAACTTGTATAGGGTAGATAACAGAGAGTATAAAGTTTCACTTTTAGACAAGATGGTATGGAGCTTTCAGATATTATTCTCTCCATCCCTCATGGCATGTTCTAATGGATGAATGCACAATAGTATTTTTCTACAGTCTAATTGCTCACCAAAAAAGGAAAAAGAAAGCATCTGCCTTCACAGCATGTCACACCAGGTTAAAAATCTTAACAAGATAATATTGATCTCAGATTCTGTATTATAACTGTATACATCCTTCATACAATTGGAGGAGAGTGGCGTGGGGGAGGAGGGGGCGCGGGGGGGTGGGGGTATTTTTATCCAGTGGCATTTTGTGGGTAAATAACTTGAACTTTAATGGCACTAGTCTGCAGAATCTGTGAGAAGCTAGGTTTTTGCAGCTTCTCGGTCCCAGTACAATTGTGCCTTCCCTAGATTTTCAGATTCTCAGTAGCTGGCCCAAAAGCTGGACTATTTGGGAGAGCTTTTGGCTACTAGAAGTAGCTAGCTTGCCTAGAATCCGAAACAAACAGGGCCTCAGCCTAGCCAGCTAGCTACTCAGAATCTCCAGCTCCCCCAAACAGGCCCTCAAGATCCCAGCCACCCGTCTGCTTGGAAATAAGCGAACCCCGGAGACACCATGCAGAGGTATGGTACTTGTGAAGAGAAGGGATATTTTAGATTGCTTCGAGATTGGTCTAAAACAGGGCGTTGAGAGGTGCGAGTTGAGGCACTCTCCTATACAATGTTATTAAATTGTCGATTGGTTTATCTGATGTTCTTATTACCAATTAGAGCAGTCGACTTGACTTGGAGGACTAGTCACCAGATGAGTAATTGAGCGACTGGAACCTGATTGGTTGTGTAGGGATGGCACACAGTCAGATCGGTAGGGGTGTGAGAGATATGTCTTACTTAACTCTAACAGATCGAACAGATGCGAAGGGTGGGCAGAGCCTAGCCGCCGCCGATGGCCACGATGCCAGTCGCCGTAGAGCTAGCCACCTCTACTCCTCCTCTTCAACCCTCAGCTATCGCAGAGAAGCAGAGCGTCACCTAGGCCCATCTTCGTCATCACTGCCATTGATCCGCTTGTCGTCTCACCGGTTAGTGACTCCACTCTTGTACTTTCCTTTTCCTTCCTCTCCTGCTTTGCTCTACTCTATTTTTCTAGATCTAGTCATCTGCATTATGAATTTGCAATCGACATTTTATGATTAGATGCTGCTCTGTTTTGGCCTCCTATCCTTTCTTTCAGCTCTGCCGTGCTCTGCACTAGCCCTACTTTGCTTTGTTTAAATATTTGTCCATATAGTAGTATGTGTAGCAGCAATAACAAGTAGCAATAGTGAATGATGGTGAACAAGTGATTAATTTCTATTTCTCCACTTGTAGGTGCCATGGTGACATAGACTAACAAGTCACTACAGCCATAGTTGTAGCCTCTGAGCCCTATGATTCATCCAAGGATCCTAAGTGGAGAGCTAAATCCAAATACCCGACATGGAAATATGGGTCTTGGCCAGATTTAGAGAAGAAGGATATCCTCCAATGTACGCTTTGCAACAAGGGAGTCCATGCCGAAGTTTCAAGATTGAAGCGACACCTTGCTGGGGTTATGGAGATGTGGAGAAATGTGCTAGCACAACCACAAAAATCAGGAAAGAGATACAGGACTGCTTGAAGAAGAATTCAAGGAGATTCAAAGCCAGGGGGTAGATGAGGATGGAGCTGACGATGGAAGAGGTGATGATGCTGAAGAAGAAGAGGTCCATCCAAGTTTTGGAACAATTGCAAAAAGAAAGCAATTAGTGGCTTCTTTTGTAGTGCTTGGGCCACCACAGAAGTGTACCAAACTAGTTGCTTCTATGCTTCGGAGGACACCATAAGTGGTTGTTTCTGAGAGGCACAACTTGGCTATTTCTCAACCTACACTTGAGTGCTGCACCAAAAGACAAAGGAACAAAAACAAATTGTAGATGATAATGTCGTTGACTTCTTTTACAAGAATGGCATACCATTCAATGCTATCAATTCAAGAAGCTGGGAGATTTTCTATGCAAGTCCATGGGGCAGTAATGTCCTAGGTATAGATTGCCTAGTTATCATGATATAAGGTAGCCATTGCTTGATAGGGCTAATAACAAGCTAGATGCATTAAGGGAGAAGCATGAGTTAGCATGGCAAGATTATGCTTGCTCACTCATATCAGATGGACAGATGGACATGATTGGGCATCATTTGATAAATTTTTTTGTCAATAGTAAGAAGGTACCTTCTTCTTGGAGTCAATTGGTGCTTCAAGTGAATCAACTGTTGCACACTTGTTAGCAACGTTGTTGGAGGCAAAAAATTGATGCCATTGGGAGGAAATATGTGGTCCAATTCATCATAGATAATGGATCTAACTACAAGGCTGCAAACAAAATTCTAATAGAGAGGATTTCTACTTTATTTTAGATAATGGATCTAATTACAAGCCATAGAAAAAATTCTAATGGAGAGGGTTCCTACTTTATTTTAGACCCCCTATGATGCCCCCTACTTGAACTTTATGCTGGACGACATTGGGAAGATAAAAAAGTTCAACAATAGCATTACTATAGCAAAGAGGATGTGCAGATTTATCTATAGACATGAAAGGATTCTTAATGCAATCAGGAATAAGATAGGTGATACAAATCTTGTGAGGCCTACAACAACTCATTTTGCTATATCATTCCTCACCTTGGCCAATATGTACAAGCATAGGCAAGCTTTAAAAAAAAATCTCTTTGTTAGTAAAGAATAGAATGAGATCAAATTGTCTACCACAGAGCCAGGTAAGGCGGTTGAAACATTGTGATTTCTATGTCATTTTTGAATTATGTCGAAATTGCATGGGAGGTTCACAACCACTTCTTTTTTGCTTTGATGGTTGCCAATGATGATGAGAGGCCAAGAATGCCCGATATTAGTGCAGGCATGGATGTTGTGAAGATGAACATTAAGGATGCTTCGCAACACAAGCAACCATTACTTGATGATGTGCTAGCAATTGTTGATAAGTGATGGGACAACCAAATGGAGCAAAAGTTATATGGAGTAGCATTGTTTTGGAATCCAAATAATTTTCTTTGGCATTAAAGAAACCAATAAAAGATTTCCTACAAGGCTAAGGTCAATGTTCAATAATGTGCTACAGAAGATGGTCACCAATGATAATAAACAAAGCAAGATAGATGCTGTGAAAGATGGTCACCAATGATGATAAACAAAGCAAGATAGAGGACAAAAGGTGATTGCTTCACAAAAAAATTACAATCAAAGATCAATAGAAAATTTGCCCTTGTAAATATAAGTAATTAAGTATAATGATTTTTTTAATTTCTTCTCTTTAGGCTCTTTAGGTTTGAACTTTGAAGTGCATTATCGTTTGTAGTTCTTTGGTGGGGTCTATATGGTGGCCCTGCATATGAACTCCAATGTTTGGCAAAATGAATCATTAGTCTTTGTTGTTCGACGTCTAGATGCAAGCTCAATTGGAGTATATTTTCATTTGTAAGTAATTAGCATAACTACTTTACTAGTTAGCTCAATGAGTCTTTATGTTGATTGTAGCCACCTTTGACATGCTTCTCGTATTTTGTGTTTGTAGATCCATACCAAAAAGATAAACCATTTTGAGCACTAGAGATTGAATAAATTGGCGTACATTTTAGACAACCAAAAGATGGTAACTAGGTTTCAAAAGCTACGTGAGTAAGACTCTAATGGAAAGAAATCTAACCCATTGATCCTAGAAGAATTTCAATAGGATAATGAATGACATTGTTTAACTGGTTCATCAAGGCATTATCGGAGGTGGTCATCGTCTAACTTGGGCTTATGTTCATGAAGCCATTGGTGCGTTGTGCAATCAAAGAGGTCACAATCATTCTAGGAGAGCTCGTGGTGATGCTACAGCTAGCGAGTCTATTGACTGGCCCATAGGCCCTCATATCACTTATGTTGCGCACTCAAAGTCAAGGGTTGCTGGTAGTGTTGATGAGCTGGAGCACAACAATGGAGATGATGATGGAAATGATCAAACTTTAGCAGTTGATGATGATTGGAGAATTGGATGACAATGAGACTTCACTGTCTACTCCTCATGTGGGTGGAGCAAGTTGTGAAGTGTTGGGACCCGAATATGCAAAGCCGAACTCTTTGTATATACTGCACTACTTTAGGATCACACTAGTGCACTCAGTGGCAACATTGATGCAATATCATCCATATATAGTGATAAACAACTAAATAGCAAGTTTTAATAATATATAAAGGTTTTGACCTTATGGTCGGGATTACAATTATTTAGTCACGTTGGGCCTAGCTAGACACTAAATAAATAAATTGCAACGGAACAAAAGAATTCCAACAACAGTGACCCAACTCATGCCACAGGCAACAGACTAGGGTACAAGACTTAGCGATCAACCTTCCCTGTAGAACTTCTCCTCAAAAAGCAGCAATGATTCTTCTTGTCCAGCAATCGAGTTGTGATTGTAACATGGGTGAGTACATGGAGTACTCAACAAGTTGTGCACATAGAATGCAATGTATAGATACAAGACTTATTACACAGGAAGTGGATAAACTTGCTCGTTTTGTATAAAGCTAAATTGACTTTTAAATACAATAGATGGCTTAAAAGTATAACTTAAAATAGTAGTAATAACTAATAAAAGTAAAACATTTTTCACATAGCCCATCTATCAGATCCACAAAGCTTTTCCTTGCCAGTTTTAGTTTATGAAAATCTATCCCCCATGTGAAATCCCCGAGAACACCTATGACCATGGATACACCTATTCGAATAGATTTATTAACACTCTGTAGAGGCTATACAACTTTTTCCACATGATACGATCAACCCACACTGTCAGCCAATGACACTCTTCTTTAGGCATGCAACTAAAATATCATAACAAATCCTTTTAGAAACTTTGCCCTAGTATTGACCCCTCCCGTCAAGCTTGAACTCGGCAGCCTCACTCCAACACATGCAAGTAGGCCCAAAGCTCAACATTGGATTTGTAAATGGAAACTCGTCCATATGATGTAGTACCGAACACAGTGGATTACACCTTCCAGTCTTGGCACAAAGCTTAACCTACCACTTGAGTAGTCAATGCCAAAACTCGGTAACTTACTAAGCTAGACCCTTTCCATAAAAGCATATGGTTGTACGAGGGGGCTCAGTTCAATGGTGCACAAAATTAAGTCCTTAAGTGACTAGAGCGATACTACCCAATTCTCTAACTACATAAAGATCACCAACTGCCACTTAGCACGGTTACACTAGTTGATTTTAATGTGCAACACATGTCATCAAAGATAACACACAGTGCACACAGCTACTCACAAAGCAATTCCATATATCATTAGTTAGGTGTAATTTTATATTCCAAATTAATGTCAATAACCTAGCATGGCTAAGCAAGTCTAAACTAACCCATGTTGGTGCTACAGTAATGACCAACTGACATAAACCATCCTAGGATGACAGTGGATCATGACATACAATTAAACATAGTGGATAAACAACAACCAGGGTTCTTAGATATTCCTAAGTAATTAATTTGTTGCAATAACATAGTAGTGTATAATAATTTAAGACGTGAAATAGTTTTGTAAAACTGGGTGCAAATAATCAAGGTAGCACAACATGCCTTCAAAAAGGTTTTGGTCTTGAACTATTTCTTTCCCTTCTTATATGAAGCTTCTGGTGCATCGACATCTATGCAGAATGAGAGAGAACAAAAATAAACACCAAAACAAAAACAAAAAACTCCAATAATTATTTAAAAATTATTGAAAGATAGGGCTTGAGTTTATATGAATTTACAGACAAAAATGAGCTCAAATGGAGTTCGTATGAGGGAGAATGGACTTTCAGAAGTTTGGTCATGAAGAAAATTTGAAAAATAAATAGGGGAGAGAGGTTATTGTGTCTAACATGTGGGACTAGGAATGTTTCTTAGATTTTACTTAAGTGATCAAAGGCTGACATGTGGTCCCACAGTCTATAGACCGAGTCCACGGTGGGTTTGCAGTCTATGGTGAATTGGGTCTACGGAACAGTGCTAAGGCTGACACAGTGGAGATGCAAGTAACAGCGCTGGCTCAGTAGCTGAATCAGTGATGGCATGGACACTAACATGGACGATGGCAATAGCGGTGGCACCTAGGAACCTAGGGTTCCGGCAGATGGTGGTGTTACTCTAGCGAACTCTGCGATGACAAACGATGGGGTTTCTGTAGGACCATATGGCACTATCAGAGGGGGTGAATGATTGCCTCCACTTCTTCCACTTTGCTCTTCTGATCATGATCGATAACGATTGCCCGAATGACGCTCGTAGACTTCAGCCACATACGTGGTCGAACTCACTCAAACGAGTACCAGCCGAAGATAACTGCATGCTCAATGAAGATTCCGTCTGCTCGGCGTTCGACCTCTCGCATGACTGCTCACTATGATCACATAGTCGAGATCTCTGTCGCTAGGAAGGCTTTGACTGCTCGAACAAATCGACTGCTCGATCAAGAACAAGTCGCAATGGATAGCAAATTCGAATTCAATATTTCTATTAGAGATATGTTAGATAATGAAAGGTCATTTGAGAGAGCGATTTTACCCAAACCAAGTACCTTTCCTTTGCTATTATCTCCAAATGTGATTTTCTCGTTGCTACCATTTTCAAAGGTGTTGAACATCTTTTGGTCTCTAGTCATATGTTGAGTGCACCCACTATCAAGTATAAAATACCTTCTACTGGTCTTGTAGTTCATCTACAAATGAAAATTAAGTTTTTTTAGGTACCAAAATCTGTTTGGGTCTTGGAGGTTAGTGACCAAGGCATCCAATAGCATTCTTTTTAGCGTCTAAAATCGAAGTACCAACAAATCTTTCAATAACTTTAACATCCTTAGATTTGTAAGTGTCCCACACCTCGGCACTTATGGCAATATTTGTTATTTTCTTTTACAAACCTTGTGGGCTTGTTTGCCAATTTCTTACCTTTCTTGGGCACGAACTCAAGTCATTTATTGAGTGAGCTCTGTTGCTCACTCAATAGCTTGTCAAGGGTGGCTTTTCCCTTGAAATATCTTTCTAAGATTTTGTTTAGCTTGGTTACTTGCTCTTTTAACTCATTATGTTCTATAGCTTTTTATCACAAGATTTAGCATTACCATGAATAGAATCAACTTTGGAGCAACATGACATAGCTAATAAATTATCGGATGAAGCAGAAGAGCTTGTCTTAACAATTTTTACACTAGGCATCTCATCAATGATATCACAAATAATTTCAATGCTAGTGTGAGTGTGCTTGAATCCTTAAGGAGAGAGTCATGAGCGTCGTTTAGCTCCTCATAAGAAACCTTTAGAGAGAAATATTTTCTCTTTAAAACCTTAAATTTTGACTTCTCCTTTCTAAGATATTCATTTAAATCTTCAAGCATATCTCTTATTTCATCATAGGAGGGTTCATCATCGTCAAGTAATTTTACCTTAACTCCTTTTTCCATGAGGCATGCAGGAGACGAGAAGAGTGATGAAGCCTCCTTGATGGTGATGCTGGCAAGCCCTCTTTTTGTGCAGGACTCATCATCATCGGAGTTGGAGTTAGTGTACTCCTCATCGGAGTCCCATTCTCTGATGTAGACTTCGTTTTGCCATCTTTTTGAAGCTTTTTGAAAAGCTTCTTTTTGCCATTGAAGTTCTTGTTGGATGACTTGCCCTTGTCATCCTTCTTTGTTGGGTAATGAGAGGCAATGTGCGCTTTCTCATCGCACTCATGGCAACGAATGCTGCTATAGAGCTTGTTGTCATTTTAGGAGCACCCTTTCTTACCCTTATCATGGCTAGTGCTCGGTTTGAGCGTTTTCTCATTAACTTCTTCATTTTTTTCTCACGAGGAGAGCCAACTCCTCCTCGGAGTCATCCTCTTGGTCTTTCGACTCGTCACTTGATACCGCTTTTGCTTTGAAGGCGATAACCTTCTTGTCCTTGGAGGAGGATTGCTCCAAAAGCTCTTCCTTGTCGTTCTCGTATAACTCATTACTTATGAGGTTGCTTAAGAGTTGAGTCGGTGTCATCTTTGTTAACTCTGGTAAGTTGAGGAAGAGAGTCATCAACATCTCATACTTCTTCGGTAGGGCCATAAGCATTTTTATCACAATATCAACATCTATTAGTGAGGTGTCTAAGCCCTTGAGTTCATTTACAATGTTGTTGAGATGTGGAAATATTTCGTTAAGGTCTTCATGAGGCAACATTAAAAATGTCTTATACTTGATCCAGGGTCTATGCAATTTGGCCTCCTTGACCACAGATGTTCCCTCGTAGATTTCAAAGAGGGTAGTCCATATCTTGTGAGCAGTTTCTAAATTTCTCACTCGATTGAACTTATTCGTGTTCAATGCTCTGAAAAGAGCATTCATCACTTGAGCATCTAAATGAGCATTGCGCTCCTCAAGTTCCATGAGGTGCTGTGGATCAAGAGGCATAACGAAAACCTCATTCACGATAAGCTAGCTACTTGGGCTTATGGCCTTTAAATAAATAGACATTCTAATTTTTCAATATGCATAATTTGAGCCATCAAATAGAAGTGCCTTTCCTATAGCAATACCCTCACTAGCCATCATTTTCCCTCTTAGAGGTCAAGTCTAAATCAATGAGAGACCAAGCTCTGATACCACTTATAGGATCAAGGATAACTGACTAGAGTGGGGTGAATAGGAGGTTCTAAAATTTTTCACTATTAAATTCAAAAAATTTAAACACAATGAGCAATATAAGAACCTAGCACAAGTCAAGAGAGAATTCTCAAAATTTTCTATGCCACTACAAAGATATGTCTCTACCAAATACAATTCTTAGTTACACAAGGTATCAATTCAATTCAATAGCTAAGAATGTAAATGCGGACGAGTAAAGACAAACCACAATTGGAGGCACGAAATGTTCATCCCTTGGTTCTTCCTTGAGCCTAATGTTGTCTCTAAATGGGATTAAGTTATCAAATTGAATGCATTCTTCCTTATCCATGACATTCTCAACTCCGACTATCCTTCTTTTTCCACGAAGAACTATGTGGTCCTTATTTACCGGGTCGATTACATAAAAAGCTTCACAAGTTGCTTCACGAGTACGAATGATTCATCTTTGTATCCTACACGTTTGAGATCCAAAGTAGTGGTGTTTTACTTATTGACCTTTACACCCTGTAA
This sequence comes from Dendrocalamus sinicus, assembly GCA_036346575.1. Lineage (NCBI taxonomy): Eukaryota > Viridiplantae > Streptophyta > Magnoliopsida > Poales > Poaceae > Dendrocalamus > Dendrocalamus sinicus. The sequence goes on along the minus strand of CM070653.1, from coordinate 8,690,736 downwards.
GAGTTGGACCCAACGGCACTGAAAGAGAGGGATCTTCAAAATTACATAGTCGAGCTCCTAAATCTCCTCTACAAGCCCGTAGTAGGAGCTTGGGGCAGTAGTACTGAAGAACTACTCATGAAATGCATCTATGCGGACACCTGAGTTCTACACTGTGCTCTTTCTATCTTGATTTGCTGTATAAAATATGTACCCATTAATGTCATATCCTTGTCATATTACAATTGTAAATTTTGGCCCTCTTGCCAACCATTGCAGCATTTCACTTGACATCCTCTCAGTGAATCATACCCTTAACCATTCGTTGAACCGACAGTTGTGTTGTCTCATGATTTAATCCTCTGACCAGCCTGGTAGCATGCCCTTGTGCTCTTCAATATACAAGACACTTCAGTCATGTGTTGTAAGACCGTGAAATGGGCTTGAGTGTACGTATTCAGATCAGGAGTAATTGCTTTCCTTCCGATGGTCTCGATACCCTTTAGCCTCCCCTCATGATGAGATAAAGCCACACCTATCGGTTCGATCTAAGCCATGTAATCGATATCGAACTCAATGATCTCTTTAGTTGCATAACCTTCGATGATACTACCCTCCGACCAAGATCGATTGCTACATAGGACATGAGAATTCTCATGTACCTCTCGAATGGGTAGTATGACATAGAAACACGGAGCCGCATATCTTTATCTCATTCACAAGGTGGACAATGAAATGGACCATGATATCGAAAAATAACAGAGTGAAATACATCTCAAGATGACATAGAGTCGTCACCACCTCCTTCTGTAGAGCATCTTGTCCATTAGGATCGATGACCTTCTAAGCAATTGCATTAAAGAAATAATACAACCTCATGATTATCACTTAAATCTTATTTGGCAACATATTTCTAATTGCAACAGGAAGCAATTATGTCATTAGCACATGACAGTCATGAGAATTCATACCAATTAATTTCAAATCTTCCATGGAAACAAGTTTCTTCATGCTGGTAGAGTGATCGGACGGAACTTTCACACCATACAAGCACTGACATAATTCAGTTTTCTCGGATTTTGACAGAGTTTAGTAAGCTAGGGGAAGGTACGTGCGGCCTTTATCAGTCTCTATCGGTGCTAACTTGATCCTGATATTCATAGCGACCAAGTCACACCATATGTTAACACCATACTTTGTTTTGTCATAAATGTTTAGTAAGAGACTAATCAAGCTATCACATACATTCTTCTCTACGTGCATGACATCGATGCAATTGTGAACTTCTAAGTACTCTTATTTCCAAAATACCGACCACTTCTTTCACATGTTCTTCTGATGGGTCATCAACTTATGTCCCTTTCCAAATACAACATCGATATCCTTGACCATATCGTACACCTCTTTCCTACTAAAAAGCCTTGGTGCTAAGTCATCCTCTTTATTTTTATCAAATGATTTCTTCATCTTACAGTATGGGTGATACCTTAGAAGGAACCTATGGTGACGCATGTACATAGTTTTGCGTGAGTTGTTCAACCACACACTCTCGGTATAATCTAAGCAGTGCGGACAGGCTTTAGCTCCTTTCGTACTCAACCCCGATAGGTTACCAAGGGAAGAAAAATCATAGATGATGTAGAACAATATAGCACATAGAGTGAAATTCTCTCATTTGTCCGCATCCCATATCTGTACTCCTTCATTCCACAGTGTCACAAGATCTTCCACCAGTGGTGCTAGGTACACATCAATATCGTTCCTAGGTTGTTTCAGCTCTTGGATAAGTAGTGACATCAACATGTACTTCTGCTTCATACACAGCTAAGGAGGAAGGTTGTACATGCATATATTCATGGGCTAGGTGCTATGTCGGTTGCTCATGTTACCAAAAGGATTCATTCTATTTGTAATCAATCCAAACATTATATTCCTCAGTTCCATACCGAAGTCTGTAAACATCGTATCGATGTTCCACCACTGGGTAGAATCAGTAACGTGTCTTATCATTCTATCTTTCTTACGTTCATTCGAGTGCCAACGCAGCAAGCTTATATCCTTTTGGTTCATAAATAAACACTTCAAACGGAGAATTACAGGCAAATACCACAACATCTTAGTAGGAGTCTTTGTTTCACCTCGATGTTGTCACCGTCATTGAAGTCATTCTTACGCTTGTATGGGGATACTTTGCACACTAGACAAGCATGTAATTTTGCATACTCTTTACGGCAGAAGATACAATTGTTCAGACATGCATATATTCTTTCTACTTCTGTTCTCAATGGACAAAGAACATTTTTAGCTTGGTAGGTGGTTCTCGGTAACACATTTCCCTCTGGAAGAATGTTCCATAGGAGACCTAACAACACCGTGAAACTTTTGTCAGACCAATCATTGCTTGTTTTCAATTTTAGCAACAGATGACAACCTTGTGTATTGTGACTTGCAGCATGAACAATGGTTTCTTCGAGTCCTCCATCAAGCCCTTAAATTTACCAAACTCTCTCTCACTATAGTTCCATTCTGCATAGTGTAGCATTTGATCTAGATTATCAGCGTATGACATATCCTCATCGAAAGTACAGTCCACAACCGGTATATCGTTGTCTTCCTCGACGATGTTATAATTACCTTTCTGTATAATATTTTTCTTTTCACCATGAGTAGTCCAACATGTATACCCTTTTTTGAAACCCCTTCGAATCAAATGAGCTTTGATCTGCAATGAGTTGGTAAACATCTTCAGATTATCACAATCAATGCATAGACAATACATATATTCCATTCCTTTCTTCAACATATCCTGCTCGACTGCTCTTTTAAAAGTAGACACACCATTAATGTACTCTTCACTCCCGCGGTTCTCAACGTACATCCAGCTTCGGTCCATTTACGCTACGCACGTTACAAATTAGTGTCAAATTGGATTATTAATGCTAGTATATAGCTAGCCAGCCTAATACTTACACATAATTAACATTCACCTTATAATATATTGTCTACATCTAAATTAAGTAGCTAGCTATGTACTATTATTCATGAAGCAATGTACATATCATGTAAGAATATATTAAAGTAAACTCGGAGCAGTGACTCATTCTTAAATTGGAGCAAACTACCAATTAAGCTAGATCTAAACCTAGTTATCACCTCTCTTTATTACAAAGTATATAATTAGAAGCAAATACGTACTAACCTCTAATCACCAAGAACAAATAGATCTACAATAGCGAGATCTACAAGCGGTATGTTTTCACCAAACTCCCCAAAGCTGGCCATCTCCTTCAATGCAGTGTAATGAAGACAGATCTATCGGGACCCTGCTGGCTAGCCATTTAATAACACAGCGTATCCCAGACATGTCCAACCGTGAACTGTCAATTGTCTTGCACTATCATAGATGGTTCTCATTAATACTGTTTGTGATAATGGAGATTTCACAGAATTTCACAGACGGTTATTATTACAAATTGTCTGTGATAATTACTTATCACAGACGGTTCGTATTAATAACCGTCTGTGAATAAATATCACAGACGGTTCTAAAGTAGAACCGTCTGTGATAAATACGGTTCTAAAATCTAAAATATATACATAAATGCGAATTCAGTAATGATTCAGGAGCAAATATGTATTACTTAGTTGCTTTTTACCAGTCAGTAATACCATCATGTCATTATACTGAGATCATTTACATATATAAAAGAGAGTATATGCAAATTCAATGTTGTACACACACACACACACACACACACACACACACACACACACACACACACACACACACACACACACATATATATATATATATATATATATATATATATATATATATATATATATATATATATATATATATATAGAAAATTACATAAGGCACCATGGTGCCTAGGCACCAACATCCGATTCGATGTTGCCAGTCATTTCTTACAAAAGATAACAAAAAAGTAGAAACCTAACCGATTCGATGTTTTTTCTAGTGTTAGAGGTAGCATGCAATCTCTATCTTCAAAACTTCGTAGGCGACATGGTCGGCATCCGATGGTTCCAGATCATCAACGAACAAAGCCCAAAATGCATCCACTCATTGACGCACTCGTTCGAGTGTCTCCTGAATACTCTATGACTGAATAATCAAGTCGAATTGAGCCCATAGGCTCTCCTTTCTTTCTTGAGGGATCTCGACAAGGTTGACTCGCTCGCCCGCCACCTTGACTAAGCAATTCAAGTGATGGCAAGCCTCTTGGAGACACACAACGTTGTTGTGGAGGACCACATCGATGGCAAGGTTAGCTCACCAGAAGCGGGTGACCAACTGGAAAATGCTGCAAAGGAGGATGACAAGACGGCGGAAGGTGGCCTTCAACTACTTTGGCAAATCTTCGGGCATAGGAGGGAGGACACTGTTGGCACAATGTCTTTTCGCAGCATCCGCCAGCGTACGGCTAGCGAGGTGCTTATCCAGGATAGCTAGGTTAGCCATCAATACTGGCGACAAGGAAGAATAGAGAGGTATTTATTTGTGCTTGAGAGACAAGGAAGACAAGGAAGATAGCCAGCCGGCGAGGTGTTCATATAGGATTAATCTATGACGGTGGATGATCATTTTTATACAACAGGAATACATCCGGCTCGTAAGACGAAGAGATGCATCTAGGAGCCAAATGATCAAAGGGAGCCGAAATGATTGAAGGTGCGCATCGAGGAGATGAAGCATATAATAGACAGTTCCAACCACAAACCGTCCGTGATACACAACTACCACAGATGGTGACTGTCTGTGAACTATCACATACAATTCTAATTAAAAACCACCTATGTTATCTCAATTATACGGTTTGTATTAATAACCGTCTGTGAAATATCATAAATGGTTATTAACAAGAACCGTCTGTGATAATAGGGTATCACAGACGGTACACGAAGCACGCTTGTAAAATCATTTGTGATAATTATAACACAGATGGTTCGAGGAAACTGTCTGTGATGAGGCGTTCAGTATAGCCTTTTTTGTAGTAGTGAGTGGCATTGTGAATCGAGGCGGCGGTCCCCAAAATCTGGATCTTAGCCCCGGTTTGAGCGGCAATGGCCTTGAGTGCAGCTGTGGCCGTTGTGGCACGATGTGTGGGGAAGGGTACCGTTGACGTCGTCCTTGATTTCAACGGTATCAGCGTGAGGCGAGGTTGCAAAGTGAGTCGTGAGGTGGGCGACAGACTGAGGGGATGCTATGCGTGGGCTTGTTTTGCATATGGGAAGTCGATTGATTAAGCCCGGTGAACCGGTTTTTTTGGAGAGCTGGTTGATTGATTATTTTGAGAGCTTTTTTTGAATGTGCTTTGTGCTACGTGGAGGGGAGGACGACAGATAAACTATTTTTTTATATTAGTAGAGATATACGGAGGGTGATTGGGAGCCACTAGTGTGTATCCGACATCTATAATCCAACAACTGACCAACAAAGACGCCATAGACGTACATTGTCTTGGGGGGCTCCACAGATACGTTTGGACATGTAGATTTTTTTTTTGCTTCTCTATGTGCGGTACTACACAACAAATTTGAATACTATTTCCTTGTGTTGCTGACGCCCTTCAAGGCCACAACATCACACGCTATCCACATTCTACAGGCATATAATCGGTTCAGAGATATACACAACCACTAGAATCCAAGGGTTCATACAGCCGCCGTAGAAAACTCGTTGGAACAAGGCCTCAGCTACCACTGGTTTCAGAAACGGGGATAAGAGTCTGAGATTATCCTGCTAAAAATCGTTCTTAAGATTTAGAAGAGTGGATGTACTTTTCCTTCGAAATTGCTACGAGAAATCTATACTTCAAAAACCCAAATAGAACACTAAGCCTTACGTGGGTCTCGTTTTTTCTGACGTCTAATTTGTAGTATTTATCGAAGTAAGTTGAATGGGATGACTACTAAAGCGCGTACGTGGTAAGTGATAAATTCATACCAAACTACGCACCGTACTCTCATGTATATGAGCTATCACAATTTGCAAGATACATGCTTCTGCACAACTCTTATATAAGAAGCTGCGCAATTAACAGCTGATTGCTTGCTTAATTTAACTTGTATTGTAGACGCAGAATATTCCGTGTATAAATGTTGCATGCAGTGGCGGATTTTCCCTAAGGCCGAACAGCTGATTTCTTAAAGAAGTACCTATTTTTAACACTTAGGACCCGTTTGGTTTAGGATTAAGAAGTGGGTTAGAGGTTTAACCTGCCAAACATCGTTGGGTTAGAGAGGAACTTAATCCAGTCAAAATGTTTTAATCCTTCTAACTCATAATTAACTTAACTCAGCATAATTAATCCTCCTAAATTTTATCTTTCTAATGCTAACCTAGCTAACCCACTTAATCTAAGTAAACAATAATTTAGATTAACAAGATTTGTTGCTAAACACAAAATTTATATTAAAATAACCTAGTTTGATTGAAGTTAGCTAATCCGGTTATTTTCACTCCAAACCAAACGCAGCTTTAAATGCTAACTAAATACTAATTAAAGTAGATAGCCACCACTTTCTAAGAGCTCTTAAGGCCCTGTTTGGCACAGCTTCATCAACAGCTTCATGAGCTGTTGTGAGCTGTTTTTTGCCAAACACCCTTTTTACAAACAGCTTCATGGATGAAGCTCCTTAAATCATGCTCTCACAAGGGAATGGGGTGAGGTGAAGCTGAAAATAGTAGCTTTTCACAGCTCTCTCCCTCAGGCTCGCAGTTCTAGGAACCCACTGCCCTTGTAGTTGACAGAAATTACAGCACTTTGCCACTGGGTCCCCACGCCTGTTTCGTCTCCTCCCGTTCGCACTTCTCTACTGTTCGCACTTCTCTAATGATTTTAATTTTTTATTTTAATTTTTTAATTCATACTCATTCAAATATATTATTTTTTAATTCATATGACCATATACAAACATACAACTCCAAATGTTAGAACAAGTCAGGTAGACAGGGGCATCTTGGACAATTGCCCTCTTCCAGCCATGCATGAAGCTGTTGGTGAAGCTGTTTTGCTAAACAGTTTTCCAAAACAGTTTTAGCTTCACCGGTGAAGCTGCTCGTGAAGCTGAAACAAAAAAAAACAGCTTCACTAGTGAAGCTGAGCTATGCCAAACAGGGCCTAAGTATGTTTCATTAGATTTGGTCTCTCTATACTTTCTTTCAATCTCTGCACGCCACTGGTTGGTGGTTGCAAGTATCATTACTATTATAAAAGAATGAGTTGGTGGTTGTATGTCCATTCTCCTCCAACCGTTCTATTTTCTCAACTTCTCACTATTTTTCACTTTTCAACCGATTATAGCAACTCTCTTCTATAGAATAATTCTCTGTATATTCAATGAGTTCCATTGTAACGTATGGATATGTAACTAGTTTATCTATAAATAGCACGGCATTACAATTGTAGGAAGCCACACTTGCCCTTTAGAAACTCCTGAAGAGAGAGAGAGAGAGAGAGAGAGAGAGAGAGAGAGAGAGCGCATCCATGGCCGAGCAGCCACAGCGCGAGGTTTACTTCGTGTTCTTGAACGTCGACCCGGTGTACGAGCGCCTCAAGACCAATCGGTCCGTGAATGAACTCTAGTTGCAGATTCTCTTTGCTTGCAATTAATGTTAATCTAATTAAGCTCATTCGATCCATATGCTGGTACCATGCACTGTGCACTCTGTTTCATTTGTTGACTGCATCACTGCATGCGTGCATGCTGCATGCAGGTCGAAGGCGGGGTCGGCGACGCTGGGCGCCTACCTGAGCAGCAAGCACGACCGGCTTCTGGAGAAGCTCCTCCAGCCCAACACCTACCGGAGGAGATCGTCGCTCGCCATCGTCGACGCCTTCTCTGTTGAGATAACCGACGAGCAGGTGATGTTCATATATAGGCTCAGAGTCAGAGATCGATCTGTGCTTGGGTTTAGTCTGATTGTTCTGGTGTGGATGCAAGCGCGTTGATGTACGCAGGCCAGCGTACTGAGAGCGGCTAAGGAGGTGAGGGTGGTGGAGAAGAACCAGGAGCTTGCAATTGGCTAGGCAGCAGCTCGCAGTTTTCACCAATTCAACCACAAGTGAAATTGATCGGCATGGAAATGCTTCTCGATCAGCTTAATTTATTCCCTACGTACTATAGCTAGCTTGCGATGCTAGAACCTCTTGGTGTTACTTGTGCATGTGTGACTTCTCTTGTTTTTTTCTACTTCAGTGTTAAATAAGCTTGGTTTTTAATTTGGTTCTAGGTTGTAAAGATCAGAGGATACTTCCAAGATTGAATTCAGTAATTTAAACTAGTCCAAAAAAATTGTATGTATTTCAAATTTTAAGTATGGCAACATATCAGTTGCAAGTTGCAACTTGTTTGAATTTAGACGGTTTTAGCACAACAATTCCGTATTTAATTATGAACGTAAAAGCATTATTTCAGCAACAAAAAAATGACATGAGCATTGACAAAATGTCTACACGAACAAAAATTATTCTCAAGTCATTTAAACAAGAAATTATACTGTACATAATATAACAGAGGGTATAAACAAATAGCATAATGTGTAAATTGATGTATTGTGTTTTGCTCTCAGGTGTCGAGCTGTACTTATTTAATACAAGGCCTCCTTGCCACAAAATAGCCTAATGTGATCAAAGATTAAAGTAACAATTCCTAAATACTCTGTTAGGTTTTGAGCTCTACAACTTACCGCAAAGATAGACAACAGTTCAATTATAACAATAACACAACTGCAATAACGAAAAGGATAGTGAGAAAACTGAACTCTGGTAAGTAACAGCACAGTAAAAGACTAGATAATGATAGCTCAACCTCTAGCAGGGTGTTGCCGCACGAAACTGATCCGTACACCAACAAGATAATTGATGGAGAAACAAGAACTACTTTAATCTAGAGACTAAGAAAACAAAGGTACGAAAATAATATTGTGTCGATTGTCTTGATTCTTCTTTGCAATCGGCCTTACCCTTTATATTTATAGGTGCCTGGTCTATGGCAAATAAAATCGCATCAAATCAAAATCTATGGCAAGTAAAATCGCATCAAATAAAATTGATCACATCTGCTAATGAGCCCGATTTCTTTCTCTTCTTTGCTTCTCCATTGTCGAATCCTCTGCAGATAACTTCCTATAACGATTCAAGATTCCCAAATTTTTGACCGCTCGTTATAACTATCGAGTGTCCAAAATCGTGGTCAAACTCCTTGCGACCACCTTTAGTATGGTCATAACCTTCAATGCGCCGCAGCTTCTACGTGGTCATAGACTCCAGCGTGATCGTGGCCTTTAACGTGGTCGTAGATCCCACCGTGGTCATAGCCTCCAACGTGATCGTAGATTCCATCGTGGTCGTAGCCTTCAACGTGGTCGTAAACGCCAACGTGGTCGTATACTCCACTGTGGTCGTAGACTCCAACGTGGTCGTAGACCCCAACGTGGTCGTAGACTCCAACGTGGTCGTAGAACCCACCGTGGTCGTAGCCTCCAACGTGGTCGTAGCTTCCAACGTGGTCGTAGACTCCAACGTGGTCGTAGACCCCAACGTGGTCGTAGACTCCACCGTTGTCGTAGACTCCAACGTGGTCGTGGACCCCACCGTGGTCGTAGCCTCCAACGTGGTCGTAGACTTCACCGTGGTCGTAACCTCCAACGTGGTCGTAGATCTATTTGGCGACTGCCAACCACGACCAATGCAGTCATAGCAACTTTCGACCACGGCCAAAGTAGTTGTAATTCCTTCTGGTGCCCTTTGACCATGGCCAGAATGGTTGTAAACCTCTCGGGAGACATTCGACCATGCCCAAAGTGGTCGTATACGCCACAACGTGGTCGTGGAGCTATCTTGCATCGCCGACCACGACCAATGTGATCATGATGACTTTCGACTCACGCCAAAGTAGTCGTAATTCCTCTCGTGCCCTTTGACCATGGCCGAATGGTCGTAAACTTCTTAGGAGACATTCGACCATGTCCAAAGTGGTCGTATACGCCACAATGTGGTCGTAGAGCTTATCCGACCACTCGCTTAACACCTCACCCGGTTCTAACCATGGACAGTGTGGTCGTAAATGATTCAATGGGCAGCCGATCACGACCAAAGTGGTCGTAAATAGTTCAATGGGCAACCATATAGTCAACCGAATTATATTAATGAAACGACAATTCGGCTATTTTGATCATCTAATGCATAAATATGCTAGTGTCATTTTTTACTATCAACACATGCCCCCTGTTTTTTTAAGCTTGCTAAAAAAAACACTTGCATAACGAAATCAGCTAGAGGCAATAACCTACTCACCTCAAACTTTCTTTGGACGATGGTCTACAACACATCAGCCATAAATAATTTTCTCAGGACGATGACGGGCAAACACCGGCCATATTTTCTCATGCATTTTGCCACACACTTGGATAGTACCTTTTTAAATATTTTCCATTAAGTGCTCTAGGCAAGTTTTCTCCATGCAAATTTTGCACAAAATAACTATTCCCAGGAACAATCTCTATGACTTTATACGGACCATCCCAATTTGGAGACCATTTTCCAAACTTATTATCCTTTGACCCAATAGGTAAAATCGTCTTCCATACTAAATCTCCAATTTGAAACGATTTTTCCTTTACCTTCTTATTATAGGCCTTAGCTACTCTTAATTTGTCTTTCTCAATTTCTCTCAAAGCTTTTATCCTCTCATCTGTAACTTCGTCTATTCTATCCATCATTAAGTCATGATAATCCGCTACGACAAATCATTTTGCTCGCCAACCTAAGAGCGTCCAGATTCACCTCAACAGGTAAAACGGCCTCCTGCCCATATACTAACTCATATGGTGTCACTTTTGTAGCACCATGCTTAGATATACGATGAGCCCATAATGCCTTAGACAGAACCTCATGCCATCTCTTAGGATATTCTTCTATTTTCTTTTTGATAAGTTTAATTAAAATCTTATTACTAGACTCGGCTTGCCCATTAGCCTGAGCATAGTATGGTGAAGAATTAAGAAATTTAATTTTCAAGGATTCGGCAAACTCACATACTTGATGAGACACAAAAGACGACCCTTGATCAGTCGTTAAAGTCTGTGGTATGCCGAATCTATGAATAATATGCACCAAGATAAAATCAATTACTTCTTTATGTGTCATATTTTTTAAGAGGAACAGCTTCCGTCCATTTTGTAAAATAATCTGTAGCTACTAAAACAAAACGATGACCTTTAGAAGACGCAGTCGATTCGACCGATAAAATCTAAACCCCACCCACTAAACGGCCATGGTTTGATAATAGGTGCAACACGGCAGCTGGTGCTAATTGTATATCACCAAATTTTTGACAGACTCACAACCTTTATAATATTTAAAACAATCTTCTAACATAGTCGGCCAATAAAACCAGCTCGCCTCAACAACCATTTCATCTTATGGGCGATCGATGTGTGCCACAAATACCTTCATGTACCTCACCCATAGCAATTTTAGATTGATCTGAACTTAAACACTTTAAAAACAATCCTTCCACAGTTCGCGATATAATTCTCCATCAAGCAATGTATACTTTAAAGCTCTGTCGAATTTTTCTATCTACGATTTATCGGGATTTTCTAAATAACTAAGTAAAGGTTTTCTCCAGTCATTGAATTCATCCATATTTGACGTTTCTAAAACATCCGAACTGCTGCCTTGCTGTTCGGCCATATAAACAGGAACATTTTTGTGCATCGGTTTTTCTATCACAAATAGCTTGCCTCTACTAACATGATAACCAGATGCTTGTTGCGCAAGATCATTAGCTCTAAAATTATCTCCTCTAGATATATGACTGATAGTAAAATCATCTAGGTTTGATACGATCTCTAAACACTTTTCTAAATATCTATTCAATGAACCATCAAGGCACTGATAAATTCCAGAAACTTGCTGCACAACTAATAACGAGTCACCAAAAACATCTATATTTTTTACTTCCATGGATTCTAAAATTTGCAATCCTAAATAAAGTGCTTCATACTCGGCCTGATTATTAGTACAAAAATATTCCAAATGGACCGATGTTTCAAAAATAGCACCTCTAGGTGAAATTAAGACAATACCAACACCCTGTCCTTCTCTACAGGCCGAGCCATCAAAATATAGCTTCCATGGAGATACAGACAAATAATTAATCAGCTCCATACCATTATCAACTCTATGATCTACAATAAAATTTGCTACAATTTGGCCTTTCGTGGATTTTAAAGATTCATAAGCCAAATCATATTCTACCAATGCATAAGCCCATTTTCCGATTCTACCACTTAAAATCGGCTGTTGCAACATATACTTAATAACATCGGACTGACAAGTTACCACACAAGTACTGGACAATAAATAATGCCTTAAACGGGTACAAGCATAATACAAGGATAAACACAATTTTTCAATAAATACATACCTTGTCTCTGCTCCCAGAAGACGCCGGCTCAAATAAGTGATAACAAATTCTTTGCCTTCTACCTCCTGCGTTAATACAGAACCAATAACACCATCTTCCGCAGCAATATATAGCCGAAAACGCGTCCCGCTTTAGGCGCCCTCAAACAGGAGGAGTAGACAAATACTTCTTAATTTCATCAAAGGCCCTCTGTTGTTCTCGCTTCAAGTAAATTCGGTTTCCTTCTTTAACCAAGTATGGGTGTAAATGCGTCAATTTTCCTGCATGTGTTAGATATAAATCTTCTCAAGTAGTTTATTTTTCCTAAGAATTTTTGCACGTCTCTTTTACATTCTCGCGCCTTTATTCTTTGAATGGCCTCTAATCTAGCAGATCTATCTCTATTCCCTCTCATGTATGAGGAATCCTAGTAACTTTCAATGACACGCCAAAAGCGCATTTGAGTGGATTCATTTTCAAACCATACCGACGCATCCTTTCAAATACTAATGTCAAATCGCCAAATGATGATCCACGTTATCCGATTTAACTACTACATCATCAATATATATTTCTAGTATGATACCGAGTAAGTCATGAAAATTAAATTCATAGCTCACGACACGTAGCGCCAAGATTTTTAATCCAAATGTCATGGCAACCCACTCAAATAAACCTACAAAACCAGGACACCTAAAGGCCGTTTTAGACATATCTTCTTCGGCCATAAAAATTGGATTATAACCAGCATTGCCATCTAAAAAGCTAACAACTCTATGTCCCGAAGCATTATTAATCAACATGTCAGCTATAGGCATGGGATATTCATCTTTTGGAGTAGCTTTATTCAAATCTCTAAAATCAACACAAATGCATAATTTGCCACTACTCTTCTTCTCAACTGGCACAATGTTGGATATCCATTCGGCATATCGACATGGCCTAATAAACCTTCTAGGTGGCTGTTTATGAGGCCTAAAACCAGATTTAATGGGCAACCGATGCTCTACTAGATCTCGGCTAAGGCCTGGCATTTCGTGGTACTCCCATGCAAAGCAATCAACATAATTTCTAAGCAACTCAATCATTTTGGCTTTGCAATACTCGCCATGTTTTTATTCACAAATGTCGGCCTAGGATATTACCATTACCTATGTCCACTTCCTCTAATGAATCACCGATGTAAAACCATATCCTAATTTTTCTACTTCATCAAAATCATCAATAGCTTCACACATATCGTTCTTACTTGACCGATAGTGCTCTACTCGCTCACAACCAATCCAAACTATGTTCCTTATCCATTTATAACATCATATTGCTAAGCCGGGCTGCACAAGTCGGGTCGCATGCATACGTGTACAAAACCATCCTTAGTAACACTAACATAGTCATAATCGAAAGATCTATGCTCACAAACACCGAATATTACCATGCTGCCAATCACCAAGCATCGCCAAAGCAACATAAGCCGATGTGTCCGCTTGAATGAATTCTATATCATCATCTACCCACCGCACTAAAGTTTGATGCAAGGTGGAAGGAATGCAACGATTAGCATGAATCCATCACGACCCAATAAAACACTATAATTACCTTGCACGTCGACGACAAAGAAAGCTGCAGTAAAGTTTTGCTCCCAACAAGAAGCTCCATAGAGATGACGCTTTGGCTTCATCGGTTCACGGTAAATCCATTAAGCGCCAAATTAGTCTTCATAAGCTCACCGTCCTCTTTGCCTAATTTCTTAAAAACTGAATATGGCATTAAATTTACAGAGCTCCACCATCTACAAGCATCCTAGAAATCGGCCTTCCGTTAATATGCCCTTTAACATATAACGGTTTCAAGTGCCAGCACAATTCATCGGGTTTTTCAAAGATAGCTTCTTTAGGACCGAGACACAATTGTGCAACCTCTTCATCAATAGCTCGAATTCAGAAGGTAGTGTAAAACCATATTAATATCCATACCTTCCGGAGGTGGAGAGCCATTTTTGACTAGTGGAGACCCTCATAATCTAACAAATCATGCTCATCATCGCTATTTGTCCAGACCGACTCTTCAATTTTCTTCACCTCCATTCTTTCTTAGTGGGTATCATAGGCTTGATCTCATTGAATAAATCATCCTCATTTTTCCAGCTGAGCCTCTTTCAATTCTTCTCTCTGAGCCGCTGCAACCTCCTTTTTGCGAATGTGAGAGCCCCGTGGACACCACTGGCTGCCGCTCCACACCGCTAACAATGGAAGCTTCTCTTTATTTTCAGGAGCAACCACAATATTTTTGGCACTGTTTCTCGATCGTTCATCGGTGCAGCATTGTTCACTTCTGAATTTTTACTCGTTTCACCTCCTCCTTTGATGCGGTAAGCTCTTTTGGAGATTTATCATCTCTCTGGTCACAAAATCGATTATTTTTATTAAATCGGTCATTTCTAGGCCATGCCAACTGTCAAATCTGGCCTTCTTGGCATTTCCCATCCTGGATAAAATGGCTCAAAAACACCGGAGTTGGTGGCATCCATGGACCGCAAAAACCCCATGGCGGACAAGGAGAAAAACCACCGTGAGGAGGACCCCATGGCACAGCAATAGCGGCCTAGGCATAGGATGCGGTGTAGCTGCAGGAAAACTTTCCCATCGATGATCCCAACCACCGAACTCTTGCCTTGGAGGGGATCTTGGTCGCTTCAAATTATAGGGCCGACTAAAACCGCTTTGGCCAGCCTTACCATCTTCATATTTGGCTAGAAGCTCTTTAAATGTAGGCTTCAGCCTCTCAACCCACTTGTTTGTCCTATTCTTTCCCTCATTAATTTTCCAACGACCTACTTCCGGGCTTTTTGGTTTTATCATCCTTGTCCTCCCATTCTCATGCACCCTAGGAGTTGCAGAACCTACTGTAATTTTGATGGACTCATGGCCTTCAGGAGTATTTTCAATTTGGACTGTTCTAACCACACCTCTACTGTCTCTCAGTAGGTTCATTACTATCCTCACCAATCACCACATTTTTTCCTACTGTTGATTCGGCCTGTGATGGCCGAACTAGCACCTTCTTATTTTTGAAATCAATCACATTAACTGGAAAAGGTTGAGTGTCTAACTGCATTTTTGAGCTCTCAAAGAAACTTCAATCGCCCTTCATTTATGGCCAATTGAACTCGTCGACTAAAAATATTGCGATCGTTAGTAGCATGAGAATAAGAATTATGCCATTTACAATATGCACGTCTTTTTAATTCTTCAGGAGGTGGTATGACATGTCCAGTGGGCAATTTTATTTGTTTCTCTTGCAATAAATAATCAAAAATTTTATCACATTTAGCAGTATCAAAAGTATATTTTATTTCTTCATGCCGATTTTTCTTTGGAACCAGCCTCAAAGCAGAGCAAACGAATGGTTTAGATTTTGAATCCCATGCCCATTCGGCTACACACATATCCACACTCTCATCATCGATGACGTGGGGTCATGTTCTACTAAATTAACAGGATGGTTCGCTTTATGCTTTTCATCGGTCCTATGGAAATTTTTAGATTCTCTAGCCCGCTTTCTTGAGCAGAGCCTTTGCAAAGACTTGACTTACATCTAAGAAATCCTGCCCTTCTAATATTTCCTTCAAATGTGAAAGCAACCTGAAAAGGCTAACTCAAGAAGATCCTTATCGATATTACTAGATTAAAGCATCGGTTTCTTGTATCTCTAAATCTCCGATATATTCAACAATAGGTTCATTGTATTTCGCCTAACCGACGTCAAGTGTGATAATCTCAATTCGTGTCTCCGTGTAAAAATATTCATGAAATTTTTGTTCTAACTCGTGCCATGAATGAATAGAATTAGGTGTAAGGGATGTGAACCACGTGAACGCAGCATGCGTGATAATGCCAAAGGAAACAATCTCAATTTTAAAGCATCGCTAGCATCGCCTCACCGCATTGTGCAATGAATTGACTAACATGCTCTAAAGTGGTTCGCCATCATCCCTGTAAATTTAATAAAATCAGTACTCTGAATCCACGGGGATATGGAACCGCACCATAGAAATCAGGATACGCTTTTGATAAGCACGCATTCTACACTTAGGCTCTACCCCAAACGTTTCTCTGAATATATTAGCTACTTGCTCTCGATATTTTCATGCCTAACAAATGGCTCACCATAGGTCGATTATTTGCCACATTAGTCGGTGTGGCCTAAAAGCATTAGGTTGTGGCATGTCACAAATTTGGGGCTGTGGATAGGGAGTATTAAGCACAGGAGGATTAAAATAAGCTTCTGGTGTTGGCCCATATGGTATTCCTGATCCCTGTGGTGGTATTGGGGGTATACTGTATGCTACAGTTTGATATGGAGGTGCATGCATACCATTTAAATTTTCAGCAACTCGGTTGTAATTTGGAGCCGAGACGAGTGCATTAGTTGTGACAAACGATGACGTAGCAATATTGGCCGAAGTTGTAACATCCTGATTTTCAGAGCCTTTTTGAAGCTTTCGAAATAAAATTCACCATTTGAATTTTTCTGGAATTAATTAAAGCTTAAATGAAATTTTTATGAATTAAAAGGATTTAATATGATTAAGTTAAACATTAAAATGTGCCAAAAGTATTTTATTTGAGTTCCCTGAGCCTCAAGAGCTTTTCGGCATCTTATGTGATTTTTCCGATTTATTTGCTATTTTCTAGAGCTCAAAAGTATTTGTTTGAATTTCTGGAAAAGAAAAGAAAAGAAATCCTAAACCGCCATGGGCGAAACCCACCACCGGCCGCCCAGCTCTCCGCTTCGTCCGGCTGCCTCGCCCACGCCACGCGCCGCCGATCCGCCACTCCCGCGCCCGCCTTGCCCTTCGGATGCGTGCGCGTGTCACCTATCCACCCGCCGCTCGCTCGCGCGCGCATCGCAGCCGCCCGCTTAGCAAGTCGTACTCGTGGCCGACCAGACACCTCTACGACCGGGTATAAAGGGCCGAATCCTCGTGTCTCCTCGTCCCAAGTCAAGCCTCGCCCCGAAGTTGAGCCGCAAACCGAAGTCGCGCCGCCGCCGCGTGGTCGCGGCGCCGCCAAAGCCGTGGTCGTGCGCGCCGCCGGCCGTGGTCATATGCGTAGCCGCTGCCGTGATCGTCTTTGGAGCCCGAGGTCATGTCGCCTCGCCGTCGTTCGCCGCCGATCCGCCGCCGCCGGTGAGTCCCGCCACCGTCCCTAGTCACCGCCGACCAGATCCCGCCGCCATCCGTGGTCGTAGATCCGTGCGGTCGTAAGGTTCTACGACTACGTTGTAGAGCCTTAGTCGTAAGTCGAAGCCACCGTAAGTCCGATCATGTGGTCGTAAACGACTTCATGGTCGTAAGTCCGCTCGGTAGTCGAGCCGTTGTGCGATCGTAGCCGCCATGTGGTCGTAGTCGTGGATTGTTCGTGTGGTCGAAGTAGTTGGTTCGACCACGTAGTCGTAATCTCGACCGGGTGATCGTAGTCATGTGCTCGATCGCGTGTTCGTAAGCTCGCCTAAGTGGTCGATTCGCCGTAGTCTTAGATTCGCTCTGTGGTCGAGTCGAGGTTTCCTAGTGTAGTTGGAGATATAGATTGGTTTGTGGTCGTAGTCGTAAAGTTCTTCGTGGTCGTAAAGTTCTTCGTGGTCGTAATTTCTCTGCGTGGTCGTAGGGATCCTTTGTGGCCGTAACGACTACCCGTCTGTCTCATTTTCTTTGAATTAAAACTTCCCAGAGCCCGTTCTCCCTCGTCCTAGCTCCGATTGACCCGATTCTTTTTCCTAAATTCATCTAAAACTGAGCTCTATCTTTTGGTTCAAGTTTGAGAATTTTTGGAGTTCATTTGAATTTTATTTGATTTTATTTTGTGTTTCGATTTGTGTTCTCTCTCGTTAGATCACGCGTTCGAAGGAGCGGAAGTTGGATTTGAAGATCAAGAGCCGTCAACTGAGCAAGGCCAAGGCAAGTCATGTCCTTTGATCATGTTGAACCCAGTTTGTAATCTATTATTTAATTAGTTTGTTTTAAGTTATCATGCATCGCTATTTTATTATCAAACCCTTGTATTGGTAGTTATCGTCCCAATTGGTTATTTCCCTCCTTGATATTTTGGAATACCTTGATGCCATTGTCACCTTAGGTTGGGAATTTAATTAGTGATGCTATGTTATTTGTCACATTGGGTTGGTACGATTAGAATGCTTAGCCTTGCTTATTTTTGCGAAAGGGTTCATCATCACATGTGGTTAATTAATCTCGACTTAATGATATACTTGAATGTGGTGGTTAACCACGATTATAAAACTTGTTCCCATGACATGGGTAGTGTCATTGGTGTTGGTTATACAAAATTGGTTTTCACTTGGGCGATTGATCGTGCAGTAAAGGGGGTGCTGAATGCACATGGGATGTGGATGCTTCGCCTGGGTAATTCTTAAGGACTTAACTTTGTGCGCCATTGATCTAAGCTAAGTCGTGCAAACCACATGTCTAGTATGGGATAGACCTGGCATAATAATTTGTGAAGTCTCCACTTTGGTTTTGCTACCGATGTTGTTGTGGCGTAAGAGGGGGCAATTATCGACTAGGGGGTTACCCTACTCGACAATAAACCTTAGCGAGTGGGATCTGTGGAGATGGATCATTGTAAAAGCCTTGTTGTGATTATCTTTAACGTGAGGATTATCACATCGTGTGGGTACAGTTGTGCAACCTCTGCAGAGTGTAAAACTATTCGAATAGCCGTGTCCTCGGTCATGGACAATGCTCGGTGATCTCACACGAGGGTAGAGTCTTTATGAAATCTGGTTGGTTTGAGTGGGAAGTGAATGGGTAGTTCACTTGTGGTTGTATTCAATTCCTTTGATTATTTATTTAATGTCTTTTGTTAAAGTTGCTTTTCAATCTATTTATTGTATTTACTTTAAATCGTTGTTTTATGCAAAGTTAACCTTTCAGCCATCCATTGTTAAGCCCCGCATACTATATTGCATTCATTTGTTACAAACGACTTGTCGAGTACCAATGTACTCACGGCTTCATGCCCCTGTTGCTCAGTTGAGGAGGAAGGACCAGATCAGCAGGAGTTGCTCGAAGGAGGCTACTATGAGGACTTCACGGATTAGGACTTCGCTCCCCAGTCGATTGCCTGTGGGCATGTCGAGTGGCTACTACGTTAAATTTTGGATTTCCGCTGCTAGTTTCTTAAAAGCCCTTCAGGCTAATAATTGTAAGCTTGGTCATAAGGTCGTACTCTGATGGTTATTAATATAATTTGGATTTCCTTTAGAATATCGTGATGTGGATGATATTTGTCTTTGTTTGCGCTGTGTGCACTAGCGTGATCCTGGACTAGTGCAGAATACACAGGAGAGTCCGGAATTGTATATTCGGGTCTCGACAGAGATGGTATCAGAGCTATATCGATTGTAGGACAGAGCCCTAGTTAGAATGGTCGAATTAGTCAAGATTTCAAAATTTATTTTCTAAATCAAATCAACCAAATGATTGTATAGTAATTCTTTATTCGTACCTCATTCTTAGGATTCTTTCTCCTTGGCTCCTCTGAAATAGTGTTTTCGAATTTCAATTTGACTTCTTATCCCCATAATGTCCATAGATGTCTCGAGTGTCCCTCGATCAAAGTGAAAGTTGGCATGGAATTCTTCAAGCTGTGCTGTGAAGTTTGGATCAAGGAAGCATCCAATATGTCAAGAAAAGATTGGGAATTTCCGGGAAGATTAGGAGCCATTAGCTTTGAACCTTGTTATAGTTTTAGTATCGTAGATCGTCTTGCTTCTTATTTGCCGTTGGGTGTGATGTGAGCTGCGTTTTGCTTCTAGCATTATGATGCGCCATGTCAAAAGTCTTTTGTGGAGTTTATTGATTCTTTTGTTAGCCTTTTCGGCTAAGTGTTTGCTTAGTTTTAGGATTGCCATTAGTTACCCCCTTAGACGAGTTTAGCCTTGAAGAGTCAGTTCTCAACAAATGGTCTTTTCCTTCAGAACAGAGTAGAAATGGTTGACACCCGGAGCTCGCAGACGCGGTCAAATGAACCAAGATCCGAAGGCGTGAATGGAAACCAAGCAACTCCAGAGCAGCATGCGAATCCACTGGTTTAGATCGACCTTGAGTCGTTCATGGCTGCCTGCACTCCAATTAATAAATACCATGATGCGAATATGAACGCAATGATGAATCGGCAGAATCAAGAAATGGCAATGCCCCAACCAGTTCGTCAACGTCTAAATTTGCAGAACTCATGAGGACAAGGCCACCCACTTATTCACGATCTTCTGAGCCTTTGGAAGCCAATGACCTGGATGCGCTCAATGTAAAAGAAGCTTAATCTTGCCCGATGTACGGACCGCGAGAAGGTTTTGTATGCGCCCACCAGCTAGAAGGCGCTGCACTGAATGGTGGGAAAACCATCTGGCCGCTCATGAAGATCAAGATAGCATCACTTGGCGGAGTTCTCGCAGCTTTTAAATCATACCCATGTTTTGGACGGAGTGATTGAGATGAAGAAGGAGGAATTCCGGGAGTTAGAGCAGAAGAACATGTCAGTGAGTGAGTATCTCAATAAATTCACCCAGCTAGCCCGTTATGCCCCGGAGGATGTCGCTCTGATGATGCCCGTCAAAAGAGGTTCAAGAAAGGACTAAACCCGGTCTGAAAGTTCAAGTGGTGGGAAATGACTACGCCAGCTTTCAAAACATGGTGGACAAAGCGATGCTCATTGAGGAGAGTCGTCGTGAGTTAGAGGAATCCGCAAGCGGAGGATGATGCAGCAAGGATCACAGATGCACTGTGCTCGAGAGGACCCGCTTCAGTACGTTTCAGCCCGCTCGTGTTCCACAGCAGTCAGGATTCAAAACACCTGCACCAGCTCCTCGCCAGTTCTCATCAGGACCAAGGCCAATTCCAGTTGGAAGCCAATAGCAGAGGATCACCAAGCCCATGACAGCAGTTACCTGTTTCAAATGCCATGAAACGGGACATTATGCCAACAAATGCCCGCAGAATCAAGCCTTGACACCAGTTTGTTTCAACTTGGGCTCTACACCAGATCGGACTCCCGCAGCAGGGGCAGGACGCGGAGCACCGCAAACATCAAGTCAACCCAACAGAGGATCGCAGACCGTGCTGCGCGGCCAGGTGAACCATGTCACCATGGAGGAGGCTCAAGCAGCACCAGATGTTGTGATCGGTAAGTTTCAAGTAAACTTCGCCCCGCCACGCTTTGTTCGACTCGAGCTTCACATTCGTTTGTGTCCCGGAGTTTTGCTCTAAAGCATAAATTGGAAGTTGTTGCTCTTGGTTCTATTTTGCTGGTTCAATCCCCGGGCTCTGAGATGAGTACCAATCTAGGATGCCCTAGAGTTAAAATAGCCATCCAAGGAATAGAGTTCTCCGCTGATTTGGTAGTGCTAAATATCCAGTCTTTGGATGTGATTCTGGGTATGGATTGGCTCAAAAAGCATCAAGCAGTGTTGGAATGTGGAAGTCGAGCCGTCACCTTGGTCGGTTCAGATGGAAGTAAAGTTAGATTTGAAGCCAACATGAAGCAGCCAGAAAAAGTGATGGTATGCCAAAGCAAAGGGATCATGATAGAGGAAGTACCAATTGTACGAGAATATCCCGATGTATTCCCCGATGATCTTCCTGGGATGCCACCCGACAGAGAAGTAGAGTTCGCAATTGAGTTAGTACCGGGTACATCGCCTATTTCCAAGAGACCCTACCGAATGCCCGCCAATGAATTGGCAGAATTGAAGAAACAAATACAAGAGTTGTTGGATAAAGGCTATGCCAGGCCTAGTACCTCTCCGTGGGGAGCACCAGTATTGTTTGTCAAAAAGAAGGATGGTAGCCAGCGCATGTGCGTGGATTACCGAGCTCTCAATGAAGTTACCATCAAGAACAAGTATCCCTTGCCCAGAATTGATGACTTGTTCGATCAACTAAAAGGAGCCGGAGTGTTTTCCAAGATTGATTTGAGGTCGTTATCATCAAATGAAGATTCGACCGAGGATATACCTAAGACAGCATTCTCAACTCGTTATGGTTTATACGAATTCTCCGTAATGTCTTTTGGCCTAACCAATGCCCCAAAGATACTTCATGTACCGATGAACAAGGTGTTCATGGATTACTGGATAAGTTCGTTGTCGTGTTTATCGATGACATTCGATCTACTCCAAGAATGAGGAAGAACATGAAGAGCATTTGAGGATGGTATTGCAGAGGTTGCAGAGCATAAGTTGTATGCCAAGTTTAGCAAATGTGAATTTTGGATGAAGGAAGTTGCGTTTTGGGCCATGTGATGACCGCAGAAGGAGTAGCGATTGACCGGGAAAGTGAACGATGTACTCACTTGGAGGGCACCAACGTCGATAACTCAGTCGAAGCTTCGGGAATGGCGGGTTATTACCGCGTTTCATTGAAAGATTCTCGGTGTAGCGCGCGCTCACTCAGCTGTTGAAGAAGGAAAAGAAATTTGAATGGACGCCGGAGTGCGAGAGGAGTTTTCAGAAATTAAAGGAGAGCCTAACAACAGCGCCAGTACTAATTCTACCCGACATCAAGAAGGACTTTGAGATCTACTGTGATGCATCCCGCAAAGGTTTGGGGTGTGTGTTGATGCAGGACAAGAGGGTGGTGGCTTATGCATCACGCCAGCTGAGACCACACGAAGAGAAACTACCCCACGCATGACTTGGAGTTGGCAGCAGTTGTGCATGCCCTGAAAATTTGGCATCACTATTTAATGGGTAACCGAAGTGAGATCTACACGGATCATAAGAGTCTGAAATATATTTTCACACAATCGGAGCTCAACCTAAGACAAAGAAGATGGTTGGAATTAATAAAGGATTATGACATCGGAATCCATTATCATCCAGGAAAAGCCAATGTAGTGGCGACGCGTTGAGCAGAAAGGTGTATTGCAATACAGTGATGGTCAAGGAAAACCAACCAGCTCTACACGAGGAATTTGAAGCTTAGTTTGGAGTTGGTTGAGGAAGGGATGTCACTACCTTGGACTTGCAACCGACACTGGATAGTCGATTAAATCACGAGCAAACGTGGGATGAAAATATCCAGAGAATCAAAGAAGGTTTAAAGGAAGGCAAAGCACGGCTTTGTGGAAGACGATCAGGAATCATGTGGTATAAGACGCGTTTGTGCGTACCAAACAAGGGGGAATCAAGAAGTTATTACTTAAGGAAGCGCATGAGTCCTTATATTCAATCCATCCCAGCAGTACCAAGATGTACGGGATATTAAAGACAAATATTGGTGGCGTGTATGAAGCGCGAGATAGCCGAGTATGTAGCACTTTGCGATGTGTGCCAAAGAGTGAAGGTGAACATCAAAGACCAGCAGAGTTTGTTGCAACCCTTGAAGATTCCTGAATGGAAGTGGGAAGATGTGGGAATGGACTTTATTACAGGCTTACCCAAGACTAAAGAGGGCTACGACTCAATATGGGTAATTGTGGATCGACTAACGAAGGTCGCCACTTTCTTCCGGTCAAAACAACTTATTCTCGTGATAAATTGGCGAGTTATACATGTCCGAGATTGTGAGTCTTCATGGGGTGCCCAAGAGGATAGTATCGGATCGTGGGTCGCAGATTTACTTCACGATTTTGGAATAGCTTTCACGAGGCAATGGGTACTCACTTGAACTTCAAGATAAAGATATCATCCGCAAACCGATGGTCAGACGGAGCGTGTGAATCAAATCCTGGAGGATATGTTAAGAGCTTGTGTATTGGATCACGGAGCTAAATGGGATAGTTGTTTACGTTTTGCGGAGTTCTCCTACAATAACAGTTACCAGACTAGTCTACAAATGTCACCGTTTGAAGCCCTGTATGGTAGAAAATGTAGAACCCCTCTCAATTGGAAAGAGATGGGGGAGAGTCAAATCTTCGGGCGTAATGTCTTGAGAAGCGTAAGAGAAAGTGCGTTTGATTCAAGAAAGGCTAAAGGCAGCCCAAGCCAGACAGAAGAGTTATGCTGATACTCATCGAAGGGATTTAAGTTTTGAGCCAAATGACTATGTGTATCTCAGGATCACACCCTTCAAAGGTGTTAAGAGATTTCAAATGAAGGGAAAGCTAGCGCCAAGGTATGTGGGGCCATTTAAAATTTTAAAGCGCAAAGGAGAGGTTGCATACCAGCTGGAATTACCAAACACCTTGAGCGGGATCCATGATGTTTTCCATGTATCTCAACTAAAGAAGTGCTTGAGAGTGTCAGAGGAAGCAATGCCCGTAGAGGCGGTGGATCTTCAGGAGGATCTGTCTTATAAAGAACATCCTATAAAAATTTTGGAAGTGGCAGAGCGTGTAACCAGAAGAAGGATAGTTCGCTTTTGCAAGGTTCAATGGAGCAACCATTCCGAGGAGGAAGCAACCTGGGAGAGCGAGAAGGATCTTAGAGCGGAGTTTCCAAACCTATTCCTTAGAGAGCCGTAATCTGGGGTCGAGATTCCGTTTAAGGGGGGAGGTTTGTAACATCCTGATTTTCAGAGCCTTTTTGAAGCTTTCGAAATAAAATTCACCATTTGAATTTTTCTGGAATTAATTAAAGCTTAAATGAAATTTTTATGAATTAAAAGGATTAAATATGATTAAGTTAAACATTAAAATGTGCCAAAAGTATTTTATTTGAGTTCCCTGAGCCTCAAGAGCTTTTCTGGCATCTTATGTGATTTTTCTGGATTTATTTGCTATTTTCTAGAGCTCAAAAGTATTTGTTTGAATTTCTGGAAAAAGAAAAAGAAAAAGAAAAGAAATCCTAAACCGGCCAGTGGGCCGAAACCCACCAGCCGGCCGGCCCAGCTCGCCCGCCTTTGGTCCGGCCTGCCTCGCCCCACGCCACGCGTTGCCGATCCGCCACTCCCCGCGCCCACCTTGCCCCTTCGGATGCGTGCCACGTGTCACCCATCCACCCGCTGCCGCTCGCGCTCGCGCGCATCGCAGCCGCCCGCTTAGCAAGTCGTACTCGCACGAGTGGGACTCTCGTGTCGATCCCACGGACTCGTGCTCGTGGCCGACCAGGACACCTCTACGACCGGGTATAAAGGGCCGAACCCCGTGTCTCCTCGTCCCAAGTCAAGCCTCGCCCGAAGTTGAGCCGCAAACCAAGTCGTGCCACCCGCCGCTGTGGTCGTGCGCCGCCAAAGCCGTGGTCGTGCGCTCGCCGGCCGTGGTCATACGCGTAGCCGCTGCGTGATCGCGGCTGGAGCCCGAGGTCGTGTCGTCCTCGCCGTCGTTCGCCGCCGCCGATCCGCCGCCGCGGTGAGTCCCTAGTCACCGCCGACCAGATCCCGCCGCCATCCGTGGTCGAGATCCGTGTGTCGAGGTCCGTGTGGTCGAAGGTTCTACGACTACGTTGTAGAGCCTTAGTCGTAAGTCGTAAAGCCACCGTAAGTCCGATCATGTGGTCGTAAATGACTTCATGGTCGTAAGTCCGCTCGAGTAGTCGTAGCCGTTGTGCGATCGTAGCCGCCGTGTGGTCGTAGTCGTGGATTGTTCTGTGGTCGGTAGTAGGTTCGACTACGTAGTCGTAATCTCGATCGGGTGATCGTAGTCATGTGCTCGATCGCGTGGTCGTAAGCCCGCCTAAGTGGTCGATTCGCCGTAGTCTTAGATTCGCCTCGTGGTCGTAGTCGAGGTTTCCTAGTGTAGTTGGAGATATAGATTGGTTTGTGGTCGTAGTCGTAAAGTTCTTCGTGGTCGTAAAGTTCTTCGTGGTCGTAATTTCTCTGCGTGGTCGTAGGGATCCTTTGTGGTCGTAACGACTACCCGTCGCTCTCTTTTCTCTGAATTAAAACTTCCTGAGCCCGTTCTCCTCGTCCTAGCTCCGATTGACCCGATTCTTTTTCCTAAATTCATCTAAAACTGAGATCTATCTTTTGGTTCAAGTTTGAGAATTTTTGGAGTTCATTTGAATTTTATTTGATTTTATTTTGTGTTTCTATTTGCGTTCTCTCTCGTTAGATCACGCGTTCGAAGGAGCGGAAGTTGGATTTGAAGATCAAGAGCCGTCAACTGAGCAAGGCCAAGGCAAGTCGTGTCCTTTGATCATGTTGAACCCAGTTTGTAATCTATTATTTAATTAGTTTGTTTTAAGTTATCATGCATCGCTATTTTATTATCAAACCCTTGTATTGGTAGTTATCGTCCCAATTGGTTATTTCCCTCCTTGATATTTTGGAATACCTTGATGCCATTGTCACCTTAGGTTGGGAATTTAATTAGTGATGCTATGTTATTTGTCACATTGGGTTGGTACGATTAGAATGCTTAGCCTTGCTTATTTTTGTGAAAGGGTTCATCATCACATGTGGTTAATTAATCTCTACCCCTAAAATCCACCAGTTCAGTTCTTTCCTACGACAACCCCGAATTGTGCCCCCAGCAGTCATGAGTTTTTCTACATCCACACCAATTCGTGTCCCCAGAAAAACCAACCAATAAAATCAACGATCAAGGATCAATTCCCACCTTTCTCTCTCCTTACCCACTCATATCCAACGATCCAAATCCAAACGCGACGCCCACCTCCCCCGCGTGACTTGCGATCCCAAGCGGACCCACCGCGCGCGATCGGATCACAGCAGCCGTCCCAGGCGTCGCCTCCTTGACTCCGCCGAGCCTCGCGCGACCCCTGGGACGCCGCGCCGCCACGAACACGAAGCCGTCATGCTCCCCCCAAATCCGAGCCACCCCCGCGCCGCGCTGCAAATCTCGCGTCCCCCTGCTGTTATATCCCGGAGCTAGGGTTTGCGAGGCTTCGGATCGAGCCGCCGCCGCCGGGATCGCGGCGGCTAGGGTTTGGATTGGAGCGCAGCCCGGAGGTTTGGATTGGGAGGGTGGTAGTGGTAGGGGTTCGCA
Source organism: Dendrocalamus sinicus (assembly GCA_036346575.1). Lineage (NCBI taxonomy): Eukaryota > Viridiplantae > Streptophyta > Magnoliopsida > Poales > Poaceae > Dendrocalamus > Dendrocalamus sinicus. Next base: position 8,663,410 of record CM070653.1, on the reverse strand, counting down.
GTCCTGGATCGAGCTGCTCCGTGGGTTGCGATGGTGGTGAGTGGAGGCGGACGTGAGTGACGGTTGGTCCGCCCGCCCGCCATGGTGCGGCTTCTCGGGCTGCGGACCCTGAGCTTCGGGCCGGAGGAGTCACCGCGGGAGATCACGGCGGCCGGCGGCGACGCGGCCCCGCCGGTCGGGAGCAGCGGACGCCGCGCCGAATCTCGCGGCTCGGATTGGCGGGAGGCTCTCGAGGGGGCGTGGGCGCGATCCGGCGATTGGGATGAGAGAGGGGCGAGGAAGGCGATGAGCGGATCGGCGTCGCTGGGGCTGCGGTCCGGGAGCTACGGCTCCCTCGCGTCCGGCGGCGGGAGGAAGGCCGCGCGAGGGGTGGGGTGGCGCGGGAGAAGGAGCGCGCCGCGCTGCACCGCGGCGCTTGCGGTTGGTCGGCCGGCGCAGGGCTGGCATGCTGCTGCTCGCCGTCGCCTCCGCCGCCGTCTTCTGCTCCCTCTTGGCCGTCGTCAAAGGTCTGCGCTCGTGGATCCCTCTCATGTTGCACCCCCCCTCAAAATTACCCAGGTGAGCAGGTGACCTCCTCATCCAGTGAAAGCGGCGGCGGGACAGGGATGGGGAAGAGGTCGCCTGCTCACCTGGGTAATTGCAGCTCACCTGCTCCTTCCTTGGAGAATTCCAAGTCTTTCTTTATCTTCTTCCATCAATTGTGTTGTTTGATTTGGGTGGTGTTGCAGAGGTCGGGGAGCTCGCTGATGGTGGGGGAGAGGCTGTGCGAGGTGTTCTTCCCCTTCATCGCCATCGCCGAGGCCGTGTTCTTCGCCCTCTCCGGCTGCCTCGCCGACCTCTGCCCTTCCTCCTCCTCAAGCCGCCGCGCGGGGTCCTCTGCCTTCTTCGCGGCCAAGAAGAAGAGCTACCACCAACACCACCTCCACCGCCGCGTAGGGGCGGGCTGCGCCTCCCTCAACTTCCACCACCTCGCCCGCCTTGCCGACGAGTCCCGATGCTGTAGAAACCTTCCGTTTTCTTGATTCCTTCCTTCTTAGCCCACGTTATTAGCAATGTCGTTTTATCTGATTCGTTTATGCAAATTGAATTGAATCAAGTCTAGGTGACGAGGTGGAGGCGCTGTTTGAGCTCTACAAGAAGATCAGCTGCTCCATCATCGACGACGGACTCATCCACAAGGTGCAAATATAATACTCCCTCTTCAATTCTTGCATCTGATGTGTTATCGCCTTCTTGGGTTAATGTGAGATCCAAAAATTCCTCGCAGTTCGTCAACTAAAGGAATGATTATTGTGCTTTACACTTCAATCCATGTTCTTTGTAGCGAATAATTCGGTTCTTTCAATCTGAGAGAAATGGGTGTTCTTGGGCTCATGGACAGTGACACTTTGACGAGTACTCAACTAATTAGTATTTGGTTATATTGAGTGCGATGTGCAACTTAGTACAGAGAAGATCGATCTGAAAGTGTTGCACCGCACGAAATGGATTCTCTCCTCAGGGGATGGATTAGTGGGACGCTGTCATATGACCAGTACAGATGGGAGTATTATAAAATTTGTCTTGACAGCCCATAAAATTCTTTGCCTGTATTTGTCCATATCATGTGTGGCTCCTATGCTACCTAGGGTGTGGCTCCGCCCCTGCCTGCATCCGATTGATCAAAAAGATTGTTGAGTTTGTATTTTCAGGAACATCTGTTATGCCTGCACATGTTGGCATGAACAAATTTAATGGAATTAACAAACCAAAGAGAGTAATAATAAACGAAGTTTCAATGCCCTTTCTCATTGCATACTATGTTGAAACTGTCAAAGAGATTTTTTAAATGTTCCTCTGTTGAACGGTTCTCCAGGAAGAGCTTCAGCTGGCATTGTTCAAGACTCCTAGCGGCGAGAATCTTTTTCTTGACAGGGTGAGTGTTTACTTCATTTTGCTCTATTAAGTTCTTGATTTACCAGATCATGCACAAAGTTCTGAATTTTTCTCCTGATTATTCTGAAATTATTTACATCACATGCTGCTTTCAGAGATTTACAACATCGAACTAAAATTCTCTCTGATCCAGGTTTTTTATTTGTTCAATGAAATGAAAAATGGTGTAATAGAGTTTGATGAGTTTATTCATGCCCTCAGTGTCTTCCATCCATTCGCACCTTTGGAAGACAAGATTAATTGTACGTACGGTTCTTGCAGAGACTAGCTATGCCACGTTCATGTGTTGAGCTATAATTACAGCTGGGCTCTTTTTCTGGATTGTTTCAGTTGTATTTAGGCTGTATGACTTGAGGCAAACTGGCTTTATTGAACGTGTGGAGGTTAGTTCATTATGATATATTTAACTGTACCATGCATTTTTTTAAGTTTAAACTAAGGTGAGCCATTGCATGCCCTATGTTGTAGGTTAAGCAAATGGTTATTGCTATTTTCATGGAATCTGAAATGAGATTGTCAGATGACCTTCTTGAAGCCATCATAGATAAGGTAAGCAATAATTTGCTTTGGCTTCTCACGTCATTTATTTTCATCTTACATGGATGTAAGTTGTGAGTTATTGTTTCAGACATTTGAAGATGCCGTCATCGATAGGGATGGAAAAATTAACCAAGAAGAATGGAAGAAATTTGTATTGCGCCACCCTAATCTATTAAAGAACATGACACTACCATATCTAAGGTTTGAACCTGAGGACTACAACCAAAGTATTGCAAGTATTTTCTTCAAATTACAGCCAACATGTTTTTACAACTATTAAGAAATTCATCTGTATTTAGTATTTAGTTATTTACTTTACCGAATCTAGGGTTTCCCGCCGCCGGATCACGCTGCGGAGGCTGCTCCGATGCTGCCGTGCGCGAGGTCGTTGCTGCGGAGGAGGGGGCTAGCCCTCCTGCGGGGATGCGCGAAGGGCGAGTGCGGTAGGAGAACTTTGCCTGAGAACTTCGGAGGTTGCAATTAATTGTGAGGTAATGGCATGTATATCAATTGTCAATCTAGGATGAAGTTTTTCCTTGGATATGGGTAGGTGGCCAAAATATGAATTACTCATATAAGTAGCCTCATCCGAGAGTGTTTCTCTTTTTTTTTTGGCAATTTTTTGTTGTATCTGTGTTGAATACACAAAGTAGCAACATGGACCGTTATTTCACTTTTATTAGTTACCACACTAATATGGCAGGTTAATCCTGTCTATTAGTGATATAATAGAAACTTGTGAAAGACAATAAAAATTTAGATCATATAAAATATATCAAAGAATTTTGGCCAAACCAAAGAAAGAAGTAGATGCCTCAGGGAAGAGCACAAAAAATATTGTGTATAAAGACGTCCTAGCATGGTGATGTGGTAAGTAAATAGTCCACAAACACCTATTTCCTTACTGTGTTTCATATTTCTTTATGTGAAAAATGTTTGATTTCTTTGTAGCCTCAAGTTTAAACAATGTGGGGATGGAGAAAGTCGTCGGTGGGTGAGTTCAATGATGTTGTCGCCTCCTCAAAGGATCAGTCGTTATGTGACATTCATTATGTGACAAAAATATTTGGTTATACAAAATATGAGACGTGAATCTTAATGAATCTGATTGTTCGTTTTATTTTTTACAAATTTTATCTTGTTTTGTATTTTACCGTAGCGTTAGCACGGGCAAACTACTAGTCTTGACTTAATGATATACTTGAATGTGGTGGTTAACCACGATTATAAAACTTGTTCCCATGACATGGGTAGTGTCATTGGTGTTGGTTATACAAAATTGGTTTTCACTTGGGCGATTGATCGTGCAGTAAAGGGGGTGCTGAATGCACATGGGATGTGGATGCTTCGCCTGGGTAATTCTTAAGGACTTAACTTTGTGCGCCATTGATCTGAGCTAAGTCGTGCAAACCACATGTCTAGTATGGGATAGACCTGGCATAATAATTTGTGAAGTCTCCACTTTGGTTTTGCTACCGATGTTGTTGTGGCGTAAGAGGGGGCAATTATCGACTAGGGGTTACCCTACTCGACAAATAAACCTTAGCGAGTGGGATCGGTGGAGATGGATCATTGTAAAAGCCTTGTTGTGATTATCTTTAACGTGAGGATTATCACATCGTGTGGGTACAGTTGTGCAACCTCTGCAGAGTGTAAAACTATTCGAATAGCCGTGTCCTCGGTCATGGACAATGCTCGGTGATCTCACACGAGGGTAGAGTCTTTATGAAATCTGGTTGGTTTGAGCTGGGAAGTGAATGGGTAGTTCACTTGTGGTTATATTCAATTCCTTTGATTATTTATTTAATGTCTTTTGTTAAAGTTGCTTTTCAATCTATTTATTGTATTTACTTTAAATCGTTGTTTTATGCAAAGTTAACCTTTCAGCCATCCATTGTTAAGCCCGCATACTATATTGCATTCATTTGTTACAAACGACTTCTTCGAGTACCAATGTACTCACGGCTTCATGCCCCCGTTGCTCGCTTGAGGAGGAAGGACCAGATCGCAGGAGTTGCTCGAAGGAGGCTACTATGAGGACTTCACGGATTAGGACTTCGCTCCCGATCGATTGCCTGTGGGCATGTCGAGTGGCTACTACGTTAAATTTTGGATTTCATTGCTAGTTTCTTAAAAGCCCTTGGGCTAATAATTGTAAGCTTGGTCATAAGGTCGTACTCGATGGTTATTAATATAATTTGGATTTCCTTTAGAATATCGTGATGTGGATGATATTTGTCTTTGTTTGCGCTGTGTGCACTAGCGTGATCCTGGACTAGTGCAGAATACACAGGAGAGTCCGGAATTGTATATTCGGGTCTTGACAGAAGTAGGCATGTGGTTTCGGCCACCATGAGTGTCACTCGATAAACTGTGGTTTCGCGGTGCACCAAATTGTGTAGTAAATGCAGATGAACCATGTGGCAAATTTTCTTGTTCTACAGAATGACGAAAATTTAAAGCACTAGCATCACTCGTCATAGGTTGTTTTTTATTGTGTTCATCCTGGATTTGCAACATCACGGCTCTGATACGACTAGTCTAAACATTATGCATAGCAACACTAACAGTTTGATTAATGATATGAGCAATATCTTCATGAGAAGGAGAAATTTTGCTTACAGTGTTTTTTACCTCAGGGTTGATGGAGACAGATGGCAGTGCAGTTTCTTTCATAATAATGCCTTGTCTTGTTTTCTGGAAACACGCCAACATCGTCTTCTCATACTCTAACTTGCGTCGCTCGATCTCCTGACGATGTTCTTCCGGCAGCTCGTCAAACGTGGGCGTAATGACGTTGTTGGGATCTACCTCAGCACCGTTTGACACCATGGTCCAAGTTCGACTAGTTTCCTTGTAGATCGCGTGTGATATTGCACCTCTGCTGCTATGTTGCTGCCTTCGGTTGCTACGTGCGAAGCAGGCCGGTCGCCCGAGAAGGGTACAATCGGCTTTTAGTCGATTAGCAGATGGATTCGCCGACGAGATGAAGAAATCGGCCTTTCGGCTGAGTAGATTGATTTCGATGGAGAAGAAGAACCGATTAGAAATCGATTCCCCAGCGGAGTCGCCAATTTTGTTGCCGCACGAAACTGATCCGTACACCAACAAGATAATTGATGGAGAAACAAGAACTACTTTAATCTAGAGACTAAGAAAACAAAGGTATGAAAATAATATTGTGTCGATTGTCTTGATTCTTCTTTTGCAATCGGCCTTACCCTTTATATTTATAGGGTGCCTGGTCTATGGCAAATAAAATCGGAATCAAATCAAAATCTATGGCAAGTAAAATCGGCATCAAATAAAATTGATCACATCTGCTAATGAGCCCGATTTCTTTCTCTTCTTTGCTTCTCCGCTGTCGAATCCTCTACAGATAACTTCCTATAACGATTCAGTATTCCCAAATTTTCGACCGCTTCTCATTATAACTATCAGAGTTTCCAAAATCGTGGTCAAACTCCTTGCGACCACCTTTAGTATGGTCATAACCTTCAATGCAGTCGCAGGCTTCTACGTGGTCATAGACTCCAGCGTGATCGTGGCCTTTAACGTGGTCGTACATCCCACCGTGGTCATAGCCTCCAACGTGATCGTAGATTCCACCGTGGTCGTAGCCTTCAACGTGGTCGTAGACTCCAACGTGGTCGTAGACCCCAACGTGGTCGTAGACCCCACCGTGGTCGTAGACTCCACCGTGGTCGTAGACTCCAACGTGGTCGTAGAACCCACCGTGGTTGTAGCCTCCAACGTGGTCGTAGACCCCAACGTGGTCATAGACTCCAACGTGGTCGTGGACCCCACCGTGGTCGTAGCCTCCAACGTGGTCGTAGACTTCACCGTGGTCGTAACCTCCAACGTGGTCGTAGATCTATTTGGCGACTGCCAACCACGACCAATGCGGTCATAGCAACTTTCGACCACGGCCAAAGTAGTTGTAATTCCTTCTGGTGCCCTTTGACCATGGCCAGAATGGTCGTAAACCTCTCGGGAGACATTCGACCATGCCCAAAGTGGTCGTATACGCCACAACGTGGTCGTGGAGCTATCTTGCGACTGCCGACCACGACCAATGTGATCATGATGACTTTCGACTACGGCCAAAGTAGTCGTAATTCTTTCTGGTGCCCTTTGACCATGGCCAGAATGGTTGTAAACTTCTTAGGAGACATTCGACCATGTCCAAAGTGGTCGTATACGCCACAATGTGGTCGTAGAGCTTATCCGACCACTCGCTTAACACCTCACCCGGTTCTAACCATGGACAGTGTGGTCGTAAATGATTCAATGGGCAGCCGATCACGACCAAAGTGGTCGTAAATAGTTCAATGGGCAACCATATAGTCAACCGAATTATATTAATGAAACGACAATTCGGCTATTTTGATCATCTAATGCATAAATATGCTAGTGTCATTTTTTACTATCAACACAGGTCATACTAAATTGTCACAATTATCTCACTAAGACCAATTATCCTCATCAAGCAAATTTATATCCCCACAATTTCTCATGCAAAGTCACCCTGTACTAGTGCATACTTGAATCACAAAATGACAGACAGTAAAACCATTAGTATGGCACACTAAGCATGATTGAACAAATGAGAACTAGAACACACTACACTAATGGCACTCAAAGCCACCCACAAGAATGTGTGGCAAGGCACGTCGAAGTTAACGCCATCCTAGCAAACCTATCTGTAGGACCGAAAATGGCGACCAAAGAGGGATGAAAAGGAGCCATCACGATTAAATGCTTTTTCAAATCTTTTAAAAGGGAGAAATCGAAGCTCTTCACTCCAATAGCTATGAGAAACTACGAAGATCATAGACCAGTCAACCACAAGGAAATATCCAAAAAAACTAAGCAAAACGAGCCTCAACAGGTTCTAACGGTCTGCCTCCAACTAGAGGGATGTCTAACCACTACTTGGTCGGTGGTTTGACCTCTAGTTGGTTGGCTATATGGCCTATCCCTAAGAATAAAATAGATATATATTGGCTCATAAGAGTATTTCAAACAAATATATGCAAATGTATGCTCATATCCACTTGAGCTAGTGCATTCGTTGCACATGGTGAGAGTCAAGTAAAGAGCTTGATTTATTACTCTTAGAGGTTGTTGACTCCTACACGGCGTTGGAGGCGCCGTGTCCGATAATCTTCTTAAAGAAGATTCTGAAAAGGCCTGGCGTGTTGTGAAGGTTGGAGGTCACCTACCCGGAGCAGGAAAGAGCTACCACTAGTGAAATTGAGGCGATTGGCATAATTTGTGGAGCTGGTCTAATTTGTTTGGGGCTTACCTCAACGTGGACTAGGGGAGACCAGCAAGTCTCCTAACACCACGATAAAAACAAATCGTGTCATTGTGGTTTGTTGTCTTGTGCTCAGTTTACATTCAAACAATTTATATTCATAGAATTAAATTTATTGCTTATCACTCTAGGATTACAAACCTTTAACATAGACTTATGTTATTGGTGCACTTAGTGAGACTAGTTGATTTAGGCCTTAATTGTGCAAAACAGATTTGATTTACTCTTTCGCATTATACTCTTCCTTGATCCTATAGCCGGCCGCCACCCCCTCGTCGTTCGGACCACCCTAGTGAGTTCTGGCCAAAACCTTGGTTAATTTCTTGATTTATCCACAAGAACATGTTGGCACCCTCTCCTTCTCTATCTCCAGCCGCCGCCACCACCACCACCATTTCCCCTCTGGTGCACCTTTCCCCGATTTCTCACTCCAAAGGCACCCCGACATGCTAACCCAAGCACTGGCTCCCCCCCATTCTCTTGTTAGCCACCAATGCGAGCCTTCCTATATATGTCATCCCAAGCTCTCGCCACTAGGCCACCATGGCTCATCTCTACCTCCACAGCTAGCACTAGTAAGCTCCCTCTGTCCACCTCCGACTCAAGTGTGCCCCTTTCCCTTTTCCTCCCCCTTCGGTGCTGTCGCCCCTTCCTCCTCCCTTTGCTTGACTGCCCTGTGCTGCCGGCCTACCACGGTGCTGCTCGAGCCCCAAAACCACCTCCCCTAGCCTTTACTCTCCCCCTGCAACCCACTTTGAGGTCACTGAGGTCTCATCTCCATCTTCTCACCACTGATGAGCTACCCTTGTCACTACCGCTGCTCCTCTATCTCCTCCTCTGTTTCTGCCCAGTTGCCTTTATTCTCTCTATTGCCTCTCCCTCTGTCTATGACTAGTGGACCTTATCCTTCCAATTTGGTCCAAATAGGACTACTTAGTTAATGAAGGTAATTAGTTTGGTTAACATACCATTAATACTTAATCCAAAATACAAAATTGATTAAGGGATATGTTAAAATATAATTATGTTTAGGTCACTAATAAGTATTTTAGAAATTCAAATGTAATTGAAGACACTAGTTAGATATAATCTTGTATATGTTGGAGATGATAAATTATTAAGCAATTAGTAGGTTTAGTACATAATTAAAGTGTAAAAATGGCAATAGAGACAAAATTAAGGTAATAGTTTGAATAGTACATCACTAATATTTAACTTGAAATACAAGGATTTAATTACAGATTTCTTTTAAATATATTAAGATGTCCTCCAAAGATAATTAGACTTAATTGAAGTATCCACTTTAATTAAAGAGTTTCCTGGAGAATAGATAGAAATGGAGGCCAATTATGACGGCATCAATATTTGTTTTAGAAACACATATATTAATTAAAGATCCTATTAATTTTTGTATAAATAATATTAAAGCTATTAGCATGCCTCTAGCACTTAAATTTTAAATGTAAATTTAATAAAAATAATATTGCAATATAATTGTGTATAACAAGTTAGGCCTCATATAATTAGAATTTGAGCTCAAATTAATTTGTGCTAGATAATAATTAAGGATCATTAGAGTATCAACATCATTTAATTTCAAGCAAAACTTTAAAAAGGGAGTTATGCTAAAATACAACTCCAGTAAAATATAAGCAATTGACCTAATAACACATGTGTCATTGGCCATTAATAATAATTTTGATGAACTATATGGTAGTGGGCTCGATTAATTAGGCTTTGATTAAAATAATCAGCCAACATATTAGTTGGTCGTAGTCCTGAAGTCTAGTAGTATCTAGGCTACTATAAGAGTTGTAGATCATCAAAATACATGCAAACCCTAGGATTGATAATTATCAATCGCGGTTTATGAATACCTAGTGTCCTAGCTAAAGTTAGATGTTATTAAGCAACTAGAAGCATAACCTGTCAGCTACTTAGGTGCATCTCGAGTATAAGAATATTATATAAATCAATTCAATAGCTAATCCTATATTTTAGTTAAATTTAATTAATCATTCGATTACTTATCAATTAAACCTCAAATCATAATATTTGATAAATAATGCCCAGAACACATGATGACCCTCACATCTGTTTGTAGGTCTCACTCAACTATGGAACTTTCTTAATAAATATAAAAAAAATAAAAGAAATCATTAAATTAAGATCAAGCCATGGTATTCTATGATTAGGCTATGCCTCACCATTTTTGAATCCAAAGTGGAACATTCCCGTAAAAGTTCTGTCATCATTGATCCTTATTTCCTTCCCAGTAGAGTTCTCTACTGTTTCCCTTTTGCTCGAACATCATTGACTTTGTTAACCATCCGCACTCACTAAACCTTATCTCATACCACCAACTTAATTATGATGAAACATAATCGAATTTGTTCAGATTTATTCGTGGAGTTCATTGGATTTATTTGGATTCAATCGTCGTCACATAATTAGACATTGAAGTCTCGAAGAAGCTACAATTCAAGCAAGATCAAGACCCAGATAAGACCAGGAAATTCAAGATCAGTGAATGAAAAGGCTTCGAAGAAGGTAAGACCATGGTAAATTGAGTGAGGTAAATCATTACTTTGATCATATTGCACCTACCTTTTGAATGCAAGTTACTTTGTTTGAGAAATATCAAATTGCATCATTTACTTTATTAAGCAAATTATATTCACATTAGGTTATAATTAATTTCCTATGGATAATTGCTTAATTATACCCACTCCTTGGCTTTAGACATAAAGCATTGTCACCCTAGAATTAATGGTTAATATACTAGTGATAAGTTCGTATCTAAGTGGCTTGCTTAGCCTTACTTAGGTATGTCAAACACTGGAGCAATGACTCCAGATCCTTTGTACAAATCACACTAGTCCAGAATTAGCTAGTGCACACAAGGTAATAGGTATACGTATCAAGCACAAAGACAAACTTTATTAAATAAAGTAGTACAGCATTAAGGCCAAAGTTTCGTTGGCAAAATAATAAAGAAAATAACAGCAGAAATAGATAAATAAACAATGAAGCCCAAGAGCATGTCCACATGCAAACAACAGTAAGACGTGGCCAACTCATTTTGGTCTCACCGTAGTCGAAGCAGTCCTCCTCTGAGTAGAGATACCAAGGGTGAGTACAAAGTTGTACTCCACAAGTTACACAGAAAATGCAATAATAATGCAAGGTTAACAAAGGAATGCATATATGGTTATTTGAGTGTAAAACATAATTTAAAAAATATAGTAAATATATATGAAATTACTTAATTTAATACAATAAGTAAAGATGAAAATTTAAGCAAAATAATACCGTTAGTGCAGGTACCAACCTGACACTAACCTAACCACAGGTGTCCTACCTGGACCATCTTCCCCAAGAAGATTCCTGAGAGACCATGTGTATGTAACCCCATGTGTGTGATGAGTAATTGACATCTGTTTTAGGAAAGTTTGAGTTTGATTTGAGTGGTTCGAGCCAAGACGTTGCGTGGTGCAGTCGGTTTCGGTCGGACCTTGTCGAACTAGGTCGAACGTGCTTAAGTCGTTTAGTTTTCATTTCAATAGTTTTGGGCTTTGAGTATTTCTTCTAATGCTAATGTATGATTATAGTATATCGAGCAGTGCTATATGATTTGTTTCTTGTCTGTGATAGCTGCAGGACTTTGAAGCGAGGTCGTGGCGAGGCACGGATGACCGGACTAGGCACAGGCAGTGCTGAGGTCGGAGCGATTGGGATGTGCCGAAGATGGCGAGGACTCGAAGTTGTTGCGAGGCTTGGGCGGCAAGAAATGAGGAAGCTTCCCGGAAGGTGCAGGAGGGGCATTTTGGTAAAAGCGCAGGGCTGCACAAAAGGAAGCGGATTTGGTTTTGAGCTAATGGATAAAGCGCAAGAGTTGGTGGATTAATTGGGTAAAGTGCAAATGTGAACCCGGTAATGGAGTCTATAAATAGAGTGGGTGTTCTCTAGTAGTCTTGCATGAAATGAGGGTGTGATTTTTAGAGAGATGGCTTGAGAGATATGAGTGTGTGAGTGAGGGTTTTCTTGTTTTCTCTCTGTCGTAGGGGTGGCCCCCACCTAAGCCCAGCAGGCCTGTTAGGAGGTTATAAGAACCAGAGTAACATGTGTAATGACATAAGTGCCCCTAATGGGGAGGTACGGAAGTAGGGGCATAACTGTAAAAGCATACTCTATGTGAATATATGTATCAAGATTGTTGTTCCCAGAGCATTGTCTGTCCGCGCTGAGCAGAACAAAGTCTACGGACTTTAAATAAGACGTAGCGTCGAGGTCCGCCTCCGCACGCACCAGTCTACGGACTTTAAATAAGACGTAGCGTCGAGGTCCGCCTCTGCACGCACGATCCACGGACTTTAAATAAGACGAAGCGCCGAGGTCCGCCCGCACGCACGATCACGGACTTTAAATAAGGCGTGGCGTCGAGGTCCGTCTCGCACGCACCGATCCACGGACTTTAAATAAGGCGTAGCGTTGAGGTCCGCCCGCACGCGCGAGTCTCGGACAATAAAGGAAGTCGTAGCGTCGAGTCCGCCTCGCACGCACAGATCCACGGACTTTAAATAAGACGTAGCGTTGAGGTCCGCCTCGCACGTGCGAGTCTCCGGACTATAAAGGAAGTCGAAGCGTCGAGATCCGCCTCCGCACGCAGCAGATCACGGACTTTAAATAAGGCGAAGCGTCGAGGTCCGCCTCGCAGCACGCCACGGACTTTAAATAAGACGTGAGCGTCGAGGTCCGCCTCGCACGCACGATCACGGACTTTAAATAAGGCGTAGCGCCGAGGTCCGCCTCGCGCGCACGAGCCCACGGACTTTAAATAAGACGTAGCGTTGAGGTCCCCCGCACGCGCGAGTCTCCGGACTATAAAGGAAGTCGTAGCGTCGAGGTCCGCCTCCGCACGCACCAGTCACGGACTTTAAATAAGACGTAGCGTCGAGGTCCGCCTCCGCACGCGCGCGCCCGCCACGGACTTTAAATAAGGCGTAGCGTCGAGGTCCGCCTCGCACGCACGATCCACGGACTTTAAATAAGGCGCAGCGGGGACGCCCGCGCGCGCGCGATCTTGGACTATAAAGAAAGTCGTAGCGTCGAGGTCCGCCTCCGCACGCGCTAGTCCACGGACTCTAAATAAGACGTAGCGTCGAGGTTTGCCTCCGCACGCGCGAGTCTCTGGACTATAAAGAAAGTCGAAGGCGTCGAGGTGCGCCTCGCGCGCGAGTCTCCGGACTATAAAGAAAGTCGTAGCGTCGAGGTCTGCCTCCGCACGCGCGAGTCTCCGAACTATAAAGAAAGTCGTAGCGTCGAGGTCCGCCTCCGCACGCGCTAGTCCACGGACTCTAAATAAGACGTAGCGTCGAGGTTCGCCTCCGCACGCGCGAGTCCCCGGACTATAAAAAAAAAGTCTTAGCGTTGAGGTTCGCCTCCGCACGCGCCAGTACACGAACTCTAAATAAGACGCGGATGCCCTACCTGCGCGCTCTACGGAGTATAAACAAGATGCGGAGGTCTTCTTCCCTTCGCGTTCGGCGGCAGGTAACACCAAGAATAAGGTACTACTTGGTTTCATTGTAAAAGCAAAGGCGTTACATGGCTACAAGCATAAGAACCGGTACATCATCCCCCTGCCCTACCCGACCAACCGCTCAGCCTTGGCGCGGTGCGGACGAACCCATGCCGTCATCGCCGTGACGCGGAAGGACTCCTTCGAGCCAGTAGAGGAGGTCCCCCTCCCCATGCAGCGTCTGCTGCACGGCGACCCGCCGCATCTTCCCGGTGGCCCTGCATCCGTTGATGGAAGTTCTCGCAGCTAGGCCCGATGGAGCGGATAGCGCCCGACATGACCCCGGTCGGCGAAGAAGATCTGAGGATTCGCCACTCATGGGTATGTCTACACCCACGAGTGTGAAGCAGGGCGAGGGCGAGGCACGCACCAAGATAGCCGCAGTGCTCGCCAAACGTTCTGGCACCACGAAGAGCAACGCCTGCCCCCTCCTCGATCAGCCCGAGCGTCTCCGACAAGGCCTCCGGCCCGTGCGTAGCGTCCGGCACCCTGACACACAGATCTCGGAGGGCCTGGTTCAGAGACTCCATGGCCCGCCACGCCGACATGGACGCATTTTCCAAGATGAGACTATTCCCTGCAGCAGACTCCGCCAGCTGGGCGTTCTCCCCTTCTAGGACGGCGATCTGCTGCAGGAAGGCGGCGCGCTCCTCAGCCGCGGCGCACTTGGCTTCCGTGGCCTCGAGTTGTGCGGCCGCCATCGCGCCCTCCAGCGCACGAAGTTCTTCATCCTTCGCCGCGAGAGCATTGTTCGCTTCACGAAGGCTGGCTTCCAGAGCCCTCTTCTCCCGAATGCGGGCCTCGTCAAAAGACCGGCTGAGGGCAAGCGTCGCAAAACAACAAGTCGTGGCGTCGCCCGATGCACGACAAGCTGAAGCGCACATACTTACCCTCATCTCGAGGCTGCGGACGAGTGCTAGGAGTTCCCCCTCGCATGACGACAACATCTCTCGGTCAAGGCCGTTGTCGGCACGCTCTGCGGCTGCGGTGAGGACGCGAAGTGTCTCGAGCGAGGAGGAAGTCCGAAGCGAAGCGAGCCCGCCCCAACGCGCCAGATTTACCGAGGCCGCGCCACGCCAACAAAGAACGGACACTGCGGGCACCACGCACAAGGCTTTGGATTTCGCGCATACCTCCGTTGCTCGATCCTTCGCCATGTCCGGGAGACCTCGTCTCGCCTGATGTTGGCAGAATGAGCGAGCAGATCGGAGAGAGTCTCGCGAAGTCATGAGAAGAAAGGGACTCACACCTACCTCCTGCGCCTCTCGTGACGGTAGGAAGTGGCGCCGTTTCGACTGCCAAGGGGGAGGCGGGCGCCTCGGTGGTCGGCGAGGAGGTCTTCTCGGCCGCGTCAGACGTCGTAATCCCGCGGCAAGGCCCTGCAACGGCGTATCGACCCCTCGCTGGCGGCGGGGACTGCGTCCGAGGGCGTTTCGCCTGCGGCGGCACAAGCGATTCTTCCGGGGAAACACCAGCTACGGTTCCTGTCGCCCCCACGATTTCCTCCGTAGGGGGCGCGCCCTCGCTGGCCACTGCGATTGATAGCGCACCATCAACCGTGGTTTTCTCGCCAGGAACGGTGCTCCCCCCAGGTTGGCGACTTCCAGCTCAACGATGGCCGCGAGCACGGGTTCGTTGGCGTCGGCGAGGGTGCCGGGACTCACGGCGGCGCGCTCCTCTGAAGCAGTGTGGCCGGGCCCACCGCCGGTCGCACGCCCCATCTCAGCTGTGCTAGTCGCCGAGGGGCCAGCGGGGTCGCATACGGCAGACGGGGAACGAGCCCGGCGTCGCGAAGATAACACCCCCACAGGGCTCTCACCCTCCTGAGCGCCCGGAGTCTCGGTGGGAAGCTCCCCCGGCACCGCGCGCTCGGGCACAGTAATGCCCACAGCCTCGCATGTGCGGTTTACCCGCCCTTGCTTAGCCGCCTTGACTGCGGCCTCACGAGCCTGGTACTCCTTAAGCGTGTACGGGCCGAGGAGCGCCGTGACCACGCACTCCGCATCTTCTAGCCGAGCCACTGCGCAGGAGATCACGTCAGTCAGGCGGAGACCAAACAGATACAATAGCACGCGTCAAACGTGCTGGGCGACTTACAAGGAGCGGAGGGCGGAAGCAGGCGCGATACGGATGGGCTGAACCCGTCCTCGCGGGGGCCGTTCTGTCCAACATACTTCCCCCCGGAGGAGAGTGGCGCCGCCCCATACATTGTGAACTCCTCGGCTAGGTCGCGCAGACTCATTCGACGGGCGACACCGACAAGACTCTGTAGCTTTTGCGTGTCGTCAATCTCCGCGCCGTGCTCAGCGATCGTTAAACGAGATCGGCCCAACTCGGCATTGCATTCCGCTCTTGTCGATCACGGTGTAGTAGAACCACTGCCGAGTCCAGCCGGACTCCCATTGCCTCGGCGAGGCTGGCGCGGGGAACAACGTCGTGCACGACGCCCGAAGCACGAAGTCCACACCACCGAAGTTGGACTCCGCCCCGTCAACTTTTCTAGGTCGACAGCGTGCGTCGTGCAGTGTGGCGAATAAGCTCGCGCTGGGACGCCACCCCTCTGTCCGCATCGCCCACGTGAAGACAGCTAGGCGGAGTATTGCGTGAGGCGTCAATTGGGCTAGCTCCAACTTGTAGGCCCGCAGGACTTCGCCCACGAACAACGTGGAGGGCATTCGAAGGCCGGCGTCGAAGAACACGACAAAAACAATCACCTCCATTGCCGGGGCGGCTCCGCCTCGCCCCGACGGGTAGGCGAGCCCCATCGTGATCCACGATCTTCCTCTCATCCACGAAGTCGCTGCAGCGTCCCTTCGGTCATGCGGCTCTTCCCCAGCACATGGGAACAGCAGCCTCCCGAGTGCTCCATGGCGTCCCACCACTTGTTGGCGCGTGAGCTCCCCCGCGGCACCAACTCGTACTTCCTGGAAGGATGGGACACCTCGTCCTGGCTAGGCAAGGAACCACTACGGGGATGGTAGGTGGCGTCGTCATGGCTAGCCATCGCTCTTCGCGACTGTGGAGGAAGAAGCGAGGAAAGGAGCAGCGGCGTTACAATTAGCACGGGCGGAAGCAAAGCGGCAGATCAAAAAGCAAAGTAAGAAAGGGCACCTCCGCCTCAACACTAGCACCTTATAAAGGCCGCTCGCCTCTCATATGGCTCGAAGCACAGAAAGATCAAACTCGCAGCGATTCGGTTGCCCAAGATTTGGAAAGAAGAACCGCCGGGGCCTAGAGGGCCGTGCCTGGTAGGTGACCAAGCAGCACACAACGCCTACACGCGTCCAACTTACCTGGGGAAGAGGCGAACGGCCGCGGTCACGCAACCGCTCACATCCCACGACGCACCAGTCGTGAGTCGCCACGTGTCCCACCTCCAGAATAGCAGACTGCACGACGCGACAGCCTGACTTCTGCCAGGCCAGGCGTCGGCGTGATTCCAGCCGCCATTAAAAGCGCACTACTGCATCGCAAGGTCACAACAGCTCGGCGCAACAATATCGGCGCCAAGCTCCAATCTTAGCGCGGGCCGAGTGCGCGCGCGTCTACTGACTAGGCGCCGGCCTCGCGCCACCCGCTCGAAGGGTAGGGGACGGAGCGCGCGCCTCGGCCGACTTAGCGCCGGCCTCGCGCCACCCGCTCGAAGGGTAGGGGACGGAGTGCGCGTCTGCCGACCAGGCGCCCGACCTCGCCGCCACCGGCCGACGGGCGGGAACGGAGCGCGCGTCTGCCGACCAGGCGCCGGCCTCGCGCCACCCGCTCGAAGGGTAGGGGACGGAGCGCGCGTGCCTCGGCTTCGACTTAGGCGCCAGCCTCCGCTGCCACCCGTTCGAAGGGTAGGGGACGGAGCGCGCGTGCCTCGGCTTCGACTTAGGCGCCAGCCTCCGCTGCCACCCGTTCGAAGGGTAGGGGACAGAGCACGCGTCTACTTCAACTAGGCGCCAGCCTCCGCTGCCACCCGTTCGAAGGGTAGGAGGCGGGCGTGCGCGCCTCTGCCGAGCTAGGTGCCGGCCTCCGTTGCCACCGTTCGAAGGATAGGGGACGGAGCGCGCACTTGTGCGCGCACGACAAGGCACCTTCCATCCTGACCTCGGGTTCCCCAACCACAAGCTTGGGAAATTCACAGCCGCGAGGGACGGAGGGCCAAAGGACTAGGCGACATGGCTTCGGCCTGTGAAGCCCTTCACCATGAGAGGCTCTGTCGTAGGGGTGGCCCCACCTAAGCCCAAAGAGCTGTTAGGAGGTTATAAGAACCAGAGTAACATGTGTAATGACATAAGTGCCCCTAATGGGGAGGTACGGAAGTAGGGTGTAACATCCCAATTTTTGGTTTATTTGGAAGAAATAATTTTAAATTAATTATCTCAATTTATTTGGATTTTTCAGAATATAAAGTTCTGTTTAAAAATAAAAATTTAATATCAAAATAGGTTGGAAATATTTTTCATATGTTCAAAACATTATCAGTGAATTATGTGAATTTTTCTGCAATTTTTGGAATTTATTTGGTATTTTTCTGACTATTTTAAAGCCTCCTACTGATTTCTGAAATATATAAAAAAAATTTAAATATCAAAACCCTTCCTCGGGCTGACACTTGTCAGCCATCCATCCGTCCATCTCCGCCTGGACCGATCCTCGCCGTCCGCGCCATCCCGCCTCCTCTCCCTCTCCGTGCGCCACGTGTCGTACATCCGCCGGCTTCCCCGTAGCTAATCCTCAAAGGGATTACCTACCCTTATTGGGTAGGCAGTGCCTCCCCGCCCGACTGGTTTACACCGCCGCTCTCTTCCCTCCCCGCTCCCTCGGCGCGCGTTCGAGCCCCGCTCCGCGCGCGAGGTTGAGTTTCTTTTTGTTTTTGCGCTGACAAGCGGGCCCCACCCGTCAGAGACCGCCGGTCTGCGTAGGTCACTGCCAGTGGTCCCCACCTGTCAGGCCGTCGTCTCCACGGCCGTTTCTTCCTCCTGGCGTCACCGCCATTACTGCGCCGTTGCCGAGCTCCGACCCTTCGTCCCCGTCCGTTACTTCTCGCCATTCATGAACCCCGGAGAGCCGTCTTGTCGTGCGCATTCAACCGCCGCCGTTACCCCTCGATTTAACGCCCCACTCCGCCGTGTGCGCCGGAAACCGCCGTCTTAACTCGCCGGCGAGGTTCGCGCGGCCGTTTCCATCTCCGCCGTGTATAAAACGAGCCCCGGCCACCACTCTCACCCCTTCGCACTCTCCCTCTCTCTTCCTCTCTCGCGTGCGTGTCGTCGCCGTTCAAACCGTCGCCGCCGTGGGATTTGGTCGCCGCCGGTGAGTCCTCCGCCGCGCCCTCCGTTTCGCGCCGCCCCTCGGTCCGCGCGCCAGGGAGACGGTCGATGATCGGTCGGTTTCCCGCCTCCGCGCCGCGCGATCTCACCCGCTCATCCCTCGACGGCTCGCATGCACCTACGCGTCCTCATCTCGGCCGTCCGCGTCTGCGCCCGCCTCGGTTTCGCCGCGCCGCGTCGCGTCGCCCAGCGCGCTCGCGTCATGCGCGACGCCGCGCGGCGAAGCGCACGCCCGAGATCGGACGATCGCTGCGCACCGCCGCCCAATCTTGGCTGTTCATCCAGATTTGAGCCGCGGCCCGGATGCGCCACGTGTCCGAGTGTAGGCCATCCGATCCGCGCGCTGCGCTCCGCCCGAGCCACGTCGACCGCCATCACGAGCACGTCCACCCTAGCCGACGTGTCAAAGAACGTTCATGCCACGAGTAGCCACGCCACCGCCACGTCGGCAAAACCCGATCCGGTGCCATGTCGGCGCCACGCCGGATGCCACGTGTCATGCCACGTGTCGCATTTCGCGTGCCACGCCGGCATTTGTAATGGTCCGTGGACTCGGTCCACCGTGACCGGGCCCACATGTGCTTCGCTTTTTTATTTTAATTCCCTTGCTGACGTCATAATTAGAATTTACTTTTGTAAAATAATTCCAAGAAAATCCGTGCTGACGTCATAATTCATTTTCAGTTAAAAGATAATTCCAGAAATTATCTTTTCCATTTTCTCGATTTCAAACTTCCAATGACCATATCTTACCCATTTTAGCTCCAAATTGATCCATTCAAATTTCTAAATTCATCTAAAGTTCTAATCTTTCAATTGGTATATTTAGTTTCAATTTTTGAATTTTTATTTTATTTTATTTATTTGGATTTCTTGATTTACGTGTAGAGACCGATTTGTCCGAGGAACTTCAAGAGCAAGCCCCGGAAAATTTCAACCCAGCACAGGAAGGCAAGTCTCCTTTGATCATTTTGATCCTATGTTTTGCAAGTTTTCTTTGATCAACTTGCTCAAATGATTTATAAAATGATTAGGTAGTTATTTTAAATTATTGCATGCTTATGTTATATCAAGTGATAATTTGATTTAGAAAATTTAGTTAAATACCCAATTTGTTATACCTTCCATTGAAAATTGTTTACCTTGTACCATTGTCAACTTAGGATATCCCTTTGACTCAATAATGAGTTAGTATTACATCTGTTGAATTTTTAAATACTAGCAAATGCTTAGCGTAGCAAATCAATGTAATAATGCTCAAATGAGTAGCATGTTTGCTAAATGTTTTGATGAATGATTTGTTTGAACATTGGTAATGGATGTTACCATTGTTAAATGATTTGTTTGAAAAGTGGTAATGGATGTTACCACTGTTAATTTAAAAGTAAAAATGAATTTCAAAGGGAAAAGTTGACAAGGGTGGATGGAAGGTTTGGCTGGTGCAGTTAGCACGAGAATTTTTGGAATTGTGAATGAACCACCCTGGTCGTTTAAGGACCGACGCTTGTGTTTGTCCAAACTGAGCAAAACAGTGCAACCACAAGTCTATATGGGTACAACCTAGCTAACTAACCTATAAAGGTGTAGTTTAGATATCACTAGTGGTGTATTGAGTGCCAGGGTGTACTGGTTACTCATAGTGAGGGACAGGGTTTACTGTACTCATACGGCGCAAGAGGGGGCTCCGACTCGTGGATTCGAGTTGTGGTGAAACCTTAGCGGGTGGTATCTAGCTATACTGGAGTAGGTGAAAGGCTTTGTGATATTTTATCTGGGTCTCATGCCAAAGGAAGCATATTGACTATTAAGATAATTTATCTCTTGTGGGTAAAGTGTACAAACTCTGCAGAGTAAAAACTACTCGAATAGCCGTGCCCACGGTCAAGGGCGGGCAAGGAATGCATTCACATGGTAGAAGTTTGATTTTGATTTCAAAATAAAATGGTTTGTCAAACTCGGGAGTGGTGTAACTCTCGTGATTTAAATTTGGTGGTGTAACCGGATCGTGGCTTAACTTTGAGTTTTGAAAGTTAGCAGATAGCCTAAGTTTTTAGTGTTGGTGGTTTAACCTTCACTAAGTTATTTATCTAAATTCATTTATGAAAAACAAGATGTTTATCAAATGGCCTTTGAAGTAATTATGTAGATTTGAAATAAAATGCTGATTTATGCAAAAGAACCATATAGCCTTCATTTGTGAAGCCTTGCATCTATGCATCTTTCCCAAGACTTATGAGTACAATTTTGTACTCACATGTTGCTCTACAAATACATTAGCAGAGGATGACGAAGCTCAAGCTGGAGAATACGACTTCTGTGCCGAGTGTGGATACGGTGGTTTCTTCCCGGATGATTAGGACTCGTTTCCCCAGTCAATTGCCTGTGGCAGATTGATGGGTCGATTATTTTACTTTTTGCTTCCGCTGTGTTTATTTTCGTTTTAAGGTTCTGTGAACCTTTGTAAGGCAATGACCAATGTAAACTTCAGTTATTATTGTAATAAATCGTGGATGACAATGTACCATTTTTTCTGATTATCTGTGTGTACTAGCATTGATCTGGGACTAGTACTGTAATGCACAGGGGGGTCCGGAAGTTTCTACTCCGGGTCCCACAGAAGTGGTATCAGAGCCATCTTGACTGTAGGACGAACCCTAGGTTTTGGGAAGTTTTAAGGACTTATGTTTAAAAAGAATATATTAAAAATATATAAGCTTCTTTGCTTCTACTCTTCTCTTACTTAGTAACTTGTTTTGTCCTCCTTTTCACTATTTAAAAATCTTTCTCGATCTCTCCTCTTTTCAAACTTGTAGATGGCGGGTTCATCGTCATCACCCGTGGGATCACCATTCTCATGGCGAGGCGAGGAGCTTTGCGACCCTTCTACGGCAGCTAATGCAGCATCTCAAGTACACCCAACGGCCTATTTTCGAGGGCGGAACACGCGAGTGATGAGCATGGACTCTGGAGCATGGAGGTGTTCATTTACGCTCCAGACGGGAGGATTGACCCAGTTGGCGTCATATTGAGTATCCACGGACCTTACGCTCAGATGCGATCCAGATGCAAGACGATTGGCTATCTCGGAGTTGTGCAGAGGCACAAGGAGGAGCTACGACGATCACCTTTTGCTTCTTCCCGACGACGAGAGCGGGGATGACTCATCGAGCTTTTCCGGTGGTGGTGGATGACCGCGCTTGTCTCACAGTGCAGCACACTCTGGCGGCTTCAGCGACTTACGCGAGCTCAGCAGAGATTGGACTTCTTGGAGCTGCTCGTCGAGCACGACCACTCCGACACTCTCCGAGCCCAGCTACTGCAGAGTGAGGCTGCCCACGCCGACGCCGTTCAGGCGAGGACTGCTGCCGAGGCAGAGGTAGAGCGTCTTCGAGCTGCTACCACTACACCAACTCCACCAGCCCCTGTTGCTGCTCCAGTCCAGTTTACGGGACCTCGCACTAGGCTTACTGCGAGGAAGAGTGTGCGACGCTCCAGTCCGCCACCCGACGTTGATATTGGAGGATCTAGCCGAGGACGCCAGCTATCTCGCTCGGTTTTCGATTTGATCGAGTCGATCACGGTCGCGTCGCGAACAACTACCGTGGTTGTGGACAGAGACACTCATCGGATTCAGAGGAGGACCCCGAGGAGGAGCCAGAGGAGCGCATCATCGTTGAGGATGATTAGATGTTAGCCTATAGTTTACCTTTTGAGTTGTCGGCATTAGAACGTTTTATTATATTTTGGTGTGTTAGATGGACTGTACCAAGCCTATGTGCACTTGTGGTGCAGCCATTCATAAAATTATCTTGATTTCAATAAAGTTTTCCTAAGTGGTTGCTGGTTTCTTCTTGTGTGTTGGCTTGGGATGTTATTTAGTTTCCCTAACCTCTTATCTATGCTAGTTCCTCTTACCTTTGCTAACCCAGAAACCGCTTGGATGGTGAACACAAGGAGCAACCCAGGCAGGAGCCGTAACCCCAATGCTCAACCAGAAGACAACATTCCACCTCCTCCTGCTCAAGCTCCCAACATGGAACAGATGATGGCCATGCAGTTGCAACTACTTCAAGCTTTGGCCCAAAATCAAGTCCAACAAGTCCAGCAAGCACCAGTTCAATGACCACATCTAAACTTGGGGAATTTATGAGAACCCGACCTCCGACCTTTGCAGGATCTGCTGACCCTTTGGAGGCGGATGATTGGATTAAAGAAATAGAAAGGAAACTCAATTTGGCTCAATGTGCAGAGCATGAGAAGGTTTTGTACGCCGCCCACCAACTCAAGGGAGTTCTTTGCTAATTGGTGGGATAACTATTGTGTCGCACATCAAGATGCTCGAGAATATTGCATGGGTAGAATTTTTGGAAGCCTTCCGCATCGCTCATATTCCTATGAGTATTATGGAAATGAAGAGGAAGGAGTTTCATCAGCTACAACAAGGAAACCTTAGTGTTTCCGCATATCCGAGTAAATTTATCCAATTATCAAGATATGCCTGGAAGATGTGGCGACCGATGCCGCAAGGATCCGGAGGTTCATGGGAGGAATGGACCCCAACCTCAAAGTTCAGTTAGTCTCCAATGACTACCCTACTTTTCAACATCCGTGAACAAAGCTTTAGTACAAGAAGATGCCCGTCGACTTTTGATGCTAGGAAAAGGAAGTTTCAAGCCCAACGGTTTGCTAGCAATTCCGTCAACGCCCTACTCAACAACAAGACAACCGGCCTCCGATGCATAATCATCCAAGTACACCCATTTCGCACCTCGCCCTTTGCCTCAAACTCCTAGAACTGGAAATGCAACCCAACAACAAAGAGAATAGAAATGTAGCTGCAGGAGTGCAATGCTACAATTGCAAAAATATGGGACACTATGCCAGCGATTGCCCACGAGGCGTCAAGCGGTAACCCGGTCCGCTTCAACTGGATCCTACACCAAAGAAGAGCTCCAACTACCGGTCAGGGCGTGGAAGCCCTCGACACCTCGGGCTCCACACCATTCAACAGAGGGCGTATCAATCATGTCACCGTAGAAGCGCGGAAGATGCACGACGTAGTTCGGTAAGTTCTGGTTAATTCAGATACCAAGCAATTATATTATTTGATTCGGAGCTACACATTCATTCGTAACAAAAGCTTTTGCTGAAAGAAATAATTGGAATATTTGTTTGCTAAAGAACCCTATGATAGTCCAATCTCCGGAAAAGAATTGAGGACTAAATTGGTTAGCCCTAGTGCAACCATAATTATAAATGGAGTAAAGTTCCTAGCGAACCTTATTATAATAGACTCAGATGGCATAGATATAATCTGGGTATGGATTGGTTGATCAAGTATAAAGGATGATAGATTGTGCCAATCGTGCCATTAGTCTTACCAATTCGACGGAATTCGATAAGACATGAGGCGATTATGCGCTCAAAGAAGAACATTATGTTAACCAACTTAAAAGGAAAAAGTTGGAGGATGTGTCGGTAGCTTGCGAATACCTCGATGTTTTCCCGAGGAATTGCCGGGTGTCACGGATCGAGAGATTGAATTTGTTATAAACGGTACACAGTGCCCCAATATCAAAAAGACCTTATCGGATGTCGGTGATGATTTAGCTGAAGTCAAGAGGCGATTCAAGAATTACAAGAGAAAAGCTTCATTAGACCAAGTTCTTCACCTTGGGAGCGGTGCTTTTGGTAAACAAGAAGGATGGTAGTCATCGTATGTGCGTGGACTATAGAGCTTTAAATGAAGTAACTATAAAGAATAAGTATCCCTTACCCCGGATCGACGATTTGTTCCATCAACTCAAAGGATCAAGTGTCTTCTCCAAGATTGATCTTGGTCGAGGATATCACCATTGAAGATTAGACCGAAGATATACCAAAGACGACCTTCGCCACAAGATATGGACTATATGAGTATACGGTGATGTCTTTCGATCGACAAATGCCCCATACTTCATGAATTTGATGAATAAAGTATTTATGGATTATTTAGATAAGTTTGTTGTTGTCTTTATAGATGACATTCTTATCTATTCGAAAACGATAAAGAACATGAGGATCATCTAAGGATAGTATTGCAAAGACTCGTGAACACCGCTTATATGCCAAGTTTAGCAAGTGTGCGTTTTGGTTAAAGAAAATTGAGTTTTGGGACACGTAATTTCAGCGGAAGGAGTATCAGTAGATCTGGAAAAGTTAAGGATGTATTAAATTGGACTCCACCCAAGACAGTAACCGAGATCAGAAGTTTTCTGGGTTTAGCTGGTTACTATCGTCGATTCATTGAAGGCTTTTCCAAGATTGACAGACCTTTAACCCAGCTGTTAAAGAAAGAGAAGAAATTTGAATGGAGTAAATCCTGTGAGGATAGTTTTCAAGAGTTAAAGAAGAGGTTAACTTCAGCACCAGTTCTGCGGTTACCGGATATTAGAAAAGATTTTGAAGTTTATTGTGACGCATCAAAACAAGGTCTTGGAAGTGTACTAATGCAAGAGGGAAAGGTTGTTGCTTATGCATCAAGGCAGTTAAGACCTCATGAAGAAAATTACCCCACTCATGATTTAGAGCTAGCTGTTGTAGTGCATGCTCTAAAGTTGTGGAGGCATTATCTAATTAGTAATCGGTGTGAAATATATACGGATCATAAAAGTCTAAAGTATATATTCACTCAACCCGATCTTAATCTAAGACAAAGAAGATGGCTTGAACTGATAAAGGATTATGATGTGGGAATACACTATCATCCAGGAAAGGCCAATGTAGTTGCAGATGCTTTAAGTCGGAAGATCCATGTTAGCAATATGTTGATTCAAGACAGTCAGTCAACTCTTCGTGAAGAATTTCAGCGCCTCAATTTGGGAGTGATAAATGAAGGAATTCTGTCTACATTAAAGGTCCAACCCACTTTAGAAGATCAGATCAAGGCAGCTCAGAAAGAAGATGAGTATGTTAAAGAAATAAAAGATAACATGAAGAAAGGCAAAGCACCTGGATTCTCAGAAGACGAAGAAGGAATTCTTGGGTTTGGAAAAAGGATTTCAGTACCGGAGAGAAAGGAAATAAAGGATTTAATTCTTAAGGAAGCTCATGAATCAGGATATTCCATTCATCCCGGAAGTACAAAGATGTACCAAGATCTCAAGGAAAGTTACTGGTGGACCAGTATGAAACGAGAAATTGCAGAATATGTAGCTTTATGTGATATATGTCAAAGGGTTAAAGCAGAGCACCAACGACCTGCCGGTCTTTTGCAACCTCTGCAGATACCTGAATGGAAATGGGAGGAAATCGGAATGGATTTCATAACAGGACTACCAAGAACCAAGTCAGGGTATGATTCAATCTGGGTTATAGTGGATCGCTTAACAAAGGTTGCACATTTCATACCTGTAAAGACTACCTATTCAGGAGATAGATTGGCAGAGCTCTATATGTCAAGAATTGTATGTCTGCATGGAGTTCCAAAGAAGATCGTATCGGATAGAGGAACGCAATTTACCTCAAGATTTTGGCAGAAACTTCATGAAATTTTGGGCACCAATTTAAATTTCAGTACTGCTTATCATCCTCAAACAGATGGCCAGACTGAACGAGTGAATCAGATATTGGAAGATATGCTAAGAGCGTGTGCTTTAGCCAACAAAGCTAGTTGGGATCAAAGTTTACCCTACGCGGAATTTTCCTATAATAACAGTTACCAGTCTAGTCTGAAGATGTCTCCGTTTGAAGCCTTGTATGGCAGGAAATGCAGAACACCATTATATTGGTCAGAGACTGGAGAAAGTCAAGTATTCGGACCCGATGTCTTGAAGCTAGCCGAAGAGCAAGTTCGATTAATACGAGACCGATTGAAAATAGCACAGACCAGACAAAAGAGTTATGCAGATAATCGTCGCAGAATGTTGGAATTCGCACCAGGGGATCATGTGTATTTGAAGGTGTCACCTTTAAAAGGGATGCGACGTTTCAAGGTCAGTGGAAAGCTTGCTCCAAGATATATCGGACCATTTCTAGTTATAGCCAGAAGAGGTGAAGTTGCGTATCAGTTAGAGCTTCCTCCTCAGTTGTCAGATGTACATGATGTATTTCATGTATCACAGTTGAAGAAGTGCTTAAGAGTACCAGAGGAGTTAATATCTTTAGAAGAGGTGGATTTAAAAGAAGACTTGACATATCCAGAATTTCCTGTCAAGATTTTAGAAGAGGCAGAGCGCTGTACAAGAAACAAGACTATCAAATTTTGCAAGGTGCAGTGGAATAATCATCCAGAATCGGAAGCAACCTGGGAGCGTGAAGAGGATCTTCGAGCAGAGTTCCCTGATCTTTTTCCCAGTCTTTCCGAATCTCGGGGTCGAGATTCTTTCTAAGGGGGGTAGGTTTGTAACATCCCAATTTTTGCTTTATTTGGAAGAAATAATTTTAAATTAATTATCTCAATTTATTTGGATTTTTCAGAATATAAAGTTCTGTTTAAAAATAAAAATTTAATATCAAAATAGGTTGGAAATATTTTTCATATGTTCAAAACATTATCAGTGAATTATGTGAATTTTTCTGCAATTTTGGAATTTATTTGGTATTTTTCGACTATTTTAAAGCCTCCTACTGATTTCTGAAATATATAAAAATTTAAATATCAAAACCCTTCCTAGGGTGACACTTGTCACCCACCATCCGTCCATCTCCGCCGGACCGATCCCGCCGTCCGCGCCATCCCGCCTCCTCTCCTCTCCGTGCGCCACGTGTCGTACATCCGCCGGCTTCCCGCAGCTAATCCTCAAAGGATTACCTACCCTTATTGGGTAGGCAGTGCCTCCCCGCCCGACTGGTTTACACCGCCGCTCTCTTCCCTCCCCGCTCCCTCGGCGCGCGTTCGAGCCCCGCTCCGCGCGCGAGGTTGAGTTTCTTTTTGTTTTTGCGCTGACAAGCGGGCCCCACCCGTCAGAGACCGCCGGTCTGCGTAGGTCACTGCCAGTGGTCCCCACCTGTCAGGCCGTCGTCTCCACGGCCGTTTCTTCCTCCTAGCGTCACCGCCATTACTGCGCCGTTGCCGAGCTCCGACCCTTCGTCCCCGTCCGTTACTTCTCGCCATTCATGAACCCCGGAGAGCCGTCTTGTCGTGCGCATTCAACCGCCGCCGTTACCCCTCGATTTAACGCCCCACTCCGTCGTGTGCACCGGAAACCGCCGTCTTAACTCGCCGGCGAGGTTCGCGCGGCCGTTTCCATCTCCGCCGTGTATAAAACGAGCCCCGGCCACCACTCTCACCCCTTCGCACTCTCCCTCTCTCTTCCTCTCTCGCGTGCGTGTCGTCGCCGTTCAAACCGTCGCCGCCGTGGGATTTGGTCGCGCCGGTGAGTCCTCCGCCGCGCCCTCCGTTTCTGCGCCCCTCGGTCGCGCGCGTGGAGACGCTCCCGCACGCCCGTCCCTCGGTCGCGCGCCGCGTCGCGCCGCCGCGCGCGCGCTCGCGTCGCGCGACGCAGCGGCGGCGAGCCCGACCACGCGTCGATGATCGGTCGGTTTCCGCCTCCGCGCCGCGCGATCTCACCCGCTCATCCCTCGACGGCTCGCATGCACCTACGCGTCCTCATCTCGGCCGTCCGCGTCTGCGCCCCGCCTCGGTTTCGCCGCCCGCGTCGCGCGCCGCAAGGCTCTCGCGTCCGCGCGCCAGCGCGGCGAAGCCGCCACGCGTCCGAGATCGGACGATCGCCTGCGCACCGCCGTCCAATCTTGGCTGTTCATCCAGATTTGTTTTCGCGGCCCAGATGCGCCCATTGTCCGAGCGTAGGCCATCCGATCCGCGCCGCCGCGCTCGCCCGCCCACGTCGGCCGCCCGATCACCGAGCACGTCAGCCCTAGCTGACGTGTCCAGCAACGTTTCATGCCACGAGTAGCCACGTCAGCCGCCACGTCAGCAAAACCCGATCCGGGTGCCATGTCAGCGCCACGTCGGATGCCACGTGTCATGCCACGTGTCGCATTTCCGCGTGCCACGTCAGCATTTGTAATGGTCCGTGGACTCGGTCCACCGTAGACCGGGCCCACATGTCGGCTTCTGTATTTTTATTTTAATTCCCTTGCTGACGTCATAATTAGAATTTACTTTTGTAAAATAATTCCAAGAAAATCCGTGCTGACGTCATAATTCATTTTCAGTTAAAAGATAATTCCGAAATTATCTTTTCCATTTTCTCGATTTCAAACTTCCAACACCATATCTTACCCATTTTAGCTCCAAATTGATCCATTCAAATTTCTAAATTCATCTAAAGTTCTAATCTTTCAATTGGTATATTTAGTTTCAATTTTTGAATTTTTATTTTATTTTATTTATTTGGATTTCTTGATTTACGTGTAGAGACCGATTTGTCCGAGGAACTTCAAGAGCAAGCCCCGGAAAATTTCAACCCAGCACAGGAAGGCAAGTCTCCTTTGATCATTTTGATCCTATGTTTTGCAAGTTTTCTTTGATCAACTTGCTCAAATGATTTATAAAATGATTAGGTAGTTATTTTAAATTATTGCATGCTTATGTTATATCAAGTGATAATTTGATTTAGAAAATTTAGTTAAATACCCAATTTGTTATACCTTCCATTGAAAATTGTTTACCTTGTACCATTGTCAACTTAGGATATCCCTTTGACTCAATAATGAGTTAGTATTACATCTGTTGAATTTTTAAATACTAGCAAATGCTTAGCGTAGCAAATCAATGTAATAATGCTCAAATGAGTAGCATGTTTGCTAAATGTTTTGATGAATGATTTGTTTGAACATTGGTAATGGATGTTACCATTGTTAAATGATTTGTTTGAAAAGTGGTAATGGATGTTACCACTGTTAATTTAAAAGTAAAAATGAATTTCAAAGGGAAAAGTTGACAAGGGTGGATGGAAGGTTTGGTGAGTGCGATTAGCACGAGAATTTTTGGAATTGTGAATGAACCACCACAGTCGTTTAAGGACCGACGCTTGTGTTTGTCCAAACTGAGCAAAACAGTGCAACCACAAGTCTATATGGGTACAACCTAGCTAACTAACCTATAAAGGTGTAGTTTAGATATCACTAGTGGTGTATTGAGTGCCGGGTGTCTTGGTTACTCATAGTGAGGGACGGGGTTTCATTGTACTCATACGGCGCAAGAGGGGCTCCACTCGTGGATTCGAGTTGTGGTGAAACCTTAGCGGGTGGTATCTAGCTATCTTTGGAGTAGGTGAAAGGCTTTGTGATATTTTATCCGGGTCTCATGCCAAAGGAAGCATATTGACTATTAAGATAATTTATCTCTTGTGGGTAAAGTGTACAAACTCTGCAGAGTAAAACTACTCGAATAGCCGTGCCCACGGTCAAGGGCGGGCAAGGAATGCATTCACATGGTAGAAGTTTGATTTTGATTTCAAAATAAAATGGTTTGTCAAACTCGGGAGTGGTGTAACTCTCGTGATTTAAATTTGGTGGTGTAACCAGATCAGGTGGCTTAACCTGAGTTTTGAAAGTTAGCAGATAGCCTAAGTTTTTAGTGTTGGTGGTTTAACCTTCACTAAGTTATTTATCTAAATTCATTTATGAAAAACAAGATGTTTATCAAATGGCCTTTGAAGTAATTATGTAGATTTGAAATAAAATGCTGATTTATGCAAAAGAACCATATAGCCTTCATTTGTGAAGCCTTGCATCTATGCATCTTTCCCAAGACTTGCGGAGTACAATTTTGTACTCACATGTTGCTCTACAAATACATTAGCAGAGGATGACGAAGCTCAAGCTGGAGAATACGACTTCTGTGCCGAGTGTGGATACGGTGGTTTCTTCCCGGATGATTAGGACTCGTTTCCCCAGTCAATTGCCTGTGGCAGATTGATGGGTCGATTATTTTACTTTTTGCTTCCGCTGTGTTTATTTTCGTTTTAAGGTTCTGTGAACCTTTGTAAGGCAATGACCAATGTAAACTTCAGTTATTATTGTAATAAATCGTGGATGACAATGTACCATTTTTTCTGATTATCTGTGTGTACTAGCATTGATCTGGGACTAGTACTGTAATGCACAGGGGGGTCCAGAAGTTTCTACTCCGGGTCCCACATAGGGGCATAACTGTAAAAGCATACTCCATGTGAATATATGTATCAGGATGAGGGGGAGGCTGAGGCAGAACACTCCCACCTCTCCACTACCATCTCTCTCTCTGTTTGGCCTGTAGCCACAACACTCTCTTTTTATACAAGAGATGTGAGAGCTATTTGGACAGCATGGGTGTTTTCTCTTGGGTGTGTGCTCCCAATGGGAAATCATGTATGGGATGGCTGTAGAACTGCATTTCAATCATTCATCGTTTTTCCTCATCTCTCTGAGCTGTTCTTCATTTGTTTTGATGCGTACGTTTTCCTAGTTTTGTCTTGATCTTTTCAGGTTTTGGTTGATGGTTGATTTTTGTTTTCTAGTTCCTTTGGTTTGATTGAAATGTGGCTCTGAACTGAGAATATGCTCAAGTTATCTTGACTTATATATATACTCGAGAGCAAACATATTGGTTGTAGTCTTCTTCTCAAGACTTAATTCTGCTGCTTGTTCTTTGTTGTATTCAATCAGTTGAAACTATTTACTCAGATTGTCGGCTCATGGGCAGATGACTTGCTCCGATGTATTTCTCCGCTACTTCCTGCTGTCGGTTATGCTAGTAAAACAGCATTTGTTCAAGTATAATGATAAAATATCGGGAGTTCTTTTGGCGCTTCCTCACTGCAGTCGATCTCTTTTCATTGGGCAGCATCTTTTGGTTTTTATTTTTGTGTGTCAGCAGCTGAAATTAGTCCGGCCGTGATCTCTATTTGTTGGTTGTCTGTCTCTCCTTTTATTTTTTGTTTGGTCTGCTTTGGTCTTTGGTTCTATTCGGCTGCAGCAGCAGGATTGCTTCTTAATTCCTTTCGGCTGCAGCATCAAAACTGCTTTTAATTCTATTCGGCCAGCACTATTTTCTCGGAAAGCGAAAGAAATCCCTATTGTCTTTTAGTTGACAGTTTTGTGATATATCTTGTTTGATGTTTTCGGCTACTACTGAAGTGTTCTCGGTACTTTTCAGTACTTGGTGACAAGCAGTAAATAGTCTGAAGCTTTCGGTTCTATTCAGGGTGCTTTGCTCTTTTGCTTTTCGGCCAGCCATTTGATCTGCATTTCACTGTTGGTTTTTCAGGTCTTTGCTACTTTGTTCAACCGAATGCTCTTCTGCCTATCTGCAGTTTTTTTGTTCCCCTTGTTTTTACCTCTTTTTCTGCCTTTTGCTTTCAGCAGAATAACTGCCCTTGTCTTTATTTATTTCGGTCAGTTCAGAGAAGATAATTTTTGGGTGCCTGTTAATTTTTCTCCAGTAAACCTTCTTGGTCAAGATTAGTTTTTAGTCTCTCGGCAAAAACTAATTCTGAGGTTTCATGTGAATTCTTGGGGAGGCATTTTTCTTTGCAAGCAACATTCACCCCCCCCCCCCCTCTGTTGCCGTTTTTGATCCAACAATTCCACACTTCCATCTAAAACCATTTTATGAAAAATAAAGTCTAATATATGAAAAACTTCACTCAGCATGCCCATGACTATGGGCACGGCTATCCTAGTAGTTTATACACTCTGTAAAGGTGGTACAACTTTACCCATAAGAAATGAGTTACTCATGTTGTCGGACACTACACGCTTCTGCAGGCGTGTGACTAAGTAATTATAACAAGGCCTTTATAATGCAAAGCCGTTAACCTAGCCATGCCTCCACTAAGGTTTCACCCCAATAGAGAACCCACCAGATGAGGCCCCCTCTTATGCTATGTGGGACTTCTCATGGTCTACGCCACACTCACATTCAATCTGTAGTGAGACTCGGTTGGGACCTGCTAATTGTTAGCCAGGATTGTCCCATACCAACCTTATAGTAGTACGATATGGCTTTGAAATAGTAGCTCACAAACATGTCCTTAATTGACTTAGGTATTTCCCACATACCCCTTGTGCCTAGCACCCACGTTGAGCCACTGAGCAACAACGTTTGCTAGCAATCACCCACCACCTAACCATTTGCCTAAGTCTAAACCAAATTTTATATTTTATTTTAAAATAATTCATATACTTTCTTGACTCATCGATGTCAAGAATACATTTTAAAATCTCATCATTTCTAAGCAGGTCTAAGTATATGCTACAAAAATGCTTTAGCTAATACTAGTGTACTAACCAGAGTTTCATTCTAGGGTGATAAGGTACAAGAATTCGCAATGTCAAAGGTGTCATAACAAATGGGCATTAACTAAATTAAAACAAGAATTAAAATACTATGAATAAAATTAAGCAATGCAATATAATTTAAAACAACATAATTTTATTTGTAAATTAGGATAAATATGGTCAAGGTGTATAACTTGCTTTGCTTCGCTGATTGGTTTGAATCGTTGTAGAAGAATTCCTTGGAATTATCGCAGTCTATACGTGAAAATAACCCACCAAATTCAAATAAATTCAAATAAACTACAAACATTTGAAAACATTATAGATTTGGGTAGATCATGATTTTAGATGAATTTAAAATTTTGAATGAGTTCAATTGGAGCTAGCATGAAGGAGAACGAGCTCCTCAAAGTTTAAGTTCTAAAGAAATTGATTAAAAGGAATTTCTAGAATTATTTTTCTATGGAAAAAGTGAATTATGATGTCAGAGGGGATTTTCATTTTTGGCTGAATTAAATTTCTAAAGAAAAATGGATTTATGATGTCATGATGTCTTTAGTAGTAATTTAAATATGTTTGGCGCTAAGGCTGACATGTGGGCCCAAGTATGGTAGACTAGGTCCATGGACCATGCCTTTGGCTAAGGTGGTGAGGGGATGGCGTGGCGTTTAGGCATTGACGTGGCACCCACGTGACTACCACGTCAACTACCATGCCACTCCCGTGTTCTGACATGGCAGCCAGAGGGAGGTGGTGCATGGGGACCGATGGCCCACCGGCACTCTGACAAGGAAAGAGGCGGCCCATGGCATGGAAGACAGCGGCAGCAGCTTGTGTAGTGGTGGCACTGGTGCTTTAGTGGTGAACAGACATGGAGGTGGGATCAGCAAGGTCAGCGCTAATACGAGGAACCTCTGGGTGCCAGGGCGGTGTGAGAGAAAGCCCAGAGCGACGAGAATTGCTCATCGGTGAGCTTGGAGGCGCTCGGACGATTGGCGCATGGCGCGGGGGCACTCAGAAGCTCAAAATCCAAGGGGGAGGTGGGGCTTTTGTGAGTGGTGTAACATCCTAAAATTTGCAAGTCCAAAAATTTGTGAAAATTTAAAACTTTTTCATTGAATCATATTGGCATTTGAATTTCTTCTATAATTTTATTTGAAGTCTTTCCAAATTTTGTGTTATGTAATTAATACTGGGAATAACTCCCAAACAAAAATTCTAATAATAAAATCAGAAATCCAAATTGAATTACGAAAATCTAAAATTCAAATGCCAATTTCCAATCCTAAAAATTGAAGTTCAAATCAAAATCCAAATTCCAAATTTTGCTAGTCACTTCCTTCTTCATTTTCTTTCTCCTTCTTCCATGTGGCCCCACTTCTCCACCTTTTCCCTCTCTCCTCCTTCCTCTAGATTTTTCTCTTGGCAATCGGCTCCCTCACCACACTTCTCTCTTCCTTCCTCCCTGGGTGTCCTCGGGCACGTCGCCACGCCCCGGTGCGCAAGTCACCCTGTCCCGGCCTACTCCGTTCTTCCTTCGTCTCCTCCATCCTCTCTATCTTCGATCCCAACCAGCTGGCCTCGCCTCCCCTATGAGCGTGTCACCCCGCTTGGGCTCCTGCACTACACATCGTTGCGCCACCTGCTCCCGTCAAGCGTTCACGTCACCGTCCCCTATGCCATCCCCTGCCATCAGTTGTGTCACGGAGAAGCCAACACCACGCGCGTGCGCCCTTCCCCCCCCCCTATTCGCCTGTCACCTCCATGCCTACCCTGCATGGCCACCGCGTCGCCATTGCCTGCACGGTCGCCCACTCCCGCGTTAGCATCCCTATGCACCACCACAGGCATCTTGGCGCTCACACCCACGCCACCATGAGCAGACACCACACCCGCCCCCATCAGTCGTCGCTCTCAAGTCTGCGCCCACACCCTGCTCTCATCGCATCGCTGTCCCCTCCCCATGCCCTATAGCCAGTCACCTCGTTGCCTGCTCCCATGTCGTGCTCCATCTAATGCACTACTCCTGGGTTGCCGGCAACAGAGCAGCCACAGCGCCTCCCTCTGTGGCTATAAGTGGCCCTTGGCCTCCTCTCTCACCTCTGGCACAATCCCCTTGCTTCTCCAGACCTCCTCCTTCCCTCCTTGAAGCCGAGCTTGGCCCATCCCGTGCGCTACCCGCATGCCAGCCGACACACCCCCTTGTCATTCTCGGCATTCCGGTGCCCCTCGTCGTGGAACACCCACGTTACCTCGTGTCCCTAGGCCCCATCTCCTCTCCCCCTCACCTAATTAGAGTTCCGTGCACCGAAGAATGCCGATGCCACCACCTGCCCCAAGTCCGGCCGCTGACACCCCCATCTCTGCCGTTGCTCCTCCAGGGCACCGCAGCTCAATT
Organism: Dendrocalamus sinicus; assembly: GCA_036346575.1. Classification (NCBI taxonomy): domain Eukaryota; kingdom Viridiplantae; phylum Streptophyta; class Magnoliopsida; order Poales; family Poaceae; genus Dendrocalamus; species Dendrocalamus sinicus. The sequence goes on along the minus strand of CM070653.1, from coordinate 8,628,113 downwards.
CCATCCTTCAGGAGCATCACCAAGGTGTCCTCTGTCATCCCCAAGAACCACCCCGCTCTCCCCTTTGCGGCAGCCCGCCGGCGACGTGAGCCTCCCTGCGCCACCACAAGCCATCGCCTCTGACCCGCCATGACCTCTCTCCGACTCGGCCATCCACCCAGTGAGTTTTCCCCTACCTTACTCACGCTCATGCGCTCACCACTTTTCCCTCTCCTCCACTCCGGCGCTGCCACCCTTGCAGCATCCCTGCGCCGGCACCGCGTGTTGTTGCCGCCCACACTCGGCGCCGCTCCAGTCAATGCACCGCCACCCCTAGCTTCCCTACCTCCCCAGGAGTCCATTTCACCTGTCGCCGTCAAGTCTCCAGCCCTACCTCGCCTTCGTCACCAGCACCAGAAGCCTGTGTCACCATCCCCTGTTTTGTTCCATTGTCTCCCCTGTTTCCCCCAATCAGCCGAACCCTCCTCTGTTCGACCGTTGCCCCCTCTGCCTCTTTCCTTCTGACTATGACGTGTGGGCCCAAGTGCTTAAGTGCCCCCTCAAGCCAGTACTTGCATTCCGCTCTCCCATTTTTTTGGGCAAGACAAATAATTGGTTATAATAGAAAATATTTTAAGGAGGAATGGAGCTGCAAATAAAATGATGTCCATAGTTCTGGAATCTAAGGTTGTGCAAACTGAAAATGTCAGAAACTGAATCATGGATAATTGCTTGAAAGATTAGCATGTTAATTTTGTTATAAATAACTGTAACGGGGAAGATAGAAATCAACTTAGGGGTTTAGGTTGAATGGTTAAAAAAATGAGAATATAAGAGATTTAATCTTGAACTATTTGCAGGGCAACAAAGGGATAGCTTGTTAATTATTATATAAAAGGTAAAGTGTGTCAGTTTAAGCCATGTAAAAATAATTAGGTTATTGTTATGGCTCAAAAATCATAAGGACCCCTTGTTCAAATAATACTTAAACAGTCCAGGCACATCTATTGATATATAATCAGTTACCGCAAAAACCCATGGGTCATCATTAATTAAAATAATCTCGCTAATATATAATCCGAAGTCCAGTGATACCAGGTATAGCTAGGAGTGGTATTTTATTTGAGTTGTATTTAATCCCTAGAATAGCTCAACGGTCACAAGTCAATGAGAAATAGAAATCAGCTAGTGTTAACCATTTAAATAATAGTGACTAAATAAATAGTTCCATGTGATAATAAATTGGGGTGTTAATCATTTAAGTAATAAATTGATTACTTGACAGTTAAAACTCACATAAAATATCACATTGTGAAATGCCACAAACACAAACTCTGAGATTAATTCGATAAGTTAAATTGATGTACACTACGAGCAAAGCTCATAACCTAATTCTTAAAGGATAACACTCGGCACATAATACTCAACACCTCCAGACAACTTTTACACCTGTTCATAGGTCTAACCTGACTCATGGAATTTTCTTAATAAATATGAAAATAATAAGAGAAGTTATTAAATAAAAGGTCGAGTTATAGTATTCTACCATCGGCTATATCTAGCCATCCTTGAACCCGAAGCGAAAAATTCCCATAAATATTCCTCTTGTCATGAATCTTCATTGGCATCTGTCACGGCAAATCTCCATCTGCCATTCCTCAATTCACTCAAACCTCGCTTGACTTTGTTAATACTACGCGCCCAACCAATCTTGCCTCAAATCACCCTGTTGTGGAGGACCACATCAATGGCGAGGTTAGCTCGCTAAAAGCGGGAGACCAACCGGAAGACACGGTGGAGGAGGATGTCAAGACGGTGGAAGGTCACCTTCAACTGTTTTGGCAAATCCTCAGACATAGAAGGGAGTACATTGTTGGCACAGTGTCCTTCCGCAACATTCTCCATCGTACAGCTGGCGAGGTGCTTGTACAATATTGCCAGGTTGGCCATCATTGCTGGCAACAAGGAAGAGTAAGGAGCCATTTATTTGTTCTTGAGAGACAAGGAATATAGGTAGGTGGCCGGTGAGGTGCTCGTATAGGATCAGTGATGTGGGGATTATTCTCTGGCAGTCTATGATACACAACTATCACAGATAGTCCGTATTAATAACCGCCTATGAACTATTGCATACGGTCCTAATTAAAAACCATCTGTGATCTTTGTAATTATCATATATGGTTTGTATAAATAACCATTTGTGAACTATCGCAAATAGTTATTAACAAGAACTGTCTATGATAATTGTGTATCACAGATGGTACACGGTCATGCTTGGAAAACCATCTATGATAATTACAGCACAGACAGTTCCTGATGAACCATCTGTGATGAGGCGTCCAGTATAGTTTGTTTTGTAGTAGTGATGCAAGGCTGTAACGAAAGTATTATCTACATAATTCTTTCCTGATGTTCCCATTTCAATTGAGCAGTCCTATTATGTTTCTTAGCTCTGATGTGGAAGCGTCTTGAATCTTGTTTGTTCCCTCGACTTGATGTTTCTTGGTTATGTGCTGTTTAGTAATTTGTTCTTTGGAAGAACATATTGGGAAGCACTACATCTAGATTCCTACATGGATATGATAGAGGCTACTTGACTCATTTGCAGTAACTGCATGGTTACTCTGTTGACATATATCTCTAATAATATTGGACTTTGTAACAAAGGAAAGGTGTGTGATGAAGACATGACATGAGCTAAAATCTAGGTAGTATATTTAACAATATTTTTTATCAACATGGTCTAATAGGCCTGGTGTGTGATGAAGACATGACATGAGCCATGGTGGCAGAGCCAAAGAATGGGTATAAGCTGAGCTCATTAGCGGAGGCATGATGTGGACCGGGGCTGAGCTGAGCTAAGCGTTGCTATGGAGCCGAGGAAAGCCCATTGATAATGGCTTGACGTGCTAGGCAATATATTGTTTCATCAGTAGCAACGCATATATTCACATACATTGTACATCGAAATTGAAAATCAAAATTATCCTTAGATCAATTCTAATCAACATCCTACAAATGCTTTTGTTATCTTAGTAATGATATTTTTGTACATATAAAACTCAAATTGGTTGATTTGCTTATGTAATTTGGGTTTTCGTTGCAAAGCACGGGCACTCGACTAGTATTGTTTATTCTACCTTTTGGGAATTGGGCGATTTTTTCATAATACCTTCATTATTCTTGTGAGTCCTTGTATTTTACAGGAAGAATGGCATGTCTATTTTTGTGTGGTCGAGTAGACGAGGATCGAAGCATGTGATTGGACGAGTTCTTTTGTTGTAGGTTGCTGTATTGACATAGTTGTTAGTGCCATCTGTTCATCAGGTTGTACGAATCCAAAGTTATCCTTGATCCTACATCGTGAAGATCGAACACCCTGTATCATCTTGGTATGAGGCACCGAGATGATACGGTAGGATTATTTACCCGTAGCTAGTATCATATTTATTTTTAGTCTGATAAAATAGATAATTGCCTCACAGAAATACTATCATATATCTAGATCGTTGTGCTTAGATTTGTTCTTAGTTTTGTATTATGAAGTTTTAATCTATATGTTAGATTATCATTAGTTGATGTCAAATTTCCTATTCCCACCGCATCTGGTAATCATCTTGTGATTGCAATCTGTTGTACCCATGAAAAAATTACAAAATTTTATGTGTACCCTCTTGACACAACGTACTTAGCTATGTATTTTTTTGGTAATTTTATCTACTATAAATATTACTCAAAAATTCATACAATTTTGATATTTGTAAGAGTTGTTACATATAGCAAACGAGCTCCAAAAATTATGAAATTTTGTAGGAAGGCTCCCGACATAGTCATAGTAATTGTGTAACTTTTGGGGAATTTCATGTGCTCCAAATTTGCCATGTTATTCATGATAATTTAATCATGAAATTAATGATGCTCAGGCATCTTTTGTAGTTTGTACATTATAAATATTTGTAGAAGTACATGTAATAGTACAAAAAGCACATCGCACGAGATGTGATATGACTAACCCATCTGAGCCACTACTATCTCCTTATTGTGTCTACCTCCCCGTGTGTGGCCTTGTCTTTTGTTGAGTACGAGCATGTCATGTGGGGTAAGTCAACTGGTCCGGAGGTCGCGTCTCGGTTCAGAGGAGGTATAGAGATCGTTCTATTTGGTCAGTGGCTAGCAGTGGTCTACTAGGCTTAGGTATAGAAGGCTGGGTCCAATAAGGGTTGATGTCCTCCAGTTGAGACATACCAAACTGCGAGCTGCCAGTAATAATGTCGTAAACAAAGGACTCTAAAAATCCTCCTCATGATGCAAAGGAGCTCTCGCCTTGACTGTACGACGTGGTAGTGAAGTTGGAGGGGCTTTGCCCACTAAAGTCTCCAAACCCTATGTATGGTGTGAATGCTGAGCTCTGCTCTGTGTATGCTGCAAACTTGATGTTGTGTACCACTCTCTGGAAGCATTTGGGAGGACCATATCATCATCAGTGGACTCAACATCACCCCCACATTGAATTAGAGGCTGCAAGATGAAAGAGTGTTAGTCACAATAAATATTACAGATGTACAATGCAAATCTCATACCTCCCGGATGTGCAGTGAAGATGAACGATGGGGAGCAATAGTTTGTGTAGGTGGTATGGATGACAAAGGAGATGCATCTCAATGACGGACCTACGGTGGGAGAACGCCATGATGTTAGTGGAACGTAAGGCCTAACAAGAAAACTAAATGTAGGTTTGTACATAAGTTACCTCCTCGTTGATACAACCTACGGATGATCGGCAACTAGTACTACAATGCCGGGGAGACTCAGTAGATTACAATGGCTAGTCAAATAGCCACAATGCCTGGCGGGTGAGCATGGTGCCCCCTCTAGGTGCCTAATGTGCACGGAGTGATCCGTTGAACGGTCGCAGCTCAGGTTGTGCACACTTTTTTGGCTTGCTTTAGGATGTGCCTCAAAGTATTCTGCATGGCTGGTGGTGTGTCTGGGCTGGTGAGGGCGGTCTCTAACGTGCTTGCAATGTGTTGCGCCCTCTCCAACTGAAGTGACATACGAAACAGGTTCAGTAACAACCAGTATGAATTCCATAAATGAATCCCTCAGAAATTGCAACTGTCTTATGCTGTCATGCCACCACACTGTAAATTGTCATCATGCGTGATCTGCTCAAGGCGATCTAGTGGATGAACGGTGAGTCTGCTGCGCGACCAGGGTACGTACCACTCTAGGTACTCATCGTATGTCTAGATGTCATACCGACGCTGCTCCATGATGACATCCAGGTGAGCCATGTCCATCCATGCCGTCGTCCACTCATGCTGCATTGGTCACCAGTCTATACCATGCCAACTAGCCCTCGATTGCCTACATTTCTAGAATCATCGATGTTATAGAGCAAGACATACAAAGTGTAAACATTACTCAGATAGAGTTTGACTCACCGGTGTACAGCTCGTAGTAGGAACCTCCCGTTCGGGAGGGCACAACTAGTGGAAACCGAACTGTCACATTACGTGCTGCGGTGCACAAGCCTCCACCATGTACGAGAACACCAGATGGCGTGTCATCGCCCATAGCGTCGTGTCCTACAGGCATTGCACGGACAGCCCGTACAGCGACACGCTCCATGAAGTCTACAGTCCATGGACCCCAAATGACGTCACCATTATGCAACGACTCGAACTCATTGTGCCACGGCAAGTAGCATATCAACGTTTGCCCTTGGCCTAGTGTAGATGGGCACTAGTCCACAAGAAGCCCATAGTGGGCCCATCTATTAGGTCGGTAAATTCACGGAATGGGTGCACTAGCGTCACGATGGTCGGACGCCCGACAAGGAAGTGCTCCCAACTCCACAGTTGCAAGAGCATGTAGCACATGTATAGGTTGGGGTTATCAGTAGTGCCACGCTGGCAAGCGTCACATAACCCCTGATATGTGGCGCATAGGATGGCTGATCCCTAGTTGTACTGAGGCATCGCCCCAAACTCCGCGTCAACCAAAGACTCGATGAGGTGGATGAACTCGGCATTGCAAATATCACCGTGTGCTTCGAAACATGCTCCAACCAAAGAGATGAAGAAGGTACGTGACGAGGTGCATCTTGATGACCTCGAGTGGTGTATCCTGTGGGCACACAATGAAATTCTTTAGCCAAGCACGCAAAGGGCAAAAAAGCCCGTGGCCCACAAGATTGGGAAGTAGCACTCGTCCAACTCCCAATGATCCCTCCCTCCCCGTAGCTTCAAGGGTGGAGAGCCAGCCGTGTCACCCGTCATCCATGAGTGGTACCAGCAGTTCTCAACATATAACTGTTTGAGAAGCTCCGGTAACGCCATACCTTCCAATAAATGGGATAGACTAAATTTTAGTGCAAAGATTGACAATGACAGTAAAATAATACAAGTTAGTGATTACATGCATGTAATTACATACGAATAATTCAGTAATTACTGACAAATTGATTACCCATCCGAAAAAATTACGAGTGATTCATTACTATCATCCTTAGCACTTAATTACTTAGCACTAACTCATTACTTAACCCTAACTAATTGCCACTATAGTAATTACGACTGCTTAATTACACACTACCATATAACAACAAATTATGGGTACCGTGTGTACACAAAAAAATATAAACTATATCTTATTACTATGACCAACTTATTTCATAATACAAACTACATTAATTACAACTAACTAAATAACACTAATTAACTAGGACTAGGGGAATAACATCAAAAGCATGTGATAAACAATTACCTATATTTCAAGATAAGCAATCAGCACTGGCGCGTCCTCCTACAACATCCTCAATGAGCTATGCATTGGCTTCTCAAAATAATGAGCTACACACTCATAATTTTGAGCGACAACTATGAGAATGAGCTTCTGCGATGAGTGACTGAGATTAGCGATGATGAACTATGAGAGGTTTGTATTTATGGCCGAGCAAAAAGAGAACCCGGTGTGCCCACCCCACAAATTAAGGACTCCTTGTCGATGAGCAGTAGTTCAGATGAGGAGGGACGATATGGTAACACTGACAAATGTGTAGACGAGGGAGTGGGCTGGGGGCATGGCACGGACATAACGACATTAGTGTGAGCGAGGGAGCGCGTGAACGGGGACAATACTGATAGAGTGACAATTGTGTGAAGGACACAGCGAAAAGAAAACATATAAGTAACGGGCTAACATATGTGCAAAGGATAGAGATCAGACACTACAAAAGATGCCTAAGCGTCATTAATTTCATGATTAAATTGACATAAATTAATGTGGCAAATTCAGAGTACATAAAATTTCCAAAAAAAATTACACACTTACTATGACTATGTCGGGAGGCTCCCACAAAATTTTGTAGTTTTTGCAACTCATTTGATATATGTAACAACTCCTACAAATATCAAAATCATACAAATTTTTAAGCAACATTCACAATGGATAAAATTACCAAAAAGTTACATAGCAAAGTACGTTGTATCATGAGCCTACACATAAAATTTCATAATCTTTTAAACTAATTTGCTATATTTAAAATTTTAAACAAACAGTAAGTAAAAATTCAATTAGTGTAGGTCTGGCTAATCAGCTGGTTTAATCACGTGCCGCTTTGCTGCGGAACAGCAAGTTGTCTAGCCACAGGACGGTAGTGGCTACGCATCAGCCCACAAGCGTTGCAACCCGGCCACCGGACGGCAAAAATGTTATTTTTATCAATACGCTAGACATATGGTCATTTTTGTAAATACAGTGGCAAATAGTGCCAAATATGTAAAAACTCTAGTGCATCATGCATCAAGTCAAGCACATTCGCCTAGTGCCACTGGTCCACCTGACAAAAGCGCAGCACTCCTAGGGCCACGAGCATCATCGCCGAGGGCCATTCTCCTCTAGCAAAACCCTATAGCATGCACCAATTTCTTTTGTAGTGTGTGCTAATTAGGATAGGAAACGGTAAAGAATAATCCGTTTTATTTAATATTTAATTCAACAAATACGAATGTGGTAAGCAAAATTTGTATTTGAAAATGTTCATAGCCATATTTGAGAATGTTCGTATTCATATTTGAGAATGTTCATATTCATATTTGAGACTATTTGATTCGTATTTGATCCGTTTCTGTTGTGGTTACAGACCAAACAGAGAGAGATATGGTAGTGGGGAGTTGGGAGAGAGTGATCCCCTCTCTCCTAGCCTTCCCTTGTATATATATTCATATGGGCTGTGCTTTTACAATTGTGCCCTTAAATCGATACCTCCCTGTCAGGGGTATTTAAGCCATTACACATGTCCCATTTTGGGCCCTATAATCTTCTAACAGGCCTGCTGGGTTTAGGTGGGGACCACCCCTACAACAGGAGCCTCTCATGGTGAAGGGCTTCACAGGGCCGAAGCCATGTTGCCGAGTCCTTTGGCCCCCTCCGTCCCTGCGGCCTGTGAACTTCTCCGAATTTGCGAAGCCTTGGTGTGCCGCGGGTCCCGGGGTCTGAGGCCATAGCCGAAGCCGATGCCCGGATTGGCAGCTGAGGTAGACGCGCGAGAGCTCCGTCCCGAGCTGGCGCCTAGTCGAAGTAGGCGCGCGAGCGCTCCGTCCCCTACCCCTTGTCGAGACCCGAATATGCAAATCCGGACTCTCCTGTGTATTCTGCACTAGTCCAGGATCACGCTAGTGCACACAGTATAAACAAAGATGAAATATCGAACATATCACGATTCACTAAGAAAAGACTCAAATATTATTAATAATCATCAGAGTACGACCTTATGGTCAAGCTTACAATAGACTAGCCCGAAGGGCTTAACACAAACTAGCGTGGAAAATCCAAAAGAAAGCGCAATGACCAATCGACATGCCCACGGGCTATCGAGTGGAGAACGAAGCCTAATCCGCGAAGACGTCAAGTACTCTCATACTGGAACCTCCTGCTGGTGATACTCCTCCTCCTCAACTGAGCAACAGGGGCATAAAGCCGTGAGTACATTGGTACTCAGCAAGTCGTTTGTAACAAATGAATGCAATATAATATGCAAGGCTTACCAATGGAAGGCTGGAAAGTTAATTTTGCAGAAAGCAACAATTTAAAGTAAATACAATAAATAGATTGAAAAGCTGACTTTGAAAATGATAATAAGTAATTAATCAAAGGAATTGAGTCAAACCCCAAGTAAAATGGTCATTCACTCCGATGAATCACCCACAATCCAAGATTCACATAAGGAACCACCAGTGAACTACCCATTCACTTAATCCAACCAAGATTTTATGAAAACTCTACCCCTCGTGTGAAATCACCGAGCATTGTCCAAGACCGAGGACACGGCTATTCGAATAGTTTTACACTCTGCAGAGGTTGCACAACTGTACCCATACGATGCGATTAGCCTCAGCTTAAGGAAATCACAACAAGGCCTTTACAATGTTCAATTCCAACCCAATCCCGCCCGCTAGGGTTTCGCATCACACCCCCTTGCGCCCGTGGAATGTATCGACACCCACCGACATCCCAATGGCGGAACGAATTGAAACATCACAAATTAATCGGCCAGTCTGTCCCATACCGGACATGTGGTTTGCAGTAAGACTCGGATCAATGGCGCACAAAGTTAAGTCCTTAAGTGTTCTCGGCGAGACTACCACATCCTCGAAGTGCTCCAACACTTCCCTTTTTCGCACGATCATTCGCGAGTGAAAACCAATTTTGTATAACCACCGCCAATGGCGCACCAACGCCACGGCACAAATTTTATAACAGTGGCACCAACCACGATTCAATATCTCATTAAGTCAAATTAATTAATCACATGCGATGATGAACCCTTTCGCAAAATAAGCAAGGCTAAGCATTCTAATCGTACCAACCCAATGTGACAAATAACATAGCATCACTAATACAATTCCCAACCTAAGGTGACAATGGCATCAAGGTATTCCAAAATATCAAGGAGGGAAATAACCAATCGGGACGATAACTACCAATACAAGGGTTTGAATAAAAATAGCGATGCAAGATAATTTAAAACAAAATAATTAAATAATAGATTGCAAACTGGGTTCAACATGATCAAAGGACACGACTTGCCTTGGCCTTGCTCAGTTAGGAATTCTTGATCTTCAAATCCTGCTTCAGCTCCTTCGAACGTGTGATCTAACGAGAGAGAAAGCGAAACGAAACACAAAAATAAATTCAAATAAAACCGAAATAAACACCAAAAACTTCAAAACCAGAACTAAAAGATAGAGCTCAATTTTAGATGAATTTAGGAAGAAGAATCGGATCAATCGGAGTTCGGACGAAGGAGAACGAGAGATCTAAAGTTTGCCGGGGCGAGAAAATGCTGAAAAATCACAGATGTTACTGTTCACCCGAGAGCAATTTTTGGAAAGGAGGTTAGCGCTGGTGAGAGGAGGCATGGGAGGTGAATCTAACTAGCAAAATAGGTTGTTAGGGACCTAAGGCACACATAGGAAGCGACGGCACGCCAAACGGAGACCGTTGACGGCACGGGCGGCTACAACGACATGGGTAGGAGAGAGGAATAAAAGCCGGGCATGGAACGTGGAGAAGTAGGGTGAGCACGGGATAGAACGCGGCTTGGCGAAGCTAGGAAAATTGTCGGCTCGGCCAGAAACCCACCGGAGATGGCACAACCGACGTTTGAACGACGTCGGGAAGGGTAAAGGAAAAACTTAATATCTTGGTGCTCGGTGAACGAAATCTAAAACCACTTGGAGGGTACCTACCTGGAATGGTTTGGCACAAAGTGACGCGAACGGATTGGTGAAAACATCACCGGGTAGATGGGGGACACGAGATGCCATTGGCGGCCATGGCGAGATCGGAGGTAAAAATTTGTGGAGGCTTTTCGGGAAACGAAAGTGAGCACGGCGTAGAATGCGGCGAGACAAGTCTAAGAAAATTACGGCAGGGCTAAAGCTTACGGAGGCGACGAATCGGCGTCGGGAAGCGCTTTGACCTAGATTGAGGAAAACTCGATTCCGGAGATTGGCTGCACCAAAGTCAAATTAACTTGGCTAGAAGGTAGATGGGACATGAAGGCACAATGTGACGAAAGGATCACGGAGAAACTCACCCAATAGCTCGAGACACGGCGAGCAAATTCGGACCGAAGGCGTCGATGCGACGGCGCCCTGGGCTTTGAGGGGACTTGGCACGGCTTGGGATGGATTTAGAGGAGCCAAGGGTCGTATTTATAGGCTTGGAAGAGGTAGAAACCGACTCCAATCCGCGGATTTCGGTTTAGAGTCCGTTTCAGAAAATTGGAGATAAAAGGCAAACGGATGAACGAAACGGAAAGAGACCAGTTGGGATGGATTCCTTGCGTGATTTGGTACAACTTTGCTTTTGGGAGGACATTGAGATAAGGTCCGGATTGAAAGTTATGAAGAGAGAGGAAAACGGAAAGAAACGTGTACACAGCGACATCGATAGGGACTCACGATCGCGCTTCTCTCTCCTATTTCTTTTTTTTTGGAAATTTCAAATTGAGCTCAAACAAACTCCGAAAAATCCCAGAAAATACAGAAAAATTCCTTGTGACACAAGGAACACAAATAAAATATTTTTGGCAAATATTAAGATTTAATTTAATCATATTAAATCTTTTTAATTAATGAAAATTCCAATTAAGCTTTAATTAATTCCAGAAAAATCCAAATGGTGAATTTTATTTTAAAAGCTTCAAAAAGGCTCTGAAAATCATGATGTTACACCCCTCGAACTGGTGGCAGCGGAGCTGGCGCCTAGCCGAAGTAGTCGTGCGAGTGCTCCATCCCCTACCCTTCGAATGGGTGGTAGCGGAGCTGGCGCCTAGCCGAAGCAGACACGCGAGCGCTCCGTCCCCTACCCTTCGAACAGGTGGCAGCGGAGCTGGCGCCCTGCCGAGGTAGACACGCGAGTGCTCCGTCCCCTACCCTTCGAACGGGTGGCCTAGCCGAGGTAGACGCGCGAGCGCTCCGTCCCCTACCCTTCAAACGGGTGGCAGCAGAGCTGGCGCCTAGCCGAGGTAGACATGCGAGCGCTCCGTCCCCTACCCTTCGAACGGGTGGCAGCGGAGCTGGCGCCCTGCCGAGGTAGACGCGCGAGCGCTCCGTCCCCTACCCTTCGAACGGGTGGCAGCGGAGCTGGCGCGCACGAGCACTCTGTCCCCTACCCTTCAAACGGGTGGCAGCGGAGCTGGCGCCTAGTCGAAGTAGCCAGTGGTGGAGGCGGACCTCGCGCCGCCGGCGTCGGTGTGCTTTGAAGCTGCTATGACCCCGCGGTCTGGTAGTGCGCTTTTAATGGTGCCTGGAATCGTGTCGACGCCTGGCCTGTCAGGGCGCAGGCTGTCCTGCCGTGCCGTCCGCCTTCCCGTGGGTGGGGCATGCGGTGGCTTGTGATTGGTGCGTCGTGGGATGTGAGCGGTTGCGTGACCGCGGCAGTTCGCCTCTTCCCCAGGGAAGCGGGACGCGTGGCGGGCGCCCGTTGGCGTTGCGCGCTGTCTGGCCACCTACCAGGCATGCCCCTCGAAGTGCTGGCGGTTCTTTTTTCCAAGACTTGGGTAGTCGAACCGCTAGGGGTTATTCTGGCTACGCTTGTAGCCGTGGGGAAGGCGAGCGGGCCTTATAAGGTGCCACCGTTGTAGCGGGGCGTTACGTCTCGCTTTGTCTCACGCTCGCTTCGACCATAGCGCAACTTGCTCCCACCTTGTTCCTTTTGCCCTGATCACAGAGGACAATGGCCGGCCAGGACGATATCTCCCACCATCCCGGCGGTGGCTCCTTACCTAGCCGGGACGAGTTGTCTGTCCCTACTGAGTACGAGCGGGTGCTGTGGGGGCGTTCACGTGCCGACAGGCGGTGGGACGCCCTGGAATATTCGGGGGCCGCTGCTCCCGTGTGCTGGGGAGGAGTCGCATAACTGAAGAGACGCTGCAGCAGCTTGTACGGGAAGGGAAGATCGAGGAGCATGATGGGGCTCGCCTACCCCGTTGCGACGAGACAGAGCCGAGGCCCTGGGAGATGGAGGCGATCGTTTTCATCACGTTTTTCGACGCCAGCCTTCGAATGGCCTCAACAATGTTTGTGGGCGAAGTTCTGTGGGCCTACGAGTTGGAATTAGCACAGCTGACGCCAAATGCCATAGTCCGCCTAGCTGTCTTTTCGTGGGCGCCACGGACAGAAGGCCGGCGTCCCAGCAAGAGCCTGTTCGTCACCCTGCACAACGCATGCTGTCGACCCAAGAAAGTTGGGGAGGGGGCCGTATCCAACTTTGGTGGCGTGGACTTCGTGCTGCGAGCGTCCTGCACGACGCTATTCCCTGCGTCGGCCACCTTGGGGAGGTGGGAGTCCGGCTGGACGCGGCAGTGGTTTTATTACATCGTGACCAGCGCGAGCGGCCTGCTGTGCCGAGGTGGGCCAATCTCGTTCAATATCTCGCCAAGTGTGAAGCCGGAGGCTGACGACGCACAGAGGCTATGGAGGCTTGCTGGCGTTGCACGCCGGCTAAGTATGCGCGACTTGGTCGAAGAGTTTACGATGTACGGGGTGGCGCCACCATCCGCCAGCGCTATCGAGCCCATGCGTACGGCCTTCGTTGGGCCGGAACTTGCCAACCCGAGGGGGACGTCGCTCCTGACGAGAGTGCTGCGGCTGGTTGTGCTTTGCCACCCACGGCGGACGCGCCCGAGGCGGTAGGGACCGAAGGCGCGACAGGAGCTGCGGTTGCTAGCGCCGCGGAAGAATCGCCTGCGGTGCCACAGGCGAAACTCCCTCGAGTCCAGTCTCCCGAGCCTCCGAGGGGTCGGTACGGCGTCGCCGGCCCTGTGCTTGGAGTTGTGATGCCCGACGCGGCCGAAGGGTCTTCTCGACCGCCCCCCGAGGCACTCGCCCCCCGACCGACGGTTGATCGGGCACTCCCTTCCGTTGCGGCGGAGGGTGCAGGAGGTAGGCGCAGCTCCCTTTCCTCGCACGACTTCGCAAAACTCCCTCCAATTTGCTCGCTCATTCTGTCGATATCAGGCGAGACGAAGTCTCCTGGACGTGAAGGATCGAGCAACGGGGGTGTGCGCGATGTCCCGAACCCTGTGCAGGGTGCCCTGCAGGCGTCTGCCGCCGTTGAAGTGGCTAAAGCCTCCGCAGCCCCTGATGCGACGGGGGCGGAGCTTGTTCTCTCCGACTTCCTCCTGCACCTGGAGACACTTCGCGCTTTTAATGCAGCTGCGGAGCGCGCCCGCGGCGGCTTGGATCGACAGATGTTGTCGTCGTGCGAGGGAGACCTCCTGGCGCTCGCGCTGCAGGCCTCGGAGATAAGGGTAAGTATGTGCGCTCACGGTTGCTAGAGTACTACCGGGCACCTGCTGACTCTTATTGCTATTCCCAGATGCTTGTCATCAGCCAAGCGCTGGATGAGGCCCGTACTCGGGAGCGGAGAGCCCTGGAGGTCGGTCTTCGTGCTACGGATGACGCTCACGCCATGAAGGACGAACAGCTTCACGCGCTGGAGGGCGCCCTGGTGGCCGTGCAACACAAGACCGAGGAAGTCCAGCGCGCCGCAGCGGAGGAACGTACCTCCTTTTTGCAGCAGATTACCGCTCTGAAGGAGGAGAAGGCCCAGCTGGTGGAGTCTCTTGCGGAGAAGGACCGCGCCTTGGACAATGCGTCCATGTCGGCGTGGAGGGCAATGGAGTCTCTGAACCGGGCCCTGCGGGATCTGTGTGTCGACGTGCCGGATGCTACTCACGGGCCGGAGGACTTGGTGGAGACGCTCGGGCTGGTCGAGGAAGGGACCGGCGTTGCTCTCCTCAGCGCTAGCACCTTCAGCGAGCATTGCGGCTTCCTCGGCGCATGCCTCGCCCTCGCCATGCTCCACACGCATGGGTGTAGACATGTCCATGAGCTGGCAAACCCTCACCTAGATCTCCCTGCCCGGCCGGAGGCGATGTCGGACGCTATTCGCTTCATCGAGCCTGGCCTCCGAAACTTTCACCGACGGATCTGGGGCTATGTCGGGGAGGACGTGGCCAGGGTTGCAGTGCAGCAAACGCTGCATGGGGGTGGGGACCTCCTCCGCTGGCTCGAAGGAGTTCCCCGGCGCCAAAATGGCGGCGCGGGCCCCTCGGCACCGCACGAAGGATGAGCGGTTGGTTAGGGGAGTGGGTGTACTGCGCGCCCCTGTTTTTGTGGTCATATAACCCCGACATTTTTTGCAGTAAACCGAAGTAGCACCCGTTCTTAATGTTGTATGCTGCTTTTATACTCCGAGGAGTACGCACAGGGGCAACGCCTGTGCATGCACGGGATCTGCGTCTTGCTTATACTCCGGAGAGTGCACGCAAGGGCGTCCCCCTGCTGCGTCTTATTTAGAGTCTGTAGACTCGAGTGCGGGGGTGATCTCCTGCACATTGTGGCCAGACAACATGGTACTTTCTGCGAACAGCCAGTTTTATTGAACTCCCATTTGCGCGGGCGAGCACCGTACAAGGAGAGGCTGATGCCATTATACTTTTCGTCCTGCTTCTAGGCGTAATATCGCCGCAACTTATCCGCATTCCATGTGTGGCGGAGAATTTCCCCCTCGAGTGTGGCGAGGCGGTATGCTCCCTTCTATAATGCTTCTGTCACGATGTATGGACCTTCCCACTTGGACTCGGCTTGCCAACGCCTCTCGCATGGGCGCCACTCGAGGCGAGATCGCGAGCTTGAACCCTCACGGATATAGTGACTGGTCTCGAGTACGCACTATCTGCCGCGCGTATTTTTTGACACGTTGGGCTGCGCTCGCCCGCGCTCCATCGAGGAGGTCCAAGGACACGCGACGCTCCTTGTCGAGCGCTTGGATGAGGACCCTCCGCGAACCAGCCTTGATTTCCTCAGGCGTCACTGCCTCATCACCAAAAAGGAGCATGAAAGGCGTGAACCCCGTCGGGCGTGTTACCGTTGTGCGAAGGGACCAGAGGACGCTGTGAAGCTCGCTCGGCCACTTGCCCTTTGGCAACCCCACCAGACGCTTTTTGACGGCGATAGAGATGGCGCCATTCGCCCTCTCGACTGCCCCGTTGGACTGAGGGTGCCCGACTGAGGCGAACCGAAGCGTGATGCCCATACTGTCATAGAACTCTTTGAATAGGGTGGCGTCGAACTGCAGGCCGTTGTCGACGGTGAGCTCCCTGGGCACGCCGAAGCGACATATTATGTTCTGCCAGAGGAAGCGCTGCATGGCCACCGAGGTTATTTTGGCCAGGGCTGCCGCCTCCGGCCACCTGGAAAAATATTCCAGCGCAACTACCACGAACCGCAGGTCCCCTGGGGCTCGGGGAAGTGGTCCCACTATATCGACGCCTTGGCGCGCGCCGCCACACCGGGAATAGGGTTGAGGTTCGTCGGGGCTGCGGATGATACGTCCCATCCGCGGCACCCCGACATCGACGCACGAGGTCTGGCGTCGGTGATGGCGTCGGCGATAAAGTCTTGCCTGAATGCCTTGCCGACCAAAGACCTTGGTGCGAGGTGAGACCCACACACCCCCGCGTGGATCTCCGCAAGGAGCTTTCTCCCTTCTTCGTGCGAGAGGCGCGCGGGGCGGCGCGAACTCCCTTTTGTAGAGTGTCCTTCAAACACGGAAGGATCTCGCACGGTGTTGCAAGCGCCGAGCTCGGCGGGTCCTCGGCTCGGCAATACCTGCAGAAATTGAAGACGAGCTCTCGCGATCGCCTGGCTGGACGATGTGGTGAACGAGGGCCGCATCCCGGTTGTCCTGCGCAATGGCTGCCTGCGGTAACACTTCGTAAAATGCCCCATCAGGGGGTGGCAATTGTTGGCTGGCCGCCTTTGCGAGGGCGTCGGCCTGCTCATTTTCCGCGCGAGGGATGGCCTTGACCGTGACGCCCAAGAAATGCCTTTCCCTCGCTCTTACGGCCACGAGGTATTTGGCCAGCTCGGGGTCCTTGGCTTGATATGACTTGTCTACGTGGCCTACCACCAAACGTGAGTCCGTGCAGACGAGCGCGCGCCGCGCACCAATTGCCTTGAGCTTCGTCAGACCGAAGAGCAGCGCTTCATACTCAGCTGTGTTATTGGAGGCCAGAAACGCAAGGCGCGCCGAGTATAACAGGCGCTGCCCCTCGGGAGTAACAATCACCGCGCCTAAGCCCGCACCCGCGACGCCGTAGGCGCCGTCGATGGTGAGCGTCCATACTGGGTCGTTGTGCATCTGGGCGGGCTGAGCTGGCGGAGTCCATTCTGCGAGGAAGTCGGCGAGAACTTGAGATTTGACTTCCGTCCACGAGGCGTATATCAGGGAGAACGGGGCGAGCTCGGCAGCCCACTTGCCGATGCGCCCCGTAGATTCCTTATTGTGTAACATCTCCGCCAGGGGGAACGAGGAAGGCACTGTGATTGGGTGAGCCAAAAAATAATGTCGAAGCTTTCTGGAGGCCATGACCAACGCGTAAGCGAGCTTTTCAAGCTCTGTATATCTCATCTTGGCGCCTTGGAGGGCTTCGGAGACAAAGTATATGGGCCGCTGTACGGCGCCTTTCTCTAGGACGAGAACGGCACTGACCGCTGTAACCAACGCGACTAGATAGAGCAAGAGGGGAGCCTCTGGTGTTGGGGCGACCAGAGTGGGGAGGCTCGCCAGGTGTTTCTTGAGCTCGTTGAAGGCCTCCGCACAGTCGCTATCCCAATGAAATCCGTCGCACCCGCAGAGTGTCTTAAAGAATGGCAGACCCCGCTCCGCCGCCCTAGATAGGAAGCGGCTTAGGGCTGCCATGTGGCACGCCAGCCTCTGGACCTCCCTCGTCGTCTTGGGTGGCTCCATACCCATGATGGCCTCAACCTTATCAGGATTCGCCTGGATGCCTCGTCCAGATACGAGGAAGCCCAGTAGTTTGCCCGCCTGCACGCCAAAGACGCATTTGTCGGGGTTGAGCTTGATGTCGGCCTTCCTGAGGTTGTTGAAGGTCTCCTGGAGGTCCCGCCGTGCGAAGCGAGCTGCCGGGTTTTGACTACCACGTCGTCGACGTAGGCTTCCACATTCCTCCCGAGCTGGGTGGCGAGGGCCAGTGCGACGAGGCGGGTGAAGGTAGCGCCTGCGTTCTTCAAGCCGAAAGTCCCAATCGATGTGATGAAACTGGTCTTGTCCTCGTTGTCTCGGCCATGTATACCTGGTGGTAGCCAGAGTAGGCATCCAGGAAACTCATTAGCTCGCACCCGGCGGTAGCGTCGACCAGTTGATCGATGCGTGGCAAGGGGTAATTGTCCTTTGGGCACGCCTTGTTGAGTGTCGTGAAGTCAATGCACATACGCCAGGCCCCGCTGGCCTTTTTGACCAATACCGGGTTGGCGAGCCACTCTGAGTGGTGGACCTCGCGAATGACCCCGACCCGGAGAAGCTTCGCCACCTCCACCTTGGCCGCCTGCTGCCGATCCATGGACATGCGACGAAGCTTTTGCTTGACCGGCTTGGCGTTAGGGCGGACCGCTAAGCGATGCTCGATTACTGCGCAGTCTACGCCCTTAATGTCCTCTGGTGACCATGCAAAAATGTCAGCGTTGTTCTGAAGCACTTGGAGTAGGTCTCGCTCAACCTCTGTAG
Organism: Dendrocalamus sinicus; assembly: GCA_036346575.1. Classification (NCBI taxonomy): domain Eukaryota; kingdom Viridiplantae; phylum Streptophyta; class Magnoliopsida; order Poales; family Poaceae; genus Dendrocalamus; species Dendrocalamus sinicus. Next base: position 8,609,528 of record CM070653.1, on the reverse strand, counting down.
GGAGCCCCTCGCCAATGGACACAAACTGCCCCTCCGCCTGGAGCGGAACCTTTTTGACTCCACCCTCGGGCCGAGGCTTAGGTGTCCACCCCGGAGCGGAGGGCGTATCGCCGAGCATGCCTGGGAGGACGTGCATCGGCTGGTGTAAATTCCGGCTGCTGACTTCGACGCGCCTGGCGAGGTTCTGGTCGCCGAAGACAGTGATCACGCCCTCCGGGCCCGGGAGCTTCATACATAAGAAGGCGTGGTGCGGGATCGCCTCGAGGGAGTTGATGGCGGGCCGTCCCAATATGACGTTGTAGGGGTGCGGGATGTCTACGACATCGAAGATGATGTGCGCGCTTCGAGTGTTACCCTCCTGGCGGAATGTAACTGGAAGGGACATGTGTCCTATGGCCTCTAGCGGTTGGCCTCCGAAGCCTTGAAGTGGAGCTCCTGACTGCTCTAAGCAGCTTCGGGGGATTCCCATACGATCGAGGACCCCCGCGAATAGAATGTTCGCAGAGCTCCCCCCCGTCGACGAGGATGCGCCTGACGTCATGGCCTGCGATGTGAGCCTGAACGACTAAAGGGTCCTGGTGAGGGAACTCCACACCCCTAGCGTCATCCAGGGTGAAGGTAATGTCGCGGGGCGGTACCCACGGTTGCAGCTGCTCCAAGGGGGCCCCCGATAGGGACCCTCCGGTGATGACGCTGATGGAGCGGCACCACGTGCCTTCCCCGGATGCGGGCCGAGCTCCGGCCGTCATCCGCCGCAACTCCATGACTTCAACGCACGTCTTCGTGGGGTGGTCGCCATAACCGTGCACCTCACACCACCTGCCGTAATCTAGAATTTCTTGTTCCGCGCGGGGTCGCCCGTTGCGATCTGGTCCGCCTTCCCATCCCCGGCCCCCTCCCCGCGAGGTGGAGGCAGGTCCTCGAGGGGCATTCTCGATGCCGAGGACATGGCGGACCTTTGTGGCTCTGCTTTGGCGGCGTCTGGCTTGCGCGCCCTTGAAGAGGCTTCCTGCCCCCCGGTATCGCTACCGCCGGGAGTGTCTCCCCGGGGTTCTCGTCTGCGGCCCTGCTTCGAGGAATCATCACTGCGCTTTCCACCGTAGGTGCGGGCGGGGCCGCCGGCGGACGGGTCGGCACGGGTACGATCTCCTCACGAGCTCCTGAGCCGCCGGTCGATTCGTTGTGGCTATCTCCAACCACCTGGTCCATGCTACCGGCGAGCGTTGCGGCGAGGGTGGCGGGGTTGGTTGCTGTCGCGTCGGCGGGGTTGGTCATTGCAGCTCCAGTGGCGGGGTCGACCGTCGCAGCGCCAGTGGCGGGGTCGGTCGTCGCAGTGCGAGCGTCGACGTCCGCGACCACCGCGCCTGCGCCGTCACCCACGCCCACGACAGCCGATGCCGATGCCCTGGTACCCCCGCGACGCTCCGACCCAGCCGCCTTCTTTCCCTTCGCCGCCATCGACGAAGCTTTTGGTGCCATCCTTCTTGATTTCAGGCTTGCTCTGTCCTCCCCACTGACGGCGCCAAGCTGTTGTGGTTCTGAGACCAAGCAGAGAGATGTGGTAGTGGGGAGTTGGGAGAGAGTGATCCCCTCTCTCCTAGCCTTCCCTTGTATATATATTCATATGGGCTGTGCTTTTACAATTGTGCCCTTACATCGATACCTCCCTGTCAGGGGTATTTAAGCCATTACACATGTCCCATTTTGGGCCCTATAATCTTCTAACAGGCCTGCTGGGTTTAGGTGGGGGCCACCCCTACAACAGTTTCCATCCCTGGCGACCTCCCTAGGATGATTCTAGGAAGCAATTTTCTTATGAACCAAAATTCATAAGTGAAAATTACTTTAGATAATTTCCAACTCTATATATTAAACTAGTAGCTCGTGTAGACATGTAGCCACGTTATATAAATTTATTCTACAAAGATTTGTTATAAAAGTTTTAGGATATTCATATTCGACCGAATTAAGTATATATTCTATTCGAATTCGTACTCGTTACGACATTCGATTCGTATTCGTATTAAAAATGTACAAATTCATATTCGTATTTACTTTAAAATAAGAATTTATATGTAACATCCTGAAATTTCGAGTATTCAAAAATGTGGAGTTTTTAAATTTTTTCTTGCAATTTGCCAGCACTCAAATTTCTTCTGAGTATTTATTTGAAATCTTTTTGAGTTTGTGCCATACAAATTAATAATCAAGAGTACTCCCAAATGCAAATAATAATCTTGTAAATTATAAAATATTAAAATATACCCATCAAAATCCTTTAATTCAATTAGTAAACCAAAAATCCAAGGTTGAATATTCAGAATTTATACATATATATATACAATTCATAACCAAATAATGTCAAAATCGAAATCCGAGGGCAAATTGAATAAAATAGAAAATAGAGAAATAATAGATTTTGTAGCTAGATATTTGAACCAAGATTTGAATTAAATGTTCAAAAATTGAAATCAATAATCTTAAGCCTAAAATAGAAATTTAAAATAAAGAATCCAATTTTAGAATCGTGCAAAAATCAAAATCAACAAACACTAATGTAAGATAAAAATCTAAATTAAAAATCCAAGTTACAAAATTGGCTTGAGCCTCTCTTTTCTCTTATTTTTTTCCCTTCCATGTGGGCCCTAGCCTTTTCTCTTTTTCCTTCCCTTCTCCCTCTTTCACCCTTCCTCTCTCCTCCTGCCGCTGGGCCCCCTGGGTCTCTTTTCCCCGTCCTTTCCTCTACAGACCGAGCCCGGCCCCAGTGCCCACTGTCTTCCTTCTTGCCCCCCCCCCCCCTTCTCTCTTCCTTCTCATGGCAGAGCTTGCCCCACGTCGCGCCCTGTGCCGCACGTCGCCGCCATGCCGAGCCATACCGCCTCCTATTCCCCCATCAGCGGCAACAGTGGCACCATAGAGACCCACCCTCCACCGCTATACGTAACCGCACCTTCCCCCTCCATTTCCTCCTCCCCTCCCCGAGCCGAGCGCCCCACGCCCGTGAGCCGCCGTGCCACCCCCTCGCCATTCCGGCCACCCGTTGAAGCTTCGGCCGAGACGATCGAGTCATGGCGTGCGCCCGCTCCCCCTCTACCTTCCATCAAATTTAATTGAAGAAACTTGGGCCGAGCTCGCCGTATGGCCCTTCTCCCCGAAACCGGCCACTGCCGCCGCCGCCCACGCCATTTCCTCCTCGGTTGGTCTCCCCCCAATTCCTCGCTGGGGGAGCAACTTCTCGACGCCCCAAAGTCTTCACCGCCACCGGCCGGAGCTGCCGTCCACCTCGCCGGTGGCGTGAGCCCTCCCGCGCCACTGCAGGCCAACGTCACCGGCCCGCCATGGCCACCTTCCCTGCTCGACCAACCCGTGGTGAGCTTCCTCCGACCTTGCCCTTGCTCATGCGCTCGCTGATTCCTCTTCTCCTCCACGCCGGCGCCGCCGCCCCACTCCATCCCCGCCTCCGACGGCTCAAGCCACCGCCGGCCGCTTCCGGCACCACCAATACCCACGTAGACACTTCCAGGAGCTTATTCACACACATGGGAGCTCATTTTGCTGGTCGCGTCTCCCCGGTCTCCCCTCGCCGGCGATTTTGCTGCTCACCGTGTGTCGCCGCCTCCCCTATTTCGGCTGGATGGGTTCAATTTTGGGGCTCCTACTGTGCACTTGCTACATCTAACTTCACCCCCCCCCCTCCTTATTACAAAATGGGCAGCTCGCCCAGTTGGTCAGCAGAGTGCACCTAATGCTCACACAGCCGAGATACTGGGTTCAAAACCATCGGTTGCATCTTTTTCTCACAGTTTTGCTCCATTTTCTTTGTAGCCCATTTTAATTAGTAAAAATCAGGGGAAATTTAAGAATAATTTGGAGAAGTTGATAAATTTAACTAGAATGTAAAAGAGATTATGTAAGGTTTAAATGTGGAATTAGTTATCGTAATTAATGTACCTTTATTATTTAAATCTGAAAACTTATAAAGGGATATTAGTAGTAGATGGTTTTTAGTATAAATGCCCCAAACATCACAGCAACCTTAGTTAGAATAAAATAGCAATTAAGCTCATATCAAAGTAATTAGCCAACAAACCTTATTAGGCTGTAAATGAAAATGTTTAAGATTTAATATTGGTTAATTACCATATATGCATAATTAATGTGTCTTTATTATTTATTTTAATATAAATATTAAGTGTAGGCAATAATAAAAGAGGGTTCTAAAATTAATAAACACCCAACCAAAAAGACATCCAAGTTAAATTTAGGGAAAATAAGCTTGACACCAAATGTAACTTTAAATAGCAAGCCCAGTCATCACCTAATGTACATATATACGATCTTTTCTTTACAACTTACTTTGCACTAAATAACCACCGAAGATACGTAAATTAATAACAACCTTTAATCAAAAGGGTGTCTTTAAGCAGAGATGTCATGTTAGAAAGATATATATATGTGGCAATTATAATAAAGTAATCCCTAGGTCATTTGTAAATAAAATAATCTTATGAATATACCTTTATCATGACCCATCCCTTGACCTCTATCTTGACAGTTTCCTACCGTTCCCCACTTCACTCCAATCACTACGACACCGACAATACTTCGCGTCCGATCAACCATGTCTCAAATCACATGTTTAATCATAATAAAAATTAATCAAGTTCAATTGGGTTTATTTGAATTTATTTGGATCTTTTGAGTTATTTGTTTTTATTTGAATTCAGTTGCTTAGCACGTAATTAGAAATTGGAGTCCGGAAGAATCAAGGATCAAGCGAGGGCAAGATCGAGGTGAAGATAAAGACCTGAACCTCAAGATCGACAAATGAGAAAGCTTTGAGTGAGCTCAAGACCGCGGTAAACCGCGCAAGGCGAGTCAATACTTTGATCATGTTGAACCTACATTTTTCGCAAATTACTTTTATTTAAATTATCAAATTGCATGCTGTTATTTTATATGCAAATACATGTTTAATTCAACATTTTAGTTATATGCCCATTATTTAACTTGATTAATATTACACCTCCTTGGAATATTTGAATATGTGAACCTTGTCGCCCTAGCAAAATTATAATAGTAACCTTTTGAAAATAAGTCCGTAATTATATGACATGTTTAGTATTGCTTAGATAATCATGGGCACAAGAACGCCGAAACAACACTTTTAATCATGAGAAAATTTGGTTGAGCAGTCATGGTGGTAATGGCTGGTATATGTTGGATATGATTATTTTGTACTCCCAAAACCCCAAATTGCTTATTTATCTGGGTGAATGGTTCGGGGGTATGGTGCTGGGGTGCACGAGAGTGTGGTTTGTGGTAGAACTGCCCAGATAACCCTAAGGACTGAATCTTGTCATGACCTCCTGTGTAAAACAAGTGCAACCACAAGTCTATAAAGTACAACTTGGCTTAGTAGATTTACCGGACCCTGAAACTCATCATCATAGGTGGAGGAGGTGAGGTAGTGCAAGCGGCTGTCTGGGTGACAGCTTGAACGGGACACTCGCAGAGGGTGAAGTTCTACTGTGGCATGCTAGTGGTGTGGGTAGCCAGCTGCCAGACGTTCAGAAGGAGAATATCCCGCACAACCTATGAGACCTGCCGCAAGCGGGCCAAGCTCATAGGGGTGAGATGATGGAAGGGGCGAGGTACTTTGAACGGTTACTGTGATGGTTCGCTCAACCGCACGACTAAGGAATTGTGCGGAGCAACGAGTAAACTGTCTCTTGTGGGTAAAGTGTGCAAACTCTGCAGAGTCAAAACTATTTGAATAGCCATGCCCACAGTCAAGGGCGGACATGTGAACTTAACCAGATATAGTTCTATTTCAAAAACTTTGTGAGTGGAAATGGAAAAGTGGAGGGTAGTGGAAAGCCCTGATTTGTGTTGCCCTGGGTGTTGTCCCAGTGATAATGTAAGCGGCTATAACACTGAAGGTCTAGTATATGGTGCAGAGACCATGTAATGGTGGATGGAATCTGGATCGCTATTATTATTGCATTCTCTTACACATTGTGTTTTTAGTCAAAACTGCTAGGTCTCAGGAAATTTCTATGTATTATATTTTTAAAACAATGATAATACTTCTCACAAAATAAAATGTCAGGAAGAATAAATAGAGTCATAAGAAAAGAAGATGGTTGTTTGTGGTAAACACATAAAATTGTTGGTGGATTCATATCGATCATAAAAAGGAAATGATAGGGTGGATTCGGGGAGAAATAAATTGGTGGAGCCTAAATGAATAGATAGGCTAAGATAGATGATCTAAATGATTTTTGGAGAATTAGGGGGTGCAAAGGTAATTGCTGGATTACAACACTGATAACTAATATAAATTCTTGAGAGATGTTGGATAAAATGGGATTGATAGGATTTGATCAAGTACTAGATAGATGAATTGAATTTTAGGGAATTTGGAGATATGACAATTGGAGTATACACTTGATCAAGAATGTTCGGTGGATTAATTAAATGATGTCACTTGCTGTTTGGAGTTTTAGACAGCAATCAGTATAGAAAGAGTATGTTCGGTGGATCAATTAACTGATGTCACTCGCTGTTTGGAGTTTTAGACAGCACTTGATCAGTGGAATTATATAAATTATGATACTCACTGTTTGGAGATTTAGGCAACAATTGATCGGTGGATTGAATAATTGATGATATTCGTTGTTTGGAGTTTTAGACAGCAATCAATATAGAAAGTGTGTGATCGGTGGATTAATGAAATGATGCCACTCGTTGTTTGGAGTCTTAGACAGCAATCAATAAAGAAAGGGTATCATCGGTGGATTGAGTCAATTATGGCAATCGCTGTGTGGAGTTTAGGCAGCAACAATAACACTATGATTAGATAATAATGCTTCCAAAAGCGATTTTTTGGCAAATAAAATAATCCGAGCCTCTCCTTTGATAAGCCATGCATACTATTCATTTGCATCCTGTGTATTGGCTCGCGGAGCACGGTAGTTTGTGCTCACACTCGCTTTCACACCAAATCCTGAATCAGGAATCAGATCACTATGCTTCAGCAATACTTTTGGGTCATGATGGCGAAGAAGATGAAGATGTAAAGAGCTAGGTCGTGAACCTCCAGTTGGCTGCCTGTGGGCATGTCCTGAGGGTCCACCTGTGTGCTTCGTTTCCGCTGCTGTATTTTATTAATTTTGGCCCAATCGGCTCGTGAGTAAGTTTACTATTATATTTACGTTTTCGCATGATATGTACTTTGATATTCAGAACTATAATCTGTGAGCACTATCTACTGATCCAGAGAATAGTGCGGTGGAATCACAGAATTATTTCCCCTACAGCGATGGTATCAGAGCATATCGACTGCAAGTCGTGACCTAGTTAGCCTGGCCGATAGTTTTATGACTAGAATTATTTCTTCAAAATTCTATTTCCAAAAATATAAGTGGTATTGCTCATACTTATCTCTCTTAGATGATTCCCCCTCATCTATATGCTGCCTTAGCCCTTTTTACTTCTAGAACTCTCTTACCCTGAATTCAAAACAATAACACAAGAGTGAGTGCTAATATCAATCAAATTACCCCAAATACTTCCCTCTTCTGTCTATTGATTGAAAAGGAAAATTTTGATCCTCTTCTCATACCCTTAATCCAAAAATTTAATGTTAGGAACGTCGAAGATGGTCATGAAGATAAGATGGTCTCGTTCTAAAACGGACTATGCAGATGAACGTACATCACAACATACCATTCATGGGGAGGATCAATCCATCGCACGAATTCACATTTATCCATCTGCTACAATGGAACGTTAACATTGAAACTCTATTAGTAGTACAACAAAATAGATGAGTGCGAACTTATACTCCAGAGTATGGGCATCGAAAGAAACGTTGACCGTCACCCGTATGGCCTTCTGCCACCTGCACCACCGCGTCCTGCATGTGTTTGTATTTCGGTCACACTGGCTGAGCATGCCTATTTGGCAACAAGCGGTACCTAGCGCCGAAGTCCTCCTTCCTTTCGAGCAGAAGGTCCTCCTTTGGTGACCCATGTTCGACTGACCCCTCGGCGTTTGTCATGGTAGTTTACTCTATGACAGAGAAGATAGTTGTTCCAACCAGCAATGCCTCGTCTATTCATTTTATAGCGTAACTGCAGTGTCACGGTGCCATTCATAACACATGGTAGCTTTACCCAGTGACAAAACCACACGTGCAGCTTTGCGCAGTGACAAGACCACACGGCTGGCTTTCAGCAACGACAAGACTACACACGCCAGCTTTGAGCACCGACAAGACTACATATGCCAGCTTTGACCAGTGACAAGACTACACACGTTAGCTTTACGCACTGAGAAGACCGCACGTGCCAACTTTGCTCAGCAACAAGACCACATGGGCCAGCTTTTCGCAACGATAAGACTACACACGCCAACTTTGAGCAGCGACAAGACTACACACACCAGCTTTCACCAGTGACAAGAGTACACACGCCAACTTAAGCACTGAGAGGACCACAAGCGCTAGCTTTGCGCAGCGACATTACCGCACGGGACAACTTTGCTCAGTGACATGACATGATGGCCCAGCTTTCGTAGTGACATGATAGCACGGCCAGCTTTGCGCAGTGAGAAGATCACACGCACCAACTTTGCGCAACGACATGACCGCATAGCCCAGTTTTCCCCAGCAACAAGATCTCACGGCCCAGCTTTACCAGCTTTCCACACTTGGTAGCTTTGCATAGTGACGGGACCACACCAGAACCTTCATGTACCGATAGGGAACAAGGGGCCCTATAAAAGGAGGTCAAAGAGATTTCTCAAAGAACACTGCACAAGCAAACCCCACACTACACCAGCGCTTGCTTCACCACACTGGGATGGACAAAAGGCAGAAGAAGCAATGGGACAAGATGATGAAGCAATGAGAGCTTGCTACAAGGTCAGCTCCCCGCAATGACTCACCCCGTAGCAACAATCCCATCTCGAATGTTCCTACCGAGTGTTCGCCACAAGACCCACCAGAGGGGGAGACGCCCCCTTTATTGGTGCCAGGGCCCGTGCAAATTTTTTAAGTCTAAGCACCGCCTCAGCCTATGTATGTGTTACTGAGGTTGCACAAACTACTCCAGTGACTACCCCAACCGCTGTCTAGACACCACAACCTATCGGCAGCTGGTAAGGACCAGGTGCACCATTCTCCCCTACCTTTTCTCCTTCAAAGTACGCACTAACAACCTCTCCCCTGTACTCACAATCCCAGAACCCCTATGTGGCTACTGCAAATGGATCAATCTTGAGATCCACTCAGAGGACCAGTGGGCCCTTGACTTCGAGAAGTGGAATGCGCAAGGTCATCCAACATCTGGGAGGAGGAGCGCCGCAAGAACGAGCAAACTCTGCGTATACAACGCGAGACGAAAGCTCATCTCGAGGTGTGCACACATAGGGAGCAGGAGGCTCGCAAGAGGGAGCACGAGAAAAAGAGGAAAATGGTGACCAAGGTAAAAGAGGCTGCCGAGGAGTTCAACGCCGAGGTGGCAAGGAAGAAAAATGGCTCCAGTCTACACAGTAGGTCGTATGAACAATTGGGTGGGTTAGTCGCACATGATGCTATATATTATACATGTAATAAAAAAGCACGCGGCATATTACTCCCAACTGTATTATGAAGTCTATTTAAATTCAGACAAGCTTATTTCCTCTTTTCGCATTCAATTATTCACATAGCAAGTCATCCAACAATATTAACATACCAGTTTTCCTCCATATACGAATTCTCAGTAATATCACAATATCACTTACCATCATACTTACTGATCATTCTAAGGTCAATCGTTCTTAAAAAAAGGTTTCACAAATATGTTTACGCTCTTACAACATACAACGACCATAAACTTTTATTACAAATCCAGCAGATTATCTTCCAGTTATAATCTACAAAATTCACGGGGTGGCAGTTTGCAGTCACCCTATGGGTGGGCGACTCCACATGCAGTCGCTGTGGTCGGGTGACTGGTTCCAGTCGCCCAATGGTCGGGCGACTGGAACTCTGTCGCCTGGCCGTTGGGCGATTGGTTCTAGTCACCCAACGGGAGGGTGACTGGAGCCTATTTCTGTAAAAAAAAATGTTGCTGCGGTTGTTTACTTCCACTTTCGATGCAAATTACCGCATCTATGCTTGGTTAAGTAGGTACTATTTTTACTATACTTTCTATGAATGGATTAGGTCTAGCCCCTCCTGTCCAAATAAGTCCAACAAAAATCTGACGTGATCAACCTGTGGACCCAATTTCAAAAGTGGTAAGCACCATGACACTCGGGTGGATTTGTGATATTAAATCTCTAGTTTGAAGCACTCGCCCCTATGTCTGTGAAGACCAGCTCAACCGTCCACCAGCGAGCACTCCATTACATTTTAATCATCCGATAATTCGCAAGTGGAAACTTGCATCAGTATACTCTATCTTTTGTGGCTAATTAATCAAACATGTGGTGCACCAAGCAACTATCATATATTCCCGATAATCCAGCAAGTTTGCCAGACATAATTCTTGCTAGATTGACATGAATGGAACTAATTAAGCCTCTAGCCTTTCTAGGTACTTGGTACTTGCCTCCCTTAGTCCCTTAGGAACAATTGATCTGCAAGAGGTAAAATAAACTTTCTGCTTAAACCGTAAACCCCAAATTTGCGTGTAGTCAAATTTTAAATCTTTGAATATTAATATATATATATATAACTATTTAGATTTGTCGTATGTAAATGATATTATTAGATTTATCATCAAAACTACTTTCGTATCATTATAATTTTATTAATTTTACTAAGATATATTAAAAATAGTAGTCAAATGTGTATATTAGAGATCATGTCGATATCCAAAACGCAAGTAAAAAAGAGTATATAGAGTATCGTGTTTGGTTTGAGTAATGGATTAATCCTATAGTGGGTGGGTTTCTCATGAGCCATTCGATGATTTTTGTTGCACGATTCATTCCTATTGGTAATGAGAAATTGGCATGTTGATGAACTAATTTATTATAGTCCTCAAATCAAATAAGAAGATAAAGGGGAATTGGTTGATACTATATAAGCAACAAGCAGGTGATGTCAGAGGACATATATAGTGCAACCGTCATGTTAAATAGATGTTTTGTTGTATTAAAAACTATCTTCAGTATTCTTTTCGAATTTTTATGTTGATTTGGTGCTTGAACCAAAATGGTGTTATCAAATTTCTGCAAAAAAAATTGGTGGTTCTCACTTTTATAGGTCCCTCCAAGAGAATGGCGCTACCTAAAAAACAGAGGGGAGATGGCACTCCTTGTTACTACTAAACAAGTACTAAAATATCATAGACTAGTCCGTTCTCTAGTGCTGGATTTAAATGAATTAAATGGTCCACGAACAGATGTTGCAACTCTTACTGAAAATATTTTAGGTTATACCTCATCACTCGGATGTTTTATTCCTAAAAAATCATCCAAATTTCGGACCGTTGGATTAGAGATCTAACGGCCTCTTATTTTTGGAGGGAGGAGATTTTTTTTGGAGAGAGGAGATTATTTTTTTGAGGGAGCGGAGAGAATTCATGACCGTTGAATCTCTAATCCAGCGGTCATAAATCTGGATGATAGTTAGAAAGAAAACATCCGGACGATGTTTATCAATACCCAACATTATATTTGTCGCTGCAACATATATTTGTCGCTGCACAAATGGAAGAAGCAAATTCTGGAAAAATATGTCGCCGCACTGAAGCACTAGCTCCTAGCTCGACATAAAGGAGGAGATAATGTGACTCACCTTCCAGTAAAAACCACACGCCGAATTAGCTGAGCTTTCTGGTGGAGCACAGTCACAGAACACCCTCAACCATATATGCCTAACACCTCTCTCCCTGCGTTGCTGTCACGACCCACACTGCCTGCACGATTCACCAACCACTTGCTCACTTGCTGCCGTTGTGAGCTCGCCCTCACCGTGCAAATGGCGCGCGCCGCCGTCTGCTTGGCCGTCCTTCTCCTCGCCGTTGCTGTCTCCATCTCTGTCTCCGCCGCCTCGGACCCACTGACGGCCGTGCAACCAGACCACGTCAACACCGAGGAAGCGAGCAACCTGCCGCTTCAACGCGGCAAGGGCGAGGAGGAAGAGGTGGACAAGGCGGCCAAGGCCGGCGCGCGTCAAGGCGCTGACGCTGCCGACGATCTGGCGAGCTTGGCGTCGCCGGAGGAGGAAGGCCGGAAGCTCGAGTCTGCCTGGGGCAAGAAAAAGAAGTTGGACGACTCCGATTCCGACTTCGACTCCGACTCAGATTCCGACCACGATTCTGATTCTGACTCGGACTCCGACCATGATTCTGACTCGGACTCCGATTCTGACTCGGACTCGGACTCTGACAACGACGACGACCACTCAAAGAACGGGAGAACGAAGGAGAAGCACGCAGCTCCAGGGAGGAAGGGTGTCCCGGGTGGTAAGAACGATGACGAGCTGCCCGAAGTAGCTATAAGGGTGTGAGGCTGTGAGAGCTTCCTTCTTCCTGCAAGTTCACCATAAGCAATTAAGCATGTAGATCAGTACATGGCATGCTTATCTTTATGTTCTTAGTACGAAAATAAAATGTAACATTATGCGTGCTCGTGCACTTAATAATTGATATCTATTAGTAGATCGTAGGTCCATGCACACCGGGGGATGTTATGCTGCTGTATGTGCTGTCACCAGTGAGAATTCAGCACATACGAATACACTCACTGTTCTGCTTCTTCACACCGCCATGGATATTAGCATACGAAAATTTCAATTTCGCAGTTTGAAATTCTTGATTTAGCATCCAATGGAAGTAAGATGCAATGAGGCATAACAGCATAACGCTGTGCTCAGATACAATTCAGCAAATACTGATCTCCTACTTTCCAGAATTTGTTTCTTCCATTCTTCCTACAGACATACTGACATATCTCGCAGCGTAAAAAAGGCATACTGACAGATATAGCATCCTTGTGGACTAAATAATTACAATCCAAGTAGTTTCTTCTAAAGAAAAGACTACTTGCATTGCAGAATGGTACAGATATGTTCCGTACCAACAAGAAATACAAACTTTTACCATTGCCATTGCGGTACCGCAATGGTAAGGACTGCAGCAACACGAAATATATGGATACACACAAGAATTTTCACATAGAAATAGACACTTTATTCGGCATAACTTGCTCCGTTGTACTACCAGCTTCATCGGTTGCAAGGAGGACCTGGACTACAGCTTCCATGGTGGGCCTTTTGCTCCTGTCTTCCTCCAAGCACGAAACAGCTAATTTGATGATTGTTCTTGCTTGCAAGTAGTTGAATTGGCCATCCATTCTGAAATCCGCAAACTCGGCTATCCATGTCTGTTCCTCCCTGGTAAATTTATCAGCCAGCAACCTAACAAGTTTCCTGAGTTCCATATGCAACTCATCGTCCACGCCTATAGGCGTGTTTGAGACACGGGTTCCTGATACTAGCTCAAGAAGCACAACTCCATAGCTATAGACATCAACTTTTGCCGTGATTGACAGGCTAGAAACCCACTCCGGTGCAATGTAACCTACTGTTCCTCTTACTCGCGATACATTCAGATTGGACCCACCTCTTTTCAGCAACTTTGCCAATCCAAAGTCAGAGATCTTCGGTTCTAAATTCTGCTCGAGCAGTATGTTATCTGGCTTCACTTCACAATGGATCACCCATTCTAAACACTCGTGGTGAAGATAGGCCAAACCCTTCGCAACACCAACAGCAATGTTTAACCTTCGCTTCCATTCTAGCAAAAAGTTGTCATTGAACAAGATGTTAGCTAGTGGTCCATTCTCAATATACTCATACACCAACAACATCCTATGAGAGCCTTCCGAGCAAAAACTCCATATTTTCGCAAGATTCATATGATTGATACTCCCAATGACAGAAAGCTCAGATTGAAAGTCTTTGCCCTGCCTTACATTTTCCAGCCTTTTGACAGCTATTGCTCGATCATCATCTTAGATTCCCTTATAGACAACCCCTGAGCCTCCTCTTCCAAGCTCATCTTTGAAATTTGCTGTCGCTTACCAGCTCTACATAACTACATCTTCGGAAATGACTAGATATCACCTTGTAGCCATCCACAACATGGGCTGGCCTCAACTCCCTCCTCAAAACAAACAATCATGCAGATGTGATAAAGAAAACTTCTCTGACAAATTGCAACTACAAACCCATAGAAATAAAACCATTTCAATTCTCCTGAACTAATCTTATGCACATCTGGAAATAATTGCATGACTTTTGCTCATATCATAACATTTAAGATGACGTGGAGTGGAATCGAGCACATTGGATTGTGGAATAGACATATTTGAAATGACAACACTCACTGGGAGCTTGATATACATTGTGCATGGATCAAGTCTTGGTGGGTAAGACCTTCCGCTGAAAAGAAGAGATTTTGGGAAGCACAATTCAATCCCTTCGACATACAAAAAGCTTGCAGGTGCAATCACTCATACAAATTATATTGAATTGTATGCACCAACCAGTTCAGCTACAAGCCTAAGCTGATGAGAAAATATAGACAATTATGCTTCAGCACCCCCTCCCTCACATGTAGACTCTCCCGAGTCTAAGACGTGGAATAGAAGTGTGTTGTAATTATTATTATTTAATTGCGCTACCTGGGTCTTGAACTTAAGACTATTTGGCTCTGATACCACATCGAGTTACATGTACTAATCAATTCACCCAAAATCCTAAGTTGATGAGAAAAGACGAACAATTCACTTATATTTCAGCACTCCCCAAAAGACGAGCAATTCACTTATATTTCAACACTCCCCTTCGTGTATAACCTCCATTATGCCTAAGATGTTGAATAGAAATGTGCTGCAATTATTATTTCAATTGTGCTAGTGGGGTCTTGAATTCAGAACCTCTTTACTCTGATACCATATTGGGTTGTATGCATCAGCTAATTCACCTAAAATCTTAAGCTACTGAGAAAAGGTGGGCAATTATACTTCAACACAAATATTCTTACAAGCCTGAAAAGACACAGGACTAAGATGTTGCTGATCATTGGCCCAAAAATCAGTGTTTGGGAGTCACAAAAGTCTCACAGGCTGTGGCTTTACATCCTTAGCTCCAATTTCCATGATTGACCATTTCATAGCCAGGTGGGCAAGAACATGTAGGCATAGGGGAGTAGTGACAAATTCCAAATGGGCCACATAAACCATGAATTTTGCATAGTTGAGACATAGCATTAATTGAAACTGACCATGTCCCATAGGAGCCATTCAAGATATTGTTATGATCTAGTTTTTGTGGATGTTTTCGGTGGATGGAGAGATGGTAGTAGATTGAATCGAGAACTAGGATCAGAACGCAAGGTGGTAACGAGAGTCATTGCGCTTGCCTTCAAATACTGGACCGGGATTCACGCCGACAGCATCGAAGCTCTGAGACGCTAGATTGAAGGAGTCTAATTCTTCTTGCTTGATCCAGAACAGTTACATTGCCGACACTTATATAGGATTTCCTAACTTAACCCCTAAGTATTATACTAACTATTAAACCCCCTGTCACATGCAAGCGACTCTACTCTTTCCTATTTTCTTGGACTCTTTCTTACTTCTATTCTTTCCTAATTCTTCTCCTGCACGCCTTACTGCTCGTATTAGGCTCAACCTCAAGCTGCTGCGTGTCCTGGTCGCCGTTGCTGCGTACAGCGCCACCTAGACCTGGACACTACTGCGTCTATCGCCGGGATCCTAGGCCATAACAGCTATAGATTCAGAGATTTCCATCATGATCCAGAGTAAACCTTCTCTTAATTCCTGGACCAGCATCGGAAGCCACGAGTCCTTGTTGATCGGCAAAGTCACCTGCAACAAATTTCCCAAGATCGTCAAGAACACCTCACCTAGTATTGTTATAACGATTTCTGTTATTGTCAAAAAAAAAGGGGGTATCTGGATCGGGCCAATATATCAAACATCAGGATCATCATGTATAAGAGACAGTATTGACATATCACCGAATCGGAAGATGCAGTGACCAGGAACATGTAATTGGGTGGCAGAGACCAACTTTGTCATAGCAGTGATAGGTTGAGTGGTTACCAGTGTGTCCGTAGGTGAACCGAAACTGTCATACAATCATACCACTTGTGTCCTCCATAACAAGCTTCGGGGTATCTAAGGAGCTGAGCATAATACCGGATGTTTGATAAGTCGCCATCAGCACGCCACACCACCGTGCCATCATAGCCTGTGAGAAGCATACTGCCATCCTTCTGCAATGTAAGCAGTGACCTCCTAGCATGCTCAGGTTGGTCATGGTTTGCACTCCACATGATGGTCTTTTCTGCTGAGTGGGAGAATGTGAAGGCGTTGGCACCTGCAGAACGTTGCTCTGGTGCTCTTCGACGGAGAGAGAGGATCTCGTAGTGTCACGAGATGTGGTGTTTGATGCATGAAGAGTGGAAAGAAAGGTTATCATGGTTGAGTAGATTCTATGAGTATATGAGTGCAACTGCAACTTCTTTCTGGAGCTCTACAGGTATGATGTGTTTCTGCTGCAGAGTGCGAATATTGTTCTAATATGAGCATACTAGGTCATATGCACTCTTGTTACTTATTCGATGACAAAGAAGAAATCAGTAGTCCAAATGGACTACGACGATAGTGACACATCTTGAACGAAACTAATCTAAAGAAGTGCATGTGGACCTAAAACTAGTACCAGGTGGCTTTCCTACTCCAAAAGTCCGAAGTTCAAACACGCTGAGTTGACGAGTGAAGATGTACACGCTGAGTTGACGAGTCAAGGCAACCTAAGTTTGACTTAATCTAGTAACCATGGAGCAGTGACATTTGATTGGAGGCCGCATTGGCACCACATATGATCTATAAGTCTACAGAAATATCTAAGGCCCAGTTTGAAATATGGGATTTTTTTTCCGATTCCTGCAGGAATTAAACTATTTTTTGTAAAATTTCTGCATTCTAAACAGACCCTCAAGGTCAATTTTTTTCTTAGGATTGGGCACAAATGCCAAGTTG
Source organism: Dendrocalamus sinicus (assembly GCA_036346575.1). Taxonomy (NCBI): domain Eukaryota; kingdom Viridiplantae; phylum Streptophyta; class Magnoliopsida; order Poales; family Poaceae; genus Dendrocalamus; species Dendrocalamus sinicus. The sequence goes on along the minus strand of CM070653.1, from coordinate 8,592,452 downwards.
CCACTACTATTCAAAGCAAGATATCTTTATAGACATTTGTTCTTCATTTGGGACTTGGGAGAGACCCTATTTTGCAGTGCTTATTGTTTTCTCTCATGGACAAATTTTATAATTTCATTTGCAATTAAATTAATACAAGATGTGTGCAAGATTTATACACCATTACTACCGGTACATTGTTGTGGACTAGCACAACAAGGGGGTAATCATCTATCAGAGAGAGATCAGACGGCGACGACTTGAAGTAGAACGACGTTAAGTGAAGAGGGCACCAATTGAGGGAGAAATAGATATAAAGTAGCTGGTCTAAGGGAGAGACCATAGCTGAACTTTAGAGACTAGAGACTTGTATATTCATCTTTGGGTCCTTCATAATAAATACATGCTATTCCTTTTATACGAATGACCCGATTTGACTCCTAAGAAATAATCTATAAAGAAACTTATCTCTAACAATTCAATCTAATAATAACTTGCCTAACTAATAGATAATATCAAACACCTAATAGATAGATTACTAAATAACAAACATTGCTTAATATGAGCAGTGCTACAGTACCGCGTGTTATAGTGCCCACAGTGAACAATAATGGCGTGCTACAATACCATGGTGAACAGTGCCCCCCACGCGCTGCAGTAACTACGCATGTACTATTACACCCCTTCAAGTGAAACAGCTAGTTGACAAATTTCTCCAATGGTAGTGGATAAATTTGTTAGTGCTTGCCCTTCAACATCATCGTTATATGCTCAATTAGGTTATCTAGTAGGGATAACTCGGCAACAGAAACCATGATGTTGACTCTGATACCAATTGTTGCGAACTAGCACAACAAGGGGGTAATCATCCGTCGGAGAGAGGTCGGACGGTGACAACTTGAAGTAGAACGATACTAAGTGAAGAAGGCACCGATTGAGGGAGAAATAGATATAGAGTAGCTGGTCTAGAGAGACAACAGCTGGACTTTAGGGACTAGAGACTTGTTTATTCATCTTTACTTCCTTTATAATCGATACATGCTATCCCTTTTATAGGGACGACCTGACTTGACTCCTACGAAATAATTTATAAGAAAACTTATCTCCAACAATCCAATCTAATAATAACTTGGCTAACTAATAGATAATACCAAACACCTGATAAATATATTCCTAAATAACAAACACTGCCTAATATGTATGGTGCTATAATACCCGCACGCTATAGTGCCCGTGGTGAACAATAACGGTGCGATACAGAACAGTACCCCTCGCGCTACGGTAATTGCGCACGTAAACAATTTTGACGGATAAGGTGAGAAGTTTTGAACTTAGCTTAAAAAATTTTCACTTCCGTTCATCTCTGATGTGAGATCACCAGCTATACATGGGATAGAGATGATTTGCGCTCCAGGAGAGCTCGAAACCCTAATGGAGATGGAGGAATTTGAGGATATATAATAAAAGCCCACAGGTTAATGCACTATCAGGTGAATCGTCCAAATTGAGGACATCATACACCTACTCATCCTCCATCAACAATGAGGAACCTAGCTAAGAAAATCACGAGGTTAGACAAATAAAAGCAGTGAATCAAAGTAATGTGAAACAGATTATTAGTATGGATTAAAAACAAGAATTCACAACCACTGGTATATTTGAGCTGATGAGTTTGATGATCAGAAAAGCATAGCATTTTCCCTGACTTGACAAAATCATAGTATTACAGATTTACAGGCCTCAACTTGAAACAGCAATTTCTAATTGTATTTAGTACATTCAAAGATTTTTCTAGTCATGGTCCAAAAGGGGGGGAAAAGAATTTTCTTCTAGTCAATGACTCCACGGAATACAACCAAAGTAGTACATATCATTCCATTTCATAGAATTGTCTCCCATTGAACTCAAATCACCACTGAAGTAACTCATACATTCACACAATGCTGTTTTAGGAAGTGTTCCAGATGTGTCAGTGTGTCACTCAAACAAATTGTGCTTCATGAAGGTACCGGATGTGAAGATAAATTTCATTTGTTTTTCTGCTTTAGCAGTTAGGTTAAAAACAGACATTTGCTAGTCATATTTTCTTTTTCTTTTTCTTTTTGGGCAGATCTATGACAACTGAAAAGTAAACAAACAGCTCAAACAAGAATAGTCCTCATGGTAATTCATAGACCGAGCGCTGCTCTTTTGGTGGAGGGTGTCATCGAATGCCCCACCCATTTGGGCTCAAACCCAGGTGCCTACCTTCCCTCTTAAGTGAATGGCTGAGCTCCTTGCCAAATTTCAAAAAAAAAAAAACCATAGACGCACCTTTCTTACAAAGCAATCAATGGTTATATACATGTGAACAACAGAAAAGTTCAAGACCTCCTTTCTTGAGAATAGAAAAGTTCAAGACTTCATTCTTGAGAATAGAAAAGTATAAGACTTGATGCAGTTGGCACTACGATATTGACTTTTTTTTAGAGAGAGCACTACAAGACTGACTTGATTGCATTTTTAGTGCATGTACTACAAGTTTTGGGCCACCACAAATCTTCAAATTTATCCTAAAAAACCAAACATCCTTTATCAAAATCTGCAATGAAACCTTGTAACTCACCTGAGAAAATTTACTATACAAACCATACCAAAAGGATAAAAAAATAAATAAGAAGCTTCCTATCAACAGAGCTAGTAAAAAGCCCCAGAAGCCATCTAATCTCAGCTGAGTGGCTCAGATCCACTCAAGTGAGTCGGTTTGTACACAACTCAAGCTATCTGAGCAGTCAGTTGTTTAGAGATGGGATTAATCCTAGGGCATCCTTATTGTAGTCCCCCTCCATTGAAAGTTTTCTACTTTATTTACATATCAACATGCACAACTATGTCACAATCTACATTTAAATTGCATATCCTCACTTCAAAGTTCTAACTTCCAGTACAGGGACTAAATATCCTCAATGCATAGTGTAGAGGCATTGTTGCAAATTATATCACAGTACTAATTACCAAGATACTGTTCATTATTATCTAGTGATTTGTGTTGCAGTCTCCATGACAAAACATTGACCAAAGCAGGAAAGTTATTTCAGCAGGACTGAATTAGGCTAAAAATCAAGCCATATATAGGGTTATTCCAAATTTGGTTCGATCATCTAGTAGCTTGATTCTTTTGCATTCCTGGAGTATTAGACTTGATGCTAGTGCCTTATCCAGGATGTGAGGTTGTTCAAAATTTTCAGCATGACTCCTATGAGCAATTCTATTCTGCTTTGAATTATGCATTACCTCAAACTTTTGAGCAGTTCTTGAAGAGATTTAGTTGCATAGGATCTCAGCTGCATTGATGCTTTGTAATGGTCATAAAGTTCTCAGTCAGCTGGTAAACATGTTGATAATCAGATAAATAAACAATACAAGTCAGCTAAAGGGAAGTATCAGGTGTAAATAATGCCATTCGACTATCAATCAGCGCATTCCTTTTACAAGTCTAAAACCTCAATGATTAAGATAAGGCAACTTCATTTGGGTATAAAATCTCAATGATTAAAATCGATCAGCACCAATGGTTTCTTGGCCTCATTCGTTCATTAAACATCAAGCACTACTCACGATGACCGGCGTGCTCAAAGCCCCAAAACATGCTCAGCCTCAAGTCGAGTATCCTTAAGAGGTAACAACAACGCAACTGTGTTCTGTATGCTAACTAGCTGAAGGCGTTTGATATACATGCCACCACGCAGCGTTGCACGAAACAGCACAGAGTTCAATGCTATAGCTGAAAACGCTCAATCCTAGTGCAATAAGAGTACTATAGCCCAGTAGGTTTGGATGCAGTCAAAGATCATCGCTTCCAAATTCAAGAATCTGAATATCACTTCCGCATTTCCAAGTAAACAAGAACAAACTTGTAACAGCATCAGGTGCTACCGTAGTACCTAGGCTCAGACATGTTATTCTTACCTGCAGAAGCATTTCGTGGAGCACACCAAGCCCAAGACCGCTGGCTCGCTCGATAGATCGATAGGATAGGACGTCAGGGGCATTTCGTCGAACAGGTTGTATGTAGGCAAGGACGAGAGCCCTCGCCGAGGTGAGGACTGAGGAGAGTCAGGTGCGAAGTGGATGGCTGGATCGAGTGGACCTGAAAGCGGCGGCCGTCGAGCTCCTCAACCTCCGGCACCATTACCGCCTCCTTCCGTCCGCGGCAGCGGCATCACCAGACTACCATCCCACGGGCGTGTCCACCGGAAAAGAAGCAGCCTACGGTCGCGGACAGGAAGAGCACCACTGGGCCGAGCACTTGTTTTTAACCGTACTCGGTGGATCGCTCCGTTGCGCTAGATCGCTCGTGGACATTGTTTTCTATATTTTTAAGGTAAGAGGCCCTAAATGGGCCTAGTTCACTGATCGCCGGCCCCTCTCCCCTCTTATCCAGTGTTTTCCCCAGTAATGAGTGGGTAGAGGACCCATTAATTCAAAAAATATTTTTAGATTTCTTTAGATTCTTTACGCACTTTTTCCTATATCAAATGAGAAATTTTTTTAAATAATTCTTTTTTTTACATTTTTATTTTTTATAAAAGTTACCCCTGTAGCCGAACCGTTGGGCAACTAGACCCTGTCGCCCAACGGCAGAGCAACACGTAGGCCGTCGACCAACCGTTGGGCTAGAGGGATGCAGTCGCCCAATAGTTGGACGATAGGTTCTGTCGCCGAACGGTTGGACGATAGGTTATGTCGCCCAACCATTCGGTGACAGCACCTCCTGCGTCGAATCGTTCGGCGACTGGACATCCTGTCGTCCAACCGTTCAACGATTGGATGCCATTTATATCTCAGACGCCTGAGCGCCCAAGCGAATCACTCGTTCTCTGCCAACGCCGAGTACAAGAAGAGGAGAGGAAAGAAAGAAGAGAGTAGAGGAGAAGAGGAGAGGGAGAATGAGGGAAGAAGGTTCAGCTAATTCTGTGAGCAGAGATTCACCTGTAAGGTAAAAATTCTGTTATATTTTAGTCTATGTTTTTGTAGTAAATAAATAGTTTGCTTAGTGTAAAGAAGGGTATAACTAGCATTCATAGAAAATTATTGTTAGAGAAAAGAATAGTATAACTTCAGTTGATAGTTGGAAAGAAAAGCAAGAAGAGAGGAGAAAGAAAAGAAAAGAAAAGAAAAGAAAAGGGAGGAGAAGCATGCGTATAATTAATTTATTTCATTGTGAATATTTAACTGTGAGAATCCCATGGCATGTTAGAGTACTGTAAAAAATTTTGGAGCAGATAGGGAGTCGATACGTATTGGGGCAGAGGAAAGGGAGCGGTGTCGGTGCGAATAAGGAGGGGTTGAGATAGATAAAGGGCAAGAGAGAGAGTGGGCCAGTAGTGGGCCAAGACTAATGGGCTGGCTGGATAACAAAATCAATATTTTATATATGTATAAATATATGCACACATACATGGAAGTATATGGGGATATATGTAAATATATTCACATAAACACATGTATATAGATGCATGCATAAACATTACCTAGCCAAGAACAATAAAATGTGTAATACACTTAATTGGTAAGCCCACATATTGTAACATAAGTAAAATAATAACAAACGATAGGTACAGTAGAAAGTCCAAATTTAAATGCAGTAACTAGCTTGAATCGATAGGAGGTTTGTCAGTAAGCCACCCTAGCGTAGCATATTATATTTGCATATATGCAGGCCTGCAGATTTGACTAGTTGCAATATTGGAAATATTTGCAAGCATATATCAGCCATGTCCGTACCCCCACTAGATTGAAAGTGCATTATGGTGTTAGCACTATTCATGAAGGTCCATACAGTGTTGAGCAGTTTTTCGCAACCCATTCTGGTACACCCGGACGGCGAGAATGCTTGAATTGCATATGTGATGTATTGACTCACCTGTAGCTTCCCTTTGGACCCTGAGGTGTGCAGCGTCATCATACAAGGGCTTTGGAGCTAGTCTCCCATGCATATTAGATGGGAGTTGAGAAGACTGATGCACACAGTTGTGCGGAAGGGCATTCTAGAAGGCTGCCGATGTCATGGATACGAGTGTGTACTGCTTGTGCAAGCATGCCCAAAAGAAGTTGTACAAGATCTTGCCAACAGATATCATCCGGATGGTGGGAGCAGCTTGGGTGCCCATCATGTTGGTTAAGAAGAGGACCTAGAAGCTGGTGGTACGGAGGGGGTAGAGGATGTTGCTCGTGACGAGGCTGACGCAGTAGATGCAATCGGTCACCGCATGCTAAGCCTACATGACAGGCAGATGAAGGGGAGCATATGAAGTACATAGTGTGTCAAATAAAGAGCGATGACTGGATTGTCTAGGCTGAAGAGGAAGCTGTACAAGAGAATGATGAAGATAGGTCCGATGAGGACAAAGCTCCCATCCTTTAGGAATGGAATAGGTTTGAGGCTGAGGATGTTGCTGCGCATGACGAGCACGAATCACCATAGGAGTACCATGGCATAGAGGTTCGGTTGCACTTAATGTTTATTGATAAGGCATTCTTGTAGGATGCCATTAAGCTGTGGGCCCTATCTATGCAGTGCACTTTTTGGGTCGTTAAATCTAGTCAGGAGCAGTATGCCGTCAAGTGCCAGATCCTTACGGCCATTATCGTTGATGGCAATAATCAAATTCTGCCCTTGACCATCGTATTCGTCGAAAGTAAGAATTACCAACTGGTTGTGATTTCTTCGATATTTGAGGGTGGGAGTTGTTGGAGCTCGTCCTGGTGTGTGTGTAATCCATGATCGCCATGCCAGGATGCTAAAGGCCATAAGAAAACTTCAGCAAGACCCCAAGAAGTCGTTCCCTTGGCCAGATATGAGGAATAGGTGTTGCATTCACCAGCTGGGGGCCACCTTCTTCAAGTAGTTTCTGAATCAACCATTGATGAAGCTATTCAAGAGGTTGGCTATGTAGAACCAGCATCATAAATTTGATGCTATATGGGCGCTATTGGATGAGCACAGCAGGAAGCACATCGACGAGAGGAACAAGGGACTGCCCATTCCTGGGGCGGCACAACCTGAACGCCTCACACCACTGGCAGAGCCTGACCCTGCTGGTCTGAGGAGGAGGACCTCGAGTAACATCAAGTGCTTCTCCTACTGGATCGAGGTCAAGTCATTGGAGAAGTGGTCCCTGCTGCATGACATAGACAGCGCAAGGTATGACATAATAACCACTAAACTTGCAGAGATGTACAACTGGGTTCTTAGGGGCCTTCGTTCTTAGCCCCTCATTGCCATTGTGGAAGGTGTTATGCACAGCACAAACGGCTATTTCAGGGAGAGGCATGCAAATGCTGCACTTCATGCCACCAACCCACAAATACCGTACTACTCAAAGATTACAGCGTACATGCAAGCAAAGATAGAGAAGGGCCAGTCACACATGGTGTAGATGATGGGCAATACGGAACATCGTTTCGATGTGCTCCTCTGGGATAGAGTCAGATTTGGGACGACTCATTCTCTTATCACCCACGAGGTATGCCTTAGAGATCATGTAAATGAACCTAGTTGCACGTGCAACAAGCTAAAGCTCTTACACAAACCATGCTCTCATGTCCTCACCGCATGCGAGACTGTGCACATGGACCATTTGAATTTCATGTCCGAGTACTTCTTGAAGGAGAGGGTGATGCAGGCATGGTGTGACGAGCTTAGGGGTTTAGGGTTGTGGGTAACTTTGACACCTTGGATGTTGCACAGAGTACCTGGATTCAGGATGTTGACATGCTAAAGGATGGGTACGGTCATCGACAGAGTAATCGTATTACCAATGATATGGATGAAGCGCATGCCAGGGCATTTGGTAGGCGCTACAGGCACTGCGGCCAGGAGGGCCACATAGCTAGACGATGCACGGCACTGCTGACAAGTAGGCACATTGACATGGTTTGCGGAACCACTACTTCAAGTGTGCAAAGTGGCAACAAGATTACAAATCATTGTATATTGTTATCTGTATTTCGTTAGTTACTACATTTGATGTATGTAGTGCCGTAGTAAATGTATTGTATGTTACATGTACTATTTATGTAACTATTGTGGCACTATCCTCTTTTCATTACTATTGTAACTACTATCCTGCTAGCCTAGTACTGTTTTGTTTGTTTGTTTATAAGTTAAATTTACTCATTTTTTACATTCGATGTTTTTTTGCATGTAAATGCTAACTAAAAGTCATTTTGCATGTATGGTTCATGACCTTTGTGGATCGGACTAACCTTTTAGCCTACTGGATGAGCGCGTCGATTGGGTGCATTGTGCATCGGGTCATGTCCCGCATCTTGGGGGCACGGACGACGCGACTGACTTGGGGATGATCCGCACGTGGATACCTTGAGTAGCCTAGAGGCTAGACCTACACTGGACATACAAGTTCACATCTCAGAGGCACTATCTTCTCGTCATACATAGCTTGTGTATTAACCTTTTTTACTTCACAGGCTTAGCGACGTCGGTCTACTACATCTCGCCCGGATAGTTTAGGCCACAGATGAGAATGGTCCAGCACCAGCTGCAGTCAGGGACGACAGAGAGGTCTAGGCTAGGCTAGAGCGGTTGTGACGCTTCTCGTTCGACCACTTCCTACTGATAGTTCTAGTGGACCGGTGATGGCCCCCTACTTTGTGGGATGTCTCAGTGTTGCTTGGCCTCCCTAACACTGGAGGTGTTGCCTTCCCGCCAAAGGCCCCGGCTGGCAGGCGCGATGACCTGCTGGCTAGGTTTCATGGAGTCCTTTCACCTGGAGCCACGGAGGGGCACACTTCTTCCCGTTGGCACGGACGCACGGCCTGCCCTTGTAGTATTCTCGCAGTTCTGGGTACATGTTCGATGCCCTTCTCATTCAGAGCGTTGCGCTCTCCTTTTTCATACTACGATCTTACTAACTTTTTGCTCGTACTCAGGTCGAGTGGATGGACCTAGTCGCCGATGAGCACTAGGTGTTATGGCACCCCAAGGTCTACTTGTTGTGGCTATTTGGTTGGGTGCTATTCACCAGCAGCCACGGCGAAACCATCGTCATGCGCCTTGCTGCTTATGCTAGGGCCATCGCCAATGGGGAGCCCCCCTAGATTAGCTGGGGTTCGGCCACACTTGCCACGACCTATCGTGGCTTGTGCGACGCGTGCCATAGGACAAGGCTGAACTCGGTCCTCATAGGGTGTCTGCTCCTACTACAGTTGTGGTCGTTCGAGCACTTTGGCCTTGGACGACCCCTGTTGGAGGATACCACTCCCTACGTGGCGAGATGTACCACGGGGCACGGTGGATCGACTGACTGTGGACTATCTTTGGTGCCATACTCTATCTTGTGATTAATTTCTTCACATTATGGATCCTCCTATCTAACAATTGGTGTTCGTTGTAGGTACAGTTCACACACGTGTAGGTCACATAGGCGTATGAGCCCTTCGTGGAGCAGTTGTACCGCTTCACGGCTACCGACGTGCGCTGGGAGCCGTACTCCCATAAGAAGTTAGAGGCCTGTTCTCCTGACAGGCTGCCCTTGCTATGTTAGCATGACCAGGCTTATTGACTGACCCCCTGAGGGATCTAGGGCCTCCTGTGTTGACCGCATCACTTTACTTGACAAACTAATAATATTTGCACTACAGGTCTAGTGCCCATTGAGAGATTTGGGGCCTTCCTAGGCGACATAGACACGGACGACTACTTTGCGAACATGGAATTAGCACCTTAGCCACACCCCTAAGGTTTTCTCTAGGTCACAGCTTAGCGGTGCACCAGCACCCACATAGTCGCTAGTGCTGTCCACCCCTCCAGCTTTGAGAGCTTGTCAAACTAGGCCTCCTAACCATTTTTCCCTATTGAGACCGAGGCCCTGACACCCGGCGCTAAGGAGCACTACTACAAAAAGGCTAATACCAAACGCCTCATTATAGATGGTTAACCAAAACCATCAGTATTAAATGCAATCATAGATGGTTTTGATTTATACACCGTCTATATTGCAGCAAGTGCTAAAAACCTTTTGTGAAGATGTAATATCAAAGATGGTTCATGGCAAAAACCGTTTGTGAAATATCACAGATGGTTATTAATAAGAATCATCTGTGATATTACCAAATATCATGAATGGTTTTTTCTTTGACTGTCTATGATACTTTACAGACAATTTATATTAAAAATCGTCTGTGATAATTAAGTCATCATAGACGGTTTGTATTAAAAACTTTCTGTGATAATTTCACTATATTAATTGTAGGTAGTCGACCCTCATAGATTTGTCTTAAATTCTAGATTTGTTCTCACAACTTTGTTGCTTTGAGGAGATGGGGCTTTGAGGCCATTTCGTGAAAGGAGATCGTGGATTTGACAAGAGTGATTGTGGATCCATTAAATTCTTGATTATCTATGGTTAGTAATTTGTTCTTAATTGCATTATATTTTAGATCTAACTTTTGGTGAAAGGAGAATTGAAAATGGTTTAGATCTAGCTAGCCTGATGTAGAGAGAAGATTATTTTCATCTAGCATTGTTTAGGGTTTAGCTAATTCGTAGTCTATTTCTACTTAATTCAATTTAATTAATTATTCTTGCTACATATAGCTACTTTAGATCATATATATCTAGTATACTAATTAATTAATTCAATATTTAATACTAAATTATTAAATCCATAACGGAGGATCGAAGCGGGATGTACGTTGGGAACTGTGTGAGTGAAAAGCACATTGATGGTATATCTGCTTTTACAAGAGTTGCCAAGGAGGATATGTTGAATAAGGGGTAGAATATATGTATTGTCCATGCATCGACTGCGAGAATCTAAAGATATTTAAGAACTAAGCAAAGATTAAGGTGCACTTGATTCGAGGGGTTTTAAAAAGAGGTATGCATGTTGGATCAGTCATGGTGAAGAGCAGATTACGTAGGAAGGTAGTAATAATGACATTACCGACAAAGTCAATGATATGCCGTCAAATGATGTCGATTGTAGTTCCGATTTGGATAGACTGCATGATGATAATTTGGATCAAATGTTTCACGATACAGAAGGGAACTTTGATGAGAGAGTGTGTTTATTATTTTGGGGCTTGATAGAGGACTCGGAGAAACCTTTGTTCTGCAAGTTAAAGTACGCAAAGTTGTCAGCCATGCTTGAACTGCTAAAATTGAAAGAAAGCAACAATTGGTCCCATAAGAGTTTCACAACGCTATTAAGTCTTTTAGCGGACATGTTTTCGGAGGGATATGAGTTGCCCAAAATCACCTACAAAGCCAATATGGTTTTTTATCCATTGGTAATTGAACTAGAAAGAATATATACATGTTCGAATGACTGTATCCTCTACTATAAAGAGTATACAAACATGCATGTATGTTCAGTGTGCAACGCGTCCTAATACAAGTATAAGAATCAATCAGATGACGATAAGAGAATAAAGGTGAAGAAAGGACCTCCTACAAAGGTGGCATGGTATCTTCATGTAATTCCCCATTTGAAGTGGTTTTTTGCTAACCCAAAGGAGGCAAAACTGCTACGTTGACACTCGGAGGAGCGTAAGAAGGATGGAATGCTAAGACACCTGCTGATTTCACCCCAGTGGAGAAACATCGATAGGAGATTTGCAGACTTTGGTGCAGAACCGAGAAATATAAAGTTTGGATTGAGTATAGATGGAATGAATCCTTTCGATAACATAAGCAGCCGATATAGCACTTGATTTGTGACTCTCTACATCTATAACCTTCCTCGGTTGTGTATGAAGCGGAAGTGTATTTTGTTATTGATACTTATTCAAGGGCCAAAACAACTTGGGAATGATATGATGTGTACCTAGCACTGTTGGTGGATAATCTAAAAATACTGTGGATTGAAGGGGTATAGGTATGGGATGTGTACAAATGAGAAAACTTCACTTTACGCTCCTTATTGTTCTACACCATAAATGATTATCTTGCTCTTACTAACCTGTCGGGCTAGAGTACAACAGGGGCCAAAGTCTATACTCACTGCTTAGATGATACCGAGAGTGTGTGGCTGAAGCATTCGCATAAAACCATGTACATGCATCACCATAGGTTCCTTTAGAGGGCTTACCCATACCGTAAGATAAAGAAACAAGTCGACAGAGAGAAGAAGGACAGTTCAGCTTCAAGGCATTTAAGCAGAAAAGAGGTCTCTGATATGGTTAAGGATTTAGATATTGTGGTCAGAAAGGGGCGTAAATCGACGACCTGTGAGAAGAACGTTTGGAAGAAGAGATCAATATTTTATGACTTACCATATTGGGAGCATCTACAAGTTTACCACTGTATCGACATCATGCACGTAGAGAAGAATGTATATGACAGCTTGATTGGTCTCTTATTGAACATTTATGACAAAATAAAGAATGATATCAACGCATGACTTGACTTGGTAGATATGGACATCAAACCTGAGTTAGCACCGACAAAGACCGATAAAGGATGAACTTACTTTCTATCTGTTTGTTACACTCTGGCCAAGCCCGAGGGAATTGAACTGTACCAATGCTTGCTTGGTATGAAAGTTATGTCTGGTTACTCCGCCAACATGAAGAAACTTGTTTCGATAGAAGATTTGAAGTTAATTGCAATGATGTCTCATGATTGTCATATGCTGATGACATAGATGCTCCCTATTGCAATTAGAAGTATTTTGCCGATCAATGTCTGAGAGACAATCATAAGGTTGTGTTTTTTCTTTAGCACAATTGCTCAGAAGGTCATCGATCTCGAAAGACTAGATGCTCTGCAGGACAAGATGGTGACGACTTTATGTCATCTTGAGATGTATTTTCCTCCGTTGTTTTTCGATATCATGGTCCATCTCATTGTTTATATTGTGTGGAAGATAAAAATGTGTGGGCTCGTGTTCCTACGTAGCATCTACCTATTCGAGAGGTTCATAGGAATTCTCAAATCCTACGTACAGAATCAATTTTGGCTAGAGGACAGCATCGTTGGAGGTTATGCAACCGAAGAGGTCATTGAGTTCTATGTTGATTACATGGCTAAGATCAAATCGATAGGTATGCCTCGATCTCACCATGAGGGGAGGCTCAAGGGTGTTAGGACCATCGAAAGGAAAGCAATCACTCCATATATGGATGCGTATGCTCAAAACCATTTCACAACCTCACAACACATGACTGAAGTGTCCCCATATATTGACCAGCACAAGGACATGCTTCAACAACAGAATCCAGAGTCGCCAGATGTTTGGATCACAATGTGTATTTGTTCATAGATGGATAATTTATTTCATTTCAGTTAATTGATTTGTGAAATAGATGTTTTTATTTCTGAAATGGATGAATGTGAATTAGATGTGTACTGTGTTGATCTACTTGTTTCAGAGGGTATGGCTAGCATTTCCTGATGCTAGCCAACAAACAGAAATAGATTTGAAAATAGAAAAGAATATCACGGACGGTTTTTAAATCGTAACCGTTTGTAATAGTTAACTATCATAGACGGTTTTTAGTAGAAACCATCTGTGATATCTGATGTATCACAGATGGTTTCAATTACAAACTATCTGTAAACTAGCACAGATGGTTTGTTGTTGAAACCGTCTGTGATAATTGCATCACAGACGGTTCAAAAGCCGTCTGTGATGACCTCATGTCATTACTAACCTATAAACTCAGACGGCTCATGAAACCATCTGTGATGACGTTTTTGAACCGTCTGTGATGACATTTTCTGTAATAGTGTTAGTGATTTATTTGTCTATCTAGCAATCAACTGCTTAATTTCTTCCTAGAAAACAACCAACCCTAACCTCTCTCTGCACCTCCCACCTCCACATAGCCGCCATTAGGGCACTCCCAATGCAGAAACTATGAAGTAGTTTCTATACTTGCTAATTAATGTAGACACTACCCATGGAAACTATACTCTCAATGGATAGTTTCTACAAATAAAATTTTCATCCAATCATCTATCTTCTCTCTCCTGTCATCTACCTATCACAACTCTTTCTATCTTGGTTCTCGTGTAGACATGGTGTCTATATAAGAAACCATTTCCTTATCTCTCCTCCTTAACTCCAATGACACATCAGCATTTTGCTTACTTGGCACCTTATTTAATGCTATAGAAATCATCCATAGTTTCTGCATTGGGAGTGCTCAACCACTCACCTCCACCAATCCCTAAAAACCTAACTCACCGCAATAGCTTCTTCTCTGCCGTCAACCCCTCCTAGCTCACCATCTATTTCCCTGTCTTCGAAGGTTCACTCGCCGCCAGTGACCACCCCAAGCACCTAGCTTGTCATTGGCATGATTCACCCACTGCCGTCCTCCATTCCCATGCACGGCAGCAGCAACACCACCACCCATTCCCAGTCCACTGCATCCCACCAGATATGTAAGGTAGGAATCCTGGTGAACCCCGACCTAACTCCAGCCAACCAAAGCCCTAACCTCGCTAGAGAGGACGTTGACGTCGAAGCACGACTCAGGAGATAGATCAAAAGGTTAAAAATTTAGATGTTTTTTTAAGAAGACGTCCAAATGATTTCTATCAAAAATCCCATTTAAAACAGAACACCAAAGCAAAAAAAAACAACACAAATTGTCAATATACAAATATATATACCGCCTGCTTCGTGTCCCTTGTCTTTCTTTATTCCCAACGCCGTGGGAGGACGGAGGGAGAGGTAGGAAACGGTGAATACGTAGCTGCAGTGTCTTATCCACCGCATCCCTATCCAAATCGAACGCCACCGGAATATGTTCAGTCACTCGCAGTGTCAGGGGTGGATATCGAGCCAACTCCTCGTCTTATCGAGCTTTTCTTAAAATTGACATAGTTTGATTTAATATCATTTTACGAGTAATTTAAAAGTATTTTTAGAAACGAGCTAACGAGTCGAGCTGAGCTAAAGCAAAATTCAAATTCATTTGAAATCAACTCATTTTAATGTTTAACCAATTAACAAGTATAATTGAAACAATTTTGAACCGAGCCAATGAGCCTACTAACGAGCTTTTTGTCCACCCTCGCAGATCACATGACACATGCCAAATCAGGAATGACGCTCGCGGCCACCAGTGGCGCCCGACCACGTCCCCGCCCTCGCCGAGCGCGCGATGGTGCCATCCAGCTCGGGAATCGGAGCCCCCAACCCCACAAAGCCACCGGATAAGCTTATAAACTGCGCCGCGGAAGGGCCGCGCCAATGGCGTCCGGACACACGCGACGCAGATACAAATGCGATGGAGTGTGGTGGTGCTAGATGGGAAGCGGTTTGGACAAAGATCTCTTGCAAGGAAGCAAGGAGTCGGTCTCAACGCAACAGAGCTGAAGATTGCGACATCAGCGGACAAGTGAAGGCCACACAGACAGCACGAGAACAGTCCATGCTATTTTTGTGTTGTGTTGTGTCTTGTTCGTTGGCCAGTGGCCACATTAGCTTCTACCACTTCATACTGCGCCGCATGCATCATGCTGGCCCAAAAAGTTGCAAATATCTCACAGGTAGTTTCCATGCATCTTAGATACATTATCTGCATATTGGTCTTCACCATGGACAAAAGGAAAGGGAGGAACAAAATACTCCATTTTCCACCACCTCCATCTTCACCGCTGACTAAACTCAATTAAAATGGCACATTTACTTATACTCCGCCTGTTCCATTTTAGATATCATTTTGGAACACATACAGTCAATCTTTTTAAACTTTAATCTCTAAAGTACGCATATGAAAATAATATTACTAGATTTATCATATAAAAGTATTTTCATGTCATTATATGTTTTTTAATTTTTTTTCTAACATATAATTAGAAAAAGTAATGGTTAAAAGTGTGTATTGGAGATTGTATCATGTCTAAAACTACAAATAAAAAAGAGAGGTAGTGCCATTCTTCCTTGTCTACAATACACACACATCTAAAAGTACGTACTCCCACTTCTCATATACTGCTTTATTGGTGTTGTTATATCTCTTTATCTATTTGAACATATTCTAATAATGATTATAATATACCACAAAGTGAGTTCTATGAAAAAGTTCATAAGAATCCATTTTTTATAACATAATTTACGTATATATTCTTTTTATGCATGGAAAAGGATATATAGTAAAAATGAAGGGTTCCGATGAAAAATTTTCAACCAAGTCGCAGTGGAGTATTTTAGAATTAGTATTTAAGTATACAAAAAGTGATAAAGAGATATAAAATATTCGTTTAGATGGTATATTGATAGTGGGAGTATGTACTCTAGGTGTACTATATATATATATATATATATATATATATATATATATATATATATATATATATATATATATATATATATATATATATATATATATATATATATATAAAAGCAGTTTGTGCATTGTTTGGTCCAGCATCGACTTTCTTTTCTCCAGAAGCTATCTCAGGAGCTTTCTGGTTATGAAAGTGATGGCTTGGTTTGTCCATACATGCTTAGAAAGCTACTCACAACAAGAGGATCAGAATGGGGTGACTTGAATTAATTGGCTTACCAACCAAAGTGAACAGAAGCTACCCAAAAAGGCATGGAATGGAAGCATAGGAGGACGGACTTTCCCTCTTCATCGTCATGATTCTGTTGTCATCCAAATGGTTGGCAACCTAACTTCACACAGGAAAACTCAGATATT
The DNA here is from genome assembly GCA_036346575.1 of Dendrocalamus sinicus. Taxonomy (NCBI): domain Eukaryota; kingdom Viridiplantae; phylum Streptophyta; class Magnoliopsida; order Poales; family Poaceae; genus Dendrocalamus; species Dendrocalamus sinicus. Next base: position 8,575,808 of record CM070653.1, on the reverse strand, counting down.
TTCTGACCAATTCTATCTATTACAGCCGCCCAAAAAAACTTGCGGTCTTGTCGAATAAGTATATTCTTTAATTATGAAAGGATATCATGCTGCTACATAGATAAAGGGGTTATTTATATTAACTTATGCTAAGTCCATATGAATACTTATCTTCTCAAAGCGGTTTTTTCATTACTCTCGTTCCTGTCTCACTCCGAGGTTAAAATAGAGGGCTATGGATGTATCACATACTTCACTCCTCTCGCTCCTGTCTCGCGCATGCATGTCTTTATCACTTTTCCATTGCTCGCCCCCTTCTTCTAAAATCCACTTCTTTCAGTTAGCACTATTTATTTTCAGTTAAAAGCTATCAGTCGTAGCTAAAAAACATTAACCACAGCCAATACGCACACCCCAAAGTATCCAGTATATTACAGCGCATTCCGAAATCTACCCAAATCAAAAAGGCCCAAGCCTAAGTATTAGTGGAACGTTATCCATGAACACAATAAATAGCCATCTCAAATGCAGAAAAAACTCTAGGTTGTTTCAAATGCAACAAAAAGGCAAAAACCACTCCATGCTTCTCTATTATCTACACATACTAGCAGTATGCATACATAACCACGAGATGCTTCTCTATTATCTACGCATACTAGCAGTATGCATACATAACCACGAGGTAGCTAGGTGCAGTTCCTAAAACCTAAGCCATCACTAGTTTAGCTACTACAAATACATAACCTTACATACTAATCCGATCCTTACAAGAGACATATATGTATATGAAGACAATGGAGAAACAACCAGTCTCAAAAAGATTGAAATCTCCGGCTACCCTTTGAAGCTTCTTATTCATGCTGTCCCGCATGTCGTGCCGATGAGGATGCTATTGTTCAAGCGGCGATGTAGGCGACTGAACCGCTAGCCGCTCCGATACCTCTGCGAGAGACGAAAGGTTGCACTTGATTACGGCCTCAACAAAGTAGCAAGTCTCGTCCTTTGTGTTGCCGTCGGGCACATCCACCACGAAGGACTCGATCACAAGCGTCCCTGGCCTGCCATCGATGCTCTCCGGATGGACAGTTATGATGGATGAGTAGTTCTGAAGGACATGCAACACAGCGCGTCAGTATGGATCAAAGAAAAGCTTTAAGAAGTAGTAAAGATCGTCAGTTCCGACATGTCCATGAACAAAAACCTTTGCTTTACAACTAAGGCACCGTGGTCAATTCATTTTTCAGGCAAGGTTCAACAAAACAGCAAAATCACATGCAAATGAGATAGATTCAGAGTACATATCATTGCCTTCCAGAGAAGGCAGCCAACACGTCACAAATTCACAGTTTATGCCGCAAATTATTAATTTGAAAATCAAATGAAGAACACGAAAAGCAGGGTCAATTTCCTACGGTGTATCTTTCCATTCTATCCTGATCAGAGGTCAAAACCATAAGCTTCATTATCGTATTTGTCACAACAGTGATGAGGAACAAGGTAAATGCCTGATCTAGTAAGAGTGAGGGATGAGATAATGGTGACCTCCTGAAGAGCTAAATGCTTTCTAACTACAGATGAGGCATGCAGAGACTAGAATGCTACACATTTGTCACAACAACAAAAATATTTCTGCAACCACGCCTATTGCATTCCATTTATAACATCCAATGATCAGTTTAGCATGAGACTTGCAACACTAGCAAAGGAGTAAAAGTATTTAGTAAGCAGGAACCAAGCAAGAAACAGAGCATGCGCAAGAAATGGCTAGCAGTAGCACGGACCCTGAGCCGGTGGTCGCCACCGACGAACTTGACGCTGAGGATGTGCTCATCGTCGTCGAGAAGCTCGAGCCTCTCGGTGCTGGTGGTCGCCGGCAGGCCGGTCTTGACGTTGACCTCCCGCACGCTACCGATCTCGAGATCGCCGCCGCGCACGACGCAGCGACTGACGAACGGTTTGTACCGCTGCGGCTGGTCGAAGCTCCGCACCAGGGACCACACCTGCGATCAATGACCACCAGTCCACCATTACATCAATCAAACAGTTGCCATGAAACGACCCATCCAGGTCGCCAAAACAGAGCACGGTGGGCACATTGAATTCTAGCATAGCAAACAAATGGTAGGAATCCAATAACCGAACAAGAAGTCAAGAACACATCAACCGAACAAGCACACCAAACGAAGAGCCAAGAAACAAGAACTCCAGATCCATGAAATACCCACAAACAGAGGCAAACACACCCATAGAATCCAAGAAACGAAAGGAGAAGCAAAGGAAGGAAGGGTTGGGGTGCCTTACGAGGTGGACGGGGGCCTTGATGTGCTTGACGAGGGCGGAGCTGCACTGGTTCTCGCCGGGCGAATGGCTGTGCAGCCGCCGCATGTGCTCCGCCGCCGCTCCTCCTCCGCCGCCGTTAGCCGCCTCGTCGCTTAGCCTCCACCCACGCCCTCCGACGCCGCCGCCGACCAGGCCCACCATGCCGGCCCCTCGGTCGGATCCCTCCGCCGCCACTCCGATTAGTGGTCGGGTCGCTCCGCCTCTTCCGCCTCCTCGTGGTTGAGTTTTTTTCCTCCGTCCTCTGCTCCGCGTTTACTTGGCCTGCTTGGAGAGAGAGAGACAGACAGACAGAGACAGAGGGGAAGGGTGGTTTGGGTTAATTGGTTTGGTTGGTTTCCTTACACGGGCGGGTACAAAAATCTGCCCGGGGGAGGGAGGGGTGGGGCCCACCCACGAGTTATCCATGCGCAGACCCTAGGGCAGGGTGGGGGGTGCTTCGAGGAAGCATGCGCCGGGTCCATGGACCAGCGGGGTCGGTTTTTAAGGATTGCTTATAGCAAGTACAATAGTATAGTTAACTAGTGGCTATAATACTTGTTCACTTCATCTATAGTCTTCAAAAAAATAGTTCATACAATAAGGTAGCTATTACAATAACTATTTGGCCCCACGTGTAAGAGAGTGAAATGCATATTTTTACGTGCTATAGCTAGCTACAATTTAGTAGCCAGTTTCCTTCTCTCTCTTCCTTTCTCTCTCTGCCACATAAGATTTTGTTGATATTATATTTGCTATAGTCTGCTGACTAAGTCTTATTGTACCTGCTCTTAGCGACGAGGGTACCGATGATATTTTGCTAGTCAGTCGGTGCGTAACTGGAAATATCTCCCCGCCTATCTCACACACACCAAAAAAAAAGAGCATTACTGTACATGTCAGCGCCACCGAGGTGGACTGTTCATTTGGTTATTTCGAGAAATACGGTTCGGAACATACGGTATATATGGTAAATACAATATTATTAGTTTGGTAAATATAATTTTTTTAAAAAATACGATTCGGTATCCATAACTGGAAATATCTTCCTTCCTATCACACACACAAAAAATGAGCATTATTGTACATGTCAGCGCCACCGAGGTGTCAAGGGCTGTCATCGGGGTACAATTGCTCATGAGCTTGGAGAGTAACATTTTTGTTTTTCTTAAAACAACAGTTTGTTTTACTTCTATATATTGCGATCTGGTACAAGTTTTGAAGTGTTATAAGGTTTTATCATAACCAGATTTGATTAAACTAGATTTATTATCGAATTGCCTAAAACATTGTACGGTTAGATAAGCTATAACCAGGATAACAAATATGGGTTTTGGTTTTTCGCTGACACTCAAATTGTGGTTTTATTTGCAAAACCACTTCTACCTGTTTTTATTTCATAAAACCGGTTTCTTATATCAACGTTCTCAATAGCTGTCGCCTATCCCTTTCCATCACATGAACTTAGCATATTGTGTTACATGGTTAAATAACCAACAAATTGTTCCATCGGGTCTTCTTCACTTGAATGATGGCATGACATACGTTTTTGCTGATGATAAAATAATGCATTTTGTTTATAGGTACCAACAAAACACTATTAATTAAAAACTCGTTCTAATTGCTGTCATCCAATATTTAATAATAAGGAAACTCGTTCTAATATAATAACAGCTTAAATTCTATCTTTCCTAAAACTCGGCTCCGCTCGTTTCGGCTTTAGCTTCTGACTTATTTTTCACTATTCATAAATTTCGTCTTTTTCTGAACTTTTGGCTTTTTTTTTGAGCTTTTTTGCCGGTTCTTTTTTCCGTATTTGTTTGCATTATACGTGATGGCTAATATGTTTTTTCTATTTTTAATTTTTTTTAAATTTAATTATGCTAAATAAGCTCCTGTCAGCTACAGTGTTTTTTCAGCCAGCTATAGTACTTTTCAGTCATAAACCACAAAAAAAGGCCAAATGATCACCACCTTAACTTGTTTCCTAGCCTATTCCTACTCTATGTGATCCAAACAACCACTTAAGGTCAGATCTGAGTCTTTATCATAAAGGCAATCTCTTCTGACGCATGGACATAAAAATGTACTCAAATTGATTCCGCGGTTCTAATATAAATGTATAGTACTATTGGGATATAAGAAAATAAACAAGTTGAAATGATTATTTGAGCCATGTGTGTGATATTACTGCAAAACTTAATTAAGGGATCCACTTAGCTACAATTTCTTTAAGGTGTAACATAATTTGATGTCTCTAACATGAGGTGCATAACAAAAAATCACACATATACCATCGTGTAAATTAGTACTCTCTTAGCTGTCGGATCACGATGATTGTATATGAACATTGACTAACAACCGAAAAAAAATATATACTTCTAGTACATTAATTCAGTTTTGTTCATGATTGGCAGAAACACGAGAACTTGAGTAGTAGTAGGAAACCACATGACATGACCTGGTCCATAGACCTGGTGCACAGCGCTCGTGGGTCCCTGACCATCTTTTACAATATCTACTTGACCTGCCAAAGCCGGTTGTGGCGCCGACTGCCTATTGTCCGGGCGATTGTATTTAATGCATCCTGACGATGACACTGGGGCCCTTGAACACCTAGAGTCCCACATGTCAGTGACACGAATGCCCTTTCCTTTTTGGGTTCGTGCCAATAATCGGATTCCTGCTCTTTTTTTTTTTTTCTGAAGCTCGTCTCCGGCCGGCGAAGGAAGAGCATACCATTGAGTAGGGGGATGTAATCACTGTCATGCGGGACCCATGGTTCAAATGGCCCGCATGTAAGTGGGTGGGAGGTAAAACGCGTTAGCGTGGGGGCGGGCATGTAGCGGCCCTGATGGCTCCGCGTCGCGGTCGGTGCTTCAGCTCGGCACGGCAAGGCTGACGCCACGATGACGTCACAAGAAAGGTTCGTAGCGAAAACCAAACGGGTTTTCACAATCTCTCTCTTTGCATTACACGCCAAAAGAAATGAGATCCACATATATGGTTTTACTTTACATATACAGCAGATATAAGCCGAACGTAATTTAGAGGTTTTGACTTTTAATCGTCAAGAGGTCGCTCTAATTTGATCAACCTTTTGAGCCTGGCTTAGCAAAATCACGAGTCAATGCCTATCTATCCATTCTGAAAACATTGTTTTGAGTATACGGTCTATGAAGTCTTTCTCGTGTTCTAGACATGTAATAAATTTAAGTTTATATGTATGTTATATGTTGCTCTAAAAATGCAAATTGCCATAATTATTTTCCGCGGTTTTTCTACGGCGAAAATACCCCCCAATAAGCTCTAGATCGGCGCGCGCCTCTAGAAACGATGCATGCTCCCTGTGAATCGATCATGCCTGCCTGGGCGCGGCAATGAGATCCAGATCTGGCTAGCCCTCCTAGCTTTGCTAGCCGTGTGACGTGCTTCATTGATTGTGTTTGACATTGCTTGCTTGTCAATGAAAGCAAATACTGGCGGCAAGGGTTAGTAGGGGCATTCATGCGGTCTGACAGTACCATATCTGTTTCCCCACGGGTCACTCATGAGCTGACGGAGGGTTGGTGGTGCATGGCTGTTGCCTGGGGTTCATGGGTGATGCCCAGACCAAGTACAGTAATAATATTTCTTTGTATTATCTGTGATGTGATACTATGTGTTTTTATTTTTAATTTTTTTAAATTTAATTACGCCAAAAAACATAAACAGTTATAGTACAAAATAAACTATCTACAGTGCCAAACAGAGAAAAATAAGCCATAAGCTATTAAAAAATCCAAATGGCTAGGAAAGACGACAATTAATAATATGGATGAACGAAATTAAAAAGATAAATGCATGTATAAAAGCTAGAGCAATGAATGAAGGGAAACTAATTAGGATGATGATTACTGTTATTGGGTAATTTCTTATTATCGGTTGTTTTTAGAGGGTACAAGGCCGACATATAAGCTTAATATATACCACACTCATATCATTCATGCACACACATACGTGCACGCCCTCTACACACGATTAGAATTTATTAGAGACATCTAAGGCCTCACGGAATACTAGCACATGCGTTCCCATTAAATACATATACATATGTACTTATAAATTAGTGGATGTTGTTGTGATTACAGACCAAACAGAGAGAGGGAGAGAGAGTAGTATAGTAGTGGAGAGTTAGGTGAGCAATGCTTGAGGCTCCCCCCATGGCCTGGATGGCATGTATATATATTCACATGGGGAGTGTTTTACAATCATGTCCTTACACCCAAGTATCCCTCTCAAGGGCATTTATGTCATTATACATGTCCCATTTTGAGCTTTACAACCTTCTAACAGGCCTGCTGGGCTTAGGTGGGGGCCACCCCTACAACAGGAGCCTCTCATGGTGAAGGGCTTTACAGGCCGAAGCCATGTTGCCGAGCCATTTGGCCCCCTCCGTCCCTGCGGCCTGTGACTTTCTGTACTGTTGGATGGAGTCTTATTTGCCGGTGCAGCCCAACCTCGCGCCGAGGATACAGAGTCGATCTGGCCGCTGAAGCCGTCCTTGACCACGGAGCCTTTCGGTCGTGGAGCTGAAGTCGAGGCGAAGACGGGTTCATTCAGCGGACACACCGAGGCGCGGGGCAGGCCCGCCTCCCGTGCGTGATGCTAGAGCCAAGGGCGGGCTCTTCCCGCGGAGACGGGTCCGAAGCGAACACTGGCACGCGAGCGTTCTTCCCATTTAGTCATTTGCTCGCTTGCCGTTGTTTTGCTCTCTTTTCTCCCCGCTTGCTGGCGCGATCCGCCCCTGCCCCTACTCATTTGGTCATGCGCTCTCGAGGGGAGAATGGCTTGCCGCGATGAACCTGCTCACTGGCCTAGCGGTAGCGCCTCACCCAGCCCATGCGATTCGTTGTCGTCGACCCCAGTAGAGTACTCTCTGGTGGCCCGCGAGCCCTCATAGGCCAACAAATGATGGGAGGCCCGAGAGAAGTTTGGAACGCGTTGCTCCCGTGTGTTGGGGCCAAGTCTCATGACGAAGGAGACGATCCAGGCTCTCCTCTGGGAGGAGAGGCTGACGGACTGTGCTGCGGTTCGCCTGCCCGCTCGGGACGAGACGGAGCTGCACCCGGCGGAGGGGGAGGCGATCGTCTTCGTCGCGTATTTCGAGGCCGGGCTCCGGATACCAGCAACGCTCTTCGTCGGTGAGGTCTTGTGGGCTTATGAACTGGAGCTGGTGCAGCTGACCCCGAATGCAATAGTCCGCCTGGCTGTCTATGTCTGGGCGGCGCAGACAGAAGGTATCCATCCCAGCGCGTCCCTATTCGCCTTTCTCCATGACGCGCGCTACCAGCCGAAGAAGTTCAAGGGGGGCGGTCTCCAACTTCGGCAGTGTGAACTTCGTGCCGAGGCCGCAATGTGCGAAAATCTTCCCCGCTAACTCGACGCGAGGGAAGTGGGACTCCGGCTGAACTTCGTGCCGAGGCCGCAATGTGCGAAAATATTCTCCACTGCTACAGACAGACCTATCACAGACGGTTCGGAACCGTCATCACAGACGGTTCCTGAACCGTCAGTGTTTAGGTGTCAGTGATAATAGGTGGTTATCACAGACGGCTTGGGTCTGTGATAACTCACATTAAAAAACCGTCTGTGATAGTCGAATATCACAACCGGTTTGTTATAAAAAATCGTCTGTGATAGTCTCGTGACCGGCGGTGGGAGCGAGGGGCGTCGGGAGGAACCGGCGGCGGCGTCGGGAGGGAACGGCGGCGGGAGGGACCAAAACCTAGCTAGCAGGGGCGCTGGACAGTGGAGACTAGAGATTACTCCGCGGGTATTTATAGGGAAACTATCACAGACGGTTCCGTAAATGAACCGTCTGTGATAGTTATATCACAGACGGTTCTATAAATATAACCGTATGTGATATTCATATTATCACAGACGACGCTAATTATATAACCGTCTATGATATGCATATTATCACAGATGGTTATATGTATAAAACCGTCTGTGATATCATACTATCACAGACGGTTCTATTTATAGAACCGCCTGTGATGTGTTATCACAGATGGTTTCTTTCAATAAACCGCCTGTAATAGTTCAATATAAATACCAGCAGCTAGCTAGGTTCCTATGTCATTTTACAATTACAATGGAACATAGATACATTTATGAAAAACGCAAGCATAACCATAAATATAACTATTTCTTAGTTCCTGAGTCATTTTACAGTTCAATGGAACATAGTTACATTTATGAAAAACGTGAGCATAACCATAAATATAAATATTTCATAGTTACATTTATTACACTTGGCTATTTCATTTTAAATAAAGCCCTTCACGATGATCAACACGCATATAGCTTGCTTCATTGCCTTGTTTTTCCTCAAGCCTGATGCCGTCACCGAATGGAGGCAAATCATCAAATTGATTGTACTCTTCCTCATCCACAACATTCTCAACCCCGACAATCCTTCTTTTTCCCTGAAGAACTACATGGCGCTTCTTATTTGCCGGATCGGTTACATAAAATACTTGAACAACTTGCCTTGCGAGTACGAATGGTTCGTCTTTGTATCCTACACATTCGAGGTCCACGGTAGTGACGCCGTACTTGTCGACCTTTACACCCCATGGGAGTTGGACCCAACTGCACCGAAATAGAGGAATCTTAAAAATTACATAGTCAAGCCCCCAAATCTCCTCTACAAGCCCGTAGTATGAGCTTCGGCCAGTGGTACTGACGTGTGCATCATAGGCATCTATGCGGACACCTGAGTTCTGCACTGTGCTCTTTCTATCCTGATCTATTGTATAAAATATGTAGCCATTAATGTCCTATCCTTGCCATGTCACAATTGTAAAGTTTGGCCCTTTTGCCAACCATTGTAGTGTTTCACTTGACGACCTCCTAGTCAATTGCGCCTTCAACCATTCGTTGAACTGACGGTTGTGTTGTCTCGTGATCCAAACTTCTGACTAGCCTGCATTCTCCTGACGTAGCATGTCCTTGTGCTCTTCAATATATGGGGTCACTTCAGTCATGTGTTGTAAAACCATGAAATGGGCTTGAGCATACGTATTTTGATCCGGAGTTATTGCTTTCCTTCCGATAGTCCCGATACCCTCTATCCTCCCATCGTGACGAGATAGAGGTACACCTATCGGCTCGACCTGAGCCATGTAGCCGATGCAGAATTCAATGACCTCTTCTGTTGTATAACCTTCGATAATGCTACCCTTCGGTCGAGATCGATTACGTACATAGGACTTTAGAATTCCCCTGTACCTCTCGAAAGGGTACATATGACGTAAAAATACGTGGCCGCATATTTTTATCTCTTTCACAAGGTAGACAATGAGATGGACCATGATATCAAAAAATGATGGAGGGAAATACATCTTTAGTCCATCGGGATCAATGACCTTCTGAGCAATTGCGTTGAAGAAATAACACAGCCTTATGATTGTCACTCGAACCTTGTTCGGCAAAATACTTCTAATTGCAACAGGTAGCATTTGTGTCATTAGCACATGACAGTCGTGAGACTTCATGCCAATTAATTTCAAATGTTCCATGGAAACAAGTTTCTTCATGCTGGTGGAGTGACCAGATGGAACTTTCACACCATGTAAGGACTGACACAGTTCAGTTCTCTCGGACTTAGATAGAGTGTAGCAAGCTGGGGGAAGGTACGTCCGGCCTTTATCAGTCTCTATCGGTGCTAACTCGGTCCTGATGTTCATAGCGACCAAGTCACGCCTTGCGTTAACACCATCCTTTGTTTTATCGGGAATGTTCAGTAAGAGACCAATCAAACTGTCACATACATTGTTCTCTACATGCATGATATCGATGCAATTGTGAACTTCTAAGTGCTCCAATAAGGCAAGTCCCAAAATATTGACCTCTTTTTCCACATGTTCTTCCTCAATTTACGCCAGGTGCTATGTTGGCTGCTCATGTTACCAAAAGGATTCATTCCGTCTGTACTCAACCCAAACCTTATATTTCTCGGTTCCACACCGAAATCTACAAACATCCTATTGATGTTCCTCCACTGGGCAGAATCAGCAACATGTCTTATCATTCTGTCTTTCTTACGCTGCTCCCAGTGCCAACGCATCAATCTTGCATCCTTGCGGTTTGCAAATAAACGCTTCAAACGGGGGATTACAGGAAGATACCGCATCACCTTAGAAGAAGGTCCTTGCTTCACCTCGATGCCCTTCCCATCATCAGAGTCATTTTTACGCTTGTATCGAGATGCTTTGCACACCGGACAAACATGTAAGCTAGCATACTCTTTATGGTATAGGATACAATCATTCGGACATGCATGTATTCTTTCTACTTCGATTCCTAATGGACAAAGAATCTTCTTGGCTTGGTAGGTGGTTCTCGGCAACACATTTCTCGTTGGAAGCATGTCCGCTAGGAGACCTAACAATGCCGTGAAACTCTTGTCGGACCAACCATTGCTTGCCTTCAATTTCAGTAGTTCTAGAACTGATGACAACCTCGTGTATTGCGGCTTGCAGCCCGGGAACAAAGGTTTCTCCGAGTCCTCCATCAAGCCCTCGAATTTACCAAACTCTCTCTCACTATAGTTCCCTTCTGCATCACGTAACATCTGATCCAGATTGTCATCCTACGACCTATCCTCATGATCGAAAGAACAGTCCACATCTGGCATATCGTTGTCTCCCTCGACTATGTCATAACTACCTTCTTGTGTACTCTTCTCTTCACCGTGACTAGTCCAACATTTGTACCCTTTTCTGAAACCCCTTCGAATCAAGTGAGCCTCAATCTGCGTCGAGCTGCTAAACATCTTGAGATTATCACAATCAATGCATGGATAATACATATATTTCATCCCCTTCTTCAACGTATCCAGCTCGGCTGCCCTTCTAAAAGTAGACACACCATTAATGTATTCTTCACTCACACGGTTCTCAATGTACATCCAGCTTCGGTCCATCTACGCTACATAAGTAACAAATGGGTGTCAAAAATGATTATTAAACCTAGCTATCATCTCCAGCCTTCAATTACAAAAACATGCATGCATATAAGTTATTAAAAGTAATTGAGTACTAATCTCTTATCAGATCACTAAGAAGACGAAGATATGTTTTCACCCCGAACTCCCTAAAGCCGGCCGCCTTGCTCCACCCATGCAGCACAATGAATGAATGAATTAAGACAGATCTGGGTCGATATCGAGCAAGTACGCCCAGTAATTAATAGTGCAGAATATCACAGACGGTTCCAACCACAAACAGTCTGTGAAACTAATATATCATAGACGGTTCGTGTTAATAACCGTCTGTGAATTATCATAGACGGTTATTAATACGAACCATCTGTGATGTCCACAATATCAAAGATGGTTTGTAATACCAACCGTCTGTGATTTATGCGTATCACAGACGGTTCGTATTAATAACCGTCTATGATAGTCTACATTATCACAGACGGTTATTAACACGAACCATCTGTGATGTCCATAATATCATAGACAGTTTGTAATACCAACCGTCTGTGATTGGTGTGTATCACAGACGGTTCTTATATAAAACCGTCTGTGCTATGAACCGTCTGTGAAGGGCCTTCACAGACGGTTCATACCACAAACCGTCTGTGATAGTTCACTCTATACGTCAAATTTTTTTCAGTTTTTTTGGCTAGCCTCAAGAAATTAAATAATGTTACCCATGGCCTTCAAAAACAAGCAAATAGAGACGCAAGCACAACAACACATTCAGATCTATTACAACGGAGGCGCTAGCTCACAGTAGTAGTCGGCGTTGTGGAGGAACAAGAAATACAGACACAAGCACAACAACACATTCAGATTTATTACAGGATAACAAGCTAACGAGCCCTTCATGGCACGACGGTGCAGTTGAACAAGACACACTTATGACATTTACGGCAAGAGTGTGTTGTCCAACCACCCGCCGTGCCGCGACGGAGGTGCTAGCTCATAGCAGAGGGGAGATGCATGAAGGAAGCTAGCTAGTGGATGAACTCACGCGTGACTAGTACCGCTGGAAAGGTAGATGGGGAGTTATTAATAAGGGCCGAGCAGTGGGAGGAACTGCTGCCTGCCATTCGATGTGGAGAGAGTGGACGGGTGAGATCGAAATCCTGGGTATACGCCAATTATTGGTAACATTTGCTTATCACAGACGGTTATTAATACGAACCGTCTGTGATGCGTACTATCACAGACCGTTCGTGTTACTAATCGTCTGTGATTGTGCTTATCACAGACGGTTCGTAAATAGAACCATCTATGATAGACCTTCACAGACGATTCATACCACAAGCCGTCTGTGATAGATCACTCTATAAGTCGAATTTTTTCAGTTTTTTTTGGCTAGCCTCAAGAAATTAAATTTTTTCACTTACGGCAAGAGTGTGTTGCCTAGTATGCCACCGTGCCACAACGGAGGCGCTAACTCACGGCAGTAGTCGCGTTGTGGAGGAACAAGCAAATACAGAGGCAAGCACAACAACACATTCAGATCTATTACAGGATAACAAGCTAACGAACCCTTCATGGCACGACGGTGAGCCTAAACAAGACACACTTACGACACTTACGGCAAGAGTGTGTTGTCCAGACTCCTACCGTGCCGCGATGGAGGCGCTAGCTCATAGCGGAGGGGAGATGCATGAAAGAAGCTAGCAAGTGGATGAACTCATGCGTGACCAGTACCACTGGAAAGGTAGATGGGGTTATTAATAAGGGCTGAGCCGTGGGAGGAACTGCTGCCTGCCATTCGATGTGGAGAGAATGGACAGGTGAGATCGAAATCCCTGAATTTTTTCTATTTAAGCCCTTTTTTTGAAAAATATTCACATTTAGACCCCTGGTGGTTTTAATTCCGTTTTTGGACCCAGGGGGTCGGAGTCGTGGATCACGGCGCCGAGGTAACACGTCTCGACGCCGTGATCCATGGCTCCGAGGCCCCAGGCCGGCGCCAGCGTGGCGACCCGCGTGGTGCCGACGTGGCGGCTTCGGCGCCGTGATCCACGGCTCGAGCTCGGCGCCGTGACTCGTGGCTTCGACCGAGCCGTGGATCTGGCGCCGAGCTAGCGGCATTTACCCGATCGCCGGCCGAGCATTCATTTCGCGTCGCGTCGCCTCGCCCCGCCTCTGCCGTGACCGCCTCCCCGCCGCCACCGCCTCGGCTCCGCGCGCCGCGCCTCCGCCCGGCCTGCCTCGCCGCCTTCCGGCCCCGCCGCCCCGGGCAGCAGCGCCTCGGCCCACGCCTCCCGGCCGCCACCGCCTCCCGCCGCCACCGCCTCCGGCCCCGCCGCTGCCCGCCCGCCGCCTCCCGGGCGGCAGCGCCTCCCGCCACGCCGCCTCCCGCCGCCGCGCCTCCCCGCCCGCCAGCGCCTCCCCGGCCCCCGCAAGCCTTCAAGGTGAATCTCTAGTATATCGTGAATTTTTTCCACATATGTTACACACTGTCGCTTAATGTTCACTCCATATTTTGCTAGCCTACGAGGCCCCGTTTTAGACTTTGCACAGGGCCTCGGTTTTGGCCGGGACGGCCTTGAGAATATCTGATCAAAATCCGGGACGGCCGGGCAGGGGCAGTGAACGAATTGAATGGTTGGGGGGCTCGTGGCGTTGGTTTGGTTGGAGAGAAATGGGAGCAGGAGTGAGTGTGACTACGTGTGTAGCTAATTAAGCTAGTGATGGATGGGAGGGAAACAAGCTCATAGGGACAGAGATACTATACGTACGTACTGGAGTAGTATATATGAAGAACGCAACTCTCGTTGGGGTTGGGGGGCAGCCGGGCAGGGCACTATCCATGCCTTTTGGGTCTCTTGGTTTCGTTCGTCGTTGTGTCTTCTTCTTCTGTCTGTCAGGCTAGGATTAGTATCCAAAAATTTGGAAGAGTATGATGGAGTAGTATCCAGAAGCCAGGCTAGGATTGAATGCTGATTGAAATCATTCGTAATCGAACGTGCACGGACCTAATTTGTTGGCCTAGGCATCTGTCTGTCGTCTGTCGTCTGCATGTGTTTGACTTCAAAAAAAGACAATGTAGGCTGCATATTATAACTGAAAATCTCATGTGACTATATCTGGATCCTATTAGATATATAGATGTTTGAACAAGAGTGCATTTATAGATGTTTGAATGGGAAAGGGTTCATTTAGACAAGTATGCTATTAAATAAAAATCTCATGTGACTATATAGATGTTTGAATGGGAAAGGGTTCATTTAGATATTTTATTGCTTAAACAAGTATGCATGTGATTTATCCAAAATTTCGCTTAAAGGTATTAATTTTGGTTTTGTGTATGAACTAGATGGACAACCTAGTGACCCTATATCATGGAGGCAGTGTGACAAGTGATGATTATGGAAATGTTCAATTTGTTGAAATGCAAAGGGTGCCTCTGATATTCGGTGATCGGCCGTCGTTTAGTGAGTTGGTTGCTAGGGCTCGGAGAAGCTACATTGTCATGCAAACGAGGAGAGCATCACAGTTGAGGGGTTACTTCACTTCGGTTCGAAAGACACAATTCTCAGGCGGTTGATCTTAATTGGTTCAGAGGATGAGTGGGACAAATATGTCAAATTGGTTATGAGGAATGAGTTAAAATGTTTGGACGTTGTTGTGCGGAAGGTGTCCATTGATCCCACCACTCACGGTTATTCACCAGAACTAGGTGATCAGGCACCCTTTGACCCTCTGTTACCGGATCTTGCGGTGGATCTTGCGATATATCGACCGTTCTACGCACAATCGTTCCTAAAAAAATTACCATATTTTTTATGCATCTACAACGAGCCAATCAACATAAACTTGTTTTACAATTTTATCAGATTGTTTTGTAATTCACAACTACAAAATTAACAAAACTTATAATCATTACAGTTCTTGCACTCAATCCCACGTGTTCAATATCACTTTCGTTCATTTCGTCTAATTGTTCATATCACATTTGTGCTCAAAAAATTTTCATTAAATTGTACTCCACATCAAAATTTTATGTTTCAAAACCATTACCAACGTACCATAATATTTTAAAAAATCTACAACAAATTTCCTACATGTATCATCCGCAACATAACGAATTTTCAAAACATATGTCGATTTTTTCTCTATAAATAAATAAATATATTACATAATATTACTATAATTAAATAATCAAAATAAAAATACAACTAGTAATTCTTTTGCGACAACGTAAAGCCTAATCGGTGCAAACCCTAGACGCCGAGTGTCTCCGGACGTGGCAGGAGCTCGGCGCCACGACCCACGGCCCGAGGTCGGCGCCACGACTCACGGCCCGAGGTCGGCGCCACAACCCACGGCCCGAGCTCGAGCCACGATCTGGCGCCGAGGTGCTGCCACGTCGGCGCCACGCAGGCCACCAGGTTGGGGTGGGCCTGCGACCTCGGAGCCATGGACCACGGCGCCGAGACGTGTTACCTCGGCGTCGTGGGTCACGGCTCCGACCCCCTGGGTCCAAAAACGGAATTAAAACCACCAGGGGTCTAAATGTGAATATTTTTCAAAAAAAGGGCTTAAATAGAAAAAATTCGGTCGAAATCCTGGGTATACGCCAATTATCGGTGACATGTAATCATCACAGACGGTTATTAACACGAACCGTCAGTGATGCCATAATATCACAGACGGTTTGTAATACCAACCGTCTGTGATAGATCAGAGACAGTTTGGAATACGAACCGTCTGTGGTATTAATATCAGAGACAGTTTGGAATACGAACCATCTGTGTTAATGCTTAAATATGCATGCCCTAATCCTACTCTTTTACACACTGTACATCCTCTCCTCATTTTCTTCATCACCACATTTCTAAATAATGACATCTAAAATTCTTTTGATCTCCTTCCTCTCATCTATCCATCATGAGTTGTTCGGACGCAACCTTACACAGGCGGCCAACAATTTACGTCTGGAGCAGCTCCTCCGCTCACACCCTGCTCTCCTTCCTCGACACACTTCCATCCGTCAGCTGGACCTCATCATCCGTCGCCGATGGAGGTGTCTCATTGTCGCTCAGGATAGGGAAACCACCCTCAGCCTCGTTTTTCTCTACAATGTGCGCAAAACAAAGGAAGATCATGCGGCAGTGCAGACACACATGGATAACCTTGCCGATCAAGCAGAATCGGCCGATTCTGAGGAAGCTTATCATGGCATCCTGTTTGAGATTATGGAACATGCTAATGATTTGTCCAGGCTTGAGGAGGATGTGGAGAGGGCAAGGACAATCTTGATGGTATTCGAGAACACAGCGGCTGATCCTCCAACTCCAGAAGTCGACGAAGAAGCATATGAAGCACAAAAGATTCAAATCTGGGAATCCCTTTTTTTTTTTGCACTTTTGCAATAAAATTGCCTTGAATTTGACTCTCATCTCAGTTTAGCTTCTGTAGTTCATACGACAACGGTCTGTCAGGTTTACCACAGACGGTTCATATTAAGAACCGTCTGTGATAGTTTCATAGATGGTTATTAACACGAACCGTCTGTGTTGTCCAAATTATCACAGACGGTTCGTATTAAGAACCGTCTATGAAAGTTCACAGACGGTTCTTAAATACGAACCGTCTGTGATGTCTCAATTATCACAGATGGTTCGTGTTAATAATCGTCTGTGAAAATATCACAGACGGTTGCCAGTATAAACCGTCTGTGACAGTTTAATCACAGACGGTTCATACGGAACCGTCTATGATGTAGCCGTCCAGTATAGCCTCTTTTGTAGTAGTGTATATATATATTCACATGGAGAGTGTTTTACAATCATGTCCTTACACCCAAGTATCCCTCTCAAGGGCATTTATGTCATTATACATGTCCCATTTTGAGCTTTACAACCTTCTAACAGGCCTGCTGGGCTTAGGTGGGGGCCACCCCTGCAACAGGAGCCTCTCATGGTGAAGGGCTTCACAGGCCGAAGCCATGTTGCCGAGCCATTTGGCCCCCTCCGTCCCTGCGGCCTGTGACTTTCTGTACTGTTGGATGGAGTCTTATTTGCCGGTGCAGCCCAACCTTGCGCCGAGGATACAGAGTTGATCTGGCTGCTGAAGTCGTCCTTGACCACGGAGCCTTTCGGTCGTGGAGCTGAAGTCGAGGTGAAGACAGGTTCATTTAGCGGACACGCCGAGGCGCGGGGCAGGCCCGCCTCCCGTGCGTGATGCTAGAGCCGAGGGTGGGCTCTTCTCGCGGAGACGGGTCCGAAGCGAACACTGCCACGCGAGCGTTCTTCCCATTTAGTCATTTGCTGGCTTGCCGTTGTTTTGCTCTCTTTTCTCCCCGCTTGCTGGCGTGATCCGCCCCTGCCCCTACTCATTTGGTCATGCACTCTCGAGGGGAGAATGGCTTGCCACGACGAACCTGCTCACTGGCCTAGCGGTAGCGTCTCACCCAGCCCACGCGATTCGTTATCGTCGACCCCAGTAGAGTACTCTTTGGTGGCCCGCAAGCCCTCGTAGGCCAACAAATGGTGGGAGGCCCGAGAGAAGTTTGGAACGCGTTGCTCCTGTGTGTTGGGGCCTAGTCTCATGACGGAGATGACGATCCAGGCTCTCCTCTATGAGGAGAGGCTGACGGACCGTGCTGCGGTTTGCCTGCCCGCTTGGGACAAGATGGAGCTGCACCCGGCGGAGGGGGAGGCGATCGTCTTTGTCGCGTATTTCGAGGCTGGGCTCCGGATACCAGCAACGCTCTTCGTCGACGAGGTCTTACGGGCTTATGAACTGGAGCTGGTGCAGCTGACCCCGAATGCAATAGTCCGCCTGGCTGTCTATGTCTAGGCGGCGCAGACAGAAGGTATCCATCCCAGCGCGTCCCTATTCGCCTTTCTCCATGACGCGCGCTACTAGCCGAAGAAGTTCGAGGGGGGGGGGGCGGTCTCCAACTTCGGAAGTGTGAACTTCATGCCGAGGCCACAATTTGCGAAAATCTTCCCCGCTAACTCGACATGAGGGAAGTGGGAGTCCGGCTGGACGCGGCGGTGGTTCTACCACCGCGTGACGAGCAACAGCGGCCTCCGGTGCTGGGGACGACCGATGTCCTTCAATACTTCGTCGGATGTGGGGCCCAAAGGCGACGACGAGCATCAGGCGCGGAGGCTTGTCGGTACCACCCTCCGGTTCAACATGCGTGACCTTGCCGAAGAGTTCATCATGTATGGGGTGGCGCTGCTCTCCGGCCGGTGGAAGCACCAGCGTGGTCCCACCCGGTGGGACAACGTTCGGCCGACGGTGTCTTGTCTTCCAAAGCCCTCTGCTCCTCGTATGTCTTCGGCCAAAGACTTCGTACACACACACACACATATATATATATATGTATATATATATATATGTATGCATGTAACTTTTTTAGGAACGATGCCTCGCTCTGCCTGTAGGGTTCCTGCTAGAGGATGCGGAGCGTGCGGTAGTTGCGTTCCTTGGGCCATACACGGCCAAGGAGCACGAGCTGTGCAAAGCCACGACCAGCCTGGCGAAGCTCTAGGCCTCCCCGTGCCGGAGCGCGCGATGCCGGCACCAATCCGGACTCATCGTCGTGATGGCAACAGCAAGGTAGGGGCGTCTCCCTCTTGGTGCAGGGCCCGTTCTCCTGCCTGAAGGATCGCGCGTAGGCTACGATAGCAGAAAACAAAACTTTTCTACCGCGCACACCAGGACATCATGCTAAGGAGGGATCATGGATCGTTACCACTAGACGCGCAGCGCAGCGAAGAAGAGTTGGAGAAGCCGATCCAACCACGCGCGTCGAGGTAGTAGTGGAAGTAGCCGATCATCCCGACGGATCGTCTCCTCCACGCGATCAACCACACCACGAGCAGATCCAATCGTAGGTTGTTGATGCCAATCAACGCCGCGAACGGCGGCGCCCACCGGTATCCACACGTCCGGGTGGAACGCCGATCGCGAGTGTACTAGCACTCGCGAGCGGCTAGGGTTTGGCTCGGGAGGTGGCGGCTAGGGTTTAGCTCGGGATGAACAGAAGCATACCCCTTCAGCCCCTCGCCTCCATATATATAGACCTCCTCACTTGGGCCTCGTGGACCGAGGCCCAATAGGTGTCTATCCGAATCTCTATCCGAATTGAGCCCACATCCGAATCACATTCGAATTAGTGTTCCAACCCGTTAAGTGTGCGACCACAGAGGTTCACGTATACTTGGTCGCGACCGAAACGCCTTTCGGTCACCACGTTAATAGCGGCCTCTAGTAAGACATATTAACCCCAAAGTATACGTAAAGATCATATCGGCTGAACCTGTAATGTTCTCATGTACGAATCCCTTTGCCTCACGATATAGATTAAGCTCAAGGAAAGACCTGTGTCATCCTCTTAATAGCTCAATCACTCTCTCGATTCTGTGATGGATTATAAACTCGTGATTGACTCCTCAATCACCTTGGCATGGCCATGCACTTTCATAATCCATTACATCGAGGGGCCCAGAGATATCTCTCCCATAAGGTGGGGCAAATTCTATCTTGATCATTCACATCCCACTACATGTTTCATAGCAAACCCAAAGACCACTTTTATGACTACCCAGTTACGGAGTAGTGGTTAGTAGTCCCAAAATAGGCTACTACGCATGTTGGGAACCATGATGATCTCAAGTCTAAGGATTCTACATAAACACTACTTGAGACCAACTGATGACACATGGAATCTCTGCAGTGTTTCATGGCGGGTCTATCCAACATATGTTCACTAACACATGTCCATATTATTGATTTGGTATCTCCATACCATGATCCATGAGACATGATCATCAATCAATACATATGCTGATCTTTGAATCATATTTGTTCCTCATATGATATATAATCAGGGATCATTTAGAAATAGCAACATTTTGGCATTAAGAGTCTCATGAATAAGTCACATACTCATTGATCAATAATGATAATGTCTATTTCAAGGAACAAAGCAATGTATCATAAACATAGTATGTGATATATTCAACATCTCCATGTTGCCTCTAGGGCATATCACCAACACTGCCGCCGTATCCAGAACCTAAAATTCCTAATAACAGACCAAAATCCCCTACACGATTAGTTACAAAAGCTTTTTGACAAGCACTCGCTGCAATTGGCCGTGTAAACCAAAAGCCTATCAATAAATAGGAACACATTCCCACAAGTTCCCAAAAAAAATAAATTTGTATCAAATTGGAACTAGTAACCAATCCCAACATGGAAGTATTGAAAAAACTTAAAGTGTCTGTAGGTGGCTTTTCAAGTCCACCGTCAAATCCCAGGGCTCAACCCTAGACAGGTGGTGGAAACTACCAAGCTGGAGTACGGTAGGGGCAGAGGGAATTTTCGGTGGAGTGGTGAAATGCATTGACATTGGAAAGAACAACAACGGCGAAAACTCTGCTGGGCCGACATTGACACTGAGAGATGAAAGCTAGGGGAGCAAATGGGATTAGAGACCCCAGTAGTCCTAGCCGTAAACGATGGATACTAGGTGCTATGCGACTCGACCCGTGCAGTGCTGTAGCTAACATGTTAAGTATCCCGCCTGGGGAGTACCAGTCGCATCACCGGTGACTGCTGCCGAGGCCGGGGGCACGGTCGTCGCTAGGTCCGAACACACTGGCTCGGAGGATGAGGAGCATACTGCCCCCAGCGAGGGGGCTCCGGGCGGCGCTGAGGAAACAGGCCATGGCACCGACACCCAGGAGGGCGAGGCCTCGTCACCTGCATCGGCCGCCGAGGGCTTATTGGCTGCGCCGGCCGTTGCGGCTGAGGAAGCGTCGCCAATGTCTCCAAGGGTGAAGCGCCCTCGGATACGATCGCCCTCCCCATCGAAGCGGTTCAGCGTGGCGGGCGGTGTTGCCGGGGATTCGGAGTCCGATGGCGAAGCCATCCGGTCCGAGGGGGACTCGCCCCCCAACGCAGATGAAGCCCCCGTGGCCCAGATCGAGGCGGGGGACACCTCCCCGTGCCGTGGTGCCAACCGAGGCAGAGCTAACACCTCCTCATGCGTCGCCTGAGGGTATTGAAGGTAGGCGCAATTCTTTCTCCCCCCGCGACTTCGCGATGCTCTCTCCGATTTGCTCGCTCATTCCGTCGTCGACATCAGACGAGATAAGATCTCCCGGACGCGGTCAAGGATTGAGTAACGGAGATGGTTGTGAAGTCTCCTGCCTTCCTGCCCAGGACGTGGTGTCAACGCCTTGTGCTCTCGAAGTTGTTGGCGCGGAGGCCCAGCGGCCAGTTGTCTCCAACTTCATTCCCCGGCCAGAGATGCTTTGGGTTCTCCATGAGGTCGTGGAGTGCGCCGACTCCAGCATAGATCGACGGGCACTGTCGTTGTGCGGGACGGAGCTCCGGGCGAGTGCGCTGGAGGTCTCGGAGATGAGGGTAAGTGCTTGGGTTCACGACTTGTGCCATTGTCCGGGACTTTGCTAAGAACTGCACTTTGCAGACCCTCGCTCTCAGCTGAGCCCTAGAGGAGGCACGTATTCGTGAGCGAAGGGTGCTAGAGGGTCGGCTTCGAGCTGCCGAAGAGGCTCACGCCGCCAAGGATGAGCGCATCCGTTTGTTGGAGATGGGGAGCGCGAGAGTGATCTCCGATGCGCAGATGCTCGCTGCGGAGGCGCAATGCGCAGCGGCGGAGGCGCAACGTGCCGTGGCGGAGGCCCAGCGTGCTGCGGTGAAAGAGCGCGACGGCTTGCTCCAGTAGATTGCGGCGCTGGAGGAGGAGAAGGCCCAGCTCGCCGGATCCCTTGGAGAGAGGAACCAGACTTTGGGTGATGCCTCGGTGGTGGCGTGGGGGGCGATGGAGTATTTGGAGGATGCCCTCAAGGATCTTTGCGTCGACGTGCCGGCCCCAAGGACCTAGAGCGGACGCTTCGGCGAATTGGAGAGGGTTCGGGCCTTGCCCTCCGCGCCGCCAAAGCCTTCGGTGACCACTGCGGCTTCCTAGTGCTTGCATTGCCCTCGCCATGCTCCGTAGCCGAGGGTGTCAGCACGTCAACAGGCTGGCCGACCCCCAGTTGGAGATGCCAGCCGAAGCCGGGGTGATGTCGAGTGTCGTTCGCGATGCCCAGCCCGCCGTCTAGGCCTTCTACGACCGGATCTGGGGCTACATCGGGGAGGACGCGGCAAAGGTGGTGCTGCGGTGGACGCTGCACAGGGAGGGGAACTTCGGCCAGTGGCTCGACGAGGTTCCACGGTGCAACAAAGACGGTGCCACCGTCCCTGGGCACAGCGCGGACCCACAGGTGTGATGCCGGGGTCTGGTGTGCAAGCGTGCGTTGCTGTTGTTGGATCGAAATTGGCGACAGAGGGGGGGTGAATGTCAACTTTTTAAAACTTCCCCCGAAAAGGATTCACGAGTGAGTTTTCTCTCCAGTAGCTACAGAGCTATGAAGAGGGCACCGAATACTCGAGATAACCTCAACTAAGCAAAGAAGAGCGCTCACAACCAAAATCTTTCCGATACCTATTAAGAGCTATGAAACTAAGATCACATGCAAAGACATGAGCTCAGTGGAAAACATGAAGACCAGAGAAAGAGGCAAACAAGACATACAAACGAAAACTAGGAAACACAACAAAAAGGACCCAGCAAGAAAATTACTGAAATCAGCACCAACGGGAAGCTGGTCGGTCTGACCGCACGGGCTGGGCCGGTCTGACCGCCCAGCCTTGGCCGGTCTGACCGCACGGGCTGGGCCGGTCTGACCGCCCAGCCTTGGCCGGTCTAACCGCCTCCTGCAACCCGGTCTGACCGGTTGCTCTGTCGGCAGGAGCAGAGAGTGAAGCCCAAAAATGAATTTTGGGTGATAAAATTCAGATGTTGGCAAAATGGGAAATACAATGGAATTCATTCATTCTTTTCATAGAACGAGCACAAGGCCATAAACTAATTAGCACTTAGGCACAAGAAACCAAAGGATTTCAACCCTAACTCAAGGATTTCAGATTTTGGTCAAGAAATGAAAAGCTACAGGGAATAACACAAAAACTTAAATTGACATTCCATCTCTGATCCTTTGGACATGAAATTTTGAGGATAGCTACTTAATAGCCTCTGGACCCTAGAAACCAAGTTTCATGCCATCTCATGCAGGGAATCAAGTTTCTCACCAAAACCCTAGAAAGCAAAACAAGAACAAAGGAGTCCAAAAAGCTAAATCTGAGATTAAATGCGATTTGCTCTTGGGAAATACGATCAAATGATCTTGAGGCAACATCCCAACATAAAGCAACCCATTTTGGCCCTTCTCAACAAGAAACAACAAGAAAACGATAATCTCAAGAATCACACATAGAAGGCATCGAAGGAAAACAGAGAGCATTGGAGAAAACTCAGAGATTTCATTTCCAAATCAACGAAGACAGAGGAGTCCCCATACGCATGGACATTAGAACAGGAGGAATGATTACAAGACTCTCAATCCAATCTCTCCCTCTCCCAAACACAAGAACACCAAGAACTCTACATGCTTCTTGGAGAGACACACACAGAGAGCTCAACGTACAGAGGGGAGACACAACCTGCTGCCTACACCAACTCTCCAACCACTAAAGCCTAAAGCCAAAATAAACTCTCAAAGCTTCTTTTGACTCTAGCAAACCCTAACTCTCTCCCAAAGCCATGGGAATACATGCAGCCACCAACACCTATTTATAGCCCTTGGCTAATGGGTTTCCAACCCGTTACGCCCGCTAAACCCGAACGGAACTGTCTCCCGCTTGTGCAGCCTTGCGAAATTACCAATTCGCCCCTCCTGCACCTTCCGGGAAGCTTCCGCGCTCCTTGTCATCCACGACTCGCAACCACATCGAATCTCCACCGTCTTCAACACATCAGACCGTTCTGACCTCGACACCGCCTGTGTCTAGTCCGGTCACCTCGTGTCTCACCACGACACCGCCTCGACGTCCTGCAGCCATCACAGACAAGAAACACATCAAATAGCACCGCTCGACACATGAAAGCATAAATAGCATCAAAACATCATACTTATGCATGACGAAGTCCAAACCTATCGAATCCAAGGAATAAGCGTCCTAATCCCATACGACCAAGTTTGACCAAGTCGGACCAAGCCCGAATGCACCACGCAACGTCAAGGTCCGAACTACCCAAACCAAACTCGACTTTCCTAAACCGATGTCAATTACTCATCACACACATGGGATGACCTCCACATGGTCTCTCAGCTGTATATCTATTTTTGTAAGCTGGCGCCTTATGGCCCTGCCTCTTGCCATAAATAAAGTGGAATTGCCCCAAAGTGTTTTGATGATGCGTGCCATTTTTGCTTCGGGTAGATGTTTGATAGTGGCCGATTACTACTTTCGGACCGCATGATTCGACGGCATCTTCGGCGTTGGGCATGGGTGGAAGAGGCCTGGAGCTTCTGGGCGACCCGGGCTTCAGCGGGTGATACTTCGACGCAGAAGTGTGTTAAGGTGGAGCCGGATGAATAGCGACCCTGGGCACTCAACGGCACTTGTCCACCTTGGCCCTCCGTAAATGTAGTCACTGAACCCCTGTAATAATTCTCTTGTGAATACAAGAGAGGCTAGTTAGAGTACCTGCCTCTGTCACTTTTCACGATTGCACTTGCCTCCGGCCAACTTGTATGACTTAGTGCTTCATGAACACCCGAGCGCTTCATCCGCTACCCTTCGAAGTGGTGGAAGCGAAGCTGGCGCCTAGGTGAAGTAGACGCGCGAGCGATCTGTCCCCTACTCTTCGAGGTGGTGACAGCAGAGCTGGCGCCTAGACGAAGTAGACGCGCGAGCGCTCCATCCCCTACCCTTCGAAGTGGTGGCAGCGGAGCTGGCGCCTATGCGAAGTAGACGCGTGAGCGCTCCGTCCCCTACCCTTCGAAGTGGTGGCAGCGGGCTGGCTCTTGGGCGAAGTAGACGCACGAGCGCTCCGTCCCCTACCCTTCGAAGTGGTGGCAGTGGAGCTGGCGCCTGGGCAAAGTAGACGCGCAAGAGTTCCGTCCCCTACCCTTCGAAGTGGTGGCAGCGGAGCTAGCGCCTGGGTGAAGTAGACGCCCGAGTGCTCCGTCCCCTACCCCTGAAGTAGTGGCAGCAGAGCTGGCGCTCGGGTGAAGTAGACGCGTGAGCGCTCTGTCCCCTACCCCTCGAAGTGGTGGCAGCGGAGCTGGTGCTTAGGCGAAGTAGACGTGTGGCGCCGCCCCGCCCTCGAAGTGGTGGCGGAGCCGCGCTTGGGGCGGTAGACGCGTGGCGCTCGTCCCCCTACCGAAGTGGTGGCGCGAGTGGCGCCATGCCTACCCCAGAGTGCACCCTGGAGCCACACGTCGTATTTATACTCTGTAGAGTGCGTGCAGGGACAACATCCGCATGTCTTATTTATACTCCGTAGAGTGCGTGCAGGGACAACATCCACTCGTCTTATTTATACTCCGTAGAGTGCGTGCAGGGACAACATCTGCACATCTTATTTATACACTGTAGAGTGCGTGCAGGGACAACATCCGCACGTCTTTTTTATACTCTGGAGAGTGCGCGTAGGGACAACATCCATGCGTCTTTTTTATACTCTGGAGAGTGCGTGTAGGGACAACATCCACGTGTCTTTTTTATACTCCGGAGAATGTGTGTAGGGACAACATCCACGCGTCCTTTTTATACTCCGGAGAGTGCGCGCAGAGGCGTCCCTCCGCGCGTCTTTTTTATACTCCGGAGAGTGCGTGTTGGGACAACATCTGCACGTCTTATTTATACTCCGAAGAGTGCGTGCAGGGACAACAACCACACGTCTTTTTTATACTCCGAAGAGTGCGCATAGGGACAACATCCACGCGTCTTTTTTATACTTCGAAGAGTGCGCGTAGGGACAACATCAACAGTCTTTTTTATACTCCGGAGAGTGCGCGTAGGGACCATGTCTACTTTGGAGAGTGCGCGTAGGAACAACATCCACGCGTCTTTTTTATACTCCGTAGAGTGCGTGCAGGGACAACATCCGCACATCTTTTTTATACTCCGGAGAGTGCATGCAGGGACAACATCCGCACGTCTTTTTTATACTCTGGAGAGTGCGCGTAGGGACAACGTCCTTACGTCTTTTTTATACTTCGGAGAGTGCACGCAGGGACAACATCCACGCGTCTTTTTTATACTCCGGAGAGTGCGTGCAGGGACAACATCCGCACGTCTTTTTTATACTCCGGAGAGTGTGTGCAGGGACAACATCCACGCGTCTTTTTTATACTCCGGAGAGTGTGTGCAGGGACAACATCCGTACGTCTTTTTTATACTCCGGAGAGTGCGTGCAGGGACAACATCCGCACCTCTTTTTTATACTCTGGAGAGTGCGTGCAGGGACAACATCCACACGTCTTTTTTATATTTTGGAAAGTACGCGTAGGGACAACACCCACACGTCTTTGCGCAGAATGAGACAGTGTTGCAGATGGATGGCTTTATTAATCTCCCGTTTGCGCAGGCGAGCGTCTTACAAAAGGCATGGTGCTGACCTTGTTACAGGCTTCCCTTCAGCGCTAGACAAGTATCGTCGCAGCTTGTCTGCATTCCATGTGTGGTGGAGTGTCTTCCCTTCCAGCGTTGCGAGGCGATACGCTCCCCGCTGCAAAGCTGCAGCGACGATGTATGGGCCCTCCCACTTGGACTCCAGCTTGCCGACAGCCTCCGCATGGAGCACCATTTTGAGGACTAGATCTCCTGGCTGGAACTCCCGTTAGTATACGGTGTGGTCGTGTGCGTGCCATTTGACGTGCGTACTTCACATCGTGCTGGGTGGCGCTCACTCGATCTCCATCGAGAAGGTCTAGGGACAATTGGCGCTCCTCCACCGGTGCCTGGACGAGGACCCTCCTCGCGCCGGCCTTAATTTCTTCGGGCGTCACTGCCTCATCGCTGAAGAGGAGTTTGAACGGTGTGAATCTCGTCGGACGTGTCACTGTTGTACGGAGGGACCAGAGTACATTGTGGAGCTCGTCTGGCCACTTGCCCTTTGGCAGCCCGACGAGACGCTTCTTGACTCCGGTAGAGATGGCGCCATTCGCCCGCTCGACCGCTCCATTGGACTGTGGGTGCCCGACCGAAGCGAATCTGAGTGTGATGCCCATACTGTCGCAGAACTCCTTGAATGGAGTGGAGTCAAATTGCAGATCATTGTCTACGGTGAGCTTCCTGGGTACTCCGAAGTGGCATATGATGTTCTGCCAAAGGAAGCGCTGCATGGCCGCGAAGGTTATCCTAGCCAGAGTGACAGCCTCTGGCTACTTGGAGAAATACTCCAATGCGACTACAATGAACCGGAGGTCTCCCAGGGCCCGGGGAAGTGGGGCCTGCCCATACTGGGGGAAGGGGCTGCAAGCTTGTCGGGGGTCTGCGGATGACCCGCCACATCCATGGCAGCCTTGGCACCGACGCACGAGGTCTTGCGTGTCAGCAACGGTGGCTGGCCAGTAGAAACCATGCCTGAATGCCTTACCGACTAGCAATCTCGGCGCGATGTGCGACCCGCAAAGCCCCGCATTGATCTCTGCGAGAAGTTGCTTTCCTTCATCGTGTGAAAGGCATCGTAGGAGTGGGGCGTAGACTCCCTTTTTGTAGAGTACACCGTCGAGCACCTGAAAGGATTTGGCGCGATGCTGCAGGCGCCGGAGCTCTAGGGGGTCATCTGGCTCCACGATGCCCTGCATGAAACCGTAGATGGGCTCTCGCCAGTCACCTTGTTGGGTAATTTGGTGGACGAGAGCTGCGTCGCGGTTGTCCTGAGCGATGGCTACCACGGGCAGGACCTCGTAGAATGCTCCCTCGGGGAGGGGAAGCTACTGGCTGGCGGCCTTTGCGAGGATATCGGCTTGTTCGTTATCCACGCCAGGGATGGCCTTGACCGTGACGCCTAGGAAGTGCCGCTCCTTTGCTCTTACGGCTACCAAGTACTTGGCCATTTCAGGGTCCTTGGCTTGGTAAGATTTGTCCACATGGCCCGCCACCAGACGTGAGTCGGTGCGGACAAGGACCCGTCGCGCACCGAGAGCTTTAAGCTTCGCGAGGCCGAAGAGCAGCACCTCGTACTCGGCCGTATTGTTGGTGGCCGGAAATCCAAGGCGCGCCGAGTATAGCAGGCGGTGCCTCTCCGGTGTAGTGACCACTGCGCCCACTCCAGCGCCCGAAGCGCCATAAGCTCCGTCAGTATTGAGCCGGCGGAGTCCATTCCATGAGAAAGTCCACAAGGACTTGGGATTTAACTGCCGTTCGGGAGGCGTATGTCAAGGAGAACGGCGCGAGCTCGGCCGCCCACTTGCCAATGCGCCTTGTGGACTCCTTATTATGTAGCATCTCTTCCAGAGGGAATGAGGATGGCACCGTGATTGGATGGGCCGGGAAATAATGTCGGAGCTTCCTCGAGGCCATGACCAGCACGTATGCCAACTTCTCCAGCTCCGTATACCGCGTCTTGGCGTCCTGGAGGGCTTCGGAGATGAAGTATACTAGGCGCTGAAGGGCGCCCTCCTCGAGGACAAGGACGACACTGACCGCTGTTGTTGTAGCGACGAGGTAAAGTAGGAGGGGAGCCTCTGGCGCTGAGGCCTTCACGCTGTTGTCATCCCAGTGGAACCCGTCGCAGTCGCGAAGGGTCTTGAAGAATGGCAGGCCTCGCTTCGCTGCCCTAGATAGGATGCGGCTCAGTGCGGCCATTCGGCCAGCGAGCCTCTAGACCTCCCTTGTCGTCTTAGGTGGCTCCTTGGCAAGGATCACGTCGACTTTGTCGGGGTTCGCCTGGATGCCACATCTGGACACGAGGAAGCCTAGGAGTTTGCCTGCTTGCACGCTGAAGATACCCTTGTCCGGATTGAGCTTGATGCCCACTCTCCTAAGGTTGTCGAAGGTCTCTTGGAGATCCTAACCGTGGGAGACGAGCTGCCTAGTTTTGACGACCACATTGTCGACATAGGCCTCCACGTTCCTCCCGAGCTGGGAGGTCAGCGCTAGCGCAATGAGGCGGGTGAATGTTGCTCCTGCATTCATCGAGCCGAAGGGCATCCTGACGAAGCAGTATGTCCTAATTGGCGTTATGAAGCTGGTCTTGTCTTCGTCGTCCTTGGCCATGTAGATCTGGTGGAAGCCGGAGTATGCATCCAAGAAGCTCATGAGCTCGCACCCCGCGGTGGCATCCACCAGCTGATCTATGCGCAGTAAGGGGTAGTCGTCCTTCGGGCATGCCTTGTTAAGGGCAGTGAAGTCGATGCACATACGCTAGGCGCCGCTAGCCTTTTTCACTAGCACCGGGTTGGCAAGCCACTTTGGATGTTGGACCTCGCGGATGACTCCGTCCTGGAGAAGCTTTGCTACCTTCACCTTAGCTGCTTGCCACCGGTCGATGGACATGCGCCGAAGCCTCTATTTGACCGATTTGGCATCAGGGCGGACCACTAGGTTGTGCTCGATGAGGGCGCGGTCCACGCCTTTATTGTCTTCCGGAGACCACACGAAGACATCCGCATTGTCCCGGAGAACCCGAAGCAAGTCTTGCTCCACCTCCGGTGGAAGGCCCTCGCCGATGGACACGAACTGACCCTCGGCTTGGAGGGGCACCCTCTTAACCCCATCCTCCGGCCAGGGCTTAGACGTCCATCCCGGAGTGGACGGCGTGTCCGCCTTTGACTTGTCGGTGAGGACATGCACCTTACGGTGCCGGTCCCTAGCACCAAACTCCACACGCTGGGTTGTCCTGGTCACCGAAGGTGGTGATGATGCCTTGCTGCCCCGGGAGCTTCATGCATAAGAAGCCATGGTATGGGACCGACTCGAAGGAGTTGAGGGTCGGGCGCCCCAATATAGCATGTAGGGGTACGGGATGTCGACGACGTCGAAGGTGATGTCTTCACTCCTTGTGTTGCTGCCCTAGCCGACGGAGACTTGGAGGCGTATCTGGCCCAACGCCTTCAGCGGTCGACCCCCGAAGCCCTGCAGCGGGATTCCCGAGGGGCTCAAGCGGCTCCGGGGGATCCCCATTTGGTTGAAGGCCACCGCGAATAGAATTTCCACGGAGCTGCCCCCATCGACCAGAACACACTTGACATCACAGCCTACGATGGCAGCTTGGATGACCAACTGATCTTGGTGGGGGAATTCCACGCCCTCGGTGTCGGCAGGCGTGAAGGTGATTTCGCAACACGCCACCTCCGGAGGTGCTTGCGCCGAGGAGGCCTCCAGCGAGGAGCCTCCAGAGATGACGTTGATGATCTGGCGCTGGGGCCCCTCTGGGGCCTGAGTTCATAGGGGGCTCTCTGGTGGCTGCTGCACGTGGGCCACGATGGGGGACGCCGCTTCCAGGGCTCCATCCTTGGCGGTTGTCTACCGCTGTGCCACGATGGTAGTGCATGTCCGTGTGAAATGGTCACCATGGCCATGCACCTTGCACCACATGCCATAGTCCTGGTTTTCTTGTTTTGAGCAGGGTCTTTCATCGCGGCACCAGCCGTGTCCCCGTCCCCGGCCTCTGCGGCCCCAGCCGCAAAAGGTGGGGGCGGCATCCGCTGAGGCGCCCTCAATGTCAAAGACATAATGGGCCCTCTGGGGTCTACGCTAGTTGCGCTTGGGGTTGGTGATGAGGACATCACTTCTTCGGATACACACAACACTCCTCCACTTGATATTCAAGGACCAATCACTAGAGCTCGCGCCCGACAATTGAATTTACAGGTGAGCTCGTTCCTAAGTACTTCTTTTTGTTCATTTGAGAATAGATCGCTACCTAATGATTTAATTATGATTAGGAACCATGGAGAGGACCTAGAAGTACTTGGAGAAGGACTACGAGGTGCACAAGTCCAGCAAGGGCGGTCGAATCATGTTGGAGGCCCAACTCAAACCGACTTCGAATCCAATTCGGAGTCCAGGATCAGGGCGCACTAAAATGGACGCCCAGATTGCATCCGGACTCCGTTTTGGACGTTATACATATGTATGGAAAGCTGAGAAGACTAACTTTCCAATGGATCTAGTCCCATGTCAAAATTCCTTCTGAGTCAACAGGAATTGTCGAAACAAGTGGGCGTTCAGAATCTGTCAGGGTGCTGCACCACCGTCTTTTGGGCCTTTCGGCTTTGTATCGTGTTGGAGCCCATTAGGGCGCGTCCAGGGGTTTTGCACGCCCCTCACTCCTTTATATCCAGCCACCACCCCACCATTAGGGTTTGGATTTTGCTTAGATTAATTCTGTCTTTGAACAGTTTCGCCGTTCATCGGTTTGTGAGACCCCAACTTTCGAGTGCTACATCAATTAATCCGCAATTCAGTTGTGTTCTTCCTTGTTCTTGCTTGTGTTCTTCGATTCGCAGGTAAGGATTAGCCTTCTTGGCGAGGTCAACCGGGCCGCGCACGGTTGATAACCCGAGGAGGCGTGGTGCTGCGATTGCGGGGTTGGGCGTGTCGTTCGGAGCGGGATCGATTTGTGTCGCGCCTCCACCAAATCGAACATATCCAGAACCTGTTGGAAGATCGGGACCCCGTTCCCATCAAGTGGTAATCAGAGCTTCAGGTGTTCCTTCAGGTTCGAGAATACCCTACCTTTGTTGTTTTCGTTTCATCCTAGAGTCCAAGAAAAGCCCTACAAAAAATTTTGTAGTCGTAGGTTGTTTCTGTCCCAGATCTTGTTTAGCCTTTTGCACAATTTAATTTCAGAGTCCGTAGTGTTGAGTTTGTGTCCTTAGTCGAGTTGTGTTGCTGGTTTAGATCATGTTTTGTTTGGGTTATCTTGCTTCCGCCACCTCTCATACAAACCCTAGCCGTCATCCATCGCGTATTCCACCCTCTGCTTTTGTTTTCCCACCCATATCCCACCCTCTGTTTGAGTCATCCTTCGCGTCTCGTGATCACACAACACCATCCCCACCTTTCCCGAGCTTCCGCCACCAATTTCCACCAATTTCCTCCACCCGATTTCGTTTGGCCTCCACAGAAACCATAACTCGAGCCTCAACTTCAAACGGCCGTAACTTTTGCATACGGACTCGAAATCAGTGATTTTTTGAAATTGGGTGAAATTAAAATTTGCATCCGATACTCCCAACTTTGTTGGGTTCGCGATTTTATTTTCCCCAAATTCGGCCTGGAAAGTGCAGTACTCGAGCTCGAAATTGAATTACCGAATTTACAGCGCATTCATTATTTTCTGTAGGCCACACCTTACATCGGATTGAGGTGAAACTTTGTGTGATTCCTATTTCTGTGCTCTGCTCTGTGAAAAAAATAAAATAAAAAAGACAAAAAAAAAGAAAAATTTCGGCATAGTAGAGAAGAGAGAGAAAGTGCTATCTGTGGCCGAAAAAAAGAGAAGAAGAAAAAAAGAAAAAAAAACCATGACAGAGCACAGTTTTAGGTGACAGAGCTTTATTTGTTTTGTGCTTATGCTGAATTAAGTTTCTCATTCCCTGGCCATCTTTGTTGCTGTCTTCGCTTACTTTCTGGCCGTGATTCCTTGTTCATCATATCCTAACACTGATGTAGGACACATTTAGGCCAGCAACTAGGACCAGTGCTTTGGACATTTATTCAGCATTACTATCTGTTATTGATTTGTGTTCTACTAACATATTTGCCCTTCCAAGCTCCATATATCTACTTCTGGATAGCACAGTTTTGACCCTTGCAATCGTACCCACGCTCGACATGGTATCACGAACCAGCCACCAGTTGTACCACCTGCTGCTTTGGTAAGAACACTTGTAAGAGCTTGGTAAGCCACTTCCTTTGCGAGTTTCCCACTGCCCTCCATTTGTAGTTGATAGGGATAATCCTTTTGTTTTCCCTGTGTTTCCACTAACCATGGCAGGAGACGAAGGGGACGAGACACCGGACGATTTCAACGAGTGTGTTAGTCGCGGCCAGCTACAAGCTGCGCTCGACAAACAAAATGCTTCACTCAACGCAAGATCGACACAATCGTCGCTGCCATTGCCCGATTGAATACCACGGAAGGCATTGAGCGGGTGGAGCGGCGGATGGTCGACCTCACCGGTCGGATGGACAAATTGAGGCACGCCGCCACTGTCATTGATGGCCATCGTCATGATGATGACACGATGTATGATGCGGATGGCAACATTGATCGCGGCGACACAAGATGCACGACTACGTCGGCGTCTTCAGCAAAACCGACAAGGTATGGGAGGTAATAACCAGAACCGACATGGTATGGAAGGTAATAACCGAACCGTCATGGTAACGACGACCCTTTTGCTAAAGTCAAGTTTACCATTCCATCTTTTCTGGTCTTTATGATGCTGAAATATATCTTGATTGGGAGATGACGGTAGAGCGAAGTTTAATTCTCACTTGGTTCTGAACAACATAGAGTTAGACAAGCTACTAGTGAGTTTAAGGACTTTGCTATTATCCGGTGGAATGAATTATGTACCATGCGCTACAACTTTGATACATCGGAGCGGTTAAAAGAAGCTATGCGTGTCGCTTTGTTCCTCCTCATATAAACTTGAATTGAGAAAAAATTGCAGCGCTTAGAACAAGGTGATAGTTACATTCGGGACTATTATGCTGAGCTTCAAAAGGGTATGGTGCGTTGTGGGGTTGTTGAGGACACGGAGGATAAGATTTGTCGTTTCTACGGGGTTACGACGTGAAATTCAGGATATTGTTGATTATAAAGAATTTACTATCATCAACCGGTTGTTCCACCTTGCTATGCTTGCAGAAAAAAATTGCGGGGGCGCAAGGAATCAGCGAAGGCGCGACCGAACGTCCCTTCTACACGCCGCGAACGACTACATCGGCGGGACTGCCCAAGTCTTCTTGAATTTTCGTTCTCCTCCACCACCGTGAACAAGATTGCAGCAGCGCCACCGAAGCCACCTTCAAAAATTCTTTGCAAGTTCCAGCCAAGAGTAGTTCTTCTTCCGTGGCTTCAACGGGCGCTCCTCCGACATTCGGTGCCATCGCTGCCATGGGCTTGGTCATGTGCGGAAGAATTGCCCTAGCCAGCGGGCATACATCGCCACGTAAGATGGAGGCTACATCAGCGCCGGATGTCGAGGAGGATGATGATGTTGCTGCTGCCACTCGACGACAATGGCGGTGGTGACGACGACTTGGTCCTTGGTGGGCGTCCACGGTGGCGCTACGGAGCATCATTGTGCAGCGAGTCCTCAGCACACAGGTACAACAACCCGATAAACTTCAACGCCATAATTTATTTCAGACTTTCTTCGCAATCAAGAATCGGCGTGCACGTGTCATCATTGATGGAGGAAGTTGCAACAACTTGGTGAGTTCTGATTTGGTCAAGAAGCTTGGCTTGACCACACGAACGCATCCACATCCATACCATATTCAGTGGTTAAATGATTCTGGAAAAGCTAAGGTAACGCAAACATGCCGAGTCCATTTTTCCATTGGTGGTTATGCTGATCATGTTGATTGTGATGTGGTTCCCATGCAATCATGCTCTCTTTTATTGGGTCGACCTTGGGAATTTGATTATGATGCTTTACACCATGGTAGTAGTAACAAATATACTTTTATGCATAAGGGAAAGAAAGTTACTTTACTGCCTTTGACCCCAGCTGAGATTATAGAGGCCGATAGGGAGAGAGCTGCTGCTGCTAATGATCCAAAGGAACATGATAAATCTGAAAAACAGCAAGTAATCCATTTGAAAAATTCTGTTATGCTTGCCACAAAATTAGACCTTGCTAAAATTGATGATGTTAATGAGACATGCTATGCTTTTGTGTGCAAGGATGCTTTATTTTCTCTTGATACTATGCCTTGCACTTTGCCTGCTCCTGTCACTAACCTTTTGCAGGAGTTTAGAGATATTTTCCCTGATGAGATACCTCCAGGACTTCCACCCATTCGAGGGATTGAGAGCTATTTTAAAGAATAATTTGAAGCTGTGGGAAGAGTGTTTGCCGCATGTTGAGTTCGCATATAATCGAGCGGAACACTCCACCACCAAGGTAAGTCCTTTTCAGGTAGTGTATGGATTCAATCCCCATGCCCCTATTGATATTTTACCTTTGCCTACTAGTGAGAGAGTTCATGATGATGCTAAGGAGCGTGCTGATTTTATTGTCAAAATGCATGAGACTACTAAGGCAAACATTGAAAAGATGAATGAAAAATATAGGATTACTGGTAGTAAAGGTAGAAAGGAAGTTAAACTTGAACCGGGTGATTTTGCTTGGTTGCACTTGAGAAAGGATAGAATTCCTGAGTTAAGAAAGTCAAAATTGATGCCTAGAGCTGCTGGTCCTTTTAAGATAATTGAGAAGATAAATGATAATGCATATAAACTTGAGTTGCCTCCCGAGTTTGGGGTTAGTCCCACCTTTAACATTTCAGATTTGAAGCCATACTTGGGAGAAGAAGATGAGGCTGAGTTGAGGACAACTCCGCTTCAAGAGGGGGAGGATGATGAGGACATCACTTCTTCGGATACACACAACACTCCTCCACTTGATATTCAAGGACCAATCACTAGAGCTCGCGCCCGACAATTGAATTTACAGGTGAGCTCGTTCCTAAGTACTTCTTTTTGTTCATTTGAGAATAGATTGCTACCTAATGATTTAATTATGATTAGGAACCATGGAGAGGACCTAGAAGTACTTGGAGAAGGACTACGAGGTGCACAAGTCCAGCAAGGGCGGTCGAATCATGTTGGAGGCCCAACTCAAACCGACTTCGAATCCAATTCGGAGTCCAGGACCAGGGCGCACTAAAACGGACACCCAGATCGCATCCGGACTCCGTTTTGGACGTTCTACATATGTATGGAAATCTGAGGAGACTACCTTTCCAATGGATCTGGTCCCATGTCAAAATTCCTTCAAAGTCAATGGAAATCATCGAAACAAGTGGGCATTCAGAATCTGTCAGGGTGCTGCGCCACCGTCTTTTGGGCCTTTCGGCTTTGTATCTTGTTGGAGCCCATTAGGGCATGTCCAGGGGTTTTGCACGCCCCTCACTCCTTTATATCCAGCCGCCACCCCACCATTAGGGTTTGGGTTTTGCTTAGATTAATTCTGTCTTTGAACAGTTTCGCCGTTCATCGGTTTGTGAGACCCCAACTTTCGAGTGCTACATCAATTAATCCGCAATTCAGTTGTGTTCTTCCTTGTTCTTGCTTGTGTTCTTCGATTCGCAGGTGAGGATTAGCCTTCTTGGCGAGGTCAGCGGGCGCGCACGGTTGATAACTGAGGAGGCGTGGTGCTACGATTGCGGGGTTCGGAACGTGTCGTTCGGAAGCCGGATCGATTTGTGTTGCGCCTCCACCAAATCGAACATATCCAGAACCTATTGGAAGATCGGGACCCCGTTCCCATCAGTTGGGCTTGCCACTCGACAAGCCCTGGTTATGTTGGTATCCTTGCGCTCAGGGGCGTCGCTCGAAGACTCTTGCTTGCACTTGCCTTTTAGGGAGTCATCCCTAGCCAGCGGGTCTCCTTTCTGCGACGAGTCCTTCGCCTGATTGGTGTGGGAGTCGTTGCCCTTGCGCCGCCGCGCGTCCTCCTCTGCCTGCACATACTCTTCCATCTTGTCGAAGAGCTTCGCGACCGTCTTGATTGGCCTGCGCGTGTTGTACTCGGCCAACGGCCCCGGGCGGAGGCTTGTATTGTTGCATTGATGATGGTTGTCTCGTTGACGTCCTTAACTTGGCAGCGTACCTTAGCAAAGCGCTTAAAGTACTCCTGTAGTTTCTCCGAGGGTTTTTGCTTGACGGCAAAGAGCTGATCCGTGTCGACGTGCTCGACGTAGTTCCCTTGGAAGTTGTTGTAGAGGCGGTCGCGGATCTGCTCCCACGCGTAGATGGAGTTGGCCCTATGGTGAAAAAGCAAAAGAGCGCCACTCCCTGTAGCGCGAGGGGGATCCCCATTCGCCTTGGTGGTGTCGTCTCCACCTGCAACTTCGATGGCAGTCTCGTACACAAGCACGGACTCCCGGGGGTCCGTGTCGCCCTTGTACGGCTCGATGGCGTTGGGGAACTTGAAGCCCTCCGGCCACGCCGATTGCTGCAGGCCCGCGGAGAGGGGTGACTCCGGATCTACGCACGCCACAGCGGGACGCGACTGGTGGTAGGGCCGTCGCAGCTGTTCACCCGCTCTGGTGTGGGCTCCAACGTGGCCACCGGCGGGACTTGTTGGCTCCGAGCCTCTTGTATATCTCAAACGGCTCCGCGGAGGTCTGTCAGCTCCTTCTGGAGTGTGCCGATGGCTGTCAGAAGAGCGTTCTCCACCACTACTATGGTTGCAGTAGTCGGCGCAGCTAGTTGTGCTGTCGGGTTGGCCGCGACCACGGCGTGCGCGCCGAAGCTGTTCGGCGCGTTGGTGTGATGGTCTCCGGAGTTGATGACAAGGTCGACGTTGCCGCCGGAGCCACCTAGTGCTCCCATGCCGGATGTGGGGCCGGTGGCCGTGCTACCACAGGCATCGGCGTCACTGCTTCCGACAACCTGGTCGGTGCTTGCGGTGACGACCGTCGTACCACGAGCGTTGACGTTAGCAGCTGCAGTGCTGGCATTGACGTCTGCGCCCACGGCCGCCGATGCCGAGGCCTTGGTGTTGACGTGCATCTCTGTCACGCTCCTTTTCTTCTTCTCCGCCGCCGATGACGAAGCCTTCCTTGGTGCCATCCTTCTTCAGATCTTGGAGCATGCTCTTGTCGTCCCCACGGACGATGCAAACTGTTGTGGTTACAGACCAAACAGAGGGAGAGTAGTATGGTAGTCGAGAGTTAGGTGAGCAATGCTTGGGGCTCCCCCCATAGCCTGGATGGCATATATATATTCACATGGGGAGTGTTTTACAATCATGTCCTTACACCCAAGTATCCCTCTCAAGGGCATTTATATCATTATACATGTTCCATTTTGGGCTTTACAACCTTCTAACAGGCCTGCTGGGCTTAGGTGGGGACCACCCCTACAACAGATATCAATGCTAAATCTGTGACTTAGAACCCTGGAGGCCGGATGCATACTTGGATGCCTAGTTGTTTTGATACACAACCTTTCATGAGTTCATCTGACTCATGTCTACCACGTTGCCAAAATAAGTCTCAACCACAGGATCCGTGGGTATACAATTTTACAAATTAAATTGAAGAAAATGACATGCAAAGTCTAAAAAACTGTGTGAATAGCATATCCATCAGTATTGCTGATTTGACTGCGTTACGATGTTGAATTGTTGTGAGAATAAATATGTTCAAATAAGTATAAACTTGCTTGAAATTTGCATAGAAGTTCCTATTGTTTTAAAAACAAATATTATATAACCTTGCTTGAACTTCGCATAGAAGTTCATGTCGCCCAGATAGTGAAAATAAGTCATAACAATAGGATATGTGTCACTGTGTGGGTCTACATTTTCCACAAATTGAATTAAAAAACTAATATGTGAGTAAAAAAACTATGTGAATATTTGACTATGTTATTGTAACATCCCAAATTTTGGAAATTAAAAAATATGAAAATTTTAAAGCTTTTCTTGCATTTTGCTGGTATTCAGATTTCTTCTGAATATTTATTTGAAATCTCTTGAGTTTGTGACACATTAATACATTGAGAAATAAAATCCAAGTAGAAACAATAATAAAGTCAATAAAAGATATGAGAATAATTTAATACAATGAATTAAAAATTCTAAACTAATTCTAAATTACATTTAAATCCAAACCAAGATTTAGAATTTTAAACTCAAACCGAGAAGCAAACACTTGCATCTAAATATTTGAACTGAAAATTCAATTTTTGAATTTTAAAAGCATGCAAAACTCAAAATTAATAAATCTTAATGTAAGTTAAAATTTAAATTAGAAATCCAAAATTTAAAATTTTGCTTGAGCCTTTCTTTTTCTCTTTTCTTCCCTTTTCCTTTCCCCTCTCTCTTACATGTGGGCCCAGCTTCTTTTTCTCTCTCCTTCCTCCTCCCTCCCGTTTTCTCTCTACCACTGGCCCCTCCCGATTTCTTGTCTGCCAGTGGGCCCCCTCCCTCCTTTCTTTCTTTCCTTATTTTCTTCCTTCTTCGTCCCTGTGCCGCTCGCCGTGCACGTGCTCCTTGTCTTCATCGCGTCACGCACATCGCCTGTGCCCGCATGTCGCTGACCACTGTGCACACATCACCATCGCCATCCCCTGCACCGGCCATCCCCTAGCCATGCCTTGCGCACCCTCCCCTGGCGCCATGCCGGCCATGACGTTGCCATATGGAGCCCTGTGTTCGGGTCGCTGGCTACAGCGTCTGCACAGCCTCTCCACTGGCTATAAATAGCATCCCCAGGAGTGCCTTCCTCCCTGCGCCCTCCTATTCCCTCCTCTCCTTGCTCCCTCTGTTACGGAGCCATGCGCCTGAGCGACAGCCGACCCGCCTCCTCGCCGTTCCCGGCCCTCCGGCGAAGCCTCCTCCAATCCGACCACATCACTTTGTAACTCTACTTCTCTTCTTCCGCCCCCCACGTTTAATTGGAGCCCCATCACCAGAAACAACCACAATGTCCGATCTCCTCAAAACAGGTCGCCGTCGCCATTTCCGCTGCCAACTCCTCCTCGGGCAACCTCTCCCCGATTCCGCATAGGGAGAGAAGCTTCTCGGTGCCCCGAAGCTTCCCCAACTGCTGGCCGACGCCCTCTGCCACCCAAGCTCCCCCTCCACGGAGATCCGACCACGCTGCCGCCCGTGCACGTCGCCAGCCTTCCTAGGCCTCCATCCGGCTCCATCGACCACTATTGCTCATGCGCGCCCCCACCTTCTTCGCTCTCCCTTCTGGTCACCGGTGCCCCATTTTCCTCTCACCGCCGGCCGCCCAAAGCCGTCGCCAGCTCGCCTTGGCGCCACCCCAGCCGAAGCCTCTCCTCCCGGAGTCTCCTCGTCACCTGAGCAACCTGTTTTTCTGGTCATCGCCTGTTGGATCGAAATTGGCAACAGAGGGGGGGGGGTGAATGTCGACTTTAAGACTTATCCCCCCCAAAGAGTATCCACAAAAATCTTCTCTCCAATAGATATCAAATCTATGAAGAGAAAGACTTGTGTTCTCCGGATGAGCCTACTGGTCGAAAGAGAAATATGCAGAGGAGAACTCAAAGGAACGAGACAAAAAATAGGCCAAAAAGAATCAGCATAAAAAAATTACAGAGCTGCTGGGGGCGGTCAGACTGCAGGTGTCTGGGCGGTCAGACCGTGGCATCAGGGCCAGTCTGACCGGTGGGTTAAGGCCGGTCTGACCGTCGGTTTAAACCTGGTCAGACCACCACCTACTAACCGGTCTGACCGCCTGACGAATTCCAGGGCAGGCAGACAGCAGACAAAGACTTTGAATTTTCTGAAACTTGCAGATTTAGAGAAATTGGAGAAAACCTTCTCTTCCCTTCAGGTAGAAAGCACAAGAACACAAACTAAATACCATTTGGCACACTGGAAACCAAATATTTCACTAGGAGGACAAGAAATTCAGATTTGGGACAAAAACCTGAAAACCTACAAAGGCAGCACCAAAATTCACATTCCTCAACAATCCCAAGTCCTTTGATCCTGAGTTTTTGCAAGAACATTAGCAATGAACTTAGTACTCTAAAACTCAAATATCAGGCCAACCAAAGAAGGAAATCAACAGGGGCAATAATCCATTGGGAGAAAACCCTAGAAATGAAGAATAGAGGAGGTGACAAAAGAGAATCTTTGATTCATTCAATTTGCTCTCGGGAAAAATCAATCAAATGATCTTGTGACCTATCCCCATCATTGAGCAACCCATTTTGCTACTCCTCAGCAATAAACAACACAAAAATGAAAAACTGAGAAATCAGCCAGAGAGAAGAACGAAGAACAAAACCAACAGAGAGAGCTCAAGAACTCAAAAGACTTCTTAAAAGATTCATTCCCATGAACACAGGGATCATGAAGGAGTCCCCATACATGATTGATACAAGGGAAATGATTACATGGGCATCAACTCATCTTCTCCCTCACTGAAACTCCAGCAACTCAAGAACACACACAAGAGGAATATGAGCAACAGAGGAGCTACAAGAGACAACCCTCTGCCATCTCACAACCACTCTCAACAACTAAAGCCTCAAAGCAAAATAACCTTCCCAAAGGCCATTTTGACTAAAAGCAAAACCCTGAAAGCCATGCCCTCCACACTCAAGGCATACATGCACATGGAC
Organism: Dendrocalamus sinicus; assembly: GCA_036346575.1. Classification (NCBI taxonomy): domain Eukaryota; kingdom Viridiplantae; phylum Streptophyta; class Magnoliopsida; order Poales; family Poaceae; genus Dendrocalamus; species Dendrocalamus sinicus. Next base: position 8,534,310 of record CM070653.1, on the reverse strand, counting down.
CTCTCCTATTTATAGCCTTCGCTTAACGGGTTTCTCCCTCACTTTACCCGCTAATCAAAGACCCAAACCGCTTCCTCATGCAGCTTTGCACTTTTACCAAAACACCCCTCCTGCACCTTCCGGGAAGCTTTCACATTCCTTGTTGTGCAAGCCTCGCAACCACCTCGAGTCCTCTCCGTCTTCGGCACAACTCAACCGTTCTGACCTCGGCACCGCCTGTGCCTAGTCCGGTGATCCGTGCCTCGCCACGACTCCGCCTCGACGTCCTGCAGCCATCACAGACAAGAAACACATCACATAGCACCGCTCGACACAAATAATCACAATTAGCATCAATTAATCATACTCTAGCATAAAATGGCTCAAAAGCTCAAACGGGAAGAAGAATACGCCTCAAATCCGACTAACCAACCCCGACTGAGCCAAATGCCATCATGGCACGAAATGCACAAACCAAACTCAATCTTTCCAAAATACTTGTCAATTGCTCATCACAAACATGGGGTCATAACCACATGGTCTCTCAATCTCCCCCTTGATAAGTATATTGACAAACACAGAAAAAACATAAAGTTGAGTTTTAAAATGAAAAAGAGTCAAACATGGTCCAAAAGAAATCAAAGAGGCTAATGACCATGTCGACAAAGAAACACTAGAGAAATTGTTCTCCAAAGCTCTAGAGAGTTCCCAAATGGCTTTTTCTCTGCTATTCTCCCACTTTTGGCAATAAAATCATCAAGGATGCAAAAAAGAGAATAAAGCATGGGTTTGGATGAAATGGTTGAAGTTTGATTATTCTAAGCAATTAGAGCCATGAAGATTATCCAAAATGACCGTGGAGTATTACATCAAGCCATAACCAAAAAGAATGCTAGCAAGATCATGACAAAACATGTATACTCAAGCTAAGCCAAATAAGTCACAATTTGAAATTTAGTTGAATTTCTTAGCATGTCAAGTCAACCATGATTCTTGTCTAGCTAGAGGTATCCAAAGATGATGCAAGCCATGTCAATAGTCTAAATGGAACCAAGAATCTAATATTGAGTCAATTTAGAGTGCTACGAGCTCAAGAATGAGACATTTGTTCATGTACTTGTAAGTCTTGTAATTTTAGCAAATTGAACTCATTTGACATGTTTATCTTTATAAATCTCATGATTGTTTCCAACCAGATTTTTGTTTAGTCATGTGCTAGATCTCAAGCCTTATGCGACCACTCCAAGCGAGAAGCTTAAGAAGATGATCTTGGTCAACCAAAACTCCCCCTGAGTTCATGCCTAGTGCATTGGCAAGCCGTCTCATGAGAAAGAATTGGTGAGATCAGTTTTTTCGCACAAAAGAGATCTTTTTGCTTACTTAAGCTTCTTGCTTGGAGTGGTCGCATAAGGCTTGAGATCTAGCACATGACTAAAACAAAAAAATCTTGTTGGAAACAATCATGTGATTTCTAAAGTAAAATTATGTCATTTGTGCTCAATTCGCTAAAATTTACAAGTACATAATCAAATGTCTCATTCTAGAACTTGTAGCACTCTACATTAACTCAACACTAGCTTCGTGGTTCCACTTAGCTTATTGACATGGCCTGCATCATCTTTAGATACCTTTAGCTAGACTAGAATCATGGTTGACTTGACATGCTAAGAAATTCGATCAAACTTTAGATTATGACTCATTTGGCTTAGCTTGTCTCTACATACATTGCCATGATCTTGATAGCATTCTTGTATGTTATGGCTTGATATAATTCTCATATAGTCATTTGGATAATCTTCATGGCTCTAAATGCTTAAAATAAACCAACTTCAGCCATTTCATCCATTTTTCATGTCCTATTCTCTCTTTTGCATCCTTGATGTGTTTATTAACCTATCATGGCAAAGACTTGACTACACATATAAAGTCATGATATATCTAGCAAATAAGCACAGATCATGGCAAGGTGTAATTCATTGTAAACATGTCATAACAGGATAATTATCAAGGCTCCAAGTGGTTATATTACAATGCAGAATGACATGCAAGAAAATCTAGCTCCCCCTCAACATGTGATGCGGCTTTTAGTTCAAGTTGTGAGAGACCATGTGGAGGTGACCACATGTTTATGATGAGTAATTGACAAGTATGTTGCAAAGATTGATTTTGGTTTAAGCGATTTGTGCCAGGTCGGCATTTGGCGCAGTCGGGTTGATTAGACGATCTTATTGCATATTACGTCTCTCGATTGGTCGTTTGGGCAATTTCGTGCCTGTGTTTGGTTTATTGATGCTATTTATGCTTACATGTGTCGATCGGTGCTATTTGATGTGTTTCTTGTTTGTGATGGCTGCAGGACGTCGAGGCGGAGTCGTGGCGAGGCACGAGGTGACCGGACTAGGCGCAGGTGGCGCTGAGGTCAGAACGGTCGGGATGTGTCGAAGACGGCGGAGACTTGAGATGGTTGCGAGGCTTGGACGACAAGAGACGCGGAAGCTTCCCGGAAGGTGCAGGAGGAGCGAATTGGTAATTTCGCGAGGCTGCACAAGCGGGAGCGGGTTCCGTTGGATTTAGCAGGCGTAACGGGTTGGAGACCCGTTAGCCAAGGGCTATAAATAGGGGTGAATGGCTGCATGTATTCCATGGCTTTGGGAGAGAGTTAGGGTTTGCTTGAGTCAAAAGAAGCTTTGGGAGGTGGTTTTGCTTTCTCTTTAGTAGTTGGAGAGTGGTTAAGGGCAGCTGTGGGTTGTCTCCCGTAGTGCTCTGTGTTGTGTCCCTCCCAGGAAGCATGTAGAGTTCTTGGTGTTCTTGGGCTTGGGGAGAGGAGAGGATGAGTTGAGATTCCATGTAATCAACCTTGTCCTAATGTCCATGCGTATCGGGACTCCTCTGTATTCCTCTTGTTCCCATGAATGAAATCTCTGAAGTTACTCTCGTGCTTGCCTGTCTGTTCTTCGTTTCCTCTCTTTTGGTGATTTTTGAGTTTTTGCATTTTCTTGTTGTTTCTCGCTGAGAAGGCCCAAAATGGGTTGCTCTATGTTGGATGATGCATCAAGATCATTTGATCGATTTTTCCCAAGAGCAAATTGCATTTAATCTCAGATTTAGCTTTTTGGGTTTCTCTGTTCTTCATTTCACTTCTAGGGTTTTGGTGCATTTCGGGATTCCCTTCATGAGATGGCATGAAACTTGACATGTTGAGTCCTGAGGCTATTAAGTAGCTATCCTCAAAGTTTCATGGCCAAAGGATCAGAGATGAAATGGAAATTTGATTTTTTGCGCTGCTCTCTGTAATTTTTCAAATTTTGGCTCAAATCTGAAATTATTAGTTTTGAGTTGGTTTCCCTTGTTTCCGAAGCATCTCTTGCTATTTAGGATGTTGTTGTGTTTATCTGGGGTGGAAAGATTGGGAGCTAAATCCTCAACTTCTTAGTTTTTGGAAATATGAAAATTTGCCCGTGTTTCAGATTTTCATACTGCTCTCGGGTGGCCTGGTACCAGGGGACCAGTCAGACCGGGATCTGACCGCCGGTCAGACCGGCCCAGCAACAGCGGTCAGACCGGCCTCACTGGAGCGGTATGACCAGTGGCACTGGAGCGGTCCGACCGGCGGATACTGCGATCCGGCGCCCGGTGCTTCGAGTCAAGTCCGACTCTTACGTGTTTAGTCTTTGTCTCTGGTTTTCTCTTGGGTTTGAACCTCTTTTCCCCGCTTTGGTTTCTTGAGGTTCCAGAGAGCTTAAGTCCTTCTCTTCATAGCTTCTTGTAGCCATAGGAGAGGAGGATCGCAAGTAAGTGCTTTTTTGGGGCAAGCTTTTAAAGTCGACATTCACCCCCCTCTGTCGCCATTTCGGTCCAACAATTGGTATCAGAGCCGGTTAGCTCTTTTCCATAGATCTTAAGCGGTCTCTAGAGCCATGGCGACAGACAAGTACTCGACCAGGCCCCCGATTTTCGATGGGATTGATTATCCCTTCTGGAAGAGCCGAATGGAAACGTACATTCAGGCTCAGGGGTACGCCATCTGGCGTAAGGTCAAGGTCCGATTTGTTGTTCCTGCCGATGAGAACATCAATGCTGGAAATATGCATGATGTTGAGGCAAACGCTAAGGCAAGGAACATCATAATCCAGGGCTTGAGTCGTAGCGAGTTTGACCGCATTTCTCATCTTTCATCCGCCTTTGATATTTGGGAGACCCTCGATGCTTACCATGAGGGCACCACCTAAATAAAGACGGTGCGACAGGACCAGTTCAAGCGAGATTACAGCAAGTTTGAAATGCTTGCTGGCGAATCCTTGGATGAGTGCTTCGCTCGTTTTCATAAGATTCTGAGCAATCTCTAAGCGGTCGGTCTCACATACCCCGACTCGGACAATGCTCGTCAAATGCTGTCTGCTCTTGATTTGCGGGTTTGGGAGATGAAGGTGACTGCCATCAAGGACACCACTGACCTCTCGACTTTGACTCTTGACGCGTTGTACTTACGCCTCAAGACTCACGAGATTGACATTGTCTCTCGTAAGTCGAAGTCACAGTCGATGGTTTTAGTTACTGATCCCACTTCTGGACCTTCTTCCGAGTCGACTTACGGATTATCCCTTGCTGCTCTCTGTGACATAACCGATGATCAGTTAGAGCAGCTTGCGGATGAGCAGTTAGCCCTCCTAGTTCAAAGATTTTCCCATGCTTACAAGAGGAGGAGGGACGGAAAGAGAGGAGGACACGTGATCTGCTTTGAGTGTGGTGGCCCCAACCACATTCGAGCGAACTGCCCCAAGCTGGGGAAGGGCAAAGGCGACTACGGCGGTGTGAGCAAGAATGACTACATCGACAAGAACCACAACAAGAAGCCTCCTGTTCACACCCAAGGCAAGAAGAAGTTCCGCGACCTTGGCAAAGCCAAGAAGCTCTTCCACCGCGTCCTCACCGCCTTCGACGACCTCGACCTCAACGAGGTAGAGGGGTGGAGCGACGACGATGGAACGGACAAGCAACACCCCAAGGGCGGTGACGACTTCTCCGGCATGTGCTTCATAGCCCTTGAGGGCGAACTGAGCGACAGCGAGCTGTATTCCGACTCCGACGAGGTTCGCCGGGGAGGGAAGGGAAATGTTTGGCTCGTAGACTCCGGGTGTTCATGACACATGACCGGAGATTCCCGTTGGTTTTCTTCCCTTGCTCGTGCTCCAGGTGATGAGACGATCACCTTTGTAGATGCTTCATCTGGGCGCGTCATCGCCAAAGGTACAGTGCGCGTTAATGATTCTTTCATTTTGAAAGATGTTGCCTTGGTTAGTAAGCTGTAGTATAATTTGCTTTCAGTCTCTCAGCTTACCGATGACGGTTTTGAGGTGAGCTTTAAGAAAAACGCTTGCAAAATTCTTGATTCTTCGGGTAGTCTGGTTTGCGGGATTTCTCGTTATGGGAGGATCTTTCGTGCTGATTTTTCTGAGTCTTCTGGTGATCCTCTCCGGTGTTTAGTTGCTTCAGAGTCCCGTGACCTTTCTTTCTAGCATAGGAGACTTGGTCATATTGGATTTGACCATTTGACTCGAGTTAGCAGCCACAATCTCATACGTGGTCATCTGCCGAAACTCAAGATGGTCAAAGATATTGTGTGTGCTCCTTGCCGACACGGCAAGATGGTTGCCGCTTCTCATCCTTCGGTCACAGTGACTATGACCGATGCACCAAGACAGCTGCTCCACATGGACACAGTTGGACCAGCTCGAGTGCAGTCAGCAGGAGGGAAGTGGTATGTTCTTGTCATGGTCAATGACTTCTCGAGGTACTCTTGGGTGTTTTTCTTAGCCTCGAAGGATGAGACATTTACACATTTTCGAGGTCTTTTCAATAGGATTTCTGTTGAGCTCCCGGGTGCCTTACGAGCGATCCGTAGTGACAATGGCATGGAGTTCAAGAATTTCTACTTTGAGAGGTTTTGCAATGAGACAGGTGTAGAGCACCAGTTCTTTTCTCCGCACGTCCCACAGCAGAATGGCGTCGTGGAGAGGAAGAACTGTACCTTGGTCGAGATGGCCAGAACGATGCTCGATGAGTATTCTACACCTAGGAAGTTTTGGGCTGAGGCTATAGCGACTGTGTGCCATGTTTCGAACAGAGTTTTTCTTCGGCCACACTTGCATCACACTTCTTATGAGTTAAGATACGGGCGAAAGCCCAGTGTCTCTCATTTTCGTGTGTTTGGTTGCAAGTGTTTTATACTGAAGTCCGAGAACCTAGATAAGTTTGAGTCACATTCTTGTGATGGCATCTTTCTAGGTTACTCGACTTCTTCGTGGGTGTATAGGGTTTGGAACTACGAGTCTAATAAGTTGGTAGAGACCTGTGAGGTGACCTTTGATGAGGCCAGTCCGGGGACTATGCCTGATATCTCAGGTTCTTTAGAGCAGTCCGAGCCTATCTTTGTGGATGATGATGACGATGGAGATGATGATTGTTTACCCGATCCCGTTCCTTATCCTCCACCCGAGGTGCCGTCTTCCACTGCACCTCGAGGCGATCAGCCCATGCCTTCTGCTTCCTCTAGAGCTAGTGGCTCTGTTCCTACCTCTTCAGCTCATGAGGTAGAGGCCACTTCTTCATCTCATCCAGGACCTCCCAAACACATCCAGAAAGACCATCCTTCAGAGCAGATGATTGGAGACCTTTTTGAACGAGTCACCCGCTCAAGATCCGGCATGTCTCATTCCTGTCTCCATGCTGCCTTTGTTGCCTCCTTTGAGCCCAAGGACATTTGTCATGCTCTTTCTGATGAGTCTTGGGTCAATACCATGCACGAGGAGCTAGAGAATTTCGAGAGAAACAAGGTCTGGTCACTTGTTGAGGCCCCTCGAGGTCACAATGTCATTGGGACTAAGTGGGTGTTCAAGAACAAGTAGAGTGAGGAAGGGGTTGTCATTCAGAACAAGGCTAGACTGGTAGCTCAGGGGTTCTCCCAGGTTGAGGGTTTAGATTTCGAGGAGACTTTTGCCCCTGTAGCTAGACTTGAGACTATTAGAATCCTGCTTGCTTTTGCAACTTCTAAGGGCTTCAAGCTTTACCAGATGGATGTCAAGAGTGCCTTTCTTAATGGCTTCATTGAGGAAGAAGTTTATGTGAGACAGCCTCCAGGTTTCGAGAACCCCAAATACCCAACCATGTCTACAAGCTTTCCAAAGCTTTGTATGGACTTAAGCAGGCCCTTAGAGCTTGGTATGAGAGGCTTAAGTCCTACCTGTTGAGTCATGGGTTTGAAATGGGTAAGGTGGATAAGACCTTGTTCATTCGTAGGCATGTCACAGACCTTCTGCTCGTCCAGATTTATGTGGATGACATCATCTTTGGCGGCTCTTCTCATACTCTCGTTTCATAGTTCTCGGATGTCATGAGCACCGAGTTTGAGATGAGCATGATGGGTGAGTTGACCTTCTTTCTTGGCTTCCAGATCAAGCAGACTCGGGAGGGTACCTTCTTGCATCAAGGCAAGTACACTCGTGACCTCCTGAGACGCTTTGACATGAGTGATGGTAAGCCTATATCAACTCCCATGGCGTCTACAGCTTCTCTTGACCCAGATGAGGATGGCGAGCCAGTTGATCAGAAGGAGTATCGCAGCATGATTGACTCCCTCTTATACCTCACTGCCTCGAGACCGGACATACACTTCTCCGTGTGTCTTTGTGCTCAGTTTCAGGCTTCTCCTCACGTATCTCACCGCCAGGCGGTGAAGCGCATTCTTCGGTACCTTCGAGCTACCATTGACTATGGTATCTGGTACTCTTCCTCTTCCTGTCTTTCCTTGAGAGCCTACTCGGACGCAGACTTTGCCAGTTGTAAGATAGATAGGAAGAGCACTTTGGGCACCTGCCAATTCATTGGCACTTCTCTTGTTTCCTGGTCCTCGAGGAAGCAGTCTAGTGTTGCACAGTCCACTGCAGAGGCCGAGTACGTTACTGCAGCCAGTTACTGTAGCCAGGTGCTTTGGATGGTCTCGACACTGCAGGACTTTGGGTTAGTTATCGACAGTGTTCCACTCTTTTGTGATAACACTTCTGCAATTAACATTGCTAAGAACCCAGTGCAGCATTTTCGGACCAAGCATATCGATATTCGCTATCACTTCCTTAGAGACCATGTTGAGAAGGGTGACATAGTGCTCCAGTTTGTGGAGAGTGACCACCAGTTAGCTGATATCTTTACCAAGCCTTTGGATAGCTCTAGGTTTTCAGCTCTGCGGGGAGAGCTTGGGGTGGTTTGTCCTTATGGACTGTTGTGAGGGGGAGCTTTGTGCTTTACTGCTTTATTATATTGATTATGCTCTTACTCCTTTCTGTTGCATTGCATATGGGTGCATTTGGGTTAGTCCTTCTAGCATAGATTAGAGTGCTTCTCTTGTCTAGTTGTTTAGACTTCTTACTCTTATCTTATGATTCTTGGATGCTGCTTATTAGCTGTTCTCTTCTCACTAGGTTGAGCTCACTCACTTCTTATAGGTTCTAGCGAGGGTTGGGCCACCCTCGGGTAGACATGGTACTTGTTTGCTCCTTAGTGTGTTAGATGTTCAGCTGATAGTCCTAGAGTTATATGGGGTAGATGAGAGTCAGTCTAAGCCACAATATCCTCTATATCTTATCTATGCTTTAAGGACTGCCTTTTTGGTTTTTCTTGCCAGCTTCTCGATCTTATTGCTTTGGTTTAGGGGGAGTTCATTTGGGAGCTTCTAGAGCTTAATATTGACATAACTCTACTTGAACTAAAAGTTGCATCACATGTTGAGGGGGAGCTGGATTTTCTGCATTTCTGCATTTGTAATATAATTACATGGAGCCTTGATTATTATCTTTTCATGACATGTTTAAATCGCTTTACATCCTGCCATGATTTGTGCTTCATTGCTAGATTGATCATGACTTCATATGTGTAGACTAGCTTTTGCCATGATGAGTTAATTAAAATTGCTCAACTTGAATTGAAACTTGTCGAGTTAGTTCTCGAGACTAGTCTTTCTTTAGTTATCCTTTTATGATTCATGCCATGTCAAATAGGCTGAGTTGAGTCTTGAATCTTTGTTGAGCTTTAGATCGAGCTATGCTAGTTCTTAATGTTGCATAAGTTAGTACAACCATTTATGAATGCAAAAAGATCTCTTTTGTGCGAAAAAAAATGATCTCACCAATTCTTTCTCATGAGACGGCTTGCCATTGCACAAGGCATGAACTCAGGAGGAGTTTTGGATGACCAAGATCATCTTTTTAAGCTTCTTGCTTGGAGTGGTTGCATAAGGCTTGAGATCTAGCACATGACTAAAATAAAAAATCTTGTTGGAAACAATCATGTGATTCCTAAAGTAAAATTATGTCATTTGTGCTCAATTCGCTAAAATTTACAAGTACTTAACCAAATGTCTCAGTCTAGAACTTGTAGCACTCTATATTGACTCAACACTAGCTTCTTGGTTCCACTTAGCTTATTGACATGGCCTGCATCATCTTTAGATACCTTTAGCTAGACTAGAATCATGGTTGACTTGACATGCTAAGAAATTCGATCAAACTTCAGATTATGACTCATTTGGCTTAGCTTGTCTCTACATACATTGCCATGATCTTGATAGCATTCTTGTATGTTATGGCTTGATATAATTCTCATATTGTCATTTTGGATAATCTTCATGGCTCTAAATGCTTAAAATAAACCAACTTCAGCCATTTCATCCATTTTCATGTCCTATTCTCTCTTTTGCATCCTTGATGTGTTTATCAACCTATCATGGCAAAGACTTGACTACACATATAAAGTCATGATATATCTAGCAAATAAGCACAGATCATGGCAAGGTGTAATTCATTATAAACATGTCATAACAGGATAATTATCAAGGCTCCAAGTGGTTATATTACAATGCAGAATGACATGTAAGAAAATCTAGCTCCCCCTCAACATGTGATGCAGCTTTTAGTTCAAGTTGTGAGAGACCATGTGGAGGTGACCGCATGTTTATGATGAGTAATTGACAAGTATGTTGCAAAGATTGAGTTTGGTTTAAGCGATCTGTGCCAGGTCGGCATTTGGCGCAGTCGGGTTGATTAGACGGTCTTATTGCATATTATGTCTCCCGATTGGTCGTTTGGGCAATTTCATGCCTGTGTTTGGTTTATTGATGCTATTTATGCTTACATGTGTCGATCGGTGCTATTTGATGTGTTTCTTGTTTGTGATGGCTGCAGGACGTCGAGGCGGAGTCGTGGCGAGGCACGAGGTGACCGGACTAGGCGCAGGTGGCGCTGAGGTCAGAACGGTCGGGATGTGTCGAAGACGGCGGAGACTCGAGGTGGTTGCGATGCTTGGACGACAAGAGACGCGAAAGCTTCCCGGAAGGTGCAGGAGGGGCGAATTGGTAATTTCGCAAGGCTGAACAAGCGTGAGCGGGTTCCGTTGGATTTAGCAGGCGTAACGGGTTGGAGACCCGTTAGCCGAGGGCTATAAATAGGAGTGAATGGCTGCATGTATTCCATGGCTTTAGGAGAGAGTTAGGGTTTGCTTGAGTCAAAGGAAGCTTTGGGAGGTGGTTTTGCTTTCTCTTTAGTAGTTGGAGAGTGGTTAAGGGCAGCAGTGGGTTGTCTCTCGTAGTGCTCTGTGTTGTGTCCCTCCCAGGAAGCATGTAAAGTTCTTGGTGTTCTTGGGCTTGGGGAGAGGAGAGGATGAGTTGAGATTCCATGTAATAAACCTTGTCCTAATGTCCATGCGTATCGGGACTCCTCTGTATTCCTCTTGTTCCCATGAATGAAATCTCTGAAGTTACTCTCGTGCTTGCCTGTCTGTTCTTCGTTTCCTCTCTTTTGGTGATTTTTGAGTTTTTGCATTTTCTTGTTGTTTCTCGCTGAGAAGGCCCAAAATGGGTTGCTCTATGTTGGGATGATGCATCAAGATCATTTTATCGATTTTTCCCAAGAGCAAATTGCATTTAATCTCAGATTTAGCCTTTTGGGTTTCTCTGTTCTTCATTTCACTTCTAGGGTGTTGGTGCATTTCGGGATTCCCTTCATGAGATGGCATGAAACTTGACATGTTGAGTCCTGAGGCTATTAAGTAGCTATCCTCAAAGTTTCATGGCCAAAGGATCAGAGATGAAATGGAAATTTGAGTTTTTGCGCTGCTCTCTCTAATTTTTCAGATTTTGGCTCAAATCTGAAATTATTAGTTTTGAGTTGGTTTCCCTTGTTTCCCAAGCATCTCTTGCTATTTAGGATGTTGTTGTGTTTCTCTGGGTGGAAAGATTGGGAGCTAAATCCTCAACTTCTTAGTTTTTGGAAATCTGAAAATTTGCCCATGTTTCAGATTTTCAGATTGCTCTCGGGTGGCCTGGTACCAGGGGACCGGTCAGACCGGCCCGGCAACAGCGGTCAGACTGTCCTCACTGGGGCGGTCTGACCGGCGGCACTGGAGCGGTCTGACCGGCCAGATGCCTGCGGTCTGACTGCCTAGTGCTTTCAGGTCAAGTCCGGCTCTTCTGTGTTTAGTGCTGTCTCCTGGTTTTTCTCTTGGGTTTCAATCTCTTTTCCCCGCTTTGGTTTCTTGAGGTTCCAGAGAGCTTAAGTCCTTCTCTTCATAGCTTCTTGTAGCCATAGGAGAGGAGGATCACAAGTAAGTGCTTTTTGGGGGCAAGCTTTTAAGAATTTTTTGTGTGGATAATCCATTTTTTATTCGAAATTACAGAAATATACCCATGGAAATTTTTTTTACAAAAATAGGCTCCAGTCGCCCAATGGTTGGGCGACCGGAGCCTTTCGCCCAACCCAGCAGCGACAACTGGAAAATCTCCCAACCGTTAAGCGATTAATTGCAGTCGCCCCACCGTTGGGCGACTTTCATCCAGTCGCCCTCCCATTGGGCGACTGCATGAAAGTCGTCCAATGGTTGGGCGACTGCACTCAGGCCCCCGAGAGAGAAAAGAGAGGAAAAAGTCCATCTTTGCCGAAATTTGGAAAGTGCATCAAACATTCGCCAAAAATAGTGAACATTGATGGAGCTATTCTTCATACATCCAAAAGCCTCTAGAAAAAATTTTGAGCAATTTCGGCCACGGGATCAAAAGTTATAGCAGTTTCAATTGAGCCTAAAACGAATTCCGACACACCTTCAGTAAAACGGGCATAACGTTTGCATACGGTGTCCGTTTTCAACATTCTTGTACTCGTTGGAAAGCTATCTTTGGACCTAAACCTGTGTCGCAAGTTTTTGGTTTCTGTTTTTGCCCTTTTTCTTAGTCTTCCCTTCGTAATTTGAATTTTGTTTCAACTGAAAAGGTGTAGATCTCATCGAAACCTCTCAAATGAGTATATATAAGCCATATAGAACTTTGCTATTTTATCTTTTCAAACTAGTTGTTTATATTGCATCGGTCTATAAAACGATCGGTACATACGGTTTTCGTCGGCCCCTGAATGCAGTCGCCCAACCATTGGGCGACTGCATGAAAGTTTCCCAATGGGAGGGCGACTGGTTGCAGCCCAATGGGAGAGCGACAGGGACTCTGTCGGCCCCTGGTTGGGCGATAGGCTCCAGTCGCCCTCCCATTGGGCGACTTGAGCCTATTTTTGTAAAAAAATTTTCGCGGGTATATTTCTGTAATTTCGAATAAAAACTAGATTATTCGTACCGAAAATTCAAGCTTTTAAAGTCGACTTTCACCCCCCTCTGTCGCCATTTCGGTCCAACAAGTTGAGTTATGTCAACATTAAGATCTGGAAGCTCCCAAATGAACTCCCCCTGAACCAAAGCAATAAACTCGAGAAGCTGGCAAGAAAATCAGAAAAGGCAGTCCTTAAAGCATAGATAAGAGATAGAGGATGCTATGGCTCAGACTGGCTCTCATCTACCCCATATGACTCTAGAACTATCAACTAATCATCTATCACACTAAGGAGCAAACACGTACCCTGTCTACCCGAGGGTGGCCCAACCCTCGCTAGAACCTATAAGAAGTGAGTGAGCTCAACCTAGTGAGAAGAGAACAGCTAATAAGCAGCATCCTAGAATCATAAGATAAGACTAAGAAGTCTAAACAACTAGACAAGAGAAGCACTCTAATCTATGCTAGAAGGACTAACCCAAATGCACCCATATGCAATGCAACAGAAAGGAGTAAGAGCATAATCAATATAATAAAGTAGTAAAGCACAAAGCTCCCCCTCACAACAGTCCATAAGGACAAACCGCCCCAAGCTGTCCCTGCAGAGTTGAAAGCCTAGAGCTATCCAAAGGCTTGGTAAAGATATCAGCTAACTGGTGGTCACTCTCCACAAACTGGAGCACTATGTCACCCTTCTCAACATGGTCTCTAAGGAAGTGATAGCGAATATCGATATGCTTGGTCCGAGAATGCTGCATTGGGTTCTTAGCAATGTTAATCACAGAAGTGTTATCACAAAAGAGTGGAACACTGTCGATAACTAACCCAAAGTCCTGCAGGGTCGAGACCATCCAAAGTACCTGGCTGCAACAACGGCGGCAGCAACGTACTCGGCCTCTGCGGTGGACTGAGCAACACCAGACTACTTCCTAGAAGACCAGAAAATAAGAGAAGTGCCAATGAATTGGCAGGTGCCAGAAGTGCTCTTCCTATCTATCCTACAGCTAGCAAAGTTTGCATCCGAGTAGGCTCTTAAGGAAAGACAGGATGAGGAAGAGTACCAGATACCATAGTCAATGGTAGCTCGAAGGTACCGAAGGATGTGTTTCACCGCTTGGCGGTGAGATACGCGAGGAGAAGCCTGAAACCGAGCACAAAGACATACAGCAAAGTGTATGTCCGGTCTCGAGGCAGTGAGGTACAAGAGGGAGCCAATCATGCTGCGATACTCCTTCTGATCAACGGGCTTGCCGTCCTCATCTGGGTCAAGAGAAGCTGTGGACGCCATGGGAGTTGACACTGGCTTACCATCACTCATGTCGAAGCATCTCAAGAGGTCACGAGTGTATTGCCCTGATGCAAGAAGGTACCCTCCCGAGTCTGCTTGATCTGGAAGCCAAGGAAGAAGGTCAACTCACCCATCATACTCATCTCAAACTCGGTGCTCATGACATCCGAGAACTGTGAAACAAGAGTATGAGAAGAGCCGCCAAAGATGATGTCATCCACATAAATCTGGACGAGTAGAAGGTCAGCGCCATGCTGGTGAATGAATAGAGATGGCAACGGGCATAAACCCGCTGGGTTTTGCTATCCCAAACCCGTGCCCATGAAAGTTGGACGTGCCCGCTAAAAAACCCATGCCCGTGACGGGTGCAGATTTTTGCCCAGACCCATGCCCACTGGGTTAACGGGTACCCATGGGTCGTCCGTCGGGTCAGTAATGCAAGCTGCAACAATGGTTAATGGAGAGGAGGAAGAAGTTCACCGGCCATCTTCGTTGGAGCCGGAGGGCAGCGCCATGGCCAAGAGCCTACTACTGTGATGCGCGTTGGCTGCGGCGTGGGGGCGGCGGCTGAACTGGAAGGCGAGGCGACAGCGAGGGCGTGCGGGAGGACGAGTGTGCGGCGAGAGTGGCGGGAGCAGGAGCGGGAGCTGCGGGACGGGAGGGCGAGCGTGGAGACCGCCGGAGACCGTGCGCGGAGCGCCAGATGTGCCACCGCTGCGGCGGCTGTTGAATCGGGGTGGGGACTAGGGAGGAGTGAGTAGTGACCGTGGCGAGTGCTAGCTAGGGTTAGCCGTATGGGTAATGGGGCATTGCCGCATTGGATTTGGGGGCTTGGGGCTAAATGGCTAATGGGCTATGGGCTGGGCTGGTTTGCCTGGGAGGCTGGGAGCCTGGGTTTATAACTCCTATGGATCGGGTTTATATTACCCATGGGTTTACGAATTTGGGTACTATAGGAACGTACCCGAACCCAGCAAACCCGATGGGTTTGGCTTTTTGCCCATTAAGAGACCCATGGGTTAGAAAATTGACTCAGACCCATGCCCTAATAGAGTAAAAACCCACCGGGTATCGGGTTTCGGGTACCCATTGCCATCTCTATGAATGAACAAGGTCTTATCCACCTTACCCATCTCAAAACCATGACTCAACAAATAGGACTTAAGCCTCTCATACCAAGCTCTAGGGGCCTACTTAAGTCCATACAAGACTTTGGAAAGCTTGTAGACATAGTTTGGATATTTGGTGTTCTCGAAACCTGGAGGCTATCTCACATAGACCTTTTCCTCAATAAATCCATTGAGGAAGGCACTCTTGACATCCATCTGGTAAAGCTTGAAACCCTAGAAGCTGTGAAAGCAAGTAGGATTCTAATGGCCTCAAGTCTAGCTACAGGGGCAAAGGTCTCCTCAAAATCTAGACCCTCAACCTGGGAGAAGCCCTGAGCTACCAGTCTAGCATTGTTTCGAACAACCACCCCATCCTCACTCTGCATGTTCCTGAACACCCACTTAGTCCCAATGACATTGTGACCTCGAGGGGACTCAACTAGCGACCAGACCTTGTTTCTCTCAAAATTTTCCAACTCCTCATGCATGGCATTGACCCACGACTCATCAGATAGAGCATGACTAACATCTTTGGGCTCAAAGTAGGCAACAAAGGCAGAATGGAGACAGAAATGTGACATGCCAGACTTTGAGCGTGTGACTCGCTCAAAGAGGTCTCTAATCATCTGCTCGGAAGGATAGTATTTCTGGATATGTCGAGGAGGTCCTGGATGAGATGAAGAAGTGGCCTCTACCTCATGAGCTGGAGAGGTAGGAACAGAGCCACTAGCTCCAGAGGAAGCAGAAGGCATGGACTGATCACCTGGAGGTGCAGTGGAAGAAGGCACCTCAAGGGGTGCATGAGGGACTGGATCGGGTAGACAACCCTCGTCTCCATCTTCCTCATCATCCACAAAGATAGGCTCGGACTGCTCTAAAAACCTGAGATATTGGGCCTAGTCCCCAGACTGGCCTCATCGAAGGTCACCTCACAGGTCTCTACCAACTTACTAGACTCGTAGTTCCAAACCCTATACGCCCACGAAGAAGTCGAGTAACCTAGAAAGATACCATCACAAGAACGTGACTCGAACTTGTCTAGATTCCCGGACTTCAGAATGAAAAACTTGCAACCAAACACACGAAAATGAGAGACACTGGGCTTTCGCCCATATCTCAGCTCATAGGAAGTGCGATGCAAGTGTGCCCGAAGAAAAACTCTGTTTGAAACATGGCACGCGGTCGCAATAGCCTCAGCCCAAAACTTCCTAGGTGTAGAATACTCATCAAGCATCGTCCTAGCCATCTCGACCAAGGTATAGTTCTTCCTCTCCACGACGCCATTTTGCTGTGGGACGTGCGGAGAAGGGAACTGGTGCTCTACACCTGTCTTGTCACAGAACCTCTCAAAGTAGGAATTCTTGAACTCTGTGCCATTGTCACTGCGGATCGCTCGTAAGGCACCCGGGAGCTCAACAGAAAGCTTATTGAAAAGACCTCAAAAATGTGTAAACATCTCATTCTTCGAGGCTAAGAAAAACACCCAAGAGAACCTCGAGAAGTCATCGACCACGACAAGAACATACCACTTCCCTCCTATTGACTGCACTCGAGCTGGTCCAACTGTGTCCATGTGGAGCAGCTGTCCTGGTGCATCGGTCATAGTCACTGTGACCGGAGGGTGAGAAGCGGCAACCATCTTACTGTGCCGGCAAGGAGCGCAAACAATGTCTTTGACCATCTTGAGTTTCGGCAGACCACGAATGAGGTCGTGGCCACTAACTCGGGTCAAATGGTCAAATCAAATATGACCAAGTCTCCTATGCCAGAAAGTAAGATCACGGGGCTCAGAAGCAACTAAGCACCGGAGAGGATCACCAGAAGACTCAGAAAAATTAGCACGAAAGATCCTCCCATAACGAGAAATCCTGCAAACCAGACTACCCGAAGAATCAAAAATTTGCAAGTGTTTTTCTTAAAGCTCACCTCAAAGCCGTCATCGGTAAGCTGAGAAACAGAAAGCAAATTATACTGCAGCTTACTAACCAAGGCAACATCTTTCAAAATAAAAGACTCATTAACGCGCACTATACCTTTGGCGATGACGTGCCCAGACGAAGCGTCTCTGAAGGTGATCGTCTCATCACCTGGAGCACGGGCTAGGAAAGAGAACCAACGAGAGTCTCTAGTCATGTGTCGAGAACAGCCGGAGTCAACAAGCCAAGCCTCTCTCTTCCCTGCCCGGCAAACCTGAGTCAACGAGAGAGTAAAGTTTCAGTACTGGGGTAAATCAAGAGTGCTTTTGGCACCCAATACTGAGTAACACGTCGACTAGAAGAAGTAGCCACACACGACTGACCTCTATCTATCCTACGCTCTCTGTCACTCAAAGAAGCAGAAGGTCCACGAGCAGACGTAGAGCTGTTGTTGGGTCCGACTACTATGGGAGAGCGAGTCGGTGCACCAGCAACATGCTGATCACGCCGCGGGTAGCCATCTCGATGGGGAAAACGAGATCTACCCTCAGAACGACGGAAGTCACGACCAAAGAGAGCATGAGGATGAAAACCAGAAAACTCGAAAAAACCAAGTCCTTGATGCTGCCCAAGCCCATAAACAGAAGCAAACCTAGACCTAGTGTTGGTGTTAGGTGCACTCAAAGCACTCAAAGTCTGGGGCTGACCCTGAATACGCCTAAGAGTCTCAACACGGTCTCGACGCGCGATCTTGGCGCGCCTGAAGCACTGCTCGATCAAGTGTCCATCCTTCTGACAGAAGGTGCAATGATACTTCACCTTCTGAGAGGTAGAAGTAGCATGATGAGGCTTCACCTTTTGAGAGGCCGAAGCAACAGGTGGCATCACCTTGCTATCAGAAATCCTTTGGACAAAGCCCGCTGACTTAAATTGAACTTTCTCAGTCCTGGGATTGACCTCGATCACACCTGCGGCTATGGGTCTAAGCACGGCAGGTGGATGCTTCCTAACATCCTCAAGAAAATCATATCCTAGACCTTGATTGAATTTGCAAATCTTGGACTGGTCTAGAATAAGATTTAGCTTCTTCTTGCCTCCTACAAATCTCTCGAGAGTGTTCATAAAATACTGACACTCCCAAAAGAGAGGTGCAAGAAGAGCAGGGGGAAGAAGAGACAGCAGAAGGTAAGGGAGCATAAGGAGAACCAATAGCAGAAGAGCGAATGGCTTGTGCATGCACAGCCGACTCAGAAGGGACAGTCCTACTGCTAGCCTTTTGGTTCACGTCGCTAAGCGTCTCTACCTTACCCTTGTGCTTCTCCCCCACATTGGCACACACATTACAAGCAACTGATGATGGCTTCTCTAGAAGGTCCTTAGTTAGCTTCACACATTTTTCATCCAAAGCAATTAAGTTAGATTTTAGTTTATCACAATTTTCGCATGGTGAGATAATAGGGTCCTTAGAAGCATACTGAGCCAATTTATTATTGTAGTCAATCATTTCTTGAAACTGTTTTGAGACAGATTCAAGTTCAGCAGTTAATTTAGGACAGTTCAAACATGAAGCAATAGGCTCAAGTAATGAAGCTTGTAGTTCAGCAATTTTATGATCTGCCCTTTTTAGATTCATCTTCAGATTATTGCAATTTTCACAAGACTCGGGTAAATCAAGGAGCATGGTATAAAGACCTCTAAAAGCATTGTCCTTATCCTCACATGAGGTGCAAAATGTAGTCTCAACAACAGTAGATGAAGGAATAACAATCCTAGTCATCTCTAGTTCAGCCAAAAGACTAAAATTCTCCACCTTAAGCATGTCAAGCTCAGAAGACAAACTATCATGAGAGGTCCTTAATTTCTTCATGTCACCAAGCAAAGTAGTACATACATCACAACCATCACGGGAGGGAGCAGATATAAGTGAAGTAAGCTCCTGTGATAAGCTCTCTACTTCCTTCTCCAACTCGCTAACCCTAGCTCTAAATCTAGCATGGAATTTTTCTAGCTTAAGAAAAGCATCATTAAGCTGGTCGTATGAAGGGTATACCTTGTCGGAGTCGGAGTACAACTCGCTGTCGCTGATCTCGCCCTCAAGAGCCATGAAGCACATGCCAGAGAAGTCGTTGCCGCCCTTGGGGTCTTGCTCGTCCGTCCCATCGTCATCGCTCCACCCCTCCACCTCGCTAAGGTCAAGGTCGTTGAAGGCGGTGAGGACGCGGTGGAAGAGCTTCTTGCCTTTGCCAAGGTCGCAGAACTTCTTCTTGCCTTGGGCATGAGCTGATGCCTTCTTGTTGCGGTTCTTGTCGATGTAGTCGTTCTTGCTCGGAGGTTGCTCAGAATCTTGTGAAAACGCGCAAAGCACTCATCGAGGGACTCACCAACGAGCATTTCAAACTTGTTGTAATCTCGCTTGAACTGGTCCTGTCGAACGGTCTTGATCTGGGTGGTGCCCTCATGGTATGCATCGAGGGTCTGCCAAATGTCGAAGGCCAACGTCAGATGAGAGATGCGATCGAACTCGCTTCTGCTCAGGCCTTGAATTATGATGTTCCTCGCCTTAGCATTCGCCTCAACATCAAGCATATTTCCAGCGTTGATGTTCTCATCGGCAGGAACAACATATCACACCTTGACCTTGCGCCAGATGGCGTAGCCCTAAGCCTGAATGTAGGTCTCCATCCGGCTCTTCCAGAAGGGATAGTCGATCCCATCGAAGACCGGGGGCTTGGTCGAGTACTTGTCTGTCACCATGGCTCTAGAGACCGGTTAAGATCTATGAGGAAGGGCTAACCGGCTCTGATACCAATTGTTGGATAGAAATTGGCGATAGAGGGGTGAATGTCGACTTTAAAACTTATCCCCCCAAAGAGTATCCACAAAAATCTTCTCTCCAATAGATATCAAATCTATGAAGAGAAAGACTTGTGTTCTCCGGATGAGCCTACTGGTCGAAAGAGAAATATGCAGAGGAGAACTCAAAGGAACGAGACAGAAACTAGGCCAAAAAGAATCAGCATCAAAAAAAAAATCACAGAGCTGCTGGGGGCGGTCAGACCGCAGGTGTCTGGGCGGTCAGACCGTGGCATCAAGGCCGGTCTGACCGCCGGTTTAAACCCAGTCAGACCGCCACCTACTAACTGGTCTGACCGCCCAACGAATTCCAGGGCAGGCAGACAGCAGACAAAGACTTTGAATTTTCTGAAACTTGCAGATTTAGAGAAATTGAAGAAAACCTTCTCTTCCCTTCAGGTAGAAAGCACAAGAACACAAACTAAATACCATTTGGCACACTGGAAACCAAATATTTCACTAGGAGGACAAGAAATTCAGATTTGGGACAAAAACCTGAAAACCTACAGAGGCAGCACCAAAATTCAAATTCCTCAACAATCCCAAGTCCTTTGATCCTGAGTTTTTGCAAGAACATTAGCAATGAACTTAGTACTCTAAAACTCAAATATCAGGCCAACCAAAGAAGGGAATCAACAAGGGGCAAGAATCCATTGGGAGAAAACCCTAGAAATGAAGAATAGAGGAAGTGACAAAAGAGGATCTTTGATTCATTCAATTTGCTCTCGGGAAAAATCAATCAAATGATCTTGAGACCTATCCCCATCATTGAGCAACCCATTTTGCTACTCCTCAGCAATAAACAACACAAAAACGAAAAACTGAGAAATCAGCCAGAGAGAAGAACGAAGAACAAAACCAATAGAGACAGCTCAAGAACTCAAATGACTTCTTAAAAGATTCATTCCCATGAACACAAAGATCACGAAGGAGTCCCCATACATGATTGATACAAGAGGAATGATTACATGGGCATCAACTCATCTTCTCCCTCACTGAAACTCCAGCAACTCAAGAACACACACAAGAGGAATATGAGCAACAAAGGAGCTACGGGAGACAACCCTCTGCTATCTCACAACCACTCTCAACAACTAAAGCCTCAAAGCAAAACAACCTTCCCAAATGCCATTTGGACTAAAAGCAAAACCCTAAAAGCCATGCCCTCCACACTCAAGGCATACATGCACCTGGACACACCTCTCCTATTTATAGCCTTCGCTTAACGGGTTTCTCCCTCGCTTTACCCGCTAATCAAAGACCCAAACAACTTCCTCATGCAGCTTTGCGCTTTTACCAAAATGCCCCTCCTGCACCTTCTGGGAAACTTCCGCATTCCTTGTTGTCCAAGCCTCGCAACCACCTCGAGTCCTCGCCGTCTTTGGCACACCTCGACTGTTCTGACCTCGGCACCGCCTGCGCCTAGTCCGGTCATCCGTGTCTCGCCACGACTCCGCCTCGATGTCCTGCAGCCATCACACACAAGAAACACATCACATAGCACCGCTCGACACAAATAATCACAATTAGCATCAATTAATCATACTCCAGCATAAAATGGCTCAAAAGCTCAAACGGGAAGAAGAATACGCCTCAAATCCGACTAACCAACCCCGACTGAGCCAAATGCCATCATGGCATGAAATGCACGAACCAAACTCAATCTTTCCAAAATACTTGTCAATTGCTCATCACAAACATGGGGTCATAACCACATGGTCTCTCACCGTTGCCTCCCGGGCTGCCCTTCGCTAGCGCTGCCGCCCACTTCCCTTGGCTGTGCGCCACTCTCTGACTCCCCTGTTTTCTGTCTAGCCGAAAGCCGATCCCAGCGCTCGCCTCTTCAATATTGATCCTGCCTGTGGATCGCAACCGGGCAAGTTTCTGGTCAGTCAGCCCAGCCGACGGCTAACTCAGAGACGCGAGTTCGAATCCTCTGGGCGCATGTTTTGTTTTTATTTTTTTAAGCACATTTCAATTATGAGATATTTAGGAAATAAATTAAGGAAGCTAAGACAATTGATTTGAGTTCAATTAAAATTTATATATACATTAACATATAGAATTATATGCATAGGAAACATTAAGTGAATAAGGAAAATTTAGAAATTTATATCTTAATTAGGATGTAAATAAGATTATTTAAGTTTTAAAATTGGATTAATTATTATATGTGAGTAATTCATATGGTTTGTGTTGTGGTTACGGACCAAACAGAGAGAGATGGTAGTGGAGAGTTGGGAGAAGTGATAGTAATGGCTTGGCCTTTTCCGTGGCCTGCATTCCATATATATATATACATGGGGAGTGCTTTTACAATTATACCCTTACATCTAAGTTTCCCCTTCAGGGGCACTTATGTCATTACACATGGCCTATTCTGGGCCTTATGACCTTCTAGCAGGCCTGCTGGGTTCAGGTGGGGGCCACCCCTACAAAAGGAGCCTCTCATGGTAAAGGGCTTCACAGGGTCGAAGCCATGTTGCCGAGTCCTTTGGCCCCCTCCGTCCCTGCGGCCTGTGAACTTTTCCGAACTTGACGGAGGGTTGGGGCCGTAGTCGAGGCCGATGGATAGATTACAGTTGAGGTAGGCGCGCGCGGGTGCCTCCTTCCAAGCCGGTGCCTAGCCGAAGTACGCGCGTGCGCGCGCTCCGTCCCCTACCCTTCGAACGGGTGGCGGCGGAGCTGGCGCCCAGCCGAAGTAGACGCGCGCGCGCTCCGTCCCCTACCCTTCGAACGGGTGGGCGCGGAGCTGGCGCCCAGCCGAGGTAGACACGCGCGCGCTCGTCCCCTACCCTCGAGCGGGTGGCGGCGAGCTGGCGCCCGGCCGCACTAGACGCGCGCGCTCGTCCCCTACCCTTCAAGCGGGTGGCGCGAGTGCGCGCCACCGGCAGATGCGCGCTCTCCGTCCCCTACCCTTGAGCGGGTGGTAGCGGGTGGCGCCGGCCGGTAGATCTTTGGAAAGATGCGATCGGGGCTGCCGAGGTGAGGTCAGACCGCTTGGCTGTGGTGCCGACGTTGGGGGCCGAGTCGAAGGTACGGCTAACGCAGTAGCGAAGGCGGGCCTTGCACCGCCGACGTCGTTGCACCTCAGGGCCATAGTGACCCCGCAGCCTGGTAGTGCGCTTTTAATGGCAGCTGGAATTGTGCCGGCGCCTGACCTGTCAGGTGGTGGGTTGTGGTGTCGTGCAGTCTGCCTTCCGTGGGTGGGGCACGCGGCGGTTTATGCCTGGTGCGTCGTGGGATGCGAGCGGTTGCATGAGCGTGGCTGTTCGCCTCTTCCCTAGGCACGTGGGACACGTGTCGGGCGCGTGTTGGCGTTGTGCGCTGCCTGGCCACCTACCAGGCACGCTCCTCCAGATGCCGACGGTTCTTCTTTCCAGCCATGGGTAGTCGAACCACTGGTGGTTTTAATCTGGCTACGCTTCTGGTCGTGGAGGCGAGCGGGCTTTATAAAGCGCCATCGTTGTGGTAGGGGCGCTTTAGTTCGCCTGCCTCCTAACTCTGCTTATTTCGTGCTGATAGCCCTTTTGCCCTAACCTTAGAGACCAATGGCCGGTCAGGACAGTGCCTCCTGCCATCCCGGTGGCGGCTCCTCGTCTAGCCGGGACGAGTTGTCCTTCCCTTCTGAGGACTACGAGCTGGTGCTGCGGGGGCGCTCACGTGGCGACAAGCAGTGGGACGCCATGGAATACTCGGGGGTCGCTTCTCTCGTGTGCTAGGAAGGAGCCACGTGACCGAAGAGACGCTGCAGCGACTTGTACGGGAAGGGAAGATCGAGGAGCGCGATGGGGCTCGCCTACCCCGCCGAGACGAGATGGAGCCGAAGCCCCAGGAAATGGAGGCGATCATTTTTGTCGCGTTCTTCGATGCTGGCCTTCGAATGCCCTCAACGATGTTTGTGGGCGAAGTCCTGCGGACCTACAGCCGAGTCGGCGCGATTGGCGCCAAACGCCATAGTCCGCTGGCGATCTTCACATGGGCTACACGGACGGAAGGCGGCGTCCCAGCCAGCGAGCTGTTCGCCACCACGCACGGCAGCGTCTTTGTCGACCCAAGAAGGTTGAGGGGGCTGTATGCAACTTTGGCAGCGTGGATTTCGTGCTGCGAGGGTCCTGCACGACGCTATTCCCCGCGCCGGCCAATTTGGAGAGGTGGGAATCCGGCTGGACGTGCCAGTGGTTTTATTACGTTGTGACCAGCAGGAGTGGCCTGCTGTGCCGAGGTGGGCCAATCTCGTTCAATAGCTCGCCGAGTGTGAAGCCGGAGGCTGATGACGCCTAGAGGGTATGGAGGCTCACTGGCGTTGCACGTCGGCTGAGTATGCGAGACTTGGCTGAAGAGTTTACGATGTATGGGGTGGCGCCGCTCTCCGCCCGGTGGAAGTACGGGCGACGGGGCGACGACCGAGAGGACGGGGTGCGCCCGTCGCTGTCTTGCCTGCATCCGCCCTCCGCTCCATGTAAGTCGCGCAGTGCATTGGTGTGCGTCCCTTTGTGCCTGCGTAGTCCCCGGTTGACCAACTTGTTGCCTTTTGTGCAGTGGCTCGATCGGCTGGAAGATGCGGAGCGCGCGGTTCCGATGTTCCTGGGCCCGTACACACTCAAGGAGCACAAGCTGCGCGAGGCTGCGACTATGACGGCGAAGCAGGGGCGGATAAACCGCACGTGCGAGGCTCTGCGCATTGCTGTGCCCGAGCGCGCGGTGCCGACGGAGACTCCCACACGGGCTTCGAGCCGTCGTGGTGGCGGTGGCCAAGCGGGGGCTTGCTCCGAGGTTGCCGCATCCAGTCCGCTAGCCTCCTCAGCGGCTGGCACCGGGGGGGCTGGCACCGGTGGGACAAGTCGTGCCGGTGATGGATCCGGCCGAACCAGCTCGGGAGGGCGTGTCGCCCCGAGCCCATCGGCGGCCTCCTCCGCCGGCTCTGTTAACCCTGTGAGTACGCCTCTCGTTGTGCCGGAACCTGCCAACCCGGGGGAGGACACTACCCGTGACGGTGCTTTGCCACCCACGACGACTGTCGAGGAGGCGCCCGGGGCGGTAGTGACCGAAAGCGCGACAGAAGCTGCAGCTGCTAACGTCGCAAAAGAATCGCCTGTGGGGCCACAGGCGAAACGCCCTCGAGTCCGGCCTCCTTCGCCTTCGAGGGGTCGGTACATCGTTGCCGGCCCTGTGCTCGGAGCTGCGACGCCCGACGTGGTCGGTGCGGCCGAAGGGTCTTCTCGACCGCCCACCGAGGTACTCGCCTCCCAACTGGCGGTTGAACAAGCTCCTCCTGTCGCGGCGGGGGATGCAGAAGGTAGGCGCAGCTCCCCTTCCTCGCACGACTTCGCGAAACTCTCCCCGATTTGCTCTCTTATTCCGTCGACATCAGGCGAGACGAAGTCTCTCGGCCGTGGTGAAGAATCGAGCAACGGGGGTGCGCGCGACGTGCCGACCCTGTACGGGGTATCCTGCCAGCAGCTGCCGCCGTCGACGTGGCCGAAGCCTCCGCAGCCGCTGATGTGGCGGGGGCGGGGCTCATCCTCTCCGACTTCCTCCCGCGCCCGGAGACGCTTCGCGCTTTTAATGCAGCCGCAGAGCGCGCCCGCGACGGCTTTGACCAACAGATGTTGTCGTCATGCGAGGGTGACCTCCTGGCACTCGCACTGCGGGCCTCGAAGATAAGGGTAAGGACGTGCGCTCGCGGCTGCTAGCGCACTGTCGAGCGTCTGCTGACTTTTTCTGCTATTTCCAAACGCTTGCCCTTGGCCACGCGCTAGATCAGGCCCGCATCCGGGAGCGAAGAGCCGTGGAGGTCGATCTTCGTGCTGCAGATGACTCCCATGCCATGAAGGACGAACAGCTTCACGTCTTTGGAGGGCGCCGGCGGCGCGCGCGCAGAGACCGAGAAGTCGCGCGCGCGCAGAGAGAACGCACCTCCTTTTTGCAGCAGATCGCCACTCTGCAGGAGGAGAAGGCCCAGCTGGTGGAGTCCCTTACGAAGAAGGACGGCGCCTTGGACAATGCGTCCATGTTGGCGTGGAGGGCAATGGAGTCTCTGAACCAGGCCCTCTGGGACCTGTGTGTCGATGTGCCGGACGCTACCCATGGGCCGAGGGACTTGGTGGAGACGCTTGGGCTGGTCGAGGAAGGTGCCGGCGTTGCTCTCCGCAGCGCGAAGACCTTCGGCGAGCATTGCAGCTTCCTTGGTGCGTGCCTCACCCTTGCCATGCTTCACACTCATGGGTGCAGACATGTCCACGAGCTGGTGAACCCTCAGTTGGATCTTCCTGCCCGGCCGGAGGCGCTGTCGGACGCTATCCGCTTCATCGATCCTGGCCTCCGAAACTTCCACCAACGAATCTGGGGCTATGTCGGGGAGGACGCGGCCAGGGTCGCAGTGCAGCACACGCTACATGGGGGCGGGGACCTCCTCCGCTGGCTCGAAGGAGTTCCCAGGCGTCCCAACAGCGGCGCGGGCCCATCGGGACCGCGCGGAGGGTGAGCGGTTGGTTAGGGGAGCGGTGTGCTACATGCTCCTGCTTGTGGCCATGTAACCCCGGCATTTTTGTGGAAGACCGAAGCACCCGCTCTTAACATTGTATGCTGTGTTTTTTTTCTGAGTACACACAGGAGCAGCGCCTGTGCGTGCGCGGGATTCGCGTCTTGTTTATACTCCGGAGAGTGCGCGTAAGGGCGCCCTCCTGCGTCTCATTTAGAGTCCGTAGACTGGCGCATGCGGAGGCGGACCTCGACGCTACGACTTCATTTAAAGTTCGTAGACTGGTGCGTGCGGAGGCGGACCTCGACGCTACGTCTTATTTATAGTCCGCAGACTGTCGCTTGCGGAGGCGAACCTCGGCGCTACGTCTTCATTTAAAGTCCGTAGACTGGCGCGTGTGGAGGCGGACCTCGACGCTACGACTTCATTTAAAGTCCGTAGACTGGTGTGTGCGGAGGCGGACCTCGACGCTACGTCTTATTTATAGTCCGTAGACTGGCGCGTGCGGAGGCGGACCTCGACACTACGTCTTATTTAGAGTTCGTAGACTGGTGCGTGCGAAGGCGGACCTCGACGCTACGTTTTATTTATAGTCCGTAGACTGGCGCGTGCGGAGGCGAACCTCGACACTACATCTTATTTAAAGTCCGTAGACTGGTGCGTGCGGAGGCGGACCTCGGCGCCACGTCTTATTTAAAGTCCGTGGCCCGTGCGTGCGAGGCGGACCTCGGCGCCACGTCTTATTTAAAGTCCGTAGGCGCGCGTGCGTGCAGAGGCGGACCTCGACGCTACGTCTTATTTAAAGTCCGTAGACTGGTGCGTGCGGAGGCGGACCTCCGCCCTACGACCTGTTTAGAGTTCGTAGACTGGCGCGTGCGAAGGCGGACCTCCGCACGATGACCTGTTTAAAGTCTCGTGGACTGGCGCGTGCGAAGGCGGAGCTCCGCACGACGACCTGTTTAAAGTCTCGTGGACTGGCGCGTGTGAAGGCGGACCTCCGCACTGCGACCTGTTTAAAGTCTCGTGGACTGGCGCGTGCGAAGGCGGACCTTCGCCCCCCCACCCCGAGGTGGGGGCAGCCTCTGGTGTATCTCGTATTCCACGTGCGCGCCGACGCTGGGGCCAGCCTCTGCGCGCGCAACGTCGGTACTCTGGAACTCCTGGAATTGGTTTCCATAGTACCCCCTGCGTACACCTCCCGTGATGTGCGAAGGCGAGCCTCAACACACTGAGGTGCGCGATTGGCAGCCGCACAAGATTCGCGTGGGATCGGCGTCCACGTCTGATTTATACTCCGGGGAGTACGCACAAAGATGAAGTCCCTGGCGTGCGCGGGGTTCACGTCTTGTTTATACTCCGTAGAGTGCGTGGGGTCGACATCCATGTCATTTTTATACTCCGGAGAGTACGCACAAAGACGAAGTCCCTGGCGTGTGCAGGGTTCGTGTCTTGTTTATACTCAGTAGAGTGCACAGGGAGAACATCCGCGTCTTATTTATACTCCGTAGAGTGCGTGCGGCGTCCCCACACGTCTTTGTTTATACTCATGCCGTGTCTTGACGGAGAGTGCACACGCGAATGTGCGTCTTCGTTTATACTCATGCCCGTGTCTTTGACGGAGAGTGCACACGCGAACGTGCGTCTTCGTTTATACTCATGCCCGTGTCTTTGACGGAGAGTGCACGCGAACGTGCGTCTTTGGTTTATACTCATACCGTACCCACAGCTACGGAGAGTGCACTGTGACGCGTCGTCTTTAGTTTATACTCATACCCGTACCCACAGCTACGGAGAGTGCACTGAACGCAGCGTCTTTGGTTTATACTCATGCCCGTACCTCGCTCACGGAGAGTGCTGCGAACGTCGTCTTTGGTTTATACTCATGCCCGTACCCCTGGCTACGGAGAGTGCACATGCGAACGTGCGTCTTTGGTTTATACTCATGCCCGTACCCTCGGCTACGGAGAGTGCACACGCGAACGTGCGTCTTTGGTTTATACTCATGCCCGCCCAGCTCACGGAGAGTGCACACTGCCGAGCGCGCGTCTTTGGTTTATACTCATACCCGTACCCTTGGCTACGGAGAGTGCACACACGAACGTGCGTCTTTGGTTTATACTCATACCCGTACCCACGGCTCACGGGAGTGCACTGTGAACGTCGTCTTTAGTTTATACTCATACCCGTACCCACAGCTACGGAGAGTGCTGTGAACGTGCATCTTTGGTTTATACTCATACCCGTACCCCTGGCTACGGAGAGTGCACACGCGAACGTGCGTCTTTGGTTTATACTGCGGGAGCACACGCGTAGGCGAGGCCTCCGCGTGTGCTCGCCGCGTATTTTTGCACAGCGGTAATATGTTGGCGACAAACGTAACTTTATTACATTCCCGTTTGCGCGGGTAAGCGATTACATACGACCGGGGGAGGGGGGTACTAACCGTTTGTGCTCAGCGCGGCCGGAGCCTCTGGTAGTTGCACTATCGGCAGGGCTTGCAGAGTCGCCCCTGGATGGTGCCGTGGGCCTTCGCACGGCGGTGCCGATCCTAGGTGTGCCGCTGCCCGCCGCGATGGGGACATCTGGTGCCGTGCTCGATGCGCTGGGCCATGTCCTGGTCGCCCCGAATGGTAATGATGGCTCGCCGCCTCGGTAGCTTCATGCATAAATAGCTGTGATGCGGTACCGCCCCGAAGGAGTTGAGGATTGGATGCCCCAATATGGCATTGTATGGGTATGGGAGGTCGACGACGTCAAATGTGGCGTCTTCGACCCTTTCATTGTCGCCCTGGCCGAAGGAGACCTGTAGGCATATTTGGCCGAGCGCCCGTAGAGGTTGTCCTCCGAAGCCTTGTAGCGGGACTCCCGATGGGCCGAGGCGACTTCGGGGGATCCCCATCTGGTCGAAGGCTGCCGCGAACAGAATGTTCGTGGAACTGCCACCATCAACCAGGGCGCGTCCCACGTCGCATCCCGCTATAACGACTCGGACGACCAGGGGGTCGTGGTGGGGAAGCTCCACGCCTTCGGCATCGACGGGGGTGAACGTGACCTCATGCTGTGCCCAGTCCGGCGGTGTCTGTGCTGGATATGCCGCCACGTGGTGTAGCCTCCATGCGTAGGCCTTCCGCTGCCGTGCCGAGGCAAACTCCAACGAGGAGCCTCCGGAGAAGACGTTGATAACCCTTCGGTGGGTGGCCTCTGGAGCCTGTAGCTGCAGAAAGCCCACCTGAGGCTGCTGCACGTGGGCCTGAATCTGCAGAGGACCCTCATGGGGCTGCGTCCCTTGTTCCTGAGTGTGCACGGGGGCTTTGTATGGGTGCTGTACGTGGGCCACCACGGGCGGGCGTGCTTCCAGGTTCCTGTCCCTGGTGACGCTCTCGCGGAGCGCCGCGATAGAGGTGCACGTGCGGGTGTCGTGGTTGCCATGACCGTGGACTGCGCACCACAGCCCCTGGTGTTGGTCGTCGTAATCTCCACGGCCTTTATTGTCGCGGCCCCAGCCGCGCGCCCCGCCTCGGCGCCCGAGCGCCCGGCCGCGAGGCGCGCCGTCGGAACCGCCTTCGATGTCGAGGACATACCGGCCTCGTCGTGACTTCTGCTGGCCATGCTTGGGCCTATCGGACGACTCCTTGTGCCAGGCGTCCCTGCGGTCGAGCGCATCCCTGGACGACTCCTGCTTACGTTTTCCCTTCGAAGAACCGTCCTTCGGCGGATCTTCGGCTTTTACCGAGGCACCGGCCTGGTTGGTGTCGGAGTCGTCACCTTGCCTTCGCCGCGCGTCCTCTTCTGCCCTGGCGTATTCCTCCATTTTGTCAAAGAGCTTCGTCACTGTCTTAATTGGCTTCCGTGCGTTGTACTCGGCCATCGGGCCCGGGCGAAGGCCCTCTATGGCCACATTGACAACGGTGGTTTCATTAACATCTTTGACTTGACAACGTATCTTCGCGGCGTTGAAAGTAGTCCGGAGCTTCTTGAAGGTTTACGCTACGGCGAAGAGCTGGTCTGCGTCGACCCGCTCGACATAATTTCCTTGAAAGTTGTTGTGAAGGCGGTCACGGATCTGCTCCCACGCGTAGATGGAGTTCGGCTCTATAGTAAAAAACCAGGAGAGCACCACTTCTTGCAACGCGAGGGGGAGTCCCTTCGCCTTTGTGGTGTCATCTCTGCCCGCGGCCTCGATTGCGGTTTCGTACACGTGCACGAACTCGCGGGGGTCTGTGTCGCCTTTCTAGGGCTCGATGACACTGGGAATTTGAAGTCTTCGGGCCACGCCGCTTGCTGAAGTCCTACCGAAAGCGGGGACTCTGGATCGACGCGCCGTAGCGGGACACGGCTAGATGTGGGGGCGTCGCGGCTGTCCGCCCTTTCCGGCGTAGGCTCTGGCGCGACCACCGGCGCGGCCTGTTGGCTCCGAGCCTCTTGTATGTCTCGGACAGCCCCGCGAAGATCCCCAGCTCTGCTGGAACGTTTTGAGGCCGCCCGCAGGCGCTTCCACCGCTGCTGTGGCGGGCGCCGGCACACCAACGGACGGATCGGCGCCGGCACGACCGCGTCGCGAGCTCCCGAGCTGCCGGTCGCTCCGTTGTGGCTACCTCGAACTGCCCGGTCCGTGCTACCGGCGAGGGTTGCGGCGAGGGCGGCGAGGTCGGCTACCGTCGCGTCGGCGGGGTCGGTCGTCGCCGCGTCAGCGTCGACGTCTTCGACCACGGGGTTGGTCGTCGCAGTGCCGGTGACGGAGTTGGTCGTCGCGGTGCCGGTGACGGGGTTGGTCATCGCGGTGCCGGTGACGGGGTTGGTCGTCGCAGCGCGAACGTCGACGTCCTCGACCCCCGCACCTGCGTCGCCACCCGCGCTCGTCGCAGCCGATGCCGAAGCCCTGGTACCCATGCGACGCTCTGACCCGGCCGCCTTCTTTCCCTTCGCCGCCGTTGATGAAGCTTTTTTCGGTGCCATCCTTTTTCAGGTTTCGGGCTTGCTCCTGTCCTCCCCACGGACGGCGCCAACTGTTGTGGTTACGGACCAAACAGAGAGAGATGGTAGTGGAGAGTTGGGAGAAGTGATAGTAATGGCTTGGCCTTTTCCGTGGCCTGCATTCCATATATATATACATGGGGAGTGCTTTTACAATTATACCCTTACAACTAAGTTTCCCCTTCAGGGGCACTTATGTCATTACACATGGCCTATTCTGGGCCTTATGAGCTTCTACCAGGCCTGCTGGGTTTAGGTGGGGGCCACCCCTACAACAGTTTGAAAATTTATTTAAAGTCTAATTATTAAAAGGCATTAATAAAAGATGGCTTTGGTTAAATGTCCAAGTTTAATAAAGATCCCAATTAAAAATACATCCAAGTTAAAGTTAAGGGAAATAAATTGGATATTATGTTTAACTATAAAAGCAAGCTTTAAATTAAAGATTACCCCTAACTATAATTAAAATATATGCCTTACTATTTAACATTCCGCCATTAAATAAATCTCAGTGGTAGATTTAATTAAATGACAAAATCAAGCCGCTTCATAAAATTAGTTAAACGATATGCCGTAACCATTTAAAATGAAATACATATTTAAATTAGAAAGTCATGATTTAAAATATAATCCCCGCCATTAGCACGTTGCCGATAAATAAATCTCAACGATAGATTTAGTTAATAATGGTAGTGAAATAGAGTTATGTATAGCAAGCTCGACCCCATCTAAATAGAATTTAATTAATATAAAATTTTGCCTGATGCTAATAAAAAGGATAAAATATCAATGTCAGTTGATTTTCAAAGTGCCTTAAATTAAAAGATCATAATTAGGTATTAAAATATAATGGCTTTGGAACATCGGACATTGGATTAACCTTGCCAATGAATAATCTGAAGGACAAATGTAATGTTATGACCAATAGCCGCAGATGAGTAGTAAATAAGAATGTACTAAAATTTACTATTAAAAC
This sequence comes from Dendrocalamus sinicus, assembly GCA_036346575.1. Lineage (NCBI taxonomy): Eukaryota > Viridiplantae > Streptophyta > Magnoliopsida > Poales > Poaceae > Dendrocalamus > Dendrocalamus sinicus. The sequence continues at coordinate 8,502,094 of CM070653.1, read as the reverse complement.
ATCAATTAGATAATTAAATATCCCTATGCTTCCATGAATTATTGAACTAATCATTCGATGAATAATTTGAATAAATTGGTAAATAGGACCCCTTAAAATACCATCGCTTAAATTGCTAGGGATACAGACTTTAAAGATTAATTTAATAAACTAAACATATACGTCTGTCCGTAAGTCCAACCTAAGTCATGAAACTTTTGTGATAAATATAAAATAATAATAAAAGAAATTATTAAACTAAAGGCTGAGTCATGATCTGCCATTAGCTATACCTAGCCATCTCCGAGTTCTAAGCGGAAATATTCCCGTGAATATTCCTTCACTATAAACCATTCCTTGGCACCCGTCTCGATAGATTCCCTTAGCCATTTATCACTTTGCTCCAACCACTCTGACTCTGTCAAATAGTCCATGCCCAACCAACCTCGAATCACCCATTTAATTATAATAAAAAATTAATCAAGTTCAATTGGATTTATTTGGACCTTTTGAGTTATTCGCATTTATTTGGATTCAGTTGTTTAGCGCGTAATTAGAAATTGGAGTCCTGAAGATTCATTGGATCAAGTAAGACCAAGATACAGACAAAGACAAAGACTAGGAACTTAAGACCATCGAATGAGAAGCTTTAAGTAAGCTCAAGACTATTGTAAACTGCGCCAGGTGAGTCAATACTTTGATGATGTTGAACCTACATTTTCTACAAATTTACTTTCGTTTGAATTATCAAATTGCATGCTGTTATTTCATATGCAAATATATGTTTGTTTTAAGATTCTATTTATATGCCCATTATTCAACTTGTTAGTATTACACCTCCTTTGGTACATTTGAACATTTGAGCCTTGTCACCCTAGGAAAATTATAATGGTAACCTTTCAAAAATAAGTCTACAGTCATTCGCCGTGCTTAGTACTACTTAGATACTCGGGGGCACCAGAATGCCCCAAACATCACTTTTAATCATGAGAAACTGATTTGGGAAGTCATTTGTGAAAATGGCTGGTATGTTGTAACATGTATATTTTATGCTCCCAAAAACCTCAAGTTGCTTAATTATCTGGGCGGATGGTTCGGGGGTGTGGTGCCGTGAAAGCACAAGGGGGATAGTGCTAGAACCGCCCAGATAACCCTAAGGACCGAATCTTGTGATGACCTCCCAGTGTACAATAGTACAATTACAAGCTGGCAAATTGTAGGCAGGGCTAACTAATTTGCATCGACTCAGTATGGGTTGCGCCGGTGTGACCACGGGCGGGCAGAGGATGGCCACATCCTTCGACGTGACGGCGCAAGAGGGGACTCCTGGAAGGGTGGTCGTACCTTAAAGGGAGTGAAACCTTAGCGGACATGACTCTACTGGGAAAAATGCATTGTAACAACCTTGTGATGATCTACTCAACTGCATGACTAAGAAATTGTGCAGAGCAACGAGCGGATTGTCTCTTGTGGGTAACGTGTACCAATTATTTGAATAGCCGTACCCACGGTCAAATGCGGATATGGGAATTTAACTAGATATAGTTCTATTTCTAAAAACTTTGTGGGTGGGATTGGAAGAAAATGGAGGGCAGTGGAGAGCTCTGATTTGTGTTGCCCTGGCTGTCGCCGCAGTGATAAGGTAAGCGGTTATAACATTGAAAGGTTAGCATATGGTGAAGAAGCCATGTAACGGTGGATGGTATCTGGATCGCTATTATTATTGCATTCTTTCACACATTATGTTTTAGTTTATACTGCTAGGTCTCAGGAAATTTCTATGTATCATATTTTAAAAGCAATTTATGCAAATAAAATAACCCGAGGTTTTCCTTGATAAGCCATGCATGTTATCTAATTGCATCCTGTGTATTGGTTCGTGGAGCACAGTGGTTTGTGCTCACCCTTGCTCACTCAACTAATCCAGAAACAGGAGTTAGATCGCTACGCTTTGGCAATGCACTTGGTCATGATGGTGAAGAAGATGATGTCGAGAACTAGGTGGCGTACCCCCAATTGGCTGCCTGTGGGCACGTCCTGAGGGTCCCACCTGTGTGCTTCGTTTCCACTGCTGCATTTTATTGATTTCGGCCTACTCGGCCCATGAGTAAGTCTACTATTATATTTACGCTTCCGCATGATATGTATTTTGATGTTCAGTAATGTACCTATGAGCACTATCTACTGAATAGTGCAGTGGAATCACAGAGGATTCCGGATTGTAAAATCTGGGTCCGACAGTTATGGTGTTGAATAATTGTGAAGAGAATTACTATTGTACGGTATGCCATCGGAATGCCTCCTAACGGCATACCTCCCCTTGCCACTACTCCCCTTCCATCTCTCTTCTCTCGAACTGGTGCCACTACTTCCTTCCCCCCTCTCTTCTCTAGCACCGAAGCAGCTCCACACCCCTCCTCCACCTCCCCTACCCCCTCTTCCACCACTGGCGGCCGACGGGGACCTCGTCACCTAGCCGCGTCGCCATCACCCCTCCCTTGTCACTACCACCCAGCCCATCCAAATATTCAGTGTGCTGCCGTCGCTGTACCTCCCTCGGTTGCCGCCCACCACCCTCTACTGTCGCCCGACACCCTCTACCGCCGGATCACCGCCTCCCTGGCCTCCCTCCATGTCTGAGGGGCCACGGTGAACCCGTTGTCGGCAGAACCAGAGTCAGAGGTGAAGAGGAAGGGGAGGGTAGCACTAGAGTTGAAGAAGGTGGAGGGTGGCACCAGAGATGAAGAAGGTGGGTAGCACCGGTGGATCCCATTTATTTTGGTTGCGTAAGTTTTTCTCAAATCTGAATATAAATATATTTGGATAAATATAAACTTGCTTGAAGTTTGCGTACAAGTCCCTTTTTTAAAAATAAAACTATTATATCTAGGTGGATGAATGTTCTCTCATCATGCAAATTTTGAAAACTAAGCAGACTCGTTAGAGAAATTAAATTGGCAAACAGTGAGCACACTACTATAGAGAAGGCCATATTGGACACCTCATCATAGACGGTTCCCCAAATCCATTAGTGTTGTAATTATCACAAATGGTTTACATGCATGACCATCTATGTTAGTAGTGATGGTTAGAACTGTCTGTGATACATAATTTCACAGATGATTCGTATTTAGAACCGTCTGTGAAGTCTCCTATTATCACAGACGGTTCTAATAAAGAACCATATGTGAACTATCCCGTTATCATAGACGGTTCATATTAAGAACCATCTCTGAATTATCACAGACGGTTCTTAATATGAACCATTTATGATAAGTAATTATCACGGACAGTTCATGGTTGAAAGTGTCTGTGATACGTCGTGTTATTAAATTGCACACCAGGCCAGTCCCAACAGATCTATCCACTCTGCATTGTGCTACTTTGAAGGAGGTGGTTAGCTTTGGGGAGTTTGGTGAAAGCATACTGCAGATTTCCAAGTGTGCTTGTAGATCAATTTGTTCTAAGTGATTTGAGCTTAGTATTTGCTTCTAATTATGTGCATTATAATAAAGAGAGATGATAGTGATTTATATCTAGCTTGGTAGTTTGCTCCAATTTAAGAATGGGTCGTTACTCCTAGTTTACTTCAATATATTCTTGCTTTTATATATATATATATATATATATATATATATATATATATATATATTGCTTTATGAATAGTATCTAGCTAGCCACTTTAGATTGACAATTTATGAAGGTGAATAACAATTATGTGTAAGTATTAGGCTAGCTAGCTATATGAGCATTAATCTAATTTTACACTAATTTGTTACATGCATAGCACAGATGGACTGAAACTGGATGTACATTGAGAACCGTGCGAGTGAATAGTATATTAATGGCGTGCTTGCTTTTAGAAGAGCGGCCGAGTAGGATATGTTGAAAAAGGGGATAGAATATATGTATTGTCCATGCATTGATTACGATAATCTAGAGATGTTTACCAACTCAGCATAGATCGAAACACGCTTGATTCGAAGAGGTTTCAAAAAGGGGTATACTTGTTGGACCAATCACAGTGAAAAGAAGATTATACAAGGAGGTATTTATAACATCATTGAGGGAGACAATGATGTGCCGGTTGTGGACTACACTTTTGATGAGGATAGGTCTCACAATGATAATCTGAATAAGATGCTACGTGATGCAGAAGGTGAGAGAGTTTGGTAAATTCGAGGGCTTGATGGAGGACTCAGAGAAACTTTTGTTTCTGTACTGCAAGTTGCAATACACAAGGTTGTGATCCATTCTTGAACTGTTGAAATTGAAGGCAAGTAATGGATAGTCTGACAAAAGTTTCACGGCATTATTAGGTCTCCTAGCGAACATCCTTCTAGAAGAAAACGTGTTACCGAGAACCACCTATCAAGCTAAGAAGGTTCTTTGTCCATTAGGAATGGAAGTAGAAATAATACATGCATGTCTGAATGATTGTATCCTCTACCTTAAAGTGTATGAAAACTTACATATTTGTCTGGTGTGCAAAGCATCCCGATACAAGCGTAAGAATGACTCCAATGATGGCGAGAGCATCGAGGTGAAGCAAAGACGTCCTACTAAGATGTTGTGGTATCTGCCTATAATTCCCCGATTGAAGCGTTTATTTGTGAACCGAAAGGATGCAAGATTGTTGCATTGGCACTCGAAGGAGTATAAGAAAGATGAAAAGATAAGACACGCTGTTGATTCTGCCCAGTGGAGAAACATCGATAGGATGTTTATAGACTTCGGTGTGGAACCGAGGAATATAAGGTGTTAGACCATGTGGTTTGGTCGTAAATTTAGTGGTGATGAATAATTTATATTTTGGTTGTATTGAAATTTGCATTTGTGAAAGATTTGGTCGATACATTATTGTTGCTAAAGTTTTTAGGACAGCATTTCGACCACGGCATGTTGACCATGATAGGTTTCGACCATGGTATTTTGACCATGTCAAGCATTCCGATCACGGTATTTTGACCACGACAGAATAACCACGGCAGGTAATCGGTTGACTTCAACTAAGATCAGTGAACCGGTTGTAAGCATAATAAATCGGTCGTATGCAATAATGAACCGGTCTTAGCTATAGTGAACCGATTGGTAGTCATATACTTGTCTGCTACAATAACCGATTGATAATTGTAGACTTTGTAGTTGGCTGTCGTTGTCTTAGGCTTTTTGATCGGTTGTCATGGACCTCGCGATCGGTAGTGAAAGGCTTTGCGATCGGTTGTCGTAGGCTTCACGGTTGGTACTCGTAGACTTCAAGGTCAGTACGAGTACTTTAATTCTTGTGATCTTTGAGTACCTCGAGTACTCGTGTTGGGTCAATGGTTGACTGATCTGTGCATGGTGGTCGGTGATCGGTGGTCGTTGTTACAGTGCTAGGTGGGTACTGGGTGATCGTAGCAGTTGTTAGTGATACAGTATATGGTCGGTACTCGGTAGGCGGTGTTTTAGCAACAAGTTGGTACTCGGTAGTCGATGGAGCAATGATTGTTTGATGGTCGGTAGTGGTACTTATGTTTTTCCATGTGTTTTGAGTGAAGCAATGGTAATTCCTGAGTACTTGTTGTTTTCGAGTACTTGTTGAGCTAGCGGTTGTAACGAGTGATCTAAAGGTGATTTCTAGATAGCGATAGAATTTGTGGTTGTGGTTGACTTGGTTGATGTTGATGGATGGATACGGGTGTGATACGAGTGTGTGGACTAATGTTGGTCAAGTTGGGAAGAACTTGTGCCGAGAGAAAGTTTCTTTAGCCTTTACATGTGCAGGTAGGTATGGAGAAGATCATGGTCGATGATGAGGAGGATCGGGACTAGGATGGGGAGATTTGAGATCCAGGCGGTTGGGGATGTCACGCAAGGTTATCGGGCTCGTGCTGTAGCACGTGGAGATCAAAGGTGGTGATGCGTGGAGAAACTACAGGAGGTACGTTCATGTAGGCTTCATCACGTGATGAGTTAGGAGTTGTGCAAGGAGTCCATAACTGGGAAGGCTTAGAGATTGTTTAAAACCCATGTTCGGAAGGGTTTTGGGTCGCTTGATTTTCAAAAGAGATAAAGTTTTGAGTCTGTGTTTGAGGTAGACATGGTTTGTAATGTTAACCTATAAAAGTAGGGAGAACCTATGAGTTAATGTACGGTTTTTAGTGGATTAGAGAAGGTTTTTGTATCGACTTGAGAGGGTTTTCATCGAGAAGGCTTTTAGAGGTACTTGTAAGGGTGCTTTGTAAATGCACGAAAATCCAGCAATAAACATCATCTTGAATCAATCTGGTTTTTAGTTTTGCTTGAAAAGTGCTGGTGTTTGCAATTGGATGAAAGTGTACGACTACAACCAAAGGTGATCAAGAGGTTCTACTTCTAGGTTGATGATTTCGAGTACGTTTAATCTGGTCAAAGATCAAAACTGAGCGGTCTAGCATGTAGTTGAGCATCGAGCGGTTGCAATCTTCATCGACTACTTAGAGATTTCAAAAAGCGGTGGCAATCATTCACCCCCTTTGATTGTGGTGTTCGTTCCTACATAAGGTTTGGGTTGAGTACAGATAGAATGAATCCTTTCGGTAATATGAGCAGCCCACATAGCAACTGGCCCATGAATGTATACATGTGCAACCTTCCTCCTTAGCTATGTACAAAGTGGAAGTACATTTTGATGTCACTACTTATCTAAGAACAAAAGCAACCTAAGAACAATATTGATGTGTACCTAGCACCACTGTTGGAAGATCTTATTACACTGTGAAATGAAGGGGTACATGTATGGGATACGGACAAATGAGAGAACTTCACTCTACACATCATGTTGTTCTGCACCATTAATGTTTTTTTGCCCTTGGTAACCTATCGGGGTTGAGCACAAAAGGAGTCAAAATCTGTCCGCACTACTTAGATTATACCAAGAGTGTGTGATTGAACAACTCACGCAAAACTGTGTACATACATCACCGTAGGTTTCTTCAAACCGCAAGATGAAGAAACAATTTGACAAAAAAAAGAGAACGACTCAGCTCTATGGCCTTTTATTGGGAAAGAGGTCCATGATGTAGTTAAAGATATCGATGTTGTGCTCGGAAAGGGATGTAAGTTAAGGAACAGATCAATATTTTGGGACTTGTCTTATTGGGAACACTTAGAAGTTCACAATTGCATCGACGTCATGCACATGGAGAACAATATATTTGATAGCTTGATTGGTCATTTACTGAACATTAGTACAAAACAAAGGATGGTGTCAATGCACGGCGTGACTTGGTCGCTATGAACACTAGGACCGAGTTAGCATCGATAGAGACCAATAAAGGCCAGACGTACCTTTTCCCAGTTTGTTACACTTTGTCTAAGGCCGAGAGAACTGAACTGTGCTAGTGCTTGCATGGTGTGAAAGTTCCATCCAGTTACTACGCCTGTATGAAGAAACTTGTTTTCATGGAAGATTTGAAATTAATTGGCATGAAATCTCATGACCGTCATGTGCTAATGATATAATTGATTTCTATTGCAATTGGAAGTATTTTGCTAAACAAGATTCGAGTGACAATCATGAGGCTATGTTATTTCTTTAACGCAATTGCTCAGAAGGTCATCGATCCTGATAGATTAGATGCTCTGTAAGCCAAAGTGGTGATGACTCTATGTTATCTGAAGATATATTTTCCTCTATTATTTTTTGATATCATGGTCCATCTCATTGTCCACCTTGTGAAAGAGATAATGATATGCGGCCCTTTGTTTCTATGTCATATGTACTCGTTCAAGAGGTACATGGGAATTATCAAGTCCTATGTATGGAATCAATCTCGGTCAGAGGGCAGCATCATCGAAGGTCATGCAACCGAAGAGGTCATTGAATTCTGTGTCGATTACATGGCTCAGGTCAAACCAATAGGTGTGCCTTTATCTCGTCACGAGAGGAGGCTAGAGGGTATCGGGATTGGAAGGAAAGCAATAACTCTTGATCTGGATACATATGCTCAAGCCCATTTCATGGTCTCACAACACATGACTGAAGTATCCCCGTATATTGACAAGCATAAGGACATGCTACACCAAGAGAATCTAGGCCGGTCAGAGGTTTGGATTATGAGACAGTACAACTGTTGATGCAACGAATGGTTGAAGGTGCGACTCACTGGGAGGTCATTAAGTGAAATGATGCAATGGTTGGTAAAAGGGCCAAAATTTATATTTGTGACATGACAAGGATAAGATATAAATGGGTACATATTTTATATACAATAGATCAGGATAGAAAGAGCACAGTCTAGAACTCAGGTGTCTGCATAAATGCATTTCATGAGCAGTTTAGTACTGCTGGCCCAAACTCCTACTACGGACTTGTAGAGGATATTTGAGAGCCCGACTACGTACTTTTCAAGTTCCCTCTATTTCACTGCTTTGGGTTCAACTCTCACAGGGTGTAAAGGTCGACAAGTATGATGTCATTACTATGAATCTTGAACGTGTAGGATATAAAGATGAACCATTCGTATTCGTGAGGCAAGTTGTTTAAGTTTTTTATGTAATTGACCAGGCAAATAAGAAGCACCACATAGTTCTTCATCAAAAAAGAAGAATTGTCGGAGTTGAGAATGTCGTGGATGAGGAAGAGTACAATCAATTTGATGAGTTGCCTCCTTTCAAAGGTGACATCAGTCTTGAGAAAGAACCAAGCGATGAAGCTAACTATATGCATGTTGATCATTGTGATGGGCTTTTTTTTTATAAGAAAATAGCCAAGTGGAATGATCCCACACGACAAACACCTATTTGAAATTATTCTAATGTAATTAAAAAACTAGGTATGTAATTTAGGAATTATTCTATTGTAATTGATTCAGTAATTAAGAAATAATTCCATCTATGATTGTGTCTACTTGCTTATTTTAAGATGGCATGGCTAGCATTTCCTGAGGCTAGCAAAAAAAAGGATATGTTGTAGCTATATATAGAAGGAACTATCATAGGCCATTTAGTGGCACAAACCGTCTGTGATATGTACCACACCATAGATGGTTCTATTATGGATTCGTCTGTGATATCTACCACATCAGAGACGTTCTATTATGGAACTGTCTATGATATATACCATATTATAGATGGTTCTATAATAGAACCGTATGTGATGTGGTAGATATCACAGGCGATTCTATTGTGGAACCTTCTTTGATATTAATATCATAGATGATTCTTTAATTGAATCGTCTATCATAGTTCCTCCTATAAGTAATGCTACACTAGGTTTTGTGCCCTCACTCACTCGGACACATCATTTTGCCTCTTCACCTCCCGATGCCTAGCCGAATCCAACTCCCCGTAGTCGTCCCAGCCGGATTGACCACCTCGCTGTCACCCCCAGCCGGATCCAGCTTGAATCCTTCAGTTGAAGCGCAGAGGCGGTGAGGCACCATCGCCCCTAGCCAAATCCATCATTGCCCTAGTTGGATTCACAGTCGGCTGTTGTTCCCAGCCAAATCCACTATTGCCCCCAGGTAGTCTTCCCTGCCCTTTGCCTATGGCCTCTCTTATGCTCTATGTTTAGCGCAATGAAGCAAAGAGATAAGGATTTGGATCTCGTGAGAGCATACATGCATGAGTTTGTTTAGCATTGGTTGTTCGAAAGGTCAATTCTATATTTACTATCATCATAGATGCCCCACCAAAGCTGCAGATCTCTATGCAATTGGTTCTATTTTCTTCACTTCTATGAATTATACTCGATTTAGCACTTCGCTTCTGAAATATTAAGACCACAGGAATAGTTTTTTTAGAAGGCAACCCACCATGCAAATGCATTGTTTCTAGTCCAATGTTAGGTCCCATACTTTTGGTTGTTAATAGCTCTGATGCTGACCTTATACATTATGTGCTGAATGTAACACTATCATTATGTGTAACAGTTTGATATCCTTTCATGATTTGGTCCACTAATCTCCCTTTATTTGATTCCATTGTATAATTCGATCATCAATTTTTTTTCCCTGTGGGCTCTACATTGTGAAACTCAACAGCTTTGAATATGCAATGTATCCTCCTTTATGTACTGCTGATGACCATTACTTATTTAATGAGCATATGTGATGTCCAACTCATACGCTTTTTTTAATCAGTCCGACTCATATTTGTATTACAGAATAAACAGCATATGATGCTTACTTCCATTATATTATTACTTCACCGAGTAGAAAACTGGGGGACCACAGTTCCTCAATGATCGAGTCATTATAAAACATATGTGGTTTTAGTGTGTTCAGATCATCTCATAGATTGCCAATTGCTTAGAGACAACCTTAAGAGAGGGTCGAGTACTCTACTTGTTGAAATTTAGTTATTGTTTCTAAGTGAGTTGGAGTCCTTAGAGACAACATTAAGGGAGGGTCGTGTGCTCTATTGAAAGCAAGCAAGAAACAATCTATTCTCCCCCAAATATTCTCTCATCTCAATCTATGTCTGTCTCCCCCTTCTAATACTCTAATCCCCTTCAAGCCATGCTGTCTAGCCTTCCTCTTTATGGTGGTTATCCCGTTGTAGCAATAATATATATCAAAGAGACCTTTAAAGGGCATGAAGCAAATCACACTCCAGTGTGTCAAGTTCTATGAAGTATGTCATGGCTGCTGTCTCTTTCTCGTCAACATGCTGCGTGTTAGACTTATTTGTTGTCTTAGGCGTAAAACAACCTTTGGGCTGCCACACCCTTCATTTTTTTTCGTTCTACATAAATAAAGGGCACGGCAACCCAAAGGTTCTTTTACGCCTAATACAGCAACCAAATCCAACACGCACCATGATGAGGAGGAAGAGATTCTAGCCATGACCTACTTTATAGAACCTGAGACACTGGAATGTGTGATTTGCTTCATAGAACCTGACTACTTTCCAGAAGAATTTATGGATAGTTGGTTATCTTTATGATGTCTTGGCATGTATTATTACTACAAGATCTATATAGAATGGCATGTTGGTGTTGCAAAAAAGACCTTGTAGCAATAATATATATCGCCGAATGTTCTTATTTCTTAACAACTACATTAAGACTATTAAAGTACATAAAATCAACCATGTGCCAATGTTTATGCTCACAGCTCACTGTAATTATTTTTTGTAAGAGAGATGACATCTGCATAGTCATCGTTATCGATGTTGTCGAATGTGTCTGACTCTCCGAAGATCGGGGTAACTAAGCATGGCAAAGGAATATCGAAAAGGCCTAAGGGCCGAATGACCATCACGAAGGTCTCTCTGAGTGGGGTTCATCCGCAACCGAAGAAAACAGTGATAGTATTTCGAACTACCTACGGGATACTTGGAAGGGAATGGGTCCCCATCACCACAGCAAACTGGAAGTCTCTGACAAAAGTTGAGCAAGAGCATATGTGGGTGAAAATTTCAAGGTCGTTTGAGATCCCAGCAGAAGTCCAGGGACTCGTGCGACAGTAGGCGTTCATCATGATGGGAAAAGCGTGGAAGACCATTAAGAGCATGCTTGTCACACAGTATGTGAATAAGAATCAGATACCCTTCACAAGGTATCCTTTCATCTCATAGGATACCTAGAAGGCTTTTGTATGGATGAAGACGATGTCCGAATTTCAATAGCAAAGTGCAACACGCAAGGCTCTCCAGGCACAAAACACTCACCCCCAGAGACTCGTCACCACTAGTTATGCGTGTAAAATCCCGCAATGGAGGAGGGAGGGTGAGGTCACAATCCGATCGAAGGCCTCCCCATTATTTGTTGTGATTACAAACGAACGCATCCGAAACTGGTTAAAAGCGAGGTCATCAACCATGTCTTCATGCATCGCCTCTTAACCCCATAGACGAGAAAGTGTCCCAACGGTTGGTAAGATATGTTAAACTATCTACATGTTAATAAGTCCATAACTTTATGAGGTCTAGAATAACATGATTGTCTCTTGTAGTAAAAATTGACTACTGAATCTTCCCAAGGCTCTTTTGAAGCAAGCAATGAGAAGGATATACTATCCACAACTCTAGAAAACAAGGAGCACTTGGGTCATACGCGATGCCTTGGGATTTACGTATCTTAGAGGCAGGGATTCCCAGACGACTCTATGGCATATAGGAGTAAGAAGAGATCCAAGGCTGAGTAAGGAACAGTTGAAATAGGAGATTCATGCACAACTTTGAGGAGAACTAACTACCTTACTTCAAGGAGAGATAGATCCACAAGCCACCCCCGTTATTGTGGTAGCCAGTCCTCCTCAACATCACAGTAGCTACGCATCAATGCCACATTCTGAACCTAACGACGTCCACTTACCAATCAATGACATTTAAATAATGTACATCTCTACAATGCTACATAGATAGACCTGATGGACGTCTTAGTTCATCGTCCATCATTATGTAAGAGCCCACATCATGTAACCTTAGAGCTAGGCTTGTTGGCTCCATTCCTGTTGAGGCTAGGCAGGGAATGGTGTATCAGTGCCTACTAGGGATGTTGGTGTATGGTGCCTAGCTAGGGCGAAGGTCCAGTGGACATAGTTAATGATGTTTTTAGAGTCGTCCCACCGGAGAACCCCCAAATAAAGAGATCATGACACTAGCGGATGCCGTCTATACATTCGTCTAGTGGTCCAAGAGGGACATTGCCCTAGACCCTGCAGTGCCACGATCTCCACATGATAATGCCTATCCAACAGTATCCTCTATGACTCCACCTCAAGCCTCGCTTCAAAAGGCCACCGTATCGACTCCTGTGGAGATGACGCCGAACAAACAAGAAAATTGTGCTAAGTTAACACCCTAAATTTTAAGTGTTTAAAAATATGAAACTTTTAAAACTTTTTCTTGCGTTTAGCTGGCAATCAAATTTCTTTTGAAGGTTTAATTGAAATCTTTTGAGTTTTGTGCAAATAGATTGAGAAATAGAATCCAAGCAAATAACTAGGAATAATTTCAAAATGCAAGTAATGAGCCTAACAACAATAATAATAAAATAATGGAAATAAAAATTTAAAATTCAATATATGTAGACAAAGAAAAAATAGGGGCCAAAAGAATAGTAAAAGCTCACATTTAAATAGCTAAACTGAAAATTCAAAATTTGTGAACAACATGCCAAATTTAGAACTTAGCACATCCTAGTGTGGATTAAAATCTAAACTAACAATCCAAAAATTAAATGCAAAACTTAAATAAAAATTTAAATTTTGAATATCATGCAAAACTCTAAAAATTAGTAAATCCTAATGCAAATTAAAAATCCAAAATTCAAGATTTGCTAAAGCTCTTCATTTTTTTCTCTCATTTTTCTTTCCCTTCTCTCTTGCATGTGGACCCAACCCCTTTTCCCTCTCTCCTCCCCTCTCTCCTTTTCTTTTACTACCAGCGGGCCTGGCTCCTTCCCCATCTCCCTCCCTTTTTCCTTCTCCCTCCTCGCTTTGTTTTCCTTCTCTCGCTCCATCCCCGTGGCAGCCATGCGCCCGTGCGTCGCCCGTCGCTGTCCACGTTGCCGCTCCATCCGACAACAGCTACAGTAGCTCCGCGGTGACACCCTCGGCTATAAGTCATAGGTAGGCTCCTCCCCTTACTCCCGCGCCACTCCCCTTCCTCCCTTGTCTCTTCTCCCGCCCAGCGCCCGTGAGCCCACCGCCGCTACCTCCTCGCATTCTTGCACTCTAGTGCGTCCCCCTCCAATTCAAGCACACCACCTTGTGTTCCCAAGCATCTAGTTCCTCCCCTCTGGCCTAATTGAAAAACATCGCACCGAGCTTGCCAGAATGCCCCTCTTCCTCTCCGCCAGCCGAATGAGCCACCACCTCCACCATTTCTCCCTCGGAGCACCACCACCCGGTTCTTGCCTTTGGAGCACCTCCTCGGCACCCTCGAGCTCCCCCAACTGTCACCTGGACCCCCCTCACCTGAACTCCTCCCTTCGCGTGAACCTCCTCACGCTGCCCATGGCTTCCGTCGCCAGCTCGCCTTGGTGCCTCGCCCGGCTAAGCAGTCACCACTGGTGAGTTTCCCTAGACCCCCTTATGCTCATGCCCATCCTATTTTACTCCTCCGTCCTCTTCGATGTCGTCGCCCCGTCGTCGACTGCTTCGGGCTGCTGCCTGCCCACCTTGCCACTCCTTCGGACAACGTGCCACCACCCTTAGTTTCCCCCTCCTCGGAGCAACCCGTTTTGCTGGTCACTGATGCCTCCCCGGCCACCGCCTACCGCCATCGAGCCTGGCGCCGAGTGCCGGTCCCCTCCTCTGTTTTGGGCTCCCGGCCACCCCTTACCTCTTCGCATTTGTTGCATCTGTTTTGTCAACCCAGGGCTTCTGCCCATTTGGCTAGCTGAGCGTGAGTTAAACTCATAGGCCTCAAGTCCCGAGTTCGAATCCTCTCGCCCACATTTTTTCTTCCTTTTTATTTTTATTTTCTTTAATCCTTTTTAGTTAAGAAAAATTAAGGGAAAATTAGGAAATAATCCAGGGAAGCTAATAAATTTAACTAGGATGTAAATGACATTATTTAAGATATAAATTTGGATTAGTTCATATATGAATAATTAATATGGTTTGAATAATTATCTAAAAGACTAATTATTAGTTAAAGGCATTAATAAAGAAAAATGACTTTGGTTAAATCTCCAAATTTAATAAAGATTACCCTTAATTATAATATATGGCCTAACATTTAACATGCCTCCATTAAATAAATCTCAGTGGTAGGCATGATTAAATAGCAATATTGAAATATGACCCTGTATAACAAGATCTGCCTAGATAAATAAATTTAAATAAAAAATAAAGCTAAGCCTAGTAATAATTGAAGTGTAGGCAAAATGATAATGGTGCCATTAATTAAATCTTAACGTTAGATTTAGTAAATAATAATGTTGAGCATGATTGAATATAGCAAGCTAGGACCCGAACAAATGGATCCTAATTCAAATTAAAACTATGCCTAGTGATAACTAAGGGTATATAAAATATCACACCACAAAATGCTATAAACCCAAACTCTAAGATTAATTCGGTAAGTTAAAAATTGTATACATCACATATATAGCATATGCCCTGAATATTAATACTTGACAAAATAATGCTCAGCTAAAACTCGTACACTGATTTATAGGTCTAACCCGACTCATGTAACTTCCTTGATAAATATAAAAATAGTAAAAAGAGTTATTAATAAAAAGATCGAGTCATCGTATTCTACCACCGGCTATGCCTAGCCATCCCCAAATCTGAAGCAGAATATTCCTATATCCTAAACCCTCCTTAACATCTGTCTCGGTATAATTCTCTGCTTCATTCTTCCCCCCTCGCTCCAACCCCTTTAACCCCGTCAAAACTGCACGCCCAATCACCTTGACTCAAATCACCCATTAGCTCATAATAAAGCTAAATTAAGTTTATTTGGATTTATGTGGATCTTTTGAGTTATTTTCCTTTATTTTGTATTCAGTTGTTTAGCACGTAATTAGAAATGGGAGTCCTGAAGAATCCAGGGATCAAGTGAGATAAAGAGCGAGGTGAAGAGGAAGACCAAAAGCTCAAGCCCATTGAATGAGACAGCCTTGAGTGAGCTCAAGACCGCGGTAAACTACGCGAGGTGAGTCAATACTTTGATCATGTTGAACCTACATTTTCTGCAAATTTACTTTTATTTAAATTATCAAATTGCATGCTATTATTTTATATGCAAATATATGTTTGTTTTAAGATTCTAGTAATATGTCTATTATTCGACTTGTTAGTATTACACCTCCCTTGGTACATTTGAACATTTGAGCCTTGTCACCCTAGGAAAATTATAATGGTAACCTTTCAAAAATAAGTCTACAGATATTCGCCATGCTTAGTACTGCTTAGATACTCAGGGGAACCAGAATGCCTCAAGCATCACTTTTAATCATGAGAAACTGATTTGGGAAGTCATTGGAGAAAATGGTTGGTATGTTGTAACATGGATATTTTATGCTCCCAAAAACCTCAAGTTGCTTAATTATCTGGGCAGATGGTTCGGGGGTGTGGTGCCGTGAAAGCACTTGGGGGAATAGTGGTAGAACCTCCCAGATAACCCTAAGGACCAAATCTTGTGATGATCTCCCAGTGTACAACAGTACAACCACAAGCTGACAAATTGTAGGCAGGGCTACCTAATTTGCATCGAATCAGTATGGGTTGCGCCGGTGTGACCATGGGCGGGCAGAGGATGTGATGAGGACATCACTTCTTCGGATATACACAACACTCCTCCACTTGACATTCAAGGACCAATCACTAGAGCTCGCGCCCGACAATTGAATTTACAGGTGAGCTCGTTCCTAAGTACTTCTTTTTGTTCATTTGAGAATCGATTGCTACCTAATGATTTAATTATGATTAGGAACCATGGAGAGGACCTGGAAGTACTTGGAGAAGGGCTACGAGGCGCACAAGTCCAGCAAGGGCGGTCGAATCATGTTGGAGGCCCAACTCAAGCCGACTTCGAATCCAATTCGGAGTCCAGGACTAGGCCGCACTAAAACGGACGCCCAGATCGCATCCGGGCTCCGCTTTGGACGCTCTACATATGGATGGAAAGCTGAGAAGACGAACTTTCCAATGGCTCTAGTCCCATGTCAAAATTCATTCTGAGTCAACGGGAATTGTCGAAACAAGTAGGCATTCAGAATCTGTAAGGGTGCTGCGCCACCGTCTTTTGGGCCGTTCGGCTTTGTATCGTGTTGGAGCCCATTAGGGCGCGTCCAGGGATTTTGCACGCCCCTTACTCCTCCATATCCAACTGCCACCCCCACCATTAGGGTTTGGATTTTGCTTAGATTATTCTGTGTTTGAACAGTTTCATCGTTCATCGGTTTGTGAGACCCCAACTTTCGAGTGCTAAATCAATACATCTGCAATTCAGTTGTGTTCTTCTTTGTTCTTGCTTGTGTTCTTCGATTCACAGGCAAGGATTAGCCTTCTTGGCGAGGTCAACTGGGCTGCGCACGGTTGATAACCTGAGGAGATGTGGTGCTGCGATTGTGGGGTTCGGAACGTGTTGTTCGGAAGTCGGATCGAATTTGTGTCGCGCCTCCACCAAATCGAACATATCCAGAACCTGTTGGAAGATCGGGACCCTCATTCCTATCAAGTGATAATCAGAGCTTCAGGTGTTCCTTCAGGTTCGAGTTTACCCTACCTTTGTTGTTTTCAGTTTCATCCTAGAGTCCAAGAAAAAGCCCTACAAAAAAATTTGTAGTCATAGGTTGTTTCCTGTCCCAGATCTCGTTTAGCCTTTTGCACAATTTGATTTCAGAGTCCGTAGTGTTGAGTTTGTTTCCTTAGTCGAGTTGTGTTGCTGGTTTAGATCGTGTTTTGTTTTGGGTTGTCTTGCTTCCACTACCTCTCATACAAACCCTAGCCGTCAACTTTTGTGTTCCCACCCATATCCCACCCTCTGTTTTTGAGTCATCCATCATCCATCACATCTCGTGATCTCCCAGCACCATCCCCCACCTTTCCCCGAGCTTTCGCCCACACTTTCCACCAATTTCCTCAACCCGATTTCGTTTTCGGCCTCCACAGCAACCATAACTCGGAGGCCCTCCTTCAAACGGCCATAACTTTCTCATACGGACTCGAAATCAGGCGATTTTTTTTCAAATTGGGTGAAATTGAATTGTGCATCTGAAACTTCCCACTTTGTCGGATTTGGCGAATTTATTTTTCCCAAATTCGGTCTGGAAAGTGTAGTACTCGAGCTCTGAAAGTTCATCACCGAATTTGTAGCACATTCATCATTTTCTGTAGCCCACACCTTACATCAGATTGAGGTGAAACTTTGTGTGGTTCCTATTTCTGTGCTTTGCTTTGTGAAAAAAATAAAAGAAAAAAGAAAAAAAGAAAAATTTTGGCACCTGGGCTTATAGTGCTAAGAGTGCTATCCGTGCCCAAAAAAATGTGACAGAGCACAGTTTTAGGTGACAGAGCTTCATTTGTTTTGTGCTTATGCTAAATTAAGTTTCTCATTGCCTGGCCATCTTTGTTGCTGTCTTTGCTTTACTATTCTGATCTTGACTCCTTGTTCATCATATCATAACTGATATAGGACTCATTTAGACCAGCAACTAGGACCAGTGCTTTGGACATTTATTCAGCATTACTATCTGTTATTGATTTGTGTTCTGCTAACATATTTAGTCTGCCAAGCTCCATATACCTACTTCTGGATAGCACAGTTTTTGACCCTTGCAATTGCCGGATCACACTCTCCAGGTATCCTTTGCCTTGCTTTGGTACAAACACTTGTAAATGCTTGGTAAGCCACTTCCTTTGCGGGTTCCCTCTGCCCTTACTTTGTAGTTGATAGGGATAATCCTTTTGTTTTTCCCTGTGTTTCCACTAACCATGGCAGGAGACGAAGGGGACGGGACACCGGGCGATTTCAACGAGTGTGTTAGTCGCGGTCAGCTACAAGCTGCGCTCGACAAACAAAATGCTTCACTTACTAATCTCGGCGCGAGATTGGACACCATCGTCGCCGCCATTGCCCAGTTGAGCACCACGGAAGGCATTGAGCGGGTGGAGCGACGGATGGCTGACCTCACTAGTCGGATGGACACATTGGAGGCACGCCCGCCACCTGTCAATGACGGCCATCATCATGATGATGACACAGTGTATGATGCGGATGGCAACATTGATCAGCGGGCGACACAAGATGCACGACTACGTTGGCGTCTTCAGCAAAACCGACATGGTATGGGAGGTAATAACCAGAACTGTCATGGTAACGACGACCCTTTTGCTAAAGTCAAATTTACCATTCCATCTTTTTCTGGTCTTTATGATGCTAAAATATATCTTGATTGGGAGATGACGGTAGAGCAGAAGTTTAATTCTCACTTGGTTCCTGAACAACATAGAGTTAGACAAGCTACTAGTGAGTTTAAGGACTTTGCTATTATCTGGTGGAATGAACTGGGTACCATGCGCTTACAACCTGATACATGGGAGCGGTTAAAAGAAGCTATGCGTAATCGTTTTGTTCCTCCCTCATATAAACGTGATTTGAGAAAAAAATTGCAGCGCTTAGAACAAGGTGATAGTTCTGTTCAGGACTATTATGCTGAGCTTCAAAAGGGTATGGTGCGTTGTGGTGTTGTTGAGGAAACGGAGGATAAGATTTGTCGTTTTTACGGGGGGTTACGGCGTGAAATTCAGGACATTGTTGATTATAAAGATTTTACTACTGTCAACCAGTTGTTCCAGCTTGCTATGCTTGCAGAAAAAGAATTGCAGGGACGCAAGGAATCAGCGAAGACAAGCACCGGACGACCCTTCTACACGCCGCGAACGACTACATCGACGGGATTGCCCAAGTCTTCTTCGAGTTTTCGTTCTCCTCCACCACCTGTGAACAAGTTTGCAACAGCGCCACCGAAGCCACCTTCCACGACACGCCTTGCAGATTCTACAAAAAATTCTTTGCAGGGTCCAGCCAAGAGTTCTTCTTCCGTGGCTTCAACGGGCCGCTCCTCCGATATTCAGTGCCACCGCTGCCATGGGCTTGGTCACGTGCAGAAGAATTGCCCTAGCCAACGGGCATACATCGCCATAGAAGATGGAGGCTACATCAGCACTTCGGATGTCGAGGAGGATGATGATGTTGCTGCTGCCTCGGGCGACAATGACGGTGGTGATGACGACCTGGTCCTTGGTGGGGCGTCCACAGCGACGCTACGGAGCATCATTGTGCAACGAGTCCTCAGTACACAGGTACAACAACCCGATAAGCTTCAACGCCATAATTTGTTTCAGACTTTCTTCGCAATCAAGAACCGGCGTGCATGTGTCATCATTGATGGAGGAAGTTGCAACAACTTGGTGAGTTCTGATTTGGTCAAGAAGCTTGGCTTGACCACGCGACCGCATCCACATCCATACCATATTCAGTGGTTAAATGACTCTGGAAAAGCTAAGGTAACGCAAACATGCCGAGTCCATTTTTCCATTGGTGGTTATCTTGATCATGTTGATTGTGATGTGGTTCCCATGCAAGCATGCTCTCTTTTATTGGGTCGACCTTGGGAATTTGATAATGATGCTTTACACCATGGTAGTAGTAACAAATACACTTTTATGCATAAGGAAAGAAAGTTACTTTCTGCCTTTGACCCACTGAGATTATAGAGGCCGATAGGGAGAGAGCTGCTGCTGCTAATGATACAAAGGAACATGATAAATCTGAAAAATAGCAAGTAATCCATTTGAAAAATGCTGTTATGCTTGCCACAAAATCAGACCTTGCTGAAATTGATGATGTTAATGATACATGCTATGCTTTTGTGTGCAAAGATGCTTTATTTTCTCTTGATAATATGCCTTGCACTTTGCCTGCTCCTGTCACTAACCTTTTGCAGGAGTTTAGAGATGTTTTCCCTGATGAGATACCTCCAGGACTTCCACCCATTCGAGGGATTGAGCACCAGATTGACTTGATCCCTGGAGCGAGTTTGCCAAACCGTGCGGCGTACAGGACCAATCCCGAAGAGACTAAGGAGATTCAGCAACAAGTCCAAGACCTTTTGGACCGTGGGTACGTACGTGAGAGCCTTAGTCCTTGTGCTGTTCCTGTTCTTTTGGTTCCCAAAAAAGATGGTTCTTGGCGTATGTGTGTAGATTGTAGAGACATTAACAACATTACTATAAGGTATCGTCATCCTATTCCCAGGCTAGACGACATGCTTGATGAATTGTGTGGTGCTATAATTTTCACAAAGATTGACTTGCGTAGTGGATACCACCAAATAAGAATGAAACTTGGCGATGAATGGAAAACTACTTTTAAAACTAAGTTCGGCTTGTATGAGTGGTTAGTCATGCCTTTTGGTTTAACTAATGCACCTAGCACTTTCATGAGATTAATGAACGAGGTTTTACGTCCTTTCATTGGCAAATTTGTGGTCATTTACTTTGATGATATCTTGATTTATAGCAAGTCCATGGATGAACATTTGAATCACTTACGTGCTGTTTTTAATGCTTTGAGAGATGCACGTTTGTTTGGTAACCTTGTGAAGTGCACCTTTTGCACAGATCGAGTCTCTTTTCTTGGCTATGCTGTGACTCCACAGGGAATTGAGGTTGATAGAGCCAAGGTGGAGGCGATATGGAGTTGGCCCACGCCCACGACGGTCTCCCAAGTGCGGAGTTTTCTTGGCCTTGCAGGATTTTATCGCCGCTTTGTCAAGGAATTCAGCACCATTGCGACACCGTTGATTGAGTTCACAAAGAAGGGCGTCGTGTTCCATTGGGGACCATCACAAGAGGAGTCCTTTAATCTATTGAAGGACAAGCTTACACACGCACCATTGCTCCAACTTCCGGATTTTGGTAAGACTTTTGAGCTGGAATGTGATGCTAGCGGAATTGGTATTGGTGGTGTTTTGATGCAAGAAGGCAAACCCTGTTGCTGCTTTAGTGAAAAATTGAATGGTCCTGCTCTTAATTATTCCACGTATGATAAAGAATTGTATGCTCTTGTTCGTTCTTTAGAGACGTGGCAACACTATTTATGGCCTAAAGATTTTGTCATTCATTCTGATCATGAATCACTTAAGCATATTCGTAGTCAAACCAATTTGAATCGTAGACATGCTAAGTGGGTTGAATTTATTGAATCTTTTCCTTATGTCATTAAACACATGAAAGGGAAAGATAATGTGATTGCTGATGCTTTGTCTCGACGCTATACCATGTTGTCTCAACTTGATTGTCGCATTTTTGGTCTTGAACCTATTAAAGCACAATATGCTTTTGATGCTGATTTTAAGGATGTGTTGTTGCATTGTAAAGAGGGACAAGCATGGAATAAATTCGTGATCAATGATGGGTTTTTGTTTAGAGCTAACCGCCTATGCATTCCAGTTGGATCCGTTCGTCTTTTGTTGTTGCAGGAGGCGCAGGGAGGCGGTTTGATGGGACATTTTGGTGCTAAGAAGACAGAGGACGTTCTGGCCACACACTTCTTTTGGCCAAAGATGAGGCGAGATGTTGAGCGGTTTGTGGCTCGCTGCACTACATGTCAAAAAGCTAAGTCTCGCTTGAATCCACATGGTTTATATATGCCTCTTCCTGTTCCTTCTATTCCGTGGGCAGATATTTCTATGGACTTTGTTTTAGGATTGCCCAGGACTAAGAGTGGGAGGGATAGCATTTTTGTTGTTGTGGATCGCTTTTCTAAGATGGCTCACTTTATACCATGTCATAAAACCAATGATGCCGTTCATATTGCTGACCTCTTTTTCAAAGAGATAGTTCGTTTGCATGGTATGCCTTCTACTATTGTTTCAGATCGTGATGCCAAGTTCTTGAGTCACTTTTGGCGTACTCTGTGGAACAAGTTGGGTACAAAGTTGTTGTTCTCCACAACATGTCACCCACAAACTGATGGCCAAACCGAGGTGGTGAACCACACATTGTCTACCATGTTAAGAGCTGTTTTGAAGAATAATTTGAAGTTGTGGGAAGAGTGTTTGCCGCATGTTGAGTTCGCATGTAAGTCCTTTTCAGGTAGTGTATGGATTCAATCCCCTTGCCTCTATTGATATTTTACCTTTGCCTACTGATCGTACAAAACTGCACACCCGCAAGTGCACGGGTTGCCGCTAAGATAGCAGCGAGATGTCGTGTTCTCCACAGGGAATAGAGTACCGGTGACGGGACACTTAACCAAAGCTAAATCGCACAAACAGGGAGTTGAAGGCTAACTGAAAAGTCTAGACGAACTTATACTGAGTGGGCAAATATGCAAAAGATGGGAAATGGAGAAAAGATGAGATGAGGAAGCTAGAGAAAAAAAGAATGTCTGGGCTAGAGAGGAGAAAAGAGGATAGAAACCAGGGAGACTAACTTTACTTGAGAATAACAGAGAAGGGCAAGAAGGCATGATAGAAATAAAAGAAGAGCTAAGGGGTAAGAGAGGGAACACAGAAAGAAGAAGGCTAGGAGAAGGAAAGGGCTTGCTGTCGAGGAGAAGGGAAAAGAGGGAGAGCAAAGATAAGAAGAAAGTGCGGGAGACTAGAAGACTAGAGAAGAGATTGACTGAAAGAGAAAAACGTGAGGTGAGAAAGAAACTAGAGAAGAGAAGAGAAGTAAGAAAGATCTAAAGAAGGTGAGAAGACTAAGAATTAGAAAGGAAGAGAGGGAAAAGAAGAGAAGGGATAGAGAACTAAATCTACCGTGAGAAAGAATGAGAAGCGCTGAGAAGTCAGGGAAAAGAACTAATAGAAGGAGGAGAAGGACTTGGAGAAAAGAGGAGAGCGTAGGGGACAGACGTGAAGAAGCAAGCGCTAGAACAAATATCCTACCCCAACACAGCCAGCTCACAGACAGACAAAAGAAACACAAGGAAAAGATCAAGACAATCTACTAAAAAAACGCACTTAGCTAAATGCAGTAAGATATGAAAACTACACTACCAAGGAAGAAATAAAACAACTGCAATCTACCAGAAATGACCAGAACAGCAGGAATAAAATTTAAATCTAACAGGAAGATCTAATCTACACTAACGGATAACAGTACTATCAAAGCAAGAAATGAAATCTACCAACAGAAACATCTATAAGACAAACTAAACTACTTCAGAGATCAGGTAGAGCAGCCGCAAACAACAAATCTAAACTATATATATATATTTTTTCTTTTTTACTAACAGATCCTAAGATAACAGCATGCACTAAATAAACCCTAACATGAAGAGAGAACCTAAAAGACATTAAACAGAAGCATAAACTAAAGAGAACTATTCAAGCATCAATCAAGAATCATAAATCTGACTTAGAATAAGCATTAACATAAGTATCTCAGACGCATGAAAACATTGAAATAACTTTTAGCATCCAGACAACATATGCGCATCACAGATTCACCATTCAAATATCCCAAGCAAACATCACAGTACGAAATCTGAGATTGGGAATGTAACAACCCATAAGAAACGAAGATCCGCCGTTGAAGATCGTCTGTAGAGGATGCAGGCAGGGGTGGGAAGCAGATTTGGAGCAGGAACCGAAGGGGTGGCCGTGTAGGGGTAGCAGATCCGTGCGAGGAGGCAGCAGATCCGTGAGCTGCAGCTGTAGAGGACGTAGATCCGGTGGAGAAGAAGCCGATCTGGTGCAGGTGAAGCGGATCCAGGTGGAGGGCGTTGTAGAGGTAGCAGATCCGGCGCTGGGGTTGAAGATCTGGCCGTGGATGAAGAGACTTCGCCAGCTGCCGTGTAGACGAAGCAGAAATCGCCGAAGACGTCGTAGGTGGTGCGGATCCGGCGATGGAAGAGGCAGATCTGGGCTTCTTTCTTACAATCCAAGATTCGGCAATGGGGGATTTGAGTGGGGATGTAGAGCGCTCGGGTTAGGAGGAGCAGGGGAAGTGGGGCTCGTCGCCGGCTATGGCCGGCCTCCGACGACGGCCATGAGGAGGGGAGAGGAAATGGGGCGTCTCTGGGAGGAGGAAGGCGAGCGGATGGGTGTTTCTGTGTATTACGGCGAGGGTTTCTGAATGGGGTTGTGACCGGCTCCCTGAATGAAGAGGCAGCAGGAGGTTTTTATACTTGCGGCGTGGGCATTAGGGTTAGCTGCAGAGGCGCGGGCGTTAGGGTTTGCTGTGCGGTGTGCGCGCACTGTGCATTGGTGTTTTGCATTTTTGTCCTCCTATTTCTGTTTCGCAACCCAAGCTCCTCATGGTGATCTTTTGTAGATTTTTGCGCCTAGTTCGCGTCGACCTGCAAGATAATCGCAACCACTGTAAACAGTCCCAAAAGGAGGGCAAAAGTATACATAATTGATGAAATTATGGCCAAATTGAGCTATTATCCACAAAATAATTATATGAAAATGTACTACAAATATGAAGCTCATCATACCCCCAAGCTTAAACATTTGATTGTCCTCAAGCAAATAATATTGAGAATATCGGACCAGGACTTAAGAAAGGTGAAATGATATGAGTGAATTGTTTGCAGCTAGTAAATTAGCACTCAATAATTCAAATAGGTCGATGATCTACTTTTACAAGTTGTTCAAGATCGAATTAAAATTCCAGCAAAGACATCAAAGTGATACTAGAGTTTTGACCAAATCAAGTTACTCATAAGTCTTGAATCGCACTAAATGATCACATGGATTCAACCAGAATTGAAAAGTAATCAAGACTAGATATCACATTCAAGAATAAGCATATCCTAGAGTCATACTTAGGCATTTACCATTCTAGATGAAGATACTAATACTTGCATGAAGTTTATGAAAAAGCCCACACTTGAGCCATGATACTATTACCTTTGCTGATTTTTAACAAGTTTCAAACACACCATGGGCACAAGTGCCACTTATTCTAACCCTTGGGCAAATTTGCCACTTATTCACACATTCAAACTTCATTTGGGCAAGACAGCCACTTATTCAACACCTTTTTTTCAATGTGACAAAGTCACTTATTCAACTCACACTTTGCATCCCAAAACAGATATATAGATATTTTATTTCTCTTTTTTTAAGCATCATTAACCGGTTTTCATTATCTCTAAGTACCATGTGACATGGACCTAGGTAAATCAACCAAATTATTGGCTCAAGATAGGACTACCACTTTCACAACCCTTTTATTCAAGCAAAAGTATCAATGTCTAAAACGAAGTATTATGCCCAAGCATGAATTCTAGGATATAGTCATTCTAGAAGTGATAACTAGAATCAATTCTGTTCGCAAATGGTAAAGATACATGTGTAACTCGCTATGCATCAAAAACTTCAGAATCACAAGATTTCTAAGCCATCAAGGTCAATTAATACATTTAAATCAATACATCTGCAATTCAGTTGTGTTCTTCCTTATTCTTGCTTGTGTTCTTCGATTCGCAGGCGAGGATTAGCCTTCTTGGCGAGGTCAACCAGGCTGCGCACGGTTGATAACCTGAGGAGACGTGCTGCTGCGATTGCGGGGTTCGGAACGTGTTGTTCGGAAGCCAGATCGAATTTGTGTCACGCCTCCACCAAATTGAACATATGCAGAACCTGTTGGAAGATCGGGACCCTCGTTCCTATCAGGATGGCCACATCCTCCGACGTGACGGCGCAAGAGGGGACTCCTGGAAGGGTGGTCGTACCCCGAAGGGAGTGAAACCTTAGCAGACGTGACTCTGCTGGGAAAAATGCATTGTAACAGCCTTGTGATGATCTACTCAACCACATGACTAAGGAATCTTATGGAGCAATGAGCAGGTTGTCTCTTGTGGGTAAAGTGTACAAAAACTACAGAGTAAAACTATTCGAATAGCCGTGCCCACGGTCAAGGGCGGACATGGGAACATAACCAGATATAGTTCTATTTCAAAAATTTTGTGGGTGGAATTGGAAAAGTGGAGGGAACAGAAAGGCTCTGATTTGTGTTGTCCTAGGTATCACCCCAGTGATAAGGTAAGCGGTTATAGCGCTAAAAGGTTAGCATATGGTGTAGAAAACATGTACAGGTGGATGGAATCTGGTTTGCTATTATTATTGTATTCTTTGATACCTTGATAAAATTCTGTTTTAGTTAAAACTGCTAGATCACAGGAAATTTCTATGTATCATATTTCGAAAGCAATTTATGGCAAGTAAAATAACCCGAGCCTTTCCTTGATTAAGCCTTGCATGTTATCTAATTGCATCCTGTGTATTGGCTCGCGGAGCACGGTGGTTTGTGCTCACCCTCGCTATCACAATTTGTCGGGACCCCGGATTTCTGAACCCGGACCCTCTGTGTATTACCGCACTAGTCCCAGATCAAAGCTAGTGCACACAGTCAAACAGTGATGATTCGTAACCAACAACGCTTTATTACAATAATTGAGAGTACAGACCGAAAGGTCTCTTATTACAACTGAGGTTTCAAGACCTCACACACACACAAAACACAGCGGAAGCAGAAATAAATCCAGTGAAGACCCATCAATACGCCACAGGCAATTGACTGGGGAAGCGCGACCTAGAACTCCGGGAAGCCTTCATCGAATCCACACGCGAAGTAGTCGTAGTCTGCCTCCTGAGCTTCGTATTCTTCTGAGATTTATTTTTGAGAGCAACACGTGAGTACATAAAGTACTCCGCAAGTCTTGGGAAAAATGCATAGATGCAGGCTTAACAAAGGAAGGCTATATGGTTCTTTTGCACAAAGCAACATTTTAAAATTCAATTGCTACTAATTATTTTCGAAGGCATCACTTTAACAAGTATTTGTTTTAACAGAATTATCATTTACTCTCTAGTGAAGGTTCCAACTACCAACACTAGCTAACCAATTATCATTGGTCAAGTTGTAAACTGCGGGTTCCATCCACCCTCTCTGGCTCCAACCGCCAGGATTCCCTTCCGAGAGTTCCCTCCACCCTCGGAATACAAAACTTTGGATTTTAAAACAAAACCAGAAATCTACCATGTGAATGCATTCCTTGCCCGCCCTTGACCGTGGGCACGGCTATTCGAATAGTTTTACACTCTGCAGAGGTTGTACAACTTTACCCACAAGAGATAAATTATCCTACAAGTCAACACGCTTCCTTTGGCATGAGACTCAGATAAAATATCACAAAGCCTTTACCTTACTCTAATCTAGCTAGATACCACCCATTGAGGTTTCACCGCAGTAGGCTAACCGCCCAACCGAAGCCCCTCTTGCGCCATATGAGTCTGAGAAATCCTGTCCCTCACTTGTGGATAACCGGTCCATCCTCGGCACCCACTTTCCATCGGTGGCACCTAAACTAGACTATCATAAGTTAGTCGGCCAGGTCGCACTCCATATAGACTTGTGGTTGTACGGTTAATGCTCGACCGGACAAACACAAGCGTCGGTCCTTAATTGACTAGGTGGAACATACACTTAACAAGATCTCGTGCTAAGCGCACCAAGCCAAACCACCATCCACCTAATCTAAATCAACTTTCACGTTTTATTTTATTTTAAAAGATCGGTGGCAACTCCAATTACCACTACATTTATAAACACAAGGGTATTTCCATAAGTCATAATTTCCCATTTTCAAAAATTTTTCCAAAGGTATTAGATAGCATGACTAAGCATTATACTACCATTCTAGTATTCACGAAGATTAATATCAATCTCATTATTGAGACAAAGGAAGTTCTAGGGTGACAAAGGTACATGGCAATCAATGTCAAATGAGGGCATAACAAAGTTGGAATAACTAATTCCTAAAGATTTGAACTAGTGGTTTTATGTAAATAGCAATGCACATAATTTAAAATATTTAAAACATTTCGAAAGCATAGGTTCAAGATGATCAAAGGAGACTTGCCTTCTTGCAGGGTTTCTGGGTCTTCTTCTTTGTTGGGTAGAGTGATCGCGACAACGTTGGAATCTACGCGAGAAAAGACGAGGCAACAAGCAAATAAATACAAATAAAATCAAATAAACTCAAAAACTCAAATAGAGGCCATAGTTGGATAGATTATGATTTTAGATGAATTTAGAAGAAAGAATCAACGAATTCG
This sequence comes from Dendrocalamus sinicus, assembly GCA_036346575.1. Classification (NCBI taxonomy): domain Eukaryota; kingdom Viridiplantae; phylum Streptophyta; class Magnoliopsida; order Poales; family Poaceae; genus Dendrocalamus; species Dendrocalamus sinicus. Next base: position 8,473,605 of record CM070653.1, on the reverse strand, counting down.
GAGTTCACACGAGGAGAACGAATATCCGGAAGATCGGTTGGGAAACGAAATTACTGAGACAATATTTGGACCAAGGAAATTAGAATGGATTTTATGGAGATTTGGCAAGATTTGAATTTGAATTTTGAAAGTGCACAGAAATTTGGAATGGGCGAGGCTTTGAAATTAAACTAGGCATTGGAATTTGAAATTTAAATATTTGAAATATCAAATAAATTTCAAATATTTGAAAGGATGGAAGAAATGGATAGTTTGGAATTTTTGATGAATTTAGAAATTTGAATGGGCTCAAACGGAGTTAAAACGAAGGAGAACGGGCTCCGGGAAGTTTGAAAAGAGAGAAAAAGGAAAAACTGGATTTTTGGAATTATTTTCCTAAAGGAAAATCTGAATTATTGCGTCAGCAATGGATTTAATTTCAGCCGAATTGTTTTTCAACTGAAAAATCAGATTTCTGCGTCAGCATGACATCAGCCCTGGGGGGAGCTGACTGGCAGGTGGGCCCTCGGTCCATGGACCGAGTCCACGGAGGGGAAGGACGGCTGATGTAACATCCAAAAATTTGCTTTCTTCAAAACTAATTCGAAAATAATTATTTAAAAATATTTGGAGTTTATTTGGATTTTCTGGAGCCTAGTTGGATTTTTCTGGATTTTATTCCAAGCTTTGAAGTGAGAAAAGTAAAAAAAAAATTCCGAAATTATTTTATTAAATATTTTCAGGTTTCAAGGATCTTTAGAAAAGTTTCTTGATTTTTTTTCCGGATTTTCTTCTTCTTTTTCTTTTTCTTTTTCCTTTTCTCTCTTTTCTTTTTTTTTTCCTTTCTTCTTCTTCCTGCTCACGTCCCGTGCGCGTACAGGAGACAAGACGCCATGGCATTTCTTTGCAGCTTCTTCAATCCTCAATAACTCGTGATTTACTCAACCGTTTTCCGTGAAATCAAGTGCGTTCTTTTCCTCTCATCAAGCTCTTTCAATTCCCTACCGTTTCCCCTCAAATTGATTAGCCGTTTCGCGGGATTTAACTCATGCCATTCAAAGACATGAACCTTCGATCTCCCTCCTCGGGCCTCCTCAACCCCTATAAAAGGGAGCACCGTGAGCCCCTCCTCATCCTCACTCAACCCCGAAAATATCAAGTCCCCACTCCTCTTCTCTTGGGCGCAATCGGAGTTTTTCTTTTGTGTTCCAAGCGGCGTTCTTCGGCTTATTGCGCCTCGTCCGGTGGAGCCCTGCCACTTTTGAGCACATTCTCGGATTCGCCTCGTCGCGTTCTACGCGGTGCTCACCTCGCCTTCGCCAGAACTTTGCCGGAGCACCATCGCCACCATGGGCCATAGCGCGTCGTCGTTCCTCGCGTCGCCACCGGCCGTCCATGCATGCCCGACCAAAACCAAGGTGAGCATCATGTTCCCCACGCTCTACTCTTCGTTTCGCCGCAAACCCCACATGCTAACTCCTCTCCGTTTGCCCGGAACGCCGATGTCAACCCGACGGTCGCAAAATGTCTTCTCCACCGTGTTCCGCCACCATCCGATGTCCTTTGGCCGAGCCATTCGCACCGTTGAGTTTGCCTCGACACGTTCTACATCGTGCTTCCATCGCCCTCGCCTAAAGATTCCCCGAGTCCTCGTCGACCTTGTCAGGCCCAGACACTAAAACTGTACCTTCGCGCGTACACCCCTTTTTGGTAAGCGCTTCGATTTTTGTTCGCGTCATATTGTGTCCTAGCCTCTAAGAAATTTTTCTACCATTTTGTTTAATTTTTCGTGGAGCCAATTGTCAGGAATTGAGCTTTCCGTGAAAATGGCCGTTTGTGACTCCCGACGTCGATTCGTCGCCTCCGGTAAGCCTTAGCCCATGCCGTAATTTTTCTTAGACTTGCCTCACCGCGTTCTACGCTATGCTTTCTTCCATTTCCCCAAAAAGCCTCCACAAATTTTCACCTCCGACACCTCGCTATGGCCGCCAATGGCATCTCGTGTCCCCATCTATCCGTGGTGTTTTCCCAATCCGTTCGTGTCATGTCGTGCCAAACCATCCCGGTAGCTACCTTTCAAATGGTTTTGGATTCGCTCCACCGAGCACCAAGATATCAAGTTTTTCCGTTTCTCCACCGCCGTCATTCAAACGCGTCAATTGTATCATCTCCAATTAATTTTCAGCTTAGCCAATAATTTTCCTAACTTCACCATGCCATGTACTACCCTGCGCTCACCTTACATCTCCGCGTTCCATACCCGGTCTCGAACCTGCCGTTGTCTCTACCACGCCATCACTGCATTTTCCCCTCACCGCCAGTGATTGCCGCCGTTCCTCGCCGCCATACCTGTGTCACCACCTTCGCCTCATTGCCAGCGTTCCATTTTGCCCATTCGCCAGCCACCTTGTAGCCAACCGACACTGTACTATTCAAAAAGCACTCCTCGTATTTTGTTATCATTTCATGTGATGTCCAAACTTCCAGATATTCGCTCTCCCTCATACGAACTCCGAATCCGTTGATTCTTTCTCCTAAATTCATCTAAAATCATAATCTATCCCTTAGTATATATTTTATAATTTTTATATTTTATTTGGATTTTATTTGAGTTTATTTTGTTTGTTCGGTCTTTTCGCGCGTAGAACCCGTCGTTGCCGAAGACTTTCCCGACACGCAGCAAGAAGGTCCAGACAGCGTGCAAGAAGGCAAGTCTCCTTTGATCATCTTGAACCTATGATTTCGAAATGTTTTAATTATTTTAAATTATGTGCATTGCTATTTATATAAAATATTAGTTCAAATCTTAAGGGTTAGTTAAACCAACCTTGTTATACCCTCCATTGAAATTGAATGCCATGTACCTTTGTCACCCTAGAATTTCATTTGTCTCAATAATGAGATTATTACTGAATCTTGGTGAATAGTGGAATGGTAGTATAATGCTTAGTCTCGCTATTTAATACCTTTGAAATCTTGAAAATGGGAAATTATGAATTATTGTAATATCCTTGTTTTTATAAAGTTAGTGGTAATTGGAGTTGCCATCTGTTCTTTTAAAATAAACTAAAATGTGAAAATTGGTTTAGATTAGGGTGGATGGTTAGTTTGGATTGGTGCAGGAAGCACGAGATCTTGTAAAGTGTATGTTCCACCCTAGTCAATTAAGGACCGACGCTTGTGTTTGTCCAGACTGAGCATTAACCGTACAACCACAAGTCTATATGGGTACGACCTAGTCGACTAACTTACGATAGTCTAGTTTAGGTGCCACCGTGGAAAGTGGATGCCGTGGATGGGTGGTTATTCACAAGTGAGGGACAGGATTTATGTACTCATATGGCGCAAGAGGGGCTTCGGTTGGGCGGTTAGCCTACTGCGGTGAAACCTCGTGGGTGGTATCTAGCTAGATTAGAATAAGGTAAAGGCTTTGTGATATTTTATCCGGGTCTCATGCCAAAGGAAGCATGTTGACTTTTAGGATAATTTATCTCTTGTGGGTAAAGTTGTACAACCTCTGCAGAGTGTAAAACTATTCGAATAGCCGTGCCCACGGTCAAGGGCGGGCAAAGAATGCATTCACATGGTAGATTTCTGGTTTTGGTTTTAAAATCAAAGTTTTGTATTCGGAGTGGCGGGAACTCTCGGAAGGGTATCTGGCATTGGAGCAGAGAGGGTGGATGGAACCCAGATTTTAAACTTGACCAATTGTAATTGGTTGGCTAGTGTTGGTAGATGGAACCTTCACTAGAAAGTTAATGATAGTTTCTGCTAAAACATTTACTTTATTAAATTGATGCCTTCGAAAATAATTAGTAGTAATTGAATTTAAAACATTGCTTTGTGCAAAAGAACCATATAGCCTTCCTTTGTCAAGCCTTGCATCTATGCATTTTTCCCAAGACTTGCGGAGTACTTTATGTACTCACATGCTACACTCAAAAATAAATCTCAGAAGAATACGAAGCTCAAGAAGGTGACTACGACTACTTCGTGGATGGATTCGTCGAAGGCTTTCCGGACTTCTAGGTTGCGTTTCCCCAGTCAATTGCCTGTGGCGTATTGATGGGTCTTGCTTTAGTTTCTTTTTGCTTCCGCTGTAATTTTCTTTTTGGTGTGAGGTCTTAAAACCTCATTTGTAATAAAGACTTCGAGGTCTGTAATCTCGATTATGATAATAAAGCGTTGTTGGCAATGTATCATCTTTTCTGTTTGAACTGTGTGTACTAGCGTTGATCTGGGACTAGTACTGTAATGCACAGGGAGTCCAGGAGTTTCTACTCCGGGGTCTCACAGCTGAGGTGGCACGGGAGGGGACTAGCGTGGGCGTGGCGCTGACGGGGCAGGGTTTTGCCCAGGTGGCGATGACATGGCGCCACGTCGGCTGCCACGCAGGCGCGCCCGTGCTGACGTGGCCGACCGGCGAGGGAGGCGGGGCAGCCACGGCGGCGGCGCCCGGCGGCGGCGATCGCGCGGCGGCAACAGAAGAGGAGACCGAGGGGACTCGAAGGTGGCGCGGTTTACCGAGGCGGCGAGCGGGCGGCGGCGAAGGCGCGGCGGCTCGGGTTTAACGGCGCGACGGAGCTCGCGGCGCTTCGCACCGAGGAGGGGCGAGGTGTTCGTCGTGGCACGGGGAAGCTCACGGTGGTCTCGGCGGGGCTCGGGCGGCGCTCCTTCGCCGGCAATTGCTCGCCGGAGGGAGGTGGCGGCGCTCGGAGATGGGGCGCACGGTGCGGCGGCGGTGGAGAGGTCGGGAGAGGGAGAGAGAGGAGGGTGAGGTGCGGTGAGAGGAGGCCGAGGGGCTTTTATAGGGGTCGGGAGGGGGCGCGGGATTTCGCCGGCGATGGCGGGATCGGGGCGGCGAGATTGGCGGGGTATAGGGGAAAGCGCGGGAATGGAGGCCGAGGATGGCGGGGTGTGGTCGGGAGAGAAGGGAGGGGAGAAGGAAGGAATCGGGTGAGCGGGAGGCGGTTGCGGGAAGTCCGCGGAAGGAAGGCAGGCGCGTGTCTTTGGAGGAAGAAGAAGCCCGCGGGAAGAGGCGGGGTGATCGACGCGTGGGGCCGCGCGCGCAGCGAGAGGCGGAAGGAGGAGACGCGGCGGGTGGGGCCGAGAGAGAAAGAGAGAGAGAGAGCGCGCGCCGGCAGGTGGGGTCGGGCGATCGGAGAGAGAGGGAGGAGCGGACGGCGAGGATGGTGACGCGCGCACGGAGCGGATCGGGCGGCGAGGAGGCGTGGGCGGACGGGCGGATTAGGCGGCGGGCGACGCGGCGCCATCCGGCCGGCAGTGTGGCGCGGGGAAGGGAGAGCGGGATCGGCCGGCGACGTGGGCGATCTGGCCGCCCACTTGGCGGCCGGAGGAGGAGGATTATTTATTTTGATTTTGGATTTTAGATTTTCGAAATTGCGGAAAATTCATTTGGCCTCGTAAAAATACGAAATAAATTCCAAAAATTCCAGAAAAATTCACGAAGTTCTGGATAGGTTTTGGACTTAATAAAAATACTTCCAACTAATGTTGGTATTTAATTTTCATACTTGAAATACTTTTTATTTTCAAAAATAGGTTTTAAACTCCAGAAAATCCAGGAAACCAAATAAAAGCCAAATAACTCCAAATAATTAATTTGAATTAGGATTTTTATAGAAATTCAAAATATCTTTTTATTTAACAATATTTTTAGGTTTTACTTAAAATAATTTTTAAATCTGGCTTTTTCAAAACAGAAATTCAGGGCAAATGCAAATAAAACTCAAGTACTTTAAAATAATAAATTTGAAATTAAATTTTTCCAGAAAGCAAATTTTGGGATGTTACACAATTAATCCAGAATCAGGAGTCAAATCGCTACGCTTTGCCAATACACTAGGTCAACATGGTGAAGAAGATAAAGGTGTCAAGAACTAGGTCGCGTACCCCCAGTGTAATATGCCAAAAATATGTTTTATTTGAAAACTAATTCCAATTAATTATTTAAAATTTTTGAGATTTTAAATGGATTTTATTTGGATTATTTGTGAAGTGCTGGAAGAAATCTCAAAATTCCAATTTTCATTCTCCCGCTAAAATTTTGAATCTCCAAATTCAAATTCAAATTCCAAAAATTCAAAATCAAATCTCCAAAATTCTGAATCATAAAAAAATGTCTGTTTTATTTTTCTAGGCCCATTCTAATTTTTCTTGACCTATTCTTTTCTTTTATTTTCCTTTTCTCTCTTTTCTTTCTTTCTCTCTCCTCATGGGTACGAGCTAGCTGATTAACTTGCAAAGGTTTACTTTAGATATCACCAGTGGTAAGTGGGTGTCAGGGTGTACTGGTTTACTCATAATGAGGCACAGAGATTTACTGTACTCATACGACGCAAGAGGGGGCTTCTGACTGTGGTGGATTTAACCCTTCAGTGGTGAAACCTCAGTGGGCGGTGTCTAGCTAGATCGGAGTAAGGTAAAGACTTTGTGATAAATTATCTGGGTCTCATCCCTAAGGAAGCATGTAGGCTGTTAAGATGACTTATATCTTGTGGGTAAAGCTGTACAAACTCTGTAGAGTGTAAAAACGATTCGAATAGCCGTGCCTAGGGTCAAAGGTGGGGCAAGGTGCGCTTTCACATGGTAGATCTTTGGTTTGGTTTTAAAGTAAAAGTTTTGAGAACTCAAGAGTGGATGGAACTCTCAAAATGTGTCCTGGTAGATGGAGCCAGTGTGGATGGATGAAACCCGTAGTCTTGAACCTTGGTGGTTAGAGCCAGTCAACTAGCGTAGGTGGATGGAACCTTCACTAGAAATTTCTTGATAGTTTCTATTAAAGCAATTAATTTATTAAGTTAATGCCTTCAAAAATATTTAATGGTATTTGAAATAAAACATTGCTTTACGCAAAAGAACCATATTATCCTTCCTTTGTTAAGCCCTGCATATACTGCATTTTTCCTAAGACTTGTGGAATACTTTATGTACTCACATGCTGCACTCAAAACAAATATCAGAGGATTATGAAGCTCAAGAGGGAGATTACGACTACTTCACGTGTGGATACGATGAAGGCTTTCCGGAGTTCTAGGTTGCGCTTCCCTAGTCAATTGCCTGTGGCGTATTGATGTGTCTTCATCAGAATTTCTTTTGCTTCCACTGTGTTTTGTGAGTTTGAGAGGTCTTGAAACCTTAGTTGTAATAAAGAGGCCATATGGTCTGTACTCCCTATTATTATAATAAAGCGTTGTTTGTTATGTAATCATCACTGTTTGACTATGTGTACTAGCTTTGATTTGGGACTAGTGCAGTAATACACAGAGGGTCTGGATTTGGAAATTCGGAGTCCCAACAGAGATGGTATCAGAGCCAATTTGATTGTGGGACATGACCTAGATTAAAATGGCAAAACCTTAAGGATTCATACTTATTAAAAAGTATATATTAAAAAAATCTAAGTTTCCTTGCTTCTGCTCTTTTCTTACTTAGTATCTCATTCTTGTCCTTATATTCATTTGCTAATTTTTTTAATAATCTTTCCTACTATTTCAACTCTGTAGATGGTCGAATCGTCCTCCGCAGGTTCGTGGGATTAGTTCTCTCATGGCGAGAATGATGGAGAATTTGTTGGCCTTCTTCGACAGCTCATGCAGTATCTGGAGTATCGCCAACCGCCCATCTTCAGGGGGCGGAAGATCCGGATCATGGATCGAGATTCTTGGTCGATGGAGGTATTCCTGTATGCACAAGAAGGGGAATTTAACTCCCACAAATACCCGATCAAGCATCCTCAAACTCACTGCTCTGACGCTATCCAAGACGTAGCTCATGTAGCCATAGCTGACCTGTGCTAGATACACAAGGGCACCCTACGACAGTCACCCTTCTACTTCTTCCCATCCACTCGGGCAGGACAGAGCTACCTGGAGCCCTTCGAGATCTCAGTGGATGGCCCCCGACTGACGCACCAGGTTCAGCTTACCCAAGAGATGACAGCTACCTACGCCAGCACCTTGAAGGAGATCGGCCAGCTTCGGATGCTCCTTACTTCCAGCTACCATCACTCCGACACCCTCCATGCTCAGCTCATCCAGTGCTAGACAGTTCTCTCAGTTGTGGAGCGAGAGAGGATCACAGTAGAGGTTGAGCTGGAGCGTCTCCGGGCCGCAGCTACCCACACGCTGTCTTCACCCGCACCCACCATCATCTCCAACAATCCAGTGCCGACTCGACCCTTGGGACCCCGCACCAGGCTCACAGCGCGCAAGAGCATGTGGCGCCCTAGTCTGCCACCCGACATCAACATCGGAGGTTCCAGCAAAGGACGCAGTCTTTCGCATTCCCGTTCCTGCTCTCGGTCACCTACCTTTAGTCGTAGCCATTCTCGTTCTCGCTCACCAGGCAACTGCACCACGTGTCGTGATGGATAGCACCACCTGGACGAGTCTGAGGAGGACCTTGAGGAGCGCATCATCTTGGAGGACGAGTAGTTTGTTGAGTCAGTAGTATCCAAATAAATGTCTACATCCTTAGAACGTTTTATATTATAAGTTGGTGTGCTAGATGGACTGTACCAAGCCTTTGTGCACTTGTGGTACAACCATCCTTAAAACTATTTGATTTCAAGTTAAGTTTCTTCCAAGTTGTTGTTTGTTACTCTTTTGTGTGTTGGTTTGGGATGTTGTTTAGTTTTCCCCTAATCTCTTATCTGTGCTACTTCCCTCTTATCTTTTGCTAACCCCGGTTACCACTTCAGATGGTGAACACAAGGAACAACGCAAGCAACAGTCGTGGTGCCAATGCCCAACCAGAAAGCAATGTTCCAATTCCACCACCTCCTGCTCAAGCCCCTAACTTAGAACAAATGATGGCTATGCAATTGCAACTTCTTCAAGCCCTTGCTCAGAACCATGTCCACCAAGTTCAGCAGACACCCATCTAAGCACCATAGTCCAAGCTAGGAGAGTTTATGAGGACCAGATCGCCTACCTTTGCCGGTTCAGTAGATCCATTAGAGGCTAACGACTGGCTCAAGGATGTGGAGAAGAAACTAATTTTGGCTCAGTGCAATGACCATGAGAAGGTGTTGTACGCTGCCCATCAGCTAAAAGGAATCACTGCTAATTGGTGGGAAAACTATTGTTCTGCTCGTCAAGATGTGCAGACCATCACGTGGGCTGAATTCGTTGAAGCTTTTCGCACTGCATATATTCCTATGGGAATAATGGAGATGAAGAATAGGGAGTTTCACAAGCTGCACCAGGGAAACCTTAGTGTTTCTAAGTACCTGAATAGGTTCACTCAGCTATCCAGATATGCAACAGAAGATGTTGCAACAAATGCAACAAAGATTTGGCAGTTCATGGAAGGACTTGATCCCAACAAGAAGGTGTAGTTGGTGTCCAATGATTTCCGATATTTCAACACATGGTGAATAAGGCCCTTATACAAGAAGATGCTCAACGTCAATTGTATGAGTCTCGGAAGAGGAAATTCCAAGCTCAGCATGGTGCAAGCAGTTCTTATCATCATCCTAATCCACATCAGTTCAGTAGGCCCTCAGTGCCAAGTGTGCCAAGGACACCATTCACTGGACCCCGCTCAGTTCCACAAGCACCTCGAGCAAGTAATGTTGGCCAGCCCCAACAGAACAAGACTTCAACTGCAGGAGTGCAATGTTTCAATTGCAAGAACATGAGACATTATGCCAACAATTATCCTCAAAAGCGCCCAGCTGTGACCCCTGTTCGTTTCAACCTGGGGACTACACCAGCACGAGCTCCATCTGCAAGTCAAGGCCGAGGGACACCCCAAACTCCAAGGACTCCGCAAGCAATGAGCAAAGGACATGTTAATCATGTTATTGCAGAAGCGGCTCAGGATGCACCCGACGTAGTTCTGGGTAAGCTTCTTGTCAACTCAGTACCTGCATCAGCATTATTTGATTCTAGAGCTTCACATTCTTTTGTATCAAAAGGTTTTGTTGAAAGATATAATTGGGATGCACGTTTGCTAAAGATCCCTATGCTAGTCCAATCACCTAGAAAGGAAATGAGGACTAACACGGTTTGCCCTAGAGCAACCATAGATATAAATGGAGTTAAGTTCCTAGAGAACCTTATAATAGTCTCCAAGAGCATAGTGTAATACTTGGTATGGACTGGTTAACCAAGTATAAAGGGCAGATAGATTATGCCAAGCGTGCCATTACTCTTTCCAATTCTTAAGGAATTCGAGTAGAGTATAAGTCTAACACATCTTCAAAGAGTGGATGTGTATTGAATAGCTTGAAGGGAATAACTTTGGAAGATGTGCCTATAGTAAGCGAATACCCAGATGTATTTTCTGAAGATTTGCCAGGAATGCCGCCGGATAAAGAAATTGAATTTGTTATTAACTTAGTACCTGGTACAGCTCCGATTTCCAAGAGACCCTATTGTATGTCCGCAAATGATATGGCTGAAGTTAAGAAGCAGATTCAGGAGCTGCAAGAGAAAGGTTTTGTTAGACCAAGTTCTTCGCCTTGGGGAGCACCTGTACTTCTAGTGAAGAAGAAAGACGGCAGTCTTCGGACTGCATGTGTGTGGACTACAGATCTTTGAATGATGTGACAGTTAAGAACAAGTATCCTTTCCCCAAGATCAATGATTTATTTGATCAGTTAAAAGGATAATGTGTTTTCTCCAAGATTGATCTCCGATCAAGTTACCATCAAGTGAAGATTAGATCAGAAGATACACCAAACAACATTTGCTACTCGTTATGGACTATACGAGTTTACATTGGTGTCTTTTGGCTTGACTAATGCACTTGCGTATTTTATGAATCTGATGAATAAGGTGTTCATGGAATATCTGGATAACTTTGTTGTCGTATTCATTGATGACATTCTGATATACTCCTAGAATGAGAAAGAACATGTAGAACATCTGAGGATAGTTTTAGAAAAGCTCAGAGAACACCGGTTGTATGCCAAATTTAGCAAGTGTGAGTTTTGGTTGAAGGAAGTAGCTTTCTTGGGTCATGTGATTTCTGCAGGAGGAGTGTCCATAGATCCCGAAAAAGTAAAAGATGTGCTCAATTGGGCACAACCCAAATTAGTACCAGAGATCAGGAGTTTTCTGGGTTTAGCAGGTTATTATCGTCGCTTCATTTGAAGGTTTTTCCAAGCTTGCAAGACCTCTCACCCAGTTGCTAAAGAAGGAAAAGAAGTTTGAATGGACTAAAACTTGTGAGGACAGTTTTCAAGAATTGAAAGCGAGGTTAACTTTTGCACTAGTGCTAACGCTTCCAGACATTAGAAAGGATTTTGAAGTTTTCTATGATGCATTAAGACAAGGACTGGGCTATGTGCTGATGCAAGAAGAAAGGGTAGTAGCCTATGCATCAAGGCAATTGCGTCCGCATGAGAAGAATTATCCAACCCATGATTTAGAGCTAGCTGCCGTTGTGCATGCTCTAATAATATGGAGGCATTATTTGATCAGTAATTGTTGTGAGATTTACACGGACCACAAAAGTGTGAAGTATATATTTACCCAACCCGATCTCAACCTGAGACAAAGAAGGTGGCTTGAGTTAATAAAGGATTATGATGTTGGAGTACATTATCATCCAGAGAAGGCTAATGTGGTAGCTGATGCCTTGACTAGGAAAAGCTACCGCAATAATCTGATGATTAAAGACAGTCAGCCTGCACTTCATGAAGAATTTCAGCGACTCAATTTAGAAGTAGTAGAGGAAGGATTTCTAACTACTTTGGAGGTTCAACCAACTTTAGAGGACCAGATCAAGGCAGCTCAAAAAGAGGACAAATATGTTAAGGAAATCAAAGATAATATGAAGAAAGGTGCAGCTGGATTTTTGGAAGATGAAGAAGGTATCCTTTGGTTTGGAAAAAGAATTCTTGTACCCGAGCAGAAAGAAATAAAGGAGTTAATTCTGAGGGAAGCTCATGAATTTGGATATTTAATTCACCCTGGAAGTATAAAGATGTACCAATATCTCAAAAAAAAGGTATTGGTGGTCAAGTATGAAAAGAGAAATTGTTGAACATGTAGCTTTGTGTGATGTGTGCCAATGGGTTAAAGCTGAATATCAGAGACCTGCTGGACTTTTGCAACCTTTGCAGATACCTGAGTGGAAATGGGAAGAAATTAGTATGGATTTTATAACCGGATTGCCGAGAACAAGGTTAGGTTATGATTCAATTTGGGTTATTGTAGACCGTTTGACAAAAGTCGCACATTTCATTCCAGTAAAGAAACACATATTCTGGAGATAGACTCGCAGAGCTATATATGTCAAGAATCGTGTGTTTGCATGGAGTTCCAAAGAAGATAGTGTCAGATCGAGAACCTCAATTCACTTCCAGATTTTGGCAGAAGCTGCATGGAATTTTGGGCACAAATCTAAATTTCAGTACAGCATATCATCCACAGATAGATGGTCAAACAGAAAGAGTAAATCAAATATTGGAAGACATGTTGAGAGCTTGTACCTTGGCAAATAAAACTAGTTGGGATCAAAGTTTGCCCTTTCCTATAATAATAGTTATCAATCTAGCTTGCAAATGTCTTTGTTTGAAATTTTGTATGGTAGAAAATGCAGGACACCATTGTATTGGAAAGAGACCGGAGAAGGGCAAGTGTTTGGACCAGATGTGTTGAAGCAAGCAGAAGAGCAAGTTCGCTTGATTTTGGACAGATTAAAAACAACACAAACAACACAGAAAAGCTATGCGGACAATCGTCGTAGGATGTTAGAATTTGTACCTGGAGATCATGTGTATCTGAAAGTTTCGCCTCTCAAGGGGATGCATCATTTCAGAGTTAGTGGGAAGCTTGCTCCTAGATTCATTGGACCATTTCCTGTTCTAGCCAAAAGGTGAGAAGTTGCTTACCAGTTGAAACTTCCACCGCGGTTGTTGAATGTGCACAACGTCCTCCATGTGTCCCAGTTAAGAAAGTGTCTCAAAGTGCCAGAAGAGTAGATGCCTCCGGATGAAGTGAAATTGAAGGAGGACATAACTTATCCAGAGTATCCAATCAAAATTTTAGATGAAGCAGAGCGTCGCACAAGAAGCAAGATCATCAAATTCTGTAAAGTGCAATGAAGTAATCATTCTGAATCAAAAGCAACTTGGGAGCGTGAGGAAGACTAAGAGCAGAGTTCCCTAGTCTTTTTTCCAGTCTGTCCGAATCTCAGGGACGAGATTCTTTCTAAGGGGGTAGGTTTGTAACATCCCAAAAATTTATTTTCTTTGAAAACTAATTCCAATTAATTATTTAAAAATTTTGAGGTTTTAATTGGATTTTATTTGGATTATTTGTGAAGTGTTGGAAGAAATCTCAAAATTCCAATTTCCATTCTCCCGCTAAAATTTTGAATCTCCAAATTCAAATTGAAATTCCAAAAATTCATAATCAAATCTCTAAAATTTTGAATCACCAGAAAAATGTCTATTTTATTTTTCTAGGCCCATTCTAATTTTTCTTGACCTATTCTTTTCTTTTCCTTTTCTCTCTTTTCTTTCTCTCTCTCTCCTCACGGGTACTATTCATGCTACAGTAACATGGGCACTATTCATCTTCGTCAAGCTTTGTCCGTCGCCTGTGCCAATAGAAAAGAGCGCAAAAGGAGTTTCCATTCTTTTCCCCATAACTTTCCATCCAAGTGTCGAATTCAATTCCGTTTGAAGCGTTTTGATCCTAGCAACACCACACATTCATCGCCGAAGTCAATGCATCCGTTACCACCTTCCATTAGTGTTTTGCTGCCATTTCTTTTGTCCGTTTCTAAAAAACCAAAACCGTCACTGAAATTTCTCGTATTCTCGGCGATTCGAATCATGAGAGAGGCTACAAATTGGCACACCAACACCTCTTCTACCCCTTTTCATTCCCTCAAAATCTCAGCACCTTGGAGCTCCGACGACAAAGAATTTCTTGTTTTCTCGAACGTCGACCATCACCGTATATTTGGGCATTCATCATTCCGGTGAAGTTTTTCAACTTTTGCTCACGTCATCTCCTGTCTTAGCATCCAAGCAACTCATACACCATTTTTATTAAAATTTTCATGCAGCCAATCAGCGCGAATTGAGTTTTTCGCAGAATCGGCCGTTCTTGACTTCCGCCGTCGATTCGTCGTCCTCGGTGAGCACTTTATCGATTCCTTGAGCTGATAGCATCACCTCTATCCCCTCAATGTAATCCATAGCTTAGCTCGCTCGATGGTTGGCTGAGGAGCTCCGCCACCATGCGCCACCACCATGCCGGCCGTCGTCGCCACGCGGGCCATTCTCGGCCACGCTCGAGCCAAACCAACTTCACCATCGCATTCACCATATCTCTGGCGACCTCATGCTCACTCACTTTCTCCCAAACATCACCGGTTTGCCGGAGCCCCACGTGGCCACCGCCGCCTCACTCCGTCTCCGGCATTGCCACCACCACCATTGGATAGAGGACCTCTCCGGGGTTCCATTTTGGTGGTTCCCACACCGCCCCTCTCTTCCTTCACCAGCGCCTCCATCCTCTATTGCCGTGACCTCCATGCTCTGGTTTGTGTGTTCTTCAATAGAGAAGAGTTTCCTCTTAGCTCTTCATTCCTTTGTGTTGGTTCTTTGTCACAAAAGAGCATTTGCTCACTTGGTCAGCAGAGGCAAGCTAGTGCATTCACTTGTGAGGTCCTGTGTTTGAATCCTAAGCAATGCAAGTTTTTCCTGTTTGCTCTTGGCCATTTTTCTACATCTAGTCAATGACAAGCGGGACCCACTTGTCATATATTATTAAAAAAATATCTACTCAATGACAGCCAGGCCCCACACATCATACTCTCAAATAATTCTAAAATTTCAGCAAAATAAGATGCCAAGGAATATTCCCTCGGTTTTGCATTTTCTGGAATTTCCAATCCATTCAACCTTTCAATCGCTCGTTCTCCGTCGTCCGAACTCCAAATTCTATGATTTAAATTTCTAAATTTATCTAAAATCATAAACTTCCTTCCAGTATATATTTTTGTACTTTTGTGATTTTATCTATATTTATTTATTCATTTGTATTTGTCGTTTCGCGCGTAGAACCCGACGTTGCTGAAGAATATTCTGAGTCGCAGCAAGAAGATCCAGACAACGTGCAAGAAGGCAAGTCTCCTTCGATCATCTCTTTAAATGCATTTAAATTTAAATCATTTTCTATTTTTACCAAAATCATTTTCTTATTTTAAATTTAAATGCATTTGCTATGTTACATAAAATAATAATCTCTATTTTAAGGATAATAATTAAACCGATAATTGTTATGCTCTCATTTGACATTGACAAGCATGTACCTTTGTCACGCTAGGTTTCTCTTATCTCAGTATTGAGATCGTTATGAGATTGTTAATTTTATAATGGTAGTAACTACTTAGACAAGCTAGTCAGTCAGTATAATCCATCGGGTGGAAAATGAATATGTATGATTTAATCTTTTTATTTAAATAATTTAGTGGCAATAAGTATTGTTGTTGTTTTTAAACTAAAATAAAATGGTGAAAATTGTTTGACTTGGGCGGATGGTAAGATTGGGTTGGTGCAGATTTAGCACGAGAACTTGTATTGTGAATGTTCCGTCCTAGTCAATTAAGGACCGACACTTGTGATCGTCCAAACTGAGCACTAACGTACAACGACAAGTCTATATGGGTACGACCTAGCTGATTAACTTGCAAAGGTTTAGTTTAGATATCACCAGTGGTAAGTGGGTGCCAGGGTGTACTGGTTTACTCATAGTGAGGCACAGGGATTTACTATACTCATACGGCGCAAGAGGGACTTCTGGCTGTGGTGGATTTAACCATTCAGCGGTGAAACCTCAGCGGGTGGTGTCTAGGTACATCGGAGTAAGGTAAAGGCTTTGTGAGAAATTATCTAGGTCTCATGCCAAAGGAAGCATGTAGGCTGTTAAGATGACTTATATCTTGTGGGTAAAGCTGTACAACCTCTGCAGAGTGTAAAAACTATTCGAATAGCTGTGCCCATGGTCAAGGGTGGGCAATGTGCGCTTTCACATGGTAGATCTTTGGTTTGGTTTTAAAGTAAAAGTTTTGGGAACTCGAGAGTGGATGGAACTCTTAGAAGTGTGTCCTGGCAGATGGAGCCAGTGTGGGTGGATGGAACCCGTAGTCTTGAACCTTGGCGGTTAGAGCCAGTCAACTAGTGTAGGTGGATGGAACCTTCACTAGAAATTCTTGATAGTTTCTATTAAAGTAATTAATTTATTAAATTAATGCCTTCGAAAATATTTAATGCTATTTGAAATAAAACATTGCTTTATGCAAAAGAACCATATTATCCTTCCTTTGTTAAGCCCTGCATCTACTGCATTTTTTCCAAGACTTGTAAAGTACTTTGTGTACTCACATGCTGCACTCAAAACAAATCTCACAGGATTATGAAGCTCAAGAAGGAGATTACGACTACTTCGCATGTGGATACGACGAAGGCTTTCCGGAGTTTTAGGTTGCGCTTCCCCAGTCAATTGCCTGTGGCGTATTGATGGTTCTTCATTAGAATTTCTTTTTCTTTCGCTGTGTTTTGTGAGTTTGAGAGGTCTTGAAACCTCAGTTGTAATAAAGAGGCCATATGGGATGTACTCCCTATTATTGTAATAAAGCGTTGTTAGTTATGTAATCATCACTGTTTAATTGTGTGCACTAGCTATGATCTGAGACTAGTGTAGTAATACACAGAGGCTCTGGATTCAAAAATCCGGAGTCCCGACACCTAGTTGGCTGCTTGTGGGCACGTCCTGAGGGTCCCACCTGTGTGCTTCATTTCCGCTGCTGCATTTTATTGATTTTGTCCTACTCGGCCATGAGTAAGTCTACTATTATATTTATGCTTCCGCATGATATGTATTTTTGATGTTCAATATTGTATCTGTGAGCACTATCTACTGATCCAAGGAATAGTACGGTGGAATCACATAGGATTCCAGATTGTAAAATCTGGGACACTAAGTCATTTCACAGAAAAATGTATTGCAAGCGAAGCACTAAGGCCACATCGAAGAAGATTAAGTCACCTCTTAAGCCTAGGACGTACTCCATTAGAATGTCATTGGTCCCCGAGTCCCAATTACCTAGCCTTGGACTAGCTTGTAAGAGTTTGTATGCCTGGTACATGCAGAAGTCCAATGAACGAAAGCCAAACAGGGAAATTGGATTCACCATCAGATACACGAAGGCACATTTCCTCCATAACTCGGGCTTCTTCATCGTGGGCTTCGATGACTTATATGAACTATTCAACCTCAACGCTCTCGACGCCTCACTTCTATGATACTAGACACTATAAGTATGTACAATCAAGTTCTAAATTCAAGTAATATCGATAAATGTCATTACTCATTGCTTATGTATATATACATGATCCAAGAAGCCCAGCGACGGTGAGAACTGGTGGTTTTCTCGATCCACACTTGGTCCCTAGCAATGCATCAATGAAAACGCATCAATGAAAGCGTTGCTAGTTATGTAATTAATCATCACTGTTTGCTTGCTCAGAGCAATAAGGACTACATTATTGTACCCTACAACTAGGGGTAAGTGCTTCACTAGTTGCTATACAAGTTTCATCTATACTTTATATGCAACATGAACTTTGGTTTAATGACTATGGCGACATATATGAGTAAGTGTTCTCTTCATTTGGAATGGCTGATGCTAACATTTTATAATCACATAAATTGTTCAACACTTATATTGCCAACAGAGGGAGATACAAGGAATCCACTACCACACTGCAACACAAGATGCAATTTTCGATACCCGCTACAACACAACAATTCTATATCACACTTCGTAATAATGCCTCTAGAACTGACTATGCCTATGTATGTAATTCTACTTTTTCAGTGCCACTAGCATCTATAGGGCAACATATGTGCATTCTATGTTTGCCGCCATATGCAGGAAATCATAGGCGCTAAGAGAAATGATCTAGAAGTTTGTCAATCTGCCAATTATTTCCTGAATATCAATTTTTTATATATATAATATAAATAACAGGGGCACTATGGTGCCTAGGCTCTATGATTGAGAATATCCATCTATGATTAAGACTTTCCATTCATGTTGATTCAGCATGCTAAATCAATGACATCCTTTCCAAATCGATGCCTTTTCGAATTAATAAATATTAACAGCTTTGCCTGATATATTATACATCATTTCACTTGCACGCATCTAAAACCAATCCAAAGGCAGGGAGGTTTTGTGCCCAGACACCATAGTGCCCCATTTCAGTGTCATGTGTGTGTGTATGATTATGACTTTATTCTTCCTAGTGGTAGGGCATGAGAATCCACTCAAGTGTATTCAATCTTGACGAACTCTCCGAAGTTCAAGGATTGCTCTCCCACATCTTGATGATGGAGGTCATTAACCCGAAGGGAGAGTTCAACCCTGACAACAGCAATTAATAGATGTTTAAACATTTGATTCAATTGTAATTCATTCAATTATGCTTCATCAAACAATTCATTCGATTGCACTTCATTCAATTGTAATTCATTCAGGTGTAATTTATTTGTGAAATCTGTGTAATGGTTATTGTGTACTATAAGATCTGCAATTATCTATGATATGCTTGCTTGTTTTCGGAAGGCATGGTTATCATTTATTGAGGCTAGTAAAAAACAAAATATTTTAGCTATTCAAAGAGCTATGACATACGGTTTGTAACACAAAACCATCTGTGATATGCCATATATCACAGACTGTTATGTTTAAGAACCATCTGTGATATCTGACATATCACATATTGTTATTTTGAAAAATCGTCTGTATTGTGACTTATTACAGATGGTTTGAGAGCCATCTGTGATAACCATATATTATCATAAGCATAATAAATCAGATGGTTCAGAAACCATTTGTGATGAGTGTTTAGAACCATCTATGATAACCCTTTGTATAGTAGTATTAATAGAAAAGCACTACCCATGCTAACTTTTGTATTTTTTTTATATCATGCAAATGCAATCGAGTTTGACATTGATCTTTTTGCAAGCTTATAGGAGATCCATCCTCCTACATCTAGTAACTTTTTCCAGATCTTTCACTTTTGCGCAAAGTTGGCATGAGTTTTACACTTGGACGATGATTAGCAGTACCTTTGAGAGCCTTGAAAAGTCAACCACCCCCACCAAGCTCCCCATTTGCATACATTGCCTCGTGTGGGTTGAAGATAGTAATCATGTTCCAATGCGAGTGTCAAATGCAATTTAGACTTCTCACCCCCCACATTATATTCAAAATGCTAATAGCTTTCACTCGCAAAAAAGGTACGCAAATAGCTTGAGATAGGGTTGTAAACGAGCCGAGCTCAAGCGAGCTTAGTAGAAACTCGACTTGAGCTCGAGCCGAGCTTGAGTTGAGGTCCAAGCCTGGACCTGGGCTCGAGCGCGGCTCGGCCTAAGCTCAAGTAGGCTCGAGCTCGGCTCGTTGAAGCTTGACAACAATTAAAATAATTTATTATGCACTATTTATCAATAATTAGAAAATTTTCAGTTCGAGGTCGGCTCTAATAAGCTTGATAACAGTCAAAATAATTCAAACATACACTAATTTTCAACAATAAGAAAAGCTCGAGCTCGAATTCGGCTCGAGTAAACTTGGTAAGAGTTAATATGTATCACTATTTAAGTTCGAATCGAGACTCGCGATCTATTCGAGCTCGGCTCGGTGAAGCCCGTGAGCTCAAGATCAAGCTCGAGTTTGGCTCATTTATAATTCAAGCCTACCTCGAATTAAACCTAGAACGAATCGAACTCGAGTAGCTCATGAGTTTTGAGCCTTTTTTATAGCCTTAGCTTGAGACGTGAACATTTTTCCTACATTTAAACTGCCATAGTATCCTTCTTTAACTAACCAACCTAGGTCAAAGCTAGCTAGCTAACATAATCTATAGACGAAGTACATCAATAGTTAAGTTTTTAATATGATTTTTAACCGGGCAGATAGCAATAAAGTTAGACAACCACGTTAGTTAATTATGAAGAACTATAACCGTAGGAATTTTTTAGTGTCCAGCATCCGTGGAGGATAGCAATAAGGTACTTATTGTTATTGGTCCTGGGCTTCAGTTTTTTTTACCAGGAAACTAATATCGATATTCGTCGTGGGCTTCAATTTCTAATTATTTGGAAAAATAAAGAAAAAATGCCCCTTACTACAATGAAATATAGGATAAAACTGATTGTTTGCCTTGGAAATGGATTCTATACGTTACTAAGGCCCTGTTTGGCACAGCTTCACCAACAGCTTCATGAGCTGTTGTGAGCTGTTTTTTGCCAAACACCCTTTTTGCAAACAGCTTCATGGGTGAAGCTCCTTTTTTTCTGCTCTCACAAAGGAAAGGGGAGAGGTGAAGCTGAAAAAAGTAGCTTTTCACAGCTCTCTCCCTCAGGCCTATATTCCTAGGAAGTGACTGCCCCTCTAGTTCACAACAATTTACATGAAATTGCCACTCTTTCCCTCAGGCCCGTATCCCGTTCACGGTTCACTTCTCTGTTTCTTACTCATTTATTTTTTATTTTTTTATTTACACATTTATTTATTTAATTTTTTACTCATTCGTTCACGGTTCACCTCCCGTTTACTCATTTATTTCGTTCACGGTTCACGGTTCACAACAAAATTTATTTTTTATTATTTTATTTTTTTAATTTTTTAATTCATACTCATTCAAATATATTATTTTTTAATTCATATGACCATATATAAACATACAACTCCAAATGTTAGAACAAGTCAGGTAGACAGGGGCATTTTGAACAATTGCCCTCTCTCAGCCATGCATGAAGCTGTTGGTGAAGCTGTTTTGCCAAACAGTTTTCCAAAACAGCTTTAGCTTCACCGGTGAAGCTGCTCGTGAAGCTGAAACAAAAAAAACAGCTTCACTAGTGAAGCTGAGCTGTGCCAAACGGGGCCTAATTAAAATGTAGAGAATCTACAACGACGTGCAATCGTGCATTCAAGCATCCTTGGACCATCCGATCAAAATCCAGTAACTATGGTTGGGCCATACAATAAATATTCATGCTATAATACCTGAAATAGAGTTGCAATACCAAGATGTACCTATGCTTGCATATACTTGTGAGGGAAATGCATGGAGTTGTACATCGTAAATTTTGACTTATAGTGTAAAGGATCAAGCATTGTAGATCATAATTTCAACCAAAAAAACCCTCATTCAAACACCCCTTATAGTGCAAGTATCTTGCTTTGTGTAGAGATTTCTTTCCACTTGTTTTGCGGGTTAAAAAAGAAAAAGAAATCAGTTCACTATCTTGTGCACATGGGTTAACATTTGCGCACTTGTGCTCCACACAGTTGAAATTTGTCATGAATGCACGTTTGATGCGTTGTCTTGAAAACATTCATCAAAAACCAATATTTAATTTCTTAGTGAAAACGGGCAGTTAATTGGTGTTACGCTATGTGGGCCTGTGGGGGTTGTTTTGAAAGGGAATATGGCATTACAAAACTAAGGCAGCATTACAAAACTAAGGCATTGCAAAGACTTGCAAAAATAGGGAATTACTACTTTACACATGTACGGATTGAAATATTTTTATTGGATGCTTCAAGTACTCCACCTTTCCCACTTCTCTCACTCCCTTCCTCTTCCCGCATGATCCCTCAACCCCATGCACAGCGACGACTATGAGCCTCAGCCACACCGTCACCGGCGCCAGCGCTGTTGGATCCGAACGCCGCCATTGACTTCCTCTTTGGCTGTCCTCGGGCGTGGCACCACTGGATCCGACAGGCGCCATCAGATCTGTTGCCGCCATTGACTTTCTTTTCGGCCGTTCTTGGGCGCGGCGCTGCTAGATCCGTCCGCTTCCTTCAACTTCCTCTTCGGCCGTCCTCGGACGCAGCGCTACCGAATACGGCCGTCCCCCTTCCTCGGCAGCCTAGGAGGTCCTTAGGGTCAAAGCCGAGGACCTCGATGTTTACTTTGAGCCCTTTATCTAGTTTTTTAGTAGATTTTTAACTTTGATTTCTTTTAATAATTACTATTTATTATACTTAATAAATTATAACTATAAATTATAAACCCATAATATAAGCTAGGTTTCATAATTACCCGTGTTTTGTCGAACGAAAAGATCTGCTACTACATGTTGATATTTATCCATGAGCACTTTAGCCGTTGACTTGCGAGCTCCTCCTGGAAAAGATGGCTCGACAGTTCGCACACACGTAACATCATTCTGCATGCGTGATCAATTGCGCGTTCACATCAATCTTTCCAGTATTGTAATAACAAAGTGCGATCATACGTCGCTTTTTTATTAGTCAGATTTCACACCGGCCCCCGTGATCGCATTTGCCCCGGCTGGAGTCACGGTTGAGTAGAAGAGGTAGTCAGTCAGCTTTATCTCATTATCTGGCTCAAGTAGCTCATACACATTCAAGTCTTGTGCCTCCCGCTAGATGGCCAAGTTCTTTAGTTTATCCTGCTCACTTCTCCTTAAAGTCGGCATGCCCATTTGATTGGTATATGCACCGTGGCTTTGTTTTCGGATAAGCATAAGTTTGTCGATATTTAAATTTGTCGACGAGAATGACTAGGATGTTCAAATCGCTTCAATTTTCTACTTTTGTTTGAAGAAGTCGGAAGTCGATGTGATATCATGTAGAGATCATCCTATGATTGTGATATGTAATTAACTTTTCGAGTAGAGTATCTGCGGAGGGTGAGTTTGATTTTTGAGAAGTTTGCAAAAGATCGCCTTCTGTCTGTCGCTTTGTGGTTTACAAGTTCGTCTGACTGGAGTATTCACTGTTTACGACTATGTGGTCGATCGGCCTGATCGGCAGGCCTAATCAGTAAAACGACCACAGGGTGGTCAAGAGCTTCAGTGTCTCAACGACCATAGATGGTCGATGGTCGTAGCTTACTGTCTAATCGTGATCGGTAGTCGTAAGATGCGGTGTTCGGTAATCGTAAGTCATAGCGATCGACAGTCATAGCAATTTTGAGTGGCGGTCATAGTGATATGTTGAGGTAGTCGTAGCCTGTGTGATCGATAGTCGTAGTGTCTGCCCGGTCGTAGCTATCTGTTGTGGTAAGTTGTAGCCTGTGTCTTCGATAGTCGTAGGCGTCTGGTAGGTACTCGATGGGCTTCGAGTGATCGATTGTGATGGTCGCAGGCGAATAGACTGGCTGTGGTTTGAGGTTGTTCTCTAGAAATATTGGTGTTTTGATCAGGGTTCATCGGGGTGTTTGTTGCTACTGTGCATATGAGTTTATTGCTTTGTTCTAGGATTATAATCGGTAATTTGGGTGCATACATTTTGATTAGAATCGGTAATCGGTAATACCTCAGCTTTTAAAACGTGACTTCTTTTTCAAGCCGCTTCCAAAAGGTGTCGATCGGCCTTCATCGTCTTCTCTATGTCCGCGCCTTCAAAAAGTCCTTTTTCAAATTTTGTTTCAATGGCTACTTCTCCTGGTTGTTACTATTCTATTTCAATAAAAAGGCTCAGTTAAAAACCATCAGCTTGAGCTGATTAAAACATCCTCTTATATATTTGAGCACAATTGGCTTATCAGTTAACACTGTTGGATTGGGTGGAAGGCCCGGCTCAAACTATGGCCTCTAGTGCCAGATTCGGACGGGAGCAGGCTCCAAAAAATGCCGGTAAGCATAGGCCAGCCAGAGCATGCTAGATTAGGCCGTGAGCTAGCTGCTAGCTCACTTGCTTTCATGCCACAAGGCCTGCCTTGCTTGATCAAACTTGAGCTCACTTATGGCTGGGCCGGACGAAGTATGCTAATGTACAGTTGTTCCGAGGGCCTATCTTCCGCCATGCCCTGGGCACCGAGGCTTTTCATGTCGGCGTCTTGAGGAGGAAGAAGGCATGAGTGAGGTCTTGAGAGGACCAGCAAATGACTAGCAAGCCACAAGCCTACAAGTCGCATACCTTGTTTCTTCACAATTTTGAGACCCTGTCTCAAAGAGGGGTGGATTTTAGTTTTTTAATTAAAATAACACTATATCAGCGATTAATTTTTTTCTAAGATATTCAATTAAAAATCAAAAACTGGTAGGAAAATAAAATACACCGTTATATCTATAAGGATAATGCAAAGAAAAATGAAAAAAAATAAAAAAACCACATTAAAAAACAAACACATTTCGAATGACTTTTAACCTTTGATAGCTAGAAACCATCGCTAAACAAAGCCTGAATGACGCTTCCTGGCTGCGTCTTGAGGCCCGCCCAACTTGAAAATTTCTCCCACTCATCCTGCCTCTAGGGTTCACCTGACAGTACATTCCTTATGTACGCAGTGGTAATATTTTGACTATTTTTCTTTTAGAGCAGATATATATTTGGACAATACTGTATTGTCTATGTCCGTACATGGATAGATGGGGGAAATATCTGGTGAAATTTCCTTTTACAAGATGGCATTGGAGCGCATGGCTGTCCATGAACATATGATTCTGCAAATTTTTTAGGGAAACTGAGACGATCATTTTTCTTTTGAGAGGAGAGAAGAACCTATTTGTTTTTTTAATGCGGAGACGAACATGTTTCATGAATTACCTGTAATTTTGTATGCTTTGCAATTTTTGCATGATTTGTATGGGTCAGGATTTGCATGTGGTAACCTTCGTTGGGTCCAATTCGGGAGCAAAATCCATGCCTGCCGTGGTCCATGAAAGTATGAAACCTTAGCAGTTAGCAACAGCCGGAAAAGTCCACGGTGCATGCACCCGTCGGTCTGAGCCCCTGCAGTGGCAATCCATTGCGCTTTCTTTCCTCAAGTGAAACCATACAACAAACAGTACAGTAGACACTGTAAATATGATGTCGTAAGCTTTTTTATTATTATTTTGAACGAATGGATATTTCATATTTAGTTATTCTTACTTTGCTATAACAACTAGCTTATAAATGACACGTCTTGTTAAAATAGGGTCTATAAATTGATTGTAGTCGACATTATACTAACTTTAGCTACACCGGACAAAAGAGCATGTAACTGTTTCTTTTCGTGCTCATAAATAATCAGAATTTAAAAATCATAAATCACAGTAAAAAAAACCCATAATGCTATAGTCACATTCAGACAATCTATCCACTTGCCCATCATCATGGACCGCCTCTTTTTTTTTTAGAAAGGGGTGAATAGGTTAAGAGAAAGCTATCTAAAGCTTTGCACCAAAAAGTCACGGGACCTAATGTGTACTTACTGGGAC
Source organism: Dendrocalamus sinicus (assembly GCA_036346575.1). NCBI lineage: Eukaryota > Viridiplantae > Streptophyta > Magnoliopsida > Poales > Poaceae > Dendrocalamus > Dendrocalamus sinicus. The sequence continues at coordinate 8,448,382 of CM070653.1, read as the reverse complement.
TCGAATCTTTCACATATTAGCTAGAAGCATGAGTGACACGCCATTTGGATCCGGTTGAATTGATCTATCGGGAAAATATTATTTGTGGCCGCACTTTCTTAAACTATTTTAAAATGAGGTTTGTTTCTTTGGAAATGACTGGAGATATATATATTTGGCGAATTAAGTTGGGACACTTGTCCATTAACAATTACAAAGGTCCCTCGAGGTGTTGCAAGTATGTAATTTTACGTCAGACACACATCGTTGTCTTCTAGTCCCATTTATTGATTCATGTTATAATCATTCAAGTTAACACATTCGATCCACACTTCCCTGACCAGTTAACATATTCGATCCACACTTCCTAGACCAATATTTATATTTGGGAGTGACTATTGCATAGGCGACTGAAATTGTTTTATCTTTTAGTCATCTAAAGTTGCACTCTGAATCACCTGAAGTTATAGATGATTTTTTTGGAGGGAGACTGCAATTTTAGTGTTTTTTTGGAGGAGGGCTACAACTTCAGTTGATTGAGAGTGTAATTTCAGATGACTGAAAGATAAAAAAATTCCAATCATCTGTGCAATAGCAAAACTGTTTATATTTTGTTAGAAGTACGAGAAGTTTTTTCCGATGAGTCCTTGTCTCCTGCAGAGTAGTACTGTGTTGTTAGAGTCGTGTGTCTTTGTACCGGGGTACTTCGTGTCTGAAGGTGAAGGCGTGTACATGTTGAGTCCATCTTGGACTGGTGCTCTAACATTTAAAGTTTTAAACTCTATTTTTCTCTTTAGTGATTAAGCAGTGTTCCTGCCATCTGTTTAAAGAAAAAAAAAGAGTTTACGAAGTTGCCGCAGCTGTGTCCAGTATTTTTCTATTAAACCATTTTCGTAATTTTTAAGTACTTTATACGACTGTGTGCGACCATTTTGCATTTTATATTACCCCTCTAATTCAAATTTAGAACTAAGAAATATTGTAATAATTTGACGAGAAATTTCAAAAATACAATATAATTCCTTCAAAAATCATATCGCAGTCATGCGTTTCAAATCAGACCTTATAGTGGCCTAGTTCAGAAACTGCTGAGATTGTAATATTTATAATATTTTTATATATTTTGCAAGGAATAAAAGCACGGATGCAGATTGCAGACGCCTAATATTACTATTTTGGATTGTGTTTGTGTGTTAAGCTATGCATGTACACGGCATGACGGCACGTTGTGATGAGAGAATTTGGCCCAATCTTCCAATAAGAACGATAACTACGATTGTTTGATATGCATTGATGACTAGACTATTTAGCCAAAATGATCAAGTCCATCTTGCAATCGCTACACCAAACCCTTGTCGTTACCAACCGTGTCCAACACAGATAATTTTTCCTACAAGCAATTGAGAATCAAGCAAGAAAGAAATAAGCGTGATTTAAATTTGTGAATGAAATACGAAGTTTTATTGAACAATGAAAAGGCTTGAAGTCACCATAGTTAGTCTAGTCGATACAAGTGCACAACTGATGTTTTCTGAACAAAAATCAGGCTAAACAAGCCTAACTCTAAAAGTGGCATCCCTGTCAGGTTTTGAGGGGATAGGGACATGGGGGAGTATGTCCGTGAGAGTGGGGGAACATCCCACTGCAACTTCCCCTAGTTGGACTCAAATTGATATAGGGCCCAAGGCCTAGGTTTGGAACTGATTCGAACTTGTTTCATGGGTTACAATGTGCTTAGATAGAGTTTTGAGGTGGGACTAGAACCATTGGAAAGAGAACATCACAAGCTTTACAACAAGTCTAAGATCACCTCATGTGGAGTCCATATGCATCATCTTCTATACTCGTTGAAATCACCATTATCTCCAAAGGCCGAATTGGATTCTAGAATATGCCTAACTCTCATTCTTGGTTGTCCTAACCTCAAAGTGATGTAATGATCTCTAATGTTCATCCCAAGTGTGTTAGTGACTCCATGTGGCTCTCCTTAGTCTTTGCTTATGTTCCTAAGCACAATCACATCACATGCATCAGACTGTAACCTATTCTTAGAAGCTTAATTAAACAACCATAGGAATGATCTTACCTGGTAATTCAACTATCATGCACGTGCCCTTGTCATAGTTCCTTGCCTCACATCTTGTGGATGAGTGTTGTGTATACCCAAAGAAGTGATGTCCTCATCATCCTCTCCCTCTTAAATTAGAGTCGTCCTCGACTCAAACTCATCATCTTTTCTAGGTATGGCTTCAAATTTGTAATGTTAAATATGGAACTAACCCCAAACTCTGCAGACAGCTCAAGTTTGTATGGGTTATCATTAATCTTTTCAATAATCTTAAAAGGACCATCAACTCTATGTATCAACTTAGAATTTCTCAATTCTAGAAATATATCTTTTCTCAAATGCAACCAAGTAAGATCATCGGGTTAAAAAATCATTTCCTTTCTACCTTTACTACCAGCAACCCTATGTTTTTCATTCATGCGCTCTATATTTTTTTTATAGTTTTATACTACTTAAGAATAAATCAAGTACGTTTTCTAGCATCAAGATTTACTCCCTCCGAAGATGGTAGAGGTAACAAATCAATTAGAGCGCGAGGGTTATAGGCATATACTACGTGAAAATGACTCATCTTTGTGGTTCAATGCAGCGAGCGATTGTAGTCGAACTCCATGTGAGGTAGAAATTCTTCCCATAGCTTCAAGTTCTTATTCAAAATAGCCCTCAACATTATTGATAAGGTATGGTTGACGACTTCAGTTTGTCCATCAGTTTGGGGATAATAAGTAGTTGAAAACAATAGTTGTATCCTAAGTTTTCCCCAAAGTATCCTCTAAAAGTGACTTAGAAACTTCGCATCATGATCTGAAACAATTATCTTTAGCAAACCATGTAGTCGAACCATCTCTCTAAAAAATAAATCAGCAACATGTTTAGCATTATCGCTCTTATGATAAGAAATAAAATGTGCCATATTAGAAAACCTATCCACTACAACAAAAATAATATCCATCCCCATTTTTGTCCTAGGCAATCCTAAAACAAAATGTCTAGAAATATCCTTCCAAGAAACACTAGGAACAGGAAGAGGCATGTATAAACTATGTTGATTTAATTGTGACTTAACTATTTGACATGTAGTGCATCGTGAAATATAGCACTCAACGTTGCATCTCATTATTGGCCAATAGAAGTGTCCAGTAAGGCTGCCCTCCGCCTTTTTGATGCCAAAGTGTCCCATTAATCCACCTCCATGCGCCTCCTATAACAACAAAAGATGAACAGAGCTAATTAGAATGCATAGCTTGTTACCTCTAAATAAGAAACCATTATTTAAAACAAATTTGTTCCAGTTTTTACCATCTTTACAATTGTACAGGGCATCTTTTAATTCTTCATGAGAAGCATATAAATCTTTTATTGTCTCTATGCCCAAAATTCTACAATCAAGTTAGGACAACTATAAGACCATGTGGTGGTTGTGTCTTCAGTGATGATGAATAATTGATATTTAGATTTCATTGGAATTTATGTTTGTAAATGTGCTAGTCATTGCACTTGTGTTATTGAAGCTTTCAGGGCAGCTGTCGACCATGTCAGATGATTAAGGTCCATCAACCACGGTAATTCGACCATAGTTTTTTGACCATGTCAGGTATCGACCACGGTTAATCAATCATAGCATTTCGATCGCGGTAGGTAATTGGTTAAATTTGATCACGATTAGTGAACTGGTCGTAGCTACAGTACCTCGTTAGTGATCAGTAGTCATAGACTTTGCTGTCGGTTGTCATAACCATAGACTTCGAGTGCTTTCGAATGCTTTAATTCTTGTGCTATAGTATTCGGTCGATAGTCTGTGCTACAGTTATCGATCGTTGGTTGGTACTATATTACTAGGTGGGGTACTCGATGGTCGATGTTACAGTATCTGTTCAGTACTTGGTAGTTATTCCTACAATACCTGGTCGGTGATGGGTAGCTATAGACTTTGGGATCGATAGTCGTTGACTTAGCAATCTAGTTTCCTAGACATTGCGATCGGTACTCGGTAGTTGGAACAATGTTATTTGACGGTCGGTAGCAATGGTTGTGGTTCCCGAGTGTTCTGAGTGGAGTGATAGTATTTCCCAAGTACTTGTGTCTTCAAGTACTCGATAAGCTAGTGATTGGACTTTGCATGGAGGGCACAATAGCTATAGATTTGAATGCACGTGCTCATAACTTGCTTTTTCAAGGAATTTCTTGCAAAAAATTTGATCATGTAGCTCATATTGCTTCTGCTCATTTAATCTAGAAAACTCTTTGCGATTATCATGAAGGAACGACTAAGATTAAGAAAGTGCGTAAGAATCTTTATCAAAAAGTGTGTAAGAATCTTTATCAAAAAGAGTACTCAGATTTTGCTGTGAAACCTAGTGAATCTATAGATGATCTTTTTGCTCATTTTGAGAAGATTTTGAGTAACTTGCATGGAGTTAGTGTTATTCCTACTGATGGAGATAATTCAACTAAAATTTTGAGGTCTTTAGGTTTAGAGTGGTTGATGGTCGCCACGACTATTAATCAAACCGTCAATCTAGATACTCTTACCGTGGATGATCTGTATTCTAGATTGAAAACCTATAAGATGGATTTGCCATCTAAGACTGATAAATTTTTATCTTTAGCTTTGCCATTTAAGACTGATAAATTTTCATCTTTAGCACTTGTGACTAACCCCATGCAGACTGCTTCGTCAAGTACTTTATCTTGGGTTCCCTTGTCTGCTTTGTCCTCTTTGAGAAGATTAGTTCAAGCAGCTCCCTGAAGAGGATTTTATCTTAATCTCATCACGAGCATACAAGACTCAATATTTGAGGACAAAAAAGTGAGGTGGAGTTTCAGGTCCAATCAAGTGCTTTGAGAGTGGCAAGCCAGGCCACATTAAGATGGATTTTCCCAAGCTCAAAGGGAAAGGGGTTAAGGAAGACCGAAACTATCATCGTCGACCATCCAAGAATAATACCAAGAGTGCAAGTTTCCATCGCAAGGTTGCTGAAAAAGTCTTATCAGCCATTAAGCGCTTTGACTTGAGTGACAGATTGAGAGCTGTGACGATGATGACCACGACAGTGAGAATGTCAAAGGCAAGGACAATGTTGACTTCACAAGCATGTGCTTCATGGCAGGCAACAACGAGGATGACTAAAGTGATTCCAATGAGGTAAAACCATCATACAATGAGCTTGAAGATGGTCTAGTTAAACTTGCTATTGAATTGAAAAAGACTAAAAAGAAATTGAAAAGATAATAATTTTGTAATTGAAAGTTTGAATTCTGAGGTTACTAGACATAGATCATCTATTCCTAAAGATGATTTTTGTGAAGTTTGTCAAGTCTTACATTCTGAGTTGGAAACTGTTAGATCTATTAATGCAACTAACCTGGCTCAACTCAGTGATGTAACTAATAAACTTGATTGACTAAAAATCCTACATGAATGCTATGATGAAAACTTAAACTTGGTAACGATGAAATTGAAAAGCTTAAGTCTAATACTTCTAAGTGTAACATCCCAAAAATTTGCTTTCTGAAAAATTTAAATTCAAATTAATTATTTTAAAGTATTTGAGTTTTATTTGGATTTGCCCTGAATTTCTGTTTTTGAAAAAGCTAGATTTGAAAAATATTTTAAGTAAAACCTAAAATTATTATTAAATAAAAAGATATTTTGAATTTCTATAAAAATCCTAATTCAAATTGATTATTTGGAGTTATTTGGCTTTTATTTGGTTTCCTGGATTTTTTGGAGTTTAAAAATGTAATTTTGAAATTAAAAAGTATTTTAAAGTATGGAAATTAACTACCAACATTAGTTGGAAATATTTTTAATAAGTCCAAAATGTCACCAGAAACTTCTGTGTATTTTTCTGGAATTTGTGGAAGTTATTTGGTATTTTTCTGAGCTTATTTGAATTTCCTAGCCTTTTCTGAAAATCAGGAAAATAAAATTAAAAATTAAATCCTTCCTTCCCTCTCCTCCGGCCGCCACGTGGACGGCCGGATTCCACCCACGCCGCCGCCCGGATCCCACCTACCCTCTTCCATTGCTCGCCACGTGGGCGGCCGGGATTCACTCGCCCCCACGCGCCCGGCACATCCCACCGTCCGCCCCCCCCCTTCACGCCAGCCGCCCGATTCCCCAACCCGCCACCTCTCTGCCATCTCCGGCGAGGGATCCCGCCCTCCTCCCTCTCCCATGACCCTATAAAAGGAGCTCCCGGGCATCTCCTCGCTCCGCACAATCTCCCTCCACCCACCGCCTCCCTTCCCGAGCGCCCGAGGGTCGCCGCACCGTGTGCCTCCGCCTCCGCCGTTGCCTTCAACTCCGCTGACCCCAGCACCTCCTTCGCCGCACCTCGCGCACCTCGGGGACCCTCGGCGCGCTCCTCGTCGACGAGCACCGCCGCGCCGTTGAGCCCGAGCCGCGCCGCCTCTCCGCGCGCGGCACCACCCGGCCGCCTCGGTGAGCCCGCACCCCTCCACCGCATTCCCCTCTGCGCCTCTCGCTCCTCTACCCCTCGCCGTCGGCCCGCTGGTCGCCGAGCTCCGTCGCCGCCGTGTCGAGCGTCGCCCGGCCGGCGTTGCCGGCGCCACGTGGGTGCCACTGGTGCGCGTCGGCACGCTGCACGGCTTGGCCACCTCGGCGCCTCCCTGCCCCGTCAGCGCCTCACCCCTACCCCGCCACCTCAGCGTCTCCCCTCGGCCGTGGACCCGGTCTATAGACCTCAGGCCCACATGTCAGTCCCCTGCCCAAGAATCCCTCAGGGCTGACTTCGTTGCTGACGTCATAAGCCGATTTTCCAGTATAAAAACAATTTGGCTGAAAAAGGAAATTCAAGGCTAACGCAATAATTCCAATTTCCTTTAGAAAAATAATTCCAGAAAATCAATCTTTTTCTTTTTCTCTCTTTTCAAACTTCCCGGAGCCCGTTCTCCTTCATTTTAACTCCGTTTGAGCCCATTCAAATTTCTAAATTCTTCAAAAATTCCAAACTATCCATTTCTTCCATCCTTTCAAATATTTGAAATTTATTTGATATTTCAAATATTTAAATTTCAAATTCCAATACCTAGTTTAATTTCAAAACCTCAGTTCCATTCCAAATTTTCGGTGCACGTTCAAATTCAAATCTTGCAAAATCTCCATAAAACCCATTCTATTTTTCTTGGTCCAAATATTGTCTCAGTAATTTCTTCTCCCAACCAATCTTCCAGATATTCGTTCTCCCTCGTGTGAACCGCAAATCCGCTGAACCTTTCTCCTAAATTCGTCTAAAATCATAATCTATCCAAATATGGATTCTATTTGAGTTTTTGAGTTTATTTGAATTTTGTTTGTATTTATTTGTTTTGTTGCTCCGTCTTTTTCCGCGTAGATTCCAACGTTGTTGACGATCTCTCCACTTCGCAGCAAGAAGACCCTGAGATCCTGCAAGAAGGCAAGTCTCCTTTGATCATCTTGAACCTATGATTTTGAAATGTTTTACTTATTTTAAATTATGTGCATTTCTATTTATATACAAGATTAGTTCAAATCCTAAGGTATTAGTTACCCCAACTTTGTTATGCCCACAGTTGAAATTGAATGCCATGTACCCTTGTCTCCTTAGGATTTCCTTGTCTCTTTAATGAGATTATTATATTCAATTGTGAATATTAGGATGGTAGTATAATGCTTAGTCATGCTATGTAATACCCTTGAAATCTTGAAAAATGGGAAATTATGATTTATTGTAATACCCTTGTATTTACAAATTTAGTGGTAATTGGAGTTACCACTGTTCTTTTAAAATAAACTAAAATGTGAAAGTTGGTTTAGATTAGGGTGGATGGTTGGTTTCGGTTGGTGCAGTTAGCACGAGATCTTGAAAAGTATATGTTCCACCCTAGTCAATTAAGGACCGACGCTTGTGTTTGTCCAGACTGAGCATTAACCGTACAACTACAAGTCTATATGGGTACGACCTAGCTGACTAACTTATGATAGTCTAGTTTAGGTGCCACCAGTGGAAAGTGGGTGCCAGGGATGGACTGGTTATTCACAGTGACGGACAGGGATTTACTGTACTCATATGACGCAAGAGGGGCTTCGGTTCGGGCGGTTAGCCTACTGCGGTGAAACCTCGTGGGTGGTATCTAGCTAGATTAGAGTAAGGTAAAGGCTTTGTGATATTTTATCTGGGTCTCATGCCAAAGGAAGCATGTTGACTTTTAGGATAATTTATCTCTTGTGGATAAAGTTGTACAACCTCTACAGAGTGTAAAACTATTCGAATAGCCGTGCCTACGGTCAAGGGCAGGCAAGGAATGCATTCACATGGTAGATTTCTGGTTTTTGGTTTTAAAATCAAAGTTTTGTATTCCGAGAGTGGAGGGAACTCTCGGAAGGGTATCCTGGCAGTTGGAGCCAGAGAGGGTGGATGGAACCCGCAGTTTTAAACTTGACCAATTGTAATTGGTTGGCTAGTGTTGGTAGATGGAACCTTCACTAGAAAGTTAATGATAGTTTCTGCTAAAACATTTACTTTATTAAATTGATGCCTTCAAAAATAATTATAAGTAATTGAATGAAAATGTTGCTTTGTGCAAAAGAACCGTATAGTCTTCCTTTGTCAAGCCTTGCATCTATTGCATTTTTCCCAAGACTTGCGGAGTACTTTATGTACTCACATGCTACACTCAAAAATAATAACCAGAGGAGTACGAAGCTCAAGAAGGCGACTACGACTTCTTCGCGGGTGGATTCGACGAAGGATTCCAGGAGTTCTAGGTCGCGCTTCCCCAGTCAATTGCCTGTGGCATATTGATGGGTCTTCACCAAGTTTATCTTTTGCTTCCGCTGTGTTTCGTGTGTGCGAGGTCTTGAAACCTCAATTGTAATAATGAGACCTTTCGGTCTGTACTCTTTAATATTGTAATAAAGCGTTGCTGTTATGTATTCATTTCTGTTTAACTGTGTGCACTAGCTTTGATCTGGGACTAGTGCAGTAATACACAGAGGGTCCGGGTTCGGAAATCCGGGGTCCCGACACTAAGCCATGTTCTAAGGTGATTTGCCACAAGTTAGACTTAACTCATCTCAGGAATCAATTCAACAAATGCTCTATCATGAAAATCTTTCTTGCTCTAACTATCCTAAGTTAAATATTGAAATTGATGCTCTAACTATTCAATTGTAGGAATTAGCTGAAAAAGAAAGATTGGTTTAGTCTAGTGCTTCCAAGAGTCATGTGGTAGAATCTATAATTGCACAACTTGTCCTTCACTAGTTAGAGAAAATGAGTACCTTAAGAACACTCTAGAAAGGTTCTCTTTCGGCAAGAAGAACTTGAGTATGATCTTAAACAAGTCGAAAACTAGTGTGAAAAATCATGGTCTAGGATTTAATTTCACTAAGCATGCTAAGAAAATCCTTCCAAAGTTGTCAAGGTACTCGAACCAGGAAAATTTGAAGTAGAGTCTGAACCAAAATAAGTTGTCTTTAGTTCAGCTGGTATTACAAAAGAATCCTCTACCAAACTGAGTCCTGTGAAGTCGGTATATACGGCCTCTCATCAAATCAAATATTAGTGCACCCATTGTGGTAAAGATGGTCATTTGGTTCAATTCTACTGTAGAAAAACAAAGAAAGAGAAAAAGGACAGGATGAGGAAGCGTTTTCAACTAGCTGCTTCCCGTGGTCGAACAAGCGAGACTAGACTAGACATTCAACTAGTTGTTTCTCATAGTCAAACCAGTGTGGTTGAACAAGGTTTTTGACCAGTTGATTCTCACAATTAGACTAACTTCTCAAGAGACCAGTCGTCTCTACTCAATTAGACCAACTAGGAGTTAGACCAGCTTTATGTATGGGGTTAGATCGGTTTCGACTAGCTTTTACTGCTCTTTAGACCGGTCGACGGTCAGACTAGCTCTGTTCAGGAGGTCAGATCGCTCCATGGTCGAACCGATGTCTCATCGACTGTCTAGTCTAAATATGTCAAATGGTAATGCTTCACATAAATCTTTATCAGTGCATACTTTTTCTTCTGTTCGTCGATTATCTCAGTACTGGATACCTAAATCTTTATAGTCTAACCCTAGTACTAAGGTCTCGACGATTGTTCAACCCTAGTACTAAGGTCCCGGTGATTGTTCATGCCCTATAGGCTCTTCACAAGAGGAAGGAGAACATGTGATTCATTGACTCCAGATGTTCTCGCCATATGACCAAAGACTCACGATGGTTCTCTTCCCTCGCACGTGCCCCGGTGATGAGATTATCACTTTTGGGGACAACACTCAAGGACGAATTCTTGCTAAAGTTATCATGTGCATCAATGACAAGTTCATCTTAAAGAATGTCTCTCTCATTAGTAAGTTAAGCTATAACATGCTTTCAGTTTTACAGTTGGTAGATGATAATCTTGAGCTGAACTTTAAAAGGCATTCATGCTGTGTTTTGGATTCATCTGGTGATCATGTATGCAAAATTAGTTTAGTTGGTCGCTTGTTTAAGAATGATTTCTCATATTCAGCTTCTTCTGATCTTAGGTGTCTAATTTCTTCAACTCTAAAGATTTGTTCTTCTGGCACCATAGATTGTCATATTGGCTTTGATCTTCTAGCTCAGCTTAGTAACATGAATCTGGTTAAAGTATTTCCTAGTCTTAAGATCAAAAGTGTAGGATCAGAAATGGCAACAGAGGGGGCGGGGTGAATGGTGCCTTCAAAACCGCCCCAAGTATCCACTCAAAATTTCTTCTCCGATAGCTATCAAAGCTATGAAAAAAAGGATTCAAGCTTACTAGAAACCAACACAGATCAGACATGAACAAGAGACACAGAACAACAGAGCAGTCCATACCCAAGAACTGGGGGCCGGTCTGATTGCCACAGTGGAAGCGGTCTGACCGCCCGTGCCATGCCGGTCTGACCGCCCGTGCCACATCGGTCTGACCGCTAGGGTTAACGGTCTAACCGCCGAGGGTGGTCTGGTCTGACCGCCTTAGAGAACCCAGTCTGACCGGGAATGGTCTCAGCGGGAGACAGCAGAAAAACAGCAAACGGTCGACTGAAAATTCTTACACAGTAAATACTGAAGACAACAGACGAAAGGGAAATCTGTCGAATGTTTGCTGTTCTTCTTAGGTCTATTGAACAGAACTTCATCCTAAACAACGAATTAACCTTAATGAGAAGAAAAAGCAGACAAATAGCTAGAGAAAACAGTGACTACTGAAGTTTGTCGAGAAGAAATCAACATGTGAGACATAATCCAATTTGCTTGTGATTCTTTAGTCTTCTACGCATGAATCTCTGAAATACATCAGAGAACCATCCTCAGGTGAGAAAGCACAAAGCTTGAACCATCATTTCACTGAGAAAGAAAGAGAGCAAGAATGCTCTGCCTCCAAACCCTAGAATGGGGTAAACAGAGGAAATCATGGCACATCACTGAGAGAGAAGAAAACCCATTGATTCTGCCTTTTGCTCTCAGGAATGGACTGACCAAATGACCTTGAGGATATTCCTAGTTCAGAGCAAAATGATTCCATAGCTATTCAACCCAAGAATCAAACCAAACCCAAAAGGGCAGTGAAGAACAAAGGGCAATCCTGAAGCAAAAGAAACATAGAGAAGGCAAGAAACTGAAAACAAACCATCTCAGAATACAAGATATCTTGAATGGATACATTGAGATGAATGATTACATAGAGTTTTGCTACAACCATTTCATCCCCATTCTTGCATCGTGAGCAACACACCCAAAATAGAAAATCAAGAAGTGTAGAACGAGTCCTGAGATTCTCATATGGGCAAGAGACAAAACCCACTCACATGCAAAAAGGAGGGAAACAAGCACACATTCTCCAAACCCTAAACCTCTCTATTTATAGCCTTCCGCTACCGGGTTCAATTTGCTTTGCCCATTAGCAAACTCAGCCCTTAACCCGTTGTCTTCAACAAGATCCGCTTCCATTTTTGCAGTCTTGCATATTTTACCAAAATGCCCCTGCTGCTCCTTCCTGGAAGCTTCCTCTTTTCTTCCTGTCCACGCCTCGCAACCACTTCGAGTCCTCACCGTCTTCGGCATCTCCCGATCGCTTTGACCTTAGCCCCGCCTGTGCCTAGTACGGCCATCCATGCCTCGCCATGACCTCGCCTCAAAGTCCTGCATCATCACAAACAAGAAAACATCACGTAACACTGCTCAAAACATCATAATCATACACTAGCACTAGGGAAAGGTACTCAAGCATGAAATACCCAAAACAAACTCAAACTCTCTAAAACAAGCGTCAATTACTCATAACAAATATGAGGTTACCTCCACATGGTCTCTCAATCTCCCCCTTGATGAGTTTATTGACAAACACAGAAAAAGCGCATAAAGTTGAGTTTGTTTGAATTAAAATGAAAAAGAGTCACACATGGTCTAAAAGAAACGACAATGAAACTTATGACCATGTCGACAAAAGGAGCAAAAGAAAGAGTAAGTTTTCCTCAAGAGCTCCAAGTTTTCCCTTGAAATGGCTTTTTCTCCATTATTCTCCCCCTTTTGGCAATAAAATCATCAAGATGCAAGAGAGAGAGAATATATCATGACTTGGATGAAATGGCTGAAATTTATGTAATCTAAGCAATTAGAGCCATGAAGATTATCAAAAATGACTTTTGAAATATTACACTAAGTCATAACACATAAGAATGCTATCTAGATCATGACAAGACATGTATAATCAAGTTAAACCAAATAAGTCACAATCTAAAAATTAGTCGAATTTCTTGGCATGTCAAGTCATTCAGGATTATAGTCTAGTGAGAGGTATCCAAGGATGATGCAAGCCATGTCAATAATCTAAGTGGAACCAAGAAGCTAGTATTGAGTCATTTTAGAGCGCTACCAGTTCAAGAATGAATTACCTGTTCAAGTACTTGGTCTTTTTGTGTAATTAAGCAAATTGAGCACAATTGACATGTTTTCCCTTATAAAATCTCATGATTGTTTCCAACCAGATTTTTGTTTAACCATGTGCTATATCTCAAGCCTTATGCGACCACTCTAAGCTAGAAGCTTAAAAAGATGATCTTGGTCAACCAAAACTCCCCCTGAGTTCATGCCTAGTGCAATGGCAAGCAGTCTCATGAGAAAGAATTGGTGAGATCAGTTCTTTCGCACAAAAGAGATCTTTTTGCTTTTGCTGAATTTAGTGCAAGAACAAGAAGTTAATAGTAACTCATGCTTCATAAAAGAACTAGCATAGCTCACTCTAAAGTTCAGTAGAGATTCAAGACTCAACTCAGCCTATTTGACATGGCATGAATCATAAAAGGATAACTAAAGACAGACTAGTCTCAAGAGCTAACATAACATGTTTTAATTCAAGTTGTGCATTTTTAATCAGCCTAACATGGCAAAGACTAGACTACACATATAAAGTCATGATAAATCTAGCAGTTAAGCACAGATCATGGAAAGATGTAATGCATTGTAAACAGGTCATAAAAGGATAATAATCAAGGCTCCATGTAGTTATATTACAATGCAGAATGCTGAAATGCAAGAAAATCCAGCTCCCCCTCAACATGTGATGCATTTTTAGTTCAAGTTGAGTTATATCAACATTAAGATCCAAAAAGTTTCAAATGAACACCCCCTGAACTAAAACAATAAAAACGAGAAGCTGGCAAAGAACTTAGAAACAGCAGTCCTTAAATCATAGATAAGATATACAGGAAACTATGGCTCAGACTGACTCTCATCTACCCTATATGACACTAGGACTATCAGTTGGTCTTCTAAACACGAAGGAGTAAACACGATCCCTGTCTACCCACGGGTGGCCCAACCCTTGCTAGAACCTATAAGAAGTGAAGACAGAAGTGAGACATGCCAGATTTTGAGCGTGTGACGCGCTCAAAGAGATCTCCTATCATCTGCTCTGAGGGATGATGTTTTTGGATATGACGGGGAGGTCCTGGATAAGAAGAAGAAGTGGCCTCTGCCTCATGAGCTGACGAGGTAGGAACAGAGCCACTAGCTCCAGAAGATGCGGAAGGAATGGGCTGATCTGCTCGAGGTGCGATGGTAGAAGCAAGCACCTCAAGGGGAGGAGGAACTGGATCGGGTAGACAACCCTCATCTCCATCCTCCTCATCATCCACAAAGATGGTCTCGGACTGCACTACAAAACCTGAGATGTCAGGCCTAGTCCTCGGACTGGCCTCATTGAATGTCACCTCACAAGTCTCTACCATTTTGCTAGACTCACAGTTCCAGACCCTATACGCCCGCTAGGAAGTCGAGTAACCCAGAAAAATCCCATCACAAGATCGTGACTCGAACTTATCTAGGTTCCCAGACTTCAAAATGAAACACTTGCAACCAAACACACGAAAATGAGAAACACCGGGCTTTCGCCCATATCTCAACTCATAAAAAGTGTGATGCAAGTGTGCCCTCAGAAAAACTCTGTTTGAAACATGGCACGCGGTGGCTATCACCTCAGTCCAAAACTTCCTAGGTGTAGAGTACTCATCGAGCATCGTCCTGGCCATCTCGACCAAGGTACGGTTCTTCCTCTCCACAATGCCATTTTGCTGAGGGACGTGCGGAGAAGAGAACTGGTGCTCTACTCTTGTCTCATCACAAAACTTCTCGAAGTAGGAATTCTTGAACTCCGTGCCATTATGACTACGGATTGCTCGTAAGGCACCCGGGAGCTCAACAGAAAGCCTACCAAAAAGACTCCAGAAATGGGTAAATGTCTCATCCTTCGAGGCTAAGAAAAACACTCAAGAGTACACCGAGAAGTCATCGACCACAACAAGAACGTACCACTTCCCTCCTGCTGACTACACTCGAGCTGGACCAACTGTGTCCATGTGGAGCAGCTATCCTGGTGCATCGGTCATAGTCACTGTGACCGGAGGATGAGAAGCGGCAACCATCTTGCCGTGCCGGCAAGGAGCACAAACTAGATCTTTGACCATCTTGAGTTTAGGCAGACCACGAATGAGATCGTGGCTGCTAGCTCGAGTCAAATGGTCAAATCCAATATGACCAAGTCTCCTATGCAAGAAGGTAAGGTTACAGGACTTAGAAGCAATTAAACACTTGAGAGAATCACCAGAAGACTCAACAAAATCAGCACAAAAGATCTTCCCATATCTAGAAATCCCGCAAACCAGACTCCCCGAAGAATCAATAATTTTGCAAGCAATTTTTTAAAGCTCACCTCGAAACCGTCATCAGTAAGCTGAGAAACTGAAAGCAAATTGTATTGCAGCTTACTTACTAAGACAACATCTTTTAAAATGAAAGAATCATTAACGCGCACAACACCTTTAGCGATGGCGCTCTGAGAGGCCATGTGGAGGTGACCCCGGTTGTGTGATGAGTAATTGACATCTGTTTTAGGAAAGTCGAGTTTGGTTTGTGTGGTTTGGACCATGTTGTTGCTCGGTGCAATCGGTTTCGGTCGGACCTTGTCGAGCTAGGTTGAACGTGCTTAAGTCATTTATTTTTCATTTCGATCGGTTTGGACTTTGAGTATTTCGTCTGATGCTATTGTATGGTTACAATATTTCGAGCGATGCTATGTGATTTGTTTCTTGTCTCTGATGGCTGCAGGACGTCAAGGTGGAGTCGTGGCGAGGCACGGGATGACCGGACTAGGCGCAGGTGGTGCTGAGGTCGGAGCGGTCGGGGTGTGCCGAAGACGGTGAGGACTCAAAATAGCTGCTTGGCATGGAGGGCAAGGAATGAGGAAGCTTCCTGGAAGGTGCGCGAGGGGTGTTTTGGTGAATACGCAAAGCTGCACTAAAGAAAGTGGATTGTGGATAAAGCGCCATGAGTTGGTGGAGGCTTAATGGGTAAAGCATGGTGTGAACCCATTATGGAGGCTATAAATAGAGAGGTGCTCTCTAGTGCTGAAATTGAGAGAGGGGGTGTAAGAGTTAGGGTTTTATTTGGTTCTCTTCATGCATGAAAATGAGAGGGTTTTGAGTGCATTGACTCACCATGTGTGTGTTTTAGAGATGGGTTGAGAGAGTGAGTGTGAGGTGCTATAAGAAACTCTATGTAATCATTCCTCTCTACTTCAATCATTCATGTCGCGGTATCATTTGAGATCTCTTGAGTTTGAGCTACTATGATCTTTTGTTCTCTCTTTGTGTCTACCTTTGTTTTGGTGATTGCTTCTATTTCTTCTCTAGTTTTTGTGCTCAGTCTCTGTTTTGCTGTGCCGTGTACTCTCTTTCAGTTCATCGTGTGCTGCTCCGGTGATCTTTTTCTTTGTTGGTCCGGTCTTCAATGCTAAACCCTCTACATGTTGCCATCTTGGTGGGACTGCGCTGCACGTTTTTCATTTCCTGCAGATTTGGTTCTTTAGTTAGCTAGCTGCAGTTCCTATTTTAATTTCTTGTTGGTACTCTTTGTCTCAAAGAGTTTGGCCAGCTATCCCTTATGTGCTTCCACTGAGATTCTCCTTACCGATCAATCAAATGAACCCAGCTGCAGCTACCGCCCGTGAGATTTCACTTATTCTTCTTGCCAATCAAATAATGCTCTCGGGTATGCAGTCTCTTCTTTCGGTTTTAGCCTTTTGAGTGTTTCCTGTTTCAAGCACCTCATGCCCAGCAGCTGTGCAGCCTTTAATCTCTACGGCCAGTCCCTTTGCAACATTGTTCTTTCCATTTGCTTTGTGTTCGGCAGCTAGATCAAGATCACCTTTTTACTTTGTCTTTTATTTGTGCTTTGGCAGTACTTAAAGTGGTCTTTCTTTGTCTACAGCAGTTCATCTAAAGCAGTCAAATCAATGTTTGTTTCTCTGCCATGACAGCGTTTTCCGCTGTTTCCTTTACCGTGGCAAGAATTATCTGTTTGTTTCTCTGTCGTGACAGCGTTTTCTGCTGTTTTCTTGCCGTGTCTGCAGTTTCTTGCCGTGGTATTGTTTTGAGCTGTTACTCTATCGTGGCAATATTTTACTGCAGTTTCTTTGCCGATCTGCTTTCTCTAGTCTGCCTCCTTGTCTTATGATTTGATGTTTCGGTCTCCCGTGAACTTTCATTTTATTTCTTCATAGCATCAATTGCTATCGGAGAAAGTTTTAAGTGGGTACTTTTGGGGGTCAATTTATAAGGGCACCATTCACCCCCCCTCTGTTGCCGTTTTCGATCCAACAATTGGTATTAGAGCCGGTTAGATCTTCTTCATAGATCTTAACCGGTCTCTAGAGCCATGGCGACAGACAAGTACTCGACCAAGTCTCCGATCTTTGATGGCATCGATTATCCGTTCTGGAAAAGCCAGATGGAGACCTACATCTAGGCCCAAGGATATGCCATCTGGAGGAAGGTCAAGGTCCGATTTGTTTTTCCTGCCGATGAGAACATCAACGCTGGAAATATGCATGATGTTGAGGCAAACGCTAAGGCAAGGAACATCATAATCCAGGGCCTGAGTCGTAGCGAGTTTGACCGCATATCTCATCTTTCATCCGCCTTCGATATTTGGGAGACTGTCGATGCTTACCATGAGGGCACCACCCAAATAAAGACGGTGCGACAGGACCAGTTCAAGCGAGATTACAATAAGTTTGAAATGCTCGCTGGTGAGTCCCTCAATGAGTGCTTTGCGCGTTTTCACAAGATTCTGAGCAACCTCCGAGCGGTCGGTCTCACATACCCCGACTCGGATAACGCTCGACAAATGCTCGCTGCTCTTGACTTGCGTGTTTGGGAGATGAAGGTGACTACCATCAAGGACACCACCGACCTCTCAACTTTGACTCTTGACACGTTGTACTCACGCCTCAAGACCCACGAGATTGACATTGTCTCTCGTAAGTCGAAGTCGCAGTCGATGGCCCTAGTCACCGATCCCAGTCTGGCTTCCGGTTCTTCTTTTGATTCGCTCTATGGTTTCTCTCTTGCTGCTCTCTATGACGTCACCGATGATCAGTTAGAGCAGCTTGGAGATGAGCAGTTGGCCCTCCTAGCCAGATTATTTTCTCATTCTTATAAGAGGAGGAGGGACAGAAAGAGAGGAGGACCCGTGATTTGCTTCGAGTGTGGTGGCCCCAACCACATTCGGGCAAACTGCCCCAAGCTGGAGAAGGGCAAGAACGACTACGGTGGTTCGGGCAAGAACGACTACATCGACAAGAACCGCAACAAGAAGCCTCCAGTCCATGCTCAAGGGAAGAAGAAGTTCCACGACCTTGGCAAAGCCAAGAAGCTCTTCCATCACGTCCTCACTGCCTTCGACGACCTCGACCTCAGCGAGGTGGAGGGGTGGAGTGATGACGATGGGACGGACGAGCAAGACCCCAAGGGCGGCGACGACTTCTCTAGCATGTGCTTCATGGCCCTTGAGGGCGAACTGAGTGACAGCGAGCTGTACTCCGACTCCGACGAGGTATCCCCCACCTACGACCAGCTTAATGATGCTTTTCTTAAGCTAGGTAGATTTCATGCTAGATCTAGAGCTAGGTGTAGCGAGTTGGAGAAGAAAGTAGATAGACTGTCACGGGAGCTTACTTCACTTATATCTGCTCCCTCCTGTGACGATTGTGATACATGTTGTGCTCTGCTTGGTGACATGGAGAAATTAAGGACCTCTCATGATAGTTTGTCTTCTGAGCTTAACATGCTTAAGGTGGAGAATGTTAGTCATTTGGCTGAACTAGAGATGAGTAGGATTGTTACTCCTTCATCTACTGTTGTTGAGACTACATCTTGCACCTCATGTGAGGATAAGGACAATGCTTTTAGAGGTCTTTATACCATGTTGCTCGATCTACCCGAAACTTGTGAAAACTGCAATAATTTAAAGATGAACCTAAAATGGGCAGATCATAAAATTGCTGAATTACAAGCTTTTCTTCTTGAGCCTATTGCTTCATGTGTGAATTGTCCCAAACTTACTGCTGAACTTGAATCTGTTTCCAAACAGTTCAAGAGTTAGTTGATAACAACAACAGATTAGCTCAATTTGCTTCTAAGGACCCTGTTAGCTCACCATACATTAATTGTAACAAACTAAAATCTGATTTGATTGCATTGGAACAAAAATATGTGAAGCTAACTAAGGACTTACTAGAGAAGCCACCTTCTGCTTGTAATGTGTGTGCTGCTGAGGGGGAGAAGCCCAAAGGTAAGGTAGAGACACCTAGCGACGTGAACCAATTGGCTAGCAGTAGAACTGTCCATTTTGAGTCGGCTGTACATGCACAAGCCATTCGTTCCTCTGCTATTGGTTCTTCTTCCTCTACTCCCTTACCTTCTGCCAGGGGCGGAGCCAGGAATTAGATATAGGGGGGGCAACATGGACAACAAGTAGAGTAGAACTAATGAACCATGCTGGATTTACCGATGGTAATGCATACCAGTCTTAACTAGTTCACTTGTTAGATGATAGAGAAAGGGCAAGGGGAGGCGGAGGTGTGTGGAGCTATGGTCAATCCAGGAGAAGAGAGAGAGAGAGAGAGTTAGTGCGTGCAAAGAAGAAAGAGGAGGGGAGGAAAGCGACGGGGGCGAGGAGGGCTATCGCGCCGGCGACAGAGAAAGCTATAGCGCTCAATAGTAGCTAAGTAAGCCAAAGCGCAAAGGTGTCCCGATGCCATACTTGCTACTTGTCAACGATTTTAGCTGCCTTAATTTTTAGCTGCAATCTGTTCCATTGATCTAGCTCTTAATTAAAGCTACCTCAGCTACGGTATGTCGTCAGACTAATATTGGAAGATACAACAAGCAAGCTATGTTGTCATGCATGCACAAACAAACACGGTAGTACTACATGTAGATTGTAGCAAACACGCCATCCATTCCGTCGAACTCCCAAAACACACGGCAAAGATTGCGTAGTGCACATTAGCCGTGGCAATTATTTAGTCCCCGTACGTATATATACGGGGTGTACGTACATATATACGTTATACGAGCGTAACAAACGCGCTAATTTATTCAAGTTGTATAGCGCAGCAAACCAAGACGCGACCGATGGATGAGATGGGTCAATCAGTCAATGTTTGGCGACGATCTCCTGTGCCCTGGTCTCGTACACGAACCCATAGCTGCTCCGCTTGGAGCTGTCCGCCGACCAGACGAAAACGCCGGGCAGCTTGCCCTGCCGCTGCAGCTCCTTCGCCGCGTCGACGCCGACGTCCGCCGTGACCAGCCCGGTGACGTTTCTAGTCTCGAAGCTGGCGAGCACCTTGCCGCCGGGGTAGTTCGCCGCCTGTTGGTCGTAGAGCTGCACGTACATGGGGTCGACGTCGGTGTTGGCGCCGTAGCCGTAGAGCTGGAAGTTGACGTAGTCGATCTCGCTGGAGTACTTGCGCCACAGCAGCCCCCTCCCCCGAGCCCGGTGATTAGTAGAAGGTTGGGGGCCCTTGGGGGGTGCCAGGCCCCCCCAGCCCCCCTCTCTCCGCCACTGCCTTCTGCTACTCCTTCTTCCCACTGCTTTTCTTGCACCTCTCTTTTTCGGGAGTGTCAGTATCTTATGAACACTCTCGAGAGATTTGTAGGAGGTAAGAAGAAGCTGAATCTTATTCTAGACCAATCTAAGATTTGCAAATTTAATCAAGGTCTAGGATACGATTTCTATGAGGACTTGAGGAAGCATCCACCTGCCGTGCTCAGACCCATAGCACCAGGTGTGATCGAGGTTGAGCCCAGGACCGAAAGAGTCCAATTTAAGTGAACGGGTTTTGTCCAAGGGATTTCTGACAGCAAGGTGAGTCCACCTGCTGCTTCGGCCTCTCAGAAGGCGAAGCCTCACCGTGTTGCTTTTACCTCTCAGAAGGTGATGTACCACTGCACCTTCTGTCAGAAGGATGGACACTCGATCGAGCGATGCTTCAGGCGCACCAAGATCGCGCGTAGAGACCGTGTTGCAGCTCTTAGGCGTATTCAGGGTCAGCCTCAGACCTTGAGTGCACCTAAGACCAACACGATGTCCAGGTTTGCTTCAGTTGTTTCTGATGGGTTTGGGCAGCATCGAGGACTTGGTTTTTCTGAGTTTTCTGGTTTTCATCCTCATGCTCCCCTTGGTCGTGACTTCCGCCGTTCTGAGGGTAGATCTCGATTTCCCCATCGAGATGGCTACCCGCGGCGAGATCAGCGTGTTGCAGGTACTCCGACTCGCTCTCCCATAGCGATCGGATTCAAAGAGCGGCTTCAGTCGCTCACGCACCTTCGCTTCTTTGAGCGACAGAGAGCATAGGGTAGTTAGAGGTCAGTCGTGCTTGACTACTTCTGCTGCTCGACGTGTTACTCAGTATTGGGTGCCAAAATCTATGTTGATTTATCTCAGTACTGAGACTTCACTCTCTGTTTGACTCAGGTTCGTCGGGCAGGGAAGGGAAAGGTTTGGCTTGTAGACTCCGGTTGCTCTCGTCATATGACCGAAGACTCCCGTTGGTTTTCTTCCCTTGCCCGTGCTCCAGGTGATGAGACGATCACCTTCGGAGGGCGTGTCATCGCCAAAGGTACAATGCGCGTTAATGATTCTTTCATTTTGAAAGATGTTGCCTTGGTTAGTAAGCTGCAGTATAATTTGCTTTCTGTTTCTCAGCTTACCGATGACGGTTTCGAGGTGAGCTTTAAGAAAAATGCTTGCAAAATTCTTGATTCTTCGGGTAGTCTGGTTTGCGGATTTCTCGTTACGGGAGGATCTTTCGTGCTGATTTTTCTAAGTCTTCTGGCGATCCTCTCAGTTGTTTAGTTGCTTCTGAGTCCCGCGACCTTTCTTTCTGGCATAGGAGACTTGGTCATATTGGATTTGACTATTTGACCCGAGTTAGCGGCCATGATCTCATTCGTGGTCTGCCAAAACTCAAGATGGTCAAAGATATTGTTTGTGCTCCTTGCCGGCATGGCAAGATGGTTGCCGCTTCTCACCCTCCGGTCACAGTGACTATGACCGATGCACCAGGACAGCTGCTCCATATGGACACAGTTGGACCAGCCCGAGTGCAGTCAGCAGGAGGGAAGTGGTATGTTCTTGTCGTGATCGATGACTTCTCGAGGTTCTCTTGGGTGTTTTTCTTAGCCTTGAAGGATGAGACGTTTACAAATTTTTGAGGTCTTTTTAGTGGGCTTTCTGTTGAGCTCCCAGGTGCCTTACGAGCGATCTGCAGTGACAATGGCACGGAGTTCAAGAACTCCTACTTTGAGAGGTTCTACGATGAGACAGGTGTAGAACACCAGTTCTCTTCTCCGCACGTCCCACAGCAGAATGGCATCGTGGAGAGGAAGAACCGTACCTTGGTCGAGATGACCAGGACGATGCTTGATGAGTATTCTACACCTAGGAAGTTTTGGGCTGAGGCTATTGCGACCGCGTGCCATGTTTTGAACAGAGTTTTTCTTCGGGCACACTTGCATCGCACTTCTTATGAGTTGAGATATGGGTGAAAACCCAGTGTCTCGCATTTTCGTGTGTTTGGTTGTAAGTGTTTCATTCTGAAGTCTGGGAACCTAGATAAGTTCGAGTCACGTTCTTGTGATGGTATCTTTCTAGGTTACTTAGCTTCTTCGCGGGCGTATAGGGTTTGGAAATGCGAGTCTAGCAAGTTGGTAGAGACCTGTGAGGTGACCTTCGATGAGCCCAGTCTGGGGACTAGGCCCGATATCTCAGGTTCTTTAGAGCAGTCTGAGTCTATCTTTGTAGATGATGAGGACGATGGAGATGAGGGTTGTTTACCCGATCCAGTTCCTCATCCTCCACCCGAGGTGCCGTCTTCCACCGCACCTCGAGGCGATCAGCCCATGCCTTCTGCTTCCTCCGGAGCTAGTGGCTCTGTTCCTATCTCATCAGCTCACGAGGTAGAGGTCACTTCTTCTTCTCATCCAGGACCTCCTAGACATATTCAGAAAGTCCATCCTTCAGAGCAGATTATTGGAAACCTCTTCGAGCGAGTCACTCGCTCAAAGTCTGGCATGTCACATTTCTATCTCCATTCTGCCTTTGTGGCCACCTTTGAGCCCAAGGATGTTAGTCATGCTCTTTCAGACGAGTCTTGGGTCAATGCCATGCATGAGGAGTTAGAAAATTTCAAGAGAAACAAGGTCTGGTCGCTTGTTGAGCCCCCTCGAGGTCACAATGTCATTGGGACTAAGTGGGTGTTGAAGAACAAGCAGAGTGAGGATGGGGTTATCATTCGGAATAAGGCTAGACTGGTAGCTTAGGGCTTCTCCCAGATTGAGGGTCTAGATTTCAAGGAGACCTTTGCCCCTGTAGCTAGACTTAAGGTCTTTAGAATCCTGCTTGCATTTGCAGCTTCTAAGGGTTTCAACTTTACCAGATGGATGTCAAGAGTGCCTTCCTCAATGGCTTCATTGAGGAAGAGGTCTATGTGAGACAGCCTCCAAGTTTCAAGAACCCTAAATAACCAAACCATGTCTACAAGCTTTCCAAAGCATTGTATGGACTTAAGCAGGCCCCCAGAGCTTGGTATGAGAGGCTTAAGTCCTATTTGTTGAGTCATAGTTGAGATGGGTAAGGTAGATAAGACCTTGTTCATTCGCCGGCATGGCACTGATCTTCTGCTCGTCCAGATTTATGTGGATGACATCATCTTTGGCGGCTCCTCCCATGCTCTCGTTTCATAGTTCTCGGATGTCATGAGCACCGAGTTTGAGATGAGCATAATGGGTGAGTTGACATTCTTTCTTGGCTTCCAGATCAAGCAGACTCGGAAAGGTACTTTCTTGCATCAAGGCAAGTACACTCGTGACCTCCTGAGACGCTTTGACATGAGTGATGGTAAGCCGATGTCAACTCCCATGGCTTCTACAGCTTCTCTTGACCCAGATGAGGACGGTGAGCCAGTTGATCAGAAGGAGTATCGTAGCATGATTGGCTCCCTCTTATACCTCACTGCCTCGAGACCGGACATACACTTTGCTGTGTGTCTATGTGCTCGTTTTCAGGCTTCTCCTCGCATATCTCACTGCCAGGCGGTGAATCGCATTCTTCGGTACCTTCGAGCTACCATTGACTATGGTATCCGCATCTATTCCTCGCCCTGTCTTTCCTTGAGAGCCTACTCGGATGCGGACTTTCTTTGGTGTAGGATAGATAGGAAGAGCACTTCGCACCTGCCAATTCATTGGCACTTCTCTTATTTTATGGTCTTCGAGGAAGCGATGCCGTGTTGCACATCCACCGTAGAGGTCGAGTACGTTGTCGCCGCCGATTCTTTGCAGCCAGTGCTTGATGGTCTTGACCCTGCGGGACTTTGGGTTAGTTATCAACAGTGTTCCACTCTTTTGTGATAACACTTCTGCGATTAACATTGCTAAGAACCCAGTGCAGCATTCTCGGGCCAAGCACATTGATATCCAATATCACTTCCTTCGAGATCATGTGGAGAAGGGTGACATAGTGCTCCAGTTTGTGGAGAGTGACCACCAGTTGGCTGATATCTTTACCAAGCCTTTGGATAGCTCTAGGTTTTCAGCTCTGCGGGGAGAGCTTGGGGTGGTTTGTCCTTATGGACTGTTGTGAGGGGAGTTTTGTGCTTCATGCGTTATCATGTTTATTATGCTCTTACTCCTTTCTGTTGCATTGCATATGGGTGCTTTGGGTTAGTCCTTCTAGCATAGATTAGAGTGCTTCTCTTGTCTAGCTGTTTAGACTTCTTACTCTTATCTTGTGATTCTAGGATGCTGCTTATTAGCTGTTTCTCTTCTCACTAGATTGAGCTCACTCACTTCTTGTAGGTTCTAGCAAGGGTTGGGCCACCGTTGGGTAGACAGGGAACGTGTTTGCTCCTTATTTTGTTAGATGACCAGCTGATAGTCTGTAGGACCGAAATGGCAACAGAGGGGGGGGGTGAATGGTGCCTTTTAAAACTCCCCAAGTACTCACACAGCAAATCGAGTGAAAGAACTAGTTTCTCCGATCGAACACACGTGGTCGTAAGCCAATTGATGATCGAACACCACGTGGTCGAACACTTGCCCAAGCCGACAAAAGAAATCAAACAGAGAATATCGCGCGGATAAAACAAGAACGGAGAAGGACTCGCTTGCGATTTCCGAGTAACTAAGACTCTCTGGTCATTTGATCCTCAAATTTGAGACACCGAAAGAATCCAACCTCAAAAGAAATTACCAAAATCTTAGCTATGCTCGGGTAGAGAGACATGGTCGAACTCGAAACAGAGGACTTGAGGCACACGACCATTCAGTTAAGAGAACTTCTCTGATTCGACTCCTGCTCTCGGGAATGAACTAGCCAAGTGGCCTTGAGATAGATTCCCAGGTCTGAGCCAATCGAAGCACACAAAAGGATGCAGAAACACGAAGAAGAGAAGAGAGAAAATGATCGCATGAAGAACAAGCTCTCAAACAGATCGCAAACAAAAGAATCATAACATCTCATAACGCATGTAAATTAACTTGAGGAAGAGAGATAAATGATTGATCATGGAGGTTTCTACACCACTCCATCGGAGGTACAAGAGCAACCGTGCTCTACCAGAGACAACTCACGCAAATAGAGACGAAAAATTCAGAGTGACTGGGAACAACCTCACCGAGCATCCGAGCTCTACCCTCTCTATTTATAGTCTTCTTGCTACTGGGGAGAACCCGTTAACTCCCACCTAACACCGGGTTTTACCACTCTCTTTACCCAGCAGCGAGAACGAGCTCCGGTGCTTTACCCGTTACACCCAACGGCTCCACCGCTTTACCCGTTAGCGCCAACAACTCCCGTGCTTTGCAGGACACGGCTTCCTTTGCAGCTTTCCGCATTTCTCCAAAATGCCACTCCGCTGCCTTCCGGAAGCTTCCTCCCGCCTTGCCGACACGCTTGCAACCACCTCACGCACTTCGTCGTCTTTGGCATCTCCCACCGATCACGACCTCGGCACCCCGTGCCTAGTCTCGACCATCCACGCCTCACCACGACTAGTCTCAAAGTCACGCAAACCATCACAGCACAAGCAAACCATTACATAGCACCGCTCACAATAGTATCCAATCACTTGAGCGAAAAAGAACTCAAATCATACTCTTACCAAGTCGATACCACCTACGACCGATCGGAAAAAGAGAACAATGAATGCACACGACATACGACCACAAAATCAAGCCATACGACCAGATACGATGAGTCTACGATCATCGCTAACTTGCTACGACCACCCACAACTCGCTACGACTTTAACGCCAAAGTCTACGACTTCAACCAAAGTCGTTACGACCGATCAAAAGATAAACCAACAAATGCACAAGGTCCCCGACTTCATCACAAAGCCCTACGACCAAATTCCAGCTCAAATGGTCAAGTCCGCAGGTCATACGACCGATTCCAATCTGCGTCGCGAGCACGTCCGACCACGCCAGATCGCTCTCAATAACGTAGTCGAGTGCCGACTACTCACGTGGTCGGCTGCATTCGACACGACCAACGTGATCGTAAACGACCGAATGACCTTCGACCATGCCCAAAATGGTCGTAAATGGTTCTACTGGCTTCCGATAGCGCACAACGTGGTCGTGAGACATCTCGGCCAGGTTCCAATCTGCCGCAACATGGTCGCACGAGTCATTTCAACCATGACCAAGATATGACTATGGCAAAACCAGTCTTAAACTTCCTCGAGACCTACGATCACGCCAAGCGTGGTCGTAACCTATTTCGACCACGACCAACGTGGTCGTGCGGCCTTCGACCACGCCAACGTGGTCGTAACTGCTCGACCACGACCAATGTGGTCGTCGCCTCGACCACGCCAAACGTGGTCGCATCGCTCCGTGCCCTTCGACCATGGCCAAAGTGGTCGAGACCCTCGGGTGACCTTCGACCACGCCCAAAGTGGTCGTAACGAGGCGCATGACTTTCGCCACGACCAACGTGGTCGTGTTAGCCTGCAGAACACTTTGCGGGGCTACGACAATGCGAACTAGCACAAACCTCAAAACTAAACTCAATCTTCCTAGAACAAGAGTCAATTACTCATCACAACTATGGGATGCCCTTCACATGGTCTCTCAATCTCCCCCTTGATGAGTATATTGACAAAACCAGAAAAAGCAAGAAGTTGAGTTTGAGTTTGAAGAATCCAACATGGTCCAAAGAAGGGAATGAAACTTATGACCATGTCGACAGAAGGAACCACTAGAGCAACAACTGAAAGAGCAAATTGATCTCCAAAGCTCTAAAATGATCCCAACAGACTTTTTCTTCTCTATTCTCCCCCTTTTGGCAATAAACACATCAAGATGCAATAGAGAGAATATGACATGTCAATGGATGAATATGGCTGAAGTTTGTTTATTTAAGCATTTAGAGCCATGAGAATTATCCATAATGACCATAACGTAATACACCAAGCCATAACTCAATAAAACGCTATCTAGATCATGACAGCATATATATAAGCCAGCTAGAGCACATAGATGACAATCTGAAATGTAATGCATTTTGTGAGCAAGTCACGTCATCAATGAGTAAAGTCTAGCTAGAGACATCCAAGGATGATGCAGGCCATGTCAATAAGCTAAGCGGAACAAAGAAGCTAACATTGAGTCCAAATAGAGTGCTATAAGCTCAAGATTGAAACATTGGTTAAAGTACGTGGTTTTGATTGTAGATTAAGCAAATTGAGCACATTAAACATTGTCTTTTGAAAGCATATGGTTGTTTTCAACCCAATTTTTTGTTTATGTGCTAGATCTCAAGCCTTATGCGACTACTCCAAGCAATAAGCTTAAGAAGATAGTCTAGGTCATCCAAAACTCCCCCTAAGTTCATGCCAAGTGCAATGGCAAGCCGTCTCATAGGAAAGAATTGGTGAGATCAGTTTTTTCGCACAAAAGAGATCTTTTTTTTAACACATTGTACTAACTCATGTATCATCAGGAGACTAAAACATCTCAAACTAAGGCTCAATATAGATTCAACGCTCTACTCAGCCTATTTGACATGGCATGAATCATAAAAGGATAGCTCAAGAAAGACTAAACTCAAATGCGAGCATGATAAGTTTAATTTAAGTTGATCAATTTTACTTAACTTATCATGGCAAACGCTAGTCTACACATATGAAGTCATGATAAATTTAGCAAGCTAAGCACAAGTCATGGCAAGGTGTAAAGCACTGAAGCATGTCATAATAGGATAATAATCAAGGCTCAATGCAGATTGATTATAATACTAGAATGCTGAGACTATCTTCTTAAGCTTCTAGCTTGGAGTAGTCGCATAAGACTTGAGATATAGCACATGACCAAAAATCTGGTTGGAAACAATCATGAGATTTCTAAAGAAAAACAAGTCAATTGTGCTAAACTTGCTTAATTGCACAACGATCAAGTACTTGAACAAATGTCTCATTCTTGGACTTGTAGCACTCTAAATTGACTCAATACTAGCTTCTTGGTTCCACTTAGATTATTGACATGGCCTGCATCATCCTTGGATACCTTTAGCTAGACTATAATCATGGATGACTTGACATGCTAAGAAATTCGTCTAATTTTCAGATTGTGACTTATTTGGCTTAGTTTGATTATACATGTCTTGTCATGATCTTGATAGCATATTTATGTGTTATGGCTTGGTGTAATACTTCACGGTCATTTTGGATAATCTTCATGGCTCATCATGCTTAAAATGAATAATTTTCAGTCGTTTCATCCATTCGCATGATTTATTCTCTTCCTTACTCCTTGATGTGTTTATTGCCAAAAGGGGGAGAATATTGGAGAAAAAGCCATTTTGAGGAGTTCTTGGAGCTTTGAGGAAAACTTGCTCTTTCTTTGCTCCTTTTATCGACATGGTCACAAGCTTTTTTGATTTCTTTTGGGACCATGTTTGACTTTCTTTCTTTTTCAAACTCAACTTTACGCTTTTTCTGTGTTTGTCAATATACTCATCAAGGGGGAGATTGAGAGACCATGTGGAGGTGACCCCGGTTGTGTGATGAGTAATTGACATCTGTTTTAGGAAAGTCGAGTTTGGTTTGTGTGGTTTGGACCATGTCGTTGCTCGGTGCACAAGATAAGAGAAGAAGTCTAAACAACTAGACAAGAGAAGCACTCTAACCTATGCTAGAAGGACTAAGCCCGATGCACCCCAAGTGCAAAGCAACAGAAATGAGACAGAAGCATAATCAATATAGAAAAGCAATAAAGCCCAAAGCTCCCCCTCACTACAGTTCGTAAGGACACACCACCCCAAGCTCTCCCCGTAGAGCTGAAAACCTCGAACTATCCAAAGGCTTGGTGAAGATGTCAGCCAACTGGTGGTCACTCTCCACAAACTGGAGCACTATATCGCCCTTCTCTACATGGTCTCGAAGGAAGTGATAACGGATATCGATGTGCTTGGTCCGAGAGTGTTGCACTGGGTTCTTAGCAATGTTAATCGCAGAAGTGTTATCACAAAAGAGTGGAACACATCGATAACTAACCCAAAGTCCCGCAGGTCGAAGCCATCCAGAGTACTGATCGCAGCGGTGGCTGCAGCAACATACTCGACCTCTGCGGTGGATGTGCAACACCGATCGCTTCCTAGAAGACCAAGAGGCGAGAGAATTGCCAATGAATTGGCAAGTGCTGAAGTGCTCTTCCTATCTATCCTACACCCAAGAAAGTCTGCGTCAGAAAGCTCTCAAGGAAAGACGGGATGAGGAAGAGTACCGATACCATAGTCAATGGTAGCTCGGAGGTACCGAAGATGCGCTTCACCGCTGGCGGTGAGATACGCGAGAGAGGCTGAACGAGCACACGCATACACCGAGAAGTGTATGTCCGGTCTCGAGGCGATGAGGTAAAGAAGGGAGCCGATCATACTTGAACTCTTTACGATCAAGCGCTCGCCATCCTCATGCAGGTCAAGATAGGCCGTCGAAGCCATGGGAGTTGACACCGCTTTCCATCACTCATATCAAGCGCTTGAGAGGTCACGAGTGTACTTTCCTTGATGAAGAAATGTACCCTCCGAGTGCGCTTAATTTGGAAGCCAAGGAAGAAAGTCAACTCACCCATCATACTCATTTCAAACTCGGTGCTCATGACATCCGAGAACTGGAAACCAGAGTATGGGAAGAGCCGCCAAAGATAATGTCATCGACATAGATCCGACGAGCAGAAAGTCGGCGCCAAGCCGGCGGATGAACAAGGTCTTATCAACTTTACCTATTTCAAACCCATGACTCAACAAGTAGGACTTAAGCCTCTCATACCAAGCCACGGGGCTGCTTAAGTCCATACAACGCTTGGAAAGCTTGAAGACATGGTTTGGGTATTTGGGGTTTTCAAACCAGAGGTGTTCGGACGTAGACCTCTTCCTCAATAAGGCCATTGAGAAAGGCACTCTTGACGTCCATCGGTAAAGCTTGAAACCCTTAGAAGCCGCAAAGGCAAGCGAGATTCTAATGGCTTCAAGTCTAGCTACAGGGCAAAGGTCTCCTCGAAATCTAGACCTTCAACACGGGAGAACCCCGAGCAACTAGTCTAGCCTTGTTTGAATAACCACTCCATCCTCGCTCGCTTGTTCTTGAACACCCACTTAGTCCCAATAATATTGTGACCTCGCGGGGGCTCGACAAGCGACTGCACCTTGTTCCTCTCGAAGTTTTCTAGCTCCTCATGCATGGCATTGACCCAAGACTCATCGGATAAAGCATGAGAGACATCTTTGGGCTCAAGGGAGGCAATGAAAGCGAATGGAGACAGAATTGAGATAAGCAGATTTTGAGCGGGTAACACGCTCGAAAAGGTCTCCAATGGTCCGCTCTCAAGGATGAGCTTTCGGATATGTCTAGGAGGTCCGAATGAGATGAAGAAGTGGCTTCTACCTCGTGAGTGATGAGGTAGGAGCAGAGCCACCACTCGTAAGAAGCGAAGGCATGGGTGATCACCTCGAGGTGCGGTGGAAGACGGCACCTCAAGGGGTGGATGAGGGACAGATCGTAGACAACCGTCGTCTCCATCATCCTCATTATCCACAAAGATGGTCTCGGATCGCTCTAAAGAACTCGAGATATCGGGCCTAGTCCCCTGACCGCCTCGTCAAAGGTCACCTCACGAGTCTCTACCATTTTACTAGACTCGCAGCCTGCACCCTATAAGCCCGCGAAGAAGGCGAGTAACCTAGAAAGATTCCATCACAAGAACGTGACTCGAACTTGTCTAGGTTCCGGACTTCAAAACAAAGCACTTGCAACCAAACACACGAAAATGAGAGGCGCTAGGCTTTCGCCCATATCTCAACTCATAAGAAGTGCGGTGCAAGTGTGCCCTAAGAAATACTCGGTTTGAGACATGGCACGCGGTAGCTATAGCCTCACCCAAAACATCCGCGGTGTAGAGTACTCATTAAGCATCGTCCCGGCCATCTCGACTAAGGTACGGTTCTTCCTCTCCACAACGCCATTCTCCGAGGGACGTATGGAGAAGAGCGGTGCTCTACACTGCCTCACCACGAAACTCTCAAAGTAGGAATTCTTGAACTCCGTGCCATTGTCACTATGGATTGCTCGTAAGGCACCGGGAGCTCTACAGAAAGCCTCATCAAAAGACCTCGAAATGCGAAACGTCTCATCCTTCGAGGCTAAGAAAAACACCCAAGAATACCTCGAGAAGTCATCGACCACAACAAGAACATACCACTTCCCTCCTGATTGTTGACTCGAGCTGGTCCAAGCGTGTCCATGTGGAGCAATTGTCCGTGCATCGGTCATAATCGTGGACCGGAGGGTGAGAAGCGGCAACCATCTTGCCGTGCCGGCATGGAGAGCAAACAAGGTCTTTGACCATCTTGAGTTTCGGCAGACCACGAATGAGATCGTGGCCGCTAACTCGGGTCAAATGATCAAATCCGATATGACCAAGTCTCCTATGCCAGAAAGAAAGGTCGCGGGACTCAGAAGCAACTAAACACCTGAGAGGATCACCAGAAGACTCAGAAAAATCAGCACGAAAGATCCTCCCAAAGCGAGAAATCCCGCAAACCAGACTACCCGAAGAATCAAGAATTTTACAAGCATTTTTCTTGAAGCTTACCTCGAAACCGTCATCGGTAAGCTGAGAAACGGAAAGCAAATTGTACTGCAGCTTACTAACCAAGGCTACATCTTTCAAAATGAAAGAGTCATTAATGCGCACTGTACCTTTGGCGATGACGCGCCCAGATGAAGCATCTCCGAAGGTGATCGTCTCATCACCTGGAGCACGGGCAAGGGAAGAAAACCAACGGGAGTCTCCGGTCATGTGTCGAGAACACCCGGAGTCTACAAGCCAAACCTTTCCTTCCTCGCCGGCGAACCGAGTCGAACAGAGTAAAGTCTCGAGATCGGGTAAATCAAGAGTGATTTTGGCACCCAATCTTGAACAACACGTCGGCGGATGAAGTAGTCAAGCACGACTTTCCTCTATCTACCCTACGCTCTCTGTCACTACACAGTAAGGTGCGTGAGCGGACTGAAGCCGCTGCGGGTCCGATCGCTACGGAGAGCGAGTGGAACACCGCAACACGCTGAACACGCCGCGGTATGGCGTCTCGACGGGGGAAACGAGATGTACCCTCAGGACGACGGAAGTCATGACCAGGAGTAGCACGAGGACGAAAAACAGAAGACTCAGAAAAACCAAGTCCTCGATGCTGCCCAAACCCATCAACAGCAGTAAATCTAGACCTCGTGCTGGTCCTAGGTGCACTCAGGATCTGGGGCTGACCCTGAATACGCTTAGGAGACTCAACACGGTCTCTACGCGCGATCTTGGCGATCCTGAAGCATCGATCAACCGTGTGTCCATCCTTCTGACAGAAGGTGCAGTGATACTTCATCCTCTGAGAGGTAGAAGTAGCACGGTCGAGCTTCGCTCGACGAGGGCGGCAAAGCATGTGCAATCACCTTGCTGTCGAAATCCCTGGACATAGCCCCGACTTAAATTGGACTTTCTCGGTCCCGGCTCGATCTCGATCACACTGGTGCTATGGGTCCGAGCACGGCAGTGGATGCTTCCTCATATCCTCATAATAGTCATATCCTAGACCCTGATTAAATCTACAAATCTTGGACTGGTCTAGAATAAGATTAAGCTTCTTCTTGCCGCCTACAAATCTCTCGAGAGTGTTCATAAGGTACTGACACTCCCGAAAGAGAGATGTGCAAGAAGAGCAGGGGGAAGAGGGAACAGCAGGAGGTAAGGAGCGGATGAAGAACCAACGGCGAGAGGAAGAATGGCTTGTGCACGCACACCGACTCGAATGGACAGTCCTACTGCTAGTCAGTTGGTTCACGTTCCTAGGCGTCTCCACCTTACCCTGGGGCTTCTCCCCCTTCTCAGCACAGACAATACAAGCAGAAGGTTGCTTCTCTAGTAGGTCCTTAGTCAGCTTCACACATTTCTCATCCAGTGTAATCAAATCAGATTTTAGTTTGTTACAGTTAATACATGGTGAGCTAACAGG
This sequence comes from Dendrocalamus sinicus, assembly GCA_036346575.1. Classification (NCBI taxonomy): domain Eukaryota; kingdom Viridiplantae; phylum Streptophyta; class Magnoliopsida; order Poales; family Poaceae; genus Dendrocalamus; species Dendrocalamus sinicus. The sequence goes on along the minus strand of CM070653.1, from coordinate 8,414,927 downwards.
GTCCTTAGAAGCATACTGAGCCATTTTCCTATCATGATCAATCATTTCTTGAAACTGTTTTGAAGACAGCTTCAAGTTCAGCAGTTAACTTGGGACAGTTCAAGCATGAATCAATCGGCTCAAGTAAAGAAGCTTGGAGTTCAGCAATTTTATGATCTGCCCGTTTTAAGTTCATCTTCAAGTTATTGCAATTTTTACAAGGATCGGGCAGATCAAGGAGCATGGCATAAGGTCCTCTAGCAGCAATGTCCTTATCCTCACATGAGGTGGGAGAAGTAGTCTCATCAGTAGTAAGTAGGGTAACAGCCATCCTACTCAACTCTAACTCAGCAAGCAGACTAACATTTTCCACCTTAACAATATCAAGCTCGGAGGACACACTATCATGAGAGGTCCTTAATTTTTCCATGTCATCAAGCAAGGAACAACATGTATCACAGTCGTCACGGGAGGGAGCAGATGTAAGTGAAGTAATCTCCCGTGACAGTCTATCTACTTCCTTCTCTAACTCGGTACACCTAGACCTAGCTCTAGCATGAAATCCACCTAGCTTAAGAAAAGCATCATTTAGCTGGTCATAAGAAGGAGTACCTCATCCGAGTCTGAGTACACTCATTGTCGCCGAGTTCGCCCTCGAGGCCATGAAGCACATGCCGAGAAGTCATTGCCGCCATCCTTGGGCTCTTGGTCACCCGTCCGTCGTCGTCGCTCCATCCCTCCACCTCGCGAGGTCGAGGTCGTCGAAGCGGTGAGGACGCGTGGAAGAGCTTCTTGGCCTTCCCGGTTGCGAAACTTCTTCTTTCCGCGCCGAGCTGGAGGCTTCTTGTTGCGGTTCTTGTCGGTGTAGTCGATCTTGCTCGAACCGCCGTAGTCGTTCTTGCCCTTCTCGGCTTGGGGCGGTTTGCCGAATGTGGTTGGGGCCACCACACTCGAAGCAAATCACGGGTCCTCCTCTCTTTCTCGCTCTCCTACCCTTGTAGGCATGTGAAAACCTTTGGGCTAGGAGGGCCAGTGATCATCCGCAGTCGCTCTAAGCGATCATCGATTATGTCACGAGAGCAGCGAGGAAAAACCGCAAGAAGAATCGTAAGAGAGACCGAAGCGGGCGGGATCGGTGACCAAAGCCATCGATCAGGATTTCGACCGACGAGACAACGTCAATCTCGTGAGTCTTGAGGCGTGAGTACAGCGCGTCAAGAGTCGTGGTCGAGAGGTCTGTCGTGTCTTTGATGGTGGTCACTTTCATCTCCACACGCGCAGATCGAGTGCCGCGAGCATCGACGGCGTTGTCCGAGTCGGGTATGTGAGACCGACCGCTCGGAGGTTGCTCAAGATTTTGTGAAATCGCGAAAAGCACTCGTCCGAGGACTCACCAGCAAGCATCTCGAATTTGTTGTATTCGCGCTTGAACTGGTCTGTCGAACCGTCTTAATCGGGTGGTGCCCTCATGGTATGCGCCGAGGGTCACCCGGATGTCGAGGCGGACGGATGATGAGATATGCGATCAAACTCACTACGACTCAAACCACGGATGATGATGTTCCTTGCCTTTGCATTTGCCTCAACATCAGCCATGTTCCTGCATTGATGTTCTCATCGGCGGGAACAACAAATCGACCTTAACCTTGCGCGGATGGCATACCCCGAGCACGGATGTATGTTTCCATTCGGCTCTTCCGAAGGGTAATCGATGCCATCAAAGCAGGCGGCTTGGTCGAGTACTTGTCCGTCGCCATGGCTCTTGAGACCGGTTAAGATCTATTGATTAGAGCTAACCGCTCGATACCAATTGTAGGACCGAAATGGCAACAGAGGGGGTGAATGGTGCCTTTAAAACTCCCAAGTACTCACACAAGAAATCGAGTGAAAGAACTAGTTTCTCCGATCGAACACACGTGGTCGTAAGCCAATTGATGATCGAACACCACGTGGTCGAACACTTGCCCAAGCCGACAAAAGAAATCAAACAGAGAATCTGCGCGGATAAAACAAGAACGGAGAAGGACTCGCTTGCGATTTCCGAGTAACTAAGACTCTCTCGTCATTTGATCCTCAAATTTGAGACACCGAAAGAATCCAACCTCAAAAGAAATTACCAAAATCTTAGCTATGCTCGGGTAGAGAGACATGGTCGAACTCAAACAGAGGACTTGAGGCGCACGACCATTCAGTTAAGAGAACTTCTCGATTCGACTCTGCTCTCTGAATGAACTAGCCAAGTGGCCTTGAGATAGATTCCGCCTGAGCCAATCAAGCACACAAAAGGATGCGAAACACGAAGAAGAGAAGAGAGAAAATGATCGCATGAAGAACAAGCTCTCAAAACAGATCGCAAACAAAACAATCATAACATCTCATAACGACAGTAAATTAACTTGAGGAAGAGAGATAAATGATTGATCATGGAGGTTTCTACAGCCACTCCATCGGAGGTACAAGAGCAACCGTGCTCTACCCAGAGACAACTCACGCAAATAGAGACGAAAAATTCAGAGTGACTGGGAACAACCTCACCGAGCATCCGAGCTCTACCCTCTCTATTTATAGTCTTCTTGCTACAGGGGAGAACCCGTTAACTCCCACCTAACACCGGGTTTTACCACTCTCTTTACCCAAAGCGAGAACGAGCTCCGGTGCTTTACCCGTTACACCCAACGGCTCCTTTGCTTTACCGTTAGCGCCAACAACTCCCGTGCTTTTGCAGGACACAGCTTCCCTTTGCGGCTTTCGCATTTCTCCAAAATGCCACTCCGCTGCCTTCCCGAAGCTTCCTCCGCTTGCCGACACGCTTGCAACCACCTCACGACTTCGCGTCTTTGGCATCTCCACCGATCACGACCTCGGCACCCGTGCCTAGTCTCGACCATCCACGCTCACCACGACTAGTCTCAAAGTCCTGCAAACCATCACAGACAAGCAAACCATTACATAGCACCGCTCACAATAGTATCCAATCACTTGAGCCAGAAAACAGAACTCAAATCATACTCTTACCAAGTCGTATACCACCTACGACCAGTCGGAAAAAGAGAACAATGAATGCACACGACATACGACCACAAAATCAAGCCATACGACCAGATACGATGAGTCTACGATCATCGCTAACTTGCTACGACCACCCACAACTCGCTACGACTTTAACGCTCAAAGTCTACGACTTCAACCAAAGTCGTCACGACCGATCGAAAAGATAAACCAACAAATGCACAAGGTCCCCGACTTCATCACAAAGCCCTACGACCAAATTCCAGCTCAAATGGTCAAGTCCGCAGTCATACGACCGATTCCAATCTGCGTGCGAGCACGTCCGACCACGCCAGATCGCTCTCAATAACGTAGTCGAGTGCCGACTACTCACGTGGTCGGCTGCATTCGACCACGCCAACGTGATCGTAAACGACCGAATGACCTTCGACCATGCCCAAAATGGTCGTAAATGGTTCGGTGGCTTCGATAGCGCACAACGTGGTCGAGACATCTCGCCAGGTTCCAGCTGCGGCAACATGGTCGTATGCGAGTCATTTCAACCATGACCAAGATATGACTATGGCAAAACCAGTCTTAAACTTCCCTGGAGACCTACGATCACGGCCAAACGTGGTCGTAACCTATTTCGACCACGACCAACGTGGTCGTGCTGGCCTTCGACCACGGCCAACGTGGTCGTAACCTGCTTCGACCACGACCAATGTGGTCGTACTGGCCCTCGACCACGGCCAAACGTGGTCGTACTGCCTTCTGGTGCCCTTCGACCATGGCCAAAGTGGTCGTAGACCCCTCGGGTGACCTTCGACCACGCCCAAAGTGGTCGTAACCAGTGCGCATGACTTTCGGCCACGACCAACGTGGTCGTGTTAGCTGCAGAACACTTTGCCAGGGCTACGACAATGCAGAACTAGCACAAACCTCAAAAACTAAACTCAATCTTCCTAGAACAAGAGTCAATTACTCATCACAACTATGGGATGCCCTTCACATGGTCTCTCAATCTCCCCCTTGATGAGTATATTGACAAAACCAGAAAAAGCAAGAAGTTGAGTTTGAGTTTGAAGAATCCAACATGGTCCAAAGAAGGGAATGAAACTTATGACCATGTCGACAGAAGGAACCACTAGAGCAACAACTGAAAGAGCAAATTGATCTCCAAAGCTCTAAAATGATCCCACAGACTTTTTCTTCTCTATTCTCCCCTTTGGCAATAAACACATCAAGATGCAATAGAGAGAATATGACATGTCAATGGATGAATATGGCTGAAGTTTGTTTATTTAAGCATTTAGAGCCATGAGAATTATCCATAATGACCATAACGTAATACACCAAGCCATAACTCAATAAAACGCTATCTAGATCATGACAGCATATATATAAGCCAGCTAGAGCACATAGATGACAATCTGAAATGTAATGCATTTTGTGAGCAAGTCACGTCATCAATGAGTAAAGTCTAGCTAGAGACATCCAAGGATGATGCAGGCCATGTCAATAAGCTAAGCGGAACAAAGAAGCTAACATTGAGTCCAAATAGAGTGCTATAAGCTCAAGATTGAAACATTGGTTAAAGTACGTGGTTCGATTGTAGATTAAGCAAATTGAGCACATTAAACATTGTCTTTTGAAAGCATATGGTTGTTTTCAACCCAATTTTTTGTTTATGTGCTAGATCTCAAGCCTTATGCGACTACTCCAAGCAATAAGCTTAAGAAGATAGTCTAGGTCATCCAAAACTCCCCCTAAGTTCATGCCAAGTGCAATGGCAAGCCGTCTCATAGGAAAGAATTGGTGAGATCAGTTTTTCGCACAAAGAGATCTTTTTTAACACATTGTACTAACTCATGTATCATCGGAGACTAAAACATCTCAAACTAAGGCTCAATATAGATTCAACGCTCTACTCAAATTTATTTGACATGGCATGAATCATAAAAGGATAGCTCAAGAAAGACTAAACTCAAATGCGAGCATGATAAGTTTAATTTAAGTTGATCAATTTTACTTAACTTATCATGGCAAACGCTAGTCTACACATATGAAGTCATGATAAATTTAGCAAGCTAAGCACAAGTCATGGCAAGGTGTAAAGCATGAAGCATGTCATAATAGGATAATAATCAAGGCTCAATGCGATTGATTATAATACTAGAATGTCGAGACTATCTTCTTAAGCTTCTAGCTTGGAGTAGTCGATAAGACTTGAGATCTAGCACATGACCAAAAATCTGGTTGGAAACAATCATGAGATTTCTAAAGAAAAACAAGTCAATTGTGCTAAACTTGCTTAATTGCACAACGATCAAGTACTTGAACAAATGTCTCATTCTTGGACTTGTAGCACTCTAAATTGACTCAATACTAGCTTCTTGGTTCCACTTAGATTATTGACATGGCCTGCATCATCCTTGGATACCTTTAGCTAGACTATAATCATGGATGACTTGACATGCTAAGAAATTCGTCTAATTTTTAGATTGTGACTTATTTGGCTTAGTTTGATTATACATGTCTTGTCATGATCTTGATAGCATATTTATGTGTTATGGCTTGGTGTAATACTTCACGGTCATTTTGGATAATCTTCATGGCTCATCATGCTTAAAATGAATAATTTTCAGTCGTTTCATCCATTCGCATGATTTATTCTCTTCCTTACTCCTTGATGTGTTTATTGCCAAAAGGGGGAGAATATTGGAGAAAAAGCCATTTTGAGGAGTTCTTGGAGCTTTGAGGAAAACTTGCTCTTTCTTTGCTCCTTTTATCGACATGGTCACAAGCTTTTTTGATTTCTTTTGGGACCATGTTTGACTTTCTTTCTTTTCAAACTCAACTTTACGCTTTTACTGTGTTTGTCAATATACTCATCAAGGGGGAGATTGAGAGACCATGTGGAGGTGACCCCGGTTGTGTGATGAGTAATTGACATCTGTTTTAGGAAAGTCGAGTTTGGTTTGTGTGGTTTGGACCATGTCGTTGCTCGGTGCACAAGATAAGAGAAGAAGTCTAAACAACTAGACAAGAGAAGCACTCTAACCTATGCTAGAAGGACTAAGCCCGATGCACCCCAAGTGCAAAGCAACAGAAATGAGACAGAAGCATAATCAATATAGAAAAGCAATAAAGCCCAAAGCTCCCCTCACTCTGATTCGTAAGGACACACCACCCCAAGCTCTCCCCGTAGAGCTGAAAACCTCGAACTATCCAAAGGCTTGGTGAAGATGTCAGCCAACTGGTGGTCACTCTCCACAAACTGGAGCACTATATCGCCCTTCTCTACATGGTCTCGAAGGAAGTGATAACGGATATCGATGTGCTTGGTCCGAGAGTGTTGCACTGGGTTCTTAGCAATGTTAATCGCAGAAGTGTTATCACAAAAGAGTGGAACAACATCGATAACTAACCCAAAGTCCCGCAGGTCGAAGCCATCAGTACCTGATCGCAGCGGTGGCTGCAGCAACATACTCGACCTCTGCGGTGGGTGTGCAACACCGGATCGCTTCCTAGAAGACCAAGAGGCGAGAGAATTGCCAATGAATTGGCAAGTGCTGAAGTGCTCTTCCTATCTATCCTCTGACCAAGCAAAGTCTGCGTCAGAAAGCTCTCAAGGAAAGACGGGATGAGGAAGAGTACGGATACCATAGTCAATGGTAGCTCGGAGGTACCGAAGATGCGCTTCACGCTTGGCGGTGAGATCGCGAGAGAGGCTCGAACGAGCACACGGACACACCGAGAAGTGTATGTCCGGTCTCGAGGCGATGAGGTAAAGAAGGGAGCCGATCATACTTCGAACTCTTTTCGATCAATCGCTCGCCATCCTCATCAGGTCAAGATAGGCCGCCGAAGCCATGGGAGTTGACACCGGCTTTCCATCACTCATATCGAAGCGCTTCAGGAGGTCACGAGTGTACTTTCCTTGATGAAGAAATGTACCCTCCGAGTCTGCTTAATTTGGAAGCCAAGGAAGAAAGTCAACTCACCCATCATACTCATTTCAAACTCGGTGCTCATGACATCCGAGAACTGGGAAACCAGAGTATGGGAAGAGCCGCCAAAGATAATGTCATCGACATAGATCTCGACGAGCAGAAAGTCAGCGCCAAGCCGGCGGATGAACAAGGTCTTATCAACTTTACCTATTTCAAACCCATGACTCAACAAGTAGGACTTAAGCCTCTCATACCAAGCCCTAGGGGCCTGCTTAAGTCCATACAACGCTTTGGAAAGCTTGAAGACATGGTTTGGGTATTTGGGGTTTTCAAACCAGAGGTCAGTCGGACGTAGACCTCTTCCTCAATAAGGCCATTGAGAAAGGCACTCTTGACGTCCATCTGTAAAGCTTGAAACCCTTAGAAGCTGCAAAGGCAAGCGAGATTCTAATGGCTTCAAGTCTAGCTACGAGGGCAAAGGTCTCTCAAATCTAGACCTTCAACACGGGAGAACCCCGAGCAACTAGTCTAGCCTTGTTTCAATAACCACTCCATCCTCGCTCTGCTTGTTCTTGAACACCCACTTAGTCCCAATAATATTGTGACTCGCGGGGCTCGACAAGCGACCGGACCTTGTTCCTCTCGAAGTTTTCTAGCTCCTCATGCATGGCATTGACCCAAGACTCATCGGATAAAGCATGAGAGACATCTTTGGGCTCAAGGGAGGCAATGAAAGCGAGAATGGAGACAGAATTGAGATAAGCGATTTTGAGCGGGTAACACGCTCAAAAGGTCTCCAATGGTGCGCTCAAGGATGAGCTTTCGGATATGTCTAGGAGGTCCAGAATGAGATGAAGAAGTGGCTTCTACCTCGTGAGCGATGAGGTAGGAACAGAGCCACCGGCGTAAGAAGCGAAGGCATGGTGATCACCTCGAGGTGCGGTGGAAGACGGCACCTCAAGGGGTGGATGAGGACAGGATCGTAGACAACCGTCGTCTCCATCATCCTCATTATCCACAAAGATGGTCTCGGACTGCTCTAAAGAACTCGAGATATCGGGCCTAGTCCCGGACCGCCTCGTCAAAGGTCACCTCACGAGTCTCTACCATTTTACTAGACTCATGCATTCTGCACCCTATAAGCCCGCGAAGAAGGCGAGTAACCTAGAAAGATTCCATCACAAGAACGTGACTCGAACTTGTCTAGGTTCCCGGACTTCAAAACAAAGCACTTGCAACCAAACACACGAAAATGAGAGACGCTAGGCTTTCGCCCATATCTCAACTCATAAGAAGTGCGGTGCAAGTGTGCCCTAAGAAATACTCGGTTTGAGACATGGCACGCGGTAGCTATAGCCTCAGCCCAAAACATCCGCGGTGTAGAGTACTCATTAAGCATCGTCCTGGCCATCTCGACCAAGGTACGGTTCTTCCTCTCCACAACGCCATTCTGCTGAGGGACGTATGGAGAAGAGAACTGGTGCTCTACACCTGTCTCACCACAGAAACTCTCAAAGTAGGAATTCTTGAACTCCGTGCCATTGTCACTATGGATTGCTCGTAAGGCACCTGGGAGCTCTACAGAAAACCTACTGAAAAGACCTCGGAAATGCGAAAACGTCTCATCCTTCGAGGCTAAGAAAAACACCCAAGAATACCTCGAGAAGTCATCGACCACAACAAGAACATACCACTTCCTCCTGCCGATCGTGACTCGAGCTGGTCCAACTGTGTCCATGTGGAGCAACTGTCTCCGTGCATCGGTCATAGTAATCGTGGACCGGAGGGTGAGAAGCGGCAACCATCTTGCCGTGCGGCATGGAGAGCAAACAAGGTCTTTGACCATCTTGAGTTTCGCGGACCACGAATGAGATCGTGGCCGCTAACTCGGTCAAATGATCAAATCCGATATGACCAAGTCTCCTATGCCGTAAAGAAAGGTCGCGGGACTCGAAGCAACTAAACACCGAGAGGATCACCGAAGACTCGGAAAAATCAGCACGAAAGATCCTCCCAAAGCGAAATCCATAAACGGACTACCCAAGAATCAAGAATTTTACAAGCATTTTTCTTGAAGCTTACCTCAAACCGCGTCATCGTAAGTGAGAAACGGAAAGCAAATTGTATTGCAGCTTACTAACCAAGGCTACATCTTTCAAAATGAAAGAGTCACACGCACTGTGTACCTTTGGCGATGACGCGCCCAGATGAAGCATCTCCGAAGGTGATCGTCTCATCACCTGGAGCACGGGCAAGGGAAGAAAACCAACGGGAGTCTCCGGTCATGTGTCGAGAACACCCGGAGTCTACAAGCCAAACCTTTCCCTTCCCTGCCCGGCGAACCTGAGTCAAACAGAGAGTAAAGTCTCAGTACTGGGTAAATCAAGAGTGATTTTGGCACCCAATACTGAACAACACGTCGAGCAGATGAAGTAGTCAAGCACGACTTTCCTCTATCTACCCTACGCTCTCTGTCACTCACAGCAGAAGGTCTGTGAGCAGACCTGAAGCTGTTGCGGGGTCCGACTGCTACGGGAGAGCGAGTCGAAACATCGGCAACACGCTGAACACGCCGCGGGTAACTGTCTCGACGGGGGAAACGAGATGTACCCTCAGGACGACGGAAGTCATGACCAGGAGTAGCACGAGGACGAAAAAGAGAAGACTCAGAAAAACCAAGTCCTCGATGCTGCCCAAACCCATCAACAGCAGTAAATCTAGACCTCGTGCTGGTCCTAGGTGCACTCAGGATCTGGGGCTGACCCTGAATACGCTTAGGAGACTCAACATGGTCTCTACGCGCGATCTTGGCGATCCTGAAGCATCGATCAACCGTGTGTCCATCCTTCTGACAGAAGGTGCAGTGATACTTCATCCTCTGAGAGGTAGAAGTAGCACGGTCGAACTTCGCTTTACGAGAGGCCGAGCGGCATGTGCAATCACCTTCTTCGTCGAAATCCTCGACATAGCCCGCTGACTTAAATTGGACTTTCTCGGTCCTGGGCTCAGTCTCGATCACACCTGGTGCTATGGGTCTGAGCACAGCAGGTGGATGCTTCCTCATATCCTCATAATAGTCATATCCTAGACCCTGATTAAATCTACAAATCTTGGACTGGTCTAGAATAAGATTAAGCTTCTTCTTGCCGCCTACAAATCTCTCGAGAGTGTTCATAAGGTACTGACACTCCCGAAAGAGAGATGTGCAAGAAGAGCAGGGGGAAGAGAGGAACAGCAGGAGGTAAGGGAGCGGATGAAGAACCAACGGCGAGAGGGAAGAATGGCTTGTGCACGCACACCGACTCGAATGGACAGTCCCTCGCTAGTCGGTTGGTTCACGTTCTAGGCGTCTCCACCTTACCCAGGGCTTCTCCCCTTCTCGGCCACAGCACAATACAAGCGAAGGTTGCTTCTCTAGTAGGTCCTTAGTCGACTTCACACATTTCTCATCCGGTGTAATCAAATCAGATTTTAGTTTGTTACGATTAATACATGGTGAGCTAACAGGTCCTTAGAAGCATCTTGAGCCATTTTCCTATCATGATCAATCATTTCTTGAAACTGTTTGGAGACGACTTCAAGTTCAGCAGATTAACTTGGGACAGTTCAAGCATGAATCAATCGGCTCAAGTAAAGAAGCTTGGAGTTCAGCAATTTTATGATCCGCCGTTTAAGTTCATCTTCAAGTTATTGCAATTTTTACAAGGATCGGGCAGATCAAGGAGCATGGCATAAGGTCCTCTAGCGGCAATGTCCTTATCCTCACATGAGGTGGGAGAAGTAGTCTCATCGGTAGTAAGTAGGGTAATGACCATCCTACTCAACTCTAACTCGACAAGCGGACTAACATTTTCCACCTTAACAATATCAAGCTCTGAGGACACACTATCATGAGAGGTCCTTAATTTTTCCATGTCATCAAGCAAGGAACGGCATGTATCACGATCGTCACGGGAGGGAGCGGATGTAAGTGAAGTAATCTCCGTGATGATCTATCTACTTCCTTCTCTAACTCGGTACACCTAGACCTAGCTCTAGCATGAAATCCACCTAGCTTAAGAAAAGCATCATTTAGCTGGTCATAAGAAGGAGTACCTCATCCGAGTCGGAGTACACTCATTGTCGCTGAGTTCGCCCTCGAGGCCATGAAGCACATGCGGAGAAGTCATTGCCGCCATCCTTGGGCTCTTGGTCACCCGTCCGTCGTCGTCGCTCCATCCCTCCACCTCGCTGAGGTCGAGGTCGTCGAAGCGGTGAGGACGCGTGGAAGAGCTTCTTGGCCTTCCCGGTTGCGAAACTTCTTCTTCCGGCGCCGGAGCTGGAGGCTTCTTGTTGCGGTTCTTGTCGGTGTAGTCGATCTTGCTCGAACCGCCGTAGTCGTTCTTGCCCTTCTCGGCTTGGGGCGGTTGCCGAATGTGGTTGGGGCCACCACACTCGAAGCAAATCACGGGTCCTCCTCTCTTCTGTCTCTCCTACCCTTGTAGGCATGTGAAAACCTTTGGGCTAGGAGGGCGGTGATCATCCATAAGTCGCTCTAAGCGATCATCGGTTATGTCACGAGAGCGCGAGGAAAAACCGCAAGAAGAATCGTAAGAGAGACCGAAGCGGGCGGGATCGGTGACCAAAGCCATCGATCGTGACTTCGACCGACGAGACAACGTCAATCTCGTGAGTCTTGAGGCGTGAGTACAGCGCGTCAAGAGTCAGGGTCGAGAGGTCTGTCGTGTCTTTGATGGTGGTCACTTTCATCTCCCACACGCGCAGATCGAGTGCCGCGAGCATCTGACGAGCGTTGTCCGAGTCGGGGTATGTGAGACCGACCGCCGGAGGTTGCTCAAGATTTTGTGAAATCGCGAAAAGCACTCGTCCAGGGACTCACCAGCAAGCATCTCGAATTTGTTGTATTCGCGCTTGAACTGGTCCTGTCGAACCGTCTTAATCTGGGTGGTGCCCTCATGGTATGCGTCGAGGGTCACCCAGATGTCGAGGCGGACGGCGGATGAGATATGCGTCAAACTCACTACGACTCAAACCACGGATGATGATGTTCCTTGCCTTTGCATTTGCCTCAACATCAGCCATGTTCCGGCATTGATGTTCTCATCGGCAGAACAACAAAGCTGGACCTTAACCTTGCGCGGATGGCATACCCCGAGCACGGATGTATGTTTCCATTCGGCTCTTCCAGAAGGGGTAATCGATGCCATCGAAAACGGGCGGCTTGGTCGAGTACTTGTCCGTCGCCATGGCTCTTGAGACCGGTTAAGATCTATTGATTAGAGCTAACCGGCTCGATACCAATTGTAGGACCGAAATGGCAGAGGGGGTGAATGGTGCCTTTAAAACTCCCAAGTACTCACAAAGAAATCGAGTGAAAGAACTAGTTTCTCCGATCGAACACACGTGGTCGTAAGCCAATTGATGATCGAACACCACGTGGTCGAACACTTGCCCAAGCCGACAAAAGAAATCAAACAGAATATCTGCGCGGATAAAACAAGAACGGAGAAGGACTCGTTTGCGATTTCCGAGTAACTAAGACTCTCTGGTCATTTGATCCTCAAATTTGAGACATCGAAAGAATCCAACCTCTGAAAAGAAATTACCAAAATCTTAGCTATGCTCGGGTAGAGAGACATGGTCGAACTCGAAACAGAGGACTTGAGGCGCACGACCATTCAGTTAAGAGAACTTCTCTGATTCGACTCCTGCTCTCGGGAATGAACTAGCCAAGTGGCCTTGAGATAGATTCCCAGTTCTGAGCCAATCGAAGCACACAAAAGGATGCAGAAACACGAAGAAGAGAAGAGAGAAAATGATCGCATGAAGAACAAGCTCTCAAAACAGATCGCAAACAAAACAATCATAACATCTCATAACGACAGAAATTAACTTGAGGAAGAGAGATAAATGATTGATCATGGAGGTTTCTACAGCCACTCCATCGGAGGTACAAGAGCAACCGTGCTCTACCCAGAGACAACTCACGCAAATAGAGACGAAAAATTCAGAGTGACTCGGGAACAACCTCACCGAGCATCCGAGCTCTACCCTCTCTATTTATAGTCTTCTTGCTACAGGGGGAGAACCCGTTAACTCCCACCTAACACCGGGTTTTACCACTCTCTTTACCCAGCAGCGAGAACGAGCTCCAGTGCTTTACCCGTTACACCCAACGGCTCCACTGCTTTACCCGTTAGCGCCAACAACTCCCGTGCTTTTGCAGGGACACAGCTTCCCTTTGCAGCTTTCCGCATTTCTCCAAAATGCCACTCCGCTGCCTTCGGAAGCTTCCTCCGCCTTGCCGACACGCTTGCAACCACCTCACAGACCGTCGTCTTTGGCATCTCCACCGATCACGACCTCAGCACCCCGTGCCTAGTCTCGACCATCCACGCCTCACCACGACTAGTCTCAAAGTCCCGCAAACCATCACGGATAAGCAAACCATTACATAGCACCGCTCACAATAGTATCCAATCACTTGAGCGAAAGCGAACTCAAATCATACTCTTACCAAGTCGTATACCACCTACGACCGATCGGAAAAGAGAACAATGAATGCACACGACATACGACCACAAAATCAAGCCATACGACCAGATACGATGAGTCTACGATCATCGCTAACTTGCTACGACCACCCACAACTCGCTACGACTTTAACGCTCAAAGTCTACGACTTCAACCAAAGTCGTTACGACCGATCGAAAAGATAAACCAACAAATGCACAAGGTCCCTGACTTCATCACAAAGCCCTACGACCAAATTCCAGCTCAAATGGTCAAGTCCGCAGGTCATACGACCGATTCCAATCTGCGGCGAGCACGTCCGACCACGCCAGATCGCTCTCAATAACGTGAGTCGTAGAGTGCCGACTACTCACGTGGTCGGCTGCATTCGACCACGCCAACGTGATCGTAAACGACCGAATGACCTTCGACCATGCCCAAAATGGTCGTAAATGGTTCGGTGGCTTCGATAGCGCACAACGTGGTCGTGAGACATCTCGGCCAGGTTCCAACTGCTGGCAACATGGTCGTACGAGTCATTTCAACCATGACCAAGATATGACTATGGCAAAACCAGTCTTAAACTTCCCTGGAGACCTACGATCACGGCCAAACGTGGTCGTAACCTATTTCGACCACGACCAACGTGGTCGTCGCCGCCTTCGACCACGCCAACGTGGTCGTAACTGCCGACCACGCACCAATGTGGTCGTAATGGCCCTCGACCACGGCCAAACGTGGTCGTACTGCCTTCCGGTGCCCTTCGACCATGGCCAAAGTGGTCGTAGACCCCTCGGGTGACCTTCGACCACGCCCAAAGTGGTCGTAACCAGTGCGCATGACTTTCGGCCACGACCAACGTGGTCGTGTTAGCTGCAGAACACTTTGCCAGGGCTACGACAATGCAGAACTAGCACAAACCTCAAAAACTAAACTCAATCTTCCTAGAACAAGAGTCAATTACTCATCACAACTATGGGATGCCCTTCACATGGTCTCTCAATCTCCCCCTTGATGAGTATATTGACAAAACCAGAAAAAGCAAGAAGTTGAGTTTGAGTTTGAAGAATCCAACATGGTCCAAAGAAGGGAATGAAACTTATGACCATGTCGACTGAAGGAACCACTAGAGCAACAACTGAAAGAGCAAATTGATCTCCAAAGCTCTAAAATGATCCCATGGACTTTTTCTTCTCTATTCTCCCCCTTTTGGCAATAAACACATCAAGATGCAATAGAGAGAATATGACATGTCAATGGATGAATATGGCTGAAGTTTGTTTATTTAAGCATTTAGAGCCATGAGAATTATCCATAATGACCATAACGTAATACACCAAGCCATAACTCAATAAAACGCTATCTAGATCATGACAAAGATATATATAAGCCAGCTAGAGCACATAGATGACAATCTGAAATGTAATGCATTTTGTGAGCAAGTCACGTCATCAATGAGTAAAGTCTAGCTAGAGACATCCAAGGATGATGCAGGCCATGTCAATAAGCTAAGCGGAACAAAGAAGCTAACATTGAGTCCAAATAGAGTGCTATAAGCTCAAGATTGAAACATTGGTTAAAGTACGTGGTTCGATTGTAGATTAAGCAAATTGAGCACATTAAACATTGTCTTTTGAAAGCATATGGTTGTTTTCAACCCAATTTTTTGTTTATGTGCTAGATCTCAAGCCTTATGCGACTACTCCAAGCAATAAGCTTAAGAAGATAGTCTAGGTCATCCAAAACTCCCCCTAAGTTCATGCCAAGTGCAATGGCAAGCCGTCTCATAGGAAAGAATTGGTGAGATCAGTTTTTCGCACAAAGAGATCTTTTTTAACACATTGTACTAACTCATGTATCATCGGAGACTAAAACATCTCAAACTAAGGCTCAATATAGATTCAACGCTCTACTCAAACCTATTTGACATGGCATGAATCATAAAAGGATAGCTCAAGAAAGACTAAACTCAAATGCGAGCATGATAAGTTTAATTTAAGTTGATCAATTTTACTTAACTTATCATGGCAAACGCTAGTCTACACATATGAAGTCATGATAAATTTAGCAAGCTAAGCACAAGTCATGGCAAGGTGTAAAGCACTGAAGCATGTCATAATAGGATAATAATCAAGGCTCAATGCAGATTGATTATAATACTAGAATGCTGAGACTATCTTCTTAAGCTTCTAGCTTGGAGTAGTCGCATAAGACTTGAGATCTAGCACATGACCAAAAATCTGGTTGGAAACAATCATGAGATTTCTAAAGAAAAACAAGTCAATTGTGCTAAACTTGCTTAATTGCACAACGATCAAGTACTTGAACAAATGTCTCATTCTTGGACTTGTAGCACTCTAAATTGACTCAATACTAGCTTCTTGGTTCCACTTAGATTATTGACATGGCCTGCATCATCCTTGGATACCTTTAGCTAGACTATAATCATGGATGACTTGACATGCTAAGAAATTCGTCTAATTTTCAGATTGTGACTTATTTGGCTTAGTTTGATTATACATGTCTTGTCATGATCTTGATAGCATATTTATGTGTTATGGCTTGGTGTAATACTTCACGGTCATTTTGGATAATCTTCATGGCTCATCATGCTTAAAATGAATAATTTTCAGTCGTTTCATCCATTCGCATGATTTATTCTCTTCCTTACTCCTTGATGTGTTTATTGCCAAAAGGGGGAGAATATTGGAGAAAAAGCCATTTTGAGGAGTTCTTGGAGCTTTGAGGAAAACTTGCTCTTTCTTTACTCCTTTTATCGACATGGTCACAAGCTTTTTTGATTTCTTTTGGGACCATGTTTGACTTTCTTTCTTTTTCAAACTCAACTTTACGCTTTTTCTGTGTTTGTCAATATACTCATCAAGGGGGAGATTGAGAGACCATGTGGAGGTGACCCCGGTTGTGTGATGAGTAATTGACATCTGTTTTAGGAAAGTCGAGTTTGGTTTGTGTGGTTTGGACCATGTCGTTGCTCGGTGCAATCGGTTTCGGTCGGACCTTGTCGAGCTAGGTCGAACGTACTTAAGTCGTTTATTTTTTGTTTCGATCGGTTTGGACTTTGAGTATTTCGTCTGATGCTATTGTATGGTTACAATATTTCGAGCGGTGCTATGTGATTTATTTCTTGTCTGTGATGGCTGCAGGACATCGAGGTGGAGTCGTGGCGAGGCACGGGATGATCGGACTAGGCGCAGGTGGTGCTGAGGTCGGAGCGGTCGGGGTGTGCCGAAGACGGCGAGGACTCGAAGTAGCTGCGTGGCTTGGAGGGCAAGGAATGAGGAAGCTTCTTGGAAGGTGCGCGAGGGGCGTTTTGGTGAATACGCAAATCTGCACTAAAGAAAGTGGATTGTGGATAAAACACCATGAGTTGGTGGAGGCTTAATGGGTAAAGCATGGTGTGAACCCATTATGGAGGCTATAAATAGAGAGGTGCTCTCTAGTGCTGAAATTGAGAGAGGGGGTGTAAGAGTTAGGGTTTTATTTGGTTCTCTCCATGCATGAAAATGAGAGGGTTTTGAGTGCATTGGCTCACCATGTGTGTGTTTTAGAGATGGGTTGAGAGAGTCAGTGTGAGGTGCTATAAGAAACTCTATGTAATCATTCCTCTCTACTTCAATCATTCATGTCTCGGTATCATTTGAGATCTCTTGAGTTTGAGCTACTATGATTTTTTGTTTTCTCTTTGTGTCTACCTTTGTTTTGGTGATTGCTTCTATTTCTTCTCTAGTTTTTGTGCTCAGTCTCTGTTTTGCTGTGCCGTGTACTCTCTTTCAGTTCAGCGTGTGCTGCTCGGGTGATCTTATTTTTCTTTGTTGGTCCGATCTTCAATGCTAAACCCTCTGCATGTTGCCATCTTGGTGGGACTGCGCTGCACGTTTTTCATTTCCTGCAGATTTGGTTCTTTAGTTAGCTAGCTGCAGTTCCTGTTTTAATTTCTTGTTGGTACTCTTTGTCTCAAGGAGTTTGGCCAGCTGTCCCTTATGTGCTTCCACTGAGATTCTCCTTGCCGATCAATCAAATGAACCCAGCTGCAGCTACCACCCGTGAGATTTCACTTATTCTTCTTGCCGATCAAATAATGCTCTCGGGTATGCAGTCTCTTCTTACGGTTTTGGCCTTTTGAGTGTTTCCTGTTTCAAGCACCTCACGGCCAGCAGTTGTGCAGCCTTTAATCTCTACGGCCAATCCCTTTGCAGCATTGGTCTTGCCATTTGCTTTGTGTTCGGTAACTGGATCAAGATCACCTTTTTTACTTTCTCTTTTATTTGTGCTTTGGCAGTACTTAAAGCGGTCTTTCTCTGTCTACAACAGTTCGTCTAAAGTAGTCAAATCAATGTTTGTTTCTCTGCCGTGACAATGTTTTCCGCTGTTTCCTGTGCCGTGGCAAGAATTCTCTGTTTGTTTCTCTACCGTGACAGCGTTTTCTGTTGTTTTCTTGCTGTGTCAGCAGTTTTTGCCGTGGTATTGTTTTGAGCTGTTACTCTGCCGTGGCAATATTTTACTATAGTTTCTTTGTCGATCTGCTTTCTCTAGTCTGCCTCCTTGTCTTATGATTTGATGTTTCGGTCTTCGGTGAACTTTCATTTTATTTCTTCATAGCATCAATTGCTATCGGAGAAAGTTTTAAGTGGGTACTTTTGGGGGCCAATTTATAAGGGCACCATTCACCCCCCCCCCCTTCTGTTATCGTTTTCGATCCAACACGCTCCCAAAAGAGGCATCTCCAAAAGTGATCGTCTCATCACCTGGAGCTCAGGCTAGGGAAGAGAACCAACGAGAATCTCCGGTCATGTGTCAAGAACACCCGGAGTCCACAAGCCATACCTCTCCCTTCCCTGCCTGGTGAACCTAAGTCAACAAGAGGGAGATGGCTCAGTACTGGGATAAATCAAAAGAGATTTTGGAACTCAATGCTGAGTCACACAACGAGCAGAAGAAGTAGTCACACACGACTGACCTCTAACTACCCTATGCTCTCCGTCGCTCAGAAAGCCAGAAGGTCTATGAGTAGACTTGAAGCTATTGCTAGACTTGACTGCTATGAAAGAGCGAGTTGGAGCACCAGCAACATGCTGATCTCGCCGCAGGTAGCTATCTCGACGGGGGAAACGAGATCTACCCTCAGGATGGCGGATATCGTGACTAGAGGCAAATCGAGGACGAAAATCAGAAAACTTAGAAAAACCAAGTCCTTAATACTGCCCAGACACATCAACATGATCAACTCTAGACCTTGTGTTGGTCTTAGGTGCACTCAAAATCTGGGACTGACCCTGAATACGCCTAAGAGCTTGAGCACGGTCTCTCCGCGCGATCTTGGTACGCTTGAAGCATCTCTCTATCATGTGTCTATCCTTCTGACAGAAGGTACAATGAATCTTCGCCTTCTGGGAGGTCGAAGCAACAGGTGTTGTCACCTTACTGTCAGAGATCCCTTGGACAAAGCCCGCAGATTTGAACTCAACTTTCTTGGTTCTGGGCTTGACCTCGATCACACCTGCTGCTATGGGTCTGAGAACAGCAGGTGGATGCTTCCTAACATCCTCAAGAAAATCATATCCTAGACCTTGATTGAACTTGCAAATCTTGGATTGATTTAGAATAAGATTCAGCTTCTTCTTACCTCCAACAAATCTCTCAAGAGTGTTCAAAAGATACTGACACTCCTGAAAGAGAGAGGTGCAAGAAGAGCAGAGGGAAGAAGAGACAGCAGAAGGAGAGGAAGAGGAACCAACAGCAGAAGAACAAATGGCATGTGCACGCATAGCCGCCTCAACTTTGAGGTCTTCGCAAGGAACAGGAGGGATAGTCCTATTTCTAGCCGTTTGGTCCTCGTGTCTAAGCGTCCTACCACTTCCTTTGGCTTTTCCCCCACCATAGCACACACAGCACAAGCAGATTGTGACTTCTCTAGAAGGTCCTTAGTTAGCTTCACACATTTGTCATTCAATGCAATCAATTCAGATTTTAGTTTTTCACAGTTATTACATGGTGAGCTAACAGGGTCCTTAGAAGCATACTGAGTCATTTTCTTGTTATGATCAATCATTTCTTGAAACTGTTTTGAGACAGATTCAAGTTCAGCAGTTAATTTAGGACAGTTCATACATGAAGCAATCGACTCAAGCAAGGAAGCATGCAATTCAGCAATTTTATGATCTGCCTTCTTTAGGTTAATCTTTAAGTTATTACAACTTTCATAATTTTTAGGCAGGTCAAGAAGCATAGTGTAAAGACCTCTAAAAGCATTGTCCTTAACCTCACATGAGGTGCAAGAAATAATCTCAACAATACTAGATGAAAGAGCAGCAGTCTTAGTCATCTCTAATTCAGCTAACAGACTAACATTCTCTACCCTAAGCAAGTCTAGCTCAGAAGTCACACTATCATGAGAGGTCCTTAGCTTCTCCATATCTCCAAGCAAAGAACATACATCACATTCGTCACGGGAGGGAGCAGATATAAGTGAAGTAAGCTCCCATGACAGTCTCTATACTTCCTTCTCAAGATCAATAACCCTAGCTCTAGATCTAGCATAAAATTTTCCTAGCTTCAGAAATGCATCATTGAGCTGATCATAGGAGGGACATACCTCATCGGAGTTAGAGTAGAGGTTGTCGTCGCTGACATCGGCATCGTTGGCCATGAAGCACATGCCGATGAAGTCATCGTCGTCTTGGGGTCTTGATCATCCTTGCCGTCGTCGTCACTCCACCCCTCCACATCGCTGAAGTTGATGTTGTCGAAGGCGGTGAGGATATGGTGGAAGAGCTTCTTGGCTTTGCCAAGGTTGCTGTACTTCTTCTCTTTGCCTTGGGCATGAGTTGGGGGCTTCTTGTTGCTGTTTTTGTTGGTGTAGTCATTATTGCTCGTACGACCGTAGTTGTTCTTGCCCGTCTCTAGCTTGGGGCAATTCGCTCGAATGTAGTTGGGGCCACCACACTCAAAGCAGATCACCGGCCCTCCTCTCTTTCTGTCCCTCACTCTCTTGTATGCATGGGAAAACTTTCTGACTAAGAGAGCTAGTTGATTTTCTGGGAGCTGCTCTAGTTGATCATCGCCAATTTCACACAGAGCAACAAGAGAGAATCTAGAAACAATGTCAGAAGAAGATCCATAAACAGGACTGGGATCGGTGACCAAAGCCATCGACTATGACTTCGATTTGCGAGAGACAATGTCAATCTCGTTAGTCTTGAGGCGTGAATACAACGCATCAAGAATCAAAGTTGAAAGATCAGTCGTGTCCTTGATGGTGGTCACTTTCATCTCCCAAACTTGCAAACCAAGGCCGCAAGCATCTGTCGAGCGTTGTCCGAGTCGGGGTACGTGAGACCGACTGCTCGGAGGTTGCTCAAGATCTTGTGAAACCTCGCAAAACACTCATCCAAGAACTCTCTAGCGAGCATTTCAAACTTGTTGTAATCTCGCTTGTACTGGTCCTGTCGTACCATCTTAATTTGGGTGATGCCTTCATGGTAAGCATCGAGAGTCACCCAAATGTCATAGGCCGACGTAAGATGAGAAATGCGATCAAATTCGCTTCGTCTCAGTCCTTAGATTATGATGTTCCTTGCCTTAGTATTTGCCTCAACATCAGGCATGTTTGCCACATTTATGTTCTCATCGGCAGGAATAAGAAAACGAGTTATGACTTTCCGCCAGATCGCATAGCCCTAAGCATGTATGTAAGACTCCATCCTACTTGTAACAGCCCAGGTTTTTATGAAAATAAAAATAATTAAATAATTAAAATAAAATTTTAAATTAAAATAAGTATTTTGTGGTCTAAAGTTTAAATTTGGATTTGTCATGAATTTTTGTTTTTGAAAAAGCTGGATTTGAAAAGCATCTTCAGAAAAAAAACCTAAAAACAATATTAAATAAAATGATATTTTGATTTTCTATAAAAATCCTACTTTAAAATAATTATTTAGAGTTATTTGGTTTTTATTTGGTTTCCAGGATATTCTGGGTCTGAAAATGTATTTTTGAAATTAAATACCAACAATAGTTGGAAATATTTTTATTAAGTCAAAAATGTCCCAGAAACTTCTGTGAATTTTTCTGGAATTTTTGGAGTTAATTTCATATTTTTCTGAGGCTTAATTAATTTCCCTGGCTTTTCTGAAATTTAAAAATCAGAATCAAAATAAAAATTCCCTCCCCTTCCATCCGGCCGCCACATGGACGGCCCGGATCCACCGCGAATCCCGCCTACCCCCTCCCATCGACCGCCACGCGTGCGGCCTGATCTGCGCCACGTGCCTCCCTCGGCCCATCTGGCCCGTCCGCCCGCGCCCCTCCCTCGGCCACACGATTCCAATCCGACCGCCCGCGCCTCCTCTTCCGCTTCCTCTCACTGCACGTGGGCCCTGCATGTCAGCTCCGTCTTCCCCATCGTGCCTCCTCCTTCCTCCCGCACTGCCGCCTCCCGCAACGGCCGCCCCGCACCTCCCGACCTCTCCCCTCTTCTCCCGCGCGCACCGCCCGGCCCCTTCGTGCGCCGCACGTCCCGCCCCCATGTCCCCCTCTATCCGCGCCCCCACCTCCCACTTCCACCTGTAACCGCCGTCACCCCGCCAACCTCCGGCGACCAATTCCCCTCGCCCTACCCCACCTCTGGCCCCATAAGTACCCCCCGGGCATCCCCATCCTCCGTACTACCTCCCCTCCACTTCCCCGCCCCGCTCGAACTCCGCAGCACTGCCGCACCGAGCTCACCCCGTGCGCGTGCCGATGAGCACCCTGGCGAGAAATTGCGGCCAACCTGAGCCCTCCCGCGCTTGGCCGACGCCGCCCCGACCTTCGTCGTGTCGCGCCGAACCGCCTCCACCCCTTGCCCGAGCATCTCCGCCGCCGGAGCACCGCCCTCGTCGCCGCCCGAGTTGCGCCACCGCCTCTACTCACCGCCAGCTCACCACCGGCCGTCCCTGGTAAAATCTCGCGCCACCGCCGCATTCCCCTTCGCGCCCTCTCTCTCCTCCACCCCTCACTGCCGACCGCCGTGCCGCCGTTCGCCGGTGAGCTCCCCGGGCCCGAGCTCCTCCCCGGTCGGCCGGCCATGTCAACTCGGCCTGCCCACGTGGTAGCCATGCGGCGCCACGGCTCACCACCTCGGCGCCACCTCACTCGCTCCTGCCCCGTCAGCACCACGTGTGCGCAGTTAACCCCACTCCGCCACCTCAGCCTCCCCCTGAGCCCATGGACTTGGTCTACATGGACCGGGCCCACTGTCAGTCCCTCTGAGGCAGGGCTGACGCCATTAATCTGTTTTTCTTTTAGAAAAATAATTCTATTAATTCCTTCTGACGTCATAAATCCAATTTCCTTAAGAAAAATAATTCTAAAAATCCAGATTTTCCATTTTCCCTCTTTTAAAACTTCCCGGAGCCCGTTCTCCTTCGTCCTAACTCCGATTGAGCCCATTCAAATTTCTAAATTCATCAAAAATTCCCCTCTATCCATTTCTAGCCTCAATTAAAATATTTGAATTCAATTTGAATTTATTTTGAATTTGGTGGGTTATTTTCACGTGTAGACTTCAACGATTCGGGGAAATTCGACGACGAAGATTCAAACCAATTTGAAGAGCAAGGCAAGTCACACTCCTTGATCATGTTGATCCCAATTTTCAAAATAAAATTATGTTGGTTTAAAATATTCTGCATGCATATTGTTATTCAATTATTTAATTCAGTTTTGAATTTAGCTGTTGCCTACTTGTTATTATCTCCATTGACCTTGAATCACCTTGATACCTTGTGACCCTAGATTAAAACTCTAGTTGATACATTAGTATGGCTAGAGACTTTATGATTAGAAAATGCTTAGTTTTGCTTAGACATAATTATGGGTTGGGTTACCTTTTCACATAAAATGATGAATCTTTCACATAAAATGATATACTTTTGGTATGTACTCTTGATTTTGGTAAGTCAAGGAGTGTTATGAAATATTTTGAAAACCAAATATCAAACTTGGTTTAGACTTAGGCAATTGGTTAGATTTGTGGGTGCAGGCATGCCCTGTTGGTTGGAGCCGCAGTGGTTGATTGTCGTGCACGGGGGTATGTGGTTGGGCCTAAGTCAGATTAAGGATTGGTCTGTGAGCTACTGTTGCAAAGCCCTAATCGTACTACCACATGGCTGGTATGGGACAGCCCTGGCTGAATAATTTGCGAAGTTCCAACCTGAGTCAAGTCGTAGGTTGAAAGTGAGCGTGGTTGGTGCCATGTGAAGTCTCACTTGGGCGAGCATGGTCAAGAGGGGGTCCCGGTCTGGTGGATTCCTTACTGGGGTGAAACCTTAGAGTTGGCTCAACCAGGTTGAAGGCTTTGCATTGTAAAGGCCTTGTCACGACTCCCCACCGCACACCTAAGGAAGTGTGTAATCTAGTGGTACAAAGGGATGATCGTGTCTTGTGGGTAAAGCTGTACAACCTCTGCAGAGTGTATAATCTATCCTGGATAGCCGTGCCCAGGTCATAGGCATGCTGAGTAAAAGTTTTTCATGGATTAGATTTTGTTTTTCAAAAATGATTTTTGAAAACCTTATGGATGGATGGAATCCATGGGAGAAGGAAAACCTTGTGGGTAGATGGAACCCATGAGAGAGATTGAAAGCTTGTGGATGGATGGAATCCACGGGTGTTTGGAAACATGTGGATGGATGGAATCCATACGTGATCTTTTGGAAAAGATGGTCCGGGTGGGATGCCCGTGGATAGGTTGGTGTTTGGTCGGAGCCTGCACTGACGGTATTATTTTCAATTACAAGTTATGCTTTTACTTACTGTATTAAATTCAGCGATTTCAATCTACTTACTATATTTCTTAAATGCTGTTTTATGCAAACTAACCCTATAAGCCTTCCATTGAAGCCTTTATCATTATGATGCATTTCTCCGTGTGATTTATGGAGTACAAGTTTGTACTCACCTTGCACTCTCCATACAGAGGAAGATGTCATCGACTATGGTGAAGATTTGGACGAGTAGGCCGCGTCTTACTGTCGTTTGCCTGTGGGCAGGTTTGGGCTTCGCTATTTATCAGTTTGCTTCCGCAGTTAGTTACTTTATTTGTTTTGCCAATGAGCGTTGATGTAAGACTTGGCCATAAGGCTGTACCTTTTATTTAATATAAGGAGTCATTTGTGCTTGGTATTTATCTTTGTTGTACTGTGTGCACTAGCTGATCCTGGACTAGTGCGATTTACACAGAGGATCCAGGAGTTGTTACTCCGGGTTCTGACAAAGGTGGTATCAGAGCCATGACGACACTAAGATGTGACAAAGGTGGTATCCGATAGCTATCAAAGCTATGAAGAAAGAGGATTCAAGCTCACTAGAAACCAACACAGATCAGACATGAACAAGAGACATAGAACTACAGAGCAGTCCATACCCAAGAATTGGGGGGCTGGTCTGATTGCCGCAGTGGAAGCGGTCTGACCGCCCGTGCCACAACGGTCTGACCACCGGTGAGTGGCCGGTCTGACCGCCGAGGGAGGTCCGGTCTGACCGCCGAGGGAGGTCCGGTCTGACTGCCTTAGAGAACCCGGTCTGACCGGGAATGGTCTCAGTGGGAGACAGCAGAAAAACAGCAAACGACCGACTAAAAATTCTTACACAGTAAATACTAAAGACAACAGATGAAAGGGAAATCTGTCGAATGTTTGCTGTTCTTCTTAGGTCTATTGAACAGAACTTCATCCTAAACAACGAATTAACCTTAATGAGAAGAAAAAGCAGACAAATAGCTAGAGAAAACAGTGACTACTGAAGTTTGTCGAGAAGAAATCAACATGTGAGACATAATCCAATTTGCTTGTGATTCTTTAGTCTTCTACGCATGAATCTCTGAAATACATCAGAGAACCATCCTCAGATGAGAAAGCACAAAGCTTGAACCATCATTTCACTGAGAAAGAAAGAGAGCAAGAATGCTCTGCCTCCAAACCCTAGAATGGGGTAAACAGAGAAATCATGGCACATCGAGAGAGAAGAAAACCCATTGATTCTGCCTTTTGCTCTCAGGAATGGACTGACCAAATGACCTTGAGGATATTCCTAGTTCAGAGCAAAATGATTCCATAGCTATTCAACCCAAGAATCAAACCAAACCCAAAAGGGCAGTGAAGAACAGAGGGCAGTCCTGAAGCAAAAGAAACATAGAGAAGGCAAGAAACTGAAAACAAACCATCTCAGAATACAAGATATCTTGAATGGATACATTGAGATGAATGATGACATAGAGTTTTGCTACAACCATTTCATCCCCATTCTTGCATCGTGAGCAACACACCCAAAATAGAAAATCAAGAAGTATAGAACGAGTCCTGAGATTCTCATATGGGCAAGAGACAAAACTCACTCACATGCAAAAAGGAGGGAAACAAGCACACATTCTCCAAACCCTAAACCTCTCTATTTATAGCCTTCTGCTACCGGGTTCAATTTGCTTTGCCCATTATCAAACTCAGCCCTTAACCCGTTGTCTTCAACAAGATCCGCTTCCATTTTGCAGCCTTGCGTATTTTACCGAAATGCCCCTACTGCACCTTCCTGGAAGCTTTTTCTTTTCTTGCTGTCCACACCTCGCAACCACTTCGAGTCCTCGTCGTCTTCGGCATCTCCCGACCACTTTGACCTTAGCACCACATGTGCCTAGTACGGCCATCCATGCCTCGCCACGACCTCGCCTCAAAGTCCTGCATCATCACAGACAAGAAAACATCACATAGCACCTCTCAAAACATCATAATCATACACTAGCACTAGGGAAAGGTACTCAAGCATGAAATACCTAAAACAAACTCAAACTCTCTAAAACAAGTGTCAATTACTCATCACAAACATGGGGTTACCTCCACATGGTCTCTCAAAAGTCAATGGATCTAATTTGTTCACCTTGTCGACATGGTAAGATGGTCTCATTGCCTCATCCCCTACTCACTCTTATCATGACCGATTCTCCAAGTCAATTGTTACATATGGACTCAGTAGGTCCTAGTAGGGTTCAGTCTGTTGAAGGTAAATGGTATGTTCTTATTTTTATTGGCGATTACTCTAGATACTCTTGGGTGTATTTTATGACTTCTAAGGACGAAGCTTTCGGTCACTTTCGAGGGCTAGCTCTTAGAGTTGCTAATGAACTTTTAGGAACACTTAGAGCAATTAGGAGTGATAATAAAACTGAATTCAAGAACACATCATTTGCTTTTTTTTTATGCCATCAATTTTCGTCAGCTCAATGCCTCAATAGAATGGTGTGGTCGAACGTAAGAATATAACTTTGGTTGAAATGGCTAGAACTATATTAAATGAATATTCTATTCCTTGGAAATATTAGGCTGAAGTTGTTTTGATTGCCTGCTACATTTCAAATAGAGTATTCTTGCGAGCTAAACTGCATAAGACCTCTTATGAGCTTCAGTTTGGTCATTCTCCTAGTGTTTCTCACTTAAGAGTGTTTGGATATCAATGATTCATACTTAAACAAGGCAATTTTGATAAATTTGAGTCTAGATTTTCAGATGGCATCTTTCTTGGTTATGTAGTTCACACTTGAGGCTATCGTGTACTCAACTTAGAAACTAACAAAATCGTTGAGACCTGCGAGGTCACTTTTGATGAGGCTAGTCCTGGTACTAGGTATATAGGTCTCAGACGCACTCGCGGACATCTTCTGTGACTCCGATGACGATAACAGGGAGTTCCTGGGTCACTCTCTGACACATACGATCACCTCTACGACCATTCCTATAGATGTAAAGGCCACTATGACCATTACGATCTCTTCGACTACATCTATGACTACTTCACATGCTCATCTACATATTCAATGAAGTCATCCCTGAATAAGTGATCGATGAGTTAAATGAGATAATTCTTTGCAACAGGTATAACTCTAATGCCTCACATACTCATTCTGCTTTTGTCTCCTCTTTTGAACCCCAAGATGTAAATCATGTTTTATTTGATGAGTCTTAGATTAATGCCATGCATGAGGAATTAGAAAACTTTGAGTGTAATAAAATCTGGACGTTGGTTTCACCTCCTCATGGCCATAATGTGATCAGAACTAAATGAGTCTTTAAGAAAAAACAAAGTGAGGATGGTATTGTTGTTCAAATAAGGCTAGACTTGTGGCTCAAGGATTCACCCAGGTAAAAGGTCTTGACTTTGATGAAACATTTGCTCATGTTGCTCGATTAGAAGCCATTAGAATTTTATTAGCATTTGTTGCATCAAAGGGTTTTAGACTATATCAAATGAATGTGAAAAGTGCTTTTCTTAATGGCTATATTGAGGAGGAAATTTATGTTAGACAACCACCTGGTTTTGAGAATCCTAAGTTCCTTGATCATGTTTACAAGTTGTCCAAAATTTATATGGTCTAAAACAAGCACCCAGAGCATGGTATGATAGGATAAAATCATATTTGCTAAAAAATAACTTTCAAATGGGCAAGATAGATGAGACTTTGTTTACTTTCAAGTAATGATCTCGTACTGATAATCTTTGGTGGTTCCTCTCATGCCCTTGTTTCAATGTTTTTAGATACTATGAGCAGCGAATTCGAGATGAGCATGATGGGAGAATTCTTCCTAGGCTTTTAGATCAAGCACTTAAAGTTGAGTATTTTTGTTCATCAAACTAAGTACAACAAGGATTTACTTTATCATTTTGACATGGGGACAGTCAAACCAATTTCTGCACCCATGGGGTCTAGATCTGTGTTGGATTCTGACAAAGATGGAGAGCCTGTTGATCAAAAGGAATACAGAAACATAATTGGCTCTCTTTTGTATCTCACCATTTCACGACCACACATACACTTTAATATTTGTTTGTGTGTTTGGTTTCAAGCTTCCCCACATGCCTCACATCGTCAAGCAGTAAAGCGAATTTTCAGGTAACTTCAATCAACTTTGGAATTTGGCTTATGGTACTTGTCTTTCTCTTGTCTTACCCTTAGAGCTTATTCAGATGTGGATTTTGGGACTTGTCAAATTGTTAGGAAGAGTACTTCTAGAACATGTCACTTTTTAGGCATATCTCTTGCTTCATGGGTTTCTAGGAAATAGGTGTCTGTTGCATTTTTCACTACTGAGGCTGAATATGTAGCTGTTGCTTCTTGTCGCTCTCAATTGCTTTGGATGACAGCTACTGTTAAGGATTTTGGCTTAAAATTATATAGTGTTCCACCATTTTGTGATAACACTAGTACAGTTTGTATTGCTAAAAATCATGTGCAATATTCAACAACCAAAAACATTGATATTCACTATCATTTTCTTAGAGACCACGTAAAAAGGGAGATGTTATCTTACATTTCATTGATTCCGATTCTCAAGTTGCTGATATTTTCACCAAACCGCTTGATTCTTCTCATTTTGCTCACCTATGAAGTGAGTTGGGTGTTTTGCATCTTATGAGATTATTCTGGAGGGGGAGCTTGGTGTTTAAATATTTTGAAAGCTTTGTCTATTATACTTGTCAAATAATACATTAAGTCCAAGTCTTTAAAACCAAATAATGTGTAGTAGACCTGTTTTTATCATATTTATTCATTTACTTTGTAGTCGAAGTCAAAACAGGTTGCAATTAATTTGCTATATTTGAACTAAAACATGACATGGATGAAGACCTTGACTAGATTGATTGTAGATGTCACCTTGTGATGTTCATAAAAAAGGATTAGCTTGATTGTGAGTCCTCTTTTAAATCTTAGTCATGAGGCTCGTATGTTTCATATTGCAATTGTTTTATGATCACTCGAGTTGGCATGTTATGATAAAAATAAAAAAAGAGAAAAATTAAAAAGATGTATGCTTCAAGCATGCCATGGTTAAATAAAAGAAAAAGCACAAAACGAGTATGCTTCAATCGAAAAGAAGTATGCTTCAAGCGTGCCACCATTCAAAAGAAATTTGCTACAAAGATGGAATTATGAAAAGAAGTATGCTATAAGCATGCCACACACTTCAAAAAATAAGTATGGAGCTATAGGTTGTTATATGATACTGCTAGTTTGACTAGATTTAAAGCTTGCTTCACTTTTATGTTTACTCTTTTAGGTGTGTTATCCCTTTGTGCTTTTTATAGATCGGTTTAGTTATGGTCGAGATGCCCGTTATTAATCGACTTTGCTTAATCATGCTGAAGACCTATTTAGACTTGCCTTATGGTATATAACTTTATATGATCTAGGGAGCTCTATTCAACAAGATGATTTGGATATATTCTTAAATCAATGTAAATTGACTTTGATAATCTACAAAGATTCTGGATGTTTACTCTCATTGCTTCTTTTTAGAATTATCTTCTCTCTGGAGCACTTGATGATTTCATTATCAAAGGGGGAGAAGTTAGCAGAAAGGGGAAGAGTTAGATGAAATGGGGAGAACTAAGAAAGGGGGAGAACTTTCGTTCAGGAGATTTTGAGGTGTTATTAATGTATTCATCAAGAGGAAGATTGTAAGACCATATGATAGTTGTAGACTTCAAGTGCTTTCGAATGATTTAATTCTTGTGTTATAGTACTCGGTTGGCAGTCTGTGCTATAGTTACCGGTTGTTAGTTGGTACTACAGTACCAGGTGAGTACTCGATGGTCAATGCTACAATATTTGTTCAGTACTTGGTAGTTATTGTTACAATACCTGGTCGGTGATGGGTAGCCATAGACTTTGGGATCAGTAGTCATTGATTTAGCAATCTGGTTTCTTAGATGTTGTGATTGGTACTCGGTATTCAGTACTCAATGGAACAATATTATTTGATGGTCGGTAGCGATGGTTGTGGTTCCCAAGTGTTCTGAGCAAAACGATAGTATTTTTCGAGTACTTGTGTCTTTGAGTACTCGATGAGCTAGCGATTGGATTTTGCATAGAGGGCATAACTGGTTGTAATGGGTGATTTGAAGTTGGTGATTTCTGGAGAATGTGGAATTGTGGTCATGGACAACCTGGATGGTGTTTGTTATGGTTTGGTTCTTATTTATGGATAGATGAGGGTGTGTTATATGTGGGTGGACTTATGTTTGTCAAGTTATGAAGAACGTGTGCTAGTGAAAAATGTTTCTTTGGTCTTTGCATGTGCAGGTAGGCATAGAGACAATCATGGTTGGTGATGAGCAGATCAGGACTGGGATGGGAAATCTAAGGTCCAAGTAGTCAAGGATGTCATGCGAGGTGATCCGACTCACGCTGGAGCATGTGGAGATCAAAGGTGGTGATTCGTGGAGAAGCTATGGGCGGTGCGGTCCAGGAGGCTTTGACACGAGAGTTGGTGTGTGATGAAGATATAGGAGGTGCTCTCCTGGAGACTTCGTCGCGTGGTGTGTTAGGAGTTGTGGATGGAGTCCATAACTAAGAAGATTGAGAGTTTGAATAAAACCCGTGTTTGAAAGGGTTTCAGGTCCCTTAGGGACCGTTTGGCATAGCTCTAGCTCCGAGATCTATACTGGATCTGTAGTTTGTTGACAAATTAAAGTGATTTAAATATTTTTATTTAATATATAATATAAATGAAATGAGTCATGTAAATGCACTTAACATGCCTACAACTCTAGATCCAGGATTTCCTAGAGCTACAGATGACCAGCTCTAGGAAATCTACAGATTTCCTAGAGCTAGAGCTCTGCCAAACGGGGCCTTAGTTTTAGGAAGAGATAAGATTTGGATCCATGTTTTAGGTAGACACAATTTGTGATGTTAATCTATAAATGCAGGTAGATGCTATAGGTTAACATATGGTTTTTGATACGGCTTTTCAAGGCTTTTGTACGGTTCTTAGAGAGTCTTGACAATGTTCTGGCTTTAGTCTTTTCACTAGGGCTTTTAGGGGTGCTTGTGAGGACATTTTGTAAATCCATAAATTTCCAGCAATAAAGATAATCTTGAATCAATCTGGTTCTTGATTTGCTTAAAGTGCACTGGTGATTGTTGGTGGTTTCAATCTTATGACAATGTTCAAAGTGTTTGAGCGAAGCAATCAAATAGATTGGTCGATTGAAGTGAGTGATTGATCAAGCGATTTATCATTGAGTGGTCGAAAGCATCACTGACCATCAGAAGACTTCAAAAGGTGGCAACAATCATTCACCCTCCTCTGATTGCAGTATCGATTCTACAACAACAAAGTATACCGTCTAAACAAAGCATCAGCAATCCAACGTTCATGTCTATGATTTAATTCAGATTAACTTCTAATATACTTCAAAGATTCATAATTAGAATGTATAACAAATTCTTTAGACCATAGATAATGTTACCATGTTTCTAAAGTTTGAACTAGAGCATACAATTATTTATCATTAGTTGAATAGTTCAAACTAGATCTACTCAATTTCTCGCTAAAATAAGCAATAGGTTTACCTTCTTGTATCAATACACCACCAATTCCAATTCCACTAGCATCACACTCAAGTTCAAAAGTCTTACCAAAGTTAGGAAGTTGGAGTAATGGTGCATTTGTGAGCTTTTCTTTGAGAAGGTTGAAAACTTCTTCTTGCACTTGTCTCCATTTGAAAGGAACACTTTTATTCGTCAATTCATTAAAAAGGTGTGATGATGGTGCTAAAACCCTTCATAAAGCGGAGATAGGATCCAGCAAATCCATGAATGCTCAACCCTTATGTGATCATTTGTGGTGTCGATCAACTCTTTATAGTTGCAATCTTGACTTCATCTACCTAAAGTCCTTACAGAGTAACAACATAGCCAAGAAAACAAACTCGATCAGTGTAAAAGGCACACTTTTCAAGATTACCAAACAAACGTGTATCTCTCAAAGCAATAAAAATAGCACATAAGTGTTCAAGATGTTCATCAAGTGACTTGCTGTAAATTAATATGTCATCGAAGTAAACTACCACAAATTTAGCAATAAAAGCACATAAAACTTCGTTCATTAATCTCATGAAAGTGTTAGGTCCATTAGTTTAACCAAAAGGCATCACTAGCCACTCATATAACACGAACTTAATTTTAAATATAGTCTTCCATTCATCTCCAAGATTCATTCTAATTTGGTGGTATCCATTACGTAAGTCAACTTTAGAGAAAATAGTAGAGCCGCTCAATTCATCAAGCATATCATCTAACCGAAGAATAGAATGACGATATCCAATAATGATATTGTTAATCACTCCACAATCAACACATATACGCCAAGATCCATCTTTCTTAGGAACTAAAATAATAGGAACAACACAAGAACTAAGGCTTTCACGTACGTACCCTTTGTCAAGCAAGTCTTGCACTTGATGCTGGATTTTCTTAGTCTCATCCAGATTAGTCTTATACGGTGCACGGTTTGGCAAAGAAGCTCCTAGGATCAAGTTAATTTGATACTCAATTTCCTTTAATAGATGGCAGTTTCTGGGGTATTTCAGATGAAAACACATCATTAAACTCTTGCAAAAGGTTAGTGACAGCAAGAAGTAAAGATGCGGGTAAATCCTCAAGTGAAAACGAAGCATCTTTGCAAAGCAAGGCATAACAATCAGAATTTTTCACTTGCAAGTCATTAAAATCAGATTTAGTAGCTAATAGAACATCATCTTTCAATTTAATTTTATTCTTTCTAGCATTTGATTCTTTTGCTTCTATCTGATAGAATCGGTGGAAAGTATTTTTTAGCTTCTATCTGATTCTCACTTTTAGCATTCTCCTTTTTCTCACATTCAGACTGTTCAATTTCACCTTTAATAATGGCTTCAGGAGACATTGGGTGTAAAACAATTTCTTAGCCTTACGCATGAGAGTATATTGATGAGTTCTACCATGATGAGTGAAATCCTTATCAAACTACCATGGTCACCTAAAAGTAAGGAGCATGCTTGCATAGGCACAACATCGCAATTAATATAATCATGATATGAACCAAGCGAAAATTGTACTCTGACAGTTTTGATTACCTTCAATTTACTATATGAGTTAAACCATTGGATGTAGTAAAGACGTGAGTGAGGACTTGTGGTTAAGCTAAGGTTCTCGACCATCTTCAAGCTGGCCAAGTTATTGCAACTTCCTCCATCAATGATGACACGACATGAACGTTCCTTGATGACAAACTTGGTTTGAAATAAATTGTATTGTTGGTCCTGTTCAGCACTCTCCATTTGTGCACTAAGCACACGCTTCACTAAAAGACTCATGTACTTATTTGAAGCTTCAGCACTCAAGTATTTTCCTTATTCATCACTAGTATCAATCTCATCACTTGCATGGTCATTTGTAATAAGTGTATATTCTTCATTAATTTCACTAGCTGAAGTATATTTACTATCTTCTCTCACAATGAGAGCTCGCTGAGTTGAGCACTCTCTCATCAAGTGACCGAATCCCTTGCACTTGTGACATTGGATATCCCTTGTACATCCAGTGAAAGCAACTGAAGATGCATTCTTTGTTGGAGTAGATTTGGTGGGAACTTGAACGGCTGTAACCTTTCTTGCTTTAGGTGCATGTGAGGGCATGGAAGTAGAATTAGAGCGCACTCGGTTTGGTGTAGAGGAAGGAGCGCCCTTGCTGTTCTGACACTTTGTTTGGAGGAAGAAGAACCACCAAAGTTACCTTTTAGTTCTTGTACTTCCCTTTCAGCTTTACAAGCAAGATAAAATAAATGAGTGACAGAATTATATTCTTTATAGTCAGGTATGTCTTGAATTTCCTAGTTGAGCCCTCCCAAAATTCTAGCCATTTTAGCTTCTTCAGTTTCTTCCAAACAACAACGCAATAAACCAATTTACAATTCTTGTAGTATTCTTGTATTGACCTATTGCCTTGTTTTAAGGATTGCAATTTATTTAACATGTCACGTGAAAAGTATGAAGGCACAAATCTAGCTCTCATGACTCTTTTCAAAACATTCCAAGTTCTAGATATATGTGGTAGTGTACATTGTTTCTTCCACCAAATTGAAGCAAATTTAGTGAATTCACTAGTAGCATCCCTAACTATTTTATTATCAAGATAATTATGGCATGCAAATTTTTGATGTAACTATAATTCTCAATCGAGATAAGCTTTATGCTCTCACACATTACACTTAGATGAAATATTTTGCACTGACAACCCAACTAGGTCGGATACGAATATCTTCCTACAACTTTTGTAACAAATCTTGGTAGAATAAATTTCTAGCAGTTTTGTCGGTTTTTCACCGGTATTTGACCCGTTATCGGTTTCAAACCACCTAAATTAATATTTTAAATCATAAAATTCGTCCGGGTTTTTTTTGAGTTCCAAAAACGGATCAAATAGCCTTGAATACAAATACAAAGATCTTCGAATACGAAGATTCTCAAATACAATTGCGAATACGAATATGAATATTCTCGAATACAAATATAAAATTTTTAAATACAGATTTTACTTATCATATTCATATTTTTTAAATATAAATATTGAATAAAATAAATTATTTGTTACTGTTTCCACACCGTGGGTATTGCCTCGTCCAATGCGGCTCTTCGAGTGGGCTCGCTTGCATCTCAACACACTGTTGTCAGCCAAGTAGGGGTGGAAAACGGTAACAGATAATTCGTTTTATCCGATATTCGTATCCGAGAAAATATGAATGTGATAAGCAAAATCCGTATTCGAAAATATTCGTATTCGTATTCGAGAATATTCGTATCCGTACTTGAGAGTATTCGTGTTCACATTCGTATTCGAGAATATTCATATCTGTATTTGTATTCGAGTCTATTTGATTTATATTCGATCCGTTTTTAGAACCCACGAAAAATCCGTACAAATTTTGTGATTTAAAATTTGAATTTAGATGATTTAAAACCGGTATCTAGTCAAAAACCAATGAAAAATTGGCAAAATAGATAGGAATCCGTTTTATCCGATATTCGTATCCAAGAAAATCCGTATTTGAAAATATCCGTATTCGTATTTGAGAACATTCGTATCCGTATTTGAGAATATTCAAATTTATATTCGTATTCATTTTAAAAATATAAATTTATATTCATATTTAAGACTATTCGACCATATTCGATCTATTTTCGCCCCTACAACAAAGCCGCTACCCTGCAGGTCTCGCTTCTCCCTGCCGCTCTTCAAGACATTCGGTGTGTTTGGTTGCTGGGATGGGGTGGGATGGAATGGGATGGTTCCTTTGACCAAGTGTATCCATGTGTTTGGTTTGAGGGATGGGGTGGGATGGAATGGTCCAAAGTGGGATGAGCTTGTGCAAATTTAGAGAATATTCTTCTTAGATGCTGGACCATGTGGTTCTATTTTTTTTTGTAGAACCATCTCATCCCATCCCCATCCCATCTCATCCCACTCCATCCCAGCAACCAAACACACCCACCGCCCAGGCTGAGCTGGCAGCTCGGCTCCGACGTGGGGCTGCGAATCCACGGAATCCACTGGCCAGCCTGCGCACTGTGGAAGTGTGGATGACCCAAGCTCAAAAAGAAGAAGAAAAAGAAGAAGAAGAAAGAAGGTCTCCTCCGTCGTGCCGGGCAGCGAGGGCTTGGGAGTTGGGATCCATCATTTCCTCCCTCCCGTCAAGTGACGGCTCCCACTGCGGCACCGCTACACCTGACGCCCCGCGCCACCCTACCCATGGCGGCCGCCTCCGGTGGCGGCGAGACGCGGCTGATCGACCGCTGCATCGACGCGGCTGCGCGCGGCGCGGCCACCGTGGAGACCTCGCGCTGCCAGCGCCGCTCCCTGGAACGCCTCCCCCCGCAGCTGGCCGACGCGCTTCTCCGGCGCCTCGCCGCCCGCCGCCTCCTCTTCCCCTCCCTCCTCGAGTAATCCCCCACCTCCTCCAAATCGAAATGCCCGAGAACGCGCGATCGTTCCTTTGTTTTCTATGTTTTCTACTATGAAATGGACTTGCGCTGTTTCTTGGATCTCTTGTTTCCTGCGGCGTGTGGATGAATCGTGCTTGCCGTCTAGGGTTTTCCAGCACTCGGTGGAGGAGATCGACTTGAGAGGCTACATCGCCGTGGATGCAGAGTGGCTGGCTTACCTCGGCTCGTTCCGGCACCTGAGGGTCCTCAAGCTGGCGGATTGCAAGAACGATAACAATTCTGCGGTCTGGGCGCTCTCCGGTACAGCGCTGAAGCTTGCCCTATTATGATTGTATCATGGTTTCTGGTCTTTAGTTTTGCTGACACGACTAGTTTGATTGCAGAAATTATCTAACTAGTTTTAGCAAAATTCTTCTGATGCTTCAGGCATGAGCACGTTAAAAGAATTGGACTTGTCGCGATGCTCAAAGATCTCTGATGCCGGCATCAGACATATAGTCTCCACTGAAAATTTGGAGAAACTACACTTATCTGAGACTAGGTTGACTGATAATGGGGTGGTGCTCATTTCATCACTGAAAGGCTTACATTCGCTAGATTTAGGGGGAATTCATATGACTGGCAAAGCCCTATGGTCTTTACAGGTATATGCTCTCGTGATGTACAACCATTTTATTTCATCAACAAAATGTAGACATCATCCCGTGTTATCCTTGTGTTAGTTAGTAGTCTTGACATTTTTTTATTGTGTATGTACATATCATGCCACTGCTTGCTGATTTCTTTTGAATACTAACATGTACCAGAGTGTTAATTTCTTATAGTTGGATTATTGTTCTAGGTATTGACACGACTTGAGCACCTTGATATATGGGGTAGTGAAACTACTAATGAGGGAGCTTCTGTCCTTAAAGTGTTTAAAAGATTGAGCTTCTTGAATGTTTCTTGGACAAGTATTACTCGTTTACCAGTTCTTCCGACCTTGCGATGTCTAAATATGAGCAACTGCACAATTCATTCTATTCATGATGGTGATTCTGAATTTCCTGTTCCTCTGGAAAAGTTTATTGTCTCTGCAGCCTCATTTGACAATGTTGATGAAGTGTTTTCTAGCATCCAAGCAAGTTCATTGTTCTACTTGGACATGCCTGGTTGTTCTTTAAGCAACTTGTATATCTTGGAAAAGATGAAGAATCTAGAGCATTTGGACCTTAGCTTCAGCAGAATAAATGACGATGCAATTAAATATGTTGCAAATATCGGAATGAACCTGAGATATCTGAGCCTCAAGAATGCTGGAGTAACTTCCCAGGCACTATGTGTTTTGGCAGGAACAGTTCCAAATCTGGTTTCGCTGTCTTTAGCTCATACAAAAATTGATGATTCTGCTCTAGTATATATCAGCATGACGCCTTTGCTGATAATGATAGATCTATGTCACACAAGTATCAAAGGTTGCTCTCTTGCTTAGCATCTATTTCTTTTTCTTGATTAAATCAACATGCTTTCTCCTCAAGAAACTCAGTTCTATCATATGACAGGGTTCACTCGTACTGAAGCGAACTCAGACAATATTGTCTATGTCTGCACTTGAGCATCTCAGATACCTGGAAATCCTAAATCTGGAGGATACACCACTGTCAGCTGAAGTTATACCTCCCTTAGCATCCTTCGGAGCACTGAAATACTTGTACCTAAAAAGTGATTTCTTGTCTGATCCTGCCTTGCATGCCCTGTCTTCTGCCTCAAATTTGATACATCTTGGGTTTTGTGGGAATATATTGTCAAACTCTGGGCTTCTGCAGTTTGTGCCCCCTGCCAAGCTATCTATGTTGGATTTAAGCGGCTGCTGGATCTTAACAACAGACACTATTTCAACATTTTGTAGGCATCATCGAATGATTGAGGTGAGGCATGAGCTTATGCAGGAACTTCAAGGAAATTGTGGTGGTGCTTCCCAAGTTCACAAGTCTAGGCAACCTCCACATGCAAAAGCAAAAGTGGTTAACAGTTCGGTTGGCCCTAGCAGGCTTCCTGATATCTGGTTTGTAGGTAAGGATGCTACTTTCAGTTGGAAAATAGGAATATAATCTCAGTTTGAGATGTACATTTTATAAGATATTGACAGCATGTTTGCCTTCTGATTTGAACAGATGAAAGGATAAAATACAGCAAGGAGGAATTGATGGAGCTGCAAAACCTTGCCAAATCAAATTCGGTGATGCATGGTGTGCGGCTTCCACCGGAACTGCAAAGGATTGAATGAGACAAGTTCTGTTTTACCTTAATTTTTCATGCACTTCAATCTTGTCATTTGCCATAGTTTAGCTATTTTGTTTTGGGATGTGGCAATTTTGAATTAGCTAAACACAGTTACATTATATTGGAAAAGATGGCTGGTGGTTGTCTCTCTGTGTCCACTGCAAATTAGCCTACTGTTGTTAGACAATAGGAAGAATTAGCTTAAATAATTTGTATGTTCTTGTGATACCTGAAGAATCTTTTCGGTCAGCTTGGCTGTCATTACGTTGTCATTTGTGTTAGGCTGTTAGCTTTGACCATGTATCCAAATGGTTGATGCTTTCGGATCTGTGGTGCTATTTGTCTTTCAAACTTGTATGGATTTACCATTTGATCATCCTCTTACCTTATAGACTTGCCTCTGCCCCATGGGCATATTTTAACCAAAGGAGTTCATTGCTCTGTAGCTTGGTTCATGTAAACCTTTTTCCTGGATGAAGATAACTCTATTCACATCCATTCTATTCCTTTATTGGTGGAAAATCAATAAGGTCAATGAGAATTACCTGATCCAATTAATATTTTTTTCTCTTAAGATCTAGTGGAAATGTACATCGCTGTACCTGTGACTATTCCCTGTATGCTGTAGTATGTACTATGTATCATAGCTTCTATATTTAAACGCATCATGATCCATTTACTGGACAAACTGAGAGGGCAAGCAGAGATGATACTTCCCTCTGAATATTGCTTTGTTTTGGCTTTAGACATGTTTGTATTGATTCGGAAAATCAAAATTAAATGAACGTTGTTCTCTGTAACCAGCCACCAACTATGAATCCATGGTCACACAGGTCAAGTAATGCACAGGTATGAAGAAAAAAAAGTATGCTACTAATGAAGTTGTAGTGTTCATATAAACGGCACAGATTCTATAAATGTTAAGATAAACCAACTGTACAACAACTGATTCTTTGCATGATCTATAAATGTTAAGATAAACCAACTGTACAACAACTGATTCTTTGCATGATCCATGATTTTAAAAAGCTAAATATGAACACCAGTTACAACTTACTACCAGAAACGCTCTGCTGAGCCAGAAGTCTGCATTTGCTTCAACAAAACCAAACCTGCGCACCTCATCAGCCACCTCTCAGGCTCTCACCAGTATTCTCCGCATGAGCATTCCCCATCTTTCATCCTATGGAACCTGTTGCTATCTCTCAGTACTATCTCCCTTCCAGTGGCCTTAGAGATATACTTGATCGCCAAATGGCAATCTGCGCAAACACGGAGGTTCTTAAATATCCTTACTGGTTTTGTTGCTGCCGTAGTAATCAAACCAAATGCGACAGCAATCTTCTCGCTGTGTTGAAGCAGATACTGCTCCTTAAGCTCATCCGACATGTCATGGAGTACAATGCTTGTGTCTGGTACATAGCCCATGCCTCTGATTTTTGTGATCAATGTGTCCAACTTCGCGTAGATCTCTTCTGCTCGAGGATGGCTGGTATCACCAGCCCGAAACTCATGAATGGTGTTCTCAACATCCATCCAGCTCAAGCCAGTTTCTTTACTCAAGTTCTTGTCCCTCATCACACTCCTGATTTTTGCAACTTCATCCCATAAACCAGCATCAGCGTACAAGTTAGACAGCAGGACATAGGGAGCTGGATCTCGTGGCTCGAGTTCTATGACATGTTTAGCAGCAATCTCTCCTATCTCAATATTGTCATGGGTCCTGCAAGCACCGAGGAGAGTCCTCCAAACCAATGCATCTGCCTTCAAAGGCATTTCGTTAATGAACTGCAGGGCTTCTTCAACAAGGCCTGATCGCGCAAGCAGATCCACCATGCAAGCATAATGCTCCATCCTCGGTATGAGTCCGTGATCCTTCTGCATTGATCTGAAGTACTCCTTCCCTTCTTTCACTAGACCAACATGACTACAGGCAGATAACACAGAAATGTATGTGACATCATTTGGTTTGATACCAGACAAGATCATGTTATGAAACAATGCTAGCGCTCGTTTTGCGTATCCATGCTTCGCTAAGCCACTGATTATTGAAGTCCATGACATCACATTATGGTCATTCATTTCATCAAACGCTCGGCAAGCATCCTCTAAGTATCCACACCTAGAATACATGGAAACAAGGGAGTTGCTTATGCCTCTATCAGACCCAAATCCTGCCTTCAGTGAAAGGGCATGCAATTGCTGACCTTTGGTTAGCAACCCTACACTGGCGGCAGCACTAAGCAGGCTAGCAAATGTGAAAGTGCTGATTCCCACGTCCATGCTCTCAATCTGATAATCTCGAGAAGCATTGCTCCTCTTATTTCCACCAATATCGCAACTGAAAGAAACCATGTTCCTTTCATAGAGCTGGTCGAACGCCCTTCTAGCCTCTTCCATGCAACCAGATTTGGCATACAGGCTGACCAGAGCATTCCCAACAACATTTACAGGTGCTAGGCTGGATTTGATGACATGGGCATGAATTTGTCTGCCTGAATCCTGATCAGAAAGGTTGGCACAGGCCTTAAGAATACTAGAATATGTGATATGGTTTGGTCTGACGCTTTCATCTAACATTTTGCATAAGAGGGCCATCACCTTGTTTTCCTGCACTCCGCATTGCGCATATCCTGATATCAGCGCTGTCCACGACATCACGTCATGCTTGGGCATCCGTTCGAAGACTGACCTTGCATAGTCCATCGACTGTTGTATATGCGACTTTGAATACATGTCCACAAGCCCACAGCTCACATAACCATCAGATGCCAGCCCAAGCCGGAGTGCTAGAGAGTGCAGTTGCTGCCCCAACCTGACTGAACCCAACTCCGCACAAGCTGAAATCATACTGCTCATGGTGTACCTATCGGGCTCAAAACCGTCATCCAGCATATCAAGAAACAGCTCAACCGCCTTATCTGCGCAGTCTCCCTGCACGTACCGTGTAATCAGCAGCGTCCAGACGACCACCGTCCTCTCGATCAACCCATCAAACACCATTCGCGCTGCCGCCAGGTCCCTGTTCCTCGCGAACATATCAATCAAGGCACAGCCCACAGACATGTCGGTTCCCCAGAAGCCCGTCTTGATTACAAACCCAAGAACCGCGCCACCAGCCAAGTGAAAGAGCTCCCTCGGGAAGCAGGAGTGGGCCGCGGCGCACAGCGTGAACGCGTTCGGCCGGAGCCCCGACTCGAGCATCTCGCCGAGCAGGCGCAGGGCCTCCCGCTCCGCGCCGTTCCGCGCGAGGCAGGAGGCCATGGCCGTCCAGGAGACGAGGTCCCGCAGGCCGCGCATTCCGTCGAACACGTTGCGCGCGGCGTCCACGGCGCCGCACTTTGAGTAGAGGGTGAGGAGGGAGTTGGCGACGACGGCGTCGGTGGAGAG
The DNA here is from genome assembly GCA_036346575.1 of Dendrocalamus sinicus. Classification (NCBI taxonomy): domain Eukaryota; kingdom Viridiplantae; phylum Streptophyta; class Magnoliopsida; order Poales; family Poaceae; genus Dendrocalamus; species Dendrocalamus sinicus. The sequence goes on along the minus strand of CM070653.1, from coordinate 8,373,027 downwards.
GAGGCCGGTGCGGAGGAGGCGGCGGTGGAGCGCGCGGCCGAGGCGGAGGTCGCCCTCGCGGGCGGCGGCGGCGAGGAGCGACGAAGCGTCGGAGGGATGGCCGGAGGAAAGCGCGGGGGTCGCGGTGAGGGGTTTGGGGTGGCGACGAGAGGTCGGGGTGGGGGATGGAGGTGGCGGTGGCGGCGGCGGTGGGAGCTTGGCGGGAAGGGCGGTGAGGACGGGAGCCATGGCGTGGCGGGAAGGGAACGAGGGGAGTGATGCCGTTGGATACTAACGTGTCACGGACCGGCTATGGGCTGGGCTTGGGCTGCCTTGGTCAATGGCCCAACCAAGGGAAGACACAGTGTAGGATATGAGACGTGAAGAACGACGAATTTTTTTGTACGGATAATCTATTTTTTATTCAAAATTACATAAATATACCCGCGGGAAATTTTTTTACAAAAATAGGCTCCAGTCGCCTAATGGTTGGGCGATCGAGCCTTCACCAACCAGACGGCGACACAATATATCTCATTGCCTGATGAGAGCGATCGCATTAAATCGCTCTTCCGTATGGCGACTTAACTGTAGTCGCCATCCCGTTAGGCGACTGGAATGCAGTCGCCATCCCGTTAGGCGACTGCAGGTAGCCCCCGTGATTGTTTTAGATTTTGTGAATTTTGTAACGTTAAACCGTTAAAAAATACGGTGAAGTTGTAATAAAAGTTTATATTCATTGTATATTGTAGGTGTGTAAAAAGTTTTTAAATTTTTTTTATGAAAGATTGAGTAGAGAACGATCGATACATACACTGTTAAGTGAGATAGTTTATGTGCGGAAAGAGATGATAAACTTATGTAAATTTAAATAAACTTCATAATATAACTGTGAGTAACATGGCGCATGTTTTTTCATTACATGCATAACATATATAGCATCTGCAGCACGCCTCACTGGTCACCCTGCTTGCCCCGTCACCGCGCCCGCGTCCTCCCATACGACCTCGCTTGGCCCTCCTCTGGTGCAACGGATTAGGACGATCCGAAAAGGTAAAACGAGGAGGAGGGTGTCTATCCCGCCTGCTATTTGGTGGAGTCAATCGCACTCTGGTGTGTAATCTCCGGTGCACCGGGGAGGGAACTGGCAGAAAGAACCTGCGATGCGACGTCGGGCGACGGCGCGAAAAACTGGTCCACATCCTCCTGGCCTGGGGGATTTTCTACATCTAAATTTGTACAATTAATCCAACATTAAATTTTCTACATCTAAATTTGTACAATAATTTCAACACTAAATTTTCTACATCTAAATTTGTACAATAATTTCCACATTAAATTTTATACATCTAAATTTAAACACTAAATTTTCTACATCTAAATTTGTACAATTAATCCAACATTAAATTTTCTACATCTAAATTTGTACAATAATTTCAACACTAAATTTTCTACATCTAAATTTGTACAATAATTTCAACACTAAATTTTCTACATCTAAATTTGTACAATAATTTCAACATTAAATTTTCTACATCTAAATTTGTACAATAATTTCAACACTAAATTTTATACATCTAAATGTGTACATTAAACTTGCTACATCTAAATTTGTACATTAAACTTTCTACATCTAAACTTGTACATTATACTTTCTACATCTAAATTTGTACAATAATTTCAACATTAAATTTTATACATCTAAATTTAAACACTAAATTTTCTACATCTAAATTTGTACAATTAATCCAACATTAAATTTTCTACATCTAAATTTCAACACTAACTTTTTACAAAAATGCATTATAAATGGTACATAAAATTTATAAACTAAATTTTCTAAACTTAATTTCTAAACTACATTTACTACACAAAATTTGAAAATTAAATGTCTACATTATATTTCTATATTTAATTTCTAAACTAAATTTCGAAACTACATTTTCTAAACTAATTTTCTAAACTAAATTTGTAAACTAATTTTCTACACTACATTTTCTAAACTAATTTTCTAAACTATATTTCTAAACTAATTTTCTACACTACATTTTCTAAACTAATTTTATACACTACATTTTCTAAACTAATTTTATACACTACATTTTCTAAACTAATTTTCTACACTACATTTTCTAAACTAATTTTCTACACTAGCAAAAAATATAACACGAAAAATTACCTGAAAATCGCGCACTCCCTCTCCTCCTCCCCTTCTCCTCCTCTCCCTCTCCGTCTCTTCCCCTCCTCTTCTCCTCCTCTCCCTCTCCTTTCCCCCTCTCTTCTCTGCGACGGCGGCCGAACGACAACAGTGAACGCGCTCGGCCAAGGCCGAGCGCGGTTTATATCTCACTAGCAGTCGCCGAACCCGTTGAGCGACTGACATGCAGTCGCCTAACGGTTGGGCGATCAGATGGAAGTCGCCAACCGTAGAGGCGATCGCAATTAATCGCCCAACGGTTGGTAGATTCATTAAATGTCACGGTCTGGTTGGGCGAAAGGCTCCAGTCGCCCAACCATTATGCGACTGGAGCCTATTTTTGTAAAAAAATTTCCCGCGGGTATATTTATGTAATTTCGAATAAAAAATGGATTATCCGTAAAAAAAATTCGAAGAACGACAGCTTCAGAATCATAGAAGAACCGACAGCGGCTTTGCCTTTCTCTTCCACCTACTGCTTCCCTTCCTCAAACTCTTCTTCTCTGGTTTTCCCCAATGAATGCTCGCGGCCACGAAGAATTAATTGGGTGAAATGAAGGATTTGGCACACTAAATGAAGGAGTTGGAGGTTGATATCAAGGCCACCTTCCAGTTGCTAGTCGTATCCATTCGAGCCTCACCGCGGTCTGTGACTGCACCGACATCCACCTTTGCCATCGCCATGGACCATGCCATGGTTGTTGCTACTCCATGTGGAGACGCCACTCCCACAGCCAAGTCGCCCGCTAGGTGTTTGACAGTATGCCTTGATGGCGACATCGGCATGCCTACGTCTGCGTTAGCTCCGGTTGCGGCCCCAAGTTCTCCCTCAACCGTTGCTGAGCTCGCCACCATCTCAAGTTGCGCCATTATAGCTCAGCCCACCGTCAACACCTTTTCCACTGACACCAACTTCGTGACACCCACCAGGTGTTCGACTTTGGGCCTCGACACCACCCAAGCTCTCAAGGCATGCAAATCGATATATGAATTTGAGTCTAGCAGGTTTGGCTTCAGAAAAATACTTAGCCCTCGAAAAGGAGACCTAATTTCTGTTGGGTCACCAGCTCTTAGTGCTGCTGTCACCAAAGCTATTTCAGTCATCTTTGTCCAAGGAGACTATGCAGATCTCACTCAGTATCTTGAAACAGCAGGTTCTGTGAATAAAATAATTTCTGTTCTTTGTGGTTGTGAAGATTCTTCAACTCTAGCGAACGTTTCTATTGTTATTGTCAAGGTATATGAGCATGTTGGTGCCAGAGTCTCTGATGAAATTTTGGCTAGCATTCCCATGGATCGAATTACAGAACTATTGTCTCCAGAAAACAAGGAGTGACATGAAATTGTGTTTACAACTCTATCATCTTTGATTAAAGTGGGAAAGTTAAAGGCTATTGAGACAATGATCAAATCAGGGATTGACAAGAAGCTTGCTGTACCTCTAGGTAGTCGTTCTGAGATCTCTCAGCATCATGCAATAATCATGCTAAAATCTTTTTGTGAGCTTGGTGTGCCAATTCAAGGGTGCATGGGCTTGCATGGTCGATTCATTTGCCATGGCCGCCACAACCTATCCATGTTGAGCAGCAAAAGCATGGTGGGCTCTTTGGTAACAGAGCATTCTATACTGATACCAAGGAGGAGGTGGTTAGCTGCACTTTTCTCTTCTCTTGGGGTAGCATGTTGTGTGCTGATGACAATACGGAAGTGGTTGCCTGGGTAGTGCCAGTTTTTATGAAAAACAGCAGTAGGATGAGGCTACCGTCCTGGCACTGCCCTGCAAAGATAATAGGATCAAGTTTCCTCTAGGTGATTAGTATAATCAGTTCATTCATGAGGCAATGTGTCACAGTTGGGATGGCACGATTGATTGTCTTAAAAAACCGATGAGGTCATGTTTATCCCTCCTAATTACTGAGTTTGTTCAACGCATGAATGACAAGGGTGGTGAGAAGGATCTTATGGGCAATCCCCTCAAGGGTGATTTAATGGCTGAGGTCTTGAAGATGCTAAGTGCAAGTGTGTTTGGAGTTTCAACTGAATCAATGCAGTGTTCCTATGATTCCAGAGGAAACAGTGTTCTGACGATTTTCTTAATGATGCAAAGACGTCTTTATGAACAAGGCAGCCTTTGGGCAGAAGCTATTTTTCATATAAATGCGGAGAATAGTCAAGGGAAGCTTGTGAGAGACCAGCTAAATAGTGGAATCTTGCCAGATGGCATTGATGTTCGCTATTTGGCAAGTCTAATCAAAGTCTGGTTTAGGGAACTGCCGAGCGGGGTGTTGGACTCTATCCCACCTGAACAAGTGATACAATGCCAATCTCAAGGGGACTGTGCTCGGGTTGCCAAATGCCTTCCACTAGCTGAAGCAGCCTTGCTTGAATGGGCTGTTAATTTGATGGCTAATGTTGTCCAAGAAGAACAGATAAACAAGATGAATGCTTGCAATATTGCTATGGTTTTTACACCAAATACGACTCAAATGGCGGATCCTTTGACTGCACTGATGTATGCAGTGCAAGCAATGAATCTTCTCAAGATCCTAATGTAGAAGACCCTCAAGGATAGAGAAGAGACCAATTTGGCGGATGCATCTTTGCCCCAAAAGGACTCGTCTGATGAAAATGGGCATCAGAACCCTAGCATTCAGTTAGCTTCTTGGTCTAACTTAGATCACATCAATTGGGAGTACATTCTAATCAAGACCAATCAAAGAAATGGCAGCAACCAGGTACCATGGGACCTCGGAGGCTTCGTAAACATAGAGTTGGCTTCGGGACAAACCGAGATTCAACAGGGGAGGAATGTCACGGACCGGCTATGGGCTGGTCCTGGACCTTGGTCGGTGGGTTGCCTTGGTCAATGGCCCAACCAAGGGAAGACATGGTGCAGGATATGAGGCATGAAGAACGATAGCTTTAGAATCATCGAAGAACCGACAATGGCTTTGCCTTGGCTCCTCTTCCCCTACTGCTTCCCTTCCTCAAACTCTTCTTCTCTGGTTTTCTCCAATCCATTGCTTCTCCTTCCCTGCCTATTTCTCCTTCCCAGTCATACTTTCATGTTTCCCAATTGTATCCTGAGTTGATTGGCAAAGTGTTTGATGTTGATCTGAGTTCCTGGTAGAGGAACATGACATAACGGCCTTTTACATGTGTGCTATTGCCTTTTTGAGTGTTGAGTGATTAGAAATCAATGTTTGCTATCTATCGAATATGAGCTACATAATATTATGCATTGAACACATTTAGGCAACAGAAGGACAAACCAGTTCTTTACGAGTAACAACGAGCGATAATGCTGTGGGTGCCTGTGGTGCGATCTCCGACGTTGGCCAAGTGATGTTAGGGTTAGCGTTAGGGTTCACCAAGTTGGAGGAGTGGTTTATTGGGACCCTTGGGTATAGACGGTGGGGGTGACGATAGGGCAGCGGTGGCATCACAAACCGTGGGATCGGAGAGGGCGATGGGTGGCATGGTGATGAGCTCGACTAGTTAGGTTGGGTAGAGTGGGGGCGGTGGTGGTGGAAGAGGGGCGACATGGCACAAGTGTCATCGGCCTTAAGTGGTGGCTGGCGAGGATGAGGATGGTGGTGGAGGCACATGGAGCTTACTGGAGAGGAAGAAGAAGAGGGGTGGGAGCAGAGAAGCAGCTCACCAGAGTTGAAGAAGAAGAGGGGCTCATGACAACAGCCGAAGGTGAAGAGCAGCGCAGTGGCGGCGGTAATCTTGAGGTCTAGAGTGACTGCGTGAGGGCGAAGGCGACGTATGCAAGGGAGGAGCCGAGGAGGCGGCATCCGCAAGATATCCTTTGTGAGTATTACCTTGGGCTAGAAAAGGGAGCGCAGCCTAAAGTGGTATGTTCGATCTGTAACTATGGATCGAAGATTCAATCCATAGTTTCGTCGGTCGTTGTGCAGGTATGCAGTTGGATAGTGTATCAAGTCACGTCGGTCATTGTGCAAGTGTGCAGTTGGATAGTGTTGACTATGTAGTGTCCGTTTGGTTAGGCTTCAAGCTTAGAAAAAGCCAAAGCAGTATGGCAAAACAACATTTGGCTCTAGCCATTCTTGGAGCTAAAGCCATTGGAGCTCAAATTTTAGGCCTTGTTTGGAGAAGGGCTTAAAGTCAGCTTCTTCTTCCACTAGTAAGATGTCCGTACATTGCAATGGAGTACCAAATGAGGGTAATTCATATTATCAAACGATGATCCCAAACTAAACATTGAACATCAATTTTATCTTTCGAAAAACATGTATCAAGCAAAGCACATGTACAAACTCATAAATAAATTAAATTAGAAATAGATGTTCATGCTTAGTAGCTGATATTGTTTCTTATACAACATGATCAAAAATAAAATACATAAGACATCTAGGACATAAGGACATCTTTGTAGACAATATTTTTAGTAAATGTACCAGCAGAATTAAAGCTACCATCCTTTCCCGATGTAGCAAGTATTCTGATATTACTCCTAGCAGTAGCTCACGAGAGAGCAATATATAGTTGTCCATGTGAGAAAACCGGATCGGGGAGGTAGACATTTGGATTGTTTGCCCCTGTGCCTTTTTTATGGTCATTACAAAGCTTAGCCTGACAGGAAATTGCTTCCTCTTGAACTTAAATGGAAACATTTCATCATAGGACGTGCACAAAGGTATGCGAGGCAGAAAAAACCCTCTTTCCAGCATGTTGCCCTAACACAATTTTAGCATCCATTGTATTCCTTTGGAAGGCCTGGGCTACCAATCTCAGTGCTCGACGGCCACAAAGGACCCACGTAGCTTTCTAGAACTACATAAGCTTTAGCACGGGCACATTCATACAAGTATCACAAGACTACACTTTTGGCCCAGCCAAGGGAAGAGACGCACAGAGTGGAGAGAGAACGTGCAAAAACACAGAGGGGAACGTCTTTTTTCTTCCAGCGACACATGCCTTCTCTTCCTTCCTCCTCTATTTCACATTGTTTTCTCACACTCTTTCGAGCACTACAGATTTACATGGTTTAAATAAACCTCACGAACACATAGTTACACCACCTATGCACGCACCAACTACTGTGCTACATACTCTGACGGCCACTACCTCTGATCTGGTTTTTCTAGCCTCAACTACCGCACCGTCCGCCCACATCACTCAACCACCTACCCACGACGCTCAGCCACTTGATGACTACTACAGTGATTAGACACCTACCCATGCTGATCACCGCTCGCCCACACCGCGCAAGATATCGCGATGGTTGCTCTGATGGATCGACAACTACTACGATGACCACCGCAGACGATCGCTATAGTACTCCTCACAGCTGCGACCACGACCACGTACTTCAACTCCACACACAGGCACCATGACCACGACCACAGGTTTCGAGTCTTCCAACTGTAGCTTCGACCACAGCTTTGACCATGCCTTTGACCACGGTGTCTCGAACACACCTCACGACCACGGCTACTCGACCATGGCTTCTCTTCACCGCTTCACCGACCACACAGGTCTTCGAGCACTAACTGTCTTACTATAGCTACGACTGTGGCTTCGACCACACATCGACCATGCCTTCGACCGTGGCTTCAACCATGGCATCGACCAGGCCTTCGACCACAACCAGTGCACACGTTTGCTACAAACAACCGTGGATCACATGCTCTGATGACAGTCGCAAGCGTGCACTCTGACACCGCTCCTTCGACTATGGTCAGAATCGCTCCTTCACCACGATGTAACAACCTGGTTTTTATGAAAATAAAAATAAATAATTAAAAATTAATTAAAATAAAGTATTTTTGTGCCTAAAATTGCTTTTTGGTTTGCCCTAGATTTTCTGTTTTTGAAAAAGCCAGATTTGAAAAGTAATTTAAGTGAAAACCTAAAAATATTATTAAATAAAATGGTATTTTGATTTTCTATAAAAATCCTAATCAAATATTTGGAGTTATTTGGATTTTATTTGGTTCCCTGGATTTTCTGGAGTTTAAAAATCTATTTTTGAAAATAAGAAGTATTTTAAGTATGAAATTTAAATACCAACAGTAGTTGGAAATAGGTTTAGTAAGTCCAAAATGTCTCCAGGAGATTCTCTGAAATTTTCTGAAATTTTTGGAGTTAATTTCATATTTTTCTGAGGCTTAATGGAATTTCTGTGCTTTTCTGAAAAACCCAAAAATCAGAAAATAAAATAAATTCCCCTCCCTTCCATCCGGCCGCCACTTGGACGGCTCAGATCCGCCGCCAATCCCGCCTACCCCCTCCCATCGGTCGCCACGCGTCCGGCCTAGATCGGCCCACCCCCGTGCGCCGGCCCATCTGCGCCATCCGCCCTGCTCTCCCCTCGGCCGCCCGATCTGGCCCCGACCGCGTGGCGCCATCTCAGCCGCTCCCCTCTCTCTTGCTGATCGCCTGGGCCCACGTGTCAGGCCCGTCTTCTCCGGCCGCCATCTCCTTCCTCCCGTCGCCGCCGGCCGTTGCGCCCACCCCCGCATCTTCCGGCCGCTCCTCCCCCACTCTCCCACGTGCGCCACCTCTCCCGCAGGACCCGCGCGCCCCCACCCCGCCGGATCCGCCGCCCACCTCCCACTCCCCTCCCCGCAACCGCCGCCCCCATCTCCCACGCCGGCGAGAAATTCCCGCCACCCCCGCGCCCCTCCGCCCCTATTTAAAGCCCGCCCGGCCCCGCCTCACTCCGCACTCTCTCCCCCTCCGCTCCCCACCCCTTCCCGACGTCTCCACCGCCGCCGCGCCGGAACCCCCGAGCCGCCGCCGCTTCTTCCTCGCCGCCGGTCGCCCCCGTGCCCTAAGACCGCACCAAGGTGAAAAGGGTTCCCTTCCTCCTCCTCTCCCTCCTCCGCATTTCGCCACTCGCCGCCAGCCGCCGTCGCTCCCCCGTGCGCCCTCTGGCCAGTCTGCCCCGTCGGCTCGCCCGTGCCTACGTGGCAAATGACGCGGCGCCACGTCGGCACCACATCCGTGCCCCCTCGCCCAGTCGGCCCCACCCAACCCCCCTGCCACATTAGCCGGGTCCCCGAGTCCATGGACTCAGTCCACATGGACCGGGCCCGCATGTCAGCCCCTCCCCCATTTTTCCAATGCAAAAATAAGTCGGCCAAAACTCAAAATTCCTCGCTGACGTAATGCTGACGCCATAAATTCTTTTCCTTTGGGAAAATAATTCCAAAAATCCTGATTTTTCTATTTTCTCCCTTTTCAAACTTCCCGGAGCCCGTTCTTCTTTGTTCTAACTCCGATTTAGCCCATTCAAATTTCTAAATTCATCAAAAATTCCCCTCTATCTATTTCTGGACTCAATTCAAATATTTGAATTTAATTTGAATTTATTTGAATTTGGTGGGTTATTTTTACGTGTAGACTTCGACGATTCGGGAAAATTTGATGAGGAAGGTTTGAACCAATTTGAAGAGCAAGGCAAGTCACACTCCTTGATCATGTTGATCCCAGTTTTCAAAATAAAACTATGTTTTTTTAAATTATTCTGCATGCATATTTTTATTCAACGTATTTCAATTCAGTTTTAAATTTAGTTATTGCCTACTTGTTATTTCCTCCATTGATATTGAATATTCCTCGATACCTTGTCACCCTAGATCAAACTCTAGCTAGTGCATTAGTGTTGGCTAGAGGAATTTTGAACCAAATGCTTAGCCCTGCTTAGTCATAATATTTGTTTTGGGATATTTTTCACATAAAATGATGAACCTTTCACATAAAATGATATGCTTTTGATATGTACTCTTGACTTTGGTGAGTCAAGGAGGTTTATAAATTATTTTGAAAACAAAATACAAAACCTGGTTTAGACTTAGGCAATTGGTTAGATTGGTGGGTGCAGGCATGCCCTGTTGGTTGGAGCCGCAGTGGTTGATTGTCGTGCACAGGTGTATGTGGTGGGGCCTAAGTCAAATTAAGGACCGGTCTGTGAGCTACTGTTGCAAAGCCCTAATCGTACTACCACATGGCTGGTATGGGACAACCCTGGCTGAATAATTTGTGAAGTCCTAACCTAAGTCAAGTTGTAGGTTGAAAGTGAGCGTGGTTGATGCCATGTGAAGTCTCACTTGGGCGAGCGTGGTTAAGCCATGAGAAGTCTCGTCTAGGCTCAAGAGGGGGTCCCGGTCTGGTGGATTCCTTACTGAGGTGAAACGTTAGAGTTGGCTTGGCCAGGTTGAAGGCTTTGCATTGTAAAAGCCTTGTCACGACTCCTCGCCGCACACCTAAGGAAGTGTGTAACCCGGTGGCAATATGGGATGATCATGTCTTGTGGGTAAAGCTGTACAACCTCTGCAGAGTGTAAAATCTATCCTGGATAGCCGTGCCCACGGTCATGGGCATGCTGAGTAAAAGTTTTTCATGGATTAGATTTTGATTTTCAAAAATATTTTCGAAAACCTTGTGGATGGATGGAATCCACGAGAGATGAAAACCTTGCGGATGGATGGAATCGATGAGAGATTGAAATCTGGTAAATGGATGGAATTCATCAGAGTTGCGCAGTGGAAACATGTGGATGGATGGAATCCATACGTGATCTTTTGGAAAAGATGGTCTGGGTGGGATGCCCGTGGATAGGTTGGTGTTTGATCGGAGCCGGCACTGACGGTATTACTTTCTATCACAAGTATTGTTTTACTTACTGTATTAATTCAATCTACTTATTGTATTTCTTAAATGCTATTTTATGCAAACTAACCCTATAAGCCTTCCATTGAAGCCTTTATTATTATGGTGCATTTTCCGTATGACTTGCGGAGTACAAGTTTGTACTCACCTTGCTTTTTCCACACAGAGAAGGAAGACGTCAACTACGGTGAAGATCTGGACGAGGAGGCCGCGTCTTACTGTCGTTTTCCTGTGGGCAGGCTTGGGCTTCGCTACTTATCAGTTTGCTTCCGCAGTTCTTTGTTTTATTTATTTTGCCAATGGGCATTGATGTAACACTTGGCCATAAGGTCGTACCCTTTCATTTAATCTAATTGGTCATTTGTGCTTGGTATTTATCTTTGTTGTACTGTGTGCACTAGCTGATCCTGGACTAGTGCGATTTACACAGAGGATCCAGGAGTCGTTACTCCGGGTTCCGACACACAGCTTCGACTGCGCATTGTCGACCACATCATTGACCAAGGCTTGTCGACCAAAGTACCTCAACTACATCTCCGACTACATAGGTCTTCTAGCACCATCTATCGACTGTAGCTACGACCATCGACCAATGTAGCTACGACTACCGACCATCGACTAATGTAGCTACGACTACCGACCATCGACCACTGCACAGTTTGACTAATGACTGTGACAGTACTCCTCTGAGTATTGACTGATTCACTGTGGCTTCGACTACTCCTTCGACCACGACATCGACTACAACATCGACCATAGCTTCAACCATGGCATCAACCACACCTTCGACCATGGCATCGACCATGGCTTGTCAACATACATTCGACTGGTCTAGAGTCTCTGACCGCTCTTCGACTTCGGGTCTTCAAATCCTACATATACTTGGACATACCGACTACGAGTACTCGAACACACTGAGTACTTGACTGCGACCATGCAATACTCGAATACACGGAGTACTTGACTATGACCATGTATTACTCGAACACATCGAGTACATTTGGCTATGACCATTGTGGCTATGACCACTCGACTATGATCATTTAGTACTCGAACTCATCAAGTATTTGATACCGACCACACAATACTCGAACACACAAGTACTCGACACACAAACACTCAGTACTCGAACACATGAGTACTCGACACACAACCACACTCAACAACAAGATTATGTCCAAAACACACTAGCTAGGCAACGAACATGAATACATTGTGGATTTGTAAGCATACATGGAAAAATCAAGACCTAAACACAAGGCGAATTGATGGTACATGGAAATATGGAACCATCCAATTCGCTCAAGAAATGGCATCAGACCCAAACCCTCACTGCAAGCATGTTATGAAATTGGAAGCAAAATAACTCAACGTAATCACAGAACCACATAACTATTCTCAAGTGGGAGGAAGGCACAGGCGCTGGGACCACACTGCTAGCCACTGCAGTTGGCGGCGACAGGAGGGCACCAGCCCATATGAAAAATATACTGAAATTGATAAAATCCACTGAACACTTCATGAAAAGCAACTTCTTGACATAATGGTACAGCATGAAGAAACTTCACACCCAAACGACCTAAAAAGAGCTCAAGCTACTAGTTTGCTTTGATTTGGGAGATGGTAAATGTTCTGTAATACACATATATACAAATAGTAGGATGAGTAAAGACAAAAAAAATGGTCATCTATGATGGCAATGCTTCAATTCAGATCTTCGGACCAGTAACTTGGAGCGTCCAAACCAACACAGGTGATGTTCTCTTAACACTAGGCATTACAAAATTCTATACAAACAAGGTTCATCACAGATGGTTCGTATTACGAACCGTCTATGATAATGCAAAGTCAGAATGTATCTCTCATGTTTCGTACTAACGTATCTCGATCATTATACAAAGCGTCTATATCATTAATGTTTGGTATATGAACCGTCTATATCATTAATGGTAATTTGGTATACATACTGTCTGTGCTAAAGGTTAAATATGCGCGCCTAATCCAGGTCTTCTACGTATGTACATACTGTACGTACATTCCTCTAGCTACTCATCTTCTCCAGAATTCTTAACGTATGTACAATGGCTTCTACTATTCATGTGATCATCTCCTTCCTCTCATCTGTTCATCAAGAGTTGTTCATCCGGAACCTTACACAGGTGGCCAGCAATTTACATCTGGAGCAGCTTCTCCGCACACGCCCTGCTCTCCTTCCTCGACTTTCTTGCATCCGTCAGCTCGACCTGATCATTCACTGTCGACGGAGGCGTCTCACTGCCGCTCAAGAAAGGGAAACAACCCTCACCTTGGTTATTCTCAATAATGTGCACAAAGCGGAAGAAGCTCTATAGGCATTGGAGAGACTGATGGATAACATTGCCGATCAAGCAGAAACGGCACATTTTAAGGAATCTTATAATGCTATCCTCTACGAGATTATGGGCTATGCTATTGATCATTTGCCCAGGCTGGAGAAGGAAGTGCTGAGGTATAGGACAATCTTAACGCCGTTCGAGAACTCAGCGGCTGATCCTCCAAGTCCCAAAGTCGAAGAAGAAGAAGCATACGAAGCCTAGAAGATTAGAATCTGGGAATCTCTTTATCTGTGCGACTTTTGTAATAAATTTGTCTCGAATTGAAATTAATAAATTTGCCTTTAATTTGTGATCTCTTGTCTCAGTAGTTCTGTAGTTAAGTTATTAGAAGCAATGTGTACTTATATATTAACCTCTGATCATGTACAGAATATCACAGACAGTTGGTAGGAACAGGACATCACAGACGGTTCTTGTACAAGAACGGTATGTGAAAGTCACACAGACAGTTCCCAGTATAAACCGTTTGTGATGTAGCTATCTAGTATAGCCTATTTTGTAGTAGTGAATTCTGCCATTAATGGATCTCAAACGGAGGGAATAATCCGCGGAGGAACTGAACTTCAATTCTTTCTAGAAATTTGGAGTGAATATATACGCATGCGTTTTGTGCTAGCATGGCCAATTCATATGCATCTATAGAGTCAATTACGTTGATGGGCTGGACAATTAGGCTGAGGGTGAGGGGGGTGACTAGCTAGCGTGGCACCGTTGAATGTTGATGTAAAGGGGCTTCAGCTTCTGAGTATGAAAGAAGCGCTAAAACACGTGAGGTGCCTACAAGCTTGATAAGATTAGTGTTGTACATAGCTCATATATGACAATATGTAAAAAGAAGGGGTTGTGTCCGAGTTGAACCATATAATCGCGGTTTGAATTGTACCACTGAACCCTTGTGAGTTGTGACACTAATTGTTAGACAGATCCTTCCGCCGGCCTTCTATGCGCCAATCATGCATCCGTACTTGCCGTGCATGGGCATGCACTAATGGCGCTCCTGCCGTTAGGCCTCACGCGTGCATGCAGCCCTCACATTAGCGCTTGCCTTGCATGCACGTACACACGTACTCGATTATAACTATATATGTAATCTGTGATTCCATCAATACAATCATCGCATGATTACTTGTGCTATCATGGTATTAGTTGTAGGCTTTCCTGCAAACCGCTTCCGCAAACCCTAATTCTCCCCAGCGATCACCACCGTCTCTCAGTGCCCATGAATGCCGTGGCCACCATAGCGTCGGCGGCCATCTCGGCTGCAGTTGAAGCTGCCGTCGCTGCCGTCCTTGGCGCCCTACCCCCTGCTGACCCAGCAGATGAGGCCGCAGGGTAGGCCCTTGTCGCTGCACCGAGGCTGCCAAGACCGCTGCGGCTGCCGCTCTCCAGGCCGCCCTCTCCGGCGCTTCCTCATCTACGCCAATCTCTAGCCCGGCCGCCATCACCGACGGCAGTACCGGCATCCGGCTCCAGCCGGTCGGCTCGGCGGCCGCTTCGGCACCACCGTCGGCGGACGGTGACCTTTATGCCATGCATGTCAGCTACAAATAAATTTGATCTTATCCACTGTGATTTGTGAACATCTCCTGTCCATAGTGTGTCGGGATATAAATATTATCTTGTTATTTTAGATGATTGCACTCATTATCTTTGGACTTTTCCTCTCCATCTTAAATCTGACACTTTTGCGACCCTTACTTTTTCTCCTATGTTCGCACTCAATTCTCTTCCCTTATCAAGAGTATTCAATGCAACACTGGCCGTGAGTTCGATAACTCCGTCGCCCACACCTTCTTTCTTACACATGGCGTTGCACTCCGCATGTCGTGTCCACATACCTCTCCCCAAAATGGTAGAGCCGAATGCATCATCCGCACCACAAATAACATCATTCGCTCTCTTCTCTTCCAAGCCAACCTACCAGCCGCCTATTGGGTAGAGGCCCTACATACAGCCACATATCTTCTAAACCGACACCCCACCAAAACACTTCAATTCTCCACTCCGCACTTTGCTCTTTACGGTGTCTAGCCTTCCTATTCCCACCTCTGGGTCTTTGGTTGCTACTGCTACCCAAAGCTCATAGCCACAGTCGCTCACAAGTTATCCCCTCACTCCTCCCTCTGTGTTTTCTTAGGATACTCCTCTGAGCACAAGGGTTACCGGTGTCTTGATCTTGCGTCTAACCGGATTATTATTTCCCGGCATGTGGTTTTTGACGAGCATTCGTTTCCTTTTGCAGATTTAACTACTCCTTCAGCAGGTATTACTGACCTCACCTTCTTGGATGATGACACAGCAACATCACCTCTTCCCGTCGGCCATCCTGCCCCGACCGCACAACCTGTGCATTATGGCCCGGCGGCGGCTCCGCCGGCCCAGGATGCCACCATGGTCAGCCCATCAAGTGGCTCCCCTAGACTCACCACCACTCCTGGGCGGGTTCTCTAGACGCCGCCATCTCCAGGCGCCCCGCAAGCCAGCCCATCGGTCAGTTCTCCACGGCCGACCAGCTAGCCTAACGCATGGCCGCAACTTACCATAACACGCAGCGCAGCAATGACTTCACTCTCCAGCCCTCCCCAATCTTCTCCACTAGCGGCGGTGCATGTTGTGGTGAACCGGTGCGACGTGGCGAGCGCGGGAGCATGTTCCTCAGAGACACTCTAGCCCTTCCCTCCCTTCTTCCTCAAATACTCGCCCCCTCGCCCCCTCCCCCCATCTTGTGGTGAGTCGGTGCATGTTGCGGTGCAGCTCATCCGATCCCCCATTGGGTGGTGGGTGTTGTGGCAATGGCAAGGAAGTATGGACGCTGGTGGAGGCTGTGGCGGCAGGGGCGGCCAGGAGGACTGTGGTGACCAAGTCGTCGGGGCAAAGACTGAGGCAGCGAGAGCAAAGCCGAGGACGGCGGTGGCAGCCGGGGCAGAGGCCATGTCGCTGGTGGGTACATATCCTCCTATGTTGTAAGTTTTTGCCGAGGTAAGACAACTTTTGCAGTTTGTTCTCTTGATCTGCAAAGAATATAGATGATGTTAAATTAGCAAAAGTGTTAACAAATTTGTCGAAATTTATTTGAAATTCAATTTTGTTTGAAACTTTTGGTACAAAAAACTCCAAAATTTTTGGATTATTGTGATTATCGCAACTATCGGCCACCTCCAGTAAAAATTATAAACCAATATTGAGAACCCTGGTTGCCACCAGTTCCAACAAATATCTTGGAATCATATGTAGCTTTAAGCTTAAACTAGAGGGTGGCAATTTCCCCTTGTGGGTGGGGCCCGTCGGGAATTTCCCCATCAGGGGCAGGGTGGGGACGGGGGTCGCCCTCCCTCCACTGTGGGGGAGGACCCCAGGTGAGGATCACCGCATGTGTGTTCTGTACTAGTCCCATGATTAGTAGCTAGTACACATATTCACAACATTGAGATCACATCCATACACATCAAATAAATTTAATTTATGACAAAAGAGGTGAACACAATAAGGTGAGATAATCAATTATACTATTGGCAACTTCACGCTTCTTTTGGCGTGTGACAAAAGTGATTATCATATAACCTTTAGATCATCTAGTCCTAACCTTGCACCAATCTAATAAATATCGAATCTCTCTTAGGTATATTCTCTCTTAGGTATATAACCTAAGAGAGCATTCGAATTCTCACTTAGGTAAACCCCTAAGTGGGCATTCATCGTTGTGTTAAAGTTTTGGCTTGAGCACCTTGGTGAAGAGGCCCCCTAGAGCAAACCTAACCAGAGTGCCCTTACTACATCTATGCCTACCACAATGCAAGATTACACCTAAACAACTTAATCAGCTAAATGCCAAAGCCCATATAGCACATGTGGTAGTATGGTGTAAATTAGATGAGCAACAATAGCGTTTGGTCCTTAATTGACCTAGGCAAGAATTTTCCCCTATCACTACAAAATGACCCCCCCTTTTGCAACGCAAATATACGTTGCTAAAAGTCCATATATACGTTGATAGTGTCTATACCAACGCATCTAATATGCGTTGCCTAAAGTGGTGTTGCAAGGATCTATTGCAACACTTATTTATGTGTTGGTAAAACTTACTAATAACCGTTGCAAAGTTGCAACGCATAATGATGGATCATGGCAACGCTTATATGTGTTTGTACAAACCATGGGTGAACGGCCTCTATGGTTTGTTGCAACATGTAGATTTAGTTTGTTGCAACACTTATATGTGTTGTAAGGAATAAACCATTCAGTCATTAATATCATATAATTATTTAATTTTTGAGACAAATATAGAGATAATCCATGTACAATTTATTGAGAAATGCAAGACCATCCAACACATAGAAAATAAGCACACTTAGCTATATATATATATATATATATATATATATATATATATATATATATATATATATATATATATATATATATATATATATATATATATATATATATATATATATATATATAGTATAAAGGATTTGTTGCATTACAATGAGTACCATCCAAATAACTCATGACATAATTTTTGTTCAGAGTACAAGTTCCTATGTGAGAAAAATATAAAACATTAGGGGATCCCCTTAGTATGCCAAAGACCCTCCTTTCTCCTTCCTTCGTTTAGTCTAGCGTCCACAGATGTGATCATGCATTTATCTTCTTGATCTACAGATGAAAGTTGGATTAATTTAATATGACACATACGAGAACTAAAATCATATTGGGTTATAGAAAAGACCGTACAAAAGTTGAAGGCCATGCAATAGTAACTCCTTCTATGTCTCCAATAACCTTGTAGCCTTTGTATGGTCGTATCAATGGTTCATCATCTACGATTGCAATACTAACATGCACCATCCAAAATTCTTTGCCTAGCTGAACACCGTCAAGTTTCGTGTTGGATCACAACTTACTATTGTAGCCAATGCAAATGACTTATTTTGATTTTTCCAGCTCTGTAAGAATCTTTGTGGTGCCAACTTGGTTCACATATATAAACGTGCAAAAATAAGTACATAATAGATCACACTACTTGCAAGAAATTAAACAATCATACCATCATTGAATTGGCGGTTGACCAATTTGTTGTGCCACGATGATGTTTCTACAAAATTATATATGGGGATTCTTAGTCTCACTGTAAGAACAACTAAGAAAAGGATATTATTTAGTTTTAAGAGATGTGTCTTATATACTAGAACGCATCTTGTTGCACTAGGCCTTGTTGAGATCTTGTTCTGCAGAAACAAGTCAAAGCAGATAACTTAGTAATGGAAAATAAGCATTTAACAAAAATATCATTGCTAAAACAATATTTACTTGGTAGTGAGATGCTTCAAGATTTGAGGAGTAGCGGATGTTGTTGTTGATCACTACTATCGTTACAAGGTGAGTTATCCGTAATTGATTAATACTTTGTTATCTCTTTTATGCGATTTAGTTAATTTGTTTGTGCTATGTAAACAGGAGCTTGAACTCTACCAATTGCATTGGGTTTTGAACATTTTGATGATCCAATGACACCTGAATTGATATTAAACTTATTAGAGAATTCATTTATCAAGGCATGAGCAAGTCCCTGCATTCCTAGCAGTTGTATCAAAAGTTTGCCTACTGGTCATTTGACCAGCTTCTAGTAATTTGTAAAAACTGAAATGACTTGTGCATTTTCCCATTCATTCATGTGTCTCTTAGCAGCAGTGCATTATCTTGTCATATAATTATCCTGGTTCCAATTCCATCGGGTCCTTTTCCATTTTAAGTGTGTAGACACTATATACACTAATTTACTATATCAAAATGAAGTCCACTTCTCTGGTGTGCTGCTTCCAAAATTAAGACAGCGGGAAGACTCTTCCTGAGGTTTTTCCATGTATGGGATGACATTTTGGATTAGCAAGATGTAATTTTAGTAAACACCAGATAGCACACCAGATAGCAGTCACGAGAAAAGCATGAAGTAAACACTAATGACTAAAGTTGAAACAAGGATCACAGAAACTTGTCTGAAAGAAAAATCTACAACAGGTGCTTCATGAATTTTATATTGAACAAAAGCACAAGTAAAGTTAGCTGCGTTAATTCACATCCTGTCCATAAAGGCTTTTTGGAATCTTCAACCAATTTATAGAACTCTTGTGCTTCTAAATTTGGCCCGCTGACAGGTGGATTCGGAAGATTTGCGGCATCTGTCATAGGTATGTCTTCATACATGTGATAAAATGCATCATGAAGCAGCTGACTCATGTTATCATGCCTTTCTTCATTCTGAAATTGTGGTTGTTGATCAACGGTGTGCTGCACTGAAGGGTCACTATGAAAATCCCATTCTTCATAATTCTCAAGTATCCCATTGCAGACCAAATGTTCATATATTTCATCTCTGGATAGGAGACTAGTATGCACGCATGTATGACATGGACAATAAATCTTGGTATCTTCGGTCTTATCTTTAAATGCAAATTCAACAAATCCTTCTACACCAGCTATGTACCGAGTAGAATCTTTAGGATAGCCCAAAAGAAGCTTGATGATTTTTAAATCCATTGTGAAACCATAAAAAGCTATTGCTGTATAAATAAATAGCATCTGTAAGTTCATATTTATTTATCATCATATAAATAGCATAACCACATTATTATTATGATTTGGAACCCTTTAAGTTACATTATCACAACTATTTTGCCTAAGGCAATAAAGATCGAGAAAATTATAAAGCGACTTATTGTAAAAGGTTAACCAAAAGGAAACAAGAGTTCTAGCTTCCAGGAGGAAGATTGCTATTCGATTTCAGTTAGATAATTAGCATTGCTCCAGCTAGAGCAGAAAATGAGTCTATCGAACATGTTATATGGTGGTCGCTTTTGATTTAGCAAATCGAGAAGTACTAAATAAAAAAAATCCATACATATTGTGGCTCACACATATCTGTGCTAGATATTCTATTGATTTCAATACTGAAAATCTCATATAGCAACTTGAGCGTTACAAACACTATGGTGATAATATGCTGTGACTGAAGGTTAACACTCTTTGCTTGAGAAAGCACTAATGAGCAGACTCTGAGTAATCAAGTCAGTGCAGGCACACATGGCGCTAATTGATCGCCACTCATGATTCAGGGTCAAACAACATGATCTCAATGACAAAGATGGTGTGGTTAGCAGGTTGTTGGCTTAAGCAGCTGGGGTCTTCAACAGTGGCGGAACATATATGGTACTCACCAAGCACTTCAAGGAACACATAACGGCATTTATAAATGATAGAGAAGTATATGTGTCAACAGCAGTAGAACAAAAAAATATTGAGAGCAACTAGCAAAAAGAACCAAAACACATGAAGAAGAACTTACAGATATTGCACCAGATGACCAGAAAAGTTCAAATTACCAAGATCTCTGTAAGAGGGGGCATTCCAAGCAAGCAATCAGATGAACATACTCTTGTAAAAATTTTCAAGCTCATAAACAATACAAGAAGTCATCCGTAGGTTTGTTATAAAAAAACATGTGTGTTATGTCCTCAGTTTTCATATATACATCAACAAGATATGAAATTCGGACTAGTTTTAGTATCTGGGGGGTTATTATTTGCACTAACTCTGCACACAGATGACTGGCAGAAGAAAATGTCAAAATTGAGGCATACGATGCTCCACCTGCAATCTCAACGAAAATTCATGGACAACTAAAATAGTAGCAATCATTCAAGCACAGTAGCTAATGTTTTCCTAGCTTTTGGACCTTATCATCTTTTTCCATCTAAACATTACAGCTCCACTCTCAATCGTGCAATGTCATGTAGAAAAGGTGCTAAGAAAGTAAAATTACAGGGATCCGAGAGGAGGCGGGATATAGATGTCATCGTTGAGGCAGTAGATGGTGTCGTCGACCTTGGCTCCTCGGCGCAGGTGTCGTCCTCCTGCGGCCTCTCCGCATCCTCGGGCTCCTTCTTCTTCTTGCTGGGCGCCTTGGCTGGCTTGGTCACGGGGGGCGCGGCAGAGAAGAGGCGGGGGTGGCGATGCGGGAGATGCGGTGGGGGGACTGGAGGCGGCCGGCGGCGGAGTCGCGGAGAGGCGGCTGGAGGCGTCGCGAGATGGGAGTCGGCACTTGGGAGGGGACTGCGGGATTGGGGATCGCTAGGGTTAGGCGCGGCGAGAGGAGGCGGGGCGGGGCGGCAATGCGGGGGAGAGGATGCGCCGATGCGGTGGGGCGGGGCGTTGGCGGCGCGCGTGGAGTCGCGGAGGCGGCTGGAGGTGTCGCGAAGATGGAAGAGGATGGGACGACGCGCCGCGGCAGAGACTAGTTGCTTGGTTTTTTTTTGAGAAGTTATATTAGGCTGTTGTGGTTATATAAATAAGTTTACGAGAAGAAGAATCACAAAAGAGTAGTTGCTTGGTTGGCCAGTGTGGTATGTACGTAGTGTATTAGTTTTGACAGGTTGCGGGTTCGAAACCTATAAACGAGTATTTTTGTCTGTAATTTAATTAATGATTAAAGAGCAGCACCTGTGTACTATAATTTAATAAATAATGATTAAAGAGCAGCACCTGCGTATAAGAGCACCTACTACGCCCTGCAGTACGAGAGCACCTACGTCTGTAGTACGGGATCACCAAGTGTAGCTCGGGGGAATGCTTGCAACAGATAGTAAATGTTGCCACATCATTCTTTGCAACGAATAAATCATGTGTTGCCACATATCCATTGCTAAAGGGGGGTTTATCTTGTAGTGTATATACATGCAATATTCCCTCTCACATTTGATAGTATACCATATAACTCGCCCGCATCCAAAAACTAGGTTTTTCATTTTATTTGATACTAAAGTAATAGAGGTTCCCCCTTTGTCCAACATTTTCAAACCATTATGCCCACATGCAAACTTGTTTGTAGAGGAATGCGCGTAGGCTACGAAAGCAGAAAACAAAACTTTTCTACCGCGCACACAAGGACATCATGCTTAAGGAGGGATCATGGATCGTTATCACTAGACGCACAGCGCAGCGGAAGAAGAGTTGGAGAAGCCGATCCAACCACGCGCGTCGAGGTAGTAGTGGAATTAGCCGATCGTCCCGAACAGATCGTCTCCTCCACGCAATCAACCACACCACGAGCAGATCCAATCTGTAGGTTGTTGATGCCGATCAACACCGCAACGAGCAGTGCCTCCACTGGTATCCACACGTCCGGGGCTGGAATGCCGATCGCGAGTGTACTAGCACTCGTGAGCGGCTAGGGTTTGGCTCGGGAGGTGGCGGCTAGGGTTTTGCTAGAGGTTCACAGAAAAACGTGTGTTCCTCAGCCCCTCGCCTCCATATATATAGACCTCCTCACTTGGGCCTTGTGGACCGAGGCCCAATAGGAGTCTATTCGGATCTCTATCCGAATTGAGCCCACATCCGAATCATATTCGAATTAGTGTTCCAACCCGTTAAGCGTGCGACCCTGTAGGTTCATGTATACTTGGTCGCGACCCGAAAACGCCTTTCCGGTCACCCTGTTAATAGCGGCCTCTAGTAAGACATATTAACCCCAAAGTATACGTAAAGATCATATCAATTTGAACTCGTAATGTTCTCATGTACGAATCCCTTTGCCTCACAATATAGATGGAGCTCAAGGCGAGACCTGTGTCATCCTCTTAATAGCTCAATCACTCTCTCGATTCCGTGATGGATTATAAACTTGTGATTGACTCCTCAATCACCTTGGCATGGCCATGCACTTTCATAATCCATTACATCGAGGGGCCCAGAGATATCTCTCCCATAAGGAAGAGCAAATTCTATCTTGATCATTCACATCCCACTACATGTTTCATGGCAAACCCGAAGACTACTTTTATGACTACCCAGTTACGGAGTAGTGTTTAGTGGTCCCAAAATAAGCTACTACGCATGTTGGGAACCATGATGATCTCAAGTCTAAGGATTCCACATAAACACTACTTGAGACCAACTGATGACACATGGAATCTCTGCAGTGTCTCATGGCGGGTCTATCCAACATATGTTCACTAACACATGTCCATATTATTGATTTGGTATCACCATACCATGATCCATGAGACATGATCATCAATCAATACATATGCTGATCTTTGAATCATATTTGTTCCTCATATGATATATGATCAGGGATCATTTAGAAATAGCAACATTTTAGCATTAAGAGTCTTATGAATAAGTCACATACTCATTGATCAATAATGATAATGTTTATTTCAAGGAACAAAGTAATGTATCATAAACATAGTATGTGATATACACAACATCTCCATGTTGCCTCTAGGGCATATCACTAACAGTTTGAAAGTTCAACTTTAGTAGAAACTAGTACTTGGCTAAGCATCTAGACCATATACCAATGTAGCATTCCCAATTTGATTGTGTGTGTGTCTATGTCTATATATATATATATATATATATATATATATATATATATATATATATATATATATATATATATATATATATATATATATATATATATATATATATATATATATTTCTACTCAGTGTAATTACACCCTATGTCGTATCTCACAACGTAGGGAGTATCTCGCGTAACGAGGAGTATGTACATGTAGTATACGAGTATTTAAGACTATATAGGTGGTATGAACAATTTTTCAGAGGTGGTATGTACATTTTTTTGAACATACTTCTTTTTATGTACGTATATAAAGGTATTTACAAAATACGCTAAAAACTATGGACTCGCTTGCAATTTTTTCGTGTGGTTCACATTAGAATATCTTATAATTAGTATATGAGTATATCTAAAGTGATAAAAGAGTATTTCAAGTTTATTTAGGTGGTATATTAGAGGTGGGTGTAATTACACCCAGGAGTAAAAAGTATTTTTCCTATATATATATATATATATATATATATATATATATATATATATATATATATATATATATATATATATATATATATATATATATATATATATATATATATATATATATATATATATACACACACACACACACACACACACACACACACACACACACACACACACGCCTCTTTTCTACACCCGGGTGTAATTACACCCTATGTCGTATCTCACAACATAGGGAGTATCTCGCGTAACGGAGGGTATGTATGTGTAGTATACGAGTATTTAAGACCATTTAGGTGGTATGAATAATTTTTCAAAGGTGGTATGTATATTTGTTTAGACATACTCCTTTTTATGTGTATATATGAAGGTATTTACAGAATATGCTAAAAACTATTGTCTCCCTTGTAATTTTTTTCATATGGTTCACATTGGAGTATCTTATAATTAGTATACGAGTATACCTAAAGAGATAAAGGAGTATTTTAAGTTTGTTTAGATGGTATATTAGGGGTGGGAGTAATTACACCTGGGTGTAAAAGGTATTTTTCCTATATATATGAAGATACCCACATCAAACGTTACGAATCTCAAAGCAAATCAACGGGTATTGATATGGGTGCCTAGGCACTGGTGCATAAAACACTCGTCTATATATATATATATATATATATATATATATATATATATATATATATATATATATATATATATATATATATATATATATATATATATATATATATATATATGGTGCTGAGTGCTGGGCATCATAATTTCAAATGCATCAATTTCATCTAAATTTGGGTATTTTTTTTTTAAAATATCAGTTTTAAGGTATATACTCATCTATAACAATTCAAATGAAACATATAAGTTTGAAAAAAAAACTCAAATTCAAAGTTTTGAATGAATTTAGATCACATACTTTGTTAATATATATGTAATCAGCATATATCTACAATCAAACTATCATAAAAAAAAGGCAACTACAATTCGAAATTTAGTTCAAACTTGTTTGAACTAGTTAAATTTGACATCCAAGAAATTTTAAAATTTTTTGTACATGATACATACCTATTTTAGACTATGGTGCCCAGGCACCAAGGAGCACTCATTATTTTTACTCTCTCTCTCTCTCTATATATATATATCTTTATATTTAACAAGTTTGAGTTGGTGGTTGGTGTATTCTCCTTCCTCCCTTCTCAACCATCCGATCTAAATACTGAAATCTTGACCATCTATCTAACATCCTTCTCCCTCTCTCTCATATCTAACTACCCCTCCATTCCACTTCCATCAACAGTTACCATCTCCCACATCCTCTTCTACCCGGCCTCTCTCGTCTCTCTCCTCTTCTACTTGGACTGTATAATTTTTTATATGCCCTATCTTTCTTGGTGATGCAAATCTATGAAATTTATATAGTTAGAAAATGATGAAAATTAACTCATCATCATCATTTGAATTATGCCCCTGATTCCTCTTGCCTTTTAACAATTGACCTGCACTAGCTGAATGTTCGTGTGTTGTTACGGATTTAAAAACTTTTAGAACATGTTTGTATGCATATTCTAAATATTTTTACCACCCGTGAGTTTCTTTTAAAAATCCGTAGCAATGCACGGGCATTCAGCTAGTGTGTGTGTGTGTGTATTGTATAAACCAGGTCCTAGAGGTTACAACAGTGAGGATATCAAATTTCTTAAGGAGGTTCAATGCATACGAATGGTCATAACTACAATTACCCATAGTATAGCAAGTTCACTAAAACATATATGCGTGCATAATAGATTTTGCAAACAATAGCCACACGAGTGACTCACCCATCTCTGTTACCTGGTGCTATCTGTTAATAATCTGTTGCTTACAGTAGTATCCACAATGTATGGAATTTGTAGTGAAAGTGTGGACTATAGAGTATTAATCATAGCTGAATCATATCTTAGACTGTATGATGGAGTCTAGAGACAAGGAAGATAAGCACTAAGCATGTCAGTTTGGTGGCGGATTCACATATGGCCAGCAATTTTAAAATGTGGTTCTGTGAAGGTTGGAAAAAAAAGTATGTTTTGACACAAAATTGTATTGCAGTCACAAGGTGCATGTTTATTTAACCTTGCATTCTACTAAAATAATGTTCTTCGCTAATATTTCTGCCAATTGACCGATTTTCGCCATTGCAGTGACAAGCTCTTCAGTTTGGATTAACTTGCCATTTGCCACAGCTTTGATAGTTTGATTTGGCTACATATCACTGGACTATGACTTCTGGAGAAAGAGCACAACTACCACAGATCATGATGCCAGTCGTCCACTTGTCAAAAAAAAAAGTATTGAATTAAATAAAACCCACCCTACTCAAAAGGATGGAAAGTCAGATTGGAGGAATAAGGTGAATTCGCCTCCGATTGAAGCTGCATTTGAGCAGTTCACAAGGCATCTTAT
Organism: Dendrocalamus sinicus; assembly: GCA_036346575.1. NCBI lineage: Eukaryota > Viridiplantae > Streptophyta > Magnoliopsida > Poales > Poaceae > Dendrocalamus > Dendrocalamus sinicus. Next base: position 8,346,539 of record CM070653.1, on the reverse strand, counting down.
GCAGTACTCCGTGTAACACCTGACAAGGAAGGTCCAGGAGAACTTATTAACGTAGTTAATAGTGCCCTTGGAGAGATTCCAGTTCGGGCAAGAGACGTTAACCTTATCACTCTGCTAGCCAGGTTTTTAAAGCATTGTTTCATCACAAAGTACATAAATAATGTACCTTTTCAGAACACTTGGTGCTGTACACTAAAACCTTCTCTACCTTTCTTAGGGATCTGACTTATCTTATATGCAATAATTTGGAGCTTTATAATTTCTGTCAAGCCAAGATTGGAAAAGAGAGGTTTGTTAACCTTTCGACAGAGCATCGTGATGCTGAACTGAAACTGACCCTTATAGCTGAAAACAAGTTGCATCCGGCTTTATTTTCGACCAGTGCTGAATACAAGGTAAGATTGTAAAAATGAGATTGAGTGGATGGTGAAGTTTTCAGTTATTTCTTATAGTTGTTTTGTGGCCATTTGCCAAACATCCAGGATGACGTGGGCAATTTGATGAACCATTATGTTTGGAATTTAGATTACTCATGAATGCTCCCCCATTTTCTCTTTAGTGCACCATGAGATTTGTGTGTTTTTCCCCTTCAAATGTACCTGTATTATCTATGCATGGGAGAATTTAAGTGCTGTTATGTTAACACATATTTAACAATACCTAACTGAATGATAAGCATTGGTAGTTTCTTATGTAAAGATATGACATATTACTTTTTTTTGTTCCCATTGTTCACTTTGATTACACACAATTGTTCATAATTCATGCCTTAATTTAACACCTACATAAGATTGTTGGTGAGTTGAACATTTAGTGATATTGTTGATACCATGACTGTGTGTCTGTGTAAACATCAAAGTTCATCTGATATACAATATATGTTTCTTTCTTTTTTCCAGGTCTTACAAAGCCTTGTTGATGAGTTGATCTCAATCACAGTAAAACCTTAGGATCTACAGTGCTCTTTCTTCCGATGTACTGCACGAGAACTTCTTGCATGTGCAGTTATGAGACCTATCATGAACTTAGCAAATCCAAGGTAGTAACATACTACACCTGGTCTACTTTGTATAATATTTTTCGACTGTCGTCATATTGAGATGTAAAATTTGCAGGTTTATAAATGAAAGGATTGAATCTTGGGCTCTTTCTTGTGCCAATAAGGCAGAGAAAGGAGTTACAGAAACCTCGGAGGATGTGACAATAGTTAAGCAAAGGGAACCTCCTATGCCATCTGTAGATGAGCTTTCTGCACAAATGGATCGCTCAAGTCCAGGGGTCGAACTTGTGCGATTTAGTCAGGGTCAGTCCAAAACTAGAGATGTATAACTATTTGTTTTTTATTTTGTAGAGTGTGCTTGTTTTATCTTTACTTGATAAGCTAGAGATGAAGATACGTCTTCCAGAAGAATGGCACATCAGCTTCATTTTAAAATTCACGTTAATGTTTATGGCATGATATCCTATTTATCAATTGGTTTGTTATTTTCTAAGGCAGTCGATGACTATTTATGTATTAAGAATATTATGAAAAAATATTGTTTATTATCGTTTTTGTACATATTGTTGTATGTGGTGCTTGTTTTATCATGCTTCACTAATATGATGCTTGATTTATTTACGAGTATGAACACATATATTTTGCTTTATACATGATGACGTAAGATAAAATTGATGTTTATTATTCAGTTTGAGATCATATTTGATAGTATGCATCATTTTTATTTGGTTTTCCGTTGCAGCATACAGACACCTTACTAGTATATATATATATATATATATATATATATATATATATATATATATATATATATATATATATATATATATATATATATATATATATATATATATATATATATATGGTGCACAGGCATCATAATTTCAAATGCATCAATTTCATCTAAATTTGGGTATTTTTTTTTTTAAAATATCAGTTTTAAGGTATATACTCATCTATAACAATTCAAATGAAACATATAAGTTTGAAAAAAAAAACTCAAATTCAAAGTTTTGAATGAATTTAGATCACATACTTTGTTAATATATATGTAATCAGCATATATCTACAATCAAACTATCATAAAAAAAAGGCAACTACAATTCGAAATTTAGTTCAAACTTGTTTGAACTAGTTAAATTTGACATCCAAGAAATTTTAAAATTTTTTGTACATGATACATACCTATTTTAGACTATGGTGCCCAGGCACCAAGGAGCACTCATTATTTTTACTCTCTCTCTCTCTCTATATATATATATATCTTTATATTTAACAAGTTTGAGTTGGTGGTTGGTGTATTCTCCTTCCTCCCTTCTCAACCATCCGATCTAAATACTGAAATCTTGACCATCTATCTAACATCCTTCTCCTCTCTCTCATATCTAACTACCCTCCATTCCACTTCCATCATGATTACCATCTCCCACATCCTCTTCTACCCGGCCTCTCGTCTCTCTCCTCTTCTACTTGGATTTGTATAATTTTTATATGCCCTATCTTTCTTGGTGATGCAAATCTATGAAATTTATATAGTTAGAAAATGATGAAAATTAACTCATCATCATCATTTGAATTATGCCCCTGATTCCTCTTGCCTTTTAACAATTGACCTGCACTAGCTGAATGTTCGTGTGTTGTTACGGATTTAAAAACTTTTAGAACATGTTTGTATGCATATTCTAAATATTTTTACCACCCGTGAGTTTCTTTTAAAAATCCGTAGCAATGCACGGGCATTCAGCTAGTGTGTGTGTGTGTGTATTGTATAAACCAGGTCCTAGAGGTTACAACAGTGAGGATATCAAATTTCTTAAGGAGGTTCAATGCATACAAATGGTCATAACTACAATTACCCATAGTATAGCAAGTTCACTAAAACATATATGCGTGCATAATAGATTTTGCAAACAATGTACAATAATTGAAATATTAGGATCAACATGGGCAAAGGGGGTGCTTGCCTTGCTTAAATTACCATGGCCTTGATTTCACGCAAGACCTTCTTAGTGAATGATCTGAGAGGTATTGGTCTTCGTCACTATGTTGATTCTTGCTCGAGTTGGTGCTTCTTCACGGCTTCGACTTCTAATTACAAGATAAGCTATCAAAAGACCAAATAAATCCAAAAGACTACAAAAGATCCAAATAAATCCAAAGAGAACATTAAGTTTAATTAGGATTGAGTTTAGTGATGTAAGTTTAGAGGGTGAGGGATGTTTGGCATAGTCGAATGTAGTTTGAGCGGAAGAGGGGATGGCGGGGAAGGTTTGCTGGGAAGAAGACAAGGACGGATCAAAGGTGAAGGAATCTTTACAGGAATACTCCACTTTGGATTCAAGGATAGTTAGGATTAGCTAATCACAGAGTATCTTGGATTGGTTCTAATTGTTTCTTGTCGGTCGGTATAGTATTGTTTTTACAACCACTAATGCCCCTCGGTTGCTACGGAGTCCTACTGACTTCTAACACTTCGGCTGCTGCTCAATTCTATTTACAATTACTGAAGCCTATGATTGCTGTAGCTTACGACCACTATAGCTTACGAGACTACTATCACTACTGACCACTGCGGCTTATGACCACTATAGCTACTGACCGCTGTGGCTTACAACCACCATGGCTAGTGACCGCTGTGGCTTATGACCACTATGATTACCGACCACTATGGCTTACGACCACTATCGCTACTGATTACTGTGGCTTACGTCCACTATCGCTAGTGACCACTGTGGCTTATGACCACTATTGCTACCGACCACTATGGCTACCGATCTTACAAGTACTACTTCGATACTTTGGATGTTCAGACCACTACAGTACTCGAACGCTGTGAATACCAACTACTGATTATGGCACTTTGACCACACAGGTCTTTGACTACGTCGATGCTATCGCAACTTCGATCGTACCATTCACACAGAACCAATACTGTCGGTCTTCGACCACGGAGGTCCTCCGAGCGTCGAACGCTTACTACAGCTTATGATTACCAGCCGCCCTCTGATGTTCATGGCTACTGACTATGTCCTATGACTTATGACTAATCTAAAGTATCTTACAACCAATCTACTGCCCTTACGGCTGATCTACTACACTTACGACTACCGATTTGGTTCTGTAGCTTTAACCAACTGACTTGGTTCTGTAGTCTTCAACTATGCGTCACTATAACTACCAAGAACTAGGGCTTACGACCTCACAACTTCCAACTTCTAACTGCTTTGAACTTCTAACTACTTTAGATCTCTTTTCAACTTCGACTATCATTAGCAGTCAAAAGATACAATTATGGTGAGAGGTCGAAGTTTACGACTAGACTATGACTACAGCAGTAGAAGGTTTCAACTATGCAAAGCAGTCGGAGATCTCAACTTCGGTAGTGGTCAAAGGTTTCGACAATAGCTGCAGTCGAAGATTTTGACTATGACAACGGCCGAAGATTTCAACAACATCAATGGTTGAACAGTTCAACAAGGCAGCAATTGAAGAGTTCAACAAGGCAGCGATCGAAGATCTTGACTCTGGTTGCAGTCCAAGAGATCGACACCAGCTGCGATCAAACATATTGACACTGCAGTAATCGAAGGTCTCGACACAACATCGGTCAAAGATTTCAACACAGCGGTAGTCGAAGATTTTGACGCCCTGCTGTGGTCAAAAATCTCGACATGATAGTGGTCAAAGATCTTAACACAGTAGCGGTCGAAGATCTCAACTACGGCTATGGTCGATGAGTTCAACAACATCAATGGTCGAAGATCTCGACTCTAGCTATGGTTGAAGATTTTGACGCCTGGCTGTGCTCTAAAACCTCGACATGGTGGTAGTCAAAAGATTTCAATGCAGTGGCAGTCGAAGTTCTTGACACAGCAATGGTTGAAGATTTTGACTATGGGTGCAGTCGAAGATTTTGAATACGACTGCGGTCGAATATTCTGATTACAACTATGATCAAATATTCTGACTATTGTCAGGCACCCAGATTTTATAATCCGGATTTCTCTATGATTCCACCGCACTATTCCCTGGATCAGTAGATAGTGCTCACAGATTACAGTTCTGAATATCAAGGTACATATCATGCGGAAGCGTAATATAATTGTAGACTTACTCATGGGCCGATTAGGCCGAAATCATTAAATTGCAGCAGCGGAAGAACGAAGCACACAGGTGGGACCTTCAGGACATGCCCACAGGTAGCCAACTGGAGGTTCGCGACCTAGCCCTTGACGACTTCATCTTCTCCTCCATCATAAGCTTATAAAAGGATAGGCTCAGGTTATTTTATTTGCCATAAATTGCTTTTGGGTAGCCTTAGTATTATTAAATTATAATGTTTCTATCTAAATTCCACACGGCGATTGCCATAATCGACTTAATCCACCAAAGACATACTTTCCTTACTGATTGCTGTCTAAGACTCCAAACAGCGAGTGTCATCATTTATCTAATTCACCAATCACACACTCTCTATATTGCTATCTAGAACCCCAAACAGTGAATGACATCATTTATTTTGAATCCACCAATATATTTTGTGTTCTAAAATCCTAATAATCCAATCTTGTAATTTCTATTCATCAACTCTTCACTTCTAAATTCTGACGCTTCCCTAACACAATTACTTTCAAACCTCCGATATCATTTGTATCAACACTTTCTAACAATTCAAACCTTTCGGTTATTGATCCAAAACCATAATTTGCTCTTCCAGTAATCAATCTTTTCTATTATCCATCTCTAACTAATTCTCTAATATACCTCCACCAAGAATATCAGTGTTCAAGTTTACGATTCAATAGTATACATCCACCACGAATATCATTGGTCAAGATTATACTCCAATAATTGTTAGCATTCCTCCGAATTCCCAAGATTCAATTCATCCATCTAGTAGTCGATCAAATCCTATTCATCCCATCATCGCCAACATCTCCCAAGAATTTATATTAGTTATCAGTGTTATAATCCAGCAATTACCTTTGCACTCCTTAATTCTCCAAAAAATTATTTAAATAATCTATCTAGTATATATATTCATTTAGTCTCCACTAATTTATTTCTCCCAGAATCCACTCTATTATTTCCTATTTATGATCGACATGAATCCACCATTACCTTTATGTGTGTACTACAAAGATCTATCTCCTTTACTCACGACCCTGTTTATTCCTCCCATATTTTATTTTGTAAGATTAGAAGTGTCATTATTTGAAATACAATACGTAGAAATTTCCTGAGACCTAGCAGTTTTACACAAAAACATAATGTGTAAAGGAATGCAATAATAATAGTGATTCAGATTCCATCCACCATTACATGGCATCCGCACCATATGCTAACATTTCAACGTTATAACTGCTTACATTACCGCTGGGACGACACCCAGGACAACTCAAATCAGGACTTTCCACTGCCCTTCACTTTTCCAACCCATCCATAAAGCATTTTGAAATAGAACTATATCTAGTTAAGTTCCCATGTCCGCTCTTGACCGTGGGCACGACTATTCGAACAATTTTGACTCTGCAGAGTTTGCACACTTTACCCACAAGAGACAGTTCACTCGTTGCCCCAACACGATTCCTTAGCCATGCGGTTGAGCAAACCATCACAGTAACCGTTCAAAGTACCTCGCCCCTTCCATCATCTCACCCCTGGGTTGCTCCCATTTGCGGTGGGACCCATTCGTTGTGCGGGATGTTCCCTTCCTATGCACCTAGCAGCTGGCTACCCACACTGCTAGCGCGTCGCAAGAGAACTTCTCCCTCAAGCCTGCCACCCAGGCCGCCACTTGCACTACTGCCATGATGATGACTTCCAGGGTCCGGTAAATTTACTAAGCCAAGTTGTACTTTACAGACTTGTGGTTGTACTTGTTTTACACAGGAGGTCATGACAAGATTCAGTCCTTAGGGGTATCTGGGCGGATCTACCACTACTCACTTTGTGCTTCCACTGCACCACTTACACACACACTTGAACCATCCGCCCAGATATTTAAGCAAGTTGGGGTTTTTGTGGACATAAAATAATCATACCAACATATACCAGTCATTTCCACCATGACTGTCCAAACCAGTTTCTCATGATTAAAAATGATAATGATGCTTGGGGCATTTCAGCGCCCCCGAGTATCTATGCAGTACTAAGCATGGCGTATAATTAGGGACTTATTTTCACAAGGTTACTATTATAATTTTTCTAGGTCGACAAGGTTCACACATTCAATTATTCCAAAGGAGGTATAATAATATTCAAGGTAAACAATGGGCATATAACTATAATATCAAATTAAACATGTATTTGCATATAAAGTAACAGCATGCAGTTTGCTAATTTAAACCAAAGTAATTTGCAGAAAACGTAGGTTCAACATGATCAAAGTATTGACTCGCCTGGCGCGGGTTACCGCGGACTTGAGCTCACACAATGCGTTCTCTTGAGCTTCTATTCTTTATATTCACTTTGCCCTGACCACGCTCGATCCGTGAAACCTTCAAGACTCCAGTTTCTAATTACGCGACCAACGACTGAATCCAAATAAAAACAAATAACTCAAAAAGATCCAAATAAATCCGAATGAACTCAATTTAGTTTTATTATGAGTTAATGAGTGATTTGGGTTATTTTAGGTAAGGTCGATGGTAGAATACGATGACTTGATCTTTTTATTAACAATTTCTTTTATTGTTTTGGTATTCCATGAGCTAGGTTAAACCTATGAATTGGTGTATTTTGTCGAGTGCTAATGTTCAGGGCATATAGTATTATATATATATATATATATATATATATATATATATATATATATATATATATATATATATATATATATATATATATATATATATATATATATATATATATATATATATATATATATATATATATATATATATATATAATGTTTGCAAATTTTAGCTTACTAGGTTAATCTTATAGTCCATATTTTTAGCATTTTGTGGTATGATATTTTATGTACCTCCATTTATCACTAGGCTAAGTTTAACTCGAATTAAGGTCTAATTCATGCTAGGGTCAATCCTATAATACTCACTGATATACAATGGCTTAGGTCTTATTTCTTTAGACCACCCTCACTTGCTAAGTCCTCGTTTCAATAGTTGCCATTTTGCAAAAGTCTATCATTAAGGTTTATTTCGTGGCATGATAATTATTAGGACATATATGTTTATATTTTACTTAAGGTTAGCCTCTGTTAAATTTGGATATTTAATCACAATCATAATGCCTTTATCAATATCTTTACTTAATAATAAATCTTTTAAATAACTATCCAAACCATATAATTAGTCATATATGCTCTATTTCAAATTCAAATCTTCAAATATTCTCATTTATACCCTAATTAGATTTTATTAGCCTTCCTGGATTTGTCCTTAAATTTATTTTTAAATTTTTCTTAATTATTTCCTATGTGGAATGATTAAGGAAAACAAAAATAAAAATCGCAAAAAGAGATGGCCTCAGGCAGACTTGAACCCGCGGCCTGAGCTTCTACTCTATACTCGGCTAGCCATTGGAACCTCTGGTGTTTCGTGATTATCATGCGGTAAAACGTGAACTAGAGCAGAGCAGTCGGCTGATAAAAATAACTAAAACCCAACTACTAACAGGGGCAGCTGGGAATCGAACTCGGGTTGCCTGGGTGTTACCTGATCAGAAGGGGACAGCAATGCTAGTTGAGCCAAGGTGGTGCTAAGGCAGGGGAACTTGAGGGCTGGCACGGTCGGCGGCGTTGCCGGCGAGGGATGGCCGGGGAGGGGCGGGTAACGATGAAAACGAGTTGTCCTTGTGCCGGGGATGCTGGTGGAAGGGTCGGCGGAGCCGGAGAGGGGCCACGGCGAACGGGCGGCGATGGCGCGGGCAGGTTCATGCCGCCGGCGAGCTGGGGAAAAGGGGGGCCTCCGGTGGCGGTTGGAGGAGGTCCGTGGTGGCGGTGAGTAGCTCCAACGGCGAGGAATCGAGCTATTGCGCACTGAGGGGGGAACGACGGCGGAGGCGGCGGTGAACCGAGGAAAGGGTTAAGAAGTCGGGGGAAGGAAAGGGAGCGGCACGGGAGAAATGAAAGGGGCCGTGCTGCTCTTTATAGCATGGAAGGGGGAGGGCATTGCAGCATGGAAGGGTAGAGTCGGCGGAGGACCGGTCGGGGCCGAGCGGCGGAGGAGGACCGGGCTGCGGGGTGGATCCTCTGGGCAAAAACCGGGCGCGTGGCTCGGCGCACGGAGAGGACTTGACGGGTGGAGTCTGGCGACACGGTGGATGGCAGGGAGCCGTGAAGTGACTAGGCGGGCACGCGCTAACTGCGACGTCAGAGAAAAGCGGCACACACTCGGAAGAAGGAGAAAGCAGGAAAGAGGAAGGAGCTGGCGCGGGCGAGGAGAGAGGGAAGGGCGTGCGGGCAGGGTGCGGGCCCGCGGGGCCAGAGGGAGGAGGCGGGAGTGGTGTGGGGCCCGTGTGGCAGTGAAAAGCGGAAGGGGGTTAAATGGGCTAGCCTGCGGGGATGAAAAGCGGGGAGAAGGGGGGTTGGGCCGGGCTGTGACCGGCCTGACCTCCTTGCCCTTTATTTATTTATTATTATTATTTTACTGTGTGTATATACTTTTATACAGATATATATGTATATATTTGGTATGTAGGTTTGTATATATATATATATATATATATATATATATATATATATATATATATATATATATATATATATATATATATATATATATATATATTTGCACCTTCATTTTATGTATATGTTTCCTTCATGCCTAAATTATTATTATTTTTCAAAATGGGACTTTTATATTTTATTTTCTCAGGTTTCTCAGAATCATCTCCTCATATTCATATTTAAAAATTTTGAGTTTCCATTATTTGCATATTCTCTTTTGACATTTCTAATTTTTGTTTTTTTAATCTTTCTTCCATTTTTTGGAAATCTCAATCAAATTTTCAGAAAAATACATAAACTCCAAACTTAAATAGAATATATTGCCAAAACCATTCGAGAAATTCATATTTTCAATTTTAGATTTTTCAGGATGTTACAACTATGGCTATGGTCGAAGAGTTCGACTATGTTTGCAGTCAAAGAGTTCGACAATCGACCACTGTTAGAAATCTCAACGCATCAGTAGTCAAAGATTTTGACGCCCGACTGTAGTCAAAAATCTCGATGCGGTAGTGGTCGAAGATTTTGACACAACAACAGTCGAAGATCTCGACACAGCAGCAGTCAGAAATCTCGATGTGGTGGTGGTCAAAGATTTCGATAGCACTGCCAGATTTCGACTTCAACTGCTACCATTCTGTTCTCATGTTTGACTACAATGGTTTTCTTTTAGAGCTCGACTATTCTAGTACTTCGATTGATTTATGTTCTTTTATTTGACTTTAATTACTTCTATTCTCTTTTCGACTACGATCACTTTAGTTCTCTTTTCATCTTACGTACTCTACGAGGGAAGGAGGAGCTCACTGAAGATGATGACAGTCCATGAGAAGGAGTAGAAGAAGTTAGCGTCGGAGACCTCGTCGACGATGAAGGGCTTCATGGTGACAACGATTTTTTTGGTAGTGGTGAAGCTACAGAAAAGGGTGCGCATGAGCTTGCATGCATACATGTGAAGGTATGGGTGAAAGGAATAGAGGTACAGCTCACCAGAGAAAAAAAAGTCTTGTAGCGGCGTCCTATCAAAGATGAAGAAGAAGACTTAGCTAGGGTGATCCACTGCATGAAAGGTCAATCAAATGAGTAGGGTGCATTGGGAAGAGATAAGGCATGTTACAACAGAGCTGGGGAGGAGAGAAGCTCACCTGAGTAGCTAACACATGGAGGCGTGCTCGCCGGCATCACGTACGACTTTGGTTTTCTCAACGTTCCAAAGAGCGGAGTGCTCAAGAAATGCGCAAGAGACCAAGAGGGCGAGTTGTGGAGAAATAGCACAATCGGGTAGGGGGTTTATATATAAAGACAGTTGAGGCAGAGCATGAGTTCTCACGAGTGCAGTCGAAAACTCATCGTGGAACACGAGGGGTGGATAGGGACAAGAGGGAAGATATGCTTTGCGTATGAGGCGATGGGTAGGTGGAGTTGGCAGCATCAGAGAGCGAAACTACGGGTGTGGCATCTAAAACCAGGGGTAGGTCAAGCCATGACTATGGTGGGGCTAGCACATGCATGCGAGGTGGAAGATGATTGCTGCCAGTGGGTCCGGCACATCATCGAGCGAAGAGAGATGGCTTGACGGGATTGTCCTGACATGCAAAAAGGGTGTAGGAGTATGTGTGTTCGAGTACTTATTTTCTCAAGTACTCATAATAGAGCTTACTAGTTGGTCTAAGCCTCTCAAGCAGAGAAAACAGGTTAGAGCTCTCGAGGGCCATGGGCACAAGGTTGGGATGCACGAAGGAAAGGTGTGGTGCAGGGTACGAGCTATCAGTAGAGAGAAGAAACAATGGACATGGCATCAAAATGATGGGCATGATGTCAAAAACTAGTGGCCTGTGCTCAGGCAGGCTGGAGGTGGAAGAAGGGTACTGCCAGTGGGACGCGATAGTGAGAGAGACAGAAAGAGTGAGGAGAGCTAAGAGGTTTGAGAAAGGGTTAGGCACATGTGATGAGCTTGAAAGATTATGAAATATTTGTGAATGATCCTGATATTATTGGGTTATTGTCATCGTACTTGAAGAACAGAGGAGTCTCGAGAACTCAGAAGGCTTCGAGTTCAACTAACGAAGCCGGGTGGACGATTGAAGTTCAAATTTGAGTGAGAAGTTGAAGAATATCGGATAGTGTTCGAGTAGCAGCGCAGATCAGACGGCGTTTGAGCAGTAATGGAGATCAGACATTGTTCGAGTATTAGTGGAGTATCGGATGGCGTTCGAGTGGCTTCAGAGCATCGGATGGCTTTTGGGAGGTGTTGAAGCATCGAACGGTGTCTGAGAGGTATTGTGAAGGATTAGAACGAGGAGCAGTTGGAGATTCCAAGTGCAAGAGCGGTCGGAGGTCCTGGGGCACACAACGGTCGGAGATTGTGATGGCTGAAACTAACATTCCTGATATAGTGCAGATGATTGTGTAATTTTTTCAGAGTTTTATTTTCTCTTAATATTTTGTAGAAAAATCTGAGAATACTTCTTGTCGAATTTAAATATACTTATTTGATTTAGATAATTTCAGAACTTGCTTTGATATTTATTTTTAGTGCCAAAATTACACTTGTGGTATTTTAGGATGGTTTCTACCACGAGTTTTCATGTCAACTTTTAATCATCTTTTTAGTTTTTATAACTTGGTCTTAATTTTTTTTTGCATTACATGCATTTTTTTTAAATTTAAACTTGTCAAAGAAACTCCAATAAAAAGCCAAGGAAACAAAATGCATTAAAAAAGTTTAAAATTTTTCTTATTTTTTGCATACTCTAGAATTTAGAATGTTACACCCACAGGCCTCATGTGGACCCAGTGAAAATAGAAAACTATTTTTTATAATATATTATAGTTTTTTAATATGAGATATTCTATTATTTTCTTGTATATTTAGGCTAAAACTTGAATATATATGTTATAATATATATTTTAAAAAAGTATATCTAAATAATTATGAAATAATGAATAAAATTATACTATTATTTTCTAAAATAAAATTTAACTTATTTTTAATTCCACGAGATCCTATGAGATTAGGTCCTCACAAGAACTAGGAACAGACTGCTCAAAAGGGCTTATTTTGAGTGGCTTTTGATTGAAAATACTGTAGCTGACGGTAGCTTATTTGATGTAATTAAATTTAAAAAAATTTAAAAATAGAAAAAACAGGTTAGCCCATCACAGACAGTACGAACGAATACGGAAAAAATAGAACCAACAAAAAAGCTCAAAAAAAGCAAAAAACCAAAAAAAGAAGAAATTGTTGAATAGTGAAAAATAAGTTAGAAGTCAGAAGCCCAAACCGAAACAAGCGGGGCTAAAGAGGCCTGGCTAGCAGGAATCAGGACGGGACCCTACGGGCCTGGCTGGGACCCTAGGCCATTGCCACCCTAGTTAAAACCCTCTAAACTTTTGAATCACAATCCATGCTAGTTAACTTGAATTCAGGGGCGTAGCCACCGGGGGAGCTTAGTGAGGCTTGAGCCTCACCTCCCCAGTGGCAATTTTGTACATAGTAAAAATAGAGATAGAAAGAGAGATATTAATAAATCCAAAGAGAAGCTAGTTCTCCTTGATGGGAAGGTTAATAACAAGCATGAAATTAAAGAAGATGATGACGAGGAGGAGAAGAAGGAAAATCATAAAAGTAAGGCAAAGCTAATCAATCAAACAAACAAACAAACAAAGAAAGTAAAATAATATATGTAAATCATAAAATTAAAGAAGAAGAGGAGGAGGAGGAGTAGTGAAAATCATAAAATTAAAGAAAAGATAGTCAATCAAAAAAAAGAAGAAAGAAAGTAAAATATATATGAACCTTCTTGAGTCCGGGGATGACGGTGGAGAGCTCAATGAACCTCTGGTTGATCTTCTCCCACCGCCACCGCTCCACGATGATGTGGTCCTACACGTGCCCTGAAGGCACCACCGCCATCGAGCCGCCGCCATGAAAATGATAAGAACATTGGATAGAGTGTGGAAAAAGATGTCACCATTTGTTTCTATTGTCTCGTGATTTAAATTAGCTTAATTCTGATATGTTTCATATGATCTAAATTTTCATTGTCATTCATAATTTTTTATTATATCACTAATTTTGATATGTTTTATACATAGGTGACTTATCGCTACCCCGCACTCATGCCGCTTTCTATTATCGAGGTACCTATTTTCTATTTCTCTATTTTCATTGTTTGTCTCCATCCAATTTATAATTTCTATATGAATTTGAAATTTCATAAGAGTAAAAGATTAATTTTGTGTTAACTTAGTTTAGATATATAAATAGTTCAGCCCACCCTCAATTTCATTCCTAGCTTCGCCACTGCTTGAATTAGTGTACTAATTATTAAATAAGTTTGTACACACCCCTTATTACTTGATTATGAGCGAAGTTTGCCAATACTGGCTGTGACGAGATACTTGTGTGTAGTTGTTCTGTTATTAAGGAAAGGTTTTTCTCTTTGTAATTAATCAACCATGATATTCTAAGGGTAATTTAATAGTTGTAAATCATCTTTCTTTCAAAACTAACAAATATAAATCATCTAACCTAACATTATCTTCTTCGAGAAAAAAATAGAAAATTTTTCATATATGCAGTTCCTGCCACCACTTGCTACGTACGCATGTACGTAATGTCAAGGAAATAAATCCTTAACTAAACAATATTATCGTAGTTGACTCATGTCCACCACCACTCAACCACAACACTAAGCTAGGACATAACGAGATTCCTCTTAACCCACTAGCACCACGTCACCTGTGTCTTCTGTCTAGCGAAAGAACAACTACTCAGGGCGCGCCCATAAATCCGTGAATTAAGCTCACAAATATCACTCTAACCATTTTAAACAAATTTGGTCCTCAAACATCTACCTTTTTTGAAAATAGTCTCCTCTATGAACCTACCGTGCGCGACAGACACCTTCCGAGCTACGATATCCCAGTAGGGCTACTGTAGATACAATATCTGCCCAAGCTACGGTAGCTCGACAGGTGATTGCTGCACGGTAGGTGCATAGAAGGGGCTATTTTTGACAAAAAAAAAAGAAACGTTTGAGACCAAATTTAAAAAGTGGCCAGAGTGACATTTTGGGACTCACTTCTAATTCCGTTGCATAAATTAAGCTTCTCCATAAAGGGACATGCATTGTTAGTGATATCAGCTAGCTCACCAACCCATTGTGATACTAAAAAAACCAAAGCATATAATCAAATTATTCCAAAAAAAAGTATATCCTCAAAATAAAGCAAATTACTTCCATAGCTAACCCTGCAAAAGAAATTGTACATTTTGCACGCTCAATATAGAGGAGGGATTTTATTTTCTTTGCACATGGAATTAACATATACATGATTACATATGAGATAAAGAACAGTACTATGACAAGTTTAAGGACAAGAGCAGAAATGCAGGAGGTAGCTAGTAGCTATAGCACAACGTGATGATTTGTGAGTAATCCCCATGTCCATGTGAGGGGGAGCATGTGTTGTTTACCTCACCTCACAACCCAAACAAACACAGACAAAGTAGAAAGATTCGTGTACAATTCTGTAACACGCAAGACACAACTAGCTATCAACCTACTACCACGTTGACGTACTCCTCAGGGATGCTCTCCAGCGCCGGCCGCCACGCCGCCGCGGCATTGCCGCGGCCGACCTTCTTGCTCCTGAGCTCGCGCACGACCTGCGCGGCGGTCTTCTCGCCGTGGGCGGTGAGGGACAGCAGCCGTGCGGCCTCCTTCCTCGTCAGAACGACCTTGACTCTGACGACGCCTTGCTTCCTGTGAGCTCTTCTCGAAGGGAGCGGCATGGAGCTGGGCTTGCTCTGGTCTGCTGCTGATGCTTCCTGCTTATTGACTTTCGCTTTGTGGCAACGGCGCCTCTTCATGTTGTGAAGGGCTCTCGTGAGAAGCTTGATAGAGTGAGACCTGCGCTTGGAGCTCATGGGTGGGAGAGTGGTTGCTCTTGCTTGGACCGAGCATGGCAGCATGTTGCCCATTTGTGTGTTGAGAGAGAGAGAGAGAGAGAGAGAGAGAGAGAGAGAGAGAGAGATGCGCACTCGTGACAACTATGGGCTTTATATAATGCAACAAGTGAGGGGTAGGTTGTACCACTCAGGACAAGGCTTACAGGCATTTTGGAGTCAGGCTGTGTTTGAGTTAGTGTTCAGACGAATAATGATCGATCGCTCTTGACCGTAGCTGCCCATGCGACGAGCAAATACTTGGTACTACGATTTTTACATTACGTAGGATCGAATATCGTAAGGGGGATAAATGACTGCTTCTGTTTTTTAAAATCTCTAAGTAATTGATAAAAGTTTTAACTGCTCAATGCTTAGCTGCTCGCTAGATCACTCAGTTTCGATCCATGACCAAATTAAACGTACTCAAAATTGTCAACCCAGAAGCTCGATCACATTTGCACATAGTAGTACACTTTGATCAAACTACAAACACCAGCATTCTTCGAACAAACCAAGAACCAGATTGATTCCAGATAATGTTTATTGTTGAATTTTCATGGATTTACAAAGCGCTCTCATAAGCACCCCTAAAAGCCCTAGCCAAAAACTGCAAGCACCCCTAAAAGCCCTAGACAAAAACTAAAGCCTCTCTTTCCTTCACCAAAAACCTTCCGAAGCTTTGCATTAACTCTTAGCCTCTCCCTGCTTTTATAGGCTAATGCCTTAAACCGTGTTCACCTCAACCATGGACGCCTAACTCTATCCATTCTAAAAAACGAGGGACCCAAAGCATTTTCAAACACGGGTTTTACTTAATCTCTAAGTCTTCGCAGTGATGGACTCCTTCCACAACTTCTAACTCATCACGTGACAAAGCTTTTAGGACCGCACCTCCTGTATCTTTATCACACATCATCCATCTCATGTGTTGAAGCCTCTAGAATCGCACATCCCCATAGCTTCTCTACGTATCACAACCTTTGATCTCCACGTGCTCCAACGTGAGCGACCACCTCATGGCATCCTCAACCGCCTGGAGCTCAAATTTTCCCATCCTAGTCCCGATCCTCCTCATCACTGACCATGATCATCACTATGCCCAACTGCACATGCAAAAACCAAAGAAAATTTTTCCTAACACAAATTCTTTCCAACTTAACCGACTAGTCAACACATGCAATCCACACCTTTGATCATCCATCAACATGAACTAGATCATCCACGACCACAAAATATATCGCTTTCCAGAAATCAGCCTTAGACAACTCATCATGACTGCTATGATCAGAATGCACAAGCCAGTCACTAGCTCATCAAGTACTCAATAATACAAGTACTCAGGAATTACTATTGCTCTGCTCAAAACACTCGAGAAGCACAAGCATCATAGCATTCCTAGTCTACGACTACCAAGCATCAATCAGTCACTGCACCATCTACCACTGACCATGAATACTAATCACCGAATACCGACCAAGTACTGTAGCTACCCCTACCGAGTACTACCAAGGTACTATAACAACGACCACTCAGTAAGACCAGTCTAACCGCCATACATAGGCCAGCTAGACCACTGTCCCATCAGACACGAGTATTTGAGGTACTCGAAGATCTACGACTATCAAAAAGTACTATAGCTACAACCATTGGAAAATATTGTAGCGACGACCAATTCACTGTTGCTTACGACCTGCTCGCTATAGCTTACCAACATCTACTAGGCATGGTCACTCTGCTGTGCTTGACCCGCTATGGTCGATTTGCCATAGTCAACCTGCCATGGTCGAAATGCCATGATCAAAATTCCGTGGTCAGAATACCATGGTCGAAGCCTAACGGGGTCGAAATGCCATGGTCATTCTGCCGTGGTCGACCTACCTTGGTCATCTATTGTGGTCGACCTGCCAACTAGATCTACTAGCCTGAAAACTCCAAAAACAATAGCGCATCGATGAGAACTCTCACAAATGCAAATTCCAATGAAACCTAAACATTAATTATTCATCATCACTAAATGCACGACTACCACATGGTCTAACAATATACCCCTTGATGAATACATTAACAATACCTCAAAAACTCTTGAATGAGAAGATTTGTGAAAGAAAAAAAATTCAAAGCTATAGACCACAACCAAAAGAGCACAGAGAGCACAGACCACACCAGAAAGCACAGAAAGCTTAGAAAGCGCACAAAGGGATATCACACTTAAAAGAGTAAACCTAAAAATGAAGCAAGCTTTAAATCAAGTCGAACTAGCAGTCTCATATAGCAACATATTGCTCCACACTCACTTTTTAAGCATGTGGCATACTTGTAGCATACTTCTTTTCATGATGCCATTTTTGTAGAAAATTTCTTTTAGATGGTGGCATACATGAAGCATACTTCTTTTTGATCGAGCACGTTTTGTTCTTTTTCTTTTTGTTTAACCATAGCATGCTTGATGTATACATCTTTTCAATCTTCTCTTTCTCTTTTTTATTTTTCTCATAACATACCAACTCGAGTGAACATAAAAAGGTTGCAATATGACACATACGAGCCTCATGACCAAGATTTAAAAGAGGACTCAATCAAGCTAGTCCTTTTCGATGAACATCACAAGGTGCTATCTACAATCAATCTAGTCAAAATCTTCAGTCATGTTATGTTTTAGTTCAAGTATAGCAAATTGATTACAACTTGTTACAACTACGACTACAAAGTAATGAGTAAATATGATAACGACAACTCTACTACACATCATTAGATTTCAAAGACTTGGACTTGACATATTATTTAACAAGTATAATAAACAAAACTTTTAAAACATTTAAACACCAAGCTCCCCCTTAGAATAATCTCATAGGGTGCAACACACCCAACTCACTTCGTAACTGAGCAAAATGAGAAGAATCAAGTGGTTTGGTGAAAATATCAGCAACTTGAGAATTGAAATCAATGAAATGGAAGACAACATCTCGCTTTTTCACATGGTCTCTAAGAAAATGGTAACGAATATCAATATATTTGGTTCTTGAATGTTGCATAGGATTTTTAGCAATACTAATCGCACTAGTGTTATTACAGAAAAGTGGAACATTATCTAATTCTAAGCCAAAATCCATAAGAGTAGTTGTGATCCAAAGCAATTGAGAGTAGTAAGAAGTAGTAGCTACATATTCAGCCTCACCAGGGGGAAGTGCAATAGACACCTATTTTCTAAAAGCCCATGAAAGAAGAGATGCGCCTAAAAAGTGACATGTGCCAGAAGTACTCTTTCTATCAATTCTACAACCCCTAAAATCTGCATCTGAAAAGCTCTAAGGGTAAGACATGAGAAAAAGAGTACAATAAGCCAAATTCTAAAGTTGACTGAAGATACCTGAAAATTCATTTTACTACTTACCAATATGAAGCACATGGGGAAGCCTGAAAGTGAGCAAACAACACACCACAAAGTGTATGTCTAGCCTCGAAGCAGTGAGATACAAAGTGAGCCAATTATGTTTTCATATTCCTTTTGATCAACAGGCTCTCCATCTTCATCAGGATCCAACACAGCCATAGACACCATGGGTGTGGAAATTGGTTTGACTATCCCCATGTTGAAGCGGCGAAGTGGATTCTTGGTGTACTTAGTTAAATGAACAAAAGTACCTAAGTTTGATTGCTTGATCAATCATCTGTTTAGGGGATGACATTATTGAATATGTAGGGGAGCTTGTGTAGTGGTCGTAGGAGTAGTCACAAGTATAGTCACAGTAGTCGTAATGGCCTCTACCTCATGAGTGGTCATAAGAGTGGTCGTAGATGTAGTCGTAGTAGTTGTAGTGGCATCTACCTCATGAGTGGTCGTAGGAGTAGTCGAAGTGTGACTCAGGAACTCCCTTTCGTCATCGCCAAAGTCATACAAGATGTCTTCGGGTGTGTCAGTTACCTGTATACCTGCATTGTCAGGTCTAGTAGCAGGACTAACTTCATCAAAAGTGACCTCATTGATTTTAATAATTTTGTTAGTTTCTAAGCTGAGTACACGATAACCTTGAGTGTGAACTGCATATCCAAGAAAGATGCCATCTGAGGATGTAGATTCAAATTTATCAAGATTGCCATGTTTAAGTATGAAGCATCAACATTCAAACATAATTAAGTGAGAAATATTTGGAGAATAACCAAAACGAAGCTCATAGGAAGTCTTATGCAATTTAGCTCGCAAGAATGCTCCATTTGAAATATAACAAGCAGTCGAAATAGCTTTAGCCCAATACTTCCTAGGAGTAGCGTATTCATTTAACATTGTTCTATCTATCTCAACCAAAGTTCTATTTTTATGTTCGATAACACCGTTCTATTGAGGTACATGAGCTGATGAAAATTGATGGTCTAACCCCTTTTCAGCACAAAAAGAAGCAAATGAAGTGTTCTTAAATTTAGTTCCATTATCATTTCTAATTGCTCTAAGTGCTCCTAGAAGTTCATTAGCAAGTCTAAGAACTAGTTCTCTAAAGTGACTGAAAGCTTCATTCTTAGATGCCATAAAATAAACCCAAGAGTATCTAGAGTAATCATCAACAATAATAAAAACATACCATTTACCTCCAACCAACTGAACCCTAGAAGGATCTATAGTGTTCATGTGCAATAATTGTCTCAGAGAATCAGTCATAACAAGTGTGAGTGGGGAATGTGATGATGTGACCATGTTACCATGTCGACACGGTGAACAAACTAGATCCATTGACTTTTCAACCTTAAGACTAGGAATTTCTCTAACAAGATTCATATTACTAAGTCGAGCTAGATGATCAAAGCTAATATGACCTAATCTAAGGAGCCAAAAAAAAACAAATCCTTAGAGTCTGATAAAATAGTACACCTAAGATCAAAAGATGCTGAATATGAAAAGTCACCCTTAAACAAGTGACCAACTCGACTAATTTTGCATACAAGATCATCAGATGAATATAAAATATAGCATGAATGTCTTTTAAAGTTTATCTCAAGTTATCGTCTACCAACTGTGAAATTGAAATCAAGTTATAGCTCAACTTACTAACAAGAGCGACATCTTTTAAGATGAACTTGTCGTTGACATGCATGGTACCTTTTGCAAGAACTCATCCTTTAGAGTTGTCCCCAAAAGTGATTATCTCATCACCAAAGGCATGAGTAAGAGAGGAGAACCATCATGAGTCTCCGGTCATGTGGCAAGAAGAACCGGAGTCAATGAACAATATATTCTCCTTCTACTTGCGACGAGCCTACAGAGCACAAACAATCATCGGTACCTTAGTATTGGGTTTAGATAATAAGGATTTAGGTATCTAATATTGAGATACTCAATGAATAGGAGCAAAAGCGTGCAAAGATTTAAGTGAAGCATTAGCATCTAACAAATTTTGACTAGACAATCGTTGAGATGCTCGTTCGACCACGGGGTGGTCTAACCTCCTCAGCAGAGCTGGTTTGATTGCCAATTGGTTAGATCGCATGGACACCACTGGTAAAAAATGATCTGACTGCCTAAGTAAAGCTGGTCTAACCTCTTACCGGTCTAAACGAGCAAAATATGCTGGTTGAAACACATCCCTGTGAAGTCTACATCCTTTGCCTTCTTGCCATTGTCCTCCTCATCACTTACATAATCAACATCGCTCAAATCAATCTACTCAAGTGCTGAAAGTACTTTGTTGACCACCTTGCGATAGTTGTGCTTCTTGCTTGAGGCAGTCTTGCATTGAATGCGATGAGTTGGTGCCTTGTTATCATTGATCTCCTTGCTCTTCAGTTTGGAAAAATTAAACTTGATGTGATTAAGCTCACCACATTTATAGCATCTGATAGGACCTCCTCTCCGCCTTATTCTGATGTTATTGATTGCCTTAGTTGCCCTATTGGAAAGAAGTACAAGCTACTCTTCTGGAATCTTCTCTAACTATTCATCTGAAATAGAGTACAATGTAGACAAAGAAACACTAGAAGAATTGTCAGCTTAGTTAGTCACTAAGCCCAAGAAATTAGTCTTGTTAATCCTGGCTAAAACATCAATCTCATTTATTTTCATCTTGGAATAAAGATAATTCAAAGTGTGTGTTTCCATACTAATAGAATGATTAATAGTAGTGACTAACATATTTCAAATAGACATATCCAAAGAATTTAAAATTTGTCGAGCATTATCAGAATCAGAATATGTGACACCAACAAGTTGCAATTTACTAACAATTTTATTCAAGCGATCAAACATAGCATCTACTGATTTTTTAGGTTTCATCTCAAAATTAAAATACTTCTTTTTGAATTGATTCTGACAAACACCTTTAACAGACTTAGATCATTCATGATAATCAAGTAAAGTAGCCCAAATTTTATTTGCATATTTAATGTGAACAATTCTGACAAATTAGTTTCTACTTAAACCTTGCAATAAGATATTTCTGGCCTTCACATTAGCTTCAACATTAGCAGTATTTTCAATACTAACAATAGAAGGTACTATATATGAATTCTCAACTTTTTGCTAAATATCATTACCTTGTGCTTATAGAAAAACCTCTATACATGTTTTTCAATAGAGATAGTCTAATCCATCGAAGAACGGTGGCTTACCTAAGAACCGATCCCGATCTGATGCCATTGCAATTTGGCTTTGATACCACTTGTAGGATCGAATACTGCAATTAGAGGGGGTGAATGATTGCCTCTGCTTTTTAAAATCTCTAAGTAGTCGATGAAGGTTTGGGGTCCTAATTACCACTGCTTAGTTTCAATTCGCCTCTGACCATCAAATTAAATGTGAATAACTCGTCCTCCTCTCTTTGAAACAAGGGGCGCTTCCGGTTCTATGCATGCTTCAAACAATTTTGTCTTCTCCATATTACCATATATCTAGAGTCAATAATTTTCTATGAGGAACTACTGAACTTAATCACTCCTTTCTTATTAACAAAGTAGAATGTGATATCCTAGCTGAGCCAATAGATCCTTTGTCTTTAGAAACAAGGGGCGCTTTCGGTTTTATGCGTGCTTCAAACAATTTTGTCTTCTCCATATTACCATATATCTAGAGTCAATAATTTTCTATGAGGAACTACTGAACTTAATCACTCCTTCTTTCTTATTAACAAAGTAGAATGTGATGATCCTAGCTGAGCCAATAGATCCTTTGTCTTTAGAAAATCAATTTCTCAATCAAGTCTGATCCTGCGAGATACAGGATATGTAGCGAGCTTATTCCATTGTTTGGAACGAATGAGCATAGGAATGGAGCGAGCAAGAACGTGAGCGTAGGACATTTTTGCTACCGCTCTCCCTCTTATGAGTCTATGTTAGCCATTGTTTCTACTTTAAATTGGTAGGAAACATCTGTTTCCTTCTCTTCTCTTTTTTTGAGTACTAATGTAGCACTTGCTACAGGAGAACTCCTTAACTTCGATCTAAATTTGCTAGCAGTCGAAGAAGCTCCATTGGGGGGAGAGATTGTGCCCGTCATGAAAGCCACATTTGTTTCATTTGAGGAAGTCACACGTCCTATTCCTTATAACTAAGGAGATTAATTCTTTGTTCAAAAATCCCCTCTTCTCCACTCGTAGCCTCCCTACCCGTGCTTAGCGTTCCACTTGTGATCCTAGAGGATTTGGAGAAATGTGCTCAACCATGAAGAATGTATTTCTTCTTTTCTTTCATGTGAATGGCCCACTCGCTCAATCAAATTAGGCAAGAATCTTTGTATAAACCATTTCTTTTCATTGCTAAAGCTTTTCTTTTAGTATGAGCGAGGCGAGACCAAAAACGAGAACAGTAAGAGTGTCAACACTGAATTTTCTTCCTATAACCAAGGAGAAAGCACTCTAATACAATGCTATTGTCATGACAAGAAGAAGAATTCACAGTTGTATTCCTCTCCACCTCGTGACATCTTCGACTGCCTGGACCTCAAATTCCCCATCCTAGTCCCAGTCCTCCTCGTCATCGACCATGATCATCTCCACACCCAACCTGCACATGTAAAGACCAAAAAACATTTTCCTCGACACGAGTTCTTTCCAACTTGACTGACATTAGTCCACACACGCAAACCACACCTTTGATTATCTATCAACATGAACTAGATCAGCCACGACCACAAATTGTATTGCTTTCTAGAAATCAGCCTTAGACTACTCATCATGACCGCTATGACCGCCATGTACATGCCGGTCACTAGCTCATCGAGTACTCAAAAACACAAGTACTCGGGAATTACTATTGCTTCGCTCACAACACTCGGAAATCACAAGCACCGTAGAAGTCCCAATCTATGATTACTGACCATCAACCAATCACTTCACCATCTACCACTGACCATGAATACCAATCATCAAGTACCGACCAAGAGCTATAGCTACGCCTACTGAGTACCGAGTACCACCAAGGTACTGTAGCAACGACCGCTCAGTAAGACCAGTCTGACCACCATGCATAGGCCAGTCAGACCATTAGCCCATCAGACACGAATACTTGAGGTACTCGAAGATCATAAGAATTGAAGTACTCGAAGCCTACGAGTATCAACCGTGAAGTCTATGATTACCAATCACAAAGTCTATGATTATCGATTATGAAGTCTAAGACTGCAGATCGTGAAGCCTACGACTACGACAACAGTCCACGAAGTCTATAACTATGACAACAGACTGTGAAGTCTATGACTATCGAAAAGTACTGTAGCTACGACCATTGAAAAGTACTGTAGCTACGACCGGTTCAATGTTGCTAATGACCGGTTGATTATTGCTTATGACCGATTCGCTGTAACTTACCAACATCTACCAAGCATGGTCGCTTTGCCGTGCTTGACCTGCCATGGTCGATTTGCCGTGGTCGACCTGCCATGGCCGAAATGCTGTGATTGAAATACCGTGGTCGAAATGTCATAGTCAAAGCCTGACGTGGTTGAAATGCTGTGGTCATTTTGCCGTGGTCTACCTACTTGGTTATCTGCTATGGTCAACCTGCTGACCAGACTTGTTAGCCTGAAAACTCCAGCAACAACAGCGCATCGACCAGAACTCTTACAAACATAAATTCCAATAAAACCCAAACGTCAATTATTCATCATCACTAAATGTACAACTACCACATGGTCTAACAGATTATTTTTTAACATTTGTTGGTCTAACAGATTATTTTTTAACATTTGTTGCTTATATAACTCCCCTCCTTTTTTTTAAGGGAAACTCCTGAGCTTTCATTCATTTGGAAAAGAAACTAAGTACAATCTTCTCTTAAAGCGGAAAGAGGAATTCCTTGCACACTCCACTCTATTTCCCTAACGGTCTACCGTCAGGCATTTCACTAAAAGTCTGACCAAGCAGGGCCAACGGGTAATGCCAGAATTTCTGACGGTTTTTCGTCCATCCTTGACGGTTTTCGGCCGTTGCAGAAAATCTATAGATCTTGGTAGTAGAAGCTAGGGCTCAAATTGAGCCATTCTATTGGCTCAGGTTGCTGGCAGGCAAACCTCGCACAATAATGAGACGTCTTATTGGCACTTCTAGGAGAAAATTGGACTACAAAATCAATTAATAAAAACCTCGATAGCTCACACACTTCAGTTAAACCTTTATTATACCGTCAATAAACAAAATTATTTACTTTTCCAACCAAAGTTATATATGTTATCTCAACGTCACTAATCACTTGTGTTGCAAAGCTAGCATGGACCAACATACGATTATTGTGTTGCATACCATGGCAACCTAATTCTTTTGCAAGGCTATATGCATACGGGAGTTAAGTGTGATTACACTATTTCAACACTATTTTCAGCGAGAATTAGTCTTTTTTTAATCTCGTAAATGCAATCGAATTTGATCTTGAAATTTTATATATATGTATAATATATCCTCCATTACATATGATAATTTTTGAGGATTTCTCAAAACTTCTAAGTTTGATGAAAATTTCAAATATCATTATATTTGCATTTCACCCAATACACCCCCTGTTACTACTATATGTGGAATACAATTGTATTATCATCATAAGCATTAAAGTTGTATAATAATTAACAAGTACAAACTCTATGTTTATTGTAGTATATAGCCAAATTCGGCTAGTCATGTTATTTACATGAGTTATATTGAGCATTTTTTTGGAAGCAACATGTTGGTTTGCATGAAGTTCATCTATATTTGGGATTCAAAACTTAAATTCCAAAACATTATATTAGTCAGCAAGCAGCTTCCCCTAGCATCCATCGCCCCTCCCCTACCATCGCCGTCCGCCTCCGCCGAATGGATTGCATGACGCCGCCCGATGCCGAGCTGGTTCTTGCGGGGGGCATGGGCGCGTACGGCGGCCCCGTGCGTCAGGTGGGCGGTGCCGGCGCCGGCGCGGCGGGGGAGACATGCTGCTGTGGGCCCTCGGCCAGCCAGCGGCGCACCGCCACAACGCCTTCGTCCGCCTCGCCGTGCACTCCCTCACCCTCGACGCCTGCGGGCGCCGTCTCTCCCTGCTCCAGTCGCCCTCGTCCATGACCACTCCAGGCGTGACCGGCGCCCTCGTCTGGGACAGCGGCGTCGTCCTCGCCAAGTTCTTGGAGCACGCCGCCTACTCCCACCTCCTCCTCCTCCGGGGCACGCGGGTAGTCGAGCTCGGCGCAGC
This sequence comes from Dendrocalamus sinicus, assembly GCA_036346575.1. NCBI lineage: Eukaryota > Viridiplantae > Streptophyta > Magnoliopsida > Poales > Poaceae > Dendrocalamus > Dendrocalamus sinicus. Next base: position 8,320,256 of record CM070653.1, on the reverse strand, counting down.
CTACGGCGTTGTTGGGTGGGTACCCCGACAGCAACTCTCTTTCTTCTCTAAACTTAACTGTTCTCCAATATCACTAGTCACAAATCTGACGCTCTTGTCTTGAAAAAACTAACTTCCTATTATAATTGCTTATGTAAAGATACTCCATCTTGGCAATTTCATATCAACCCAGCCAAAATTAAAGTTAGAAAAAAAATCACCTTTTTTGGTAAATAGTATTGAGAAAATCATCAATAACATGTTGTGCCGTACCTTCAGAAATGCGTATATTAAAGTTTACTTTAGCTGTGGGATGGCCAATCTTTAATGTAAGACTACAGTTTTACACGGATACATACCCATATTATACTTCAGTACCGAAACTGCAGTCCTAACTAACTTCTGTCTAACGCCCATGCTTAATATACTCTACTTTTTTTTCTCGAAAATGCGAGAAGCGTTTCAATCAATTTAGATGAAGCAAATAACAAGGAGAACCTGGCCCCTAGAGGCAGCGATCACAGAAGAAATAAGAGAGAAGAGAGAGAGGAGAATGAAAAGCAGAGAGAGAGAGAGAGAGAGAGAGCAACAGCGAGAAGAGAACTAAACAGAGAACGAAGGTGACTGCGGAGTTCTACTGATTAGGAGAGTCTAGACTTGAAGCGCCTGCTTTTGCCCAAATGCGACTTTCCTGCTGAATGCAATGGATGAGATCATCGACCCGGAATTGCTTGCCTCTGAACCAAATATTGTTCGTTCTTTCCAAGTACTCACTCATCTTCACTCATCTTTTAGTTACACCTCTGAACCTGGAATATACTCCACTTTTAGTTACACTGCTTTGGGCAAAGGGCAGCGTTTGCATTTGAACTCATCTTCTCTTCTTGTAGATGTGTTGCAGCTCTTCTTGGTGCCAATGTGGTTCTCACTGACCTCCCTGACCGCCTCAAGTTGCTGAGGACGAATGTGGAGCTTAATGTGGGAGATGCTCATGTTTGGGGCTCAGCTCGGGTCACTAAGCTTGTATGGGGTGACGATCCTGATCATGAATTACTTGAACCACCACCAGAATTCAGTGAGGATAATAACTGTGATAATGTCAACTTCAAGACTTCAGATTGTTGACATATGATGATTATTCTCTAATGTCCAAATTTAACATTGGCAGCATAGATGTGCTTAGTATCTGTAGACCAGGGGACATTCATATCAACTGTCTAAGCGTGGCATGTCGCTTACATTGTAACACCAGGCAGGTTGTAAAATATTGAATAACTCTGCCTCCTCTGTCTGTTTCAGTACTAGGCTTAGACGTAATTTATAGCGAGGAAGTAGTACATGATCTGTTAGTCACCCTGAGCCAACTTTCAGGACAACATACACCAATATTACTGGCTGGAGATTGGAGAACTCCGCAATGGTAAGGCATTTAACTAGTTTTGTGTCTGTACTTGCACGCACATGTTTCACAAAATGCATTGTCATGTAGTTGCATTGCTGATGTAACATCTAGCACCTATTATTCCAACTGATGAATCTACTACTTTCATGAATTACATTAGACGTTGTGTTGGTGTGCTTCTTGGAGGCAGCAATGGAGGACTTCCTTATTGGTTGCATCGAGCAAGGTCAATGGCACCCTGATTTCTGCAGTAACTGTGTCGCGTTATTCATCTTGGTGAAGAAGCCAGGGAACACAGACCTTGGTTCATAATCAGACGTCTGTAGCGAGGCAAGACTAAATCTAAAACTGGGAAAGTCCCCGGCCCTGTGATAGTCATAGAAGATGAGACTAGTTTAGTTGCTTGGTAGTGGAAGTTGCGCTGTTGGGAAAGAAAGGAGGATGATCTCCTCCAGCAGGTTCTTTCTTTTCTTTTCTTTTTGACAAATGTGAGGCATAACATTTGGATTGAACTGGCACCAATGATGTTCATCCCAATGCTGAGACAGGTTTTGCAGGTTGTTTGCTTAATGCAAACAATGGGCTTATTCAGTGAGTATTACATATTGTGAGTTTGTGACTATTAATGGCAGAGTCCAGAATCCGTGAAAGCCGGTGCGCCCGATGTAATAGAACTCAGGTGCAAAGGGTTTTCGCCTTTGAATTAGTAAACAATGGTGAAACTAGTTGATAATTCTTGCTTTTTTTTCCTTGAATGGAAGGCGTGGCAACCATTGCTAGCAAAGTCAGCATCCTTGAGATGGCATCAGCAAAGGTTTTATGAAACGATTTTAACCGCATTGCGGCTATGTGCCGCTTAACAATATAACTGGGGTTTCATGCGCTCCTGAAACTTGTGTCACAGTATCTGGGAGTTTTAAATTATTTACTGTAGGGTGGGGGTGGGGGAGGTGACGTGGCACTTTCTTAGATGAGACTTTGTGCACTCAGTTTATTTTTTGGGTATTGATAAACATCATCCGGATGTTTTCTTTCTAACTATCATCCAAATTTGTGACCATTGGATTAGAGATCTAATGACCATAAATTCTTCCTCATCCCTTCCAAAAAAATCTCCCTCTTCTCCAAAAAAAACCTTCCCCCTCCAAAAAAAGAGGCCGTTGGATCTCTAATCCAACGGTCTTAAATCTGGATGATAGTTAGCAAGAAAATATCCGGGTGATAGCTATACACACTTTTAATTTTTTCTGAGTAACATCTACAAAGCATTCAGTTCTAAGACCTGCCCACTGATAGCTCCATGGATGGACAGTGATAGGATAACAATGCACGCCGACCTGGACGATGGGAAAGGCCAAAAGCGTCGGTCTTAACACGCACGCGCGCGCTCGCAAACACACAGGACCAGCCAGACGTTAGCATGTCAGCATCATGGACACTCCATCCACTGGCAACTCAGCACTACGTCGCTACGATTAACTAACTAAACCGTCAAATCAGGAACCCATAAAATGTAGAACTACGAAGATAGAAGAGTGAGAAGGAAAAGCTTAATTACTTTCATTGAACCAATTAGGTTACGTGCAATAATCTTATTATTATATATGATTCATGTACAAATACAAATTGAAATAGAAGTATTTAACTGCTACAAGGGCTTACAATTGCAGCTATAAATCTGTAGAAGCCACAGAGTATCAACGGTGTAAGATAATGTAGAGCTAAGAACTTTCTTCTTACATATATGATGAGTTTAATGAACTAAAATGTCATATGTACCTTCTTGTCCTTATCTCTTGCGTCATAAACATGAGAATAAATTCACGCACATTATACACAGGCATGGGGAGATGATATTTCTGTTCTAAAGAAATTGCGCAAGTACATACATGATAAATAGAAAGAATGGAAACAAATGGAGAGGTAAACACGAATATAATTTGTAATACCCCAAATATGCAAAGAGAGAATAAAAGAGAAGAGGTTGCCGTCAGACCCATCGACTCTTAGAATGCCAAGTAAATAACACTCGCAGAGGTTCCCAAACCGCCCAGGGACAGTCGGCACCGTCTAGAGAGCCGGATAAAAGTAGCGCTCTCAGAGGTTCTCAGACTGCCCAGGGGCAGTTGGCACCATCTCGCGTTACGGGTTTTCGTCATTCGGCAGGATTCTATTCTTACCTTTTCTGACTTACCTGCTGCAGTTAAAACTCCAAAAACATAGTTCAGAGCGCTTAGGACCGAATTGCCCCTAGGGCAAACAGCCACATGAGTGAGGAATGAGGGGAGGAGGGGCAGTTTTGACACTTCACAAGACCAAGGCCCCCATATAAGCCAGCATAGCCCTTCCACCCACCATTCGGTTTGCTTCACAACCGAGAATAGGCAAGGTAAGCCAGGCACCCACTCTTCCCCATTTCCTTCCAACACCAAGAGCAACACAGAGAGGGAACCGGAGGAGAGGAGCCGGGCCACAAAAGGAAGGTAGGAGCAAGGGTGGCGACAGTAAGACGACGCCGCCATTAACAACCCGGGGAAGTCCACGACCACCGGGAACCCGACCTTCGTCAAAAACGACTTCTCTTTTCTAGCCGGTACACCAGTAGGTCCCCTCTACCTTACTCTTAGCTCACAACCTCGGCAAAGCACATTCACATCAAGTCAAGCCTGGCACAAATGGTAGAAAGAGGGAGAAATGGGACAAACACACATAGAGAGAGAGAGAGAGAGTCGGAGCGACGCTAGGCGGCCATGGTCATGGCCATGGTCGGCCGGAGCTGCAAACCTGGCCGGTGAGCCGAGGGAGGCGGTCGGCAGATCTGGTGCTTGGTGGCCGACGGCTGTGCCAACCGCCACGACAGCACGGGGAGGCACGCGGCCGTGCTGGCTGAGCAACGGCGCCACGCGCCCGCAGCCGCGCCACGGGAGGCGGCAGGGGCGGCGGCGGTGAGCCCGGCCGCGAGCCGAGCCCATCGCGCGTCGTCGCGCCGCCGAAGGAGTATCCACGGGCGTGGTCACGCGTGAGGGAGAGGGGAGTTGTATGGTTGGCAGGGGAGGCGGAGGGGCCGTCAGCGGCGAGCTCAGGGCCGGCGAGCCCGAGCTCGGCCGGGTGCGCCCCACATCGCCCGGAGAAGCGCCCGCGCTAGAGAGGGGGGGGGGAGAAGGAGGAGGCGGGGCAGGTAGAGGGGCCGCCGGCGGTGAGATTGAGCCGGCCATGCCGAGCCGGCCACGCGCCGCCGCGCCGCCCTGGGCGAAACCGGTGATGAGGAGGAGAAGGCCATTCGGCCGAGTAGAATGGGGGAAGAGAGAGAAGCGGCGTGGGGAAATGGTGGCCGTTCGGCCGAACCAGATAAGGAAAAAAAGAGAGCAAAAGAAAGAAGAGAAAGGGAAGAGAAAGAAAGGAGAAGAAAAAAGAAAAGAGGAGGAAAGAAAGAAAAGAAGAGAGAAGAAAAGAAAAGAAAAGATGAGAAAAAGAAAAGAAAATAAAACGGCGGGTTGGTACCTGTGGGTCCTTAACCCCGTGCATTCTATTCCCGAGTCGAGTCAGGTGCGTAGAATCGTCTTTGTTCGCTTAAGCCTTGGTTTTGATTCGATGCATTGAGTCGGGTTGACATGTGCACAGGTGGAGGTCCCGGGTTAGAGCTGTCCACGCATCGTCCCCGAGGCTAACCAGGCAAGTGCGTTATAAAGCGGTGAATTCGGGTAGTGATTTCTGTTAAATGAATGATGATGCATGCGCTTACCGTGTTAGGGTAAGTTTACTATTTCCGGATGATGCATTGCTTACCATGTTGGGGTAAGTTTACTATTTCCGAGTGCATGATGAGAAATGCTGAACGATGAGACATGGCATGTTGATATGCATAAATGGAGAACTTGCATTGCATGCATGTCATGAAAAGAGATAGTGTTGGTCCACGTTGAGTGGACGCTCCACGGGAGTGGAGTTTGAGGTCCCCGTATGAGAATGACGACTCTGTGGTCCCCGTGATGAAAAAGGACGGCTTCGATCCCGCATGGAAACAGGTGGGCCTGGGTGAGCATCGACGGGTGCTCGCTCTGCTATACCGGTATAGGCTAAAGAGACAAGAGAGAAGTGCATGTGCATATGCATGATGAATGGTTCATCGGAACTTGAAGTGGTTAATGGGAAAAATGGTTAATGAAACTGGAATGATTATGGTTTAATGAATGAACCTGTAATTTGCTGTTTTGCTTTGTACTTGCTGAGTTGGTGGACTCACCCTTGCTTCGTTATTGTTTTTAGGTGACTGTTGAGGACGTCTTGCACAGGCGGGAGTAGCACATGACAATATGTACAAACCAGCAGCACTCTTTGTACTACCCTTCAATGTATCTTAGCCTTACTAGTATGCTAGAGTAATCGCTAGAAATGCTATGTTGTATCTGAACGCAGCAGTATAGATAAATTTAATGTTGGCTTAAATTCTTCTAGTTGATGATGAAATGGTAAGAGTATACAGTGGTGATAATATTCTGGCCCAGAGGGTGGGCGGGGTGTTACATAATTAATCAAAAGTGCGGGGGTGGGGTGGGGGCTGATCTGCGCTTCACTCACATGATCTTCATGCTTGCCCTCACCAAGATCAAAAACCTTGCTTTCTTTGCTCTGGTTTGCCTGCGTTGATTCTCAGGATGTTGGAGGTTCAAGGAAATATTGAATCATTTATGTCATGGTCTAAATCTCATAATGCCTAAGTGAGGACTCCAAGCAGCTGATGGCTGGGGCAGATCATCTCCTTCATTCTTGTGCCATCCTTGTAAATTTTGAATGTTGGAACTGTCTTAACATTTTCTAATCGTGCAACAGCGGGGCGCTCAGTTATATCCACCTATGTGAACCACAGCACCACGTCAACAGAGATCATGTTGGGAAAGTAGAAGCACACAAAGCAGCCGCTAGTTACCTTGAGAAAATTTACAGATGGATATCTGGTACACAATTCATCCCACAAATGGGGAGATCTTGCAGCATTGCTAGTTCAAAGGTGCCACGAAATGGACTACAGAAACACCTGCAGAAGTGCAATCGTCCATCGATTAAATGTCGAGTGTGTAGCGTTTCGAGTTGAATCTTCAATGTCTGTCTTAATTTGTATATTATTCCAGGACAGTGTTACATAAATAAGCTAAATCTTGTAATTTGTAATAGTAATGTTACGAAACAAAAGACACGACTGATGAGTGATGACAAGATGCATGTACCTGGCAAAGTTGTAGCCACCTGGAATTGTTCCATTCCTACAAGTGTTTCAACCTCTCCTCCAAATTTCATATTGGATACCCCCTCACCTCGAGATGACCTAAGAGCAACCAGCGCATGGAAATGTGCCTCAGCCACCTATGTCAGCAGGGAGTTCCTTCCTAAGAACCTCATAATCTTTCACGGATTCTTCCCATTGTTCAATCAAATCGCCAAAGAAGCAAAAGTGCAAAACATCTAAGTCCTCCAGACTCACTCAATAAGCGTGTGAAAGAATCTAGAATGTGCAATGGGTTACCATGCCATAGGAAAGCACGTCTTAGGAGAGTCTTCGTATAGCTGGGTTGAATCTTAAGGGCTTCATTGTAGTCCTTGATAGACTTATCCCATTGCCCTAGCTTGAACCTGCAAGCAGCCCTATTGCAGTAGAGGACGACAGGATTTGCAGGGTGATGCTTGAGCCCTTCACCGTATGCTAGAAAAGCTTCTACAAGTTTTCCAGAATGAAAGAGCTCATTCCCTAAGGACCGTGCTTGGGCCACAGCTCTCACACTGTTAAGCATTGCTGTTACTTCAATGTTTCCAGAATCTATTCTCCTGGCTTTCTCTACGGAAGAGAGTGCACTCTCAAACCTGCAAAATGTTTCCTGGTATCAGGTACTCACAGATATTGACTATCAAAACTAGACCAGGACAACTTGTAGGTTAGTAATGAATTCAAATTAATATACTGAATAAGTTTGTTGAGTCAGTTTTCACCCAAAGGTTCCACAATCTAGTTTATTGTCCAATCGCATTTGTTATGACAACGAAAACAAAAGTAATAAATACAAATCATAATATGCTCTATACTCAAGAAGGAACAAAATTCACATGTAGTCACCAACATAACCATGACATACACGTAGCAAACTAACGTGCCTTCATCTACTCCATCTTAACCCTGGCTTTTCTTTTGTTATTTAAAATTAACTCTTGGGATGTTTTATTTTTAAAAGTTTAACTACAAGTATTTAAATAAAACTATATCTATTTGAGAAGCCAGAAGAGTACATTTTGGGCATTAACTGCACAAGATCATCTCGACCCAAGGTGGCCCACGGGCTTACTCAATGATGTCGTTTTACCATAATGGTTGAGCCCAGGCCTGGTAGGACTAACCAAAAAGGGAAGCCCAATGTAACATTGCCTAACCAACAAATTGTCTAGGTGCTCTCTCTCTAAAAAAAGAAGCAAATTGTCATGGTCTAATTCCATTGCCATTCGAAAAATTCCGCATGTCTAATTCATCAACATTGATACGCTTATAAATATTAGTGGCTACATTAAATTTGCCAAAAGAAGTAATCAATGTAATTTGAAAATCATGTCCAATCGGAAGACAACAACTTAAGAGGAGGAGGAAAGCATGGCGAGACGATATATTGAATATTAGGTTGGATGCAGGGGGATGACAGCGTGGCGGTGGAGGAGGGGCCAGGGAGATGCGGAGGACAGGCACAGAGCTGCGCCGACGTCGAAGAAGAGAGAGGGAGGGGAGGGAGAGATCATAGATGCCCGAGAAGAGAAAGAGAGGAGGGAGAATAGTGGGAGGGGAGGGGAGGGGAGGGGAGAGAGAGAGAGAGAGGAGGCTATACTGTCAGGAGCTCCTCTGACGGTGTAGCGTTCTCTAGCTGCTCCCTTAAATAAAATGATATCTATTTGAGAAGCGAGAAGAGTACATTTTGGGAATTAATTGCATAGGATCATCTCAACCTGAGGTGGCCCATGGGCTCACTCAACCAATGCCGTTTTACTAGAATGGCTTGAGCCTGGACCTGGTCAGACTAACCAAAAAGTGACGGCCTAATTTGAACATTGCCTAATCAGCAAATTGTCCCACGTGCTCTCTCTCACAAAAAAGTGCAAATTGTCAGTCTAATTCCACTGCCATTCTTGTGCATGTCTAATTCATTAGTATTGATACGCAATACATAGTAGTGGCTACAAGAAATTTGCCAAAAGAAGTAATCAATGACGTAACTTGAAAATCATGTCCAATCGGAAGACAACTACTTAAGAGTAGGGTAGTGATTACTTACTAACATAAGTTATTAGAAACATAAAATAATTTTGTTTGTTTTGATTGGGGTGTGCTAGGCCAAGACTGTAGTGCAACGTCTAGACGACACATGGGAGCCCTAGTAGCAAGCTACCATGATGATCTCTCCTCCCACAAAAATAAATTTAATATCAAAGTGAATACATGATCCACATATCAGATATTAAACTGATAATTAAACTGATAATTGATAAGAACAGATACTACACTTGATCTTAGCCAAAAGGCTGAGAAAGGTATGCTTTGCTTGAGCATCCTATGTCTCCTTTTATGCAATGCTCCGGGCGTTCTACTGCTCCTGGCATCCGATATGGTACTATTCATAGTGCTTAAGACGGAGGATCTTGTGGAGAACAGGAGAATTTGTTGTGGCATGACGGGATGGTCGGTGAAACTATTGATTCCAAAACTTGGGCCGTGTTAACTGTTGTTATGCTTAAACGTGTTGATGGGCCCAATTTAATGTGGACATGCTAACTCGGTCCAGGACTTGACACCGTTTGTGCCATCTCTAGATCATCATTAATTATGACAAAATCGTCTGCAATTAATTATGCCAATGTACATAAACGCTTACTTAAAAATGGACGCACAGCCGCTATTGCGCCAAGCTCAGGACATATATGCGGCCTCGGTATAGTGGATGCCGTCCATCCCAGTTCACGTTGGTGGATGGATTGCCAGGCAAACCACACGCCTCCTCCGCTGAGAGGCTCCTTGGTGAAAGTGAGGAACCCATCTGCAAATTCACCAAGCAAAAAGTTTGTAACATCCTAAAAAAGGAACTAATGTAATTACAAAAATTATAAAATCTTTTCACTGCCTTTTCAGTGTATCTAAAAAAATGGCGTTTATCTACACTTTTGGTTTGGATCTTCGCTAATTATTCAAAAAATATTTGGGAACATCTCGGGCAAATTTTGATATTTAATTTCAAGCAAAGAATTGTTCTCAAAATTTAAAATCCTGAAATCAAATTTATGTTAACCACCGCGCCTGGCGTGAGCGCTTGGTCGCACCCTCCGTGCGCACCGCCTGCATCCCGCGCCACACTTGTGTGCGCCGTGCACGCGCATGCCCAGGCTGACCGGGCCCCGCTCCGTGTGCGCAAAGCCGTGCATCGCTCCCTCGGATTTCCCCTGCGATGCCCTAACTCCGCGCCTGTGCCCTATGGCTGCCCTATGGCTGCGCCCTACCTCCGCCCGGTGTTACTCATTAGCAACACCCTCGGCTCTGTTGTTAATGCCACATCTTGTTGCCAGACCTACGGAATAGCTGCCTACCTCTACCGCTGCCTCGACGTTACTCTGCTAGCACCCGCCTTCAATGATGCTCAACCACCTCCCCCTTCCTCGCCTATAAGAAGACCCAGTGCCACCTCTTCTTGCTCCCACAACCTCTCCTCTTCCCTCTAAGCCAAGCGCGACTGAGCCACCTCTGTGTCCACGCCTCCACACCGTCCCGCCAGAAGTCTTCCATCTTCTCCCTCAATTAATTGGACTCCAGTGCCCCGAGCTCACCAGACGCCGCCTTTTTCCCCAAGCCTGGTCGCCACCCTCTTCTTCAGCGCCTTCCCCTCTCCCGCCGGCCTCACTCCAATTCCTCACGCCTGGAGTGTCTCCTCGCCACCACGGAGCCATCATGACCATCGTCCGGGCCTCCCTCCGCCCAAGCTACTCCCTCAATGGGAGCCACCTGCCGTTTCCTAGGGCTCCCGTCGCCGGCTCACCTCGGTGCCTCCTCGGCCAAGCCGTCACCATAGGTGAGTTTCCCTAGGCCCCTTTATGCACATGCCCATCCTATTTTACTCCCCCTCCTCACCGTGTTGATGGGCCTAATTTAATGTGGACATGATAACTCGGCCCCAGGACACTGTTTGTGCCATCTCTATATCATCATTAATTATGACAAAATCGTCTACAATTAATTATGCCAATGTACATAAACGCTTACTTAAAAATGGACGCACAGCCGCTATTGCGCCAAGCTCAGGACATGTATGCGGCCTCGGTATAGTGGATGCCGTTCATCCCAGTTCACGTAGGTGGATGGGTTGCCAAGCAAACCACACGCCACCGTTGCTGAGAGGCTCCATGGTGAAAGTGAGGAACCTAGCTGCAAATTCACCAAGCAAAAAGTTTGTAACATCCTAAAAAAGGAACTTGTGTAACTGCAAACATTATAAAATCTTTTCATCGCCTTTCGGTGTATTACAAGAAAAATTGGCATTTATCTGAATTGTTGGTTAGGATCTTCGCTAATTGTTCCAAAAATATTTGGGAACATCTCGGGCAAATTTTGAAATTTAATTTCAAGCAAAGAATTGTTCTCAAAGTTTAAAATCATGAAATCAAATTTATGTTCACTTCCCATCTAACCTCTTTACCCAAAAATTCAAATTCTCAAAATCCTAAATTTTTCTAAAAACTCATTGGGCCTATGGCCCATCTTTCCCACCCGGCCTCCTCCTTCCTCCCCCTCCCCCGTTCTCCCAGCGCACCACCGCGCCTAGCGAGTGCGCCCGGTTGCACCCTCAATGTGCATCGCCTGCACCCCATGATGTGCCTGCCTGTGTGAACCGTGCACGCGCACGCCTAGGACAACCGAGCCCCGCTCTGCACGCGCGAAGCCGTGTGCTGCTCCCTAGGCACGCGCCCTCTGCACCCTCAGTGCCCTAGCGCCACCCTCGCCCCACCGGCCTAAGCCCTGGCCTAGCTTCTCCCCTCGACATGCTCTTGCCACCTCCTACCCCAACTAGCCCCATCACGCATCGCTTCTGGCGTCCCCTCACCATAACCCGGTTGCTTCCACCCTAGATTTCCCCTGCGATGCCCTCACTCTGCGCCTGTGCCCTATGGCTGCCCTATGCCTGCAACCTACCTCCGCCCGTCGTTACTCCTTAGCGACGCCCTAGGCTCCAGCGTTAATGCCACATCGTGTCACCAGACCTACGGAGTAGCCGCCTACCTCGACGTTACTCCGCTCGCACCCGCCTTCAATGACGCTCAACCACCTCCCCCTTCCTCGCCTATAAGAAGGCCCAGTGCCATCTCTTCTTGCTCCAACAACCTCTCCTCTTCCCACTAAGCCAAGCGCGGCTAAGCCACCTCTGGGCCCGCACATGCCGGCCCGTGCCTCCATGCTGTCCCGCCTCTCCAGCAAAGCCCACGCCAATTCGACCGAGTCACAGTGTGCACCCGAAAGTCTTCCGCCTTCTCCCTTGATTAATTGGACTCCAGTGCCCTGAGCTCACCAGGTGCCGCCTTTTTCCCCAAGTCCAGCCGCCACCCTCTTCTTGGGCGCCTTCCCCTCTTTGGCCGGCCTCGCTCCAATTCCTCACGCCTGGAGCATCTCCTTGCCGCCACGGAACCATCCCGACCATCGCCCAGGCCTCCCTTCACCCGAGATACTCCCTCAACACGAGCCACCCACTGTCTCCCGGGGCTCCCATCGCCAGCTCGCCTCGGTGCCTCCCCAACCAAGCTCACCACAGGTGAGTTTCCCTAGGCCCCTTATGCACATGCCCATCCTATTTTATTCCCCCTCCTCACAGGGCACAGTTGCCCCTGTGGCCTCCTCTCTCTAGCCATCAAGAGCCGCCCGGTCTGCCTTCACCCTACTTGGAGCCACGCCGCTACCTCCACAGGCTCCCTTGGCCTCCTGGGGACCCGTTTTGGATGCCGCCGGCGCCTCCCCAGCCGCCCTTCACAGGCGCCACCGCCTCCCCTGGTTGCGCACCTCCCCTACACCTCCCGTGTTTCTCCTTTGGCCAAACTGCTGGCCCTCTGTTCCCTGCCCTCTCTCTTTGTATGACTTGTGGGCTGAGCTAGTTAAGTGTCCCAAGCTCTTGCATGCATGTCTCGATATTCTTTGGTATATGACTAATTTGTAAATTAATATTGTATAAATTTTCAAAGGGGCAACCTTATAAAATACGAGCTGTAAATAAAAATGGGAATAAGAGTTTAATTGTGAGATTAAACTAAAAGGGTTTTGAAATTAAATTAAAAATTTAACTTTTGTTAATTGCATGCAAATAAAATATTAATGAACTAATCCTCATACATGATTAATAAAGCAAGATTATGCCATGATTTTTTTTCCATTTAAAAGCAATTCTTGTAAATTACCGGCAACTATCATGACTTCAATAAAAAGAATATCAGGACTAAAAGATTTAATTATGAATCTTAATAAAATATTTGTGCACATTTAGTCTTGCCTAAGTTCATGGCAACCAAGAGAATGGCAATAAAAATAATTAATGTAATAATTTGAAGAAATCTATCATTAATTTTTCACACTTCAAAATAGTGAGAATTTAATCTACCTTGCTTCATGAGATTATATTCCAAAAATGAATTGCATGCCACATATAATATCATGTGTGGTTTGCTCATCTCTAAAATCATGAAAACTATCTTTTCAAAAGTGGTTAAAATAATAGTGGTGAATACATCAATATTTATCTTAAAATGCTAAGATTTAAAATAACAGATGTTTATGGTTAAGAACACTTAAACATAAATAAAGAACCATTAATCCTCATCTCACGTCCATATCTCAAATCAAGTGACCCTAAATATAATTATTAACCATCCGATCCGTATCTCGGGATTTAAAATTTACTATTATACCTAAGAATATCTAATTCACCAATAAGAATACCTAAAAAAGGATTAATTAGATTATTGACTTCCTGTCTAATAAAGATAATTACTAATCACCAAAACAACTGTTGGACCGAAATCGGCGACAGAAGGGGGGGGGGGTGAATGTCGTTTCTTTAAAATTACCCTCTAAAGTCTCCACTTAAAGAATCGCCTCTCCAATAGCTATGAAGGGGATAAATTATACTTTCTGGAAACTTGAGCACTCAGAGGAAATAGGCACAGCAAACAGAGAAACCAAAGGGCTAAAAACTCATCAAAAATAGCAAGCAACACAGGCTGCCAAAGGAGGGGCCGATCAGACCGCTTCCTATTGGCCGGTCAGTAGCCGGTCTGACCGCCCCAATACCGCCGGTTTGACCGCCACTGGCTGAGCGGTCTAACCGCCATGGCCACTCCGGTCTGACCGCTCCTCGAAAATTCAGAACAGCAGCAAACTGAAAAAACTGAACCTCGGGCAAAATTTCAGATCTTTGGAAATCGGAGTAAATGATGGATTTCTTCCATTCTTTTTGGCTCAGAGCGAAACTAAAACAAACTAAATAAGGAAAGCACCTTGGGAAACAAAGAAATCCCACCAAAAGTAAAGAATTTCAGATTTGATCCAAAATCTGAAAATTACAGAGAGCAGCAACAAAAACTCAAATTTCCATCTAATCTCAGATCCTTTGACCATGAAACTTTGAGGATAGCTACTTAATAGCCTCAGGACTTAACATGCCAAGTTTCATGCCATCTCATGAAGGGAAACAAGAATCTCACCAAAACCCTAGAAATAAAAAAGAAGAGCAGAGGAGCCCAAGAAGCAAAATCTGAAATCAAACATGGTTTGCTCTTAGGATTGAATAGCCAAATGGCTTTGGGGCATCTCCTAGATCACAACAACCTATTTTGGTACCCCTCAGCAAGAATCAACTCAAAAACTGAGAAACGAGAAATCATGCAAAGAGGACATCGAGAGGCAAAAACCAAAAGAGAGCCAGAGACTTAATCAAACTCAAACAAAACCATCTCAGATTGATATTGAGGATGAGAGATACATGATTACAAGGAGTATCAACTCATATCATCCCTACAATCCCATACATGCTTGGAGAAATCAAGAACTCCTCTCTCTATCTCTCAAGAACACACAAAGGAGACACATCCAACAACACTCTGCTCTTCTCACCAACCCATACTAACTAAAGCCTAAAGCCAAAACAACCTCTCCGAAGGCTATGTTGACTAAAGCAAACCCTAACAACCCCTTCAATCCATTGAATCCATGCAGCCATAAGGAGACATCCCCTCCTTATATAGGCTCCGGCTAACGGGTCTCCAACCCGTTATGCCCGTTAAACCCGAACGGAACCGCTTCCACCTGTGCAGCTTTGCGCTTTTACCGAAACGCCCCTCCTACACCTTCCGGCAAGCTTCCGCGTTCCTTGTCATCCAAGCCTCGCAACCACCTCGAGTCTCCGCCGTCTTCGACACATCCGACCATTCTGACCTCGACACCGCCTGTGCCTAGTCCGGTCACCTCGTGTCTCGCCACGACTCCGCCTCGATGTCCTGCAGCCATCACAGACAAGAAACACATCAAATAGCACCGCTCGATACATGAAGGCATAAATAGCATCAATGAATTGTACTTACGCATGAAAGAGCCCAAACCTGTCAAATCAAGAGAATATGCATCCTAATCACTTTGACCAGATTTGACTAAGTCCGATCGAGACCGATTGCATCACGCAACAACATGGTTCGAACCACACAAACCAAACTCGACTTTCCTAAACCGATGTCAATTACTCATCACAAATATGGGGTCATAACCACATGGTCTCTCAATCTCCCCTTTGATGAGTATATTGACAAACCTAGAAAAAGCGCAAAGTTGAGTTTGAAAAGAAACAAGTGTCAAACATGGTCCAAGAGAAATCAAAGAAGCTATGACCATGTCGACAAAGGAACAGTAGAGCTACAAAAGAAAGAGCAAATTGTTCTCCAAAGCTCAAGAAGGTTCCCAAATGGCTTTTTCTCCGCTATTCTCCCCCTTTTGGCAATAAACTCATCAAGGATGCAAAAGAGAGAATAAGGTCACAAAAATGGATGAAATGGCTGAAGTTGGTTTATTCTAATCATTTAGAGCCATGAAGATTATCCAAAACGACCATTGATTATTACATCAAGCCATAATCAATAAGAACGCTAAGAAGATCATGACAAAACATGTATAAGCAAGCTAAGTCAAATAAGTCACAATCTGAAAATTTAGCAGAATTCCTTAGCATGTCAAGTCAATCATGATTCTAGTCTTACTAGAGGTATCCATAGATGATGCAGACCATGTCAATAAACGAAGTGGAACCAAGAAGCTAGTATTCAATCATTTTAGAGTGCTATTAGTTCAAGAGAGAAACAATTGCTCAAGTACGTGATCTTTTTGTATAATTAAGCAAATGAAGCACATTTGTCATAAATTTTCCTTTTAGAGCTCATGATTGTCTCCAACTAACATTTTTAGCTATGTGCTAGATCTCAAGCCTTATGCGACTACTCCAAGCGAGAAGCTTAAGAAGATAGTCTTGGTCATCCAAAACCCCCCTGAGTTCATGCCTAGTGCAATGGCAAGCTGTCTCTTGAGAAAGAATTGGTGAGATCAGTTTTTTCGCACAAAAGAGATCTTTTTGCTTTTTAACATGTTGTACTAACTCATGTTTCATCAAGAAACTAACATAGCTCAATCTAAAGCTCAATTATAGATTCAAGACTCAACTTAGCCTATTTGACATAGCATGAATCATAAAAGATAACTAAAGAAAGGCTAGTGTAAAGACTTGACTACACATATAAAGTCATGATAAATCTAGCAATTTAGCACAAATCATGGCAAGATGTAAAGCATGGTAAACATGTCGTAAAAAGATAATAATCAAGGCTCCATGCAGTTATATTACAATGCAGAAAGAAATGCGAAAAATCCAGCTCCCCCTCAACACATGATGTAGCTTTTAGTTCAAGTTAAGTTATGTCAACATTAAGATTTAGAAGCTCCCAAATGAACTCCCCCTGAACCAAAGCGATAAAATCGAGAAGCTGGTAAGAAAATCAGAAAAGGTAGTTCTTAAAGCATAGATAAGATATAGAGAATACTATGGCTCAGACTGACTCTCATCTATCCCATATGACTCTAGGACTATCAACTGGTCATCTAACAGACTAAGGAGCAAACACGTACCCTATCTACCCGAGAGTGGCCCAACCCTCGCTAGAACCTATAAGCAGTGAGTGAGCTCAACCTAGTAAGAAGAAAACCAACTAATAAGCAGCATCCTAGAATCACAAGATAAGAGTAAGAAGTCTAAGCAACTCGACGAGAAAACCACTCTAACCTATGCTAGAAGAACTAACCCCAATGTACCCATATGCAATGCAACAGAAAGGAGTAAGAGCATAATAATCAAGATAAAGCAGTAAAGCACAAGGCTCCCCCTCACAACAGTCCATAAGGACAAACCACCCCAAGCTCTCCCCGCAGAGCTGAAAACGTAGAGCTATCCAAAGGCTTAGTAAAGATGTCAGCCAACTGGTGGTCACTCTCCACAAACTAGAGCACTATGTCACCCTTCTCCACATGGTCTCGAAGGAAGTGATATCTAATATCAATGTGCTTGGTCCGTGAATGTTGCACTGAGTTCTTAGCAATGTTAATCGCAGAAGTGTTATCACAAAAGAGTGGAACACTGTCGATAGCTAACCCAAAGTCCCGCAGGGTCAAAGCCATCCAAAGCACCTGGCTACAGTAATTGGCTGCAGCAACGTACTCGGCCTCTGCAGTGGACTGTGCAACACCGGACTGCTTCCTCGAAGACCAGGAAACAAGAGAAGTGCCAGTGAATTAGCAGGTGCCAGACGTGCTCTTCCTATCTATCCTACAGCCTGCAAAGTCTGCATCCGAATAGGCTCTCAAGGAAAGACAGGACGAGAAAGAGTACCAGATACCATAGTCAATGGTAGCTCGAAGGTACCGAAGGATGCGCTTCACCACCTGGCGGTGAGATACGCGAGAAGCCTAAAACTGAGCACAAAGACACACAACGAAGTGTATGTTCGGTTTCGAGGCAGTGAGGTACAAGATGGAGCCAATCATGCTACGATACTCCTTCTGATCAACTGGCTCGCCGTCCTCATCTGGGTCAAGTGTGGCGGTGGACGCCATGGGAGTAGACATGGGCTTACCATCACTCATGTCAAAGCGTCTCAGGAGGTCACGAGTGTACTTGCCTTGATGCAAGAAGGTACCCTCCCAAGTCTGCTTGATCTGGAAGCCAAGGAAGAAGGTCAACTCGCCCATCATACTCATCTCAAACTCGGTGCTCATGACATTCGAGAACTGTGAAACAAGAGTATGAGAAGAGCCGCCAAAGATGATGTCATTCACATAAATCTGGACGAGCAGAAGGTCAGCGCCATGCCGACGAATGAACAAGGTCTTATCCACCTTACCCATCTCAAAACCATGACTCAACAAATAGGACTTAAGCCTCTCATACCAAGCTTTAGGGGCCTGCTTAAGTCCATACAAGGCTTTGGAAAGCTTGTAGACATGGTTTGGGTATTTAGGGTTCTCGAAACCTGGAGGCTGTCTCACATAGACCTCTTCCTCAATAAACCCATTGAGGAAGGCACTCTTGACATCCATCTGGTAAAGCTTGAAAACCCTTAGAAGCCGCAAAAGTAAGCAGGATTCTAATGGCTTCAAGTCTAGCTACAGGGACAAAGGTCTCCTCAAAATCTAGACCCTCAACCTGGGAGAAGCCCTGAGCTACCAGTCTAGCCTTGTTCCGAATGACAACCCTATCCTCACTCTGCTTGTTCTTGAACACCCATTTAGTCCCAATGACATTGTGACCTCGAGGGGGCTCAACAAGCGACCAGACCTTATTTCTGTCGAAATTCTCTAGCTCCTCATGCATGGCATTGACGCAGGACTCATCAGAAAGAGCATGACAAATTTCCTTGGGCTCAAATGAGGCAACAAAGGTAGAATGGAGACAGAAATATGACATGCCAGACTTTGAGCAAGTGACTCGCTCAAAGAGGTCTCCAATTATCTGCTCGGAAGGATGGTCTTTCTGGATATGTCGGGGAGGTCCTGGATGAGAAGAAGAAGTGGCCTCTACCTCATGAGCTGATGAGGTAGGAATAGAGCCACTAGCTCCAGAAGAAGCAGAAAGCATGGGCTGATCGTCTGGAGGTGCAGTGGAAGAAGGCACCTCAAGGGGAGGATGAGGAACTGGATCGGGTAGACAACCCTCATCTCCATCATCCTCATCATCCATAAAGATAGGCTTGGATTGCTATAAAGAACCTGAGATATCAGGCCTAGTCCCTGGACTGGCCTCGTCAAAGGTCACCTCACAGGTCTCTACCAACTTATTAGACTCGTAGTTCCAAACCCTATATGCCAGCGAAGAAGTCGAGTAACCTAGAAACATACCATCACAAGATCGTGACTCGAACTTGTCTAGGTTCCCGGACTTCAGAATGAAACACTTGCAACCAAACACACAAAAATGCGAGACACTGGGTTTTCGCCCATATCTCAACTCATAATAAGTGCGATGCAAGTGTGCCGAAGAAAAACTCTGTTCGAAACATGGCACGCGGTCGCAATAGCCTCAGTCCAAAACTTCCTAGGTGTAGAATACTCATCAAGCATCGTCCTGGCCATCTCGACCAAGGTACGGTTCTTCCTCTCCACAATGCCATTCTGCTGTGGGACGTGCGGAGAAGAGAACTGGTGCTCTACACCTGTCTCATCACAAAACCTCTCAAAGTAAGAATTCTTGAACTACGTGCCATTGTCACTACGGATCGCTCGTAGGGCACCCGGGAGCTCAATAGAAAGCCTACAGAAAAGATCTCGAAAATGTGTAAACGTCTCATCCTTCGAGGCTAAGAAAAACACCCAAGAAAACCTCGAGAAGTCATCGACCACGACAAGAACATACCACTTCCCCCCTGCTGACTGCACTCGAGCTGGTCCAACTGTGTCCATATGGAGTAGCTGTCCCGGTGCATCAGTCATAGTCACTGTGACCGGAGGATGAGAAGCGGCAACCATCTTGCCGTGTCGGCATGGAGCGCAAACTAGATCTTTGACCATCTTGAGTTTCAGCAGACCACGAATGAGATCGTGGCCGCTAACTCTGGTCAAATGGTCAAATCCAATATGACCAAGTCTCCTATGCTAGAAAGTAAGGTCACGGGACTCAAAAGCAACCAAACACCGGAGAGGATCACCAGAAGACTCAGAAAAATCAGCACGAAAGATCCTCCCATAACGAGAAATCTCGCAAACCAGACTACCCGAAGAATCAAGAATTTTGCAAGCATTTTTCTTAAATTTTACCTCAAAGCCGTCATCGGTAAGCTGAGAAACAGAAAGCAAATTATACTGCAGCTTACTAACCAAGGCAACATCTTTCAAAATAAATGACTCATTAACGCGCACTGTACCTTTGGCGATGACGCACCCAGACGAAGCGTCTCCGAAGGTGATCGTCTCATCACCTGGAGCACGAGCTAGGGAAGAAAACCAACGGGAGTCTCCGGTCATGTGTCGAGAACACCCGGAGTCAACGAGCCAAACCTCTCCCTTCCCTGCCCAGCAAACCTAAGTCAACGAGAGAGTAAAGTCTCATTACTGGGGTAAATCAAGAGTGATTTTAGCACCCAATACTGAGTAACACGTCGAGTAGAAGAAGTAGCCACACACGACTGACCTCTATCTACCCTACGCTCTCGCCGCTCAACAAGTCCGAAGGTCCACGAGCGGACTGGTCGTTGTTGGGTCCGATCGCTCTGAAGAGCGAGTCGGAGCACCAGCAACATGCTGATCACGCCGCGGGTAGCCATCTCGACGGGGGAAACGAGATCTACCCTCAGAACAGCGGAAGTCACGATCAAAGGGAGCATGAGGACGAAAACTAGAAAACTCAGAAAAACTAAGTCCTCGATGCTGCCCAAACCTAATAGCTAAAGCAAACTTAGACCTTGTGTTGGTCTTAGGTGCACTTAAGGTCTGGGGCTGACCCTGAATACGCCTAAGAGACTCAATACGGTCTCTACGCGTGATCTTGGTGCGCCTGAAGCATCAATCAATCAAGTGCCCATCCTTCTGACAGAAGGTGCAATGATACTTCACCTTCTGAGAGGTAGAAGTAACAAGATCAGGCTTCACCTTCTGAAAGGCCGAAGCAACAGGTGGAGTCACCTTACTGTCAGAGATCCCATGGACAAAGCCTGTAGACTTGAACTCAACCTTTTTGTTCTTGGGCTTGACCTCGATCACACCTGCTGCGATGGGTCTAAGAACAGCAGGTGGATGCTTCCTCACATCCTCAGAAAAATCGTATCCTAGACTTTGATTGAACATGCAAATCTTGGACTGGTCTAGAATAAGATTTAGCTTCTTCTTGCCTCCTACAAATCTCTCGAGAGTGTTCATAAGATACTGACACTCCCGAAAGAGAGAGGTGCAAGAAGAGCAGGGGGAAGAAGAGACAGCAGCAGGTAAGGGAGTAGAAGAAGAACCAGTAGCAGAAGAGCGAATGGATTGTGCATGCACAGCCGACTCAGAAGGGATAGTCCTACTGCTAGCCAGTTGGTTCACGTCACTAAGCGTCTCTACCTTACCCTTGGGCTTCTCCCCCACATCGGTACGCACATTACAAGCAACTGATGGTGGCTTCTCTAGAAGGTCCTTAGTTAGCTTCACATATTTCTCATCCAATGCAATCAAGTTAGATTTTAGTTTGTTACAATTAATGCATGGTGAGCTAACAGGGTCCTTAGAAGCATATTGAGCCAATCTGTTGTTATCATCAACTAATTCTTGAAACTGTTTGGAGACAGATTTAAGTTCAGCAGTAAGCTTGGGACAATTCACACATGAAGCAATAGGCTCAAGTAGAAAAGCTTGTAATTTAGCAATTTTATGATCTGCCCATTTTAAGTTCATCTTTAAATTATTACAACTTTCACAAGTCTCGGGCAGATCGAGCAACATGGTATAAAGACATCTAAACGCATTGTCCTTATCCTCACATGAGGTGCAAGATGTAGTCTCAACAATAGTAGATGCAGGAGTAACAATCCTACTCATCTCTAGTTCAGCCAAAAGACTAACATTCTCCACCTTAAGCATGTCAAGCTCAGAAGACAAACTATCATGAGAGGTCCTTAATTTCTCCATGTCACTAAGCAGAGCAGTACATACATCACAATTGTCACGGGAGGAAGCAGATCTAAATGAAGTAAGCTCCCGTGATAAGCTCTCTACTTCCTTATCCAACTCGCTAACCCTAGCTCTAGATCTAGCATGGAATTTACCTAGCTTAGGAAAAGCATCATTAAGCTGGTCGTAGGAAGGGTATACCTCATCGGAGTCGGAGTACAGCTCGCTGTCGCTCACTTCGCCCTTAAGGGCCATAAAGCACATGCCGAATAAGTCATCGCCGCCTTGGGGTCTTGCTTGTCCGTCCCATCGTCGTCGCTCCACCCCTCCACCTCGCTGAGGTCGAGGTCGTCGAAGGCGGTGAGGATGCGGTGGAAGAGCTTCTTGGCTTTGCCAAGGTCGCGGAACTTCTTCTTGCCTTGAGTGTGAGCAAGAGGCTTCTTGTTGCTGTTCTTGTCGATGTAGTCGTTCTTGCTCACACCGCAGTAGTCGCCCTTGCCCTTTTCGTTGGGGCCACCACACTCGAAGCAGATCACGGGTCCTTCTCTCTTTCTGTCCCTTCTTCTCTTGTAAGCATGAGAAAACTTTCTAACTAAGAGGGCAACTGCTCATCTGCAAGCTGCTCTAACTGATGATCTAACTGATCATCCGTTATGTCACAGAGAGCAGCAAGACATAATCCAAAAGAAAAGTCAGAAGAACCAGAAGCAGAGCGGGGATCGGTGACTAAGGTCATCGACTGCGACTTCGACCTACGAGAGACTATGTCAATCTCGTGAGTCTTGAGGCGTGAGTACAACGCGTCAAGAGTTAGGGTCGAGTGGTCGGTCGTGTCTTTAATCGTGGTCACCTTCATCTCCCAAACGTGCAAATCGAGAGCAGACAACATTTGTCGAGCATTATCCGAGTCGGGGTATGTGAGATCGACCGCTCGGAGATTGCTTAGAATCTTGTGAAAACACGCAAAGCACTCATCCAAGGACTCACCAGCGAGCATTTCAAACTTGTTGTAATCTCGCTTGAACTGGTCCTGTTGAACCGTCTTAATCTGGGTGGTGCCCTCATGGTATGCATCGAGGGTCTCCCAGATGTTGAAGGCCGATGACAGATGAGAGATGCGATCGAACTCACTTTTGCTCAACCCCTGGATTATGATGTTCCTTGCCTTCGCATTCGCCTCAACATCAAGCATGTTTCTAGCGTTGATGTTCTCATAGACAGGAACAACATATCGTACTTTGACCTTATGCCAGATGGCGTAGCCCTGAGCCTGGATGTAGGTCTCCATTCGGCTCTTCTAGAAGGGATAGTCGATCCATCGAAGACTAGGGGCTTGGTCGAGTACTTATCTGTCGCCATGGCTCTAGAGACCAGTTAAGATCTATGAGGAAGAGCTAATCGGCTTTGATACCAATTGTTGGACCGAAATCGGCGATAGAGGGGGGGCGAATGTCGTTTCTTTAAAATTACCCTCTAAAGTCTCCACTTAAAGAATCGCCTCTCCAACAGCTATGAAAAGCTATGAAGGGGATAAATTATACTTTCTGGAAACTTGAGCACTCAGAGGAAATAGGCACAGCAAACAGAGAAACCAAAGGGCTAAAAACTCATCAAAAATAGCAAGCAACACAAGCTGCCAAAGGAGGGGCCGGTCAGACCGCTTCCTATTGGCCGGTCAGACCGCCGGTCAGTGGCCGGTCTGACCGCCCCAATACCGCCAGTCTGACCGCCACTGGCTGAGCGGTCTGATCACCATGGCCACTCCGGTCTGACCGCTCCTCGAAAATTCAGAACAGCAGCAAACTGAAAAAACTGAACCTCGAGCAAAATTTCAGATCTTTGGAAACCAGAGTAAATGATGGATTTCTTCCATTCTTTTTGGCTCAGAGCAAAACTACAACAAACTAAATAAGGAAAGGACATTGGGAAACAAAGAAATCCCACCAAAAGTCAAGAATTTCATATTTGAGCCAAAATCTAAAAATTACAGAGAGCAGCAACAAAAACTCAAATTCCCATCTAATCTCTGATCCTTTGACCATGAAACTTTGAGGATAGCTACTTAAGAGCCTCAGGGCTTAACATGTCAAGTTTCATGCCATCTCATGAAGGGAAACAAGAATCTCACCAAAACTCTAGAAATAAAGAAGAAGAGCAGAGGAGCCCAAGAAGCAAAATCAAACATGGTTTGCTCTTAGGATTGACTAGCCAAATGGCTTTGGGGCATCTCCTAGATCACAACAACCCATTTTGGTACCCCTCAGCAAGAATCAACTCAAAAACTGAGAAACAAGAAATCATGCATAGAGGACATCGAGAGGCAAAAACCAAAAGAGAGCCAGAGACTTAATCAAATTCAAACAAAACCATCTCAGATTGATATTGACGATGAGAGATACATGATTATAAGGAGTATCAACTCATATCATCCCTACAATCCCATACATGCTTGGAGAAATCAAGAACTCCTGTCTCTATCTCTCAAGAACACACGAAGGAGACATAGCCAACAACACTCTGCTCTCCTCACCAACCCATACCAACTGAAGCCTAAAGCCAAACCCTAACAACCCCTTCAATCCATTGAATCCATGCAGCTATAAGGAGACATCCCCTCCTCATATAGGCTCCGGCTAACGGGTCTCCAACCCGTTATGCCCGCTAAACCCGAACGGAACCGCTTCCACCTGTGCAGCTTTGCGCTTTTACCGAAACGCCCCTCCTGCACCTTCCGGGAAGCTTCCGCGTTCCTTGTCATCCAAGCCTCGCAACCACCTCGAGTCTCCGCCGTCTTCGACACATCTGACCGTTCTGACCTCGACACCGCCTGTGCCTAGTCTGGTCACCTTGTGTCTCGCCATGACTCCGCCTCGACGTCCTGCAGCCATCACAGACAAGAAACACATCAAATAGCACCGCTCGATACATGAAGGCATAAATAGCATCAATGAATCGTACTTACGCATGAAAGAGCCCAACCTGTCAAATCAAGAGAATATGCATCCTAATCACTTTGACCAGATTTGACCAAGTCCGACCGAGACCGATTGCACCACGCAACAACATGGTTCAAACCACACAAACCAAACTCGACTTTCCTAAACCGATGTCAATTACTCATCACAAACATGGGGTCATAACCACATGGTCTCTCAACAACCAATTTTATTTGTAACAATAATTGGTTGATATAACCAAACCCATATCTTACAAATAAGATCTTGAATTAAAGGTACAATTAATGTGGCAATTGCAATCTCAAGTAATCTGTTATCTCAAAATGACAAGATAATTCTACGAATTAAAATTTTACTCATCATATATAAAACCCATATCCTAAAATCACTAAGCTATTAACACTCAACGAATAATAGCTAGTATCACGATTAAACTCTCTCATGCTTGACTTATGGAACTTCCTTAATAAATATAAAATAAATAAAGAAGCTATAAAATTAAAAGATTAAAACTAGGTATCTTATAATTGGCTATGTTTAGCCATACTCCAATCTTAAGAGGAATATTCTTGTGAATATTCCTTCGGCGTCAATTCCTCTTTTTATTCTTCCCAGTGAAGTGCTTTGTCACTTCGCTTCCACTCCAAATTCTTTGACCCCATCTCAATCCTACAACTCACCAAATCATCCCTTCTGCCATAATCTTAGAAAAATATAAACAAGCTCAATTAAATCTATTTGGACTCTTGAAGTTATTTGGATTTATTTGGTTGAACTTATTTGGATTTATTTGGTTTCTCACTCGTTTTCCATGTATTAGAATCTGAAGTCTCGAAGCTGCGACAAGTCCAAGCGGGATCAAGACATGGGAAAAAGTGAAGACCAGGAATTCAAGATCACTGACTAAGAATGCTTTGAATAAGATCAAGGACGTGGTAAACCTAGCAAGGCAAGTCATCACTTTGATCATGTTGATCCCACAATTTATGCAAAAGTATGTTCTTTTAAATTATCAACTTGCATGCTTAATTTATTATGCAAATATATGTCAAAGCTTAAGGTAGCTACACTCCTACTTGATGTTGTAATTATCATTATGCCATTCCTTGACACTTGAATTGTCTAATCCTTGTCACCCTAGATGTTAATGATAGCTTTACTAGATATAGGTCATATTAAAATGTCATGCTAGTCTTGTCAAGTCTAGGGTACTAGTTGCCCTGATCATCAATCTTTGAAACATGAAAACTTGCTTTGGGACAATCATAGGATTGCTGCCCTACATGACTCAAATGAACTCCACTACACTCTAAATAGCAAAGAGACAACAAGAAACAAGAGATTTCAATAAAGGAGCTAGGAATCAAGATTTTATCAGAAATCTGAAGAAAGTCTGAGAGATGAGACCAAAAGCTGAATATCTAGATATTCTCATGTCTATTGACCATGAAACTTTGTATTCTAGCTAGACAAGGTCTCACAACTATAAATCATAGCCTTAGAGCAAACATTCTACTGGAAAATCAGAAAGCCCATGGTTGCCCTGACATCAAACCCTAGAAAATAAAAACAAAGGAAATGAGGCAATCAAGTTCTTGGAAGAAATCAGCGTTTGAGTTCTTTTGCTCTTCGGAAAAGCTGACGAAATGGTCTTGAGATTAGTTCCCATACTGAGCAAAAGGATTCAGCTACTCAAGCAAACATTTTGCTCCAACTCAAAATTCAGAAAGGAACAGAAGAAAACAGAAACACGAAGTAAATGCAATCCAACAACTCTCCTCCTCATATTGATTCCATATCAAGAATGCTTACAGAGGAATGATTACAAGAGGTTTACAACCACTATGTCCCCATACGCAGTTCGAAAAGAGGAAACACACACTACATGCTTACACTCACACGAGAGCAGCAACGTACTCGGCCTCTGCGGTGGACTGTGTAACACCGGACTGCTTCCTAGAAGACCAAGAGACGAGAGAAGTGCCAATGAATTGGCAGGTGTCAGAAGTGCTCTTCCTATCTATCCTACAGCCAGCAAAGTCTGCGTCTAAGTAGGCTCTGAGGGAAAGATAGGAACAGGAAGAGTACCCGATACCATAATCAATGGTAGCTCGAAGGTACCGAAGGATGCGCTTCACCGCCTGGCGGTGAGATACGCGAGGAGAATCCTGAAACCAAGCACAAAGACACACAGAAAAAATGTATGTCTGGTCTCGAGGCAGTGAGGTACAAGAGGGAGCCAATCATGCTTCTGTACTCTTTTTGATCAACTAGCTCGCCATCCTCATCTGGGTCAAATGAAGCTGTAGAAGCCATCGGAGTTGACACCGGCTTGCCATCACTCATGTCAAAGCATCTTAGGAGGTCACGAGTGTACTTACCCTGATGCAAGAAAGTACCTTCCCGAGTCTGCTTGA
Organism: Dendrocalamus sinicus; assembly: GCA_036346575.1. NCBI lineage: Eukaryota > Viridiplantae > Streptophyta > Magnoliopsida > Poales > Poaceae > Dendrocalamus > Dendrocalamus sinicus. Next base: position 8,293,280 of record CM070653.1, on the reverse strand, counting down.
TCTGGAAGCCAAGGAAGAAGGTCAACAAACCCATCATGCTCATCTCAAACTCGGTGCTCATGACATCCGAGAACTGTGAAACAAGAGCATGAGAGGAGCCACCAAAGATGACGTCATCCACATAAATCTGGATGAGCAGAAGGTCATTACCATGCCTACGAATGAACAAGGTCTTATCTACCTTACCCATCTCAAACCCATGACTCAACAAATAGGACTTAAGCCTCTCATACCAAGCTCTAGGGGCCTGCTTAAGTCCATACAAGGCTTTGGAAAGCTTGTAGACATGGTTTGGGTATTTGGGGTTCTCGAAACCTGGAGACTATCTAATATAGACCTCTTTCTCAATAAACCCATTGAGGAAGGCACTCTTAACATCCATCTGGTAAAGCTTGAAGCCCTTAGAAGCTGTGAAAGCAAGCAAGGTTCTAATGGCTTCTAGCCTAGCTACAGGGGCAAAGGTCTCCTCAAAATCTAGACCGTTAACCTGGGAGAAGACCTGAGCTACCAGTCTAGCCTTGTTCCGAATGACTACCCCATCCCCACTTTGCTTGTTTTTGAATACCCACTTGGTACCAATGATATTGCGACCTCTAGGGGGCTCAACAAGCGACCAGACCTTGTTTCTCTCAAAATTCTCTAACTCCTCACGCATGGCATCGACCCAAGACTCATTAGAAAGTGCATGACAAACATCCTTGGGCTCAAAGGTGGCAACAAAGGCAGAGTGGAGACAGAAATGCGACATGCCAGACTTTGAGCGTGTGACGCACTCAAAGAGGTCTCCAATCATCTGCTCGGAAGGATGGTCTTTCTGGATGTTTCTGGGAGGTCCTGGATGAGATAAAGAAGTGGCCTCTACCTCATGAGCTGATGAGGTAGGAACAGAACCACTAGCTCCAGAAGAAGTAGAAGGCACGGGCTGATCTCCTCGAGGTGCAGTGGTGGAAGCAGGCACCTCAAGAGAAGGAGGAACTGGATCGGGTAGACAACCCTCATCTCCATCCTCCTCATCATCCACAAAGATGGTCTCGGACTGCTCTAAAGATCCTGAGATATCGGGCCTAGTCCCCGGACTGGCCTCATCAAAGGTCACCTCACAGGTCTCTACCATTTTACTAGACTCGTAGTTCCAGACCCTATAAGCCCGCAAAGAAGTCGAGTAACCTAGAAAGATACCATCACAAGATCATGACTTGAACTTATTGATGATGGGAAAATGGGAGTGAACCCGCGTCCGCATCATTAGAGACAAGTTAATTAAATTTAATTGAAAATGAGACAAAGGAATCAGATATTGCGGGTCCATTACTTCTAGAATTAATACATTTACATAAAAATTCTGTTAATTACATCTCTTTGCGAGAAAACCCCTGATTAAGAATTCCAACATAAACATTACAACAAATTACAACACATGACTATTACAAAAATATAAGAGAAAATGTCTTCAATCTTGGCGTCGCTGATGGATGCTTGCGCGAGGGTATTTTAGCTGCCTTTATATTATTATTTTTTATTTGTTTTTCTACTGGGAGGTTACAGAAGCTTTTCATTTTGCTACTAGGATGAGGCCTACTGCCTTGGGCTAAGCTGCAGCCTGTACAAGCATGCAGATCGTGCCTTGTTTTGGGTTTAGGGTGGTTTCCATGTAGGCCATTATTATTGTTGACCAATTAATTAGAGAAGTGTTTAACGCCTGCATGCATGCAGCCATGATGCCATTTTCTTCGCTACGCGAGAGAGATGCGTTGTTCGGAGGATTAATGCTCAATCTCTGCATGCAAGCCTTAATACTGCAGCTAGCTATGTGCCATTTTTGTGTGATGATGCCCATGTTTTCACCCCTGGCATGGTATTCATGAAAATAGAACCCATACACAAAGTGCAAATAGATAAAAAATATTTATTTCTCTATTTTATTTTCACCGTGAGGGTATTTAGCTGCATTATTTTGCTAACATGGCATGTGCTTTTATTTTATTTTTAGTAAACCTATGCATGTAGCATGATTGAAGTTTAATTATTTCAGTTTTTTTATTATTTTGCTTCATCTTGTAACATTGCATAGCGCTTGCAAATATTGTGCGCTCGTATGTAGCATAACCAAAGTGAAGGTTGTTTAACATTTCTATTACTACTAGCACGACACGGATTTTATGCACGCAGTGTAATAGAAATATCTCATTATTTTATTTTATTTGCTCGCTTGTATTACTACTAGTATTACATAACGCTTGCGAATATTGAGCGCTTGCATGTAGCGTAACCGAAGTGAAGGTTGTTTTTTAATATTTCTATTACTACTAGTATGACATGGATTTTATGCATGTAGTATATGAAAATTTAGAACTAATTATTTTATTGTTTTGCCCCGTCTTGTATTACATACTAGCATTGCATAGCGCTTGCAAATGTCGAGCGCTTGCATGTAGCGTAACCGAGACGAAGTTTGTTTCTTAATATTTTTATTACTACTAGTGCGCTATGGATTTTATGCACGTAGTGTATGAAAATTTAGAACTAATTATTTTATTGTTTTGCCCCGACTTGTATTACTACTAGCATTGCATAGCGCTTGCAAATGTCGAGCGCTTGCATATAGCGTAACCGAGATGAAGTTTGTATTTATATTTCTACTAACATGCCATAGATTTTAGGTATGTCGTGTAATAGAAATTAAGTGTTTTGCTCTACCTTGTATTACCACTAGCATGTAGCGTAACCGAGGTGAAGGTTTTTTTTAACATTTGTTCATGCATTTTTATTATTTTTGCAGCATACACCCACCCCTAATTCGTATCCATTTGAGGGGACCGAATTGAGGCAATGGGGTTTTCAATCTTCTCACTCTCGGTTTGTATCCATTTGTAGGGACCGAACCTAAGAGACGAAGGATCGAGCCCTTGTTCTTTGGGTTTGTATCCATCTAACGGGACCGAACCGAGAAGATGAGGTCTTCATGCCTCGCCTTGATTTGTATCCATTTGTAGGGGACCGAACCTAAGAGACGAGAAATCAAGCACTCGTTCTTCGGGTTTGTATCCGCCTAACGGGACCGAAACAAGGGGGCAAAAAATATAAAAGAAGAGAAAAAAAGCAAAGGGATAGCGGAAGAAGAAAGCTTCTTAACTCATACCACCATGGCTACATCTAAGGACGAAGAGAGGGGGCAAGTATCTCACCTTTTCTTCAAAACACCCGCCTGTTCTCCCTCTATGTTTCTCTCTAGATCTTTATCCTGCTCTCAAGTGTTTGCCGAAGCCTTTCTTTTCTCTCCAAATGGCCAGCCTATCCCCTCTTTCTTTCCTACAAAAGTCCTCCATTTTTCCATACCATTACCCCCTATTTATAGAGCAAGGATGAGGGGGTGGTTTATGAGGAAAAGTTATGGAAACTTCCCACTTTGATTTTCTTTTCCCAATTTTATTATTATTTTTTTGCTATTGCTACAACCCTCTACACATGCACAAGCATGCAAATGAGTGGGTGCTGGACGTGGCTTCATGCATGCATGCACACACAAGGGATTCATGCGCCACTTTTTTCTCATGAGCATTGATTAGTGAATTAACTTCTTCTTTTTATGGAAGTTAATCAACTAGCTAATTAATAATGCACGCTAACCATTTTATGTGCGCGTTTATGCTGATCGGGGCAGCTATACACATTAAGGTGACACGTGTGGCTAAATATCTCTTTTCTCTATAATTTTCCTTTCTCTATTATTGCTTTTGTATACGCCGTTCGGCTATATCAATTTATATAAGTGAGCATATGTTCTCTGAATGAGCTAAAAATTAAACACGAGACTTTCACTTGCACCAAAAACATGCCATAAAAATTCACCACTCGATTGTAATATGTAGCACACACAAAAAATCCTGGAAGGTGGACTTGTGTTTTGCGTACGTTATCCGGCCGTATTATTTGATTCGGGTGAGCATATGTGCTCCGAATAGGCTGAAAATTTGACACAAGACTTTCACTCGCACCACAAATATGCCATAAAATTTTGCCACTCAAATGTAATACGTACGACACGCAAAAAATCTTGGAAGGTAACATGCCGTAAAAATTCCAGATAAAATTGGTGTCAACAAATGCCTCCTCGAGGTCCAGTGCAAAAGTATTTGTTTTTTTTTGCATCTGGAACTTGACACGCCTCATGTGTGTGTATATATATATACACGTATATATTTACTTGGACGTGCTCGCTACGAAAACACTTCTAGAACGTGCATATGCATGCAGCCTTGCATGTTGGTTTTAGCTATTTGTTAGCTTTGAAATACAAGCTTCACGTCTATAGCTAACTGCACCCTCTAACTGACGCCGCTCTTCCCGGGATTTGTTTGGTTTAAACACATGCTCAGTTTTCCTCTCCCGTGATCATCCACTCTATTCTTTTGCTGTTTCTTTTCCTGCGTCCTTGGCTTCCATAGTCCTCTATTCTTTCCTTCAAATTTCTTCCGGCGTCCAGTTTCAGAGTCAACTTCTTTACTTGGTATGTATGATTATCACTTGTTGAATTCTGCTCCTTCTTCGTCTTCTTTTTATACCGAGACATCTTTCTATAATCAACGAGTAATGATCTCTTTCCGCTCTTTCTTTTGGATGCAGCAGACACTGCACGGCGTTGATCAACGGATTGGCATATTCCCTAATCAAATTTAGCGTGTCTACTTCTCTAAAGAAAAGGTGAGATTTCCCATCTTCTATATATTTTTTATATTGCATTATGCTTCCGTAAACCGCGTGATAAATTATCTCGGCTCAAAAATTTTTGTTTACGGATCCAGAGCTTGGCATGTACATGTATATTTTTTTATACATCCGACGCATGTATTTGGCATATACATTGGCTATACTTGGCACACACGTATGCATATATGTAGAGACTTGGCACGCACAATGTATTGATATATAGCCAGTGTGTTTTTTTTTATGCAGCTAACGTATGTATTTGGCATATACATTGGCTATGCTTGGCACGCACGTATGAATATATGAAGAAACTTGGCACGCACAATGTATTGACATATAGCCAATGTCGTATGTATGTATTTGGCATATACATTTGGCGTACGTATCTCGGATCACTGCAGATGAACCCACGTGCATATACATTGGCTATACAACTTTGATACATCCGACGAATTTTTTTTTATCGCGGATGAACTCACGTCATATACATTGCATATACTAATGAACGTGCATGAACTATGCATGTATTGGCTTTGGCTATTAAGCTACATACAATGTCATCTCACTATTATTTATCTTTTTTTTAAAAAAAAATCGTTGTTTAAGCACTAACACTAGAGAAAGTAGCAGCGGTGATTATATATAAATAAGTTTAGAAGATAATATTAACATGAATGGTATCAACAATTTGGACTCACTCTTGCTAATAAGTTATTGTAGTACTTATTTTAGATCCCTCTTCACAGAAACTATTACAGACCTTGTCCCACAGAACATACCAGTACTGAACCAAAATTTGATGAGTACATAGTTGAGCTAGATAGCCATGCATGTACTAGTTGTGGCCGTTCAACCACATACCATGTCATGATGTTTTTTTTAATGCTTACCTTAACTATACACTGTATGAACGGGCCCTTATATCAGTAGTGATTATCCTAATTAAACCACTCCTATCATTAAGTACCGAAGACGCTGATCTGTAAGCGACCTGCTATTTTCTTTTATCTCATCAAATCATTTCTTTTAACCGCACTACATGTATTATTTATTTATTATTTTTATCATTTTTTAGATGGTGCGGGATCAACAATCCTTTTTGTCCTACTCGATATCACTTTCACGGGTGGCAAGAAGGCAATTTTTTGAACCTAATCTTGATGAGGTTGTCAACCCCATTATAAAAGAACAGGAGATGCCCCAGGGAATTATCGATCATAGCCATCGTGGGTGGAAATCGGGTTCTTCATTTCTAGGACTTTGCTATTATCCTCTAGCACCTTTACCCAGACTTGACAAGGCTATGACCCTAGGCACCAAGATGATCGAAAAAGACCTTGGGTGGGAAAATCATGATATCGAATATATTTCATCTCCAACTGGGTATGTTGAATGGGGAACAGAAATCCTAAGAAACCATTCTCTAGTTCTAAAAGGGGGAGAGGATGATGCCGATTATATTTACGGCGCCATCTATTGCTCTTTGGGTGAATATTCCGCTTCCCCTTATTTGCTGAGGTCTTTACTAGAAAAATGGAACCTAAACACCAACACTTTTTTATTCCAATGTGGCGAGCGCGCCATTACCCTTCTTAACATGCATCAAATGGCCGGATTGCCTTTGGATGGAGACATCTATGACGAGTATATACCACCGACCCATGAAGAGTATATAACAGCAGGGATGGTTCTTTATCATTCCCTTCCCTTCGAGATAGGCGCGTCTATACGGCGGCTTTTCTTGCTCTTTGGCTCTGTCGTTTCGTGGTTATTGGAGGTGGTCCCTACATTTGCCAAGGTGTACTAGTAATGGCGTCTTGGATATCATTAGGGCGCCAAATTTGCTTAGCTCCACCTGCCTTATGTTCCTTGTACTATTCTTTGCGGCTGATTAGCACTCATCCAATTGGTCCTTCCTACATAAAGCGACCTTGGCCGGTCCATTTTGTCATTGGCTGGATGGGTGTGTATTTAAAAAGGATATTTGGCAATAAGGTTAGAACACCCTATTTCCCCACTTCTAAGCATACGGTGCAAAAGCCAGCCATGGCAAACACTATGTTTAGGACCCCTAATCACTTTAGTCCTGAAGATGCTCATGATTTTTTTTGAAATTTTCTAATATTTCATGGCATCCTTATGATTTAACAAAACTCAGAGGTTCGAATCACCGAAGAAAGGCCTTCTTGATTTCTGTTCGCCGTGGTATGCTTCCATGGAGGCGTGCCACTATATCCGCTGATTTATGTATCATTGAGCCATACCATCCCGACCGTGTGGTTCGATAGTTCAGATTCGATCAAGTTGTTCCTTTCCCACCCCTGCTAAATTTACATACAAGGGATGACGTAGGGATTGCATATGCTCATTGGGCACATTTACTCCGTCCGGGACAAGAAAAATTATATCATGTCCCAGATGACTCCCGTGATGGCAGCTCTTCATTGGCTTGGGCTAGGTGGTGGCGTGAATTTATACAGCCCTTCACCTCGGTATTGAGCGAACTTCGTAATGGCAGTGCACTTGGTCGAGTCCCATATGAGAGGAGGAGAATGAACAATGCTGAACAGAACGGCCATATTATAGCACGCAAAGTTTCCGCTGGAGACTTTATTGTGGTAAAAAGGGTGCATGTTGATTGCCAAGATCAACACGTAGCGGCTATCAGAAGAAAGGAAGCAATGACTAAGGATAATTGGAGACAGGTCCTACACACTTATCTCTTTGACGGCCAGGTTATTGAGTCTCCAAGACAACTTGTCGTGGTAAGATGATATATTTTTTTGTTTAGTATTTTTATAATAATGTCTCTTAGCCTGTAACGATTTACTTAGCTTCTCTCTCTCTTTTTTTTGCAGAAGCAAAAGAGTAGCTCATCCAAAGACAAAGCAGAAGACTCTCCACTTCATTTTTTACAAACAGAGAATTTGCCATTGCGTGCTATGCAAGAAAATTTAGAACCAATTAATGTTGATGTAGGGAGGAAAGGAAAGTGTGGACCACCTCCAATCATTCTCATTGAGAGTGAGAAAGGCCCAAAAGCCAAACGCAAGCTCGACTTTGAAAATGAGAAATCTTTTTTTGATCCCATATCCTCATTGGACATCCCTAGTATTGAGGATTTGGTAAGTGGCGAGGAGCTCGATCGCATGCTTACAGGTGAGAGTGATCATGATCTCGGTGAATTCTTCAATATACCGGTTGAAGATTTTGACGTAACCGGACCAAGCATCGACCATCCAATTTCTTTTCCGGCCTTGGCTCGCAATCTGGCCCCGGACTCTGAGTCGTTTGATACCTTAACTTCTTCCACTCATGGTAGCCTCATATGCATTGCATACGTGTTAATGTATGCAAATTTTCTTGTTCTATCTCTTTTAAGTTTGCTTACGTAAATTTCCTCTTGTTTCATTTTTTTTCAGGTTGTGAACAAGGACCTCACCAACTAAAAAGTAGCGAAATGTCACCGCCAAGCATGGACCTCTCATTTGTTGAGAAAACATTCATGGATGCCACTGATAAGGTGTTAACAAAAGCTCTTGAAGGATTAGATGCTGCTTCATTAAGCGATCCAACTCGCCGTGCCTTCTTGGAAACTATTTCTTCGCAACTCCCTACCCATATACCAGGGGTTTCTAGAGCTAAGGAAATATTGACCCAGCTTGTCAATATTTCAAATCAACTGCACCAAGCACATTTATATTTTGAACACAACTCTGGGCAGAAAGAGCGAATTGCTGCTGAAGCAAAACGTGAGCTTGCGTCTCGTGAAGAAGCTATCAAGAGTATCTCTCAAGAGATAATGTTTGTAGATGAAAAGTGTTCTGAAAATGAGAAGTTGGCAGCGGATCTTAGTGCACAACTTAATAAAGTCACCAATGTATTGAGGGGGCTCCGACAGAATAAAGAACGGCTTCAACAAACACATTCTAGCCAGGACTTAGAAGTGCAAAAATGGAGCAACATCCTTCCAGATGCTACTCAAGGACTTGATCAAGGGACCCAAGCTCTTGAAGAGAAAACAACCACCTTGGGACAAGACGCTGAGCAACTCTTCAAGGCATTAAAGAATTGGCGCTCTAGACCAAACTAGGAGTCCTTTACTCGATTTTCTTATGCTGTGATTTACCTTTAGATATTTCAGTTAAACTTGTAAGCTTTAAATTATTTCATATGCCATGTTAACATGCATTGGAGCTTTTCTCAAGTGTAAACTTGATGAGGATTATTTTTCATTTTCTTATGCCGTGTTAACATGCATTGGAGCTTTTCTCATGTGTAAACTTGATGAGGATTATTTTTCATTTTCTTATGCCGTGTTATCTATCTATGTTATGGAAGTTCTAACAATCAACTTGTAGTATTGTCTTTTATATTGTACGCAAGATGCCAACGTCAAGCATTGAAGTATTGTTTTTTTATTTTGTGAGCAAGATGCCAATGTCAAGCATTGAAGTATTGTGTTTTATTTTGTGAGCAAGATTCCAACGTGAACCATCTTTTATTTTGTAAGCAAGATGCCAACGTGAACCATCTTTTATTTTGTGAGCAAGATGCCAACGTGAAGCATTGATGCTTTATTTATTCACTTACAATTTATGATCTAAAAGTTTCAGCTCTCCATTATTTATTTATTTTCGTGCTATTGTCATCAATTTAGGCTCGTTTTGAAGTGCTTATTCATTTTTTTATGCCACAGTTTAGGCTCGTAAGGCATTGGAGCACTTATTTTTTTTGCGTCACAGTTTAGGCTCGTAAGGCGTTGGAGCGATTATTTTTTTGTGCCACAGTTTAGGCTCGTAAGGCGTTGGAGCGATTATTTTTTTTTGCGCCACAGTTTAGGCTCGTAAGGCATTAGAGCGCTTATTATTATTTTTTTGCGCCACAGTTTAGGCTCGTAAGGCGTTGGAGCGATTATTTTTTTTACGCGTAGTAACGCTTTAGAAATTTCCCATTTATCGGTGGTGGGGAATATTCACCATCTGGGGAAATAATTTTATATGCGCCACTAGAATATACTTCTTTTATGATGTAAGGGCCTTTCCATTTAGGCTCAAATTTTCCGTGCATCCGATGTGTAATATTCATGGGGCAAATAACAGCGAGAACTAAATCTCCCTCTTTAAATGACCTCCTTTTGAGGTGCTTATCAAAAGCTCGTGACATTCTTGCCTGGTACGCTTCTAAGTTTTGTAATGCTTGAAGACGTTTCCCTTCAAGACGTTCTAATTCCTCTAACCGCATTTTAGCGGCCTCCTCTTCTAAGAGTTTCTCATGCATAGCGACTCTCAAAGAATTAATTTGTACTTCCAACGGTAAGACCGCCTCTCCTCCATACACCAGGGAGTAAGGAGTCATTCCAGTTGGTGTACGTGTCGTGGTCCTATACGCCCACAAGGCTTCGAGTAGTTTTTCATGCCAATCTCGCTTGTTCTTTGAGACCACCTTCTTTAATAATTTGCACAGGGTTTTATTAAATGCCTCAGCTTGTCCATTGGCCGCTGCATTATATGCTGTAGAAAAATGATGTTTTATTTTAAATTTTGCGCATAACTTTTCCATCTGTCTATTTTTGAATGGCGACCCGTTATCTGATATAATTCGTGAAGGGACACCAAAGCGATATATAAGATGAGTTCTTATAAAATTTTCTACATTTTCTACCTTAACTTCTTTTAATGGTATGACTTCCGCCCATTTAGAGAAATAGTCAGTCGCTGCGAGAATAAATTTATGCCCTTTGGATGATGGCGGCTGAATTAGTCCAACTATGTCCATTCCCCACATTTCAAAGGGCAGGACATGCTGGTGGGGTGCAGTGGCTCATGTGGTTGATGGATGAAGTCAGCATGTACCTGACACTAATGACACTTTTTTTGCAAATTTCATGGCATCCTCGAACATTGTAGGCCAATAATAGCCCAAATGCTTTAATTGGTAATGTAGTTTGGGACCAGATTGGTGTGCACCGCAAACTACAGCATGCACTTCCCTCAATGCTTCCATCACCTCATTTCCAGCGAGGCAACGCAGCAGGATACCATCGTATGAACATCTATAAAGTGTATCATTTATACATGTGTAGTGACTGACCTTCTTCGGATTCTAGTCCTTTCGCAAGAATCGAGAGGTAGATAACCGTGGAGTAAATATTCGAGAAATGGAGTCCGCCAATCTCCTACTTCAATTTCATAAATATCCGCTGTCAATGCTATAGAGGATGTTGTTTCACCTTCCTCAGCGAGTATTGGCAGGACTCTCCGTTCCTCTATGCGCACGTCCATTATTTCAAAAGAATTTATTGACATGCAAGCTGCCAAACTTGCCAGCGCATCAGCCTTTTCATTTTGGCTTCTAACGATATGTTGTATACTTAAGTTAGTGAACATAGACATAAGCTCTTTTGCTCTTAGAAAATATGGCATTAGCTCCTCTTTCTTTACCATGTAAATCCCTAAAAGTTGGTTAATAACTAATTGGGAATCACCATACACCGACAATGTGTTTAATCCCATATTTAAGGCTATTTCTAGCCCTATAATTAAAGCTTCATACTTGGCAGAATTATTTGAAACCGCTGAGGTTAAAGTGAATGAATATGGAATTATTTCTCCATTAGGCATAACAAAGATGATGCCGGCGCCCGCTCCCGATCGCCGACAAGCACCATCAAAATATATTTTCCATGTTGGATTGGTGATCGATGTAACAAATATCTCTTTATCTGGTAAATCATCATTGATAGGAAAATCGTCAGGAATAGGGTGTGCAGCTAGAAAGTCTGCCAAAGCTTGCCCTTTCGTAGCTTTTTGTGGTACAAACACAATGTCAAATTGTGACAATAACACCGCCCATTTAGCAAATCTCCCTGAAAGAACCATTTTATTTAAGATGTATCGGAGCGGATCTGCTCTCGAAACAAGGTGCACAGTGTGATCTAGCATATAGTGGTGCAATTTTTGTGCCACAAATACCAGTGCTAAACATATTTTCTCCATGTCTGGATAATTGCATTCTGCCCCCACAAGGGTGCGATTGAGATAATGTAAGGACATTTCTTTTCCTTCATCATTATTCTGCGCCAAAAGAGCACCTAATGATGTTGGCATGGCTGCCGTATAAAGAATTAATGGTCGTCCTTTAATTGGCGCACTGAAGACAGGGGGATTTATCAAATACTTCTTTATATCTAAGAATGCATTTTGGCATGCTTGATCCCATTGGAAAGGAACACCTTTTCTCATAAGCCGAGAAAAAGGTTTGCATCTCCCGGATAAATTTGAGATAAATCTCATAATATATGCTAAATGACCTTGGAGGCTCTTCAATTTATGAAGGTTTTTAGGTGGTGGCATTTTAACAATTGCTTCTATTTTACTTGGGTCAATTTTGATTCCACGCTTTGTAACTATAAAACCCAGAAATTTTCCAGAAGAGACCCCAAAGGCACATTTCATTGGGTTCATTTTTCAGATTATGTTGTCTAAGGCGTTCAAAAACCATAGAGAGATGCTTTAAGTGATCTCTTTCATGTTTTGATTTTACAATAATGTCATCTATGTAGCACTCAACAATGATGTGCAATAGTCCATCAAAGACAATTGTCATGGCTCGTTGATATGTTGCACCAGCATTTTTAAGTCCAAAAGGCATAACCCTATAATAGAATATACCTTTGGGTGTTCGGAATGCGGTTAACTCCTCATCTTCTGGTGCCATTTTTATTTGATTATAACCCGAAAAGCCATCTATAAATGAAAATATTTCATGTCCCAAAGTAGAATCAATAAGTATTTCAGAGATAGGTATTGGAAAATCATCTTTAGGGCATGCCCTATTCAAATCTCTAAAATCTACACATACACAAATTTGCCCATTCTTTTTCTTGACAGGAACAATGTTGGAAAGCCACTTAGGATATTTGACTTCCCGAATAAACCCAGCTGTTAGGAGTTTATCGACTTCAGCTTCTATTTTTGGGAGTATATCTGGTCGAAACCTCCGTTGTGGTTGCTTGATCGGTGGAATGTCTTCTTGTACAACGAATCGATGTACTGCCACTGCTGGATCCAACCCTGGCATTTCTTCATATGTCCAAGCGAACACATCCCTATTTGTCGAAAGAAATTTCTGATATTCTTCTTTACTTTCCTTAGATAAACGTTTGCTGATATAAACGGGACGAGGCTCGTCGAGCGTCCCAATATTGATTTCTTCCAATTCATCAATGGTGGGTTGATTTCCATCCTCCATTTGTGGAGCCGCTGCCGTTGTGTCTATAAATTCAGCCGAGGTCATACAAACATCATAACCCAACCCATACCTCTTTTCCTTTAATGTTTGATCTTCATGTAGGGCTTCAAGTTGTGCTTGGGACAACGCCTTTTCAAATGGTGCAAGCTGCTCCCGGCCGTTGCATAGAGAAGGGCCTTTAATGATATCATAACCCATTTTCTGCATCATATAAAGAACCTTATCGTCATATAAAGAAATAGGTAATGATTCATCATCCCTATTTGATAGAGTTATTTGAGCAACTACTCTATTCTTATTTTTGCTCGTGCTGGAGTTGTGCAATTGATTTTGAGCTTGTTTTATTTTATGTCGTACCAAAGGAGGTAAGGGTGTCGGAAACTCAATACCTTTATTAGAGGATGATTTATTCACGACACGAAATATTGGATCTCCTTTCTTCCTTTGGTCACTTGGTATATATTGATATATCTTCACTGTTGATGAGGATTCCTCAATATCTTTCTTTATAAAATTTGACTCTGGTACAAACACTGACTTTGGCTTACACACTTTATCGACGGGCTCGAAGTAGAATTTTGCATAGCATAGAAGGATTCAACTATTGTGAATGGCTTTGTATCAGCAAATATCCGTATTATCTCCCCTGATTGATCTTTGTATTTGATGCATTGATGAAGCGTAGATGGTACGACTTGATTTTCATGCAACCATGGGCGGCCAAGCAGGGCATTATATGAGGTAGCCGCATCGATAACGTGAAAGTTCACATATGTGCATAGTGTTTCCAACTTTAAAACCAATGATATGTTACCCATAGCTTCCTGACCAGATTGATTGAAGCCATGAATAACCACATTAGATCGGGTCAAGTCTTTTTTGGAATATCCAATCCTTTTTAAGGTACGCAAAGGTAATAAATTTATGGCAGATCCGCCATCTATCATTATGCGATTTACGGGCAACTCATCAATTTCACCGAACATGAGAAGCGGCCTGTTGTGCTTCTTAGAACCTAATAGCATGTCCTCCTCAGTGAATGTCATATTTAAAATCTCAGCTACTTCTGTCTCTGTTTGCGACACTTCTACTCTATAATCGTCAAGAAAAGAAAGTGCCATAACAAAAGCCTTGTGCAAATCAGACGAAAGACACAAAGCATCATACACAGAAAGCATAGCTGGTATTTTCTTCAAGTGAGAGATTACATCATACTTGACTGACATATTAGTAGCAAAGTCGGTCGTTTCATTTGGGGTTACATTTTTGTTTTTGGGCTCCCTTCCAGCTGGAAGATGACGATCAACTAACTGGCAGCCTAATCTAAGTTGGATTTGGTCAACTTCTGGAGATTCTTCTTCAGGGAAATGAAGAGAACCCTCATCATCATCAAAGACACCAATGGTGAGGACATTGAATTCTTCATGAGGACTACTCACACGCTTTGTCAATCTTTGCGCTATTCTTGACGTGGAGCGTGGATCCTCACCTTGTACTATTACTTGTCGCAGCATGCGGCCTCTTGGCCGCCACTGCCCCCTATCTTGGACTCTTTGAAAAGTTGATGGGTCGAGCTTTGTGGCATGGATCCATCTATGAAAGCCCTCTCTTTTAAGTTGACAACTGCATCTTTGCTGCCGACCATAGTACGATGCATGGCCTGAGGAAACCATTGGAATAAACTCAGACTTTAAGACCAATATTCTTTTATCATAAGATGATGTCATATTATCAATTGGTGTCATATTCGAAGATGTGGAACTCACCAAGTCGTCTTGAAAGGTGGCGACATTTGCTGCAACCATTTTCTTGCCTTTCATGAAGCTTTTAAGGAGGTCTGCATCAACTGTTCCTTCATCAATCATTTTCTGGATAATATCCTTTACCACAAAGCAATCTTTAAGCGTATGCCCTAAGACGCGATGATAGTGGCAATAATTTGGTTCATTAAACTTGGAAGCCTCTTCAGGCCTTTTTGGGTTAGGGAGCTCTATGAGATTCAACTCCCGTAAGCCCATAAATAAGTCATCGACCTCCTCATTTGGGAAGGAATATTCTCTGTTTTGTCGTTCACTAAGGGGTGGCCTCCTGCGAGTTTGCATTCCCTTTTGCTCTTGATTTCTTGTGGTGGCTCCCCTGGGCTGCAACTGTGGAATCACCGCTGTCGCCTTCATTGTTTGCACTTGCTTTGGCTTGGCAGGCAACTTATCACGTTGGCCGCCTTTCTCTACAGGCTTGGTGAATGTCTTTGTTCGACGTGCGACATGCTGCATGTAATTCTCAATATCTGTAGCTTTAGAGGCAAGCTCTTCAAAAGTGACAGGCCGAACACCTTGCAAATAAACAGCCATGTCAGGGCACAGATTATTCATGCACATCCGCACCGCTTCTGGCTCGGTAATTGGCTGTGGGCAATAGAGGCTTAAATTTCTCCACCTATTAATAAAATCAGCAGCCTTTTCATTTGTTCTTTGCTCTGTTTGGGTCAACTCAGTGATGCCTACTATTCTTTGAGTGCTATAGAAGCACTCGAGAAAAGTATCTTGCATTTGCTCTCATGTTTTGATTGATCCTGGTGCCAACTTACTATACCATGTGAAGGCTAGACCGGACAACGTCAGCACAAATTGTCGTAAGAGAAGTGCTCCGTTATGGGCTGTATCTTGACAAGCTGCAAGAAAATGAGCTATATGCTCATGAGGAGACCCGGTTCCATTGAATTTGCTGAATTGCGGCTGGCGGTAATTGCTTGGGAAAGACACCATGTCAACGTCCAGTGGGTATGGCTTAACATACCCCGGACGCATCGAGTAATGAGTTTGCATATACTGGGCTTTAACCCCCTCAGCAATCATCTTTTGGATCGCCTCAAGGCTAATTGCAGGTGATGATTGATGACTATGATGACTTGCAGTAACATGTATGTCATTATCCCGGCTTGTATTATTAGCTATTTGGTTGCGTAAAGCAGCCAACTCATCTTCTTTTTGCTGAAGTGCAGCTGTAAGTTGGGCTAGCTGCTCCTCAACTGAACGTGTTTCATTTGTCGCAAGAACTTGTTCCGTGTAGCTTGGCTCAAAACTACGGGAACGCAATTCATAAGCGTTTATATTATGTTGGGGATCATTTTCAGGAGAGGAAGATAAATATGAGACCCTGAGTAATTCGAATCATGCTCTTCATTACCCGAATTTGCTTGACTACGAGTTACAGGACGATGACCTATTACAACACTCTTTCGGGCTTTCTTTCTTTTGAAGTGTGTCGATGTTGAAGATGCTTCGCTGGTATCATCCACCACCTCTGTGACTCCGACCATCATCGAAAGAAAAATCTCAGCTGCATTTTTTGAGGCCCTCTTTCGAGTTGGCCAAGGAGCCATCATTGTTGCCGCCTTCTTGGGTGTGCTTGCTAGCTTCTTCACCACTTGGGTATTGCCACCATGACTTGATGAAGGAGAGTTTGCCCCTTGAATTTTGCTAGATTTAGAGTCAGCTCGCATTGCCAACTCCCTCTGCTTGTAGGCTTCTCGTTTTGCACGTGCACAAGCAGCCTGGGTGACATAGTTTTGTCGCCGAGGGTCTTGCTCAATGAATTCTTGGTATTCTGGCCATTTAGTGAAGGCCTCCGCTCGCCGCATAATAGCACCTCCAACATCATTTGCGGATGCGGATGCGCCTGGAAGCATCTCCCTTAGGGTTTGGCAGATACTCCGTGTGATATATGAATCCAGGGCATGATTCATTCTTCCTCGAATCCTCAGTCGGTTCTTCCTTACCTTGTTCCAAATGGTGGTGCCCACTTGCTCACGTTGATGTCTTGTCACGATAGGGTCAATTGCCACTGGGAAATCAACCCACGCACGCCGAGCATTGCGTTGACGATGACGATGCCATGACGGAGAAAATGAGCCATCAAAGGAAGGTCGTGGAATTGGGGTAGATGACGATAAAGGATCTTAGATTGTAGCCGTTGGATTCACGCGGCCCATCTTGATGTCACCAGGAGTGAGGTACACTCCTTGCCACAGGAGCGTATGCTTGTGGTTCGGTTTAGGCATGGACCTGCTGGGTTTGTTGGCCAGCGAAGGGATGAACTCCGGTGCATCAGCTCGGAGTTGAGTTTGTGCATGACATGGCCCTCCTTCGGACGCAACATGCTCTATTATTGCAACCTTCCCTTTGTTCAAGAGCTGGTGGTGGTAATGTTCATCCACCATCACAGCCTTTCCTTTGCCGCTTGGCTGTGAACAATGGGGTGGTCCAGCATCATCGCCTTTCCTTTTGGCATTGGTGACGTAGCCATAGCTGCAGCCCGAGAATGAGCCACCCCTTCTATGCTTAGGGCATGCTTTGACGAGCTCGCCCCTAGTAGCTTATGAGAAATCTGGGATGGGCTTGTGCTCAATGTTGATGAAGCATTTGCCTTCAATACTGGGTGCGCATTTGCCCCCGGTATTGCAGATGGTGTTGACGGAGAAGGCACTCCCTTTGATTTAGTAGTTGTTGGGGAAGAAGTCGCAGCTTGTCTGCGCGGTGTCATTTTCGATGGACCCATCCACTTCGCACGGATAGGCCACTCATCAAGTGTTGCGCGATGAAACCTTGATGATGACTCATGGCTTCCAGACCTGACGCGTGCTTCTTTAGAAAAGCCCACAGGAACCGAGTCAAAGGGACCGGCCTCACGTATGCTGAGATTTTGATCATGTGAGGTGGCTCCTGAAGCCCTTACTGCTGCCCTCATCCTCCTTTTGGCCGACTTGGACAGGACAGGAATGAACCCATCCTGACGTGCAGAAGTCACTTCATGCTCGTGGTTTGCTGTAGCCGGGGACGCAGCTGTGGTTTGCAGTGAACTTGCACTAGTGGTAGCTTGAAAAGGCCCCACCGGCACGTCTAGCCACAGCGACCCAAAGTGCAGCGTGACGAATTGTTGAACTCGCCCCGCCATCCCTTCATATAAAGAAACTCATATATTAACCTTCTTGCATACACACACACACACACACACACACACACACACACACACATATATATATATATATATATATATATATATATATATATATATATATATATATATATATATATATATATATATCAATGACATGATTAATTTAAATGTCATATGTTGCACTTTGATGTTGGAATTCAAAGATGAGGGGAAAAGTATGTCCCACCGGGCGTGCCAGAATCTGATGACGGGAAAATGGGAGTGAACCCGCGTCCGCGTCATTAGAGACAAGTTAATTAAATTTAATTGAAAATGAGACAACGGAATCAGATATTGCGGGTCCATTACTTCCAGAATTAATACATTTACATAAAAATTCTGTTAATTACATCTCTTTGCGAAGAAAACCCCTGATTAAGAATTCCAACATAAACATTACAACAAATTACAACACATGACTACTACAAAAATATAAGAGAAAAGGTCTTCAATCTTGGTGTCGCTGATGGATGCTTGCGTGAGGGTATTTTAGCTGCCTTTATATTATTATTTTTTATTTGTTTTTCTACTAGGAGGTTACAGAAGCTTTTCATTTTGCTACTAGGATGGGGCCTACTGCCTTGGGCTAAGCTGCAGCCTGTACAAGCATGCAGATCGTGCCTTGTTTAGGGTTTAGGGTGGTTTCCATGTAGGCCATTATTATTGTTGACCAATTAATTAGAGAAGTGTTTAACGCCTGCATGCAGCCATGATGCCATTTTCTTCGCTACGCGAGAGAGATGCAGTTGTTCGGAGGGTTAATGCTCAATCTCTGCATGCAAGCCTTAATACTGCAGCTAGCTATGTGCCATTTTTGTGTGATGACGCCCATTTTTTCACCCCTGGCATGGTATTCATGAAAATAGAACCCATACACAAAGTGCAAATAGATAAAAAAAAATATTTATTTCTCTATTTTATTTTCACCGTGAGGGTATTTTAGCTGCATTATTTTGCTAACATGGCATGTGATTTTATTTTTTTAGTAAACCTATGCATGTAGCATGATTGAAGTTTAATTATTTCAGTTTTGTTTTGATTATTTTGCTTCATCTTGTAACATTGCATAGCGCTTGCAAATATTGCGCGCTCGTATGTAGCATAACCAAAGTGAAGGTTGTTTAACATTTCTATTACTACTAGCACGAAACGGATTTTATGCACGTAGTGTAATAGAAATATCTCATTATTTTATTTTATTTTTTTTGTTTTGCTCGCTTGTATTACTACTAGTATTACATAACGCTTGCGAATATTGAGCGCTTGCATGTAGCGTAACCGAAGTGAATGTTGTTTTTTAATATTTCTATTACTACTAGCATGACATGGATTTTATGCATGTAGTATATGAAAATTTAGAACTAATTATTTTATTGTTTTGCCCCGTCTTGTATTACATACTAGCATTGCATAGCGCTTGCAAATGTCGAGCGCTTGCATGTAGCGTAACCGAGACGAAGTTTGTTTCTTAATATTTTTATTACTACTAGTGCGCTATGGATTTTATGCACGTAGTGTATGAAAATTTAGAACTAATTATTTTATTGTTTTGCCCGCCTTGTATTACTACTAGCATTGAATAGCGCTTGCAAATGTCGAGCGCTTGCATGTAGCGTAACCGAGACGAAGTTTGTTGTTTTAATATTTATATTTCTACTAACATGCCATAGATTTTAGGTATGTCGTGTAATAGAAATTAAGTGTATTGCTCCACCTTGTATTACCACTAGCATGTAGTGTAACCGAGGCGAAGGTTTTTTTTAAACATTTGTTCCAGCATTTTTATTATTTTTGCAGCATACACCCAGCCCTAATTCGTATCCATTTGAGGGGACCGAATTGAGGCAATGGGGTTTTCAATCTTCTCACTCTCGGTTTGTATCCATTTGTAGGGACCGAACCTAAGAGACGAGGGATCGAGCCCTTGTTCTTTGGGTTTGTATCCATCTAACGGGACCGAACTGAGAAGATGAGGTCTTCATGCCTCGCCTTGATTTGTATACATTTGTAGGGGACCGAACCTAAGAGACGAGAAATCAAGCACTCGTTCTTCGGGTTAGTATTCGCCTAACGGGACCGAACCAAGAGGGCAAAAAATATAAAAGAAGAGAAAAAAGCAAAGGGATAGAGGAAGAAGTAAGCTTCTTAACTCCTACCACCATGGCTACATCTAAGGACAAGTATCTCACCTTTTCTTCAAAACACCTGCCTATTCTCCCTCTATCTTTCTCTCTAGATCTTTGTCCTGCTCTCAAGTGTTTGCCGAAGCCTTTCTTTTCTCTCCAAATGGCCAGCCTATCCCCTCTTTCTTTCCTCCAAAAGTCCTCCATCTTTCCATACCATTACCCCCTATTTATAGAGCAAGGATGAGGGGTGGTTTATGTGGAGAAGTTATGACAACTTCCCACTTTGATTTTCTTTTCCTAATTTTTTTTGCTATTGCTACAACCCTCTACACATGCACAAGCATGCAAATGAGTGGGTGCTGGACGTGGCTTCATGCATGCATGCATACACAAGGGATTCATGCGCCACTTTTTTCTCATGAGCTTTGATTAGTCAATTAACTTCTTTTTATGGAATTTAATCAACTAGCTAATTAATAATGCACGCTAACCATTTTATGTGCGCGTTTATGCTGATCAGGGCTGCTATACACATTAAGGTGACACATGTGGCTAAATATCTCTTTTCTCTATAATTTTCCTTTCTCTATTATTGCTTTTGTATACGCCGTCCGGCTATATCAATTTATATAAGTGAGCATATGTTCTCCGAATGAGCTGAAAATTAAACGCGAGACTTTCACTTGCACCACAAACATGCCATAAAAATTCGCCACTCGTTGTAATATGTAGCACACACACAAAATCCTGGAGGGTGGACTTGTGTTTTGCGTACGTTATCCGGCCGTATTATTCGATTCGGGTGAGCATATGTGCTCCGAATAAGCTGAAAATTTGACACAAGACTTTCACTCGCACCACAAATATGGCATAAAATTTTGCCACTCAAATGTAATACGTACGGCACACAAAAAATCTTGGAAGGTAACTTGCCGTAAAAATTCCAGATAAAATTGGTGTCAACACTTATCCAGGTTTCCGGACTTCAAGATAAAGCACTTACAACAAAACACGGGAAAATACGAGACACCGGGCTTTCGCCTATATCTCAACTCATTAGAGGTGCGATGCAAGTGTGTCCTGAGAAAAACTCTGTTTGAAATATAGTACGCAGTGGCTATAGCCTCAGCCCAAAACTTCCTCGGTGTAGAGTACTCATCAAGCATCGTCCTGGCCATCTCGACCAAGGTACGGTTCTTCCTCTCCACCACGCCATTTTGCTGTGGGACATATGGAGAAGAGAACTGATGCTCTACACCTGTCTCACCGCAAAACCTCTCAAAGTAGGAATTCTTGAACTCCGTGCCATTATCGCTGCGGATCGCTCGTAAGGCACCTAGGAGCTCAACAGAAAGCCTACTAAACAAACCCTGAAAATGGATAAATGTCTCATCCTTTGAGGCTAATAAAAACACCCAAGAGTACCTCAAAAAGTCATCGACCACGACAAGAACATACCACTTTCCTCCTGCTGACTGCACTCGAGTTGGTCCGATTGTGTCCATGTGGAGCAGCTGTCCTGGTGCATCGGTCATAGTCACTATGACCGGAGAATGAGAAACAGCAACCATCTTGCCATGCCGGCATGAAGCACAAACTAGATCTTTGACCATCTTGAGTTTCGGCAGACCACGAATGAGATTGTGGCAGCTAACTCGGGTCAAATGGTCAAATCCAATATGACCAAGTCTCCTATGCCAGAAAGTGAGGTCACAGGACTCAGAAGCAAATAAACACCTGAGAGGATCACCAGAAAACTCAATAAAATCAGCACGAAAGATCCTCCCATAACGAGAAATCCTGCAAACCAGACTCCCCGAAGAATCAAGAATTTTACAAGCATTTTTCTTAAAGCTCATCTCGAAACCATCATCGGTAAGCTGGGAAACAGAAAGCAAATTGTAGTGCAGCTACTTACTAATGCAACATATTTTAAAATAAATGAATCATTAACACGCACAGTACCTTTCGCGATGACGCTCCCAGACGAAGTGTCTCCAAAGGTGATAGACTCATCACCTGGAGCACGGGCTAGGGAAGAGAACCAACGAGAATCGACGAGAACAACCGGAGTCCACGAGCCAAACCTCTCCCTTCCCAGCCCGGCGAACCTAAGTCAAATAGTGAGTAAAGGCTCAGCACTGGGATAAATCAAAAGAGATTTTGGAACCCAATACTGAGTCACACATCGAGCAGAAGAAGTAGTCACACACGACTGACCTCTAACTACCCTACACTCTCTGTCGCTCAAAAAGGCAGAAGGTCTATGTGCAGACCTGAAGCAGTTGCTGGGTCCGACTGCTATGGGAGAGCGAGTCGGAGCACCAACAACATGCTGATCTCGCCGCGGGTAGCCATCTCGACGGGGAAATGAGATCTACCCTCAGAACGGCAGATACCACGAGCAAAGGCATATCAAGGACGAAAATCAGAAAACTCAGAAAAGCCAAGTCCTCGATGCTGCCCAAACCCATCAACAGAAGCAACTCTCGACCTCGTGTTGGTCTTAGGTGCACTCAAGGTCTGGGGCTGACCCTGAATACGCCTAAGAGACTCAACACGGCCTCTACGCGTGATCTTGGCACGCCTGAAGCATCGCTCGACCAAGTGTCCATCCTTCTGACAGAAGATACAATGGTACTTCACCTTCTGAGAGGTAGAAGTAGCATGATGAGGCTTCGCCTTCTGAGAGGTCGAAGCAACAGGTGAAACCACCTTACTGCCAGAGATCCCTTGGACAAAGCCCGCTAACTTGAATTGAACTTTCTTAGTTCTGGCTCAATCTCGATCACACCTGCTGCTATGGGTTTAAAAACAGCAGGTGGATGCTTCCTAATATCCTCAAAAAAATCGTATCCTACACCTTGATTGAATTTGCAAATATTGGATTGGTCTAGAATAAGATTTAGCTTTTTCTTGCCTCCTACAAATCTCTTAAGAGTGTTCATAAGATACTGACACTCCCGAAAAAGAGAGGTGCAAGAAGAGCAGGGGGAAGAAGAGACAGCATAAGGTAAGGTAGTAGAAGGAGAACCAATAGCAGAAGAACGAATGGCATGTGCACGCACAGCCGCCTCAGGAGGGACAATCCTACTGCTAGCCATTTGGTTCATGTCGCTAAACGTCTCAACCATACCCTCAGACTTCTTCCCAACAGCACACACATTACATGCAGATGATGACTTCTCTAGTAGGTCCTTAGTTAGCTTCACACATTTATCATCCTATGCAATCAAAGCAGATTTTAGTTTTTCACAGTTATTGCATGGTGAGCTAACAAGGTCCTTAGAAGCATAATGAGCCATTTTCTTATTATGATCAACCATTTCTTGAAATTGCTTAGACACAGACTCAAGCTCAAGGGTTAATCTAGGACAGTTGGTACAAGAAACAATAGGCTCAAGTAAAGAAGCTTGTCAGCAATTTTATGATCTACCCTTTTTAGATTCATTTTTAAATTATTACAACTTTCACAAGTCTCAGGCAGATCAAGAAGCATGGTATAAAGACCTCTAAAAGCATTGTCCTTATCCTCACATGAGGTGTAAGAAATAGTCTCAACAGTAGTAGATGAAAGAGAAGCTACCCTACTCATCTCTAGTTCAGCAAGTAGACTAATATTCTCCACATCAATCATGTCAAGCTCAGAAGACAGACTATCATGAGAGGTCCTTAATTTCTCCATGTCACCAAGCAAAGCAAAGCATGTATCACATTCGTCACGAGAGGGAGCAGATATAAGTGAAGCAAGCTCCCGTGACAATCTATCTACTTCCTTCTCCAACTCGCTACACCTAGCTCTAGATCTAGCATGAAATTTTCCTAGATTAAGAAAAGCATCATTAAGCTGGTCATAGGAGGGGTATACCTCGTCGGAGTCAGAGTAGAGCTCGCTGTCGCTGACTTCGCCCTCAAGGACCATGAAGCACATGCCGCTGAAGTCCTCGCCATCCTTGGGATCTTGATTGTCCATTTCATTGTTGTCACTCCACCCTTCCACCTCGCAGAGGTCGAGGTTGTCGAAGGTGGTGAGGACGCGATGGAAGAGCTTCTTGGCTTTTCCAAGGTTGCGGAACTTCTTCTCTTTGCTTGGGGCTTCTTGTTGCGGTTCTTGTCGGTGTAGACGTTCTTACTTGAACCACCGTAGTCGTTCTTGCCCTCCAGCTTCTGGCAGTTTGCTCGAATGTGGTTGGGGCCACCACTCTCAAAGCAAATCACTCGTCCTCCTCTCTTTCTCTCCCTAACCCTCTTGTATGCATGAGAAAACTTTCTGGCTAAGAGGGCTAGTTGGTTTTCTGAAAGCTGCTCTAGATGATCATCATCAATTTCACATAGAGCAGCTAGAGAAAACCAGAAGCAATGTCAGCAGAAGATCCAGAGGCAGGACTGGGATCGTTGACCAAAGCCATTGACTGAGACTTCGACTTCCGAGAGACAATGTCAATCTCATGAGTCTTGAGGCGTGAGTATAACGTATCAAGAGTCAAAGTCGAAAGATCTGTCATGTCCTTGATGGTGGTCACTTTCATCTCCCAAACACGCAAATCCAAAGCCGAGAGCATTTGACGAGCATTGTCTAAGTCGGGGTATGTGAGACTGGTCCTGCCTTACCGTCTTTATTTGGGTGGTGCCCTCATGGTAAGCATCGAGGGTCACCCAAATATCGAAGGCCGACGTAAGACGAGAAATACGATCAAACTCGTTTCGGCTCAAACCTTGGATGATGATGTTCCTTGCCTTAGCATTCGCCTCAACATTGGGCATGTTTGCCACATTGATGTTCTCATCGGCAGGAACAACAAAGCGCGTTTTAACCTTGCGCCAGATCGCATAGCTCTGAGCCTGAATATTGGTCTCCATCTGACTCTTCCAAAAGGGATAGTCGATCCCATCGAAGATCGGGGGCTTGGTGGAATACTTGTCTGTTGCCATGGCTCATAGACCGATTAAGATCTATTGAAAAGAGCTAACCGGCTCTAATACCAATTGTAGAATCGGATATGGCAACAGAGGGGGGGTGAATGGTGCCACTTTAAAAATTTGCCACCCAAAAGTATCCACAAGTGAGTCTCCTCTCCGGTAGCTATAAAAGCTATGAAGAAAGAGTATTCAAGCCTACTGGAATTCCAAAGAGAAAACACTCAGAAAAAGGCAAGATAAAACGGTCAATTGAAGCTAGGTAGCAGAGAAACATGGCCGGTCAAACCGCAATAGGCCGGGCGATCAGACCGCAGCAATAAGGCCGGTCTGACCGGTGTTGCTGGGCCGGTCTGACCGCTCGGGTATGGCCAGTCCGACCGCCATCAAATGCCTGGTATGATCTCCGTGCAAGGTCCGGTCTGACCGCTCGGTTCGGGCCGGTCAGACCGCCATTGCCCGACCGGTCTGACCGGCGGCTAATGAGCGGTCTGACCGCTAGGGTTTAGTGGTCTGACCGGGAAGCCCGAAAACAGAGCTGACAGCGGGCACCCGAAGCTCTGAAACTGAAGAATTTACATAGTTTTACTGAGAGAGCAGAAATTAGGGAAATTGCCAAAAGAATTGCTGCCGTTCTTGACTCAAATGAACTCCACTACACTCTAAATAGCAAAGAGACAACAAGAAACAAGAGATTTCATTAAAAGAGCTAGGAATCAAGATTTTATCAGAAATTTGAAAAAAGTCTGAGAGATGAGACCAAAAGCTGAATATCTAGATATTCTCATGTCTATTGACCATGAAACTTTGTATTCCAGCTAGACAATGTCTCACAACTAGAAATCATAGCCTTAGAGCAAACATTCTACTGGAAAATCAGAAAGCCCATGGTTGCCCTGACATCAAACCCTAGAAAATAAAACATAGAGGAAATGAGGCAATCAAGTTCTTGGAAGAAATCGGCGTTTGAGTTCTTTTGCTCTTGGGAAAAGCTGATGAAATGGTCTTGAAATTAGTTCCCATACTGAGCAAAAGGATTCAGCTACTCAAGCAAACATTTTGCTCAAACTCAAAAACCAGAAAGGAACAGAAGAACACAGAAACACGAAGTAAATGCAATCCAACAACTCTCCTCCTCATACTGATTCCATATCAAGAATGCTTATAGAGGAATGATTACAAGAGGTTTACAACCACTACGTCCCCATACGCAGTTGGAAAAGCGAAAACACACACTACATGCTTACACTCACACGAGAGCACTACCTCTGCCTACTCCTACACACTGAGTGTACTGCTCTCTCTCTTTTCTTACTACGGGAATACCTCCACTGCTGCCTCCCTCTCCTCTTTTTGAAGGCAAGACCTCACCCCCATATGGAAAATCAAGAAATAGCATACCAAGCCCACTCCAAGACCACATACACACATGAGGCAAGAAGTCAACACAGACTTTTGGAGGGAAAAACCAGCCTCCAACTCATGGCTTAAGTCAAATATCCAATTTGCCTCTCAAGCACCTTCCCAGAAGCTTCCCGCAACTGGCACCTTTGACCGTCTGGACCTCGACTCCTCCCTGAGTCTAGTCCCGGTCTGTTCCATCGCACACGACCGCAACCGACACCCAACCGTCTAGACCTCTGACTCCACCATAAGCCTAGTCCCAGTTCGCTCGTCGTTGCCCGTCGTGTCCATCACCGGTAGCTCCAACTCCGGTTCCTCGTCTCCTGCAGTCACACAGACAAGCAAACCGTTACATAGCACCGCACGAAACAGCATATCAACAATAGCATAAGTAAAAGGTACTCAACCCTAGAATACCCAAAACAAACTCAAACTCTCTAACACAACCGTCAATTACTCATCACAAACATAGAGATACCTCCACATGGTCTCTCAGTTGAGCCTAGGCCTGATAGGACTAACCAAAAAGGGCAGCCCAATGTGAATATTGCCTAACCAGTAAATTGTCTAGATGCTCTCCCTCTAAAAAAAGAAGCAAATTGTCATGGTCTAATTCCATTGCCATTCGAAAAATTCCGCATGTCTAATTCATTAGTATTGATACGCTTATAAATATTAGTGGCTACGTTAAATTTGCCAAAAGAAGTAATCAATGTAATTTGAAAATCATGTCCAATCGGAAGACAACAACTTAAGAGGAGGAAGGCACGGCGAGACGATACACTGAATATTAGGTTGGATGAGGGGGGACGGCATGGCGGTGGAGGAGGGGGCAGGGAGATGCAGAGGACGGGTACAGAGCTACTCCAATGTTAGAGAAGGGGGAAAGAGGGAGAGCACATCGGTGCCGGAAAAGAGAAAGAGAGGAGGGAGAACAGTGGGAGGGGAGGGGAGGAGAGGAGAGGGAGAGGAGGCTATACTGTTAGGAGCTTCTCTGACGATATAATGTTATCTCCTGCTCACTTAAATAAAACGATATCTATTTGAGAAGCGAGAAGAGTACATTTTGGAATTAATTCCATAGGATCATCTCAACCTCATGAGGTGGCCCATGGACTCACTCAAGCAATGCCGTTTCACTAGAATGGCTTGAGCCTGGAACTAGTCAGACTAACCAAAAAGTGATGCCGTTTTGCTAGAACATTAATTGCCTAATCAGCAAATTGTCCCACGTGCTCTCTCTCACAAAAAAGTGCAAAAAAGTGCAAATTGTCACGGTCTAATTCCACTGCCATTCAAAAAATTCTGCATGTATAATTCATTAGTATTGATACGCAATACATAGTAGTGGCTACAAGAAATTTGCCAAAAGAAGTAATCAATGACGTAACTTGAAAATCATGTCCAAACGGAAGACAACTACTTAAAGAGTAGGGAAGTGATTACTTACTAACATAACTTATTAGAAAAATAAAATAATTTTGATTGTTTTTGGTTGGGGTGTGCCCGGCCAAGATTGTAGTGATACATCTAGACGACACACGAGAGCCCTAGTAGCAAGCTACCATGATGGTCTCTCCCCCCACAAAAACAAATTTAATATCAAAGTGGATACATGATCCACATATCAGATATTAAACTGATAAGAACAGATACTACATTTGATCTTAGCCAAAAGGCCGAGAAAGGTATGCTTTGCTTCGTCATCCTATGTCTCCTTTTATGTAATGCTCCGGCCGTTCTACTGCTCCTGGCATCCGATATGGTACTATTCATAGTGCTTAAGACGGAGGATGTTGTGGAGAACAGGAGAATTTGTTGTGGCCTGACAGGATGGTCGGTGAAACTGTTGATTCCAAAACTTGGGCCGTGTTAACTGTTGATGGGCCTAATTTAATGTGGACATGCTAACTCGGCCCCAGGACACCGTTTGTGCCATCTCTAGATCATCATTAATTATGACAAAATCGTCTGCAATTAATTATGCCAATGTACATAAACACTTACTTAAAAATGGACGCACAGCCGCTATTGCGCCAAGCTCAGGACATATATGCGGCCACGGTATAGTGGATGCCATCCATCCCAGTTCACGTTGGTGGATGGATTGCCAGGCAAACCAGACGCCTCCGCCGCTGAGAGGCTCCTTGGTGAAAGTGAGGAACCCAGCTGCAAATTCACCAAGCAAAAAGTTTGTAACATCCTAAAAAAGGAACTAATGTAATTACAAAAATTATAAAATCTTTTCACCGCCTTTTCAGTGTATTTAAAAAATGGCGTTTATCTACACTTTTGGTTTGGATCTTCGCTAATTATTCCAAAAATATTTGGGAACATCTCGGGCAATATTTGATATTTAATTTCAAGCAAAGAATTGTTCTCAAAAATTAAAATCCTGAAATCAAATTTATGTTAACCGCCGCGCCTGGCGTGAGCGCTTGGTCGCACCCTCCGTGTGCACCGCCCACATCCCGTGCCGCGCTTGTGTGCCCCGAGCTCACCAGACGCCGCCTTTTTCCCCAAGCCTGGTCGCCACCGTCTTCTTCTGCGCCTTCCCCTCTCCTGACGGCCTCACTCCAATTCCTCACGCCTGGAGTGTCTCCTCGCCGCCACGGAGCCATCCTGACCATCGTCTGGGCCTCCCTCCGCCCGAGCTACTCCCTCAACGTGAGCCACCTGCCGTTTCCTAGGGCTCCTATCGCCGGCTCACCTCGGTGCCTCCTCGGCCAAGCCGTCACCATAGGTGAGTTTCCCTAGGCCCCTTTATGCAGATGCCCATCCTATTTTACTCCCCCTCCTCACCGTGTTGATGGGCCTAATTTAATGTGGGCATGCTAACTCGGCCCTAGGACACCGTTTGTGCCATGTCTATATCATCATTAATTATGACAAAATCGTCTGCAATTAATTATGCCAATGTACATAAACACTTACTTAAAAATGGACGCACAGCCGCTATTGCGCCAAGCTCAGGACATGTATGCGACCTCAGTATAGTGGATGTCGTTCATCCCAGTTCACGTAGGTGGATGGGTTGCCAGGCAAACCACACGCCACCGCCGCTGAGAGGCTCCATGGTGAAAGTGAGGAACCTAGCTGAAAATTCACCAAGCAAAAAGTTTGTAACTGAGAGACCATGTGGTTATGACTCATGTTTGTGATGAGTATGACGAGTGTTCTGGAAAGATTGAGTTTGATTTTGTGTGGTTTGCGCCAAGTCAGCATTTTGCGCAGTTGTTTTGGGTTTTGAGTATTTCGTCTGATGCTAATGTATGGTTACAATATTTCGAGCAGTGCTATGTGATGTATTTCTCGTCTATGATGGCTGCAGGACATCAAGGCGGAGTCGTGGCCTGGCACGAGATGACCGGACTAGGCACAGGTGGTGCTGAGGTCAGAGCGGTCGGGATGTGCCGAAGATGGCGAGGACTCGAAGTGGTTGTGAGGCTTGGGCGGCAGGAAATGAGGAAGCTTCCCGGAAGGTGCAGGAGGGGCATTTTGGTAAATACGCAAGGTTGCACAAAAGGAAGCGGATGCGGTTCGGGTTAATGGATAAAGCGCAGAGTTGGTGGAGTTATCGGGTAAAGTGCATATGTGAACCCGGTAGTGGAGGCTATAAATAGAGAGGGTGTTCTCTAGTAGCCTTCATGGAAATGAGAGTGGATTTAAAGAGAAAGAGAGAGTATGTAAGGGTCTTCCTATTCTTTGCTCTCCCTGCTTGCATGAGTTGCAGGCAACAGTAGTTGAGGGGTTGGTGGTGTACGCAGTGGTTGTGTTGTTCTTATCATTGCAATTGCATATGGGGCAGTAGCTTTGTTTTTCTTCCTGCGTGAGTTGGATCCTAGTGATCACAAGGGCTCTGTATCTTTGGGTGTATGTGCTGTAAACCTTTCTTATCAATCATTCAGCTCTGTTCGTTACTTTGAGTTCATTTGTCTTTGCAGTTTGGATGTTTTGGTTGTCTGTTTTGGTCTATTTCCTCTCTTTCCTTTGCTGATTTTGTTGACTGCTTGCAGTTCCGAACAGTAGCTCCATCTCTTGCAGTTTAAGTGCTTTTCGTCCTGTTCAGTCTAGCTAAAATTTCAGTTCGGTTCTACTATAAAATTTCCTTGCTGCAGTAGTTTACTTAGTCTGAAATTCTTGTTTACGGTCTGCTGTTTTGGGCAGCAAAAAACAGCAATCGGATGCTTCCTCTAGATATCTTTTGCTGTTGTTTTTGTCTGCTTTTGGTCTGAAAATCATCAAAGAGGGTAGCAGTGCAGTTTTTGTCTCTTGGCAGCAAAGCTTTTTCAGTGCAGTAGTTTGTCTCTCGGCAGCAAGGACTCCTTTTGCCCAGCTGTATTTTTCAGTTTTATCTCTCCTTTGCAGCAGTGTTTGTTTCCTTTTTGTCTTTCAAGTACTAGGCAGTTCGGCAATTGCAGATTCTTGTGTGCTTCCAGTTTTGCTTTTCTTTGCCTATTTGTGTTTTTGGCCAGTACAGTTCTGCTTGATGTTCATTATTTACTGGCTCAGTACATGTTTAGTCTAGTGTGTTCTTTGCTTCTTCAATGAAACTCCTTTACAAACAGTTCTTCAGGTAGGTTATGGTGATCCAATTTTTGCCCAATTTCTGTGAGTCTTTTTAGTCAATCAGAAAATTGTGCCTAGCTTCCTATAAGTGAATTTTTGCTTCATAGCTTCTAGAGTTATTGGAGAGGATTTGTAGATACTTTTGTGGATACTTTTTGGGGGCAAGTTTTCAAAGAGTCACCATTCACCCCCCCTCTGTTGCCGTTTTCGATGCAACAATTGGTATCAGAGCCGGTTAGCTCTTCCTCATAGATCTTAACTGGTCTCTAGAGCCATGGCGACAGACAAGTATTCCACCAAGCCTCTTGTTTTTGATGGCATTGATTATCCCTTCTGGAAGAGCCGGATGGAGACCTACATCCAGGCTCTGGGTTATGCCATCTGGCGGAAGGTGAAAACCCGATATGCTGTTCCTGCCAATGAGAACATCAATGTCGAAAATATGGCTGATGTTGAGGCAAATGCTAAGGTAAGAAACATCATAATTCAGAGTCTGAGCAGAAGCGAGTTTGATCGCATCTCTCATCTGACGTCGGCCTTCGACATCTGGGTGACCCTCGATGCATACCATGAGGGCACCACCCAGATCAAGACGGTTTGACAGGACCAGTTCAAGCGAGATTACAACAAGTTTGAAATGCTCACTGGTGAGTCCCTCGATGAGTGCTTTGCGCGTTTTCACAAGATCTTGAGCAAACTCCGAGCGATCGGTCTCACATACCCTGACTCGGATAATGCTCGTCAGATGCTCGCAGCTCTTGATTTGCGTGTTTGGGAGATGAAGGTGACTACCATCAAGGACACCACCGATCTCTCGACCTTGACTCTTGACGCATTGTACTCACGCCTCAAGACTCACGAGATTGACATAGTCTCTCGTAGGTCGAAGTCGCAGTCGATGGCCTTAGTCACCGATCCCAGTCTGGTTTTTGGACCTTCTTCCGAGTCGATTTGTGGATTCTCTCTAGCTACTCTCTATGACGTAACTGATAATCAGCTAGAGCAGCTGCTAGAGCAGGTACAAGAAGCCCCCAGCTCATGTCTAAGGCAAGAAGA
This sequence comes from Dendrocalamus sinicus, assembly GCA_036346575.1. Classification (NCBI taxonomy): domain Eukaryota; kingdom Viridiplantae; phylum Streptophyta; class Magnoliopsida; order Poales; family Poaceae; genus Dendrocalamus; species Dendrocalamus sinicus. The sequence continues at coordinate 8,261,253 of CM070653.1, read as the reverse complement.
AGTTTCGCGACCTTGGCAAAGCCAAGAAGCTCTTCCACCGCGTCCTTACCGCTTTCGACGACCTCGACCTCAGCGAGGTGGAGGGGTGGAGCGACGACGATGGGAAGGACGAGCAAGACTCCAAGGGTGGCGACGACTTCTCCAGCATGTCTTCATGGCCCTTGAGGGCGAGATCAGCGACAGCGAGCTCTATTCCGACTCCGATGAGGTATACCCCTCCTATGACCAGCTTAACGATGCTTTTCTTAAGCTAGGGAAATTCCATGCAAGATCTAGAGCTAGGTATAGCGAGTTGGAGAAGGAAGTAGATAGACTGTCACGGGAGCTTACTTCACTTATATTTGCTCCCTCCCGTGACGAATGTGATACATGCTGTGCCTTGCTTCGTGACATGGAGAAATTAAGGACCTCTCATGATAGTCTGTCCTCTGAGCTTGACATGATTAAGGTGGAGAATATTAGTCTTCTTGCTGAACTAGAGATGAGTAGGGTAGCGTCTCTTTCATCTAGTACTGTTGAGGCTATTTCTTGCACCTCATGTGAGGATAAGGATAATGCTTTTAGAGGTCTTTATACCATGCTCCTTGATTTGCCTGAATCTTGTGAAAGCTGCACTAACTTGAAACTGAACCTAAAAAAGGCAGATCATAAAATTGCTGAATTGCAAGCCTTTCTGCTAGAACCCATTGCTTCATGTGCAAATTGTCCCAAGCTGACTGCTGAGCTTGAATCTGTGTCTAAACAGTTTCAAGAGTTGATTGATCACAACAAGTTATCTCAATATGCTTCTAAGGACCATGTTAACTCACCATGCAAAAATTGTGATAAACTAAAATCTGACTTGATTGCTTTGGAAGGAAAATGTGTGAAGCTAACTAAGGATCTACTAGAGAAGCCACAATCTTGTTGTGATGTGATTGCTGGTGTGGGGGAGAAGCCCAAAGGAGTAGAGACGCTTAGGCACGATGACCAAACAGCTAGAGGTAGGATTGTCCTTCGTAGTCCTTGCGAAGACCTCAATGTTGAGGCGGTTGTGCGTGCACATGCCATTTGAGAGGCCATGTGGAGGTGACCACAAGCTTGTGATGAGTAATTGACAAGTATTCTGGAAAGATTGAGTTTGGTTTGTGCGTTTCGTGTCATGATGGCATTTGGCTCAGTCGGGTTTGTTTAGTCGGACTTGAGGTGTATTCTTCTTCCCGATCGGTCATTTGGGCCATTTTGTGCTTGAGTACGATTTATTGATGCTAATGAGAATTATGTGTTTCGAGCGGTGCTATGTGATGTGTTTCTTGTCTTTTGGGTGTATTTCTTAGCCTCGAAGGATGAGACATTTACACATTTCTGAGGTCTTTTCAGTAGGCTTTCTGTTGAGCTCTCGGGTGCCTTACGAGCAATCCGCGGTGACAATGGAATGGAGTTCAAGAATTCCTACTTTGAGAGGTTTTGCGATGAGAAAGGTGTAGAGTACCAGTTCTCTTCTCCGCACGTCCCACAGCAGAATGGCATCGTGGAGAGGAAGAACCGTACCTTGGTCGAGATGGCCAGGACGATGCTTGATGAGTATTCTACACCTAGAAAGTTTTGGGCTGAGGCTATAGTGACTACGTACCATGTTTCGAACAGAGTTTTTCTTCGGGCACACTTGCATCGCACTTCCTATGAGCTGAGATATGGGCGAAAGCCCAGTGTCTCTCATTTTCGTGTGTTTGGTTGCAAGTGTTTTATTCTGAAGTCTGGGAACATAGACAAGTTCGAGTCACATTTTTGTGATGGTATCTTTCTAGGTTATTCAACTTCTTCGCGGGCGTATAGGGTCTGGAACTGCTAGTCTAGTAAATTGGTAGAGACCTGTGAGGTGACCTTCGACGAGGCCAGTCCGGGGACTAGGCCCGATATCTCAGGTTCTTTAGAGTAGTCCGAGCCCATATTTGTGGATGATGAGGATGGTGGAGATGAGGGTTGTCTACCCGATCCGGTTCCTCATCCTCCCCTTGAGGTGCCTTCTTCCACTGCACCTCCAGGTGATCAGCCTATGCCTTCTGCTTCCTCTAGAGCTAGTGGCTCTGTTCCTACCTCGTCAGCTCATGAGGTAGAGGCCACTTCTTCATCTCATCCAAGACCTCCCCGACATATCCAGAAAGACCATCCTTCCGAGCAGATGATTGGAGACCTCTTTGAGCGAGTCAAGCGCTCAAAATCTGGCATGTCACATTTCTGTCTCCGTTCTGCCTTTGTTGCCTCTTTCGAGCTCAAGGATGTTTGTCATGCTCTTTCTGATGAGTCTTGGGTCAATGCCATGTATGAGGAGTTAGAGAATTGTGAAAGAAACAAGGTCTGGTCACTTGTTGAGCCCCCTCGAAGTCACAACATCATTGGGACTAAGTGGGTGTTCAAGAACAAGTAGAGTGAGGATGGGGTTGTCATTCGGAACAAGGCTAGACTGGTAGCTCAGGGCTTCTCCCAGGTTGAGGGTCTAGATTTTGAGGAGACCTTTGCCCCTGTAGCTAGACTTGAAGCCATTAGAATCCTGCTTACTTTTGCAGCTTTCAGGGGTTTCAAGCTTTACCAGATGGATGTCAAGAGTGCCTTCCTCAATGGCTTTACTGAGGAAGAGGTCTATGTGAGACAGCCTCCAGGTTTCGAGAATCCCAAATACCCAAACCATATCTACAAGCTTTCTAAAGCCTTGTATGGACTTAAGCAGGCCCCTAGAGCTTAGTATGAGAGGCTTAAGTCCTATCTGTTGAGTCATGGTTTTGAGATGGGTAAGGTGGATAAGACCTTGTTCATTCGCCGGCATGGCACTGACCTACTACTCGTCTAGATTTATGTGGATGACATTATCTTTGGCGGCTCTTCTCATACTCTTGTTTCACAGTTCTCGGATGTCATGAGCACCAAGTTTGAGATGAGTATGATGGGCGAGTTGACCTTCTTCCTTGGCTTCCAAATCAAGCAGACTCGGGAGGGTACTTTCTTGCATCAAGGTAAGTACACTCGTGACCTCCTGAGATGCTTCGACATGAGTGATGGTAAGCCCGTGTCAACTCCCATGGCGTCCATAGCTTCTCAGAAGGAGTATTGCAGCATGATTGGCTTTCTCTTGTACCTCACTGCCTCGAGACCGGGCTTACACTTCTCCGTGTGTCTGTGTGCTCGCTTTCAGGCTTCTCCTCACGTATCTCACCGCCAGGCGGTGAAGCGCATTCTTCGGTACCTTCGAGCTACCATTGACTATGGGACCTGGTACTCTTCCTCTTTCTGTCTTTCCCTTAGAGCCTACTCGGATGCAGACTTTACTGGCTGTAGAATAGATAGGAAGAGCACTTCTAGCACCTGCCAATTCATTGGTACTTTTCTTGTTTCTTGGTCTTCTAGGAAGCAGTCCGGTGTTGCACAGTCCACCGCAGAGGCCGAGTATGTTGCTGCCGCTAGTTGTTGCAGCCAGGTGCTTTGGATGGTCTCGACCCTGCGGGACTTTGGGTTAGTTATCGACAGTGTTCCACTCTTTTGTGATAACACTTCTGCGATTAACATTGCTAAGAATCCAGTGCAACATTCTCGGACTAAGCACATTGATATCGGATATCACTTCCTTCGAGACCATGTAGAGAAGGGTGACATAGTGCTCCAGTTTGTGGAGAGTGACCACCAGTTGGCTGATATCTTTACCAAGCCTTTGAATAGCTCTAGGTTTTCAGCCTTGCGGGGAGAGATTGGGGTGGTTTGTCCTTATGGACTGTTGTGAGGGGGAGTTTTGTGCTTTATGTTTTATCATATTTATTATGCTCTTACTCCTTTCTGTTGCATTGCATGCGGATGCATTGGGTTAGTCCTCCTAGCATAGATTAGAGTGTTTCTCACGATTTGTTGTTTAGAGTTCTTCCTCTCATCTTGTGATTCTAGGATGCTGCTTATTAGCTGTTTCTCTTCTCACTAGGTTGAGCTCACTCACTTCTTATAGGTTCTAGCGAGGGTTGGGCCACCCTCGGGTAGACGGGGTACGTGTTTGCTCCTTAGTGTGTTAGATGATCAGTTGATAGTCCTAGAGTCATATGGGGTAGATGAGAGTCAGTCTGAGCCATAGTATCCTCTATATCTTATCTATGCTTTAAGGACTGCCTTTTTCTGTTTTTCTTGCCAGCTTCTCGATTTTATTGCTTTGGTTCAGGGGGAGTCCTTTTGGGAGCTTCTAGATCATAATTTTGTCATAACTCAACTTGAACTGAAAGTTGCATCACTTGTTGAAGGGGAGCTGATTTTTCTTGCATTTTAGCATTGTAATATAACTACATCGAGCCTTGATTATTATCCATTTATGACATGTTTACAATGAATTACATCTTGCCATGATCTGAGCTTATTTGCTAGATATATCATGACTTTATATGTGTAGTCAAGTCTTTGCCATGATAGGTTGATTAAAATGCTCAACTTGAACTAATTCATGTTATGTTAGCTCTTGAGACTAGTCTCTCTTTAGTTATCTTTTTATGATTCATGCTATGTCAAATAGGCTGAGTTGAATCTTGAATCTATATTGAGCTTTAGATTGAGCTATGTTAGTTCCTTGATGAAGCATGAGTTAGTACAAGTCTTATGTTCATGAAAATGCAAAAAGATCTCTTTTGTGCGAAAAAACTGATCTCACCAATTCTTTCTCATGAGACGGCTTGCCATTGCACTAGGCATGAACTCAGGGGGAGTTTTGGTTGACCAAGATCATCTTCTTAAGATTTTCGCTTGGAGTGGTCGCATAAGGCTTGAGATCTAGCACATGACTAAACAAAAATCTAATTGGAAACAATTATGAAATTTCTAAAGAAAAACATGTCAATTGTGCTCAATTTGCTAAAATTACAAGACTTACAAGTGCTTAAACAAATGTATCATTCTTGAACTTGTAGCACTCTAAATTGACTCAATACTAGCTTCTTGGTTCCACTTAGACTATTGACATGGCTTGCATCATCTTTGGATAACTCTAGCTAGACTATACTCATGGTTGACTTGACATGCTAAGAAATTTAACTAATTTTCAGATTGTGACTTATTTTGGCTTAGCTTGAGTATACATGTTTTGTCATGATCTTGATAGCACTCATATATGTTATGGCTTGGTGTAATACCTCATGGTCATTTTGGATAATCATCATGGCTCTAAATGCTTAAAATAAACTAACTTCAGCCATTTCATCCATCATCATGTCTTATTCTCTCTTTTTTTCATCCTTGATGATTTTATTGCCAAAAGGGGAGAATAGCGAAGAAAAAGCCTTTTGGGAATTTTCTGGAGCTTTGGAGAACAATTTGCTCTTTCTTTTGTAGCTCTAGTGTCCCTTTGTCGACATGGTCATAAGCGTCTTGATTTCTTTTGGACCATATTTGACTCTCTTTCTTTTTCAAACTCAACTTTACGCTTTTTCTGGGTTTGTCAATATACTCATCAAGGGGGAGATCGAGATGCCATGTGGAGGTGACCACATGCTTGTGATGAGTAATTGACAAGTATTCTGGAAAGATTGAGTTTGGTTTGTGTGTTTCGTGCCATGATGGCATTTGGCTCAGTCAGGTTTGTTTAGTCGGACTTGAGGCGTATTCTTGTTCCCGATCGGTCATTTGGGCCATTTGTGCTTGAGTAAGATTTATTGATGCTAATGAGAATTATGTGTTTCGAGCGGTGCTATGTGATGTGTTTCTTGTCTGTGATGGCTGCAGGACGTCGAGGCGGAGTTGTGGCGAGGCACGGAGTACCGGACTAGGCGCGGGCGGTGCCGAGGTCAGAACGGTCAAGGTGTGCCAAAGACGGCGTGGACTCGAGGTGGTTGCGAGGCTTGAGTGGCAAGGAAGGAGGAAGCCTCCTAGAAGGTGCAGGAGGGACGTTTTGGGAAATACGCAAAGCTGCACTAAAGGAAGTGGATTATGGATAAAGCATTGGAGTTGTTGGAGGCATAATGGGCAAAGCAAAATTGGAAACCCATTATGAGAGGCTATGTATATATGCATGTCTCCTAGTGCATGTAAGACTAGAGAGGGGAGTGCATGGCTCTTAGGGTTTTGCTATTAGTCAAAATGGCCTTTGGGAAGGTTTTTTGCTTTGAGGCTTTAGTTGTTGAGAGTGGTTGTGAGATGGCAGAAGGTTGTCTCCCGTAGGCTCCCTGTTGCTCATATTTCTCTCTTGTGTGTTCTTGGTTTTCTTGAGCTGATGAGAGGAAGAAGATGAGTTGATGCACCCTGTAATCATTCCTCTGTATTCAATCATGTATGGGGACTCCTTTGTGATCCTTGTGTTTTCTGGGAAAGAATCTTTTAAAGTTTTTCTCTCAAGCTTGTCTATTTACTGTGTTCATCAATTTCAGCCTCTCTCTGTCTCAATTCTTCTTTTTGATGTTTGAGTTGATTTCTTGCAAAGAAGATGCAAAATGGATTGCTCTTGTGATGGGAATAGGTCTCAAGATCATTTGATCGGTTTTTCCCAAGAGCAAATTGAACGAATCAAAGTTTCTCCTTTTCAGCTTCCTCTGTTTGTGCCATTTCTAGGGTTTTACAACAGAGCCTCCTTGGCCCTCCTTGATTCCCTTCTTAAGATGGCATGAGATTCGGGTTGAAAAGTCCTAAGATCATTACTAAATCAATTGCAAAAGCTCATGTGCAAAGGACTCAAGAATCATGAGTAATTTCGGTTTTAGGTCATATCTAGCAAAAATTTCAGATTTTTCCAAAAATCTTGATTCATCTCTTTTCAGTTGAAATCCCTGGATCCAAAAGTTCTCATTGATATCTAGGTTGTATTCCTGACCTTCTGGGTGGTGGAGTATAGAAAGGAATCACAAAAATCTTTGTTTTCATAAGTCTTCAGATTTTGATTTTGTCTCGGCCGATCGTTGTTCAGTTCAGTTAACCGGTCGACCGTTTTATAATCAAGGTCGACCGACCGATAGTCACCGGTCAGACCAGCCGTAAGCGGTCAGACCGGCTAGGGTAGACCGGTCTGACTGGTGTGTCAAGCGTGGTCAGACCAGCCATCTGAGGCTGAAGCCACTGCATTTTTGGTCTGTTCCTCCTTGATTTTTCTCTGGTGTTTTGAGCTGCAGTTTTCTCCTCTATGTGACTAAGTTTCCAGCAAGCGTATTTCCTACTTCTTAGCTTCCAACAGCTACAGGAGGAGAGACTCGTTTGTGGTTACTTTGGGGGTAATTTTTGAATAGACGACATTCACCCCCCTCTGTCGTCGATTTCGATCCAACACCATTCCTTCTTCTGCTGTTGGTTCTTCCCCTTCTCTTGCTATTGTCTCCTCTTCCCCCTGCTCTTCTTGCACCTCTCTCTTTCGGGAGTGTCAGTATCTTATGAACACTCTCGAGAGGTTTGTAGGAGGCAAGAAGAAGCTAAATCTTATTCTAGACCAGTCCAAGATTTGCAAATTGAATCAAGGTCTAGGATATGATTTTCTTGAGGATGTTAGGAAGCATCCACCTGTCGCGCTCAAACCCATAGCCGCAGGTGTGATCGAGGTCAAGCCCAGAACTGAGAAAGTTCAATTCAAGTCAGCGGGCTTTGTCCAAGGAATTTCTGACAGCAAGGTGATTCCACCTATTGCTTCGGCCTCTCAGAAGGCGAAGCCTCATCGTGCTACTTCTACCTCTCAGAAGGTGAAGTATCATTGCACCTTCTGTCAGAAGGATGGACACTTGGTCGAGCGATGCTTCAGGCGCACCAAGATTGCACGGAGAGATCGTGTTCGCGATCTTAGGAGTATTCAGGGTCAGCCCCAAACCTTGAGTGCACCTAAGACCAACACAAGGTCTAGGGTTGATCACTCTGAGGATTTTAGGCAGTATCGAGGACTTGGCTTTTCCGGTGTTTCTGATTTTCGTCCTCGATTTGCCTCTGCTCGTGATATCCGCCGTCCTGAGGGTAGATCTTGTTTCCCCTGTCGAGATAGCTACTCGCGGCGTAATCAGCATGTTGCTGGTGTCTTGACTCGCTCCTCCGTAGCAGTCAAGCCCAACAACAGCTTCAGGTCTGCACACATACCTTCTAGCTTGTTGAGCGACAGAGAGCGTAGGGTAGCTAGAGGTCAGTTGTGTGTGGCTACTTCTACTACTCGACGTGTTACTCAGTATTGGGTGCCAAAATCACTCTTGATTTACCCGAGTACTGAGACTTTACTCTCTCGTTGACTCAGGTTCGCCGGGCAGGGAAGAGAGAGGTTTGGCTCGTTGACTCCGGGTGTTCTCGACACATGACCAGAGACTCTCGTTGGTTCTCTTCCCTAGCTCGTGCTCCAGGTGACAAGACAACCACCTTCGGAAATGCTCCACATGATAGGTTGATTAAAATGCTCAACTTGAACTAATTCATGTCATGTAAGCTCTTAGGACTAGTCTCTCTTTAGTTATCTTTTTATGATTCATGCCATGTCAAATAAGCTGAATTGAGTCTTGAATCATTATTCAGCTTTAGATTGAGCTATACTAGTTTCTTGATGAAGCATGAGTTAGTACAACCTTTTAAGAAAGCAAAAAGATCTCTTTTGTGTGAAAGAACTGATCTCACCAATTCTTTCTCATGAGACAGCTTGCCATTGCACTAGGCATGAACTCAGGGGGAGTTTTGGTTGACCAAGATCATTTCCTTAAGCTTCTCGCTTGGAGTGGTCGCATAAGGCTTGAGATCTAGCACATGACTAAATGTTGGTTGGAAACGACCATGAGCTTTATAAAGAAAAACATGTCAATTGTGCTCAATTTGCTAAAATTACAAAACTTACAAGTACTTGAACAAATGTCTCACTCTTGAACTTGTAGCACTCTAAATTGACTCAATACTAGATTCTTGGTTCCACTTAGATTATTGACATGGTCTGCATCATCTTTAGATACCTTTAGCTAGACTAGTATCATGGTTGACTTGACATGCTAAGAATTTCGACTAATTTTCAGATTGTGACTTATTTAGCTTAGCTTGATTATACATGTCTTGTCATGATCTTGATAGCATACTTATGTGTTATGGCTTGGTGTAATACTTCATGGTCATTTTGGATAATCTTCATGGCTCTAAATGCTTAGATTGAATAAAATTCAGCCATTTCATTTATTCTCATGATCGATTCTCTTCCTTGCATCCTTGATGATTTTATTGCCAAAAGGGGGAGAATAGCAGAGAAAAAGCCATTTGGGAACTTTCTGGAGCTTTGAGGAACAATTTGCTCTTTCTGTTGTTGCTCTAGTGTTCCTTTGTCGACATGGTCATAAGCTTCTTTGATTTCTTTTGGACCATGTTTGACTCTTACATTTTCAAACTCAACTTTACGCTTTTTCTGGGTTTGTCAATATACTCATCAAGGGAGAGATTGAGAGACCATGTGGTTATGACCCCATGTTTGTGATGAGTAATTGACGAGTGTTCTAGAAAGATTGAGTTTGATTGTGTGGTTTGTGCCAAGTCGGCATTTGGCACAGTCGGTTTGGGTTTTCAATATTTCGTCTGATGCTAATGTATGGTTACAATATTTCGAGCGGTGTTATGTGATGTGTTTCTTGTCTGTGATGGCTGCAGGACATCGAGGCGGAGTCGTGGCGTGGCACGAGATGACCGGACTAGGCACAGGTGGTATTGAGGTCGGAGCGGTCGGGATGTGCCGAAGACGGCGAGGACTCGAAGTGGTTGCGAGGCTTGGGCGACAGGAAATGAGGAAGCCTCCCGGAAGGTGCAGGAGGAGCATTTTGGTAAATACGCAAGGCTGCACAAAAGGAAGCAGATGCGGTTTGTGTTAATGGATAAAGCGCAGAGTTGGTGGAGTTATCGGGTAAAGTGCATATGTGAACCCGGTAGTGGAGGCTATAAATAGAGAGGGTGTTCTATAGTAGCCTTCATGGAAATGAGAGTGGATTTAGAGAGAAAGAGAGAGTATGTAGGGGTCTACCTATTCTTTGCTCTCCCTGCTTGCATGAGTTGCAGGAAGCAGTAGTTGAGGAGTTGGTGGTGTACGTAGTGGTTGTGTTTTTCTTATCATTGCAATTGTGTATGGGGCAGTAGCTTTGTTTTTCTTCCTGCGTGAGTTGGATCCTAGTGATCACAAGGGCTCTGTATCTTTGGGTGTATGTGCTGTAAACCTTTCATATCAATCATTCAGCTCTGTTCGTTACTTTGAGTTCATTTGTCTTTGCAGTTTGGATGTTTTGGTTGTCTGTTTTGGTCTATTTCCTCTCTTTCCTGTGCTGATTTTGTTGACTGCTTGCAGTTCCATACAGCAGCTCCATCTCTTGCAGTTTAAGTGCTTTTCATCATGTTCAGTCCAGCTAAAATTTCAGTTAAGTTCTGCTATAAAATTTCCTCGCTGCAGTAGTTTACTTAGTCTGAAATTCTTGCTTACGGTCTGCTTTTTTTGGGCAGCAAAAAACAGCAATCGGATGCTTCCTCTAGATATCTTTTGCTGTTGTTTTTGTCTGCTTATGGTCTGAAAATCAGTAAAGAGGGTAGCAGTGCAGTTTTTGCCTCTTGGTGGCAAAGCTTTTTCAGTGCAGTAGTTTGTCTCTCGGCAGCAAGGACTCCTTTTGCCCAGCTGTATTTTTCAGTTTTATCTCTCCTTTGCAGCAGTGTTTCTTCCTTTTTGAGCTTTCAAGTACTAGGCAGTTTGGCAATTGCAGATTCTTGTGTGCTTCTAGTTTTGCTTTTCTTTGCCTATTTGTGTTTTCAGCCAGTACAGTTCTGCTTGATGTTCATTATTTACTGGCTCAGTACATGTTTAGTCTAGTGTGTTCTTTTCTTCTTCAATGAAACTCCTTTACAAATAGTTCTTCAGGTAGGTTATGGTGATCTGATTTTTGTCCAATTTTTGCGAGTCTTTTTAGTCAATCGGAAAATTGTGCCTAGCTTCCTATAAGTGAATTTTTGCTTCATAGCTTCTATAGCTATTGGAGAGGATGTGTAGATACTTTTGTGGATACTTTTTGGGGGCAAGTTTTTTAAGAGGTACCATTCACCCGCCCTCTGTTGCTGTTTTCAATCCAATAGTAACATCCTAAAAAAGGAACTTGTATAACTGCAAAAATTATAAAATCTTTTCATTGCCTTTCAGTCTATTTCAAGAAAATATTGGCGTTTATCTGAATTTTTGGTTAGCATCTTCGCTAATTGTTCCAAAAATATTTGGGAACATCTCGGGCAAATTTTGAAATTTAATTTCAAGCAAAGAATTATTCTCAAAGTTTAACATCCTGAAATCAAATTTATGTTCACTTCCCATCTAACCTTTTTACCCAAAAATTCAAATTCTCAAATTCCTAAGTTTTTCTAAAAACTCATTGGGCCCAAGGCCCATCTTTCCCACCCGGCCTCCTCCTTCCTCCCCTCCCCCGTTCTCCCAGCGCACCACTGCGCCTAGCGAGTGCGCCCGGTTGCGCCCTCCACGCGCACCGCACGCACCCCGTGTTGTGCCTGCCTGTGCGAAAAGTGCACGCGCATGCCTAGGCCAACCGAGCCCCGCTCTGCACGCGCAAAGCCGCGTGCTGCTCCCTAGGCACGCGCCCCCTGCTCCCTCGGTGCCCTAGCGCCACCCTCGCCCCACCGGCCTAAGCCCTAGCCTAGCTTCTCCCCTCGACATGCTCTTGCCACCTCCTCCCCCAACTAGCCCCATCACGCGTCGCTTCTGGCGTCCCATCACCATAACCCGGCTGCTTCCACCCCAGATTTCCCCTACGATGCCCTCACTCTGCGCCTGTGCCCTATGGCCACCCTATGCCTACAACCTACCTCCGTCCGTCGTTACTCCTCAGTGACGCCCCAGGCTCCGACGTTAATTTCACATCGTGTCACCAGACCTACGGAGTAGTCGCCTGCCTCGACGTTACTCCGCTCGCACTTGCCTTCAATGACGCTCAACCACCTCCCCGTTCCTCGCCTATAAGAAGGCCCGGTGCCACCTCTTCTTGCTCCAACAACCTCTCCTCTTCCCACTAAGCCAAGCGCGGCTAAGCCACCTCTGTGCCCGCACATGCCGGCCCGTGCCTCCATGGTGTCCCGCCTCTCCGGCAAAGCCCACGCCAATTCGACCGAGTCACAGTGTGCACCCAGAAGTCTTTCACCTTCTCCCTTGATTAATTGGACTCCAGTGCCCTGAGCTCACCAGGTGCCGCCTTTTTCCCCAAGTCCAGCCGCCACCCTCTTCTTTGGCACCTTCCCCACTCCGGCCAGCCTCGCTCCAATTCCTGATTCCTGGAGCATCACCTCGCCGCCACGAAGCCATCACGACCATCGCCCAGGCCTCCCTCCACCCGAGATACTCCCTCAACACGAGCCACCCGCTGTCTCCCGAGGCTCCTGTCGCCAACTCGCCTCGGTGCCTCCCCAAACAAGCATCACCACAGGTGAGTTTCCCTAGGCCCCTTATGCACATGCCCATCCTATTTTATTCCCCCTCCTCACAAGGCACAGTTGCCCTTGTGGCCTCCTCTCTCTCTAGCCATCGAGAGCCACCCCGGTCTGCCTTCACCCTACTTGGAGCCACGCCGCTACCTCCACAGGCTCCCTTGGCCTCCTGGGACCCGTTTTGGATGCTGCCAGCGCCTTCCCAGCCGCCTTTAACAGGCGCCACTGCCTCCCCCCGATTGCGCACCTCCCCTACACCTCCCGTGTTTCTACTTTGGCCAAACCACTGGCCCTCTGTTCCCTGTCCTCTCTCTTTGTATGACTTGTGGGCTCTTTGTATGACTTGTGGGCCGAGCTAGTTAAGTGTCCCAAACTCTTGCATGCATGTCTCGATATTCTTTGGTATATGACTAATCTGTAAATTAATATTGTATAAATATTCAAAGGGGCAACCTTATAAAATACGAGCTGTAAATAAAAATGGGAATAAGAGTTTAATTGTGAGATTAGACTAAAAGGGCTTTGAAATTAAATTAAAAATTTAACTTTGGTTAATTGCATGCAAATAAATATTAATGAACTAATCCTCATACAGGATTAATAAAGCAAGATTATGCCATGATTTTTTTCCATTTAAAAGCAATTCTTGTAAATTACTGGCAACTATCATGACTTCAATAAAAAGAATATCAGGACTAAAAGATTTAATTATGAATCTTAATAAAGTATTTGTGCACATTTAGTCTTGCCTAAGTTCATGGCAACCAAGAGAATGGCAATAAAAATAATTAATGTAATAATTTAAAAAAATCTATCATTAATTTTTCACACTTCAAAATAGTCAGAATTTAATCTACCTTGCTTCATGAGATTATCTCCCAAAAATGAATTGCATGCCACATATAATATCATGTGTGGTTTGCTCATCTCTAAAATCATGAAAACTATCTTTTCAAAAGTGGTTAAAATAATAGTGGTGAATACATCAATATTTATCTTAAAATGCTAAGATTTAAAATAACAGATGTTTATAGTTAAGAACACTTAAACATAAATAAGGAACCATTAATCCTCATCTCACGTCCATATCTCAAATCAAGTGACCCTAAATATAATTATTAACAATCCGATCCATATCTTGGGATTTAAAATTTACTATTATACCTAAGAATATCTAATTCACCAATAATTCAGTTCAAATCTTAAAAGAGGACCTAATTAGATTATTGACTTCCTGTCTAACAAAGATCATTACTAATCAGCAAAACAACCAATTTTATTTGTAACAATAATTGGTTGATATAACCAAACCCATATCTTAAAAATAAGATCTTGAATTAAAGGTACAATCAATCTGGCAAATGCAATCTCAAGTAATCTCTTATCTCAAAATGACAAGATAATTCAACGAATTAAAATTTTACTCATCATATATAAAACCCATATCCTAAAATCACTAAGCTATTAACACTCAACGTATAATAGCTAGTATCACGATTAAACTCTCTCATTTGTCCATAGGTCATGCTTGACTTATGGAACTTCCTTAACAAATATAAAATAAATAAAGAAGCTATAAAATTAAAAGATCAAAACTAGGTATCTTATAATTGGCTATGTTTAGCCATACTCTTGTGAATATTCCTTCGGCATCAATTCCTCTTTTTATTCTTCCTAGTGAAGTGCTTTGTCACTTCGCTTCCACTCCAAATTCTTTAGCCCCATCTCAATCCTACAACTCACCAAATCATCCCTTCTGCCATAATCTTAGAAAAACATAAACAAGCTCAATTAAATCTATTTGGACTCTTGAAGTTATTTGGATTTATTTGGTTGAACTTATTTGGATTTATTTGGTTTCTCACTCGTTTGCCACGTACTAGAATCTGAAGTCTCGAAGCTGCGACAAGTTAAAGCGGGATCAAGACTTGGGTAAAAGCGAAGACCAGGAATTCAAGATCATTGACTAAGAATGCTTTGAATAAGATCAAGGACGTGGTAAACCTAGCAAGGCAAGTCATCACTTTGATCATGTTGATCCCACAATTTATGCAAAAGTATGTTCTTTTAAATTATCAACTTGCATGCTTAATTTATTATGCAAATATATGTCAAAGCTTAAGGTAGCTACACTCCTACTTGATGTTGTAATTATTATTATGCCATTCCTTGACACTTGAATTGTCTAATCATTGTCACCCTAGATGTTAATGATAGCTTTACTAGATATAGGTCATATTAAAATGTCATGCTAGTCTTGTCAAGTCCAGGGTACTAGTTGCCCTGATCATCAATCTTTGAAACATGAAAACTTGCTTTGGGACAATCACAGGATGTAAGTGGCTAAATATTTGTGACAACATGATTTATACTTCTTAAAAACCCGAAACCTATTGTATCTGTTTGGGCAGATGGAAAGAGGGGATGGTGTAGATGTAACACAATAATCTTTGGTTTGTGGAATGAACTGCTCGGACAAATTAAAGACTTAATCCTGTGATGATCTCCCCATGTAAAATAGTACTATCACAAGCTGGTAAAGTGTAGACTTGGCTGAATAATTTAATGGACCCTTTGTCATCTCACAGAAGACTGGTGTACGCAGATGATAAAAATCCGACAATGAATGGCACACCGGGAGGTGATGTTGCCATGGCTAGCGTTAAGAGAGAGTGGAGTCCGACAGTGCTACCCTTTGGTGGACATCCCGCATAACATATGGGCCCAACCCCATATGGGTGAGGTGCTAGTATCGGATCCTGGAGTAACAACTCCGAAACCCCATGTGTAAATTGCACTAGTCCAGGAACAGCTAATGCACACAGTGTAACAAAGATACGTATCGAGCACAAATGACCAATCAAATATATTAAACAAAAGAGTACAACCTTATGGCCAAGTCTCACATTAGGATCATTGATAACACAAATAAAGGAAGTAACAGCGGAAACAAATTGATAAACAGCGAAGCCCAATAGCTTGCCCACAGGCTGACGATTGAAAGACGCGTCCTACTCTTCTAGGTTCTCACTATAGTCGTAGACGTCCTCCTCTTAGATGAGATAGCAAGTGAGTACAAAATTGTACTCCGCTAGTCACACGAAGAAATGCATCATAATGATTAAAGGCATCAACGGGAGGCTTATATGGTTAGTTTGCATAAAATAGTATTTAAAGAAATACAGTAAATAGATTGAAATTGTTGCATTTAATACAGTAAGTAAAAAAACAGAACTTGTAATTGAAATTAATACCTTTAGTGCAGGCTCTGACCAAACACTAACCTAACCACGGGCATCCCACCTGAACCATCTTTTCCAAAAAAACATCTCGTATGGATTCCATCCATCCACACGTTTCCAATCACTCATGGATTCCATCCATCCACAAGGTTTTCGAAAACCATTTTTAAAAAAACAAAGTCTAATCCATGAAAAACTTTTACTCAACATGCCCATGACCATAGGCACGACTATCTAGGATAGATTATACACTCTGCAGAGGTTGTACAATTTTACCCACAAGACATGATCATCTCGGATTACAACCGGATTACACACTTGAGAGACCATGTGGAGGTCATCCTATGTGTATGATGAGTAATTGACATCGGTTTATGAGAGTCGAGTTTGGTTTGCGTGGTTCAGACCATGTCGTTGCGTGATGCAATGGACTCGGTCGGACTTGGTCAAACTTAGTCGTATGGTTTTAGGATGCATACTCCTTTGATTCGACAGGTTTGGACTTCATCATGGGTAAGCATGATGTGTTTATGGTATTTACGCTTTCATGTATCGAGCGGTGCTATTTGACGTGTTTCTTGTCTGTGTGACTGCAGGACATCGAGACGGAGTCGTGGTGAGACACGGAGGATTGGACTAGGCGCAGGTGGCGCTGAGGTCAGAACAGTCAGGAGGTGTCGAAGACGACGTGGACTCGAGGTGGTTGCGAGGCGTGCGAGGCAAGGAGCGCAGAAGCTTCCCGAAAGGTGCAGGAGGGGCGAATCGGGAATTTCGCGAGGCTGCACAAGTGGGAGACGGTTCCGTTCGGGTATAGCAGGCGTAACGGGTTGGAGACCCGTTAGCCAAGGCTATAAATAGGTGGAGGGGCTGCATGCCCTCAACATGGCTTTGGGAGAGAGTTAGGGTTTCTTGAGTCAAAAGAGGCTTTGGGAGGTTATTTCCCCTTTGCTCTTTAGTTGTTGGGAGAGCAGGAGAGGCAGAGTGAGTTGTCTCCTTCGATGTCCTCAATGTGAGACCTCTCTGTGTGTGTTCCTCCCAAGAAACATGTGAAGCTCTTGGTGATCTTGAGGATGGAGAGGGAGAGTGAGGAGATGGATTGAGAGTCTTGTAATCATTCCTCTTGTTCTAATGTCCATGCGTATCGGGACTCCTCTGTAATCCTTTGCTTCAATGAATGGAAATCAAGTTTTCTCCCGTGCTCTCTGTTCTTCCTTCGTTTTCTCTTTTGAGTGATTTTCCTCTTTTTGTGTTTTGAAGTTCTTGCTTCTTTGGGAAGGCCCAAAATGGGTTGCTATGACATGGGAGATGCTCAAAATCCATTTGGCTAGTTAATCCCAAGAGCAAACTAAGTTTATTTTCAGTTTTGTCTTTTGGGCTTACTCTGTTCATGCTTTTGCCTTTCTAGGGTTTGGTGCTATTTTCATTTCCCTTCACGAGATGGCGTGAAACCTGGCATGAGAGGTCCAGAGGCTATTGCTAACCTATCCTCAAAGTTTCATAGCCAAATGATCAAAGATGAAACAGGAATTTGAGTTTTTGCGCAGCTCTCTGAATATTTTCGGTTTTGGGCATGAATCTGAAATCCTTTTGATTTTCTAGTGGATTCTTGTTTTTTGGCTCTTGGCTTATTCTTCTGGGAGTGTTCCCTAGGTACCCTCAAAGCTTTCCAAGCCAAGAATCCAAGAATCCTTGTGAATTTCTCAGATTTCTGAAAATCCTATTTGTTGAAATTCTTCGTGTGGTACTACCGCTCCTGGAGAGGTACTACCGCTCAGAGGTACTAC
Organism: Dendrocalamus sinicus; assembly: GCA_036346575.1. Classification (NCBI taxonomy): domain Eukaryota; kingdom Viridiplantae; phylum Streptophyta; class Magnoliopsida; order Poales; family Poaceae; genus Dendrocalamus; species Dendrocalamus sinicus. The sequence continues at coordinate 8,243,849 of CM070653.1, read as the reverse complement.
TGCTCGGCTCAGCGGTACTATCACCCATGTTCGGACCAGTCCGATCGGCAGCGATGAAACGTTCGGACGGTCCGAACGTCTCTGACAAGAGGTACTACCGCTCAGCATAGCGGTACTACCGCCCAGCGGTACTACCGCTTGCAGTCTAACTTGCTCTGAAATTTTTTTTCTTGACTCTCTTTTTCCGGATCTGGTTTATCCATGTTGCTGTGATTTCCAGTAGTGTCTATCTTCTTTCTTTATAACTTCCATAGCTATTAGAGAAGAGGTATAAGTGGGGTTTCTTGAGGGGCGAATTTATTTTAGAAAGCGACATTCACCCCCCTCTGTCGCAATTTTGGTCCAACAATTGGTATTAGAGCCGGTTAGCTCTAATTCATAGATCTTAACCGGTCTCAAGAGCCATGGCGACGGACAAGTACTCGACCAAGCCGCCCATTTTCGATGGCATTGATTACCCCTTCTGGAAGAGCCGAATGGAGACATACATCCAGGCCCAGGGGTATGCCATCTGGCGGAAGGTCAAGGTACGATTTGTTGTTCCTGCCGATGAGAACATCAATGCCGGGAACATGGCTGATGTTGAGGCGAATGCAAAGGCAAGGAACATCATCATCTAGGGTTTGAGTCGTAGCGAGTTTGACCGCATATGTCATCTTTCGTCCACCTTCGATATCTGGGAGACCCTCGATGCATACCATGAGGGCACCACCCAGATTAAGACAGTGCGACAAGACCAGTTCAAGCGGGATTATAACAAATTTGATATGCTTGCTGGTGAGTCTTTGGATGAGTGTTTTGCGCATTTTCACAAGATCTTGAGCAACCTCCGTGCGGTCGGTCTCACATACCTTGACTCGGACAACGCTCGTCAGATGCTCGCTGCACTTGACCTTCGCGTTTGGGAGATGAAGGTGACTACCATCAAGGACACCACGGACCTCTCGACTTTGACGCTTGACGCGCTGTACTCGCGCCTCAAGACGCACGAGATTGACATTGTCTCTCATAAGTCAAAGTCTCAGTCGATGGCTTTAGTCACCGATCCCACCTTGGCTTCTGGTCACTCTTCTGATTCACTTTGCGGTTTCTCCCTTGCTGCTCTATGTGACGTAACTGATGATCAGTTAGAGCAGCTCGAGGATGAGCAACTGGCCCACCTAGCTCGGAAGTTTTCCCATGCTTACAAGAGGAGGAGGGACAGAAAGAGGGGAGGACCCGTGATTTGCTTCGAGTGTGGTGGCCCCAACCACATTCGGCAACCGCCCTAGCGGAGAAGGGCAAAGCGACTCACGCGGTTCGGGCAAGAACGACTACACCGACAAGAACCGCAACAAGAAGACTCCAGCGCACCCTCAAGGCAAGAAGAAGTTCCGCGACTTCGGGAAGGCCAAGAAGCTGTTCCACCGCGTCCTCACCGCATTCGATGACCTCGACCTCAGCGAGGTGGAGGGATGGAGCGACGACCACAGGACTGGTGACCAAGATTCCAAGAGCGGTGACGACTTCTCCGGCATGTGCTTCATGGCCCTCGAGGGCGAACTGAGCGACAGCGAGCTGTACTCCGACTCAGACGAGGTATGCCCCACCTACGACCAGCTCAATCATGCTTTTCTTAAGCTAGGTGGTTTTCATGCTGGAGCTAGGGCTAGGTGTACTGAGTTAGAGAAGAAAGTAGATAGACTATCACGGGAGCTTACTTCACTTACATCTGCTCCCTCCCGTGATAATTGTGATACATGCTGTGCTTTGTTGGGTGACATGGAGAAACTAAGGACCTCGCATGATAGTGTGTCCTCCGAGCTTGATATTGTTAAGGTGGAGAATATTAGTCTACTTGCTGAGTTAGAGTTGAGTAGGATGGCTGTTACCCTACTTACTACTAATGAGACTACTTCTCCCACCTCATGTGAGGTTAAGGACATTGCTGCTAGAGGACCTTATGCCATGCTCCTTGATCTGCCCGAGTCTTGTGAAAATTGCAATAACTTGAAGATGAACTTAAAACGGGCAGATCATAAAATTGCTGAACTACAAGCTTCTTTACTTGAGCCGATTGATTCATGCTTGAACTGTCCTAAGTTAACTGCTGAACTTGAAGTTGTCTCCAAACAGTTTCAAGATATGATTGATCATGATAGGAAGTTGGCTCAGTTTGCTTCTAAGGAACCTGTTAGCTCACCATGCATTAATTGTAACAAACTAAAATCTGACTTGATTGCTATTGTGGTTACAGACCAAACAGAGAGAGTGTATAGTGGTGGAGAGTTTAGCAAATGAATGGCTTAGGCCTCTTTCCTCATGGCCTATGTCTTATATATCTACATCCATATGGGGAGTGCCTTTACAATTATACCCTTACACATGAGTCCTCCCCTCAGGGGTACCTATGTTTACTATACATGTCCCATTCTGGGCCTTACACTCCCTTAACAGGCCTGCTGGGCTTAGGTGGGGGCCACCCCTACAACAGGAGCCTCTCATGGTGAAGGGCTTCACGGGCCGAAGCCATGTTGCAGAGCCCTTTGGCCCCCTCCGTCCCTGCGGCCTGTGAGCTTTTTCAACGTTCGAAGTGCAGTGTTCGCCTTATTGCGAAGGCGTGACGTCGGGCGGCTTGTCGAAGGCTTTGTCACCCACCGAGTCCTGCCGTGGCGGGGTCGAGTCCGTCGTCCGGAGTGGAGATGTTGGCGGAGTCGAATGCGTCGGCATAGGAGGTGGAGCGGGTCGTAAGCCATCGCGCACGCGCGTCTCCGGCGTCGAGCGCCCTTGATGACAAGCGACTGCCAGCCTACCCGGCGGGGCTTGGTTGGCGCGACGCGAGACTTGAGGGGGGCGCGGTGATACCATGTGGCGACGTCTCCGCCAGCGGCTTCGATGGCGGTCTCATACACGCGCACGAACTCTCGCGGGTCGGAGTCACCTTTGTAGGCCTCGATGACGCTCGGGAACTTGAAATCTTCAGGCCATGGCGCTGCTCTGAGCCCGCGAAGCGGAACTCCGGTCACGCGCCGTAGTGGGGCGCGGCTAGACGTAGGGGCGTCGCGGCTATCCGCCCTTTCCGGGGCAGGTTCGGATGCCACCGCCGGAGGGGCGTGTTGGCTCCGAGCCTCCTGCATGTCCCGGACAGCTCCGCGGAGGTCTGTTAGCTCCCGCTGAAATGCGCTGAGGGCCACCAGCAGGGCCTCTCTACCGCGGGCGTGGCCGGGGCCGTCGGTGCGCTTGGCGGTGCTACCGGCATGGTGGTGACCACAGCCTGCGCACCCAGGCTGCGCACCGCGTTGTCCCGGAGGGCCCTAGAGCCGGTGACGAGGTTCACGTCACTGCTGGGGTCATTCACCGTTTCTGCGCCGGGTGGAAAAATGGGTGCGCCTGTGTTGCCATCGTCGGGGTTGGCCGTCGGGGCAGTGCTAGTTGGATCGGTCGTCGTGTCGGTGGCGGGGTTGGTCGTCGCGCCGATGGCGGGGTTGGTCGTCTTGTCGATGGCGGGGTTGGTCGTCGCGCCGGTGGCAGGGTCCTCGGTCGCACCTGCACCACTGCTCGTACCTACGGCTGCTAAAGCCGAAGCCCTTGTGCTGACACGAGACTTCGCCGCCTCCACCTTCTTCTTCTTCACCACTGACGGTGAAGCTTTCTTTGGTGCCATCCTCCTTCAAGCTTGGAGGCTTGCTCTTGTCTTCCCCACGGACAGCGCCAACTGTTGTGGTTATAGACCAAACAGAGAGAGTGTATAGTGGTGGAGAGTTTAGCAAATAAATGGCTTAGGCCTCTTTCCTCATGGCCTATGTCTTATATATCTACATCCATATGGGGAGTGCCTTTACAATTATACCCTTACACATGAGTCCTCCCCTCAGGGGTACCTATGTTTACTATACATGTCCCATTCTAGGCCTTACACTCCCTTAACAGGACTGCTGGGCTTAGGTGGGGGCCACCCCTACAACAATTGCATTGGATGAGAAATATGTGAAGCTAACTAAGGACTTTCTAGAGAAGCCACATTGTGCTTGTAATGTGGTTGTGGAGAATGGGGAGAAGCCCCAGGGTAAGGTTGAGACGCTTAGTGACGTGAACCAAGCGGCAGCGAGGATTGTCCCTTGAGTCGGTGTGCGTGCACAAGCCATTCTTCCCTCTGCTGTTGGTTCTTCTTCTGCTCCCTTACCTTCTGCTGTCTCTTCTTCCCCCTGCTCTTCTTGCACCTCTCTCTTTCGGGAGTGTCAGTACCTTATGAACACTCTCGAGAGATTTGTAGGAGGCAAGAAGACGCTCAATCTTATTCTAGACCAATCCAAGATTTACAGATTTAATCAGGGTCTAGGATATGATTTCTATGAGGATATGAGGAAGCATCCACCTGCTATTCTCAGACCCATAGCACCAGGTGTGATCGAGACTAAGCCCAGGACCGAGAAAGTCCAATTTAAGTCAGCGGGCTATGTCCAGGGGATTTCTGACAGTAAAGTGATTCCACCTACTGCTTCAGCCTCTCAGAAGGCGAAGCCTCCTCGTGCTGCTTCTACCTCTCAGAAGGTGAAGTATCACTGCACCTTCTATCAGAAGGATGGACACACAGTCGATCGATGCTTTAGGCATGCCAAGATCGCGCGTAGAGACCGTGTTGAGTCTCTTGGGCGTATTCAGGGTCGGCCCCAGACCTTGAGTGCACCTAAGACCAACACGAGGTCTAGGACTGTTGAGTCTGTGTTTGGGCAGTATCGAGGACTCGGTTTTACTGAGTTTTCTGGCTTTCGTCCTCAATATGCTCCTGGTCGTGACTTCAGCCGTCCTGAGGGTGTGATCAACGTGTTGTCGGTGTTCCGACTCACTCTCCCGTAGCAGTCGGACCCCGCAACAGCTTAAGGTCTGCTCACAGACCTTCTGCTGTGAGTGACAGAGAGCGTAGGGTAGCTAGAGGTCAGTCGTGTGCGGCTACTTCTGCTACTCGACGTGTTGTTCAGTATTGGGTGCCAAAATCACTCTTGATTTACCCCAGTATTGAGACTAGACTCTCTGTTTGACTCAGGTTCGCCGGGCAGGGAAGGGAAAGTTTGGCTTGTAGACTCCGGGTGTTCACGACACATGACCGGAGATTCCCGTTGGTTCTCTTCCCTTGCCCGTGCTCCAGGTGATGAGACGATCACCTTTGGAGACGCTTCATCTGGGCGCGTCATCGCCAAAGGTACTGTGCGCATTAATGACTCTTTCCTTTTGAAAGATGTTGCCTTGGTTAGTAAGCTGCAGTATAATTTGCTTTCCGTTTCTCAGCTTACCGATGACGACTTTGAGGTGAGCTTTAAGAAAAACAATTGTAAAATTCTTGATTCTTCGGGTAGTCTGGTTTGCGGGATTTCTCGTTTTGGGAGGATCTTTCGTGCTGATTTCTCTGAGTCTTCTGGTGATCTTCTCAGGTGTTTAGTTTCTTCTGAGTCCCGCGACCTTTCTTTCTGGCATAGGAGACTTGGTCACATTGGATTTGACCATTTGACCCGAGTTAGTGGCCACGACCTCATGCGTGGTTTGCCGAAACTCAAGATGGTCAAAGATCTAGTTTGTGCTCCTTGTCGGCACGGCAAGATGGTTGCCGCTTCCCATCCTCCGGTCACAGTTACTATGACCGATGCACCAGGACAGCTGCTCCATATGGATACCGTTGGACCAGCTCAAGTGCAGTTAGCAGGAGGGAAGTGGCATGTCCTTGTCGTGGTCGATGACTTCTCGAGGTATTCTTGGGTGTTTTTCTTAGCCTCGAAGGATGAGACGTTTACACATTTCCGAGGTCTTTTCAGTAGGCTTTCTGTTGAGCTCCCAGGTGCCTTACGAGCGATCCGCAGTGACAATGGCACGGAGTTCAAGAATTCCTACTTCGAGAGGTTCTGTGATGAGACAGGTGTAGAGCATCAGTTCTCCTCTCCGCACGTCCCACAGCAAAATGGCGTCGTGAAGAGAAAGAACCGTACCTTGGTCGAGATGGCCAGGACGATGCTTGATGAGTACTCTACACCACGAAAGTTTTGGGCTGAAGCCATTGCGACTGCGTGCCATGTTTCAATCAAGTTTTTCTTTGGGCACTCTTGCACCGCACTTCTTATGAGCTGAGATACGGGCGAAAGCCCAGCGTTTCTCATTTTCGTGTGTTTGGTTGCAAGTGCTTTATTCTAAAGTCTGGGAACCTAGACAAGTTCGAGTCACATTCCTGTGACGGTATCTTTCTAGGCTACTCGACTTCTTCGCGGGCTTATAGGGTCTGAAACTGCGAGTCTAGCAAATTGGTATAGACCTACGAGGTGACCTTTGACGAGGCTAGTCCGGGGACTAGGCCAGATATCTCGGGTTCTTTAGAGCAGTCCGAGACCATCTTTGTGGATGATGAGGACGATAGAGACGATGGTTATTTACCTGATCCAGCTCCTCATCCTCCCCTTGAGATGCCTTCTTCCACGACACCTCGAGGTGATCAGCCCTTGCCTACTGCTTCCTCCGAGGCTAGTGGCTCTGTCCCTGCCTCGTCTGCACACGAGGTAGAGGCCACTTCTTCATCTCATCCTGGACCTCCTAGATATATCCAAAAAGCTCATCCTTCTTAGCAGATTATTGGGGACCTGTTTGAGCGAGTCACTCGTTCAAAATCTGGCATGTCTCAATTCTGTCTCCATTCTACCTTTGTCGCCTCCTTTGAGCCCAAAGACATTTGTCATGCTCTATCTGACGAGTCTTGGGTCAATGCCATGCATGAGGAGCTTGAAAATTTCGAGAGAAACAAGGTCTGATCGCTTGTTGAGCCCCCACGAGGTCACAATGTCATTGGAACCAAGTGGGTGTTAAAAAACAAGCAGAGTGAGGATGGGGTAGTCATTCGAAACAAGGCTAGACTGGTATCTCAGGGGTTTTCACAGGTTGAGGGTCTAGACTTTGAGAGACCTTTGCCCTGTAGCTCGACTTGAGGCCATTAGAATCTGCTTGCCTTTGCGGCTTCTAAGGATTTCAAGCTTTACGGATGGACGTCAAGAGTGCCTTTCTCAATGGCTTTATTGAGGAAGAAGTCTACGCGACTGACCTCCGTGTTTCGAGAACCCCAAATACCCAAACCATGTCTTCAAGCTTTCCAAAGCGTTGTATGGACTTAAGCAGACCCCTAGAGCTTGGTATGAGAGGCTTAAGTCCTACTTGTTGAGTCATGGGTTTGAAATGGGTAAAGTAGACAAGACCTTGTTCATCCGTCGGCATGGCACTGATCTTCTGCTCGTCCAGATCTATGTCGATGACATCATCTTTGGCGGCTCTTCCCATGCTCTGGTTTCATAGTTCTCGGATGTCATGAGCGCCGAGTTTGAGATGAGCATGATAAGCGAGTTGACCTTCTTCCTTGGCTTCCAAATCAAGCAGACTCGGGAGGGTACATTTCTTCATCAGGGAAAGTACACTCGTGACCTCCTGAGGCGCTTCGACATGAGTGATGGTAAGCATGTGTCGACTCCCATGGCTTCTACAGCCTATCTTGACCGAATGAGGACAATGAGCGCTTGATCGAAAGAGTTGAAGTATGATCGGCTCCTTGTTTACCTCATCGCCTCGAGACCGGACATACACTTCTCGTGTGTGCGTGTGCTCGTTGAGCCTCTCCTCACGTATCTCACCGCCAGGCGGTGAAGCGCATGTTTCGGTACCTTCGAGCTACCATTGACTATGGTATCTGGTACTCTTCCTCGTCCTGTCTTTCCTTGAGAGCCTTCTCGGACACAGACTTTGCTGGCTGTAGGATAGATAGGAAGAGCACTTCTGGCACTTGCCAATTCATTGGCACTTCTCTTGTCTCTTGGTCTTCGAGGAAGCAGTCCGGTGTTGCACAGTCCACCGTAGAGACCGAGTACGTTGGTGCAGCCAGTTGCTGTAGCCAGGTACTTTGGATGGTCTCGACCCTGCGGGACTTTGGGTTAGTTATAAATAGTGTTCCACTCTTTTGTGATAACACTTCTGCGATTAATATTGCTAAGAAGCCAGTGCAGCATTCTCGGACCAAGCATATCGATATTCGCTATCACTTCCTTAGAGACCATGTAGAGAAGGGTGACATCGTGCTCCAGTTTATGGAGAGTGACCACCAGTTGGCTGATAGCTTCACCAAGCCTTTGGATAGCTCTAGGTTTTCAGCTCTGCGAGGAGAGCTTGGGGTGGTTTGTCCTTATGGACTGTTGTGAGGGGAGTTTGTGCTTTACTGCTTTTCTATATTGAGTATGCTCTTACTCCTTTCTGTTGCATTGCATTCCGGGTGCATTGGGGTTAGTCCTTCTAGCATGGGTTAGAGTGTTCTTCTTGTCTAGTCGTTTAGACTTCTTGCTCTTATCTTGTGATTCTAGGATCCTGCTCTATTAGCTGCTTCTCTTCTCTCACTAGGTTGAGCCCACTCACTGCTTTTAGGTTCTAGCAAGGGTCGGGCCACCCTTGGGTAGACAGGGTACGTGTTTGCTCCCTAGTGAGGTAGATTACCAGACTAATAGTCCTGGAGTCATATGGGGTAGATGAGAGTCTGTCTGAGCCATAGTTGTCTCTATATCTTATCTATGCTTTAAGGGCTGCCTGTTTGCTGTTTTCTTTCCCAGCTTCTCGATTTATTGCTTTGGTTCAGGGGGAGTTCATTTGGGAGCTTCTGGAGCTTAATATTGACTTAACTCAACTTGAACTAAAAGTTGCATCTCATGTTGAGGGGGAGCTGGATTTTCTTGCATTTTAGCATTTCGCATTGTAATATAACTACATTAAGCCTTGATTATTATCCTGTTATGACTTGTTTACAATGCTTTACACCTTGCCATGACTTGTGCTTATATGCTAGATTTATCATGACTTCATATGTGTAGACTAGCTTTTGCCATGATAAGTTAATTAAAATTGCTCAACTTGAATTAAAACTTGTCATGCTAGCATTTGAGTCTAGTCTTTCTTGAGCGATCCTTTTATGATCCATGCCATGTCAAGTAGGCTAAGTTGAGCGTTGAATCTTTATTGAGCCTTAGTTTGAGCTATATTAGTTCTTGATGATGCATAAGTTAGTACAACATGTTTAAAAAGCAAAACGATCTCTTTTGTGCGAAAACACTGATTTCACCAATTCTTTCTCATGAGACGGCTTGCCATTGCACTAGGCATGAACTCAGGGGGAGTTTTGGATGACCTAGACTATCTTCTTAAGCTTCTTGCTTGAAGTAGTCGCATAAGGCTTGAGATAGCACATAACAAAAATTTGGGTTGGAAACAACCATAAGCTTTAAAAAGACAATGTTTTATGTGTTGAATTTGCTTAAGCTACAAAAGAACCAAGTACTTAACCAATGTTTCAATCTTGAGCTTATAGCACTCTATTTGGACTCAATATTAGCTTCCTTGTTCTGCTTAGCTTATTGACATGGCCTGCATCATCCTTAGATATCTCTAGCTAGACTTGGCTTTTTGATGACTTGACATGCTCATAATACACTACATTTCAGATCGTCATCTATGTGCTATAGCTAGGATATACATATCTTGTCATGATCTAGATAGCCTTTTATTGAGTTATGGCTTGGTGTAGTTCATTATGGTCATTATGGATAATTCTCATGGCTCTAAATGCTTAGAATAAACAAACTTCAGCCATTTTCATCCATTGACATGTCATATTCTCTCTTTTGTATCTTGATGTGTTTATTGCCAAAAGGGGGAGAATAAAGGAGAAAAAGTCTATTGGGAACAGTTTAGAGCTTTGGAGAACAATTTGCCCTTTCAGTTGTTGCTCTAGTGTTCTTTCTGTCGACATGGTCATTAGTTTCATTTTCTTTCTTTGGATCATGTTGGATTCTTCAAACTCAAACTCAACTTCTTGCTTTTTCTGGGTTTGTCAATATACTCATCAACGGGGAAAGTTTTACATCGGTTTATGAGAGTCATCCTGTGTGTATGATGAGTAATTGACATCGGTTTATGAGAGTCGAGTTTGGTTTGGGTGGTTCGGACCATGTCGTTGCGTGATGCAATGGACTCGGTCGGACTTGGTCAAACTTAGTCGTATGGTTTTAGGATGCATACTCCTTTGATTCGACAGGTTTGGACTTCATCATGGGTAAGCATGATGTGTTTATGATATTTACGCTTTCATGTATCGAGCGGTGCTATTTGACGTGTTTCTTGTCCTGTGTGATCGCGGGACGTCGAGACGAGTCGTGGTGAGACACGGAGGACTGGACTAGGTGCGGTGGCGGCGTCGAGGTCGAATCGGGAGGTGTCGAAGACGACGTGGACTCGAGGTGGTTGCGAGGCGTGCGAGGCAAGGAGCGCGGAAGCTTCCCGAAAGGTGCAGGAGGGGCGAATCGGGAATTTCGCGAGGCTGCACAAGTGGGAGACGGTTCCGTTCGGGTATAGCAGGCGTAACGGGTTGGAGACCCGTTAGCCAAGGCTATAAATAGGTGGAGGGGCTGCATGCCCTCAACATGGCTTTGGGAGAGAGTTAGGGTTTCTTGAGTCAAAAGAGGCTTTGGGAGGTTGTTTCCCCTTTGCTCTTTAGTTGTTGGGAGAGCAGGAGAGGCAGAGTGAGTTGTCTCCTTCGATGTCCTCAATGTGAGACCTCTCTGTGTGTGTTCCTCCCAAGAAACATGTGAAGCTCTTGGTGATCTTGAGGATGGAGAGGGAGAGTGAGGAGATGGATTGAGAGTCTTGTAATCATTCCTCTTGTTCTAATGTCCATGCGTATCGGGACTCCTCTGTAATCCTTTTGCTTCAATGAATGGAAATCTGAAGTTTTCTCCCGTGCTCTCTGTTCTTCCTTCGTTTTCTCTTTTGAGTGATTTTCCTCTTTTTTGTGTTTTGAAGTTCTTGCTTGCTGGGAAGGCCCAAAATGGGTTGCTATGACATGGGAGATGCTCAAAATCCATTTGGCTAGTTAATCCCAAGAGCAAACTAAGTTTATTTTCAGTTTTGTCTTTTGGGCTTACTCTGTTCATGCTTTTGCCTTTCTAGGGTTTGGTGCTATTTTCATTTCCCTTCACGAGATGGCGTGAAACCTGGCATGAGAGGTCCAGAGGCTATTGCTAACCTATCCTCAAAGTTTCATAGCCAAATGATCAAAGATGAAACAGGAATTTGAGTTTTTGCGCAGCTCTCTGAATATTTTCGGTTTTGGGCATGAATCTGAAATCCTTTTGATTTTCTAGTGGATTCTTGTTTTTTGGCTCTTGGCTTATTCTTCTGGGAGTGTTCCCTAGGTATCCTCAAAGCTTTCCAAGCCAAGAATCCAAGAATCCTTGTGAATTTCTCAGATTTCTGAAAATCCTGTTTGCTGAAATTCTTCGTGCGGTACTTCCGCTCCTGGAGAGGTATTATCGCTCGACTCAGCGGTACTACCGCCCATGTTCGGACCAGTCCGATCGGCAGCGATGAAACGTTCGGACGGTCCGAACGTCTCCGGCAAGAGGTACTACCGCTCGGCATAGCGGTACTACCGGCCAGCGGTACTACCGCTCGTCTCAGCGGTACTACCGATTGCAGTCTGACTTGCTCTGAAATTTTTTTTCTTGACTGTCTTTTTTCGGATCTGGTTTATCCATGTTGCTGTGATTTCCAGTAGTGCCTATCTTCTTTCTTTATAGCTTCCATAGCTATTAGAGAAGAAGTATAAGTGTGGTTTCTTGAGAGGTGAATTTATTTTAGAAAGCGACATTCACCACCTCTGTCGCCATTTTGGTCCAACAACACTTCCTTAGGTGTGAGGCGAGGAGATCATGACAAGGCCTTTACAATTCAAAGTCTTCAACCTAGACAAGCCAACTCTAAGCTTTCACCCCAGTAAGAAATCCACCAGACCAGGACCCCCTCTTGAGCCGAGTGAGATTTCTCATGGCCTACGCCATGCTCACTTTCAACCTACAACATGACTCAGGTTGGGACCCGCAAATTATTCATCCAGGGCTGTGTGGTAGTATGATAGGGCTTTGCAACAGTAGCTCACAGACCGGTTCTTAATTGACTTAGGCTCAACCACGTACCCCTGTGCACGACAATCAACACTGTGTCACCGAACAACAGTGGATGCCTACACCCACCACCTGACCATTATCTTAGGTCTAAACCAGGTTTTATATTTTCTTTTGAAATAATTTCATAATCCTTCTTGACTCACTGAAGTCAAGAATACATTTCAAAAGGTTATCATTTCATGTGAAAAAGGTGTCCCAAGCCTAAGTTATACTATGCAGGGCTAAGCGTTTGCTACAAAAATTCTCCAGTCATACTAGTGTACTAACTAGAGTTTTATTCTAGGGTTACAAAGTATCGAAGAATTCAAATGTCAATGGAGGAATCAACAAGTAGGCAATAACTAAATTTAAAACTGAATTTGAAGTACGTTGAATATAATTAAGCATGCAATGTAATTTAAAACAAAATAATTTTATTTGCAAACTGGGTACAACATGGTTAAGGAGTGTGACTTACCTTGCTCTGATTAAAATGTTGACTCGCCTGGGTCAAAAGCAGGTTGGTCTTGATACTCCTAAGTTTGCTTGATTTGGAGCCCATCTGCGTCCTCATACTCTAGTCGGACGGTCACATTGAAAAACGAACCACACATAAACAAGAACAAATAAATACCAAGAAAAAATTTAAATGAACTCCAAATTGAACAAAACTAGCACCAATAGATAGATCTTAAATTTAGAAAATTCAGAAATAAGTTTCATTGAATTTAGAGCTAAGACAAGGGAGAACAGGTTCTTCAAAGTTTAAATTCGGATTAAATCGAGAAATAAATAGAGGGTAGAGAAATTCTCTTTCTGATAGGTGCGGTCCATGTGTTTTTATTTAATTTTTAATTGATTTTATTTGGAAAAAGCTACAGAGGCTGATAGAAGGGGCCATGGCCTTTTAAAATAAAAATTGATTTATTTTCAAAAGAAAAAGGAGAGAGGCTAACATGCAGGGCCTTTTACTATGCAAACAATAATTAGGGCCTGCAAGTTAGTGACTCAAATTTGTAAATCCGGTTTTAAAATATTTTTAAATGGGTGAGGGTCCCACTGTTAGCGAGACATTAGTTTCAACAGGGGCCCATGGGTCAGCCACTAATTAACTCAGGCATCATTAACGCTAATTAAACATGGGTTAAAACTAATGGTGGTGCTACAGGACTTCTCCCGGCTAAGAGGCGGCGAAGCTCGCCGACGGTGAGGGGAGACACGATGGCTAGAGGCCAAGCATGAAATGGACTCCTCGGGCTTATGCACACCTACAGGCAAGGCGATGTGGCCCAATTTGGCCTCTAGCATGGTCGATGGTGACGCTCGATGGCCACATGGGAGCACAGTATCCGAGGCCAATTCCAACCATGGGGAGCAACTAGAGAGGGAACGGAGCTCACCGGAAGCAAGGAAGGGGCTTGGAGCAGTGTGGAGCGAGCTAGTGTCAAGAGAGCAAGGCGACAGTGAGGTGGCACCGTGGGGAGCTTGCCAGGGAAGGTGAAGTTGCTTGGTGATGGACAGGGGAGCTTCAGGGTGCTTGGGTGGAGCTCTACGCGTGGGCTATTGGCTGGAGGCGCAATAGAGCCTAAGATGGCTCAACGGTGGCGAAGTGGCTGGAGGGGAAAAAGAAAGGAGGAGGAGAGGCGCTCAGGGCAAGGGAAAGAACAGGGGCTCGATTGGGGCAAAAGGTCAGGCTGGAGTGGGGCTTTTATAGCCAAGGGAGAGGGAGGAGACCATTGCATGTGGAGTTAAGGTGCGCGAGGCCAAGAGCAGCGTTGCTTGTTGCACGGCGCGGCGTAAGATAGGGAAAGGAGGGGGCAGAGTTGGCGTGCGGTCTGGAGCTGCGAAGCAGAGAGAAAAAGGGGAGGCAAGGACTCAGGCGTGCACGAGGCACAGGGTGACGTGGATGTCGCGGAAGCGGGTCGTCGTGGTGGTGTGCAGAGGGAAGAGATAGGGGTTTCGAGCTCACGGAGGCGGTGCTAGGTGGCATGGACTAGTGAGCCACAGCCAGGTGCTGGCTCAGGGCGACGTCAATGTGGACGCGATGGAGGTGGGTCGGCGTGCACAGTGTGTGCGGGTGTGATAGAGAGAGGGAGGGGGGGGAGGAGGTTGGATGGGTCGAGGCAGGCCGAAGACCAGGCAGGCCAAATGGGCTAGGGGAAAGAAAAGGTCAAAGATGGGCTAGGCCAGCCCAAGAAGATTCCAAAATTTTGAAATTTTGCAAATTCAAAAGAATTTGAGAAACACAATTGAAATCAAATTCAAAATTTGAATTTTTGCCACAAAATGGGGTGTTACAAAATCCTATACATATTTATTTCTGAATGGAAACCACTTTCTATAGGTCTGCTTTCAAGGGCCAATTGAATAGGTTTGAATTAATCCAAACCTAATCTTGCTCTTCCAAGCATTGCTTAGGGCAGCATACAAGTCCATCATTTTGATCTAGAAGCTGTGTTCGTCGTCGAAACTAATTCTCACTGCAACAGTACACAATTAAACAATTTAGTGAATTGTCGAGTCAGATGAAAATTATGTCTCCTCATCATAATAAACAGAAGAAACGTAGGGGCAAAATTGTAATCAAGTAGCCACAAGAAATGTTATACATGCCGCCCACTCCATCATGCGCATGGACCATTTACGCACGCAACGCTGACCAGTGAAGCAATCGAGTAGCCACGTGTTGAAGCGAGGTACATTTTGGGCATTAATTGCATTGGATCATCCCGACCCGAGGTGGCCCATGGCCTCACTCAACAATGCCGTTTTAATAGAATGGCTTAAACCTTGGCCTGATCGGACTAACAGAAAAGCGATGGTCCAATTGATCTTAGCCAAAAGGCCGAGAAAGGTATGCTTTGCTTGGGCATCCTATGTCTCCTTTTATGTAATGCTCCGGCCGTTCTACTGCTCCTGGCATCCGATATGGTACTATTCATAGTGCTTAAGACGGAGGATCTTGTGGAGAACAGGAGAATTTGTTGTGGCCTGACAGGATGGTCGGTGAAACTGTTGATTCCAAAACTTGGGCCGTGTTAACTGTTGTTAGGCTTAAACGTGTTGATGGGCCTAATTTAATGTGGACATGCTAACTCGGCCCCAGGACACCGTTTGTGCCATCTCTATATCATCATTAATTATGACAAAATCGTCTGCAATTAATTATGCCAATCTATCCTACTCTATAATACACCAAAATTTTCTTTACTAAATCCACCCCGCTCAACCACCCTCACAGTCATGCCTAATCTAAGTCCACCCAGATTTGTGTACCAAAGTAATCCAACTTTATACAAATGAATGGCCTGGATCGCTCCTCAAATCTTCTTCTCTTACTCATTGAAGATCCTAAGGCCAAAATCATCCGGATCATGCACATCATTGAACCTCTCCTCTCTCTCTCTCTCTCTCATATCCCCCACCTCGAGAAATTTCCGCCCGAAACGCTGCCCCCCGCGCCGCGTCCCATCTCCCACTCCTCCCGCTCCGCCCTCGCTCCTCCTCCACCGCCGCCTCCCTCGCTCCGCCGCCGCCTCCTCCTCCCCCCACCCCTCCGCCTCCTCCCCCCACCCCTCCGCTCCGCCGCCTCCTCTTCCTCCTCCCCCCCCCTGCGCTCCCGTCGCCTCCTCCTCCCCACCCCGCGCTGCCCTACCCCAGCCGCTGTTGATGCTCCTCCCTCTTCCCCTTGCATCCATGCCTCCGCTCCTCCCTCTTCCCCTCGCATCCACCTCGCCAAGAACCTTCACCCGCCGCCTCCTGGACACGCTCCACTCGCCGCTGTACCTCCCGCGCCGCCTCACCATCCCAGACATCGCCGCGCACCGCTGGTCGAGGCCCTACGCGGTCACCTCCGTGCTCCTCTCCCCTCTCCTCCTCGCCTTCATCTCCTCCCCGACCAGCCCCATCGTCCTCCTCGCCGGCACCCTCTCCGGCGTCCTCCTGGCCATCGCCGCCACCCATGCCACGGACGCCTCAGCCCCACCGCACGGCCGGTGGGCCCGCCTCCCGTGGCGTCCTCCTCGCCGGCACCCTTTCCAACATCCACCACCCCGTCCACCATGCCCACCTCACGGCTCTCCTCAACCCATCCCTGCGCTCGCCTCCGCTCCCGCTTCCACCATGTCAGGTAAGAAGAGATTCTTGGGCTCCGATAGTCCGATGTTTGCAAGTTCATTTCTGTGTTGTTTTATTTTTGACAAAATGAGTAAGGTGCCGCTCTGTGCAGTGAGCCGTGCGGAGGACGTCGAGATATCGCTGTTCGACGGCAACTCGGAGGACGAGCGGTGGCGGCGGAAGATCGGGTCGCTGCGGCAGAAGGCCATCCACGCCCTCAAGAAGCGCGGCCGGCGGCGCGTCGACTTTCGCTTCCCGGCCATCTCCATTGAGGACGTCCGCGACGCCGAGGAGGAGCGCGCCGTCGCCGCCTTCCATGACCGGCTCTCCGCGCACGGCCTCCTCCCCGACAAGCACGACGACTATCACATGATGCTAAGGTCTCGTCAAGAAACTTTTTCCTTTTTTTTAACTTTTATTTGGGTAGCCTTGTGAAATGCTAGGATCTGAAACTTGCCATATGAATGTGTGATACAGGTTCTTGAAGGCCAGGAAGTTTGACCCCGAGAAGGCAATGCAGATGTGGGCAGAGATGCTGAGATGGAGGAAAGAGTTCGAGCCAACACAATCTCGGAGGTGATCACACCGACTGGAGCAATTCTTGAGAACTTGTTGCGTTTGTTTGATCTGTTTATGGTTAATGGCTAATATGCTACGGGTTCGTGTGCTCAGATTTTGAGTTCGATGAATGGACGAGGTGCTGTGCTACTACCTCGGGGCTACCACGGCGTCGACCGCGAGGGCGGCCGGTGTACATCGAGAGGCTTGGGAAGGTCGACCGAACAAGCTCATGTAGATCACCTCGGTGGACCGGTACATCAAGTACCATGTGCGGGAGTTTGAGAGGGCCTTCGGGAGAGGTTCCCTGCTGTACATTGGTCGCTAAGAGGCACATTGACTCCACCACCACCATCTTGGATGTCCAGGTGTGGTATGTGAAATGATTCTTCTTGGACTTTGCTTGCGATCTTTTTTCTTGTATGTTTTGTTGATTGTTGTTTCTTCTATTTGTTTCTTATGTATAGGGATTCAAGAATTTCTCTAAGACGCTAGGAGCTTGTACACGGATGCGAGAAGATAGACAATGACTATTATCTGAGGTAGTTTCACTTTGTAAAGGATACATTGTTGTTTAGTATTTTGGCATGGCGAAGCAATCATTTTAAATGTAAAAATGCAGACATTGCATCAAATGTTTGTCGTGAATGCGGGTAGTGGGTTCAAGTTGATTTGGAACAGTGTGAAGGGCTTCCTTGACCCAAAACATCATCCAAGATTCATGTAAGCTCCATGAATTATACATCAAGATTGTCCTAATTCATCATGTGGTTGTAACAATTAAATTTCTTCTCTCCTTCTATGTAGGTTCTTGGTTCTAATTACCAGAGTAGACTTCTTGAAGTAATTGACTCAAGGTTGGTATAAACCCATGGAACGGAGCATTTGTCTGAATTCTTACCAATTTCATCTATTCAGTTATATGCTTCTGCATCTACTCTCTATGACATTTTGACAACACTTGTGTTTTCTCAGTGAGTTGCCAGAGTTCCTTGGTGGTTCATGCACATGTGGTGACAAGGGCGATAGTCTTGGGTTGAACAAAGGGCCATGGAATGATCCTTTTATTCTGAAGGTACCATTTTGCATTGTAATTATTTCAAAGTAATTAATCTAAATGATGTTCATGTTTTTATATTATGATTTGAAACATATCCTGTAAATGCTGTTCAGAAAATGCTCTGCCAGTGCATCTTATAAAGTCGAAAAGATTTTTTGGTATCTGATTCTTTATCTTCCCTTCTTTTTAGCCAATAGTGTTCCACCTTTTTCGTTTCATGTAAGACTATGAGAGAATGCTTAATTACTGCTTTCAAATGGTGTAGAAGTAGAACGCTTTGTGGTCATGAATGCTGTGGTGGAACATGCAAGCAAATAATTCTCTGAAAGTAGGCATTCAGTACAAAGTTGCAACACCTAAAAAAACCCATCTCAAAAGAGTATGTACTGCTTGTGTTCTCTGGCTAATGGAAAATTTAGGAGGCCTCGTTGCTATGAAGTTTTATTCTTCAAGTGCACAGAAAACACACCAAATTTTGTGTATACTATGTTGCCTCAGATAGGTCTTTAGTCAAGTATTTTGAAAAAAGAGGAAAACCTGAAGCTATCGCATTTTGGTTAACATTTCCAAATGCCTGAGAATATAAGCTTTTGTTAACTTATGCTGATGTTCATGAAGTAGCTGAAAGGCAACCAAAGAATTTTTTGGCCCAGTTCCATTGTGACTTTTTATGTTTCCTCTTGTGCTGTTAATTCCCTGTCAATTAATGCAGTGATTAATTCTTAATATTGTTGTCCAATGATGTTGTCGCCTCCTCAAAGGATCCGTCGTTATGTGATATTCATTATGTGACAAAAATATTTGGTTATACAATATATGAGACGTGAATCTTAATGAATCTGATTGTTCGTTTTATTTTTTACAAATTTTATCTTGTTTTATATTTTACCGTAGCGTTAGCACGGGCAAACTACTAGTGTACATAAACGCTTACTTAAAAATGGACGCACAGCCGCTATTGCACCAAGCTCAGGACATGTATGCGGCCTCGGTATAGTGGATGCCGTTCATCCCAGTTCACGTAGGTGAATGGGTTGCCAAGCAAACCACACGCCATCGCCGCTGAGAGGCTCCATGGTGAAAGTGAGGAACCTAGCTGCAAATTCACCAAGCAAAAAGTTTGTAACATCCTAAAAAAGGAACTTGTGTAACTGCAAAAAATTATAAAATCTTTTCATCGCCTTTCAGTGTATTTCAAGAAAAATTGGCGTTTATCTGAATTTTTGGTTAGGATCTTCGCTAATTGTTCCAAAAATATTTGTGAACATCTCGGGCAAATTTTGAAATTTAGTTTCAAGCAAAGAATTGCTCTCAAAGTTTAAAATCCTGAAATCAAATTTATGTGCACTTCCCATCTAACCTTTTTACCCAAAAATTCAAATTCTCAAAATCCTAAATTTTTCTAAAAACTCATTCGGCCTACGACTCATCTTTCCCACCCGGCCTCCTCCTTCCACCCCCTCCCCCGTTCTCCCAGCGCACCACCGCGCCTAGCGAGTGCGCCCGGTTACACCCGCCATGTGCACCGCCCGCACCCTGTGCTGTGCCCGCCTGTGCGAACCATGCACGCGCACGCCTAGGCTAACCAAGCCCCGCTCTGCACGCGCGTAGCCGTGTGCTGCTCCCTAGGCACGCGCCCTCTGCTCCCTCGGTGCCCTAGCGCCACCCTCGCCCCACCGGCCTAAGCCCTGGCCTAGCTTCTCCCCTCGACATGCTCTTGCCACCTCCTCCCCCAACTAGCCCCATCACGCGTCGCTTCTGGCGTCCCCTCACCATAACCCGGCTGCTTCCACCCCAGATTTCCCTTGCGATACCCTCACTCTGCGCCTGTGCCCTATGGCCGCCCTATGCCTGCAACCAACCTCCGCCCTTCGTTACTCCTCAGCGACGCCCTAGGCTCCAGCGTTAATGCCACATCGTGTCACCAGACCTACGGAGTAGCCGCCTGCCTCGACGTTACTCCGCTCGCACCCGCCTTCAATGACGTTCAACTACCTCCCCCTTCCTCGCCTATAAGAAGGCCGGGTGCCACCTTTTCTTGCTCCAACAACCTCTCCTCTTCCCACTAATCCAAGTGCGGCTAAGCCACCTCTGTGCCCGCACATGCCGGCTCATGCCTCCATGCTGTCCCGCCTCTCTGGCAAAGCCCACGCCAATTCGACCGAGTCACAGTGTGCACCTGGAAGTTTTCCGCCTTCTCCCTTGATTAATTGGACTCCAGTGCCCTGAGCTCACCAGGTGTCGCCTTTTTCCCCAAGTCCAGCCGCCACCCTCTTCTTTGGCGCCTTCCCCAATCCGGCCGGCCTCGCTCCAATTCCTCACGCCTGGAGCATCTCCTCGCCGCCACGGAACCATCCCGACCATCGCTCAGGCCTCCCTCCTCCCGAGATACTCCCTCAACACGAGCCACCCACTGTCTCCCAGGGCTCCCGTCGCCAGCTCGCCTCGGTGCCTCCCCAACCAAGCGTCACCACAGGTGAGTTTCCCTAGGCCCCTTATGCACATGCCCATCCTATTTTATTCCCCCTCCTCACAGGGCATAGTTGCCCCTGTGGCCTCCTCTCTCTAGCCATCGAGAGCCGCCCCGGTCTGCCTTCACCCTACTTGGAGCCACGCCGCTACCTCGACAGGCTCCCTTGGCCTCCTAGGGACCCGTTTTGGATGCCACTGGCACCTCCCCAGCCGCCCTTCACAGGCGCCACCGCCTCCCCCTGGTTGCGCACCTCCCCTACACCTCCCGTGTTTCTCCTTTGGCCAAACCGCCAACCCTCTGTTCCCTACCCTCTCTCTTTGTATGACTTGTGGGCCGAGCTAGTTAAGTGTCCCAAACTCTTGCATGCATGTCTCGATATTCTTTGGTATATGACTAATTTGTAAATTAATATTGTATAAATATTCAAAGGGGCAACCTTATAAAATACGAGCTGTAAATAAAAATGGGAATAAGAGTTTAATTGTGAGATTAAACTAAAAGGGTTTTTAAATTAAATTAAAAATTTAACTTTGGTTAATTGCATGCAAATAAAATATTAATGAAGTAATTCTCATACAGGATTAATAAAGCAAGATTATGCCATGATTTTTTTCCATTTAAATGCAATTCTTGTAAATTGCCGGCAACTATCATGACTTCAATAAATAGAATATCAGGACTAAAAGATTTAATTATGAATCTTAATAAAATATTTGTGCACATTTAGTCTTGCCTAAGTTCATGGCAACCAAGAGAATGGCAATAAAAATAATTAATGTAATAATTTGAAGAAATCTATCATTAATTTTTCACACTTCAAAATAGTGAGAATTTAATCTACCTTGCTTCATGAGATTATCTGCAAAAAATGAATTGCATGCCACATATAATATCATGTGTTGTTTGTTCATCTCTAAAATCTTGAAAACTATCTATTCAAAAGTGGTTAAAATAATAGTGGTGAATACATCAATATTTATCTTAAAATGCTAAGATTTAAAATAACAGATGTTTATGGTTAAGAACACTTAAACATAAATAAGGAACCATTAATCCTCATCTCACGTCCATATCTCAAATCAAGTGACCCTAAATATAATTATTAACCATCCGATCCGTATCTAGGGATTTAAAATTTACTATTATACGCAAGAATATCTAATTCACCAATAATTCAGTTCAAATCTTAAAAGAGGAACTAATTAGATTATTGACTTCCTGTCTAATAAAGATCATTACTAATCAGCAAAACAACCAATTTTATTTGTAACAATAATTGGTTGATATAACCAAACCCATATCTTAAAAATAAGATCTTGAATTAAAGGTACAATTAATCTGGTAATTGCAATCTCAAGTAATCTCTTATCTCAAGATGACAAGATAATTCAACGAATTAAAATTTTACTCATCATGTATAAAACCCATATCCTAAAATCACTAAGCCATTAACACTCAACGAATAATAGCTAGTATCACGATTAAACTCTCTCATCTGTCCATAGGTCATGCTTGACTTATGGAACTTCCTTAATAAATATAAAATAAATAAAGAAGCTATAAAATTATAAGATTAAAACTAGGTATCTTATAATTGGCTATGTTTAGCCATAATCTAATCTTAAGCGGAATATTCTTGTGAATATTCCTTCGGCATCAATTCCTCTTTTTATTCTTCCCAGTGAAGTGCTTTGTCACTTCACTTCCACTCCAAATTCTTTGACCCCATCTCAATCCTACAACTCACCAAATCATCCCTTCTGCAATAATCTTAGAAAAATATAAACAAGCTCAATCAAATCTGTTTGGACTCTTGAAGTTATTTGGATTTATTTGGTCGAATTTATTTGGATTTATTTGGTTTCTCACTTATTTGCCACGTATTAGAATCTGAAGTCTCGAAGCTGCGACAAGTTCAAGCGGGATCAAGACTTGGGTAGAAGCAAAGACCAGGAATTCAAGATCACTGACTAAGAATGCTTTGAATAAGATCAAGGACGTGGTAACCTAGCAAGGCAAGTCATCACTTTGATCATGTTGATCCCACAATTTATGCTAAAGTTTGTTCTTTTAAATTATCAACTTGCATGCTTAATTTATTATGCAAATATATGTCAAAGCTTAAGGTAGCTACACTCCTACTTGATGTTGTAATTATCATTATGCCATTCCTTGACACTTGAATTGTCTAATCCTTGTCACCCTAGATGTTAATGATAGCTTTACTAGATATAGGTCATATTAAAATGTCATGCGAGTCTTGTCAAGTCTAGGGTACTAGTTGCCCTGATCATCAATCTTTGAAACATGAAAACTTGCTTTGGGATAATCACAGGATTGCTACCCTTCTTGACTCAAATGAACTCCACTACACTCTAAATAGCAAAGAGACGACAAGAAACAAGAGATTTCATTAAAGGAGCTAGGAATCAAGATTTTATCAGAAATCTGAAGAATGTCTGAGAGATGAGACCAAAAGCTGAATATCTAGATATTCTCATGTCTATTGACCATGAAACTTTGTATTCTAGCTAGACAAGGTCTCACAACTAGAAATCATAGCCTTAGAGCAAACATTCTACTGGAAAATCAGAAAGCCCATGGTTGCCCTGACATCAAACCCTAGAAAATCAAAAACAGAGGAAATGAGGCAATCAAGTTCGTGGAAGAAATTAGTGTTTGAGTTCTTTTGCTCTTGGGAAAAGCTGACAAAATGGTCTTGAGATTAGTTCCCATACTGAGCAAAAGGATTCAGCTACTCAAGCAAACAATTTGCTCAAACTCAAAAATCAGAAAGGAACAGAAAAAGCGCATAAAGATTGAGTTTGTTTGAAAGTCATACATGGTCCAGTAGAAAGAGAATGATGCTAATGACCATGTTGATAAAAGGAGCAACAGAAAGAGCAAGTTATCCTCAAGGGCTCCCAAAGCTCCCAAAAAGTGGCTTTTTCTCCAATATTCTCCCCCTTGTGGTAGTAGAGTCATCAAGATGCAAAAGAGAGAATATAGCATGGTGTGGCTGAATTTTATTCAAAGCTAAGCAATTAGAGCCATGAAGATTATTCAAATTGACTTTTGTGTATTACACCAAGCTATAACTCATATGAAAGCTATCAAGATCATGACAAAATATGCATAATCAAGTCAAGCCACATAAGTAACAATCTGAATATTAGATGAATTACTTAGCATATCAAGCCATTTATGATTATAGTCTAGCTAAAGGTATCCAAAGATGATGCAAGCCATGTCAATAATCTAAGTGGAACCAAGAGGCTAGTATTGAGTCAATTGATAGTGCTACAAGTTCAGGAATGAATCATTTGTTCAAGTACTTGATTCTTTTTGAAGTTAAGCAAATTTAGCACAATTGACATGTTTATCTTTTGAAACTCAAGGTCGTTTCCAACCAAAATTTTAGTCATGTGCTAGATCTCAAGCCTTATGCGACCATTCCAAGCAAGAAGCTTAAGGAGATGATCTTGGTCATCCAAAAATCCCCCTAAGTTCATGCCTAGTGCAATGGCAAGCAGTCTCATGGGAAAGAATTGGTGAGATCAGTTCTTTCGCACATAAAAGAGATCTTTTTGTTTTCTTAAATAGTTGTACTAACTCATGGTTCATCAAGAGACTATCATAGCTCAATCTAAACCTCAATAAAGATTCAAGACTCAACTCAGCCTATTTGACATGGCATGAATCATAAAAGGATAACTAAAGGCAGACTAGTCTCAAGAACTAACATGACATGTCTTAATTCAAGTTGTGCAATTTTAATGAACTTATCAATGGCAAAGCTTGACGACACATGTAAAGTTATGATAAATCTAGCAATTAAGCACAGATCATGACAAGATGTAAAGCATTGTAAACATGTCATAAAAGGATAATAGTCAAGGCTCCATGTAATTATATTACAATGCAGAATGCTAAAATGCAAGAAAATCCAGCTCCCCCTCAACATGTGATGCACTTTTAGTTCAAGTTGAGTTATGTCAATATTAAGCTTCAGAAGCTCCCAAATGAACTCCCCTGAACCAAAGCTAAAAACTGAGAAGCTGGCAAAGAAAACAAAAAGGCAGTCCTTAAAGCATATAGAGGATACTGTGGCTCAGACTGACACTCATCTACCCCATATGACTCTAAGGACTATCAACTGCTCTTCTAACCCACTAAGGAGCAAACACGTTCCCTGTCGACCTAAGGGTGGCCCAACCCTTGCTAGAATCTATAAGAAGTGAGTGAGCTCAACCTAGTGAGAAGAGAAACATCTAATACACAACATCCTAGATCACAAGATGAGAGGAAGAAATCTAAGCAACTAGACGAGAGATACACTCTAATCTATGCTAGGAGGACTAACCCAATGCACCCGAATGCAATGCAACAAAACGAGAACAGGAGCATAATATACAGGATAAAAGTAGTAAAGCACAAAGCTCCCCCTCACTACAGTCCATAAGAATAAATCACCCCAAGCTCTCCCCGCAAGGCTGAAAACCTAGAGCTATCCAAAGGCTTGGTAAAGATATCAGCCAACTGGTGGTCACTCTCCACAAACTGGAGCACTATGTCACCCTTCTCCACATGGTCTCTAAGGAAGTGATATCAAATATCAATATGCTTGGTCCGAGAGTGCTGCACTAGGTTCTTAACAATGTTAATAGCAGAAGTGTTATCACAAAAGAGTGGAACACTGTCTATAACTAACCCAAAGTCCCGCAGAGTCGAAACCATCCAAAGTACCTGACTACAGCAACTGGCTGCAGCAACGTACTCGGCCTCTGCGGTGGACTATGTAACACCGGACTGCTTCCTAGAAGACCAAGAGATGAGAGAAGTGCCAATGAATTGGCAGGTGTCAGAAGTGCTCTTCCTATCTATCCTACAGCCAGCAAAGTCTGCGTCTGAGTAGGCTTTGAGGGAAAGACAAGAACAGGAAGAGTGCCAGATACCATAATCAATGGTAGCTCGAAGGTACCGAAGGATGCGCTTCACCGCCTGGCGGTGAGATACGCGAGGAGAAGCCTGAAACCGAGCACAAAGACACATAGAAAAAATGTATGTCCGGTCTCGAGGTAGTGAGGTACAAGAGGGAGCCACTCATGCTTCTGTACTCTTTTTGATCAACTGGCTCGCCATCCTCATCTGAGTCAAGTGAAGCTGTACAAGCCATCGGAGTTGACATCGGCTTGCCATCACTCATGTCAAAGCGTCTCAGGAGGTCACGAGTGTACTTGCCCTGATGCAAGAAAGTACCTTCCCGAGTCTGCTTGATCTGGAAGCCAAGGAAAAAGGTCAACTCACCCATCATGCTCATCTCAAACTCGGTGCTCATGACATCCGAGAACTGTGAAACAAGAGCATAAGAGGAGCCACCAAAGATGATGTCATCCACATAAATCTGGACGAGCAGAAGGTCATTGCCATGCCAATGAATGAACAAGGTCTTATCTATCTTACCCATCTCAAACCCATGACTCAACAAATAGGACATAAGCCTCTCATACCAAGCTCTAGGGGCCTGCTTAAGTCCATACAAGGCTTTGGAAAACTTGTAGACATGGTTTGGGTATTTGGGGTTATCGAAACCTGGAGGCTATGTAACATAGACCTCTTCCTCAATAAACCCATTAAGGAAGGCACTCTTGATATCCATCTGGTAAAGCTTGAAGCCCTTAGAAGCTGTGAAAGCAAGCAAGGTTCTAATGGCTTCTAGCCTAGCTACAGGGGCAAATGTCTCCTCAAAATCTAGACCGTTAACCTGGGAGAAGATCTGAGCTACCAGTCTAGCCTTGTTCCGAATGACTACCTCATCCTCACTCTGCTTGTTTTTAAACACCCACTTGGTACCAATGATATTGCGACCTCTAGGGGGCTCAACAAGCGACCAGACCGTGTTTCTCTCAAAATTCTCTAACTCCTCATGCATGGCATCAACCCAAGACTCATCAGAAAGTGCATGACAAACATCCTTGGGCTCAAAGGTGGCAAGAAAGGCAGAGTGGAGATAGAAATGCGACATGCCAGACTTTGAGCGTGTGATGCACTCAAAGAGGTCTCCAATCATCTGCTCAGAAGGATGGTCTTTCTGGATGTTTCTGGGAGGTCCTGGATGAGATGAAAAAGTGGCCTCTACCCCATGAGCTGATGAGGTAGAAACAGAGCCACTAGCTCCAGAAGAAGCAGAAGGCTTGGGCTGATCTCCTCGAGGTGCAATGGTGGAAGCAGGCACCTTAAGGGGAGGAGGAACTAGATCGGGTAGACAACCCTCATCTCCATCCTCCTCATCATCCACACAGATGGTCTCGAACTGCTCTAAAGAACCTGAGATATCGGGCCTAGTCCCCGGACTGGCCTCATCGAAGGTCACCTCACAGGTCTCTACCATTTTACTAGACTCGCAGTTCCAGACCCTATAAGCCCACGAAGAAGTCGAGTAATCTAGAAAGATACCATCACAGGATCGTGACTCAAACTTATCCAGGTTTTCGGACTTCAAGATAAAGCACTTGCAACAAAACACGCGAAAATGCGAGACACTGGGCTTTCGCCCATATCTCAACTCATAAGAGGTGCGATGCAAGTGTGCCCTGAGAAAAACTCTGTTTGAAACATGGCACGCAGTGGCTATAGCCTCAGCCCAAAACTTCCTCGCTGTAGAGTACTCATCAAGCATCGTCCTGGCCATCTTGACCAAGGTACGGTTCTTCCTCTCCACCACGCCATTTTGCTGTGGGACGTATGGAGAAGAGAACTGGTGCTCTACACCTGTCTCACCGCAAAACCTCTCAAAGTAGGGATTCTTAAACTCCGTGCCATCATCACTGCGGATCGCTCGTAAGGCACCTAGGAGCTCAACAGAAAGCCTACTAAACAAACCCCAAAAATGGGTAAATGTCTCATCCTTCGAGGTTAATAAAAACACCCAAGAGTACCTCGAGAAGTCATCGACCACGACAAGAACATACCACTTCCCTCCTGCTGACTGCACTCGAGCTGGTCCGACTGTGTCCATGTGGAGTAGCTGTCCTGGTGCATCGGTCATAGTCAGTATGACTGGAGGATGAGAAGCGGCAACCATCTTGCCGTGCCGGTATGGAGCACAAACTAGATCTTTGACCATCTTGAGTTTCGGCAGACCACGAATGAGATTGTGGCAGCTAACTCGGGTCAAATGGTCAAATCCAATATGACCAAGTCTCCTATGCCAGAAAGTGAGGTCACGGGACTCAGAAGCAACTAAACACCTGAGAGGATCACCAGAAAACTCAATAAAATCAGCACGAAAGATCCTCCCATAACGAGAAATCCCGCAAACCAGACTCCCCGAAGAATCAAGAATTTTACAAGCATTTTTCTTAAAGCTCACCTCAAAACCGTCACCGGTAAGCTGGGAAACAGAAAGCAAATTGTACTGCAGCTTACTTACTAAGGCAACATCTTTTAAAATAAATGAATCATTAACACGCACAGTACCTTTCGCAATGACGCGCCCAGACGAAGCGTCTCCAAAGGTTACAGACTCATCACCTGGAGCACGGGCTAGGGGAGTGTCGGAACCCGGAGCAGTAACTCCAGGATTCTCTGTGTAAATCGCACTAATCCAGGATCAGCTAGTGCACACAGTGGACAACAAAGATAAATACCAAGCATAATGACATTTATTTAATTTAAAAGAGTATGGCCTTATGGCCAGCGTTTACATCATCGCACATTGGCAAATATAATTGCAAAAGAAACTGCGAAAGTGAAGCTTAAAAGGCGAAGCCCAAGCCTGCCCACAGGCAAACAACTGCAAGACGCGGCCTACACATTCTGGTCTTCACCGTACTCGTCGTCGTCTTCCTCTGTGTGGAGATAGCAAGGTGAGTACAAACTTGTACTCCGCAAGTCACACGGAGAAATGCAATATAATGATAAAGGCATCAATGGAAGGCTTATAGGGTTAGTTTGTATAAAACAGCATTTAACGAAATACAGTAGATAGATTGAAATTGCGGAATTTAGTACAATAAGTAAAACAGTACTTGTAATTGAAAATATTACCGTCAGTGCAGGATCCAACCAAACACCAACCTATCCACGGGCATCCCACCCGGACCATCTTTTCCAAAAGATCTCGTATGGATTCCATCTATTCACACGCTTCCACTGCGCAACTCTCTCACGGATTCCATCCATCCGCAAGGTTTTCATCTCTCGTGGATTCCATCCATCCACAAGGTTTTCAAAAACATTTTGAAAAACAAAGTCTAATCCATGAAAAACTTTTACTCAGCATGCCCATGACCGCGGGCACGGCTATCCAGGATAGATTATACACTCTGCAGAGGTTGTACAGCTTTACCCACAAGACATGATCATCCTGTTTTGCCACGCGAGTTACACACTTCCTTAGGTGTGCGGCGGGGAGATCACGACAAGGTCTTTACAGTGCAAAGCCTTCAACCTGGCCAAGCCAACTCTAAGGTTTCACCCCAGTAAGGAATCCACCAGACCGGGACCCTCTCTTGAGCCGAGTGAGACTTCTCATGGCCTACGCCACGCTCACTTTCAATCTACGAAATGGCTCAAGTTGGGACCCGCAAATTATTCAGCTAGGGCTGTCCCATACCAGCCTTTGGTAGTACGTTAAGGCTTTACAACAGTAGCTCATAGACCGGTCCTTAATCTGACTTAGGCCCAACCACATACCCCTGTGCACGACAGTCAACCACTGCGGCTCCGACCAACAGGGCATGCCTGCACCCACCAATCTAACCAATTGCCTAAGTCTAAACCAGGTTTGATATTTTGTTTGTAAAATATTTCATAAACCTCCTTGACTCACCAAAGTCAAGAGTTCATTTAGAGGAATCATCATTTCATGTGAAAAGCTCATCATTTTATGTGAAATGGTATCCCAAAACCAAGATTATATCTAAGCAGGTCTAAGCATTTGATATAAAATCTCTCTAGCCAATTCTAATATATTAACTAGAGTTTGATCTAGGGTGACAAGGTATCGAGGAATTCAATATCAATGGAGGAGTTAACAAGTAGGCAATAACTAAATTTAAAACTAAATTGAAATACGTTGAATAGAAATATGCATGCAGAATAATTTAAAACAACATAGTTTTATTTTTAAAACTGGGATCAACATGATCAAGGAGTGTGACTTTCCTTGCTCTTCAATTTGGTGTGAATCTTTGTCGAAGAAATCTCCCGAATCGTCGAAGTCTACACGTGAAAATAACCCACCAAATTCAAATAAAATTCAAATAAATTCAAATTGACTTCAAATATTTTAATTGAGTCCAAAAATGGATAGAGGGGAATTTTTGATGAATTTAGAAATTTGAATGGGCTCAATTGGAGTTAGGACGAAGAAGAACGGGCTCCGAGAAGTTTAAATTCAGAGAAAAAGAAAAAGATTGATTTTTTGGAATTATTTTTTCTAAAGGAAAATCTGAATTCTGGCATCAGCAGGGATTTTAATTTCCGTCGAATTATTTTCCAACTGAAAAATCCGGTTTACTGCGCCAACATGACAACAGCCTGAGGGGGTTTGACTGATAGGTGGGCCCTCCATCCATGGACCAAGTCCATGGACTCGGGCGGGGCTGAGGTGGCGCAGGAGGTGGCGTGGCAGCTAGTGCTCGCGTGGCGCCCGCGTTGGTGCTGAGGTGGCACCACTCGGCGTCCTCGTGGGACAGGCGGGGTGAGGTGGCCGGCCGGCGGAGGGAGGTGCTCGGGGACAGCACGCCCACCGGAGCTCTGGTGGCTGGCGGCGAGCGGCGTTGGGTGGAATCAAGAGAGGAGAAGGAGGGGCACTTGGGGGTGGCTTGGGGCTTACCGAGGAAGGCCGGGAATGGGCCGGCGGCGAGCGTGGAGTGGTGGCGGCTCGGGCACTCCGGTGAAGACGGCGGTGGAATGGAGCGGTTGGCGTGGATGGGCCGGAGAGAGGGGACGTGGCTTGATCTTGGCCGTCCACGTGGCGGCCGGAGGGGAGGTTGGGAATTAGTTTTCATTTCTGTTTTTAAGATTTTCAGAAAAGCATATGAAAATAATTAAGCCTCAGAAAAATATGAAAATACTTCCAAAAATTCCAGGAAAATTCACAGAAGCTCCTGGTGACATTTTGGACTTAATTCAAATACTTCCAACTAATGTTGGTTTTTAATTTTTATACTTAAAATACTTTTTAATTTCAAAAATAGACTTTTAAACTCCAGAAAATCCAGGAAACCAAATAAAAGCCAAATAAATCCAAATAATTAATTTGAATTAGGATTTTCATAGAAAATCAAAATATCCTTTTATTTACTAATATTTTCAGGTTTTACTTAAAATACTTTTCAAATCCAGCTTTTTCAAAAACAGAAATTCAGGGCAAATCCAAATTTAAACTTTAGGCAACAAAAATACTTATTTTAAATTAAATTTAAATTTAAATTTAAATTTAATTTTTATTTATTTTTATTTTAATAAAAATCTGGGCTGTTACAGGAAACGAACTAACGAGAATCTCCGATCATATGACGAGAACAACCGGAGTCCACGAGCCAAACCTCTCCCTTCCCAGCCCGGGGAACCTGAGTCAAATAGCGAGTAAAGGCTCAGTACTGGGATAAATCAAAAGAGATTTTGGAACCCAATACTGAGTCACACATCGAGCAGAAGAAGTAGTCACACACGACTGACCTCTAACTACCCTACGCTCTGTGTCGCTCAAAAAGGCAGAAGATCTATGTGCAGACCTGAAGCTGTTGCTGGGTTCGACTGCTATGGAAGAGCGAGTCGGAGCACCAACAACATGCTGATCTCGCCACGGGTAGCCATCTCGACGGGGAAACGAGATCTACCCTCAGAACGGCGGATACCACGACCAAAGGCATATCGAGGACGAAAATCAGAAAACTCAGAAAAGTCAAATCCTCGATGCTGCCCAAACCCATCAACAGAAGCAACTCTTGACCTCGTGTTAGTCTTATATGCACTCAAGGTCTGGGGCTAACCCTGAATACGCCTAAGAGCCTCAACACGGTCTCTACGCGCGATCTTGGCGCGCCTGAAGCATCACTCGACCAAGTGTCCATCCTTCTGACAGAAGGTACAATGGTACTTCACCTTCTGAGAAGTAGAAGTAGCATGATGAGACTTCACCTTCTGAGAGGTCGAAGCAACAGGTGAAACCACCTTACTGTCAGAGATGCCTTGGACAAAGCCCGCTGACTTGAATTGAACTTTCTTAGTTCTGGGCTCAATCTCGATCACACCTGCTGCTATGGGTCTAAGAACAGCATGTGGATGCTTCCTAACATCCTCAAAAAAATTGTATCCTACACCTTGATTGAATTTGCAAATCTTGGATTGGTCTAGAATAAGATTTAGCTTCTTCTTGCCTCCTACAAATTCTCAAGAGTGTTCATAAGATACTGACACTCCCGAAAAAGAGAGGTGCAAGAAGAGCAGATGGAAGAAGAGACAACAGAAGGTAAGTGAGTAGAAGAAGAACCAATAGTAGAAGAACGGATGGCATGTGCACGCACAGCCGCCTCAAGAGGGACAATCCTACTGCTAGCCATTTGGTTCACGTCACTAAACGTCTCTACCATACCCTCAGCCTTCTTGCCAACAGCACACACATTACAAGTAGATGATGACTTCTCTATTAGGTCCTTAGTTAGCTTCACACATTTATCATCCAATGCAATCAAATCAGATTTTAGTTTTTCACAGTTATTGCATGGTGAGCTAACAGGGTCCTTAGAAGCATAATGAGCCATTTTCTTATTATGATCAACCATTTCTTGAAATTGCTTAGACATAGCTCTTCTTGGGATCTTGATTGTCCTTTCCATCGTTGTCACTCCACCCTTCCACCTCACTGAGGTCGAGGTCGTCGAAGGTGGTGAGAACGCGATGGAAGAGTTTCTTGGCTTTGCCAAGGTTGCGAAACTTCTTCTCTTTGCTTGGAGGCTTCTTGTTGCGGTTCTTGTCAGTGTAGACGTTCTTAGTTGAACCGCCGTAGTTGTTCTTGCCCTCCAGCTTGGGGCAGTTTGCTCGAATGTGGTTGGGGCCACCACACTCAAAGCAAGTCACTCGTCCTCCTCTCTTTCTCTCCCTAACCCTCTTGTATGCATGAGAAAACTTTTTGGCTAAGAGGGCTAGTTGGTTTTCCGGAAGCTGCTCTAGATGATTGTCATCAATTTCACATAGAGCAGCTAGAGAAAAACCAGAAGCAATGTCAGCAGAAGATCCAGAGGCAGGACTGACCGAGATACAATGTCAATCTCGTGAGTCTTGAGGCGTGAGTATAACACATCAAGAGTCAAAGTCGAAAGATCTGTCGTGTCCTTGATGGTGGTCAATTTCATCTCCCAAACACGCAAATCCAAAGCCGAAAGTATTTAACGAGCATTGTCCGAGTCGGGGGTATGTGAGACCGACCGCTCAGAGGTTGCTCAAAATCTTGTGGAATCTCGCAAAGTATTCATCAAGGGACTCTCCAGCGAGCATTTCAAACTTGTAGTAATCTCACTTGAACTGGTCCTGCCTTACCATCTTTATTTGGGTGGTGCCCTCATGGTAAGCATCGAGGGTCACCCAAATATCGAAGGCCGACGTAAGATAAGAAATACGATCAAACTCGTTTCAGCTCAAACTTTGGATGATGATGTTCCTTATTTTAGCATTCACCACTTTAAAAATTTGCCACCCAAAAGTATCCACAAGTGAGTCTCCTCTCCGGTAGCTATAAAAGCTATGAAGAAATAGTATTCAAGCCTACTGGAATTCCAAAGAGAAAACACTCAGAAAAAGGTAAGGTAAAACGGTCAATTGAAGCTAGGTAGCAGAGAAACATGGCCGGTTAAACCGCAATAGGCCGGGCGGTCAGACCGCAGCAACAAGGCCGGTCTGACCGGTGTTCCTGGGCCGGTCTGACCGCTCGGGTATGGCTGGTCCGACCGCCATCAAATGCCTGGTCTGATCTCCGTGCAAGGTCCGGTCTGACTGCTCGGCTCGGACCGGTCAGACTGCCATTGCCCGACCGGTCTGACCGGTGGCTAATGAGCGGTCTGACCGCTAGGGTTCAGCGGTCTGACCGGGAAGCCCGAAAACAGAGCAAACAGTGGGCACCCGAAGCTCTGAAACTGAAGAATTTATACAGTTTTACTAAGAGAGAGAGAGAGAGAGAGCAGAAATTAGGAAAATTGCCAAAAGAATTGCTGCCCTTCTTGACTCAAATGAACTCCACTACACTCTAAATAGCAAAGAGACAACAAGAAACAAGAGATTTCATTAAAACAGCTAGGAATCAAGATTTTATCAGAAATCTGAAGAAAGTCTAAGAGATGAGACCAAAAGCTGAATATCTAGATATTCTCATGTCTATTGACCATGAAACTTTGTATTCCAGCTAGACAAGGTCTCACAACTAGAAATCATAGCCTTAGAGCAAACATTTTACTGGAAAATCAGAAAGCCCATGGTTGCCCTGACATCAAACCCTAGAAAATCAAAAACAGAGAAAATGAGGCAATCAAGTTCTTGGAAGAATTTAGCGTTTGAGTTCTTTTGCTCTTGGGAAAAGCTGACGAAATGGTCTTGAGATTAGTTCCCATACTGAGCAAAAGGATTTAGCTACTCAAGCAAACATTTTGCTCAAACTCAAAAATCAGAAAGGAACAGAAGAACACAGAAACACGAAGTAAATGCAATCCAACAACTCTCCTCCTCATATTGATTCCATATCAAGAATGCTTACAGAGGAATGATTACAAGAGGTTTACAACCACTACGTCCCCATACGTAGTTGGAAAAGAGGAAACACACACTACATGCTTACACTCACACGAGAGCACTACCTCTACCTACTCCTACACACTGAGTGTACTACTCTCTCTCTCTCTCTCTTTTCTTACTACGGGAATACCTCCGCTGCTGCCTCCCTCTCCTCTTTTTGAAGGCAAGACCTCACCCCCATATGGAACATCAAGAAGTGGCATACCAAGCCCACTCCAAGACCACATACACACATGAGGCAAGAAGTCAACACACACTTTTGGAGGGAAAAACCAGCCTCCAACTCATGGCTTGAGTCAAATCTCCAATTTGCCCCTCAAGCACCTTCCCGGAAGCTTCCCGCAACTGTCACCTTTGACCGTCTGGACCTCGACTCCTCCCTGAGTCTAGTCCCGGTCTGTTCCGTTGCACACGACCGCAACCGACACCCAACCGTCTGGACCTCCGACTCCACCATAAGCCTAGCCCCGGTTCGCTCGTCGTTGCCCATCGTGTCCATCACCGGTAGCTCCAGCTCCGGTTCCTCGTCTCCCGACTCGCAACCACCTCGCAGCCTCGATCATCTTCGGCGTCACCAACCGTCTGGACCTCAACACATCCTGTGCCTAGTTCTGGTCCTCCTCGCCTCACCATGACCTTGCTCTAAAGTCCTGCTGAGAGACCATGTGGTCATAATCCCATGTTTGTGATGAGTAATTGACAAGTGGTTTGGATAGCTTGAGTTTGATGTGAGTGGTTCGAGCCGAGTTGTCGCGTGATGCAGTTTGGTTTTGGTCGGACCTGGTCAAACCTAGTCAATCGTGTTTAGGATGTGTATTCCTTTGATTCGATAGGTTTGGGCTTTATCATGCTAATTTTGATTACATGTATCGAGCGGTGCTATTTGATGTGTTTTCTTGTCTGTGTTGGCTGCAGGACGTCGAGGCGGAGTCGTGGCGAGACACGGTGGACCGAACTAGGCGCAGGTGGCGCTGAGGTCAGAACGGTCAAGAGGTGTCGAAGACGGCGAGGGCTCGAGGTAGCTGCGAGGCTTGCAAGGCAAGAAAGGAGGAAGCTTCCTGGAAGGTGTGCGAGGGGTGTTTTGGTGAATACGCAAAGCTGCACTAAAGGAAGTGGATATGGTCGGAGTTAGTGGGTAAAGCGAAAAAGCTTAATGGGTAAAGGAAATATGAACCCATTAGTGTAGGCTATAAATAGAGAGGTGGTCTCTAGTGCTGAATTGGAGAGAGTATGTGCAAGAGTTAGGGTTTTTATTTGGTTCTCTCCATGCAATGAAATGAGCATAAAATGAGAGGATGAAATTGAGAGAGCCGTAAGAACACATATATAATCATTCATCTCTCTTTGTCTCAAGTTAAGAAATCCTTGTTTGAGATGCTATGGCTTCAAGTTTATCCCTACTTGTTCTTGTCTTTTTATTTTTGTACTGTCCATTTCTGAGTTGATTTCCCTTTGAGCTGCAGATTTTTTGTTCTCTTGTTAGCTAGTTGCAGATTCTCCTTGATTTCATGTTGATCTCTCTCGGGTAGCAAGCTATTAATCATTTCGGCAGTTTAGTTCTTGGAGAACACTTACTTGCCGACAAAGTACTGCTACCATTCTCATTTCAGTGTTCGACCGAATGCAGTTTTTTTAATTGAAATTTTATGCAGTTGATCTGTGAAGCTCATCCTAAGTTTGTTCCTCTCGTATTTCAGCCTTCTTCTTTTTGGCTTTATTTTTGTTAGTTTTCCCTTTTGCCTTGTAGTCTTTTTCCAACCCTTACTCGGTTGGCATTTTCTAGAGAGTACAGGCCTTCGGTTTTTAAGTCAAAGAGCATTTTCCTTTCTTCTGGAATGAGTCACGGCAGCCTCTTTAAGTGTCTTCATGAGCAGTAATAGGTTTCGGCAGGGACAAGTTTTTGTCTTGGGAGCGGTCGGAAGCTAGCTGCATTGCTTTCGAGCAAATGCTGCATTTCTTGTCTCAGTTTTCAGCTTTCTTGGTACACCATCTGCAGTTTGTTTTCTCCATTTCTTTTGCTTTACCTTTTTGCTTTCGGACAAGCTTTTGCTGCAGTTTTTATTTTCGTTTTCAGCCTTTTGGTTCACCCGCTACAGTCTCTTTATCTTGCCGTGTAAATTCTTGAGGGCTAGTGGTCATTGGACAGCAAGCTAGTGTGCTCAGTTTGCTGTTTTAAATCTGTACGGGCAGCAAGCACTTGATCTCTTGCTCTTTCCTATAAGTCAAATGCAGTAGTGATTTAGTGGATGGTTAATCTTGCTGCTCTGTTCTCGGTTTGTGTCTCAGCCGTTTGACAAATTTATTTACAATTTCCAAAGAGCTTGATTCACCTTCTCCGTAGCTTTTTATAGCTATCGGAGAGTTGAGTTTTTAGTGAGTACTTTGGGGGTAATTTTTGAAGGCACCATTCACCCCCCTCTATTGCCGTTTTCGATCCAACACCTGCAGTCACAAAGACAAGCAAACCGTTACATAGCACCGCACGAAACAGCATATCAACAATAGCATAAGTAAAAGGTACTCAACCCTAGAATACCCAAAACAAACTCAAACTCTCTAACACAACCGTCAATTACTCATACAAACATGGGGATACCTCCACATGGTCTCTCAGTTGAGCCTAGGCCTGATAGGACTAACCAAAAAGGGCAGCCCAATGTGAATATTGCCTAACCAGCAAATTGTCTAGGTGCTCTCCCTCTAAAAAAAAAGAAGCAAATTGTCATGGTCTAATTCCATTGCCATTCGAAAAATTCCGCATGTCTAATTCATTAGTATTGATACGCTTATAAATATTAGTGGCTACATTAAATTTGCCAAAAGAAGTAATCAATGTAATTTGAAAATCATGTCCAATCGGAAGACAACAACTTAAGAGGAGGAAGGCACGGCGTGACGATACACTGAATATTAGGTTAGATGAGGAGGGCGACGGCATGGTGGTGGAGGAGGGGGCAGGGAGATGCGGAGGACGGGTACAGAGCTACGCCGATGTTAGAGAAGAGGGAAAGAGGGAGAGCACATCGATGCCGGAAAAGAGAAAGAGAGGAGGGAGAACGGTGGGAGGGGAGGGGAGGAGAGAAGAGGGAGAGGAGGCTATACTGTTAGGAGCTTCTCTGACGATATAATGTTATCTTCCTGCTCACTTAAATAAAACGATATCTATTTGAGAAGCGAGAAGAGTACATTTTGGAATTAATTCCATAGGATCATCTCAACCTGAGGTGGCCCATCGACTCACTCAAGCAATGCCGTTTCACTAGAATGCCTTGAGCCTGGAACTAGTCAGACTAACCAAAAAGTGATGCCGTTTTGCTAGAACATTGCCTAATCAGCAAATTGTCCCACGTGCTCTCTCTCACAAAAAAGTGCAAAAAAGTGCAAAAAAGTGCAAATTGTCACGGTCTAATTCCACTGCCATTCAAAAAATTCTGCATGTATAATTCATTAGTATTGATACGCAATACATAGTAGTGGCTACGAGAAATTTGCCAAAAGAAGTAATCAATGACGTAACTTGAAGATCATGTCCAAACGGAAGACAACTACTTAAAGAGTAGGGTAGTGATTACTTACAAACATAACTTATTAGAAAAATAGAATAATTTTGATTGTTTTGGTTGGGGTGTGCCCGGCCAAGACTGTAGTGCTACGTCTAGACGACACACGAGAGCCCTAGTAGCAAGCTACCATGATGGTCTCTCCCCCCACAAAAATAAATTTAATATCAAAGTGGATACATGATCCACATATCAGATATTAAACTAATAAGAACAGATACTACACTTGATCTTAGCCAAAAGGCCGAGAAAGGTATGCTTTGCTTGGGCATCCTATGTCTCCTTTTATGTAATGCTCCGGCCGTTCTACTGCTCCTGGCATCCGATATGGTACTATTCATAGTGCTTAAGACGGAGGATCTTATGGAGAACAGGAGAATTTGTTGTGGCCTGACAGGATGGTCGGTGAAACTGTTGATTCCAAAACTTGGGCCGTGTTAACTGTTGATGGGCCTAATTTAATGTGGACATGCTAACTCGGCCCCAGGACACCGTTTGTGCCATCTCTAGATCATCATTAATTATGACAAAATCGTCTGCAATTAATTATGCCAATGTACATAAACGCTTACTTAAAAATGGACGCACAGCCGCTATTGCGCCAAGCTCAGGACATATATGCGGCCTCGGTATAGTGGATGCCGTCCATCCCAGTTCACGTTGGTGGATGGATTGCCAGGCAAACCAGACGTCTCCGCCGCTGAGAGGCTCCTTGGTGAAAGTGAGGAACCCAGCTGCAAATTCACCAAGCAAAAAGTTTGTAACATCCTAAAAAAGGAACTAATGTAATTACAAAAATTATAAAAATATTTTCACTGCCTTTTCATTGTATTTAAAAAATGGCATTTATCTACACTTTTGGTTGGATCTTCGCTAATTATTCCAAAAATATTTGGGAACATCTCGGGCAAAGAATTGTTCTCAAAATTTAAAATCCTGAAATCAAATTTATGTTAACCGCCGCGCCTAGCGTGAGTGCTTGGTCGCACCCTCTGTGCGCACCGCCCACATCCCGTGCCGCGCTTGTGTGCACCGTGCACGCGCACGCCCAGGCCGACCGGGCCCTGCTCCGTGTGTGCAAGCCGTGCATCGCTCCCTCGAATTTCCCCTGTGATGCCCTAACTCCGCGCCTGTGCCCTATGGCCGCCCTATGCCTGCGCCCTACCTCCGCCTGGTGTTACTTATTAGCAACACCCCCGGCTCCGGTGTTAATGCCACATCTTGTTGCCAGACCTACGGAATAGCCGCCTGCCTCTACCGCTGCCTCGGCGTTACTCCGCTCGCACCCGCCTTCAATGATGCTGAACCACCTCCCCCTTCCTCGCCTATAAGAAGACCCAGTGCCACCTCTTCTTGCTCCCACAACTCTCCTCTTCCCTCTAAGCCAAGCGCGACTGAGCCACCACTCTGCCCACGCCTCCACACCGTCCCGCCAGAAGTCTTCCGTCTTCTTCCTCAATTAATTGGACTCTAGTGCCCCGAGCTCACCAGACGCCGCCTTTTTCCCCAAGCCTGGTCGCCACCATCTTCTTCGGCGCCTTCCCCTCTCCCGACAACCTCACTCCAATTCCTCACGCCTAGAGTGTCTCCTCACCGCCACGGAGCCATCCTGACCATCGTCCGAGCCTCCCCCCTCCCGAACTACTCCCTCAACGCGAGCCACCTGCCGTTTCCGAGGGCTCCTATCGCCGGCTCACCTCGGTGCCTCCTCGGCCAAGCCGTCACCATAGGTGAGATTCCCTAGGCCCCTTTATGCAGATGCCCATCCTATTTTACTCCCCCTCCTCACCGTGTTGATGGGCCTAATTTAATGTGGACATGCTAACTTGGCCCCAGGACACCGTTTGTGCCATCTCTATATCATCATTAATTATGACAAAATCGTCTGCAATTAATTATGCCAATGTACATAAACACTTACTTAAAAATGGACGCACAGCAGCTATTGCGCCAAGCTCAGGACATGTATGCGGCCTTGGTATAGTGGATTCCGTTCATCCCAGTTCACGTAGGTGGATGGGTTGCCAAGCAAACCACACGCCACCACCGCTGAGAGGCTCCATGGTGAAAGTGAGGAACCTAGCTGCAAATTCACCAAGCAAAAAGTTTGTAACTGAGAGACCATGTGGTTATGACCCCATGTTTGTGATGAGTAATTGACGAGTGTTCTGGAAAGATTGAGTTTGATTTGTGTGGTTTGTGCCAAGTCGGCATTTGGCGCAGTCGGTTTGGGTTTTCAGTATTTCGTCTGATGCTAATGTGTGGTTACAATATTTTGAGCAGTGCTATGTGATGTGTTTCTTGTCTGTGATGGCTGCAGGACATCGAGGCGGAGTCGTGGCGTGGCACGAGATGACCGGACTAGGCACAGGTGGTGCTGAGGTTGGAGCGGTCGGGATGTGCCGAAGACAGCGAGGACTCGAAGTGGTTGCGAGGCTTGGGCGGCAAGAAATGAGGAAGCTTCCCGAAAGGTGTAGGAGGGGTGTTTTGGTAAATATGCAAGGCTACACAAAAGGAAGCGGATGCGGTTCGAGTTAATGGATAAAGCGAAGAGTTGGTGGAGTTATCGGGTAAAGTGCATATGTGAACCCGGTAGTGGAGGTTATAAATAGAGAGGGTGTTCTCTAGTAGCCTTCATGGAAATGAGAGTGGATTTAGAGAGAAAGAGAGAGTATGTAAGGGTCTTCCTATTCTTTGCTCTCCCTGTTTGCATGAGTTGCAGGCAGCAGTAGTTGAGGAGTTGGTGGTGTACGCAGTGGTTGTGTTGTTCTTATCATTGCAATTGCGTATGGGGCAGTAGCTTTGTTTTTCTTCCTGCGTGAGTTGGATCCTAGTGATCACAAGGGCTCTGTATCTTTTGGTGTATGTGCTGTAAACCTTTCATATCAATCATTCAGCTCTGTTCGTTACTTTGAGTTCATTTGTCTTTGCAGTTTGGATGTTTTGGTTGTCTGTTTTGGTCTATTTCCTCTCTTTCCTGTGCTGATTTTGTTGACTGCTTGCAGTTCCGAACAGCAGCTCCATCTCTTGCAGTTTAAGTGCTTTTCATCCTGTTCAGTCTAGCTAAAATTTCAGTTTGGTCCTGCTATAAAATTTCCTTGATGCAGTAGTTTACTTAGTCTGAAATTCTTGCTTACGGTCTGTTGTTTTGGGCAGCATAAAACAGCAATCGGATGCTTCCTCTAGATATCTTTTGCTGCTGTTTTTGTCTGCTTTTGGTCTGAAAATCAGCAAAGAGGGTAGCAGTGCAGTTTTTGCCTCTTGGCAGCAAAGCTTTTTTAGTGCAGCAGTTTGTCTCTCGGCAACAAGGACTCCTTTTGCCCAGCTGTATTTTTCAGTTTTATCTCTCCTTTGCAGCAGTGTTTTTTCCTTTTTGAGCTTTCAAGTACTAGGCAGTTCGGCAATTGCAAATTCTTGTGTGCTTCTAGTTTTGCTTTTCTTTGCCTATTTGTGTTTTCGGCCAGTACAGTTCTGCTTGATGTTCATTATTTAGTGGCTCAGTACATGTTTAGTCTAGTGTGTCCTTTGCTTCTTCAATGAAACTCCTTTACAAATAGTTCTTCAGGTAGGTTATGGTGATCCGATTTTTGCCCAATTTCTGTGAGTCTTTTTAGTCAATTGGAAAATTGTGCCTAGTTTCCTATAAGTGAATTTTTGCTTCATAGCTTCTATAGCTATTGGAGAGGATTTGTAGATACTTTTGTGGATACTTTTTGGGGGCAAGTTTTTAAATAGGCACCATTCACCCCCCCCCCTCTGTTGCCATTTTCAATCCAACAGTAACATCCTAAAAAAGGAACTTGTATAACTGCAAAAATTATAAAATCTTTTCATCGCCTTTCAGTGTATTTCAAGAAAATATTGGTGTTTATCTGAATTTTTGGTTAGGATCTTTGCTAATTGTTCCAAAAATATTTGGGAACATCTCGGGCAAATTTTGAAATTTAATTTCAAGCAAAGAATTGTTCTCAAAGTTTAAAATCCTGAAATCAAATTTATGTTCTCTTCCCATCTAACCTTTTTACCCAAAAATTCAAATTCTCAAATTCCTAAGTTTTTCTAAAAACTCATTGGGCCCAAGGACCATCTTTCCCACCCGGCCTCCTCCTTCCTCCCCCTCCCCCGTTCTCCCAGCGCACCACCGCGCCTGTGCGAACCATGCACGCGCACGCCTAGGACAACCGAGCCCCGCTCTGCACGCGCAAAGCCATGTGCTACTCCCTAGCCACGCGCCCTCTACTCCCTCAGTGCCCTAGCGCCACCCTCGCCCCACCGGCCTAAGCCCTGGCCTAGCTTCTCCCCTCGACATGCTCTTGCCACCTCCTCCCCCAACTAGCCCCATCACGCGTCGCTTCTGGCGTCCCCTCACCATAACCTGGCTGCTTCCACCCCAGGTTTCCCTTGAGATGCCCTCACTCTGCGCCTGTGCCCTATGGCCACCCTATGCCTACAACCTACCTTCACCCGTCATTACTCCTCAGCGACGCCCCAGGCTCCGGCGTTAATGCCACATCGTGTCACCAGACCTACGAAGTAGCCGCCTGCCTCGACGTTACTCCGCTCACACCCACCTTCAATGACGCTCAACCACCTCCCCCTTCCTCGCCTATAAGAAGGTCTGGTGCCACCTCTTCTTGCTCCAACAACCTCTCCTCTTCCCACTAAGCCAAGCGCGGCTAAGCCACCTCTGTGCCCGCACATGCCGGCCCGTGCCTCCATGCTGTCCCGCCTCTCCGGCAAAGCCCACGCCAATCCGACCGAGTCAGAGTGTGCACCCAGAAGTCTTTCGCCTTCTCCCTTGATTAATTGGACTCCAGTGCCCAGAGCTCACCAGGTGCCGCCTTTTTCCCCATGTCCAGCCGCCACCCTCTTCTTTGGCGCCTTCCCCACTCCGGCCGGCCTCGCTCCAATTCCTCACGCCTGGAGCATCTCCTCGCCGCCACGGAGGCATCCCGACCATCGCCTAGGCCTCCCTCCACCCGAGATACTCCCTCAACACGAGCCACCCGCTGTCTCTCGGGGCTCCCATCGCCAGCTCGCCTCGGTGCCTCCCCAACCAAGCATCACCACAGGTGAGTTTCCCTAGGCCCCTTATGCACATGCCCATCCTATTTTATTCCCCCTCCTCATAGGGCACAGTTGCCCCTATGGCCTCCTTTCTCTCTAGCCATCGAGAGCCACCCCGGTCTGCCTTCACCCTACTTGGAGCCACGCCGCTACCTCCACAGGCTCCCTTGGCCTCCTGGGAACCCGTTTTGGATGCCGCCGGCGCCTCCCCAGCCGCCCTTCACAGGCGCCACCGCCTCCCCCTGGTTGCACACCTCCCCTACACCTCCCGTGTTTCTCCTTTGGCCAAACCACCGGCCCTCTGTTCCCTGCCCTCTAACTTTGTATGACTTGTGGGCCGAGCTAGTTAAGTGTCCCAAACTCTTGCATGCATGTCTCAATATTCTTTGGTATATGACTAATTTGTAAATTAATATTGTATAAATATTCAAAGGGGCAACCTTATAAAATACGAGCTGTAAAATAAAAATGGGAATACGAGCTTCAAGTTCAGTTTGTGCTCACTGGTATGCTCATCTATCTAGTTATGGCTTTTGATTTTCCTCCTTGGGCTATTAAAGCAGTGGATAAAATTAGGCGTGGGTTCCTTTGGAGAGGCCGCAAAGATGCAAAAGGTGGGCACTGTCTAGTGGCTTGGGGTAAGGTATGTCTTCCTGTAGAGCTTGGAGGTTTAGGAATTTCAGATCTTAAATCTCTGGGCTGGGCTCTGCGAATGAGATGGGTCTGGTTACAAAAAACAGAGCCGCATCGCCCATGGGCTAATCTTCCAATCCATGTCCCAGAGCAAGTCAAAGCCTTCTTCGCAATGGCTGTTTATTCCGAAGTTGGGGACGGAACAAAAACTCTTTTCTGGGCAGACCGTTGGCTTCATGGCCAATGCATTGCAGATCTTACGCCTCGTCTTTTTGCCGTCATTCCTAAAAGGAGGATCAAACAACGATCCATCCAGGATGCCCTCACCAACCAGACCTGGATCTCTGACATAAAGGGGGCTCTCACTGTTGGTGTAATTGTGGATTTTCTCCACCTGTGGGACGTCCTATCGGATTTCTATTTGCAACCAGATGTTGAAGATAGACATTTCTGGCGGTTCTCATCTGATGGGCAGTATTCAGCCAAAACCGCATACAAGGGATTTTTTGTGGGATCTACATCTTTTGAGCCTTGTGAAAGAGTTTGGAAGACTTGGGCACCGCCCAAATGTCGCTTCTTTGTTTGGTTGGTGGCTCACAACCGATGTTGGACTGCGGATTGCCTTGCACGCCGTGGGCTCCCTCATCCTGAGCACTGTTCTTTGTGTGACCAGGCTGCGGAAACTATTGATCACCTCCTTGTCCAGTGTGTCTTTGCAAGAGAGTTTTGGTTCCGTTTCTTCTCTCGAATTGGACTCCAAGTCTTTTCTCCGCAACCCACAGAAACATCCTTTCATTTTTGGTGGGAGAAGGTGAGCAATGCTGCTAGTGATATGCTAAGCAAAGGAATCAACTCTCTCATAATCCTGGGAGCTTGGACCTTATGGACACACCGCAACAAATGCATTTTTGATGGAGCAGCCCCAAGTGTTGCAGGTGCACTTGCTGTTGCTGAAGATGATAGAAGGTCGTGGTCTTTGGCGGGGGCTCGAGGATTATCCCTCTTGGATGCCCTCGCTCCGAGTGGTTAGCGCCCAGTCTTCCTTGGTCGTGATCTTTTTTGTTTCGGGCGCTTTAGTTTCTTAGCTGCAGCAGAGTGTGTGTGTTTAGAGCTTTGTGGGTTTTTTTTTTTGTGTGTTTGTCTTGTTGTTTGGGTTCTTTCCCATTTTCCTTTCTTCTTAATATATTGATGCGCAGCTCTCCTGCGTTTTCGAAAAAAAAAAGTTTAATTGTGAGATTAAACTAAAAGGGTTTT
Organism: Dendrocalamus sinicus; assembly: GCA_036346575.1. NCBI lineage: Eukaryota > Viridiplantae > Streptophyta > Magnoliopsida > Poales > Poaceae > Dendrocalamus > Dendrocalamus sinicus. The sequence goes on along the minus strand of CM070653.1, from coordinate 8,199,353 downwards.
GAAATTAAATTAAAAATTTAACTTTGGTTAATTGCATGCAAATAAATATTAACTTTGGTTAACCCGTTCCAAGACTTGGACTCCGTTTGATTTAAACTGGACGCTCAGGACATGTATGCGGCCTTGCTGAAAGGGAGGGACCCTGCTGCAAATTTACCAAGCAAAAACTTGCTTACTGCTATCAACATTTTGCACCCATTTATACAGCACAAATGTCATCGTGGTACTATTTACGTTTTTCCATCTTTCAAGTCCACGTCAGATTAGTTTGTATGCTTATAGAGTTGACCTAGCTTGGGGCAAATTAGTTTGTGGTACCCAATAAAACTACCGCTGCTCGATCTTCTCGATCGACAAGCGGAAAGAATCTTGTTATGCCGAATAGGGATGCTGCAAAAACAGTTTTACTCCTAGATGGCCACATTATATACAATTTATTTTTGATTGAGATCCATACACATATATCTCGATGCAGATCAGACGGTGGATGAAGTCTACCTAAGAGAATTCCATGTCTTGTTTTCATCCCAACTTAGCCGAAGATTTCAAATTTCCCCGTTCAAAAAAATAAAGATTTCGAAATTTACAAAACTCTAGGAAGTGCACAGGTGCATGCAGAACTAATTGTCTCATTGCTTTGGATTTCGTCAATCAGCTATTTGACTTCGTTAATCTTGCAATGTATTCTATCTACGGTGAGCATGTTGACGTCGCATTTCTGAACTAGCAGTCAGAACTCAGGAATCACATGCTACACTACAATTCTCCAGCTAACCTCGATCGACACACAGACGACAAGAAATTTAAAGTAATTCTTCCAAACGAAGTATCTAACCAAGATCAAGCAATGGAGCATTTGGAGAAAAATTTTTAGGTACAACGGCATTGGTGTCCGTGTGAACAAAGAGTATTATCTGATAGCAAAGGAATACACATGTAAACTATATTGCAATCACATGCTTTTGAATACTTTTTCATACGAATTAACACATCAGAAACAGCAATTAACAAACTAGCACATCAGATGATCAGAAAAACCAATCTCATACAAATTAACGCTTTCACACATCTCATAGCCTGATCTAACAAATTGCAGGTACTAATCAATGCATCAGCCATAACAAATCTAATGAGATTGCATCTCATGCAGATCTGTTACCAAAAATAACAAGAGTAAATAAACCCTAGTTTTACCTAATGAGATTGCATCTTTGCTAGTGCCTCTTCTCCACGCCGCCTGGCCACCACGCCCCCGGCCCGCTCTAGCACTCGCTTCGCTGCTCACCACACCCAGCCTACTCCGTCACTACCGACCCATCGCATGCCGCTCCCTAGCTGTCGTGCGTTCCTCCCGCCACATGGGAGGGTCTGCCCCTGATGAACAGTGACCTCGCCAAGTACTCCCTGCAATCCGTGGAGGTGTTGCAAAGTGATGATTGTTTCATGAGCTTACGGAACCACCCAATATGCATGCACATGGAGCTCTAGAAATGGTGGCACACTCACGGTGTTGTACTAGAGGAAGAAGCTGACGTCGAGCGCCATGCCACCAACAATGGTGAAGTTTGCCCCCCGGCTGATGTTCTCTGCCTTGGACAGGAACGACAGTAGTAGAAGGAGCCCTAGCGCCTCCGCTGTGCATGCAAACAACAATCAAGAACACACATATGTATGTAGCTACATTGCACTTGACATATACTACAAATTAAGGTCTTTTGTTTCTTGTGCTTGATCGATCTGTGTACCGATGAAGTCGATGATGAGGCGGCCATCGAAGGGGCGGTTGGTGGGGAAGTGGAAGAAGGTCTTGCTGTATGGGGAGTGGTGGAAGTGCAGTTTAGATCAAGGAAATGCTGAGGAGATCAAGTGGATCAAAGGTGCTTGACTTAGTGGATTTGGACTCATGTGTTTTGAAAAGCGTGTATGAGTTAAGTTGTGAGTAAAAACCCATATTATATAAGGTTAATGGGTTCCCCCAATTATGCTAATGGATAATATCCTTTAGTTTAGATGTGAGCTAGTTGTCTCATCTATTTAACAGGTTGGGAATGGAAGCTTGCAAGCTAACCATCCAACCATCTCAACCTTGAGTTCTAGGGTTAGAGTTAGAGAAGAGTGAGTGCTAGAATATGCTCTCTTTTCCTCCATATGGTATCTTCAAGTAGCAATAGTTCAGTTTGTTCATCACTCATGGTGTCTTTTTGTTTTGATTGAGTTGCTCTTGTTCTTGTTGGCTTGATCTCTTCTCTCCCCCTCTTTATGTCACTGTTAGAGAATTTAGGCATGAACCCAAATGGCCTAAATAATATTTTCCATAAATCACAACGGCCCAATCATGCATAGCAAGTGGTGGGACTAATAGCCCCAACTCACCAAAAGAGAGTCACACCCATTTATAAGAGAGTGGGTACGGCTATGGTGAAGAGAAGAAGCAAAGACTACATGCGCGCGCTCGCTCACCTCGCCTTGCTACGCCACACCATCACCTGCCCGCGTGCAGCGTACACATGAATGGTGCTGTGATACCGGGCCTGACCGCTTGTGGAGGTGTACTTTCCTTTTGCACCTTGCATAAGATTTTAAACTTGCACAAGTAATTGATTTTTTGCACTAATGATGTATGCATTAATGTAGAAACTACAACGCAATAAATTATGTTTAATATGTTAGTTACTGGTTCATGCTTAAAAGAGAGGAGGTGACCAGAAAATCTAAGTCTTGAGCTCTCTCCCTCTCATTCTCACTATTTTTTGTGTTGCTTCTGGTTTCTTCATTCATGTGTTCGCATGCGCTGGTGTGGGAAGAGTAGTGTCTCCGAAACCATCGTCTCTCGAGTCCTACATGGTAAGTGGTCCATTAGGTTTTTGGGAAGCAGTTCGTACAATTGCTCACTACTTCCTGCAACCCTTCGACTGATCCTAGGATCTACTGTGAGTACAATATCCTTTATACTCAGTGTACTATCTGATATATACAAGATTACCATGTTACTATTCTTGTTGTCTGGTAATTTATGATAGCATGTAGTACACACGTATTGCAATCTATAAGTTTTCATTTCCTGTTGTTTATCGGTTTAAATTAATCACTAAAGTGCACTGTTTGCTAACAATCCAAAAACCTAATAGGCATTTAGTGACGGATCGCTTTGCCGTGGCAATGAAACCAGACAAGTTTACCAGTGTGAATTTCAAAAGATGGCAGTCAAGAGTCTAGTTGTGGCTCTTAGCTATGAATGTATTTTGGGTCATTTGTCTAGGACCTCAGACTGCTAAAAGGCAGAGAGAGTTTGACATGGCTATGACAATATTTGTCGGATGCATTTCGAGTATGTTGTCTAACCAACTCTACGATATACATGCACATGCAGAACGTTGTTGAGCTGTGGGAGGCACTCGAACATAATTTCACTACCTCCGATGCTAGATGAGAATTGTATGTCATGGGGCAATACCATGACTACAGAATGGTTGATAACCGTTCTATGGTTGAGCAAGCTTACGAACTATAGTTCATTGTGAGAGACCTCATACACTTTGGTTGCAAGTTGCCAGACAAGTTTGTGGCTAGAGGCATTATTGCTAAATTACCTCCATCCTAGAGGAATTTTGCCACAACTCTGAAACACAAGAGGCAAGACATTTTCGTTAAGGATTTGGTTGCCAGTCTTGATGTTGAAGAAAAGGTCCAAGCAAATGATGCACCAAAAGTGGCAAGGGACAGTCTAGCACTGATATTATACAGCGGGCTAGCAATGTGAAGAACAAAAGAAAAACCAAGGTGGTTCCAACCACGAGTCCTAAAATAGACCAACAACAACAAAAGAAAGAAAAGTATGGAGGTTGTTACATGCTATGTCTATGGTGACAGTGGGCATTATGCCAAACACTGCCGTAAGTGGAAGGCATCAAAATTTAGCAAGGGCAGAAGACTGCTAACATGACTATTGATGATGCTGGAGGATCTGGGTACTGTAATTTATCTACCATTTTCTCAACATGTCTTTCTATTGATTGGTGGATTGACATAGGGGATAATATTCATGTGTGTGCTGATGCATCTCTATTTTCTTCTTATCAAGTTGCATGGGCTTCCTCTGTCCTAATGGGGAATGTGTCACATGCTTCTGTTATTAATGTTGGCATGACAGATCTGAAGTTCACTTGCAGCATGTCCCTTCAATAAACAAGAACCTAGTTAGTGGGTCACTACTTTGTCACGATAGGTTCAAGTTGGTTTTTGACTTCAATAAAGTAGTTGTGTCCAAATTTGGATTGTTTATTGGTAAAGGCTATGAAAGTGGAGGCTTATTCCATCTTTCCCTTTCCGATTTCTGTAATAAATCTGTGAACCATGTTTATGACACTATTGGAGGGAAGGCGCCTTGACCCGGTGGTACAACAGTTGCTAACTATTTATTCATCCACTTGATTGGCACTTATCTCTCGCTACCGCTTTTCCTTGTAGCACTTGTGACAGGATAGCAGCTTGCTACAACCGTCGTTGTCATGGAGGGAGATGCAGCATTGAACTTTCTCACCAGGGTGACAAGGGCTCTCTCCTAACAGCTATCCCAACTCGCCCCAGTGACCAGAGGATGCGTTGCCCACGTTCGCACATGACATTTAGTCTGGCTTGCATTAGCAGCATGATTGGTTCGGCAGACCTACCTAGGATACACCGTGCAGGAGTACATATACGATTTGCCTACGGGATCATCATTCGGACAACCGCATACACCGGTACGCTGTAACATAGTAAATAGAACATGTGTGTACGCTTTGACACACTAACGCATTCCAAAAAAATGCAGGTTTGCATAGAGCAACTCGAACACGAAGGCCAGGGTCTGTCGTCTGCACTTCGGACTACCCATGTACATGCCTTATGATAGTGCTATGCATTACAAACATCGTAGCGTATGGCCTAATCCAGCTGTACCATCTAGGCAGGAAGTAGACCCCTCTTCGACCAAATAGCTAAGCTCCATTTTTGGCCAACTGTCGCTACTCTCCACGGAGTTCTCCGTAGCAACGCCTTGGACGCAGGCCACGCAATACGACCTTCGAGATTCACCACATTCCCCTTGTAGGATCACCTTCTCCGAGGATCACATACGCCGTCAGAGGAAGCGGCAACCAGATGCACAATGAGTTTATTTATTTCAACTTTGGTACCATCGCGTTGTTATGTGCAATCATTCGTACGATGTACGTATGTGTAATGCATATCCATGCCACCTTGTGCAAATAATAATCTTCTCATTGGAATGTGCTTCAGAAATTCTTTTACAAATAAAAATGGCATCATTCAAATACGACGAGTATGTACACATGTGGGCACTACAGGTAACAACTTGCATTACTCATACATATATCATAGGGGGCAGCTTTGCATTGTGACAAGTCTAGACAGGGGTGTCTTTGAATAGTGAGAAGACCGAAGGGGCAGTTTTACGCAGTGATAAGACTAGACGTGGGCAGCTTTGTGCAGTGACAAACTAAAGGGGCCGCTTTACGTCGTGACAAGTCCAGACGGGGATAGATTTGCATAGTGAGAAGACCATAGGGAGGCACCTTTGCACAACGAAAACACTCTACCTCGCTAGATTCTTTTCACAAAAACAAGATGTGGCAATTTTGCGTAGTGACAAGACCAAAGGGGTAGCTTTGTATAGTGACAAGTGCAAACGAGGGCATCTTTGCGCAGTGATAAGACCAAAGAGGCTGCTTTACACAGGGACAAAACCAGACGGGGGCATCTTAACGCAGCGATAAGATCAAAGGGTCAGCTTTACGCAGTGATAAGACCACAGGGGTAGCTTTGTGTAGTGAGAAGACATGCGCAATGAAAATACTTTGCATCGCTACATACTTTTCAAAAATAGAACGCAACACTCTGCCCCGCAGGTTGCTCACATGGAATAAGTCACATCGTGCCAACCCTTTGGCTTATAAAATGTGGTGGAATAGATCTACGAGAGAACACTACACTACACAACCCAACACTACACCATACCTTCCTTCACTGCGTCAGGATGGACAAGAGGTAGAAGAAGCAATGGGACAAGATGATGAAGCAATGGAAGGAGACCCGAGACATAGCAAGGTCTACTGCGGCCCATGACAAACAAGCAAGAGCTACTGCGGCCCAGGCTGAACAAGTGGAGCGTGCCAGGAGGCACACCCCCCTAATGATGCCCCTGTAGGAACATGTCCGTACGGAACGTTCTAACCAAGAGTTCGCCGCAACAGCCGCCTGATGGGGAGACGCCGCCCCTCTGTTGGTGTAGAGACCCATGCAAATTCTTTAAGTTGAAGCAGCGGCTCAGCCTGGGCATGCGTTACTAGAGTTGTGCGAACTACTCCTATGACTATCCTGACTGCCGTCTGGACACAATCAGCTATCAGCAGCTGGTAAGGACCACTTACAGTGTGTTCCCCCTACTATTTCTCATTCAAAGTACACAATAACTACCTCTCTCATCTACCACAGTCCCTGGAACCACTACGTGGCTACCGCAAGTGGATTGACCTAGAGATTAACCCACATTACCAGTGGACTCTCGACTATGAGGAGTGAAATGTCAAAAGGGCATGTGAGATATGGCAGGAGGAGCACCGCAATGATGAGCAAACTGAGCATATACGTTGGGAGATGAAAGCTCATCTCGAGGCGTGCACGCGTAGATAGCGCGAGAAAAAAAGGGAAATAGCGGCCAAGGCCAAAGAGGCATCCGAGGATTTCAATGCCAAACTCGGAAGGAAGGGAAAATGGCTCTGGACCACGCAGTAGGTCTGGCCATTCCGCATGAGTCCCCTAAATGTCGAATTTATTTCCATGACAAGAAGGCCCATATGTATCATAGGAGTACTTCGGTTTGTTGCATCATGCATTATGCTGTTTCTTATGCACGTAAACAAATCCTATGCGCTGTGTTATTCCCATGTTTATTATGATGTCTACTTTAGTTACCAACATCAAATCCCGTCGTCTTTTTCCATTCAATTCTTCGCGTGCTCAATATCACTTTTCTTTGTACTTACCAATCGTTCCTATCCCAGTAGTCCCCACAAAATTTCTTGCACTACAATAATATACAATGATTGCAAAATGTTAGTGTGAATCAAATATATTTTTTACCATTCACAGTGTACGAAAATCACAAATAGATCAATCATTACATCACACTATAACTTACCTCCTTACATACGAGTCACTGAGGCCTCCATTGTCCCCACAAAATTCTTCCGAAAATTTCTCGCACTACAACAACATACGGCGATCACAATATGTTATTGCCAATCTAACAGATTTCATGCCATTGAGAATCTACAAAAATCACAAACAGACCAACCTACCTACATTATCTGCCCTTTTATTTCGAAAAAATAACAATTTTAAAAAATTCCTACATGTATTATCTACACTACGTAAGGAGTTTTCAAAATAAATTTCAAAATATTTTGCACCTCGTTTTCTATATTAAAAAATTCATGCAGACTCTACACATAAATAAATTATGGATGACAATTCTTGATGTTTATAATGACAAAAAAGTTACACAAGCAAGTAAACAAGACTCCACACAAAAATCATAATTTTTAAATCGCATTTCCTATATCTAAAAATTATTACATTTTGGATATGTTTCCATGAATAAATAGAAAATTTGCATTTATCACGGGAAACTATTACACCAACAAACACAGGAAGCAGACTGAACAACAGTTGTGCACTGTAGCATCTTGCACTACCTGAGCACACAACCACTATAGCTGCACAAATTGTGCGGTTGGGGACTGCACGACTCTAGTGGTGCGGTCCCCAACCACACAATTTTAGTCATGCTCTCGCCGACCGCACCACTCGCACGTGTCGCCCTCGCGTAGTCTTGTCCTCGGGGAGGGGCCTAAAAATAGAATTGTGGTGATTTGGGGGCTAAATTTGATATTCGCGTGACAAACGATGCCAAATGTGACCAAAATTCACATGTAATCACCAACATAACCATGACATATAGTAGCAAACTAACGTGCCTTCATCTACTCCATCTTAACCCTGGCTTTTCTTTTGTTATTTAAAATGAACTCTTGGGATGTTTTATTTTTAAATGTTTAACTACATGTATTTAAATAAAACTATATCTATTTGAGAAGCCAGAAGAGTACGTTTTGGGCATTAACTGCATAAGATCATCTCGACCCGAGGTGGCCCATGGGCTTACTCAATGATGTCGCTTTACCATAATGGTTGAGCACAGGCCTGGTAGGACTAACCAAAAATGGCAGCCCAATGTGAACATTGCTTAACCAGCAAATTGTCTAGGTGCTCTCTCTCTAAGAAAAAGCAAATTGTCATGGTCTAATTCCATTGCCATTCAAAAAGTTTCGCATGTCTAATTCATAACTTATTAGAAAAATAGAATAATTTTGATTGTTTTGGTTGGGGTGTGCCAGGCCAAGACTGTAGTGCTACGTCTAGATGACACACGAGAGCCCTAGTAGCAAGCTACCATGATGGTCTGTCCCCCCCACAAAAATAAATTTAATATCAAAGTGGATACATGATCCACATATCAGATATTAAGTTGATAAGAACTGATACTACACTTGATCTTAGCCAAAAGGCCGAGAAAGGTATGCCTTGCTTGGGCATCCTATGTCTCCTTTTATGTAATGCTCCGGCCGTTCTACTGCTCCTGGCAGCCCATATGGTACTATTCATAGTGCTTAAGACGGAGGATCTTGTGGAGAACAGGAGAATTTGTTGTGGCCTGACGGGATGGTCCGTGTTAACTGTTGTTAGGCTTAAACGTGTTGATGGGCCTAATTTAATGTGGACATGCTAACTCGGCCCCAGGACACCGTTTGTGCCATCTCTAGATCATCATTAATTATGACAAAATCGTCTGCAATTAATTATGCCAATGTATATAAACGCTTACTTAAAAATGGACGCACAGCCACTATTGCGCCAAGCTCAGGACATGTATGCGGCCTCGGTATAGTGGATGCAAACCAGACGCCTCCGCCGCTGAGAGGCTCTTGGTGAAAGTGAGGAACCCAGCTGCAAATTCACCAAGCAAAAAGTTTGTAACATCCTAAAAAAGGAACTAATGTAATTACAAAAATTATAAAATCTTTTCACTGCCTTTTCAGTGTATTAAAAAATGGCGTTTATCTACACTTTTGGTTTGGATCTTCGCTAATTATTCCAAAAATATTTGGGAAAATCTCGGGCAAATTTGATATTTAATTTCAAGCAAAGAATTGTTCTCAAAGATTAAAATCCTGAAATCAATTTTATGTTAAGCACCGCGCCTGGTGTGAGCGCTTGGTCGCACCCTCCGAGCGCACCGCCCGCATCCCGTGCCGCGCTTGTGTGCGCCGTGCACGCGCACGCCCAGGCCGACCGGCCCCCACTCCGTGTGCGCAAAGCCGTAAATCACTCCCTCGGATTTCCCCTGCGATGCCCTAATTCCGCGCCTGTGCCCTATGGCCGCCCTATGCGTGCGCCCTACCTCCGCCCGGTGTTACTCATTAGCAACACCACGGCTTCGGTGTTAATGCCACATCTTGTTGCCAGACCTACGGAATAGCCGCCTGCCTCTACCGCTGCATCGGCGTTACTCCACTCGCACCCGCCTTCAATGATGCTCAACCACCTCCCCCTTCCTCGCCTCTAAGAAGACCCAGTGCCACCTCTTCTTGCTCCCACAACCTCTCCTCTTCCCTCTAAGCCAAGCGCGACTGAGCCACCTCTGTGCCCACTCCTCCACACCGTCCCGCCAAAAGTCTTCCGTCTTCTCCCTCAATTAATTGGACTCCAGTGCCCCGAGCTCACCAGACGCCGCCTTTTTCCCCAAGCCTGGTCGCCACCCTCTTCTTCGGCACCTTCCCCTCTCCCGCTGGCCTCACTCCAATTCCTCACGCCTGGAGTGTCTCCTTGCTGCCACGGAGCCATCCTGACCATCGTCTGGGCCTCCCTCCGCCCGAGCTACTCCCTCAACGCGAGCCACCTGCCGTTTCCTAGGGCTCCCGTCGCCGGCTCACCTCGGTGCCTCCTCGCCAAGCCATCACTGTAGGTGAGTTTCCCTAGGCCCCTTTATCCACATATAATATCAAGTGTGGTTTGCTCATCTCTAAAATCATGAAAATTATCTTTCAAAAGTGCTTAAAATACTTGTGGTGAAATCTTCAATATTTATCTTAAAATGCTAAGATTTAAATTAACAGATGTTAATGATTAGGAACTATTAAACATGAATAAGGAACCACTAATTCTCATCTCACATCTAAATCTCAAATCAAGTGACCCTAAATATAATTATTAACCATCCGATCCGTATCTCGAGATTTAAATTTACTGCTATACCTAAGAATATCTAAGTCACCAATAATGTTGTTCAAATCGTAAAAGAGGACCCAATTAGATTATTGACTTCCTGCCTAATAAAGATCATTACTAATCAGCAAAACAACCAATTTTATTTGCAACAATAATTGGTTGATATAACCAAACCCATATCTTAAAATAAGATCTTGAATTAATGGTACAATTAATCTGGAAATTGCAATCTCAAGTAATATCTTATCTCAAAATGACAAGATAATTCAACCAATTAAAATTTTACTCATCATATATATAACCCATATCCTAAAATCACTAAGTTATTAACACTCAACGAATAATACCCAGTATCAAGATTAAACTCTCTCATCTATCCATAGGTCCTGCTTGACTTATGGAACTTCCTTAATAAATATAAAATAAATAAGAAGCTATAAAATTAAAAGATCAAAACTTGGTTTCCTGTAATTGGCTATGTCTAGCCACACTCCAATCTTAACTGGAATATTCTTGCAAATATTCCTTCAACATCAATTCCTCTTTTTATTCTTCCCAGCGAAGTGCTTTGTCACTTCACTTCCACTCCAAATTCATTGACCCATCTCAATCCTGCAACTCACCAAATCATCCCTTCTGCCACAATCTTAGCAAAATATAAACAAGCTCAATTACATCTATTTGAACTCTTCAAGTTATTTGGATCTATTTGGTCTCTCGCTCGTTTGCCACGTACTAGAATCTAAAGTCTCAAAGCCGCGGCAAGTTCGAGCGGGATCAAGACTTGGGTAAAAGCGAAGACCGGGAATTCAAGATCACTAACTAAGAAGGCTTTGAATAAGATCAAGGCCATGGTAAACCAAGCAAGGCAAGTCATCACTTTCATCATATTGATCCCACAGATTATGCCAAAGTATGTTCTTTTAATTATCAAATTGCATGCTTAATTTATTATGCAAATATATGTCAAAGCTTAAGGTAGCTACACTCCTACTTGATGTCGTAATTATTATTATGCCATTCCTTGACACTTGAATTGGCTGATACTTGTCAGCCTAGATGTTAATGAAACTTTACTAGATATAAGTCATATTAAAATGCCATGCTAGTCTTGTCAATTCCACAGCACTAGTTGTCCTTATCATCAATCTTAAAAACATGAAAAGTTGCTTTGGGACAATCATGGGATGTAAGTGGCCAAATATTTGTGACAACATGATTTATGCTTCTAGGCGGATGGAAAGAGGGGATGGTGTAGATGTAACATGAGAATCTTTGGTTTGTGGAATGAACCGCCCAAACAAATTAAAAACTTAATCCTGTGATGATCTCTCTGTGTAAAATAGTACTACCACAAGCTGGCAAAGAGTAGGCTAGGCTGAATAATTTACTGGACCCTTTAGTCATTTCATGGAAGGCTGGTGTACACGGATGATAAAAATACAATAATGAATGGCATACCGGGATTAGGTGATGTTGCCAAGGCTAGTGTCAGGGGAGAGTGGAGTTCGACAACGCTACCCTTTGGTGGACATCTCGCATAACGTATGGGCCCAACCCCATATGGTGAGGTGCTTGGGGCGAGGTATTATAAAGGCCTTATGACAATCTCTCGATCTGCGTGACCATGGTATCAAGCTGGCCCATCTGGTTGATTGCCTCTTGCGGCTAAAGATGTACAATCTCTGCATAGTATAAACTATTCGAATAGCCATGCCCATAGTCAAGGGCGGACATGGGAACTTCCTCGAGTTAGTTCTATTTCAAAAACCTTTGTGGGTGGGATAAAAACCTAGCAGAAAGAAGTACTCTAGCTTTAATTTTTCCTGGAGGGAACTGTAGTCCAGTGGTGAAAACTAGCATTTGGTGGAGGTAACTGTTGAGGCTACAGACCAAACAGTAAAGAAGGGGACTAGTAGAAGAGGAAGAAGAGAACCAGATCTATGGGAGAGTTGGTGAGAGTGAGAGGATGTCCCTCCTCCTGCCCCAACTTGGAGTTTATATACATGAGTAGGGTAGAATGGGAAATCCTCATTCTACCCCTTAGTACTTACAAAGGATGAGGTTATATTGGTATATTTACATGAGCATATTCCTCTACACTATCGGGCCTATTACATATTAGGCCAGTGCTTGATCGTGCAAAAATAGCACACCCGCAAGTGCACGGGTTGCCACTGAAATAGCGGCGAGTGTCGTGTTCTCCACAGGGACTAGACTAAGGCTACCGATGCTCAACTAAAGCTAGGTCAAATGAAACTGGGGGAGAAAACTAAACTATCGAACGAACTCTAACTCGCACAGTCAAAACAACGAACACACTAAACAAACGAACGAACAAGGGACGACGGGACGAACGACCGCACGAATGAACGTCGTACGACTGAATGAACAACACAACGAGAGACTAAACGAACGATGCACAAACGACACTAACGACAACACGAACAACAACGACTACCAACCGACGACCTAACTAGCTACCGACCGTGAGACTGAAAGAGAAAGAGAGTCAAGAAGCACTAGGGAGACGAGAGAGAATGAGGGAGAAAGCGGACGATAGCTAAATAGACGACGATGGCAGGACACACAAAATAACGAACGCTCACACGACTTAACTATCAAACGACCGCCGCTAAGAGAAGCAAAGAGGGAGATCAACAAGCAAGGAGGGGGTCGAGACGGCGAAAGGAAGGGAACGATCGCCAACTAGCTAAATCGTGCAACACAAACACATGGATAAACATAGATGTTGACAAAGACACCTAACACCTTAAACAACTGCTGGGGTTAAACATAGATCTCAATTGACAAGTACTAACACAGATTTCTAACACTAACACACAGTTAACAATCTTTAACAGGAATAGTCTACTTACAAGTCTACATCCTAATCCATTAAATAAATGAGGCAACCAGTCCACATCTAATCCTAATGGATACTATCGACTAGCATAAATGAGAAAAACCTGCTAACTCCATACAACATAGGTTTTACTCACACACGTAACTATGCATACTTTTCAAAGCATATGAACCCTAATATTCTAAGCCCTTAGAGATTGATCTAACTTGATTTTCTCATATTCTCCTTAACCTAAACCACTTTTCCATGTGCCACTCAATCCATGTAGTTTTGATCCATGGTAGTTCTGGTATTTTGCCCTCTTATCAAAATACACTTTCTTGACGCAGTCTTGATCTTCCTCGCAAGCAATCGCCATGCTTACCATGTGTAGGTGCACCACTGGTTTGCCATGTATCGAAAAGTCTCTCTTGTTCTAGTGCCACTAGACCATGCCTCATTTGAACTGACCAAGCCATATTGTGCAATCCATCGCTTGAACCTTCACTTCAACATTTTTCGCCTTCCTTTTGCCATGGTTGATCTTAGCCATCTCATCTATCATCCATAATCATTCTAAACCCCAGCTCCTCTATGAGTGTAGCCCCGATCCTCGCTATTAACCATGGTTGACTCTAAGCCTCCCTACACATCCAAAGAACAAAAAATCATTTTCGGGTACAAGTTCTTTACAACTTGCCTACATTAGTCAAAACATGCTTCATGCTTTATGCACTGTCCTAGGCTAGAACAAACCAACCCAGGACCTCAATTCCCAAAATCAGACATTTCAGCTAAAGCAAACAACCTGGCTGGTCAGACTGCAGCTCTAGCTAGTCTGACCACTAGTGGCTATCAGTCAAACTACTGGTGTCAGCTGGTCTGGCCGCATCCTCTGGCCGGTCAAACTCTAGGTCTGCAAGATGTTCTCAAAAGCTACAAATTTACAAAATTCAAATCCTAGCTCCTCCAATTTGGCAAAGGTTTATCACGACAAAAGCCTGAACCTTCTCACATGGTCCGTCGGTCTCCCCCTTGATGAATCAATTACTAATTTCTCAAAAATACAAATAGAAGATGGTTTTAGAAATACGGAGGGAATTTTCCATATAGAAGCTCAAAATGGTCCCACAAGAATTTGAGATACCGAAAATGAACGAATGAGTTAGAATTGCAGTGAAGCTACTAAAAATAGCAAATTTTCCACAAAAAGCTTCAATTTCACCAAATAAATTGGAAAATCTCACTCTCGACAATATGAAAGAACAATTGTTCCATTTAACCTTGGTCATGGTGAGAAGAGATCAAAAGATCAAGAGAATCATAACAAAAATTCAAACAAAAAAACAAATCAAGCTCTAGATATGCATTTTTACCACTCTTTCTGCCCTTTGACAATAGAATCGTCAAGATGTATGCATGAATGACATGAAGTGGTTGTATTTTATTCATTTTTAGCGTAAGGAGCCATGAAAATTATCTAAAGTGACTCTACAAATATTACACCAAGCTATATTATGTGAAGAAGCTATCTAGATCATAGAAAACCATATATAGCAAAGCTAGGCCAATTAATCAAGAATATGGCATTAATTAGATTTTTAGTATGTCAAGTTGCTCAAAGTCATATTTTAGCTAAAAGTATCCAAAAATGAGCCAAACTATGTTAATAAACTAAATGGAATCAAGAAGTTACAATTGAGTGAATTTAGATTGCTACAAATTTAAAATTCAATCATTTTGTTAAAGCACTTCAATTTAACCATAATTAGCACAATTGGTAATTTTTGAAACATATTTTGATCTTGTCTTAGCAAAGCAAGTCCTTGTAGGAAGCAACCCACAATCAAGAATCTTAAGAGAGTGATCACTATCATCCAAAACTCCAGTGAGTTCATGCCTAGTGCAATGGTAAGTTGTCTCATAAGAAAAAAAGTTGGTGCAATCATTTTTTGCACATAAAAGAGATCATTTTTGAGTTTTCATTTTAGTTCAAAAACAATGAGCTACTCCTTAATTCATAATTTATACCCCACCCAAGCCACAAAAGTCTAGAAGAAGTAAACTCTTGCTTCAACGAAAAACTAGTATAGCTCAATTTAGATTCTAGACTCAACTTAGCCAATTTGACATATCATGAATCATAAGTTCTGTAGAGAAAAACTAGTCATAAAATCTAACAAGACATGTTCAGTTCAAAGTTTTTACATTTAAGCAAAGTTCACAAACGGTTCGTGTAACAAACCGTCTTTGATAATGACACGTCACCGATCTGTGGCATATCCCCCAGGATTTCGATCTCACCTGTCCATTCTCTCCACATCGGATGGCAGGCACCGATTCCTCCCACCGCTCGGCCCTTATTAATTACCCCTCATCTACCTTCCCACTGCTCGGCCCTTATTAATTACTCCCCATCTACCTTTCCACCGGCAGTCACGTGTGAGTTCATCCACTATATAGCTTCCTCCCTTCGACGACGCCGATCGACTACCACCATGAGCTAGCACCTCCGTTGTGACACCATGGTCGACTGCATAACACACTCTTATCGTAAGTGTCGTAAGAGTGTCTTATCTAGTCTCACCGTCGTGCCACAAAGGTGGCACTACAACCGCCTCTCCATTATCGGTGATATCCGGCTACCATCCGATGCATCTAGTTTGTTTCCCGACGACGCCGAATACTGTCGTGAGCTAGTGCCTCTGTTGTGACACCTTGGTTGAATGCAGAACACACTCTTGTCATAAGTGTCATAAGAGTGTCTTCTGCATTCTCACAGTCCTACCACAAACGTGGTGCTACCGCCGCCTCTCCATTGCCGGTGACATCTGGCTACCATCCGATGCAGACAGCTTGTTCCTCGACGACGCCGACTACCGTTGTGAGCTAGCGCTTCCATTGTGACACCTCGGTCGATTGCACAACACACTCTTGTCATAAGTGTCATAAGAGTGTCTTGTGCAGTCACACCGTCGTGCCACAAAAGTAACGCTACCGCCTCCTCTCCATTGCCAGTGATATCCGGCTGCCATCCGATACATCCAGCTTCTACTGTCTGCTAGGATCTCTGCTTTTTATATATTCTTGCTGTGTTAAAGAGTTGGGTTCATTATCTTGTTATACTGTAATGGTGGATTCTAATCGTAATAGAAATAGAATGTGTTGTTGTGTTTGCCACTGTATTTGCTTGTTTTCAAAGGGCATAGGTATAGGATGAACTATCACAGACGGTTTGTGCTATAAACCGTCTATGAAGGACTATCACAGATGGTTCTATATACCAACCGTCTGTGATACTCGCCAATCACAGACAGTTGGTAACTAAAACAGTCTGTGATGTGTGAGTATCACAGACGATTTTTGTTTCGAGCTGTCTGTAATAATTTTCTTCACATATGGTTATAGATGCAAACCGTCTATGTTGTCTTTATCACAGATGGCTCACAAACCGTCTGTGATAACCTCCGATTATCACTGACACATAAATACAGGCGGTTCAAAAAATCGTCTGTGATGGCAGTTCCGAACCATCTATGATGACCCATTTTGTAGTAGTGGGTCAAGAAAGGGTATTTTGGTAAGTTGACCAAAATACCAGAAACTAATTTAGATCAAAACAACGGCACTTAAGTGGTGCTTTGGAGAGCGATTTAGGTCAAGCAGAAGATGAGTAGATTCGGGCTTGTGTGCTTTAAAAAGTGTGCATAAGTGTAGTGTGTAAGTAAAACCCATATTGTATGGGGTTAACGAATTTTTCATATGCGCTAAATAGATAGTATCCATTGAAGTTAGATAGGTGCTGGTTGTCTATCTATTTAATAGATTGGGATGGAGATTTGCTAGTTAACCATCCTCTTATTGTGTTGAAGTGTTCTAAGGTTAGGGTTAGAGAGGAACCGAGTGAGGTGGTGTGCTCTCTTATCCTCTAGGTGCAATGGCTGTAAAATATTCATTCTTGAATAGCAATATATCAATTTTTGATTATCTCACATAGATTCATCTTATGTTGATTGATTTGTTCTTGTTTTGATAGGTTTTTAATCTTCTCTCTTCCTTTCTTAGTCTTACTGTGCCAGGGACATGTAAGCGATGGAGATGACCTCTAAAATTAATATCCACCCACTAGGCACTTGGTTGGCAAATTCATGAGTAAACCTGATTTTTGCTCTTTTCGGCTTCTAAGACTGATTTCTTGATCCAATTGTTTTTACCTCAATTTCTTTGGTGTTCTAGTTTGTTGTGACATGTGAGAATATATCTAAAACCATCTTAATCATCATTCATTCACGAGCATGTCATATTCACCATTTTTTTACCTGTTTTGGTGCAACACTCCTTCAAATGAAATAAAGTCAGAAATTTGGTAATGATTTTCTTAATTGTTGATTGAAATGGCTTTCTAACATCCTAGAGAAGGTATATACCAAATTTCAAGCTGTTTGGAGCACTGGTTTGAGAGTTAGCTCAATTTTAGGTTTTTATTCGATTTTGGTGTAGCAGAGGTTCACGAACCAAAAGATCTCAATTTTTCAAGTTCTTTCAATATTTTGGTTTGGTTGGATTTTTAAGGTCATGATCTAGCCTTGGTTCAAGTTTCAATCCGTTTGGATCTACAGATCAAAAGTTTCATGGATATTTGGATTTAAAATAGTGTTATTTTTCACTGTTCATGGGCTAAAATTAGTATAGTACCGAGATTTTCAGACTTTTGACTTCTTGATCTTCATATTTTCTTATAACTGTTGGAGTGAAGATTAAACGAATACTTAGAAAAAAATTTAAAAGCACCATTTGCCACCTCTATTCCCATACCGATCATATGTTACGATAAGGGCCGACCATCCTACCCTAATTCACATCTAGCATAGTTAGGTGAAGGACCATGTGAGAAGGTCCAGCAAAATGTAGTAAAGAATTATTGCAAGTTTTGTAGAGTAATTGAGTGTTTTTGCAAAGATCACATTTTGTCTAGATTGTTTTTGGAATTCTTCAGGAAAATCGGAAGTACCGACATTGTGAACGTGGTCATAGCACAAAAAAAAGTAGTTCCAGTTTAAGTTGCAGTACGCATTTTTCATAGAAGTCCAATGTGAGGTGCGAAGGAGTGGCAGTACCAGTTTAAGGACCGGTCATACCGCTGTGCGGTAGTACCGACGTGTTACATGTGATACTACTAGTTTTCACATAAAAATAGGATTATGGGTTTTGGGTCATAGATTGAGTTGGGGTGACCTAGGTTATTGCATTAAGATTGCAAGATGCATGTTTTAACTAACGTGGATCAAGTTGTGAAGAACATGTGCCTGAGAAATATTTCTTTGTCTTTGGATGTGTAGGGTCGCTTGGAGTCAACCATGGTCAATAACGAGGATCACGCTATGCTCATGAAGTAGCTAAGATCTAGAACGATCGAGGATAAGGGGTGAGATGGTGAGTTCAAGCATAGCACGAGAAAGGCAGAAAATGCTAATGACGAGTTCGAAAGGTGGGATTGCGCCATGTGGCTTGGACGGTCCTAGTGAAGTTGTGATTCATGGAACCGGGACGGAAGAGACTTGGCAACATGTGACAAACTAGTGGTGCACCTACACGTGGCAAGCATGGCGGTTGCTTGCAATGGGAGATGAAGACCGCATCAAGGAAGGGTAGTTTTGCTAAAATACTAAAAACTATCTTGCATGAAAACCGCGATGCATGAGTGGCACTTGTAAGAGTGGTTTAGGTCAAGATAGAGCTAATTTGATCAAGACGTATCAAGATTAAGGATTTAACAGATTTGGGCTTATATGATTTGAAAAGCATGCATAAATGAACATATGTAAGTAAAACCCATATGTATGGGGTTGACAAGTGTTTTCATTATGCTAAGTGGATAGTATCCACTAAGAGATGGATATGGCTGGCTATCCTATCTATAAAAGGGATTAGGATGGAAACATGTGGTTAACCATCCAATCCCTCTCTCATGTGCTCTCTCGTTTAGGGTTTGTGTTTGAGAGTGGAGTACTTGGTGTGCTATGTGTCCTCCAAGGTAGAGTGGCTGTAAAACCTAATTCCTCAAGTGGCAATATATCAATCTTTGATCTGTTCATGTTTATCTCTCTATTTGATTGATTTGCTCTTATTTTGGTTGGTCTTTCCTCTTCTCACAACCTTTTTCTTGTTCAAAGGGTTTTTTGAGTGATTTTTTCAGTGTTCTTGTTTGCTATGACATGTGGAAATATATCTAAAGCCATCTTGGCTATTTTCTACCCATGAGCAAATCCTAATCATTGATTTTGGTTTTATATCACTTTAGGTGCATGCTTGCTCAAAAATCTCATAAAGGCCTCAACTTTATCAAGGGTTTTTTGTGATCCATAGATGAAATAGGTTCTTGAGACTTTAAGCAATATGTGTACAAAGTTTCACGAATTTTGGATCATTCAATCAAAAGTTACATGGATTTGTGATCTCGTGATCGTGCTGAAAACCCTATTCATCCTAATTTTGCTATAGCAACGATAGTACCACGAGTTTTGTAGCGATAGTGCCGCAGTTACTGGCTTTCGACCATTCTCAGGTTTTCGATCACTCACTGGTCGTCGACCACTCTAATCTTACTTCGACCACTTTGGTTTTTGATTACTCACTAGTCGTCGACCACACTAGTCATATTTCGACCACCTTGGTTTTCGACCACTCACTGATCATCGACCTCACTAGTCGTATTTCGACTTGTTTCGATCACTTTGGTTTTCGACCACTCACTGATCATTAACCACTAGAGTCGTGTTGCGACCACTCGCTAATTGTTGACCCCTCGAATCGTATTCCGACCACATTGACTTTTGATCTGTCACGGTAGTATCGCAAGTATAACGATAGTAGTATCGTGCCAACTGTTTCTTCATAGTGGTTTAGATTCTTGATTATCTAGATCTTGAATAGGTTTTTATCCTAATCTTTATAATTTTGTAGCTATTGTAGTAAGGAATAGGTGAATACTTAAAGAAAATTTTAGGGCACCATTCACTTCCTCTATTGCCTATTCGGTCTAACATTAGGCAAATGGCCGACGCACGTTAACTCGGACCGCGAAGCGGCCAGGCACGTCCAGCCACACCACACACGTGATCTGCCCCAGACGCAACGCTTTGAGCACATGCGTCGCGTTAGCATCTTTTCGCGCAGGAGGCTAGGCACGCTCGACGCCTGCTGCCAACGCCTCTTCATTGCTACCACCGCCGCGCGCGACGACAGCGACGTCGTCGCCGCCCGCCCGGCCGAAATAACCACCGGTGGTGGATCGTGACGGGAAATGCATCGCTAGGAAGAGAAAAGAGTGATGATACTGTGCGTGCAGATTGGGATTTCCCCAAAAGTGCTTTTGTCAATTGCCAGCCAGGCAGGTTTTCTACAACCCCTGGTCCTCCAGCGTAGCATATATGGGTTGCTTCTTTGTTGCAAAAACATTGTTCTTCTATATATGTATTTTAACCCCTAACCGTCATCTTAACCCCGAACTCAACGCAGTCCGAGTGTCTGATGTCAATATTCCGTTACCCAGATAGTGGTACACCTCAGTTTCTCTTGTCCTTATCTCAACCTTCTTACATCCAATTGCACGATTATAGACAAGCGAATAAAATGTGCATACTATTTCTTCTTTAGCTAAGGCTCTATTCTGACCTCTCTTCCTGTATCAACAACCCGATATCTGCGAGTTGAACATCAGACGGTTCGTTCATCATTAATTTATAACAAAATAGCACCAACACCAAAACCGCTCCATTTGACAGAGGATAAGCCCCCATAAAAAGGAAGAGAGAAAACCTAATCGATTTACTTGCTCGTATACATCAACAAATGGAATACACGTTAGCTCACCAGCTCAACTCAAAACACCTGCCACACTCTTTCCAGTATCGACGACAAAAGATTTGAGGTCACCTCGCCGTGACACGGCCTACGTAGACGTCTACTGCCAAACAAGCTAGGGCACACGCGTGCGCGTACATGTGATGCGATGCGATGGTGTTGGTGGCGGGTCAATAGACCATGTCGTCGCGGATGACGCTGGCGATGGGCGGGTGCGCGTAGGGGCCCTTGAGCCAGGTGTTGGCGATGAAGCGGTAGGGCGCCTCCGTGAGGTGGATGCCGTCCCAGCTGACGTGCGCGTCGGGGTCGTCGCACTCTGTCGCGCCGGGCAGGCCGCACGACGCGCTCATGTTGTAGTTGTACGGCCCGCCGCCGCCGCAGCACGCCCTCAGCGCTCCCCCCTTGTACCCTGCAAAATGTACGCAAAAGCACGCGCATTTCACGTTAGGTTAGACATTCTAGTTAGCAGTTACTAGCTATCGTCCGACCCTGGCGTACTCTGCTCTGCTCTGATCGGTTCTTGTAAGCTCCGAAGGCTTCTACCCATGTCCAGTCAACCTGCTCTTTGCTCTAGTACCTGATTAAGATACCCGCCTACCGCACATGGTATTTGCTACTATTTGCTTCTTTGGATAAGCAGTGAGGTTGTGATGGCGCCGTGCTAATTAGATTTGGGTGCATACTTCGGCTAAAGCAAATGACAATTTGTCCCTAAAAATGGATGGAACCGGTACGGTGCCAAGTTGGCCTGGCCATGCCAATGATCTGATTCTAACCCAATGGAACAGGGAAGCGGCTCAGGTGCAGGGACCCCTGTACATAGCTATGAGCAGGACGCGTCACGGTGCAACATGTATCTAAAAAAATCAAAAAATACTTCAAAAATCCAAAAAATAGTTTAAAAAATCGCAAGTATTTTTTAAAAGTATTTGTGGATACTTAAAAAGTATTTTTTTTAAATACTTACAAAAAATACTTTTTACAATTTTTTTACATTTTTTGGAGATTTTTTCAATATTTTTTTGATTTTTTTGAACACGTGTCGTGCCGTCACGCATCTTGTACAAAACTATGTACAGCCTGCACCTGAGGCGCTTCCATGGAACAGAGCCAGAGACAGAGCTAGAAGATACGTACGGAACAGCCGTGCCTGTGTGTGTTGGTGGTAAATTCTCAACGATGTTGCTCTGGCCTCTGACACCGGCGTATCTACGACACCATCTCTGCACCCCCCCATCCTACGTACACCACCAGTACCTCCATCTCTGCCCTGGACAGAGATCCTTGCGCAGTGGCGGTCATCATCGAAAAAAAACAAAAAGACATTGTGCTACGGTCATCCTGAGAACTTCTCATGTTGCGCGGAAAAGGGTTCGAGCATGTTTGGTTAGTTACCACCGTAAATAAGAAAATGTGGCATGACAAAAACAAAAGAAAGATAAGTGTGGCGAGTTGCGAGGCCTATCAAGCTAACGCACGCACCGAGAAAGAGAGTCGCGCGGCGCTTAAAATAAAATAAAATAAAAAAGTTAGAGACGGAAACCGTTTGCGCGTGCGCGTGAGATGACTGGTACGTTTGTGAGACGTAACCGGAAAGTCATTGGCTACTCTGAACATTTGGACTGCGTATACAGTACCAATGTTCCTACGTGCACTGCACTACGTGATCAATAGTGTGCTCAGTTGAGCTTATTTTCTATGACTTATAGCTAAGTTTTTATTATAATTAGTTAAAATTATACTGTAGTTGATATGACTTATTTGGCATAATTAAATTTAAAAATAAAAAAGATTAGCTCAGCATGTATAATACAAATGAATACCTAAAAAGAACCGATAAAAAAAGCACAAAAAATCTAAAAAATTAAAAAAAAATAAAATTTAGAAATAGTAAAAAAAGGGATAGCCAGAAGCCTAAACCTAAATGACAACCCTGAAAGGCTGAAACTGCTCAAAACTAACAGTGGTCAGTGCTCGTGACAGTACTACCATTTCTCGTCGGAACAGAGCAGAAACAAACAGAGGCATATATTCCCGTAGTGATGGTGGCCCGGCCACAACGGATCAAATTTAGGAAGAAGATGAAGGGAGGGATGGAGGAGGAGGAGGAGGGGACTGACCGTAGAGGTGAGGGGTGCGGGCGAACTGGATGTAGGGGGTGTAGTAGTCGGCATAGATGATGCGGGATTCGGGGCGGCGGCGCTGGAGCTGGTCGAGGGCGATGCGGAGCATGGCGTTGTGGTAGAGGGCGACGCTGTTGAACTTCTTGAGGCAGCCAGTGCGGGGGTCGTACTCGCCGCGGTCGTCGGAGGGGTACATGGTGAGCGTGATGGGGATGCACCCGGCGGGGAGGTTGCCAGGAACCACCACGTGCCGCGCGCCCTCGTCCAGGAGGCGCTCGATGCCGCCGATCATGGAGGCCACCACCTTGGGCACCATCGTCTTCACCTTCTCAAGGCTCCACTCCGCCTTCCACGCGAAGCTGTAGTCGTTGCCGCCGAACTCGCCGAACACGAACAGCGCCTTCCCGAAGAAGTCACTGCACTCTGCATTTAATTTTCAAGAAACAGAGGAGAACTCAGAACAGACGTGAGGGCGGCGGTCGAGGCGGCGGAGGACGACAAGAGCGGATTGCCTTACCTTGCGGGGAGGAGCAGACGGTCTGCTTGACCTCGTCGAACCACTGGAGCTGGACGCTCATGGATGTGTTGAAGGGCGGGATGCTCCACACGTTGTTGTCCTTGAAGTACTTGAGGTCCAGCGCGGTGGCGCCCATCACCGCGAAGTTGGCGCCCTGGCTGAAGTTGGTGCCCTTGTTCGCCGACGGCGCCAGCAAAGGCAGGTCGAACGCCTCAGCTGCAGTATGCGCGCGCGAAAATCAAACCAACCAACCAATCAATCATCCATTCGAGACGAGGCGATATGTTTCGATTAATTCAAGAATTCATATGAGTGTACACGCCGACGCACGCATGTACCGAGGAAATCGATGACGAGGCGGCCGTTGGAGCAGCGGGCGTAGGGCGGCGGAAACTTGGGCATGTTGGGCAGCTTGCCGGAGTTGATGATGACGAAGTTGCCCGTGTCGGAGAACGAGTCGCCAAAGCTGAATATGGCGTTATAGTACTGCGGCAACGGCTCCGCCGCCACCGCCGCGGCGGCCAGCAACAGGAGGATGCAAGACGACGGCAACCCCAAGAACGCCCTCCTCTCCATGGTCACAAAAGTTGGCAGCTCCACTCCGCACCTCACAACTGTGAAAGAAAGGAGGAATGGGACAACCAAAAGCAGGGGTTGCTTAGGGGATTGTTTTATAGTAGAGCACATGGGTTACAACTTACAACGGTGGTGGTAATTTTGTCTGCTTGATTGTTTATGGGACACTTTTTTCTAAAAAAAAACTCTTTCTCGCCCTCTGTGTCTGTTCGTGGGCGGCCTATGTCCGTTCCAAATAGCGATGTCAACAGACTTTTGGAACCCATTCACTTCTTAACGCACCTATTTTTCTTTTTTATTTACAATATCTATAGAGATATAATTGTGTATTTATTTTTTTTCTATTTTTTAATTAAATATTTCAGAAAAAAATTAACAACCACTATAGTATTATTTTAGTCAAAAACCTATAGTCAATAGCTGGCTAGAATAGGGCCTAAGTGTGATGGGCTATGAGTATGGACGGTTGAATGGAGATGGGAGGTGGGAAAGATTATAGGTCTATTCTTTTGTGGATTTTAGTTTCAGCTTTTGGCATTTCTACAGTAACTAGCTTTTAAACGGAGTGTCTTTTTAAGATGAGGTCTACTAGTTAATTGTAGCACATCCTGTACCGACTTTATTTATATCGGCAAAAGCCGCACGTGAATTTCAGTTACTCTGTAACACATGAACAACCAAAAGTCATAAGACACAGCCAAAATTTATAAGTGGCAGCCACAAAAGAACAGGCTCATATGTTTTGTTTAGGTGACTTTGATAGGAAGGTAACATGGCACACATGCCTTGCTTGCTTGGTGGGTTTTTTCCGGGGCCTGTGTCACCTGGGGACAGCTATGCTGACCGGGGGGGGGGGGGATATTATCTTGTTAACGATAATCTGCTAGCTGTTGAAGGGGGAGAAAAAACTATTATCATGACTGTTGGAAAAGAGCATATATAGATACATTTTCGTGTGCAAAATTCGGGCTGAAACTGTGGACCAGAAGATGATATTAGCAACGGGAATCTCTCTCACTGTTCAACTGGGCAGGGTAGAGTCAAAGGGAAGAAGGCATCAGACGACGTACTGCTCGAAGGAGAGGAGGGGCAGCACTAACACTAACGTGTGCCCCCAGATAGGCGCGAGAAATTATTGAGATTTGGCTATCTCCATTCCCCAACCATGATGATTCATGGCAACAACGTATCTCCGATCGTGTAATCGAGTAGTATCAGCTCTGCCATTGACGCCTACCTGCACAAGGGAAGATTTCTGAACTCATTTTATCGGAGCTTCTTTATATGTAGTCTTTATCTCGGCAGGAGTTTTTTTCGTAGTAGTAGTAGTACTATAGTTAGCTGTTAAAGTTTACTAGAAGAAAAAAAATTGGTGTGCTGTAGTGGCTTGGAATTGGAGTCGGGGGGCGAAGTGGGCGCGTGCGTGCACTGGCTGCGAGATTCCGTTTGGTAGAAACGGACAAGGGAGCAGCGGGCAAATGCAGTGCAGCGCGACGCAAAGACCGCTAACTGTAACATGTAATTGAGAGAGAGAATCATTGGGTTATTCTTGTTGGAAAACCTAAGTCGGAGTCTAGAGCTGAAAGTCTGATCCATAGTGAGTATCCCATCACTTAGTGTATAAATAAAGGGTAACAATCATTGTAACTTATACTTGTGAATGAGAAAGGAATAAAGAAAGAAATAAGTTCCCTATTGTGTGTTCAATTTATTATTTTGCACTATTCTGTGTTTGATCCATCTCTCTTGCCTATGAGGAATCGTTCGGACTTGACTCGTCAGCAACAGTTTCTCAACACGTTATCAGTACGAATTGCTCAGATGGATCACAAGGTAATCGTCGAAGCACAACACTTGTATATATTGAATCACTATCTAGATTGTGTTTATTCTGTACAATTTTGCATTCCAAATTGATTTTATTTTCACAATGCAAATTTTCTCTAATCTCCGTGAGTTAATTTAGAGTCGCTGGCACAATACCAATAGGACGAATGGAAAAGGAGGGATTTGTTGATTGCAATGTGGAAAAGAAAAAAGGGCCCTCGCGGAACAGCCCCGCACGACGCTTCCCGCACACAGCTGCCGCGTGTTGCGTCGCCCGCATGTGCCGTCGCGCCACTGTGCTGCCCGTATATAGCCAAGCCACCGCCTGCATGCAGCTGCACCGCCGTGCGTGCCGAGGCCATACCGCTTGCACTGGGTCGCGCCGCCGTGCCTTGCCGCCCGCATGCACCGCCGAGCTGCCACACCTTGACACACACATACGTCATAGCCGCTGGCTTGAAGCCGTGCAGTCGTCGACCCCTATACGGGCCATTGCGATGTGCGTCACTACCAGCTTGGAGCCGTGCCACCGATTTGGACACCACCCGTCTCCCGAATGACGTGTCGCCACTGGCCCCTACATGAGCCGTCGTCGACTCGCCCATCGACCGGACGAGGCACGTGCGCAGCCACCAGCACGGGCTCACCGTCGTGCCGCGCCGTCCCCACATAGCCGCCGCCGAAATTGAGCACCACCGTCACCCGCAGCACCTCGGTCGTCAGCTCTCCAGCCGCCCACAGCGCCTCGGCCGCCGGCTCCTGGCCGCCAGCCACGCCGCATGCCCTGGCGGGTGTCCTGCGCCTGCATGAGCTGCTGTCACACATGAATAGAGGTAGGGGAAACCTGACCCCTTTCTTTGATCTGACCAATGTGGGCCAGAGTGGGCCAGAAAAGGGATTGGCCGGGGAAAGAAAGAAAAGAAGAAAAAAATTAAAGGGTGGTCGGCACCTAAAATTTTGCAAGTAGGCCCTCAGAAAATTAGCAAATTGCGTGAAATGTTTTCTCAAAACCGAAAATTAGTGGATAAGCTCTTGGAAATTGCAGAATTCACAGAAAATTCATATTCCAGCATAAAAAGGCCTCTGGAATTCAAATTTTAAATTATTTTTATCATCTAAAGCATGTTTAGCACTATTATTATTATTTTCTATGCTTTCATGTATTTCCTTTTTGTTTTGATTAATCATAATTATTTATATTGCAGTTAATCACTGAAATTAATTGTAAAATTATAGAAAATGCGTAGGAAAATTTTTGGAACATTACGAGAATCTTGGTACCATTATCCAACTTATTCCATGCAACTTTTACCTGTAGTAAATTTACATATTCCTTTTATGCATATGTAGATGACAGTCATCACGAATTGGGAGTTCGAGGAGCTGGCCCAGCATGGTCAAAACTAGTTGACTTGGACTTCTGACATCAAGATTTTACTTGGACCTAAGAAGCTCTGAGCTACCGTTGAGATTGGTGCATCAAAAGATGTCAAACCCACACTTGAGAAAAATAATTAGGCACTTCACTTCCTCAGGCACCATCTTTGTCTCTTTCAAGAATGAGTACATGGCAGAGAAAAATGCACTAGCATTATGGATTGCACCCAAGAAGCTATTCAAGAAGCTAAAGTACACCTAGGGATGCAAACCGATCGAATACGGACAGATAATGTCTTTACCACATTGTTTTTATATTTTCTCGGATGCGGATACGAATACGGATATCTCGGATACGAATGCAAATACGAATAATATTGAATACAGATACAGAGTGAATACGAATCGAAACGAATATGGTCATGAATATTTATCGAAACATAAAAACCTCTTAAACTATAAATCCAAAATCAATGAAAACACATAAATAGTTTATCTTATCAAAGCATTAATGAAATCTAAACAATCATAAGTATTTTTATCCACAATAGTCATACCATTGTACGGATTTTAAATCTTTAAATGGCAGTTAATTTTTTCTAAAGTCCTAAATAATTCTTAATGGATTTCTACCATTTACATGTGACTAATAAATTAATTAAGAATTTAAATTTGCATCAGAATGATTTAAACGACAGTACATCAATTTAATCGGTACAAAATTTAATCTACCGACAATACTAAATTTATTTTTAATAAACATAAATATTTACTAGTGGGCTGGTTGCAGGGCGATGAGAGAGGCTGGTTTGGGCTAGGCAATGTTGGGCTGAAATCTCGGATATCCGGATCCATATTATCCGAATAATCCGTATTCGTATTCACCGGATATCAGGCCTATTGTATCCGTATTCGTTTCTGACAAAAAAAATCCATAATGCAGTGCTAGTAAGTACACCATTCTTCCTTAGGCAGAGCAGGAATGGATCCCACTTAGATTTACTGGCTTCAAAATGGTTGAGGAGTACAACTCTGCTCTGCATAGAATTTGTACCAATCTTCAACTCTATGACGGGTAGGTCACAGATGAGTAGAAGATTGAGAAGACCCTCTCCACCTTCCACCCTAATGCAGTGCAGTCTACACGCAACTATCGTCAAGATAGCTACAAGGAGTATGCTGAATTGATTGATATTATGCAAATTGCAAAGGCTAAGGATAAAGTTCTCTACAAGAACTTTGTCACACAACCATCTGGGAGCTCCGCTAGCCCTGAGGCCAACGTTGGGAGCTACAAAGTACAGGGCCTATAATGAAGAAAAGGGGAAGGAAGGGTAAAACCGCAGCCCAGAAAGCACAAGTCAAATGCTCCACAGGAAAATAAGGCCAGCAAACCAAAGAGAGACAACAAGCCTTATGGTCAACAAGATTTGTAAAGAGCGCAACATGTCGTCGATGCCTTCCAGACCAAAAAGAAGAAGGGCAGTAAAAGATAGCATAAAACCCACTTTACCTTCGTTGAGGGGGAGAGTTCTCAGCAACTACCTGCACCAATGGAGATTGACTCCACTACTGCAACAGCACCCTCTCTTGACATTGCAGCTACCACCGCCATGATTTCCCAGGAAGAACATCTCACTCCTAAGAAGATAGCAATCAAAGTTTCTAGTTTCTTAGTAGATTCAATCTAATGCACAAAATGCATTTAGAATTTACTTGTTATTTATTTCATGTGTCGAAGGAATAAGTTAGACTTTGCATTGATGGTACTCAAACAATTTTTTTCATGATGGTTGGATGATATTAATTCATTCATTCAGTTAATAATGGCATGATACATTCTGATATTTGGAGTATTTTATTTATGTGTTGATTGTCTCCTACCACATATTAATAAAGTATTTTATATTAGAATGTGTGTGGTGCCCTATAGAGGAAGTGTGCTTAGCTGACAGTAGCACAATGAATACCATTTTGAGAGAGACCAAGTTCTTTCAGTCAATTAGCAAGAATGATGGCGGCCTTACAATAATCGTCGGTAGCGATGCTTGTATAATAGGCTCAGGAAGAGCCACAAGTATACTCCCAATGGATACAACTTTAGTCATTCAAGAAGCTTTATTGTACCCAGAATTGACTAGAACTCTCCTATGTTTCAAGGATATTCGCGCTAATAGTTTCCACGTTGAAACTGAAGAAGAGTTTGGTAAAAAATACCTGCTCATTACAAAATGTGAAGCAAGTGGAAAAAAGGTATTAGAAAAGACTTACTTCATTTGTGGCTGGGCTATATTACACTAATATTAAGGCACCCACAGCCTATATTGCACTGAAAACGATATTTAGAAGCTCTGAACTCTTTTGTCTCTGGCATGATAGATTAGGCCACCTAGGTTTTAGGATAATGAGAAATATAATTAACAATTCACTGGGACATAATATCGATGTAATGATTTTCCCGAATTAGGAAGATTTTGTGTACCCCGCATGTGCCACTAGAAAATTAATTACTAGACCACCGAGAAATTAATTACTAGACATTCTGCTCTAAAAGTGAAGGATGATTTCCCTGCATTCTTAGAACGCATCCAAGTAGATATTTGTGGTCCTATATAGCCACTGTTAGGGCCATTTAAATATTTTATGGTACTCGTCAATGTTTCCTTGAAATGGCCACACGTATATTTATTATCTACGAGAAACCATGCTTTTGCAAAGCTGATCTCACATATAATTTAAATTAAAAATAATTTCCCTGATCATTATATAAAGTCCATCAGAATGGACAATGCCAGATAATTTACTTCAAAGACATTTGATGATTATTGCATAATAATGGGAATTAAATTTGAGCATTATGTACCACATTTTTACACTTAGAATGGACTGGCAGAAGTATTAATTAAGGGAATTAAATTTATTGCCTGACTGTTTTGGCGGAATTGTAATTTACTAACTACGTGTTGGAGACATGCAGTCCTACATGCAGCAACTCTCATCAACTTTAGGCCATCGGCATATAACATCAATTCACCTATGCAGCTAGCACAAGGATTAGCACCAAAAATTTTACATCTCCGTATGTTTGGTTACAAAGTTTATGTACCTATACCTTCACCATAGCGTACAGCAATGGGCCCTATCCGAAAATCTGGGATAGGTTATGAGATAGCATCCATAATCAGGTACTTAGACTCCATGGCAGGAGATTTGCACACCAGCTGTTTCGCTGATAGTATACTTAATGAAAATAGTTTTCCGACATTAGGGGCAAGAAATCAACCCCTTAATCAAAAATATCGAGAAATTACATGGCAAACCATGTGAATCCAAGCACATGACCCGCGTACTAGTGAAGCAAATAGAGAAGTCCAGAAGATCATTGATTTGTAGGCATTAGCAAATCAACTGCCTGAACACTTTAGTGATTTAAATAGCATGACCAAGTCGTATGTGCTTACACGCAATGCACCGGAGAGGGTTGAAATACCAAAGAAAATTGAAGGTATCCCTAATCCCATCCAGAGGCCTTAGAATAAAAAGTCGAGAACTCTGGCTTCTCGAATCCCAAGTAACCAGGGATGCCTATTGAAAAGGATAAGAAAGACTTGACACAGCCAATCACCGAAGTTCCCCAAAACCAGAAGAGGAACCAGTTGAGACCGGCTCCGGTATGACACCTCCAAGAAAAGGCATACTAGATTTGAACATTCTCACATAGGGCGAAACCATCATAGATATGTGCGCACTCATCGGATCTGAAAACTAAAGGGATTTGCCCCCGCAACGGGAAGAAGCAATGAGCAAGTATAAGCACTAGAAGAATCAACCCATCATGAAATAGCTATAAACTATGTACACATGGGAGAATCCATGAATAGGACAACAATAATATTGACATTTATTTTGCAAACAAAATTGCTGCATTCATCGATCTTGATCCAGAGCCTACACTAGACCGGATATCACATTTACCATAAACCTATTAGGAAGGTATAGTACAGAACCTACCAAAATGTATTGGTAGGGAATAAATGACATTTTCCTATACTTCCAAGGAAGCAAAGACCTTGGACTGTACTACAGAAAGAACCAAAATCTGAATATGATTGGCTATGTAGATGTAGTTTATTGTCAGACCTACATACGACTAGGTCACAAATAGGCTATGTGTTCCTATGTGGTGGAACCATAATTTCATGGAAATCATCTAAGCAAAGTCTTATATCGACTTCGAGGAATCACTCGGAAATCATAGCACTATACGAAGCCGCATAGAAATGTGTTTAGCTTCAACGAATGATTCACCACATCCAGCAATCATGTGGATTGAATATCGTGCAAACTCCCATAATTATCTATGAAGATAATACAACTTATGTTTGTATAAGTGTGACATGCTACATGAAGAGTCATCTCACAAAGTATATCAACTCCAAG
Organism: Dendrocalamus sinicus; assembly: GCA_036346575.1. Taxonomy (NCBI): domain Eukaryota; kingdom Viridiplantae; phylum Streptophyta; class Magnoliopsida; order Poales; family Poaceae; genus Dendrocalamus; species Dendrocalamus sinicus. The sequence continues at coordinate 8,167,435 of CM070653.1, read as the reverse complement.
TTCTTTTATGCTCATGAATTGCAAAAGATGGATAAAATACTAAGTCATGTGAAAATCTTACAGATTTATTCACTCAGTCACTTCCAACATCTAATTTTGAAAGGTGTATACGTATAATTGGAATAATGAGACTTAGAAAAATGCAGAATTCTGAGGGAGATTCTTCTCGAGCTCACTATTAAAACTTAATCACGAAGATCAAGTACCTAAGAAATAAATCCTGTAGATTAAATGAAACTGGGTGGATTGTACTATTTTCCCTTACAAGTTTTCCGAAAGTTTCTTGGCCGAGGTTTTTAATGAGGCAATTTATGTAACACTACATAATATGTATCATGTATTTGTTTCTCCAATTTTTTCCATTGGGTTTTTATAGAGTTTTGACGAGGCATGGACGTGTCAGATGAGTGCTCAAAGGGGAGTGTTGGGAAATCTTAGCCTAGGCCTGCAAGATTGACTCATGATGGGCACCTAACCACTTAGTCTATACATAGAGGGTACCAATCATTGTAACTTGTACTTATAAGGGAGAAAGCAATAAAGATAGAAAGGAGTTTCCCAAAAGGGAGTGTTGGGAAATCTTAGCCTAGGCCTGCAAGCTTGACCCATGATGGACACCTCACCACTTAGTCTATATATGAGGGCACCAATCATTGTAACTTGTACTTGTAAGGGAGAAAGCAATAAAGAAAGAAAGGAGTTTCCCATCTCTCTATGTTCAATCAATTATTTTGTACTATTCTGTGTTTGATCTATCTCTCTTATCTAAGAAAAATCGTTTGGACTGGACTCGCCAACAATGGTTGCTCTACAATTCTATTTGCAAATGTGTTGATCACTTAATTGATGGGAAACTGCGAGAAACAGAGCAGAGTTTTGGTCAAAATGATGAAGCAAAGAAAACTAGAAGTTACCCTCAAAATGAGAATTAAAGGTACGTACTATTACATGAGCTAAAAGAAGTAATAGTAAGGATGATTTATCATCCAATTATCCCTCTTAACTTTCAAAGTAAAAATAAAATAGGGAAACGGGGAAATTAGCTCGTCGACACTACAAAATGTGTAAGTTAGAAAATAACGCCCACTATGAGGCTAAAAATTGGGCAATATACAAATTGTAAAACACCACAGTCCTAGTAAAAAAAACACAAAATCCAGTAAAATGCTCCTGATTTTAAATTGCAGTCCAAAAAACACAAAATAGTAAATTAATCAACCACACACTATATAAACTGATCTAACCAGTCAAAGGGATCAATTGGACTGATCCACACTCACTCTTATCTCAAACCAATATAAAATCGGTAGCGACGATTCCACACCGACCATTTGCGCGTCCCCGTTGCGTTTACTTACCCTCGTCTCCAGACAGACGCCCATAATTTCTTGATCACTTTCCTGCAAGTATAATAAGAGGCTGTTAGTAGACTGTATGCTAAGGTGGAGGAGACAGAGGAGGAGAGAGAAGAGATGTGGGATGTAAGTTTACAGTCAGCTGAGAGCATCTCCAAGAGATGCCCAATAAATTCACACCCTAAATCTCTTTTTACAGATCCTAATCACGATATAAGGTCCCAAAATAATCATTCCCTCCAACAGATACCCTAAACCAGAAAAATAGTATTGGGAGCCTAGATCATCCTCAATAAGTAGAGAGCGACAGCTCATTTTTTGGGTGTGTTCTATTTTTGGGAGTCTATTTGGGAATCTGTTGGAGCTACTTTTTACCCTTTAACTCTAAAATTTAAATATTAAGAGCCATATAGAGTATCTCTTGGAGATGCTCTGAAGCACAAGAACCAAAAAACTTTGTGAGAGAAAGGGTGGGTCATACAGCCTTCAGCTGGCTGTAAACTACTATATGAATGGACTGATAAGTAGGCTGTAACTGTCCATACAGCCAGCTAAAGGCTGTATTATTAGCCTTGCTCTTCAAGCAGCAGACTCATGGACTTTACTGAGAATCCCCATGTGATTTCGAGCCCCAGTTCTTGATTTTCACGGCCCATTGATCATCTCCCGCATTCCGTGGCGCATTAATTACTATTGCACTATGCATTGATCAAACAAATCGCGAGTTAATTGAGTAGTGTTTGATTAATCACCATCGCTGACAGATTGCTCTTCTTGGGTCGGCAGGGCGGTTTATAAGAATCAGCAATTGTTTTGGACCATTCTAAAGAAATACTAGTATGCTAAGTATTCCATTAGCTTTCTGGATCAGAGTTTCTGGGCGTAAATTTACATGTGAATACATTGCATAGCTTGTTGACCCGCAGAAGGCTAAGGTGTATAATTTCTGTATATGGGCAAATATACCATGTGGCTCAATGGTAAGGAACTAAGCACTGTAGTCATAATTCATTGATTTTCGGGCATGTTTGAAACCAGGGGCGAAGCCAGGAAAACTAGACATTGGGGTCACTAGGCCACTAGAGCATGGCCTGATGCATGCGTTGGACACCTGGACTAGGGGTGTTGGGCTACCGGCTGGAAGAAATGGCTTCATGCCTTGGGCTGATGGGTAATGAGAGCTGCTGTGGCCTGAACTGGGTTCACTTGATTTATGTTATTGGGTTCACCTACAAAAAATACATGAGATACTCAGTGTACTGCTGGGCCACATTGGTGTCACAGGACCCCAATGCCATAATGCTGGCTTCGCCCCTGTTTGAAACATAGAAATTCTTTTTAAAAAGATTAGGAAACCTCCTAAGGTAGGAAGTGTTAGTGGTTTGTGCGCATACTGCTGGATCACTAAGAAACCAACATTTTGTGTGACACTAAACATGTTAAGGTGCAATCACAGCGCATAGGAATGTTTTAAGGTATCCGCACCGCGAATTTATTCAAATCTATAAAAATACAAATAACTAGTGATATTTAAAACATATCCTTCGTTTTGAGGACAAAAAATCCCAAAATAATTCTAAAAAATACTAGAAATTATCACATTAATCGAAAGAAAAAGATAAGAATCTACCTCGCTTATTTTGGTGAGACTATGTTATAACGATGTAGAATAATCATATATAAATATTTGAGTTATATAATAAATACAACTATATTTTCAATTATAGACACTAGAGTTGTATATCAAAGATGATTGTATACTAACATCTAACTGCATAATTACGTGGATAAATTTACAAGTTGATGATAATTTTAACTCATTTATTTTTGTTACTTTCCTGCTAGAATATTTATAGCACCGTCCTTTTGGATGCATGCTCTTGTGTTAACTGAACCACATGCACCATCAGTTTGGTTCCGTTGGCTAAAGTTTGCTGTCTCAGATTGTGTACAATGATACATATCAACTGTTTGTAAATGTATATCATATAAAATTTGGATGATATAGAGGAGAGAGAAAGATACTATCTACTATTTAATAGACGGTTTTATAGACAATTTTTACTATCTATACTATTGTATAGATAACTATATAAACAATACATAAACAATACATTATTTTTATAAGACTATTACAAACAACTATATAGACAACATATTGTATGCGTTATCTTTAGTTCTGTTTATAGATGACATGAAGGTGTATTACAGATTACATCTGTTTATACTATTGTACATGCTCTTAGTCGTATCACGTCCCCACTCCCCATACACGGCCGTAGTGGGCTACTGCAAGTTGGTTTCAACCATTATGTGTGATATCACTATTGTTATCACTCTAAGGGCATGTATAATAGTACATACACCTATCTATAAATGTATGTCAAATAGGATTTTAGGTGAAGTTGAGGAAAGAGAAAAAAGGAGAGAGAAAGTTGATGTATGCTTTTTAATAAACGGTCTTATATAAGGCTTTTTACTATCTATACCATTGTATAAACAACTATATAGACAACACATTAATTGCATGAGAATATATATATATATATATATATATATATATATATATATATATATATATATATATATATATATATATATATATATATATATATATATATATATATATATATATATATATATATATATATATATATATATATATATATATATAGACAACTATATAGACAACATATTGTATGCATTGCCTTTAGTCCTGTCTATAGATGACACGGAGATGTATTACAGACTACTGCTATCTATACATTGTACATGCTCTAAGAGCATGTACAGTGTATAGACGACGGTTGTCTGTAATACACCCCTATATCATATATAGATAGGACTAAAGATTATACAATAGGTTATCTATATAGTTATCTGTAGTTGCATCACACGATTAATGAGTTGTTTACACAACGATATACATAGTATAAGTTGTCTACAAGACCGTATTTAAATAGTAGACATCATCTTTCTCTCTCCCCTTCTCTCCTCCACATCATCCAAAATCTTATATGGCATGGACTTATAAACAGCTGACATGTATCATTGACATGTCCTAAGAGCTATACAATGGTGTGACGTTAGCTATCTATAAGACTTGCCACTTAGGATACGAGATGATGTGGAGGAGAGAGAGTGCATAGAAAATTAGGACATCTCTCATGTACAATCAATTGTAACATAAGAAACAAGATACATTGTGTCATAAAGAAGCTATCTATTGAGACATGTAAAAAAGATAACTCATTGTAGAAGTGGTTTTTAATATTATCTCTAGATGTCATGGATGATATTATAGACACCAATTATCTATATTATTGTACATGCTCTAAACAAATCAACTACATCTTAAATATTCATCATTCAACTACATGGAAATTTTCTTTCTAGAATACATGGAATCCCCCTCATATATTCAATTTGGTAAATGTTAGATCATATGGTGGTCATGATTAAAAGTGAAGATGAATAATTAACATTTGGATTGCTTTGGATTTTGTGTTTGTGAAAGTTTCGATCGATCGCAGTCGAAGGTTTTGATTACAAGTGTTTTTGTTCTGCTCTGAGTGGTTTCGATCGGCTCCAAGTGGTTTTTCTGTGCTCTGAGTGGTTTTGCTTGGGTTCGAGTGGTTTTCATCTGCTCTGAGTTATTTTGGTTTGCTTCAAGTAGTTTCAACTAGTCCAATCAGGTCCGAGTGGCATCGGACGGTTTCCGGGTAGCATTGGCACATCGAACAGTTTCCGAGTAGCATTGGCGCATCAGACAGCTTCCGAGTGGCATTGACGCATCAGATGACACTCGAGTGGCATCAGAGGATCACATGACTAACTTTGACCACAATCGACTCCGACCACGTACAACTTTGACAACGATCGACTTCAACCATGTCTAGCATCGACCTTGAAGAATGATGGCCCAGGTGATGTTTACGACTACGTTGTTTTTGTTTATGACAATGATGTTTTTGGTTACTACCACGCGCACTCAGAGTTGTTTATGAATGTTGTTTTTGATATGACCACATGTAGCCGCTCTTTGGTCGTAGCTACAATACTTTCTCATAGTCGTAGCTACAGTGTCTGGTCAATACTCGATAGTTGAAGATTTTACTGGTCGATAGTCGAAGTCTTTGTGGACTGCTATCATAGTCATAGATTTCACAATCTTGTCTTTATAGTCATAGACTTTGCAGTCTATTGTTGTTGTCTTCGGTAGTCGAAGGCTTTGTGATCGGTTTCCGTAGGCTTCATGGTCGGTACTCGTAGACTTCATGGTCGGTACCAGTACTACAATTCTTATGGTCTTTGAGTTTCTTAAGTACTCATGTTGGGCCAGTGGTTGATTGGTCTAGGGTCAGTGCTACAATACTAGGTAGGTACTCAGTGATTAGTGAACAGTGTTTGGAGGAACAGTACTCGAAAGTTTTGGTACTCGGAAGATGTGTGTTCTCGGTAGTGGGTAGCGATGCGTGTTATGCTTGAGTGTTTTGAGCGAAGCGAAGGTAATTCCCGAGTACTTATTGTTTTCAATTATTCGATGAGCTAGCGGTCTTAAGAAGTTGTCTGGAGCTGTTTTATGGAAAGCGATGGAATGTGCTGTAGTGGACGACCTGGTTAATGGTCGTGAATGGTTCTGTTCTTGTCTATGATGGACAAGGGTTGTGTGAGTGTGTGCGTGCTAATGACGGTCAAGTTATGGAGAACTTATGTCGGAAGAATGTTTCTTTGGTCTTTGCATGTGCAGGCGAGCATGGAGAAGATCATGGTCAGTGATAAGGAGGATCGGGACTAGGAGGGGGTAATCTGAGGTCTAGGTGATCGAGATGTCACGCTAGGTGATCGGGCTCAATTAGAGCATGTGATGATGCGTGGAGAAGCTACAGAAGGTGTGGTCCTGCAGGGTTTGACACGAGAGTTGGTGATACATGATGGAGCCTTCGTCATGTGTTGAGGTTGGAGACGTTATGGAGGGAGTCCGTAACAGGAGGGTTTAGAGATATAGTAAAACACATGTTAGGAAGGGTTTCGTGTCCATTAATTTGAGGAAGAGATGGAGTTGTGTGTTCGTATTTAAGGCAGACACGGTTCATACATTAGCCTATAAATGCAGAGAGAGGTTAAGGGCTAACGTGTGGATTTTTATAGGGCTTTTGTTGATAGAGCTTTTAGGGGTGATGCGAGGGTGCTTTTTAACCATGATACAGAAATGATAGATCAGATTTATTTCAAGAAAAGTTTGCTGGCATCGGTGACGTGTTTTTTGAGCATTGTGTGTCTTCTGTCTCTAGCGTGTATTCGTTCGAGCGATCGAAGTGTTTGAATGGCTGAAGTCTTTGAGCGGATGGAGATTATGACTACATGCAAACGCGGGCGTAGCGAGGGGTCGTAGCAAGCGGTTGGATGATCGAAGCATTCATCGAGCACATGCGAGCGAACTAGCATCTTGCGATCATAATTGATATATGGTAATTTAGATTGTTTTTCTTCTGCTTTGAGTTTTGTTTTTAGTTCTAAAAAACAAAGACAATCATTCACCCTCTCCCCCTATTGTGCCATACAATCCTACATTATTACAATTGGATTTGACTTCCCGACGGTAATGGCCAAGATCAAGGCTGGTACGAGTAGCCAACCGATAGCAAGTCCAATAAGTGTGACGATTCAGCTATTTGGCTACACACTAGATTAACTTCTGGGTTATTTGAGCTTTAAGATAGCTAAGCCAATCAACTATTCCTGCCCCTTGGAAGGTTGATGTAAAAATATACGGGAAAATAAAGAAATTGGAGAGAAGATGTGTAGGACCAAAATGACGACAAAGGGGGGGTGAATGTCGCTTTCTAAAAATTAAATTCGCCCCTCAAGTACCCACACTTATACTTCATCTCCAATAGCTATGGAAGCTATGAAGGTAGAAGATATGCACTTACTGGAAGTCAAGGCAACAAGGAAAAACCAGATCTAGAAAGAAGCAGTCAAGAAAAATAAATTCAGAGCAAATCTGACTGCAAGCGGTAGTACCGCTGAAACGAGCGGTAGAACCTCTGGGCGGTAGTACCGCTATGCCGAGCGGTAGTACCTCTTACCGTTCGGACCGTCCGAACGGTTCATTGCTGTTGATCGGACTGGTCCGAACAAAACCGGTAGTACCGCTATGATGAGCGGTAGTACCTCTCGAGAAAAACAGCAAACAGGATTTTTCAGGCACCAGACCGAAACTTCGGATTTTTGGCTAAAAAGAGGGTTTGCTTTCAATCTCTTTGATCCAAATCCTTACTACAACGTAACAAATAGTAAGGGGACCCTGAGAAACAGGAGAATCAAACCAAAAAGCAAGAGTTTCAGATTATGGGTAAAAATCTGAAATTTTGCAAGACCCGAGCCAAAAATCAAATTGCTTCCCAACCTTTGATCCTATGGCCAAGCGATTTTGCAGATATGTTAGCAATAGCCATAGAACTCCTCAGACAAAAACTCAGGGCAATTCCTTAAGAGAATCAAGAAATCAACCAAACCCTAGAAAAGCTCTGAAGAACAGGGAAGCCTCAAAAATGAAATCTTGAGATTAAATGAAGTTTGCTCTTGGGAAACTTGATCAAATGATCTTGGAGAATCATCCCAACCTAGAGCAACCCATTTTGGGCCTTCACAACAAGAAAAACACAAGAACTCAAAAACTCAAGAAATCAAGAAATGAGGCATCGAAGGGAAACAGAGAGCACGGGAGAAGAACTTCAAATTTCATTCCAACCATTCAAAGATTACAAAGGATACAAGGAACTACGTCCCCATACGCATGGACATTCGGAGGAATGATTACAAGGTAGATCAACTCTCCCTCTTCCTCTCCCTAAGCCAAGAACTCACTCACTACATGCTTGAGAGGGGATGAACACACAGACTCTCAAGAAACCATCGAAGGGGACACAGAGGGAACACAACTCTGCCTCCACCAACAACTCTCAACAACTAAAGCCTAAAGCCAAAACAAACTCTAAAGCCTATTTTGACTAAAGGAAACCCTAAAATCCCTTCAAGTGTTCAAGTGGGCATGCAGCCCTCTCCACCTATTTATAGCCCACGGCTAACGGGTCTCCGCCCCGTTACGCCCGCTATTTCCAACGGAGCCCGCTCTCGCTTGTGCAGTCTTGCGAAATTCCCGATTCGCCCCTCTGCACCTTCCGGGAAGCTTCCGCGCTCCTTGTCTCGCACGCCTCGCAACCACCTCGAGTCCACGTCGTCTTCGACACATCCCGACCGTTCTGACCTCAGCGCCACCTGCGCCTAGTCCGGTCCACCGTGTCTCGCCACGACTCCGTCTCGACGTCCTGCAGTCACACAGACAAGAAACACGTCAAATAACACCGCTCGATACATGAAAGCGTAAATACCATTATACTTACCACATATGAAGTCCAACCTGTCGAATCATCGGAATATGAATCCTAATCCCATATGACCAAGTATGACCGAGTCCGACTGAGCCGATTGCACCGCGCAACGACTCGACTCCGAACCACTCAAACCAAACTCGACTCTCCTAAACCAATGTCAATTACTCATCATACACATGGGATGACCTCCACATGGTCTCTCAATCTCCCCCTTGATGAGTATATTGACAAACCCAGAAAAAGCAAGAAGTTGAGTTTGAGTTTGAAGAATCCAACATGGTCCAAAGAAAGAGATTGAAACTAATGACCATGTCAACAGAAGGAACACTAGAGCAACAACTGAAAGAGCAAATTGTTCTCCAAAGCTCTAAACTGTTCCCTAATGACTTTTCTACTCTTTTCTCCCCCTTTTGGTAATAAACACATCAAGAATGCAGAGGAGAAAATATGACATGTCAATGGATGTATATGGCTGAAGTTTGATTATTTCTAAGCATTTTGAGCCATGAGAATTATCCATAACGACCGTAATGAGATACACCAAGCCAAAACTCAATAAAAGGCTATCTAGATCATGATAAGATATGTATAACCTAGCTAGAACACATGGATGACAATCTGAAATATAGTGCATTTTGTGAGCAAGTCAAGTCATCAATGAGCAAAGTCTAGCTAGAGATATCCAAGGATGATGCAGGCCATGTCAATAAGCTAAGCGGATCAAGGAAGCTAATATTGAGTCCAAATAGAGTGCTATAAGCTCAAGATTGAAACATTGGTTAAGTACTTGATTCCTTTTGTAGCTTAAGCAAAATGAGCACAAATGACATATTTTCTTTTTGAAACTTATGGTTGTTGACAACCAACATTTTGTTTTATCATGTGCTAGATCTCAAGCCTTATGCGACTACTCCAAGCAAGAAGCTTAAGAAGATAGTCTAGGTCATCCAAAACTCCCCCTGAGTTCATGCCTAGTGCAATGGCAAGCCATCTCATGAGAAAGAATTGGTGAAATCAGTTTTTCGCACAAAATGAGATCTTTTTGCCTTTTAAACATGTTGTACTAAGTCATGCATCATCAAGATACTAAAATAGCTCGATCTAAGGCTCAATAAAGATTCAATGTTCAGCTACGCCTATTTGATATGGCATGGATCATAAAAGGATAGCTCAAGAAAGACTAAACTCAAATGTCAGCATGACAAGTTTTAATTCAAGTTGAGCAATTTTAATAAACTTATCATGGCAAAAGCTAGTCTACATCATGATAAATCGAGCATATAAGCACAAGTCATGGCAGGGTGTAAAGTATTATAAACATGTCATAACAGGATAATAATCAAGGCTCAATGCAGAATGCTGAAATGCAAGAAAATCCAGCTCCCCCTCAACATGAGATGCAACTTTTAGTTCAAGTTGAGTTAAGTCAACATTAAGCTCCAGAAGCTCCCAAATGAACTCCCCCTGAACCAAAGCAATAAAATCGAGAAGCTGGCAAAGAAAACAGCAAATAGGCAGTCCTTAAAGCATAGATAAGATATAGAAGATACTATGGCTTAGACAGACTCTCATCTACCCCATATGACTCCAGGACAATCAGCTGACCGTAAATCACACACTAGAGAGCAAACACGTACCCTGTCTACCCGAGGGTGGCCTAACCCTCGCTAGAACCTACAAGAAGTGAGTGAACTCAACCTAGTGAGATAAGAAATAGCTAATATGCAGCATCCTGGAAGCACAAGATAAGAGTACGAAGTCTAAGCAACTCGGCAAGAAAAGCACTCTAACCTATGCTGGAAGGACTAAACCCAAATGCACCCCGAATGCAATGCAACAGAAATGAGACAAAAGCATACTCAATACAGTAAAGCAATAAAGCCCAAAGCTCCCCCTCACTACAGTCCGTAAGGACAAACCACCCCAATCTCTCCTCGCAGAGCTGAAAACCTCGAACTATCCAAAGGCTTGGTGAAGATGTCAGCCAACTGGTGGTCACTCTCCACAAACTGGAGCACTATATCGCCCTTCTCTACATGGTCTCTAAGGAAGTGAAAGCGAATATCAATATGCTTAGTCCGGGAGTGCTGCACTGGGTTTTTAGCAATGTTAATCGCAGAAGTGTTATCACAAAAAAGTGGAACACTGTCTATGACCAACCCAAAGTCCCGCAGGGTCGAAACCATCCAAAGCACTTGGCTACAGCAACTGGCTGCAGCAACGTACTCAGCCTCTGCGGTGGACTGCGCAACACCGGACTGCTTCCGCGAGGACCAAGAAACGAGAGAAGTGCCAATGAATTGACAAGTGCCAGAAGTGCTCTTCCTATCTATCCTACAGCCGGCAAAGTCTGCATCCGAGAAGGCTCTCAAGGAAAGACAGGATGAGGAAAAGTACCAGATACCATAGTCAATGGTAGCTCGAAGGTACCGAAAGATGCGCTTCACCGCCTGACGATGAGATACGCGAGGAGAAGCCTGAAAACGAGCACACAGACACACGGAGAAGTGTATGTCTGGTCTCGAGGCAGTGAGGTAAAGAAGGGAGCCGATCATACTTCGCATTTTTTCGATCAACGGCTCGCCATCCTCATCTGGGTCAAGATAGGCTGTAGAAGCCATCGGAGTTGACACCGGCTTACCATCACTCATGTCGAAGTGTCTCAGGAGGTCACGAGTGTACTTGCCTTGATGTAAGAAGGTACCCTCCCGACTCTGCTTGATTTGGAAGCCAAGGAAGAAAGTCAACTCGCCCATCATGCTCATCTCAAACTCGGTGCTCATGACATCTGAGAACTGTGAAACCAGAGCATGGGAAGAGCTGCCAAAGATAATGTCATCGACATAGATCTGGACGCGCAGAAGGTCATTGCCAGGCCTACGGATAAACAAGGTCTTATCTACTTTACCCATTTCAAACCCATGACTCAACAAGTAGGACTTAAGCCTCTCATACCAAGCTCTGGGGGCCTGCTTAAGTCCATACAATGCTTTGGAAAGCTTGAAGACATGGTTTGGGTATTTGGGGTTTTCGAAACCTGGAGGCTGTCTGACGTAGACTTCTTCCTCAATAACTCCATTAAGGAAGGCACTCTTGACGTCCATCTGGTAAAGCTTGAAACCCTTAGAAGCTGCAAAGGCAAGCAGAATTCTAATGGCCTCAAGTCGAGCTACAGGGGCAAAGGTCTCCTCGAAATCTAGACCCTCAACCTGGGAGAACCCCTGAGCTACCAGTCTAGCCTTGTTTCGAATAACCACACCATCCTCACTCTGCTTGTTCTTAAACACCCACTTAGTCCCAATGATATTGTGACCTCGTGGGGGCTCGATAAGCGACCAGACCTTGTTTCTCTCGAAGTTTTATAGCTCCTCATGTATGGCATTGACCCAAGACTCGTCAGATAAAGCATGAGAAATATCTTTGGGCTCAAAGGAGGCAATGAAAGCAGAATGGAGACAGAATTGAGATAAGCCAGATTTTGAGCGGGTAACACGCTCGAAAAGGTCTCCAATAATCTGCTCTGAAGGATGAGCCTTCTGAATATGTCTAGGAGGTCTAGGGTGAGATGAAGAAGTGGCCTCTACCTCATGAGCAGAAGAGGTAGGAACAGAGCCACTAGCTCCAGAAGAAGCGGAAGGCAGAGGCTGATCACCTCGAGGTGCGGTGGAAGATGGCACCTTAAGGGGTGGATGAAGGACTGGATCGGGTAGACAACCCCCTCATTTCCATCATCCTCATCATCCACGAAGATGGGCTCGGACTGCTCTAAAGAACATGAGATATCGGGCCTAGTCCTCGGACTAGCCTCATCAAAGGTCACCTCACAGGTTTCTACCATTTTGCTAGACTCGTAGTTCCAGACCCTATAAGCCCGCGAAGAAGGCGAGTAACCTAGAAAGATCCCATCACAAGAACGTGACTCGAACTTGTCTAGGTTCCCGGACTTCAAAATGAAGCACTTGCAACCAAACACACAAAAATGAGAGACGCTGGGCTTTCGCCCATATCTCAGCTCATAAGAAGTGCGGTGCAAGTGTGCCCGAAGAAAAACTCGATTTGAGACATAGCACGTGGTGGCTATAGCCTCATCCCAGAACTTCCGTGGTGTAGAGTACTCATCAAGCATCGTCCCGGCCATCTCGACCAAGGTACGGTTCTTTCTCTGCACGACGTCATTTTGCTTTGGGACGTGCGGAGAGGAGAACTAATGCTCTACACCGATCTCACCACAGAAACTCTCGAAGTAGAAATTCTTGAACTCCGTGCCATTGTCACTGCGGATCGCTCATAAGGCACCCGGGAGCTCAACAGAAAGCCTACTGAAAAGACCTCGAAAATAAGAAAACGTCTCATCCTTCGAGGCTAAGAAAAACACCCAAGAATACCTCGAGAAGTCATCGACCACAACAAGAACATACCACTTCCCTCCTGCTGACTGCACTCGAGCTGGTCCAACTGTGTCCATGTGGAGCAGCTGTCCCGGTGCATCGGTCATAGTAACTGTGACCGGAGGATGAGAAGCGGCAACCATCTTGCCGTGCCGGCATGGAGCACAGACTAGATCTTTGACCACCTTGAGTTTCGGCAGACCACGAATGAGATCGTGGCCGCTAACTCGGGTCAAATGGTCAAATCCAATATGACCAAGTCTCCTATGCCAGAAAGAGAGATCGCGGGACTCAGAAGCAACTAAACACCTGAGAGGATCGCCAGAAGACTCAGAAAACTCAGCACGAAAGATCCTCCCATAACGAGTAATCCTGCAAACCAGACTACACGAGGAATCAAGAATTTTGCAATTGTTTTTCTTAAAGCTCACCTCGAAACCATCATCGGTAAGCTGAGAAACTGAAAGAAAATTGTACTGTAGCTTACTAACCAAGGCAACATCTTTCAAAATGAAAGAATCATTCACGCGCACAGTACCTTTGGCGATGACGCGCCCAGACGAAGCGTCTCCGAAGGTGATCGTCTCATCACCTGGAGCGCAGGCTAGGGAGGAGAACCAACGGGAGTCTCCGGTCATATGACGAGAACAACCGGAGTCTACAAGCCAAACCTTCTCCTTCCCTACCTGGCGAACCTGAGTCAACAAGAGACTAAAGTCTCAGTACTGGGGTAAATCAAAAGTGATTTTGGCACCCAATACTGAACAACACGTCGAGCAGATGAAGTAGTCAAGCACGACTGACCTCTATCTACCCTACGCTCCCTATGACTCAAAGAAGCAGAAGGTCCGTGAGTAGACCTGTAGCTGTTGCGGGGTCCGACTGCTACGGGAGAGCGAGTCGGAACACCGGCAACACGCTGATCATGCCGCGGGTAGCTGTCTCGACGGGGGAAACGAGATGTACCCTCAGGACGGCGGAAGTCACAACTGGGAGCAGCACGAGGACGAAAAGCAGAAGACTCAGAAAAACCAAGTCCTCGATGCTGCCCAAACCCCTCAACAGGAGAAAACCTAGACCTCGTGTTGGTCTTAGATGCATTCAAGGTCTGGGGCTGACCCTGAATACGCCTAAGAGACTCAACACGGTCTCTACACGCGATCTTGGCGCGCCGGAAGCATCTATCGACTGAATGTCCATCCTTCTGATAGAAGGTGCAGTGATACTTCACCTTCTGAGAGGTAGAAGTAGCACGGGGAGGCTTCGCCTTCTGAGAGGCCGAAGCAGCAGGTGGAAGCACCTTGCTGTCAGAAATCCCCTGGACAAAGCCCGCAGACTTGAATTTGACTTCATCAGATCTGGGCTCAACCTCGATCACACCTCCTACTATGGGTTTGAGAATAGCAGGAGGATGCTTCCTAATGTCCTCGCAGAAATCATATCCTAAACCTTGATTAAACTTGCAAATCTTGGACTGGTCTAGAATAAGATTCAGCTTCTTCTTGCCGCCTACAAACCTCTCGAGAGTGTTCATAAGGTACTGACACTCCCGAAAGAGAGAGGTGCAAGAAGAGCAGGGAGAAGAGGGAACAGCAGAAGGTAAGGGAGCAGAAGAAGAACCAACAGTAGAGAAAAGGATGGCTTGTGCACGCACAGCCGACTCTGAGGGGACAGTCCTACTACTAGCTAGTTGGTTCACGTCACTAGGCGTCTCCTCCTTACCCTGGGGCTTCTCCCCCACCTCAGCAATCACATCGCAATGAGTTGATGGCTTCTCTAGTAAATCCTTAGTTAGCTTCACACATTGTTCATTCAAAGCAACGAGTTCAAGTTTTAGTTTATCACAACTAATGCATGGTGAGCTAACAGGGTCCTTAGTCGCAAATTGAGCCATTTTCTTATTAGTGTCAATCATTTCTTGAAACTGTTTTGAGACAGATTCAAGTTCAGCAGTTAGCTTAGGACGGTTTAAACATGAAGCAATCGGCTCAAGCAAGGAAGCACTCAACCCAGCAATCTTGTGATCTGCCCGTTTTAGGTTCATCTTCATATTATTGTAGTTTTCACATGACTCGGGCAGATCTAGCAACATGGTATAAAGACATATAAACGCATTGTCCTTATCCTCACATGAGGTGCACGCACTAGTCTCAACAGTAGTAGATGAAATAGGCGCTACTCTACTCATCTCAAGTTCAGCAAGAAGACTAATGTTCTCCACCTTAATAATGTCAAGCTCAGAGGACAGACTATCATGCAAGGTCCTTAATTTCTCCATGTCACCCAACAGAACACAGCATGTATCACAATCATCACTAGACGGAGCAGATGTAAGAGCAATAATCTTTAGTGACAATCTATCTACTTTCTTCTCCAACTCAGTACACCTAGCCCTAGCTCTAGCATGAAATCCACCTAGCTTAAGAAAAGCGTGATTGAGCTGGTCGTAGGTGGGGCATACCTCGTCCGAGTCGGAGTACAGCTCGCTGTCGCTCAGTTCGCCCTCGAGGGCCATGAAGCACATGCCGGAGAGGTTGTCGCCGCTCTTGGGATCTTGGTCACCCGTCCCGTCGTCGTCGCTCCATCCCTCCACCTCGCTGAGGTCGAGGTCGTCGAACGCGGTGAGGACGCGGTGGAACAGCTTCTTGGCTTTGCCAAAGTTGTGGAACTTCTTCTTTCCCGGCGTCTGAGCTGGAGTCTTCTTGTTGCGGTTCTCGTCGGTGTAGTCGTTCTTGCCCGAACCGCCGTAGTCGTTCTTGCCCTTCTCCAGCTTGGGGTAGTTTGCCCGAATGTGGTTGGGGCCACCACACTTGAAGCAAATCACGGGTCCTCCTCTCTTTCTGTCCCTCCTCCCCTTGTAAGCATGGGAGAATCTTCGAGCAAGGAGGGCCAGCTAATCATCCGCAAGCTGCTCTAACTGATCATCAGTTATGTCACAGAGAGCAGCAAGGGAGAAACCGCAAGAAGAATCAGAAGAGGGACCAGAAGCCGAGCTGGGATCTGTGACTAGAGCCATCGACTGTGACTTCGACTTGCGAGAGACAATGTCAATCTCGTGAGTCTTGAGACGCGAGTACAGCACATCAAGAGTCAAAGTCGAGAGGTCCATAGTGTCCTTGATGGTAGTCACCTTCATCTCCCAAACACGAAGGTCGAGTTCAGCGAGCATTTGTCGAGCGTTATCTGAGTCGGGGTATGTGAGACCGACCGCTCGGAGGTTGCTCAGAATCTTGTGAAAACGCGCAAAACACTCATCAAGGGACTCGCCAGCGAGCATTTCAAACTTGTTGTAATCTCGCTTGAATTGGTCCTGTCTCACCGTCTTTATCGGGTGGTGCCCTCATGGTAAGCATCGAGGTCTCCCAAATATCGAAGGCGGACGAAAGATGAGATATGCGGTCAAACTCGCTACGACTCAAGCCCTGGATTATGAAGTTCCTTGCCTTAGCGTTTGCCTCAACATCATGCATATTTCCAGCATTAATGTTCTCATTGGCAGGAACAACAAATCTGACATTCACCTTCCGCCAAATGGCATACCCCTGAGCCTGGATGTATGTTTCCATTCGGCTCTTCCAGAAGGGGTAATCCAGGCCATCAAAGACGGGAGGCTTGGTCGAGCACTTGTCCGTCGCCATAGCTCTTGAGACCGGTTAAGATCTATTGAAAAGAGCTAACCAGCACTGATACCAATTGTAGGACCAAAATGACGACAGAGGGGGGTGAATGTCGCTTTCTAAAAATTAAATTCGCCCCTCAAGTACCCACACTTATACTTCATCTCCAATAGCTATGGAAGCTATGAAGGTAGAAGATATGCACTTACTGGAAGTCAAGGCAACAAGGAAAAACCAGATCCAGAAAGAAGCAATCAAGAAAAATAAATTCAAAGCAAATCTGACTGCAAGTGGTAGTACCGCTGAAACGAGCGGTAGTACCTCTGGGCGGTAGTACCGCTATGCCGAGCGGTAGTACCTCTTACCGTTTGGACCGTCCGAACGTTTCATTGCTGCCGATCGGACTGGTCCGAACAAAACCGGTAGTACCGCTATAATGAGCGGTAGTACCTCTCGAGAAAAACAGCAAACAGGATTTTCAGGCAGCAGACCGAAACTTCGGATTTTTGGCTAAAAAGAGGGTTTGCTCTCAATCTCTTTGATCCAAAGCCTTACTACAACGTACCAAATAGTAAGGTGACCCTGAGAAACAAGAGAATCAAACCAAAAAGCAAGAGTTTCAGATTATGGGTAAAAATCTGAAATTTTGCAAGACCCGAGCCAAAAATCAAATTGCTTCCCAACCTTTAATCCTATGGCCAAGAGATTTTGCAGATATGTTAGCAATAGCCATAGAACTCCTCAGACAAAAACTCAGAGCAATTCCTTAAGAGAATCAAGAAATCAATCAAACCCTACAAAAGCTCTGAAGAACAAGGAAGCCTCAAAAATGAAATCTTGAGATTAAATGAAGTTTGCTCTTGGGAAACTTGATCAAATGATCTTGGAGAATCATCCCAACCTAGAGCAACCCATTTTGGGCCTTCACAACAAGAAAAACACAAGAACCCAAACAACTCAAGAAATCAAGAAATGAGGCATCGAAGGGAAACAGAGAGCACGGGAGAAGAACTTCAAATTTCATTCCAACCATTCAAAGATTACAAAGGATACAAGGAACTACGTCCCCATACGCATGGACATTCGGAGGAATGATTACAAGGTAGATCAACTCTCCCTCTTCCTCTCCCTAAGCCAAGAACTCACTCACTACATGCTTGAGAGGGGATGAACACACAGACTCTCAAGAAACCATCGAAGGGGACACAGAGGGAACACAACTCGCCTCCACCAACAACTCTCAACAACTAAAGCCTAAAGCCAAAACAAACTCTAAAGCCTATTTTGACTAAAGGAAACCCTAAAATCCCTTCAAGTGTTCAAGTGGGCATGCAGCCCTCTCCACCTATTTATAGCCCACGGCTAACGGTCTCGCCCGCTACGCCCGCTATTTCCAACGGAGCCGCGCTCGCTTGTGCGTCTTGCGAAATTCCCGATTCGCCCTCGCACCTTCCGGAAGCTTCGCGCTCCTTGTCTCGCACGCCTCGCAACCACCTCGAGTCCACGTCGTCTTCGACACATCGACCGTTCGACCTCGGCGCCACTGCGCCTAGTCCGGTCCACCGTGTCTCGCCACGACTCCGTCTCGACGTCCTGCAGTCACACAGACAAGAAACACGTCAAATAGCACCGCTCGATACATGAAAGCGTAAATACCATTATACTTACCACATATGAAGTCCAAACCTGTCGAATCATCGGAATATGAATCCTAATCCGATATGACCAAGTATGACGAGTCCGACCGAGCCGATTGCACCGCGCAACGACTCGACTCCGAACCACTCAAACCAAAGTCGACTCTCCTAAACCAATGTCAATTAGTCATCATACACATGGGATGACCTCCACATGGTCTCTCAAGATGTAAAATAAAATATTGAAAGAAAATAGCATCAAAGATGTAATAAGTGACCGTCCATTTTCTGGCACACTGATGGGGACTAGTATTTCCACAGAAATGAAAAATGGAACCCAGTTTTATACATCAGCACTTCATTCGACTCCTAGTGTTGCTGGTTGCGTCAAGCATTTTTGTGATAGGATGATTCCTTGATCCTATCCGTGGTTGTTATGGCGTCGTCATATCATCACCATGTCGTCGCTATATCGGTATGGCAGCTGGGCACCGTCAAATTGGTATGGCTTGCGGTGGATGGCATAGGGTTGGCAGGGTGGTTTAAAAAGTAAAAGCCTGAAGGCCTAGACCAGAGGGCAAGAGAGAGTGCAGCAACCATACCGAGAGGAGAAAGGGCTCCAGCCGCCGCCGCCAGCTCTGTCTCCTCCACCGGCCAGATTGGGCTTTCTCTGGTGCGGATCCGGCAGATCTAGCCTTGAGCCTCCTTCCCCGAGGCTCTGCCTCCTCCACCTTGAGCCTGCGGCTCCGCCAAGCTCCTCCTTGGCCCGGGGGACGAGTTCTCCACTGGCTCTGATCTCCACCGCAGCATTGCCTCCACTCCTCCAGTCTGCCATCGCCTCCTACTTCACCGGTCGACTCTCCACCACCTCCTCTGATCTGTCAGCTATCGCTTGGGGCAGTGGAAAGTGGCGGCGAGAAGAGAGGAGCGACCGTCGGCGAGCTAGCTTGGCCTCACCGGCGTCGGAGGTAGAGGAGATGGGGGAAGGAGAGAGGGAGAGAAGCAATGTGGCGAGGAAGAACTGAAATGTCGAGCCATTTCTGAAATTGCGGTGGCTAGGGTTACGAGGGGTTTCGGTATTATGCGATTTAGCCCTCTTAATGTTCTGAAATTGCAATAAAGTCCTTCTCTATTTGTATTTCTTCTATTTGGGCCCAAACAATCTTCGTATTTCTCTCTTTGTAGTTCTATAATATTGAAATATTGTTGTGTTGTATGGCATCGCCACGCCACGCACCATAAGCGATATTGCTGTGTGAAGGTGGTGAATCGCCGCGCTTCGCCGCACCACCTTAATAACCATGGTCCTATCCAACTAACATATTGCTCAAGTGAATGAGAGGCATAAGCAAAAGAAAGACGGTGGGGGAGTGATTCAAGTTGGGATGAAATGGCGTCAACTACTGCAGTCTCCATCTAGAGCCTGAGTTGTCAACATGATCTCCCATGGATGCAGTTTTCATTTGTAAGATTTTACGAGATGTTACCTTATCTTTTAATTTTCTCCAACTTTTTTGCTCTGATATCACTTCACGTAATTTTCTTTCCTATAGTACATATAATTCTAGAACAAGGATGAAAAATATAGCGTCTCAAGTTTCTATTACGATGATTCAAGTAAGAATAGTACTTTTCTATTTATCATAAGAAAAATGTACAGACCGTTTCAACGTAATTCTCAAGATCTTTTCCAAAGTTACTTTTTTTTGAAAGGGTCTTTTCCATGTAGCTTAGTCAATCATCTTACCTTATTTTTCCCTATCTCTGTTCATAGCCATTAGTCATCATCATCAAGGGAGCAAAGTGGCGTTGATGCTGTCACAGTCGTGGATTTTTTTCATTGATGGATGTGGGCGTGTATTGTAATCAAGTGCAGCCCATTGGTCATTCCTAAAGCAGACAACCTTAGAACGTAGGTAACCCATGATTCTTCCTTCTGGTGAAGCAACTGAGCTATTACTACACAAGTAGTAGTACAACTGTACGAACTTCTCTGCTACAATATCGTGTTGGCAATGGCAGAAAGGGAAACACCTACTCCAAACGTCCTTTTTTTTTTTGCACCAACTGATCGATTCTTGCAAGCGGCGTGTGTAGAAGACAGCTCCAAAGACAATCATCTGAAGATTCTTGTACATGTTGGTGCCAGAAATCACTTTCCAGACACCCAAGACCCAACACGTCGTCCTGTGCAGCCGAGACCTTTTCACTCGAGAGACAAATCTCAGATACATCGAATTCGTCTGTATCTCAGATAGTGATTTGCGGTGACCCAACGGCGAAAGCAATTTCGGAGAAAATTAAACTGCTACCTTCTTATCTTATCTTATCTTATACTAGCAAGATGTCTGTGCATTGTAATGAAATCCTAAAGGTGAAATATAATCGTAGACTATATAATAAATATAATTTTTTCTTTTACACGTGTCAAGCAAAACATATCTATACAAGCTTAAATCGCAAAGCGACATAAAATCTCATAAAAAAATACTACTTGTTGTAAAATCTCTAAAAAAAGTTATATTACCCAGCTAATCAACTTGCATTGTGTTCTAGCATTGAATGTCCAACCTCGTACCTAAATTTTGAAAGATAAACAAACACCAGTACTGGCATATATACAAACCATTTTCATAACTCCTCAATTTAGCATGAATAATAGATGTCAACAAACATTCCAATTCTCAATACAAATATTGACAATTACGAATTGAAGGATCTTACCCATTTTTCACCTTTTCCTCTCAGAATGCTGCAATAATAATTATATAAGGTCAGACAACAACAGTAGTTTTGTTCCAGTCTTCTAGCTGCCCGAAGAGGAGCAGTCGAGCATAGAAGCCAGAGCTCAGATGTGACAAGCCCTTTATCTGCATGACTGACCAGGTTGCGTTTGTAACACTGTTGTGTTTGTATAATTCTATTGTCATCTAAGTAAAACACCATATGATTTTCTTGAAGGAAAAAAAGAGGTGGGGACGCAGATGGTAGTGGGAGGGATGGTGAGATGAGAGGAGGTGGGGGTAATTAGGGTTTACATAGCACGAATGTCAAAAGTGTCTACGGGAGCAAAATGTGGCTGATATTTTGTAGAAGAAAATCAGGCGTAGCTGTCTACATGAGTTACGAGCATCGTTATGATAATCGGCCGATTATCAGAAATATCGACTGCATCACCCCCTCTCGGTTAAAATTGCAAACCAGCTCCGAAAACTTGTTTTGCATGAATTTTATTAAATATAGAAGAAAATATTTACAAAATTTATTTTCAAAAATTTTGGCCAATATTTTCAATCGATTCGATTTTTGGCTGAAATTAGTTTAAAATTCAAAAAATTTTGCCCTAAAGTTGTCCAAATATCTTCAATTGTCGCTAATTTCACTTGTATCAGTCCCTTTCGATAAAAAAAAAATTAAACCAGTATTGAAAACCCTGGTTACGAGGACCATATGCAACTCAAGCAAAGCCACAAGAGGCACATTATGGAGTCATAGTGCTGCACCACAACACAAGGATTCGATTTCCATCAATGTGTACCAGCTAAGCTATCTCCGCGTTGTCCCTCGTCTTTGCCGAATCACTTGGATTTGGCCATACTCTTGGGGCTGGAGCATTGCTGGGCTATAAACAGAAGGTAGGTCAATTCGGACCTGTACTAGTACTATCTATCATCCAATTATATTCTCTCCATGGCTAGCTCTAATATAGAGTTGTGTTGGCTTTAATTGGGCTCTTATATAGAGCTCGATCAGATCAGCTGCATCCATGCATGCCTCCAGCTTCTCTGTGAGGAACATTAATTTGCTAAACAGGGTCCATCACATGTTTCCATTGCCCATAGGAGCAGAGTGTTAATTGATTTCTACTGCAGTTTCTGCTGACTCGTCAGCTATATATGGAGTCGGAGGAAATTGAAGATTAGTAACTAGAGCTATATGTATATCAACACGAGTACACGACATGCACACCAACGCGTACGACAACACCATCTCGCGTCGCGCGCCACACATGCTCTCTCCTCCCCGGGCCAAATGAGTCCATTTCCCTTCTCGATCGTTTCCTTTCCTTTTCCCCCAACCGATCACGTACTGGTCCCGCGTGTAGGGCACATTCGCATCGTGATCGCACGCAAGGTAACATCGCTAGCAGCTGGGGCGCCCTTCACGTCGATCGGTGAGATGATGCCCCAGACGTTCGGGGAATCGGTTCACCAGCAGGGAGCACCGCACGTAATAATGTGCAAGCCGAATCAGGGTGTGATGCCTGCCCTGATAGCCCCACCTACTTACTTATCGGAGGTTGCTGGAAGACTAACAGAAAGAGACATTCTATCTTCTGTTAATTGTTGTTGTCTCTAATTCACTTCACTCTTTCTTCTCTGGATTGGATGGACTCCTCGAGTAGCCATTTGTGAGCTACATGACCAAGGTGGGCTCTTTGGGGGGCACATAGCGGAAAAGGTGTAGAGCTCGCTGTGGGGTCTCAGCAAGGGTGGCGCACTCGCCATGGAGGCTCCAAGGTCGTGGTTGGGCTCGCTAGAGGTGCAAAGGAGTCGACGAGCTCCGTGTGTGGCTCAGAGAGGGGTGGCATGCTCAGGGTGTGGTGCTCAGGAACTAGTCGGCGAGCTCGCCATGTGGGGCAAGGGAACGGGTAATGCACTTGCCTTGGAGGCCGAAGGACGGGGATGGGCTCCCCGTGGGTCGAGGCTTGTTCGAATCATGGATTTGAATTGCTGGTAATTTATTATTGTACTGCAATGCCTATGGATACACTGACACAGATGTAGCATGTGAATTCTACTTCTGACTAAAACACATCAATAACTATGGAGATACTGCCAAAAAATGGGAAATTTAGTGAAAGCTTCTTAGAAGAGTTGACATGGTCGAATTTAGTTCTAGAGTTCACAATTGAAGACATGAAGATAGAACATTACATCGAAACATATATAAATCTTGTCAGAGCAATTCTGACAAGAAACTAAAAGTTTCTATAGAGCCATTTAGAAATGTTTGTCTTGCTGATGATTTGCTTGGTTATTGGTGATCTGCAAGAATAAACAAATGAGGTTTCTTATGAGATATGAAACTTGGATTTGATAATATCAACTTGAAAGTCGAGTAATACCTTAGTTGTCATCTGGTCAATCTCCTTTGATGACCATCCTAAGTCAGGTAATACTACATAAACTCTTCACATAGTGTCACTTTGTTGACAATTGGCTGATAATTGCACCTAACTTGGTTGAGTGCTATAATAGAGAAATGGCTGCTGCTGTTGTAAGCTAAACAAATGCTGAAAAGCAGTGTCGACCTGTGGTAGTGGAGGCATAGCATGTTGTAATGCTTGCAAATTGTATTTCTCACTTGAAATGGTGAAATTAGGAGTTACTTCCGATGATACAGAAGTACAAGTAGCATTCTTGTCCACTTTAGCTTCACCTGTCCAGATTGAAACTATGTTTGAATACTTTTAATAACAATTCACTATTTTTAATACTATAATATACCTCTCATTTCTTGCTTTTTCTGGCTAACTTCAAGTCCAGGTTTCATCCTTCTTTTGTTGTATCCTTTTTGTTCCTTTCTCTTTATTCTTGTACCTGGATTATATTTTCCTTGTTGCATCAACAGGTCATTTCTCTACTAGTTTATGACTAGTTGAGATACCTTTTAAGTGGTTTCCATGCATGATTTGATCAACTTATTCCATCAATTCTAATGTTCTTTCTAGTAATGTATATGCCTCTCACTACTACAGAAACGCCCATCGCAGACAGTTTCTGAACTATCTGAGTTTATACGTCTGTGATAGTAGGTGGTTATCATAGACGGCTCTCAAACCGTTTGTGATAATTACAACATAGACGGTTTTTCAAAAAAAACCATCCGTGATATATCAAGTATCACAGATGATTTTTTTAATATAGTTGTCTATGATATATCTAGTATTACAGATGGTTTTAAGAAAAAAATCGTATGTAATATATCAAGTATCACAGACGGCTAATACCAAAAACCGTCTATGATATATCATATATCACTGACGGTTCTCGAACATAGCCGTTTGTGATATCTTAGATATCACAGACAGTTAATACTAAAAATCATCTATGATAGCTATTTAAATACATATATTATTTTCTATTTTCAGCTAGTCTCAGGAAATACTAACCATGCCCTCTAAAAACAAGTAAATAGATCACATATATAGCACACGACAATCATTACACAGATCTCAACTAAATGATGTACATTTGAATGAATTATTTGATTAAGCATAATTGAGTGATTACAATTGTATCAAATGTTTCAACATGTAATCATCGCCGGGTAGAACTCTTTAGTCTTATTTATGACATCCGCTATCAAGAATTGGGAGAGCTTTCCTCAAATTTCGGTGAGTTTGTCAAGATCGATTGCACTTCCGTCGAATTCCACACACTGTCGCTACGAGTAGTATTAAGTCATTAGCATGTGTGTGTGTATGTGTATGTGTATATATATATTGATAATCATAAAATAATTATTGGCAAGTTGACAAAACTCTGGATCATTCGTCTTAGCGTCCATGATTTCTTTCATATGGCAGCAAATGTAGAATCCACATATATTGCCATGTAGCTATTGGTGGCACTGCAAAAAAAATAGAATTACATACATAGGTATTGTCAGTTCTAGAGGTATTATAATGAAATGTGATATAGGATTGTTGTATTGTAGCGAGTACCAGAAACCGTGCCTTGTGTCGTAGTGTGGCGTTGGATTCCTTGTGTCTCTCTCTCTAGGCAACGTAAGCACTTAACGACCTACGTGATTTCAAAAGGTTAGCCTTAGCCATTGTAAACGAAGGAAAGACTACAATAGAGTTATGTATAGAGGAAATGAGTTTACCTATCAATTATTTATTGCACAAGGGTAAAGCCATGGTTGCTTCTAAATAGGAAATCAAGGTATATTATCTTACTTCACTTTGGTACAATCACAATCAGAATCCAGTGACCCCTAGTCATGTATATCACCATAGTGATTAATCCTAAGTTCAATTTGTGTATAAAGTACAAATAAAACTTGTTTAGCAACTAGTGAAGCACTTACCCCTGGTTGAAGAGTACCATGATGTAGTCCTTGTCACTGCCAGAAAGCAATCCCCTTGTTATGTAATCTTGGACGAAAGATCCGTTATCGTTGATGAATTGCTTATAGACCAAGTGTGGGTTGAGGAAACCCACCAGTTCTCGTTGTCGCCGGACTTGTTGGATCATGGATCTATACATAAGCAATGAGTTATGACATTTATCAGTGTTACGTTAATGTAGAACTTGATTGTACAGTACACTTACAGTGTACAACATCATAGAAGTGAGGTGTTGAGTTCGTCGAGGTGTATAGTAAGAATAAGTCTTGGAAGGTCATGACGAAGTAGCCTAAGTCATGGAGGAAATGCACCTCTGTATATCTCACAGTGAATCCACTATGCCGGTTTGGCTTCATGTTGGAACTCTACATGTACCAGGTATGTAAAGTTCTGCAAATAAGTCCAAGATAAGTAATTATAACTCGGGGACCAACAACACTCCGAGCATGAACTTCCATTCCTTAGGCGGCACCTTAATCTTCTTTGATTCGGCCTTGGTGCCTCACTTGCGATGCATTTTCAGCGTCACCTTCACAGGAGCCGATGCATTGGCCTTCTGAAGAAGAGCTTGAAGTGAAGTAATAGAGCATTCTGTTTGATAGGCATGGTTGTGTGGAGATCGCAGCATAGAAGGGTCGAGGGTGATATCCCTCTTGGACCACTGGACGAATGTGTGGACAACATTCCCTAGTGTCATGATTTGTCTGTTTGGGGGCCTCTCCAGTAGGACAACCCTGAAAACGTTATTAATCCAGTTCACCTGGACCTTCACAAAACCAGTCCCTACTTGGGCACCTCGCACCAACGTCCCTAGCAGGTATGGATACGCCAACCCCCACCCAGTGTCAACAGGAAGGAGCCAGTAACCCTGATTCTAAGGATGCACGGCGTGGCCTCCTACATAACGATACATGATGAGCTAAGCTATCCACCAGGTCTATCTATGTAGTATTATAGAGATGTACATTACCTGGATGTCTTCGATAGGTAAGTGGGTGTTGCTATGTTCAGAAAGTGGTGCGGACTCATAGCTACTTCGACGTTGAGGGGGTCTGGGTATCGTAATAATGGGGGTGACTTGTGACTGGTTGTGGACTTCTCTTAATTTGTTCTCAAAGCATCTATCTCTCCTCAAAGTGAGGCAGTTATGCCCTCAAGTTTTGTATCACAGTCTCGTTTCATACTTTCTTTACGCTCGGCCTTGGATCTCTTCCTACTCCTATACGCCTCGGAGTCATTTGAAAATCTGTGCCTCCAAGATACGTAAACCCCTAGGCTCACGTGCGACCTAGGTGCTCCTTGTTTTCCAGAGCTGTGGACAGTATATCCCTCTCCCTGACTACTTGGAAGGAGCCTTCGGAAGATTCGGTAGTCAATGTTTGCTGCAAGAGGCAATCATATTTTTTTAGACCCTATAAAGTTATGGACCCAATAACATGTAGGTAGTTTAACATATCTTACCAGGCATTAGGATACTTCCTCATCTGCGGGGTTTCTGAAAGAGGCGACGCCCAATGACGTGGTTGATGACTTCGCTCTTAACCAGTTTTGGGTGTGCTCGTTTATGATTCCAGCAGATGGTGTGAAGGTCTCCGATCGGATTGTGACCTCATTCGCCATCAATGTGGGATTTTACCCATGTACCCAGCGGTGCCGAGTCTTTGGGGATGAGTGTTTCATGCTTGGAGAGCCTTATGCGCTACACTTTCCTATTGAAATTCGGTCATCGTCTTCATCCGCACAATGGCCTCCCATATTTTCGGCGACACGATAGGATACCTCATGAAGGGCGTGCGATCCCTGGTTATGTACTTCATGATAAGCATGCTCTTGAAGGTCTTTGACACTTTTCCCATTGTGAGGAGCGCATGCCGCTACACGAGTTCCTTGATTTCTACTGAGATCTCAAACGAGTTTGAAATTTTCGTCCAAAATACATTTCTCTCGTCTTCTATTAAACCTTTCCAGTTTGCTACGGTGATAGGGATTAGTTGCCTTCCAATTATCCCACAGGTAGTCCGAAATATTGTAGTTGCTTTCTTCGAATGCAAAGGGACCCCATCCGGAGAGACCTTCATGATGGTCATTCGTCCGCTGGCCTTTTAGATACTCCTTTGCCATGCTTAGTTACCCCAATTTTTGGAACGTCAAACCCATTCGGCGACATCGATGATGACGATATCTCTTTTACAAGAAAAAACTAATTACAGTAAGATATGAGCATAAACATTGGCACATGGTTGATCTTATAAGAAATCAGAACATCCGACGACGTATATTATTGCTATAAGGTCTCTTTGCAATACTAACATCCTAAATTACACAAAGCAGTGTCTCAGGTTCTACAAAGTAAGTTATAGCCGGAGTCTCTTCCTCCTCATCATTCTACGTGTTGGATTTGGTTGTTGTCTTAGGTGTAAGAGAACCTTTGGGTTGTTGCGCCCTTCCTTTCCAAATGAAGGGCACGACAGCCCAAAGGTTCTTTGATATTTAAGATAACAACCAAGCCTAACACATAATATGATGAGGAGGAACAAACAACAGTTATAACTTACTCTGTAAAACTGACACACTTAAATGTGTAATTTGCCATTCCAAATAGATCTTGTGGCAATAACAACGTGATTCACAGAGGACGCTAGAGTGTGAGAACACATTAACATGCCATTCTAGATAGATCCAACAATTTATCTCTAAATTCACTTAGAAATAATAGCTCCAACAATTTATCTCTAAATTCATTCCCTAACTATTCCCTACCTACAACTACTACTCCGATTTGAAGGAGGGGACATGTAAGAACATTTAGCGAAGTATATTATTTCTACAAGACAATAGAAACAATAGCTCCAACAATTTATCTCTAAATTCATTCCCTAGCTATTTCATCTCTCGTCATGTATTTCTAACAAAAATATGTTCTACTTAACAGAAAAATATTATCTAGATAGATCTAACAAAAATATGTCCTACTTAACAGAAGAAACACTATCTTAAATAATTTGTACAAGGATTGCTGTGCGACAGAAAAGACGATGAAGCAAAAAGATGAAGCAAATCCATATCTTCGATTGGAGCTAAGGCGATAGGGAGGAGAGGCGGTCAGACCGGTGGGGGCATCGGCGGATCCGGCTGGGGCGACAGTGAAACCGGTGGGGGTGACGACGGATCCGGCTGGGGGCGACGGCGAGGTTGTCAATCTGGTTGGGGGCAAGGCGAGCTAAGGCGATAGGAAGGAGAGGTGAGGAGGCGATCGAAAGGATGTGGCCGAATAAGTGAATCAGGGTGCAAACCCTAGCGGAGCACTACTTATAGGAGGAACTATCACAGATGGATCTTTAAAAGAACCGTCTGTGATATTAGTATCACAGACGGTTCTCTTATAAAACCATCTGTGATATAAACTACATCACAGATGGTTTCATAATAAAATTGTTTGTGATGTTATAGTATCACAGACAGTTATATTATAAAACCATCTGTGATAGTCCTATTTTCATCTGGAAGTGCTCCCCATGCCTTATGAAAAAAAGCAAGCTTCAGCCACTTACAAATTAACTCCTACGACCACAGTCATGCCTTCGACTGCAGCTTTGACCACGCCTTCAAGTGCAGCTTCGACCACGCCTTCGACTGCAGCTTCAACCATGCCTCAACGCAATTAGCATAGTCAAGATTAGTTCCAACAGCATATACAATCACAGATTTAATTATTTCTTAATTACTAAATCAATTACAATAGAATAATTCCTTAATTACATGCCGAGTTCCTTATAATTGAATTGGAATAATTTTGAAATAGGTGTTCGTGGTGTGAGATCATTATACTTGGCTATTTCCTTTTAAATGAAGTCCTTCATGATGGTCGAGACGCATATAGCTTGTTTCATTGCTTGGTTCTTCCTCGAGCCTGATGATGTCTCTGAATGGAGGCAACTCGTCAAATTGATTGTACTCTTTCTCATCCACGATATTCTCAACTCCGACAATCCTTCGTTTTCCTTTAAGAACTACATGGCGCTTCTTATTTGACTTGTCGGTTACATAAAAAACTTGAATAACTTGCCTCGTGAGTAAGAATGGTTCATCTTTGTATCCTACGCGTTCAAGGTCCATAGTAATGACATCGTAGTTGTCGACCTTTACATCCTATGGGAGTTGGACCCAACGGCACCAAAATAGCGAGATCTTGAAAATCATGTAGTCAAGCTCCCGAATCTTCTCTACAAGCCTGTAGTAGGAACTTGGGCCATCTGTACTAAACTGCTCATCATGAAATGCATCTATGCGAACAACTGAGTTTTGAACTGTACTCTTTGTATCATGATCTGTTGTATAAAATGTGTACCCATTGATGTTGTATCCTTGCTATGTTACAATTGTAAATTTTGGCTCTTTTGCCAGCCATTGTAGCACTTTATTGACAACCTCCAAGTGAATCGCACCATCAACCATTCGTTGAACCGATGGTTGCCCTATCTCATGATTCAAATCTCTGACCGGCCTAGATTATCATGGCGTAGTATATCCTTATGCTCTTCAATATATAGGGACACTTCAGTCGTGTGTATTCAGATCGAGAGTTATTTCTTTCCTTCTGATGGTCCTGAGACCCTCTAGCCTCCCCTTGTGACAAGATACAAGCACACCTATCGGTTTGACATGAGCCATGTAATCGACGTAGAATTCAATGATCTCTTTGGTTGTATAACCTTCGATGATGCTGCCTCCAGCCGAGATCGGTTGCATACATAAAACTTGAGAATTCCCATATACCTCTCAAACAGGTACATATGACGTACAAATATAGTGCCGCATATCTTTATCTCTTTCACATGGTGGACAATAGGATGGACCGTGATATCAAAAAATGACAGAGGGAAATACATCTCAAGATGACATAGAGTCGTCATAACCTCAGTCTGTAGAGCATCTAGTCCATCAAGATTGATGAACTTCTGAGCAATTGTGTTAAAGAAATAACATAGTCTCATTGTTGTGGCTACGGGCCAAACAGAGAGAGAGATGGTAGTGGAGAGTGATGAAGATGAGTATATTGGCCTCGCCCCTCCCCATGGCCTGTATTCATATATATACACATGAGGAGTGCTTTTACAGTTATACCCTTACATCTGGTTATCCCCTCTGGGGGCAGTTATGTCATTACACATGGCCTATTCTGGACCTTATAATCTCCTACCAGGCCTGCGGGGTTTAGGTGGGGGCCACCCCTACGACAGGAGCCTCTCATGGTAAAGGGCTTCACGAGGCCGAAGCCATGTTGCCGAGTCCTTTGGCCCCCTCTGTCCCCGCGGCCTGTGAACTTTTCCAAACTTGATCCGGGGCTGCGCTGTAGCCGAAGCAGACGCGCGCGCTCCGTCCCTCACCCTTCGAACGGGCGGCGGCGGAGGTGGCCCTAGCCGAGGTAGACGCGCGCCGGGGGCGTTGCACTGGCACAGGTCAGCGTAGCGGGCCCCTGAGCCACCGCATGAGCCTTAAGTGATAAGGGACGTGCTGCGACGCTCGGACTTCCGGCCGTCCACGTGGTGCAGCGTGCTTGGCGCGGTGTGGGCGTTGAGGCGTCGTGACCATTAATATGGCGGCGGACTCCCAGTAGTTGGACTTCTGCCGATTGGCCTTCCGCCGGTTGGCTCCCCTGCTGATGGGGTATATATGGCGGCAGTGCGGCGTTGCTCTGCGTATATTGTGATAGAAGTCGCTCCTAAAATGGGCCTGCCGTGCATCAACATTCTGGTGACGCTGGCGGCTTGGGGAATGTTGATGCACGAAGGAGGTCCATTTTCTTGGGAGCTTGATCGGCGCCGTTATCGGCGACCCACCGCGCTTCTCGCCTCCCGCCGCGCTCGCGGCGGCGGCAAGGTCGCCTGTTTTCTTAACGGGACTACCTACGATCGGTGTTCTGATGGAGCCCGCGGCATTACCTTTATGTTGATGCACCGTAGGTGGCTGTTAAGGAAAGCGAGGCAGATTTTGCGGGACAAGACCCCGCTTTGCGGCGCCCGCGAAGTAGACGCGCGTGCTCGTCCCTACCCTCGAGCGGGTGGGCGAGGTGGCGCCCAACCGGTAGACGCGCGCTCCGCCCCTACCCTCCGAGCGGGTGGCGCGAGGTGGCGCCCGGCCAGTGACTTCGCGCGCTCCGTCCCCTACCCTTCGAGCAGTGGCGCGAGGGGCGCCCGGCCGGAATGAACGCGCGCGCTCCGTCCCTACCCTCCGAGCGGGTGGCGGAGTTGGCGCCCGCCAAAGTAGGCGCGCGCGCTCCGTCCCCTACCCCGAACGGGTGGCGGCGGGTGGCGCCCCGGCAGACGCGCGCGTGCGCTCCGTCCCCTACCCTTCGAGCGGGTGGCGGCGAGTGGCGCCGGCCGGTAGGCGCGCGCGCTCCGTCCCCTACCGCCGAATGGGTGGCGCGAGGCGGGCGCCAGCCGGCAGACGCGCGCTCGTCCCCTACCCTTGAGCGGGTGGCGGCGAGCCGCGCCTAGCCAGTAGACGCGCGCTCCGCCCCTACCCTCGAACGAGTGGCGGCGAGCCGCGACCTTGCGTCGCGAACATCGCCACGCGTGCGGTGACTTGAGATCTCGCGATGCGGTCTTGCGCTGTAAAGGTTCCTGTACCGTGCGGCCCGCCTTGGCGCGCACGGGGCACGTGGTGGCTTAGGACTGGTGGGCGGCGGGATGTGGACGGTTGCGTGCTCGCGGCCGCTCACCCCTTCCCTAGGCAAGGGGGACACGG
Source organism: Dendrocalamus sinicus (assembly GCA_036346575.1). Classification (NCBI taxonomy): domain Eukaryota; kingdom Viridiplantae; phylum Streptophyta; class Magnoliopsida; order Poales; family Poaceae; genus Dendrocalamus; species Dendrocalamus sinicus. The sequence goes on along the minus strand of CM070653.1, from coordinate 8,135,153 downwards.
GGCGGGCGATGAATGGCGCAGCGCCGATGCTGTTGTGATCCCCTGGCCCTTTAATGCGCCTTTAATAGCGGCTAGGGAGCGTCGTGCTGTGACGGCCCTTGGCGCTTGTGGTCATGGCCCTTCAGCTTTGGGTATGGGGAACAGCGCTGGACGGGCGTTTGTATGACTGCGGTCGCGTCCCGTACGCGGGCCATCGCGACGCTTCAGTACTGAGGCGAGGTGGCTTAAAGTAGCCCTCGCGACCGCGCCCCCGCAGTTGTACGACCCCTTCTTGCTTGCGCCACCTTCCATACTCGCGTAGTATTTTTTGCCGTTGGCCTCCTTCCCGGAGAAGCAGTCGCGTCCCATACGCGGGCCATCGTGACGCTTCGGTACTGGGGCGAGGTGGCTTAAATTAGCCCTCGCGACCGCGCCCCCGCAGTTGTACGCCCCCTTCTTGCTTGCGCCACCTTCCATACTCGTGTAGTATTTTTTGCCGCTGGCCTCCTTCCCGGAGAAGCAATGGCGTCTGATGGCAAGCGTGGTCAGGCGGGTGGTGTATGTAGCATTCGCCGGCGGTCTTCACGGTTGGAGGTGAAATACGCGCTCCAAGAGCGCGACCCAGTGGCGGCGGACAAGGAGTGGTTGGTGGCGGAGGAGGAAGGCACGTTCTCCGGCGAGCTAGGCCCCTCGCTCATGACCGAGCGCCAGGAGGTATGATTGCCCGCCGCCGACGAGACGGAACCGCATCCCGAGAGGTCGGAGGCGGTCGTGTTCGTTGCCTGTTTGGACGCGGGGCTCCGCATCCCAGCGGCGACTATCGTGGGTGACGTGTTGCGGACCTTCGGGCTGGAGCTGGTGCAACTGACTCCGAACGCCGTGGCCCGGCTCGCGGTGTACAGCTGGGCCTTGCGCTCGGGGGCGTGTTGGCCCAGCGCCTCGTTGTTCGCCTAGCTTCACGAGGCACGGTGCCAGCGCAAGGACCGGAAGGACGGGACGCTGTCGAGCTTCGGTAGCGTCACCTTTATTCTTCGTCCATCGTGCAAGAAGCTCTTCCCTGCGAACTCAACTCGCGGGAAGTGGGAGTCTTACTGGATGAAGCGGTGGTTCTACCACCGTGTGGAGAGCGGGAGCGGCCTTGAGTGCACAGGCCAACCGATCACGTTCAAGCCCTCGCCCGGCCGAACGCTCGATGATGAGGACAGGCGAAGGGCCCAGCGGCTCGTAGGCGTGGCCGCCCGCCTCAACATGCGCGACCTCGCCGAAGAGTACGTGATGTACGGCGTGGCACCGCTTGTCCGCGACTGGCGTCTTGCCGCCGAGAAGCGTCGAGACGACAATGTTTCGCCATCGATCTGCCTGCTGCCGGCGCCCTCCAGTCTTCGTAAGCCTCGACCACGTCTCCCCTTTGTTCACGCGAAATGCGTTATCGGCTGATGCTATCTCCTATGCTTCAGGGATTTTCTTGGAGGAGGTGGAGCAGGCCGTGCGCGTATTCCTAGGGCTGTACACCGGCAGGGAGCACGAGCAGCGCGTGTCTGCTGTCGCCAAGGTGGGGCTGGGGCGAATAAACCGCGTGTGCGAGGCCCTGGGCCTTGCTGTGCCGGACCGTGCCGCTCCGAGGGCGGTGCGGCGAAGAAGAAGAACAAGCGCCGTCTCGGAAGAGGGCGCGCGAAGGCGCTGCGCGCTGGCGCGGCGGCTGCTATTCCGCCGCTAGCGCTCCGAGGGCGCGGCGGGACGCGAGTCGGACTCGGCGAGTATGCCGATTCAGCTTAGGTGGCGCAGACGCCCGGCGAGGTATCTTCGACAGCGCCCCGGACGGTGGGTTTGCCATGAGCAGCCAGAGGGGGGAAGTCTCGCCGCCCACCGAAGTCACCGAGGCGGAACCCGTGCGGACCGGGATGCCGAGGTGGATCCTTTGGCCGTGCATTGTGGTGCCGGGCGCCCTCCTGAGGCGCAGGAGCCATGCTTTGCTTTACCGACAGCGGCGAAACCGAGGTGCCCCTGCGACAATTGCCACCGCAGAACCTTCGCCCCCGGGCGCTGCAACCGCGGGGGCTTCCCTAGCCGCGACTGCGGGGGCGGTATCGCTGCTGGCTGCCCCGGCTAAACGGCCGTGTGTGCGGCCGGAGCTCCACCGGACACCGTGGGGATTCGTCGTGGCCACGGGCGTCAGAAGCTTGTGGGACTCCAGTGCAAGTGCCGGAGACCCTGCGGCATATGCGCCTTCCGCCCCCCTGGCCACGCCACCCGCCGCGCAGGGACAGCCATCGCCGCCCGAACGCGAGGCTTCGCCATGGCGGGACCATTGCTTCTACGGGGCTTACGCGCGCCGCCCGCCTGGGTGAGGCGAGTCCCGAGGCCCTCCTTCTGCTACCAAAGGTAGGGTGGCTTAGCTTACTCTGGTGTATTCTTTCATGCCCTGCGGTGCTCACTGCAGCCTTGTTTGCGCTGCTGCTCATTTCGGAGGAGCACTCGGCGGAACACGGGACCTCGCGCGCGTAAGCCCGCGGACCGTGCCGCCCGAGACGCCGAGGGTGTGGCGGGATTGTGAATGACGCGCCACCGGCGTCGACCGCAAATCTTCGCAGCCTACGGGCGGGCGCCTCGAAGACGCCTTCGAGGTGTCTGGTGTGAGGGTAAGTATTCATGCGACAACGCCTGTGCTGGCTGAGCTTGCTAAGTCTTTCCCTTCTGCAGACACTTGTGCTGGGGTAGGCTTTGCAAACGGCCTATACTCGTGGCCGAAAGGCGCTCAAGGATAGGCTGCGGGCCGCCGAGGAGGAGCTACGCGAAGCCTCTGGAGCCCGCTCTGCCCAGGACGCCCGCATCCGCCAGCTAGAAGCGGAATGCGCCGAAGCGAGGGCACACGCCGAGGGACTTGTTGCGTCGGCGCGGGAGTCGGCCGCGGAGGCTGCGCAACAGAAGTTTGCGGCGGAGCGGGACGGGCTCCTGGAACAGGTCGCCTTGCTAGAGAAGGAAAAAGACGAGCTTGCTTGACTCTAGCGGAGCGTAACCAGACGCTTGGCGACGCCTCGGTGGTTGCGTGGGACGCCCTACAGATGCTGGAAGTCCACCTCGAAAGGCTTGTGGCTGGCGTGCCGGACCACGTTTTCGGCCCAGAGGAGTTGCTGCGGGCCCTTCGCTGGATCCATGATGCCGCCGACGTTGCGCGCGGGGCTGCGACGAACTTTGGCGACCACTGTGCCTATGTGGCGTCGTGCCTGGTGTGCGCCCTCCTTCGGCACCGTGGTTGCACGCACATCGCCGAGTGGAGAACCCTCGGTGGAGATGCCCGGCGGGGCCGGAGTGATGTCCGGAGAAGTCCGTGCCGTTCGCGGCCCCGTCAAATTCTTCTACGAGCGAATCTGGGACTACACCGAGATAGCCGCCACGGAGGTCGAGCTTCGAAAATCCCTTTGTGGTGGGGGGAGCCTCGGCCAATTTCTGGACGAAGTCTCGCGGCGCGACGAGGGCGGCGCTGAGGTCCCGCGGCGTGACGAGAGCGTCGCTGAGGCCTCCGAAGATGCCGAAGGCTCACAGGTGCGGCGCCAACGTGGCTAGGTGTGGGCATGCGTTGTAACGTCTGCCCCTTAATTGAATGAATAAAGTATGTGTTTGCTTCACGAACTGATTACTTGCCTTCATCCCGGGCAGCTTCCTTGCTGGGGGCGACTCCTCACGTCTGGCCTTGCGACCCGGCGGCGCCTTCGATGCTGGCAAAGGGCCGAGGAGTCGTTGAACTTTTGGGCCAGCCGGCCTCCTTCGAGCGAGGCCCCAGCTTTAGCGCCTGTGAAGGACGAGCCCGCGGGATAGCGGCTTAGAACGGCAAGGATGCTGCCGGACCTTTGTACTTGTGTGATTTTTCCGGTATGCAGATTTTCTGTCCTCTTAAGATATGCGCCGTGTGTTGACGCCGCTTCGGGTTCACCGGTACGCCACATGCTGCGCGGGGACGGGATCTCCACGCTCGACGCGCGCCGTTGGCGAAGTAGTCGCGCAAGGGTTCCTTAGAACGGCGCTTGCGGGGGCAGTCCTTGGCGCCTCACCTTTTTACAGTCCATAGACGGGCGGGTGCGGAGGCGGACCTCGACACTTCGCCTTTCTATAGGTCGTAGACTGGTGTGTGCGGAGGCGGACCTCGACGCTTCGCCTTTTTATAGTCCGTAGACTGGCGGGTGCGGAGGCGGACCTCGACACTTCGCCTTTTTATAGTCTGTAGACTGGCGCGAGCGAGGGTGGAAGTGCGCGCACGTTCCGTTCCTCTTGCTCCTCATGGCGGGGGTAGCCTCTGGTGCGCTGTGTCTTCGGCAACGCGCGTTGCGCTCACCTCCCGCAGTACGCGAGGGTGAGCCTCGCTCCGCTGTGATTAATACTCGTGTCCTCCGCCCGCGTTGCGAAACGCGTGGGGGGCCTCCGTAGTTTTGTGTATACTCCGCAGAGTGCGTGGGGTCTACTTCCACGTCGTATTTATACTCCGCAGAGTATGCACAGGGACGAGGTCCCTGGCATGCGCGGAGTTCGCGTCTTGTTTAGACTCCGTGGAGTGCGTGCGAAGGCGGACCTCGACGCTACGACTTTCTTTATAGTCCGGAGACTCGCGCGTGCGGAGGCGGACCTCGACGCTACATCATATTTAGAGTCCGTGGACTGGTGCGTGCGGAGGCGAACCTCAACACTACGACTTTCTTTATAGTCCGGAGACTCGCGCGTGCGGAGGTGGACCTCGACGCTACGTCTTATTTAGAGTCCGTGGACTGGTGCGTGCGGAGGCGAACCTCAACACTACGACTTTCTTTATAGTCCGGAGACTCGCGCGTGCGGAGGCGGACCTCGACGCTACGTCTTATTTAGAGTCCGTGGACTGGTGCGTGCGGAGGCGGGCCTCGACGCTACGACTTTCTTTATAGTCCGGAGACTCGCGCGTGCGGAGGCGGACCTCGACGCTACGTCTTATTTAAAGTCCGTGGACTGGTGCATGCGGAGGCGAACCTCAACACTACGACTTCCTTTATAGTCCGGAGACTGGTGCGCGCGGAGGCGGACCTCGACGCTACATCTTATTTAGAGTCCGTGGACTGGTGCGTGCGGAGGCGAACCTCAACGCTACGACTTCCTTTATAGTCCGGAGACTGGTGCGCGCGAGGGCGTCCCCCCGTTGCGTCTTTTGTTTATACTCAGGCCCGTCACCCTTGGCTACGGCGAGTGCACACGCGACGTGCGACTTCGATTATACTCGATCCGTACCACAGCTACGGCGAGTGCACACGCGAACGCGCGTCTTTGTTTATACTCGAGCCCGTCACCTTTGGCTCTGGCGAGTGCACACGCGACGCGCGACTTCGATTTATACTCGATCATGTACCCCGCTATGGCGAGTGCACACGCGAACGTCGTCTTTGTTTATACTCAGGCCCGTCACCTTTGGCTACGGCGAGTGCACACGCGAACGTCGCGACCGATTTATACTCGATCCGTACCCACAGCTACGGCGAGTGCACTGCGAACGCGCGTCTTTGTTTATACTCGGGCCCATCACCTTTGGCTCTGGCGAGTGCACACGCGAACGCGCGACTTCGATTTATACTGCACCGTACACAGCTCTGGCGAGTGCACACGCGAACGTGCGTCTTTGTTTATACTCGGGCCCGTCACCTTTGGCTCGGCGAGTGCACATCGCGAACGTCGACTTCGATTTATACTCGATCCCGTACCCACAGCTACGGCGAGTACACACGTGAACGCGTCTTTGTTTATACTCGGGCCCGTCACCTTTGGCTACGGCGAGTGCACACGCGACGCGCGACCGATTTATACTCGATCCGTACCCACAGCTACGGCGAGTGCACACGCGAACGCGTCGTCTTTGTTTATACTTAGGCCAGTCACCTTTGGCTACGGCGAGTGCACACGCGAGCGTCGCGACCGATTTATACTCGATCCGTACCCACAGCTCGGCGAGTGCACACGCGAACGTGCGTCTTTGTTTATACTCGGGCCCGTCACCTTTGGCTACGGCGAGTGCACCTGCGAACGCGCGACCGATTTATACTCGATCCCGCCCACAGCTACGGCGAGTGCACACGCGAACGTGCGTCTTTGTTTATCTGCGACGCGCGCGCGCTGGCCAAGCTGCGCGCCTCCGCGCGTGCTTGCGCGTGATGAAGAAAGATTGGTGACAAATGGCGATCTTCATTACATCCCCGTTTGCGCGGGTAAGCAATTACAGGGGGGATATACTAACCGTTTGTCCTTGGTGCGGCCGAAGCCTCTAGTCGCGGACATTTGCGAGGCCCGCCAAGGCGCCTCGATGGCCCCGCGGACCCCGCTGGCTGTGGACGCCGACTCTAAGAGCGCCGTTGGGCTTCGCGACGCGGGTACTTGGTGCCTGGCTCGATGCGTCGGGCCATATCCTGATCGCCTCGGACGGTGATGATGGTCCGGGGACCCGAGATCTTCATGCATAGATAGCCGTGATGTGGTACCGCATCGAAGGAATTGAGGATTGGGCGCCCTAATATGGCATTGTAGGGGTACGGAAGGTCGACCACGTCGAAGGTGGCATCTTCGGCCCGCACATTGTCATCTTGGCGAAGGAGACTTGAAGACCTATTTGGCCCGGCGCGCAGCGGCTGTCCCAAGCCTGCGGCGGGATTCACGAGGCCCTAGGCGGCTTCGAGGATCCCCATCCGGTCGAAGGCGCGCAAACAATACATTCGCGGAGCTACCGCCGTCCACCAAGGCACGCCCACGTCGCATCCGCGATAGTGACCGGATGACCGGGGTCGATGATGAAGTCACGCCTTGGCGTCATCGGTGTGAATGTAACTTCGTGCTGCGCCCAGTTCGGCGGTGTTTGCGCTGGGTATGCCGCCACATGATGTAGTCTTCGCGCATAGGCCTTCTGCTGTCGTGCTGAGGCGAATTCCAGCACAGAGCCTCCGGATATGGCGTTAATGACCTGCGGTGGGTTGCCTCGGGGCTGCGGCGGCTGTGGAGGCCCTCCCGAGGCTGCTGTGACGTGAGCTTGGATCCGTAGGGGCCTTCACGGGTTGCATCCCTTGCGCTGTATCGCATGGGGCCTCGTGCGGAGGTGGGCGTGGGCCACCGCGGCGGATGTGTCTCGGGTTCTGTCCCTAGCGGCGCTATCGCGGGCGCCGCGATGGGAGTGCGGTGCGGGTATCGTGGTTGCTGCGGCCGTGGACTACGCACCAGAGTCCCTGGTGCTGGTCGTCGTAATCTCCATGGCTTTTATCGTCGCGGCCCCGGCCACGGCGCCCCCGACCGCCTCGGCCCGTGGGAGCGCCGTCGGAACCGCCCTCAATGTCGAGGCGTCGGCCTCGCCTCGACTCGGTGGCGCGCTTGGGCGATCGGACGACTCCTTGTGCGGCGCCCCTGCGATCGGCGCATCCACGGGCGACTCGCCACGTTTTCCCTTCGAAGAACCGTCCTTCGGCGGATCTTCAGCTTTTGCCGAGGCTCCGGCCTGGTTGGTGTCGGAGTCGTCACCTTGCCTCCGCCGTGCGTCTTCTTCCGCCCTGGCATATTCCTCCATTTTGTCGAAGAGCTTCGCCACCGTCTTGATTGGCTTTCGCGCATTGTACTCGGCCATCGGGCCCGGACGAAGGCCCTGTATGGCTGCATTAACGATAGTGGTTTCGTGCGTCTTTCACTTGGCATCGAATCTTGGCGGCGCTTGAAGTAGTCGGAGCTTCTCAGGGTTTTGCTTCACGTGAAGAGTTGGTCGCGTCGACTCGCTCGACATAATTTCCTTGGAAGTTGTTGTGAAGGCGATCGCGGAGCTGCTCCCACGCGTAGATGGAACCCGGCTCTATGGTAAAGAACCAAGAGAGCGCCACGCCTTGCAGCGCGAGGGGGAGTCCCTTCGCCTTTGTGGTGTCGTCTCCGCCCGCGGCTTTGATCGCGGTTTCGTACACGCGCACGAACTCGCTGGGGTCCGTGTCGCCTTTGTACGGGTTGATGGCGCTAGGAAACTTGAAGTCTTCGGGCCATGCCGCCTGCTGCAGCCCCGCCAAAGCGGGGACTCGGATCTACGCGTAGCGCGCACGCGGCTAGGCGTGGGGCCGCGATCGTCCGCCTCTCGGCGTGGGCTCGGCGCGACATCGGCGCGACCTGCTGGCTCCGAGCCTCTTGCATATCTCGGACGGCTCCGCAAAGGTCCCCTAGCTCCCGCTGGAACGCGTTGAGGGCTGCTAGTATGGCGCTTTCCACCGCAGCTGCTGTCGGGGCCACCGGAACACCCAGCGGACGGGTTGGTGCAGGGACCATCGCCTCACGATCTCCAGATCCGCCGGATGCTTCGTTGCGGCTACCCCCGGCCGCCTGATTCGCGCTGCCGGCGAGGGTGGCAGGGGCTGTCGTTGCAGTGCCAGCGACGGGGTTGGATGTCGTTGTAGCGGCTGGCGGGTCGATCGTCAGAGCGCGGCGTCGGCGTTGAGCGTCGTTAGCGGCGCGGCGGTCGGTCGTCGTCAGCGCGAGCGTCGGGTTGGATGTCGTTGTAGCGGCGCTGGCGGGGTCGGTTGTTGTAGCGCGAGCATCGGCGCCCGCGACCACGGCACCTGCGCCGCCGCCAGCTCCTTCGGCGGCCGATGCCGAAGCTCTGGTATTCACGTGCCGCTCCGGCCCAGCCGTCTTCTTTCCCTTCGCCACCGCTGATGAAGCTCTTTTCGGTGCCACCCTTCTTCTTCGGTCTTCGGGCTTGTCCTTGTCCTCCCCACGGACGGCGCCGACTGTTGTGGCTACGGGCCAAACAGAGAGAGAGATGGTAGTGGAGAGTGATGAAGATGAGTATATTGGCCTCGCCCCTCCCCATGGCCTGTATTCATATATATACACATGAGGAGTGCTTTTACAGTTATACCCTTACATCTGGTTATCCCCTCTGGGGGCAGCTATGTCATTACACATGGCCTATTCTGGGCCTTATAATCTCCTACCAGGCCTGCTGGGTTTAGGTGGGGGCCACCCCTACGACACTCATGATTATCACTCGAATCTTGTTCGATAAAATACTTCTAATTGCAACAAGAAGCAATTGTGTCATTAGCATATGACAGTCATGAGATTTCATGCTAATTAATTTTAAATCTTCCATAGAAATAAGTTTCTTCATGCTAGTGGAGTGACCAGACGTTAATTTTCCCTCGTAGCGTAATCCCTCCACATTCCCACCGACCATCATTCATTCCCTAAGACAAAGGTCACCATTAACGTGCGAGCATCTTCATATCGGTTAATTTTCCCTCGTAGCATAACCCCTCCATATTCCCACCAACATCGCTCCCTTTCCTCTGCCCCATTGCGCATGAACTCCCTATCTACTCCCACGCACATCGACGTCGCTCTTCTCTCCCTGCTCGGACTGTCTTGTAATGTACATAATTCCTAATAGGTTGCGATAATTTACATGACATACACAAAAATATTTAAGTATTTATGTATGCAACATACTGATTTGAATGCCAATATACAAATTCTAACAGTTAGCATTAATTTTCAATGTACTTACGACATTACATTCATTCCTAATTTTTCTAAAATGTTGTGTAATAATGTTTAGCATTTTCACATGACTAACCAAAATTTTCAATTACTATAACATGCCACGGGATCCTCCTAGTTAAATGTTCTCAAAGACATAAATTAAATACAAGCACGTTTCTCCTACCTTCTCTTTTTTCCCTTGTCTTCCGTCTACTCTTTCCTCTAACAGGACTAATTCCTTCCTACATAGTACAATTATTTCATCTAACCAAAATTATACTACTCTTTCCTACAATTATAAATTTCTTTTCATGCTAATTTTATACTAGGCAAACTATTTATCTAATACAAAAAATTTACTAAAACAAGAAAAAATTATCTCACTGAAGTAGCAGAACCTCCTCCTATCCTTCTCCCTCCCTCTCCTCTCTTTTTTCCCTCCTCTCTTCCTTTCTTTCCCCCTTCTTCCCTTCTTCTCGGCTCAGCGGCGGCGAATGGAGAGTGCTTGGCCAAGCATTGCTTATATATGGCGATTCTGTTGCCCAGCGGTTAGACGACTTCATTCGTGTCACCCAATGGTACACCTACTGCCATCCTATCGCTCTGCTATTGGGCGACAGGATCCAGCCGCCCAATAGTTAGGCGATTGAAGGCTATTTCTATAAAAATAAAAAGATGGGTATATATTTCCATATTTCAAAATAAAAATAGATTATTTTAAAAAATTCTCAATCTAAAGGCTGCCATGCTACTTGATGCTGCAAAGCAATCAGCTCCAAGTCGCTAAGCGCACGACTCTGTTTTTTCTTTTTTATTTTAGTTTATCTAAAAATCAAAATAAATAGGACAATTGTTTGAAGTAGATTATTCGAATGATTTTTTTAGTCCAAAACTGTACCAGTGTCTTCACCATTAATGCTATGTTCAAAAATATAAATAAAAGTTATAGATGACAGTCCAAAAACCACCCCGCACGATCCAAAATAACCAGGCCTAACAACTCATTACAAGTCCAACGAAAACAATAATTTATGTTCTGACCATGTACCAGATTCCATTTGCGGCCACATATGTACAGCTTTGACAAACGTTGTGTGTTGCAAATTGCATATGATACAATGCTAAGGAAGCATCGGGGACGAATCTCTTGTACTAATATAATGATGAGCAGATCAGAGAAGCTCACGTTCTGATGCGACGTGCATCGATGGAATAACAAAAATGTGCTTCTAGATCGATCCACGGAGGCGAGCTTCCCTATGGGAGAAGCAGGCATGAGCGCCCCAAGAAATTCCCTCCACTGTTTCCGGTGCCCAATCAGCGGTGGAGAATGTGACGAGGGTCACATGGTAAACGGCTGGATGTGGATGGATCTATTAGTCCGGCCTGGCCATCAGTTGTTTCAAGATTCCGCAAAATGCATGATGCTGATCATGTCCTTTTTTTTTAAAAAAAAAGATAGGAACGGGAGAAGATGAAGAATCATATGAGGCACTCAATTGATTGACTGCATGTAATTGGAGAAGGGAAGTTTGTCAACTTTCTTCCTATCCTTTTATTTTGAGTGCTGTTGTCAGAAGTTTGGAAAAGTGATTGCAAAATTTGAAAACCAGCGTCACGGGACTAAACACAAAACAGTGATGTCAAAATTTGAAATACATGCATGTGCATAGATCTTTTTACTAAATACACACATGTATGTAAGGTGAGACACCAAAAACTGATGTAAAGATCAGACCCGGACAGGCAACTCGCACTACCGCTAAGCTTGCTAACCTAGACTTGTATTGGGAGTCAGTTTCTGCCACCAAAATGCTATAGCTCCATCATGTTCTTTTTCCCAGTGGTACTGGGTGAAATGTGGGCATCATCTTTTTGTTTTTTCCTCGTAGAAGTTTACAAGAGTGAATTGAACTTGCCTGGTTATCCCAGCCTGGCTCTGTAAATTCTACTTTTAGTTTGGCAGGTTACAAAACTTGATATGGGCCTGTTTTTTTAGCTTTTAAAAGTTGTTTTTCAGCTTTTCTATAATAACTGCTTTTAAACGGAGTATCTTTTCAAAATATGGTCTACTAGTTAATTGTAGTATATACTATGCCGACTTTATTTATATCGGCAAATACCGCACGTGAGTTTCTGTTACTCTGTAATCTCTCACACGAAAAGCCTAAAAGCCACAAGTCGTAGCTAAAAGCCATAAGATTCAGCTAAAAAGAACAGCCATATGCTATAGTTTTGCTTCGTCACAAGGAGCATACTGATGAAAGGTTAAAGAATACGTGAGAGCAAAATTAAGCTCCCTCCTATCTCTCTACTATTACCAGCCCGTGTAAGTTTCTTGGCGCGCGCATTCACAAGAAGACGGGGATGACTATTTTCGATTGTCTTTTTAAGTATAACTCGTCTTTTTAACCATTGGGTTAATCTACAGTCAAACACCCAATCCGAAGGTCAAAAAGGTTGACTTAGAGTTAAAAAAATCAAACAAGTTACAATTAGCAAAACCGTAAAAAGATTTAGCATACCCATAGCAGGCCAAGGGTAAGCACTAAGCACCTAGAAGATGTCGGCCTCTCATCACATGCTAAGTTAAAGAGATCACATGGCTACCTTTGTGGCAGCCACTAGCCTTGCCATAACATTGCGGTAGCCAGCTAGAAAGAAGAATCACGTCCATTAGGCCCCGTTCATTTCAGTTTAAGCTTCTGACTCTGGTTTATTTTTTACTATTCCTAAATTTCATCTTTTTCTGACTTTTTGGCTTTTTCAGCTTTTTCGGTTTTTTTCCTATATTCATTTGTATTGTCCGTGATGAACTAACTTGTTTTTTATATTTTGTAATTTTTTAAATTTATTTAGCCAAATAAGCCACCATCAGGTACAGTAAAATTTTAACCAACTACAGTGCAATTTCAGTACACTTGGAACACGTCAGGTTCTTAATTTTGGTTCTTTTTTATTTTCTGGCTTTTATTGATTTTTTCTCTTTTCTCTTTATTTCTTTTTATTGTCCGTGACGATGTAACTTTTTTTTCTCATTTTTAATTTCCTTTTAATTGAATTACTTAGAAAAACTAATAGCCGATACAATGCACTTTCAGCCAAAGGCAAATAGCCACAGCTAGAAGCTGAGGCTTAAAAGTCATTTGGAATAGCCCCTTACTCTATTTTCTTTTTTGCAAGGGACAATGCAGCTTTACTCTAACAAAAGGACTGTAAATATAGGCCCTGTTCTAATGTAATGTGGTTTTTGGCTTAAATGTCACTGTGCAGCTGTTAGCTTTTTTTAGAGAAGGGTTGGCAAATATAGGCCATGTTATAAAGTTTTGTGGCTTTTGGTTGAAATAACACTATATCGGCTGTTAGTTTTTTTAGGTATTCAATTAAAGGAAAATAGGAAAATAAAAATATTATCATATCTCTACGGATAATACAAAGAAAAAGAAAAGGCCACATTACGATACCAACATATTACAAACAACTTTTGGTTTTTGCAAGCCATAAACAAGAAACCATTGCTGTCTGGAATTGGCTGTAATAATCCACGCTTTGTACCAGTGGTATACTGGTCAAGCAGCGGCTTCCAGTCTTCTTGGATTCCTATAATCAGCTATATACCGTTTGGTCCATTCAGACTTGTTTGGAGAGCTTCTGCTTCGATACAAAATCGCTGGAAGTTTAATCTTCTCCATACGTGAACGCGACTCCTTAAACTTCTAAAGAAAATTTAAGCATTTGAAAAGCAGATAATTAAGCTAAGTACTGAGAAGCCAAAATCACCTTGAAAAAGCCGAGCCCTCCAAATCGGCCCTTAGACCTCAATAGAGAAGAATGGTAACTCTATCTTTTGGGCTGCGGCTTATCTTGTGTCTACACTTTTCGAGACAGCAGTGGACGATGGAAACGTGGATGTAGATGACACAAACAGTTTTGAGTTCGAGAAACTGTTTAAAGAATATACTTTAAGAAATCATCCTATTTATTTCGACTTTCAGGGAAACTAAAAGCCAAAGTCAAAAATGGAAATGCCAAAAAAAAATAAGTCAAAATACGACAAAGTGGTGGTTATTTAGGCCTAGGTTAGTTTAGGCTGGGCTTTAAAATTTCGGATACCTAAGCCCTTATGTAGGCTGGCTAATGTCGGATAGGTTAGAGACGAAGGGCCTGCTCGGAAGATATTTCGCGAAAGAATGGCAAGAAACCATTTGCTTACTTCCTGCAGTAATATAAAAAAAATTCTTTCGTTCTGATCGGGACGTGTTTGGAACATTTTGTCGAGATTCTAGTTGAAATGATAGACTATTGTTTTCCAATCAAACATGGAGTACTGGTGACTGGGAAAATTCTATTGCTCAAAGTTTAAGCTTTTGATATTTGTCTAGAAGATATATTTGTGTAGATTTTGAGCATACATTACTAGATTGCTAACTCAAATACCTTGATACAGAAATGGGTACTTGTAGGTTCTACAGTTCCAATATTTCTTCCTTTTTTAGGAGTGTAGTTGACACAAATATCTTTTAAGTTTGAACAACCAAGAGGTCATAGGATTAAATGTGGCTAAATTAACAAATAAACACACCTAATGTGTAGTTTGTGGGATTTGAATAGGGGCTATTAGCCACAAGACTCTGGTCGACTCTGGTTCCATATTGGTTATACTGGCCACCAAAGGCAACATTTAGGGCCTGTTTGGTTGGTGCCTAGCCTTACCATGTCTAAGCTTAGGTAATATGTGGTTGCCACAGAAAGTGTGGCTAATAAAATCGAAGCCACACTTGTGGCAAAGTTTGGCAAGAAACTGAGTCTATGACGTGTGGGGTTGGGTGCTAAGAAAGTGTGGCATGCCACAGTTACGTGACATGAACCAAACAGCTATCTAAAAACTGTGGCACGTCTAACTTGTGGCTAGGCAACTTTTGGTCATGAACCAAAAAGACCCTTATCCTTTCAACTAAGATTTCAACTTTTTTTTGTAAAATAGTGCAGTATTTTGAATTTCTTTATTGAATTAGCCGAAGAAATATCACGCACCTTTCTATTGCATCATACCCTTCATACGAGCCGAAGGATTCCGCGCAGGAGGAGGCGTCCACGTCGCCCCTGCGCGCGCTGCGCCCGGCGCGTGGACGCCGAAATTCGGTACGGTCGGGAGAGGTAATTTCCTGTATTTTCCGAAAATTACGTAAAGGTCCTTTTCCTTCGCAAAAAAGTCCTTTTCCCTCGCAAAAAGGTCCCTACCAGTTTTGTTTTTTTAAAAACACCCCTTCACTTCACCGAAATTTTGTATCCTTTGCAGGATAGCGCTCCGCTGTTTTCTAAATTACGTACGGGTCCTCGTATATTTACGTACAGGCCCTTGATTTTTTACAAAAAAAAACCCTTTTGCTTTTCCGAAAATACGCATGTGTTATCGATTTTTTCCCACTTCATTGAAATTTTGTATCCTTTGCAGGATAGCGCCCCACAATTTTCTAAATTTCGTACGGGTCCTCGTTTATTTACGTACAGACCCTCGATTTTTTTACGAAAAAGACCTTCGGCTTTTCCGAAAATACGCACGTGTCCTCGATTTTTTTAAAAAGCTTCTCACGAATTTTCGCCTCTTTTACTTCGACCCATACGGTGGCTGGCGTGGCGTGTCGCCACGCCTACGTGGCTAGTACTATAAATTAACCGCCAGGTCTATAGACATATAAATTAACAGGCAGGTCTATAGAAACCGGCCGTCCTAAGATCTATAACCTAGAACACCGTACCAGTGCCAGAAACCTGCGTGTCCATATATGGGCAATCCTAAGTTCTGAGATCTGGGACATTGATCACATGCAGCACTATGCTCTAAGCTAACCAATGTCACACGAGCATCGTTTTGTTGTTACGCGCAGATATCACGGGCGGAGGCAATCCATCAATCACGCATGCAAATCTTGTACAGACATGTTTGAATTTTGATACAACTTATTTTCTGCTAAAATTTTAGGCAGTGTGTTTATGTAGGGCCAACGAGAAGTCGAGAAGGCTTTGCAACCGTGCAATGGACGTTCCCTTGTGCCGGTTTCATTCTGTAATCATCTTCTCCTCAGATGCGTGACTTGGCAACTTGTGATGATTAAGCGAAGAAGGCAACAAAATTTGCATTGCATACTTAAGATGCTAGTGGAGTGTTCTACAGGACCATTGGGACCCCCAGGATAGTAGTAGCCTAGGATACCTGCGCCTGTATCTCCCTCTGGAAGCATATCCTCTGCAATTTAGTTCAAACAAATTCACGGCGCACTGATTTGCTATGCACCGTCCGATCAAATATCTAGATGGTGAAAATGGAGATATTGGGAAAGTTGAAATGTTTTGCCAAACTTCTTCTACCTTCAGTATAGAGTTTTGGGAAGTAATGTTACGACTTACGATGACCTTACAATTGCTGGCAGCTGAATGGGACATAACAGTCTCAGAAGAGAAAAAAAAAAGTTTTGAGACATTTACAACAGCTTTCACTGTATTTAGTTGTTACTATAGCGACCATCAGAATTTGGTCTGCACATCTTCAGCTTGACATAAGTCCTCAATTCAGCTGGGAAATAAAAACGTCGAGTTAGCACTGTATGTCTATATCCAGTCTTAGCCTTTAACTCAAATAAATGTGTTAATATGGAGTATGCCGGCATATACAAAACACTGGAAAATTTTGAATTCACATGAACAAGTAACCGTTACAGTAATAACATGTTTAGGACACAGGCACATTGGACCAAAAATAGAAGGCAGGGAATTTTAGCTTTGTTTTGTTGCCAGTTCCCAAGGAACAAATGCATTCAAGGACTTTACAGGGATCTCTAGTGACACTTTAACAGCAAGAAGTACAAAAGGTTTTCAGGAACAAATTGAAATCCTATTGGAATTTGTTTACTGTAAATAATCTTGAGCAATTCTGCTTTGGTTGGTTATGTTGCTAATTCATGATTAGGCATGCGTAGTTCTCTTCCTAATTCATAACTGGCTTTCATACCAGGCAAAAGAATTGTCAATAGCTGCAGAATATAAATATGGACGTCTAGCTGGGGTAAGAAAATAGTACCTCAAGAAACGAAATCATATTCCAGCAGAATAAGGTTTGTTAATTCCAGATAACAAGTCTACAACTTTAGTCAGTGCATGAGATCCTGGTAACACACAACCGGTTGTGAAATAGTAGCTGCAGAGAAACCAATATCGAACAAGACAAGAATGCAAGATGCCTCAACAGTAACAACTATCAATACATCACTGATTGTGATCAAACCATAGGCTCATAAACCCTACAAAAACTGTTAAAGTGCATATTTTATACATAAGATAATTTAATATATTTTACATTTCAGGCCTTCTGAGTGTTGCAGAGATCACTCTACAAGCATGATATGTTTTTACATCATTAGCATCATAAATTAGCCCTACCTTTACACAACTGCATCTTCTACATAAAAGCTTCACAGTTTAATTATAGAATGTATGTATACATTTAGAAATACCGGTAAGTAGATCCGGTAAGTAGATCCAACCTATCCATACAAATTTTGAAAGAAAAAAGTACATCTCCCTATGATAAATGACATCTATTATACATTCTTATGTCATAATAATAAATGAAATTATATAAGAATATTTAAATGGGACATAATAATAAATGAAATTATATAAGAATATTTAAATGGGATGGCTATGGCACAAACAACTTTTAGCTAAAAAAGAGTTACTAAAATTTTTCCTCTTTCCACTTCCCCACACTCCCACTTTTAGGAGTAGTGGATGGTGGAAAAAATGTGAAGTGCATAAAACACAAACATGTACCATATTCACTCCTATATTTAAATTATTTCTACAAAAATTTGGGGCGATGCTACAATGGACTAGCTTACATGTAACTATCAGGATAAAAAAAATCAAAATAAAAACTATATCTAGGTCTGGGCTAGTGGGCAATCTTTTCTAATTACAATAGAGATACCCCGATCACACCATTTTCAGGTTCCACTTAGAGCCCCCAGAACTCAAGTGGTCATGTGTTATTGCTACAACTACCGAATAGTAATATTCTGAGAGGTGAATGTGATTCTGACAATGATGGTTGGTTAGTTGGGTAGTCCTTACCTAGGACATTCACATAACATTTTGCAGTCGCAGAGGAGACAGTTGGTTTTTTCTCTATCGCCTCATAGTAGAGAATAGGCTATCTGCAGTAAGACAATGTGCAAAAATAGTTTGTTATACTGTTAATCACAGGAAGATACATATTGTCCAAAGATTAGACTTCAATAATCAAACCTTACGGATGAAGTCCCACATGTTTGGATCAAAACAATAATAGGACCCTCTCATAAATGTTTTTTCTCAAGCGCTGAATTTTCAATTCTTTTCAACTGTCTTAGTTCTCCGTGGTATAGTCATCACTTGTTGTATCCGAGAAAGAGCTGCAGATGCATGTGTATCATACAATTTTTGTCAGCTTCAGTAATTTTTAGAGGGAAAAAACAAAATGAATAAAACTCCACTCATAAAAACAGATTAAAAAGAAAAGGCTAAATCTTGGAGGTCATAAAAACTCAGAACACCAAGAGGTATTAAAATATCATCGACAGAGGAGTTGGTTTCAATAAATGTCTTTTCCAATTTTGCATAAAGGGGTAATAAAAGAAAACACAAATCAACATTTTTGAGGAAAATAATACCCGTAAAAATACAAAATAAGTGTAGTAATGTGTAAATGACAAGTCCTCACACTCTCACAGTTTATTGGCAGCATACAATTGAGCTCCATCTCTTGGTATACTGCACCAAGTAAAGAAATAACATTGTAAATCTTGATTAGCCAATGAATAGTCCTAATTTTCTTCTAACTAGAGAAAATTGTGCAGAAAAGAGTACCTATAGAAGATGTTAAATAGTGTCTTGATACCAAAATTCCGAAAATGAATTGGCTTCGTGTAGATAGAATTTGTATCGGGCAATGTCATGACCACACAAGACAATTTTTGCACATGCTAAGAGCATGGTTGTAGCATTAAGTAAAAAAAGATATATAATCATCTTACCTGCAATGCTGGACATTAAGCAGAGTAACAAGCTGGAACATGATAACCAGGTCCTTCGGCCAGATCATTCGGCCATGGAGAGTTAAATGTGTTGTAAAGATTATCTGATGATTCTATATTTAATCCCAATTTTGTCAAATAAATTCCTAAAGCAAGAGTTGCTAGCTCAGGGTCATTGCGATCTTGTAATGTGAACAATCCTAGCCAGGGATAGAAAAACCGGCGGTTACCGGCCGGTAACCACAAATAACCGGAAACACTGGCAGGAACAAGTAGCAAAAAAACCAGCCAAAAATTTTCAAATGTAAATTTACATATATGATTGCATAATGCACTTTCTAGGTTGGTCTAAGCCCTTTTTTTGTGCTATATTGCCTATTGTATGACTAAATATGCATTAGTCATTATACTCCCAAGTTTTTTTTATGGTTTTTAGCGGTTTTATCGGTTTTAAAACAGCCCAAATTTAAAATTTGATATTCGAATTTCAACTGGGGTTTTTTTCCCGATAACCGGCCGATTACCGTTACCGGCCGTCGGGCGGGAACTTCTCTGGTACCGAGATTTCTATCCCTGATCCTAGCAATCCATACGCATCAGGACCTAGTGGCACCTGAATGGACTTCACACTTCGATCCTATATGATTTTGTAGCTGATGACATCTGCCGCAAACGGAGAGGATTAAGTGTATGTGATTGCTCAACTTGATGAATAAGTTGTTCATGCACTCCCAAACTAGAAGGTGGACTTGGAGAATTTAATTGTCTGAGTCCAATGTTTTGGGTCATAGTATTTTGCACCTGACAAAAACACAAACGAAATTTATTACTCCAGTGAACATTGCACTCTATGTTGACAGCGTGTATAAAAAGTTTGATCATATACATGAGTGACATGTCCTATGTCAAGGTGTAAATAGAGAGCAACCATGAGAATGTAGTATATATTACTGATTATGCAAAGGAAATTGTAGTATTCCTTACTGATTTAACACCCTGCAGGTGGTGTTGACGAGTTAGTGGGTAGCTACCTCCTAAGACGATTTAGTGGGTAGCTACCTCCTAAGTTAAAGCCTCTCGCCATCTGCATAATCACAAATGTTGTGAATTTGAATATTAGACACAATAACTTTTGAGGAAGTCAAGGATTGAAAATGCAAAAGGTTAAAACCCACATGGTAATGTGCTGGTTGCATCACAGGTACATTTTCATGTTGTTCATTATAATGTAGCTCCATTGCATAATCTGAAGTACTACCTGATATTAAAAAAAATAAAATATATATACGGAACAAGGGATCCAAATCTTGCCATAACTGTCAGGTTTAGATTTAATTTAAGCTTGAATTTTGAGCAAGGATCATAAGGAAATAAGAAGAATCCCGATACACAAACAACACTGTGATACAAAAAGAATGTAGGCAAAGATGGCCAATTATCTTTGATGTGTTTGCTTTGATTTCCCAAGAGCAAAGAAGCATCACAACAGTTCCAGCCGTGTAAGTGAGGCATGGTTATTAAGGCTGTGCGGCGAGGCACAGTGACTCATTATCTTCACACAACAATATCAATTATGGCATATTGCGTGGCGACGCCATACACATATTTTAACCTAATTTAGTAGTAAATTAAATCGACAATATAGTAGAACATGCATATCATGATTTTGTCTATTCTTGAGCCCATGCACCATCATCTACCAATGTACCTTCTCACATATAGCACCCATCCTCTTGTAACTTGCAAGTTGCAACAAGTAACAAATAATAAGCGCAATGTTCTAAATCATCTGACCGCAATTAATTTGTTCTAATCATCCAAAATAATTAAGAGTGGGTTTCTACAATTTAAATACAATTAACAAAAATTATCCGAGTATTTGAATATACCATGGAGTGGTCTAAATGATGGTACACAATTTTTAATCCGTACGTGTACAAGTTTTAATCTACTGACGGCACTAAATTTATTTTGATAATCTTGAACAAATATTAATGGGTTTCTACAATTTATATACAACTAACTAAATTAATAGGGTATTTAATTCTGCAATAGAACGATTTAAATGATAATGCGTGAATTTAATTGATCGCATTTAACCTCACTCTTCTAACCTTTCTCTCTCCTCTCTTTATTCCCGTTCGGCCAAATGGCCTTAGCCATTTACTGGCTCTCCTTCCCCCTTATCTCCTCTCTCTCCCCTTCTCTCTTCTTCCTTTTCACTCACCTCTCCTCTTCTCTCAATTTTTCTATCCCTTTGGTCATGGCTTCGCTCAGTGCCACCCTGCCCTTGGCTCCCGTGCCTCCAGTCACCTACGCCCTTGGGCTCGGCCTCCCTACTCGCCGGCCTCCTCTCTCCAGTGCCTCTTCTCCAATCCGGCCTCCTCTCTCCAATGGATCTTCCCCAATCCGGCCTCCTCTCTTGCGTCTCCGAGCTCCTAGCACCAGCTGACTGGAGTCTTGACGACAGAGGAGGCGCGGATTGGAGGCCGCGGCAGACTGGAGGACGCCCAGACTGGAGGAGGAGGCGGTAGACCGGAGGAGGCAGCGGAGAGCCAACCAGTGAAGCAGAGGAGGCCTGATCTGGTGGAGGAGACCGCGGATCCGGCGGCGGCGGCGAATCCTCACTTTTTTCGGGCTATGGCGGAGACTTCTTCCAAATCCCCAACCCGTGAGCTACTGAGGTGCGCGTCTAGGCTAGAGTCTTGACTCAAGGGCATCCGTCGCCACCGACTTACCGCCATAACGCCGCCACGACGCCACCACAACACCATATCACTTCCATGGCGAACGCCATATGCCGCATATCTAACACCCCCTCAAACTCATGGTGGATCAACAATACTGAGTTTGGATAGGTAGAAACTATACTGAACTCTAGTCTGTGCCTTGGTGAAGAAATCAACCAACTGAAACTCCAAAGTCACGTACTGAAGATCAAAAACTTTGTGTTGCACCTGCGATCGCATGTACAAAACATCTACTCCAATGTGCTTGGTGAGCTCATGCTTCATGGGATCCCGAGCAATGTTGATCGCACCAGTACTATCTGACAAGAGAGGAGCCGGTGCACAAGCAAAAAGACCAAAATACTCAAGAAGCACCGAAGCCAGATGATCTCAGTAGTCAACAACACCATGGCTCTCAACTCAACCTCAGCGCTCGAGCGGGAAATGGCAACCTGCTTCTTGGTCTTCCAGGCAATCAAGGAGCCAAGAAGAACACAATAGGCAAAAAGCGAGCAATGATCAGAATAATCGCTAGCCCAAGTCGCATCAGAGTGCGCCTGAAGCTGCAAAGAACTGGAGCGAGGAAAGAAAAGGCAACGAGTGATGGTCCTGTGAAGATATCACAGAACACGAAGATAACTATAGTGGAGCTAAGTGGGAGCAGAGACAAACTGACAAAGGATGTGAATTGGGTGAGAGATGTCAGGGTGAGTGACCCCAAGGTAGACAAAGCTCCTGACCAAATGGCGAATCGCGGTATCGCCGTATCGCGTATCCGTATCGGAGTATCTGGGCAACATAGCTACAGCAATTTAAGAAACATATTAGACTAGATAAACAATAAATCTTAAGCACATCAGAGAGAGCAAGAAAACATTTCAACATCTGTCCAAGTTTAACCACTGATTCCTTCTTATCTTTATCTCATTCAGGGGTGGAATATGCAACTCTCATTTGCACACAAGCACAAAAGAAGAAGAAAGAAAAACCAGTACTTGCCAATTTGCCATTCATCTTGCTCACTAAACCGTAAAGTGCCATCCTCTTATGATATCCATAATTTATATCAGGTGCGGTCTTTTTGACTGTGGCTGATGGCATTTGACCTTAGCGTGAGTGTTTGTGCGAACTAGCCGAATGCTGATAAGCCGCTTCGAAAAGACTGTCCCAATAAGCCGCTTCGAAACAATAACGGAGAAGCCATCCCGTTTGTTTCTTCGAAAAAAGCCATAAGCTGAAAAGAACGGGGCCATCTTCTTCACACATTAATGATAGCACCTTCCTTTTTTTCATGGAGCTCACCCACTGTTTCCATTAGTGTTTATCTTCCTAAGGTACCAATAAATATAGGGAAAGAAATATATTACTAAATCAATGCAGACATATATATATATATATATATATATATATATATATATATATATATATATATATATATATATATATATATATATATATATATATATATATATATATATATATATATATATATATATATATATATATATATATATATATCTTACATGCTGTATCAAACAAAGTTACCAAACATTATAGAGAACAGTGAGTCTAAGTGTCAATGCTTCCAACATTAAAATTGTAGTACACAGTAAACAAGAATACATATTTCCATATACTACCAACTGGATTGTCCCTTTAAATAGATATCAATAGCTGCCCAACTCAAATGTGCACACGCTTTCAACAAAAAAGAAGCTCAGATAGCCTTTACTTGTACAAGACCTACTCAAGCAAAATTTTAAACTATATCCTGATAAGAAAATTGTAAAAATATCAGTGCAGAAATTATGCTATTTCATAACTCAACATGACAATCCTCTATCCTCACACCTTCATTAGTCGCAAAAAGGGCTTCCTTGAGTTCCTCCTGGTCTCCCACGTTCATAGCCCCTTTTATACTCCCATGATTGTACTCTTTCAGGCACAAGTCGGGCATGATTGGCCATTTCTCAGTATACATTTAGTGAATGTTCAAACTTGCTGCTAGTGCTGTGACGATGCAAGGAGCAGTCACCTGTCCAGATTTGCTCGCAAGCACGACGCGATTGCGCAAAACTGCACGGCACGGCGGATGCGCCATGGGGCTACACACACAGCCAACAGCAAACAAAATTCGCAGCCCAAGCATTGTAGCAATGCACGCATTCGAAGCAGCCGGACGGCGTCTCGCGCAAAGGTTCGATTGATCACAGCCACGGCAACAGCGGAGAAGCCAAACCTATCGAGGTTAGAGCTTACCAACGGCGTGCTTGCTGGCGGCGGCGACGGCTGGGGCTTCTGCTCCGGCTGCTGCTTCTGCCCGAAGCAGTCCAAAGGGTTGGTATCCTCGCCCAGCCCACCCCGGCCTTCGAGAACTGCTTCTCGACGGCGTTTGTGGCGGTTCGGCAAAGGGGGAGGAGACGGCGACGGCTGAAAGAGAGAAGCGGCGGCAAATGGGGCACAGGTTGGGACCTGGAGGCGTTTATTTCGCAATAAAATAAACCCTAGAGTTTCGGTGGGATGGGCCGGGCTGGACCTAGGAGTTCGTTGGGGGCGTACGGGCCTGTTTTGGCGGGCTTCAGCTGCTCATTTTTTTACTCCTCTTAAGAATTGAAGAGAAGCCTTTGGCAAGAGGTTTGCGCTCGAAATACTGAGAGAATATTGGAGGCAAAAAAATCACACGCTACCTTTGGTTTTAACACTTCAAGTTTATTTATATATTACTCGTTTCTACTTGTACACAAACTTTTGAATAACATTTACATATTCTGGATAGTCAAAACTAATTTTGCACATGTTTAATAGTTTCATACATCTCTGGATCTTCTCGCATAGTAATAACTAGAGAACTTTGACATCCCTGAATCTTCTCGTATAGTAATAACTAGAGAACTTTGACATCCCTGAATCTTCTCGTATGGTAATAACTAGAGATAACTTTAACATCAACAAGTATAGCCATCGAAATTCAAGCCGCTGGACATGGTGAACTCTGATGCCAAAATGATAGCCATGTTTTAGCCTAGCCCAATTTGGAAGGGACAAAGATGTCACTAAACATTGACCTATTTTTTATGTCAACAACTTAGCTTATATTGAGAGCTAGAGAATAATATTGTTTTTTCCTTAAAAAAGAAAAAAAATCCACTTTTCAACCCTGATCTTTAGCCTCGTTTCAATTTTCAACCATGAACTTTGGCATCAATTTGATTTCCAACCCTGAACTATGAAACCATTCTATTCAAGATCTCAAACTATAGAAATCGTCCATTTTACCCCCCTCAACCCAAACCGGAGTGGTTTCGTACCTCCATGTGGATCTCAGCTTGGCACTAAATCTGAGTTGGCTCACTAGATGGGCTCATACTTCTTTCTTCTTCCTCTTTCCCCTCTACCAATGCCTCCTTTAGTTGGCTCGCTTCGCTCGTCTCCTCCATGCACCACTCACACCGACCGCCATAACCAGGCACTGCGTTGGGTTCATCTTCCCCTTTCCTCCATCTTCCCCACTTTACATCTCTATTCCTCTCCCCACTAAGCTTGATTGAGCTTGAGGAACTGCCATTGTGTCAAAATATATTCCCAGACCTCCTCTGCATTCCCCTAATCAATTTTGGGAATTCACCCATCGGAGCTTGTGGCACCATCGTCTTCCTCAGGTCCAGCCAAAACCACTGTCACCGGCATGATCCCCTCTGCAACAAGACTCATTCCGATTCTCCCTCGTGGAGCACCCTCAGACCTTATATATGCTCGTGATGCGCCTAATTTTTGGGGATCATCCATCATAGTGCCTCGCCAAGGTAGCAGTGTCGCTGCTACCACCTATGTAACTATGTCACTGCTATAGTCTGTCTCTCACCACGCTATCGCCGTCCATGGGGGTCACCATGACCGTGGGGTTCCATTTTGCTGCTCACCTGCCACCGTTGTGGTCCCCTTGACGCAACCAGAGCTCTGATGGCCTCTGTTCCCCCTCTATTTTGTATGACATGTGGACCTATGAGATAATGGGTGGTGAAGAGGCATTGATGAGGACACATCACCTGGAAAACATCCCGACTTGTGTAGAGGGGATGGAGTGGACGGTTTCGTTAGTTCAAGATTGCGAATTGAATGGTAAGTTGACTTTTTTTTGAAAAGAAAAAGAACACAACTGTTTTTATTTTTCTTTTTTTTGGATTGAGAACAAATAAGGTTAAAACGGTGATGTAAGAGGCCAATTTGCATGATAGCCCAAAGGACAGGTCCAAATATGCCTTTTTATTTCTTTCCTAGTAACCCCGTATACTTTGCTACCAGTCTCACTGCATAATTGGCCCCAAAAAAACAAAAAATAGTTCGTGCATCTCCATCTTGCTGACATATGCTTTCCAAGTACCTACACTACATAACGGTCATGTTCTTTCTGGATTTTTTTTTGTGGCTTTTGGCCAGGGGCGGAGCCAGGATCCAGACAAAGGGGGGGCCGACCCGCCAAGGCGCCGGCGTCATGGGTCCTGGGCGCCGTGTGTCGGCAAAATTAGACATACACATATATAATTAAACATACGGATATATATTGTCATATAAATTTAATCATAACACATATGGCAAAATAATGTAGCATACGTCTAGCATACTGAAAAGACTCTCTCAGTGGTCGCTGTTGATACTGGAAGAGTTATGACTAATCTTAGCAATCTATCGACCATTGGATAAATAGAATTTTTACCTAATCTCACTAGTCCCTTTGTTAGATCAGCAAGTGATGGCAATGTACTTAGCTCTAGATGGTTGCATACATCAAGTTGAAAATGTGGTAGTTGACACTCCAATTGAGCTTGATCTTGACTTGAAAAATCAGCGGGATAGTACTTTTCCACCGAGTACTTATCTTTGAAATGTCAAAGCCATCTTTTCTTGGATCTAGTGAGGCACAAAGTGATAGAAGCTCTGTTGCTTGAGAACTGAATCGATCTTCTAACTCAATCAATTGTTGGTCGACCGCAACATTAAACACATCTATTTTATAATGGTGAAGAGTGGTGGTATTATCATTTTTGTTCGAGATTTGGTCACATCCACATACCTACAAATTGCGACATGTAGTTAAACAAGTTAGATATGTACCATAAGAATAAAAAATATGTATTTGTGTTCATATTAAAAACTGAAGGTAAGATAATAACTTACTTGCGATTTAAATCCGAAATCTCAATCTCGTGCTTGTCACAAAAGGCTTTCACCTCCTCAAGAAGTGGTTCCCAGCCATCATTTCTCAAGTCACTAAGCAATGATTTTGTGTTAGAAATGCAGGGGCCTAATTGACTAATTGACTGTGATGAAAGGTGATTAAGGGGTCCTATTAATGCATTTAGTGGACCATTGGGGGGGCCAGGCCCCTGCCCGCCCCCCTTCTCTCCGCCCCTGCTTTTGGCTTTAGTTTCTTCGAAAGCTGAACAAACGGGATGACTTCTCGAATCCGCTTTTCGAAATGGCTTTCCATGGCTAAAACTGTGTACGTGATCCATGTCAGCATATCCACCGTCCGCCGTTATCTCGAAAATTATAGCCAAAATCATCAAAACAAATCAAGTGTTTTTTTACTCGGAGCACTCAGATTTTTCTCCTATGTATACACACCCCTTCAAAAATTGTAAATGCTCTGAACCACAAAAACACTCAAGTGTTCCCTAGACACCTCCATTATATTATTAGAACTAAGGAAAAGAAACCATATATGTGTTCTCAGGCTACAAACTTCTATGTTAATCAAAGAAAAACATAAAGATCTACATTGTTGATTGTGGTTAGTCCAAATTATAATGATGTAAACCCTATCCGTTTTGATTTCTATAAGTCATTTTTTTAACAGTAAATAGCTTTTCTACCGTACATAACTTTCAAACAGAGTATCTTTTCAAGATGGACTCTACTAGTCGACTGTAGTACATGTTATAATGACTTTATTTATATTGGCCAAAATTGCATATGAGTGACTCTCTCTACAAGTTGTTACTATTTATAAGCCAAAGTCAAAAAAGCTATCAGTAAAAGCTAATATGAACGCCCCCGTAGATTAATCAGATATAGATATGAGAGCTTCTATAGTTGTATAAGGAATACAATTGTATTTTCATCATAAGCGTTGGAGTTGCACAATAAGTACAACTTTTGTGTTTCGATATAAAAATAGGCACCGTAGTATCTAGCAGCGCAAACATGCGAGAAATTAGGCTAACTCGACAATATTATGGTGCATCTCCTCATCCAGCATGAGCTTATTCAGTTTAGCCAACAAATCTATTGATGGGATAAATAGGTGTAAATCATGATCATGCATAAAGCTCATGAAAGGGTGAGCTCAGGGCAGTCAACCAAACGTCACAAGCTTGCTGTGATCGTTTTGGCTTCAGCTTTTAGCTTCCGGCTTATTTTTCACTATTCATAAATTTCGTCTTTTTTCTGAACTTTTTAGCTTTTTGTTGAGCTTTTTTGCTGGTTCTTCTTTTCCCGTATTTGTTTGTATTATATGTAATGGGCTAACATATTTTTTATATTTTTAAATTTTTTTAAATTTAATTATGCTAAATAAGCCTCTGTCAGCTACAATATTTTTTCAGCCAGCTACAGTGCTTTTCAGTCATAAGCCACCAAGAAAAAGCCCAAATGAGCACCACCAAATGACTTGGTGTAAACTCAATTATCCAAATCAAATCAAGTAGAACTTTCAGAAAAAGTAAAGGAGAATGAAAGATTGTTTCAAATTCATTATTCACTTTAAAGTTAATAATCCCAAATAATACATCAAATTTTATACATCCCAAATTATATGGACACAGGTCATGCATGGTCCCAGAGCATACTTGACCACACCAACCGGATGAGTCATTGCAGAGCTAAGAATCCAACAGACTTTTGCATAATATCATAGTAGTTAGTAATAAAGCTTATTGGTCACTTTTTAAGTTTTTTTGTTTATTTTATGTTTTTTGATTTTTGGTTTCTTAAAAAATCAAACTAGACGAAACGTCTTTTCTAAATAGATTTTTTAAACAAATTTTCAAATACCTTTCACGTCAACATCTGACATTCGCTGCTGTAGAAAAACCGACTATCGCAGTAAAAACGATCACAGCCAAAAAGACCAGGTGTCTGTCAACCTGCTTCGGGTATATCCCTGACGTGGACTCTGACTCGTGGGCCCCATGACCCTAGGTACCTACCCTATAAAATGCCCTGGTCACTGGAACTTCAACTCTGTCACGGCACCTGGACACTAGGACCTCACCTTTGCTGATGGTGATCAGCAGATAAAAAAAATGATGTGTTGCCAGGGATCTCCGAATAGAAGTTTAACTGGAATATTCTTCCTACAAAATAAGTGTGTAGATAGGATGGAAATGGATTAAATAAGTATCGTGCAGTCTTAAATACGAATCTATATTTTTAAAATAAATACAAATACAAAATCCTATTTTTAAAATAAATATAAATTCGAACATTCTCGAATACAAATCGAATATCGTAACGAATACGTATTCGAATGGAATATGTACTTAATTCGGTCGAATACGAATATTCTAAAACTTTTGTAACAAATCTCGGGAAAATTTATATAACATGGCTACACGTCTACACGAACTAGCAGTATAGCACATAGAGTTGGAAATTATGCAAAGAAATTTTCACTTCTTGCTTGTGAACATTGGTTCATCAGAAAATTGCATCCTACAATCATCTCCACGGAAGTCGCTAGGGATGGAAACAGATCGAATACGAATCGAATAGTCTCGAATACGAATACAAACATTCTCTAATACGAATACGAACATCCTCGAATACAGATACGAACATTCTCGAATACGGATTTTGCTTACCACATTCACGTTTTCTCATATATATATAAATATCGGATAAAACGTAATATCCATTTTCGTTTTCCATCCCTGTGTGTGAAGATTTTAACATGGTTGGCACTGGCAAAGACCATGGCTTTCAAGAAAAGCTTAGTGTGGACTATGTAAATCCAATGCATTCATTAACCCATAATCAAATGGTTATTAGCGTGCTAATATCATATTTATGCATAGGCAACTTTTGCTTTTTAAAAGAGCAATGGGAACTTCTTATTAAATTCTGTGGCATGTTCAAGCATCTAACAGCCTATATGCTACCATGCCATCTAGCAAGAATCCAACACGATCAAGCAAGGCATATTTGGCTAAAGATGAAGCAATAGCACCTAAAACAATAACACCTATGCTAACATGATTATTGCTAGACTTAAGTGTCATAAATTCATTCTTAGCATCTATGAGTTGGTTGACAGCAAAAGAGTGAGTAATCCTAAATTTATCAAACTTAGAGTATAAATCAAGGCAAGAATCATAGTTTTCGTCATCAGGAATCATTTATTTGAGCCTAAAAATTTATAAGTTCAAATTATGAATCATGAAATCTTGATTTTTTTATTTTCTTAGCCTTGTTCCTAAGTTCTTTTTTCAGCTAGAACATGAGCATGCTTCATATCCTCAATCGAGAGACATACCTTATTAGGATCACTATAAGGAGTGTCGTCGTCAATGGTGTCATTGGTAATATCCTCATTGGCCATGAAGCATATGCCGGGCAGGTCGAGGCGCCAGGTAAGGCCCTTTAGTGGCGGAGTCGAAGTCGGGGCGGAGACGTGCTCTTGTCGCGGACAGGTCGAGGCGCCGGGCAGGGCCAGCTCCCGTGCTTGACACCGCAGCTGAGTGCGAGGTCTCCGCCCGGAGACAAGTTCGAGGCGAGCTCATCGCGGGAGTGCTGTTCGAGGTCATGCTATAGACGTGGAGCTGACATGTGGCCCTACCGGCTCGTGGTCCGGAGTCGTCGTCTTAATGACAGCGCGAATCGCGCCGACCCCTGGGATGTCAGGGGCGGGCAGCCGCAACCGTACGCGTTGTCCCGATGGAAGAGTACACGCGGCGGGGCGCGATTGGTGCGTCGTGGGTTGCTAGCCCGAGAGGGGTGGGACGTGTGGCGGTATGCTACTAGCGTGTCATGCGTTGTCAGGCGGCTTGCATCTGCGCTCCCTTGTCTGCCAGCGGTTGCGCTTCCTCGATCGCGGGGAGCCGAACCGCCAGGCACTCGCCGGTTGTGTTTCCGATCGTGGGGGGAGGTGAGAGGGCTTTATAAAGGTTTGCCGTTGGCATGTGAGCGTTCTTCTCAGTTGCTTGTTCGCCCCTGCCTTGCTTTCTTGCTTCTCTTCCTGCCAGCGCAACCCGCCTCTACTCCTGCTCGTTGACACTCCACTTCGGAAAGGAATGGCTTGCCAGCAAGATCCCGCTCGCCGGCTCAGTGGAAGCGCTTCATCTAGTCAGTGTGGTGTGTCGCTGCCACTGGCAGAATACGCTCTAGTGGTTCGCGATCCACCACAGATCAACAAGCGGTGGGATGCCATGAAGAAGTCGGGAGGCCGCTGCTCCCGTGTGCTAGGGCGGAGTCTCGCTACGGAGGAGATGATCGAGACTCTCCTCCGGGAGAAAAAACTGGAGGAGCGTGCGGGGGTTTGCCTGCCCCGCCACGACGAGACGGAGCCGCACCCGGAGGAGACAAAGGCGATTGTCTTCATCATGTTCTTCGATGCCGGGCTTCGGATGCCGTTGACACTCTTCGTCAGCGAGGTCTTGCGGGCTTATGGGCTGGAGTTGGCGCAGTTGACCCCGAACGCGATAGTCCGCCTGGCTGTTTATGCATGGGCAGCGCGAACAGAAGGTGTCCGCCCCAGCACGAACCTGTTTGCCCTTCTGCATGACGCGCGCTGCCAGCCGAAGAAGGTTGAGGGGGGGCACTGTCTAACTTTGGCATTGTCAACTTCATGCTGAGGTCGCAGTGCACGAAGCTCTTCCCCGCGCTGGTGACGCGAGGGAAGTGGGAGTCCGGCTGGATGCGACGGTAGTTCTACCACCATGTGATGAGCACCAGCGGTCTTCGGTGCCGAGGACAGCCAATATCCTTCAATAGCTCGCCGGGGTTGAGGCCGAAGGGCAGCGACGAACAGAAGGCGCGGAGGCTTGCTGGTGTCGCCCTCCAGTTCAACATGCGCGACCTCGCCGAGGAGTTTACTATGTGCGGAGTGTCGCTGCTTTCCGGCCGGTGGAAGTATGATCGGTGCCGCACCCGGCGAGATGGCATTCACCCGACAGTATCCTCCCTTGCAAAGCCCTCCGCTCCTTGTAAGGTCTCCTGCCCTAGGCTATGTACGCGCACATGTATGCATGCGGTCGCTTGTGAACAATGCCTTACCTTTGTGCGTAGGGCTCCGCCAGGAGGATGCGGAGTGCACAGTAGTTGCACTCCTTGGGCCATACACTGCCAAGGAGCATAAGCTACACAAAGCTGCGACCGTCTCAGCGAAGCAGGGGCGGATAAATCGGGTATACGAGGCCCTGGAGATTTTCGTGCCCGAACGTGCAGTGCCGGCGTCGCCCTCTCGGCGCAGGGCCCCGCCTGATGCCACCGCGTCCAGCCCGTTTGCCGTATCCCAGGTCGGTACCACCAAGACCGAGGATACGATCGGCGTTGGGGCCAAACACGCCGATTTGGGGGAACGCACTGCCCCCAGCGAGGAGGCCTTAGGCGGCGGTGAGACGATGGGCCTCGGTACCGATGCCCCTGAGGACGAGGCCTTGTCGCCTGTATTGGCTACCGAGGACCTACCGCCTGCACCAGTCATTACGGTCACTGGGGCGGCCGAGGAAGCGTCGCCCAAATCCCCAAGTGCGAAGCGCCCTCGGATACGGTCGCCCCCGCCCTTGAGGAAGTGGTTCAATGTGGCGGGCATGGTCACCAGGGACCTGGAGTCCGATGGGGAAGCCGTTCCAACCGAGGAGGAGGTCCTCGCTTCCCGGGCCGATGAAGCCCCCGCGACCCAGATGGAGGCTGAGCGGACACCTCCCCGTGCTTTGATGGAGGGTGTCGCAGGTAGGCGTGATTCCTTTTCCCCCCGCGACTTCGCGAGGCTCTCTCCGATTTGCTCGATCATTCTGTCGTCGACATCAGGTGAGACGAGGTCTCCCAGACGTGGCCCAGGATCGAGCAACGGAGGTATTTGCGAAGTCTCTGGCCTTGTTGCGTAGGACACGATGTGGGCGCCTAGTGCTGCCGAAGCCACTGGCGTGGTGGGGCCAAGGCCCTTCGTCTCCGATTTCATCCCTCGACCGGAGATGCTTCGCGTCCTTCACGAGGTCGCGGAGTGCGCCAATGGCAGCCTGGATCGACGAGTGCTGTCGTCGTGCGGGGGAGATCTGCGAGCGCTCGCGCTGGGTGCCTCGGAGATGAGGGTAAGTGTCTAGGTTCGTGGCTTACACCGCTTGTCGAGTTTATAGCTAACATTCGCTGTGGTTTTTTATATATGTAGACGCTTGCTATCAGTCAAGCCCTGGAGGAGACTTGTACCCACGAGCGGAGGGTGCTGGAGGGCTAGCTTCGTGCTGTCGACGAGGCTAACGCCGCCAAGGACGAGCATATTCGCATGTTGGAGGTGGAAAGCGCGAAGGTGATTTCCGACGTGCAGATACTTGCTACGAATGCGGAGTGCACAGTGGCGGCGGCACAACGTGCCACGGAAGAGACCCAGCGCACCGCGGTGGAGGAGCGCACCGGCTTGCTTTCGCAAATTACCGTACTTGAGGAGGAGAAGGCCCAGCTCGCCAAGTCCCTTGAGGAGAGGAACCGAACCTTGGGGGACGCGTCGTTGGCGGCGTGGAGGGCGATAGAGTCTTTGGAGAGGACCCTCCAGGACTTGTCCGTTGACATGCCGGATCTTACGCACGGCCTCATGGATTTGGCGTAGACGCTTCAGTGAATCGAAGAGGGCTCAAGCCTCACCCTCCGCGGTTCCAGAGCCTTCGGTGATCACTGCGGCTTCTCCAGCGCTTGCCTCACCTTCGCCATGCTCCACACCCGGGGGTGCGAACACGTCAACGAGCTGGTCGACCCCCAGTTGGATCTGCCAGCCGAAGCCGGGGCGATATCCCGTGCCGTTCACGCCACTCAGCCCACCCTCCAAACTTTCTATAGTCGGATCTGGGGCTACATCGGGGAGGACACGGCCAAGGTCATGCTGCGGCGAACGCTGCATCGGGAGGGGAACTTCATCCAGTGGCTCGAGGAAGTTCCCTACGCAACGAGGATGGTGCGGACCCACTGGTGTGATGCTGGGATCCGGTGTGTGTCGCTATGTATGCCTCATTGTACTGTTGTTGCCCTGTGTCCCCTCCTTTTTGTATGAACAAGACAACACTTGCCCAATGTGTTCTGTCGTTGCATATTATTCCTGCTCCAGGCAGATGCGTCATGTAAAGGTTGGCCTCTTGCGCCCGACTTCGCTCCACTTGACGATCGTAGCACTTTGTAACCGAGGTAGACGCGCAAGCGCTCCGCCCCCTACTCTTTGAAGTGGTGGCGGCGAAGCCAGCGACTAGTCGAAGTAGACGCGCGAACGCTCCGTCCCCTACCTTTCGAAGTGGTGGCGGCGGAGCCGGCGCCTAGTCGAAGTAGATGAGCGAACGCTCTATCCCCTACTTTTTGAAGTGATGGCGGCGGAGCTGGCGCCTAGCCGATGTAGACGCACGAGTGCTCCGTCCCCTACCCTTCGAAGTGGTGGTAGCGGGGCTAGCGCCTAGCCGAAGCAGACGCGCGAGCGCTCCATCCCCTACCCTTCGAAGTGGTGGCAGCGGAGCTGGCGCCTAGCCGAAGTAGACGCGTGAGGACGAGCCTCTGCTGCGTCCCACTTACACTCCGTAAAGTGCGCTGCGGAGGCAAGCCTCTACTGCGTCTTATTTATACTCCATAGAGTGCGTGGGAACATCAACCACGTCTTATTTATATTCTGGGGAGTACGCGTAGGGGCAACGCCCACACATGCGCGGGGACATCCGCGTCTTGTTTATACTCAATAGAGTGCGCAAGGACAACATCGACGTCTTATTTATACTCCGTAGAGTGCGTGGAAACATCAATCACGTCTTATTTATACTCTGGGGAGTACGCGTAGGGGCAACGCCCACACGTGCGCGGGGACATCCGCATTTTCTTTATACTCAGTAGAGTGCGCAGAGACAACATCCACGTCTTATTTATACTCCATAGAGTGCGCGTGGAGGTGGACCTCGATGTTGCGTCTTATTTATACTCCGTAGAGTGCGCGCAGAGGCGGATCTCAACGCTTCATCTTATTTATACTCCGTAGAGTGCGCGCGGAGGCGTCCCCCCGCTGCATCTTATTTATACTCCGTAGAGTGCGTGCGGAGGCAGACCTCGACGCTACGTCTTATTTATACTCCGTAGAGTCCGTGCGGAGACAGACCTCGATGCTACGTCTTATTTATACTCCGTAGAGTGCGTGCGGAGGCGGACCTCGACGCTACGTCTTATTTATACTCCGTAGAGTGCGTGCGGAGGCGGACCTCAACGCTACGTCTTATTTATACTCCGTAGAGTGCGTGCAGAGGCGGACCTTGACGCTACGTCTTATTTATACTCCGTAGAGTGCACGCGGAGGCGGGCCTCCGCGCGTCTTTGCGCAGGACGAGAGCTTGGCAAATGATTGGCTTTACTAAACTCCCGTTTGAGCGGGCGAGCATCTTACAATGATCGGGGTGCCAAGCTTGCTGCTGGCTTCCCTTCTGTCCTAAACATAGTATCGCCATAGCCTGTCTGCATTCAATGTGTGGCGGAGCGTCTGCCCTTCCAGTGTTGCAAGGAGATAGGCTCCGCGCTGCAGAGTTGCCGCGATGATGTAAGGGCCTTCCTACTTGGATTCTAGCTTGCCGATTGTCTCCGCATGGAGTGCCATTTTGAGGACGAGGTCCCCAGGTTGGAATTCTCGCGAGTATACGGCGCGATCGCGCGTGCGTGCCATTTGACGTGCGTACTTTGCGACGTGCTGGGTTGCGCTCACTCGCTCTCCATCAAGGAGGTCCAGGGACAATTGACGCTCTACCTCTGGCGCCGGGACGAGGACCCTTCTTGAGCCAGCCTTGATTTCTTCGGGCGTCACTGCCTCATCGCCGAAGAGGAGTTTGAACGGTGTAGATCCCGTCAGGCGTGTCACCATTGTGCGGAGGGACCAGAGGACGCTGTGGAGCTCATTTGGCCATTTGCCCTTTGGCAACTCGATAAGGCGCTTCTTGACTCCAACGGAGATGGTGCCATTCGCCCGCTCGACTGCTCTGTTAGACTGTGGGTGTGGCTAGCCCCCGAAACCTTGGAGCGGGGTCCCCGATGGTCCCAAATGACTCCGAGGGATCCCCATGCGATCGAGGGCCTCCACAAACAGAATGTTCGTGGAGCTGCCCCCGTCGATGAGGACACGCCTGACGTCACAGCTTGTAATGTCGGCCTGGATGACCAGGGGATCTTGGTGGGAGAACTCCATGCCTTGGGCGTTAGCCAGTGTGAAGGTGATTTCGCGGTGTGCTACTCCTGGAGGTGGTTGCGCCGAGGAGGCCCCCGGTGAGGATCCTCCGGAGATGACGCTGATGATTCGGCGTTGGGCCTCGTCTGGGGGTCCAGTTCCTTGCGGCTACTGCACATGGGCCACAACGGGGAGCGGCGATTCCAAGGCCCGAGCCGTAGCGGTTGCCTACCGCAGCGCCAGGACTGCGGAGCATGCCCGCGTGAAGTGGTCACCATAGCCATGCACTTCGCACCACATGCTGTAGTCTTGGATTTCCTGCTCCGGGCGCGGTCTTTCGTCGTGGGCCCTCCTGCGTCCCATCCCCGGCCTCCCCGGCCCCTCCCACGGAACGCGGGAGGAGTGTCCCGGGGGGCGTCCTCTATGCCGAGGACATAACGGGCCTTCTAGGGTCGGCGCTGGTTGCACTTGGGCTTGTGCCTACCGCTTGACGAATTCTCGTGGGGCCCGGCATTACTGTGCTTAGGGGAGTCTCCCGTGGACCTTTGATTGCACTTTCCATTCGGGGGATCATCCCCCGTGCTTCCTTTTTGCGACGACCCCTCCGCCTGAATGGAACTAGAGTCGTCGCCCTTGCACCGCTGCGCATCCTCCTCCACCCGCCCGTACTCTTCCATCTTGTCGAAGAGCTTCGCCACCGTCTTGATTGGCTTTCGCGCGTTGTACTCGGCCAGCGGCCCTGGGCGGAGGCACTGTACCGCCGCGTTGATGATGGTTGTCTCGTTGACATCCTTGACTTGGTGTCGGAACCCGGAGCAACGACTCCTGGATCCTCTGTGTAAATCGCACTAGTCCAGGATCAGCTAGTGCACACAGCGTACAACAAAGATAAATATCAACCATAATGATATTTATTAACTGAATATGGGCATGAATGCCAAAGTTTACAACAACGGCACATAAGCCAAAATTAAGTAATAAGCAGCGGAAGAAAAACCGAAGCGGAAGAAGCCCACTGAGCCTGCCCACAGGCAAACGACAGTAAGACGCAGCCTATTCGTCCAGATCTTCACCGTAGTTGATGTCTTCCTTCTCTGTGTGGAAAAAGCAACGTGAGTACAAACTTGTACTCCGCAAATCACCCGGGAAAATGCAACATAATGATAAAGGCTTCAATGGAAGGCTTATAGGTTAGTTTGCATAAAACAAAGATTTAATGAAATACAGTAAATAGATTGAAATTGCTGAATTTAATACCGTAGGTAAAAACAATACTTGTAATAGAAATTAATACCGTCAGTGCAGGCTCCGACCATACACCAACCTATCCACGGGCATCCCACCCGGACCATCTTTTCCAAAAGCTCATGTATGGATTCCATCCATCCACACGCTTTCACTGCGCAACTCTGATGAATTCCATCCATTCACCAGATTTTAATCTCTCACGGATTCCATCCATCCGTAAGGTTTTCAATCTCTCATGGATTCCATCCATCCACAAGGTTTTCGAAAACATTTTTGAAAATCAAAAGCTAATCCATGAAAAACTTTTACTCAAAGATGCCCATGACCGTAAGGCACGGCTATCCAGATAGATTATACACTCTGCAGAGGTTGTACAGCTTTACCCACAAGACACGATCATCCCTTTGTACCACTAGATTACACACTTCCTTATGTGTACGGTGGGGAGTCGTGACAAGGCCTTTACAATGCAAAGCCTTCAACCCGGTCGAGCCAACTCTAAGGTTTCACCCAAGAAGGAATCCACTGCACAGGACCCCTCTTGAGCCTAGACGGGACTTCTCATGGCTTAACCACGCCGCCCAAGTGAGACTTCACATGGCACCAACCACGCCACTTTCAACCTACGACTCAACTCAGATTGGCACTTCACAAATTATTCACCAGGTGTCCCATACCCGACCATGTGGTAGTACGATTAGGGCTTTGCAATGAGAGCTCACTGACTGGTCCTTAATTGACTTAGGTCCAACCACAAACCCCCGTGCACGACAATCAACCACTGCGGCTCCAACCAACAGGGCATGCCTGCACCCACCACTTTAACCAATTGCCTAAGTCTAAACCAAGTTTGATATTTTGTTTGCAAAATAATTTCATAAACCTCCTTGACTCACCAAAGTCAAGAGCATAACATTTTATGTAAAAAAGGGTCATCATTTTATGCGAACAATATCCCAAAACAAAATTATATGACTAAGCAAGGCTAAGCATTTGATATAAAATCTCTCTAGCCAATACTAATGTACCAACTAGAGTTTGATTCTAGGGTGACAAGGTATAAGGATTTGCAATGTCAAAGGAGGAATTAACAAGTAGGCATTAACTAAATTTAAAACTGAATTGAAATACGTTGAATAAAAAATATGCATGCAATATAATTTAAATCAAAATAATTTTATTTTGAAAACTGGGATCAACATGATCAAGGAGGGTGACTTGCCTTGCTCTTCAAATTGGTTTGAATCTTCGTCGAAGAAATCTCCCGAATCGTCGAAGTCTACACGTGAAAATAACCCACCAAATTCAAATAAAATCAAATTAAATTCAAATTGAACTCAAATATTTTAATTGAGGCCAGAAATGGGTAGAGGGGAATTTTTGATGAATTTAGAAATTTGAATGGGCCAAATCGGAGTTAGGACGAAGAAGAACGGGCTCCGGGAAGTTTGAAAAGAGAGAAAATGGAAAAGGAGGATTTTTGGAATTATTTTTCTGCTGAAAAACCAGAATTATTGCGTCAGCAGGGAATTTCTTTTTCGGCCGGATTATTTTTCTACGGGAAATTCGGGCTTATTGCGCCAGTTGACGTCAGCCCGAGGGGTAATCCCACTGACAGGTGGGCCACGGTCCATGGACCGAGCGCACGGAGGGGAAGGACGGCTGAGGTGGCACGGGAGGGGAGTGGCACGGGCGTGGCGCTGACGGGGCAGGGTTTGCCGAGGTGGCGCTCCAGGTGGCAGCCACGCGGGACGGGTGAGCTGACGTGGGAGGCTGGCCGGGGAGGAGCTTGTTGGAAATATGCCCTAGAGGCAATCATAGAGATGATGATATTTCGTTGTATCCATGATTTAATAAATATTCCTTGAATATTGCCTTTGTGTTGATTAACAAGTATGTGACTTGTTTGTGAAACTCTTTACTTATATGGTTATTCTAAAGTTGTCCCTAGTCGGAGTTCATGTGAGGACACACGTGAATGATGGATTAGCACATGTATCGGTTGATGACCATGTTTCACAGGTCATAGACATGGAGATGTCAAACCAATAATGTGGACACATGTTTAGAACATGGGGTTGGACCGACCCAACATGAGACATAGCTTTTATACTTATGATTCTCTCTACACAATGTGTACGCCTTGTCCTTAGACCGAGATTGTCGCATGTACTTGAGATGTGAATCGACCTACTTAGGGCTATCAAACGCTACTCGTGAATCGGGTAGTTATAAAGATAGCTTTCGGGTTTGTCATGAAGCATGCTGCGAGGCATGGTCATCGAGATGGGATTTGCCCTCTCTACGAGAGAGATATCTCTGGGCCCTCGAGTGATCGGATCCAAATGCATGGCCATGCTACTTAAGGTTAAGAGTTAACCTAGTAAGGGATTTCAATCACGGATCGAGAAAGAGTGGTCAGCTTGGAGCTCGACCGAATATCGTGAGACAAAAGGATTGGCATGTACATAACGTTGTGATGGTTCGTCCGATATGATCTTTATGTGCGTTTAGGAGTTGGCACGTCTTGCTAGAGGCCGCTACAACTATTGACCGAGTAGGTATACTCGCGTCATGTCTAAACATACGTGAACCTATAGGGTCACACACTTAAGGGCTGAAGCCTAATTCGGATTGGATCCAAGTTAGACTGGGCATTGAGTCCTAATGGGCCTCTATTCGCAGAAGCCCATTGTAAGGACGTCTATAAAAGGAGGGCAAGGGGCACAGGATTAAGGGATGAGTTTTTCGTGACTTCCTCAAACCCTGGCCGCCACCCCTCCCACGCCCAAGTCGCTCGCGCGGATCTAGTAGTCCGGCGTGCGTCGCTTCCTCCCGCACGTGTGGATACCTGTGGAGGCGCTGCATCTGTAGCGTTTGGACGAACCGCAAGAGAGGAGCTGTACGTTGGACGCCGCGACGAGGACGAGGAAGTAGTATGACTACTCGCCCGACGTTTGCATCGACGAGTACGACTACTCTACCCCGACGTCTGCATCAATTCCGCACTGCGCGTCTAGTGGTAATTCCGTGATCTATAATCGCAGTGATCTTGGTTTACGGGTAAAATTTTTATTAATTTGCGCTAGCGTAGCCTACCCGTAGCCCTTCGTGGTATCGAGCCATTGCCGTCATGTTATAGGTTGGGTGATTTGCATATGGCGATATGTAAGTCGTTATGATCGATGTGATCGATTGTATAGTTCTCGTAATGGATAGATCTGGTTTCGTGATTATCTCGCTAAGGTCGTGCCACAACATACCCTACCGGTCGGAATCACCATCGGGTAGACGGTGACACGTAAACCGGTTGCGACGCGAAGATCAATGCAAATTGGTCGAATCGGAACAATAGTCGATTTGGGGTAAATATGATTTGCCGATCAAAATCCTAAGTAAAAATTGCATAGATTGGATCTCTGTTTTTTACGAATCAACCGGACGCGCGCGCTGCCCTTCGAACCTGATGGGGAAACCCTCGACCCCCTTATCCGTAGATTGCGAATCTATGCATAACTTGTTTTTGCAGGATGTATGTGACCAGATGGCCTAATGTGTATGTGATGCATGTTTGTAATATTTTCATGACTGCGTGAGTGGGTTCGACAACACTACTGGAGCCATTGTGTTGTCAAAGTATTGTATTAACGATCTGCGTGTCGACTTGTGATGATTCCTTGTATCCATGTATTTTATTACTAGTCTGTTATGAGTAATAGCTTATATTAGTACTCGGAGGACACATCACTTGGAGGGATGGCACACATTAACCATGGAGATGGAGATCATCATGGTGGATGATTCTATGGCGATGGAGATCACCATGAGAAAATGGGCCATCTTGAGTCACAACTGTGTGAATGCTATTCTGTTTGTTTTACTCCTATGCATGTTTGAATGGTAGAAGTATAATGATCCTCACAAAATGTTAAGTTAAACATATGCCCTCCCAACTAAACTCTGCACCATCCCATGTCTTGTAAATTGATGGTGGGTCTATAAAATTAGGCACCATCGACTTTCCTTGACTAGATGGGTTTGTATCGGATACATACATGCATAAGGGTTGGTGAACTTAA
The DNA here is from genome assembly GCA_036346575.1 of Dendrocalamus sinicus. Lineage (NCBI taxonomy): Eukaryota > Viridiplantae > Streptophyta > Magnoliopsida > Poales > Poaceae > Dendrocalamus > Dendrocalamus sinicus. The sequence continues at coordinate 8,094,157 of CM070653.1, read as the reverse complement.
CAAGGTTATCATAAAGGTTATGGGCCTTGGGGCATAAAGGTTGGGCGCCGGGGCATAGAGATGTCACCCAACAACAAGAGTCATGTATAGATATGATTAGTAAGGTGTTGCTTACCGAATTACCTTGTCTCCTAGCGGTGATGCAAAAGCTCACTAGTAGACTCGGTAATTGCGGATCTTGAATCGCTAAGAATCAATAGAGGATGTTGATTTTAGTGGGAGTACATTCTATTAAATTTGTTTAATAGATTTACTCTATCATGGTTCTATTTGTCTTAGTATTTTGCATTTCCTATTGTAGATCAATGGCATCTAGCACCCAAGCACACCCTTTTGCTTTGCGATCGATTCTTGAGAAAGAAAAATTAAATGGAACAAACTATTCGATCTGGTCCGTAACCGAGAATTGTTCTCGTGGCGGATAAAAGGAAAACGCTCGACACCCCAATCCCGAAGAGCTCGCTAACAATGCGGTCAGATTCATTAAACCGCTTCAAGAAAGCATGTGATGATTCTCTTGAGGTTAGCCGTCTTATGCTTGCATGCATGGAACCCGACCTTCAAAAGCGGTTTGAGGATCAGAAGCGTATGATATGATCATGGCGCTTAAGGACATGTTCCGACAAAGGCCGGGACTGAACGGTTCAATGTCTCTAAGGCTTTTTCGAATGCAAGTTAACGTGAAGGTGCACCCGTAGGCCCACATGTGATCAAAATGGTTGGTTACTGATCGGACTTTGGATAAACTTGGTTTTCCAATTGGCCAAGAGTTGGCAATCGATTTCATTTTGTCGTCTCTTCCACCTAGCTATGGACATTTCATTTGAACTACCATATGCATGGGGTGGAAAAGGGCCTTAATGAGCTTTGTGGGATGCTCAAAAAGCAGAGAGTGACATTAAGAAGTGTGCGTGGCCTAGCCATGTGATGGTGTGTGAGAACAAGTCTAGCTTCAAGAAAAGGGTAAGAAGCCATGGGCAAAGAATAAGGGCAAGGTTAAAGATATGATCTCGGCCAACGCCTAAGCCCAATGCTGGACCGGGAGCCGAGACAAGATGCTTCTATTGTAAAGCGCCTTTGGAAGAGAAACGCAAGTACATGGATTCCGAGGAATGCAAGAAGAAGGCTGGAAGTAAGACTTCCACCCATGGTACACTTGTCATAAATGTTTTAGACATTTATCTTGCTGATTCTCCTATTAACTCTTGGGTATTTGATACCGGATCAATTGCTCACATTTGCAACTCGATGCAGGGGCTAATAAGAAGTAGAGGAGTCGCAAGAGGTGAAGTTGATTTTCGCGTCGGAAATAAAGCAAGGGTTGCTGCGTTGACCGTCGGCAGTCGGCACCATGCAACTTCAGCTTCCTTCAAGATTTATTATGGAATTGAATAATTGTTATTATGTTCCTAGTATGAGTCGAAACATTTTATCCCCCTCATGTTTGATGAGAGATGGTTATTCATTTGCAAGTAAAGACAATGGTTGTTTGATCTCTAAAAATGAAATGTTTGTGGCTTTTGCGCCCATTGTGAATGGGTTATTTATTTTAAATCTTGATGATGTGCCCATCTTTAACATAAATGCTAAAAGACTTCGACCTAATGATTTGAATCTCACCTATGTTTGGCATTGTCGTTTGGGTCACATAAATGAAAAGCGCATGAAGAAGCTCCATGATGATGGTCTTCTAACTTCGTTTGATTTTGAATCATACGAGACATGTGAAGCTTGTTTGCTTGGTAAGATGACCAAGTCACCTTTCAAAGGTTCTTTTGAGAGGGCATCGACTTGTTGGAAATCATACATACCGATGTATGTGGACCAATGAGCACGATCGCTAGAGGTGGATTTCATTACTTCATAACTTTCATCGATGATTTTAGTAGATATGGCTATGTCTACTTAATGAAGCATAAGTCCGAAACTTTTGAAAAGTTCAAAGAGTTCCGAATGAGGTTGAAAATCAACGTGCCAAGAAAATTAAGGCTCGCGATCCGATCGTGGTGGCGAGTATTTGAGTCATGAATTTAGCAATCATCCAAGAGTTGCGGAATTGTTCCACACTAACACCGCCGGAACGCCTCAAAGAAACGGGTATCCGAGCGGCGTGTCGACCTGTTGGACATGGTTCGATCGATGATGAGCCGATCGGATCTACCATTATCATTTTGGGGTTACGCTCTAGAAACAAAGACTTTCACACTTAATAGGGTACCGTCTAAATCCGTAGTTAAGACACCATATGAGATATGGAGGAAGAGTCACAGTTTGTCTTTTCTAAAGATTTGGGGATGTGAGGCGTTGTCAGCGACTACAATCGGACAAGCTCACACCCAAGTCGGATAAATGCATTTTCATGGGATATCCAAGGAAACCTTTGGATATTACTTCTACAACCGACTAGAGGGCAAAGTGTTTATCGTCAAGTGGTGTTTTCCTAGAGAAAGAGTTTCTCAACAGGAGACAAGTGGAAGAACGGTGCAGCTTGAAGAGGTTCAAGATGAACCAATCGGGAAGACTCGACGAATGATGCCCACGTGGCGTAACAAGTTGAGGAACCCATGGCAAAGGAAGCACCACCACCACGAAGGTCGGAAAGGCTCTGCAATACGCGAGATATGTTATTGTTAGACAATGATGAGCCTACGACCTATGCGGAAGCAATGATGGACCCAGACTCTAAGAGATGGCATAGTGCCATGAGATCCGAGATAGCATCCATGGGAGACAATCAAGTTTGGAACTTGGTTGACCCGCCTGATGGTGTTAAAACCATAGAGTGCAAATGGATCTATAAAAGAAGATTGATATGGATGGAAATGTTCATATCCATAAAGCTCGACTTGTCGCAAAGGTTTTCGGCAAGTTCAAGGAGTTGACTACGATGAGACCTTCTCACTGTAGCGATGCTTAAATCTATACGGATCATTCTAGCTATTGCTGCATATTTTGACTATGAGATATGGCGATGGATGTCAAAACGGCTTTCCTTAATGGAAATTTAACCGAGGACGTGTATGTGATACAGACCGAGGGTTTTGTCGATCCAATCAATGCTAGAAAAGTATGCAAACTTCAAAAATCCATTTATGGATTGAAGCAAGCATCTCGAGTTGGAACATTCGTTTTGATAAAGTGGTCAAAGGGTTTGGCTTCATCAAAAGCGAAGAAGAATCTTGCGTTTACAAAAGGCAAGTGGGAGCTCGCTCGTATTTCTAATCTTATATGTAGATGACATATTACTGATTGGAAATGATATTCCTATGCTCGAGTCCGTTAAGACCTCACCAAAAATAGTTTTTCAATGAAGGACTTAGGGAAGCGGCATATATTTTGGGTATTAAGATCTATAGAGATAGATAAAAAGGCTAATAGGATTAAGCCGAGTACTTACATTGACAAAGTGTTGAAACAGTTCAACATGGAGGAGGCAAAGAAAGGGTTCTTGCCCATGTCTCATGGCATAAATCTTGGCAAGACTCGGTGTCCTTCGACAACCGATGAGCGAGATCGCATGAGTAAGATTCCATATGCTTGGCAATTGGATCTATCATGTATGCTATGATATGTACTCGCCAGATATTTCCTATGCTCTAAGTGTTACGAGCAGATACCGTGTCGATCCGGTGAGAGTCATCGGACAGCGGTTAAAAACATCCTCAAGTATTTGAAAAGAACTAAGGATGTGTTCCTAGTCTGAGGTGAGGAAGAGCTCGTTGTAAATGGTTACACCGATGCAAGCTTCCAAACCGACAAAGACGATTACAAATCGCAATCAGGTTTTGTGTTCATTTTGAACGGTGGTGCGGTCGGTTGGAAGAGTTCCAAGCAGAGATCGTTGTCGACTCTACAACGGAGGTCGAGTACATTGCGCTTCAAGCGACAAAGGAAGGTGTTTGGATAAGGAAGTTCATAACTGAACTAAGTGTGGTTCCTAGTGCGTGCGATCCTGCGGATCTTTCTCGTGATAACGGTGGGGCCATTGCGCAAGCCAAGGAGCCAAGGAATCACCAAAAGAACAAACACGTACTGCGGCGGTTTCATCTCATTCGAGAGATCCTCAATCGAGGAGATTTAAAGATATGCAAAATACTTACGGATTTGAATATTTCAGATCCTTTGACGAAGCCTCTCCCACATCCTAAGCATGAGGCGCACACAAGAGCTATGGGTATTAGATATCTTCTAGATTGACTCTAGTGCAAGTGGGAGACTGTTGGAAATATGCCCTAGAGGCAATCATAGAGATGATGATATTTCGTTGTATCCATGATTTAATAAATGTTCCTTGAATATTGCCTTTGTGTTGATTAACAAGTATGTGACTTGTTTGTGAAACTCTTTACTTATATGGTTATTCTAAAGTTGTCCCTAGTCGGAGTTCATGTGAGGACACACGTGAATGATGGATTAGCACATGTATCGGTTGATGACCATGTTTCACAGGTCATAGACATGGAGATGTCAAACCAATAATGTGGACACATGTTTAGAACATGGGGTTGGACCGACCCAACATGAGACATAGCTTTTATACTTATGATTCTCTCTACACAATGTGTACGCCTTGTCCTTAGACCTGAGATTGTCGCATGTACTTGAGATGTGAATCGACCTACTTAGGGGCTATCAAACGCTACTCGTGAATCGGGTAGTTATAAAGATAGCTTTCGGGTTTGTCATGAAGCATGCTGCGAGGCATGGTCAGTCGAGATGGGATTTGCCCCTCTCTACCTGAGAGAGATATCTCTGGGCCCCTCGAGTGATCGGATCCAGAAATGCATGGCCATGCTACTTAAGGTTAAGAGTTAACCTAGTAAGGGATTTCGAATCACAGGATCGAGAAAGAGTGGTCAGCTTGGAGCTCGACCGAATATCGTGAGACAAAAGGATTGGCATGTACATAACGTTGTGATGGTTCGTCCGATATGATCTTTATGTGCGTTTAGGAGTTGGCACGCCTTGCTAGAGGTCGCTACAACTATTGACCGAGTAGGTATACTCGCGTCATGTCTAAACATACGTGAACCTATAGGGTCACACACTTAAGGGCTGAAGCCTAATTCGGATTGGATCCAAGTTAGACTGGGCATTGAGTCCTAATGGGCCTCTATTCGCAGAAGCCCATTGTAAGGACGTCTATAAAAGGAGGGCAAGGGGCACAGGATTAAGGGATGAGTTTTTCGTGACTTCCTCAAACCCCGCCGCCACCCTCCCACGCCTGTCGCCGCGCGGATCTAGTAGTCCGGCGCGCGCCGCTTCCTCCCGCACGTGTGGATACCGTGGAGGCGCTGCATCCGTAGCGTTTGGACGAACCGCAAGAGAGGAGCTGACGTTGGACGCCGCGACGAGGACGAGGAAGTAGTATGACTACTCGCCCGACGTCTTTGCATCGACGAGTACGACTACTCTACCCCGACGTCGTTGCATCAATTCCGCACCGCGCGTCTAGTGGTAATTCCGTGATCTATAATCGCAGTGATCTTGGTTTACGGGTAAAATTTTTATTAATTTGCGCTAGCGTAGCCTACCCGTAGCCCTTCGTGGTATCGAGCCATTCTTTGTCATGTTATAGGTTCGGTGATTTGCATATGGCGATATGTAAGTCGTTATGATCGATGTGATCGATTGTATAGTTCTCGTAATGGATAGATCTGGTTTCCGTGATTATGCTGCTAAGGTCGTGCCACAACATACCCCTACCGGTCGGAATCACCATCGGGGTAGACAGTGACACGTAAAACCGGTTGCGCACGCCGAAGATCAATGCAAATTGGTCGAATCGAACAATAGTCGATTTGGGGTAAATATGATTTGCCGATCAAAATCCTAAGTAAAATTGCATAGATTGGATCTGTTTTTTACGAATGTCCGGACGCGGCGCTGCCCTTCGAACTCGCTGGGGAAACCCTCGACTCCCTTATCCAGAGATTGCGAATCTATGCATAACTTGTTTTTGCGGGATGTATGTGACGAGTATGGCCTAATGTGTATGTGATGCATGTTTGTAATATTTTCATGACCTGCGTGTCGTGGGTTCGCAACACTACTGGAGCCATTGTGTTGTCAAAGTATTGTATTAACTGATCTGCGTGCCGACTTGTGATGATTCCTTGTATCCATGTATTTTATTACTAGTGTTATGAGTAATAGCTTATATTAGTACTCGGAGGACACATCACTTGGAGGGATGGCACACATTAACCATGGAGATGGAGATCATCATGGTGGATGATTCTATGGCGATGGAGATCACCATGAGAAAATGGGCCATACTGAGTCACAACTGTGTGAATGCTATTCCTGTTTGTTTTACTCCTATGCATGTTTGAATGGTAGAAGTATAACGATCCCTCACAAAATGTTAAGTTAAACATATGCCCTCAGAAAATGGGCCGGGGAAGAAGACGGGCGCGGGGGAAGAAGGCGAAGCCGACAGGTGGGGCCGGGGCGCAGCGAGAGAGGGGGGGCGCGGGCGGCTGCCGGGTGGGGTCCGCGGGGCAGAGAGAGGAGAGAGAGGGAGCGGGGCGCAGACGGCGGATGGGCACGCGCGGGCGAGATCGAACGGCCGAGAGGGGGACAAGGCGGGCGGTGGAGATGGTGGCGGGGCGACAGCATGCACCGGGACCGGCAGTGGCGGCCCGAGAGGAGGGGGAGGCGGGATGGAGCGACGGCTGGGATGGGGCGACGTGGACGCAATCCGGTCGTCCACGTGGCGGCCGGAGGGAAGGTTTGGGGATTTTATTTTTGGATTTTGATTTCCAGATTTTCAGAAAAGCACAGAAAATTCAATAAGCCTCAGAAAAATACAAAATACCTCCAAAAATTCCAGAACAATTCCTAGAATCTCCTGGAGACATTTGGACTTAATACAATTATTCCCAACTAATGTTGGTATTTAATTTTTAAACTTTAAATACTTTTTAATATCAAAAATAGATTTTAAACTCCAGAAAAATCCAAGAAACTAAATAAGAGCCAAATAAATCCAGATAATTAATTTGACATAAGATTTTTATAGAAAATCAAAATATCATTTTATAATATTTTTATATTTTCCTGAAAATGCTTTTCAAATCCAGCTTTTTCAAAAACAGAAATTCAGGGCAAATCCAAATTTAAAATCTAGGCACAAAAATACTTATTTTAATTTAAATTTTATTTTAACCAACTTTTATTTATTTATTTATTTATTTTTTTAGCAAAAAATTTGGGATGTTACACTTGGCAACGGACCTTCGCTAAGCGCTTGAAGTATTCCCGGAGCTTCTCCGAGGGTTTTTGCTTGATAGCAAAGAGCTGCTCCGTGTCGACGTGCTCGACGTAGTTCCCCTGGAAGTTGTTGTAAAGGTGGTCTCGGATCTACTCCCATGCGTAGATGGAGTTTGGCTCTATGGTAAAAAACCAAAAGAGCGCCACTCCGTGCAACGCAAGGGGGGGTCCCTTCGCTTTCGTGGTGTCGTCCCCGCTTGCAGCTTCGATGGCGGTCTCGTACACACGAACGAACTTCCGAGGGTCCGTGTCGCCTTTGTACGGCTCGATGGCGCTAGAGAACTTGAAGTCCTCTGGCCACGCCAATTGCTGCAAGCCCGCAGAGAGTGGGGACTCCGGGTCCACGCGTCGCAGCAGGAAGCGGCTGGATGTGGGGGCGTCGCGGCTATCCGCCCGTTCTGGCGTGGGCTCCAGCGCGACGACCGGTGGGGTCTGCTGACTCCGAGCCTCTTGCATATCCCGCACGGCTCCCCGGAGATCCGCTAGCTCCCGCTGGATCGTGCCATAGCCGTCAGCATGGCGCTCTCCACCGTTGGTGTAGCCAGGGCAATCAGTACGCTTGGTCGCATTGCCGGGACAGCGGCGACCACGGCCTGCACTCCTGGGTTGCTCGATGCACCGACGTGGCAGACTCTGGAGTCGGTGACGAGGCCCGCGCTGCCGCTGGAACCGCTCGCCGCTCCCGCACCAGGTGTAGGGCGGCGGCCGTGCCAACATGGGCGCCAGCGTTGCCGCCCCCAGCCACCCGGTCGACGCTACCGGTGTCGACCGTCGCGCCAACGGTGGAGTCGAACGCCGTTCGCAGGGCGGGGTCGGCCATTGCGTTGGCGATGGGGTCAATCGTCGCTCGCGTGGCGGGGTCGACCGTAGCGCCGGCGGTGGGGTTGATTGTCCCTCGCGACGCGGGGTCGATCGTAGCGCAGGCGGTGGTGGGGTCGATCGCCGCACCATGAGCATCAACGTTCTTGGCTGCCGCGCCCGCGTCGTCGTCCATGCCCGCGACCGCTGATGCCGAAGCCTTGGTGTTGACGCGGGACTCCGTCGCGCTCCCCTTCTTCTTAGCTGCCGATGATGAAGCTTTCTTCGGTACCATCCTTCTTCAGATCTTGAGGCTTGCTCTTGTCCTCCCCATGGACGGCGCCAACTGTTATGGTTACAGACCAAACAGAGAGAGAGAGTATGGTAGTGGAGAGTTAGGTGAGCAATGCTTAAGGTTTCCCCTGGCCTGGATAGCATATATATATTCACATGGGGAGTGTTTTACAATAATACCCTTACATTTAGGTGTCCCTCTCAAGGGCATTTATGTTATTATACATGTCCATCTTGGGCCTTACAACCTTCTAACAGGCCGGCTGAGCTTAGGTGGGGGCCACCCCTACAACAGTCTGATTATCGACAGGCATGGCATAATCTCTATTTAGTTTCCCCTAAATTGGTTTCCGTTGGGCTTGGATATAGGCTACCATCCGAGCCTTTCAATAGGGATAGTCAACCCCATCAAAGATTAGTGGCGTGGTGGAATACTTGTTTGACATCTGACACCACAACTCTAAGAATGATTAAGATCTATTAAGAAGAGCTAACCAAGCTCTGATAACATTTGTAGGATTGGCAATGGCAACAGAGAAGGGGGGTGAATGGCACCTTCTTAAAATCTTCCCCTAAGTATCCAAAAATCTTTCACTCTAGTAGCTAAAGAGCTAAGAAGATCAGATTTGTCAACCTAAATCCAAATAACAACCCAAAACTGCAAGGACACACAAAATTAGCACCCAACTAGTTTTACCACCACAAGAGGTACAGTCGGACCAGTTGTCAGTCCAACTGGCAACAACCACCGGTCTGACCAAGCCTAGGAGCGGTCTGACCGCTTCCTTATTCCTAGAACAAAAAATCAACCCAAGTCAAAACCAAATTTGGTGTAAACTTCAAAAACAAAGTTCAAATGAATTGCAACTTTGCACACCTTGCTGAGAGTCTCAAGAACTATTTTATCCAAGAATCACATGGATCTTGGCCAAAGTTTCAACCTATCCTCAAAACATGAAAGGTTGCACCAAAACCAGGCAAATCCCAAACACTTGAAAAACAACTTGCTCATGGGTTAAGAACATCCAAGATGGCTCTAGATAAGTTCCCACATATCATCGCAAGCAAGACCACCCAAAGATTCGAAACCAAAGCCCTCAAATCAAGATTCCATAAGAAACACTCCAACCAAGCAAAAATCATGCAACTTTGAAATCTTGCAAACCACAGTTCCTAGATGAATAGAATTTAATATACATGAGTCATCTCCATTACTTACACATCCTTGGCATGAGCAAGATCAAGAAGGGGAGAGAAGAGGCAAAGAACCAACAAGAACACGAGCAAATTAACAAAGACAAGAACACTTCATGAAAGATGAACAAAGTTGATCTATTACTACTTGAAGATGAAGGTTTCACAATTACTTCATAAGGAGGACAAGAGGGCACACCATAACACTCACTCTTCTCTCTCAAACTCCCTAGAACTCAATATTGAAATGGTGGGATAGTTGGCTTGCAAGCTTCCATCCCCAACCCATTAAATAAACGGGGTAACTTTCTCACACCTACACTAAAGGTTACTATCTACTAGCACAATTGAGGAAAACTTGTTAACCCCACACAACACGGTTTATACTCACACTTATCCCATGCACACTTTTCAAAGCACATGAGCCTAAACCCACTAAGTTGTTAGTCTTTGATCCACTTGATCTTCTCAGCATCTACTTGACCTAAATTGTTTTCTCAAACGCCGCTCAAGCGCCATGATTTTGATCCAACAAAGTTTTTGGTATTTGGCTAACTACCAAAATACTCTCGCCATGACTCGGTCTTCTTCTCCCTTGCAAGTAATCTCTATACTTACCATGTGTAGGTGCACCAATGGCTTGCCACGCATCAGTAAATCTCTCTCACTCCAGTTCACACTGAGCCACGCCTCATTTGGATTGACCAATCCACTTGGTGTTACCCGTCACTCGAACCTACCCTTCAACATTCTTTTCCTTCCTTGTGCCACACTTGAGCTCAACCATGTTAGCCAGTTTCCTTTATCGTTCTGGACTTTGGCTCCTCCATGAGTGTAGTCCCGATCGTCGCTATTGATCATAGTTGACTTCAAGCTTCCCTTCATATACAAAGAACAAGAAACCATTTTTGAGCACAAGTTTTTTACAACTTGACCCACGTTAGGAGCTGACCTTCTATAGTCAATAATAAATGAGGTGGCTAGAAGAGAATTGCTCAAGCATCCGGTCTCGCCAATAGGACACGAAAACTTCCCGGTGGTTCAGTATATAGATGACACCCTGATCATTCTTTTGGCCTATACCAGATAGCTTCTCTACCTAAGAGGCCTGCTTTAGACTTTTTAAACCTTCATCGAACTTAAAGTTAACCTTTACAAATCAATCATGATTCCTATTAATGTCCAACTTGACAGAGCAGCCAATTTTGCAGGTGTGTTTGGATGCAAAGTTGGCTCTATACCATTTACTTAGGTCAACCAGTAGGGACAACAAGACAACAGGTAAAGGATTTCTTCCCCATAGTGGACAGGGTAGAAAGACGGCTCACTAGCATGACAACATTTTTGTCTTACAAAGGAAGACTAATGGTCATCAATGTAGTCCAATCCCTACAACAGATTTATCACATGTGCATAATTAAAATACCAAAAAAGTTGATAGATCATACTGATAGAGCGCAGTGCAACTGCCTCTGGAGGGGTTCCAGAGATTTACAAGTATGATGTAACTCCCTAGCTGTTTGCAAGCCGAAGAAAGGAGGCCTGGGATTCTGAATCTACATGTGCTGAATGAGGGTTTGCTTCTTAAACATCTACACAAGTTCTATGGGAGAAATGACACCCCTTGGGTCAACCTAGTTTGGCACAAATACTACTCAAATGTGGTTCCTTATACATCAAATGCATGTGGCTCTTTTTGGTAGAGGGATGTTATGAAAAGCATCACACAATTTCATTGTATTGCAATGGGGAAGCTTGGTGATGGCCAAGATATCCTGTTCTGGAAGAATTGCTGGAACGGAAATCTACTTTGTAGAAAATACCCGAGATTGTACTTGTATGCCAGCGAACAGGACATCTTGGTCAAGAATTATATACAATTAAGGGAGTCACACTGTCTTTATCAACTGCCACTTTAAGAGGAAGCCTATCAAGAATATACCAAATTGCTAAATTTTACAAATAGAGTCATTATCAAGCAACATGTATCTGATCAGTGGACATACATATAGAGAAACTCTCTGTACTCCTCGCAAAAATGGTATGCTCACTAGTTCAGCCAACGGTGCACATCATCAGCTTTCTTCCTTATTTGGAAGAGCAAATGTATCATGAAACTCAAGGTTTTCGCATGGCTCCTCATAATGGATAGACTCAACACAAAAGACATACTAAGGAGGAAGAACTTCAACACTAATGGTAACATATCATGTGTGCTCTGTGACTGCCAGTGGGACGAGACACTACACAACCTCTTCTTTGAGTGCCCCCTTTACCTTGCAATACTGGAATGCGATTGAGATTCACTGGGCCTCGAATATTGATATCGCAACAAGGGTGCTCCACACGAAATTAATTTATACTGGTGGGCTCTTCATGGAGAAATTCATCATGGCTGCATGGCACATTGGAAGATTAAAAATTGGCACATATTCCAGCAGCAACAGCATAGCCTAGATGATTGGAAAGCACGACTTAGAATGGAGGCGACTCTACTTTTGTGCAGAGTGAAAACTACCACCCGACAAGTGCTATGTAATTGGATTCAGCCTCTCTGACTTCTCTTCTTTTTGCTTTCTTTTCCTTCCTTCTTCTCTCTTTCTATTGTACATTATTACCTATTTAATATAGTACAGTAGGAGGTTCTTCTACTGTTTCTCATAAAAAAAATTATCCAAATCAAATCAAGTAGGCTTCCAGAAAAGTAAAAGGGGAATGAAAGCTTGTTTCAAATTCATTATTCACTTTAAAGTTAATAATCCCAAACAATACATCAAACTTTATTCATTCGTGTGGAAAGCAACCCTAACCCATGAATAATCCACACGTAAATAAAAACCCATCAATTGTTGTTAGATCCACACACATCGATCCCACACGCCAACCCTAAACAAATAACGCGTATCATCCATCCCTGCACAATTGCCAGTGCTAATGTGCTATTCACTCGTCTCTGCATCGGCATCAAGTTATCATCGTCTAGTGCAGGATGGGAGGGTTGCAGTAGGGCCCGTTGAGCCATCCGTTGGCGATCGAACGGTAGGCCGCCTCGGTGAGGTGGATGCCGTCCCAGATCAGGTAGTCGTTCGGGTCCGAGCAAGCGCTTGACCCGGGCATGCCGCACCTCGCGTCGTTGTTGTAGTTGTAGTTGCCTTGGCCGCCGGCTCCGCAGCAAACTTTCAGGCCGTACTTCAAACCTGCCAGAAAAAAAAGAAGCAATCACAAATTAGTCAAGCAAGTTCACCGCTGGCTACAGACCTATTAGGAACGCAGAAATTGCACATAAAATAGCTAGTCCATCTCCTTCGCGAATATGAGAGAATTGGGATAGACTATTGCACAGACGACTAAAATTTTTTTATCTTTCAGTCACCTAAAGTTACACTTTGAATCACCTGAAGTTGCACATATTTTTTTAGAGGGGGCTGCAATTTTAGTTGATTGAGAGTGCAATTTCAAGTCACCTGAAGTTGCACTCTGAATCACCTAAAGTTGCAGCTGTTTTTTTAGGGAGGCTGTAATTTTAGTTCATTGAGAGTGTAATTTTAGGTGACTGAAACATAAAAAAATTTCAGTCGCTTATGCAATAGCAAAACTGGAGAGAATTCTCTCGTCCCAGACCGGCCCCCGTTCGACATTTTACTAACCTGCTTCCTAACGTGTGTTCACGTGCTCTCTATCACGTGAATTGTACAGTAATGGCGTTGATAGAATCATTAAACATGTCGTGGTCACTGGAACTTCAACTCTGTCACGGCACCTGGATTCTAGGACCACACCTTTGCTGCTGATGATGATCAGCAGATAAAAAGAAATGATGTGTTGCCTTGATGCTCTGGACAGGGATGTCCGAATAGAAGTTTAACTGGAATATTCTTCCTACCAAATAAGTGTGTGTGTGAAGATTTTAACATGGTTGGCATTGGCAAGATCATGGCTCTCAAGAAAGGCTTAGTGTGGACTGTGTAAATCCAATGCATTCATTAACCCATAATCAAATGGTTATTGGCGTGTTATTTTTTTTTTTTTTGCATAGGCAACGTAACTTTTGCTTTTTATTAAGAGCATAGGGAACTTCTTATTAAATTCTGTAGCACGTTCAAGCATCTAACAGCCTATTATATGCTACCATGCTATCTAGCAAGAATCCAACTTAATTGTTGTTTGTTTCCACGCGAACGAACCAAACATGTAACTTGCTTGCTTCTTTTCGGAGATGTGTAATGAGAAATATTAATCAATCAATATACCACAGTAGCATGGAAAAGCCAGCTGGATGTCATCGTACCGAAGCTCTGTGGAGACCGGACCATCTGGGTGACCTGGGAGTAGAAATCGGCGTACATAACCCTGGTGTGGGGGTACGTCCTCTGGAGGTTAGAGAGGCTTCGCTTCAGCAACGAGTTGTGGTAGGAGGAGAGGCCATTGAAGCTCCTGAGGCAACCGTCGCCGTCGTAGTCGCCGCCATTAGAGGTTCCGTAGAGGGTCAGGTAGATCGGAAAGCACCCGATCGGCAGCAGCCCCGGTACCACGATGTCCACCGCGCCTAATCTGATCACTGTCTGTATGCGTACGCATACAAAACACACAATGTTAAGTGATAGATAGCGTTTGACTGACTGTATGTAAGCTAGCAGCCCAAGGAAGCGCCACCTTCCTCAGAAGAGTCGAGTGAGCTCAGGTGGTGTACACTGCATACCTCGAGCCCACGGATGATCTTGCTGACGACCCGCGGCACGTAGCCTCTGACTTCGGTCATGGACCGCCCGGAGAAGAGCGGCGCGTTGTAGTCGTTCCCGCCGAACTCGCCGACGACGAAGAGGGACTTGGAAAGATAGTTCTCGCAGTCTACACATGTGCACCAGGTGCACGTAGTGATGAATGGTACGAGATCACTACTAGAGTACTAGTGATAAAAAAATTTTGGTGAGGCGTTTAAATGGCTGATTCATTACGGTACCGTTGCCGCAGATGGACGGTAGGAGCTGTCGGAACCACTGGATCTGGGTGTCGAGGGGCCCGTTGTTCCAAATCTTGTCGCTGAGGCCGATGGACTCGAAGAAGCTGGCGTCCATGCTGGTGGCGCCGATGATCGCCATGTTCGCTCCCTTCTTGAAGTCGCCGCCGGCCTTGGACGCCGGCAGCAGCGGCAGCCCAAAGTACTCGGCTGCACACAAATATACACATACACACAGTACTTGTCACGTTACCATCACATATGTCTTCACCTGCGCCGTTTTGCGGTGGACGCATAACGTTCGTACGTACCGAGGAAGTCGATGATGACGCGGCCGTCGGAGCAGCGGCCGGTGGGGTGGCCGAAGAAGGTCTCGCCGTAGGGCGGCTGCCCCATGGTGAGCCACGACGGGCAGCCGCCGACGCAGAGGTTGCCGGAGTCGGAGATGGAGTCGCCGAAGTTGTAGATGGCGTTGTACCGCTGCGCACGCCCGTGCCGGAGAGCGCACAGCAGCACGAACCCAAGCAGCGCGGCCCTCATCGTCGCCATCCTAGCTAAGCTAGCTGCGTGTCAGGCCGGGTGGCACGTACGATCGAGACGACGTGTGCGCCAAGATTAAAGCCACTCTTTGCGTGTGCGTGTGTGATCCAGTGGTGCCATTACGGCTGGAGACGACGCCATTTATAGGCTCGCGCGGGCGTCGCTTTCCCCGTGGACTGCTGGTGGCGATGACCGACGTCCTTTCCTTTGCATAGTCACGCACACATCTTTATCGTATTATTTGCGAAATAATACGTCTCTTCCGAGTTTTTTTGGCCTCTTCTTTTCTACTATTCTGCTTTGCTGATGACAAACACCTTTTATCCATCGGCTGATGCTTGACACAAGATTAACATGTCTTTAGATATTTTAGGAGTCGGTCCGCCCTACGTTTTATTTCTGTGCAGGGGTCAAAATTGAGTAGTTGGTGACTCGATGTGTGCCATGTGTGTTGTTTCCTACGCCAGTCTGCCTCGTAGGGCCCCATCTCTGTATAAACAGTGACGTGCATTGCACCCAGCCTCGAATCCCGAAATATGGTCTTGTTTTCATGATATGTAAATAAATACATATAAGTGAATTATCTGTCTTTTTTTATCAACTTAAATTTTTTAGGTGAACTAACTATTACTTGTAACTCAATATTATATCAGAGCCAAAAAGCTCCTGAATTCTAGACCCGGTTGATGTAATTAAAAAAAGTAATTACATCACACTTCTATTGTTGAAGTATAAGTAAATTGTTTTTTTTCTCTCAACTTATTTTATACGTAAATTAATTGATACATATAATTTAATATTTTCGAAAAACTATCATCCGCAGTAAAAAGAAGAACCACCCGGTACGGGGGGTATCTTCTTGTGTCAGTAAATTTTGGATAAGGCTAAATTCTTGTTGGTGCGGTAGATGTCATGCATGGTGTCGATGCGTTTTCTGAACAGATGGGGATATGCAGGTTCAAAACAACTCTGGTAGCCAATCTTTTGCAAACTCATTATGATGGCCTACGAGAAATAATTGCCTGAAGTTCCTTTTATTATTAATTAAAAAGTGGAATCTAATACTGTTTGCAAAAGTGCATAAATGCATTTCCAAGTCCAGAGCTTCTTTTTTTGTTTTGTTTTATTTTTTGATTTTTTAATTTCATGTCCAAAGTTATGGAGAGAAAGTGCAACCAAAGCTAGCTGGTATTGTTACTTTGGAACTAAAGTAGAGCAGCCTAGAATCCACGCAAACCTGGAGTGGGAGACACAGTACAAGCGCTGAAGTGCGTATTATATCTTATTTAGTGACCCTTTTTTATATATTTCAACAATTGCCAGCTCAATAATGCTGCAATGCACAAACCAGGCATTTGCAATGCATGGCACATAACAAAACAAGCCTTCCATTTTCTGCGCAAACAGTGCTCAGGAATCAGTACCACAGAATCTTCCTTGCAAACCCAATCATTCATGACTCCATGTAGCCACTTGCAAAAGGCGAACTTGATAAGAACCGAAGTCACCTTCACTTGATCGATACATACATGCATGCATGCGACCAATTATTATGATCCAAAGGGCATATTCTGCATACATATCAATATATCATGCACACATGGACTGTCCATGCCCGTTGGAGACAAACAACGAAATAGAGCGGCATACACTTGGGGAATAAAGATCAATGATCGTAGCATGATCACGGTGTTCCACCACGATGCACAATGATAGGGGAATAAAGATCCATGGTCGTAGATTGATCATACGGAAAATTAACTAATTAGGTATCCCCTTTATTCGTTGACACCCAAAAGAAACATTCTATACAAGAGCAATTCGCATAAGATCTTACGTTACAAACCTTGTGAATTGCAAAGATCAGGGTTGAGAGGCTGTAGATCTAGCGTAGGATTGAGTGCGAGAGTTATGGAGGTTGCACGTCACTTTTTCAGACAAAATTTCTAAACACATGAACTAATTAAATCAGCTAATGGAAATCGAACACATCAGAGTGCTCTAGAGGCAGGCATAGTGGTGCAGTGTGTGCTCCTCCTTTTGCAAATATTGCCAGTTGGCACTCAAAATTAGGACGATCAAAACGAGAACGGTATAGCGATAGCTACATGCAAACTAACTGATAGATGAACTAGTGGTGGAGCAATGTAGGCAGTAGGCACTATGCCAGTTCAGCTTGGACATATCCTGTATGCATGGGGCTCTCTCTTTGGTTTGTAGGTTAGCTTCAGAAGTAATCTTACTCCTTTTGGAGTCTCCTGCTCATGGAGGATTTCAAGTGGAAATAATGTTGAGAAGCTAAGCTTTGGTCTTTGGTCCCAGGGGTGGATCTAAAGAGTGCCACAGGTGCACATGACACCGGGTTCAATTTTATTTTTCTACTATATAGTCCATGTAAATTTAAGTATGAATCCCTAGTCTAAATTGAATGACACCTGGCCGGCCCACAGATTGAAGTCTTGGCTTTTCGGCTCCTGCTGCTCCACTCAGTGCTCCCATAGCTGGGCCCAAGATAACACCAATTGAGACCTAGCATACGCAAGTGCTGCCCAGCTAACACAAGCATAGCCCAAGGCGCTTGGTCAGCCAAACCACTCTACAAAGGGAAGTTAGCAGGAAGAGGCCGCACTGC
The DNA here is from genome assembly GCA_036346575.1 of Dendrocalamus sinicus. Lineage (NCBI taxonomy): Eukaryota > Viridiplantae > Streptophyta > Magnoliopsida > Poales > Poaceae > Dendrocalamus > Dendrocalamus sinicus. Next base: position 8,076,467 of record CM070653.1, on the reverse strand, counting down.
ACGCCCATCCCATTGCCCTTGTCACTCGCATTTCATCCCCTTCCTCCCTCTGTCCCGCCTCACATGAAAACAAAATCCACCCTCTCACTTGATTGTAGGCTCGCAGCTGCCAGTTACTGGAGCCCGGAGGCCTAGGCTGCAGCCTGCCGGTCACCGTATCTCTTGGTCGTCATCACCCGTCGATTGTCTCTTCGAACACTTGGTGGTATACATTAAGTCTTGAATCGATATAGGGTATTGCTAAATTTGTCCTGATTCTTTCGATTTCTTTAAGCAAATAGACTGAATTTATGAGTTATGGTTTGAATGTTATGATTGTTGTTGGTTTTTAGTCAAATTGTAGGGTTTCAAGTTGGGTTTTTGGAAATTAGAATACCCATCTACTTCGTTGCAAATTGGATACTAAATTATATATATAATTATATGTATGGTAAAGTAGTGAACCTTGGTCATTCTCGTTCTGTCCCGTCCCTGTTTGGTCCCCTCCAATAACTTGCCATACTAGAGCTTGGGAGAACACATTCTTTCCTTGTTCTTATAATCTCTCTTTCTCTTGGAGAGAGATTCTAATCTTCATAATGTTGAGAAGCTAAGCTTTGGTCTTTGGTCCCCTTCCAATAGCTTGCCAGACTAGAGCATGGGAGAACACATTAAGAAGTAATCTTGAAGGATTTTAAGTGGAAATAATGTTGAGAAGCTTAGCTTTGGTGTTTGGTCCCCCACCAATAACTTGCTAGACTAGAGCATGGGAGAACTCATTCTTTCCTTGTTCTTATAATCTCTCTTTCTCTTGGAGAGCGATTCTAATCTTCTTCATGAATGGCATTATGGGCTTTTGTTTTTCTTTTGAAGTATTTATATGGTTAGAGTAGCTAGCTATGGGTGGTATTGCATAAGCCTCAAATAGAAGATGGAGGTCAGTTGAGGCATTGTTTGGCTTGAAAATTTGTAGATCCTCTGTTTCTGTCTCTGTTGAAAACCGCTAAAATCATGCAATATGCATTGCAATATAACTACGTACAGAAGCATTCGATGTGAACTATAAGTTGTTCTCTCTAGAGACAGTTTTTTTTAATAGCAGAATAACAAATAGTGAGTACATGTAGTATCTTATGGTTCGCAATCCACACGCCACAGGTTGAAATCCTAGAAACCAAAGTTGAAAATCCGTGGTTGATGAGAATTAAACTCTGGTCGCTAGCCATAGAAATGAGAGTGACACGCTATTTAAACTATATATAACGGTTGTCCATGGATGTCTCGCTCAAAATTCGGAAAGACTAGGCATCGGCAAAATTCTTGGCCCCCCGGACAGGTATTTCCCCTCTTTTACATGTCTTTACGTTGTAGGAAGAAAGATGAGCTGCTGCTCTACTTTACCTAACAAACATATGCTAAAAGGATACCATGTGGGCGTTTAAAATGCTAACATCGTCAGTGTAGGGCCATGTGTTGTATGGGGACGTACGTAGGCCGGCGCTTATGAATCAATTTGAGAGAAAAAAACAAGTATTCTTGATGATATAATTTTTATCTTCTTGATGATATAATTTTTATCTTTTGAATTTAATTACGTAGAAAAAGTTAACAACAATTACAATATATTTTCAGCTACTATTATAAAAAAACTAAAAGTCTAAATTTGTAAGCCCTTCGGTTAGTTCCAAGTTGATGCACGTAAGCGAGACAAAGCTGACCGAGAAGCCAAGTTGGACACTGACACCTCTCGGAACAGAGCATCAGCATGTAGTAGTATACAGAGCTCAGGAGAGTGAATTGTTCAGTGAGCAATTTAAAGCGAAGTGAGGCCACTGATATAGCAGCTGGAAGGAGCCCGAAGGATGCGGCTTTCTTCTGCGCCGCTCGCGGCAGAGTCAAACACGACAGCCTCCCTCCCGTCCCGATTCCTGCATGAGGAGAACGCGAGCAATCAGCAGCCGATCAAGGTAATATAATTTTGGAGTTGTTACAGCTCGGCTCCATGGAACAGAACAGAGAAGAGAACAGACAGGACATAAATATTTTAATTTTAGATTTTACTAGGACATAAATATTGTAAATAACTAATGATGCATAGCTTATAGCTAACAGCAGCAAATAAATTATACTGTATTTTAAATATACGTAAGAACATAATTAAATCAGAGTCAATTGGTTGCACGAACAACTTATTGTAAAGAATATGAAGTAGCACAGGCTCGACGCAGTGCAGAATATAGATGAAGCAGCAAAACGAGCAGTCGTGTAGATGTGTGCTGTCCAAAAACCTTATTACCACCCTTGTATAGGTCTATATGACAGCAATGGCTCAGAGATACTGCTTACCTCCTTCATGGTGCATGCCAGGAAAAAGAGTTGACGAAATTCAGACGACATAACACAATAGCATAAGTTTGCAAAAAGAAGAAAAAGAAATACAGTAGGCAGTAATTTGGGCACATCTACTCTAGACATCTTCAGGCATATATAGGCCCTGTTTGTTTCGGATTCTAGGCAAGCTAGCTACTTCTAGAAGCCAAAATCTCCACCAAACAGTCCAGCTTTCGGGCCAGCTACTGAGAATCTGAAAATCTGGGGAATGCACAATTGTACTGGGACCAATAAGCTGCAAAAACCCAGCTTCTCACAGATTCTGCGGACTAGTGCCATTAAAGTTCATGTTATTTACCCGCAAAATGCCACTGGATAAAAATAGCCCCCGCGCCCCTCCCGATTCCTCCCCGCACCCTCTCCTCCCCCACACCACTCTCCTTCCCCCCGCCGCCGCCCACCCCGGCCCCCTCCCCCCGCCGCCGCCCCGTCGCCCTCCCTCCGCCACCCCGCCGCCTCCCCGCCACCCCTCCCAGATCCGCCGCCGCCCGCCGGCCCTCCCCGCCGCCCATCGCCTCCCCGCTGCCCCGCCGCCTCCCAGATCCGCCGCCGCCCGCCCCCTCCCCCTCCCTGCATCCCCGCCCGGTCTCCTCCTCTACGCCCGGCTACTCCTCCTCCCGTCCGACCTCCTCCTCTACGCCGGCCGCTCCTCCTCCCGCCCGGCCTCCTCCTCTACGCCGGCCGCTCCTCCTCTACGCTGATAACATCCAGTGATGAATAAATCTGCCATGTCACTGAAATGTACTTTTGAGTTGTATAGATCGGGAGATAGTAGTAGAAGCTAACGCAAATTTATGCAGTAAGCTGCATACAGATCTTGTGAATACTCATTATTTGCCCAAAAAAATGGAGCAATCTGCAGTCTGAAGTTGTGTGTACATATATATCTTTTGTTATTTATCGACGATTAACTAATTGTTTGGCATAGAGGAGTTCCTTGGCTCTTTTTTTCTGATCTTCAGCTGTTCGAGTAACTTGCATTCTAGTTTCCTGCACACTGGAGATGTTGGCAAACAACCACCCCAAGCAACCACATGTATGATTGAAATTTACAATATTTATTGTACTATTTCCATATTTATATTTAAAATTATGATTTGGCGTCAAATTTATTGTCATGAAATTTTAATATTAGTTTATCAATGTTTGAACTAAGTACTACAAATTTACAACATGGATATCTCTTCTATCAATACATAATCAGGACATCAACTCACATAAGGCATTTCAGACAATACATTTATCAGGATACCAACTGCACAGTTAGAATTCAGGATGCCAAACAGGCTAGCTACTCAGACCAGCTGCTACTCAGACTAGCCAGCTACTCAGAATCTTTAGCTAGCTACTCAAACCAGCTAGCTACTCAGAATCTCCAGCTGAAACAAACAGGCCCATAGGTACAGACTATGAACTGATGTGATTAATCAGTCATTTATCTACTACTAACTGATGCAATTAGGTAGATATTTACCCACTAATAATAGCATGTCATCAACACCCAATAAAGTCTCAAATTCAAATGTTCGAATCTCATTCAAATAGAGAGATGCACGGTTCAGCAAAAATAAAATAGACTTAGTCTACTAAGTGACATGTCACGTTGCGGCGTAATTGCGTGCTGTAAGTCATAAGTCACGTAATTTTTCACAAGAAAATATATGATTGTCCTAAATTAGTTGGGGCAGTGAAAAGACGATCAAAACGAGAACGGTATAGCGATAAGCCGGTAACTACATGCAAACTACTGATAGATGAACTACTGGTGGGAGCAAAGGAGGCAGTAGGCACCATACCAGTTCAGCTTGGACATATGCCTTACGCATGGGGCTCTCTTTGGTTTGTAGGTTAGCTTCAGAAGTACACTTACTCCTTTTGGAGTCGAGCTCATGGAGGATTTCTAGTGGAAATAATGTTGAGAAGCTAACCTTTAGTCTTTGGTCCCCCTCCAATAGCTTGCCAGACTATAGCATGTGAGAACACATTTTCTTGCCAGACTATAGCATGTGAGAACACATTCTTTCCTTGTTCTCACAGCTCTCCTCTTGGAGAGAGATTCTAATCTTCTTCATGAATAGCATTATGGTCTTTTTGTTTTTCTTTGAGATAATTCATTATATGCCACTGAATAACGCATACTTCTATAAAATACCATTAAAATACTCTCTCTATTATATGCCACTGAATAGCACTAAAATTATATTATATGCCACTGCCGTTAGCTGAGCGTTATATTCTGAAAAAAGACCAAAATGCTCCTAGTAAAGACTGAAGATCTGATCTATTTAAAATAGCAAACAACCTTGAAAAATTATGAAAATTCATAAGGGTGTTGTTCAATATGTTAGTGAGCTAGAAAAATATCAAGGCACTGTTCAAAGAAAACTTTTGGATTTTTAATATAAATGCTAATAAAGGCTACTATTTACAAACAGAGACTAAATGAGGTCTAAAAATTCTGGAAAATTTTTCACATGCTCCTAAGATGTCACATAGCTCTCAAAAATATTATTTTTCACTTTTGTACAGTGAATTTGTCCCAGTTTAAAAATAGCTCAAATAGGCTGATTTTGGATTTGAATTTCAAAAATGGAACAAATGGAAGAGTTAGTTCACAAAATTTTATATTTGAGTTTTACATTGCCCCGATGATCCACAAAAAATTTTCAGTATTTTTGGCTAAGCCAATTTACCCTATATTTAATTTTTATCATAAGGACAGATTTGAACTAAGGGCAAAATCGTTTTTTTCCAAGGGCAAACGTATCCTAACCGATGGCAATGATATATAATAGAATTTTGGTGCTATTCAGTGGTATATAATAGAGGAAGTATTTTTAATGGTATTTTGTAGAAATGAGCATTATTCAGTGACATATAATGAATTATATATTTTTCTTTTGAGGTATTTATATGGTTAGAGTGGCTGGCTATGGGTGGTATTGCATAAGCCTCAATAGAAGATGGAGGTCAGATGAGGCTTTGTTTGGCTTGAAAATTTGTAGATCCTCTGTTCCGGTCTTCTGTTGAAAAAACCTAAAAACATGCAATAAGTATTGCAATATAACTACGTACGGAAGCATTCCATGTGAACTATAAGTTGTTCTATAGAGACACCTTTTTTATAGCGGAATAACAAATAGTAAGTATATATAGTGTCTTAAGGTTCACAATCTACACGCCATGGATTGAAATCCCAGAAACCAAAATGGAAAATTCGTGGTTGATGAAAATTAAACTCTAGTCGTTAACCATAGAAAAGAGAGTGACACTATTTAAACTATGTAATACACTACTTAAACTATACAACGGTTGTCCATGGATGTCACGCTTAAAAGTTCGGAGAGACAAGGCATCGCCAAAATTCTAGGCCCTCCGGACTACTTTTCTCCCCTTCATGTCTTTATGTCGTGGGACATGTTCCCGTACATTGTCGTTGTTTGGTTTGTAGTGTGGGAAGAAAGATGAGCTGCTGCTCTACTTCACCTAACAAACATACGCTAAAAGTTCGTTTTAAAAAAACATATCCTAAAAGTTAGCCATCACAATATTACACTGTTTGAAGTTTTAGCATAAGAAATTATTGAAATTTGACACGGTGCACGTCACGAGTTGAAATACTCAGAGGCCACCCAAAATGGGATACTGCCACGAACATGCGTCTGCCAACGAGGCAAGAAGCTACGCCTACGTACTACTATGGTCAACCTCCAAATGAAAACCTTCCTCGTCATGGCCTCATCCAATCAATTATCGATCCCATCATGGCAAGATCGAACACCTACCCAGCTCATCGATCAAAATGCAGCCCCCAATTAGTTGCAAGTTCGAGCACGTAAGCGTGACAGAGCTGGCCGAGAAGCCTGGGCCTTATGATTTGTAGGTATAGGTTAGGGCTTTTGATTGTTTATGAGAAAGAGTATAAAATAAAAAAAATTTATATGTGATTTTAACTGATATAAATAAAATTAATATACTATGTACTAAAATTGACTTATAGACATCGTTTTAAAAAAATATTTCGTTCGAAAGCTAGTTATTATAGAATATTAAAAAATAATTTTTAGAAACCCAAAAAAAACAGGCCGCTAACACACTCGGAGCAGAGCGTCAGCATGTATTAGTATACAGAGCACACGAGTGAAAATGTTCAGTGAAGCCACGGATACAGCAGCTGGAAGGTGCCCGACTGATGCGGCTTTCTTCTGCGTCGCTCGCGGCAGGGTCCAACACGGCAGCCTCCCTCCCGTCCCGATTCCTGCATGAGGAGAACGCGAGCAATCAGCAGCCGGTAAAGGTAATATAATTTTGGAGCTGGTACAGCTCGGCTTCACAGAAGAGAACAGAACATAGGAGAACAGACAGGAGTCCACAGTGTGTGTTGTTTCAGCTTCGAGGCTCCATGCTCGTGCTAACAAGTGCATCATGATCTTGCACATGGCACAACAGTGCCATCATAATGTATTATGCGAAGCAAGGAAATGTGGTTTTGATTTTGATGTTGAGCTGATTTGATTCGAGGGACTTGCCGAGACATGGTATAAAAAATCGACAAATAACTTATTCTGATCCAACTGGTAGAAAAGCTTTTGCACTGTGGACAAGTTGACACTGTTCCTTCCAAGTAGGCATGTAAACTAGCCCTCTGCATGCATGCGTTATCTTGACTAGATTGCCGGGCATCTGCCTTTGGCTAAAAAGAAATGCAGCAACAGGAGTCAAAAGCATCAAGTAGACAAAATCATTTGCATCGCGCAGTGATCCAGAAGTACAGCTCATGCAAACTTAAGGGCATCAGAAGTGTATATATCACAATATAGCTTAAGATGAGTCTCATCTAATTGTTAAGACCGACTCGTTATGTTTGAGACCACCGCTCGGCTGTAACAAGGGTTCCACTCGACAGTAAAAAAATTGTATTTTAATGCTTGTGGTAGTTGATAATTGGCTGGTAGGAGGAGAGAGAACAACATGATTAAAAGAAAATTATATTTTAATGCTTATGGTTAGGTCTTTAGCTTGAGGATCGGCCTCAAGCCTTTTTTTTGCTTATGGCCTACTTAAGATCAACTCTCTAATGTATAAGGTCAACTTTAAAGTGGCTTATGACTCCCTATTTTCATACACTCTGGATACCCTAACAGATGATCTAATATAAAATTGCACATAATTGTATATAAAGGGGGCGGCTAGTTCCTGGCCATTAGCTAAAGCCGCCTTGAAATCTGAAACTGAACTATAGAAAGGCACACCGCACGCCTGAATCGAAAGTAGTCACCTCAACCGGAGAAAAGGCAACGGGAGAAATCATTGGTACATGTACATGTGGTTAGGTGGCGCAAAATCTTGGCGGACTTTTTTTTTTAATTTATAGCTTACATTTTATAACTTATAGTTATTTTGAATAAATAAATGAAATAGTGTTTTATCATATTTTCGAAGCAGCTTATTGAGACAGTATTTTTGAAGTGGCTTATCATTCGATTCATTTACAGAAGCATACGCTTTAGAAATAAAAAACATCAACCATAACTATAAGCTGTTAGCCACAATAAAAAAAGAACATATCCTTTAATAATGCAAAGACAAAGTCGTTACGAAAAAGCAGAGCCGAGTTTGTGGATTCGTTAGAGCCTCAGAGGGCCAGCACCTGAAGTTTCAGACCGGCTTAATTGAATTGAGAAGAATTAGCCTGGGTGAGGGCCCGGATTGGAACATTGACAACGAAGCTTGTCCAAGCATGAAATCGTCACAAACAATCACTGGCACGCTCTTACAAGTGAATTTGCGCCTGAGGTGGACTGCTGTGCCGATGTTTGATCTTAATTATTTTGTAGAACGAATTATTCATAGATATATACTTTCGAGACAAAAGTAAGACTACTATAAAAGGATCTAAACTGCAAGTAACCAGACAGACTGAATGTCTGAATGGCATCCAGATTAGCATCACTTTCCGACTTCCTGTCAGTACAAGAAGATAATGTTGTGATCTTTTTTTTTTCATTTGAAGGAATATTACATCAAAATCGGGTAAAAGAGAAAAATCTCGATTTACTCTTACTCATGAGTTCTAGATAATCTCGGTGATCTTAAATGGGTTCTCATATATAATAGCAAGCTAGATCATAGCATGAATTTAACCCAAAACACTCACAAGAGCAAAACCTTAAAATCACATCTCTCTTGAGAAAAGTCGAGCAAATTCAAGACCTTCCTTTAGATCATGACTATATGGATAGGATCTTATCTCCAATAGCTATCTTCACCTCTTACACGTTCTTAGCTCCAAAAAATCAAGAAGACAGAAATCCAAACAAGAAAACTAATCAAATCAAAAGCACATTAGGGGATGTATGACATAATTTAGTTGGACAAATATTGGATGTTTATTTCACTTGGAGAGGAATGTTTTACAGTCAATCTCTCAGGATAGTAGAGCTCTAAAGCTAGAGCACACATACAAAAGGCTCCAACACGACGAAACCTTAACCATAATATTGGAGTCTCACATTACTTAACACAAGACTTATATAGTGGAGATTTCTCACATCTCACTTAACCCTAATGTAACATTCAGGCTTAATAAAAGCCTAGAATGTTACACATAACTACAATCGCTATCAATTTAAACCATCAATTAAACATTACCAACAACCAGACTTCAAGAATAAGTATTCAATATAATCATAAACAGAAATTTTAGCAACACAGTAATCATTAAATTGAGCTTAAGATAAACCAATTAATCACTAAAGTGAACCAATTATAAAGCTAAACCAAAGAACATATCAAGTAGCATCATTATGAACCATAAAGAGTTAAGATAAACCATTAATCATCAAATTATTGCATAGATAGTCTAATCTGATTATGACAATAAATTAGTGATTGCTAGGTGAAATAAAGAACTATAAAAGTACATGATTACATGTTCTACTTACACCCATACATGCCGCCTTTAACGTTCACCTAAAAACAACAATAAAATAGGATGAGTCCATGACTCACCAAGTACACAGTAAAACAATAGGAACACCACATAATTATATCACATATCAATTTTTACCATTCTGTTTTCTCATCTTTTTTCCTCTTAATGCAATGCAATGCTCGTGCATATGTCTCTTTCTATTTCTTTAGCTTATACTGTATAGCGAAGGAAGCACCTGTCGATGCTCACCCTCTACCTCTATCTTGTGGAGGTGTTTATGAAAGTAGGTCTTTTTCTCTATCCCGTGGAGGTGTCTACCTTTGTAGATCTTACTCAAGAGCACTCCGAAATAGTCAAATAACTTTCTCACCGGCATATCTCATGCCCTCTAGAATAGCTATTCAGCTTACCGTCCTAGCTCATGTTCTTATGTGATGCCATGGGTGCAGCAATTCATCAATATATCACATTTCACATTATCGTCGTCAAATTATATCATAATGAACAAAAGGTAATCAAATATTATATAACAAGAACAATCTAATAGTAATGAGCAATTACCAACCATCATCTATCATGCTATTATGCACTTGCCTTTTCTAGGTACAATGACCAGTTGATTAGAATATGACACAAACCATCCAATTTCAGCTTCCACTGAGCCCATCGCCCTCACAGCAACCTCAAGGTATGCACCCAATTTCAGCTTCTTTGCACCCTATTTGCCAAAGATGTGAGATGTTAATGAGTTTAAACATTGTTTGACTGGCCTAGTAATTTGAAGTCTCTGGTCAGTTCGCATTAATTTACGAAACAAATAAGGTGACATGCAACCAACTTTCAGATTTAAGTGTTGGAAACAAATAATAGCAGTCCTAACGTAATTTACTTGTTTGTAGTATATTTTGGTTGTGATACATGTTTGGTGCATTGATGTTCTAAAATGTGGATAGATAGGTGTCTATGGTGCATTGGTGTTACTGATAGATGATCTCAATATTTACACAGTGGTAAATGTTAATTATTTTGTGGTGTTTACTTGTTTACTATATACTACCATGGCAATTATTGTTTGCTATTTTGAAACTATACCTCTTGCTATTTTAGGAGATGGATCCAATTGATCTAAACACCAAGTCTTTGTGGAAACATATTGATATTCTGGAGAGATTTATAGATGTTGGAGGAAATGTGCGATTCAGATGCAAGAATTGTGCTTGGGAATACTGTGGAAGCTACTATAGAGTTGAAGCACATTTGTTTAAAATATCGAACACCGGGATCAGAATACGCCCAAAGGTGACAATAGCTATCCTTCAGCAGCTTCAGAGTGAAGTTGATGAGGCTATAGAAGAAGACTAGCCCGTAATATTCAATTCATTAAGGTAATCTCAATTTCTCCCTCTCTTATAGCTGTTTGCAATTTTTTATTTTCAAATACACACACGCACGCACGCACACATATACATACTTATTGTATCAACGTATCTTTGTTTTTAAAAAATATCGTATCACCATATCCGTATCGCTGCACCTATGTCATATATCGGGGCATCCTAGCTTAGAGGGACCGCAGCTGTTGAATGAAGCTTCAGACCGGCTTAATTGATTGGAGAAGAATTAGCCTGAGTGAGGGCTCGGATTGGAACATTGACAACGAAGCTTGTCCAAGCATGAAATCGTTACAAACAATCACTGACATGAGGTTTCGAGTGAATTTGCGCCTGAGGTTTACTGGTGTGCCGATGTTTGATCTTAATTATGTTTTAGAACGAATTGTTCATAGATATATGATTAGCATGCACCCACCTTCACATTGCCACCATGCCCCATTTCTTTCGAGACAAAAGAAGACTTCTGTAAAAGGATCTAAACTGCAGGTAACCAGACAGACTGAATGTCTGAATGACATCCAGATCAGCATCACTTTTCGGTTTCCTGCCAGTACAGATGAAAATGTTGTGCGGATTGCGCAATGTGAGAAATTCAGTGTAGAAAGTAGAGCATTTTAGTCTTGTAGAAGTAGGTGATGTCAGGGATGAAAAAAAAGCGTATATATATCGTTTATTAGGACCTGTTCAATCTCCCTTAATCATGGATGTTGATTGAAATTATCCAACATTCAAGTCTGTGCCTGGTGGTCCTTGTTAATATGATAATCAAGCAACCTTCAAAAGAAAAAAACTGTAGATAGTATGGCAACTAGAGAGGGGGTGAATAGGAGCTCAAATTAATTTCGACCTTTTTTTTAAATTTTTTTTAGCGGAAGCAAGACTCTTCACTGTAATAGCTATGGAAGTTATAAAGATTAGAGGTAAATAATTATAACAGAAGATCTAATCAAAATAGAGTAAAATATGCTTTGAAAACCCCAACGATTTGACATGTACAACATGACGGTGTGACCTCTATAAAAAGAACAGCCTAACATGAATAAAATAAAATAAAATAAAATGTAAGTGGAAACATACAGGATCTTGAAACAAAGGAATGGTAAAAGTTGGGCTGTTTAGGTCACATGATTGTTTTGAAGGCTTGTATTTTACGGTTTTTAAAAGCGGTTTTTAGTATTTGCTATATTATCTAATTTTTAAACGGATTATTTTCTTAAGATAGGATCTACAAGTTAATTGTATATACGTTAAAAGCCTAGCATTTGTATTAACTAAAATCGTAAGTGAGTATTTTTCTCCGTAATTTCTGTCATAAATAACTAAAATTCAAAAATTTCAGTTAAAAATCATAAGACGTAGCTATATCAAATAAGTCATGAATCTTCACATTGTCCTAGGCGTTTTCTTTGCTGCCCAGCCATCTCGATTTTGCGCCAAATTGCTCTTGGGGTTCTCAGTTTCCGATGGCGGGACGGTGGGAAAAAGAGAACACGGGAGAGAGAGCACAAAAAATTAGCTCTTGTTTCATTTCCTCTGAAAGGTGCAGGGAAGCTCCCCTTTCCAAAAGAACGGAATTAGGCCTTCCTCTGTTCCAAACGAATTCAAAGGGAAAAATTTCAAAGAAAACCACCACACGAGTAGATCCTAAATATTGTTATGACAAATCATTATTAATATGTAGGTTTGAAGATTTGATAATGCACTAATTAAATATCTGTACGTTGCTATGGATTTAAAAACTATTCATGGCGAGTTTGCACTGTTCACTAATGGGTTAGTACTGTTCACTAACGGGTTGGTTGCTACAGTATTGGATCACTACAGTACCGGGTTTGGTTCAGGTAAACAGTAACCAATAGCATTGTTCATCGTCTTTCTCCTCACACTGCTAGTCTGCTACGGTAGCCGAAAAAGAGAGCTTCCTCTTCTCGGCAATTCCCAACACTACAGTGACTTCCAACGGAAACCGATGGCATGGATGGGTTGTAGGGGTTGAGAGGGTTCCATTTTTGGCCTGGGTGCGATCGGAGATGGCCAAAACTTCGCCTTCAGCGAGGTGTCTTGGCGAAGGTTTTTAATGGCAATGGTGGGCTTTAAGTGTTAAGGGGACAAGAGCACTAGAGCATCCTTGGGGTGGGGGGTGTCGATGGTATGGTCGGTACGGGCTGGGGTAGCTTATGGTGGCACACCCACGGTGGAGTGATTTCGACTGGCGGAAGAGAAGGTGGCCGAGGAGCTATAGGGCTTGGCTGGCCATGGCGATTCTTCGGTGGGGTCCTGGGGTCATGTAGATGCTTCCAGTGCGAGCAATTAAAAAATTATAGACTATGCAAAGAGAATTGAAAATTGACTTACTTGGAGCTTTTCCGGTGATCGCCTGCGAGACCTCAGTTGTCGAGTCGATCGGTGGTGGCTAGGGCCTATTGGACGCCAAAGTAGGTGAATGGAAGGGCGCATGGGCTTTTATAGCTGGTTTATGGCGGTCGGAGCAGTGGCTTGCCCGTTCAACGGTTGGCATGTGGTCAAGGCGGGAGAGCTCAGGAGGCTTCGAGGTGGATCGGCAAAGGCGGCGGAGGGGTCGGCTGTTGTGGCGGCACCTCGAGCTGGGCGTTCCCTCGAGTGGTGTGTGGTGGCAGTCAAAGTTGGCGGCGCGGGAGAGGGAAATGGAGTGGCGGTGGAAAACTCGGGCTTGGTTTGGCCTATTTGGCAGGTTGTCAGGGCAAGCAACGCGTACGGCAGGTTGACGAGTGGTATCGGTGTGGCAGCGGGTGACTGGGAAGACGTCGTTGCTGGATGGTGAATAGTGCCCGAAGATAGTGCTGCGTGGGAACGGATGAAGGAAATGTGATGGCAGGGGAAAGTGAGCATGGATGGTTGAAGAAGGTCCTAGATTTGGCCAAGAATTAAATGAATTCAAGATCTAAACACAATTCAGCAAGAATTTGAAATTCGGGCTGTTTCAACGACCAATCTCATGAACCAATCCAGAAAGAGAAAAGGGGATCAAAGACGAACACCAGAGAGTTTATTTACCAAAGAAATTAACTAATCCGTTCAAAACTCGATTGATTCACACGGCATATATATCGCCGGAGAGATGAGAGGCAAATTGAACTAGAACATACATAAATCATCCTCATAATATATGAAAGCATGAACGAATAATTAAGCCTGGCTAGCTATCTGACCAAGTGGAGAGGCTAGCTAGCTAGCAGGGTATGTTGGAGGTGAACCAGGTCATGACATGGAGGGGCGCCTTGATGAGCTCCACCGCCGCCTCCAGCACCACCGTCACGCACAGGCAGCACGGGCAGATGCACGAGATCGGCAGCCTAGGTAAAAATCATCAAAATTGTATGTGCGTATAGGTATAGGTAGAAGGATGCAGAGAAAGATTGTTTATTGGAACTTGGGTAGGGAGGGAGGGAGGGTACCCGATGATCCAGATGATGGCGCCGACGATGGAGACGAGGACGGCCAGAAGCGCGAACGGCAGTCCAAGCAGCCAACCCAGCGGCCGGCACTCGCCGTCGCCGCCGCAGCACATGGCCGGTCGATCTCTTCCCTTGCTTGCTTAATTAGCGGGCGCCTGTAGCTTTCTTGTTAATTCTTGGGTGTAAACTAATGTTAATTAATTTTGCCAGGGTGGTCTCGCTGCTTTATACTGATGCGGTGGTCGTTGCGGTATGGCCTAACCATCTAATTAACAATTTACTTTAATACGTGTTTGTGTGAGTGGGAGCTGTTTCCCTGTCGCTTTCCGGGATGGACACTACCGACTACAGACTACAGAGCACAAGCTCATCTAGACTTGGAAAGCATGCATGTACAAAGCTTGCAACAAGTCAACAGCAATAATTCGGCGGCAACCAGTATTGATCAGCTCAAAAATCTTGTTGCTCTTAACCGAGGGAGCGGACAGAGAGGTATGTCACACCGAATGGAAGTGCAATCGTAGGACAGGTTGAAGGCTCCATGCAACTATGCAAGTATCGAATTTGGCGGAATTAATCTCCCATAAATACCAATGGCCCATTTGCATAGGAAGCATTGGGTTCCAAATCCTAGGAATTTCGTTTAAATTTAAACTAAATCATAAAAATTTTAAAGCAATCCCCATCATGCAAACACCCCTAAGTGTATTTGAAAGATCATGTGAGAAGGTTCAACGATCTGTCCTGATGAACCATATTATTTGGGAGGAACAAAAATTTAGAATTTGCATTTTTGTAGTTTTTTTAACAGGTTGCAGAGGAGGTGGTCAGAGTTGCCACCGGTCAGATCGGCAAACATCAGCGGTCAGGCTGGTTGGAGCCAGTGGTCTAATCGGCGGCTTTGTTGTTGCTTCAGTTGGAATTTGGTTTTGGAGAATCTGAGTTATGGGATGATTTGGTTGAAACTAGATCAGTGTATTTGCGTTGCATGATGCATGTTTTAGCTAATATTGATCAAGTTATGAAGAACTGATGCCCAGAAACGATTTCTTTGTCTCTGGATGTGTAAGGAAGCTTGGAGTAAACCATGATGAACGGCGAGGATCGGGGTTACGCTCATGGAGGAGCTAAGGATTAGAATGATAAAAAACGTCGGGCGAGATGGCTGAGCTCAAGTATGGCATGAGAAACGCAGAAAATATTGAAGAGATGCTCAAGCAACAGGTTGCACTATGTGGCTTGGTCGATCCAAGAGTATTTTGATAAGTTAACCAAAATACCGGAGACTACCTTGAATCAAACCGTGGCATTTGAGTGGCACTTGGAAAAACAGTTTAGGTTAAGAAGAAGCTGAGAAGATCAAGTTGGGTCAAAGGTTAATGATTTAGCGGATTCGAGCTTATATATTTTAAAAAAACATGCATAAGTGCATTGTGTGAGTAAAACTCGTGTTGTGTAGGGTTAATGAAGTTTTTCATTTGTGCTAAATGGATAGTGTCGTAGGGGTGGCCCCCACCTAAGCCCAGCAGGCCTGTTAGAGAAATGTAAGGCCCAAAATGGGACATGTGTAATGACATAAGTGCCCCTAAGGGGAATACTCGGATGTTAGGGTATAATTGTAAAAGCACTCCCCACATGATATATATGTACAACACAGGCCATGGGGAAAAACCCTAAGCCATTGCTCACCTAACTCTCCACTACCATACTCTCTCTCTCTGTTTGGTCTGTAACCACAACAGTTGGCGCCGTCCTAAAGATGGCACTCCACGCGGAGACGGTAGGCAAGCTAGAATCTAGATGGGAAGGCCCATACATCGTTGCAGAGGCCCTCCAGAAGGGAGCATACCGCCTCGCCACGTTGGAAGGGCAGACATTTCGCCATACATGGAATGCAGACAGGCTGCGGCGGTACTACGCCTAAGCCGGGTGTGCAGGCGCGAGGATCCTTGCCGGCTTCGGGAAACACCTTGCCGGGCTCCTGCGTGGACCGTTCCAGCACTAGAGGCTAACACCGTGCACTGCTTCACCACCGAGTAATGACAGTCGCGGTTGTTTCCATCTTTAAGCGGTTAGTGCTCAGTACCTCACCTTTTGTAATCGCTCACCCGCGCAAACAGGAATTTAATGAAGTTCACCGTTTGCATAACTTCGTCTTGCTTCCTGCAAAAGCACGCGAAGGATTACCTTCGCGCGCACTCTCCATGAGTATAAACAAAGACACGTGTTCGTGCGTGCACTCTCTGTGGCAAACGCGGGCATGAGTATAAACAAAGATGCGTGGGGGAACGCCTCCGCGCGCATTCCACAAGTATAAATAAGACGTAGCGTTGAGGTCCGCCTCCGTACGCACCTTCACCGCCCGCAACGCGCGGAGGCTCGCCTCCACGCGCAGTTTACGAACTCTAAATAAGACGTAGCGATAAGGTCCGCCTCCGCATGCACTCCACGGAGTATAAATAAGACGTAGCGTTGAGGTCCGCCTCTGCACGCACCTTCACCGCCCGTAACACGCGGAGGCCCGCATCCGCGCGCAGACTACGGACTCTAAATAAGACGTAACGATGAGGTCCGCCTCCGCACGCACTCCACGGAGTATAAATAAGACGTGGCATCAAGGTCCACCTCCGCGCGTAGTCTACGGACTCTAAATAAGATGTAGCATTGATGTCCGCCTCCGCACGCACTCCACGGAGTATAAATAAGACGCAACGGGGGGACGCCTCCGCGCGGACTCTACGGAGTATAAAGAAGACGCAACGTGAGGCCTATCTCCGTGCGCACTCCCCGGAGTATAAATAAGACGTGGATGACGCGGATATCCCCGCGCACGTGCTGGCACTGTCCTCGTGCATACTCCCCGGAGTATAAATAAGACGTGGTCGAAGTTCCCACGCGCCTAAGTTCTAATAAGCGTCTACTTCGACTAAGCGCCAGCTCCGCTGCCATCCCTTCGAAAGGTAGGGGACGGAGCGCTCGCGCGTCTACTTCGACTAGGCGCCAGCTGCGCTGCCACCCCTTCAAAAAGCGGGGACGAGCGCCGCGCGTCTGCGCCGACCAGGCGCCGGCTCGCCGCCACCCTTCGAAAGGTAGGGGACGGAGAGGTCGCGCGTCTACTTTGGCTAGGCGCCAGCTCCGCTGCCACCCCTTCGAAAGGCAGGACGAGCGCTCGCGCGTCGCCGACCAGGCGCCGGCTCGCTGCCACCCTTCGAAGGCGAGGACGGAGCGCCCGCACGCGTCACTTCGACTAGGCGCGTGTCGCTGCCACCCTTCAAAAGGTAGGGGACGGAGCGCCCGCGTGTCATTGCCGACCAGGCGCCGGCTCCGCTGCCACCCCTTTGAAAGGAGGGACGGAGCGCTGCGCGTCTCGCCGACCAGGCGCTAGCTCCGCTGCCACCCCTTCGAAAGGTAGGGGACGGAGCGCTCGCGCGTCTACTTCGACTAGGCGCCAGCTCCGCTGCCACCCTTTCGAAAGGTAGGGGAAGGAGCGCTCGCGCATCTACTTCGACTAGGCGCCAGCTCCGCTGCCACCCTTTCGAAAGGTAGGGGACAGAGCGCTCGCGCGTCTACTTCGACTAGGCGCCAGCTCCGTAGCCACCCCTTCGACAGAGAAGACGGAGTGTTTGCAAGCTTGCTTCGGCCATCACTATCTATAAACCTAGCGGAGCTGAGCGTGCAAATCCGAACCATACGTGCCAATCGTCTAGAATGGGGCCATGCAACGATGAGAACATATTGAGCAGGCACTGCTTCATTCATATAAAAGAGCAAGTTGCGAAGCAACCATACAAATAGGTGTACATGACGCAACACCCAACCCCGGCATCACTTTTGATCTGCGTCATTCCCTTCGCGCCGAGGAACTTCCTCAAGCCACCGGAGCAGGTCCCCCTCTTTACGCAGAGTTCGCCGCAGCGCGATCTTGGCTGCGTCTTCCCCGACATTGCCCCAGACTCGATTATAGAAATTCTGTACAGCTGGCTCGGTGAAGCGGAGGGCGTCAGACAGCACCCTGGGCTCGGCCGGCAGATCCATCTGAGAGTCCGCCAGCTCGCCGACGTGCCCACACCCCCGGGCGCGAAGTAAGGCGAGGGCGAAGGAGGCACCCATGAAGCCGCAGTGATCGCCGAAGGACTTGGCACCGCGGAGAGCGAGGCCCGAGCCCTCTTCGATCCGCCCAAGCGTCTCCGTCAGATTATCAGGGCCATGCGTAACTTCTGGTACATCGACGATGAGGTCCCAAAGGGCCCCTTCCAACGACTCCATCACCCTCCATGCCGCCATGGATGCACTGTTCACGGCCTCGATCCTCTCTGCAAGGGACGCAGCGAGTTGGGCCTACTCCTCCTCCAGTGCGGAGATTTGCTGGAGAAAGGCGGTGCGCTCCTCCGTCGCAATGCGCCGGACCTCCTCCGTGGCGCGTCGCGCCGCCGCCACGGCGTCCTCCGCGTGGAAGCTATCATCGCCTTTTCTGCCTCCAGCCGGCGGATTTGCTCGTCCTTAGCAGCGTGAGCATCATCTACAGCATGAAGTTCACTCTACAACGCTCTTCGCTCGCGAACGCGAAGAGCCTGGGAAAGACCGCGCGAGTTAGAAGGACCTTCAGCAGTGGCACAGGCCGTAAACCACTTACCCTTATCTCCGAGGCACCCAACACGAGCGCCAGAAGGTCTCCCCCGCATGTTGCCAATGCCGGCACATCCAAGCTACTGCCGACGCGCTCCATGGCCTGGCTCAGAACGCGAAGCATCTCCGATGGCGAGATGAAGTCAGAGATGACGGGCCTCGGCCCGGCAGCCTCAGTAGCACTGGATGACCACGCCGCGTCCTGCACAAGTTCGGCGATTTCGCGTGTACCTCCGTTGCTCGATCCTTGGCCGCGTCCGGGAGACCTCGTCTCGCCTGATGTCGACGGTGGAATGAGCGAGCAAATTGGGAAGAGTTTCATGAAGTCACGAGAGGAAAAGGAATCGCGCCTACCTTCGACACCTTCTACCCAGGCACCAGGGGGTGCCCGCGCAGCTCCGGCGCCTCCTCCCCCAGCCTCGCCGACCTCCTCACAGGGCGCCAAGATCCCCACGACCACGCCAACAACCCCGAATTGCCCCTTTGTGGGCGGAGGCGACTGTACCCAGGGACGCTTCGCCCTCGGGGAAGCGGGCGATCCCTCCTCCGCCGCTCCGGCCACCGTAGGCGGCAAAGCCCCGGTGGCCGCCGCAGGCAATAGACCCCCGGCGGTCGTCGTAGGCGGCGAATCCCCAATGGCCGCCGCAGGCGGCAGACCCTCGGTAGCCGTCGCAGGTGGCGCCACCTCGCTTCCGCCACCTCGCTTCCAAGGTTAACAGCACCGAGGCCCGGCGCCTTGTCGCCATCTAAACCTTCGTCAGGGGCAACGTCCCCTGTTTCGGTGATACCTCCCTGCGGCACGGCCTCAGATAGAGCCTTATGCCGACTCGGCACCACGTGTTCAGGTACGCTAATCCCCAGGACTTTGCACACCCGGTTTATCCACCCCTATTTCACTGAGGCAGTCGCGGCCTCACGCAGCTTATGCTCCTTTGCCGTGTATGGCCCGAGGAGCGCAACGACTGCACGCTCTGCATCTTCTAGCCGGGACACTGCACACGAAAATGGAGCATCATCCATAAGAAATCACGTGATCATGCAAGCGTGCGCACATCCAACGGTCAAAGGACTTACAAGGAGCGGAGGGTCTTAGAAGGCAGGACACTGTCGGATTGACACCGTCCTGCCGGATACTGCCCTGTACCTCGTACTGCCACCGACCGGAGAGCGGCGCCACCCCATACATGGTAAACTCTTCGGCGAGGTCGCGCATATTGAACCAACGGGCAATACCGGCGAGCCTCCACGCCTTCTGCGCGTCGTCGGCCATCGGCTCCACATCTAGCGAGCTGTTGAAGGATATCGGCTGTCCCCAGCATGACAAACTGCTCTTGCTCGTCACGAGATAGTAAAACCACCACCGCGTCCAATCAGACTCCCACTTCCCCCACACAGCCCACGCAGGGAAGAGCCCCGACATCGCTTCTCAAGACGGTTGACGCCGCGGTTCGATTTGCTCCCCTTCCGCTTTCTTGGCTAATAGCGCACATCGTGCAGAATGGCGAACAGGCTCGCACTGGGACGGCGACCCTCCGTTCGCAGTGCCCAAGCAAACACAGCCAGGCGGACTATCGCACTGGGGGTCAGCTGCGCCAGCTCCAGTCCATAATCCCGCAAGACCTCGCCGACGAAGAGTGTCGAGGGCATCTGCAGCCCGGCATCAAAGAATGCGACAAAGATAATAGCCTCTGTCTCCACCGGCTGCGGTTCTGTCTCGGCGGGGCCAGGTAGGCGAGCCCCGTCACGTTCCGTGATCTTCCCCTCCCAGACAAGTCTCCTGAGCATCTCTTCAGTAACGCGGCTTCGCCCCAACACACGGGAGCAGCGGCCTCCCGAGTGCTCCATGGCGTCCCACCGCTTGTGACGTGCGCTCTCCCTCGCACCACCAACAAGAACTCCCCCGGGGGAGGCGCCAGGTTGTACCAATCGGACGATGCGCTGCTACTAAGTCGGCGAGCAAGATCGTCGCGGCAAGCCATTCCTCTCCGAGATAGGGCGCTAAAACAGCAGGAGCAGGGGTGGGTTACGCAGGCAGCAGAAGAAAGAAGATAGGTTAGAACGACCAATGTAAAGGAGTGTCCCCATGCCGATGGCAACGCCTTATAAAGCTGGCTCAAACCCCCTCCCCCCTCCACCAGCGCAGCGCAACTGGTGGGAGCAGCAGTTCGGCTACTCACGATCGGGAAGCGCAACCGCTGACAACTGGGGGGGCGCGCTGGCAGGTAGGCAGACAGCGTACGGCGCGCCCATAGCACTTCGCCACGTGCCCCACCCCTTTAGGGAAGGAGCGAACGGCTGCGGTCGTGCGCCCGCTGACAGCCCACGACGTGCCAGCCATGGCCCGCCGTGTGTACACCTCGAGTGGAAAAGCACGTATGACTACAGCAGCCTGCTCCTGCCAGCCCAGGGGTCGGCGCGATTCCAGGAGCCATTAAGGCACACTACCAGCCCGAGGAGTTGCATTCACCTCGCGCTTAGGGAAAGCCATTGGCGTGACGTCTGCCTCCGCTCCAACTTCGGCTCCGCCGCCCAACGAGCTCGTGGCGGAGCGTGGCCTAGGCCACCAGGTCGCCCCTCCAACGCGGGCACGACTTCGACCTCGACTTCGACTTCGACCTCGACTTCGACTTCGGCCTCGCCCCTGACTTCGGCCTCGATCTCGACTTCGACATCAAATTCGACCACGCACCCACCATTGCAGGGCTCTGCGCGCGAGTATGGCTCCACCAACCCGCTCGGCGCTATATTCTCGCGGCGGGGCAAATACTACGCCAAGCAATAAGGCTCTGCCAAACGTTGAGAAGCCTCACAGGTCGCAGGGACGGAGGGGGCCAAAGGGCTCGGCAACATGACTTCGGCCCGTGAAGCCCTTCACCATGAGAGGCTCCTGTCGTAGGGGTGGCCCCCACCTAAACCCAGCAGGCCTGTTAGAGGAATGTAAGGCCCAAAATGGGACATGTGTAATGACATAAGTGCCCCTAAGGGGAATACTCGGATGTAAGAGTATAATTGTAAAAGCACTCCCCACATGATATATATGTACAACATAGGCCACGGGGAAAAACCCTAAGACATTGCTCACCTAACTCTCCACTACCATACTCTCTCTCTCTGTTTGGTCTGTAACCACAACAGATAGTATCCATTAGGATCAGATGAAGTTGGTTGCCTTGTCTATTTAATGGGTTGGGATAGAGACTTGCTAGTTAACCTACCAACCATCCTAGCTTTACTCATCAAACCCAAGTGTTCTAGGGTTAGGGTTTGAGAAGTGTGACTACTGTGGTGTGCTCTCTTGTCCTTCAGGTGCAGTGGCTGTAAAACATTCATCCTTAAATAGAAGTAACAACTTTATTCATTTCTCATGGATCCCTCTTATTTTGGTTTATTTGCTTTTGATTTGGTTCGTTTTGATCTTCTCTCTCCTCTTCTTGATATTGCTAGGTGCTAAGAACGAGTAACTGATGAATATGTATCATGGAAATTGATCCCCATCTATCTCGGCATCAGGTTTGACAAGTTCACGAAGTTGCCCAGTTTTGCTTGGATTTGACCTCTCCGAGTGATTTCTTGACCCAAGTGTTTTTGCCTCTAATCCTTGCGAGTTCTTGCTTATTGTGATTTGCAGGAATGTGTCTAGAGCCATCTTGGCTATCTTCTATCCATAAGCAAGTTATATTTCTTGTTATTGGTTTTTGCCCATTTTTGGTGCAACCTTGCTTGATTTTGAGAAAGATTCAAACTTTGACATGGATTCTTGTGATCCTTGGTTGAAACAGGTTCTTGAGATGTTAAGCAAGGTGTGTGCAAAATTTTACTTCATTTGGACTTGGATTTTTGGAGTGGCATCTCTTTGAGTTGAATTTTTAGTTCTAGAACACCGACTAGAGGAGTGTGAATTTGAGGTATTTAAAATGTTTTGGCTAAATCACAATTTTTAGCAAGATTGAGCTTAATCAAAAGCCTTTTGCATAATTAAAGCCTAAATTATCTAGGTTTCACTAAGGCACAACAAACAATGTCAATACTAAATACACTTCTAGCTACACAATTCAAATCAATTATAAATGCTAGAAATGTAAATACAGAAAGTAAGATAAAGAAGTAAACCACAATGAAGACACGTGATGTTTTTCCCGTGGCATCAAATACTTACTAGTCTTCACTAATCCACGTTGAATAAGCCCAAACGGAGTGGACCAGCTTCATCAATTAAGCCTCAAGACCTCAATTCACTAAGGTTGCTCTTTCTCCACTCCGGAGATGGCGAGCACCACATTACTCACAAATGGTGTTGGGCCTCTTCATAATCTTCTTTTGAGGGGGTCATCGCACAACTTCTCTATGCCATGTAGATGTCAATAACCACCAATAGTAATGAACAACAGAGCTTGCTTAAAGATTATGAAGTGTCATAAAGATCAACTTATGATGTAATACACTTGAATGCTCTCAAGTACCTCAAAATGCGAAATATGAGCAAATGAGTTGTAGAGAGTGCACAAAGAGCTCAAGGGTATTCAATGAAGTCAAGAAGAGAGCCCATGTTACTGATGGCGAGATATTTATAGCCTCTACCCACCAGGATGGCCGTTGGAGTCGAATTCTCCAAAAAAAAAGGGATTTACTGTACTACCACCATGCAGTGCCCGATACTACTGCAGGTCTCACAAGGTCTGGTAGTACCAATCCTGTAGTACCGCACCTAAATTGTGATAGTACCGATTTCCAGTGTAGAGAAAATGCTCCAAAACATACATCTCTAGAAATTAGCTACCGTCATATAAATTTTGGTACTACTGTAACACCCCCAAGATCCACATTACCCTGGGATGCTACTAAAACTACTCTACAACTAGCCAATTTACAAGATAAATTAAACTGGCAACAATTACTAAACCAGATAGTATGAGCGGAAGCATAAACAACTAAGGAATAACAGGATAGTGATGACAATTCGATATTTAGAACATCCTCCAACATTTCAATCTATAACATAGTTCACAAAATTTAACATTATTAAGATAATGTAAACAAAGCTATGCAAAGGTCTAGAATCCTTTCAACTTTATTACAGCATTAAACTAGGATCCAAGTGCATTAGTGTGGTGCCACTCTACCCTTCCCATGCATGCTCAAAGTCCACCTGTAGGGAGGGGGAAACAAGGGTGAGATAAAATCTCAGCAAGCAAACTGTTTAACAGGCTATTCAAACTACAAACAATTATACATCATCATTTATAATTCCATACAACTACAACCACAATTCATGTCTACAATTATTAAACCACCACAACTTCCGTATTCATACCTCTTCAATTCCAGATTTAATTGGCATATGCATGCAATCATTCTATCCACGATTAGATGCAAGAGAAAACATTTAATCTTCTACAATCCACAATAGATTAATCATCAACCTCAAATCACCATCAATGATAGTAAAGCATTTAGCAAATAAATCTTGTTTGACCACTTTAAATCCTCGACCACTACCACTACCAAAAGCAATAAAACATATTTATGTCTTACTTCAATACTTTATTATTTCCCACATCCACAATTGATATCATCAATTACTACAAGAGAAAAGAATCTCATGCCACCATCACAACCCTTACCATACACAAGGAAGGAATCGCATTCCACGACCACAACCACAATCCTCGTACCACAATTAGCTCACATGAGCCAATTCCACATTGCAGCTATGAAGTTGAATATTCCACAAAATAACTTCACCACATCATATTGCATATGCATGCAAATGAATCTTTCCACAATACAATGCATATGAATGCTTTCATGCTATGCAAGATGGTCAAAAATCTCTTTATCTCTTTCTCTTCGCATTTTACCGGTAATGCAAAGTGTGCATCCGTCGATGCACACCCATGCCTGTACCATCTGGTGCAGGGACCAATTGCCCATACTCCACAAGTATGGGACCTTTAGCCCGTCATGTCGTCAACATGACGGGGACCTCGCGCTTAGTCATCTCGTGACCAAGACTTCAATAAATCAGCATGATGCATATGCGTGAATGTCTCAGTAAATAAAACTTACATCCACAATATCTATGCACCAGAAATACTCATGAGCACTTTAAATTGCAATCAACCATAAACAGCACGAGTACATCCTTACCACAACCATGAACACATATACTCATAAAATAGATCAAACATCAACAATCCATCAACCATCAACAATCCACACTATCAACTTTAAACCATCATTATACTTGCTACCATCTCCACAATTAAGATTTCATGCAATCATGGCATAATGTATCAAATTATAATAATAATGTAAACTGAAAGTAGAAGGAATAACAAGTTAAACGGTAGCAACCACCGCTACATTTACTTGCCTCAATCCGACGAAGCGAAGTAAAATCAAGAGCGCTCAGGGACAAGACCACCTGTCCAAAAGGCATCTCTCAGCACAAAGCCACAGCATACAAACACGACATAAATAATTAAAGACGTTGCTAGAACCCCGAACCCGCACTAACTCCTCTCCGCTCAACACTTCAGCAAATTACCCTCTGCAGCAGCGCTGCTTAACATTTTTGTAACTTTAAAAATATTGATCCAAATACAGCAAACGATACCTCTCTGGATTCATCACTTAAAAACCTACATTTTTCATGTAGAACACATATTTTATTTTGATCACAGCTAGGTGTAATTTAATGCCCAAAACAGAGGAAGAACTCTGTTCTGGCAGATTGGACAGCGGTATTCAATTGCGTCCCAAAAACGGTACAGGGGTCTAAGAATTCTGAATTTTATACAGAAGCTAGATATCTAAATTATCTACAACTTTCTAAATTACAGCCATGACCATAAAAATCTTTTGCTACCTCAAATTCACAGATTACCGTCGGTCTGTACCAATCTGCTCGCCTGACGAACAGCAGTATTCCCGACCCTGTAACTCCCAGATCCCACGGCAGAAAATTCCGAAACAAATATAGGAGATGCGTCTGGAAGTCCTCTACAACTTCCCTTTTGGGAGGGTCCGCAGGAAAATTCGTTTACTAGGTCGAAGCCTCGCGAACAGACGCGCTGCGCGAATCAATCAACAGGCAGACAGCAACTAATCTCTAATCGGGCAATTGATCTATTAACTACCTTCAAAATCCATGCCAAGAACCATAATTATTTCGAAAATCAGAGAGTTTGGGATGGGGAAAATTACCTAGATGAGGAATCACCCTCTTCTTTCCTCCTCTTCTTCTCTTCTTCTCTTCTTCTTCCTTCTCCTCTCCTTCTTCTCCTTCCTTCTTGGCTCCAATGGCAGCAGCACTTGTGGGGAGGTGGGGCACCAACCAGGAGGGGCTGCGCCCAAGAGGGTGGGAAAGGGGGTGGCGGCTGGGTGTGGGGAAAAGGGGAGGAGGGGGAGCCCTAGGGTTAAGTGGGAGGGGTGCGGCCCCTTGGGCCTCCGGCCCCAAGATGGTCGGCCCACTCACTGTAGCCCACTTAGAGCTTTTTATTTAATTTTTAATTTATTTTATTCATTTTATACTGTTCTGCAATTTTTACTTTTCCCTTCCCGCGTTTTGCCGAAAAACCGGCGACTCCGCGATTGTTTTAAAATCTTACGTCGTATCGACGATCAGGGTATTACATTCTCCCCTCCTAAAAAGGATTCGTCCTCGAATCTCGCTCCTCAACCCACGAGTCAAAAAGAACAATCAAGAAAAGAACAACCAAAGAATTGAACATTCCAAGGATAGAACATCCCACGAAAACAACAACTACAGGTTCTCACCCGCCTCGAAGAACTCGGGTCCTCCTTCTACATTTGAACTTCAAGCTCCCACGTCACCTCCCGCTCGGACGGATTCGTCAAGAGGGCCTCCGCATACCTGGTGACTCTGTTCCTCATGTCCAACTCCGACGAGTCCACGACACGCGCCAGTCAATGCCGAGCACCCGCAAGTCTTTTGTCGGCCCTAAGCGGCAAACAGATCCTGTCGTTCTCGCAAAAATTATCAAGCCACTATCTAATACCATCCTCCTTCCTAAATCATTTTCCTCTATTTATTATAATCAGGATAATACATTGTATCCCTTTTACAGAATTTAACCGCAGATTCCACTCATAACATTACTCGAAGCACGAACAATAACTTCGCAAAAGAAACCCAACCAAAAGAGGAATAAAGGATTCCCAAGCAACATACTAGCAAACAATCTTTCTTCAAAGGACCACAATCCAAAACAAAGGATTCACAACAAAACCATTCACACTCTCCAAAAAGACATTTGGAGAATCAACACTGCACAGGTCAAGAGTGAAAATCACTCGACAGACCAAAACAATCATTTTCTTTTCCTAACTGGAAAAGAATACACCACAACATATAACAACTCAATTTGCAGATGACCTCTGCCATAAACACAAAGTTTAAACAAGAATAAAGAGAGCATATTACTGCTCGAGTTATTAATAATTTCCCAATCCATTCCCTTTGGAAATTTAACTTCCTTGAACTAAGGATTTCCAAATCATCACCCAACACACCAACTAGATGCCATACACCTCTTAAAGGACTTTGCAACCCAAATTGATTACCCCTTTCTTAGAAGAGGCAAAAAGAAGTAAATTTCGGCACAGAGGATGATGTTACCATCCGCAATAAGCGCAAGACCAAAAGAAATAGCAACAATCTTGGATAGCAAAAGATAAGGTCACAGTTGAAGGCACATGCCCCTCAAGAAGAAAACACCAAATCTCAACCAATAAGAATACAGTATTGCCATTTGAGCCCAAGAAACTCTTAGGCGGTGGAAAAATATTGCCATTTGAGTTCAAGAAGTTCTTATGCGGTGAACTTAAGAAGTCAAACACACCTAAAAAATTGCATAACATGACTTCAACCTCCAATACTTTTACCGCACTTTTTTTTTAACAAAGAGAACAACTTTCTTTGATTACGGTATTATCTTGACAATTCCAACAAAAGTGATTTAAAGACCACAACACATTAATCCCTTAAGAACTAATAAAAGCTCTCAACGCATCACTTTGCTCAAACTATTTCAGCTGCCACATAAGTCATGAGATCAAAAAGATTGCATACACAAATATCAAAACTTTTGATTTAAGTAGTATCATGGAAGTTATCAAATTCTTTTATTTAAGAAACGTTCAACATTATCATCACAACCACATACTGACCATCATGCTAACATCAGAATAATACATTCTTAACAAGCATCATCATATCCACAAATCCCTTCATAAACTTTTCCAAAAAAACATAAGAAATCACTTCATCATGTTTCTATTATCTGAATAAGATTGCGACTACTTAATCTAGGAAATCCTAGTGCATAAGCCACCATATTAAATCAAAGCTTTTAAACAAGATGATACTAGAACATGACAATCTCACAAACATGCTAGTATGAATCTCTTATTAGATTCCATATATTCAATTCTTATTGATGCTCAACTCTAATTTAGCACAAATTGATTGTACTCTAGTCATTACTAGCAATAATTGATTATTATTTTATCATAACAACATTCATGATCCTAACTCCGTTTTACAATCATAAAACAATCATGAGCATAGATTCAGTATCTCACCTTTCATTCAGAAATTAGAACGAAATAACTTTAAACTTCAATAATACCAGCTTTGTAAGGCAAGATTCTACAAGTCAATACATCAACTTTCATCTATTTCTTTATACATGTTTCAACAATTTAACATGGTGAAAGATAGATGAATCTAGCAATTATACATGCTCATAAAGTATCTAAATAAAGGACAGGTTAAAGGTTAATATTACCAAAACAATATTCCCAACTCCTCCTTACATAATCATTCCAAACGGTCAGATTAATTGCTAAAGACAAAAATAATTCAATTTATCCAACATGATAGAAATCTAAACAATCATAATAATCATTCCAATGCTTTTTGCACACTCCTTAATAACCCCATGAGTTCCAATCATGAATAGACATATTCTTAATCATAGTTCTTCTAGAAACTATTACAAGGCAATATCACATTAATCAACTACACTTCCGAGGATGCTAGTTGAAATTAATTATGCACCACGCTAACATCTCAACTCGATAATTCATACCTTATTAATTAGTTTATATGATTACCACCTTCCACTTAAGCATAGCAAAACACCACAAATGGTTTTAACACTCTCTTTCAGAAAGGAGAGGAATTAAACTTCAACACTCGAAATAATCTAAGTGAAATATGTAGATCCAAGGTTTTAACATATTAATGAGTTGCAACACAAAACTTTCATTAATAAAAATACCAAGCGAACCAATGAGTCATGATTCACAACAAGACCAAAACTCCCACGAAGGGACTATCCTTACAAATCAACAATGTTCACAAGCAGCAAAAGTGTCTCAATAGTCTGAAAAGAAACAATAATTGCTTCAACGAACAGATAGAGACCAATTGCAAACCCTCAACTGCAATGAACCACAAACTCAAGAGAAAATCATTAACTGCAATAGACAATGAATTGGCCAAAATCAACTCAAGGAAGATATCAACTTTTCTAAATAAACTCACTCACAACATCCGCAACTAAGTTACCCGAGGTAACTACATCGCTAACCACATACTATGAACAGTGGTAATAATCTGGCAAATGCCAAGACAGCAAATACAATCTCTACATCATATCATTGACAATTCTCACTCATAACAGTCATAGGAGCAAATCATAATCATACAAGATTATCTCATAATGTAAATCATCAATACAACATGTCAAAAGCATAAGTGCAATGCTTGACCCATCCCATCCTACTGTGCACCAGTGTGTCAATTTAATAATTTAATTACCACGGACCTAACGCCCGCTCTGATACCAACTGTAACACCCCCAAGATCCACATTACCCTGGGATGCTACTAAAACTACTCTACAACTAGCCAATTTACAAGATAAATTAAACTGGCAACAATTACTAAAGCAGATAGTATGAGCGGAAGCATAAACAACTAAGGAATAACAGGATAGTGATGACAATTCGATATTTAGAACATCCTCCAACATTTCAATCTATAACATAGTTCACAAAATTTAACATTATTAAGATAATGTAAACAAAGCTATGCAAAGGTCTAGAATCCTTTCAACTTTATTACAGCATTAAACTAGGATTCAAGTGCATTAGTGTGGTGCCACTCTACCCTTCCCATGCATGCTCAAAGTCCACCTGTAGGGAGGGGGAAACAAGGGTGAGATAAAATCTCAGCAAGCAAACTGTTTAATGTGCTATTCAAACTACAAACAATTATACATCATCATTTATAATTCCATACAACTACAACCACAATTCATGTCTACAATTATTAAACCACCACAACTTCCGTATTCATACCTCTTCAATTCCAGATTTAATTGGCATATGCATGCAATCATTCTATCCACGATTAGATGCAAGAGAAAACATTTAATCTTCTACAATCCACAATAGATTAATCATCAACCTCAAATCACCATCAATGACAGTAAAGCATTTAGCAAATAAATCTTGTTTGACCACTTTAAATCCTCGACCACTACCACTACCAAAAGCAATAAAACATATTTATGTCTTACTTCAATACTTTATTATTTCCCACATCCACAATTGATATCATCAATTACTACAAGAGAAAAGAATCTCATGCCACCATCACAACCCTTACCATACACAAGGAAGGAATCGCATTCCACGACCACAACCACAATCCTCGTACCACAATTAGCTCACATGAGCCAATTCCACATTGCAGCTATGAAGTTGAATATTCCACAAAATAACTTCACCACATCATATTGCATATGCATGCAAATGAATCTTTCCACAATACAATGCATATGAATGCTTTCATGCTATGCAAGATGGTCAAAAATCTCTTTATCTCTTTCTCTTCTGCATTTTACCGGTAATGCAAAGTGTGCATCCGTCGATGCACACCCATGCCTGTACCATCTGGTACAGGGACCAATTGCCCATACTCCACAAGTATGGGACCTTTAGCCCGTCATGTCGTCAACATGACGGGGACCTCGGCGCTTAGTCATCTCGTGACCAAGACTTCAATAAATCAGCATGATGCATATGCGTGAATGTCTCAGTAAATAAAACTTACATCCACAATATCTATGCACCAGAAATACTCATGAGCACTTTAAATTGCAATCAACCATAAACAGCACGAGTACATCCTTACCACAACCATGAACACATATACTCATAAAATAGATCAAACATCAACAATCCATCAACCATCAACAATCCACACTATCAACTTTAAACCATCATTATACTTGCTACCATCTCCACAATTAAGATTTCATGCAATCATGGCATAATGTATCAAATTATAATAATAATGTAAACTGAAAGTAGAAGGAATAACAAGTTAAACGGTAGCAACCACCGCTACATTTACTTGCCTCAATCCGACGGTTAAGTAAAATCAAGAGCGCCAGGGACAAGACCACCTGTCCAAAAGGCATCTCTCAGCACAAAGCCACAGCATACAAACACGACATAAATAATTAAAGACGTTGCTAGAACCCCGAACCCGCACTAACTCCTCTCCGCTCAACACTTCAGCAAATTACCCTCTGCAGCAGCGCTGCTTAACATTTTTGTAACTTTAAAAATATTGATCCAAATACAGCAAACGATACCTCTATGGATTCATCACTTAAAAACCTACATTTTTCATGTAGAACACATATTTTATTTTGATCACAGCTAGGTGTAATTTAATGCCCAAAACAGAGGAAAAACTCTGTTCTGGCAGATTGGACAGCGGTATTCAATTGCGTCCCAAAAACGGTACAGGGGTCTAAGAATTCTGAATTTTATACAGAAGCTAGATATCTAAATTATCTACAACTTTCTAAATTACAGCCATGACCATAAAAATCTTTTGCTACCTCAAATTCACAGATTACCGTCGGTCTGTACCAATCTGCTCGCCTGACGAACAGCAGTATTCCCGACCCTGTAACTCCCAGATCCCACAGCAGAAAATTCCGAAACAAATATAGGAGATGCGTCTGGAAGTCCTCTACAACTTCCCTTTTGGGAGGGTCCGCAGGAAAATTCGTTTACTAGGTCGAAGCCTCGCGAACAGACGCGCTGCGCGAATCAATCAACAGGCAGACAGCAACTAATCTCTAATCGGGCAATTGATCTATTAACTACCTTCAAAATCCATGCCAAGAACCATAATTATTTCGAAAATCAGAGAGTTTGGGATGGGGAAAAATTACCTAGATAAGGAATCACCCCTCTTCTTTCCTCCTCTTCTTCTCTTCTTCTCTTCTTCTTCCTTCTCCTCTCCTTCTTCTCCTTCCTTCTTGGCTCCAATGGCAGCAGCACTTGTGGGGGAGGTGGGGGCACCAACCAGGGAGGGGGGGCTGCGCCCAAGAGGGTGGGAAAGGGGGGTGGCAGCTGGGTGTGGGGAAAAGGGGGAGGAGGGGGGAGCCCTAGGGTTAAGTGGGAGGGGGTGCGGCCACCCCTTGGGCCTCCGGCCCCAAGATGGTCGGCCCACTCACCAGGTAGCCCACTTAGAGATTTTTATTTAATTTTTAATTTATTTTATTTATTTTATACTGTTCTGCAATTTTTACTTTTCCCTTCCCGCATTTTGCTGAAAAACCGGCGACTCCGCGATTGTTTTAAAATCTTACGCCGTATCGACGATCAGGGTATTACAACTACTGATTTAGGTAGTACCACCAATCATATGGTCATACCGTTATGCGGTACTACTGCGCAACACATGCGGAAGTACTAATTCAAGGAATGCCAAAAGAATACCTTTCTAGAAATTATCTACTGGCATGTAAAGGTCGGTAGTACCGATCAACGCTACTACTGTCAATGACAAGCGGTCATACCAATTTCTACAAGGAAAAATAGAGAAGGTTCCAATGAACTTCAAATACATGCATGAACACTAAATTGATTAAAGTGGCATCGATTAAACTTCAAGCTACTAGCTGTGACCCCTCTTTATAGTACGACATTATTATACAAACCTGGTCTTTTCATCTTAACCAGTCTTAGGAGCCATAGCATCAGACAAGTATTCAACCAAGTCACCTATTTTCGATGGAGTTGATTTTTCTTATGGAAGGCTCGTATGCAATCCTAGATCAATGCTCAAGGGCAAGAAATGTAAATAAAAGTCAAGAATCCTAATGATGTGCCATCCGATGATTAGGTTACACTGGATGTAGAGGCAAACAACAAGGCTTGCAATTTTCTGCTTGAAGGGCTTAGCCAATCTTAGTTTGAGTAAGTTGCTCACTTGAGGTCTACTCGTGATATATGGAAGACCCTCCCCGACCTCCATGAAGGCTCTACCGCGATAAAGAAAGTGAGACAGACCCAACTGAAGAAAGAATGTTCAAAGATTGAGCAAAAGCCTCGTGAATCCTTGGATGAGTTGTGAGGAAAGTTCAACAATATTATTCATGATCTTTGTGTTGTTGGCTTGACCTTTTCAGATTTTGAGAATGCACATCAGATGTTGGGTGCACTTGATGTGAAGGTTTAGGAATGAGGATCACTTCCATTAATGACAACACAATCATTAGTGAACTTACTATGGATAAATTCTACTTGAGGTTGAAGACACATTATATTGACTTTATCTCACGTCTCCCTAAGAGAAAGTCAATGGCACTTGTGATTGACCCCCTTCTCAGAGTAGCTCTTCAAGTTCTTTGGATTTTGACTCTTCTGGATTTTCATTATCAGCTTTGTATTCTTTGAGCAATAAGTAGCTGGAGAAGATTCCTGAAGATGACTTCGACATGAGCAATGTGGACTCAGGAATGGAAGACGATGAAGACGACTCTTGCAACAAAAAAAGACCCAAGACCTCACTGATATGTGCTTCATGGCCAAGGGAAGCACCGACGTCAACTCCTCCTCTGACGAGCCCTACAGTGACCCCTATGAGGTTCGTTGAGCAAGGAAGGAGGGCATGTGGCTTGTTAACTCTAGGTGTTCCAGACACAGGACCGGAGATTCTCGGTGGCTCTCCTCCCTCACTCATGCATCCAGCAACAAGTTGATAATATTTGGAGATGCTTCTATGGGATTGTGATAACAAAGGGCATAGTGCGCGTCAACAACAAATTCATGCTCAAGGACATGACTTTGGTAAGTAAGCTAAAGTATAATCTGCTATCTGTTTCCCAGCTTCTTGATGAGGGTCTAGAAGTGAGATTTAAGAGTGAAGACTGTAGAATTCTACACTTCTCAAGTAAGTTTATCTTCGGTATCTCTACATTTGAGACGATCTTTAATGCTGATTTCAGTATCTCTTCCAACTCTGGTCATAGGTGTCTTGTGGCTTTTGATTCTCATGATCTAGTATTGTAG
Source organism: Dendrocalamus sinicus (assembly GCA_036346575.1). Classification (NCBI taxonomy): domain Eukaryota; kingdom Viridiplantae; phylum Streptophyta; class Magnoliopsida; order Poales; family Poaceae; genus Dendrocalamus; species Dendrocalamus sinicus. The sequence goes on along the minus strand of CM070653.1, from coordinate 8,042,299 downwards.
CATCATAGGTTTGGATATACAGGCTTTGATCACTTGACTAGAATCAGTAGCAAGGACCTTATTTGAGGATTGCATATGTTTAAGAGTTGTAGAGACCTAGTGTGCAAACCCTATAGACATGGTAAGATGGTTTCTGCTTCTAATTCTCCTCTACCTTAGTAATGACTGATGACCCTAGACAACTCTTGTAGTTAAACATAGTTGGCCCTTCTAGAGTCCAGTCTGCAAGAGAAAAGTGGTATGTACTTGCCATTGTAGATGACTTCTCTGGATCCTGGGGTGTTTTTTTGGTTTCTAAGGATGAGATCTTTGGCTGCTTTAGAGAGTTGGCGTTTAGATTAGCAGTTAACCTCTTAGGAGCCTTGAGAGCCATTAAGAGTGACAATGACATAGAATTCAAGAACTCATGTTTTCTACATTCTGCACTGAGAGAGAATTAGAGCACTACTTCTCCTCACCTAGAGTCCCCCATTAGAATAGGATTGTAGAGACAAAGAATAGAACCCTTGTAGATATGGCTAGGACTATTGCTAGATGAGAATAGCACTCCTAGGAGATTTTGGAATTCTATTGCTTGCTATGTGTCCAATAGGGTTTTCTTGAGATCTTCTATAGGAAAGACTTCTTTTGAGCTTAGATTTGGTCAGAGGCCTAGTGTCTCTCATTTCAAGATATTTGGTTGTAAGTGCTTCATTCTTAAATATAGCAACTTTGATAAATTTGAATCTAGATACTATGATGGTATTTTTCTTGGATATTCTCATAACTTTCATGTAGTTAATTTGGATACTAACAAAATCATTGAGACTTGTGAAGCCACTTTTGATGAAGCTAGTCCTGGTACTAAACCCGACAGTGCAGGTACATAGGTACATGGTGATCAGGAAAGCATTTTCATTGACGACGACCTTGACTTAGAGGATGAGGACCCAATTCCTCCTCTAATCATTTCTGAGTTAGTTGGAGAGCCTACTTCTACTACTCCAGCTTCAGTAGAGCAGCCTCCTCCCACCTTCACCGGCGCTTCGAGTAGCTCTGCTCCTACCTCCATAGCCTATGAGGCAGAGGCCACGTTTGCATCAAGACCTTTTCTTCATATTCAACAAAGACACCCTCAAGAGCAGATGATTGGGGATCTCCAGGAGTGTTACTTGCTCTAGGTTTATGTCTCCATATTCTCATACACATTCTGTTTTTGTTGCATCTTTTGAACTCTGGGATGTCGCCCATACTTTATCTGATTCCTCTTGGGTAAATACCACACATGAAGAGCTTGAAAACTTTGAAAGAAACCAAATCTAGACCTTAGTTGAACCTCCTTCAAATCATAATGTAATTGGTACAAAATGGGTTTTAAAACATAAGCAAAGTGAGGATATGTTAGTAGTTCACAACAAGGCTAGGCTTGTAGCCAAAGGTTTTTCTCAGGTAGAGGGCTTAGACTTTAAAGACATGTTTGAACCTATAGCTAAATTAGAAGCCATTCGCATTGTGCTAGCATTCATGGTGTCTAAGGGTTTTAAGATTTTTCAAATGAATGTCAACAGTTCTTGTACTGGTGGTTTGATAGCCAGGCTCCGATCAGACTACCCATCGGAGCTTGCCTGACCGCCTAAAGCCTGAATTCTCCATATTTCGGTTTTGTGTGCTATTTGTTTTGGGTTTTGGCCTCCAATCCTAGTCTCAATAGCTCAGTAGTTGTTTGGGTGAAGTACTTTGGGAAAAATTTTGAAGGCAGCATTCACCCCTCTTTGTTGCCATACCAGTTCTACAATATTCTACATGTACATGCGTGGTGAAAATATCCCTATTTAGAATTTTTGTTTTATTCCTATTTCTAGACATGCCATGCAAAATATCCATTATAACTTTGAACTTTCAAGTTCTTGTTGAAATATCTTCTTCCAATTTCTCACTTCATATAGAATCTTCTCCTAGTTTCTCTCTTCAACATAACTCTTCATGAATATTCTTATCTAGAACATAAGAGGGATAGGGCAAGGGTATGAGGGTGTCCACCTACGCAATGTAATTAAGGAATATGGGGAAGATTTGGTAGAGAACTAGGAAACTAAAAAAGAGGATTTTTTCAAAAACTGTTAGATCGTATGGATAGGTCATGAATATAGTGATGATGAATAATTGATTTTTGGGTTGCATTGAAATTTGTGTTTATGGAAGTTTCGGTTGATGCTCCTTTGTAAAACTAGAATTTCTGGAATATTCAGGATAAGTGGTTTGACTGCCTTGTATTGGGCGGTCTGATCACAGGCTTCGACCACGAATGGTAGTCAGAGATGTGGACCACGATTGGTAGTCGGTAGTCTGATGGGCCTTGTGTTGGATGGCCTGACCAGTAGGTCCGATCGGCAAATCTGATCGGCGTACGACCACTGCAGGTCAGGCACGACAGAATGGCCATGGCTGAATGACCACAAACGGTCAAAGATACAGTGAATCGATCTGATCTACAGTGAACTGGTCTAGGCTACAGTGAATCAGTTGTAAGCCATAGTGAGCCAGTGATAAGCTATAGTGAACCGGTCGGTGGTAGTTGCTACAATTCCTGGTCGATAGTCTATAGCTACAGTAACTGGTCGACACTCGCTACATTGCTTGGTCGGTGATCAGTAGCTGTAGACTTTGTGATCGGCAGTCGTAGACTTCGCGATCTTTTGTAGTAGTCGTAGGCTTCACGATCTGTTGTTATAGACTGTGATTGGTAGTCATAGGCTTTGCGATCAGTTATCGTAGACCTCACGATCGGCAGTTGTAAGCTTTGCAATCGGTTGCTGTAGGATTCACGATCGATACTTGTAGGTTTTGAGTGCTTCAATTCTTGTAATCTTTGAGTACTTTGAGTACTCATGTCTGTTGGGCCAGTGGTATGACCGACGTCTGCATGGCAGTCAGGCTAGTCGTACCAAGTGGTGTGAGGTTAATTTTTGGAAAGTGTGGATCTTGAGATCGTGGATGATTTTGATTGCATTTATTGATGGTTAAGAGTGTGGTTTTCTTTTGGCAAGAAGAATTTGAATATAATTCTAGCCAAGTCAAAAAAAAGTGTGAAAAATCGTGGTTTATGATTTAATTTTGTTGAGCATGCCAAGAATAATCCTCCTAAGATTGTTAAGCTTTTTGAATCTGATAAATTTGAAGTAAAATCTGAAACAAGATAAATTATCTTTAAATCTGCCGGTATTATGAAGGATTCCTCCACCAAAGTGGATGCTGTGAAGGCGATAGGTACGACTTCTCATCAAGTCAAGTATCAATACACTCATTGTGGTAGAGATGGTCATTTGGTTCAATATTGCTTTCGAAAAGTGAAGAAAGAAAAGAAAGACAGGTTAAGGAAGGGTTCTCAAATGGAGTATGTGCATGCTCCTTACTGTCTCTTTGCTCCCTCTAATCAATCTTCTATATGTTCAGGAGTTTTTTGCAACAGGACCAGTCAGACCAGTTTTTCATGAGACCAAACCAGTCGATGGTCAGACCAGCTTTGCAGAGGCGGTCAGACTGTCCTGTGGTCAGACCAGCATTTCAACCAGTGTTTTCTACTCGATTAGACTGGTTGGCCATCAGACCAGCCTTGCAGAGGCGGTCAGACAGTCTCGTAGTCAGATTAGTGTTTCGACCAGCGTTTTCCACAAGATCAGACCAGTCGGCAGTCAGACCAACCTTGTTGAGGCGGTCAAATTACCTTGCGGTTGGACTAGTGTTTCAACGACTGTCTAATCAAAATCTTACATAAGCTAATTCTTCACTTAAATCTTTAACGTTACTTGTTGTTGCTCCTATTCATCGTGTGTCACAGTACTAGATTCCTAGATCTTATTTCACTAACCCCCAATACTGTGAGACCGGTATTTTCTGTAATGTAAGAATAGCTAGCTAACACAGGATGGAGAGCACGCACTAGATTGGGTTCTAGCCTTTTACATTGCTTGGTTAGAACACTTGATGGTTTTTCACTCTCTTTGATGGCTTCTAAGAAATTTTACTTTCTAAGAGACCATGTAAAAAGGGTAATGTTATTCTACACCTTGTTGAAGTTTATTTTTCAGATTGCTCATATTCTCTCAAAACCGCTTGGTTCTTCTTGTTTTACTCTTTTGCAAAGTGATTTGGGTGTGTTCCATCCTTCAGGATTATTGTGAAGGGGGATCTTGTTGTTTAAAAGATTCAGAGGTTTTGTTTATTATACTTGTCAAATAATTCATCAAGTCTAAGTCATTGAAATCAAATGTGTAGAGCAGCTTTCTTTATCATATTTACTCACATGCTAGTAGGTTTGATCATGACTAGTTGTAATTAACTTGGTATACTTGAATTAAAATATGACATGGCGGAATACTTTGACTAGATTGATTATAGATAGTACTTTGTAATGTTCATCTAAAAGGATTAGCTTGATTGTGAGTTTTATTTTAAATCTTGACTATGAGGTTCATATGTTTCATAGTGCAATCATTTTATGCACACTAAGTTTGGAATGTTATTTAAAAATAAAAAAGAAACATTTGGAAAGATGTTGCTTTATATATGTCGTGTATAAACAAACAAAACACCAAAAAAATTGCATAAATGAAAAGATTTATACTTCACGCATGCCACCATTGAAAAGAAGTATGCTATAAGCATGCCATCATGAAAAAATGTATGTTACAAGCATACCACATGCTTAAGAATTGGCTGGGTTCTTTTCCACTTTCAGCCACATGCTTAAGCAGATTTAAAATTTGCTTCACTTTTAGGCTTTGACTTTTCATTGTGATATCTCATTGTGCTTTTTATAATTGATTTGGTCATGGTTGAGATGCCTGTAATTGATATAAATTGCTCAATCATACTAGAAACTGGTTTCGATATTGCTATATGATATATTACTTTATATGATCTAGGTAGCTCTACTCAAAAAGATATCTTGATCAAATTATTAAATCAATGCAATGTGGCTTGGATAATCTACGAAGCTTCTTGATTCTTACTCTCATAGCTCCTTCTTAGAAATATTCCTTCTCTGAAGTTTCTTGATGATTACATTGCCAAAGGGGAAGAAAAATGGGAGAAATTGGAGAAATTTTCTTCCCTTGTGTTGACGGGAGTTTTTCGGAGTTTAATCTGCTGTTGTGGTTTGTCAAATTCCTTCTCTGCAGTTTTGAAACTTTCTATTCACAAATTTTACTTTTCTTTCAAAATTCAACTCATTTGAGAGCTTTTTGAGGTGTTGTCAACGTATTCATCAAGGGAGAGATCGTAAGACCATGTGGATAGATTGTGAATGTAGTAAAAATGAATAATAGATTTTTTGGTTGCATTGAAATTTGCATTTGTGAAAGTTTCGGTTGATGCTCTTTTGTAAAACTTGAATTACAGGAATACTATGAAGGGGCAAGGATAGAGATCTTCTATCCTTTGTAAAAATAGGTTGTTGAGATCTTCTAATAACGACCATTCTAACTACGGTCACGACCTACAATCGATATGGCTCGTATACTATATCTGTCAGGACCCGAATATGCAAATTTGAACCCTCTGTATATACCACACTACTCGATGATCAACTAGTGTACACAGTAACAACATTAATGAAATATCATTCCATACACGAATTACTACGAAACAAACAAATAACTTTATTATCAGACTAGCGACCTTAGGGTTAAAACTTGCAATTAATAGTCTCAATGGCTAAACAACCCAATTAAACTATAGCGGAAGGAATAAAATAATTTTTTAAGTGTAGCCCATCCATATGCTCATAGGCAATCTGTAACAGCCCAGGTTTTTACTAAAAAAATAAATAAATAAAATTAAAATTAAAGTAAGTATTTTTGTGCCAAAATTTTAATTTTGGTTTTGCCCTGGATTTTTTGTTTTTGAAAAAGCTAGATTAAAAAATATTTTAAGTGAAAACCTAAAAATAATTATTAAATAAAATGATATTTTGGTTTTATATAAAAATCCTACTTTAAATTAATTAGTTAGATTTATTTGGATTTCATTTGGTTTTTTGAGTTTTCAGGAGTTTAAAATCTATTTTTGAAATTAAAAAGTATTTTGAGTATAAAAATATAATACCAACATTAGTTGGAAATATTGTTAATAAGTCCAAAATATCTCCAGGAGGTTCTCTGAATTTTTCTGGAATTTTTGGAGTTAATTTAATATTTTTCTGAGGCTTAATAAATTTTCTGCAGTTTTCTGAAAATCAAAACTAAATTCAGAAAATACAATTCCCCTCCCTTTTCTCCGGCCGTCACGTGGACGGCCAGATGCTGTCCACGTCGCCCACCCGGGCCCGCCTACCCCCTCCCATCAGCCGACACGCGTGCGGCCTAATCCGCGCCACGCGCCTCCCCCGGTCCATCTGGCCCGTCCGCCCGCGCTCCCCCCTCGGCCACACGATTCCCATCCGTCCGCCCGCGCCTCCTCTCTCTCCCGTCAGATCCATCCCCTTCCCCGCGCCATCTTCCTCTCGCGCCGCCGCCGCCCGCAACCGCCACCCCACCCTACCCGGCGCCCCTCCTCTTCTCCCGCGCGCGCCGCCCACTCGCCTTCGTGCGCCGGACGAACCGCACCCACTCTCCCCACTTCCCGCACCCCCACCTTCCCCAATCCGTCTGTAACCACCACCGCCCCCACGCATCTCCGGCGAGAAATTCTCGTCGGCACCGCCCCTTCACCCGCTATAAAAGCCCCTCCCCGGCTTCGGTTCACTCCGCCCCACCTCCCTCCGCTCCTCCCTTCCCTTACCGTGCGCTCCACCGCCGCTAGGACTGTGCATTCGGTTAGTTCGGTAAATACGGTATATACGGCAAATACGGTATTGTTAGTTTGGTAGTATACGGTATTTTTGAAAATACGGTTCGGTATCGGTAAATCCCAATTTATTTCAGTGCGGTATCGGTAAATACCATATTTACCAAAGTTAACGTAAATTGCAAACAATATAGTGACTAGAGTTTGCTAGAGCCCTCTGCTAAAACTTGGTAAAATTATTACTGTGCAGTCTATGCTAGCTATCAAGCTCTGTGCTAACTTGATTGAACCAAGTGCTTATGATTTGCTAGTTGCTATGGGCGTGAGGTGCGATCGCGAACTGTCTTCTTCTTTGAACATCTTTTAACCACAAATATCCGAATCGCTGATTTACGTATGCGATATGGAAGATCTAAAAGTTTTTGTGAAAGATTCTGGTTCTCCAGAAGTCCATGATCTTACTCACTAGGACCTTACCTTCTGGAGTGAACGACTGCAAGAATCTAACTATGACATCAATGAGGTTCTTTCTTCACTTTATAGAAGTATTTCAATGTTTTCTTCTGCAAGTTGATAATCGTCTCTCTTTCATTGTTGTTTTGATGACATTTCTCGCATTCCATTTTGGTTTTCATTCCTTTGACCATATATATTGCGATACTTATCCAATATATATTTCTTTGAATTGCCGTATTTTTTCTCCTAGAAAGAAAGTACTGCACATGGTAATGATGGGCCATTGAGCTGATTTTAGCACTACTGTTGCAGGAAGAAATGCCATCGAGCTCACCTGCTGCACGTGGACAGTGGATTGACGGAGATGCGGCCATGATGCATTAATGCTATCCGTTGCCGGCTCATGACTGAGGCCAGGAGCTAGATATTTTCAGCCCATGAACTCAGTCGTTCGGTTTGTTCAGTTTTTGATCGGTTGTTCCCCAAAAAACCGAACACCTAAAAAACCTAAAATATAAAAACCGAACCGAAAATCAGTCAAACCGAGTTGACCGGTTCGGTTTTTTCGGGCTGGTTTTTTCGGTTCGGTTTTTTGCACAGCCCTAACTGCCGCCTTCACCGGAGCACTCGAGCCACCAACGCTCAACGCTAGCCACCGGCCCAACTCCGGCCGCATCCGGTAAACCTCGCGCCTCCCCCGAGCTCCCCTCCTCTCTCGATTCCACCCCTCGCCGTTGCCCGCCGGAGCGCCGGTGAGCCCACCGTCCCCGTGCTCCTCCCTCCGCCGGCCGGCCACCTCATCCCGTCTGTCCCACGTGGACGCCATGTGGCACGCCACCTCAGCCACGCCCATGCCACCTCCGTTCGGACAAGCCACGCAGGCGCCCACCCGTCCGGACAAGGCCATGTCAGCGCCACCGGCTGCCCCGTCAGCAAATTGACCCAGTCAGCCTGCCTTGTCAGCATCCACCCCACCCCCTTGCCACCTCACCACTTTCCCCAGTCCATGGACTCAGTCCACATGGACCAGGGCCCACTGTCAGTCCGTCTGAGGCAGGGCTGACGCCATAAATCTGATTTTCCTTTAGCAAAATAATTACATTAATTCCTGCTGACGTCATCAATCCCCTTTTCAGTAGAAAAATAATTCCAGAAATTCCTCTTTTTCTTTTTTTCTCTGAATTTAAATTTCCCAAAGCCCGTTCTTCTTCGTCCTAACTCGGATTGAGCTCATTCAAATTTCTAAATTCATCAAAAATTCCCCTCTATCCATTTCTGGCCTCAATTCAAATATTTGAAGTCAATTTGAATTTATTTGAATTTGGTGGATTATTTTCACATGTAGACTTCGACGATTCGGGAAAATTCTTCAACGAAGATTCAAACCAAGTTGAAGAGTAAGGCAAGTCACACTCCTTCATTATGTTGATCCCAGTTTTCAAAATAAAATTATGTTGATTTAAATTATATTGCATGCATATTTTTATTCAACGTATTTCAATTCAGTTTTAAATTTAGTTATTGCCTACTTGTTAATTCCTCCTTTGATATTGAAATTCCTCGATACCTTGTCACCCTAGAGTCAAACTCTAGTTAATACATTAGTGTTGGCTAGAGAGTTCAAAATCAAATGCTTAGACTGCTTAGATATAATCTTGGTTTTGGGATACCTTTTCACATAAAATGATGAATCTTTCACATAAAATGACAAGCTTTGCAAAATGTACTCTTGACTTTGGTGAGTCAAGGAGGTTTATGAAATAGTTTGAAAGCAAAATATAAAAACTGGTTTAGACTTAGGCATTTGGTTAGATTAGTGGGTGCAGGCATGCCCTGTTGGTTGGAGCCGCAGCGGTTGACTGTCGTGCACAAGGGTATGTGGTTGGGCCTAAGTCAGATTAAGGACCGGTCTGTGAGCTACTGTTGCAAAGCCCTATCGTACTACCACATGGCTGGTATGGGACAGCCCTAGCTGAATAATTTGCAAAGTCCCAATCCGAGTCAAGTCGTAGGTTGAAGGTGGGTGGTTGGTGCCATGTGAAGTCCCACTTGGGTGAGCGTGGTTGTAGCCATGAGAAGTATCACTTAGGCTCAAGAGGGGGATCCGGTCTGGTGGATTCCTTATTGGGGTGAAACCTTAGAGTTGGCTTGGTCAGGTTGAAGGCTTTGCATTGTAAAGGCCTTGTCACGACTCCTCGCCGCACACCTAAGGAAGTGTGTAAACCGGTGGCAATATGGGATGATCGTGTCTTGTGGGTAAAGCTATACAACCTCTGCAGAGTGTATAATCTATCCTGGATAGCCGTGCCCACGGTCATGGGCATGCTGAGTAAAAGTTTTTCATGGATTAGACTTTGTTTTCAAAAATGTTTGTGAAAACCTTATAGATGGATGGAATCCATGAGAGAATGAAAACATTGTGGGTGGATGGAACCCATGAGAGAGATTGGAAGCTTGTGGATGGATGGAATCCACAAGTGTTAGAAACGTGTGGATGGATGGAATCCATACGTGATCTTTTGGAAAAGATGGTCCGGGTGGGATGCCCGTGGATAGGTTGGTGTTTGGTCGAATCCTACACTAACGGTTTTATTTTCTACTACAAGTATCATTTTTATTTACTGTATTAAATTCAGCAATTTCAATCTTTCTACTGTATTTCATTAAATGTTTTTTTATGCAAACTAACCCTATAAACCTTCCATTGAAGCCTTTATCATTATGTTGCATTTCTCCGTGTGATTTGCGGAGTACAAGTTTGTACTCACCTTGCACCCTCCCTATAGAGAAGGATGATGTCGACTATGGTGAAGACCTGGACGAGTAGGCCGCGTCTTACTGTCGTTTGCCTGTGGGCAGGCTTGGGCTTCGCTTCTTTTCAGTTTGCTTTCGCAGTTATTTCCCTTATTTATTTTGCCAATGGGCGTTGATGTAAGACTTGGCCATAAGGCCGTACCCTTTATTTAATATAATAAGTCTTTTGTGCTTGGTATTTATCTTTGTTGTACTGTGTGCACTAGCTGATCCTGGACTAGTGCGATTTACACAGAGAATCCAGGAGTCGTTACTCCGGGTTCCAACACAATCGACTAGGTAGTGTGACCTAGTTCTTCTCAATCCTTAACATAGTAGTCTTTCTTGAATAGTGAAGTGTAACTTTCTTCTTCGGCAACTGAGCAACATTTTTATATAACAAGGGTGAGCACATGGAGTACATAGCAAGTTGTGCACACAGAATGCAATATATAGGTGCAATGCTTAGTACAAAGGATTGGCTATCATGTCTTATTTTGTATAAAGCTAAGTTGATTTATAAATACAATAAATAGATTAAAAGAATAACTTGAAGCAGTAATAATAAGTAAAAGAAGTAAAACATTGTTTCACATAGCCCGTCCATCAAGTTCACAAAGTTTTACCTTCCTATTTTTTAATCAAAATCTAACCCACATGTGAAATCTTCAAGCATATCCACGACCACAGACACAACTATTCAAATAGATAGAGATTGTACAACTTCCCCACATGATATGGTCATCTTCCACTGTCACGCAATAGATATGCTTCCTTAGGCGTGCGGCTGAGAAGATCATAACAAAACCTTTTAGAAACTTCACCCCAGCACTGACCCCTCCCAGTGATTCTGATCCTCACCACCTACACCCCCTTACATCGCGTTGACGGGGGCAAAAAGGGGATTCACCATTGGATTGGTAATCGAAAATTGCCCATGATGTAGCTCTCATAAGAAGCTACACCCTCCACCCCGCACAAAGCCTAACCTACAACCTAAGGAGTCAATACCATAACTCAGTAACTTACTGAGCTAGGCATGTCCCATTCCGGGCATGTAGTTGTATGATTGGGACTCAGTTCAATAGCGTACAAAGTTAAGTCCTTAACTGAATAGGGCCTTACTACCCATTTCTCTAATTGCACAAAATATTCTAAAAGCTATCTCATCACATGGTCAAACAGGTCTTCAAATCACCCCAGTCTAAATCATTTATCCACAGTTGATCTTAAGGTGCAACATATGCCATCAAAGATAACACACAGTGCACACAACTATTCATAAAGCAATTCCATATATCATTAATCAGATGTAATTTGATATTCTAAAATGATGTCAATAACCCAGTATAGCCAAGCAAGTCTAAACCAACCCACGTTGGTACTTCAATATTGACCAACTAGCATAACCCATCCTAGGGCGACAATGGATCATGGCATACAATTGAACAAGGTGGATAAATATCAACTCAGATTCATAACTATTCTCGGGTTAATAATTGTTGTATCAACATAGCAATGCATACTAATTTAAAATACAACATAGTTTTGTAAAAAAAACTGGGTGCAACATGATCAAGGTAGGACAACTTGCCTTGCTAAGTAATGTTGTAGCTCTTTAGTATTTGTCTTACTTTTCCTTCGACTGCCCTAGTTTCCAACTCTATCAAACGATTTCTAATCATTGATGTCTAATAAGAGAGGAAATGCAAATAAGCACCAAACATAACCACAAACAAACTCCAAAAATTATATAAAAATTACTAGGGAATATGGCTTGATTTTAGATGAATTTAGAGACTTGAATGGGCTCAATCGGTGTTCGAACGAGAGAGAACGGGTTTTCAGAAGTTTGATTGGCTGAGAAATTCGAAAAAAGAAAGAGGAAAGAGATTATTGAGATAGATAGGTGAGGCTAGGGAATATTCTATGAATCTTTCTTTTTTGGAATTTCCAAAATTCACCAAAGGCTGATAAGTGGGGTCCACATGTCATAGACTCAATCCACGGTGAACCTAGTCCAGCAAACCGGTCATGGACTAGGTTGACGTAGACAAGTGGGCAACTAGGGTTAATTTGGTGCTAACAGGGATGCTGACGTGGCCGCTGATGTGGACTTGGACAGAAAGAGCTATGGTGGCAAGATTGACAGCGACAATAGCACGACGGCGGTGATGGTGAACAACGTTGAACTATGACAAAGAAAGGTTACCAGAGTGATCCTGAGATCACAGCAAACGCATGTATCAGCTCGATTCTGGCAGATATGAATAGCAAGGTCATCGACGGCGAGGTCAGCGGTGGTGTTAGCTCAGGTGATTGGCGTGATAGCAAGATCAGGCTCAGGCCCTGTTCTTTTTAGCTTCTAAAAGCTGTTTTTTTGGCTTTTCTACAGTAACTAGCTTTTAAACGGAGTATTTTTTTCAAGATAGGATCTACTAGTTAATTGTAGTACATATTTTACTGACTTCATTTATATCGGTAAAAACCACATGTGTTTCTGTTACTCTGCTATCTCATGTATAAACAGCCCAAAAGCAAAAAGCCGCAGCCAAAAACCACAAGCCGTAGCAAAAAAGAACAGGCCCTCAGCTTGGATCTTGGATGCACACAATGGATTCCTGGGGTCTGGGCAGTGTGAACGATTGGGTGTGGAGACCAATGGTCACCGGTGGCAAAGATACGGTGGCAGCAATGGTGGCACAGCATGATGAAGCTCAGCTTCACGGTGCGGCGTGTATGCGATGGTGCTATGGAAGCGTGTGCACGAGAGAGAAGGTAGGACGACGAAGCTAAGGGATAAGATGACACAGGCGGAGACTCACCAGCAGCGATGAATTTGAATGGCAAAGAGGTGCGGCCACCGAGGAAGAAGATGACGGTGATCTCATCATCCACGACTCCTTTTCTTCAATTGATTGGATGGCTTGTGCAAGGGAGCTGTAGGACACGTTTTAACGCGCTTGGGTTCGGTGGAGACACGGCAGAATGGTAAGGCGGTGAGCTCTCTGTGTTCGCTCTAATGGCAATGACTTCGTTTTCAGTGGATTTCCACAGCTGTGGCTAGGGTTTTGAGGCTGCCACTCGGGGTAGCGAGAACAGAGGAAGGGTGGCACTATTTATAGCTGAGGCGACCATGGCGCACATGCCAAGGCAAGGGCGACAGAGTTGAGTCTAGAGGTGGCACAACGCGGAGGAGTACAGGACGAACAAGAAAGATGCACATTGGTCCCCAATAGGTGGAACCCACTGTTAGTGTGACAAGGAGACCGAGCAATAATGGCGGGCCGACGTAGGGCTGGTGCCGAGATGGGTCGAGGGGAGAGAATAAGCCAACAAAGGGAAAGGTGAGAGGATGGGCCGGCGCTAAGAAGGAAATGGGCTTTGGCCCAAGAGAAAGAAAGAGGGGGCTAGGCTGAAAGAGAGATTGAGCCCATAGGAGATAAGGGATTAAGAAATTTATTTTTGATTTTAAGAAATGCTGAGAAAATCTAATAAGCCAAAATAAATAGCAAATGAACTCAAAAAAATTCCAAGAAAATTCATAAGAGCACATTTGACTATGCTAAACTTGAATAAAATAGTTTTGGATTTAATTAAAATTTTGATTACTCATATTAAATCATTTTTTTATTTTAGAAAATTCTAATTAAGCTTTATTTAATTCAAGAAAATCCTCAAAATACTACCCATCAGTATAATTGATACAACCCATGGTCCAAGTGACCCGGATCATCCAACTCCCTTGAAACTTGACCCGCAAGTGCATAGGATCAACGTAGCACTTTCACCCTAAAGTTTCCAAGGTATCATATCCATTGAGAACAATGGGCCTGCACCAAACTGTTAGCAGCTTTGACCAAGAATCAAGATAACGAGATAATAGGATACGAGTATGAAATATAAATATGAAAGACACAATGATGACTCTATGCAATGATGGTTCCTAGACTTCTGGTATTGAAATACTTCAAAAGGCTTAGCTAATAAAGATACAAGTTATGTTAAACATGAGGGCGAAGCCTAAGATGAATATGTCAAACATACCCCTTGTAACCCCCCGCTCGTAAGCATCATATATAGCATCAATACGAGGCGGATTTAAGGACGGCCATTATTGTGGACCCTAGGCTGCAACCTTAAGTGGTTGGTCTCTGTAATTCCCCCACATCAATGATCTAGAGAATCAGGTACAGCCTGTCACCCTTCTACCTTCCATCCCCATCTCATCTAGTGGTACAACCCCTTCATGTTCTACCCAACATACGCCGCAAACGCAACCGGTTTTGAGGAATTGATCTATGCCAACACATGCAATTATGTAAACCCTAAATTCATACCAAATTACCACGGTTCTAAGAACAAACTAAGGACACAAACTATAAACGTTGCAAATTATCTCATAAGGTGTAATAACAGGTTTACAATCTAGTAGTCTTCCGCAATAGGCAACAAGATGAATGATTAACAATGCAAATAAATAAACATCATGCTTTCTAGGGACTCCCTAATGCAATGAAGATCATATCTCATGGTGAACATGGTGGTGAAGGTCGTCGGTGATGGAGGCGACGAAGGGAGAGGCGCGGTGGCGCCCTGCGTGAACCCAAGGCCTAGCGTGGCGTCTTCCCTGTACATGGTGGTGGAGATGATGGAGGAGCGTCCTCTCTCTAGCGTGGGTGAGCTAGGGCTAGCTGCCCCCCTTGGGTAGCTTATATAGCACCGTATGGACCTCCAACTCCTTCCAAATCGTGTGCCAATCAAATCTCAAGGTAGTTGGATGGTTTTCCTGTTCCAATACCCTCCTAAGTCTAAGGAACCTCCCAAAACAAACCACATTCAAATCAGCTTCGAAACGGCTATTTCGGGTCTTTCTAACTTTGACTTGGTTTCAAGATTTCTTTGTGATCATTGCAACCAACCTTGATACTTGGCTTCAACCAACTAGAACTGAGTTAGAAAGGCCTAGTGTGTATCACACCTAGTTATCCAACATAATCAAGCTTAAGCTACTAGCCTTAAATTCCTTTTAATAGTACAGTCAAAGAAAAAACAAAGACCTAAGCACTACAACGATCCATACCCAACTCTTTGGATCATTTTTAGCCACACGGCCCTTAACCTTCATCAAAACTTTGCATTGCCATCATTTGAATACTTTAGGAGCCACACGGTCCTTAATCTTCATGAAAACTTTGCTTTGCCATCATTTGAATACTTGAGCTCAACACATAACCAAAGAATCAATCCACAATATCATCGAGACCTAACCCACTTTCAAACTTTGAAACAAATTGCAAACCAAACACCTTGAGATGCTGAATGACGGACCTATCATAAATCTATTAAGGTTAGAGGAATTGGCGAGCACTCAGGCCATCCATGTCGTTCCTCACTTCTCAGCCCGTCCACATCCCCCCATTTTGCACAGATCCGTCTGATCACCCCACCGACAGCATTCGCCCGTCCCCCACGTAGCCCCGAAGTCTCACGAAGCTGCCTCCATGCATGAGTAAGCCCCTACCACGTCCTCCCCTCTGAATTCCACCAGAACGCCCCCACGCCCCCCCTCAAACCCGCACGAATCCTCGCTGCCAATTCCCACGTCGTCCCCTCGCCCTCCTCCTCTGTCCCCATCTCCTCCCGCGCCGATGCCGCCATTCCCTCCTCTTGCCTCGCCAATCCTCCCCCCGATCTTCTCCAACACTATCTGGAATCGTTTGCTACCTTCTCGAGCCACCTTTTTGCCTCTGGGAGTTCCTTCACACTCACCCGTGTCTTGGTGGCTTCGAGTTCATGAGAGATAGCCGAATCTAAACCATCTCTCTTAGATCCAATCGGATCCAAGATTTCTATTTCGTGGAGTCACTAATGAGCCCCACGGGAGCCACCATCCGAAGAGGAGACGGGTAGTGCCGTGCAAGAAGGCAAGTAGTGCCGTGCAAGGAGGCAAGTGCAGTCGAAGGACACTGTCGTGCGGCGGCTCTTCCAAGGGGATCTGGTATGTCTCTGTTTTCTATACGTTTCTAGCCAGTGCTTTTGGTCTGGGCCTTTCTTCATTCTCGATTTTGTCTCGGTTGTTTTAGATTCCTACTCTACGCTTCTAGCCCGTGCTTTCTATCTGTTATTTTGGGGGTTTTCGCTTGGCAGGTTTACCCATCGAAGAGGGGAGAACACGGATGCCACTCCGGCGACCACCGTGAAGGAGAGCATGGAGCCCACAGCCGGTTGTGTAGGCCAATCTACGGTGCTGACTGACGAAACGCCTCACCGTTGCTGCCTCTCCACCAGCTGATATCCCCCTTCCTTTCTCTTTAGCCCCACTATCTTTGCCTTTACCTGCTATTTCTCTTCATTATCGATTTCACCTTAGCTACTTCAAATTCCTGCTCTACACTTTTGGCCCGTGCTTTCTGTTCATTTTTTTTGCGGTTTCGCTTTCCAGGTTTGCCCCTCTCGAAGCCCAAAAAAGGAGAGGGGAGAACGGGGACGCCACTCCAGCGACCACCGTGTTCGAGAGTAGGCCAATCGATGATACTGAATGACAGAATGCCTCGTCGTTGCTGTCACTCCACCGGCCAGTATCCCCCATTCTTTCTCTTCAACCCCACCATCTTTGCCTTTAGCTCCTATCTGAATTTATTCATCTCTTCATTATCGATTTCGTTTCGGCTGCTTTAGATTGCTGATTGTCTTCTGTTTTAGAGGTTACTACTAAAACTCAAAAGAGAGAATAGCTAAACAGGCCACCACACATGACCATGAATGCTAGGGCCAACACCAATTCCTGGAGCTACATGAGGAAGGATTTGAGGTAATGTGATTTCACAATGCTAGAAAAAAACAAGGTACGAACAGATCCATATTGGCTACTATTTTGTTCATGATTTTTTATCTTTTTAGATTAGTTTCTAATCTTTCGGTCCCAGTTGGAACGGGAAAACTGTCACAGTGCACACACCTTCGGGAGCAGGTTATCCGACGTGATACTATGTAATTTGTGTGAGACTCTTTATAAAATATTTTGCATTTTACATCGGTACCCTATCTATGGAAACTGAGAGCACGCTTATTGATCCTGATGTTTTGTCCAGCCAAATATGAAGACAAACCAGCCTTACTTACTGCATGACTCAAAATTATACAGAATACTTCAAGGAGAGAGTATTATATGTCCTTTTTTGTGTTTACTTGCTTTTACTTTATCCAATCACTTGTTTTTGGACAGACGGAGCAACTGTCATTCCCCTTCGTTCTACGGTTGGAATTCCAAATCTTAAGTGCTTGGGCTTAGAGGATGATTACAATGATTTCGTGATGGACTTACTACCATCATGATCCTGATGTTTTGTCCAGCCAAATATGAAAACAAACCAGCCTCGCTTGTTGTATGACTCGAAGTTATACAGAATACTTCAAGGAGAGAGTATTATATATCTTTTTTGGTATTTACTTGCTTTTACTTTATCCAATCACTTGTTTTTGGACAGACGGATCAACTGACATTCTCCTTCGTTCTGTTTTCATGATGGACTTACTGCCATCACGCCTTTAAGATCTTTTCGGTTCCTGTAACAAGAAGCTGTCCCTAAAAACTGTTTTGGTGCTTGCTGATCAGATAATGTGTTGTCCAACTAAGATCGAACTTATTTGCTATTTTCAATGTTCAGATGCTACGAACCATTATTTCTGCATGGCAACATTAGTTTGGTACAACTTCTGTTCTTTTCACCTTCTAAAAACTGCTTTTTGATTTTTCTACAGTAACTAACTTTCAAACAAGTATCTTTTTAAGGTGGAGCCTACAAGTTGATCGTAGTACACACTATAATGACTTCAATTATATCAGCCAAAATCACATACAAGTTTGTGTTACTCCGTAGTCCTCTCATGAATAGCTAAAAAGTCATAAGCCATAGCCAAAAGCCATAAGCCAAAGCCTAAAAGAACAAGCCCTTTATTTGAGCTGTTTTCGTTTCATCTTGTGTGCTGTAGCATCTTATCTATGTTCTTATCTCACTAGATTAGATGTTTTTCACAGTATTTAGATTGTTATCTTCATTAATCGTTCCCTTTGTTTCCCATGTCAATATTGCCTCTATAAGTTTAGATTGTTTTCCTTCGCTATCTAGGGAACAAGAATAGACTAGATATACCTTTCTGCTTCCTACAAGTGATTTCCAGCCCACCTAAATTTCAGTTTGTCAAGACACAAGAAAAAGGCCAGCTCATCAAAAAATGTTCCTTGCTGATCAGATGTTTCCGTACTCTCATCCCTCCAGTTTTCCAAGTGATCTCCTGTTTAGGAATGAGGTCGATAGTTCCCATCTTGTTTCCTTATCGTTGTTAGTATCGCTTCCATTATCGAATAGATAAATTAGATTTGGTGACCTTCGTTTTGTTACTTTGTGAACATGCCACATTTCCTAGAGTAAATATTGATTTCCATCTGTTTATCCTTCAACCACAGCCCTTCGACCATGACCATTCAACCCTGGCGCCAACCTATGCGCCTCGACCATGGCGCCTTGACCATGACCACGACTTTGACTACGACCATAGCTTCGACTTCGACCATGGCCCTTTGACCACGACCACGGCTTCAACTTCAACCACGGCCCTTTGACTATGACCACGATCCTTTGACCACAACCATAACTTTGACCATGACCACAGCTTCACCTTTGACCATGGTTTTGACTTTGACCACGCCCCTTCGACCACGGCCCTTCGACTATGCCCCTTCGACCATGGCCCTTCGATCATGACTCTTCGATCACAGTGCTTCAATCATGGCCCTGACCACGGCGCCTCGACCACGGCGCCGACCCAATCGCATCACAACATCACGTCAATGCCTTCGACTTCGACTACAGCTTTGACCACGGCTGGGACTTCGACCACGGCTTCGACTTCGACAACGGTCGGCACTTCAACCATGCCACTTCGACCACAACCGGCCTTTCGACCACGATCGGCACTTCGACCACGACACTTCGACCATGGCCCTGTTTGACCACGGCCAGCACTTCGACCACGGCTCTCTTTTGACCACAGTTGGCACTTCAACCATGACCGTCCTTCGACCACGCTTGGGCCACGGCCAACACTTCGACCACAGCCCTCTTTCGACCACGGCGCCTCGATGCCTGCGACTTCGACCACGGCTTCGACTTCAACCATGGTCAGCACTTAGACCACGCCACTTCGACCATGGCCAACCCTTTGACCACTTTTCAACCATAGTCGGCACTTCGACCACAGCCCTCCTTCAACCACGCTTGGACCACGGCCGGCACTTCGACCACAACAGGCCCTTCGACCACAGCCGTCCTTCGACTATGCTTCGACTACGGCCCTCCTTCAACCACGACCGGCCCTTCGACCACAGCCGGCCCTTCAACCACAACTAGCACTTTGACCACGACCGGCATTTTGACCACTACCGGCACTTCGACCACGGCCGACTCTTCGACCACCGCCAGCACTTCGACCATAACCCTTCGACCACGCTTTGACCACAGTCGACACTTCAACCACTTTTCAACTATGGCTGACACTTCGACCACGGTGATACAACTATATTATTATGTAGACTATATCTTCAGCATAAAAGTTTTGAGATCTATCTATACATTTGAATACCTCTTCAAGGAGATACAGGTGTATTGATAAAAAAAAATTACACCCATTTGCTGCATATGCATGCTATAATACTACCTTCTATGCGAATCCCCTATATAGCTGTTATGTTGTGAATTATAGAGGCTAATATTTATCGCTTGATCGAACGCATTAAACTACGTATTTTTATTCGGCGCAACATAGTGCGTTACCCTATCTAGTTTATTTATAAACTGGATGATATTCCGTGCATCATATACAATTGCTTTCCTTTTCTACA
This sequence comes from Dendrocalamus sinicus, assembly GCA_036346575.1. Taxonomy (NCBI): domain Eukaryota; kingdom Viridiplantae; phylum Streptophyta; class Magnoliopsida; order Poales; family Poaceae; genus Dendrocalamus; species Dendrocalamus sinicus. Next base: position 8,022,381 of record CM070653.1, on the reverse strand, counting down.
GTGAAAAGAAATGACCATATTTTCTGTACTTTTATAGCAACAATCGTCCTTTTCCACAGAATGTTCATTACCTGAATCTCACAATCAGAATAACAAAGGTAACTACATATTATTTGGTGTGCTATACATAAAGTACAATTTGCATCTGTATAGAAATACACAAGCAGCTCTAGTTTTAGACTTTTGGTATCCTCTTCTACCAATAAATGGACAGGGGGAATGCTACAATGTCGTCAGGGTTTCGGTTCATTCGTGCTAGCAACGGGTGAACTTGTATATCTGGGCCTGGGAAGTTCAACGAATGATGGTTGCCTCTTTAAAATGACTGATGCGGCACGGGTCAGAATGTGTGCAGTTAATCCCCATATCACAAACTTTTTGTCCTCTGCCTGGTAGTGGAAAAACTGGACCGGAATATTCACGCCCATCCAATTCATCTCTTGTGTTTTCCGGTTATCATCCTGGAGATATGATAGAGGCGAGAACTAAGCGATGCAATGTCCTTACAACACAAGAAGCTGATGAAGATTTTAAGATGAGAAAAAGGAACATTTAGACATCACAGGAGTACCTTCAGAAACATCTCCAGAGGGGCGTCAAAGATGTCCTCCACTTCAGCTTTATTCAGGACAGGCTTGAATAAAGTTTTATCCGAAAGAATGCCGATTACAGGAGTAACATTGAGACCATTCTGCAAAACAAAGACTACAGCATAAGCTCTGGCCAGTTTGCACTTCTATTGGATGAGTAAAAGAATGTGCTATGTCACTAATCAGGAAATTAGAGCCATCGAACAAGCTGATATGCTCAGTGGTTCAATCTATGTATGATATTTTAATTGCAAAATTTCCCTCTTAGTTCCAATGATCTAAAAGGTCGAGTCGGAGCATGAGACTACAGCTATAGATGATTACTTGAAAGTTACTGAGGGAAGCCTGATGCACAAAGACAGGGTTCCAAAAACTGGCAGCTTCCTCTAGCTAGCTACCGTAATCAATTGGCACAGGTAACAGGTAAAGCAGTCCGGCTTGACTAGAATGAAGAAGCTTGGGTGATTCAAAGTAATTTGGATGCACTTAGGTGGACTCATGCATTTGATTGATTAATTTGAGTATCTCTTTTAACAAACCAGCAATATTAACACCAGTGTGTCCCAATTCCCAAGTGGACACATGCATGTACACTGTTCTCATAAGTTAATTATACAACATGTCTTGGGATGAGAAATGCGAGCACAGCATATTTGCAAACTGCAATACATGCACCAGATAATACTGGTAAAAGAAATCAAATGAACTAACAAGCATATTTATTGTTTATATCCTAAGAAACACTTATACTCCATTGAACTACTGTTCCCGTGCTAGATACGTATCCGATACGGCGATACGTGCTCGATACGTATCCGATACGGTGATACGTGCTCGATACGTATCCGATACAGCGATACGTGTTGATACATGGTGACATGGTATCGGCGAAGTATCGGTATATTTCAGCCAAAAAGAAAATAGAAAAAAACAATACATTTCCGATACTTGGCGATACTTCTTCGATAAGTTTTGGCCCATCCGACCTCACCAGACCCAACAGCCACCAGCCGACCCACTCTCATCTACTACTCCCAATTCCCAACCCTAATCGCAGTTATGCATCGCACTAAGCCGCACCAGCGCTCCTCACTCGCCGCCGCTGCCTGGAGGTCACCACACCGCCGCCGCTCCCACCGCCTGGAGGTCACCATATTGCAGCGGTGTAGCCCCCCATGAGGACATTGAAATATTAGAAATGAGGAATAAATGCTTTACAAAGTTTTTCCTATTGTGGAGGACCTGAAAAATTAAATAACAATTTGCTAATCTCTCTCTCTTTGGGAAAGGTTATGATGATTTTTATTCAATTGAAGATAGAGCGCATCTTGAACCAAAGCATGGTGGGACATTTATGGAGTTAGGATCCTAGAGCTGAAAGCATTAGCTCTTAAGTTACTTGGGCAGTCATCATCTTCTTCTTGTTGTGAAAGAAATTGAAGTGCATATGGTTTTGTCCATAGCATAAGAAGAAATAGGCTCACTCCCGAACGTGATGAGGGTTTAGTGTTTGTGGATAACAACTTGCGTCTCCTATCAAGAAACTCTGATGATTATTCCATGAGACCAGCCTCAATGTAGGATGTTAGAGGAGATGGCTTCGAGTCCTATGGTGGTGTTGGCATTCTTGAAGCAGTTGATCTTACACTAGAGCCAAAATTTGAAGGGTTTATATGTGGAGACGAGGAAGAACAGTGACCATCCAAGTTGGAGCAATCAATTATTAGTTTAATTCAGTCCTATTAGTATTTTCTATGATGCAACCTTGGAACAATTAAATTTGGCCTTGTGCCTTGTTACCTATTCCTATCTATCATCTTATGTTATGTTATATTGCATTGTTGCTGGACTATCTATATGAGTATATGACTATATATAATTGACTAATTCCCTATGATCTATTATCTTATTGTTCACTAATGCTTTTTTTGGTAAGATTTATCGTGTTCAAGGTTATTGATTAAGATTCAAGTGATATGAGGTCGCATTATTCTAACTGCATTAGGTGGTGCTTTCAGGTAAGTCTGCTGTCATATGTGTTATATATGTTGTACTAGTTCTAGAAGCATTGGACTCCATCTTGTATCAATTGATGATGATAGGGACTGGCCAGTCGATGGGCTGAAAGAAGTAAAAGTTGTTGTCTTGCTGATGCTTTAAAGCACCCAAACTGGAATATGGGGAAGAATATCACAGTAGATTCTGCTATGTTATTCAACAAGGTGTTAGGAGTTTCCTCAAATTTTCTGAAATTTACTGAAATCTTAATCGGTTGTATTAAGCGCTAAAGTGACAACTCGATTGTTACAGGGTTTAGAAGCACATTAATTATTTAGTTCTGAATACGATAACATTGAGATTGTGATTCACCCAGAGTCTATCATACACTCTATGGCTGAAACCTTGGTGAGTCATATAACAAGGTTATCTGTCATATCTTAAATTATCTGTAGATGTTCATATTTTGTGAATTAGGATTTATTAACAATGTCAGTTATGTAGTCCATAACTGAAAGTAGCGACTGAGGCAGGCAAGGATAATAGAATATATATATATATAGCATTCATCAAGGTAATCTCAGTTCCTCGCTCTCTCGTAGCATGTCTACATTTTTTTAATTTTAAATACATATAAACTTGACGTATCCTTGTTTTTGCAAAATATCGTATCACGGTATCACCATATCCATATTGCCGTACCCGTATCACGTATCGAGGTATCTTAGCTTATCTCTTTCTTGAGTTCTAATCCCAAAATGCATCACAAGCCAGCATTCATCGTTGCTTGCCATATTGGCTTCTACCTTCTAGTTTCATTATCACTAAGTAACGCCCAGGAAAATAACCTTTGACGCCCAGGAAAATAACCTTTGGCTTGGTACATACAGAAGAACACATGCTGTGTACAAGTAAAACAAGAAACAGCACATCATCTCTTCCATCGAGTCATTCACCAATTCAATCTGAGTAACCATTCAACATATTATGATTGAGGCTAAAAATCAATTAACAAATTTCTCAGATAAATCTCCATCCATATCAGAATTTGGCTTGCAACATGTCAGATGTCACACTATATAGTTGCTGCTCCTGCTATTGCCACTGCATATATAATTCAGTAGGATTTACACTACAATGACTAACCGATCCTCTTGACTCGAAAATAGCTTCACTTCAATACATACAGACTATTATGTAACGAAAGCATACACAAAGCTCAAGAATTCATAGGTAAAAGCTAACAGCAACTGCCGAGATTTCGAGACCATACCAGAAACAAGAAGTTTTTTTTTTTTTTTGCGACCAAAGAAATTTTTATTTACCTTGGACAAGAAGGGCTCAAGAACTGTCACGACAGAAACAAGAGCTGGGTCCAGCCCAATCTCCTCCTTCGCCTCCCGCAGTGCCGTCGCCTTAGCATCCTCATCCCCCTCCTCCACCTTCCCTCCTGGCAACGACACTTCCCCTAACAATTTGGTCAAGAAATTAAATAACTCCAGTGACGGAATCGGGCGACATCGTTAACAGCAAGATGCGATCTTCGGCAAGAAAATTCCACAAAGGTCACAGCCTCACAGGTTTAAGCCAAGAAACCGGTGTTCCACCTGAGTGGGAGGAGAGGGTGGAGGCGCGCTTGGTGAGGAGGACGCGGGGGTCGCCGCGGGGGTCCTCGAAGAGGCAGACCAGCACGGCGGCGTAGCCCTTGGAGGCGGCCGGGCGGGCGGGGCCGGCGGCGGCAGGGGCGCCCACCGAGGAGAGTTCGCCGGAAGAAAAGGAGGAGTTGAGGAGGTGGCGTGTGAGGTGGGCAAGCCGCCGAGACGGAGAGGATGAGGGGGAGGCCATGACAATGTAAGTGGAAGTGCATAGGCGGGAGAGGAGAGGTCTCATGGCTCCGGTGGTATAACGTGGCGCCGGCGGCAAGACCGAGGTGAGGGCTTCGGAGGGGCCGCCGCGTCGAGGCTGTCCGAAGTTTTTTTTTTTTCCTTTCTTGCAACTACGAACGACCCATCATCTCATTGTGCGAGGGAGATGGAGAAGATAGGGGAGGGGGCGGTTGGGCCGATTTGGAGTCAGGCCGGTAGGGGGAAAGGAGGGAGGGAGAGTGGGCCAGCAAATGGGGTCGGGCTCGAGGCTTGTGGGTCGGCGAACAAGATCGGGCTAGAGCTTGTGGGCCAGGGAGGGAGAGAGAGGAAGGAAGAGTTGGCCCGAGCCCAAAACTGTCTTTTTTGTTTTTTTAAAGATTTATGGATTCATTTTATTTTTGGTTTCAATTTGAATTTTTGTTTTAAATTTGAATTTGGTCTTGATGCAAATAAGCTGTGGGTTTAATTGACCCACAGCTATAGAGTGGCTCCGCCCCTGGCTTTGTGCAAAGCATGGATCTAGAAAGATATCCCACTAAAATATGTTAATGTTGTAATCGACTCCAATGGTGAAATTTTTCTAATCCACCACTGGACCATCTTATGCCCGTAATTTGTTTCTCTACAAATACAAAGCAAAACGCTATAGTATATTTTTCATGTTTTAGCAATACTACGTACCACAGCAATCAGGTGGCTGGAATAAAAGGAATGAGCCGACACTACCGGTCTATCGTCACATTAATTACCTAGCAAGCAATGGTGGAGAGGATCAAATTACACATGCTATTTAACTCTAAAAAATGTTACATTCTATTTATACAAATTAAATCCAAACAAAGGGGGAATATTCTTGTCAAATGCATTCCACGTGCCGGTCAACTCCCCACCCAAGAACACCCCCCTCCCCCGCGCTTTCCTCGCGCCACGCTCCACCCGAACCATGCAACGAACTTGCAGCCCCTTCAAAAGCTCCACCTCCACGCATGCATGCACCGCCGATTTACCTCACGCGCTCCCCCGCCCAACATGCCATCGCGACCACCACCGTCGTCGTCGTCTTCGGCCGCGCCTTCCGGCGCCATGTCCACCGGCACACGCGAGGAGACCGCGGGCTGCCTCCCTGCGGACCAGTCCTGCTTCGCGCTCTCAGCGAGCTCGCCCTACTCCTCGCGCCGCACCCCCGCCGCGCGCGCCTGCTGCACAACGACGTCCTACATCGTCGTTCTTGGCATCAGCTTCGGGTCCCTCCTCGCCATCCTGCTCATCCTATGTATAATCCGGTGGTACCTCGTGCGGCGGTCCGCGCGCCGGCAGGAGGAGGCTGCAGCTACGGCGGACGTGGCGCCGGGGCTGGCCAAGAAGAGGTCCGCCGGGCTGGATGCCGACACCATCGCGTCGCTGCCGGAGTTCGTGTACAGGAGGGAAGGTGGCGGCGAGGATGAGGGGGAGTGCGCGGTGTGCCTTGGAGCAATGGCCGAGGGGGAGGCGGCGCGGCGGCTGCCCAGGTGCGCGCACGTCTTCCACCGGAGCTGCGTCGATGTCTGGCTAAGGGAGCACTCGACGTGCCCCGTCTGCCGCGGCGAGGTGGTCGTGAGGCCGGCCGGTGGCGCGTGCGCCGAGATGGAGGAGGAGGGCAGCGCGTTGCGGGCTTCGACGTCGCCGGCGCGGCCGCAGGTTAGGGCGAGCGATGGGGAGAGGGACCTAGAGGCGCAGTAGTATTGTATATCTAACGTTCGTATAGGCAGGGTAGGCATTATTTTTGTGTTTTTTCCCTTTTCTTCTTTTTTTTAATCGGGAATGTTGTAGTTTTAGGGATGTGAAATTGCGAATTAGTAATTTCGGATGGTTTATTGGCTGGAGGATGCTTGTGCTTGTTGTAGCATTGTATACAAGAATAAACCAAAAGGCAATGCCAAATTGATATTTAGAATTTTCACATATCATCTTTCGTGTTGCATCATGCTTTTACTTTCAGTGAAATGGGCCTTACGTGTATTCATGTATGGTTCCACGGAAAATTAAACATAAGGATTGTGGTAAATCAATCAAGAAATGTATTTTGGCATTAGAGTTAGGGGAGGGAAGAACTGTGTTTCGTCTGCGGATTGGGGCTTGCTGCCCTTTTCTCTTCATTCCCCTCTTTCTAAGAAAAGAATTTACACTTTGGTCTCACAGTTTATAAAAAATACATAAAACAATCACCAACATGGATAAATCCAGTACAACAGGTGGCAAGTGTAGCCAAAGATCGTGTTCTTTTCAGTTGTGGCTGATGGCTTATAACTGTAATTGATGTTTTTTAGTTATAGTGCAAGTGCTTGAGCGAACAAACTGAGTGTCGATAAGCCACTTTGAAAAGGTTGTCCTAATAAGTCGCATCGAAACGACGGTGCAAAAGCCATTTTATTTGTTTGTTTAGAGAAAATCATATGTTATAAGTCATAAGTTGAAAAAAATTGGACTAAATGAATGGAATCAGTTTGCTTGCTTGATTTTCATATTACAAGTCATTTCAAAAATCTAGAAATTTTTTACATTACGAGGAAGAAGAGGTGTGGTGGTGCCACCACCAAGGAAGAAACCGTTGCTCACCAAATGGTTGTCGTATTCTTACTAGAGACAAGGGGAGAGGAAGGAGTTATGTAGGACGATAGTCGCGAAGCTAAGCTAATTAATAGGTTTGTTTTTTCAGGTTGCGGATTTGCAGCTTATGATTTTTTGTTGTATTTATCAGTTTAATGAATAGTGATGGCTGAAAATTTTAATAAAATTCATATGTATACAATATGCTAGAACATGTGGGCATGCAATTTCTTTTGCAAAAATATAATCATATGTGCACTTAAAAATAATAAATGGACTCATATTACAAAGATGAGTGCAATCTTGTCTTTTTTACAGACAAACGATCATATATTTGCACTAATTTTGTATATGCACATGTTCTACGTCCATGAATTTTTTGAAGCTCGCGAGTGCACAGGCCATAAACTACCCGCATGTGCACTCGAGTTCAGATCTAGTTCAGATGTATACACAACAGGCCAATATCCTCTGATACAACAGCAGCTGACATAAATTTTTCTTAAACATAGCCTAACCATTTTTATTTTGGGAAAATTGCTCACATACCACAAACTTAAGTGCCATCCTCTCATTTGCCACATACTTAAGTGGCTTTGTTATTATGCCACAAACTTGAGTGTTTTGTCCTTTGTTTTGCTATTTTCTCCCTTTAATGTCTATTTTAATTTCATTTTGCATTTTCAGGGACTTGAACTGACCCTTTTGCCCTCGTCCCCGCTCCCACTCCGACGCTCCTCGCTCCCCTCCCCGATCTCAAAACCCCCAAACCCTTCCTCCCCCATTCCCCATGGGCAACTGCTCCCCCTAGCCGCGCCGCCCGACGCCGCCGGGGTCCCCGCCTTTGCGCTGCACCGCATCGAGCACGGCCGCCACCGCCACCACTGCTACCACCGTGTCCCCCTACGCCCTCGCTGGATCCCCCTCCATCTCCGCCTCCGAGGCCGAGCAGGAGAGCATCGTCCGCGTCTACGGCTGCCCCGTCGTATGGCGGCTCCGCGTCTCACTCCTCTACAAGACGGCGGCGCCCGTGCACTTCACGCCCGAGGCGGCGGCCCTTCGGCCGCCCGTGCTCGCCTCTCCGCCTCCGACCGGAGGTCTCTCGCGCCGTCGACGAGCTGTTGCGCCACGCCGGCGGCGCCGAGGGCAAGCCAGCGTCGCCGCTGCTCAGCGGCCGTGGCGCGCGCGTCGGCGGCGGCGCCGGCGGAGGAGGTGGCTAAGCCGGTGCGGCTGCGACATCACAAAGGCGGAGCGGCACCTGGAGGGCGTGGCGGTTAGTACACTGAAAATGCAAAATGAAATTAAAATAGACATTAAAGGGAGAAAATGGCAAAACATAGGACAAAATACTCAAGTTTGTGGCATAATAACAAAGCCACTTAAGTATATGGCAAATGAGAGGATGACACTTAAGTTTATAGCATGTGAGCAATTTTTTCTTTTATTTTATTCTCTCCTTAATTAACTCGAAAAATCAAGACAAAACAAAAGATGAAAAACCAGAAGAAAAAAAGGAAGCAAAATAAGGCAGTAAAGTCCCACCCGGATCTCACGCGCGGTGGAGACAACACCATACCCCACCTCCTTGCAAAGCTTCTAGAAGCCCCCCGCCCCCCTCCCCCACTCGCGGATGAGCGGCGGCCCGGGCCCCTCCCCTACTTGATGCGGCGTCAAGGTGCGCTCCCGATCCAGTTCCCCGTTTCTTTGTAAAGAGAGTCGGCGAGGCGTAGGCGCGTAGCATTACCGCGGCGATCTCGAACCCGTTCGGTGCGGCGGCTCGATTCGTTTCGGCAGCGATTTGGCTTGGTTCGTTAAAAAAGATCGGCTTATACTTGTTTGAGGAGCTGAATGTGCGCGAATTTTGGTCGGTTTGATGGGTTCGTGACCTCGGGTCTTTCGGTTTAGCTACTGCCGAATTCGTTTTGGTTAGTATGAGGACGGCTCTTCGTCTGAGCCTAAGGGTGTCTTTGGTTGAGTTTTTGGGAGCTACTTTTGCTTCCAAAAAGCCAAAAGCCAACGAAAGGGTTGGAAACCAGAAGCTGCTTTTTTAGAAGCAGCTACTTTTAGGTAGTATAGTTTTGAAAGCACATTGAACCCTGCTTTTGGCTTTCTGCTTTTTGAAATGGTGAAAATAAAGAGCTGTTTCACAGTTGTTTCAAGGAAAATAGAGATAGGAGGTAAGTTTATACTTGTTTGAACCAAATAGCTTACAGCTTTTCCACAGCCCACAACCTACAGCAGCTTTTCCACACCCACACCACAAAGAGTTTTTTTGAAGCCACAGCTCAACCAAACACACTTGAGGTGTCTTTGAGCTTCTGCTCCTCTACGCTGTTTCGATCAGCTTGAGGCCGTTGTTAAATTAAATAAATGAAGTGGTTGTTTTGTAGTGATCCAGACTTCCAGTGTTGTGCACTGATGGATTCAAATAGTTGGTGTATTGCTATTTCATCTTTGGGCCTTTTCTTTATGGTTGCGGCTTATGGTTTTTAGTTGAAATTTTTGAATTTTAGCTGTTTACGACATATATTAGGAGAGAGATACTCGTTTGCGATTTTGGCTGATACAGATATTGGGCTTTTAACATGTACTACAATTAACTTGTAGACCCCTTTTTATGGAAATACCTCGTTTAAAAGTTAGGTACTATAGCAAAAACCAAAAGCTACTTTTAGCAGCCGCAAAAAATAGACCCTTTATTGGTTTTGGCAACCTAAAAGAATATACAAACTTTTGTGCCCAACCCATTAGTCGAGAGATATACAGTCAGTTGAATGTTATGACCACCTCAGATCAAAGGTCGAAGTTTATACTTTGAACTAGTTCTTTTAATTCTGCAATGCCTGAGCATGTCTAGAGTTTCATAAGATTTACAATTAACACTTGGCAAAATAGCCGACACCGTATCCGACACGGATACGACACGGACACGTCTTCGACACGTGTCGGAGACGTATCGGCCGATTTTAGAATTAATTTTAATTAGTAAAATTCTCGACACGTGTCGGACACACTAAATACATGAATCGGACACGGCCTGGACACAGCCGGTCCAGGACACAGCCGGCCCATTACCCATAACGCACGCCGTCGTGCCCTAACGCACGCATCGCACGCACGAGCTCCGAGCGCATTATTCCCGCTGCTCCGCATCATCTGCTCGCGCCGCCACCCGCTCCCGTCCCGCTCGCGCCGCCTCCCGCTCTTGCACCTCGCCGCCGCCCGCTTCCGCTCCAGCACATCGCCGCCGCCCGTCGGCTTCCTCCCCAAGCGCCGCCGGCTTCTTCCCCACTCGCAGCCGGATTCGTCCCTGCACACCGCCGGATTGGTCCCTGCGCGCCGCCGGATTCGTCGCCAAGCGCCGCCCGTTGGCTTCTTCCCCAAGCGCCGCCCACTTCTTTCCCGCGCGCCGCCGGATTCGTCCCCATGCCGCCGCCGGATTCATCCCCGCGCGCTGCCGGATTTGTCGCCAAGCGCCGCCGGCTTCTTCCCCAAGCATGTGGAAACATAGAAAATAATACATACATATATATAGTTTATTTATTATTTAAATATATATAGCCGTGTCGCCGTATCGGTCTTTTTGGAAAAACGGCGAATTCCCGTGTCGGTGTCGTGTCGTGTCGTGTCGACGTATCCGTGTCCGTGCTACATAGAACTTAGGATCATGTTCATATTGGTTTTTGCTTATAGCTTTTATCTTTAGTTTATGAATAGTAATAGCTTGTAGAGAGCTGCACAAAGAGAGAGAGAAACTCGTGTATGATTTTAGACAATATTAATGAAGTCAGTACAGTGTGTACTATAATTGATTAGTATACCCGTATAGAAAAGTCATTTACTGTAGAAAAGCAGTTTTTAGAAGATAATATGCACAAGGCCTAAATTCACTTCCATGTGATATTTTGGGTAGTACACATCCCAATGTTTAGGGCCTGTTTGTTTGGGTCGTTGTTAAATTAAATAAATAAAGTGGTTGTTTTGTAGTGATCCAGACTTACAGAGTTGTGCGCTGATGGATTCAAATAGTTGGTGTATTGCTATATCATCTCTATTGGTTTTGGCGACCTAAAAGAACATAGAAACTTTTGTGCCCAACCCATTAGTCGAGAGATATACAGTCAGTCAGTTGAATGCTATGACCACCTAAGATCAAAGGTCGAAGTACTTATAAATTATGTTATGAAACTTTGAACTAGTTCTTTCACTTTCATGTGATATTTTTGGTAGTAAACAGTCCAATGTTTAGGGCCTGTTTTTTTGGGATTGGGAAAAAAAACAAAGCCCAAACAAACTGGCGGCTTTTCAACCAAAAAGCCAGACCTAGTATAAGCATGAAGCTCGCTACGATGTGCTTTTGGTGGCTTTTGTGGGTCCTTTGCCCTCGCTTCTCTGCCGCCCCCTCCCCGCTGCCCAAGCGCCCCTCACCCATGCATCTTATGCCACTAGATTTCTGATTCATATAGATGTGCCTTTCTGCTGAGCCAACCATGCATATGTATGTTGTATTTCTATTCATGGCTGCATGCACTCCATCAACTTTGCCAACGGCTTGATCTCCCACCCTGCAACCAGTGCCCTCCCTGAAACTACAACTCAGCTGTGTTCCTACATCTCAACTGGGAAACAAGTCTGTGGAAGAACCTCTTCTGAGTCCTGGCCCGATGCCAGACAGGCGGTTAAAGCTTCTCATTTATATTTGCGAAACCATCATATTCATGGCGATCTTCTTGGACTTGGACTTGTTCTCTTTAGAAGGGTATACACAAAAGCATATCCACAAGGGGTGGAAAAAAAAGCTCGTTAGTGGGCTCGTTGGCTCGGTTCAAAATTGCTTCAATTATACTTATTAATTGGTTAAACATTAAAATGAGTTGATTTCAAATGAATTTGAATTTTGCTCAAGCTCGGCTCGGCTCGTTAGCTCGTTTCTAAAAATACTTTTAAATCATCCGTAAAATGATATTAAATCAAAATATGCCAATTTTAGAAAAAGCTCGATAAGACGAGCAGTTGGCTCGATATCCACCCCACAAGCGTGCTTTTTGAATGGCACATACACCGCAAATAGGAATCCTGAAATTGCTAGCTGCAAGAGGACGTCTTATCTCTTTGTTTGCATGGATCATAAATGCAGCTATTTTCCACTGAAGTGAGTATAAAGTAGTATAATCGCTGTCCTAGTCGGTTCATTATTAGGAATTAGATATCGGTTTCTATTTGAATTAGATATTAGTTTCCCTTGTTAGAGATATAATTAGAGATATGATATGAGTTTCTATATTTAGAGATAGGATTGGAATTAGACTCTATCTGTTAGGGGGAGCCCATCTATATAAAGAGGGCTACCACATGCTATTGAAATCAATCAGAGAAATATCAAAGGTTTTCCTCGTCTATAGTCTCTCTCCCTCTACGCCGACGCCATCCGGCCATCTTCTTGGTGGTGTTTATCCCGGTTCATGACAACTTGGTATCAGAGTAGTCGATCCCTTCCCACGACTTCTGCTACCATAGTTCCTGCGACTCGTCCTCTTGCTGAGTCGTTGGCCATAATAAAAGCTAGCGCTGATAAGATGGCTAGCTACAACAAAGGGTGGGCGGACGACTACCTCAACATGCATGCCTTCTTTGAGAAGATCTTGAAGGAGCGGGAGAAGGCGCAGCAAGAAGCCGCTCGTAGAGCAGAGGAGACGGCAGACATCGATCAGCCGGCTGTTAGTGACGAGGAGGACGAGGCTGACCTCGCCCCCGTCGACTTGCCTTCCTCTAGCAACGAGGAGGACAAGGCAGACTTCGCCACCGTCGCCAAGATCACCGGCCACGGCAAGGGCGCATCCAACCGAAGAGCCGGGTTGAAGAACGGGGAAAAAGACGATGACGCGGCGGCGGGCACCCGCTTAGGTGTGGCCGTCCGTCTGTCAGCAGCCATCGGCTCTCGGCGTCGCCTTGCTCTCTGCGCCGGCCACCGCCGCCGAATCGTCTCGATCCGCCAGCCTTCTTCCGCTTGGTGTCGCTGGATCTGTCGGCGTCATCGTCGGGCCAGGGCCATCGCATCCGCCGTCGCTCGGCGTAGGCCACCACCGCATAGATGTCTTCTGTCGGGCCGAGCTGAGATCGCGCAGAAGAATGGCAGATGGAGAAAGAAGAAATTTGCGCCGGTGAAGACATGGCGGTCAGACCGGAGAAGACACAGCGGTCAGACCGACAAACTAGGGTTTGCAGCGGTCAGACCGGCAAACTAGGGTTTGCAGTGGTCAGACCGGGAAGAAGGCAACGGTCAGACCGGAAGGAAGGCAGCGGTCGGACCGCCTGCCTTCGCCGCATCTGCCCGCACCGTCGTCACCATCCTCGGTCGCCGGTTGCAGTCCGCCGCTCGTTTCGTCTCGCCGAAGTCGCCGCCGTCGCCGTCTTGTCTCTCCCGCACCACCGTGCCGCGGGCCGTCTCCACCGTGCCACCGCTGGTCCGCCGCCCGAAAGCCGCCGCCGGTCCGCCTTCTCCGAAGCCGCCACCACGCCGCCGCTCCACGAGCCACCGCTCCACGGCCGCCGCCGCCGACCGCCCGCTCCGCCTGCTGCTGCGCGGCGCCACTTCCGGCCACCGGCCGGCCGTCTCGTTCGCAGCCGCCACCACCTGTGGCGTTCCGCTGAGCCGCCGCCGCCCGCCATCTCCGCCGTGTCGCAGCCGCTCATTGGCGAGCCGTCGGCGAGAACCGCCGCCGCGTGGTCCGCTCTCTATGGTTCTTTCCAAATGAGCACGCATAGTGAGAGGTCTCGGTTCGTTTGGTTTATAAGCCCTTGATCGCCGCTGGTCCGCCTTTGGCCGTTGCGCTTGCGCTGTCCCGCCTAGAGTCGCTGCCGCAGCTCCTTCCCCTGTGTGTATCTAGCCTCCTCCTCGCGGATCCGGCCGCGCCCGTCCTGTCTCCTGCCTCGCCGACGTCCTCTTGGACAGGGCTTGGCAGCGCTTCGGTGCCAAGGCGGCCTTAGCAGCGTGGGAGGCGGGCTTGGCCCTGGCCGGCATCGTGGCGAATGGAAGCAACCCTCTGAAACTACTACTACTTGTGTGCTTGTTTGATCCTTGCTCGCTCGCCCTCGGGAGGATGCTGAGGAGATGGGTGGAACAAAAGTGGTGGTGGAGCTAAGGATGCTAGGATCTGCTATCTTTGAGCCTTTTTCGTTTTGCGTCTTTCGTTGCGTCCATCAAGTCCATAGCATCTAATTTTTCAGTTCGTCGAAGCCGTGCGAGTCCACACAATCTTTGTTAGTCAACCAATTGTTTTGCTAACCACGGTCCATCCTCTTGGATGAATATGGTCCTCTCATTCCTTTTACGCAATCGCAGCCGCTGCTCTTCTCCTTGAACCGCTGCAGATCGTAGAAATTTTTATGATGCCGCCGCTTCTCTTTGAGCTACCGCCTCGAGCTTCTAAGGCTGTCGCGCTTCTTTTGCACCACGCATTCGCTGCACTTGCTATGCACTACGCTGCCGCCGTCTCGGGTTTCGATTTGCACTGCTATGCTTTTAAATCTCTCTCTTCGGCTTGATTTGACAGCTCTCTCTATTTGTGTCACTTTACACATTCACTTCATCATATTGTCGCGGTCGACTTTGCTTCCGCTTACCTCCACTTTCCTAGCCTTTACACTTTGTGCTTTCTAGGTTGTTGCAGATTCTGGATGGTTGGTACTCGATACAATTTTCCAAGAGCCGCACGCTACGACGACATCTTCAAGAAACGGACTTTGAATTTTTCCTATTTTAGTGTCAACCTTATTTAAATGTAATGCTATTGCATACGCTTTATATTTGAGGAGGGGTGTTAAGGGTATTTAGGTCTTTTCCTATTTTAGGGTTTGAGTCCATGTATTCCTATGTATTGCCTCTTGGGCTATTGCAATATACTTAGACTTCATACAAACTTACAGTGACCACATAAATTTGCCAGTTTTTAAAAAATGACCAGTTCTATCCCCATTTGTCTGCATGCACTCACTATTTGCCTCTAATGCTGTGTATTGATTTTCTTTCAGCAATTTTTAATTTTGTGTTGGAAGGGAATGCCCTGAAGGCGATAGAGCTGATAGAAGAGTTGGCACCTACTTTGCTGAAGAATGATATGGATTTACATTTTGATCTTTTAAGTCTTCACTTCATTGAGCTAGTTCGTTCCAGAAAATGGTGAGTACTTGCAAAAATTAAATTTGGAGGAAAAATTGTGTTAGAAGGTTTGATTAATATGGATATTTTGACTGACAGCACAGAAGCTCGAGTTTGGCCAGAAAAAAGCTGGCACCGTTTGGGAAGGTTCCCAAGTATGTTGAGAAACTAGAGGTACTTTTTCCATAACCCTACAGGCCTTAGAATACAATTTACCATGTGCTTATTTTAGACAGCATTAGGCCTCCTTTTGAGTCGATACAGTATAAGGGATACATCTTTGGGCCTTATAAGTATGTGGTAGCAAGCAAAATTACTAGAAGAGAGAGGAAGAAACTTTTTCAACGAATTAAACACTCTTGGATGTTGGCATATTTTGATGCTGAGAAATAAATGTATCTTTGATGGGGTGCCCCCAAATAAGTTTAGATGGAAGAGGTCCATTCTTATTGATATAGATTTGCTGATAGTTAAGAGTTTCCAAGAAAGTTAGTTTAGAAATCTCCTAGTGGCCGGGATAGTTTTTCCCTTTCTCTTTTGTAGCTTTCTGTACATTATTATCCTATTTTATTATATTTAGCGGTAGGGCTTTTCCCTACTGTTTTCCTTAAAAAAAAAGTACTGTACTGTTATGAAGGATGTGTTGGCGAAACAGTACTAGTATACCACCTCCATTCTGCTTGATGCCTTAGGTCTGATTTGATATCAACAGCTTTGACTAAAGGCTACTGAACTATGATGTATTTTATTATGTTTAGTGAATAAATCAGATCCCAATGTTGGCGTCATATTTGCATTGAAGTTGATTTGTCATGGCTGGTGCTATATCAGTACTACATAATTGTTTGGTGTTCAGTGAGTAATGGCTCATTATCATCATCAGTGATACTGGGTGCTAGCTTTAGTAAAACACATGTGGTGAAGATGATTGAAGTTGTGAAGGACCATTTAGCCAGTGAAATACATATGATTTTTTAGCATGGCAGATATGGGCACATGGCGATGTGTTCTGGATGTTTGGCTCATAATATGCATGCTAGAATATTAAAAGTCAACTTTTCATTGTATAGGAGTTTATTTCCCTCCTAGCTTATGAAGAGCCTGAGAAGTCACCTATGTTTCATCTACTAAGCCCAGAGTACAGGCAAAATGTTGCAGATAGCTTGAATCGTGCTGTCCTTGGTATGTTCTAAGATAAACTGTTTAGCTCCTGGTATCATTACCTCATTTTCCCCATCAGCTGATAATGATCTGTCTCCTGATCAATGGCAGCACATTCTTAACCTACCCGCATGTTCATCATTGGAGAGAGTGATACAGCAAGTGACTGTGGTTAGACAATACCTAGAGCAGGAATTTGGCAGGGTAATAGGCCTAATTACTTGTCAACCATGTTTCTGTACCATATCTTGTTGAAATTTTGCTTTTTCTTATTTTACTCATCTCATTATTTTTCACTAGTATTCAATCCTTTTTAATTGAGGTAATTGCTTGTGTTTTTTTTTGTTCTTGGAAGTTCTACGTACCTACTAGTCCACTTCAATTGAATTTTCGCTATTTGTGCTCTTAACATCATGATGCATACATGGCATTTGAAACTCTTGGAGCGGGATTCTTACCCACCATTTTCTTTGAAGGCTTTTCTGAACAAGTAAACAATCTTTAGGAAAACGATTCTCTGTTCAAGAAAACGACGAGACGCACATATGCAGAGGACCACCTTCTGCGTTGACGTGACAGTATAATCAGTGGTGTACTTTGAAATTGGGATGTTGTATGTGGGGTGCGGCTCTGGTGTTGTGCCCCCTGCACTTAGCGCGTATATGGGTGCACCCAGGAGCCGCCACGTGTCTCTCAAAATTCAAAACAATTCTGAAAAATTCAAAAAAAATACTTAAAAAATCAGAAAATTTGTAAAAAGTTTTTTTTAAGTATAAAAAGTGTTTTTGTAAGTACTTAAATTTTTTTTGATTTATACTTTTATTAAAAAGTATTTTTTTTTAAGTACTTAAAAATACTTTTTAATAAAAGTATTTTTACAAAAAAAATACTTTTTACAATTCTTCTGATTTTTTAAGTATTTTTTTGAATTTTTTGGAATTATTTTGAATTTTGAGGGACACGTGGTGGCTCCTGCGCGCACCCCTGCACGCGCTAAGTGCAGGGGGCACAGCACCAGAGCCGCACCCTTGTTTGTGTTACCTTCTCAATTTATTTTCTGTTTCCCTTCCCCTTAGCCGTCATTAAAAATGTACAAATAGGAACGTTTGGCTATTCTGTATGGTATGTTCGTTCAGAAAGCTTAGTTTGAGGAGGTAATTCAAACGGCTTGCTTCTGCCTTATTTTGGCTTTAGACTTATTTAAGCTAGAAACTATTTGGAACGTATCAACTTCTAATTTCAGCTTATTTTGGTTTTTGGGTTTTTTCCTTTTCTTTTTTTCCCACTATTCTTTTGTGTTGTCTGTGACAATATAACGTTTTTTTTCCCTTTTGCTTTATTTTTTCTAGAAAAAACTAACAGTCAATATAGTGCAATTTTAGCTATAAGCTAAAAACCATAGTTAGAAGTGTAAGCCATAAGCTAGTTTAAGCACCACTTGAGCCAATTTGCTGTGCACTATGTGCCAGATGCACGCCCCTTGGTCTGACACAAAAATGGATAGGATGAGTCAAAGCCTGTGACGACCCGCATTATTACCATGGGGTAATAACGTCAGTCAACGGATTATTATTCGTTTTAGCCGATAAAACATCGCTCTAACGAATAATAAGCCATCAGAGTGTTGCAGTGGAACAATAATTAGAGACAAAATACGATATTACAAGAATATCGCCACGCAGGGCAAAAATTTATTACAAAGCCTCAAGGGCTTAAATATTACAATCTTTAGACAAAATATTCTAACTACTTCCTATTCACCCAACTCTACACGGATGTCCACCTTGTACCCATCAGAATCCGAGTCCACGGTACTCCATCCAGTAACTTCCTCCGATCTTAGCCATTCTCTGCTTTAACATGCTCCTAAGCAAAGGAAGGATTATAGCAAGGGTGAGTACAGAAGTACTCAGCAAGCGTTATTAGCAAAATGCACAACATGCTTATCCTTTACACATTTAGGAATCTCAAATCCTATCCTCAAGTCTTGCTCATTTGTAGACTCTTTTCTTTACTCAATTTCCTTTCCAGGACTTATAGAAAATAAGGTTTGTTGGTTTTGAAGTAATTACAAATTATTAATTTAAAAAACTACTGAACATACGCATGAACAGCAAAAACCCCCATAAGTTTCCGTAATTCTCCTTTCCCGGAGACAGGCATGAATTCAGGATTTTGATAGCATTGCGCAAGCTTGTATCACTTTACCCATCATCACTCTGATCGTGTTGGCTCTTGGGTGTTCCCCAATTCCTTTGAAGCGGCGCCGCACTGCAGTGCTGATACAATTATCTCTAGCTCGATAATTATATCTCCACCGGTTATACACAATCAGCACTGAGCGGTGTAACACCCTCACACGCACTCCATCAAGATGACATAACCGTTGGTCGGTAGGGTATTCAACCTTTCCCACCCGACTCGCGTATATAACGCCCTGCGTAACCCGCCTGTGGGTTCTTACGCTCCGGTCTTCCACCGGTTCCTTTGGGTCTATCCCATAAATAATCACTCCTGTGGAGAATATAACACCTCACTAGAGTACCGACTGCCCGTGAAAACGGAACGTTGGTTGATACGAGTTGATACGGTCTGTCCATACGGATGAAGTTTGTAACCCCTTATATTCTATTCTTATGCAGAGGTCCCGCCCTCGCCCACTCAATTCCTATCCCGGCAACCTCTGCCCACCTTTTTATTAACTTTAATGGCCAACTGCTCCATCAGTTGCCATCTATCTCTTATCTCTTGCCATTTCTTGATTTAAATCTTCTTTTATTTATTTCATGCAGGGTGATACTAGGTTAATACCAAAATACTTGTTTTACGGAATATACTCAAAAGCTTTGATCAAAGGAATGCTTGCCTAGATTTCAACCATAGATTTGGATTCAAGTAGGATAAGGTGAAATCACTCCTGTAGCTCGGTTGTTGCCTGCAGTTAAATACGTTGGCTACGACTTAATTTATGAGAACGTAATAAAATACAGGGTGTCGATGTGCTTGTGCTCCTAGGGTAGGACGTCACTCCATTTAGTCCCATCACAGTAGTCAAGGTTACTTTCGGGACACTACTCTTCGTTCGACATTATCGCACTAACGTCATGAGATATGGTTGATTTATTGGGTATGCCTAGCATTTTATTAATTCCTAACAATTTCTCCGATTATACGGGATTTACTAGAGGCGTGAATAAGTATAACGGCTCATTTTAATTCTGTACGATGATAACTGCCATTATTAATCCTAATCAAGCTTCGCGTGTGCAATTATACCACTTTGATTCCTTATATGTGCGTATGTATATATTCACCTTTCTAATTTGTTTTAGGTCTTATGTTTATTTAGATAGATTCTTTTTCTTTGGTGCCGGTCCTTCTTGTAACTAATACGCATGTGATTAATTATCTACACCAACGAAATTAATTCTTAAGTAATTATTAATTGAATTATACTAAAGCGTCTTTGTACGGTCGCCAGGTTTTATTTTAGTTAGCTGCGGATTGTTACGGCTTATGCTATTTAAATTACTATGTACCAGTTTAATTAGCGGGCACAACTTTTGAGTCATGGCTTATTATTTTAATTTGGTACAGGTTAATCTAGTCGTGACGACCAGTTCTAAATCTAATGGCTACTAATTTATTCTAATAATTTAGAATAATTATTAATGGATTTCCATAGTTTATATTCGACTAACAAAATTTAGCTGGGCATTCAACTACGCAATAGAGTGGTCTAAATGAGATTATGATAACTTGCTTCACGTACATGCAATTTCTAGTCTACGGTTATTATTACTTGATTTTCAGGATTCACAGTTATTTGATATGGCAGTTCAGTAATTTATTGCGATCTAGGTTAATGGAGTATTTAATGATAACCTGGAATAATTTACTTAGCACTGCATCGGGTAACTCGATACGCTAGGTTTTAATCTGTGTATGACAATTCATTTATTCTAGTTATTGTAATTACGGATTAATGGTTTTCTACTGTTCAGATGAATTTAACCAACCGGTTATGGAAACTCACAACAAGATGGGCTAAGATTACAGTCCCTTACTGTATTCCGTACGCGTACAAGTTTAATCAACATGTACATTTTAAATCGTTGGACCACAATTAATATCCTAACTATCCAGAGTAATCAGTAGTGAATTCCTATCATGTAATGCTATTAACGGCGTCGATTGAGTAATTGAGTATGCTAATGAGTATTTAAATATTCCATGGGATGGTCTAAACGAGGACACAATTTTATTACGGATTACCCGTTTTAATCAATTGACATGCTCGGTTTATTCATAAGCTTATGACTATTTATTATCGATGTTCCATAAGTTTATACTACCAACAGAGTTTTATAGGTATTTAATTAGGAACTCTACTAATTGAGCAGTAGCTTTAATCTACAATGCTGAATAAAGCTAGAGTTTAAATGATTTACTAATTCATGCTACTATGCTGACGTGCTCTCTACTTTCTAATTCTTTTCTAATAATTAGTACAACATTATTTAACCGCATATTAATCGAAGATTTTGACTTGACATTAGGGTTCATGGCTTTTTAATTCATTTCCAATGGATGTTTATTAGGCGGAGGTAGTTAATATTACTTAACCAGGTTCTTAAACACTCGTCCCTAATTTATCCATGTTGACAATTTACTAAAGCAATATAATTATCACATATGTTTATGATCATGTTTGATTTATTAACCCTACTCTCTTATCTGGGTATTTAACTTACCCTTTTTTCCTACTGCTTCCTCTCGGCTGCCCTCTTTTCTAAAACCGTCGGCCGACGCTTCCTGTTCCGCCCGCTCGCTACTCCTCGCCGCTCCACCGACGCCTCGGCTCCTGTCTCCCCGCCTCCCTTCTCTTCTTTCCTCGCCCACTCCGCCGACGCCTCAACTCCGCCCCGCCTCTCTTCTTTCGGCTCCCTCTCCCTCTCTGCGCCACCTCCGCTCCACTCCCCGGCTCCGCCTCTACTCCCCTACCGCCGGCTCTCTCTCTCTACGCGCCCCCCCTTGCGCCGCCTCTCCAACGCGCCTCCTCGCGCCGCGCCTCGGCTCCTCCGCGCTGTGCCACCGACGCGCCTTCCTCTCCCCAGCCTCCGCGCTCCCCGACCGGATCCCCCTCTCCTACATGCCTCCTTCCCACGGCTCGGTTCCCCAGCTCCCGTCCCCAATCGCTGCCCCTCGGGTCGGCCTCCCGCCGCGCCGCCCCCAAACGCCAACACCCCGGCGGCGCCGTGCCGTGCAGCCCGACCGCCCACCTTGCTGCTCTGCTCCTCACGGCGGACCACGGCCAGATCCGGGCCTAACCGTCCCAGCCTTGCCGATCTGCACATCCCGGCTCTCTAATCCAACCCGATTTGCTTTCGGTTTGCTTGCTATTTGATTTGATTTGGATGGGTTTGCTCATGTGGTGGCAGGGTGGTGTGTTGCCCCGGTGTGGTCTCGGCCGGCTAAAGTCGCCCGCATGCCGGGGGAGTGCACGGTGGCGGTTTGGTGGGGCTACACCGGTGGTAGCACGCAGCCGCCTCCCTCTAGGGTAAGCTCAATCCTATTTCTCCTCTACTCCTTGGTTCCCCGGTGGCATACTCTGTGTTGTTGTCATGGTGCTCTACTAGTGCTTGATTGATTGTTGTCTCTAGTTCGGTGTTATCTACCATGATGAATGGAAGTTACTACTGTGAGCTATGTTGGTTTACCTTCACTGGGGTTGGGGTTGGTTTGTTGAGAGAAAAGGGCTTAAAGTTGGCTTGCGGCCGTCACCCTCTTGGCTTGCGGCTGTCGCCTTCTTGTGGTGGGGTGGGGATCGCCTGGTGATGCTTCCCTCCTAGTGTTGATGACTGTGGGCTTGCGGTTCACCTTCCTGCCGCCGCCATCGCCGTGCTCCTGTCTGGTCGCCTGGCCGTGGCGGTTACTCTGCCGTGCTGCCTCTCCTCCGTGCTCTGTGGCTTTGTGTTGGATAGAGAAGGGAAGGAGAAGTGTGATGCCTTGCTCTAACTCGCTTCCTTCCTTCTCTTTGCTTCTGCGGCTGTGTTATCTGGCCGGTGCTATCTGGTCGAGTGTTTTTGCTTGATGCCGTGTGGGCTGTTTCGGCTATGGTGGTCTTGCTGTGCCTCCGGTTACTGTTTTGGCTTGGGAGATATTTTGGCTGGTCGCTACAGTAAATCAGGTTTGTTTTTGCTGAGTGATGAGCCTATGGTTGTGAGAGGTGCCGACTGGCCCCCGGACGGTCAGGTATCTCCATGAACGGATTACCCCGCCCGAAGTTAATCGCTAGGGCTCTGACGGCAATTCTTTCTTCTTTCTTTTGTTTATTTTATTCGTTCTTTTGTTCGGTCTTTTTCGGTATTATAATTAATGATTTGTTCACAAATGGAATAGTCGTGTGGTGGCCGTTCTACGACAGTTTCTAATGTATGGAATGGCCGTGTATGTAATTTTGGGCTTTCTCTTAATATCGAAGTATAGATAATATTGTATGCTGTGTAAATGTAATTTATATTCTTTGTTGATTCGGATGCAAAAGACTATGTATGAAATGAACTTGATGTAAACTAAATCATGCACTACTTGACTCAATGCAATTATGTTGCCATTGTTTAGCTTTGAATTGTTTCTCTGGTGGAGACATGAATTTGTATACTTATTGTAATTTGTATTGTCATGGTCATGTAATACAAGTCGCAATATTTTTATTTATCTTGTTATAAGTTTTAATTTGTCGCACAGTGGATGCAATTGATTTTATCATAAATATGTTGTAATTAATTACAGTTGTACTATAGACTGTTAGCTATACTTTAATTAAGTTAAATGCTTTCGCTCACGTAATTCTTTTACAATTTGCTTTCGTCCTTGCCGTTAAAATTCTAAGCGTATTAAAATTATTTGTCGCTTGCCGAGTTCGATTTAAACAACTACAAGGAAAATTTTAAATTCCCTCGTATTTTTTTCATTAGTTGCTTAATTAATCTTACTTAACGTCCTAATTCGTCATTTAGGGTTAATTAATGACGTGGGTCGTTACACAGCCTATGTTCTTTTGGGTTGTGGTTGATGTCTTTTGTTTATGCTTTGCGAGACGTTGATATAGACGGTACACATGATTTTGTGCTTGAGAAAATGTTTGAAGAATCTGTTTTAAAAAGCCACATGAAGAACCTGCTTTAAAAAGCTCTCCTTATTTGTTTTGATTTTTGGAGAAGGCAAAAGTCCAAAAGAACAGGGGAGATGCAAGTTGGTCCGTTTGATGGGGCTTCCAATCCTTAGCATTTCTCAAAGAAAAAAACATTTTGTTGGTCCTTCTCTTCGTCCCCAATGAGAGCATTAGTATTTCTCAAAGAAAAAAAAAGAGAAGGTGAGAATGCACCGGAACAAATAGATGAAAATTCTCTCGGAGAACCAAAAGAAAGCAGTACCGGCTTCTTAAGTTTTCCATCGTGATGCGTGAACCCCAGGAATGATGCACAGTTGGTGGCAAGTCAAGAATCAGAGCGAGCGGTGGCACAGAATTGTTTCATTCCGGCATTCTTTTGCCCTCTTGTGATTGAATCGAGCAATTCCTGATCCCCTAGCTAGGTCAGCGAATGGAGTTCTTCTTCTACCTTTCAGGTTTCTTCAACTGCTGCTGCCAGCTTTGTGAACTGTGATGGTGCTACGAAGCGAGCGTATGGCGAGTGAGTACAACGGGTGCTCGTAGAGGCGGGGGTCCATCCTTGTCCATCGTGGCGGAGGAGAGGAGACGAGGTCGCCGCGGGATGCGAGGACGACGCCGTAAGTAGGACGACGAAGGCTGGCGTGCCTGCTGCTGGCTTCTTTCCAGGTTGCGACGACCCAACGCACGGCATGTAGGTAGCAAGAGTAAGGCTTGTTCCGAAGAATCATGATCTTGTTCTTTACAGCTTTTAAAAACGATTTTTAGCTTTTGTTATAGTACCTAACATTCAAATGGAGTATTTTCTCAAGACAGGATCTATAAGTTAATTGTGGTACATGTTAAAAATCCAATATCTGTATCAACTAAAATCATAAGCGAGTATCTCTCTCCGTAATCTCTGTCACAAACAGTTAAAATTCAAAAATTTCAGTCAAAAACTATAAGCTATAGTCATATTAAACAGGCCCCATATCCTCAGGATTTAAAACACGTTGATTTTTAACATAATTTTTTTATTTTATCTATGAAGATATAATTATATTTTTATTTTTCTATTTTTCTTTACTTTTTATTAATTGAATACGAAAAAACTAACAATTGCTATGATACTATTTTAGTTAAAGATACAGCTAAAAGCCAAAAACAGATAATGCGTATGTTCTTTTTGGTTGCGATTTGTGGCTTTTAAGCTGTTCGTGCGAGAGATTACAGAGTAATAGAAACTCACGTGCAGTTTTTGTCGATATAAATGAAGTCAGTATAGTATATACTACAATTAACTAGTAGACTCTATCTTGAAAAAATACTTCGTTTAAAAGTTAGTTACTGTAAAAATATAAAAAACAACTTTTAGAAGTTGAAAAGAACAGGACCAATTTATCCTAAAGTGGTTGTTCTTTTTTATTATGATTTATTATTTTTAAATTATTTACAAGAGACTATGAAATAAAAGAAATTTCCGTGCCGTTGAAGCAACATTAAATGGAATCAATCAGCAAACCGACCAACCCGCTTCCCTCCCTCCGTCGCGTCTGCCCCGCGGCCGCTTCCCTCCCCTCCCACCCGGCTCTCGCGCGCCGCGTGGATAAAACCAAACCCCACCCCCTTCCAGAAGCTTCTAGAAGCCCACACCCCCCATCCCCTCCCCCACGCGCGGATGAGCGGTGGCTCGGGCCCCCTCCCCTACTCGATGCGCGATGTGGACGGCGCCGCCTACAACAACGCCAAGTTCCGCCACCGATCTCGCCTCAAGGTGCTCCCGACCCAATTCCCCATTTTCTTCTGCCAGAAAGAGCCGGCGAGTCGAATCCGTGCGGTGCGGCTGCTCGATTCGTTGCGGTCGCGATTTGGTTTGATTCGACCGGCTTATGTTTGTTTGAGGAGCTTAGATGGCGCGAATTTGGTTGGTTTGAGCAGTTCGTGGCCTCGGATCTGTGGGTTTAGTTACTGCCGAATTCGTTTTGGTCAGTATGAGGGCGGCTTGTCTGCGCCTTGATGTGGCGGATCGGATTGGACGTGTTGATGTGCTTGTTTTGATCTCTGTGGCGGTCGGGTCTTGAGCTGCTCCTCTAGCTTGTTTCCATCTGTTTGATGTCACCAAATTAAATAAATGAAGTGGTGGTTGTGTTGTGATCCAGAGTTGTGCATTGAGGATGTATCGTTCCTGTGAGTTTTGTCGACCTAAAAGAATCAGACGGCTCTCATGGATATAGAAACTTTTGTGCCTTACCCATTACTGGATAGAGATGCAGCCAATTAATGGGATGCTATGACCATCTCAGATCAAAGCTTGAAGTATTTATAAATCGTGTTATGAAACTTTGACCTAGTTCTATTAAATCTGCAACATATGAGCATGCTTAGTGCTCCATAAGATTTACGATTACTAGGTGCAACTAATAAATCACAATAATAATCGTTCATGTGATTTTTTGGGTAGTAAATAGTAATAGGATATAGGAGTACTAATTAAAGTATGTTGATACTCTGGGCTATACTGTTGAGTTTTATTTGTCACTCATATCTAGTACTTTGTAGCATGTGTTGATAACCTCATTTCTGGCAGCAATAGCTATGTTACCCGGATACTCCGATACGGATACGGATACGCGATACGGCGATTCGCTATTTTCCTAAAAACACCGATACAACGATACGTGGATATATATATAATAAAGATAAAAATAAGAAATTAATGAATTCTTATAAGGAATTGAGAAACCGAGAATACCTTAATATTGATGTAGGTATGTAGCAACTTGTTTGGTACTTCAGTTCTCCCTCCTAACTGTTAGATTAATATAATGAACCATCTGCAAAGAATAACAGAATAGATAAGTACATATACGCAAATAATGAAATAAATAGCAGAATCACAACTCATGAATTATGATTGATAGTTAGGTAGTAAAGAAAGCATTCAACAAACCACTTAGCAAATAAACTTAGTACATAATGTGATATGTCCAAAAGACCACAACAAGTCCAAGTGTTCAAGTTCAACAAGACAACAACCATAAATCCATAAGACCTTGTCCATAACTATTACATAATAAGATAGCTAGATAGAAGGCATGACAGAAGACAAATGTGTAGTCTAATTGTTGCTTCCATCCTGTGGAGTTGTCTCTGATGGGACCGGAGGTCCAACATCTGATGGAGACAAGTCCAGCGCCCCAAGATCTTCTAGTACTCTCTCAAGGTCCGGTTCATCCAGTGAAAGGTCAGCATGTTGAAGGAATTGAGCACCGCCATCAAAGAATTCGAAGCTATCTCCTCCAACATCCCACATTTTTGATGGGCCAGTGTAATACTCTTCAGATTTCCTTGAAAGAAGACGCAAATTGTGGTGCGCAAATACAAGATCTTCAGCACGTCCAGGGTTAAGCCTACAACAATGTAGTTGCAATGAAATCCAATGCTTGTATAAGAAATGGTAAATTAGAAAAGATGATAAGTGTAGAACGGACCTATTCCTCATTGAACTATGGATTAAACCATAGGTACTCCAGTTTCTTTCTGCGCAAGAAGACGATGTTGGCTGCCCAAGTAACTTCAATGCCAATTTTCTCAAATCTGGAGCACAGTTACCATAAATTCCCCACCATTGCTTTGGTTCTAGATGGACTCTATCCTCAATTGAGTCAAAGGAATTAAATCCACTTCCAAACAAAGAGAAATCTGCAAATTGTTGTTTGATATAGCGCAACTCATCACCAACAAAAAACCTCCTAAAGCATTTATTCCTCATTTCCGAAATTTCAATGTCCATATGAGGAGGTTGGCGATTTGGAACTTCACCAAGCCAAGTTTCGCTATAATACCTGCATAAGCTAAGGTTAGTATCCTAAAATTGAAATCTAAAGGCAAGCAATAAAAATTTAAAAGGCAAAAGGCTTTACTTGGGATTTAGTGAGTGTGCCAAGCAATGCAAGGGGGTATTACTTTTTGCCCATCGAGAAACCAATATCTCTTGCACAATATTATAAAAAGTAGACTCCTCATGGGATTCTTTCCCTTCATGGCGATAAATTGTATCCTTCACCTTCTCAATCATTGTATCCCACATCTCATAGATCAAATGAAGGCATGGTTTGTCGGTGTCAGCTGCTCGTATCATAGAATAAATAGGCTCAGTGAAATCAAGGATGTATTGCACCTTATCCCACCACACATCATTTAGAATTTTATCTTTGACAAACTGTGCTTGCCCCACATTATCATCCCTATAGGTACTCCACTTTTCACTCACTACCATCAACACAAGATTTTCTTTGATCAAACGAAACCTTTTGAGCATCACAATGGTAGAAGCAAATCTCGTATCAGCAATGGCAAGGAATTTCAACTTACTGAACTCATCGAACATAGACAGCCTCATGGAATGATTCATGATGAAATTCTTTATAATAGTAGCATCTGCTGCAACCTCACTAATCCAATGGCAATCTTCATAAGCCTCATCACCAATTTCCCTGGGAGCACATATGTTCTTCAAGCCAAGGTTCAAAGTATGGACAACGCATGGGGTCCAGAAAATATGGGGATACTTTTGCTCAACAATCAACCCCGCGGCTTTGCAGTTGGCTGCATTATCAGTGATCACTTGGATAACATTTTGCGGTCCAACCTCCTCAATTATAGCTATCATCTTCTCGGCGATGAACTCCTTTTTCTTGACTTCGCCTTCAGTGTTAATTGCTCTTAAAAACATTGGTCCATCTTCTGTTACAGCCAAGAAATTTAAGAGTGGATGCCTTTGAGCATCAGACCACCCATCTGATACAATACTCACACCTTTTGAGCTCCACGTTGACTTGATGGGCTGCAACATTCGCTCAACATGTGTCTTCTCTTGCACAAGAAGAGTTGTCCTCAACTTGTTGTAACTTGGAGGGGCATAGCCACCCAAGTTGTGGTTGGCAGCATAGGTAAATGCTTTCCTGAAATAAGGATTTCTTGCTACATTGAAAGGTATGCCTACAAATGAACAAAGGGGTCCAAATTAATTTCTAAATGTAATTAACAATCTAACATTGTAAGATAAGGACATTGTAACATTGCAAAAAGATATTAACCTGCGGTAAAGAACATCCTAGCAATCAAAGCGTCAAGTTGGCTACGACTTTCATGATGGAAGCTTGATTCAATAGCTGAAACCCCCCTTCTCTTCCTCACATTCAACCCTTCGGTAGGCAATGGAACTTCCCTTGGCAAGCTTCTCGCAATCATTGCCTCCGCTTTAGCAATTTCATCATGAAGTTGAGCGAGCACATCGACTGTAACTTTTGGGCAAAACTTCACACCATAATTTCCTATCTTCAAGAGATGTGCTTTAACTCTTGAGTAGCTCCCATGGATAATATGATCACAGAGCCTACATCTAGATCGTGCATTCCCTCCTGCACCATTCCCAGTCTTCTCTTGCAACTCAACATACCTCCAAAGCGGCTTCTTTTCATTGTCATTTGGAGGCACCACACGAGCAGCATTTAGGATGCTCCTAGCTGAGGGGGAGCCACTAGATGAGCCAGGACACGCACTAGTACCAGTGCTACACGACGCACTCGAGCCTCCAAATCCACCACCAGATGCCATAATCTAATCTGAACAGCAGGACAACAAATAGCAAATAAACAAGCTAATGACAACATGAACAAACAAGCTAATAGCGAGAGCGACTAAATAGCAACTAAATAAGTAAATAGCAACCTGATCATCCAAATCATTCGGTCAACACATAGCAACTAAATAAGTAAATTGCGAAGAGCGGCTAAATAGCAACTTGATCATCCAAAACATTCAATCAACATATAGCAACTAAGCACTAGCGAGAGCAGCAGGACGCCAAAGACGGGCGGCACCTCATCGGAGTCCGGAGCGAGCAGCGATTGAGCGGCCGGCCGAGGCGAGGTTCCAAAGCGGAGCGAGGGCGCCCGAGGCGAGTCGGAGAGGTGCAGCGGAGGCGGCAGCGAGGCGGCAGCCGAGGCGCGGCGGGCGAGTGTTGAGGCGGCGGCCGAGTCGATGGTCGGAGGTGGCGGCCGGATGCGATGGGCGAGCGAGCGGCCAGGCGTCGCGCGGCGGCGGCGCGGCGGCGAAGTGGCGGCGCATCGAGGCGCCGGCGGCCGAGATCCGGCCGATGTGGCGGCGGCCGCGGCGGAGGAGATCGCGAGCGAGGCGCGGTCGTGGAGGCGAGCGAGGCGGCGGCGTCGATTTTTGCCGTGGCCGGCGAGCCGAGATCCGGCCGATGCGTGGCGGCACGGCGAGCGGAGGATCTGGCGAGCGAGGCGGCGATCGAGAAGCGAGCGGCGGCGGCGTCGATTTTTCCGTCGCGGCGGCGGGGTGGGAAGGATCGATTGGATCGGGGCTGTGGGGTGGGGGGGGGTGGGAATATTAGGTTATAAGTATCGAGAAGTATCGGAGCAGTATCGAAGAAGTATCGGGAATTATTTTCTTTTTTTGAATAATCAGTAATTCCGGATACTTACAGGATACGTATCGGGGCGTATCGGGGCAGTATCCGTATCCGATACGGTATCCGATACCGGTACGTGACTTTTGTGAAGTATCCGCGTAACGTAGAGCAATAGTACTCTCTGTGTTCAAGACAAACTGTAGTAATTTAACAACCATGCATGTGTCCTTTCTGATGATGGAGCTATATCCCTAGCTAGTAAGTATATGCTAGTTTACATCAGTTGTTTTCCATTTCTTGCAATATGAAATTTGTATTTAAGGTTGTTATGCGTTTATTAGTTCTTAACTCTTAAGGATTCTTATTTCTCCTGTGTAGATGGTCACTCAGGCTCTGGTTACTAATAGCAGCAAGTACCAATGTGGAAAGTTTACCATTGGGAAATTTTTGAGTCTTTTAATGGTTTCTGGCTTAATCTACTTGTGCACAAAAGTTCAGATGGTTTTGTATCTGGTGAGTTCCATGACAAAGTAGAGAATACACATGCCAAGAAAGATGTTCCCAATATTCGCACATTTTGGAGAAAGCCGCCAAGACTTCCTCCGAGTCTCCCTCCAAATGAAATATATAAAAATAGTTCACTACTTCACCAGTTTCCTCCATCTGAATGGACATCCAGGCAGAAGAAAGTTAAAGAAGCATTTGAACATGCATGGTCTGGCTACCGTAATTATGCAATGGGTTATGATGAACTTATGCCTTTGAGCCGCAGAGGTGTAGATGGATTAGGAGGTCTAGGTGCTACTGCTGTGGATTCCTTGGACACTGCAATAATAATGGGTGCTGATGATGTTGTTTCTGAAGCATCAAAATGGATTGAAGACAACCTAATGAAAAAGATCAGCGAGAAAGGACAGGTCAATTTATTTGAAACTACTATCCGTGTCTTGGGAGGGCTTCTTAGTGCATATCATTTAAGTGGTGGAGACAAAGCAGGAGGAGGTGACTCTGGGATACCAGCAACATCTAAAAAGGCTAATCCAGAGCGTCTTTTGGAAGTTTCAAAAGATTTAGCAGACAGATTATTATTAGCTTTTACATCAAGCCCAACAGCTATACCTTTAAGTGACGTTGTTCTTCACGATCGCTCTGCACATGCATCCCCTGATGGCTTAAGCAGTACATCTGAGGCTACAACGTTGCAACTGGAGTTCGGTTACCTTAGCAGAATATCAGGAGATCCGAAGTATGACTTAGAGGCAATGAAGGTGTTAGAGCATATGCGGACACTCCCAACAGTGGAGGGTTTGGTGCCTATTTACATTAAGTATGTATCACTTCAACCCCTCTATCTTTCGGTGCCTATTTTGCCTTCCATCTTATTCCATTGCCTTTTTCTTGTCATCAGAAACATTAAATTGTGGAGGAAATGATTATGTTCGCATTCTTGTTTTTTGTATGCAGTCCCAACACTGGTCAGTTTAGTGGAGAGGATATTCGTTTAGGATCTCGTGGTGACAGTTACTATGAGTACCTATTAAAAGTTTGGGTTCAGCAAGAAAAATATCGTGACACTAGTTTGAAGTATCTATTTGAAATATATACGGAAGCGATGAGAGGGGTCAAGCATCTTCTTGTTAGAAAAACTACTCCAAATGGATTGGTCTTTGTTGGGGAGCTTCCCAATGGACAAAATGGTGGTTTTAGCCCTAAAATGGATCACCTGGTATGCAACTCATTGAGTATCTATTCCTTGAACCTGATCATCATTGTTTTCTTTTCCTGAGCAACCTTTTTGACCCGTGATGTGCACTACTTAGTTTCCTTGACAATTAATGATGGGATATTTTCAATCTGTAGGTTTGTTTCCTTCCTGGTACCCTTGCTCTGGGTGCAACAAAGGGTATCACCAAGAAAAAGGCTCTCGAAAGTAATCTGTTAAATGATGAAGACATAGAAAATCTGAAGCTTGCTGAAGATCTGGCCAAAACTTGTGTTGAAATGTACTTTGTGACTTCTACTGGACTTGCTCCTGAAATTGCTTATTTTCACATTGAGGTAAGCAGTTCAGTGAGTTACGTGGTATCCTGTCATCGTCCTGAGCTATCCACATAACCTTTTATTTTTCTTATATTTTAACATTTATTTTGATTTTGAAAAGTAGTGATGTGTGGTTTCACAGGGTAATCCAGAAGGGGGACCTGATGGTGGGAACAAAAGTTCTGAATATATTAACGATATCATAATTAAACCGCTTGATCGTCACAATATTTTACGCCCAGAGACTGTGGAATCACTATTTGTTTTGCATAGAATCACAGAGGATCCAAAGTAAGAGTTTACAGTCTTTTATAATCTTCAGGTTGCCTACTTTTCAGTTTGCATCATGCCAGTGTTGGCTCATCTTTTTATTTTCCATTTTCGTGCACAGGTATAGGGAGTGGGGTTGGCAAATTTTTCAGGCTTTTGAGAAGTATACAAAAGTTGATTCTGGTGGTTATACATCATTGGATGGTGTCACAAGCCTACCTCCTCCTAGGAGAGACAAGATGGAAGCTTTCTTCCTTGGAGAAACATTGAAATACTTGTATTTGCTGTTTGATGAAAGCAATATTCTTCCACTAGATAAGTATGTATTCAATACAGAGGCCCATCCACTTCCAGTCATTCGGTCTGCGGAACAGGCCTCACATTCTGTATAGCTTCCAAGTGTATTTGTTGTAGCTACTGACCAAACAGAGAGAGAGATGGTAGTGGAGAGTGATGAAGATAAGTGTAATGGCCTGCCTTCCTCCCTATGGCTTGCTTGTATATATACATACATGAGGAGTGCTTTTACAGTTATACCCTTACATCTGGTTATCCCTGCAGGCAGTTATGTCATTACGCATGGCACTGCTGGGCCTTATAATCTCCTACCAGAACTCTTTGGGTTTAGGTGGGGCCATCCCTACGACAGAGCCTCTCATGGTAAAGGGCTTCACAAGGCCGGCCATGTTGCCGAGTCCTTTGACCTCTCGTCCTCGCGGCTGTGAACTTTTCCAAGCTGCCGGAGCTGCGATGTGGCCGGCAGACGCGGCGCGCATCGCGCCTTCGGATTTCCGGCGCCCACGTGGTGCGGCGTTGAGGCGTTGTGACCATTAATACGGCGCGGACTTCCGCGGTTGGACTTCTACCGATTGGCCTTCCGCGGTTGGTTCCCGCCGCCCGGGTATATATGGCGCCGTGAGGCGTTGCTCCTGCGTATATTGCGATAGAAGCCGTTCCCTAAAATGGGCCCTGCCGTGCATCAACATTCTGGGTGATCTTGAGCGGCTTGGGAATGTTGATGCACGTATGAGGTCTATTTTTCCTAGGAGCTTTATCACGGTTATCGATAACACCGCGCTTCGACCCCGCGCCGTGCTTACGTGGCGGCAATGAGTGCGCCTGTTTTCTTAACAGCCTACCTACGATCGGTATTCTGAGGAACCCGCGGCATTACCTTGCATGTTGATGCATCGAGGTGGCTGTTAAGGAAAACGAGGTAGATTTCGCAGACTAAACCCCGTCTTTCTTGCGCGCGCCACCGGAGCGGACTCGCGCTCGCCCCCACCCTTGGAGCGGGTGGCGGTGAAGTGGCGCCAGTCGAAGTAGGCGCGCGCTCCGCCCCTACCCCTCGAGCGGGTGGCGGTGGCTGGAGCCTAGTCGAAGTGACGCGCGCGCTCGCCCCTACCCTCGAGCGGGTGGCGCGGCCGGCGCCAAGTCGAGGTAGACGCGCGCGCTCCGTCCGCTACCCTTCGAGCGGGTGGCGCGGGTGGCGCCTGGTCGAAAGACGCGCGCTCGCCCCTACCCCTCGAGCGGGTGGCGCTGGTGGCGCCTGGTCGGCGAGACGCGCGCTCCGTCCTTACCCTTCGAGCGGGTGGCGCTGGCTGGCGCCTGGTCGGGTAGGGCGCGCGCCCGCCCCTACCCGTCGAGCGGGTGGCGGCTGGCCGCGCCCAAGTCAAGGTAGCGCGCGCGTCCGCCCGCTACCTTCGAACGGGTGGCGCGTGGCTGGCGCAAGTCGAGGTAGACGCGCGCGCTCCGCCCGCTACCTTCGAACGGGTGGCGCTGGCCGGCGCCTGGTCGGCGTGAGCGCGCGCGCTCCATCCCTACCCCTCGAGCGGGTGGCGTGGTGGCGCCCAAGTCGAGGTAGACGCGCGCGCTCGCTGCGCTACCCTTCGAGCGGGTGGCGCTGGCCGGGCGCCTGGTCGACGACGCGCGCGCTCGCCCCTACCCCTCGAGCGGGTGGCGCGGCTGGCGCCAAGTCGGTAGCAGCGCGCGCTCCGTCCTCTACCCCTCGAGCGGGTGGCGCTGGCCTGGCGCCTAGTCGAAGACGCGGCGCGCGCTCGCCCGCTACCTCGAGCGGGTGGCGGCGGCGCCAAGTCGAGGTAGACGCGCGCGCCCGTCCGCTACCTTCGAGCGAGTGGCGCGAAGGCGGCGCCTGGTCGGTAGACGCGCGCGCGCCCCTACCGTCGAGCGGGTGGCGCGGCCGGGCGCCTGGTCGAAGTAGTCGGTCGCGCCCGCCCCTACCCTTCGAGCGGGTGGCGTGGCCGCGCCAAGTCGAGGTAGACGCGCGTCCGCCCGCTACCTTCGAGCGGGTGGCGCTGGCTAGCGCCCAAGTCGAGGTAGCGCGACGCGCGCTCGCCCGCTACCCGTCGAGCGGGTGCAGCGGCTGGCGCCTAGTCGGCGTGACGCCGCGCGCTCCGCCCCTACCCGTCGAACGGGTGGCGTGGTTGCCGCCCAAGTCGAGGTAGACGCGCGCGCTCCGCCCGCTACCTTCGAGCGGGTGGCGTGGTGGCGCCAAGTCGAAGTGACGCGCGCGTGCTCCGCCCCTACCCGTCGAGCGGGTGGCGCTGGCGGCGCCCAAGTCGAAGCAGACGCGCGCGCTCCGCCCCTACCCTCGAGCGGGTGGCGTGGTGGCGCCTGGTCGGCGTGACGCGCGCGCGCCCGCCCCTACCCTTGAGCGGGTGGCGTGGCCGGCGCCCAAGTCGGGCGAGGCGACGCGCTCCGCCCCTACCCATCGAACGGGTGGCGCAAAGTGGCGCCCAAGTCGTGGTAGACGCGCGCGTCCGTCCGCTACCTTCGGCGGTGGCGCGGTGGCGCCAAGTCGAGGTAGACGCGCGCGCTCCGTCCGCTACCCTTCGAACGGGTGGCAGGGAAGCTGGCGCCCAAGTCGAGGTAGACGCGCGCGCCCGCCCGCTACCCTTCGAGCAGTGGCGCGGCGGCGCGCCAAGTCGAGGTAGACGCGCGCTCCGTCCGCTACCCTTCGAGCGGGTGGCGCGGCCGGCGCCTGGTCGGGCGACGCGCGCTCCACCCCTACCCTCGAGCGGGTGGCGTGCGGCGGCACCTAGTCGGTAAGACGCGCGCGCTCCGTCCTTTACCCCTCGAACGGGTGGCAGCGAAACAGGCGCCTTTGCCCTGCAGACACCGCCGCGTGGGCGGTAACTTGGTCTTTGATGCGGCCTTGCTCGCATGCGAGTTCACGGAATCACGCGGCACTGGTCCGAGCAGGTTAGGTTCCGCACCGTGCGACCCGACGCGCCGGCACGCGCGGCCTATGGCCAGTGGCGGCGGGATGTGGGCGGTTGCGTGTTTGCGCGCTCGTCTCTTCCCTGCAAGGGGACACGGGCGAGCGATGAGTGGCGCTGTGATCATGACCTTCGGCGTTAGGTGGGCGTTGCGGCGACGGGCGCTTGGACGGCTGCGGTCGCGCCTGCGTGCACGGACCTCGCGACCCGCCGCTTTCGACTATGGGGAATCGTGTGGGCGGGCCTTTACACCGCTGCGGTTACATCCGCACGCGGATCGTTGCGGCAACCGATGAGCGGCGGTGTGGCGAGGTGGCTTGAAATAGCCCCGTAACAGCGTCCCGCACCTTACGCCCTCTTTCCCGCTCGCTCGCCTTCCACACCTTCGCGCTATCTTCACCACCGGTCTCGTCGTGGAAGCGATGGCCTCGATGAGCGAGCGCGGCGGTTGGTGGTTCGCCATTCGCCGGCGATCGTCGCCGTTGGAGGTGAAATACGCGCTCCAAGAGCGCGACCCGGCGGCGGCTAACCAGGAGCGGCTGGTGGCGGAGGAGGAAGGCACGTTCTCTGGCGAGCTAGGCCCCTCACTCGTGACCGAGAAGACGATCCAAGGGCTCTTGCGCGCGGGGAAGTTGTCCGGGCGGCAGGACGTACGATTGCCCGCCGACGGCGAGACGGAACCGCATCCCGGGAGGTCGGAGGTGGTTGTATTCGTTGCCTTTTTCGACGCGGGGCTCCGGATCCCAGCGGCGACCGTGGTGGGCGACGTGCTGCGGACCTTCGGGCTGGAGCTGGCACAACTGACTCCAAACGCCGTGGCCCGGCTCGCGGTGTACAGCTAGGCCTTGTGCTCGGGGCTCGCTAGCCCGCCAGCGTCGCTATTCGCCTATCTCCACGAGGCACGATGCCACCGAAGGGCGGAAGGGCGGGGCCGTCGAGCCGGTAGCGTCTCTTTCATTCTTCGCCGTCGTGTAAGAAGCTCTTCCTGCGAACTCAACTCGCGGGAAGTGGAGTCTTTGGATGAAGCGGTGGTTCTACCACCGTGTGGAGAGCGAGGCGCGCCTTGAGTGCACAGCCGACCAATCGCGTTCAAGCCCTCGCCGGCGAACGCTCGATGATGAGGACAAGCGGAGGGTCAAGCGGCTCGTGGCGTGGCGCCGCCTCAACATGCGCGACCTTGCCGAAGAGTGCGTGATGTACGGCGTGGCACCGCTTGCCTCACGATCGGCATCTTGCCGCCGATAGGCATCGAGGCGACAATGTTTCGCCGTGGGTTTGCTCGCTCACCGCGCGCCCGTCCCCGCAAGCCTCGATTGCGCCTCCTTTGTTGACGCGAAATCGTTGTATGCGTCTTTGTTCTCCTTTGCTTGTGGATTTCCTTGGAGGAGGCGGACCAAGCGCGCGTGTTCTGGGCCGTACACGCCAGGAGCACCTGGCGGCCTGCGTCTGCTATCGCCAAGGCGGGTCGGGCGAATAAACCGCGTGTCGCGGTCACGGGCCTTGCCTGCGGACCGTGTCGCCCACCGATGGTGGAGTGAAGAAGAAGAAGGCCTCGTCTCGGAAGAGGGGCCGCAGTGGGGCGCCTGCCGCGCCTGCTGCTAGTGTTTCCGAGGGCGCGACGGACGCGGAGTCAGACTCGGTGGTACGCCGATTCGGGCTTGGGTGGCGCAGGTGCCGAAGGCGAGGTGTCTTCGGCAAGCGTCCCGGACATCGGGTTTGCCGCGCGGCGGCGGAGAAAACTCACCACCCGCCGGTCGCGAGCGAACCCGTCGCGACGGCGATGCCGAGGTGGAGCCCTCGACCGCGGCCGCTGTGGTGCCGGAGGCGCCCTCCGCGGGGGCGCACGTAGCCGTGCTGTCTTTACTAACAGCAGTGGGGACTGAGGTGCCCCCTTCGACGATTGCCACCGTGGAACCTTCGCCCCCGGGCGCAGCAGCCGCGGGATCTTCCCCAGCCACGGCTGCGGGGGCGGTGGCGCTGCTAGCTGCCCCGGCCAAACGGCCATGTGTGCGGCCGGAGCTCCACCGGACACCGCAGGGGTTCGTCGTGGCTACGGGCATCAGAAACTTGTGGGATTCCAGCGCAAGCGCCGGGGGCCCCGTGGCCTATCGCCTACGCCCCTCGCCCCCCCCGCGCAGAGGCAGCCGTCGTCCTCCCGATCGCGGAGGCCTCCGCCGCGGCGGGACCATTCTTCGCTACCAAGGTAGGGTGACTTAGCTTACTCGGTGTATGCTTTTATGCCTTGGGGTGATCACCGTATCCTTGTTTGCAGCGTTGCTCCTTCCGGAGGGGGAGCACCCGACGGAACACGGGGCCTCCGAGCACGTGAGCCCTGCGGACTTCGTGCCGCCTCCGGAGACGCTGAGGGCGTGGCGCGGGATTGTAAATGACGCGGCCACGAGCGTCGACCCGCAAGTGCTACAGGCCTACGGTGCGGGGCGCCTGGAGGACGCTTTCGAGGTGTCGGGGTGAGGTAAGTACTCGTGCGACCACGCTGAGTTTAGCCGAGTGTGCTAAGTCTTTCCCTTCTCTGACACTTGTGCCGGGCAGCCTCGCAAGCGGCCTATGCTCGTAGCCAAAAGGCGCTCGAGGATAGGCTGCGTGCCACCGAGGAGGAGCTGCGCGAAGCCTCTGGCGCCCGCTCTGCCCACGACGCCCGCATCCGCCAGCTGGAAGCGGAATGCGCCGAAGCGGGGGCGCACGCCGAGGGGCTTGTTGCGTCGGCGCAGGAGTCGGCCGCGGCAGCTGCTGAACAAAGGTTCGCGGCGGAGCGGGACGGGTTCCTGGAGCAGATCGCCGCGCTAGAGAAGGAAAAAGGCGAGCTTGCCTTGACTCTAGTGGAGCGCAACCGGACGCTGGGCGACGCCGCGGTGGTTGCTTGGGATGCCATGCAAGCGCTGGAGAGCCATCTCCAAGGGCTGGTAGCGGAGGTGCCGGGACGCGCCTTCGGCCCGGAGGAGCTGTCTCGGACGCTCCGCTGGATTGGAGATGCCGCCAACGTCGTGCGCGACGCGGTGACATCCTTCGGCACCCACTGCGCGGCGTACGTCGGCATGCTTGGTGTGCGCGCGCCCTGCAGCACCGCGTTGTACGCACGCCGCCGGCTGGATGATCCCACCGAGATACTGCGGGGCGGAGTAATGTCGGCGCCGTCGCTCCTTCCGCTTGCCCTCGGGCCCTTCTTCGACCGGATGCGGGTCACGTCGGGCGGATCTGCATGGATCGAGCTCGAAGTCGCTCACGGGACGGGAGCCTCGCCAATTCGGACGGGTCCTCGACGCGACGATGGTGGCGCTGGGCCCTCCGAAGGCGCCGGGAACCCACAGGTCTGACGCCGTGGTGCTTAGGTGTAGGCGTGTGTTGTACTATTCCTTGTCTTTGTGAATAAAGTACACACTTGCTACTTGCATTCTGACTTTCACCTACATCCCGGGCAGCTTCCTTGCTGGGACCGGCTTCGTGCGGCCGACCTTTCAACCCGGCGACGCC
This sequence comes from Dendrocalamus sinicus, assembly GCA_036346575.1. Lineage (NCBI taxonomy): Eukaryota > Viridiplantae > Streptophyta > Magnoliopsida > Poales > Poaceae > Dendrocalamus > Dendrocalamus sinicus. Next base: position 7,983,393 of record CM070653.1, on the reverse strand, counting down.
TTCGACGCTGGCGAAGGGCCGAAGAGTCGCTCGACTTTTGGGCGAGTCGGCCTTCTTCGAGCGAGGCCCCCCCTTTAGCGCGTGTTAAGGACGAACCCGCGGGGTAGCGGCTTAGAGCGGCCGGGATGTTGCCGGACCTTTGTACATGTGATTCTTCCGGTATGCAGACTTCCTGGCATTTTAAGAATGCGCTGGGTGTTGATGCCGCCGGCGCGGCGAAGCCGTGCTGTGGTTCCGTAAAGCGGACGATCCGCAGATCGATGTATGCGGAGGCGCACCTCGCGGTGTGCCTTGCTTTATAGTCCGGAGACTCGCGCGTGCGAGGCGGGCCTCGACGCCACGTCTTATGTATAGTCCGAGACTCGTGCGTGCGAGGCGTGCCTCGGCGCCACGCCTTATTTAGAGTCCGTGGACTAGTGCGTGCGAAGCGGACTTCGACGCCACGTCTTCTTTATAGTCCGGAGACTCGCGCGTGCGAGCTAGGCTCGGCGCTTCGCCTTATTTAAAGTCCGTGGACTAGTGCGCGCGAAGCGGACTTCGGCGCCACGTCTTCTTTATAGTCCGGAGACTCGCGCGTGCGAGCTAGGCTCGGCGCCACGTCTTATTTAAAGTCCGTGGACTAGTGCGTGCGAGCGGACTTCGACGCTACATCTTCTTTATAGTCCGGAGACTGCGCGCGCGCGAGCTAGGCTCGGCGCCACGTCTTATTTAAAGTCCGTGGACTAGTGCGTGCGAGCGGACTTGACGCCACGTCCTCTTTATAGTCCGGAGACTCGCGCGTGCGGAGCTAGGCTCGACGCTACGTCTTATTTAAAGTCCGTGGACTAGTGCGTGCGGAAGCGGACTTCGACGCTATGTCCTCTTTATAGTCCGGAGACTCGCGCGTGCGGAGCTAGGCTCGACGTTACGTCTTATTTAAAGTCCGTGGACTAGTGCGTGCGGAAGCGGACTTCGACGCTACGTATTCTTTATAGTCCGGAGACTCGCGCGTGCGGAGCTAGGCTCGACGCTACGTCTTATTTAAAGTCCGTGGACTAGTGCGTGCGGAAGCGGACTTCGACGCTACGTCTTCTTTATAGTCCGGAGACTCGCGCGTGCGGAGCTAGGCTCGACGCTACGTCTTATTTAAAGTCCGTGGACTTGTGCACGCGAGGGCGTCCCCCCGGTGCGCCTTTTGTTTATACTCAGACCCGTCACCCTGGCGACGGCGAGTGCACATGCGAACGTGCGTCTTTGGTTTATACTCAGGCCCGCCCCCTGGCGACGGCGAGTGCACACGCGAACGTGCGTCCTTGGTTTATACTCAGTCCCCCCTGGCGACGGCGAGTGCACACGCGAACGTGCGTCTTTGGTTTATACTCAGTCCCGCCCCCCTGGCGACGGCGAGTGCACACGCGAACGTGCGTCTTTGGTTTATACTCAGTCCCGCCCCCCTGGCGACGGCGAGTGCACACGCGAACGTGCGTCTTTGGTTTATACTCAGTCCCCCCCGGCGACGGCGAGTGCACACGCGAACGTGCGTCTTTGGTTTATACTCAGTCCCCCTGGCGACGGCGAGTGCACACGCGAACGTGCGTCTTTGGTTTATACTGCGGGGACACGCGCGTTGGCCAAGCCTGCGCGCGCCCTCACCGCGTGCTTGCGTGTGATGAAGAAAGATTAGCGGCAAACGGCGATCTTCATTACATCCCCGTTTGCGCGGGTGAGCGACTACAAAGGGTGAATATACTGACCGTTTGCCCTTGGTGCGGCCGCGGCCTCTAGCCACTAGGCGTCTGCGGGGCCGCGCAGCGCCAATGGATGACCCGTGGACCTCCGTCTGTGACGCCGGCTCACGAGTGTCGGGCGTCGCGACGCGGCACACGGTGCTCGCTCGTCGCGGCGGGCCATATCCGGTCGCCTCGGACGGTGATGGTGGTCGGGGACCCGGATCTTCATGCGAGATAGCCGTGATGTGGTACCGCGCCAAGGAGTTGAGGATTGGGCGTCCTAGTATGGCATTGTAGGGTGCGGAAGATCGACCACGTCGAAGGTGGCATCTTCGGTCCGCACATTGTCATCTCGGCCAAGGAGACTTGAAGGCCGATTTGGCCCGCGCCGCAGGGCTGTCCCCAAGCCTGCGGTGGGATTCCCGAGGCCCCAGCGGCCGAGGATCCCCATCTCGTCGAAGGCGCCGCAAACAATACGTTCGCGGAGCTACCGCCGTCCACCAAAGCGCGCCCACGTCGCATCCGCGATGGTGACCGGATAACGGGGTCTGGTGAGGAAGTCCACACCACGGGCGTCGTCGGTGTGAATGTAACCGCGCTGCGCCTAATCCGGCGGTGCTTGCGCGGGTATCTTTGCCACGTGATGTAGTCTTCGCGCGTAGGCCTTACGCGCACCGTGCGAGGCGAATTCGGTCGCAGAGCCTCGGATATGACATTAATGACCTGCGGTAGGTTGCGCCGGGGCACGCAGCGGCGGGAGGCCCTCACGAGGCTGCCAGACGTGAGCTTGGATCCGTAAGGCGCCTTCACGGGTTGCATCCTTGCGCTGTGCACCGCATCCTTGCGCTGCACACGCATGGGGCCTCGTATGGGAATTGGACGTGGGCCACCGCAGGCGGGCGCGCCTCCGGGTTCCTGTCCCTAGCGACGCTGTCGCGGAGCGCCGCGATGGAGGTGCAGGCGCGGGTATCATGATTGCCGCGGCCGTGGACTACGCACCACAGTCCCTGATGCTGGTCGTCGTAATCCCCACGACCCTTATCGTCGCGGCCCCTGCCACGGCCGCGCCCCCGGCCACGGCGCCCCCGACCGCCTCGGCCCGCTGGAGCACCCTCGTCGGACCCGCCTTCGATGTCGAGGACGTACCGATTTCGCCTCGACCTCTGCTGGCCGCGCTTGGGCTGATCGGACGACTCCTTATGCGGGTTGTCCCTACGGTCGGGCGCGTCCCCGACTCACTCGCCGCTTTCCTTGAAGAACCGCCTCGGCGGGTCTTCGCTTTGCCGAGCTCGGCCGGTTGGTGTCGGAGTCGTCACCTTGCCTTCGCCGCGCGTCTTCCTCCGCCCTAGCATATTCTTCCATCTTGTCGAAGAGCTTCGCCACCGTCTTGATTGGCTTTCGCGCGTTGTACTCGGCCATCGGGCCCGGACGAAGGCCCTGTATGGCTGCATTGACGATGGTGGTCTCGTTGGCGTCTTTCACGACATCGAATCTTGGCGGCGTTTGAAGTAGTCCGGAGCTTCTCGAAGGTTTTGCTACGGCAAAGAGTTGGTCCGCGTCGACTTCGGTCAACGTAGTTTCCTTGGAAGTTGTTGTGAAGGCGGACACGGCTCGTTCCCACGCGTAGATGGAGCCCGGCTCTATGGTAAAGAACCAAGAGAGCGCCACTCCATGTAGCGCGAGGGGAGTCCTTCGCCGCCGTGGTGCCGCCGCGCGCGCCGATTGCGGTTTCGTATACGCGCACGAACTCACGGGGTCCGTGTCGCCTTTGTACAAGTCGATGGCGCTAGGAAACTTGAAGTCTTGGGCCATGCCGCCTCGCAGCCCGCCGAGAGCGGGACTCGGATCCACACGCCGCGCGCACGCGGCTGGGCGTGGGGAGCCGCGATCGCCCGCCCTCTCGGCATGGGCTCGGACGCGACCACTGGCGCGGCCTGCTGACTCTGAGCCTCCTGCATATCTTTGACGGCTCCGCGAAGGTCCCCTAGCTCCCGCTGGAATGCATTGAGAGCCGCCAGCAGGGCACTTTCCATCGCCGGTGCGGCGGGTCGCGGTACTTCGACGGGCGGGTCGGCGCGAGGACAAGCGCGTCGCGAGGCCCCGCGCCGGTTGCTCCGTCGTGGCTACCTCGCGCCGCTCGTCCGCGCCGCCGGCGAGAGTTGCGATAGGGGCGGCGAGGTCGGTATCGTTGCGTCGGCGGGATCGGTTGTCGCTGCGCCCATGTCGACGTCTTCGACCGCGAGGCCCGTGCCCCGCAACGCCGGTGGCGGGCGGGTCGTCGCGGTGCCGGTGACGGGTTGGTCGTCGCGGTGCGGTGACGGGTTGGTCGCCGCCGCGAACGTCGGCGTCTCGGCTACGCGCCGCTCGGCACCGCGTCGCCGCTGCGATGCCGGCCACAGTACTCATACGACGCTCGAGCCGCCGCCTTCTTTCCCGCCGCGCGCTGGTGAAGCTTTTTCGGTGCCATCTTTTCCTTCGGTCTTGAGCTTGTCTTCGTCCTCCCCACGGACGGCGCCAAGCTGTTGTGGCTCTTGACCAAAGCAGAGAGATGGTAGTGGAGAGTGATGAAGATAAGTGTAATGGCCTGCCTTCCTCCCTATGGCTTGCTCGTATATATACATACATGAGGAGTGCTTTTACTGTTATACCCTTACATCTGGTTATCCCCTCTGGGGCAGTTATGTCATTACGCATGGCCTGTTCTGGGCCTTATAATCTCCTACCAGGCCTGCTGAGTTTAGGTGGGGGTCATCCCTACGACAGTATTACTAGTGTACTTTCATAAAAAAGCCAACTAACAAACATGTGAGAAATGTCAGAAATATGTTTACGGACAACATGGTCTGAACAATGAGATCCACTTACATGCCAGTAACCTTCTGGATTTTTGTGTTCACGCTGTACGGATTTGAAGTGGCATCAGAATCATTCTCGGGAGCAAGCGCATAGATGGTGTTATCTTCGTAGTCGATTTGGAGATTTCTACTTGTATTTATCGGAAGGTCATAAAACTTCTCTAATCTGTTCAATCCAAAACTTACAATTTTGAAATTACTTAGTGGTTACACCAAGATTTTATCTTCATTAAATCTACTATCCTGTGCCAGCCATCCCACCCTGTTCTTCAATATCCCACCAAGTTGGTCCATTCCTGCCTGGTGAGTGCAACTACGATTCTGCTTCTTCTCATCTCCAGTTGTTGCTCATTCATAGCTCTTTGCACAGTTCAGCTTCCTTTGTGTTATGGTAGTATTGTATGTACTGTAAAAAAATGCTTGGCATCTCAAAATACTGTAATATCATCAAATTGGATGATCTTGATTGACCAGCACCTTTCACATTAGTGGCCAAACTTCTGACTGCTCAACGTGCTTGACAAATAACATTAAGATTAACCTAGACTATTTTATAACTTTCTGATACCCTAGTTTGGCAGTACTATATCTAGATACTGCTGGGTTGTGTCCAGTTTGGAAATAGCCAAGGGCACTAGCTTCTGCTTATTGCATTAACATTATCTAGGGAGTTGATATTATTTTGAAAATTGTCTCAAAGAACCTGCATAAGCACCCATTATCTAGTTTCACCGATGTAACATCCTGGCTACTCAAAAGTCTAGAATTTCATCTACAACTACTATTACTACTAATTTAAAACATTAATTGCACAGTACTAACAGCTAGGTTTTAAGACTAACCACTCAACTTAATCATGGACAGAAATTTCAGTAACACGGTACTCAATAAATTGAACTTCAGATAAGCCAAATATTCACTAAGATAGATCAATCATAAGCTAAACTAGGAAACCAATCAAGGAGCATTATGAACCAAAAAGAGCTAAAGCAAACCATTTATCAACTAATATTTGTATGGATAGTACTAAATTGTTTATAACAATAAGTGACAGATCTCTAGGTGGAGTGAAGAGTTACAAAAGTATAAGATCACATGTTCCACTTCCACTCATACATGTCACTTTCAGTGTTTACCTAAAAACAACAATAAATTAAGAAGTGAGTGCATGACTCAACAAATACATAATAGAATAATAAATGAGGCAACAACATAATTAACATTTCATGTCCATTCACTATTACCTCAGTTTCACATATCTATTCTCAACAATTTTCATTCTCATGTCTCAATATCTTATCTTTCTTTTTCATGAATGCAATGCACATGTCTTAACTCAACTTTTGCTTATACCGGTATAACAGAGTGTCACATCTATCGGTGTCCATTCAAGCCCGCCCTTTTCAGGCGAGGACCCCAAGCTCATCCTTTTCATATGGAGACCACAAGCCCATCCTTTACATACGTGGACCTCATCCCACTCTCGTGAGTCACGTCTTTCCATCATGAATGCTCAACATGCAATGCGATGGTTATATGATGGTTATATCTTTCTTTAGTTCATTTTTATCATTAAACAATTGGTATATTCATCATTCTACCATATTCACCATCATTATTTTATCATAAACATATGAGCAGTATAAAATATACATAGTCATATGAATAATCATGGCAAGTACTTATTTAACAAAACAACAATTTCAAATACTTGAATACTATTCTACCATACATTCGTCTTTTCTAGTTGCAACGGCCGGGTTGATTAGAAGACGATACCAACCCCGATGCTACTCCTCTTACAGTAAATATCTAATCTTAATATAAGCCATTGTAGTATAAGACATCAATTAAACGACAACTCTCCTACACACTTCTCAAACCCACAAAGCTCTCCCTTTACCAGATAGTCATCCCTGTTGTCCTAATACTAAAAGCAACATAACTTTCGAAACCATATTCTAGCAATCCATACCAGTTCTGAAATCTACACAAAATTTTGTACAACTTCTTATTTGGCCACATGCCTAGATTACACTATCTAACCTCCGTTTTTATCCCAGAAGACAGATGTGTCATCTTTTGGACAACAGAATTAATATTTTTTTATCTATTAATCTACTTATCAACTATAGTAAACCATGATATTTTCAAAAATTACAGAAAGTTTTCAACTCCTTTTTAGTTACGCCAAAAATTCAATTCTACCCTCTAATCAGTCAAATTAATAATTTCCGACGACTACGCCCAACAACAATTGGTTCTAGATAGCAGTCTTCCAAAATTCATAACTTCTATTCTACCCACCCAAAATTAATATTCTTAGGCTCTCTAGAATTCTTAAGAAATTACCTATACTTTTCATGTAGAGCAAGTACTCAAATAATTTCATCTTCTATTTTTAATCTATAGATTTACACGTACTGCCAAAAGACAATAATTTTTTAGATAGCAGGCTTACAAAATTCATAACTAAAAATTTAATCATCCAATTGACATGATCGAACATTCTACATAAATCTACCAAAATTCTTTACAATTATCTTGTAGATGATATTCACAAATTATGCCCATACAACACCCGAAACAGCAATATAAAATTAATGCAAAATAAACCAATCTATTAATCGTTCCCCTGGCGAACACTTACTTATTCTCTACTGAAATTATCAATACAGAGGAGAAACATCTAGATTGTTACCCAAGTGACGAAAGTCCAGATCACGATCTCTTTCTCACTCTTCCTTCCCTCCTCCCTCCTGATCTCTTGCCAACCGCTGCTCTAATCTTCCCTCTTAAATTGTCCTCACTGCTTATCCCCTTCACTTCTCCGGAAGTCCGGATTGATGTAAAGCAAGACGTACATCAACCAAGGTAGCGCCATGTCTTGTGCAGGCACTGGCACGCGCTGGCGTGCGGGCGACGGCATGCGGGCAGGTGGCGGCAGTCAAGTGACGGGCGAAGGGTGCACTCACACGCGCGGCAGGCAAGCAGCACCCCCACGTGTGGGAACGCAGCGAGGCGAGTTGACGTGCATGCATGGCGGTCGAAGCAACACGCGGATGCGGTAGGCAACATAGGTGCAACTCAATGGCTTGCTGGCGCGGTGAAGAATCGGAGGAAGCGACAGTGACGGTGGTCGGGGGGAAAAAAGAAAGTGGCTAGGGTTTTTAGGTTCTCCTCTCCCCAATGCTCTCTTTTATCATGGCACAAGGTCTAATTTAATTCCAACTACCCCGTACGACTTGTTCCAGGAAATCAATTCCTCCTCTAAAACCACATATCCCATTTTCACTATTGATGCACAACAGCACAAGTTTTCAAGAGGGTTATTTTTAGAATATTACAACCGAGTTCTCACATTTTAGCCATTGAATTATAAAGTGTCACTTGTTGGGTTCAATCCTGAATGAATTTCTAGCTGTTTAGTGGTAAAGTCTAAATCATGTTGTTCAATGGTTAGTAAATCTTTCCATGGCTCAGTTTTATTGTTAGTTTGGCTTATCTCTTGAAAGAATGTTCAGTATTTCTCCTTATCCAAAAATAGTTGGAACTGCTATTTCTGATCATTCTATGCATTCTTTGTATTTGGTGTCCAAATTTCTTCTCCACATAGTCCAGAGGGTTATAATTATAAATGAACCATTCATATTATCTTATTTATGGATAATATTTTTTCCTTGTAAAAGATGAAAATTGAGTGTTTTGATAGCAGTAATGATTGTTTGTCATATACTCAAACCAAACAGTAATTACCATCCCTTCGAAAAATCTTCAAGGTATGCCGATTTACATAAGTAACTTTGTATTCGACATGCTGGCACTTCTGTGCCTTCATGAATATATATGAATCATGCCGAATTTTTTTCTATTTTACCCATTTTTTTGAAAAATATTCACATTTAGACCCCTGGTAGTTTTAATTTCGTTTTTGGACCCAGGGGGTCGGCGCCGTGACCCACGGCGCCGAGGTAACACGTCTCAGCGCCCTGGTCCATGGCGCCGAGGTCGCAGGCCCGCTCCAGCGTGGTGCCCGGCGTGGCAGCGACGTGGCAGGTACCTCGGCGCCGTGGGTCGTGGCGCCGAGCACGGCACCACCCACCACGCGGCCTTTTTCCCTCGTACATTTCGACCTCACGCTGCCGCCCCCGCCGCCTCCCGCGTCTCCGCGCGGCGTCTGCGCCCGCCGCCTCGCGTCTCGGCGCGCGCCCGGTGCGCCGGGCTCCGCCTCCCGCGTCTCCGCGCGCGCGTCTGCGCTGCGGCCGCCTCCCGCCGCGCCGCCGTGGTGCCGCCGCCCCGCCGCCGCCCGTGGTGCCGCTGACTCCCCTCCCCGACCGCCCGCCTTCCCGCCCGCAGGCCAACCATACTGCGCCGCACCCGCCACCGTCGAGGACTTCTGGAGGTTGCCTTCCTTCCCCACATCTCAAACCCTAGATTTCTTTGAGCCGTAATGTGAGGTGTTATGCTCGTAAGTTGGGTGAAATTTGTTGCAGATTTGAGGTGTGAATTCTTAGGGTGTTAGTGGAGATAATAGTGTAACATCCAGCATATGGTAATGGAAAAATGTAATAGTCTGCAAATTTCTTAGTCAAGTTTTTTCAATGAATAAACATCATATGCTTTCAGGATCTGTGAAGGTGAGCTTTAAAAGATCCAGCAATGCACATAAGCGTTGAACTGCCCAATATTCTCTGCCCTAGGTTTTTCATCCTGAGAAAAAGTCAAATAACCTGGTCTTAGGTTCATTGTCCTATAATGCACATTCTTGCAGTAGTTAAAGGTCAAAGGTTAGTTCATTGTCCTGCATAACCTCTAGTGTGTAGCTTGACCTTTAGTTTAATATGTGTTAGTTAACAATATATCCTGAATAATGGAAATAATTGTTAGAAAAGTGTGATTGATATGATTAACTTGTATTGTCACTAATGGATGTGAGTATGTTGTTAAAATGTTAGTAAAAGCATTAGGACACATGCCATTTAGAGATGATTGGGAAAACACAGGAGAGCTGTTCTGTTATGGGGCTGGTCAGGAACATGTGTTAGATTTAACCAGAAGACTCACTTTAGATTTAACCAGAAGAATCACTTTTCCTATGCAGACCTTACACTAGGTACTTATTAATTACTATCTAGTATCCAATTTCGATTAAAGGTATTAAGTTTGGTTTTCTGTATGAACTAGATGGACAACCTAGTCAACCTATATCATGGAGGCAGTGTGACAAGTGATGATTATGGAAATGTTCGATTTGTTGAAATGCAAAGGGTGCCTCTGATATTCAGTGATCGGCCGTCGTTTAGTGAGTTGGTTGCTAGGGCCCGGGAGGAGCTACATTGTCATGCAAACGAGGAGAGCATCACAGTTGAGGGGTTACTTCACTTCGGTTCAAAAGACACAATTCTAAGGCGGTTGATCTTAATTGGTTGTGAGGATCAGTGGGACAAATATGTCAAATTGGTTATGAGGAATGAGTTCCAATGTTTGGACCTTGTTGTGCGGAAGGTGTCCATTGATCCCACCCCTCATGGTTATTCACTAGAACTAGGTGATTAGGCACCCTTTGACCCTCCGTTACCGGACCTTGCGGTGGATGTGGAAGAAGTGCCTGAGGTGCCCGATGCTCTATCTGCCCCGAACGAGGTTCAGATTTCTCAACCAGTTCAAGTTGAATGTCGGACTGATGATGTCGTGGCGGCCCCTCAGGATCATCCCAGTAAGTGTCGAGCAACACTTTAGTCTTTTCCCGTCATTCCATTATTTTGTCTCAATCCCATCGTTTTCGTGCTTATGATGCAGGAGGCATTCCTGATAATGTGGGTATTCCTCCCGTTGCTCCATCTGGCAACGTTGAAGAAGTCTGTAGGGACTCCAACAGTGTGGATGTTCAAATTGTGGATGATCTGGAGCCTTACAAGATCGCAAGGGCCGTTGATTCTGATGATGACCGCCCTTTTGGAGAGCTGACCGAAAGTGATATTGAGCTGATCAGGCGTTATTGCCCTGGCTGGGATCCATCAGTTCATGAATTTAGCGATCTTAGGCATTCTCATGAGGCTTATGCAGAAGGAAGGGATGACGAGTTGCTAGATGCTCCTGAGGCCGGGTCAAGCATGACAATTGAGAAGGGCATGGTGTTTGAGGACTTATCTGCATTGAAAAGGTGGCTCTGAGAGTATTCGGTGATTCGTAAAGGCCATTCAAGGTGAGGCATTCTTATGTGGAGCGGAGGTACAGTTGTGTGCAAGAAGGAAACATGTGAATGGAGGGTTTGTGCTAGGAAAGCAGAAGGACACGGAAAGTTCAAGATCACAAGAATCGTTGCCCCACACACTTGTGCCGTGTGAGCTCAAGCGAAGCATCGGCAGTTGACCTCTACAATTATTGCCAAGTCAGCATGGCACATAGTAAAGGAGAACCTAATATGAAGGTGAAGACACTTGCTGGGATTGTTAAGGAGAAATTTGGATACGAGATAAGGTATGAGAAAGCATGGAGGGCAAAGCAACGCATTTGGAAGATGATATATGGGGACTGGGAAGATGGGTACTTGCAGTTGCCAGCACTCTTCAATGTAATCAAAGCGGTTAATCCAGGCATGCATTATGAGTACGTCCCAAAACCGAACGCATGGACTCAAGATGGGATGCAGATATTCTTCCGTGCTTTCTGGTGCTTTGCTCAGTCCATCGAGGCCTTTCAGCATTGTCGTCCCGTCTTCTCCATTGACGGTGCGTTTCTTCTTAGCAAGTACCGGGGCACGCCGATAGCCATTTCTGTGGCGCGGACAACGCGTTGGTTCCTTTGGCGCTTGCTTTGGTTGAGAGGAGAACAAAGACGGTTGGGGATGGTTCTTGCGGCTCGTTCGTAGGCACGTGGTTGGCCCTGGTAGGAGGTTGGTGTCATATCGATAGATACCGGGCATACTTGCTGCCGTCGGGAGCGATACCGGGGTATCAGCTTTGCACCACCGTTGGTGCACTCGGCATCTTGTCGAGAATCTACTCGTAAGGATGGTACGAAGGATAACTTTCATCCGCTCGAGGAGGTCGCTCGAATGCTTGAGGTCAAGTTCTTCGGGAGAAGTTGGAGCGACTTTATCTGCAACAAACTCGAAGGTAGACAAGTGGTTGACGGGATTGATAAGAGATGTCGAGAAATGGACAAGGGCTCATGGCGATGGTGGTGGAGGTACGAGTTTTAGACAAGCAACATGGCGAATCCTTCAATAATTTGCTTAGGGTATCGTGGTATGCCCGTCAATGCTATCGTATCCTTCACCTTTTACAAGCTTGTTGCACGGTTCAACGAAAGACACGCACATGCAATGGCGCTCTGAGTAAACAAGTGAGATGGGCGCCAAAATCGAGCGCCACCTAGAAAAGGCAAAGGCGAGGGTGAGGCACATGAGGTACATTGTTTTGACAACGCCACGGGCACTTACGAGGTTGTAGAAAGGGTGGTACAACGACCGATGGAGAGCTCCGCCGACGAGGAGGCATAAGGTTGTCCTTATTGATTTCTCATGCACATGTGGTAAACCGAGGCGATACCACTTTCCGTGTTCTCATTATGTGGCAGCGGCAAGGCATCGCAACTTTGACTACGAGCAAGATACCTCGGGAGTTCGGTGTTGACAACCTTGTGCTTATGTGGTCTCCCGTTTGAGCCTTACGGGATGAGGAGAGTGGCCACCATACACGGGCCCAAATACATTGCGGATCCGGGTAGCCGTTGGAACAAGCGTGGAACCGGGAAGAGGGCGAGACACAAGATGGTTATGGATCAGCTTCGGGAAGAACGAGGCGAGGAGAGCAACCCCTTTCTTCATCGAGCCGAGCAGAACCAACGTAGCAGATGTGGTAGACTTGGCCACAATTCACGCACATGCCATTGGCCACTTAGTCAGGTGCGAGTGCTTGTTGTTCGTTATGTTTCATAGTTCGTCTAGTTGTTTTCCCATGTGCAACTTGCTATGTTTCTTGTTTAATTTCTTATTATTTCCATATTTTATGCATGTTCAATTTTTTGTTTACTTCTATGTTGGACTGACAAATTCAATTTTTTTGTAGGATGGCGCAATTGCGCCTGCTAGACCCGTACTACGAGGAGAACAACTGAGGACGGCTCACCGTGGAGGGGAGGGTACTGCCTTCATCACTTCTTGTACAATTAATTATTTATGTTGATGCATTAACTAAAAAAACTGGTGTATTCTATACAAGAGCTGCCCATCCTTCGTCCTCGAACCCATGACGGGTTCCTGGACATGCGGTACGACGAGAGGTACACTCCCTTCCTGGAGAGGGCTGGCCTAGACATCATCTCTTACCAGATTCGCCGTGGGTTGCCCACCTTCAACCCCCCGGCCATCACTGCACTGGTTGACAGGTATTCTCCTAAACCATTGCTCCACTTGCATGTTCATTGTTTATCGGCTATGTGCGCCTCAAATTCTCTGATATGTAGTCCTCTTTTTTGTATCATGTAGGTGGAGGTCGGAGACTCACAGCTTCCACCTCCCTTTCGGGGAGATGACTATTACGCTCGAGGACACTCAGAAGATACTCGGTGTCGCCATTCACGGTCGTCCAGTGATCGGACCGTGTGTGGCTACTGGTTGGAGAGCCCGAGTAGAGGCCTTCCTCGGGAGAGAGTTTCCTCCTGAGGCAGGCCATCGCACTTCTGGAGTTCCAATCACCTGGCTCCGGCAGACTTTCGCAGTGTGTCCTAAAGGTGCGGACGAGCAGACAGTTGCCTACTACTGCAGGTAGGGGTGCATATCGAGCCAACTCGTCATCTTATCGAGCTTTTTCTAAAATTGACATAGTTTGATTTAATATCATTTTACATATAATTGCAGAGCATGGATCCTGCACTTGTTTGGTTGCGTTCTCTTCCCTGACGGAACGGGGGACAGCGCGTCGTGGATGTACATCCACTGCCTCACTGACTGGGACACGGCGGGGCAATACAGCTGGGCTTCCGGGGTGTTGGCGTTCCTTTACCGCCACCTTTGCGAGGCATGTCGTCGGACTTCGCCGAACTCGTCAGTAGGTGGTTGCCTCTACCTCCTCCAGCTGTGGATGTGGTGTCGTCTACCAGTTGGTCGTCCCACGGTTTTGCCTCCTCGTCCATGGTTCGCAGAGGTTCCGCTTTGTCGACGTCCGACACTTGCATATCTTTGGGACAGTCGCGATTCCCTACGCCGGGGACGGCGGGCCTACCTAGAGTACATGAACGAGCTCGATGCGCTCACGGCCTCCAATGTAAGTTAATTCCATTTGGTATCGTGATTTTCATTTGTTAGTGTATGACCTTACAAGTAAATTGTTGCTATGCAGGTTAAGTGGGAGCCGTACGCCGAGCAAGAGGTGGAGGCCATTCAATTCAGCGCACTGTACAGCATAGACGAGGCCCTCTACAGGATGAGGTGCCCCCTAATCTGTTTCTATACTGTTGAGTATCACCTGCCACATAGAGTTGCACGCCAGTTTGGTATGAGGCAGCTGTGGCCAGTAGCGCCGTTCTCCACGTCTGTGGCCTTGCACAAGTAAGTGCAATGCAATTTCAATTCTAACCTTGGATTCCATTTGCACAGAGCTTTTTCTAATTTTAACGTTTGGTTTACGTGACATGCAGATTTGATCGTCAGCGACAAAAGAAGGTCACAGACTTCGAGCACCACCACCACGTGTACGTTGAGGAGTGGGGACACTTTCAGGACCACGTGGACGACAACGACGAGCCGCACAGCAACGAGCACTTCCGGCGGTACCAAGTTTGGTACCAGCGTGCGACGCGGTCCAAGCTTAAGGGACAATGGACTCAAGATGACTATGCCGACATTGAGTCCTCCGACGACGAAGACATGCCCTACGACCAGTCTACTCGACTTGGAACGCAGGTGGAGATAGCACCAGTCCTGGACCGTGTGGTAATGTTCAATCTCATTGCTTATTTTCCAATAGACATAAATACCACTACATATAGCAAATTATCCATTCTTTTGCTTGTTTGCAGGGCAACACCACAAGCGATCCGTCACGAGGACATAGGCGTTTCTCGGGGCGATCGGCGGCGTCGGACGCGTAGCTTCCTAGAGGTAAGCCGACAAAGCCACTCACAAAATTAGTACCTAATATCTTCGTATCTTGTTGGTTAACAAAATGTTAGATGACGAGGCTAGCGGTCGGCTCGTCGTGCGGTGGTCGTTGTGGTTGCGGCACAGCGCGGCGAGGGCGTGAGCGTGCCTTCAACACAACTTGCGCACGGACGCGGAGGGTCGTACACGGGACAGAGCTCGTCCCCCACGAGGAGCGACACTTTCCCGGCCCAGGGCGGTGAGGACGACGATGAGGACGAGATGGAGCAGCAGACTTACGATGAGATATGCCCGTCTCAGCTCGTAGACGCTCCTTCGACTCAGCCTTCACAGCCTCTACCACACAGACGCCGCCGCGAGTCTAGCCGTTACACTCCAGGCACCGACGCCCTTGGTAAGGGTAAGGGTAAGACTAGGAGGCAGTGATACTTATGTGTAGGCTTGTGGTTGGGCTTAAAACTCGTTGTATATATGTTGTAATGAGCTAGGAGCCACTTGGTAAGTGGTTGGACTGAGATGTGTTTGTAATGAGCTACTTGTTGTATATATGTGTATATGTTATATTCATTTGATATTTGTGTTCGAATCCGTAGTCTGTACTTTGTGGTTCTATAATTTCTGCAATGTACCGTAGCTTGTTGTTTCCGAAATTATGATTACTGGCCTCTGAGAAGGCAATGTTGTAGCACTTATTTCGTGGAACGTACTGTTTCCTGCAAACGACTGAAAAGGCTACGAACTATGAATTTATTACGAGACTATAGGCTCTGAAAAGCCTATATAGAAACATTTATTGCTACACTGGAATCCTGAAAAAGCGAAAAGATTCGTATGTCCTTCTCTCCATGGACTATGCCCACTGCACCAGATAATCAGCCTACATAAAGGCCTCCTATGTCTTCCATACTACATCTCCGTTACCAGCCATCACAATACTACTACACAACAATGTCTTCCTGGAGGTCCAACCCATTTGGAGTGCCGGAGTGGCATGAGCACCCGAAGTGCCGTTGCGGCTTTAGGACGATGTTGTGCGTCTGTACGGATCCAGTACGACGAGCCAACTATGGCTGTAGGTTCTTCAAGTGCCCTGACCTGGATGACGACTTCATGGTAACGACGACAACTAAATCCTTTGTTTCTCGTTATCGTTTTTCAACTTGATCCGTGACATCTACCACGCCACACATAGCCTTGCGAGTTTATCGAATGGGTGGATCGGGTGCCGCCGGCATGGCCACGGAACCGGCCAATGGAGGTAGAGAACAAAGGACAATACTTTGTCAAGATGACTCAGGCTCGCGAGGTGGAACGACAGATGCGGTTTGAGCAAGAGCGCCGCGTGAGGGTGGACCAAATCCGTCTGAAGGGCAAGGAGGATGAGCTGCAAAGGAGGCGGGAGCAGTTAAGTCTGCGTGAAGCAGCCATCAAGCGTCAGGAGAAAGAGCTTCAAGCTCGTGAGGCAGCTCTCAAGACCAAGAGTGACAGGAAGAATGATGCAGCGGAGCCATCTTCAGGGCGCAATAAAAAGGGGAAACAACCACGCTACACCCAGTAGACAAAATGTGCTCAGAACGTTCTGCTGAATTAGGGGGAAGCCATGGAAATCGAGAATTAGACACCCACGTTGCATTTCTTTATGTTATCTACGGTCTATGTAATCCTATTATTATTCACTCTATTGTGTTTGCCTAGCTGTATCGACTGCACTTGAGACTACCGGTATGACGGTATTGTGTATCGGTGCTTCACAAAACTACAATTTAATAGACTACATAATGTTGCCCACCCATGCTTGCTCCAAAGAATGTCTCAAACAGGTCGAATGGATTAGTCTCAAACAGGGAAATCATGACTACTCAGTTCAAAATTGTAAATTATTACATGGAAAATTCACATTTTCAAGCACATAAATGTCTGCAAAAAAACAACAAGACATTAAACTATATCCTCAACTTCGCACATCGGTTCTTACCTTGTCTCATTTTAGCTCTTTTGAATTCCATGAATAAGCAACACCATTATCCTAACAATTAGTGTTTGACCATCGGAGTTCCCTGCTTAGGAAAAAGTTACCAACATTATTACCATACTAGCACCTGAAATTTTCAGATTGAACACGACAACATCAAAAAATTACTAGAAAATTGTGTTTCACACAGTTGATCAATTTTCTGAATGTTTCCAAAAGCTAAGGATTATTTTGAAGGCGCCGAGCTGGAGCGCCACCAGTCACGGCGCTTTTTCTGAATGGTGCATACCTCGGCGCCACCAGTCACGGCACCGAGCTCGGCGCCACTACTCTTGGCTCCGAGCTCGGCGCCACGATGCACGGCTCCGAGCTCGGAGCCACGATCCACGGCGCCAAGGTGCCTGCCACGTCGGCGCCACGCAGGCCGGCACGCTGGAGCGGGCCTGCGACCTCGGCGCCATGGTCCACGGCGCCGAGACGTGTTACCTTGGCGCCGTGTCCCACGGCGCCGACCTCTGAGTCCAAAAACGGAATTAAAATTATCAGGGGTCTAAATGTGAATATTTTTTTAAAAAAGGGCTAAAATAGAAAAAATTCGTATGAATCATGACTCTCTTTTCTTTGCTGAGTCATCAAAGCTACCATTATTATCTGAACTGCTGCTTTTTTTTTTTTGAGCCTGTACCAAGAATCTGTGGAAGCTCTCCCACTGTCACATTGCATGCATATTTCTATGGGACCGTTAACTGATTTATTTCTTTATGTAATTGCCATTTGTTTTTATTTGTGCTACTTCTGCTGTTTCTCTCCTTCAAAGTCACCATAAACTTCTGGGGGGACATTTTTTGGTTTTGTTGATGAACATCTGCTTTTACTTTTTGTCTTTATTTGTCCAATTTATATCGATATAGTTTTCCACTCTTTCACCTTCGTTGAGATTTAGGCAAACTAATGACTTGATCGAACTAATATAGTTTTCCACTCTTTCACCTTCATTGAGATTTAGGCAAACTAATGACTCGATCGAACTGATTTCTTTGGCAGTCAATAATTTTATGCCTTTGATTTGAGTTGTCTAGTTCCTTGCAGTGTTCATGTGTGCCACAAATTTTTTTATGATTCCTATTGACTCTTCTCCATTGCATATATTTACCCTTTTTATTGAGAAGCAGATGACTGTATATGTTTATTTGATCAAAGATAAGAGTAGTTGTTATATATTTGAAAATATCGGCTGATTTCTCCGTCACCTCAGTAGGGATTCCATGGTTTGAGCTTTTTTATTTTCTATCAAGCGATTGCACAGTCATTAGCTTTGATTTTTTTGGGGCATGAAGAGGATACTAATAAAACATTATGCTGTGATGATATCAAATCAAGGAAACATGTGGGAAAAGCTGTTTGTTATAACTTGTTCTTAATCTTTGTTTTGTTGAACAATTTTCCTCCACATTGTCATGCTCATCCTGAAATATTGAAAGTACTTTGCTTCTATTTCAGCAGATTGCGCGTCAACAAGATTTTGCTAATGATGCATATCCAATGCTGCATTATACCATTTCTCAAATAGAAAAAAGTATGTGATAATGTTGTAAATGCATACTTCTTCGATTCTATTAATTTTTACCTGTTTATTTGGTCAAGGGTAACAGCGAAACTGTGCCATACATGTTTCTGAATCATGGCAACCGTCAGAGTTATATGTGTGCAGTGTGCTAACCACTGGTGCTGTAACTAGTACGCAAATATCTGCCGGTGCTTTAGTTTGGAGTGTGACATCTTCCGTTGATGGAAAGTAGTTTGCTTCTATTTCAATGAAAAATTTTAAATTATTTGATATGATTTGCGTAGTCCGTGAAATATATAGACATTTGTTCGACCAGAAAGAACTAGCTGCATGTGTTTAAAATGAGGCTCCCTTGGGAGGTATGTCAAAAGTTTCTCTCTTTTAGTCCATGTCTTAATCCTGATGCAGATAGGGGCTGTCATTTTATCCTGGATGCAATCAGGTCGCTGATTTCTTGTTGCAAACTCGGAGGCAGCTTGTATTGTATTCCTTTCTGCATCATTGGATATGGGAATGTTGACAACAGTATATGATATATAGAAATTGGAAGATATTCTTCTTTTGGTGCGCATGTATATGTAACCAGCTGGAGTTTGCGTATCAATCATTACATGCATGGTCATGAATAATTGGAGAGTCAAACATGTGTCAGATTGCAAACATGCTGCTGTTGCAGCCAATCAAAAGGCTGCATCCATATAACCATAATGAACAATCTCAAGCTAATCATGGGGCAGAACTATAACAAGACCTCTTGCTCCATGAGTTGGGAATTGGGAAATGGGAGTGCCAGCTGATTTAACCATGACTCCATGAGTTAATAGTGAGACGCTTTCCTTCATTGACCAGCTGATTAACCACATCCTCATGAGTCGCGAGGTATGCTTTCATCTTAAGTTAAATACCATAAAGCATATGGAAATTATGTTTCTGTTGGGTAGTCTCCATAAACTGGTTGTTAGTGCTGTAATGGATCGTTAATTGGCCAATTGCTTTAACGTATCAGCTCCGTCAGACTTTCTGTTGTTTGGGGTCACTGCACCTAACCAGGTTCTTTCTTGATTGGGTTATATGTTTGCCATTTAGTGACTGAAGCATCGTAACAATGTACTTCAGAAAAACTAATACCACTCAAGACGGTAGTAACCATACAGAATAATAAATTCTGAGCATCGAGGGCATAAACTTACATTTGTAAATTGTTAGACAGCTGCAAACTTACAGAAATCACTTTTGTGCATGTTATCCAAGTAGTAGCCCAATCGACTATCCTTCTTTAACCAATTGAGTTTATCGTGGTAGTTTCATTTCTGTTGTCTTAACTTTTTAAAGTTAATCAGACCATTTGATCCAATCTGACAAATTACGCATAGAGGTGTGGATTGTGGAAGGTGCCATAATTTAAGCAGATCGAGCATCTCAAATAGATGCCATTTTCATGTCGTTTAAGGTGTATCCCTGGTAGACAGTAGTTGATATTGAACTGTTGATCAGACGACGCATTTTGTTCCATTCCAGTATTCCGCCACCCTCTCTACAGCAGGGGTGAGTTTTGTTGCATGTATGCTCTTGCTGGGTTAGGTTGGGATGAGAAAGACGAGCTAATGCAGTATCAGCTTGCGCAAGATGGATTATTTGCTTAGTTATGGGATTGGATATGATTCTATTTGGTTTGTAACTTTGTTGCACTAAGTCATCTTAATGGATGTGAATAATTAAAATTCAGTAACATTAAATAAGATATCATTTTTTTCCATTTTCATAGCTGTAGCTTTTTTTAGAAAGCTTTTTGTAGCCGTAGTTGACTACCTCATTCAGCACATAATCTGTTAATCATCTCTCTGTCAAATCCTCAATATCTCTTCAGCCCTCACTAACCCTAATACGTTTCGAGTGGCTTTTTGAAGTTTTTTCCCCTAATTGTAGTGGCATGGGATCAATGAAACAGAGTGATGACATCTCGAAAATTTTCGAAACAAGTTTTTTCTACTATGGCAAACCTCCGAATCCAATATGACAAGAATCAGGCGCATTTTGGACCGCCGAATTGTGTTGCGATTGTGATTCATGTCCATCCTCCCTAATTCCTACCTCATTGATGTTGTCACAAATTGGAGCTGATGCCTTCCATCACCTCTCGTAAAGAGATCTAGGTGAGGCGGCGACGCGATCTGGGCGAGGAGGCGGCGGAGTGATCTAGGCGAGCGGCTGCGGCGGCCGGAGGCGAGTGAGCGACCGTGGCGGCGGCGGGTGCCAGGCGAGGAGGAGGTGGCGGGAGCCATGCATGGTGGCGGCGACGGGATCCAGGTGGAGCCCGGCCTGGGATGGATGGGAGGGATGACGACGGGGCTTGTCGAGCTTCGGACGGCGCCGACGACATGGCTATGCACGATGGCACAGCGCGTGGCGATGGATTAGCGTGGTAAGTGCGATTAGCAAGCAATTGTGCTGCTGCCTGGAGCTCCGGCATCCGAATTAGGTCGCCTGGCTCAGGCTAACAGACTTGCCGGGAGCATCCAGGCCAGGCTAGCTCGCCGCCAACCGAACAAGCATCAGGCAACCTCCCGGGAGCCTCCTGGCCAGCCAGATTGGAGCAGATTTGAAGGCAGAAAATTGTCTTCATTTAGCAAAGACCACAAATAAATAAGGGAATTGATACAAATCAGACCTCCGATAGTATCGGACGCTGGCTCCAAAGCCCATAGCCCACGCACACCAGCAACGAAGCTTATCCTATACGCTGACTCAAAAGTGGCATTGAAAACCCCTTCAAGTCCGAAGTTTCCAGACTCCACTCCAATCCACTCAAGTTATCGGGAGAGTGAGATGCTTTGGAAGGTTTGGGAGATGCTTTGAGAGTGAGTGGGATGCTTTGAGAGTAGTGAGATGCTTTGGTAGCGATAGCCAGGGGTCCCCGCTGCGCCATTCGCTCCATGTGGCGGTGGCAGCCCTGCGCTGGCTCCGTCGCCTGGGCGCGGACATCGTGATTTATGGCTTCCTGGTCGCGATTTGGGCAAGCGGCTTTAGCAGCATCATCAATATCCTCGGGGCCTTGGGTCTGCGATGAGTGCTTCGCTGTGTCGACCGCTGGCAAGGCCATTCGTGCAGGCTCTGTGTTTGCCATGGTGCGGCTCATCCCGGTTTCCTCATGCTATTCATGATGTGCATGAGCGAGCGTGCCGAGTTCGACACCATCGGATCTGGGCTGGCCAATGATGAGGCGATGGTGTGGGCGTCCGTCTCCTTCCTCTTTCTTGAGATCAACTCCGGTAAGATAGTTGCATGTATTTTTTTTTGATTGTGTTGCAGTCCTTTTCTCTAATGTTGTACGATTGTTGCAGCCCCTTGTGTAGATTTTTCGGTTGTTACATCTTTGTTACAAAAATATTGTAAGCGTTGTATAATAATGTTACATATGTTTTAGGCTTTTGTGATGCACATGTTGTATGATAATGTTGCAAGCGTTGTCGTAAAATATTTCGATTAGAGCGTATGATGCTAGCACCCCATAAAACGCATTTGAATTATGTTGCAATTGGTGTTCTCAATTGTTGTGTGTGTATGTCCAAATTGTTGCATTGGCTATGAGACTAAATATTTGCTTTATTTTGGAATTTTGTAGTATTTCAAGAGCACATTCATATAAGATCAATATCTGGTAGTTTTCTAGTAAATTTTGTTGAGAGAACATTTTTCAAATTGAATTCTTTTTTGTTGCACAAGTTCAATAAATATGTTATTCATGCTATTTAAAATTGTTGCACTGGACCGTCCGATGGGAACGTTCCCATCGGACATATGGGTGCTAGTACTTCCCAATAAATAATCTCAGAAGGAGCTCACTGGAATTTGCATAACAGTAGAGTGTCTTGCTAGGTCTAAACTCTAAAGCACTGTTTATATTAGCTTCTAAAGGTTGCTTTTTTTTATAGTAAATGGATTTTCTACCATATCGAACTTTCAAATAGAGCATCTTTTTAAGACAGTGTCTACTAGTCAATTGTAGTACACACTGCAGTGATTTTATTTATATCAACTAAAATCACATGTGAGTATCTCTCTACAAACTATTACTATTTATAAGGCAAAGTTAAAATCTTATATGAACGGATCTACCGTGAACAAGTAGATAATAGATATGGAATCGAACCTGTGCCACCTAGGAACGTACTACCAAGTACCCACTATCCATTCCTGACGAGAACCTCTGTTGGACTTACATCTTCTATACCTGCAGAATGTATAATCCACGAGTGTATCATTAATTTTGCTAATTGTAATATACAGAACGCTGCTCACTTAAAGTATATTTATATGTTTTGGGATGCTCTTTCCATTAGAGGGAGATACCTTGATTGTATTTCGCTTTTTCTGCTTTGCTTATCCTCTATTGATGTATAAATTTCGACTGTATAAAACTATATTTGCTATGTTCGTCTCAATTTTGTTTAGTGTTTTGGGCTCTTTCTCCATTTTCATCTTAGCTTCACATTGGAATATCATGACTTGTTGACTCCTGATGGAAACAAAACAACATGAATTGTCTAAAAGATGTGTTTAGACGTCTCATAGAAAAATGCAGGAATTTTAAGATTAAATATTAATTGATTAGAGAGAGAACACAGAGAGAAAGAGATAAGGTACATTAGAACTAGGAATTGGTAGCATGAGTTTAGACCTTAGGATAGAATTCCTCAAAATTATAGGTGTTGATTAAGATGACTCATATCCTGACCTATTGGGACATGGAGAAGTAGGCTATAAATATTCCTACTCCACTTTAGAGGATTAGAGGGGACTATATAAAGACGTGAGGTATGGCCATAGAAAACCTAAGCCACAAGCCAATTTGTTGTGGTTATGTACCAAACAGTGGATAATGGGGCTTCATGTGGAGGCGTGGCTGGTAGTTCATAATTCATTGAAACTAAACTAGAGAATGTCGAGTCAAGATTAGGGGGAAATTGTTAGAAATAATCTTGACTTTGAGTCCAAGATGTAGTAGAGTCCGTCTCCGTGTGTAACTCAAATTGAAGTTGTGTCTAACTTGAAGTCCGAATACGTATGCTAGTAGAAGAATATTAGCCTATTATTGAGAAAACTTGTAACTAGTTTAATTAAAGGGAGTAAGTAAGAGAATAGAGAAATTCTCCTATGTTATCTTAGTTTATTTGTGATGTGTACATTTTCTCTTGGAACAAAGTTAACAAGGGTCTTTAGGGGTGCTTGTGAAGGCATTTTGTAAATCTACGAAAACCCAACAATAAAGATCATTTTGAATCAATCTGGTTCATGATTTGCTCGAAGAGTGCTGGCGGGTTGAGGTTTACGACGACGTACAAAGGTATTTGCGAGGCTCGGCTTCCGGTGTTGAAGATTCTGAGTACGTACAAATCAGTCGAAGATCAAAGCTGATCGAGCGGTCGAACACTGAGTGATCGGTCGGGCAGACCGAGCGGTCGGAACCTTCACTGACCATCAGGAGATTCTAAAAAGTGGAGGCAATTATCCACCCCTCTGATTGCAGTATTCGGTCCTACAACTACTACTTCCAACTATTTTATTTCAATGAAAAACTAAACGCTTCAATCAGAAACCATCAGCTCTACCCGATTAAAACACGCCTTTGTTGTGTGTGTTTCCTTGTCGCTGGTGTGTTCGTAATAGCTGGTGTATGTATCGAGCAGGTTTTTGTGTTGATTTATGCTGCAGATTAGTTGTTAGTGTCTTGTAATAAACAAGTCGATTTTCACCCAGGAGGCCTGTTGATGGCGTGGCGAGAGACCGCTCGATTCCTGCATAAAGCACCATCCATATTGGTAATGCTGAAAAGTTAAGGAGCCCAAACCATTCAGGACACACACAACAGGAATAAGAGTACTGCTAGCATTTTTTTTAAGTCATGTCAATGAGCACAAATTGCAATCAGCTGTCATAAAAACTTTTCCATGTTTTTATCTAAATGTTTGCATCTGAGGATAATGTCGGCTACAATTTCTATCAAAGAGATCACGATTTTTAATGAGTATGGTTGATTTCAGTAGTACAAGGATGTATTTGATCTGAAACGCAATAATGGGAAGACCATAACCAAATTGTTTTCTTAGAAATGGGCGTCATACTGTTCAAATGTTGTGACCATAACCAAATTGTTTTCTTAGAAATGGGCATCATACCGTTCAAATGTTGTGTTTTAGCTTAACAATTGTATTAGTTCAGAGCAAAGATGAACCAATTTTAGTAGTACATGGACAATGCATAAATTCTGGGAAGATCACCAAAAAAAATCCTCTATCTTACAATAATCTATTGTACCTGTCACTGCAACAATTCAGTGTGTTGCACTGGACAATTAACTAGGTGCCCCTCCTGGCATATTTATTTAGTGCCGACTAAAATCAAACATATCAACACTATATATTCAAACTAGTTGCTTGATGTGCATAAGATCGCAATTGCCCATCATGTCAGTAACTTCATTTTAAAGGCGGCATCTTTTCCGTTAATGTATTTCCACATTAAAGCATATTGCAACTAAAATTGTTATGTAAAGTACACTGATTACAGAATCCCAGTCAAATTCATTTATTTTATTTGCATAGGCACATCTTGTTCATTCAAGCATATTGTAACTAAAGCTTCTGGCAACTCCTAAGCAGATCATATTTCATACAAAATGTGGCATTTAATTTCAGATTATCTAACAGATAAACCACTCTCAACTTCAATGAGGTAGTTACATATCTATTGGAAATGGAATCCTTAAAAAAAGATATTAGAATCTTCATCCTCAGATGATCAAGCATTGGTTGCGGTAGGTGTTACAGGCTGAAGCAAAAGTCACAGGAAGAAGAAGAAAAGTCACATGATAAAAGACTGCTAAGTTTCAAGCAATGTTCAAGTAGGCGCTAGGCGGGCGGCAAGCAGGGGCCTAGACGGTCGACTTTAGCATGATGTGCTACTGCCGATGTCAAGACATATATGAAGTTTGGAGGAAGAATAGTTACCTGGAATAACTTGTAATGATGTAAATATGACAGATAATGATGGATACTTCATCACTTGATGTAAATTCTTCATGTAAATGCTTCATATAAACCTGCACATTAAAAATTAAGCAATACATGAGATTCTTGATATGTTGACCAATTTATACAACTATTGCTCTTTAGACTTCTATGTAAGTATGAAAGAATGAAAAAAATAAGAAATGACTGCAAGACAATAAAACATAGCCGCATAGATCAAATAAAATTATAAAATAAGTTCGCAATCACACGTAGACATAGTTCACAATATTTCACACCAAAAGTTCTCAACCACACATAGCAAAATATTTCTTAAAGAAACTTTAATAAAGTAGCATGCATAGATAAAATGTTCAATCTTCGTCCTCTTGACCATAATCCTTTGTTGGAATCACTTCATCTTGATCAGATTCGAACTCAACATTCTCAAGTTCCTCGTTCACCTCCTCTTCCTATTCACTTTCGGATTCAAAATCATTCTCATGAAGTTCTCTTACTCTTGTGCTGCTACGAGGTTGTGTGGCTTCATTAGCCCTACTTGCTTCTTCAATGAGTTTCCATGAAAGGCCTGTCTCGGGGTCAACCTCCTCATCCCTACCTTCAATAACCCATCCTTGAGCAAAAGTAGCGTACGAAGCTAAAAGGACATTTATGTTCTTTGATTTGCTCTTTTCTTTTTTGTTCATAAGTCTTGCATTGAATTGAACATAGACAAGATTGTTGAGGCGGTAAGCATCTAATTTATTTCTCTTCTTGGTATGTATCTATGAGTTGCAAAATAAAGGTTAGTTAAGAACTTAAATTGAAATAGTAACATAAGAGATGGAACTTAAGAGTTACTGTGTTAGTAACCATGTCCAAAGTGCTCCAATTTCTTTCACACCCGGATGAACTTGAGGTCAAGGAAAGAATTCTTATAGCTAATCTTTGCAAGCAAGGAACATGATATTCATACTTAGACCACCAATTGGCTACATAATACGAAGCAAAATATTAGTAATGGACAAAAGACAATTCGCATGCATTGGTTCATTTTAATTTAGAAGTGAGAACAAGTTTATCAGGAATAAGATCAAACTTTTGACATCCAAATCATGCAGGAGTTTTCCCAAATGTTTCTCTTTTTTTCTTGAAAATGTCAAAGTCAACATTGAGCACTTGATCCATTGCTTCTTCATCACCATGATAAAAGATTTTGACATATTCAATGAATCCATCCATTATGGTTTGTTCCAAAACGATTGATCGATCACGATAATTGTAATATGGATTTAATAGGTATGCCGTCATGTGCAATGGAGAATCAAGTTTTCCCTTCATCTTTGCATCAATTGTTTCAATTATCAACTTATAGTTACTGTTCGTATTGTTCAAGGACTCTTTTATTTGCTTCTTGGCTTCTAGAATTTCTCTATAAAGAAAGGCCATGGATAGACCATCCCCATCAACCATGTGGAGAACTTTGACCAATGGCTCAAAAACCTTCAAGTAAATGAGCAATACAAAATACAAGCATTATTGAATACAATATAAGAAGTGGAAAAGTAGGCTTATCATAAGAAGTGTCAAAGTAGGCTATACATTCAACATATTGCTCACACCATTCCAAAAGGACCGACTAATGAGTGTCCCCATTGCCGCGATGCCTTTGCCCTTTTTAGTGTGAGCAGATTCTTTCCATTCCTTAGCGCCATCGCCCTTAGTTCAACCTTCTTCTCAATCAAACTTTGCAAAGTAAGAAAGGCCAAAGCAAATCTAGCCATCCCCGGTCTTAATATATCTCTCCTCTTTGTGTGTCACCTCATCAAGGCCAATGTCTTGTGATGTAAATAAATAAAAACGGTCCAAGATTTTGCTTGATCAAGTGTCTTTTTATACTTTGCCATGGTACCAATTCCTTGAAGCATTAAGTTTATGGTGTGCATTGCACATGAACTCCAAAAGATAGTTGGCATTTTGGCCTTCAACAATTCTTTCGCTCTCATGTTGTTAGAAGCATTATTCGTCACTACTTGCACAAAATTTTGTGGATCTATTTTTTCAATCCAAGCATCCACATATTCCAAGATGTACTCACTTGTGTGTGCATCTTCTGAAGTCTCCTTTGATTCTAGGAAACATGTCCCTAATGAGCAATGCACACATAACTTTATTATGCTCCTCCTTTGGTCCGTCCAAGCATCGGTCATGATAGAGCACCCGGTCATGACTCTCTCTTCCTCATATGCCTTAAACAAACCATTTGTTCTCGCCACCTCCTCCTTCAACAATGGCTCTTGACATTCATATTGGGAAGGACCTAAGAATCCTGGGCCAAATTGACCAACAGCTTCCATCATTTGCTTAAATTCATCATTGTTTATGGCATTGAATGGTACACCTAAAGAGTAAAAATGATACAAGGTTAATGCATGCATGAATTAATATTTAATGCATACATGAATTAATATTTAATTGTATTGAACAACACACCTAAAGCCACCTAAAATATGATACAAGACAAGATATACCTGATACGTAAAGCCATCTCGCCACATATTGCTTTACCTTATGAAGCCTCTCTTTCCAAACTGCCTCCGTAATTTTTTGTTACCGCTTAAGTTCTTGAGTGTTTAAACTGCTACCTTGAGGATCAATTAGATTGACAAACTTATCCATAGGGCCTAACTTTCGAGGTGCTGATCCTCCAATCTCTTTGAGCCCTTCATCCTCACCATCACCTTGAATGGTCACATCATCCCTAACCTCATCCTCATGAGCTTTCTTACTCTTCTTCTTGTTCCTTGCCTCCGCAATAGAGTTTTGGCACTTCTCTTGGTCTTCCTTTGTGGATTTGGGGCATTTCACAACATTCCTACTAATGTGTGCAATATGTTGCTTGATCCTATAAATCCCACCGGAAACAACCTTATCCCACAAAATGCATTTTACCTTATCCAAGTTGTTCGGATTCACCAACACACCATATTCCCACCCTACATCACCCGATTTTCTCTTGAGTCTATCTTCAGTGGTGTTCACCTCCGGCGCTGAAGCAACAGATGACATGCTACACATACATAGCATAAAGAATTAAAGATTAGTAAAGTATGAATAAAAGTGTAATTATCAAAGCATTAATAGAATGCAATCGTGTATCAAACAGGTAAATAATTGAAACATGCATTATTGGTTGCATTGCTTGGTAATAACCGTAATATAAACTCGTCCGTCGCCCATCGGTGGCCATCAGTCGCTCTCGCCATTCTCTCTCTCTCTTTCGCCAGTTGCTCCCTTGCTTAGTCACTCGCTCTCCATTTCTCGGCAGAATCACCTCCGGCCTCTCTCGCTCGCTCAATCCCTCCCTCGGCTGCTCCCTCCCTCGATCTCCCTCACTCCTCCCTCCCTCAATCCCTCCCTCACAATCCATAGTCCCTGCCGGTCTTGCCCTTATGGGGCCATCCGGCCGTGACAGCGCGGCGGTGGGGAGGCGAAGGGGGAGGGGGACTGGGGGACGGAGAGGGCGAAGGGGAGGGGAGGAAAAGGGGGAGGGGAAGAAGAGAAGACAAAGGGGAGGGGAGGTGGAGAAGATGGCGGACAAGCACGAGCGGAGGCTGGAGGGAAGACAACAAGTACACAATGAAGGGGAGGAGCCGAGGAGGGGAGGTGGAACGCACCTGGGCGAGGTGGAATCCAGTGAGGCAGTGTTTACCGGTGACAACGAGGCAAAATCTGGCAAGTCGGCGGCGGCGGCGGCGACGACCCCGTGTGCGTGTGCGAAGAAACCCTAGCTCCCCGTGTGGTGCCCTCCACTATTGGTATTTGGCAACAATTCCCTCCCACTATTTATATCCTCCATGCTCTATTCTCCGCCTAGCCCACGTAGGCGGCCAACATGGAAGTGTATTGCAAAACATTAATAGAAGTGTATTGCAGTCTGCAGTGCATCACCAAATTAGTATCACTTAATAATTAATAACTTAATGACTTCAAGAATTAATATGCTTTGGCACTTTGCTCAGCTGTGCAAAGCATATCACCGACCGGCACCGACACAGTCGGCCTTGGCGGCTCGGCCACAAACAGCCTGCTCTCCCCTCCTCTTCCTCCCTATGTGATCTCCTCAGTCGGCATCGCTGGATCTCCATAGTTGCATGCGTCGAGCATCTCCTCAGTCCGCAGCTCCCCTGAGTCCCCTCCCCTCTGTCGGCATTGCCAGATCTCCTCAAGCCCTCAGTCGGCATCACCGGATCTCCATAGTCATGCGCACTGAACATCTCCTCAGTCGGCATCTCCCTTGAGTCCTCAGTCGAGCAAGCAAGAAGATTGGCGAAGGGGAGGGGAGGCAGAGGGAGAAGCTCAGCCAAATCTGGCCAGAACGCGAAGCAGAGGGAGAAGCTCGGCCAAATCTGGCTAGGACGCGAGGCCAAGGGAGAAGCTCAGCCAAATCCGGCGGTTCGGCGACACCAGCGTTGGGAATCCCTAGAGGGGGAGAAGGCTTTGTAAGTCTTTCGCAAATCGCAAGTCGCAACCCTAGCTTTTGCGCCTCTGTTATGAAATATCGTTTCCTCCCCTTCTTTATCTCGCCGAGTATGCATGCCTAGGCTTCCGTGTCGGCCGCCTAGGCACCGCGCTGCCACCGCAAACACTTGGCTTGCAGCCGCGCTGAGCCCGCCTTTGACCGCCCAGTTGCCTAGCCTCCCGTCGAGGGACCAAGGTGTGGCGGCCTGCTACCGCCCACCGCCTACGCGCCACCTCGACGGCTGCCTAGGCCGCCTTTTGGAACGTTGACTTTAATACTCAATTAAGGCCTCAAACCATTATGGTCGTGAATTGCCAAAAGACTATATTACCCGAGTACCTCTGGTCGGAGGATCACTGTTCATTCACTCGATCAGCCACCACTCGGAGATCTTACAAATTGATACGTGGCCCTGCCTCCAGGCAATTACTCCCACAAGTTAGGATAAAGCACATGCTTAATCTTACTCCTAACTATGCGATGACTCGGCCCTACGTCTTTGACGGTTGTCCTCATGATTCTCTTCCACTGATAATAACCAAGAACAATTATTATCAGGTTTCTCTCGCTAACAGCAACCGTTTGCTCGATTGTACATGAGGAACCGACAAGACGCCTGTTCACGTGGACAACACCTCTTCGGTGCTATTTAAGGTCTGACAAGAGAAGATACAGCAGATGGATGATAGACAGCTTCTGAATAATAGATTACAGAGGCAAGAAGTAGCGATCGTAAAGCTAGTAGCATCCCCTGTGTAATCTCTCATTGAAAGCATCTTATAATCAGCTCAAAGCAATAAAGATAGTCCTCATTCTTCTTCTAAATCCTCTGAGAGGCTTAACTTTTTTGCACAATTTGTAAGATCGATGATTTGATCGTCGACGGCTGGTGTCATCCACGGGGAGAAGGCACTGAGTCCCTAAAGGTTCTCATTAACATCATCTTCCCATGTTTCAATCGACATTGCTTATGCGATTATGGCAGAAACATAGGATGAGGATAATTGGTTTGATGTGACAATCTGCGCTGACCTCGACATGGATGCATGTATTCACGCTATAGAATACAATGCCTCCTCGTCATCATCCTCCATCCTAGGGTCACCGGTCCTTGAATCCGGTGAGGTTGACCAGATGGAAGAAGATACGCCGCTCTAGTCATCAACACTTCCTAGGGAGTCAGGCGTCCCAATCTTGTCAGCATGCCCAGGCACCACAGCAAGTCTGATGCATTTGACTAGCAAACATGGCAACAACAGCGCGATGCCACGATCTGAGGGTCAGAGTACTCTTAATTTGGTAGTGGGCGGCCACTACTCTCTAACAACTCCTACAAATTACGAGAGCCTATCAACACCTAGTCGCTGTGTCGATGAAATAACCCCTGACAGAAAGTCAGGCGAAGATAATAACACTCACACCCAATCGGCAATTCACCAAATCAGGTTGAGCCCCTTGAAAACTGTGGTCTCCAATCGTTCTTTGTCGTGGAAGCTCCTTGCCGAAGCGATGGAAAGCTCTCCCTCAATTTTGATAGGGATTCATCGGGAGGTTCCTAACTTCCTATTAGCAGCATGAGGTTAACGCAATCAATGATACCACTGCAGATGTCGTGCATGACTTTCCACGACAGATCCCCCACACGATTAAGATGGTACGAACTCTCCTGCATCACCCGAAGGAGTCAGAAATAATGGTGTTAGCGAACATCGACCACCTAATCTGCCTGTTCCTACCCCTCTATGCTTGCTAAGTCACATGGAGTGAGCAGAGAACTCGAGGCAACACCCAAGTCATCGTACCCCTTTCATCAATAGAACGCTCCAAGACCTTCGGTAACTATTCAAAATCAGCAACATGTCCATGATATTTTTAACAATCCAAACCCTGCTCCAGTAGAAACCCTAGGATATGCTTAGGTTGCAGTCAGGTATTGGAGATCCTCCAGTGAATCATGCATCACATGGAGATGTATTGGGAGTAGAGGTAGTCATAGAGTCAAACCTTAACTTTATCTGTGCATTCCTCATACGGCAGAAGCCAACAGGGTTAGATTGATAATAATCCATCAGCAAGCATAAGACCCGCTCAAAGGTTTTAACAAGGAAGTCATGAAAGAAGGAAGCTCTTCAATAATGAAGCCCTCATCTCATCATAAGGGACATAATCAAGGACATGGTCTAGGTGATTACATCATCTAAACCAATTGTAGTTACTGTGGACCAATTGTACATATATACTAGGTAGGCAGCTCGCGTGTTGCCGCGAGCACAAAAATGAACCCATATATGAATGAATATTGGGAGTTTCAAATACAATAACATTATTTATACAATGTATGTTCTAAAAATAAAATGAAACCAGACGAGTAAGATAAATCACTAGAAATAGATTTCAAAATTCTGTATAAAATATGGTCCCATTCAATTCAATGGCACAAGCAGGTAGTATCCCCTACTCATGGCTGTCCCTCAGCCAACAAAAGTAGGTCCACCCAAAATAATTGCCCCGATTACAAATGATGCGATTATTGTAACGTCACAATACCACAACATGTAAGTTACAGTAAAATTGTTTAAACTTTTTGTCTACCAAAACCAACTACCGAGAGTGTAAAGCAGCTGGGATTATTGTCTGACTCGACCAATGATAGTACGGCGCAATCAACTGTTTCCAATTGGAGATTTTATATGCCGATCCTCTTCTCAAACTTCTGGATTTGATTCAAGAATATCCACGTCATCTGCATGCAAAATATCATTCATAAGTACACTGCATCGTTATGGATTAGAAACAAAAGGTACAAGTCGTCTATCCTGTAGGGCATTGCTGGGTATCCTCGCATTACCATGACATGGGGAGCGATCCTGACACAATATACAGGAAACCCAGTGTAGAACTTGAATGGGCCGCCGCTCTTGAAGGTCTTCATGGCACAGTCCAAAGACCCAGTGTACGGGTACTTCCCATTGGCATCAGGCTGCATCTTCTGAATCTGTGTCTTCACATAATCAAAGGGCAAACTGCATGCCGACGCAAAGAATCCAGAAACAGCACTGGCTCCTGTAAACCAAGTTGAAGATTTTGTAAGGACTTATAAAAAAACAGCACCTGACATAAACTTTTTACAATGATGTGTAGTTTCAAAAGCTTATTATTTTATACAAGCTGCAGCAAAAAATTGATACATGTAAAGCAAAATGTCAGTGGCATAAGTTATGGAACTGGATAGACAATTACTACAAGTTTAACACAAAAAAATATGACGGATCCAAACACTAGAATCTTACCAATTACAGTCGAAACTTCTCCAGCACCAAATTTGTCTCTGAATAGCTCGACACTCTGATCATAGGAAGCAAGCATACCCATATTCAGTGCCATAGCTCTCACCACAGTTGGGCCTGCACCCTTCCAAAGTGCAAGGACACCTTCATCAGCGATAATTCGGTAGAGTGCGTGGAAAGCATTCTTGTAGTTACGCCGCTGTGCTAACGGCAAGGTCGAATCAGCTTGCATCCTAATGAGTGCCAAATCAGCAGGACTACCAACACATGCTCCAATTGCTCCAGCAGTCAGACCAATGAAAGCTTTCTGAACTAGTGGCAATGGCTTCCCATCATTTGCTTCAACTGCTTTGTTTGTCAGGACCCTGAGAAAATAGCCAAATCAAATATTGGATAATTGTCACATACAAGATCAAATTTTATTTCATAAATTAGCTAAAAAAATCATACATAGTTGATATTAGATATTTCTTCATGATCATAATAAAACAATAAACTAATTAATTCAATTTCACACTGATAGTGCTTCTTCACATTATAAAATGGAAAACTAAATAAAACAATGGTAACAGCCAAGTATTATAATTAACTACTCCTTGCAACTCCAAAAACAAAGGATCTGTCGGTTCCATTCTAGAACAAAACTTTACAATAGCATATTCCTTCTTCCAAAAATATTTAAAGAAAACTCAGGTATGTTACGAAAGAAAGAACAATAATATCCTACAATGGATAAGTCACTTGGAATTCTGCGCAGCGCAGCTTATCAAGCAAGGCTGTATCAGTAAGAATATTTCTGTCAGATATCAGCAACAGCTAGCAAGCAGCATAATCTACAGGCATGTTTAGTTCTCTTGCCCAACAATTGCCCATTTATACTTGTTAGGCAAGGATATGTGTTTGGTAGACCTAACAACGCTTGCTTTGCTTCCATGCAGTATCTACGAGACAATAACAACAGCAACTGCAGGCTTTTCTGGATTAAACTAAAATTTTGAGTTGATGGTCTAGTACATTAGGGGAAGAAGACTAGCTTTATACAACTTGGAATGAGTAAATTTGATCATCTGATTATATGCTTTTCCCTCAGATGTGCAAGAAGGAAATCCTATTAGACAACTAGAAGCAGTGTTTTGAAAACAGGTCTACTAGGTCGTATACTTGGGCACATACAAGTAACGGGTTACCCTACCTGTTACCGTGTAATTTCCAATTATGCCGCATAATCAAGCCGATTATGCCGTCTAATCACTACTAGGTGGGTGACCTGTCAAGTACCGGCTACCAATCTTTAGAACCTTGACTAGAACATCTTAGTTCAAATATTACCATACGAACAATACAATGAAAGTAGTAAGGGAAATTTGGTTTTATAGCATCAAAATTCCATGAGTTTAGCTATATACCACCAAACTTACCCAGTTCATTTTAATACCAGTGAAATATCCCTCCATTCATGTTTATATCACTACCGTCAACTTGAGGGACTTTGCTGTTTAATGTGACTATTTTGCCCTCCCACACCGTCTCCTTCACCCTGCTCATTCTTTGCTTTATTCCTCTTTCCTCGAGAGGTGGCCATTAACATCTTCGGGTGCAAGCTTGCCGGAGCCACTTGTCCGCAACAATACCGGTGCTTGGACAGTAACCAAGCGGCGAGGGCAATCGTTGCACGCCGCCGCCCAGGACACGATCTCGTCCAAACGGAGACCGCCCCGGCCAAACAATCTGAAACTCCCATCTCATAATGGAAGAATCTAAAGCTCTAGATCTAACAAACAATAAAGCAATCCTCATCGGATCTTGCCAAAATCAGATTGAAACTTCTCAATTTAACTAAGCAAACCAAAGCAGATCTTACAATTACAGCTGAATTGCACATACGAAACAAAATTACAGAACGCAAAAATCAATTGCTTCTTACAGCCAAAAAGAAAAAAAAACTCAACCGCCGCCCAAAACCTCAGCTCCCAATCCATGGTAGCTGAGGCCGATGATCCATGAAACCAATGCAGATGAGACAGCATTGAGGTTGCCACATGATGGCTCCGTTGCCAGATCAAGATTCGGGCCAGCACAAGCGCTGTGCGCCGCCTTGACTGGCCTAGTAGACAGAAGGGTGTGGTGGTGCAAGTCCTATCAGCAACACTGATACGCACTTTGGGTGGGGTGGGGGCCAGAGAGGAGGTGGACTGGCCGACGAGGGTGGCGGCGACCGGTGGCGATGAGGAACTCTAGTGGTGTCGCCTCTGTTGGAGGGAGACAAGTGCAGATCTGAAGAGCTAGTGTTGACTCCATCCCCAACTAATTCAAGAGGCAGTGTATTTTTGGAACTTCACATGGCGCATTTGGGCGAAAAAATTAAAAAGGGAATAAATGCTAACAGAGATGGACAGAGTGGTATAAAAGAGAACGGAGGGTTATTTCGCTGGTATTAAAGTGAAGCAGGTAAGTTCAGTGGTATAGAATAGAGCTGAAGTCGTGAAATTTCGATGGTATAGAACCAATTTTTCCAAGCAGTAACCATTTAGAACATTTTTTGTCCATAAATTAAGCACAGTATACAAACCTGAAGGATCCAAGACGGGCAGTTGTATATGTAGCTTGCCTTAGTAAACCAGCAGACAAACCCTGCCAAGAAAAATGTACATGAATTCAAGAAATTGAAGCAACATACCAAACTAATATTGTCAACTGAACATGGTCTGTGCAACTGCAGCACAAGCAAATAATAGTGTATTGAGCAAGGTGAAATGCTACCACCATATCTTTGAGGCATTTCAGATCAAAATCCCAGCAGTAAGAATAGAAAAAAAAAAGTAACAACTGGACCCAGTAAAATATGTCCAAGGACCAAAAAAACAGCTGTAAAACACAGGGTCAAGTCTAATACATGTCCAAAGAAATGTAAAAACACTGGATAAAAAAATGTAAGAATTGGACCCAGGAAAATATGTCCAAACTCCAAAGACCAAAAGAACAGCAGTAAAACACAAGGTCAAGTCTAATACATGATACATGCACAGGGACCAGCACCCAGACACATGCATTAGGATGATTATAAATAGGAATCTCAAGCGTCCGCAAGAACGAACCTTGTAAAAGGAACCGATCCCCTCATTAGCAAGCATCTTCTTTGTGACCTGAGCTGCGGAGCCCTCACCTAACTGGATCTTCACCTGAAAACGAAACAAGAAGAAGAATTATACATAGGTCTGGATCCAGAACACAAGTGCCAAGAATGTACACATCTCCCACAAGACAGGACATCAAGACATTGATGGCTACTAGCCAATTTCCATGTTGCAACAAACGTTAATAGCATGTTTTTTTGGGTGATCCTAAGCCACAACAGGGCATGAAAAATATTCCAACATGGGTGCATCTTTCTCCACTCTCCAGTCTCCAGTAAATCACCCAACTGAACTATTATCATGTTTGCTCGACACGGCCCAAACGTAGTGCCATAGACTAATTTCGTAAGTACTGAAATGTTCCGAGAGCAAATACTAACAGAATATCCCAGGATCAACAAACTACTACCAACTCAATCCATTCAAGACTGCCACAAGACATACAGATCTTCCGATTGAGAGCAGAATAGCACGCCATAGCTTTAGGACAATACCGTGTATACAGCCCCAATCTCCACGGATCTAAGCGACCACAGCGAGCGAATTTCATCATAGATAACCATAGCAAATTGCGCGGCGAACAGAACCCGACGCCTTCATCCCCACGCATCCATGTGACGGCACACACCAAATTCCCGCAGATCTAAGACTAGCCACTCTCATAACCACCCTACAGCAAGCTCCCCTCCCGTATGGGAGCTCACCCGAGGCAGTCCTCGTTTCATCGGATCCAACCCACACATGCGCAGACATCCACCCGATCCATCACTCCGCGTCGCGCGCATCCACCATTACCACAGATTAAGCCTCGAGCGAGCAACCTAACTCCACCAACCCAAAGCCCGCAACCAAATCCGATCCCGCCGCCACCTCAGTCCTCACCCCTCGGGTCGGCCGGGAGCAGCAAGCGCATGATGACATGTATCCGTACCTTGACCATATCGATGGGCTGGATGACGCAGGTGGCGAGCATCCCAGAGGCGCCGCCGTTGACGAAGGGCTTGACCGTCTTCCAGACGCCGGCGGCCGCCGCCGACGCCTGCTGCGGCTGCTGCTGGCTCTTGAGCTTCGCGTCCGCCATCCCCTCCTCCTCCTGCTCCTCGACCACTCCTGAATCCGGCGAGATCTGGGTTGGATTCGCGAGGAGGAAGCGGAGGAGACGCGAGCGAGCTAGCGAGGGCGGGGGTGGTGAAGGCCTAGACCCTAGATCGCTGGGTGCCGTTGCTCTTTTACTAACGCCGATCCGACGCGACGCCCGCCGAAAATAATAAAATAATGCACCGAAAATGTTTAGCGCTGCGTCGCGGCCTCGTGGGCGCCGTTGCGTGCACGGTGGCGACGGTGCTCGTGGACGCGGTCCATAGGAGGCGAGGTGGGGGTGTGCCCGCATGTGGGTGGGGCACAGCACGGGGTTAGGAGGAGTGTGCGGTTGGTGTATGGGATGGGGCTGCGGGGACCTAGGTCCGGTGGGGCCCATAGGCAGGCCCACCTTGCGGCTAGGATACGAATTATGTCGGACTACCGTATACGTTAGGTACGAATGTCGTATAAACTTTTCTATTTAATTAACAAATTCTCTTTTATTCGTTTTGTATTTAAATTTGCATAAAAAATATTGATGTAAGTATGGTAAGAATTTTTATTATTCAAAATTTTATTTTATTGAAACTATTCGAATTCTACGAAGCAATATATGTATTTTTATTACAATATGCGTGGTTCATTGGATGAGTTTTTTAATTTAATATAAATCCATGATCCTTTTAGGTGAAATAAATAAATTAGAATGATTAAGTGTGATTATATTAGGATAAAGTGCCATTTATATCTTCATATTACATAAGTTATGAAGATATCTAGATTCGACCGAATTAACTTGGTATTCGACTCGAATTTATATTCATGGTGACATTCAATTCGAACATGTCTTCGTAGTTGTTCAAAAATACAAATACAAATATGGTTTCATCCAGTGGCGGAGGACGGGAAAAAATGAGGTGGGGCAGATCGAAAGCAATA
This sequence comes from Dendrocalamus sinicus, assembly GCA_036346575.1. NCBI lineage: Eukaryota > Viridiplantae > Streptophyta > Magnoliopsida > Poales > Poaceae > Dendrocalamus > Dendrocalamus sinicus. The sequence goes on along the minus strand of CM070653.1, from coordinate 7,945,216 downwards.
CTATTCAAGCTATAATACCTCCCGCCTTGCCATTGCCGCCGCCGGCCGCTCGCCCACCCGCCCCGAGTCCCGCCCGCCCGCCCGCCTCGAGTCCCGCCGCCCGCCGCCGCGCGCCTCGAGTCCCGCCGCGCCCGCCCCGAAGTCCCTTTGCCTCCGCCGCCGCCTCGTCCGCCCCGCCGCCGCCCCACCGCCCGCCTCGAGTCCCGCCCGCCTCGCTTTGCCCGCCGCCTCCCGAGTCCCGCCGCCGCCCGCCCCGAGTCCCGCCCGCCTCCGCCACCCACCCGCCCGCCGCCCCGAGTCCCGCCCGCCATTGCCGCCGCGCCGCGCTTCTCGAGTCGCCGCCGCCCCGCCGCCTCGCGCCCCGAGTCCCGCCGCCCGCCGCCACGCCCCGCTTCCCCATTCCTCGCGCCGCGCTCCTCCTGTTGCAAAAATTCAAGGTCTGGCCCAAGCCAGAGCTTGCCCTATCGGGCCCTCCGCCACTGGTTTCATCACTAGTCGATTTGTATTTGGATCCGTTTTCATCCCTACTTATGGCTGTAGTGGGAGACGGAGTCCAGGTCACTAGGGTGCGGACGCGGAGGTCCCTGACCTTGCTGTGTGTTGCCCCGTTTACGCCAAGTAGAAAACGCCTCGGAAATACCTGCGACGTAGTAGTGAGTGCTTTGCTTTGGGTCTAATGAATTTTGTTTGAAAATTTGGTAAACGCTAGTAAAAATAGACATTTTGGGTTTCTCGAAGTATCAGGAACCATACAATTTAAATCTTGTAGTTGTTCAACCGAAACGCCATCGAACTTTACTTGGAAATGTTTGCAGTGAAAAAGTTGCGATATAAAATATTATGATGCAGCGCTTGTATTGGCACGCCCAATGTAGAAACTATAAGGTAGTTTCTATACTTGCCAATTAATGTAGACATTACCCATGAAAACTATATTCCCAATGGATAGTTTCTACAAATAAAATTTTCATCCAATCATCTATCTTCTCTCTCCTATCATCTACCTATCACAGCTCTTTCTATCTTGGTTACCGTGTAGACATGGTTTCTTGTATAAGAAACTATTTCTTTATCTCTCCTCCTTAACTACAATGACATATCAGTATTTTGTCTACTTGGCACCTTATTTAATGCTGTAGAAATCATCCATTGGGACTGCCCTAATAGCCATACGTACAAAATTGACGCAACAAATGTCTGACAGTCAAATCTAGTTGCAATGTTGCATCTAAAATTATAAAGAGTGCCGATAAAGGGGGGAAAAGGCATTGGCACGTATTGCCGACTTGTACAGCATGTGACCCTTAAAAAGCCATTTGTACGTTTTAGGCCCCCAGTTGAAACGCATGAAACAAAATACATGTATAGAGAAAATATATTATTTACTTCCTCGCAGAAAATGATTTGCTTGTTGCAACTAATGAATTTATATATGTACTCAATAGCAAGGATTGGAAGTTCTTAATTTGTCTCTAATGGTACATATTGTAGTGAGGAGTTTTTTTTAATCTTTTGTTCTACAAAATTATGAGAATTTTTTTATGTCCTTCAAGAGGAGGAATATGTTGAACGCATAACGGCATAAGAGGCAATCAATGAATCAAGTGCCTTGATATTGAAAAAGTATAGGAGTGCATCATTTGCTGTGCAGTGTGTATCCAATCATCAACCAAGCATTGCACAAGTATGTCGATAATATTCTCCTTTAAAATAAAAACTTTTTTCTGTAACAGTTCCATACCTCTACCATTCACGAGCCTTTAGTTGTCCTCTTGTGCTTTTACATCGCTAAAGTGAAATGAGCACGAGGGCTATTCTTGGCTGAAACGTCACTTTCCTTAAAAATGGCTTTGCCTAGACTTTGTTGATAGGTAGAGAAAGTGAAAGACATCTCGAAATGATGGAAACAACAGTACAAATACTCGTACATCGTAGCCAACCATGTAGACCAAAATTATGGACAAATCCAATCCAGCTATAAGCTGGCTGGCTGCTTGAAATATAAATTTGTAGTATTCCTTTGCCATGCTTACTTCCGTGTATTTGGATTGCCCGAAAGAAGCAAGAAGCGGATGAGAACTTTAAGAGTACATCCTTTGTTGTAAATGACTACAATTTGGTCATGCGTTTTGTAGGGTTCTCGCACGTACACCTATTTATGGTTAAACAACAAAAAGACACGCTTTTAGACCTTACCTTCTCTATCTATACACCACGCCCTCGCCCAAGAAATGTGTTTTTTCTCCATGCGTTCCGCGCACACCCATGCGCCACCCTTCTTGCTTTCACCAGACCGCAACTCTAATTCCCACAGCCGCCGCATCCTGATCTCTCTCCCTTCTCTCATGCCATTGCCACAGCCCTCTCGGGGTGACGCACTTGTTCCAGCCCCTGCACTAGCCGACTGGAAGGAGAGGCTGGTGGACCGGTTCGGCTGGCCTATCCCAGAGAGTACACGTGGCATCCCCCGCACGTGGCTTAACAATCTAAGTGTGTGCCCGCAGGTTGCAACATCTGAGGTCGTCAGGACGCACCTCGTCGCGTTCCTTATTTAGCTCTTTGGTTGGAGCATGTTTTCAGCCACACACGGCGATATTTGCAACGCCGAATTCATTGGCCTTGCTGAGTTTTTGGTGGACGCAGAGTTCAGGGCGATGCCTCGGTACAGCTGGGGATCAGCGGTTCTGTGCGCATCATGGAGCAGTGTCCGTACAACATCTAGATGTACGACGAGTACCTGGAGTGGTATGTACCCCGGTTGCGCAACAGACTGACCATTCTTCCACCAAATCGCCCCAAGCACATCATGCACGAGGAACGTCTGGACCACTCCATCGATCCCCACAATGCTTCGCGATGGCATGACAGCGTAAGACAGTTCAGATATCTTATCGTTCCATTCAATAAATTTGTACTACTCGATACTGAACCTGTTTTATATGTCCCTTCAGTTAGAGCAGGCACAGCGCATCTGTAACATCCCAAAAATTTAAATTTGAAAATGTGAGGCTTTTTAATTATTTCTGCAAAATATTTTATTTGAATTTTGAGTTTATGGTATTTTTCTAAAATTTGATTGAGGTTCACGAACTTGAGAAGTTCAAAAAAAAAACACCAGTGATGTCATAAAAGAAAAGGTGAAATTAATAGAGAACAAAAATTTTAAATACGAATCTGAAAAGATGATCCATAAAAGGAAGGGAGTAACTTGAATTAAAACATAAAATTTCATTTTGGAAATAATGGCATTAAAGTAAATAAATAAAACACAAATACACACACATGTACATATATGTATACAAATTGTACATATGCAAAGGAGAGCTTAACAATATAGGAAATAAAAATATGAAAAATTAAGTAAGCATGATGAGCAAAATATAAAAATGTATGAACAAGAATATACATAAATGAATAGATACCAAAAAAACAAAAAGGGCCATGTACGCCAAACTGCCCAGACCACCAAATGGCGCTCCTCGCCTTCCCTTCCCTGCGCGGTGTCCGACAGTCGCACCCCGCTCGCGGACAGCCGCGCGCGCCGCGGCTCGCCCTTCGCGCGACGCGGCGCCCCTCTTCGGACCGCCGGTCCTCGGCGCCCTCTCGCCCACCTCACGGCGGCCCCCACCATCGCCCCGTCACACGCAGCACCACGTCACCGCCGCCACCGTGGGAATCCATTGCGCTCGCCGCCGCCGCCGCGAATCCATTGCGCCACGCCACGTCGCACGTCGTCGTCCCATCGCCGCCCGGACCTCCGCGCCTCTCCCGCCCCTCTGCACCTACAAAAGCTCTGCTTCCTCTTCCCCTTTGCCCCCGCGCCCTTCTCTCCTCCTCCCCCACCTTTCCTCTTCTTCCCCGAAGACAACCTCCGCCGCCATTTGCCCCGCCGCCGCCTCCTAGGTTGCCCACTCTTCAATTCTTCGCCGGGGAAGCATCCTCTCGGCACCCTCGACCGATCCCACGCGTCAATTGAACCTCCCCGCCACTCTAGCTCGCCGGCACCGTGGGCCTATCGGCGCCGCCGCTATCTCACGCCGTCGGCCCGCCTCGATGCACCCCGGTCCCCGTCGCCACCTCATTCGGCATCCCCACACCTCCGGCGAACCATTTTCGTCCTCCCTGGCTTCCCTCCGACCGCCACCCGCCGGCAACGCCGCCACCGGCCAAATCCGCCCCCACTCCTCTGCTCTGGGCTCCTGCCGCTTGGCTCATCTATGTTCGCTGCCCCAACTAAATCAGGTAACAACGAGGGTTAGACTGGTTAACAGAGCGTGCGTTCACTTAGCCACTGGTTCGATCCCGCTTGCAGTGTTAGGGTATTTAGGCTTTTTGAATTTTTGTTTTGCTGTGTAAGCCGAATGCAGCCAGGGAATCGTCAATAAAACTCTAAAAACAATCCCTCAAAAAAAATAATACAAAAATTTGTTAGGATATAAAAGAGCTTCATAATTACTTAATCATGGATTAATCATCATATGTTAGTATATAATATGGCTTGGGCATTTAATTTAAACCTTTATTAACTAGAGGCTTAATAAGAATGTTGACTAGAGATATGCTCACATGGAATGACAACTTAGTAAATAAAGATTGAATAAAACATAAACCCTTGCAAATTTTAAACCGTAAACCAATGTCATATGCCCTAGCAAATACCATGCTGCCATTAAATATTAGTGGTAGATTTTACTAAATAATGAAATTAAAAATATAAACCCAAATAGCAAGCTAGGCTATCACCTAGATGTATATATATAGACAATCTTTTCTTTAAGACTTAAGTTGCACTAAATAACAACTAAAGGTACATAAGTTGATAACAACCTTTAACTAAAAGGACGTCTTTAATTATAAATGTCTTGTTAGAAAGATATATATGTATTTATTTATTTATTTATTTATTTATTTATGTGGCCATTATAATAAAGTAACCCCTAGGCCATCAGATGTTAAAAGTAATCTACCTAATGTAGCGATGTGAATAGTAGTCATCATTAGCGTGTCATCAATAGATAAATCTCAACCGTAGATCCAGAGGAATATTGATAGTAAAGTATAACCTGGTATAACATGCTCGGTCCTAGATAAATAAATTTAAATAGCAATAATAATAACGTCAACACTATAACAATAAATATACGCAGAATGTCTACGCTACCTAATCCGAATAGCCTCTTTAATTAAAAGTCATCAGTAATGAAAATAATCTTACCACCTTGTATTTTAGTGAACAAGGTACTATTAGCACGACCTAGAATAATACTTCTCGAATTGCTAAAAATATAGGCTATAGGATTAATTTGACAAAACCAGAAATATGTACATCGTGTATATAACTCATACCTTAACTCTTAAAAGCTAACATTAGACAAGGTAAAATCCTATACCCCACTACAGTCTTACATCTACCCATAGGTCTAGCGTGGCTCATGGAACTTCCTTGATAAATATAAAAGTAATAAAAAAGATTATCAATAAAAAGATCAAGTCATGATAATCTACCACCAGCCCTGCCTCAAATCATCCGAATCACCCATTAACTCATAATAAAACTAAAATTGAGTTTATTTGGATCTTTTGAGTTATTTGCTTTTGTTTGGGTTCAGTCGTTGTCGCATAGTTAGAAACTGGAGTCCTGAAGATTCCATGAAGCAAGCGAGGACGAGATCGATGCAGACCAGGAATTAACAATCATCGCATGGGACAACTTTATGTGGGCTCAAGACCGCGGTAAACCGCGCCAGGCGAGTCAATACTTTGATCATGTTAAACCTATGTTTTCTGCAAATTACTTTGATTTAAATTATCAAATTGCATGCTGTTAGTTTATATGCAAATACATGTTTAATTTACGATTCTAGTTATATGCCCATTATTTAACTTGATTAATATTACACCTCCTTTGGAATGTTTGAATGTGTGAACCTTGTCGCCCAAGCAAAATTATAATAGTAATCTTTCGAAAATAAGTCCCTAATTGTACGCCCTGCTTAGTACTGCATAGATATTCAGGGGCGCTGAAATGCCCCAAACATCATGGTCACTTTTAATCATGAGAAACTGGTTTTGGATAGTCATGGTGGGAATGACTGGTATATTTTGACATGATGATTTTATGCTCCCAAAAATCCCAACTTGCTTAAATATCTGAGCGGATGGTTTGGGGGCTGGTATGTGGTGCAGTGGAAGCACAAAATTGTGAAGTGTGGTAGAACCGCTCAGATACTCCTAAGGACCGAATCTTGTCATGACCTCTTGTGTAAAACAGTGCAACCACAAGTCTGCAAAGTGCAACTTGGCTAAGTAAATTTATCGAAATTCCCGGACTCATCTCGCTGGTAGTGGATAGAAGTGGATACGCAAGGGCAAGAGAAGGCCTAAAGGGACACCGAGTGGAGGGTGAAGTTTCCCAGTCGTACTAGCGCTGAGGGGAGTGGAGCCCGAATAACGCTAGTCACCGTGGGGAACATCCTGTGCATAGATGGGACCCACCGCAAGTGGGCAATTTCCCATAAGGTGAGATGATAAAGGGGACTAGATATTTTGAACAGTCACTGTGATGGTCTGCTCAACCACACGACTAAGGAATCGTGTGGGGCAACGAGTTGATTGTCTCTTGTGGTGAAAGTGTACAAACTCTGCAGAGTTAAAACTATTCGAATAGCCGTGCCCACGGTCAAGGGCGGACATGGGAACTTAACTAGATATAGTTCTATTTCAAAATGCTTTATGGATGGGTATGGAAAAGTGAAGGCGTGGAAAGCCCGATTTGAGTTGTCTGGTGTCGTCCGGTGATAATGTAAGCGGTTATAACGCTGAAATGTTAGCATATGGTGCGGATGCCATGTAATGGTGGATGGAATCTGGATCACTATTATTATAGCATTCCTTTACACATTATGTTTTTGAGTAAAACTGCTAGGTCTCAGGAAATTTCTATGTATTGTATTTCAAATAATGACACTTCTAATCTTACAAAATAAAATATGGAAGGAATAAACAAGGTCGTGAGTAAAGGAGATGTATGATTGTAGTATACATATAAAGGTATTAGTGGATCCATGTCGATCATAAATAGAAAACGATAGAGTGGATTATGGGAGAAATACATTGGTAGAGTCTAAATGAGTATATAGGTTAGATAGATGATTTAAACGATTTTTGGAGAATTAGGGAGTGTGATAGTAATTGCTGGATTACAACATTGATAACTATTATAATTCTTGGAAGATGATGATAATATTGGGATTAATAGAATTGATTACTAGATGAGTCAATTGAAATTTGGAGGTATGATAACAATTTTAGGAGTATAATCTTGATCAATGATATTCTTGGTGGATGTATACTAGAATCGTAGACTTGATCACTGATATTCTTGGTGGAGGTATACTAGTGAATTAGTTAGAGATAGATAATAGAAAAGATTGATTACTGGAAGAGCAAATTATGGTTTTGGATCAATAACCGGAGGGATTGGATTGTTAGAAAGTCCTGATACAAATGATATCGGTGGATTTGAAAGTAATTATGTTAGAGAATTATTAGAACTCAGAGATGAAGAGTGGATGAATAGAAATTAAAAGATGGGATTTTTAGGAAATTATAATACAAAAGATATTGGTGGATTGTATAATTGACGATATTCGCTGTTTGGAGTTTTAGACAGCACTCAATATAGAAACTGTGTCTTTGGTGGATTAAGTCAATTATGGCAATCGCCGTGTGGAGTTTAGGTAGAAATAATAACACTATGATTTTATAACAATAATGCTACCAAAAGCGCTTTTTGGCAAATAAAATAAACCGAGCCTCTCCTTTGATAAGCCATACATACTATTTAATTGCATCCTGTGTGTTGGCTCGCGAGCACGGTGGTTTGTGCTCATAATCGCTTTCCCCCCCAAATCCAGAATCAGGAATCAAATCACTACGCTTCAGCAATACTTTTGGATCATGATGGCGAAGAAGATGAAGATGTCAAGAACTAGGTCGCGATCTTCCAGTTGGCTGCCTGTGGGCATGTCCTAAAGGTCCCACCTGTGTGCTTCGTTCTTCCGCTGCTGCAATTTATTGATTTCGGCCTAATCGGCCCATGAGTAAGTCTACTATTATATATTTACGCTTTCGCATGATATGTAATTTGGTATCCATTACTGTAACTGTGAGCACTATCTACTGATCCAGGGAATAGTGCAGTGGAATCACAGAGGATTCCGGATTGTAAAATCTGGGTCCCTACAGCATCGCAAGTGCGTCGGAGGCCGACATCAGTAGTCCGGAGACGCTACCAGCCCTGCAGAAGACTATGAAGTTCATCCTAAAGCAGACAAAAAATAGTGCACAACCTAAGCTGCGACCGTTCCACGAATCACAGTGCGCACATGAGCCACCAAGTGGGGGCACTATGCTCACCCGGCATGTCATCACGACCTAGCGAGTCCAGCCGGCCATCGCAATCTACTGAGTCTGCATGGTGTCATAGTACTAGCCGCCGGTACCAATGAGGAGGTAACTTACGTACGAACCTACATTTTTCCCCCTATTACGCCTTGTGTTACACTAACATCATGGCGTTCTCCCACCGCAGGTCCGTCGTCGAGATGCATCCCTTTTGTCGTCCCACCACCTGCACAGACTACCGCTCCCCGTCGTTCATCTTCGTTGCACATTTGAAAGGTATAAGATTCGCATTGTACATACAGAATATTTGTTGCGACTAATATCATTTCATCTTGCAGCCTCCAATTCAACATGAAGGTGATGACGAGTCCACTAATGACGACACGAGCCTCCCAAATGCTTCTAGAGAGCAGTACACAGTGCTAGAGTTTGCAGCGTACACAGGGAAAAGCTCAGCGTTCTCGGCATACCAAGGGTATGGACACTTCGGTGGACAGAGCTTCTCCAGCTTCGTTGCCGCATCGTACGGTCAGGGTGAGAGCTCCTTCGTACCATAAGGGAGATTTCTAGAGTCCTTCGTACACGACATTATTGTAGGCGGCTCGCAGTTCGACATGTCTGAGCTGGACGACTTCGACCCTCACCAAACCCAGCCTACTCCTACTAGACCACCGCCGGCTACTGAATAGACAGAACGGTCTCCATACCTCCTCCGACCCGATACGCAATCTCCGGACCGACTAACGTACCCAACGGGACATGCTCGTGCGCGACAGAAGACAATGCCACGTACAGGCAGGCAAGGGCGGCGAGAAGATAGCAGTGGATCAGATGAGTGAGTCATGCCATATTTAGTGTGATGCATTTTTTGTACTACTGTAATTACTTTTAATTGTACAAATTCCTACGGTATAAAATTGTAAATAAATGTGAAATATTCGTAAATTTATTATTAAGTTAACCCGAATAAACATGGTAAATTTGGTTCACATAGAATTTTCAAAAATTACACAATAACTACTACTATATCGGGAGGCTTCACATAAAATTTTGTGATTTTTAGAGCTCGTTTGCTATATGTAAAAACTTATAAAAATATCAAAATTGCATGAATTTTTTAGCAACATTCATAATGGATAAAATTACAGTGCGAGATACATTGTGTCGGGAGGCTGTATGTAAATTTTTGTAATTTTTTAATCTCATTTGATATATTTAAAAATTCAAATAAATACTACATAAAAATTAGGGGTAATTAGCGACCTAATTATCGCCGCCTTCCACGACGGTGAGGCTTGCTCGCCGCCCGCCCGTGCGGTAGGTCGCTGCTGATTCGGTGAGGCGGCGGCGCCACATGGCGGCAGCGTCACGTGTCGCCTCGCGGACGCTACCGCCTGGCCTCCAGACGGCAGAAATGATATTTTTGTCAATATGCTCATTATACTGCTATTTTTATAAATATGGTGCGAATCAGTGCCAAAAGTGAGTTTGGCTCATACATTGGTACCATTCTAGTTGACTCACGTGGGAACGCACGTCCGAAACTTTGCTTTCACACTACAAGAGATATGACCTTCTACGATAATTTTCTCATGACGATGGCTAAATTTGTCGCTAAGTCATTCTGCTTTACGACGTTTTTTGGTGGGAGTATGACTTTATGACGAAAATTATATGTCTGTCACTAAGATCTAGTAGCAGTCGTCGTAAACAAAAGGATTTCCATATTATGATGAACTGCAATTTGTCATGCTATACCAACAGACAATCGTCACAATTTATTATTTAAATTTGAACATGACAAGCTCAACTCCACGTATCATATTTTGGAATACAATTTTTTGAATTGTCCAATAGTCTATTTGAGTTGTCACATGTTGAAATTCAAAATTTTTAAATGACCTCGGATGGAAAAACAACCAGAAGAAAAAGTGTATATATCGACAAGTTATAAAACTTTCCAGTTGAAACTTTTTTTCATTTGAGTTCGTTTAGGGCCTCAAAGAATCATTACAATATCTAAAAAAGTCAACACTTTCCATCCTCAATTTTTTTCCGTTCTCAAAAACCAGCCCGTTAGACCCACCAGTCAGGCACCCGTCTAGCCAAAACCCTAGCTAAAAATCGTCCCCAAAATTTTCAGCCGCCATCGTCTTTTTCTCTCCCGCCACCGCCGCGCTCGCTCTTTCTTCTCCCGCCGACGCCGCGCGCTCGCTCTTTCTACCGATTCCAAATTTTTCAGCCGCCCTCCTCCCCGCCGCCTCGCCCTCCTCTCGACGCCTCGCCTCCTCCCGCCGCCTCAGACCTCCTCCCGACGCCCTCCGCCCTCCCCCCCGCCCGCCGCTCTCGCCTCCTCCCCGTCGCTCCGCCCTCCTCCCGACGCCTCGCCTCCTCCCCGCCGCCTGCCGCTCTCGCCTCCTCCCGACGCCCTCGCCTCCTCCCGCCCCCTCTCGCCCTCCTCCCCCGCCGCTCTCCGCCCTCCTCCCCCGCCGCCTCGCCCTCCTTGATGGGGACGGGTCCCGAACTTCCAACGAGTTCGGATAAATTCGATTCGGTGGGCGTGACACAAATCGATCCGGCTTCGAACAACACGTTCGAACCCCGCAATCGCAGCACCACGTCTCCTCGGGTTATCAACCGTGCGCAGCCGTTGACCTCGCCAAGAAGGCTAATCCTTGCTGCGAATCGAAGAACACAAGCAAGAACAAGGAAGAACACAACTGAATTGCGATGTATTGATTCAAGACTCGAAAGTTGGGGTCTCACAAACCGATGAACGCGAAATCGTTAAAAGACATAATTGATCTAAGCAAAACCCCAAACCCTAATGGTGGGGTGGCGGCTGGATATAAAGGAGTTAGGGCGTGCAAAACCCTGGACGCGCCCCTAATGGGCTCCAACACGATACAAAGCCGATCGGCCCAAAAGACGGTGGCGCAGCACCCTGACAGATTCTGAAAGAAATTTAGAATATGAATTTCTTGAATGGTTTTGCAATATATTTTATTTGAGTTTGGATTTTTATGGCATTGTTCTGGAATTTTGTGAGGTTCAAAAAAAATAATAATTAAGAAGCTCAAAAAGAAACAAACATTAGTAATGCCAAAAAGGAAGTATACAAATAATTGAAATAGTGTCTCACCCTGACAACCTAACAATTATTATAATTCGCTAAATCAAAGTCTTATTTAAAGATTAGAAATGGATAATAATAATTAATGCTAAGAAATCATTTTTGATACAACTCAATCATCGTACAAAAGGAAGGAGAGTATGATCAAAAATTTAAATAAAGATGGGTGAGTTCAAACTTTGTAATAGTAAATCGGAAATATATGTATAGAATCAAAATATAGTTTATAAATTAGCCAAAGGGATTGGAATATACAATACTCAAGCTTTTAGAAACTCAATTTTTCAATTCTATTATTTATTCTCCCTATTTTCCAAACCATGCGGTCTCCTCCTTTTTCTACCCATTGCCTTACCCCTCTTTCTCTTACATGCGGCCCGGCCTAATTCCCCTCCCTTCTCTCCTTTCCCCTACGCGCGGGCCGCGGCTCCTGCTCCCGCTCCCCCTCTCTCTTTCTTCTCTGGCTTTTTCCCAGGCGCTGCGCTCCCTTTTCTTTCCTCCCTCCTTCCCTTCCACGGCGGAGCTTCTTCCACGTCTCCTCCCACCTTCTCCCATGTGCGAATCCATAGCGAGGCAAGACGGATCTCGCGCGCTGCCACGCCCGCCTGCAAAGACCGAGCCCCGCGCCTCCGTCGAGCCCCGTGCCGGGCAAAGCCCCGCGGGTAATTTCCCCGTCGCCCGGTCCTCCGTCGCCGCTAAGCTCCGCCCGGTCCGTCCTCGGCCGCGCCTTCCTGCCCCTCTGCGACTACAAGTACCCCCGCGCCACTCCTTTCTCACTTGTCCTCTCTTCCGCCCGGCACCCGAGAGCCCGCCTCTACCCATGCGACGGCCGCAGCGCCTCCATGCCGCTCCCGGCCTTCCGGCGACGTCCAACCACCTCAAGTGCGTCAAAGTGTGCCCCTGCTCCCTGTGTACCTCCCCGCCGCGTTAATCGGACTCCGGTGCGCCGGAGCTCGCGCACGGCCCATCTTCCCCAACACCGGTCGCCGCCGCCATCCACACCGCCACCTCCTCCTCGCACTATCTCTTTTCGATTCCGCGCGATGGGAGCAACTACTCGGCACCGAGCTGTCCCAATCCTCGGCCGGAGCTCCTGCGCCGAGCTCCCGGCCATGGTGACCTCCCCGCGCCACCCATGGCCCGCGTCGCCGGCTCACCACAACCCCTTCCCCGCTCGGCCAGCCTCGTGGTAAGCATGCCCCCACCTCCCTCATGCTCATGCGCACCTCACTTTCCCCTCTCCTTCACTCCGTCTCGCCGCCCGCTCCACCTTCGCTGCGCGGCTGCTCGCGCCGTCGACCCCCCGGCGCCACCTCGGGCGCGGCACCTCCCCATTAGCCTCCCCACCTCCGCGAACTCGTTTTCCGGTTGCCTCATCTTCTCCGCCATCGCCTACCGCCGGCACAGCCAGCCCGAGCGCCGTCGGCATGCTCTGCTTTTGCCCGGACGTGGAGTGCATTTAGCAAACGGTCCCGTTGTTGTATCGATAAAGGGCAATAGCCCGATGGTACACCGAGCGTGCATTAGTCCACGGATCGGGATTCGATTCCCATCCTTCCCGTCTCCCCTCTCTTTTGCCATTTTAGTTTTAAAACATTTCAATTAGGAAATTAATCCAGCAAAAATTGGAAAATCGAAATGGTTCATGAAACTAATAAGATTTAACTAGGATTTTAAAGAGCTTAGGCATGATTTAATTGGGTTAGTTGTCATGATAAATAAGTAGTGTAACTTTAAATTTTAAATCTAATAATTTATCAAAGGCATGAAAGAGGGAAATTGCTTTGGATAAATGTCTACATGTAATAAAGATGTCCCTAATTAACATGTAAACATATATGCCAAATATTTGTCATGCCACCGCTAAACAAACCCCAATGACCTAATTTAACAGCCCTAGGTCATCAAGATTCAAAATAGTATCACGGGCATATAAATATTCTAATTGAACGTGTAACCAATAGCATGAGTAAACAGGGTCACATAAAATGATTCATCTCAAGCCTTGCTCAGATTGCTAAGTTTAAACTAAAACTTGAGATAAAATTTAACATATAGTAACTAAAGTATAAGCAAGATAATAATAGTGCCACCAATTAAAACTTAACACTAGCTTTAGTGCATATTCATATGGGGTATAATTGTGTGTGTGTATATATATATATATATAGCAAGCCAGGACCCGTATAAATGAACCCTAATTCAAATTAAACCTTGGCCTGGTGATAAATGGAGATACATGAAATATCATATAGCACTCGACAAAATACACTAATGCATAGGTTTAACCTAGCTCATGGGACTTCCTTGATAAATGCCAAAAATAATAAAAGAGATGGTTAATAAAAAGATCAAGCCATCGTATTCTATTACCGACCTTACCTCAAATCACTCGATCACTCCTTGACTCATAACAGAACTAAATTAAGTTTATTCGGATCTTTTGAGTTATTCGATTTTATTTGGATTCAGTCGTTTATCGCATAATTAGAAATTGGAAGTCTGGAGGACTCATGGGATCAAGTGAAGTCAAGCTCGAAGTGAAGATATGCGCCAAAAACTGAAGAGAAAGCGTCGTGTAAGAGAAAGCATCGAGTGGGCTCAAGACTGCGGTAAACCGCGCCAGGCGAGTCAATACTTTGATTATGTTGAACCCACATTTATGCAAATTACTTTGTGTTAAATTAACAAAATGCATGCTGTTATTTTTATGCAAATACATGCTAAACTTGATATTCTAGTTATATGCCAATGTTTACCTTGAATAGTATTACCCCTCCTTTGGAATGATTGAATGTGAAAACCTTGTCGCCCTAGCAAAAGTATAATATTAATATTTCAAAAATAAGTCCCTAATGATATGCTATGCTTAGTGTTGCATTAATACTCAGGGGGCGCTGAAATGCCCCATACATCATGATCGCTTTTTAATAATGAGAAAATGGTTTGGGCAGTCATGGTGGGAATGACTGGTATATTTGACATGACTATTTTATACCCTCCAAAAATCTCAACATGCTTAAATATCTTGGCGGACTAGTTCGAGTGTGTGAATATGTGGTGCAGTGGAAGCACAAAGTGGATTAATGGTAGACCGCCCAGATAACCCTAAGGACCGAATCTTGTCATGTCACCCGTGTAAAACAGTACAACCACAAGTCTGTAAAATACAACTTGGCTAAGTAGATTTATCGAAAACCCCGGACTCATCTCGCTAGTAGGAGATAGAAGTGATTATGCAAGGGCAAGGGAGGGCCTAAAGGGACACCGAGTGGAGGGTGAAGTTTCCCAGTCGTGCTAGCGCAGAGGGGAGTGGAGCCCGTACGCTAGTAGCTGTGGGGAACATCCCGTGCAACATATGGGACCCACCGCAAGTGGGCAGTCTCCCATGGGGTGAGATGACAAAAGGGTCTAGATACTTTGAAAAGTCACTGTGATGGTCTGCTCAACCACATGACTAAGGAATCGTGTGGGGCAACGGGTTGATCGTCTCTTGTGGTGAAAGTGTACAAACTCTGCAGAGTCAAAACTATTCGAATAGCCGTGCCCACGGTTAAGGGCGGACATGGGAACTTAACCAGATATAGTTCTATTTCAAAATGTTTTGTGGGTGGGATGGGAAAAGTGGAGGGCAGTGAAAGGCCCTAGTTTGGAGTTGCCCTAGGTGTCGTCCCAGTGGTAAGTTAAGCGGCTATAACGCTGAAGAAATTGCTATATGGTGCGATGCCATGTAACGGTGGATGGAATCGAATCGATATTAATAATGCATTTCCTTGTACATTATGATTTGTTCCAAAATTGCTAAGTCATAGGGCTTTTTAATTAATTGTATTCAAAAGCACTTTACGCAAAATAAAATAGCCCGAGCCTCTCCTTTGTTAAGCTATGCATACTATTTATTTGCATTCTGTGTATTGGCTCGCGAGCACGGGTCGGAGTGCTCACGCTCGCTTTTGCGGCAAATTCAGGAGCAGGAATCGGAGCACTACGCTTCAATAATACCTTTGGATCACGATGGCGAAGAGGATGAAGATGTCAAGGACTAGGTCGCGAACCTCCAGTTGGTGCCTGTGGGCATGTCTGAAGGTCCCACTGTGTGCTTTGTTCTTCCATTTGCTGCAATTTAATGATTTCGGCCTAATCAGCCCATGAGTAAGTCTACTATTATATTTACGCTTCCGCATGATATGTATTTTGATATTCATTACTGTAACTGTGAGCACTATCTACTGATCCAGGGAATAGTGCAGAAAATCACAGAGGAATCCGGATTGTAGAATCTGGGTCCCTACAACGATGGTATCAGAGCATATCGACTGCAGGTCGTGACCTAGTTAGCCTGGCCGTTAGTTCATGGTTAGAAATATTTCTTTAAAATACTATTTCCAAAAATATAAGTTATATTGCTCATTCTTATCTCCCTTAAAAGATTCTTTCTCATCCAAATACTGCCTTAGCCATTTTTACTTCTAGAGCTCTCTTATCCCGAATTCAAAACATTAACCCAAGGGTGAGTGCTAATATCAATCAAATTACCCCCAAATACTTCCCTTTTCGTTCTATTGATTTTGAAAGAAAGATTTTGCTCCTCTTCTCGTACCTTCACTCCAATGTTTTAAGGCTAGGAACGTCGAAGATATTTATGAAGGTAAGATAGATTCGTTTTAAAAGAACTATGCAGATGAACCATGAGCCCTTATGTGTGCTTTCCCGAGTAGACGTTGTACTGTTGCAAGATTTTCATTGGGCCCTGTGCACTGCCTTCTTGCCCTCGGGTGTCCTATTTCACGGTCACAGTAAAAGAGTGTTTTAAAAATTGGTGTGGTTCTGTATCACCCCAGCTTTCGGTGTATATTCTTTTAAAGTTATAATGGGTTTAGAATATCTTATCCCCACGATTCTATCCTTGCCTCATGCTATTCCCTCTCACCTTTTGCTGAAAACCCCATCGGATCCAAAGGAGCGAAATAACAAGTAACCCAAAACTAGGGCAACCAAGAAGAAGCGAAGACTTTTCAACCTCCCAGTATTTAAGGAAAACATCACTATGAAGAAGACCACCCGCCAGGAGAGAGCCCGCAGAGCAAGGTCACTTGCTTCTGCGAAGGACAAGACCCTTGCCCCACGAATTGCTCCTCAAATCTATTATTGACCAAGCAACTAGAGTACAATAGATGAATAATGGCAATCGTCATTTATTTAAGGGGGGTAGCATTAAGAGACAAAAATGTTGAAAAACTACCACGATGTTTTGGAGGTGCAACAACCTGGACTCAGAGTTATCGAACCACTACGAGAAGATTTGAAGAACTGGAAGTCTTATAGTGATAAGGACAACAGGCCGCCTACCCTTAGGGCATAGGTCAATACTACCCACCCATCAAAACGAAATTCTACAACCATATGTCCAATAGGCGATGCAACTACGCCATTCTACGATGACGTGAGGACAACGATGGCAAAGAGCAAGTGCTTGGAAGTCTACGACCTATCCCGGAGAACCAGGTTTCTCTCTTCCCTTTTGACTTCTCCAAGTGCTAACCCTGTTGTGCAGATTTCCATCTCTCCGTGGAGCTAAAGAACTAAACGTCGAGCAACATTCCGAAACCCATTGCTAGTATAGCCTCACCTGCTTCTTTCTACTCTACCGGAATCTCGGGGGCGAGATTCATTTAAGGGGGGTAGATTTGTAACATCCTGAAAAATTTGAAATTTAGAATATGAATTTCTTGAATGGTTTTGCAATATATTTTATTTGAGTTTGGATTTTTATGGCATTGTTCTGGAATTTTGTGAGGTTCAAAAAAAAATAATAATTAAGAAGCTCAAAAAGAAACAAACATTAGTAATGCCAAAAAGGAAGTATACAAATAATTGAAATAGTGTCTCACCCTGACAACCTAACAATTATTATAATTCGCTAAATCAAAGTCTTATTTAAAGATTAGAAATGGATAATAATAATTAATGCTAAGAAATCATTTTTGATACAACTCAATCATCGTACAAAAAGGAAGGAGAGTATGATCAAAAATTTAAATAAAGATGGGTGAGTTCAAACTTTGTAATAGTAAATCGGAAATATATGTATAGAATCAAAATATAGTTTATAAATTAGCCAAAGGGATTGGAATATACAATACTCAAGCTTTTAGAAACTCAATTTTTCAATTCTATTATTTATTCTCCCTATTTTCCAAACCATGCGGTCTCCTCCTTTTTCTACCCATTGCCTTACCCCCTCTTTCTCTTACATGCGGGCCCGGCCTAATTCCCCCTCCCTTCTCTCCTTTCCCCTACGCGCGGGCCGCGGCTCCTGCTCCCGCTCCCCCTCTCTCTTTCTTCTCTGGCTTTTTCCCAGGCGCTGCGCTCCCTTTTCTTTCCTCCCTCCTCCCCTTCCACGGCGGAGCTTCTTCCACGTCTCCTCCCACCTTCTCCCACTGTGCCGAATCCCGCAAGCAGGCAAGACGGATCTCGCGCGCCTGCCCTGCCCCTGCTGCACAGCACCGAGCCCCGCGCCTCCGTCGAGCCCCGTGCCGGGCAAAGCCCCGCGGGTAATTTCCCCGTCGCCCGGTCCTCCGTCGCCGCTCAGCTCCGCCCGGTCCGTCCTCGGCCGCGCCTTCCTGCCCCTCTGCGACTACAAGTACCCCCGCGCCACTCCTTTCTCACTTGTCCTCTCTTCCGCCCGGCACCCGAGAGCCCGCCTCTACCCATGCGACGGCCGCAGCGCCTCCATGCCGCTCCCGGCCTTCCGGCGACGTCCAACCACCTCAAGTGCGTCAAAGTGTGCCCCTGCTCCCTGTGTACCTCCCCACCGCGTTAATCGGACTCCGGTGCGCCGGAGCTCGCGCACGACCCATCTTCCCCAACACCGGTCGCCGCCGCCATCCACACCGCCACCTCCTCCTCGCACTATCTCTTTTCGATTCTGCGCGATGGGAGCAACTACTCGGCACCCCGGAGCTGTCCCAATCCTCGGCCGGAGCTCCCTGCCGCCCGAGCTCCCCGGCCATGGTGACCTCCCCGCGCCGCCCATGGCCCGCGTCGCCGGCTCACCACAACCCCTTCCCCGCTCGGCCAGCCTCGTGGTAAGCATGCCCCCACCTCCCTCATGCTCATGCGCACCTCACTTTCCCCTCTCCTTCACTCCGTCTCTGCCGCCCCGCTCCACCTTCGCTGCCGGCTGCTCTCGGCGCCGTCGACCCCGGCGCCACCTCGGGCCGCAGCACCTCCCCCATTAGCCTCCCCACCTCCGCCAGAACTCGTTTTCCCGGTTGCCTCATCTTCTCCGGCCACCGCCTACCGCTGGCACAGCCAGCCCCGAGCGCCGTCGGCATGCTCTGTTTTGCCCCGGACGTGGAGTGCATTTAGCAAACGGTCCCCGTTGTTGTATCAGTAAAGGGGCAATAGCCCAGTGGTACACTGAGCCGTGCATTAGTCCACAGATCGGGGATTCGATTCCCATCCTTCCCCGTCTCCCCCTCTCTTTTTGCCATTTTAGTTTTAAAACATTTCAATTAGGAAATTAATCCAGCAAAAATTGGAAAATCAGAAATGGTTCATGGAAACTAATAAGATTTAACTAGGATTTTAAAGAGCTTAGGCATGATTTAATTGGGTTAGTTGTCATGATAAATAAGTAGCGTAACTTTAAATTTTAAATCTAATAATTTATCAAAGGCATGAAAGAGGGGAAATTGCTTTGGATAAATGTCTACATGTAATAAAGATGTCCCCTAATTAACATGTAAACATATATGCCAAATATTTGTCATGCCACCGCTAAACAAACCCCAATGACCTAATTTAACAGCCCTAGGTCATCAAGATTCAAAATAGTATCACGGGCATATAAATATTCTAATTGAACGTGTAACCAATAGCATGAGTAAACAGGGTCACATAAAATGATTCATCTCAAGCCTTGCTCAGATTGCTAAGTTTAAACTAAAACTTGAGATAAAATTTAACATATAGTAACTAAAGTATAAGCAAGATAATAATAGTGCCACCAATTAAAACTTAACACTAGCTTTAGTGCATATTCATATGGGGTATAATTGTGTGTGTATATATATATAGCAAGCCAGGACCCGTATAAATGAACCCTAATTCAAATTAAACCTTGGCCTGGTGATAAATGGAGATACATGAAATATCATATAGCACTCGACAAAATACACTAATGCATAGGTTTAACCTAGCTCATGGGACTTCCTTGATAAATGCCAAAAATAATAAAAGAGATGGTTAATAAAAAGATCAAGCCATCGTATTCTATTACCGACCTTACCTCAAATCACTCGATCACTCCTTGACTCATAATGTAACTAAATTAAGTTTATTCGGATCTTTTGAGTTATTCGCTTTATTTGGATTCAGTCGTTTATCGCATAATTAGAAATTGGAAGTCCGGAGGACTCATGGGATCAAGTGAAGTCAAGCTCAAGTGAAGATATGCGCCAAAACTGAAGAGAAAGCATCGTAAGAGAAAGCATCGAGTGAGCTCAAGATCGCATGAAACCGCGCCAAAGTAGTCAATACTTTGATTATGTTGAACCCACATTTATGCAAATTACTTTGTGTTAAATTAACAAAATGCATGCTGTTATTTTTATGCAAATACATGCTAAACTTGATATTCTAGTTATATGCCAATGTTTACCTTGAATAGTATTACCCCTCCTTTGGAATGATTGAATGTGAAAACCTTGTCGCCCTAGCAAAAGTATAATATTAATATTTCAAAAATAAGTCCCTAATGATATGCTATGCTTAGTGTTGCATTAATACTCAGGGGGCGCTGAAATGCCCCATACATCATGATCGCTTTTTAATAATGAGAAAATGGTTTGGGCAGTCATGGTGGGAATGACTGGTATATTTGACATGACTATTTTATACCCTCCAAAAATCTCAACATGCTTAAATATCTGGGCGGACTAGTTCGAGTGTGTGAATATGATGGGAACGGGGTCCCGATCTTCCAACAGGTTCTGGATACGTTCGATTTGGAGGAGGCGCGACACAAATCGATCCGGCTTCCGAACGACACGTTCCGAACCCCGCAATCGCAGCACCACGTCTCCTCAGGTTATCAACCGTGCGCAGCCGGTTGACCTCGCCAAGAAGGCTAATCCTTGCCTGCGAATTGAAGAACACAAGCAAGAACAAGGAAGAACACAACTGAATTGCAGATGTATTGATTCAGCACTCGAAAGTTGGGGTCTCACAAACCGATGAACGGCGAAACTGTTAAAAGACAGAATTGATCTAAGCAAAACCCCCAAACCCTAATGGTGGGGGTGGCGGCTGGATATAAAGGAGTTAGGGGCGTGCAAAACCCCTGGACGCGCCCCTAATGGGCTCCAACACGATACAAAGCCGATCGGCCCAAAAGACGGTGGCGCAGCACCATGACAGATTCTGAACGCCCACTTGTTTCGACGATTCCCGTTGACTCAGAAGGAATTTTGACATGGGACCAAAGCCATTGGAAAGGTGGTCTTCTCAGCTTTCCATACATATGTGGAACGTCCAAAACGGAGTCCGGATGCGATCTGGGCGTCCGTTTTAGTGCGGTCTGATCCTGGACTCCGAATTGGATTCGAAGTCGGTTTGAGTTGGGCCTCCAACATGATTCGACCGCCCTTGCTGGACTTGTGCGTCTTGTAGCCCTTCTCCAAGTACTTCCAGGTCCTCTCCATGGTTCCTAATCATAATTAAATCATTAGGTAGCAATCTATTCTCGAATGAACAAAAGGAAGTACTTAGGAACGAGCTCACCAGTAAATTCAATTGTCGGCGCGAGCTCTAGTGATTGGTCCTTGAATGTCAAGTGGAGGAGTGTTGTATGTATCCGAAGAAGTGATGTCCTCATCATCCTCCCCTCTTGAAGCGGAGTTGTCCTCAACTCAGCCTCATCTTCTTCTCCCAAGTATGGCTTCAAATCTGAAATGTTAAAGGTGGGACTAACCCCAAACTCGGAGGCAACTCAAGTTTATATGCATTATCATTTATCTTCTCAATTATCTTAAAAGGACCAGCAGCTCTAGGCATCAATTTTGATTTTCTTAACTCAGAAATCGATCCTTTCTCAAGTGCAACCAAACAAAATCACCCGGTTCAAGTGTAACTTCCTTTCGACCTTTACTACCAGCAATCCTATATTTTCATTCATCTTTTCAATGTTTGCCTTAGTAGTCTCATGCATTTGGACAATAAAATCGCACGCTCCTTAGCATCATTATGAACTCTCTCACTAGTAGGCAAAGGTAAAATATCAATAGGGGCACGGGATTGAATCCATACACTACCCGAAAAGGACTTACCTTAGTGGTGGAGTGTTCCGCTCGATTATATGCGAACTCAACATGCGGTAAACACTCTTCCCACAACTTCAAATTGTTCTTCAAAATAGCTCTCAACATGGTAGACAATGTGCGGTTCACTACCTCGGTTTGGCCATCGGTTTGTGGGTGACATGTTGTAGAGAACAACAACTTTGTACCCAACTTGTTCCATAGAGTACGCCAAAAGTGACTCAAGAACTTGACATCACGATCTGAAACAATAGTAGAAGGCATACCATGCAAACGAACTATCTCTTTGAAAAAGAGGTCAGCAATATGAACGGCATCATCGGTTTTATGACATGGTATAAAGTGAGCCATCTTAGAAAAGCGATCCACAACAACAAAATGCTATCCCTCCCCTCTTAGTCCCGGGCAATCCTAAAACAAAGTCCATAGAAATATCTCGCCACGGAATAGAAGGAACAGGAAGAGGCATATATAAACCATGTGGATTCAAGCGAGACTTAGCTTTTTGACATGTAGTGCAGCGAGCTACAAACCGCTCAACATCTCGCCTCATCTTTGGCCAAAAGAAGTGTGTGGCCAAACGTCCTCCGTCTTTTTAGCACAAAATGTCCCATCAAACCGCCTCCATGCGCCTCCTGCAACAACAAAAGACGAACGGATCCAACTGGAATGCATAGACGGTTAGCTCTAAACAAAAAACCATCATTGATCATGAATTTATTCCATGCTTGTCCCTCTTTACAATGCAACAACACATCCTTAAAATCAGCATCAAGAGCATATTGTCCTTTAATAGTTTCAAGACCAAAAATGCGACAATCAAGTTGAGACAACATGGTATAGCGTCGAGACAAAGCATCAAGAATCACATTATCCTTCCCTTTCTTGTGTTTAATGACATAAGGAAAAGATTCAATAAATTCAACCCACTTAGCATGTCTACGATTCAAATTGGTTTGACTACGAATATGCTTAAGTGATTCATGATCGGAATGAATGACAAATTCTTTAGGCCATAAATAGTGTTGCCACGTCTCTAAAGAACGAACAAGAGCATACAATTCTTTATCATACGTGGAATAATTAAGAGTAGGACCATTCAATTTTTCACTAAAGTAGGCAATGAGTTTGCCTTCTTGCATCGAACACCACCAATACCAATTCCGCTAGCATCACATTCCACTCAAAAGTCTTACCAAAATTCGGAAGTTGGAGCAATGGTGCGTGTGTAAGCTTGTCCTTCAAAAGATTAAAGGACTCCTCTTGTGATGGCCCCAATGGAACACGACGCCTTCTTTGTCAACTCAATCAATGGCGTCGCAATGGTGCTGAATTCCTTGACAAAGCGGCGATAAAATCCTGCAAGGCCAAGGAAACTCCGCACTTGGGAGACCGTCGTGGGCGTGGGCCAACTCCATATCGCCTCCACCTTGGCTCTATCAACCTCAATTCCCTGTGGAGTCACAACATAGCCAAGAAAAGAGACTCGATCCGTGCAAAAGGTGCACTTGTCAAGGTTACCAAACAAACGTGCATCTTTCAAAGCATTAAAAACAGCACGTAAGTGATTCAAATGTTCATCCATGGACTTGCTATAAATCAAGATATCATCAAAGTAAACAACCGCAAATTTGCCAATGAAAGGACGTAAAACCTCGTGCATTAATCTCATGAAAGTGCTAGGTGCATTAGTTAAACCAAAAGGCATGACTAACCACTCATACAAGCCGAACTTAGTTTTAAAAGCAGTTTTCCATTCATCGCCAAGTTTCATTCTTATTTGGTGGTATCCACTACGCAAGTCAATCTTTGTGAAAATTAGAGCACCACACAACTCATCAAGCATGTCGTCTAGCCTAGGAATAGGATGACGATACCTTATAGTAATGTTGTTAATGGCTCTACAATCTACACACATACGCCAAGAACCATCTTTTTGGGAACCAAAAGAACAGAACAGCACAAGGACTAAGGCTCTCACGCACGTACTCCACGGTCCAAAAGGTCTTGGACTTGTCGCTGAATCTCCTTAGTCTCTTCGGGATTGGTCTGTATGCCGCACGGTTTGGCAAACTCGCTCCAGGATTAAGTCAATCTGGTGTTCAATCCTCTAATGGGTGGAAGTCCTGGAGGTATCTCATCGGGAAAACATCTCTAAACTCCCGCAAAGGTTAGTGACAGAGCGAGGCAAAGTGCAAGGCATATTATCAAGGGAAAATAAAGCATCTTTGCACACAAAAGCATAGCATGTATCATTAACATCATCAATTTCAGCAAGGTCTGATTTTGTGGCAAGCATAACAGAATTTTTCAAATGGATTACTTGCTGTTTTTCAGATTTATCATGTTCCTTTGCATCATTAGCAGCAGCAACTCTCTCCCTATCGGCCTCTATAATCTCAGTTGGGTCAAAGGCGTAAAGTAACTTTCTTTCCCTTATGCATAAAAGTGTATTTGTTACTACTACCATGGTGTAAAGCATCATTATCAAATTCCCAAGGTCGACCCAATAAAAGAGAGCATGCTTGCATGGGAACCACATCACAATCAACATGATCAGATAACCACCAATGGAAAATGGACTCGGCATGTTTGCGTTACCTTAGCTTTTCCGAATCATTTAACCACCGAATATGGTATGGATGTGGATGTGGTCGCGTGGTCAAGCCAAGCTTCTTGACCAAATCGAACTCACCAAGTTGTTGCAACTTCCTCCATCAATGATGACACGCACGCCGGTTCTTGATTGCGAAGAAAGTCTGAAACAAATTATGGCGTTGAAGCTTGTCGGTTTGTTCTACCTGTGCCGAGGACTCGCTGCACAATGATGCTCCGTAGCGTCATTGTGGACGCCCACCAAGGACCAGTCCTCATCACCACCGCCATTGTCATCCGAGGCAGCAGCAGCATCATCATCCTCCTCGACATCCGAAGTGTCGATGTAGCCTCCATCTTCTCGTGGCGATGTATGCCCGCTGGCTAGGGCAATTCTTCCGCACATGACCAAGCCCATGGCAGCGATGGCACCGAATGTCGGAGGAGCGACCCGCTGAAGCCACGGAAGAAGAACTACTCTTGGCCGAACTCGCAAAGAATTTTTGAAGGTGGCCGGTGGCGCCGCTGCAATCTTGTTCACAGTGGTGGAGGAGAACGAAAATTCAAGAAGACTTGGCGCCCCGCGATGTAGTCGTCGCGGCGTGTAGAAGGGTCGTTCGGTCGTGCCTTCGCTAATTCCTTGCGCCCCCGCAATTCTTTTCTACAAGCATAGCAAGGTGGAACAACTGGTTGATGAGTAAATTCTTTATAATCAACAATATCCTGAATTTCACGCCAGAACCCCGTAGAAACGACAAATCTTATCCTCTGTGTCCTCAACAACCCCACAACGCATCATACCCTTTTGAAGCTCAGATAATAGTCCCGAATGTAACGATCACCTTGTTCTAAGCGCTGCAATTTTTTCTCAATTCAAGTTTATATGTGGGAGGAACAAAACGACACGCATATCTTCTTTTAATCGCTCCCATGTATCAAAGTTGTAAGCGCATGTTACTTAGTTCATTCCACCGGATAATAGCAAAGTCTTTAAACTCACTAGTAGCTTGTCTAACTCTATGTTGTTCAGAACCAAGTGAGAATTAAATTTCTCGCTCTACCGTCATCTCCCAATCAAGATATATTTCAGCATCATAAAGACCAGTAAAAGATGGAATGGTAAACTTAACTTTAGCAAAGGGTCGCCGTTACCATGACGAGTCCGGTTATTACCTTCCATACCATGTCGGTTCGTTATTACCTCCCATACCTTGTCGGTTTTGCTGAAGACGCCGACGTAGTCGTGCATCTTGTGTCGCCACGATCAATGTTGCCATCGCATCATACACTATGTCATCATCGTGACGATGGCCGTCATTGACAGTGGCGACGTGCCTCCAATTTGTCCATCCGACCGCTGAGGTCACCAACCGCCGCTCCACCCGCCAATGCCTTCCGTGGTGTTCAACTTGGCAATGGCGGCAACGATGGTGTCCATTCTCGCGCCGAGTGAAGCATTTTGTTTGTCGAGCGCAGCTTGTAGCGGCCGCGACTAACACACTCGTTGAAATCGACCGTGACCCATGTCCTTCGTCTCCCGCCATGGTTAGTGGAAACACAGGAAAACAAAAGGATTATCCCTATCAACTACAAATGAAGGGCGTGGAATCTCGCAAAGGAAGTGGCTTACCAAGCTCTTGCAAGTGTTCTTACCAAAGCGAGGTGGTACAACCGTGGCTGGTTCGTGAAACCATGTCGAGCGTGGATACGATTGCAAGGGTCAAAACTGTGCTATCCCAAGTAGATATATGGAGCTTGGAAGGCCAAATATATCGTGGAACACAAATCAATAACAGATAGTAATGCTGAATAAATGTCCAAAGCACTGGTCCTAGTTGCTGGCCTAAATGTGTCCTATATCGGTGTTAGGATATGATGAACAAGGAATCACGGCGTAAAGTAAGCGAAGACAAAGAACAAAGATGGCCAGGAATGAGAAAATTAATTCAGCATAAGCACAAAACAAATGAAGCTCACACCTAAAACTGTGCTCATCTGGTTTTTCTCTTTTTTTCTTTTTTTAGGCACAGAACTCAGTGCCTTTGCTCATGAGCAAAACTAGGTGCCAAATTTTTCTTTTTTGTTTTTTTCTGTTATTTTTTCACAAAGCAGAGCACAGAAATAGGAACCACACAAAGTTTCAATTCAATCTGATGTAAGGTGTGGCCTACAGAAAATAATGAATGTGCTGGAAATTCGTGAATCAATTTTGAGCTCGAGTACTGCACTTTCCAGGCCGAATTTGGGAAAATAAAATCGCCGAAACCGACCGAGTTAGGTCGATTTCGATGCAAAATTTAATTTCACCCAATTTCAAAAAATCGCCTGATTTCGAGTCCGTATGCAAAAGTTATGGCCGTTTGAAGATAGGACTCGAGTTATGGTTTCGTGGAGGCCGAAACAAAATCGGGTGGAGGAAATTGGTGGAAATTGGTGGCGAAGCTCGGGAAAGGTGGGGATGGTGTTGTGTGATCACGAGACGCGAAGGATGACTCAAACAGAGGGTGGGATATGGGTGGGAAAACAAAAACAGAGGGTGGAATACGCGATGGATGACAGCTAGGGTTTGTATGAGAGGTGGCGGAAGCAAGATAACCGGAAACAAAACATGATCTAAACTAGCAACACAACTCGACTAAGGACACAAACTCAACACTACGGACTCTGAAATTAAATTGTGCAAAAGGCTAAACAAGATCTGGGACAGGAAACAACCTACGACTACAAAATTTTTTGTAGGGCTTTTCTTGGACTCTAGGATGAAACGAAAACAACAAAGGTAGGGTATTCTCAAACCTGAAGGAACACCAAGCTCTGATTACCACTTGATGGGAACGGGTCCCGATCTTCCAACAGTTCGGATACGTTCGATTTGGTGGAGGCGCGACACAAATCGATCCGGCTTCCGAATGACACGTTCGAACCCCGCAATCGCAGCACCACGTCTCTCGGGTTATCAACCGTGCGCAGCCGCTGACCTCGCCAAGAAGGCTAATCCTTGCCTGCGAATCAAGAACACAAGCAAGAACAAGGAAGAACACAACTGAATTGCAGATGTATTGATTCAGCACTCGAAAGTTGGGGTCTCACAAACCGATGAACGCGAAACTGTTAAAAGACAGAATTGATCTAAGCAAAACCCCAAACCCTAATGGTGGGGTGGCGGCTGGATATAAAGGAGTTAGGGGCGTGCAAAACCCTGGACGCGCCCCTAATGGGCTCCAACACGATACAAAGCCGATCGGCCCAAAAGACGGTGGCGCAGCACCATGACAGATTCTGAACGCCCACTTGTTTCGACGATTCCCGTTGACTCAGAAGGAATTTTGACATGGGACCAAATCCATTGGAAAGGTGGTCTTCTCAGCTTTCCATACATATGTGGAACGTCCAAAACGGAGTCCGGATGCGATCTGGGCGTCCGTTTTAGTGCGGTCTGGTCCTGGACTCCGAATTGGATTCGAAGTCGGTTTGAGTTGGGCCTCCAACATGATTCGACCGCCCTTGCTGGACTTGTGCGTCTTGTAGCCCTTCTCCAAGTACTTCCAGGTCCTCTCCATGGTTCCTAATCATAATTAAATCATTAGGTAGCAATCTATTCTCGAATGAACAAAAGGAAGTACTTAGGAACGAGCTCACCTGTAAATTCAATTGTCGGGCGCGAGCTCTAGTGATTGGTCCTTGAATGTCAACTGGAGGAGTGTTGTATATATCCGAAGAAGTGATGTCCTCATCAGAATATGTGGTGCAGTGGAAGCACAAAGTGGATTAATGGTAGACCGCCCAGATAACCCTAAGGACCGAATCTTGTCATGTCACCCGTGTAAAACAGTACAACCACAAGTCTGTAAAATACAACTTGGCTAAGTAGATTTATCGAAAACCCCGGACTCATCTCGCTAGTAGGAGATAGAAGTGATTATGCAAGGGCAAGGGAGGGCCTAAAGGGACACCGAGTGGAGGGTGAAGTTTCCCAGTCGTGCTAGCGCAGAGGGGAGTGGAGCCCGTACGCTAGTAGCTATGGGGAACATCCCGTGCAACATATGGAACCCACCGCAAGTGGGCAGTCTCCCATGGGGTGAGATGACAAAAGGGTCTAGATACTTTGAAAAGTCACTGTGATGGTCTGCTCAACCACATGACTAAGGAATCGTGTGGGGCAACGGGTTGATCGTCTCTTGTGGTGAAAGTGTACAAACTCTGCAGAGTCAAAACTATTCGAATAGCCGTGCCCGCGGTTAAAGGCGGACATGGGAACTTAACCAGATATAGTTCTATTTCAAAATGTTTTGTGGGTGGGATGGGAAAAGTGGAGGGCAGTGAAAGGCCCTAGTTTGGAGTTGCCCTGGGTGTCGTCCCAGTGGTAAGTTAAGCGGCTATAACGCTGAAGAAATTGCTATATGGTGCAGATGCCATGTAACGGTGGATGGAATCTGAATCGATATTAATAATGCATTTCCTTGTACATTATGATTTGTTCCAAAATTGCTAAGTCATAGGGCTTTTTAATTAATTGTATTCAAAAGCACTTTACGCAAAATAAAATAGCCCGAGCCTCTCCTTTGTTAAGCTATGCATACTATTTATTTGCATTCTGTGTATTGGCTCGCGGAGCACGGGGTCGGAGTGCTCACGCTCGCTTTTGCGGCAAATTCAGAAGCAGGAATCGGAGCACTACGCTTCAATAATACCTTTGGATCACGATGGCGAAGAGGATGAAGATGTCAAGGACTAGGTCGCGAACCTCCAGTTGGCTGCCTGTGGGCATGTCCTGAAGGTCCCACCTGTGTGCTTTGTTCTTCCGCTGCTGCAATTTAATGATTTCGGCCTAATCAGCCCATGAGTAAGTCTACTATTATATTTACGCTTCCGCATGATATGTATTTTGATATTCATTACTGTAACTGTGAGCACTATCTACTGATCCAGGGAATAGTGCAGAAAATCACAGAGGAATCCGGATTGTAGAATCTGGGTCCCTACACCGCTCCACCCGCTCAATGCCTTCCGTGGTGTTCAACTTGGCAATGGCGGCGACGATGGTGTCCATTCTCACGCCGAGTGAAGCATTTTGTTTGTCGAGCGCAGCTTGTAGCTGGCCGCGACTAACACACTCGTTGAAATCGACCGGTGTCTCATCCCCTTCGTCTCCTGCCATGGTTAGTGGAAACACAGGGAAAACAAAAGGATTATCCCTATCAACTAGAAAGGAAGGCGTGGAAATCCGCAAAGGAAGTATCTTACCAAGCTCTTACAAGTGTTCTTACCAAAGCGCAGTGGTACAACCGGTGGTGGTTCGTGAAACCATGTCGAGCGTGGGTACGATTGCAAGGGTCAAAACTGTGCTGATCAAGAGTAGGTGTAGCTTGGAAGGCACAATATGGTAGCAATGGAGAACAATCGTTAATTTCAGAATTGCATAGAATTGAATTATAGTCCGTATCTAGCACTTAGCCTATGTTGCTGATCAACCAAGAATGTAACAAGGCTAAAATCAAATGTATGGCAATGTGTAGGAGTGGTAAATACAAGATAATTCAATCCAATGCAATTTGGAATTGAAGAACACAAGGATTGACTCAAAACTGAAAACTGAAGATTTCTGTCCACTGGACAGCACGTCGGTATTTTGACCGTAACTTTTTGTCAGATGCCTTTTTTTCACTGATTCTTTTTTTTCTGTTTTCTGACGGCTGTTTCTACATATTTTCTTTTGGGGAAAACTTCTGAATCCCGACACAGAAATTCGCACAAAAATCACAACTGCTGACTGTTGCAGATTCAAAACAGATAATTGGGTCAACTTTCACCGCACATATCTCTTAACTGCCTTGCTGGAATGATGTGAAATTTTACAGATAGAAGGATAAGGAATTTTTGAATCTAATGGCGGTGGTCTCACTCAAAAATAATCTCGGAATGAAAAGATATGATGTTTTTGGTGGCGGCTGCAGAGAAAGGAGAAATCAGCCGAAATTGGAAATTAGGGTTTGGGGTGGGGAATTTTTCTTTTGTTTGGATTTTTAATGGAACAAGGATGTGACCAACAACTAGACAACGCTAATATGAACACAAATTCAATTTAGCAAACTAAAACTAATAGATTGAAAGACACAACGGGGTTTGGACAGCGGAATAAATTCTTTTTGTGGGGCTTTTTCGTGGACTCTAGGATGAAAACGAAACAACAAAGGTAGGGTAAACTCGAACATGAAGGAACACCTGAAGCTCTGATTACCACTTGATGGGGACGGGGTCCCGAACTTCCAACAGGTTCTGGATAAATTCGATTTGGTGGAGGCGCGACACAAATCGATCCGGCTTCCGAACAACACGTTCCGAACCCTGCAATCGCAGCACCACGTCTCCTCAGGTTATCAACCGTGCGCAGCCCGGTTGACCTCGCCAAGAAGGCTAATCCTCGCCTGCGAATCGAAGAACACAAGCAAGAACAAGGATGAGCACAACTGAATTGCAGATGTATTGATTTAGCACTCGAAAATTGGGGTCTCACAAACCGATGAACGGCGAATCTGTTCAAAGACAAATTGATCTAAGCAAAACTCAAACCCTAATGGTGGGGGTGGCGGCTGGATATAGAGGAGTTAGGGGCGTGCAAAACCCCTGGACGCGCCCCTAATGGGCTCCAACACGATACAAAGCCGAACGGCCCAAAAGACGGTGGCGCAGCACCCTGATAGATTCTAAATACCCATTTGTTTCAACGATTCCCATTGACTCAGAAGGAATTTTGACATGGGACCAGATCCATTGGAAAGGTAGTCTTCTCAGCTTTCCATACATATGTGGAACGTCCAAAACGGAGTCCAGATACGATCTGGGCGTCCGTTTTAGTGCGGCCTGGTCCTGGACTCCGAATTGGATTCGAAGTCGGCTTGAGTCCACTTGTTTCGACGATTCCTATTGACTCAGAAGGAATTTTGATATGGGACCAGATCCATTAGAAAGATAGTCTTCTCAGCTTTCTATACATATGTGGAACATCCAAAACGGAGTCTGGATACGATCTGGGCATCCGTTTTAGTGCGGCCTGGTCCTGGACTCCGAATTGGATTCGAAGTCGGCTTGAGTTGGACCTCCAACATGATTCGACCACCCTTGCTGGACTTGTGCGCCTTGTAGCCCATCTCCAAGTACTTCTAGGTCCTCTCCATGATTCCTAATCATAATTAAATCATTAGGTAGCAATCGATTCTCAAATGAACAAAAAGAAGTACTTAGGAACGAGCTCACCTGTAAATTCAATTGTCGGGCGCGAGCTCTAGTGATTGGTCCTTGAATGTCAAGTGGAAGAGTGTTGTGTGTATCCGAAGAAGTGGTGTCCTCATTACTCCTCCCCGACGCCCTCCGCCCTCCTCCCCCGTCGCCCGCCGCTCTCCGCCCTCCTCCCCGCCGCCTCCGCCGCCTCCTCCCGACGCCCCCGCCTCCTCCCCGCCGCCTCCGCCTCCTCCCGACGCCCGCCTCCTCCCCGACGCCCGCACTTCTCCCCGACCGCCTCCGTCCTCCGCCCGACGACCTCCGCCCCATCTCCCGTTGAGCCTTCCTCCCGACGAGGAACCGACGACGCCGTCCGCACTTCTCCCCCGACCGCCCTCCGTCCTTCTCCCCGACGGCCCTCCACCCATCTCCCCGGCGAGCCTTCCTCCCCCGACGAGGAACCGACGACGCCCCCCGCCTTCCTGTCCGCCAACGAAGTCTGCATCAAGATGGGTCCTGGCCGGAGGGCGAGGAACCGGATCTCAACCTCCCGTCAACCAGTAGGTAATACACGTGCACTGGTCCCTCTTACTTTGCAATCCATATGGTGGGGATCTCTTGATTAGTCAGAAGTTTAGCCGTGGTGGTCTGTCAAGCAGTTTATGTGCTTATGTGTGATCTGTATGTTAGGTGAAATTGAAGGATACCTGTCTATTGTCAAAGTAGAGAGCAGCATGTGCCACAATTTGGATGACATCCTGTGTGCTGATATATGCATGTTAGATTTGAGACTAAAGTAATCGATTGAATATTTGCAACACCACTGCAGTGTACAGTTGCAACTTATTTTGCTTGTTCTTCAGATTCCACATTGTACATTCATGCTATCCTGTCCATATTATCCAAAGATTACCACCAAACTTAATTCAATTAAGCTCCATGACAAGACTTTTGATGGCCTATCGCTATGACATTAGGTAAAGTTAGATATTATAGTCATTCTTCGACGAAGTTGAAATTTTTGATTGCATGTATTCCAGAGTGTAAGCCTTTGAGACCAGGATTAAGATGACTTATCGATCCATAAATCGACACATGGTAATTTTGAAGTATCAACTTTTAACGAGACGCATACATTAACAACGACAAGTTGAGGACACATACTCTGAGTTCTCTCTAAAATACGAAGCCCTTTTGTCAATAGCATTTTTTATCCTGGCTTCACTTATATCACTACCAGAAGGTTGATCTTTTTCTCCCTCTGGATCTTTTTCTGTCTCACTGGTTCTTGCCCCCTGCTCGTTAGCACTAAAGGAAATTTTGTTTGAGCCAGACATTGGTAGGGCATCTTCTGAACTTTCTTTAGATGAATGATCATCTTTAGCTTCAGCCTTCCTTGATGCCTTATTATTTGTGTTCTCGTCATCAGAACCAGAAAACACCTGGGATTGTGCTTAGACAAAATACAAGACAACAGGTTCCAGACCAGAATAGAAAGTATAAATATTAAGGGAACTAGTTTTCTGAACTTCAAAGAATAAAAATCAAAGGAACTAGCCATCTGAAGTTCTAACTATCTTGGCATCATTTTAAAAATAAATATAATTAGAGGACCTTAGTTCCCAATTTACAGAAACTGGGTGCAGAAAGTTTCAAGGCTCAACAATGACTTGACTAGTTGACTGTGACCTATTGTGATGCATCCCTGCAGCAAAATTGTTTGTGTGGGTTGACTGTGACTTGACTTGATGTAGGCTGTTTTTACAGAGGCATATAATTTCATTATATTCCAACTTTCTAACTATTCTCAAATGATTTTACAGAGGCGCCTACTACTGAATATGAGCGTTTAAGGGCTGAAGAAATAATAAGAAACAATCGAGAGCTACAAAGGCTTGGTATCAACACGTTAGTGTCCATAGTTAACAATGCATCAGTGAAGAGAAAGGGTGAAGACCGTGAAGTTTCTGGGTCGTTGTATACCGGTGAGGAGAGTGAAGACTATGAAGAAGTGGAGGTTAGCAAGGTAGCTAGTCTTCTAAGCATATGTTTGTTTGTCCTTTATTGTTTCTCATTATGTGTCAGTATGCTGTTTACCAAATTTGGCACCAATGCGCTTGTTTTACGCCTATTGAGGCTTCACAGTTGCTAAGGTTGCAGATACAAAGAATCCAACCAGTTCTGAGAACATCTCTGTTAGAGGAGCACAAGCATCAAAGAGAGTGGTGGCACAAGCACCTCAGGAACAACATGTGCCTGCAAGAATGACTAGGCAAAAAACAAGGGATCTAGCCCCAGCTTTGAGCCCAGATCCACAGGAAGTGCTCAACTTAGGCCTGACTAATGCCACGCCCACACATGATCCCTCCCAGCAACAAGACTTGGTTGGCATTACAGATGAAGGCTAGTGACTGTATCTACCTTGTGCATGAACCTTTCACTTTTTCATTATTTGCAATTTATTCGATGTAATGATTAGTTTTAGTAATATCCTTTGTCCACATGTGATTGTATCTACTAGTACAATGCTGAATGCTAATATTAGTATGTCATCGTCATAAATTTAGTGCCTTCTAAATTCAGTTGTACTTCTAACTATGTTTTCTTTACTTTCATCTATTCTTATCCACAACCTTTGAATTGTGCATGAATGGACTGGTTCAAAATTGCGATCAATCTAGTTTCTTTAGTTCTTGATGACATGTTGTATTTTTGTTACATGTAAATCTATGAACCAATGTTGCCATTGTATTGCCATTTGTGCTTCACACCTGTGTAAATGTATGAAACCGTGCTGTAGTTTTGTGTTCAATTAGTACAATAGCAAGAAATATTCTTTTTTGATAGCTTACATACATGAGTTGCATGTGTACTGCAAATAGCAACTACGAGATTAACACTAACATTATATTGTTGTTAGGTGCACTTGTTGCAAGAAAAGATCTGGATAGGATAAGGGGAAGAAGCGTAGGCAGAGAACTAGAAAGGCTAAGTAAAGTGTTATGCATGAAGATGCCAATCCATATTTCTGAAGGGAACAGACGGCCAGAGGCACCTATCCAAGCTGCCAAGCTTGCATAAGAGGGTGGGATCGCACTTAGGCAGCACATACCAATCCTTACACACTGGAAGGAGTACAAGAACAATAAGTCACATCTTGAAAACTACATTGGCAAAATTGGTGTAAGTTAAATTCAATTCTGCTTGTTTCATCAAAGTTCATTCAATCCTTTGCATTCACAAATTCTAATTTTCATGCTCTTTACTAGGCCCAATTCACCATTGACACCAATAGTGACGCAGTCAATATGCATGTGCTGATTTGCTTAAGTGTGGACAACGCCGATGAGGCACAAGCTGAAAAACTACTTCAATGGGGTACCAAAGAAGTCAAGTGAGCACTACATCGCCTGTGGACCATATGACTGACAACGAATGGCAGGCCTTAGTGCAAATGTGGTCAGACTCGAAGCACAAGGTGCGACAAATCTCCAAATTTCCTGAACTATGGTTATTCCATATGCTTTGAATTGTGCCATATGTAACTAATATGTGAGCATATTTTTATGCATCAATTTAGTACTGTTTTAGATACCTGCATTATCTGGTTTCTTTAGGTCTTGACATGTGATTTTTTTACAATTTGAATATTCCATATGCCGTATATAAAATCCATTCTGTCATAACATGGTAGGTAAGTGCATGAGCCCTGGCTGCATAATGTAAGGCTTCTTTTCGTTTTCAAACACAAACTGTATCTTTTTTGAAGCAAAAGCAATTGACTGTGTCTCATGAATAGTATGGATATTTGATAGACTTTCTTATTGGTATCTATAGCTTAGATAGACTTTTGTTATTGGCATCTATAGCTTATCGATGCAGTTCGGAAAGAGAGGCCTTTTTGCATTATAGCTACCATGAATACCTTTCCCGCTGCCCGACATCTACTCGCGCCCTTCTATATTTTTCATGTGTGCGAAACACTTAAACAAATGTTTCATGTGCAGGACAAGTGCTTGAAAACCAGCAAAATCGTGAGAAAGTCTTGCTTCAAAGATCGCACAGATCTCGGTGTTACATTGCACAAGCCCATGTCTTGGTAAGAAACTAAACAACCAATGATCGATAATGAATATATTATGATTTTTTCAACCTAATTGTTTGTAATTCTTTGCAAATAATTTAGAAACAAGAGAAATACAAAGATGTAGAACCCACTGCAATTGATCTTTTCAAGGACTTCCACTGCAGCAAGAACAAAGGATTCAATGAGCCTATCAAGAAAGCTATTGTGAGTGATTGATTCCCTTTTATTCTTCTTTGCTACATGATGTACATATGAAAAAATAGCTTTGTGTGACATGTGTACAAAATAGTTCATACTTCATACATAGTTCTAGTCAGATGTGTAGCATGTTGCAAACTAGTTTTGTTCTATTCCCATAGTTCAGTGTAATTGCTAAAGTGGTCATCTTGCAAATGTATTCAAGATTATTTTCTAGATGTGCTGTGTTGTATTATACTTTGTTTTTGGTTTAGTTCAGTTGAATGCAGCTGATTTAAGGAAGCAGCCAAGAAAGCACATATTTTTATTCTTTTCTACATGATGTACATATGAAAAAATAAACTGCACACAAGATTTAAGCCTCAATTGTAATTTTGTTTTGCTAGGCTGATATGGAAACGATCATGGCTAAACCAAGACAAGATGGAGAGCAACCAAAGTCACGAACCATGCTGTTTCTCAAGTTGTGAAATCGACTATGTTTCTTCAAGTTGCGTGAATTCAATCAAACTCCAATAATAGCTCTAAAGGTGGCACTTCCAAAAGGTACAATCGCATCAAGTCCCTACCATGCATACTCTCTGAAGTTATTTTCTGTACAGATTTGTGCTTCATCAAGACATAGAGTATTGATATTATTTTTATTACCCAAATTATATGTTCAAGTGTTAGGTATCCAACACCAATTTTAATAGGCTGAATCTTAGAAAAAAAAGCTGCCTTGTGATGCATATGCATTTGATATAAGGAATAAATGCCTAGCTGTTCAGTTTGATTTAGGAATAAATACCTAGATGTTCAATTTGAATATACTAGTACCTAGCTGTCCTGCTCTTGCACATGAATTGTTGTCCCCTAGCTGGGCATATGCATTTGATTTAGGAATAAATACCTAGTTGTTCAGTTTGAATCTACTGGTACCTAGTTGTCCTGCACATGAAACAGTAAACCCAATTTGAATCTATTGGTACCTAGCTGTTCAGTTTGCACACAATACTAAAGAAATCAACATATATGGTCTTCATTCACAGTGCAAGAGCTTGGTGAGCTTGAGATTGAGAAACAATCAAAAGAAGAC
The DNA here is from genome assembly GCA_036346575.1 of Dendrocalamus sinicus. NCBI lineage: Eukaryota > Viridiplantae > Streptophyta > Magnoliopsida > Poales > Poaceae > Dendrocalamus > Dendrocalamus sinicus. Next base: position 7,908,179 of record CM070653.1, on the reverse strand, counting down.
CTTCAAGATGAGTTGAAGCCATGAAGAAAGAATCAAATGGCAATGGACACTTTAAAGAAAGAATCGAAATGGCATTGGCAAAACAGGCTAAGGAGATCGAAAATTTAAAAAGGCATCACAAGAAACCATGTCCTTCCTTCACAAATGCTAGGTCCTAGAGATGGTTGAACTTGGTTTGGTGGCGGTTGTTTACACCTAGGTATTAGTAGCTCTAACTTTTGATTTGTGTCTTGATTGCATTGTTTTGCAACCTTTGAGTGTGCTAGAAGTATTGTGTGGCCTATGAACTTTGAACTTGTGGCTGCTATAATTTTGGTCGATGCATATGGTCTGTGAGATGTATTGTGGCTCGTGAACAAAACTTTGGCTGCTATTGCTGTCAGTGGATATGGCCATTGAAACATGTATTGTGGCTTGCTGCTGTAATTTTGGTTGGTGAGTTTGAACTTTAGTTAACTGCTGAATGATATGATCAATTTGTGGCCTATATTTTATTATGTATTTGCTTGTGTTGATCTGTATTGATTATGGATTTAGCCCATAGATAATTGTGTCGTATATTATATCGCTACATTTGGGCCTTGAATTGAGCCTAAAAGGGTCTTAAGAGGCATTTTAATGAATTATGACAATAAAATTGTCGCAATATCTTGCCACGTGGCATTATGGCACTTGATAGTTAGCGACGCTTCTTCTGAAACAACGACAATATGGAGATGTCACAAATTTTGTGACAAAGCAGTATCGTCAAAAATTTAGCGACTAAAAACTCGTGTTCGTCACCAAAGGTGTTTAGACACGCCGATAGGCGACAAATGCGAATTCGTCACGCAACCGTCACAAAATCCATAACTTGACGTAAATTTACTCTTCAACGACAAAAGTTGATTGTCATAGAAGGTCATATCTCTTGTAGTGTCACCGTCCTCACAGGTTATCAGGTTGCGAACCTAGCTTTCTGGTCATTGCCGTGCAAGCAATGGATACAGGATGGATGGGCAGATTAAAGAACACAAAACTGAACTAATAAACATATAAAGGTGTTTTTCCGTGTAGAGATCGAAAGCGTGAGAAATCATATTACTTGTGTTCTCTTTCTTCTTCTTCTAAAAAATGATTGGTGTGTGCTCTTTCTTGGTCTCACATTTATAGGAAATGAAATGCAAATATCTATCTGTGGACCTGTGGATCGGCGACAATGAGACACAAGAAAATGACGCCTCTGAATAACATATATAGAAGCTAGAATTTACATGCATTTTGTGCCGAAAACATTTGTACGTGAAGAATGCTCTTTTCTCTGTCGAACAAACGAGTTGGATGCAAAGTGACAAGCACCTGCATAGTTTGTTAGAAGTTGGATGGAGAAGGTTGTTAGTTCAGCCACAAGTTCCATGCTTTAGATAAGTTGGGCATCCAATTGCATTTTAATCGAAATTCTGTTGGAAAAAACTTAGTTCGGGGCTACTCAAGAATTTTAGCTTACACTAGCCGTCGAGTGTCCATGTGTTATTACAGATAAAAAATCATATTACCCACCACGTCGAGCTCATTGTCAATGGGTTGAGCCAATGCCACATCGTCGGCACTGCCACGGTGCTGTGCCAAGCTCTGCCTTGGTCCACATAACGTCTCCGCCAGGGGCAGACCCAACATTCGGGTGAGCCTGAGTGGCCGCCCGAGTTGCCCCACTGGTGAGACCCCCTCTCCCCCTTTTGCCATGGCCTAGGAAATCTATTGTCTACCTGTCTTAACGAAGAAGGAAGAAGAAGCAGCGCGCTGTCGTGTGCGCTAGGCTTGGCAAGATGGCTCACTCTTAGGGCCGATGCCGTATGAGGCGACCCACTGGACCAGCCCACTAAACCACTAAGGCACAACAATTAGGGGAGCTTCTATATACTGCCTGGGCACCCTGCCGCCTAGGTGGGCCTAGTATTACCTATGTGCATTACTTTTTATTATTTTTTGTGTTTCAAAGAGTGAGAGTGGGAGGCGCCTGGCTCCTTGCCGCCTGAGCGACATATAGGAATCACACAGCAATTAGATATTTACCATATAAACACCCCTTTGACCCTAGCTCGTCTTGTCATTTTGGACTTTAGAGGCGGGGTTGAGGGGGCACACGACATGACAGCACAGTGCATCGGCGAGCTGGCGAGAAGAAAGAAAGACACGGCACAGCCGCGGTCCGGTGGAGAGGCTGTTGCAGGCGTTGGACCACGCTACGCGGCCACGGGCCGATGGATAGGATGTTGCAGGCACTGGGCCACAGGGCGTGGCTACGTAGGCATCATGGTGAGGCACCTGCCGACATCAGCAAGGTGGTCGGGGAGTGAGCAAGGCAACAAGACTGGGACCTGGATGAGTTTGTTCACATGCATATATAGATAAAGCGTACCTTTATTCTTACATATTTACATGTAAATTGTTTTGTTGGATTACATTTAGTGTCATATGCTCTTATTAGTATAATTGCAATATAAATTATGCATATTTTATTTTACTATTTGATAATTCTGTTGTACATATTGCCTGATCTAAATTTTATTTCTAGGCCCGCCATTGGCCTCCACCGATATGCTCAGCCTACGCCATGCCCCTAGGTCCACCACTATGCCTTGCAAAGCTTTGTTGCGGCACGCATCCTAGCTTATGCCACATCCTCGGCCCCACTGTGTTGCACTACAGAGTGTTAGAATGATCTCAGGGCATTTGGCCCAACGGCCAAATGCCCCCTCTCCCTTGACCGCTCGATCGGGCGCCACCCAATAGGTGGTGGGCCTCGCCGCCGCCATATAAAACAGAGGTGGGGGCCGGGGCGGCACGTACGACGAGGTTCACCGTGCCGCCACCTTCCCCACCAACAAAACCCTAGACCCGATCTAAGAGGGGCGCCCAATGACGGAAGCTCCACCGCGCCGCCACCGCCGCGCGACCGAGACGCCGTTCTTCCCGACCGTCGCTGCCGTGCGCAGACCTCACCGACGAACCCAAGATGGCCACCTACTCCTCCACGCAATCGACGGCCGCACCCTAACTCTCTCCTCTCGGTTTCTCCCACGAACCGAACATAGGAACCCCTCTAGGTCTAAACCCTAGGAGATCTAAACTCCAACAATGGTATCGAGCCAATCCTAAGGGTAGATCTAGACGGAAAAGAAAAGAACGAGAATCCCAACCAGAAATCGCAAAAAAAGAAAGTGGGAGGGGGACTCACGCGCGCCGGCCGGGCGCCGCCGCCGGCATGCCGCATGCGCGCCTCGGGCGCCTCGCGCGCGCCGTCCGTCGCCTCCCGATGCCGCTGCGCGCCGCTTCGAGGGTGCGCCGCCACTCACGGTGTCGCGTGCACGCCGCCGCCGAGCTCGCCGAGGCCGCCGCTTCCCAAGGGAGCAGCCGCCGCTCGCGCGCGCGCTGCGCCACCGCCGCTCCACGGGGAGCAGCGCCCTGGCCGCCCGCCGCAGCCATGTGGAGCCGCTCCGCCCGCCGCCGCGCTTGCGCGCCGCTCCTCCTCAAACTGCGTTTTTGGGTGGGAGGAGCCGAAATGAAGGCTAGGTTAGGGTTTTGGGGGTGTTATCCCCTCCGTGCGCACCCTAGACCGTTGATTTTGATCGGGCGGCTCAGATGGTTTTCGGTGGGGCTGATGGGCCGGTGGGCGCTGGTGGGTTGCTGGGCGCCGGGGAGAAAGAGGCCGCCATGGGCTGCGCTAGAGGCTGCGCCGCTGGCTGCGTGCGCGCACGCGCGTGCGTGAGGCGCGGGGAGAGCGGGCCACCATGGGCCGTGGCCGCGCGGGATGGGCCAAAAAATGGCCATTTGCACAGTGAATCCCGAATGATGAATTTAATTGTTTTCAGAAGCATTTATTGAGTGAATTTGATTCAAATCTCTGTAATTTTTTGCACCAACGTGTTAATTTTTCAGAGATTAAAAGTGTACAGTATAATGCTTCTGTATAATGAATTATTTTAGAATAATTACAGTTTCCGCTGCAAAAGTTAATGTTGATTGATTTTCATTATTAAATTCGAACCAACGGGAGAATTTAATTTTGAAAAAATAGATATAAATCCCAGATAATTATGATATTGTTATTTTCTGACCAACGTTGATAATAACAGTATTATAATTTTTAATTGATGTTTTTATGCATTATTTCTATTTCTGCCCAACGGTGATGTAGATTTAATGTATAGATAAAATTGATTTAAATTGTATGTCGTATTTTTGACCAACGTTGGAAATAAGGCATATAATTTTCCTGTTATGTTCTCACTTTATTTGAAATATTTTTCAGGAGGATACAACTTGATGAGTTGTATCAGAGAGATCCCCACTCTCAAAGGAGATAATTATGGAGAGTGGAAGAAAAAGATAGACTTAGTGTTTATCTTGGCTGAGGTGGACTGGGTCCTCACTACAGCACGTCCCACTGAGCCTATGGCACCAGTGAGGGATCAAAATGAGGATGATACTGCTTGGCAGAAAAGACAGAGGGATCATGCTTCCTTACAGATGTCTTATGACCTTGAGCATAAGAAATGGACCACAGCCAACAAGAAATGTATGGCTGTGATAAAGAACATGATTGAGCCTGCTATTGTGGGCTCAATCGCAGAGTGTGACACTGTCACAGAGTACCTTGAGAGAATAAAGAGTCAGTTTACTGGCTCTTCAAAGACTTATGCTACACAGCTGATTAAATAGCTTGTGACAGAGAGGTACTCTGGTGGTGGCAGTGGCATAAGAGAGCACATACTGAGGATGAGCAACTTGGCATCCAAGCTTAAACTAATGGATTTGGCTCTCAAGGATGAGTTCCTTATTCATTTGGTTTTTGCTTCTTTGCCTAAAGAGTTTGACACATTTGTTGTCAACTACAATATGCAGCCTGAGAAATGGGACTTGGAAAAGTGCATAGCTATGTGTGTACAAGAGGAGGAAAGAATTAAATCCTCACATGGTGAATCTATCAACTATGTGAAGGATAACAAGAAAAAGAACTTCAACAGACCTCCTTCTCAAAGAACAAGGAAAAGCCTCATCCATCACCTCGATGAATAAATTTGCTGTAGACAAAGATCAGTGTCTTCACTGCAAGAAGACGAGACACTACAAGAAGAACTGTCCTGATTACTTAAAGATGATAATGGCAAAGAAAGGTGAGAACATTATTACCTTTATAAATGAATGCCTGTATGTGCAATATTGAAATCCACTTGGTGGATTGACTCAGAGCAACTGCTCATGTTGCTAATTCCTTCAGGATTCCGTTCGACGAGGACTACGCAAAGAAACGAAAGATGCATTAAAGTTGCAAATGGAGTCCAAGCTGAAGTTGAAGCCGTTGGCGATCTTTCATTAGAGTTAGCTAATGGCTCCAATCTTTTACTTAGAGATGTCCTTTTTGTTCCCTCTTTACAGAGGAATTTGATTAGTGTTTCAAATTTGGACAAAGATGGTTATGATTGTAATTTTCAAATGGCAAGTGTGAAATAATGTTTAATAAAAATGTGTTGGTCTTGCCATCTTACAGAATGAGCTTTATTTGTTATCATTATGTGATGATTTGAATGTCGATGCGATAATGGGAACGTCGCGTGCGAAAGTGATTGAACTCGTCTCACGAATGTAAACAGAAACGAAAGAGAACTCTAGATGAGTCGTCGAAATTATGGCAATCGTCGTTTAGGCCATATTTCGAGGGGAGAATAGAAAGACTAGTTAAGAATGATATTCTTCCTCCATTAGAGTTCTCAGACTTAGAACAATGCAGAGAATGCATTAAAGGAAAATATGTAAAGAAAATTAAAAAATACGCTAAAAGAAGCACATGAGTTCTACAAATTGTTCACACAGATATTTGTGGTCCTTTTCCTGTGAAAAGTGTGGATGGATATGACTCGTTCATAACATTCACGGATGATTACTCCCGTTATGGATATATTTATCTAATCAAAGAAAGAAATGAAGCCTTGGATAAATTCAAGATATTTAAGGCTGAAGTTGAAAACCAACACGATTTAAAGATTAAGATAGTCCGATCTGATCGTGGGGAGTACTACGGTCGACATACCCCATATGGACAAGTTCTGGACCTTTGCGAGGTTTTACAGAAAATGGCATAGTAGCCCAAAGATTCTACACCGGCGAACCTCAAGCAAAATGGAGTAGCTGAAAGACGCAACTGCACTCGATGGATATGGTGCGAAGCATGATGAGCTATTCCACATTGCCATTGAGTTTATGGATGGAGGCGTTGAAAACCGCCATTCATATTCTCAACAGAGTGCCTAGTAAGTCGGTGCCCAAAACACCGTACGAGTTGTGGGCAGGAAGAGTTCCTCACTAAACCACTTACGTGTGTGGGGAGTCTGCTGAGGCTAAAGTATTTAACCTAAACCTTGGGAAGCTTGATCCCAAAGCGATGAAGTTGCCATTTCATTGGCTACCCTGAAAAGTCAAAAGGTTTTCGTTTCTACTGTCCAGATAGATATACAAAGTTTGTAGAAACGAGACACGCTGTCTTCTTAGAGGATGAAATGATGAGAGGAAGTATGGTAGCTCGTGAGATTGACCTTGAAGAGAAGCGGTGTATGCGCCACTCCGATGATTCAAGAACCATTCTTCACACTACTCGCTGTCGCTGCACCAACGGTGCAAGACATCTGTGGTGCCAAGACTGTTATTGTTCCTCTGTTGCAACAATGAATGATAATGAGGAACCCGTCCTTCAGATGCTATAGAACCTATTGCCACAGATGAGGGGAGCAACAAAGACCACAAATGAAGATGTACCAAATGAGGAGGCCCGAGGAGGTCTCAAAGAGTAAGAAGATCAGCTATTTCGATGATTATCAGATTTATCATACAGAGGAATTTCAAATGGAGGATGATCCCACCTCATTTGAAGAAGCCATGAGAAGCTTAAAATTCTCAAAATGGCTTGAGGCCATGGAAGAGGAAATGAGGTCCATGAAGACTAATAAAGTGCGGGACTTGGAAATTATTCCTAAAGGAGCCAAAACAAGAGGGTCAGAAATGGGTCTACAAGACAAAGCTTGACTCCCAAGGGAATGTAGAAAGATACAAAGTGCGACTTGTGGTAAAAGGCTTCACGCAAAGAGAAGGGATTGATTACAATGAGACCTTTTCTCCAGTCTCATGTAAAGATTCTTCGTAATCATAATGGCATTAGTAGCACATTATGATTTAGAGTTACATCGATGGATGTAAAGACGGCATTTCTTAATGGGGATTTGGAGGAAAATATTTACATGGCACAACCGAAAGGTTTTGTCGTGGAAGGAAATGAAAGAATGGGATGCCGCTAAAGAAATTGATTTATGGGTTAAAACAAGCTTCAAGACAGTGGTACTTGAAGTTTGACAATACAATAAGAAAATTTGGGTTTAAAGAGAATGTAGAGGACAAGCTGTGTTTATGCAAAGTTTAAAGATGGGAAGTTTATCTTCCGATCTGTATGTGGATGATATCCCTCTTGGCTAGTAGTGATGTCGATCACATGGAGACAAAAAGTTTTTGTCCTCAAACTTTGATATGAAAGATCTTGGTGAAGCTTCGTTCGTTCTAGGGATCGCAATTCATCGGGATAGAAACAAAGGGGTATTGGGACTGTCACAAAAGGCATACATAGAGAAAGTCTTAAAGAAATTTGGTATGCATAAATGTAGTCCTTCACCTGCACCTATAGTCAAGGGCGGCAGATATGGGGATTTTCAATGCCCCAGAACCAAGATCTGAGCTCGAACAAATGAAATCGGTTCCATATGCTTCAGCTGTCGGAAGCTTACAGTATGCTCAAGTGTGCACACGCCTTGACTTAGCATTTGTTACCGGGTTACTTGGCAGATTCCAGAGCAATCCTGGAATAGAACATTGGAAATTGATAAAGAAAGTCTTGCGTTATTTGCAAGGAACAAAAGGCCTCATGATGACATACGTAAGATCGATTTACTCCATATAGTGGGGTATCTGATTCGATTTTGCGGGAGATGATAGAAAGTCTACATCCGGATATGTGTTCACTCTCGCAGGAGGAGCTATATCGTGGAAAAGCTCAAAGCAAACCGTCAATACATTGTCCACAATGTATGCCGAGTTTGTAGCATGTTATGAGGCTACGGGCGGTGAGCGGCAAAGAAGTTTATACCCGGTTTAAAAGTGGTTGATGACATCAATAGACCACTTAAGTTGTACTGCGATAATGAACCCGCAGTAATGTATGCCCACAACAATAAGTCAAGTGGTGCTGCCAAACACATTGACATAAAGTACTATGTTGTGAAAGACAAAGTTCGGGATCAAATTATAAGTCTTGAGCATATAAGTACCGCAAAGATGTTAGCGGATCCGCTTACTAAAGGCTTACCACCCAACGTGTTCAGAGAACATATAGCCGGCATGGGTTTAAGGGAAAGCCTATAATTCCTGGACTAAAAGATGGCCCAAAAGATTAAAGTAACTATTTCAGAACAGAGAGGTGTATTGTAGCTGTTGAATCTATCGGCGATTGACCGTGACGATGAGACATGTTCTATGCACTAATCTGTGATGGAATATGTAAAGGCAAAAGTAATTAAAGATAAAGTATAGATTGAGATCAAGGGGGAGAATGTTAGAATGATCTCAGGGCATTTGGCCCAACGGCCAAATGCCCCCCTCTCCCCTTGACCGCGCCCTGATCGGGGGCGCCCAGCCCAATAGGCTGGTGGGCCCCTGTCGCCAGCGCCATATAAAACAGAGGTGGGGGCCGGGGCGGCACGCACGACGAGGTTCACCGTGCCGCCACCTTCCCCACCAACAAAACCCTAGACCCGATCTAAGAGGGGGCGCTCCAGCGACGGGAAGCTCCACCGTGCCGCCACCGTCGCCGCGCACCGGGAGACGCCGTTCTTCCCCGACCGTCGCTGCCCGTGCGCAGACCTCACCGACGAACCCGAGATGGCCACCTCCTCCTCCACGCAATCAGACGGTCAGTACCCCTAACTCTCTCCCTCTCAGTTTCTCCCACGAACCCGAACATAGGAACCCCTCTAGGTCTAAACCCTAGGAGATCTAAACTCCAACACGGAGCTCCGCCTCAGCCCACGTAACGCCTTTGCCGGTGTGCTTAGCCTACATCATGCCCTTAACTCCACTGATATGTCCTATAGAGCTCTTGCAGTGTGTGTCACAACAGTGCGAGTGAACGCCCAGCTTGTTCTGCATGATCAGCCCCGCTGCCATGCCTGCATCGTTATCCTTGCACTACACCCCTCACAGCCAAATCAGTCTTGATGGATCAAACACCACAATAGTATGGTTGCTCTAAAACAGAAATAAATAAATTCTAAAACAACCTATTGGCATATTTTAGATCAATGCACACAAAGGAAGAGGCTTTCAACTACATAGTTCTAGATTTTTCCAAAAAAAATATACAATACATGGACACTAATGATCTTGCAAACAACCGATCTACTATGGGATAGCTTCTTAAATCGAGAAAGAAACCATCAAGAAACATGGTAAATGCATAACCAAAGTGGTAGGTTGGATTCAGAAAGACAATAAGAAAAGGAGAATTTAAAGATGCATGTGAGATCTAGCTAGACTCTAATGTGATTACCTGAGGAGGTGAAGATCTGATCAGTAGTGGCTGTCTTGGTAACTAGGAAGAGGAGTAGAAAACACAACACACGACTGGTAGCCAAAAATCATCAGAGACGGCTCTCTCCCTCCCTCCAGTGGCAAGGCAGCATGGGCATGGAGGCAAGTGAAGCCAAATCCGTGCAACACTCAGTGAGGACAACAACAGCTCCAGTGAGGCGCTGATGTGGGATAGGGGTTGGTAGGGATGGGCATGGGTGGTGGGCAGTTGATGTTGGGGTCAGGATCAATACCGATGGAAAGTGCAGAATGGCACGGATTGAGGATCCAGGATCCATCTCTCCGCTAGGGTATTTTTTTATGTGGGGAACGGGGGGAGTGGGAGTGCGGTAGAGGATGCATGTGGCTTAGGGTGCTTGTGGAAGCGACGTGGCATGGACATGAGCGTGTGCACCAATGATGGGGAATAGGAGCGACTTGAGGCAGCGAAGGAAGGGGGAGGTGGCACAGAGTAGTTCGAGCAACGCGAGGAAGGGGAGCAATGGCGATGGGTTTGTTGGGAAGGGTGAGCAAGCGAGAAGGGAGCGAACAGGAGAGTCGGTGCTTGCCCCACCTATCAGCGCAAAGGGGATTACTAGTGATCTCATCGGATAGTAGAGTCATGAGACTTTATCCCCCAAGTTTACACTACTACACAAAACCGTATTACAGACAGTTCAGAAATGTCATCATAGACGGTTTTGTGAGCCATCTGAATTTATGGGTCAGTAATGATACGAGTTCATCACAGACGGCTTTCAAACCGTTTGTGTTGTAAATATCATAGACGGTTTTTTTTAACTAAAACCGTCTATGATATCTAAATATCACAGATGGTTCTAGTTAAAAAACGTCAGTGATATCTAAATATCACAAATGGTTTTTAACTAAAAACCGCCTGTGATATCTAGCACAGACGGTTTTTAGTTAAAAATCGTCTGTGCTATTCTCTTCTACCCCTAAATCTATTTCTGTTTACTGGCTAGCCTCAGGAAATGCTAGCCATACCCTCTGAAACAGGCAGATCAACATGTACATGTATACATCCAATTTACATCTCAATTCATTTCACAAATATAAAACATCCATTTCGCAAATCAATTAATTGAAATGAAAACAAGCAAATATAGTATGAAACACAGTGCATATTTTATTTTTATTAAGATTAGAGCCTACCATTACAATATCCTAAAACAACAAATAGGTTGCCCATCTAGCTAACACAACAAGAGTAGAGAAAAGCAAAGATCCTCTATGCCTAGGCCTTCTCGCCCCTGATACAGCGCACGAGCTGGATGTCTTTGATGCCCACCATCGTCGGTGTTGATTGAGCGCTGCCTTGTACATCGTCTGCTTCGTGGGGCTATTATGGTACGGGTCAAGGAGGAGGAGGAGGAGGAGAACAGCAAGAAGGAGGAGAACAGCAAAGAGGAGGAGAACAGCAAGGAGGAGAACAGAAAGGAGGTTAGGTTCTGGTGATTATTTATAGGGGAGGGAGTGCGAAATGTTTTGGCGCGGGGACGGAGAGGTGGAGCTACGATCCGTGGGGTGAGGATTAGTGGATTTCTATTGGCTAGGATTGGGTTGAGGAGGATCGACGGACCCAACGGTCAGATTATCATAGACAATTGGTAGCTAGAACTGTCTGTGATGAATAAATATCACAGACGGTTCTATATTCCAATTATCTGTGAATTAGAGCACAAATTTTATATACCGATGCAATATAAACAACTAGTTTGAAAAGATAAAATAGAAAAGTTTTATATGGCTTATACATACTCATGTGAAAGGTTTCGATGAGATCTACAACTTTTCAGTTGAAGCAAAATCCAAATTCCGAAAGGAAGACCAAGAAAAAGGGCAAAAACAGAAACCAAAAACTTGTGACGCAGGTTTAGGTCCAAAGATGGCCGACTTTCGGGATCTTGGAGGGCGACGGGCTTGAGCCGATCATTTTTTTTTGATCGGGCTAGCCGTTAGATTTCCAACGAGTACAAGAACGTCGAAAACAGACACCGTATGCAAAAGTTATGCCCGTTTTACTGAAGGTGTCTCAAAACTGAATCCTACTCGGACTCACAGACGGTTTTTAATACGAACCATCTGTGACAATGAAGTTATCACAGACGGTTCGTATAAAAAACCATATGTGAAAATACCACAGACGGTTATTCGTATGAACCGTCTGTGATACTTTCAGCATAGACGATTCCTAGGAACCGACTGTAATATAAGCGTCTAGTTTAGCCTCTTTTGTAGTAGTGTTAAATCGTCCATTTTTATACACATGTAAGTGCCTTTTAGTATGAACTTCTTGAGGTTATAGATTTATCCTTGGCCTTCATATGTCTAGACTTGCAATGGCATAGTCGACGAAAGAGCACGTGGCGGTAAAGGCAGAAAACGAACTCATTGCTGCAACAATTGAAGAGCTAATGTCTAGTACCAACTATATATTGGGCCACTTCTTTTCAGCTTCTAAAAACTATTTTTTGGCCTTTCTACAGTAAATAGCTTTCAAATGGAGTATTTTTCAAGGCGGAGTTTACAAGTTGGTTGTAGTACATATTGCAACGACTTTATTTATATCGGTCAGAACCACACCCATTGAGGGAAGGAAGGGGTATTTGTGTAATTTTCAAAAAATGTGTTGAAATTTTTCACTAGAGTTATTTTCAATAATTTCTGACCTCTGCAGTGCTATTTTGGAGAGGATTCCGATTACAATGTTATTTCTTTAAAAGTATGTGTTTGGAGTGTTACTGACCTATTTTTCTAGGTTCTGATTGAGCTAATGATAATACTTCATGTAAGATAATACTTGCTCTATTTAAGATATAAGGCCTATATTTTTTGTAATTTTGTTTCAAAATATAAGGCGTGTATGTAGCTTTAATGATCTTTTCTCTCTTGCCAAAATTTATCTCCCCTCTTTCTTCAACATTTAAAAGTAAACACTCAAAGTAACTATTATCTCTCTTATTCCTTCTACTATTCTGTCGATTTAACAACTTCGTTAATCCTCCTGTCTAACCAAAATATGACTTATTAAAAGATGGAGGGAGTAGATAACTAGTTCTATTACGATGTAATATTTCGAAAGACCAAACATTAACGATGGTTGAGCTGGTGAATTTCTTGCTCAGTCCATTGGTCAGCTCACGCACAAATCAAATAGTAAGGAAAGGAGATCAATAATACTCATTGTCCATAACAAAGGCAAATGAGTACATTGCACACAGTGGCGGACCCAGGATTTTACCAAAGGGTATGCCGCACCAAAAGTTTTATATGTAATTCGGTAAAACCATTTGCTAATTCGGTAAATAATTGTAAAATTTGCACCCTAATTCGGTATATAGGCACTAAATAATATGATAAGTCTTAAATTCAAGGATTAAGTTGGAAACTTGCACAAATTACAATATAAATAGTTCAAACACCATACTAATAGTCTCAAATATATATAAAAGAGACTTACAATACTACTTGTCTGACTTTTTTGGCCTACGCTTTCTAAAGGACATGAAAGTCTTGATTATATCATCTTCATCCACTTCAAAGAAAATATCCCGCTCAATGAATGTGATTAGACAATCATCCAAAAGACTATCACCCATCTTATTTCTTAACTTTGTTTTCACTAAAACCATTGCAGAAAAAGCCCTTTCAACACTTGCTGTTGCCACTGGTAGAAACAAAACCAATTTGAGAAGCATGTAAACCATATCATACACTTTATGCCTCTTTGTTTCAACAAGCTTAATTGAGAGATCAACATGATTGTCTAGATCTTTGAAGCTATCAGCTTGTCTCATGTCATCAATCTTTCTTTTTAGAAAATCATGTGTATAAGGTTGGAATGGACCTTTAATAATATATACTCTTCGAATTGCATCTTGATCATTAACAGAATAACTTTCAATGGGCTCCCTTTCACCTGGATCATGCCGAAGGCGATTGATGTCATAATGTAACAGCCCAGGTTTTTATTAAAAAAATTATAATGGATTAAATAATTTAAAATAAAAATAAGTGTGTTGGTTGCCTAAAGTTTATTTTTGATTTGCCCTGATTTTCTGCTTTTAGAAAACACCGGATTTGAAAAGTAATTTAGATAAAAAACATAAAAATATTATTAAATAGAATGATATTTTGATTTTCTGTAAAAATCCTATTTCAAATTAATTATTTGGAAACATTTGGCGTTTATCTGGATTTCCCGTATTTTTCTGGATTTTTTTTAAAAAAAATCAATTTCAAAGCTAAAATGTATTTTTGTAAAAAAATTAAAAGACCAACTTTAAGTTGGAAATATATTTTCTAAGTCTAAATCATCTTCGGGAATTTCTGTGAATTTTTCTGGAATTTTTAGACTTTATTTTATTTTTTTCGGAAAAACAATTATTATTTTATTTTATTTTCTCACGCCTCCATCACTTAGAGCACGCACGCGCAGCGCCATGAACGGGATTTTGAAGCTTTTAGAACTCGAGATTTTCTCAACCATTTCTTGCGCAGCAAAATGCATTTGAATCCTCTCATCAAGGGCTTTTCATTCCTAGCCTTAGCCCCCAATTTCCATGCACCAATTTCGCGGGAATATGCAATGGCACCGAAGGACATTCCCTCGCGGATCTCCCCATCCGTTCCACCTCCGCGCCTGTAAAAGGGAGCACCGGGTGCCCCTTCTCATCCTCACCAAGCCTCTGAAATCTCAAGGCCTCTCTCTCTTTCTGCTCGCCGCAATCGGCATTTTTCTCGCCAACAAACGGCGTTCTTGGCCGCTTGCGCCTCTGATGAGAGTCCAGCCACATTTGACCACATCATTGGTTTCGCCTTCACGCGTTCTACATGGTGCTTCCCTCGCCTTCGCCGGAGCATCACCGGAGCACCGTGGCCGAACCGTGCCGCCGTTTCTCTCCTCGCTGCGAGTCGACCATGCATGTTCCACAAAAACCAAGGTGAGCACTGCATTCCCCATGTTCTCCTCTTCATTTCGCCACAAACCTCACCCGCTAACTCCTCTCCGTTTGCCCGGAACGCCGATGTCAACCCGTCGGTCATTGAATGTCTTCTCCGCCGTGTTCCGCCACCATCCGATATCCTTTGGTCGAGCCGTTTGCACCGTTGAGTTTGCCTCGACGCGTTCTACATCGTGCTTCCATCGCCATCACCTGAAGATTCCCCGAGTCCTCGTTAACCTTGTCAGGCCCAGACACTAAAACTGTAACTTCGCGCGTACACCCTTTTTTGGTAAGTGCTTCGATTTTTGTTCGCATCATATTGTGTCCTAGCCTCTAAGAAATTTTTCTACCATTTTGTTTAATTTTTCGTGGAGCCAATTGTCGGGAATTGAGCTTTCCGCAAAAATGGCCGTTTGTGACTCCCGACGTCGATTCGTCGCCTCCGGTAAGCCTTAGCCCATGCCGTAATTTTTCTTAGACTTGCCTCACCGCGTTCTACGCCGTGCTTCCTTTCTTTTCCCCAAAAAGCCTCCACAAATTTTCACCTCCGACACCTCACCATGGCCACCAATGGTATCTCGTGCCCCATCTATCCAGTGGTGTTTTCCCCAATCCGTTCGCGTCATATCGTGCCAAACCATCACAGGTAGCCACCTTTCAAATAGTTTTGGATTCGCTCTACCGAGCACCAAGATATCAAGTTTTTCCTGTTTCTCCACGGTTGTCGTTCAAACGTCGATTGTATCGTCTCCGATTAATTTTCAGCTCCGCCAATAATTTTCCTAGCCTCACCATACCATGTTCTACCCCATGCTCACTTTACACATCCACATTCCATACCCGGTACTATATCACTCCAACCTGCTGTTGTCGCTACCACGCCGTCACTGCCGTTTTTCCCTCACCGCCGGTGATTGCCGCCGTTCGTCGCCGCCATACCTGTGTCACCACCTTCGCCTCATTGCCAGAATTCCATTTTGCCCATTCGCTAGCCACCTCACAGCTAACCGGCACCGTACTATTCAAAAGATAATTCTCGGATTTGGTTGTCATTTCATGTGATGTCCAAAACTTCCAGATATTCGTTCTCCCTCATACGAACTCCGAATCCATTGAATCTTACTTATAAATTCATCTAAAATCATAATCTATCCGTCAATATATATTTTATAATTTTTTTGGATTTATTTGGATTTTATTTGAATTTGTTCGCTTTGGTTCTTCGCGTGTAGACTACGACGATTTGGAAGAATTCGATGACTCACACCAGACTGCAGAACAAGGCAAGTCACCCTCCTTGATCATGTTGATCCCAGTTTTCAAAATAAAATTATGTTGATTTAAATTATATTGCATGCATATTTTTATTCAACGTATTTCAATTCAGTTTTAAATTTAGTTAATGCCTACTTGTTAATCCCTCCATTGAATTTGAATTCCTCAATACCTTGTCACCCTAGATTCAAACTCTAGTTAATACATTAGTGTTGGCTAGAGAGTTTATTCAAATGCTTAGCCCTGCGAAGTTATATTAATTGTTTTTGGGATACCTTTTCGCATAAAATGATGACCCTGTTTACATAAATTATTTTATTTTATTTTCTCTCGCCTCCATCACTTCATCTTCTTCCAGTGAACGAATCGCTCGAGAGCACGCACGCGCAGTGCCATGAACGGGATTTTGAAGCTTCTGGAACTTGAGATTTTCTCAACCATTTCTTGCGCAACAAAATGCATTTGAATTCTCTCATCAAGGGCTTTCCATTCCTAGCCTTAGCCCCCAATTTCCATGCACCAATTTCGCGGGAATATGCCATGGCACCGAAGGACATTCCCTCGCGGATCTCCCCATCCGGTCCACCTCCGCGCCTATAAAAGGGAGCACTGGGTGCCCCTTCTCATCCTCACCAAGCCACTGAAATCTGAAGGCCTCTCTCTCTTTCTGCTCGCCGCAATCGGCATTTTTCTCTCGCCAACAAAACGGCGTTCTTCGGCCATTTGCGCCGCCTACAGTAGAGTCCGGCCACATTTGACCACATCATTGGCTTCGCCTTCACGCGTTCTACATGGTGCTTCCCTCGCCTTCGCCGGAGCATCACCGGAGCACCGTGGCCGAACCGTACCGCCGTTTCTCTCCTTGCTACGAGTCGACCATGCATGTTCCACAAAAACCAAGGTGAGCACTGCATTCCCCATGTTCTCCTCTTCGTTTCGCCACAAACCTCACCCGCTAACTCCTCTCCGTTTGCCCGGAACGCAGATGTCAACCCGTCGGTCATTGAATGTCTTCTCCGCCGTGTTCCGCCACCATCCGATATCCTTTGGTCGAGCCGTTTGCACCGTTGAGTTTGCCTCCACGCGTTCTACATCGTGCTTCCATCGCCATCACCTGAAGATTCCCCGAGTCCTCATTGACCTTGTCAGGCCCAGACACTAAAACTGTAACTTCGCGCGTACACCCTTTTTTGGTAAGCGCTTCGATTTTTGTTCGCGTCATATTGTGTCCTAGCCTCTAAGAAATTTTTCTACCATTTGGTTTAATTTTTCGTGGAGCCAATTGTCGAGAATTGAGCTTTCCGCGAAAATGGCCGTTTGTGACTCCCGACGTCGATTCGTCGCCTTCGGTAAGCCTTAGCCCATGCCGTAATTTTTCTTAGACTTGCCTCGCCGCGTTCTACGCCGTGCTTCCTTCCTTTTCCCCAAAAAGCCTCCACAAATTTTCACCTCCGACACCTCGCCATGGCCGCCAATGGTATCTCGTGTCCCCATCTATCCGGTGGTGTGTTCCCCAATCCGTTCGCGTCATATCGTGCCAAACCATCCCAGGTAGCCACCTTTCAAATAGTTTTGGATTCGCTCCACCGAGCACCAAGATATCAAGTTTTTCCTGTTTCTCCACGGTCGTCGTTCAAACGTCGATTGTATCGTCTCCGATTAATTTTCAGCTCCGCCAATAATTTTCCTAGCCTCACCATACCATGTTCTACCCCATGCACACTTTACACCTCCACGTTCCATACCCGGTACTATATCTCTCCAACCTGCTGTTGTCGCTACAACGCCGTCACTGCCGTTTTTCCCTCACCGCCGGTGATTGCCGCCGTTCCTCGCCGCCATACCTGTGTCACCACCTTCGCCTCATTGCCAGAATTCCATTTTGCCCATTCGCTAGCCACCTCACAGCTAACCGGCACCGTACTATTCAAAAGATAATTCTCGGATTTGGTTGTCATTTCATGTGATGTCCAAAACTTCCAGATATTCGTTCTCCCTCATACGAACTCCGAATCCATTGAATCTTACTTATAAATTCATCTAAAATCATAATCTATCCGTCAATATATATTTTATAATTTTTTGGATTTATTTGGATTTTATTTGAATTTGTTCGCTTTGGTTCTTCGCATGTAGACTACGACGATTTGGAAAAATTCGATGACTCACACCAGACTGCAGAACAAGGCAAGTCACCCTCCTTGATCATGTTGATCCCAGTTTTCAAAATAAAATTATGTTGATTTAAATTATATTGCATGCATATTTTTATTCAACGTATTTCAATTCAGTTTTAAATTTAGTTAATGCCTACTTGTTAATCCCTCCATTGAATTTGAATGCCTCAATACTTTGTCACCCTAGATTCAAACTCTAGTTAATACATTAGTGTTGGCTAGAGAGTTTATTCAAATGCTTAGCCCTGCGAAGTTATATTAATTGTTTTTGGGATACCTTTTCGCATAAAATGATGACCCTGTTTACATAAAATGATATGTACTCTGGACTTTGGTGAGTCAAGGAGGTTTATGAATTATTTTGAAAACAAAATATAAACCTGGTTTAGACTTAGGCATTTGGTTAGAGTGGTGGGTGCAGGCATGCCCTGTTGGTTGGAGCCGCAGAGGTTGACTGTCGTGCACGGGGGTATGTGGTTGGGCTTGAGTCAATTAAGGACTGGCCTGTGAGCTACTGTTGCAAAGCCCTAATCGTACTACCACATGGCTGGTATGGGACAGCCCTGGCTGAATAATTTGTGAAGTCCCAACTTTGAGTTGAGTCAAGTCGTAGGTTGAAAGTGAGCGTGGTTGGTGCCATGTGAAGTCTCACTTGGGCGGCGTGGTTAAGCCATGAGAAGTCTCGTCTAGGCTCAAGAGGGGTCCCGGTGCAGTGGATTGCTTCTCGGGTGAAACCTTATAGTTGGCTCGACCGGGTTGAAGGCTTTGTATTGTAAAGGCCTTGTCACGACTCCTTGCCGCACACCTAAGGAAGTGTGTAATCGCGTGGCACAAAGGATGATCGTGTCTTGTGGGTAAAGCTGTACAACCTCTGCAGAGTGTATAATCTATCACGGATAGCCGTGCCCACGGTCATGGGCATCTTGAGTAAAAGTTTTCATGGATTAGCTTTTGATTTTCAAAATGTTTTGAAAACCTTGTGGATGGATGGAATCCATGAGAGATTGAAAACCTTACGGATGGATGGAATCCGTGAGAGATTGAAATCGTGAATGGATGGAATTCATCGAGTTCGTGATGAAAGCGTGTGGATGGATGGAATCCATACGTGAGCTTTTGGAAAAAATAGTCCGGGTGGGATGCCCGTGGATAGGTTGGTGTATGGTCGGAGCCTGCACTGACGGTATTAATTTCTATTACAAGTATTGTTTTTACCTACGGTATTAAATTCAACAATTTCAATCTATTTACTGTATTTCATTAAATGCTGTTTTATGCAAACTAACCCTATAAGCCTTCCATTGAAGCCTTTATCATTATGTTGCATTTTCCCGGGTGATTTGCGGAGTACAAGTTTGTACTCACGTTGCTTTTTCCACACAGAAAAGGAAGACGTCAACTATGGTGAAGATCTGGACGAATAGGCTGCGTCTTCTCGCCGCTTGCCGTGTGGCGAGCTCGGTGGGCTTCTTCCGCTTCGGTTTTTATTCCGCTGCTTATTACTTAATTTTGTCTTATGTGCCGTTGATGTAAACTTTGGCATTCATGCCCATATTCGGTTAATAAATGTCATTATGGTTGATATTTATCTTTGTTGTACGCTGTGTGCACTAGCTGATCCTGGACTAGTGCGATTTACACAGAGGATCCAGGAGTCGTTGCTCCGGGTTCCGACACATAAACTAGCGGCGGTGACGGTGGCGGGGGTGGGGGCATAGGATTCCGACACTTGAGTTTGCTTTTCTGCCACAGTTTCAACTGGAGATGGGACAGGATTTGAAGCAGCAGCTGCCGCCTTCTTGGCTGTATGTTTCTGAAAAAGAGATGCAATATCTCCGCTTCTCTTCATAACTAAACAATTCCAAAAAAACAATGGCTCCGCGTCAGGCGTCAAGCCGTCGCGGCGTCCGGGTCCGGCATGTCGGCTTCGTCAAGACGTCAACACTGCGAGGGAGGATCTGCTGAGGGAGCCAGGGAGGAGCTGCTGCCTGCTGTCTTGGCGAAGTAGCGATTATCCGATTAGCGAACTGCGAACGGCGAGTTGCAGTCGGTGAGACAAGACGCGATCACGCAGAGGCGGCTGTGGACCTGCGTACGATCGAGGATTCGAGGATCGAGGCGGCGCGTGCGGCAGGCGAACCGTCAGCAGGCGCCAGGAATGACTGGATCGGCTGGTAAGTTTTTTCTACATATGGAGTACTAAGTTCGGCTGGGCCCTAGGGTATGCCGTGGCCCACCCGGCATACCTTGTTGGTCCGCCCCTGATTGCACATTACACCATATATTGACATTAGTTTCACAAATCGCTAAATTTTTTGCTAGACTTTCATTTAACACTAAGCTAATGACGTTGTGTTTCATTTTGCACGAGCACATCTATCTGGCCAATCGGACCAGGCCTCCTAAGGGCATGATGACAAAAAAAAGGTCTTGGAGCCGGGTCCAAACTGGAAAAAAAATCGTATGGGAACACATGAGGCCATACTTCTCCATCGTTGAATCAAGATGATGATGCTAATCAACAGCTGAGGGAAAGGGGCCTCACGTGAGGCTCTCCCTCGTAAAAAAATCTCTGTAGGATCAGAAATGGCAACAAAGGGGGGTGAATGGTGCCTTCAAAAATCGCCCCCAAGTATCCACGGCATTTTCTTCTCTGATAGCTAGCGAAGCTATGAAGCAAGAACATCAACACTCACTGGAAAACCAAGACCGACAAAATAGATGAAACTGACTTGGCCGAAAAGGCATCGAAGCACCACGGTTGAGAGCTCACAGAGAATGAAGAAAACTGAGAGCGAAGCACTGAAAACAGAAAGATTTTCGATCTTGCACTACTTTTCTTAGGCTAAGGAAATCAGAATTTCAAGTTATATATATAGCCAACGGCAGCTGCTGACAACACATGGAAGTTAAACCTGAGTCTGCAGCCGCAGACTGAATTTTTAGGCCGGTTCAACTGCTCAAACCAACAGCTGAAAGTAGTATGATCGGGCAAGCAAAAGGCAAAAGAAAACAGCAAACCAAATACTGCAGCTGCTGAAAATGGACAGAAATAGGGTATACTTTGCTGGAGAACACTGAGCTGAAATCAGCCAAAAGAAGAGCAGTAAATCTGCTGCAGAACCGAGCTGAAAACAGAGAAATAAACCTACTGCCGAACCGAGTTGAAAACAGAGAAATGAACCTGCTACCGTACCGAGCTGAAAACTAAGAAATGGGGCTGCAGCCGAAACCAAATGCTGCAGTGAAAGAAATGCCAAAATGCTGCAGACTGTAACCTAAAATCTGCCGACAGCAGAGACTGAAACAGGAAGAGGAGCCGAAAACTAAAAAAGCAACCAAAAACACAGGAAAATACTGCATAAGACCTGAAATCAGTTAATTGAACAAAATCTTGCCGATCTCCTCAGGTTGATTGATTTGGCCTTCAACCTAAATAGCACAGCAAACCTTAGAGAAGAAGAAATTGCAGACAAAGAGCAAAGAAACTAAAGACTTGCTAGAAATGCTGAAATAAACTGAAAATGAGACCAAATGATGAATTTGCTTGAGTTTTTCATGTCTATTGATCATGAAACTTTGCATTTCATCAGGACATGACATCACAAGAAGAAATTACAGACCAAAAGCAATCAAACCTCCAAGACTTCAAAGCACCAATCTTGCCCTGACTCCAAACCCTAGCTTTTGCTAAAATAGAGGAAACACAGGTTCTGGTCATTTGAGAGAAAGTAGTGAATGGATTCTTTTTCTTTTGGGAATATATTTGCCAAAGGCTTTGAAGATCAATTCCCGGTTCAAAGAAAAAGTAAACAACAACTACCTCAACTAGATTTCATCTCAAAACCAAGGAAGGGAGAAGAACAGTAAGCTGAACTGAAAACCAAACACAAAAGAAGAACCAGAAACCATTTCATCTCAGAAACAGACTTTCTCATATTGATTCATTTCCATGAATGCTTACAAAAGAGGAATGATTATATCCAGTTCATCCCATTTCTCAACTACTGCCCCATACGCAGTTTGAAATCAGGAAATGACTGCAATCTCACTACATGCTTCCTGAGCTAACTCACACGAGAGAGACTACACTCGAACACACACAGACTCACTACTGCTTTCTTACTTCTTTTCTCCAGCCAACTCCCCTCCTCATATAGAGGGAGCTCACATGAGCACACATGCCACAAGGAGAAAATCAAGAAAAGGCAGCCCAAACCCACTCCATGCCTCACACTCAAATGAGGCAAAAGTCAACAACTAGGATTTGGAGGGAAACCACACATTCCACTCATGGCTTAAGTCAATTCTCCAAATTGCCTCTCAAGCACCTTCCCGGAAGCTTCCCGCAACCGGCACCCTGACCGTCTGGACCTCGACTTCTCCCTGAGTCTAGTCCCGGTCCGCTCCGCTGCACACGACCGCACCTGGTATCCTGACCGTCTGGACCTCAGCTCCTCCCTGAGCCTAGTCCCGATCCACCTCACCGCTGCCCGTCGTGTCCACCCGACTCCGACCGACTGGACCTCCAACTCCATCTGAGTCTAGTCTTGGTCTGTTCCGTCGCACACGATCGCAACCGACATCCAACTGTCTCGACATCCGACTCCTCCCTGAGCCTAGTCCCGGTTCGCTCGTCATTGCCCATCGTGTCCACCACCGGTAGCTCCAGCTCCGGTTCCTCGTCTCCCGGCTCGCAACCACCTCAGCAGCCTCGATCATCTTCGGCATCTCTGACCGTCTGGACCGCAACACCTCCTGTGCCTAGTCCCGGTCCACCTCGCCTCACCATGACCTAGCTCCGAAGTCCTACAGCCACACAGACAAGCAAACCGTCACATAGCATCGCACGAAACAGCATAAACATCATTAGCATTAACAAAAAGGTACTCAAGCATGAAATACCCAAAATGACCGATCGAAAAGGAAAACAAGCGTCGTAAGCACTCCCGACCGCAATCGACCAAGTCCAACCGAACCGGACCACGCCATGCACCGACTCGGCGCGAACCGACCAAACCAAACTCAAACTTTCCAGAAACCGAGTCAATTACTCATCACAAACATGGGGACACCTCCGCATGGTCTCTCAATCCCTTCCGTCCAAACCCTACAAAGGAGAGGTTAAGCAAAATATAAATAAATCCAGAGCCAGAGCAAGTCCAAGGCTCGAGTTCAGGAGAATAAAGAACTACATAGGCAGAGAGAACGGGGAGGGGGTGGGAGAGAGGTGATGGAATGATTTTCTTTTTATTTTTTATATCAAGATGTTTTATGTTTTCTATCAGGATGTGGGACGGACGCACATATGAGGTTGGAGGACAAGCTATGCACTCGAGCAATTTTTACCAACCTAGCTTATGTGTGATGTCTTATCTCCTAGCTTGTTTGTGTTTGGAGCCAATCACTCTATTCTGTTAGCCTACCATCTCGTTCCTACTGTGACTATTAGTTTACCATCCTGTTCCTACTGTGGTGCCTTGGTTCAAGATGGCGCATGTATTCACATTAGTAGTTGTTTCATATATTCACATTAGCGTCACCATTATATATATATATATATATATATATATATATACACACCAATGAATCAAACAAGTGCTTCATTTCTATCAGGCTTCATGGTATCAGAGCCCCAGGTTCATACCTAGCTCTGCTCATCTTTTGCTGCGCTGCCCCCGGAAGGAGCATCTCCAATCCTAGGGGCGGCCATCTCCTCGCCAATCTAGCGTGGATGGTGCCACCGCGCCAGATCCAGCTGCCTCCAGCCTCCCCGCCATAGCATCTGGTGCTGTCATCACCAAGCCCTCGGGAGCTGCCTTAGATCTGGGCTCCCCCGCCGTCTTCACATCATCTTCTAGCTGCCTCTCTCTTGGATCTGATGACTCCACGCCTGATCCGGCTTCCTCCATGCTGCGCTGGGCCGCCTGCTCCTCGGCTGTCATTGCCCGCCGTCGTGCACCCACGCCGTGACCTGCCCTAGCCAGCGCCTTCGCACTGTTGCTTGCGCCTGTCCACTCCTGATGCCACCGTCGCCCGCTCTGGTGGATATTGGACTGTCAGATCCCCCCGCTCAGGTCAGTGGATCCCGCCGCCACCTGCTTGGGCCAGCCCTTATTCGCCTGGATCTAGCTATCTTTAGGCCAAATCCGGTCCTCTCCCCCATGCCGCCGCTCAACCCTCTTAGCCCTGCCACGTAGGTGGCCATCCCCGCCGCTGACGGCCTCCTCTACCTTCCTTAGCCATCATCACCTTTCCCCTTCTTCTCACTCTCTCGCACTCTTTCTCTCTCAAGATCCACTGCCCCCGGTTGTTTCCTCACCACCAGCGTCCCTACCTCAGGCTGCCCCTCCTCTTCTTCTTCCACCTCGAAGCCACAACTCTTCTCCTCTATCACGCCCTCCCCCTTTCCTTCTCTAGGCACCACCAGCCCTCTCGATTGCCTCTGGCTACCTGTCTCACCGCTGGCCACCTCCATAGCCGCCACCTCACCTACTCTACTCACTCCTCCCCTACCTCTCTCCCCTTTTGCTCTACTTTCATCACTGGTGTGATCTATTAATGTCGAGGACTACCGCCATTAACCTTTCTTCTTTGCCCCCACCTTCATCGGCATCGGCAAGCACAAGCTTGTTGACCCCTCTTTCTCGACGGTGACCTTCAAGGAATTTTGCTCCAGTTTAAATGTCTAACCTGCTCATGTTCCAACTATGGAGGGGTGTTAGCCTACCATCCCGTTCCTACTGTGACTATTAGCCTACCATCACGTTCCCATTGTGACACCTCAGTTCAAGATGACGCATATATTCACATTAACAGTTGCTGCATGTGTTCATATTAGTGTCAAATAAGTTCTTCATTTCTATCAGCCTTCATGTCCATCATTTGAAGCCGCCGTGTGCACGAACAAGTAGTGCAACAATGACAGCATGCAATGTGGAGGAGGTGGTGGAAGGCAAGAAACTTGAAGTGTTGATTTCCCTAACAAAAGTTTCAAACATTTGAGAATACTTGGAGCATATATTTGGGTAACAAAGGACATATGTAAGATTGAGTAGGCCAACTAGGGGGTGAATAGATGGTTTTAAAATCTCTTCAGCCAAAACTAAAGTATATATGCTGAAGCGTAAATCAAAATGGTTTTGAAAAATTAAGGCCTAAATGAACTAGTCTCACTAAGTGCTCCAACAACCTAAGTCTATATCGAGATTTGCAATTCTAGGATGACAAGTAAACAATTTAATTTTAAGAATGTAAATTGCACAAGGTAAAGCACAATAGAACAAACCAACACAAGGTGACACGGTCTCCTTTTACCATGGTATTTGGAGATCTCTCCTAATCCACGTTGAGGTAAGTCCAAATGAATTGGACTGGGTCCACGAATTAAGCCAAACAACTTGGTTCCACTAGTGGTACCTCTTTTCTGCTCTGAGTAGATGAGCTCCAACCTTCACACTAATACTGGACATCTTCACAATGTTCCCAAAGAAATCACCAGTTTTCACACGTCCAAACCATCTAGGAGTTTGCAACTAGTGGTTAGACCATAGGCAAAAAGACGGTAGCACCAGAAAATCACTAGTATCGGACTTTAAATGGCGATAGCACTGACCTTATATTTCAGCACAATCAATACTTGGAAAAATAGGCATACTATTGACTCTGATGTTGGAATTGAGTGATTTTGAACTCTATGGAAAGCTTATTTGAATGCAAAAAGCACAAGAATTCCAAAAGTCACTACTGTGGTCTAAGTCCGAGAAAATAATGACAAGTAATCTTAAACCATACTAAGTGAAAATCCATGAACTCCAACTATTTGTAATACACATTTGCAAAATTAGATCATACCACAAGGAGTATATACATGGACTTCAACCATTTATAAAATATGTTTGCAAAGTATAGTCATATGCTACAAGGAGAGATGCATGAGTCGCAACTATTTGTAAAACACAATCACAAATAATAGAATCATGCCACAAAGAGCTAGAGCAAGCATGATTGAGCTATCAACACATGATGAGACTAAAGCTACTAGGCAAAATACCTCTTAATAGTACGGCAACCTACACTACCAATCCTGTCTCTCAACCAAATACATTTACTGGTAAAAGACTAGGAACACATCTTTAGCCTATGCTAATTATACATATGTCTTGCATATCCACTTGGAGCTTTCACTTGATGGCGATCGTTTTTTCTAGTTCGGGTCATTGTCTTATTTATCAACACATGATGAACTCATTTGATATCGGGATCTTAACTTGGTGACCACCAACACATGATGCCATTCATCATCCTAAATGATTTTATGGTCATCAATACATGACATCATCCAAAGTCTTTATTATCATGATGCTATGATGTATTAATGGTGAGTTTTGGCCATTGATGACAACTGTTTGTGGGACTAATATTTTTCATGAGTTGGTGAAATAGGTTAGGTCCCATGATAAAGATGACTTGGGAAGGCATCATGAGTTGACTGTCAATAAGTCAAAGTTCAGGAAGAAGAGATGATCGTCATGATTTTGGTTGACTTAAGAATGCGTCATGAGTTGATCGTCATCAAGTCAAAGTTCGGGAAGAAGAGATGATCATCATGAGTTGATGAACATCAAGTCAAGATCCCGAATAGGAGATGATCAAGAGTTAATCAACAAGTTAAGCAAATGATTTCATATGCTGATGGTTAAAGTCAAGGACTCGGATTTAGAGAGAAGATGTTTGTCATCAATCTTCAAGAGGATACGCAAGGCAAAAGTATAACTAGCATAACTAATGATGTGTTCCTATCCTGTACCAGTCTCAATGTTTGGTTGGGAAATCGGATTGCTAGTATAGATTGCTATACTATTAAAAAGGGTCTTGACTAGGAGCTTGAGTATGTCATGTGTTGATAGATCATTTAGTTTACTCTAGCTCTCTGTGACATGATGCTATTGTTTGTGAATATGTTTTATAAATAGTTGAGACTTATGCATAACCCTTGTAACATATAACTTAAGTTTACAAATATGTTTTACAAAATGCTTCAAGTCTATATCCCTAATTCTTATGGCATGATTCTAAAAGTGTGTGAATGTATTTTGTAACTTATTGTGAATCATGCTTTGACTTTTGTTTGCATGATTCTACAATTTGCAAATATGTTTTGCAAATTAATTGAAGTATATGCATCTTGACCTTGTTGATCTTAGCACATCGGTCGGCAATCTAACCAGTTGATTAGTCAAATTGGTTCTATGTGAGCAATCTGATTAGCCCATGCGGTACGACCAGGTATGTGTTGCTGGAAGTATTTTTTCTAGAGAGAACTATTTTTTGTAAATTGGTTTGGCGGTCTTGCCGGCCTTCATGGTGGTCTGATCAGCTTGAATGGGCTAATCAGTCCCAGTGTGTGTGGTCTTGCTAGCAGCATTGGTAACGACAGCGGTAGTACTAGCCTTATGCTATTTTTTGTTGAATTCTTACTCTAATGGCTAGTTGTTTAGTGTGGGGGTATAAATACCTCCTTGTGGCTGGTTGGGTTGTCGGCTTTTGCCATTTTTTTCATCCTTGAGCTACGAGCAAGCCTTCTCACTTCTTATGTGCATATGTTGCACTTAACAAGCCTAGAGAGGAAAATCTTTGTGCACATGTTGCACTTGGTGTTGGATTTCATATCCATTGAACTTTGGCCTTGATCCATGCACCTGGTCTATAGACCAATGACCCACTTGTCAGCCAAATATTCTTTTTCTAGAATTTTTCTTTTTCTTTTGGAAAATCCAAAATCATAGGGCCCATCTGTCAGTCATACCATTCTCTCTCTCTATTATTTTCCAGTATTTTCTCAACCGACAAATGTTTTGAGAGTTTGTTCTCCTTTGTCTGAATTTTGATTGACCCGATTCTTCTTCCTAAATTTATCTAAAATTAGTTTGTATCTTGTGGTTCTAGTTTTGTTAATTTTGGGTTTTATTTGGATTTTTTGAGTTTATTTGTGTTTCGTTCGCTTTCTTTCTCATTGGATAATGTCTTCGAAAAGCAGAAATAGAAATTGAAGATCAAGAAATGGTAACTTAGCAAAGCAAGGCAAGTCATCACCTTTGATCATATTAAATACCATGATTGAATTGTTACCATAGAATGGTTAATTATCTAGTGATGTAATACTAGTATCCACTTAGGTTGTACGTCTAGTATGTTTAGTCATGCTTATGGTATGTTGGGCTCATCATCACATTAATTAATTAATTAATTAATTAATTAATTAATTAATTCTGACTTAATGAGATATTGAATCGTGGTGGTCAGCCCCATGATATGGATAATGTCATTGGTGTTGATTAAACAAAATATTTTTTTACTTGTACAAGTGATCGTGCAGTAAAGGGGGAAGTGCAGTTAGCACTTTTGGATATGGATGCCTCACCTGATTAATAATTAAGGATTTAAATTTATGCACCATTGATCTGAGCCTTATCATATAACCATATGTCTAGTATATGATGAACCTAGCTAATTAATTCATGATGTTTCAACTTTAATTTTGTCATTGAGATGTTGTGGGTGGTTAGTTTATTTTTGAGTAACCTTCCACATGGCACAAGAGGGGGGATTTTCCAACTAGGTGGTTAGCCTACTTAGCAGCAAAATCTTAGCGAGCGCGATCAGATTGAGATTTAGCATTGTAAATGTCTTGTGATAATTACTTAGTTGCACACCTAATGAAACGTGTATTGACTGACATGGTAAGTTGATTATCTCTTATAAGTAAAGTTGTGCAACCTCTGTAGAGTGTAAAACTATTCGAACAACTGTATCCACAGTTATAGACTATGGTTGATGATTTCACATGAGGGGTAAATTTTCATAAAACATGGGTTTGGTTAGGAGGTGAATGGTTAGTTCATTTGTGGCTTATTCAATTCCTTTGACTTAATTACTTATTACTCATTTTAAAGATTGCTTTTAATCTATATATTGCATCTTGTTATAATTATATATTGCATTTTGTTATAAATGATTTGCTTAGTATGTTGTGTACTTGCAGCTATATACTTTGTTGCTTAGTTGCTGAAGGAGAATCACCATAGACAAAGGTACTTGAGGAGGAGTTCTTCCATGACTTCACGGATTTAGACTTCGTTTCCTAGTTGATTGTCTGTGGGCATGTCGAATGGCTAGTATGTTTGTCGTTGTTTTTCGCTGCTAGTTCTTATTAACCTTTCAAACTATTATTTCTAAGTTTGGCCATAAGGTCACTACTCGAATAATTAGTAATATTTGCTTCTTTCATAGTTATTTGTGATCATGGTCGATATTTCATCTATGCTTCGACTGTATGCACAAGTGTGATCCTAGTCTATTGCAGAATACATAGAGTCTAGATTTGCATATCCGAGTCTTAATAGAGATGATATCAGAGGCATATCGACTGTAGGACAAAGTCAAGTTAGAATGGAAAAGCCTTAAGAACCTATATACTTATTAAAAAACTAAATTATAAAAATCTTAAGCTTTTTTTGCTTCTTTCTCTTCTCTCTTAACATCTTGATCTTGCCTCTATCTGAAATGTCAAAGCTTTTGCTGACCTCTTCTTATCTCAAAATTTTGTAGATGTTGTTCAACAATTCGTTCGCTAGTGACGAAGGTGGCTTTTGTGAGGAGTTATGGCTCATGCTCCAGGACTTAAGTTACACTTGCTGTCCTCAATTACATGATTTCACTACCACCAGGAATGATAGAAAGGTCTGTAGGGTCAAAATTATCATCTTCTCCAAGGGTGGACAAGACAGTTGCCGTCACTTCTTTATAGTGGATTGAGAAACTTTCAAGTTGGGATGTTAAGAAGCTACCTGAGTAGCTCGAGTTTCGTTTATTGTCGTCTATTGTATAACAATCCTTATTGCTACTTTCCCTATCGCAAAAAGGGGGAAATATTCAGCACATTCAGGGGTTCAAAAGGAGAGACAGATTCCACTGAGGTGCAAGATGATGCCTGCAACCACCTGGATCTAGAGTTGGAGAGGACTTATGCAAAGTTAAGAGATACCCAGTTGGAGTTGTCACAACTGAATGAGCTGCATCAAGATTGGCAACAACTACAAAGATTTTATCAGGAGTTGGTACAACAACAGGAGATGAACACTTGGAAGAATATCAACCTTAGACACCACAGAAGCAATCGTAGTCATGGGTTTCTTCAATGGAGCTGCCACCTCGTGGGCTTACTTTGGAAGCATCTCCACTTCTTCACTATCACCTGAAGCTCAGGACTACTGCATGCAAGAAGGTCTCATGCCCTCGTCACATGGACAACTTCATACCTATGAAGGAGTATCATTTGATATTCCCAGTAGGACCCCTACTAGCGGAGGAGGTTGGCTCAGCGAAGAAGAAGAACTAGAAGAGGAATATCCCAAAGAGCATGTGATCATTGAGGATGTTAGTGAGGAGGAAGATTATAGTAGTAGCGTTAGAGTAGTAGTAAGAGTCTGTAGCATCCTAAATAAAGTTTGCATATTAGATCCTTTTATTTTTGCTTTGCAGTTAGTGTGATGTGAGCTGCAGTTTTGCTTCTAGCATTATGTTGCAATCATGTCAAGAATCTTTATTTATGGAATTTATGCTTCTTTTGTTAGCTTTTTTGCTAAGTGAGAGTTTTGAGTTTAGGCTTGTCTTTAGTCTACCCCCTTAGATGAGTTTACCACCTACCTCTGCTATTCCCCATTTCTTTCTACTAGTCACCATTTAAGTTGGACTGTCTGTGCAAGAGACAGTGGAGTTGGTAGAGGTCAAGAACCCCAGCAACCCTCATAATTTCAATTGCAGCCAGGGATGCAAATGTAAGTAGGTTCACCAGTGCTACCCCACCTCAACTTATTCACAAACCAAGAAGTAGTTGATGGCTATGTAGTTGCAGATATTGTAAGTGTTTGCTCATAATGCTCTTAATCCATCTCAATCAACACCAATGGCCACTATAATCACCCAGACACAATCCAAGTGATGTCGGGAAAAATCTGTCTTGGTTCAACACAAGGACCATGAGAAGGGGTTGAATGTTGCCATCAAAGGGATTTCTATTAGTTGGTATAAGAACCACTGTGCTACCCATCAGGCAGTGTTAGATTGTTGGAATAGAACTATCACCATAAGCAGCCCGATAGAATTGAAGATTTGAAACCACTTCGGAGCAGCTGAAAGAAGCTATGGTTTGCTAGTGTAAAAATGTAATTTTGGAGGATGTGCCTATTGTAAGAGAGTTTTTCGATGTTTTCTCATATGATATTCTAGGAATGCCACTAGATAGAGATATTGAGTCTTCGATTGAGTTAGTTTCTTGTTGCCTACTTCATAAATTTGACGAGTAAGGTATTCATGGAATATTCGGATAAGTTTGTCTTTGTCTTCATTGATGACATTCTAATTTACTCTAAGGATGAGAAGGAGCATGAGGATCATTCGAGGCTAGTATTGTAGAAGCTTAGAGATCACCAATTTTATGCCAAGTTTAGTAAATGTGAGTTTTGGATGAAAAAAAGTTGCTTTCTCAAGTCATGTTATGCAACAATAGGTGTTGTTGCTATATATTTTGTTGCTCTATTGCTGAAGGAGAATCACCACAGTCAAAGGTGTTTGAGAAGGATTTCTTCCACGACTACAAGCGTTATACTAACTACAAGCGTACTACACAAACTAGCCCAGCGCATAGAATCTATCTAATTCTGCAAGGAACACACAACTGGCAATCAATACAGTGAAATAATAAAATACTAAGTTAATGGTGATAGATAATCATGAAACAGTAATGTGCGCAAGGACATGTTACGGCCGCAAGGTATTTGCCGTGAGCACGCTCAACAGACACGCAGCACGATGAATCCAAAATGCGCCACTGTCCAACTGCTCCCTCAACAACTGCGTGCGAACCTACAGGATGGAATGGAAGGCAACCGATCAGATATAGATGAATTTGATAAAGGAACAATAGGAGATGAACTTGACTGGAGAGGAAACAGGTTTGCTAGCCCCACGACTGAGCGAAACGCCGTTCGGCCAATCGAAACAACGTTTGGCCGTGCGAACGGCCGTTCGGCTGCGTGAAACCACATTCGGCCGCGCGAACACCACCAGCCACCATCACCGCCAGCCACAGCCGACTGCCGGTTGCCAACTGTAGCACCCCACATATAGCCAACTGGGATACTACTATGGAACATCATCGCCAAAGTAAAGAATAAATAATAACAGCAACAATAGAAATCATAAGAAAATTAAAACCTTAAAGGTACTTTATTAGAGAATCAATGAAAGCTGAAATAAATGTTTGAAACATAGGACCGGTCCACTTCTAATTAAATGAAGAATAAAATAAAATGGCATAAATAGTGGCAAGCCACAGTGCTGAAACTGGAGTGCTCCTACCCATGCATGTCGCCATCACTCCACCAGCCTTTTACGTAAGAATGGAAAGAGCAAGCGTGAGATTTGAAAATCTCAGCAAATACCCAACAACAGTTGCAACATGGTGAGTAAAGGGCAGGTAATGCAACCAAGATATGCAAAGGACAAGTAATGTAAGCGAGGTGTGAAAAAGGACAAGTAATGTAAGCAAGTAACTGACATAGGCAATGAACCTATGTTACCGGATGCACTGATATAGATCAGAGACAAAGATCGCAGAAACAGTGTAATTAAAGGTAATTGTTATTTAGCAAGTTATAGCAAAGGTGCCGACGATCACATCCCACATACCCGGTTATACGAGAATAGCCAGGCACATCCTTGTCCTTGGCTGTATAACTGCCGATGGGGGTGTAGTATCCTGTGTAACGAGAATGTACGGCCCCCTGTACATTACCAGGTGGGTGGAAATCTCCCCTATGTGTGGGTGATCCTGGGCCAGGTAACTGCCATTTCTTTTATTAGTGAGTTATCCAAGATGTAATTAGAAAGTCGACGGTGAATTTAGGTAAAGTTATGATGTAATAGGTTGATACAGTTGAGAACGGAGAGACATGATTTGTGATACAAGCGATGGAGAACGATGATTTGATGATAGCGTACTAAAACTTGTCCTAAAGAGGATACTAGAAGGAGACACACAAGGATTGTCAATCATACAATTTTTATTACATGATAAGTGATTACTAGTCAGACTAATGTACCACAACTAAATCAGCCGAGGCTCACAATCAATAATGTACAATTAAAGGATCATGGAAGCAGGATACATAAATAAGATGCCCAATGTTAAAAAATTACTAGTGATTAACCTTAGATTTGAATATGCTTATACGCTACCCCATCAATAATTTAAGCATCCATTCCAATCCCTAACTAAGCAAGAATTCTATAATCGAGCATTATACCAACTACAAGCGTACTACACTAACTAGCCCAGCGCATTAGAATCTATCTAATTCTATAAGCAACACACAACTGGCAATCAATTCAGTGAAATAATCAAATACTAAGCTAATGGAAATAGATGGTCATGAAACAGTAATGTGCGAAAGGATAGGTTATGACCACGAGGTACTTGCCTTGAGCACGCTCGATGGACACACTGCACGATTGATCCGAAATGTTCAACTGCCCAACTGCTCCCTCAATAGCTGCGTGCAAACCTACAGGATGGAATGGAAGGTAACCGATTAAAAATAGATGAATTTGATAAAGGAACAGCAGGAGATGAACTTGACTGGAGAGGAAACAGGTTCGCTAGCCCCCACAGCCGAACGAAACGTTGTTCCGCCAAAAGAAACGATGTCACGCGAATGTCGTTCGTCCGAGCGAACGGCCGTTCGGCCGCATGAAACCACATTCGGCCACGTGAATGGCCGTTTGGTCGCGTGAACGCCACCGGCCACCACCGCCGTCGGCCGCCAGCTGCCGCCACAAGCCACTGCCACCGTGCACCACGGTGTCTCCCGCCGGCCACCGCCGCCACGCCGAGCCGCCATCGGCGCGCGCGCGCGCCACCATGGCTGCGTGTGGTGTGCGGCCGCACGAGGCCACACCATACCGCCTCCATGCGCCTCGGTCGATGCCCGCTGGCCGCCGCCGCCACGCCAGGCCACCTGCCAGCCGCCGCCAAGCCGCAAGCTGCCGCTGCCCTACAAGGCACCGCCGTGGCTGTGTGGGTGCGTACGGCCGCACACGGCTGTGCCACTGCCACCGCCACCTCGCCGGGCCAGTCAAGACACATCGCGCGCCACCACTGGTTGCCGCATGCCGTGCACACGGGGGGTGAGAGAGAGAGAAAAAGAGGAATAATAGATGGGAAAAACGCCTGGTGGAGGAAGGCTGCGCAGGGAAAAGAGTAGGGAGGTCCCCCAATTTAAAGCCACAATTTGATTAGGGTTTTTCTATTATTTTATTTATTTATTTATTTATTGAGTGCTACAGCTCTTGCTCCCTTAGAAGAGATTCGACCTCGAATCGACAACCTCAGGAATTTAAACTTGCGAAATTGAGAGCATCTCTAGGAGGAGGACAAGGGAACCAGACTTGGAGAAAAAATATCAAGGGTACTTCGCGCATATTTGGGACTCCAACTCCCACGTAGCTTCACACTTAGTCTGATGGGACCACAACACCTTAACATAAATAAGAGTTCGACGCTGCAGATGATGTTCTGAACGTTCCAGAATACGGACCAGCCTTGCCACGATGGACAAGTCCTCCGAGACCTCAAGGGTGGGCAACTCCAAAACTAGATCAGGGTCATTGTGGTACTTCCTCAACATAGAGATATGAAAGACATTATGGACACCAGCCAGGAAAACAGGCAACTCAAGCCAATAAGCAAGCATCCTGAATCGCTCCGTGATAGGAAATGGTCCAACATAATGAGGGTTCAACTTTCCTTTTACCCCAAACCAGACCACACCCTTGGTCGAAGAGACCCTCGAGAGAACTTGATCGCCCAATTCAAATTCCAGCGGCTGACGAGAACGATTAGTGTAACTCTTTTGATGACTCTGGGCGGAAAGCAAGTTGTTCCAGATGAGATCGATCTGCTCCTTCCAATATCTAACCTGCTGAGGCCCAAGTAACTCTTTC
This sequence comes from Dendrocalamus sinicus, assembly GCA_036346575.1. NCBI lineage: Eukaryota > Viridiplantae > Streptophyta > Magnoliopsida > Poales > Poaceae > Dendrocalamus > Dendrocalamus sinicus. The sequence goes on along the minus strand of CM070653.1, from coordinate 7,873,048 downwards.
TCTCCAACTTCATCCCAATGGTGGGGAGAGCGACAAGGTCGACCATAGAGCACCTCAAAAGGAGCCATACCAATACTGTAATGGAAACTGTTATTGTAGGAGAACTCTGCCAGGGGTAAGTGATTTTTCCAATTGTCTTTCCATACAAGTATGCAAGAACACAATATGTCCTCCAATGTACGAATGGTCCTTTCAGATTGACCGTCAGTTTGAGGGTGGAAAGCAGTGATGAAGTTGAGTTTCGTGTCCAGATTCTGATGCAAACTCTTCCAGAAATAGGAAACAAACTTGGCATCGCGATCTAAGACAATGGACTTAGGAACACCATGAAGACGGACAATCTCCTTGACAAAAATGATAGCAAGATCACTGGCAAAATAAGTAGTCTTGACTAGAAGGAATCGAGCTGTCTTGGTGAGACGGTTAACAATAACCCAAATAGAGTCCATTTGCTGGGGCGACCTAGGAAGACCAACCACGAAATCCATAGCAATGTCCTCCCATTTCCATTAGGGAATTTTCAAAGGCTGCAGAAGGCCAGCAGGACTACAGTGCTCCGCTTTTACTTGCTGGCACACTGCGCATTGCGACACAAACTTTGCTATATCCTTCTTCATGCCCGGCCTCCAAAACTACTGCTGAAGATCCTTAAACATCTTAGTCTTGCCAGGGTGAATGGAATAAGGAGTTTTATGAGCCTGACAAAGAACATCTCTCTTCAAGGATGAGTCAGAAAGCACCTAAATGCAGTTTCAGAATCGTAACAGTCCCCTATCATCAATGGCAAAGTTTGGCCCACAAGGTTTTGCTCGAATAACCTCTCCATGGAAGTGACGAGTCTCCGACCCTGATGCTTGAGCCTCAAGCAAAGCATCAAACAAAGGAGAGGAGGTTACTGATTTCGCTAGAGATAATGCTGAAAAGGTAAAGCAAAGTGTGGTTTGGAGGTCCTCCAACTCCTCCTGGACTAAGGTGGGAATAGGTACGCCATCATTGTGCTTCCTACTAATGGATAGTGAGGTCATAATCTTTGATTAATTCTATCCAGCGGCATTGTCTCAAATTCAATTCCTTCTGGGTGAGAAAGTACATCAAGATCTTATGATCAGTGAACATGTCACACTTCTCTCTATAGAGATAGTGGCGCCAAATCTTGAAGGCGAAAACCACTACCCGCAGCTCAAGATCATGAGTAGGATAATTAAGCTCATGCTTCTTAAGCTGACGAGAAGCACAAGCTATCACCTTGTTCTCTTACATAAGGACGCAACCCAAACCCAATCGAGATGTATCACAATAGACAGTGAACTTCTTCCCTTACTCGGGTAAAGCAAGAATAGGAGTAGTAATGAGATGCTCCTTCAAGGTTTGGACGCTGGACTCACATTCCTCCGTCCAAAGAAATCGCTCCCCCTTTTGAGTCAACTTGGTCAGAGGCTTGGAGATGGAAGAAAACCCTTGAACAAAACGACGGTAATACCCGACCAACCCCAGAAACCTGTGGATCTCTACCACACTACTGGGTCTCAGCCAGTCCACCACTACTGCAATCTTGGAAGGGTCCACAGAAAGTCCTTTACCACAAATGACATGCCCAAGGAAACTGATAGAGGAAAGCCAAAAGGCACATTTCTTCAATTTAGTAAATAGTTGCTACTTCCGGAGAAGGTTAAGTACAATCCGAAGAGGTGCTCATGCTCTTCTGCAGTACTAGAATAAATCAATATGTTATCGATGAAGATAATGACAAACTGATCCAAATACTCATGAAACACCCAGTGCATCAGGTCCATAAACACTGCTGGAGCGTTGGTTAAACCAAATGGCATCACTAGGAACTCGAAGAGACCATACCGAGTGCGAAAGGCCGTCTTTGGAATATCAGAAGCCTTGATCCGCACTTGATGGTAACCAAACTGCAGATCTATTTTAGAGAAGTACTTAGCACCCTTAAGCTGATCGAAGAGATCATCAATGCGAGGTAAGGGGTACCGGTTCTTGATGGTCACAGGCATTAAGAGCTCGATAATTGATGCACATGCGCAGACTCTTATCTTTCTTCTCAACAAAAGTGATCGGAGAAGCCCACTCCGATGTACTGCACCTGATAAAGCCTTTGCTCTGAAGGTCATCTAATTGCTGCTTCAATTCCTCTAGCTTAGTGCGCAACAGATGGTAGGGAGCCTTAGTGATGGGTGTGGTGCTCGGATTAACATCAATAGCACACTCAACCACCCTTACTAGAGGTAGGCCTGGAGCTCGGCTGGAAAGACATCAAGGAATTCCCAAACAATTGGCAGGTCTTCTAGTAAGGATCCGGAGGAAGGCTTCCCTAATATAGCAAAAAGACACCCGAACTTGGCCATTCCATGGCAACCAAAGTAAGAGGCCAAGAATAAGAGACTGAGATATCACTCCTTGCCCTGATAAACAATCTCTCCATCATCTTGGAAAAGAATAACCTTGCGGTCAAAACAATGAATGATAGCATGGTGATGAGATAACCAATACATGCCTACAATCAAATCAAAGGGGTGAATTGGCGCAACCACCACATCGATGCCGTAAACATGAAATTCAATCTCTAAAGCCACATTGAGATAGGTTAAATTGCTAGAAAGAGGTCCATTAGTGGTGGATACCAACACCGAAAGCTCCAAAGTACGAACTGGAATTGAATGCTGCTAAATAAAGCGAGATGCCAGAAAGGAGAAACTAGCCCCAAAGTCGAACAATGCAAGAGCAGGACCAGAGTTCAATATAACCATACCTAAAAGAGTAGGGCGAGAGTGAATACAGGCTAAGGAAAAAGATAGGTAACAACTGAAAGTAAGCGTGAGAGGAATGAAGGGTTACCGTCCACAGCATCGGAATGACGATGCGACTCCTAAGTCGGGAGTGCATAGAGACACGTATCTACACCACTAGGAGCAGTAGCGATGGGAGTAGGAGCTGGGGCTAGAACAAATGGAAGTGAATAACAACTGAGGCTTCATGACCAAAAGAAATACCCGATGAAGAATTAAAACATATTGATAACTTACCCGCCCTCTGGTGATCAGCAGGTGGAAAAGCTAATTGATTCACAATGCCAACCGGAGCCTTGCACTTCTTGATCAACCCAGGAAAAAGGATGGAATTAGGGTTCTACGAGCAAATAATGGTCTTGTGCCCCTGAATCCTACAAGTGTGGCACTTGCCAGAATAGCCACAGTCACTGCCCTTGTGATCCCCACCACAGCGATAACACACAAGCTTCTTCCTAAAAGTCCCCCAAGCTCCTGAGCCCGCCCTTGAGGCGACGGGAAGGAGAGAGGGACCGCTGGCGCTTCCCATTAGGACGAGCCTTCTTAGAGTCCCAGGAATAGGGATTAGGGGAAACCAGCAAGTTTTCGAACACCACGGTAAAACATCGGTTGTGTGTAATTCTCTCATACTTTCCTCTAGCTCTTATTTGTTAGTATTATTGTGATCTTTTGCTTGATATGGAGCTAGTGTTGATACTATACATGACTAGAATTGTGTAGGTGTTAAGTGCTTTACATTCTTGCTAAATTGAAATTGTAGAAAATTACTTAGAAGAAAAGAAAATTTAAAAACCTCCTATTCACCCCCCTCTAGTCGGTATCCTTGATCCTACAGTGGCTTTTGGGTCGCGGTCTGACGAAGCTGAACCTCCCTCTGCGGAGTACAATCCACCGCATCCTAGTAGTGTGTATGTCCATAGCAGATAGGACATGATGGATCTCCTCTTGAAGACCTCCAATGAATCGCGATGCCTTCTTTTGCTCACTTGAATTTACCTTTGGAAGAAAACGGCAAATCTCTCAAAATGCCTTCTCATACTACTCCACTAGCTGTCCTTCCTTCTGCCGCAAGGAATCAAGCTCAAAGTCCTTCACCCTAGTTAGGCCAAAAGAATAGTACTTCGCTGCAAAAACAGTGGTGAAGTCCTCCCACGTAGGTAGCCCTGCATGAGGTCCACGAGAGCTATGCACCTCAGCCCACCACAAATCTGCCTCTCCCATTAGTTGCTGAGAGGCAAATAACACCTTCTCCTGGGACGTGAGCTCCATGGTATCGAATTTCTTGTTCATGTAACAAAGCCAGTGTCAGCCTCCACTGGCCCCGATCCACTGAAAGTCTGCAAGCCCAAGCACTGCCACTCCCTCATTATCATGCGAGGGGCAGGAGGGAGCGGTGCCTGAATAGGTGCAACTGTAGCCATAGCCTGATTTGCAAGCATCACCGGAAGAGTGGTTTGCAGCAACGTCATGAGGTTCTGCACCTGAGCCGAAAGCTGCTACACCTTGCTCTGAGGAGCAGCTTGCACCGAAGAGGAAGGGGCACCAGTTGTGCCTGGAGTAGGATCCGCCGGTGGAAGTAAAGTTGATGCATCAGAAGTGGAGTTTGTTGGTGAAGAGGTCTGACCCTGGTTGTCTGGTTTGCTAGTACATTCGCGCACCCGAGCGTTGCCATGCCTAACCGGAGGCATACTGTTGCATGGAAAGGAAGATTGGAGCAAAACAAGGGATAATGACAAAGCGGAGGAAGTAGCAATTGGGTACGGAATCAAGTAATATGCTAGTGACTAGATATGCATGCATGAGTAAATTAACCCAAAACACTGTGTACGTGCCAGAAATTTTTTTTCCAGAAACTACAGCCTGAGCTCTAATACCAACTGTAGCACCCCACATACAGCCAACTGGGATACTCCTTGTTAGGAAGATCGTTGGGGTGTGGGACTAGGATTCAAGCATGACCAGAGGAAGATCCTACCACAAAGGGAGGATTAAAAAATGAAGAGAAGAAGCTAGGATGTTCTTCTCCTCCTTTGGTGCCTTCTTTTGCTACCACCACTCAAGTAGTCGTAGTCTTCACAGTTTTGGCTGCAGCTTTTGTCGCTGCAGTGGTCATTTCTTCGACCACCTTCTCCACTGTCTTTTTGATGGTGGGCAGAGCTACATGAGGCTTAGGAAATGGAGAGGCCGAGCTACAATTGTAAGAAGTGAATCAATAGTTGAAAAGACAAAGGTAAAATATAGTATACATACTCGTTTTTTATACCTTTGTGTCATTGCTTTTAACGCGAATCTGAAAGAAACCTTCCCAGAGAGTGGTTTCTTTGTCTTCTTTATCACAACCACGTCTAGTTGTGGGAGAGTGAGGATCTCTTCGACCATGTCCAGTCAAGAATCTTGAGCCGCTTTGACCATGTGTGGTCGAAGCTCTACAGCAAGAGTTGTTGTCCTCTCCTTTTCTTGTCCCTCCTGATGGTTGGAACCAGCTTTGATCATCAGGATGATCTCCTTCCCGATCATAGGTTCTGCTAATGTAGCAGTTTCCTTCACAAAAATATATAACTCTTCGAGTTTACCTTTTCAAGATGCCTGATAAAGCCTTCGGAAAGGCTAACTGAGTTAGTTTTGACATAATAATGGAAGGGTACCTTGATCTTAGGAGACGCTTGCTTCAATTCGGCTTCCCCTATTTCACTTGCAGTGCCTATGTCCATGACAAGTTGCTAAATATGAGCATTTGAGGTAGCCAGAGGAAGAATTTTAAGGGGAACAACATATGTGCTCCCCCTTTTCTTATCGACTGTTTTAACCAGTCGACACCTTTTGGCCGAAGGAGTTTTCACTCTTTCAACCTCTCCGACCACTTCGTGGTCATGGGAATTCCTACGACGAGTCTATCTCCAACCGACTTATCTACGATAATAAACGACACTGTCGGTTCGTTTGACAAGTTGGTTAGAACGTGCGTTAGTCTACTAACCACACACGATCTCTCTTTGACAACAACCACTACACGGTGAATGGCCTCTCATTCTCTAACAGTTACATCCGTTAGGTGGTTGTCATCTGAAGCGTCAAGACATCTTTCAGCATGGAACAACTGTCGTTGCTTCACCAGCTATATAAAGGTTAACGTCGAAGGGAGAGGAGAGGATTGGTGAATCATTCATGCAAGATAGCACTAGCCATTCGTGTAATTCTCTGTTGTAATCTACTTACTAGCAACTAGCAATCACACTAGACGTAGTGTTATTATTCTCTTAGGAGAAGGCCCGAACCAGGATAAAGTTTCCCGTGTCTCCACTCCGCATGTGCATACACTAAGTCTTCTAAGAGTTCCCTCGAATCCAAATAAATTATGCGTAAGATCGATATTAAAATATCGATAATTATATTAAATGAGTAAAATCCTACGTGGAGGAGAGCGGATGTGAGGAGAGATAATGTGTGTCTCTTATGCAAGAGACAACTTGAGCCCACAAACCAACGCAAATAGTGTGAGGGTGTGAGGCAGGAATGTTTGATGTGAGAAATTTCTCTAAGATTTCTTGCCATGGGGTATAAGATATGGGCGTGCCAGTGTACTAAAGTACAAAAAATAAATAAACATGTGAAAAGATAGGAAAACACATATTTTATTCATTCATTTGATAATAATAAAATTACAAGTTTCCCTTATATGAGTGCGCTCCATAACCTACTTTGTATAGTAGATCTGACATAGTTGACGTGGTCTCTTGATTTCTGCGGCCTCAAAAGGCTCCCAATTAATTACATCTATGGGGTAAACCCACAGAACACCTTTGATTAAGCTGTCCATTGGTCGTCGTCTTCAGTTTTTGCTTCACATTCTCTATACATGTGATGAATGGTTGATGTAGATGTGAGCGTTGGTATAATCCACAACCTCGTCAGTCTATGGGGCCGTTGATAGCGTAGTCTTTGCATTGGTTGCAGTAGCCTATGCCATTTGACCTTGTCGGTTTCGAATGATATGTAAAATTAAGGTGATTAAAAGTGTGCATGATTCATGCCAAGCTTGACTGATTTGATGATGCAACAGTAGAATCGATGTAGTATACATAATTCGGGTGGTGAGGTTAGTCGAGTAGAACGCTAGGGTCAGATGTCGACATGGTTGAAAATGACTGCCGGGAAGGACTCCACTGCGATGCAGACGTGCCTAGCCGAACTCAAGTGTCATAAGGGCAGATCATCCTTACTTTGACGTGGATACTTAAGTTATAGGAGATAGCTGAGGCAACTCCAATGTAGTGGTGATACATGGTGTTGGAAGCCATCGACAATCGGTAGTCGGAAGCCAAAAGATGTCGGTAATCGGAAGTAGTCTGTAGTCGGAAGCCAAAAGATGTCGGTAATCGGAAGTAGCCTGTAGTTGGAAACCATCAAAAATCAGAAGTAGTCGGTAGTCGGAAGTAGCCAGAAGTCGAAAGCCATCGAAAGTCGATAGTAGTCAGAGTCGGAAGCAGCTAGAAGTCAGAAGCCATTAGAAATCGACAATAGTCGGAGTTGGAAACCATTGGAAGTTAGCAATAGTCATAGTCAAAACCATTAGAAATCGGAAGTAATCAGTAGTCAGAAGCAGCCGAAAGTTAGAAGCCATTAGAAGTCGGCAGTAATCTGAGTCGAAAGCAGTCGAAAGTCGAAAACCATCGAAAGTCGGCAGCAATCGGAGTCGGAAGCAGCCGAAAGTTGGAAGCAGCTAAAAGTCGGAAGCCATCGAAAGTCGACAGTAGTTGGGGTTAGAAGCAACAAAAAATCAGAAACCATCAGAAGTCGGTAGTAGTTGGAGTCAGAAGCAGCCGACTGTTCAACCAGTACTGTAGCATGATAGGTACTGTGGCAGCATTTACTATAGCAAGACTGGTTACTATAGCAGCTATCATTCTTGACTGAGTACAGAGGGCGGTAGTAGGTGTCTGACAACAATAGGCAGTCAAAAGCGTCCAAGGATAGCGGGCGGTCATATGGCATCCAAGTACAACGAGCGATCGAAGGCGTTCAAGTACCGCAGGTGGTCAGAGGTATCCGAGTACAGTGGGCAGTCGTAAGTGACGGAGTATCAAAGGTGGTCAGCAGTGTCCGAGTACAGTAGGTGGTCGTAAGTGACCGAGTATCAAAGACAGTTGGCGACATCCGAGTACAGCGGGCCATCGTAAGTGACAAACATCAAAGGTGGTCGGCGACGTTCGAGTACAGCAGGCGGTCATAACTGACCAAGTATCAAAGGCGGTCAATGACGTCTGAGTACAGTGGGCCATCGTAAGCGACCAAGCATCAAAGGTGGTTGGTGATGTCCGAGTACAGTGGGTCGTCGTAAGCGACAGAGTATCAAAGGCAGTCAGTGACAGCCGAGTACAGAAGGCAGATGTAAGTGACCAAGTATCAAAGGTGGTCAAAGGCAACTGAGCACAGAAGGTGGTCGTCAGCGACCAAGCATTAACGACGGTCGGTGACATCCGAGTACAGCGGGCGGTCATAAACTTCCGAGTATTAATGGTGATCAAAGACAACGCGTGTCTCAGACGTCGAGAAGGGCTTAAGAGCAATGCCATCTACCTCGCCTTGTGGAGCTATCATCAGATTGGACGTACGTGCATGCATAGCCTGGCGAATCATCATGGCTACATAGCTTGGCTGGGGCGCTTACCACATGTAGGAGCAGAAGGACTTCATGCCTCAAGACCAGTGAGTTGGAAAGCGAACGTCAATCTTGACGGCCCCGACATCATGGCCACGAGCTGCATCATAGCGAGCTCTAAAGCATCTAATCGACGACATTACTGGCAGCAGTCGTAGGCATTTAGCGATATTCCCATCACTGCCACCATCCATTAGCATGCAAGCTAGCTAGATAAAAGAGAAAGAGAAAAGGGGAGGTCCTTTACCATCTTAAGTATAGTACGCTAGGCTTGGGCTATGTATGTATAGATTGCTTCTTTCTGTTCCCCTACCTTCTCCTTCCTTATGTGTATCTTCTCTATGTATGCATGCTAATGGGTGTCTTTCTTCCTCTGTGTGTTTTCTCCATCTCTTTCTTTGTCTCCATCTGAGTCCGTCCGTCTCCGTCCCTCCTTTTATAGGCACGAACAAGGGCCGCAGGCAACGTACGCGGCTCCCACACGATACCATTCGTGCTATTGATTTTTGGGATTAAATTCTTGACCAATTACTGATTTCTTGCCTTCTAGACCTCTGCTTCCCATATCAAAAAGATTTGTTGAGAATTATTTCCATCAGATGAAGATACCGTGCAATCATCTTTCCATGGCAAATACGGTACACCAAGAACAAACCTTTTCCTTCCATCTTGGTGCATAAGCTGCCATTAGTTGGCCATGCACTTTGCGATTGACTGGGAACATGCGGCCATACAAGGCGCGGCATAACGATCAGTTGAACTGGACCATAGATCGTGTTAGAACTAATCTTGTTATTGATGGTAGTTGAGTACTCATGTACTCGAGTTTGTGTAAGAGTTAGAGACCAGTCGAAACTCCTGGAGTCGGAGACCCTCCGGACCACAGTGAACCGATCATGACCTATAGTAAACCGGTTGGTAGACGGGCTTAAGTATTTGATCGGTACTTTGAAGACCTGCGTGGTCGAAGACTGGTAGTACTGGCTCTATGCATGAGGTATGACCAGAGTTGCGGTAAGATCAATGTGGTCGAAGTGTCGTGGTTAAGGAGCTGTGGCATAAAGCCACGTGGTTAGACCAATATGGTCAACACAACGTGGTCGACACAACGTGATCGAAGACTAGTGAATGGTTGAAGACCCACAAACTCAGAAGATGATCTTGGCGCATATGCTTCATGATCGGCTGGTAGCATGTAGCCATACAAGGCTACACGTCGACCATGCGCCAACCACTTTGTTGATTAGTTCGCATACCATTTCATGACCTGGATTTAAAGAAATTAAATTTTGCATGGCACGTACACATACCAAAGTTTCCTATCTCTGTATTTGCTTTGGTTTATCATCTTTGCATAAAAACTCATGGAACAAGGAAGTTATGGTAAAAGTTATATAAAATAGTTAAAAGAATGTTTTATTATTAGAGAGGTTATCTCGAATATTATCTTATCTTTAGTTGAGTGAAAGATTCACATATAACTTTAAAGGGAAAATTTGTTCAGTAGCACTGAAAGCTCACCTCTTTCGAAAAATACCACTAAAAAACGGGGTACCGGATATTACCACCGAAAAATTCATTTTTCTTCGGGATTTACCATTCTGGACAAAAATACCCCTCCCCCTCCCCCTCCCCCTCCCTCACCTTCTCTCCTCTGCGCCGCCCCGTCCACTGCATCCTCCCACCGCCGGCCTCCCGCCTCCTCCTCCCGCCGCTCGCGCCTCCCGCCTCCTCCTCCCGCCGCGCCGCCTCCTCCTCTCTCGCGCCTCCCGCCGCCGTTGGCCTCCTCCTCGCCTCCTCCTCCGCCCGCCTCCCGCCTCCTCCTCCGCCGCGCCGCTTCGCCTCCTCCTCCTCTTGCGTGCCCCTCCACGCCGCTGGTGCCTACCTCGCCCCTCGCCTCCTGCGCCTCCTCCTCCTCCTTTCCGCTCCCCGCGTCCGGCCGAAGAGGTGGCGCTGGCGGCGGCGGTTTTTCTGTGCGGAGAGGAGAGGAGGCAGCGAGCGGAGGAGGAGGAGGCGGAGGCGCGGCGAGGAGTGGCGAGAGGAGGCCAACGGCAGTGTGAGGGTGCGCGAGAGGAGGAGGCGGCGCAGCGGAGGAGGAGGCGGGAGACGAGCGGCGGCAAGTGAGGAGGAGGCGGGAGGCGGCGGTGGGGAAGATGCAATGACGGCAAGCGCAGAGAGAGAGAAGGTGAGGAGAGGAGGAGAGGGGTATTTTTGTCCAGAATGGTAAATCCCGAAGAAAAATGAATTTTTCAGTGGTAATATCCGGTATCCTATTTTTTTAGTGGTATTTTCCGAAAGAGGTGAACTTTCAGTGCTACTGAACAAATTTTCCCAACTTTAAAAGATATACTATTACACGTGCCGTTAGTTTTGTCCACGTAACAGTATTGTCCTCTGTCGCTCGCTGAACCAGTGGGCCCACCCCACTCCTCACTGTCTCCGACCTCGGTTTCCGTGCCTTGAAGAGAGCTCTTCCGCCGCCACAGCTCCACTCCGCTCCCAAACCCCGAAACCCTCGTCTTCTCCAAATCACTCCTTGCTCGATCTCTTCTCCCCCTTCTCCCCATCTCCTCAGACCTAGGGTTCCGGCGAGCCCCCGCGCCAATGTCCAGCGGCGGCGGCGGCGACGACTACAAGCGTGAGGAGTCGGTGGTCCTCCTGGTCATCGTCTCGCTCGCCGCGCTCTCGCTCCTCTCCCTCATCGCCGCCTTCGCGTACTACTGCTACATCACCCGCAAGGTCTCCCGCCGCCTCCACTCGCTCCATCTCCCCAAGCGCTCCTCCTCACCTCCCCCTCCGCCCCCGCCGCCGCCCGCGATCCCGCCGCAGGGAAAGGAGAGCCCGTCCAGCAACTCCGCCAGCGATGGGGCGGTGGCGGTGGGAACGGTGGTGGTCGGCGCGGAGAGGGGAGTGCAGGTGTTCAGCTACCGGCAGCTGCACGCGGCGACGGGCGGGTTCGGGCGGGCGCACGTGGTCGGTCAGGGGAGCTTCGGGGCCGTCTATCGCGGGGTGCTACCCGACGGGAGGAAGGTCGCGGTCAAGCTCATGGACCGCCCCGGGAAGCAAGGCGAGGAGGAGTTCGAGATGGAGGTGAGTTTGGCCGGTAAAAATCGTGCATTTCGAGTCCTTAGTGGTAAATGCGGGTCTTTTTTGTGCTGGAATCGGGGCTAGGACAGAATTACCGCGACCTGGTAGTGCATTTCAGTTGGTAAATGCTGGATCTTTGGGTGGTCATTCTGTCCTGGTGAAGTTTTTGCGGTCCAAATGGAGACATTACGGAGTTTCCTGTGGGGTCACTGGGGGGAGGGGGGATTGGTTTGGCCGCTTGTCAAAGATCTTTCTAAAAAAAAGGAGCGGTCGCTAGCTTGGTGCGGAAATGCGAGTTATTCTATTGTTTCACTGGGTAAAACTTGGCATTCGTGAAGTTCGCCTAATCGCCTGTGAAGGCCAGCCGTTTTTTAGTTCAGCTGTACTCTTTGGATTTTGGATATGACTTACCTGGAAGATTTTAGCTATTTTCCGTGAAACCATACACGTGACCGCTTAGTTGCTAAAGCTTGAGTCTTAGCTGCATGGGGGCTGTGATCTTTGGAGTTTGAGCTGGGGGTTGGTGCTATTGAGCTGTCCTAATGAACTAGTGAGGAATGTGACTCTGAGTGGGTAAAAATGGAACTATGATGATGTTTCTTGTGAACATGTGATCTTTTTGTAGGTGGAGCTGCTGAGTCGGCTTCGATCGCCTTATTTGTTGGGCTTGATTGGCCATTGTTCGGAGGATGGACACTGGCTACTGGTGTACGAGTTCATGGCCAACGGGGGTCTCCAGGAGCATCTCTACCCAAATGGAGGTATGCCCATCTTGTAACATCCGATTATATCTGTTTTGTGCATTTCATACTGTGCAGAAATCATTAACAGGGTTTTGACGTTGTTAGTGAAGCACTACAGCATTTTAACACCAGAATATGGGGTCAAATTGGGCGGCAACTATACCTAGAATTAGTTGGGCATTGGCTTTGGATGGCAAAACACTTCTGATCTCACAGCTACAATGTGGGGACCTAACTGAGTTAATTGCTTAAGGACTAATACTAGCAGTATTAGGTTGAAAACTTTTATGTTGTTATACTTGTCCAAAACCCCATGTGTTAGTTGAAGGAGAAAAGAAGCACTGTTTAGTCTTGCTGAAGAAGCAAGCTATAGTCTGATTGAAAGGACAGGCAGTAAGCTTCAAACAGCAAACAGCGGAATAAACATTCTTAATTTGCTACTTATGACATTTCAGCATTTGACCAATGAATTGGGCAGTTGAATATTTTGGGAAATATGCCATAGGATTTTTATGGCTAGAGATCATGGTATACTCATTTATATATCATTGCCAGTGTTGGTGTGAATGTGTGATAGAGCAATGGAAAGCATTTCACTCTAATGCTAATGTAGGATACATTGTTTACATATGCTCATGCCTTTAGAAGGATAGAGTTGGCGCAATATAATTACGTAATTGGTGAACCTAGCAAATCATCTACCTCAAAAGTTTCAGTCTCATGAAAATCAAAGAGAATTACCAAGCCATGTAAAAAGGGAGATGCACAAAGGTCTTTCCAGTTTCTAGCACGGACACCTGCCCAGGGACATGTATGTAGCTTTACAGTCATTTGATGCCCCAAGCAAGTGTACCCTTAATTTTAAAAGCTGATCAAAAAAGTACTTCAGTGCTCTTTTAACTGATAAAGATTCTGAATTCGCATCTGACCAAAATGAATTAGTGATTATGCCCAAATCATGAATGCGTTTTAAGAGACTAATAGAAGTTCTGAACAGCACAAAAAGTTGCTTTTATTGATATCCCTTGTACTGCATTTATTTGTTGCTGAACGTTGACAATTATTGACTCATTGACAATGACAGGCAAGCTAGCCAAGCCAAATATTCTTTTGATTTCATGGCATTGAAAACTCTAGATCATAAAACATGGTCATGAGACACACTTTTTGCTAAATGGCGAGGTCACCAACTTCCTAGTAAAGGAATAGAGGTATGACAGATATACTACAAGTCCCATCGTCTTTTGGACATCAACATAAATGTTTGTACCACAATCTAGGCTGTTGATAAAGTGATCAGTGGCTCTGGCTCTATGCTGGTGCTGTGGGCCGATACGAGAAGAAAAACAATTTTTCAGTATGGTCCCTAGGTCGTAGATTGCTTGACCAATATCACGGACCTCAGTAAGGTTGGTTAGGTACCTCACAAATTTGGATATAGGTACTATCTTAAAGGTGTTATGACTTATGGAGTGTACATGAAGCTGTGTTGGTCCTGTATCCCGCGGATCTAATAAATCATCTATGGTTTCATGTAACACTTGAGCTAAATTAGAGCTACTCTTACCTGTTAACAAGAGGAGATTTAAGTATACTATCAATGGGCTTTGATTTAGTTGCCAAAGAAAACATGCTGACCTTATTTCGGTGTCAATTTACCCAAGTTAGCTGTGTAATGCTGTAGAAGAAAGTAAGTAGAAACTAGTACTGAAACAGGTTAAGTTGTCCAATGGTGAATCTTGCATCTTTAATTAAAAGAATTCTGGACTTTGTTCCAAATAAAGAAATGCAGGCCTTGGAAAATTTTGAAGTCGGATATCTGGTGTTCAGTCAGAGAGTTCCACCATTCTTTTGAAGGAGCTTTGCACTTCAGTCATTAAACCATTTATAGCATTTTGTATATATGGCCTGTCATCAAGTGAGGATACTTCTAGATGTTATGGTTTAGAAAACATGCAAAGTGAAATTCATTATGAAATGCCAATCATTATACCTTGCTTTGTTGTTATATGTTGAAACTGTTTTAAGTGTGCAGGTATTTGGCATATTGTGAAAAATGCAGAATTTTCATATTTCATTTAAGTAATAAATTTAATTCTTTAGGTTGATATGGAAATCTGAAGTTGATTAAAATGTTTTCCCACCAGTTAATGCGGCAGACAGCTTTTTTATTGATGCTATTCATTAAGCCCGTTTTTCTTGCTGACTGATTGATCTACAAAGCTGTCATTGTAGGTTCCTGTGGCGGCATCTCAAAATTGGATTGGCCTACGAGAATGAGAATAGCTCTTGAAGCAGCAAAAGGTCTGGAATATCTTCATGAGCGTGTTACTCCACCTGTTATACACAGAGACTTCAAGAGCAGCAATATTCTCCTGGACAAGGACTTCCATGCAAGAGTCTCAGACTTTGGTTTGGCCAAGTTTGGATCTGACAGAGCTGGTGGTCATGTATCAACTCGAGTTCTAGGCACGCAAGGCTATGTTGCACCAGAGTAAGACCAGATTCCTTTGGTTTACATTCCTTTTGTTAACTGTTTCTCAATCACTTGCTAAATCCATTGTGCAAGAACTTACTGATTTGAGCAATTCTTTTTGTGTTGTACTTAACTGCTTATACTGTCTCTAATATGGTGCACGTGCTACAAACTCTGTAGATATGCATTGACTGGGCATTTGACAACCAAATCAGATGTGTACAGTTATGGTGTTGTGCTTCTGGAGCTGCTTACCGGCAGGGTACCAGTTGATATGAAGAGGCCACCCGGAGAAGGTGTTCTAGTTAACTGGGTAAGCATAACATTATCTGACCAACAGAGTTGCTGCTTGATGTAGCTTTACTTTGAGCTGTTTTCTTCTGCAATCTTGAAGCATAATGTTTTATAGAATAGTGTATAGCTTTAGTCTAAAATAGACAAATGGAACACTGAGTCCTTCAGTTGCAAAAGATTGAGGTGGTTTCCAAGTGGAAAATGAATATGTACTAATGTACATGTACTTCAATTCTTCTAAAATATGTACATGCACTTGAATTGTCTCTGCTCCATTATGCTAATTACTTTCATATGCTCGTGAGTCATGACATGTCTTAATTATGATCCATCTGCCTCTCTCTCTTCTTCTACTAGGTAGGAAAAGGTCAGCTTTCATGGTTTATTTTCAAGAATGATATTTGAACATTACATATATCTAATCTGTCACTTGTTGCATTGATGCAGGCATTGCCTATGCTCACTGATCGAGAGAAAGTTGTGCAGATCTTGGATCCAGCACTGGAAGGTCAATATTCATTGAAAGATGCTGTTCAAGTGGCTGCTATTGCTGCCATGTGTGTTCAACCAGAGGCTGATTATAGGCCACTAATGGCTGATGTTGTCCAATCGTTGGTTCCACTTGTCAAGAACTGTTCTACTCCTAAATCATGCAACCCTAATGTCCAAGCATCGAAGCCACTTGACTAGGAAAGCAAGTGCTTAATCTCAAGTCTGGTGCTGGTTTTTCTGGAACTTCTCATCTACAGCTGACAACTGCTGCTGAGATGATGGGATCAGTATGCTTCTTGACATAATCTCTTCCTCTGTTGGTGGTTTCCTGATTTTGGAAGGTGCATGATAAGCAGGTAGTAGGTTTAGAATTTAAGCATGAATTAGTTTGATGGTCCTGAAAACTAGTTTGAGTTTGAAGGGAAGTTCTATAGCATGTGCAATTAATGGTCATGCAGGTGGTTGGGAATAGTACCTGTGGTTGTGGGAAGCTTATCATTAGATCATAGTGTTGTTTTGAGCTGGCAGAATTGTAATGCACTGCTTAATTTTCGTTTGGTTTGCCAATTATGTTAGGTGTCCTGGAAAAATTCTGTTCAGGGTCTTAACTCTTAGGCTATGTACAGTGGTCTCATCACCGTAGCCTAGAAGTATCATCACTGTATTTTGTGTATGAAATGTATAGGAGGTTTCTGGAACTTGAATAAAAAAACCCCTTTCTGGTTGAGCAACTGTAACATCCCAAAATTTGGCTTTCTAGAAAAATTTAAATTCAAATTAACTATTTTAAAGTAATTGGATTTTTCTCGGCTTTTATTTGATTTTCTGGGTTTTATTTCAAAATTTAAAGAAAGAAAATGCATTTTAAATATTTTATTAAAGCCAAAAAGGGAAAATTATATTTTTTTCCTAGCCTTTCCTAATTTTTAAATATTATTTGAGAATTTTCTGAAATTTAAAATCAATTTTCAAAGTTAAAAAGTATTTTATAAATTATTAAAATGCAAATCTGAAATTAAAAATATTTTTAATAAGTCTAAAATGCTTCCAGGAATATTTTATGATTTTTCTGGAATTTTTAGACATTAAATATTAATTTCTCAAGCTTTTATAAAGTTTCTAGTAATTGCTGAAATTTATTCCGAAAATAAAAATCAAATTAATCCTATTCCGCCACGTGTCGCTCTCAGATTAAATCCACCTCTCGCCACGTTTTAATCCTAGCCATCCACAATTTACCCCTTCATAAAATCTAAAGGCCATCATCCACTCACTTGCCACATGTCAAGCATCCAACGGCCCGTACCCCCTCACTAACTCTCACTCTCTATGACACATGGGACCCATATGTCATATCCTTCTTCAACCTCACCTTCTTCCTCCTCCCACCCTCTCTCTCCACCTCCATTAAACCGAAAATCAAGCTTTGATTCCGGCGCTTTACTCGCTTTAATTCCCGAATAAAAGTGGAAACGGATGCTCAATCAATCCTCCATTCCTCTATTGCTTCCTCTTTTATTTCCCTTATTCGCGGTTTGCATTAACTCGCGAAGCTCTAAAAATCCGCCACCCTCCTCCCTTGCCTATAAATACCGCCTCCTCGCCTCCTCACCACCGCCTCCCACCACCCTCTCCTCTTTTCGCCGCCTCCGGTGCCCACCGCCGCCACCCAAACCCCGCCGCCACCACCTCCAACCCCGCCGCCTCCTAGCGCGCGCCGCCGGCCGCCACACCCCCACCGCCGCCGCCGTAGCGCCGCCGCCTCCTCATCCGCCGCCGCGTTCGCGCCCCCCGCGGCCGCGGGCCACTCTCCGTCGCGGTGCGCGCGTGCGCCGCGTGGGCGGCCACGTGGCGCCACCTCGCGCCGCATGGCGCCATGTGGCGGTGTGCCACGTCGGCGAACCCCGTGGTCTCGTGGATCCGGTCCACTGTAGACCGGACCCACCGGTCATTCAAATATGTTTTCCGCTCGAAAATTCGAAAATTGATGACGTCATAAATAACATTTTTCAGTGCAAAAATAATTCCCGAAAGTCACCTTTTCCTTTTCCCTCCTATTAATCTTTCTAAGCCATAACTTTCTCATTGTAACTCCGATTTGAGCCGTTCAAATTTCTAAATTTTTCTAAAATCATAAACTATCCAAATATGGACTCTTTTTAATTTTTTGAATTTTATTTAAATTTTGTTTGATTTTATTTGTTTTGTTTGTCTGTCTTTTCGCGCGTAGATTCCATTGTCATTGAGGATTTCGTCAGTCGCAACAAGAAGAACCAGTCAAGACTCAAGAAGGCAAGTCTCCTTTGATCATTTCGAACCTATGATTTTGAAATGTTTTAATTATTTCAAATTACGTGCATTGCTAATTATATAAAATATTAGTTCAAATCTTAAGGCAATAGTTATATCCAACCTTGTTATGCCCTCATTTGAAATTGAATGCCATGTACCTTTGCAACCCTAGAAATTCTTTTGACTCATTAATGAGAGTAATATATTTAATTGTTGGTATTAGAATGGTAGAAAAATGCTTAGCCATGCTATTGAATACCTCATAAATCTTAAAAATGAGAAATTATGAATTATTGTAATACCCTTGTGTTTACAAATTTAGTGGTAATTGAGTTACATTTGTTCTTTTAAAATAAACTAAAATGTGAAAATTGGTTTAGATTAGGGTGGATGGTTGGTTTGGATTGGTGCAGAAGCACGAGATCTTGTAATGTGTATGTTCCACCCTAGTCAATTAAGGACCGACGCTTGTGTTTGTCCAAATCGAGCATTAACCGCACAACCACAAGTCTATATGGGTGCGATCTAGGTGACTAACTTACGATAGTCTAGTTTAGGTGCCACCAGTGGAAAGTGGATGCCGAGGATGGACCGGTTATTCACGATGAGGGACAGGATTTCATCAGTACTCATATGGCGCAAGAGGGCTTGGTTGGGCGGTTAGCCTACTGCGGTGAAACCTCGTGGGTGGTATCTAGCTAGATTAGAGTAAGGTAAAGGCTTTGTGATATTTTATCCGGGTCTCATGCCAAAGAAAGCGTGTTGACCTTTAGGATAATTTATCTCTTGTGGGTAAAGTTGTACAACCTCTGAGTGTAAAACTATTCGAATAGCCGTGCCCACGGTCAAGGCGGGCAAGGAATGCATGCACATGGTAGATTTCTGGTTTTGTTTTAAAATCAAAATTTTGTATTCGAGAGTGGAGGAACTCTCGGAAGGGTATCTGGCGGTTGAAGCGGAGAGGGTGGATGTAACCCGCAGATTAAACTTGTTCAAGTTGTTAGCTAGTGTTGGTAGATGGAACCTTCACTAGAAAGTTAATGATAGTTTCTGCTAAAACATTTACTTTATTAACTTGATGCCTTCGAAAATAATTAGTAGTAATGGAATTTTAAAATGTTGCTTTGTGCAAAAGAACCATATAGCCTTCATTTGTCAAGCCTTGCATCTATGCATTTTTCCCAAGACTTATGAGTACTTTATGTACTCACATGCTACACTTAAAATAAACCTCAGAAGAACATGAAGCTCAAGAAGGTGTTTACGACTACTGCTTCGCTTGTGGCTGTGATGGATTCTTCCCGGAGGACTAGGTCGCGTTTCCCCAGTCAACTGCCTGTGGCATATTGATGGGTCTACTTTGAGTTTACTTTGCTTCCATTGTGTTTGATTGTGCGAGGTCTTGAAACCTCCAATGTAATAATGAGACACGTGGTCGTGACTCTTTATAATTGTAATAAATGCGTTGTTGGTCATGAATCATTTCTGTTTAACTGTGTGCACTAGTTTTGATCTGGGACTAGTGCAGTAATACACAGAGGGTCCGGGTTTGGAAATCCGGGGTCCCGACAGCAACTACATGCTTTTTTCTGTCTTGCCAGTTCTCTTTAAGCTTCCAAGTCAGTCTGCTTCTGAGAAATTTAATTTTCATTGTGTATGTGGCAAAAAAAAGGTTTTAAAAAAGAACAGGATGGTAATGTCCAGGCGTATTCCAAGTTTCCAGCGCCAAACTATTTCAATTCGTTCTTGCAACAACTTGTAATCCGAGACATTATTCATGTTTTCTTTCTGTTTTTGAGGGGAGGAGCACATGATTAATGTGGTTGATCCAAGGAAAGTGGTTGATGGTGCATCACGTTTTTGCGGTTCACCCTGCACGTATCAGGAACTGCGACTAACGGTTGGTCAGTTATAAATTCTCCAGAAGAACATGCAGCAGGCATAGGCTAAAATTGCCAACGTGACTTGAGTATATCAGCTGCGTTTGTTGGCGCAAATCTAAAATATGCATTAGTGCACAGAACCAAAATGCTTTAGTGTCACAAAAGAAAAGGTGAACCTAGAGCTTAACCGATTGGATATACTCACAACATGGAATCCTGTGCCCTTTTTAAAAGAGGATTACTTCTATATTCTTCCAAAAAAAATAACAAGGGTTGTAAAATAACTAACCAAAAATTTATCCTCCGTGCAATTGATAATGAAACATAGCAACCAGCTTTGTTTGGAACATTAGAATTTCGTAGGTTACAATGAACATGATGCTTTCTCAATGATCTGGGACTAGTGCAGTAATACACAGAGGGTCCGGGTTTGGAAATCCGGGGTCCCGACAGAGGTGGTATCAGAGCCAATTTGACTGTAGGACGTGACCTAGCTTAAGAAAATGGTAAAACCTTAGGGACTCATATTTTCTTAAAAAGAGTATATTAAAAATATATAAGCCTCTTTGCTTCTACTCTCTTCTTACTTAGAATCTCGTTCCTGTCTTTATATTCATTCACTAATTCTTTTTACTAATCTCTTCCTTTATTTCAAACTTTGTAGATGGCCGGTTCGTCATCCGCTGCCCCGTGGGACTACTACTCTCATGGAGAGGATGCTGGAGGATTCGCTAGCCTCCTTCGTCAGTTTATGCAGTATTTGGAGTACCGTCAGCCGCCCAATTTCAGGGGGCGGAAGACGTGGATTCTGGACCGTGACTCCTGGTCGATGGAAGTATTCCTGTATGCACGGGATGGGGAATTCAAATCCCAAACATACCCCATCAAGCACCCTCGGTCCCGCTATTTTGACGCAGTCCAGGATGCGGCACGCCTTGCCTTGGATGAGTTGTGCCATCTGCACAAGGATGCTGTACATCAGTCCCCTTTTTGCTTCTTCATCAACCCCAGGGCAGGACAGAGGTATCCAGATCCCTTTGATATTCCAGTTGATGACCCTCGACTGTCGCACCAGATACAGCTCTCGCAGGCGATGGCAGTCACTTACTCCAGAGATTTGGAGGAGATTGGACAGCTACGGATGCTTCTCACTTCTAGCTATCAGCATTCCGACACACTTCGCGCACAGCTTCTCCAGAGCCAGGCAGCCGAGGTTGAGCTGGGACGTCTCAAGGCCACAGCTGACTACACGCCGTCTTCTCCAGTACCAGCTGTCATCCCCAACAACCCGGCACCGGCTCGACTTTCGGGACTTCGCATCAGGCTTACAGCACGCAAGAAGGTGTGACGCCTGATCCGCCGCCATCATCACCCTCAAGAAGCGCAAGCCTTCGTTCGTTCTCGGCCGATCGCCTCGATCAGAATCGCGTGCCTCGGCCGAGTGTGACTGTTCACGACACCATGTGAACGAGCGCCAGGAGGAGCCGGAGGAGGATCCGGAGGAGCGCATCGTCGTGAAGGATGAGTAGTTAGTTGAGTCAGTAGTACCCAAATAAATGTCCACGTCCTTAGAACGTTTTATTATATTTTGGTGTGTTAGATGGACTGTACCAAGCCTATGTGCACTTGTGGTGTAGCCATCCCTGAATTTATCTTGTTTTTAATAAAAGTTTTCCCTAAGTGGTTGCTGGTTTCTTCTTGTGTGTTGGTTTGGGATGTTATTAGTTTCCCTTAACCTCTTATCTATGCTAATTCCCTCTTATCTTTTGCTAACCACGAAACCGCTTGGATGGTGAACACAAGGAGCAACCCGGCAAGAGTCAGTAACCCCAATGCTCAACGAGAAGACAACATTCCACCCTCCCGCTCAAGCGCCCAACTTGGAGCAGATGATGGCCATGCAATCGCAGCTTCTTCAAGCCCCGGCCCGAAACTGGCACAAACAAGCTCATGCAGCACCCAACCAAGCTCCACAGTCTAAGTTGGGAGAATTTATGAGGACCAGACCTCCTACTTTTGCTGGATCAGTGGACCCCTTGGAGGCAGATGATTGGGTCAAGGATGTGGAAAGAAAGTTGAATTTGGCTCAGTGCAATGACCACGAGAAGGTGTTGTATGCTGCTCACCAACTCAAAGGAATTGCTGCTAACTGGTGGGAAAATTATTGCGCCGCCCATCAAAATGTACAAACCATCACTTGGGATGAGTTTATGGAGGCTTTCCGCACTGCACATATTCCTACGGGAATAATGGAAATGAAGAAGAGAGAATTCTACCAACTGCAGCAGGGAAACCTCAGCGTTTCAGAATACCTGAACAAGTTCACCCAACTGTCCAGGTATGCGCCAGAGGATGTCACCTCAGATGCAACAAAGATCTGGAGATTCATGCAGGGACTTGATCCCAATATCAAGGTGCAGCTGGTGTCCAATGACTACCCAACTTTCCAGCACATGGTAAACAAGGCTCTCGTGCAAGAAGATGCCCAACGTCAACTGTACGAGACTCGGAAGAGGAAGTTCCAAGCCCAGCAAGGAGCAAGCAGTTCTCGGTTTCGCCCCAATCTTTCTCAATTCAACAGGCCCTCAATGCCAAGTGTGCCAAGGACACCATCGGCAGGACCTCATCCAAATCCGCAAGCTCCCAGAACAGGCAATGGTGGCCAACCACAGCAGAATAAGACTTCGGCGGCAGGAGTGCGGTGCTTCAATCGCAAGAACATGGGGCATTATGCGCAAGAATCGTCCCTAAGCGCCAACTGTAACTCCCGTTCGTTTCAACCTGGGAACCACGCCAGCAAGAGCTCCAACTGCAGGTCAAGGCCGTGGGGCACCGCAAACTCCAAGGACTCCGCAGACGATGAGCAGAGGACATCTTAACCATGTCACTGCGGAGGCACCAAGATGCACCAAACGTAGTTCGGTAAGTTCCTTGTCAACTCGCACCATAATAAACATTATTTGATTCTCGAGCTTCGCATTCTTTTGTGTCAAAAGATTTTGTTGAAAGATATAATTGGGATGTGCGTCGCTTAAGAACCCTATGCTAGTCCGGTCCACAGGAAGGAAATGAGGACTAACACGATGCGCCTAGCGCAATCTGTGGATATAAATGGAGTAAAATTCCTAGCGAATCTTATTATAATAGATTCCAAGAGCCTAGATGTTATACTCGGTATGGATTGGTTAACCCAAGATAAAGGATGATTGATTGTACCGATCGTCTGTCACTATTACCAACTCGGATGGAATCCAAGTAAGGTATAAGTCAAACACGTCTTCTCTGAATAAGTGTGGGCTGAACAGTTTGAAGGAAGTAACTTTGGAAAAGGTGCCTATAGTAAGTGAATACCCAGATGAGTTTCCTGAAGATTTACCCAGAATGCCGCCAGACAGGGAAGTTGAGTTTGTCATCAACTTAGTACCTGGTACAGCTCCGATTTCCAAGAGACCCTATCGTATGTCTGCAAATGACTTGGCAGAAGTTAAGAAGCAAATTGAAGAGTTGCAAGATAAAGGTTTTGTAAGACCAAGCTCACACCTGGGAGCACCAAGATCGCTAGTAAAGAAGAAAGATGGTAGTCTTCGCATGTGTGTGGATTATCGATCCTTGAATGATGTGACGATTAAGAACAAGTACCCTTTACCCAGAATAGATGATCTGTTTGATCAGTTGAAAGGATCATGTGTATTCTCTAAAATTGATCTTCGATCAGGTTATCACCAATTGAAGTTAAGACCAGAGGACATACCCAAGACAGCATTTGCTACCCGTTATGGATTGTATGAGTATACAGTGATGTCTTTTGGACTAACCAATGCCCCAGCATACTTCATGAATCTGATGAATAAGGTGTTCATGGAATATTTGGATAAGTTTGTGGTTGTATTCATCGACGATATTCTGATATACTCCAAGAATGAAGAAGAGCACGCAGAACATTTGAGGATAGTTTTGGAAAAGCTCAGAGAAAATCAGTTGTATGCCAAGTTTAGTAAGTGTGAGTTTTGGTTGAAGAAAGTGGCTTTCTTGGGTCACGTGATTTCTGCAGGAGGAGTGTCAGTAGACCCTGATAAAGTAAATGATGTGCTCAATTGGACACAACCTAAGTCGAGATTCGAGATCGAAGCTTTTGGGATTGGTGGTTACTATAGACGCTTTATTGAAGGATTCTCCAAGCGGCAAGACCTCTCACCCAATTGCTAAAGAAGGAAAAGAAGTTTGAATGGAGTAAATCGTGTGAGGACAGTTTTCAAGAACTAAAGAGAAGGCTAACTTCTGCACAGTGTTAACACTTCCAGATATTAGAAAGGATTTTGAAGTCTTCGTGATGCATCGAAGCAAGGATTAGGTCGTGTTCGATGCAAGAGAGAAAGGTAGTAGCATATGCTTCAAGGCAATTGCGACCTCATGAAGGAAACTACCCAACCCATGATTTAGAGCTTGTCTTTGTGGTGCATGCTTTAAAAATATGGAGGCATTATTTGATTGGTAACCGTTGTGAGATCTACACGGATCACAAAAGTTTGAAGTATATTTTACCCAACCCGATCTCAATATGAGACAAAGCGATGGCTTGAGCTAATAAAGGATTATGATGTGGGAATACATTACCATCCGGAAAAGCCAATGTAGTAGCGATGCCTTGAGCAGAAAGAGTTCTTGTAATAAGTTATGGATAAAGGACAGATGCTCGCACTTCAAGAAGAATTCCATGCTCAACTTGGAAGTAGTAGAGGAAGGATTCCTGGCAACTTTGGAGGTTCAACCCACTCTAGAGGACCAGATCAAGGCAGCTCAAGGAGAGGATAAGTATGTCAAGGAAATTAAAGAAAATATGAAGAAAGGAAAGGCGCCAGGATTTTCAGAAGATGAAGAAGGTATCATTTGGTTTGGGAAAAGAATTATCGTACCTGAAAAGAAGGAAATAAAGGAGTTAATCCTGAAGGAAGCCCATGAATCTGGATACTCAATTCACCCCGGAAGTACAAAGATGTACCAAGATCTCAAAGAAAGGTACTGGTGGTCAAGTATGAAAAGAGAAATCGCAGAGCATGTAGCTTTGTGTGATGTGTGCCAGCGAATTAAAGTGAACATCGAGAGACCGCTAGACTTTGCAACCCTTGCAGATACCTGAGTGGAAATGGGAAGAAATCGGTATGGATTTCATAACTGGATTGCCAAGAACAAAATCAGGGCATGATTCGATTTGGGTTATTGTGGATCGTCTGACAAAAGTCGCTCATTTCATCCCAGTAAAGACCACCTACTCTGGAGATAGACTCGCAGAGTTGTATATGTCAAGAATTGTGTGTTTGCATGGAGTTCCAAAGAAGATTGTTTCAGATCAAGGTACTCAGTTTACCTCAAGATTTTGGCATAAATTACATGGACTTTTGGGCACAAATTTGAACTTTAGCACAGCATATCATCCACAGACGGATGGTCAAACAGAAAGAGTAAACCAAATTTTGGAAGATATGTTGAGAGCTTGTGTTCTAGCAAACAAGGCTAGTTGGGATCAAAGTCTGCCCTATGCGGAGTTTTCCTATAACAACAGTTATCAATCCAGCTTACAGATGTCTCCATTTGAAGCGTTGTATGGCAGAAAATGCAGGACACCGTTGTATTGGAAAGAAACCGGAGAAGGACAAGTGTTTGGACCAGATGTGTTGAAGCAGGCAGAGGAACAAGTTAAATCTCGATCCAGACGAGTTAAAAACAGCTCAAACCAGACAGAAAAGCTATGTGGACAATCGTCGAAGAACATTAGAGTTTATACCAGGAGATCATGTTTATTTGAAAGTGTCACCACTCAAGGGAATGAGACGTTTTGGAGTCAGTGGAAAACTTGCTCCTAGATTCATTGGACCCTTTCCTGTTGTAGCGAAAAAGGGAGAAGTTGCTTACCAGTTAGAGCTTCCACCTCAGTTGTCGAAGGTGCATGACATCTTTCATGTATCCCAGCTAAGAAAGTGTCTCAGAGTGCCGAAGAGCGGATGTCTTTAGAGGAAGTGAACTTAAAGGAGGACTTGACATACCCGAATATCCGGTCAAGATATTGAGGAAGCCGGCGTAGTACGCGAAGCAAGGTCATCAAGTTCTGTAAAGTACGATGGAGCAATCATTCTGAATCAGAAGCAACTTGCGAGCGTGAAGAAGATTTAAGAGCAGAGTTCCCTGATCTCTTTCCCAGTCCGTCCGAATCTCGAGGTCGAGATTCTTTCTAAGGGAGGTAGGTTTGTAACATCCCAAAATTTGGCTTTCTGGAAAAATTTAAATTCAAATTAACTATTTTAAAGTAATTGGATTTTTCTCGGCTTTTATTTGATTTTCTGGGTTTTATTTCAAAATTTAAAGAAAGAAAATGCATTTTAAATATTTTATTAAAGCCAAAAAGGGAAAATTATATTTTTTTCCTAGCCTTTCCTAATTTTTAAATATTATTTGAGAATTTTCTGAAATTTAAAATCAATTTTCAAAGTTAAAAAGTATTTTATAAATTATTAAAATGCAAATCTGAAATTAAAAATATTTTTAATAAGTCTAAAATGCTTCCAGGAATATTTTATGATTTTTCTGGAATTTTTAGACATTAAATATTAATTTCTCAAGCTTTTATAAAGTTTCTAGTAATTGCTGAAATTTATTCCGAAAATAAAAATCAAATTAATCCTATTCCGCCACGTGTCGCTCTCAGATTAAATCCACCTCTCTCCACGTTTTAATCCTAGCCATCCACCACAACTTACCCCTTCATAAAATCTAAAGGCCATCATCCACTCACTTGCCACATGTCAAGCATCCAACGGCCCGTACCCCTCACTAACTCTCACTCTCTATGACACATGGGACCCATATGTCATATCCTTCTTCAACCTCACCTTCTTCCTCCTCCCACCCTCTCTCTCCACCTCCATTAAACCGAAAATCAAGCTTTGATTCCGGCCGTTTTACTCGCTTTAATTCCCGAATAAAAAGTGGAAACGGATGCTCAATCAATCCCCTCCATTCCTCCGCTGTTTCCGTCTTTTATTTCCCTTATTCACGGTTTGCATTAACTCCGTGAAGCTCTAAAAATCCGCCACCCTCCTCCCTTGCCTATAAATACCGCCTCCTCGCCCTTCCTCACCACCGCCTCCCACCGCCTCTCCTCTCGCCGCCTCCGGTGCCCACCGCCGCCACCCAAACCCCGCCGCCACCACCTCCAACCCCACCGCCGCGCCTCCTAGCGCGCGCCGCCGCCGCCACACCCCACCGCGCGCGCCTCCTCATCCGCCGCCACCGTTCGCCGCCCTCCGCCGGTCGCGGCCACTCCCGCTTGGCTGCGCGTGCGCCGCGTGGACGGCCACGTGGCCGCCACCTCGCGCCCGCATGGCGCCATGTGGCCGGTGTGCCACGTCGGCGAACCCCGTGGTCTGTGGATCCGGTCCACGGTAGACCGGACCCACCGGTCATTCAAATATGTTTTCCCGCTCAGAAAATTCGAAAATTGATGACGTCATAAATAACATTTTTCAGTGCAAAAATAATTCCCGAAAGTCAGCCTTTTCCTTTTTCCCTCCTATTAATCTTTCGGAAGCCATAACTTTCTCATTTTAACTCCGATTTGAGCCGTTCAAATTTCTAAATTTTTCTAAAATCATAAACTATCCAAATATGGACTCTTTTTAATTTTTTGAATTTTATTTAAATTTTGTTTGATTTTATTTGTTTTGTTTGTCTGTCTTTTCGCGCGTAGATTCCACTGTCGCTGAGGATTTCGTCGAGTCGCAACAAGAAGAACCAGTCAGCACTCAAGAAGGCAAGTCTTCTTTGATCATTTCGAACCTATGATTTTGAAATGTTTTAATTATTTCAAATTACGTGCATTGCTAATTATATAAAATATTAGTTCAAATCTTAAGGCAATAGTTATATCCAACCTTGTTATGCCCTCATTTGAAATTGAATGCCATGTACCTTTGCAACCCTAGAAATTCTTTTGACTCATTAATGAGAGTAATATATTTAATTGTTGGTATTAGAATGGTAGAAAAATGCTTAGCCATGCTATTGAATACCTCATAAATCTTAAAAATGAGAAATTATGAATTATTGTAATACCCTTGTGTTTACAAATTTAGTGGTAATTGGAGTTACCGCTGTTCTTTTAAAATAAACTAAAATGTGAAAATTGGTTTAGATTAGGGTGGATGGTTGGTTTGGATTGGTGCAGGAAGCACGAGATCTTGTAATGTGTATGTTCCACCCTAGTCAATTAAGGACCGACGCTTGTGTTTGTCCAAACTGAGCATTAACCGTACAACCACAAGTCTATATGGGTACGATCTAGCTGACTAACTTACGATAGTCTAGTTTAGGTGCCACCAGTGGAAAGTGGATGTCGGGATGGGTGGTTATTCACAAGTGAGGGACAGGATTTATGTACTCATATGGCGCAAGAGGGGCTTGGTTCGGCAGTTAGCCTACTGCGGTGAAACCTCGTGGTGGTATCTAGCTAGATTAGAGTAAGGTAAAGGCTTTGTGATATTTTATCCGGGTCTCATGCCAAAGAAAGCGTGTTGACCTTTAGGATAATTTATCTCTTGTGGGTAAAGTTGTACAACCTCTGCAGAGTGTAAAACTATTCGAATAGCCGTGCCCACGGTCAAGGGCGGGCAAGGAATGCATGCACATGGTAGATTTCTGGTTTTGTTTTAAAATCAAAAGTTTTGTATTCCGAGAGTGGAGGAACTCTCGGAAGGGTATCTGGCGGTTGAAGCGAGAGGGTGGATGTAACCCGCAGTATTAAACTTGTTCAAGTTGTTAGCTAGTGTTGGTAGATGGAACCTTCACTAGAAAGTTAATGATAGTTTCTGCTAAAACATTTACTTTATTAACTTGATGCCTTCGAAAATAATTAGTAGTAATGGAATTTTAAAATGTTGCTTTGTGCAAAAGAACCATATAGCCTTCATTTGTCAAGCCTTGCATCTATGTATTTTTCCCAAGACTTGCGGAGTACTTTATGTACTCACATGCTACACTTAAAATAAACCTCAGAAGAACATGAAGCTCAAGAAGGTGTTTACGACTCATCGCCGCTTGTGGCTGTGATGGATTCTTCCCGGAGGACTAGGTCGCGTTTCCCCAGTCAACTGCCTGTGGCATATTGATGGGTCTACTTTGAGTTTACTTTGCTTCCGCTGTGTTTTGATTGTGCGAGGTCTTGAAACCTCCAATGTAATAATGAGACCTGGTGGTCAGTACTCTTTATAATTGTAATAAATGCGTTGTTGGTCATGAATCATTTCTGTTTAACTGTGTGCAGCTTTGATCTGGGACTAGTGCAGTAATACACAGAGGGTCCGGGTTTGGAAATCCGGGGTCCCGACAGCAACTACATGCTTTTTTCTGTCTTGCCAGTTCTCTTTAAGCTTCCAAGTCAGTCTGCTTCTGAGAAATTTAATTTTCATTGTGTATGTGGCAAAAAAAGGTTTTAAGAAAGAACAGGATGGTAATGTCCAGGCGTATTCCAAGTTTCCAGCGCCAAACTATTTCAATTCGTTCTTGCAACAACTTGTAATCCGAGACATTATTCATGTTTTCTTTCTGTTTTTGAGGGGAGGAGCACATGATTAATGTGGTTGATCCAAGGAAAGTGGTTGATGGTGCATCACGTTTTTGCGGTTCACCCTGCACGTATCAGGAACTGCGACTAACGGTTGGTCAGTTATAAATTCTCCAGAAGAACATGCAGCAGGCATAGGCTAAAATTGCCAACGTGACTTGAGTATATCAGCTGCGTTTGTTGGCGCAAATCTAAAATATGCATTAGTGCACAGAACCAAAATGCTTTAGTGTCACAAAAGAAAAGGTGAACCTAGAGCTTAACCGATTGGATATACTCACAACATGGAATCCTGTGCCCTTTTTAAAAGAGGATTACTTCTATATTCTTCCAAAAAAATAACAAGGGTTGTAAAATAACTAACCAAAAATTTATCCTCCGTGCAATTGATAATGAAACATAGCAACCAGCTTTGTTTGGAACATTAGAATTTCGTAGGTTACAATGAACATGATGGTTTCTCAATGATTTGAACCTAAAATTTCGACCCCCCCCCCCCTAAATTTTTCGTGTTGCTCAAACCCAAAGTGGTTTGCACTGTATATGTCCCCGGTTTAAATTCCCAGGGATAATACGATGGCACAACAGCTGAAGTGGCATTGTCTACTTTGATTTCGAAGTGCTACAACTTCTATTTGCACTAATGTAGGTTTAATTAGGAATCTCGTAGGAAATTATTTGGTGTATGATTCCTATGAAAAAAACCCAGCGAATTGACAAACATAAGTGCAAAATATCTGGAAATTCTCAAGTAGCTCGATCTAGGTTACGGTTGCTCGACCCATTTCATGGTAATGACGTCATAGCTTGATCCGCGTTATCATAATGCTATTGTAACATTTCGGCTTAGCCAAAACCTAGAATATCACCTATAACTACTATTGTTATCAATTTTAACCAATAAACAACAGTATTCAAGTAGGCGCTAGACGCTAGGCGGGCGGCAAGCAGAGGCCTAGCGCCTAGGCCGGGCCTAGGCAGTCGACTTTAGCATGATGCGCTACTAGCGATGTCAAGATATATATGATGTTTGGAGGAAGAATAGTTACCTGGAATAACTTGTAATGTTGTAAATTTGATAGATAATAATAGATACTTCATCACTTGATGTAAATGCTTCATGTAAACATGCACATTAAAAATTAAGCAATACATTAGACTTTTGGTATGTGGATAAATTTATATAATTATTGCTCTTTAGACTTCTATGTAAGTATGAAAAAATGAAAGAAATAAGAAATGACTGTAAGACAATAAAACATGGTTACATAGATCAAATAAAAGTATAAAATAAGTTCACAACCACACGTAGACATAGTTTACAACATCTCATACCAAAAGTTCTCAACCACACATAACAAAATAATTCTTAAAGAAACTTTAACAACGTAGCATGCATAGATAAAATAATCAATTTTCGTCCTCTTGATCGTAATCCTTTGTTTGAATCACTTTATCTTGATCGGATTCGAACTCAACATCCTCAAGTTTCTCGTTCACCTCCTCTTCCTCTTCACTTTCGGATTCGAAAGCATCCTCATGAAGTTCTCTCACTCTTATGCTCCTACGAGGTTATGTGGCTTCATTAGCCCCACTTGTTTCTTCAATGAGTTTCCATGAAAGACCCGTCTAGGGTCAACCTCCTCATCCCCGCCTTCAATAACCCATCCTTGAGCAAAAGTAGCGTGCGAAGCTAAAATGACATCTATGTTCTTTGATTTACTCTTTTCTTTTTTTTGTTCATAAATCTTGCATTGAATTGAACATAAATAAAAGTGTTGAGGCGGTGAACATCTAATTTATTTCTCCTCTTGGTATCTATCCACTAGTTGCAAAGTAAAGGTTAGACTGGTTAATTAAGTACTTAAATTGAAATAGTTATATAAGAGATGAGACTTGAGAGTTAGTGAGTAACTATGTCAAAAGTGCTCTAATTTCTTTCACATCCAAATAAACTTGAGGTCAAGGAAAGAATTCTTATAGCCAATTTTTGCAAGCGAGGAACATGACATCCACATACTTAGACCGCCAATTGGTTACATAATAGGAAGAAATAGTAATGGATAAAAGACAATTTGCATGCATTGGTTCATTAAATTTAAGAAGTGAGAACAAATTTACCGGGAATAAGATCAAACTTTTAGCATCCAAGTCGTGCAGGAGTTTTCCTAAAGGTTCCCTTTTTTTCCTTGAAAATGACAAAGTCAACATTGAACACTTGATCCATTGGTTCTTCATCACCATGATAAAAGATTTCGACACATTCAATGAATCCATCCATTATGGTTTGCTCCAAAAAGATTGATTGATCACAATAACTGTAATATAGATTCAATAGATATGTTGTCATGTGCAATGGAGAATCAAGTCTTCCCTTCATCTTTGCATCAATTGTTTCAATTATCAACTTGTAGTTACTTTCCGCATTATTTAAGGACTCTTTAATTTGCTTCTTGGCTTCTAGAATTTTTCCATAAAGAAAGGTCATGGATGGACCACCCCCATCAATCATGCGGAGAACTTGACCAATGGCTAAAAAACCTTCAAGCAAATGAGCAATGCAAAATACAAGTATTATCAAATAGTGAAATAGCACACAATAGAAGACATATAAATATAAAATAAGAAGTAGGCTATACCTTCAACATATTGCTCACACCTTTCCAAAATGACCTACTAATGAGTGTTCCCGTTGCCTCTATGCCTTTACCCTCTTTAGTATGAGCGGATTCTTCCCATTCCTTACTTAGCGTCATCACCCTTAGTTCAGCTTTCTTCTCAATCAAACTTTGCAAAGAAAGGTTGAAACAAATCTAGTTACCCCCTGCCTTATTATATCTCTCCTCTTTGTGTGTTGCCTCATCAAGGCCAATGTCTTGTGATATGAATAAATAAAAACGGTCAAAGATTTCATTTGATCCAGTCTCTTTTTATACTTTGCCATGGTACCAATTCCTTGAAGTATTTAGTTTATGGTGTGTGTTGCATATGAGCTCCAAAAGATAGTTGGCGTTTTGGTCTTCTACAATTCTTTTGCTCTCATGTTGTTGGAAGCATTATTCATCACTACTTGCACAACATTTTGTGGATCTATTTTTTCAATACAAGTATCCACATACTTCAATATGTACTCACTTGTGTGTTCATCTTCTCAAGCCTCCTTAGATTCTAGAAAACATGTCCCCAATGAGCAATGCACACATAAGTTTGTCGTGCTCCTCCTCCTTTGGTCCGTCCAAGCATAGGTCA
The DNA here is from genome assembly GCA_036346575.1 of Dendrocalamus sinicus. Taxonomy (NCBI): domain Eukaryota; kingdom Viridiplantae; phylum Streptophyta; class Magnoliopsida; order Poales; family Poaceae; genus Dendrocalamus; species Dendrocalamus sinicus. The sequence goes on along the minus strand of CM070653.1, from coordinate 7,840,453 downwards.
TGATAGAGCACCCGGTCATGACTCTCTCTTCCTCATGTGCCTTCAACAAACCACTTGTTCTCGCCACCTCCTCTTTCAACAATGGCTTCCAGCATTCATATTGGGTAGGACCTAAGAATCTCGAGCTAAATCGACCAACGGCTTCTATCATTTTCTTGAATTCATCATTGTTTATGGCATTGAATGGTACACCTAAAAAATAAAAATAGGAACATGATACAAGGTTAATACATACATGAATTAATATTTAATGGCAAATGCATATCGACGTATCAACAAGTTCACTATGTATGTTGCAAACTATACCTGATACGTAAAGCCACCTCGCCACATATTGTTTCACCTTATGAAGCCTCTTTTTCCAAATTGCCTCCGTAATTTTTTTTTGTTGTCGCTTAAGCTCTTGAATGCTAAAATAACTATCTTGTGGATCAATTGGATTGACAAATTTACCTATATGTCCTAATTTACGAGGTGCCGATCCTCCAATCTCATCGAGCTCTTCGTCGTCCTTACCATCACCTTGAATGGTCACATCATACCTAACCTCATCGTCATGTGCTTTCTTGTTCTTCTTTTTGTTCTTTACCTCCGCAATAGACTTTCAGCACTTTTCTTGATCTTCTTTTGTAGATTTAGGACATTTCAAAACATTCTCACTAATATGTGCAATATGTTGCTTAATCCTATAGATCCCATCAGAAACAACTTTATCACATAAAATGCATTTCACTTTGTCCAAGTTGTTTGGATTCACCAACACACCAAAATCCCACCATATGTCACTCGACTTCCTCTTGAGACTATCTTCTGCGGTGCTCACCTCCAGCACTGATGCAACTGACGACATTCTAATTAGTAAAAAGTTACAATAATTAGTAAGTAATTATAATTCACACAAAAATCAAAAATAAATTACTAAAATACTAAATCTCTCTCTCTCGCCACTCGTCTCCATAGCATTACCTCAGCCGATCTCTCTTTCTCTCTCTCGCCACTCATCTCATTCATTCACTTCAGTCATTCTCCAGTCCATCCACATCCAGTCGGCAGTCGCTCGTCGCCATCTCCTCTCCTCCACAGCTCCACTTCTCCGGTAGTTTGGTCCTGCCTCGCCATCTCCGCTTCTCCACCCCACCGACTATCGGTGTTCGCCGTTTAGCACCTTCTTCACTGCTTTGTCCTCGCCATCTCCGCCCTCTATAGTCACAGCATGGAGTGAAGAAAAGCCGTGGAGAGGAGGCCGAGCTGCAGAGGGGAGCGAAGCCGTGAAGGGAAGTGCTGCCGAGTGGAGGTTGGAGGGGAGCACCGCCGGGCGGAAGGGTAGCGGATGAGAGGAGGGAAGATGGCAAACAAGAGGGGAGGTAGAGAAGATGGCGAAAGGGAAGCGGAATGCACCTAGGAAATGCGGAATTCGGCGAGATGGCGATACGACGCTAACTGGTGAGGTGAAATATGGCGAATCAATGGCGGTGGACCCATGCGCGCGCGAAGAAACCCTAATGTGCGAGACGCTCCAACTCCAAATGTCCAAACTGGTAACTGTCAGACCTAGATTTTACAATCCGGAATCTTCTGTGATTTCACCGCACTATTCCCTGGATCAGTAGATAGTGCTCACAGATTACAGTTCTGAATATCAAAGTACATATCATGCAGAAGCGTAAATATAATAGTAAACTTACACATGGGCCGATTAGGCCGAAATCAATAAATTGCAGCAGTGGAAGAACGAAGCACACAGGTGGGACCTTCAGGACATGCCCACAGGCAGCCAACTGGAGATTTGCGACCTAGCCCTTGACATCTTCATCTTCTCGGCCAGCTTGTCCAATCTTGTTGCTGAGGCGAGGTGATTTGATTCCTGATTCTGAATTTTATCGCAAAAGCGAGTGTGAGCACTCTAACCCCGTGCTCCGCGAGCCAATACACAGAATGCAAATAAATAGTATGCATGGCTTAACAAAGGAGAGGCTCGGGTTGTTTTATTTGCCATAAATCGCTTTTGGTAGGATTATTATTATTAAATCATAGTGTTATTAATTCTACCTAAACTCCACACGGCAATTGCCATAATTGACTTAATCCACCAAAGACACACTTCCCGTACTGATTGCTGTCTAAGACTCCCAACAGCGAGTGGCATCATTTAATTATTCCACCGATCATACACGCTCTATGTTGGTTGCTGTCTAAAACTCCAAACAGCGACTGACATCATTTAATTAACCCATCTATCATATCATTTAATTAATCCACCGATCACATACTTTCTGTATTGACTGCTGTCTAAACTCCAAACAGCGAATATCATCAATTATACAATCCACCAGTCAACTGCTGCCTAAATCTCCAACAGCTAGTGTCACTAATCATTTTGAATCCACCAATATCTTTCACGTAAAAATTCCTAATAATCCAATCTTGTAATTTCTATTCATCGACTCTTCATCTCTGCATTCCAATGATTAACTAACACCATTGATTTTAAATCCACCAAAATCATTCATATTCAATCCTTTTGTTACTGATCCAAAACCATAATTCATTCTTCCAATATTCAATCTCATTTTCCATTATCTATCAATAACTAATTCACTAGTATACCTCCACCAAATACATCAATGATCAAATCTACGACTCACTAGTGTACATCCACCGAGAATACACTTCATTAGATTTATAATCCAATAATTGTTATCATTCCTCCAACATTCTCAGAAATTCAATTAGATCATCCATCTAGTGTTTAATCCAATCCCATTAATTCCTATTATCACCAATATCTGCCAAGAATTCATATTACTCCTTGATGTAGTAATCCGGCAATTACCTTTGCATTCCCTAATTCTCCAAAAATCATTTAGATCATCTATCTAGCCTATATATTCATTTAGGCTCCACCAATTTATTTCTCCCGGAATCCACACCATCATTCTCACCACTATGATTGACATGAATCCACCAGTATCTTTATGTGTTTACTACAATCATCCATTTCTTTTACTCATGACTCTATTTATTCTTAACATATTTTATTTTGCAAGAATAAATGTGTCATTATTCGAAATACAATACATAAAAATTTCCTGAGACCTAGCAGATTTGCACAAAAACATAATGCGTAAAGGAATGCAATAATAATAGCGATCCAGATTCCATCCACCGTTACATGGCATCCGCACCATGTGCTATCCTTTCAGCGTTATAACCGCTTACATTACCACTGGGACGACGCACAGGACAACTCAAATCAGGGCTTTCCACTGCCCTTCCACATTTCCATTCCCACCCACAAAGTTTTTCGAAATAGAACTATATCTGGTTAAGTTCTCATGTCCGCCCTTGACCGTGGGCACGGCTATTCGAATAGTTTTGACTCTGCAGAGTTTGTACACTTTCACCACAAGAGACAATCTGCTTGTTGCCCCACATGATTCCTTAGCCACGTGGTTGAGTAGACCATCACAGTGACTTTTCAAAGTATCTAGCCCCTTTTGTCATCTCACCTTATGGGAACCTGCCCACTTGCGGTGGGTCCCATCTATGCACGGGATGTAACCACGTCTACTAGCGAAGACACAGGCTCCACTTCCAGCAACGCTAGTACGGCTAGTTACCTCACCCTCCAACTCGGTGTCCCTTTAGGCCTCCCATTGCCCTTTGCATATCCACTTCCATCCACTACCAGTGAGATGAGTCTAGGGGTTTCGATAAATTTACTTAGCCAAGTTGTACTTTACAGACTTGTGGTTGTACTGTTTTACATAGTAGGTCATGACAAGATTCAGTCCTTAGTGGTATCTGGGCGGTTCTACCACTGACCCACTTTGTGCTTCCACTGCACCACACATACACACTCTCGAACCAATCCGCCCAGATATTTAAGCAAGTTGGGGATTTTGGGAGTATAAAATAATCATATCAAATGTACCAGTCATTACCACCATGACTTCCCAAACCAGTTCCTCATGATTAAAAATGACAATGATGTTTGGGGCATTTCAGCGTCCCCGAGTATTTATGCAGTACTAAGCATAGCATATCATTAGGGACTTATTTTCGAAATGTTACTATTATATTTTTGCTAGGGCGACAAGGTTCACACATTCAAATATTCCAAAGGAGGAGTAATATTATTCAAGGTAAACAATGGGTAAATAACTAGAACATCAAATTAAGCATGTATTTGCATATAAAATAACAGCATGCAATTTGATAATTTAAAACAAAGTAATTTGCAGAAGACATAGGATCAACATGGTCAAAGTATTGACTCGCCTGGCATTGTTTACCGCTGTCTTGAGCTCACACAAGGTTGTCTCATGCGATGATCTTTAACTCCTGGTCTTCATCGATCTTGGTCTCTCTTGATCCTTAGTATCTTCAGGACTCCAATTTCTAATTACGGGGCAAACGACCGAATTCAAATAAAAGCAAATAACTCAAAAGATCCAAATAAACTCGATTTAGTTTTATTATGAGTTAATGGGTGATTCGGGTGATTTGAGACAAGGTCGGTGGGAGAATATGATGACTTGATCTTTTTATTGATAACCTCTTTTATTATTTCTTTGTATTTATCAAGAAAGTTCCATGAGTTAGGTTAGACCTATGAATTGATAGACGAGTTTAGCTAGATATTATTTTTGTTGAGCGTTAATATTCAGAGTATATACGCAATATATACCATTTTTGGTTTATTGAATTATTCTTTAGAGTCCAAGTTCATAGCATTTTATAGTACGATATTTTATGTTCCCTCAGTTATCACTAGGCTTAGTTTGCATTCGGGTTCATTTGTATAGGCCCTAGTTTGTTATTCCATGCTCAATATTATCATCCACCAAATTTAATATTAATATTTAATTATTTGCGCAATTATTATTTTGTCTACACTTTAGGTGTTATTAGGCGTGGCTTTATTTTTAATCTAAACCTAGGCAAATTTATCATATAGGGTCTTATTTCGGTATTGCTATTTCAATGAAACCTACCTCTGGGATTTATTTACTGGCGGCGTGTTAAAGATTAGGGCATGCATTTTTAATTTATAATTAAGGGTAAGCCTTATCAAGTTTGGGGCATTTAACCAAAGCCACTTTTCTCTATTAATGCCTTTAATTACTAATTAGATTGAAATAAACTACTAAAGGCGCATTAATTGTTCATTATGATAACTAATTCAAATTTTAATTTTACATGATCTCTTTTATATCCTAATTAAATCTTATTAACTCCCCTAGATTGTTTACTAATTTTCCTTACTTTCTTCTTAATTGCAATGGGCTAATGACAGTAAAATCAAAAGAGAACAAAAAGTGCAGAGAGTGGATTCGAACCAACGACCTGCGGTTTTGAGACGGGCTGGGTTGTCCAACTGAGCAGGCGCTCGCTTGCGAATAGGAGGAGCTAGCTAATGCAGACAAGGTGAGGTGGGCCTGGGGGCGAAACAGAGGATCCGGCCGGCGCGACGGGGTTGCGGCGGCGCCGACGAGGTGGGGCCGAAGAGGTGCTGGTGAGCAGGAAAATGGAAAGTGCATGAGACAAGGGAGCCGGTGGAGACCGTACCTCTGGCCGGAAGGCAGCATCGGCGTGCGGCGGCCGGAGCATGGGTGGATGGTGGCGGCGCCGCCGTGGTGGGAGAGAGGGGGATGAGAGAGGGGCGTGAGCAGGAGTGGGACGTGGGGAAGCTCACCGCGGGTCTGGTTGAACCGGGGAAACACCGAGGCGAGCCGGCACCGGGAGCTCGCGGCGGCGCAGAGGGGCCCCGTGGTGGCGGCGAGCTATGGCGGTGGAGGACGTCGGCCATCGATTGGAGGGGCTTCAGGGTGTCGAGGCGTCCCTCCCACAGCGAGGAATCGGGGAAGAACCACCCGAGGAGTAGCTGGCGGCAGTCATGGCGACGGCGGCCGGTTTTGGGAAAAACTGCCGGCGCATGCTCCCTGGTGAATGAATGTTCTATTAAAGTGAAGAGGAAGTGGATGGGAAGTGTAGAAGCAATGTGACGTGCTTGATTTTTGGAGGGGTTCGCCGGAGAGCGGGACACGGCGAGGAGGCGGGTCGGCGGTGTTGCCCGTGTGCGAGCACGGTTTGAGGGAGGAGAAGGGGCAAGGGGGGAGAAGGACAGAGGCGGCTCAGGACTCCTTAAAGGCGGGCGCGCGCTGGGGGTGGAGCCGGTGCGTGGGCGCAGCACGAGCGACGGATCGGCGCAGGGCTCGGCGGAGGCGCGGGGCTCGGCGCGGTGGAAGCGACGGAGCGAGGTGACGCGACAGCACCGGGCGATGGGGACATGACACGGCTGCAGGGCAGAGTGCGGTGTTGCAATAGGAAGCAGTGGGCTCGAGGCGACGCAGAGTAGAGTGAGGGTAGGAGGGAGACGCGGAGGGCGCTCCGCCACAGAACGAAGAAGGGAGGAGGAAAAAGAAAGAAGGCAGGGGGGAAAAATCGGGCGCTTGCAGGGAAAGGAGGAGGGAGAGAGAAGGGGGAAGGGGCCCGCTCGCAGAGGAAAAAGAAGGGGGAGAGAGGAAAGGGTGCGGGTCCGCGCGGAAGAGAGTGGGGCAGAGGAGAAAAAGTGAGAAAAGGAAGGAAGGGTTTGGCATTTTTTTATCTGGTTTTTTTACACCTTCATTGTTTATAAAATTTGGGTATTATTTCTCAACATTTTACTTTGCCTACCACAAAACTCTAGATATTTCAGATAAATATTCAAAAGAAATTTTGAACGCCAGCAAAATGCAAGAAATATATATTTACATATATATATATATATAAATCCCATATTTTTGAATAATCAAATTTTGGGATGTTACAGTAACCCTCTGTTCCTCTCCTCCTCATATATTACCCACTTCTCCGCCTTGCACGCCTAGGCGATCAACACGACCGCCTAGGCATCGCCCGCTCGCCTGCCCACCTCTGCTTGATCGCCCACTGCGCCGAGGCCGCTTTCTGTCGCCTTTGACCGCCTCCCTGCCTAGCCGCCCAGTCAACCGACTACTACCTGAGGCCCGGTGGTCCCCTACCACCGAGCGCCTACATGGAGCCTGGGCAATTGCCTACGGCGATTTCTTGATCGCTAATAAACAATCTTTACCAACAACTAGGCTTTAAGAATAAAAATTCAACATAATAGTGAATGCAAATTTTAGCAACCCTACAAATCATGAACTGAACTTAATATAAGCCAACAATAACCAAAATGAATCATAACTTAATATAAATTAAGTAAGGCACTAAGTAGTAATATTATGAACTACGAAGACTAAGGTAAATCATGAAACTGTCTAATCGATGCTACGGGAACTACTAAGTTATTAATGTCCATAAGTGACAAGTTGCCAAGTGAAGTGAAGAGCTACAATGTGCAAATCTCTATGTTCTACTCCCGCCCAATACATGTCGCCTTCAATGTTCACCTAAAAACAATATATGAATAAGTAAGAGTGAGTCCACGACTCAGTAAGTACAACAGAATAATAAATGATGTATCAACTCATTAACAATTCATAACCAATTATCATTACCTCAATTTTTCATATTTATTCTCCTAAATTCCCATTCACATGTTTCATTATCTTAAATCATTATTTACTTCTCATGAATGCAATGCCCATGCCCATGCTCATATCTCATCTTCTGCTTATACTAGTATAGCGGAGTGTAGCACCCGTCGGTGTTCACTCTTGCCCACACTCTTTAGTGAGGAGGTCAATTGCCCGTCCTTTTTCATATGTGGACCTCATTGTTCATATATTACATATAGGGACCTCATCCCACTCCCGTGGGTCATATTTTTCAATATGAATGCTCATATGCAATGTAATGATTAATATCTTTAGTCGTTAACAATTGATATAATCATCATCATCAATTTATCATAAACATGTGAGCATAATAAACAGACATAATCATTTGAATATTCATGGAAAGTATTCACTTAAAGAAAACAACCATTTCAAACACTCGAATACAATTCTACCACACACTTGCCTTTTCTTAATTGCGGCGACTGGAGTGATTTGAAGCTAACAACACACTCGAAGCTACTCCTCCTATAGAAAATATTCAATCTTAATACCAGACATAGCAATACAAAACATCTCTTAATCGACAATGCTCTTACATACTTTCTAAATCCACTGTTTTCCCAATTTACCGAACAGTCCCTCTTGTTGTTCCGGTACTAAAAATATCGTAACTCTCAATACCTACATCAAAAAATAGCAAACCATACTATTTCTGGTTGGCCGAAGCTCTCCTATCCTCACGCCAGCAATCGGCCGGATGCGTGGCCATGCGTTTGCATGCATGAACATTGACGTGTGCCTCGCGCTTGCCCTGGGTCTTGCGCCAACTGTCGGTCGAAGAGTGGCAACGCATGGACAGCGGCCGACCGGGGGAACACGGCAGCTGCGCGTGGCGACGCTGGCAAGCGTGCGGGTTGACGCCGGCGACAGCGACGTGTGGCGACGGCGAAAGATTTTCTGGCGATGGCGGCCGATGGGTGGAGATCTGGCGTGAGGTGCGTTCGAAAAGAAAGAAAAGAAAAATCATGGCCAGGGTTTCTCTTCCCCACGTTTCCTATTTAACTGGTATGAGATTGATCAAATCCTCAACCCCTCCTGGAAGACTCGTTTTTGAAAAGGGACTCTCCCTGAAATCCCAAAACACATCTTATTTTTACGTATTTTTTTTCTTTTATTACGCATAGGTCCTGAGAAGAATATTTTCGAGGTATTACAGCTATTGACAATTATTGCTACATGGTAAGCTAAGAGGAGGCAGTGGTGGAAGCCGTGCATGCAAGAGGAGGCACTTCCAAAGAAGTCTAAGGCCCCATTTGGATTGGAGGAATTTCAAAGAATATCGTAGGAAGGGAGAAACATAAGTTTTGAGAACTGTTTATGCCGTTTGGAACCGGAGGATTGAGCAAACCAAATCCTTTGGAATAGTGTTGCCTAGCTGCGATTTCACGGGAAAATAGGACTCCACCCAAACCTTCCTACGTTTGGGAAGCAAGCGAGAGGAGAGAGAGGAGGGAGAGGAGCCTAGCTCGACCTTGCAGCCGCACATCAGCGCCTTGATCTGCCCTCGACTGAGCTCGACCTGGCCCGCCGTGCTTGTTGCTGATGTCTTCGCCGCCCCAGCTCGCGTGGCCCTCCTCGCCGGCTCGTCGCCGTCGCTATCCCGCCCGAACTCGACAAAACGCAGCGGATCCGAACGAAAGCCCACGAGTCGGCCCAGTCTGGCCCAAACTTCTGCCCCTCCCCACAAAATAAATTCCCACCCACGCCGCCTCCTCCCAAACCCTAGACCCCCCCGACTCCTGCGGCTCCACCTCTCTCGCCTCCCTCTGGTACGCGCGCCGCCGCTTCCTCCTACTATCTTGCTCGCCGCTGCATCTAATCTGGTTGCTGTGTGGTTCCTCGCAGAGATCGTAGATCCGTTCCGGTGAGAGGAAGGCGAGGCCATGTCGTCCAGCGAGGTCGCCTGCACCCTTGCCGCCCTCATCCTCCACGACGACGGCATCCCCATCACCGTAAGTTCGCTCTTCTATCTCGGTTTCTTTCTCTCTATGTGCGTTTCTTGGTTGGTTTTGTTGTCTGAGCTTGGGCGTTTCTTGGGCAGTCCGAGAAGATCGCGACGCTGGTGAAGGCGGCCAACATCAAGGTCGAGTCCTACTGGCCTGCGCTCTTCGCCAAGCTCCTTGAGAAGCGCAGCGTCGACGACCTCATCCTTTCCGTCGGATCCGGTATACCTTCCTTCCTTTGCTCCCTCTACTCGCTCTCTTGTCACTTTATGGATCAGCAGCTTTTAGCTATGGTACTCGACAGATGTTTGTTGCTTGACGAGTGTCACCCTTTGTTAATTTAGGTATGTTATAAAAAGTAGTTGCTTTATTCATGCTAACCAATTGTAGTTCTAGCTCTTGTTGGAGGTTTCTGGGTGCAGTCGATAAGGTTTAACTCAATTTAGTTACATAATTCGATAGTATCTTTGGGTTGTTTGTGCCTTAGCCATGTGTTGGGTTTGTAATCGTTCTAGTATCTCTCCTATTTCATTTGGAAGCTGAAAGCTTCAAGGCTTGCTTATTGCATATGTTATTGTGAAACTATTGTATTGTTTGCCTGATAATTCGGTTGCATGAATTAGCTGTCTCTGTTAAAATTATGCATATGTGCCGTTGTGCTATCAACGCTGGATGGATGCAGTACAGTGAAACCGAGTTAAAATATCCATGTTCTTTTGTACTATCGCCGCTAGAAGGATGCATTACATGGAAATCGAGATTTCTTCTGTGTTTGGTTTTTGCATTTCTCTGTTGCTGATGATTTGATTTTCTGCTCTGGAAAACAAGCGTGTATTAATTTGTGCATCAATTTTGTTTGTAGGTGGTGGTGCAGCTGCTCCGGTTGCTGCTACTGCAGCCCCGGCTGCTGGTAGTGCAGCTGCTGCTGCCCCGGCTGCTGAGGAGAAGAAGGTGAGCTATCATACATCTAGTCCACACTTTTATTGGCACAACTAATACTGTGTTCAATAACTTAAAAATCATTTTTGGTTGACTATTGTCAGGAGGAGGCTAAGGAGGAAAGTGATGATGACATGGGTTTCAGCTTGTTCGATTGAGCGGTCCGACCACAGTTCTTAGCAAATTTGCCTAGACTCTCTTATGTTATGTATGTCTTTTAGGTTTTCAGTACAAGAGGTACTCAAAAGTTTTGAGGTTTTTGATATGTGATGTTATGGGAATTTACCATGTGCATCATGAGACCGCTGACATCTTTGGATGGCCTTATTGGAATGAAACTGTTTCTACATTCTTTGCCCATGCTTGTTCGATTCTGTGGTTTAATGTTCATTGCAATAATGTTTCACAATTTTTAGGAATAAGTCCATATATCACTCCAAACATTGCTTGAAAATTTGTTTAGCATTCCAAACTATGAAACCCAACAATTGATTATCTGAAATTTGTAATTCAGTTTAAATAACATCATGTCCCGATTTCGTATGGTGGTATTTCTTGTATGGTCGGATGAATAGGTGGTTTTACCATAACATGCTGGTCAAGTTAGTTAGGTCTGTGCTATGTGGAGTACACAAGAGCTTTCCCCCCTGCCGACCTCATCCATGCTTATATGGCCATTACCCATATAGTTCCTTCACTCTTTGTTTCCTTTGAGGGCTCACGAGAGTTTTTCCCCCATCCCCCATCGAGCTCTCATTCTTGCTTACATAGCCAATACCCTGTAGTTCATTCACTTTTTGTTTCGATTTGGTTGAGAAGTCATCCATCTAAACTTGCGTGCCATCCTACATGATAAACCGCTCACTCATCGCATTATACGAGCAATACTACCATTTAAAATCGGGTTAGGATGTTATTTGAATTGGATTGTAACTTAGGTTAGGGTGTTATTTAAATTGAATTACAAAATTCGGGTGTTGGATGGACTTTCGAGCAAAGTTGGGGCAAACTTAAACATTTTTCTAGTTTTTCTAATTCAGACTGATAACTCGTTTGAATTTTTTTGACAGCTAGGTGTATCGTGATGAGTCTAGTTTAGTTGAGCACTTAAGCTGTGCACAGAGCTCCCCCAATCAAATGGAATTGATTTGAAATAGGACTGGGATGCCTAAAATCATTCGTGCCACTGAGTCTGAACTTGACAAAGCCATCCATTAAAACCTGTTAAGCCATTGGACAGAATGAACTAAAAATTTGTTGCCGTCATCATTAAGGGATGTAGTTGGATGTAATTAACCGGCAAAGACTATGCTTCATCTCTGTTTGACAAAGAGTGAACCTAGTTCACGTCCATGGGCATGTTTCTTGAACAAATAATGGACAAAGAATTAAAAACTTAAGCGGAAATGCTCACAATGTTGTTAGCTTCAATACATTAATATTTTTGTACAATATTTTTCTTTTATTTTGAATGAGGAGAGTTGTTTTAGGGTCAGTTCATATTGGCTTTTGACTTTGCCTCAGGGGCGGATGCACATTCTCCAATGGGGGCACAGGCCTCATGCTGATTTTAATTTTTGTTGCTTATAGTCCAACCTTACACAGTGTGTGCCTTTACATGCCAATAACTATATCTATCTAAAAGAAGGAAGACTTAAACACATTGACAAACAGAGGGAGAAAAGAAAAGGAAAACATGTAGGACGTTGACAAACCAAGTCATTTAAAAAAATACGTATAAGTTGAAGTTAGCACGACACAACATATCAATTGATAGTGAAAAGAGAACAAAATAACAGTGGCTACTTGAACCGATCAAGCGTGGGGCACCAACCGATTTAGCCCTAAGCCAACGCTAGCCCAAGGCTCAAGCGTCCAAATCAGCATCAGCCCCAAGCCAATCAAGTAGGCACACCAGGTCTAGACGACGCCTTATCTACATTCCCTTGTTTCCCACACCATGCATGCAACCTTTGTTGACTTCGTCCTTTCATCTGTAGCAGTGATGGGCCTGGCGTTGGAGCTGCCATCGTCTGGGAGCACATTGACCGCTCCTAGCCTGCACTTGCGTGCGTCGAACTTGGATGGTATAGTTAGATTTCTTACTGTGTTAATCTTACTATGCGCGCATGCAAATGGAGTATATCTCTATGTATGTACCAATGTATGCAATATGGTAGACGATCATGGCAACAAGTAAGGTTGTTCATTGACCACTCATCGTCTCGTCTTGACGGACTGGCTCTTTGCTTTAAAGTTTAATGATCTTCATAGCTAACAAAGTAACGATCAGTTGACCAAAATAGGCACTAAATTTTGTGATTTAGATTTTATGGTTTCAATTATATGTTCTTTAAAATATTTGTGAGTTAGGGTTTTAATATTAAAATGCCATGTTTCAATTTTTGTAACAATTGAATTAGAGAATTTTTCAATGTGTTTCAATATGTAATTTAGTGTGTTTCAATAGTAGTTTTTTTTATTTTGGTATGCTGTCTGACAAATAATTATTTACCATTGAATTTTATCATGAAGCTAGTTGATGTTACAAAATTTAGAATGTATCACTATCTACTACATTATTGACGGATGTGTTGATAAGCAAATGCATGGGTCATGAACTCCCACGCCATTTTTGTTCTAGATCTGCCACTGCGAAGGTTGTAGAGAGACTCGCGTGCGATTTTATCCGATATAAATAAAGTCACTACAGTATGTACTATAATCGACTAGTAAACTCGACCTTGAAAAGACACTATTTGAAAGTTAGGTAATATCGAAAAGTTATTTACTGTAGAAAAGCAGTTTCTAGAATCCAATACGAACATGACCTCAAAAAATAATTTCTTTTTTGACAGGTATAGCTGTTCTTGTTGGAGTTTTACATGTTTGTGAAATGAATTCAGCGTGGCTCGTGTTGTCTTGTGATACTTGCGAAATGAAAGCCTGATACTATTGTATGATCTAGCAGCACCTTAACTGTTCACATAAATAATACCATAGCTATTTTTTTTTCTAAATTTGGCACTCGGATGCCTTTTTACAAATCTAACCCTTCCTCGAGCTCGGCAACAGCGGCAGATGACACATGTCACCTGCTGCTATTGCTGCGCTATAGCAGCTCAGCAGGTGCTATTGAGCCACCTGCCAAGCAACAACTGCTTGGTAGCGTCCTGCCGGGCTCCAACAAATCGGCAAGTGACCGAATTAATCATGATTGGCGCTAATTAAGCATAAGTAACACTAATTAATTATTGTGCAGTCACCGATGTCTTGCTGAGCTCAAAGAAAGGGCTGATTTGAAAAAACGAGCGTCCGAGGACCAAATTTGTAAAAAAAGTACCTACAGTGTTCGGTAGTTAGTTTCTAAGAAAAGTGCAGCAGCAGGTACTTCATTAATGAGAAAATTACAGAAGAAAGTAATTGCAGAAAATTGTAGCAGGTAATTGTATTCATAAGAAAATTTGGTTGTGTTTGGTGCTTGCTTGTGGCATGCATGAAAAGTATCAGGTACCATTAACGAAATTCCATGAAAGAGCTATTTATCAGGTGCTTGCATGAAAAGTATCAGAAGTGTTTGTTCGATGACATGTTCTTTGTTGGTAGTTGCATTGTGACTGTAATTGTGAGCTGAATGGTCGAGGTAATGTGAATATTATCAGGTCCTTGCATGATGACAGAGTTCTATTTATTGATGCTTTCGAAATTTCAGCGGGTAATTTTAGTCGAGTGCTTGATTCTGTGCCCATGCTTTCATGTGATTGTGTGTCAAATCAGGTGAATAGTAACATGGTGTATAGCATCAGGTGACCAAGAGAAATTTGGATGGAACAATTTGATGCTGCTAGCTAGGCGCTAGCTGCTGATGATGCACATGGAGCAATTTGGAAGAATGAAAATATTCATATGGCATGCAAGACCGCAACCATTTAGAAAATTTACATTCTACTTTCATCAACAATTTTGTCACGCTAAACCATCAGTGGGAGTCATCACATTGTAAGCAAAAGCATTATGAAATTTCTCACATTCAGTATCAGGTCTTGTGAAAATGAACAGTATCAGGTTGCAAAAATGATTGATGAGTAGTATATATATATTTTTTGCTTGCTGGAGATCGTATCACTGGACAAGCATTAAGGACAATTTTCCATTGCCAACTCACATTACAACTCAGAAAAACTTGCAGAATTTAAATGGTTACAATGACAGTGAAAAAACATATAAAATACAAATGTTGCACAGATCATTTACTTTGCTCAAATGTTGATTACAATTCCTAACAGCACTAAAATAAAAATGCTCCCGATCAGCGTGAACTTCTCCGGCGCATAGGTCAGAGTCCCTAACTTCAACTTCTCGACTATGTCCACATCCTTGAAAATTTAACCAAACAAGAAGCCATTTTACCACAGCACACTAAGGATTTGTTTGGTATAACTCTTAGCTTCTCGTTCCGATCTCTTGAAGCTGCACCAAACATTCAATTTCCTAAACCGGCCGAATTCTAATTCTCACGAGGAGTAGAGTTGAAAAATAAACTAGCAACGAGGAGCAACCTTGAGTGTATTCTTGTGAGAAGCCAGCATACCCAAAATAAAAGTTTTTCTTAAAGTTAGACATATTATGTGTAAAATGTCATCCACCTACCCCACTCTGAGCCCCCAGGCGAACGGTTCGCTCGCTCGACGCCTCCCCACCAGAGCGAACAGGAGCCTCGCCCCTGCATAGGGGTGAAAACGGGTCGGGTTAATCCCGACCGATCCGGCACCGAATCCGATTGGTACCGAATCCGACTAGTACCGAATCCGGAGAAAAAAATATGGGTTAGGATATGGTAACAGCAATATCCGTCCGAATCCGAATATCCGTCCGAATCTGATACATCTTCAAGTTTGATTTCAGGTTAGTGCTACTATTTGACGTTTCATTTTCTTTTGCAATGGTAAATAAAATCTTCCACATCAGCTATTAAATAGTAACATCAAGTCAGTACGTCCTACTCCATTTACTGCACTGTATGCATTCCTTACAAACAAGTAGGGGTGCAAACGAATTGGGTTAATCCCGACCGATCCGACACCGAATCCGATTAGTACCGAATCCGGAGAAAAAAAAATATGGGTTAGGATATGGTAACAGCAATATCCGTCCGAATCCGACCCGTTTTCACCCCTACCCCTGCATCCTCCCCCTCTAAATCCTAGGCCTGGAGATCCTCACCGCCGGCCTGGAGACCTAGACCGCCGGTCCCGGATCCCCTCGCCGCTAGACATTTCTCGACCCCAGATCCCTCGCCACTAGATCCACTCACCGTCAGATTGCCCTCGTCGCCGACCCCCTACTGCCTTGACACTGCTGGCCTCAGAGTTCGCCGCTGCTGACCCCCGACTGCCTCGACACTGCCATTCCCTGAGCACTGGCACCAGTGTCCCGTGAAGGTTTGTTCTCTGGCCACCCTTCCCCCTTGCCCTCTCTACTCCTTCCTTGGCCTCCCTCCTCTTCACCGGCCGCCTCTGCCTCTATAGTAGCCCTATTTTTTTCTTTTCATTGTTTTTCCTACGAATTCATGAATATCCTTGCTCTACATTTGAGCGGGAAGAATATTGATAGTAGAGGTTGACGATAATTTTTTGCCTTCTGCTAGGTACTTGCTATTATTTCTGCTAGGTGTCACTTCTGCTAGGAATATTGGTTGTAGAGGATGAGGATAATTTTTTGTTCGAGGTTGATCCAGTTAGGAGTTAAGCCCTTGAATGGATGTTTTGAACTTTTGTTATCTAATTATTTTCGCAGCAATGCAATTCCAAGTATTACATTTCTGAAATCCCCTTACGTACGTTACATACAACTTTTCGGCATTGTATTGATCCTTGTTTCATGCTGTTTTGAGCAATACAATCCCAAGTTGTTTCATTGTTTTCGGCATCTCATCTCATTGTTACATCTCTGAAATGGACCAATATGACTATGTTTCATGTAACACTCTGGCCCGACATAAGCCCAGAATGTCACCACTATCTCCATTCCTTTAAAATTTAAACCATCTTCCATAACTACTAACATTATTACAATGACCAAGCTTTCACAAAATATTAAAATTACGCATAAATAAGATGATAATGAATGAACAAATCTTAACATTGAATTGAAGCAATAACAATAACGAAGGTAATCTAATTACTAAGACTAACCAATGAAACTTTATTTGATTGCAACCAACCTAATAACTCCATGTTCTAAAGGAACTTATTAACCAAAAGTAAGAGTTTGTATAAACCAAGGTACTAAAGACAAATGGTTATTGTCTAATGTGACTAATAAGCAACGCTGTGCAAGAACCGATTTTGTGCTACTTCCTTCTCATACATAACGCCTTCAACGTTCATCTAAAAACAACAATATAAACAAGAGTAAGTTCATGACTCAGCAAACACATAATAAAATAGTAAATGATATAAAAACATGCTACCAAGTATTCATGTCAATTTACATGTATCTCAACTTCATACATCTTTTTCATTAATACCATACACATATCTCATCATCTCTTTTATTTTTTCATGAATGCAATGCACATATCTCAACGTCTCTTTTGCTTATACGATACAGTGGAATGTTACACCCCTTGGTCTCCACTCAAGCCACCTCAAACCAGTCCTTTTTTTATACGGGGACCTCATCTCCACTCCCGTGGAGTGCCTACTAAAATAGATCTTTCTCTATCCACTCCCCATATCACCCATACAAATAGGCTCTAGAGGGCCACATAAGTCACATCTTTCCATTATGAATACTCATTATGCAAATACAATGATTCTTTTATTCATTAATTGCTTATTAAAATTAACCATTTGTCATCATCACCATTTAATCCATAATGATATGAGCATTATAGAAAGCAAATGTAAACATATAAATCAGCATGTCAAGTACTTTATAATATAAAATAGCAAGAGCAAATAATCCGTGTTACTATTCTAGCATGCACTTGCATTTTTTCTAACTACGAGGGATGGATTGATGTGAAGATGACGCCATCCACGAAATTACTCCTCCTACAGTAAATATCCATGTTCAACAACATGCCAGAATAGTATATAAACATTAGTTAAACAACATCGCTCCTACACGCCTTCAGATCCCGCAATTTCCCCCTTTATTGGATAGTCTCCCCTGCTATCTCGATACTAAAAATAGCATAACTCTCGACTCCCAAGCCCTAATATGGCAAACCATATAATTTATATAATCTACACAAGATTTTCTACACTTTGTTAGTTGGTCACAAACCTGATTAATCCATTTAACTCCTCGTTTTTAACCCTAAAGACCATTTTGTTATTTTACTGGATAGCAGATTTAACAATTTTATATCAATTTATCTACCTATCTAATCATTGTAAATCATACCACCTCTAAAATCTATGGAAAAATCATTATCTTCTTTAGTTATTCTCAGAAGTTAATTTGGCCATCTACTAGGCGTAAACTATAGATTACCACAACTGTGTCCAGCAGTGACTAAATTTTGGACAACAGTCTTCCTGAAGCCATAACTTCTAATCTGCTCAACCAAAACCTATGTTGTTGTACTCTATCGAATTCTTAGACAATTATCTACAACTATATAGTATATGACATTTTCATATTAAGCCCATACAGTGCCCAAAATCGTGATTAAATATTATGACAGACAAACCAATCTACTAATCAAATCTTTGACATGAAACTTGCCAATTCTCTTTCTAATCCTGACTCTAATATCTACTAAATTAGCAAACCAAAGAGAAAAAAGTTTAGGTTGTTATCCAGGTGAAAACACCAATATCTGACCCATTCCTCACCTTTTCTTCCCTTTTGCTTCTCCTGGAGTGCATGCCTGGGTACCAGTAGTGACAGCCAATAGCAGCACATGCAACCTCCTTCTCTCCTCTTCCTTCGTTCTCTTCTTCTAGCCTAGATCGCATAAGCTAGTAGCTGCACCAAAGGTTGCTGCAGTGGCTACATACATGCATGCATGCATTGGCAACAGGAACTAGGCACGCAATAGCAGAAGCTAGCAGTAGCCACGGCACAACAGCAAGGCACGGTAGTGATAAGCTTGAAAGCGCCAGGCTCTGGCAAAGGTGCTGCAGCAGGCGTGTGGGCGTTGGCTGCGCAGGGTGGAGGGTGGCGGCTATGGATTCTCTCCTTCCCTACTCCCACCTCTCCTTAAAATGCTCAACCCAAAATCCACACCCCCCCCCCCCCCCCCCACGGATCAACTAAACTCCCCCCCTCTTTCCTCCCCTAATTCTGTTTTCCTTTAATCCTTTCTAAATTTGCGAGCAGGGTCCTTAGGAGGGTCAGTTTCTGAATTTTACATTTCTGAGATGAGATGAGCACCTGTTTTTTCCCCACTAACCTAGAGATGAGATGAGCACCTATTTATGAGAAACATCAGCCTTATGTGTGGAGATTATAAAGCTTATAAAGTAATGGAAGGACATCCTTTAAATTAGTAAAATCTCTATTTTCAATAAATACGATTAAAGGTGTAAGCTTGGACCACTATATCTATCTCTTGATTATATTGTACTTCACATGTTGCTTGCATTGTGTATTACCATATTACTTAGATAATTTTTTTGAGTAAATTGCATTTTGCACCAGGTAGATTGTACCATGTTTCACTTTGCACCAGGATTAGCATATACTTTCACTTTGCACCAGAGTATAGCAATACAAGTTTCACTTAACACTTGCATGAACTCCTTGGCTTGAACTTCTTAGCTTCCTGACATTGAGTCCCCACCCGCAGGTGAGCCACTAGTCCACACCGGCCAGACCATGTGGCCGGACAATGGAAATGTGTGATATGCTAATGCTGCTTCTGTAAATGATTCTAAAGACAGAGACTCAATAGCATTCTGAAGCTCTATCATCTTACTTGAGCATCCAACATAATTATGTATTGTTATGATGATAAAAAACTTTACCTAGTCTATGATGCGGATTTGAACCAGTGTCATTTGTAGAAGTTCTCCTAATGTCGTGAAGTGTTCGGTCAACCGTAGCGAAAGCATATCCATGTGTCATTGGGAAAATTGAATATATAGGACCAAGTTGAGAGTGCTTTTGTGAAATAGGGCCAAGTTATTTGGACTTGTAAATATAGGACTGAGTTGAGCACCTTCTTGCAAATATAGGATTTTTCCCATGTTAATTTCATTTTTATTTTTCAGCCCTTTTTCTCTACGCGAAATGACTCTTTTGCCCTTCCTTCCTCCCTCGCCTGGCCGCGCCACGCCGCCGCCGCCGCTGCCCGAGCGGCGGCGCGCGCAGCGAGGGGCGGCGGCAGTGCGGCCAGCGAGGCGGCGGGCGGCGCGGCCAGGCGAGGGAGGAAGGAAGGGCAAAAGAGTCATTTCGCGTAGAGAAAAAGGGCTGAAAAATAAAAATGAAATTAAAATGGGAAAAATCCTATATTTGCAAGAAGGTGCTCAACTCAGTCCTATATTTACAAGTCCAAATAACTTGATCCTATTTCACAAAAGCACTCTCAACTTGGTCCTATATATTCAATTTTCCCTGTGTCATTGGTGCTTCATACCAAATTATGAGAGATTTCTTTTTTATTAACTCGGCCAGTTGGGTACCTTGATTTATGTTGCAAACTAAGCTTTCGTTCAAAACTTGACTAAGCCAAAGTTCATGATCTACATATTTGGAGCTCGATTGATAAATAAGATCAACAATTCATTGTCCCTGCAGCATATCTCCAAGTGATGCCTAGAACCCTAATCCCCAAATCAAGAAATTGGCCACAACCCTAACCCCAAATCAATAAAATTCAAGTGCAAGCCGTGATTCTTGAACAAATCAAGCCATCGAAATAGCTCTACACCATCCAATTCCACCCTGAAATCAAGCAACACATCAAATCCAATCTACACTAATTTCGACCTCATCCTAACCTTCAAGCCGAGGGAAATGCTTGCCTGAGTATTGAAGGAGATGGTGTCCTCCAGTACTTCTGTCTGTGATGAATTGCTCACCATCACAGCCACATGCTTGCCTAAGCCACCACCTCCTAGTTGCCTTTTGCATGGGAATTCACCTAACCCTCACACCAAACTGATGAAGTGGTGTGCCCAGTTCTAGCCAATGTGGTATGGTTGGTGTTAAGTGAAACTTGTATTGCTATACTCTGGCGCAAAATGAAAGTATGTGCTAACCTGGTGTAAGATGAAACAAAGAAAAATCTCCCTGGTGCAAAGTGCCATTTACTCTTTTTTTTTTGAATGAATTCATGGTTGGGTGTATGTCGGTATTATGGTATACTCACATGTTGCTTGCTTGCATTGTGTATTATGCTAATACTATGATTTATGGTTGGGTGATGTTGAGGTAGCAGATGGGTGATAATGCTGAGTGAAATGAAGACCACACTAAGATAATATGTGAGTTGTTTGCTAAATAAGTAGCTGCTGGGAATCACCCAAATACCCATTTGAACAATCCTAGATATACCTTAGTCATTGCTAAATTTGTGGAGAAGACTGAGGTAAAGGACACAAAGAGACACTTTAAGAACAAATGTGTCAAACTAAACAATGACTACAACACATGGAAAAAAAATTAATGACAAAGAAGACATGCTTAGGTCAGAGGTCCTCAAAAGAAGACAGTTAAGGCCACCATCGAACGGTGGAAGAAATTAAAAAAGTAACATTGGTGTTGACAAAATTTAACTTGTCATATCCATTCTTTCATGCACTCATGTACACTACTGGCTATTAATTCGTCAATGTTTAACTTGTAACATTGGTCTTGATAGGAATATAAAGGATGTGGCAAGTTTGAGAAGGTTGGACTTCAAAACGAGGACTTGTTGTCTAAGATATTTGAAGACATTCGCAACATCGGTGAATACCATTGATCTCCTTCAATGGGAACCTTGCCTCAAAGTCCTGTGCATGCATCCATACCTATTGATATTGAAGAATATGAATGTGACAATGATGACAGTGACCAAGAAGATGAGTTGCTAATTTAGTAGTAAAGGGAAGAGTGCGTGTGGTTCTAGCAATGATAAGGGGAAGAAACCAAAGGGTGGATCTATGGTCATGCAACATCAACTAACATGAATTGTTGAGTTAATTGAGATTTCACATGCATCTTTTGAAGTATTTGCACTAAAAACAGAGCAAGCCTTGTGTGTAGCATCAAGGGTGTCATGGCATTGGTCGAGGAGTATGGCGTTGTTAGTGAGACTAATGAACATTTCATTGCATCTAAAATTTTCATAAAGAAGAAGCAAAGGGAAATGTTTATAACATTGTGAAATAGTGAAGCATGATTTGAACGGTTTAAAAGGCAGTACGATACCAAGTATGGCAAATAGAACTTGGTTGTAACATTAAGATGTTTATGAAAGCATTCCTTTAAGTAGTTTGCCTTCTATACCTTATCTATCTTTTATGTCAATTGGTTTGTAAGACTTTATTTTAATTATAAGATATTATTTGCATAGTTATGTATTGTCATTTGTACCTCATGTCTAGTCATGTATGTTTTTATTGTCATTTATCTCATTTATGTTGGTGAGTACTACTATTATCATTAACATTTATCTCATTTATGTTGGCATCTTCTACTATTGTCTTGTACAGATGATATGGTTTTATTCCCATTTATCTAATTTATGTTGGTATGTTTTCTATTTTTATGTATAGATGTCCTCTTGTGAAAGCTATAGTGCAGGGAGTGGTACCTCCGATGGATAACATGAGTGTAATATGCAAATGGCGCATCTATGGCAAGTGATGCCAAGCCACCTTGCTGCTACTATAATTATCATGGAGAATTATCACTCAACCTACTTGGATAAGAATGAGCCCAATACTTCACATCTAAGTGGAATGGGTTGGGTAAGAGAAGCTTTAACCATTCCAACGGAAAGCCACCACATGTTTCGTATGAATGCTATAATCTTTCATGGTCTACATGATCTTTTGGTGGGCACATATAACTTGAGATCAATTACCCATATGAGTTTCATTAAAGCACTAGCTTTTTTCCTATACATATGTGGTGGCTGTGAATCAAACCGAAGAACGCAAAATCAGTTCAAGCATTCTATTGAGACAATTAGCAATAAGTTTGATGAGGTTTTGCATTGTGTGGTCAGGATGTCTAAGGATTTTATGTGGCCAAAGGATCTAACTTCTCTACTGTTCAAGGTAGAATTAGAAATGATCGGAGGATGTGGCCACATTTCAAAGATTGTATTGGAGCTATCGATGGTACACACATCCTTGCAATAGTTGCCCCCAGAAGATCACATTAGATATATTGGTAGATTAGGAAGTACAACTCAAAACGCCATGGTGGTATGTGATTTTTACATGTGCTTCACACACGTATCTATAGGTTAGCCAGGAGCTATGCATGATACTAGTGTGCTTTATAATGCATTGAATGTAGACATGGATGTTTTTCCACGTCCTCTGCAGGGTAATTTTCTTTATCCCTATCATTTGCGTATTTATTTACTTATAATGCTCATGCATTGGATGTTGATAGAGATAACTTTTGCACCCTATGCTATAGGTAAATATTATCCTATCAATATTGGTTATCTCAACAGGGAAGAGTATTTAGCACCATACAATGGGCAAATGTACCATATTCTTGAATTTCATAGAGGTGCTGCTCCAAGTGGTGAGAGAGAAATTCAACAAATTGCACTCAAGTGGTCGCAACATCATTGAGAGGTCCTTTGGTGAATGGAAGTTGAAATAGAGAATTTTGTCAAGATGCTAAGCTTTACAATGTTCAAGCAAAAGATGATTGTTGCAGCAACCATAGGAAAACATAATTTCATATGTGACCATGCCTTGACAGACAATCATTTTCCATAGGTTTGATCAGGATTTTAATTATATGCTCACAATACCATCAAAATATGCAATTTCTTAGGATGCATTGGATTTGTCAATGTCACAATTGAGTGATAAATCCAGGGATAGGTTTCATGACGACCTTGTAAGGGCAATTGATCAATGTGGATGATGGAAAAAATACATGTGATATATTGCGGTCTTTTGTTATCACTCATTTATCCTTTGAAAACTTCTACATACTAGCACTCAACTATCCTTTGAACACTTCTATGATATGAAAGTCTTTTGTTAGCACTTATTTTTTATGATTTGAAAACTTCTACCTTGTTTGTATTGCTATGATATGAAAGTTTTGGGTATGTACATAATCTATTAGATGGGGGGGGGGGGTTGGTTTCCCTCAATGATTCCAAGTATCTCAAATGTTGTCAACACAGCTAACAGCAAATGATGTTCCTCTCTCTTGATCTTGAAAGGAATGATGCAATCTAATGGTGCAATTCATTAATTTCCCAGAAAATAAATGCAAGTGATACTTTGTATCATTTATATACGCTCACATGGTCTTCAAAAATTCAGAAAAAAATTCCATAATTTGTGTACAAATATAAAGGAGTAAGACACAAATATAAATAACGTGTTACAACCAAGGGTAGCATGGTCTACTTGTCTCCAATCCTCTCTTATGTGTTTTGGAGCAACCTACTAGCCAAATGGTTTCGTGAGGCAGCTCCAGATTCATAGAGAAGTAGATTCTCATATAATCAGGAGCAAAAATAAAAAATGAAATTCTGGAGCCCTACCAAACAGGGCCTAAACTGAGTGGCATTAATAAATTAAGGTAGAGCACTTATCTTCATGCTGTTGGGGAGTAACCGAGAGTTGGGAGTGTGAATTGGAGCTGCCTTTGTGTGATTGATCTAAAGGCTTGCCGAATTGACATGCCAGGGGTTGCATGGTGTGAAGAAGAACTTCACAGTAGGATGGATCGAGAGGGGTGGCTGTGCGGTTAGAGGCGGGGTGGACAGAGGTGTTGGCAAGATAGGGGGCAAGGTGTAGGGAGGCTGCATCGTGGGAGGAATCTTCTCGATGGGGGTTGGGGTGGATGAAGGCAGCGCAACCCTAACCCTAGGTCACCATGGCTGGGAGTGTGGTGGAGGGAGGCATATTTGTGGAGAGGGGTGGAGGTGACACCACGACAGCGACTAGGGAGAATGGCGGTAGCATAACACTAGAATGGTAGTCCATGCATGTAGGAGATAGTTACTTAGATTTGGTGTCCCACCCATGATGTGCCCACACATCTACCATCCAATTCTATTCGACGCTCCTCCTTGGATCCAGGGCGGACCGTCATGGCATGGTGGTCGCCACAACTCCCCTCCTGCTGGGACCTCCCCCCTTCGCTGTGCACCAGCTACTCAGCACCAACGCCCCAGCCCATCACCACCTGAGAAGAAGACAAAGCAGTGTCACTACGCAAGCTTTTTGAAGATCGACAGATCATGGCCTTCGTGGGCTGCACAACACTGCTACAGCCCACAACCTACTAAGGCCCATGGACACCAAGGGGCTAAGGCTTGCTTGATATGTGCTCGCGGCACACCATTGGCCACCCAGTCTCCCACACTGCACTGCCTGCCTGAGTGGGGGTGCAGTGGTGACTGAACCCTTGCGGTGATGGAGTGGGCGTAGCAGCCACGATGAGCAATAGAGTGGGCGTGCGAGCTTGCAGGCAGAGGTGTGAAGTGGGTGAGAATGCCGGCATGGTGTGGGACCCGGAGTAGAAACTTCCGGACCCCCCTGTGCATTACAATACTAGTCCCAGATCAATGCTAGTACACACAGATAATCAGAAAAAATGGTACATTGTCATCCACGATTTATTACAATAATAACTGAAGTTTACATTGGTCATTGCCTTACAAAGGTTCACAGAACCTTAAAACGAAAATAAACACATCGGAAGCAAAAAGTAAAATAATCGACCCATCAATCTGCCACAGGCAATTGACTGGGGAAACGAGTCCTAATCATCCGGGAAGAAACCACCGTATCCACACTCGGCACAGAAGTCGTATTCTCCAGCTTGAGCTTCGTCATCCTCTGCTAATGTATTTGTAGAGCAACATGTGAGTACAAAATTGTACTCCGCAAGTCTTGGGAAAGATGCATAGATGCAAGGCTTCACAAAGGAAGGCTATATGGTTCTTTTGCATAAATCAGCATTTTATTTCAAATCTACATAATTACTTCAAAGGCCATTTGATAAACATCTTGTTTTTCATAAATGAATTTAGATAAATAACTTAGTGAAGGTTAAACCACCAACACTAAAAACTTAGGCTATCTGCTAACTTTCAAAACTCAGGTTAAGCCACGATCCGTTACACCACCAAATTTAAATCACGAGAGTTACACCACTCCCGAGTTTGACAAACCATTTTATTTTGAAATCAAAATCAAACTTCTACCATGTGAATGCATTCCTTGCCCGCCCTTGACCGTGGGCACGGCTATTCGAGTAGTTTTTACTCTGCAGAGTTTGTACACTTTACCCACAAGAGATAAATTATCTTAATAGTCAACATGCTTCCTTTGGCATGAGACCCAGATAAAATATCACAAAGCCTTTCACCTACTCCAGTATAGCTAGATACCACCCGCTAAGGTTTCACCACAACTCGAATCCACGAGTCGGAGCCCCCTCTTGCGCCGTATGAGTACAGTAAACCCTGTCCCTCACTATGAGTAACCAGTACATCCTGGCACTCAATACACCACTGGTGATATCTAAACTACACCTTTATAGGTTAGTTAGCTAGGTCGTACCCATATAGACTTGTGGTTGCACTGTTTTGCTCAGTTTGGACAAACACAAGCGTCGGTCCTTAAACAACGTGGTGGTTCATTCACAATTCCAAAAATTCTCGTGCTAACTGCACCAGCCAAACCTTCCATCCACCCTTGTCAACTTTTCCCTTTGAAATTCATTTTTACTTTTAAATTAACAGTGGTAACATCCATTACCACTTTTCAAACAAATCATTTAACAATGGTAACATCCATTACCAATGTTCAAACAAATCATTCATCAAAACATTTAGCAAACATGCTACTCATTTGAGCATTATTACATTGATTTGCTATGCTAAGCATTTGCTAGTATTTAAAAATTCAACAGATGTAATACTAACTCATTATTGAGTCAAAGGGATATCCTAAGTTGACAATGGTACAAGGTAAACAATTTTCAATGAAAGGTATAACAAATTGGGTATTTAACTAAATTTTCTAAATCAAATTATCACTTGATATAACATAAGCATGCAATAATTTAAAATAACTACCTAATCATTTTATAAATCATTTGAGCAAGTTGATCAAAGAAAACTTGCAAAACATAGGATCAAAATGATCAAAGGAGACTTGCCTTCTGTGCTGGGTTGAAATTTTCCGGGCTTGCTCTTGAAGTTCCTCGGACAAATCGGTCTCTACACGTAAATCAAGAAATCCAAATAAATAAAATAAAATAAAAATTCAAAAATTGAAACTAAATATACCAATTAAAAGATTAGAATTTTAGATGAATTTAGAAATTTGAATGGATCAATTTGGAGCTAAAATGGGCAAGATATGGTGTTGGAAGTTTGAAATCGAGAAAATGGAAAAGATAATTTCGGAATTATCTTTTAACTGAAAATGAATTATGACGTTAGCACGGATTTTCTTGGAATTATTTTACAAAAGTAAATTCTAATTATGACGTCAGCAAGGGAATTAAAATAAAAATACGAAGCCGACATGTGGGCGGTCTACGGTGGACCGAGTCCACGGACCATTACAAATGCCGACGTGGCACGCGGAAATGCGACACGTGGCATGACACGTGGCATCCGGACGTGGCGCCGACATGGCACCGGATCGGGTTTGCCGGCGTGGCGGTGGCGTGGCTACTCGTGGCATGAAGCGTTCTTTGAACACGTCGGCTAGGTGGCGACGTGCTGGTGGTGGGCGGCCGGCGTGGCTCGCGGAGCGGCGGCGCGCGGATCGGATGGCCTACGCCGGACACGTGGCGCATCCGGGCGAAACAAATCTGGATGAACAGCCAAGATTGGGCGGCGGTGCGCAGCGATCGTCCGATCTTGGGCGCGTGGCGAAGCTCGCGCGCGCTGGCGGCATGACGCGAGCGCTTGGCGCGGCGACGCGGCGGCGAAACCGAGGCGGGCGCAGACGCGACGGCCGAGATGAGGACGCGTAGGTGCATCCGAGCCGTCGAGGACGAGCAGGTGAGATCGCGCGCGCGAGGCGGAAACCGACCGATCATCGGCGCGTGGTCGGGCTCGCCTGCTGGCGCGCGCGCGACGCGAGCGCGCGGCGGCGGCTGCGCGACGCGGCGCGCGACCGAGGCGGGCATGCGGAGCGTCTCCACGCGCGCGACCGAGGGGCAGCGCGAACGGAGGGCGCGGCGGAGGACTCACCGGCGGCGACCAAATCCCGGCGGCGGCGGTTTGAGCAGCGGCGACACGCACGCGAGAGAGGAAGAGAGAGGAGAGTGCGAAGGGTGAGAGTGGTGGCCGGGCTGCTTTTTACACGGCGGAGATGGAAACGGCGCGCGAACCTCGCGGCGAGTTAAGACGGCGGTTTCCCGCGCACACGCGGAGTGGGCGCAATCGAGGGTAACGGCGGCGGTTGAATGCGCACGACAAGACGGCTCTCGGGGTTCATGAATGGCGAAGTAACGGACGGGGACGGCGGGTGGAGCTCGGCAACGGCGCGATAATGGCGGTGACGCCGAGGAAGAAACGGCCGTGGAGACAGCGGCACGACAGTGGGGACCACGGCGTGACCTACGCGAGACCGGCGGTCTCGGCGGGTGGGGCCGCTTGTCGGCGCAAAAACAAAAGAAACTCAACCTCGCGCGAGCGGGCTCGAACGCGCGCCGAGGAGCGGGAGGAAGAGAGCGGCGGTGTAAACGATCGGGCGGGAGGCACCGCCTACCCAATAAGGGTAGGTAATCCCTTTGAGGATTAGCTGCGGGAAGCCGGCGGATGTACGACACGTGGCGCACGGAGAGGAGAGGAGGCGGGATGGCGTGGACGGCGGGGATCGGTCGGGCGGAGATGGACGGATGGATGGTGACAAGTGTCGCCCGAGGAAGGGTTTTGATATTTAAATTTTTATATATTTCAGAAATCAGTAGGAGGCTTTAAAATAGTCAGAAAAATACCAAATAAATTCCAAAATTGCAGAAAAATTCACATAATTCACTGATAATGTTTTGAACATATGAAAAATATTTCCAACCTATTTTGATATTAAATTTTTATTTTTAAACAGAACTTTATATTCTGAAAAATCCAAATAAATTGAGATAATTAATTTAAAATTATTTCTTCCAAATAAAGCAAAAATTGGGATGTTACAAACCTACCCCCTTAGAAAGAATCTCGACCCGAGATTGAAAAGACTGAGGAAAAGATCGGGAACTCGCTCAAGATCCTCTTCACGCTCCCAAAGTTGCTTCCGATTCGGATGATTATTCCACCGCACCTTGCAAAATTTGATAGTCTGTTTCTTGTGCAGTAGCTCTGCCTCTTCTAAAATCTTGACAGAAATTCGGATATGTCAAGTCTTCTTTTAAATCCACCTCTTCTAAAGATATTAACTCCTCTGGTACTCTTAAGCACTTCTTCAATCGTGATACATGAAATACATCATGTACATCGACAAGCGAGGAGGAAGCTCTAAGCGATACGCAACTTCACCTCTTACGGCTATAACTAGAAATGGTCCGATATATCTTGGAGCAAGCTTTCCACCGACCTTGAAGCGTCGCATCCCTTTTAAAGGTGACACCTTCAAATACACATGATCCTCGTGCGAATTCCAACATTCTGCGACGATTATCGCATAACTCTTTTATGCAGTGCGTGCTATTTTCAATCGGTCTCGTATAATCGAACTTGCTCTTGGCTAGCTTCAAGACATCGGGTCCGAATACTTGACTTTCTCCGTCTCGACCAATATAATGGTGTTCTGCATTTCGCCATACAAGGCTTCAAGCGGAGACATCTTGAGACTAGGCTGTAGCTGTTATTATAGGAAAATTCGCGTAGGGTAAACTTTGATCCCAACTAGCTTTGTTGGCTAAAGCACACGCTCTTAGCATATCTTCCAATATCGATTCACTTGTTCGATCGGCCATCTGTTTGAGGATGATAAGCGATCTGAAATTTAAATTGGTGCCCAAAATTTCATGAAGTTTCGCCAAAATCTTGAGGTAAATTGCGTTCCTCTATCCGATCGATCTTCTTTGGAACTCCATGCGGACATACAATTCTTGACATATAGAGCTCGCCAATCTATCTCCGAATAGGTAGTCTTTCTGGTATGAAATGTGCAACCTTTGTTAAGCGATCCACTATAACCCAGATTGAATCATACCCTGACTTGGTTCTTGGTAGTCCTGTTATGAAATCCATTCCGATTTCCTCCCATTTCCATTCAGGTATCTGCAGAGGTTGCAAAAGACCGGCAGGTCGTTGGTGCTCTGCTTTAACCCTTTGACATATATCACATAAAGCTACATATTCGCAATTTCGTTTCATCTTGGTCCACCAAGAACTTTCCTTTAGATCTTGGTACATCTTTGTACTTCTGGGATGAATGGAATATCCTGATTCATGAGCTTCCTTAAGAATTAAATCTTTTATTTCCTTTCTCTCCGGTACTAAAATCCTTTTTCCAAACCAAAGAATTCCTTCTTCGTCTTCTGAGAATCCAGGTGCTTTGCCTTTCTTCATGTTATCTTTTATTTCTTTAACATACTCATCTTCTTTCGAGTGCCTTGATCGATCTTCTAAAGTGGGTTAGACCTTTATTGTAGACAGAATTCCTTCATTTATCACTCCCAAATTGAGGCGCTGAAATTCTTCACGAAGAGTTGGTGACTGTCTTGAATCAACATATTGCTAACATGGATCTTCCGACTTAAAGCATCTGCAACTACATTGGCCTTTCTGGATGATAGTGTATTCCCACATCATAATCCTTTATCGATTCAAGCCATCTTCTTTGTCTTAGATTAAGATCGGGTTGAGTGAATATATACTTTAGACTTTTATGATCCGTATATATTTCACACCGATTACTAATTAGATAATGCCTCCACAACTTTAGAGCATGCACTACAGCGACTAGCTCTAAATCATGAGTGGGGTAATTTTCTTCATGAGGTCTTAAGCGCCTTGATGCATAAGCAACAACCTTTCCTCTTGCATTAGTACACTTCCAAGACCTTGTTTTGATGCGTCACAATAAACTTCAAAATCTTTTCTAATATCCAGTAACTGCAGAATCAGTGCTGAAGTTAACCTCTTCTTTAACTCTTGAAAACTATCCTCACAGATTTACTCCATTCAAATTTCTTCTCTTTCTTTAACAATTTGGGTTAAAGGTCGGCAATCTTGGAAAAGCCTTCAATGAATCGACGATAGTAACCACTAAACCAGAAAACTTTCGATCTCGGTTATTGTCTTGGGTGGAGTCCAATTTAATACATCCTTAACTTTTCGGGATCTCTGGATACTCCTTACGCTGAAATTACGTGTCCCAAAACTCAATTTTCTTTAACCAAAACGCACACTTGCTAAACTTGGCATATAAGCGGTGTTCACGAGTCTTTGCAATACTATCCTTAGATGATCCTCATGTTCTTTATCGTTTTGAATAGATAAGAATGTCATCTATAAAGACAACAACAAACTTATCTAAATAATCCATAAATACTTTATTCATCAAATTCATGAAGTATGCTGGGGCATTTGTCGACAAGAAAGACATCACCGTATACTCATATAGTCCATATCTTGTGGCGAAGGCTGTCTTTGGTATATCTTCTGGTCTAATCTTCAACTGGTGATATCCTGACCGAAGATCAATCTTGGAGAAGACACTTGATCCTTTGAGTTGATCGAACAAATCGTCGATCCGGGGTAAGGGATACTTATTCTTTATAGTTACTTCATTTAAAGCTCTATAGTCCACGCACATCTGCGACTACCATCCTTCTTGTTTACCAAAAGCACTGGGGCTCCCCAAGGTGAAGAACTTGGTCTAATGAAGCTTTTCTCTTGTAATTCTTGAATCTGCCTCTTGACTTCAGCTAAATCATCAGCTGACATCCGATAAGGTCTTTTTGATATTGGGGTGCACTGTGCAGTGCAGATTTATAACAAATTCAATCTCTCGATCTGGTGGCAGATCTGGCAATTCCTCAGGGAAAACATCAGGGTATTCGCAAGCTACCGACACATCCTCCAACTTTTTCCCTTTTAAGTTGGTTAACATAATGTTCTTCTTTGAGCGCATAACTGCCTCATGTCTTATCTGAATTCCGTCGAATTGGTAAGACTAATGGCACAATTGGCACAATCTATCATCCTTTATACTTGATCAACCAATCCATACCCGTATTATATCTATGCCATCGAGTCTATTATAATAAGGTTCGCTAGGAACTTTACTCCATTTATAATTATGGTTGCACTAGGGCTAACCAGTTTAGTCCTCAATTCTTTTCCAGAGATTGGACTATCATAGGGTTCTTTAGCAAACAAATATTCCAATTATTTCTTTCAGCAAAAGCTTTTGTTACGAATGAATGTGTAGCTCGAATCAAATAATATAATTGCTGTCTTGAATTAACCAGAACTTACCGAACTACGTCGGTGCATCTTCCGCCGCTTCTACGGTGACATGATTGATACGCCCTTTGTTGAATGGTTGTGGAGCCTGAGGTGTCTGAGGGCTTCCACGTCCTTGACCGGTAGTTGGAGCTCTTACCGGTGTAGGATCCAGTTGAAGCGGACCGGGTTACCGCTTGACGCTACGTGGGCAGCTCGCGGCATAGTGTCCCATATTTTTGCAATTGTAGCATTGCACTCCTGCAGCTACATTTCTATTCTGCTGTTGTTGGGTTGCATTTCCAGTTCTAGGAGTTTGAGGCAAAGGCGAGGTGCAGAAATGGGTGTACTTGGATGATTATGCACTGGAGGCGGTTGTCTTGTTGTTGAGTAGGGCGTTGACGGAGGCGCTAGCAAAGCTGTTGGGCTTGAAACTTCCTTTTCCTAGCATCAAAAGGCGACTGGGCATCTTCTTGTACTAAAGCTTTGTTCACGGATGTTGAAAAGTAGGGTAGTCATTGGAGACTAACTGAACTTTGAGGTTGGGGTCCATTCCTCCCATGAACCTCCGGATCCTTGCGGCATCGATCGCCACATCTTCGGTGCATATCTTGATAATTGGATAAATTTACTCGGATATGCGGAAACACTAAGGTTTCCTTGTTGTAGCTGATGAAACTCCTTCCTCTTCATTTCCATAATACTCATAGGAATATGAGCAGTACGGAAGGCTTCCAAAAATTCTACCCATGCAATATTCTGAGCAACTTGATGTGCGGCACAATAGTTGTCCCACCAATTAGCAGCAACTCCCTTGAGTTGGTGGGCGGCGTACAAAACCTTCTCATGCTCTGCACATTGAGCCAAATTGAGTTTCCTTTCTATTTCTTTAATCCAATCATCCGCCTCCAAAGGGTCAGCAGATCCTGCAAAGGTCGGAGGTCGAGTTCTCATAAATTCCCCAAGTTTAGACTGTGGCTGTTGAACTGGTGCTTGCTGGACTTGTTGGACTTGATTTTGGGCCAAAGCTTGAAGTAGTTGCAACTGCATGGCCATCATCTGTTCCATGTTGGGAGCTTGAGCAGGAGGAGGTGGAATGTTGTCTTCTGGTTGAGCATTGGGGTTACGGCTACTGCCCGGGTTGCTCCTTGTGTTCACCATCTCAAGCGGTTTCCAGGGTTAGCAAAAGGTAAGAGGGAACTCGCATAGATAAGAGGTTAGGGGAAACTAAATAACATCCCAAGCCAACACACAAGAAGAAACCAAAGCAACCACTTAGGAAAACTTTATTGAAATCAAGATAATTTTATGAATGGCTGCACCACAAGTGCACATAGGCTTAATGCATCCATCTAACACACCAAAATATAATAAAACGTTCTAATGCCGACAACTCAAAAGGTAAACTATAGGCTAACATCTAATCATCCTCAACGATGATGCGCTCCTCTGCTCCTCCTCGGGGTCCTCCTCGAATCCGATGAGTGTCTCTGTCCACAACCACGGCGGTTGTTGGCGAACGCGACCGTGATCGACTCTGATCGAAATCGGAAAACCGGAGCGAGATAGTGGCGTCCTCGGCTAGATCCTCCAATATCAACGTCGGGTGGCGGATGGGCGTCGCACACTCTTCCTCGCAGATAAGCCTAGTGCGAGGTCCGTCGAATCGGATGGAGCAAAGCAACAGGGCTGGTGGAGTCGGTGTAGTGGTAGCGGCTCGAAGACGCTCTACCTGCGCCTCGGCGGCGATCCTCGCTGAGCGGCGTCGGCGTGGGCAGCCTCACTCTGCGATGGCTGGGCTCGGAGAGTGTCGGAGTGGTCGTAGCTCGACGAAAGCGACCTCGAAGAAGTCCGATCTCTGCTGAGCTCGCGTAAGTCATTGAAAGCTGCCAGTGTCCGCACTGGTGAGACAAGCGCGGGTCATCCACCACCGGTGGAAAAGCTCGGATGAGTCCGCCCTGCTCTCGTCGTCGGAAGAAGCAAAAGGTGATCGTCGTAGCTCCTCCTTGTGCCTCTGCACAACTCCGAGATAGCCAATCGTGCTTGCATCTGGATCGCATCTCGAGCGGAAGGTCCGTGGATACTCAATATGACGCTCAAGCTGGGTCAATCCTCCGTCTGGAGCGTAAATGAACACCTCCATGCTCCAGAGTCCATGCTCATCTCTCGCGTGTTCCGCCCTCGAAAATAGGCTGTTGGGTGTACTTCGGATCTTGCATTAGCTGCCGTAGAAGGGTCGCAAAGCTCCTCGCTCTCGCCATGAGAATGGTGATCCCACGGGGTGATGACGATGAACCCGCCATCTACAAGTTTGAAAAGAGGAGAGATCGGTAAAGATTTTTAAATAGTGAAAAGGGAGGACGAAACAAGTTACTAAGTAAGAGAAGAGTAGAAGCAAAGAAGCTTATATATTTTTAATATATTCTTTTTAAACATAAGTCCTTAAAACTTCCCAAAACCTAGGGTTCGTCCCTACAGTCAAGATGGCTCGATACCATACGTGGGACCGGAGTAGAAACTTCCGGACCCCTGTGCATTCTGATACTAGTCCCGATCAATGCTAGTACACACAGATAATCGTAAAAAGCGGTACATTGTCATCCACGATTTATTACAATAATAAGCGAAGTTTACATTGGTCATTGCCTTACAAAGGTTCACGAACCTTAAAGCGAAAATAAACACAGCGGAAGCAAAAGTAAAATAATCGACCCATCAATCGCCACGGGCAATTGGTAGGGAAACGAGTCCTAATCATCAGGAAGAAACCACCGTATCCACACTCGCACGAAGTCGTATTCTCCGGCTTGAGCTTCGTCATCCTCTACTAATGTATTTGTAGAGCAACATGTGAGTACAAAATTGTACTCGCAAGTCTTGGGAAAGATGCATAGATGCAAGGCTTCACAAAGGAAGGCTATATGGTTCTTTTGCATAAATCAGCATTTTATTTCAAATCTACATAATTACTTCAAAGGCCATTTGATAAACATCTTGTTTTTCATAAATGAATTTAGATAAATAACTTAGTGAAGGTTAAACCACCAACACTAAAAACTTAGGCTATCTGCTAACTTTCAAAACTCAAAGTTAAGCCACGATCAGGTTACACCACCAAATTTAAATCACGAGAGTTACACCACTCCCGAGTTTGACAAACCATTTTATTTTGAAATCAAAATCAAACTTCTACCATGTGAATGCATTCCTTGCTCGCCCTTGACCGTGGGCACGGCTATTCGAGTAGTTTTACTCTGCAGAGTTTGTACACTTTACCCACAAGAGATAAATTATCTTAATAGTCAACATGCTTCCTTTGGCATGAGACCCGGATAAAATATCACAAAGCCTTTCACCTACTCCGGTATAGCTAGATACCACCCGCTAAGGTTTCACCACAACTCGAATCCACGAGTGGAGCCCCTCTTGCGCCGTATGAGTACGATAAACCCCTGTCCCTCACTATGAGTAACCAGTACACACGGCACTCAATACACCACTAGTGATATCTAAACTACACCTTTATAGGTTAGTTAGCTAGGTCGTACCCATATAGACTTGTGGTTGCACTTTGTTTTGCTCGGTTTGGACAAACACAAGCGTCGGTCCTTAAAAGACCAGGTGGTTCATTCACAATTCCAAAAATTCTCGTGCTAAGCGCACTCACCAAACCTTCCATCCACCCTTGTCAACTTTTCCTTTGAAATTCATTTTACTTTTAAATTAATGATGGTAACATCCATTACCACTTTTCAAATAAATCATTTAACAATGGTAACATCCATTACCAATGTTCAAACAAATCATTCATCAAAACATTTAGCAAACATGCTACTCATTTGAGCATTATTACATTGATTTGCTACGCTAAGCATTTGCTAGTATTTAAAAATTCAACAGATGTAATACTAACTCATTATTGAGTCAAAGGGATATCCTAAGTTGACAATGGTACAAGGTAAACAATTTTCAATGAAAGGTATAACAAATTGGGTATTTAACTAAATTTTCTGAATCAAATTATCACTTGATATAACATAAGCATGCAATAATTTAAAATAACTACCTAATCATTTTATAAATCATTTGAGCAAGTTGATCAAAGAAAACTTGCAAAACATAGGATCAAAATGATCAAAGGAGACTTGCCTTCCTGTGCTGGGTTGAAATTTTCCGGGGCTTGCTCTTGAAGTTCCTCGGACAAATCGGTCTCTACACGTAAATCAAGAAATCCAAATAAATAAAATAAAATAAAATTTCAAAAATTGAAACTAAATATACCAATTGAAAGATTAGAATTTTAGATGAATTTAGAAATTTGAATGGATCAATTTGGAGCTAAAATGGGCAAGATATGGTGTTGGAAGTTTGAAATCGAGAAAATGGAAAAAGATAATTTCTGGAATTATCTTTTAACTGAAAATGAATTATGACGTCAGCACGGATTTTCTTGGAATTATTTTACAAAAGTAAATTCTAATTATGACGTCAGCAAGGGAATTAAAATAAAAATACAGAAGCCGACATGTGGGCGGTCTCACGGTGGACCGAGTCCACGGACCATTACAAATCTTGGCGTGGCACGCGGAAATGCGACACGTGGCATGACACGTGGCATCCGACGTGGCGCTGACATGGCACCCGGATCGGGTTTTGCTGACGTGGCTACTCGTGGCATGAAACGTTGCTGGACACGTCAGCTAGGGCTGACGTGCCTGGTGACTGGGCAGGGCTGACGTGGCTCGGGCGGAGCGGCAGCGGCGCGGGATCGGATGGCCTACGCTCGGACACGTGGCGCATCGGGCCGCGAAACATCTGGATGAGCAGCCAAGATTGGACGGCGGCGCGAGCGATCGTCCGATCTCGGGCGCGTGGCGAAGCTCGCCTTGGCTGGCGCGCGCGCGACGCGAGCCTTGTGGCGGCGACGCGACGCGGCGGCGAAACGCGAGGCGGGCGCAGACGCGACGGCCGAGATGAGGACGCGAGGTGCATCCGAGACGTCGAGGATGGCGGTGAGATCGCGCGCGCGGAGGCGGAAACCGACCGATCATCGCAGCGTGGTCGGGCTCGCGCGCTGCGGCGTCGGACGCGAAGCGCAGCGCGGCGGCGGCTGCGACGCGGCGCGCGCGACCGAGGAGGCGGGCGTGCGGGAGCGTCTCCTGGCGCGCGGACCGAGGCGGTGCGAACGGAGGGCGCGGCGGAGGACTCACCGGCGGCGACCAAATCCCACGCGGCGGCGGTTTGAGCAGCGGCGACACGCACGCGAGAGAAAGAGAGAGGAGAGTGCGAAGGGTGAGAGTGGTGGCGGGCTCGTTTTTACACGGCGGAGATGGAAACGGCGCGCGAACCTCGCCGGCGAGTTAAGACAGCGGTTTCGGCGCACACTGGCGGAGTGGGCGTTAAATCGAGGGGTAACGGCGGCGGTTGAATGCGCACGACAAGACGGCTCTCGGGGTTCATGAATGGCGAAGTAGCGGACGGGAAGAAGGGTCGGAGCTCGGCAGCGCGCAGTAATGGCGGTGACGCCGGGAGGAAGAAACGGCCGTGGAGACGGCGGCACGACAGTGGGGACCATCGGCGGTGACCTCACGCGACCGGCGGTCTCGACGGTGGGGCCGCTTGTCGGCGCAAAAACAAAAGAAACTCAACCTCGCGCGAGCGGCTCGAAGCAGCGCCGAGGAGCGGGAGGAAGAGAGCGGCGGTGTAAACCAGTCGGGCGGGGAGGCACTGCCTACCCAATAAGGGTAGGTAATCCCTTTGAGGATTAGCTGCGGGGAAGCCGGCGGATGTACGACACGTGGCGCACGGAGAGGGAGAGGAGGCGGGATGGCGCGGACGGCGGGGATCGGTCCGGCGGAGATGGACGGATGGATGGTGACAAGTGTCACCGAGGAAGGGTTTTGATATTTAAATTTTTATATATTTCAGAAATCAGTAGGAGGCTTTAAAATAGTCAGAAAAATACCAAATAAATTCCAAAAATTGCAGAAAAATTCACATAATTCACTGATAATGTTTTGAACATATGAAAAATATTTCCAACCTATTTTGATATTAAATTTTTATTTTTAAACAGAACTTTATATTCTGAAAAATCCAAATAAATTGAGATAATTAATTTAAAATTATTTCTTCCAAATAAAGCAAAAATTGGGATGTTACACATGGGTCGCTTGGTAGTGCAGTGTGGCGACGCGACTCCCAGGAGGGACAGGAGCCAAGGAGGTAGCACTCAGCATGGGCTGTGGGTGGCAGTGTGATGGCAAGTAGGATATTTGCATATTTTGAAAGCATCCCCTTATTAGTTGAGTAATAAAGCAATTAAAACTTGAAAACTTAAACCTATTTTCCATTATTAGTTATGTTGAACTTTGAATCGCATTGTGCCACTATATTTTTTTGTTAAAAGTTTACCCAGGGTATCTTGAATTCATGGCTAAGGCAACAGGGCACACTCGAGCCATCGAGCGAGGGCCAAGTGACTAAATGCTTCTGATGCACAGTGCGCCTAGCGAGAAAGTGACATATGGTGAGGCTATGGCCTTCTACCGTACCTAAGATTTAGTTTTGGATCCACCGCTGCTTGGATTCACATTCTTCACAACTCTATCATCTTCTTTCCTTGATTCCACAAGGCAAACTCTTCACAACTGTGTGAGTGCAAAGCCACAATAGCAACGTCAAGCATGTGTGTGAGCGGCGCTAGGGCAGAAGGGCTGCACGGTGCTGTGGCAGCATGGCATCATGGCTACGAGGCCATGGCAGTGGCGCACCACGTGTTGGTAGGGGCACAAGCAGCACGAGAATGCATGCGATGTGACAATGGGGGAGAAGGAAGTCAATCAGCCAGCGAGGACGAAGGTGTTTACTTACAACACACTGAAGCCTCCTCCATGCTGCAACTGGTGCCAACACAAGAAAAGTCTATGATAGCGATACAACAGGACATGAAGGTAAGAGAATTATTCTTCACACATGTACATTGATGATAAAATTAATGCTTTTGTGAACTGCAAGAAGAATTTCTGAACTTAACTCCCACCAAAATTTTGCCCAAGGTATTCCAAGTTGTATCCAAAGTACTGACATTCTCTGTTATGTCAGTGCACTAAACACATTCAAATCTAGATTATTGTGAATGCATAATCATACTTGTCACTTACTCATTTGGAGCAGCATTGGTCTGATTTTCCTCCTTATTTGAACTTGCATTGATATGGTTTTCCATTGGAACTTTGTAACATCCATTTTGGGAGTCCAAAAGTGTTTGAAATAAAACTCAAACTTGAATTCAAACCAAATTCAACTCAATTCAAAAAAGCCAATTCAATTTGAAATATGAAAGTCCAACCCTAGCTTGGATCGAGCCCGACATGTTTCCACTGTCTCTCAGCCCACTAGGTCGTTGGCCTAGCCCAGCTTAGCCCATGCCGCCCCTCCCCGCTCTGTGGACGTGATGTGCAAGCCCAACCCATGTTATGCGTGCTCCTGTCGTGTTGCATGCATCCTTGCTCAACA
The DNA here is from genome assembly GCA_036346575.1 of Dendrocalamus sinicus. Lineage (NCBI taxonomy): Eukaryota > Viridiplantae > Streptophyta > Magnoliopsida > Poales > Poaceae > Dendrocalamus > Dendrocalamus sinicus. Next base: position 7,800,890 of record CM070653.1, on the reverse strand, counting down.
TTGCGCAGCCACAGTGCATGGCCGCCTCCTCCTGTGTGTGTCCCTGTGTGCCATTATGTTGTCCATAGCCTCACTATTCTCGTCCTATAGCTTAGCCCCCTCTCCCTCCTCTCTCTATTGTGTCATGCGCTAGGCCATGCCGGCCTAAGCCTGTCATGACTGCTCCACATTCATCCATTGCCTCAACGCCGTCCCCTCAACATTGAGTCCCCATGTTGTGTGCTAACTTCACCCACTTTGCACATGCCTATGCCATACACTGGCCTGCCGCTATGCCCTATGCTACGCCGAGCGCTAAGTATGCTGCCCTCGGCCTCCATGCATGCATTGAAGCCGCCCAACGACCATTTCCCCTCCTCTCAGCTATAAAGCCTCCACGCTACTTCTGAGCCCCCCAATTGCCTCCACCTCGCTCCCCTCGCCACAGAGAGCCCCGCACCCCCTTCCTCTTTGGCTCTAGCCAACTGAGCCGCCGCCGATGCCATCTTTATTTTAGTGCACCTCCACCTGATTCGACGTGTTCGAAGCACCGCTCAGATGCACTGAAGCTAATCTAGATGATGCCAACTTCCCTCTTCCCCTCCAGTGAGCTACCCTCATTGCTCTCCTTTTCGCCACCATGGTCCATGTTGCCAGCCCTCCGCGCGCCTCCCCAACTCGGCTATTAGCTCTGGTGAGTTTGCCTCGATCCTGAATTGCTCTCTGTGCTTTGAATTGGTTTAGTTCATCGTGATACTATGAACCTGAGCTCCGCCACTGCCTAGCTCACCGTAGGCCACCACATGCGCCAAATTGGCCTACACCGCCAAGCCTAGAGGTGCGACTCGGAAGGAGCATTCCATTTTTGCCTCCCGTTGGTGATGCGCGTGGCAAGCAACCACTCTGCTCGACTGACTGGGGATTACTGTTCCCTAGTCATTAATTAGAGCGGTAGTTAATTAGTGCTAATGCATGTCATAAAATTAAGTTAATCACCCTATGACATGTGGACCTAGGATGTTTAAGAATACTTTTAAATTTAGTTTAATGCAGTTAAGCCACTGGCTAGTGAGCCCCCTTTTACTGTGTCACGAATAGTACTTGGTCCCACCTGTCAGCCCCTAAACCTTTTCCTTTAGTAAATTAATTCAAAAAGAAATTAAAAACCTAAGGGCCCCACTTGTCAGCCACTGTGTCATTTTTAGTAAAGAAATAAATGGAAAATGAAATTAAAATTAGTGGACCCCACCTATCAGTGAGAGAGAATATGTCTGCTCTATTTATTTGGGGATTTATTCCTAATGTAAACTTTGGAGAGCTCGTTCTCACTCATTTTAACTCCGAATTGAATGAAGCTTATTTCTAAATTCAAGATCCTTCTAATGGCAATAAATGATCAAGTTTGGAGTTTATTTGGATTTTAATTTCGATTTATTTGTTTACTTGCTGCTTTCCATCGCAATCGTTCGAATAGAGTACGAGGGCAGAGAAGAGCCACAGTTCGAGCCAAGTCAGGACTTTCAAGACAAACCTAGTTGTGAGCCAAATGAGTTAATACTTTGATCATGTTGAACCTACATTTTTATGCAAATTATATTGTTTGAACTATCAAATTGCATGCTTCTATTTGCTACGCAAATTTATGTTCATCTTAAGGTTGTAAATACACGCCTATTAGTCATGGTATTATTCCACCCTTGGACATTTGATCACATAATCTTTGTCATCATAGAAATCTAATAGTATCCATACTAGCTATAAGTTGTAGCACCATGCTTAGTCTTGCTTAAATACTGAGGGTATTAAATTACCTTATCATCATTTACAAACATGAAACTAGTTTTAGGCGGCCATTGGAGGGAAATGGCTAATATGTTGAGATAAATTAGTGTAGGATCGTATGTCACAATCAGAGGGGGGTGAATGATTGCCTCCGCTTTTTGATACCTGAAAACAAATCTCAAACCAAAATAAAAGCAATCTAAATTACCGAATGTAGATTTCGATCGCAAGCTGTTCGACCGCTTGCTCGACCACTCGCTAGGATCGCTTTTGCACATAGTCGAAATACCCTCCGCTTGAAAACTTCAACTGCTCGAACGCTTCATCGCTTGAACGTTTCAACTGCTTGAATGAGTACACAGAAAAGCAATGCTCAGGAAAACATACCACCAGTGAACTTGTCTTGGAATAGATCTGATCTGTTATTTCTGTATCATATTGTGGCTACAAAGCGCCCTCACAGCACCCCTAAAAACTCTTGCACAAAAAGCCTCGCAAAGTCACCGGCCAAAACACTTGGCCTCTACCTGCTTTTATATGCTAGAGTCCTAAACCGTGTTCGACTCAAACATGAACACGAAATCCAATCTCTTTCTCAAATTAAGGGACCCGAAACCTTTTCTAACACAGGTTTTCCCCCAACAGTACTCAACCTTCTCAATTATGGACCACATCCATAATGTTTCCAACTCACCATGTGATAAAGCCTCTAGGAACACACCTCCCATAGTTTCATCTCGCATCATCAACCTTCGTGTAGAAGCCTCCAGGACTGCACCGCCCGTAGCTTCTCCACGCATCACCACTTTTGATCTCCATGTACTCCAGTGTTAGCCCGACCATCTCGTGTGACATCCTCAATGTCTGGACCTCAGATCTCCCCATCCTAGTCCCGATCCTCCTCGTCACCGACCATGATTATCTCCATGCCATCCTGCATGTGCAAGGACCAAAGAAACGTTTCTTGGCACAAGTTCTCCACAACTTGACCGTCATCAGCACACACACTCACACCACCCTTGCCCATCTATAGACAAGAACAAAACCATCCACAACCATCAACTAGATCGTCTACAACCACATATTCCATCGCTTACCGCAGATCAGCTCCAGACAACTTCTTATGACCGCTAGCTCAACGAGTACTCAAAAATCACAAGTACTCAGGAAATAATATCGCTCCGCTCTAAACACTCGGGGATACCACACATCGCTACCAACCAAAACTATCAAGTACCGAGTGCGAAGTCTATCACTATCGATCAACAACCAATCACCGTACCATCGATCATCGAGCACCGAGTATCACCAACAACCACTCCGACCAGATCAGTCAACCACTGACCCAACATGAGTACTCGAGGTACTCGAAGATCACAGGACTTAAAGTACTTGTACCGACCATGAAGTCTACGAGTACCGATCGCGAAGCCTACAGCAACCGATCGCAAAGCCTTTAACTATTGAAGACAAGAATAGCAGACTGCGAAGTCTATGACTAGGAAAATAAGACCGCGAAGTCTATGACTATAACAGCAGTCCACAAAGTCTACGACCATTGACTGCAAAGTTTTCGACTATCGACCATTAAAATTTACAACTATCGAGTACCGACCAAGTACTATAGCTACGACCATGAAAACATATTGTAGCTATGATTACCTTCAGTGGTCATTCTATCATGGTCGAAGTCGAATGTGGTCAAACTGTCATAGTCAATATTCCATGGTCAAAGTTTGCCATGATCGTAAGCTGTCGTGGTCAAAGTCTGATATGGTTGAAGTCTGCTGGGATCACAAGTCGCTGTGGTCGAAGTCTGCCATGGTCTTTCAGTCGTGCCATCTTTTGATGCCACTCGAGTGCCGTCTAATATTCCATTGCATCTCAAAAGTCATCTGATGCTTTAAAGCTACTCGAATACCATCCGATGCCACTTAGATCCAATTAGACTGGTTCGAAACTACTCGGAGCAACCACAAACACTTGGAGAAGACAAAAACCACTCAGAGCAAACTGAAACCGCTTGAATTTGAAACCTTTGACCGTGATCGACCAAAACTTTCACAAACGCAAAATCCAAAGAAATCCAAATGTCAATTATTCATCATCACTTTATTTACAACCATCCACATGGTCTAACACTTAGTTTATACCTTTCAAAACCCTAAAACTTGCTTTACATAGTTTATACCTTTCAAAACCCTAAAACTTGCTTTACCTATCTAGATAGATAGTAAGATGTGTTGGTGCAAATGTAGCACAAGAATGTGTGGTTGTGGTAGCACTGTCTAGATAACCTTAAGGATCGAATCTGGTGATGATCTCTCAATATAAAATAGTGCAACCACAAGTCTATAATAGGTACAACCTGGCCAACTAATTTTCATCGACCCAGTGCGGGTTACGCCATCCGGTGGAACACAAGACAAGTTCTGGTTTAAGCCTTCGTGCGGCGCAAGAGGGGCTTCTAGAGCTGGTAGACGTAGCCCCACAGCAATGAAAACCTTAGTGGGTACAACCTCATTGGGGAGATGATTGTAAAGGCCATGTAATGATCTTCTTGATTCACATGTTTAAGGAAATGTGTGAAACATAACAAGTTGATCATCTCTTATAGGTAAAGTGTACGACCTCTGTAGAGTGAAAACTGTTCGAACATTCGTGTCCACGGTCATGGGCAGGCATGGGAACGTACTCGAGTTAATATCTATTTCTAAAACTTTGTGGTTATGATGAAAACTCATCGGGTGTATGTAGCCCTGAATTTGGATTTGTCTTGGGTGGATGTGGCCCAGTGATTATAATGGGTGGTTGTAGCCCTAGTATAAAAAAACTAGCATATGGTGGATGGAACCATGTAACAAGTGGATGAAACCTTCCCTACTATTAAAATTGCACACATTTACTCTCTTTAATAAAAACATGATTTAGTTAAAAAAATGCTAAGTCATAGGGAATTTTCTAATTATTGTAGCTTTTAACTAATGCATTTTGCAAATAAAAGAACCTGAGCCTACCCTTGTTGAACCTTGCATGTATAATACTATATTCTGCATGTTGGCTCATGGAGCACTGTTGTTTATGATCACCCTCGCTCACTAAAATACCTTAGAACATGTGGATCAAGATCACTATACGTACTACGATGCTCTAGGAGCTGATGGAGGAGAAGACGGAGTGCATTAGGACTTTCTGTAGTAGGATAGTTCTTACCTCAACTAGACAGACTTTGTTAGTGATTGTGTGAACATCTATTATCCAAATTCTTGGAAAATAGTAAGACATTCTTTTGCCCCCAGTCAGTTATTTGCTTGTGGCAAGATGTACCCTCCTCTTTTGCTATCACTTTCGCTTCTGCTTTTGTAATATATTTATTTGGCCCAATCAACCCTTATGTAAACTTGGCCCAATGTGTCTATTTAAACTCTGGTCTGTAATATTAATGAATGGTATAGTTCATGACATGTATAAGATGATTCAGTGATGTATCTATGAGTACTATGTACTGATCTAGAGAATAGTGCAATGATTTCATAGAAGATTCTAGGTTAGCCAAATCCGGGTTCGACAAACTTTTCCACAACAATTAGAACTGAAGATCCATGAGTTGGTGCTACAGCCATTCTTTGGCTGTTCGAAACAAAACCAAAATTCAAAAAGGAATTCAATATTTTTATTTGAATTCTTGTGAATCTTGGCCTAAACCTTCACCTATCTCAGCCATTCACGCCGTGAATTCTCTGCCAAGCCATCCTCTCCATCCGTCCACATGCACACAATGTTCACCATCCAAAAAATCACCGCCACCCTTTTCTACCACCACACCTTCCCGGTCCTCTCCCCACTGCCACAACACTGCATTTGGTCAGAGACTGCCCTCCCTCACCTATCCCACCTCTAACCCTCTCTTAAATGCTCTCGGCCGCGCGTCAGGATAGCCACCGCCGTTCCTGCTCTTCCCGCCTTCTTTGCTCTCTCTCACGACCGACAACCCCGCGCCGCAAATTTGAGCGCCCTAGGACCCACCACTGCCAGCTTGAGTCACCGTACCATACCCCTTAATTGTCGCGACCCTTACCTGGACAAGCACCATCAATACCTCACTCCCCATCGCCTCGTCGCTTTCTCACTCTGTGCTCTCACTGTACCCCCCTCACAATTGACCTAACCACTTTTGACCACCATAATGCCGCACCTAAGGCGGCCCATACCACCTCTCAGCCAGCATCACTGAGCCTCCCTGAGCCCTCCCGACCTCTGCCGTGCACCACTGCCATCATAGCCCATATTCTATGCCAAACCGCCTTCATCACCACACCGGTGCCCAAGGTGAGCAACCCACTCCCAATTGCTCCGATGACCCCTACACCGTCAGCGATCACCCGACGACCCCAAAGTAAGTTCTATTTCAATTCCCATTAATTATTCGATTATATTCCAAATGCATTCACTCGTAGTGTCCTCATACTCCCAGAATCACCACCAAAACCTTCCATAGCTTCCCGAGTTCCCTTCTTCTCTATCACTGAAGCTTGCGGCTTGACCATGGAGCCTCGCTGTGGGCAGCTTGGCTCAGCCATCCCCAACCCAAACCACCACACCTCTAAGCTTCATCTACACCTAGAGATGCTCAATCGCAAATGCTATTATCCTCTGAATCCACCACTAACCCCTATGCCACCCAAAAGTCTCGAAGAAGAAAGACCTCATCGTCGGCAAACACCAACTCCCCAACTGTCGCCGAACCCCAAAATGGAACCCTCATGGCACCAGGAACCCAATCATAGCCTCAGATACTACTGCAAATTACCCTAGCCCCACCAATTGCCACCGCCTCTCTCCCCTGTTTCTTGGTAGCTACAGTAGCATCGAACGGGGAAGATGAACGGTGGCACTTTGGGACAGAATAGTAAAAGGCCATGGTACTGTAGCAAATCGAGCTGCCCTTTCACTGTGCATTACTGTAGCAGCGGATCTGATGTGAATAGTAACCAGACCCGATGTGAACAGTGAAAACCGACAGTGAACAGTGCCCTACCAGTTACTTTTCATAAAACCCTAAAACACATATATACATCCATTTCAATTGTTTCGAGCCCGTTTACCGATTTTTCAACTCCATTCTTGCATATCAGATACCAATAAAATTCTAGCCCACCTAAACATCATATCAAATCCTAAATCCAATACGATCCAAACTTTTACTATACACCAAAACCTATACATGTAATCGCCTTAACCATTGAGCCGTAAAGCCTATTCTCAACTATATTTGGCCTGAATATACTCTGATAAAACTCTAGCCAGCCCAGATGCCATGACTAATACCATTCCAGCTGTTACTATTCACCGAAACCTTAAAAATACATATATAACCATTTGGATCATTTTGAACTCGTCTACACCATTCCCAGCTCCATTGCACCATCCTGGAATTAGATAGAGCTCTAAACCACCCAAATGATATACTAACTCCAAACCCAATACCCGCCATACCCTTAGCCATTTGCAGAAGTCTATATAACACATTCATAATTTTTCAACCGTCTCAACCCGTCTAGCACAATCCCAACTCCATTCAGCCAATCTAAGCACGACCTAAACCCTGACCACCCAAACATATTTTCCTTGTGTCATTTGGTTATTTATTTGTGTTTTGTTCCCAGCTTGCATTCTGTAAAGTAGAAACTTATTTGGATTCGTCTTCCTATGTTAGTATTTAGACCCAGCGAGTTGGTCAATAGAAGAATTACAAGAGCTAGTGAAGTAGGCCCGAAAGCCTACAACCGAAGATATCAGAAAAGGAGGCAAGCCACATGTTTTTGATCATATTGAATCTACATTCCTTTAATTATTTAATTACCAGTATTTTCATTATCTTATTTATGCACTGTTATTTCTTATACGATAAATGTTTTGAATGACATGATATTAGTTATATTCTACCACCTGAAAAGGCATTGTTTATTTTGATAGCCATATTAACCTTGGCAAGACTTAGTAGTACTAAATATACAATTTAAATAACCATGGTAGACCAGGAACTCATCAATTTTACACTACTAAGAAATTTGGCATTTTGTTGATAGAATTTTAAAAGTGGTTCTAGGGTAAGAAAACATCATAGGAAGCCACTAGATGGAAGGGTTCCATGATCTTATGCTAGGGTGGAGGGTTGGACTAGAAAGGTGACAGTTCAGATGGGCATCGAAACAAGGATTTATGGATGAAAGTTGCCTCAGTGAAAATATAATGACTAGAACCTTATGCCAAGTAAAGAACATAGTAATCACTCAACCATAAGTGATGGTTCCTTAAACCTGGTCTAGTAACTGCTCAAATCAATTAAATATCTACAAATGGTGGGGGAGACTAAGGGAGTTTGTGGTATGGAAATGGTAAAATCATACTTAACAACAGTAGGGCTGCTTCAAATCGGGCGAGGCCATGGGCCACTCGAGTCTGTTGGGATCAAAGACCTACTGGGTAAAGGTTATATAAAGAATTGAGTAGTGAAAAACCTTATTTTCTTAAATCTGTCACGGGTAGGGGTGCAAACGGGTCGGATTCGGACGGATATTGTTGTTACCATATCCTAACCCATATTTTTTTCTCCGGATTCGGTATCAATCGGATTCGGTACCAATCGGATTCGGTGCCAGATCGGTTGGGATTAACCCGTTTGTAAGGAATGCATGCAATACAACAAATGGAGTAGGAGGATGTACTGTCAAGAACTTGATGTTACTACTTAATAGGCTGATGTGGAAGATTTTATTTTACTATTGCAAAAGAAAATGAAACGTCAAATAGTAGCACTAACCTGAAATCAAACTTGAAGACGTATCGGATTCGGACGGATATTGCTGTTACCATATCCTAACCCATATTTTTTCTCCGGATTCGGTGCCGGATCGGTCGGGATTAACCCGATCCGTTTGCACCCCTAGTCACGGGAGTTAAGAGATCTTGTGGATAAAGTTGGGCAACTCTATATAGTCATAATTTAATGGTATTCGAATATGTCGTGCTTCTGGTAAATGAAATTGTGTTTAATGGGTGATTCCAATAGCAAAGTATAAGTAAATTTGGAAATGTTGAAGTCTGGTAATCAAGTTTTGAAACCCCAATTCTTTAAGAAGTTATTGTTCATTTGTGTTTAAATATGTTTGCAAATAAAAGTGCATCCATAAATACTTAATGAAACCCATATAAGTTATAACCCCATCATTTGAAAATTCATGCAAGTAGTTATGTAGCATTTTCCCATGACTTGTTAAATACGATTAGTTGTACTCAATCTTGCTTTATTTTTCCACTAACACAGAGATTAGATGAAGAAAGAATGTTACAAGTTTTCGTGTTATAACCGCACTTAAGTATTCCTATGAAAAACTAGCATGCAATCGAGCCTAGCTACTCTTTGTGTTAGGGTCACAAAAAGCGGAATTAAACAGGGCTAAGTCACCATTCTTTTTGTTCGAATGGAGATGGCTTGGTGAGAGGTTGATTTGACTTCCTAATTTTGGAATTGTGTTTCTAGGTATGACAAGCGGTTTGTTTCTAAGTTCTACCATTTGCTATGGAGTAGCCTTTGGCAAGTAAGCTAGGCATGAAATTCAAACTAGCCATCGGTCTGAATTAGAACAAAAAAAACCATGAACCATATTTGCAATGAACAATCAGCCACAGAATAGATTAAGCCCAAATAGATTAAGCATTGGCATGGCATGTTCATTTTAATAAGGCTTTGTTTATATTAGTTTCTGCTGGTAACTTTTGCTTAAAGAAGCTAGAAGCCAACATGAACATACCTACCTACCTTAAACGATTTCTCCACTTCTCTCACTGCCATTTCGCTCTAAAGACAAGTCAAAAGGTCACAGGCACATCACATACCTCATTTCTCTCACGCCGAATCTCTCCCTCATTTTTTGCAACTCTCTTCTTCTAAAAGCCACTTTTTTCAACTACTACTCATTTTCAACAAAAAAAATCAGCCACAGCCAAAAACCATCAGCAAAAGCCACCAATACCAACGGCCCCCCAAGACCAACCAAAGATGTTTGCCGTTCTCACGACACATACCAAATTCCCATAGCATCACATATCGAAAACCTCAAAACATGAGTACTTGTACTGAAAACCTAAAAGACATACAAAATAAGTCTTGGGAAGCATAGGCGAATTTGCTAAGAACTGGGGTCGGAACGCTCAATCGAACAAGCTGAAACCCATGTCATCATCACTCTCTTCCTTAGCCTCCTCCTAACAATAGTCAACCAAAAAAGATTTGTAAGTTATTCAACACAGTATTAGTTGTGCAAATAAAAGTGTTGCCTAGATGTATGATAGCTCACCTTCTTCTCCTCAGCAGCCGGGGCAGCAGCAGCTGCACCACCAGCAGCCGGGGCTGCGGCAGCAGCAACCGGAGCAGCTGCGCCACCACCTACAAACAAAATTGATGCACAAATAAATACAAGCTTGTTTTCCAGAGCAGAAAATCCAACCATCAACAACAGAGAAATGCAACAACCAAACACAGAAGAAATCTTGATTTCAATGTAATGCATCCTTCCAGCGGCAATGGTACAAAAGCACATGGATATTTTAACTCGGTTTCACTGTAATGCACCCCATCCAGCGTTGGTAGCACAAAGGCACAAGCATAATTTTAACAGAGACAGCTAACACATGCAACCTAATTACCAGGCAAATAATACAATAGTTCCATAATAACATATGCAATAAGCAAGCCTTGAAGCTTTCAGCTTCCAAATGAAATAGGAGAGATACTAGAAGGACTACAAACCCAACACATGGCTAAGGCACAAACAACCCAAACATACTATCGAATTATGTAACTAAATTGAGTTAAATCTTATCGACTGCACCCATAATCCTCCAACAAGAGCTACAACTACAATTAGTTAGCATGATCAAAGCAAGTACTTTTTATAACATGCCTAAATTAACAAAGGGTGACACCCGACAAGTAACAAACATCTGTCAAGTACCATAGCTAAAAGCTGCTGATCCATAAATTGATAAAGAGAGTGAGTAGAGGGAGCAAAGGAAGGAAGGTATACCGGATCCGACGGAGAGGATGAGGTCGTCGACGCTGCGCTTCTCCAGGAGCTTGGCGAAGAGCGCAGGCCAGTAGGACTCGACCTTGATGTTGGCCGCCTTCACCAGCGTCGCGATCTTCTCGGACTGCCCAAGAAACGCCCAAGCTCAGACAACAAAACCAACCAAGAAACGGACATAGAGAGAAAGAAACCGAGATAGAAAGATAGAAGAGCGAACTTACGGTGATGGGGATGCCGTCGTCGTGGAGGATGAGGGCGGCAAGCGTGCAGGCGACCTCGCTGGACGACATGGCCTCGTCTTCTTCTCACCGGAACGGATCTACGATCTCTGCGAGGGACCACACGGCAACCAGATTAGATGCAGCGGCGAGCGAGATAGGAGGAGGCGGCGGCGCGCGTACCAGAGGGAGGCGAGAGAGGTGGAGGCGCAGGAGGCAGGGGGCATCTAGGGTTTGGGAGGCGGCGGCGTGGGTGGGAATTTACACGGGAGGAGTTCGGCCTTACTGGGCCGCTTGGTTGGCTTTTGTTCGGATCCGCTGCGTTTTGTCGAGTTCGGAGACCAGATCGGGAAGGGCTATGTGGGCCGACCGGGCCTCTAAGATGCTCTCTCTCTCGCGTAGAAGTATATTTTCAAAATCCTGTGAAAATCTCCTTATTTTAGAAGCGACCAGCTGGTACAGTCAGCTTAACGGTGTCAGATATTTACATAGTCCTATTTCTCTGATGCATCACTTAAATTATAACATACACCAGAACAATCTCAAACTAAATGCAAAATCATTGTTTATCGGTAATTAAGTAAAGGAGAAACCTGCAGATTAAACCATATAGTAGTGTTCAACTGTAACCAATAGAAGCACTGCAGTGTTGTTCTTTTATAGAGAGCGCCCTGAAGCAAAAAGTCATTGCTCATCGGTGTGGAGCTACAATTGTGTTAATGACTTTCAAGGTATCAAACATCACATATTTTTCCTTCAGCTACTGGCGTTTGTGCGGATTTAGCAAAGATGCATTGGTTGTAGACCAAATACTGAAATAGCGATGTGCAAAAGTGCTAACCAATTAGTTTTGCCTTCAAATACCACAGAGGCTAGGTGGTGGAGATTCTACCTTATAGTAGATCATGACCATTCATCAGGCATTTTTCAATGGAATTTGACCAGCTCATCTTCCTGCGCACAACTATACACATATGATCTTTATGATCCCAAGGATAATCAACCGAAACATGCATAAGACCAAGAAAAAGGTCATCAGTAGGTGCTGCAATTTGATATACGGAGTGCATCTAGATGTAGCATACGATTGACAGAAGCTAAAATATATTATGCCACATCAGTGGTTCATATATTTTGATAAATCATGGATAGAAAGAATTATTTGTATGATATAAACTCCAAGAGGTGCAGGTTCTCACCCATCCTCTATTCATGAAGCATGCCGTTATCTGAACATTTATATTTATAAAGAAGGGATCATGTAGGCATATGTGTAGATGCCACTGTTCATTAAAAGAATATATTAAAAGCATTAAAAACCTTATTAGCCATGTAAATAAATCTATATATTTGTGCAAAATATGATGAAATAATGGAAATTAGAACTACACTAAGCAAAAGGCTTGGAATGTATAGCTACTACCATAACACAATGATTAAACTGAGTGGAATGTTTGAAATATGTAGCTGTTACCATAACACAAAGAAAAAGCACTTTAACAGTTAACATTCAAATGTCGATAACAACAATAATAAAACAACGAACAAGGAACATTGAGAATTTACCTTTCGTGACAAACAATGACAGTTGCAATGGTAGCAACCTGGCAAGATAGTATGCAAATCAAATGTAATAAAAAAACAACTCTAAAAAGGTAAGACAAAAAAGGCTAAGAGAAATGAAATATTAATTATATGGAATGGTAGACTAATAGAAGATGTATTTCACATGACATTCAGACTCCATTGCTCAATGCAGCAATCAAGTTTTTACACCGTAACTATACGCCACCAACCGTTGCTTAAACTTATGTGCTGCCATTTACAGAGATGATTATATAAACTAAGCATGCAGTTATCATCCATATGTGTTCTTACTAATGAAGACCTAGGCGTCCCAAGTGCTTGGTCTCCAAAGATCAAATAGGGATTGGAAACACTCTTGCCAAAAAAAAAAGGGTAACTATTAATGCAACTCAACTAAACATAGAAATTAACTCAGCAAATCAATAAGCATTGCCGGTGACCACCAGCGATCGCCACCCCACCATGCCACTGCCTCCCAATGAGATCGCTGCATTGTGCCATGCTAAAAATCAAAGTCTCAACCTACAACTCAACCTCAAAACCCCCAAAATGACAATGCATGCCAATAAAACCTAGATGGATGACAAGGTCATCATATGGGAAATCTGAAAAGCATGCATGCAAGGATAAACCTCAAATTTTTGGAGGGTTAATTTAGGCAAGAAAAGGGAAGAACTCACCCTCTTGAGATAGAAGAGGAACTGGGAGGTGTAGATGGGGAACGGCCGAAAGATGATGTCTGCTACCAGAGCGCCACCTGCAGGGAAGGTCGGGGGAACAGCGGGGTAGGCGGACAGACAAAGGGTTGGAGGGAAGGCAGCGGATGAGGTTGATAGGAATGACATTGGAGAGGAGGCCGAGGAGCGGCTTGGTGACCATAGGCAGGTGGTGGAGGTCTAGAGGATTTGCATAAAGGAGGGTGGAGGGCATTGGATGTGAGGGGAGAAGCGATGAGTAGGAGATGCGTGAGGGGAGGAGAGGTGGCGAAGATTGGGGGAGGAGAGGTGGTGGTGTTGCTTTAGGAGAGGAACGGCGACGGTGTTGCACAAGGGGAGGAGCGGTGGCAGAAGGGAGGTGGTGGTTGCGGTGCTGCGTGATGAGAGGGGGGACAACAGAAGGGAGGTGGTGGCGGCAGATTAGTGGGGAGGAGAGTGGTGGCGGCAACAGATTAGTAGGGAGGAGAGCAGTGGTGGTGGCGCTACATAAGGAGAGTAGAGGACGATGAACAGGGGGTTTAGGGTAGGGTGCTGAGTATTGCTTAGCAGATCCCTTTTTTCGGTTGGGAAGATCGAAGGAGAGGGATATTTTTTGTTGGATCTGGTTTTTTTGATCGTGGGTTGTGGGGAGGGGAGGAGATGAGAGAAAGAACTACCACTCATCAACTCCTCTTTTTAAGTAGCAAAGATAATGTACAAGCCAAAGAAACTCTTTATGTATATTCCATATTGGTTGTAAAATATGTTTTGTTGCAATGCAGTTGATGGCATAAGAAAGCCTGTACATCATCTTTGCAAACATGAGAAACATTTCCTCTATACATTCAATTAATTTAGTATTTAGTAGTCACAAATCACCATGTATTTATAACTACATCAACAAAATTATGTCTCTAATATTTTCTTTATGTAAATGTATTTAAGTGTTTCACGTTCTCAAAAACTACAGTTGCTGCCTCCAAGACAACAATACATTACAAATTCTCTACGAACAATCCTTTTATTAACCAACCAATCAACAAAAAGATAGCGTCAGTTAGCAACATTACTACTTTTCAAGAGAAATGAAAACAATTTCATTGACAAAGGTTTTGCCACACTTAGATCCGTTCTAAATAGTTATTGAACGTATTGGCTTCTTAACACAGTTTTTTTCTTTATTTGTCTTTAATTGAATGCCTAAACAAGCTCATAGCCGATATAGTGTCATTTCAGTCAAAAGGCAAAAGCCAAAGACCCCATTCTTTTCAGCTAGCTTTTGGTTTCAGCTTCTATCAGTTGGTACTATTCGTTAGACCTTTCAACGATAACCAAAAGCTATCAGCTGTAGTCTAAAAGAACAGAGCCCACATCAGAAAAGGCCGAATTGAACAGGGCCTTAGCTACATGCTTGATAAACCCAACCTCATGTCTATGTGTCGTCAACCATTTTCTATCCTCGCTTTCTGGTGGGTTCTTTGAGCTGTGGCTGTGGATTTTGGCTTATGGCTTTTGAATTATGTCTATTCGCGAGAGATAGTACGCAGAGAGAAACAGTTGCATGCGATTTTGGCTAATATATCTAAACTTGCTACAGTGTCCACTACAATCAACTTGAAGATTCTGCATTAAAAGACGTACCATTTAAAAGCTTTGTAGTAGAAAATGATAAGCCAAAACCCGATCATAGCCAAATCCACCCTAATATAATCCACCTTCCCACTAATCAACTGTAACATCCCGAATTTTTGCTTAAAAAATAATAATTAAATAAATAATAAAATGGAATAAAATAAAATTTAAATTACAATAAGTATTTTTGTGCCTAAGTTTTAATTTGGATTTGCCCTGAATTTCTGTTTTTGAAAAATCTGGATTTGAAAAGCATTTTCAGAAAAACCTAAAATTATTAAAATAAAATAATATTTTGATTTTGTATAAAAATCTTATGTCAAATTAAATATTTGGAGTTATTTGGATTTTATTGGCCTTTATTTGGTTTCCTGGATTTTCTGGAGTTTGAAAATGTATTTTTGAAAATTAAAAAGTATTTAAAGTATAAAAATTAAATACCAACATTAGTTGGAAATATTTTTATTAAGTTCAAAATGTCTCCAGAAGGTTCTAGGAATTTTTCTAGAATTTTTCGAGGTCATTTGGTATTTTTCTGAGGCTTATTGTATTTTCTGTGCTTTTCTGAAAATCTGGAAATCAAAATCCAAAAATAAAAATTCCCTCCTCCTCCATCTGGCCGCCGCGTGGACGGCCCGGATCCGCCGCGCATCCCGCCTTCCTCCTCCGCTCGCCACTGGTGGCGGATCCGCGCCACGCGCGCCTCGCCCATCGGCCCATCCACCCGCGCTCTTCCCGGCCTCCGATCTCCCGCCCCGCAATCCAGCCGCTCCCCTTTCCCACTCTCTCTCCCACTGCCGTCGGGCCCCACCTGTCGGCACGGCCCCGCTCCTCCCTCTCTCCTCCTTCCCGGTCCCACCCGTCGGTCACCCGCTCCCGCGCCTCCCTCCGCTCTCTCGCGCCTCGCGGACCCGGTATGGCGCCTCCTCTCCGCCCCTCTCGCTGCTGCGCGGGCCCGGCTGTCGGCCGTCTTTCCCGCGCGCCCGCCCCATTCTTCCCCGGCCGCGCCGCCGCTGAGCCGCAACGGTCTCCGCCCTACCCGGCGCCCCTTTCCCCTTTCCGCGCACGTCGCCGCCACGCGCCCACCTTCCCCGCATGACCCACGCACGTTCCCCCTCTCTCCCACCTCCCCACTGGCCCGATTTGGCCGCAACCTCCGCCACCCCCGCGCCACGCCGGCGAGAAATTCCCGCCGGCCCGTTGCCCTCCGCCCCCTATAAAAGCCTCCCCCGGCCTCCCCTCACTCCGCACTATCTCCCCCGCCACTTCCCTCTCCCTCCCGACCGCTCCACCGCCGCCGCGTCGTGCTCACCCGCCTCGCGCCGCCGCCAACAACGGCGAGCGCCGCCGCCGCCCGCCTCACGCCTCGCGACGCCGCCCCGGCCGGCGTGGCGCCCGACCTCCTCCACCCCTCGACCGCCTCTCCTCGCGCCGGAGCCGCTGCCGCGTGAGACCCATGCCGCGCCGCGCTTGCGGTCGCCGCCGCCAAATCCGCCACCCGGTAACTCCGCGCCCTCCCGAGTCGCGCATCCTCCCCTCCCTCCTCCGGCGATCGCCGACGCGCGCCGGCCACCGCGCGCCGTCGCCGTGCCGCCCCCGAGCACCTTCCTCGCCGGTCCGCGCGTCAGCGCGCCCGTGCCCGCGTGGCAGGCAAGGTGGCGCCACGCCCCGGCCACGTCGGCCTCTCCTCGCCCGGTCAGCTCCACCCCGCCACCTCACCTCCACCCTAGTCCATGGACCCGGTCTACATGGACCGGGCCCACTGCCAGTCAACCCCTCATGGCTGACGCAATGCTGGCGCATTAAATCAGATTTTCCTTTAGGAAAATAATTCCAGAAAAATCCCTTCGTCCTAACTCCGATTTGGCCCATTCAAATTTCTAAATTCATCAAAAATTCCCCTCTACCCATTCCTAGCCTCAATTTGAATTTTTGAATTTAATTTGAATTTATTTGAATTTAGTGGGTTATTTTCACGTGTAGACTTCGACGATTCGGGAGATTTCTTCGACGAAGATTCAAACCAGTTTGAAGAGCAAGGCAAGTCACCCTCCTTGATCATATTGATCCCAGTTTTCAAAATAAAATTATGTTGATTTAAATTATATTGCATGCATATTTTTATTCAACTTATTTCAATCCTGTTTTAAATTTAGATATTGCCTACTTGTTAATCCCTCCATTGAATTTGAATTCCTCAATACCTTGTCACCCTAGAATCAAACTCTAGTTAGTACATTAGTGTTGACTAGACAGTTTATTCAAATGCTTAGCCCTGCGAAGTCATATTATTTGTTTTTGGGATACCTTTTCGCATAAAATGATGTTCCCTTTTTACATAAAATGATATGAACTCTTGACTTTGGTGAGTCAAGGAGTGTTATGAAATATTTTGAAAACAAAATATAAAACTGGTTTAGACTTAGGCAATTGGTTAGAGTGGTGGGTGCAGGCATGCCCTGTTGGTTGGAGCCGCAGTGGTCGATTGTCGGGCACAGGGGTATGTGGTTGGGCCTAAGTCAGTTAAGGACCGGTCTGTGAGCTACTATTGCAAAGCCCTATCGTACTACCACATGGCTGGTATGGGACAGCCCTGGCTGAATAATTTGTGAAGTCCCAACCTGAGCCGAGTTGTAGGTTGAAAGTGAGCGTGGTTGGTGCCATGTGAAGTCTCACTTGGGCGGCGTGGTTAAGCCATGAGAAGTCTCGTCTAGGCTCAAGAGGGGTCCTGCGGTGGATTCCTTCTTCGGGTGAAACCTTAGAGTTGGCTCGACCAGGTTGAAGGCTTTGCATTGTAAAGGCCTTGTCACGACTCCCCACCGCACACCTAAGGAAGTGTGTAATCTAGTGGTACAACGGGATGATCGTGTCTTGTGGGTAAAGCTGTACAACCTCTGCAGAGTGTATAATCTATCCTGGATAGTCGTGCCCACGGTCATGGGCATGCTGAGTAAAAGTTTTTCATGGATTAGACTTTGTTTTTCAAAAATGTTTTTGAAAACCTTGCGGATGGATGGAATCCGTGAGAGATTGAAACCTGGTGAATGGATGGAATTCATCAGAGTTGTGCGGTGAAAGCGTGTGGATGGATGAAATCCATACGTGAGCTTTTGGAAAAGATGGTCCGGGTGGGATGCCCGTGGATAGGTTGGTGTTTGGTCGGAGCCTACAGTGACGGTATTATTTTCAATTACAAGTAATGTTTTTTACTTACTGTATTAAATTCAGCAATTTCAATCTACTTATTGTATTTCTTAAATGTTGTTTTATGCAAACTAACCCTATAAGCCTTCCATTGAAGTCTTTATTATTATGTTGCATTTTCCCGGTGACTTGCGGAGTACAAGTTTGTACTCACGTTGCTTTTTCCACACAGAGAAGGAAGACGTCAACTACGGTGAAGACCTGGACGAATAGGCCGCGTCTTACTGTCGTTTGCCTGTGGGTAGGCTCAGTGGGCTTCTTCCGCTTCGGTTTTTCTTCCGCTGCTTATTACTTACTTTTGGCTTATGTGCCGTTGATGTAAACTTTGGCACTCATGCCCATATTCAGTTAATAAATGTCATTATGGATGATATTTATCTTTGTTGTACGCTGTGTGCACTAGCTGATCCTGGACTAGTGCGATTTACACAGAGGATCCAGGAGTCGTTGCTCCGGGTTCCGACATCAACAGCTAACCACTCTCACTAAAAACAACACCACTTCTCATCTTATTCTTGTTAGTCAACACCACCAGGGTTGGCTATCAAGCTTCTTTCAAAATTAACCTAGTTCAACATAAAATTATTTTATTTATCGTTTAAGTGGTTATTTTAAATTCGAGCTAACGGGCCATTATCAAGCTAAGCCTCGTTAACCACTTTTTACTTGAAATAGACTCATTTTGATTTTAAATCTATTAACTACTATAGTCAAAATAATTTTAATTCAAGTTTTAATGAGCCTTTTTGCTTGCCCACCACCACCCTCCTTCCCTTCACTGGTCAAAGGCATCGCCATTAGGGATGGCAATTGTGCATTTTTACCCATGTGCTCATGGGTAAATACCCTAATAGAGCCAGACATGGGATGTATTTTTCACCTACGGGCATGAAAATAGGGGGAACTCTCTGCCCATCGGGTAAACGGGCATGGGCATGGGTGAGCTACACCCGTACTCATCTCGCTCGTTTACCCGCGACCTAACAGGTTGGTGAAAGATCAAGCTCCAGTTAAGTTGGTTTTAGTGATAATGACAAATACTATTATGAGATTTTGGTGATAATGACAAATGCATTTGTGAGGCTAACCTTGTTTATTGATTATATTATTGCTTGCTCTCATTGGATGAAAAGGTGAAAACCATAAAAGGTATGCATTTGAAATTACTTTCTCAGATATTAATGCATTCCTTGATCCAAAATATAGATTGAACTCCACAAATAGTCCAGAATGAATATATGCATGTCTTCATTATACATACTTATATGCACACATTTAGGGGGGTTTACTCTATATTTTTGAGGTTTCATAAATATTGATGTATGTTTTTCTTTAACACACATATTTAGGATCTTTACTTTGAAACACATCCCTTGAGTATATATGTAGCTTGTGTAGTTCATATATACTCATAATCAGGTTGTCATCTAGTTCTTCAATTATGTGTTAATGATTGAATGATTAATGACAACCGGATAAGCAAGCTGCTTAAAAAGCTTATATTAGAGTACACAAGTGTTGTGTACATGTTGTATACCCAAAAATCAATCTTTATATCATTGTTTGTTGAGATTGTCATGAATTATCAAAAAGGGAAGATTGTAGAATCTAGTCCCTCCATATGAATTAATGGTAAAATTTGGTAACTAATGACAATTGTTTTGTAGACTGACATTTTCCATGAGTTGAATGAATAGGTTGACTTGGGATGACTTCATGTATTGAAGGTCATCAAGTCTAGATGAAAGAAGACTTCATGTGTTGAAGGATAATAAGAAGAAGACGTATCATGAGTTGATGCATGTCCAAGAGGAGATGATCATGTGTTGATCATCAAGTCAAGTGAAGACCATCACGTATTGATGGAGTTGAAGAAAAGGATGCATCATGAGTTGATGCATATCAAGACAATGACCTATGGCAAAGGTATGACTAGCTAGGGCTAAGGATGTATTCCTAATCTTTTACCGATCTTGGTGTTTGGTTGGAAGACCGGATTGTTAGTATAGATTGTTGTACTATTAAGAAGGATCTTGTCTAGTAGTTTGAGTCTCATCATATGTTGATAGCTCAATCTCACCACTTATAGCTCATCTTGGCATGAGGTTATATTTGCAAATGTGTTTTACAAATAGTTGAAGCTCATGTGAAATCCTTGTAACATAGGACTATACATAGTAAATATGTTTTGCAAGTGTTTGAAGTCTATGTTTCCTACTCTTTGTTGTATGAGGATTATATTTGCAAATGTATTTTGCAAACGGTTGGTGTATTACTTTCATGAAAAGACAAAAGAATTATAAAAGTTTAAAAAGCACCTAGTATGGATAAAAGGCTTACAAGTGGTACCTATTTTTGGACAAAAAGATCTACAATTGGTATCCTTGATTCTTGGTACTAGATGAATAAGGAGAGAAAGGTTAAACAAAAAGAAAGAGATGTGAAAAAAATAAGGAAATCAACAAAAGAGGAGAATCCTTTCTGCGTCAAAGGACAAGATAAATCCTAAGAGGAACCTTTGTGTAAAGGAGGAGTTTTTCTTTGTGAGAAATCTATATAGTATTTTGGGCTTACAAAAGCAGAAAGGGTAAAGGAATCAACGTGATTGATACAACGTGGTCAAAAATCGATGTGGTGGTCTGAGATCTGTGTGATTGAAGATTGACATGGTCGAAGATCGACATGGTCGACGTGGTTGAAACCTTTGTGGTTGAAACCAGCATGGTCAGAGACAGCATGGTCGGAGATCTGTGTGGTCGAGCCAGACAACGTGGTTAAAAACCAGCGTGGTCGGAGACTAGCGTAGTCAGAGACCTATGTGGTCAAAGCAGACAACGTGGTCAGAGACCTGAGTGATCGAATCATTCGATGTGGTTGTGGACTAGTGTAGTCGACGAGCGGTACTTCTAGCTCTGTGCGAGCGTCCGACTAGCGAGCAGCACTACCGACTTTGTGTGACCGGTACTTCCGACTTGCGAAACGACCAGCTTGTGTAGCGGTATATTTTTTCAGAGAGACACCTTCATAGAGTCTTCTCATCCCTGTGATAATCAGTAGTTCTGCACGAGTATGGTGGTACTTCGATGATCGGTAGTACCGGTCTTTAGCCAGCGGAGCTACCAACAGCCTATTGTAACGGCTAGTTTTCTGACCGTTACAAAGGGGAGCAGAACTACCAGTCATATAATGGTGGTACTTCTGATAATCCTATTTTCTTTGGTGTTTTGCTTCCAACAATTAGTTTTGTGGTGTGGGTATATATACCCCCATGTGCCCAATTGGAGTAGAACTTTAGCACTCTATTTCACTCCTTTGAGCTAGTGTAAGGTCTTTCTCTCAATTGTGCATGTTGCACCTTGTGAGAAAGGAGGAAGGTTCTAGATTGCATGTGTTGCATCTAGAGGTAGATGTAGTATCCACTTGAGCTTATGCTTTTGTTGCACGTGATAAGAGTCAAGTGAAAGGCTTGACTTATTACTTTTAGAGGTTACCAACTCCTAGACGGTGTTGGAGATGTCGTATGTAGTGATCTTCTCAAAGAAGGTTGTGAGAAGATCCAGCGAAGTGTGAAAGTTGGAGTTTACCTACCTGGAGTGCAAAAAGGCTACCACTAGTGGATTTGAGGTAATTAGTTTAATTCGTGAAACCGGTCCAATTCATTTGGGCTTACCTCAACGTGGACTAAGGGATACCGGCAAGTTTCCGAACACCACAATAAAAAGCAACCGTGTCATTTGTAGTTCGTTTTCTTGTACTCAATTTACATTTGTAGTTTGTTTTCTTGTACTCAATTTACAATCAAGCAATTTATATTCATGGAATTAAATTGATTGCTTGTCTTCCTAAGATTCTAAATCTTGCCATAGTCTTAATTTGTTAGTGCGTTTAGGTGAACATAATTGTTTTGGTGGTGTTTGTACTAAACCAATTTAAGTTAAACTTCTGTATTATATACTTGGTTTAGACAAATAGAATGTAATAATAATTGAAAGATAATTTTTTAGACCGCCTATTCACCCCCTTTAATCGGTCTCCTCGATCTTACACTTGTGAGCTTAGAGAGGCAAATCATTGTGCATGTGTTGCATTTGGTGGTAGATTGAATATCCATTGAGCTTCGGCACTTGATTCATTCAAGTGAGTGTCTCTGACTTGTTACTCTTGGTGTTTGCCGATATCTAGATGTCTTAGAGGAGTTGTATCACAGATCTTCTCAAAGAAACATGTGAGAAGGTCCAATTATTTGTGAGTGGTTAGTTGCTCACCATCTCCTGAGTAGAGGAAAAGCAAACCTAGTGGATTCGAGGTGTTAGCTTAATTTTTGGAGAGCCAATTCAATTCGTTTGGATTTACCTCAATGTAGATTATGGAAACCAACAAAGTTCCAAACACCATAGTAAAATTATCATATGTCATTTGTGGTTTTGCTTCCTTGTTCTTATTTATATTCTTGTAATTTATATTGCTATAATTGAATTGCTTGTTTGTCATAATAGTATTGTAAACCTTGATCTAGATTAAGGTTATTGGCGCACATAGTGAGACTAGACCATTTAGATCTTAATTGTGCAAAACTATTTTGATATACATTTTCGCACATAAAATTGGTTTTGGCTGGCCAAAGAGAATATAAATACTACCTATTCACTCTTTCTTTAGTCGGCCTTATAAATCGCCACACTATACACTCCTATGTTAAAACCGGATGCAAACATGAGCTATGTAGGCAAAACTGCCGAGCAAAACAGCCATATGCGGTGATTTGATCTAGTTTTTATTTTGGGGTGGTAAAAAAACAGCTTTAAAGAGGTTATGTGAATCTTTTGAAGACGTATTCCATTTGAAGGAATTGAGATTCCGCTTGCTAGACAGTGCAGCTTTATCAATGAGAGCTCTCCGCTCTTTAAGGGCCTATTCTTTTCGGCTGCGGCTTATAGATTTTGGCTGAAATTTTTGAATTTTGGCTGTTTATGGTACAGATTACGGAGAGACAGATACTCACTTACAATTTTGGTTGGTACAGATGTTGGGCTTTTAACGTGTAGATCGTTTAACTTATAGACCCCGTCTTGAGAAAATACTCCGTTTGAAAGTTAGGTACTGTAGCAAAAGCCAAAAACTGCCAGCTTCGGAGGAAAAGAACAGGCCCTTAATGGCAGTCGAATTCAAACTAAAACATTAAACGGAAGTTTTCGGCCGATTCAGATTTTTACCGAGACCCATCGATAACTCTGGTCATAAAGCCTGAAACGATGGACGGGATCCTCTGCCTTACACAGTAATGGCAGATGTGTACAGTGATGTGCCTTCAGATCGTAGCCATAATTTCGCATAAATTTTTATATGAATCAAGAAAAATTTCTATGTTCAAATAGGTCCTTAGCGCGCCTGATCAATTGAAACGGTGGTATTTACTTTAGCCAAACATAACGAGGAAAAGGTACGATATTGTAGCACCTTGTTTTCCTTCCCTAAGGGAAAGACATGACAAGACTACTGATTGGAATCAAAGCTACTACATTTCACCAATTCTGATCACAAGCCACCGACTTTTGAACATGTCATAGTACCATAATACTGGTAAGGGATTTAGAGGGTGTTTGTATTGGATTTTGCTATTAGTTTTTGACTGTAGTTTATGATTTTTTGTTAAAATAAATAAGTAATAACTAAAAGAAGTGATTTTTAAAAGGAAAAGATGAGCGACGAAAAAAGTAAGGAAAAGATGTGTCCGTGCGAAGGGACCGAAAGAAATAAGATGCGTGATGCATGTATGAAAGGAGTAGAGAAGACGTGCGTTTGTATTATCTTTTAACTTTTGTAAGTAGAAATCTGAAGCAAAACCGAGCGCCACACACTGCATACTCACATAAAAAATAAACGTTTCCCAAAATATTAAAAGCAGGCACTGCTGCGTAGCTAAACACCAGCAAGTATGCTCAATGATTGTCCTGTACACAGTTAAACTCAATCCAAGTCAACGTCACATGATTTTGTCCCCAGTCCCAACCTGGAGGGCAGAAGTCTGGATGCCGCCGTCTTCTCCACTTATAATCTCTTTTGCTATGCTAACGCTCCATTTAAAATACAAGAATTTTATTATATTTCTGCAAGAATTAAACTGTTATTTCCAAAATTTCTACGTTTTAAAATGCAGCTAAATAGGCCGGCCACTTGGCTGTCAACCTGTGCATTGCATCGACCTCAGCTCTCGCTGTCGTAGGTCAACCTGCCTCGCCCCATTCGCAGCACCGAAACGATAAGAATCTCCGTCCCGTCTTCTTTCCTATCTGAAAACCAAGAAACCAAGGTTCATCGGCCACAGATATGGTCCATGGATACCATGACGTGCCGGCGTGAGATGACAAGGCGGCCATGGTGATCACAGCCGGAGACGCCGGTGCTCGTGCCGGCCGTGGAGGAGGGGAAGGACCGGCCGAGGGGTACGTCGACGTCGCGCATGTGGTGATCGACGTCGACAGGTGCGCGGCGGCAGCGGCGGCGGCGGAGGTGACGGCTGATCAGGCGCAGCAGCAGGGCGGGAGCTTGTGCAGGATTTGCCACCTCGGGGACGGCGAGCTGCCCGCGGAGAGCGGGAGCGGGAGGCTGGTGAGGCTCGGGTGCGGCTGCCGTGGCGAGCTGGCAGTGGCGCACCGCCGGTGCGCCGAGGCGTGGTTCTCCGTCAGGGGCAACAGGTACTCCATCGCATTCGCATGCGCGCTTTTCCAGTTCTCCTTACTCTAAGTTTTTCTTTTTAGGCTTTTTTCGATATCTACTGTTGATGTTATGAACTTGATAACTTTTTCTGTGGAGTTCGATTCTAAGTTAACAAGATTTGGTGAACATAATTAGGTCATGCTTAGGAGTCTCAAAACTGTCGAGAACTTGTCATCTTAATTTCCAACTACAGAGTTCTTTGTGCAAGTTATAAGGTTGGTTCTTTGGACTTATGCTTTTTAGGTTTTGATTTATGCTACAGTATTAGCTTTCAAATGGTGTCTTTTTAAGACATAGTCTACAAGTCAGTTGTAGCAGACACTATACCGAATCTATATCGGCCAAAATTACACGCGAGTACCTCTCCATACTATCTCTTGTGAATAGCTAGAATTTAAAATTTTAAGCCAAAAGCTATAAGCCACAACCCAAAAGGATCCACCCATATTATTATTATTAAGGTTTTGTTATTGCACAGTCGACTAAATTTTTTTATCTCTAAGTCACCTGAAGTTGCACTCACAATCACCTAAAGTTGCAGTGTACTAAATTCCCCCACCTGAAGTTGCACTCTCAGTCACCTAAAGTTACAGTATAAAAAAGTGACTGAAAATGAAGAGAAAAAATAGTCACATGTGCAATAGTCACTACCTTATTTTTTTTATTTTTATTATTATTATTATTATTATTATTATTATTATTATTATTATTATTATTATTATTATTTTACCCATTTTCAGAAAAGAAAACTAATGAAATCCTAGTCCCGTATATAGAATTGTCACAAGAAGCTAACTTAATTCTCCTAAGCAGGGCCATAGTATCAGTTTGAAAGAGCTGCCATTCACCTAAGAAAGAAGATAATTTTAAAGCTTTATGAATTCATGTTAATTTTCAAAACGGTTTAGCATGTATGAGTGTGGTTTATATGCATAAGAAAAGTTTTTTTTAGTATTACATGGCCATAAATTATGACAAGGGAAATGATATGACCTAGACGTCCGATTCAAATGATTTTCGTCGGATAGTGTCTCCACGGCTCAACAGTAATCCAACGAGGCAACACATCCTCCTAGTTGCACAACCCTACAAGCATAGACGTGATGCACTAATTCTACCACATAACAAACATGAGCTCATGCCGGCCGATCAGATTGTGAGAAGGTCAGAGGTGAAGTGGAGGGACCTCACTCCTTGTCCCCTCACGTCTCCAAGCGCTCTCTCTCTCTCTCTCTCTCTCTCTCTCTCTCTCTCTCTCTCTCTATATATATATATATATATATATATATATATATATATATATATATATATATATATATATATATATCCTCTCTCCTCTTTCTTCTCTATTTGGGCTGTTGAGTAGAGGGTGTGCGACGGAAGTCAAGCAGAGGAGCCATGGCAACGAACGTTAAGCTGAAAAGAATGGCCGAGGAATGGCAAACGAAGGGTGAGAGGCATGGCAATGGTGTGGGTTTGCGACGAGGCACTAGGATGTCCTTGCCTCACCAGATCTGGGCCAGCAGCAATGAGACGGATTGGCTCCTCCTCGTCCAACGATCGCCATCCCACGTGCCTTGTCCTCTAGGTACTCTTTTGTTGCAAGTGTTTACTTGATTTGTTGCAAATATTTTTTCTAATTGTTGAAGATGTTTACTTGATTTGTTGCAAGAGTTTATCTGAATTGTTGTATGTGTTTGCTCGATTTGTTGCAAGAATTTGTTCAAATTGTTGCAGGAAGTGTTTTCATTTGTTGCAATGTGTGTTAAGCGCTTACTATTTTAATCGTCATGTTGACATTGTTGCACACGGAATATGATTTAAGGTGACATGCTCACTCATTATCCCTGGTAATAATGATCCCTCGTAGATGGTGAACTTAATAGTGTCATGGTCAAGGTTGGGGGCAACGAGGATGTATCAGGGCCACTAGATCTGACTGGCGATGTGGTGGCCTGTAGGCTATCCTACTCCGAGCCCATCTAAAAAGTTGGCACCAGTAAGTTAAATTATTGCAGTGGTTATTTTGAAATGTTGCAACACTCTCTCCAAAATGTTAGAGCTTATTTAGTTATTTTTTATTTTTGTTGCAACAGATTCTTGTATTTGTTGCCACAATAGTTCTCATTTATTACACAATTTTTATTTTATGTTTATGTTTGTTGCATCGAATGGAATTTTTTTGCAACCATGGGAAATAATTTTTGCGGTTCACGAATTTTTGTTGCACTAAATCAGGAATACTACCATCTGGATCCTCCTCCTCCCTCCCTACTCCTCCACCAATTTAGAGTTTTGGCGAGCTAGGGGTGGCCAGATATCATTACTAGAGACGAGCTTCTCTCCCACCCTGCACCTCCAAGGCCTTGGAAGCAGGTTGCGACCACGGTGTCCCGAGCTCCAACGTTAGTTGTTGGTCCGAGGTCACCGCCACTTGTGCTTGAGAGAGCTCGTCTGCCACCGCCTCCTCCTCCGGCAAGCTAGATGTGGCAAAGTTTTCACAATTTTTTGTTTGCACCAAATCGAATGGATAGAATCCATCTAAATGAGGTCTGATGGCTGGGGTGAATGTACAATAGGAACCCTCCTATCGTACATCTGAGTGCTAGTTTTTGTTTATGACAATCATAGGATGGAATCTTTGTTGCAGTGGAAAAGAAAATTAGAGAAAAGAATAAAGCGGGGCAATCATGGTGGAATAATAATGACATTACCAAGTTGGGAGCACTGTGGGTTGACATCAGTTAGGTGCTTCCTGATTGGTGGAACAACAGTTGTTTTATACGAGATGAGTTGCTATACACCTATACAAGTATACATGCAGATGAACAAAAATTATACCTGAATGAATTATTGCTAACACTTGCTGGCAAATGGGTCGACGTAGGATAGAAACTGGAAAGCTTGATTGTTTTGGAAATAAATTTGCTGAGGGTTTATTAATAAATATTGTTTTGAAAAGGATTAAATAATAAAAATATTTGTAGGATCCCCATTGGAATTACAAGGATCGGAAGCATCAACACTTTTCTATAAAATTCATGTGAAATTTCTATGTTACAAATGAGTCATGTGTATTTTTTTCCCATAGGACAGTTGTTGGATTTGCTCTCAAGTACAACTTCTGATCACATTGTAATGCTCCTGCCAAACATATACGAGAAAATTTGGTCTATGCCACTCGTGTTTTGTGGCTTTTGATTTTTGCAACTATCTTTTGTCTTATTGGTTTTATGCTATCGTAATTGTAAATTTCTTTAGAAAATACCACTCTGGTAAGGTCAAAACCCTTTGACCTAGTTGAAATGACCATCATGCCCTTTCAAATTCACAAAATTGTATTGCATTAGTTGTTGCTACCGAATGAGAAAAATTGGGTTGAAATTGCAAAATAGAAAGGAGAGAGAAAGATAGAAATGGGTCATTGTCGGACCCGGATTTAACCAATCCAGAATTCTCTATAAAACAACTATATTATTCCTAAATCAGTAAATAGTACTCACAGATATATCACTGAATCATTTCATACATGGTGTAAAGCATACTATTCATTAATAATACAAATTAGAGTTTAAATAGACCGTATCAGGTCAGCTTTATAATAGGACCGATCAGGCCAAATGGATACATTACATAAATATAGAAGCGAAAATGATAGCAAAAGGGGTGGGCTCATCTCACCCATAGGAGAGCGTCTGGGGTAGAACGTGTGCGACCGATATTACACAATAGTTTGGATAATATTGGTGCACATAAATACCAACTTAATCAGCATGACTGGGTAAGGCCTAGACTACTAGAGACTATCCTAATCTCTTCCATATTCTTCACCATCGGCTCTTGACGTGTCATAGTACGCGTTGTGTCTTTGGTCCATAGGTTCTGAGTGATTTTGTGAGCAAGAGTAAGCGTAAGTAACAGTGCTCCACGAGCCAACACATAGAATCTAATAGTATACATGCAAGGTTGAACAATGGTAGCATCAGGTTCTTTTATTTACTAAAGGAAACATTTAAAAACTATAATTGATTGGAAATTCTTGAGACTTAGTATTTTAACTAAACCATATTTTATTAAGGAGAGTAAAAGTGTGCAATATCTATAATGGTGTAGGTTCCATCCACCTTACATGGTCCCATTCACTATATGCTAGTTTTTGATACTAGGATTATATCCACCTATTAATATCACTGGGTTATATCCACCCAGGGCAAACCAAAATTCAGGGTTACATCCACCTAACGAGTTTTCATACCACCTACAAAGGTTTTTGAAATAGATACTAACTCAAGTAAGTTCCCATGCCCGCCCTTGATTGTGGGCATGACTATTCGAATAGTTTACACTCTGTAGAGACTGTATACTTTACCTACAAAAAAATCAACTCGTTATATTTTACATATTTTTTATATGTGTGAGTCAAGAAGATCACCACAAGGATTTTACGATGCATCACCTAGCGTAAGTTACGCTCACTAAGGTTTCATCTGAGTGAGGTTACGTCCATCACACCCAGACTCCCTTTTGCGTCATACGGCGGCTTACACTAGCGACACAACCTGTATCCACAATGGCTTAAAATCAGCGATACGACTCGTGGGTCACTCCAATGGTGCAATCTGTACTGGTGGATAGAAACTAGTTAGCCAGGTCGTATCCATTATAGACTTATAGTTGTATTATTTTACATTAGAAGGTCATCATAGAATTTAGTTCTTAGAGTTATCTAGGTGGTTCTTACCACAAACCATAATTTCTCATACTACATCTGCACCAACCATCTTACCATCTGTCTAGATATGGTAATAACAAGTTTAGGGTTTTGAGAAGCACAAAAGGAAGTTATCTCAAATAAATTAGTCATTTCCTTCAAATGACTATCTAAAATAATTTTCATAATTAAAAGATGATGACCGGGCAATTTAATACCCTGGATACTTATGCAAGACTAGTATGACACTTAAGTACAATTTATAGCTAGTAAATTTACTATTAAGTTTCTATGGTGACAAAGATTATATGATTCAAGTGTCCAAAGTATGGTGTAATAATACTACAATGTCAAAAAGGCATATATCTAACCTTAACTTGTTCATCCATTTGCATAACAAGTAATCATGCAATTTGATAATTTAAACAAATATAAATTTTCTTTAAAATTTAGGTTCAATATAATCATAGTATTGACTTGCCTGGTTCATAAGCTGGTTGGTCTTGAAAATTTTGAGTTGCCTCGTACTATGGCTCTTATGTGTCCTTGTACTCTATTCGGATAATCACATTGGAAAGCAAATAAATATGTGAGCAAAACAAATAAATTCAAATGAACTCCAAATTGAACAATTGCACTACCATTAGATAGATCTTGAATTTAGAAAAAAAAATTCATTAAATCTGGAGTTAAAATGAGTTAGAACAGACTCTCCAAAGTTTAAATTTGGATTAAATCCAAAAATTAACAGAGCAAAGAGAGTCTCTCTCACTGACATGCAAGGTCCATCGGATTTAAATTAATTTTCAAAATATTTTCCTTCTTAGCATCCTGGTTCTGGTTTTCAGTGCCTTTTTCAAGTTTTTAAAATAAAATTAACCATTTGGATTTTTCTTGAATGAATTAAAGCTTAATTGAAATTTTCTAAAAACATTAATATGAATAAAATAAACTTCAATTAATTCAAAACCTATTTTATTTTGGGTTTCTTGTGATGCAAGAATTTGTTTTGTATTTTCTTGGATTTTTGGAGTTTATTTGCTATTTATTAGAGCTCAATTTATTTTATCCTAATTTTTGGAATTATGAAATTCTCTAAAATCCCAAAATATCCAAACAGTACTATGTGTACTGTTCATCTTCAACATCTAGTGTCTAGACCATTGAAAACATAACACTGTCTCCAATTCAAACACCACCTCCTCGCACTATAAAAACGCAGGCCATTCACTTCAAAATACTCGCCTCGATCTCCTCTTCCAAAACCCTTGGGCTCCATCTTCGATTCTGCTTCCATGTCGTCAAATCGAGCCCGAGAAGCCAAACGCCGTCAAAGTCTTCCTCGCTGTGTTTGGTCACCACTAGTGAGCTTTAGCTCATGCCATCACCACTACAA
This sequence comes from Dendrocalamus sinicus, assembly GCA_036346575.1. Taxonomy (NCBI): domain Eukaryota; kingdom Viridiplantae; phylum Streptophyta; class Magnoliopsida; order Poales; family Poaceae; genus Dendrocalamus; species Dendrocalamus sinicus. The sequence goes on along the minus strand of CM070653.1, from coordinate 7,769,880 downwards.
GATTCACCTCATCGCGTTGTACATGGTGCTCCCCTTGCTTTGCCTGGAAACCCACTGCAAATTTGTCGTCGTCGACACCTAGCCATGACCGCCTAGGACACCTTGCGTTCCTGTCTATCCGATGAGATTGTTTTCAATCTTTCCACGTCAAAATGTGTTCTACCTTCAAATATAGATATCCTCAAAGTTGGTTCGGTTTTCCTTCACTAAGCACTGAGATCTCGAGTTTCTCATTTTGTTTTCTAGTCGGCACCGTTCAATCGTCGATTGTGTCATTTCCACTTCCCTATTCACCGCGCCGTGTTCTAGCCAGTGCTCATGCTCTCTACCACCATCCGCCACTGGAGCATCGCCGCCCCTGTAACCCATCTTTGGCCGCCGCCAAGAGCATTGCCCACACTGCAACAGTGCTCAATTCGCCATGCCACCATCTCCCATGTGTTGCTCATGTCACTAGCAATCCACTTTTTCCATCCCCATGCCTCTAGCCTCTTCCCTCGTCAGCACCATTGCCAAAATCATGCGCTGCACAAGGTGTTCTTTGCCTATGTTAGCTTCTTTGTTTCTTCTTTGAGTCACTTGTAGCCAGTTCCCACATGTCATCCTTTTCCTTTTTCCTTTTCCAGATAGGGAATATTCAGAATATTCCCTCCTTTCTCTTTTCAGCCTTTTCCCCTTCGATCAATCTTCCAAGAGCCTGTTCTCCTCCGTCTAAACTCTGATTGATCCGATTCTTCTTCTTAAATTCATCTAAAATTGAAATATATCTTTTTTTCTAGTTTTGTTATTTTTTATTTTCTTTGGATTTATTTATGTTTTATTCGCTTTCTCTCTCATTAAATAACGTCTTCGAAGAAGCAGAAGTAGGACCTAAAGTTCAAGAGTTGGTAATTAAGTAAGGCCAAGGAAAGTCATGACTTTTAATTATATTGAACCTATTATTTCAAATCTATTATTTTATTTTAAATTATTCTGTATTTATAATTTAGTACAAACCTTTGTACCTATTAGTTATCAATCAATTTGATTAATCCCTCATTTAATAATTTGAATGACATGATTCCATTATCAATATAGGATGGTTAATTCTCTAGTGATAAATAGTAGTATCCACTTTGGTTGTACATTTAATATGCTTAGTCATACTATTGTTGTATTGGGTTCATCATCACATGTTGATTAGTTAATTAATTTTGACTTAATGAGATATTGAATTATGGTGCTAGCCACAGTTATAAAATTTGTGTACCATGACATAGGTGTTATCATTGGTGTTGGTTAAACAAAATGATTTTCACTTAGGCGAGTGATCATGCAGTAAAGTGGGGTGCTTTCAAACATTGGGTTGAGGATGTCTCGCTTGGGTATTGATTAAGGACTTAACTTTTGTGCACTATTGATCTGAGCCTTACGGTGGAACCACATGTCTAGTATGGGATGGACCTGACTAACTAATTTATGATATTTCAACTTTGATATCATCATTGAGATGAATGTGGGTGTGGTCGTAGCTATTGTCTCACATTGGCGCAAGAGGGGATTTTACCAACTAGGTCAAATCCTACTCTACAGCAAAATCTTGGCAGACAAAATTGGATTGAGTTTGAGCATTGTAAAGGCATTTTTATGATCTTCTTGGTCGGCACTCCTAAGAAAGTGTGTTGTTGCGCAGATATTACAAGTTAATCATATCATGTGAGTAAAGTTGTGCAATATCTGTAGAGTATAAAACTATTTGAATAGCTATATCCTAGTTATGGACAATGATGCGTGATTTCACGCAAGGGTTAGAATTTCATGAAGGTTGGGTTTGTTGGGAAGTAAATGGCAGTTCACTTGTGGTCTACTCAATTCCATTGAGTTATTTATTTAATAATTAATTTCAAAGTGTATTTCAATCTATTTATTGCATTTACTTTAAATTGTTGTTTCTGTAAGTTAACCACTCAACCGTCCTTTGATAAACCTTGTATTATTATATATTGCATCTTATTACAAATAACTTGCTAAGTGCTCTATGTACTCATAGCTATATCAATTATTACTTAGTTGCTAAAGAAGAACCATATCAACCAAAGGTATTTGAAAGAAGATTCTTTGAAGACTTCGCAAATTAGAACTTCTCTTCCCAGTTGATTGTGTGTGGACATGTCGAATGTATGTTTATCTTTATTTTTCGCTAGTAGTTTTTGTTAGACCCTTCAGGTTAATATTTGTAAGCTTGGCCATAAGGTCGCTACATTATTAATTTATAATATTTATGTCTTTCATAGTTAATTGTGATCATGGTTAATATTTCATCTATGTTTTCCCTGTGTGCACTAGCGTGATGCTGGACTAGTGTAGAATACACAGGAGAGTCCATATTTGCATATTCAGGTCTCGACACCTACTGAAAAGATCACAGAGGTTGACAGATGGGCTCCACGGGTTTTAAATTTATTTTTTATTTAAATTCCTAAAGGAAAAGGCTGAGAGACTGACAAGTGGGACACATATGCTATAGACACAGTAAATGGGCCCACATGTTAGTGACTCTTGCTGACTTAACCGGTTTTAAACAGTTTTTAAGCTAATAGGGCCCACATGTCATAGAGACAATGACTTAACAGGGAGGGCCCACTGGTTAGCGAGGTTTAACAAAAACTAGCCATGGTAATTAACTTAAGCTAATTATGTAGTTGAACTAATGACGAATGAACAGTGTGTCTTCTTCCCACCAAAGAGAGCTAAGTCAGAGGGGAGGCCAAAAATGGGATCCTCACACTAAATTGCACCTAGAGGTGAGGCGGCGTGGGTTGATTTAGGGGCCGTGGTGGTCTGCGGGGGAGCTAGGTGGCAGTGACAGTTGAAGCATGGCACCACTGTGGACAATGGCACTAGAAGCTAATTCCTTGCTAGGGGAGCAACTAGATGTGGAGGGGAACTTACCTGAGGCAATGGCGAAGCTTAGGGAACGAAGGAACGGACTGGCAGTGTAGACTCAATCGATGGTGAGGAGGTCATCGCGGGTAGCTTGCCGGAGAGGGAGAGGATGATCGGTGAGGCTTGGATCGTCTTCGGGACTCCAAGGTGGTGCTCCTAGTGCGGGGAATCAAAAGAAGGTGTGGCGGTTCCCGATCAGCGTTGATGGCGCTTGGCTTGGGTGATCGAAGGGAAGGAAGAAGGGAGTGGGAGGCACTCGGGGGCAATTGGAGTAGTGGGGATGGAATTGGGAGCATGTGGAGATGATGCACAGCCTTTATAGCCGATGGGAAGAGGGGATGGCCGTTGGGCGCCATCAATGCCGTGCGAGGGCAGAAGGCAGTGGCGCTTGGCGCACGGCACGGGCATATGGCAAAGGAGGCAGAGCTTGACGTGTGGCGTAGGAGTAACTATGGAGGTGACAGCTCAGGGCAACGGTTGGGAGCGCGGATCTCAGGCACGCGAGGGCGACACAGTGTGGGCATGGTGTGGGAGCGACGAGCACGAACACGGTTTGGCATCGAAAGGAGGGAGGAGATAGGGGGGTCTAGGTAGGTAGGGGCGCAACACGAGGCTAGCTCAAGGGCGCACAGGGGCGGACGCGGTGGATGTGGTGGGCGACGTTGCCGATGCACGCACGACATGGTCAGCGCGCACTAGGCACGAGCTAGGCGGCGTGGGCTAACTTGGGCTAGGCCGAAGTCTAGCTGGGCCAGGCTAGGGGAGAGGGGAGGACAGGCTAGGTCAGAGGAGGATGGGCTAGGCCAAGCCCAAGGGAGGATTGGGTTTGAAAATTTTGAAATGTGATTGAATTTTGAGTTGAACTTTTTGATTGCAAATTCAAATTTGAATTTTATTCAAGCAAATTTCAGGGCTCCTAAAATGGGCGTTACAGTCATGGGGAGAACACGAGTGGGAGAGAAGAAAATGGTAATCACAGTTCTGGTATTTTGAGGAAAGTTGAGTCATTAGTGGCATTTTCCGATGTCATAAAACCAATATAGCAAAATCCAGAAGTCCGAAAACATTATTGGCATAGACCAAATATATTCGTAAGCGATCTTTTAGAAAAATATTTGTAAGCGATTTCGTCATTGTACTCACAGAAACTAGAATGTTTTTGGCTGAAAATGAGTCATCTCATGGCAATCGCAGGCTCTGCGAGATCTGCGGCGAGAACGCGGCGAACATCACCGGCTGGGACGGCGGCGGCAAGGAGTTCATGCTGCAGTGGCACGGGACGGCGGGCATGGACGGCGGAGGCTCGTCCAAGGCGTGCGGCTTCTGCAGAAGCCAGTCATTCTGCAATCTCCTGATTGCATGCTTGATCATTGCATTCATCCTGCCTTGGTTCTTCCATAATCACATTATTTGAGATCTCGCATTTTAGGTAAATCTTTCTAGGTTATGCAGGTCTTTGCATGGATAGATACGGACCATTACCTGTCTAGAATTTTTTTGGAATTAAGATGTCGCGAGTTCCCAACAGACTCAACTAGTCAAGGTGGTTTATCTGTCAACCTGAATTAGATACAACTCGTAAAAGTCATCTGAACTTTTGTAACTTCAAGATGCTGCATTTCCTCTTCCAGTACCGTTGGCGAGCAATAAACTCTGAATTTTGATAAACAATGCATCAGCATTACCATGATACATGCACTAATTTACGTACGCTCTCGTTTTCAGTGGATGCATACGTTGTCACGACGTGGATAAGCAGAAAAGTCATATCACAATCTACACGAAAACGCACCCAAAAATCATCAATAAACTATTTGGCAGTCACTTCAGTTTTTGCTGGCAAAATGAAAACGGCAAGAAAAAACAAGTAGAAACTGCGGGTAGATTCAAGTCTGCCCTTAAAGTCTGGAGATTTAAAAAAATGAAAGCATTAAGCGTTGCGATGGGATTATAGACGCAGAAGGTCAACTCCAAACGAGGCAAAACTGACAGTGCATTTAGTATCCAAGAAACATACAATTCCATGATCCAGATGGAACTCAGTTCTGAAGGGCAACTGATTTACTCATAATAATTACGACGTGTTGGCTTGGGCCTTGTTGAGGATGACACCCTCGTACTTGACCTGGAACCACTTCATGGCATCTTCCTTGGTCACCCTGTGCTGGATCCCGACACGAGATTTGCACCTACGCCGGCGAGCAACACGGTATCCAGCACGCTCAAGAACAACATAGAAGTCCATGCCATAAATACCAGTTGACGGGTCATACCTGAAAAAAAGTTAAGTATCTATACATTAGCATATTACTCTTATCATGCAAACAATACTAACATATATAGCTGTGATTAGTCTGGAGTGCACAACACAGAAAGTTATTTCAGATAAAAAAAAGGGCTGTAATATACAAAGTATAAATGATCTGACAAAGAAACTAGTAGCTGGCAGTATTATCTCAGAATGAAAACATTTCATTTCTACACTTTTAACATAGGACAAACAATATTCTAGTACCTCCGAAAGTAAACAATAGCAATTGCACTTAGGCTACAATCACTTGTCAAATAATAGACCCATTATTTTGCATAGAAAAATAGATTGAGAGCTTGAGAATTCCAGCCAGCAGCAAATTTCAGAATGCAATCCACTGGGTAAAAATGGAAGCAATTTTGAAACTTGGCTTCTATATCAAATATTGCAGATAGTTTATCAATCTTATATTTCAAATCAAAATACATTACCTTAAAAAGAGATAAAATCTATGTGCTTTATAACCACCACTGGTGAACACTTAAAAAAATATGGGCCACACTGATAAGGGGCATCTCTAACGAATCAAACTTGATGAACAGTAATAACAAAAATTTCATCCTGACTTCGCATATCCCCACTTATAGAAAAAAAGTTTCGTAATAGCAACTACTTGACCTAATGGCTACTTGAACAGAAGACTGCATTAAATACTAAAATTTCCAAATGCATCATGGTGGTTTATCACAATACTGCGAAAAACAGCCGTATCCACACACTGTAGTATTTGATGCCCGGTACATTGAAGAAATGACACTGGTTTTCAGATACTGCGGTTTTCAAATACGGTGACATCCAAATATACCATACATTGTGAATACATGCAGACTTGTACTTACCGCTACTCCAGCACTAGTTCACATTGGTAAACCAAAATATCTCAGTATTTCGCAACTAAGATAAAACAGACGTGATTTGGAGCCATTTATGTAGGGCAAGAGAACCAAACATGACCTAAGATCGAACCCAGTGGTCCAAAACAAAACAAGATAATTCACACAGATTATAGCAGCAAAATGTTCTCACAATAATAAATGTGGAAAAAAATGAGCATCCAACAAGTGCATATCTGTTCGTCTACTACACAAGAATACCTAAATAAGAGACCAAGCCCTAAGCTACTGTAAAATCCCGCAAATCATACTATGTATATGAATGACGAGAAATCACCACCATCTTACAACCAAGTAAATTGGGCTATACCACTCGAGTGAACCAAACCATGTCATAATAAACTCTACTCATGGTAATAGGTAACCCACACATTGAAACTGTAAACAGAACAGGACTACAGGACAGATCATCTTACTTGATGCCAAGATCAATGTGCTCCTGAATACCGAACCCAAAGCAGCCAGTCTCACTGAAGTTCCTCCTCAGCAGCTCGTACTCCTTCACCTTCAGCCCGCTCTCCAGAAGCTGCATTGCCTTCTCGCCCCTGACCGTGACGTAGCAGGCGATCTTCTCGTTACGCCGGATACCAAAAGACCTCACAGTGTACCTCGCTGCAAGATCACACCACCATCGCCGTAAACACCATGGGTTGCTGAAACCATCTCAACTTAATCATCGAACAAACTTTAGCTTGCAAAGAAGCTCTTTCTTACCCTTGGAGAAGACCGGCGACTGCCCGCTCAGCTGCTCCAACACCTAAGAGGAGCAGAGTCGGGGGAAATCAGCAATTGCATAAAAAAAGGAAAAATAACTGTGCAAGTTCTTGACAAGTTTGCTTTTGAGGTGAATTGCGCACGCCGCACTCGAAGATCTATAACCGCACGCCGTGGAGCAAATTAAATCTAACAAAGGATTTTTTTTTTTTTATCGAGGTACTCGTGTTGGGATGGGTGAGCGATTGATGATACCTTGGAGGCGCGGGTGAGGCGGTCGCCGCTCTCGCCGACGGAGATGTTGAGCACGAGCTTCTGCACCTTGATCTCCCGCATCGGGTTCGACTGCTTCTTCTCCGACGCCTGCGAAATCCACGCACATAAGCAACCAACCAACCCATCACCGGCGAACGAACTACCAAAAATGCGAAAAATGTGGCGGGACTCACCATGGCGATCCGGGGGAGCGTAGAGGCGCGGCGGCCGGTGGAGAGGAAGGCGAAGGAGAAGGGTTTAGCTGAGTCGGGGTGTGGCTGCTGCGGCGGAAACCCTAGACAGCCCCCGAGTTCTTATATAGCGAGCGCCGGCGGTTGCCGCGCGAGGCTTTGGCAGAATGGCGTGGGGAACCTGGAGCGGTCCGATCGGAGAATGGACGGCTAAGATGTAAGGTCAGCTCAGGCCTTGGGGCTGTGGAGCATCTCCGGTCCAGCTGGCTTCGTTGGATTGGGCTGCTAGAGGCTCTTGGAGCCTAGACCTACCTCAACCCATGTAGAGGCAAGGGGAAAAAGCCAAATTTGGATATACGCCATTTCAAAACATTAAATTTTGATTTTTCAAAAAAAAAAACATTGAAATTTGTGAAATATCACTTAGTTTCAAAAAATTAGAAACATGGCACTCAGCTCCTTTTCTCCTTTGCAAAAAGTCATTTTCTCCTATTTTCCTAACCTTTTATCCCCTTTTCCATTTATCCTCAAGTGAAGTGAGGCCAACGTTAACAATACCATCAATAAGCAAATCTAAATGCCAGTATCAGTGGCAGATCCAAGGAGTACTAATGAGACTTGCTCACCAGTTTATCGAATACCGAGTTACCAGTCTATAGTAGCCTACCGCATTGCCGACATGTCGCCTGCCAGTGTTGCCTACCGAAGTGCCTAGCTGCCTCCTTGCTGCGGCCCTGTGTTGCACACACGCCTAATGTCCCTGCCCCCAACCCCTACCAACATCATATTTTAGAACTGAAGATAGTGCCAACAATGTTATATTTGGTATCCATGTTTCCATGTATATGCCTCACCAAAGATAACCTGATCATTGTATTTCTATAGTCAAGTTGCATATCTTGAATACACCAAGTTAAGGATATTGCCATGATATATATCCTCTTATTTCCAAGGATCTATTCAATAGAGATGAAATTGATCTTTATAGCTCCTTTATCAAGTTTCCATAATACATGAAAATAGTGTTGTCCTAAAGATGCTATATCATTACCATGATTCAGAATTAATTAATAGAGCTCCGTGATCACATTATCAGTTTGTATGGTTGATTGGCTGCACTAAGGACCAATTTATGATAGTGTAATTCAGGATGAGATGATTAAATATCATGCTTATGTTACAACAAAATGTGATTGTTCATGTTTGAATGACATTTGGGAAGATGCATTCATACATCTAAAAATCATCATCTTAGAATCATCTGTCACACATTCACTATGCGTCATACACTCAACGAACTTTTAAGCCCCAAACTGGGCCCAAGCTCAATGTGATCTATCTACTAAAGGCTTGATGACTGAAGGAATTGACTATATTGATGCTAAGACGTAGCCACGTAAGATAATCAGGGGCTATTTCTTTAGGTGACTGAGCTTGTTCCTTCTAGATCAGAGTGCTCAACAAGCTAATCTAGGGCTATTTCTTTAGGTCTCGAATTCTAGAATTTGACTTTCCACCACCACCCTCAAAGGCAGTTTCATCACAAGGCGACTCCCTCTCCGTGCCATATCACTTCCCAGCAGTGCCACACATGCGGTCATTGGTCGCAAGGATGCCCAACCGCTCCGCCTACTAAATGTTGCAGATGCATGCCTACACCAGATAGGTGGTTACTGGTGCTTCACTAGACCCCAAAGCATATGTACTTGCAACCCCTCACCGACTTACTAATTAAGGCATAAGCTAAGAAAATGGACCATCTCGTCCCCATGCTCCCTTCTCTCCCCGGCTGCTTCACCCTATGCCTACTGCTCCTACACCTCGCATTGGTTGGCCGATTGTAGGGGCACTAGCCCCAGCTGCCCCTCCCCTGTTGGGTTCGCCACTAGCCAGTATGGCAGTATGTGATAGTGTTGAAGGATATTTGGAGCCAATAGAAGTTAGGCCTGCTCTTTTTGGCTTCGGTTGATGAATAGTAACAGTTTGTAGAGAAGTCATACAGAAAGAGAGACTTAGGTGTGATTTTGGCTGATATAAATGAAGTCGATGTAGTGTCTACTACAATCAACTAGTAGACACTGTCTTAGAAAGACACTATTTGAAAGCTAGGTACTGTAGAAAAACCATTTACTGTAGAAAATTCAGAAACTGAAGCTGAAAAGAAGAGGCGTGTTATCTGCTCAAGTCGGGCACGACAGAGACTAGGAGTCAAAATGTCAAGTACTAAAGCCCAAATGCTATTTTCAGATGCATTTTCACCACTTGTTTATGGTGACCCCTCCTGTTTTCATATGCATCCGCTATTTTCAATCATGAATTAAACTCCTACCTGTCCCTAAAACAAAGGTATTTTTGTACCTTCCCTCTAAGCAAAATTGTTATTTTTTACCATTTGAACTTTATGTTTTGCTGTTTCTAAAAAACTTTATGTTTTGCTTACACAGTCACGTCGAATGAAAATTAACCACTTGTGCCTTTGTGCCATTTTAGAAGAAAAAAAATGTTGTGCTCTATCGCAGAATCAATGGGGTAAAATTTATTTACAAAAGACATTTCCCAATTCTAGTAGGTTACCAATCAGTAATTGTGGGTAAAAAAATAGTTGGCTAATAATGCAAATGCCCCAAAATTTTCTAATGGTATTTGTTTGAGTTCTATATCCATTATTCTTTTCTTTCTAAGATTCTAAAGAAATCTCTTATATAAGTATTACCAAATGTACTAATGCGACCAGAAAATGAAAGAGAAAAACTAAAGGACATTGTACCGTCAAAGCAAAAAAAACAACAGGATACGTCCGAGCCATTTGATCAAATGGACAGCATTAGGCGCAGTGCACCCACCTCTCCTCCTTATCCCATCTCTTCCTCTTTCCTCAACATGCATACGTCTTCTTCATGCATTCCCCAGAAACCTCCCCTCTCTCCACTCGTGCAGGGTGAGCGGTGGGTCAGCCCTTGAGTGACGCGCACCGAGCGATGGTGGGTAGGTCGTCTGCTCAGCAAGAGGCCACACACACTTAGGAGGCACAGTCTGGCGCGATGGGCCGCAGAGCTGTGGGTATGGCTGGAGATGGCCTAGGGTGCCATGCGTGACTGATCAAATGGTTCGAGCCATTGGACCTTGAAGTAGAGCGTATTGTTGAGCACAGTATCGATGTCCTTGTTTGTGGCTTTGGGCGAGACAACGGATGTTTCTTAACATGAAACTCACATTTGTAGCTTGATATTTCAGTTTTGAAACTTTTTGAAACTTGAAGTTTTATTTTGTAAAATCATGTAAGTGCAATTGTATTAGTTTGATGAAACTTTTTGCAGTTTTGTGAGCATATCCATGAAGTTGAATAAGTTTTATGAAGTTTCATAAAGTTTCAGGAGATTTTATGGCTAAGTTTTATAAAACTTTGAGGAGGTTTTCATGCCTGTAACATCCCAAAAAATCACTATCTTTAAAAATTAATACCTAATTATTTATTTACAAGTGTCTGGATTTTATTTCAATTTTATTTGGATTTTATGTGTAATTTTGGAAGAAAATCTCAAAATTCAAATTCTGAAAGTTCAAATTCAAATCTCCAAAAAAAAATATCCCAAGAGGTCATCCATCCTTATTCTATCCTCAAACCCGCACGCTTAGCTTTGAAGTCCTTACAAGAACCAATGCTTCTTTTTTGTTTCATTCAGTTGTACCCTTCTCCTTTAGCATGCTATTCATTTTCCTTTCCTGTTCACCACATGCTCGTTGGCCAAACTCCATCCTGCTACTCTCTCTCCTCCCTTCTTCAACCAAACTCCAACATAGCCATTGCTTGCAAGCCTCAATCAATTCTTCCCACCAAAATTAAATTGCATGCATGGAAAACCTCTACAATCACGGCTAGGAATGAACTCATTTCTATTTCTTAGTCATTAAATCCTTAGTTTTTCAGTTTCTTTGCATTCAAGCCTAGAAATTGACGCTAAATAAATTCGGCCGATTCATTCCTGTTTCTCTTGCCTATAAAATAGAGCAATGTGATAGTGTTCTACCCCTTCACACCCCTCCCAAACCTCACAACCTCTCGAGCACCATCATAGCTGCGACCAACGTCTTCCCGAGCACCGGCCGTCATCTCGACCTCACCATCTTTCACTCCAGTGAAGTTTTTCAAAATCCTTTTATGGCATATCATGTTTTCGAGCCTCAGCATCATCCATGTCAAATTAATTTGATTTTTATGAAGGGAATTGTCATCTTTGGTGAGCCATTCTTTGATTCCTCACAACCACACCATCATCACCACCCGCTTTACCTATGCCAAGCTTCGGTTTGGTCAATGCATCTGTAGGACCGAAATGGCAACAGAGGGGGGGTGAATGGTGCCTTCAAAACCGCCCCAAGTATTCTCACACACTTCTTCTCCGATAGTTATAACAGCTATGAAGCCAAAAGATACATGCTTACTGGAAACTTAAAAAGATCTAAACTAGAAAAGAAAAACGAGACAGGAAAACCGAAGTAAACCAGGAGCGGCAACCAAAGGCATGCCTTGAGGCCGGTCTGACCGCCTGTGAGATAGTGGTCGAACCACCTGGCCTCTGCCGGTCTAACCTCCGAGCTACTGCCGGTTTGACCGCTAGCAGAGTAGCAGTCTGACCGCAGATGCCTCCCTAGTTTAATTGCTGAAAACCCTAGCGGTCTGAGAACTATTGCTACCCCGGTCTGACCGTGAGCAGAGTTTTCAGATTCAGATAAGAATACCCGAAGACAGAAAACAGACCAGAACAAAGAGCAACTGAAAACCAAAAACACAATAACTATTGTGAAGAAGAAACAAAAAGCAAAGAAAGGATCAAACAAAAGCTGAGCTTCTTAGGTCACAAGATTCAATCTTCAACCTAAATAACTGGTTGAACTCAGGGAGAAGAATTCAGATCCAAAAGAACAGGAAAACCAAAATTCAGATTTTGCTGAAAACTGAAGCACACAGAGAAGACTGAGCACATAAGACCGACAAGACTTAATTTTCAAAACACTTGAGATTCTTGGCTTTTTTTTATCATAGGGCTTCAACCTAAAACTCAAACTCGGCAAGAACAAACATCAGAGCAAGAAAATCAAAAACTTGAACCTCAGAGCCTGAGAACCGAAAAGAACACAGCAGGTGAGACACGATCTAGATAGCTCATGATTCTCAGATCCTTTGTTCATGAGTCTTTGGATTACAGCAGAGAAACGCTCTCAGATGAGAAAACACATAGCCAAAGCAATTTTTAGCCGAAATGCTAAGAACACTAAATTACTCTACCTCCAAACCCTAGAAATGGAGAAAACAGAGGAAGTGCAACGATTCATTTCTTGGGAAGTATTCTGCTGATAAAAACGATTGCTCTCAGGAATGTGCTAGCCAAGGGGCTTTGAGGATATTCCTAGTTCAGAGCAACATCACAGGCAAGCCAAAAGAACTAGAAAGTCTAAGAATGAACATCAACCAGAAACTGAAACAGAGCAAGGAAATGCACTCATCAAGTTAACACAGGAAGAACAGCTCAAAGAATGATGAGAAGACATGAATGATTCATAAAGAAATTGTTTACAGCCATCTCTGCCATCTCTCACATTCTGAGAGGAACTCACGCAACAGAAAATCAAGAACACCAACCCACAGACTCATCCACAGACAAAGGACCAAAGCAAACTGCTCTGCCCAACAACTCACGCAGACCTAGGAGAAAAGCAAAAACTCCACTCACTCCAAGTGCACACCACCTCTATTTATAGCTTTCAATTACCGGGTTTACAACTCGCTTTACCCGCTAATTCCAACAACCTCAGTACTTTATCCATTAGCTTCAACCGAGTCCGCTTCCTCAAGCCTGAGTCAATCTTACCAAATTGCCCCTCATGCTTCTTCCTGGAAGCTTCCTCTTTTCTTGTTGTCCAAGCCTCGCGACCACCTTGAATCCTCGCCGTCTTCTGCATCTCCCGACCACTTCGACCTCAGCACCGCCTGTGCCTAGTCCAACCATCCCATGCCTCGCCACGACTTAGCTTCAAGGTCCTGCAGCCATCATAGACAATAAAACATCACATAGCACCGCTCGAAATATTATAATCATACATTAGCATCAGAAGAAGGTACTCAAGCACGAAATAGCCCAACAACCGGTCGAAAAGAGAACAAGCAACCCAAGCTCGTCCAACTGCAGCCGACTGTACTACTCTACGACTTGACACAAAACACACAAATCAAACTCAAACTTTTCAAAACAAGTGTCAATTACTCATCACACTCATGGGGTCACATCCACATGGTCTCTCAGCATCGCTGTAGAACTCCAGCACTGGTGCCAGCCCATTGTCTGCTGCCATTCACCGTCGCAAGCCAAACTCCGACTATTCTCCAGCCAAGCCAATTTCACCAACGTGTTCCATAGGCCGAGGCCGTGCCCATGCTCACTTTATTTCTCTGCATTCCATGCTTGCGCGCCGTTGCCCACATGAGCCACCCATGGCCACGCCCTAAGCACTGCCACTACACCATGTCTCTGGCCATACCACCATCACCCATGTGTTGCTCAGGTACTTAACAACCCATTTTACCGATTGGCTCCACCTCTCACGTCTCCCCTCGCTGGTGATGCCCTCATCTCCATGTGCCTCCCTCTCTCTATTTCTTCTCTCGTTCCACTCTCTATTCTTTGCTTCATCTATTTTTCCTTGAGCCTTTGTCACATGTGCTAGCATAGCCTAGTGGTGGACGCTTGGGCTTGGATACATTAGGTTGTGAGTTCAAAACTCATTGACCCTTTCCAAATATGTATTTTGTGTGCATTAGAAACCTTAGAATTGGCGTTGAGAACTTCATGAACATTGTGGACAGAACTGCAATCACGAGAACTTGATTGATCTTGTGTCTTCCTCTTTAGCCAAACTAACTTTCTTTCTTCTCCATCCACACCTCTAATTCCATGCATTGTTGTCTTGTTTGCACTGTGCAAAGGAGGAATTACATAAGTATCCGCACAAACTAGGATATTCTTCTCTCTCCCATAACCGATTGCTTCTTTCTCCTTGCGCAGTTCAGCACTACTAAGCCTTATAACTTCATATTGCATAAATGAAGCACAAATCAATGTAGTATTCACACTCTTGGCCACATCATCCCCTCCCCCTTCAAGTGAAATCGTCCTCGGTTTCATGGTAATCTTCACAAGCTCCTTGCCTTTGATGGCAATGTCAGAAATAATCTTCCCATCTCTCTTGGGCAGCAAAGATTGAAATACACCTTTATGCATAAAAGTAAAGCGATTGACTCTCCCTTGGTGTGTAACATTGCGATCAAACTGCCACGGACGCCCCAACATGATGTGGCACATGTGCATAGTCACAACGTCACACTCCACCTTATCTTCATATCCATCAATTGAAAACAGCACGCGAACTTTATGAGTAATTTTCAGCTTACCAACATTGTGAAGCCATTGCATATAGTATGGCTTAGGATGACGCCATGTGGTTAATGAGAGTGCATCAACCACGTCCTTGCTGATCACATTGTTGTAGCTTCCACCATCGATTATAAGCATGCATCGTTTGCCTTTGATCATGCATTGGGTTTGAAAAACACCACGTCGCTGCCCCTTCTCAACAATCAACTTATTGTCACCATCCACCTTATGAGTCATCAAAGTTGGACCAACCTCAGGATCACAATACACAACTTCTTGCGGAGAATCATTAAATTTCTCATTGTCATGTTTAGATTCCTCACTTTCGCCATCCGTGGCATATCCCTCATGTGTGAGTAGCACATTCCTTGCATTTGGGCAATCCCTCATCATGTGACCCCTACCCTTACACTTGAAGCACTCAATTTGACTTGTTCTAGTGGTGGAAAATGTGCTAGAATCAGATTTGGTTGCTTCTTTACCTCTGTTGCTTGCCTCCTTTGAAAGAGCCACATTTGAACGGCTTAATGCCGCCACCTTGGAGTGTGAACCAATATCATTGTCTTGCTGTGATGGACGCCTTTATGGGTTTGTTTGAGTGTTGGTATGTCCACCCTTGGCTTGTTTGCACTTCAATTGTTGTTCAGCACGTTCAGCTTGATGCACCAAGTCTTGGATGTTGTAGTAATTGACCATCTCCACCCTATCTTGCACATTCTCATTCAACCCATTAAAGAAACGTGCCATAGTAGCCTCATCATGCTCCTCTGTTCCTATACGGATTATCAACATCTCCATCTCTTTATAATACTCATCAACACTAGAATTACATTGGCGTAGTTGTTGTAGCCGGTTGTACAAGGTCCTAGTATAGTGTGCTGTGACAAAATGCCGCCTCAAAATATTCTTCAATTGTACCCAAGTATCCGAACGAGCTCCTATGTGACACAATTGATTCCACCAAACAAGAGCATATCCGGTGAACTCAATTGTCGCCAAACGAATCTTCTTATCCTCAGTATAGTGATGGCTGTCAAAAATTTGTTCGACACGCATCTCCCGCCCCAAGTACTCCTCCGGTTCAGTTTTACCATTAAATGATGGGATAGAAATTTTTATCCGTCCAATTCCATCATCCACGGCAACACGCTGAGCAAACCCAACACCATCACGCATACCTCCACCACGGGCAGCACCTCTGCTACGCATGTCCCTACCATGGTTAGCACCACGGTAGCCCTGAGCACGGCGCGGTTGTGGAGCAAAGCCCGCTGCACCATCAAAAACCTCCTCATGTTCGTCGTCTTCGTACGATGCACGCCGTTCGGGATATTAGGGTCCCTATTTAGCATGCTGAAATTGTGGTGGCTGGTTGCGTATCGCCTCCGTCAAAACATCAATTCGCGTCCCCAAATCATTAACATTGCCTTCAAGCTTCCGGTGACAACTCAAGAAGTAGTCATGTATCGCTTCAAGTCCAATTCGTACATCGGGCAGCAAAGACGTCGCATATTGGGGCGCCTCCCCAATTGGCTCGGCATGATTATGTCGCGCCTCGCCATCTTTAGTCTTCATAGAACCCGCCATGAAGAAAAATTCAACAACTTTGTACCGTGATCAACCACGCTCTGATACCACGATGATGCGGACCAACTAAGGATTAGTTGATGCATAAGGATGCCCCGATATTTCCCGGTACGTTCAGTAAGGTTCCTTCTCTTTGGATAGAGTCTTCTCCTTGTCTTTATGTAGCAAACAATATTGATAAGGGCAATTTGCACAAGTATGTAAGGCGCACACTATAAGCAATCCGCCAAACTCTCCAAACTGTGAATTCAGCAAGACACGAATTAGATTCAATGAACCTTGTAGATTCGATGGACAATCTCAAGAATCTCCTATTCTTTCCTTGCACCAACTCAGCAAACTCCAAATGAGAAAATCTTGCAATCACGCGATCTGGCCGCCACCAACCATCAGGGCGATTTTCTCCTTTATTTCACAAGTATAAAAATTTACCATATCATAGCCTAAGTTACAATGGGGTTAAGGCCCTGGCCTTATATTGGTGCATAATGCACGGCCTTGACTAAAACTCACGCACAACCTGGCCTAAGGCCGAAACAAACTCCAATACGAACTAAAAAGGAAATATCTAAACTACTACCACTTTATTCACTCTCAATTTGCAACGTGATTATAAGGATTTTGTGGCCGGCACCTTGTCCATTATATGGGGCTTCGAAATAGCTTTCCAACGAGTCCAAAAACACCCAAATCGGACTCCGTTTGTAAAAGTTATAGGCGTTTTAGTGTTGGACTTCCTGTCTGACCCGAACCGAATCTGAACTGAATTGAAATCTTTATATGTTTTCTTTTCTTGTTCAAGGGGCTTCCAAATCCGTTTGGAACTTGAAAAGGAATCCTTCTCAACCTTTGGAAAGCCATGGTGTGGTCGGATTTTACCCTTACTTGCATTGCAATACTCGGACTCTTTATGTTTGGCAAGTCTCGCGCGTCTCTTCGGACAGCTCGTGCAGCATCCAATGAAGTTGCCATAACTTTATGTAGGAAGCTCCAATCAAGCGCCGTTTGATTTGTTGGAAAGTAGACTTCATTAGCTTTCCAAATATGTATTTTGTGTGCATTAGAAACCTCAGAATTGGCATTGAGAACTTCATAAAAATTGTGGACAGAACTGCAATCACGAGAACTTGATTGATCTTGTGTCTTCCTCTTTAGCCAAACTAACTTTCTTTCTTCTCCATCCACACCTCTAATTCCATGCATTGTTGTCTTGTTTGCACTGTGCAAAGGAGGAATCACACAAGCATCCGCACGAACTAGGATATTCTTCTCTCTCCCATAATCGATTGCTTCTTTCTCCTTGCGCAATTCCGTTGTACTAAGCCTTGTAACTTCAGATTGCATAGATGAAGCATAAATCAATGTAGCATTCACACTCTTGGCCACATCAGGGCGGGTGTGGGTTGGCTATCGCACATGAAAGCTAGGGTAGGGCTCAAGGAGGCGCGACCCAGCTTGCAAGAGGAGGACACTAGGAGGGGCAGTTGCGACTTGACGAACCAATGCTAGGGAGGGGGAGGACGGAGGACTAAAGAGGAAGTCAAGAGGGGAGGGGATCAGCTAGTCATCAGGTGCCAAATTTACGACCTGCAAGTGTCGCTGTAGCCAAGAGGCTGAGCCACCAGGCATCGAGGAGGAGGGGGCGAGGAGGAAAGTGGACCTAGCGCAACAGTGCAGTGGTATTTAATGTTTTCCCTAATTGTCTTGAGTAATCTTTACTGTTTACTTCTGTGGATGAAATGACCACTTGACATTGTATTGCATAGACAATTATAGAGTAATCTAGATTCTAGACTTTCTAGTTGTATTTTGTATAGGGATGAATTTTACAGTTTGTTCGTAGATTTGCAATAATGGAGAAATAAACTTTGCGTTACTATTTCACAAGAAATTTAAGTAGTACTCCCTCCACTGGTGAGGGAATATTTTTAGCAATGAATATTATCAAAAATAGATTTATATCAAGGTAGAGGATGAATGGCTCAAATTTAGAAGCAGTGATGATTATAGAAGCATAAGACGCTTCTAAGGCATGAAATCTCGTAAATAAATTTGCCCCATGATTCAAGTTAGCACCTCAGTGGTATGTTTAGTTTTTTAATGCTCATGATCATTTACAATTTACTATTGTATCACTAATTTTGCTAATTTTAATGTATAGATAACAGACTACTCACTAAAGAATATTTATATGTGTTTTGGGGATGCGCTTTTCATTAGCGAGGCACATTCATTGTATTTTACTTTTTTAGCTTTGCTTCTCTTCTATTTATATATGAATTTGAATCGTACGAACGTATAAGACTATGCTCGTGTCAATTTAGCTTAATCCTTTGAGCCCACTCTATATTTTTTATCCAAGCTTTGCTATTACGACCGAGGGTAAGCTCAAGTTTGATGAAGCCTCCTGTTGAATTCGCCCCTGCTTTCGTCCCACACCTGAGCTCGCCGCTGGTGCCACCCAGCACTCGAGCGGATGAGGTCCTTAAAGAACCCTCGCAGCTAGCCGCTGTCACTACTTGCTGCCCGAGAGGAGCAGGGTCGGGGGACACAAATGAGAATTACGTATGGGGCTTTTGAAAATTGCAACTATCGTGGCAGTGCCACATGTGTGGGAGATGCCAACGTGTGCGCTTGTGAGCCACTAATGAATCACTAAACGCATATTAGTTGTTGAATTATATGGGCCAAGCCCATACAATAATTCCTTTATTAAATCTCAAAGGCCCACTCATGCAAAGGAGGCATGCATGTGAACTTTAGTACCACATTGCTAGTTCTAGGAGAGGAAGACCACCTTAAAAGGGATGGTGCACTCCTAGCCACACTGCTATGAATGTATTCTGGGTTAGTAATGGCAAGCCTGAAGGTGTTCTTGATGCTGAAAAGCAGAAAGAATTCGAGACTGCCACTACTCTCTTTGTTGGATGCATTCTTAGTGTTCTTGCTGATCGTCTGTGCGAGGTGTATATGCACATGACAGACGCGAAGAAGTTGTGGGATGCACTGAATTCCAAATACGGTGCTTATCGATGTCAACAATGACATGTATGTCATGGAGCAATTTCATGACTACAAGATGGTTGATAACCGTTCGTAGTAGATCGGGCTCATGAGATACGAGGCCATTGCCAAGGAACTCGAACTCTGAAGTGTGCCTTACAGACAAGTTTGTGGTGGATGCATTATTGCGAAATTACCTTCTTCATGGAGGAATTTGAACAAGACTCAAACACAAGAGACAAGAGTACTCTGTTGAGAATCTGATTGGGTCTCTTGAAATTGAGGAGAAAGCTCGGAAAGGACGCTGTGTCTAAGGGTGATGGAGGGCGTCTAGTGCCAATGTGGTACGAAACCCTCAAGCAAGAACAAAGGAAATTTATCAAAGCCCTACTGGACAACCAACTTCAAGAAAAGAAGAACAACAATAATCGAATGATAGAACTTGCTTTGTGTGCGGTGAGCACGGTCACATGGCCAAGAAGTGCCCACAACGCAAAGGAAAGAAGGCACATGTAGGACAGACTTCTAAGTCATCAACGTGACCATTGGCAAGGCGGAGATGGGACTGGTATGGTAATTTACCTCTGTTCTTTCAGTTAGTCAATCTACCAATTGGTGGATTGATACAGAGCTAATGTACATGTGTGTCTGATATTTCGTTGTTTTCTTCTTATCAGTCGCCGGGATTTCTCCGTCCTAATGGGGAATGGGTCACATGCTCTGTTCATGGTGTTGTACGGTAGATCTGAAGTTTACTTCGGGAAAGATCGTGCGGTGAAGAACGTGCAGCATGTCCCTTCTATAGACAAGAATCTCGTTAGTGGCTCCCGTTTATGTAGGGACGGGCTTAAGTTGGTATTTGAGTCTAATAAAGTAGTCGTGTCTAAACATGGATATTTTATTGGTAAAGGCTATGAGTGCGGAGGCTTGTTCCGCTTTTCCCTTTCAGATTTCTGCAATAAGACTGTGAACCATATTTGTGGTAGTGTGAATGATGAGGCTAATGTTTGGCACTCACGTCTATGTCATATTAATTTTGGTTTGTTGTCTCGGCTTTCCAGTATGAATTTAATTCCAAACGTTTCCATTACCAAAGGTTCTAAATGCCATAGCTGTGTGCAATCAAAGCAACCTCGTAAGCCTCACAAGGCTGCCGAGGAGAGAAACTTGGCACCACTAGAACTCCTGCATTCAGATCTTTCTGAGATGAATGGCGTGTTGACGAAGGGTGGAAAACGATATTTCATGACATTGATTGATGATGCAACTAGGTTACATTATGTGTATTTATTGAAAACGAAAGATGAGACTTTAGACTATTTTAAAATCTATAAGGCGAAGTTAAAAACCAGTTAAATAGAAAGATAAAAGACTTAGGTCAGATCGTGGTGGAGAGTATTTCTCAAATGAATTTGACTTATTTTGTGAGGAACATGGCATTATACATGAGAGGACGCCTCCTTATTCTCCCGAGTCAAATGGGATTGCCGAAAGGAAAAATCGCACGTTGATCGACTTGGTGAATGCCATGTTAGACATTTGCGGGCTTACCTAAGGCATGGTGGGGAGACTTTGCTAACGTCTAATCATGTATTAAATAGAGTTCCTAATGAAATAAGGACAAAACACCATACGAGGTATGGATTGGGAGAAAACCATCACTTTCTTACTTGCGTACATGGGGGTGCTTGGCGAAAGTTAATGTGCCAATAACTAAGAAACGCAAGCTTGGACCTAAAACTGTGGACTGTGTATATCTGGGATATGCTAATCATAGCATTGCATATAGATTTTTGATAGTTAAAACTGAGATACCTGACATGCATGTTGGTACAATTATGGAGTCTCGAGATGCAACATTCTTTGAGAATATTTTTCCAATGAAGGATACACATAACACTACTAGTCAACCTTCTGAAATAATTCCCAGTTCAATCACACCACCGAACCTTTTGAACATACACATGAACTTGTCAATGAGGAGGATGACAGTGGAGCTTCTAGAAGGAGCAAGAGACAAAGGATATCCAAATCCTTTGGTGATGATTTCACTTGTGTACCTTGTGGACGACACTCCCAAGTCTATTTGAGCGTATGAATCACGATGCGGACTCTTTGGAAGGAGGCTGTCCAGTAGTGAAATGGATTCCATTATTGCTAATGGAACACGGGAGGTGACAGATAGACCTTATGGGTGCAAACCTGTAGGGTGCAAGTGGGTGTTCAAAAAGAAGCTTAGGCTGATGGTACTATTGAAAAGTACAAGGCTCGGCTTGTTGCCAAGGGCTATACTCGAGAAAGAAGGCGAAGATTTCTTTGACACTTACTCACTGTTGCTAGGTGACCACAATTCGAGTACTACTTGCTTTGGCTGCCTCACATGATCTTCTCGTTCATCAAATGGGCGTTAAGACAGCTTTTCTTAACGAGAGCTGGATGAGGAAATTTACATGGAACGACTGATGGATTTGTAGTAGAAGGTCAAAAAGGCAAGGTGTTAAAACTGTTGAAAATCTTTGTATGGTTCAAACAAGCCCCTAAGCGGTGGCATGAGAAGTTCGATAGAACAACGACATCTGCAGCTTTCTTTGTCAATGAGGCAGATAAATGTGTATACTATCGCTATGGTGGGGGTGAGGGAGTTATTCTATGCTTGTATGTGGATGACATCCTGATTTTTGGGGACAAACATCAATGTGATAAATGAGGTCAAATCCTTTTTGTCTCAAAATTTTGATATGAAAGATCTGGGAGTGGCTGATGTTATTCTAAACATTAAATTGATTAGAGGTGAGGATGGGATTACACTTTTGCAATCTCATTATGTGGAAAAGGTCTTGAGCCGTTTTGGCTTTTCTGACAGCAAGCCTTCTCCAACACCTTATGACCCTAGCGTGTTACTTCGTAAGAATAAGAAAATTGCTAGGAATCAGCTGGAATATTCTCAGATAATTGGCTCACTTATGTACCTAGCTGGTGCAACAAGGTCAGACATCTCCTTTGCTGTGAGCAAGTTGAGCGGTTTACATCTAACCCGGAGATGATCATCGGAAGGCGCTTGGCGAGTGTTGCGCTATCTGAAAGGTACCTCGAACTTTGGACTTCACTATCTTTGGGTACCGTCGGTCTTTGGAGGGTTATAGTGTTTTCCAACCGGATCTCGATCTTGATGAGATCAAAGCCACTAGTGGATATGTTTTCACTATTGGTGGTGGTGCTGTTTCAAGGAGGTCTTGCAAACAGACCATTTTGACGAGGTCAACCATGAAAGCAGAGCTTGCGGCACTAGACACTGCTACTGTTGAGGCAGAATGTCTACATGATCTATTGATGGATCTACCTACGGTGGAAAAGCTAGTGCCAGCTATCCTTATGAACTGTGATAATCAAACCGTTATCGCTAAAGTGAACAGTTCTAAGGATAATATGAAATCGTCTAGGCATGTCAAGAGACGATTGAAGTCTGTCAGGAAATTGAGAAACTCCGAGTTATAACCTTGGATTACATCCAAGCAGATAAAAACTCGCGAGATCCTTTACAAAGGGACTATCACGGAATGTGATAGATAGTGCATCGAAGGAGATGGGTATAAGACCCATGTGAGTTATCTATGGTAGTAACCCAACCTATGTGATTGGAGATCCGTGAATTAGAATCAGGAAAAACAAGCCATTAGTTAAGCTGGAGGAGAGTAATTTCAACCCTCTCTATGTGAAGATGCAATACTCTAAAGCGCAAGGCAGGTTGGTTAAGGCCTTAATGTGTTCCATTGGCTTTCAAAAGCGAAGACGTTATCTGTGAGCGTTCTTGAAAGAACACACCTATATGAGTCCAAGCTGTAGTCGCATCTATGGAGATCTTGGGAAAATCTCCTACTAAGCTCATGAAGAGACCAAGGAGTATGACTTATACGCTCCAACCGAGGGGTAGCCTCTTTGGCGGCCTAGTATCGATTAAGTCTTTAAGTGAAGCTTGCTTGCACCAAACTTGCAATTCAAGGCGTAGTCCATTGTTCAAGTTGTGAGTAAGTGTAGCTTGGAGTTCTAGGTGGATGTTCAACCTTAATCGGTCTCCATCGAAACACTGATATATAAACAGTACATTGGAATTCAGGCAAATCTCTGCGGGACTTTGAGATTTGGTGGGGGATTGTTGAATTATGTGGGCCAAGCCCATACAATAATTCCTATATTAAATCTCAAAGGCTCACTCATGCAAAGGAGGCATGCATGTGAACTTTAGTACCACATTGCTAGTTCTAGGAGAGGAAGACCACCTTAAAAGGGATGGTGCACTCCTAGCCACATGAGGCATGTGTGGGAGAGAACTAGAGGATCACACGCGCGCGCTCGCTCGCCTCGCCTCGCCGGGCCGGGGGGCGGGCGCAGGCGCACGGCACCTGCGTGAATGGTCCGCCAAAATCGGCTCCAGGTGCTTGCGCAGATGCGGCTTCTTTTTGCAGTTTTATTTTTGCTGTTTTGAGTGGCGGTGAATCCGGATCGGTTACGCGTGACTAATCCGTTTCGGTTATGAGTTATGGAGAACGTGCAGGCGTCTTGATCACACGTCCTGATTCTTCTATAAATACTGAGTCGCCGCCTCCATACAGTACAACCGATTCAATCTAGGGTTTTTGCCTCCTCCATTGTACTGCGCCGTCCCACGTAGTCTACTCCGTCCCGTCCGCCGGCGTGCACTGTCGTTCGGGAGAGCAGGTCTCCG
Source organism: Dendrocalamus sinicus (assembly GCA_036346575.1). Taxonomy (NCBI): domain Eukaryota; kingdom Viridiplantae; phylum Streptophyta; class Magnoliopsida; order Poales; family Poaceae; genus Dendrocalamus; species Dendrocalamus sinicus. Next base: position 7,745,848 of record CM070653.1, on the reverse strand, counting down.
GAACCGTCGCCCAAGTCCTGCACCGGAGAGGCGAATAAGGTTTTGGGAAGCGCTGCGCGATCGCCGCTGCAGCTCTGGCTCGTCTTCCTCGTCGTTCGGCTTCGGCGAATCGTCACCGACCTCGTGTCATCCACACCGTGCCTGCAGCGTCAACATCGGCAAACCGATCAGAACAGAATCATCGATACGTAACTGTCATGATTTATTTATGGAATAAATTGAACCTACATGTGCTTATATTTTCAACATTAGTGACACAGACGTGCATTTTGAAAGTACCATGACCTAAATGATACAACACAACAAGTTCAATGACCCGCCATGCTTTTTACTCATGCATAAGAGATACATTGGCAGGCTTTCCACAACACATTTCGATCATAAGAAGAAAAACCACATCCGCCACCTGCACAACAAACCTAGTTGACAAATTTGTTGAGCCTTTTTCCAATCTTTGATCTTCCTCAATACAATGATTTGTTCTGTCGGCAAAGAATTATTCTGTCGTGGGCCAACGTCGACGAGCGGAAACTATACGAGTGGAAGACGGTAGGGCGGACTTTGAACGACCGGCGACGAGAAGGCGCCAGCCGGCCAAGCAGAGCTGTGCCGCAGAACGCACAGCAGCAAGATGCGAACGGAGGAAGAAAGGTAAATTCTCTTTCTTAATCTCTTCCGAAGGATGCGGCAACCCCATCTATGGGTTAGCCTCTAACAAAGCAAGTCTAATCCGAATTAGAAACTATCTCTAATATCATATCTAATAATAAGAAATCAATCACTTTTAATCGCAAACACTAACTCATCCAATCGGTAATTCAAACTGCCGCCAAGTCGGACTATAGTCCGTCCGGCACTCCCTCCGCTCCTGCGTTCGGCGCTTGGACTCTGCAGCGTTGGAGGCGGACTGCTTGTTGCGGCGCGTGTAATATCTCCCAACCACGACATCTCTCCAGTCCTCTAGAAACAACTCATCCTCGAGCTGAAAGTCGGGATATAATCACTTAATTTCGGCCACGTCCTCCCAAGTAGTCTCGCTCGGAGGAGCACCCTGTCAGAGCAAGTCTTATAATACAGCCTTCAGCTGGCTGTATGGATACTTACAGCCCACTTATCAGCCTACTCATATAGTAGTTACAGCCAGCTGAAGGCTGTATGATCTACCCCTTCCTCTCACAAAGTTTCTTGGTTCTTGTGCTTCAGCTGGCTGTAAGCTTACAGCCCACCTCTCTTCTCTCTCTTCCTCTCTCTCCTCCACCTCAGCATACAGCCAGTTTACAGCCTCTTATAATACTTGCTCTCATGCCACCAAAATCTGCCACTTGCCACGTGCCAACCTCCCGTGAATTGCTTTAGTTGGCGTCGGAACTACAAGGCCATGGACCATTGGCGGAAGCTGCTGTAAGTTAGAGGGCAGCTCGCCGTGGAACTTCTTCAGAACGCCTACATGAAAGACATCACGAATACGGGCACTGGCTGGAAGGTGAAGACGATATGCCACTGACCCAATGTGTTGGGAAATCTGATAAGTCCCATAGAAACATGGATTCAACTTGCCGCCAGAGGATGGCGCCGAAATTGATGTAGTTGGCCAGTGTAGAAGACGGAGCCACACCCAGTTGTCCATGGCATATTCCACCTCGCTGTGTAGCTTATCATATTGGTGTTTGAAGATCTGTTGAGCCTGCAGTAAACGATCCCTGACCTCTGCCAAAAAGATATCCCGCTCAATCATAATATTATCAATGGCTGGCACTCGTGAATCCCCTTTTTCATAAGAGCGTAAACAAGGGGAATCACGCCCGTAGACCATGCGGAACGGTGTTGTCCAGAGTGCAGAGTGATAGGACGTGTTATAGCAATATTCTGCCCAAGGCAGCCACCGCAACCATTGCTTGGGCCGATTTCCCGTGAAACAACGAAGGTACATAGCAATCACTTGTTGACGGGCTCAGACTGTCCATCAGATTGAGGGTGATATGCAAAACTCATATGTAAGTAGACATCGGCCAAGCGAAAGAGCTCTTGCCAAAACGTGCTGGTGAATACATCATCCCGATCATTGACGATGGACTCCGGAAGGCCATGGAGATGGACCACCTCATCAAAGAATGCCTGGCTTATTGATGCTGCTGTAAACAGGTAAGCGAGCAGGAGAAAATGAGCGAACTTGGAGAAGCGATCGATGAATGTGAGGATAACCGATTTGCCCCCAGCCTTGGTAAGACCTTCGATAAAATCCATAGCTACATCTAACCAAATTTACGAAGGCACAGGCAGGGGCTGCAGGAGACCCGCGAGGTGAAGATGTTCAGTCTTGTTTCGTTAACGAACGAGGCACTCTTTGATGAATGCTTGGGCCAGCTGATGAGCACATGGGATGTGAAAATCAACACGGAGCCGATGCAAGGTCTTTTGCACACCCTCATGTCCTATGGAATGCGCCATGGCCAAAAGAGCGGGTAGCAACTGCAATGAACAGGGGACGTACATGCGGCCCTGAAAATGCACGAGGCCAACCGTGACGTCCCATGGGTCCCCGCAATCGTCGGCTGTGATTTCCGCCTGCAGCGCCACCAAACCTAGGGGTGGGAACGGATCGGATACGGTCGAATAGTCTCAAATACGAATACGAATCTATATTTTTAAAACGAATACGAATACGAATTCGAATATTTTCAAATACGGATACGGATATTGTCGAATACGAATACGAATATTTTCGAATACGGATTTTCTCGGATACGAATATCGGATAAAACGGATTCCTAGCGGTTTTGCCGATTTTTCACCGGTTACCGGTTTTAAACCGCCTAAATTCAAATTTTGAATCACAAAATTTGTACGGATTTTTCATGGGTTCTAGAAATGGATCAAATATGAATTGAATAATCTTGAATACGAATACGGATACAAATATTCTCGAATACGAATGCGAATACGAATACTCTCAAATACGGATACGAATATTCTCGAATACGAATATGAATATTTTCGAATACGGATTTTTGCTTACCATATTCGTGTTTTCTCGGATACGAATATCGGATAAAACGAATTATCCGTTACCGTTTTCCACCCCTAACCAAACCTGGGTCCGTGGTGTTTGCTAGGCTTAGCTCCTCGAACTGTCGAACATGCTGATAGTCGGTCCGGAAATAGCGTGGAGGTCACCAGCTTGTGGCAGCAGCTCCCCGTCTCGACGGAACAATGCATCAGCCACCGTATTGTTGTATGTACCAAGGGTAAAATGGTAATTTCCCATTTGATAAAAAAAAGGAAAAGGGACCCACCTGTCAGTGGGCCAGAGAGAGACAAAAAGGAGGAGCCCTACTCCTCCCCGTGACCAGAGCGAGTGGGGTTTTCTGGAGGGGCGGCGGCGGCGGCGGTCCCGGGGGGCTACGCGGCGAAGGCAACGGGCTCGGCGGGTCGGTTGGCGGCCCGTTCTCCCGTGCGACTCTTCCTCCCGTGCGGCTCGCATCTCCCCTCTCCCGTGAGTTTCGTCGCTCCTCTTCTTCCCGCAAGACTCTGTCCTCAGATCCGGATGAGAGGTGAGAATGAGCTGCGGTGGTCGTGCGTGAGACCCGGTCCCGGCCGTTGGTGGCACCGCCGAGTGCTCATCCCCTCCCCTCTCTCTTGGCTATAAATTGCGGCCGGTTCTTTGGTTGGGGGCAGAACGACAGTGAGCTCCTCCTCCTTTTCTTTGAGTTTTTTGGCTTGTGGTGCTTGACTACTTTGATCCCCTGGTGCTCTCCGGTGAGGTGCTTGGCCGGCTCCTCCCCTGTGCTTGTGCGGCAATCCCCTACCTCGACTCGCCGGCGTGGGCATCACTCCAGTGAGAGGGCTTTGTATCTCCGTGCCTACTGCTCTCTCTCTCACGGTGGTGTGAGGGCAATAGGTTTTCTGGGACAGCGCGCAAGCGTGCCTACCCCTGTTCTTCTGGTGATTTCGAATATCACCTGTCCTGTGAGTGATTCTGTGATTCTTCTTATGCAATCTGTGTGAGCTGTGCTAGTTTGTTAATCTTCCATACATCATCTGTCACTGGGAGACATAGATTGCTTGTGGGATATATGGTTGCTCGATGATAACAAACATCATATACTGAGATTGGTTCAATTGGTCATTGAGCTCTAATAGCTGTCTTGTCACTCTGGAAGTCAGTCTCTAGACTTTTGATATATATATATATATATATATATATATATATATATATATATATATATATATATATATATATATATATATATATATATATATATATATATATATATATATATATACTGTGCCTTTCGGTTCATGCTGTTTTCAGATTTTAGCATGTTCATATATTGATCTGTTAGGAATTTTGATAAGTTGAAAGATAAATTATTGGGCAAAGATAACTTGGATGGTTTTGCTCTTTTGAATACTGCAATCTGAATAGATGCATGCTGAGTATATGTTGATCTTGAGATTGTAGAGTTTGTATTTAGAGCTCAAAAGACCAAGTTTATTATTTGACATAACCAATCAAGGAAGAGTATATGATTTAGTAGCGGGACGGGTAAGTTTAATCTTGTGCAACACTACAATTTGAGAGCACAAATAATCAATTAATCTTGATTTAATTGATAGTCTTGACTAGCACTTGCTCTATAATTTGTCATACATATTCATGTCTAGAGTAACATTGTTTCTATTCTTGAATATGTGGTATATCATGAATGAAATGTTCAATTCATATGATTACATACTTGTTATGTCTTATATATATGAATTGATATCATTGGTGTGCTTTTATAATTATATTGGAATTATATTTACATCTTTGCTTATACCACAAATATTACAACACATATTTAGCCGGCCTGGACTTGGGTCCGTGGTGTTTGCTAGGCGTAGCTCCTCGAACATGCTGATAGTCGGTCCGGAAATAGCATGGAGGTCACCAGCTTGTGGCAGCAGCTCCCCGTCTCGACGGAACAATGCATCAGCCACCATATTTAGCCGGCCTGGGCGATACTCCACTGAAGAAGTCACAGCCGACCAATTTACATGCCTATTGATGTTGCGGCATGGTGGACAACCACCAATCCAGTAGAAACATAAGGCTGTAATGATTCATGCAAATGAGAGAACGACCCCATAGATATGGTCTCTAAGAGCATCTCCAGCAGGAGCCCTCAAAACAGGGCCCCTACTTTTAATTTGAGGGCTCCCCCTACTTTTGAGGGCCCTGTTTTCTGAGCTGCACTCCAGCAGGAGCCCTCAAAACATGGCCCCTACTTCTTAATTCCCTCTATTTCCTCACACACTATATGCATATGTATTTGAGAACATCACATTATATGATAATTTATTTAAACTATAACTCTTAAGCACTATACTTAAAATTATGAATGAAAATACAAATATTCAAATTTAAATTCAAAGACAAATTTGGTCCGAATTTAATGATAGTCGATCACAACATAGTTCATAACATCTCTGCAAATCAAATGACATAATCATCAAACATATAGTCCGACAAAACAATTAAACAACTAACGTGCGCCATGTCGCGCCCACAAATGCTCCACAAGATCATTTCGGAGTTTCTCATGTCCCTCTTTATCTTCAATCTCATTGTGTATCCTGAGAAACTCGGACAACACATTTGGATTACGGCGTTGGTATTCCTCCTGCCTCAGCTCCTCACCCCCATCTTGATCATAGTCATATCCCCCAACATCGTCGTCATCTCTCTCGTTCTCAATTATCATATTATGTATGATCACACATGCTGTCAATATGTACCATAGCATATCCTTGCCCCAAAATCTTGCATGACCCCTAATCATGGCAAAGCGTGACTGCAAAACACCAAATGCTCTCTCAACATCCTTCCTAGCCGCTTCTTGAGCTTGTGTGAAGTGAGACTTCTTGTTACCTTGTGGGTTTCTGTAGCTCTTCACAAATGTAGCCCAAGAAGGATAGATCCCATCTGCCAAATAATAACCCATGGTGTACTTGTTGCCATTCACCGTATACTCAATTGGAGGTGAAGTTCCAGAAGTTAGCCGCTGAAAAAGGGGAGACCTTTGAAGAACATTGATATCATTTAGTGATCCTGGTAATCCAAAAAATGAATGCCAAATCCACAAATCCTCCGATGCAACCGCTTCAAAGATCATAGTTGGACCATCCACATGTCCCCAGTACATACCTTTCCATGCAGTCGGGCAATTCTTCCACCTTCAATGCATACAGTCAATGCATCCAAGCATCCCTAGCCAACCCCTATTGTTGTTTATCTCCAGTAACCTTGCAGTATCCTCAACAGTGGGTGGCCTCAAGTATTGCTCACCAAAAACCTCAACCACTGCTCAAACAAAGTGCTTGAAGGCCTCAATCATAGTGCTCTCAGCGATTCTCACAACCTCATCCATGGAATCTGCAGGAACATCATACGCTAACATCCTAAAAGCTCCAACCACTTTACGAAGGCGGTGGCTCCAAGCAACCCTCTGCATTTGGCCTTTGCTGAAAGAGTCATCATGTGCCTCGACTCCTTGAACAATTCTAAAAAACAATGGTTTAGACATTCGAATCTCCTCCTAAAAATTTGTCATTGTAAATTGGAGGATCTGCAAAATAATCTGCAACCAAGCGCAAGTTACCGGCATGCTGTCTCTTGGCACCACTTAACGACCAAGCACGAACCACGCGAAGCTTCTTATGATTCCTTTCTTGACATCGGCAATAATTAGCATGGCGCAACCAAATCATCGTCATCCGATTCTTCTTCCCACCATTGATCAAGCAAATCGTTTTCATCATCGGTAAACACCATCTGCAGTATCATTGTCAAATATTAATTTATAATGCAACATAGTCAAGTACAGTACAGTCATATCTCAAATAGAGCTCAATCCACTTTAAAACTTTCATGTCAATTCATAATTCATCTCAGCAAATCAAAAGAAACATAGTCATAATGCAACATAGCGCACAACCAAAATAAAACATGCATATCACATTGAAACATAGTCCTAAACCAAAATAAAACATGCATATCACAATGAAACATCTATCAAATTCCTTCTCCAGCACCGTGCCCTCCACTAGCATCATGTCCTCCAAAAGCACTGTTGAAGGCCGCCATCTTTTCAGCTGCAATTTGAGCCCTCATCGCTATCACATATGTCTTCTGGGTGGGCTCCAATGTGTTAAGGTCACAAAACATAATCTTCTGTTCTTGATCCCATATCATCTTTTTCTCCTCAGTTGCAACCTTGCGCTCTTCAAGTGATACCTTGCGCTCTTCAATTGATACCTTGCGCTCTTGCATCATCTTGTTCTCCTGCCACCTATTCTCTCTAATTTTCTCTTTCTCTGTAAGCAATTTCTCTAACAACCCTGCATAATTCATTTGTTCACCTCCTTTCTTCAACTTCTCCTTTGCTTGCTTCCTCCCCATAGGCCTTTTACCATTAGGCATGGAAGAGTCAGGGGTTTGGCTCTTTGTACTCTCATCATCTTCTACATCAAACACATCGATTGCTGTTGGTGGTGAATTGCTTGCCCTAGGCCTTTTGTTGTTGATTGGGGGCATGAATTTCTCGCAATGCCTAATCTTCAACCAACAATGGAGGAAAGGAAACCCCTTCTTCTTTGGATCATTGTTTGCATATGCATTTTGAGCTTCTAGCAACTGAAATTGAAGACATGTGTCAGTACAAATTCTTAATGAAATGATGCAACATCTTAATAAAAACAATCCTTACATGTTCCTGGTAGGGCACTCCACTAGGATGGCGGCGCTCAACCTCCTCAAATAATCCTTGGAACTTCTGACATTCCCTGTGAATTGTCGCCCACCTATGCTCTAGAGAATTTGCATTCCTATCAGATACAAATTTTTTGTTGGCATGAAAGTTATCATGAATTCGCTTCCAATGCGCTTTGCTAGGTTGCTCATTTCCAGTGATAGGATCCAAACTTATGTTCTCCCATGATTCACATAATTGGAGATCTTCCTCCTGAGAGTAGTTGGCAGCACGGATTGACTTCCTCTTTGGTGCACTAGGTTGACTAGGCTCGGTACCAATGGGTAAAATTGCAATGTCATCAATGTCATTGTCGTCGGACATCATCCGTGACCAATTACCTCCCTGCGACATATCCCAAACTGTGCAAAAAAAAAAGCACATATAACACTTGTGCTATATCATCAATCCTGGTAGCTACACCAAGGTGGGATAGTATATATAGCACTAGGCTACTTATGGTTTTATGCACTAACCCCACTAACCAACTTGATAAAATTTAGCAACAAGCGGTGGCATCACATGTGGCAACAAAAATTAGACACATATATTCTAGTGCATCAACGCCAAATACTATCCACGATAATGACATCTACTAAAACTTTTAATGCTAGCGAAGCATGCTACTATTTCTGTATTTCGTAAGGAACTAAAGAAGTCTTGAATGACAACACAATATCTCTATAAACCACACTGCGGAGAAGAAAACATCAAGCAGATAAAATCATACACGGATACACTGAGTAACCCATCTAGATAAAAATAGAAACAAAAGAGGAAGTGAGACCTTGGCGTAGTAATCCTTCCACACACGGCGAGCAATCGATGGCCTCCTAAATCAAATGCCTTGAATTGATCTTCCCAATGCTCACTCTTGAAGTCGGATCTGAGTAGGCGATCTTGAACTAATCTCGCGAAGTAACACAAACCCAAGTACGAGCTTATTCAGCAAACAGAAGCAAAAACACCAAGCAATAGATTTTTCATTCGTTTTCTATGTTTAACTTCAATAATGTACAGTTTTTGAGCATAATCACCTGGTACCTAAAAGACAAGACTGATTAAACTGTTCAAACATCAAAGTATCAAACTAATTTAAGTTACAATAAAATGTGAACTGTCCAGAGGAGCATGTGCACCAGATCTAAATTGAAAGCCCCAGAATTAGCATCCTAGCATTCCAGAAATCAACATGGACTCTTCTTATGCACACATGACTGAAAGAAGCAAAGTCTCTGCTGTACTATATGGAACTTATCCAGATTTAGCAAGCAATCCAGTGCTCACAGAAATAAAATCTGCCCAGTGTTATCATCGACAGGAAACAAAGACTTTCTAGGGTACCAGTCCACCAACTCCTCCAAAAATGGGGGAAACGGCGATATGATTGAAGCCTCCTTCTAAAGAAAGGGGAAATTTTTGCAACGCATACTCTGAAATTCCACAGGGATTTTTTTTGTTGTAATGCTACATGAAAATTTCCCAAGAACACTCGACCCTTCAAATAAACAAACATCTAGTAGCATAAACCATTTATAGGAAACCGAGTTTTATTCAACTCTAAGCATGTCATACTATTAACAGTAAATGGTACCTTATTATTCACAACCACTTCCACTTTTTTAGAACACCTAGACATTATCATCTTGTACAAGGGACTGCAGGCACATTGTTTTAAGCCTCAAAGTGAATAGAGATTTCAAATAGATTGTGGTGTAACATAGTTCTACAGCAAAACATAATCATCTAGCCATATTCCAGAATCTCAAATTGCAGCAAGCTACTCATAAACATCTAGACAAGATGGATTACCGGGGAACTTGACCGTTTTTATGAACAATGCACGCCAATCTTCCAGCATTGTTCATCAGATTGCTCCTAAGATCATTGCATGCTACAACCTAATAAACTGCCAAATAGACCTTCGATTGACAAGCCAAGATAACACATCACGTGATATGGTACCCACTGTCCCACTGGAACAGTTAAGTGCTAACCATACAGGTCAAAAGAACATTGGCGCATAGCTAGTTACCATTTATATAAATTGCACATCTTGAGTAATAAGATTGAATACAAATATTAATTAAATTAAAAGTGAGAGGCCCATAGAAACTTAAACCTCTAATCACCAGTTCACCACATATACCCCAAATGATCAGCAAACAATTGGGAGGGGAAACAGTTCAAGTTTGGGGTCAATCCCCTTTTCAGTCAGAATGCCAAGGGAAGAGTACACAAGCACATGATCTGGAGATAAGTGCTTTCCCCACCTTGCATCAAGAAATCAACATGCATTCTTCACCAACGAATCACACGAACATCAAATCGATACACAAAACTCGTAGCTGTATCAAGCACAGGTGACACAACGGAGGTGGAGGTGGCGCAGGAGGAGATGGCAGCGGGCGAACCTGGCGTGAAGGATGTCCGGGTTGGCGGCCGACGAAGTTGGAACCGCTGGTGGTGGTCGCGGTCGAGGTCGACGATGCGGTCGAGGCCGGCGATGCGGTCGGCGATGCGGTCAAGGCCGGAGGAGACCGGCGATGCGGAGGAGAGCGAGGTCGCGGAGGAGAGCGGGGCGGGCGCGCGCCGGGCGGGAAAAAGCGGCGGCGCTGGGGGCGAGGAAAGAGGCGGCGGCGCGCGCGGGCGGCTGCGGGAGGAAGAGGCGGGCGGGGGAAAGAGGCGGACGGCGCTCGCGGGCGGGCTGCGGGAGGGGAAGAGGCGGGCGGCGCTCGCGGGCTGCGGGTGGGGAAAGAGGCGGGCGGTGGAAGGAGCGGGCGCGGGAGGGGAAAGAGTCGGGCGGGGGAAGAATTGGGGCCAGCGCGCGCAGGAAACCGTGATTTGAGGGCTTGGCCTAGAGCCCCAGGAATGAGGGCTGGAGGGGGGATTTGAGGGGCCCCTCAAATTTGAGGGCTCTAGTAGGGGCCCTGCTGGAACTCTATTTTTGTCTCAAGCCCTCAAATTTAGTTTTAGGGGCTCAAGTAGGGGCCCTGCTGAAGATGCTCTAATAACAAATGGCTGTAGTGTGGCTCGTGTGATATCATATGACCGACAGTGCCCAACAATGGTACTACCACGTCAAGCGCGACGAAGGTACTCCCAGCTAGTGCCATTTCTTTGAGATGGTGCATGCTCGTTTTGGGCCTCATCTCCGACATAATCCCTTAGGCGAGCTTATACATCTCCGACAGACGGGCACAGTGGCCGATTACCTCAAGCAGTTCCTGGAGTTATTGATCTGAACGGATCTCAGTCCAGCACAGCAAATCAATATCTTCACCGCCGGTCTGGCTGAACCACTTTGCATCCACGTGGAATTAGCGGCGCCTCACAACCTGGAGGTGGCCATGAGTCTGGCTCAGAGGACAATGGTGCCAACGTCAAGACCACCATGGACGATGACCCGGAAATTTCACTACACGCCCTCACTGGGATCAACACCAGCCGGACAATGCGCCTAGTGGTAGCGACGGGCGACCGGCAGTTAGTGGCTTTGGTGGACTCCAGTTCCACCCATAACTTCATCGACAATGCCGCTCGAGCACAACTCGACCTTCCACTGCATCCGCATAGCTTAGGGTTGCGCGTGGCCATGGCAAACAGCGACCAGCTCATTAACGGCAGCATCTATCCGCAACTTCATCTCCGCATTGGCTCCGACGACTTCACCATGGACTACTATGCTATCCCTTTGGCCGGAGTCGACATCATCTTGGGTGTGCAATGGCTCGTGACTCTCGGCCCCATCACATGGGACTTCAACATCCTTATGATGGAGTTTTGGCACCGTGATCGGTGGGTGCTTCTGCATGGTACCATGGATGGCCGAACCTTTGTTTGCAGTCTCTCAGGTGGCAATAATACTCTCCTGGATGCTCTCCTCGCCTAGTGTGGAGACCTCTTCGCCGTACCGAGCGGCCTACCACCAACGTGACCATATGATCACCGAATTCACCTTCGGCCAGGGTCAGATGTCGTGGCAGTAAGGCCGTACCGCTACTCTTAGTTGCAAAAGGACAAGCTGGAACGCCAATGTTAGGACATGCTGGCCCAAGGCATCATTTGTGTCAGCACTTCGGCATTCTCTTCGTCCATCCTCCTGGTGCGCAAGAAAGATGCTTCTTGCAGTTTTTACGTTGACTACCGCGTACTTAATGCCTAGGCTATCAAAGACAAGTTCCCTATCCCAGTTGTAGAGGAGCTGCTGGATGAACTACACGGCACTCGGTTCTTCACCAAGCTTGATCTTCGCTCTAATATCAAGTTGTCGTGGGCCAATGTGGACGAGCGGAAGACGGGAGGGTGGACTTTGAACAACCTGCGACGAGAAGGCGCCAGCCGGCCATGCAAAACGCACAGCAGCAAGATGCGAACGGAGGAAGAAATGTAAATTCTCTTTCTTAATCTCTTCCAAGTTCCAAAGGATGCGGCAACCCTATATATGGGTTAGACCCTAACAAAGTAAGTCTAACCCGAATTGGAAACTATCTCTAATATCATATCTAATACTTAGAAATCAATCACTTTTAAACGGAAACACTAACTCATCCAATCGGTAATTCAAACTGCCGCCGAGTCGGACTGTAGTCCGTCCAGCACTCCCGCCGCTCCTGCGTTTGGCGCTTGGACACCTGCGGCGTCGGAGGCGGACTGCTTGTTGCGCCGCGTGTAATCTCTCCCGACCATGACATATTCATCCATGTTATGGACTGATTTTGGTGAGCGTAGCTAGGGTAGGAATTGGAGAAATAGCAATAGATTGGTAGGGAGGTTGCAAGAAGACAGAGGAAGGAGCCTTCGGCTAGGGAGAAGGTAGAGACGTGAGGGAGATAGATAGTTTCTTAACTCTTTGCTTGATTTATTAGTAGATACAGTCCCCTTATAAAGAGATAACCTAACAATCTTTAGCTAATAATCCTGAAGAGATATCAAATCCTAACGAACCATACCTGAAGGGATATCAAATCTTAACATACCATATCTCTAAGAGCTAACTTGATAATCAAGTTAACTAACAGACTAAACCTCCTGCGGTTCCAATGAACCTGGTGCGCATTATGGCCATGACATCCATCTCCAACTGAACATTCTAGTTCAAAAACCCATGGAATTTGGGAAGATGCCCTATAGATCTGTTGTGCTCATTTTGCTCTTCTTTTCCTTTATCTTGACTCTTTCGAGCACTTGCTATTTCTTGTAAATTATCTCTCCTGTTATGTAATAGTGATGTGTTATTTCTTGAAAAAGGAAAAATCTAGTACTATTGTCTTATGCTGCTATGCATACTAGTTCAGTTTATCTTAACTACTGTCTACTGCAAATGGAGTTCTTGTAAAGAAGAGACTTTACACAAATTCTCTAGAGATGTTAACAAATATTTATAAGGACACAATCAAACAGCATATCAGAAATCCTAAACAAATACATATACCTTCAATATGTGCATTTATGCGCATGAGTCAAGACCCCGTATTTCCAATGTACTTCGTGTGATACATCCTTCCTGCATCAAAAAAATGTCTAATTAACTTTATTTGAATACTTGCAAAAGGTAGCTTTAAAGACATTTAAGCTGTATCCGAAAGTTGATTCCTGTTCATATTGTTTACTGCCATCAACAAGTTTATCATAATGTGCAGCTAGGAACTAACCTGATTTAGCCTTTTAGGTAGGACTACCAACTATGCAGCCTTGTTTAGCAGATGCAACATAATGGTAGTTAAAAAAAACACACTTGTCAGTTGTCATTGTTTGTCAACTACCAGTGCATTGATCAAGTCCATAGAGAGATACAATCAAGCCAATCTCAAACTATCCAGCAGCTTCACTATCCTCAGCTCTGCAGGATCATACAGCACACCACCCACTGCCTTCTCCCACCCGCTTGACTCCAAAGCGTTCACCCTTGCCAATCGGCACAACACCGACTCCAGCAACACTGGATCTCCTTCCCTTTCAATCCCCTCAACAAACCTCCTCACACCATCCTTGCTTGGTGCAAAACCCTTGAACACCATCTCATCCAAAACCTTCTCCACCTCACGAAACTCCCCAGCATCACACATCCCATCAAACAACATCCTGTATGTCACAACATCGGGAGGGCACCCCCTTCTTGGCATATCCTCAACAAGCTCACTTGCATCCCGCCACCGCCCCAACTTGCACAACCCGGCAACCAGTGTATTGTAACTTACCGCATCCGCCTTGCATCCACCCTTCTGCATGTCATCAAGCACCACAAAGGCAGCATCGGAGTCCCTCTCATCCTCGCAGAAACCCGCAATCATTGCATTGTACACCACTCTATCAGCCAGAATTCCCCTTGCCTTCATCTCCGCCAGCAAGCCAACCACCTCCCCTTTCCGCCCTGCCTGGAACAATGCCCTTACCAGCGTTGCATACACGGCTGAATCCAGTCCAAGTTCTGCATTCCCCGCCATCTCCTCCTTGAGCCTCGCCGCAGAGTCCACCTTCCCCCTCTCACAGAGCCCCTTCATCAGACTCGCATACACATGAGCATTTGGCATGACATTGTACCGCCTAGCCATCGTCTCCTTCACCTGAAATGCCTCCTCGAGCCGACCACAGTCACATAGCGCGGCGACGATGGTGCCAAACGTGACGACAGTAGGGGGTATCCCCCGGTGCAGCATTTCGTCGAACAGGTGGCGCGCGTGCTCAACGGAGCCAGACGCGGCCGCTGCACGCATAAGGATGTTGTAGGTGCACGCGTCCGGGGGGATGGCGGCGTCGCGGCAGATGGAGAGGAGGTCGCGGAGGGGCGTGCGGCAGGCGAGGAGGGCGTGGAGAAGCGCGTTGAGGGCGCGGGCGGTGCGGGGCGAGGGGAAGGCGGGGTGCGCGAAGGCGCGGCGGGCGGCGGCGGGGAGGCGGGCACGGCCGTAGGCGGCGATGACGCGGCAGAGGAGCTGCTCCCGGGGGTGGAGGGAGGACGCGCGGAGCTGGGAGAGGAGGGACTCCATGGCGGGGAAGAGGCGCGCGGCGGCGAGCTTGGAGATGATGAGGTCGTAGCAGCGGAGGGAGTAGCGGAACGGGGTGGGGGTGGAGGGGGTGGCGCCCGTCGGCGGGCTGAGGAATAGGCGGAGGGCCGCGGCGGGGTCCGGCTCGCGGCGGAGGGCGGCGGCGAGGTGGTACGACGAGAACTTGTTGCCGGGCATGGCGGGCTTCGGCGGTGCGGCGTCGCCACATGGAGCAAGTTTTGAAGGGCGAGTTACTTTTGTTGCTCTACCGCTATTGGGCTGTTCAAGCGAATGAGCCCAAATACTTGGTGTAGAACCGTTGTCCTTGCTGGTGATATTCTTCTTCTTGTTCAAGTGAAGCCCTCTTCTATCTTTAATTTGTTTGATCATTTGTTTAAGTTTATCTTGTGCGATAATCAATTGCTACTTTCGAAAGAACCGAAGAAGATTAGAAGCTGGGAATGCCCCATGTCCTTGCGAAAATTATAACTGTTTCGGTGAAATTCTTGTGTTCCAAACATGCCTTACGCGAAAGGAAGTTGATCCGTTCGTAAGCTGTGCATGAACAATCAGAGAGTTGTTCTCGTTGCTGTAACCTCATTTGATATTTGGCCGTGTGCATGCAAGTCCTTGGCAGCTGGAGCTGAAAATGGCATATACAACCAAACACGCCAATTCATGCACAGCAAACCTCTGTGAGGAGCAGGGCTCACCGTCTTTTCCATTAAACAAGACATTTTGACCATTGAGCGACATAACATTTATGAGTAGTTATATCATATATCAAGATGCCTTCTATATAAACAGTACTCTCCTATATATGGACAGTACTCTCCTAGTCTGTTTGGTACACGAATATATGTGTGTTCTGTGGTACGACGTGTGCCCACACCTCGAAGCTGTCGAGCCTCTGCTTAGCCTTACGTGTGTAGGGAACACACACATATGTGTGCGAGTGTGTTGTGAGTGGGTATATATAGATTATGTGCATCGCTTTGTACCTCTCAAAAAAAGATGCATTCCATATGGTTATTTATTTGTCTAGCCTTTTCGGAGACAGTCTTTACTGTCACTTGAAATCTCGCTGCTCTATTGATTGAGTCGGATGAGTTTGTTTGCTTCATAAGAATATAAGATGATTTCCATCATTGCAGTTAGAACGTAGAACTGCCTTATTGAAGTAAGTCATCATGTAAGGATTACTTGGCCCTGTTTAGTAACCTGTGCTAGCTATGGGGATAAGGGTGAAAGGAGTAAACTGTAAGAAAAGTAAGGATTAGTATTGTCCTTATTCCAATCATCACATGTTGGTTTTGAATTCTGGACATATTTGGACCCCTAAACATCCCAAATTCCACTTTTGGCCCCTAAATCAAAAAAAATTCCGTTTCTGGACCCCTCCCGACCGCGCGTTCGCGAGCTGGTGCCACGTGTCCCGGACGCGCGGTCGGCGCGCGCGGCGCGCTGGTGCGGCGGGCGACCTTGCGGCGGCGGCGCGTGCGGTATGGCGGCGCGCGCATGCGGCGGGCGGCGGGCGGTCGCGCGATCCGGCGCGCGGATCGCGCGATCCGGCGAGCGATCAGCGTTGGCGTTCGCGCGCGCGCATCGCGTGGCGGCGGTCGCGCGCTTCGGCGCTGCGCGCGTGATCGCGCTGGCCGCGGCGGCGCGCGCGTAGCGCCGAGGGCGTGGCGCGGCGCGGTCGGAAACGCGCGGTCGGGAGGGGTCCAGAAATGGAATTTTTTTAGTTTAGGGGCCAAAAACAAAATTTGGGGTGTTTAGGGGGTCCACATGTGTCTAGAATTCGTTGGTTTTAGCCTTTCAGGATGGGACGCAATGTTTTTGTGTACTTGCAGATGTTGCTTCCAATTGATGTCATGTCACTTAGGGCAGGCCTTCGCGACCAAATCATGTCCACAAAATGAACACCTCACGCTCGTTAGCTACTTGTGAGCCTAAGCATCCTTATCTTCTCCCCCAATAAAAGTACAGAGAAAAAATTCGAAAGATCATAAAAGAAGAACCAAAGACTGATGATAATCATAATGGGGAATTAATCTAATCTACAAAAACCAAAAAAGAATAAAAAAAACTATGAGCCCATACCAATATACCATACACCCTCCAATTAATACAAGAAGTAAGCCGATTTTTTAAGATTACAAGGTAAATGCACACAATGCGCTTGCACCACCGGGCACACACCATACATGTAACTTCACTTACTACTGCACACCTAGAATTACGAAGGATCTATTTGGTAGAGCTCTAGATTATGATTTTTTCCGTTTCTGCTTTTAATTGGATCCACTCCTTTAAGAATATGGGGCTAGGCGAGAGAAATGTTTGGCTAGAGATTCGCTCCAAAAACGCCGAAAGAGAGGATTGAAGGCAAAAAGATCATACTACCCTTAGTTTTATCACTTCAAAAAACTTACTCTTTTCTATTTATACACAAATTTGTGAGAGAGTATTTGAATGTAATGCATACAAATACAAATCATGTGCAAGAAGAAATTAACACCACATGGTATAAATCATTCTATCATATACTAATCTAGGAAAACATTCCAAAATTATTAGAAAATTACCACATACATGTTCATGTAATAGCATAATTATTTGGTCAGATCTACAAATTACATATAAAATTACGGAGGACAAAGGGGAGGGCAGCCGACAAGCTCTAACCTTATGGCCGTAGATGAGGTCGTTAGTGGTCACTGATGTTGTCGAGGTCATAGGCGCAGGACAGGCAGCGGCGATAGGATCTAGGGCCGGTGGTGCAGACTGGATCAGGGTGATGGCAAGGGTCGTGAGGTAATCCTGGGCTACTGGCAAGGGAACTCCTGGTCGACGACGGCTAGGGTTTGAGGGACCAGCAGTGCCGAGGGAACTCTAGGGCTGACGGCAGTGAGGGAACTCCAGGTCGGCAGCATGAACCTCCTGGGTGATGATGAGTGGATCCTAGCACGGCAGTGCTATTCCCCACCTATCTCCATGCAAGCGTGAATGGGGGAGAAATGACGGAGAGGTGAGCACGGGCAAGCCATTTTGGGCCTTTTTATGCAATGGCATTTGGTGGATAAATAACCCTCAACTTTAGGGGTATTTTGGTAAGAGGATAGCTGATTCTTGCGGGGAGCTGCCCTAAGGTCACTCTTGGTTTCGTGGTTTTGTGTAGGGAGACCGCTGCAATTCCTCTCCACTCTCAGTTCTAGAAAAACAAGGATACTGTGCATTTGGCTAGGCTTATGCTGCTCCGGTTTAGAATTCAGGAGAAGCTTTACTAAATATGCTCCTAGAATTACAAAGAAAAATCCATACCCTCACTCATTGCGAGCCCTCGCATCTAGGAGATTGACCCTTGGTTGGTGGAGTCGAACTCCTTTCATCTCTGCATCCTCTCTGCACCCTCATGTGAGCCTTTTTGTTAGAACATATACGCAATTAGGTGTGGTGAAATCTTCACAATTTTCCCTCCAAAAGCATCTAATACTTTCTTCACAAATCTGTACATTGTATTTTCAAATACTTTCTTTATCTAGTGCATGGCATAACATTTTTTTTAGAGAATGGCAAAACAATTTTGCAAAAAGGAAAAATAATGTCATGTTCAATCAGAATCTGAAAGGACCCATCCAAAAGCACCTCCGTTCCCCTCCATCCATCCACACATCAGATCAACAGTGCATTTTTCAGATTTGTGAAATGCCAACCACTGGAGCCAATGGCCCCCCTTAGGCCCAGATTATCACAAGGCCCACAAAATATTCCCACTCGGCCACACTATTCTATACGCTCTGTTCTTTTTGTCTTTTAGCTTTTATTTTTAGTTTTTAATTTCTTTAAAAATCAAAAAATCAAATATCAAAATAAGATAGTTTTTAAAGTAGATTCTATATATAACTTTTCGAACCTAAAATCATATACGTCATCAGCCGTAAACCAAAAGAATACATAATCTACACATGCATGTCACGAGGAGACATCAGGATACAGCAACATAGATGTTTTTTTCTTTCTTAACATGGATGTCTTTTTCTTTCTTTAAAAAATTGATGTTTTTCTGGGATTTTTTTTGGGAAATAAGGTTCTTATTCGTCTAAAATATTAGCCATTTGATCAAAAAAAAATATTACGGCCTATTTTTGATAAATATTGTTTTTGGAGTTCAGGAAACCGTGCTATTGTATTGTATTCTGTTGCCACCTGCTTGTACCGACTGCCTGCACTGCTATGAAGTGTGAACTTGTTGCATTGTGTTATACTGCAATGAAGTATGAACTATAGAAGCATGAAATCATTGTATTTGTATCTGCTGCCTACACAATAGAAGTATGGAATTATGAACTATGAATATGAAGTATGAGCTCTAAACCTAATATGAACTCTGAACCTATACTATAGGATTGTGATATTTTGTATAATTGATGAATTTATTATATTTAAAATAAAAAATTTATAAGATCGTGATTCTACAATTCGATCCTGCTCGCAAGAAAATGATCCCAGATAAGATCGCGGCCCTAACAATCTTGCCCGCAACTCCTGTCCATAGAAGCAAATAAGATGTTAGCCAACAAAAATGCACCTTGCAAATCAGGCACCTTGTCACATCAATACCTACGTTTTATTTTTTCATGCGATAGATTATATATAAATTCTTCCTGGTGGTAACATAGATTAATTTATGTCGCATGGTTATCACAAAATACAACTAAAAATCCAATCAGATGAATTTTATACTCAACCGCATGAACTTGAGTTTAATTTTCGACCTATGAATGACAAGACTATTCCGATCTCAAAAGGATCCCAAAGAGCTATGACACTGTTCTTTTCAACTTCTAAAAGCTGCTTTTCGGCTTTTCTACAGTAACTAACTTTTAAACGGAGTATTTTTTAAGATAGGGTCTACTAGTACATACTTTACTAACTTCATTTATATCGGTAAAAACTGCACGTGAATTTCTGTTACTCTGTAATCTTTCATACAAACAACCCAAAAGTCACAAGCCGCAGCCAAAAACCACAAACCGCAGCAAAAAAGAACAGGCCCTATGAACATTCTTGTCGATCAGCAATAAAGAAGTATACAGTTTGAGTACAATATGGCCCCGCTCATTTCAGCTTGAGCTTCTGGTTTATGGCTTTTTACTATTCATAAATTTCGTCTTTTTCTGAACTTTTTGCTTTTTTAAGTTTTTTTGTCGGTTCTTTTTTCCCGTATTCGTTCGCGTTGTTCGTGGTGGGTTAACATATTTTTTTTTCTATTTTTAAATTTTTTAATTTAATTACGCAAAATAAGGCACCTTTAGTTACAATATAATTTCAGCTAACTATAGTGTAATTTCAGTCATAAGTCATAGTTTTTCAGCCCAACCGAGCAGGGTGATAGAATATATGGAATTGTTTAGATCTATCACCGCGGCACTTGCTATATATTCGAGTAGTCATCACATGCAGCCATGCAGGTCGACCGATAAACATGGGCGGACGGGAAAAAGAGAAGAAAAAAAATTAATCCCGCATGCATTTACAGTTTCATTTATCTTTCTCAAACCCAGCATAAATCTGGATCATCAATTGCATGCTACCGTAGTTCGTGACTTGTACAGTCTTATGAGGCCTTATTCGTGATTTGTAAAATTCCTGTATTCCCATTTCCCAGAGGTTATGTACGTGGAATTTTGGACACTGTTGGATCCCTGTGCATTCAAAATTCCCGTTTTGGCCCCTGAACGAAAAAAATTCCAGATTTGGCACCCTCCTCACCGCGCGTTAACGCTAGCGCGACACGTGCCCGATCGTGCGATGCGGTACCGACGATCAAGATCGTTCATCCGATCGTCGCGGTACGCACCGCACGATCCGCGTGGCGTGGCTCGGCCGCGCGATCGTTCGCCGCGCCGCGCGCCGCGCGCATGGCGGCGCGTTATCGGCCAGCGCGCCACCTCCGCTCGAGCGCGCGTTGCATTCGCCGACCGCACGACCAAAGCGTCGCGAGCGCGCGTCCCTTTTTTGACCGCATGACAGGCGATTCGCGCGCATGTTCGTGTTTAACAGATAGTAATACTGTACTTTTCTGATTCTTTTACTCACTTCTATGTGTACAATCCTGGATTTTTGGATATGGTACGTGTCCATTCTTCCTCTGACGTGAGGAGATTCTAGAAAGGTACTGCTTTGACATGAGATGCCACGAGAAAAAGGAAGTGCCGCACAGCGCGCGAATCGCTGTCATGCGGTCAAAAGGACACGCGCCGCGAACGCTCCGGTCGTGCGGTCGGCGAATGCAACACGCGCTCGAGCGGAAGGTGGCGCGCTCGGGCTGGACAACGCGCGCTCGCGCGGGAGGTGGCGCGCTCGGCGAAACGATCGCGCGCTCGGAGCTACGTCACGCGGGTCGTGCGATTCGTGCATCGCACGACCGGATGAGCGATCGATCGTCGTGCGGTACCGCATCGCACGGCACCGGCACGTGTCGCGCTGGCGTAATCGCGCGGTGAGGAGGGGTCTAAATCTGAAAATTTTTTCATTAGGGGCCAAAACGGGAATTTTGGGTGTACAGGGTCTAATAGTGTCCAAATTTCATGTACGTGTTACAACAAACAATATAGTAAACATATAAGATAAGGCGTTCGATTGGACCAGGCAAAGCGCCGCAATAGTGTCGACAGTATGGGTTCAATAAATTTCATAAAAAAATTTGATAGTGATGCTAGGAGCAGGCAAACCGCCGCAATTGGTATCGAGAGTGGTTGGTGCATACCATCAACTGCAAGTCATCGATCTACACGTGCTCGTACAGTCTCTCAGCATGACACCATAACCGACGTCATGGCGAAGCCCATTTTTTCCAACTTTCCAGTTAATTTTTAACTGTAATTTTTATTAATTAATACTATTTATTAGATATATCAATCGTGGCAGAAAAAACTAATCAGCTGTAACCTACAAAGAACGGGCCTAAATACATTAACCGGAGCTGCAGGCTGTAGATGAACAGTTGTAGACTATTAGGGCACGCGGTGCTCCTAAGCACTAAAAGCAAAACGCATTCGTTCCGCTAGGGTATTTTTGTCGATCTGCATCAATTTCCTCTTTTTCTAATCGATTATGCATCATGCCGTGCGTCTGCTAGCTTTTTGGCATCATGGCATGCATGCAGCATGGATTCATGAGTTGCTCAGACTGCAGAAAACACGATCTGACATTCTGACGAGGCATGAGGGGTGATATAGAAATTTTTTCTTGAGGATCCCTCCCTGCCATCGCACGTGATCTCTGATCGTACGTGCTGTGCACAGGGGGAGAGGAGAGATACAGAGGCGCCAAGAAAGGAAGAGAAAGATGTGTGTCAAGGGGGTCCCACTCTGAGGAATAACAGTCCCAATGGGTCATAGTTCAAGGCATCTTTTTCTGTACGGGCTGGTAATTTTCTATGCGTCTCGCTCCACGCCCAACTTTTTCAGAATAAAGGACACAAGTCAGCACCGCTACTTACGCTTGATCTTTTTGAATAAATCATGTTTAATTCAATTTACACAAATAAATTATTTATATATATATTTACAAAAATAACCCATTGTCGTATGTTCGTCAAACTCGCGCAACGAGAGGATGACATGAACCTACTTCGACCAATCATGCGACTGAAGCGCATACGCTCCAGTCACGCAACGATCGCACGATCAACGACTATATGAAGTCAAAAATCGGTTCAAATCCTCATTTAGATATGGAAAAAGGGAGAAAGAGAGAGAGGAGAAGGTTCTATCGTCTACCTTCGTGTGCATGTTTCTTTTGCGGATAGTTCTCGTTACTCTTATAATTTGTTAGTTATTTCGATGAAAACAGGTAGGCTAGCAATAACGAACATATATTAGTGGTAGAACTAGGATTGCTAGTTGTAGATCCACATGTTTTAGTGGTAATGTCACGTGTAGTGTATTAGAAATCATAGTTTTCGGGTGATGTAGTGTATGAACGGTTGGTTAGCCCTATTTGCAGAATATGTGCACGAGCTTGGCATCAGATTTTAGGTCATTTATATATTGTAGTCAAAATTATATTTGAACATTTCTAGTTGTGTTGTAGGAGATGTAGATAGAACAGCGAGCATTTCAATGTGTGTGTCACGGTTTATTCATACAGAGTGTAGTTTAATTTAGTTTTTATGAGGCTCAACATAGGAGGTGTAATTTCTATAATTTCATTGTGTTCTGAATATTTTAGATCATGTGATAGGTATGTCATCTCAACATGCTTTCAGAGTATATTACGGGCATAACGAAGTTTGGGATGGGTTGTATGGGGTTTATTTGAGCAGTTTCCCACAAACCACACTATTTCACATAGACTCGGACAATCTTAAAATCAAGGAGGTGTTGTTGTGGCTGATTGATAGCTTCTCACTAGACCCGACGGTGTTTGGTGTTACTACGAAATGCTTGTGGAGTTGTTATGCGGAAGTCATCTGTTGGGAGTTGAGGCCCACTTGAGCAAACAAAGTCATGGGCATCCTACTTGGCTAGAAATGTGTCATGTTAGTCTAGGCCTATTTCAAGGAGAGTTTAAGTATAGTTGGCGGTGATCGTGAAGTGGGTGAGAGTAGTGTAGGTGTGCAGGTTGAAGTTAGGGATGTTTGGAGAGAGTAACGGTGGTGGAGATGTAGTTGAGGCCGAAGGTACCCATGTTCAACCTATCGGATATGCGGACAGAAGGGAGGACATTTAATTCATAGTGGACGACTTAGAGTAGGAAGACCAGAGGACTAGGGCTGAAGAACAAACATTGGAAGAGGATGAGGATAAGGACAGCAGCTCAGATGATGAAGATGCCCCCAACGCCCCAGTGCCTAATGGTTGGAACAAATACGATGCCGAGGACCTAGTTATGAATGATGGCCATGATTCCCCATGGGATTACCAGGAGAATGAGTTGCGTGTCCATGCCATGTGTTCAGACAAGCTGGCACTGCAGGATGCTGTCAAACTATGGCATTATCAATGCAGAGGGGTTATCAAATCTAATCAACAACAATACACTATGAAGTGTGAGCATCCTAGGTGTCCTTGCACTGGATTGTGTCAAAGGTGGAGGTTCACTCGTGCGTTTTGAGTAACATGTTGGCAAAACACCAGAACCTTATTTCCTTTTTCATTGCAGACACTACTACAAAATGGGTCATCACAGATGGTTCGGAACAGTCATCACAGACGGTTTGTGAACCGTCTGTATTTCTGTGTCAGTGATAATTGGAGGTTATCACTGATGGTTTGTGAGCCGTCTATGATAAAGACAATACAGACAGTTTGTAACTAGAACCGTCTATGAAGAGAACTATTACAGACGGTTTTAGTTACTAACCGTCTATGATACTCACACATTACAGACGGTTCTAGTTACTAACCGTCTGTGGTATTCACATATCACAGATGATTCTAGTTACTAACCGTTTGTGATAGTCCTTTATACACGATTTATATGATAAAACCGTCTGTAATAGTTCATTGTATACCTAAAATTTTTCTGTTTTTTAGCTAGCCTGAACAAATGATGTTACATATGCCCTTTGAAAACAAGTAAATTAAATACAATGGCAAATACAACACACATTCCATTTCCATTAAGATCAAAATCCACTATTACAGTATAACAAGATAACAAACCCATTAATTCTTTAACACGGCAAGAATATATAAGAAGCAGAGATCCTGGCAAACAGTAGAAGCTGGTGATGCAGCGGATGTCGGTAGCTCACAGCGGGAGTCAACGTCGTCGAGGAACAAGCTGGATGCAACAGATGGCGGTAGCACCACCTTTGTGGCACGACAGTGTGACTGCACAAGACACTATTACGATATTTACGACAAGAGTGTGTTGTGCAGTCTACCGTGGTGTCACAATGGAAGTACTAGCTCCGTAATACTATATTTGTAGTGTTTTGCACTTTCTATTGATGCAGCCTGTAGATCTTAGTTCACGACCATGTGATATAATTTTCTTGTTGTTATCATCTTCTATGTTGTTGTTTATGTCCTATTCTTGTATTACATCCCTTAGTTGGCAACATGACATGAGAGGCATCCTATCATGAGTAGCATCCAATGATGTCTGTGAAGACATAACACACAATCCTGAGGTAAACTGTTAAAGAATTGCATTCATACCGTTGTCCTGCGAAATAACTATAGTGGAGGACCGACTTTTCATTAAGCCATCTCTTTTTTGTAAGGTCTTGATGGGTCTTTGCCAATTACATTGACCAGTCTATGACCTGAACACTAACTTAGAACATCTATATCTATCCGTGACTAAAATTTCGCTCTCCCTACTTTCCATACTTGGGCTCAACCACAAAAATAGTAACAGTTAATACAAGCATTTGCCTCATAGTTTGTCTCATACTTCAAGCTCTTGGCTATCTCGTGATCATTGGATGTTATGGCAGGGTAAGATTTGAAGCCCAACGTAATTTAACATTAATGATAGGAGTAAAATTTGGTGAATGCCAGTGCACTCACATCCACAAAAAGGTATCTATGCATGTGAGTTGTCAATTTAGCCTAATAAGGTGGCGAGTTATCAATTTAGTTCATTACATGCCACATGGAAATCAACAACCATGTTCATCACAATGGCGACATCGAAATTGAAATATCACAAATTAGTCAGCCAAGTCTATCCCATACTAGACATGTGATTGTACAGTTTGGCTCAAATCAATGGTGCACAAAGTTAAGTCTTTAAATGTTACCTAGGTGAGATTTCCACATCCCTTGAACTGAATCCACACTTCCTCCTTTACTGCACGATCACTCGCCCAAGTGAAAACCAATTTTGTATAACCAACACCAATGACACCTCCCATATCATAGTACTCAAAATTTATAACTGTGGCTACAACCACGATTCAATATCTTATTAAGCCAAAATTAATTATTTGATTACATGTGATGATAAGTCCAATCGTAACTATAAGCATGGCTAAGCAATTTAAGTGTACAACCCACGTGACAACTAATATTACATCACTAGATAATTACCCATCCTATGGTGATAATGGAATCATGGCATTCAATTTATCAAGGAGGAATTAATCAATTTGGACAATAGGTACCAGGTACAAAGGTTTTATAATAAAGTAGCGATGCATGATAATTTAAAATAAAATAATAAATAATAGATTTAAAAATTAGGTTTAACATGATTAAAGAACATGACTTGCATTGGCCTTTCTCAGTTAATGGCTCTTGATCTTCAAATCTTGCTTCAGCTCCTTCGAATGCGTGATCTAACGTGAGAGAAAATAAAATGATACACAAAATAAACTAAAATAAAATTTAAATGAACTTCAAAAACTTCAAAATTAAAACTAAAAGATAGAACTCAATTTTAGATGAATTTAGGAAAAAGAATCGAGTCAATCGGAGCTAGGACGGAGAAGAACGAGCTCTCAAAAAATCTAATCAAAAGGAAAAAAGGTTGAAAATTAGAGAAGGCTACTATGCTGTGAATCGGTTGCATGAAAAGGCTATGGAACAGTGCATGTGTGACTGGGCATGCTGATGTGGCCGCTGACTAGCAACTAGGGCTGACGTGGCAGGTGAGGTGGCAGCTGACTTGGCTTGGTCGATGCATGGGTCTAAGGAATAGTGCATCTGACAGGTGGGCCCAAGGTGTAAGCCTCTCGGTTCATTGTGAATTGAGTTCACTGAGAAGCCAAAGGGACACACAAGCATAGTGCAGGGTGGCGTCAGTGCTGACGTTGGTCGGTGCGAGAACCGAGACTGCGCTTCGGCAAGCGAGCGGTCGTGTGGGCAGCGACGAACGACATGGCGAGGCAAGCAGGCGCGAGGCAAGGCGAGACGACGGTGGGGCTGATCGGCGGCTGAACGGGGCTTGGTGGTGGACTCACTGGTGCCTAGGGTGACTCGGTGAACTGCGGCAGATGGTGCACCGACGAGGACGGCAAACTGTGGCCGGAGCGGAAGACAGCGATGACGATGGCAAGAACGACGGCAAACTTCGGTGAGAGCGAGCGGCTGTGGGACGAGAGAACCGAGGAGGGTGGCATGGCTTTTATACCCAGACATCAAGGCATCCAGATTGGACACGAGACGGAGTCCGAGACAGCGACGACACGAACTCCAGAGCGAACAGGGCAAGCAGCAACGACAGTTCAGCTCGAGGACGGCGTCGTCTCCGGGAAGACGATGAACAGTGCTCCACACTCCCAATGGGCGATGCGTGGCTCAACCGACGGAAGGGAACTAGTAGCTAGCGACCGTTGGATCGGTCAACGCGGACGATGCAGATGAGGGAACAGTTGCTGTATGATGGGTGAAGCGTGTCGCTCATCGGGTGGGGCAAGGTGACGGGGCGAGCCGTATTGGACTAGGCTGAGGTGGGAAGAGATGAACTGAGCCCTAGAGTTTTGGCCCAAGAAGCTTTAGGGATTTTTTTTTCAAGCTTTTCTATTTTCAGAAATCCAAATAAATTCATTTGAGCTCTAAAAATAGGAAGTAAATCTAGAAAATCTCAGAAAATTCCAGAAAAAACATTGAGACTCAAAGAACATTTCCTTGAGACTCAAAGAACCCAAATAAAATACTTTCAACAAATATTAATGTTTATTTTAGTCATATTAAATCCTTTTAATTACTAAAAATTTAATTTAAGCTTTAATTAATTCCAGAAAATCCAAATGGTGAATTTTATTTTTAAAGGCATCAAATAACTCTGAAAATAGGATGTTACACAGGGGGAGTAGGACGCATGCCCACAAGCCTGACTTGATTTTCATCTATCAAGTATTTTCCTTTCCAAAAGGCGTGCTTGTATTGTACTTGTAGTTCAGGTCGGTAGTTTGTGCATGTTGCTATTTGTACCGTAGAAATTGCGAGGCAAACATACACACCTAACTAAATCCCATGTGCCATGTAATTCAGTCATTCTTTATAAAGTATTATGTCAGGCTAGAAATCTTATCCTCGTTTCTATATTCTCACTTAAACCAAGTATTACGAAATATTTGTCCAATTGATCATATAACAAAAAAACATACATAATTTTGGTGCACACCTACAATTTTCATCAAGCTACGATTATTCAACTTTTCATTGTGCATATATTCTGTCTAATTAATCCAACTAAATAATTTCTCCGAACTATGAAAACCTTCCAATTAAAATGAAAAAACAATCACCTACTATTAACCACAAAAGAAAGATATGTATGTGCGGCACTCCAGCATCAAAGTGTTCAAGAAATGAAGTTAGTACCAATGTGAGAGCTTTTGAAATGGCGATACAAGGTTATTTTTGGATTTTTTATGAAGTATTTATTTTGTAATATTAATAAAATATTTACTATTTTAAAAAGGGATGGCGGCTTCAGTCGCTCGTTGGGCACGCGATTGAGTCCAGTCATTTGACTGGCGCACAACTGGGCCTAAATCTCATGGCCAGCACGCGACTGGGCCTAAGTCACAGGCCCACTATAGTTGCGCGGCCAGCGCGCGACTAGGTCTTAGTTGCTCGGTGCGTCTGGGACCGAAGATTATTTCTATAAAAAAACAGATAGTTTATTTGTGTAAATTAAAGTAAAATTTTGTTTATTTAAAAAAATTTGCTTACACTTGAGATCTCTCGCGAGCCAATAATTTACTCTGAATACCCTAGGGGGAAACGTTAGTATGCTAACAGGGCGACTAAGGCTCCCGTGTGGTACGAATAAAATCTTTCTATTTTTGTGAGAATTAAACTATTTCAAACAACATTTCTGCGTTCCACACAATGCCTAAAATTCGTTTGGATCCTAGGAATTTGTACGAGTTTCGTACATACGCCACAACGAGTGAAATTGGATGATTCCTTTCCAATGGAATTTGTACGAGAATCTTGCATTCTAATGAGCCTAGATCTCGCTAATGACATAGGAGTTTACTATGTTGGATGCATCTTTTGCATACAACTTATGTAAACCTACAATCTTCGATGTCAGGCGGTCTGCCAGAATAACTTGACGCCTTGGATGCCAGTTAAAAAAATGCACATATATCGATCATGCAATGCGTCCTCGTCTCATATATCATCATCCAGTAGTACTACGCCCTCTCGTTTCCTTGTCACTGTCGCTGTCATCTTGTTCTAGTTTTCAGTAATATGCTGTCGTCGTTCGAAGTTTTGAGCAGAAGTTCCTTACATTGCCAATTTAGATTCTAGCTAGTACAAGATATTGAGTGAAAAAAAAAATCACGGACGCAACGGTGGATACAACGCGGAGATCCAAACATGAAAGGGAACTATTGCTTTATGTTTGGCGGTTTTTCCATTCAAAAAACATTTTGACGGGTATTCCTCCTTTAAGCTGGATTAATAAGAGTAAAGGAGAAATAACAACGGACATTATTTGTGTAAGAAGAAACATGAATGCACAACCACCTACTTGAGCCACTGAATTAACTCAGATTCTTCCATTTGGCGTTTGCCTATCAAGGACTCATTACTAGCAGGATTTTGTGAACGTTTAATTTGTACATGTAGCAGCCAATTAAGGAAACAAAATCTGAATAGAGGGAGCATCTAAATATGCTGCGGTTATAATTTCGCTGTTAGCTAGATGATAATGCCAAGTTTTATTATGAGATGAGGACATAGATGGGAGCTCGAAACATTACTCTGGACCTTCACCAGATGAGCATTGCATATGACTGCAATTAATCTAAATAAGTCAAGCATTGTATATGTACATGCACATATATAACATACGGATAGTGAATTCCATATTGCGAAATATTAGGTGAAATGCTAACTTAGTGAAAATTTGCATTTTCACCACCCCGGAAGTTTGTACAAATTATAAGAAAAATTACTAGGTGTAGTGGATGATATGTTCTATATCTCTGCAAAATACAAGATCAAAAGTTTGGAAGATACCAAAAGGACAAATACTTAGCCAAAGCAGTGAAAAATTATCTCAGCAAGTATTTGTATTTTTTTCCTTGCAAACACGATTAAGTTTGATATTGAAATTTTATAGAGATATAAAACACAACCTCTCCTATATCTTATAATTTTTTAAAGATTTTTTGAAAACCTATATGTTTGATTTTCACAGAATTTTCACCAGATAGGCCGACATGTTATAGCATGAAACAGGCACCTGGCAAGCAGTAACATTTATAAAAAAAAATATTTTTTTAATGCACGTGGATTCTGTCGTCTTGAGACCATATGAAGTCACTATCTAACATATGACAATGTTGAATGATTTTACATTAAGAGCGTACGACAAGCTAGCAATTTGAATTGGATCTGGACATGGGAATATGCGATGGGCACAAGGTATTCAACTCCATTCCTAAGTGGATACATATATTTGTGTAATTTCTCTCCGCGATGTTACTTCATTTTTAATGGAATAGCCCATCATTCAGCGAGAGAAGGCACTATAATTTCTCTCTAGACACTGCCATGCCTGCACGAGAAAACTGTCTGAAAATCTTGCAGTCAGGTAGT
Source organism: Dendrocalamus sinicus (assembly GCA_036346575.1). Lineage (NCBI taxonomy): Eukaryota > Viridiplantae > Streptophyta > Magnoliopsida > Poales > Poaceae > Dendrocalamus > Dendrocalamus sinicus. The sequence continues at coordinate 7,715,548 of CM070653.1, read as the reverse complement.
AATCGTAAATTTTAAAACTAATTTATTTATTAGGAGTAGACCATAAATATTCATAGTATAGTTTACAGGTGATAGCATTTTCATATCAAAAGTAGATAGGTATCCATGGTAGAGTTTGAAGTTCATTTTATAAATGCAAGCTAGGTTTCATGCTGCCTAGCTCCAAACGGGTTCAGCTTTTGGTTTTTTTAGCTTTCAACTTATTTAAGTCAGAAGTTACTTAGAACGAACCGGTTTCTAATTTCGGCTTATTTTGGTTTTTTCACTTTTCTTTTTTTCTGTATTATCCATGACGATATAATGGTTGTTTCTCAAAAATTTTATTTTTTTCTTATTTTTTCTCAAAAAGCTAACAACCGCTAAAGTACAATTTCAGCCAAAAACCAAAAGTCAAAGCCCCAGTCCCCAGCCAAAGCCAGTTAGAGAACCTGCAGGTGGGCACAATAAATATGGTCGATCAAATCCCATATGTTTTTTACTATTTTCGAAGACAACTAATTACCCACATAATTAAGAAATTTTTTTTGGAGGGGTCAGAAATGGAACTCACAATGCCATATTGCATGCTGCACCCTTCACCATTGAGGATATGTACAATAATCTGTCTCTTAAGATGTCTCTAAGATTTTCACCTCACCTAAAGATAACATTAGAGACAATCTCTCCAACAGTAAATCATTCCTCTAATTCACCATAATTTTCTGCCTTATACTCTCTCACTATTAATGTTGGTTTATGGGCTCAAGTCATCCTTCCGTAAGAGACAGCACATTATCTCTCTTTATCTTATTTTTTCTCTACATAGAATTTTATTTATTTAATGTAGCTAAGAGAGTGGTGAGATAGCACTATTAGGGCGTCTCCAACAGCTGGCTATTTAGTTAGCTAGATCTGATGTGGCAAGGAAAAAGTAAGAGAGAGAGTAGTCACTAGCGACGAGCAAATAGCTGATCTATTTCACGTAGTCCAAGAACATGAGAGAGAAGCATGTGGGTCCAACAGTATAAAATAGTCTTTGCTTTTGTCTCTCACCTCCACGTCAGCTGACTATATAACTAGTACTAGCTATTACCATTGCGGATGCCCTTAGATATGTCAGATGCACCTATGACTGTATGCTTTTAGTATTTAATAGTGATGCATTGCATGAGGGACAGACCCAACAAGGGGCAGCCAGGGCGGCGCACCCTCTACCATCGGCTAGATCTTGGGTAATCTCGCCATTACAAAGAGAGCGAGATCTGAAGGTTGAAAAAGAACAGTGTGCTGTGAGCACCCGTTCATTTCAATTCTGGATCCGCCCATGCATTGCATGCCAACGAGAAACTAGCTAGCATGCACAATTCGGATTCCACGACTAAACTATAGGTTCCCATAGGAGATGTCGGCTACTTTACAAGTTTAGAAGTAGGAACACTGGAAGAAAATTAAACCGAAAGAGCTCCCCGGGAATGGGGCAAACTGTTGTACTTAATTTCCTACCGGGTGCTTAGTATGGTAGACATAACTTAGCTTTAACAAAATTCCGAAGCTAACATTTGCTATCAACAATGTTCCGTTAGGAAGGTTCTGGTCATGTACAAAAGCCAAAGAGTCTTCTATCTTTGCTTGTCATATACTTGATGTTTATTATTCTCTTTTTGTAGGTTCTCGAATTGATGGGGTTGGAAAAAGAGCTAGCGGTGTATAATTTTACATGTGATCTTTTCATGAATTGACTACAAAAATCTCAATAAAAGAAAAAGGCTTCTGTACGGTAGTTTGAGCATTTGTGTTGGCTTTTGCTCATTATTTTTGTTAAAAATGAATAATAATAATTGAAAGAAATGGTTTTTAAAAGGAGGGTATAGCGGTGGAAAAAGTGAGGGATAGATACATGCGCTTGATGAAACGAGAGAAGTGAGGTGTGTGATACATCCGTAAGTCTCTGTCTTATCTCCGGAGCAAGACAGTAATGGAGTGGAGAAACTGCTTCAAGAAGCCAAGTGTTTCTATTGGATTTTGACTTTTCTAAATAGAAATCAGAAGCAGAATTCAATACGAACAAGGCTTTAGCTGCTCAAAGGTTCCATTTGAAACATGGGAAGAACTTATTTTGCCAAATTCATACACCAAGTGAAATTATTGCACGTACATATTTGCCATAGCTACCCTTCAAAACCAGAATTTTTAGCATATTTATCACTGTTTGCCACTGTATTTACAAAAATGGATGTATGTCTAACGTATTGACAAAAATAGCGTTTTTGTCGTCCGGTAGCCGAGTGGCAACGTAGCCACTGCCATCTGGTAGCTAGACGGCAGGCGGCCTGTCATCCCACCACCAGACGGCAGGGGCCTGTTGTCCCGTGGCAAAGCTCCAGCTTAATTATCTGCCATAATTTATTTTTTTCCTGTTTGTTTGAATTTTTAAATATAGAAAATAAGCTCAAAAAATTATGAAATTTTATGTGTAGCCTCCTAACACAACGTGCTTAGCTGTGTAATTTTTCATAATTTTATCTACTGTGAATGTTGCTTAAAAATTTGTATGATTTTGATATTTGTGGGAATTGTTACATATAGCAAACGAGCTCTGAAAATCATGAAATTTTGTGGGAAGCCTTCCAACATAGTCATAATAATTGTATTTTTTTGGAATTTTATATGCTCCGAATTTACAACGTTAATTCATATTATTTTAATTATGAAATTAACGATACTCAGGTATCTTTTGCAGTTCATACAATATAAATATTTGTAGAAGTACATGTAATAGTACAAAAAATGCATCGCACAGGATGTGATATGGCTCACCCATCTGAGCCACTGCTATCTCCTCACCGCGTTTGCCTCCCCGTGTGTGGCCTTGTCTTTCGTTGAGCACGAGCATGTCCTGTGAGTAACGTCAGCTGGTTCGGATGTTATGTTTTGGTTTGGAGGAGGTATGGAGACCGTTTCGTTTGCTCAGTGGCCGGCGGTGGTCTAGTAGGTTTAGGTACAAAAGGCTGGGTCCGATAAGGGTAATGGATAGAGTGACAATTATGCAAAGGACACAGCGGAAAAGAAAAGATGCAGTAATGAGCCGACATATGTGTAAAAGATAGAGATCAGACACTGCAAAAGATGCCTGAGCATCGTTAATTTCACTATTAAATTAATATGAATTAATATGAAAAATTCAAAACACATAAAATTTTGAAAAAATTACACAATTACTATGACTATGTCGGAAGGCTTCTCACAAAATTTTGTAATTTTTTAGCTCGTTTGCTATATGTAATTATTCCTACAAATATCAAAATCGTACAAACTTTTTAGCAACATTCACAGTAGATAAAATTATGAAAATATTATACAGCTAAGTACGTCGTGTCAGGAGGCTGCATGTAAAATTTTGTAATTTTCTAAGCTCATTTGCTATACTTAAAAATTTAAATAAATAGTAAGCAACAAAAATAAATTAGGACAGGTAATTAAGCCGGCTTAATCACCTGCCGCTTTGCCACGGGATGACAAGCCCCTACCGTCTGGTGGTGGGACGGCAAGCTTCCTGCCATCCGGCCATGGGATAGCAGCGGCTACGCGTCAGCCCATGGGCATTACCGTCCGGCCACCGAACAACAAAAACGTCATTTTTATCAATACGTTACACATATAGTCATTTTTGTAAATTATGTGCCAAATGTGCTAAAAAGTCTCAAAACCATCTTCGTACTCTGCTTTGAATGTACCTACTGAGATGGTCGTATGCAGCTCTCATGTACCTATTAGGAGAGGAAGAGTGCCAAATATACTAAAAAGTCTCAAAACCATCTTCGTACTCTCCTTTGAATGTACCTACTGAGATGGTCGTATGCAGCTCTCATGTGCCTATGAGAAAAGGTCACGCATAATCCTCCACAAAGCAAAACCTTGTCATGTCTCCCACCGACAATGGCTAAACATTCTCCCTTGTTCCTCCTATCCAGTGGGAACAAACTAGTGCAACGCTGTTTTCCAATTAGTAGTCTCTTTGATTTCATGAGTAATCATGACATCTACTACTAACCACGGGTACATACGACTAAAGAAAGTTCGGCAGTAGTTTCTTATTTTTTTTTTCAGTGTTAAACTGACGAATGATGCTAACTGGTTGCTCGCCAAACTGAGATGCGATTGATTTGTGCCTTTTAGCTAAAGATGATGGTTTGAGTCCGACTAACTGCATGTTAAATAAAATTTATTTATGAAATTTCTAGACATAGATCTTGTAACCTTTTGTTTAATTAGTGTGCCTTAGGAATAAGGCTTTGTTCTTTTTAGCATATAGATTAACTCAAATAAATAAATAGAGTGGTTTCTTTGACGTATTTTCGAAGCGGCTCATTTGGACAGCTTTTTTCAAACTGCTTATTAACTTCTTAGTATTTAATTCGTTCGTACAAACACTCTTAGGGCATCAGGAGTGTATATATCGCAATGGGCCTTAAGGTGGGCCCCACCTAATTGTTAAGGCCGACTCATTATATTTGAGGCCACCGTTTGGTTGTAATAAGGGTTCTACTCGGCAGTAAAAAAATTGTATTTTAATGCTTGTGGTAGTTGGTAATTGGCTGGTGGGGAGAGAGAAAACAATAGGATTAAAAGAAAATTATATTTTAATGCTTATGGCCAGATCTTTAGCTTGAAGACCGGCCTCAAGCTTTTTTGCTTATAGTTTACTTAAGGTCAACCCTGTAATATATAAGGTCGATTTTAAGGTGACTTATGATCCTCTATTTTTATACACTTCGGATGCCCTTACTAGAACCAAAAGTCATTTTCCGCAGTTATAAACCATCATGCACATACGAAAAGAACCTTCGCATGAGAAGACCTGGTTAATGATACGGTGGATTGGTGAGAATGATGCCGGGTGGGGAAAACACGATCCCTGTTTGCTTGTTGCCATATCAGCTTGTGACAGGTGGGTCCGGTTCATTGATTTCAAATCATTTCGAATGAATGTTTTCGTCTCATTTCGCTTGCTTTTTCGAATGAATGTGTTCGGCTCATTTTTGCTTGCTTGCTTGTGATTTAGCCGTTTTACCTGTTGGACGTTGCGAGGTAGTATTGTCCGTACTACCTACTGCTCACTTGACTTTTTGCAGGGAAAAGGTTATTTTGGGCTGTGAGTTGCCTTTTAACTTATGTTTTTTTTAAATTTTAACTGTTTTTGAATAACAGTACGTAAAGAAAATAGTCGTATGTAATTTTAGTCGATACAGCTGAATTAGATACAGTGTCTACTACAATCTACCTATAGATCCCATCTTAAAAGTAGTACTATTTAAAAGCTAGCTACTGTAACAAAAAGTGATAAGCTAAAATCAAAACCAAAGCTAAAAAGAACCCAGCCATATATGGAGGTTGCTGCTAAAATTTGGTAGTATCCATGATAGCATCGTGGACCTGTTCTTTTTAGCTTTTTCTGTAGTTTTTTTTGTTTATCTTAATAATCACTATTCATTAGATTAATAAGACGTAGTCTAAAAATCATGCTTACCTTACAGGATGCTATAAATTTGATAATAGTATGTTTTATTACCCCTTAGTTTTTTTGTGGCAATTCTTAGCACATTCATCTTTTTGGGCAATCCTCAGCAAATTCGTCGGTTGGACTAAAAAGCTGTAGCTTATGGCTGAAATTGCACTGTAGTGGCTGGAATTTCACTGTAACTGAAGGTGGCTTATTTGGTGCAATTAAATATAAAAAAAATTAAAAATAGAAAAAATATGCTAGCTCAAAACGGACAATGCAAACAAATACGGGAAAAAAGAACCAGCAAAAAAGCTAAAAAAAAGCCAAAAGTTCAGAAAAAGACGAAATTTATGAATAGTGAAAAATAAGCCAGAAGCTAAAGCTGAAATGAGTGGGGCTATGCCCAAATTTTGTAACGAAACAAACTAGAATTATCATGTGGACAGAAGCCAAATAAACCCTCACTTAAACGAGGATCCTTACGTAAGTGGAAACCATCGTGTCTCAGGATAAATCTTACACCTTATTCTAAGGTTGTGATCGTTTTGGCTTCAGCTTTTAGCTTCCGGCTTATTTTTCACTATTCATAAATTTCATCTTTTTCTGAACTTTTGGCTTTTGTTGAGCTTTTTGCGATTCTTTTTCCGTATTTGTTTGTATTATACTGAAATGGGCTAACATATTTTTATATTTTTAAATTTAATTATGCTAAATAAGCTCTCATCATTCTGATGTTTTTTCAACAACTACTGATGCTTTTCAGCCATAAGCCTCCAAAAATAAGCTCAAATGATCACCACCTAAATTACATTTGGGATGCTAAATTAACTCGTTACGTAAATAACTATAGAATATTTGATCTTTACAATTATCATTTTACCGAATCTACATGATTCTTTTCAAAGAGTTAAATACTTGTTGCCTATTGTCTGTAATTTTTCCATGCCATTTTCCCAAAACAAAATTGCAACTGGGACACATAATACACCGTAGCATTTCCTACATGATATTTAAAACTGAAAAATTGCTTCAAAAATGCCAAACTGTGCCCATCCAATCCACCAAACCGGGAATCCGAATCCAATGTTCTGTAAAATGGAAAATAAAGCCTAAACCCAGAAAAATGAACAAAAGAGAACAATCATGCCGGTGTGCTACCTTCCTAAACAAAACCATCATAAAATTAAAACGAAAACAACCCCCCCCCCCCCCATCTGTACCCGAGACCACTTGAATAAGCACGGTGCAGTACGTGACAGCATCCTTAATTATTCTATTAATTAATCTATCGCAGAATCATAAGTGCATACCACCCCCTCTAATTATTCTATTAATTAAGATATTCCATCCCATCCCCCTTCTGTCCTCTGCTCTTCCCATCTCTCTCTCCACAGGGGAGCAAGAAGCCGTTGTGGTAGCTAGCTAGTGAGGAGTGGGAGTGAGAGAGCAAGGTGGTAGCAATGGAGACGCCAATGGCGGCCTTGCCGCCTCAGCAGAAGGCTGGGGGCCTCGCGCGGAGGCTGGCGAGACTCCTCCGCCGCAAGCGTGCTCCGGCGGGGGCGGGGGCGGCTGTGGCGTACTCTGTGGCCGGTGATGAGTACGACGAGTCGCTGGACAGCTCCATCAACTCGCTCACTAAGCTCAAGCTGTCCGGGAACCTGGCTGCGGCTTACTCCCTCGACGCGTTCTTCAAGAATGCGGCGGACAAGAAGGGAGCGCCACAGCCGACGCCGGCTCCGGCGGCGGACGCCGCGGCGCATGCGTTCGTCGCGAGCCTCTTCGCCGGGGTGTCCGCGGTGAAGGCGGCGTATGCGCAGCTGCAGCTCGCGCAGCATCCCTACGACGCCGAGGCGATACAGTCGGCGGACGCCGCGCTGGTCGCGGAGCTCACCAAGCTCTCCGACCACAAGCGGCGGTACGTCAGGGACCCCGTCGGCGCGGCCAACGACGCGGCGGCGGGGCCCGCAGCCCTCACGGCGCACGCCGAGGAGCAACGCCACCTCATCCGGACCTACGAGATCACGGCACGCAAGCTGGAGACGGAGCAACGTGCGCGGGACGCCGACGCGGAGCGCGCTAGAGGCGAGCTCGCTGACGAGCTGTGCGCCGCGCGCGCCCTGGAGGAGCGCGTCCACCCGGGGCACACTCTCGCCGCGCTAGACGACCTCCATCTCTCCGGCCTCAATGCCACCCACTTCCTCACCGCGCTGCGCCACACTGTCAAGTCCATCCGCTCCTTCGCCAGGTCAATGCTCGACGCAATGCGGCTGGCCGGGTGGGATCCCGCCGCGGCGGCCGCCGCTGTGCACCCGGGCGTCCCGTTGCGCCACCCCGGCGACGCCAAGTTCTCGCTCGAGTCCTACGTCGCGCTGAGAATGTTCACCAACTTCCACCGGAAAGACTTCAGCTTGAGCTCCTTGCAGGACCGGGGCTTCTACGACCGGCGCCGCTTCTTCGAGGAGTTCGCGGAACTCAAGACGGCGCCGTTGGCCGCGTTCCTCGATGCGCAGAGCTTGCGATGGGGCGCGCTCGGCAAGTTCTTGCGGGACAGGTACTTGTCGCTGGTGCACGAGCGGATGGAGGCGGCGTTCTTCAGGAGGCCGGCGCAGCGCGACGTCGTTAGCGCCGGGGCGGCCTTCCCGGGGACCACGTGGTTCGCCGACTTCGCCGAGATGGCGCGCCGCGTCTGGCTGCTGCATTGCATATTCTTCGCGTTCGACAGCGGCGCGTCCCTCTTCCAGGCGCGCCCCGGGGCGCGGTTCTCGGAGGTGTACATGGAGAGCGTCAGCGACGCGGACGGCGAGGACGGCGGCAAGACGACGTTGGCGCCGGCCGGGGACCGCGTCGTCGGGTTCACCGTCGTGCCGGGGTTCAAAGTCGGCCACACGGTGATGAAATGCCGAGTATACCTCTCGCGCCCGGCGCGGCAGCCGTGACGACGGACACAAACGCATTGCATTTCCGGGCCTTCTCGGACACGTGTGGCGGTGGCGGAAGCCCATTTTCCGGCGGCCGCGAGATCTCCGGCCGGCGGCCGGACAGACTGGGGGTTTAAGGGTGGCGGGAGTGTATGTGGGTATGTTGCTACTTACGTATATGTATCTATGTATCTACCAAGGGATGTACTGATGTAGTAATATGAAGCATAATATAAGTTGCATTTTTGGTTATGATGGAATGTTTTTGGGACATCAATTCGTGCTTGGATTGCATGGTCCAATTCACTGCTTTTTTGGCATGTTCATGAGCTGATCTAGATCAGAAATGTCTGTACATCCCACTTGATCCTGGGCAAAAAGGCTGAAAAAGAGATCGGCACAAATGCGTAGTGTACATTCTGGGAGAAATGGGGAGCACATCTGCAAATGAACCTCCATATAGGCATGCAGAATGGATCCGAAGCGAAGTTGGGAGAACAAATCTGTGTGCTCTATGTAACACATAGATTTGGTTGGTGTAGCTCAGTGATTGCCGACTCGTGGTGAAAGATGGTGTGACGTGTGCTCGGTGCTACGTGATCTGGTCCATCCGATCGTGCCTTGGATGTCAACTAGCGGTGGTAGTTAGGCTTGTGTAAGGACATGTACAATGCAAGATGCTTATATATGAATACTTAAAGAGAGAATATAGCCACATCATCAAGCACCCATGCAAAAGTTATTCCCTCCAATGCAAGCATCTCTTCCATGGGTGCTTAGATGCTATATTTTCTATTAATAGATTCAGTTATACACATAAGCATCTACTAAGCACCGGTGCTTATTTAAGCATCGATGCTTCAAAATAAGCACCTTATCTATCCTATGTGACAAGAAAAAACAGTTTTTCATTGCTAAGCATCCCTCTAAGCACCTGCATTGTATATGCTCTAAATGGGCTAATTTTTATACATTTCTAAAATACTTAGTATGCTTTGCATTTTATGTGGTTAGTGCCGTCATGTTTAAAATTGAATATCGTTGTTGTTGTTTGCTTAGAAATATTGTGTAGTACTATTATGAATAATTTTGAAATTTAGGGTAGTACATGTGTTGTATGCTCAGTTGTGCATAGTTTAGCAACTGCAAAAGTAGTGCGAATTGGTGTAACTCAATGCTGGACACTCTGTGAGTTTTTTTAAGTTAATTTGGATGGAGAGGTAAACTATGATAATTGCGATGAAAATATGAAAATAGAAATGCTTTAGACTCCGAGAAATGTAAGTAATATTGAAATAACTATTTGTGGAATTTTGTGGTTTTTTGGGAAATTGAAAGTATTTAATAAAGAGAAAATATCTGTAAAAAGACGAAAATACCCGTATGAAAAGACGAAAGGCCTGATTTATTTTTAAAAAGCAAACAACTCAAAAAATTACAAAATTCTAATTGTTGGTTAATATGTCAGTCAACTAACAGGGCTTGTTGCGCACCTGTTTTAGGTACACCATGTCGGACATTTAGGATTTATTCGTGTTCTACAGGGATCGTCTTGTACGGGATGAACCATACGGGGCAGACCTATCAAACTGTGACTAGATCGTGATTCGGGTGCCTGGTCTGAAGGGCATGGGCCTCTCAGAGCTTAGGAGGTGTGTCCGTTCCACGTTTAATCGTGCCATTGCAAAGAGCAAGTTGTGCATCGAGGCGTTGTACACCTCCATGGTGGGTGGTTTAGGGGAGACTTTATGGCAACTTCTGAAAGTGACAAGTGACGTGTCGTAGGCCGATTACATGGTGGTTGTTTGTAACCCTGCTACTGCAAATATGCCAGACTGATGGTTGTTCAGTTCGTGGAGCGGACGAAGTCATCGAGCATGCCTGGTTCCGATGAATGTGGTGCTGATGTAGTGCCTAAGTTGGTCTTCGGCACTGATGTAGATGGTGCTGGTGGTGGAGATGCGGGCAAGGCGGTGGAGACCTGAGGAGGTGTGCCAAGAATTTTGAGCCCAACGAATGCATACAGGGATGGTGGGCAGCCCACATTGACTGCCACGAGCACCTGGCAGACCAAGTGGAAGAAGTGGAGAGTGAGGAGAAGGAGGACATGGAAATGTCTAGTTATATAGATGAGGGAGATAGAGAAGCTGCTGTGGGAGGTGTAGTCAGTGGTATTGTTACCACCGGTTGCATTTATGTCAGCTGTAGGTTGGACAACATCGTAGTGGCATCGTTGGTTCTGTCGTAGCCAGAGGAGGCACAGTGGGGGTTTAGTGAAGACACTCCACTCTTATGGCAGTGTTTCCCTAACAAGAGTGCTGCCCAGCTAGCCATTGCCAGATATGTTGTGACCATCAGCCAGACGTATCAGGTGTATAGGTCGAACCCTGACACCTATATCATCAAGTATGTGGATGAATCCTGCCCTGGCAAGGTCTGTGTGCAGCTGTCTATGGGTAGGGCCATGGACATCCGGATCATGGTGCCAAAGGATAACACGTGCAAGCTTGTTAAGCTACTTTGAAGGCACCGCAATGTGACATCCTCCTATATTGCAAGCCTGATCAGCCACCTGGTCCTCACAGATGTTTCCATTTTGTCGAAGCTTCTACAAGTAGATGTTTTCAACATGGTGGGCTTAGAGGTTAGCTACAAGAAGGTATGGCGGGCAAAATAGAAGCTCCTGAATCATATGTACGGCACATACGAACAGGCCTATGACCTAGTTCCAAGGTTGCTCCATCAAATTACAGAATCCAATCTCAGGACATACGTAAACAAGGTGTAGCAGCCGCATACCATGAAGGGGTCAAATTACTTCATTCTTGATAGAGCATTTTGGTTCTTTCATCAGGCAATTGATGGTTTTAAGTTTTGCCGTCCCGTGTTAACGATGGACAGCACCTTCCTATCTAGGAAGTACAAGGGCACCATTTCTGACCGCGGTTGCACCCAATGCCAATGACCAGTTACTCCCCGTGGCATTCACAATTGTGGAGAGTGAGGACACAGAGAGTTGGCTATGGTTCCTGGCAAATGTGAAGCAGGCGGTGGTTCAAGACCGTGCGGATGTGTGCATCATCTTGGACTACAACATTGGTTTACTATCTGTGTTGACCATGATGCAGAATGAGACATAGCCCCCCATTCATGTGGAATGACTTGAGGAACTGTTGGTGCATGAGGCATCTCGTGGCGAACTTCCATAGAAAATTCTGAAGCAAGGAGTTGATGAAGATGTTCAAGAAGCTCTGCATGCAGAACCAGAGGCGAAAGTTTGAGACCATGTGGAGGCAGCTCGATGAGGACACCAACAAGCATGTCATGCACTCAGAAGACAGTGAACTAGGGGTAGCGGCGTGTAGTTCCGCAAGAGTTGGGGAGTTCACGTATTGGGTTCACATGCACGCGCCTAACTTAGGGAAGTGGTCTCTATTGCATGACACCGACGATGCAAGGCATGGAATCATGACGACAAATATGTCAGAGGTGTACAATAGTGTCCTAAAGGGTGTGCACTCCCTATCAATCACTGTGATCATCAAGGAGAGCTAGAACCGTACCATCGGGTACTTCATGAACAGAGCCATGATGCCCAGAGGTATATGGAGGAAGGCAAGCAATTCTCAGAAGTTATGCAGATGTATATGAACATGACGATGATGAAGGCTCGTTCGCACGCTACCAGGCCCTTGGATGGTATCAGGAAGAAGTTTGAGATCCGTCTCAGGGTGAAGTACATCAGGGGTCATGCAAGAGAGAATCGCAAACAAGTTTGTATGATCGATGATGAAGCGTTTTGCATGTGCAACAAGCCGCAGCTCCTTCAACGCTGCTTGCTGAGGGCACACCCATCATAGAACTACTCAACATGATCGAACAGTGGAACCCCAGCCACCATTCCCTTCAACGCTAGATTCCGCAGTGCTTGGAAGTTAAGGTGGCCATAGCATTCGTGCTACAGCCAAGCTTCATCATCCATGCGCATAAGCAGGTACATAGGACCAACAAGGTTTAGCTTTAGTGTGTAAAGCTGATTCCTGGTCTGCCTCACTCACACCAGCAACTTTCATTTGCGATCGAACACAAGCAGCTCTCCATCCTCGATCACCACCTTGTAACCGTTCTTGTCCAATTGCCCAATAGAAATGATGTTGCTATGGAGATGCGGGATGAAGTATACCTCGGTGAGGAGCTGATGCTCCCCATTTCGACACTAGAACATGATGGTTCCATTGCCGCGGATGTCCATGAGCGAGCCATCACCAAATTTGACTGTCCCTTTCACCGATTCATCAAGCGAATTGAACATCGCTCAAGACCTAGTCATGTCATCGGGATCACCTTCTCCTCGTTAAGGAGCACCGTTTGCTGCTGGTCCTCGCTGTTAGCTTGTGACAGCTCGCAGTGCTCTACTATGAGCAACACAGAGTGTTCATCTTGCACATCTGTTAGGTGCGCCTCCTCCTTGCGCTCGTAGCAGGACTTGTGGCAGTTCCTGGAGAAGTGCCCCATCTAGTCGCAGTTATAGCACTTGACTTGCGACATGTCACGACGCGTGCTGGACGAGCCACCGCCCTGGGCATCATGCTCAGCTTTGTCACACCCATGGCCTTGCTGCCTTCCTCAGCGGTGATTGTCGCCACTGTTGTCGCTTCTTCAATCTCCACCCGAGGAGTCGTCGCCCTGCTCCTGTTTCTTGGCACGCGCGAGCCACTCCTCCTCAGTGAGGAGTAGACACCCTCCTGAGCTGCCTTTATCGTCGAGACCGTATTGTTCCTCGACAGTGCGAAGCCGCCCGATGAGCTCGTTGACCGAGAGTGTGCTCAGGTCGAGGAGCGTCTCGATGGAGATGGCCACCTGCGTGTACCGTGGGGTTACGACACGCAAAAACTTCTTCACGACTTTGGATTCCTTAATCGCGTTTCCGAGGATGCGAAGGTTGTTGACGAGGCCGGTGATCCGCATCAAAAACTCGTCGACAGCCTTGCCATCCTTGAACGCGATGTCTTCGAACTCCTTGCGGAGCTTTTGTGTGTTTGCCTCATGCACGCAGTCGACGCCCATCCACTGCACCTTTACGGCGTCCCACGCCTGCTTTGCCATGTCCTTCACAACAAGCGTTGACAGCATGTCCACTGGCACCACGTGGAGGATCATGGACAGTGCCATCCTATCGTCGCGGAAGTCACTGTCATCCGGCTCAATTGCTCGCCATAGTCCCTGAGCCCGCAAGTTGACTCTCATGACGAGAGCCCAATCGGAGTAGTTCGTGCATGTTAGTATGGGGTAGACCACCGTCCCCCCACTCTCCTTTTGTCACCTACTGCACCACCACCTAGCAGCCGCGCATCCTTGTCCTGCTATGCCCGCGGATCCTTTGTGGAGTGAGAGACCTAGAAGGAGAGACTGATCCATTGCCTGACATTGTCGAGAGGATCTCTACACAGCTCTGATACCATTTGTTGTAACACACACGACCACACACACGACTACGAGTACTTGGTACTCGTTTACAACCATGGCATACACGACTACACGTAGCTGGTACTCGTTTACGACCACAGCACGCATGATTACAAGTACCTGGTACTTGTTTACGACCACGGCACACATGATTACTTCCACTAATACGAGTACTTGACTACGACCACGAGGCAAAGGAGTTTTTGTACCAATCTCAACTGTGCAACTTTTCTTATCTTTCTTCTCTAATTTATAGGATCTGAATACAAAGCAAAGGTTAAACTTATTTCCTATTCTTGCGCCATGATCCGCTTCAGCCGTGCCATCCTATGTCTAGTGAAATCATAGCTCAACTAACTAGCAAACTAAATGAGAATCACGGCCACGACGTGAATATGAGCACATCTCAAACCACTAACTTTAACAGAGTAAAATACAGGTAATACAGCGGGTTTAAGAGCAGGTCCAACAGGTAATGTAAATATCATTCCAATGCTATTTTAGATTATTTAAGGGCTAATTAGTCCTCCAACAGGTACTGTACATGTCTCGCTATTTTGCCTCGCTCGCTATTCCTTTGGTTCCGCAGTGTATTCCTGGCGTACGGACTTCGCTCACCAGTTGCCTCCCTCGCACGCTCTCCTGGCGAAATCGCCCTCCTCCCGCGTTCCTTCCCGCGCGCCAATTCACCTCCCGCTCGAGCTCTTCCCGTTGGTCCCTTCCGCTGCCGCCTTCCCCCTGCCCCGCCTCACCCCTGCACTCCCACCCGCACACCCCACCGCTCTGCCGCTGTCGGGTGCATCAAGGAGGCGAGCAATGGACGAAGCGCCTTCCGTGGCCGAGGGAACCGCAGCAGCGGCCGGAGCGCCCGGGGCCGCCGCGGAAGGACAGGGCGGCGGCGGAGATCGTATTATTCAAGGCTGCTTCTATCATACTATATGTCGTCCTATAGCACGATGAGGGCAAAAACATGTGCCGGCAAGTAATGCATGGCACATATTATTAGCTGCGAAAAGATTAACTATGTGCCACTAAAAAGTATCATGGCATAAGTCATGTGTGGGCAATCCTTGAATACAGGGGCATATATATGTGCCTTGAATTGTCATAGCGGCACATAGCATGTGCCGGCAATACTTGAATACAGGGGCACATATATGTGCCTTGAGTTGTCATAGCAATGGCCTAGGCCCGATTTGAAATTGTGATAATCCAAAATAGAAAGGCTGCTGTAGAGGGGGATGTATAGGAAGTATAGATTAGCCTTTTGACTCTCTAAATATGAAATTTAGCCTACCTATTATGGATTATCTCTTGGAGATGCTCTAAGTCAAGTCCAATATACCATACCCGAAAATGATGCGGCGCGGTGCTCGTGCGTGCGTGCTGGTGGCCTGCAACAACCCTCGTGCTGCGTCTGCTTTTGTGGCAAAATCATGCCTCGTCATGTCCAGCCATACATTGCTTTCCTCCATTACTACTTTCAGTTCCCATTTGCTCATCGCCGTTGGTCGCGTTTTAGCTCTCGAAGTACGTGGATTAGCACAATAAATTATGGCATGTAGGCAGCTTGCTCATCCTTTTCGCCCTCTGTCTGGTAATTGAAAGCAGGAGAAAGCTGGACGGAATCTTTTGCTTGATCAACGCTGGTACATTTTTTATCTACGATTCCCTTGATCTTTTTTTTTTCGCCAGCGAGAGAGAGCAAGAGAGGCCATTATTGATGGATTTGCTTAAAGTCTTCTTTCGCTGCTGATTCGTTACACACAAATGTGCAGTTAACTATGCTCATTTTTTTTGTTTGCATATACTCCATCTGGCATTACGGTAGATTTTGATAATCATTTTAAGAAACTGCTTTAAGATATTCTGATGTCTGGTTACTTTTTTTTAAGAAAAAATCATATCGCAAAAGTGGATATTGTTGTGTTTCAAATAACAAAGAAAAACCTGGAAGCAGTTACTAAATAAGTAATGCATCGATGTAAGAGAAAATAGAGAATAACCAACCATTGTCTTACATATTATTTAGTAGGCTATAGTTTGATTTACTGAATATGATGCTATAATTTTCATGACTTGTTATTCATCGCAGCTTCGAAAAATATCAGTACTTTAGCCTGATTTAATGTCATCCATAAAACGAAATATAGATATACTTCTTTTTGAGGGCATGCAATTTGTTGTAGTTGTTTTTGTCTGCATTCTCTCGTGTTAATCTTTGATGTGGAAACCAGCTAAGGAGTTGCACTAGTTGGCTGGAAAAGAAAGACAAGATTTGGAAACAGTTCATCCCAACCTCTCCGTGGTGTCTTTATTCCACATCTTTCATCCCCTCCCTTTTGAGTTCATTCCTTTTATCTTTTTCATGAGGGGCATCCCGACTGTTCTTGTACTCCTTTTTGTTGCCGGGTGGAGGCCCACATCAAATTTACTCAATTTCTTGCTACACGACGGGCCCATCGCCTGATGTGATGATGCAGTGGGCCTCAAAAGGCCTATCTTCGTATGTTAACTCATTCCTTTTTCCCTTTTGATAATACTTACAATATCTCTACGAATTTTTTGTACGGATAATCCATTTTTTATTCAAAAATTTATAAATATACCCGTGGGAAATTTCTTTTACAAAATAGGCTTGATCGCCCCCATTGGGCGATCACACCTTCCTTAACCAGGCGGCGACATTTAGGGAATGTGGAAACGAATGAGCGAATCAATGGTATCGCCTGAGCGTTGGACGACTTATTGTAGTCGCTGTACGGTTGGGCGACTGGAATTCCAGTCGCCCAACGATAGGGCGACAGGAGGGGTACTTTATTCCATCGCAGTCGGCCGCCCACTACCACCTACCACTGTTTGCCCTCATTCTGCGCACAGAGAAGAAACGAGAGAAGAAGAGAAGAGGAAGAAGAAGAGGAGAGGAGAAAGGGGCACTCATTGTGCGAGAGAAGAAGAGGAGAGGAGGAAGGGGAAGAAAAGGAGGGGTAGAAGAGAGGGAGGAGGGGAAGAACAGGAGGGGAGAAGAGAAGGAGAGGAGGACAGAGTTGGAGGAGGAGGTGAGGGAGGAAGGAAGAGTAGAAACTATTCCATCCATTTGGATCCAGGTATTTTTTTGATTACGTTGTATTTGCACTATTATTTAGATGGAATGTTGGTGTTAGTAAAAATTGTAGATTTAGAAAATGTAATACAATTTTAGTATGGAAATATTAGTGTCAAAAAGTTGTAGTATACATTTTGTAGTATGGAACATTTTGTAGTATAGAAATATTAGCACCCTTTTTAGTATGGAAAGTGTAGTTTAGTGTTGTATGATGTTATTTGACATATCGTAAATTTCAATCATACATGTAGGCCTACATCATCAATGGCCACTACAACATTGAGAGTGTATTATGGTGCTGAAATTATTCGTGAAGGTCCGAATGATGTGGATTTGAGCGATTTTCCGCAAGTAACTCTCGTACTTCCGGATGACGAGAATGCTCGAATGATAGATGTGCAGCATTGGCTGATCCAGAGTTTTTCATTGGACCCCGAGGTGTGCAGCGTCGTTGTGCAAGGGCTTTGGAGCCGGTCTCCCACGGACATCAGATGAGAGTTGAAGACATTGGTGCGCTCTGCTTCGTGGAATGGCTTTGTGCAAGGGTGCCGGCGCCATGGATACGAGTGTGTTCTGCTTGTGCAACCGTGCTCACTACAAACAGCTGCGCAAGCTCGTGCGTCCGCCTATGCTGCTTCGGGAGGTGCTAGTAACTCGGGCGGGCTGCACGTTGGCGGAGCTGATGAAGTTGCTCGTGATGAAGGCAATGCGGTACATGGAGGAGAGTTGCAGCCGTCAAGCTATAGAGAGGGAACTGGGCAAGGCGATGCAGTACATGGAGGAGAGTTACAGCCGTCAAGCTATAGAGAGGGAACTGGGCAAGCTGATGAAGGAGAGCATAATGAGTATATCGTGCAGCAAATAGAATCTGATGACCAGAGGGCATGGGATGAAGAGCAAGTTGTAGAGGATGAGGAGGAGGACAGTTCCGATGATGAAGAAGTTCCTATCCCCCAGGAATGGAACCGGTTTAATGCGGAGGGTGTTTCCGCACATGATGAGCATGAATCACCATGGGAGTATCATGAGACAGAGGTTCGGTTGCATGCTATGTTTGCTGATAAGGAAGCACTGCAGGATGCCATCAAGCTTTGGGCCCTTTCAATGCAGCGGACATTTCGCGTCGTCAAATCAAGCCAAGAGCAGTACACTGTGAAGTGCGAGCAGGCTAATTGTCCTTGGAGGGTGCACGAACGTAGACCCAAGTATGAGACTTATTGGATTGTTTCCAAGGTGGAGTCGCACTCCTGCATTCTAAACACTGTCTTGACGAGGCATCATAACCTGACGTCTGGATTTATAGCCAATTTGATGTATGGGGAGATAGTGGAGAAGAAAGATATTGCGGCCACGCATATTGTGGTAGCTATCGAGAATAAATTCAAGTATAATAATATTGGCTACGCGAAGGCGTGGCGTGCAAAGCAAAAGGCGTTGGAAAAATGTTTTGGCACTTTCGAGGCGGCGTACGACAACCTTCCTCGTATGCTTAAGGTGTTGCAGCAAAGGAACCCGGGCACGTACATCGCCGTGCCCGACAAGCCATCCATAAGTCCACCGGGATTTGCAGTGTTGCAGAGAGCATTGTTTGCATTTGGTGCTAGCATTGAAGCATTCAGGCAATGCTGCCAGTGATCTCAGTAGATGGGACCTTCTTGACAGGCAAATACAAAGGGCAGCTCCTGACGACCATAGGCGTTGACGGTAACAATCAAATACTGCCGCTGGCCATTGCATTTGTAGAGAGTGAGAATTATGAGAGCTAGTTGTGGTTTCTTAGACATGTGAAGGCTGGAGTTGTAGGCACTCGTCTTGGTGTGTGCGTAATCCATGATCGCCACGCCGGTATTATAAAGGTGATACGAAAACTTCAAGAAGATCCTGAGGAGACCTTTCATTGGCCGAACATGAGGAACCGGTGGTGCAGTCGTCACTTAGGGGCAAACTTATTCAAGAAATTCCCGAAACAATCTTTGATGAAGCTATTCAAGAGGTTAGCTAGGCAGAACCAGCAGAGGAAATTTGATGCTTTATGGGGGTTGTTGGATGAGCACACCAGGAAGAACGTCGAAGAGAGGAGCAAGGGGCCGGTCACTCCTAGGGCGGCACAACCGCAATGCTTGCCAGCAATCGATGAGCCTAACCGAAGTGTCTAAGAAGGAGGAGCTCACGAAACATCAAGTGCTTCTCGTAGTGGATCGATGGGGAACCATTTGAGAAGTGGTCGCTGTTGCACAACACGGATGACGCAAGGTACGGAATAATGACAACTAACCTTACCGAGGTCTACAATTGGGTTCTCAGGGGTCTCCGTTCTCAGCCCCTTGTCGCCATCGTGGAAGGTGTTCTTCACAGCACAATCCGCTACTTCAGGGAGAGGCACGCGAGTGCCGCACTTCATGCGGCCAATCTCGGAGCCCTGTATTCGTCAAAAATTACTGCGTACATGGAGACGAAGACACAGAAGGGTCAATTGCACACAGTGCATGTCATGGACAACAGGGAGCATCGTTTCGAGGTGATACTCCGTGACAGAGCCGAATTTGGGACATCTCGTTTACTTATTACTTACGAGGTATGCCTTGGAGATCATGCAAACGAATCTAGTTGCACATGCAACAAGCTTAAGTTGTTACACAAGCCATGCTCTCATGTCCTCGCTGCATGCGGGACCGTGGGTATGGATCCTTCCAACTTCATGTCCGAGTACTTTTTCAAGGAGAGAATACTGCAAGCTTGGTGTGGGGAGCTCCGGGGTTTCAGGGTGGTGGGAAACTTTGCCACTTTGGACATTTCAGCGAGGACCTCGGTTCCGGATATTAACATGATGAAGGGTGGGAAGGGTCGGCGACAGAGCCGTCGTATTAGAAATGACATGGACGAATCACAAGCGGGAACATCTGATGCACGTTGTGGGCGATGCGGTCAGGAGGGGCACGCAGCTAGACGATGCAATGCATGTCCTGATCAGTAGTTGCAATGCATGCTAAATTTCATGTACCATTTGTAAAACTTGTATGTTACATCCATTTTCTGTAATGTAGTTGGTGTTATGCTGGTAGCTTAGTATTGTTTACTTACTAGATGTATTTGCTGTTCGTTAAAATGCGGTAGCACCCACATGGAGAACAACACATACATTGCACATACAGAACATATGGAAGTACTACAACCAAGAATTTAAATCACGACAACAGGCCCAGCGCCACACCATCAACACAACACGACAACCAAGAACTAAAATACGACACAACCATACCCCTCGTTGCCTATATGCCAAAAGAGCCTCGTGGCACCCACATGGAGAATTGCTGAGGGGGCCGCCTCGGACGTGGCTGGCCGTCGTGGTAGTGGCACGCACACATGCAGCTCGGGTTCGCGCAGCAACATGTGGGATCATAAGAGCTTCCTATGTTCACGACCTCCTCGTTGCTCCTCTCGCGTTGAGTCTGTTGGCAGAGGTCGTTGTTCTCCTCACTGAGAGTCTCGATTCGGTCCTGCAACTCCAAGACTCGATCCCATAATGTATCCAATACCATTCATGAGGAGGGTCGATCCACCAGGAGAAGTCGCATTTCGCCATCTGCGGGAAAGGACGGTAAACATGGAGGGTCCATAAGCAATAACAATAAATGTACTATTACTAATTTGTACCTCGGAGCGTGGGCATCGGAAGAAACGGCGCCCGCCATCGAACGGGCCATCCAGGGCCTGCACGACCGCGTACTCATTGTGTCTGCATTTCGGCCACGCTGGTTGAGTACGCCGGCTTGGTATCAGACGGTAGTGTGGACCAAAGAGATCCCTCCTTTCCAAGGGAAGGTCTTCCTTCGGTGACCCAAAATCGACTGGCCCCTCAGCTTCCGACATGGTATTTTCCACCACGAAAGAGATGGTACTTCTTTGCTCGATTTACGGGGTTCTATGTGTACAATGTCATGAGACCCCAACTGTGCTATATATACCAAACGAGAGGGCAGCTTTGCTCAGAGAGATGACAAAACAGGGCTGCTTTCTGCACCCTTTCTGCACAAGAGAAGGCAGCTTTGCTCAGTGAGATGATAAAAGAGGGCAGCTTTGCGCAGTGACATGACAAGAGAGGGCAGCTTTGCTCAGTGAGATGACAAGAGAGGGCAGCTTTGCTCAGAGAGATGACAAAACAGAGCTGCTTTCTGCACCCTTTTTGCACAAGAGAGGGCGGCTTTGCTCAGTGAGATGATAAAAGATGGCAGCTTTGCGCAGTGAGATGACAAGAGAGGGCAGCTTTGCTCAGTGAGATGACAAGAGAGGGCAGCTTTGCTCAGAGAGATGACAAAACAGGGCTGCTTTCTGCATCCTTTCTGCACAAGAGAGGGCAGCTTTGCTCAGTGAGATGATAAAAGAGGCCAGCTTTGCGCAGTGACATGACAAGAGAGGGCAACTTTGCTCAGTGAGATGACAAGAGAGGGCAGCTTTGCTCAGTGAGATGACAAGAGAGGGCTGCTATCTGCACACATATGACAAAAGAGGCCAGCTTTGCTCAGTGACATGACATGACAAAAAGAGGTCAGCTTTGCTCAGTGAGATGATAAAACAGGGCAGCTTTGCTCACTGCTACGACCACGCGGACCAGCTTTACACGTAGGGGTAGAGAGAAAACAGACCCTATAAATTGGTGTGCATTCCATTTCTCAGCAACCATTGCACATCCAAACCCCATACTACACCGCGTTTCCCTCACCCCACCGGGATGGACAAAGGCAAGAAGAAGCAATGGGATAAGATGGTGAAGGATTGGGAGGAGACCCATGACACAGGACGCCCGCGATGAGAAAATAAGGGCTATACAGGCCCGGGTAGAACAAACTCATCGTGCTACGATGAAAGGTTCCCCCAAAGAGCGCCCGCGTAGCAACAACCCCATCCCGGACGTCCCCACCGAGCGTTCGCCACAACTACCACCTGAGGGGGAGACACCTCCCTTTTGTTGGTGCGGGGACGTGTGCAAGTTCTTCAAGTCTAAGCATTGCATCGGTCTAGGTATGCGTTACTGGGGTTGCGCAAACTACTCCAGTGAATACCCCAACCGCTGTTTTGACACCGCAACCTATCGGCAGCCGGTAACGACCACATGCACCATTTTCCCCTACCTTTTCTCCTTCACAACACGCACTAACAATATCTCTCTTTTATTTACAGTCTCCGGAGCCCCTATGTGGCTACCGCAAATGGATCGATCTTGAGATCCACCCTGCGACCAATGGACCTCGACTTGAGGAGTGGAATGTCACAAAGGAGAAGGAGTTGCTGGAGGAGGAGCGCCGCAAGAACGAGCACACCCTGCGTATACAACACGAGACGCAAGCTAATCTCGAAGCGTGCACCCGTAGGGAGCGGGAGGCTCGCGAGAGGGAACGCGAGAGAAAGAGGGAAATTGCGGCTAAGGCAAAAGAGGTCGCGGAGGAGTTCAACGTCGAGCGGGCGAGGAAGGGAAAGTGGCCCCGGTCCACACAGTAGGTGGTAGGAGCAGTTGGGTGGGTTAGTCACATATCATGCTATATGTTATGCATGTACTAAAATTGTACGCTGCATGTTACTCCCAACTGTATTATGAAGTTTATTTCTATTCACATAAGGTTATTATCTCGTCGTTCGCATTCAATGATTCAGATAGCAAGTCATTTAACAATATTAACATACATGTTCTCTTCGTAAACTAATTCTCAGAAACATGAAAATATCACTTACCAATGTATATATCAAACGTTCTACAGTCAATTGTTCTTAAAAAAAATTTCCCAAAATTTTTAATGCACCTACAACATACAATAAACATAAACTTTTATTACAACTATACCAATTTTTTTTCCAGTTTAAAACTACAACATTGACAAAACTCTACAAAATCACAGGGACTGAGTACAGTCGCCCATTCATTGGGCGACTGCACTTTTAGTCGCCCATCCATTGGGCGATCGATGATGATGATTGCCCAATGGGAAAGCGATTGCGATTGCGAGCGTACGAGCGACAGAAATTGTGGCAGTCGCCCAATGGGGGGGGGGGGCGAGTGAAGCCTATTTTTGTAAAAAATTTTCCCGCGGGTATATTTATGTATTTTCGAATAAAAAATGGATTATCCGTACAAAAAATTCATATCCCTACTACTTAAAAATCTTTACTACTTCAAAATATAAGTTGATGTTGATCCGTTCTTTCTTTCTCTGTACAAAATCGTTCCATCTAACCACAAGATATGATCTAGACCCACCGTATCTTTCCCATCTCTTCCACTGTCGAGCAAACGTACACAAAAAAAGGGTGGTGGTGGGCGCAGGATCTGTGGTGGAGATGCTTGACGAAGGCGTAGGGTAGCCGATATCTAGTGGAGAAGCCTAAGAAAGTGCTTCTGGGTCCCTTCATGTGGAGCAGTGACCCATTCTCGCCTTTCTCCAGGAGGAAAACCAAATTCCTCTCAACATTCACAATGTTATTCATTATCTTCTGCTGAATAGATCTCGTTTATGGACTTGCTTTGCCATATGTTGTCAAAGTTTGATAATATGAGTAGCTGGCAACAATGCTTGTATGAGTTTTTTTTTTCTTTTTCTGTATTTTGTATCCATTGTATTTCATAGTGATATTATTTTCCTTACCAAAATTTTTTGCTAATACATGGCAATCGAATGCTACACTGTACATTCTATTAAAAGTTATGTTTAGTTATGCAAGCATATAATTCCTATCCCATCTTTCATAGCATTTTGTGCTATATGTTTTGCCTAGATGACAAATGGGCACACGCATTATGTTATCTCGTGCAAAGTTTGTATCCCCATTGCAACACACGGGTACTTTACTAGTCTCAAAAAAAAGTTTTAGATAATACTTACAATAGAAAGATAAAAACAGCCCTTTGTCAGAAGAAAGAACTTGATTATTGGGGCATCGAGTCAAAACCCAAAAGCATCAGGGATGAAATTAGTATAGCTGCCACTAGATGACCGGGCACTGACTCGCGCTGCCAAATGCGTGCGAGAGGTTTGCTAGGGCAACTCCAACTCGGTGCCAGGAAGAAACAGAAGTAGAATAAAAGGAAGTCCAAGGGAATCTTTTTAAATATCTGCCATCGGAAACTCCAAATATCGCATTCGCATCACAGGAAGCACCGCACAAAAGCTTGGAACTGTATCCTCTTTTACCATTTCTTGTGTCCTTTTTTGGCCTTCGCTCGCCCATTGAATGTCAACATGAAATATTTTGAGCCTCCCAATGTTGTTGTCATTATTAGGAAACCTAGGTCTAGATCAGCAAACCTAGTCCATTATGAGCACCTCACTAAAGACTATAAATAGGAAGTCGTACCGGCATATTTTGTACACACATGCAATTGAAAGTAATAAAGAAAGATCAGGAGTTCTCTCTACTTCTCTCTGTGTTCAATCTATTATTCTGTCTTCTGTGATTGATTCGATTTGTTCTAAGCAGAGGAATCGATCGGACTTGTCGCCAGCGATGGTTCCTCAACACGTTATCAGCACGAGATCGCTCCGGTGAATCGAAGGTAATCATCGAAGTTCTAATAGATTGAATTTTCTAGATTGCTTTAAATTCGAAATTTTGCGTTCTAGATTGAATCTCTACGGTGCAAATCCGCCCTAATCTACCGCGAGCAGACCTGAAGTCGCCGGTACAATGTCGATCGGTAGATTACAACACGGGGTAGATGTTGATTGCACTGTAGATTAGAAACGAAAAAAGGAGAAAATATTTTTCCATGGTTCTTGCACGACCTTTGCATCGCCGCCGCATGCATGCGCGCTGCCACGGCTCAGCTGCCGCCGCCGCGCCGCATGCGCGACTGCCGGTCGCCGGCAGCGGCCGGGCGTGAAGCCCGAGGCGCCGCGTGCTCGCATCGCGCCGCTGCCCGAAAGCCACTGCCGCCGCCCGCATGGCGCTGCTGCAGGCCTCGGTTTTCCTGCCCGTGTAAGCGCCGCCGCACACGCACTATCCTCCTCACCGCCGTGAGAACGCCAGCCTGAAGCCACCGTCGGCTCGAAGTCGCCGTGAGGCTGCCGGCCCGAAGCTGCCGTGAGACCGACGCCACCATGAGTCGCGAGCTGCTGCTCACCACCCGCATGTGGTCGATGACAGCACGAGGAGCCGCAGCCACACCGCCAGCGCTAGCTCGATCTCCGTGCCGTTGTGCCCGCTCAACCTCCGTGCCGTCGCGCCCGCTCGGCCTCCGCGCCGCCGCTCAGTCTTTGCGCCGCTCGCCCGAAGCCGAGCCCTCGGCCGCCTCTGCTAGCTCGGTCGCCGCCCCTTTTTGCGCCGTTGCTGCCACAAAATGAAGAGGTAGGGAAACCCGTGTGAAAAGCCAATCGGGCAGGCCGGTGGGCCGAATGGGCCGCACGGTCAGAGGTAAAACGGGCCGGGATACGGCCCGGTCGAGGGGGGACCAGTAAAATTGTGAAAACCCCCTGAAGCTCGTGTAATTACCGAAAGGCCCTTAGAACTTGCATATCAGTCTCGATTTTTGCAGAAAAGGCCTCGTAGTTCTGAAAATTACGATTAGGCCCTCAAATTTACAAGCGTGTCCAGAATTTTGTAGAAAACCCCTCAGTAAATAAGAAAATTGCACGAATTTTTCTCTGAACTGAAGATTTGCGTAGAAACCCCCAGAAATTGCAGAATTCACTAAAAAAATCATATTCTAGCATAAAAGGGCATCGGGAATCCGAATTTTGAATTATTTTTAGCATTTGAAGCTTATTTATTTCTACCATTATTATTTCTATATTTTCTGTATTTATTTACTGTTGTTTGGTTAATTGTAATTGTTTAAATTGCTTTTAATCACTGAAATTAGCAATAAAATTTATGGAAAATGCATAAAAAATTATGAAACATTACGAGAACCTATTGTACCATTTATTTACCCGCAGTAAATTATTCCATGCATGTTTAC
This sequence comes from Dendrocalamus sinicus, assembly GCA_036346575.1. Lineage (NCBI taxonomy): Eukaryota > Viridiplantae > Streptophyta > Magnoliopsida > Poales > Poaceae > Dendrocalamus > Dendrocalamus sinicus. The sequence continues at coordinate 7,689,629 of CM070653.1, read as the reverse complement.
CAGCAGTAAACTTATTTATTTCGTTCATACACATGTAGATGGCTGGCATCACGAACCGGGAGTTCGAGGAGCTGGCCTAGTATGGCCAACTATCTGACATGGGCATTTGATGTCGAGATAGTGTTGGAGCCAAGAAGCTCCGCACGGCTATTGGGATTGGCGGACTGAATGATGCCCAACCCACACCTGAGGAGAATGGTCAGACACTTCATTTTCTCAGGCACCACCTCTGCCTCACTCTCAAGAATGAGTATATGGTGGAGAAAAGCGCGCTAACACTCTAGACCGCACTCAAGAAGCGGTTTGAGAGGCTAAAGTACACCATTCTTCCTCAAGCAGAGCAGGAGTGGATCAGACTGAGATTTGCCGACTTTAAGACGGTCCGGGAGTACAATTCTGCCTTGCACAGGATTTGTACCAATCTTCAACTCTGTGGCAAGCAGATAACAGATGAGTAGACGATCGAGAAAACCCTGTCCACCTTTCACCCTAATGCTGTACAATCCGCCTGCAACTATCATTAAGACGGCTACAAGGAGTATGCCGAATTAATTGATATGATGCAGGTTGCGGAGGTTCAGGACGAATTTCTCTGCAAGAATTACGTCACTTAGCCACTAGGCAGCTCCGCTGGCCGTGAAGCCAACGCAGGGAGCTACAAGGTGCGAAAACCCTTAATGAAGAGAAGGGGGAAGAAGGGTAAGTCCATTGCCCAGAAAGGCAAGTTAGATGCTCCAAGTAACAAAAAGGCTAAGAAGAGTGGCAAGACTTATGGCCAGCAGAACCAGGGTTGCTACAAGTGTGGCAAGTGGGGACATTGGTCGCGGATATGCAAAGAACCGCAGCATGTCATTGATGCCCACCAAGCTCAGAAGAAGAAGGATGGCAAAGGGCAGGCTGAAGCCCACTTTGCAGCAATTGAGGGGGAGCATCTTGAGCAGCTACCTGAGTTGATGGAGGTTCAACCCAACCCAGCAGCAGCACCCCCTTACGACCTAGAGGCAGCCACCGCCATGATCTCTCTCGAAGAGAAGATCACTCCTGAGAAGATAGCCGAAGAAGTCTCTGATTTTCTAGTTGATTCAATCTGATGCACAGAATGCATTAGACTTTAATTGTCATTTATTTTGTGTTAAAAGAATAAGTTAGATCTTGCATGGATGGTACTTTAGTTTTGTTTTCTCGTGATGGTTGAATGATTTTGGAATAATTCATTCATTTATTCAGTTTATGATGGCATGCCATGTTCTGATATTGGTGTATTTTATTTATGTGTTGAATGCCTTCTAATACATGTTAAAAAATACGTTATATTAGAACACGTGTGGCGCCCTGTGAAGGAAGTGTGCCTTGCCGATAGCGGCACAACAAATACCATATTAAGAGAGACTAAGTATTTTCAGTCGATTCGTAAGAGCACTGGTAGCCTTACGACAATCGCCGGAAGCGATGCATGTATAATCGATTCCAGAAGAGCCGTAATTATACTTCCAATGGGCACAACTTTGGTCATTGAAGAAGCTTTATTGTACCCAGAATCGACTAGAACTCTTCTAAGTTTTAAGGATATTGGCGCCAGTGGTTTCCACGTTGAGACTGAAGAAGAGTACGGTAAGGAATACCTGCTCATCACGAAGCACGAAGAGAATGGCAAAATGGTATTAGAAAAACTTTTTTCACTAGAAACTGGGTTATATTATACCAACATTAAGGCACCTGCAGCCTACACTGTCCTGAAGACAGTATTTAGAAGCTCTGAACTCTTCTGTCTCTGGCATGACAGATTAGGCCACCCAGGTCTTAAGATGATGAAAAACATAATCAACAATTTCCAAGGGCATAATATTAATGTGAAGAATTTCCCGAATCATGAAGATTTTGTGTGCCCTGCATGTGTCATCGGGAAATTAATTACTAGACCCTCCACTCTAAAAGTGAAGGATGAAGTCCTTGCATTCCTGGAACGCATCCAGGGAGACATATGCGGTCCCATTCAGCCCATTTCAGGGCTATTTAAGTATTTCATGGTGCTCATTGACGCTTCCTCAAAGTGGTCATATGTGGGTTTGTTGTCCACAAGAAACCATGCTTTTGCAAAATTGATCTCGCATATCATTCGCATCAGAAATGTATTCCCTGATCATCACATCAAGTCCATCAGAATAGACAACGCCGGAGAATTTACTTCAAAGGCATTTGATGATTATTGCATGGCGATGGGGATTACAGTTGAGCATTCGGTACCGCATGTCCATACTCAAAATGGTTTGGCAGAGGCTTTAATCAAGAGAATTAAATTTATTGCCCGACCCTTTTTGCATAATTGTAATTTGCCAGCTACATATTGGGGACACGCAGCCCTACATGCAACGAATCTCATCAACTTTAGACCTTCGGCCTACAACATCCACTCACCTATGCAGCTAGCGCAAGGGTCACCACCGAAAATTTCTCATCTCAGGAGGTTTGGATGTAAGGTTTATGTACCTATACCTTCTCCGCAGCGTACTGCAATGGGCCCACTCCGCAAGACTGGGATATACGTTGGTTATGAGAGTGCATCCATAATCAGGTATTTGGAACCCATGTCGGGAGATTTGCATACTGCCCACTTCGCTAACTGCATTTTTGATGAGGATAATTTCCCAACATTAGGGGGAGAAAATCAACCCCTTGATGAAAAATGTCGGGAAATTACGTGGGAAGCCACGGGAATTCATGCACATGACCTACGCACTAGTGAAACAGAGAAAGAGGTCCAGAAGATCATCGACCTGTAAGCATTAGCAAACCAACTGCCCGATCACTTTAGTGATTTGAAGAGCGTGACTAAGTCGCATGTGCTTGCACGCAATGCAATTGAGAGGGTTGAAATACCAAAGAAAATTGAAGAACTCATCCCCAACATGTTGATGACCACGACACCTTTGAGGTTGCAGTGGATACATAGGAGCAGCAACAAATTGGTTTGATTCAGACATTACAGTGAATTAGCTATAGCCGTGAACCGCAAATCATTGGCTTGTCTTTGTTTAGTAAACTACACATTGGTTTGATTCTCCACCTCGAACAATGCACTCCACCAACTTGACACACATATTGTCAATGCTTTCATGCAGTGTGTTACACCTTCCTATGAAGTGCCGATTGGTAGCTTCGAGGTTCGTGTGGACATTTGGTGGCATCTCCCCTTGAACATGCATCACATCTTCATAAGCACCATGATGCAATCCATGCACACTTGTAGCCAAACTCACCATCTGAATAGTTTTGCGAAAACAGCCACAAAAGTAGATGAGATCAGCTATACCATGATTAATCTAGCACTCTGATACCAAGATGGTATGGCACAAATTATAGAACCCTAATTTTGTGCACGAGTGGCCTGACCTTTCATGGTACACACGTAGCGGCTCCTCGGTTCTTGATCTTGCATGCAATGAAAGTAGACGGAAGACACACACAGGTTCTATTTCCTCCTGGTAAAACAACCAGCCGTAGCTATTGGTTCACTTGCAAACTGATCAATACAAGATGGAAAGCCTTTGCTACAGTCAAAAGCTCTCACGCCTACTCCAACCACTCCTAGAGCAGTTGACAGCAGCACACTACAACATGAACACCCCTTTAACAATGTATATATATGAAGTGCTATAAGTCCAAATAAGTGTTGTTAGGATCTATACCAATGCATTTAACATGTGTTGCCCTTGAGGATGTTGCAAGGGTCTGTTGCAATGCATACAGAAGCGTTGGTAATGGGTACAAAAAAGCATTGCGAAGTAGTAATGGATATAGTCGGGTTGTAACAATGTATGCATTGGTACTTACCATCCATAGATGACTTTTACTATTTTGGCATAAGATATAATTATATTGTTGCAATGCATAGAAGCATTGGTACTTACCATGCACAAATGAGTTTTGCTATTTTGGTAATGGATAACACTCTTATATGAAACAGAAATTGTTGCATTACATAGAAAATCATCCACATAATACATATTTTGTTCAAAAATCATTTCCTAAAATGTAAAAATCTAAACATAATAAAAACCATCTACCAATGTCACTGTTCTTCACCTCGTGTTCAACATGCAACCATAGCATCATCCATTTATCTTATCAACCTATAATGAAAAATTAGAGTCCATTAATACAGCATTAGGAAGAACAAAATTACAATATTAAAGTAACAAAATTAAAAGGTGCATTATACATAAGTTGAAACCATGCAATATTAGCTCCTACTGTGTGTCCAATCAATATGTAGCCTTTGTATGGCCATATCAATTATTCACATTACGCTATTGCAAGCTTGATGTGCACCATCCAAAATTCATTTCCTAGCTAAATGCCATCAAGTTTATCTTTTGGGCCACAACTTATGATTGTAGTAAGAGCCACATCCTTATTTGCATTTTTCTAACTCTTCAAGAATACTTTACTACCAACCTAGTCCACACATAAAAGTACACGAGCAAATAATTTAGAAAGGATGCAATTAAATATTGTAAAGAATCACATATCATCTAAATTGAAGGATAGTTGTACCACTATTGAATTGGTATCCAACCAATTCACTGCACTGTGCTATTGTTTGTAAAAAAGATATCATGTGGAACATTAGTCTACAATTTAAATAAATTATTAGAAAAATAAGAATGGTGGAGGCAAAATTTAGATGGTGTATCTTATACAACAGCAAGAAATGTTACACTAGCTCCTTTGCCATCTTTTTGTACTGGGCATCATGCTAATAGCAAGGGATCATGCAAACTATAATAAGAAAGAAATGTTCTTTGTATACATGATGAATGGAAAAATCAACCTTGTGTGTAGCAGAAACTTTATATGCTTGCATTGTATTGTTATCTTGGGTATAAGTTTCCATGTCCTATAGTGAAAGACAACAATTCATTACAATGGATCAATTTACTTTCAAACACAATGTTATTTCCAAACCTTAGCATCATATTATTTTGATGCTCAATCATGTTCATTAGTTCCAAACAGAAGAGAAGTGAACTAACTTTGTATGCAGCAAAAATTTTCTTTCCTTGTTGCACATCATCATTTTGAAGCAAAATTTTTTGTTCTATAATAAAAGATAGATCATAAGATTGGCTCAACCTATAGTAAACATCAATAGTTGCAAACTGTACCAACATAATGTATTCCTACTCAACCATGATAGATCATAAGATTGGCTCAACCTATAGTAAACATCAATATGATTGAGTTATTAAGGAGTTGATAATCCCTGTATAAGGTATTAATGGAAAAGGATATGCATATAATTAGAGATCTACAAAATTTTAGCAACTCTTCTCTATTTCAAGCAAAACTCTTTGAACAAACTGCATGTTTCGACTTCTTCTTGCACAATTGTTTTTCCTATTTTGCTCACTTATATCCTATCAAAGAATTAGAAAATACAGAAAATCACTTCATTTTTATAATTTTGTCGAAAAGCTAATCTATTAGAGCAACATGTAAATGAAAAATATAACAGTGTCTATGTACCTGTGCTTTCTTGCCCATCCAGTTATTGACAAGAACAATCTACTGATTAGGAAGCTTGCCTTGGTCATGTCATGATGGCCAAAGGAATTGTAGTAGATCCTTCCAAAGTTGAAGTAGTAATGGATTGCAAGCAATCTATGTCAGTAACTGAAGTTAGGAGTTTCCTTGGACTTGTCAGTTATTAATGAGCTTCATAGCAGGATTCTTCGAGTTAGCCAAGCCCATGACTCAACTTCTGAAGGAGAAGAAGTTTGAATGGACAAGTTTGTGAGCAGAGTTTCCAGACTCTCAAGAAGAAGTTAGTTTCAGCCCCAGTGCTTGTTTTGCTAGATATCTGCAAGGATTTTGAGGTATTTTGTGATGCCTCCCGGCAAGGACTCAGTTGTGTTCTGATGCAAGAAGGTAAGGTGGTAGCCTATGCATCATACAAGTTGAGACCTCATGAGTGCACATATCCTACTCATGACTTGGAGCTAGGCGCTGTGGTGCATGACTTAAAAATCTGGCAGCACTATCTTATTAGTAACCGTTGTGAAGTTTACACGGACCATAAGAGCTTGAAGTATATCATTACTCAGGTAGAGCTCAACCTAAGGTAGGGAAAATGGTTAGAGCTGATCAAGGAATATAATCTTGAGATTCATTACCATCCAGGCAAACTCAATGTTGTAGCAGATACATTGAGGAGAAAGACCTATGCAAACCGCACCTTGGTAGAAGAGGTTCAGACATAACTTCAGAAGGGAGTTACCCGTCTTGGCCTGAATCTAGTGGACCAAAGTATTCTATCAACTCTGGAGATTTAGCCCACTTTACTTGACTAGATCAAAGAAGCTCAAAATGTGGATGAGGATATCCAAAAGATAAAGAAGATATGAGAAGAGGAAAAGCCACCGGTTTCAGTGAGGATGAGCATGGAACCGTTTGGTTCGAGAATCGTATTTGTGTGCCCAATAACAAAGAGATCAAGGATATGATTCTATGAGAAGCTCATAACACTCCTTAGGCCCTGTTTGTTTAGGCTTAGGCTTTTTAGCTTATAGGTTAAAACCAGCTTTTTGGCTTAAGCAGCTTAAAAGCAGTTAGCTTTTAAGCCAAGCTAGGCTATTTGGCATTCTAACTTTTTACTAGGTAGGATGGTGTAGCTTATTACCAAAAAGTCTAAAATACCCCTATTATATTGATTGGCAAAAAGTTTGATATGTATCATCTTGTAGCATGCAAAATGAGCCACTTTTGATTTTTTTTCTTGGTTTTTTATTTTCCTTTTGTTTATTCAGATGCCACGTCATATGTATTTCTCGCATACTTCAACCATGAAGGCTTCTGACAGAACATGATCCTTACCAACATGGAGCAACCAATCATGATCCTTGAGACGACAGAACATCAGACCAGGAGAAAGACAATCCGTTTCTGCAAGGTGCAATGGAGTAACCATTTAGTGGATGAAGCCACTTGGGAATGAGAGCATGATATGAAGGCCAACCATCCCCACCTCTTTTGCTAGCCTATCTAAATCTTGAGGTCAAGATTTTCTTAAGGGGGTAGGTTTGTGACATACCATAATTTTAATTTAATTTAATTAGATTTTATTGGACTTTTCTAGAACCTTAGTGGAGACATAGCCAAGTTGATGGTTTTGCTTTTGTAAAGGCCTTGCTATGATTACTCAGTCGCAGCCTATGGAAGTGTGTAGTGGCCGACATTAGGAGTTAATCATATCTTGTGGGTAAAGTTGTACCGCCTCTATAGAGTGTATAAACTATATTGGACATCCGTGCGTACGGTCATGGGCATGGTGAGTATATTTTTTATAAAATGATTTTGGATGGAAATATGAAAATCTTTTTGGAGAAAGATGGTCCGGGTGGGATATTCGTGGTTAGGTTGGTACCAGGTCAGTGCCTAAGCTAATGGTATTAATTTATTTAAATTACTGTCTTTACTTATTGTATTAAATTCTGCTATTTCTTATCTATTTACTATATTTCTTTGAATTCTGCTTTACGCTAAAAAAACATATATAACTTCACTTGTTAGCCTCGTATTATTATTGCATTTTTGTGTAACTTGTGGAGTACAATTTGTACTTACTCTTGCTATCTCTACTCAGAGGACTACTTTGATTACGGTGAGGACCAGAACGAGTAGGCTGCGTCTTACTGTTGTCTGCCTGTGGGCAGGCCCTTTGGGTTTCACTGTTTTCTTTCCGGAGCATTGATGATGTAAACTTTGGCCATAAGGTCGTACTCTTTATTTAATAAAAGTTTGTCATTATGCTTGATATGTATCCCTATTACCACTGTGTGCACTAGCTGATCCTGGACTAGTGCGATTTACACAGAGAATCCAGAAGTGTTATTTGGAGGTCTCACAATACTGCCTTCCAAGTTTTTTTAGCGCGGTACATAATGAATTCCAACAACAAATTTGTGGGCATGTTAGCGGTGCAAGTGAAAGTCTTGTTTCAAATTTTCAGCTAATTCAGAGAACATGCGCTAGTTTGAATAGGTTGATATATCCAGATGGTGTAAGCAAAAGCACAAGTCATGTTTTACATGATTTTCGCTGTGTGGTACGGAATAAATTCCAGCGATGAATTTTTTTAGTCTGCTTGCAATGTAAGTGAAAGTCTTATGTAAAATTTTTAGATCATTCAGAGAACAAATGCTCGCTTGTATAAGTTAGTATAGTCGAACGGTGTATACAAAAGCACAAGTCATGACTTCTAAGATTTTTCTGTGTAATACATAATGAAATCTAGCAGTGGATTTTTATGGCATATTTGCGGTGCAAGTAAAAGTCTTATGTCAAAATTTTAGCTTATTCGGGGAACATATGCTCGTTTAAATACATTGATATAGTCAGAAGGCATAGACAAAAGCACAAGTCCTACTTTCCATGATTTTTGCTACACTGTATGGAATGAATTCTAGCAACGAATTTTTTAGCCTATTTGCGGTGCAAGTGAAAATCTTATGTAAAATTTTTAGCTCATTCGGAGAACAAATACTCACTTGTATAAGTTGAAATAGCCGGATAGCATACACAGAAATGCAAGTCCTATGTTCTAAGATTTTTCTGAGTAATACATAATGAACTACAACCGTATGCACGCTTGAATAGGTTGATATAGCCGTATGCCGTAGGCAAAAGCACAAGTCATGCTTTCCATGATTTTCGCTGTGCAGTGTGGAATGATTTCTAGCGGCAAAATTTTTTGGCCTATTTGTGGTGCAAGTGAATTCTTAAGTAAAATTTTCAGCTCATTTGGAGAACAAATGCTCACTTGTATAAACTGATATCGTCGGACAGCATACACAAAAGCACAAGTCTTGCCTTCTAAGATTTGTTCTGCAGAGTACATAATGAACTCTAGAAGAGATTTTTTATCGCATGTTAGCGATAGAAGTGAAAATCTTATGTCAAATATTCATCTTAATCCGAGAACATATGCTCGCTTGAATAAGTTGATATAGTCGGATGGTGTGGCAAACAGAACATGCATCTACTAGACTCAAAATGTTCAGAGGTTCAGTACTCTAATGGTTCAAGACCAGTTTTGAGTAATATAAGTGATGCACTTGCACTGTCTAATCTTATTTCAACACCAATAGTATCCAAGCAAGTTAAATACAGCGTAAGTACATACATGATGTACTACAGTATTTAAGTACAACTTAGATTCTGTTTGGTACAGCTTTTGCTTCCAGTTTCTCTTTCGAATCTCGTAAAATTATGTCAAACACTTAGCTAAATCGAATTCTGCTTCTCGTGAGGGATAGAGTTGAAAATGAACAGCGAGGAGCCTTGTGGTGGATTCTCGGCGGAAATCATAATAAAAAACAATAATGCCCTTTGAAGTTGAAGGAAATTACTAGCTATTTGCCATCCAACCACCTCGAATCGTTCACTCCCACTGCTACCATCCCGTTCGCCCTCTCCTCTCTGGCGCATGGAGACACCCAAACCCTACCCGGAATTGAGGTCGCCGTCGGCCCGGACGCCGCCTTAGAGCCCCTCCCCGCCGGCTTGTAGGAAATCCCCGTCGCCCCTCCCTCCACCCACACGCTGCCGCTGGACCACCGGCGACCTCACCCCTTCCTTCTCTCCTCTCGTCAAGGTAAGCAGCCACCGCCTGGCCGGATCCCCTCACCACCCACCCGGAGTTCCTTGCCGCGCGCCTGGAGTCCCTCGCCATCAGCCCCTCCCCCTTCGCCGCCGGAGTCCCGCCGCTTCCGCTTCCACTCCTCTCTATCCACTTCGACGCGAATAGCTTCAGTTCAGTTCAGTTCGACTCCATCAGCGGCACCGCGCCGAGCCCAGCTGAGCCGAGCCAGTGGTGGCTCCTGCGATGCTATCCCTTCGCCCCCGCGCTACCCTCACGCCGTCCTGGTCCGCGCTCCCCCGCGCCCACACCGGCTTCGCGCCCGCTGGTAGTCGGCCTCCCCACACCGTCGCCGTCTCCTACCCGCCGACGAGGCGCCTCGGGAGCCTCCGCCGCGCCATCGCCGTAGACGCCGACCAGCAAGGCTCCTCCGAACCTCCCAAGCAAGTAGTAGCACGCTTAATTCCGTTCGCATTTCAGTTTCACTCCGCGCAAGTGAATTTCTTGCTCAGTTTGAGGCGGCGGCGGTGTTTGGGTGCGCAGGACGAGAAGCCGAAGAGGTACTACTTCCTGGTGGCGAACCCCAAGTTCATGCTGGACGAGTAGGAGCATTTCCAGGAGCAGCTCGCCAAGAAGCTGCGCAACTACGGGGAGCGCAACTTCTGGCTCTTGATCGAGCCCAAGTTCCTCGACAGGTTCCCCAACATCACCAAGTGCCTCAAGTGCCCCGCCGTTGCACTCGTCTCCACCGACGGCAACTGGATCGCGTAAGTGTTTTGTCCTGTGTCCACTCACAGATGCAATTCAGCAATTGCAAGCTTGATCAATGCTAATTACTACTAGCAGAGTTCATGATGGATGTTAAAATGCCAATGCATGTTTGCCCAGTGGTATTTGCAAGTATGTCATTGCTTTATCATGGATGCTGTGCCCATATGCCATTGGCATGAAGCACAATGAAGATGCAATCTGGTATGCTTCCCGTTGTAAATGTCAACACTGCATACTATTATAACCAGTGTTGGTTCGTGTTTGCAATTCGCATCCGATCCCTGCTGGACAGCTAGCCATAATGTTTTTACTGTAAGCAAAGGCGTCCACTTTAAATGTGGATTTAAGTGACCCTTTACCTCATTGATGATCCTTCAAAGAAGTGCATTTGCTTCAGTTTCAACCTTCGAATATGCTGACTTGGTGAGAAAAGAGGGATGATGAAAAATGACTACTCCAGTTCAGATTCAAGCATGCCCTTTCAGAAAAAAAAAATCAGATTCAGGACTAAGACATGTCTAGATAATGCAACTAGTAAATTTTGAGAACATAATGCTCAGGGGAAAAACTGATGTTAGCAATATTACCTGGAAGCACACGTCCAGGGTCCACTCGACACTGATGTGTTTCATCAAGCACATTTCTAATATTTGACTATGATCCTATTGCAGTGCAAAATTACAAATTCTTATATAAATGAAACCTATGTACTTCTTGAAGTTTTGCTCAGCTTAACATTTGTTTGAAATTTCAAGTGACCCTGGAATTAGCCCTCCTATATCTTGCTCTAATGTTTGGATCTATTTCTCTGTGTCATGTCTCATGGTAATGTTGGGATTGTAGCACCTTGAAATGTCTTCTTTTTTTTTCCCCTCCGCTCACTAACTGGGTAGGATCTAGTCATGAGCGGTTTGCATTCCTGAACATAGTGATTAGATGGCAAAGTGAGTGAAAAATAAACAGAAGGAAAACAGACAAGACAACCTTATTGAACCATGAAATTGTACAACATGATACCACAAAGAGGATGCTGTCTATGACTGTGTGCATCCCATTGTCTAGTTGACTTGTCATGTTGTCCCAACACGGTGTGAATCGCCACAACCATATTTGTCTTGCTTCTATCCATCTGAATAATCGTAAGCCAAACAAGCACCGAGAAAATCGGTATCTACATGGATATGTTATTGCAGTATGGCTGTCTTTCAGTTTAAATAGCATTCATGCAGTAATAAATCCTCAATGATATTGATGTCTCTCTCCTTTGCTGTCAGTTTCATGAAGTTGAGGCTAGACAAGGTCTTAGCAGAGCAGTTTGATGCAGAAACACTTGAAGAGGCATTGGCTTCTAACCCTGTTGAGTTGAAATTTGAGAAGCCTGAGAAATGGACAGCTCCATACCCTAAATAAGAGTTTGGATGGTGGGAGCCCTTCTTACCTCCAAAGTCCAGCAATGGCACTGCTTAGAGATAAGCGGCAATCCATATGAGCAATGTAAGATTTCTTCCATGTAAGTGATGAATGTAATTTTTAATTTTCACTATGTTTATGTAGTCCTTGAGGTTGTGGGAATACAGTTAGCAACAATAGTTGAAGAGATTGCTGTACTTTCGGTAATGCCAAATAAGCAGTGGTTTTGTTTTGGAATATTGCCGTTCTGTTATGGTTGGTGGTGTATTTTCTTCATGGATGATGCACCCTCCTATAAGTTGTAATATGAGGAACTGGCAGTCTACAAGGTCCTAAGTTATTTCTAAACCACCACCATGTGAATCGATAATGGTTTCCGGTCCGACAGTAACAGCAATGATTTAAACAAGCTGACAGTGTCAGATCATATTCAGAACAAATGGACCTCCAAAATTTGTGTATCTTTTTTCTTTTGTATACATTCACATTCATATGATCTTCAAAATTTTGAAAAAAAAATCATAATTTATGTACAAATACAAATGAAGTGTTACAACTAGGGGTAGAATGGTATATTTGCCTCTAATCCAAGCTCTTATGATTTTTGGAGTTAATCTATTAGCCAAACGCTTTTGTGAAGTAACTTTAGATTATCAGAGAAGTGAATTCTCATATAACTAGGAGCAGAAGCCAAAAAATAAGAATATTTAGCTGTACTAAACAGAGCCTTAAAAACCCTAACAAGGCTGAGGTGTTACCAATCAAAAATTACCAAATAGCAAGAATGTACAAGACTACAAGATTACACATCTTAAAAGCATGTTCATGCGTCTCGACCAATGATAAAAGCTAATAGCTTCCTTCTTCACACAGCATGTAGAACATAATCTCATTCCCATAATTTAAGACATCAATCATTGCACGACATCTTTGCTCAAAAAATCTATCGTGATGAGGAAGTTGTCGTTGCAGTAAGGCTCCATTCCAAATTTTCTACCATAATTAATAATTGCTGAAATTAAGGCAATAGATAATAAGTAAAAAAAGTGGATAAGACCATGAGAAACTGACCTTCACTAAGGGGGTGTTTGGGACTGCTCCACAAACTCCACCGTGGAGCAGCTCCACAAAAAACTGGAGTTTGTGAAGTACCTCTTTAGGTGCTCTCACAACTCCACCTTTTTTTCTCGAACAGCGTGCGTGGAGCTGAAACCGTTTGGCTAAAAAACGTGGAGCGGAGCTGAAAAACGTGGAGCGGAGCAGTCCCAAACACCCCCTAAGTTACTAAGTTCAATGATGAGAAACTGTACTAGGATCTGCAGTTGTTCCCTCTATCTCTTCTAACCCATGTTTGGCTATCATGTGCATTATCAAAAAGCTCTCTGAGATTACCGACATGATAAGGTTCACTTTCCACATCTTTACATTCATCACCCATTTGAAAATCATCTCTTGGCTTCATCTTCAACATAACTAGCCATCCTGAATTTATATGATCCTCCACATAGAACACTTGGTCAACTTAATTGGCAAATACAAAAGGTTCATGCTCAGTCTTTTCACCAGTGTGAATTCGATGTGATAAATTCACAAGTATACTTCCATACCTATCAGTTTTCACTCCTATTTCTCCAGTAACATCAACTCATTCATATTTAAACAACACCACTGAAAATTTTCAATAATAATCTACCTCAAATTATATCAATTATCTTCTGAATCTATTCTGAACATACACTTCTGAATCTATTCTGGCAGTGACATAGTATAGTTGTTTCTTTTCCTCATAATTTGGCATTATTGTGAGATGAACTCAGATAGTGGTTCAAAACAAAATCACACTGTGCTTTTCCTTTTTGGACAATGTTATTAGAAAAATTGAATGATACTTGAAAGGAAACCTTGTTTAGTTTGAGCACATCAAACTTCTGTAGATCTGCTCAATATATAGCTCCTCTCCTGCCTAGTCAACACTAGCATAAGCTTTGACCACTAGCTGATTGCTGCAGGCAACGCAATTAGGGTGAATCAATAGTGTGAAAGCCCCAAGAACACCTCACAAAAAAATACATATATTAAACCTACAGATGCATTGAGAAATAAAAATCAAATTCCCTGAATCATGATAAAAGATGGCAAGTGACCTCCATAAGCCAATTCATTGGTAAATAGCATAATGATCTGACATATATATAGCATCCTTGCATAGTATAAATGCGATATGATGATCAGGCTCATATACATATAAAGAGAGAATTAAGAGAGATCAGAATTAGCCATGATACCAAAAAATTACTCCACCAGGTGGCAGAAGAAAATTTGCAGCCTACTTGGTTCAGATATCTGAAATATCAAGTATTAAAGGTCAGGTTTTCTAATTCTTTAAACTGTAAAGGAATACTTTTGTACCAATATTCTAAATGTGTTTAATACAAAAAGTAGAACATAAGTATGTTGGTTTTAACAATTAAATTTCCAGTATACTAGCACAGCAATATTCATTATTTAAACGTGAATGACTAGTATTATGTGTCTTATCTCATCGACTTAGCACATTACTTGTTCATCAATTAGCAGTGCTGTATCTACACAAATTGGGGAAAAAATTAATTATTCAATTGGAACTTTGGCAGCTAAAATTACCATGACAACTAACATGGACACTCATGCAATCCAATCAACAAATATGTCGTCCAGAAATCTGGACCTCCTTATGAGCACTAAAGGCACAAGCTTTCCTACTTCAGCTCAAGCATAAAAATAATAATAGCTAAATAGCTACAGAAAGACCAACTAATATGTACCTGATTTGATCATTACTGCATCTTGGGTATACGATAATACTGTTATGGCTTAATCCATCTTAAGATCACACGATCAGATATAAAAACTAAATCCACAATAGGTGAGATCTAGATGAATTCGTCTAATTTACCTTTCATCCAGAAGATGAATCCATCTAATTAGAGAGAGAGAGAGAGAGAGAGAGAGAGAGAGAGAGAGAGAGAGAGAGAGAGAGAGAGAGAGAGAGAGAGAGAGAGAGAGAGAGATGGCTTACCGCCATCCTGCGCACCATGCGGCCGCTGTGCCCGCTGCCATGCCGCAGCTGCTGATTCCATCGAACAAAAAGAAAGATGGTGGAGGAGGGATTTAGGTGGAGTGGCGCCACCGCAAACTTAGACAAAGAGAAACCAAATTCTCTGGGGGAGGGTCTCACCTGAGCCCCCTCCCCCCCAGATGCTGCCATATGGCTCTAGGGAGCGACGTGGCAATATCTGGGAAAGGGCCTCACGTGAGACCGATTCTTCAAACAAAGGAAGGGGATTTGTTTGGTTTTGAGAAGAAGAGGGAGAGAAAGGAAGGAGATGGGATGGTCGTTCTCAGGATAAGTTTAGATGTGGGCCATTTTACTTAGACGTAGGAGATGGTAGGGCAAGCAGCTTTCACACGTAGCGGATGTATAGCCTGCAACGCACGTGTTTTCTTTTGCCGGCTATATGTTGCTATATGCCTGTTTTTCTTGTAGTGCAACAGTAGGAAAATTGAAAATTAACTGTGCTTGGCCTCCAAATAGCTCTAGCAGCAGTCGTGTAGGATTAGAAATGGCAACAAAGCGGGGGGAGGGGGGGGGGGTGAATGATGCCTTTTCAAAAATACGCCCCCAAAGTATCCACACAACCTCTCTTCTCCGATAGCTATAAAAGTTATGAAGAAGAAATCATATGCTCACTAAAAAAAATATGAAGAACAACGAAAGAAAACAAGACACTAAAGAGAAGAACCAGAGAACACAGCAGAAACCAGACAGCAGCAGCCATAACTTCAAAAGGCCGGTCAAACCGCAACTGAGATGCCGGTCTGACCACCCAAGACCCGCCGGTCTGACCGCCCACGGCCGGTCTGACCGCCGTTGATCAGCCGGTCGGACCGCTAGGGTTAGCGGTCTGACCGCCGTGGTTCAACCAGTCTGACCGCCATGGTTGGACCGGTCTGACCGACTTTGGTTCAGGCACGGGCAAAAACCACCGAGCGGCTTGACTGAAAACATGAAATTACCGAACCTTGCTTATTTCAAGGAAATGTGAGAAATGCATCTGTTCTTTTCAGCCCAAAAGAGCAAGACCTTATTCTAAACAGCACCAAGGCCTCAGGAAACAAAAGAATTCATCAAGAGTGCAAGGAATCAAGATTTGAGCAGAAATCTGACAATTAATTGAGAAAGAGTCTGATTTCCAAATTGCTCATCAATCTTGAATCTTTTGCTCAAGCACCTATGAATCTCAGCTGGAGATGATCTCACACTAGGGAAGCATAAATATGAAGCCAACTTTTGAAGAGAAATCAAAAGTATCCACCATCCCATGTTTCTAAACCCTAGCTTTCTGAGAGCAGAGGAAATGCACCCGAGGTTAAAAGAGAAACAAACTGACTTTGAAATCTTTTCTCTCGGGACATAGCTGGCCAAGATGGTCTGGTGATCCAATCCCAGTTCAGAGACAAACATTTTGCTACGTCTCAACCAAAGAATCAACTCACAGACAAAAAGAGCAGAAAACACACAGAAGCAGAAATCCAACAGAGAGGCAAATACTCAGATCATCTCAAGCAAAAGATATCTTAGGTTGACACAAGGAGATGAATGATTACAAAAGAGTTTAGCTCACAACCATCTCACTATGTCCCCATATGCAGTTGAGGAGAAATGTTACAAAACCCACTACATGCTTGAGATGAACACACACTCAGAGCTCACAACACGCAGGAGAACACACCACTGCTTTCTTGCTTACACTCCATCTGCTACTACCTCCCACTAAATAGAAGGAGCTCACCCATACAAATGGCAAATCAAGAATTGCAGTCCATACTCCACTTCATTTCCTCACACCCAAGTAAGGAAAGAAAGTCAACACAAGGAGGAGGGAACCAGGATGGAGCTTTCCCTCCAAAACCTCAACTCCTCTTTTCCACTAACGGGTCTCCAACCCGTTATCTTCAATCGAACCCGCTTCCGTTTTGCAGCCTTGCATATTTTACCGAAATGCCCCTGCTGCACTTTCCCGGAAGTTTCCTGTCGTCGCACGACCACACCCGGCATCCTGACCGTCTGGACCTCAGCTCCTCCCTGAGCCTAGTCCCGATCCACCCCGTGGTCGCCCGTCGTGTCCACCCGACTCCGACCGACTGGACCTCCGACTCCACCTGAGTCTAGTCCTGGTCTGTTCCGTCGCACACGACCGCAACCGATATCCAACCGTCTGGACCTCCGACTTCTCCCTGAGCCTAGTCCCGGTCCACTCGTCGTTGCCCGTCGTAAGTAGAGTCAGAGGTATTGTTCTTTAGTTTGTAGAGACAGAGCAGTAAGTTGTAGATATTTTCACTAAGACTCTTAATTATTCTCGTTTTGCTTCCTTATTGGGAAATTTGGGGGTTATTAGTCCTTTTGGCCTATTTTTAGGGAGAGTTTGACTCTTTTGCATCCATTGTATCATATTGCATATTTAATTTCAGCAACTTGCGTTATAATATAACTACATGGAGTTTGACTATTATCATTGTGTGACATAATATCTTACTTTACATTTTACTATGTCTTGTGCTGGTTTGTTAGATTTATCATGTCTTTCTATGTGTAACTAGCTTTTGCCATGCTGGCTATATTAAATGTGAGAAATTTAAACCAAATCATGTCTTGTTAGATCTTGTGACTAGTTTTGCTCTACTAATCCTCTTATGATTCATGTCATATCAAATAGGTTAAGTTGAGTCTTAAATCTAAATTGAGATATGCTAGTTCTTTATTGAAGCATAAGTTTACTTCTCCTAGGCTTTTGTGGTTTGGGTTGGGTATAGCTTACGGATTAAAGAGTATATCATTATTCTTGAACTAAAAAAGAAAACGATCTCTTTTTATGAAAAAACTGATCTTCAAAATTCTTTTTTATGAGATGTCTTGCCATTATACTAAATATGACATCAAAGAGTGTTTTGGATGACCTAGACTACTTTCTTAAGCTTTTTGTTTGGATGGTTTTAGTGAGGCTTCTAATTTGGCACATGGTTAAGAAAGCAAAAATATAAAAAAATGGTTGAAACTTACGAGGCAGTTGTGGATGGCTTATAGCCTAGGACTTACTTTACTAAGACAAGACCAAATTTTATTTCAAAAATTGCCAAATATGATAATTATGCTCAATTCCAAGTTCTTGACAAAATGATTCAACATTTAACTTATAACACTCTAAATTGACTTACGTATAGCTTCTTGGTTCTATTTAGTTTATTGACATGGCTTGGCTTATTTTTGGATACCTTTGGTTAAACTATGATCTTGAGCAACTTGATATGCTAAAAATCTATTTAATTTCATATTATTGTTTATTTGGTTTTAACTTTGCTATATATACAGTTTGACATGATCCAGAATAGCTACTTCATATAATATGGCTTGGTGTACTACTTATAAAGTCACTTTGGATAATTTTTATGGCTCTTTAAAGCTAAAAATGAATAAATTGTAGCCACTTCATTTTATTCATGCTCTATTTTCTTTCATGCATCTTGGTGACTCTATTATCAAAGGAGAAATATTGGTAAAACAACATATATAGAGCATGATTCGAAGCTTTTGTGCAAAATCTTGATAAGTTGGAGATTTACTGTTTTGCTATAATTTTCTTGGTTTTTGATCTCTTCTCATCATGACTAAGGTCAAATAGAAGAATTGTTCTTTCATACTGATCTAGAGTGAGATTTTCCAATTTATTTGGTGGATTTCAAGCTTTTTGTGAAAAACATACCATTTTTAGTAATTTCAAACCTTTTTTTTTGCCTTATTTGGTCATTTTCAGTCTTTCCATTCCTTTCGTGACCATTTTGAGCTTTATTTACAAAATTTTCTGTCTAAATTATAAAACCATCTTCTATTTGTATTTTTGAGAAATTGCCAATTGGTTAATCAAGGGATAGATTGAAGGACCACATGAAAAGGTCCAGAATCATGTTGTGATGAACCATTGCCATTTGAGGGCATGTTTGATATGGCTACGATTTATGGCTTTTAGCTGAAATTTTTGAATTTTGGCTATTTGCGACAGAGATTACGAAGAGAGAGATACTCACTTGCGATTTTGGTTGATACAGATATTGGGCTTTTAACGTGTACTACAATTAACTTGTAGATCCCGTCTTGAGAAAATACTCTATTTGAAAGTTAGGTACTGTAGTAAAAGTCAAAAGCTGCTTTTAGAAGCCGTAAAGAACATGCCCTAAGAAGAGTGGAAATTTGAGTTTGCAAATTTGTTAGATTCTAGGTGATCAACATGCCTAGCGGTCAGACATGTGGCAAGCATGGCAATTGCTTGCAAGGTAAGGTGAAGACCAGTCAAGAAATGGCACTTTGATAAGTTAACCAAAATACTAAAAACTATCTTAGATCAAAATTGCGATGCTTGGGAGAGTAGTTTAGGTCAAGGAGTAGCTGAGAAGATCAAATTAGATCAAGGCTAGGGACTTAGCAGATTCAGGTTGATGTGCTTTGAAGAGCATACATAAGTACAGTGCATGAGTAAAACCCATGTTATATAGGTCTGTTTGTTTATCAATTTAATGGGTTGGGATGAAGACTTACTAGTTAATCATCCAACCATCCTCCTCTTGCTATTAAAGCTAAGTGTTCTAGGATTAGAGTTAAAGAAGTTGAGTGTTGTGGTGTCCTCTCGATGGAGTGACTATAAAACCTTCATTCTCAAGTAGCAATATATCAACTTTGTTCATCTCCCATATATCCCTCTTGTTTTAGTTAATATGCTCTTGATTTGGGTGGTTTTGATCTTCTCCCTCCCCTTTTTGTTGTTGTTGTTGGATACCAAGGATGAGTTAGTGATGGAGATGTTCCATGGAATTAATCTTTGTCCTTCTAAGCATCAGGCTTGGCAAGTTCTTGAAATTATCCGGTTTTTATTATTTTTTGGCCTCTCTAAGTGATTTCTTGATTTAACTATTTTTGATGTGATTTCTTTGGTGTTCTTACTTTCTGTGATATGTGCAAATATATATAGAGCTATCTTGGCTATCCTCCACCCATGAGTAAGTCATATTTACCATTTTTTGTTTTTCTCCAATTTTTGTGTAACCTTCCTGCAAATTAAAAAATGTCATAACTTTGACAATGATTTTCTCATTCATTGGTTGAAAAAGGTTTGTGACATTCTAGAGAAGGTGCATGCTAAGTTTTTTGTCATTGGATCTACGGATCAAAAGTTTCATGGTTTTTTGGTTTTGAAATAGTGTTTTATAGTATTACTAGTCTAACCTCTAGACACGTCGTTGGTTGTTTTTCTCTATTTTGCTTGGATTTTTTATGCGGTGATTGGTCTCTAATATTCGTAGCTTCTCATAGCTATTGGAGTGAAGATCAATGAATACTTGGGAGGAAATTCGATTGCACCACTCACCCCTCTCTGTTGCCATACCAACCCTAAACTCATGAACACAAGCCTGTCTTTGTCCTCTGCACAATTCCAATGATGGCATTCATGATTCCCTTCTCTTGCCCCTCCTCATCGGCACGCTTCTCCTCTACTCCTTTCATTAGCAGTCCCTTAACTAACATCAACTGGCATTGCATGAGTAGTAGTAAATCGGCAGCAGTATCAACGACGCATGCCTGCACTCATCCATCTCTTTGCTCTATTGTTCTCTACTTGGTCATGCTTGCAAGGAGCTCATTTTCTTGAAGGCCAATGTATCAGCGGTATCCATACACCCATCTCTATATAAAATCTGTCTTCGGCCTGACATGACCATGACCGAGCTACCATGATTGAGTTGCTCGCCTGGTCTATGAGTCGCTATGGGCCCAGCTTTGGCCATGCTATTTACCCTTGAACTTGGGATGCATCTAATCTCTCCCATAAACTATGAAACTATTTAAATAACCACCTCAGCTATACAAAACTATTCAAATAAACCTTGACACGGTTTCAATCACTTGACGTGGACAGATTTTGTAACAGGTGGCTAATGACATGGGCATCCACCAAATAATTCCATTCCTTCCCTGACCTCCTTCTTCACTCCACCTACCCTCTTTACAACCTCACCATGACACCATCGTTATCGTCGATGATCTTATGTGCTGCTAAATCCTTCATCAAGCTACACCTTTATGGTCTTCGCTTCGTTGGGGATTTGGACACTCGAAGCAAAGAAAGAAACAACTGAAAACACAAAGTAGTATACAGCTCATAGCTATTCACTCATGAACTTCTATTTTACTTGACTGTGCATGCAAGCCCTAGGGCTGCCATATATATAGGCATAACAACCGACTTAAAAGAGGATAACTACTACACCTCACATTCTTACATGCTAAGTAATAGTATTCAAATAAAAGATCAAATTAGTAGTCTAGAAGCTTTTATGTTGGTTGGTATATAAAATGAATTAAGCAAAGAAACTCCCCCTTAATTCATTTTCTTATAGACTCCAATTATGTTTTTGTTATGGATAAACTTTTCTCTAGACAAAGCCCTCATAAAAATGTCCACCAATTACTAAGCTGTATGACAAAACTTTAGTTTAACCTCTTGTTGGTCAACTGCCTCTTGGATGTAGTGGTAGTTAATAGCAATATACTTGGTTCCTTCATGATTGATTGGATTCTCACTTATTGCAATGCCAGATTTGCTATCACAATGAACTGTAGTTGGCTAATGTTGTTTCTCGCTGATATCTTCAATTATTCTCCTCAACCAGATTGCTTGGGAGACAACTGGGCTGCTACCACATATTTGCTTTAGCCAAAGACAAAGCTACTATATTCTGCTTTTTTGTTGACCATGAGCATTTACCTGAACTAAACAAGAAAGCATATCCTAATGTATTTTAATTTCACAAGACATCCTACCCAATCACTATCTATATATCCGATTAGTCTTGAATCTTCTACTGGCTTATACCAAATGCCATATTTTGATGATCCTTTGACGTATCAAAAACTCTTTTTGCAGCGAAAAAATTTAATTGACTTGGGCTACTCATGTATCTTGATAACAAACTGGCCACGAACATAATATCTGGTCATGTCATAGTCAAGTATAACAAGCTACTGACTAAACTTTTGTAAACTATCGAATTTGCTTTATTTGCTCCATCTTCTATCTTCTATTTCCATTTGGCATCAAGGAGGTTGCAACTGATTTGCAATCATGAATTTTGAATATCTTTAAAATACTTTTTGCATACTTTTTCTGTGATACAAAAATGTCATTATCATTTTGACATATTTCTATACCTAGAAAATCAGGTAGCAACCCGAGATCACTCATTTCATACGTCTCCATCATGTCCTTTTTGAATTTTTGCATCATTCTTTCACTACTGCCCATATGTATCAAGTCATTGACACATAATGAGACAATTAATATATATATATATATATATATATATATATATATATATATATATATATATATATATATATATATATATATATATATATATATATATAGCCTCACTCTTGCTCTTCTCATATCCCTTCTGAATGAAGTACTTTTTGATTTGACTATACCATTTTCTCAATGCCTACTTGAGGCCATACAACGGCTTCTTAAGCTTGAACAACTATTCTTCTCCTCCTTTAACTAAAAACCCTGCTGGTTGTTTGACATAAATTTCTTCTTTGAGATAGCTATTTAAAAATACCGATTTAACATCAAGTTGATATAACTTCTGTTTCTTTTGAGCTATTAGAGCAACAATTATTCATATTGTCTCTAGCTTTGCAGCTAGAGCATATGTCTCATAGTAGTCAACACCAGGCTTTTGCTTAAAGCCTTTCACCACAAGTCTTGATTTATATTTTTGAATTGAGCCATTTGGCTTAACTTTGTCTTATAAACCCATTTGACTCCAATAACTTCTCAATTCTTGGGTCGATCAACTATCTCATAAGTGTTGTTCTTCTCAACCATATGAATCTCATCTTCTATGGCTTTTACCCAATTCTAGTGCTTTTCTACTTCTTCAAAGCTTTGTGGTTCAACAACAGAGAAACTACACGACTCATATATTTCTGCCAAACTCCTTACTCGTTGTGGAGCCAATTCTGGCGTACTCAATTGCTCGCTAGCACATGGGCTAGAACTTGAGCTCAAACTTGAACTCAGTCCATCTTGACTTGGAGCATTACCTTGCTCCTATTGCTCAACCGAAACTTGTGGTTGGCCTAGTGAGATAACCATTGTCGGTATCAACTAATTCTTTTGAATCTTAGCTGCTTCCCAATCATAGGAAGCCTTCTCACGAAAGATCACATCTCTGCTAATTATGATCTTCTTCTTTTCAAAGTGGTAAAGCCGATATCCTTTAGTGCTGTCAGCATAGCCGACAAATATGCAACAGACACTTTTATCATCAAATTTAACTCGCCTTTGAGCTGGTACTTGGGCATAACAAACACTCCCAAATACCTTCATATGGCTTATCACTGGCTTCTGACCATACCATGGTTAAATGTTGTATGTTTCATGACTGCCTTTGTTGGGCTTCTATTTAGAACATACACTGATGTATTCACAGCTTCTACCCAAAGTGTTCTAGGCTTACCTTTCTCTTTTAATGCAAATTTTGCTATATCATCAATTGTGCGATTCCTTATTTTAGCCACACCATTTTGCTGAGGTCTATATGATGCCATAAGTTGTCATTCGATGCCAATATTTTCACAATATCTCTCAAATTATTTTGAGATATATTCGCTGCCTTGATCACTGTGTGACACCTTAATTTTTTTTGGTTGATTTGATTTTCCACCATAGCCTTGAATTTCATAAACACTTTCTAGTGCTTATGATCATTCTTTTAGAAAATAAACCCAAGTCATCCTTGTATAATCATCAATAAAAGTGGTAAAATACCAATTCTTTCCTTGTGACATTGTTCGTATTTTTCCAACAATACCACTATGTACTAACACCAAAGGTGCATATGCTCGCCAAGCTCCTCCATACAGAAAATATGCCCGAATGTGTTTACCAAAAATACAACTTTCACATAGAACAGATTTCAAATTAATAATTAATAAACCTTGTATCATACTTTTGGTTCTAAGTAGCTTAGGGCTTTGTAATTGAGATGGCCAAATCTCTTATGCCATAATTCAGAGTTATCACCAACCTCGCTTCATAAAACCAATTGAGCGGATAACTCATTTTCAGTGGAAAATTCCTATTTTTCTTCATACCTGCCTTTGCTGTAAGGCAATTCTCATTCTTACAATCCAATATCTTGCAAGACAAAGCTTTGAAATGAATAGTGTACACATATTCTTGCAATTACCCAACACTTAGCAAATTCTGCTTCAAATCGAGTACCAATGAAATATTTTTAATAAATTTTTGATCATCTTCTATTTGGATAACTATACAGCCCTTACCTTCAGATTAGGCTAAAGAATCATTTCCCATGTGTATCTTCACTTGATATGATGAGTCGACATCTCAAAATATATCCTGATTAGCAGACATATGGTTTGTGCAACCACTATTACAATCCAAGTATCTCATTTTTCACCTTGGCAATTTTGCAAGAATAAATTGACCCTTTTGAATTATACTCCTCTTTTGAAAATTTTGCTCGATTGTTATATTGGGATCTATAATATTTGGCAATGTGACCTTACCTATTACATTTATTGCAAGTCATCTTCTTCTAGCACCTATTTGTAGTGTGACTAGACTTTTTTTGTAAATATCACACAAGAAATTAGAACTTGTTATACATTTCCCTCTTTTATTTCGACTGGATTTTTTTGCATCTTTTCTTTGATCACCTCTTCTTTGATAATTTTCACTATTTCTCGAACTGTGTGATTTGAAGCTCAACTTAGATTGAAAGACACTTTCCATCGTGCTCCCTTCATGTTGTAGCTTCCTCTCTTCATGAGACTCTTATAAACTCATTAGTTGTTGCACAGTAAGAGTCATCAAATCCTTTGACTCCTCAATTACAGCAACAATATATTAAAACCTTTTTTTGGGGTATTTTCTAGATAATCTTTTGATCAGTAATCTCTTCACTATAGGTACGTATCTGATTCACCATCTCGATTACTCTTGATAAGTAATCTTTTACCTTCTGGACTCCATCTGTAGATTCTAAAACTACCTTCACAAAGTTTGTAGCTTTACGGCTAAAATTTTTGTGGAACCTTGAAGCTCCTCTAGCATGTCCCAAGCTTCTTTTGATTTCTTCACACCAATAATTTACGGAAATAAACTTTCCATAACACCTTGTTGAATTAGAAACATGGCTTTGGTGTCCATCCTCTGGTTCTCTACCAAAGATTTCTTCTGCTTCGGCATAAGAACATCTTTAGTAGTTTACTCTTCATAGCTGTTCTCAACAATGTCCTACAATCCTTGTAGTAGTAATAGCATCCGCATCTTGATGATCCACATCATAATTCTCTCCCGAGAATACGAGAATCATCGGCTGCGCCATCGTGATGCCTGAACTCGAAGCCATAACCTCAGAGTTGCTACGCCCCACTCAAACTTAGGGCTTTGATACCAGCTATTGGGGATTTGGACACTCGAAGCAAAGAAAGAAACAACTAAAACGCAAAGTAGTATACAACTCATAGCTATTCACTCATGAACTTCCATTTTACTAGATTGTACAGGCAAGCACTAGGGCTGCCATATATACAAACCAGCTTAAAAGAGGATAACTACTGCACCTCACAACCGACTTAAAAGTGGATAACTACACCTCACATTCTTACATGCTAAGTAGTAGTATTCAGATAGCGAAAAAGCTATTGCGAGCCTGGGTGCATGATTGTCAGGTATGCAGCAGTCTGATCATCTCAATGTGTCGCGACCTACGATCGAGTGTGATTTTGGCGATGTGGGAGGTGGGAAGACATTGACTTGTGCATGGTAATGCCTGGCCACTGATGACAGATGGGTCACAGAAAAAGTTGAGCCAACCATATGGATATCGATTGGAGGCCTATTTTGTTTGTTGCCTTTAATTTTTTGGGAATTAGGTTTTGTTCTTTAGCATTTGAAGGAGCATTGTCTATGCAAAACTTTTGTGCTTGGTCCAAAAGTAGTGTTCACGTTGTTATTCAATAGACCAGAGGGCTAGAGATGATTACTTGAACTTTTTTTTAAAAAATCTATCACACAACTAGGCACACAATAGTACTAAAATGTACTAGTTCATCGACCATCCGATGCGAGTGTGGGGCGAAAATATGAGACGAGAGGAGCACAATTGTTTGGTTTGAAGCCATATCTTATCAACTGTTGCTGCACATTGCGCATGCAGTAGGGCTGAAACAACTCCAATGACAAGTGGGACCAATTCAAATTGGCCCAATTTGCAGTAGCACAAAAGCAATGCATGTGAAATTCTAGGGACTCGAAGAGGTGTCTTGTGCGGGTATACATTCTCCTTCATGTACATGTGGTGTTAGTGTGTTTACCTGATTTGTGGGGCTAGTCACTTAGGGGGCCCATTGAAAACTCTATTGAATATGAAGGCATAAGTTAAAAAAATATAGAAAGTGATGGTCTACAGCGGTGGGATGATTCCTGACTAGCACACTTCCCAAGTCTCAGTTGTCAGTATCATTTTCCCCAAGTTGTTTTGCTAGGAGTATGCACATTCACAAATCCATGACCTGGAGTCCATAACAACTCTAATGATACGGTAAATAAAAAGCCACATATGAAAAATAGCAGAACCTTTGGGTGCAATTAATGATGAGAAATATGAAAATAGAGAAGTGAATTGCATTTTCACTTCTTAAAAAAATCCATCACAGCTCAGCAGTGGAGAAATAGTTTTTAGGCTCATAATTTGTTAGAAAATGTAGATGTTAACTTAGGATGTAATTGATGGTAATTTTTGAAATTTCTTTTAAATTAAAAATAATAATTTATGAACTTAGAGTGGTAACTTGTTAAAAATGCAGCTAATAACTTAAGATCAAACCGAATGGTAAGTCTTGAAGTCAAAAGTGATGATAAAACAAAATGATGGTAAATTCAGAAATCAAGGCGGTAATTTATTTAGAAATGCAGATGATAACATAGGGTGCAGTTGATGGTTACTTTAGTGGAACTGATAGTAAGATTTAAAATGTTTAAAAGTTGATAGATATAGTGGTAATTTTAAACTTAGGGTGACAATTTCTTAAAACCATAATGATAACTTAGGGGTTCAAATGATGGTAATTCTTAAACTTTTCTCAAATTTGTAAACTGATGATAGTTTTAAATTTATCTTGGTGATTTGTTAAGCTATCGGTGGTAACTTAGAGTCTAACATATGGTAATTTATGTAACTTTCGTCTACCAATTTATTAAAAATCCATATGACAACTTTTATTATAACACCCCACTTAGTAAAATCCCAGAATACCACCCACGACTGCAATCGCTACCAATTTTAACCATGACAGCAATGGTGAGTCCTTGACTTAGTAGGTACACAATAGCATAATAAACAATGTAAAACATATACCAAATATTCATGTCCATTCACAACTATCCCATTCTTTCAGATATTCTTCCTATTAAATTCCACACGCATATCTCATCATCTCATTTAACAATTCATGAATGCAATGCACATGTCTCTACTTCTCTTTGCTTATACTGGTATAATGGAGTGTCACACCCATCAATGTCCACTAATGCCTTCCCTTTCATGTTATACGGGGATATCAACTCTACTCCACAGTTTCCCATGACTGCGACTAGCATAACCAATTTCTGGACAATGGTCTTCCTAAAGCCATAATTTCTAATCCACTCAACCAAAATTCATGTTCTTGGACTTTGTACAAAATTGAGGCATGAAATGAAATCCTTAGACAATTATATACACTTTCATGTTATTCCTAGGTTATGAAACAAAGCATAAAAACCCAAAACTAAGCCCTAATATCTTGACAGCAACCTCAATGAACTACGACGACAATAATTCTCCTCCAAAACTAACTCTCCAAGCTAACCAGCTCTAACATGGCAACCGAATCAATCTACTATGACATCATAGCAGGGGACAATGCTCGAGGATTTTACCTACAAGATGATGAGTGGCAAATCGATTCAAGATTGCTGGAGCAACACAAAGCTCCCGCCTGTTCCCTACTTTGACCCACTGTCAGAACGCCTCGTAACTCATCCCCCATGATCCTCGACACCCCCTACACTAGTAGACATGATTAAACCTCATGCACAACTCATGGGCCAACGAGGAACATGAGAGGACAGTGAGGAACAACAGGGGCATGCTTCGGAGCAGTGCGACATGGCGTGGCGTGACCAGGGTGAGGCCGACTCATAGCGCGTTCGGCTAGGCGCTACTAGTGACGGCTAAGAGGAGTACGACGTCAGAGGAGTGGCGATGGCTAGGAGGAGGGCAACATTAGGAGGAGGAGCGGTGCTAGGGAGCAGGGTGTTGACGCCAGGGATGGGGTGGCACTACTAGGGAGACGGTGGCTAGGAGGAGGGCGACACCAGGAGGAGCGGCGGTGCCAGGGAGGAGGGTGGCGGCACTAGGGATGGGGCGGCATTGTTGGTGGAGGTAGTGGCCTGGAGAGGAAGGTAGGGGCGCATCAGTTAGGGTTTGGGTCTATTCCCCCACAGCTTCCTTTTAACACGGCATGACTCGAGTCAGTTGCGAACTCCTCCCAAATGAATCGGTCAAAGAAACAACTCCTCTCTTTTCAAAACATTCTATTTTCACATATCCTTTTTTCTCTATTTACATATATTTCCTCATGAGGGTTAAGTTCAGGGTATTGCATTTATTTTTGTTGTTGTATTTTTGATTTCTTGACATGCATGATATAATTTAGTGCTAAATGTCATGAATGGAAGACCAAATATTTTTAAGATTATTCTATAAAAAAGAAAAGAGTGAGTGCTATATAAGACTAAAGAGCAACCAGATACTCTATAGTCAATCCCTTCAAATAAAGATCAAATTAGTAGTCTAGAAGCTTTAATGTCGATTGTTATAGAAAATGAATTAAGCCAACATACTTCACTGAGGACAAACACATGACACGATGGTCACCTGGAAGTCATCCTCGGAGGTCGGGGTAGGGGCAGATGCGCGTTGAGGGATGGGGGGCATAGGCCCCCGCGTCGGTTTCAATTTTTGTTGCTTAGAATCCAAGTTTACATAGTACGTGCTCCCACATACCAAAAACTAATGCCCCACATGCAAGAACTATAGCTATCTAAAAGAAAGAAGGTTTAAACACATTGACAAATAGGGGGAGAAAAGAAAAAACATCTATCATTCTATGATTTTAATTTGGACCATTTGATGAGGCTAGCTAAGCTTTATCCCAATGATTTTAATTCTAGAGATTTAAGGGATCTCAACCATCATTTTTGCCTCTATATTACTGATGTGTAAGCAAATGATAGATTCTCCAACATAGAGACCATTAAGGAACTTTGTCAGGTAATGGTTGAGACAAGCAAACACCTTTGCTATCATTTGGTTTACCGACTTTTGAAGTTAACACTAGTTTTGCCTATTGCCTTTGCTACAGCTGAGAGTTGCTTTTCAACCATGAAAATTATGAAAATAGCTTTATACAACCGCACCAGTGCTCAACTCAAAAGTGATAGTCTTATTTTCTATGTGGAGAAATGTGAAATGAAAGGAGTTACCAATGATTCTATAATAGATCACTTCTAGAATTATTCTATAATGTGCTTCATTTTATTCAATTATTATGTAATTCTTTTACTTCAAATATTACTCACTTATTGTTTTTGTTATCTATTTTATAGGTAATGGGGACAGATGTTGTTTTTTGCTGAACAATTATTTACCATTGAATTTCATCATGAAGTTAGTTGATATTATAAAATTTAGAACGCATTATTATCTACTATATTATTGATGGATGTATTGATAAGTACATGCATGAAGCATGAGGCCTCCGCATCATTTTTATTCTAGATCTGCCACTGGGTCGAAGGAATAGAGGATCGAGGGGAAAGAAATGCGATGGGTTGCAAATGATCTAGGACATTAGTGTCACTTGGAAGCCATCCCCAGTGACAAATTGGGGAGTTGCTCCCATCTCTCTCGCTCTCTCCCTCTCTCGCTCACTTGTGCCTATGCTCACTAGTAAGCAAGAAGGTGGCCCGATGGTGGCCTACTCCAGATATGGTTAGCATCGCTGTGCCTTTGCCGAGCCCAACTATTAGATTGGGAGGCGCAACAGCACTAGGTTTGCGGCCTGAGTCCAACCAAGCTAGAGAGGATGGAGAAAGAAAGAAGAGATGAGGAGGATTGGGGTCACCATGCAAAGGATGTCGGTCTAGCCGGGGAGCTCTTGGAAGTAGGGCTCAAGCTATCCAGGAGCTCTTCCATGGTGGATGGAGAAAGAGGGAAGGGAAGACAGAGGTGGAAGAAAAAGAGTACCAGTATGTGGGTCCATTGTCTGATTTTTTATTTATATAATTTACCGAGTCATTGTCATGTTACTAGCTAGTCATTTATCATAGTGATAAGACCCCCATTAAAACTATCACAGGAGGATATTTGGATAATTATGCATAGTTGAGAGGATTGTTTAGACGGTTTTGTAGTTTGAGGGTTGATTAGATGCATCATAAATTTTCACAAATTAACAAAGGAACATGAATAAACAAATTAACACTATACATATCTATAACAAATTAACAAAGGAAAATGAATTTGGATCCAATCTCTTGTGCACCTGTTGGACCTATGTGGATCCGCCCCTGACTACCCTTGCATTGCCAGTGACAATGTTGCCCTTTGGCGTGGAGACATCGCTAAGCCTCCTGCCATGGCTAACTGTAGGATCGAGTATGGCAACTAGAGAGGGTGAATAGGAGCCCAAATTAATTCCAAGGTTTACAAAATCTTTTCCTTTGAATGAAAGGAAAACTCTTCACTCCAGTAGCTATGGAAGCTATGAATATTAGACAAATAATTACAAGGGAAGATCTGATCAAAATGGAGCAAACTGCACTTCGAAAAGCCCCGCGTGGTCTGACATCTACATACATGGCGGTTTGACCTCCATGAAGGGGCAGCCTGACCTCCAGGCCGGTCAGACCACTATTTCAATGGCGGTTAGACCACAACAAATAGTAAAATTAAGGGATGCTACAGTAATCCTAGTTAGACCACTGCTACAGTAAATTAAGGGATGAACAATAATTTCAGCCCTATTTCAAAACCGAAAATCCATGTAACTTTTAATTGGTTGATCCAAATGACTTAAAACTTTGCATGCACATTTTCTAGGATTTCAAGAACCTATTCCAATCAACAATCAAGAGAATCGTTGCCAAAGTTATGACCTTTTTCCATTTAAGTAGAGATGGCACAAGAACCGGGCAAAAGAGGAAAACTATGATCCGCTCTTGGTCGTGAGTCGTAGATGGTCTAGGTGACCTAGGATGGGTTCTTACATGTCATAGTAAGCTAGAACGTAGCTCAAATCCAACTCAAAACATCCACAAGAGGAAAACCCAAAAATAACCCCTCTCTTGAGAGAAATGAGCAAACTCAAGAATTTCTTCTAGATCGTGCCTAGATGGATGGAATCTTGTCTCCAGAAGACATCTCCACCTCTTATATGTCCTTGGCATTAGAAAAACTCAAGAGAAGAGAAATCCAAATAAGAAAGCTAAGAAAATCAAAAGCACACGAGGAGATTCATGGCACAACTCACTTGGGCAAAGTTTGGATGCTCATTTCACTTCACTTGGAGAGAAATGTTTTATAGCTAATCCCTCATAATAGCAGAGCTCTAAGCCTAGATCACACACAAGGTTCCAACCCAAGGAACCCTAACCCTAATCTCTCAAGTCTCAATCTAACCTATCTCCCATGGGAGAGAGGAAGAGTTAGCCGCCGAAAGGCTTAGCCAACATCCTCAAACCCTCGCCCTTGCCTCTCCTCCACTTTTATAGCTTCACAACTTGAACCAAAATCTAATAGATCCACCTATTAGGCCAAACTGGAGATAACCCGTTAACCTCACATAACATCAGGTTTTACTCACTCACACACGCTTCTTAAAGTGGCCTACAACCATTAACCCATTAGTGAATCAACACTCGATCCACTTCACATTTTTAGAACATACAAGACCTTGACCACTTAGGCCAATGCTGCAGTTTCACACACCATTACTTTTTCGGTATTAGGCAATTTACTGAAACACCCCTATACTATTTTTCATGAAACTTCCCATTTCCTTTGCCATGAAGCATCGTCCATGCTTCACCATCTTCCTTGTGGCCCCAATGACTTGCCGCTATACCTCTCACGCATTTAGATTCCACCGTACCATCCTCGCTTGCAAACGAACCAAGTTACTTAGTGCATCACATGCCTCTTCTCTTGGCTTCATGACTGCACCTGGCTTCCTCTCTAAGCCTAGTCCAATCCACCTCGTCGTTGATCGTCATGATCACCACCAATAGCTCCTGCTCCAGTCTCCTACCTTCTTGACTTGTAACCACTCCACGAGCCTTAGACATCTTTGATGTCTCCCTGACCGTTCTGGACCTCAGCACCACCTTGTGCCTAGTCCTGGTCCTCGTACGCCTCACCATGACCTAGCTCCAAGTCCTACAGCCAACAACAACATGTAAGTCATCACGTAGCACTGCACAATACATAAAATCATCAATTGGCACAATTAATCCAAGCAATGCACAATGCAAAATGTATGCAACCAAATTACTGATCCTAAACCTAGGACCAAACAATAAACCCATGTGCACATAAGAAACAACACCCATACCATGACAACACTCAAACAACTTAATTCAAACACATGCACGACCCAACAACTGCTCGGCCGGTATGACCACCAACCAAAAGCTGGTCATACCGACTCACTTCGGTAGTACCGCCCATACAATGCCAATAGTATCGCACCCCGATCTGACTACTGTTTAAGACTGGTACTACCGCACCTGGCCAGTATGACCGCGGCCCCACTGCAAGTCATACCGTCGACAACAGAATCAACTGAATAACTTGTAAACTCTCAAAAACCAAACTGAAACTCTACAGATACTTTAATCCAAAAGTCAATTACTCATCACAACCATGGGGTGACCTTCACAGTCTCACAATCTTTCCCTTGATGAGCATATTGATAAACACCAAAAAAGCATGAAGATGAGTTTGTTTTTGAAAAGAAAAGTAAGAAGTCGCAAAAACCACACATGGTATAATAGAAAGAAAAGAAAGAACTTTTGACCATGTTGGCAAAGTGTGAAATAGAGCAAACAACAAGAAAGAACAAGTTTGATACCAAAGCTCCAAATCACACCTAAAATCTCACAAAAGTCAAATCTTGCTTATGGTCTAAAGAAAAGAGCAATTACTCACCATGACCCTTTTTCATAGCAAGAGGACGAACCAAAAAAATGCAAAAGAGAGCATATAATGTGTAATTAAGACCCCCTCATTCAAATATCTCATTTGATATTGTATGTTCCAGTTAGCAAGTTTTCCAACTCATACCACTTATATCACTCAATGCATATTCTCCCCCTTAATGCCTTTTCACAATCATTCTCCCCCTTTTGGTAATAGAGATATCAAGGGCTAAAGTTCCCTCTCAAAATATGCATGAAAACGCATGAATAAAAATGCACAACCTAAAAGAGCTTTGAAAATTATCCAAAGTGCGGTTAAGGATAAAAGATACCACTTGAAGCTATAAAATGCATACAAAGCTCTCTAAATCATGATGAGGCATATGTAACCAATCTAGGCACGATATCACAATTTAAAGCATTCAATTTGATCTCAAGTTAAGAAAGGCTTCAAAATTGGCAAGTTCAACTAAAGCTATCCAAGTATGAGCTAAACCATGTTAAGAAGGCTAAATGGAACCAAGAAACTCAAATTGAATCATTTAAAGTGCTAGAAGCTCAATTTTAGCCAATTATTCTCAAGTACTACATAAAAGCTATTCTTGAAATTTTAGAGATCAATTAGGCCTTATTTTAGCAAAGCAAGTCATGGACTAGGAGTCATCCACAACTACCTCTTAAGCTTTAGCCATTTTTCATATTTTTATTTTCTTAGCCATGTGCTAGATTTCAAGCCTTACTATGATTTTCCCAAGCAAGAAGCCTAAAAGAGTGGTCTTGGTCATTCAAAACTCCCCCTAAGTTCATGCCTACAACAATAGCAAGTCATCTCATGAGAAAGAATATGTGAGATCAGTTTTTTTACACAAAAGAAATCATTTTTATCAAGTTAGGCACTAGTTAAATGAGCAAGACATGCTTTTCTAAAGAACTAACAAAACACTCGATAAAGCTCAATAAGGGATTCAAGATACAATAAAGCATTTTTGAAATGGCATATATCATAAAAGGATCACTAGATAGCAAGCTAATAAAAAAAAATCAAACCTTCCAAATTTAAAAGATACTAATTGCAATAATTGTTACCACTTGTGAATTTAGTTTGAGTTTGCAAATTAAGTTAGCATAGCAAAGATTCAATCATATATACAAAAAACACGATAAAGCTAGCTAAGTAGGCATAATATGGCAATAAGCAATATCGAATTAGAATTACATCACAATTGAGTAATAATCAAAGCTCATATCTAAATGCATATCTCACAATGCAATGCCATGTATGCATGATGCAAAAGAAAGCAAGAAGATAAAACTTCCTAACTACAAGAAGATACAAATGCAAGATACCACTTGAGAAATAAAAAAGGATCAAGCTCCCCCTAAGAACAAGCTGCAAAATAAAACATCTAGAAACACTTGTAAGGGAAAAATAACTCAAAAAGATCCAAACTTGCAAAAGTCACTCCCCAAAGCCTCTCCTCATAAGGAATGACTAGAATGGCTAAAAGATGAAAGAGTTAGCCTCTATACTCCACATAGTCTCTAGGAGAAAGATAATTCACAGCTAGAGAGCGAATCTAAACACTAGAAATCCCCATTATTAGACTCTAGTGAATGAAAAAGTAAGCTCAAACTAGATTGAAAGAAAACACAACCTAGAAGACTCAATAATGTGATTAAGAGGGACTCATGGACGAAGTGATCCTATTCTTAGTCCAACTAATCCTCGAACTACAAAAGTCCCCATATGATATGCAAGGCATGAATCAAGGGCAAAATTAAAGTGTAGGACACAAACCTGTGTCGCACTACTTGGTGGTGAGATGTAATCGAAGGAGTAGAAGCTGAGCCAAGTTGTATCCCAAGATTGATAGCCATCACTGGACGCTAGGATGAGGAAGAAGAAGGCTCAGAAGCTTCAGAACTAGGGTGTCTGACCACTCCCCTGATACCCAGTTGCAATACTGCACACTTGGTCTTCCACCTCTCATGTAAAGCCTATATCACCAGAAAAGAAGTTTTTTGTGCCTTGGAACTGGGGTTAGTGAAGATTGACATGCAAATCCACTTCGAAGAGACATGACAAGCCAGAATATTATAATCCAAGGTGAGAGGTAGGCAATAATAATTTAATGCTCATATAAGCATAAGCAAACAATTTTGAGCATGAACAAGAATGTACATAGCATGGCAATGAGCGAAACATGAACGCTATATGCTATAGAGATAAATCAAGCTCCATGTATATCCAAGGTAGATATGAAGCATATGAGCAATAAGACGCATAGCATGACAAGCACATAATCAAGAACAAAATATGTAAGAAATGCTATGACAAAGCTCATCTATCTATAATTAACAGTACCACTTATATTATCATCACCATGTAAGCATAAAACATGTCAAAGAACAAAACATGCTTAAATTATGCTAACAAGGATAAAGAGAAATATATTCTAACATAGATGTCTAATAGATACATGGATACTTAGAGCAAAATATCACAAAAGCATTGTAGTAAATATATTAAGATAACATAAGCTCATTATGAAAAGCCAAGCTCAAGCATACCTGAAAATCATAATTAAAATTCTAGCCTATGCACATATGAGCAAGTAAAAGCATGATAAATGATAAAACTAGAATAGTACATGCTAATGGCAATATACATGTAATATCATGTATCCACAATTGATATATTGCAATACCAAGTATACATAAAGCATAACATGGAGCAAATCATGCAAATGCATGGTATAATGACATCAAGCTAGCATATGAATACATGAAACACAAGCAAAAGCATAATGCATAATGAATACACAAAAAGTAAGCTCTCCCTAAAAAGTAGCATAAAAAGAAGGAAGCTCCAACTCTGCTTCCGTCACATCGCTTAGCGACATGGTGAAGTTGATGTGATGGAAGCTGATTGAACCTGTATCGTGAGATCTATAGAAACCTCAACCAAAAATTCAAAGGAGATGAGAGACCCAAAGCATCCACATAGGCCACATGGTCTCCCCTTCACATCCACAACCTGTAACTCAAACACAGGAACAACCGGTGTCCTAGTACTAGAGTAAGTGATATACAAGCATGGATCCAGTACTGAGACATATGATAACAAAAGTAGCATGACAAGTACAAATGATAAAGAACACATCCCCTACACAAGCTCTATCTAGACCTCACCAAATCATCTAGGACAACAAAGCCTAGTGCAAACTAAATCTAGGAAAAACTTGTGGACTAACCAAAATTCTCATGATATCTAGGCATAAGCACAATATAAAGCTACCACATGTGTCATACAGACTATTTTTATGCCAAGGCAGAAATAAATAAGCTCATGATGTACATGCATCTCAATGAATTACCAACCATACATATATAGCAAATGACAAGGAAAAGCCATAAAAGCATATGCTAGTATGGATACAAGTATAAACATGTACACATGAACTAAAAATGACAAATAGGCATAACAAATGTAACATCATGATATAGAAGGCTATCCAAGATGTAATCAAGCTCAAAATGTCCATAATCAAATACATACCATGTAGGCATACATCATGACAAACAAAAATCATAGAAAGTACGCTAACATGTATAAATAACGGTGAATGGAGATAAAGAGCAAGATGTAGGCAATAAAATATGATAGATACAACAAAGCACAAAATCATGATAATACTTAAGTCCAAATACACACAATCAACAAGTAAGTTATGCTCATGAAGTCGAGTCAAAACTTAAGTATCCAACAAACTAATGCATATAATATGACATATAGATACCTAAGCAAAAGACTGAAAAAAGTATGCTAATATATACATCAAGGAAAATACATGCACAAGGGTTCAAGATAAGGCTCATCTATCACAAAATATTAACAATTAGCCAACTCATGGATATACAAGCAAAATACACATAAAGACATTACAAGAATATAGTAAAACATGCCAATATGATACAAGTAACCACATGGATAAGCACAACATGCCAAATATGATCAACCATGAATATAATAGCATGAAGATATATGATAGATCATCAAGTAGGTGGAAACACCAAATGTAAAAGCACATATATCTTGGAGGCCATCAAAAGAGAGTGAAGAACCATCAAGAGTTCCAATCATGTAATAAAGCAAAAGTCCAAAACCCGATTAAGCACATATTCTTCTTCCCACGTTCCAAAACTTACACATGAGATGAACAAGGTGTTCGAGTCTTGGATCCTGAAGGGTTAGTAAACAAGTACTTGTGAACCTAAAACTTGGACACACCATCACTAGAAGTATTCGAGTTAGCATGATGCAATGCATGGTTCATACAAGAAAATCTAATTTTAGAGGCATGTCGTGAGTGGACAACTCGATGAAGAGAACGAGTGCCTTGCTTGAAAGCATCAAGATAAGAACTAACAGGAGCACCGAAAGAACTCACAACTCCTTGCCGTGGGTGCACACATCGATGGGGAGAACAAGGTCCACCACTTGAAAAATGGCGGAAATCATTCTTCGGAACAGCACATGGACAAAAATCAATGACATAAGAACCATGTCCACAATCCTGGATGACACCACTAGGAAAAGTGATAGAACCCATTAGCCAAGCGAGCCCTGATGCTATGCTCACAAGTTATTATGTCATAAGAAAAATTATATCCACCCGGAGACTTAGAAGCACAGGCTCAATGCCTGTGTTTGGCATGCCATTAGCAAAATTCCACTATATGCCCATCCTTCTCACAAAATAAGCAATGATGCAAAGGTTTACAAGGAGACAATCCATGAGGACATAACAACAACAAGGCTCATAGAAGAAGTCCTCTAGGTACAGACAGAAGGACCACATGACACAAATCCAGAACCCTGCTGAAAAACCATGAAAAGAGAGACAAGTCACCTTAGGGCCAATCACACCGCCATTGATTGGCCAGTCTGACCGCCGTGCGGTTTGACCACAGGGGTAATACCGGTATGACCACTCCCTAGGTCCAGACACAAAAACAACAAGGCTGACACTATGCTTTGGCTTCCAAAATTGAGGTTTCATGCTCTGCACTTTGTTGTTTGTGTCATGAGCAAGACTATAAACACCAAGAGACTTGGAAGCATGATCTCAACGGTACACTCGACATTTACAGTTGGCACGGTGAAAGCAAAATTCAACTTTGTATCTATCTTTCTTGTAGTAGGTGCAACAGTACTTAATTTTGCATGAATCAGTACGAAATGAAGTAGATGCACCGTCATTGCTAGAAATTCCTTGAACAACACTAGAAGAGCCAACAAGAGTTGCACTAGCCAAAATAGGAACATCTAAAGTTATGACACAAGTGCCAACAATGATAGAACCATATTCACTACTAGGAAGGCCCAAATCTAAATGCAAGGAGGTGACTAAGTCACAAGATTCAGAGCTCATATCATCATGCTCTCTCCTCAAAGCATTTACACCATCTCCCAAAAAACAATAATATATGTAACAGATGAAAATGCAAGTAAGCAATGAATTGGGTCAACATGAGGAACATAGCTAGTACACACATAAAACAAGATAAGCTAGGCTATCAACATGAGAAACACTTGAGGCTACACAAGAATCATAAACAGAAGTACTTGGCTCACTAATCCCAGCCCTAGTGAACTCACGCTCCTCTACACATGTGTGGTGAGTCAATTTTAATTTCTCGTTTTCAGGTTTTAAGCATGCAAGAGAAATATTCAAAATTTCAACATCCACACGTAAAGACTCACAGCCTACACATGGTAAGTGAGATTTCAACCTAGTACAATCAATATCAAACAATCTAGCATTCTTATCATCTAGGCATCTCACATAATCCCTAAGAGCAAGTATATATTCATTTTGGACAAAACTAACGTCACATGAGGTTTTACCTTACTATTGATGAGTCGAAGCTCGCCCTGCTTATCAATATCATCATCATCATCCTTGGACTCCAAAACTAAGACTTGAACAACTAAAGGTAAAGAATGTACCACAAAGCTCACACTTATTGTTTCTTAGAAATAAAATCACACTCTAGTTGATTTCAAGCCTCTTGTCACAAAGGACATCATTGGCAAAAATATCCCAGCAAGATACAAAGAAGAGCTCACAAGTTTTCCTACTAGTTACCAGGCTCATGATCAATTAAGATCAAACAAAGAGCAAACATGGCTCTGATACCAATTGTAGGATCGAGTATGGTGACTAGAGGGGGTGAATAGGAGCCCAAATTAATTCTGATGCTTTTCAAAATCTTTTCCTTTGAATGGAAGTAAAACTCTTTACTCCAGTTGTTATGGAAGCTATGAAGATCAGAGGCAAATAATCACAAGGGAAGATCTGATCATAACAAAGCAAATTGTGCTTTAAACCCCCCCACGTAGTCTAACCTCTACATACATGGTGATCTGACCACCATGAAGGGGGTGGCCTGACCTCCAGTCTGGTCAAACCGCTGTTTTAATGGTAGTCAGATTGCTATGAATAGTAAAATCAAGGGATGTTATAGTAATCCCAGTTAGACTACTGCTACAATGCCAGTCAGACTGCT
This sequence comes from Dendrocalamus sinicus, assembly GCA_036346575.1. Taxonomy (NCBI): domain Eukaryota; kingdom Viridiplantae; phylum Streptophyta; class Magnoliopsida; order Poales; family Poaceae; genus Dendrocalamus; species Dendrocalamus sinicus. The sequence goes on along the minus strand of CM070653.1, from coordinate 7,649,813 downwards.
GCTATAGTAAATTCAGGGATGAACAATAATTTCAGTCCTATTTCAAAACCGATAATCCATGTAACTTTTAATTAGTTGATCCAATGACTTAAAACTTTGCATGCACCTTCTCTAGGATGTTAGCAACCTATTCGAGAAACTGAGCAAACTCAAGAACTTCCTCTAGATCATGCCTAGATGGATAGGATCTTATCTCCAGAAGACATCTCCACCTCTTATATGTCCTTGGCACTAGAAAAGCTCAAGAGAGGACAAATCCAAATAAGATAGCCACAAAAATCAAAAGCACATGAGGGCATTCATGGCACAACTCACTTGGGCAATGTTTGGATATTCATTTCACTTAAAGAGGAATGTTTTACAACCAATCTCTCAGTATAGCAGAGCTCTAAGCCTAGAGTACACACAAGGCTCCAACCCAAGGAACCCTAACCCTAATCTCTCAAGTCTCTCTATAACCTATATCCTATAGGAGGGAGGAAGAGCTAGCCACCAAAAGGCTTAGCCAACATCCTCAAATCCTAGCTCTTGCCTCTCCACTCCTTATATAGCTTCACAACCTGAACCAAAACCTAATAGATCCACCCATTAGGCTAAACCAGGAATAACTCGTTAACCTCACATAACATCGGGTTTCAGTCTCTCATGCATGCTTTTTAAAGTGGCCTACAACCATTATTGTAACATCCTACAAATTTGGATGTTCAAAAATATGGAATTTTTAAAACTTTTCTTGCATATTGTTTTCATTCGAATTTCTTCTATAATTTTATTTGGGATTTTTTGAATTTCGTGCAATACAAGTTAATAACTGGTAACAATTCCCAAATGCAAATGATAATCATACTAATAGGGCGGAATGATTTAGAATAATAAGTTGTGAATACCAAATCTAAAAGGTTAAGTTCAAATTTAATTCGATAAAACAAAAATTGGATTCCAATCTTGCCATCTGCTCTTTTCCTTTCCTTCTTTCTTCCTCTCACTGCCAGTGGGCCTAGCCCTTCCCCCTTCTTCTCTTTTCTCTTTCTCCCTTGTTCCCTGCTCCTGGCTCGGCCATGCACTGGTGCCACTTCATCGTCACTTCACCATTGCATCACCTCACCATGCCTTCCATCACGTCGGCCATCATCGTCCCCCTATAAAGCGCATGCCCTGCAAACCCACGCTCCTGACTTGGCTGCCTCGTCACCTGGACAATGGCGCACAAACACAGCAGCGCCTCCCCCAGTCTCAACCTCCCTCGCACATGTTGCCCGGACTATGATGTCATGCCACACTGGACCGTCACCCATGCCCTGCGCCCACACGCGCTGTTCAGCTCATGTCACCCTGCCATGCCCCACCATGCCCTACCCTGTGACGCCCATGCTCTGCCACGGCAATCCTGTCCCGTTGCCAAGCCGAGCGCACCATCAGCCATGCCGTTGCCATACCGCGTGCTGCTACTTGGTCGACATGAGCAGTGCCTCCTCTGTGCTATAAATAGCCTCCCAAGGCTTGCTTGCTCCTTCCCTTTCCTCCCATTCCTTCCCCTAAAAGTCTAGCATGAGCTAGCGCTGAACCCATACATCTGCCACTGCTTGTCCTCACTGCTCGAACTGCCTCCGACGACTTTCTCTTGAAACTGTTCGAGTCATGGTGTGTCCCCGGATGCCTTTTGCCACGCCTCCCCATTAATTAGAAATTCATGCCCAGAGCCCATCACACGACCTCCTCCTCCAAGGCCAGTCGATCACTGCCGTTGCCATCGCTATTTCCTTCCCAAGGTGCTCTGGATCGATTCCTCGGGGCTGAAGCATCACCACATGGCCCCAGAGCTTCCCACACTAGTAGCCATGGCTCTCTGTCGCAAGATCTCATCGGCACCATGAACCGAGCTGCGCCGCCTGGGTCTCACGCCATCGAGCTCCTCACTACTTGTTGGCCACCACAGTTTGTTCAGTAAGACCCCTCCCACCTCTCTCTTGCTTATGCGCACTCCGTTTTCCCTTTCTCCTTGCTCCGGTCACCTTGCCCGCGCCGCACTGCCTCCGATCACTCACGCCGCCGCTGACCACTCCCGGCACCACAACGGCCACGACAACACCCCTAGAAGCTTCCCCATCCTCGGGGGAAACCGTTTTGTCTGCTACCATAGCCTCCCCTAGCTCTAGTCACCGACGACGACCGCTGCCCCTGGCTGGCGCCACCTACTCTATTTTTGCCATACCCTCACCTCGCCTCTTTCTGAACCTTTCCCTTCTCTAAATAACAAATGGGCCATTGCCCAGTTGGCCAACCAAAGCCAGTTAAGGCTTACGCACAAGGGGAGGTTGTGGGTTCAAATCCCCTCCCCATCACACCTTTTTTGTTCTTATTAGCCCATTTTAATTAGGAAATAACCAAGTGAGCCCAAGACGTATGACTAGAATTCAAATAAAAATGCATGTATATAAGAATATGGAATTAAGAGATTAATTAGCTAGTTGACAAGTCAATAGCTAAAGAAATAAGCAAGCAGGTGAAATGGGATTTCGTAGTACGGTTAACCTTCCACATGAAATGATGATTTATAAATTAAAATATGCCTAAGAGAATATATCTTAAAATTATTTGCATATCAAAAAGGAATTATGGAATTAATCATTATAAAGTCAAGTCATATAGTAATAATAGATGTGATTTACCTTAAAAGTTATGAGGCCCTTTTTCTAAATAGTAGAGTGCCAAATGTAACCCAGAATAAATGTTTAGATGTCATGAAGGCCCCATTTAGAGTGGCGATTGAGTTAAAAATTAGATAAGTGACCTATATATGATTACCACCCAAATGTAAATATCTGCTTAAATCAAAAGTGCTATTAGGATATAATGGGGTGCACATATAAATAATAATCTAAGGTACTTAAGATAAATATTGACTAGTTAGGGCAAACAAAAATGATTACTATGCTACTATGGTTAAAATTGAGCCGATGCATGTTTTAGGGGTTCATGTGACAATCGAAGGCCCTATTAAAGCGTAATCATTAGCATTAGCATGCCTCAATAATTAAATCTTAACAGTAGATTTAATTAATAATGATAATGAGATATAATCTTGTATAACAAGCTAGGTCACACATAAATAGGTTTGTTTCTAGAATTAATCTATGCTGAATAACAACAAAGGATACATAGATTTAATTTTGAGAGCATCTCAAATTAAAGAACGTGTTGAATTATAACCTTGTGTGTCAATTAAAATATAAACCCCTGGGTCATCGGCCATTAAAATAATCCTGCCAATATATAACCTAAAGTCCAGTAAAACCTAGACCTAGTTAAAGAGTGGCAACTTCGCCGAAGTGCATCTAAACCCTGGAGTTGCATATCGACCACTGCCATTAGAAAATCATAGTTAACTGGTAAATAGCAACTGTAAACTTAAATAAACCTATGCTTTAATGAATTGGTGAATGGATCATTCAGTAACTATTTTATTATTTGACAGCTAAAAACCATATAAAAATATCACCTTGTGGAATGCTACGTCGCATACATCACATAAAACATTCCGCGAGATATCACATAAAACACAAACTCTAAGATAAATTTGGTAAACAAAAAATTGTATACATCGCGTATGTAATACATGCCCTAATTCATAAATATTAATGCTCGACAAAATATTGTTCATGTAAATTCATACACCTATCCATAAGACTAGCCTAACTCATGAAAGAAGTTAGTAAACTAAAGATTGAGTCATGGTATTGTACTATCGGCTATGCCTAGCCATCTTCAAACCTGAAGCGGAATATTCCCATGACTATTCCTTTATCATAAACCTCCTTTGTCCTCTTCTCGATGGATTTCCCTCCGTCATACCTCACTTTCCCCAAACCCCATTTGACTTCGTCAAAATATTCCATGTCCAATAAAACTCTACCTCAGATCACCCCTGTAAGCATAATACAGTGAAATTAAATTCATTTGGATTTATTCAGACTTTTGAGTTATTTGTATTTATTTGGATTCAATTATTTGGCGCGTAATTAGAAATTAGAGTCCGAAAGAATCAATGGATCAAGTGAGACCAAGATAGAGATGAAGATGAAGACCAGAAGCCCAAGACCATCAAATAAGAAAGCATTGAGTGAGCTCAAGACCATGGTAAACCACACAAGGCGAGTTAATACTTTGGTCCTATTGAACCTATATTTTATGCAATATGTTTCTATTTAAATTATCAAATTACATGCTATTATTTTATATGCAAATCTATGATTGTTTTAAGATTCTAGTTACATGCCTATTATTTACCTCGCGGATCTTACATTCCCTTGGAAGATTTGAGCATTTGAGCCTTATCGCCCTAGGAAAACTATAATGGTAACTTTTGAAAATAAGTCTACATTTATATGACATGCTTAGTACTGCTTAGATACTCGAGGGCATTAACTTGCTCTGGCATCATCTCAATATGAAAACGTGGTTTGGGCAGTCATTGATGGAAGGTGGCTGGTATGTTGTAACATAAATATTTTATACTTTGAAAAACCTCATATTGCTTAACTATCTGGGAAGGTGGTGGATGGTTCGGGGGTGTGGTGCAGTGGATGCACAAGAGTGTGTGGAGTGTGGTAGAACCACCCAGATAAACCTACAGACCGAATCTTGTGATGATCTCTCAGTGTATAACAGTACAACTACAAGCTGGCAAAGTGTAGGAAGGGCTAACTAATTTGCATCAACCTAGTGTGTGTTGTGCCAGTGTGACCACGGGCAGGTAGAGGACGGCCACATCCTCCGACGTGACGGTGCAAGAGGGGGCTTCTGGAAGAGTGGTCGTACCCCTAAGGGAGTGAAACCTTACCAAACGTGGCCCTGTTGAGAAGTTGCATTGTAACAGCCTTGTTATGATTACTCAGTCGCATGCCTACGGAAGTGTGTAATGGCCGACATTGTAAGATAATCATATCTTATGGGTAAAGTGTACAACCTCTGCAGAGTCAAAACTATTCGAATAGCCGTATCCATTGTCAAGGACATACATGGGAACTTAAACAGATATAGTTCTATTTCAGAAACTTTATGGGTGGGATTAGAAAAGTGGCGAGCAGTGGAAAGCGCTAACTTGTGTTGCCCTAGGTGTCACCCCAGTGATAAGGTAAGTGGGTATAATGCTGAAATGTTAGCATATGGTGCAGGAGCTATGTAACAGTGGATGAAATCTATGCTACTATTATTACTGCATTCTTTTTACTCAAATATCATATTTTAGTTCAAACTATTAGGTCTTAGGGAATTTTTATGTCTTGTATTTTAAAAGTAATTTATGGCAAATAAAACAACTCGATCCTTCCCTTGATAAGCCATACATGTTATCTATTTGCATCCCACGTATTGGCTCATGGAGCACAGTGGTTTGTGCTCACCTCGATCACTTAATTAATCCAGAATTAGGAGAGTCAGATCACTATGCCTTGGGATGCAACTGGTAAAGAAGGTGAAGAAGTTAAGAACTAGGTCACGAACCATAGTTGGCTGCCTATGGGCACGTCCTGAGGGTCCTATTTGTGTGTTTCGCTTCCACTACTGCATTTTGTTGATTTCGGCCTAATCAACCCATGTATAAGTCTACTATTATATTTACACTTCCGCATGATATGTACTTTGATGTTCAGTTATATATCTGTGAGCACTATCTAATGATCGAGAGAATAGTGCGGTGGAATCACAAAGAATTTTAGATTGTAAAATCCGGGTCCGACAATTAACCCATTAGTGAATCAACACTCGATCCACTTCACATTTTAAGCATATACAAGACCTGGACCACTTAGGGCATTGCCGCGGTTTTACACAATGCCATTTTTTCGGTGTTGGGCAATTTACCAAAATATCCCTATACCGTTTTCCACGAAGCCTCCCTTTTCCTTTGCCACAAAGCATTGCCCATGCTTCACCATCTTTTATGGGTCTGTTTGGTTGCCTGCATCAGGGTAGCTCGCATCCGCTCATGCAGGGAGATGGTGTTTGGTTGGCTGCATCGGGGTGAGAGCCTGCATGAGTGGATGCAAAAGTAATCGAGCCAGTGAGCCAGACGCGGCCGAGGAGCTTCCTCCTCGGCTGCCACGCGCATACAGGTGCATGAGCTGATGCAGGCAACCAAACAGGCCCTATGTGGCCCCAATGACTTACTGCCAAGCCTCTCACGCATCCGGATTTCACCAAACTGCCCTCGCTTGCAAATGACCCAAGTCACTTGGCGCATCACATGCCTATTCTCATGGCTTCATGACTGCACCAGGCTTTCTCGATTGTCTGGACCTGAACTCCTCTCTAAGCCTAGTCCCGATCCACCTCGTCAATGCTCGTCATGATCACCACCAGTAGCTCCCACTCTGGTCTCTTGCCTTCTTGGCTTGTAACCACTTCACAAGCTTTAGACATCTTCGGCATCTCCCTATCCATTCTGGACCTCAACACCACCCTATGCATAGTCCCAATCCTTCTACACCTCACCATGACCTAGCTTCGAAGTGTTTTGACCAATAACTACAAGCAAAACGTCACGTAGCACCGCACAATACATAAAGTAATCAATTGGCACAATTAATCTAAGCAGTGCACAATGCAAAATGTATACAACCAAATTACTGATCCTAAACATAGGACCAAATAATAAACCAATGTGCACACTGTTGGACCGAAATGGTGACAGAGGGGGGCGGGGGTGAATGTTGCTTTCTAAAATTAAATTCGCCCCTCAAGTATCCACACTTATGCTTCTTCTCCAATAGCCATGGAAGCTATGAAGATAGAAGATATGCACTACTAGAAGACACAGAAACAAGGATAAAACAAATCCAGAAAGAAACAGTCAAGAAAAATAAATTCAGAGCAAGTCTGACTGCAAGCGGTAGTACCGCTGAGCCGAGCGGTAGTACCGCTGAGCGGTAGTACCTTTCGAGGAGCGGTAGTACCGCATGAAGAAATCAGGCGACAGCAAACTGAAACCTGAAAAACTGAACTTCGGGTAGGACTGCAGCTCTTCGAAAATCAAGGCAAATGGTGGTTTTCTTTCATTCTTTTTGGCCCAAAGTATTACTACAACATATCAAATAGTAAGGGGGCTTTGGGAAAAAAGAAACCACACCAAGAAACAAGAATTTCAGATTTGGGTAAAAATCTGAAATCTTGCAAGAACCAAGCCAAAAATCAAATTACTCCTCAACCTTTGATTCTTTGGCTATGAAACTTTGAGGATAGCTACTCAATAGCCTCTGGACTCTCCATGCCAAATTTCAAGCCATCTCGCGAAGGGAATCAAGATTTGCATTAAACCCTAGAAAGAGGAAATGAAGAACAGGGAGGCTCAAAAACGAAATCTGAAATTAGAGATGGGTTTTTGGGATTTTAACTGATCAAATGATCGTGAGGCACTATCCCAACATAGAGCAACCCATTTTGGCACTCCCAAGCAACAACCACTAAGAAATGCAAAAGATCAAAAATCACCTAAAAAGAAGAACGAAGGAAGAACAGAGAGCACAGAGCACGAACAGAAGAAATGAAACTTCAGATTTTCATTCATTGAACCAAAAGGAATACAGAGGAGTCCCGATACGCATGGACATTAGAACCATGGATGATTACATGGATTCACCACTCAATCCTCTCCTCTCCCCATCTCAAGAACACACCTCTCTACATGCTTGCTAGGGAGGAACACACATAGAGAAGGGAGATGATCGTGGGAGACAAGGTGCTGCTGCCCTCAACCACTAAAGAGCAAAGCAAAACCACCTCTCAAAGCCTCTTTTGACCCACTAAAACCCTAACTCTCTCCTAAAGCCATCAGGAGGCATGCAGCCCCTCAAACCTATTTATAGCCCTTTGCTAACGGGTCTCCAACCCGTTACGCCGGCTAAACCTGAACGGAGCCATCTCCCGCTTGTGCAGCCTCACGAAATTCCCGATTCGCCCCTTCTGCACCTTCCGGGAAGCTTCCGCGCTCCTTGTCGCCCACGACTCGCAACCACATCGATTCTCCGCCGTCTTTGACACATCCGACCATTCTGACCTCAATGCCACCTGCGTCTAGTCCGGTCACCTCGTGTCTCACCACGACTCTGTTTCGACATCCTGCAGTCATCACAGACAAGAAACACATCAAATAGCACCGCTCGATACATGAAAGCGTAAATAGCATAAGCACATCATACTTATTCATGACGAAGTCCAAACCTGTCGAATCATCGGAATATGCAACCTAATCCCATACGACCAAGTTTGACCAAATCCGACCGAGCCCGTTGCACCGCGCAACGACATGGTCCGACCACACAATCCATACTCGACTATCCTAAACCTTTGTCAATTACTCATCATTCACATGGGGTCACAACCACATGGTCTCTCAATCTCCCCCTTGATGAGTATATTGACAAACGCACAAAAAGCATGAAGTTGAGTTTGAGCAAAAAGTCAAACATGGTCCAAAGGAAGAAAAAGAAGCTAATGACCATGTCGACAAAAGGAGCAAAATAAAGAACAAGTTTTCCTCAAAGCTCCCAAAATGGCCTTTTCTACCACTCTTCTCCCCCTTTTGGCAATAAGCACATCAAGGATGCAAGGAATAAAATGGCATGACATTGGATGAAATGGCTGAAGTTTGATTATTCTAAGCATTTAGAGCCATGAGAATTATCCAAGATGACCAACAAGTATTACACCAAGCCATAACACATAAACATGCTATCTAGATCATGACAAGACATGTATAAGCTAGCTAAACCAATTAAGTCACAATCTGAAATGAAATGCATTTTCTGAACATGTCAAGTCATCAATAGGCAAAGTCTAGCTAGAGATATCCAAGGATGATGCAGGCCATGTCAATAAGCTAAGCGGAACCAAGAAGGTAATATTGAGTCCAAATAGAGTGCTATATGCTCAAGATTGAAACATTGGTTCAAGTACTTGGTTCGTTTTGTAGTTTAAGCAAATTGAGCACAAATGACATATTTTCTTTTGAAACTTATGGTCGTTTCCAACCAATATTTTTATCATGTGCTAGATCTCAAGCCTTATGCGACTACTCCAAACAAGAAGCTTAAGAAGATAGTCTAGGTCATCCAAAACTCCCCCTGAGTTCATGCCTAGTGCAATGGCAAGCCGTCTCATGAGAAAGAATTGGTGAAATCATGAGAAAGAATTGGTGAAATCAGTTTTTTCACACAAAAGAGATCTTTTTGCTTTTTAAACAAGTTGTACTAACGCATGCTGCATCAAGAGACTAACATAGCTCAAACTATGGCTCAATAGAGATTCAACGCTCAACTCAGCCTATTTGACATGGCATGAATCATAAAAAGATAGCTCAAGAAAGACTAGACTCAAATGCTAGCATGACATGTTTTAATTCAAGTTGAGCAATTTTTAATTAACTTATCATGGCAAAAGCTAGTCTACACATATGAAGTCATGATAAATCTAGCAAATAAGCACAAGTCATGGCAAGATGTAAAGCATTGTAACCATGTCATAAATGGATAATAATCAAGACTCAATGTAGATATTTACAATGCAGAATGACATGCAAGAAATCCAGCTCCCTCTCAACATGTGATGCAACTTTTAGTTCAGATTGAGTTAAGTCAATATTAAGCTTCAGAAGCTCCCAAATGAACCCCCCTGAACCAAAGCAATAAATCGAGAAGCTGGAAAAGAAAACAGCAAACAGGCAGTCCTTAAAGCATAGATAAGATATAGAGACAACTATGGCTCAGACTGACTCTCATCTACCCCATGTGACTTCGGGACTATCAGCTGGTCTGCTAACAACCTAGGGAGCAAACACGTACCCTGTCTACTCGAGGGTGGCCCAACCCTCGCTAGAACCCACAAGAAGTGAGTAAGCTCCACCTAGAGAGAAGAGAGACAGCTAACAAGCAGCATCCTAGAATCACAAGATAAGAGCAAGAAGTCTAAACGCTAGACAAGAAGACCACTCTGACCTATACTAGAAAGACTATCCCGGATGCACCCAAAATGCAATGCAACAGAAAAGAGTAAGAGCATAATAAATAAGATAAAGCAGTAACACACAAAGCTCCCCCTCACAACAGTCCATAAGGACAAACCACCCCAAGCTCTCCCCGCAAAGCTGAAAACCTAGAGCTATCCAATGGCTTGGTAAAGACATCAGCCAACTGGTGGTCACTCTCCACAAACTGGAGCACGATGTCACCCTTCTCTACATGGTTTCTAAGGAAGTGATAGCGGATATCAATATGCTTGGTCCGGGAGTGCTGCACTGGGTTCTTAGCAATGTTAATCGCAGAAGTGTTATCACAAAAGAGTGGAACACTGTCGATAACTAACCCAAAGTCTCGCAGAGTCGAGACCATCCAAAGCACCTTGCTACAGCAACTGGCTACAGCAACGTACTCGGCCTCTGCGGTGGACTGATGTCAGACCCAGATTTTACAATCCGGAATCTTCTGTGATTCCACCGCACTATTCCCTGGATCAGTAGATAGTGCTCACAGATTACAGTTCTGAATATCAAGTACATATCATGCGGAAGCGTAAATATAATAGTAAACTTACTCACGGGCCGATTGGGCCAAAATCAACAAAATGCAGCAGCGGAAACGAAGCACACAGGTGAACCCTCAGGACATGCCCACAGGCAGCCAACTTGAGGTTCACGACCTAGTCCTTGACATCTTCATCTTCTCGGCCAACTTGTCCAATCTTGTTGCTGAGACGAGGTGATTTGATTCCTGATTCTGAATTTTGTCGCAAAAGCAGTGTGAGCACTCCAACCCGTGCTCGCGAGCCAATACACAGAATGCAAATAAATAGTATGCATGGCTTAACAAAGGAGAGGCTCGGGTTGTTTTATTTGCCATAAAACGCGTCTAGTAGCATTTCTATTATTATATCATATTGTTGTTTTTTTGTGACCTAAAGACTCCTTACCGCAAATGACATCATCGACTTTATCCACCAAAGACTCACGCTCTTTATTAACTGCTGTCTAAGACTCCCAATAGCGATTGCCATAATTGACTTAATCCACCGAGATAACACTTCCTTTATTGAGTGCTCTCTAAACTCCAAACAACATGTGTCATCCTCTATTCAATCCACCGATCATATTCTTTCTGTATTAGTTGCTATTTAAGACTCCAAACAGCAAGTGACATTATCCAATTACTCCACCGATTATACACCTTCTATATTTATTGCTGTCTAAAACTACAAACAGCGTGTGACATTATTTAGATATTCCACCGATCAATTGTTGCTTAAAACTCCAAACAGCTAGTGACATCATCTATCTAATATCATTTGATTAATCCACCGAACACACACTTTCTATATTGAGTGCTGTCTAAAACTCCAAACAGTGAATACCATCAATTATACAATCCACCAATATCTTTTGTATTCCAAAATTCCTATCAACCCATTTCTTTTGCTATTGATCCACAACCACAATTTGCTCTTACAATAATCAACCTTATTTTCCCATTATCTATTTCTAACTAACCCACTAGTATACCTCCACCAAGAATATCATTGGTCAAGCCTACGATTCAATATTATATATCCACCAAGAATAGTATTGATCAACTCTACAATTCACCATTATATATCCACCAAGAATATCACTAATCAAGAATTATAATCCAATACTTGTATTATTCCTCCAAATTCCCGAAGATTCAATTAGATCATTTATCTAGCCTATCTATTCAACTGGACCCCACTATTTTATTTCTCTCAGAACCCACACTATCATTTCCTATTCATGATCGACCTGAATCCACCAATACCTTTATGTGCATACTACAAACATCCATCTCCTTTACTCACGACCCTGTTTATTCCACCCATATTTTATTTTGTAAGAATAGAAATGCCACTATTTGAAATACAATACATAAAATTTCCTGAGACCTAGCAGCTTTGGAACAAAACATAATGTTCAAGGAATATTAACATGATTTTCCATACATATGGCATCACACCATATGCCTAATATCACCATAATTTTTCCATACATATGGCATCACACCGTATAACATCTTTCAGCGTTATAACCGCTTAACTTACCACTGGAACGACACCCAGGACAACTCAAATTAGGGTTTTCCGCTGCCCTCCACTTTTCCATTCCCACCCACAAAGTTTTTGAAATAGAACTATATCTAGTTAAGTTCCCATGTCCGCCCCTGACCATGGGCACGGCTATTCGAATAGTTTTGACTCTGCAGAGTTTGTACACTTTCACCACAAGAGACAATCCACTCGTTGCCCCGCATGATTCCTTAGTCGTGCGGTTGAGCAGACCATCACAGTAACCGTTCAAAGTACCTCGCCCCTTCCATCATCTCACCCTATGGGCCGCTCCCACTTGCGGTGGGTCCCATACGTTGTGCGGGATGTTCTCCTTCTGAACGTCTAGCAGCTGGCTACGTCCCCTGCTAGCCCGCCACAGCAGAACTTCACCCTCCGCGGGTGTCCCATTCAAGCCCGCCACACAGACAGCCGCTTGCACTACTTCACTCCTCCACCGATGATGATGACTTTCAGGGTCCGGTAAATCTACTAAGCCAAGTTGTACTTTACAGACTTGTGGTTGTACTGTTTTACACAGGAGGTCATGACAAGTTTCAGTCCTTAGGGTTATCTGGGCGGTTCTACCACAAACCACACTCTCGTGCACACCTGCACCATACCCCCGAACCATCCGCCTAGATAAATAAGCAATTTGAGGTTTTTGGGAATATAAAAATAACCATATCCAACGTACACCAGTCATTACCACCATGACTACCCAACCAATTTTTCTCAGGATTAAAGTGATGCTTGGGCGCTCTCGCGCCCATGAGTACCTAAACAATACTAAGCATGGCATATATTTAGGGACTTATTTTCGAAAGGATACTATTATAATTTTTGCTAGGGCGACAAAGTTCACACATTCAAATATTCCAAAGGAGGTGTAATATTATTCAAGGTAAACCATAGGCATATAACTAGAATCTTAAATTATCATGTATTTGCATATAAAATAACAGCATGCAATTTGATAAATTTAAACAAAAGTAATTTGTAGAAAATGTAGGTTCAACATGATCAAAGTATTGACTCGCCTTGCGCGGTTTACCGCGGTCTTGAGCTCACTCGAAGCTTTCTCATTTGTCGATCTTGAGGTTCGGGCCTTTATCTTCACCTCGGTCTCGGCCTCGCTTGATCCTTGATTCTTCTGGACTCCAATTTCTAATTACGTGCTAAGCAACTGAATTCAAATAAAAGCAAATAACTCAAGAGATCCAAATAAATCCAAATACTTTAAATGCCTGATTTAATTTAATTTATACATTTATTATGATTTGAGAATAAAACGATGATTCGGTTTGGTGTGCTGCAAACACAGTGGTAGCTGGATTTGAGCAAGAGAACGAGTTACCTGAATAGCTTTACCGTGAGGGAAAATTTAGGATAATAAGAGGTCACAAGTGAGGGAGCATCTACGGGAATTATTTGCTTTGGGAAACAAGTGGCCAACATAGCCAATTGGAGAAAGGCGAGGTTCGATCTTTTAGTAGATGCCTTTCTATTTATTGATTTATATTTATCAAGGAAGTCCCATGAGTTAGGGTAGATGTATGAATTTAGCCGAACATTATTTTGTCGGGGTTAGTATTTACGAATTAAGGCATGTGTTGCACGTATAAGGTACACGATTATTTTAATTTACCAAATTAGTCTTATAATTTATATTTCTAGTAATTGAAGACGTATTATTTTTATATGGCTCTATTACCAACTTGTTTGTTATGGTGCAGATTAGCGAGGTTATTTTTAACAATTGGCGACCCAGGGACCTTTTAATAAGCGTATGAAGTTATACTTTGGTATGACACTAGTTTACGATGCTCGGAGAACTGAGGGTCATTGATGCTTCATCTATATATTCGTGTTTATTATCTTTCACGATTTTAACTTTAATGAGAATTTATTCCTATTACTTGTCATACGTGTATACATATTCATAACCATATTTACGCCATTAGGTTCTTACTTTGCATTGGCTGATTCTACATCATTTACTAAACCATCATTTCATGGAAGTATAATTCTACACAACATTCCTACTAAGCCTGTAGTTATTAAGGATTTAAAATAAATATTCAAGGCATTTTGCATACTAACACATGATTATTAATCTATGATTAAACATTTAAAAAACGCACTTATCTCTTAATAAATGTTTATCAGTTTTTATAGATTAAGCTCCTAACCTTCCCCCTGGCTTTTCTTCACTGGAATCCACTCAGCAAAAGAATAAAAAACTACTCTAAATACAGTGGTATGGGGAATCGAACTCGGGTCAGCACCGTGAATGCGCGCCTGTCTAGCCAATAGAGACTTGAGTGTTACCTGATGTGTATAGGACGACGATTGGTGATAAGCCGAGCGTTGCCGCGTCTTGAAACAGAGGAGGTCGGGGTGGAGTACGGGCGGCGAGACCGCCGGCGAGGGGTGGCCGGGGAGGTGCCGGAGATGGCAAAAACGGAATCCCCGGGGCTAGGGGAGTCCGAGGGATGCGCTGCCGTGAGCTGAGGGGCTCCGAGGTGGGCCGGCGGCGGGGCGCAGCGGCCGGAGGCGGGGATGGGATGGGGCGCCGACGACCGGAGGGGAGAAGGAAGAAAGCGGGGGTGCCTGAACTACCAGGGGTCACAAGAAGACTCACCACATGCTGGGCCGAGCCGAAGCACGCCCGAGGAGAGCCGGCGGCGGAAGCCATGGGCGGCGCGAGGGGACCGCGGCGCCGGCAACCTGAGGCGGATTGTAGCTCCGCCCGGCGGTGGGGATGAGCTGGCGGTGCCACGAGGAAGCTCCCGGGCGGCGGAATCGGCCGGAGACGGCTTTAATCGACGGAATTGGTTCGACCGGTGTTAGGGGAAAATAGAGCCCGCCGGCGAGCTAGGGGCGCTGGGGAATCAATTCCCTTCGAGGGGAGGACGAGTGGAGGACGGCGGCACGTCCTGTGGACCGAGCTGGGCTTTATAGGCGGCGGGCTGGGCTGGCATCACGTGGGGACGGGCGCAAGGATGGTGGGAGCCCAGAGATTGCGCTGAGGCGGCAGGGCGTGGGTGGGGGTGTGTGAGGCGACGGGGGCAGGTCCGGGGCAACGTGCGGCACAGGGCATGGCGCGCGTGAAGACACGGGGGAGGAGGGAGTCCGCAGCGGTGCGGGGCTGGCCGGGCGCAGGGGAGGACGGGCAATGACGGGGGAAGCGGTTGGAGCGACGACGTGCGCACAGGGGCTGAGGTCGTGTCGTCGGGTGACGTGAGCGGAGAAGACGGGGGCAGGTGCACCGGCGAGGACGCGAGGGCGACGGGAGCTAGTGGCGCCAGAGCGTGGCTGATGCGAGCGCAGGAACGACACAGAGGAAAGGAAAAGAAAGAAAGGGGGAGGGAAGAGAGGGGCTGGGGCGCTCGGGCCTGGTCTGCAGAGGAAGGGAGGGGGAAAAGAGAGACCGGTAACGGGGGCGGGGCCCACCTGGAAGAGAAAGAAAAGGAAAAAAAGGCTCTAGAAATCTTTTAAATTTTAGTTTGGATTTAAGTGCTACTTAGAATTAGTTTAGAATTTATAATTCATTTCATTAGATTATTCCCATATCTTTTATTGACTTTATTATTGTTTCTACTTGGATATTATTTTGCTATGAATTGCATACATAAATTTTTGAACGCCCAGCCTTTGTTTTGTATGCTAATTTAAAGTAAAGGATGAAACTTCCAATTTGTTCGTCTAGAAATATGTTCTAATATTCTTTTTGGATTCACTTTATTGTGTTGAATCTAAATACAGGATTTTGATATTTTGAATTAATGATTTTCACTATCATTTTCTATTTTTAGTATTTTCAGGGTCATTATTTGCACTTGGATCATTCTTGGGTTGTTAATTTGCATAATATGAAACTCGGAAATTTTCAAATAAATATTCAAAAGAGGTTTTTAACGCCAGCAAAATGCTAGAAAAATTTTAAAAGGTCCATATTTTCGAATGCTTGAATTTTGGGACGTTACAACTAAGCAACACCGGACTGCTTCCTCGAGGACCAGGAAACGAGAGAGGTGCCAATGAACTGGCAGTTGCCCGAAGTGCTCTTCCTATCTATCCTACAGCCGGTAAAGTCTGCATCCGAGTAGGCTCTCAAGGAAAGACAGGAGGAGGAAGAGTACCAGATACCATAGTCAATGGTAGCTCGAAGGTATCGAAGAATGTGTTTCACCGCCTGGCGGTGAGATACGCGAGGAGAAGCCTGAAATCGAGCACACAGACACACAGCAAAGTGTATGTCCGGTCTCGAGGCAATAAGATACAAGAGGGAGCCAATCATGCTGCGGTACTCCTTCTGATCAACTGGCTCGCCGTCCTCATCTGGGTCGAGTGAGGCTGAAGTAGCCATCGGAGTGGACACTGGCTTGCCATCACTCATATCGAAGCGCTTCAGGAGGTCTCGGGTGTACTTGCCCTGATGCAAGAAAGTACCCTCCCGAGTCTGCTTGATTTGGAAGCCAAGGAAGAAGGTCAACTCGCCCATCATGCTCATCTCGAATTCCGAGCTCATGACATCGGAAAACTGGGAAACAAGAGCATGCGAGGTGCCGCCAAAGATGATGTCATCCACATAAATCTGGACGAGCAGAAGATCAGTGCCATGCCGGCGGATGAACAAGGTTTTGTCTACTTTACCCATCTCAAACCCATGACTCAACAAGTAGAACTTAAGCCTCTCATACCAAGCTTTAGGGGTCTGTTTAAGTCCATACAGCGCTTTGGAAAGCTTGAAGACATGGTGTGGGTATTTAGGGTTCTCGAAACCTGGAGGCTATCTGACATAGACTTCTTCCTCAATGAAGCCATTAAGGAAGGCACTCTTGACGTCTATCTGGTAAGGCTTGAAACCCTTAGAAGCTGCAAAGGCAAGCAGGATTCTAATGGCCTCAAGTCTAGCTACAGGGGCAAAGGTCTCCTCGAAGACTAAACCCTCAACCTGAGAAAACCCCTTAGCTACCAGTCTAGCCTTGTTTCGAACAACCACCCCATCCTCACTTTGCTTGTTCTTGAACACCCACTTGGTCCCAATGACATTGTGACCACACAGGGGCTCAACAAGCGACCAGACCTTGTCCTCTCAAAATTTTCTAGCTCCTCATGCATGGCATTGACCCAAGACTCGTCAGAAAGTGCATGACACACATCCTTGGGCTCGAAGGAGGCAACAAAGGCAGAATGGAGACAGAAAAGTGACGTGGTAGACTTTGAGCGTGTGATACGCTCAAAGAGGTCTCCAATAATCTGCTCTGGAGGATGAGCTTTCTGGATGTGTCTAGGAGGTCCAGGATGAGATGAAGAAGTGACCTCTACTTCATGTGCTGATGAAGTAGGAACAGAGCCACTAGCTCCAGAAGAAGCAGAAGCCATGGGCTGATCACCTCGAGGTGCGGTGGAAGAAGGCACCTCAAGGGGTGGATGAGAGACTGGATCGGGTAGACAACCCTCATCTCTATCGTCCTCATCATCCACAAAGATGGGCTCGGACTGCTCTAAAGAACCTGAGATATCGGGCCTAGTCCCCAGACTGGCCTCGTCGAAGGTCACCTCACAGGTCTCTACCATTTTACTAGACTCGCAGTTCCAAACCCGATAAGCCCACGAAGAAGTCGAGTAACCCAGAAAAATCCCATCACAAGAACGTGACTCGAACTTGTCTAGGTTCCCGGACTTCAGAATAAAACACTTGCAACCAAACACACGAAAATGAGAGACGCTGGGCTTTTGCCCGTATCTCAGCTCATAAGAAGTGCGGTGCAAGTGTGCCCGAAGAAAAACTCGATTTGAGACATGGCATGCAGTAGCTATAGCCTCAGCCCAAAACTTCCGTGGTGTAGAGTACTCATCGAGCATCGTCCTGGCCATCTCGACCAAGGTTCGGTTCTTCCTCTCCACGACGCCATTTTGCCGTGGGACGTGCGGAGAAGAGAACTAGTGCTCTACACCCATCTCATCGCAGAACCTTTCAAAGTAGGAATTCTTGAACTCCGTGCCATTGTCACCGCGGATCGCTCGTAAGGCACCTGGGAGCTCAACAGAAAGCCTACTAAAAAGACCTCGGAAATATGTAAACGTCTCATCCTTCGAGGCTAAGAAAAACACCCAAGAGTACCTCAAGAAGTCATCGACCACGACAAGAACATACCACTTCCCTCCTGCTGACTGCACTCGGGCTGGTCCAACTGTGTCCATGTGGAGCAGCTGTCCTGGTGCATCGATCATAGTAACTGTGACCGGAGGGTGAGAAGCGGCAACCATCTTGCCATGTCGGCAAGGAGCACAAACTAGATCTTTGACCATCTTGAGTTTCGGCAGACCATGAATGAGGTCGTGGCCGCTAACTTGGGTCAAATGGTCAAATCCAATATGACCAAGTCTCCTATGCCAGAAAGAAAGGTCGCGGGACTCAGAAGCAACTAAACACCGGAGAGGATCACCAGAAGACTCAGAAAAATCAGCACGAAAGATCCTTCCAAAACGAGAAATCCCGCAAACTAGACTACCCGAAGAATCAAGAATTTTGCAAGCGTTTTTCTTAAAGCTCACCTCGTAACCGTCATCGGTAAGCTGAGAAACGGAAAGCAAGTTATACTGCAGCTTACTAACCAAAGCAACATCTTTCAAAATGAAGGAATCATTAACACACACTGTACCTTTGGCGATGACGCGCCCAGATGAAGCATCTCCGAAGGTGATCGTCTCATCACCTGGAGCACAGGCAAGGGAAGAAAACCAACGGGAATCTCCGGTCATGTGTCGTGAACACTCGGAGTCTACAAGACAAACCTTTCCTTCCTCGCCCGCGAACTGAGTCAAGCAGAGTAAAGTCTCGATGGGGTAAATCAAGAGTGATTTTGGCACCCAATACTGAGTAACACGTCGAGCAGCAGAAGTAGTCAAGCTCGACTGACCTCTAACTACCCTACGCTCTCGTCGCTCAAAGAAGCGAAGGTCTATGAGCAGACACTGAAGGCATTCTTTGGCCGGGTCCGATCGCACGGAAAGCGAGTCGGAGTACCGGCAACACGCTGATCACGCCGCGGGTAGCCATCTCGACGGGGAAACGAGATCTACCCTCAGGACGGCGGAAGTCATGACCAAAGGGAGCATGAGGACAAAAACTAGAAAACTCAGAAAAACCATGTCCTCGATGCTGCCCAAACACATCAGAAGCACCTGACACAACCCTAGACCTCGTGTTGGTCTTAGATGCACTCAATGTCTGGGGCTGACCCTGAATACGCCTAAGAGACTCAACACGGTCTCTACGCGCGATCTTGGCACGCCTGAAGCATCGATCGATCAGATGTCCATCCTTCTGATAGAAGGTGCAGTGGTACTTCACCTTCTGAGAGGTAGAAGTAACACGGTAAGGTTTCGCCTTCTGAGAGGCCAAAAGAGAGAGGTACAAGAAGAGCAGGGGGAAGAAGGAGTAGCAGAAGGTAAGGGAGCAGATGAAGAACCAACAGTAGAGGAAAGAATGGCTTGTGAACGCACATCCGACTCTGAGGGGACAGTCCTACTACTAGCCGGTTGGTTCACGTCGCTAAGCGTCTCAACCTTACCCTTGGGATTCTCCTTCCCCGCCTCAGCAGTCACATCACAATGAGTTGATGACTTCTCTAGTAAATCCTTAGTTAGCTTCACACATTGTTCATTCAAAGCAACGAGTGCAAGTTTTAGTTTATCACAACTAATGCATGGTGAGCTAACAGGATCCTTAGTCGCAAACTAAGCTAGTTTGTTGTCACGATCAACCATCTCTTGAAATTGCTTAGAAACGGACTCAAGCTCAAGCGTCAATTTTGGACAGTTGGTGCAAGAAACAACAGGCTCAAGTAAAGAAGCATGCAACTCAGCAATTTTATGATCTGCCCGTTTTAGGTTCATCTTCAAATTATTGCAGTTTTCACAAGTCTCGGGCAGATCGAGCAACATGGTATAAAGACCTCTAAATGCGTTGTCCTTATCCTCACATGTGGTGCAAGCACCAGTCTCAACAGTAGTAGATGAAACAGGAACTACCCTACTCATCTCAAGCTCAGCAAGAAGACTAATGTTCTCCGCCTTAAGCGTATCAAGCTCAGAAGACAAACTATCATGCGAGGTCCTTAGTTTCTCCATGTCACCCAAAAGAGCACAGCATGTATCACAATCATCACTAGAGGGAGCAGATGTAAGAGCAATAATCTCTAGTGACAATCTATCTACTTCCTTCTCAACTCAATACACCTAGTCCTAGCTCTAGCATGAAATCCACCTAGCTTAAGAAAAGCATGATTGAGCTGGTCATAGGTGTGGCATACCTCGTCCGAGTCGGAGTACAGCTCGCTGTCGCTCAGCTCACCCTCAAGGGCCATGAAGCACATGCCGGAGAAGTCGTCGCCTCTCTTGGGTTCTTGGTCACCCGTCTCGTCATCGTCGGTCCATCTCTCCACCTCACTGAGGTCGAGGTCGTCGAAGGCGGTGAGGACACGGTGGAAGAGCTTCTTGGCCTTCCCAAAGTCGCGGAACTTCTTCTTGCCTTGAGGGTGCGCTGGAGGCTTCTTGTTGCGGTTCTTATCGGTGTAGTTGTTCTTACCCGAACCACCGTAGTCATTCTTGCCCTTCTGCAGCTTGGGGCAGTTTGCAGGAATGTGGTTGGGGCCACCACACTCGAAGCAAATCACGGGTCCTCCTCTCTTTCTGTCCCTCCTCCCCTTGTAAGCATGTGAGAATCTTCGAGCAAGGAGGGCCAGTTGCTCATCCGCGAGCTGCTCTAACTGATGTATTCTCGCTTGAACTGGTCATGTCGCACTGTCTTTATTTGGGTGGTGCCCTCATGGTAAGCATCGAGGGTCTCCCAAATATCGAAGGCGGACGAAAGATGAGATGTGCGGTCAAACTCGTTACGACTCAGGCCTTGGATTATGATGTTCCTTGCCTTATCATTTGCCTCAACATCATGCATATTTCCCGCATTGATGTTCTCATCGGCAGGAACAACAAACCGGACCTTGACCTTGCGCCAGATGGTGTACCCCTGACCTGGTAGTACCGCTGAGCCGAGCGGTAGTACCTTTGAGTGGTAGTACCTTTCGAGGAGCGGTAGTACCGCACGAAGAAATCAGGCGACAGCAAACTGAAACCTGAAAAACTGAACTTCGGGTAGGACTGCAGCTCTTCGAAAATCAAGGCAAATGGTGGTTTTCTTTCATTCTTTTTGGCCCAAAGCATTACTACAACATATCAAATAGTAAGGGGGCTTTGGGAAACAAAGAAACCACACCAAGAAACAAGAATTTCATATTTGGGTAAAAATCTGAAATCTTGCAAGAACCAAGCCAAAAATCAAATTACTCCTCAACCTTTGATCCTTTGGCTATGAAACTTTGAGGATAGCTACTCAATAGCATCTGGACTCTCCATACCAAATTTCAAGCCATCTCGCGAAGGGAATCAAGATTTGCATTAAACCCTAGAAAGAGGAAATGAAGAACAGGGAGGCTCAAAAATGAAATCTGAAATTAGAGATGGGTTTTTGGGATTTTAACTGATCAAATAATCGTGAGGCACTATCCCAACATAGAGCAACCCATTTTGGCACTCCCAAGCAACAACCACTAAGAAACGCAAAAGATCAAAAATCACCTAAAAAGAAGAACGAAGGAAGAACAGAGAGCACAGAGCACGAACAGAAGAAATGAAACTTCAGATTTTCATTCATTGAACCAAAAGAAATACAGAGGAGTCCCGATACGCATGGACATTAGAACCATGGATGATTAAATGGATTCACCACTCAATCCTCTCCTCTCCCCATCTCAAGAACACACCTCTCTACATGCTTGCTAGGGAGGAACACACATAGAGAAGGGAGATGATCGTGGGAGACAAGGTGCTGCTGCCCTCAACCACTAAAGAGCAAAGCAAAACCACCTCTCAAAGCCTCTTTTGACCTACTAAAACCCTAACTCTCTCCTAAAGCCATGAGGAGGCATGCAGCCCTTAAACCTATTTATAGCCCTTTGCTAACGGGTCTCCAACCCGTTACGCCGGCTAAACCTGAACGGAGCCGTCTCCCGCTTGTGCAGCCTCGCGAAATTCCCGATTCGCCCCTCCTGCACCTTCCGGGAAGCTTCCGCGCTCCTTGTCGCCCACGACTCGCAACCACATCGAATCTTCGCCGTCTTCGACACATCCGACCGTTCTGATCTCAACGCAACCTGCGTCTAGTCCGGTCACCTCGTGTCTCACCACGACTCTGCTTCGACATCCTGCAGTCATCACAGACGAGAAACACATCAAATAGCACCGCTCGATACATGAAAGCGTAAATAGCATAACCACATCATACTTATTCATGACGAAGTCCAAACCTATCGAATCATCGGAATATGCAACCTAATCCCATACGACTAAGTTTGACCAAATTCGACCGAGCCCGTTGCACCGCGCAACGACATGGTCCGACCACACAATCCAAACTCGACTATCCTAAACCTTGTCAATTACTCATCATTCACATGGGGTCACAACCACATGGTCTCTCACACACAAACAACAACACCTGTACCATGACCACACTGAAACAACTTGATTCAAACACATGCACCACCCAACAGCTCCTTGGCCGGTATGACCGCCAGCTAAAAATCGGTCATACCGCCTCACTTTGTTAGTGCCGCCCATGCATTGCCAGTAGTACCGCGCCCTGATCTGGCTACTGTTCAAAACTAGTACTATCACACCTGGCCACTATGACCATGGCCCCAATGCCGGTTATACAGCCAGCAACAAAATCAACTGGAG
Organism: Dendrocalamus sinicus; assembly: GCA_036346575.1. Taxonomy (NCBI): domain Eukaryota; kingdom Viridiplantae; phylum Streptophyta; class Magnoliopsida; order Poales; family Poaceae; genus Dendrocalamus; species Dendrocalamus sinicus. The sequence goes on along the minus strand of CM070653.1, from coordinate 7,626,899 downwards.
AACATGTAAATCTTAAAAAGCAAACTCAAACTCTACAAATACTCTAATCTAATAGTCAATTACTCATCATAACTATGAAGTGATCTCTACATGATCACACACTAACTATATGTTAGAAATTGGCCCACGTGAGCAAGGCCATTTTGTTAATTTCAAAGCATGCACAGGTTAGTACCATATTGCTAAGGTAAAGTGGATGAAACCAATTTATAAGGTGGAGCCCAATCATGTGACACATGGATGGGGATGGCACGACGAGAGCTATGGCTAATCACACACGCACGCATGTATTCGTGCATTTTCATGTGAAAATTGCATGACTTGTAACTTGCGACGCGTGACCACGTTGTGGCGTGGCGTGGCACTTGGTAGACCAAGTCCACCTTATTTTTGCTAAACTGTGCATCATCTCTCACATTTTTAACTAGTCATAATACTGCTTAAATATCATAATGTGATTTGGTGAGGCAATTACAAGTGCATTTACACTACTTAATTTGTGATTTGATGAGGCAGTTACTAGTGAATAATTCTGGTTAAACATAGCAGTTATTAGTGAATAACTGCAGCGCCCTTAAAAGAACCTAGAGACATCTAAGAAGAAATAGAGAGTTTTCTACCTCCATTCTTCCTCTACTTTCTGCTTTGTGAGCTTGTACTATTGTGCTGTGCCGTCTGAACCTCACCGACCTTTCTTCCTGGCGTGCACCTGGAAGGAGGGATAGCGGCCATCTCCAAATTGTTGCCGCAGAGAGTACGTGCATAGGGTGGCAATAAGGTTTCTGGGCAGTGTATCCGCTCACTTCACTGCGTCATCTACGTTCTGCACTGCATCAAGCCTGCGCTGCTTCCTGTTATTCATCAAGCTCAAAACTATGTTGTTCGCGCATTTGTTTGACTTTGTTACTATATTTTCCTTATGTATATTCTGAAGTATGATGAGTATTCTACTATTAGTAGTAAGTTTTGCATCACTAGTTTATTGTAGTTGTCTCCTAGTAAAATTTGGAATTAAAATATTACCCACATTATTAACATTCTAGAAACCTTATTATGAATTTTGTTGCAATACAGCAATGGCTAGTGCTTCTGATGCGATGAACCTAAGAGGTTTTCTGGCCAGAACTTTCGTAGATGGCAGACTAGAGCCAAGTTTTGGCTCATGTCTTTGGGGTTGTGGTGGGTTATTCACCCGCAGTATCCATTTACGATTGAGCAGCTCATGCAGTTTGAAAATGCGAACAACACTGCTCTTGGTTGCATTATGACTATTTTGGCATATCAGCTCTATGATGTGTACATGGACTACAAGTCCGCCATAGAGTTGTGGGATGCACTAGAGCACAAATATGCAGAGGCAGAGGCAGGTCACTGGCACTAGATGTGTGAGCAATTTTTTTGACTTTAGCATAGATGAGGCTAAGTCCATAGTTGGATAAACTTATGACCTCCAGCTACTAGTCAGTGAAATTGCGCACCTGGGCTGTGTGTTGCCTCCAAAGTTTGTGGCTGAGGGCATTGTTGCTAAACTCCCTGCCTCTTGGTGGGATTTTGCCACTAGCTTGAAACATAAGAGGGAAGAAATTTCTATTGAAGATCTCATTGCAGCCCTCGATGTGGAAGAAAAAGCAAGAGCAAAAGATGCACCTAGCACCTCTGGCTAGAACAATGCAAATGTTATAGATAAAAAGACTGCAGCAAAGAAGTACAAATCCAATAAACTGAACAAGACAACTAACTTTAAGAAGGAAAAAAAACTGAGAAAAAAGATTTGAGGGACATCACCTGTTTTGTGTGTGGAAAAGATGGTCATATAGCGAAGGATTGTCACTTCTGTAAGATCAGAAATGGTAAACAGCCAAAGAAAAAGGATGTCAATGTGATTACAGGCGAGGCCTCGACTTCAGGAGGATATGGTAATCCACCTGTTGTTTTTTTAGCATGTCAATATACTGATTGGTAGGTTGATACTGGTGCTAATGTTTACATATATTCTAATATTTCCTTATTTTCTTCTTACCAAGCAGCGAGGGCTTTCTTGTCCTGAAATGAGTCGGATGATTTTGTTCTTAGTGTTGGCATGGTGGATCTGAAGCTTACTTTAGGAAAGATTGTCCACTTAAAGAATGTGCAGGATGCTCCTATAATAAACAAGAACCTCGCTACTGGTTCTCTCCTATACAGGGATGGTTATATGCTAGTTTTTTAGTCAAATAAAATTGTAATGTCTAAGTTCAGAAAATTTGTTGGTAAAGGTTATGAGAGCGGAGGCTTGCCCCGCCTAAGTATTTTAGAGTCTTGTTAATGTTGCAACTAGTTTAAATAAATATGAGGCAAATATTTGGTATTCTGGTTTCTGTCATATTTGTTTTGATAGTATTGCTAGAATGTCCAGATTAGATTTAATTTCAAAATGTAAAATTGTCAAAAGATCAAAGTGCCAGTCATGTGTGCAAGTAAAGCAACCTCGAAAACCTTTTAAGGGATTAGAGGACGAAAAGAACTTGGCACCATTAGATCTTGTTCATTCAGATATGTGTGAAATGAATGGATTATTGACAAAAGGAGGCAAAAGATATTTTCTAACTTTTATTGATGATGCAACACGCTACTGCTATGTGTATTTGCTAAAAACTAAGGATGATGCTTTAAACTACTTTGAGGCTTATAAGGCCAAGGTTGAGAACCAACTAGAGAAGAAAATAAAAGATTGCAGTCTGATCATGGAGGAGAGTATGTCTCTCATGAATTCTCCAAATTCTGTTCTGAGCATGGAATAGTCCATGAATTTACACCACGATATTTGCCCCAATCAAATGGGGTAGCTGAGAGGAAAAACCGGACACTAACAGATTTGGTTAATACCATGTTAAAGAGTGCCAGTATGCCTAAGGCATGGTGGGGGAAGCTATACTGATAGCAACTTTCGTCCTAAACAGAGTAATCACTAAAAAGAGTGAGATTACTCTGTATGAGGGATGGAAGGGGAGAAAATCTAATGCTAATTTTGTGTGAACTTGGGGGTGTTTGACAAAAGTCAATATACCATTGCAGAAAAAGAGAAAGCTTGGACCAGAAATAGTCGATGGTATTTTTCTAGGATATGCTCAAAATAGCATGGCCTATAGATTTTTAGTAGTTACATCAGAAACTCTTGAGATTATTGCTAATACAATAATGGAGTCTAGAGATGCTTCATTTTTTGATAATATCTTTCCTATGAGAACAGCAGGCAGTACTTCACGAACAGAGAATATTGAAACTGATAATATCGAAAGTGAGAATAATTAAACTTCTAAACTTCCCACCATTTCTAAACCAGTATGTGATATCTCTGAGGAAGATAACAATATAGTCACAGAAGCTCCTCGCAGGAGCAAGAGACAAAAAGTTGAGAAAATCTTTGGTGACGACTTTATTATATACCTTGTGGATGATGTGCCAAAGACTCTTTCGGAGGCTTATGGATCTTCTAATGCTGAGTATTGGAAAGAGGCAGTCCATAGTGAGATGGACTCTATCATGGCTAATGGGACTTGGGAGATCACTGATCGTCCTATCGGGTGTAAATATGTAAGATGTAAGTGGATCTTTAGAAAGAAATTAAGACCTGATGGTACTATTGAGAAGTACAAGGCAAGACTTGTGGCCAAGGATTACACCTAGAGAGAGGGAGAAGATTTCTTTGATACCTATTCTCCTGCCACTAGACTAACCCCATCAGAGTGCTCCTTGCATTAGCATCTTCCTATGGCCTACATGTTCATCAAATGGACGTGAAGATAGTTTTCCTTAATGGAGAGTTGGAGGAAGAAATCTATATGGATCAGCCAGATGGTTTTGTGATTTCTGAACAGGAAAATAAGGTATGCAGATTATTGAAATCTTTGTATAGCCTAAAACAAGCACCTAAACAATGGCATGAGAAGTTTGACAAAACTTTGACATCCACTAGCTTTGTTGTGAATGAAGTTGATAAATATATGTATTATCGTTATGGTGGGGGTCAAGGAGTGATCTTATGTCTGTATGTAGATGACATACTTATAGTTGGAATAAACATTGCCGTAATTAACCAGGTCATATCTTTCTTATCTCGGTGTTTTGTTATGAAAGACTTGGGAGAGGCAGATGTCATTAAATTGATCAAAAGTAAGGATGGGATCACTTTGAATCAATCCCATTATGATGAGAAAATATTGAACCAGTTTGGTTTTGAAAACTGTAAAGTTTCTCCAACACCCTATAATGCGAGCATTAAGCCTCGAAAGAACCAGGGGTTAGGAAAAGATCAAGTAAGATATTCATAAATTATTAGATCACTTATGAATTTAGCTGGTGCTACAAGACCTGACATATCATTTGTTGTGAGCAATTAAGTCGGTTTACTTCTAACAAGGAGATGATCACTGGGAGGCACTTGAAAGAGTGTTGCGGTACTTGAGGGGCACAACATCTTTTGGAATATATTATACTAGACACCCTTCTGTATTAGAAGGATACAGTGACTGTAATTGGATCTCTGATGTGGATGAGATCAAAACTACAAGTGGTTATGTATTTACTTTAGCTGGTGCTGCAGTTTCATATAGGTCTTACAAACATACTATATTGATGGGGTCAACCATGGAAGCAGAAGTTGTAGCACTTAACACAGCCACTGTTGAGGCTAAATGGCTAAGAGAGCTTCTATTGGACCTACCATTAGTTGAGAAACTAATACCTGCAATCCTGATGTACTATGATAATCAAACAGTGTTGGCCAAAGTCACAAGTACAAAGGATAATATGAAGTCCTCTAGACATGTGAAGCGTAGGCTTAAATCTGTCAGAAAACTGAGAAACTCTGGAGTGATTGCTGTGAACTATATTCACACTGAGAAAAATCTAGTAGACCCTTTTACAAAGGGGTTAGCACAGAAAGCAATTTCCGTTGCATCTATGGACATGGGAATGAGGCTCATTTAAGTTACATAATAATGATAACCATACCTTCTTAATCAGAGATCCCGTGACTTAGACAATGGGAAAAACAACTTGATGTTGTAACAAGAGAGTATATATTTAGCATAGCTATGTCCTAATAAACAAAGTACTCTCGACTGTATGGAAGATTGGCATAAAGCATTAATGTATTCTGTTGTCCAAATAAGGAAAATGTATTAGCCTGCAGGATACCTAGAAAGAATACACCTACTTGAGCTTAACTGTGTGATCACAATTCACGAGAATAGGGCATTCTCTAGAAAGCTCATGAGCAGATAAGGGATCATGACCATATAACGCTCCGTTTAGGCGTGGTTCATTGGCAACCTAGTACTAGTTGAGATTTCAAGTGAAATCTGATCGGAAATGCTGTCAATTCAAGGCATACTCCATTCATCAGCTGTGAGAAGATGAATCTTATCATTCTATGTGCAAGTTCAACCCATATGGGCTTACACTAAAAGACTGGTATATTAACAGTACTTCAACACAATATCTTTGATACCTTTTTACTTCTTGCTTTGGAATTGGTGGGGGATTGTTAGAAATTGGCCCATATAAGCAAGGCTCATTTCCTTAATTTCAAAGCATGCACGGTTTAGTACGATATTGCTAAAGTAAGGTGGATGAGACCAATTTATAAGGTAGATCCTTTGCCACTCCTTGAATCATGTGACACATGTATAGGGATGGCATGAGGAGGGCTATGGCTAATCATACACACGCGCACGCATGCGTGCGCGCGTATTCGCACATTTTTGCGTAAAAATTGTGTGACTTGTGATTTGCAACGCACGATGCTTAATTTGTGATTTGATGAGACAGTTACCAGTGAATAATTCTGTTTAAACATAACAGTTACTAGTGAATAACTGCAGCACCCTTAAAAGGGTCTAGAGACGTTAAGGAAGAAACAGAGTTTTCCACCTCCATTCTTCCTCTACTTTCTGCTCTACGGGCTTGTGCTGTTGTGCTGTGCCGTCTGAACCTCTCTGACCTTTCTTCCTGACGTGCACCTGGAAGGAGGGAGAGCGGTTATCTCCGAGCCGTTGCCGCAGAGAATACCTGCACAGGGCGGCAATAAGGTTTCTGGGCAGTGCATCTGCGCGTCCGCTTGTTTCACTGCATCATCTACGTTCTGCACTGCATCAAGTTTGTGCTGCTTCCTATTCTTCATCAAGCTCAAAAGTAAGTCATTCGTGCATTCGTTCGAATTTGTTACTATATTTTCCTTGTGTATATTCTGAAGTATGATGAGTAGCTTACTATTAGTAGTAAGTTTTGCATCACTGGTTTATTATATTTATCTTATAGTAAAATTAGAATTAAAATATTACCAATATTTTCAACACTATATGCATTGAGGTTGGTGGCGAAGCCAACTCACCACCGCTGGCGCAAATCTTACTAACTTTTGGGCTGTCAATGCCCACCCTCCGAGTTCGATCACCCTCCACTGGCTCCCATTCCTACCGCACTCGTGGGTTTTTCGATGACAGGCGAAGGCTTTGGGATGTAGTGCAAATCACTCAAAGAAATATGTTCATGAATCGTGCTGACGTTTGACTGTGAAGGGGACTTCAATTCACTGTGCCAAGTACGGCGCGGCTCTGAGGCTGAGCTAGCAAAGGGAAAGAGGCCGTCTCTGTGTGCTGCAGCAAAGCGGCGCTGCCGCGATATGAACTGATCATCAATGGAGCCTACAGATCGCCGGTCTACACCAGTTCCGAACTGGCTCAAAAGTATCTAGGCTCTATGCGTCAGTGTATAGATTTATTTCTCTCCATCGGTTCACCGATCGATGGATCTCCCATGGCATTTGCTTCTGGGAGCCCGGGACAGACCACAGCTTCTATCATTTTCCGGCTCTGCTCGAGCGAACTAGCAGAAACAAACCGAAAGTGTGACATGGAAACAAACTAGCCATGACGGCAAAAAAATTTAGCCTCGCCGAGAGGTCAGCCGTTTGGATTCTGAATATTTAATTTTCTGAATTTTCATTACCATCAACATATTGGCCTTGTTATGATTCTCATAGGAATTTCATGGAAAACCCAATATACACTAAGAGTGAATGTTTTCTTTCCTAAAAAATAAGACAAGTATGGTACGAGGAGTCCCATCTTTATGATGTAGGATCAAGAATAACTTTAGATCTGTGCAACCTGACGAACCAATGGTGCTAACCACTGTTTCGATACAGCAACTTACGACAAAAGAATTTGTCCAACCACACGCTTGGATACCCGTCTACTTGGTCACGCAAAAGTAGACATATTCTTTCTACAAAACTGTGAAAAAATTACAAAAAGAACGGCTATAATATTTAAATTAGAGCTCTTTATTCTATTAGAGACGTTATAACATAAGATATAGAATCAAGAATAAAAGTTTTAATCTGAATAGCTTGGCCTCTCTGTAAAGAAGGGATTCATAGCCATCATATAGCTGACGCAATGGAACGGAAAGAAAACAACAACGCAGTGTAATCGGAAACAAACCAAAGCAAATCTTTACTATTTAATAAATTTGAGTTGATGGTTGGTGTATTCTCCTTCCTCCCTTCTCAACCGTCTGATTTGAATACTGAAATCTTAACCATCTATCTAACATTTCTCTCCCTCTCTCTCATATCTAACTACTCTTCCTCTCCACTTCCACCAACAGTAACCATCTCAACCTCCTTTTTTACCCGGCCTCTCTCGCCTCCCTCTCTTTTCTACTTGGACTGTATAATTTTTTATATGCTCTATCTTTCTTGATGATGCAAATCTATAAAATTTATATAGTTAGAAATTGATGAAAATTAACTTATCATCATTTGAATTATACCTCTGATTCCTCTTGCCTTTTGATAATTGACCTACACTAGCTGAATGTCCGTGTGTTGATACAGATTTAAAAACTTTTATAACATTTTTGTATGTATATTCTAAAAATTTTATTATATGTAAGTTTTTTTTAAAAGTACGTAGTAACATATGAGCATTCAACTAGTCAAGGTAAAAAGCAATCGCTAATTATTCTTCTCAAAGTAGCCCATCATGGTCTCGGTCACATCACGCGTAGGCACCAAATCCTACCACCGCTGTGTCCCTTCTTGATTGCACGGTCGGCGCACCAATTAGCCATCCTGAGATCCCCTGCTTTGAGATAATATTCCATAAAAATTTCCCACGCCTTGTAGCGCTATGTCTTCCCTTCCATGCAGCGCACAGCTCTCTTGTCGGAATTTTTTAAATCCCTTGCTCTGAGCCGCTCGGTCCAGAGGAGAAGAGAAGCGACTTGCCGCCCTCCCAACTTGACGCGTGCTCCCTTGGTTCCGCGAGCCAGATTGGTTTCTCTCTTCTTTTTTTAACAAGTGGTATCAGCTCCTTGTGCGGTCGGCTCGCCGTACGGCCCATGCAACCACGTGGCGCACGCAGCACATCTTGTGCGCTCGGCTGTACTTCTACGTAACAAATAATTTTCTCTGGTCTTAAGGGTAGTTTGGTTGCTAGTCACATTTTGTCAATAAAAATTACTATACTTGTCTAAGTTGAGATGCTTAAATTCTTTACCACACTTTAGCAAGTCTAAGGGAATCTTGCCACACTTTTTTGAGTCATTAACACGTGGGACCTAGTTTGCTGGAAGGGAATCTTGCTACAACTGTGGCTGCAACCAAACAGCTCCCAAAGTTGGTCAAACTTGCTTAACCTTAGGCGTGGTAAACTGTGGCTGGCAACCAAACACCCCCTAAAAGTCTCCTCACATACAAATTTAACAATAATTAAAATACTATTATTATATAATACTCGGTTCTAATGTAAATTAAAACTAATTTTAACTAAAAACGAGTTTAGTGTTGATTAATCTTTTCAGTAAGACTCAATAATTACTTTTAATTAAATAATATATTTAACTGAAAAGTATAAGTATGTTTGAATCCGCATCAGGTATGAGTTTTTACCATAAAAAAAGAGAGAGAGCACCAAGACAAGGCATAGATACCCGGCCCAGTACACAAGTGGTTTTTTCTATGTAAGAAAAAAAAAAATCTAATGACCCATGTTGGATTTTTTCTACCTATTTTTATTGATACCAACGAGTTATATGTTCAAATATGGTTATCTCTTTCTAAAGTCTCTAAATCAAATACTTTAATGACGAGACGAACTTAATTATGACCTTTCATGTACTGAGTGGTTTAAACTAGTGTAAATTTTGTAAAACCACACATATGTTAGTTAAACTATCAAAAGACGTGCTTTTAAGATTTTATTCCACAAAACTACACTCATAATCTCATTGCATCTAATTTGACGGAAGAACTACACTATGTCATCTCACCCATTACCTAGCATGTTGGGCCCAACAGTCAGTCGCACGCGCCTCCCTCTCCGTTTCTCCCTGCTGACCAGGCACTCCACAGCAGGGCGTGCTAGGATGCGTGCCTAAACTCCCATGCAGGCCCCATTGGTCAGAGACTGAGAGGAGGGAGGTGGTTCTCACCATCATTTCATGCAGAGGAGATGAGGCAGCCATGGGAGGGCTCGGGCGAGCTCAACGCCGGTGTGGTGGTCGGGAAGGCCAAACACATAATTGCGGAGGCCTAGGCGAGCACAAGCAAGGGAGACGAGGCTGATATGTGGAGACTATACTTGTCAACGCTGGTGGTGACGAACTATAGTTCTTTAATCAAATTCGACGTGAAGAGTATAGTCTTGTGAAATAAAATCTTAAATGTTTGGCTTTTTATAGTTTAGACAACTTATGTGTAGTTTTACGACGTTTACTATTTAGGGCCTGTTCTTTTCCTCCGAAGCTCACGGTTTTTGGCTTTTGCTACAGTATCTAACTTTTAAACGGAGTTTTTTCTCAAGACGGGGTGTACAAGTTAAACGATCTACACGTTAAAAACCCAACATCTGTACCAGCCAAAACGCAAGTGAATATCTGTCTCTCTGTAATCTGTGCCATAAACAGTCAAAATTCAAAAATTTCAACCAAAAGTCATAAGCCGTTGCCAAATAGGCCCTTAAACTACTAGGTTATTATATTACATATGGCCATTCAAATCTACATACATGCTGACGCTCGCAGCATATGAAGCAAGCTAATCAAACATACTCTCACTTATCATAGAGGAGAGTGCGTATACGTATTACGTAAATTAACAGTGCGTCTCCAACATGGTTATTTCTATAACAACAAATTTTTTATACCTTAAAAGGAGAATTTCCAACTATATGCAGCAATATAAAGCCAATTCTGTGGGGTCAAAAAGTGAATTTTTTTGTACGGATAATCCATTTTTATTCAAAAATACATAAATATACCCGTGAATTTTTTTTTATACAAAAATAGGCTCCAATCACCCCCCATTGGGTGACTTCCACCTTTCGCCCAACCGGGAGGCGACAAAATTTGTGTCGCTCTACGTTCGAGCGACTGTAATTAGTCGCCTTCCTATTGGGCGACTATCATGCAGTCGCCCAATGGATGGGCGACTTGTAGTGCAGTCGCCCAATAGGGGGCGACTTTACTCAGTCTCCCGTGATTTTTTAGAGTTTTGTCAATTTTGTAGTTTTAAACTGGGAAAAAATGTGGTGTAGTTGTAATAAAAGTTTATATTCACTGTATGTTGTAGGTGCATAAAAAATTTTGGAAATTTTTTTAAAGAACGATTGACTGTAGAGCGTTCGATACATACAGTGGTAAGTGATATTTTAATGTTACTGAGAATTAGTGTACGGAGAGAACTGGTGTGTTAATATTGTTAAATGACTTGCTATCTAAATCATTGAATGCGAACAGACGAGATAATAATCTTATGTGAAATAGAAATAAACTTCATAATACAGTTGGGAGTAACATACCGCGTACATTTTTATTACATGCATAACATATAGCATGATATGCGACTAACCCACCCAACTGCTCGTACGACTTACTGTGTGGACCGGGGCCACTTTCCCTTCCTTGCCCGCTCGGCGTTGAACTCCTCCGCGGCCTCTTTTGCCTTAGTCGCCATTTCCCTCTTTTTCTCGCGCTCCATCTCGCGAGCCTCCCGCTCCCTACGCGTGCACACTTCGAGATGAGCTTGCGTCTCGCGTTGTATACGCAGGGTGTGCTCGTTCTTGCGGCGCTCCTCCTCCAGCAACTCCTTGTCCCGTGTGACATTCCACTCCTCGAAGTCAAGGGTCCATTGATCCGCAGGGTGGATCTCAAGATCGATCCATTTGCAGTAGCTCCGGAGATTGTAAATACAGGGGAGAGATTGTTAGTGCATGCTGTGAAGGAGAAAAGGTAGGGAAAAATGGTGCATGTGGTCGTTACCGGCTGCCAATAGGTTGAGGTGTCAAAACGGCGGTTGGGGTAGTCACTGGAGTAGTTTGCGCAACCCCAGTAATGCATACCTAGGCTGATGCGTTCCTTGTACTTGAAGAACTTGCACGTGTCCCCGCACCAACAAAGGGGGTGTCTCCCCTTCAGGTGGGAGTTGCGGCGAACGCTCGGTGGGGACGTCCGGTATGGGGCTGTTGCTACGCGGCCGCTCATTGCGGGGAGCTGACCTCATAGCCGCAGCAGCCTTTGCTTGTTCCTCGCGAACCGCAGCAGCCCTTGCTTGTTCCTCGCGAGCCGCAGCAGCCCTTGCTATCTTGCGGGTCTCCTCCCATTGTGCCTTCTTGCGGGACTCCTCCCTATTCTTCGTAATTTTCTCCCGTATGTTGTCCGCGAATTTCTGCCATTCCTTTAGCTGCTTGTTGTTCATCTCGACGAGGAGAAGGAAGATATGATGTAGTGTTAGATTGTGTAGTGTTCTCTTGCAGATGCATTGCACCTCAATTTATAAGGCGAAGGGTAGGCATGATATTTATTTTTGGTCGCTGCGCAAAGCTGTCCTCTTTTGTCATGTCACTGAGGAAAGCTGGCCTCTCTTGTCATCTCACTGGGCAAAGCTGCCCTCTTTTGTCATCTCACTGAGCAAAGCTGGCCTCTTTGACGAATACAGGGCCCCGGGATTAGCCGCATGAAGTGCGGCACTCGCGTGCCTCTCCCTGAAGTAGCGGATTGTGCTGTGAAGAACACCTTCCACGATGGCAATAAGGGGCTGAGAACAGAGACCCCTGAGAACCCAATTGTAGACCTCGGCAAGGTTAGTTGTCATTATTCCGAACCGTGTGCCATCCGTGTCGTGTAACAGCGACCACTTCTCCAATGGTTCCCCCTCAATCCACTGCGAGAAGCACTTGATGTTTCGTGAGCTCCTCCATCTTGGACCACTTGGGTTAGCCACATCGATTGCTGGCAAGCATTGCGGTTGTGCCGCCCCAGGAGTGACAGGCCCCTTGCTCCTCTCTTCGACATTCTTCCTGGTGTGCTCATCCAACAACCCCCATAAAACATCAAATTTCGTGTGCTGGTTCTACCTAGCCAGCCTCTTGAATAGCTTCATCAAAGATTGTTTCGAGAATTGCTTGAAAAAGTTTGCCCCTAAGTGAGACTGCACCACCGGTTCCTCACATCCGGCCAAGGAAAGGTCTCCTCAGGGTCTTCTTGAAGTTTTATTATAGCCTTTATAATACCGGCGTGGCGATCATGGATTACGCACACACCAGAACGGGTGCCTACAACTCCAGCCCTCACATGTCTGAGAAACCACAGCCAGCTCTCATAATTCTCACTCTCCACAAATGCAATGGCCAGCGGCAATATTTGATTGTTACCGTCAACGCCTATGGTCGTCAGCATCTGCCCTTCGTATTTGCCTGTCAAGAAGGCTCCGTCAACCGAGATCACTGGCAGCATGTGCCTGAATGCTTCAATGCTAGCACCAAATGAAAACAATGCACTCTGTAACACTGCAAATCCTGGTGGACTTATGGACGGCTTGTCCTGCACGGCGATGTATGTGCCCGGGTTCCTTCGCTGCAACACCTTAAGCATACGAGGAAGGTTGTCGTATGCCGCCTCGAAAGTGCTAAAATATTTTTCCAACGCCTTTTACTCGGCACGCCACGCCTTCGCGTAGCTAATCTTATATCTAAATTTATTCTTGATAGCTACCACAATATGCGTGGCCGCAATGTCTTTCTTCTCCACTATCTCCCCATACATCAAATTGGCTATAAATTCGGACGTCAGGTTACAATGCCTCGCTAAGATAGTGTTTAGAATGCAGGAGTGCGGCTCCACCTTGGACACAATCCAGTGAGTCTCATACTTGGGTCTACGTGCGTGCACCCTCCAAGGACAACCAACCTGCTCGCACTTCACAGTGTACTGCTCCTGGCTTGATTTGACGACGCAAAATGTCCGCTGCATTGAAAGGGCCGAAAGCTTGATGGCATCCTGCAGCGCTTCCTTGTTAGCAAACATAGCATGCAACCGAACCTTTGTCTCATTATACTCCCATGGTAATTCATGCTCATCATGTGCGGAAACACCCTACGCATTAAACCGGTTCCATTTCTGGGGGATAGGAACTTCTTCATCATTGGAACTGTCCTCCTCGTCCTCCTCTACAGCTTGCTCTTCATCCCATGCCCTCTGGTCATCAGAATCCATCTGCTGCACGATATACTCATTATACTCTCCTTCATCCGCTTGCCCAGTTCCCTCTCTATGGCTTGACGGATGTAACTCTCCTCCATGTACCGCATCGGCTTGCCCAGTTCCCTCTCTATGGCTTGACAGATGTAACTCTCCTCCATTTACTGCATCGGCTTCATCACGAGCAACTTCATCATCTCTGCCAACGTGCGGCCCGCCCGAGCTGCTAGCACCTCCCGAAGCATGGGCGGACGCACGAGCTTGCGCAGTTGCTTGTAGTCAGAACGTTGCATAAGCAGGACACACTTGTATCCACGGCGTCGACACCCTTGCACAAAGCCCTTCCACGAAGCAGAGCGCACCAAAGTCTTCAACTCCCATCTGATGTTCGTGGGAGACCGGCTCCAAAGCCCTTGCACGACAACGCTGCACACCTCGGGGTCCAATGAAAAACTCTGGGTTAGCCAATGCTGGACATCTGTCATTCGAGCATTCTCGTCATCCGGAAGTACGAGAGTGACTTGCGGAAAATCGCTCAAATCGACACCATTCGGACCTTGACGAATAATTCCAGCACCGTAATACACTCTCAATGTAGTGGCCATTGATGATGTAGGCCTGCATGTATGATTGAAATTTACGACATGTCAAATAACATCGTACAACACTAAACTACACTTTCTATACTAAAAAGGGTCCTAATATTTCTATACTACAAAATGTTCCATACTACAAAATGTATACTACAACTTTTTGACACTAATATTTCCATACTAAAATTGTACTACATTTTCTACATCTAAAATTTTTACTAACACCAACATTTCATATAACTAATAGTGCAAATACAACATAATCAAAAAATACCTGGATCCAAATGGATGGAATAGCTTCCACTCCTCCTTCCTCCCTCACCTCCTCCTCCAACCTTGTCCTCCTCTCCTTCTCTTCTCCCCTCCTTCCTTTCTACTCCCCCTCCTTTTCTTCCCCTCCTTCCTCTCTACTCCCCCTCCTTTTCTTCCCCTTCCTCCTCTCCTCTTCTTCTCTCGTTTCTTCTCTGTGCGCAGAATGAGTGCAAAAAGTGGTAGGTGGTACTGGGCGGCCGACTGTGCTGTCTTAAAACCCCCCTGTCACCCTGCCGTTGGGCGACTGCAATTCCAGTCGCCCAACCGTACAACGACTGGAAGAAGTCGCCCAACGCTCAGGCGATAGCATTGATTCGCTCAACGGTTCCCACATTCCTTAAATGTCGCCTCCCGGTTGGGCAAAAGGCGGCAGTCGCCCAATGGGGGGGCGACTGGAGCCTATTTTTGTAAAAAAATTTCCGCGGGTATATTTATGTAATTTCGAATAAAAAATGGATTATTCGTACAAAAAATTCTCAAAAAGTAGTATGAGATTGATCACAAAGTGCTACAAGAGTTAGCCATTGGTTCGGTGCAATCCCTTGCCAACGCACCTGAGAGGTCACTATCTTTCAAAATCAAGCCGTCCAATTGCGAATTTTTTGTACGGATAATCCATTTTTTATTCGAAAATACATAAATATACCCGCGGGTAAATTTTTTACAGAAATAGGCTCAAGTCGCCCCCCCCATTGGCGACTCTCACCTTTCGCCCAACCGGGAGGCGACAAAACTTGTGTCGCTCTACCTTCGAGCGACTGCAATTAGTCGCCTTCCTATTGGGCGACTATCATGCAGTCGCCCAATAGGAGGGCGACTTTACTCTCCCCCCGTGAGTTTTTAGAGCTTTGTCAATTTTGTAGTTTTAAACCGGGAAAAAATTTGGTATAGTTGTAATAAAAGTTTATGTTCACTGGATGTTGTAGGTGCATAAAAAATTTTGGGAAATTTTTTTAAGAACGATTAAGTGTAGAACATTCGATACATAAAGTGGTAAGTGGCATGTGTGGAACTCTGTGACTTCTAATGTTCAGAACTCCACCACTAGTCCTAACATGCCTTAGGGAATATAACTTGCTGGTCTATTACATTTTGTCTACTGGGTGTAGCATTGTTGTTTCCCCTTTTTCTTGCTCCTTGAAGATGGCTCCGCTGCATCATTCTTCCTGTCACTCTTGGTCTTGAGAGTTGCCTCACGAGCTTGAAGCTCTTCCTCCTGACGCTTGATGGCTGCTTCACGCAGACTTAACTGCTCCCGCCTCCTTTGCAGCTCATCCTCCTTGCCCTTCAGACGGATTTGGTCCACCCTCACGCGACGCTCTTGCTCAAGCCGCATCTGTCGTTCCACCTCGCGAGCCTGAGTCATCTTGACAAAGTATTGTCCTTTGTTTTCCACCTCCATTGGCCGGTTCCATGGCCATGCCGGCTACACCCGATCCACCCATTCGATGAACTTGCAAGGCTTTGTGTGGCGTGCTAGATGTCATGGATAAAGTTGAAAAACGATAACGAGAAACAAAGGATTTAGTTGTCGTCGTTACCATGAAGTCGTCATCCAGGTCTGGACACTTGAAGAACCTATGGCCGTAGTTGGCTCGTTGTACTCGATCCGTCCAGACGCACAACATCGTCCTAAAACCGCAATGTCACTTTGGGCGCTCATGCCACTCCGGCACTCTAAATGGGTCGGACCTCCAGGAAGACATTGTTGTGTAGTAGTATTGTGATGGGTAGAGGAGGAGATGTGGTATGGAAGACATAGGAGGCCTTTATGTAGGCAGGTTATCTGGTGCAGTGGGCATAGTCCATGGAGATGATGACATGGGAATCTTTTCACTTTTTCAGGATTCCAGTGTAGCAATAAATGTCCCTATGAAGGCTTTTCAGAGCCTGTAGTCTCGTAATAAATTCAGAGCTTGGACCATTCAATGTATTTGGTACAACGTAGCCTTTTCAGTCGTTTGTAGGAAACAGTACGTTCCACGAAATAAGTGCTACAACATTACCTTCTCAGAGGCCAGTAATCATAATTTCTGAAACAACAAGCTACGGTCATTGCAAACGTGTCGGCCTCAAGTCCATAACATTCAAATAGTCCATACAGCAAATACTAAGCAAATACATGTAGTAACTAAGTAAACAGAGCAATACTAAGTTACCTGCACAACACCAACTACATTATAGAAAACGGATGTAACATATAAGTTTTACAAATGGTACATGAAATTTTGCTGAAGTTTCCAATAACTACTGATCAGGATATGCGGTGCATCGTCTAGCTGTGTGCCCCTCCTGACCGCATCGCCCACAACGTGCACCAGATGTTCCAGCTTGTGATTCGTCCATGTCATTTCTAATATGTCGGCTCTGTCGCCGACCCTTCCCACCCTTCAGCAGGCTAATATCCGGAACCTAGGTCCTCGCTGAGATGTCCAAAGTGGTAAAGTTTCCCACCACCCTGAACCCCCGGAGCTCCCCACACCAAGCTTGCAGTATTCTCTCCTTAAAGAAGTACTCGGACATGAAGCTGGAAGGATCCATGCCCACGGTCCTGCATGCAGCGAGGACATGAGAGCATGGCTTGTGTAACAACTTAAGCTTGTTGCATGTGCAGCTAGGTTCATTTGCATGATCTCCAAGGCATACCTCGTGAGTAATAAGTGAACGAGACGTCCCAAATCCAGCCCTATCACAGAGTATCATCTCGAAACGATGCTCCCTGTTGCCCATGACATGCACTGTGTGCAAGTGACCCTTATGTGCCTTCGTCTCCATGTACGCCGTAATTTTTGACGAATACAGGGCTCCGGGATTGGCCACATGAAGTGCGGCACTCGCGTGCCTCTCCCTGAAGTAGCGGATTGTGCTGTGAAGAGCACCTTCCACGATGGCGACAAGGGGCTGAGAACGGAGACCCCTGAGGACCCAATTATAGACCTCGGCAAGGTTAGTTGTTATTATTCCATACCTTGCGCCATCCGTGTCGTGCAACAGCGACCACTTCTCCAATGGTTTCCCCTCGATCCACTGCGAGAAGCACTTGATGTTTCGTGAGCTCCGCCTTCTTGGACCACTTGGGTCAGCCTCATCAATTGCTGGCAAGCATTGCGGTTGTGCCGCCCCAGGAGTGACCGGCCCCTTGCTCCTCTCTTCGACGTTCTTCCTGGTGTGCTCATCCAATAACCCCCATAAAGCATCAAATTTTCTCTGCTGGTTCTACCTGGCCAGCCTCTTGAATAGCTTCATCAAAGATTGTTTCGGGAATTGCTTGAAAAAGTTTGCCCCTAAGTGACGACTGCACCTCCGGTTCCTCATATCCGACCAAGGAACGGTCTCCTCAGGATCTTCTTGAAGTTTTCTTATAGCCTTTATAATACCGGCATGGCAATCATGGATTACGCACACACCAGGATGGGTGCCTACAACTCCAGCCTTCACATGTTTGAGAAACCATAGCCAGCTCTCATAATTCTCACTCTCCACAAATGCAATAGCCAGCGGCAATATTTGATTGTTACTGTCAACGCCTATGGCCGTCAGGAGCTGCCCTTTGTATTTGCCTATCAAGAAGGTCCCATCTACTGAGATAACTGGCAGCATGTGCCTGAATGCTTCAATGCTAGCACCAAATGCAAACAATGCTCTCTGCAACACTGCAAATCCCGGTGGACTTATGGACGGCTTGTCGTGCACGGCGATGTACGTGCCCGAGTTCCTTTGCTGCAACACCTTAAGCATACGAGGAAGGTTATCGTACACCGCCTCGAAAGTGCCAAAACGTTTTTTCAACGGCTTTTGCTTGGCACGCCACGCCTTCGCGTAGCTAATCTTATATTTGAATTTATTCTCGATAGCTACCGCAATATGCGTGGCCACAATACCTTTCTTCTCCATTATCTCCCCGTACATCAAATTGGCTATAAATCTGAACGTCAGGTTACGATGCCGCGCCAAGACAGTGTTTAGAATGCAGGAGTGCGGCTCCACCTTGGACACAATCCAGTGAGTCTCATACTTGGGTCTACGTGCGTGTACCCTCCAAGGACAACCATCCTGCTCGCACTTCACAGTGTACTGCTCCTGGCTTGATTTCACGACGCGAAATGTCCACTGCATTGAAAGGGCCCAAAGCTTGATGGCATCCTGCAGCGCTTCCTTGTCAGCAAACATAGCATGCAACTGAACCTCTGTGTCATGATACTCCCATGGTGATTCATGCTCATCATGTGCGGAAACACCCTCCGCATTAAACCGGTTCCATTCCTGGGGGATAGGAACTTCTTCATCATCGGAACTGTCCTCCTCGTCGTCCTCTACAGCTTGCTCTTCATCCCATGCCCTCTGGTCATCAGATTCCATCTGCTGCACGATATACTCATTATGCTCTCCTTCATCATCTTGCCCAATTCCCCCTCTATAGCTTGACGGCTGTAACTCTCCTCCATGTACTGCATCGGCTTGCCCAGTTCCCCCTCTATAGCTTGATGGCTGTAACTCTCCTCCATGTACCGTATTGGCTTCATCACGAGCAACTTCATCAGCTCCGCCATCGTGCTGCCCACCCGAGCTGCTAGCACCTCCCGAAGCATAGGCGGACGCACGAGCTTGCGCAGCTGCTTGTAGTGAGCACGGTTGCACAAACAGTACACACTCGTATCCACGGTGCCGGCACCCTTGCACAAAGCCCTTCCACGAAGCTGAGCGCACCAATGTCTTCAACTCCCATCTGATGTCCGTGGGAGACCAGCTCCAAAGCCCTTGCACAACGACGCTGCACACCTCGGGGTCCAATGAAAAACTCTGGGTCAGCCAATGCTGCACATCTGTCATTCGAGCATTCTCGTCATCCGGAAGTACGAGAGTGACTTGCGGAAAATCGCTCAAATCCACACCATTCGGACCTTCACGAATAATTCCAGCACCATAATACACTCTCAATGTAGTAGTGGCCATTGATGATGTAGGCCTGCGTGTATGATTGAAATTTACGACATGTCAAATAACATCGTACAACACTAAACTAAACTTTCTATACTAAAAGGGTGCTAAAATTTCTATACTACAAAATGTTCCATACTACAGAATGTATACTAAAACTTTTTGACACTAATATTTCCATACTAAATTTGTACTACATTTTCTACATCTACAATTTTTACTAACTCCAATATTTCATCTAAATAATAGTGCAAATACAACATAATAAAAAAAATACCTGGATCCAAATGGATGGAATAGCTTCTACTCCTCCTTCCTCCCTCACCTCCTCCTCCAACCCTGTCTTCCTCTCCTTCTCTTCTCCCCTCCTTTTCTTCCCCTCCGTCCTCTCTTCTCTGCCTCCTTCTCTTCCTCCTTTCCTCTTTTTCCTCTCCTCTTCTTCTCTCGTTTCTTCTCTGTGCACAGTGAGGGGAAAGCGGAGGTGGTAGTGGGCGGCCGACTGTGCAGAAATAAATTAAACCCCCTTGTCGCCCTACCGTTGGGCGACTGAGATTACAGTCGCCCAACCGTACAGCGACTGCAATAAGTCGTCCAACGCTCAGGCGATAGTATTGATTCGCTCAACGGTTCCCACATTCGCTAAATGTCGCCTCCCGGTTGGGCGAAAGGTGAGAGTCCCCCAATGGGGGGGGGCGACTTGAGCCTATTTCTGTAAAAAATTTTCCTGCGGGTATATTTATGTATTTTCAAATAAAAAATAGATTATCCGTACGAGAATTCGGCCTCCCATGTTCTTCACTGTTCCATAAAAGTGCCTTTTTTTTTGCATTCATCACCTCTGCCACATTTAGCCTTAAATTTGGCCGGCATTACATACTGATCGACCATTTCGTATTGATCGTGATCACGATCAGCCATTTAAATAATCTAAGCAACACGAGGCAATAGTGTTAAGCATTAATTATTTCTTAATAATTTTTCTTTTGTTATTTTGGGACGTTGCTAACCGTCGGAGGTGGGGCTTAATTTGTGCTTTATAGTGGCCGTGCTTTCGTAGATGATGATTAAAAGGTGTCCGTTCAAAGAATTCCATTACTTGACAATGGAGACCACGGTCGTTGTACTGTAAAACTTTTAGGTTACATCTTTGTGAACCGGAACATGGCTGACATGTGCATGGCATCCAAAGCAATCCCTGGCATGCACCACAAACCAACTCTCCACTAGTATTTTGTTTTCAGATCAAACTCCACTAAATATAATGCTGGATAAAAAGGTGATGAGAAATCAATTATATATTGTCTCAGTTGATGTAATGCATGCACTTGAATTTTTTCCTCTCATTTTTTTGTGTAGTTAGGTCGGTTATGACAACAGAACCTTTTGTCTTTCAAATAAGAAAGTACACATCAAATTAACAAAGCACCAATGTGTTAAATGGAGTGTGTCTAATCCTAGCAAAGAATCCCTAGCAAATTAACAACCCACTGGGCACCACCGCCACGGTTAGCATGACCCCCGCCGCCCTCTCGGAGCATGATAGGTCAGGCACCACCGCCTCCTCCCTTTGCTCGCCCAACAAGTGAAGCCAAAGCTCGAAGTTGCCCATGACACGCGCAGTGGCGACACAGAGCCATGAGGAGACATGGGTCGAAACAAAGTTAGACCGTTCCGTGACCCAGATGAGGAGGCGGGCAAGGTCA
Organism: Dendrocalamus sinicus; assembly: GCA_036346575.1. Classification (NCBI taxonomy): domain Eukaryota; kingdom Viridiplantae; phylum Streptophyta; class Magnoliopsida; order Poales; family Poaceae; genus Dendrocalamus; species Dendrocalamus sinicus. Next base: position 7,605,829 of record CM070653.1, on the reverse strand, counting down.
TCGGATCTGGTGGATCCTATTGCGGGCGACGAGGAAGACAACCGGATCCAATGGATCCCATCGCCGAGGCCCTCCTCCCACCACACTGGCTTTGCCGTGTTGGTAGCCACCCTCCTCCGTCTGCTACACCGCCTCCGCAGTGCCGGTCACAGTCATTGTGATGGTTTATGGTCACATGGGGACTGGGGAGATGGAGAGGTGAAGATTGATGAGATGACTTGAGGCATTTGATGCGCATAAACGGGAGGGAGTGTTGGATCCAATGGAGATGACTTGAGGCATTTGATGCGCATGAATGGGAGTGTTACGGCTCCGTCCTATATTGTTGGGATGGTATAGGGTCATATAGTATTTCTCTAATTTTATTCATAACTTTTCTTGAAAATTAGAGTGATTTCAAGAGGGGGGTTAAGGTGCACCAAAGACGACATATGCACTGATATGTCCACGTGTTGGGTGTGAAACAAATTTACAACTAATACTCCTTCATAAAGAGCATGGGTATATAGATATCTATTGCACAGTCGACTTAAAAAATTTGCATTTCAGATGATTTTATTATAACAAAATTTGCATTTCAGTTGATTTTGCTATAACATTTTTTCCATGTATGCAACATTTTTTGCCCATGTATGTAACATTTTGCTCATGTATGCAATATTTTTCACATGTATGCAACATTTTTTGCCGAGAAATGTTGCATATATCACTACTACAAAAACGCTTATATTAGACGCCTCATCACAGACGGTTCATAAAACCGCTGCGTGTTAATGTAATCGGCGGTTCTTATCAAGAACCGCTCGATATTATCACGACGGTTCTAAACTAGAGCCGTGCGTGATATTCGAATATCTGACGGTTCTTGATTAAAAACCGCTCGTGATATTGCGAATATCACGAGCGGTTCTTAATCAAGAACCGTCGTGATATTGGCATATCACTGACGGTTCTTGATTAAGAACCGTCGTGATATTCGCAATATCACGCACGGTTTTAATCAAGAACCGTCTGTGATATGCCAATATCACAGACGGCTCTTGATTAAGAACCGTCTGTGATATGTTTCCCGCTTCGCGCATCTCTAAAATTTCAAAACTTCTCGCCTGAGTTCGAGTAGTATTCCGTTTTGACATACCTTCACTAAAACGGGCATAACTTTTGCATACGGTGTCCGTTTGCGATGTTCTTGTACTCGTTGGAAAGCTAACGACGAGCCCGATCCAAAAAAAATGACCCGCTTGCGCCAGTCGACCTCCAAGACCCTCAAAATCGGCCTTCTTTAGCCCCAAATTTGCGTTGCAAGTTTTTGGTTTCTAATTTTGCCAAAATTTTCAATCTTCCCTTTGGAATTTGGATTTTGCCTCAACTGCAAAGTTGTAGATCTCGTCGAAACCTTTCAAATGAGTATATATAATCCATATAGAACTTTATTATTTTATATTTTGAGACTAGTTGTTTATATCGTATCGGTATATATAATAGCCAATATCACTGCGGTTCTTACCAAAGAACCGTCAGTGATATCTGACGGTTCTTACCAAGAACCGTCTGTGATAATTTGTCGAGTGGGCCCGTCAATCCTCCTCAACCCAATTCCACCAATAGAAACCGCCCAACCCACACCCCACGGATCGTAGCTCTCCCTCCTCTATAAATACTCACCGAACCCATCCACCCTCCCTTCAAATGCATCTTAAGTTACCTCCTCCATTGTTTCTTCTAGTATTTGATTCTGTGGGTTTAGGTTTCCATCGTAGCCTCCATTGTTGCTACTTTGTTGGATTTAGGTTGCCCGGAGCTTACTGATGAGGCGGCTGCTAAGAAGGCCTACCCGAGCTTGTGATGGTGGATTGTTCTCTGCTATGTTGCTTTCATTGTTCTCTCCATTGATGGTGGATTTTTTCTCTCGAGTTTTGGTAGATTTTTTCTCGCTATGTTATCTGCTATTATAATGGTGGATTGTAATCTTGTGATGTTGTAATAGTAGATTGTAATATTGTGATGTTATAATGGTGGATTGTAATCTTGTGATGTTGTAATGGTGGATTGTAATCTTGTGATGTTGTAATGGTGGATTGTAATTTGTGATGTTGTAATGGTGGATTATAATGGAAATAAAATGTTCTCTGCTATGTTTGATATCGTATTTACTTGTTTTCAAAAAGCATAGCTAACATTTCCCGAGGCTAATTGAAAAATAGAAAAAAAATTAGGTATAGAATGAACTATAATAGACTGCTTTGTAGTATAAATCGTCTGTGACACAGACACATCACAGACAGTTCTAAACTTAGAACCGTCTGTGACACAGACACATCACAGACGGTTCTAAACTTAGAACCGTCTGTGATGTGTGAGTATCACAGACGGTTCTAAGTTTAGAACCGTCTGTATTGTATTTATCACAGACGGCTCACAAACCGTCTGTGATAACCTTCGATTATCACTGACCCATAAATTCAGACGGTTCAAAAAACCGTCTGTGATGACGTTTTTGAACCGTCTGTGATGATGATTTCTGTAGTAGTGTATGGGCGAAAAATGTTGCAAATATGAACGAAAAATGTTACAGCAAAATCAATTGAAACACAAAATTTTTCAGGCGACTGCGCAATAGCAAAGCGGATAGATAAATAGTCGTAACAGGAGTTCTCAGAACGAGTACGTGACCAAGTTTAGCCATACAAACAATGTTATCAAATTTAATTTTGTTGGGCTGGTGGTTACAGCTACGTTAGATCGATATGCAAGTTTTAGCCATGCAAACAATATTATAAAATCAGCTCTTTTAGTTCATAAAATCTTTCCACACTTTTAATTTGACGAATCAAAGGAATTTCAGTAAAATGAATTATAACCATTTATAGTCAGATTAACAGGTTATTTCATGTCAGACTGAACCGAATGTGACATTTCGGAACAAACCTAGCTAACTAGCTACCTTTAGGGCCTAGTCTTTTTAATTTTTAAAAGTTATTTTCAGCTTTTCTAGAGTAACTAGGTTTCAAATGGAGCGTCTTTTCAAGATTAGGTCTATATGTTAATTATAGTACATACTGTTGCAAATTCTTTTGTATCGATCAAAACTGTATAAGTTTCTATTACTTCGTACTTTCTTTTACAAACAGTCTAAAAATTATAAGTTACAGCTATAAGTTATAAGTTGCAGCAAAAAAGAATAGATCCTTAGTACGTTGGTTGGGGTCGATGGTGCATAAATTAGGTAGCTGCATATGTCTGAACATGTGTTGGATACAAAACTGACACTTTAGTTTGACCACCATTGAAAACAGTTTTTTTGTTAGGCCAGTTATAAGTTGATGATTTCATGGAAGGACGAGCCAAAACGTCCACATCTTCATTGCAGGGCCGCCTCCACTAGCCGATGGCCTATATATTCCCAATAAGTTTTTTTACAAGACTTCATACTCCCAATGTGTAGCACGCAATTGCACATGACTGGGAGCTAACAAAGTGAAACCGGCAAGATCGAGTAAGCAAATTAATTGATAGTTAGCACATGATTGTAAACCGATATGCATGTGGTACTAAGTTCCTAGTGTTCTCCCAAAGTAGCCGGCCAACCAAGCTTGTTTTTAGTATGTTTGTTAGATCACAACAGGTTCGGCAGAGGCGTCATCACATTGTTAGCGCTAGGTCATGCGTTCGATATCAAAATAACGGATTAAGAGCAATGCACGCAACAAGACGTAATAAGTAGGCAGCGAGCAAGTTGATGCAAGTTCAATTAAATGACCTGCTTAAAAATTGGGGAATGTTTCTTGGAGCCACATGGAGTTTTCAACGCAGCAATCCAATCAGGTGGTTACTTCACACTCAATTTCATAAGGGGCCCTCGAGGAAAAAAATATGGTTATTAAACATTCCAACCACATCAAAATCAAATATAGTCATTATAGATGATTTGTTAGACTAAAGGTAAATTTTATTTACCCAGCTTTAAGGAAGCCAAGGAACAGAGCACACCAAAGGCTTAGCTGGGGACACCAGCTTTACAAAGGCAGGTTCCAAACTCACAGGGAAAGCTTCACGCAGGGAGCAGTACACACGCCTATCTAAACCCCTACACAGCAACAAAACGAAAACACAGTGCACAGTTTTGGCAAAAAAATGTACTTACTACATATACATATATATACGTACTCGTGTACAAATCTTCTTCAAAAGAAGATACAAATCTTCGTCATTCATCATCATAACCATTTTTTCATTATAGATCATGCATTTATTCATCATCATGTATATGTACTTAATACATATACATATATACTGGTGTAGAAATCTTCTTCAAAATAAGATACAAAAATTAATTTAGCACAATAGAAGAAAGAATTGCGTCCATCTCCATCTATACACGTTCCTTGATCACTATGCATATGCGTATAGCCGTATTCCTCATATATCAAGGTAGCTAGCTTGCAATGCATTTATATATCTACGAGACGTGTATATATCATGCATAAGATCTATACGCCCTCAGAAGAAGAAGAGCTAATGATGGCCTATGCCAGGGCTCGGCACCGACCCCTCCACCTGGATGATCCGCCTACGGTCCGCGGCGGCGGTCTCCGGGTTGCCGGTCAGTGCAGGCGGCATCGGCGGCGCCGTGAATACTTGTAGCAAATCTTGAGAGGATGAGGATGGAGTAGCGCTCGTCTTCTCGGCATGCACTTGTGGATGATCATTTGGCATCATCCTAGCCTGCACAAGAGACTGTGATGATGCCAACAGAAGCAAGGAAAGGATTACAATGGCGTGTGAGGAAGCCATGGAAAGATTGCAACAGATGGCAAGTTGCAAAGAGAACTGTGAGTACTCGTGGGAGAGGAATGGAATGGGTTTGTGTGTGTCTATGCAATGAGAATGTGAGCAACTTGGGGATGTATTTATAGGTGAGGAGAGGGAGGTGGCCATCAAGAGTGTGTGTGTGCGCGCGCGCGCGAGGCGTGGCGGTGACAAGTTCGTGGCGTAGGCAATTTAGTGGAGCACATACGATCACATTTTCTCTCGTCTCTGACGCCATAAAGCTCTCCTGCCAGTGTACTGTTTGGAGCACTAAACGTAATTACTTTTTCATGTCTTTAGTTTTGGTCCAAAGATTTTGATGGGAGTATCGCTAGCTTAGGCTATGAGAATGCGCCGCGTGGAAGCTTCGTGCGTCCCAGCAAACCCTGCCATTGCCGCGTAAGCATGCACAACCACGAAAAATCTATCGCCGGTTATTGTTCTTATAGGTAGGTCCCGATAAAATTTTAAGCCGACCAAAAATAATTTGAATTAACCTAAAATTCATTTAAAAATTTTAAAAAAATAAATGAAATTTTAATTCAAAATTTTCGCTCGAAAAATCCAAAAATCCGGTAACCACCGATTACAGGTTCTATCACTACCTTCAAATAAAATTTGAAAACCTATATATTTTTCCCTGTGCACAACTCATGATTCTTCTACTATTTTTGGAGTCTAACATATGTTCTTGATGAACGGTTCTCTTTTTTCACTTCTTACACAAGAAAATAGATAAAATACGTACATAAGTGATACCTGATGTTGACCCAAAAGGCAAAAAAAAAAGGCTCTCAATGTGATAGACCCTAATTAACAATATTAAATTATTCGCATTTGATTTTCTGCTTAGAGCCTTGTTCGCACGGTCTGTACAAAGCCAGCAATGACGTGAGAGGCAGGGGTGGATCTACAGTAGTTTATAGATGTTTAGTTGAACATCCAAATTTTTTGATAAAAAACCTAGTATATATGAGATATAATACATATACATATATTTAGTTGGGTCAAAACCACTAATTCCAACCTCCAGTCCATCACTATTCAGCCCGACGCTCGCGCTTGCATGCGGCCCAGCCCATTACGCGATACGGTGATAGAAATACCTGTGCGGCTGTGCCCGAGTACCTGAGTTCCCAGTCCCTAACCCTAGCCGCACCGGCCCTCCGTAGCTCCGCTCCGCGCCACGCTGGCCCTCACCCTCTCCGCCCTCCGGCCGCTCCGGCACTCCGCCGGCACCGCAACCGCCAGATCTGGGCGATTGGGCCCTCCGCTCCGGCCCTTCTCTCCGCCCTCCGGCACGACCGGCGAGTCGGTGACCGCGCCTCCACCCTCTGGTCCTCCGGCCGCTCCGGCACTCCGCCGACACCGCGACCGCCAGATCTGGGCGACTGGGCCCTCCACTCCTGCCCTCCGCTCCGCTCTCCGGCATGACCGGCGAGTCGGCGACCGTGCCTCCTCCCTCTGGCCGCTCTGGCACTCCGCCGGCACCGCGACCACCAGATCTGGGCCCTCCGCTCCTCGCCGCTCCGGCCCTTCGCTCTGCCCTCCGGTATAGGTAGTCCCTTAGCATTAACTCTTTGCTTCTTTATTTTCTGAATCTTTCTACTTGATGGCATGTGTTCTGGCTGATGCTGTTCTAAAAAAATGAAATGATAGAGACACCCATTGTTCTGCAATGTCTGCTTGACCAAAATGTCATTGATAATGCCAAGACAAAACAAAGTCACATACAGAACATGTAGTCTTTCATCTGCATTTTGTTCATCCATTGCAAAATAGTTCTGTCCTCAGTCACCAACCTGATGTTTTCTGAAACAGAGCAGGATTGCATATAGGATACTCTTAGCAATTTCCAAATTTTCATACACCATGGTGGCATGCAGTATAATGCACCATCGGTTTCTATGTTGTCGATATTCAATTCAAGAGTAACTATGTGCCGTGAAAAGATTAGCTGTCTCAATAATGTCACATATAGAGAATACAAATATTTTGCTCCCGGTTTCTTGGCAAGTCATATATATTGCCTTGTCAATGTTGTAGTTAAGGAATTAAATCTTGCTCCCTGTTTCTTGGCAAGTCATATCTATTGCCTTGTCAATGTTGTAGTTAAGCAATTAAATTTATGGCAACATTAACTATGCATTGGACAAGCGTAGTACTTTGTTTTGTTCATAGGTACACTTAAAGATTAGCTTCATATGGCATGAAGCATCGCCAAGTTAATTTATGAACTTTCGCAATTGTTTTGTAATTTCTTTATATTATTTGACATATTATCCCTAGTATGAACAATTGTATGTTAACTATTGCTACTTTAGATCTTTATGTTTTGTACTGAAAAATATTTTTACAACTTCAAACACCTATTCTAAAATTTCTGCATCCACCACTGCAGCGGATGACTGGGTGGGGCGGGCGGTGGCAGCGGACTGCACCAGCAAGAAACGCATAGAACCGTGTAATTAATAGAAGCTCCCTTGATCTTTTGATTGGAGCATTGGAGGAATTTGATCTAGTAACTAATAAGTTATTCCCCTTCCGTTCAAAAACTATGTTGTTTTATGATACGTGCAGTCAAAATTTTAAAATTTTAGCTATGATATCTTTTAAATATGTAGATTAGATACATAAAAATCATATACGTAGATTTTTCTCAAAAAATATTTCTTATAATATTATAATTTTATTAGATTTTATAAATATATTACAATAGAAATTAGTGATCAAAATTACTTCGGAGAATCATGTCGATATCCAAAATAACATGTGTTTGTGAACTGGAGGGAGTAATAAGCTAACAGGCTGATTAAAAAATAAACGAATGATGAATAATATGGCCTCTTCTTTTTAGCTTCTAAAAGCTGTTATTCAGTTTTTCTATACTAACTAGCTTTCAAACATAATATCTTTTCAAGTCGGGGTCTACAAGTTGATTGTCGTATACACTATAGCGACTTTATTTATATAGACCTAAGCCACAAACAAATTTCTATTGCTTCGTACTCTCTCCTAAAAACTGTCTAAAAGACATAAGCCACAGCCATAAATTATAGGTGGAACCAGAAAAAGAACATGTGCAGAGGCGCAGAGTCTTCTTAAAAAGACTATATTAATACGTTTGACACGAGTACGGATGTCTAGTCCCATTTTGCCTGCATTAGGCTTGTAGTGAGTAGGAGTGGAAACGGATTGAATATGTGATGGACCATGTGGAGGTGACTCCGAGTGTGTGATGAGTAATTGACATCGCTTTAAGAATATCGAGTTTGGTTTGTGTGGTTCGGACCATGTCGTTGCGTGGTGCAATCGGCTTCGGTCGGACTTGGTCAAATCTGGTTAAAGTGATTAGGATGCATATTCTGGTAATTTGACAGGTTTGGACTCCTTCATGCGTAAGTATGATCCATTGATGCTATTTATGCTTTCATGTATTGAGCGGTGCTATGTGATGTGCTTCTTGTCTGTGATGGCTGCAGGACGTCAAGGCGGAGTTGTGGCGAGACACGAGGTGACCGGACTAGACACAGGTGGTGTCGAGGTCAGAACGGTCGGATGTGTCGAAGACGGCGGAGACTCGAGGTGGTTGCGAGGCTTGGATGACAAGAGACGCGGAAGCTTCCCAGAAGGTGCAGGAGGGGTGAATTGGTAATTTTGCGAGGCTGCACAAGCGGGAGCGGGTTCCGTTGGATTTAGCGGGTGTAACGGGTTGGAGACCCGTTAGCCAAGGGCTATAAATAGGAGAGAGTGGCTGCACGTATTCACATGATTTTGGGAGAGAGTTAGGGTTTGCTTGAGTCAAAAGAACCTTTGGAGAGGTTGTTTTGCTTTAAGCTTTAGTGGTTAAGGGTTGGTGAGATAGCACAGGGTGTGCCCCCTTTGTTCATCCTCTCTCTGTGTATGTGTCTCCTCCTAGGAAGCATGTAGTGTGTGTGAGTTCTTGCGATGGAGAGGGAGAATTGATCCTTCATGTAATCATCCCTTATTTCAATGTCCATGCGTATGGGGACTCATCTGTAATCCTTGTTTGATTGGGAATGAAATCTTTGAAGTTTATCCTTCGTGCTCCTGTCAGTTCTTCGTTCTCTTTTTGGGTGATTTCTTGGCTTTTTGAGATTTGAGTTGTTTCTTGCTGGGAAGGCCCAAATGGGTTGCTCTATGTTGGGATGATGCCTTAAGATCATTTGATCATTTTTACCCGAGAGCAAATCAAATGAATCAAAGATTCTCCATTTTCAGCTTCTCTGTTCTTCCCTTCAGTTCTAGGGTTTCTTGGTCCTCTTGTATTCTCTTCATGAGATGGCCTGAATTTTGGTCTGGGAAGTCCTTTAGTTATTGCTAACTTGATTGCAAAATCTCATGTGCAAAGGACTTGAGAATTTTGAGTATTTGGGTTTTTGGTTCAGATTTGCAAAAGTTTCAGATTTTTGTCATAATCTGAAATTCTTGCGCTTTAGTTAGATCCTTTTGGTTCCCCAAGTTTCTCAGGCTATCTTAGTGGTTTCCCTTCTGTTCTGGGGTGAGGTCAAGAGAAGTTCTCTAATTCTTCTGCTGCTCGGAGTGTTGAAGTTGCTGTCTGAAAATTTTACTCTGCAGTTGCCCTGTGCTCGAAGGCCGGTCTGACCGGATTGGAAATGGCGGTCAGACCGCACCTACACCACTGGTCTGACCGGAGTAGTGCAAGCGGTCTGACCGGCTTGAAAGGGGCGGTCTGACCGGTCAGTACACTTCAGTCAGACCGTCCCCCCTTGCTTCGGTGCTGTCTATTTTGTTTTTCTCTGGCTTTTAGAGTTATGCTTTCTTCTCTGTTGGTTAAGGTTCAGCAAATATGAATGCTCCTCCTTCATAGCTTTTTAGCTATTGGAGGAGAGCTTCCGAGTGGGTACTCTTTGAAGGGTAAATTTTTAAAGTCAACATTCACCCCCTCTGTCGCCATTTCGCTCCAACAATACGATTAAACAGTCTTAAATACGAATACAAATTCACATTTTTAAAATTAATATGAATACAAATTCGAATATTTTCAAATACGGATACGAATTTTCTCGAATACAAATACGGATTTTTCGGATACGAATATCAGATAAAACGGATTCCTAGCGGTTTTGCCGATTTTTCACCGGTTTTTGACCGGTTACCGGTTTTAAACCACCTAAATTCAAATTTTGAATCACAAAATTTGTACGGATTTTTCATGGGTTCTAGAAACGGATCGAATACGAATTGAATAGTCTTGAATACGAATACAGATACGAATATTCTCAAATACGAATACGAATATTCTCAAATACGAATACGAATATTCTCGAATACAAATACGAACATTTTCGAATACGGATTTTACTTACTATATTTGCGTTTTCTCGGATACGAATATCAGATAAAAAGAATTATCCATTACCGTTTTCCACCCTTAGTAGTGAGACTAGTGCATCAAAATGCAATAAACTCTAATATGTTTTGTGCGAAGTGACGATGAAAGAGGAAATACATTGAAGCATTTTTCGACCATGGGGCATGCAGTATTAGAGATGCATCGTTGATACATAGGTGTTGTGGTAGAGCGCGTTCTGTGAGAAAAAGTGCAAGCATAGGTACCTGGGAAAGGAGAATTCTTTTTAAGGTTTTATATTGTTATAGTTCATTATATCAGTTTTCTATTGTAAACTTGTCTTATAGCTACCTGCGCAATTGTGCGGATCATTTGGCTCATCTGGTTAAGAAATCGCGCACACCTACAAAACTCTTGGGATTTACATGGTGATCTATGCAGAGCCCACCACCCGGCCTCTTAGAGTTCATCAATTAAAAGAATAATCATCATTATATGTTACTACCTGTTTGACGCGAAAAATCGCTCCTGGATTTATTGCCTCGGTGTATAAAGTGCGGGCGTACCAATGTATTAAAGCACACAAAAATAAACAACTACAAGAAAAGTAGGGAAAACATATATTTTATTCATTCATTTGAGAATAACAAAATTACAAATTCCCTTTATATATGTGCTCTCCATAGCCTTCTTGCATAACAGATCTAACATAGGCGTTCTGTTCTCTTAATTCCCAGAGCCTCGGAAGGCTCCCGGTTAATTACATCCGCTGGGTGAACCCACAGAATACATCCGATTAAGCTACGTTTTGGTCATCGTCTTCAGTCTTCGCTTCACGTTCTCCATGCATGTGATGAATGATTGATGTAAATGTAGGTGTTGGCATTATCCATAGCCTCATCGGTCTATGGGGCCATTGACAGTGTAGCCTTTGCATTGGCCGCGCCCACCCGTGTTGTTTGAACTCATCGATATCGAATGCCACAAGGCAATAGGATGATGAAGAAGATGCATAATTCACACCAAGCTTGACTGATCCAACGACGTAGTGGCAGAATTCCGGTAGTAGATGTAATCTAGATACTGGACTTAGCGGAGCAAGACACCATGGTCAAGTATTGATGTGGTCGAAAGTGACCATTGGGAAAGACTCCTCGCAAGCCAGCAGCCATCTGGAACAATCTGTAGTCAAAAGCCAGAAACCAATGGCCTTTGGGAGTGGTTATTGGTCGAAAGTCGGAATCCATCGACAATCGAATGCAGCAAGTGGCAACGAACCATCGCAAGGCATTTGTGGTCGAAATCTATTGGAGTTTGCTCGTGATCGAAAGCCAACGTGGTCGAAATACATTGAAAGCCAACATGGTCAAAATCCATTGGAGATTGTCCGTGGTCAAAAGCCATTGTGGTCGAAACCATCAGAAATCGTCCGTAGTCGAAAGCTATCATGGTTGAAAGCCATCCATGGTCGAAAGTCATCATGGTCAAAATCCATGGGATATTGTCCATGGTCGAGATCCATCATGGTCAAATCCATAGAAGTGGTCCATTGTCGAAAGCCAACATAGTAGAAAGCCGTTATGGTTGAAATCCATCGGATATCGTCCATGGTTGAGATCCATCATGGTCGAAATCTATAGGAAGCGGTCCGTGGTTGAAAGCCAACATGGTAAAAAGCCATCATGGTCGAAAGTCGGGAGCTATCAACCGTCACTCGTGGTTGTAGGTCAAAAGCCATCGTGGTCGAGAGTCGGGAGCTATCGACCATAGCTCGTGGTTGTAGGTCAAAAGCCATCGACCATCGCTTGTAGTCGTAGGTCAAAACCATCGACCATCACTTGTCATCATAGGTCAGAAGTCATCGAACATCACTCGACCAATTACTGTAGCAAGCCTGGTTGCCGTAGCATGTCTCACCCGAGTACCATGAGTAATCGATAGGCTTACGGGTACTTTGGTAGTTAAAGAAGTACGAGTACAACGAGCGGTCGAAAGCGCTCGAGTACCAAAGATGGTCGACACCGATCGAGCATAATGAGTGGTCGAAGTTGTCCGAGTACAAAAGTGGGTTGGAGATGCTCAATTATGCTGAGTGTTCATGAGCGTGTGAGTATTAAAGTTGGTCGAGGATGTCCAGGTATGACAAGCGGCCGAAGACACCCAACTTCAAGAAGCGGTCAAAGGCGTCCGTCTTCAAGAAGTGGTCGGAGGCACTCGACTTCGACAAGCGGTCAGAGGGATCCATCTTCGTCAAGCAGTCGAAAGCGTCCGTCTTCAGGAAGAAGGTGAAGGTGCTCGACTTCGACAAGGGGTCGAAGGCATCCATTGTTGCGAAGTGATCAGAGCCACTCGACTTCAACAAGTGGTCGGAGGCGCTCAACTTCAATAAGGGTTCGGAGGCATCTATTGTCGAGAAGTGGTCGAAGGCACTTTACACCAATAAGTGGTCGGAGGCGCTTGACTTCGACAAGGGGTCAGAGGCGTCCGTCTTTGAGAAGCGATCAGAGACACTCGACTTTCACAAGTGGTTGATGGCGTCTGTCTTCGAGAAGTGGTCAGAGACACTCGACTTTGACAAAGGCTCGGAGGTGTCCATCTTCGAGAAGCAATTGGAGACACTCGACATCGACAAGAGGTCGATGATGCCCATTTCCGAGAAGCGGTCAGGGGCACTCTGATGTGACCATGCCACCAACACGTACGACCGTAGCGGCCAATATCAACATTGAATTAAAGGTGAATTCGTTTCTTCAACTTCAACACATTTTAAATGAGAATATGATGCTACCTAATGATGAATATATATATATATATATGGCTATGTGAACAGTAACTAGGAATAGTACCACATCCCTTTTCATTAGATAAGTGTGGCTTCCCCCTCCCCTATTTAAGGAGGCCGCACCCCTTTAGTTTTCCTTGGGTTTTTCTTAAGAGATTATTCTGCTTAGCAGTTTCGCCGCATGTTCGGTTGAGGAACCCCCAACTTGTGAACTTAATCTTTATTCGCAATACAGATTGCATTTTTTACTCTCTTGCTCGTGTTCTCGATTCGCTTGCAGGAGATAGCCTTCTTGGCGAGGTCAACCGTGTTCGGCACGGTTGATAACCAACGGAGTAGTGGTGCAGTGATTGCGAGGGGTTCGATCTGTTTTGGTCGGAGCCTTTGGATCATCAACGTCGAGATCTCCACAATCGACTTATCAGTACCTCTCGGAAGATCGGGCCGTCGTCACATCAGTTGGTATCAGAGCAACGGTTGCCCGTGAGGTAATTCTTGTATCCCTAGTTAGTAGATTAGTTTTTATTTCCTATAGTCCAGAAAAAAAAATTGTCCCACAAAAAGAGTTAATTCCGCTGTCCAAACCCCGTTGTGCCTTTCAATCTGTTAGTTTTGGTTTGCTAAATTGAATTTGTGTACGTCATAGCATTGTCTAGTTGCTGGTCATATCTTTGTTCCATTAAAAATCCAAACAAAAGAAAAATTCCCCACCCCAAACCCTAATTTCCAAATTCGGCTGATGTTTCCTTTCTCTGCAGCCGCCACCAAAAATGTCATAACTTTTTATTCCGAGATTATTTTTGAGTGAGACCACCGCCATTAGATTCAGAAATTAATTATCCAACTTTCTGTAATATTTCACATCATTCCAGCAAGGATGTTAAGAGATATGTGCGGTGAAAGTTGACCCAATTATCTGTTTTGAATCTGCAACAGTTAGCAATTGTGATTTTTGTGCGAATTTCTGTGTCAGGTTTCGGAAGTTGGCCCCAAATAAAATCTGTAGAAAAAGCCGTCAGTAAACAGAGAAAAAAAGAATTAGTGAAAAATAGGCATCTTACAAAAAGTTACGGCCAAAATACCGACGTACTATCCAGTGGACAGAAATCTTCAGTTTTCAGTTTTGAATCAATCCTTGTGTTCCTCAATTCCAGATTGCATTGGATTGAATTATCTTGTATTTACCACTCCTACACATTGTCATACACTTGTGTTTAGCCTTCTTCCATTCTTGGTTGATCAGCAACATAGGCTAAATGCTAGATACGAACTATAATTCAATTCTATGCAATTTCTGAAATTAACTGATTGTTCTCCATTGCTACATATTGTGCCTTCCAAGCTCCAGATACTCTTGATCAGAACAGGTTCCCTCTTGCAATCGTACCCACGCTCGACATGGTATCACGAATCAGCCACCGGTTGTACCACCTGCTGCATTGGTAAGAACACTTGTAAGAGTGTGCTAAGATGCTTGGGATGTGTGATTCCACCTTCCATCTCCTAGTAGTTGATAGGGATAATACCTTTGTGTTGTCTTTTACTTTCTACTAACCATGACAGGTGGGTCGTCTCATGATCAAGAGTGTGTTTTAAAGGGAGAGCTTATGACGCTCATGGATAACAACGCATCGATAGGAAGCTGGACACAATGCAGCGTTCCATCAATGAGAGTCTTGTAGCACTCACTACACGTTTTGAAAGAATGGTGAATCGTCCGCCAAACAATGGACGCGAGTATGATCACAATGCAGGCCAGGATGCACGCCAACGACAGCGCCTACATCAAAACTATCATGGTATGGGAGGTAATAATTTTCAGCACCACAATGCTCGTGCTAATGATGACCCATTTGTTAAAGTCAAATTTACCATACCATCTTTTGCGGGTACTTATGATGCTGAAACTTATCTAGATTGGGAGATGACAGTTGAACAAAAATTTAATGCCCATCTAGTTCCTGAAGTGCATAGAGTCAGACAAGCTACTAGTGAATTTAAAGATCGTGCTATCATTTGGTGGACTCATATAGTTAATTCTGGTTTAACACCTGATTCATGGGATAAATTGAAGGTAACTATGCGTGCTAGATTTATTCCTCCTGCTTTTAAACATGAAATGCATAAGAAATTACAGCGCTTAGACCAAGGTAATAAATCTGTCGAGGAATATTATCAAGAACTACAAATAGGCATGTTGCGTTGTAATGTTGTAGAGGATGAGGAGGATAAGATAGATCGTTTTTATGGGGGCTTAAGGCGTGCAATTCAGGACATAATTGATTACAAAGAGTATAATGATATCAATGGATTGTTCCAGCTTGCTTGTTTGGCAGAGAAGGAATTGCAGGGTAGGCGACAAAGGACTAGGAGTAACTTTGGAAGTACGTCTACATCGAGATCGACACCAGGTCAAACCAAGACAGCCCCACCTCCTATTTTTCGAGCTGCTTCCCCCTCTGTGAGTAGGGCGCGTTCAGCAGCACCGCCGCCACCATCACACGCACCCGAGACGAGTAAATCTACTAGTATGCAAGCACCAGCACAGAGCTCTTCATCGGTTGCTTCCACGGGCTGTACGATGGGCATTGTGTGCCACCGTTGTAAAGGGATGGACCACGTCATGAGAGATTGCCCAAGTCAGCGGGCGTACATTGCGACAGAAGATGGTGGTTATGTAAGTGCTAGTGATATTGAGGATGAATATGCTCTTGCAGCTAACCTTGCAGGTAATGGCGATGATCATGAGAACAAACCTGTGTTTGTGCCCTTTTCTGTGACTAACAATTTGCAGGTAGTTGAGAACCATACCGAAGAGGAGCATGAGCTGATTGAATCACTGACCCCATTGGTTGAGAATGAAGATAAGGAGATGGATGCACTTACATCATCTGAGGAAAGCCAAAAAGGTAAAGAACATGGTGCTATCATCGCTCACGGTACTGATTTGGTGCTACAACAAGACATAGAGCAACCTTGTGAGTATATACCTGCTGTAGTGCAATCTTTTGATATTCCTTGTGTTGACTTAAATGAACCATGTGCTGATCTAAATTCTCATAATTTTGCACATGTCGAATTAATAACACATAAAGAAGTTTTGACTAGAATTTCTCTAGCTAATTCATTGTGTTACATCATGTTGGATCTACCTATGAAATTGTCACATGCTATGGAAAAAGTTTCTGAACTTGCATGTTCGAAATTCTTATTTAGTACCTACACCTCTGAATATAAGTTTAATTTGATTGGAGATTATGGTGTGGAAAATCAATTTCTTGTATATCGAATATGCATAACTTGCGATCACATGGATGAATTGAAACTTGCTGTTTGGGATAACAATTCTTGTATGCTGAATCATGTTCAATGTGAGAGGAAGGTAAAATTTAGTACTCATCCAATGCCTATGTGTTCAACTCTTTTTGCACCATCTAGAATGGACAATCTAAATAAAGATGATGAATTATGGCAGAACATACAAATCTTTTCACCCTGGCTAGATGAATTTGCTATTGTTCGATTGAGATATGATTATATGGATGAACTTTACTTGATTCCAAAAATTGTAGTTTTGCCCATATGTGCCACCACTACAAGTTTACAAATTCAAAGATTTGAATTGCATAAATGCTTCACTTACATTTGCAAAACAAGTTGCAATAATTACTGTGTGAGAAATCTTGAATTGCTCATTAACATATATGATTAATCTTGAGTTAATAATACAATGAGCTTTTATGATCATTGCTGTTTTATAACATTAATTGTGCAACAACGAAGAACTGTTAAAACGGATGACATATACATATACCATGCATACAATTTGGCTTCTTTGTTACCATATTTTCAGATTATCAAAAGTCGAGGACGACTTTGTTTGCAAGAAGGGGAAGATGATAAGAACATGTACCCTGTGGATACAACCATATTTGCTATACTTATTGTTCCAATTACAAGAGCTCCTACGCATCACTTAAATAATGAGGTGAGCTCGTTTCAATGAGATTTTACTTTATTTGATAAAGCACTTATGATATTACATAATGAGAGTTGGTTGTGTTTGTTATCATGTACCATGATTTATGATCAAGATCATGCAATACGTGACACTACACATATGTTAAAACCGAGGACGGTTTTCTGTCAAGAAGGGGAGGATGATGTGACCACGCCACCAACACGTACGACCGTAGCGGCCAATATCAAGATTGAATTAAAGATGAATTCATTTCATCAACTTCAACACATTTTAAATGAGAATATGATGCTACCTAATGATGAATATATATATATATATATATATATATATATATATATATATTTGTAGCACCACATCACTTTGGAACCAATTGAAGCAAGGGTTCAAGTTGGACAGGTTTTGGAATCCAATTCGGCGTCCAGATCAATTCGGATTCAGCCTGACAAGCCAACTTCAAATGGCATAACTTTTGATCCAGAAGCCTTCTCGGGGCCCGTGAGTACTCGTTGGAAAGCTCTTGGAGTCTACTTTCAGATGAATCTAGTCTCACCTCCAAACGCCATCTGAGAAGATCAGAAACTGCGAAATAAGTTACGTTACTTTGCCAGTCCGAGTCAAAGTGGGCCGAGGGCCTTGTAACTTGGGCTATTTGGGCCGATACTGTTCACATGAACAGTTCCATGGCTGTGTGAACAGTAACTAGGAATAGTACCATATCTCTTTTCATTAGATAAGTGTGGCTTCCCCCTCCCCTATTTAAGGAGGCCGCACCTCTTTAGTTTCCTTGGGTTTTTCTTAAGAGATTATTCTGCTTAGCAGTTTCGCCGCATGTTCGGTTGAGGAACCCCAACTTGTGAACTTAATCTTTATTTGCAATACAGATTGCATCTTTTACTCTCTTGCTCATGTTCTCCATTCACTTGCAGGAGATAGCCTTTTTGGCGAGGTCAAGCGTGTTTGGCACGGTTGATAACTAACGGAGCAGTGGTGTAGTGATTGCGAGGGGTTCGATCTGTTTTCATCGGAGCCTTTGGATCATCAACGTCGAGATCTCCATAATCTACTTATCAGTACCTCTCGGAAGATCGGGCCGTCGTCACATCACACTTGACTTCGACAAAGGGTCACATGCGTCTATCTTTGACAAGTGGTCAGAAGCACTCGTGTATGACAAGAAGTCGGAAGTGTCCGCGTTTGAGCGGTGATCGGAGGCATCCAACTTCAACAAGTGATTGGAGGCATCTGTCTTCGACAACCAGTCAGAGGTGTCTATCTTTTACAAGCGGTCAGAGGCGTCCATGTTTGAGCAGTAGTCAGAGGTGTCCATGTTTGAGCATCAGTCAGAGGCATCCAAGTTTGGGCAGCGGTCATAGACGTCCAACTTCAACAAATGGTCAGAGGCATCCTAGTTTGAGCAGCGGTCGGAGGCGTCCAACTCTGATAAGTAGTCGGGAGTTCAACTTCGGGTAGCGGTCAGAGGCATCCATCTTCGGGAAGCGGTGGGATACGTTCGAGCTCAACAGGCGATCATGGATGTCTGAGCATCGAAGATCAGTGATGTCCGGATACAGTGAGCAATTGATGGTGTTCAAGCATCACCAGTGGTCATAGACGTCCAAGCACAATGAGTAGTCAGTGATGTCTGGGTACGGTAGGTGGTCAGTGGTGCTCGAGTATTGGAAATGGTCAAAAGTGACTTAGTATAGGAGGTGATCGAAAGGACTTACGAGTAGCGCCATCTGCCTCGCCTTGTGGAGCTATCATCAGATTAGAGGTGCCAGCAGGACAAATCCTGGTACATGACAGATCACCACAACTGTGCAGCTTGGTCGGGGATGCGAGCCACATGTAAGAGAGGGGGACTTCATGCTTTAAGCCCATGGGATCGAAGAGCGGTTAGCAATCTTGACTGCTCCTTCTTTGCAACCACTGGCTACTCATGGTGAGCTTCAAGGTACATTAACAAAGGTATTACTGGCCGTGACTATGGCACTCGGCAATCTTTCCCACACACCGTCGTCCATTCACATGTAGATGGCTAAATAGCAGAGAAAGAGAAAAGGGGAAGTCCTTTACCATCCAGAGCGTAGCACGCCATGGCCTCGGCTCATGCAGATTGCTTCCTTGGGTTCCTCCGCCTTCCCCTCCTTCGGCCTAAATTTGGAGTCCTAACCATTGGCATGTGTTGGTGTGTGCGCCTTCTCTCTCTGTACATCTCTCCATGTCATCTATCTCTCTGTCCTGTCCTGTGGGGTCTCTCCTTTTATAGGCACGAGCAAGGGGCACGGGCAATATACGCGGCCCCCACGCTGTGCGAATCAACCTCTGATTTCTGGGATCGAGATCTTGATCCGATTGCCGATTCTTTCCTTCTAAACCTTTGCTTTCCATATCAGAAAAGATCTATCAAGAAATACTTCTATAAATGAAGATATGGTGCAATCATCTTCCCATCGCAAATATGGTTCACTCAGAACCAATCTTTCCTTTCCTTCTTAGTGCATGGGCTGCCATTGGTTGGCTACATGTGATGCTATGCACGCATTGACTGTTAGAATTAATCTTCTCATTGGTAGTATTCATGTGTATGGTCATGCAATGAGTACTCGGTGTGTCCAATGCCGCGCAGAAGCCAAAGGCCTCAGAGACAATGAATAGTCAGAGACTTCGGAGACTCGATCGCAATCATGAGTCAAACTGCATAGTGAAACGATCGTACTACAGTAAATCGATCGTAGCACCATGGTCGAAAAGCCATGATCGTAGTGATGTGGCCGAAATAGTGTGGTCGACACAACATGGTTGGAACAAGGTGGTCGACACAACATGATTGGAACAAATGTGGTCAACACAACATGGTTGAAGCAAATGTGGTCGAGGACCCACAAACTCAAGGGCGATCTTGATGTGTATACCTCGAGATTGGCCAGTGGTGTGCAACCACACAAGGCATGATGCGTTGACCACTTTGTGGTTTTTGTTTCACGTGCTGTTGTATGACTCGATTATACCAAAGTTCTCTTACCAAACATATATCTCTCTATTTGACTTGACTTGACATATTTGCACAAAAAATCATCAAACAAATGCCCCCCACCGAGTTGAGTTTGATGCATTAAGCAAAGCGAGCTTAACTTTGCGATACTTTTTTGGGTAGTTATTCAGGTGCCCTATTTATGATAGCCTTAGCTTAAACTCCATCTCAACAATATGTTTTTTGCTAGCAATAAAGATTTTGCTCGAATTAAACCAGAAAGCATTGCACGTATCACAATCCATTTCTTTTACCCATATTGCTAAATGACAATATTTGTAAGGGAACCCAGACTCCATCTATCCTTATGTACATGAGAAGCTCTTTAAATATGCCCGTTGCCTGAGTTCTTTTCTAGCATCGCAGCTTGGGCCAACCTTGCTAGCTTTTTAAGCAAGTGCCATAGCTCACCTTTCTTCTTTCTACAACCATGGCGTGTGACGATAACCAGCCATCTTCTGGCAGTTGAGGGTTAGGATCTGAGGTGAGACCACAAGGTGGACGTCACACCAAGACTGCTAAACAGATGAAACATGCCACCTCTTCTAGCAACATCCTACATAGAAGGGGCCCGCAGCATCTGGGTCTGCCTCCTTCGTCAACCAGTGGCTGTGACACACAACACCCAAATCGTACCTCCAACTTGGCCCACAATCTTCCTACTGGCTGCAAAGAAAGGCAACCGATCAGATCTTTTTCCGCCAACCATAGCCAAAAATTTGCATCGATTAGTCCATCACCTCCTTCTATCTGCCAAAGGAGTGACCAAAATGTCGTTCTTCAAAGACTACAACCCATACTACTACATCTCCTCCATAGATCAGTTCACCTTCCTTGAGTATCTCATCTGATGCGATGCTATCAAACTTGAAATATACTTCTGATCATGAGGAGACACTGGCAGCAACTGTTACTGCACCCAATGGCATGGACCCATGAGGAACTCTGAGGTCTACTCACCCCTAATTCCTTTTCAATAGAAATCTTATACATTGCACTATTACTTATTGTCAACATCTTGGGTTTAAGTGGCCATATGTTAGCATGGACATGTTGGAGGAGCTTGGTCTTACTGACGAGGGGATGTTTCAGGTGCTCCATGCTTCTGTGCCTAATGGGACAATTTTCCCTCCATGTGTCACGGAGACGCCCATTGACGGTGCTAGCCAGCGACCTCCTTTTGCCATAGCATTGCTAGCTGAGAAGAAAGGGAAATGACCAGTGGAGTACTATCTTAAGGAGGAGAATGAAGGCTGCCCAAAGGCTCGCCTCTCCTGTAAGTACCTGCATCTTTGCTATCGATCATGAGGAGAAATAAACTTGACCTTTCCAAACTTCACTTTTTCTTTTTCAGCTGATTCACTATTGCTTCTTCCAATCTGGACTCGCTATCTGAATATGCCAAGAAGCTAAAAAGAACCCTAGATGAGCAAACAACAATGCTCATATCCAACGGACCAAGGTTCACCCTCGATTCAGTCCACAACACTGATGATAAATGTTGTGAGCAGTAGGACCTTGCCCTCCTGGCCAACGACTTCCTTTCCACTAATCATGCGGCAAGTGTACAAAGGGATTTGCATGAGATTAAAGAATACTTGAAATAGAAACCCCTTGATAAGGCTCGCATTACCAAGTTGATTGAGATGGCTACACGCGAATGGCTCAAGGACTATGAAGAACCCCACCCTGAAAACTTGACATGGTTAATGTCTAACTTGGAAGATTTAAGGTAACATCTAGCTGGCAGATCGAGTTCAAAAGCCTATGAAGAGACAACTATCATGTTCGCTGAGTAGGAGGTGCACTCTTTACTGCAGCAACTTGAGATGGTGTGCTCAAGGGTATCATAGGAGCTCAAGCTTGTCAAAGATGAGGGTGCACAACTGATGGAGCATAGCCAACAGCTCAACTCCTCACTAACAAAATAGCGGGAGGAAGCTGAAAAACTAGAGAGAGAGAGAGGCACAGAAGGCTAGGACGTGTGAAGCAGAGTTTCATCGCCTTGCAAATAACAATAATGACATGATCATAGCTCACCCCATCACTGTCAACTACCTATCTGAACGCGTTGCCAGACTAGAAGGACATCGCAATGACATTAAGATGTACGTGGAGCATGTCAGCAAGCAAAAGGAGCAGCTCGCATCCAAGGTGTCATTGAAGATTGAAGTCGTCGTGTCTTATATGTGTGACCCATAGTTTGGCTTTCCCAAACCTTCTTAGTAACCTACCTCTTAAAATGAAGTCATATCTATATCTTTTCGACTCATAGAGTATAATGAGTCCTTTTAATCTTGTCTTATCATAGAGTCAGGGCATCTTCAAAGCTCCCGGAGTCATGTTGCGTAGATGTTTGAGCAAATTTTGTATACATCTACTTGTTTTGCCTGAATAAAATAGAAACATTATTGAGTCTCCAATATGTTTCATTGATTGTATTGGCACATTGGCTTTATATCTTCTTCCCATGTATTGAGATTGCCATGTTAATAATATTGGAGACAACCTTGATATATGTTAAATACTCGCGTGCCCGAGTACGTGTTGGAGTCAAAGAGCAGTTAAAGAGCCATGGTCGAACCATGACTAGCTCTGTTCAGTCGACGAGTGCTGTCACTTGAAGTACCGTAGTTCCAAATATTGTGTGGTCAGCGTTCGAGTTCCGTGTGGTCGAGGTTATGGTGATTCGGTCAAAGCCACAATGATTCAGTTGAAGCCACAGCAATTCATCCGAGCACCGGAGTAGTTGAAGTGTCTATCGTGAAGAGTCAAGTAGCAGTCATAGTGGGTACTGCAGCAGTCATATCCACTAGCTGTCTTACCTATGGAAGGTTAGTATAAACACAAAGAGGGAAAAGGAAGAAACACAGAAGGTTAGAATATATGCGTCAATGTGAAAATCATGCCAGATAGCTATGTTGAGGCAAAAGACCATGCCATAGTATGCTTGTAGTCATCTTCAATTTACAACAAAAGCTCTTACCACATACTAAAGGAATTTTATCGACCTAATTGTGATCGTGTAGTTGTTATGGTACATGCCTGCAGACTAGGTACAAGGGTCTCATCGCACTGGCCGCACTGGCGTGCTACACTACTCCCACAGGTATATCATGATTGTGTAGCTGTTACGGTACATGCCTACCAACTAGGTAGAAGGGTTTCACATATTTACATTGGCCGCATTGGTGTGCTACACTGCTCCCACATATGATGGGTCATCATCATTATATGGAAGTGATTGACCACTGAAACTTGCTGTTGAATAACTTCATATCATATGATGGGATATTTTGGCTACTGAGGGAGCTGAGAGCACCAAAATAGTGCCAAGAAGAAATAAGAAAAAAGAAAGTTTTGTAAACATTTTTAAAATGTTGGTTTTCCCGTTGAACATCAACTGTAAGGGTGACTGTGGATAAGGCTGCTTAAGGACTTAGCTGTTGTATGCTAAAAGACCATGACAATCTCAACAGCTTCACTTCTTGTAGTGTTCATGTTTAGGAGAGGCAATGTTACCGGGTGACAGCGAACACCCCAATGCTTTGGTTTGATCAAGAGACTTAGGTGGGCTAAAGCAGGAATGATGGTTTTGGGAGAACGGCTTAGGAGTATTTGCCATTACTTTTGTTGAGGATGGTGAATGGCTACCTCCTCCTTCCGATTGCTTCAACTTGAGGTAGAAATTTTTCCTTTGATTGCTGAAGAACTTTTTTAAATATTTTAAGTGTAATTTTTTTATCCCTTTTCACTTGTGAGGATGAATTTTATTTTCTCTTTTTTTTTGCAATTCCTTAACATTGGAACTTGAATTTGCTTCTTCAAAAGATCTTGTATTACTTTTTGAAGAGCATAACTTATCAGGAATTTGGAGAATAGCCATCCACATTTATGGGCTAAATGATCCTCTCATGCTTTCTTTGTCACTTGTTGATACGCCTCACAAGGTGGAAAACGGCTGCACACTAAACCGAACTTGTGTTGGCTAGGTAGCCCTTTCATACTCTTCTCCTATAGTCTGAGACATGCTAGAAAAAATGAGGGACATGTCAACCTTGCTACTCGAGAGTGATTCGAGTGAGCTTTTCCCTGCCCCTAGTAACAACTATTTGGCATGTGTGCTATGCAATGAGTGCAATGTATATTCTACCGCAATCCTAAAGTAGCTGAATCTTTGGTCATCAGCTTGACGTGTTGTAACATCCTGAAAATTTAAATTTGAGAAATGTGAAGCTTTTGAATTATTGTTGCAATATATTCTATTTGAGTTTGGATTTTACGGTATTCTTCTGAAATTTGGTTGAGGTTCCAAAAAGTTAAAAGTTCAAGAAAGGAACAAACATGCTCAAATAATAGAGAATTAAAATTTAAAATTCGAATATGAAAAGATAATCCATAAAAATAAGGGAGAAACTTGACCTATAAAAAATATCATTCTTGAAAATGATGGCATGAGTAACAATAGAAGCAAGCAAATGAAACAACAACATATATGGATATATATACATACCAAACTTTTGCACCTACAAATTTAGTGATAGGAATATATAAATATAAAATTAGGTGAGCAAGAGGGGAATGAATAAAATATGAATTATATATATATATATATATATATATATATATATACAAACACAAATACACAAACCAAAATAAAAAAAGAAAAGGAGGTCAAGCCAGCCGAAACGGCCCGGCCCAACCCCCTCTCCCCACTTCTTTCCCTGCACGGCCACCCCAGCCCATTCCTTCGCTTCATCCTACTGCCACGCGGGCCCTGCCCCCTCCCCGTTTCCCTTCTCTTTGGCCAGCGGGCCCGCTCCGCTCGCGCGCACCCCTTCTTCCTCCTTCTCTTTCCCCCGCGCGCCCGGGCTCCCCCTCCGCTCTGCCTCAGCTAAAGCCGTGCGACACGGCCACTGTGCTAGGATCGCCCCGAATCCCGCTGCCATGCCTCCATCGCCCGTTGTCGCCGTCTGACACCGCCGCCTGTCATCGTCGCCCGACAGCGTCGCCTGCCCCGACGTGTCCACACAGCGTCGCCATGGCCAGTCGCGCCCCGCTTACCTATAAAGCCATTGCGCCTCTCCATTCGCTCCGCCACACCTCGCATACTCTCCCACAGCCAGCAGTTGAGCCCCGAGCAGCCCAATCGCTGGTGAGCCTCTTTTCTTCCCCAACTCCGGTCATCCCACTCGCCACCAATTGAAGCCTCCTCGGACCAATTCCTCCAAGCCCGAGCTTCCTGGGAGCGTCGTGACCACATCCCCGCCGACACCTGAGCCTCTTGCTACCCGTACATCGCCGGCGCCGAGCACCTCCTCAAGGCCGCTGCCGCACGCCGCCGGCCCGCCACCGTGCTCCCCGGGCCCCACCGACTTCACTGCCGACACCACCGTAGCACCAACGATGTGTTTTAACCCTCCCCAGCACCTCTCCAGCCGCCAATCACCTCTGGCACCGACGCCCCCGACCTCCTTTGCTCGGCCCCTGCAGCACACGGCATAACTGCCTTATTCACCCAACATAGTCAAGAAACACCGTGAGTTCAACTGGTTATTGGAGCTATCTCTTCCCCCCACTCCCTCGGCCGCGCGCGTTCGAGTCCCCAGCTCCGCAGTGCCGTCTTTAATTTTTCGGTTAATCTAGGTGGGCCCCACCTGTCAGTGGCTGTTAGCCCGAGCGAACCACTGACAGCAGGGTCCCACCTGTCATAAGCACAGTGCATAAAAGATAAAAGAAAAATAATAAATTAAAAATAGGAACTGGGACCCACCTGTCAGGATTTTAATAAATTTCTGGATATAATTAAACTGAGAACTTTAAATGGGCATAACTTATTCATTTTAACTCCAAATTGAATGAAACAAATTTCTAAATTCATCTAAATTCAAGAACTATCCAATGGAAGTAAAACTAGGATTTTTGAAGCTCATTTGAATATTTGATGGTATTTTATTTGGTTTGCTGATTTTATCCAAATTTTCGCGCAAGTAAAACTAGCGTACGAAGCTCAGGAAGAGGAGGCCGAAGCTGAAGCAAACCCTGACACTCAAGACCAAGACCCCTGTGAGCAAGGCGACTTAACACTTTGATTGATCATATTTAACCCATGTTTATGCAAATTTAATTTCTTTTAAATTATCCATGTGCATGCTATTATTTTATGTGACAATTTACTTTCACTTTTAAAGATGCTAGTTATGATCCCAATATTATGCTTGCTAGTATTACCCCGTTGAGACTCTTGGATGAATGAACCTTGTCGCCGTAGTAAAATTATAATAATGTATCTTTCGTAAATAAGTCCTTGATATATTACGTTGCTTAGTATTGCTAGTTACTCGGGGGTACCTAAATACCCCAAAATCCTCACTTGCAATTATGAAATGGTTTGGGCAGTCATGATGGGAATGACTGGAGTATATTGGTATGGTTATTTTATGCTCCCGAAAAACCCCAACTTTGCTTAAATACCTGGGTGGATGGTTTGGGGGCTGGTACGTGGTGCAGTGGACGCACAAAATGTGGAATGTGGTAGAACCATCCAGGTAGTCCTAAGGACCGAATCTTGTCATGTTATCCCGTGTAAAACAGTACAACCACAAGTCTGTAATACAAGTTGGCTAAGTAGCATTATCGAAACTCCCAGACTCATCTCACCGGTAATAGTTAGGTGTGGACAATGCAAGGGCAAGGGGAGGCCTAAAGGGACACCGAGTGGAGGGTGGAGTAACTAGCCGTACTAGTGTTGCGGGAAGTGGAGCCCGGCTGCGCTAGTAGACGTGGTTACATCCCGTGCAACGTATGGGACCCACCGCAAGTGGGAGCAGCCCATAGGGTGAGATGACGAAAGGAGCTAGATATTTTGAACAGTCACTGTGATGGTTCGCTCAACCACATGACTAAGGAATCGTGTGGGGCAGCGAGTTGATTATTTC
This sequence comes from Dendrocalamus sinicus, assembly GCA_036346575.1. Lineage (NCBI taxonomy): Eukaryota > Viridiplantae > Streptophyta > Magnoliopsida > Poales > Poaceae > Dendrocalamus > Dendrocalamus sinicus. The sequence goes on along the minus strand of CM070653.1, from coordinate 7,578,949 downwards.
TTGTGGTGAAAGTGTACACACTCTGCAGAGTCAAAACTATTCAAATAGCCGTGTCCACGGTTAAGGGCAGACATGGGGACTTAACTAGATATAGTTCTATTTAAAAATGTTTGGAGAATGGTAATGGAAATATGGAGGGCAATATAAAGCCCTAGTTTGAATTGTTCTGGGTGTCGTCCTAGTGGTAAGTTAAGCGGCTATAACGTAGGAAAATGCTATATGGTGCGGATGCCATGTAACGGTGGATGGAATCTGTGTCGTTAATATGTCGGTCTTACTTCACAAAATATTGTCTTGAATTTTAAAAATGCTAGGTCTTAGGGAATTTAAGTAATTGTTTTCAAAAGCACTCTATGCAAAACAAAATAAGCCCGAGCCTTCCTTTGATAAGCTGAGCATGTTAAGTATTGCATTCTGTGTGTTGGCTTGTTGAGCACGGTGGATTTGTGCTCACACTCGCATTACCAAAACAGAAACAGGGACACAGGATCATTATGACCATGAAGACACCCCTGCTACTGAAGGAAGAAACATCGAAGGGAACTACGGCGTAGTCTACGTTCTCTGGACATAGACAAGTTGACCCACGACATTGTGTGCACGTATATTATCGGAGTCCTGGTGATATATAATGCACACATTACCCCCAGTCGCTTGCCTGTGGTTATGGCCTTTGTTGGACCGAAATGGCGAAAGAGGGGGGGTGAATGTCGACTTCAAAAATGACCCCCAAAAGTACCCACTCAAATTCTCCTCCAACAGCTATGAAAGAGATAAAGCCATTTCTCTGGAACCTTGAGCACCCAAGAGAAAGAACACTGAAAACAAGGAAATCAAAACCTAAAAAACAGCAGGCAACACAAGCTGTCAAGGGGAGGCCAGTCAGACCGCCTTCTATGGGCCGGTCAGACCGCTCATTGGCCGCCGGTCTGACCGCCCATATAGGACCGGTCTGACCGCCATTCAGAGCACGGTCTGACCACCTTCAAACGGCCGGTCTGACCGCCCCTCGCAAACAGCAGCCCAGATTTCCTGATTTTCAGACAGCAGGCTTTGGTTCTTCACACAACAGCAAAAATAGAGGATTTCTTCTAGATTTCTCTGCCCAGATAAGTGAGACTACCTCTCAAATAATCTATAGGGCCTAGAAAACAGAGAGAAAACAACTCAAGAGCCCAAATTTCTGAAATGGACAAAAAACCTGAAAACTAACAGGGACTCCACTAGAAACCAAATTACTCCTCAACCTTTGATCCTTTGGCCATGAAACTTTGAGAGTAGCTAATGGATATCCCCTGGACTCTAGGTATCAAATTTCATGCCATCTCAATAAAGGAAACAAAGATTTGCATCAAACCCTAGAAATGCCAAAAATCTTGAAAACTACGAAGAGCTTCACCAAAATCCAAATTCTTCATAAGTCTTTGATTCTCCGGCCACGAAATTTTGAGGGAAGCTAATTGATAGCCTCTGGACTCTAGACACCACGTTTCACGCCATCTCATGAAGGGAATTAAGAATAGCACCAAAACCCTAAAAGCAAAAACATGAAGAGAGAAACCCAAAATGCCAAATCTGAGATTAAATTGGGTTTTGCTCTTGGGAAAATCGATCAAATGACCTTGAGGCACTATCCCATCATAGAGCAACCCATTTTGGGCCTTCCCAACAGGAATCAACAAGAAACTCAAAAAGTCAAAAATCTGTCATGGAGAACATCGAAGGAAAAGAACAACAGAGAGCTAGAGACTTAAATAAATTCAACCAAAACCATCTCATATTGATAGAGAGGAAAGGAGATACATGATTACAAGGGAGAATCAACTCACACCCTCTACCTCCCTATACATGCTTGGAAGAATCAAGAACCCATTTTCAAGAACACACACACACACAGAGGAAGAAGCTATGATGGAGACACACTCTGTGTTTCTCACCAACTCACCAACCACTAAAGAGCAAAGGGAAAACAACCTCCCAAAGCCTCTTTTGACTCAAGAAAACCCTAACTCTCTCCCAAATCCATGAGGGGGCATGAAGCCACTCCCTCTATTTATATAGCCCTTGGCTAATGGGTCTCCAACCCGTTACACCCGCTGAATCCAACGGAACCCGCTCCCGCTTGTGCAGCCTCGCGAAATGACCAATTCGCCCCTCCTGCACCTTCCAGGAAGCTTCCGCGTTCCTTGTCATCCACGACTCGCAACCACATCGAATCTCCGCCGTCTTCGACACATCCGACCGTTCTGACCTCAACGCCACCTGCGTCTAGTCCAGTCACCTCGTGTCTAGTCCGGTCACCTCGTGTCTCGCCACGACTCCGCCTCGACGTCCTGCAGCCATCACAGACAAGAAACACATCAAATAGCACCGCTCAATACATGTAAGCATAAATGCATTAATGAAATAGCCCAAACCTGACAAGTCGACATAATATGCATCCTAACTGTTTTGACTAGGTTTGACCAAGTCCGATTGAGCCCGATTGCACCACGCAACATCAAGGTCCGAACCAACTAAATCAAACTCGACTTTCCTAAACGATGTCAATTACTCATCACACACAAGGGATGGCCTCCACATGGTTGTGCTCAGGGAATTTTGTAGAAAATAGTTGGAAGCGTACAACTAGAGGCACTTGGGATAGCCCAAACTTCTAGTGGAATAGTTACTGATACATAGAGTGATGGAGGTTGTATGTCCTGAGCACCCCTTTCCACTTCCTCAACCTCCGCCATTCTTCTTTTAATTGATTCACTTGACATGGGCATGGCCTCCAGCTCTAGATTCCTACATGCCCGTAGCATATTCACAGACGGCGCATTATTACTAGTCACAAGCAATTTGCAGCCTTCATCACTTGCAGTGCTTTTAGTAGTTAGACGATCGTGCTCCAAAGGCATCGTGGCGAATAGAGGTTTTCCCAAAGAAGCAGTCAAGGTCTTTATTAGAGGTTTCTTGGTGGACCTTAATGTAATTGGAGTTGCTGCAGGGTTCCTTGCTTTTGGCAGTAAGGGAGTCGTCGAGGATGAAGGCTTATCCTCATGATGAGTAGCCCTAGATATCCAGCTATGGCCATTGTTCTTGTGGCTCCGATTGGAGGCATTACTTACATCGGCAGGAGTGCATGGTGTGAGGTATTGTTTTGTCTTTCGGGACAACGATGAGCCCAGCGTGATCAATATATCGGTTGTCGGTGTGGAGTGTCCTAGTTATTGATCGAAATATTTAGCTGGGAAGTAATACTTTGCATCAGCATGATATGACTCTTGGATCGTGTGGGGAGCAATATTTCCGCCAATACATTGTTGCGTCCCATTTCCATCTAAAAATTTCAAGCATTGATGCAAGGTGGAGGGCACCACATGGTACTTGTGAATCCATGGCCTACCCAAGAGGGCTGAGTATGAGGTGTTTGCTGAGAGACCATGTGGTTTTGACCCCATGTTTGTGATGAGTAATTGACGAGTATTTTGGAAAGATTGAGTTTGGTTTGTGCGTTTCGTGCCATGATGGCATTTGGCTCAGTTGGGTTTGGTTAATCGGACTTAAGGCGTATTCTTCTTCCTATTTGAGCTTTTGGGCCATTTTATGCTTAAGTATGATTAATTGATGCTAATTGTGATTATTTGTGTCGAGCGGTGCTATGTGATGTGTTTCTTGTCTGTGATGGCTGCAGGACATCGAGGTGGAGTCGTGGCGAGGCACGGGATGACCGAACTAGGTGCAGGCGGTGCTGAGGTCAGAATGGTCGAGGTGTGCCGAAGACGGCGAGGTCTCGAAGTGTTTACGAGGCTTGGAAGGCAAGGAATGAGGAAGCTTCCCGGAAGGTGCACGAGGGGCGTTTTGGTGAATACGCAAAGCTGCACTAAAGGAGGCGGATTTGGTTAGATTTAAAAGGTAAAGTGCGAAAGCTTAATGGGCAAAGTGATTTGTGAACCCATTATGGAGGGCTATAAATAGATGGTTGTCTCCGGCATGGAGTGGAGCATGTAAGAGTAGTTAGGGCTTTTGCTTTGTGCCTCCTTCTTTGTGCTTTAGTGGTTGAGAAGTTGGAGAGAGTAGGAGCACGTTGTTTTCATCTCCCTATGTGTTTTGGAGAGATGTGAGGAGTTCTTGAGTTTGGGAGTTATGGAATGAGTTGATACTCCATGTAATCATTCCTCTGATTTCAATCGCGTATGGGGATTCCTTTGTAGTCATCTCTTTTCAATTTGAGAAGGATTTCTTGCTCTCTGTGATGAATTTCATTTTCAGCTTCTCTCCTTGTTCTTTACTGCAGTGATTGATCCTTTTGGTGATTTAGAAGATTTGTGTGTTTATCTCTTGAAAGCTCAGTGATGAAAAAGATTCTTGGCCATATGACCAATCCATTTTCTAGAGCATTTGGAAGATTCAACTCCTCTTGTGGATTTTAAGCCTCTCGTCAAATCTGCTCTGTATGTGCAAGAATTAGGGTTTCATGTCAGGGGAGAGTTGGTTCTCTGGATTCGCTTCATAAATTGCCATGAGATTTGATTTGGGAAGTCCTGAGTTAATTGCTAAAGTGATTGCAAAGTTTCATAAGCAATAGATCAAAGATTGGCAAGGAATCTGAAATTTAGTCTCTTCCCATGACTATTTTCAGATTTTTTGATTAAAATCTCAAATTCTTGTTGTCCAAGTGATTTCCTTTAAGATTTGGTGTCCCTCTGCTATTTAGTTTATGTTCTTGACCTTTTGGCTTGGATAGAAAAGAAGAAAAATCGTAAATTCCAAGTTTTTGAGCTGATTTCTGAGTTTGCTGAAAAATTCCAGCCTACTGTGCCCGAGGGCCGGTCTGACCGGGGCTATATGGGCGGTCAAACCGGGCTTACAAGGCCGGTCAGACCGGTGTGGCCCGGCGGTCGACCACCGCCAGTGCGGTCGACCGCCCGATGCTGCGATCCGACCGCCCAGGTGGTTTTTGCAGTTTTCGTTCCCTGTGATCTTATTTCTCTTGTCATGTTTCTTTCCTAGGTCTCCTTCTCAGTTAGTGTAGTCTTCCAGTAAGCTTAACCTTTTCTTCATAGCTCCTTATAGCTATTGGAGAGAAAACTCAATCGTGGATTCTTGTTGGGGGGAAATTTTAAGGAGCAACATTCACCCCACCTTCGTTGCCGATTTCAATCCAACAATTGGTATCAGAGCCGGTTAGCTCTTCCTCATAGATCTTAACCGGTCTCTAGAGCCGTGGCGACAGATAAGTACTCGACCAAGCCCCCGGTCTTCGATGGGATCGAATATGCCTTCTGGAAGAGCCGGATGGAGACCTACATCCAGGCTCAGGGCTACGCCATCTGGCGTAAGGTCAAGGTCCGATATGTTGTTCCTGCCGATGAGAATATCAACGCTAGAAACATGCTTGATGTTGAGGCGAATGCTAAGGCGAGGAACATCATAATTCAGGGTCTGAGCAGAAGTGAGTTCGATCACATCTCTCATCTGACGTCGGCCTTCGACATCTGGGAGACCCTCGATGCATACCATGAGGGCACCACCCAGATTAAGACAGTTCGACAGGACCAGTTCAAGCGAGATTACAACAAGTTTGAAATGCTCACTGGTGAGTCCTTGGATGAGTGCTTCACGCATTTTCATAAGTTTCTGAGCAACCTCCTAGCGGTCGGTCTCACATACCCCGACTCGGACAATGCTCGACAGATGTTGTCTACTCTCGATTTGCGCGTTTGGGAGATGAAGGTGACCACAATTAAAGACATGACTGACCTCTCGACCCTGACTCTTGACGCGTTGTACTCATGTCCCAAGACTCACGATAGTCTCTCGTAGGTCGAAGTCGCAGTCGATGGCCTTAGTCACCGATCCCAGCTCTGCTTCTGGATCTTCCGACTTTTCTTCTGGATTTTCTCTTGCTGCTCTGTGTGATATTTCTGATGATCAACTAGAGCAGCTTCCAGAAAACCAACTCGCTCTCTTAGCCAGAAAGTTTTCCCACGCATACAAGAGAGTGAGAGATCGGAAGAGGAGTGGCCCAATCATTTGCTTCGAGTGTGGTGGCCCCAACCACATTCGGGCAAATTGCCCCAAGCTGGAGAAGGGCAAGAGCGACTACGGCGGCGTGAACAAGAACGACTACATCGACAAGAACCGCAACAAGAAGCCTCCAGTTCACGCTCAAGGCAAGAAGAAGTTCCGCAACCTCGGCAAAGCCAAGAAGCTCTTCCACTACATCCTCACTGCCTTCGACGACCTCGACCTCAGCGAGGTGGAGGGATGGAGCGACTACGATGGGACGGGTGATCAAGAACCCAAGGATGGCGATGACTTCTCCGGCATGTGCTTCATGGCCCTTGAGGGCGAGATCAGCGACAGCGAGCTCTATTCCGACTCCGATGAGGTATACCCTTCCTACGACTAGCTTAATGATGCTTTTCTTAAGCTAGGGAAATTCTATGCTAGATCTAGAGCTAGGGTTAGCGAGTTGGAGAAGGAAGTAGAGAGCTTGTCACGGGAGCTTACTTCGCTTAGATCTGCTCCCTCCCGTGACGATTGTGATGATACATGCTCTGCTTGGTGACATGGAGAAACTAAGGACCTTGCATGATAGTGTGTCCTCTGAGTTAGACATGATTAAGGTGGAGAATGTTAGTCTACTTGCTGAACTAGAGATGAGTAGGGTAGTTACTCTTTCATCCCTTGTTGTTGAGACTACATCTTGCACCTCATGTGAGGATAAGGACACCATGCTCCTTGATCTGCCCGATACTTGTGAAAATTGCAATAACTTGAAGATGAACCTAAAAAGGGCAGATCACAAAATTGCTGAATTATAAGCTTCATTACTTGAGCCTATTGCTTCATATTTGAACTGTCCTAAATTAACTACTGAATTTGAATCTGTCTCAAAATAGTTTCAAGAAATGATTGACTACAATAAGAAAATAGCTCAGTATGCTTCTAAGGACCCTGTTAGCTCACCATGCAAAATTTGTGATAAATTAAAATTTGACTTGATTGCATTGGAAGAAAAATGTGTGAAGCTAACTAAGGATTTACTAGAGAAGCCACAATCTTGTTGTGACGTGTGTGCTGGTGTGGGGGAGAAACCCAAGGGTAAGGTAAAGACGCTTAGCAACGTGAACCAAAAGGCTAGCAGTAGGACTATCCCTTCTGAGTCGGCTGTGCGTGCACAAGCCATTCACTCTTCTGCTACTGGTTCTTCTTCTACTCCCTTACCTGCTGCTATCTCTTCTTCCCCCTGCTCTTCTTGCACCACTCTCTTTCGGGAGTGTCAGTACCTTATGAACACTCTCGAGAGATTTGTAGGAGGCAAGAAGAAGCTAAATCTTATTCTAGACCAATCTAAGATTTGTAAATTTAATCAGGGTCTAGGATACGATTTTTATGAGGACATGAGGAAGCATCCACCTGCTATTCTTAGACCCTTAGCGGCAGGTGTGATCGAGATTGAAATTCAAGTCAGCAGGTTTTCTTCAAGGGATTTTTGACAGTAAGGTGATTCCACCTGTTGCTTCGGCCTCTCAGAAGGCGAAGTCTTATCATGCTACTTGTACCTCTCAGAAGGTGAAGTATCGTTGCACCTTCTGTCAGAAGGATGGACAGTTGATCGAGCGATGCTTCAAGCTCGCCAAGATCGCGCGTAGAGACCGTGTAGAGGCTCTTAGGCGTATTCAGGGTCAGCCCCAGACCTTGAGTGCACCTAAGACCAACACGAGGTCTAGATTTACTTCAGCTGATGAGTTTGGGTAGCATCGAGGACTTGGCTTTTCTGGTTTTACTGATTTTCGTCCTCAATATGCCTTTGGTCGTGACTTCCGCTGTTCTGAAGGTAGATCTCGTTTCCCCCGTCGAGATGGCTACCCACCGCGTGATCAGCATGTTGCCAGTGCTCCGATTCGCTCTCCGTAGCAGTCGGACCCAGCAACTGCTTCAGGTCTGCACAATACCTTCTGCTTCTTTGAGCGGCAGAGAGCGTAGGGTAGTTAGAGGTTAGTCGTGTTTGACTACTTCTGCTGCTCGACGTGTTACTCAGTATTGGGTGTCAAAATCACTCTTGATTTATCCCAGTACTGAGCCTTTACTCTCTGTTTGACTCAGGTTCGCCGGGCAGGGAAGGGAGAGGTTTGGCTCGTAGACTCCGGGTGTTCACGACACATGAATGGAGACTCTCGTTGGTTCTCTTCCCTAGCCCGTGCTCCAGATGATGAGACTATCACCTTCAGAGATGCTTCATCTGGGCGCGTCATCACCAAAGATACATTGCGCGTTAATGAGTCTTTTATTTTAAAAGATGTTGCCTTGGTTAGTAAGCTGCAATATAATTTGCTTTCTGTGTCTCAGCTTATCGATGACGGCTTTGAGGTGAGCTTTAAGAAAAACGCTTGAAAAATTCTTGATTCTTCGGGTAGTCTGGTTTGCAGGATTTCTCGCTATGGGAGGATCTTTTGTGCTGATTTTTTTGAGTCTTTTGGTGATCCACTCCAATGTTTAGTTGCGTCTGAGTCCCGTGACCTTACCTTCTGGCATAGGAGACTTGGTCATATTGGATTTGACCATTTGACCCGAGTTAGCGGCCATGATCTCATTCGTGGTCTGCCGAAACTCAAGATGGTCAAAGATATTGTTTGCGCTCCTTGCCGGCACGGCAAGATGGTTGCCGCTTCTTACCGTCCGGTCACAGTGACTATGACCGATGCATCAGGACAGCTGCTTCACATGGACACAGTTGGACCAGCTCGAGTGCAGTCAGCAGGAGGGAAGTGGTATGTTCTTGTCGTGGTTGATGACTTCTCGAGGTTCTCTTGGGTGTTTTCTTAGCCTCGAAAGATGAGACGTTTACACATTTTCGAGGTCTTTTAAGTCGGCTTTCTGTTGAACTTCCGGGTGCCTTACGAGAGATCCGTAGTGACAATGGCACGGAGTTCAAGAATTCCTACTTTGAGAGGTTCTGCGATGAGACAGGTGTAGAGCACCTGTTCTCTTCTCCGCACGTCCCACAGCAGAATGGCGTCGTGGAGAGGAAGAACCTTACCTTGGTCGAGATGGCTAGGACGATGCTTGACGAGTATTCTACACCTAGAATGTTTTGGGCTGAGATTATAGCAACCGCGTGCCATGTTTCGAACAGAGTTTTTCTTCGGGCACACTTGCATCGCACTTCTTATGAGCTGAGATATGGGCAAAAGCCCAGTGTCTCTCATTTTCGTGTGTTTGGTTGCAAGTGTTTCATTTTGAAGTCCGGGAACCTAGATAAGTTCGAGTCACGCTCTTGTGATGGTATCTTTCTAGGCTACTCGACTTCTTCGCGGGCGTATAGGGTTTGGAACTGCGAGTCTAGTAAGTTAGTAGAGACCTGTGAGGTGATCTTCGACGAGGCCAGTCCAGGGACTAGGCCCGATATCTCAGGTTCATTAGAACAGTCTGAGTCCATCTTTGTGGGCGATGAGGAGGATGGAGATGAGGGTTGTCTACCCGATCTAATTCCTCATCCTCCCCTTGAGGTGCCTTCTTCCACTGCACCTCTGAGTGATCAGCCCATGCCTTCTGCTTCCTCTGGAGCTAGTGGCTCTGTTCCTATCTGTTCAGCTCATGAGGTAGATGCCACTTCTTCATCTCATCCAGAACCTTCCCGACATATCCAGAAAGACCATCCTTCCGAGCAGATGATTGGAGACCTTTTTGAGCGAGTCACACGCTCAAAGTCTAGCATGTCACATTTCTATCTCCATTCTGCTTTGTTGCCTCATTCGAGCCCAAGGATGTTTGTCATACTCTTTCTGATGAGTCCTGGGTCAATGCCATGCATGAGGAGTTAGAAAATTTCGAGAGAAACAAGGTCTGGGTAAGGTAGATAAGACCTTGTTCATTCGTAGGCATGGCACTGACCTACTACTCGTCCAGATTTATGTGGATGACATTATCTTTGGCGGCTCTTCTCATACTCTTGTTTCATAGTTCTCGGATGTTATGAGCACTGAGTTTGAGATGAGTATGATAGGCGAGTTAACCTTCTTCCTTGGCTTCCAGATCAAGCAGACTCAGGGGGGGTACTTTCTTGCATTAGGGCAAGTACACTCGTGACCTCCTGAGACGCTTCGACATGAGTGACGGTAAGCCCGTGCCAACTCCCATGGCGTCCATAGCTTCTCTTGACCCAGATGAGGACGACGAGCCAGTTGATCAGAAGGAGTATCACAGCATGATTGGCTCCCTCTTGTACCTCACTACCTCGAGACCAGACATACACTTTGCTGTGTGTCTTTGTGCTCGGTTTCAGGCTTCTCCTCGTGTATCTCACCGCCAGGCGGTGAAACGCATCCGTCGGTACCTTCGAGCTACCATTGACTATGGTATCTGGTACTCTTCCTCGTCCTATCTTTCCTTGAGAGCCTACTCGGATGCAGACTTTGCTGGCTGTAGGATTGATAGGAAGAGCACTTCTGGCACCTGCCAATTCATTGGCACCTCTCTTGTCTCTTGGTCTTCTAGGAACGATCCGGTGTTGCCTGATCCACCGCAGAGGCCGAGTACGTTGCTACCCCCAGTTGTTGCAGCCAGGTACTTTGGATGGTCTCGACCCTGTGGGACTTTGGGTTAGTTATCGACAGTGTTCCACTCTTTTGTGATAACACTTCTGCGATTAACATTGCCAAGAACCCAGTGCAGCATTCTCGGACTAAGCATATTGATATCAGATATCACTTCCTTAGAGACCATGCGGAGAAGGGTGACATAGTGCTTCAGTTTGTGGAGAGTGACCACTAGTTGGCTGATATCTTTACCAAGCCGTTGGATAGCTCTAGGTTTTCAGCTTTGCAGGGAGAGTTGGGGTGGTTTGTCCTTATGGACTGTTGTGAGGGGGAGTTTTGTGCTTCATGCTATCCTGTTTATTATGTTCTTACTCATTTTTGTTGCATTGCATACGGATACATTTGGGATAGTCCTTCTAGCATAGGTTAGAGTGGTTCTCTTGCCTAGCTGCTTAGACTTCTTCCTCTCATCTTGTGATTCTAGGATGCTGCTTGTTAGCTATTTCTCTTCTCACTAGGTTGAGCTCACTCACTTCTTATAGGTTCTAGCTAGGGTTGGGCCACCCTTGGGTAGACAGGGAACGTGTTTGCTCCTTAGTGTGTTAGATGATCAGTTGATAGTCCTAGTGTCATATGGGGTAGATGAGAGTCAGTCTGAGCCATAGTATCCTCTATATCTTGTCTATGCTTTAAGGACTGCCTTTCTGTTTTTATTGCCAGCTTCTCATTTTTATGGCTTTGGTTCAGGGGGAGTTCATTTGGGAGCTTCTAGATCTTAATATTGTCATAACTCAACTTGAACTAAAGTTGCATCACATGTTGAGGGGGAGCTGGATTTTCTTACATGACATTCTGCATTGTAATATAACTACATAGAGCCTTGATTATTATCTGGTTATGACATGTTTACAATGAATTACACCTTGCCATGATATGTGCTTGCTTGCTAGATTGATCATGACTTTATATGTGTAGTCAAGTCTTTGCCATGATAAGTTGATTAAAATGCTCAACTTGAATTAAATCATGTTGGGTTAACTCGTGAGACTAGTCTGTCTTTAGTTATCCTTTTATGATTCATGCCATGTCAAATAGGCTGAGTTGAGTCTTGAATCTTTGTTGAGATTTAGATTGAGCTATACTAGTTTCTTGATGAAGCATGAGTTAGTACACCCTTTTACGAAAGCAAAAAGATCTCTTTTGTGCGAAAAAACTAATCTCACCAATTCTTTCTCATGAGACGGCTTGCCATTGCACTAGGCATGAACTCAGGGGGAGTTTTGAATGACCAAGACTATCTTCTTAAGCTTCTAGCTTGGAGTAGTCGCATAAGGCTTGAGATCTAGCACATGAGCTTTAAAAGAAAAACTTATGTCAAATGTGTTCAATTTGCTTAGTTACACAAAAAGACCAAGTACTTGAACAAGTGATTCATTCTTGAACGTGTAGCACTCTAAATTGACTCAATACTAGCTTCTTGGTTCCACTTAGCTTATTGACATGGCCTACATCATCTTTGGATACCTCTAGCTAGACTATACTCATGGTTGACTTGACATGCTAAGGAATTCGACTAATTTTCATATTGTGACTTATTTGGCTTAGCTTGAGTATACATGTTTTGTCATGATCTTGTTAGCATTCTTATTGGTTATGGCTTGGTGTAATACTTCAAAGTCACTTCATCCAACTTCATGCCTTATTCTCTCTTTTGCATTCTTGATGATTCTATTGCCAAAAGGGGAAGAATAGTGGAGAAAAAGCTATTTGGGAACCTTCTGGAGCTTTGGAGAACAATTTGCTCTTTCTTGTGTTGCTCTAGTGTTCCTTTTATCGACATGGTCATAACTGTCCTTGATTTTTCTTTAGACCATGCTTGACTTTCTTTCATTTTCAAACTCATCTTTGCGCTTTTTCTGGGTTTGTCAATATACTCATCAAGGGGGAGATTGAGAGACCATGTGGTTTTGACCCATGTTTGTGATGAGTAATTGACGAGTATTTTGGAAAGATTGAGTTTAGTTTGTGCGTTTCGTGCCATGATGGCATTTGGCTCAGTCGGGTTTGGTTAGTCAGACCTGAGGCGTATTCTTCTTCCCGTTTGAGCTTTTGGGCCATTTTATGGTTTAAGTATGATTAATTGATGCTAATAGTGATTATTTGTGTCGAGCGGTGCTATGTGATGTGTTTCTTGTCTGTGATGGCTGCAGGACATCAAGGTGGAGTCGTGGCGAGTCACGGGATGACTGGACTAGGTGCAGGCGGTGCCGAGGTCAGAACGGTCGAGGTGTGCTGAAGACGGTGAGGACTCGAAGTGTTTGCGAGGCTTGGAAGTCAAGGAATGAAGAAGCTTCCCGGAAGGTGCACGAGGGCCGTTTTGGTGAATACGCAAAGCTGCACTAAAGGAGGCGGATTTGGTTAGAGTTAGCGAGTAAAGCGCTAAAGCTTAATGGGCAAAGTGATTTGTGAACCCATTATGGAGGGCACTAAAGGAGGGTGGTTTTTGCAGTTTTCGTTCCCTGTGATCTTATTTCTCTTGTCATGTTTCTTTCCTAGGTCTCCTTCTCAGTTAGTGTAGTCTTCTAGTAAGCTTAACCTTTTCTTCATAGCTCCTTATAGCTATCGGAGAGAAAACTCAATTGTGGATTCTTGTTGGGGGGAAATTTTAAGGAGCAACATTCACCCCCTCTGTTGCCGATTTCAATCCAACATTTGCTTTAATGACAAAGAACCGCACCTTGAAGCTAAATGTAGACATTTGTAGACTTTCCTTGATTGTCAAAGCCACAGATCATTACATCCGTAGATTCCGAATCATCTACTGCAAAACCGGCCCGAGTCAAGCTTCGCAAAGGTAATATGTTTACTGCAGATCCAGGATCAATGAGAATTCACCGGAGATACGCATTCCCAATGTTTCCTTCAATGTAAAGTTGGCAATTGTGATCACCGTCCTCCACAACTTTATCCTCCTCTGTGAAGGTGATCTTATTTACGAACAATGGATTGGAAAAGAGGTGATGCTTCACCATGGCCACCTCATAGAGCTCTGGATCTTGTAGTGTTTTCATGAGTGCTTCTTGCAAATTTGGCACTAACATGAGAGCATCATACACTGATGGACCATGTGGAGGTGACCCCATGTGTGTGATGAGTAATTGACATCGGTTTAGGTCAGTCGAGTTTGGTTTGTGTGGTCGGATCATGTCATTGTGCGGTGCAACGGGCTTGGTCAAACTTGGTCGTATGGGATTAGGTTGCATATTCCGATGATTCGACAGGTTTGGACTTCGTCATGAGTAAGTATGATGTGCTTATGCTGTTTACGCTTTCATGTATTGAGCGGTGCTATGTGACGTGTTTCTTGTCTGTGTGACTGCAGGATGTCGGAGCGGAGTCGTGGTGAGACACGAGGTGACCGGACTAGACACAGGGAGGTGTCGAGGTCAGAACGGTCGGATGTGTCGAAGACGGCGGATATTCGATATGGTTGCGAGTCTTGGACGACAAGGAGCGCGGAAGCTTCCCAGAAGGTGCAGGAAGGGCGAATTGGGAATTTCGTAAGGTTGCACAAGCGGGAGCGGGCTCCGTTGGATCTAGCGGGCGTAACGGGGTGGAAACCCGTTAGCTAAGGGCTATATATATGAGGTGGTGGCTGCATGCCCACTTAGGCACTCCAAGGGTTTTAGGGTTTCCTTTAGTCAAAATGAGCTTTAGGGTTTTTGCTTTGGCTTTAGGCTTTAGTTGGTGAGGCTCTTTAGTGGTTGAGACCAGGGAGAGGGCAGAGGTTCTGTTGTCCTCCTTCGATGGTTTCTTGATTGTGTTCATCCAATCCAAGCATGTAGTGAGGGGTAGTCTTGAGTTTGAGTGGGAGAGGATGGATTGAGAGCTTGTAATCATTCCTCGTGTATCAATCATGTATCTCTTTTCCTCTTTAACAATATGAGATGGTGATTGGTTCAGTTCTTGAGCTCCCTCTTGTTTTTTCCTTCGATGCTCTTCTTGTGTGATTTTTGAGTTTTTCAGTTTCTTGGTGTTTCTTGCTGTGGAGGTGCAAAATGGGTTGCTCCATGATGGGATAGTGCCTCAAGATCATTTGATCGATTTCCCATGAGCTAACTTCATTTTAATCTCAGATTCTAGTTTTGAGCCTCCCCTATTCATGATTGCATTTCTAGGGTTTAGGTGCACATCTCGTTTCTCTTGTTGAGATGGCTTGAAATTTGGCATGGAGAGTCCAGAGGCTATCAATTAGCTTCCCTCAAAATTTCATGGCCAGAGGATCAACGATTGAGGAGTAATTTGATTTTTGGTGGAGGCTCTGTAAGTTTTCAGGATTTAGCCCTTTGCTAAATTTCTAGGGTTTTGTAACATCCTGATTTTTAGAGCCTTTTTGAAGCTTTTAAAATAAAATTCACCATTTGAATTTTTCTGGAATTAATTAAAGCTTAAATGAAATTTTTACGAATTAAAAGGATTTAATATGATTAATTTGAATATGAACATTTGCCAAAGTTATTTAATTTGAGTTCTTTGTGTCTCAAGGAATTTATTGGAATTTTTATGGATTTTTCTGGATTTATTTGCTATTTTCTGGAGCTCAAAAGAATTTATTTGAATTTCTGGAAAAGAAAAAGGAAAGAAAACCAAAATCGCCGGTGGGCGCAGCCCACCTAGCCGCCCGGTCCGGCCGACCGCCGCCCAGCCGCCCGCCGCCACGCACGCGGCGCATCGCGCCGCGCGCGCTTGACCGCGCGATGGCCGCCACGCGGCCGTCATCCGCCCGCTCCGCGCCGCGCCCGCATCCCGACCGCTCTCTCGGGCCGGCGAGTGGGGCCCACTGTCGGCGTCGTTTACAGGAGGGACTCGTCTCGAGTCCGGTTCGCCGCCGCCGCCTTCGCGTGCCTCGCCGTCTCCGCTTGGGATATCGCGCCAGATCCACCGCGGACTCTCTCGACGCCCGGTATTTAAGGCGCCGACCCCTCGCGCCGTCCGCAGCCGCCGCATCGCCGCCGCTCGCTGCCGACCGCGTCGTCCGGCGCCGCCGTCGACGCCGCCGCCGTCGATGTCGCCGCCGCTTCGTCGTCGTCCGTCGCTTGCCGCCGCCCGCCGTCGTCCACCACCGATGAGCCCGCCGCCGCTGCCGCCGCGCCGTCGGCCGATCCGCCGCCAGCCCGCCGCCGGCCGCCGCGGACCCGCCCGCACCTCCTCGGTCCCAGTGCCAACCACGTCAGCCCTGACGTCAGCGCCCGCGCGTCCCCTCGCCTTCCCGTGGATCGAGTCCACCGTGCGCCGAGCCTCTAGCAAGCCGGGCCCACCCGTCAGCCGAGCCCCGTAGACCCGTGCGCCTCTGTGCCATGTTAGCCGAACCCGGTCAGCCGCCGAGTCAGCGCCACCTCAGCCTACCCGCACGCGTGTCCACCCCGTTAGTGCCACGTCAGCCCTAGCGCCACGCCAGCCGACCGCCCCGCACTGTTTCGTGAGCCGAGCCCACCGTAGACCCAATCTCCCGTGCGCCCGGTCCACAGCACGGTGCAATTTTCTATTTTTCCCCATTTTCTTTAGATCCAATTTTCCAAGAGCCCGTTCTCCCTCGTCCTAGCTCCGATTCTTTTTCCTAAATTCATATAAAATTGAGCTCTACCTTTTGGTTCTGGTTTGAAAGTTTTTGGAGTTCATTTGAATTTTATTTGATTTTATTTTGTCTTTTCGATTTGCTTTCTCTCTCGTTAGATCGCGTGTTCGAGGGAACGGAAGTTGGATTTGAAGACCAAGAGCCCTCAGAAATTATCATGCATTGCTATTTTATTATAAAACCCTTGTATTGGTAGTTAATGACCTAATTGATTATTTCCTCCTTGATAATTTGAATACCTTGATGCCATTGTCACCTTAGGTTGGGAATTTAATTAGTGATGCTATGTTATTTGTCACATTGGGTTGGTACGATTAGAATGCTTAGCCTTGCTTATTTTGCGAAAGGATTCATCATCACATGTGATTAATTAATTTGACTTAATGAGATATTGAATTGTGGTTGGTGCCACAGTGAATCGTGGTTGGTGCCACTGTTATAAAATTTGTGCCGTGACGTTGGTGCGTCATTGGCGGTGGTTATACAAAATTGGTTTTCACTCGGGCGAATGATCATGCAAGAAAGGGGAAGTGTGGATTCACTTCGTGGGATGTGGAAGTCTCGCCCGGGTACACTTAAGGACTTAACTTTGTGCGCCATTGATCCGAGTCTTACGTGCAAACCACATGTCCGGTATGGGACAGACTGGTGATTAATTTGGGATGTTTCAATTTCAATCTCGCTGGGATGAACATGGTTGCTGATTTACATGAGGCGCAAGGGGTGTGATGCGAAACCCTAGTGGGCGGGATTGGGTTGGAATTGAACATTGTAAAGGCCTTGTTGTGATTTCCTTAGCGCGAGGCTAATCACATCGTGTGGGTACAGATTGTGCAACCTCTGCAGAGTGTAAAACTATTCGAATAGCCGCGTCCTCGGTCATGGACAATGCTCGGTGATTTCACACGAGGTATAGTTATTTCTAAAAGTTTTGGACAGTGGATGGTTAATTCATCGTTGGTTTAACTTGTGGATGGGAGGTCCATAAGTGGTTGGTTTAGCTTATGGATGGGAGATCCATAAGTGGTTACTTCAATTCCTTTGATTATTATTTATTATTGTTTTACTTCAAATGCGCTTCAATCTATTTATTGTATTTTCAAATGCCGCTTTATGCAAATTAACCTTTCAGCGCTCCATTGGTAAGCCTTGCATATTATATTGCATTCATTTGTTACAAGCGGCTTGCCGAGTACCAATGTACTCACGGCTTTATGCCCTGTTGCTCGCTTGAGGAGGAGGAGTATCACCAGCAGGAGGTTCCGAATGAGAGTACTTGACGCGTCTTCGCGGATTAGGCTTCGTTCTCCACTCGATAGCCTGTGGGCGTGTCGATTGGCTGCTGCGCTTTCTTTTGGATTTCCGCTGCTAGTTTTTGTTAAGCCCTTCAGGCTAATAATTGTAAGCTTGGTCATAAGGTCGTATTCTGATAAATATTAATATAATTTGGATTTTCTTTAGAATATCGTGATGTGGATGATATTTATCTTTGTTCATACTGTGTGCACTAGCGTGATCCTGGACTAATGCAAAATACACAGGAGAGTCCGGATTTCCATACTCGGGTCTCTACAGGTTTGGTGTTATTTTTTATTCTCTTCACGAGATGGCATGAAACTTGGCATGAGAGGTCCAGAGGCTATTGCTAACCTATCCTCAAAGTTTCATAGCCAAATGATCAAAGATGAAATGGGAATTTGAGTTTTTGGGCAACCCTCTGTACTTTTCAGGTTTTTGTCCAAAATTCTGAATTTCTTGCTTCTATGTTTGATTTCTTTGTTTCCTTTAGCCTTCTTGCTATTTAGTTCAAATTCTCTCTTTTTGGCATGAAAAGAACAAGCTTTTATTTGTCAATTTCATTGTTTTTTTTGCTGTTTTTAGCTTTTACTGTGTGTTGTTTTTCAGTTTGAACTGCTCACTATTTTCAGCATAAATCCAGTAGTCTCATCTTCTCAAAGTTGCAGTTTTCAGCCACATATTGCTGCAGTTTTCAGCACTTCTTAACTGCAGTTTTCAGCCACAAATTGTTGCAGTTTTCTGCACTTCTTTACTGCAGTTTTCAGCCTCAAATTGCTGCAGTTTTCAGCCAAAAATTGCTGCTGTCCTGTTTTCAGTTTGCCTTCTTTGCTTTGTCAAGTAAAGCTCATTTTCAGTCTGTTCTTCCGAGAAGAATTTTTATCAAGCTGCCGCTCCGGTTTATGAAGTGATTTTACTCGTTCGTCAGTCTGGTTTTTAGTGAGCGAAACTCTTCTTCTTTATAGCTTCAATAGCTATCGGAGAGTAGAGAACTTTGTGGATACTTTTGAGGGGTCGTTTTTAATTGAGCGCCATTCACCCCCCCCTCTGTCGCCATTTCGGTCCAACATACACACTTAATAATGCAGGGATTTGCTTGAGTTGAGCAAGGACATTGTAGTAAACCTCAGGTATCTTTGTCATTCCCTCGCTGGGTATCTCATTCATTGCTTCACAAGAGTGAGGCGAGGGGGCTCAGCCCTACAGCGAGAGGGATACCTCGCGAGCTGGGCTAGTTCAGGCAGGCACTAACCTCCCCGTAAATTCATGTTAATTTCTTCTATGTGCACTTCTTTTGATGTGGTATCTGTTCAAAATACTTCATGTTCATGAGGGGTGAATAACTCCCTAGAACTAGAACTTGGCAAGTCTGAGGTGACATTACGGGAAATGTGGAAAATGTTCATCTCCTTCTAATTTTGGGACAAACCTAGGAGGGAATCATCGTCAACTTGGATCAGGTTGCCTCCTTATCATTGGGATATCACATGTTGATGTCTTTGGATAACGATATCACACAGGCGAACTCTTTAAAGGTAGTCGTCACTGCACCACATTCCATGGCTCCTCAGAGGATGCATCTTTGTGAACTATGGTATTTGACTTTGGTGCAAAAACCACGTTAGCTAATAAATGTTCAACTTTTGTGAGTGGCATCCATGATTTTTTATGAACTTCATCATCTTTTCTTGACGGAGAGTGTGGCTATTTCACGGTCACCACATTTACTGCATGATAGTTTGGATTGATAGCATCTATATCTAAATTGATCATTTTTTTCATTGATAGCTCTTTGGAGCCATTCTTTAAAGGCGAAATAATCTTCGATTATATGACCAACATACCTATGATACAGGTAGTACAAAGGATTATCGGTCTTGTTTACTTGTTTAGGCCTTCGCAGGTCTAACAAGTTCAAGGCATGATGTTCAAACATGTCCTTTACCAACTCCTGTCAGAAGATAAATTGCTTCTTAAGTAATTCATGGATGGACAGATGTTGCCTACCCCCGGGTTGTTCATTGTTTGTGCCCAAGATTGGGACATGGTCCTATGATGTAAAAGACATTCCTTTTGCATTTACTTCCGTTGATACCTTAGTTTTGCCCCATTGCTGGTCACTTTGGCTGTCGAATTGAAACACTTAGTAGGATGAAAAGCACTAGCATTCTTCTAGAGTTTCATAATTTAAAAAGATTTATTGAACTCTAACTTTGTAGCTGCCACCACTGAACTGAGGGCACTGAACATCTTAGGCTCTCACCGAGACATTTCTAGCAACCAATGTTGTTGCATCCCATGGACGCACATTTCAATGGCGTCTTCTAGATGCATCTCTCTAGCGAGGCACACATAGCTATTATGGAAACAAATTATGTAATCATCAATTCCCTCGTCTCATCTCTGGAGAACTTGCATGAATCTATTTTTATGGTGACAAAGTGTTTCTTGAAGGCTTCCATCATGCCCGCCCAATTGCGAATAGACCCAGCTCCGGTTCGCTCGTCGTTGCCTGTCGTGTCCATCACCGGTAGCTCCAGCTCCGGTTCCTCGTCTCCCGACTCGCAACCACCTCAGCAGCCTCGATCATCTTCAGCATCACCGACCGTCTGGACCTCAACACCTCCTGTGCCTAGTCCCAGTCCTCCTCGCCTCACCATGACCTAGCTCCGAAGTCCTGCAGCCATGCAGACAATCAAACTGTCACATAGCGCCGCACGAAACAGCATAATCAATATTAGCATTAATGAAAGGTACTCAACCCTAGAATACCCAAAACAAACTCAAACTCTCTAACACAACCGTCAATTACTCATCACAAATATGGGGACACCTCCACATGGTCTCTCAATCTCCCCCTTGATGAGTATATTGACAAACACAGAAAAAGCATAAGATTGAGTTTGTTTGAAAGTCATACATGGTCTAAAAGAGAACAAAGAGATGCAAGACCATGTAGACAAAGGAGCAAAAGAAAAGAGCAAGATTTCCACAAAAGCTCCCAAAAATTGGCCTTTTGTTCCAATATTCTCCCCTTTTGGCAATAAAGTCATCAAGAAGCTTGGAGGAAAATAAATCATGATATGAATAAAATGGCTGAATTTTATTCAAGCTAAGCAATGAGAGACATGAAGATTATCCAAAATGACTATTGAGTATTACACCAAGCCATAACTCATATGAATGCTATCAAGATCATGACAAAATATGCATAATCAAGTCAAGCCACATAAGTAACAATCTGAATATTAGATGAATTTGTAAGTATGTCAAGCTATTCAAGATCAAAGTCTAGCTAGAGGTATCCAAAGATGATGCAAGCCATGTCAATAATTTAAGTGGAACCAAGAAGCTAGAATTGAGTCATTTATAGTGCTACAAGTTCAAGAATGAGTTATTTGTTTAAGTACTTGGTTCTTTTTGTAGTTAAGCAAATTTAGCACAAAGGACATGTTTTTCTTTTGAAACTCATGGTCGTTTCCAACTAAAATTTTAGTTATGTGCTAGATCTCAAGGCTTATGCGACCACTCCAAGCAAGAAGCTTAAGGAGGTGATCTTGGTCATCCAAAACTCCCCCTGAGTTCATGCCTAGTGCAATGGCAAGCAGTCTCATGAGAAAGAATTGGTGAGATCAGTTCTTTCGCACACAAAAGAGATCTTTTTGCTTTCTTAAACAATTGTACTAACTCATGCTTCATCAAGAAACTAGCATAGCTCAATCTAAAGCTCAATAAAGATTCAAGACTCAACTCAGCCTATTTGACATGGCATGAATCATAAAAGGATAACTAAAGACAGACTAGTCTTAAGAGCTAATATGACATGTCTTAATTCAAGTCGTGCATGTTTAATCAACTTATCAATGACAAAGGCTTGACGACACATATAAAGACATGATAAATCTAGCAATTAAGCACAAATCATGGCAGGATGTAATGCATTGCAAACATGTCATAAAAGGATAATAGTCAAGGCTCCATAAAGTTAATTACAATACAGAATGCTGAAATACAAGAAAATCCAGCTCCCCCTCAACATATGACGCACTTTTAGTTCAAGTTGAGTTATGTCAATATTAGACTCCAGAAGCTCCCAAATGAACTCCCCTGAACCAAAGCTATAAAAACAAGAAGCTGTGAAAGATAATCAGAAGAGGCAGTCCTTAGAGCATAGACAAGATATAGAGGATACTAAGGCTCAGACTGACTCTCATCTACCCCATATGACCCTAGGACTATCAGCTAGTCATCTAACACACTAAGGAGCAAACACGTTCCCTGTCTACCCAAGGGTGGCCCAACCCTTGTTAGAACCTATAAGAAGTGAGTGAGCTCAACTTAGTGAGAAGATGGACAACTAATAAACAGCATCCTAGAACCACAAGATGAGAGTAAGAAGTCTAAGCAACTAGATGAGAGAAACACTCTAATCTATGCTAGGAGGACTAACCCAATGCACCCAAATGCAATGCAACAAAATGAGAATGGGAGCATAATATATAGGATAAAATAGTAAAGCACAAAGCTCCCCCTCACTACAATCCATAAGGACAAACCACCCCAAGCTCTCCCCGCAAGGCTGAAAACCTAGAGCTATCCAAAGGCTTGGTAAAGATATCAGCCAACTGGTGGTCACTCTCCACAAACTGCAGCACTATATCACCCTTCTCCACATGGTCTCTAAGGAAGTGATATCGGCTATCAATGTGCTTGGTCCGAGAGTGTTGCACTGGGTTCTTGGCAATGTTAATAGCAGAAGTGTTATCACAAAAGAGTGGAATACTGTCTATAACTAACCCAAAGTCCCGTAGGGTCGAAGCCATCCAAAGTACCTGGCTGCAACAACTGGCGGCGCAACGTACTCAGCCTCTGCGGTGGACTGTGCAATACCAGACTGCTTCCTAGAGGACCAAGAGACAAGAGAAGTGCCAATGAATTGGCAAGTGCCAGAAGTGCTCTTCCTATCTATCCTACAGCCAGCAAAATCTGCGTCTGAGTAGGCTCTAATGGAAAGACAGGACGAGGAAGAGTACCAGATACCATACTCAATGGTAGCTCGAAGGTACTAAAGAATGCGCTTCACCGCCTGGCGGTGAGATACGCGAGGAGAAGCCTGAAACCGAGCACATAGACACACGAAGAAGTGTATGTCCGGTCTCGAGGCAGTGAGGTACAAGAGGGAGCCAATCATGCTTCTGTACTCTTTTTGGTCAACTGGCTCGCCATCCTCATCTGGGTCAAGTGAAGCTGTTGATGCCATTGGAGTTGACACAGGCTTACCATCACTCATGTTAAAGCGTCTCAGGAGGTCACGAGTGTACTTGCCCTGATGCAAGAAAGTACCCTCCCGAGTCTGCTTGATCTAGAAGCCAAGGAAGAAGGTCAACTCGCCCATCATGCTCATCTCAAACTCAGTGCTCATGACATTCGAGAACTGTGAAACAAGAGCATGAGAAGAGCCGCCAAAGATGATATCATCCACATAAATCTGGACGAGTAGAAGGTCATTGCCATACCTACGAATGAACAAGGTCTTGTCTACCTTACCCATCTCAAACCCATGACTCAACAGGCAGGACTTAGCCTCTCATACCAAGCTCTAGGGGCCTGCTTAAGTCCATATAAGGCTTTGGAAAGCTTGTAGACATGGTTTGGGTATTTAGGGTTCTCGAAACCTGGAGGCTGTCTAACATAGACCTCTTCCTTAATAAACCCATTGAGGAAGGCACTCTTGACATCTATTTGGTAAAGTTTGAAGCCCTTAGACGCTACAAAGGTAAGCAGAATCCTAATGGCCTCTAGCCTAGCTACAGGGGGCAAAGGTCTCCTTAAAGTCTAGACCCTCAACCTGGGAGTAACCCTGAGCTACCAGTCTAGCCTTGTTCGAATGACTACCCCATCCTCACTCTGCTTGTTTTTGAACACCCACTTGGTACCAATGACATTATGACCTCTAGGGGGCTCAACAAGCAACCAGACCTTATTTCTCTCAAAGTTCTCTAACTCCTCATGCATGGCATTGACCCAAGCCTCATCAGAAAGAGCATGACTAACATCCTTGGGCTCGAAAGTGGCAACGAAAGTAGAATGGAGACAGAAGTGAGACATGCCAGACTTTGAACGTGTGACACGCTCAAAGAGATCTCGAATCATCTGCTCTGAAGGATGGTCTTTCTGGATATTTTGGGGAGGTCCTGGATGAGATGCAGTGGCCTCTACCTCATGAGCTGATGAGGTAGGAACAGAGCCACTAGCTCCAGAAGAAGCAAAAGGCATGGGCTGATCTCCTCGAGGTGCAGTGGAAGAAGCAAGCACCTCAAGGGGAGGAGGAACTGGATCAAGTAGACAACCCTCATCTCCATCCTCCTCATCATCCACAAAGATGGTCTCGGACTGCTCTAAAAAACCTGAGGTATCAGGCCTAGTCCCCAGACTGGCCTCATCGAATGTCACCTCACAGGTCTCTATCAACTTACTAGACTCGCAGTTCCAGATCCTATAAGCCTGCAAAGAAGTCGAGTAACCTAGAAATATATCATCACAAGAACGTGACTCGAACTTATCTAGATTCCCGGACTTTAAGATAAAACACTTACAACCAAACACGTGAAAATGAGATACACTGGGCTTTCGCCCGTATCTCAACTCATAAGAGGTACGATGCAAGTTTGCCCTGAGAAAGACTTTGTTGGTAACATGGCACGCGGTGGCTATAGCCTCAGCCCAAAACTTCCTAGGTGTAGAGTACTCATCAAGCATCGTCCTGGCTATCTCGACCAAGGTACGGTTTTTCCTCTCCACAACGCCATTTTGCCGAGGGATGTATGGAGAAGAGAATTGGTGCTCTACACCTGTCTCACCGCAGAACCTCTCAAAATAGGAATTTTTGAACTCCGTGCCATTGTCAGTGCGAATTGCTCATAAGACACCCGGGAGCTCAACAAAAAGCCTACTAAACAAACCCCAAAAATGGGTAAATATCTCATCCTTCGAGGCTAAGAAAAACACCCAAGAATACCTTGAGAAGTCATCGACCACGACAAGAATATATCACTTCCCTCCTGCTGACTGCACTCGAGCTGGGCCAACTGTGTCTGTTGTAGGGGTGCCCAACCCCCCGTGACTGGGCCGTGCAATTAGTCTAACGTGTAATAGGCCCAATAGTGTAGAGGAATATAACAGTGTAAATATACCAATGTACCCTCATCCCTTGTAAGTACTAAGGGGTAGAATGGGGGTTTCCCATTCTACCCCACTCATATATATAAAACCCCTCAGGAGGGGCAAACGGGGGACATCCTCTCACTCTCACCAACCTCTCTCACAGATCTAGCTCTCCTCGTCTCCTTCTACTAGTCTCCTCCATTCCTGTTTAGCCTGTAGCTACAACAGATGGCGCCAACCGTGGGGACTGGGCAAGAAGTCACACAGAGGAGAATCGCCATGACCGAGCAGGGATACATCATGGCGCGCTGGATCCCGCTCGACCGGAACGGAAGATACTATCAAAAATCCATCAATCCATCGTCATAAGCACCGCAGATAAGTCCAGATCTGGCAGATCTGGCGAAGTGTAGACCCCGCGCAGACGAAGCTCGGACCCCGCGTCAAGCCCGGACCCTGCGTTCCAGCCCGCCGCGTTGAAGCCTCCGAGCGCTACGCTGCTCCGCTGCAACGGATACTACGACTCCGTGCTTAAAAGTAGCTGTCCATGCAGGCATGATTTTTCTTTCTCTTGCGTGCATGCGCATTCATTGCATCAGCGAGCCCCATGTATACGCCAAGAGCACTTATCCACCCACGCATGGCGCCTCGCTCTCTCTTCAAGTGAGCATGCATGCATGAACTGTTTCGCCTCCACGATCGCCTTCTTGCATACGTGCGAGATAGGCATGCAAGTATACACCCATCCGCAGCTCTCTTTTCTCTCTCCGTCAGGTTCTTGCCTTTACGGTGTGCAAAGCGATGGATGAGCGGTGTCCGTATCTACAGCCAATAGCATCATCTCCGCATCGCGCGCCCCGCGAAGCCTACCCGCCTGATGCCTCGCCTCCGCATTGAGCTCTACCGCATCTTTGCCTCCGTCTCGCGAGTCCAAGCCGTTAGCGGCGACTACGCTGGCCTCCGTCCATGCATGCATGGCTCGCGCGCCGGGCCTCTTCGACCGCCAAGATGACGCGTTCATCGGCGTCGGCGGGCCGGGACCATCCATCAAGCAGCAGCGTGCCGCACTGTGGTCTTCGCGCCAAGCTCCACATCGCAGCCCGCCACGCCAAAGCCTCTACGCCGATCGGTCTCCGACCTCGACGCGGTCGGCCCTCGCCGACTCCGTGGCAACCGCGGTCGGCAAGACGCCATCGATGACTCTGCGCAGGATGCCGCGGTGCTCGGCTAAAAGACAAGCGTATGCATGCTCGCCGACAGCAGCAAGGTTCGGCCTCGGCTCTTCTCCGCGTCGCCGAAGACGTCAACCAAACACGGTCCGAGCGCTGGTGGTCTCTGCCGCTAGGACCTCGTCGAGCCTTCGGCTTCGCCGCGACCTCGCCTCCGAAGTCTCCACGTCGTCGAGCCCTTCGTAGGCTTCCGTTGCTGGGCGCAGGACCTCGTCGAGCCACGACCTCGCCTCCGAAGTCGCCGCGTCGTCGAGCCCTTCGCAGGCTTCCGTTGCTGGGCGCAGGACCTCGTCGAGCCTTCGGCTTCGCCGCGACCTCACCTCTGAAGTCTCCGCGTCGTTGAGCCCTTCGCAGGCTTCCGTTGCTGGGTGCAGGACCTCGTCGAGCCTTCGGCTTCGCCGCGACCTTGCCTCCGAAGTCTCCGCGTCGTCAAGCCCTTCGCAGGCTTCCGTTGCTGGGCGCAGGACCTCGTCGAGCCTCCATAGTCTCCGTGACGACGCCTCTGACCTCCGCTTTCGCCTCGCCGAAGCCTCAGTTATTGAAGAGCCACTGCCATGCGCGAGGACTTCAGTCGGCCGGCCAGCACCACCTCACCTTGGCTCCGCGCGGTTGCATGGCGTGCATGGCTCATGCGGTCGCGGGGCATTTCTCAAGCACGTGCCTTCGCTCGCCTCCACGGTGCCAAGGCGGCCGGACCTCACTCGCCCCGCGACGCCTCGAAGACCAACCCGCCCCGCAATGCTCCACGACGGCAAGGACGCTCGACGCCACGGCCTCCGTGATGGCAGCGCGCCGCAACGGGCGGTTCGTGCATGCGACTCGCTGGCGCGTCCTCGGTCCGCGAGCCTCGCGCATCGCACCGCCGAAGGATGCCCGCTGGACCATGGACTCCGCGGCGAGACCTCTCGGCCAAGACTCGCCACGGATGAAGTGGGCTGCGGCCTCTCCCACACTCGTCCGGGACGACAGCGGCGTCGAAGTATCCGTCCTGCATGAGCTTCACAACGCGTAAGCACATACTGCACGAGACTCCACACGCGCGGCTCGACCTCCGCACGGCGCTCCGCGACCCGGCCTCCGCCTCCCCGCGCCGGACTCCACAGGCGCAGCATGAGCTTCCACGTCGACTCCGCCAGCCCCGCGCAGGACCTCGCATTCGCGGGCCGGGCTTCACAAGACTTCGTCCCAGAGCCCGAGTCCATCAGCAGGACCTTGCTCCGCGACCTGGACTTCACCGACCTCCGCCCGTGTTGCCGTCATGCCATTTCCCGAAGACTTCGCCGAGCTTCGCTAGCCTCTGCCGAGTCTCCGCACACCCGCGAGCTGACAAGTCCTCGCGTCGACTCCATGCGACGTCAAGCCTCCGCGTCGTGCGGCGGATGGAAGCGATGGACGCAGACGCGTGCATGCACGCACGCATGCATGGCGACAGCATGGAAAAATTCCACCCACGAGAAGTCGCCGAAATCCAGCGGGAAGACCCATGCAGGCAGCAGGCAGGCTCCACGTATCCACCCATGCATAAGTGAAACCCATGCATGCAAGAGTTCTGCTCGTCTTCATGTAGGAAAGACAAGTTCCCCAGTAGGAAAACCCATGCATCCACAGCCTGTGGGTGCTCGAGGTCACCATGGGGCCTGCTGTCCCGCAAGCGAAGACAGCCACGAGCGGCGGTCGTGGAGCAGCAGCAGCACAGGAGATTCGCAATGCGCCGCATGCGAGCTACAGCGAGGATAGCTGGAGCGGCATGTCGTGGAGCTCGGCGCCCCGACGCTCGCGCTACCTCCGCGCTCGCCTAAAGCCTCATTGCCGGTTGGCCTCCGGCCTTCGCTCGTCTCGCGCTGCTAAAGTGGGCTCCGGGCCTTCGGACGTCTTCGGCGGGGTCTCCTCGGCAAAACTTCACCGGTTGCCACACGTGCATTGCGTTTCGGGCCTTTGCGCATCACCGACTGACTATGTTGCAAACGCTGCATGTGTGCATGGCCATGCACGTGCATCGCCGGAAACCAGGAAGAGGGCGCAGCGGTATCCACCTTTCTGGTGCTGGTCGTGCCTCCGCTAGCGTCGTGCAGCCGTCCTACAATGCGCACGCATCGCATACGGTACTGCGAGGCTCTACTAAATTCCATTGTGTTTCTTGCGTGCATGGCTTTAAGGAAGTGGTTATGCAGCATGTTGTTTATTGCATTTGTGGTTCCAGTGTAAGAGCATTTGATTTGGCCGTGCGTTCTGGAGCGTGTTGTTGTCGCATTTCTCCGGCCATTTTCTTCGATGCCTCTGTTCTGGTCCTATTTTTAATTTAAATCGCACGATTGCCTTGAGCGTCGGCGTAGTCTGCGGACTCTAAATAAGACGTAGCGTTGAGCTTGCCTCCACACGCGCCAGTCTACGGACTCTAAATAAGACGTAGCGTCGAGGTCCGCCTCCGCACGCGCCAGTCTACGGACTCTAAATAAGACGTAGCGTCGAGGTCCGCCTCCGCACGCGCTAGTCCACGGACTCTAAATAAGACACAACGGGGGGACGCCTCCGCGCGCACTCTACGGAGTATAAATAAGACGTAGCATCGAGGTACGCCTCCGCACGCACCAGTCTACGGACTCTAAATAAGACGTAGCGTCGAGGTCTGCCTCCGCATGCACTCTACGGAGTATAAATAAGATACGGATGTTGTCCCTGCGCACTCCACTGAGTATAAACAAGACGTGGATGTCCCGCGCACGTGTGGGCGTCGCTCCCGCACGTACTCACCGGAGTATAAATAGACGTGGTTGAAGTTCCCACGCACTCTACGGAGTATAAATAAGACGCGGATGTTATCCCTGCGCACTCTACTGAGTATAAACAAGACGCGGATGTCCCGCGCACGTGTGGGCGTCGCTCCTGCACGTACTCTCCGGAGTATAAATAGACGTGGTTGAAGTTCCCACGCACTCTACGGAGTGTAAAAATTGCGGCATACCGAAACACTAGGGAGTGCCTCACTTTCAGCGGCGCACCACTTGGATATCACGCCCTCGCGCGTGTTGCACCAGGGAGTGCACCGCGAGTTTTTGAAGGTAGGGGAACGGCGGCTCCGCCTCCTTGCCTCCGCGTGCGTAGCGCCCTCGGCCTACGTCGCGAGCGCCCGCTCTCCGCGGGCACTGTTTTTGAAGGTAGGGGAACGGCGGCTCCGCCTCCTTGCCTCCGCGCGCGTAGCGCCCTCGGCCTACGTCGCCAACGCTCGCTCTCCACGGGCACTGTTTTTGAAGGTAGGGGAACGGCGGCTCCGCCTCCCTACCTTCGCGCGCGTAGCGCCCTCGACCTACGCTGCACGCGCCCGCTCTCGCGGGCACTATTTTTGAAGGTAGGGGAACGGCAGCTCCTCCCCCCTGCCTCTGCACGCGTGGCGCCCTCTGCCTACGTCGCAAGCGCCCACTCTCCGCGGGCACTGTTTTTGAAGGTAGGGAACGGCGGCTCCGCCTCCCTGCCTCCGCGCGCGTAGCACCCTTGGCCTACGCTGCGCGCGCCCGCTCTCCGCGGGCACTGTTTTTGAAGGTAGAGGAATGGCAGCACCGCCTCCCTGCCTACGCTGCGCGCACCCGCTCTCCGCGGGCACTGTTTTTGAAGGTAGGGGAACGGCGGCTCCACCTCCTCCTCCCGCGCGTAGCGCCTCGCCTACGCCGCAAGCGCCTCTCTCGCAGCACTTTGTTTTTGAAGGGAGGGGAACGCGCTCCGCCTCGCCTCCGCACGGTAGCGCCCTCGCCACGCTGTGCGCGCCGCCGCTCCGCGAGCGCTGTTTTGAAGGTAGGGGCAGCAGCTCCGCCTCCCTGCTCCGTGCATGTAGCGCCCTCGGCCTACGTCGCAAGCGTCCGCTCTCCGTGGGCACTGTTTTTGAAGGTAGGGGAACGGCGGCTCCGCCTCCATGCCTCCGTGCGCGTAGAGCCCTCGGCCTACGCTGCGCACGCCCGCTCTCCGCGGGCACTGTTTTTGAAGGTAGGGGAACGGCGGCTCCGCCTCCCTACCTCCGCGCGCGTAGCACCCTCGGCCTACGCTGCGCGCGCCCGCTCTCTGCAGGCACTGTTTTTGAAGGTAGGGGAACGGCGGCTCTGCCTCCCTACCTCCGCGCACGTAGCGCCCTCGGCCTACGTCGCAAGTGCACGCTCTTCGCGCGCACTATTTTTGAAGGTAGGGGAACGGCGCCGTCCGCCTCGTAGGCATCGCCTCGGCGGGACGGCACGTCGTCGGCGTTGGACGACGAGTCTTCGGCGCTCGGCTTCGCCGTCCACCTTGTAGGCATTGCCTCGGCGGGGTGGCACGTCTTCGGCGCTCGACGACATGTCTTCGGCGCTCGACTTCGCCGTCCGCCTCGTAGGCATCACCTCGGCGGGACGGCACGTCCTCGGCGCTCGATGACACGTCTTCGGCGCTCGACGACACGTCTTCGGTGCTCGACTTCGCCGTCTGCCTCATAGGCATCGCCTCGGCGGGACGGCACGTCGCCGGCACTCGACGACACGTCTTCGGCGCTCGACTTCGCCGTCCGCCTCGTAGGCATCGCCTCGGCGGGACGTCACGTCCCCGACGCTCGACGACACGTCTTCGGCGCTCGACTTTGCCGTCCGCCTCGTAGGCATCACCTCGGCGAGACGGCACGTCCTCGGCGCTTGATGACACATCTTCGGCGCTCGACGACACGTCTTCGGTGCTCGTCCTTGCCGTTCACCTTGTAGGCATCGCCTCGGCGGGACAGCACGTCGCCGGCGCTCGATTCGCCGTCCGCCTGCGCCTCGGCGGGACGGCACGTCCTCGGCGCTCGACGACACGTCTTCGGCGCTCAACGACATGTCTTCGGCGCTCGACCTCGCCGTCCGCCTCGTAGGCTTTGCCTCAGCGGGACGGCACGTCGCCGGCGCTCGACGACGCATCTTCGGCACTCGACTTCGCCATCCACCTCGTAGGCATCGCCTCGGTGGGACGGCACGTCCTCGGCGCTCGACGACACGTCTTCGGTGCTCGACGACACATCTTCGACGCGCGAGTTCGCCGTCCGCCTCATAGGCATCGCCTCGGCGGGACGGCACGTCGCCGGCGCTCGACGACACGTCTTCGGCGCTCGACTTCGCCGTCCGCCTCGTAGGCATCGCCTCGGCTCGACGACACGTCTTCGGCGCTCGACTTCGCCGTCCGCCTCGTAGGCATCGCCTCGGCGGGACAGCACGTCCTTGGCGCTCGACTTCGCCGTCCGCCTCGTAGGCATCGCCTCGGCGAGACGGCACGTCGCCGGCGCTCGACTTCACCGTCCGCTTCGTAGGCATCACCTCGGCGAGACGACACGTCGCCGGCGCTCGACGACATGTCCTCGGCGCTCGACGACACGTCTTCGGCGCTTGACGGCGCCGTCCGCCTCGTAGGCATCGCCTCGGTGGGACGGCACGTCTTCAGCGCTCGACTCTGCCGTCCATTTCGTAGGCATCGCCTCGGCGGGACGGCACGGCTCCGGCGCTTGACTCCGCCGTCCGCTTTGTAGGCGTTGCCTCGGCGGGACAGCTCGGGATTCAGCGCAGGAGCTCATTGATTTCTTCATAGGCATTGCCTCTGGGGTCTGCAAGCTACCAGTTGCAACGTCTCACCACTCGGCACCCTCGCGCTTGCTGTCGGGGAACGGGGGGCTGGGGTGGTTGATCACGTCAGCTCGCCCATCGGGACCTCAGCACTTGTTGTCGAGGGAGTACTGTTGTAGGGGTGCCCAACCCCCCGTGACTGGGTCGTGCAATTAGTCCAACATGTAATAGGCCCAATAGTGTAGAGGAATATAACAGTGTAAATATACCAATGTACCCTCATCCCTTGTAAGTACTAAGGGGTAGAATGGGGGTTTCCCATTCTACCCCACTCATATATATAAAACCCCCCAGGAGGGGCAAACGGGGGACATCCTCTCACTCTCACCAACCTCTCCCACAGATCTAGCTCTCCTCTTCTCCTTCTACTTGTCCCCTCCATTCCTGTTTAGCCTGTAGCTACAACAGTGTCCATATGGAGCATCTGTCCTGGTGCATCTGTCATAGTCACTGTGACCAGAGGATGAGAAGCAGCAACTATCTTGCCGTGCCGGCAAGGAGCACAAACTAAATCTTTGACCATCTTGAGTTTGGGTAGACCATGAATGAGATCATGGCCGCTAACTCGAGTCAAATGGTCAAATCCAATATGACCAAGTCTCCTATGCCAGAAAGTAAGGTCATGGGACTCAGAAGCAACTAAACACCTGAGAGGATCACCAGAAGACTCAACAAAATCAGCACGAAAGATCCTCCCATATCTAGAAATCCCACAAACCAAACTCCCCAAGGAATCAAGAATTTTGCAAGCGTTTTTCTTGAAGCTCACCTCGAAACCGTCATCGGTAAGCTGAGAAACTGAAAGCAAATTGTACTGCAGCTTACTTACCAAGTCAACATCTTTTAAAATAAATAAATCATTAACGCGCATAGTACCTTTCGCGATGACGCTCCCAGACGAAGCATCTCCAAAGGTGATAGTCTCATCACCTGGAGCACGGGCTAGGGAAGAGAACCAACGGGAGTCTCCGATCATGTGTCGAGAACAGCCGGAGTCAACAAGCCAAACCTCTCCCATCCCTGCCCGGCAAACCTAAGTCAACAAGAGAGTAAAGGCTCAGTACTGGGATAAATCAAAAGAGATTTTGGAACCCAATACTAAGTCACACGTCGAGCAGAAGAAGTAGTCACACACGACTGACCTCTAACTACCCTACGCTCTCTGTCGCTCAAAAAGTCAGAAGGTCCACGAGCAGACCTGAAGCTGTTGCTGGGTCCGACTGCTATGGAGGAGCGAGTCGGAGCACAGGCAACATGCTGATCTCGCCGCGGGTAGCTATCTCGACGGGGGAAATGAGATCTACCCTCAGGACGGTGGAAGTCACAACCAGAGGCATATCGAGGACAAAAATCAGAAAAGCCAGAACAGCCAAGTCCTCGATGCTTCCCAAACCCATCAACAGAAGCAACTCTCGACCTCGTGTTGGTCTTAGGTGCACTCAAGGTCTGGGGCTGACAATGAATACGCCTAAGAGCCTGAACACGGTCTCTATGCGCGATCTTGGCGCGCCTGAAGCATTTCTCGACCAAGTGTCCATCCTTCTAACAGAAGGTACAATGGTACTTCACCTTCTGAGAGGTAGAAGTAGCATGATGAGGCTTCGCCTTTTGAGAGGTTGAAGCAACAGGTGAGAAGTGCATGTATCAAGCTCAGAAGACAGACTATCATGAGAGATCCTTAATTTCTCTATATCACCAAGCAAAGAAGAGCATGTATCACATTCGTCACGGGAGGGAGCAGATATAAGTGAAGTAAGCTCCCATGACAATCTATCTACTTCCTTCTCCAACTCACTACACCTAGCTCTAGATCTAGCATAAAATCTTCCTAGCTTAAGAAAAGCATCATTGAGCTGGCCATAGGAGGGATATACCTCATCGGAGTCTGAGTAGAGCTCGCTATCGCTGATGTCACCCTCAAGGGCCATGAAGCACATGCCGCTGAAGTCATCACCATCCTTGGGATCTTGATCGTCCTTCCCATCGTCGTCACTCCACCCCTCTACCTCGCTGAGGTCGAGGTCGTCGAAGGCAGTGAGGACGCGGTGGAAGAGCTTCTTGCCTTTGCCAAGGTTACGAAACTTCTTCTCTTTGCTTGGGGGCTTCTTATTGTAGTTCTTATTGGTGTAGTCGTTCTTGCTCGAAACGTCGTAGTCGTTCTTGCCCTCCAGCTTGGGGCAGTTTGCCCGAATGTGGTTGGGGCCACCACACTCAAAGCAAATCACACGTCCTCCTCTCTTTCTCTCCCTAACCCTCTTGTATGCATGAGAGAATTTTCTGGCTAAGAGGGTTAGTTGGTTTTCTGGAAGCTGCTCTAGATGATCATCTTTAATTTCACATAGAGCAGCAAGAGAGAAACCCGAAATCACATCAGAAGAGGATCTAGAAGCAGAACTGGGATCGGTGACCAAAGCCATCGACTGTGACATCGACTTTCGAGAGACAATGTCAATCTCATGAGTCTTGAGGCGTGAGTACAATGCAACAAGAGACAAAGTTGAAAGGTCCGTCATGTCCTTGATAGTGGTCACTTTCATCTCCCAAACACGCAAATCCAAAGTCGAAAGCATTTGACAGCGTTGTCCGAGTCGGGGTATGTGAGACCAACCGCTCGAAGGTTGCTCAAAATCTTGTGGAATCTCGCAAAACACTCATCAAGGGACTCTCCAGCGAGCATTTCAAACTTGTTGTAATCTCGCTTGAACTGGTCCTGTCGTACCGTCTTAATTTGGGTGGTGCCCTCATGGTAATCATCAAGGGTCACCCAAATATCGAAGGCCGGCGTAGGATGAGAAATGCGATCAAACTCGTTTCGGCTCAAACCTTGGATGATGATATTCCTCACCTTAGCATTCGCCTCAACATCAGGCATGTTTGCCACATTGATGTTCTCATCGGCAGGTACAACAAAGTGTGTTTTAACCTTGCGCCAGATCACATAGCTCTGAGCCTGAATATAGGTCTCAATCCGACTCTTCCAGAAGGGATAGTCGATCCCATCAAAGATCGGGGGCTTGGTGGAATACTTGTCCATTGCCATGGCTCACAGACCGGTTAAGATCTATCGAGAAGAGCTAACCGGCTCTGATACCAATTGTAGGATCGGAAATGGCAATAGAGGGGGGGTGAATGATGCCTTTAAAAATTTGCCCCCTAAAGTATTCTCAAGGATCTCTCCTCCGATAGCTATGAGAAGCTATGAAGTAGATGAATCATGCTCTCTGGAAAACCTTACTGGATAGACACGAGAACAAGGCAAAAAAGAACAGAGCAAATCTGAAGACTGCATTGAAAAATGGCCTTAAGGCCAGTCTGACCGCCATGACTAGGCCGGTCAGACCGCCTTTGCCTGGCCGGTCAGACCGCCTTTACCAGGCCGGTCAGACCGCCACAGCACCTCCGGTCAGACCGACGGTATAAAATCGGTCTGACCGGGCATCGAATAAGAGAACAGCGAGGCCGAAATTTAGACACTTAAGAACTGAAATCTTCAGACAGCAGGGAAATTGATGAACTTTGGCTATTCCTCTCAGGCCGAAAGAAAAAGGACTCTAATCTAAATAGCAAGAGCACCTAGGGAACCAAGGCATTCAACCAGAAGAGCAAAGAATCAACTTTTGAGTAGAAATCTGAAAATGGATAGAGAATGAAGCTAGTTTTCAAATTACTCATCAACCTCAAATCTTTTGCTCATGATCCTTTGCAAACAACAGAAAGGTATTCTCAGAGGTGTAAATATGAAGCTAGAATCACTCCTCCCAGGTTATCCAAATAAATCTCATGTTCCCCTGACATCAAACCCTAGAAAAATTGAAATAGAGGAAATGGAGCTGAGCTGAAAAGAGAGATTCTTTGATTTAAACAGTTGGCTCTTGGGAACTAATTGACCAAATGGTCTTGAGGCATATTCCCATCACAGAGCAACCCACTTTGCAACTAATCAATCAAGAAATCATCTCAAAATCACAAGAACTGAGAACTGCAAATAAACTCAGGCAAAAACACAGAAGGCACAAACGGGAATAACTCAACCTCAATCCTTCTCACATTCATTCAATACCATGAATGCTTACAGAGGAATGATTACACAAAGAGATACACCCCACTCACTGCATGCTTGAGAAGGGAACTCACACTCACAGAGCACACACGCAGGAAATGAACCACTGCCTTCTCACTTTCTTAACCTCAACTCACTACCTACTCCACTTCTTAAAGCCAGACACACAGCCATAAGAAGGAAAACAAGAATTGCAGGCCAACACACACTACCAACCTCACACACCAATGAGGCAAGAAAGTCAAAGCTCCAGGATTTGGAGGGAAACAGCGTCCCACTTATAGCTTGAGTCAAATCTCCAAATTGCCCACAAGCACCTTCCCGGAAGCTTCCTGTAACCGGCACCTTGACCGTCTGGACCTCGACTCCTCCCTGAGTCTAGTCCCGGTCCGCTTTGCTGCACACGACCGCACCCGGCATCCTGACCGTCTAGACCTCCAACTCCACCTGAGTCTAGTCCCGGTCCACCTCGCCGCTATCTTTCGTGTCCATCCGACATCGACCGACTGGACCTCCGACTCCACCTGAGTCTAGTGCTGATCTTTCCATCGCACACGACCGCAACCGACTCCCAACCGTCTGGACCTCCGACTCCTCCCTGAGCCTAGTCCCGGTTCGCTCGTCATTTCCCGTCGTGTCCATCACCGGTAGCTCCGGCTCCTTGTTTCCCGACTCGCAACCACCTCAGCAGCCTCGATCATCTTCGACATCATCGACCGTCTGGACCTCAACACCTCCTGTGCCTAGTCCCGGATTTCCGAACCCGGACCCTCTGTGTATTACTGCACTAGTCCCAGATCAAAGCTAGTGCACACAGTTAAACAGAAATGAATACATAACCAGCAACGCTTTATTACAATATTAAAGAGTACAGACCGAAAGGTCTCATTATTACAATTGAGGTTTCATGACCTCGCACACACGAAACACAGCGGAAGCAAAAGATAAACTCGGTGAAGACCCATCAATACGCCACAGACAATTGACTGGGGAAGCGTGACCTAGAACTCCTGGAATCCTTCATCGAAGCCACCGGCGAAGTAGTCGTAGTCACCTTCTTGAGCTTCGTATTCTTCTGAGATTTATTTTTGAGTGTAGCATGTGAGTACATAAAGTACTCCGCAAGTCTTGGGAAAAATGCATAGATGCAAGGCTTGACAAAGGAAGGCTATATGGTTCTTTTGCACAAAGCAATGTTTTAAATTCAATTACCAATAACTATTTTCAAAGGCATCCATTTATTAAAATAATGGTTTTAACAGAACTAACATTAACTCACTAGTGAAGGTTCCATCTACCAACACTAGCTTCAATAACTTGAACAAGTTTAATCTGCAGGTTACATCCACCTCTCTCGCTCCAA
This sequence comes from Dendrocalamus sinicus, assembly GCA_036346575.1. NCBI lineage: Eukaryota > Viridiplantae > Streptophyta > Magnoliopsida > Poales > Poaceae > Dendrocalamus > Dendrocalamus sinicus. Next base: position 7,542,067 of record CM070653.1, on the reverse strand, counting down.
GCGCGGGATACCCTTCAAGAGTTCCCTCCACTCTCGGAATACAAAACTTTTGATTTTAAAACCAAAACCAGAAATCTACCATGTGAATGCATTCCTTGCCCGCCCTTGACCGTGGGCACGGCTATTCGAATAGTTTTACACTCTGCAGAGGTTGTACAACTTTACCCACAAGAGATAAATTATCCTAAAAGTCAACATGCTTCCTTTGGCATGAGACCCAGATAAAATATCACAAAGCCTTTACCTTACTCTAATCTAGCTAGATACCACCATTGAGGTTTCACCGCAGTAGGCTAACTGCCCGAACCGAAGCCCCCTTTGCGCCATATGAGTACAGTAAATCCCTGTCCCTCACTGTGAATAACCAGTCCATCCCTGGCATCCACTTTCCACTGGTGGCACCTAAACTAGACTATCATAAGTTAGTTAGCTAGGTCGTACCCATATAGACTTGTGGTTGTACGGTTAATGCTCAGTTTGGACAAACACAAGCGTCGGTCCTTAATTGACTAGGGTGGAACCTACACCTTACAAGATCTCGTGCTTCCTGCACCAATCCAAACCAACCATCCACCCTAATCTAAACCAACTTTCACATTTTAGTTTATTTTTAAAACACAGTGACAACTCCAATTGCCACTTCCTTTACAAACACAAGGGTTCAACAATAAATCATAATTTTCCCATTTTCAAGATTTTTCCAAAGGTATTAGATAGCATGACTAAGCATTATACTACCATTCTAATATTCACAAAGATTAATATTAATCTCACTATTGAGACAAAGGAAGTTCTAGGGTGACAAAGGTACATGGCAATCAATGTCAAATGAGGGCATAACAAAGTTGGAATAACTAATTCCTAAAGATTTGAACTAGTGGTTTTATGTAAAGCAATGCACATAATTTAAAATATTTAAAACATTTCGAAAGCATAGGTTCAAGATGATCAAAGGAGACTTGCCTTCTTGTGCACTGTTTGGTCCTTCTTGCTGCGGCTCGACAAACTCTTCGGCGACGTCGGGTTCTACGCGCGAAACGACAAAACAAACAAAACAAATTCAAATAAAATTCAAATGAACTCCAAAAACTGCAAAAACCAGAACCAAAAGATAGAGCTCAATTTTATATGAATTTAGAAAGAAGAATCGAGTCGATCCGAGTTCGGACGAAGGAGAACGAGCGATCTAAAGTTTGCCGGGGCGAGAAAATGCTGGAAATTCACAGATGGTATTGTTCATCCGAGAACAGTACTTTTAGCGAGAAGGCTAGCGCTGGCGAGAGGAGGCATGGAAGGTGAATCTAACTAGCAAAATGGGTTGCTAGGGACCCAAGGCACCCATAGGAATTGACGGCACGCCAAACGGAGACCGTTGACGGCACGGGCGGCTACAACGACATGGGTAGGAGAGAGGAATAAAATCCGGGCATGGAACATGGAGAATTAGGGTGAGCACGGGCTAGAACGTGGCTTGGCGAAGCTAGAAAAATTGTTGGCTCGGCCAAAGACCCACCGGAGATGTCGCAAACGACGTTTGAACGACGTCGGGAAGGGTAAAGGAAAAACTTAATATCTTGGTGCTCGGTGAACGAAATCTAAAACTACTTGAAGGGTAGCTACCTGGGATGGTTTGGCACAAAGTGACGCGAACGGATTGGTGGAAACATCACCGGGTAGATGGGGGACACGAGATGCCATTGACGGCCATGACGAGGTTCGGAGGTGAAAATTTGTGGAGGCTTTTCGGGGAAACGGAGGTGAGCACGGCGTAGAACGCGGCGAGGCAAGTCTAAGAAAAATTACGACAAGGGCTAAAGCTTACGGAGATAACGAATCGGCGTCGGGAAGCGCTCTTGACCTAGATTGGGAAAACTCGATTCGGAGATTGGCTGCACCAAAACCAAATTAACTTGGCAAGAAGGTAGATGGCACATGATGGCACAATGTGGCGCGAAGGATCACGGAAAACTCACCGAATAGCTCGAGGCGTGGCGAGCAAATTCGAGACCAAAGGGCCTCGATGCCGACGGCGCCCTGACCTTTGATGGGACTTGCCACGGCTTGGGATGGGTTTAGGGAGCCAAGGGTCCTATTTATAGGCTTGGAAGAGGTAGAAACCGACCGCAATTCGTGGATTTCGGTTTTGAGTCCGTTTCAGAAAATTGGAGATAAAAGGCAAACAGATGAACGAAACGGAAAGAGGCCGGTTGGGATGGATTCCTTGCGCGATTTGGCACAACTTTCCTTTTGGGAAGATATTGAGATAAGGTCCGGATTAGAAGTTATGAAGAGAGAGAAATATGTACAGAGAGGATCGACTGCTGAGGTTGACGATGAACAGTACCGCGCGGGTACTGTTCATTCTCTCTCCTCTATTTTTTTTTTGAAATTTCAAATTGAGCTCAAACAAACTCCGAAAAATCCCAGAAAATACAGGAAAATTCCTTGTGACACAAGGAACACAAATAAAATATTTTTGACAAATATTAATGTTTAATTTAATCATATTAAATCTTTTTAATTAATGAAAATTGCAGTTAAGCTTTAATTAATTCCAAAAAAATCCAAATGGTGAATTTTATTTTAAAAGCTTCAAAAAGGCTCTGAAAATCAGGATGTTACAAATACTCATCACAAACATGGGGACACCTCCACATGGTCTCTCAATGCCAACAAGCTTTGAAGGCCACCATGTCGTGCCATGCTTCATTAGGCTTCTCTAATTTGTTTTCTGATGATTGAGGTGCTTGCTCGGTGGTGATCTGTATGAGCCTCTTGTTCACCAAATCTTTCACAATATTGTGATAGCCTTTCATTGTGCTCGGGAATGGCACCATACTCTTGGAAGCCATAGAAATAGCTCAGGGTCTAGGATGAATACTGGAAGACATGCGTCCTTGCTCATTGTGAGCTGCAACATCATTATGAGCAGCAATCTCTAGTTCTTTAATTTGCAGGTCCTTGCCAACTTGAAGTGTTACTTGTTGTGAGACCCATTGACTAGAACCCATCATGGCTTCAAGGAAACTTTCAAACTTGGCAGATAGTTGCTCTACCATTTGTATTTGCTCCAGTACTTGTTCTTCTAAGCTGGCTCCTTGCGACGTCAATGTTCCTGCATCAGATGTGACATCGCTAGTTTTTGGTGGGATAGGACTTTCATTGATTTGAATAACTTTATTCTGCTCATTGAAGGGCATACGTGCTGCCATAGTGTTGACATTATTGAAGTGATCCTCCCCATATGATGGGATGGATGGCTTGAGCTCCTGATTGGGAGGTGAGTTCGGGTGATTCTATAGTAAAGAAGAATTAGAGTTGGAAGTATCATTATTTTGAATATCAATTTCAGCCATCGTTTCTACTAAGGTCTCTCCCACACTTTGAAGGGCAATAGACCTCAGCCGAGTATTTACTCCGAGCGCCATGTAACCTATTGCGATTTCTAATGATCTTGGGGAAGCCAAGCCATGATGTCAATGTAGGAATGAGCATATATGTTGCCCTCAGATAAAGAACCTATCCTAGAGGTCATTGGGAGGCAAGGTGCCGCTGATCTAACTTCTTTTGAAGGTGCAGATTCATCTACCTTCATTGGCTCATTGGTGCTTTTAAACCATGCACGTACTTGCCCAAAACAAGGTAGAGACATCTTAGGAAAACATGCTTTTGGATTAGGAGCAATCTCCTCATCTGAAGGATACAAAAATTCTAGAGTGACATGAGGAGCTTCCCACTCGCTATCGATTGCACATGTCGTGCAATTTGTTAGAGTTCCACACATCGCAACATTCTTTCCTGCTGCTTCAATCACTTGCTTACCCCTGCTGGTCATGAGCAGTCTCCATGACTTGCCTCGTGTTTTGCTCAGCAACGACAACTATTTGTTGTGGTCCCTCATTTGAGGTAAGTGGGTTAGGCTGCGTTTGTTCAATGCCCTCCATTGGAGTAGCTGATTGGATAAGCACCTACTGATTTTCTAATAATGTGATATGCAATGTAATGTTCACTTATTCTTCTTGAGACAAAATGACTAGAGGGTGCTATTGAAAAGCCACTGCTTCTTGATTAGACACCTCAATTGTACCCCTCGTGGTTTTGGAGTCCATTGATCAAGGAGGTAATTGTACTTCTCATTTCGCTCTAGGTGTGGGGGATATGGAAGATGATATTATTGTCTTTTTGATGGATCATTCCATTAGATTGAGTGTGTATCTCTGTGTGTTTGAGCACTAGCTCTTCAAGCCCTTGGTACAATGCGTGACGGTTCTTTCGACGCCTCTAACATATGCGTTAATTGATCGTGGGCATGTAGTAAGGCCTTGGTGGCAGAGGTGGCATGACGTGGGGTGATTGTGCAAATTGTTGAGCAATCCAAGCTGCCGCAACCTCTCTTTGTTGAGGTGGTGCTTGCATCCGAGGTTCATACCTTGGGGGGAGCTCGTACTTGAGGAGTATTCCGAGCTCGCCATTGCTAATTAGCATGAGCAGGTGTTGCTTGTTGTTGATGCCTCAACCATTGATTCCACCGAGATGGCAATGTGGTTTGTCTTGGACGGGTGATTGGAGCACGTGGGGACCTATGCTGAGGTGCCCAAGTTTGGCGCTCATGCAGCGGGCGATGACTCAGTGGAGAGTACCTCAATCTTCCATGAGCTTGTGTCGCTAACGGTTTAGCTAGTAGATCACAATCTTGGAGCCACCTTCAAAGTTGACTCATCTGATCTTGGAGTTATCAAATTTCTTGCTGCAAGTCCTCATCACAAGGTGCCAGAGGCTTAGTTGAGAGTATAGCAAACCTATTGTTGGTGTAGGAAGAAGACGGATCTCCTTTCATGGAGAGATGTAGGCAGGTTGCCAAAACACCTTGGTGGAAAGGACCACCATTATTATTGAATGAGCTGGTTGGCCCTGGTAGAATAAGCTTTTCATGCAAACATCGTATCCAATATTCCTTCACGATTGCCCTTCTTACTACCTCTTTGACCTTTGATGGTTCATACGCCTAGTCATCTGGAACAAGTCATATTGTGGAGTTAAGGTGATCCGATAAGTGAACACCTTATCTGTGAGGTCTCTCATGCTAAGAGCCCAATCTTCATCAGGAACAGTGCTCTGCGCGATATAGGAGATAATCGACTATTGCAGTCATTGCGCCTATGAGAGCTATATGCTCGGCAAGCATTAGCCATGTGCATCAAAAGATTTTGTGAAACTGCCTCCAAGGACTATAGTAGCTCAACCTCGGTGCATTGCACGGTTGGTCTGGCCATCTTCAGATCAGTGGCCAAAGTAGGTGGCTGCAGGGATGCGGCTTGCGCTCGCCTGCTGAAAGCTTTAGCATGTAGTCATTGAACACTGTTTATATCTCCCGTACTTTTGGTGACTAACGAATCTTTCTACAAGAAGCTTGCTTTGAGCATGAGAGCACGATGCTCCTTCTTTACCTTGGTAGCAGCTCACTTTTGAGCCTTTGTAGGACCGGACAGGCAACAGAGGGGGTGAATGGTGCTTTCAAATTCTCCCCAAGTATCCACTCAACTCTTTTCTCTAATAGCTACTGAGCTATGAAGACTAGAGTTGAAGTCTCACTGGAAAAACAAGAAGAGAGACTGAACAGAGGCAAAAACACAATAGAGAATAGACTGTGGTCGGAGGTCAACAATGTGGTCGAAATACGACAACGTGGTCATAAACACGGCAAAGTGGTCGTAAACACAACAACGTGGACAAAAGTAGACAACGTGGTCATAAATCGTACTAGTTGATAACCACTCAGAACAGAACCAATGTGATCAGAAATGGTTGTAGTCGAAACTGATGTAGTCGTGGACAATGTGATTGAATGCCAACTAGTGGTCGAACAATCAACGTTGTCGTAATCAGTCAGCAGTGTGGTGGAAACCAACGTGGTTGTAAGCCAACAAGTGGTCGAATAACCCACGTGGTCAAAACCAGTCGATAGCGTGGTCATAACCATCGTGGTCGTAAGCTAATGAGATGGTCGAACAACCAACGTGATCAAAACCAGACTACAACTCAAAACTTCAATGTGGTCGAAATCAGTACGATGTAGTCTGGAACTTGATTTTGGAAGAAATCAACATACTCATAAATCCAATCGACATTCCAGACTGAGACCGCACTGACTATGACTACGTTAGTTCAGATTAAAAGGAAAATGAGAACCAATAGAATTGAACATGGTCGAATAAGTTCTTGGAAGAATAGATGACAGGCAGTGAGGCGTACGACCGCAAGATCCAAATTCCAAATAAGTTTTGATTCAAGGATCAACCGGTCATGAAACTTTGAACAGAGCTGGAATAAGATCTCAAGAGGCTGTTCTAAGCTTTAATTGAAAACTTAGCAAGCAAAAGAAGATCTTTCTACCAAAACTCCAAGAACACATAAAAGAAATGCTGACAGAGAAATGTCAATCCGACTAAGCAATTGGGAGTAGAATAGCCAAGAGGGCTTCAAGTATGTTTTCCCAACACCAGGCAAATTAGATCAACACCAAGATAAATGAAAGCAAACTCTCAGATCAAGAAAGGAAAGAGCCATCCAAAGAATAGAGAGAGAGCACAACTGATATGACCACCACCAACTCAACCCAAGCATACGAGCATACACAAACAAAGAAAGAAAGATGATATATTGCTCTGGAAGTTGATTCTACAGCCACTCCATCCCGGAGGACCAAGAGCACAAGTGCTCCACACAAAAATGAATGCACGCAAGAAAACAAGAACACCCCAAAGACTCAACTGGATGGGTAGCCCTTCATCCCTTTTTATAGCCTCTAGTTAGCGGGGATAACCCATTAACCCCCTAGCTACCACCGAGTTTTCTTACGCACCCATTAACACATATAGGACAAGAATGCTTTAACAGAACTGCCTCCTTTTCAGGTCTTGAGTAGTTTACCAAAATGCTCTTCCACCACCTTCCAAGAAGCTTCCTGCTTTTCTTGCCGACCATGCTTGCAACCACCTTGCGGTCTTAGTCATCTTCGGCTTCTCCTGACCGTTCTAGACCTCAACACTTCCCTGTGTCTAGTCCCAATCCTTCCACACCTCACCATGAACTAGCTCCAAAGTCCTGCAACCATCATAACAAGAAAAGTATCACATAGCACCGCACAATACATAGGAATCATCAATCTGCATAAATAGAATGTACGCAGAGAACATCCCGGCTAGTCTTATACCACTTATGGCTACTCGAATGCACAGGACATGAGGTACTCGTAGCCCTAGAAGACTTCCCAGCTGTCTACGACTACTCAGCAAGTCGTTACAACCATCACATAGGCTGCTACAACCATGAAGAAATGCTACAACCACGTAGCAATCGCTATGACCATCGCTCACAGCAGCTACGACTTTAACAGACCCAGTCGCTATGACTTACGTCACACAAGCAGAGCGCTACGACCATCGACCACGTCCAGGCATAGCTACGACCACGGCCAGACAGAGCTACGACTATCGTCTATGGCAAAACAGAGCTACAACCATCGACCATGGCCAGATAGAGCTACGACTATCAACTATGGCCAGACAAATCTACGACTACTGACCATGAAGTCGTGAAAGCCTCTGCCAACCACCAAGTCGTAAAACCTGCCAACCACCAAGTCGTAAAAGCGACTACCAACCATCAAATCATAAAATCGACTGCCGACCACCAAGTGGTAAAATCGACTACCGACCACCAAGTTGTAAAACTGACTGCCGACTTCAAAGTCATAAGATCGGCTGTCAATCACAAAGTCGTAAAACCAGCTGCTGACCACAAAGTCATAAAACTGGCCGTCGACCACAAAGTCGTAAAACCAACTGTCGACAACCAAGTCGTAAAACCGACTGTTGACCACATGGTCGTAAATGCCACTGCCGACCACATGGTTGTAAATGCGACTGCCGACCGCACGGTCATAAATGCTTAAGACCTCACAGATAGAAAGCCAACTTTTGCACAAACCGCAAAAACCAAACTCAATCTCTCTAAACCAAGAATCAATTATTCATCACAAACATGAGGTGACCTCCACATGGTCTCACAGCCTTCTTGGATTGAACCATCTTAAACTGGGCTGGCTCCTGAGCTTCATGTACATAGACTTTGCAGCTATGCTCAAAGACCATCATGGGCGGTAGTGATCCAAATTGAATCATCGCACCAAGCTGTTGTCGACATAGGAGGATTTGCCTACAAGCAGAGGACTTATGATCAGAAGAGCACTAGCTAATGACCATTATGAAACATGCCATGCGTGCTTGTTGAACGAGCAAAGACAAGACCGATGACCAATGAGTGCATTGAAGATAGGAGGAGAACTAGGTCTCACTGGGTATGCCATTTTGTTTGACATGAGAAATCGCTCCCAGATTTCTTGTCTTAGTGTATAAGGTGTGGGCGTGCTAGTGTACTAAAGTACACAAAAATAAACAACCACAAAAAAGTAGAGACAACATGTATTTTATTCATTTATTTGAGTATAACAAAATTACAAGTTCCTTTTATATATGTGCGCTCCATAGCCTGCTTTACATAATAGATCTGACATAGGCATTGTGTTCTCTTGGTTCCTAGGGCCTCAGAAGGCTCCTAGTTAATTACATCTATGGGGTGAACTCATAGAATACCTCCGATTAAGCTACGCATTAGTAATCGTCTTCAGCCTTCGCTTCCCGTTTTCCATGCATGTGATGAATAATTGATGTAAATGTGGGCGTTGGCATTATCCCTAGCTTCGTCAGTCTATGGGGCCATTGACAGCGTAGCCTTTGCATTGGCCATGCCCGCCCGTGTCATTCGACCTCGTTGATATCGAACGCCACAAGGGAATGGGGTGATCGAGAACATGCATAATTCACACCAAGCTTGATTGATCTGACAACGTTGTGGCAGAATTGGGGTAGTAGATGTATTCCAGATAGTGGAGTTAGTGGAGCAAGACACCATAGTCGAGTATTGACGTGGTCGAAAGTGACCACTTGGAACAACTCCTCGAAAGCCAGTGGCCATCGGGAATTGTCGGTAGTCGAATGCCAGATACCATTGGCCATCAGGAGTGGTCATTGGTCAAAAGTCAAAATCCATCAACAATCGAATGCAACAAGTGGCCATGAACCATCGCAAGTTGTTCGTGGTCAAAATATATCGAAGGTTCTCCGTGGTTGAAATCCATCGGAAGTGGTTCATGATTGAAAGTCAACGTGGTCAAAATTCATCGGAGGTTTTTCGTGGTCAAAAGCCATCATGGTCGAAATCCATCGGAAGCTATCCATGGTCAAAAGCCATCATGGTCGAAATCCATTGGAAATTGTCCATGGTCGAAAGTCATCGTGGTTGAAATCCATCGGATATCATCCATGGTTGAGATCCATCGTGGTCAAAATCTATAGTAAGTGATCTGTGGTTGAAAGCCAACGTGATCAAAAACCACATGGTCGAAAGTCAGGAGCTATCGACCATCGCTCCTGGTTGTAGCTCGAGAGCCATCATGGTCGAGAGTCGGGAGCTATTGACCATCACTCGTAGTTGTAGGTCAAAAGCCATCGACCATCGCTCATAGTCATAAGTCAAAACCATCAACCATCGCTTGTCATCATAGGTCAGAAGTCATCGACCATCACTCAACAGATTACTGTAGCAAGGCTGGTTGTTGTAGCACATCTCATCTGAGTACCATGGGTGATTGGTGGGTTTGCTGGTACATCGGTAGTCAAAGATGTATGAGTACAATGAGCAGTTGGAAGCACTCGAGTACCAAAGGTAGTCGACACCGCTTGACTACGATGAGTGGTCGGAGTCATCCGAGTACAAAAGGGGGTCAGAGATGCTTGAGTGTAGTGAGCGTTTTGAGCATCTGAGTATTAAAGTTGGTCGAGGATGTCCGAGTATAACAAGCAGTCAGAGACACTCGACTTTGAGAAGAGATCAAAGGTATCCATCTTCAAGAAGCGGTCAGAGGTGTCTGTCTTCGTCAAGCGGTCGGAAGCATCCGTCTTTAGGAAGCGGGCGGAGGCGCTCGACTTCTACAAGGGGTCAGAGGCATCCGTCGTCACGAAGTGGTCAGAGGCATTCGACTTTGACAAGTGGTTGGAGGAGCTCGACTTCGACAAGTGGTCAGAGGCACTTGACTTCGATAAGGGGTCAGAGGCATCCATCTTCGAGAAGTGGTCAGAGACACTCAACTTCGACAGGCGGTCGACGGCATCCGTCTTCGAGAAGTGGTCAGAGACACTCGACTTTGACATGGGGCTAGAGGCTTCCGCCTTCGAGAACCAGTTGGAGTCACTCAACTTCGACAAGCGGTCAACGATGTTTATTTTTGAGAAGCGGTCGAGGGCACTCAAATTCGACAAAGGGTTGTAGGCATCCATATTTGAAAAGCGGTCAGAAGCACTCGTATATGACAAGCAGTCGGAGGCGTCCGAGTTTGAGCAGCGATCGGAGGCATCCAAATTTGACAAGCGGTCAGAGGCGTTTATCTTTGATAAGTGGTCAGAGGTGTCCAAGTTTGAGCAGCGGTAGAAGGCATCCAACATCGGCAAGCAGTCGGAGGCGTCTGAGTTTGAGCAGCGGTCGGAGGCGTCCAAGTTTGAGTAGCGGTCGGAGTCATCCAACTCTGACAAGTGGTCAAAAGTGTCCAACTTTGACAAGCAGTTGGAGGCAGCCATCTTCAAGCAGCAGTCGGATGCGTCCGAGCTTAGCAGGCGATCGTGGGCATCCGAGCATCAAAGGTTGGTGACATTCGGATATAGCAAGCGATCGATGGCATTCAAGCATCACCAACAGTCATAGACATCCAAGCACGATGAGTAGTTGGCGACGTCTAGGTACGGTAGGTGGTCGGTGGCAACCGAGTATTGGAAGCGGTCGAAAGTGACCGAGTATAGGATGCGATTGGAAGGACTTACAAGTAGCGCCATTTGCCTCGCCTTGTGGAGCAATCATCATATCAAAGGTACCAGTGGAACAAGTCCTGGTACATGATGGAGCACCGCAGCTGCGCAGCATGGTCGGGGCACATGAGCCACATGTAAGAGAGGGGGATTTGGCGCTTTAAGCCCATGGGATCGAAGAGCGGTCAGCAATCATGATGGCCCCTTCACTGCGACCACGAGCTACTCAACAGTGAGCTCCAAGGTACTTTAATGAAGGTATTACCAGCCGCGACTATGGCGCTTGGCAATCTTTCCCACACGTCGTTGTCCATTAACATGCAAGATGGCTAAATAGCAGAGAAAGATAAAAGGGGAAGTCCTTCACCATCCAGAGCATAGTACGCCATGGCCTCGGCTCATGCAGATTGCTTCCTTGGGTTCCTCTGCCTTCTCCTCCTTTAGCCTGAATTCGTCAGAGTCTTGACCGTCGACGAGTGTTAGTGTGTGTGCCTTCTCTCTCTCTATCCGTCTCCATGTTGTCCATCTCTCTGTCCTGTCCTACAGGGTCTCTCCTTTTGTAGGCACGAGCAAGGGCCACGGGTAACATACGCGGATCAACACGGTGCGAATCAATCTTGGATTTCCGGGATCGAGATCCTGATCTGATTACCGATCCTTTCCTTCTAAACTTGTGCTTTCCATATCAGAAAAGATTTATCGAGAAATACTTCCATAAATGAAGATATGGTGCAATTATCTTCCCATCGCGAATATGGTTCGCTCGGAACCAATCTTTCCTTTCTATCTTGGCCTATGGGCTGCCATTGGTTGGCTGCGCATGGCGCTATGCACGCATCGGCCATTGGAATTAACCTCCGTGTTGATAGTATTCATGTGTATGGTCGTGCGATGAGTACTCAGTGTGTCCGAATGCCATGCAGGAGCCGAAGGCCTTGGAGTCAACGAATAGTCGGAGACTCCAAAGACTCAGTCGCAATCATGAGTCGACTGTGTAGTGAACCAATCGTAGCTACAGTAAACCGCTCGTAGCACCGTGGTCGAAAAGCCATGATCGTAGCGGCATGGCCAAAACAGCGTGATCGACACAACATGGTCGGAACAAAGGTGATCAACACAACGTGGTTGAAGCAAACGTGGTCGAGGACCCACGAACTCATGGGCGATCTTGATGCGTACACCTTGCGATTGGCCCGTGGCATGCAACCACATAAGGCACGACGCGTTGACCACTTTGTGGTTTTTGTTTCACGTGTCGTTTCATGACTCAATTATATCAAAGTTCTCTTATCAAACATATATCTTTCTATTTGCCTTTGACTTACATATTTACATAAAAAGTCGAACACTACCAAGAAAAAGTTTCAGCACGGATTGTTACAACCGAAAAGGAGTTTTTATTTCTGAATGCAGAGAGGACTACAAACGGTACAACTGTCTATGAGTACAAAACAAACTAGAAAACGACTAATTACATACTCCCGTGAGAGTTATGTAATGCATTGAACCAATCTCCGGACTTACATATCCAGTTTATATCACACGAAAGAATTGCATGAATGTATCCATACATACATTTCTTGACTACATAGATCTATATATATTTACCTCCCACAGCTATGTCTGAGACACGTATCTATATATACTGGAACATTTATATGCGCAGATATAGCAAATTAATGGCCTACGCCGGGGCTCGGCACGGACCCCTGAACCTGCGCCATCCCCCAACGCTTGGTGACGGCAATCTCTGGCTTGCCGGCCGGCGTCGGCGGTGGCATCGACGCCGCCATAAGAGCTACTCCTTGTAGCGAATCTTGAGAGGATGGAGTAGTCGCAGTGCTAGGGATAGGGCTAGGAGTACTCTCTTTGGCATGCACTTGTGCTTGATCACTTGGCATCATCCTAGCGTGTAGCATGGACGGTGACGATGCCAAGAGGAGCATGAAAAGGATCGCAATTGTGTGCGAGGAATCCATGAGAATTGAGAAGTCGATCTGCAAGTGAGTTGTGATGGCAAGAGAGTTGTGAGCATTTGTGAGAGAGGAGCAGTTTTGTGTGTGTTTTTGCAATGAGAATGTGGGCAGATTGGGCATGTATTTGTAGGCGAGGAGGAAGGTAGCAAGCAAGCTAGTGCTCGCATGTATGGGGGTGATTAATTAGTTTGTGGCCAAGTCAAATTAGTGTGGCATGTATGCACATCACTATCACACTTTGGCTGAGCTTGCAAGCACAAATGAAACCTTCTCCCTCTTAGAGAGCAGGTGGTACTGTGCACGCCACGTGGAGCACTGTTACTTCAACTCTTCATTTCGTTCTGCATCGTTCGAAGACTTTGATGAGAGAAATAATGTTGCCTTAGGCGGCTGGAGGCCATGATAACGTGCCGCGTGGATGCTTCTTTCTTCTGTTTACATGTTTGGTCCCGTAACATTTTTTTTCAATTTTAATTATTAGACGTCTATTTTTATAAATTTAGCTCTCTTTTTGAGCTCAACAGCATGATATATATATATATATATATATATAGGACGAGTGTTTCATGCACCATGGTGCCTAGGCACCAATATCAATACCCGTTGATTTGCTTCGAGATTCGCAACGTTTGATGTGGGTATCTTCATATACCCATAAAAAGTATATTTGAGATATCAAACTCGAAAAATTTAAATTCAACTTCAGTTTAATTAGTTTGAACTATTTTTATGGTATATACTCACTGAAGTTGCATTGAACTCAAAAGTAGTTCAAACTAGTTTGAACTGAGTTCAAAACTAACTTACCATAAATATATCAAGGGTATAAAACATTTTCATACCCAAACTCAAAAAATTATCAATCATACACGTGTATCGGATGTTGGTGCCTAGGCACCATGGTGCATTACGTAATTTTCCTATATATATATATATATATATATATATATATATATATATATATATATATATATATATATATATATATATATATATATTCTGTTGTGCTGCTCTAGCTCGATAGGAGAGCGTGACTACGAAAGGACGCTTGAGTTTGGCATGGCAAAGAGACATACGGCCGGCCCCACTGGCCAACCGTGCTACTGCGGCTCAGCAACACCTGCTGAGAAGCCCTGGCTCGGTGGGTCGGTGACCGTGACGCGACAGACTCGCTAGCAGTAACACTAGTAGTGTTATTACCTTCACTACATATATGTTACTTTGTAGAACAAGAAACACTGGCACATGTAGAAGTATTACACCAGTAAGCAAGAGAGAAAAAACACGAGTAGAGAGTGAGATCGATGGACAAATGTACCATTGCTACGTACTCTCTAGCTAAGGCCTAGGTCGCGTAGGTGTGTTCGGGGGCTCGAATCATGTGGTGCATCTCGCGCTTGATGCACAGTACACAGGACGGGTCGCAAAAAACAACTAGCTAGTAGCATACCGTCGAACTCGATTGCTACGGGCTACGGCACTAGGCAGTACCCGTTGAGGACCGACAAGAGACACATCAAATAAGTGGCTCCACGGCAATAATCTCCAAATGGACTTGAATACACAGGGCACCATCACAGCTGCATCATCAGCTAGCATTATGTCACTCATGGGCAAGCAGTACGAACGTATTGAATGATATGATAAGATATTTGAACTATGTTATACTGTCATGCCACTACGAAGCGCTGTGGGGATCGATGGAGCATTCAAGATATTCCTCGTGTGTGATATGCTCGGGGCGATCTGGTGGAGGAATGATCAGTCTGCTGCATTACCAGGGAACGTATATACCACTCCAGGTACTCATCGTACGGACGCTGCTCCATGATGACATCGACGTGTGCCCATTCCGTCCATGCCATCGTCCATTGCTGCTGCATTGGCCGCCAGTCCGTACCATACCGACCAGCCCTTGATTATCTGCATTTTCAGAATCATCGACGTTACATAGCAAAACATAGAAAGTGTACACAATAGTCAGAAGGAGTTTGACTCACCAGTGCACGGCATGCGGTAGGAACATGCCATCCAGAGGGGGCACGGCCTGGCGCAAACCCAACTGTCACATCACGTGCTGTGGCACGTAAGCCTCCACCATGTACAAGAACACCAGATGGTATGTCGTCGTCCATAGCTCCCTGTCCTCCAGGCAATGCAGGGATAGCTCGTGCGGCGATAGACGATGCATGAAATCTACCATCCAGGGACTCCATATAATGTCGCTGTCGTGCAGTGACTCGAACTCATCATGCCACAGCAAGTAACACCTCAACGGTTTGCCCTTCGCTCACCGCAGACGAGCAGCAATCCACCGGATGCCCATAGTGGGCCCATCTATCAGATCGACGAACTCGTCGAACAGGTGCACTAGCATCACGATCGTCGGACATTCGACAAGAAAGTGCTCCCAACTCCACAGTTGCAGAAGCACATAGCAGATGGCCAGATTAGGGGTACCAGCAGTGGCGCGCTGGCAAGCATCACATAACCCCCCATGTGTGGCGTACAGAATCGCTAATCCCCAGCTGTATCAAGGCATCGCCCCGAGCACTGCGTCCACCAAAGACTCGGCGAGGACAATGAATTTGGCGTCACAAATATCGCCATGTGTGGCTGGAAACATGCTCCAACCAAAGTGCTGGATAAGGAATGCGACAAGGTGTGTCCTGACAACCTCCAGCGTTGCAACCTGAGACACACACTGAAATTGTTAAGCCACGTGCTGGGGACACCAATATGCACTCTTTGGG
Source organism: Dendrocalamus sinicus (assembly GCA_036346575.1). Lineage (NCBI taxonomy): Eukaryota > Viridiplantae > Streptophyta > Magnoliopsida > Poales > Poaceae > Dendrocalamus > Dendrocalamus sinicus. The sequence continues at coordinate 7,526,419 of CM070653.1, read as the reverse complement.
ATAGGCGGGCCAAACCGGTCCGCCAACCTCTCCTTCTAGTCGGCTGGTGCAGGGGCTAGAACAAGTGCGTCACCCCCGAAAGGGAGACCGGTTAAGAACATAGCGTCCTTCGGAGTGATCGTCATCTCACCCCAACAAAAGTGCAAAGTGTGCGTCTCGGGCCTCCACCTATCCACCAGTGCCGCGAACAGGCTGCCATCGATGGTGAACTCGTGTCGGGTGGACACCAGCCTCGCAAAGGGCAACAAGCTCGTGGCCCGCAAGTTTGGGACGTAGCGCTCATCCAGCGCCAACGGATCCCTACCCCCTCCCCGCAGCTTGAACAACGAAGGGCCACCGCGTCACCCGTTATCCATGTGTGGCAATGGTGTTTCTCATCATACAAGTGTTCCAGAAACTCCGATAGATCCATACCTACCAATACATCGGACAGATGAAATATTAGTGCGAACATTAATAATTACTTTGTAATATAATCTACATTAGTTACGACCAGCTAAATAACAGTAATTTTGATTACGACTATAGAAATAACATTGAAAACATACTATAAAAATTATCTGTCTTTCAAGAGAACTAATTAACACTACCGTGTCCTTAATGACTTATACACTGTCTTCTCCAAATAATTAGCTATGCACTAGTAGTTTTGAGAGTACCTCGTAACAAATGGGATAGATGAAATATTAGTGTGAATATTCATAATGATAGCAACATACTACAAGTCAGTGATTACATATGTGCATGAATACTTCACTACTTACCGATAATTTGATTACTCTTCTGAAAAAATGAAGAGCCATTCAACCATTGTCCTTAGCACTAACTCATTAATTACCCCGAACTAACAAATTGTGGGTACCGTATGTACACAAAAATAGTACAAACTATGTCTAAATTACTACGACATACTTACTTCGTAATACAAACTATATTAATCATGACTAACTAAATAACACTAATTGACTACGATTACGGGAATAACATCAAAAGTATAAGATCAAAACTTACCTATCTTTCTAGAAAAGAAATCAGCACTACCAATTTTGAAATACGTACTGGCTTCTCGAACTAATGAGCTACGCACTCCAAATTTTCAGCAACGACCACGACAATGACCTTATGTGATGAGCAACTGGGACACTGCCTTCTTGAATTAATGAGCTACGCACTGGCCAGAGGTGCATATTTATGCCTGAGCAAAAGGTTAACCCAGTGCACTCACCCCGTATATTGAGGATCCATTATCACGAGCAGTGCTTTAGGTGAGGGGGACGGCATCGTAACAATGACAAATGTGCAAATAAGGGAGCGGGCGAGGGGGGACGACACTCAAATAATGACATTAGTGCGAACAAGAGAGCACGCGAGAGGGGCACATACAGAGAGAGCGATAATTGTGCGAACTAAATAGCAGCAAATAATATATACGACGATTGGCCAACACATGGCACTTCAAAACATGCGTGACGATCGTTAAATTCATGATTAAGTTAACCCGAATAAATGTGATAAATTCGGACCACATAAAATTCCCAAATAATTACATAATAACTATTACTGTATCGGGAGGTTTCACATAAAATTTCGTAAAAATATCAAAATTGTATGAATTTTTGAGCAACATTCGCAATGGATAAAATTACCCAAAAATTACACTACGAGATACGTTGTGTCGGGAGGCTGTACAAACATTTTTGTAATTTTTTGAACTCATCTGATATATTTAAAAATTTTAAAAAAATACTAAACAAAAAAATTAGGACAGGTAATTAAGCTAGCTAATCCTTGCCACTGGACAGCAGGCAAGCCTACCGTCCCTCGGCCCCAGGTGGGAGGCTACGTGCCGTGCAGTGAGGGGGCGGCAGGCACCTACCGCCGGTGGCAGCGCCGCGTGTCACTTCGCGGGCGCTGCCACCCAACCCCCAGACGGCAAAAACGACATTTTTGTCAATATGCTCATATTGCTATTTTTGTAAATACGGTGCGAAATAGTGTCAAAAGTGGCTTTGACTCATGTTTGCAAATCATTTCGGAATGAATAAGTGGCTCCACGGCAATAATCTCCAAATGGACTTGAATACACAGGGCACCATCACAGCTGCATCATCAGCTAGCATTATGTCACTCATGGGCAAAAAACATCAGCATTTATGCAAACTTTGGAGCCATTGGTACTTGGAAGTAGCCAATCCCTTTTTTTTTTTTTTGCTTTCGGTCTCAGTTTCCTCTCAGAGCTAAAATAAATGGAACAGTTTCTCTAAGCGACTTCTCGAAGTCGCTTCTCCAAATAGCTTCTCGTGTACAAAATCATATACATTGTTCGCGTCGGCGTCTCCATCCTCCATGACCGTGTCAAAAATATAGACAAAATCCATCAACTGTAGTAAAAAATGATAAAATATAGTTCAAAATAATAGAACAAAATTCTATCTATTATCTTATTAAAGCAAAAAAAACAAAGCCAATATATTCACTCTCAAAGGAAGAAATTGCCATATTAGTAGATGGAAAAACAAAAGATCCACATCATATATCATGTTATGTTTAGATTATAATAGTATAGATTTTATTCATAGCTTTTTATTTTTAAAACTACCAGAATTAGTTTCTGATATCTGGATGCAAACTTGAATTTGGTATCGACTGCGATGTACTTAGGAAAAGCAATATGACTTCCATCGCATGCGACTCAAAACTCTAATCAATGTTGCAGCAAGTTAATAGCTACAAAAAGGCTTTTCCCCACGTCCGTTACGAGCAAAGCACGTCACATCCAACCTATCAGTCGGCCGAGCCTGAATTTTGGACACATTTGGACCCCTAAACACCCGAAATTCCATTTTTGGCCTCCAAACCAAAAAAATTCCGTTTCTGGACCCCTCCCGCACGAGCTGACGCCACGTGTCCCGGTCGTGCGGTCTGGTACCGCACGACCGCACTGTTCACGGGTCGTGCGGTACCAGACCACACGACCCCCGCGCCAACCGCACGACGCCCTCGCCCGACCGCACGTTTCAATCGCCTGCCCGCACGATCCGCTTGCCCACCTCGCGGAGCGCGCATTTCATCTCCTGACCGCGCGACTGCCGTCCCCCAGCGTGCGATTATTTGCCCGACCGCGGGATTCGCTCTGCCGACCACACGTCTCCGTCGCGTCTCGTCCGTCCGCCGAAAGCAGGAAAGCAGGCGCACTACTTTCTCCCGTCCGCTCGCACACGCATCTTCAGCGCAGGAACGACCCCCTCTCCATGAGTGCTGAATGCACACTTAAAAAACCGGAACCACAGCGCAAGGGAGGGAGAAGAACTGCTGTCGAAGCCAGAACGCTCATTTGCAGCTGAAGTGAAGATAGAGCGAGGGAGAAAGTGAAGGGAAGTGAGGAGTGAAAACACGTAGATTTGAGTTGTTTTTGTTTGGAATCAGCGGATTGTGCAAGTATAAAAGTTGTAGATCATGTTGTGAGCTTCAAAAACAGGTAAGTCTTGTGCCCGCGAAACTAAATTTTTATGTATGTGATTAGTCCATAATTAGTCCATTAGCACAAACTATCGTTTGGTAATGTTATTTTATGTGAATGTGTGATACGCCATGTCAATATTTGGTACATTATGTATTTGTAGCTAATCTTTATGTGAACATATGTATTATAAGCTAATGTGTCATACGGTGTGTATCTATAGGTAAAAATCCACATATGATGCATGCTTTATGGTAGTGTAGATAATGTCGTATTTTATGTTGAAGTTACGTATTGTAATGTAGTTAGTTTTTGGTGAACATATGTGCTTACATGTGTAGGTGTTGAAAAAATACATATTTATATTGGAGCATTTGTAGGTGATAGGAACAGTAGTTAGATTAGAGACAATTTGGATAATTACTAGGCTTAGTGAATGCCCGTAGGCAACGTGTAAAATTAAAATTGGAAATAAATTTGGATTATTATAATAGAAATACCAGGAAAGTAGTACGAAGGTATAGTAAAAATAAATAAACTGAGGACATGAAATTATAAGGATTTATTTTGTTGATTTATGTACAATTTTATAAGTGAAAGCCGCATTAGGAAGAAAATTAAGTAATGGAAATTTTGCAATAATCTGGAAAAAATGGAATTGAAATTGGTTAGTGGAAGTTGGCGTTAAGTAAAATTTAATGAAAGAAATTTTACGAAAGAAATTTTATAAATAAGACCAATGCAAATAAAAATGAAATGAATATGTAATTTGATGTATGTTAGAATTTGTTTAATGGTACGATTGTTACATGATGTGTACTAAAATGGTTGATTATGCACTTATGGTAGGTACGCAATGGCTGACATTCAAAAAATGTTCGTGTTTTATGGGAGTGGTCTCGTACGTGATGGGCCGTATAGGGCGGACCTGTCAAATTGCGAGCGGACCGTGATCCGGGCACCTGGTCTGAACGCCATGAGCTTGTCTGAGCTATGGAGGTGTGTCTGTTCGGTGTTCGATCGACACACCGCAAGGAAGAAGTTACGGATCGAGGCAGTCTATGCCTCAATGGTGGGTGATGGAAGGGAGAGCATATGGCAACTTCTGAAGGTGACCAATGACGCCTCATGGGCGAACTACATGGAGGTCGTGTGCAACCCTGATGCTGCAATATATGTCAGGCCAATGGTGTATGTCGAGTTCGTGGAGAGGGCAGAATCATCAGCCATGGTTGGTTCAGATGCCGCTGGTGGAGATGTAGTGCCTGGGTTCATCTCCGGCGGTCATGAAGACGCTTCTGGGGGAGAACATGTGGGTGAGGAAGTGGGTGATGAAGACGACAGGAGGCGTGCGGAGAATTTCCAGCCCAACGAAGGTGTGGACGAGAGGTGGTGGGCCGCCCGTATTGACTGTCATGAGTATCTTGGGAACCAGGTGGAAGAAGAGGGCAGCGAGGAGGACGAGGAGATGGAAACAGGCAGTTCTGGAGAGGACGAGGATGGCGAAGGTGCAACTGGAGGGGTGGTAGGTTGTGTTGTGACCACGGATGGTGCGTACGTGTCGTCCAGACTGGACGACAACGCAGCGGCAGCCCTAGTTCTGCCACAGGCCGAGGGGGGAGAATGGGGGTTCAGCGAGGGTGCACTCATTTTGGGGCAGTGCTTCCGTAATAAGAGTGCTGTCCAACAGGCTATTGCTAGACATGCCGTCAGCATAAGCCGGACATATCAGGTCCACAAGTCAAAGCCGGACACGTACGTTGTGAAGTGTGTCGACGAGTCCTGTCCTGGCAAAGTTCGTGCACAACGGTACAAGGGCGTTGGCACGGAGTTCCAGATAACGGTGCTGCAAGATCACAGTTGCGAGCTTACGGGGCCAGTACATAGACACCGCAACATGACATCATCGTATGTTGCGGAGCTGGTCACCCACCTCATCCAGGCAGATGTGTCCATTTCCCCGAAGGTTCTAATGGCAGAAGTAGCGAATATGGCGGGCTTCGAAGTGAGCTACAAGAAGGTATGGCGGGCGAAGCAAAAGGTGCTGCATCATATGTATGGGACATATGAGGAGGCGTACGACCTGGTCCCAAGAATGCTGCAGCAAATTGCACAATCAAATCCAAGCACGTACATAAACAAGCAGGAGAGGGTTCATCCTACGGAGGGCCCGAATTATTTCATTCTTGACAGAGTGTTCTGGGCCTTCCATCAGGCGATACAAGGGTTCAGGTGGTTCTGTCCAGTGCTAACCATAGATGGGACGTTCCTATCCGGCAAGTACAAGGGTACTATCCTCACCGCAGTTGCAGCTGATGCAAATGACCAGTTACTCCCAGTGGCATTTGCAATTGTGGAGAACGAGAATACGGATAGCTGGGTTTGGTTCCTTTGCAATTTGAAGCATGCCGTAGTGCAAGAATGCCCTGAAGTGCGCCTTATCTCCACCGCAATGCAGGCTTGCTGTCTGCATTGCGAACGTTGTAGAATGGGACGCAACCCTCCTTCCAGTGGAGTGATGTGAAGAACCGTTGGTGGATAAGGCATTTTGCAGCGAACTTCCACAGAAGGTTCCGTAGCAAGGACCTAATGAAGATGTTCAAGAAGCTATGCATGCAGAACCAGAAGCGGAAGTTCGACACCTTGTGGAGGCAGCTCGATCAGGAGGCTACCAAGCATGTGCATACAGAAGCAGGGGCCATGGAGGGGGCTCCACAAGAGTCGGGGTATTCACACAATGGGTTCAATCCAATGCACCTGACTTGGAAATGTGGTCTTTGTTGCACGACACCGGTGGGGCAAGGTATGGGATCATGACAACCAACATGTCCGAGGTTTACAATGGTGTCTTGAAGGGCATTAGATCCTTGCCGATCACGGCAATCGTGGGCGAGGCTTGGAACCGTACCGTCGGGTACTTTGTGAATAGAGCCATGATGGCGAAGAAGCACCTGTATGAAAACAAGCAATACTCTGAGGTCATGCAGGCCTTCATGGACAGGAAGATGGAAAAGGGTCGATCGCACATTGCTCAGCCCATTGATGGCTTAAGGAGGAAGTTTGAGGTCCGCCTCAGGCAGAAGTATGTCATGGGTCATATTAGAGGGGAGCGCAAGCAGGTATGCACGATTGATGAGAAAGCATCTTACACCTGCAACAAGCCCCAGCTTCTGCACAAGCCATGCTCCCATGTGTACGCAGCCTGCGCTGTATGGCACCAGGTGTCGGCACAGTACATCTCCAAGTACTACGACATGCAGCACTTGTATGCAACCTGGAGTGCAGAGTTCAATTCCTACGGGGTAGACATGCACTACAGGGAATTATGGCCAGGGGAGATAAAGTGGGTGCCCAACGATGCACTGAAGCATGTCGGTCGTGGAAGATGACAAAGCCGTCGCATCCGCAATGACATGGATGACAGCCAGCGAGGGGATCGTGTTCGGTGCCCGAAGTGTAGGCTATGCAAGACGATTGGCCACTCCCTCAGCCAGTGCCCAAACAGGCCGGCATCAAGCAATGCTCCGTAGTACCAACCACAATATTTTCTTGTACCCATTGTTGCTTCTATGTATTCTGTGCGTTGCGATGTACCCTGCATTATTCAGGAGGTGTACGCTTCATTGTTGGCTCCATGTATCTGTGTCGCGCACATTACCATGTTATGTATGTTTTCGTACATTCCATATATTTCCTTGTCGTGTGGGTCATATTCGTGTGCACATTTTATGTATGTTTTGGTACATTCCGTACATTTCCTGTCGTTACATTTGTTGTTAATTATATTGTCATTTGTTGCATATTTTGTTATAATTTAGACTCACTTGTTATCCTTCTTTGGCAGGACATGGCGTTCGAGTTGCTAGACCCCCGTTGGGATGAGCACCACCGATGCCATGCGTGGTCGTCGGGAGACGCACGAGGGCCTCCTTGCTTCATCCTTAGGGGCCCCCAAGAGAACTGGCGTCTCGACCAGAGGTACATCCCACTACTGCGGGACACCGGGCTGCTGCCCATTGTCCGCATGTTGGATCTACCGCATGCGTTCCAGTATGATGCGCCGCTACTGTCCGCTCTCGTTGATTGATGGAGGCCGGAGACTCACACCTTCCACTTCCGATGGGGGGAGATGACGGTTACTCTGCAGGACGTGACGATGCTTACAGGTCTACCCGTCCGTAGTGCTGCTGTAGTGCCACCCCCAAAGGCAGCAGATTGGAAGGTCCGTCTGGGTCACCGGTTCGGTCATCCAATCCCAGACAACGCACCCGATGTGCCACATGGATGGCTTCGTTGGTACATGACCTATCCTGCACACGCACATGAGGAGGAGGTGAGGACACACTTCGTTGCGTACCTGCTATATCTGTTTGGGTGGGTCTTGTTCCCTAGCACCACTAGAGACTCCGTGCAGCCTAGCTACATACACCTAGCGGAGTCATTGGCGGATGGCTGGCCTGGTCAGGTGCCACAGTATAGCTGGGGATCAGCAGTTCTTAGCACCACATACCGGGGCTTGTGTGACGCCTTGCAGCGTAGCACGGCCAGCGAGCCGATCCTAACCGTCTGCTACCTTCTCCTTCAGTTGTGGTCGTGGGAACACTTCCCCGTTGGCAGGCCTTCCTTTGGTCGTGTTGTGCACCCTTATGACCTCAGCCCGCAGTTGTACGGCCTCGGTGGTGGTGACGACCCCGTTGATGCGCCCACAATGGGTACACGTTGGACACATGGTCAGTTGAGGTGGGCCAGGGACAGACCGAGACGTGCGTGCACAGATTTCCACAACAGGTTCGAGCTTCTGCAAGAGGCCATCATAGTCTGGTGGCCATGGACTCCACGGTTCATTATGGACACGGCCCCCCACAGTTTGTCATCTCAGTGCGGGCAGGATCATAGGTACTGGTTGACCTGCCACTTGGTGTTCTCCTTTGCGTCGAGCCATCTGACCACACCGAGTCATGAGGCGATTCGGATTGTATCAAGCATGTCCCCATGCCGGGCGCCCTCTGCGAGCAGCACCCCGGTATGTCATTACACCATAAATTTAATTAATGCATTAGTCTGTGCCCCTACTAATTGTGTGATGTCTCAATGAAATTTCAGGCAATCAAGGAGAGGGCGAGCGACAGAAGACTGGAGAGCCACACAGCGATTGTGGATAGACATGTGGCGTGACCAGGCGGATACGATGGTTGTGGACGAGACACGGCCGGACGACCCCGCGACGTATAGGACATACCTTGAGTGGTATGCTCCACGCACGCGCACTAGGCTTACTGGGGAGCCGCCACATCGTCCACTTGAGGTCGTTCACGAGGCCACTATCTGAGCAGTCGGCACCGTCATCTAGCGGCACGGCACGACCAGGCGGTACGAGATTAGTATGTCATTAAGCGATGCAGGATTACGTTTTAAGCGATCGTTTGTTTCACTGCGATTGGACCGCTGCATCGTATCGAGGCGTGGCACAACAGATCTATACACCGTCGCGAGTCAAATACGGTTGATCGGTGGGTCGCCGATCGCGCGGCATCTACGATGACGCCAGGGCTGCGATACGGACCTTGAGTTGTGGTCACCACCGAGATGATGTTGTTGCTCCACGCGGTCGGGGACGTGGCTAGGGACCACCACCCCCCTCCGCGCCACCGTCAGCACCACCATCAGCACGGCCATCGTTGTCACGTCCATCGCAGTCGGAGAGTCGGCCCAGCTACGCTCGCTCGGCCTCCATGCGCTTCGGAACGGTGGTTGGACAATTGCCAACTATTTGTTCATCTACTCATTTACCATTTATGTCTAACCACATGTTTGTCTTGCAGCAATTGCAACAGGATAGCACGTTGCTATGGGCATCGTCATCACGAAGGGCGACGGAGGAGCGAGCGCGCTCTCCAGGCGGCGAGGCCCACTCCAGAGCGACCCGACTCGCGCGATAACGAGGGGATGCCTCGTTCACCCGTAGCGCACAGTCCAACCTAGAAGACCGGGATAGGTGGTTTGGGAAGACCTATCAAGGCTTCACATCGCGGGAGTACATGCGCGACTACCCATCGACATCGTCATTTCGACAGCCACATACCCCAGTATGCACTAACGTACTAAGCTAAACATGTCTATTTCAAAGCCATCTAATCGCACTGGCAAAAAAATGCAGGTTTACTCGGAGCAACAGGGCCATGACGTTCACGGTGGGTCATCCGCTTTTCAGAGTACCCAGGTAAATGCCTTGTGATATTACTACTCATTATGAACATTTTTTGTACTTTCCATTGCCTAATTCAGCTGTACCATCTAAGCAGGACATAGACCCCTCCTCCGAATGGCTTAGCTCTATTTTTGGCCAGCTGTCGCAACCCTCCACAGAGTTGTACCCACCACCGCCTCGGGCGCAGCCCTCGCACTACGATCTTCACGATGCACCGCGCTCCCTTAGTAGGTTCACCTTCTCAGAGGATCAGATACGCCGTCCGAGGCGGCGACGACGAGATGATGAATGAATTTTTGTAATTGTGTTGTTGTGACGTTGCATGGTTTGCTGTGTTTCGCATGGCTTATGAAATTATTTGTTCTACAATTAAGGCTTCATTGCAATATGACAGGTATGCACGCATGTGGGCACTGTACCTCACAACACGCATTACATTGACATAGATTAACTCTCCAGCGGGAGAACACACGATAACAACAAACACAAGGTACAACATAGCATAAAACATTGCCAACATACACGAGGAGAACCTCCAGCACTACAACTTGACTGTGTGGGGGGCAGCCTCACGCACAAAGACCACAGAATAAGAAGGCATCAGGCAATGACAACACGAAACAACACATACATTGCACGTACATGAAATGTAGCAAGTAGTACAACCATCAACACACCAACAAACACAACAACCAAAATACAACACAATCGTACACCTCGTTGCCTATATGCCAAACGAGCCTCGTGCCACCCAACTGGAGAATTGCTGAGGGGGCCGCCTCGGACGTGGCTGGTCGTCGTGGTAGTGGCACGCACATATGCAACTAGGGTTCACGCAGCAACATGTGGGATCATACGAGCTTCCTATGTTCACGATCTCCTCGTTGCCCCTCTCGCGTTGCATCTGTTGGCGGAGGTCATTGTTCTCCTCAGTGAGAGTCTCGATTCGGTCCTCCAACTCCAATATTCGATCACATAATGTATCCACACAACGGGCAATATACCGTTCGTGAGGAGGGTCGATCCAGCGGGAGAAGTCACATTTCGCCATCTGCGGGAAATAACGGTAAACATGGAGGGTCCATAAGCAATAACAAAAATTGTACTATTAGTAATTCGTACCCTGGAGCGTGGGCAGCGGAAGAAACGTCGCCCGCCATCGAACGGGCCATCCAGGACCTGCACGACCACGTAATCATTATGTCTGCATTTCGGCCACGCCAGTTGAGCACGCCGGCTTGGTATCAAGCGGTACTGTGGACCGAAGGTCTCCCTCCTTTCGAACGGAAGGTCTTCCTTCGGTGACCCAAATCCAAATGGCCCCTTGGGTTCCGACATGGTATGTTTCACCACGAAAGACAAGGTACTTCTTTGTTCGTTTTACAGGGTTCTCTGCGTACAATGTCATGGGACCCGAACCGTGGTATTTATACCAAACGAGAGAGATTACTGCAGTGACCAAAAATGAAAAAGACAACAGCTTTCCGCAGTGAGATGACAAAAGATGCCAGCTTTGCGCAGTGACATGACAAAACGGGGCAGCTTTGCTCAGTGACATGACCAAAGAGGCCAGCTTTGCGCAGTGACATGACAAAACAGGGCAGCTTTGCTCAGTGACATGACCAAAGATGCCAGCTTTGCGGAGTTAAATGACAAACGAGGCCAGCTTTGCGCGGTGACATGACAGCACAGGGTCAGCTTTGCTCAGAGAGATGACAACATGGGGCAGCTTTTTCTGTGTCATGAATTACCACCACCTCCCAAGACAGGGTAAATTTTCAAGCTTTATTACTTGGTTTTTCATTTTTCTTACTTGTTTCCATTGCTACATTCTATGATTATATCTCTGCTATGTACGAAGAGAAAAGGAGAGCCTGCCACTTCGAGCTCCAAGAATAAAAAAGGAGAGCCTGCAGAGAAGGCCTGTGATCAGGAGAGCTCAGAGAGATTTGTTTTTGTTGAAGCTGAGAAGGCCTGTGATGTTACAGTGGAAAATTATAACATGCGTGAAACTCTGCGGTGCCTATTGCCTATTTTCATTCTGCTATCATTTGTTTCTAACCAGGCTTTGACACTGTTTCCATAATCTCATTGATCCTATTGAAATGAGGCGTGATCGTCAGACTGGTGATGTTTTTGAAGTGCTTGATGGTTTGATGTTCAAAGATGGTTTCCTGTATAAAAGGGTTGCTCTTAGTTCTTTGATTTACTAGGGCATACAACCAATAGAGAGATGACAACACGGGACAGCTTTTTCTGTATTCGTACTGTACTGTGCTTATGAAATTATTTGAACTACAATTAAGGCTTCATTCCACTATGACAAGTATGCACGCATGTGGGCACTGTACCTCACAGCACGCATTACACATACATACATTAACTCTCCAGCAGGATAAGACACGATAACAACAAACACAAGAAACACAAGAAAGAAAATAGCTTGACAACAACATAGCATAAAACATTACCAACATACACGAGGAGAACCTCCAGCACTACAACTTGAGGATAACAATAAAAACAAGAAAGAAAATAGCACACAACATTAAATTTATCTTCCACTCCAGTCTGTCGAAACGATGCCGCATCCCGACGGGGTCGCAACCCCCCACGACAACTCTCTCCTGGCGAACAATGTCAGTCCTAGTGCCCATTTCATCGTCCCACACCCAGAATCGGCAACCACCGGGGGCTTCCTGCGATTCAATGAGAAGAAGATTTTTAAACATGCCACCACGATTTGAATGAACCCGAAACAATCTTGCTCACTGAGTGATAGGGGCACTTGTAGTAGTGCCACCCAGGATTCGAGGCCGTCTGTGAGGTCTTACGTCTAACAACCGTGTTGCATTTCGGGCAAATCACCGTGGGTGTATGCGAAGAGCTGCTGAGTTGACTCATTGCCTAGTCGGGGGGAGTTAGCACAGACTAGGTGAGTGATTACAATGCAAGGGACTATGTGAGGAATGGCTCCCTTTTATAGGTTGTGGGGGGTAGGCTCAGTCACGCAGAGCACGGAATAAGACGACGTCACGCAATGACATGACAAAACGGGGCCAGCTTTGCGCTGAGATGTGACAAAACAGGGCAACTTTGCACAGAGACGTGACAAAAGAGGGCAGCTTTGCTCAGTGACATGACAATAGAGTGCAGCTTTGCGCAGGAATATGAGATGCCAGCTTTGCGTAGTGACATGACAAAACTGGGCAGCTTTGCTCAGTGACATGACAAAAGACTGCACCTTTGCGCAGTTACATGACAAAACGGGGTAGCTTTGCTCAGTGACATGATAAAAGAGTCCAGCTTTGCCCAGTGACATGACAAAAGAGTGCAGCTTTGCGCAGGGACATGACGAAACGGGGCAGCTTTGCTCACTGAGATGATAAAAGATGCCAACTTTGCGCAGTGACATGATGAAACGGGGCAGCTTTGCTCAGTGGGATGACAAAAGATGCCAGCTTTGGGCAGTGACATTACTAAAGAGGGCAGTTGTGCTCAGTGACATGACAAAAAGAGGTCAGCTTTGCTCAGTGAGATGACAAAACAGGGCAGCTTTGCCTAGAGACATGACAAAACGGGGACTTTTTGCAGTGATATCGCAGCACTCCTATCTTTACTCACTGCTACGACCACGTGGACCAGCTTTACACGTAGGAGTAGAGATAAAACGGACCCTATAAATTGCGCTTCTCTCACCCCACCGGGATGGACAAAGGCAAGAAGAAGCAATGGGACAAGATGGTGAAGGATTGGGAGGAGACCCGTGACATAGCACGGTCAGCTGCCGCCCGCGATGAGAAAATAAGGGCTATACAGGTCCGGGTAGAACAAGCCCATCGTGCTACGATGAAAGGTCCCCCCCAAAGAGCGCCAGCGTAGCAACAACCCCTTCCCGGACGTCCCCACCGAGCGTTCACCACAACTACCACTAGAGGGGGAGACACCTCCCCTTTGTTGGTGCGGGGACGTGTGCAACTTTTTCAAATCTAAGGACCGCATCAGCCTAGGTATGCGTTACTGGGGTTGCGCAAACTACTCCAGTGACTACCCCAACCGCCGTTTTGACACCGCAACCTATCGGCAGCCGGTAACGACCACATGCACCATTTTCCCCTACCTTTTCTCCTTCACAGCACGCACTAACAATATCTCCCATGTATTTACAGTCTCCGGAGCCCCTGTGTGGCTACTGCAAATGGATCGATCTTGAGATCCACCCTGCGAACCAATGGACCCTCGACTTCGAGGAGTGGAATGTCACACGGGACAAGGAGTTGCTGGAGGAGGAGCGCCGCAAGCACGAGCACACCTGCGTATACAGCGCGAGACGCAAGCTCATCTTGAAGCGTGCACGCGTAGGGAGGCGGGAGGCTCGCGAGAGGAGCGCGAGAGAAAGAGGGAAATTGCGGCTAAGGCAAAAGAGGCCGCGGAGGAGTTCAACGCCGAGCGGGCAAGGAAGGGAAAGTGGCTCCGGTCCACACAGTAGGTCGTTCGCGCAGTTGGGTAGGTTAGTCGCATGCAGTTGGGTAGGTTAGTCGCATATCATGCTATATGTTATGCATGTAATAAAAATGCACGCAGCATGTTACTCCGAGCTGTATTATGAAGTGTATTTCTATTGACATAAGCTTATTATCTCGTCTTTTCGTATTGAATGATTCACATAGCAATTCATTTCACAATATTAACATACCGGTTCTCACCCTACACGAATTCTCTGTAACATCAAAATATCACTTACCACTTTATGTATCGACCGTTCTACGGTCAATCGTTTCTAAAAAAATTTACCAAAACTTACAATGAACATAAACTATCATTACAACTTCATCAGATTTATTTACCATTTCACAACTACAAAAACAACAAAACTTACAAACTCGTGGGGATTGCAAACCCTAAAAGACCAAACCCTAAAAGTCACTTACCACTTTATGTATTGACCGTTCTATGCTCAATCGTTCCTAAAAAAATTTTACCAAAATTTTTTATGCTTCTACAACTTACATTGAACATAAACTTTTATTACAACTTCATCAGATTTTCTTTCCCAGCTTACAACTACAAAATTGACAAAACATACACAAATCACGGACATTGCAAACGCTAAAAACATACCAAACCCTAAAAGTCACTTACCACTTTATATATCGATCGTTCTACGCTCAATCGTTCCTAAAACAAATTTATCAAAAAATTTTATGCATCTACAACTTGTACTCAACATAAACTTTTTTTACAATTTTATCAGATTTTTTTTTCCAATTTACGACTACAAATATTACAAAACTTATAAACATTACGGTTCCTACACTCATTCCCACGTGTTCAATATCACTTTACTTCCTTTCGTCCAATCGTTCATATCACAGTTGTGCTCAAAAAACTTTTCATTAAAATGCTTCCAGTAAAACAACATAACATGATCGAAAACTATTATTGCCAGTTCAACATATTTTTCATGGTCAACAATGTATGAAAATCACAAACACACTAATCATTACTTTACACAAATTTCATGCGTACTCTACCAACCAAATTTCTTAATTTTTATAGTTGCAAAAAAATTACACAAGCAGTAAACTGGACTCCACCTGAAATTCATATTTTTTCAAACATCTTTTCATACATACACATAAATTATTTCTATTATAAAAATAACTTTACAAATACATAAATACATATACACCTAAATACTCACAGCAAACCCTAACACTGGAACCCTACCACAGTTGAATCATGCACCGGATAACAATCGTGCGGTCAAAAACTGAGACGTGCGCTGGGGGACGCGGTCGTGCGGTCGGGCTAGGAGGTCGTGCGGTCGGCGCTCGGTCGTGCGCTCGGGCGAGTGGTCGCGCGGTCGGAGCGAAGGGCAGGCGGTCGTGCGATGCAGTACCGCATGACCCGTGCTACAGTGCGGTAGTGCGTACCAGACCGCACGACCGGGACACGTGTCGGCAACTCGCGAACGCGTGGTAGGGAAGGGTCCAGAAATGAAATTTTTTTATTTAGGGGCCAAAAATAAAATTTTAGGTGTTAGGGGTTCACATGTGTCCAAAATTCGCCGAGCCTGACGTGCGGGTGCGGCGACCTATCGAGCCTGGGCTCCTTGATATGCGCCGTCGAGCTGCAGCCGTGCAGCAAGTTGGTGGGACCTACTGTTTGCCGCGTAGCTCGCTGCCGTGCCGAGCTCGGGCGCTCTTCCGCACTCACCCCCTTTTGCCGAGCTAAGATGGATTAGCAAGAGACGCATATCATTAACTGTGGATACTAAACTTTAAAAAAAATATTAGATTTATAAAAATAGATATTTAGATAGCTAAATTAAAAAAAAAATATGCGGTGTCAAACATGCGAACAGTTCTATCGCCACGTTGAAGTCCAACTCGTGCATGAACTTCTACTTTTGGGCATAAGTAGCCAAGTGTATCATGGCACGTAGTAAAGGTTGATATAAGACGCCGTAAAAAGCTAAGCACCATTCCGTGCCTAAAAAAATACAGAAAATCTCTTATATTTGTGTAGTAAAATGGTGTATTTCATATAGTAAAACAAAATTCTAACTTTAGTCAGTTTTATTCTATACATGTGTCACCCGTCCGCGCTCAAAAAAGTGTAATGAATCTCCTATGATTGTACAGTAAAATAGTATATTTCGTGCAGTAAACAACTTTCGCAGCAGTAAAATATATTCAATATGTATCTCGTTTTTATTAAACTTGTAATTTTGAACACAATAGTGCAAATGGATCGTAGACTAGATGTTCGCTTAATGAGATATTGCAATTCTAAGTTTACACTCAAAAGAAAAAAAAACTAACGCATAAAGTGTAGTAACCATCTTGTGGTGGTAATACATAAATTATTATACATGATGTAAGCTTTTACGGTCAAACTCTACCAGTAACACGGGATCATGTGGCTCCAATTACAGCTGCAGCATAGAATAACTTATTCTATTCTCAGGCGCAGAATAGTGCATCCAGCATACATACATACATACATACATACATACATACATACATACATACATACATACATACATACATACATACATACATACATACATACATACATACATACATACATACATACATGCATACATACATACATACATACATACATATGTGTGTGTATACATATAAGAAGTCTCTTTTTTACTGCCGAGAGTAGTAACTCTTTATGTCATATGTCACAACGTAGGGAGTATCTCGTGTAACAGATGGTATACACATATAGTGAGAGACCATGTGGACATGCTCCATGTTTGTGATGAGTGATTGACGGTTGTTTTTGAAAGTTTGAGTTTGATTTGAGTATTTTCTGCAAAGTCGTAGCTTTTTGCTGTGGTCGTAGGTCTTTAAGAGGGCGTACGATTGGTTTTGACCATTGTCATAGCTCTCTAGCTGTGGTCGGAACCTAGCCGGGCAGTTCACGACCACGTTGTCAAGTGTCGGAACCCAGTCGGGTCATTTACGACCACGTTGAGCATACTCGGAAGTCAACCGGATCGTCTACGATCACTTTGGCCATGGTCGAAAGCCGCTACGACCACGTTGGTCGTGGTCGAAAGGGATTACGACCACTGTAGTGCATTCTGACCATGGTCGGAAAGGTTTACGACCACTTTGATCATGGTCGAAGGTCCTCAGACAGGTTTACGACCACGTTAAGGCCATCCGAAAAGTTTACGACCACTCTAGCAGTGGTCGATCGTAGCTACGACCATGTTGGCTGTGGTCGAAGGCAGCTACGACCACGTTGGCCGTGGTCGAACGCAGCTACGACCACGTTGGCCGTGGTTGAACGCAGCTACGACCACGATTGGTCGTGGTCGGAAGTTGTAAGTCGAAGCCACGAGTGCTGTGATCGGAAGTCAGCGTTGACATTTACGACCACGTGGGAAGTCGGCAGACTTCGACCACGTTACGATGCGATCGAACAAGGTCGTGGTTCGGTCAGATGTTGTCGTAACGCGGTTGGTTGCGGTCGTTTGTGGTCGGACTTGGCCAGTTTGCGCTCGAATGTTCTCAGGAGCGGTTGGAAGTCTTCCGAAGCGGTCTTAACGCATGGAAACTGGTCATATGGTTTCCTGAGGCGGTTGATTCACCTGGGAATCGGTCGTATCAACTCCTGGGATGGTCGTCTTGACCTGGAGAGCGGTCGTAGGTCTTGTGCTTTAATGTTTAAGTGATTTCGACCAGTCGTAATGGGTGTACGACTTTGTGGAGTGTGGTTTGAGTTCTCTTTTCCTATGCAAATGGATGTTACCCTTGTCTAGTGCGGTGTTATGTGATGTTTTGTTGTTTGTGATGCTTGCAGGATCTTGGAGACAAGTCTTGGTGAGGCTTGGAGTGGTCGGGACTAGATATGGGAGATGTTGAGGTCCAGAACGACTGGGTGAAGTCGAAGAAGACTTGGGGTTCAAGGTAGGTGCATGCGTGGACAGCAAGGAAGGAGGAAGCTTCCAGAAAAATGCGGGGATGGCATTTTGGTGAAATGCGCAAAGCCTGCAAGGTGGAAGTGGATTCTGTTGGCTCTGTCAGCTAAAGTGCGGGTAAAGCATGGAGTTAACGAGCAAAGCAGTGAAGCCGTTGGTGTTGGCGGATAAAGCACTGGAGTCTGTTTTGCTAGTGGGTAAAGCAATGGTAAAACCCGGTGTTAGGTGGGGTTAACGGGTTCTCCCCCCGGTATCTGGTGACAGAGTTTGAGGTTTTCTGCTAAGTTACTCGGTTTCTTTCTCTGTTTTGTGTGCATTGCTCAGAGGAGCAAGGTTGTATAGAGTGGCTGTAGAAACCTCCTTTGTAATCATTCATCTCTCTGTATCTATCTGAGCCTCATTTCAATTGATATGTTTTGATTCTTGTACCTGTTCTATTTCAGATCTTGTTTCTCGGGTGCTATGTTGTGTTCTATCCTCTTGTGTTGAGTTCTGTTTTGAGCAGTGTTCCTTGGTCGTGTTGCCTAGATTTCTTTAGCCCTAAACTGGGATTCATTCTCTAGGCCATCTTGGCCAGTTCTTCCCGAGAGCAAAGATTCTTGTCTGCAAAATCTTGCCAAGTGGTCGTATGTTCCAAGATGCTCTGTTTCAACGTCGACCATACAGTCTCTCTTGATCATGGTAGAGAGTTAGTGTTTTCTTGGTAATTTCTCTTCCAGAGGTTGGGTTTTTGCAGTGCTTCAAGTTACAGGACCAAAAGACCAGAGAGTCTAAAGTTACTCGGAAATCTGGCATAGCGGTCAAACGAGTATCTCTTCCTCTGTTTCGACGTTGACCATGTGTCTCTTCTCGACCACAGCAGCGAATTCTTGTTAGTCCTGTAATTTCTAGTCATGAGTTCGTTGTCTTGTTTTGGGAGAAGTTACTTGGTCATTCGACCCAAGAGTCTGAAGCTGCACTATTTTTGTTCTTGCGGGTGTTGCGCTCTACTCTGTTGTCGATCGAAGTATTCTATTGTCGATCAAGCTATTTTCGGTTTGCTTTGACTTTCCAGTCTGTTTTTCCAGTAAGCAATCTCGTTCTGTCTTCGTAGCTCAATAGCTATTGGAGAAGAAGAGGTGTGTGAATACTTGAGTTGTTTTTAAAGGCACTATTCACCCTCTCTGTTGCCATTTCGATCCAACAATTGGTATCAGAGCCGGTTAGCTCTTCCTCGTAGATCTTAACCGGTCTCTAGAGCCATGGCAATGGACAAATATTCCACCAAGCCTCTGATCTTTGATGGCATCGATTATCCCTTCTGGAAGAGCCGGATGGAGACCTACATCCAGACTCAGGGCTATGCCATCTGGAGAAAGGTCAAGACCTGGTATGTCGTTCCTGCTGATGAGAACGTCAATGCTGGAAACATGGCTGATGTTGAGGCGAATGCGAAGGCAAGGACCATCATAATTCAGGGTCTGAGCAAAAGCGCATTCGATCGCATCTCTCATCTGACGTCGGCTTTCGACATCTGGGTGACCCTCGATGCATACCATGAGGGCACCACCCAGATCAAGACAGTTCGACATGACCAGTTTAAGTGAGATTACAACAAGTTTGAAATTCTCGCTGGTAAGTCCTTGGATGAGTGTTTTTCGAGATTTCACAAGATTCTGAGCAACCTCCGAGTGGTCGGTCTCACATACCCCAACTCGGACAACGCTCGCCAGATGCTTTCTGCTCTTGATTTGCGTGTTTGGGAAATGAAGGTGACCACAATTAAAGACACGACGGATCTCTCGACCCTGACTCTTGATGCGTTGTACTCACGCCTCAAGACTCACGAGATTGACATAGTCTCTCATAGGTCGAAGTCGCAGTCGATGGCCTTAGTCACCGATCCCAGCTCTGCTTCTGGATCTTCTGACTTTACTTTTGGATTTTCTCTTGCTGCTCTATGTGAAATTTTCGATGATCAACTAGAGCAGCTTCCAGAAAACCAACTCGCTCTCTTAGCCAGAAAGTTTTCCCACGCGTACGAGAGAGTGAGAGATCGGAAGAGGAGTGGCCCGATTATTTGCTTCGAGTGTGGTGGCCCCAACCACATTCGGGCAAATTGCCCCAAGCTGGAGAAGAACAAGAACAACTACAGCGGCGTGAACAAGAATGACTACATTGACAAGAAGCAACCTTGGCAAAGCCAAGAAGCTCTTCCACCGCGTCCTCACCACCTTCGACGATCTTGACCTTAGCGAGGTGGAGGGATGGAGCGACGACGATGAGACAGGTGATCAAGACCCCAAGGTGGCGATGACTTCTCCGGCATGTGCTTCATGGCCCTTGAGGGCGAGGTGAGCGACAACGAGCTCTACTCTGACTCTGACGAGGTATACCCCTCTTACGACCAGCTTAATGATGCATTTCTTAAGCTAAGTAAATTCCATGCTAGATCTAGAGCTAGGTGTAGCGAGTTGGAGAAGGAAGTAGATAGATTGTCACGGGAGCTTACTTCACTTATATCTGCTCCCTCCCGTGACGAATGTGATACATGCTGTGCTTTGTTTGGTGACATGTAGAAATTAAAGACCTCTCATGATAGTCTGTCCTCTGAGCTTGACATGATTAAGGTGGAGAATGTTAGTCTTCTTGCCAAACTAGAGATGAGTAGGGTAGCGTCTCTTTCATCTACTACTGCTGAGGCTATTTCTTGCACCTCATGTGAGGATAAGGATAATGCTTTTAGAGGTCTTTATACCATGCTTATTGATCTGCCCGAGAATTGTGAAAATTGCAATAAGTTGAAGATCAACTTAAAGAAGGCAGATCATAAAATTGCTGAGTTGCATGCCTCCTTGCTTAAGCCAATTGCTTCATGTATGAACTTTCCCAAATTAACTGCTAAACTTGAATCTGTCTCAAAACAGTTTCAATAAATGATTGACCACAACAAGAAAATGGCTCAATATGCTTCTAAGGACCCTGTTAGCTCACCATGCAATAATTGTGAAAAACTAAAATCTGAGTTGATTGCATTAGATGACAAATGTGTGAAGTTAACTAAGGACCTTCTAGAGAAGTCACAATCTCCTTGTACTATGTGTGCTGGTGTGGGGGAGAAGCCCAAAGAAGTAGAGACACTTAGGCACGATGACCAAACAGCTAGAGGTAGGATTGTCCCTCCTAGTCCTTGCGAAGACCTCAATGTTGAGGTGACTGTGCGTGCACATGCCATTCCTTTTTCTGCTGTTGGTTCTTCCTCTTCTCCTGCTGCTGTCTCCTCTTCTCCCTGCACTTCTTGCACCTCTCTCTTTCGGGAGTGTCAGTACCTTATGAACACTCTTGAGAGGTTTGTAGGAGGCAAGAAGAAGCTAAATCTTATTCTAGATCAGTCCAAGATTTGCAAATTCAATCAAGGTCTAGGATATGATTTTCTTGAGGATGTGAGGAAGCATCCACCTGTTGTTCTCAGACCCATAGCAGCAGGTGTGATCGAGGTCAAGCCCAGAACTGAGAAAGTTCAATTCAAGTCAGCAGGTTTTGTCCAAGGGATCTCTGATAGTAAGGTGGTTTCACCTGTTGCTTCGACTTCTCAGATGGCGAAGCCTCATCATGCTACTTCCATCTCTTAGAAGGTGAAGTATCATTGTACCTTCTGTCAGAAGGATGGACATATGATCGAGCGATGCTTTAGGCGCGCCAAAATCGTGCGGAGAGACCGTGTTGTAGCTCTTAGGCGTATTCAGGGTCAGCCCCAGACCTTTAGTGCACCTAAGAGCAACACGAGGTCGAGAGTTGCTTCAGCTGATGGGTTTGGACAGTATCGAGGACTTGGCTTTTCTGGTTTTACTGATTTTCATCCTCGATATGCCTTTGGTCGTGACTTCTGCCGTTCTGAGGATAGATCTCATTTTCCCCGTCGAGATGGCTATCCACAGCGTGATCAGCATGTTGCAGGTGCTCTGACTCGCTCTCCCATAGCAGTCGGACCCAACAACAGTTTCAGGTCTGCACTTAGACCTTCTGCTTCTTTGAGCAACGTGGCTACTTCTTCTGCTCGACGTATGACTCAGTATTGGGTGCCAAAATCTCTCTTGATTTACCCAAGTACTGAGACTTTACTCTCTCGTTGACTCAGGTTCGTCAGGCTGGGAAGGGAGAGGTTTGGCTTGTGGACTCCGGTTGTTCTCGTCATATGACCGGAGACTCTCGTTGGTTCTCTTCCCTAGCCCGTGCTCCAGGTGATGAGACGATCACCTTCGGAGACGCTTCCTCTGGACGCGTCATCACCAAAGGTACAGTGCGCGTTAATGAGTCTTTTATTTTGAAAGATGTTGCCTTGGTTAGTAAGCTGCAGTATAATTTACTTTCTGTTTCTTAGCTTACCGATGACGGCTTTGAGGTGAGCTTTAAGAAAAGCGCTTGCAAAATTCTTGATTCTTCGGGTAGTCTGGTGATCCTCTCCGGTGTTTAGTCGCTTCAGAGTCCCGTGACCTTACTTTCTGGCATAGGAGACTTGGTCATATTGGATTTGACCATTTGACTCGAGTTAGCGGCCACGATCTCATTCGTGGTCTGCCGAAACTCAAGATAGTCAAAGATCCTGTTTGCGCTCCTTGCCGGCACGGCAAGATGGTAGCCGCCTCTCACCCTCCGGTCACAGTGACTATGGCCGATGCACCGGGACAGCTGCTCCACATGGACACAGTTGGACCAGCTCGAGTGCAGCCAGCAGGAGGGAAGTGGTATGTTCTTGTCGTGGTCGATGACTTCTCGAGGTTCTCTTGGGTGTTTTTCTTAGCCTTGAAGGATGAGACATTTACACATTTTCGAGGACTTTTTAGTAGGCTTTCTGTTGAGCTCCCAGGTGCCTTACGAGCGATTCGCAGTGACAATGGCACGGAGTTCAATAATTCCTACTTTGAGAGGTTTTGCGATGCGACAGGTGTAGAGCACCAGTTCTCTTCTCCGCACGTTCCACAACAAAATGGCGTCATGGAGAGGAAGAACCGTACCTTGGTCGAGATGGCTAGGACGATGCTTGACAAGTATTCTACACTTAGGAAGTTTGGGCTGAGGCCATTGCGACTGTGTGCCATGTTTCGAATAGAGTTTTTCTTCGGGCACACTTGCATCGCACTTCCTATGAGCTGAGATATGGGCGAAAGCCCAATGTCTCTCATTTTCGTGTGTTTGGTTGCAAGTGTTTCATTCTGAAGTCTAAGAATCTAGATAAGTTTGAGTCACGTTCTTGTGATGGTATCTTTCTAGGTTACTCGGCTTCTTCGCGGGCGTATAGGGTCTGGAACTGCGAGTCTAGTAAGTTGGTAGAGACCTGTGAGGTGACCTTCGACAAGGCCAGTCCGGGCACTAGGCCCGATATCTCAGGTTCTTTAGAGTAGTCCGAGCCCATCTTTGTGGACGATGAGGAGGATGGAGATGAGGGTTGTCTACCCGATCCAGTTCCTCATCCTCCCCTTGAGGTGCCTTCTTCCACTGCACCTCCCGGCGATCAGCCCATGCCTTCTGCTTCTTCTGGAGTTAGTGGCTCTGTTCCTACCTCATCAGCTTATGAGGTAGAGGCCACTTCTTCTTCTCATCCAGGACCTCCCCGACATATCCAAAAAGACCATCCTTCCGAGCAGATGATTGGAGACATCTTTGAGCGAGTCACTCGCTCAAAATCTGGCATGTCACATTTCTGTCTCCATTCTACCTTTGTTGTCATCTTTGAGCCCAAGGATATTAGTCATGCTCTTTCGGATGAGTCTTGGGTCAATGCCATGCATGAGGAGCTAGAGAATTTCGAGAGAAATAAGGTCTGGTCACTTGTTGAGCCCCCTCGATGTCACAATATCATTGGGACTAAGTGGGTGTTCAAGAACAAGCAGAGTGAGGATGGGGTTGTCATCCGGAACAAGGCTAGACTGGTAGCTCAGGGCTTCTCCCAGGTTGAGGGTGTAGATTTTGAGGAAACCTTTGCCCCTGTAGCTAGACTTGAGGGCATTAGAATCCTGCTTGCTTTTGTGGCTTCTAAGGGATTCAAGCTTTACCAGATGGATGTCAAGAGTGCCTTCCTCAATGGGTTTATTGAGGAAGAGGTCTATGTGAGACAGCCTCCAGGTTTCGAGAACCCCAAATACCCAAACCATGTCTACAAGCTTTCCAAAGCCTTGTATGGACATAAGTAGGCCCCTAGAGCTTGGTATGAGAGGCTTAAGTCCTATCTGTTGAGTCATGGTTTTGAGATGGGTAAGGTGGATAAGACCTTGTTCATTCGCCGGCATGGCGCTGACCTACTGCTTGTCCAGATTTATGTGGATGACATCATCTTTGGCGGCTCCTCTCATACTCTTGTTTCACAGTTCTCGGATGTCATGAGCACCGAGTTTGAGATGAGTATGATGGGTGTGTTGACCTTCTTCCTTGGCTTTCAGATCAAGCAGACTCGAGACGGTACTTTCTTGCATCAGGGCAAGTACACTCGTGACCTCCTGAGACGCTTCGACATGAGTGATGGTAAGCCCGTGTCAACTTCCATGGCATCCACAGCTTCTCTTGATCCAGATGAGGACGGCAAGCCAGTTGATCAGAAGGAGTATCGCAGCATGATTGGCTCCCTCTTGTACCTCACTGCCTCGAGATCGGACATACACTTTGCTTTGTGTCTTTGTGCTCGCTTTCAGGCTTCTCCTCGCGTATCTCACCGCCAGGCGGTGAAGCGCATTCTTCGGTACCTTCGAGCTACCATTGACTATGGTATCTGGTACTCTTCCTCGTCCTGTCTTTCCTTGAGAGCCTATTCAGATGCAGACTTTGCAGGCTGTAGGATAGATAGGAAGAGCACATCTGGCACCTGCCAATTCATTGGCACTTCTCTTGTTTTCTGGTCTTCGAGGAAGCAGTTCGGTGTTGCACAGTCCACCGCAGAGGCCGAGTACGTTGCTGTAGCCAGGTGCTTTGGATGGTCTCGACTCTGCGGGACTTTGGGTTAGTTATCGATAGTGTTCCACTCTTTTGTGATAACACTTCTGCGATTAACATTGCTAAGAACCTAGTGCAGCATTCTCGGACCAAACACATTGATATTAGATATCACTTCCTTCGAGACCATGTGGAGAAGGGTGACATAGTGCTCCAGTTTGTGGAGAGTGACCACCAGTTGGCTGATATCTTTACTAAGCCTTTGGATAGCTCTAGGTTTCAGCCTTGCGGGGAGAGCTTGGGGTGGTTTGTCCTTATGGACTGTTTTGAGGGGGAGCTTTATGCTTTACTGCTTTATCATATTTATTATGCTCTTACACCTTTCTATTGCATTGCATATGGGTGCATATGGATTAGTCCTCCTAGCATAGATTAGAGTGCTTCTCTTGTCTAGTTGTTTAGACTTCTTACTTTTATCTTATGATTCTAGGATGCTGCTTATTAGCTGGTTCTCTTTTTACTAGGTTGAGCTCACTCACTTCTTATAGGTTCTAGCAAGGGTTGAGCCACTCTCGGGTAGACAGGGTACGTGTTTGCTCCTTAGTCTGATAGATGACCAGTTGATAGTCCTAGAGTCATATAGGGTAGATGAGAGTCAGTTTGAGTCATAGTTTCCTCTATATCTTGTCTATGCTTTAAGGACTGTCTTTTCTGATTTCTTTGCCAGCTTCTCGATTTATCGCTTTGGTTCAGGGGGAGTTCATTTGGGAGCTTCTAGATCTTAATGTTGACATAACTCTACTTGAACTAAAAGTTGCATCACATGTTGAGGGGGAGCTGGATTTTCTGCATTTCTTTCTGCATTGTAATATATCTACATGAAGCCTTAATTATTATCCTGTTAGGGTAGTAAACGTATTCTAGATAGTGGAGTTAGCAGAGCAAGACACTATAGTCGAGTATTGACGTGGTCAAAAGTGACCGCTTGGAACGACTCCTCAAAAGCCAGCGGCCATCAAGAATAGTCGGTAGTCAAAAGCCAGATACCATTGGCCATCAGGAGTGGTCATTGGTCAAAAATCAAAATCTATCAACAATCAAATGCAGCAAGTGGCCACGAACCATCACAAGTTGTTCGTGGTCAAAATCTATCAGAGGTTGTCCATGGTCGAAATCCATCAGAAGTGGTCCATGGTCGAAAGCCAACATGGTCAAAATCCACGGAGGTTGTCTTTGGTCAAAAGCCATCATGGTCAAAATCCACCGGAAACTGTCCATGGTCAAAATCCATCATGGTCGAAATCCATTAGAAGTTGTCTATGGTCGACATTCATCGTGGTTGAAATTCATCAGATATCATCCATGGTGGAGATCCATCACGGTCAAAATCCATAGGAAGTGTCTGTGGTTAAAAACCAACATGATCAAAAACCACCGTGGTCAAAAGTCAGGAGCTATCGACCATCGCTTGTGGTTGTAGGTCAAGAGCCATCGTGGTCGAGAGTCAGGAGCTATCGACCATCGCTTATAGTCATAGGTCGAAACTATCAACCATCACTTGTCATCCTAGGTCAGAAGTCATCGACCATCGCTCAACAGATTACTGTAGCAAGGTTGTTGTTGTAGCACATCTCACCAGAGTATCACAGGTGATTGGTGGGTTTGCGGATACTTTGGTAGTCAAAGATGTATGAGTACAATGAGTGGTTGGAAGCACTCAAGTACCAAATGTAGTTGACACCGTTTGACTATGATGAGTGGTCGGAGTCATCTGAGTATGAAAGGGGGATGAAGATGCCCGATTGTAGTGAGCATTTTGAGCATCTGAGTATTAAAGTTGGTCGAGGATGTCTGAGTATGACAAGCGGTCAGAGACACTCGACTTTGAGAAGAGGTCGAAGGTGTTCATCTTCAAGAAGCGGTCGGAGGCACTCAACTTCGACAAGTGGTCGGAGGTGTCCATCTTCGTCAAGCGGTCGGAAGCGATCGTCTTTGTGAAGCTGGCAGAGGCGCTCGACTTCTGCAAGGGTCCGGAGGCATCCGTCATCGCGAAGTGGTCAGAGGCACTCGACTTCGACATGTGGTTGGAGGAGCTCGACTTCGACAAGTGGTCAGAGGCGCTCGACTTCAACAAGGGGTCAGAGGCGTCCATCTTTGAGAAGCAGTTGGAGACACTCGACTTCGACAGGCGGTCAACGCCATTCGTCTTCGAGAAGTGGTCAAAAGTACTCGACTTCAACATGGGGTCAGAGGCTTCCGCCTTCGAGAAGTGGTTGGAGTCACTTGACTTTGACAAGCGATCGATGGTGTCTGTTTTTGAGAAGTGGTTGAGGACACTCAACTTCAACAAAGGGTCATAGGCATCTGTATTTGAAAAGCGGTCAGAAGCACTCGTATATGACAAGCAGTTGGAGGCGTCCAAGTTTGAGCAATGTTTGGAGGCGTCCAAATTTGACAAGCAGTCAGAGGCATCTGTCTTCGATAAGCGGTAAGAGGCATTCGTCTTTGACAAGCGGCTAGAGGCGTCCGAGTTTGAGCAACAGCCAGAGGCGTCTGAGTTTAAGCAATGGTCAAAGGTGTCCAAGTTTGAGCAGTGGTAGAAGGCATCCAACATCGGCAACCAGTCAGAGGCGTCTAAGTTTGAGCAGCGGTCGGAGGCGTCCAAGTTTGAGTAGTGGTCAGAGTCATCCAACTCTGACAAGTGGTTGGAAGTGTCCAATTTGACAAGCGGTTGGAAGCAGCCATCTTCGGACAGCGGTCGGATGCGTCTGAGCTCAACAAGCGATCGTGGGCATCCGCGCATCGAAGGTCGGTGACATCCGAATATAGCGAGTGGTCGATGGCGTTCAAGCATCACCAGTGGTCATAGACGTCCAAGCACGATGAGTAGTCGGTGACGTCCGGGTACGGTAGGCAGTTGGTGGCAGCCGAGTATTGGAAGCGATTGAAAGTGACCGAGTATAGGAGGTGATTGGAAGGACTTACATGTAGCGCCATTTGCCTCACCTTGTGGAGCTATCATCATATCAGAGGTACCAGTGGGACAAGTCCTGGTACATGACAGATCATCGCAGCTACGCAGCTTGGCCGGGGAGCATGAGCCACATGTAAGAGAGGGGAACTTGGCGCTTTAAGCCCATGGGATTGAAGAGCGATCAGCAATCTTGATGGCCCCTTCATTGCGACCATGAGCTACTCAACGGTGAGCTCCAAGGTACTTTAACGAAGGTATTACCGGCCACGACCGTGGCGCTTGGCAATCTTTCCCACACGCCGTCATCCATTGACATGCAAGATGGCTAAATAGCAGAGAAAGAGGAAAGGGGAAGTCCTTCACCATCCAGAGCATAGTACGCCATGGCCTCGGCTCATGCAGATTGCTTCCATGGGTTCCTCCACCTTCTCCTCCTTCAGCCTGAATTCGTCAGAGTCTTGACCGTCGGCGTGTGTTAGTGTGTGCGCCTTCTCTCTCTCTCTATCTGTCTCTCCGTGTTGTCCATCTCTCCGTCCTATCCTACGGGGTCTCTCCTTTTATAGGCACGAGCAAGGGCCACGGGTAACGTACGCGAATCCACACGGTGCGAATCAACCTCTGATTTCTGGGATCGAGATTCTGATTTGATTGCCAGTTCTTTCCTTCTAAACATGTGCTTTCCATATCAGAAAAGATTTATCGTGAAATATTTCCATAAATGAAGATATGGTGCAATTATTTTCCCATCGCAAATATGGTTCGCTCGGAACCAATCTTCCCTTTCTATCTTGGCCCATGGGCTGCCATTGGTTGGCTGCGCACGGTGCTATGCACGCATCGACCGTTGGAATTAACCTTCTTGTTGATAGTATTTATGTGTATGGTCGTGTGATGAGTACTCGTTGCGTTCGAATGCCATGCAGGAGCCAAAGGCCTCAGAGTCAATGAATAGTCGGAGACTCCGAAGACTCGATCACAATCATGAGTCAAACTATGTAGTGAACTAGTCATAGCTATAGTAAACCGCTCATAGCACCGTGGTCGAGAAGCCATGATCGTAGCGACGTGTCCAAAATAGTGTGGTCGACACAACATGGTCGGAACAAAGGTGGTCGACACAACGTGGTTGAAGCAAACGTGGTCGAGGACCCACGAACTCATGGGCAATCTTGATGCGTACACCTTGCGATTGGCCCCTGGCGTGCAACCACATAAGGCACTATGCATTAATCACTTTGTGGTTTTTGTTTCACGTGCTATTTCAATAGTTAATTATACCTAAGTTCTCTTATCAAACATATATCTTCCTATTTACTTTGACTTAACATATTCACACAAAAACTCGTCGAACACTACCATGAAAAAGTTTCAGCACGGGTTGTTACGACCGAAAAGGAGTCTTTATTTCTGAATGCAGAGAGGACTACAAACGGTACAACTGTCTATGAGTACAAAACAGACTAGAAAACGACTAATTACATACTCCCGTGAGAGTTATGTAATGCATTGAACCTATCTCTGGACTTACATATCCAGTTTATATCACACGAAAGAATTGCATGAATGTATCCATACATACATTTCTTGACTACATAGATCTATATATATTTACCCCCCACAGCTATGTCTGAGACACGTATCTATATATACTGGAACATTTATATGCGCAGATATAGCAAATTAATGGCCTACGCCGGGGCTCGGCACGGACCCCAGCACCTTCGCCATCCCCCAACGCTTGGCGACGGCAATCTCTGGCTTGCCGGCCGGCGTCGGCGGTGGCATCGACGCCGCCATAAGAGCTACTCCTTGTAGCGAATCTTGAGAGGATGGAGTAGTCGCAGTGCTAGCGATATGGCTAGGAGTACTCTCTTTGGCATGCACATGTGCTTGATCACTTGGCATCATCCTAGCGTGTAGCATGGACGGTGACGATGCCAAGAGGAGCATGAAAAGGATCGCAATTGTGTGCGAGGAATCCATGAGAATTGAGAAGTCGATCTGCAAGTGAGTTGTGATGGCAAGAGAGTTGTGAGCATTTGTGAGAGAGGAGCAGTTTTGTGTGTGTTTTTGCAATGAGAATGTGGGCAGATTGGGCATGTATTTGTAGGCGAGGAGGAAGGTAGCAAGCAAGCTAGTGCTCGCATGTATAGAGGTGATTAGTTTGTGGCCAAGTCAAATTAGTGTGGCATGCATGCACATCACTATCACACTTTGGTTGAGCTTGCAAGCACAAATGCAACCTTCTCCCTCTTAGAGAGCAGGTGGTACTATGCACGCCACGTGGAGAACTGTTACTTCAACTCTTCATTTCGTTCTGCATCGTTCAAAGAATTTGATGAGAGAAATAATGTTGCCTTAGGCGGCTGGAGGCCATGATAACGTGCCGCGTCGATGCTTCTTCCTTCTGTTTACATGTTTAGTACTGTAGCACTTTTTATTTTAATCATTAGACGTCTATTTTTATAAATTTAGCTCTCTCTTCGAGCTAGCTCGGCAGTTATAACAAATGATATGTATCTTCTGTCACGCTGCCCTAGCTTGACAGGAGAATGTAAGTGCGAGAGGGCGCCTAAGCTTGATATAGCAAAGAGGCACACGACGGCCCCACTGGCCAACCGTGCTACTGCGGCTCAGCAACACTTGCCGAGGAGCCCTGGCTTGGCGGGTCACCGATCTTGACGCATCAGGCTCGCTAGCAGTAGCACTAGTAGTATTATTATCTTCACTACATATATGTTACTTTGTAGAACTAGAAACAATGGCACATGTAGAAGTATTACACCAGTAAGCAAGAGAGGAAGAAAAGAAACACGAGTAGAGATAGTGAGATCGATGGACATATGTACCATTGCTACGTACACTCTAGCTCAAGATGCTCTGTACAACGGCTTCTAACTGAGGCCTAGGGTCGCGTAGGTGTGTCCGGGGGCTCGAATCATGTGGTAATCTCGCACTTGATGCACAGTACACAGGACGAGTCGCAAAAAACAACTAGCTAGTAGCATACCGCCGAACTCGATCGCTACGGGCTACGGCAGTACACAGGACGGGTCGCAAAAAACAACTAGGCAGTACTCGTTAAGGACCGACAAGAGACACATCAAATACGTCTGGTGTTTGCAAGTCCTTTCGGAATGAGTAAGTGGCTCCACGGCAATAATCTCCAAATGGACTTGAATACACAGGGCACCATCACAGCTGCATCATCATCAGCTGGCATTATGTCACTTATGGGCAAAAAATATCAGTATTTATGCAAACTTTGGAGCCATAGGTACTTGGAAGTAGCCAGTCCCGTTTTTTTTCCTATACATACATACATACATACATACATACATACATACATACATACATACATACATACATACATACATACATACATACATACATACATACATACATACATACATACAAGAAAATGATTCAAATAAATACGTACTTGTTGGATCGAAAACGGCAACAGAGGGGGGTGAATGTTGCTTCTTTAAAAATTCGTCCCCGAAGTATCCACGAATGAGCTCTTCTCCGATAGTTAATACAAACTATGAAGAAGATAAGCTTAAGCACAATGAGAACTTAAACCACCAGAGAAAGAAGCAATGCATGAGTCTAAAACCAAAAAGAAACAAGGAGCAATGAAGATCATATTTTCAAACGACATCAGCCAGAGGCCGGTCTGACCTTAGATCAATGGCCGGTCAGACCGCCTGTGAAGCCCCGGTCAGACCACACATATAAGGCCGGTCAGACCGCTCGGCGAACACCGGTCTGACCGCACATGTAACTTCGATCAGACCGCCTCTAGCCAACCGGTCTGACCGCCGGTCAAGTACCGGTCTGGCCGGTCCAGGAGTTTTGGCAGGGGCAGAGAAAAACTGAAAACCTGCTAATTCAAAAGGTTTGAAGACATGATTCAAATCTTCTCTGACCAAAAGTTCAAGAACTTGAACTAAATAGTATTGGGACCTCAGAGAACCAAAGATTTCACCAAGAGAGCGATGAATCAAGATTTTTGACAAAAATCTGAAACTTTTGCAAAGTATGAGCTAAAATTCAGATTTCTCACTACTCATCCATTCTTTGCTTAAGATCTTTTGCAATCGTCTTAGCAATAAACTCAGGTCTTTAGAGTCCAAATCTCATGCAATCTCATGAAGAGAAACCAAAGAAATCACAATCCCCTGACATGAAACCCTAGGGAATCTAGAACAGAGGAAATGAGCATAGCACTTGAAAAATTACAAAAGACATTGATTCCTTCATTTGCTCTTAGGAATGGAATGGCCAAGGGGCCTTGAGCATCTCCTCATCTCAGAGCAAGCAAGTGCCAACTAATTGACTAAGAGATCAACTCAAAACAGCAGAAGCACAGTAGAACACAGAACTGAACTGAGAGCAAAATAGAAACAAAAATTGAAGCATCTCACACAAATTTCTCAGGGAAATGCAAAGAGATGAATGATTGTATTGAGAGGAATGATTACATATAGTCTTGATACAACCAACTTAAGCCATCTCTCACAATCTCAGGAAACCCAAGAACAGCCTATCCAAAGAACTCACACGAGAGCAAGAGAGAAAGCAAAACAAACACTCTGCCTCCCTCACCAACTCTCCAACAACTAAAGCACAAAGCAAACACAAACTCCTCCAAGCCATACATCCACCAGGAGACATGCATCCTATTTATACCCTTTTCATAATGGGTTCACATTTGCTTTGCCCATTTAGCCTTAACACTTTACCCACTAACTCTAACCAAATCCACTTCCTTTAGTGCAGCCTTGCGTATTTATCAAAACGCCCCTCCTGCACCTTCCGGGAAGCTTCCTCATTTCTTGCCTTCCAAGCATCGCAGCCACCTTGAGTCCTCGCCGTCTTCGGCACACCTCGACCGCTTTTACCTCGGCACCACCTGCGCCTAGTCCGGTCATCCCGTGCCTCTCCACGACTTCGCCTCGACGTCCTGCAGCCATCACAGACAAGAAACACATCACATAGCACCGCTCGACATAATGTAATCAACAATAGCATTAACAGAAATCTTAAGCATGAAAAAGCCAAAACCTGTTGAATCAAGAGAATAGGCATCTTAAGCACTTCGACCAAGTTTGACCAAGTCTGACCGAAGTCGATTGCACCATGCAACGACATGGCTCGAACCACACAAACCAAACTCGACTTTCCTAAAACAAATGTCAATTACTCATCACACACATGGGCAGGGGCGTAGCCAGTAGGGGGGCTTGGTGAGGCTTGAGCCTCACCTCCCCCCGATGACAACCAACAAGTAAAGCAGAAGCGATTTTGTATATTTACTTGTTGCCTTCATATTGTTTGCTGCTTGCCATTTTGCTTGAGCAAAGTAAAGTAAAACAATAAGCAAAGCAATCAAAAGCCTTCTGCCATTGGTAACAATCAACAACCTACTTTTAGTAATGCTTGCCATTTTGCTTGCTACTTGCTTACTTCTTACTTTTCTCTGCGCTCTAAATATTTTCGTTGCTCGAGAGCAAAAGTTCTGCTGATTTCCACGACACGATTCCTTCCCATTTGTCGAATCAAATTAAAATCATAATAAACTTGTTTAAAAATTATCTTGCCCAGACCATATCAATAGGCATCATCCACAAAAACAGCATCACTACACATTGTCTCCTTCATCTTGTTCCATACTGTCTCCTTGGGCAAACCTTCCAATAACCTATTCTCTGCTATCCAAACTCTGAATCAAGTGGTTCAAAATTTGAAATTCATCTACATTTATATTATACTTCCAAGTACCTATTTTATACTTTTTTTATTTCATTTGATTTTATTTTGTTTGGGCCGCTTTTCACGTGTAGACTACGATGTTTCCGAGTATGACTTCGTTAATCTTTCTCACCACCAGTATGCTTTGAGCCCACCCTCTATTTTCTTTCTGGCTTCGCCACTGCACATGGGGTCACCCCCACATGATCTATCAGTACTCCCAGTTCGCATATACCACTTTAATAGTGTTGTTATAACTCTTTATCTATTTAAGTATACTCTAATAATAATATACTCCTAAGTGAGTTACATGAAAATTTTCATCAAAATCCACTTTTTATAGCATGATTTGTGTATGTATTGGGTGGGTTCTTTTAGGCTGTGACTTATGGCTTAAAATTTTGAATTCTGACTGTTTGCGACAGGTAGTACGCAGAGAAAAATAGTCGCATGTGATTTTGGTGGTATAGCTGAACTCAGTACAGTTTTTACTACAATCCTCCTATTGACTCCGCCTTAAAAAACACATCGTTTAAAAGCTACTTACTGCAGCATGTACAAGCCAAATCCGACTTTGAGTCCATTCGAACCCAGCCACTTCTTTTATGTATAGAAAAAGGGTATATAAAAAATAAAGGGTTCTTGATACGGGGTCGCCTGATCTTCTCGACGTAGGATCAAGATACTTATGTGAATTTGATGAACCGTAATGATCCCCCGCTGCCAATGCAAGAGTTAGCACTCTATAATTCGCCCAACCTCACGTGCTGAACTTCACGACCACCAATGAAGTTCTATCGCACTTCCATTCCCATCGGAAAGGTTGAACGATCTTGATTTCAGCGAACTCCCAATTTCCTCAAGTTGGTTCGGCCAACAGAAAGAACAAGAGTACTCTATTATCAAAAGTGGTCTCAATTTTACAGGGGTGGCGGCTGTCTTTTAAAGAGATACAAGGGGTGGAGAGTCGGCCAAACACTTGGAGGCCGAATAGGACTCGATTACAAAGCCCTAGGTCCACTTTGACTCGGACTGAAAAAGTGATATTATTTATTTTGCAGTTTTTGATCGACTTGTAGGGAATTTTGAGGTGAGGTTAGATCCATATGAAAGTATACTTCAAGAGCTTTCCATAGAGTACAAGAACACCTCAATCGGACTCCGTTTGTAAAAGTTATGGCCATTTTAGTATGTACCTGTTGGGCTGTCTCGAACCGAATCCGAATTGAGTTCTGAGTTAATCCGACTTTGAATTCGATTGTACATGTGGGAGGTTCGAATTGGGCTTCAAAATCTTGTCTAAAACTTGGGCTTTAAGTTCTTGGGCTTCTCCCTTTTTACTCTCCTACTGCATGAGCTTCTTTCCTCCTTGATCAGCTGCATGAGCTGCTTGGCTTTCTCCTTTCCATCCCCTTGGGCTTTGAGCTTTTTGTTCTTGGTAGCAAATATGATTACCCTCCTTATGCTTCTCTATTGCTTTGGCCCTGGAATCATCATAATATTCAAACCTAATAATAAACAAGAATTTGGCATAAGGTTGTATATCGTTCCCACGAATAGAAGGAAATTCATTAAGAAACAAATTCACCTGACAATATTTAATGCGGCTCAATACTTCTTTCCAGTGAAATAATGTATTTGACTGAAAAGTGCTAAGCATGTGCGTATCCGCATCAGTTCTTATGAAAAATTTTCATCCAAGTCGCACTAAAGTATCTTAAAATTTGTATTTACGTATACTAAAAGTGATAAAGGGGTAAAATATTTGTTTAAATAGTATTTTAGAAGTGCGAATATTTACTCCCAAAAATATGCAAAAAAAACTTCATATATATATATATATATATATATATATATATATATATATATATATATATATATATATATATATGTGTGTGTGTGTGTGTGTGTGTGTGTGTGTGTGTGTGTGTGTGTGTGTGTGTGTGTGTGTGTACACACACATGCGGATGCACTATTCTACGCTTCTGGCCGTAATGGGAGTCACATGACCCAAGCACACCCCACGCGCTCCACAACAACCCATCGTGCCTAGGCGGTCCCTATGCAACCGCCAATAAAACCGCATGACCCCAATCTTCCACAACCCCCCCCCTTCCCACCATTTCCACCGTTGCTACCCCTTCCACTATGTGAGCCTCCCTACCCGCTGTCTTCAACAGCGCCACATAATAGCACCGTGCTGAATCGACAATAAAATGGCATGAGGCCGTCCACCACGAAGGTGCAGGTGCCCACCCCATTGGCAATAATGGATCACCATCGTCCATGTCATGTAGTCTTGCTGTCACCGCATGTTTGTTGTCTCCCGTGCTAACACCACCATTGTGTTACGGCGGTAGTAAAAATTAAAATCACATTTACGATCAGATACAAACCAAGTTATAGCCAGATGAATGCACTTTTACTATATTGAACAATTTACTAGATGTGTTGTTAGAATTTACTGTCACAAATAGCCGTAGCGCATGATGGCCATGTGATAGTGGCAATAAAAATGGATAGCACATTTACCTCTAGATACATTTCAATTTACGACCAAATGAAAAAAGGAATAGCTATGTGATGGGGGCAGTAAAAATGGATACAACATTTACATCTAGATACATTCCAATTTATGACTAGATGAAAAAATGGAACCGTCATGTGATGATGGTAGTAAAAATAGATACCACATTTACATCTAGATACATTTCAATTTATGGCTAGATGAAATATGTAACATCCCAAAATTCTATTTACCAAATTAAATTATGTATAAATCATCATTTTCTGCATTTTAGTAAATTTTCAAAAAAAATCAGCATTTATTAAAAGGTTTTTCTATTTTTTTCAACAGCTAAAACGAATTTCTAAAATTAATTAAAACATTACAAGTCGTTGGAAATAATTTAATTTGGTTATAAATATTCTAAAGTTCCTCTCCAAAATTGCATAATTTTCAGAGCTGGTTTGCTAATTTTAAAAATTCAAACTTAATTGCTTGAAATTAAATCAATTAGAAAACAAAATCAAATCCCATTCCGTTACTCGGCAGAATTCTCTCCCCTTGGCTTGGCCCATTACTTTTTGGCCCAGTCCCCAGCCCATTGGCATCCTTCAGTGGAAAGTCGTTTTCTTCACTCGAATTTCCCACTGTTCTGTTCTAGCGTGAAAGCGTATTCCACCGCTTTCGCCTTATCTCTCGCCTCTCCTCTCTGTGTCGCTGACCGGTGGACCCAGGACCCACCCGTTAGTACCCTTCGTCCACCTCTCGCTGCCCCGACACAGGCGCCATGATGGGAAGCTCAGGTACTATGCCCGGCGTCCTCGCTACAAAAGCCGATCGCCTCGAGCGCCCCAATCGAAGCTCGGGTTGTCCCTGAAGGAATTAGCCCAAGATCAAACACTAGAACGCGAGGATTTTTGTCAGGCGACGAAACGCCTGCGGCGACGGAACGCCGTTTTTTTTTCTGTATTTTCTGCTCTCTCAAAACACAGCGTTTATAGGCTTTTTATAACGCACGCACGCAACGTACGCACGCAACTCACGTCACGCAACAACCCACGCCGCAACTCACGCCACGCAACGCACGCACGCAACAACCCACGCGCAACTCACGCGTACAGCGCAACACACGCACACACGACGCACGCGGACTCCACACGCAACGCACTCTACGCGATACCGCGTGGTTTATCCAACAATCACCCCCTAAACCACGACACCCCATGCACCCGACCTACATGAGTGCTAGCTCGTCGTCGCCTCCGACGAGCAGTGCTTTCTCCTTCCTCGGCTCACGGTAATCCCTGGAGATGTGGCCACGTACGCCACAGTTGTAGCACCTTCCTCGCCTGGCGTGGCGCGAACGCCTACTTGCACCTGAGCTCATGCTACTCGCGTCGTCGTCGTCATCACTCCAGCCACCGCCCTTTGCACGGCCGCTGTTCTTGACGAAGTCCATACGCGCTCGCTGCCTCCCGTTGCCCTGACGTCGGCGCGCCTCCCACTGCTCCTCGGTGGCGGCAAGCGCCCGACGCCGTCGCGTCGCCTCGGCACCGCACCGATCTTCAGCAACTCGGAGTCGTCCAACCAGTTCCTCGGCGACATCGTATTCAAGTCCATGAGCATCTCGATGGACACGACGACTTGATTGTACTTCGCGGCACCACGCGGCAGCTTCTTGACGACGCGCACCTCCTCGATGTTCTCTCGGCTCGCGCAATTCCGCAACGAGGAGCCGAGGCGCATGGCGGGTCGTCGATGGACTCACCACCGTTGAATGCCACATTCTCGAATTGCTTGAGGAGCCTGCGCATTCGCCTCGCGCGCGCTTGTCGCCCATCCGCATCGTCTTCACGGCCGCCCATGCCTCCTTGGCACTTTTCTTCACGGCGAGACCGAGCGCATCTCCGTCGGCACCGCGCGCAGATAGCGGCCAACGCCGGCCGATCCTCGCGGCGCTCGGCGTCGCTCGTCTCCACGGCACGCCCGAGCCGGCGCCTCAAGTTCACTGCATCACCAACGCCCACTCGTGGTAGTTTGCCCGCGTCAACACCGGGAACTCCACCGACCCGCTGGACTCCTTGATGACGCGTTCCACCATGACCTCACGTCGTGTGTTGCTACCGCCGGACTTCGGGTCGTCGACGCCTTTCGGAGATGATGGCGGCGTACGCTCGTCACCGGCCATCAGCTTGCTGTCGAACTTCACCGGCTCTGATACCAAATGAAGGAATTAGCCCAAGATCAAACACTAGAACGCGAGGATTTTTGTCAGGCGACGAAACGCCTGCGGCGACGGAACGCCGTTTTTTTTCTGTATTTTCTGCTCTCTCAAAACACAGCGTTTACAGGCTTTTTATAACGCACGCACGCAACGCACGCACGCAACTCACGTCACGTAACAACCCACGCCACGCAACGCACGCACGCAACAACCCACGCGCAACTCACGCGTACAGCGCAACACACGCACACACGACGCACGCGGACTCCACACGCAATGCACTCTACGCGATACCGCGTGGTTTACGCGTACGCGTGGTTTATCCAACAGTCCCATCTGCGTCGTTTAGCCATTTACAAGGAGGAGGTGTGTCGGACGCCATGATAGCGAATCTCTCTATTTGGCCGTGATATCTCGAGGAAGATAGCACCCCCATCTCTCCATCAAAGCCCTATTTAAACTCTGGCAGTGTTTCCTTTCCCTCTTCTGAGCACGCCGTATCCATTTTGACCTCTGGCAGTGCTTCTCTCCCACCTCAGTGGTCGAAATGTGCCGTCATTCCTAGCTCCTGTACGCGTCCTCTGATGTACCATCCTCTCAATGAGCTCCCTGCCTTCTTTCTGTTCACGTCACCTTGTGCCTAATGGTCACCTCTCTCAATCCCGTCAATCAATTTGTTGCCTGTAGCATTGAATCGCCGAGCCTGGAGCCCTGGACCATCTTCCTCCATTCCGGCCAAACTTGCCGCCGTGCGATTTCTTCCCCTCCGGTGAGTTTCCCATTGATTCATCACGTTTGATTCATCCCTGTCTCTAGTCTGAGCCAGTGCACTCTTGTTTTCTTGCCGAGCCTTGCCAAGGAGCCCTGCCGTCGTTGACCACCTTGTTTCCGTCATAGCTCACCACCGCTCAATCACGCCGGACCTCCTCTGCCGTTGTTGGCTGAACCGCGGTGATCCTAGTGAGCCGCTAATCCTTACGCACGCCTTGCCTTAGCTTCTCTCCTCCCTTCCCAAGTTAGCATCATTTCCCCCCTTCTATGATCTCTGGCGAGATCACCATCGAGCCTTTCCTGCCGGAGCGTGAGGAGCCGAGCCACACCATCGTCGCTGCGACCCTCGTCGTCTCAGGCGAAGCACCGATCCACGCCGCTACCTTTCTCTCGCCGTCGACCGCCGCTGTCCTCTCCAAAGCACCATGCCTAGTGCACAAGCCTCACCAACACCTCCCCTTTCAACCCTGCACCTTGCTGTCCTCCCCCGTGTCGTGTAGCACCGGTGACCATTGGTCCTTGTTCACAGTCGTCGCCGTCGAGCCACGCGGATGCTACATCGCCACCATGTCGGCATGTCTGAACTAAGTGAGCACCCACGCACCGGCCTGTGTGGCACCGCTTCATCAACTGTGAGCCACGTGCACCGTGAACCATGTGCCTTTTCCATGAACCGATCCATAGCACGGGCCCACATGTTAGTGACTCAAAACTTTTCTTTTAAAAATAATAATAACTTGACGAGTAGACCCCACCTATCAGCCTAATGACTTAATAAATCTAAGTTTACTTTAAAAAGAAAATTAGAATTTAAAACAAAAATTTTACACAATATTTTCTCTCTCTTTTTCTGGGATTTTCTCTCCTAGTAAAGCTTTAAAAGCCCATAACTTTTGTGTCCTAACTCCAAATTGAATGATTTTTGTCTCTAAAATTTTATAAAACCATGATATTTTATAATATAAAAAATTTTAGTTAAGCTTTTGTTTGATTTTTATTTGGTATTTTTTGTGTTATTTGATTTATGCACTAGATATCGATGTACTGGAGATACTTCAAAAGTGATCCAGAACAAGACGCAAGTGTTCAATAGTAAGGAAAGCATCCTCATTTGACCATGTTGATCCCATAATTCAATGTTATGCATCTTGTTTGCTCAAACTATTAAGCATGCGTGTATTTTCAGTAAAATATCTATTTGATCAAGTTCATTGTTATGCCGATTTGTTGCATTGATCCCTCCTTGAAAAGTTGTCGTACTCACTATTGTCACCCTAGTGATGGCATTCACAGTTGGTATGATTAATTGTGGAATTTTAGAATACGTATACATGGTTCCCAATTTCATCCAAAATGGGGCAAAAATTTTGCCCCTTTCGTTACCCTCCGAAATAAGAATGGTTTAGTCAAATTTTGACCAAATTTGGCCCTATTTAAAATTTATCCAAATTTCATCCAAAATTTGGATAAATTTCATCAATATTCAAATGTTGTTTGAAAATTTCATCCAAAATTTTTTCTCTTTCATTCCTTTCGCTGCCTGGCGAAATTTTTTCCAGTTTGAGAGATTTTTCCTCGAGTATAAGGTAGAGTTGCTTAGCTCTACATTGTTTGTTGGTATATTGGATGATGAGTTGATGATACTTTCAAAAGATGGGTTGGTTATGTTGCTAGAATAGTATGGTCACCCTTGAGACTTTACTTAGAAAACAAAACTGCAAAACTATGGGTTTAACTTGGACAAGATATATATATAACTTATGGTGCGAGAGGAAATTCACATGCAGTGGTTGGATGGTGGAGACTATATGGATATAACTTAGGGTGTGAAAGAAAACTAGCATGTAGTGGTTGGTTATTGGATACTCTCGCCTGAGTTGGTTAAGGATTGTGAACTTATGTGTTACTGATCTAAACCTTTTGTACAAGCACAAATGGCTTTATGGGAAGGCCTAGCGTAATAAGCTGTTTGGGTCTCATCTTGCACCCGTGGTTGGTCAGAGTTGTGTGAGCACCAAAACGGTGGCTCGAGGTGGTTCCTGTCACAGTTCTGTATAGGACCAAAACCACTGACACAACGGTGGATTCCTCGGGATTCAATGTGTTCTAACTCCTGTGAACTAAAATTCATCGGGTGTGGTAAGGTTGGAATTGAGTTATCTCATCGGGCGTGGTAAGGTTGGAATTGAGTTATCTCATGGTAAAGTGTATAACCTCTGTAGAATGCAAAATCTATTCGAATAGCTATGCCCTCGATTATGAGCAAAGTTTTGTTATGGCATTAAGGCTAGTCTTATGTTTTCAAAACTTGGTTAGGAATGGATGGTATCCGCTTTTGAAACTTGGTCACGAATATGTGAACGTCGTTGCTCATGGATATAGAGAGCCAGTTGTGATTTATGCTTATGCTACTTACTTGTTACTTTGTATCAAATATCAATTACTTTTACAACTTTCATTTGCAATCTATTATTTGTTATCACAAATAAAAGCAAGTTTTTGCAAAGTAAACTAGATTAGACAACTGTCTTTATCTTAGCTTGCATAGTATATAACTTTACCATAAAATCTTGTGAGGTACAATTTTTGTACTCACATTTGCTTATTGAACACTATCAGAGTAAGAAGAAGGAGATCTCTAGATTGGTTACTTTCACGCCGTGGGTATCGGCGAAGATGACGTCATTTGCTAAGGTTTAACTCTATTCAATTGCATGTGGTGGGCCATAGCATGCTTGCTGGAATTTTTCCCATTTATCATTATTTTCGCTGTTGTTTACTTGTTATTAGAATTATTTGGCCAATTAGCCTGGCCCTTTTATCAAAAGCTTACTTGTATAAGACTATGCTTGCATGTTTAAATACTATACACTACTATGTTTATTCATGCATGCATGGATGTGATACAATGTTGTAATATATGTGTGTGAATGACAGAACATGGGACTAGCACAGTAAACACATAGGGTTTGGAATTAATTTTTCCTAGTCCGACAATGCTCGTATCAGAACCATACTAACTGTAGGTTAAACCTTTAGTTAGAAATGTGCGACAGACTAAGGATCTTTGTTTTTTCAAAACTAAATTTCAAGGTTATAAAATGGTTGTGAAAAATATAAGTATTATTGCTATCCTTACCTTCCCTTAGCATTTCCGTCTTACCTAAACCCTTGCTTCTATTATGTTTCTTATCACTATTCATGTCTTCAGTTGATTTTCTCGACCTTATTTTCTAATAATTTCCTCACCTTCAACTTAGTAGGTGGTTAGGCACGTTTCCTGTAATCCAAAGCCGAGTTGCAACCAGTTTAAAGACAAGTGATGGGAGAAGACATCCTATGTGTGCTCAAGACTGAAGGTAAGGAGTTACAGAGGTGATGGATCTCGTTGCCCTTAGGAGCCGACTCAACCGAGAAGATTAATGTCACCAAGACTAGACCCTTTTGGCTAGGTTACTAGAGCACACTTATTAATGCTAGTACATGTGAGCTATGTACCATTTTTGTGATGAATTTAAGCAAGTAGATGCCGCAATGCTATTGTTGTGTTGTACTACTTATGTGCCTTAGGGTTTACCTATTTGCCCGTTGTGGTCGTATTTCGCAAACCATGCAAAAACCTAGCATCTATATTAAAATTAATTGCGTGTTGTCCCTGTGGTTTATTTATTCATTTATCTTGAGTTGGTTGTTGGCTTTACAAATTTAGTCAAGGACCATATCCTCCATCATTCTACTTACCTTATGCTATTTCCCTCTCATCTATGCGTCAGTTGTGACAAAAGGTTTTGTCGACAGAATGACCCAACTAAGGGCTCATTCAAGGGCTCAACTTTTGGGCAGCAATGAGTTTTTCAGCTCACAACCACAAGGAGGTTAGGAGTAGATTGTGCAGCAGTCAGAGCAGTAGCCATCCAATCCCTTTGAGCAGCAAGATTGTCGGACCCGGATTTTACCAATCTGAAATTCTACATGATTTCATTGCAATATTCCCTTGATTAGTAGATAGTGCTCACAGATACATTATTGGATATCAAATACATGTATTACGGAAGT
This sequence comes from Dendrocalamus sinicus, assembly GCA_036346575.1. Taxonomy (NCBI): domain Eukaryota; kingdom Viridiplantae; phylum Streptophyta; class Magnoliopsida; order Poales; family Poaceae; genus Dendrocalamus; species Dendrocalamus sinicus. The sequence goes on along the minus strand of CM070653.1, from coordinate 7,483,114 downwards.
GTAATAGTGGACTTACACATTGACCATCAGGCTGAAACCATTAAAGAGCAGTAGCAAAAATAGAAACTTCTCATAGGTGGGACCCTTTGGATATACCCATAGGCAACTGATTGGGGTTCACAACCTAGTTCCTAGTCTCATAATCTTCTAGTCTTGTCAGCTACTTTAGATGACTGCAGAGCTTGTCTTTCTCCTTCCTACTTACTGAATGATAGTAATTGAGCAATGGTGAGTACAATGATACTTAGCAAGCCACCACACAGGATACAATAATAATATATGCAAGGCTATCGAAAGAGAGGCTTGAGGTTCTTTTATTTGTTTAAGGCATTATTTTAAAGTTATAATAATTAGAAATTCCTAAGACTTAGCATTTTAACTAAACCATGTTAAGAGTGTAAGAGTATGCAGTAATATTAGTAGTGCGGATTCCATACACTTGTTACAGAGAATGGTTCCATCCACCATATGCTAGTTTTGTTATTAGGGTTACATCCACCCATTACAACCACTGGGTTACATCCACTATTACCATCACTAGGTTACATCCACCCAGGGGAAATCAATCAGGGTTACATCCACCCGATGCATTTTTCATCCCACCCATAAAGTTTCTTTTGTAAAATAGACACTAACTTAAGTTAGTTCCCATTGTAAGTCCATGACTGTAGGCACGACTGTTCAAAAAGTTTTCACTCTGCAGACATTGCACACTTTACCTACAAGAGACAATCAACTTGTTACATTACACATGTTTCCTTAGACATAAAGATCAAGAAGATCACCACAAGGCCTGTACAATACCTTGCCCTGTCATCATCTCGACCAGTTTATTCCTTCTAATGAAGGGCCTAGTGTTGTGAGGAAAGTTCCTCGGTAATGTAGGGGGAACCACACCTTACATCTAGATGTCCCAATCAAGTCGACTCACACAAATTCCTACTTGCACTAGTTGTGGAGTGGTGAGGGAAGTTCCCCAGCAACGCAGGGGGAACTACACCTTACATCCAGGTGTCCCACTCAAGTCGAATCATAATTCGCATGCACTTTATCATCCAATATTTGAAATGACTCTAAGGTCTAGTAAATTATTTAGTCAAGTTGTACCTATTATAGACTTATGGTTGCTCTATTTTACATTGGAAGGTCATTATAAGATTCAGTCCTTAGGGTATCTAGGTGATTCTACCACAAACCACACTCACGTACCACATCCGCACCAGCCCTTCTTACCATTCGCCTAGATATTTAAGCAAGTGTAGAGTTTTGAGATCCAAAATATCCTTTCTAGTTGAAATAATATTGGTCACTTCCCTCCAATGCTTCCCCGGGCAAAGTACCATCAACATATACCTATCTAAGTAAGATTAAGCATAGCACTTAGATGAAGACTTATTTCTAGTATGTATATCATTATTTCTAGGGTGACAAGGGTTTATGTCCAAAGCCAAGGAGTGGGGTATAATAAGCAATTAACAATACGACATTAACTTGGAACTAGTGACAATATAGTTTTAGTCAAATAAAGCATGCAATTTTGATAATTTAAAGTAAAGTACTGTGTGTTAAAAAAAGATAGGTTCAATATGGTTAAAGTGATAACTTGCCTCACTTAATTTTCCGCGGCCTTGATTTTGCTCAAAGCCTTCTCAATTAATGGTCCTGGAACTCTTGGTATTTATCTTGGCCTTGATATTGCTCGATTCGTTGATCCTTCGAGACTTCAGCTTCTAATTACACAATAAATGATCAAAATCCAAATAAATCCAGAGAACTGCAAAAGACCAATAAATCCAAACAAACTTATTTAAGTTGGTAACATGAGGCATGGTTTAGTGAGTGTGGAATGTGGAATAGGAAAAACTGATGGGAAGAACATCATGGAAGAATCAAGGGGGATGAATGAATATTCATGGGAATATTACATTTCATATATGAAGGTGGCTAGGCATACTGACCAGAGGATACTATTGCTTGAATCTAGTTTAATCACTCATTTAATTATCTTGTACTTATAAAAGAAGTTCCATGAGTTAGGTGGAACATATGGACAAATACGAGGGTCAACCTGAGATACTGGGTATTATTTATCGAGTGTTATTATTTAGGGATTATGGCATGGGTTATACATGTGATAGAATTATCTTTAACTAACCTCTTCTTACTAATTAATTATAGTTTAAATACCATAGACATGCCCTTTCCTTTGGCTACCGCTTATGCGTAAATGTTGTATCCAAATGATATTTAGCTTGTCGTGCTCAATATAATTGCTATGGTTACAGACCAAACAGTGAATAATGGTGCTATGGGAGGCCACAAAGGGGCTACCCAGGGCCTTATAAAGCCGTGGAGATGAGGATAGAAGTCTGTATTACATAGACCTATCTCATGAAAAATGATCTCTGCCCCTCTTGGTGTCTTAAGACATATTTATAGCCATGAGGAGGTATCTTACATAAATACCCCAATGTCATCTTTTCCCTTGTGACAGCCCTCTCAGGCCAGCCATGTGGCCGCACAACTATTGGGCCTCCTAGTACAATGGGCTGATTGAGCTAAGGTGAGGGCCACTCCCCGAACAGTAGCCTCTCATGGTTCAATGTCCCCGATTTTTGTGGGTCGAGACCATGCTTGATGTTACTTGGTCCCCTCCATCCCTTCGGCCCATTGAAATGTAGTCTATCCGAATTCCCACCAAATCTTGGCTGACGCACTAGTGTGCGTGACCCTCGAGAGTAGTCGAGATGTGGCGATGGTTTGTTTTCCACTGGTGTGACATGAGCTATCACACTAGTTATGGCGTGGTGTATGCTCTCTCAATTCTAGTGCCCATTGTGTGCACATTGAATCATGCTATCGTATGCTATACTTATGCACCAGTGTGATGCCCTTTTGCCACTATTTGCTTCCTCTTTCTCTCTTTCACCTTGCTTTCTTCTGCTACAATACCTTTTATCACCATTATTCGTTCATCATCGAGCCTTTTCTGGTCTTCATCGTGTCACTGATCTCTTGTTGCTTATGATGGTGCATTGAAGTGACCGTCACGGCCATAGCAACGCATCAAGTGACCATCGTAGCTGCAACAGCGCATCTGCTCCCTTGTGCTGCTGCTCTGGTGAAGATGATAACTATGAGGCCACTGGTGCTAAGCACTGGAAGGCATTCAGGAAGTTTAGTGGTGTGTTCATGAACACACTGGGCACGTCCATCGTGTTGGAGGAGTTGGTGGAGTCGCTCATACATGACAGCAATATCTCATGCCATGAGGTCATCTGCCTCCCTGCTGGCGATGAGGTCGTGCCACAGCTATGGCAGGGTGATGTCGAGACCCGAATATACAATTCCGGACTCTACTGTGTATTCTGCACTAGTCCAGGATCACGCTAGTGCACACAGTGCAAACAAAGACAAATATCATCCACATCACGATAGTCTAAGAAAAATCCAAATTATATTAATAACCATCAGAGTACGACCTTAAGGTCAAGCTTACAATTATTAGCCTAAAGGGCTTTAAAGAAACTAGCAGCGGAAATCCAAAAGAAAGCGCAGCAGCCAATCGACACGCCCACAGGCTATCGAGTGGAGAACGAAGCCTAATCCGTGAAGACGTTGAAGTACTCTCCTTCTGGAACCTCCTGCTGGTGATTCTCCTCCTCCTCAACTGAGCAACAGGGGCATAAAGCCGTGAGTACATAGAGTACTCAGCAAGTCGTTTGTAACAAAGATGCAATATAGTATGCTAGGCTTACCAATGGATGGCTGAAAGGTTAATTTTGCAGAAAGCAACAATTTAAAGTAAATACAATAAGTAGATTGAAAAGCAAGCTTTGTAGATGATAATAAATAAGTAACCAAAGGAATTAAGACCAACCACAATGAACTGACCATTCACCCAAGGAATCCACCATGAACCAAGATCCATGAAATGAACACCCGTGAACTAACCATTCACTTTCCAACTTAACCCAACCAGGTTTTTATGAAAACTCTACCCCTCGTGTGAAATCACCGAGCATTGTCCATGACCGAGGACACGGCTATTCGAATAGTTTTACACTCTGCAGAGGTTGCACAACTGTACCCACACGATGTGATAATCCTCACGTTAAAGATAATCACAACAAGGCTTTTACAATGATCCATCTCCACCTGATCCCACTCGCTAAGGTTTTGCCGTCGAGTAGGGTAACCCCCTAGTCGATAATTGCCCCCTCTTGCGCCATAACAACATCGGTAGTAAAACCAAAGTGGAGACTTCACAAATTATTATGCCAGGTCTATCCCATACTAGACATGTGGTTTGCACGATTAAGCTCAGATCAATGGCGCACAAAGTTAAGTCCTTAAGAATTACTTAGGCGAAGCATCCACATCCCAATGTGCAACTTGCACCCCCTTTACTGCACAATCATTCGCCCAAGTGAAAGCCAAGTTTGTATAACCAATGCCCATGACACTACCCATGTCATGACATACAAATTTTATAACTGTGGTTAACCACCACGTTCAAGTATACCATTAAGTCAAGATTAATTAACCACATGTGATGATGAACCCTTTCGCAAAATAAGCAAGGCTAAGCATTCTAATCATACCAACCCAATGTGACAAATAACATAGCATCACTAATTAAATTCCCAACCTAAGGTGACAATGGCCTCAAGGTATTCCAAAATATCAAGGAGGGAAATAACCAATTGGGACGATAACTACCAATACAAGGGTTTTATAATAAAGTAGCAATGCATGATAATTTAAAGCAAATTAATACGTAATAGATTTGAAAACTGGGTTCAACATGATCAAAGGACACGACTTGCCTTGGCCTTGCTCAGCTGAGGGCTCTTGATCTTCGAATCCAACTTCCGCTCCCTCGAACACGTGATCTAACGAGAGAGAAAGCCAATCGAAAAGACAAAATAAAATCAAATAAAATTCAAATGAACTCCAAAGACCTTCAAACCTGAACCAAAAGGTAGAGCTCAATTTTAGATGAATTTAGGAAAAAGAATTGGGTCAATCGGAGCTAGGACGAGGGAGAACGGGCTCTTGGAAAAATTAAATCTCAGAAAATCGGGGAAATTGGAAAAGGCAGCGTCTTTGCAGGCCAGGTGCACGGGAACCGAGTCTACGGTGGGCGGCGCATGGAGCGAGGCGCGGCGGCGCGGCTCTTGGCGCAAGCGGCTAGGGTCGGCGTGGCGATCGACGAGGCGACACGTGGGCGCAAGGGCGGCGTGGCGGTGGCCGGCGAGGTGATGTGGTGGCTGACGTGGCATGGTGACGTGGCATCTGGGACGGCTCGGCTGCTGACGTGGCGCCTACGTGGCACTGACGTGGCATGACACGTCGGAACTAGGGCTGATGTGGCCGGCTTGCGTGGCTGGCTGCGTGGCTCATGGCGCACGGGTCTACGGGACCGGACCTGACCGGTGGGTCCCATGCGTCAGAGGCACGACGCATGGTGGGTTGGGTCTACGGGGAGGCGAAGGGTCGCGGTGGCGCGGTGCGGTTCCGCCGCGGCGCGGAGCGTGGGGCGGGACGGCGGCGGCGGCGCGGCGGCGGCTGGGCGGTCGGTGGCAGGGCGGCGGTGACGGCGATCGGGACAGCGGCGGGGCTCACCAGCGGCGGCGCGGCGGCGGCGATGCGGCGGACGGCAGATGAACGGCGGTGAACGGCGACGAGGCCGACGAGGCGAGGGCGGCGGCCCCTGAAGACAGCGGCGAAAGCGACGGCGAAGGCGGCGGCTTGGGACGAGGAGAGCCTCGGGGTCGGGGCCCCTTTTATACCCAGGAGACGAAGAGTCCCGGGCGGGCACGGACGTCGAGTCCGGGGCAGAGACGGCGGCGGATAAGGAAGGCGGCAGCGGATAAGGAAGGCGGCGGTGGGTTCGAGCCGGATTCGGAGACGAGTCCCTCCCGGAAACGACGCCTGACAGGTGGGCCCCACCTGTCAGCGGCACCGGGCGAGCGAACGACCGCGATGGGGCGCGGGCAAGGCGGCAGCGGGGATGGGCGACGCGTGGTGCACATCGAGCGGAGGGGAGCGGGCGCGGGCACGGGGTGGGGCAGGCCGGGCCGAGGCGGGCGAGCTGGGCCTGCCGTCTAGTGGGTTTCGGCCCACTGGCCGGTTTAGGATTTCTTTTTCTTTTCTTTTTCCAGAAATTCATAAAATACTTTTTGAGCTCTAGAAAATAGCAAATAAATCCAGAAAAATCCAGAAAAATTCCAATAAATTCCTTGAGACACAAAGAACTCAAATAAAATAACTTTGGCAAATGTTAACATTTAACTTAATCATATTAAATCCTTTTAATTCATAAAAATTTCATTTAAGCTTTAATTAATTCCAGAAAAATTCAAATGGTGAATTTTATTTTCAAAAGCTTCAAAAAGGCTCTGAAAATCAGGATGTTACAGGTGAGATGCTGGTGTTCGAAGCATATTTCATCGCTTACTTTGCGGGTGATCTTCTCCGACTATATGAGCTGGGGCTTCAGTAGCTAATGTCGAATGTCATTGCTCAACTTGCTATATTTTCCTGGGCGAGCGTGTTATGAGGGTAACATCCCTAGTGCCACTGTCTTTGTGTCCCTGCGTGATGCGCAATTCCAACCAAAGTGGCTAAGGGATTGTCAGTATTTGAACCTGTGTAGTGTTAGCCTTTAGCTCCACACCACTACCTCGAAGGGCTTTCCTGCAAACTCAATATAGATGAAGTGGGAGTCTCACTGGCTACAATAGTAGTTCTACCACAAGTTCAAACATGACATCGACCTTCGCGTTGCTAGGTGTATCAAGGGCTTCATTCCGTCACCTTAGATGAAGGTCGACCAGGAGAACGAGACACACACCCAAAGGCTCCTAGCTGTCATGCTTCGGCTCGACATGCCTAATGTGCAGAGGAGTTTTGCATGCTCTGCCTATCCCTGCTAGCTCGATGATAGGACATGCGGACTGACTCCACTCAGAACGATGTGGTCTGACCTGCATTAACTATGTTGGTTAAGCCGATGGATCCTAGTAAGCTTCTACCCTTCGCTATAGGTGTCGATGTTTGGTGGTCATTTTCCCACTGACTAAATGGGAGTTCATGCAGTTCTTCCCCTGGCAAAGGTGGAGCATGCCACAATTGTGTTCCTAGGGCCCTATATGCTAAAGGAGCACAGCCTTCGGGCATCAGGCACGTCTGGTGGTCCGCGCATCAACCGCGTGTGTGAAGCCTTTGGCCTCACCGCGCTAGAGTGTCCTGTCCCTACTACGAGCGAAGGCCATTCCCACAGCATGAGCGGACTGGACGACAAAGATGGCAGATGCTGTGAAGACCCCGACGCTCGTGAGGCTTTAGCCTTGGTCATTGTAGCCATGCCCAATTGTTCGGCCCCTCCGACCCCTACAGAGCCTGACTCCAGCGTGGAGGAATGCAGCAGCCTTGATGAGTCCGGCGTGGAGGAGGATGGGGATGAAACAAGTGATGACACTTGTAATGGTAATGACAGTAGCTGCGACGATGACAATAGTGCGAGGATGATGCCAGTAATGGTAATGTCAATGGCAATATTCATGTCACCATTATACATGACTCTAACATGGAGGAAGGTGAAGCAGCCCGCGCGCAGGCCATACTGTGGACCTAGATGAGGGGTGGTCCACCGATAGCATGAGGGCCCATGTGCGTGGGGCAGACATGGGGTGTGTTACAGACCCTTCACTATCCACATTGATGGCTTTGTTGCCCCAGTGCAACCTTCATTCTTGGCCTTGCCAAGGTGACCCTTGAAGCACGCACGGTTGGAGATCTCCGCTCTGGCCCCCACGACAAGGTTTCGGATTGCCGCGGGCATGCTGGATGAGGATTACAGCTCAAAGGGTGGCATGCCTACGATCATGCTATCTAGTGCGGCCCCTCCAGTGATGATGCTCCCAAAGAGAACCTTGCGCAAAGCGAGGACAACACAATCATGCTTAGGTCCACCTGCCATATTCTAGGTTTGAGTTCATCCTTTTGTTCCTGGGACTTCGCATGGTTGTCCCCACTATGCTCCCTTACATTATCGCCCTTGTTAGAAGCACTCCCCTCTCCAATAGTGGAGTAGCAATCTTCCAGTTAAGAGCTCTGCCATGGCCTTGAAGCTGCTCTTGGCATGAGGGATACATCACAAATTGGCACCACGAAGGCCCCTGGTATGGAGGAAGCTTCCCAACCCCCCACGGTGGAGGTAGTGAGTGTGGAGTCACAGTGGTTTTATCTAGGGCACTCCATCCCCTGACCAGAGGTGCTTCATACTCTACACGATGTCGTGGAGTGCATAGATCTGGCCCTTGACCAAAGGGCCGTCCACTCGTGCAGCATGGAGCTTCTCTTCGAGGTCCTAGAGGCTAGAGAAGCAAGGGTATGCCAGTCTCTCCTCTGTCATTAACCTTCCCTCCACCACTTTCTTTTCTTTCTAAGTCGGGTCTTACCATCCTTTTTGTTATTTAGACGGTTGACATAGCTCGAGCACTTTAGGCAACTATGCTTTGGGAGTCATCGGTCCTGTAGGAGTAGCTACATGTTGTGTAGGCCAAAGCCTGTGCACTTTAGAAGGTCTAAATTTAGGGCACCATGATTGGTTTCCTCACTGGGGAGCACGAGGCTCATCTCTCTTTCCATGAGATGGAGGGTGTGAATGCTCTCGTTGCTATGGAGGCTGCCATTGCTGAGGTCAATGGCCATGGTGTGGAGGAGCAGCAGAACTTTCTGCAATAGGTTAGAGCTCTGGTGGCAAAGAGGGGCCAATTGCAGGTAGAGCTGGCATAGGGCCATCTCCTCTATGACCAGTCCACGATGGCAGCATGGGAGGCCATGCAATCCCTAGATGCAACATTGTTGGAGCTCGCTGTCAAGGTCCCCCCACACTCGCACGGGTCAGAGGACCTTTGGGGTAGCATCCAACGTATACGTGACACATCGATGCTCTCTCTAAGCATAGCCTATGCATATGGGGACCATTGCTCGCAAGTGATGGCATAGATTCTCCTTGGTCTGCTGCATATTTGAGGTTGTCAGCACATTGGGGAGCTGGTGGACCCAAATCTGGACCACCCCCAGGGAAAACTATGATGGTGTAGGTGATTCACATGACGAGGCACTCCATCTGCGCATTCTGCGAGTGTATATGGGGACTTCTGGGTGAGGCCGCCATGAAGGTCTTGGAGCATCTATGGAACTAGGGACCTGGCTCAGAGAGTTGACTCTACGATGCCCATCCGACATAGTCATCGCAGAGATCTATCGGTAGGTGTAAGGCCATAGGTTGTGGTGCAGCGTATCTTTTTGGTTTACTTATTTGTCTGTGATATCGGTGAATGTGCATGATGCTTGTATTGGAGTGTACCTTTTGGGAAATGTGTTTATCTTATAGTGGGTCAGTCTATCCCCTTTCCTTACTATTTTTGGTTACTATATTTTGTCAGGGCAGGTACTCAACAAGGATTGACCCTCCGTCACTGAACACCTTCTCTGCCATGATCTTCATCATTGGAATTAGGTGGAGTCCATGTGCTTTTGGGCAGATTTTTGGCCTCAGGCGCGTGCCTGTCTAGATGATTATATAAAAATTGAGCTCTCTGATGAGGGCGAGTGACAGCTTGCTCCCATATAATGTAGCATCGTTTGCCTTCGTGAGTGGAATATATACATCAATGTGTTATGTTACTTGTGTACCACCATCTAGGTTGGTGGTAGGATGAAGTCAATCACATGAGGCTCCATCCCTTACTCTTTGAACGAGCTTGGGCTAAGTAGTTGGTGTGCACTCTGTCTCCCCCCTTTTGCACAAGCATCAACGAAGTCTACGGTAGGACACGGTTAGGTTCACACACACTCTGACACTTTAACATCCCGAAAATTTGAAATTTGAAAATGTGAAGCTCTTGAATTATTGTGGAATGTATTTTCTTGAAATTTGGATTTTTATGATGTTTCATTAAATTTTGGTTGAGGTTCCAATAATTGAAGAAGTTTATTACAAAATAAAACAAATAAATAAATCATGAAGGAATTATGAAAATAATAGAAATTTATGTTTTAAAAATCGAATATGAAAAGATGATCCATCAAAAGGGGACGTACGACTTAAACCCAAAAATTTAAATTTTATTTGGGGCTTAGTAATAATAATAATAATAGGAATAAATCAAAGTAAGTGAAAGAAATGTGTGTGTGTATATATACCTACATATATATTTGTATAAATATGTACTCTACTAAAATGGATAAATGCATAAAAAGTGAGGCTAGCAATAAAAGGGTAAAAATGACCAAAATATGAAAATATAACCATATATATATATAGGTATACATATACACATGTAAACAAATAATAACAATAACAATAATAATAATAATAAATAGAGAGAAAACGCATTCAGCCGACCGAGTCGGCCCGGCCCAACTCTCTTTCTCTTGCTTTGGCAAAGCCGAAGCTTCGCTCACTGTCGCCGATCACTAGCTCGCCGCGCCACTGCAAAACTCGCCAGTCTCCGTCGCTCACGAATTCCACCGCCTCGCCCACTGCTTCATTGTGCTATCACCTCGCCTCGGCTGGCGCACCAAGCGAAACCACCGCCACCCACGGTTCTTCTGCCACCGCCCGTAGAAACCGCGCTGCTGCCCACTGTTTCCCCCGCCCCGTCGCGTCGCCCGACCGAGCGGTGCAAAAGTTCTGCCGCCTCTGTAGTGAGCCATCACGCAGGTCATGGGAGCTACAGTACACCTACCCACGGCCGTCCGCCCGTTGCCAGCCTCTCTCCGCCGCCTATAAAGCCTGTACAGCCTTCCATTTGCACCGCACCGACTCCCTCCGTCTCCCACACCCCCGAATCGAGTTCCCATGCCCCGTAGCTTGCCAACATTGCTTTCTCCCCCAACTCCGACCGAAGCAAAATCCGCCGCCTCACGCCGCCACAGACCAATTCCTTCTCACCAGAGCACCTTTAGGTCATCACAAGCCACCCCCACCCTCGGCCGAGCTTCTTTCCAGCTCCTCTTCACCAACACTATGCGCCTCCTCCGTTCCTTGTCGTCGCACGCCTCCAGACCACCGCAAACATCCCCGAGCTTCTCTGACCCCCCAAGGTAGCTTCCTGAGCTCACCATGATGCTCCCCTATGAGTTAATTGGGTTCTCGCGCTGTGCACCGCCATATTTCCCTCTCCCCTGTTCCGCCGCCGCCCTCGGTCACTGCCACCGCCAAATTGGCACGTGGGACCGAGCCCAGGCGTGTGAGCGGGCATGAGCATTCCATTTTTGGAATGCCCATGGCCAGCCGTCGCTTCCTCCGCCTGGCGGCGAGCTCGCCGTCCCTCGGCCGAAGGAAGACGACACTGTAGTGACTGTTAAAATAGTTAAACGTGATTAATGAAATCATTAATGCTAAAACTGGTTCATTAGGCAAAATCTCTCATTAACATGTGGGCCATACCCCTTAATTTAAACAGTAACCGGCCCCACCTGTCATAAACACAGAGTAAAGAAAATAAAAATAAAAGAAAGATTTAAAAATTGGAAGTGGGACCCACCTATCAAGATTTTATTATTTTTCGGATTTATTTAAACTGAGAAATTTAAAAGGGCATAACTTATTCATTTTAACTCCAAATTGAATGAAACAAATTTGTAAATTCATCTAAATTCAACCTCTATCCAATGGAATTAAAACCATAATTTTTAAGCTCATTTGAAATCTTGGTGAAAATATATTTGGTTTGCTAATTTTTATCTAAATTTTTGCACATCGTAAAAATAGCATACAAGGCCCAGGAGGTAGAAGCCGAAGCAAACTTCGACGATCAAGACCAAGACACCTGTGACCAAGGAGAGTCAATATTTTGATCATGTTGAACCTACATTTTCTACAAATTAATTCCGTTTTAAATTATCAAATTGCATGTTGTTATTTTATGTGCAAAATTTACGTAGATTTCCAACTTCTAGTTATATTTCCATTACTGGACTTGCTAGTAATACATTCATTTGGAACACTTGATTATCTGAGCCTTGTCACCTTAGCAAACATTATAATGTTACGACTTTCAAAAATAAGTCTGTAATTATACATTGCTGCTTAGTACTGCTTAGATAATTGGGGGCACCATGGTGCCCTAAATTTTACTTTCAATCATGATAAACTGGTTTTGAAAGTCATGCTGGAAATGACGAATATTTTGATATGACTATTTTATGTTTCTAAAATCCTCAACTTGCTTAAATATCTGGGCAGATGGTTCGGGGGCTGGTGTAGTGGTGCACGAGAGTGTGGTTAGTGGTAGTACCGCCTAGATACCACTAAGGACTGAATCTTGTCATGATCTCCTATGTAACATAGTACAATCACAAGTCTGCAAATTGCAACTTGGCTAAGTAAATCTATCGAACCCCAGACTCATCTCACCGGTAGTGGAAATGAGTGGTTCTTGCAAGGGCAAGAGAAGGCCTAAAAGGACACCGAGAGGAGGGTGAAGTTTCCCAGTCGTACTAGCGCTGCGGAGAGTGGAGTCCGAATGCGCTAGTAGCCATGGTGAACATCCCATGCAACGTATGGGACCCAGCACAAGTGGGAGCAGCCCATAGGGTGAGATGACAAAAGGGGCTAGATATTTTGAAAAGTTACTATGATGGTCTACTCAACCACATGACTAAGGAATCGTGTGGAGCAACGAGCAGATTGTCTCTTATGGGTAAAATGTGCAAACTCTGCAGAGTCAAAACTATTTGAATTGCCAAGCCCACGGTCAAGGGCAGACATGGGAACCTTACTAGATATAGTTCTATTGCAAAATATTTGTGGGTGGAAATGGCAAAGTGGAGGGCAGAGATAGGCCCTGATTTGTGTTGCCCTGGGTGTCATCCCAGTGATAATGTAAGTGGATGTAACGCTGAAAAGTTAGTATATGGTGCGGATGCCATGTAATGGTGGATGGAATCTGTATCGCTATCACTATAGTTCTCTCACAAATTTTGTTATGAGTTCAAACTGCTAGGTCTTAGGAACTTTCTAAGTAATACATTTAAAAGCAATTTATGGCAAAGTAAAATAAACCCGAGCCTTTCCTTGATAAGCCATGCATATTATCTATTGCATACTGTGTGTTGGCTTGCTGAGCATGGTGGTTTGTGCTCACACTCGCATTACCAAAATCAGAAACAGAAACCCAAGACCACTACGCTTATGAAGATGCCCCTGCCACAGATGAAGGAAATAACGAAGGAAATTAGGGCGACTTCTACATTTTTGGATCCTAGACAAGTAGGCTTGATGGAGATTGTGTGCACATATATTACCTAGGTTTAGATAGTATATGTTGCTCACATTACCCCTTAGTCGCTTGCCTGTGGAATATGGTCTTACTTTTGTTTTTGCTTCCGCTGTTATCATTGTGATGAAGACATTTGGCCGGTTAGGGCCCTTATGTAAAACAGTCACCCGACGCGGTGAATTTTAATTCTCGGTTATGTAATATTATGCTTTGTTATATTCTATGCGATTTATGAGATGATGCAGCAATGTACCTGTGGGCACTATCTACTGATCCAAGGAATAGTGCAATAAATCACAGGGGATTCTGGGTTGAAAAATTCGGGTCCGACAGACACCCACCCTTCACACGAGTGAGGATGGAGTCAGTGATAGGATGAGTTGTTTAGTATGCGCTCCGTCCCCCACCCTTCATACAACATCAACAAAGTCAGCGATACAACTTGTTAAGCTCATGCATGCTCCATCCCCTGCCCTTCCCACGAGTGACGACAAAGTCAACGGTACGACAAGGTAGGCTCATGCGCGCTCATCCCCACCCTTCACATGAGTGGTGAAGTCGGCGGCAAGATGTGTTAGGTAGCATGCGCTCCGTCCTCTACCCTTCGGACAAACATTGACAAAATCAGTGGTAGGACTTGTTAGGCTCGTACATACTCCGTCCCCCACCCTTCGCATGAGTGGTGATGAAATCAATGGTAGGATGAGTTAGTTAGCACACGCTTCGTCCCCAACCCTTCGGACAAACATTGGTGAAGTTGGTGGTAAGACTTGTTAGGCTCGCACGCACTTCATCCCCTATTCACACGAGCAGTGACGAAGTTAGTGGTAAGACGAGGTAGGGTTGTGCGCACTTCGTCTCCCGTTTGCACAAGTGGCGATGAAGTCGGTGGTGGGATAAGTTAGTTAGCGCATGCTTTGTCCCCCACCCTTCAAACAGACATCGATGAACTCGGTGATAGGACAAGGTAGGCACGTGTGTGCTCTGTCCCCCCACACTGCACATGAGTGATGACAAAGTCAACACTAAGATGGGTTAAGGGATGTTCCTAACATGGTCCATGCATGCAAGTGCTCCAGCGTTCGTTGACCCCAAGCCTGGTGGCGTGAAGGTCATGTGGTATGAAACTTATAAGCTCTATGGTCATCTTTATATTCCATACAGTTGGCATGGAGCTCTTAGACCCCTTACTTTGGGCTGAGTGTCACCTTCTTTGTTTCGCCGTCAGGCCTCGGCTTCAGCATCCACTCTAGGGCTGAAGGAAGGGGCACCGCTGGGAGGGGCTTGTTCCATAGGGAGGGGGTATCGTGAAGGTTAGTGTGGGTGTTTTGCCTACAGCATGTACCCTCCAGTGTGGGCTCCACGTGCTGACCTCAATCTAGTGTGCGAGGTCCTAATTGCTAAACACTGTGATGATACATATGGGTGTAAGTTCAAGCTCCATTAAGTTGGTTTTAGTGATAATGACAAATACAATTGTGAGACTATTGTGTTTATTAATTATGATATTGCTTAGTCTCATTTGGATGAAAAGGCGAAAACATAAGAGATATGCATTCAATATCACATTCTTATCTTATTGCATTCCTCGGATCTAAAATATAGAATGAACTTCACTAAATAAATCAAACTTGAAAATTTGCATATGCTTTCACAGTACATTCTTGTATACACACATTTAGGGGGAGTGCACTCTATATTTTATGATTTCATTAGTATTGATCCATGTTCCATTTCCACATTTAGGGGGAGTTCACTCTATGCTCGGTGGTTTCGTATGAGGGGTAGAGTTTTCATAAAAATCTGGTTGGGTTAAGTTGAAAAGTGAATGGGTAGTTCACTGGTGGTTCACTCATGAATAGTTAGTTCACGAGTGGTTTATTCAATTCCTATGGTTATTTATTTATTATCATTTTCCTTAAGGTTCACTTTCAATCTATTTATTGTATTTACCTTAAATTATTGCTTTCTGTAAAATAACCCTTCAGCCATCCTTTGGTAAGCCTTGCATACTATATTACATCTTTGTTACAAATGACTTGCTGAGTAATTTATGTACTCACGGCTATATCTATATTTGCTCAATTGAGGAAAAAGGACCAGATCAGCAGGAGGTACCAGAAGGAGGACATTCTGATGACTTCACGGATTAGGACTTCGCTTCCCAGTCAATTGCCTGTGGGCATGTCGAGTGGCTACCATGCTTATTTTTGTTATCTGATGCTAGTTTCTTTGATCCCTTTATTCTAATTAATTGTGAGCTAGGCCATAAGGTCGTACTATGATAATTATTAATATTTGAGTCTTTTTCCTTTATTTATCATGCATATGGTAGATGCTTCATCTATATTTACACTGTGTGCACTAGCATGATCCTGGACTAGTGCGGTATACACAGAGAGTCCAGATTTGCATATTCAGGTCTCAACACCAACCTACTTCAGAGGATGCTCATCTAGTTGAAAGTGTAGTGAACAATAGATCCATGGTACTACCTTTGTCTACCAGGACCCGCCTCACATTGCATCTCGCAATGCTAGTCTCAATCACCAGGGGGTCTTGGCGGGGGAAGTCCACCCTAGACACATCTTCCACCTTGAAGATGATGTCAGCTAGGGCCTATTCTGGGACCACGTGAGCTGGGTATGTGGCAACGTGGTGGATCCAACATGCGTAGGCCCTTTGTTGTCTCTCAGAGGGAAACTCAAGGGACGATTCACCCATAATGGCATTAATCACCCTACGGGGGCTAGCCTTGAGACCTTGGATTCATAGGATGACCGGTGGGGGTTGATCTAGTGGTACCTCCGGGGGTTGCTGTACATGTGCCACTACCAATGCCCTTGTGTCTTGGGCATGCTCTCTGCTATGCTTTCCCAGAGTGTCGTGATATTGGGGCAATCTTGGGTGAGGTGGTCTCCTTAGCCGTGCACCCCGCATCATGGCCCTTGCTGTCAGGAGTCCTTCCAGCCATGCCTGTGGCCCCCTTCAATCATGGCCATGACCTCTGAGAGCAGTGCTTTCCTCAGCTCCTTCAATGCTGAGGACGTATCTGGGCTAGGGCCCCTTCGATGCTTATAGTTGGGGCCCTCCTTTGTGGCAGCGAGAGAGGGCTTGGCTTCAGGGGCAGGTGGCACAACCTCTGCCTCGGCCACATCGTGTCCTCTTCTGCTCTGGCATATTTTTCTATCTTGTCAAAGAGCTTGGCCATTGTTTTTGTGGGCTTTCACATGTTACACTGCATGAGTGGGCCCTTCTGGAGGCCACGGATAGTCGCATTGATGATGGTCATATATTGACATCCCTTACATAACAATGGATCATCGCAAAGCATTTGAAGTAGGCCCACAGCTTCTCCCCTGGCGCTTGTCTTACCGTGAAGAGCTGGTCAGTATCAACTCGCTCTATGTAGTTATCTTGGAAATTGTTGTGCATGAGATCCCAAATCTACTCCCATGCATACACTGAGCTGAGGGAGATGGTGAAAAACCAAGAGAGTGCAACTCCTCGAAGGGCGAGTGGCAAACCCTTCACCTTCATTGAGTTGTCTCCCCCAGGTTCCTCGATGGCTATTTTGTAGACGTGCAGGAACTCACAGGGGTCTGTGTCGCCTTGGTAGGGCTCCACCGTGGGCATCTTAAAGTCTTCCGACCAAGCACCCAGCTACAAGCCTGTGTAGAGGGGGGACTCAGGGTCCACCCACTGAGAGGCATTGTGGGCTCTAGTGTTGGCCACATGGCTTTTTGTCCCTTCGATGGGCGTAAGTTGACTTCAACTCTCCTGTATCTCACGCATAGCTTTATGCAAGTCTGCTAGCTCTCACTACAATGTTCCAAGGATCACCTCAAGGGGCTTCTGCCTGTGGTCGACGCCAGAGAGAGGATGACCTTCGCTCCCTCCGTGGTGATGGTGTCGATGCCAGCGGAGACCATTGCTTGGGCAGTGTGAACCTTGATGTTTTGGTTGGCTGCTATGGTTGGGTCCTCTGTTGGCGATGCTTCCCGTTGTCATTGGTGTAGCTATCGAAGAGCCACCCTTGTTACCTGCCACGTGCTGTGGCACTACCTCGCTAGTGTGTAGCTTCCATGGGGCTAGAGGACCTTCATGGATTGGCTCCCTTGCTCTCACTACGGTGGTCTCGGTGGTGGTGCTCCTCTTCCACTTAGGAGTCGACGTCATCACCTTTTTGGTGCCATCGTGTCCAAACACTCTTTCCTCAGCTCATCACTTCTACTCCATCCCCCACAAACGGTGCCAACTATTGTGGTTATAGATCAAATAGTGAATAATAGGGCTACGGGGAGGCCACAAAGGGTCTGCCTAGGCCTTGAAATTGTGGAGATGTGGGATAGAAATCTATGCTACATAGACCTGTCTCGTAAAAAATGAGCCCTACCCCTCATGGCACCTTAAGATGCATATTTATTGCCATGAGGAGACTTTTTACATAAATGCCCCTATCTAGGTCTACGATCATAGGGGCAATGTCATCTTTTCCCTTGTGACAGCCCTCTCGGGCTAGCCACATGGCTACACGACTATTGTGCCTCGTGGTACAATGGGCTGATTGGGTGAAGGTGGGGTGCCTCTCTCCCACAACAATAATGAACGACCTTTTTCTATATACACACTTATAATACCTCAATATTCTAAATGTGTCTTTGAACATTTTAAAGCTAACGTTTACCTTTCTATTCATGAAATCACAACCCAACATTATTACCTGTTTTTATTATAATTTGACATGAGCATGATTTAAACAATGGTTTATGTTTAGGTTACAATTCAATCTTCATTTCTGGTATAGTTGGTTTAACTAAAATTATACTCTATCCTTTCATGCTTGATTTTTGTATGCTAACCATATTACAGGGTCCATTAAAGAATCGACAGTATTAAGAGTTGTTAACCTTATTATTTCATGTGTGAATTTACATTCAACCTAATACCAGAGGGCCTATCTAGGAGTTACACCATGATCAATCTTCTATTTTAAATATTTTTAATGCATTGCTTCTCATATGAATTATTTCTTAAAGATGACTTAAAGATACACACACATATATACTAATTAGGTTTCTATTTTAAGGCTAATTTTTATGAGCATGACGATTACTTTCAGTTGTCAGAGTTTTATTCTTTTAATATTTTGAAGGGATAATTGGGGGATTATGGTAGTTTTTATCAATGGCTTTGCAACCTCTATATATCCTAATGTTGATGAGCAATATTCAAATACATGACCATGTCAACATGCCATCTAATAATTTTTGCTCTACCAATATACATGTGTACATGCATACATTCACATAGAGACCATTAGGTTATGTTAGCATTATTTACCCTAATTATTCAATTACTACTTGCACAAGGGGCCCTCATGACCTTTTGAGATATAGAAACAATAATTACAATTTCTATATAGTTTAATCCCAATTATTTTTAACCATTAGTTGATTTACTAGTTTTCATTGAAATGCGACTAATCAAGATTTAACCTCTAAACATTTTCGATCTACATAAATCCTTATTCTAATTCCACAATTAAATTTTATCTTTATTTCTATTTGTAATTAAATTATTTTTCATCATATTTTTATTTGAATTTTTCTTAATTATTTTGTTGTACCTGAATTATTTTCTAATCAGAAAACAAAATTAAACAATGACATATGGGGCCAATAAATAGTAATTATCCAACATGACATACAAATAGAGAGAGAGAGCAACATAGAGGGGGAAACAGAGGAGTTGCCTTCGGCAAAATAGGGGAGGCGACGAATAGCCAAGGAGAGCTTGTCGATGGTGAGGCAAGCACGGCGGGGTGGCGACGACCAAAAAATGGAACACCAAAGGGGCTAGGAAGCAAGGGGAGGTGGTGTCATGGGCCAGGGCAAAGCAAAGGCAGGTCGACAGCGTCTCAGGGTGTAGGATCGAAAACGGCAACAGATGGGGGGTGAATGGTGCCTTCAAAAACGCCCCAAGTATTCAACCTATCTTCTTCTCCGATAGCTATGAAAGCTATGAAGCAAGAAGTTAAATGCTCACTGGAAACGAAAGCGAGAACAATCAGAGAAGAAAATGAAGCATTCCTGAAAGCAAGCAATCAACACAAAGTGGTCACAGCCGGTCAGACCGCTAGTGCTTGGCCGGTCTGGCTGCTAGTGCTTGGCCGGTCTGACCGCCAGTGCTTGGACGGTCTGACTGCTGGCATAGATCTGGTCTGACCGTCGGCCACAGAGCGGTCTGACCATGGAAAACCCTAGCGGTCTGACTAGAGGCTGGGAAACAGAGCAGGAAACACCGTAAAGATCAGCTGACCAAAAAATGCAAACTAAAATACAGGCTGAACGGCAAGAACAACACAGAAATCAAATGCCTCAGTCAGAAACTCTTTCCAGTGACCAAGATCACTAATAGAATGATCTGTTTGAGACTAATAACTTGATTTTCAACTTGAGAAAGATTGAATTTCTTAGAAGAAAGCAAACTACAAAGGAACTGAAAATAGACCAACAGTTACTACTCCAATGAGAACAGAAATTAGAAAAAATGGATGAGCGTTTGCCTCTCTTCTCAAGTCAATTCATCAGGGCTACAACCTAAATAATACATTGACCTCAAGGAGAAGAAAAAGCAAACAAAGAACATATAAAGACAGTAGGCACTGAAAATGCCAAGAAGAAGTCAGCAGGAGGGCCAAAACTCAAATTACTTGTGATTCTTGTATCTATTGATCATGTGACTTCAAATTTCAGTAGGGAGAGATCTCATGACAGGAAAGTACAAGCACATAGCAGTCTTTTTGCCAAGATACCAAGAGGACACAAATCACCTGTCTCCAAACCCTAGAAAAGGGTAAACAGAGGAAATGAGGCGCAAGATTGAGAAATGAACAAACCCATTGAATCTGCCTTTTGCTCTCAGGAATGAATTAGCCAAGAGACCTTGACGATATCCCCAGTTTAGAGCAACAAAGATTCAGCTACTCAAGCAAAAGATTCGACTCAAACACATCACTAACAGAGAAGAACAAAGAGCTACAAAAGATAAGAACTGAAGCAAACGCACAAAGAAATGCTAGAACCCAAAATAACTCAAACACAAGATCTCTCAAATGGATTCATAGAGAGGAATGATTACATAATATCAATGTCTCCAGCCAGTACAACCTTCTCATCACCCAAGAGCAACACACACAAAAAGAAAATCAAGAAACCACAGCCAACACATTGCCAGGCTCACGCTACAAATGAGGCAAAGAGCCAAAAACCCTTACATTAAAAGAAAGGAGGGAACCAGGACATACACTTCAAACCCTAACCCTCTCTATTTATAGCCTCCACTACCGGGTTCACAATTTGCTTTACCCGTTAGCACTAGCAAACTCAGCCCTTTACCCGTTATCTTTAACCGAATCCGCTTCCATTTTGCAGCCTTGCGTATTTTACCGAAATGCCCCTCCTACACCTTCCTGGAAGTTTCCTCTTTTCTTGCTGTCCACGCCGTGCAACCACTTCGAATCCTCGCCGTCTTCGGCATCTCCTGACCGTTTCGACCTCAGCACCGCTCGTGCCTAGTCCGGTCATCCCATGCCTCGCCACGACTTAGCCTCAAAGTCCTGCATCCATCACAGACAAGAAAACATCACATAGCACCGCTCGAAACAATATAATCATATTTAGCATCAAAAGAAGGTACTTAAACATGAAATACCCAAAACAAACTCAAGCTCTCTAAAACAAGCATCAATTACTCATCACAAACATGGGGTTACCTCCACATGGTCTCTCACAGGGCGACCTAGCGCGAGGAGGGAGCAAGGTGGCAGTAGCCAAGACGGAGAGGGAGAAAAAGGAGGGGAGCACGAGCATGCATATTGGGTGAATTGGAGCTTCAATCGGTGACTGGGGAAGCTAGGAGAGGGGTGCAAGGATGCTCTAGCTAGGTGGAATCGACCAGAGGGCTGCCGGAGAGGATATGGCGGTGGTGGTGGCAGCGTCTAGCCGGAATGGAGGAAGAAGGTGGTACAGCGAGCTCTAGTGGAGTAATCTCCAAATTGGATAAGGGGAATCACAATTGAAGGGGTGGAACGTGATGTGACATGCATAGCTTGGGGTAAAACTCATCGGAGTGGCCGGAACGACAAGGGTGGTGGCAGTTGGCGCGCAGGCATAGTGGCGGGTTCATGCCTGGCTATGATTTATTATTGAAATATCTAAAATACCCTTGACTCTACTTAATTCTAATGTTAGAGATGAGTTATGATTCTGATGTTCATCATGGTCTCGTGAGATTTGGCCAACGACGACAAGAATCATTCAAAGAAAAATCAATCGAATCACAATAATAATTGGTAGAACACACAACAATTAATCATAATTTAATTCATGACTATGTACTTGATAATCACATTCAATTCTGAAAAGAAAGGACAATAAAAAACTACGTCTTCGTCACTACCATGGTGTCTCCATTGAGCTACCATTGGCCTCACCGATGGGCTATCACCACTGTCGAGGCATCATCGCTCTCACCATCAAGATCTAGAGATGATCCATCACCGTCGCCCAGCCTCCCTTCCTCTAGATCTGAACGGATGAAGCATATCTGCCATCGAGGGGGGCAAATGAGGCCAAGTCGGAGGAGGTTGACGGTGGTGAAGGGTGACACTGGTCAAGTGCAAGAAAGGAAAGCAGCTGGCAGGTGGAGGTGGAGGTCACAGAGGGGATTCGATGGAGGTGGTGGAGAACCAAACAGGGTCATGGTGGAGATCTAGATGAGATAGACGAACACCGAAAGAGCGGGGAGGACGGGGCCACCGGTGTCGAGCTCGGGAAGGGCGTTGCCGTCGGCGTTGGTGCGGGGACCATGCGGGCAAAGCCCTAGAGGCGAGTCGCCATAGTGTCGCATGTTGGTTTGGTTTGGTGGAAGAGGAAAATGGAGGAGAAAAAAGAAGGATTGAGACTTGTCGACATTTTAATATCGATCTTACGTATGATTTCTTTGGATTCGAGGAAACTCTTAGAAGACCCAGTGTATGCACTTGCAAAGTAGAGACACGAGAATTTTTATATAGGTTCAGGCTTTCTCCTAAGAGAATAATAACCCTACGTCCTGTGTGTTCACTAATCTCTAGAAAAGGATTACAATCAAGAGTAATACGAATTCCTAACACTATCTCCTCTTTCGATCCAAATGCCCCTCTCTTCTCTCTTTGATGTTAACTTTTATATAGCCAGCGAAGCAACGGCAGGTGTCTCGCGCCAGAAGACGCCTCAATGCTTCGGATGATAACCGCCTGACGGAAGTTATTGTCAGAGAGACGTAAAAGGCCGTTAGCCGTGTAGCGGTTGTTGTCAGAGAGATCGTGCAGTTATTGGATAAACGTACGTTCTAACTGCCTTATCAGACAAACTGATGTTGCAGCTGTTTGTCATAGAAAAGTTAATCGGAGATAGGTTGGTCGCAGGAAGGTCCGTGACCATAAGGTGGTCACAAGTCAACTTATGACTACGTGGTTGTAGAAAGACTATTCGCCATTCTCTACGGTGTGTTTATGACTTAGTCATAAACGTGGTTGTAGAAACGAACGGGCCTAATTTTCGCCCTGCTCATTTCGGTTTGAGTTTCTGACTTCTTACTTATTTTTCACTATTCATAAATTTCGTCTTTTTCTGTAGCTTTTTTGAGGTTTTTTGCCAGTTCTTTTTTTCCATATTCGTTTGCGTTGTCTATGATGAGCTAACATATTTTTTCTATTTTTAAGTTTTTTAAATTTAATTATGTAAAATAAGCCACCTTCAGTTATAGTATAATTTTAGCTAGTTACAGTGTAATTTCAGCTATAAATCACTATTTTTTAGCCCAACTTGAGTGGCACCTTTATACTTACACACCGTAGAGAATGGCGAATAGTTTTGGGCTAACAAATTTTTCGTGGAAAGTCCGACTGGCTTCTCAGTCCAAAGTCCAACCCGACCGTTGCCTCCTCGTCGGCTCCTCCTCCACAAATCAAATCAAATCGCACACGATTTCCATTCGAACCCTCTCCCCTCCCGACCGTTGCAGATTGCCAGATTCTCCCTCCAGAAAAACCCAAACACATTTCACACTCCCCCTCACTCATCCAGTCCTCTTCCTCTTTCAGCGCCCAAGGATCCCAAATCCAACAAAGGCGAGGAGGCGGCAGCAGCAGCAGCGCGCGCGCGATGGTGTCGACGACGCCCACGAAGCCGCCGTCGCCGAGGCCCGCCACCGGCAGCCCCGCGAAGCTCTCTCCGTCGCCGGTGGCGAGGCGCTGCCAGGCCCTCCGCGGGGGCCGCCGCCGGTTCGCCACGAAGCGGCGGGGCAGTCCTCTCAAGTCCCTCGCCGCGGCCTCCGCCACCGTCGCCGCCTCCTTCGACCGCTCCCTCCGTTCCTGCCGCCGCCGCCTCCTCAAGCTCTTCGCCCGCCTCGCCGTCCTCGGCTCCCCGACCAAGCGCCGCGCTGTCGCCTCGGGGTTCCACCGACTCCGATCCTCCTCGCCCCCGCCTCCTCCTCCGTCGATGCAGCCTCCCCGTGCACAAGCCGTCGCCCTCCCGCCACCGTCGGAGCCGGGCAAGAAGACGCTGTTCCTGGACCTCGACGAGACGCTCATCCACTCCCAGACCGACCCGGTGCCGGCGCGCTACGACTTCACCGTGCGCCCGGTTATCGGTGACCAGGTGATCACCTTCTACGTCTCCAAGCGACCGGGCGTCGAGGCCTTCCTCCGCGCCGCGGCCGAGGCCTTCGAGGTCGTCGTCTTCACCGCGGGGCTCGAGGAGTACGCCTCCCTCGTGCTCGACCGCCTCGACCCCGCGGGCGCGGTGATCGCGCACCGCCTTTACCGCGGCGCGTGCCGCGACGCCGGGGACGGGAGGCTCGTCAAGGACCTCGCGGCCACTGGCCGCGCGCTGGACCAAGCCGTCATCGTCGACGACAACCCCAACGCCTACTCCCTGCAGCCAGAGAACGCCGTCCCGGTGGCGCCATTCGTCGACGACGTCAACGACCAGGAGCTGCAGAGGGTGATGGGGTTCTTGGACGTCGCCGTGGGGTTCGACGACACCCGGGAGGCCATCAGATACTACAAGGATCTCGTCACGGCGAGCTGAGCCACCGGCGAGGAGAAGGTGTTGCTACTTCTTGAAGCAGTTTTCAGGTTAAAATTCCCCCCTTTATTGTCAGATTAGTGAATTGATTGGGAATTGTGAGTGAGGAGATGGTGGTGAGCATCGATATATCTCAGGATCTTCCTGAATGCAGATTGCGGAAATATATTTATGTAGTTCAGATCAAACTGAAACTGGAATTGTAGAATGTTGAAGATGTTTTCAAATTATGAAATTTCAAGAATTACTTATGTAACTCTGTTTCGAGTAACTTGGTTTCTTTTGGGGGTCTTGCAGAAATTATTGGCAAACTCATCTCTTTTTTTATTTCAAACTTCGCAAATTGGTAGCGCACTTTTTGTGCAATCTCCAGTGTTCTATATGTAGCTAAACTTACAAGGTAGATGGAATTGTTTATAGCAAGTTATGATATGCAAACAAATTTAGATGAAAGACAAAAATAATGTGAGCTAGATAATGCAACTGCTTGAAATTAGTTTTGGTTCGTTGTGCATTGTCTAAGGAATTGGGAACTTGTTTGAATGTGGTCAAAATGCGCAGACCATGCGAACTATCTAATCCTACATCACCAATCTCCTTGAAAGAAAACAAAAATCAAAATGCGCTAAGCAGAACTGTTTTTTTCTTTTCCTTTTTGTTTGTAGGATTTATACATATGGCATACATTCCGAAATAACGCGTAGCATGTGAAACATTTGAGTTTAGTTGCACAAATAATTATTGCAGAATTGGTCGATCTGAAAGAGACTAGCCCACCATAAAAAAAATAATCTGAAAGTGACTAGTGCGAACATTGCGGCCTAAATATTGTTTAGCATTCCGTGCACTCCAAATCTTTCTTCCATTATTGCTCGGATCAAATGGGATCAGCAAGGTCACGATCCTTTCTTCTAAATAGAAGAAAAACTTAACAGAGGTATTTGTTTTGTGTAAGCTGAGGCCTATTAGAATGTAGTCAAGGACTTCTATTTTGACACCATATCAAAATACAGATTCCAAAGGACAAAACAGTGTACCTTTGTTTCATTATGGTAGATATCTATTAGAAATAATCTTGATTTAGATTCCAAAACGCAGTAGAGTTAATATCCGTGTGTAACTCAAGTTGAAGTTATGTCCAACTTGAAGTCCAATAATGTATGCGAGTAGGAGAGTATTAGCCTATATATTGAGAAAACTTGTAACCAGTTTTGTAAGAAAAGCAAGAAAAAGGGGAGCAAATAAGATAATAGAAAAATTAAGAAATTCTCCTATGTTCTCTCAGTTTATTTGCGATATATGCGTTTTCTCCTAGAATAAAGTTAACAAGTGGTATCAGAGCCTAGGCAAGAACCAAGTTGCTGAAAAAATCATCTCGATGATTCCGTTTTGCGCTCATCTTGCACGGCACTCGGTCCAATGGAACATCACGTCGCATTGGAAGAAAAAATCGTCGGCAATTTCGTCTGGGTGTTTTTTAGCCGAATCCACGCGCAACGCTTCCGAGGCGAGGTAGCAGCACGGTCTCTCGTCGTCCATCTTGATCCGCACCGGAACACAGCGGCATCTATCGGCACTTGCGCCAAAGAAAAAAGAAAAACTTCTGCAGGAAAACTCAGTAAAGAAAAGTGAATCCAAGTCAGAGCAGTAGGCAGGAGAGAGAACAGCAGCAGTACAAATTTGCTACAGTAGGGGAAAGAAATCGAGTCCTTTCTCCAAGCAAAGCCATCAATTGGGTGTCACGTCAACAAGGCTGCAGCAAGGCCGTGTGGTGCGTCCGTGATGCAACTCCCAGTCAGATGCGAAGCATAACACAAAAGTGGTTTCAGTTTTTTGTCTTGTCTATCCATGCGAAGAAAAAGCCAACTCAGCGTGTGGCTGTCCGAGTCGGAGGCAGACAACAGCGCAATAGAAACCAACCCAAGGAGAGCAAAGCAATTCAATGGAGAGCGGATCCAAGACATTAAGAAAAGCCACCTAGAGAAAAAGAAAAAAACAACGCAGTTTTTTTTCTTTGTTCCCTCTGTCCAAGAGCCGCTTCAAAGTAGCCCGAGATCTTGATCTGTGCTCAAGATCATGTCGCGTTCTCCGGGAAGTGGTGTCACCGGTGACGAAGCATCATCTAGTATGATGGCTAAGGAGAGTTCCGTTATCTCGCTGCATTATCCGATGCTCACAATGAGCAATTATGCAGCCTGGGCAATCAAGATGAAGGTGTACATAAAGGCTCAAAGAGTGTGGGACGCAATCAAGAACGGCAACGTCGATGTATACAAAGATCATATGGCATTGGCGCCCATCTATCAGGGCATCCTAGAGGAGACGCTCTTCCTGCTGGCCGAAAAGGAGATGGTGCTAATCGTGTGAAGGAAGAAAAGGTACATACTCTCAAGACTGAGTTCGATGTGCTATGGAGGCAATCAATGACTTCGCCGTCCGGTTGACGATCATCATCAACAAGATTCGAGCCCTTGGCGAGAAGGTGGAAGAATTGTACGCAGTGAAGAAATTCCTTCGTGCTGTTCCCTCACAGTTTCTCTCAATTGCTTCAGTCATAGAGCAATTTGGAGACCTAAAGACAATGACCATGGAGGAGGTCATCGGTCATCTTAAGACATATGAGGAACGCATTCATGACAATAGTAACAACGGCACGGACAGCTCTTGTTGACCCGTGCTAAGTGGGAGATCCGATCATCGAATTGTGAAGGCAAGAACACTTCCAGCGGTGGTGGCCAAGGCCGTCATAATCGGAAGTTTGATAAGGCAAAAAGTGAGGTATTATAATTGTAATGATTATGGGCACTTTGCTTCAGAATGCCCCAAACCGAGGATGAAGAAAGTGTTTCTTACTAAAGCGCTCAGCGATGATGAATCAACAGTGCTTTGATGATGAGTTGAGTCAGGGATGTTGAGAAGATGTGTCGCCGTCCAAACTCAAGTAAGGTGAAAAGAAATCAGAACGTTGAGGAGATGTGTCACCGTTCTGTGCCAAGTATTAGTTTAGTAAGTCGTAGTTGAGACCGACTGCCTCAATGTTTTAGAATCTTTGCATCTGGATGGCTTGTACTGGTTGAGTTGAGTTCCTACGTGTAACTTGCATGTAGAATGCTTCATGTGGAGGCGTGGCTGCTAGTTTATAATGCATTGAGACTAAAACTAGAGTATGTCAAGTCAAGATTAAAGGGAGATTGTTAGAAATAATTTTAACTTAGAGTCCAAGACGCAGTAGAGTTCGTCTTCATGTGTAACTCAAGTTAAAGTTATGTCCAACTTGAAGTCCGAATATGTATGCGAGTAGGAGAGTGTTAGCCTATATATTGAGAAAGCTTGTAACCAGTTTTGTAAGAAAAGCAAGAAAAAGGGGGCGCAAATAAGAGAATAGAGAGATTCAGAAATTCTCCTGTGTTCTCTGAGTTTATTTGTGATGTGTGTGTTTTCTCCTAGAATAAATTTAACAATATCAAATGAGATTAGCAAGGTTACGATCCTTTCATCTAAATAGATGAAGAAAAACTTCACAAAGGTATTTGTTTTGTGTAAGCTGAGGCCTAGAATGTAGTGAATGACTTTGATTTTGATACCATATCAAAATATAGATTCCAAAGGTCAAAAATACAGATTCCAAAAGACAAAACAATGTACCTTTCTTCCATTATTACAGATATCAAATGGGATCAGCAAGGTTAAAATCCTTTCTTCTGACAAGAAGAAGAAAAACTTCACAAAGGTATTTGTTTTGTGTAAGCTGAGGCCTAAATGTAGTCAATGACTCTGATTTTGATACCATATCTGTTGTGGACTCTTATTGGGGAAAGTATTATACTAGAAGATCTTCAAGGCAACAGCATGTGCTGGCTACAAATTTGGTTGTGCCAAACAGTAGCATTGCGACGACAAGCTGTGACGAGCTACAGCGGATGCTGTGACAGGCTACAGTTGGCTGGTAAAACAGGTTTCAGTTTGGAAGGAAAGATACTAGTTAGGAAACTATTATTGGTTGTAAATTAGGATATATGAGTCAGATACTAGTTAGGATTCCAAGTTTGCTTAATAGATTCGGTTACATATGATAAGTTAGAGTCGTATTGTCATATCCTATATATATGGACCTATGCTGTAATTTCAGCTCACAAGCAATAGAATAAATTTCCTTACCTGGAATCTCAGAGCCTTTATGCTGGCCGGAAAGAACTCCGATTAGTCGCATGAGGGCGAGCACATTCTCTCTCATTATCCTCTACGTTCCAACCCTGATTCTCAATTACATCTCCTTCTGCCTCTCAACATCCACTGAAAGCCACCACATAAACCAGCTCATATCAATTTGGTATCAGAGCCATCTACCACCACTCTTCCTGTGGAAGAACTAAAGACTATTGAAGACCTCGGCAAGATGATTGTCATCCTAATGAAAGACATTAGCGAGATTAAACAACAACAACAAGGGATGGACCATGATGCTATTGCATGGCTACAACAAGGAGACAATGGCGCATCCTCAAGCATGTTGGACACAAGCGGTAGAAGTCTCATGCTAGATGGATCTACCCACAAGTGGGACAAGAAAGAAGATAAGAGAAGAGGTGCATCGCGACATCATAAGCTCAATTTTCTGACTTATGGTGGAGACAAAGATACATTGCCTTGGCCCAATAGGTGTGAGCAATTCTTTCACTGATAGCATATCTTGGAAGAGGAAAAGGTTGGGTTGGTAGCATGCATTAACTGGCATTGCACAGTAGTGGTATTATCAACTGGAAGTCTGGAACACGATGAGGGTATACTTTCATGGACTTGATTTGTGGATTTTGTCAATATGCACTTTGGTCCTCCAATTCAGAGCAGCCCCTTGGGTGAACTCGCGCAGCTGCGGTTGACAAGAACTGTTGAGGAATATCAGTGGTAGTTTTTGGCCTTCTTGTGTCGCGTCGAGCCGCTATCTCCACTACAGCAGGTCTAGCTCTTCACAGCGGGTATCTTGAAGCCTCTACGTGCAGATGTGAAGCTGTAAAACCAGAGTAACCTCCAGACAGCCATGAGTCTAGCTCGAGCCTACAAGCAAGGACTCTCAGAAGAACGGGCAAAAGTTAAACCACTAAAGTCTTTGTCATCGGCTCGAATGGCCAGTGACCCAGTAATTCCTACAGCCTTCTCGAAGCCCAATGCTACACCAACATCAGTTTTGTTGGTGCAGGTAGCAATGGCACCACCATTGATTGTTATGCCACTGCAGACGCGGTGGAAGCGTCTCTCTGCTTCTAAGATGGTCGAACGCCGGGTAAAGGGACTTTGCTACAACTGCCCAGACAAGTTTGGACCAAATCATAGGTGTTCCATGAAGGGCATATACTTACTCGAGTTAGATGAAGGGGAGGATGGTTCAGACGGCAAGCCTAAGGTGGAAATTTCACTGCATGCTCTCACCAGTGTTCGTGCTGGCCAAACCATGCAATTGCAAGTGGTCACTGCAGGCAAATCTCTTAGAGCACTCATTGACATATGGTCTACGCACGCTTTTCTGGATAAGGAGACTGCATATCGACTTGGTCTTCGCCTCTCGCCACGGCCAGACATGCAAATTACCGTTGTGAATGGTGATCGAGTATCATGTGTTGGCTTGTGTACTCAGGTGTCGTTAATCATCGACATAAAAGAATTCACGATGGATTGCTTTGCCATACCGTTGAGTGGATTTGATGTCATCATCAGAGTGTAGTGGCTCCAAACTCTTGGGCCCATTGTCTAGGACTTTGATCTTCTCACAATGTCCTTTTGGCCAGCTGATCATCATGTTACAAGGAATGGAATCGGTGCATCAGCAGTAGCTCCACATGTTCTTAGCATTGTCGGATAGGACCTCATGGTAGATCTGTTGCAAGAGTTTGAGGACCTATTTGAGTCACCTCGAGGGTTACCTCCAGAGCATCGACATGATCATAAGATCCGCCTACTTCCAGGAATAGTAGCTATAGCAGTGCAGCCATATCGTTATCCACATCGTCTCAAAGATGAGATCAAACGACAATGTACGGATATGCTTGCCCAAGGCATTAGTCGTCACAGCACGTCGGCGTTCTCTTCACCTATCCTGCTGATCAAGAAACATGATGACACATGGCGTTTATGTGTGGATTACTGTGCTTTGAATGTGCAAACCAAGAAGGATAAGTTTTCGATTCCGGTGGTTGATGAGCTTCTTAATGAACTGCAGGGGGCATGCTACTTCAAGCTTGATTTGCACAGTGGGTATCACCAAGTGCACATGAATCCTAAAGAAATTAAGAAGACCGCATTCAAAACACACCATGGGCACTTTGAATTCTTGGTGGTGTCTTTTGGTCTCACCAACGCTCCCGCCATGTTTCGGGTGCTCATGAATGAGATACTTCAATAATTTCTTAGGTGTTTTGTTCTAGTTTCCTTTGATGATATTTTAATTTATAGCTCTTCCTGGTCAGAGCATTTGCAGCATGTTCGGGCTGTCTTTCGGGTGCTATAGTCCCACAAATTGGCTCTCAAAAGTACAAAATGTTTTTTGGCGAGACATCGGTGGCTTATTTGGATCACATTATTTCTAGCCAAGGAGTGGCCATGGATCCCAAGAAAGTAACAGTAGTGCTAGAATGGCTGACATTGACCTCCGTGCGAGCTTTGTGTCGGTTCCTCGAGTTGACAGGATACTACCGAAAATTCATTAAGGATTATGGTACAATGGCATCTCCTCTCACTAAGCTATTGAAGAAGGAGGCATTTGTTTGGTCCAACAAAGCAACGGAGGCATTCTAGACCCTTAAAATGGTCTTGACTTCCGCACCAATATTGCAAATGTTGTATTTCTCTAAGCAATTTATTGTGGATTTTGATGCTTCTGGTCCGGATTTTGGTGTCGTTCTTCATCAAGGCGAGTAACTTGCTTTCTTTAGTCACGCCGTCACTCCTCAACATGCCAAACTTGCTGCATATGTGCGAGAGCTCATTGGATTGGTTAAGGCAATTCATCATTGGTGACCATATCTCTAGGGTATAGTCTCAAATTTCTTCTTGACCAACGTCTGTCTACTATCCCACAACACGATTGCGTGAGTAAGTTATTCGTGTATGATTTTTTGGTGGAGTATAGACCTAGGCATCAAAACACAGTAGCTGATGCACTCTCAAGGCGTGATGAGGAAGGTGTAGTTATACATGCTATATCTAGTCCTCAATTTTTTTGGTTTGATCAATTGCATCAAGAGCTAGCGTCCACATCTAAGCTTGCTGCATTGCACGATCACGTACTGGAAGGGCAAGAGGATCCAGCATGGAAGGTAGCAGATGATCTTCTCTTGTACAATGGTCAAGTTTTTATACTAGCTGAATCTCCTCTTCTATAGCAGATCTTGGCAGCAATCCATTGTATAGGACATGAAGGAGTTCAAAAGACTATCCATCAAGTCTCTGCACATTTTCATGTGACTGGATTGCCTCAGATAGTACGAGAGTTTGTCAAGGACAGTTCTTTTTGTCAACATAATAAGATAGAGCATCGCCATCCGACAGGATTGCGTCAGCCTTTGGGTGTGCCTTGGACAGTTTGAGTAGATATTTTAATGGACTTTATGGAGGGATTTCCAAAGATACATGACAAGTCCGTTATCTTTACCATAGTTGATCGATTCTCCAAATATACTCATTTCATCCCTTTGTCTCATCCATACAGTGCAAGTTCTGTTGCTCGTGCTTTCTTTGATGAGGTTTTTCGCCTTCATGGAATTCTGTCTTCTATTGTTAGTGATCATGGTCCGATTATCATAAGTAATTTTTGGAGGGATCTATTTTGCTTGGCTGGCATACAGTTGGATTTGAGTTCTGCTTTTCACCAACAATATGACAATCAGTTTGAAGTGGTTAATCGCATTGTTACTATGTAACTACAATGCTTATGTGGGGACCATCCAAAACAATGGGTTTGGTGGCTTCCTTGGGCTGAGTTGTGTATGGGAGTGATCCACAACCGTTGTTGGTTGCTGAACCAAGTACTGCTCATGTGGCTGCTATAGAACAGCAAATGGCTGATCGTGATGAATTCTTGGTTGAAGTTCATGAGAGATTACTGCAAGCTTAGGCCATCATGAAACAACAGCATGACAGTACGCACCGGCCAGTAGAGTTTGGTGTAGGACAGTGGGTTTGGTTGCGATTGCATCATCGCCCTACTAACTCTATCAAAGGCCGTGTTACATCTAAATTGGATCCTAAATTTTATGGGCCTCTTTTGGTCATTGAACGCATTGGTTCTGTGGCATATTAGCTTCAGTTACCTGCACGTGCTAATATTCATAATGTTTTTCATGTGGCATTGCTTAAGCCCTTCCATGGTGATCCTCCAGTTGGCATACCTCCATTACCTGAAATTCATCATAGCCAAGCTATTCCAACTCCCTTGAAGGTTCAGCATGCTCGTCTTCATCGTGATTGTTGGGAGGTCTTGATTCAATAGAAGGATTGTCCGCCATCTGAAGCTTCATGGGTTCTTCCTGAATTTCGTATGCAATATCCTGATTTTCGGTTCGAGGACATGCTATTTCAGCAGCAGGGGGAATGTTGTGGACTCTTATTAGGACAAGTATTATACTAGAAAATCTTCAAGGCGGCAACATGCGTTGGCTACAAATTCGGTTGTGCCAGACAACAGTGCGGCAATGACAAGCTGTGACGAGCTACAATTGACGGCGGTAAAACAGGTTTCGGTTTGGAAGGAAAGATACTAGTTAGGAAACTATTAATGGTTGTAAATTAGGATATATGAGTCATATACTAGTTAGGATTCCGAGTTTGCTTAGCAGATTCGATTACATATGATAAGCTAGAGTCGTATTGTCATGTTCTATATATAAATTAGGATATATGAGTCAGATACTAGTTAGGATTCCGAGTTTGCTTAACAGATTCGGTTACATATGATAAGTTAGAGTCGTATTGTCATGTCCTATATATATTGACCTATACTGTAATTTTAGATCGCAAGCAATAGAATAAATCTCCTTACCTGGTGTCTCATAACCTCTACGCTGGCCGGAAAGAACTCCGATCAGTCGCACGAGGGCGGGCCCGTCCTCTCTCGTTATCCTCTACGTTCCAACCCCGATTCTCAATTACTTCTTCCGCCTCTAGACATCCACCGAAATCCACCACATAAACCAGCCCATATCAATATCAAAATACAGATTCCAAAGGAGCATCCTGAATGCCGTGACCATCCTGGTAAGGTATACACGGAACTACTCTACTCTTATGTGCAATTTGTGAAGTCACTGGTAAGATGGTCTTGTCGAAACAGCCCAATATCACAGCGAGACACACCTGATGATTAACGTGACGCAAATAATGGTCGTTAGTTACTTGCGGTGATTGGTTTCGAATTTTCAATCGTCAAATGTATTTCTACGGAAGCTTCTAATATTTGAAATGTCTAAATAGTCGGGGAACAACTGACCGAATTATGGTGTTTCAAATCCCAGCAGTAACTGTCATGTCACGATTGTGAACCAAACACCCCTGGTAATCAATTTTTAAATAAACAAACCAACCAACATAAAGATTTGTTACTGTATTTTTTACGCCAGTAAACCTGTCGTTCAAAGGCAAAACTTGCACTAAAAACAAAACAAATCGACATATGGTTATCTTATAAGGTAATATTGCTATTCATACAGCATACTGGTCATGTTGTCTTAGACTGCGGTAGATGGCTTTTGTTTATATTTTTCAAGATGAGACGGACAACAAAGATACTCATACGGACGACACATACAGTTTTAGACTTAGGAAGCTACTTAAAGAAGCCGCCCCGTTTACTTCGGCTTCCCAAAGCCAAAAGTAAAAAAAACCAAAAACAAAAAAAGAACAGGTTCACTAACGTGTGTGTAGAAGTTAAATTAGCAAGCATGAAAATCCCTTGATGGTCACTAACATATTTTAGGAGGGCCCACTTGTCAGTGTCACACGTCACGGATTTCGGATGCGTTTTGTGAAGAAACTTCCGTATGGCTTGAATGTCGAGACCTGGTCCTGGAGGATATACTACAAGTAGACTAGTCTTTGCATACCTAATATCCTGGTCAATTCAGGAAACCGAGCAAGATAGCATTTGGACACATGCACCTTGCAAGCTAGCTGGGCCTGGACCCCATAAATAGTAGACCAGGCTGCATCTCCATCCATCTACACAGCAGAGGAAGGTTGATCAACACACAGGTCATAGCTAGAGAAAGAGATATGGCGAGAGGGGAGCATGGAGTTAATGGCCTGCAAGAACATACTGGAGCTCTGGAGGAAGGCAGAGGAGGAGGAGATCAAGCAAGGTGTGAGAGCTCAGAGCAAAATGGAAGCAGCACCAGCAATCACCCGATGTTCTCTGTCCAATTCGTGCAGAAGGTATGCATGTATGCATATAGCTTCTTTCAAGCTTAATCGACTGCAAATCAAGTCAATCCATTCACCTTTCCCTCCTGCATATCTCTATGATCGATCCTCGCATGTTTAGCAAGTTCTCCAATCCATGGAGCAAATAATTCAGGGAAAACACTAGTGTTCAAACACTAGCAGACAAGTGTTCATGTGCATCGATGTGCGAGGCACATGTGTGTGTGTGTGTGTGTGTGTGTGTGTGTGTGTGTGTGTGTGTGTGTGTGTGTGTGTGTGTGTGTGTGTGTGTGTGACAGGTCAAATCCAGAAATAATGTAATGTTGCGGCTAAGGAAAATCCAAATAGCCTTGTCGTCTTCGTCGTGCTACAGCCAGTCTTCGCATAATTGCATTTGGTCACCACCAGCCGTAGAGAATAGCTATCCAATTGACATATCAAATAAATTAGGAATCGGTAGGCAACTAGGACAAGTAAAATGAGTAATTAATCTGAATGTGACATTCTTTCTGCTCGTGGCTGCGTTGGATCATGGACAGTTGCTCGCCGAGATCTTCGGGACCTACTTCCTCATCTTCGCTGGCTGCGCGGCGGTGGCCGTGAACTTGAGGACGGCCGGCACGGTTACGTTCCCGGGCATCTGCATCACCTGGGGTCTGGCCGTCATGGTGATGGTCTACTCCGTCGGCCACATCTCCGGCGCGCACTTAAACCCCGCCGTCACCGTCGCCTTCGCCACCTGCGGCCGGTTCCCGTGGAAGCAGGTACTGCACCTGGCCACCAAGAATTCAATTTGTACTTCTTTCCTGGTGTCTGTGTGCTAGGTTGACGGTGGCGGTGCATGGTGCAGGTGCCGGCGTACGCGGCGGCGCAGTTGATGGGGTCGACGGCGGCGAGCCTGACGCTGCGGCTGCTGTTCGGGAGCGCGCGGGAGCACTTCTTCGGGACGGTGCCGACGGGGTCGTACGTGCAGTCGCTGGTGCTCGAGTTCATCATCTCCTTCAACCTCATGTTCGTCGTCTCCGGAGTCGCCACGGACAATAGAGCCGTAAGTAGCTGCCCACTGATCCCCAAACCTTACAGATTGATCATAAACTCAAATTTCACCTGGCCGAGGAATCAAATTTAAAGCTTAAGGGCTCAACTGACATTAGCCGAAAGTTTGATGATTTGAGCTGAAGTTTCGAGTAAATGTGGGGACAATCAGCATGCAAGCTGGAAACGAGGAATTGTGGACACATGTTGAGCCACCCTTCCACCCATTCTCATGAGCACAAGCCTCCGTCGGACAAAAGCAAAATTGAAACTGTACGCTCCGTCGCGTGCTTCCGTCAACATCCCCTGCTATTTACTGCACATTCAGGTCATGTTTGGAATGCGAAAACTTCTTGCGAAATTCTTATAAAATTTCCGCAAAATTCTTGCATTCTAAATAGATCCTTAATAAGATTATTCCCTCATGTTACAAAAATATGTCATTTTGGAATAAGTACAATCAAACTTTCAAATTTTTTATTACTAATATCTTTTTAAATATTTAGATTAGATATATGAAAAATCATTTGTGAAGATTTGTCTCAAAAGTATTTTAATAATATTAAAATTTTATTGTATTCATAAATATATTATAACAAAATTAGTTATCAAAATTGTATTTTAAGAACCATTCCGATGTCCAACACGTGCTTGGTGACCGGAGAGAGTAACAAACATGAGCACATTCATTTAGGGCAGACAGTCCAACCATCTTCACTATGTATGGCCATGCTGAAAAGCATTGTAGCTTTTGGCTGACTGCAATAGAGATTGAGGAAGTAAGGAACACTCGTGTTGAGATACTACTCCGTTTAAAATAGCTCCTATAGTAACTCCTATAAATAACTTATAGAAATTACCTTAAAAAAACCACTCTATTCAAAAGTCAACTTTTAAAAACTAAAAGTCAGAAGCGCTATGTACCCTTCAACCATCTATTTCAACGTCCAGCCATCCATTACAATATTACATGCTAACAGCATTAAATTTTATCTATCTAGTACAAAGTAGTTTAATCTTCTTCTGATGAACAGCAGCCAAATCTCAATGGCATGTTGGTAAACACCGAATTGATAGGCGTGTTCAAGATGGTACGTGCACCAGCATTATAACACCTTACAAATGTAAATTCGACTGAAAACTCTTTTATTATACAAACATTGTCAAAGTGTACAGAAGAAGCTACAAGCAAATTGCACTTCTTAAATTAATCTGTGTGGCTGGGCTAGCTATTAAAAGGAGGGCAATATATCAGGTGCAACTCACTCTCACTCTTAGGGTGTAACAAGTGCAGTCAGGTTGGTTAAGGCACCAAATGAACATAAAAAAATCCAAAAAAATACTATATACCTCTCAAATTACTCTACTTATGTATAAAATTTCAAGTTTAAATCAATTATGTGTTCAGAGTAACACAAATAAGAAAATTCTAACAAATGATAAATGAAAAGGAAAAGACAAATGCTACTATTCATAGCAAACTTGTCTCTCTTTTTTCCCACACTTGAGCTCAAATTAAAAATTTTAAAGGTGCTACAACACTCCACGGACTACATCATAATTTTTTTGAATTTTTTATGTTGATTTGATGTCTCAACCAATTCAATTGCGCCGTAAGGATAGGTCGTATTTGATATGTTGCCCTCGTAGAGTCCGACTTTCACCCTTAGTGTACCTATCATACCCAGCCGATATTGCGGCCTCGTTCAGACGCTCACAATCGTTATCCTGAGCGTTGATTTATTTTCCACTCGAACAGTTGCTAGTGGCTCTCGAGACATCAAGCGTTGTTGGAACTGCAAGTTGAGGGTACATGTCACTCTTGTGATAATGATATATCAACATTAGTCGTATGAGTAATTGACCATGTAATGCATGGATTGAACTTTTTTTTAAAATGTGATCCTTAAATTAACCACTCATTGTCCCCTCTCTTGCAGATTGGTGAACTCGCCGGTCTTGCGGTTGGAGCTACCGTCATACTAAACGTGCTCTTTTCTGGGTACCTCGCGATAACTAACTACTGCCTACATTCTCTTCTGCTTGTCATTTTGGATATCAGCATAGGCACCTCAAAGGCTCTAATACACATCTTTGATTATTGCTTGATATAAGGCAAAAATATGATGATATAGAAGTATTTTTTTTCATGAAGAATCTACTGATATTATTTGCATGTGACAAAATCTCAATATTTGTGAATATTAGTGGCTAAAATTTTGAAAGTTTGGTGGCACCCTATTTTGGAAGGAAGGTAGCAGTAGATTAGGTTGGAATCACCCAGTGTTTATTAGATGATGTGAATGACAGTATCCGCAAATGGACTTTGATGTGCAGGCCTATATCAGGAGCATCCATGAACCCGGCGAGGACCATCGGCCCGGCGATCATCACCGGCCGTTACGCCGGCATATGGGTGTACATCGCCGGCCCAGTTTGCGGGACGGTGGCAGGCGCATGGGCCTACAATCTCATTCGGTTCACCAACAAACCGCTCCGAGAGATCACCAGCTCTACATCCTTCTTGAGAAGTGCAAGGGGGAGCTAGGTCAAAACTGTTAGGAAACCTGGGTCGGGCTTGAAGTCTTGGCCCATAGTGGGCACCTCACCACTAGGCTATAAATAGGGACTCTATTGGCTATTTTGTATAGAAGATGAGAAAAGAAAGCAATAAAGAAAGACCAGGAGTTCTCTCGATCTCTGTGTTTCAATCTACTATTTTTGCGTCTTCTGTGATTGATCTATTTTTCATAGCTGAGGAATCGATCGGACTGGTCGCCAGCGACGGTTCCTCAACACGTTATCAGCACGAATCACTCCGGTGAATCGAAGGTAATCATCGAAGCATTAGTAGATTGAATCGTCTACACCTAGATTGCTTTAAATTCCACGGATCTCGCTTTCTAGACTATTTTCTACGGTGCAAATCTGCTCTAATCTACCGTAAGTAGACTTGAAGTCGCCAGCACAATGTTGATCGGTAGATTACAGGAAAGAGTATATGTTGATTGCATTGTAGATTGAAAAAAAGAAAAAAGAAAATCTTGTACGGCCGGCCCCGTATGGCCGCCGCGCGTGCAGCCGCCACCGGCCGTCATCCTCCCCACATGCCGCCGGCCATTGGCCTCCCCGCATACCGCCGGCCCCGAAACCGCCGCCTGAAGCCGCCGTTGGGGGCCGCCGGCCAACCGACTGCCGATTCAGCTCCCGGGCCCCGCATGGCCGCCCACGTTGCACCGGCCCCGCCGGTCACCCGAAACCAACCGTCGGTCTCCCCTTGCACGTCGGACGCCGCCGGTTCCCGAAGCCGGCTGCCGGCATCCCCCTCACACGCCGGCCCACACACCGCACGCTCCCGAAGCCGCGCGCCCCCACACGGGCCACCGCCCGCGCCTCCCACTCGGCTCGAAGCCTGCCACCGCCCG
Organism: Dendrocalamus sinicus; assembly: GCA_036346575.1. NCBI lineage: Eukaryota > Viridiplantae > Streptophyta > Magnoliopsida > Poales > Poaceae > Dendrocalamus > Dendrocalamus sinicus. The sequence goes on along the minus strand of CM070653.1, from coordinate 7,443,808 downwards.
AAGTCGATCTTGGCGTCCCGAGGCCGTCACCGCCTCCACTTATGCTTGGCCTCGCTGGCCTCCGCTGAGACCAGCCACCATCGCTCCGCTTTCCCACGCCGACGATGGCCACTGACTCCCGCGCCTAAAGTCGCTAGCAGTCGTGCCCGGTTTCCCCGTGGCCGCTCAGCCACGGCCGCTCGCCGCACTGGCCTCCCGCCCCCGGCCACCCACCTGAGGTCAACCGACCTGCCGCGTGCCCCACCCGAGCCAGCCGCTCGGGTTGCCGCCGCCAACGAAGGGAACAGGGGTAGGGGAAACCCTACCCCCCGTTTAGTGCAGCAGGGAGACGAGCTGATTAGGTCGAGAGAAGATGGGTCGGAAGCTTGGCCCGGAGGGGGGCACAAGCAATCTTGCAAAAAGGCCTTCCGAATTCTGAAAATTATGGAAGGGTGCTTAGAATTTTCAGACATGTCCTAAATTTTGCAGAAAGGCCCTAAAAAAATCAAAAAACTACGCGAAACTTTTCTCTGAATTGAAAATTTGCGCATAGTCTCTAAGAATGCGCAGAATTTACTAAAAATTCACATTCCCGCATAAAAGGGCCTTGGGAATTTAAAATTTTGAATTATTTTTAACATTTAAAGCATGTTTAGTATTGTCATTATTATTTTCTATGTTTTCTCTATTTATTTACTATTTTAATTAATTGTAATTATTTAAATTGTCTTTAATCATGGAAATTAGTAGTAAAATTTATAGAAAATGCATAGAAAATTCTGGAATATTACGAGAATCATTTGTACCATTATCCAATTCATTTACCTGCAGTAAATTTATTCCATACATGTTTACCAGTAGTAAACTTATATATTCCTCTCATGCACATGTAGATGATATGCATCACAAACTGGGAGTTTGAGAAGCTGGCCCAGCATGGCCAAAACTACTTGACTTAGGCTTTCGATGTCGAGATAGTACTTAGAGCCAAGAAGCTCCACACTGCCGTTGGGATTTGTGCACCGCAGGATGCCCAACCCACCCATGAAGAAAATGATCAGGCACTTCACTTCCTCAGGCACCATCTCTGTCTCACTCTCAAGAATGAGTACATGGCAGAGAAGAGTGCGCTAGCATTATCGACTGCACTCAAGAAGCGGTTCGAGAGGCTAAAGTACACCATTCTTCCTCAGGCAGAGCAAGAATGCATCCGACTGAGGTTTGCTGACTTCAAAGCGGTTGGAGAGTACAATTCTGCTTTGCACAGAATTTGTACCAATCTTTAACTTTGTGGTAAGTAAATCACAGATGAGCAGAAGATTGAGAAGACCCTATCTACCTTCCACCCCAATGTAGTGTAGTCTGCACGTAATAATCGTCAAGACGGCTACAAGGAGTATGTTGAATTGATTGATATGATGTAGATTGCTGAGGCTCAAGATGAAGTTCTCCGCAAGAACTACGTCTCACAGCCACCTGGGAGCTCCGTTGGCCGTGAAGCCAACGCTGAGAGTTACAAGGTGCGAAAGCCCATAATGAAGAAAAGGGGAAGGAATGATAAGGCCGCAGTCCAGAAAGGTAAGTCAGATGCTACATGTGATAATAAGGCAAGAAAGCCAAAGCGGAACGGCAAGTCCTATGGTCAGCAAGACCAATCCTGCTACAAGTGTGGCAAGTGAGGGCACTGATCGTGGATCTGTAAAGAGCCGCAGCATATCATCAATGCCTTCCAAGCTTAGAAGAAGGATGGCAAAGAGTAGAATGAAGCCCACTTTACTTCTATTTAGGGGGAGAGCTCTGAGCAGCTGACTGCATCGATGGAGGTCGAAACTATTCCGACAGCAGCACCCCCTTTTGACATTGCAACTACCGTCGACATGATTTCTCTGGAAGAATATATCACCCCAAAGAAAATAGCAGCCGAAGTCTCTGACTTCTTAGCAGATTCATTCTAATGCACATAATGCATTTAAACTTTAATTGTCATTTACTTTTGTGTGGAAGAATAACTTAGAATTTGCATGGATGGTACTCAAACAATTTTATTTTCTCATGATGGTTAGATGATATTGAATAATTCATTCATTTATTCAGATTATAATGGCATGATATGTTCTGATATTGAAGTATTTTATTTATGTGTTGATTGCCTTCCAATGCATATTAATAAAATACTTTATATTAGAATATGTGTGACATCCTATGGAGAAATGTACTTAGCCGACAGCGGCACAATGAATACCATCTTAAGAGAGATAAAATACTTTCAGTTGATTAGTAAAAATGTTGGCAGCCTTACAACAATCACCGATAGCGATGCTTGTATAATAGATTCAGGAAGAGCCACAATTGCACTCCCAACGGGCACAACTTTGGTCATTCAAGAAGCCTTATTGTACCCAGAATCGACTAGAACCCTCTTAAGTTTTAAGGATATTCGCGCTAATGGTTTCCATATTGAGACTGAAGAATAGTATGGTAAGGAATACCTACTCATTATGAAGTGCGAAGAAAATAAAAAAAGGTATTAGAAAAACTTTCTTCATTAGAAATTGGGCTATACTACACCAACATCAAGACACCTGCAGTCTATACTGCCTTGAAAACAATATTTAAAAGCTCTGAACTTTTCTGTCTCTAGCATGACAGATTATGCCACCCAGGTCTTAGGATGATGAGAAATATAATTAACAATTCACAGCGGCATAATATTAATGTAAAGAATTTTCCGAATTATGAAGATTTTGTATGTCCTGCATGTGCCACCAGGAAATTAATTACTAGACCTTCTACTCTGAAAGTGAAGGATGAAGACCCTGCATTCCTGGAACGCATCTAAGGAGACATTACGGTCTCATACAACCACTATCATGGCCATTTAAATATTTCATGGTGCTCACGATACTTCCTCGAAATGGTCACATGTATGTTTATTGTCTACGAGAAACCATACTTTCGCAAAGCTAATCATCACATAAAGTCCATCAGAATGGACAATGCTAGAGAATTTACTTCAAAGGCATTTGATGATTATTGTATGGCAATGGGAATTACAGTTGAGCATTCTGTACCGCATGTCCACACCTAGAATGGACTAGCAGAGGCATTAATCAAAAGAATTAAATTTATTGCCCGACCACTTTTGTAAAATTGTAATTTACCAACTACATGTTGGGACATGCAGTCCTACATGCAGCAACTCTCATCAACATTAGACTATAGGTCTACAATATCTGTTCACCTATGCAACTAGTGCAAGGGTCAGCACCAAAAATTTCTCATCTCCAGAGGTTTGGATGTAAGGTATATGTTCCTATACCCCCTCCACAGTGTACTGCAATGGGTCCCCTTCAAAAGACTGGGATCTACGTTGGTTATGAGATTGCATCTATAATCAGATATTTAGAACCCATGATAGAAGATTTGCATACTGCCCGTTTCGCTAATTGCATATTTGATGAGGATAATTTCTCAACATTAGGGGGACGAAATCAACCCCTTGATGAAAAATATCAGAAAATTATGTAGCAAGCCACGGGAATCCATACACATAACCCGCGCACTAGTGAAACAAATAGAGAAGTCCAGAAGATCATTGATTTGCAAGCATTAGCAAATCAACTGCCTAACCACTTTAGTGATTTGAAGAGCATGACTAAGTCGCATGTGCCTGCACACAATGCATTGAAGAGGATTGTAATACCAAATAAAGTTGAAGGTATCCCTAATCCCATCCAGAGGCCTCAGAATAAAAGGATGAGAACTCCAGCCCCTCGAATCCTAAGTAATCGGGGATGCCTGGTGAAAAAGGATAAGAAGGATTTGACACAGCCGATCACTGAAGTTCCCTAGAACTAAAAGGGGAGCCAGTTGAGACCTGATACCAGTATGACACCTTCAGAAAAGGGCATACCGGATTTGAACATTCCCATGGAGGGAGAAATCAGCATAGATGTGTGCGCATATATCGGAGCTAAAAAACTAAAGGTGCCACCACAACTGGAAGAAGCAATGAGCAAGTTGAAGCACAAGAAGAAGCAACTCATGATGAAATAGCTATAAACTTTGTGCACACGAGAGAATCCATGAATAGGACAACAGCCAATGTTGAAATCTATTTTGCAAAGAAAATTGCCACAATCATCGATCTTGATCTAGAGCCTACATTGCTCGCTGAATATAAGAAAAGATCAGATTGGAAAGATTGGAAGAAGGCAATAAAAACTAAATTATTATCTCTGAACAAAATAGAGGTGTTTGGGCCCGTAAGCCGCATACCTCTCATGTGCACCCTGTAGGGCATAAGTGGGTATTTGTTCGAAAGAGAAATGAAAGAAATAAAGTTGTAAGATATAAAGCAAGGCTTGTTGCACAAGGTTTCACTCAACGTCTAGAAGTTGATTATGAAGAAAGCTACTTCTTAGTCATGAGTGGAATCACCTTTAGATACTTAATCTCAATCAGGGGCGAACCCACAGGGTATGCCGGGTGGGCCACGGCATACCCTAGGGCCCGGCCGTCCAGAGGTAGGCAGCACGGAGTCCACCGTCGTGTGGCGCCCCACCACCTTCTTCTCCTGTCGGATCCCACGACGCACAGATCCGCGTGGCCCGGCAATGGCCTCCCCGGCGGCGGAGGCGGGGGCAGGCGAGGTGGTGGCTCCTGAGTCGGTGGAGGGGAAGGGGAAAGAGGAGAAGAGGAAGAGGGGCGGGTTGCTAGGGAGGATATGGCGTGGGCTGTTCAGCGGCCGCGAGGACTACGAGAAGCGCCTGCAGTACCTGTCCAAGGAGGAGGCCACCGTGCACGCGAGGATACGCCGCCGGACGTGGTTCTCCCGCCACGCCGTCCGCAACCTGATCGTTCTCTCCGTCCTTGCCAAGGTCTCCAGATTTCCTTCCATTTTGTTCTTTTTACGAAAATACTGTTGCTAGCCTGTTTCGAATGATTTCGTGGTGCGGGTTGTGGTTGCCGTTGTGGGTGTGCCTATGTTTGGATTCGTGGTGATTCAAATTGTCGAACTCGGTGATTTTGCTGTCTGGGCGTGTTCCGGTAATCAATCTTTGGAGTTTTTTAGTGCATTTAGTGGATTATTGCTGTGATACTCGAGATGAGTTTGTGGGGTGGAATGGAACAGGATGAGAAACACAAAACATGTGATAGCTGTGTTATAGGAGTATCTTGGACTGAAGGGTAAAAGGGAAACAGCTTTATTGAAACAAAGTAAACACAATGTTTTCAGAGTTCTCATAAGCAACAACATAAACAGGTATATGTTTGGAGGATGATTCCGCTCTGTTCAAATTCTATAAAACTCTATTTCCATTTATGATTGATGGAAAATGGTTACATCCCTAATAAAAAAGAATAGCTATGTGTGTTGTGGGGCATTCAGATTACTAGTGCTACATAGAGCAGATTCTAATATGATACGGAATATTCACGCCTGTGTTCTCTGGGAAAATTAGTTCTGTCAAGGTGGATTGTGGAGGAATCATACCATGGTGATGGGAAATGAACTGTCACTCTGAATTTCCAATATATATAGTTTTAGACTTCAGAGTGAAATCTTCTCACTTTGGAAAGGTGGCTATGATCATTCTCAGTTTTTGTGTTCATAAGCCAATGCCATGCATGAATTCCTTTGTAGTTACTAACGCTAGCAAAGCGCAAACAAATGTCATCTACACTGATTTTTTTAAGCTTACAAAAGAGTTTTGTACACTTGTGCAAAAGGTTCATCGTGTGCTACTCAAAGTAGAAATTAGTATATGTTTAATTGCATGCTTAGATTGGTGATGCATAAGAAGCGGTATTTGGATGGAGCAATCGGTGTGTTTACTGACCTTACAGAACATTATACTAGTGTCTAGTTGCACATTGGTGTATTTGAGATTTTGATTAGAACTTAGAAGAATTGTAGGATTGCTGAACTGGTTTGTTTATTTGAGTATTGCCCAAAAAGGAACGCAGTTAGCCTTTCTATCAAGCTGTAGTGAGAGTGTCTCTTTTTGGGCTCTTGTGTGATTTTGCAGTTTCTCGTTGTGCTCATCTAGTTATGTGAATAATTGAATTTGTTGTATTATAAGTCAGACAAGTAGTATTGTAAGTCTCTTTTATGTATATTTGAGACTATTAGTATGGTGTTTGAACTATTTATATTATAATTTGTGCAAGTTTCCAACTTAATCCTTGAATTTAAGACTTATTATATTATTTAGTGCCTGTATACCGAATTACGGTGCAAATTTTACAATTATTTACCGAATTGCATATGAAAATTTTGATGCGGCATACCCTTTGGTAAAATCCTGGGTTCACCACTGATCTCAATAGCAGTAAACCTGAACTTAGAAATGAAATTGATGGATGTGGTAACTGCATACCTTTATGAAAATTTGGATTCAGAAATTTATATGAAGATACCTAAATGTATCCTTGTCCCGAACCAAGACAGAACAAATAGAAATCTGTACAGTGTGAATCTCAGGAAATCACTATATGGACTAAAGCAATCAGGCATGATGTGGTATAATCGCTTAAGCGACTTTCTATGCAAGAAAGACTACACGAACAATGAAGATTATCCCTGTGTATTTATACAACGATTCCAAAATGGATTTTGTATAATATCAGTATATGTAGATGATCTGAATATCATCGGAACCATGGAAGACATAAAAGAAGCAAGTTCTTACCTAGATTGGAATTTCAAATGAAAGATTTGGGTAAAATCGAATACTGCTTAGGCCTGCAGCTTGAGCATGTCCCTGAAGGAATATTAGTACATCAGTCAGCCTACGCCCAGAAGGTGTTAGAAAGGTTTGGCTTTGAGAAGGCATACCCACTAAAAGTACCGATGATCTGAAGATCTTTACAGTAAGAAAAAGATCAATACCGACCTAGGGAAGTGGGGGAGGAAGTCCTGAGACAGGAATTCTCATACTGAAGTGCAGTATGAGCACTTATGTATTTAACAAACTGCACTAGACCGGATATTGCATTTGCTGTAAACCTATTAGCAAGGGCTAGTGCAATACCTACCAAAAGGCATTGGTAGAGAATAAAGGACATCTTTCGATACCTCCAAGGAAGTAAGGACCTTGGGTTATTCTACAGAAAAAAAAATCAAGATTTGAATATGACTGGCTATGCAGATGCTGAGTACCTGTCAGACCTACATACCGCAAGGTCACAAACAAGTTATGTATTCCTGTGTGGTGGAACTGTAGTTCATGGAAATCGTCTAAGCAAAGTATTGTAATGACTTCGACAAACCTCTCAGAAAATCATAGCGCTATACGAAGCCACAAGAGAATGTGCTTGGCTCCAACGAATGATTCACCACATCTAGCAGTCATGTGAGATGAATATCATGCAAGCTCCCACAATTATCTATGAAGATAATGCAGTTTGTGTTGTACGAGTGCAGATGAGCTACGTGAAGAGTTATCTCACAAAGCATATCAACCCCAAGTTCTTCTATGCTCATGAATTGCAAAAGATGGACGAAATTACGGTATCGTGTACTAAGTCATGTGAACATCTTGCAGATTTATTCACTAAGTCATGTTAAATTAAGGTACTGCATACTAAGTCATGTGAAAATCTTGCAGACTTAGAAAAGTGCAGAATTCAACGGGAGATTTTTCTCAAACTCGTTATTAAAACTTGATCACGTAGATTGAGTACCCAAAGAATAAATCCTAAAGATTAAATGAAATTGGGTAGGTTATATTTTTTCCCTTGACGAGTTTTCCTGAAGTTTCTCGGCCAAGGTTTTTGATGAGACAATTCATGCAACACAACATAACATGTATCATGTACTGTTTCTCCAAAAATTTTTCACTGGGTTTTTATGGAGTTTTGATGAGACATGAACGTGTCGGATGAGTGCCCAAGGGGAGTGTTAGGAAATCTAGGCCTGGGCTTGAAGCCTTGGCCCATATTGGGTATCTCACCACTAGGCTATAAATAGAGACCTTATTGGCTATTTTGTATATGAAGATGAGAAAAAAAGTAATAAAGAAAGACCAGGAGTTCTCTCTATCTTTGTGTTTCAATCTATTATTTACGTCTTCTATGATTGATCTGTTTTTGCATAACAGAGGAATCGATCGGACTGGTCGCCAGCGACGGTTCCTCAACAAAAACAAACCAATTTTACAGTGTTGTTTCTTGTAGGTAGTGTTATTAATGGGTGTGCAGTAGTAATACCGCGATTGCACAGGCAAAATTTTCACCTTTTGTCTCGGTCATTTCTTTACAGGCTTGCTTGGATTGTTAGCTTAACCATTGCAGGATTGGGTCACCTAGTTGTTGTAATTTTCCTTCTGAAGAACGCATTTACCGTGCTCTGCTATTCCGGGCCGGATGCTGTCACATGCTGACATTTGAGAAGCGTAGTGCATGATAGTGTGATATACTTGCAAATAGTTGCAACAATCCGGTCAAATAATAGACTTGCAAATAGTTGCAACAATCCGGTCAAATAACATGGCGTCATGCATATTAATCAAATCGCTTGTCCATTCCATATTTCTTCAGCAAGTCAAAACATGTTAGGATTGTATATTTGTCTCGTTATTGCAAATTGCTTGGCACATAACGCTGCTCTTGAAACTGGTAAAAGCTGTTGTGTTTCTTTGTGACTTTGATCTGATATTTTTTTGTTCTGGTTTGCGACTTTGATAGTCCAAATGAAGTAGTGCCACGTGATCAGTGCTTAGCTAAACAAAGCAAAACAAGTCTCAAGTATGGTCATGCAATCGCACGAGCTATGCACGCACTTGTACCATGGCCACCAAGGAAAAACCCACAACATCAATATGCTAGAGAACTGTGACAAAATGCACAAGCGGTTGCATTGCACAGAAAAAAATGTTGCAATTGGAATCAGCAGTTCCCTCCTCCCTTTTCCACTCAGAGATATTTCTACAACACCAACAATATGTTTCTTTAATGCAGGGATTAGAAACAGCTTTCACCGAATTTGCCGGAGCTAGGTGCCATGTTTCCGGTCTATTCCGGTTTACCGTTTCTTTTTATGTTATGTTTCTTTCATCCTGTAACATCGACATAGTACTGGTATCAGCATAAAAAAATGTTCATGCAGGGATTAGGAACAGCTTTCACCGAATTTGCCGGAGCTAGGCAGCTGGAAACATGGCAGGTTTCCGGTCTATTCTGGTTTACCATTTCTTCTTCTGTAATGTTTCTTTCATCCTGTAACATTGACATACTACTGGTATCAGCATAAAAACCGTACCCTTTTGGCCGAAATAGCATGGTAACCGGCATTTCAGTTGTACGTCCGGCGTAGCCACTGTAACTCACGACACATCAAATCAGGCTATCTGAACGGCAAGAAGTATAGTGAAATCAGCCACCAAAGACAGGAAAGGTTCAAATTATGTAACTGGCCAGGCACCAAATCATGCAGGCAGAGAACTATAACAATATTATAGGCGGGAAAAAACAAGAAAGCAAATAACACTAAAGAAATCCCATTGAGAAGCTTTTGCTACAAGCCTACAATTTATGATATATGAACACAAACAGAGCACACAAGTTTCATAGTTCTGGAACATCATATACCAACACACTCGCAAAAAAAGTATTGCCAAAAAAACAAAATACCACCACACGAACACATGACATTTTAAATACCGCAATTATCCTTCTGCACAATTTGCAACGTGCATAATCACAATTCACCCCAAAGAAAACAAAGTTACGACGAGGAGTGACATGATTCACTCAACTACAGGGACACAGAGAAACATGAAAGGAAAATGTTTTATATGCGACTTTCCTTTCTATATGCGACTGCAAAGTTCCAAAGTCCCTGATCTGCTGCAAAACACCTCTCTCGCTTACATGCCGCTGCATTTCACAAAACTTGGTGCCATGGGACAGGGAGAAATTTCGATATTTGACACTGAATACGTGCGCCTCTCAACTTTTAACTCCCAATTTGCACGCCTTTGGAAATTTAACCCTGTCACTGCGAATTCTTTTGATTCAAGGAATTCTCCTCATTTTCTCTCCTTTTATATTTTGACACCTGTCACTGCGAAAATGAAGAGAATCCCTTGAATCAAAAGAATTCGCAGTGACAGAGTTAAATTTCCAAAGTCGTGCGAATTAGGGGTTAAAAATTGAGAGACGCACGTATTCAGTGTCAAATATCGAAATTTCTCTGGGACAGGTAGGCCGTAGCTGAAGGATGAATAGCTGGTGAAACAGAAGTACGTTGTTGGACTGGGAACAGTGGGCGTGGGCGTGCTGGATGTAACTCGAGAAGGGATTTGGTGGGTTATAAACCAAGCAACTCTGTAATGAGAAACACTTAACGAATAGAAAGCGAGAACAGGACTCCCCATTTCTCTTGTTCCTTCGTGCTTTCCCCAACCTTCCTCTATTTCCCCAACTGCATCTTCCAATTTCCCTCAGGAACTCCCGATTTCTCTTTAGGAACGTGACAATTGGTATCAGAGCCCTCTGCAGCCCACTTTAGCTCCCAAAAAGAAGTTGAATCAGTATGACGAGAAGGTGACCCAAGCTATGGCATCAATGGAGGAGAAGAGCGATGAGGCGTCGGAGTTGATGAAGCAACTCTACAATTAGTTCGCCACATTCTAGACAATGCTTGGGGATATCAAGACGTGCCTGACGACCTTGGAGACTAAGGCGGCCACGCCTGAAGCCCAGGGACTGCGAGGAGCTCCGAGCCCTCAAGCATTGGCCGCTTCATCACCGCCGGTGCACTACGGGTCGCCACCATTGGGTGACCGCACTGTTGGGCTTCATGGCCACCGCAAGGACATCCTCACCCAGGGCAATGCCGACGGGCTCCTTCGAGTCCCTCAGCTCGCCCTCGGTCACGGGTACATTCCTAGCACACTCGCATGCATTTCAAGTGCTCGACGAAAGGCGCATAGAGGGTAGATATCACAGCAAGTTCTACCATGCCCCTCCCATTCGCCAGGGACCAAACCCCACCCCAAAAATGGAGTTCCCAAGGTTTGACGGCGAGAACCCGATGTTGTGGAGACAGAGATGTGAGACTTACTTTTAAGTGTTTGGAGTGCAGGAGATACTCAAGACTAGGTTTGCAGCATTGAATTTTGTAGGCATTGTAGGTGCAGGAGATACTCAAGACTAGGCTCGCAGCATTGAATTTTGTAGGCATTGAGGCTTTGTGGTTGCAAAAGATAGAAGAGAATGGTATAATAGAGTAGTGGGAGGATATGTGTAGGATGGTTAACCAGAGGTTCACTAAAGATAAATACCAACACTACTAGTGCCAATTGAGAGCCCTTAGACAAACCACATCAGTGCAGGAGTATACAGACCAATTTGAGCAGTTACGCCACCACCTCTAGTATAATCCCACCCTAGATGAAACTTTTATTGTCCATGAATACCTAGAGGGGCTGCGGGAGAACATTCACTCTCCAATTTGGGCTATGTTCCTTTTCAGCTTTTGGCTTCTATTTTTGGCTTTTCTACAATAACTACATTTTAAACGGAGTGTCTTTTAAGGTGGGGTCTACTACTTAATTGTAGCGCATACTATACCAACTTCATTTATAGCGACAAAAACTGCATGTGAGCTTCTGTTACTCTGTAATCTTTCGCATAAACAGCCCAAAAGAGATAAGCTGCAACCAAAAGCCATAAGCCTTAGCCAAAAAGAACAAGCCCTTGGTTGCATCGTCCTCCCAACGTCGATACACTAGTGCTTTGGCTTTGTTGCAGGAGGAGGAATTGGAAGTGGGCCCAAAGCGAAGTTTTGGGAGAGCTGATCACACAGACGTGGGCAAAAACAGGCCAAGTTCAGCTTGCCCAATGATAAGCATAAGCCTTCGATGAGAGGATATGATCGACCCGATGATGGCTGAATCAAAGAAAAGCTGATAGCCCTAAAGGCACATCGCAAAGCCAATGGACTATGCTATACATGTGGGGAGAAATGGAGTAGGAATCATGACTACCCGGATAAGGTGTCACTTCATGTGGTGGAGGAATTCCTTGAAGCCTTACATTGTCCCTCTAATTTGAAGGACAGTGACAACGAAGAAGCACCGACTAGGGTACTCATGTTGGTCAACAACCCACCAGCAAAGACCCAATGCAAGCAACGTACTGAGATTGCAAGGAAGTATTGGCAAACAAGAGGTATTGATCTTGGTAGACTTGGGCAACGTGAGCTTCTGTGAGTGAGCAATTGGTGCAGCAGCTGGTAACACAAGCCATTGAAGAGACTCGTTTCATTGTAGCCGATGGGGGATCCTTGAGCTGCATACAAGCCATACCTCAGTTTGAGTGTTTTGTTCAAAATCACACATTTTGTCAAGATATGAAAGCGATTCCCCTTGGGAGCTATGATATCATCTATAGCGCCGATTGGCTGGAAGACCACAGTCCAATGTGGATTCACTAGCATAAAAATCATGAGATTCACTCACCGAGGGCGACGTATTCAGCTCCAAGAGTTCATGACAGGGTTGTGGTCTGCAGACCCATTGGGAGTAAGAAACTGAAGGATTTACTCAAGCGCAAAGCCATTACACATTGCGTCCAAGTGAGACCAACACCTACAGACCCGAAGAGAAACAATGCAGTGTCCTGGGACCTCCACAGTGCCGACAAAGAACCTCAAGACACTATGCGTGAGCCTATTCAACTCTTGGTGCAAGACTTTGAAGGATTGTTTCAAGAACCGAATGCACTGTCACCCTCCAAGCCAAAGGATCACTCAATTCCACTAGTTCCACGTGCACAGCCTGTGATTGTGTGGCCTTATTGCTATTCACCTCAACAAAAGATAGAGATTGAGCAACAAGTGACTGAGATGTTGGATACTGGTATCATCAAGAAGAGTCAAAGCTCATTTGTGTTGCTGGTCTTGTTGGTTAAGAAAAATATGACTGTTGTGGCTACGGGCCAAACATTAAACTAGGAGAGTAGTAGAGTAGTTATGAGAAATGAACTGGCCTTGGTCGTTCTCCACAGCCAGGGTACATATATATATGACCATAAAGCCTGATTACAATAATACCCTGCATAGCTGTGTCCATGCAAAGGGCATACACGTCCTTGTACATATCCCACTGAACCTTTTAGCCCCTAACAAGCCGGATGGGCTTAGGTGGGGGCCACCCCTACTACAATGACACCTGGTGCTTTTGTGTGGACTACCGCCAACTCAACCTCATTACAGTGAAAAACAAGCATCCTCTACCAATTGTAGATGAATTGCTTGATGAGCTAGCAGGAGCAAGGTGGATTACAAAGCTACACCTCAGATCTAGGTATCATCAAATATGAATCATGGTAGGAGAAGAGTACAAGACGGCATTCAAAACTCATCATGGACTTTATGAATTCATGGTGATGCCCTTTGGCCTCACAAATGCCCCAGCAACCTTCCAAGGGATTATGAATCAAGTATTTGAAGATGTATTGCGTAAGTATGTGATTGTCTTTATGGACGACATACTAATCTATAGTCCAACATTGGAGGAACATGTTAAGCACTTGAGGGAGGTCTTCTAGCCGGTGTAATCACATCAACTGGTAGTAAAAAGTTCCAAGTGTTCCTTGGCTCGGCAAGAACTAGAGTACCTTTGTCACATAATTGGTCCCCATGGTGTGGCTACCAACAAATCTAAGGAGCAGGCAGTGATAGATTGGCCAAAACCAGAGAATCTAAAAGAGCTTCAAGGGTTTTTAGGCCTCATAGGATACTATCAAAAATTCATCAAGCAATATGGGATTATTAGTGATCCATTGACTGACCTATTGAAGAAAAATACTTCCTTTGCATGGCACCCAACAGCACAACCTCCTTCTCAGCTCTAAAACAAGCCATGGTGCAAGTTCATGTGTTAGCTCTCCCTGATTTCACCAAAAAATTTGTGCTAGAAACCGATGCATGCAAGACACAGATAGGGGTGGTGTTGATGTAGGATGGCCACCCCCATCGCATTCCTGAGTAAAAGCTTGAGTATGAAGAATCAGACAGCATAGACATATGAGAAAGAATGCTTGGCCATCTTGTTGGGTGCAGAGAAATGGAGGTCCTATTTACAACATGGTGAATTTGTAATCCATACAGATCAAAAGAGTCTGGTGCAGTTAACAGAGCAACGCATCCAAATAGGCATACAACACAAAGCTTTTGTCAAGCTCATAGGGCTCAACTATACCATCCACTACAAGAAGGGAAGCTCCAATGCAGCGGCGGATGCCTTATCACACCAGCAAGAAGGAGACATGGCTGCAGTATCCTACAGTACACCCACTTGGATGGAAAATCTAGCTGCGAGTTACCAAGAGGACCCCCACCATGAAGCAGTTACTTGCTGAATAGAGCATTCAACCAGCTACAAACAAGGATTTCCAGCTCAAGGATGGGTTAATTAGGTTCAAAGGCCGCATTTGGGTGGGAAACAACTCATTGGCTCAAAATCATATCATGCAATCCTTGCATAATAGTGGTATGGGAGGACACTCCGGTTTCCATGGCACATATCACCGCATCAAGTCCCTATTTGCTTGGCCCAAGATGAAAGAATCAATTCGGCAATATGTGCAAGCATGCATGATTTGTTAGCAAGCCAAAGTGGAGCATGTGAAGTTACTGAGATTACTTCAACCATTGCCAATACCATCTCAAGCTTGGAAAACAATGAGTGTTGATTTCATCGAAGGGCTACTGGTCTCGAATGGATACAATGTCATACTAGTGGTCATTGACAAATTTACCAAGTATGGGCATTTTATCCCCCTATATGACCCCTATACAACTCTCCAAGTGGCTCAAGTTTACCTCCATCATGTCTACAAATTGCATGGCATGCCTCAAATTATCATATCAAATAGTGATAGGGTCTTCACAAGTGCAATATGGCAAGAATTGTTCAAACTCACTGATACGCAACTGCTCATGAGCTTAGCATACCACCCTCAAACGGATGGGCAAACTGAGTGTCTCAATCAATTCCTCAAAGGATACTTATGCTGATCTGTACACTCCTACCTAAGCAAATGGGCACAATGGTTGCTGCTGGCTGAGTATTGGTACAACACCAACTATCACTCAGCTCTAGGACGTACTCTATTTGATGTATTATATGGTCATCCCCCCCCCCCCAAGTCATTTTGGTATCACTGACATGAATGCTTGCTCAGTGCCCGATCTAGAAGCATGGCTCAAGGAGCACGAACTTCTCAACTACATCCTACATTAGTAGTGGCTCTGAGCGCAGCAAAGAATGAAGCACCAAGCTAACAAGAACCGAACGGAGTGCACATTTGAAGTGGGTGACAATGTCTATCCGAAGTTGCGGCCATACATTCAGACATCAATTGCCCCTCGTCACAACAAGAAACTGTCATTTCAGTTCTATGGACCGTATGAGATCCTCCAAAAAAACTGGTGAAATTGCTTATAAACTAAAGCTACCATCCTCCAGTCAGATCCACCCGGTGGCCATGTATCTCAGCTCAAGAAACACATTCCTTCTTTAGAATAGGTGAGCACTGATCTTGCTATTATTGATCCAGACTTACATGTGCCTTTGGTGCCAGAGGTAGTGCTGGATCGCTGCATGTTCCGTCATGGAGGGATGAGCGCCACTAGGGAACTCATTCAATGGACCGATTGCCCAATGACAATGGCAACCTGGGAACTAGCTCTGGAGGTATGCCACCGCTTTCCAGGTGCACCGGCTTGGGGTCAAGCCACAGTTAGGAAGGAGACTGTCATGGGCATGCAGCTAGGAGAGCAGGACTAAACTAGGGACACATCGAGGGTGCTATGGGTCGGGTGGACCATAGCTGAAGGATGAATAGCTGGTGAAACAGAAGCACTTTGTCGAACTAGAAACAATGGGCGTGGCCCATGCTAGATGTAACTCGAGAAGGGACTTGGTGGGTTATAAACCAAGCAACTCTGTAATGAGAAACACTTAACGAATAGAAAGCAAGAACAGAATTCCCCTGATGGACCATGTGGAGGTGATCCCGAGTGTGTGATGAGTAATTGACATCAGTTTAAGAAAGTCGAGTTTGGTTTATGTGGTTTGGGCCATGTCGTTGCGTGGTGCAATCCGCTTTGATAGGATTTAGTCAAACCTGGTCAAGGTGATTAGGATGCATATTCTATTGATTCGACAGGTTTGAGCTTTTTCATGCGTAAGTATGACTCTTTGATGCTATTATGCTAACATGTGTCGAGCGGTGCTATTTGATGTGTTTCTTGTCTGTGACGGCTGCAGGACGTCGAGGTGGAGTCATGGCGAGGCACGGAGGACCGGACTAGGCGCAGGTGGTGCTGAGGTCAGAAAGGTCGAGGTGTGCCGAAGACGGCGAGGACTCGAGGTGTTTGCGAGGCGTGGACGACAAGGAATGCGGAAGTTTCCCAGAAGGTGCAGGAGGGGCGTTTCGGTAAAAATGCAAAGCTGCACAGGTGGAAGCAGTTTCGTTCGGAGTTAGCGGGCAAAACAGGTTGGGAACCCGCTATGCAAAGGCTATAAATAGGAGATGATCTCCTCTTGTGGCTGCATGTGTTCCAAGAGGGTGAATGGGTTGTTAGGGTTTGCTTTAGTCAAAAGAGCCTTTGAGAGGTGGTTTTGGTTTTAGGCTTTAGTTAGTAGAAGAGGGCAGAAGGTTGTCTCCCTGTGTGTGTTCGTGAGTTCTTCTCTCCAAGAAGCATGTAGTGTTCTTGTGTTCTTGAGTCTTGGGAGAGGGAGAGGATTGAGTAGAGACTTTATGTAATCATTCCTCTGTTTGTAATCGCGTATGGGGACTCCTCTGTGATCCTCTTGTTACCAGGAATGAAATCCCATAAGTTTATTTCCGTGCTCTGCTCTGCATTCTTCGTTCTTCCTTTTTGGTGATTTTTGAGCTTTCTTGTTTTTGTTTTGGTTCTTGCTGAGGAGGAGCAAAATGGGTTGCTGTGATCTAGGAGATGCTTCAAAGCCATTTGGCTAGTCCATCCTAAGAGCAAACCTTGTTTAATCTCAGTTTTTGCAGTTTGAGCTCCTCTGTTCTTATTTCCTTTTCTAGGGTTTTGGTGTAAATCTTGTTCCCCTTCATGAGATTGCCTGGATCTTGGCATACTAAGTCCTCAGGCTATTAAGTAGCTATCCTCAAAGTTTCATGACCAAAGGATCAAAGGTTAGATGGAATTTGAGTTTTTAGGGCTACTCTCTGAATTTTTCAGTTCTTAGGTAGAATCTGAAATTCTTGCTTTTAAGTTGGATTGTCTTGTTTCCCTAGACTCCGATCCTCTGGTTAATTAGAATGTTATTTCTCTGTTCTGGGCTGAGAAATCCAGAGAAACCTCTAATTTCCTTGATGTGAGGAGAGTTGAGTTTGCCCTGAAAATTGCAATCTGCTGTTTGTCTGAATTTTCGAGGAGCGGTCAAACCGGGGTTGGAATGGCGGTCAGACCGGCTCACCATGGGCGGTCAGACCGGCAGCCAGGGAGCGGTCTGGCCGGCCCATATAAGGCGATCTGACCGGCCCTGGTTGTCTTGGCAGTTGTTTCCCTTGGCTTTTGTGTTTGCGGCTTTATCTTTTGCTAGTTGGTTCCCTCTATGTTAGCTCAAGGCTCAGTGTGCTCTTGAATCCTCTTTATAGCTCCCATAGCTATAGAGAGGAGATTTTTAGTGGATCTTTTTGGGGGGCAAGTTTGGTTAAAAGTCGACATTCACCCCCTCTGTCGCCATTTCGGTCCAACAATTGGTATCAGAGCCGGTTAGCTCTTCCTCGTAGATCTTAACTGGTCTATAGAGCCATGGCGACAGACAAGTACTCGACCAAGCCTCCGGTCTTCGATGGGATCGACTATCCCTTCTGGAAGAGCCGGATGGAGACCTATATCCAGGCTCAGGGCTACGCCATCTAGCGTAAGGTCAAAGTACGATATGTTGTTCCTGCCGATGAGAACATCAACGCTGGAAAAATGCTTGACGTTGAGGCAAATGCGAAGGCATGGAACATCATAATCTAAGGGTTGAGCAGAAGCGAGTTCGATCGCATCTCTCATCTGTCGTCGGCCTTCGACATCTGGGAGACCCTCGATGCATACCATGAGGGCACCACCCAGATTAAGACGGTTCGACAGGACCAGTTCAAGCGAGATTACAACAAGATTGAAATCCTCGCTGGTGAGTCCTTGGATGAGTGATTTGCGTGTTTTCACAAGATTCTGAGCAATCACCGAGCGGTCAGTCTCACATACCCTGACTCGGATAATGCTCGACAAATGTTGTCTGCTCTCGATTTGCGCGTTTGGGAGATAAAGGTGACCACGATTAAAGACACGACCGACCTCTCGACCCTGACTCTTGACGCGTTGTACTCACGCCTCAAGACTCACGAGATTAACATAGTCTCTCGTAGGTCGAAGTCGCAGTCAATTGGCTTAGTCACCGATCCCACTTCTGGAGCTTCTTCCGAGTCGCTTTGTGGTTTCTCTCTTGCTGCTCTCTGTGACATAACTGATGATCAGTTAGAGCAGCTTACAGATGACCAGTTAGCTCTTCTTACTAGAAAGTTTTCTCATGCTTACAAGAGAAGGAGGGACAGAAAGAGAGAAGGACCCGTGATCTGCTTCGAGTGTGGTGGCCCCAACCACATTCGGGCAAACTGCCCCAAGCTGGAGAAGGGCAAGGGCGACTACGGCGGTGTGAGCAAGAACGACTACATCAACAAGAACCGCAACAAGAAGCCACTTGCTCACGCTCAAGGCAAGAAGAAGTTCCGCGACCTTAGCAAAGCTAAGAGGCTCTTCCACCATGTCCTCACCGCCTTCGACGACCTCGATCCCAACGAGGTGGAGGGGTGGAGCGACGACGATGGGACAGACGAGTAAGATCCCAAGGGCGGCGATGACTTCTCCGGCATGTGCTTCATGGCCCTTGAGGGCGAAGTGAGCGACAGCGAGCTGTACTCCGACTCCGACGAGGTATACCCTTCCTACGACCAGCTTAATGATGCTTTTCGTAAGCTAGGTAAATTCCATACTAGATCTAGAGCTAGGGTTAGCGAGTTGGAGAAGGAAGGAGAGAGCTTGTCACGAGAGCTTACTTCACTTAGATCTGCTCCCTCCCGTGACAATTGTGATGTATGTACTGCTCTGCTTGGTGACATGGAGAAATTAAGGACCTCACATGATAGTTTGTCTTCTGAGCTTGACATGCTTAAGGTGGAGAATGTTAATCTTTTGGCTGAACTAGAGATGAGTAGGATTGTTACTCCTGCATCTACTGTTGTTGAGACTACTTCTTACACCTCATGTGAGGATAAGGACAATGTGTTTAGAGGTCTTTATACCATGTTGCTCGATCTGCCCGAGACTTATGAAAGTTGCAATAATTTGAAGATAAACCTAAAACGGGCAGATCATAAAATTGCTGAATTACAAGCTTTTCTTCTTGAGCCTATTGTTTCATGTGTGAATTGTCCCAAGCTTACTGCTGAACTTGAATCTGTCTACAAACAATCTCAAAAATTAGTTGATGATAACAATAGATTGGCTCAATTTGCTTCTGAGGACCATGTTAGCTCACCGTGCAAAAATTGTGACAAACTAAAATCTGACTTGATTGCATTAGATGAAAACTATGTGAAGCTAACTAAGGACCTTCTAGAGAAGCCACCATCAGTTGCTTGTAATATGTGTGCTGGTGTGGGGGAGAAGCCCAAGGGTAAGGTAGAAACGCCTAGCGACGTGAACCAATTGGCTAGCAGTAGGACTGTCCCTTCTGAGTCGACTGTGCATGCATAAGCCATTCGTTCCTCTGCTATTGGTTCTTCTTCTACTTCCTTACCTTCTGTTGTTCCCTCTTCCCCCTGCTCTTCTTGCACCTCTCTCTTTCGGGAGTGTCAGTATCTTATGAACACTCTCGAGAGATTTGTAGGAGGCAAGAAGAAGCTTAATCTTATTCTAGACCAATCTATGATTTGCAGATTCAATCAGGGTATAGGATATGATTTCTATGAGGACATGAGGAAGCATCCACCTGCCGTGCTTAGACCCATAGCCGTAGGTGTGATCGAGGTCGAGCCCAGAACTAAGAAAGTTAAATTCAAGTCAGCGCGCTTTGTCCAAGGGATTTCTGATAGCAAGGTGATTCCCCCTGCAGCTTCGGCCTCTCAGAAGGCGAAGCCTCATCATGCTACTTCTACCTCTCAGAAGGTGAAATATCATTGCACCTTCTGTCAGAAGGATGGACATTTGATCGAGCGATGCTTCAAACGCGCCAAGGTCGCACGAAGAGATCGTGTTCGTGATCTTAGGCATATTCAGGGTCAGCCCTAGACCTTGAGTGCACCTAAGTCCAACACGAGGTCTGGGTTTGCTTCAGCTGATGGGTTTGGGCAGCATCGAGGACTTGGTTTTTTCGAGTTTGCTGGTTTTCGTCCTCATGCTCCCTTTGGTCGTGACTTTCGCCGTTCTGAGGGTAGTTCTCATTTCCCCCGTCGAGATGGCTACCCGCGGCGTAATCAGCGTGTTGCTGGTGCTCCGACTTGCTCTCCCATAGCAGTCAGACCCAACAACAGCTCCAGGTCTGCTCATGGACCTTCTGTCTCTTTGAGCAACAGAGAGCGTAGGGTAGACAGAGGTCAGTCGTGTGTGGCTACTTCTTCTACTCGACGTGTTACTCAGTATTGGGTGCCAAAATCATTCTTGATCTACCCCAGTACTGAGACTTTACTCTCTCGTTGACTCAGGTTCGCCAGGCAGGAAAGAGAGAGGTTTGGCTCGTTGACTCCGGGTGTTCTCGACACATGACCGGAGACTCTTGTTGGTTCTCTTCCCTAGCCCGTGCTCCAGGTGATGAGACGATCACCTTCGGAGAAGCTTCGTCTGGGCACGTCAACGCCAAAGGTACAGTGCGCGTTAATGAGTCTTTCATTTTGAAAGATGTTGCCTTGGTTAGTAAGCTGCAGTATAATTTGCTTTCTATTTCTCAGCTTACCGATGACGGCTTTGAGGTGAGCTTTAAGAAAAACGCTTGCAAAATTCTTGATTCTTCGGGTAGTCTGGTTTGCGGGATTTCTCATTATGGGAGGATCTTTCGTGCTGATTTTTCTGAGTCTTCTGGTGATCCTCTCCAGTGTTTGGTTGCTTCTGAGTCCCGCGATGTTACTTTCTAGCATAGGAGACTTGGTCATATTGGATTTGACCATTTGACCCGAGTTAGCGGCCACGATCTCATTCGTGGTCTGCCGAAACTCAAAATGGTCAAGGATCTTGTTTGCGCTCCATGCCGGCACGGCAAGATAGTTGCCGCTTCTCACCCTCCGATACAAGTGACTATGATCGATGCACGGGACAGTTGCTCCACATGGACACGCTTGGACCGGCTCGAGTGCAGTCAGCAGGAGGGAAGTGGTATATCCTTGTCGTGGACGATGACTTCACGAGGTTTTCTTGGGTGTTTTTCTTAGCCTAGAAGGATGAGACGTTTTCACATTTCCGAGGTCTTTTCAGTAGGCTTTCTGTAGAGCTCCCGGGTGCCTTACGAGCGATCCGCAGTGACAATGGCACGGAGTTCAAGAATTCCTACTTTGAGAGGTTCTGCAATGAGACAGGTGTAGAGCACCAGTTCTCTTCTCCGCATGTCCCACAGCAGAATGGCGTCGTGGAGAGGAAGAACCGTACCTTGGTCAAGATGGCCAGGACGATGCTTGATGAGTATTCTACACCTAGGAAGTTTTGGGCTGAGGCTATTGCGACCGTGTGCCATGTTTCGAACAGAGTTTTTCTTCGGGCACACTTGCATCGCACCTCTTATGAGTTGAGATATGGGTGAAAGCCCAGTGTCTCGCATTTTTGTGTATTTGGTTGCAAGTGTTTTATTCTGAAGTCCGGGAACCTAGACAAGTTTGAGTCACAATCTTGTGATGGTATCTTTCTAGGTTACTCGAATTCTTCGCGGGCGTATAGGGTTTGGAACTGCGAATCTAATAAGTTGGTAGAGACCTGTGAGGTGACCTTCAATGAGGCCAGTCCGGGGACTAGGCCCGATATCTCAGGTTCTTTAGAGCAGTCCAAGCTCATCTTTGTGGATGATGAGGAGGATGGAGATGAGGGTTGTCTACCCGATCCAGTTCCTTATCCTCCCCTTGAGGTGCCTTCTTCCACTGCACCTCAAGGCGATCAGCCCATGCCTTCTGCTTCTTCTGGAGCTAGTGGCTCTGTTCCTACCTCATCAGCTCATGAGGTAGAGGCCACTTCTTCTTCTCATCCAGGACCTCCCCTACATATCCAGAAAGACCATCCTTCCGAGCAGATGATTGGAGACATCTTTGAGTGAGTCACATGCTCAAAGTCTGGCATGTCACATTTCTGTCTCCATTCTGCCTTTGTTGCCTCATTTGAGCCCAAGGACGTGTGTCATGCTCTTTCTGATGAGTCTTGGGCCAATGCCATGCATGAGGAGTTAGAGAATTTTGAAAGAAACAAGGTCTGGTCGCTTGTTGATCCCCCTCGAGGTCACAATGTCATTGGGACTAAGTGGGTGTTCAAGAACAAGCAGAGTGGGGATGGGGTGGTTGTTCGGAACAAGGCTAGACTAGTAGCTCAGGGCTTCTCCCAGGTTGAGGGTCTAGATTTTGAGAAGACCTTTGCCCCTGTTGCTAGACTTGAGGCCATTAGAATCCTGCTTGCCTTTGCAGCTTCTAAGGGTTTCAAGCTTTACCAGATGGATGTCAAGAGTGCCTTCCTCAATGGCTTTATTGAGAAAGAAGTCTATGTGAGACAGCCTCCAGGTTTTGAGAACCCCAAATACCCAAACCATGTCTTCAAGCTTTCCAAAACGTTGTATGGACTTAAGCAGGCCCCTAGAGCTTGGTATGAGAGGCTTAAGTCCTACCTGTTGAGTCATGGGTTTGAGATGGGTAAGGTGGATAAGACCTTGTTCATTCGTAGGCATGGCACTGACCTTCTGCTCATCTAGATTTATGTGGATGACATCATCTTTGGCGGCTCTTCTCATACTCTTGTTTCACAGTTCTCGGATGTCATGAGCACCGAGTTTGAGATGAGCATGATGGGTGAGTTGACTTTCTTCCTTGGCTTCCAGATCAAGCAACTTGGGAAGGTACCTTCTTGCATCAGGGCAAGTACACTCGTGACCTCCTGAGACGCTTTGACATGAGTGATGGTAAGCCTGTGTCAACTCCCATGACGTCCACAACTTCTCTTGACCCAGATGAGGACGGCGAGCTAGTTGATCAGAAGGAATATCGTAGCATGATTGGCTCCCTCTTGTACCTCACTGCCTCGAGATCGAACATACACTTCGCTGTGTGTCTTTGTGCTCGGTTTCAGGCTTCTCCTTGCGTATCTCACCGCCAGGCGGTGAAGCGAATCTGTCGGTATCTTCGAGCTACCATTGACTATGGTATCTGGTACTCATCCTCGTCCTGTCTTTCCTTAAGAGCCTACTCGGATGCAGACTTTGCTGGCTGTAGGATAGATAGGAAGAGCACTTCTGGCACTTGCCAATTCATTTGCACTTCTCTTGTTTCCTGGTCTTTGAGGAAGCGATCCGATGTCGCATGATCCACCGCAGAGGCGAGTACGTTGTCGCCGCCGATTCTGCAACCAGTGCTGGATGGTCTCGACTCTGCGGGACTTTGGGTTAGTTATCGACAGTGTTCCACTCTTTTGTGATAACACTTCTGCGATTAACATTGCTAAGAACCCAGTTTAGCATTCTCGGACCAAGCACATTGATATTCGATATCACTTCCTTAGAGACCATGTAGAGAAGGGTGACATAGTGCTCCAGTTTGTGGAGAGTGACCACCAGTAGGCTGACATCTTTACCAAGCCTTTGGATAGCTCTAGGTTTTTAGCCTTGCGAGGAGAGCTTGGGGTGGTGTGTCCTTATGGACTGTTGTGAGGGGGAGTTTTGTGCTTCATGTTTTATCATGTTATTATTGTCTTACTCCTTTCTGTTGCATTGCATATGGGTGCATTGGGGTTAGTCCTCCTAGCATAGATTAGAGTGTTTCTCACGTCTAGTTGTTTAGACTTCTTTCTCTCATCTTGTGATTCTAGGATGCTGCTTATTAGTTATTTTTCTTCTCACTAGGTTGAGCTCACTCACTTCTTATAGGATCTAGCGAGGGTTGGGCCACTCTTGGGTAGACAGGGTACGTGTTTGCTCCTTAGTCTGTTAGATGATCAGCTGATAGTCCTAGAGTCATATGGGGTAGATGAGATTCAGTCTGAGCCATTGTATCCTCTATATCTTGTCTATGCTTTAAGGACTGCCTGTTGATTTCTTTGCCAGCTTCTCGTCTTATTGCTTTGGTTCAGGGGGAGTTCATTTGGGAGCTTCTAGATCTTAATATTGACATAACTCTACTTGAACTAAAAGTTGTATCACATGTTGAGGGGGAGTTGGATTTTTTTGTATTCTAGCATTCTGCATTGTAATATAACTATATGGAGTCTTGATTATTATTCTGTTATGACATGTTTTACAATGTATTACATCTTGCCATGACTTGAGCTTACTTGCTAGATATATCATGAATTTATATGTGTAGTCAAGTCTTTGCCATGGTATGTTGATTAAAATGCTCAACTTGAACTAATTCATGTCATGTTAGCTTTTGACACTAGTCTTTATTTAGTTATCTTTTTATGACTCGCCTGGTGCGGTTTGCCGCGGACTTGAGCTCACTCAATGCTTTCTCTTGAGCTTTGGTCTCTACCTTCGCTTCGAGCTTGATCTCGCTTGATCGATTGAATCTTCATGACTTCCAATTTCTAGTTACGCGACAAACAACTGAATCCAATAAAAGCAAATAACTCAAAAGATCCAAATAAATTCGAATAAACTCAATTTAGTTTTATTATGAGTTAATAGGTGTTTCGAGTGATGTGAGGCATGGCCGGTGGTAGATACGTTAACTTGATCTTTTTGTTAATAATCTCTTTTATTATATTTATCAAAGAAGTTCCATGAGTCAAGTTAGACATATAGACTGGTGTAAGAGTTTAGCTGAGTATTATTTTGTCGAGCGATAATATTCAGGGCATATGTTATACATGCGATGTGTACAATTTTTATTTGTTTTGAATCAATCTTAAGGTATGGGTTTATAGCATTTTGGGGTATAATATTTTATGTTCCCTCGATTATTACTAGTCATTGTTTAATTTGAATTAGGATGGATTTATACAGGTCCTAGCTCGATATATATATTTATGCTCAATATTATTATTCATTTAAAACTAACGTTCAGATTTAATCAATGGCGCTGTTATTATTGGGTTCAGATCTATTTTTATTTATCCACCAAGGCTTGTTATACGGTCACGTTTTAATATAGCTATTAATTTAAACCTACCTCTGGGATTTGTTTAATGGCGGCATGATAAATGTTAAAACATATATTTTAATGTTATGCAAGGGCAATCTTGTTAAATTTGGACATTTGGCCATAGTCATAATGTCTTTAATTAGCATTCAGTCTTTTAGATAATTATTCATATATGATAACTAATCCATATTTAAATTTTAAACAATCTCATTTATATTCTAATAAAATATTAGCATCTTATATTAATTATTTTTGACTTTGTATTTGCCCTTTTTCCTTCACTGCATGTGCTAGCAAAAAGGTTTAACAAGCGACTAATATTGCGGCATAGGGGATCGAACTCGGGTCGCTCAGACAAACGCACGCATTGCTAGCCAATTGATCTCGGGTGTTACCTGACTAACGAAGGCAGCGAAAACAGTTAAGCCAAGGGCGCAGGCGCTGGAACAGAGGAAACTCGGGGGCGGTACGGCCGACGGTGGCGCCGGGAGGGGTGGTCGGAGAGGAGCCGGGGATGACCAAAATGGGATGTTGCGCCAAGTGGAATCCGGTGGATGTGTCGGCGAGGACCGAGGAGCACGGTGGCGGGCCGGCGACGTGCGGCGGCGACGACTCGGAAGGGAGCTCCGGTGCCGGCGACGCACGGTCTTCGGGAGGCGCGGGGGAGGCCGGGGTTAGAACCGTGGGGCTTCGGAGAGGGCGTCGGAAGATGGAATCGAAATCTGGCGGGGAGATTTAGCGGGGAGGCTGATGGCCGGAATTGGGGATGAAAGGCGACGCCGGCGGTGGAGGGGGCTTTTCACTGCAATTACTCGAAGGGAGAGGGAGCTAGGGGTGTGGGGAAGACAGGTGCATGCTCGGTGGTTCTTATAGGCGCGCGAGGAGGACCAGCATCAGGAGACTCCGTGTAGTCCCATCGGTGAACGGCAGAGCAGGCGGCGGATGCAGACGGCGCAGCAGGGGATCTCTCGCGTGGATACGGCATGATGGCCTGCGCTGCTCGAGGATTGACAGAGGTCTTGAGCCGCGCACACGAGTAGACGGGTCAGGCAGCGCGGGGCAGAAAAAGAGGAAGCGGCGGCAGCGCTTGTGGCTGGTCCGAGCGGCGGTGACCAACGGTCGGAGCGGGGAATCCGCTGGTCTGAGCGCGCCGATTGTCGGTCCGAAGGGAGGGGGCACTGCGCGGGCCGGGCTGCGGGATGGAGCGAGGAAGCTACGGCCTGGAGAGAGAGAGAGAGAGAGGGCAGGATGGGGTGGAGAAGAAAAACAGTGCCCAGGGGGGAAGAGCTGGACCGCTCGGGCAGAGAGCTGAGGGAGAGGAGGTGGGCCACGCGCTGTAATGGGGAGAGGAAGAAGAGCCCAGCGGCAGGAGGAAAAAGAAGGAAAGAGGGGGAAGTGAGAGAAAAAGAAGGGGGCCACATGTAATAGAGAGGATGGAGGAAATGAAGGGAAAAAAAGAGAAAGACTTAGTCAAAGTTTTAGAATTTAGATCCTTAATTTAAATTTCCATTTCTTACTTTAAATGCATGTATAAATTTTTAATGTCCAGACTTGGGTTTTTGTATGCTAATTAAATTGAAAGAAGGAATGTTTTTGGTTTCATTTTATTGTCTCGTATTTGAATTCAAGATTTTGGTATATTTGAATTTCTATTTTTATTATGTACATGACCTTATTTTTATTGGATATTATCCTTATTTATTAATCTGCATGCCACCCAAAACTCAAAAGATTTAAATATTCAAAAGAAAATTTGAACACTAGCAAAATTTAAGAAAAGTTTTAAAAGGAATTTCAAAATTTTGAATATCAAATTTTTGGGATGTTACATTTCCCTAGACTCCTCTGGTTAATTAGAATGTTATTTCTCTGTTCTGGGCTGAGAAATCCAGAGAGAAACCTCTAATTTCCTTGCTGTGAGGAGAGTTGAGTTTGCCCTGAAAATTGCAATCTGCTGTTTGTCTGAATTTTCAAGGAGCGGTCAGACCGGGGTTGGAATGGCGGTCAGACCGGCTCACCATGGGCGGTCAGACCAGCGGCCAGGGAGCGGTAGATAGAGCACGAGAGTTTAGTATGTGGTAGAACCGCCTGGTAGTCTTAAGGACTGAATCTTGTGATGACCTCCCAAGGTAAAACAGTGTAATTACATGTCTATAATGGGTACGACCTGGCCAATTATTTTGCATCGACCCAGCACTAATTGCGCCATCTAGAGGAACACGGGCAAGAGTGCCAGATAGAGACCTTGACGTGCGGTGCGAGAGGGGGCTTTTGGAGCGGGTGGACAAAACCACACGACGGTGGTCACATTGGGAAGGTGCATTGTAAAGGCCTTGTGATGACCATCTAAGCCTCACACCAAAGGTAGCGTGGCAGCAGTATAAATTGGGCTTCTCTTGTGGGTAAAGTGTGCAATCTCTATGGAGTGACAATTATTTGAACAGTCATGCCTATGGTCAAAGGCAGGCGTGGGAACTTACTCGAGTTAGTCTCTATTTTATAATAACCATTTTATGGTGGGATGAAAAGTATAATGGGTGGATAGAACTCTGACTTTGATTTTCCCTGGGTGAATAGAACCCAATGTGTATAGTGGGTGGATGGAACCCTAGTATCAAAAATAGCTTATGGTGGATGGAACCATGTTCTATAGAAGGTGGATAGAACATGCAATACTATTATTATTGCATACTCTTACACTCTTTAAAATATATTTAGTTAAAATGCTAAGTCTCAAGCTTTCTACTTATTATATTTCAAATATGACTTTCTACAAATAAAAGAACCTCAAGCCTTCCTTTACTCAACCCTGCATCTATTAGAATTGTATTATGTGTGGTGGCTTACTAAATATCTTCATACTCACTGTTGCTCAATTACTATCATTGAGTAAGTACGAAAGAGAAAGAAAAGCCATGTTGTCAAGACGTTGACAAGACTAGAAGATGAAGATGCCAAGAACTAGGTCACGAGCCCTAGCTGATTGCCTGAGGGTCACACCTGTGTGTTGTTTCTATTTTTCACTGCTGCTCTTTAAAGGTTTTGGCCTAATTGGCATGTGTGTAAGTCAAGCGACCGTATGGTCTATTTTGTGTTGTTTACTATTACTTAATAGTTTTTGCTTTTGCAAGATATGTGTTTGATATACAATGATGCAACTGTGTGCACTAGCTACTGATCCAGGAACTAGTGCTAGTTTACACGGAGGGTTTTGGATGATAAATCTGGGGTCCGATAGAGCTGCTACCAGAGTCAAAACATGCAAAATGAGTACATTTGTACTCAACAAGTTACGGTGGTAAAGTTTTATAATGCAACCGATGATTTCAAGGAAAACGACCGATAAGGAGGGTTTATCTTGGATCTACCTTCTATAGAACAAAGCATTTTGATAAAGCCTTTTGATTTAAACAAAGCAGTTTAACAGTTCTTTTTAAGAGTAGGAGGTGAATGATTCAACATTATCACTAAATTATCACATTTAACCATTGAAAGACTACTTATGCCTCGAGTTTAGGAATCACCCCACAATATAGCTTCATTAGCCAGAAGCATGCAAGTTCGAATGATTCAAGTTCAATCTCTACAAGGAGTGCCTAGATTTACCCATGAGTGCAATCATTGAGAGACAACAAAGCCATTCAAAAGTCCCACAACATTAGTTTCTATCCATAGATGTCAGGGCCATCCTAGCCATCAAGGCCATACTAGGCCTATGGTATACCATCTGCTTACAGGGGTTCTACTATTGTGTATCTTTGGAAGTGGTACTCGAAAGTGCACTCCGACTCACCCTCAACAATGATATCAGTCTTCTCCTGTAGACTTCATGAAGTAGGACGACGTACTAAGCTAAGTCTGATTTCTTGGTCTTGTGGAGAGGCGGCAAATTATGTCAATTTCATGGCACAAGGTTCTAGTCCTTATATGCTTCGAGTAAGGCATCCAAACAACCAACGTGTAGACCAACGGGAGCATAGCATATAACCAACCACTTTCCCAATCCTCACCGTCGGCCAACATTTTCAAAACATCACTCTCGTCGAGTGATCCAACATATACAACATAATCCACTTCAAGTATAAGTTCTAAAACATCAACTCATGATGGCGAATGACAAGTATGATAGTTATTGTAGTTTTTGTTCTTCCGCTACTATGCTAATATAAACTATGATACACTAGCTCTAGTTTTATCAAAGAAAACTAGATCAGCTTACTATCAAGGATGGTATGTATGCAATGTAATTAAAGGTATTAACTATTTAAGTAGGATAATTCAAAAGTAACTGATAACAAATGGCATTGACAAATAAATAATGCAGGAAATAACCCATATGTAATATAGCCCAACTAATAGGAATCCAATATGATCAAGGATCATGACTTGTCTTGTGACTCGTAGTCAGTGCTTGCTCCTTCATAAGCTTTGGGATCATCACTTCTAGTTCCAGTTGCTCTAGCGACTCCTTTGTAATCTAGCATACAAACATATGATCAAAGCTAACTAAGCATACTACAGCAACTACAAGACTTGCAAACAAAAGACGACAGAAGAAAGGAACAAAAACAAGTGCCGAAATGTCTTAGGAGAGAAAAATCGATGAAGAATCAGCTTTAGAAAACTTTGAATTGACAACAAATGGTGAACAGTGGTGTTTGGAGGGTCTAGGGATAATGTAATGTATAGAACAGGTGTTAACTCAATGGAAATCAGTTTGGAATTATCTTAATCGACCATAAACCAATGATAAACCAGGTTAAATTAGACTGAAATAGGTGAGAATCGGGATTAACTTGGGCTAAATGGGTTTGATTCAGGTTGGACTTGGTTTTGACTCGGGTTGGACTCAAGCTTCACTCGATCAGACCGGGTCTAGCTTGACCACATGTGCACAGTAATATGCCTAGGTTTGGTCAAACTCGAGTCCGGTGCGTGCGGCTCGGGTCAACTAACTATGCAAAGTACCGAGTCGGTACTTTGCTTCTCTCTCAACTGAAATAGAGAGAGGTGGAGAGGAAGAAGGGCGCAAGCGTTGAGGTGGTGGAATGACGATGACGACACGCTTACAGCGTGTTCCCAGGCAACACGAACCCATTTTGGGTTGTTTGAGACGACGGGGAGGATCATGGTAGTCGGAATGGGCAGGGCAAGGGCGGTAGCCATGGAAGGGGAAAACTCTCCGATGGTGAGCTCCGATGGTCTACAGTGTGGGCGATGGGCACATGAGTACGATGTGGTCACTGGAAGTCCTCCAGTGGTAAAAGCTTGGCCTGAGATGTGACGAGGAAGGTTGATGGCGGTGGTGGCCATAGCGATTTAGTGGAGCTCGGCGATGGCCCTACTCGACGAATGTGGCAGTCGAAGAAGGTGAGGTTCAAAAACGGTGTGTTGAGGCGCACCTCATGACGTGGTTGGCTCAACAAGGGGATGATGAAGGCGACAGATCGACGGTGGTAGTGATGTGGCCAGCGATGTGATGAGCTACGACGGCAGCTCCGGCGATGATGTGGCTACATAGAGGAACGAATAGGGTCGCAAAGCAGTGGGGAAGAAAATGAAAGGATCAATTTTGGGGAAGGCATAGGAACGGAGACAAATTTGGGTGGATTATTGGTGCGGTTCTAGAACAGGGCGACGCTTCGGCTAGGCTTGAGGACGACAACAGCTTCGGCGGTAGTGTGGGCGGCCTTAGGGAGTGAAGGGAAAGGGGGAAAGGAAGGCAACGTGTTGGATCTTGGGTTTTATGGATGCGGCAATGACAGGGATGATGGAGATGAGTGGAGAGGTGACTTCGGCCCTTCTCTACCACACAATATGCACAGAGTAAGCTAGCGTTGTAATTGGCAACAAGCCAAGATGGCGAACATGCAAGGTAATAGCGTAGGAGGCTTGAGCAACGGAAGCAAGCGACAACACATGGCTGGAGGTTTGAGCAACGGAAGCACGCGACAACTCCACATGGCTGACAACGTGGCAGAAGTGGCAGTGAAGACGTACGGGCACGCAACAAGGACAGGCTAGAGCAAAGACAGGCCTACGCTGGGTGGGCCAGGCTGCATACACGAAGGCAAGCTAAGGTGGTCTAGCACAGCCCATGGGGAGGGGGGGTGGGGAGGCTGCAGGTTGAGTTGGAAGGAAAGGAAGGAAAAAGGAGCATGGGCTGGACTCGGTCCAGATAGCATAGGAGTTTTTTGGAGTTTTTTAATTATTTGCTGGGAGTTTCGAGAAGAGATATAGGATTTCCGTCACAAGAAAATCGTTAAAACACAAAGAACTCAAAAGCAACTCGAAATATTTTGCAAAAAAATCTGATGAAATTTATGAAACTTTTGGGACGTCACGAGAGGTCAGGTATCCAAAAAATTTGCAGTGGCATATAAATTTTTTTTCCCCAAGCATCAGAGTTTACTAGAAGCATGATCCACCTATGATGAAAAAGTCCCAAAAGAAAAATGATGTAACAATTGTAGAATT
This sequence comes from Dendrocalamus sinicus, assembly GCA_036346575.1. Lineage (NCBI taxonomy): Eukaryota > Viridiplantae > Streptophyta > Magnoliopsida > Poales > Poaceae > Dendrocalamus > Dendrocalamus sinicus. The sequence goes on along the minus strand of CM070653.1, from coordinate 7,411,987 downwards.
AAACTAGCATCTAATGATTTAAAAGATTTTGCTAGCTGTTACAAGAAGAATGATAATTTGTCAAAAATGTAACAAAACCATAGCAGTGTATAAAAAAATTGCATTCCTGCTTTACAGCACTACATTTGTCGTACAAGGCGGCAGCATATGCTTGCAAACTTTGGCAAGAGAAGAACCAGGCGCCGACAAGCTCATCACAATAAAATTGTATAAACAAGGCTATATGCTGTCATTGGAACATCCTGAGGAAGTTATTTGCATAGGCCATCGGCTTGACATCAGGGTGCGGCTGCAAGATGCATCAGTAAGTGTTAATAACCTCTCAATTAGATCTCGGGAAATAATCAAATCATATGTAGTTCAGTTTACAATAGCGTAAGACAAGGAGATTCAAAATGACAAGCCGGTAAAGAAGTGTATTATTTGGGAAGATATGTACATCTGTACAATACAACAACAACAAAGCCTAAGCCTTTGTTGTTGCAGTACTGTACAGATGTACATAGCTTCCCAAAAAAAAGAGGGTAATTCTCACCACTACTTAGTAATATGGACTCAACCTGCTTCAACTCTTTGTTGTTGCAGTACTGTACAGATGTACATAGCTTCCCAAAAAAAAGAGGGTAATTCTCACCACTACTTAGTAATATGTACTCAACCTGCTTCAACTGACACTACCCACCCACAGTTTGTGCTTGTGATACGAATTTGGTTGTCACAAGATGCATATCAGTGAAAAAAAAGAGAGGGTAATTCTCACCACCGCTAAGAAAGAAACAATATCTGGTTTGAGTTCTGGAGCTGTGAACCGAATGAACGCACCCTTGTTGCCCATCTGTATCAAAATTGCAATTCGCAAGATGTGCACAGCATGGTTAGATGATAATAACATAAACCAGGGGAATATTTATGAGGAATATCAAGAACAACATAAAAGTGATAGCTTGTTGAAACCAAAGCAGAACACAAAATCAACAGGGCTTCAAGACCAGCAAACAACTTTCGATGTCCTAATGATGCAAATGTCACTTTGTGCAAGCAGCAAGCAAGCAACTACGGTGCTAGTGTCATATATGATATACCTGGTCACAATAATTAGGAGCAGAGAAGACTGTTATAAGCTTTCCGTCATGTTCAATTTCATAACCTTCATCCTTCACTTCATGGGATCGAACAACAAGATCTGGAAGATCATAAAGCAAATTAAGATATCAGAAATATTCGACGTGAATTTCTTTCAGAAAAAAGAGACAAAGAAGCTGACACAATATCACAAGTATTTCAAAAATCCAATCTGCAATGAAGCTTTGCTACATACCCAGATTGTTTTCTTGTAAAAACCTCTTAGTCACATCAGCTCCAAAGGAAAGACCAACACCACGTTTGCTTGGACCTCTTCCAAGTTGAGGTTGAGGATCACTCCATAGTATTTCACACATTAAACCTGTCAACAAAAACCAGGAGTTACACTGCAAAATAGCCAACAGAAAAAAAAGGCCTCAAGGGCATCATTTGACAACTCCGCCTATGTAGTTTTCTACGTAGCATGTCCCAAACCAGGAAAAAGGAGGATTGTGTTAGACTTAGCAAGCTAACGTAAAATTCATACCATCTTTTCATGAAATGAAATCCAAATTAAAAATTTCGTTGGGGTGTAACCCTCTTAGTGACGTGCCATATCGGAACCCGGATGTGGTGGTAAATGAGCAAGGGCCAAGCATCACTCCCTTAGTAACAAGCTACGTCGGCGCCCGGATGTAGTGGAAAATGGGCAAGGGTCTTCGCACTTTACTCGACGAGTACGAGGGGCAAGGAAGATAGTCATGGAGAGTAGGATTCGTATGGGTAGCTGGAATGTAGGGTCCTTAACAGGTAAATTAGAGAGATAGTTGATATATCGATTAGAAGACGTATAGATATCTTGTGTGTTCAAGAGACTAAATGGGTGGGTCAGAAAGCAAAGGAGGTGGAGCATACTGGATTCAAACTGTGATATACTGGAACAGAACGAAACAAGAATGGAATGAGCATCTTAATCAATAAACACCTCAAGAGTGGAGTTGTCGATGTGAGGAGGCAGGGGGATAGGATTATCCTAATCAAGCTAATCTTTGGTGACTTAGTTTTAAATGTTGTTAGTACATATGCTCCACAAGTAGAGTTGGATGAGACCGCTAAGAAGCAATTTTGGGAAGACCTAAATGGCATGGTTAGAAGTGTGCCTATCAATAAAAAGATTTTCCTATGAGGCGATTTCAATGGTCATGTCGGTACAAATAGTGGAGGGTTTCAAAGGGTGCATGAGGGTTTTGGTTATGGTGATAAAAATCAAGAGGGAGAAGATATCTTAAACTTTGTTGTAGCCTTTGATCTCATGATAGCTAACACCTTCTTTAGAAAGAGACATTCTCATTTAGTTACCTTTAGCAGTGGTCAGCACTCTAATCAAATCGATTTTGTTCTTGTTAGGAGGGAGGACAAACGAGCCTGTATAGATTGTAAGGTTATACCTGGAGAGTGTGCTGTCTAGCAACATAAGTTGGTAGTCTCCGACTTTCGTTTTAGGTTACGAGTCCGACAAGCTAAGGGCGTCAGAGTCACAAGGACAAAGTGGTGGAAACTCAAAAGAGATACCGCACAGACGTTTAAGGAGAGGATGGTCACAGAAGGGACTGGGACATGGGAGAAGCGAATAGCGAGGCAAATAGTATATAGACAGAAATGACCAATTTTCAAGAATTTTTAGGCTGAACAAAATGCCAAACGAGTGATGGAGCACATTAGTACCAATTTTCAAAAATAAAGAAGATTCAAAGTTGTACTAATTATAGAGGAATTAAGCTCATGAGCCACACAATGAAGCTCTGGGAACGAGTGATTGAGCGTCGTTTAAGAAAAGTGACTAGCGTGACGACAAACCAATTTGGTTTTATGCCTGGAAGGTCAACCACGGAAGCGATTTTCTTGTTACGACAGTTGATAGAACGATATAGGGAGCAAAAGAAAGACCTTCACATAATATTTATTGACTTAGAGAAAGTCTATGACAAAGTGCCAAGAAATGTCATGTGGTGGACACTTCGAAAGAAAAAGTCTCAATAAAATATATTACCCTAATTAAGGACATATACGAAAATGTTGTGACTAATATCAGAACGTGTGGTAGTGTTACTAATGACTTTTCTATTAAGATAGGACATAAGGGTCAGCGTTTAGTCCATACATTTTTGCCCTAGTGATGGACGAGGTCACACGGAACATACAAGGAGATATCCCTTGGTGTATGTTTTTGCTGATGTAGTGCTAGTTGATGAGAGTAGGATAGGTATTGATAGAAAACTCGAGTTATGAAGGAAAACCTTAGAATTGAAAGGTTTTAAACTTAGTAGGACTAAAACTGAGTATATGAAGTGTGATTTCAGTGGTGCTAGAGTAGATGATGAAGATGTTAGATTGGATAGACAAGTAGTGCCTAAGAAGGACACATTTCGTTATTTAGGATCGATGCTACAGTGAGACAGTGAGATTGATGAAGACGTGAGCCACAGGATAAGAGCGGGGTGGGTGAAATGAAGCCAAGCATCTAGTGCCCTGTGTGACAAAAAAAAGTCCCTTAAAAGTTAAAAGGTAAGTTCTATAGGATGACGATCAGACTCACAATGCTATATAGAGCAAAATGTTGGGCAACTAAAAGACAACATATACAGAAAATAAGTGTAGCGAGATGAGGATGCTGCGGTGAATGTGTGGTCATACAAGGCGGGATCACATTTACAATGATGATATACATATAGGGTGGGGGTAGCACCATTGAAGAGAAACTTGTCCAACATCGCTTGAGATGGTTCGAACAATTCAACGACAACCTCCTGAGGCACCGCCGCACCGGCACGTAGTGGAATTTTAAAACGTACTGAAAATGTAAGAAGAGGCAAAGGTCGACCAAAATTGACGTGGGAGGAAGCAGTTAAAAGAGACTTGAGGGATTGGAATGTATCTAAAGAATTAGCTTTAGATAGGAGTGCATGGATGTTAGCGATCCACGTACCGAAACCATAAGAAAGTTAGGGGCAGTGTTTTAGACTTTTGGCTCAAATAGCAGGTTATACAGTTTAGAGTTTTAGTATTGTAGGTTTTTTCAAGGTTTATATCTCTTTGATCTTGAGAAGGTTTCATTCCTAGCCTACCCCAATTTGTTTGGGACAAAAGGCTTTGCTGTTGTTGTTGTTGTTGTAAGGGCATCATTTGACAGAAACCTTGCATCTGCCATAACTTATGCTGCAAACATAATGGTTAATATCTGTAACTTTGGGCCATAACTTCATACTGAAGTTCAGCCAATCCCAAGGTTTTGGGCAGCAAGTCTTTGCATCTCATAAAGAACAGTATGGCTAGTAGGTTGATCAGGTCATGGAACTTTAGTACAATTTCCTTGTGGTTTAAGAAGATAATTGAAGAAAACCGTCATTATGGCTAAATCAAATGGGAGTAAACATGCATGATAAATTGAAAAGGACAAGGTAAACCATATAAACCATACATAGTGTCAGCTGGAAATAAAGCAGGCTAACTAGCAGAAGTAGAAAAAAGAAATATGTACCTTCTTCAGGAGGTTCACGGAAACGATCAATGGACCTAATATCTGAGAGCTTAACTCCATCTACACTAAAGAGACCTCCATGAACTACAAAGACTTTGTTGTTGATGACATGAGCAAGGGGTAAGCTACAGAATACTTCAGCAAATAGTTCAACAAATGTTTCACCCAACTTCGACCTCACTTCTCCCTCAAAACCATATATTTTGTTCATGTTCTTACTTTCGTGATTTCCTCTTGCAAGGTACATACCTGAAGCATAGAAGAACCATCCAAAATAATATTATTACATGCACAACTTAAAAGGTGCTCACATTTATAGTAAGTCATAACGTAACACCAAAACCAGTACAGTAACAAATTGCAGAATGTTGTGCAGTTCATGGAAAGAAACAAAATGATAAACAGTTACCAGTGGGATAGAGGCATTTGAAAGCAAATAGAGTGAGTATGACTTCAACAGAAAAAGATCCTCTGTCCACAAAGTCCCCATTGAAGAGGTATGGATTTTCTTCTGAGGGAAGCCCATTGAGCTCAAATATATTGAGCAAATCGAAGTACTGCAAAGGAAAAAAAACAGATTAGCCCATCAAAGTCAGTATATGTACTGAAGAATAATAATTCGCGAACAAAGTAAAGCATTTAGAAAACCTAAATACCTGGCCATGGACATCACCGCAAACTGTAAAGTGACTGCCATTTGGAACGTTCACATCAACAAGTGAAGGCATTGAACGCAATAACTCCAAGGCTTGTAACACAATCTGGTACGCATACCTACATGAACAGCTAAAAAAGTAAATGACCAAGAGAACAGATGTAACACAAGAAACACTACGGGTATGCCCCTTTGTTCGAAGTAAAAGTGTACCTTTTATGTATGCATTTCTGTTTCTTAAATTCATCCAACATTGCCTTGACGAAATCTAATGTTATTGTATCTCCATCAACTCTTGGTCCTGTATATTGTGGCTCCACTTCTGTAACATGCAAAAGAATTGTGAACCTCAATTAGAATGTTATGCAGAGGAAAGTTCTGCAAATAACAGAAGCTTCCATCCACAGAAAAAAGGGAAGCTCAACTTCAGCGTGCGATAGTGTCATAGTGATCAATTTTATAAAATGCTACAGATGGACGTACAAGTTTCAAATATTCAATGGAACAGTAACAGGTGATCAACAAGAGAAACAATTAGGTCCTTGTAGAACAGAATGCATAGACACACAGGGCCTATTTGTTTTGGCTGCGGCTTATGGCTTTTGGTTGAAATTTTTGAATTTTGGCTGCTTACGGTACAGATTACGGAGAGACCGATACTCACTTACAATTTTGGCTGGTACAGATGTTGGGCTTTTAACGTGTACAACGTTTAACTTGTAGACCCCGTTTTGAAAAAATACTCCGTTTGAAAGTTAGGTACGGTAGTAAAAGCCAAAAGCCGGCCGGCTTGTTGCTTGCCAAACAGGCCCACAGTCAATAGTGGGATAATCACAAAAGTGCTGAATGGGCTCAATCTCAGAAAGCTGGCCAAGAATAACTTTTAATTGGCCTCAACAACCAAGAAAGCACCTGGAACTACATGAGAATAGTAGCAAGCTGATGAAGACAAATTCAGCAAGTTTGGCTAAATAACACTAATATATCCAGATCACAATAGCACTCTTAAGTTGCTTTAAGCCACACTAGTACATGGAGCAGGCAGGGTGAAAATAAGTGCAGAAAGTAAACATCACATACCTATGATATGGTAGTCAATAGAATCTGCCACGGAGCGCCTCTCTGCATCCCCTACAGAAATTGCTTCTTCAAATCGGATTTTTTGGACAGCTTTCTCACACTCTTTCAACTTTCTTGAAGCATCCGGATCATTAGGGCAGATTCTTTTCACCTAGTAAATGGGGGAGAATTATTTCCACAATGTTGCAGGGGAAAACCATGAAACCTGGACTACCACAAGAAACAAAAGAATAGCAAGAACCCAAGAAAAGAATGTGGTTCCCATTTATATAGATGGTCACCTATATTAATTTCAGTATTCTACTTAGAAATGCCACCAAAGTCTAGAATAAGCAAGGAAACTGACAAAAAAAATATCCATTAGCAATCTGGCATTGAGCCAAGAAAACTAGGAAAACGATCTGGGCACCTGCTGAAAATCCTTCAGGGCTTCCTTGAACTTTCCCATGGCAAGATATGCTGCACCACGTCTGTAATAACCCTACAAGGACAAGGAAAAAATTTGGTTTAAAAAAAGAAACTTACAAAAGTGTGACAGCAAGAAGTACCGTTATTACTTACTTTTGAATATCGAGGATCAATTTCAATAGCTTTTGTAGCATCCTGCACTGCACTTCCATATTCCTCTAACTTTGTATGTGCAAATGCACGGTTTGCCCAGTAAACCGCATTTGAAGTGTTAAGCTCAATGGCTTGACTATACAGCTCTATAGCCTGGGAGAACTTGTTTGCTGGTGGAAATAAGCAGTAAAAGATCAAAACGAATTGGTTGGCAAAAACTATGTAGGATGTACTAAGGGGAGTAGGGGACACAAGTAAACTTTTTAAATATTTGACGTAATGCTATTCACAGTAGGAACAACATATTTGACGTAAACTTTTTAAGGACAATATCAGAAACCTCATACCACTCTGGATATAACATATAATATATAAAGTTTAATGTCGATTGATCAATGATACTTGATTTTCCTGTTGATTGGGTCTCAAATTAAGTGCTAGATTTAAGCACAGAACTCTCATATCTCTACATTTTGGATTCTCCATTCCAATTCAAAAAAGAAATATGCTGTTCTGACAGAATTTTTTTCTCCATTTCAGTCAGAGTAATTTTTCTTTAACAATAGTGAATTTGATTGAAGTGACAGGATATATTTTCTGACAGCAGAAGGAAGACAGTATGGCTCTAATTACAAAAGTGAGGAGAAGAGGCAGGTCAAACATTAACATACCCTTAAAGGCATCATTTGCCTTAAGTTTGAGTTCCTCAGCCTTTTGCACATTGGAATCTGAGTTCGCATCCATGATAGTTATTATCCTTGAGCTTTCTCCAACAGAGACCACCTCAGACACAGACTATTAAGCCTTGTGCTTTCTCCAACAGAGACCACCTCAGACAGACTATTAAGCCCTCTACCCACACACTGCATTTGTACAAGAAAATAAATTAGCAAAATAAGTAAAAAAAATTGCGAAGTATCTCATACAAGGATAATTTCACTAACCAATGCCTTAGCATCTTAAGTAGAAACATGATGCATATTTCAACAATAGGCATCTCTACATTAAAATAAATGAGCCACTGCAGATCACACTATGAGGCATGCATGCCAAAAGTGGGAAGCAAAAACTTCATGAGATCGGCATGTTGCCAGAAATCAGAATAAAAAAGATACCACCAGTACTTATTCACATAGAGAGGAATACAGGAGGGGAGGTGACTTCATGAGAAAGCAGGGGCAGGACCAGGGCCAGCGTGGCCCAGGAAGCCACCCTGGTAAATTCTGCGGCGCAAGGAACCCCCTGGGCTAACCTTATTCGAGATTTCCTCCCCACTTGAAAAACAAATCACAGGCTCATTCAGCCACTGAGTCCATCTGACAGAATAAAGACAAAACAAGCCCATTTCTTAGTTTCGCTCCCATATCCCGTGAGCTCAATTGGCTAAATATGGGAATCCTGATGAAAAATCCACCAGCTGTTCTCCCATCAAGGGCCTTAATTGCTTTCTCTTTTCTACAGCAATATTTGTACATGCTATTTTCTTGGCTGCTAATTTTTCGGCCTACATCCTAAGTAGTAAATATTAAATACCACCATAGCTGTGTTTTGGGCAGCACCCCAGTCCTATTGGAGAAATTGCAGGACACATCCAACCAATTCTGAGTCCTCACGTCCCACCTAAGACCAAACGAAGACACCAAGAATCAAAGACAGCACATGTCCATCTCTCAGTTTCACTCTTGCATCCCTCACTCTCATGCTGCAAGAAATTCGAGTCCTGAAGTTTAGTCCATCAGCTCTTCTCCCATCAAGGACCACAATTACTTTCTCTTTACTGCAACATCATTTAACATTTTTGGGCTGTTACCACGCTCGCTTTGTAATCACTTTCTCTAAAACAATTATATGTACGTTAGGTACAAATACAATATAATTGAATATTACAAGTTTTGAGTTTTATCTGCCCGCGTAATAAAATGGGGTTTATTATGATGTAAAGATACATGAGCAAATGCTACTACTTAACCATGTACCTTGCAAACAATTGTTTAATCCAATGTGTCCGGTTACCTGCTGTTACCAATTTCTAATTCTTCCACAGTGAGAGGCTATATCAAGCTCAAACGAAATGGCGATCCTACAGGAGTTGACAGACAGCGCATCCATAGCAAGCAAAAAAATCAAGGTTTTGGTATCCTCACGCAGGCGCAGGAGCAAAAGAATGATCCACCACTTAAAAGTAGGGTGTGGGGTTCAGTTCAACCACAAAATTTTGGGAAAACAAGCCCACTAGTAGAACCACAAACAAATCAAATCTGCAATTAACTGGATAGATAGGAGTATCTTGGAAAGAAAGAAAGATTTGGATTCGATTGCTCAAAGCAAAGAACGAAACACTCTTAGAATAACCCAACCCACGAAGAGATTGGACACAAGAAGAGATCCAGATGTTATGCTAAATAAACAGTTGCAATATAATGCAGCAGAGACAGAGAAACAGTAGAACACATGAAGTCAAGTGATCAGAACACCTTGATGAATTCAGATCAGAGCAGCATGTTGCTCTGGAAGCCCCAACCCGAGGAAGAACACATGTGCGGGGAGCACTGGAGAACACAAAACACAAACGTACAGAGACCTAGCAAGAGGAAAGTGACGTACGGAGTGAGGAGCGGCGGCGGCGTCGGCCCGCAGCACCCAAGTGACGAGCTGCGAGCGGCGGCGCCGGGCCGGAGCGAGGAGGAAGAGCTGCGGCGGCAGCGAGAAACACCGGGAGTGAGGGGCAGCGGTGGGAGGGACCGGCCGGCGGTGGCGTGACGCGACAGCGGGCGTCGGCTGAGCGTCTAGGTTTTGCGTTCAGGGAGGGGAACCGGGGACGGGCAGGATGGAGAAGCTTCTCGGCCCATATAACTAGAAGACTTTTTGGACCAGAATGACGTATGCTAGATAGCAACTCCACGGGTAAAGATGGGGCGCCCGGAGCTTCAACCCACCTAGGCAACGGGCCCAAACCTACTCCTGACCTCATATAAGTATCTCCTCTCAAACTATCCGTCCAGATTCAATCTCTGGATCGGCCCTAAGGCCCACTCATTTCGATTTGAGTTTCTGATTTATTTTTTACTATTTAATAATTTTATTTTTTTCTATTTTTTAGCGTTTTTGACGATTCTATTTTTTCTCGTATTCGTTTGTACTGTCCATAACGGGTTAACCTATTTTTCTATTTTTAAATTTTTTTAAATTTAATTACGCCAAATAAACCACTGTTAGCTACAGTGTTTTTTCAGCCGTCTACAGTGATTTTCAGCCAAAAACCACTCGAAATAAGCTCTTTCGAGCAGGACCTTAAGTGTCTTACTTTATACATACATATTTATTTAGTAAAAAAATGTATACCTAGTGACAGAGCTAAGTCTTGAACTATTTGAGCTGTAGATTAAGACCTGACAACCAAAGTTTATATAAAATTTATAAAAAATCATAAAAAAAAATAGAGTTAGTCTAAGAGCAGCTGGTCTACCCTGAGGCTCGGGCTAGTTCCGTCCTTGTATATATCTATATTTTATGAGGTACTAGATAAATTCAAGATTTATCTAACGTGCTCCACTTAAGTCATATTATGTGTATCAAAGAAGACGCATATATATATATATATATATATATATATATATATATATATATATATATATATATATATATATATATATATATATATAGAGAGAGAGAGAGAGAGAGAGAGAGGACGAGTGTTTCATGCATCTTGGTGCCTAGGCACCCATATCAATACCCGTTGATTTGCTTTGAGATTTGCAACATTTGATGTGCGTATCTTCATATATCCATAAAAAAATATATTTGAGATGTCAAACTCCGAAAAAAATTAAATTCAACTTCAGTTTAATTAGTTTGAACTGTTTTTATGGTATATACTCACTGTAGTCGCATTGAACTCAAAAGTAGTTCAAACTAGTTTGAACTGAGTTCAAAACTAACTTACCATAAATATATTAAGGGTATAAAACATTTCCATACCCAAACTCAAAAAAATTATCAATCATACACGTGTATCGGACGGTTCTTGATGTTGGTGCCTAGACACCAAGGTGTCTTATGTAATTTTCCTATATATATATAAGTGTAAGTGTAGTGTGCGTGCGTCCCTCCGTCACGCAATCTAATGACAACTACAGAGATTGCGAAAGCGAGCTTACACCTGTTTATGTAAACTAAGAAGATTTGCTTACCTTGACACCATGTCTAAAAGTTCCAATCCAGCAACACGAACAGCAAGACTTTGAAATCTAAGCGTCGTCGAGATTCAGTGCATATAAATGCATAGTTGAAAGTTGAATCGTGCAATTCTCTAGTTCGAACACAGAAACGAGAGATGCCAAGATTGGATATCGTACTATTAAAAGCCCATATATTAAAACATCAAGTGCTTATATTCAATGAACGGCCTAAGTATTCATGAAATAAGCAAAATTGTCAAAATACAACACAATGCGTTTAAAGATTCCACTAGAATTTTGGAAATTACATGCTTAGAATTACGTGGCGTAGAGACATAGGCCCTGTTTGGATCCCCTGCTCTAAACTTTAGAGCTCTAAACTTTAGAGGTAAAGTCTCCAAACAGGTAGTCTAAAGTTAGCTCTAAACTTTAGCCCACCTCACATTAGAGCTTTAGATCTCAAAACTGAACTAAAGTGCTCTAAAGTTTTTAGAGCTCTAAAGTTTAGAGCAGGGATCCAAACAGTCCCATAGTGTGCTTTTGGAGCAATACGATGACTCGTCGGTAATCAGCGAGAAAAGAACAATGCCAGTCGCAAATTATGAAAACGCGGAGAAATTGCATGAGGTTGGTCAGCATGCATGCGAGCAGCAATATCGCGGCATTAGGATCAGAAAATTACATTTGTTGTACCATACCAGGAAGACGCACATGATGCACGACCACACTGAGGATCTTTCCTACTTATTCCTTTTTTTGTTTAGAAGTATGTCAGTTTAAAAAATAGCTAAGATCAGACGAAATCTATCTAGACAAATACTACTCAGAAGGAATATGTGGACTCGGGATACAACAAGTACAAGGCGGATACTCCATATGGAGGCCGGGTGAAGTAGGCAATAGTCAGGGGTCGTCTTTAGTGAAATCGAGTGTAATTCGATGTAGTTGTAATGTGTTCGTTTGGATAGATAATAGTTTAAACATTTTTCATTTTTTGAATATTGTGATATTCGAGCCTTTGCGGTTTTGTAATAAACTTTAACCTTGTGTTGCAATGTTCTTGTAATATTGTGTTTGTCTCTAATTGTTGTTCTGCTGCAACACTCTGATGGACTTATTATTCATTAGAGCGATGTTCTATCGGCTAAAGCAAATAATAATCTGTTGACTAGCATTTTTACCCCCACGGTAAACATGCGAGTCGTCACAAGTTGTATCAGAGCAATGGTTTGAGGGCCACACATATAATTAGAGACGGTTTCTTAACTTAAGGGTGTTGTCCTCACTATATGGCAATACCTATTCTTTAAATACTTCTCATCCTTTACGTCATTCCTTGTTTAGTTAGCTTTAGACTTCGTCATTTCTTTTGTCAGACCACCACATATATTTAAAATCGGAATGGGTTGCGAGGATGGGAATGACAATAATAATCATTATAATGATCTAAATTATGGTATTAGTTCTTTTCATCTTTAGCAGTGTTAGTCTCTACAACATTATAGTAGTAGCTGGTAAACAATATAATGTTAATTATGAAATTAGGGTCTTGTTATGAAATGAGTATAATTGTGATATTCTAGATAGGCAGTAATTAGCATTTAATGTTCATTGCAATTAGGTGTTCTACATTTAAATTGTTGCATTTCGGTCAATATATGATTGCTATTCTATTGTCTCAACCATAGCGACATAGGGAAACATAAGGTAAATATAAGTAGTTATAGTGGTTTAGAAGTGAATCAAACTTTGAGACCACTTATCTTTTCACTCTTGCAACTAAATGAACGCATCCGCCATCACAAAAAATTAAGTAGAGACATGTATAGAAAGATAAAGGGTATAATCTTTAATGATGGCAAATGATCCAAAACAAAATTGACTTCCCTCACTTCTACATATGAGATTTCCTGGACAAGTGGTCCGTGGCACTCCTGAACACGTAAGTTTCAGGCTTACCCAGGAACAAAGTTCTGGGTGTACTCAGGGATGAGCCCTGAGCGTGGTCCCAAACGCGCAGTTTTGGGCGATCCTGAGAGCAAATTCTCGGGCGTGCCTGGACACGAAGATTCAGGGTAGTGTAGGTTTGCACTCAGAGGCAAGCTCTGAGCATGGTTCCAAACACAGTTTTTGGCGGTCTCGGGAGCGAGTTCTCGAGTGTAGCTGGGCACGTAGTCCCAGAGTAGTGTAGAAGTTGGTTCTTTCTGCATCTCTTTGTTTCTTGGGTTTTATTTGCCTAAGGTGTATGTTGTAATGTGAAGACCCACATCAGAGAGGAAGTAATGCTACATTCTACTATTTAAACATAAATAATTTCTCATCTACTCACATGCTAAACAGTAATAAGAAAATTTGTATCTACAAGATGAATAAAATTTTATTTGTACCTCTTCTAACAGCTTCCTGCAAGAGGTTGGGTAATGTCATGATAAACAACTATTAAAAAACTAATTTTATAAATTTAAATTATAATTAAAATTGTTGTGACCAAGTGTAGGATGAGCGATCACAACTACAACAAGTGGAATCTAGAATCTCGGGTGTATTGCCGGAAAAAGCCTAATTCCTTACCATCCCTAAAACTGGTCATATGGAACCACCAGGGCTACTAGACTTAAACGAGTTGTTAAGAGGCTGACTGTAGATAATTTATCCACCATCATCTATTTTTACAGTAACTTGGAGTAAGACGGCCCTAGAGCGTAATCGGATTAAAATGGGCAACGTATTCTTTATCTTTCGGATAGTAGACAACCCAATCTTAAAGACTTTATTAACGCAGACAAGTTTTTTTCCCTAGTAGTCTATCCATAACTTCCCTGAGAAACTTTTCCTTTGCTTAGTCCCAGCTCTTTTGGAGTGTATGGTTAGACCACGTAACCAACTCTGGTATCAGACCGAGGGGATGAGTCCATATTTACCTGTGCTTCTCTGTGTTGAATTTAGACCTGAACCATTAAACTCTAGGCTCTTAGGCCCAAGGTTGTCGTGGTATTAATCACCTCAACATCCATGAATTGTCTTAAAGGATCCACCGAAATATTGTTACCTATGACTGGTGCACTTCCCTAGGTTCATAAATATATTATTTCAAGAACCTGTGGCATAAATTAGATCATTAATTTACAAAATAAGCGGTTGCAAAAAGGAAAATGGGATTTTAACGAGATAGAGGAGAGTATTTTCGCAAAACCTATCTGCATCATCCTATATAAATACATTTCTTGCACACTAGTGTTAAGGTTTTGGGAAGTTTATTCCATGCACTCCAGAATGGCATATATTATGAATAAAGAGAAGTGTACATCCTGCCAATATCATTGATCCAACATCCATTGAACCTAAAATTGTACGGTGATACCATACCCCCGAGTGTAACAAATAAATCTCCAGGCTTACCATTAACCTAGAGAGATCTATTCAATCCCGAAGATCTAAACCATGTCTAAAAGGTTAGTACTGATCTCAGACGTAGACTTTTAAGTCCAAAATTCCAGACACCATAATGCATTCCCTGAATACCTACCCACTGGACCTACAAAAATAATACATCTACCTTAGTGATCATGCCACCAAAACCTAACATACCTCTGGAGGTCAATCGATTTCCCTTAACCTTGAATCCTAAACCAGTCCCTTACCACAGAATTACCATAAAAAAACATCTATTATGGAGTACCTTATCAACTATCCTAGCCTGCTTAGGATAGAACCCATGCACGAATTGGTAGAACAAACCCGTTCTTTACCAAAAGAAAACCTATTCCATCGACTTCCAAAAACATTAGCTGAGCATTTGCTCTTTCCACAAATTTAACTCACACTAGCATCCCATCAGTATCAATACAGACCAATAGAGCCGCTTGAACCACTATAAAAAGGAGTCGCAACAACCCAAACAAGCTCGATCATACCATCCGAATAGGAAGCAATAGTAATAACCAAACTGGAAATACCCAACCCTTAAATAGTCCAAGTACAATGCTCGGACACCAGGATAATTCCAGTCTCTAGTCTTCTAGGAGACGACTTTCCAACCCAAATTGCTTTAATAAATGCCACATCTTCGACCTGCTCTGCTAAACTATCACCCATAGCTTTCCAGTATACCAGCTAAGGGCAAAAGGGACACCTGGTTAAAGACTTCAAGACGTGTAACGATAATGTGTCTGGACTTCGGATGACAAGGAGTCATGCGCACGACTGCACAAAAGAGCAAGATGTGCAGAACAAATGGAAGAATAGGTTCGATGGAATCAAGTGGCGGCTAAAGAATTAGGGAGGGGAGTTGCAGACGTTGTTTTTGAAAATTTTAAAGATTTAAGAAAAATCCTAACTGGTGCACTCTAGGATAAATCAAATGAATCTCTACCTCAATATGAGTCATAGTCTTGACCCTAATGTTACAAAGCCACTAGTAATGATAATCAATAAACCCTAAGTTTCTCATGAATTTACAAGATTGATGTGTGAGGAATTGAGCGATCTAGAGTATATGCAGGATACCTACCAAAGGGGCAAAATAGATAGGAAGAATTTAAAAGTATATTTCGTAAAGGATCAATAAGAGACCTACCACAACCTTCCTAAGCCAGTCCTGATTTTAGGGACGAAATCATTTTTAAGGAGGGGAGGATGTAACAACCCGTCTCTTCAATTAACCTTAAGTGGCATGTTACAACGTTAAGTGAGATGAATTATGTAACTAATTATCTAGAATACATGGGAATTTAAACTTTTCTATGTATCATTCTAAATTGAATTTAGACACTAATGAGCGGTAAATAAATAAGTTACCATTGACGAGGATGAAAACTAATTTGTATAGACTAGAGTAAGAAATAGAATTTAATTGCACAACAAGTAAAAGCATTCAACTCAATTAAAATACACACAACAATCCATAGTACAACAGTGTAATTATTACTATTCTTATACAACAAATCAATTTACATTCATCGAGCTACAATTAAAATTGGTTTAAAATTAAATAAAGATATTACAGCTCTTTAAATTAATAATGACAGTATAAATTACTGTGAATTTACAATTCTCGGTCCTAACCGAATAACTGTCTCATAAACTTAGATAATTGCAACACAACTACTACTAATTAGAAATTACATAACTTTATTTACATCGGTAACGTCTCATACATGTAAGCATTTAATCAGGAACTACAGAAATCAATTACATGTATCCCATTTCATCTAACAATTATGAAGTGCTGGACACCCAAACGAAACACAGTTTCAATTACAAAAGGAGCAAATACAAAGATACCAAAACAAAACTGAACAAATGAAAATAATTAAAAGAAGAAATTGCCATCAGAGCCCTAGAGGTTAGTTTCGGGTAGGACAATCCATTCACGGAGATACCTAACCGTTCGGGGGTCAGTCAGCACCTCTCACAACCATAAGGTCATCACTCGGCGTAACACAAACCTGACATTGATTCAAATACCATAGCAACCGGCCAAATGTCCCAAATCCCTAAAATATCAATCGGCTACCACATTGCTATAGTAAAGGGATAGCACACCTCATCTAGAGAGCGCAGCTGCAACCAAAAGGGGGCACACGCTGCTAGCCGAAGAGAAGCAAGAAGAAATACTGAACACAGCAGTAGGACTCCACTCTTCTCTTCCTTTCTTTCCACCCAAAACCTAAACCCCATCAAATAGCCAAGCATTATTGGCCACCACCAGGCAAGCATCAGGATAAGTCGCCCATGAGCAACAAGTCAGCAAGAAGTCAGACCGCAGGCCAGCACATCGTAGGAGGAGAAGGCCATGGCCAATCGGCACAAGACCAACCATGAAAGTGACCGCTAAAAGCAAGCCTTCGTTCCTTACCAAAGTAACCCGACTGACAAAGGTAGCCCATCATTCAATTTCAATAATAGCATCATATTCTCAAAAGTAAACCATGCGCAGTCCATAGCCAATAAGCAACTAGCCCAATGTCACATAGCATCACTAGAGCACCATAGAGCCATCACAAAAATTACCAGCCGAAGGTAGAGGAAAAGAGGCGAGGAAGCAAAAGTTACCAAGAAGGCAAGTCGTCGTAGGGCCAGGTGAACTCCGTGCACCCGACGGCCATCCCATGCTCCCCCGGCGCATGGGGTAACCTCGAGCCCCGCCATAGCCACCAAACCCCACCCTCGGTTTAGTTCCAAGAATAAAAAACAACAAGTTGAAATTAAAGATACACTTAAATAAATCGAGAGAGGGAGAGGGTAGGAGAGAAGAGGAGTAAAGGGTGGGAGGAGGAGATGGATCAAAACTGGCGGGCAATAGCCCCAACACCGGCCAACCTAGGGTTACCGGTGAGGGCGAGTGAGCTCAGGCGATGAGCGTCAGCGTAGGCGAGGGGCCAGAGAGACCAATGTAGAGGGAAACCAGCAGCGCAATCGGAGAGGGTAGCCAAGGAGAGGCACCGGTGGCGGTGAAGTCGTGCGGCGACTCGAGGGTGGCATAGCCACGGCGTCGCCGAGCCAATGGGAGGAGGCGCAGGGAGGAGTTGGTGGTGGAGGCACCAAGGCAGGGAGAGGCCAAGGCAGCGCAGCGCCGAGTGAGATCTGGATTGGGCGAAGGGAGAGGCGGAGCCAGGAGAGAGAAAAGAGACGGGATAAATGAGAGAGCCGGCGGGATAAGGAAAAGAAAAAGGGAAGTAAAAAAGAAAAGAAGAGAAAGAAAAAGAAAGAGAAAGAGAAAAACAAAAAGGAAAATAAAATAAAAACAAAAAGGAAAATAAAATAAAATAGGTAGAAATAAATTTTGCAGGCTAAATTTTGCTAAATTTAGGAATTCTCGCTAAAAGATGTACAGTATAGAGATCTCGTCGTATAAGAGTTGTCGCAAGTAAATAAATTAATTGGATGTCCTAAGAACTATGTAATTGAATGTTAGCCATATAGAAATAATAGAAATTCTTTTAAGAATTATAGGAGACTTAGCATAAATCCTCCATGTTGACATAATATTCTTAAATTTCTACATATGTAGATAATGTCGGTCGAATAAGGTCAATCGTTAGCTGACAATTAGAATAAATAAGAAACCCCAATAATCTGTTTATATGCAAGGCGAAAGTCTAGAAATCAAGTAGAAGTGCTTTAATATATTTCACTCAATTATTGCTAAAATTATATTGTAGTTGACCGAAATTATACTTTAGCTAATGGTGACTTATTTGGCATAACTAAATTTAAAAAATAAAAAATAGGTTAAAAAAGAACCAGCAAAAAACTCAAAAAAAGCCAAAAAGCCATAAAAGATGAAATTTAGAAATAATGAAAAATAAGCCAGGAACACAAACCCAAATGAGCGGAGCCTAAGTTGGCCAACGCAAGACGGGTCAGCGTCCCAACGCCGTGGCCTGGCTATGCACCTAGGACAGGATCACAAGGTGGTAGTTGACAGAGTATATGTTGGCCCTATTCGAAATTGTTATGGTTTTTTACTGTGGTTTTTGGCTGAAATAATATTGTAGTGATTGTTAGTTTTTCTGAGGTATCCAATTAATAAAAAATGAATAAAAATTATGAAAAATAAAAGAACATCGTTATTTCCCATGGATAATGCAAAGGAAAAAGGGGGAAAGAGAAAAAAGAGGAAAAGAAAAAAATTGTGATAAGAAACTAACGTGTTTTAAATGACTTTTGACTTTTAAAGTCAGAAGCTGTTTGGAACGGAGCCGATGTCCAGGACAGGCTGTGCACCCAGAACTATGAGATTGATCATATTAGCTTCTGCCTAGAGAAGCTAATATGAACACCTAGCTTTCTGAAGTGACTGCTCTACTCTTATTGCTCTTGTCTCACCGAGAGGATAACTCAGAGGGTCATAGGTGCATCATGCACCCCACTCCTCTCGCTCCTATCTCGCGCACGCATCTTTTTCTCACTTTCTCCACCGTCCATCTCCTCCTATTAAAAGTCACTTCTTTCAATCACTACTATTTATTTTTAGTCAAGAGTTATCGGTCATAGCCAAAAGTCGCGTGGGGTCTATGCTCTGCCATGAAATCTATACTCTTTCCTTCTTAATTTGGAGATGGGCTGGACCAGGGAAATGCCAATCTGGACCATGGTTGGTCGAGTATGCCTATTGGGCCAATAATAGTGGGGGCACAGAGGGGCTGAATTTGAATTTGCCAGGGTTGTTTTCCTTGATAGGCAATAAGGTGGGAAAGGTAGTAAAAAGTGGAAATGTAGAGGAATTTCTTCAAAGATAAAAAGAAAATATAACAGTAGATCAATTTGGTTGGCTGGTGAGCATTAGGAATACCCTACCAGCCAGTAGTATAGCTATGATATCGTACCACATGAACTATTCTCTACTAATATAAAGCGAGAGTTTATTTGTAGTCCCTAGGCGAGTAGCACACTTCCTTGAAAAACCGGATCTAAGGAGAAAGAAAAAACCAAACAACTGTCTCCTCGTCCTCACTTCCCCTCGGCCCCTCCCCGTTGGTCCGTCCGCGTGAGTGAAAACCGTCTCTCTAACCCCATTTGTTCTTCAACCATTACTTAAGCTTACTCTTCAAATGGAGCTCCTCTCCTCTCGACCGAAATAAACAAAACAACAAAAAAGCAAGAAAATCCCTAATCACTGCAACACAGATCAGGCACTTAGATTTGGAACCAACAGGCACGAAAAATCAACCAATGCAGACCAATAAGTTGAAAGGAACATGCAAGAAAAATACGGGAAGGAGGATTTGAGAGGGGGATGCCCACATTGATGTCATTGCCGATGGAGTCGATCTCCTTGCTAGCCCCCTTGTTGAACCAGTAGCTCCCCACCTTGTTTAGCACCTGGTCCATCTCCCTTCTCTCCTCTCCTCTCCTCTCCTCTCCTCTCCTCTACTCTACCCCCAAATCCCCAACTCGCCTCAAACTAGCTCGAGTGGAATGGATTTGATTCGAATCGAACTGGGGGAGAGATGGAGTTGAGAGCTGCTACTCCCTACCAGATTATATATGCTTCATTGATGAGTAGAAGAATAGTGTGGTGGTGTCAATTTAATTCCAATGCATGCGCTCAGTGTATGGACCTGGAACGATCTCGAGCATTAAATGCCACCTCGGATTAGTGACTTCTTCAGTGGCCTGTGGACCAGGTCTAGCACTTCTCAGCTTTTCTTTGTAAACAATGAGCAAATGATTGCGGCCATAACACGTCATGGGGTGAAGGATGCCAAATTGTTCACACAAATAGCACTATTGCCATCTTTTTTTCAACTTTGGCCTTCATACATTTGTTTTTGCACATCTAGTCCCCCTCCTCGAGCTCAGCAGCCGCGACAGGCGACACGTGATGCACTACAGGAGCTGAGCAAGTGCTACCGAGCTACAAAAGCTCAGCGGCACCTACTAAGCCACAGTTGCTCGGCAGCATTGTTACCAAGCCCCCAAAAGCAGCAGGTGATTAGCACTAATTAAATACAATTATCACTATTTAAGCAAATGCACTAATTAAAAATGTGTGGTGGCTAGCGTCATGCCGACCTACCAAGCTCCCCTAGCTCAATAGATACTGGCTGCGTTGCAAAACAGGTATCTAGGGATATATTTAAAAAAAATAGCTATAACACCATTCATATGAACAGTTGAAGATGCGACGAGAGTGACGTGGCATCTAACGGACGCTCCAACCTAACCACCCAAATTTCAAAATCTCTCTCTATATCTCTCTGTGTGTATATCTACTAATAGCACAATCTTTTTTATGAACTCTGGACCACAGCATCTTGATATGAGCAAATTCTGTGAACATGCACATCTAACTAAGCTTGATGAATCAATCTCCACATCCATCAACAGTGAGCAACAGTCATGGCACATACAACACACGGACACTTTACTACTGCTCGTTAAAGCCACAGCATTGCTGCCGGTATTTAACCGCATGACCTGTGTTTTCTATGCTCTTCGTGGCAAGTACTACAGAGCACATGGACTACAGATTACAGAGCACAGCCAGTTAAAATGAAGCAATTATAACAATAGGATATGACAAGCTACTAGTATAAACTTGACGAAGTAGAGCATCGGCATCACATATCATCATGTCCTATCCTATCCTATCCACCAACCGGCGAGTGCTATCCTTCAACCGCCGGCAAGTCAACAGCAGCGGCTACCCTGCTCGTCCATACTCCAGAATCAGATGCACCTGACACACACAAATCGTGTGCTTGTTTGGAACGCGAGAATTTCGTAGAGTACAACATAATACCGGCACGAATCCTACCAAAATCCGGCCGTCCAAGCAGGGCTTGAAGTGCCATTGATTACTATTTACCCTCATTCCTTGACACCATCACCATGGAGTGACAATAGAATGATGGATCATCAACCCCCAGCTAGCTTCGATCCTACATAAATTGAGGCACCATCGCCATGAAAGTAAACATGACGACACAGTCAGGTCAGTGTCTTGCATGCTAGCTAGCTGCAAGAACTAGCTGGAATCACATCATGCATATGGCGACCACATGGATTTGTCTTCCCCTCGTCGCTAGCATTTCCTCCGGCGCTTTGCGGTGGCCGGCTGACCGGCCGGGAAGCAGTAGCGGAGGGAGTTGTCCGGGGAGCAGATGTCCGGCACGAAGGCGGTGCTATCGGAGGCGCCGTGAGCGGCAGGGCGCCTCTGCCAGTGGAGGCCGGAGGCCGTCGGCGGGGAGGGGAGCTCCGGCACCGGCCATTGGATCTCCGGCACCTGCCCGAAGAGCTCGTCGGCGTTCCGGTCCTCCGATGAGGACCTGTAGTACGGCGAACAGTCGGTGCTGCCTCCGAGCTTCCCGCTGTCAGCCTGGTGGTTCGATGCATGTCATCGTGCAATGTCAGATCACTTACACAACTAAGCCAAAACTGTATATTTGCACGGATTAGTGGTGGCGATTGCATTGCGCAAGAACAAGTTGATTAATTCAAACTTCAAATATTGTGAAGAAAGTCAGCAATTAGATAGTATAGCAATGAGAAAGAAACGAGCTTGGCGCTGACCTTGGACGTGCCGCTCTCGCCGAAGCCGAAGCTGCCGTTGAAGTCGCTGAAGCCACCGAAGAACTCGCCGAGGGGCCAGTCCATCATGCCGCCCTGGCCGCCGAAAGCCAGCGCCCGCGGGCTCCGCTTCGGCGGGGTCCTGCTGGCCGCCTCCGCGTGCCGCGGAGCAGGGGAGACGAACTGCTCGTCCACGACCGACCAGTCGGGGAGGCTCCCGGTGACGCCGGTGGCGTCTGGCGTGGCGGTGGCCCAGCTGAAGTCGCCCTCGCCGTAGAGCTGGGCCGGGTCGCTCTTCGCCGGTAGCGAAGGGGACGGCTCAGGCGGGTCCAGGGAGTGGTCGTTCTCCTCCTGGCAGACCTGGACGCCGGTGAGCAGGAACCGGCGGTGCGCGGAGACGAATGCGTTGGCGGTGTGCACGGCGACGTCGCAGCTCCGGCAGAGCAGCGCGCGGTCCTCGAGGCAGAAGAAGTAGGCATGGCATTCCTAATCGGAGCCAAACATCGATCAATCCAAAATTCCCAATCCAAGAAACAACACGAACGAGCAAGAAGAGCGCGCGCGCGCGCGCACCTGGCATATGTCGCACTTGGGCGGCGGCGGCACGGGGGCTGCGCCGGGGGCGAGAAGTGGGAGGCGCTGGTGGTTGCCGGCGAGGCGGTTGGCGGCGTGGACATCGCGGTCGCAGCGTGCGCAGAGGGCGGCCTCGTCGGCGCAGCAGAGGACGCGCGCCTCCGCCGCCTCGCACGCGCTGCACAGCACCTTCATGTACGCACCCCGCCGCACTCAGCGAGCGGTCAGCTCCTGCGCGGATGGAGCGGAGTGGAGCTCGGAATCCAATTTCAGTTCCAAGTGGCGCGCCGGGGGAGGGAACGGTTGTGGTGTGGTGGTGTAGGCGAGGGCGGAGTGGGGTGGTGGTGCGGTATTATGAAGGCGCGCGGGTGGAGGAGGGGGACATGGGCAAGGGAACGGAATGGAATGGATTCGTGGGCACGGTGGAGGGGACGAAGGGGGCCGACGTCGCCGGCTCCCATTCGCCGGGACCTCGACGCCTAATGGCCGCAAAAATTGGAAGCCCATTAAAAATAGCATTTTTTTTAATGTTGGTTTATACTACCAACAAAGAGTATATGAGCTGCCAGTGATACTATGATTAGGGCTAGATATCGACCTAAACCGACGCCTTATTGAGCTTATTTTTCAAAATTAACCTAATTTAATTTAATATTATTTAATTTATAGTTTATAAGTATTTTTAGAATCGAACTAACAAACTTAACCGAGCAAGTGCGAAGTTCAATTTCACTCGGAATTGACTCATTGTAATGTTTAACCAATTAATAAGTATAATTAAAGTAATTGTAAATCAAGTTAACGAGCTCTACTAACGAGCTTTTTTTAACCCTTAACTATGATATTATATGCTAGTAACATCTATGCTCATTGAATGGGAATGTTTAATTAAATATGGTCTTGAGAGTATGGCTAATAGGAATTTTCAGCAACTTTAGCCCCCGTAAGTCGTCGTAATTCTTGATGTAGCCCCCGCTTGGTCGGATGGAGAAATTTAGCCTCTCCCCCCGGGCGCCGGGGAACCGCGCGAGGTGGGCTGGCGCGCCCACGGGTCACGTGAGGTAGGCTGGGTGTCCGCCTAGCGCGCTAGGTGGCCTCGACTGGTAGGCGCCAGATGGCCGCACTGTTGATTTTTTAGAAAAAAAGTTATACTAATTTTCTAGGAAAACAAATTCAAATTTTTTTATAGAAATTCTTAGATATAGAAAATGAGCTGCAAAAAATATAATTTTTTGTGTAGTGCCGTAACACGAATTTTTTGAAGTAATATATTTTTGTTCAAAATTACAGTAATATACCTTCAACCGGTGGGCAACATGTCGACAAGTCGCGCACTGATTTGCCGATTTAAATTAATAATAACAATAATAATAATAATAATAATAATAATAATAATAATTGATCCAATGAAAATAATTACGGGGCAATAAAGAGTAATTTTTGTAGGTAATATATCTAGCAAATCTTATTTGTATGTTGTTAGTTTTTTTGGAAATAAAATGGCAGACAAGGTAGGTTGATTCGTTTATGATTTTTGTAGACTCTCAAAGGTACAAAATCTGTTAAACTCATAATAATATTTTGTGATCATCTTATGTTATTGTAGTGTGACAGTTTTCTGAAGATATTTGTGGGGATGATTGAGGTTACATAAGTGTTTCCTTTTTTGGTCCTAACAGTGAGGGTAAATATATCATTTTTAGGCTCTGTTTGGATCCCATGGTCTAAAGTTTAGTTGTCTAAAGTTTTGGACTAAACTTTAGTTAGCTAAACTTTAGCCACTAAAGGTCATATTTGGATCCTGTACTAATGGATATGACTAAAGTTTCAAAAAAGACCATACCACCTCTCCTCGTTTTGTACGTCAGCCATTAAATGTGAGGTGAGAGGCCAACATGCATGGGTAAACACGTTTTTGTCCCTAAGAACCCAAAACTTTAGCCCTCATTAGTTGGGTTTGGCCAACTAGTTGGCTAACAACTAGTTGGGGCTTTGGCTAAACTTTAGCCCACTCATTAGCCCTCCTGTTTGGATCCTCAAGGGCTAAAGTTTAGCAACTAATTGTTAGTCCAAGGATCCAAACAGAGCCTTACACTTACGCATGTTTGCGAAGGGTGATTGAGGCCACTTCTCCAACATTACGCAACCCTAATTCAGTAGTTGGCCTGAATTCTGTATGTACAACCGAACCGTAGAGGTTGGATTGCGTAAAGTTGAATCGAAGATCAGGTTAAGTCAACAAAATTGTACTTACTACGCTGCACAAAATCAGATACTAGAACTTAGAAGGCATACCGCAATTTTAGCAAGAAAAACAAATAAGTCAAGAAGTGAGTACCTCCGGTCTGAAAAGAAAAGTGACGACGTACAATACACGAACTATTTTCATACGTACTGCCTACTGGTATGCCTGTTCATGGGGATTCCGGCATGAGCTCGGGCTGGGCTCCGGGTTAAATCTTTCAAGCCCATAGGCCTGAGCCAGAGCCAACCTATCATGACAACAGTTCTTTTCTTTTAGGTTTATAGCTTAATTTTTTTTACAGTAATTAGCTTTCAAACGAAATATTTTTTAAAAATAGAGTCTATAAGTTAATTGTAGTAGACATTATCCTAACTTTATCTATATCAACCAAAATCGCACACAAATATTTCTCTCTGTACCCTCTCTTATGAATAGTCAGAATTCAAAATTTTAAACCGAAAATCATAAATCATAAACCACAGCTTAAAAGAACCCACCCAATTACTTTATAATAGTTTTATATATATTTCAGTGTATTCTTTTGGACAAGGTATATTTCAGTGTATTCTCCACGTAAAATAATGTATATATAATATTTTTCTCAAAAGTATAGGAAAATGTAGCTATTTCTAGCCTTCGGGCCTTATATGTATGTCCCAGCGCGAAGACCAGCTTGGCCGGAGAACAAATCTATTTGGGTACCATGTCCTTTAATCTTACGCTATTATTAATCATGTAAACCAGAGGAATTTTCTAAAAACCAACCTCTTGGTTTACAATGGTATCTCTGTGAATATGTATTAAGGGGGTGGTGTTGGTTAATAACATAATTATTTTGAAGGCTGGGACTGGTCACCGGTTGGCGACAAATTACATATTATAAAAGTATATTCTCATGATGAATGTAGTCAACATATATTTATGCATCGACGATCGAACTTAAAATGTTTAGCAGGCAGTGATTTGAAAACAATTAATTTATATTTGCAATACGAAAGGAGTATTTTTGTTTTGACAAGATCGAGAGATTAGTTTGTTCGCAGACGGAATTACTTTCTCCCAAATCTTGCAAGACCATTGTCCTATTTTTTTTAAGGTTGTGGTTGATAATTTTTTGTTATGGCTGATAATTTTATGTTATATTTTTCGTGACGGTAGCGAACAACTTATACAATTTTAGGCTATAAGTCGTTTGAAAAATCTGTTTCAATAAATCGTCCTATTTGCTTCAATTTTTAAAGAAACCAAAAGATAAAAAAAACAAGGTCATTTATGACATGCACAAGTACTGGCTACGGCGCGACACATGTGAATTGAGTACAGATCCAGTGTAGTAGTATATGGGTGGCTTCGGTAGCAGGGTGGGTTCTTTCAAGTTGTGGTTGTGGCTTTTGGGTTATTGTTTTTCTGAATTTTGACTGTTCACGAGAGACAATACACAGAGAAAAACAGTCGTATACGATTTTGGCCGATATAGCTGAACTTGATACAGTGTCTATTACATTCTACTTATAGACTCTGTCTTAAAAAGACACATCATTTAAAAGCTAATTACTATAGCAAAAGATCAAAAAGCCAAAGTCTTTCCGAACTCACCATTAAGCTTTGGCTTTAACTTTTGTTACTATAGTAACTAGTTTTTAGACAGTGTGTTTTTTCGCTTTTTGGTAGCACAAGCTTTGGCTCTGGATTTGTTATCATCTTCGTCTGTTCGTTATGTTATTAGCGTATAGGCTGTAATTAAGTAGCTCTTCCTTGTTAGGAAGGAAAAAAAAGGGTCTTGGTCTACCTGAAATGGCTACAAGAGGCTAAGCTAACCAATCTTTTACCCTCTTTTTTTACAGGTTTTGCTATAGTAATCCTTTTCCTATTTCAAATCCAGCGCCATCCTCGTCCGCTTTTGTTTCAGGATTCTATTTATGAATTTTAGCGTATGACTTATGATTTCTCTTGAATAAATAAACGAAACAATTTCTTTGCTGTTTTTTTAAAGTGATTTATCGATATTCGATTTATTCACATAGATACTTGCACTAAGACTAAAACCATAGTCATAAACTATTAGCCGTAGATAAAAAAAAAACCTATCAAAGGTTCACTCAACCACGGGCGGATCCAGGAAAAATTTTAGAAGGGGCTGAACAAAAGCGCTACAGCGACATAACTCCACTACGACCCCCCACAGAAGACAAATATAATAGTTTGAAGTAGTCTTATATCAAAACATCGATGAACGATAACAATCACAAAATACATCATGAAAAATAAAGGATGCAGTTTATCCATACCGAAAGGCTAAATTACGAAACTAATAGACGACGCGTGACGGTGACACCCATTATTCATCCGGAGAAGCAATCTACACAAATAGACATAATTGATTAGTTAAACAAATATGGACCTCCAAATTATGAATTTAGAAGAGAATAGAGCGTACCACTAAATTTTTAGGCAATAACATACAGCGTTTTTTCATCTCTTGAAACCGCTTTTTGATCTTTTCATTATCAATGTTTCTAAATATCTCCTTCTCATTATAGCATATCATCAAGTCATTGAGCCATTCATCGCCCAATTTACTACGCAAATCTGTCTTTATAATGGACATGGCTGAAAATATCCTCTCAACTGAGTCTTTTGAAATGAGCAATAAGCTGCATCAAACCAAGTCTTTTGAAATGATCTCCATTCACCACTCGTCCATTTACGAGGAAATAGAAAATCACGAGGTTGGATTGGGACACTCAAAGCATATGCTCTCTTTACTTGGTCTCTAATTTCAGGTTGATAATCATCAATTTTTTGGCGGTTTCCAGGGTCCCCAATTATGTCCGATTGACTAAACTCTGCTCTAGGTTTCTTTGGTTGACTTGTGCTCTCATTCTGAAATCTGACATGCACATGCCAATCACATATTCAATTCAATCATTCAATCACAGACAAATAAGGATTTAAGTTCCAAAGTTCAGTAGTTCACCTAATCGATGTCGACCTTGCCTAGTTGCTGTGGAGTGCGATGCGATCGGATCGTTGTTGGCGGTTGGCTTGGCGGCTAGCCTCGGCCCGCGCGACGCGCGCCGCCGGCGCCGCGCCCGCTGGCGCTGCTGCTGCGCGCGCGCTGGCGGTGGCCACCGTCCGCCATTGCTCCACGCTGCGCTGCGTTCATGAGCCGCCGCGGCTGCAGTTGCGCCCGATGGAATTTGGGGTGGCCAGATACTAGGGTTTGCCTTGGGCTTTGGCTTGGCTAGAAGCTCCTCTATGGGCTTTGTTAATGTGATTATTTCGTGGGCCGGCCAGATGAATTGTTGGCCCAATTCGCAAGGGAGGTCATCTCCTACCTTCAGCTCGACCTCAGCTCCTCCTACACCATACATCCATGGCTAAAAATTTATAGGGGAGCTCCAAGGGTTCGGTAACGGTAGGGGGGATCGAACCCCCCGCCCCACCGCTGGATCCGCCCCTGCTCAACCACAAGGGTACAGCCCTAGACCGTAGCTTGTCGGCAAATCGACATTGAGCAGCAATGGCATGATCTACGTACCACGAAAAGGTGGCAGCCGTGATGGAGAAGGAGGAAGTCGTAAGGTAGTAATTCGTCCACGAGAGAGTCAACAGTGATTTGACAAGGGTATTACATACCGATCACATCAACGGTGCAAAACCTAGGGTTATTAGGGTGGGGGCATAGAAACCGCAAAAGGAATCGTCTTTTAAAAAGTGCATATTTTCAGGGACGACGCAGAATTTATTAGGGTTAACAGGGGAGGGGCGCGAAAATCACAAAAGAAAATTCATGTTGATAGAAAAAGTAAAGCGCACATGTTCTATGAAGATATGTAGTATCTATAACTAAACTCTGTGTATACAGCTTTATTAGACTTTCCCAGTTCTTCGCGAGACGAAATGTGGCAGGGGCTCATCGTCTTATCCGTTTGGTTCTGGAGTTCGTTCCCCTGCATGCATCTGATGCATGCAGCTAGCTCAAGCTAAACCATATCCTGTCTGGACGCAATCATTGCGACAGTATGGAACCTGATCCCTGAGCTCCGAGGATGAAAGCGACCAGGACCTGATGTGTTCTCCACCACCAGTGCGACAATCCCAGATGCAGTGCAGCAACTTGGCCAACTCCCCCTCCGCACCGTTTTCTAGACCTGTTTTCAAACAGTTTCTTGACTTCTCACTTGTGGCTTCTACCATTTTGAGTGTGTTAGTTTCTTGATATAGTTTTCTCTCTCTCTCTCTCTCTTGTTCTGCATTATCCATGAGATATAATGGTTATTTTTTATTTTTTATCTTTATTTTTCTTTATTGAATGTTTTAACAAAAATTAACTGTTAGCTACAGCACCAATTCAGTCAAGAACCAAAAGCACTGCAGCCGAATTATTTGGGGGTACACTATCACTCGTCTACTAGGTGGGGGTGGACTTGCACTTCAGCTGATCAAGCTAGCTGGTCCAGAAAAGCACACGAACAAGCTGCAGGTCTCTCGCTGGTCCACAAAAGATACATGGAGGACGGTCGCAGGTTAAAGGGGCATTCATATTAGTTTTTTAGATGTTTTTTAGTTGTGATTTATGATTTTTTAACTAAAAAATAGTAATAGCTGAAAAAGTGGTTTTTAGAAGAAATATGCGAGCGATGAAAAACCGAAAAGAACACAGCTATAAGCTTTAATGAGAAATTGTTTTATTTTATTTGTTTAAAAAATATAAATCATAAAGTATAAACCGAAAAAAATAAAGCCAAAGTTCTCCAATATGCTAACAGCAGCTGATTTATACTCCCAAGGGAGTGACCGCATGCGAGGCCACGGCAGTTGCTGTCGCAGGAAGGATCCGGTCGTTGTACGAGTGGGCAGGGGACTGGAAGCGTGGCCGCCTCGGCACCTGAACACGCGCCGGATCGCCAGTGGGCCAAGCGCTCTGCTTTACTTTAGACAGCTAATTAGATTTAATACACTGCTGCTTAACATTTTTTTTGTGAAAAAACGGTCTTGCTGATGGTTTTTTATACGGCTGTTAGATTTTAGCTCGAAGGATGACTACAGCGGAGTTAGTTTTTCACTTAAATATTCAATTAAAGGAAAGAAGAAAAAAATTGTTACATCTCCACAAATAATAAAAAAAGAAGAAAAAATATATTAAAAAACTAATATATTTTAAATGGCTTTTAGTTTCCCTATGATAGGAGCGAAACCAAAAACCGTTATATTAGGCTTGTTACCTGTTCTTCCTGGACTCTTCCACGGTCTTACACATTAGGTGTTTCCCTCCTAGAGGTGGGACTTGGTAGGGCTTCTTTGGGCGGCCAGAAACCACGGCAAGACGCGGCTCGGCCCAAGCACGCCCGCGCCGACACGTGGCGGGCGTCTGCGCGCGCACGCACGAACGGTGGCGGTGGGCTTCAAAATCCCAGACGGTGGGCGCGCGACGCGGCGCGGCGGTCGTCGCGTGCTCCGCAAGACGCGGCCGACGAAAACGCGGTTGGCGAAACTATTTAAAATTGATTTCTTAACTATAGTAAATTGTACTCATGACTCTCCTTGAGCTTTTCTATTTGACTAGTTGGGTAGGCCTATGCTAGATTGTCGGCGATGTCCACGCACGCCATAGTCTAATTTGCACCAAGATATGCATTCCATTGGACTAGATGACCAAGTTCGAAGGTGAAATGGCATGAGACAATAGAATCGAATTTTAAGTAGGTTTTAATAAAGGCGGATACAAGAGAAAGGAAGATAGCGGTCATCGCTACCATTGTCGCTATCGCTTTTGTCGTGTATAGTTACTTTGAAATTTGGGCTTGGTGCGCACGCACGCTAAGCGCCACGACGGTGGGCTTTGGGCGTGCTTGGGCACGGTCGAAGACGAGGCGGGCGGCGCGACGCGGACGCGGGATGGCCGGATGACGCCAACCGCACGCGACGCGGCGGCCGGCTGCGGTGGGCTGGACCGTGCCGGCACGGCACGGCCCAATTCCCACCTCTATTCCCTCCCTTGTTGCATTTGACCATAAGCTAGCTGTGACGGACACATCATCCACACGTGGCATGGCATGTCATGTGTCACCTCCAGCTCCAGGTAACAGCGTTCGTATCCAGCTGGCCCGAGTGGCCAAACCACAAGATCCTTGGGGCCCAGCTAACACACAGCGACTGCCGAGTGGGCCCCCTTCGTTGGGATCTGTGGTGGGCCACACAGAAATATCTAGGCTGGGAAAATAGGTCTCCCTCTCCAGCTGGCGAAGAGACGGACAGATGGATGGATGGATGCAACGAGCCAACAGGACGCACTCGATGACTGGACGATGGACCGATGTGCAGGAAGAAATCCATCCGGGGAGCAACCAAGCTAGCTAGAGTCGCGCTGTCTTTGGCAGGCTCTTTTCGCATACAGGCGACGGCACGGCTGTTAGGGTTTTTTTCCTGCCACGAGTGATTAGACGAATGAGTTAAATATTAATAAGTTCAAAATTATTTTAAAAAACGATTTTAATAAGTTATTTAAAAGTAAAATATTATTATATTTATTTATTTGATATAAGTCGTAAGCCCTAAGCTAGCCCATTAATTCACTCGGTCTCGTGACGAGAGAAGATAGGAGACGTGCCATTCATCGGGTATGGCCGGGTATGATGGGCGAATTGGTGTATATGGAAGTGATCCAATCCGACTCATATGGGTGCTGAAAATGACGTGCCCACATACTACGTACGACCAATGCCGATCAAATAAGAGGGTTGACAACGAGCTTCTATTTCTAGATTTTTAATTTCATTATTATTTAGCCTTTTGGGTTTCAAAAGCTTTTTTACTTTTTTCTGCTATTTTTTTTGCATTGTTGTGATGATACAACTTTTTAATTTTTTAAATTTAATTATGTTAGAAAAAACTAACAGTAGTTACAATATATTCTCATCTGTTACAGTAAAAAAGCCAAAAGCTTGAACTTATAAGCCCAACTAAGCATCACCTAAACCTCCTTATTCCAAGCATGGGAAAAATCCCATGAAAATTGAATTCTTTGATGCGAAAGTCCTGCAATATTGTTATGGAACTCTTGCATTCCAAATGAGCCCTAGCTCCTATATGGCGGTACTATCATCATTTCTAGGTCCCGCTCGGTTAGGCTGAAAAGCTGTGGTTTATAGCTGAAATTGCAATGTAGTTGGCTGAAATTACACTGTAGCTGAAGGTGGCTTATTTGGTGTAATTAAATTTAAAAATAGAAAAAATATGTTATCTCATCACGGACAACGCAAATGAATATGGGAAAAAACGGGTAAAAAGATGAAATTTATAAATAGTAAAAAATAAATTAAAAACTAGAAACTCAAACTGAAATTAGCGAGGTCCTATTCTACCTGTTGCCTTCAAGTCTGTGTGATTACCGAATAGTGACCTCGAGCTTTTTGCCGATACAGACTCTCACCTTGTTAGCAAGGTCTTGTCAAAATAAAATTTTTGAAAACGTATTTCTTTTCCTTTTCTTTCCTTTTGAGTTAGACGAAAAGTCGGCGTTCAATCGAGTGATTCCGTTCGCTCCTGCAAGGTGTTGAAGCTGTTCTTTTTTACTTTTTAATAGCTTGTAGTTTTTTTCTTCTCTCAGCGATTACTGTTTGTTAAACTAATAAACTATAGTTAAAAATTATAAGTTTCAATCAAAAATAAAAAAACATATCATATACTAACTTATGGCCCTATTTTTTTTATTCGCCTTTTTGGCTTTGACTTCTTTTAACGACTATTATTTATTATTCGGCACCAAAAAGATGGGCTACTAGTGTACTGGCCAGGCATAAGTGGTGCCAAAAGAGAACCCATATGTAACTCTGGGTCATCCTTTTGGGCTTGAAGTCCAGCCCAATTCACAATAGGCCCACGGCCATTGACTCCTCTCCCTCTCGAGAAACAGCGTGCTAATTTCGCCAACATGAGACATACGATAGTCCAACAACAACACACGCGTGCAAGTAATACCGGAGCAAGGATCGAAGTTTAGAATTGTATATCAAAAACCATACAGTAGAGGTTAGTCTAACCAATGTGGTGCTCTTGCTTGAGCTTGACCTCTATCGCGAGAATTCCTTAATTTAAAACCGCTGCAGTGGCAGAATTAGACCTCAGACTATTTGGGCTGTAATCTGAGGCCTAACTAAAGACTATTAAAATTCATAAAAATCATAAAAAACAGAGTTAGCTCAAAAGTTAACCCAAGAGCAACTGGCATAGACTGGGGCTTAGGCTTGGAATGGTTCCACCCCTGGACCGCTGGAGTTAGAGGAAAGCCACAAAATCCACAAGCTCTACCTAAGTTGGCTCATGAGTAGCAGGTTCCTTCTTTTGGGGTGTGTCTGCCTTTATTTTTCGTTTTTTAAGATGACAGTAGACGATAGAAACATTGATAGCTTATACAATTTTAAACTTAAAAATCTATTGCGTGGCTAAAGGTCATGCTTCAAATATAGAGTGGCTACATTACATAAAATATAGTGCCTACGTTACATGAACTACTGATTACACCACACATATGTATCATGGAAGAATATGGAATACTCCACTTTTAATCGAGAGCGGTGATACATGTGCTGCTCAGTTAGACTGAAATAAGTTGGTTTATAACTGAAATTATACTATAGCTGATTGAAATTATATTGTAGCTAATGATGACTTATTTGGCGTAATTAAATTTAAAAAATAAAAAAAACAAATTAGCCCATTATAGACAATGCAAACGAATACGGGAAAAACTGACAAAAAAGTTCAAAAAAAATTAGAAAGCTAGAAAAAAAGAATTTAGGAATAGTAAAAATAAATTAGAAGTCAGAATTTCAAACCGAAACGGGAGGCCACAATCGTGACCGTTGAGTGGGATAATTGGACGGCGGAGAACGCGTGGCACGTACCGAAGGTGGCTAGGCTAGATCACGGTCCGGACGAGGCGCGCGGCACGATCGGTCGACGTGAAAGGCACGTGAATGCGCATCCAATTAATATTGCTTCGGTAGTCGCATGAACGGCACGTACGCCTCCTCCGGCCCGGCCGGTCCGTCCGCTACCAGCTGCTATCGTCGCAGCGCCAGCGCGGCGCGCGGAGGCCGTGCAGTACGGCGCGCCTCCTGTTGGCGCGACGACAGAACGTACCACGTGAGCGCGCGTTCCGCAGCTGCCACGCGCCGGGTCTCCAACCCCCACCACCACCGCTTGGCCTGCTGCTGCCCGGCTTTACTCCCCTGTTCATTTCCCTGACTAACAGGTTCATAAGGATACGGGCCTGGTGTTACCGACAGCTGCGATTAAAGGCCCGGTTCAATTCGACTGATTGCTTTGGTCTTTCGATTGCGGCAACAGTGTAGCCGTTATTAGCTTTTAGTAAAGATATTTAATTAAAAATAGAAAATAGAAAAAAGTATGTCTCGAAGGACAATGCAAAGAATAAAAAAAATAAAAGTCAAATTACAAAGTCACCGTATTAAAAAGCTCATGGCTTTTAGTTAGAAGCTAACACCTGTTTGAAGAACTTTTTTAGCTTATAGTTTATGATTTTCTTTAAATAAACAAATATGACGATTTCTCCACCGTCTTTTAGAAATAGCCTATTAAACGGCTGTATACAAATGCTCGTGATAAGGCTACGTGGAACACACATCTTTTTCCTATCCTCAGTCACACGTGGTAAAAATTCTAGCGTTTCGAGTAGGGCCCAAGTGGTTGGAGCGAGACGGAAAATCAATGGCTGAGATTCGTGCAACACTATTGTGTAGTATATATGGGTATGCGTATGGGTCTGTCGCAATCAATTTACGCGTCTATGGTATGAACGTTCGCCCCATAACTACAGACTGAACGTCGCTTCTCTCCCAACATCTCTTCCTTCCCTTGTCTCTGACGAGCCTCCACCTTCACCTCTGCACGTCTCCTCCTTTCTCTCCGGTGAACTGCTCTTTCTGGTGACGCCTCCGGCATATCCTCTTCATATAACAAAAAGAAAGGAGGCATTCAGCGAGGGAGGCTCTTGGCCAGAGGGCGTTCGGCGTTCGGGGCGATCGCCGAAGTGCGGCGCGAGGCACTGGTGACTAGCGACTTCGCCGTAGCTTGCGCGGAGAGGAGGCTTACTAGAAAGAAAGATATTCATTCCTCAGCTACGAAACTCATGCTCAACAGCTAGCAAATCCTCTGGATTTAAGTCATGGGATAAAATTGTTTTTCTATATTAACTAGCTTTTAAACAGAGTATCTTTTCAAGATAGAATCTACTAGTTAATTGTAATATATACTGTACCGACTTTATTTATATTGGTAAAAATCGCATGTGAGTTTTTATTACTCTATAATCTCTCACATAAACAGCCCAAAAGTCACAAATCACAGCTAAAAGTCATAAGCTTATGGGCCTGTTCTTTTCGGCTGCGGCTTATGGCTTTTGGCTGAAATTTTTGAATTTTGGCTGTTTACGGTACAGATTTCGGAGAGACAGATATCCACTTGCAATTTTTGCTGGTACAGATGTTGATCTTTTAACGTGTAGATCGTTTAACTTGTAGACTCCGTCTTGAGAAAATACTCCGTTTGAAAGTTAGGTACTGTAGCAAAAATCAAAAGCCGCCGACTTGTGAGGTAAAGAATAGGCCCTATATAAAAAAAGGGCCCTGTAGTTTCCTCTGGGGCCATCCCGGCCGTGAATTTCATCGTGAGGGCGCTGGTGGGTTTGTTTCCTCCTACCTATCTACGCAATTCTCTATCTTTGTTCATGGGCGCGCGGAAGGTAGGTACATCATCTGAGACAAGTTGTATTTCAAAGGAACTTCGTAGTAAATTATCTAGCTCAGTTATGTAAGATCTTGTGCTGTGATTCCTGCGTTCCAAATGGATGCCAGCTTCAAATTAGAATGCATATCATTTTATTTGTCTTCGTATGCATTTGGTGTTACGGACCCACTTGGAACGCTAAAATTCAAAAGAAATCATATGGAAATTTATTATATTTATTATTAAAATAAAGATAAAAGAAGCTACCATATTCGTTGACAAGGTCTGGAAATTCTCCCGTTAATAGAGAAAATAGAGAAAGATGGAGGTGTACTAGTTGTTGATTAAAAAAGATCAACAAAGATAGTTGAAAGCATGGGATGCCTTTTATCTAACTCTTCATCGAGAAATTGTTTGTTTTCAACTGGATTGGATTCTGAGCTACACTTTTCCAGCAGGATGTAGACACAGAGGTTCATCTACACTGCCGATTACGGTGGATCTAAATTATAACGGTGGATATTAATCATATATATCAAAATTGTTAAAGTTATATAAGAAATCCAACTCTAAATTCAGTCATGCACGTTAGAGTTCTATAACGAATACAAGTCTATTTTCAAATATAAACATATATATTATAAAATCGAGCCACGTACTTGCACGAAAATTTTGGCTACTTATACAAATCACAATTTTTTGTGAAAGTTCCGTGAAATTCAAGCACGCCCTAAATGGATGGAATCGATCCATGTGGTAGATCTTGAGCGGATACGTACACCCTGAAACGTGTTGCAACCCGTGCTAGGGGAGTGATCGATGATATACAGAACACTCACGTTGCGCGATCGGAATGTGGATGGCCATTGACTGAAGGTTTAATTAGCTCCTGGTTTCTGTTTGTTGGGCAGCATATAAAAGTCACTGCGGTAACACTACCAGTTCTCATCTGAAAAAAACACTGGTACCAGTTCTGAGATGAGTTCTGACCTACGTGCCGAGGTACGTTTATTTATGGCCATCGCCCTAAATCATGATCAAGAATCGAGGACACTGTTTACGCAATTATACCAGAACGATCTCGTCAAAAATTGCACTGGAGTTGTATGTACCCTCCTGTGCTAAAACTGCAGTTTCATTGTCGTTTCTGTTTGGCCAGAATCTGGGTCCTGGTTCCTTGCCAAAAAAAAGAGTCATGCTTATAATTAAGCATGCACAATAATATGCCAATCAATCTGAGTGCCTTCCCTGTTTTTTTTTAAGGGAAAGGCCCCTAGGGGCTTCTGCATTTATCTGGTTATAACAAAAGTTGAGTACATGAACCACCAGATTACACAAATAATCCTAAAGAAAGAAAATTACATTCCAGTCCTTTAGTTTCTTCTGTAAATTAACCTTGCCGCCCTGAAGAAGATGGTAGTGGTCTTGAGGCATCGAAGGAGCCGGAAAGTTCCATACGCAGGAGGCGTAGACGACCAACGTCCGCCGTGCAACTGCTGTGGATTTGAGGAGAGGGCGCCATCCCTAACTCGACCAAAGAGGGTGGGTGGCGTCGGCCCGGCTGCTACCGTCGGTCTTGAGGGTCTGAGCGCCAGATAGCTCCACTTGCAGGAGGCGTAGACGACCAACGCCCGCCGTGCGACCGCCGTTGATTGAAGAAGAGGGTGGGTGGCGTGCCTGGATGCCACCACCGGTCTTGAGGGCCTCCACAATGGAGGTTGAGGGAGACCGATGCCTGGGGAGATCCACACCGGCGACAACAAGCCATTGCAAGCAAAGCCGACCGCGGAAAATGAAACTAGATTTGGTGGGGAATGTGTGGGATGAAGAACTCAGCCACAATTCAGGAGAAAATTCGCACGTACGAATTCTTCTCAAGAACTTTAATGCTCGGCTGCAACTGTCTAGCCAGAGATTTTCTTTTTCTCTATTATCTTGCTCTTATTCATCTCAACCTTAAGATCAGTATTTATAATACATGTATAGACCAATCTATGAAATAACTTAAATAAGGAAAGCCTAACGAAGGAAATATACTGACCAATTTTGATCTGGTGCCGATTGTACCAGGATTCTAATACTCTGTTACTTGACAAGTCTAGATTACTTTCGAACAATCTCTCCCCTAATCTAGACTTGTCTTCTCCTAGTTCAGACTCAGCATATGATCCAAACTACCAGTTACGTCTCCACATAAAGCAATCTATATGTAAACTAAACGTGTAGCTGCATGCAGGAACTCAACTCAATTGGTATATATTCATCTACATACAAAGACTCTAACTTATTGAGACAGACGGTCCCAACTATAGCTTGCCTAACTTATACTTGACACAGGACGACGAACACATATCCTTAACGTCCCGAACTTAACTCTACGGACTCGACTTAGGACGGCAAATATATCTCCTCAATGTCTCGAACTCATCTCCAAGCAGCGTCACACCATCATCGCTGTTGGCCTCACACTAATGTTCACCTTAGGATGATGAACATCGTCATCACCAATGGCTTCACACCATTCATCTTTGGTGTGCCATGGCTGTATCACCATGATGCGCCATTGGCCACCACCTCACGTATAGCCTCAACGTCGTCGTAGCCTCTCGGGTTGTCCCTTCGTCATGCATGGCTAAACACAAAGAACAATGTTTCTGGTGTGGCACAACTAGCACATTTTGCTTCCTTCACACAATTAGTGCCAAGATGCATCATCTTCAATGCCTCCTATGCATCTTTGACTATCTCCTTTTTGGCCAGTAAGAAGAGCATCTTCTTTAAGATACCCTGATAGATAGCCGCCAATGTCATCTAGTCCTTAGGCTCATCAATGTTGTTGTTCTAGATAGCATCCTATACTCATTGAGTCCTCATGTATATCTTCATCTTTATTGATCAGACTGTATAATTGCTCATCGCGAGCATCGGATAATACAATAAGACTGTGGAACTCTTCTTTGCCATCACATCTGATGTTATCTCGTCACCGGTGACACTACTTTCCGGAGAGCACGACATGATCTTAAGTATACACGGATCAAGAACTCCGGCTCTGGTACCAATTGAATGTTGGCACAACCATCAGGAGAAAACTCATACATACAATTCACGGTGGAAGAGAACAAGAATATGCACACAAGAACTTAGGTGCTTGACTGCAACAACCTAGCTAGAGCTTTTCATTTTCTCTATTCTCTTGCTATTATTCATCACAACCCGAAGGTCAGTATTTATAGTATATGTATAAACCTATCTATGAAATACCTTAAATAAAAAAGTCAACATACTAATCAATTTTGTTACATGCTGATTGCATTAGGATCATATAACACCCTATTACCTGACAAGTGTAGCTTACTTTTCAACAAAGAACCTACTAGACCACCAGACCTAGAGACGTGGGAAGGGGGATCTTCCGATCCGGCTGCAGATCAACCAGATCTCGGCCTCATCGACGCGATGGTGGCGATTGCATGGAGGCGGATGGGAAGAAGGGCAAAGGGGAAGGCAACACTCGCCACTTCCACTTGGGTAAACTCTTTATTAGTTGGGAGGAAGTCTTACTTCGCGATGCCGGACAGGAGGAAGACCACCAGTATGGAGACGATGAACTCCTGGAGATGGACGGCGGCGAGCAGGCTTCTCCAGCCATATATAAAGCAAAGAAAAGAAATAAACTAAGCTATGCACATGGTTGGGCCTAGAAGTGAAAACGGATCGGATAGTTTCCGATCGATCCGGATGAAAATGAATACGGATTGTTTCGAATCGAATTTTTTTGGATAATTCTCAGATCAGAAACAAATATGTATTTTTTTGTCGGAAACGAATATAAATACAGTAGGCCTGATATCCAACGAATACGAATACAGATTATCCAGATAATACGGATCCGAATATCCGAGATTTCAGCCCAACATTGCCCTGCCCAAGCCAACCTCTCTCATCTCCTCTACCACCATCCCACTAGCAAATATTTATATTTATTAAAAAATAAATTTAGTATTGTTGGTAGATTAAAATTTATACCGATTAAATTGATGTACTGCCGTTTAAATCATTCTAATGCAAATTTAAATTCTTAATTAATTTATTAGTCACATGTAAATGGTAGAAATCCATTAATAATTATTTAGGACTTTAGAAAAAATTAACTGTCGTTTGAAGATTTAAAAACTGTACAATAGTATGACTATTGTGGATAAAAATACTTATGCTTGTTTAGATTTCATTAATATTTTGACAAGATAAACTATTTATGTGTTTTCATTGATTTTGGATGTATAGTTTAAGGGGTTTTCATATTCCGATAAATATTTGTGACCATATTCGTTTCGATTCGTATTTGCTCCGTATCTGTATTCGATATTATTCGTATTTATATTCGTATCCGAGGTATCCGTATTTGTATCCGAGAAAAAAATATAAAAATAAATATGGTAAAATTATTATCCAGCTATATTCGATCGGTTTGCATCCATAGTTGGGCCCCTCCCATTCGTCACTGGTAGCCCACCGGGTAGCTGCGTATTGAGCACAAAGCCAACTATTTTTCCTTAAGTGTTAATCTTTTGCTCCCGAAGTCCCTTCTCATCCAACTGATGGTGAGAATACGACGAACCATCTGCGCCATTCTTCCATGTCTATCACTTTCTCAATATTTATCATTCCCAAATTTTAATTTGCCTTCAATCAATATTTAATGATTTGTCGCTTCTTACTTCTCTCTTGGAACAAAACCTAATTATTTTTTAAAATCTTAGACCGGGCGCTCTGGCATTCGTTGTCGAGTGTATATATCATGTGAAAACTAGCTAAATGTTGAAAATCTGTGAAAACAAGGTGTGAAAGTTTTCACAAATTCTTAAAAAAAATACCAAATGTGGAGGATAGAATATTCTATAGTCGTACAAAATTTCAAAGTCTAACTCAATCACATTTATGAGATCTAAAAAAGGAAACTGCTTAGTGAATAGTACCATGTCACTATCACGAAGAATTTGTCTTTTTCATTTTGTACAATTTGATTTGAGTTTGACATTAAAATTTTGTATGACTATAGAACATGCCATCCTCTACATCTAGTAGTAATTTTTTTTAAAAAAATTAAACTTTCATACCTGATTTTCACAAATTTTCAACATTTAGCTGGTTTTCACGCGATATGTCCCCTTCACTCTTAGAGGTGAGCACAAGCGTCGAGCCAAGGCTCGAACGCCTGGTGGGTAGGGGTGAAAATGGGTCGGATTCGGACGGATATTGCTGTTACCATATCCTAACCCATATTTTTTCTCCGGATTCGGTACCAATCGGATTCGGTGTCGGATCGGTCGGGATTAACCCATTTCGTTTGCACCCCTACTTGTTTGTAAGGAATGCATACAGTGCAGTAAATAGAGTAGGACGCACTGACTTGATGTTACTATTTAATAGCTGATGTGGAAGATTTTATTTTACCATTGCAAAAGAAAATGAAACGTCAAATAGTAGCACTAACCTGAAATCAAACTTGAAGATGTATCGGATTCGGACGGATATTCGGATTCGGACGGATATTGCTGTTACCATATCCTAACCCATATTTTTTTCTCCGGATTCAGTACTAGTCGGATTCGGTACCAATCGGATTCGGTGCCGGATCGGTCGGGATTAACCCGACCCGTTTTCACCCCTACTGGTGGGCGACTAACCTTTAGCCAGTTCTAGAAAACCTTATTAATCCCTCGTTTAGACGCTTAGATAGTATGCCACCGCCCTTTCATATTTTGCTGTAGATCCGTCATCGGTTAATATTCTCATATAACTAATATATACCATCCTATATTCGTATATTAGTGAAGAAACACGGGTAGGCTATGCTACAATAATTCAACAATTTCTACCGCGTAAACCAAGAAGACATGCTAGTAATAAATCATGGATCATTACCACTAGACACGCAGTATAATGGAAGAAAAATTAGAGTAGCCCAGTCTAACATTGCGCACATATCGTACAGTGGAAATAGTTGATCGTCCAATATCCTTGGCCACCGATTGTCTCCCCCAGTAGTGAGGCCTCACGTATGTCGTGGATTGTTCTCGATCAGCGTAGCAACAACTGTGGCAGCACCTATAAGATATCCACACGTTCAAGAGAGGAATGCTGTGTGTTGGTATGCTAGCACCAGCATGTACGGTAGGGCCTTCGGGGAGGTGCCAGTTAAGGTTCCAGTGGATGGTGCAACGTCCCCAAAAGCCATAGTGCCCCCCTTATAAAGAGCCTCCTTACTAGAGCCCAATGCTAAGAGCCTATTAAGATGTGAAGCCCACATGAACATATCCTATCCAAACCAATTTATTCCAGCCCATCAAGTGTGACATTGTAGGTTCATATATACTTGACCATGACCCAAAAACCCCTTTTCGATCCACAAGTCGGTAGCAATCTCTAGCAAAACATAGCGCCTCCCCAAGTTCACACCAAAACCATACAGAACAAACCTATATAGCGCCAATGTGCTGATCCATTTCCCTCACGATACTATATCGAACTCAATGTGAGATACATATCATCCTATAATAGCTCGATCATTCACTCAATCTTATAGTTGATTACACACTTACGGTTTACTCTTAAACCACATTCACTATGGCCATACACTTCCTAATCCAAGCACATCGAGTGCCTTAGAGATATCTCTCTCATTAAGGAGGAGGGGCAAATTTCATTTTATCGTTCATATTCCACTGCCTATTTTGTAGTTAACCCGAAAGTTACCTTTATGACTACCTCGTTACGGAGTAGCTTGTAGCAACCTCTAAGTAAACTATTACACATGTCAGAACACAATGATGATCTCAGGTAAAAGATCCCACACACACTACGAATAAGACCAAATGATAATACTTAATAATATAACAATTCACACAATACCTCAAGGTAGGTCAATACAACATCATATTCTTCAACATATGTCCACATTCTTGATTTGATATCTCATATCCATAATCCGTGAAATATGATAATGAATCAATACATTTGTTGATCTGTAACATCCCAATTTTCATTTTTCTCAAAAGATTTTTTTTACAAAATAAGGTTTTATAAATTTTCCCTGATTTTATTGAATTAATAAAGCTTAATTAGGATTTTTAGAAATAAAAATGATTTAATCAGAATAATTCCAATGTCAATTAAATCCCAAAGATTTTATTTGAGTTCCTATTGTCCAAAAGTATTTTCATAAATTTACTCAAAAAAAATTCGAGTTCATTTGCTATTTTTCTTTGCTTATTTGAATTTTTGTTATTTTCTAAAAAGAAAACTAAATTAAAAATGCTAGAAGGCTTGTGGATTGAAACGTTATCTGCCCAATCTCTTTCTCTCTTCCCTCGACCTAGCCAGCTAAACCCAGCTCTCCCCACGTGCATGCCTAGCCCACTCACCACCGTGTCGCCTGTGCGTGAACCACGCGTCCCCTCACAGTGTCGTCGCTAACATGTGGGACCCACCTGTTAGTGCACTGTTAATAATCTTTGACCCATACTCCTCTACCAATGCTTTGTTGACCTCGGAAT
This sequence comes from Dendrocalamus sinicus, assembly GCA_036346575.1. NCBI lineage: Eukaryota > Viridiplantae > Streptophyta > Magnoliopsida > Poales > Poaceae > Dendrocalamus > Dendrocalamus sinicus. Next base: position 7,368,768 of record CM070653.1, on the reverse strand, counting down.
CCTTACTTCACTTGCCTTTCTTCGCCATAGATAAGAGCGTCGGCCCTCATCTTTCATACCCCGAGCCACCCTGCACCCGCAAATCCTATCCATTTCACTAGATCGAACATCGAAGTTCGCCGCTATTTCCATCAACTCTGATGAGCAATTCTGCCTCCTCAAGTGAGTTTTGAGCCTGTCATCATCACCATCGTGATCACCTCGTCGAGATCTACTTCATTGTCACCTAGCTGATGCTCAGAGACGCCGGATCTACCTCGCTGCCGTGACCTGTAGCTTCACCACCGATTGATTTTGATGACCGTCGGTCCCCACACGCCACACATTAAGTTCACCATCATTCCCTCTCGTAGATCCACTTCTTCGCATTGCCGAAAGCACCATCATTCTCCATCGCCGTGGTTCGCTAGAGCCGCACCGCCATCCTCTATAACCCTAGGATCCAAAGCACCACCCTCGTTGCCATTGTCCACATCAATGTCGAGTTAGCTACCATGTTGGTGTCATTGCTTGCTTGCCCGCCACCACTACTACAGAAAGGCTCATCACAGATAATTCAAAACCATCATCACAGATGATTTCTGAACCATATGAATTTATGTGTCTGTGATAATATGTGGTTATCACAGTCAGCTCTCAAACCATCTGTGATAATTATAACACAAATAATGTTTTTAAAAAAACCATCTGTGATATATCAAGTATCACAAACGATTCTTGAATATAGCCGTCTATGATATATCAAGTATCAGAGATAGTGTTTTCTAAACAGCTAATACCAAAACCATCTGTGATATGTCATATATCACAAACGGTTTTTGGACATAGCCGTTTGTGATATTTTAGATATCACAAATGGCTAATACTAAAAATTGTCTATGATAGCTATTTAAATTCCTATATTATTTCTGTTTTTCAGATAGCCTTAGGAAATATTAGCCATGCCCCCCTGAAAACAAGCAAACAAATCACATATATAGCACACGACAATCATTACGCAGATCTCAACTAAATAATGTGCATTTGATGAAGCATAATTGAGTGATTACAATTATATCAAATGTTTCAACATCTAATTATCGTTGGGGTAGAACTCTTTAGTCTTATTTATAACCTCCGCTATCAAGAATTGAGAGAGCTTTCCTCGAAGTTCGGCGAGTTTGTTAAGATTGATTGCACTTTTGTCAAATTCCACGCACTATCGCTAGGAGTAGTGTTAAGTCATTAGCATATATATATATATATATATATATATATATATATATATATATATATATATATATATATATATATATATATATATATATATATATATATATATAAATTGATAATTACAAATAATTATTGGCAGGTTGACAAACCACTGGATCATTTGTTTTAATGTCCATGATTCCCTCCATATAGCGGCAAACGTAGAAGCCATATATGTTTCCCTGTAGATGCTAGTGGCACTGCAAAAATAGAATTACATACATATGTATTGTCAGTTCTAGAGGTATTATAACGAAGTGTGATATAGGATTGTTGTGTTGTAGCGAGTACCAGAAATCGCGTCCTATGTTGCAGTGTGGCGCTGGATTTCTTGTGTCTCCCTCCCTAGGCAACGTAAGCACTTAATAACCTACGTGATTCCAAAACATTAGCCTCAGCCATTGCAAATGAAGGGAAGACTACAATAGAGTTATGTATGGAGGAAATGAGTTTACCTGTTAATTGTTTGTTGCACACGGGTGAAGTTGTGGTTGTTCCTAAGTAGAGAATCAAGGTATATTATCTTGCTCTACTTTGCTACAATCATAATCAGAATCTAGTGATCCCTAGTCATTTATGTCATCATAGTGATTAGTCCTAAGTTTATGTTGCGCATAAAGTACAAATGAAACTTGTTTGGCAACTAGTGAAGCACTTACCCCTGCTTGAAAGGTACCACGATGTAGTCATTGTCATTGTGAGCAAGTAATCCCCTCGTTACGTAATTTGGATGAAGGATCTGTTAGCATTGATGGATTGCTCAAATACCAAGTATAGGTCGAGGAAACCCACTGGTTCTCGCTGTCGCCAGACTTGTTGGATCATGGATCTATACATAAGCAGTGAGTTATAACATTTATCGGTGTTACGTGAATGTAGAACTTGATTGTATAGTACACTTGTGTCCAGCATTAAAAAAGTGAGGCATTGAGTTCGTCGAGATTTAATAGTAAGAATAAGTCTTTGAAGGTCGTGGAGCAAATACACTTCTGTGTATCTCACGGTGAATCCACTGTGCCGGTTTGGCTTCATATTAGACCTCTGCATGTACTAGGTATGCAAAGTACCGCAAACCTGTTCAAGGTTGGGTAATTATGACTCGAAGACCAATGACACACCGAGCATGAACTTCCATTCCCTGGGAGGCACCTTAATCTTTTTCGATTTGGCATTGGCACCTCACTTGCGATACATTTTTAGTGTCACCTTCACGGGAGTCGATGTGCTGGCTTTCTGAAGAGGAGCTTAAGGTGGAGTCATAGAGCGTTTTGTTTGATAGGCATGGTCGTGTGGAGATCACAGCATAGAAGGGTCCAGCGCCACTGGACGAATATGTAGACAACATCCCCTAGTGTCATTGTTTCTCTGTTTGGGGGCTTCTCCAGTGGAACGACCCTAAAAACGTCATTAATCATGTCCACCTGGACCTTCGCAAAACCTGTCCCTAGCTGGGTACCGTGCACCAACGTCCCTGGCAGGTATGGATACGCCAACCCCCGCCCAGCATCAACGGGAATGGGGCTAACACCCTGATTTTGAGGATGCACGGCGTGGCCTCCTACATAACGATACACGATAAGCTAAGGCACCTACCAGGTCTATCTATGTAGGATTTAAGAGATGTACATTACCTGGATGTCGTCAATAGGTAAGTGGGCGTCGCTATGTTCAGAAAGTGGCATGGATGCGCAGCTACTCTAACGTTAGGGGGACTAGGTACCGTAATAACGAGGGTGGCTTAGGACTGGTTGCAAACTTTTCTCAGTTCTTTCCTCAATGCATCTATCTCTTCTCGAAGTGAGACAGTTATGTCTTTAATTTTTGCATCAAAGTCTCGTTTCATACTTTCCTCATGCTCAGCCTTGGATCTCTTCCGATTCCTATACACCTCAAAGTCATTTGGGAATTCGTGCCTCCAAGATATGAAAACCCCTAGGCCTCGTGTGCGACCTAGGTGCTCCTTGTTTCTCAGGGCAGTGGACAGTATATCCTTCTCCTTGACTACTTGGAAGGAGCCTTCGGAAGATTCGGTAGACAATGTTTGCTACAAGAGGCAATCATGTTATTTTACACCCCATAAAGTTATGGACCTATTAACATCTAGGTAGTTTAACATATCTTACTAGGTGTTGAGACACTTTCTTGTCTATAGGGTTTTTGAAAGAGACAACGCCCGAAGACGTGGTTGATGACCTCGCTCATAACCATTTTTGGGCGTGCTCATTTGTGATCCTGGCAAATGGTGGGGAGACCTCCGATTGGATTGCTACCTCATCCTCCATCCTCCATTGCGGGATTTTACTGCGTACCTAACGGTGCCAAGTCTGTCGGGGTAAGTGTTTCGTGCTTGGATAGCCTTATGCACCGCACTTTCTTGTTGAAATTCGGTCGTCGTCTTCATTCGCACAAAGGCCTCCCATGTTCTAGTGACATGAAAGGATACCTCATGAATGGCGTGCGATCCTTGGTCATATACTGCGTGACAAGCGTGCTCTTGAAGGTCTTCCATGCTTTTTCCATCGTGAGGAACGCATGCTGTTGCACGTATTCCTGGACTTCTGTTGGGATCTCAAATGAGTTTGAAATTTTTGTCCACAGCACATTTCTCTCATCTTCAGTCAAACCTTTCCAGTTTGCTATAGTGATGGGGACCCATTGCCTTCTAATTATCCCGCAGGTAGTCCGAAATATTGCAGCTACTTTCTTTGGTTGCAGAGGGACTCCATCCGGAAAGACCACTGTGATGGTCATTCAGTTCGCTAGCCTTTTAGATACTCCTTTGTCATGCTTAGTTACCCCTATTTTCGAAGCGTCAGATCCATTCGGTGACATTAACAATGATGACAACATCTCTCTTGCAAGAAAAAACTAATTACAGTGAGCTATGAGTGTAAACATTGGCACATGGTTGATCTTACAAGATATAAGAATATTCGGCGATGTATATTATTGCTACAAGGTCTCTTTGCAATACCAAATCACACAACCCAGTGTCTCAGGTTCTACAGAGTAAGTTAAGGTTGAAATCTCTTCCTCCTCATCATTCTACTTTTTGGGCTTGCTTATTGTCTTAGGTGTAAGAGAACCTTTAGGATGCCGTGCCATTCATTTACAAATGAAGGACGCGATAACCCAAAGGTTCTTTTATACCTAAGACAACAACCAAGCCTAACACACAACATGATGAGGAGGAAGAAGCAATAGCTATAACTTACTCTGTAGAACCTAACATACTGAAATGTGTGATTTGACATTCCAAATAGATCTTGTGGTAATAACAAAGTGAATCACAGAGGACATTAGAGTATGTGATTGTTTCATAGCCTTGGAACGTCCCTTTGGTATATATTATTGCTACAAGGTCTCTTTGGAACACATTAACATGCCATTTAAATAGATCATATAGCAATAACATGACCATCCAACTCACTTAGAAACAATAGTTTCAACAATTTACATCTAAATTCATTCCCTAGCTATTCTCTAGCTACAACTACTACTCCGATTCGGAGGAGGGGACATATAAGAACATTAGGTGATGTATATTATAGCTACAAGACAATAGAAGTAATAGCTCCAACAATTTATCTCTAAATTTATTCCCTACCTATTTCATCTCTCAGCATGTATTTTTAACAAAAATATGTTTTACTTAACAAAAAAACACTGTCTAGATAGATCTAACAAAAATATGTTCTACTTAACAGAAAAATATTGTCTCAAATTATTTCTACAAGGGTTACTAGTGCGACAAAAAAGACAATGAAGCAAAAAGATGAAGCAAATCCATACCTTCGGCTGGAGCTAAGGTGATAGGGAGGAGAGACGGTTGAACCAGGTGGGGGCGACGGCGGATCCAGTTGGAGTGATGGTAGGTCCGGCTGGGGGCGACAGAGAGGCTGTCGATCTGGCTAGGGGCAACGACCAGCTAAGGCGATAGGGAGGAGAGGTGAGGAGGCGAAATGATGTGTGGCTGAGTAAGTGAATGAGGGTGCAAACCCTACCGGGGCACTACTTATAGGAGGAATTATCACCGTCTGTGATATTAGTATCACAAATAGTTCTCTTATAAAATCCTCTGTGACATAAACCACATCACAGATGGTTCCACAATAGAATCATCCTTGATGTTGTAGTATCATAGACGGTTATATTATATAACCATCTGTGATAGTCCTATGTTCAACAGGTAGTGCTACCCATGCCTTATGAAAAAAGCAAGCTTTGACCACTTACATGCTACCACGGTCATGACTGCTGTTTTGACCATGCCTTCGACTATGGCTTCGACCACACCTTCGACTACAACTTTGACCACGCTTCAACACAATTAGCATAGTCAAGATTAGTTCCAACAACATATACAATCACAGATGTAATTATTTCATAATTACCAAAATAATTACAATGGAATAATTCCTTAATTACATGCCGAGTTTCTTATAATTACATTGGAATAATTTTGAAATAGATGTTCGCCGTGTATCATTACACTTGGCTATTTCCTTTTAAATAAAGCCCTTCACAATGGTCGACATGCGTATAGCTTACTTCATTGCTTGGTTCTTCCTCAAGCTTGATGTTGTCTCTGATGGAGGCAATTCGTCAAATTGATTGTACTCTTCCTCATCCATGACATTCCCAACTCTGACAATCCTTCTTTTTCCATTAAGAACTATGTGGTGCTTATTATTTGCCGGGTTAGTTACATAAAAAAATTGAATAACTTACCTCACGAGTACGAATAGTTTATCTTTGTATCCTACGCGTTCGAGGTCCACAGTAGCAACGCCATACTTGTCGACCTTTACATCTTATGGGAGTTGGACCCAACGGCATAGAAATAGAGGGATCTTAAAAATCACATAGTCAAGCTCTCAAATCTCCTCTACAAGCAAGTAGTAGGAGCTTGGGCCTGCTGTACTGAACTGCTCATCACAAAATACATCTATGCGGACACTTCTTTCTGTCTTGATCTGTTGTGTAAAATGTATATCCATTAATGTCGTATCCTTTCCATGCCACAATTATAAATTTGGGCCCTTTTGCCAGCCATTGCAGTGTTTCACTTGATGACCTCCCAGTGAATCGCACTCTCAATCATTTGTTGAACCGACGGTTGTACTGTCTCGTAATCCAAACTTTCGACCAGCCAGGATTCTATTGGCGTAGCATGTCCTTGTGCTCTTCAATATACAGGGATATTTCAGTCATGTGTTGCAAGACCATGAATTGGGCTTGAGTGTACATATCCAGATTAGGAGTTATTGCTTTCTTCCGATGGTCCCGATACCCTCTAGCCTCCCCTCGTAATGAGATACAAGCACACTTATCGGTTTGACCTGAGCCATGTAATTGACACAGAACTCAATGACTTCTTCAGCTGCATAACCTTCGATGATACTGCCCTTTGGCTGAGATTGATTGTATACATAGAACTTAAGAATTTCCATGTACCTCTTGAACAAGTACATATGACGTAGAAACATGGGGCCACATATCTTTATCTCTTTCACAAGGGAGACAATGTGATGGACCAAGATATCGAAACATGATGCAGGGAAATACATCTCAAGATGACATAGATTCATCACCATCTCGGTCTGCAGAGCATCTAGTCTATCGGGATCGATGACCTTCTGAGAAATTGCGTTAAAGAAATAACACAGCCTCATGATTGTCACTTGATTCTTGTTCGGCAAAATACTTCTAATTGCAATAGGAAGCAACTGTGTTATTAGCATATGACAGTCATGAGACTTTATGCCAATTAATTTTAAATCTTCCATGAAAACAAGTTTCTTCATAATGGTGGAGTGACCAGATGGAACTTTCACACCATGCAAGCACTGACACAGTTCGATTCTTTCGGACTTGGATAGAATGTAGCAAGCTGGGGGAAGGTACGTTTGGCTTTTATCAGTCTCTATCGGTGCTAACTCAGTCCTGATGTTCATAACGACCAAGTCACGCCGTGCGTTGACACCATCCTTTGTTTTGTCACGAGTATTCAGTAAGAGACCAATTAAGCTATCATATACATTCTTCTCTACATGCAAGACATCAATACAACTGCAAACTTCTAGGTGCCCCCAGTATGGCAAGTCCCAAAATGCTGACCTCTTCTTCCACATGTTCTTCTAACGGGTCCTCAACTTACGTCCCTTTTCAAGCACATTATCGATATCCTTGACCATATTATAGATCTCTTTCCCGCTAAAAAGCCTTGGTGCCAAGTCATCCGCTTTTTTCGTCAAATTGTTTCTTCATCTTGCGGTATGTGTGATACCGTGGAAGGAACCTACGATGATGCATATACATAGTTTTACACGTGTTATTCAACCGCACACTCTCAGTATAATCTAAGTAGTATGGACATGCTTTGGCTCCTTTCGTACTCAACCTCGACAGGTTACGAAGGATAGGAAAATCATTGATGGTGCAGAACAACATGGTGCACAGAGTGAAGTTCTCTCGTTTGTCCGCATCCCATAGCTGTATCCCTTCGTTCCATAGTATCACAAGATTTTCCATCAATGGTGCTAGGTATACATCAATATCGTTCCAAGGTTGCTTTTTCTTTGGATAAGTAGTGACATCAAAATGTACTTCCTCTTCATAGACAGCCAAAGAGGAAGATTATACATGCATACATTCAAGGGCTAGGTGCTATATTGGCTGCTCATGTTACCGAAATGATTCATTCTATCTGTACTCAACCCAAATCTTGTATTCCTCAGTTCTACACCAAAGTCTATAAACATCCTATCGATGTTCCTCCAATGGGCAGAATAAGCAACGTGTCTTATCATTCCATCTTTCTTACACTCCTCCAAGTGTCAACACAACAATCTTGCATCTTTTCTATTTGCAAATAAACGCTTCAAACGGGAAATTATAGGCAGATAGCATAACATCTTAGTAGGAGGTCCTTACTTCACCTCGATGCTGTAACATCCTGATTTTCAGAGCCTTTTTGAAGCTTTTAAAATAAAATTCACCATTTGGATTTTTCTGAAATTAATTAAAGCCTAATTGGAATTTTCATTAATTAAAAAGATTTAATATGATTAAATTAAACATTAATATTTGCCCAAAATATTTTATTTGTGTTCCTTGTATCACAAGGAATTTTTTTTGTATTTTCTGGGGTTTTTCGGAGTTTGTTTGAGCTCAATTTGAAATTTCCAAAAAAAAAGAAAGTAGGAGAGAGAATGTCACTCATCTTCTCCGCGAGGCCAGAGCGCTCGATCCATCCAGGTTCTGTACAGGTTCCTTCCTTTTCCCTCTCTCTTCATAACTTCCAATCCGGACCTTATCTCAATGTCTTCCCAAAAGGAAAGTTGTGCCAAATCACGCAAAGAATCCATCCCAACTGATCTCTTTCCGTTTCGATCATCTGTTTGCCTTTTATCTCCAATTTTCTGAAATGGACTCTAAACCGAAATCTACAAATTGGAGTCGATTTCTACCTCTTTCAAGCCTATAAATACGACCCCTTGGCTCCCCTAAACCCATCCCAAGCCGTGCCAAGTCCCCTCAAAGCCCAGGACGCCGTCGGCACCGAGCCCCTCCGGTCCCGAATTTGCTCGTCGTGTCTCGAGCTATTCGGTGAGTTTCTCCGTGATCCTTTCACGTCACATTGTGCCTTCATGTCCCATTTACCTTCAGGCCAAATTAATTTGGTTTTGGTGCAGCCAAACTCCCGGAATCGAGTTTTCCCCAATCTAGGTCAAGAGTGCTTCCCGACGTCGATTCGTCGCCTCCGGTAAGCTTTAGCCCTTGCCGTAATTTTTTTAGACTTGTCTCGCCGCGTTCTACGCCGTGCTCACTTCCATTTCCCCGAAAAGCCTCCACAAATTTTCACCTCCGAATCTCGCCATGGCCGCCAATGGCATCTCGTTTCCCCCATCTACCCGGCGATGTTTTCACCAATCCGTTCGTGTCACTTTGTGCCAAACCATCCCAGGTAGCTACCCTCCAAGTGGTTTTAGATTTCGTTCACCGAGCACCAAGATATTAAGTTTTTCCTTTTTCCTTCCCGACGTCGTTCAAACGTCGATTGCACCGTCTCCGATGGGTTTCTGGCCGAGCCGATAATTTTCCTAACTTCGCCAAGCCGCGTTCTAGCCCGTGCTCACCCTACATCTCCACGTTCCATGTCCGGGTTTTATTTCTCCCTTCTACCCATGTTGTGGTAGCCGCCCGTGCCGTCAACGGTCTCCGTTTGGTGTGCCGTCTGTTCCTGTGTGTGCCTTAGATCCCTAACAACTCATTTTGCTAGTTAGATTCACCTCCCATGTCTCCTCTCGCCAGCGCTAGCCTCCTTTCCAAAAATTGCTCTCGGGTGAACAGTAACATCTGTGAATTTTCAGCATTTTCTCGCCCCGGCAAAATTTAGATCGCTCGTTCTCTTTCGTCCAAACTCCGATTGACCCGATTCTTCTTCCTAAATTCATCTAAAATTGAGCTCTATCTTTTGGTTCTAGTTTTGCAGTTTTTGGAGTTTATTTGAGTTTTATTTGAATTTATTTTGTGTTTCGTTTCGCTTTCTCTCTCGTTAGATCACGCTTTCGAAGGAGCTGAACCCGGATCCGAAGATCAAGAATTCCTAACTGAGCAAGGCCAAGGCAAGTCGTGTCCTTTGATCATGTTGAACCCTGTTTTCAAATCTATTATGTAATACTTTGCTTTAAATTATCATGCATTGCTATTTTATTATAAAACCCTTGTATTGGTAGTTAATGACCTAATTGATTATTTTCTCCTTGATAATTTGAATACCTTGATGCCATTGTCACCTTAGGTTGGGAATTTAATTAGTGATGCTATGTTATTTGTCACATTGGGTTGGTACGATTAGAATGCTTAGCCTTGCTTATTTTGCGAAAGGGTTCATCATCACATGTGATTAATTAATTTGACTTAATGAGATATTGAATTGTGGTTGGTGCCACAGTGAATCGTGGTTGGTGCCACTGTTATAAAATTTGTGCCGTGACGTTGGTGCGTCATTGGCGGTGGTTATACAAAATTGGTTTCACTCGGGCGAATGATCATGCAGTAAAGGGGGAAGTGTGGATTCACTTCGTGGGATGTGGAAGTCTCGCCCGGGTACACTTAAGGACTTAACTTTGTGCACCATTGATCCGAGTCTTACCGTGCAAACCACATGTGCGGTATGGGACAGACTGGTGATTAATTGGGATGTTTCAATTTCAATCTCATTGGGATGAACATGGTTGCTGATTTCCATGAGGCGCAAGAGGGTGTGATGCAAAACCTAGCGGGCGGGATTGGGTTGGAATTGAACATTGTAAAGGCCTTGTTGTGATTTCCTTAGCGAGGCTAATCACATCGTGTGGGTAGATTGTGCAACCTCTGCGAGTGTAAAACTATTCGAATAGCCGCGTCCTCGGTCATGGACAATGCTCGGTGATTTCACACGAGGTATAGTTATTTCTAAAAGTTTTGGACGGTGGATGGTTAATTCTTTGTTGGTTTAACTTGTGGATGGGAGGTCCATAAGTGGTTGGTTTAGCTTATGGATGGGAGATCCATAAGTGGTTACTTCAATTCCTTTGATTATTATTTATTATTTTTTTACTTCAAATGCGCCTTCAATCTATTTATTGTATCTTCAAATGCCGTTTTATGCAAAGTAACCTTTTAGCCTTCCATTGGTAAGCCTTGCATATTATATTGCATTCATTTGTTACAAACGGCTTGCTGAGTACCAATGTACTCACGGCTTTATGCCCCTGTTGCTCAGTTGAGGAGGAGGAGGAGTATCACCAGCAGGAGGTTCCAGAAGGAGAGTACTTCGACGTCTTTGCAGATTAGGCTTCGTTCTCCACTCGATAGCCTGTGGGCATGTCGATTGGCTGCTGCGCTTTCTTTTGGATTTCCGCTGCTAGTTTTTGTTAAGCCCTTGAGGCTAATAATTGTAAGCTTGGCCATAAGGTCGTACTCTGATAATTATCAATATAATTTGGAGTTTCCTTAGAATATCGTGATGTGGATGATATTTATCTTTGTACATACTGTGTGCACTAGCGTGATCCTGGACTAGTGCAGAATACACAGGAGAGTCTGGATTTGTATATTCGGGTCTCTACAGATGCCCTCGCCGTTGTCAGAGTCATTCTTACATTTGTATCGGGATACTTTGTACACTGGACAAATATGTAATTTTCCATACTCTTTACGGTTGAGGATACAATCATTCAGACATGCATGTATTCTTTATACTTCCATTCCCAATGGACAGAACCTTCTTGGCTTGGTAGGTGGTTCTCGGCAACACATTTCCCTCTGGAAGGATGTTCGCTAGGAGACCTAACAACGCCGTGAAATTCTTGTCGGACCAACCATTGTTTGCCTTCAATTTTAGCAGTTCAAGAATATATGACAATCTTGTGTATTGTGGCTTGCAGCTAGGGAACAAAGGTTTCTTCAGGTCATCTAGCAAGCCCTTGAATTTACCAAACTCTCTCTTACTATAGTTTCCTTCTGTATCGTGTAGCATCTAATCCAGATTATCATCATACGACCTATCCTCATCGAAAGCACAATTCACAACTGGCATATCATTTTCTCTCTCGACGATGTTATAACTACCTTCCTGTATAATCTTCTCTATACCATGACTGGTCCAACACACACACACACACACATATATATATATATATCCTTTTTTAAAACCCCTTCGAATCAAGTGAGTTTTGTTATGCGTTGAGTTGGTAAATATCTACAAATTATCGCAATCAATGCATGGGTAGTATATATGTTCCATCTCCTTCTTCAACATATCTTACTTGGCCACTCTTCTAAACGTAGACACGCCATTAATATACTCTTCACTCACGCAGTTCTCAACGTACATCCAACTTCGGTCCATCTACACTACGCATGTAACAAATTAATGTCAAATTAGATTATTAATGCTACTATAGCTAATTAACCAGTCTAGCTACTTGCACACATAATTGTCATTCACATAATAATAAATTGTCCATATCTAAATTAAGTATCTTGCCATGTATTCATGAAGCAATATATATGTGTGTGTGTGCGTATATATATCAAGCAAAAATATATTGATGTAAACTAGAAGTACTAACCCATTCTTCAATTGGAGCAAACTACCATCTCTCTCTAAACATAGCTACCATCTCTCACTATTACAAGGCACATAAGTTATTAGAAGCAGATGCTAAGCTCTAATCACCAAGAACAAATCGATCTACAAGCGGTATATTTTCACCAAACTCCCCAAAGCCGGCTGTCTCCTTCAATGCAGCGTAATGAAGACAGATCTGTCGGGACCACATACGTTGGTTAGTTAATAACGTGGCGTATCCTAGATGGTTCCAACCACAAACCGTCTGTCATAGTTGGGTATCACAGACGGTACACGTTCACGCTTGTAAAACCGTCTGTGATAATTACAACACAGACGGTTCATAGTGAACGGTCTGTGATGTAGTCATCCAGTATAGCCTCTTTTGTAGTAGTGCATGTCAGTGCCACATCAGCCTTAACTCTAGATCAGTTCAGCAGGTTGAGTTCACCATGGACCAATCCTATGCCATGTGGACCTCGTTTGCCACCATTGTTTGATAGACCCAGTTCACTATTGGCCACAAGCCCCAACCATAGACTTGGTCTATAGACCATAGACCCATTGGTTAGTCTCTAGTAATTTTCAAAAAGTCCAAAAAAAAGAAAGATTCTGGAACATTCCATTAGCCCCACCTGTAAATCTCTATTTTCTCTCTCCCTTTTCTTTTTTTGTAAATTTCTCTTCGACCAAATTTCTGAGAGCCCGTTCTCCCTCATATGACCTCCTTTTGAGATCATTTTTTATCTCTAAATTCATCTAAAATCAATTCCACTCTATTAATTTTTAACTAATTTTTTTATTTTATTTGTGTTTTCTATCTCGTTCCATGTAGACGTCGATGCACTGGGAGCTTTCGGAGGAGAAGGGGAAGAAGTTGTGCAAGACTTGGGCCTCTTTAAAGATATGTTGTGCTACCTTCATGTTGCACTAGTTTTACAAAACAATTTTGCATTTTAAGTTATTATGCATCACTATGTTGTTACAACCATTAATTGCTTGGGATTAGTTATGAACCCTAGTTGTTGTTTATCCACCTTGTTCATTTGTATGCCATGATCCATAATCACCCTTGGATGGTTTATGTTAGTTGGTAGCCATGCTAGGTTATTGAAATCAATTTGGAATTTCAAATTACACTTGACTAATAATATATGGAATTACTTCGTGAATAGCTTTGTGCATTGTGTGTTATCATTGATGGCAGCCATTGCACTTTAAAATCAACTGGTGGATAAATGATTTAGATTAGGGAGATTGAAAGAACTATGTGACCATGCTAAGTGATAGATGGGGACCTTTGTGTAATTAGAGAACCAGGTAGTATCACTCTTGTCAGTTAAGGACTTAATTTTGTCCGCTATTGAATTGAGCCCCCTCGTACAATCACATGCTCTATGAGAAGGGCTTAGTTCTGTAGGTTATTGATGAGAACAACCCTAGTACTTACCAAGCTTCTCCTTCATTAAGTACTATCTCAAGTATGCAAACACCCATTGGACTAATCACAAGGGCTAGAGTTAAAATATTTAATCAACAGGTGAATCTTCACCTAACTGAGTTAAGCATTGATTTACATGAGAATTGGATAATACCTAATGCATATGCTCTATGTATTATTACGTTTGAAAAGGAAAAAGTGTTGGATGCCAAGGAGAAATTGATCCAAGAGGAAGAAAAGAGAGAGGAAATGGAGACCAAAGAAAAAACCAACACTCAAAAATGCATGCTGCTATTGGTGCAAGGAGATGTGCAGTGGGGTCCACTAGCAAATATATAATGTCATCACACATGTCAACATCAAGATGAGGTCACCACATATGGCGGCAACAATGCAGTAATCACTGTAGCAATCGACATAATGTAGCTACTGTAGCACCAATCTTAATGTGCTATAAATATGAGGGTACCCATCCATGTAACATAAGCTTCGAAAATTTTAGAAATTTTCTTATTTTTGATGGGTTTGACTAAGGCATTTTCACCCCTGATAGAATTGGGAATTATTCTAGTTTTCGTCATTCTTGTGATGGCCTCAGTGATTGCAAGAACACATTTACTCCAAGTGAGCAAGTAGACAAAAGGATTAAAACGTGTGGTTAGGTGAATTGACTGTCGCAGGTTGCTATAATAGAGACGGTGGTTGGTGGTGTCATTCATCAGGTTGCATGGGTCCAGCTATCTCTAATTCTACGTTGTGAAGATCGTGCAGTAACTTCCTGCATTAGTTACTGAGTTCCGGTATTAACTACTCATGGTTAAGCTTTGTGGAAAGGGTGATGTGACCATGCCACAAACACATACGACAATAACGCCCAATATCAAGATTGAACTAAAGGTGAATTCGTTTCTTCAGCCTCAACATATTTTAAATGAGAATATGATGCTATCTAATGATGAATATTTATATTTTTATAGCACCACGTCACTTTTATACCAATTCAAGCAAGAGTTCAAGATGGACACGTTTTGAATCCAATTCGGCCTCCAGATCAGTTCGGATTCAGCCTGACAGGCCCAACTTCAAATGTGCATAACTTTCACATATGAATTCCGTTTGAGGTCCACGAGTACTTGTTGGAAAACTTATCTCATCCTCATTCCAATGGATCTGGTATCACCTCTAAATTCCTTATGCGCGCACCACAATCTTTAAAAGAGTCCATGTTGGGTACGTGCTGGAATTGGATTCTGACTGCTGCAATGGTGCAAGTTTAAACGGATGTAACTTTCTTATACGGACTCCGTTTGGGACGTTCGTATACTTCTTGGAAAGCTTATGAAGTCTACATTCCAACGGATGCAACCTAATCTTCATATTCCATCTGAGTCGGCCGCAATCATCAAAAGAGTACACGTTGGTTTCTGAGTTCGAGTCAAAAGAGTGCTACGCCACCTCCACTTGGGCCCATGGGGCTTGTAACCCTAGGGGCATGCTCCTTGGCCGCCACCCCTGGGTGTTTTCTCTATATAGGAGCCGCCGCCTCCTTTACTAGGACTAGGATTTCGTTGAGTTTAGGTTTAGCCATTGTGCAAACTTTTGTTCTTCAGTTGTGTCAGACGACCACCTGTCAAGACATCTTCGGAATCCCATCTTTTGATCTTAATATCAATATTTGCAATTCAGATTGTTTGTTATCTTGTTCTTACTTGTTCTTCGGTTGCATGCAGGAATAGACCTTCGTGGTCAGGTCAACCGCGTTCTTGGCACGGTTGATAACAACTTGGAGTGTGGTTCAGCGATTGCTAAGGCGCAAGCGACGTCGTTCGGTTGTAGTCGGATCGCAAGGGTCACCTCTGCCAAAATCGATAGTTATCATCCTACCGGAAGATCGGGACCCCATCGCCTCATCAGTTGGTATCAGAGCTTCAGGTTGACTGGTAGGAATTCTTTGTATCCCTAGTTAGTATTGATTTTTATTTCCCATAGTCCAGAAAAATTGCCCCACAAAAAGAGTTAATTTCCGCTGTCCATACCCCGTTGTGCCTTTCAATCTGTTAGGTTTGGTTTGCTAAATTGAATTTGTGTCCGTTTTAGCTTTGTCTAGTTGCTGGTCATATCTTTGTTCCAATAAAAATCCAAACAAAAAAAATTCCCCCACCCCAAACCTAATTCCAATTTCGGCTGATCTTTCCTTTCTCTGCAGCCGCCACCAAAAATGCCATAACTTTTGATTCCGAGATTATTTTTGAGTGAGACCACCGCCATTAGATTCAAAACTTCATTTTACATCTATATGTAAAATTTCATGTCATTCCAGAAAGGCAATTAAGAGATATCTGTGGTGCAAGTTGACCTAAAATTCCAGATTGAATCTGCAATAGTTGGCACTTGTGAATTTCGTACGAATTTTTCGGTCGGTTTTCAGAAGTTGACCCCAAAACAAAAGTTGTAGAAAAAGCTGTCAGAAAACAGAGAAAAAAATAATCATTGAAAAAAAGGCAATTGACAAAAAGTTACAGCCGAAATAGCGACGTGCTGTCTAGTGGACAGAAATCTCCAGTTTTCAAGTTTTGGGTCAATCCTTGTGCTCTTCAATTCCAGATTGCATTCAATTGAATTATCTTGTATTAACCACTCCCATACATTGTCATGCACTTATTTTTAGCCTTCTTCGATCCTTGGTTGATCAACAACATAGGCTAAGTGCTAGATACGAACTATAATTCAATTCTGTGCAATTTCTGAAATTAATTGATTGTTTTCCTTTGCTACAAAATACATAGCCTATCCAAGCTTCACTTTTCTACTAACCAAACAGGTCTCGCTGTACCTTGCAATCGCTTTACTCATCACTTGAGTTAGATTTATCACGAACCAGCTACCGGTTGCACCACCTGTTTGCTTTGGTAAGAACTCGTAATAATTTGGTAAGAGCTTGAGAGATGCGTGACTTGATTTGAGCCTCCATATCCTAGTAGTTGATAGGAACATTTACTTGTGATTTGTTTCCTTGTTTTCTACTAACAATGACAGATTTATGGGTAGATTATGATGTCATCGTGGGCAGATTTGAACTCGAAGGGAAACAATTACCGGTACATATCTTGCCACTCACCGCTGAGAGTACAGCATTGGAGTACTTCTTGTGAGTTGGTATGATGGATAACTACTTGAAAAGACAAGATCTTGATCCTGTTGAGAAGATGAGCATGGCAAGGACGGCGCTGATTGGTGATGTTCAACATTGGTGGTCGAATCTCGAGTTCCACTATATATACACATAGGAGGAAATGAAAAAGAAATTGCGACATCGTTTTGTACCTCCAGCACCCACGGTCACAAGCGAGGTGCAACCTGAGGTAACTGAAAATGTTGATATTATTTTGGTTCCTACTCCATCTATAGATACCACCGAGATACTTGAAGAGGTGAAGGATGATCTGGTGCATCTTATGCCATTAGTGGAGAAGTTTGAGGTGCCTACAGTATCTAATGAGGACGATAATGACAAAGGTACTGATTTGGTGCTAAACAAGACATAGAGCAACCTTGTGAGTATATACCTGCTGTAGTGCAACCTTTTGATATTCCTTGTGTTGACTTGAACGAATCATGTGTTGATCTAAATTCTCATAATTTTGCACATGTCGAATTAATTACACATAAGGAAGTATTTGATAGAATATCCCCTGCTGATGCATTGTGCTATATCATGCTTAATGAGGCCGTTAGTTTGGATTGTGCTATGGAGAAAGTTTCTGAACTTGCATGTTCGAAATTCTTATTTAGTGCCTACACCTCGGGGTATAAGTTTAATTTGATTGGAGATTATGGTGTAGAAAATCAATTTTTTGTATATCGAATATGCATAACTTATGATCACATGGATGAATTGAAGTTTATTGTTTTGGACAACAATTCTTGTGTGTTGAATCTTGTTCAATATGAGAGAGAAGTAAAATTTAGAACTCATCCAATGCCTATGTGTTCATCTCTTTTTGCATAATCTAATGTGGACAATCTGAATAAAGATGATGAATTATGGAAGAACTTACAGATCTTTTCACCCTTGCTAGATAAATTTGTTATTGCACAACTGAGATATGATTATATGAAAGAACTTTGCTTGATTCTAAAATTTGTAGCTTTGCCCATATGTGCCATCACTGCAAGTTTACAACTTCAGATATTTGAATTGCATAAATGTTTCACTTACATTTGCAAAACTAGTTGCAATAATTGCTGTGTGAGAAATTTTGATTTGCTCATTAACATATATGATTACTCTTGGGTTAATAATACAATGAGCTTTTATGATTGCTGCTGTTTTATAACATTAATGGTGCAACAATGAAGAACTACCAAAACGGATGACATATACATATACCATGCATACACCTTGGCTTCTTTGTTACCTTATTTCCAGCTTATCAAAAGCCGAGGACGGCTTTGTTTGCAAGAAGGGGAGGATGATGAGAACATGTACTATATGGATACAACCATATTTGCTATATTTGTTGTTCCAATTACAAGAACTTCTACTCATCACTTAAATCATCAGGTGAGTTCGTTTCAAACAGGTTTCACTTTGTTTGACAAAGAACTTATGATATTACATAATGAGAGTTTGTTGCGTTTGTTATCATGTACTGAGATTTATGATCAAGATCATGCAATACGTGAGGCTACACATATGTTAAAACCGAGGACGGTTTTCTGTCAAGAAGGGGAGGATGATGTGACCACGCCACAAACACATACGACAATAACGCCCAATATCAAGATTGAACTAAAGGTGAATTCGTTTCTTCAGCCTCAACATATTTTAAATGAGAATATGATGCTATCTAATGATGAATATATATATTTTTATAGCACCACGTCACTTTTATACCAATTCAAGCAAGAGTTCAAGATGGACACGTTTTGAATCCAATTCGGCCTCCAGATCAGTTCGGATTCAGCCTGACAGGCTCAACTTCAAATGTGCATAACTTTCACATATGAAGTCCGTTTGAGGTCCACGAGTACTTGTTGGAAAGCTTATCTCATCCTCTTTCCAATGGATCTAGTATCACCTCTAAATTCCTTCTGTGCGCACCGAAATCTTTAAAAGAGTCCATGTTGGGCACGTGCTGGACGACCACCTGTCAAGACATCTTCGGAATCCCATCTTTTGATATTAATATCAATATTTGCAATTTCAGATTACTTGTTATCTTGTTCTTGCTTGTTCTTCGGTTGCATGCAGGAATAGACCTTCGTGGTCAGGTTAACCACGTTCTTGGCACGGTTGATAACAACTTGGAGTGTGGTTCAGCGATTGCTAAGGCGCAAGCGACGTCGTTCGGTTGTAGCCGGATCGCAAGGGTCACCTCCGCCAAAATCGATAGTTATCATCCTACCGGAAGATCGGGACCCCATCGCCTCATCAAAGGGCTGGAGGGTGTAGCTGCTTACGAGGGCTGCATCGTGTGGATGTGTTTGTATTTACAATCTAACGTTGAGCTCTGGGCCTACTCGCATGTGTTGGAGTGAGGCTGCCGGGTTCAAGCTTAATAGGAGGGGTCACTTCTGGGATGAAGTTTATGAAAAGCTTTGTTCTGTTCATTTTAGTTGCACGCCTAAGGAAGCGTGTCATTATCCAACAGTGTGGGTTGATCATATTAGTTGTACAATATCTACAGAGTGTTAATAAATCTATTCGAATGGCAGTGTCCGCTACATGGACATGCTTGGGGATTTTACACCAGGGGTAGATTTTCATAAAATAAGCTGGGAAGGTAGAGCTCTGTGATTATGATGGATGGGTTATGTGAAATAATGTTTTACTACCATTATTAATTACTATTGTTCCAACCATGCTTTTAATCTATTTATTATATTTACAAATCAACATAGCTTTACACAAAACAAGCCAAGATAGCTATTCCTTAGAGCAACTCCAAGAGAAGAGCTAAATCATTTTTTAAAGGTAAATTTGGCTATTATTGGAGAAAAAACGTCTCTAATAGACTCTGTAAATGACTCTCCAAATTTAGTAGCTCTCCATCCCTCCTCTTTCGCTCTCTATTTTTTGATAGCCTACCTCGCTCACCATCCAGCCTCTTGGCGCGGTCGGTGTTTCCTTCCAGCACGCTGCACCCTATTCCCGCACGTACGCGACCCACAGCGCGCCCTCTAGTTTAGATAGCCTGTTGGAATAGTCTTGTTTTTTTGGGTGAGATTCATTTTAGAGAATAGCTAAATCACTAAATTTAGATACTTCTTTTGGCTAATCTCTTGGAGTTGCTCTTAGTAATAAGTCTTGCATCTATATATTGTGTTTTGTATGCATAATTTGTTGAGTACTCCATGTACTTACTCTTGCTACAATCATAACTCAATCGCTAAAGAAGAAGTATCATCACTGCTCTTTGAGGAGTTCTATGAGGAATGTTGATCGCTAGATCGTACCCCAGTCGATTGCCTATATCATAAGTTGGGTCGGCACTGGTGTTCTTTCGTTCTACTGCAATTTATTTCTTTAATGTCTAAGCCTTACATGGCTAAATAATTGTAAACTTGATCATAAGGTCAAAAAACTTTATTTCTTATCAAAACTCATTATTTAGTTATTTATCACTATGTATAGATGATATTCTATGGATGTTGCCATTGTGTACACTGGCACGATCCTAGACTAGTGAAATATACACAGAAGGATTGGATATGAATATTCAGGTCCCAACATGATTCATGAATCATAAGTGTCCCATATAACAATATAAGATCAGAAATATTTGGAATAATATCATAAAATGAATAAAGGCTTCGCAAACAAATTACATACTTGGTAATCAATATAAATGATAGTTCATTTAAAGGATAAAATAATATATTATTCAAAAGTTCATAAAAATAAAAGCGATACGATCGTCCCATGATTATCTCTGGAGTATATTAGTAACAATTAGTAAGTATAAATATATTCGCGGTTACTAGGAAAAACTACCACACATTGGCAGAGTTACATGATATATTATCAAGCTTCACCATACATGGGTTGGAATGCAGAATTTTTTCAAGAAATATACGAGTTAAACTGTTTCTCGTGAAATTCATGTATTTTAAATAGAGCATAAGTGTCTGTTTAAAACAAACAAATTCAGCAAAACTTCATGAGAAATAATTTAATTCCAAACCAATCTAAAAGTAGACGAAAAACTCCCATAGAAGTTCCTGTCTTTCCGCTAGATAAGATTATTGACGTAGTCATGACTCATGAGTTCACATTTTCACAGCTGAGTGCGCTATACGCCAGTCACCAGGCTTTTCACTGAGCTAAGGCTGTGTTTGGATGAGTGGATGAAGGTAGATAAGATAAGATGGTTCAGGATTTGGTAGGATAGGATAGGATGAGATGATTCAAGATTTGACGGGATAGAATAGGATGGGATGGTCCAAGTTACTTGTTTGGTTACGTTTGAGGATAGAATGGTACGGGTTGTTATTTAGTTAGTGGAATAAGAGTGGATGTGATAATCCAAATTTGTGTTTGGTTAAAGGGACAAAGGTCGATGAGATGAATTGGGATTATCTTGATGAGATTACCTTACAACTCAATGAACACCAATTCATATGGATATCCGTAAAGCAAACGGTTGTTCCTAAACAACATAACTTGTATTTTTAATTGTTCTGTTAAAGCTCCCTCACGAAGGTTTTTCTGCTAATCAAAAGACAAAATGATCCTAAGACAAGATGTCCAAATGTACAAAGTAGCTAGATTACTCTGTGCACAATGATTTACCATTTCAACAGGACCTTTTACGCCTAAAAGCACCGCAACAGGCAAATAATCTCATGACATGGCATGGTCAAGACAACACTATACCTTTGATGATGTTCTTGAAAATTGGAATGGTTTACTAAAATAAGACAAGATGACCGATAATGCACATATTATGATATCATGGCCAGTCACCGACTTGATTGCCTGGTCTGGTCCATCACCCTTCCTCCAAAATCCATTGAACTCCGCGATCTAATTCCTGTCACATTCTGCACTTCAATTGATTTACCTCGTTTAACACACATAACAAGCAGAAGCTCATGCAACTACATGCTCGCATATTATGACATGACAAGCACCCAATTAGCAAAATTGACGTGCAGATGTTGCCCACTCTCGTTCCTAAAATCATTTCAGAAGCTGCTCAAACGCTAAGCCGTGCCAAATCACTAAACGGATGAATCGATACTACAAAGCAAAAACTCTTCAGGCCGACACATGACAAGCCTCTCTTGATTACAAGGGAACATAGATTAAACTATAGTACACAGACTAAACTATAGAACAGATTAAATCAAAGGAACACAGGCTCCTTGATTACAAGTAAAAACATGTCAATACAGCCAAATCACTTCAGAAAAAATTCGCCACAGCCCTGAGCGTCAAGGCATACCATCTGCGTCAGATCCAGTCGTCACTCGTCCAGCATGAGACGCGTGAAACAGACCAAACCACGCCTAATCGGTGGGAAGCCCTAATACCGGGAGGGCCGAATCGAGCGAGGAGGAGCTCGGCGTGACCGTGAGAGATCAGCTAATGTAAAGGAGGAGGGCGGGGTGCAGAGATGGATACCGTCGCTGTCCCTGTCGAAGAGGCTGAAGGCCTCATTGAGCTCGGCAACCTGCTCGCCGGTGATCTGGTTTGCTATGGCAATGGAAAACTTGGAGAAGACGAGAGAAACTGCAAGTTCGAACGTGATGCAGCGGAGCAGCGCAGAGGACTGGGGAAATTTAACTTTTTGCCACTCTTAAGAATGTCACCTATTCAAATGCCATCCTCTTCGTTGCAATCAATAATTTGCCACTCTTAAGATGTGGTTGACTAATTTTTTTGTCACTTTCGAGCCCATGAGGCGCCAAATCATGCCATGTCAGCGCCTCCCCGCCACGCTGGCCCACGCTTGCGCCTGCACCTCCGCCTTCGTCGCGCGTCGCGCGCCGCGCCTCCGCTCGTCGGCGCCGCGCCCGGTGGTGCGGGACGGAGGCGCGCGCGGCGAAGCGGGAGGCGCGGCGGTGGCGCGCCGACGAGGCGCAGCGCGCGCAGCGTGGCGAGGCGGCGACATGGTATGATTTGACGCCTCGTGGGCTCGAAAGTGGTAAAAAATTAGTCAATTATATCTTAAAAGTGGCAAATTGTTGATTGCAATGAAGAAAATAACATTTAAATAAGTGGCATTCTTAAAGGTGGCAAAAAGTTAAATTTCCACATAGGACTGAGAGGACCACTAGTTTGATTCCAGTGGCTGCAGTGGGACGTGACTTTTGCAGGGGCTGGCGTGAGATCGAGGAATGAGGCTTCCCTGTTCCCATATTGGTATTCCCATTCCTATTTTTTCCACTTGGCAAGTATTCATTGGTCAGTTGTACACGGACTCACACACTGCTCTCTCTCAAAAAAAAGTCAAGAAACAGGGGCCATGGATAGCTGCTTCCCTTGGTTGGATGCTTGCCACATGGAAGGAATAGGAATGAGAATACCAATATGGGAACAGGAAAGCCTCATTCGAGATCGAGAGAGATGCGATGGAAAAATCAAGTGCCATGGGAGGAAAAAGATTCTGGGCTTGTTTGGTTGCCACCTGACATTTTTTTTAGGTATAAGCCGGACGCATATGACTCACGCATAATCGATGGCTGAATGGTTTTGGAGCATGGATACGTGCGGTCTTATTTAACGCATCCACATATGTACTCAATGGTGGATCTAGCTCTATGATAGCTTAGACTCTAGGTCATGACATGCAATTTTTATCAATACAAAGCTTAGATAAACTCTTTTAGGCTAATTTATAGCTTATGTATTAAATATTTGAATTCTGGTTATTTACGAAAGATAATATGTATAGAAAAATAGTTGCATGTGATTTTAGCTGATACAACTGAAATCTATATACTTTTTACTACAATCTTTTTATTGACCATACCTTAAAAAATAGACCGTTTAAAAGCTAATTATTGTAAATAGTACAAGTATAAGCCCACTTTAAACCATACCGAACCCACTCATAATCTTTCCTTAGCCTAAATAGTAATGATCGTGATAAAATTTTAGATCTATCAGCCCTAATTATTTAAGCGGTGAGGCGAACGAGGTTTGAACCCTACGGGCTGCTCGCTCACCAGGCGCAGCAAACCACCCAAGACATCGCTCGATCCTCTGGATCGCCACCTGACTTGGCTACGCTGATGGGCGAATTTTCTGTGTGATTAGGAATTTTTTTGGCTTGCAGAGGAGGAAGACGAACCCCCTGTCGAGACGCCTGATTCCTAGGCGTTCATTTCTGTGAGCCTAGGCCTGGAGGGGATGCCTGTATCAGGGAGCTAACCTGGGTTGCAACCAAACAGGCCTACTCTTCCCCTCTCCCACTTCTCCAGTGTGTTGTTGCTTTTATTTGTTACTGTTTGGCTGTCTCGTTATAGAGAAAATTGATCATTTGCCACTTTGAAGAGTGGGCTTCGTAAAATTGTCACTTTCAAAATTGGCTTCGCAAAAATGCCATGCAGTACATTTACCTCTTGATTACCATGCCATTTGAGCCATTTAACTCATTTAATAACTTTTTTTTTCTAATTTCAGAGGCTGAAAAAGACCTTTCTACCATTGCTTTCTTTCTTCTCGGTGAATAAATACGAAAAACGACTTGAATGGTTCGGTTGGCAGCAGCTATCACAACATTAACTAGTGTTGCGAGTCCAGGCCAACTACGACATACATCTTAGAGCAACGTCACTCATAAAGTCATATCTCAGGAGCATACATAACATAATGCTTTACAAGCTGAAACCCTACTTAACTATTCCAATAGCATCTGTCAAATGGCTGCTGGGTAAATTATTCACTACAGGTACATGCTAGTATGCAGTGCAAAACTTAGTAAGGGTAGAAAGGTCTTTTTCAGCCTTTGAAATTAGAAAAAAAATATTAAATGAGTTAAATGGCTCAAATGGCATGGTAATTAAGAGGTAAATGTACTGTATGGCATTTTTACAAAGTCAATTTTGAAAGTGGTAATTTTACGAAACCCACTCTTCAAAGTGGCAAATGATCAATTTTCTCCTAGTTACAAGATAGCAAACTATTATGCTTGGAATATGCTTTTTTTATTATAAGAATTTAAATGTTTTCTGTACAATTTCTATAAATTTTCCATGAAATGTTTGCGTTCCAAATGGGGCCTTGTCGGTTTTAATTACCGGACAGAAACAAAATGTAACCTATTACTCACTTGTTAGCTTATTGAAATGGAGTTTACATTTACTATACAAATGAAATTCACTTGAGCTTTATTATGTCCAATATGATCAGAAGGTCCCTTGTCGCCCGATCAGATCGAGGGGGCCAAGAATTTGTTTCGAAGACCAGACAACTACAACAGTTCTCATCCCTCCATATTGATCACTGGAAGCGTCATGCTGTATGATTTGATGGGAGGACCAAACTCACAAAATAGGAAAATCTTATTGATCTAAGGTTAAAATTATTACTCTTTTAAAAATTAATGTGCATATACGAAGTAGCCATATAGGGCTCGTTCGGTGCGCAAGAATTCAGTAGAAATTTCAAAAGAAACAAAAGGTTCCTCCTAATTCCCACAAAATCCTTACATTATAAATAGTGCTAACCAAATGGACTGTGCTGGTCCATGGCATGACAATATTGGTCCAACCCAGACATGGCATAGCCCGATGGGTTGTGGCATGCTCGGGCTGCGGCCCAACGAGCCAGCGCAACCCATTTAGTCACATTTCAGCATGTTCGCTTAGCCACGTTTAGCTTTTTTAGGCATGGCACAATCCGTTTAGCCCATTTAGACACAATAACGATTAAAATTTTGAATTTTTTAGCACTTGGAAAGCTTAAAAATACTAAAAAATAATTATTTTTATCTTTTTATGGTATATAATTATTTTTGTAAATTGTAATTTTCATTTTTGAATTCTATGCATTTTTTGGGATTTTTTTGCAATTTTTTAAAAATTTTCAAGTTGAGATGGCTAAATGGATCTATCCCAACCCGTTGGGCTAACCATGCCAGGTCAGCCCGACATGGCATGTGACCTCCTTGGGCTATGCCTGGGTTCAAGGCTCATCTTGTGGGCTGGCACGATATGGCCTGTTTAGTTAGCTAGGCTAAATGGGTTGTGCCTTGTCGCGCTCTTGCTGGGCTGCATGTTTGGCTAGGTTTGCCAATAAATAGAATACTTTGTCACTTCATAATATTTTAGATATGTAACTAGGATCAAACAGTGCATGTTCCTTCTACTATTCTACTTTTGTCTCATTGTGCTCCATTGGGCTTAAGCTTTTAGCTTCTACCTTCTTAATTTTATCTTTTTCTGGCTTTTCACCTTTTTTGGGTTTTTTGTATTTTCTTTTTGCTCCATATTCCTTTTGTATTGTCTGTGATGATATAATTTTTTTATTTTTTAATTTAATTACGCTGAAAATACTAACAGCAGATACAGTGCAGAAATAAACCTCAAATAGTACCAAACAGTGCAAAGAGCTTAAGCTAGAAGTCGGAGCACAGCCTAAGTGTATGGCCTTCCAATGGATATTTGCCCCAATTTCATCTTAGTATTGTAGAAATCGAGGGTTGAGACAGAAATTGGAAAACAAAGTCGTGCTTCTTCAAATTTCCAATGAAACTGTGGAAGTCAGCGCACATTATATAAGCCGTGCCACCAGGAACTTTTTTGTGGGTCTTTTTAGACTTTGATTGTAGCTTTTAGCTTATAACTTTTGAATTCTAGTTATTTATAAGAGACAATATACAGAGAAAAATAGTTGTATGTAATTTTGGCTGGTATATCTGAACTTAGTGCAGTGTATATTATAATATGCCTGTAGAATTTATCTTGGTCCCGATCAGTATGGCTTCCAAACAGTACGCATGGCTTATTTGGCACTATTCATAAGTTTCGTCTTTTTCTGAATTTTTGGCTTTTTGTTGAACTTTTTTGCCGGTTCTTTTTTTTCCTGTATTCGTTTGTATTATACGTAATGGGCTAACATATTTTTTTTATTTTTAAATTTTTTTAAATTTAATTATGCAAAATAAGCTCTCATCATTCTGATGCTTTTTCACACCACTCTGATGTTTTCAGCCATAAGCCACGGGCTTTTCAGCCATGTTGATCACCACCCTTAAAAAGACGTACCGTTTAAATACTAGTTACTATAATAAGCCAAAGCCTGAGTTCGTCGAACCCACCCTTTGATTCCTATTAATAGGAGATCTGGAGCTCTCTAATTTTTTAATTAGGGGTACTACTTTTATGGTCTTCAAAACTTATTATCACACAAATCTACTTTAAAGCTGTAATATTATTAGTCGCCTGATTAGCCGGCGCATCATAAAACATCACGTATAATGTACTTGAAGGATATATGTTAAGTGAATAGGATCGATCATTAGTTAGCTAGCTAAACTACAATTACTTTAGTTTACAACGCTGTGCAATATGTATGTAATACACGTGAATTTTATAGATGAATTATGAGTAACAATGTTTTATGTAGCTGTAATTTATCAAATGTTGGTCAGTAATTTATTTTAATTGATTTTAAATATGAATAACTATATGTATATTACTAAGAGAACATATGTATAATGACCATTTGTTAAATTCGGATTCATTAATTAGTCGCATAATGAATTAATGATTATCCTTCGGTGATAACACAGTGCGTAACATAATGGTGTTTTGGATAAAATGTGACCAAAAGAACAGATGAAATAAATGTCTTGCCTTTGTTTCGTTCTACAAGGCATATGGTTTTTCAATGCTTGTTTAAAATGCGAGAATTTTATTAGAATTTTTATACAAATTTCTCAGGAAACAGTTGATCCTCAAGGGAGCAAGAGAAAAAGCCGGTGTTCCAAAAACGGCCTCGATGCAGATACTGTTCATTTTTCAATAGTTCACAGTTCATGCTTGCCTTGGCGTAGGATGCACTGGGGATCGCTACAGCTTTGCTAGATTTGTGTTGGGGTATCACTCGCAATGAGTGTAAAACAGTACACATCTGTCTCCCCTGTGCCTCACTCGATCCTGCCGTGTCGTCAGTCACTGTACAAGCCCTCGGTTTTCGGTGGCTGTCATGGCTGGTCACCAGTGGCCTCACCGCGCAGAAGCACCCTGATCTCCGTACGCAATGTCACTTGCCATGTTCCTTCTTTTTTTTTCCTTCAATTTACTACATACTGCGTCTCGCAAACATGTGTCACTCATGACTAACTCACGATTATATAGGCAAATTTTGTTTTTTTTTTATAAAATTTGACCAAAATGCTCTTAATAATTAATTCAATTAACACTAGGCCCAAGAAAGGAGTGGAGCGGGAAATTAAGAGCCAAAAATTGTAAACCAAGTATTAGGGAACGTGCAGTGAAGTATTTGTGAACAACTAAAGTGATCAAAAGTAGCAAGCATTCGTGACCGGAGGGAGTAAGTAATACATTCCCTCTTTTCGTACGAAACATGTAGACAATTGCATTCACCCCAAAAAAGAAATTGAAAAAGTTTACAAGGACACCAAACATAGGTGAGTATGCCTCCCGTGGCTCTAGATCCAAGAATATATGTATGTAGGCTCTATTTGAAATGCGATAATTTTTCCCAAATCATGTGGGAATTTGACTTTCTGTGGAAATCCTGCATTTCCAAATAGGCCCTCTTGACGTAAGGATACCTTAGCCCACAGTTGCTCCACATTATGATTCCATAACTAATGATTCAGATGACAAGGGAGCGGGGCATGACCGGGGAACATCAACCCCACCGTGATCCCCACTAGGTATCCCCACCTAAGCTTTCATGGGGTGGGGGCAATTGTCTGTCTTGAAAATGTAGTTTATACATGTATAATTTTACTTGTTAATATGATTTTAGCTATTAATTTATAATTATTATGTGTACTTTTTCAAAACTTAAATTACAATGTATACATATAGGTTTTAGTCAATCATATAAGATAAAAAAATACCTATATTATATTAATATATAATATATGCAACAAAATAACACATACCTATTTTTCGGTGGGTCTCTGTGGCCTGGGGGTGGACTTTGGACCACATACCCGACTAGCGAAAGCATGGCTCCTTGTCCTTGCTCCTTGTTGGGACCTCTCCACAGTGACCCATGGAGCTAACCTGCAACAACACGACTGTTAAGAATCCGGTTGTACGTACACAAAGTTGATAAACAACACAACTCGCAAATACAATAGTATACTAGAGTTTGATACAAAAGTACGATTTCGAAAACATAGAACCACTCGAGGCTCTGAGTGCATGCCGCTTAGGAGCTCTGACTAGTACTTCATTGGCTACACTTGTGTGTAGACACGACTTAGAACATGAAGGTCACCTTCGATGAAGTAGTCTTCACGTGCAGTTACTTCTCCATTGTACTCGTGGGCTGAACCAAAGTATGCAAGAATAAGTACGGAAGTCCTCAGTAAGCCATGATAGTAACTTTAATAATGCAACACAAGGGTCCAAGAATAATTTACCAAGGTGAGCTTAACAAAAACCTATTCCGATTAGCATAGTACCCACAAAATTTCATGGTAAAGCATTTCGATGAAGTCAAATCACTTTTTAATAAAAGTTCTGTAGGGGATTCTCAACTTCTTCCCAACGAAGCTTATACCAAAGCACCACTACACCTTCGACTAGCTCGATTACGCAAAATGTCCACTAGCCCACGAACTTCATGCATCAATTCGGGAATCACCCCTTGACACAACTCCATTTACTGGGAGTACAACACATTCGAATGGTTCAATTTTTTCCTCAGCAAATAGTACCCAGCTTTACCCATAGGATACCTTGACTTAACTAGAGTCGAGATAATAGATTCATGACTGAATCACAACACCGGTGCCGCCTAGTGAAAAGAAAGGTCCCCTCTCAACAGTGGTCCCGACCAGGCCTAGGTCTAGGTACGTAACTCGTCTGCTTGTTCCCATGGGTCATACTGTGGCATAGATTGGACTGTGGGAATCGCTAACACCAAACCTACCCGTGGGCACCCAATAAAAATACTACAACAATCAAGTTAGTCCGACAGAGCGGTCTTGTGGTTAGTTGATAATTGTGTCTTTTCCTTAGCACTACACTTCAGCTCCGCCACTAGTCGAACAAAAACCACCAACTCCCATGGTGTGAATGACCATAGACCATGGTAATTGGGGCAACATACCACACCAGAGCCAACAACAACAAAGAACATCACTTTAGGTGAGTGATCCAACTTAATTTGCTATGCTCCATCAACATGGGAGCACTCGGAACAGGCCTTGACCCATCAACTCATGATGGCGGGCAGCCGTAATAGCAATAATAATTATAGATTTTGATTATGTAAACACTATTATAGTCTAACGACCGACATCCAAATCTTAAGGCTACAAGAAACGATTAGGATGGAGCAAAATATCAAGGATGGTAATATAAACATGTACTAAGTAGAATTAATAAAAAATAATTGATAACAAATAACATTTGCAAGTAAGGATATGAAAGTAATCCATATAGAAGGACTCAACATGATCAAGGGTTCATGACTTGCTTTGCAACTCAAGATCTTCACTAGTCACTATAGAGTAGTCCTTGGGACCTCCTCCTCAAACTCTTGAAGCTCCGGCGGTCTGGTCGTAATCTAGAGCAACACACAAAATACTAAATAAGCCTATTGCAACTATTATGCAACTATTACAAAACTTGCAAATAAAACTTAATAAAATAGAAGAAAAGATGGTCGAAAGGGATTTGGGAGACTGGAATCGGGGTTGAAGAAGGAGAACTGAAAGCGCAAAGGTGCACAAGGCTAAAAGGACACCTTCAGTGTGGGACTAAAGGTTAGGTAAATAGTGTGGCTCAGGCAACTCCTGGTGATAAAGCACGGGCTGACCATCGGTGAGCAAGAGAGGTGACGACGGAGAGCTTTGGCTTTGGTGAAAATGAGAAGGGAAATGAAGGGAGACGAGGGTGGAGGGTTCTTGAACTTGGTTTCTCCCATGCTCGTGGTGACATGCAGGTCCCATGTGGTGTTCATGCATGAAGATAGCAAGGACGGGCGAAAAATGAAGCTGGCGCATGATAGACAAGGTAGCACACAATAGGTCCGAGTGACTGAAGCATGGTTGGAGATCTGAGCAAAGGTTGGTGGTTTGCACTCAGGCGAGGTGACTATTGCGGGTCGAGGGCTTTGGTTGGAAGACCCGATCGAAGTTGAGTGCTCGGAAGACAAAGAAGAAGGCCTTAGGGCTTCGACTGCTCAAGAATATTCAGACAAAACTAGGGAAGGAGAGAGAAGAAACTAGACCAAGAAAATACAAGAAAAATCAAAGCAAAAACACTTAAAGAATGAAAGAGACCTTCACGAGTTTTGAAATTTTTTAGGCTGTCAACCCCGCCTCCCCATAGGGATAATCCACGCAAGTCCCGCCTCCATGCAAGTTGCCATTCCTATCCAAAGATAGTTAGCTACTTCCCTATAAAACTTCCTTCCATCTTAAAGTTTATATATAAAAAAGGCAGGAATTGGGGTGACATGTTTGTAGTGAAGGCCCTGTTTGGATACGCTTAAAATCCGATTCTGGGTAGAATTAAGCGAGAATCCCACCCAAACGCTTTGATTATTTTTCGATTCTTTCAACCGCCGCGGTGGGAAAAATCAGCATTTGCACTGAGAATCCAAAATCCTGTACCGCAAGCCCTATCAGGATTATTCAGATTATTCAGATCGCAGATTCTTCAGATCGCGACTTATCAGAAAATCTTGATCAAATTAAAATCGATTCTCAGATAAGCGTATCCAAACAGGGCCGAAATCCCATGGGAAAAAACACATAAATTGTTCCAAATGGTTGTTTGGTTGCTTCACAGAAAAAACACAGAAATCTGGAGAGATGTCGCCTTCCTCGACGAGACAAACAAAAATTTCCGTGAGGTTGTACCTCGTAGGAATCATAGGGGCTCGTTCTTTTGTTCCAAAGAGCCACATAAGAAAAGTTTTCATAGGATTCAATTCCTACAAAAAATTCCTCAAAACATTCATCGTTCCCAACACCCCTTTAGAGCATCTCCAATAGTGACTTATGAGCTAGCTTTAGGCATATTATTTCATATTTTAATAGAAGAGAAAGAAAAACTAGCTCTTGATCAAGAGCTAGGCTCACACACACATTCCAAGATTATGTGAGAATGTTATGTGAGGCTATTTATGTTATGAGCTATGTGCTAAAAGTTAGTATTATTGGAGAAGTTGTCTTAGAGCTAATAACTAACTCATACTGTTGAAGATGCTCTTAGTTGTAAACTTTTCCTAGTTGTGCGCGTCATAATTTATCCATTCGATCATGTGCTAGAGTATGCAATTTCAAGTGGGTGGATGCAACGATCGATCGTAGCGTTGTGGAGCTGACAAATGACAATTATTATAAAGGCAACCAATTTACGCTGGTGATGGCAGTTGCTTCGATATCAATAGTGAGAACTGAAAGGCGAAATTTCTGTGTTTTAAAGCTTGTTTGGGAGAGCTCCATCAGCTTCAGATCTACGAAAAACAGCTCCATTCCACGAAATTTTACCCGAACGCTCCAACTCCGCGAAATTTGGATCCACCAAAATCCTGGATCTGAGGGCCAGATCCATGGATTTCATAAAGCTCCTCAAGGGGTGCTCCACCGTGGAGTTGGGTGGTAATTACCCACCAATGCCACTGGTTACACACCCCATCCCACCAAAAGTGGTCATTCCCACCAAAACCTCAATTTCGTGGATTTGGAGCTGATGTACAAGCCAAACACTCTATGGTAGGATCCCAGATCCACGGTGGAGCTGCTCCATGGTGGAGCTGCTGCTCCAGATCCACGTTTTCAGTGGTGAAGCTCTCCCAAACAGACCCTTATTATAAACGGAATTGAGATAGAAAGGATACAGTTTCTAGGGGAATTTGAACTAGAGTACGCCATATGTCGTTGCAACTAATATGGAAATTTAAACGTGGATGTATATAATTTTTCGTTCTTTTTTTCGACAGCTTTCCACCGAAGATTTACAAGGTCTAGATGTATACGACATGCATGCACACTGTGAATCTGTGTTTCCAATAGTTCTTTCTAGCCCACCAACTTTCTATTAATTAGCAATTTTACTTATGAACAAATCACTGGTAGGTATAAATTAAAACGCATCAACAGAAACATACATACGCATGTATAGTACCGTAGGTACGTAGTCCATTATTTTTAAATAAAATATTGAGTATGGTAATGTGTTTTTTAAACTGCCTAGTATTACCTCCTCCGTTACCTGTTATTATAGAAATTGACACGATTCCCAATGCAATGCAGGGTCACTATTTTTTTTTGAAAATATAACAAAATCTAGAATTCAAGATCGGCTGTTCTTCAAGGCAAAAGATTCCACTTTAGTTTCTGCATTGAAATGTTCATTTCGCATTCTAGTTTTGTCCCGACAAATTCAGTCTTTAGTCATACGATTATTCATGGACCGCAAACTCTCTTTTCTTCTGAATTCGGACTGTTGCCCCACCCTTAATGCAGAAAAGAACAATAGCTAGCCTTCGTTTCTGAACTCAGTATGTATATTGCGTATATGCATTTTCAAACATAGCAAATAATCTCAAAAATTTATAAAATTTTTTTGTGGAGCCTCCTGCACAGTATACTGATTGTGTAATTTTTTTTCATAATTTTATCCGTTCTGAATTTTACTCAAAAATTTATTTAAGTATACTATTTGAAAGAATTTTTTAATATAGAAAATGGGCTCTATAAATTATGAATTGTTTTTTGAAGGATCCTTGCACAGTAGATTTGATTGTGTAATTTTTTTTTCAAAATTTTATATTTTTTGAAGGATCCATCTGATTAGCCATGTTAATTTATTGCTAATTAGCGACATGATGCTCAGTTGAATATCATGCATATTGAACCGATAAATTAACAAAGAATATACCAGTTAACAATGTTATTCATGAGGGTAGTTGGATCTATCCTCTATGCAATGATGTCTGCAACTAGTCTCCACGGTGCATAGCCACCGCCCCTTGTCTCGGGGTTGCCCAAGGTGGCACGAGTGTTAGAGTCGTCCATGTCATGCAATTCCATGATGTAAGTGGATCGTACAATAACAAACATAACAAGGATATAAATTGTATATAACTCATGTCTTCCGTACGGAGCGCGCTCGGGCGACCAGATACGTTACAACATCGGCCAGTCTCAGTTGAAGGAGCCTTCCCCTTCCCCTTGTTGCGGAACTCCCCACATCGGTGTCTTATGTTGAAGTCATCCATGTCCTGTGATTCCGTGATGTAAGTGCACCGTACAGTACAAAATGTAACAAGAATGTAAATTCTACATTACTCACGTCATCGATATGGAGAGCGCCCGAGCGACCGGATATGCTATGGCAGCCGGGCTTAGTTGCAGAAGCCTTCCCCTTCCCCATGTCTCGGGACTCACCATGTCGGCGTCGTATGTCAAGTCCCCCATGTTCTACGATATGGGCTAGATGATTGCATGTTGTTAGAAGAACGAAAGGGCAAATACAAAATTAGGATGTGAATTGTACGTAACTCATCTCTTCGATATGGAGAGCACCCGGGCAACGGGAGATGCTACGATGATTGCCGGTCTCAGTAGCACGAAACTGGGCTCTTGCGGTGCCTCTTCAACAGGGTCCGGTAGGTAAAGTTTCCACCGCTCAAAGGTCTCGGTCGGCATCGAGTAGTTCAGCATGGATTTCTGTTGGATGAACACCCTATTGTACATCTCCAGGCCATCGATCCACTGGAAGAAAGGGCAACACATCTCAGGCTACCATTACATTCAATTGTTGAAGTTAAAAATTTATGGAAATCAATATAGGGAGTGGAAAATCGATGTGTGTGAAACAAACGCTTACGAGGTGGTGTCTGCACATGTAGTACACCCTGGTGGAGGTGTCTAGGTGTGTCGACTAAATGATCTTCGCTGGCTCGTCACACACACATACACTGCGGGACCAGAAACTATGGTGGTGCCGAGCATCTTTCATTGAAAAAATTGGGTATTGTACATGTTTGGCCTTCTTCACAAGCCACTTGCGCTTTTGCAACATCCTTGTGTAGAAGTTTGCCGATGAGTCCGACAAATGTGGGTGTCGTACAAGCTTTGTTGTACATGAAAAAACAAGGCAGACAATGCATTAAATTATGACATTGAATGGCTACTAGACGAGCTCGGTCTGTTGGGGCAATTCTTCATTGAGTTCCTAGGGGTCTTGCATATCTTGCACTTGATTGTGGCTGATACTGGTACATTGGCTAGCATTCATGTCATTTCGGAAGTGCCACGTCTATCGATGTCTCTTCCCAATTGTCTTCGAGGCCTTGTTTTGGGCCCATTGCATCCTGTTCGGCCATATATCCTTGTAGTTCCTATCCAAGCCGTAGGAGTGAAACTCTGCACTTTATGTACCAAAAAGATGCTACATGTCATAGTACTTGGAGATGTATAGCATAGACATATGCCAAATTTGGCACACGCCTTGTACATATGCGAGCATGGCTTGTACAGGAGCTTCGGTTTGTTGCAAGTGCATGTTGCTAGATCACCAAGGGTGCATGCCTGTTTCATTTCCTCCCCGGCATGACTGTTGACATATTTCTGCTGAAGCCTGATCTCGTACTTCCTCCTGTGGCCATTGATTACGCAGATGTCATGCATTTGGGCCTTCTCCAACTTCTGGTCCATGCACCTCTGCATGTTCTCCAGACCATTGCTCGCCTTCCAACATCTGTTGCTTGGTTGCAGTAGCTCTATTGATGAAATAACCAATAGTGTGAGTCCATGTCTCCTCGAAGATTGTGGTGATAGGGAGGCACCGCATGCTTTTGAGTATGTTGTTGTACACTTAGGACATGTTGGTTTTTATAATCCCGTACCTCCATCGTCTGTGTTTTAGAAAACAGATCATTTCTCTAATTCAAGAGCATGATGATGAATCCACTCTGAGAAACTTATGCCACTCTTGGGTTGCTCTCCTTCCAGTACCTCCAGAGTGGAGTTCCTTGTATGCCTCGTAGTTTGATTTTTGAGGTGTCTCCAAATGGACTCAAACTTTTTCTCTGGTTATGTAGACACAATGCCTTGAACATTTTCACAACTTCTTGACTACAGAACTGCGTGAACAAATCAAATGCAAGATGCCTCATGCACCACCGAGTTTGCACATTGTTCCACTGGTGAGGGGGTTCCGTCCTATGCTGCATGGTGTTGAGCATTGCCAATAACCCAGCATTGTGGTCTATGATAAGGAATATGTTGTGCCGGTCTCTAACCACTACCCGCTTCACGTTTGCCAAGATAGCCATCCAGATTGGCGACTTTTGACATCAGCATCTTGGGGGAGATGGACATGTTCGCTGCAACTAGGTGGCTAATGAGACTGGCCACATATACGAAAGTCACATTTGGAT
The DNA here is from genome assembly GCA_036346575.1 of Dendrocalamus sinicus. Lineage (NCBI taxonomy): Eukaryota > Viridiplantae > Streptophyta > Magnoliopsida > Poales > Poaceae > Dendrocalamus > Dendrocalamus sinicus. Next base: position 7,332,393 of record CM070653.1, on the reverse strand, counting down.
GTTGTCGCAGGGGCTCGCTAAGCTCGCAAGTGTGGTCAGTCAACACCTTGATCACGAAGACCGAGCCAAAAATCTTTGCTCATTGAGCACTGACCTTGCCAGGGTAGTCTTCCACTACACATTTCACTACGTAATATCCTGGGTTAGACCAGTGCACTCAGTATATATGGCTGATGGACAAGATGTACCGTGCTATAGTTTGTTGCACAGCCACTTTGCTAAGGAAACGCTTCCCAACTAAGAGGGTGTTTGCATGAAATCCCCACCAGGACCCTTCTTGCGGCCGTACAAGGGAACACACTATGATATCATCAAGTCTTAAGGCCACATAGGCATCTCCAATGACACAATTCTCCCAGTTGGACCACTGGCCTGGTGTGCATCCTCGTCGCTACCATCATCTGAGTCTGGGTCAGCATCCTCATCAGATTCCAACCCGAGAGGCTAGTTTGGTAGATGCTAGTGACAGTCAATGCAGGCCGACCACCACGATTTCACCCCCCTCATTTCGCACAAAATTATGCGCGAGTCTTCCCTCTGAGACAACACATTCCATGCATCATCAAGGTTTGCCAGCGCCCTATGTACAAAATTCACATACACCATCGACCTCCCGTAAATGCCCACCTCGGGGTGGGAGATAATCTGCATGTACTAGTTCCATGCTATGCTTCCATTCACCTTGATGAGCTCCCACACAATATTCGTGTAGATGATCCCCTCGATCAAAAGTTGCTTTGCCATTGCCTCTGTGACGAACTCCCTCCAGATGCAAATCCAAAGCTCATGAATATTCATTGCGTCGAGCCCCTCTGCCCGGACCACCTTGTACTGGCATCTCGACAAGTCCAACCCATTGGGTCTGGCCCGTAAGAGACCATAGCCATAAAACGCTACCAAGTCTTGCATGTTCGAGATTACCTAAAACCACAACAACCCGGTCTGCGGTATGCATTAAAATAAACAGCTACCATCATGATGACTGCTTCAAACTTTACTCTCCAAAAAGATTTAATTATGTTACATTACCTGAGGTCTCAGTGACGGGTGTGAGAACAAGAAGCGAAACATAGTTGGGATGAGTAATGAGCGGCTGCGAGAGTTCGGTATTTATAGCTGAGCAAAAGTGTAGTCGCTGGGTTGATGCCAGAATTTCAAAGGCGTTGTCGAGGTGCAGCACTGCGGACAAGGGGGACGACAGCAACAAGGCAACAGATGTGCGGAGAGAGAGAGAGGGCAAGGGGGGATAGCAGCGACGGGCGATAGATGTGCCGAGGAGGGAGGGGAGGGAGGGGCAAGGGGACAACAATGATGGGGTGATAGATGTGCGGAGGTGGGAGGTCAGACACAATCAAGTCCGCTATGCAAGGATCCTTAAAAATTCATAAGTTTTTTTTATCTCATTTTCTATGTTTAAAATTTTCTATATGCAATATACCTAAATGAATTCACTAATTAGCTAGGAATAAATAAACACAAATTAATAGAGATGAACAGCGGCCACCATATACTGGCTGTGCGCACAGGCCATGTGTCACTCCTCGTTTCATTCCACATGGTGACTGTGCGGTGCAGATAACATTTTTGCAAATTTCACGTGACGGATGCTATTCTTGCTAATACAACATGAAACAACACCAGTACGGCCAAAAAGTCATACATACATACGTACGTACGTACGCAGGGAAGTTATTGACGTTTCTGAATGAAGTTACCATTGATTCTAAATAAAGTTATTGCCAGATCTTCACACACTGCTACAGACAGCCCTATCACGCATTTGCCGAACGTCGCACGACGCATTTCTGAGCGAACCGGTGTTTAGGTGTCGATGATAGTTGGTGGTTATCACGAGCGGTTCTTGAGCCGTGCGTGATAAAACATTGTCTGACGGTCTTGATTACTAACCGTCGTGATAGACGAGTATCACAGACGGTTGTTTATCAAAATGCGTGATAGTCTTTATCACGAGCGGTTTTCTAAAAAATAAATGCGTGATAAAGACTATCACGAGCGGTTTTTATAAACAACCGTCTATGATACTCGTCTATCACGAGCGGTTAGTAATCAAGACCGTCATGATATATTAATATCACGAGCGGTTTGTATTACTAACCGCTGCGCGATATTGTGTAGTATCCTGACGATCGATAGTAAAGGCCGTCGTGATATCGGTCACACCACGACGACACTCTTTGAAACTGTCGTGATATGGTATCACGAGCGATTTTTAACAACGAACCGCTGTGATACCAAGTGCATCATCCATTTTATTTCTTTGTTTCTTGGCTAGCCTCGGATATGCTAGCCATGCCCTCTCGAAAGCAAGCGATTACGGATAAATAACAGATATAAGTTAATTGCAACTCATAGTAAATTACAACAAAATTCGATACACAGATGAATGTAACAATATCACATATATAGAATGAAAATTGTTACACAAAATCTGACAAATGAATTCAATTGAAGGAATTGTTTGATTTGTACAGTTGAATCCAATGTTTCAACATCTAATTATCACCATCGCCGCGTGGAACTCTCCTCTTATTTATGACCTCGCTAGCAAGAATTGGGACATGATTGCACAATTTCGACGAGATTGTCAAGATCATATGCACTTCCGTCGAAGTTCACCCGCCGTCGCTAGGAGCAATGTTAAGTCATTAATTAGCATGTGTGTAATATAATCGAAAATAATAATTATTGGAAGGACTCGACAAACCTCGGATCATTGATCTTAGTACCCATGATTTCCTTCATATGGCGGCAAACGTAGAATCCACATACGTTGCCCTCGTAGCTGCTTGGTGGCATTGCAAAAATAGAATTACATACATCGGTATTGTCAATTCTAGAGGCATTATAACAAAGTATGATATAGGATTGTTGTGTTGTAGCGGTACCGGAAATCGCGTGTTGTGTCGTAGCGTGTCACTTTGGATTTGTCGTGTGTTCCTCCTTGGGCAACATATTCGCAAACGCCCACGTGATTCAAAAACTTAGCCTCGACCGTGGCAAACAAAAGAAATATTACAATAGAGTTATGTATGGAGGAAATGAGTTTACATTAAGTACTTCTTGCACACGATCAAGTCGTGGTTGCTCTAAGGAGGGAATCAAGGTATATTACCTTGCTCCACTTTGGTACAATCACAATCAAAATCCAGTGATTCCTAGTCATATGTGTTGCCATAGTGATTAATCCTAAGTTCATGCTGCATGTAAAGTACAAATGAAATATATGTGTGGCAACTAGTGAAGCACTTACCCTTGGTTGAAGGGTACCATGACGTACTCCTTGTAGGTGTGAGCAATCAATCCCCTCGTTATGTAATCTTCCACGAAGGATGCATCTGCGTTGATAGATTGCTCGGAGACCAAGTGAGGGTCGAGGAAACCCACCGGTCGTCGCGATTGCCGGGCTTGTTGGATCATGTATCTATACATAAAGAAAGAGTAATGACATTTATCTGTATAACGTGAATGTAGAACTTCATTGTACAGTACACTTACAGTGTCCAACATCGTAGAAGTGAGGCGTCGAGTTCGTCGAGATTGAATAGTAAGAATAAATCTTTGAATGTCACGACGATGTAGCCCAAGTCATGGAGGAAATGCGTCTCGTTATATTTCACAGTGAATGCACTCTGCCGGTTTGGCTTCATGTTGGACTTCTCCATGTACCAGGTATGCAATGTATTGCAAATCATACCAAGCTGGCGTAATTGTGAATCGGGCACCAACGACACTCCTAGAATAAACTTCCATGGCACGGGACCCAGCTTAATTTTCTTCGCATGAGCCTTGGAGGCCTTGGAGCCTCGCTTATGATATGTTCTCGGTGGCGTCTCGGCGGGAGCCGATGCAATGACTTTCTTGGATTTGGAGGTGGAGGTGGAGCCACCGGAGCCGATGTGCCAGGTCCAGGGCGACGTCCCTCTTAGGCCACTGGATCTGAAGATTGTGGCACGGACATGTCGAGGACGATGTCCCTCTTGGGTCATTGAATGAATGTGTGGACGGCATCCCCTAATGTCTTAATCTCTTCGTTTGGGGGCTTCTCAAGAGGGACGGACTTAAAAATATCATTAATCATGTCCACCTGGACCTTTATGAAACCGGTGTCTACTTGTACACCGTGCACCAGTGTCCCTGGTAGCAATGGATACACCATACCGCGCCCAGCGTCAACGGGAATAGAGCCAACAAGCCTGACTTTGAGGCTGCAAGGCATGGGCTCCTACATAATGACACAAGAGATGAGTTAAGGCGTCCACCAGAGAGATCTATGTACCATTCTAAAGAGGTACATTACCTGAATGTCATCAATACGTAAGTGGTCGTCGCTATGTTCAGAAATTAGTGTGGATGCGCAGCTACTGCGACGTTGAGGGGGACTGGGTACCGCAGTACTAGGAGTGGGTTGCGATTGGTTGCGGAGTTGTCTCAGTTCTTCCCGCAATGAATCTATCTCTCCTCGAAGTGAGGCAGTCTGCTCTTGAAGTGAGGCAGATAGTTGTTCCTCAAGTTGAGCACGAAGCTCCCGTTTTATTTGTTCGCCGCGGTACGCCTTGGATCTCTTCCTACTCCTATATGTGTCGGAGTAATATGGAAATCCGTGCCTCCAAGGTACATAAACCCCCATGCCTCGTGTGCGACTTGGGTGCTCCTTGTTTCCCAAGGCCTGTGATAGTAAATCTATCTCCCTATATTCTTCAAAGGAGCCACGAGAAGATTCGGTAGTCAATGATTGCTGCAAGAGGCAATTAATCATGTTATTTTTGAACCCATGAATTTCAAGAGGTGTTAACAACTGTCGGAACCCGGAGTAACGACTCCTGGATCCTCTGTGTAAATCGCACTAGTCCAGGATCAGCTAGTGCACACAGTCACAACAAAGATAATAACCAAGCACAAATGACTCAATATATTAAATAAAGGGTACGGCCTTATGGCCAAGTCTTACATCAACGCCCATTGGCAAAATAAATAAAGGAAATAACTGCGGAAGCAAACTGATAAATAGCGAAGCCCAAGCTCGCCTACGTGCAAAGCGGCGAGAAGACGTGGCCTATTCGCCCAGATCTTCACCGTAGTTGGCGTCTTCCTTCTCTCGTGTGGAAAAAGCAACGTGAGTACAAACTTGTACTCCGCAAGTCACCCGAAAATGCAACATAATGATAAAGGCTTGATGGAAGGCTTATAGGGTTAGTTTGCATAAAACAGCATTTAAGAAATACAATAGATAGATTGAAATCGCAGAATTTAATACAGTAAGTAAAAACAATACTTGCAGTAGAAAGTAATACCGTCAGTGCAGGCTCCGACCATACACCAACCTATCCACGGGCATCCCACCCGGACCATCTTTTCCAAAAGCTCACGTATGGATTCCATCCATCCACACGCTTTCACTGCACCACTCTGATGAATTCCATCCATTCACCAGATTTCAATCTCTCACGGATTCCATCCATCCGCAAGGTTTTAAAAAACATTTTGAAAAACAAAGTCTAACCCATGAAAAACTTTTACTCAGCATGCCCGTGACCGTGGGCATGGCTATCCAGGATAGATTATACACTCTGCAGAGGTTGTACAACTTTACCCACAAGATATGATGTCCTCATAATGTCGGCCAATACACGCTTCCTTAGGCGTGCGACTGAGTAATCATAACAAGGCCTTTACAATGCGAAATCGTCAACTCGGCCAAGCCAACTCTAAGGTTTCACCCCAGTAAGGAATCCACTGCAGGACCCCTCTTGAGCCTAGGTGAGACTTCTCATGGCTACAACCACGCTCACCCAAGTGGGACTTCGCATGGCACCAACCACGCCCACTTTCAACCTACGACTTGACTCGAGTTGGGACCCCACAAATTATTTGGCCAGGGCTGTCCCATACCAGCCATGTGGTAGTACGCTAAGGCTTTGCAACAGTAGCTCACAGACCGGTCCTTAATTGACTCAGGCCCAACCACATACCCCTGTGCACGACAATCAACAACTGCGGCTCCAACCAACAGGGCATGCCTGCACCCACCACTCTAACCAATTGCCTAAGTCTAAACCAGTTTCATATTTGTTTTCAAAATAATTTTATAAACCTCCTTGACTCACCAAAGTCAAGAGTACATATCATTTTATGTAAACAGGGTCATCATTTTATGCGAAAAGGTACCCCAAAACAAATATTATAACTAAGTAGTCTAAGCATTTGATATGAAATCTCTCTAGCCAATACTAATGTACTAACTAGAGTTTTACTCTAGGGTGACAAGGTATAAGGATTTACAATGTCAAAGGAGGAATTAACAAGTAGGCATAACTATAGTTAAAACTGAATTGAAATACATTGGATAAAAATATGCATGCAGAATAATTTAAAACAACATAGTTTTATTTTGAAAACTGGGATCAACATGATCAAGGAGGGTGACTTGCCTTGCTCTTCAACTTGGTTCAAACCTTCGTCGTCGAATTTTCCCGAATCGTCGAAGTCTACACGTGAAAATAACCCAACAAATTCAAATAAAATCAAAATAAATTCAAATTGACTTCAAACATTTGAATTGAGGCTATAAATGGATATAGGGGAATTTTTGATGAATTTAGAAATTTGAACGGGTTAAATCGGAGTTAGAACGAAGGAGAACGGGCTCGGGGAAGTTTAAATTCAGGGAAAAAGAATAAAAGGAATTTCTGGAATTATTTTTGTATAGGAAATTGAGAATTATGACGTCAGCACCAAAATTAATTTCGACCGAATTAATTTTCTACGGGAAAACCTGAGTTTTTGCGTCAGCATGACGTCATCTCGGGATTGGACCGACTGACATGTGGGCCTCGGTCTATGGACCGGTCCACGGACGGGCGGTGGTCGGCGTGGCGGGGAGGAGGCGGGTGGCGCCGACGCGGCGGCGGCGCGCTGGTGGCGCCGACGTGGCACCGCGTGGCGCCGACGGGCGCCACTCGGCGCCCACGTGGGATGGCGGGCGAGTGGCCGTCCCGCGGAGGAGGCGCTCGAGGATGGCGCTTCGCCGGCGAAGCAGCGCGCGGGACCGGCGGCGAGGGTCGATTCGGGAGAGGCGCCACGGGTATACGCTTATACTGCGGCGAGGCTCGGCGGTGGACGGAGATGGCGGCGACGAGGAAGAGGCGCGCGAGCGACGGCGACGGCGGGGCTAGCGCCCGGTGGCCGGGAGCACGGCGGAGCGGCGAGAGGCTTCACGAGAGGTGAGGAAGGCGATGGTGGCGCCGTCGGGGCAGGGAGCAGCGCGCGCCGACGATTGCTCGCCGAAGTTGGCGACGGCGGCGGAGGCGGAGCCGCACGCTGCAGGGGCTCTGGAGCGACGAAGAGGGGAAGCTGAGGGCGGTGGGGAGTGGAGCGAGGTGAGGAGGTGCTCGGGGAGGGGTATTTATAGCGGGGCAGAGGCGGGGGCCGGGTGAATTCCTCGCCGGAGAAGGCGGGTTCGTGGCGGCGGTTGCGGGAGGGGAGTGGGAGGTGGGCGGCGGATTCGGTGGGGTGGGGGCGCGCGGGTCCTGCGGGAGGAGTGGGCGCGTGGCGGCAACGTGCGCGGGAGGAAGGAGGGCGCCCGGTAGGGCGGGAGCGGCACAACGGCCGGTGGCGGCGCGAGGAAGGAGGAGGCGGGGAAGACGAAGGCCCTGACGGGCGGGCCCGGGTGCGCAGCGAGAGAGGGGGCGCGGGCGGCGGTGATTGCGCCACGCGAGAGGGGGGGCGATCGGGTGGCTGCGAGGGAAAGGGTGAAGCGGACGGGGCGGATTGGCCGAGGGGCGACGTGGCGCAGATCGGGCCCGTACGCGTGGCGAGCGGGGAGGTGGTGAAGGCGGGATGGGGTGGGCGCCTGGGCGGGGATCCGGCGGCGGAGATGGGGCGACGTGGAGGAGTCCGTGCCGTCCACGTGGCGGCCGGAGGAGGGAGGTGGGGATTATTTTATTTTCTGATTTTTGGGTTTTTCAGAAAAGCACAGAAATTCCAAAAAACCTCAGAAAAATACCAAATGTCCTCCAAAAATTCCATAAAAATTCATAGAATCTCCTGGACACATTTGGAACTTAATAAAAATATTTCCAACTAATGTTGGTCTCTAATTTTCATATTTCAAAATACTTTTTAAATTTTAAAATACATTTTTAAACTCCAGAAAATCCAAGAAACCAAATAAAGGCCAAATAACTCCAAATAATTAATTTGACATAGGATTTTTATAGAAAATCAAAATATCATTTTATTTAATAATACTTTTAGGTTTTTCTGAAATTGCTTTTCAAATCCAGCTTTTTCAAAAACAGAAATTCAGGGCAAAACCAAATTTAAACTCTAGGCACAAAAATACTTATTTTAATTTAAATTTTATTTTATTGCGTTTTTATTATTTATTATATATATTTTTTATTTTAGGAAAAATTTGGGATGTTACAACAACTATGTTGTTTAACATATTTTACCAGGCGTTGGGACACTTCCTCATCTGCGGGGTTTTTGAAAGAGACACCCGAAGATGTGGTTGATGACCTCGCTCTTAACGATTCGAGCGCTCGCTTGCGATCCGGCAAATGGCGAGAGGCCTCCGATCGGATTGCGACCTCATCCTCGCATCCTCCATTGCGGGATTTTACCCGCGCACTCAGCAGCGCCGAGTCCGTGAGGGTGCGTGTTTTGTGATCGAGATCCTTGTGCGCCGCACTTTGTTGTACAAATTCGGTCGTCGTCTTCATCGCACAAAGGCCTCCCATGTTTCCGCGACACGAAAGGATACTTCGTGAAGGGCGTGACATCCTCGCCACGTGCCGTCACAAGAGTGCTCTTAAAATTCTTCCATGCTTTTCCCATCACGAGGGCGCGCCGTTGCATGAGTCCCCGTAGCCTGCGAGATCTCGAACGAATTTGTAAGTTCCTCCCATAGCTGATTTTTGTGATCCTTTGTCAAATCTTTCCACTTGCTATGGTGATGGGGACCGTTGCCTTCCAATTATCCCGCAGTAGTCCGAAATGATGACGCCGCTTTCTTCGGTTCGAGAGGGATCCCATTCGAGAGACCACCGTGATGGTCATTCGGCCCTCTGGCCTTTTCGACATCGCTCGCCACGTTTAGATTTCGCATCTTGGGAGCATGAGACCGGATGAGACGACAAAGACCGTGTGGACGCCATCTCTTCTAAGAAAAACTAATGAAGTGAGCTATGGACCCAGCTTGTCAAAGTTCTATGAATCAAGTGACACAAACCAGTGCATCAAGTTCATTGAACAAGATACACTGGAGTGTGTCACTTGCTTTATGCCCTTTGACAAAGTTCTAACGATTAACTAATTGCAGTGAGCTATGGGCCTTCTAAATAGACCTTGCAGCTAACAAGTGCAGCATATATTATTGTTACAAGGTTCTATGAAGTGCTAACATGTGAAGCATATAACATGTGAAGCATATAACATAAAATTCATGTGAAGCATATAACATGTGAAGCATATAACATGTGAAGCATATAAAGCGGCGTCGGGAGGGAGCGGCGACGGGAGGGACCGGCGGCGTCGGGAGGGAGCGGCGACGGGAGGGACCGGCGGCATCGGGAGGGAGCGGCGACGGGAGGGACCGGCGGCGTCGGGAGGGACCGGCGGTGGGAGGGAGCAAAACCTAGCTAGCAGGGGCGCTGCAGGGTGGAGACAAGAGACGCCAGAGCGGACTCCGCAGACCTAGCTGCGGGTATTTAAAGATGAGCTATCACAGACAGTTCTATAAATATAACCGTCTGTGATATGACATTATCACAGACGGTTATATCTATAGAACCGTCTGTGATGTATTATCACAGACGGTTTCTTTTGATAAACCGCCTGTGATAGTTCACCATAAATACCCGCAGCTAGCTAGGTTCCTATGTCATTTTACAATTACAATATGGAACATAGATACATTTATGAAAAACGCAAGCATAACCATAAATCTAACTATTTCTTAGTTCCTTAGTCATTTTACAATTACAATGGAACATACATATACATTTATGAAAAACACAAGCATAACCAATATCATTTATTACACTTTGGCTATATCATTTTAAATAAAGCCCTTCACGATGATCGACACGCATATACCTTGCTTCATCACCTTGTTCTTCCTCGAGCCTGATGCCGTGTCCGAATGGAGGCAAATCATCAAATTGATTGTACTCTTCCTCATCGACAACATTCTCAACCCCGACAATCCTTCTTTTTCCCTGAAGAACTACATGGCGCTTTTTATTTGCCGGGTCGGTTACATAAAATACTTGAACAACTTGCCTCGCGAGTACGAATGGTTCATCTTTGTATCCTACACATTCGAGGTCCACGGTAGTGACGCCGTACTTGTCAACCTTTACACCCCGTGGAAGTTGGACCCAACGGCACCGAAATAGAGGAATTTTGAAAATTACGTAGTCAAGCTCCCAAATCTCCTCTACAAGCCCGTAGTACGAGCTTGGGGCGTGATCTTGCGTGCGCATCATAGGCATCTATGCGGACACCTGAGTTCTGCACTATGCTATTTCTATCTTGATCTGTTGTATAAAATGTGTAACCATTAATGTCGTATGCTTGCCATGTCACAATTGTAAATTTTGGCCCTTTTGCCAACCATTTTAGTGTTTCACTTGACGACCTCCTAGTCAATTGCGCCTTGAACCATGCGTTGAACTGACGGTTGTGTTGTATCGTGTCCAAACTTCTGACTGGCCTGCATTCTCCTGACGTAGCATGTCCTTGTGCTCTTCAATATATGGGGTCACTTCAGTCATGTGTTGTAAAACCATGAAATAGGCTTGAGCATACGTATGTTGATCCGGAGTTATTGCTTTCCTCCCAATAGTCCCGATACCCTCTAGCCTCCCCTCGTGACGAGATAGAGGTACACCTATCGGCTCTACCTGAGCCATGTAGCCGATGCAGAATTCAATGACCTCTTCTCTTGTATAACCTTCGATGATGCTACCCTCCGGTCGAGATCGATTGCGTACATAGGACTTCAGAATTCCCATGTACCTCTCGAAAGGGTACATATGACGTAGAAATACGGGGCCACATATTTTTATCTCTTTCACAAGGTGGACAATAAGATGGACCATAATATCAAAAAATGATAGAGGGAAATACATCTCTAGATGACATAGAGTTGTCACCACCTCGGTTTGCAGAGCATCTAGTCCATCCGGATCAATGACCTTCTGAGCAATTGCGTTGAAGAAATAGCATAGCCTTATGATTGTCACTCGAACCTTGTTCGCAAAATACTTCTAATTGCAACAGTAGCATTTGAGTCATTAGCACATGACATCGTGAGACTTCATGCCAATCAATTTCAAATGTTCCATGGAAACAAGTTTCTTCATGCTTGTCGAGTGACCGGATGGAACTTTCACACCATTTAAGGATCGCACAATTCAGTTCTCTCGGACTTAGACAGAGTGTAACATGTCGGGGAAGGTACGTCCGCCTTTATCGGTCTCTATCGGTGCTAACTCGGTCCTGATGTTCATAGCGACCAAGTCACGCCTTGCGTTAACACCATCCTTTGTTTTATCAGGAATGTTCAGTAAGAGACAAACCAAACTGTCACATACATTCTTCTCTACGTGCATGACATCGATGCAATTGCGAACTTCTAAGTGCTCCCAATAAGGCAAGTCCCAAAATATTGACCTCTTTTTCCACATGTTCTTCCTCAATTTACGTCCCTTTCCAAACACAACATTTATATCCTTGACCATATCATACACCTCTTTCCCCCTAAAAGGTCTTGGTACTGAGTCATCCTCTTTTTTTCCGTCAAATTGTTTCTTCATCTTGCGGTATGGGTGATACTTTGGAAGGAACCTACGGTGACGCATGTACACAGTTTTTCGCGAGTTGTTCAACCACACACTTTCGGTATAATCTAAGCAGTGCGGACACGCTTTGGCTCCTTTTATACTCAACCCTGACAAGTTACCAAGGGCAGGAAAATCATTAATGGTGCAGAACAACCTGGCCCGTAGAGTGAAGTTCTCTCGCTTGTCCGCATCCCATACATGTACCCTTCATTCCACAAGATTGCAAGATCTTCCACCAATGGGGCTAGAAACACATCAATATCGTTGCCAGTTGCTTGGCCCTTGGATAAGTAGTGACATCAAAATATATTTCCGCTTCATACACACCAAGGAGGAAGGTTGTACATGCACAGAGCCACGGGCAGTGCTATGTCACGCTCATGTTACCAAAAGGATTCATTCCATCTCAGACTCAACCCAAACCTTATATTTCTGGTTCCACACCGAAATCTACAAACATCCTATCGATGTTCCTCCACGGGCGTAATCAGCAACATGTCTTATCATTCCGTCTTTCTTACGCCGCCGCAGTGCTAACGCATCAATCTTGCATCCTTGCGGTTTGCAAATAAACGCTTCAAACGGGGATTACAGAAGATACCACATCACCTTAGCAGAGGTCCTCGCTTCACCTCGATGCCCTTCCCATCATCGAGTCATTTTTACACTTGTATCGGGATGTTTTGCACACCGGACAAACATGTAAGCTAGCATACTCTTTACTGACAGATACAATCATTCCGACATGCATTTATTCTTTCTACTTCCATTCCTAATGGACAAAGAATCTTCTTGGCTTGGTAGGTGGTTCTCGGCAACACATTTCCGTTGGAAGCATGTCCACTAGGAGACCTAATAATGCCGTGAAACTCTTGTCGGACCAACCATTGTTTGCCTTCAATTTTAGCAGTTCTAGAACTGATGACAACCTCGTGTATTGCGGCTTGCAGCCCGGGAACAAAGGTTTCTGAGTCCTCCATCAAGCCCTCAAATTTACCAAACTCTCTCTCACTATAGTTCCTTCGCATCACGTAACATCTCGATCCAGATTGTCATCCTGCGACCTATCCTCATGATCGAAAGAACAGTCCACAACTGGCATATCGTTTTCTCCCTCGGCTATGTCATAACTATCTTCTTGTGTACTCTTCTCTTCACCGTGACTAGTCCAACATTTGTACCCTTTTCTGAAACCCCTTCGAATCAAGTGAGCTTCAATCTGCGTTGAGTTGCTAAACATCTTGAGATTATCACAATCAATACATGGGCAATACATATATTTCATCCCCTTCTTCAACATATCCAGCTCGGTCGCCCTTCTAAAGGCAGACACGCCAGTAATGTACTCTTCACTCACACGGTTCTCAATATACATCCAGCTTCGGTCCATCTACGCTACACAAGTGACAAATGGGTGTCAAAAATGATTATTACCTCTACTACTAACCTCGATCGATCACTAAGAATGTTAAGTAATTGAATACTAATCTCGATCGATCACTAAGAATGTTAAGTAATTGAGTATGCTAACCTATGATCAGATCAATAAGAAGACGGTGATATTTTTTCACCCCCAACTCCCTAAAGCCGGCCGCCTTGCTCCACCGATGCAGCGCAATGAAGACAGATCGGTGTCGACATCCTTCAAGCAAGTACGCCAAGTAATTAATACTACGCAGAATATCACAGACGGTTCCAACTACAAACGGTCTGTGAAAATTATATATCACAGGCGGTTCGTATTAATACCGTCAGGAATTATCACCGGCGATTATTAATATTAACCGCTCGCGATAGCCTCATTATCACGCAGCGGTTCGTAACACGAACCGCTGCGTGATGTACATAATATCGCGAGCACGGTTGAAATATCAACCGCTCGCGATTTATGCGTATCACGCAGCGGTTCGTGTATAGAACCGCTCGTGATAGTCCTTCACGCACGGTTTACACTACAAACCATCCGTGATAGTTACGAGGATGAATCGTTGCGTCAGCGCATGATCGCTAACTCGAAGCATATATAGCATAGCATTGAGGCACATCAGGCCGTCTGCTTGTGTCTTGAGGAATGCCAGAGTGGTCTTCGATGTGGCCGCCACATCCAAGACCGTGTGGCCGCCACATCCAAGACCAGCTCTTGGCATTCCTCAAGACACGCAGCAGAGGCCTCGGATGTGCCTCGAATGCTATGCTATATATGCTTCGAGTTGGCGGTCATGCCCCGATTTAAACAGATTCATCTTTCGACAAAATTAAGGCAATTTTATTACAATAGTGCAAAGAAAGACATTCCCAGTTCTTCGTTGAGCGTGAGCATAGCGAGCTTCTTGGTGGCGACTATCCATCTGCCTCTTCCCACTCCTTTTCTACATCTCGGTCTCAGATCACGCACGCGAGTAGCGATGATTCATCTACTATCGAATTATCGCATCGCGCACGTGATCTAGAGACCGAGATGAAGAAAAGGAGTGGAAAGAGGCAGATGGATAGTCGCCACCAAGAAGTTTCGCTATGCTCACGCTCACCAAGAACTGAAATGCCTTTTTGAACTTTTGTAATAAAATTGCCTTGAATTTTGCAGGAAAAAGAAGGATTGTTGGAGTGGACATCACATCTCGGCAGTAGTCGGCATCGTCGAGGACATGCAAATACAGAGGCAAGCAAGCAAATAAAATAATGTTACCCATACCCTCTGAAAACAATCAAATACAGAGGCAAGCACAACAACACATTCAAATCTATTACAGCTAATGAACCCTTCATGGCACGACGGTGTGTCTGAACAAAGACACACTTAAGACACTTATGGCAAGAGTGTGTTGTCCAGCCGCCCGCCGTGCCGCGACGGAGGCACTAGCTCATAGCGGAGGGGAGATGCATGAAGGAAGCTAGCTACTGGATGAACTCACGCGTGACTAGTACCAGTGGAAAAGTAGATGGGGTTATTAATAAGGGCTGAGTAGTGGAGGAACTGCTGCCTGCCATTCCATGTGGAGAGAATGGACGGTCGAGATCGAAATCTCGGTATACACCAATTATTGGTCAACAATTATTGGTGACTCAGTGATTATCACGCACGGTTTGTCACACGAACCGCTCGTGTTGGTAAGATATCACGAGCGGTTCGAATTAAGAACCGTCGTGAAAATTCACGACAGATTCTTAATACGAACCGTCGTGATGTCTCAATTATCACGCAGCGGTTCTTGTTAATAACCGATCGTGAAAATATCACGACGGTTACCCGTATAAACCGTCTGTCATAAGCTTCATACCGAACGCCGCGCGTGTTTCGATGCGTAACGCCGTGTTTCGATCGTCTAGTTAACGTCTCTCGATCGTTATACGAAGCGTCTATATCATTAATGTTTGGGTATACGAACCGCTCGTTCTAAAGGTTAAATATGCGCGCCTAATCCAGTGCGATCTTTTCTACGCACGTACAATACAATATACAATACAACATGGCTTCTACCATCGTTCTTGTGATCATCTCCTTCCTCTCATCTGCTCATCACGAATTGTTCGGCGGAACCTTACACAAAGCGGCCAGCAATTTGCATCCGAGCAACTTCTCCGCACTCCGCCCCGCTCGTTCCCGACTTTCTTGCATCCGTCGCTTGACTGATCCTCCGCCGTCGACGGAGGCGTCTCGCCGCCGCTCAAGAAAGGGAAACAACCTCCCCGGTTCTTCTCCACAATGTGCGCAATGCGGAAGAAGCTCTACACACATTGCGAGACCGATGGATAGCCTTGCCGATCAAGCGAAACGGCGATTCGAGAATCTTTTCATGCTATCATCTACGACATTATGGATGTCACGATCATTTGCCCAGTGCGGGAGGAAGTGCCGAGGACAAGGGCAATCTTAACGGCGTTCAAGAATTTAGCGGTGATCCTCCAAGTCCCCAAGTTGAAGAAGAAGCTTACGAAGCCCAAAAGAATACAACTGGGAAACTCTTTACTGTGCGACTTTTGTAATAAATTTGCCTCTAATTGAAATTAATAAATTTGCCTTTAATTTGTGATCTCTTGTCTCAGTAGTTCGTAGTTAAGTTATTTGAAACAATGTGTACTTATATATTAACCTCGATCTAGAATATGACAGACAAAGGGACATCACAATGGTTCTTGTGAAAAACCGTCATGAACATTCCTGCAGCGGTTCTTAACAACAACCGTTTGTGATAGTCGACACAACACGACGGTTTTAATAAAAACCGCTCGCGATATTCGAGATCACAGGCGGCCCGAGGTAAGAACCGTCGTGATACTCCTTTTTCCCGCCACAAATACCACGACGGCCTTCAAATTAAAACCGTCTGTAATAGTTTACATTACAGACGGTTTCACAAAACCGTCTGTGATTTGCCGTCTACTATTAGCCTTTCTGTAGTAGTGACAGTCCTAAAAAGTTACTAACGTTTCTGAATGAAGCTACCATCGGTAGTGAGTGAAGTTACTGCTGAACGCTTATAGCACACAGCTGGTGGTAACTTTCCTCACAGCTGGTGATAACTTTTCGAGGCACAAAACTGTGATAGAACGTGCAGGCGTAGAATAGCGCTACAATATGTATACGGTAACACTATTCTGCACGTAGTTTTATGCCTCGGACAGTTATCACTAGTTGTGCGAAAAGTTACCATTAGCTGTGAAGAAAGTTATCATCGTCTGTATTATTTGCATTCGACAGTAACTTCATACAGAATCGATGATAACTTTCTGGCACTATGAAGGTTTGGCAATAACTTCATTCAGAATTGATGGTAACTTCATTTAGAAATATCAGTAACTTTCCCGGGTATTTTGCACTTGTGCACTGGTTAGTGTGTGTGTATGAGTTGTATGCGTTTCCATTGTGAAAAAAATCCATTTGACAGTGAGAAGCCGGCCAACACATTGGGAGCATGGATGTGCTAACCATAAATATATCAAGGATACAAAATATTTTCATACTCAAACGCTAAAATTGTATCAATCATATACGTATATCAGATGGTTCTTGATATGAGCACTTAGGCACCCAGACACCTCATGTAATTTACATACATACGTGTGTGTGAAAGTAATTTTTATGCAAAATTAGCTAATGTGATTATCTATGTAGGCAATCCAAAAATATTTTTTGTATATTAATCATCGAGGTTCATAATGTTCTATTTGCGCATATAGTATTCTACAAATGGCACTGAATTATTTAGGGATGCACGTTCTACTTTCTTTAAGATTACACGCACACGCACGATATCATACACACCCCATGTGTATACATGTGGGTGCACCCATGCACACGTCTTGCAAAGTAGAGACCTAAAATTTTATGGAGTGCAGATACGTGATCTCACTACTATAATTTAGGTTAGTAATGACCAAACTTAACGATGGTCAAAAAAATTTTGGTCATTAATAATATTTGGAGTGGCGCTAGATGAAAAAACAATGCTTGACGGAATGCTTAACTACCACATGAGCGCCCGTTGTTACGTAGTATAGGTATATGTGGTTGCTATTACGCTATTGACCCCGAAATCTGTTTTTGGCGTACAACAAAAAGCTACCGATCTTTTCCCCCCACTAGAATATCAACAAAAAGCTACTGCCTCCACTCATGGCTCGTCGTCATCGGCCTCATTCTCCTCAGTTGAGCTAGGTCCTGACAAAATTAACTCATCGCCGAGGTCGATTTGCACCGGATCAACTCATCCCCATTACCGCTAGCCTATGATCTCACCGGATCGAGCTCTTTATGTCGCCATCAATCTTGATCCATGACAGATTCATCCTTTGCCACCATCGCCAGGATTTGTCGTCGTTTTCGAGCTCTCTCTGTCGCCACCAACTTCATCCCATCGCCGTTGGCTTGTCGTCGCTGTCATCGGCATCTCCATCAATGTCGGGGCTAGATTCGTTGATCCCCATCGCCTCGGCCTTGATCCCCCTTTCCGCCAGCTTCATCCTGAGCTTACTCTACCGGATCCATTGCCATACATCACCATCTACTCGATGTTCGGTTGTCGCGCAGCCCTGTCATCACTGGCTCGATTCCTGGCGTCTCGCTCCACTCTGTGGTGTAATGCGCTAAGTATAGAATACACGGTATGCCCAAAGGGGGAGAGTAAACGAAGGAAGGTGACATGGAGGAGGAGATCTACGGCATCGTCATCGTCGGTGGTGGGATCTGCGGCCTCGCAACTGCCCTCGTGCTCCACCGGTGACTATACTTGTTCATTTTTTTGTCAATTTCAGTTTCTAAAGCTGTTGTTAACAACAAAACAATCTGTTGATGACTTGAAAATAGGAAAGGGGTGAGCAGCCTTGTGTTGGAGAAGTCTAAGACATTACGAGCAGATGACGCAGCCATTGGTGTTCATGCCAATGTATGGTGAGCTCTAGACCAGCTCGGCATTGCAGTAGAGCTGAGGGAGACGGCCACACTTAGTACTGCATAAATTTTGCCAGTCTTTGTTTTCTTCAATGGAGTGCATCCTTTTCATTTTAGTGTACTTAACTTGTAAATGAAAATTTTTTCTCTGAACCATCGTGTAAATTATGACCACTTTAGATGTTTGGGATCAACAACATAGGAACTTTTGGCAGAAAAAGTGACTATTCAATAAAAATTGATCATCAGAAAATTTATGATTGTGTGGCAGCAGCGGAACAAGACCAACTTGGTGCCTATCAGGTTAGTTTTTACATTCCTAGCATGCTGAGTACTACTAACACACTCCCACTTTATGTAATTGGAGTCTTGGTCATCTTGTGACAAAAGCATTGAATAGTGCATCCATGTTGTCTCCGTCATTTGCCAGGAAGGAGCTTCGATGCTTGAAAAGAAAGGATCTGGTTGAGATATTGCCCAAGAATATTGCGGCAATTGATGAAGATTTTGACAACCATGGCGTCGTTCTTACCACAGTTGATGGTATTACCATCAAGGCCAAGGCAATATGACCAGCATCATCTCACCAAATCAAAATTGCAGTGTTTCTAGTCATGCATCGATTACTAGTTTTTTGTCTGAAACTTTGCATCGATCATCTTGATAGGTTCTAATCGGCTATGATGGGTCAAACTCAATGTTAGCTAAGTATTTAGGACTACGTGCTCTTCACTCAAAATGATTTGATATATGTTCTTATAGTTACCAATATCTATGCCAATTCTTTTATTCTATTAACTGGTATAAACCTTCTTTTTGTAGGGCTCCCAACGAGATAAAGACACTACTACAGAAAAGGTCGTCACAGACGGTTCGAAAACGTCATCACAGACGGTTTTGTGAACCGTCTGTATTTATGGGTCAGTGATAATCGAAGGTCATCACAGACGGTTTTCGAACCGTTTGTGATAATCAACTATCACAGACGGTTTTTGAGTAAAACCGCTGCGTGATAGTGATAATCACGAGCGGTTTTAGTTAAAATCGCTCGTGATATCGATCATCACTGCATGCTTTTACTCAAAACCGCTCGTGATATTCCTTCGACCCTACATATATTTCGTTTATTGGCTAGCCTCGGAAATACTAGCCATGCCCTCTCAAACAAGCAGATCAACATGTACATGTATACATCCAATTCACATCTCAATTCATTTCACAAACATAAAACATCGATTTTTATTAAGATTAGAGTATACCATTACAATATCTCAAAACAACGAGCAAAGTTACACAACAAGAACAACGAGCGAGTTACACAACAAGAACAACGAAAGGGTTACACAACAAGAACAACAAGCAAGTTATACAACAAGAACAACAAGAACAACGAAAGGTGTTACACAACAAGCAAAGCTTCTATGCCTTCTCGCCCGATGCAACGCATAAGTCGAATGTCTTTGACGACCACCATCATCGGCGTTGATTGAGCGTCGCCGGCTGGCACGAGCTAGATGCTTCGCGTGCTCGCAAGGAGGAGGAGAACAACAAGGAAGAGGACAGAAGGAGGAGGACAGAAGGAAGAGGAGACCAGCAAAGAGGCTGGATTTTGGTTATATTTATAGGGGAGGGAGAGGGAGGAGAGGCGAGAATTCAAAATTTTTGGCGCGGAACGGAAAGGCGGAGCTACGATTCATGGGGTGAGGATCGACGGCCCAATGGTCAGATATCACAGCACGGTTCTATATATAGAACCGTCGTGATGAATGAATATCACTGCATCGTTCTATATATAGAACTGCTCGTGAATTGGAGCACAAATTTTATATACCGATGCAATATAAACAACAAGTCTGAAAAAATAAAATAGCAAAGGTTTATATAGTTTATATATACTCATTTGAAAGGTTTCAACGAGATCTACAACTTTGCAGTTGAAGACAAATCCAAATTCCAAAAATAAAACCAAGAAAAAGGGCAAAAACAGAAACCAAAAACTTGCGACGCAGGTTTAGGTCCAAAAGATGACCGATTTTCGGGGTCTTGGAGGGTGACTAGCACAAGCCGGTTGGTTTTTTTTTTTGGATCGGGCTCGTCGTTAGCTTTCCAACGAGTACAAGAACGTCGAAAACGGACACCGTATGCAAAAGTTATGCCCGTTTTACTGAAGGTGTCTCAAAACTGAACCATACTCGGACTTAAGCGTGAAAATATGAAAATTTGAGGGATTGCAAGGCGGGAAACGTATCACAGACGGTTTTATAATAAAAACCGTCTGTGATATTCCAGATTATCACAAACAGTTTTTATTATAAAACCGTCTGTGATTATCACAGACGGTTTTATAGTAAGAACCGTCTGTGATACTCCTTTTTCCCACCATAAATACCACAGACGGCCTCCAAATTAAAACCGTCTGTAATAGTGTAAATCACAGACGGTTTCACAAAACCGTCTGTGATTTGGCGTCTACTATTATGTTTTCTGTAGTAGTGAGAGTACGTGCATAACTCGACTTGCAGGGGGTAAGACAGCCCCCGGGCATTTCATTAAGAAGAAGATCTTCTCACGCAGATCGAGAAAATCTCCGAACCCTTGCCCCACCTCGACACGGCATCGGCCCATGTGAGAACAACTGTGGTGATCCCTAGACCAACGACTGGCGCGACCAACGACCTGGGCGAGCCTTAGACCTGTGCTTTGGCTTATGGGGCAAGCGAGGGGATTTTTTCCCTCAGCCTGAAAATTCGCTCCCACTGGGAGTCGAATCCAGGACCTGAGAGGTGTTACTAGAGTGCTCTAACCGCTACGCTAGAGGCCCATTCGCGAGTACGTGCATAACGAGCCAAATGTACTTTGATGAAGGGATATGTTGCATTTGTTCACCAGAATAATTTATAGTCATCTTCTTAGTTTAAGATTAGGAAATTTATCGTATTCTATTTGTAGTTTTGGTGTTCAATTAGGTCAACCACCATAATATTAGCATCGAATGATTTTTTTCATGAATGTTCCTGGATTTGTATTACATTCATAATATTGGATGCAAAGAATGAGTTCAAGATACTTGCTTTCAATGAATAAAAGGTGGTTCCTACTGATATGCTATTGATTGTTTATATTTTTAATTACAATATTGTAATATTTTCTGAGGTAAAAAAGGTGGTCGTCAATACAAAACATGTGGTATATACAGTTTGTAACGCTGAGATAGTGGTCATCAATAGTGTAAAGTGGTCTTTAATGCTCCAACAGTAGCCACCGCAACGATAGCAATGACTAAAAAGTGGTGTTAATACATGACATGTGGTCATTGATACTACATAATTAACAATAACATATTTTCCATCGTTAAAGAATTAATGACCGAAAGTTGTATGTTGTTGTTGATACTATTAACGATGACTAACAACCATAATTTTGTGGTCGTTAATGACTTTTAGCGACAGCATTTGGACTTTTAACGACTACATGTCATATCGTTAATAATAAATTTTTTATTAGTGTAATTTAATCACTGAATACACTTATATACGTTTGTACTCCAAAAGGTACTACTTTGGTTTAAGACAGTTAGTGTACCACGCTAATTACGGTCAAACGCTAGAAATTACTCGACTCTTCACGGTGTACATTACTCGCTTTCCTCCAGAAAAAGACGGGGGAAAGAGCTCATTGTCCATTTGCATTTGCACGCAGTCATCACTGCTGCTTGGGGACCCACACGGCCCGCGCCAGTACCCCTATTTATATATTTACAATTAACTAACTCATTATTAATTCCGATTGGTAATAAAAAGACTAATGTTGCATGTCCCTCTGTATATTTACTACTCCAATCACAAAAGAATATCATTTTAAATATTAATATGGTTTCTAAAACACACCTTTGATCACTAATTTCTATTCTAATATATTTATAAAATCTGATAATATTACAATATTATTTTAAAAAGGACATATATATATATATCATTTCATATATTCGATCTAAATGTTGAAAAAAATATCAATAGCTAAAATTTTAAAAATTTGATTGCACGTACCTTAAAACAATGTTATTTTCTGACCAGAGGGAGTACAATGTAAAAAAACAAATGTGCACACAACAATAGATTTCGACATGTGATCATAGAAAATCTCGTCAGTACTCACGTACAACTAAAAGTTAAATTTTGTACCTAATTAAAACTAAATACATAAGCAAATACGGAAAATATGAAGAACTCTTTAATGCATTACAAACTGTTTATTTTGTCTAAATGGTAAGACATCCTTTCTAGTTTAGAGTTTTTCTTGATGGAATTATTGAGTATTCTGTGTTTCAAGGTTTTCTAGACTAGATAGATCCGAAGTACGATTGTTGATGCTAACTCCCTGAAGCCGATATAGGTTTTCTTGTTCAAATACATTTTTGTCTGTGTGCGTGTGTTCAAATACATATTAACAAGTGGAACAAAAACATATTTAACAAGTGGGGTAAAAAATATAGTACATTGCAACTTGTTTAATAAAATAAATCAATATGATGTACTTTTGCATTGGTTTGTACAGTTCCTTTAATATAAAAAATTTGGGGGAAGTTGTCTAGCTAATAGAATATGTGTATGCTTAGATTTCTTTTGAGCTCAATGGCTTCAATTAATTCCCCTCAAACAATTTATCTTAATTAGCATTGTGGTTTACTGCAAAGTAAGCTTCTCACTATTTCATAGTAGTAAAATTGTCCTTTTAATTGTATGCTATGTAGTAGTAGCTTAGAAGCCATATCATGGAAATCACTTTAGTACTAAAAAATCTCTCACATCTTTACATCGATCTCAAGTGAGAATCATGCATGTGGCACATCACCAATTCGATCATAATCGAGGACCGAGCATGCCTCGGATAGCAAGGGAGTTGTCTTACTTCATACTCAGGATCGAAACTCTCGCATCTCGCCAAATAATTAGGAATAGAAACACATGAGTACACATTCAATGAAAAACTTTGTGAGGCCTCATGCCTTTGTAAAAGTTTCCAATATGTGTAGAAGATACGTACAAGTGTGTGTACGTATGGGTGGTGTGAGTATGGTATGAGTTGAATAATATGCCTATGCCTTGTACCCTCCAAAAAAAAATCGATGAGGCCTGCGGTTGCATTGTGCTCCTTAGTCACCCACCAATTCAAGAATATCGCACCCTGCAGGCCAGCCCCACAGCTTAATCCCCACCATCATACGATCCGATCCAACGGCTAGAAAGGCACCCACGTACGCCTAGTCGGTCATTGTCCGTTGCATACTTGTTAATACCGTTCCAGAGATCATACCAATTTGATTCTTGGAATTATACGTTTTAGTACTGTCTATACCGGTGTACCGTTTTAGATTTTAATATAATAATACGAGTATATATATTTATAATTATATATTTGTTTAATTATATGCACATTAAATATCACTTGTAATATTATTTCAAATACATAATAGTATTATCAAATATAACATATAGTTCAATAGACGGTATCATTAGTTATACCGATATAATCGGTATTGATTGATATTAAAACTGGTATCAATCTAGTATTGATTAGGATTAAGATCGATATGGCATATAAAAGTACCTTGTACCAGTTGAGGTATGAATAGCTGCTGAGATGGTACGTATTGGTAAGCCTCGTCCGATGCCCCAATTGCTCATCACCCGTCCCTTTCCGCCGCAGTAAGTGGGGCCCCTCATCTCACTCCGGGCCACCACCAGTACCAAGACCCAGCCCAAACAAAAACACTAAAAGATTAAACCAAGAGCGGGAAAGCATTAAAAAAAAGGTTGCGAACAAAAGAAAAAAAAGTGAGATCCACTTTCTTAGCCTTTTCGAAATTGTTGTACCTTTGTATACTTCCTGTCCCCGCTCTAGCTTCTCCTCGCCATCTGCTCCATTCCCCCCGGCAGAAATATCTCACGCATACACAAGATTGATTCCTTTGTACGTCTCCATTCGATCTCTGTGTAGCCGTCTTTCTACAGATTTGATCTGAGCTCATCCATGGCGGCCTCCTTCTCCATCCGGTGTGTACTTGTACTCAGTAGCGCTTCTTCTTCTTGTTTTTTCTTCCTGTTTCTTGATTTGCTCCTTGGTCGCTGCTTGGCACGAGTAAGTGAGTACACGGCGAGCACGAGGGGCACGGCGTCGTCCCGGCACCCGCTCCTCGGCGCCGGCGACTTCCCGCCGATGCCGGCGCGGAGGTTCCGGTGGTGGGCCGACGAGATACCTGCCCCGGCGGCGGCAAGGTCGCCGCCGCCCAGGCCGAGGGCGCCCAAGAAGAAGCGGTCCGTCTCCGACTTCGCCGCCTCCGCCTCCGCGGCCGACGAGGCGTCTTGCGCAATCAAGAAGAGGGCGAAGACCGTGATTGAGCAGCAGAAGAAACGGGGATCCCAAGAAGACGAAGATCGGATCATGGCGCAACTGGGGAGAAGATCAGGCGAGGAGGATGATGACGGGGAGATCTTCGGCTCCACCCCAAAAGCAAATGTGGTACGTATGTGGTCCATGACGTCATCTCGTATGGCCTTACTTTATGCAGCAATGAGCTACAATTGCTTTAGAGATTAATTTCATTTCTTAGGATTTCCTTTCGTAGGTTAATTATCCTAGCTATTTTATACATGCCAGAAAATTAATTAGGATGGTTTTGGTTAATTGATTAGTCACGGGTAAAGCTAGTCGTAATGATTGCCACTGTTTCTTGGGGTCACAGTTAGATGGGTAGTAGTAGTACCAGACAAGTCTTGCTCTATTGGTTGGATAAATTTGTTTTTGACTAGTATGCATGTGTAGGTTTGTGAGTAAAGGAGCCATTTGACTTCGTCTAATCTTATCTGTGACATGGTACGTTATATTTTACGTAACATGCCGATTGTATTTGCTAGATCGTGTCCTAAATACATAATATATATACCTACGATTTATTCTGTGAAATGATTTGATTTAAGAGAACTAGAGTAGTACACTATTATTATTTCATGCTTACTTAATTTGCTCGCTAGAGATCAATATTTATGAGAATGTGTGTCAACGAAATTAAGTTCAGGGTACTACGTCATTTAAAAGCTGTTTTTAGCTTTTCTACAGTAACTAACTTTTAAACGCAGTATCTTTTTAAGATAAAGTTTACTAGCTAATTGTAGTATATACTGTACCGATTTCATTTATATCGGTAAAAAGCACGTGAATTTTTGTTAGTCTGTAATCTCTCACACAAACAGCCCAAAAGCTAAAGTCGTAGCGAAAAGTCATAAGTTTCAGCCAAAAGAACAGGCCCATGTACACATATATATACACATACACAAACATACATATATATATATACACACATATGTACACACACACAACAAGTGTTTCATGCATCATAGTGTCTAGACACCTAAATCAATATCTGTTGATGTGCTTTGAGATTCATAACATTTGACATGGGTATCTTTACATACCTATAAAAAAACGTATTTGAGATATCAAATTATGAAAAAAAAATCAAATTCAATTTCAGTTTAGCTAGTTTGAGTTAGTTTCATGGTATATATGTACCCACTATAGTCACGTTAAATTCAAAAGTAGTTTAAATTAGTTTGAACTGAATTTAAAACTTACTTACCATAAATATATCAAGGATACAAAATATTTTCATACCTAAATTCTAAAATTTTTATCAATTGTGTATATATATATATATAATTAATTTACTATACAGCTAGATAGGACAGATGGCAACGTATAGCACTCATGTCATTGGTACCAGTGTGAGTACCATTGCTGTGATGCATCTTGGAAGCGTTTCATGCATTGATCTGCTTTTCTTTTCTTTTTCTTCCGTTCTTTTTTAATACACCCATTAGTACTCCGTAGTACTGCTCATGCTTGCACCGATCAGCCATTTACAACCTGTTCTGGCCCCCCTAATTAAACTAGACGTGCGGTTGGAGAGGACAGGTCAAACAAACTATCGTGGACAGTGATGTAGAGGACTAGAGCTAGCGGTAGACATTTTTGTACGATGTATACAGAGAGAGGTACATGTGCGCCCTTCGTGCAGCCCAATTCTGCCATATACATTATTTTCAGATTAATTGAAACCACTGTTGCAACAACCAGTTGGAGGCATCATGTAGAACCTATCAATGGCCGGCTGCGCGAGCTTGCTGGGAACCGCCGCCGGGGTATGCAGCCTCAAGGGCGAGACCTCAGTTTGAGGGAAGACGAGGGATTTTCTTTCGATCGGTGGTGTGATTTTTTCTTTCTTTCCGTGTCAATTTGGATGGAGGAGTCACAGGATAACTGTCAATTTAGATACAGCGTGAGTCAATTCTTTTCGTAGTTACTTAAGTAAACACTGCCGTCGTGTTAATTAGTTATTATCGAAAATCTAGAGCGTACAGGGTATCTGTGTATGCTATATATATATATATATATATATATATATATATATATATATATATATATATATATATATATATATATATATATATATATATATATATATATATATATATAGACGAGTGTTTCATGCACCCATGGTGCCTAGGCACCAATATCAATACCCGTTGATTTGCTTGAGATTATAACGTTTGATGTGGGTATCTTCATATACCCATAAAAAGTATATTTGAGATGTCAAACTCGAAAAATTTAAATTCAACTTCAGTTTAATTAGTTTGAACTATTTTTATGATATATACTCACTGTAGTTGCATTGAACTCAAAAGTAGTTCAAACTAATTTGAACTGAGTTCAAAACTTACTTACCATAAATATATCAAGGGTATAAAATATTTTCATACCCAAACTCAAAAAAAATTATCAATCATACACGTGTATCGGATGTTGGTGCCTAGGCACCATGGTGCCTTATGTAATTTTCCTATATATATATATATATATATATATATATATATATATATATATATATATATATATATATATATATATATATATATATATATATATATATATATATATATATATATATATATATATATATAGTACTACAAGATTCATTACGTTGGTGGGATCAATTTATTTAGAGCTGCTTATATGACGTATCTTTATTAGTTGCTTAAAGAACGGTACCGTCATGTTGCTGATTACAAAACTCGGAGCCATCGCTTTATTTGTTGTAAAATGCACTTTTGGTCCTTTACATTGGTGGGATCGGTTTGTAGCTTTAGCACAGTCATAATACATAGGGAATTTTTTGTTTATGCAACTCAGAGTCTCTGAATATTTTGTATCTACCACCAATGTTTTTCCCCTATTTCTGTATTAATTTGCCACTACAAAGTCAAATCACTTTTGCTTCTTGCCGGTTGTCACATTGATTAGATATTTAGATGACGGTAGTCACGGGCTCACGCCCTGGCTTTCAACTCCCGTTTGGGACGATTTTCTTGATACCTGGCCAGGAATTGGCAACCAGCTGGTCCAATACTGGTCGAAATTCAATGTTTTGTTATTTTTATTGAATTTTCTGCAAATTAATTCTTTCACCAGCACAAAAGAACAAACAAAGTTCAAAAGAGCTAAAGTAGGCCAAGAAAACATGAGAAAATTCAGGAAATTCCACTGTAAAGGGTGGTGTTTCAAGAAACTCCACTCTAAAGAGTGGCATGCATAAAACACATTTTATGCCCCTAGGAAATGACCCATTTGCTCATACCTTCTTCCTCCTACTCTCTCTCTCTCTCTCTCTCTCTCTCTCTCTCTCCTTGTGTGGACCTAAGCCTATGCCTGAGCTTCTCGGTTGGTTGATGCTGCTAGACACTTCAGTGTGATCTCCTCACCATCGGCCACTGCACTGTCTCCCTTCACCGCTTGCCACCGCGACGCTTCACTGCGTCGACACCGGCTCCCCAGCATCTGCATCCAAGGTGTTGGAGCAATATAAACAATTTTCCAATCCCCATGGGGGCGGGTCCCTGTGGGCGACGGGGTGCCTTATCCCCGTTAGTCTTCACGGGTGCGGGGAAGGTTAGCATTGATTTTTTTTATTCGTTCTAAATTTATGTGAAATAATAAAAGCTCAGGAGCTACTATGGGCTGGATCAACTTTTGGCTTGACTGGGATTTAGCTTGCCTAAGAGACAAGCCAATCCCAAGTGCAACTTCGAGCTCAGTGGTGATCTTGACCAGGGGCTTTTTATTGGGCATATTTTTATTAGACCACTTATAAGATTGAGGAGTTTGATTAGAGAGGGTAAATAGGTGCTTTCTTTTAAAAAAAATCTTTTGCTAAAATCGAGTTTACATGTGGAAGCGTTGATTAAATCGGTTTTTGCATAATTAAGGTCTAAATCATCTAGTTTCACCCAAGTGTACCAACACCCTAAGTCTATGTAAAGATTTGTAATTCTATGGTGACAAGTAATCAATTTAATTCTATGAATATAAATTGCAAGAATAGAAATAAGCACAAAGAAGTAAACCATCATTGATATGGTTTTTTTAGTGTGATGTTTGGAGACTTACCGGTCTCTCTTAGTTCGCGCTGAGGTAAAACCTAAATGAATTGGACCGAGTCCATGAATTAAGCCAAGCATATCAATTTTACTAGTGGTAGCTCTTCCCTGCTCCAATAAGTGGGTTCTAACATTCACAACACGTCGGATTTCTCACAAGTTTCTTGAAAAAAATCACTGGACCATAATGCCTTCACGCCGTCTAGGAGTTGGCAACCTCCAAGAATAACAAGTCAAAAACGCTTACTTGACGAATCAAGTGCCAAATCTGAATGGATACAAAATCCACCACCAAGTGCAACACATGCATAAGGATTTTCCTCTCCAAGCTGACAAACTACAACACATGCACATCAGAGGTGAGAGGGCTGGCTCTTAGCTCAAGAATGAAGAATAGGGCAGCAACAACCTACAACATATGCTCTCAACCAGCCAAGGTGGGTATTTATACCCCACACCTAAAAAGTAGCCATTGGGATGAAATTAAAAAAACAATCAGGGACGGTACTACCGCTAACTAATGGCCGGTACTACCGTCTCCTCTCCAACTGGCTATAAATTTAGCCTCCTCTCCATTGAGCTGGGCCCTATTGTACAACCCCATGTCCAGTATGAGATGGACCTGACTGATTAATTAGTAATGTTTTGATTTAGTTCTGTTTGTGTTGAAGTGTGAACTTTGGGTTGGACATTCACACAAGGCTCTAGAGGGGGCTGGATGTAGGTGAAACCTTAGCGAGCAGAACTGGGTCAAAATAGAGCTTTGTAAAAACCTTGTGGTAATCATTTAGTCGCACACCTTCGGAAGTGTGTCTTGGCTGACATTATAAATTGATTATCTCTTGTGGGTCAAGCTGTACAAGCTTTGGAGAGTGTTAAAAACTATTCGAATAGCCGTGTTTCCGGTTATGGACAATACCTAATGATTTCACATGGGAGATTAATTTTTATCTTAAAAGAATTGTGGTTGGTGAAATGGTTGGGAAGTGAACGGATAGTTCACTAGTAGTTTCAAAGTACTTGTTTACTTATGTATGTAATCTTTTTAATTGTGCTTTTCAATTTTGACCATAAGGTCCGTTGCTAATATTTAATAAAATTTGACTTACTCTTAGATGTTTCATTGTATGGATATGATTTCATTACTGTTGATATTGTGTGAACTAGCTACTAATTCTAGACTAGTTCAGAATGCATAGAGGGTCCAGATTTGCAGATTCGGGTCCCGATAACTTTCGATGCCAAAGAACTCAAGGCCATGAGGGTCCTCTACGCTGAGTTCCACTCAGGAATCCAAGACTGTATGAGGCTCGTGATAGAGGTCAAGGAAGAACTCATGACGAAGAAGAAGCGGCACCAAGTTGCATTACCAATGCCACCACCACCTTTGGAACAGGTGGCGCTGCTGGCGCTAGCCGCGGTGCTAACACCATCGGCTTTACTGTCGGTGCTACTTACTTCTTTGTTGCCGCTGGTGATGGTTGCTCTTCCAGTAGCACTGCCCTTAGTAGCGCCATTGATGCCGTCGCCAAAGAAGAAGATCACCATGGTTTCGTGATCTTCTCGTCGCAGACCAACACCGTGCTTTCGTTGGTGAGGAACGTGACGGGTGCCATGTAGGGGTCAATGACATCGTCGTGCCTCTCCCACCACTGTTGTGCTCCATTGTACAAAGGGTGTCCTTGCTACCCCACGTGAGTGCCCAGGCCGGCGATAACTCATGTTACGTCAAGCCATCATGGAGAGTTGTTGTCGTGACTACAGTCCATCCATGCTTTGTTGATCCTTCTCCATGTGTCGTTCCTCTAGTGACAAGGCCTTTCGTCGACATGGGGACACCTCGGGTTGCAGCAACCACCCTACACCTCGAGGACGAGCTATTTCCAGAAGACAGGGGAGATGTCATGGTTGGACAACACTACACACAGAGATACAAGCAGACAAGCACGTATCATGAAAGCGTGTCAACAACATTGGGTCGACCACGCTCTATCGACCACGTTGTGTCAACCACGTTGGGTTAAGCACGTGTAGGATCAAGGATAACCGACTAGAGGGGGTGAATAGGAGGTTCTAAAAATTCTTGCCTTCTAAAAGTAATTACCACAAATTAGAGCTAGGCAAGATTTCAAAGTAATTTAAACCAACACAATTTTAGTAGCTAAGACACCATAAACACAAGTGTCTACAAGTATATATATCTAGCACAACTAAATATGAAAAAATCTCAATAATCACAACATGCTATAAATATAAGTGTGGAAAGTAGAGGCCAAGAAATAACCAAATGACAAGGGATGTTTTCCCCGTGGTGTTGAAGACTTGCTGGTCTTTGCTAGAATACGTTGAGGAAAGCCCAAGTGACTTGGACCGGCTCCATGAATTAAGCCTCAGATCCTCAATCCACTAGTGGTTACTCTTCCTCCGCTCCGTAGATGGTGAGCACCAAATGTAGGACCCAGATTTTACAATCCAGAATCCTCTGTGATTTCACCGCACTATTCCCTAGATCAGTAGATAGTGCTCATAGATATAGTACTGAACATCAAAATACATATCATGCGGAAGCGTAAATATAATAGTAGACTTACTCATGTGCCGATTAGGCCGAAATCAATAAAAGGCAGCAGCGGAAACGAAGCACACAGGTGGGACCCTCAGGACGTGCCCACAGGCAGCCAACTAGGGGTTCGTGACCTAGTTCTTGACCTCTTCATCTTCTTCACCATAATGGCCAGGTGTATTGCTGCAGTGTAGCGATCTGACTTTTGAATTCTGGATTAATTGTGAGAGCGAGGGTGAGCACAAACCACCGTGCTCCGCGAGCCAATACACAGGATGCAAATAGATAATATGCATGGCTTATCAAGGGAAGGCTTGAGTTATTTTAATTGCCACAAATTGCATTTAAAATATGATACATAAAAATTTCCTAAGACCTAGTAGTTTGAATTAAAACATAATGTGTGAAAGAATGTAATAGTAATAGTGATCCAGATTCCATCCATCGTTACATGGCCTCTACACCATATGCCAATCTTTTAGTGTTATAACCGCTTACCTTATCACTGGAGCGACACCCAGGGCTACACAAATCAGAGCCTTTCACTGCCCTCCACTTTTCCAATTCCACCCACAAAGTTTTTGAAATAGAACTATATCTAGTTAAGTTCCCATGTCCACCCTTGTCCGTGGGCATAGCTATTCGAATAGTTTTGACTCTGCAGAGTTTGCACACTTTATCTACAAGAGACAGTCCGCTCGTTGCCCCACACAATTCCTTAGCCGTGCGGTTGAGTAAACCATCACAGTAACCGTTCAAAATACCTCGCCCTTTCCATCATCTCACCCATATGGGCTTATCCCGCTTGCGGCAGGTCTCATAAGTTGTGCAGGATGTTCTTCCCCTATGCGGCTAGCAGTTTGCTACCCACACTACTAGCACGCTGCGGAAAACTTCACCCTCTGCGAGTGTCCCATTCAAGCTGTCACACAATCAGCCACTTACACTACCTCACCTCCACCGATGAGATGACTTTCAGGGTCCGGTAAATCTACTAAACCAAGTTGTATTTTACAGACTTGTGGTTGTACTTATATTACACAGGTCATGACAAGATTCAATCCTTAGGGTTATCTGGGTGGTGCTACCACTAACCACACTCTCGTGTACTGCTGCACCATACTCCCGAACCATCCGCCCAGATAGCTAACCAATTTTGGGGGTTTTTTTGGAAGCATAAAATAATCATACTGAAATACACCAGTCATTACCACCATGACTTTCCAAACCAGTTTCTCATAGTGAAAGTGATGTTTTGGGCCATTCTTGGTGCCCCCTGAATATCTAAGCATTACTAAGCATGGCGAATAACTGTTTCAAATGAGGGTAATATTAACAAGTCCATTAATGGGTATATAACTAGCATCTTGAAATCGAACATAAATTTGTGCATAAAATAACAGCATGCAATTTTGATAATTTAAGACAGAATTAATTTGCAGAAAATGTAGGTTCAACATGATCAAAGTATTGACTCGCCTTGCGCGGTTTACCGCAGTCTTGAGCTCACTCAAAGCTATCTCATTCGATGGGCTTGAGTTTCTGGTCCTTATCTTCACCTTGCTCTTGATCTCGTTTGATCCCTTGCTTTTTTAGGGCTTCAATTTCTAATTACGTGCTAAACAACTGAATCCAAATAAAAGCAAATAACTCAAAAGATCCCGATAAATTCAATTGAGCTCAATTAGTTTTTATTATGATGAAATGAGTGATTTGTGGTTGGTTGGGCACGGTGTATTTGAAGGAGTCAAAGGGGCTGTAATGAAGCGGCAATTGGCTATTGGAGATTCGTCGAGACGGGTGCTAAGGAATGTTTGCAGTGAAGGAATATTCACGGAAATATTCCTCTTTCAGTTCAAGGATGGCTAGTTATGGCCGACAGTGGAATATCTTAACTTGATCTTTTTAATTTAATAACTTCTTTTATTATTTTATATTTATCAAGGAAATTCGATGAGTCAGGTTAGACCTATGAATCGATGTGCGAGTTTAGCTAAGCATTATTTTGTCGAGAGTTATTATTCAGAGCATATGTTATATATAAGCGATGTATACAATTTTTTAGCTTACCAAATTAATCTTATAGTCTATGTTTATAGCATTTTGTGGTATGATATTTTATGTACCCTTGGTTATTACTTGGCATAGTTTAATTTGAATTAGGATCCATTTGTATGGGTTCTAGCTTGTTATACCATGCTCAACATTATGATTTATTAAATCTAGTGTTAAGATTTAATTAATGGCACCATTATTATTTTGTCTACACTTTAGTTATTATTAGGCTTAGCTTTATTTTTAATTTAAATTTATTTATCTGGGCAAATTTTGTTGTACAGGGTCATATTTCAATATTGCTATTTAATTAAACCTACCACTGGAATTTATTTGATGGCGGCATGTTAAATGTTAAAGCATATATTTTAATTATAATTAAGGGTATCTTTATTAAATTTGGACATTTAACCAAAGCCACTTTTCTTCATTAATGCCTTTAATTGGTAACTAGTCTTTTAGATAATTATTTAAACTTAGTAATTATCCATATGTGATAACTAATCCAAATTTAATTAATCTTGTTTTATATCCTAATTAAATTTATTAGCTTCCCTGGATTATTCCCTAATTTTTCCTAATTAAAATGGATTAAAGAAAATAAAAACAAAAAGGAAGAAAAATGTGGGCGAGAGGAGTCGAACTCGGGACTTGAGACTTGTGATTGCAACGCGCGCTCAGCTAGCCAAATGGGCAGAAGGCCTGGGCTGACAGAGTGAAGGAACTAAAACCTGAAGTGCTGAGTTGCTACTAGGGTCAAAACAGAGGAAGTGGCTGGCGCTCGGCGCCAGGCTCGTCGGCAGCAGGCGGCGGCCGGGGAGGCGGCAGTGACCGGCAAAATGGGTTCCCGGGGAGACGATGAAGCCAGTGAAGGTGCTGGCATGAGCCGAGGAGCTTCGAGGCGGACCGGCGGCAGGCTCGGTGGCCGGAGGTGGGGGTGGAACGGGGCGGCGGCATCGACGTGCAGGAGAGGGAGGATTAGCGAGCGCATGAGTAGTAGGTGATTGAGGGGATGCTTACCACGTAGTTGGCCGAGCGGGAGAGGGGCTGAGGTGAGCCGGCGGCAGAGGCCATGGGCGGCATGGGGAGGGCTCCGTGGAGGGAGAAGCTCGGGTGACGAGAAGCTTGGCCGGTGGTTGGAGGAGGTTCAGGGCATCAAGGAGTTGCTCCCAGAGCATGGAATCAAGCAGTGGTGCTCCGAGGAAGAAATGGCGGCGGTGGAGGCGCATTCGACTAGCGGTGAGGAAGAGAGGCAATGCGCGAGCTCCGGTGCACAAAAATCCGATTAACTTGGAGGGGGAGTAGAAGGGGAGCGGAGACACGCCGTGACGTGGTCGGAGTGGTGGGGCTTTGCCAAAACGGTCGTAAATGGCGAGGAGGCGGGTGGCGGTCTACGCACGATGCGGGGAGGGTGGCTCAGTGGTTTGGCTGGGGAATCAGGGGAGCTGAGCAGGAGATGAGGGAGGAGGCTAGTGGCTATTTATAGTCGTGGGGTGCCGCTGTAGAGCCACTTTGGCCAGTGACCGAAGCATAGGCGATGGGATGGCGAGAGAGCGGAAGAAGACAAGGGAGGCGCGGTGATGCGACGGGGCACGGCTGTAGGGCATGGGGGTGGCAAAGGAGACCGTGGGTGGTGGCAGAAGAACGATGGGTGATGGTGGGGAAGCTGTGGGCGGCGTGGGTGCATGGATGCCATGGGGAAGAAGAGAGCAGAGCGCAGCACGACGCAGAGAAAAGAAAGGGGAGAAGGAGAAGAAAGGAAAAAGGGAGGAGGGGTCAGGGCACTCGGGCCACACGACAGAGAGAGAGTAAAAGAGAGGGGAGAGAAAAAAGGGATTGGGCCCACCTGGAAGTGAGAGAGAAAAAGAGAAAGGGAAAAAGAAAGGCTTAAGCATTATTTTGAATATTGGATTTTTAATTTTAATTTTTAATTTGCATTAAGATTTACTGATTTTTGGAGTTTGCATGTTCAAAATTTGAATTTTTATTTAAGGTTTGTATTTAATTTTGGATTTTCAATTCAAGTCTTAATTCAAACATCTAGATAAAAAGCTAACATTTCTTTATTTTTAATTTTATTTTATATTGTGCTGAATAAAATTTTGGAGTATTCAATTCTTGGGTTTTGCATGCTAATTGAATTAAAATGAGGGATTTTTGGTTTAACCATTTAAAGATATATTCCAATATTTCTTTTGGTTTTATTTTATTGACTTGAATTTGAATTCAAGATTTTGGCATTTTGAATTCATGATCTATAATGTCATATTCTATTTTTATTATTTACATGATCACCATTTGCACTTGGAATTATTCTTGGATTATTAATTTGCATAGCATGAAACTCAGAAAATTTCAAATAAATATTCAAAATAAATTTGAATACCAGAAAATGCAAGAAAAGGTTTAAAAAAACTCCATATTTTTGAATATATGATTTTTGGGATGTTACTCCAAACCACTCATAAGTTGCCG
Source organism: Dendrocalamus sinicus (assembly GCA_036346575.1). Classification (NCBI taxonomy): domain Eukaryota; kingdom Viridiplantae; phylum Streptophyta; class Magnoliopsida; order Poales; family Poaceae; genus Dendrocalamus; species Dendrocalamus sinicus. The sequence continues at coordinate 7,296,549 of CM070653.1, read as the reverse complement.
CCGGGTCTCGTCACAATTTTCTTGAAGAGGTCAGCTCGCAATCTCCCGCTAAGGCCGTCTAGGTGCCGGCAAGCACTAAGAGTAATAAATCAAAGTTTCGCTTGACGGCAATCAAGTGCCAAGGATCAATCTAGAATGGATGCAGTTAGATTTTTGTTCAACTACCTCAAATGAATGCAAAGTGAGTAAATGAGGTGTGGGAGAGTGCTCTATTGCTTACGGATGTTAAATGAAGTGTTTAGCCCTGTCCTTGAGCTGGTGGGGGAGTATTCACACACCCACCAACCAAATATAGCCATTGCAAGAAGATCCCTGAATTTTTAAGGGCGAGCGAAAGTACCGCAGTACAATTTTTAGTACTACCGCACCTGCTCTGACGCAACAGTAATGGCTATATCAGAGCCTCTGGTCTAGCCATTGAAAGTCGGCATGGTACTATCAGCGTTGTAATCACGATAGTTCCGATCTTTGGTAATTTCGATTTCTTGTGCGGTACTTTCGTTTGTTTTGGTGACCAAAATCTGGTCCTCTCTAGAAAATGTACCGCCTGGATTTTTGGAACTTCCAGGTTCCGATAGTACTGCTCAGGAGCTGCGGTCATACTACTCTACGGTAGTTCCACCTTTAAAACTCCGGTACTACTGTTTTTTGAAGAAACAGGTGTGCTTTGAAGGGTGGTCTTTGGAAGAAATGTACCTCTAACTTTTTGGTACTTCCGGGTTCTGGTAGTACCGCTCATGAGTTGCGGTTATACCGCTCTGTGGTAGTTCTACCATTGAAACTCCGGTACTACCGGTATTTCTGGAAATGCACAGTTGGCTATCATTTTAAATTTGAAGTGCATGTATGATCCTAAATTGAGTCAGACTTAAGGGCCACAATGTTTTGAATACCGGCTCGCTGAAAAAGCCGATATGTGCCATCATATTTGTCAATTGAGTCAAAATGATCCCAATCAACATACTTGTAGTCTGCGAACTATCTGTTTGGACCATACATTTGCTCATAGACCATTTCTGAAATTTGGTATGGAACTTTGGATTTGAGGAGTTCCTTGGGAGCACAAACTGACTTCTATGATGCAATATAACATACTCTTCAATTGTGATGGTCCTCAGATTAATATGTGGCTCCTCTGGCTCTAGCATCTACTCATCAGAAACCTCACGAGAGGTCTCCAGTTGCTCAGTCTTAGTCTTGGGGTTAGAGGCCACAGCCTTGCCTCTGTCCTCTCTTGCCTTCTGAGCAGGCTCTGAGGTGCCTTGAGTTGAGGAGGGGCATCTGTATTGATGGAGAAGTGTGGACTGAGGTCGGTTGTCTAGAAGGCATGGGTGAGGAGTTGATCCTAGCATACACCTTTCAAGTAGCATTCCTTGTCCTAGGCATCTTCAAATAGAAGGAATGATACCACGAATAAGTTAGGATACAATCACAATAGGTTTGAAAGAGAATAGAATAAAGTTGTTTTTGTCAGAGAAATCGGTAGTACCGACATGCGAATAGCGGTAGTACTGGACTGCGATGTACCGCGCTTATCAAGCGGTTGTACTGTTTTCTCTAAACCATTTCTAGGGCAAAACAATGTATAATTTGTTTGGTGTTTTCTTGGATTGAATCCATAAAATCGATGCGCGAACATTATTAAACACCAAATATATTGATTTGCTCAAGAAAACAACACTAAATCATTAGCATTTTCAATCAAAACCTAGACTCGACCTAGGATTCTAAAACAAGATAAAAGGAGGATTTGATCCCATTTACCTTGTGAACTGGAGGAGTTGAACCCTTAGGCACCAAGAAATCACCAGGGAATGAGGAAATCTTCAAAGGATTTGGAGATCCAGCAATGGGGTTTGGTGGTTTCTTGGAGAAGAGAAAGAGAGACGCATACGGGTGTGAGCTGAAGAAGAGAATAGAAGTTCTGTTTGAAGAGACAGGGAGAGGGTTAAAGACCTGTGGGGTCGGCAGTTAATGCCCTCAACCAACTAGAGCAGTAGTACCGTAGTTTGACTGTCGGTAGTACCGCAGAATACACGGTGATAGTTTCGATTTTTCTGGAACTTTTCAGAAATTGAATTGGATATGAGAATTATGCAAATGATCCTTAGTTTTGCACTCAAATAAGAATCATCCAAGATCATTATGCATTAAGAAGACTAAAAAACTTAGGAACATAGTTTTTATGAGCATAGAGATTTTTAGCAAAAATAAGTAAAAATACCTTTCAAAAATACCTCAGACAACACTAAATGAGCATGAAAACATGAATCATGAAAACATGAAAAATATTTAATTCATTTCTCAACTTGCAAAAACGCCTTTCATCTAATGGTTTGGTGAAAATGTTCGCTAATTGGTCTTCGATCCGGATGTGGTTAATTATAATATCTCCCTTACTCACATGATCTCTCATGTAATGGTGGTGTATGTTAATATACTTGGTTCTTGAGTGTTGGACTGGGTTATTGATTATTTTCACTACACTATCATTATCACACAAAAGAGGTATTTTGTCAAATTTAATTCTATAATCCATCAAAGTTTGTCTCATCCATAGCAATTGAGCACAACAACTACCCACGAAAATAAATTCGGCTTCGGTATTGGATACGGCTATGGAATATTATTTCTTGGATGACTATAAAACTAAAAATCTTCCTAACAATTGACAGCTACTTGAGGTGCTTTTTTTATCCATTTTGCAACCAGCATAATCAGAATCTGAATATCAAATTAAATCAATTTTTGTATCTTTAGGATACCATAAACCTATACTTGAGGAATGATTTAAATATATTAGAATTCTCTTTACGGTCATCAATAATTTTGTAAACAATGTTGTATTAACCTTCCCAATTTTAAATCCTCTAAGAGCTTGTTTTAAGCCATATAGCGCCTTTAAGAGTTTATACACATGATTTAGATTTTTAGAATCTTCAAAACCCAAAGGTTGTTCAACATATATAAGTTTCAATATTTTGCCATTTAAAAAATCACTTTTAATATTCATTTGAAATATCTTAATATTGAAACTTGAAGCACAGGCAAGTAATATATGAATAGATTGAAGTCTAGCTACAAGTGCAATGTTTTATCATAATCCAAACCCTCAACTCAACTTGAGTATAACCTTGAGTGACAACCTTGCCTTGTTTCTCATCACAACTCCATTTTCATCTTGTTTATTGCGGAAGACCTATTTTGTGCCCATTACGTTGTGCTCCTTGGGTCTTTCCACCAATGTCCAAACGTCGTTTCAGGCAAAATTGTTTAGTTCTTTATACATTGAATTCACCCAACCCGGATTATCTAGAACATCATTTACAATTTTTGGCTCAAGAGAAGACAAAAAAAGTAATGTTCACAAAATAAAACTATACGGGATCTAGTTTGAACACACTTACTGAATCACCCAATATTTGATCTATTGGATGATCCTTGGCGATATCATTGTGGATCTTTGCTGACAGTGTTGAAGGTTGATCTTCCTTGTCTTTCACATCTATTGCTTGAATGTTATTTATTGTGGAAAAGGTTGTAACTTCAACTTGCTTTGATGAAGGTGATCCACTTGGGTTCTACTTTGGCTTGATGTCACCAATTTGCATGTTTTTCATTGCTTGTCTAAGTTCTTCATCACCTAAATCATCTAAATTCTCTTGCTCTTCATAAGAGCCATTAGTTTTATCAAATTGAACATCACAAGTTTCTTCAACTAAACTGGAGTTTTTGTTGAAGACACAATAAACTTTACTATTAGAAAAATAACCAAGCAAAAATCCTTCATTATATCGATTTTGAAATTTTGAAAGCGAACATCTTTTCTTAAGATATAGCATTTACATCCGAATTCTCTAAATTATGAAAGGTTTGGTCTTCTTCTAATAAGAAGCTCATAGGAAGTTTTTTCAAAAGACAATGGAAATAAAGATTATTTATGGTATGACAAGCAGTGTTAATAGCTTTTGCCCAAAAATTATCGGAAGTATTATATTCATCTAGCATTGTCCTAGCCGTTTCAATTAATATTCGATTTTTCTCTCTACAACTCTATTTTGCTCCGGAGTATAGGTAGTGGAAGGCTCATGATTTATTCTAAGTTTATCTCAAAAACTGTCAATTTAAGTGCTTTTGAACTTGCAACCATTGTCACTACGGATTTTTTTATTTTGAAATCAAATTCATTTTGGGCCCTTTTTGCAAATCTTTTGAAAATGCCGAAGGTTTCGGCCTTGTCATATAAGAAAAATACTCATGTATATCTCGAGTAATCATCTACAATGACTAAATAATAGTTATTACATCCGATGCTCTTATATGTTGTTAGCCCATACAAATCTATGTGTAAGAGCTCCAATGGTCTAGAAGTTGACGTGATACTTTTAGAAGAATAAGAGTTTACAACTTACTTCTCGGCTTGGCAAGCACTACGCAATCTATTTTTTCAACTTCACATCTTTCAAACCAACTACTAAGTCATGTTTGAAATGTTTTTGGGTTGGATCATGCGCACATGACCTAGCCTTCTATGCCAAAACTAACCCAAAGAAGTTTTAGCCATTAAACAAGTTTTTAAACATGAATTGCTAGAAGAGAAATCAACTAAATAAAGATTTTTAAATCTAAAATCTTTGAAAATAAGTTCATTTTCTTTCTTTTTTGAAATGATTACATCATTTGATGTTTCTACTAGAGATATATTTGAAATTGAAAGGTTATTAGAGATAGCGATTTTACCTAATCCAAGTATCTTTCCTTTGCTATTGTCCTCAAATGTGATCTTTCCATTGCTCCCATTCTCAAATGTGGTGAACATCTTCCGGTCTCCATTCATGTGTTGTGTGCACCCGCTATCAAGCACCCAATGCCTTTCACCGGTTTTGTAGTTCACTTATAAAAGAAAATTAGGTTCTTTTAGGTATCCAAATTTGTTTGGGTCCTTGGAGGTTAGTAACCACAGTTTTGGGCACCCAAATGGCATTCTTTTTAGCATCTAAAATTGAAGTGCCAACAAATCTAGCACAAATACTAGCATCGTCAGATTTCTTAAGCATATAATAAGAATCTTACAATCCAATAGATGGAGACTTACCGATAGGACAATTTTGTTGCATATGTCCTATTTCCTGGCATTTATGATAATATTTGTCATTTTGCTTCACAGACCGTGTAGGCTTGCTTGTTAGTTTCTTACCTTTTTTGGGGATATATCCAAGTTGCTCCTTGTTGAATGAGCATCTTTGCTCACTCAATAAATTGTCAAGGGTAGCCTTACCTTTGAAGCACCTTTTCAACCTTTTGTTAAGCTTTGATACTTGCTCCTTGAGCTTATTATTTTCAACAATAAGTTTAACATCATAAGACTTAATATTATCATTGTTAGAGTCAATATTAGAACAACATGGCACGGCAAGCAAGTCATCATATGAAGTAGAAATACTTGTTCATATGATGTTTTGCCATGAGGCATGTAGGAGATGCGAAGAGGGATGGAGCCTCCTTGATGGCGATACCGACAAGTCCCTTTTGCTTGGGGGACTCATCTTCATCAGAGTCGGAGTCGGTGTACTTCTCATCGAAGTTCCACTCCAATGTTGGCTTCATTCTTGCCCTCTTTGTGAAGCTTTTTGGAAACCTTCTTCTTGTCGTTAAAGTCCTTGTTTGATGACTTGCGCTTGTCATCCTTCTTCGTAGAGCAATGAGAGGCAATGTGCCCCTTCTCATCGTACTCATAGCAACGAATGTTGCTATAGCACTTGTTGTCATAGGAGCGTCCTTTCTTGGTCTTCTCATGACTAGCGCTTCGGTATGAATGCCAAGGTTACTAAGGCAGTAAGGCGAGGTAAGGCGACCCACCCCCCTCACACCTTTTAAGCGGTAAGGCGTGAGGCGAGGCGACGCCTTATACACATCATAAGGCGAAGAAAACGGAGTTCTGAGGACTAGATCAGAAGAAATTTAAAGAGATAAAGGACCTAAAAGGACTTAATTGTAATTTCGTAAACCTCTAAGGACTCAAATGTAAATAGCCAACCCTAATACCCTTCACCCGTCCCCAGCCGCCGCCTCCCCTCATTCGTTCCCCTCACCCCAGCCGCCGCCTCCTCTCTCCTCCCACATTCCAGGCCGCCGCCTCCCTCCCTCCTCCCTCGCTCCCGGCCGCTGCCTCCTCTCTCCTCCCTCGCGCCAGGCCGCCGCCTCCCTCCCTCCTCCCTCGCTCCCGGCTGCCGCCTCCCTCCCTCCTCCCTCGCTCCTTCTTGTAATGATGCGGGCGGCCAGATCCGGCAAGGTGGATGGTGAACGGCGGCGTCGGCGGCTCGACGGCGCCCTGGAGGCGGAGCCGGCTCGACGGCACCCTGGAGGCCAAGGCGGCGCGAGGACATGAGGTAACCCTAGCCCACCTCTTCCGTCGCCTTCTTCCAGCCTGCTTCCAGCCTTCTTCCTGCCTTCACTTAGACCTAAGGCGGACGAACGGCAAGGCGGGGGCGACGCCTTGACCCCCCCGAGCCGCCTTACCGCTTAGGCGACGCTTAAGCGTCACCTAAGCGACGCCTTAATAAGCATGATGAATGCTTCTTCATGAACTTCTTCATCTTTCTCACAAGGAGTGTTAGCCCAGAAAAAAACTCACACGATCACACACACACAAACTCACGCAATACTCTGAACAAAGACTTGACAAAAGATTGATACACGCACAAAGAAAAATACACAGAGATGTCACTTCCTGTTACGCCATCTCCCTCCCTTGAAAGATACTGCTTTCTGCAAGAGCAAGCAACTATGAACTGGAGAGAGAGATGAACACAAGATGAGGGAGCGAATTGCTGCTTTGGAACTTCTCATCTATTGCTTCATTCCATCGCTTATTTATAGCAACGGGTCTGCACAGGCTTGGCCGAACTGCTGATCGGATCATCCCGTAACAGACGCTAAACAAACAACCTAAACATAGCCATTTTGATCCTATTTCTACGACACGTACCACATGCCTTCTCAACTAACTACATGCATGCAACTAATCACTAATTGACTCAGCACACAATCTTGATTATGTCTAATAATCTCCCCCCTAATCAAGATAGCTTCACAGTAACGCCGGTTCATCGTCGGCGTCCATCTCGATGAGAAGCGCATGCGCTTTCTCCCTCTTGTTGGGCTTCCGGCATTCTGAAGCAAAGTGTCCATAATCGTTACAATTAAAACACCTTACTTTTGCCTTGTCAACTCGTCGGTATCGATGTCGACCGTCGCCACCAGAACCACTTGAGGAGCCTTCACCTTCATACTTCGACAATCGGGCCTCCCACTCTGCACGTGTCAGGAGCAAGTGCTCCTCGTCTCCGTCGTTGTTGCCGTAGCGACGTTCTCCCTCTTCCTGCGTCTTCAAGCGCTCGATTAGCTCTTCGATCGACATATTTTTTATGTCACCGAACTGCTCAATCGTGGTGACGACGGGAGATAACTTCTTAGGCACTGCACGAAGAAACTTCCGTACGATGTAGGCCTCTTCCATCTTTTCGCCTAGACCTCGTATCTTGCTGACGATTGTCGTTAACCTCATCGCGAAGTCATCGATCTATTCAGTGTCCCTCATGCACAAGTTTTCAAACTCGCTTTTGAGGTTTTGTACACGTGCCTCCTTGACGTGATCGGCACCGAGATGCATCACCTTCAGGGTGTTCCAGGCCTCCTTTGCGGTCTCCTTCTCAGCTAGGAGCAGCAGCACGTCTTCCGACACCGCGAGGAAGATTGCCCCGAGCGCCATTTGATCTTGCCGCTCATTGACCTCTTCATCCACGATTGCGTTCCACACGCCCTGAGCGCGCATGAACACCTTCATCTTCACGACCCATTTCATGTAGTGCTCCCATCGGCGGTGACATTTCTCGACGAGCTTGAAGACGACATGGATGAAGGTATACACAAACACAACCTCTGATACCAATTGTTAGCCCAGGGAAAAAAACTCACGCGATCACACACACACAAACTAACGCAATACTCTGAACAAAGACTTGACAAAAGATTGATACACGCACAAAGAAAAAATACACAGAGATGACTCTTCCTGTTACACCATCTCCCTCCCGTAAAAGATACTACTTTCTGCAAGAGCAAGAAACTATGAACTGGAGAGAGAGATGAACACAAGATGAGGGAGCGAACTGCTGCTTTGGAACTGCTCATCTATTGCTTCATTCCATCGCTTATTTATAGCAACGGGTCTGCACAGGCTTGGCCGAATTGCTGATCGGATCATCCCGTAACAGACGCTAAATAAACAGTCTAAACATAGCCATTTTGATCCTATTTCTACGACACGTACCACATGCCTTCTCAACTAACTGCATGCATGCAACTAATCACTAATTGACTCAGCACACAATCTTGATTATGTCTAATAAGGAAAGCCAATTCCTCCTCGGAGTTCTCATCGTCGTCGGACTCATCACTTGATACCGTTGGTCTTGAAAGCGGTGATTTTCTTGCCCTTGGAGAATGATTGCTCCAAAGCTCCTCCTTGTACTTATTGTATAACTCATTGGTAATGAGATTTCCCAAGAGTCGTGTTGGTGTCATTCTTGTTAACTCGGAAGAGTTGAGAAAGAGTGCCACCAACGTCTCATACTTCTCTGGCAATGCCCTAAGCATTTTCCTTATAATATCAACATTCGTTTGAGACGTATCAAGATCCTTGAGCTCATTTACAATGTTGTTTAGGTGAGAATACATTTCATTAATGTGCTCATGGGGAAACATTGTAAATGTCTTATATTTGATCTGAAGCCTATTCAATTTGGCTTCTTTTACCATGGATGTTCTCTCATGGATTTTTGAAAGTGTGGTCTAAATATCATGAGTGATTTCCAAATTGCTCATTATATTAAACTCACCCGCGTTCAAATCGCCAAAAAGAGAACTCATAGCTTAAGCATTCAAATGAGTATTATGCCCTTCTTGTTCCGTGGGATGTAGTGGATTAAGAGATATGATATAACTCTCATTTACAATTTTCCATGTGCTCGGACTCATGGCCTTAAGATATATAGACATTCTAATATTCTAATAAGAATAATTAGAGCCATAAAAAAGAGGTGCCTTTCTTATAGCAATCCCCTCACTAACCATCATTTTCTCTCTGGACGGTTAAGTCTAAAACAATGAAAGACCAAGCTCTGATACCGCATGTATGATCAAGGATAACCGACTACAGAGGGGTGAATACGAGGTTTCAAAAATTCTTGTGTTCTAAAAATAATTGCCACAAATTAGAGCTAGGCAAGATTTCAAAGTAATTTAAACCTACACAATTCTAGTAGCTAAGGCACCACAAGCACAAGTCTCTACAAGTATATATCTAGTACAACTAAATATGACAATCTCAATAATAATATGCTAGAAATATAAGTGCGGAAAGTAGAGGCTAGGAAATAACCAAATGACATGGGATGTTTTTCCCGTGTTGTAGAAGACTTGCAGATCTTCATTTGTCCACGTTGAGGAAAGCCCAAGCGACTTGGATCAGCTTCACAAATTAAGCCTTAAATCCTTAATCTACTAGTGGTTACTCTTCCTCCGCTCTGTAGATGGCGAGCACCAAACCACTCACAAGTTGGCGCCAGGCCTCTTCACATTCTTCTTGAAGAGATACCATCGCAATCTCCTGCCAAGGCCGTCTTGGTGCCGTCAAGCACCAAGAGTAATAAACCAAAGCTTCGCTTGACGGCGATCAAGTGCCAAGGATCAATTTAGAAGACGCACTTGATTTTTTCTCAACTACTTGAAATGAATGCAAAGTGAGTAAATGAGGTGTGGGAGAGGGCTCTATTGCTCAAGGATGTTAAATGAAGTGTTTAGCCCTGTCGTTGAGCTGGTGGAGGAGTATTTATATCCCCACCAACCAAATATAGCCGTTGCAAGATCCCTGAATTTTTAAGGGCGAGCGGTAGTATTGTAGTACAATTTCTGGTACTACCGCACCTGCTCTAACCATGGTTGTCACGGCGTAATTGGCGACCACGGCGCCTCGTAGGCGCCAGGACGCCTAGGTGAGGAGACGGCGACGCCTAGGCGAGCCCTTGGCGACGCTGGTACGTTCTCCGCTGTCTCCGCTGCGTATGTTCCCCCAATATATTCACTCTTCCGCTGCGTACATTCGACGCTGTCTCCCGACTCTCTCTCTCTCTCTCTCCCGACTCACTCTCTCCCCTGAGGCCCTGACTCACTCGTCTCTCTCCCGAGCCGATCTCCCCGCTCCCCGGCGCCGCTCTCTCCCCGACGCCTCCCTCCCCTCCCCGGCGCCGCTCGCTTCCTCCCCCGCGTGGTGCCTCCCCTCCCCCAGCCACGTCCTCCCCCGCGCACCACCTCCTCCCCCCGGCGCCTCCCCTCCCCGACGCCTCCCCCCTGCCGCCGCCTCCCCCCGTCGCCTCCCCTCCCCTCGATGGCGGGAGGGAGGCGACGTGGGTGGAGGGAGGAAGGCGCGCGTCGGGAGGAGGAGGCGGCGGCGGAGTGGAGGGAGGCGCGCCGCCGAGGAGAGGGACGGAAGGCTCGAGACCAAGGCGAGGCGAACGCCATGGCGTCGCGCGATCCGCTGGGCGCTAGCGTCGCCTAGGCGACGCCGTAACAACCATGGCTCTAACGCAACAGTAACGGCTATATTAGAGCCTTTAATCTAGCCGTTGAAAGTCAGTGCGGCACTTCCGATGTTGTAATTGCGGTAGTTTCGATCTTCGGTAGTTCCGATTTCTGGCGCAGTACTTCTGTTTGTTTCGGAGACCAAAATCTCATCCTCTCTGGAAAAAATGTACCATCCAGATTTTTGGTACTTCCAAGTTCTGACAGTAACGCTTAGGAGCTGTGGTCATACCGTTGTATGGTAATTCGGCTGTTAAAATCCTGGTACTACCGTTTTCCAGAGAAACAAATGTGCTTCCAAGGGTGCTCTCTGGAAAAACGTACCACTAACATTTTGGTACTTCCGGGTTCCGGCAGTATTGCTCAAGAGTTGCGGTCATACCGCTCTACGGTAATTTTGCCGTTGAAACTCCGATACTACCAACATTTCTGGGAATGCACAGTTGACTATAAATTTAAATTTTAAGTGTACGCATGATCCTAATTGATCCAAATGGTACAAGAACATGCTGCCAAGCTACTAGCCATGATCCCTCTTAATAGTACGGTATTTAATTTATAATCTGGTCTTCCATCCTTTCTCCTAAGGCTGGTAAAATCAAAAAGGATCCTAGACTATTTATACATTTGTCTTGAATTATCTTGATCCTCATGTTGACCTTTAGCATGCATTTCCAGGTTGTCATGTTCATCATAGGGACTATACCTTTCAAATACTCAATAAATATTATAGTCTCATATTCACATATTATCATTAATTACCAAAACCATTTTTGGGGGCCTAGATGCTTTCAGCATGTTGTGTCGACCATGCATTCGAGCTTGGCGACAGACAGGCGGGCATCACAACCAGCCAAGGGGGTCGGGTGAGACCAGCGTCGGCGCAGCAATAGCAGGCGCAGGTACAATGGCTGTTTAGGGCGTTGTTACAGATATGGCAAGTTATCTCGAGTAGTTAGTATCTTTCTATAGTTGGTCGATTACTTTCCTTGGCGGTTAGGAAGTTAGTTTCAATTTGTTAGGGATATAATTAAGATTAGATTCTATCTGTTAGGGGGAGCCCATTTATATAAGGGGCTGCCGCATGCTATTGGAATTAAGAAAAAAATCGGTTACCTTTTCTTCCCTCTCTGTCCATCTCTTGTGTGCATAGGCGCACAGGGCTCCTGACTGGCTGGCGCCTTCTCGCTGCCTGTCATTCAAGATCTGGCCATCCTCTTGGCGGTGTTTAACCTCAATGCAAGGAGGCCCATAACACCTTCCGAAGCAAATAATGATCATTACGGATAATAGGATTAGGAGTGATAACTATAAGGACAATCCTTACCAAAATGTCTATTCTCCCAGCAATTGTAGTAAGTTGGGCTTTTGCTTCCCCTTCTTGTCTTGCTCAATGCCAACTTGCCCCATTCTTAATGATTTTGTCTTGTCATCCATCTTATTAGGGTATACCGAGGTGAAGTGTCCTTTCTTGTGGCAACCAAAGCACTTGATATTTTTCATGTGTCTTGCATTGTTCTTTGGGTTGCTCTTCTCCTTCTTAAGATGAAGCCAATCCTGTCCTGTCATTTAATTTCCTTTGATTGCTCAAGAGTTTGTCAAGAGAGGCCTCCTTTTATAAAACATTTCCAAGTCATGGTTCAAGTTGGTGACTTGATCCTTGAGCTCTTTGTTTTTCTCTATAAGATTAGTCTCAACAAATATAGAGGAAGTAAAAGCATTTACACTAGAGCAATAAGAAGTATCAAGTAAGTCAGCGCAAGAGATGGATACATTAACTTTAAATGAAATGCATAGACTAGGAGCTATACATAGCATATCATCTATGCCTATATCCACCTTGGGCTTAGTGAATTCTTTGAGAAGAAGAGATTTATGCTCTTCTTTTAGCACATCATAGTTATTTTGAAAAGAGACATACTAATCCTTCAAAATCTTTAGACTTAGTCTTCTTCTTCTTAAGATATTTGTTAAGCTCTTCTTGCATATTCATCAATTCATCATAAGTGAGTTTATCATTACTTACCTTATTGTTACCTTTTGCCATGAAGCATGTGGACATGTCATAAAGTGATGGAGCCTCATTATTATTTAAAGCTATTAATGGATCATTCTTGATGGTAAACCTAGCAAAGTGTCTCCTTTTGCTATTCTTCTTCTTTCTTAATGATGACTTAGGCACATCATCCTACTTAGTTGGACACTTGGAGGCAAGGTTTGCCTTTTTTTACATTCATAGTACATGATAGTTTTGTAGTGCTTTGTCTTGGAGGATAGGCTTCTTCTTGAGCTGTTACCTCGCAGCGTTCAAGAAGGCGGCCTGGGCGGTCGCCTAGGCACCGCCTAGGCGCTGGGCGGCAGGGTGCCACCCGGCCTTGGCCCCTAGTCGGGTGGCTGGGCGGCGAGGCGATCCAAGGCGGGACCAAGGCGGTCCAAGGCGGGGCCAGGAGGCCTAGGCGCAGCGGATGGCCGGGCGGGCGTGGTGGCGGGTGGCCGCATGACGCCAAGGAATGAAGGAATAGAGGAGGGAGTATATAAACCGAGGGAGGGGAAAGAGTTACCACACACGAGGCCGTCGACTCGTCGGACTCCCCGCGCCAGATCCCGCAGCCGCCGCTGCCGGATACGGACACCGCCGGTGAGGGGAAACGTCAGGCGGTGGGGGAGGCGCGCGGAGGGGGTGACACGGAAGGGGCGGCGGGAAGGGAGCGGCAGGGATGGGGCGGCGCTGAGGGAGCAGCACAGAGGATGGTGCGGCGCGGAGGGAGCAGAGCAGTCAGCACGGACTGCGTGGACTGCAGAGGAAAGGCCGAAGGAGTTAGGGTTAAAGGTGGCGGGGTCGGGCGTTAGGGTTAATAGGCGGCGGGGTCGGGTGGGATGAATTCTTTTGTGATTTAGTCCTTATGGTTTTTAAAATTTACGAATAGACTTTTTTTATGGATTTCTTTCAATCTAGACCTCTCTAAATAGCAAATATATATGCATGATTATTTATTTTTGTCTACTATCCTTATTTTTAATTCGGCCGCCTAGGCCCCCTAGGCGCTAGGCCCCACCTCGTCGCCCGCCTAGCACCTAGCGCCTACTTGAACATTGTTACCTCGTGAGCGACACCTCTTTATGACTTCCTTCATTTTCCTCATCGGTGTCTTCATTTTCTTCATTTTGACACACCTCAACCTCGTCATCACTTGACTCATGCTTGACCTTGAAAGCATGAAGTCTTTTGTTTGATGATGAGGCTATCTTCTTGATCTCTTCTTTACCATTTTTGTACATCTCATTGGTAATGAGATTACCCAAGAGACTAGTAGGTGTCATTGTTGACAATTTAGAGAAGTTGAGGAATGAGGTCACCAATGTCTCATATTTCTCTGGTAGAGTCCTAAGAATCTTACATACACTATCAAGATTGGTTAGTTCACATGATATATCATTGAGCCATTTACTATGTTCAACCTAGAATACATCTCATTTATACTATCATGAGGCAATATAGTAAATTTCTCATATTTGATCCTCAATCTATGCAATTTAGCTTCATTGACCAAGGATGTTCCCCCATGAATTTCTATAAGAGTTGTTCAAACATTATGAGCATTCTCAAGATTACTTACTCTATTGAACTCATGCGTGTTCAAAGAGCTAAATAAAGCAATCAATGCTTGAGCATCGAGTTGCAAGTTTTACTCTTCCCTTTGAGTAGGGTTTTGTGGGTTAATATGTGTAGCAAAACCCGCATCAATGATTCTCCATATGTGAGGATGTATGGCCTTAAGAAAAGTGGACATTCTAACCTTCCAATAAGCATAATTTGTGCCGCCAAAGTGTGGAACCCTACCGGGGTGCACAACCTCTATAGTTGCCATTCTTTTATATCTAGATGGTGAAGCCTAATAAAATGAGAGACCAAGCTCTAATACTACTTGTAAGGTCGAGAAGGCCGACTAAAGGGAGTGAATAGGTGCTTTTTCATTAAAAAACTTTTTGGCTAAAATCGAGTTTATATGCGAAAGCATTAATCAAATCAATTTTACATAATTAAGTCCTAAATCATCTAGTTTCACATAAGTGCACTAATACCCTATGTCAAGGTTTGCAATCTTAGGGTAACAAGCAATCAATTCAATGATATGAATGTAAATTGCAAGAATATAAATAAGTACAAGAAAATAAACCACAACTGACACTGATTCTCTTTATTGTGGTGTTTAGATACTTGCCAACCTCCCTTATTCCACGTTGAGGTAAAGCCTAAACGAATTAGACCAGCTCTATGAATTAGACCAAGCACATCAATTCCACTAGTGGTAGCACTTTCCTACTCCAGATAGATGAGCTCCAACGTTCATAACATGTCAAAACTTCTCACAAGTTTCTTGAGAAGATCACTAGGCCACAATGCCTCCTACTGTCTAGAAATTAGCAATATCCAAGAGTAACAAGCCAAAAGCGCTCACTTGAACGAATCAAGTGCCAAAGCACAATAGATACGAAATCCCCCACCAAGTGCAACACATGCACATGAATTTTTCTCTTCAACTCACTAAGTACAACACATGCACATAAGAGGTGAGAGGACTTGCTATTAGTTCGAGGATGAAGAATAGGGCAGCAACAACCTACATCATATGCTCTCAACCGGCCAAGGGGGTATTTATACTCCACACCTTAAAACAAGCCGTTGGGATGAAATTCTAGCAAAAACAGGTGGGGCCGGTACTACCGCGTCCTCTGCAATGGCTATAAAACTAGCCGTTACACTCGCTGTTAGTACTACCGCCCACACATGGTCTGGTACCGCCCGGTTCGGTCGAACTGCCACATAGGCTGGTCGAATCGCACGACCAAGAAGTAGAAAACAGTGCTCTCTGGAAAAAGACAATCGGCAATTAATGCCCAGTCATACCACACATCTAGTCATACTGCTCGGATAAAGTCGGTCGTACCACCGGTCGGTTCGACCACCAGCTCGTCAAACACTGCCACAAAGGCCAGTCAGATCGCCGGTCATACCACCACACATAGTGCGGTCATACCGCACGGTCGGTACTCCCGCTCACCTAGAGCCAGTTGTACCGTCCTGAGTTTTCCAGCAAAGATAGAGTCTATGTATTTCAACAAATTTGCAAAACACATTCACAAACTTTAGTACCATGGATACATGGATTAAAGTATGATTCACAACAAATTACAAAATATATTTGCACATTTTAGAATGATGACATAAGGATTAGGGAGTTGGACTCGAACTGTTTGTAAAACACATCCGCAAACCTAAGTCACATGATACAAGGATTATGCATGAACTTTCTCTATTTGCAAAACATATTCGTAAACAATAGCATCATGTCACGAAAAGTTAGAGCAAGCTAAATGAACCATCAACACATGACACACTTAAGTTATTAGTCACGACCCCTCTTAATAGTACGACAACGTACTAATAACCGATTTTTCACCAAACACCAAGACTGGCAAAATGACTAAGAACCATATCCTTAGTCTATACTAGTTATATCTTTGCTTTGTGCATCCTTTTGAAAATTAATGGTGAACATCTTATCTCCAATTCGTCCTTGACTTTTAGTGATCAACACATAATATCCTTTGCTTAACTTGACAATAATGACACATGAAGCCATCTAAAGTCTTTATCATCATCATCATGAGACAACCTATTCATTTAATTCATTTTAGATATTAGTCCCACAAACGGTTACTATCAATTGCCAGAACTCATCATTAACATATAATGACGGGGCTAGATTCTTCACCCTCTCTGATATATTTGATTTTCACAATATTCAGATATTTTCAGGAAATTTTGTTCAAAATTTTAATTTTTTAAGGAGAAAATGGAGAAAAGCAAAAATGTTGCAGTTTTGAATATTCGAACCCTGGATGTCACCTAACAAAGGCAGTTGCCTCATGCAGACTTTGTTTAGATGAGGTTATGACTTTCTTTTATATTTGGATTAAAATTGTGCAAATCCGGTTTTTTTCCTAATACATGTTTCATTGGGGAGTGTCCAGTAAATTTTGTTAGGCCGGTAAAAAGAACCCTGATCTAAGAATTGGCACTATTGATTTGCGTGAAATAAATTTTCCTCTACTACAATTTCCTTGAATCCATGAGACCACAATTCGTAAATTATATACATTATATTAGCGGCCAGCTAAATTATTTTCATTTTCTTAATTGGCAAAATCTTCCCTGAGAAGCTGAGGTCTGTCCGTCTGCACAGTTTTTCATGTATAAATGTAGCGGCTGATATTCTTCTCTCTAAAAAATAATTCCAGTTATTGTATCTACCATTATTTTGTCCACTGCATTTGACTTACTCCCCATGGTCGCTCAATTTTGCAGGTTGCACTTAACAAGTTCAATCCACTTGATTCTGCCCAGACATCTATGGTAACTAAAAGAGAACATATCAAAATTCAGAATGGAAAGATCCATGCAGTAGAAAGCAGGAAGCTCAAAAAGTTTAAGAACTTAAAGAAGCATAAACTGAAGTACATTGGTGGCACAAAGGCCATTAATGCACAAATATTGGGAAACTCTGCCAAGGTTCTCCCTTTGCACAACATTCTGAAAAAGTACACCAAGCACTCATCTGTCAGCATGAAGGAGCAGAAATGCAGCAATTCAAAATGGCCGGAAGTCATAGAGCTCTGCCACAAGTTTGTGAAGCATGTTACATTCTCAGGGGTGGATGATATACTTAGCAGCAACAAGCAAAGTTCCAAGCTACCACAACGGCTAAGCCTCTGTAAGGTTTTCTCAGATGTTCTGGCTGCATCATCATCGTCCACAGATAATTCTGATCAAGCTGACAAATTCATAGCTGCAGATAGTATTGCTCATAAGAACAAGGAAACCTCCTTTGAGGTTGGTCAATCAGTTAGGAATATAAGTGACGGGGGATCTTCTGTATCAAGCAGAACAAAGTTGCCACCTGGCTTGATTGATCTAAATCGTGCACCCCCAGATTCAGCGGACTTCAATTACCCATCCATTTCTGATTCAGAGTTGCCAAATCTTGAGCATGCAAAGAATGCAACTTGTGATTCAGATTTCCAAATACTTGGTGATGGAAGAGAGACAGTTCTTAAACACAATCAAAACCTGCCTTTCAACTCACAGCCAGTACAATGTGAACTTAGTATTTATGATAGTGGGAGAATCATTAACTCAAAATCAGTGGTCACACTGTTGCCTCGTGAGGCAAGTAATATTTCTCACACAGAAATGGTCAGTCTTCCATTGAACTCAAGAGGAGAATTTACCAAGTTTTTTGCTGATTATCAGAGAAGTTCAGTAAGAGATAGTAAAATGAAAGGAAAGGCTCCCTATGCATTTCCACACCATACAGTTGAATACTCAATTCAGCATCCCCAGAATTGGTACACCAATTTGAATCAGGGCAACTTTCACCCTACTGGAGGGGAATTTTGTTGCTATCAAAGTCTAAATCCTCCGCATTCTGAGAAACCTAGATTGCACTCTGACATGAATGTGCAACCTGGGCATGCAGCTGTCGTAGGACATACTGTGCGTCTGATGGGTAAAGATCTTACAGTTTCTTCATCCAGAAGTAAATGTATTGGTGAGACAGCAAAGGAACATGCAGACCCCTCTATAAGATGCCATCATACTACAAAGATGTTCTTAGAGTTGCCGCGAGAAGGTCGTCCTTTTCTGTCATTACAATCGCAAAGTTTTTCCAACATATCGGCAGATGTTCCAAGCACAAGCCAGGCCTATGTTGGATACAGACTGCATCATGCAAGACATCGTTTTCCTGAAGCTGGTGTTTTCTCTGGAAATGGAAAAGAATGTGGAGATAGGTTTAGGAACTTCTCGTATTTGCACCATGGTCGAAATGCGCCTTCAAGATTTCCACCTCATCCAGATCATGGCAATACAAGATCCAATCAGAATTTACTTGCTCCTTGTTATTCTGACCTTTTCAGTACACCAGAGCCACAGATGACAACATTCTTCCCAACATTCGTGTCACATATGACACGATCTTCAGTTTACCATGCCAATTCAACTCGGCCATGTTATCCGTATTCAGCAATAGTTCATCCTCATGATGGTATGAATTTTACATATGCTTTGAAGCAATCAGACCAGATAACTCGGGAGGTTGCTGAGGTCACAAGTGATGTAGCCATTCTCTCAAGAAATACTGGCAGTAAAACAACAAGAACGCATGTTGGCAATTCTAGTATTTCTTCTGGTGCCCGGTATATGCCAAGATCAGGTCCAGTGAAGCTCAGTCCCGGAGCGAAGCATGTCTTGGAGCTGAGTCGGAACACAGATGATGACAACCCTCCACCTGTTTATTCGTGTTTACCGTTTGTCATTATAAGTAGAGGTGGAAATATTTCATCTGGTCAGAATAAGGTGGCAGAAAGCTGCAAGTAGTATCCCATTTGCTGAATCACTAGACTCATCTTTTCTCCCAAGCAACAGTCAAGCCATAACTTATCTGAAGTTGCAGAGCATGGTAGAACTATTTCTGATCTTTTTGAGGCATAGTTTACAGTATCAAAGGACTTCATCAATTTAAGAGGTTTCTTCTTTTGTGTATACATCAATCAAGCATTATATTCCTGAAGGATGCTGATGAGGATGGGCAGTCGAAGGGCAAGGTACTCTTTCCATTAAGAACGAGAACATGCATTACAAGAAGAGTTGACCAACTATTTCTAGCTCTTTTGGTTGCAGCTCTGGCTGCTTGTCTGATGCATCTGGCCTCACCTTGCCCGGTTATCCGCCTTTGAACATTCTGTCATGCGTGGTAGCCAAGCGAAGGATTCTGTGTTGAAATATTCAGATTCGGGAGCTGAAAAACATTCATGATCTGATTAGTGATTACTGAAATAACTTTTGACATGATACACTTCCATTATGTTTGCTCAATATTTTCCTGTATGGTGAGTGCATTAGCATCTGCTTTTTGAGAAATGTTTTCCCCCCTAGTTTTCAGACAATGGAAATGTAATGGCTCCGTCTCACAATTTCCTTTCGAACCTTTGACAAACATGCATTAGTACTCCAGCTGCTGGTTTATTTCTGTCATTCCCTTGGCACAATTTCATGCAAGAAAGTGATTCCACTGCATACTTCTTTCCAGGCTGTGATCTCTTCGTTTGTGGGTAACCTGTAGCATAATCTGATCAAGAATCTACTATCAGGATTCCCTTAGGGATAGTTTGGTGGTGTAGCAGAGCGGTTTCTATGCTTCTAGGAAAGAAATTTGTGGTCAGTGATACAAATAATGGCAAGCAGGAAGCAAGTGGTGATCTTAATTACCACTTAAGCCTTTAAATGAAAGCCCAACATTGTACACTGCAGCAGCTAAGCAAATTTACGAGTAAATTTCAACAATCAATAAGTCTATTTTACCCTCTTAACTCTTGCGATAGTCTATGTTTAGTCTATGTTTCAACATTGAACTACAAAACTGAATATTCAACACCTCTTAACTACGAAAATGGGTTTTTTTTACCCCTGAGACCATTTCAACTTAGTTTTTGTCCACGTGGCGCTGACGTGGAAGAAGTTTTTTGACACATGAGCTTGTTTTAGGGCAACGTAGCAACTCAGTCAGCATAATCATCATAAATATACAGTGGGGCACACCTATCACCCTAGTGTCCTCTCATTCTCTTCCTCTCTTCTCTTTCTATCGCAACAAGCCACGTCGGCTGCCAACGACCACCACCACCACTATGTTTCTTCTTCCTTCTGTTCTCTCACTCTCTCCCAGAGCTTAGCACTATGGTGAATGATCTAATCGGCGTTGGAGGTGAAGATTGTGACATGGATGAAGGCACACCATCAACGACCTTTGTGCCTACGTCTTCACTAGAGCGGGTGGCAAGATATCGCCGGCAGTAACCAGAGTGGACAAAGGAGGCGGCCTGATGACTAGGGCACACATGATTTGGACCTTGTCATGAGGGATTCAAGCAGAGCAGCAGGAGCACCCTCAGCTAAGTGCCGCTGTTGCCCCCAAGTGCTACCACCGCCGTAGCTAGAGATTGGGGAGGAGGCCAAGAGCGACGGTCGAATCTAGGGGAGGAGGCCTATGCCGGCTCCCCCTCCCCACTGCCCCCACCACGTGCCCAGCTCCTCCATGACCCCCTCTCCCGTCTACGGAGGAAGGAAGAGGAGAGATATTGGAAGGTGAGGTCCCGATGGAAGGAAAAGATGAGCTAACCGATGACAAATCTCTGGCCTCCTCCACATCCAGCCAATGCTCTCGACCTTCTCCCCCAATTCTACTCGCGCAGAGGAAGACTAAGAGGGGAGGTAGATAGAGAGGAAGTAGTGGATTGTGAGAGTGACATGTGGGCCCTACCATAAATTTTTTTAATTTATTTGTTATTTTTTGTTACCTCGACTAGTTACATGTGAAAACTTCAACCGAAAATAAGTCTATGTGTGCAAACAGCTTCCATGTTGAAGCCATCTCAAAGAAAAACCATGTTCAATCAATCTCAGGGGGTAAAATAAATGGTATTGATACTTGAGGGTCATAAAACATCTAATTTTGTAGTTCGAGGTTGAAACTTAGACTATCGCGACAATAAAGGGATAAAATAGACTTATTCCTTTCAACAAACCCTAGATTTTAGGATAAAGATAAGACAAAACCTCATATTTTACAATTTTTTTCAAGAAATCATTGGTTTTAGAGCAAGATGTTTCCAGAAAACATCATACATGGATCATCCAATACTTAGTATTTTTTAGTATATACACACATTAGTGGGCCCCGCAGTACACCTATCCTCTGTATGCCTCTCTCTCCTATCTCATTCTCGCCCCCTACTCTTTCCTCTCACACTCTCCCTCTCCTATCTTTTCCACCAGCGATGGCAGAGGCAGTGGCAGTGGCATGAGGGCATGAGGCCCAATGACAGCGATGCTAGCAACCAACGAGGAGGTGGCATGACACTAAGGGTCTGTTTGGATTGGGGATTTGGTGGGATGGGATAGCTCCATCCCAGGTATGTGGGATGGGATAATCCCACTTTTTTTGTTTGGATGAAGGGATAGAATGGGATCTAGTGATCCCACCTCTTGTTTGGATGGAGGAATGGAGTGGGATAGCTGCATATACTCACCGGAGAGGAAGCCGGCAGTGGAGAGAACGGCGGGAGGGCGCCGGGCGGAGGCGGAGAGGATGACCGAGCACGGCGGCAGCAGCGACCAGCGGACCGAGCGAGACCCGAGCAGACCCGGAGATGGGGAGCGGCGGGGAGACGGGAGCGGCGGGAGATGGGGGAGCGGCGCGGGGAGATGGGGGAGCGGCGCGGGCGATGGGGGCGATGGGGGAGATGGGGGAGCGGCAGGGCGGCGCGGGCGATGGGGGAGATGGGGGAGCGGCAGGCGGCGCGGGCGATGGGGGAGCGGCAGCGAGTGCGGGCGATGGAGGACGCGCCGGTTGGCTCGCGATGGGGAAGATGGGTTGGCTCGGTTCGCTCGTTTTTGAGGTACCAGCTCAACCCAGATTTCAACAGAATATTCTCTTTTGGGTTCAACCCATCCCACCAAGTCCCCAATCCAAACACCACCAAAAATAGGTTGGTCCCCTCCCATCCCAGGATATACCCCAAACCAAACACTACCTAACTACATAGCGGTAACGGGATGTGGCACTGTATTGATGACTGGGCCCTAGATCCGGTGACCTCCTTGTGAGATTCGGCTAGGGCAAGGCTGGTTTCATCGTCTCAGAGCAGCGATAGCTCCAACACTGGCGAGCCTGCCTCGGTCCCGTGCGATAGCTCCTTCATGAGCTTAGCTGTGTCTTGGGACTTCCACGCTGCTGTGTTCCTAGGCATCGCCTTCTCGCCGTGCTATGGCTACCAGTAGCACGACCAACCATGCTGCCTCCTCCTCAGTCGATGGTCTTGCTGCTGTTGCCTCTACTGTCACTAGTGGGAGAGAGACGTGAAGGAGGGTGAGAATAAGAGAGTAGAGAGACGTATTGGGGTGTACTACGGGCCCACCCCTTTATGTGTGTACTTGAAAATACCATGTATTTTTTATTATGTACTAGTATCCTATACAAATCTTGGAGCAAAATGGACGGCCAGGTGGTGTACCCAGGTTTTTTGAAACTTTTGCCCTAAAGCCTAGGTTCCTTGAAAAAAATTGTAAAACTTGAGGTTTTGTGTTACCTTAACCTCAAAACCTAGTGTTTTGTGAAATTTACTCCAATTTTACCAAAACTCTTACTCTACGCGGAAAGGTCTGACTTCAAAATGTAGATTTGTTAGTTTTCTTATGCTGAGTTGTTGCGAAACCAGCGATTACTATCCGTTGAATCAGAATTGATCCCTCTTCGGTTTTGCACTATGTTGCACAGATAAATGTGAAAATTAATGTATCAGTATTGGATACCATATCGGATACGGATACGATCCCGATATAGCCGAATACGTATACTACCCGTATCGGTCATTTTCCTATTTTCTTAAAATAAAATAATTCCTGATACTTGATGGATACTCCCCCGGTACTTTTCCGATACCTCTTATTCCACTCGTTACGAAGTCAACTTTTCACTCGTTTTGTTCCCACAGGCACACGTAATTTCTCTCACCCCGACATCGCTTTCTTGCTCCCCTGCCCACAATGCTACTACTTCCCTACACTCATCGGCCGCTGCCACTCTCGTTCCCCTAGTCCCGAGATCTGGAGACTGAATTTGGAGAGGGGAGATGGAGAAGGAAGAGAGTCCTAGTTTTCTGATGTCACCACTTGGTGGGCATCGTTGGCTTGTTAGGACCTCTCGGTTTGCTACCATCTCCGCTCTTTTCACTCTACTCTCTTCTTTATTTCTTCTCTGTGCTTGTTAAGAAAGAAGAGAGAGAGAGATCGAGGTGGGATTAGTGTGAGGTGGAGGCTATAGATGGGAGTAGAGAGAGATTGAGTTGGGTAATCGGGTAACCCTAAGTGGCTGGTTGTGGTGGGCTAGTATGTTGGTGCATTGTTTTGTACAATTGGGCTAGTGGATTGCTCTTTATTGGTGGGTTGGTTGGTTACGATAAGGTGATGATCTAGTTGAGCTGCCTATTTCCTTATAAGAAATTAGTCATTTTCTGTATTTTCATTTTAATTATATATACATACATATTGTTATATTGGTGTTTGTGGAGAAATGGTGTACCACCATATCATGTATATGTATTGGCTTATATGGGCAAACTAGGTTTTGCAAAGAGGAATCAATTTGCTGAGTTGTTGCAAAACCTATATTTACTGCCCGTTGAACCGGAACTAATACCTCTCCGGTTTTGCAAAGAGGAAACAATTTCCGTTCAAATAGGTATGTTACTGGTTCTAAGACTTGTTCCAAACTTCAAATCTTAAAGAAACTAAAATTCAAAATTTTGCAAACCCTAAACCAACCGAAAACCATCAATTTTTGCCTAGTTACTGTGAACTTGGCAGGTTCCAGTCCTTCCTCGATTGCCTAGAACTAAAACCGTGGCCTAAACATTGTGGTTCAGAAACTACAAGTCATGCAGCCAATTTGATAAAAAAAATCGATGCTCTGTATCAAGCATAGACTATAGTGGGAAAATAGTGGGGTTTGCCAATGCAATTGGACATTTGATCTAGACAGTTTATTGCTTCATGACATGGACTAATTTTTATGCCTATTTCGCAATGACAATGCCATCCATTTCTACAAAAAGAGTCATCAAAAACGATTTGGAACCATCATCATAGACAGTTCCTTGAACCATCTGACTTCATGGGTCAGTGATAATAAGGGTTATCACAGACGGTTTTCGAACTATCTATGAATTCAGAACTAGAACTATCTATGATCATCCGTTATCACAGATGGTTTGAAATTAGAACCGTCTGTGATCGTTCATTATCACAGATGGTTCGAAACTAGAACCATCTATAATAATCAGTTATCACAGACGGTTCTTGGTAAAAACCGTCTGTGATAGCTATACCAGAGCTAAAAAGGTGGGTAATTTTACCATAACTTAGATCTGTAATTTTATCATAACCATCTATAATAATCAGTTATCACACACGGTTTTTGTTCCAAACTATCTGTGATCTGTGATAAGTACAGATAGCACAGACAGTTTTTGTTCTAAACCATCTGTGATATATTACAGACGGTTCAAAATAAAAACCGTCTATGATAAGTAGGCCATCACAGACGGTTCTTTCCATCTCGATGAACTTAGATGGTCCATCTTATAAAACCATATGTGGTAACTTTATTACTGACGGTTTGTGTTGAACCATCTGTGATGAGGTGTCCAGGATGACCTTTTTGTAGTAGTGATCGGCACATAGATTCTCCCAGATTTCCTTCCTTGCATGATCTTAATGCACCGATCGAGCCCGGTCACCAATGTGAATCTTTTACAAGATCTTGCTTAGAAAGAAAGAGCTGGTTGTTCTTATACTTCACAACTTACACCTGCAATAGTGTACTGCTACATTTCTAGGAGTACATACTCTCACTTCTTATGTACCACTTAAATAATGTTGTTATACATCTTTATCCTTTTGAATATACTATAATAATGATTATAAGATATTCCAAAGTGAGTTCCCTAAAAAATTTCATCAAAGTCCACTTTTTATAGCATAATTTGTTTATATACTCCTTTTGTATATGGAAAAGAGTATATAGCAAAAAGAAATGACTCCGATGAAAAGTTTTAACCAAATCGCATTGGAATATCTTATAATTACTATTTAAATATACTGTATACCAATGCGATAAATAAGTATAACATATTCGTTTAAGTTGTGTACTGGAAGTATGTATGTGTGTATATAACTTTGTTTCTACTCTTTATGCTTGCCGGCCTATAAGACCAGTGTGGCAACATAGGGGTGAATGTGACTTCAAAAAATTTTCCTAGGTGCAACCCTTCGCTCTAGTAGTTACAGAGCTATGAAGATCAGGAATGAAAGCAAAGACCAAAGCAAGCAACTCAAAAATCCAAAACCTGGAGAACTCTATCACTTACACGTTCTTGCTACACAACAAGATTAAGAAGGAGAGAGAAGATCAAGACCAAGAAAATCAAGTGCAAACCAACCAAAATAAGATGACTCCATAAGAGATGAACAAAATTGATGTATTGCTACTTGAGAATGAAGGCTTTACAACCACTCTACCTGAAGCACACCACATCACTCACACTTCTCAAACTCTAACCCTAGAACGCTTGTCTAGAATGAGTAAAGGTTGGATGGTTAACTAGCAAATCTCCATCCCAACCCATTTAATAGATGAAGAAACCGGCCCATATTTAACCCTAATGGATACTATCCACTAACACAAATGGGGGAAACCCATTAACCCCACACAACACGGGTTTTACTCACATGCTTAACTCATGCACGTTTTTCAAATCATATGAGTCCGAATCTGCTAAGTTTTCATTCTTTGATTCACTTGATCATCCCAACTTCTCCATGACCGAATCTGCTTTCCTAAGCACCGCTCAAGTACCACGGTTTTGATTTAAGATAGTTTGCAGTATCTGGCCGTCTTACCAAAACACCATTCCTTAACACGGTCTTCATCTTCCCTTGCAAGCAATCACTATACTTGCCACGTATAGGTGCACCACTAGTTTGCCATGTGGCATTAAGTCTCTCCCATTCTGATTTTACCGGACCATACCTTACTTGGACCGACTAAGCCACGTGGTGCAACCCGTCGCATAAACCTTCTGATACGGGGTCGCCCGATCTTCTCGATGTAGGATGGATACTCACGGGAGTCTTGATGAATCGTAATGATCCTCCAATGCCAATACAAGGGACGAACACTCTTTAAGCCAAAACACACTCGTGTTGATTTCGCCGACCACCAAGCGAAGATCTATCGTGCACCCAATTCTCAGCGGAAAGGCTAAACGATCTTGATTGAAGAAAACACTCCTAATTCCCTAAGGAATTTCGGCAGCAATGCTAAACTCGAAAACTTTAGTAAATTGATTTTTCTCAAATGTGGTCTGCCTTAAACAAAAGGGATACAAGGGGGTTATATAGTGCTTCCCAGAACTCACGCAAGGAAAGCCTTGGCCGAATCAATCTCTAATTCGGTTAAGTTTCCTAATCTAATTCCTAAAATTTAGCAAGTCTGTTTCCTTCAATTTCGGGCTAAGCCCCTATCCTATTACAAGACCGAGATTGAGGTGGATTCGGTCGGCTTTTGGGCACGCAAGCCACATCTTGTGCACACTATGAGATTTGTGATCACGTGGCCATCCATTGATTTGATGGTTGTTTGGTTGAGACTTTCTTGGACGCATATATCTTAGTTCCTTGCTCACATAGACTCTCATCCTCTTGACTCGTGGCTGGTTGGACCTTCTCCACTTGATCTTCCGTTGCTTCGAATCTGAGAAACATATTTGCTTTAGGTAGTATGCTATTCTCATCTAACGTAATAGAAAACTCTCTAAGAAACAAAAGCACCTGCTGTTGAAGTAGTTTAGCTCTTGCTCTTGTCATAGGACCTTTCGGAGCCTCATCACTACCTTTGTCATACACACTTGGAGTGGATGATGAATGTGTAATAGAGTTGTCCTCATCATCCTCCCCATCTTGAAAAGGAGTCGTCCTCGACTCTGTGCCATCTTGTCCAAAAAATGGTGATAAATCAGCAACATTAAAAGTAGTACTCACCCAATAATCGTCTCCCGGAAGCTCTATCTTGTATGCGTTGTCATTGATCTTAGCAAGTACTTTAAAAGGACCATTACCACGGGGCACCAATTTTGATTTACGCTTCTCCGGAAAGCGTTCTTTGCAAAGATGCACCCATACTAAGTCACTTGGTTCAATTATCATTTTCTTTCTAGCCTTGTTAGCTTTAGCAGCATAAGCACGTACCTTCTTTTCAATTACCTCTTTAGTCTTTTTATGGAACTTTTTCACAAAATCAGCACGCTTAGAAGCCTCCATATTTGTACATTCTTGTAATGGAAGTGGCATCAAGTCAAGTGGCGTGATCAGTTTGAAACCATACACTACCTCAAATGGACACAATTGGGTTGTAGAATGCACCGCCTGATTATATGCAAATTCAACATGCGGTAGACAATCTTCCCACTCTTTCAAATTCTTTTTGATCATTGTCTGCAGCAGCATTGAGAGTGTACGGTTCACTACCTCCGTCTATCCATCTGTTTGTGGGTGACAAGTCATTGAAAACAACAACTTTGTCCCAAGTTTGGCCCACAAAGTCTTCTAAAAGTAGCTCATGAACTTGACGTCACGATCTGAAACAATAGTTTTTGGCATTTCATGCAACCTCACAATCTCCCTAAAAAACAAGACGGCTACATGCGACGCATCGTCGCTCTTATGACAGGGAATAAAATATGCCATTTTAGAAAACCGATCCACAAAAACAAAGACTGAATCCCTCCCCCTCTTGGTCCTAGGTAATCCCAACATAAAATCCATGCTAATATCTTCCCTAGGAACTCGAAGTGCAGTGTACAAACCACGTGGATTGAGTTTTGACTTTGCTTTATGGCATGTGATGCATCTTTGAACAAATCTCTCGACGTCGCGCCTCATCTATGGTCAATAGAAGTGATCGGCCAACATCATGTATGTCTTCTCTCTTCCAAAGTGACCCATCAATCCTCTTACATGAGACTCCAGCAATAGTAGCAAACGCACAGAAGAATCTGGAACACATAGTTTGTTCATACGAAAGAGAAAACCATCATGAACATGGAAATCCCACCCTTTCCCATCCTTGCAATTAGAATATGGTGCTGAAAAGTCACGATCAGAAGCATATAAATCTTTCAAACTTTCTAGCCCTGGAACCTTTACTTCCATTGAGTGAAAAACATATGTTTTCTAGACAATGCATCAGCTACCACATTTTCCTTACCTTTCTTGTATTTAACAACGTATGGAAAAGTCTCAATGAATTCAACCCATTTAGCATGTCTATGGTTCAGTTTAGCTTGACCTTTCAAATATTTCAAAGCTTCATGATCAGAATGAATGACAAATTCTTTAGGCCAAAGATAATGTTGCCAAGTCTCTAATACGCGCACAAGAGCATACAATTCTTTGTCATAAACAGGATAATTCAATTATGCACCATAAAGTTTCTCACTGAAATATGCAACAGGTTTTCTTTCTTGCATCAAAACACTACCAATACCTATTCCACTAGCATCACATTCAATCTCAAAAGTTTTAGTGAAATCAGGTAAAACAAGCAATGGTGCTTCAATCAAGCATTTCTTTAATTCAACAAAAGTCTTTTCTTGTGATTCTCCCCACTCAAAAGTGACTCCTTTTTTAGTTTATTCATTTAATGGAGCAGCAATGGTGCTAAAATCTTTCACAAATCGGCGATAGAAACTAGCAAGCCCATGGAAGCTACGAATTCGACTAACATTCGCAGGAATATGCCAATTGCGAATATCTTAAATTTTAGATTCATCGACTTCAATTCCATGAGCTGAAACAACATAGCCTAAGAACACCACTTTGTTTATGCAAAAGGTACACTTCTCAAGATTAGCATATAATTGTTCAGATCTTAGCACTTCTAGCACTTTTCTAATGTGTTCAAAATGTTCTTCCAATGAGCGGCTATATATCAAGATGTCATCAAAATATACTACTACGAATTTTCCAATGAAATGTCTCAAAACATGGTTCATTAATCGTATGAATGTACTAGGAGCATTAGATAAACCAAAAGGCATCACTAACCATTCATACAATCCAAATTTGGTTTTAAAAGCTGTCTTCCACTCATCACCATGTTTCATTCTAATTTGATGATATCCGCTACGCAAATCAATCTTAGAAAAGATAGTGAAGTCACTCAATTCATCAAGCATATGATCTAACCTACGAATAGGATGACGATAACGAATTGTGGTATTGTTGATAGCTCTACAGTCTACGCACATTCTCCATGTACCATCTTTCTTAGGAACAAGAATGACAGGAACGGCACAAGGACTAAAACTTTCGCATATGTACCCTTTTTCCATGAGCACTTGCACTTGCCGCTGAATTTCTTTTGTCTCCTCCGGGTTTGTGCGGTACTGCGGCCGGTTGGGAAGTGGAGCTCCAGGTACCAAATCAATTTGATGTTCAATGCCGCGAATGGGTGGTAGACCAGCGGGTACCTCCTCCGGAAAGACATCTTCATAAGCATGTAACATTTGAGAAACCACGCTAGGAAGAGAGGTTAAGTCATTAGTAGAAAGCAAGACATCTTTATACAGCAATACCAAATGCTCCAAAGTGGAATCACCTCTTATCGCTCTCAAATCAGATTTGGTGGCTATCATGACTAACTTTGTCTCTCCCTCATCCTTTCTTTTTCCACTCAACTTTAGCTTGTGGCTCTCTCTCACCTTTTGTGGAATCACGTTCTTTTGCTCCTTCCCTTTTTCACTCTCTACTTTCACCTCAACTTTTTGCATGTTATCATGTATGATTTGAGAATGAGTTAATGGCAGTAGCATTATTTCCTTATTGTTCCACATGAATTTGTACTGATTAGTTCTTCCACCATGAATAACAGAACGATCATATTGCCATGGCTTACCTAATAACAAGTGACATATTTCCATGGACATAACATCACATTCTACAGTATCACGATAAGAACTAATCTGAAAGCTAACATCAACAGTGTACCTAACAGTCATGGAACCATTATTATTCAACCACTGAATTTGATATGGATGTGGGTGTTTCTTGTATTTCAATCCAAGTTTAGTGCAAAATTCTTTGCTAGTTAGGTTATGACAACTAGCTTCCCCGAACTCACGCAAGGAAAGGCTTGGCCGAATCAATTTCTAATTCGGTCAAGTTTCCTAATCTAATTCCTAAAATTTAGCAAGTCTGTTTCTTTCAATTTCGGGCTAAGCCCCTATCCTATTACAAGACCAAGATTGAGGTGGATTCGGTCGGCTTTTGGGCACGCAAGCCACATCTTGTGCACACCATGAGATTTGTGATCACGTGGCCATCCATTGATTTGATAGTTGCTTGGTTGAGACTTTCTTGGACGCATATATCTTAGTTCCTTGCTCACATGGACTCTCATCCTCTTGACTCGTGGTTGGTTGGACCTTCTCCACTTGATCTTCTGTTGTTTTGAATTTGAGAAGGCACAACATATTTGCTTTAGGTAGTATGCTATTCTCATCTAACGTAATAGAAGACTCTCTAAGAAACAAAAGCACATGTTGTTGAAGTTGTTTAGCTCTTGCTCTTGTCATAGGACCTTTCGGAGCCTCATCACTACCTTTGTCATGCACACTTGGAGTGGATGATGAATGTGTAATAGAGATGTCCTCATCACCTTCTCTTCAATATTTCCCACCTTTCTTATGCTATACTTGAGCTCAGTTATCTCACCCAACATCCTTGATCGTTCTGGGTCTCTAAGCTTTCTTACAGATCTAAAGACAAAGAAATTGTTTCTAGGCATAATTTCTTTATAGCTTGACCCACGTTAGCTAAAATATACATCATGCAATACAATGATACATATACAATGACCAATGCAATACATATACAATGACCTAGGTCAAACTAAAACAAAACCAAATTTTCAATTCTTTATCGAAGCAACCCATCTGGCCAGTCAGGTCGCCAGCCCTATTGGTTTGACCGCCTCCTCTGATTGGTTAGACCGCCAGATCTAATCTAGATTATGAACATGAGAGACCATGTGGAGGTGACCACATGTTTATGATGAGTAATTGACAAGTTTGTTGCAAAGATTGAGTTTGGTTTGAGTGATTTGTGCTAGGTCGGCATTTGGCGCAGTCGGGTATATGGTTGGACGGTCTTATTGCATATTCGTCTTCCCGATTGGTCGTTTAAGCGAGTTTATGCTTCATTGATGCTATTTATGCTTTCATGTATCGAGCGGTGCTATTTGATGTGTTTCTTGTTTGTGATGGCTGCAGGACGTCGAGGCGGAGTCGTGGCGAGACACGAGATGGTCGGACTAGGCGCAGGTGGCGCTAATTCAGAACGGTCGGGATGTGTCGAAGACGGCGAAGACTCGAGGTGGTTGCGAGGCTTGGACGACAAGGAACGTGGAAGCTTCCCGGAAGGTGCAGGAGGGGCGAATTGGTAATTTCGCGAGGCTGCACAAGCGGGTTCCGTTGGATTTGGCGGGCGTAACGGGTTGGAGACCTGTTAGCCAAGGGCTATAAATAGGAGTGAGTGGCTGCATGTATTCCCATGGCTTTGGGAGAGAGTTAGGGTTTGCTTGAGTCAAAAGAACCTTTGGAGAGGTTATTTTGCTTTGAGATTTAGTTGTTGAAGAGTAGTTGAGAGCAGCAGGGTGTGTCTCCCTCGTTCATCCCCTCTCTGTGTGTGTTCTTCCAAGAAGCATGTAGTGTGAGTGAGTTCTTGGCTTGGGAGATGGAGAGGATGAGTTGAAACTCCTTGTAATCATCCCTGGTTCTAATGTCCATGCGTATGGGGACTCATCTGTAATCCTCGTTTGATTTGGAATGAAGTTCTGAATTTTATCTCTCGTGCTCCTATGTTCTTCGTTGCCTCTTTGTTGATTTCTTGGTTTTCTCGATTTCTTGTTGTTTCTTGTTGAGAAGGCCAAAATGGGTTGCTCTATGATGAAATTGCATTTCTAGACCCTTTGGTCATCAAGTTCCAACAACCATTTGATCAATTTACAATAATCACATTTTTGGCCCTCCTGTGTTCATGTTCTCATTTCTAGGGTTTTGGCAAGAATCTTGGTTTTCTTCATGAGATGGCGTGAAACTTGGTATCTAGAACCCTTAGGCTATTTATTAGCTATCCTCAAAGTTTCGCGGCCAAAGGATCAGTGATGGAATTGCAATTTGAGTTTTTGGGCAGCTCTCTGTATTTTTCAAGTTCTTGGCCAAATTCTGAAATTCTTGAGTCTTTGTTGGTTTCCCTCGCTTTCCAAACCTTCCTTGCTATTTAGAATGTTGTTGTGTTGTTTTGGGCTGGAAAGATTGGGAGCAAACCCCCAATTTCTCAGATAATCAAAGACCTGAAATATTTTTGAAGTTTTAGTTCTGTCGACCGGTCTCGCTGCTGGGATCGGGAGCGATCGACTGATCGCACTTTGGCTGATCGACCGGTCGGTCAATCGCGGTCGACCGCCCATGGGCGGTCGGGCCATTGGCGACACAGATTCTTGATTTCAATCTTTTTCAGATGTGGCTTTATTCTTCTCTGTTGTGTGGGGTTTAGCTCTCTTTTCTGGTAGGTTTTAATTCCCAAGGAGTATATGAACTATTTCTCTTCTTAAGCTTCTCATAGCTTTTGAAGAAAATAATTTTATTAGTGGGTACTTTTTGGGGGCAAGTTTTTAAGAGTCGACATTCACCCCCCTCTGTCACCATTTCGGTCCAACAATTGGTATCAGAGCCAGGTTAGCTCTTCTCAATAGATCTTAACCGGTCTCTAGAGCCATGGCGACGGACAAGTACTCGACCAAGCCCCCGGTCTTCGATGGGATCGACTATCCTTTCTGGAAGAGCTGGATGGAGACCTACATCCAGGCTCAGGGCTACGCCATTTGGCGTAAGGTCAAAGTACGGTATGTTGTTCCTACCGATGAAAACATCAACGCTAGAAACATGCATGATGTTGAGGCGAATGAGAAGGCAAGGAACATCATAATCCAGAGGTTGAGCCGAAGCGAGTTTGACCGCATCTCTCATCTTTCGTCAGCTTTTGATATCTGGGTGACCCTCGATGCATACCATGAGGGCACCACCCAGATCAAGACAGTCCGACAGGACCAGTTCAAGCGAGATTACAACAAGTTTGAAATGCTCGCTGGTGAGTCCCTTGATGAATGTTTTGCGCATTTCCACAAAATCTTGAGCAACCTCCGAGCGGTCGGTCTCACATACCCCGACTCGGACAACGCTCATTAGATGCTCGCGGCTCTTGACTTACGCGTTTGGGAGATGAAGGTGACTACCATCAAGGACACCACCGACCTCTCGACCTTGACTATTGACGCGTTGTATTCACGCATCAAGACTCACGAGATTGACATAGTCTCTCGTAGGTCGAAGTCGCAGTCGATGGTCTTAGTCACCGATCCCACTTCTGGACCTTCTTCCGAGTCGACTTGCAGATTCTCGCTTGCTGCTCTCTGTGACATAACTAATGATCAGTTAGAGCAGCTTGCGGATGAGTAGTTAGCCCTCCTAACTCGGAGATTTTTCCAAGCTTACAAGAGGAGGAGGGACGGAAAGAGAGGAGGACCCGTGATCTGCTTCGAGTGTGGTGGCCCCAACCACATTCGAGCGAACTGCCCCAAGCTGGGGAAGGGCAAAGGCGACTACGGTGATGTGAGCAAGAACGACTACACCGACAAGAACCACAACAAGAAGCCCTCAGCTTACGCCCAAGGCAAGAAGAAGTTCCGCGACCTTAGCAAAGCCAAGAAGCTCTTCCACCGCGTCCTCACCGCCTTCGACGACCTCGACCTCAGTGAGGTGGAGGGGTGGAGTGACGACAATGGAACGAAGGAGCAAGACCCCAACGGCGGCGGTGACTTCTCCAGCATGTGCTTCATGGCCCTTGAAGGCGAACTGAGCGACAGCGAGCTATACTCTGACTCCGACGAGGTTCGCCGGGCAGGGAAGGGAAAGGTTTGGCTCGTAGACTCCGGGTGTTCACGACACATGACCGGAGACTCCCGTTGGTTTTCTTCCCTAGCCCGCGCTCCAGGTGATGAGACGATCACCTTCGGAGATGCTTCATCTGGGCGCGTCATCTTCAAAGGTACAGTGCGTGTTAATGATTCTTTCATTTTGAAAGATGTTGCCTTGGTTAGTAAGTTGTAGTATAATTTGCTTTCTGTTTCTCAGCTTACCGATGACGGTTTCGAGGTGAGCTTTAAGAAAAATGCTTGCAAAATTCTTGATTCTTTGGGTAGTCTGGTTTGCGGGATTTCTCGTTTTGGGAGGATCTTTCGTGCTGATTTTTCTGAGTCTTCTGGTGATCCTCTCAGGTGTTTAGTTGCTTCTGAGTCCCACGACCTTTCTTTCTGGCATAGGAAATTTGGTCATATCGGATTTGACCATTTGACCCTTCGTGGTATGCCGAAGCTCAAAATGGTCAAAGATGTAGTTTGTACTCCTTGCCGGCACAGCAAGATGGTTGCCGCTTTTCACCCTCCGGTCACAGTGACTATGACCGATGCACC
Source organism: Dendrocalamus sinicus (assembly GCA_036346575.1). Lineage (NCBI taxonomy): Eukaryota > Viridiplantae > Streptophyta > Magnoliopsida > Poales > Poaceae > Dendrocalamus > Dendrocalamus sinicus. Next base: position 7,261,639 of record CM070653.1, on the reverse strand, counting down.
AGGACAGCTGCTCCACATGGACACGGTTGGACCAGCTCGAGTGCAGTCAGCAGGAGGGAAGTGATATGTCCTTGTCGTGGTCGATGACTTCTCGAGGTTTTCTTGGGTGTTTTTCTTAACCTCGAAGGATGAGACGTTCACACATTTCTGAGGTCTTTTCAGTAGGCTTTCTGTTGAGCTCCCAGATGCCATACGAGTGATCCGCAGTGACAATGGCACGGAGTTCAAGAATTCCTACTTCGAGAGATTCTGTGATGAGACAAGTGTAGAGCACCAGTCCTCTTCTCCACATGTTCCACAGCAAAATGACGTCGTGGAGAGGAAGAACCGTACCTTGGTCGAGATGGCCAAGACGATGCTCGATGAGTACTCTACACCGCGAAAGTTTTGGGCTGAGACTATAGCTACCGCGTGCCATGTTTCAAATCGAGTTTTTCTTCGGGCACACTTGCACCGCACTTCTTATGAGTTGAGATATGGGCGAAAGCCCAGTGTATCTCATTTTCATGTGTTTGGTTGCAAATGCTTTATTCTGAAGTCCGGGAACCTAAACAAGTTCGAGTCCCGTTCTTGTGATGGGATCTTTCTAGGTTACTCAACTTCTTCGCGGGCTTATAGGGTCTGGAACTGCGAGTCTAGTAAGATGGTACAGACCTGTGAGGTGACTTTCGACGAGGCCAGTCCGGGGACTAGGCCCGATATCTCAGGTTCTTTAGAGCAGTCCGAGCCCATCTTTGTGGATGATAAGGACGATAGAGGTGAGGGTTGTCTACCCGATCCAGTCCCTCATCCACCCCTTGAGGTGCCTTCTTCCACTGCACCTCGAAGTGATCAGCCCATGCCTTCTGCTTCTTCTAGAGCTAGTGGCTCTGTTCCTACCTCGTCAGCTCATGAGGTAGAGGTCACTTCTTCATCTCATCCAGGACCTCCTAGACATATCCAGAAAGACCATCCTTCCGAGCAGATTATTGGAGACCTCTTTGAGCGAGTCACTCGTTCAAAGTCTGGCATGTCGCATTTTTGTCTCCATTCTGCCTTTGTTGCCACCTTTGAGCCCAAGGATGTTAGTCATGCTCTGTCTGACGAGTCTTGGGTCAATGCCATGCATGAAGAGCTAGATAATTTCGAGAGAAACAAGGTCTGGTCGCTTGTTGAGCCCCCTCGAGGTCACAATGTCATTGGGACTAAGTGGGTGTTCAAGAACAAGCAGAGTGAGGATGGGGTGGTTATTCGAAACAAGGCTAGACTGGTAGCTCAGGGTTTCTCCTAGGTTGAGGGTCTAGATTTTGAGGAGACCTTTGCCCCTGTAGCTAGACTTGAGGCCATTAGAATCTTACTTGCCTTTGCAGCTTCTAAGGGTTTCAAGCTTTACCAGATGGATGTCAAGAGTGCCTTCCTCAATGGCTTTATTGAGGAAGAGGTCTATGTCAGACAGCCTCCAGGTTTCGAGAACCTCAATACCCAAACCATGTCTACAAGCTTTCCAAAGCTTTGTATGGACTTAAGCAGGCTCCTAGAGCTTGGTATGAGAGGCTTAAGTCCTATTTGTTTAGTCATGGGTTCGAGATGGGTAAGGTGGATAAGACCTTGTTCATTCGCCGGCATGGCACCGACCCCTTGCTCGTCCAGATTTATGTGGATGACATCATCTTTGGTGGCTCTTCTCATGCTCTCGTTTCACAGTTCTCGGATGTCATGAGCACCTAGTTTGAGATGAGCATGATGGGCGAGTTGACCTTCTTCCTTGGCTTCCAGATCAAGCAGACTCAGGAGGGTACTTTCTTGCATCAAGGCAAGTACACTCGTGACCTGCTGAGACGCTTTAACATGAGTGATGGTAAGCCTGTGTCAACTCTCATGGCATCTTCCGCCACACTTGACTCATATGAGGATGACGAGCCAGTTAATCAGAAGGAGTATCGTAGCATGATTAGCTCCCTCTTGTACCTCACTGCCTCGAGACCAGACATACACTTCGCTGTGTGTCTTTGTGCTCGGTTTTAGGCTTCTTCTTGCGTATCTCACCGCCAGGCGGTGAAGCGCATCCTTCGGTACCTTCGAGCTACCATTGACTATGGTATCTGGTACTCTTCCTCGTCCTGTCTTTCCTTGAGAGCCTATTCGGATGCGACTTTCTTGGTCAGAGGATAGATAGGAAGAGCACTTCGCACTGTCAATTCATTGGCACTTCTCTGTTTCTTGGTCTTCTAGGAAGCGATCCGGAGTTGCACATCCACCGTAGAGACCGAGCACGTTGCTGCGACTAGTTCTTTGAGCTGAGTGCTTTGGATGGTCTCGACCCTGCGGGACTTTGGGTTAGTTATCGACAGTGTTCTACTCTTTTGTGATAACACTTCTGCGATTAACATTGCTAAGAACCTGGTGCAGCACTCTCGGACCAAGCATATTGATATTCGATATCACTTCCTTTGAGACCATGTGGAGAAGGGTGACATAGTGCTCCAGTTTGTGGAGAGTGACCACCAGTTGGCTGATATCTTCACCAAGCCTTTGGATAGCTCTAGGTTTTCAGCTCTGCAGGGAGAACTTGGGGTGGTTTGTCCGTATGGACTGTTGTGAGTGGGAGCTTTGTGCTTTACTGCTTTATCATGTTTATTATGCTCTTACTCCTTTCGTTGCATTGCATTCGGGTGCATTGGGGTTAGTCCTCCTAGCATAGAGTAGAGTGCTTATCTTGTCTAGCTGTTTAGACTTCTTACTCTTATCTTGTGATTCTAGAATGCTGCTTATTAGCTGGTTCTCTTCTGACTAAGTTGAGCTCACTCACTTCTTATAGGTTCTAGCGAGGATTGGGCCACCCTCGGGTAGACAGGGTACGTGTTTGCTCCTTAGTTTGTTAGATGATCAGTTGATAGTCCTAGAATCATATGGGGTAGATGAGAGTCACTCTGAGCCATAGTATCCTCTATATCTTATCTATGCTTTAAGGACTGCCCTTTCGGATTTGCTTTGCCAGGTTCTCGTTTTATTGCTTTGGTTCAGGGGGAGTTCAATTGGGAGCCTCTAGAGCTTAATATTGACATAACTCAACTTGAACTAAAAGTTGCTCTCATGTTGAGGGGGAGCTGGATTTTCTGCATTTCATTCAGCATTGTAATATAACTACATGGAGCCCTGATTATTATCCATTCATGACATGATTACAATGCATTACACCTTACCATGACTTGTGCTTATTTGCTAGATTGATCATGACTTCATATGTGTAGACTAGCTTTTGCCATGATGAGTCAATTAAAATTACTCAACTTGAATTAAAACTTGTCATGTTAGTTCTCGAGACTAGTCATTCTTTAGTTATCCTTTTATGATTCATGTCATGTCAAATAGGCTGAGTTGAGTCTTGAATTTTTGTTGAGCTTTAGATTGAGCTATTCTAGTCTCTTGATGACACATGAGTTAGTACAACCATTTATGAATGCAAAAAAGATCTCTTTTGTGCGAAAAAACTGATCTCACCAATTCTTTCTCATGAGACGGCTTGCCATTACACAAGGTATGAACTCAGGGGGAGTTTTGGATGACCTAGACCATCTTCTTAAGTTTCTTGCTTGGAGTGGTCACATAAGGCTTGAGATCTAGCACATGACTACACAAAAATCTAATTGGACACGATCATGTGATTTCTTAAGTAAAATTATGTCACTTATGCTCAATTTGCTAAAATTTACAAGTTCTTGAACAAATGTCTCATTCTAAAACTTGTAGCACTCTAAGTTGTTTCAATAGTAGCTTCTTGGTTCCGCTTAGCTTATTGACATGGTTTGCATCATCCTTGGATACCTCTAGCTAGACTATGATCATGAATGACTTGACATGCTAAGAATTTGCACTAAAATTTCAGATTGTGACTTCATTGGTTTAGCTAGCTTATATATATCTTGTCATGATCTAGATAGCATGTTTATGTGTTATGGCTTGATGTAATTCTCATATGGTCATTTTGGATAATCTTCATGTCTCTAAATGCTTAAAATAAACAAACTTCAGCCATTTCATCCATTCTTGTGACCTTATTCTCTCTTTTGCGTCCTTGATGTGTTTATTGCCAAAAGGGGGAGAATAGCGGAGAAAAAGCCATTTGGGAATCTTCTTGAGCTTTGGAGAATAATTTGCTCTTTCTTTTGTAACTCTAGTGTTCCTTTGTCGACATGGTCATGAGGCTCATTTGCTCTTTCCTTTGGACCATGTTTGACTCTTGTCTCTTTTCAAACTCAACTTTGTGCTTTTTCTGGGTTTGTCAATATACTCATCAAGGGGGAGATTGAGAGACCATGTGGAGGTGACCACATGTTTATGATAAGTAATTGACAAGTTTGTTGCAAAGATTGAGTTTGGTTTGAGTGATTTGTGCCAGGTCGGCATTTGGCGCAGTCGGGTATGGTTGGACGGTCTTATTGCATATTCGTCTTCCCGATTGGTCGTTTAGGCGAGTTTATGCTTCATTGATGCTATTTATGCTTTCATGTATCGAGCGGTGCTATTTGATGTGTTTCTTGTTTGTGATGGCTGCAGGACGTCGAGGCGGAGTCGTGGCGAGACACGAGATGGTCGGACTAGGCGCAGGTGGCGCTGAGGTCAGAACGGTCGGGATGTGTCGAAGACGGCGAAGACTCGAGGTGGTTGCGAGGCTTGGACGACAAGGAACGTGGAAGCTTCCCAGAAGGTGCAGGAGGGGCGAATTGGTAATTTCGCGAGGTCGCAAGCGGTTCCGTTGGATTTGGCGGGCGTAACGGGTTGGAGACACAGTAGCCAAGGGCTATAAATAGGAGTGAGTGGCTGCATGTATTCCCATGGCTTTGGGAGAGAGTTAGGGTTTGCTTAAGTCAAAAAAACCTTTGGAGAGATTGTTTTGCTTTGAGATTTAGTTGTTGAAGAGTAGTTGAGGGCAGCAGGGTGTCTCCCTCGTTCATCCCCTCTCTGTGTGTGTTCTTCCAAGAAGCATATAGTGTGAGTGAGTTCTTGGCTTGGGAGATGGAGAGGATGAGTTGAAACTCCTTGTAATCATCCCTGGTTCTAATGTCCATGCGTATGGGGACTCATCTGTAATCCTCGTTTGATTTGGAATGAAGTTCCAAATTTTATCTCTCATGCTCCTGTGTTCTTCGTTGCCTCTTTGTTGATTTCTTGGTTTTCTCGATTTCTTGTTGTTTCTTGTTGAGAAGGGCCAAGATGAGTTGCTCTATGATGAAATTGCATTTCTAGACTCTTTGGTCATTAAGTTCCAAGAGCCATTTGATCGATTTATAAGAATCACATTTTTGGCCCTCCTGTGTTCATGTTCTCATTTCTAGGGTTTTGGCAAGAATCTTGATTTCCTTCATGAGATGGCATGAAACTTGGTATCTAGAACCCTTAGGCTATTTATTAGCTATCCTTAAAGTTTCGTGGCCAAAGGATCAGTGATGGAATTGCAATTTGAGTTTTTGGACAACTCTTTGTATTTTTCAAGTTCTTGGCCAAATTCTAAAATTCTTGAGTATTTGTTGGTTTCCCTCACTTTACAAACCTTCCTTGCTATTTAGAATTTTGTTGTGTTGTTTCGAGCTGGAAAGATTGGGAGCAAACCCCCAATTTCTTAGATAATCAAAAACCTGAAATATTTTCGAAGTTTCAGTTCTGTCAGTCTGCTCTCGGGCTGCTGGGATCAGGGGAGCGGTCTGACCGGCTACACTTTGGCGGTCTGACCGGATTCATAATACCGGTCCGACCGGCCACATAAGACCGGTCTGACCGGTCCATGGGCGGTCAAACCGGCTGGCAGCACCAGTTGTTGATTTCAGTCTTTTTCAGATGTGGCTTTATTCTTCTCTGTTGTCTGGGGTTTAGCTCTCTTTTCTTGTAGGTTTTAATTCCCAAGGAGTATATGAACTATTTCTCTTTTAAGCTTCTCATAGCTTTTGAAGAAAATAATTTTATTAGTGGGTAATTTTTGGGGGCAATTTTTTAAGAGTCGACATTCACCCCCCTCTGTCGCCATTTCGGTCCAACAGAAAAACTACAAATTTACAAAAAAAAAACTAAATTTTAGTTCCTCCAATTTAGTCGTAGTTCATCATAATAAAAATCTAACATCATCACAAATCAAATTAAAAGTGTGGTGCCAATTGCCATGGGAAAGTGGGAGGCCGTGCAGAGCTTTTGAGCGCCCTGGGCCTCAAAGCTGAAAGGGAAAGGAACGAACTTGCACGCGAAGTCGCGAATGGGTAGGACCAGTACCCTTGACAATGTGTATCAGTGTCACATATCTCCGGCCCCTCTGAAGCGTTGATTGATCAGTCTATCTCCTTTCGCTTTCGTCCCGGGTGTCGACTTCCGTGCCACCACTATCGTTGATCGTGTGAGTTTGAGAGATAAGCCACACATGATGTGCTTCCACTGATATGGTACATATAGTACAAAAGTACACATGACTTTCCAGCTATACAGGAATACAAGAGACGAAACTCTACCAATCAAATAATATCTAATATATACATTACCATGCAAGGCACGTATACCATACATGCAAACAGATCTGTGTGGTTTCGAGAGTTCAGAGTTCATACCATGTTCAATTGTGAAACATGGATGCTCAGGTTTCAAAATATTGTCATGGATGCTTATCAGTTCACTGAACCGCTGTGCATGTAGCACTACTGAAGCTGCCGTTCATTGTCGAATGTTACGCCTCGTCAGTTCAGGTGGACTTGAGACCTTAGTATTGTTGGGCTAGCTAATAAATTGTTGCGAGTTAGCAAGTGAAAATGTGACAGGTTTCACTCTCCTACCTCCTTGTCCATGCAAATGTTTATTTCCTTGCTGAGTTCAGAAATCGATACACATTGAGAGACACACACACACATAAAGAGAGAAGAGGGGCAACATGGTATAGCTAACACCACACCTGATCAGTTTAAGGGCTTGTTTGGAACAAAGAATTCTAAGGCCTTCTAGAACACATTTTTTTCATGAATCATGCAAGAACTGAACTATTCTTGTGAAATTCCAGCGTTCAAATAGATCTTCAAAAGAATTTTGTAAGACAGTGATTCCATAGGAATTTTTCCTATATATAGTGTTTGATTGTAGGAATGATTCCTAAAAAACCTATTATTCTCTTTGAGAAGTCCAACGCATTCTCTCTCTCTCCAAGAAATTAGTCCAACGCATTCTCTCTCCAAAAAATATTTTCCTTCAAAATTCCTGATTGCTTCTTGTGGACCATCCAGACAAATCTTTTGCTCTATTCCCGTATTTTGAATTTCTGTAAGATTCTACTATATGTGTGCCACTCATGCATTTTTTACCCCCTATCTACGTATGTTCCAAACAGGCTTGGTCCGCTCCAAACGGTTTCAACGTTTTGACTTCTAAAATTTGATTTTTTTTTTGGGTTTCTTTTTATTTTTTTCCTCTTTTTTATTGTCTCAAAAGATTTAACGGTGTTTTTTAATTTTTTCTTATTTTTTTTATTTTAAAAAATAGTATATTTACAGACAAAATACATATAAAAAACCAAAAACTTTAAGCCGTTTGGAGCATACCAGAATCTAACCTCAAATCTGTTTCTATCTATTGTAAGTAACCTCGAACCTGAAGTTTAGATCAACGAAAAGAAGGCGAAAAGCAAAGCATGGCCTGATCTTTTGATTAATTTGGACGGTATGTAGATACGCAATTATTCCATAGCACAAATGCACAATGCGACCGACTATCCATCGCTCGACAGTCCGTACGTCGTCGTGTCACACTCCAGCCCAGTCGTACGAAAGCAGTCGAGACGATGCGACTCGCGTCCGTCGCAGCTTCTGACAACTACACAAACCTTTGCAACTTCATCTCAAAGCATCATTCCTGATACAAATCGATTGGTGAACTTCTTGTCGATCGTCTGCTGTACTACCAATCCCTGAAGCAACAAACAGCACCAAAGAATCCTTCAGTTATGTGGAGTATATTGTTCTGAAAAAGAGAAGAAAAATTTAGGAGAGGAGTAGTTCTTGCGTTTCTAATAAGGGAGGGCACCTGAACTGCTGTCCAAGGCACACTACATTGTGTTCGAGTCTGAATCTTCAGACTTCAGAGGCTGGTAGTGGTAGGCAGTAGTTAATGGCGCTGGCCGAAAGCCGTTGTGGAGGAGCTGAATACGTGCGTGGCATCTGTTGTTATAAGACGCGTGGTAAAATAGAAGTAATCTATAAGACTATATGATGACAACCTTATGAGAATAATAAGTATTTGATATTACTTGTACTTTGTTTTGTATTGATTGAGTTTGATTGTTTTTAAATTGTATTTCGGCCTATGCTTCTCTACAGAACAGGTCAAACCAACTTGGGGTAGTAGTCTGACCGGTAAAGTCTGGCCAGCTAAGTTGGGCAGTCCAATTGGCTGTAAGATGGCAGTTTGTCCAAAGTGTCTTGGATGGTCTGACCGGCTTACTAGCCACGGTTATACCAGCTCTTGTGAGGTGTTGTTGAGTTAAGGTTGTTCTATAGTTTTGGTTGTAAGCTATGGTGGTGTCCATGTAATGTTAATTATGGTGTGTCCATACAAGTGTCAGTTATAGGGTTTCTATATAAGGGTTAGTCATGGCATGTGTCAATGCATTTGGTTTACTAATGGAGAGCCAAGTGCATTCCATTTGTGATCTAATCGATTGTTTTGTTCTTTGGTTTGTAGGTGCTTTAATGATTGTTGCGGCCAGTGGCAAGGCCGAGACTACAGAAGGGGTCTTAATGTTATGGCGTGTCCGTAGTCTAGGAGTAGCAACATTTGAAGTCGGGAAGCACATGAGAAAGACAAGGGTTATGAAAAGGCAATACATGCATGTGGTGTGCCACTTAGACTTATGCGTCTCAAATGATGACGTTCCTCAGAGTAGGCGTTCAATCTTGACAACAAGATGTCGGGCACCATAGACTATGGAATGATGTTGTGTGCCATGGGACTTGGGTATTTCAAGTGGTGATAGCCTTAGCGTAGGCGTATAATCTTGACGACAAGTCATGGTCATTGTATCGTTGTGAAGACCGGTAGATGGTAATTGAGAAAATTGTCTGAAATCAGGTGGAGTGGTAGTTTGCAAAACTACGGTGCTGGTCTAAATGGTTTAGGTTACGTTTTTGTGAATGGAATATCTTATCGGGCTATTGGAGTCTTTGGGAAGTCATGCTTTGAAAAGCATGCAAGTGTGTGTGAGATTAAAACTCGTTTGTGTGTGGGTTATCGGGTTTTCCCATATGTGAGTGATGTGGTCCACTAAGAAATAGCGGGTTGTTAGGATTAATTGAGAGGTGAGGAGCCTCCACTATATAAAGCCTTGTGTTGAGTTGAGTCTTGGAAAGACTTGAGATATTAGGGTTAGGGTTTCCTTATGTTGCAGTTTTTTTGTATGTGTGCTCTAGACTTAGAGTTTTGCTATCCTAAGGAATGGCTATAAAATGTTCCTTTTCAAGTAAAATAAACATCCAAAATTTATCCAAGTGAGTTGTGCCATGGATCCCTTCTTGTGTTTTTGATTTGGTTAGCGTTCTTGTTTGCATTTCTTTCTTCTTGAGCTTTTCTGGTACTTTGAACGTGTAAAAGGTGGAGATATCTTCTGGAGATAAGATCACATCTATCTAGGCATGATTTAGAGGAAGTTCTTGAGTTTGCTCGGTTTTCCTCAAGAGAGAGGTGATTTTTGGGTTTTACTCATGAGTTTTTTGGGTTGAATTCATGCTGTGTTCTAACTTGCTATGACATGTGAGAAGCCATCCCAGGTCACCTAGACCATCTAGAACTACGAGCAAGAGCAGATCAAAGTTTCTCTCTTTTGTGCGGTTTTGGTGCATCTTTCACTCAAATGGAAAAATATCACAACTTTGACAATGATTCTCTCTATCATTGATTGGAATAGGTTCATGACATCCTAGAGAAGGTGCATGCCAAGTTTCACGCCATTTGGATCATCAGATCAAAATTTACGTGGATATTAGGATTTGAAATATATAGTCATAAAATTGTGGTTCTTTTGCCTATTTTTACTTTTTATACAGGTCTGACCACTATTCGACATAGGTCTAACCACCATTGAATTGGAGGTCTGACCGGTAGCCATTTCCGATCCGACCGATTGCAATTTGAGGTCTGACTAGTGAGGGTTTGAATTGTTGGGTTTTTGCATTCCTTAGCTTAGGGTATTGATGTCGTAAAGCAAAATTAAGCAAACCATTAGCAATCCAAACACACAATAAGCAACAAAACATATGACCAAATTTGGGTCTTCAACAATTCATAACCCTAATAAAGTCTGAGTATGTGCAAATCGTACCACCTAAAATAGATTCTTATTCATCAAACAGCTTAAGCCAATACATCACTTGAGGTGTTGGACAAATATAGTGAAGAACTCATCTTATGGACTTTTACATGCTCCATCTAGAACACAGAACTCAACAAACAATGCTCATGAAAGACTTGCACATGTCACTATCACGTACATCAAATCATTGGCTGTAAATGTAACTGAAATTCATGACATGATCGAAAACTGCTTGTGTAGAAGAACATTTGAATGAGACGAACTTTAACCTATCGTCAATGGAGTAGAGACAAGCTCTGCAATAGACACCTTACATCAAACTATGACAACTAGAATGTACTGTATATGTAATATCAAATGTTGTGGTATCTATGCAGATAATAAACTCCTTTCACTTAAATCTTTCATTTCAAATTTAAATTTGAAGCATAACCTTCTCTAATGAATAAGAACTCTGAATTGTATTATGCTACCTACCATCAGAGTGTCATCAAATGGTGCATGAAACACCAAAACAGTTGTCCCCACAACTAATTCGAACATGCATGAACTGCTTAGCCTCCTGATTTGGAAGTTTTTTCTTTTTTTTCTTGTCTCAAAATCTCTTTGATTAAATGTAGCCCAAATTAACTTAAACAAAGTGTTATGCTAAAATAGAAGATAGAGAGAGAGAGAGAGAGAGCAAGAGATATGGATTTTATGTGAAAAAACCCTTCTGCCAAATAGCCCCGTGCTCGTAATTTCTTACTATATAGTGATTTTCGTCCTTGTGTATTCGTTATTTTTTCGTAAGGATTCTTCATGTAAAATCCGTGTCTCTTGTTCTGTCCATCTAGGTATGCACTCCAATACAACAAAGTTGGTGAACTCCATTTCCACCATCACTTCGTTTGATCTCCAACGCTTCTTGTCATTCAAGTATGACAATAAGTAAAATACCTGTGTTAAGTAGTAAACAATTCTCATCTAAATCAAAGTTAAACTCATTAAGAAGTGAGTTCACCTAATCATTAAGCTTCTTGGCTCTTACATGTGTTATTAGTCCTTTGTATATCTCTTTGTTCTTGAGCTTCTCTTAATTTCAAACAATTCTTCCCTTCTTTTCTTCTTTTTTCTCCTTTTTCTTTCCAAGCACCGCGCCATACGCACACGATCCACGCACTCATGCACACATGCCGCTTGCTTGCTTGCTTCGTTTGCTTCCCCATCCTCCCACACTTCCCTCTGGGCATTTACTCCAATGCAGCAAAGTTGGTGAACTCTATTTCCATCATCACTCCGTTTGATCTCCAATGCTTCTTATCGTTCAAATATGAGAATAAGTGAAGTAAGTGTTAGGTAGTAAATAATTCTCATCTAAGTTAAAGTTAAACTCATTAAAAGGCAAGTTCACCTGATCATTAAGCTTCTTGGCTCTTCCACGTGTTATTGGGTCCTTTGTACATCTCCTTGTTCTTGTTAACTTGACTTGGAGCTTGAATATATGTATTAGGATCACTTGGTAGAAGATGTGTAGAAGTGATGTGATTGGAGATGTCCTCGTCAGTCTGATATGCAGCGGGGATGGAATGCGCAGCTGAGCCCCCTAAAGAAAAAGAGACGCTAGCTTTAAAGCTCAGCTCAATGATAGCACAAGTCAACCATCCATCTCATCACCTCAATCTCATATTTGATAGGACACCTAGGTTTCTTGTCAGTTGTCACCATGTATATGGAACAGTAATCGGGTTAAATATTGAGGGCGTTTGGAAGTAATACAAAGATAGACTAACGTGTTGGATCTTTGGAAGTTGCTAGGATCCAACGTGGGTGGTATTAGTGTTCATAAATGTTCGCATTTTATGACACAAAGTTGTTAATTAGCAGGGAGTACGTGCCGCTTTTAGGCTAATGCTGTACTGAAGAAAATTCCATTTGACTCTGAAGGCAACTTAGTTTATATATACATGTAAATGAGAGATTCAGATGAGTTATACTTCTGCTCCTTCTGAAAGGAGGAAAAAAAAATCCTTTCTGAACCTTGTCCAATCTCACCAGGTAACATTTGCACCAAACTATGCATCCATGGCTACGACTTTAAACTGACACAACGAGTCGATCGTCATGTGAAAAAAAAAGCACAAGTACTGAAAGATGGAGCAATTGAAGGAGCAAGCTAGCTTGTACTGCATATACCTGCATGTGAGACCACATACGTATCCATGGTCATCTTCCAGCTCTGATGGCTCCCTTGCACCAACCAGTCTGCAGGCATTGTCACCTGACCTGACAGCGAAACGGCAATGCTACCCCAATTCAGCCGTGCCAGAAACGGGGGCGTGACGGAGGCGCAAACCGCTTAAAATTTCTGCAGCTCGTCGCTGATAATTACTCAGCACGGGTAGCTAGAACGCACCGACTAGATCGCCGGTTTTTCCATCGATCGCGACCGGTTGGTGGGTGAGGATGCTAGCTGGGTTCATCGGTCGTCGTCATCGCCATTGCTGGCGGTGGTGTCCCCACGGCGGTTATGGCACGGAGACGGCGAGGCCGGTTGGGCCCAACCGGAGGAAGAAGGAAGGGGACACTTAGGCGTGTTCTTTTTCATCTTTTAGCTTCAGTTTTTTGTTTTTCTACGATAACTAGTTTTTAAAACAGAGTGTCTTTTTAAGATAGGTTCTACTAGTTAATTGTAGTACATACTGTATCGATTTCATTTATATCGGCAAAAACCGTACGTGAGTTTCAGTTACTCTGTAATCTCTCACACGATCAGTCCAAAAGCCACAAGTCACAGCCAAAAGCTACAAGCTGCAGCAAAAAAGAACAGACCCTTAATTGTGAAGGGTACTCATACTTAGCATCCATTGGCTGGTGGGGGGGTAGTGTGTCCAGCGTAAATGGGAGAGGAGTTTGTGCAGGCCTCACATGGGCATGTCCATATGCTGCTATTAGGGAAAACAATTTTGGTTTAGAAAAAATTTCAGACGCTTCCAAGGAATACGAAATTTTGAAAATTTCAAAATTTTAGATTTTTGCGGAAAACTTTGGTGAAAAATTCAAACAAGCAGTTCGAATTCAAGAAATACGCTTATACGAAAGCAGCGAAATTTTAGCAAAAACTTGATCAAACCTCGAAAAAAATAAAAATGGGCGAATTTTTTTGATCGAAGTGGGCTTTTCGCGGTTGCTGAATTTCACGAAACTTCGTCCGAAATTGTTTTCCCTATCTGCTATGCCCCAATGGTGTTGCCCTATCAGTAGTGCCTTCGTAAGTCATGGCTGTGAGATCACGATTAAACCTGAAATGTAAACGCAACGTGTGCGCAATTACTTCGTTAATTACTTAGTTCCAATTAATGCTGTTTTGTTTCTGATGATTCATAGTGTGTATATGTAGAAGTTGTAAGCTGATGGGAAGAGTTAGTATGTTCAGATTGACAGGATACATGCATGTAGTTCCAATTTGTGCTGTATTACTGTATTCAAGGGCGTGTAGCAATTGATAACGGTTACGTAGAAGTAAATAATATAAACAATATGTGGCTACTAAAGTCATGTCAAAATGGTACATCTCTATCTTTATTACTATTTTTGTTCAGTATGTGTTCTTTTTTTTGCAAGGGATCATGTTGTAATCTAGTACATAAAAGAGTGGTTAGCACGCTTTCAACACGCTCGTCTTACGACAAACTGTTTGTGCTTTTCTTGGCTATTCTGAATGTGTTAAAAAAAATCCCATGTGCTGTTCAGTTTAGGAGGGACCTTTTTCGCTGCTGCATAATAATTCGACGATATCCTCACAAGCAATCGCAAGAAATTTGACTAGTCAATTAAGCTACGTCTCAGGTGAGTATCTTGCATTTTGTTCCAAGGAAAATGAACACAACCACCTTGAAGGACCAGATTCAGAACAGCTTGGCCTAAAAGAGAGTATCCATCCACACAAGCTTAGCTTAGTCTTGCAAAGTTACAAAAGTGAATTGCTTGGTTGAGCAGGTATCTTTCTACCTACTTTGTTAAACTTAGCTAAAACCACAAAAGAACGAATTAAGAAATAGGTCTGAAATTTCCCAAACGGTTTGCATCTCCCAAGTTACAAACTAAGGATGCAACTCGCGGTAAATTGATTAGTCTAATCCACGTTTCACAGACAACATCAAGGGAAACGAAAGGGGGAGGCAAAGAATTAACTAAGCCCCCCTGTCCATGGTTATAAGGGTATAGAGGGGAGAGCAAGAAGAGTCCGGGGGGAAGAAATACTACCCAAAGGCCATAGAAGCTGTCCACAGCTACCACCACTCCCATCTCCTCCCCACCCTCCTACCTTTCTCTCTTAACACATTCCTCTCCCTCATCTCTCTCTCTCTCTCTCTAGCGCCCACAAGAACAAACATGCACATACACAAAGAGAAGGCTACACCATCCACAGGCCTAATGGTAATTGCTTCTTGCCTTGAAACTAGCTCCTTTTTCAGTGTCCATCTTTCTAAAGGTCAGGATTTAGAAGCATGTATATGGGTAGTAGAATCATGGCTACTATCTGGTCGGGAAATAGCTAGGTGGGCAAGAAGAGGGAGAGAAACGGCTAGTGATCTTTATTCTTTAAGCAAGCCATAAAAAGAAAGGCACAGGAGAGGAAAGGGATCACAGCCTCACCTTTTCTTTTGATCCCCAAAGAATGGTCCAAGAGGTAGCAATTCAAGAGAGCCTGGTATATTTAAAGATTGCCATGCTCTCTCTGGCACTTCTTGATTTGTTGCCTTGGATCCATCTTCCATGCATACATCCCATTGTGCTTGTAATTCTTGATTTGTTAGTGTAATTGTTGGGGACTAACTGGAATTTTGGGTGACACGAAGGCGAAGGACTCAGCTTCCCCGGTCTCAGGGTCTGTGGGAGCTGAGAAGATGGGGAGGGGAAAGATTGAGATCAAGCGCATCGAGAACACGACTAACCGGCAGGTCACCTTCTGCAAGCGCCGCAACGGCCTCCTCAAGAAGGCGTACGAGCTCTCCGTGCTCTGCGATGCCGAGGTCGCCCTCATCGTCTTCTCCAGCCGTGGACGTCTCTACGAGTACTCCAACAACAGGTGCGTTCTCTCGAATTTTGCATATATGCAAAATAATCAAGGAAGACTACATTTAGATTATTTGGGTAATTGCTAGTTTTTTGAATTCATGTGATCTTGTCCAAATCGGAGCAAGTTAATTAGCTCCTGGCTTACTTGTGGCAAAAGAGGCGGGATGGTGAAAGGGAAGCTGCATCTTTTTGTTATTCTCCTGTTAATTAACTATCTTGTTTATTCTTGTACTTGAGAGGTTGCAGCATGGGTGAAAGGAATTGCAAAAGTTTCTTTGTGTGCGGTGTGTATCTGTGCTGATGTGGTTTTGTTTCTGGTTTCTTTTGTGTTTCTGTGAGGTGAGCTAGATGTCTAGATAGATTCAGCACAGTGTATGCTTTGTGAAGCATGTACATGCTTCTGAGCTGTTCTTGTGTGTAATGGGTGTCTGTGTTTGCTTTGGCCGGGTAGTCCTCTTCTTTCCTTGCTCCATTTATGTTCTTTCCTTTCTGTGTGTGTATGAGAGAGAGAGAGAGAAGGAGAGGGAGGGAGCCTTAGATCCCTCACACCTCATGATATACAGCAAACATATTCACACAAAATATAAGTCATCCTTTTCTCTCTCTCTCTTTTTCGCTTCCAATGGTTTGCTTGTGTAGAGCAGATCTACTAGCAATTTTTCTCTTGGCTTGTTATGTGCAGTAACTTGGTAACTGTATGCAAGATTGTCATGTGTGAGGTAATATCCAGATGTAAAAGACGTAAGGCACAAATTTCAGTTGGAACAATGGGAGGTTAGGGTTAGGGTTTCATCCCATGTGCCCCCAGCTCTCTGTCTTTGTTGCTGTAGATGTTACTGTTGTCCCTGTGTCCTTCTCAGTTCTCTCCTCATTAGAGCCATGTGTGGTGTCCTTGTGTTAAACCAACGCCCATCACGAGAGCTCTGGGCCCTAGCCTCTGACAGCAGCACTGTACTTGTCATGAGATGCCAAAACAGTGAAGGCAGCAGTAAAGAACAAAAGAATGCAGTAGTGTAGCTTTTTTTTTTTGTGTATGGTTTAACCGCTGGTATATATTACCTGAAAGGTTTACAGTTTAGTAGGATGCACAAAAGAAGGTATCTTAGCATTTTCGATGCGTCTAAACTGCTCATGATCTTAAATAAATCAGCATCCAAATAACATGGGAAATATGCATTTTTTATTTACGTATTTATCCCTACATTGTTAAAGTTTCCATGAATTGTGAGCCCCCTAAATGACTGCATGCATGCATGCATGCAGAAACTTTTAATTAGTACTTTGAGTAAACACTTAAATATGTTTTATATGAGCATGGCATGTTTTTCCTTTTGAGATGGATGATTGGGTCTACCTTTCTTTTAAAGAAATCTTAAACACAAATCACCATGATACGAATCGAACGTTCATATCTTGTACATAAAAATATTTAGTCTTGAACATTACCGTATGATGCCCTTTCATGCATTACAATTGGTCAACTAGTAGAATTGAGACTTGTTTTTGTGCTTGTCTATCTAGAAGCACAAGTAAAAGCAATTGAAAGGACTCCCTATTTTTAGATGAAAAGACTCCCTTTTATTTGACAGTAACTTTGCTTATTTTGTCTTGAGTAAAACAAAGTGGTCTGGTTAAGTCTCACATAATGAAACGCAAAACATTGGCCCCCCATATAAGGATGGAGACGGTTATTCTCTCTCTCTTTCTGGGATAAATCCAAGGGAAAAATAAAACTATATATTAAGCATCAAGCAAAGAATTGTATACATGCATAAATTAATAATGCTAATCGCAAAAAAATTGTTAATGCAATTTATACATGTGCACCTAAAAATAAGAGTCGTGTTATAGGGGATTAAAACTACAAAAATTTTTTGTATATGATATATGAATCAAAAAATGGAAAAGGAAACCAAAACTTTTGTTTAGAACTAGTTTGGAACAAATGGTTCCACCTGGAGCATAATCAGTGTATCCTGTTCGTGTGTGTAAGAGAGAGAGATGTGAAGCTAGGGTGTGTATGTATGTGTACGGGACCAATGGCATGGTCAGTACCAAAAGCCAGCGTTGCATCGGGAGGAGAAAAAAGCTGGTGAAGTGGTCAGAATGGTTATGGCCCTAGCTAGGGGTGGGTAAAAGCTGAGACCCTGGTTCTCTTTATAACCATCGGGTAATAGATGTTACCTGTTTACAGCCAATCATGCTTTGGGCTCTTGTGCGAGCATGCATGGCTCGTCTTGCCCAGCCGATGGCATGCTCGAGGATGCTAAGGTTTTGTTCTTCAGTGTGAAAAATCTATGAACAGTAGATGTGAAGCCTGAGAGGGGAAGGTGCGTGCTCTCCTTTTCTTCACTCCATTGGTCCTTGGGAATAGTGGTTTGGCATTATTATATGTGATGCATTGATGATGAAACATTTGCTCTCATCTTGGTGTATCACTCTTTTTATACCTAATAAACATTTAGTTAAGTAATATTTAATAGAATTAAACTATAATTATTTCTATATTAGATAAATATAGTACCACTTTTTTATTAAAAATAAATATAATTTTTATTTTATTAAATATTACTTAAATAAAATATCTTTTAGATATGTATATCCGTCTATATTACAGGACGGAGAGAATAGTAGCAATGATACTCTTCCAAGCATCTTTTTTTTGTTGGGGTCTTAGGGAGGAAAGGAAAGTGATATGATAGTTTTTTTTGTTACTTTCTTGTATGGTATACTAGTTGCATATGGGCATTCTTGGAGGATGGATGGATAAAGGGATGGAGTTAAAGATGTGACCAAATAATATTGTCTGTCAAATTTCAATAGCAAGAATAAACTGAAATGGTAGGAATAGGTATGACACTTGAGAACATTTTAAGAAATCTTTTTTTTTTGCAGTGACCACATGCAAGCACACCGAAATGCATGTATCCAATTTTTCTCGAGAGATTATATCAGTACGAATAAACATCCTTTTGGACTTTATCCGAAGCTCTTTTTTTTCGTTCATTCCTTTTCACCATTGACATATTGGTTTTGTCAATTTCAACAAAATGTTTCTGAAAACTTTGTGGCAGATGTATTTTGTATATATTTTTTTATGCCGAGCTATTTAGTACAAATGATTGGTACAAACACAATGGCATGAGTCTGACTCAGCTTATAGCATATGGATCTTCGGAATCAAAACAAAGAAAAAGGTTTTACTCCACATACGATTAACTAAGTTCAATGATGAAACAGTAATTTTCTTGCTTGCTAATTCTCTCTCTACAAATACACACACGGTAGCACTATTTTGCGTGCAGTTTTGCGCTCCAGTAAGCTATTACCAGTTGTTTAAAAAGTTATCATCAGCTGTGAAGAAAGTTACCATCGGCTACGTACTGTGAGCATTAGCAGTAACTTCACTCGCTATCGATGGTAATTTCATGCAAAACGATGATAACTTTTCAGCACTATGAAGGTTCGGCAATAACTTCATTCAAAACTGATGATAACTTTATTCAGAAATATCAGTAACTTATCCACATATTCTACACATGCGTGCTGGTTAGTAAATCTATACACACAAACATACATATATAAGATTCACTACAACTAACACTATTATGCTTATTTTAATAAGACTATGAATAGTGAAATTTTGCTTTGTCCATTGTGTGTACTTTGAGCAGCAGACTACTTACAAAGAGAATGTTGTCAATTTTTTCCTTTCCTTAAAAAAGGGTTGGGAAATTAATGTTGATATGTTTTCTTCCTTTCTTGAGAAAGGGTTCAAAATTCCCCCCGCATTTAGTACCTTAAGATAACCCTAATTTCAGTATGATGTCAAAGGTATTCTATTTTCGTAGTACCTAAACACCTTTTCCGGTACTGACTTTGTACATAAATTAAACACCTTTTTGTAGTACTAATTTTTTTGAAAGCATTGTAGTACTGATTATTAATTATCTGGTAACCGTTAAAGAATTAAACGGGGATTATACAAAATTCAAACTATGAAGGCCCAAGATAGAATGGTAGACGACATTCTCAGTTTTGTATATGTGCTCTATGCTAATTAAGCATGAGTACTCCAGCTAAGATTCAGGCATGCCTACAAAAATTCTCTCTCCAGTACAGAATTTAGCTAACCAATGCTGATGAGCTCCTGGCTAGCTAGTGCTAATATTAGAAAAGAATTTACTTGTAAATCCAGAGAACGCAAATAATTACCCTGTGAGTACTGATCAACCCCTTAAACTATACATTTTTTTAGAATATGTGTAGTTACCCTTAAACTCAACCATTGTCCTACAAATGTTTATTTGAAATTAAAAGTGTTATACACTACCAAAAAATATTACTCCTATGTTCAAATTTCAATTATGTATTAAAACAATTAATGATCATAATGATTACTGAATGTGTTCTTTATCCGTTGATGTCGAATTAGCAAGTAGAAAATCTCATGTTTAGTTACATTCTTGTCATTGTTTCTTCTCTCTGTATTCTTTTCCTTGGGAAATTTCTGTAGTCTTAAGCTACAAGAGCTTCATGACTCAATAGGTTGACAGATATGACTACACATTCCCTGTGTCTTAATATACAAAAAGAATTCTTATCCTAAAAGAACTAGTGTTTTGTTTTGCATAATCATTTTTAGTGTCAATAGGGTGGCACTTTTTTTCCTCGTTCTTTTCTGAAATTGTTTTTGAGATACTGTCTCACAGTAATGACTTTTGATATCATATCATAAATTAAGATGGCACAAATGAGCAAAGATTATTTACACAGTTCATTGGTGCCATCTTTATGATAATATGATGTCACAATTGTGTATGCAATTCTTTTATGTTCATTCAGGGGCCAGGGCATGTTTGAATGATATTTTGAGCAATTAATTCACCTGAAAATATCAAGGGAGCAAGACCTGCTCTGAGCAAACAAAAAATGAACATCAAATACCATGTCAGTAGCTAGATTGTTACTAATTAATAGGGAACTGATTGCACGATTCAATAACATAAAATACAAGAACAATAGGTGTAATTCTCCATAAAATCACATGCAATATATGGACGGCAGAATATTGTACCAGAGTCCAATTCAAATGGGAAAAGAAGTCCTCGGTAAAGAGCAACCACACTGTAGCAGCTTGCTAGGTAGCTCAGAAAGACCAGTGATAGCACACATCTTTGGCCAGCATGACATGTGATGTTTGTATTTCCTAGTTAGGTCACTATATCATGATTTCATCTTGCATGCCTGGACCCGATGGGTTTCACATTGTTCTTATTCATGGCAACCGAACAACTGTATATACAGTGTCTGTATAGTATGACATGCATGCAATTGAACTAGTCCATTTTGGGCCTGTTGAACTTTTGTTTTTAGGCAAGATTATGTTGAACTATTAGTGTCTTCGGGGAGATGCCAGATATTTCAGCAATGATGTGGAAATTGAAGTGACATTCTTGAATCTCGACAACCCTATTTTAAGTATGCAATAAGATCACACTACAGTAATTATTTTGTTGACCATGTTGTTTTTGAAGATTCGGGTTGTAAAATTGGCATATCATTTATCAAAGTTTTTCTAGAGCAGTTTACTGCTGTGAACCCCTGAAAACTCTTTGGATTACTGTTCCTTACAATACATGCAATATTTGTTGACAGAAAGTTCATATGTACTCATCTACTAACTCCTGTACACAAATGCAGCGTGAAAGCAACCATTGAGAGGTATAAGAAGGCCAACAGTGACACCTCCAACACTGGTACAGTCGCAGAGATCACTGCCCAGGTAACATCATATGTCACTCAACACAAAAACTTTTCTAGACCTGGCCCCTACATTGCATGCAGCCCTGTCTATGAGACTTCAGTGCAGGCAATATTCCTTGCAACTGTGCTATACTATCAAAAAATGGTTTCTCTGAGCAAAATCTTCAGATTGGACATGCATCCTGATCAGAAGGAACTTCTGAATATTACACAGTGGAAATTCCAGTGACACTAATTCTAAAGAGAACCTATTTGCGCTAGCAGATCTTGTGTATGTAGTTGTCCGCTGGACAACTTTGATGCATGACTCCATGCTTGAAACAGGGATAGTTGATGGCATGCATATTTTGGACAAGAAAGCAAGAACACTGTGCATTAGCAAATAGGAAACACCTATATCTTGATGGCAAATACTCTTGATCTGTTTGTAGGGGTGTGGTTTTTAATTAAATCTCTGGTTTAGATTAAATGAATTCTAGATTTAGTAGGTATATTGCAACAGATCAACTACAGCTATTTATACTCGGGAAATGTGATTTTATTTCTTGTTTGCTAGCTTCACATGAATAATGTATTGTTGATGTGGTTGCAGTTCCATACAGAGAAAAATGAATGGCCTCAACTAATTTCATTTATATTCATGCGCTCATGTTGATTTATTATCAGCAAACACAAAGATTTCATGGTTTGGGTGCACGTCCGAAGAAAATAAACATGGAAGTACGAGAATTCACATTAAGCAAGTTGCCAAAAAAAAACTTGAAATATTTGTTAATTACCAGTAGCAACCAATACTACTCTGAAATATTAATAAATGAACTCAAATTACGAAGTTGCAGCACTACCAGCAGGAGTCTGCGAAGCTGAGGCAGCATATCACCAATTTGCAGAACTCCAACAGGTTCAGTGTTTCTCTCAACTACACATCTTTGTTCATTTCAACATAACAAAAACGTTCTATTTTGTTTTGTCAAAAAAATGTTCTATTTTGTAAACTAACTCGTACGTCCCTCGATGCATTATTAGGACCATAGTAGGTGATTCTATCGCCACCATGAGCCACAGGGACCTTAAGCAGCTGGAGGCAAGGTTGGACAAAGGCCTAGGAAAGATTAGAGCAAGAAAGGTACAATCAATGTGCTATAATTACAGTGGATTGTTGAAAAGAACTATTTTATTTGTCTAATTCATGAGCTTTTCATTACCCGCAGAACGAATTGCTATGTGCTGAAATCGAGTACATGCAAAGAAGGGTAAAACAGCAAAACAATAGCATTTCTCTTCTTGCAAAACTTTTTTGTTTTTGTTGACTAAAAAAATCACAACATGAGTTCTTTTCAGGAAATGGAGCTGCAGAATGACAACTTGTACTTAAAGAGCAAAGTAAGTAATTTGTTCTTCATTACAAAGAAGATGTGACCAACCTACATAACAAATCTGAACTGTGTAGTCTCTGAAATTCTAAGTCATCTCACTAATCAATGCAGGTTGCTGAGAGTGAAAGGGGGCAGCAGACAATGAACACGATGGGGGCGGCTTCGACAAGCGAGTACGAGCAAAGTGTGGTCCATTACGACCCAACAAACTTCCTGCAATTATTCATGCAGCAGCCTCAGTATTACTCCCAGCAGCAGCAGGACCGAAAAGCTTTCGACTCAGGTAAAATATTCTTCTAGCCTATATATGTATGTATATCAGTATATGCATTTAAATTCATCTTTCATATTTTGAAATGCACGTGAATCCTCGTGAGTAACATATCAAATTATCATAAAAAAAATTCAAAAGAAGAGGTATAGTTGCTAAAACGAGATATACTTTCTAGCAGAAACAGAAAAAAAAAGACAACTACAGTGAGTAGTACCTATCTCTTTTCACCCCTTCCTCTCTTAACTTATTTTTCAGTGACGTTGTCTTCTTCGTTTCTCCAACCACCGATAGTTTTAAAAGTTGAATTTTGTAGGAAATATTATTGATTTAGTGACCATATCAACATTTAGTTTGGAACTTGATAATTATTTGCCAAATTATCTTCTGTCTTGCAGATGAAAGGTGAATGCATGGATCTATGCAGCTATCTCTACCATATGCGTGTGCCTTCAAGTGAGATGGAAGCTATCTATATAATTGTGAAATTATATATAACTAGAACTTCTCATGCATGTGTGCATCTATGTGCATGCACAATTAATTTTATCCCATAATTAAGGCTTGGCACCACCAATGCGATGCATCTATATATATCTATGGTGATTGTACTACTTCAATCTATGCAACTCAGATACTTCATATATATCCTTCTCCATTCCCTCAGTGAATCGTATATATAAGTGCTCTTTAGCTGCAATTAAACTTGGATTAATCGAGATGAGATTGTAGTAATTGATGATTACATACCTAATTAAATGGGTATATAGTATCGATCAATTGAAATCAAAGTTGGTCATGGACGCCGCGTCGAAGTTTTGCTGTGGCGTGAGCATCCTCGGGTGCGGCAGCAGCGCGGCGGACACGTCGCCCCACCAGTCGGCGCCGTGCTTGACGTACCAGTCCGCTGTCTTCTTGATCCCCTCCTCCCACGGCGTGCGCTCCGACCACCCCAGCGCCTTGAGTTTCTTGTCGTCGATGAAGTACCGGTGGTCATTGAACGGCCGGTTGCTTACTGTCCGGATGGCCTCGCCGGGGTCCAGGCCGAAGAGCTCGCAGATGTGGCCCGCGACGTCGACAACACGCCGCTCCCTCGTGGTGCCGATGTTGTAGACGCTGCCGACCTCGCCCCGGTGGAGCACGACGTCGAACGCCTCAGCGACGTCCTCGCAGTAGAGGTAGCACCGGACGTGGGAGCCGTCGCCGTGCACGGGGAGGGGCCCACCGCGCATGGCGAGGAGGATGAACTTGGGGACGAGCTTCTCCGGGAACTGGTGCGGGCCGTAGACGTTGTTCCCGCGTGTGGTGATCGCCGGGAGGCCGTGTGAGCGCGCGTAGGCCATGACGAGCATCTCGGCGGCGGCCTTGGTGGCGGAGTAGGGGTTGGAGGGGAGCAGACGCGACGCCTCGTGGTTGCCGACGGTGGCGCCCTCGTCTGTCTCCCCGTAGACCTCGTCGGTGCTGACGTGGACGAAGCGGCGCACGGCGCCGGTGCCGGCGCGGCGGCAGGCCTCGAGGAGGACGTGGGTGCCGAGGACGTTGTTCTTCGTAAACTCGAAGGAGTTGCCGAAGGAGTTGTCGACGTGGGTCTGCGCGGCGAAGTGCATGACGGTGTCGACGCGCTCGCTGACGAGGAGGTGGAGGACGAGATCGGCGGAGGCGACGTCGCCGCGGACGAAGCGGAAGTTGGGGGACGCCAGCGCGGGGGCGAGGTTGTTGAGGCTGGCGCAGTAGTCGAGCTTGTCGAGGGCCACGATGCGGTAGGATGGGTGGTCGCGGACGAGGCGGTTCGCGACGTGCGACGCGATGAACCCCGCCGCGCCGGTGATGAGGATGCTCTTGGGAGTGTACGTCGCCGGCGTCTCGGCACGCGTGGCTGCGGCGGCGGCGACCATGACGATGATGACGCGGTGGACGAGTTTGTTGATTAGCTAGCTAGGTTAATCTCGAGTTGGTCATTAGATCCATATTTGTAGGCTCGCCTCACCTTGGGGTTAACAACAAAAATGCAGCAATTAAGGCAAGCAGCTAATTTTTGGAATGTTTGGACTAGGTAGACATAGGGTGCAAATAGAGCAAATAATTATCGTTCGACCAACCAAAAGCTCATGGAACGAATATAAAAGGGGCAAATAGGTATCCGATACTACCTGTATTTGACTTCGAGAAAAATATATGGAATAGGATATGGAATGAATAATATCCATCCATGTATATACATATGTCAAGTGATATGATGAAGTTTATTGTGACTTTACTTAGGAACAAGATAACATATAAGTGGATTACAACATCTAAGTATGTGGGGGAATATTAAGTGCTATTATTTCGACATCTCAACGATTAGTCTCTTTATGTTCACTCTAATTGCACCCTATTGTGTAGGGGGCAAAAGAAGTGGATAATTTTTGTCTGATCGACCATCTGAAGACTTATAGAACAAATACAGAATATATAAATAGGTATCTGGTATTATTCGTATTTGATTTCGACTCCAAGAAAAAAATACAAAATAGGATACAGAATGAGCGATATCTGTTCCAATTGCATGTAGACAATGTTTCTGAATTTTTTGGTTTAGATAATTAAATCAGAAGGAACTGCATTGCATTCATGGACAAATTTGATTTCGAGTTGATGCATTAATTTGATTTGCTGTTTGAATGTCGAAACTAACTAAGATATAGATCTGACAAAACGAGCTTGCAAGCAAGAACACCTGGAAAAGTCCTCTATTTATCATTGGTCGACCGAATGCATGCGCAACTAGATATAAGAAACACAAACCAAGAAGTTTAAGAAACGGTGCATAAAAAAGATGCAAGATTTGGCGTATGATGAATTAATTCTACTAACAATTAACTAATGTGTGAGAGAATGTGATGGGAGATAAGAACAAAGAGGAGAAAAGATTTTAGTTTCACCGGGAGAGAAAAGATTGCAGCACTCTTCTTCTGATCTCTTGGAAGTTGGAAGCACAAAGAATAAAGTTTTTTTAATAGCACAAAGAATAAAGTTGGAAGTATATATGGTGGCAATGGGGGGCCAACTCACTCGTCTGGTTGTCACTGGTGGTGTGGGCTGTGTAGCTGTTAGTGTCAAGATGAAATCAGGAGATCTAGCATAGAAGATGCAAGTAAAACCTCTTAACTAGATTCATGGCCTAATTACTCTCTCTCTCTCTCTCTCTCTCTCTCTCTCTCTCTAGTTTGCATTATGTTGCACTGAGCTATTTATTTTACATTTCGAATGTGTTGGAATTGCCCATGCGTACATATTTGATGCTTAAACGGCACGGTACATACGTACACGTGTACGGGTTAGCAAGAAAGAGGAATGTGCTTCTTTTAAGAGTAAACTACATGGCAAGTCCTTAAACTTGTACGTATATGTCATCTAGATCCTTTTACTCTCAAAACGTATATTTACGTCCGCAAAGTGCGTTTAGTGTACCATGTGTAAATTAGTTTAACTGAAGATAATTCGTGTAAATTATAGAAATAGTTCTTGTACTTGGAGGTCTTAGTGTGATGGGTGTTAGACTAAAAAAATTAAGAATTATGGGTTTAAAATCCCACTCCTCTCCCTTCCAAACATTTAATTATATGCTAATTATAAATTAGTGTTACTAAGCATAATGGTAAGGAGGAATTACTTCTTAGCATCAATATAATATTGTAGCCACTTCTGCGATCATAGCATTGCTTCTTGGCTGCGTAGTGCATGTATTAAGTAGAGCGTATAATGGAGAATTGATAGTGCACAGTACAACTAAGCCCCTTTCCTCAACGGGCTGGATGGAAAATATACATCTAAGCCCCTTTCTCCAACCATTATTCACCCCATCCTCTCCAAATCATCTGAGGTAGGCGAGCGCGGAGCGAGTCCGTTCTTTTCCATTTACTCGTGATTTATGGCTTTTAACTTTAGTGAAACTGTTTATATGAATAAATAGAAACTTCTAAAAAAGTATTCTAACTCTAAAAAATTAGTTTAAAACGGCTATAGAGGATTGTTCTATTTATTTATTTAAAGAAATAAAGCATAATCCGGAAAAGATCGGGGCGCTATCTTAGGAGGTGAGCGCGGAGGGTTTGAGGGGGCGACGGGGGACGCAGAGTTGGAAGACACCGCCGGCGAGGCGCCCAACAGAAGATGGCACCGGTTCTTCGAGCACCAAGTGGACCGCCTCCAGAGTACGTTTAGTTGCTCGCTCTGTCATTTTTTTGTATGGAATTTGTGGGCTAGAATTGATATTACAGTTAAGATATCGGTAAATCACGTGGACTGTTGTGGATTAGGGTTTAGGGTTGATTCGAAATTAGGGCATATTATTTCTGAATTTGCTCGCTCTGCCTTGTTGCTTACTAAATCGTGTGGATTAATGTGGACTATTGTGGTGTGATTCGAAAATAGAACTAGGATTAGAGATGTTGCTTGCTCTGCGTTGTTGCAGGGATAGGATTCGAAATTAGGACATAGGATTTCTGAAGTTCTAATTTCAAAACTGGAAGTTTGTAAATTGTGTCGGCCAAGTTGGCCAACTAGTGTTTAATTCGAGACCAAACTGTAAGTTACAAGTTACAACATGTTCAAAAACTGTAAGTTACAATTTACAACATGTTCAAACTAGATGTAGCTAATCTGAGTTCAGGGGGAAAAAAGATGTAGCTAATCTGCGCTATCCAGCTTGTATCTGTGATATGACTTACTCGTGCACAGACCAACGCAATAGGATAGCAAAGGTGACAAATACTGTAGTACATCGTGTTGTGCTAAGATGATGCTCCAGGTATTTAGTTTGTACTGCAAACTGTAATCCTTTTCTGAATTCGAGTGCAATTTATACTGGTCATTTAGTTGTACTTTAGTTGTAACTTGTAAGACTGGAAGTATTTATTGGTCATTTTACTGCAGCTGTATCATGTTCTGAAGTGCTTTAGTTGTAATTTTGGAAATTTCTTTTCTTTTCAGGTTCGTTGGATGATGTTTTCAGTGTAGAGATGCATCATAGTGGTTTTTCTGTGGTACTGACAGTAGCAAGACCTATGCTGATGGAAGGGTTTAATTGGTTTGATGGCTGCGAGACTGATATCTAGTCATTGCTATGGATAGAGGATTTCATTCAACAGCTTGGCTACGCACAGCCAGAAAAGATCAAGGTTTATTGGTTGTTGCCTGGCAAATCCTTGTCTGATGGATTGAGAAGGGTGAAACGAGATGCAGACACAAACAACATGGTGTCTTATGTTCCGAATATAAGGAACGTATCACTCTACCTGGACCATGAACTTTTTCCTGGGGTAAAATTGGATGATGTTTTCATAGTAGGAAAAACACAATTGCCTCTAGTGTTCAGTCCAAGGAAGGTAACTGCTACTGAGAAGGAAGAAAAGCTCCCAAGTTTCTATGATGTCCAAGAAGGTACTGAGGCAGCTTCTAATTGTAGTGAAGATGAAGAGGAAGATCCAGATTTTGTGGACAGTGACTACGAGCTAGACGAGGAGGATGATGATTTAGGATGTGTTTGATTGAAGGGATAGGGTGGGATGGGATGGTTCTTTTGACCAAACTTATCTGTGTGTTTGGTTGGAGGGATGGGGTGGGATGGAATGGAATGGTCCAAAGTGGGATGAGCCTGTGCAAATTTAGAGAATATTCTTCTTAGATGCTGGACCATGTGGTTCCACTTTTTTGTGGAACTATCTCATCCCATCCCCATCCCATCCCATCTCACCCCATTCCTCCAACCAAACACATCCTTATATGACAACTAGGTTGACAATAATGTGGTTGACGACATGGCTATTGCTAAAGGGAAACAAGTGGTGAGTGATGAATCAGGTGGGGGCTCCAATGAAGATAAAGAGGAGTTGACAATTTTAGGGTCTTCTGAAGATGGAGACCAGTTCAAGTCATTTAGGCCTGAGGATATGGCAGCTTTTCTGTTGGGATGTCTTTTGCATCAGTTGAGGAACTTAAAGAAGGCCATCGATGAGTATATTATTCGTAACAGAGTTCCCATTAAGAAGGCTAAGAATGACAAGATAAGAATTGTGGCACATTGCACGAAAGTTTGTCACTGGCAGCTGAAGGCATCTAAGGATAATAGAGCTAAGTGCTTCCTTGTAAAGATGTTGGAAAGCACACATGCAAGAGGGAATGGGGGCTGACGCCTTTCATTGCTAAGTAGATAGCTGAGAAGTATGTGGAGACTTAGAGCCGACGAAAAGATGACTCAAATGAATTTTGCAAGGGTGGTACAGAAGGGTTCAACATGGCACCTTCAAGGAGCACGTTAGCCAGGGCAAGAAGGATAGTGTAGAGAATTAGGGGAACACCTCACACCCAATGTGTGGGGGGGGGGGGTGACTTTCATATATATAGCCATGTACAACTTGTGTTACAAGAAAGGGTATACATATATCTAATACCCGCCCGCAGTCACAGCGGGAGGGAACTGGACGCAGAGACTGGACCTAAAGTCATTAAACAATTGTACAGGTAGTCCCTTAGTCATGATGTCCGCGAACTGATGTGCGGAGGGAACATGAAGCACACGGATTTGTCCCAAAGCAACCTTCTCGCGGACGAAGTGAATGTCGATCTCGATGTGCTTCGTGCGACGGTGATGAACCGGATTGGCTGTCATGTAGACTGCACTAACATTGTCGCAGTAGACAATAGTCGCCGAAGGGATCGAGACATGAAGCTCCTGAAGCAACTGTCGCAGCCAGCAGCATTCAGCAACTGCATGAGCAACAGCCCGATACTCGGCCTCTGCACTGGAACGGGACACTGTAGTCTGCCGCTTCGAAGACCAGGAGACCAAGTTGTCGCCGAGGAAGATGCAGTAGCCGGAGGTGGAACGCCGAGAGTCAGGGCAGCCGGCCCAGTCAGCGTCAGAGTAGGCAGTGATGGAGGCCATACTGGTAGTGCCGAGATGTAGGCCTGCGTCGAGGGTGCCCTTCACATAGCGCAGGATGCGCTTGATCAGAGCAAGGTGCGGCTCCCGCGGGTCGTGCATGAAGAGGCATACTTGCTGAACGGCGTAGGCAAGGTCCGGACGAGTGAGAGTAAGGTACTGTAGAGCGCCAGCAAGACTCCGGTACTCCGAGGGGCTGTCGACAGAAGCGCCGTCAGTGGCGGACAGCTTGGCCCGAGAGTCAATAGGTGTCGCTGTAGGGTGACACTCGGCCATGCCAGCCCGCTGAAGAAGATCAACGGCGTATTGTCGCTGGGACAGAAGTAGGCCGTCGGAGGAGCGCGTGACGGAGATGCCGAGGAAGTGGTGGAGAGCACCGAGGTCCGTCATGGCGAACTCTGTGCTGAGCCGGTCGGTGATGCGCCGTAGAAGAGTCGGGGAAGACGCCGTCAAGATAATGTCGTCAACGTAGAGCAGCAGGTAGGCGACATCATCTCGATCTTTATAAATAAAGAGAGACGTGTCAGACTTCGCCGCCGTGAAGCCGTGCGCGCAGATGTAAGATGCAAACCGCTGGTGCCATGCTCGAGGAGCCTGCTTGAGACCGTATAGTGACTTGTGCAAAAGACAGACGGAGTCAGGGGCCGAAGGGTCGACGAAGCCGGACGGCTGTTGGCAGTAGACTGTTTCCGCAAGGTCGCCATGAAGAAAGGCGTTCTTCACGTCGAGCTGATGAATAGGCCAATCCCGCGATGCAGCAATGCTTAGCACAACGCGGATGGTGGCCGGCTTGACCACCGGGCTGAACGTCTCGTCGTAGTCGACACCCGGCTGCTGGGAGAAGCCGCGAACAACCCAACGAGCCTTGTGGCGGGCAAGCGATCCATCGGAGTGGAATTTGTGTTTAAAAATCCACTTGCCCGTCATAATGTTGGCGCCAGGTGGTCGTGGCACTAGGCGCCAAGTGCCATTGTCGAGGAGAGCTTGGTACTCTTCCGCCATGGCAGCACGCCAGTTGGGATCAGCCAACGCGCTGCGGTAGTTGGCTGGCAGTGGAGAAGTCGACGTAGCGGAGAGGTTCCGGTAGTTGACAGGCTGCACTGCCCCCGTTCGCAAACGAGTCATGGGCCGCCGCTCAGGAGGAGACGGTTGCAGGGTTCCGGTGGCGAGCGGCGGAGGCGGGCAGGATGCTGTTGCTGCGGGATGCTGCGGTTGCACCGCAGGAGGAGCGGCATCCCCGGCCGGCAGTCCAACGGTCGACGGGCTAGTGTCGGTTGTGTGTGTAGAGGGCGGACGGCGCTGGAACACCATGTTGAACCGGCGGTCGATTGCTTCTTGAGGTTGTGCCGCGGACGCTGCAGCAGGTGGTGTCGGTGGTGCTGGCTGTGACGGACGTCGCTGATAAACGGCGCCGAAGCGGCCAGTCCTGCCCGGAGCGCAAACCTGGGTGAGACGTCTTGCGGGATGCACAGCAGGGCCGGCCAAAATGATGGCCGGGTCGTCGAGTAGCGGTTGCTCAGGAGCAACCGAGGAAGAAGGCGGCTGCTCGACACCCGAAGGTGGAGCGACCGACGCAGCGGAAGAAGCGTCCTGCAATAAAAAATCAAGTGAAGAAGCACCAGACGGTGTTGCGGCGAACGGAAACACCGACTCATCAAACACGACATGTCGGGAGATGAACACGCGCCGCGTAGATATATTGAGGCACCGGTAACCCTTGTGGGAAGAGGGATAACCGAGAAAGACGCAGGGAGCGGAACGAGGTGCGAGTTTGTGGGGAGTCGTGGCACTAAGGTTGGGGTAACACAGACAACCGAACACGCGAAGGTGCGAGTAATCTGGAACGGAGTGATGAAGGAGTTGGTATGGTATTTTGTTGCCGATGGAGGAGGAAGGACGGCGGTTCAGCACATATGTGGCGGTGGCAAGCGCCTCGGCCCAATAAGCCGGCGGCATGGAGGCATGTATGAGGAGGGTGCGGATGGTGTTGTTGATAGTGCGGATCATACGCTCGGCTTTGCCATTTTGCGGAGAAGTGTATGGGCAAGAAAGTCGAAGAAGAATGCCGCGACTCGACAAGAAGGTGGACATGGCATGATTAACGAACTCAGTGCCATTGTCAGCCTGAAAGCACTTAGGAATATAACCAAATTGAGTCTGAGCGTATGCAACAAAAGCAACAAAATGACCATAGACATCGGATTTGTGACGCAACGGAAAGGTCCAGCAAAAATGGCTGAAATCATCAAGCATGACCAAATAATATTTGTAACCCGAAGTACTAAGAACTGGAGATGTCCATACATCACAATGAATTAAATCAAAAGGTTTGGACGTGGTGGACATTGAACTAGCAAAAGGCAGACGCGTGTGTTTGCCAAGCTGACAGGCATGACACAAGGAACGCGGTGCTTTATTACACGTGATAACCGACATGTTTTGAAGAGACGCAACGGCGGAGGCGGCTGGATGACCCAGGCGGTGATGCCATAAGGTGGACGAGACGGCGAGGCTGCAACTAGCGGTGGTGGAAGGTGACGAAGGAATGGTGTAGAGGTCCCCGCTGCTATTGCAGCGAAGAATCACGCGTCCCGTCCATGGGTCCTTGACAGAGAAACCAGAAGCGTCAGATTCAATGGAACATTTATTATCACGTGTAAACTGACGAACTGATAGAAGATTGCGCACAAGAGCTGGTGCAACAAGAACATTGTTGAGGTAAAAGGGAGTGACGGCTGTGGAAAGAATGGAATTGCCGCGACTTGTAACAGGGATGGAGTGACCATTGCCCACAGTGATAGACGAAGAAGAAGGAGGGAGGCGGGTGAGTAATATACCATCTGTAGATGTCATATGGGACGTAGCGCCAGTGTCGAGCACCCAGGGACTAGCACCGTGAACGGCCATCTGGTTGAGAGCGGCTATGAGACCCGCCTGGTCCCAACCGTCATTCTGAGATGCTCCGGGCGGCGGGGGAGCGAACTGCTGCTGCATGCCTGGCGGGGAGGAGAATTGGGCGGGCGTGAAGGCCGTATGAGCCTGTGGAGGTGGCCCGAGGAGACCCTGCCCGCGCCAGGCGGACTGCTGCGGCTGCTGCCGAAACCACGGCAGCTGCTGCTGTCCGGGCAAAGGTCCGAAGCATACCCACGGCCCAGAAGGGGTGGGCTGGCGCTGCTGTTGGTCGCGCCGACCACCTCCGCCGTTACTGCCAGTGCTGCCGGTGCTGCTGTTGCGATTGCCACCGCCCCCCTTCTTATTGTTGCGTCGGTTGGAGGAGGACTGCTGACCGCTCTGTCCTTGCGCCGCGCCGAAACACGTGGAGGCAGAGCTGCAAGCCGTGCCGCATGTGGGCGAGCGGGCGAAGAGAGCGGTCTCAGAGGAAACTTTGCCTTCATTGGCGAGGCGAAGTTCCTTGAGTACGAGCTTCTCGCGCGCGGTGTTGAAGTCGGGGAGCGGCGTGGTGTCGGCGATGTTGTCCGCCGTGCTGGAGAAGCGCGGGTTGAGGCCGCGGAGGAGATTGAGGACCAGCTGCGACGGTGAGACGGCATGGCCGACATCGCGCAAAGCATCGGCGATGGTCTTCATGCGCTGGCAGTAGTCGTTGATGGAGAGATCTCCTTGCTTCATCGAGGAGAATTCCTCATGCAGGAAGACAGCACGAGGCTCTTTGTTGGCCATAAAGAGGCCCTCTATGGCGACTCAAAGTTGTCGCGCCGATTGATCGTGCGCCATTGCAAGGTCCTGGACGTCGGTGGCGATCGAGCCGAGAAGCCAACTGTGGACGCAGGAATCATCCATGACCCACTGGGGATCATTGGGATTGGCCGGTAGAGTGCCGTCGATGTGGCTGCGAAGATTGAACTTTCCGAGCAAGGATTTGAAGAAGGGCGCCCATTTGTGGAAGTTTGGGTGTTTCAACTCGAGGACGAGAGGAACATGTGAGCGGACTGCGATCGTGGCATAGGGAGCAACGACGATCGGTCCAGCAGGGAGGTTTGGCATGTCGCCGCTGGTGTTGGGATCTGGTGGAGGAGCGGTCGGCATTGTGGAAGATTGGCCGGGCGGAGGCGGCGGCTGAGAAGAAGAGCGGCGGCGGCTAGGGTTTAGAAAAACAGGGGAGGCGGTGGCCTGGGGAGAAGCGGCGGCGTCGGGTTGAAACCCTAGAAAGCAGAGGAGGGCGGCGGCGGGTGAGAAAGCAGAGAGGAGGGCAGCGGAAGATGCCGGGAATCAATCTGATACCATGTAGAGAATTAGGGGAACACCTCACACCCAATGTGGGGGGGGGGTGACTTTCATATATATAGCCATGTACAACTTATGTTACAAGAAAGGGTATACATATATCTAATAGATAGCATTGAAGGCAGTTCATGGAGATGAGATTAAGCAGTACAACCTGCTACGGGATTATGCAAACGAGCTCAGGAGGTCCAATCCAGGTAGTTCATTTTTTCCTTAATCTGAACATTGGTTGTTTCCTTACTCTTTGTCCTTGGATGCCTGCAAGTTTGGGGGTTATTGGAAGTGTGTAGGCCTCCCATCTGATTGGATGGTTGTCACAACAAAACAAAGTTTGGAGGAAAATTTGTTGGCAGCAGATGGGATAGATCCCAATGATTGCATATTTCCTGTAGCATTTGCAGCAGTTGAGGTAGAGCCAAATATCACATGGAAATTGTTTCTTACTACTCTAAAGCACGATATGTTGGAAATAATCTTGTTGTTGTGTATGGTCGTAGCTGTGTACTCGATGTGTTCGAGTACTGTGGTCGGTGTCGAGTACTCGGTGTGTTCGAATACAGTGGTCGTAGCCAATTATACTCGTGTGTCGAGTATTGTACAGTGGTTGTATCCAATTGTACTCATGTATCGAGTACTGTACAGTGATCATAATCAATTATACTCGTGTGTTGAGTACTATACAGTGGTCGTAGCTAGAAGCCGTGGTCGATGTCATGGTTGAGGGAGTGGTTGAAGCCACAGTGACTCAGTCGGTAGTCAGAGTTGCCGATGGTCGGTAGTCGCAGCTACCGTGGTCGATGGTCGGTAGTCGTAGCTACTACAGTTGACAGTAAGTAGTGTGCACTAGTTGTAGTCGAAGCCATGGTCGAAGGCCTGGTCGATGCCGTGGTCGAAGTTACAGTAAGACTCGGTGCTCGAAGACCTACGTGGTCAGTGAAGCGGTCAAAGGGAAGCCATGGTCGAGCAGCCGTGGTCGTAAGGCCAGTAGTCCCTGAAGCCGTGGTTGTTACGACCACGTTGTGCGTGGTTGGTTACGACCACGTTGTGCGTTAGACAGATAGACAAAAGGCAACAATCCACTTCAAATTTCGCTATAACAATCCACTTCAAATTTTGCTTTTTTTTGCATTATTTTGTTCATAAATAACTTTGGAATTTGAACTACACCTCTTGGTAGGGCTTGGTTCCAACAGTTAGGGATGGATGAATCTAAGTTTTGTGTGAGATACTTGTACCAAAACTTTGGGCAATTGCAATGTCAATAACTATCCCAGAGTGGAACACTAATATGGAGAAGATGAAGGCCCTAAACCAAGAAGCTTATGAGCATTTGGAGGGAATCCCACCTAGCCAATGGTGCATGGCTTTTTTCCGGGGACTTTCCCAAGTGTGACATTCTACTCAATAACAATTGTGAAGTTTTCAACAAGGAAGTCTATTATCCCAGTACTGCTCAAATTTTCTTTGTTCGTTTGTGAGACTATTTTTTGTGGGAATTCTGTAGGTACATACTGGAAGCAAGGGAACTACCTGTGTCGAGCATGTTGGAGAAGATTAAATACCAGCTTATGACTAGGCTGTACTCTAACGATAAGGAGTGTGATGAGAAGTGGACAGGGAATATCTGTCTAAAGATCAAGAAAAGGTGAAGAATGCTGACCTTGCAGACACTTGCTTCACTTTGCCTACTGGTAGAGGAGTGTTCCAAATCATAGATAAGGAGCACTAGTACATTGTAGATGTCACTCTAAAGCAATGTGACTGCAGGCGTTGGCAATTGACTGGTATCTCGTGTAGTCATGCCATATCCTGCTTAAGGCATGAATGGATCCAACCAAAGGAGATGGTGTCTGCTTGCTATACTATAGATACATATAGGGCTGCTTATGGCCAGACCATAATGCATGTTAGGGATCAGAGCCGCAGGGAGAGTTCGAATGGTGTCCCTGTGAAGCCCCCTGTCTATGACAAGGTGGGAAGACCAAAGAAATATGGGAGACTAATCATTCAATGTGGCTTTTGCAATGGTGCTGGTCACAGCAGAGCCAATTGTGACCTCCTCAAAGCAGGTAACAAGATGGCAGTCAAGAAGAGAGAGTAGCGGCGAAGCCATGCGGTGGAGGAGCAAAACGAGGCTGTGGACCCTGTCGTTGATGAGGTTGGCCACAAATTGTTCTTGTGATACCTACTGTGTTGTGCATTTATAACCTTTTAACTTCACTCTTTTTTTAAAAAAAAGAAAATGCAGTTTGCGATGCCTGCTTGTTTCAACCCAGAGCAGCCAACTTCCACTGTAATATCTGCATTGATGCCGGGACCTGGAAATATTCAATTTCTGAATCCTGCGGGTTTACCGTGCTACTTCTATGATCTATCGCTACCACATATATTCACATTGTTGTAATAATATCCACAAACAATTTAAACAAATAGATTATCACATAGTATTTAGCAGTTTGACATACGTCTATATGGCTAGAGTTTACACAAGGAGCCGGTCGGTTGTAACATCCTAAATTTTGAATGTTCAAAAATTTTAAAATTTTTGTTGCATTTTGCTGGCATTCGAATTTCTTTTGAAGGTTTATTTGGGATTTTCCAATTTCATGCTATGCAAAGTAATATCAGGGAATAGTTCCCAAGAACAAATAATAATCCTGTTAATAAAAGAATGGAAAATTGAAATGATGATATGTGAATTCAAAAATCTGAAAGCTTAAATTCAAATTTAGTTCATTAAATCAAAGCCTAATTCAAAGTGAAAATCTGAAAGAAGGAAATTTGTGCCCTAAAATTTTAATTTGAAAATAACGTTAAAATGTTGAGCTCTTCAAAATAATGGTAATTCAAATCGAAAACAAAAGAAAAAAAATTAGAAATCCAATTGTTGGTTTGAGGCTAGCTCATTTCCCCTTTTCCTGGCTCGGACCATTTTTCCCAGCCTAGCCTGGCTCTCATATTCCTCTCTTGCTTTGTTGCTTGGCCAGGCTAGCCAGCTACTCGCTGTGTCGTACCATCCGTGCCTGCCAACCCAATCGCGCCGCTCCGAGCCTAGCTACATGACCGTGCCGCACCATGTGCCTAGGCCCCTTGTCTTGCACCCAAATTCGCGCCAACCCGGCCAAGCATGTCATGTTGTGTGCCCGCGCCTAGTCATGCTACGCCTCGCACCAACCTACGTCCGCTTGGCCCTGTGTGTCGTGTCTGCTAACTGTTGCTGCAAAATTTGACCATTCGAGCCTCCCTGACAATATCACCTATGCCGCAACTTTTGACCCCCATCACATCGGCCATCACCTCACAGCTTCACCAATGCCCTACGATGCCTTGCCCTGCCATGGCCGTCTCGGCACCTGAGCCAATCATGTCGGCCATGCCCATCCCGTATGTTGTTCCTTGTTCACTGGTGACATTGCTACACTGTGCTCCACCATGGCTATAAATAACCCTCCAAGCACCCCCATTGCCGCTCCATTCCTTCCCTTTCTCCCTTTCTCCCTTTCTCTCTTCTTCTTCCCGAGCGAGCTCGAAGTCGAAGCCCCATTTTTGGTCACTGTGTCCCACGCTGTTCCAGCCACTCCGATCATCTTCTCGCAACAGTTTTCGCGTCACATTGTGTTCCATGCCTCTAATTTTGTTTCGCCCAAACCAATTTCGAGATTTCATCACCACAGCTCGTCATGTCGCCCCCCGTCCTCCATTCTGGCCAGACATCGCCACCATTGCTGCCATCTTCCCTCCAGCGAACCACTCTTCGATTCCTCCTTCTTGAACCATCTTCGAACCACCATCATCCTTTCACACCCATCAATTTGTGATTCCCTCAGCCCTAGGGAACTGCCATCATGAACCCCCTCGTGCCACCATCGACCCATGCTACTGCTCCACCTTGTCACCTCTCTGGTCTCTCTAACCACAATTATGAGTTCACTTTAGCCCCCTTCAGCTCATGCACTCTCCATATTCTCCTTCCCTTGCTCTGGCCACCACCGCCCTGTTCGTCCCTCATCGCTGGCCGCCCGCCTTGGCGCCATCAAAGCTAAGATGCTACCTCCCCTAACTTCTTCTCCATCGTAGTGTTCCTTTTTTGTGGTTAGCTTCATCCCGCCAAGCTCAAGCTGCCATCGGCGACCTCGCCTTGCTCTGGTGCCACCTTCCCCTGTTCTGCCGAAGGCCCTGTTTTGGTGCTCACTACTCCTCTCTCTCTCTCTCCCCCCCATTTGGTTATAAGATAGGTGGGCCCCGATAAATCAAAAGCTATTTAAAGTGATTACTAATCGGTATATGATCCACCCTAGACCACAAATATTTAAGAAGACTTCAAAATAAAATTATTATGAAAACTAATGTAATTATAAGGGATAAAATTTAATTATGGGATTATAATATGGATTTATGGAAAAAAAGTTTAGAAATTAAATCCTGGTCAACTATATGATAGCAAAGATTAAGCAGGTTAAATATTATATAAGAATAATTAGTGTAAAAATGAGCCATGTAAAAATAACTAAGTTATTCCTTTAATTTGTCTCAAATCATGAGGCTATTTTTCAAATAATAATTAAATAATTATGGTAGTTAAGAACAATGTTAGGTCACTAATATGTAGTTATTAATATAAGGGTTTAAACTTAAAGTTTCATGGAATACAGTTAGATCATTCTCAGAAATAATTGTTGTACCATTAATAATTATTTCAAACCCCAATACTACTCAAAAGGGCATTACTAATATATAACTCTATATACTATCTAGATATCATTAGGACCCTAAGTAGAAAAACAATTAAGTTAAAATTTAGTAATTGGTCAATGTGCCATTGACACTCAAATTTCAATATGTGTTTAAATTAAAGGTGATGTTAGAATATAACTGTGTAAATGTAAATAATAATCAAAGGTGCTTAGGCTAAATAATGACTAACTAGAATAAACTAATTAATGACTATGTTGCTAGGATTTAAATTGAAGTGCCCACTTTAATTAGTAACCTCCATTGAAAGATAAATTAGAGAGAAATGGAGGTTATATAAGGCTGACCAATATCTCTTTCACAAACTCATATGACAGTCGAAGGCCCTATTAAATATAATCCTTGTCATTAACATGCCACCGATAATTAAATCCTAATGGTAGCTTTAATTAATTGAAATATAATTGTATATAACAAACTAGGCCCACATAAATAGATTTTTATTAAACTTAAATTGTGCAAGATAATAAGTGAAGATACATAAAA
The DNA here is from genome assembly GCA_036346575.1 of Dendrocalamus sinicus. NCBI lineage: Eukaryota > Viridiplantae > Streptophyta > Magnoliopsida > Poales > Poaceae > Dendrocalamus > Dendrocalamus sinicus. The sequence goes on along the minus strand of CM070653.1, from coordinate 7,222,451 downwards.
TATCAATGGCAGTTAATTCCAAGAGCATCTTAAATTAAAGATCATGTTAAAATATAACTTTGTACATCTATTAAAATATAATAACCCCTGGGTCTCTAGTCATTCAAAATAATCTAGCTAAACTACAAATTAGCGAACTATATACTGGCAAGGCCAATTAGTTAAACCCTAATTGAAATAACCCACCACCATAACAATAGGCTGTAATCTGAAGTCAAGTAATGCCCAAACCAAGCTAAGAGCTGATTTTTTTGAAAATGCATTTAAACCCTAGGAATTATTTATCAACTGTTGTTGCTAGTAAATAGTGGTATAATTAAAGTTAACCATTAAACTAGCAATCGATTAAATAGTTAATCCCACACTTTAGCTAATTATTGAATTAATCATTTGGTTAATTGGCAACTAAACCTCAAAGTAATAATACGTCATGAACTACCCAGAGATCAGAGTACGGATAACTAAAATTATATCGATTGCATGTAAATCTCAATATCTTCCATAGGTCTCATCTAACTCATGGAACTTCTTTAATAAATATAAAATAATAATAAAGTCATTAAAGTAAGGTTCAAGCCTAACATCAACTGGTCAACTATGGCTAACCACCCTTGAATCCAGAATGGAATATTCCATGAATATTCGTTCGTCCTAGCAGAACCCTCCTTGATATACTTTTTGGCAGATTTTCTATCTATCATCACCCTTTGCTCGAAGCTCAATTGACTTCGTCTATATCTCATGCTCACCAAACCTTACCTCGGATCACCTACTTAATCAAATAAAAACTTAATTAAGTTCATTCGGATTTATTTGGACTTTGGATTTCTTTGGATTTCAATTGTTTATCATGTAACAGAAATTGAAGTCTCGAAGAAGCGATGAACTAAATGAGATCAAGATCTAGATAGAAATGAAGACCAAGATCTCAAGACCATTGGCTGAGAAGGCTTTGAGTAAGATCATGACCGTGGTAAATTGAGCGATGTAAGTTATCACTTTGATCATTTTGCTCCTACATTTCAAATGCAAGATATTTCAAATTAAATTATTACAATGCATGCTTTAATTTTGTTATGCAATTTATATTCGCCATAGCTCATAGATAAATCCCTACAAATGACTGCTTAAATATTTCCATTCCTTTACCCTGAACTTAAAACCTTGGCACCCTAGGATTGGTGATTAACTTACTAGTACTAAGTCCATATGTAAAACACCATGCTTAGTATTGCATAGAAACTCAGGGGTGTTAATTTGCCCTGGCATCATTTCAAACATGAAAACTTAGGTTGGGCAGTAATAGTGGAAAGTGGCTGGTATGTTGCAACCTGATTATTTTATGCTCCTGAAAACCCTAACTTGCTTAAATATCTAGACGGATGGTAAGAGGAGCTAGTGCTGTTGAAAGTACGAGAATGTGTGAAATGTGGTAGAACCGCTAGATAACTGTAAGGATTGAATCTTGTATGACCTCACAGTGTAAAACAATGGAACCACAAGTTTATAATGGGTATAATCTGGTTAACTAATTTGCATCGACCCAGTTTGGGTTGCACCATTGGTGTGAACACGTGCAAATTAAAGGGAAGGACCTTTGGCGTGATGGCACAAGAGGGGGCTTTTGGAGGGGTGATCGTATCCCACAGTGGTGGAAACCTTAGTAGATGTGGCCTTGCTGGGAAGATGCATTGTAAAGGTCTTGTGGTGACCTTCTTGATCTGCATGTCTAAGGAAACATGTGAAATATAACAAGTGGTTGTCTCTTGTGGATAAAGTGTGTGATCTCTACAGAGTGATAACTATTTGAAAAGCCATACCAATGGTCATGGGTGGGTGTTGGTATCCTACGAGAATGAGTTCTATTTCTGAAATGAACTTTGTGGTTAGGATGAAAAGTAATGGGCATTTAAGGTCCTGAATTATGTTGCCCTAGGCAGTTAGTCCCAGTGATAATATTGAGCGGATGTAACACTAATAAACTAGCATCGGATGCAGGTAGCCATGTAATGGTTGATGGAACTTGCATTTTTATTATTATTACAATCTTTTACACAATTTAGAAAATCTATTTTAGTTAAAATTGTTAAGTCTCAGGAATTTTCTATATTTTTATCTCAAAATGGTGGTGTTTTCACAATAAAAGAACATTAAGCCCCCCTTTGTTTAGCCTCTCATCTATTATTACTGTATTCTGTGTGGTAGCTTGTTAACTATCTTTGTACTCATTATTGCTCAATTATTATTATTCAGTAAGATAGAGGGAGAAATACAAGCCCTGTGATCATCTAAGAGTGTTAACAAGACTGGAAGACGATGAGGCAAAGAACTAAATCGTGAACCCCAGTTGGCTACCTGTGGGAGTGTCCTGAGAGTCCTACCTAGGTGAAGTTTCCATTTTCGCTACTGCCCTAAGTTTCGAGCTGATCGACCCATGTGTAAGATTATTACTATATTAGTTACGCTTCTGTAAGAAATGTATTTGATGTTCAGTACTATATCTGTGAACACTATCTACTGATCTAGGGAATAGTGTGGTAGAATCATAGAGGATTCTGGATTGGCAAAAATTCAGGTCCAACACCAGCCAAATAGATCACTCTAAAGAGTTTTTGCAGTGAAAGAGAAAAGATAAGATAAACAAAAGACCCTTGTGGTATGCTACACTTCCATAGGCAACCGACTAGGTTAATGTCCTAGATCTCTATATCCTCGTCACCAAACCCTGCAGTATAGAAATAGCCAATGGAGGGGTCTTCATGCTCTTGCTCTGGTAGGTGTTCAATAAGCAACGATGAGTGCAAATTGTACTCCATAAGATTTTAAAGAAAGGTATAATACATGCAAGCTTTGTCAAGGGAATGGCTATCTTACAATATTGGTTTTGCACAAAGCAACCTTTTATTTGCAATAGACACAATAAGTTGTAAAGAGCAATTTGTAACAACAAACGACATTTCTAAGAGACAAAAATTAATAATAAATATAGAAGTACTTGAAAACATATGGCGGTCCTTTGCCATAAAAAAATTTATTTTTTGATGATCCTTTATCAAAACATTTTCCATCATGACTTTCCACCATCCACAACCTTTCCATAATCATTTTTAAAAAAACCAGAAAAATCTTACCAAATGTGGTAAAACCAAGCCATGTCTATGACCAAAGACATGATTATTCAAATAGATTTACACTCTATAGAGGTTATATAATTTTGCCCATAAGATATAATCAATTTGTACGGATAATATCATAACAAGGTCTTTAGGCTGCTACACACAAGAACCACCCTTCCTGATAAGTTTCTCCTCTCAACCATGGGATGTGACCTAGTAGGTCTACCCCTAGTATGCAACCGCATGTCCAGAATTTACTTTTTAACAAGCGGCACACCATTTTGAGAGAGATGGTGTAACCCATGAATCAACACCTTAAATCCAAGTGTCTCACTGAGTCGGAGTAACCCTCCGCCCACACATTCCATTAGGGTAACTCTCCCTTTGACTTACATCTATAACTATGCAAGTGCAGCACCATCGTACAACAATTTATTATGCCATGTCCATCCCACCCTGGACATGTGGCTGTACGATATAAGCTTGGATCAATGGCACCAAAGTTCGATCCTTAATAACCCAAGCAAGACTTCCACAAACCAAGATCTCGTGCTAACCACACTGGTCTCCATAAACCACTCACCAAGTTTAAACCATTTTTATTTTCACATTTTTAGCCAAAACATCAGAGGCAACTCCTTTATCCAAAATGAGCTAAACCATTTCCCAAATTGTCCAAAATTTAGTTGTATCAAAATTTGACATTTATACCATTATTGATCTAAGTATGGCTAAGCATATGACTCAATACCACCCTAAAATTCCACAAATATTCAATACAACAGTGGATAATATTCCTAGGGAGACGACAGTAGGGATATCAAGTTTCCAGGTAGGGTTTATGCAGCAATTGGGTAATAACTAATTGCTAAGCATAAATGTAGCCATTTATTCAAATTAAGAATGCATAGTTTGAGCAAACAAAGTACATAATACTTGAAATATGGGATCAACATGATCAAATGAGGGTAATTGTCTTACTTGTTGAACACTTGGTCTTGCTTTGGATCAAATTCATACATTTTTAGCACCTCGATATCTAAGTGGGAAAAGCCATAAAACACAAATAAACACCAAATAAATTCAAGACTCCAAAATTCATGATTTTTGTGTAGAATGAAATTTCGTAGCTTTAGAAAAATTTACAAACAAATCCCTTTAATCGAAGAGCGTACAAGAGAGAACGGGTCTTTCGAAGTTTTGTTGGGAGGAAAAATCCGAGAAAAAGAAGAGAGAAAACGTTGTGATAGGATTTTGGATTTTCATTTTATTTTCTTTATAAAGGGAAAAGAAACTAGGATTTATTGTGTCATACTTGAGAGACCATGTGGAGGTGACCACATGCTTGTGATGAGTAATTGACAAGTATTCTGGAAAGTTTGAGTTTGATTTGTGCATTTCGTGCCATGACGGCATTTGGCTCAGTCGAGTTTGGTTAGTCGGACTTAAGGTGTATTCTTCTTCCCGTTTGAGCTTTTGGGCCATTTTATGCTTGAGTTCGATTTGTTGATGCTAATTGTGATTACTTGTGTCGAGCGATGCTATGTGATGTATTTCTTGTCTGTGATGGCTACAGGACGTCGAGGCGGAGTCGTGGCGAGGCACGGAGGACCGGACTAGGCGCAGGTGGTGCCGAGGTCAGAACGGTCGGGGTGTGCCGAAGACGACGAGGACTCGAGGTGGTTGCAAGGCTTGGACGACAAGGAATGCGGAAGCTTCCCGGAAGGTGCAGGAGGGGTGTTTCGGTAAAAGCGCAAAGCTGCATGAGGAAGCGGTTTGGGTCTTTGATTAGCGGGTAAAGCGAGAGAGAAACCCATTAACCAAGGGCTATAAATACGAGAGGGATTCCCAGGTGCATGCATGTCTTGAGAGTGGAGTGCATGGCTTTTAGGGTTTTTGCTTTTAGTCAAAATGGCCTTTGGGAAGGTTGTTTTGTTTTGAGGCTTTAGTTGGTGAGGGGTTGTTGAGAGCAGGATAGAAAATGGCTGTGCTCTGTCCACCTCTCGTGTGCATATGTTCTTTCCTGTGTTAGAGAGAGAGGTTGAGTTCTTGATTCTTCAATCATGTATGGGGCTATAGGGATGGTATGAGTTGATACTCTATGTAATCATTCATCTCTCTTCCTCAATATCAATTTGAGATGGCTTTATTTCAGATGCTTCTGCCTCCTGTCTTCTTCGTTGTTTTCTTGCTCTGTGTGATTTCCTTATTTTGATGTTTGAAGTTGTTTCTTGCTAAGAAGGTGCAAATGGGTTGCTCTGTGATGGGAATAGGTCTCAAGATCATTTGATCGATGTTTCCCAAGAGCAAATTGAATGAATCAAAATTTCTCTCTTTTCATTTCCCCTGTTTGTGGCTTTTCTAGGGTTTCTCAACAGAGGTTTCTTTATCCCCCTTGATTCCCTTCATGAGATGGCATAAGCTTTGGTGTCTTGGGTCCTGAGGTTATTGCTTAGCTTATCTCTCGATCTCATGTTCAAAGAATCAAGGAATGGCAGTGAATTTGAGATTTTGTGCTGCACTCTATATCTTGTCAGTATTTGGCCAAGATCCTTAATTCTTGCTCTTGAGTTGGTTTCTCTTGGTCTCCTAGGCTCTACATGTTATTTAAGAGGTAGTCTTACAGTTATGGACTGAAAATTTCAGAGAGAAATCTCAAATTTTATTGCAGTGTGAAGTTTTGAGTTTTTGTTTGAAAATCTTGCTTGCTGCCTGCTCTGGAAATCGAGGGGCGGTCTGAACCGGGGCCAAGAGGCGGTCAGACCGGATATATAGCGCCGGTCAGACCGGTGGCATATGGGCGGTCTGACCGGTAGCTTGGGAGCGGTCAAACCGGCCCAATAACTGCGGTCTGACCGGCCCTTTGATGCTTGCGCCGTCTCTTCCGTTTGTTTTTCGTCTCGCTTTCTTCTCTGGTTGGTTGAGGTTCCAGTATGCACATGTCTTCTTCTTCATAGTTCCAGTAACTATTGAAGGAGATATTCCAAGTGGATACTTTTGAGGGATGCATTTTTTGATAAGCGACATTCACCCCCCTTCTGTCGCTGATTTCAATCCAACAATACTGATACAGTAAGTTTTTTAATAAAATGAAGCGGTTGACAGGTGGGTCTACGGTTTATGGACTTGGTCCATAATTCAGCTCGGTCTATGGTGAATTGGGCGCATAGATGATGTGGTGCTGCCACACAAGCATGAACATAGACTAGGATCGGGCCTACAAACATGGTGGTGATGTGGCGCACATGTGGTTGCCATGTGTTGGGACCCACATTCGGTGACACGAGATAGTGGTGGCGCTCTCAAACGAACTTGTTGGCGAGATTGCTGGCATCGAGGGGAGGACCAGAGGGGTTATGGCAAGGTCAGGGATAGGTAGAGGGTCTCACGACAAGTCCATCAGTGATGATGGTGGTCGAAGGTGAGCCCATGACGATGAGAGGTGATGGTGAAATCCAGCGAATGACGGCGACGGTGAAAGAGCTGCAGAGAGAGGCGAAGAACATTGGAATAGCATCCTAGGTTCAATGTGGTGCTAACAGCGGTGGCATGGGGACCAATAGTCATCAGAATAGTGACCACGATGAGAAAAGGTGACATCGCTAGCTATGGCTACTGTGGTGACAGCGCTAATGGCTACCAAAAGTTAAGGCGAGCAGTGCTCAAGCATTAGGGGCTATGATAAGCACGATGGTGGGGTCAATGATGGCGAAGAATGCCATAGGTGGTTAGACAATGGTGAGCAGAGGTGGCGACGATGAGCTTCACAGTGGCAACGCTTCTTGGCACGAACTAGTAGAAACAGAGGGCACAATGAGGTTTTGGGTGCAAGGCAATGGTGAAATTCACTATGGCCAATGTCGAAGCTCACCAGAAGAGAGGGAGATGATGGTGACGGTGGCAACTGGGGATGAAGAAGATGACATGATTCTAGCGCTTCACTGGTCCAGAAGTAAAATCGAGTGAGGGGTTTGAAACAAGAAGTGAAATGGTGCATGGTGATGTGGTCGGGAAGGCAAAGGCTCAACGGAAGTGATGATGACCACGCTGGAGCACGACGGAGGGCGCATACCGGAGTTGAAGATGACAGGATGTTCCAAGCAAACTTAAGGAGCAAGCTCACTGGGAATAGCCAAAATGGAGACAATGAGAGGTGGGAGAAGAAGATGATCGCCTCAACATGGCTTTATAAGATGAGAAGAGGGTGCAATGCTTTGTGAGAACTCGCGGTTGAGTGGAAAAAATCATGAGAACAATGAGTTACAGGCACTCCTATGTGCCAATTGTGGTAAGACGGTGGAGAGGACATCTCGGTGCATCGAGCAGGGTGCTCAAGGAGGTGCGGGCAACACGGCTATTGCAAGCGAGTGTGCGACAACTGTACTTCTATAGTAAGCTCGGTCTATGCCAATGGCGTTGGTTGAGATATGGACAATGATTCCTGGTAGGTAGATCTTGACGTGTTAGTGGTAGCGATAGAGCGGTGCGAGAGAAAACACATTGATGAAAGTACGCCTTCGCACGGAGAAGACAGGAAGAGAGAGAAAGGAATGCAACTCAGGCGAGAAGGATGGTGCAAGGGCCTGTGCTAGGGTGAAAGGGAGGCTAGGCTGGGCTAGGCTACTGTTTTGACCCATGGACGCATTTTGAATTTTTAAAATATTTTCAAATTAATTAATTCCAGAAATTAAGTTTTAGCTAGGAAAAATAGCAAACAAATTTAAAAATTTTTTGGGGATGCACTTTGAATTATTGCAACTTAAATAAAATATTTTTAGGTTTTTGCAATGTTCAAATTTTTTTAAAAAAATCTTTTTTATGCCAAAAATAGGGAAAGTATTTTATAAAATTTGATTTTTTTTTGGAAAATCCACAAAAATGCGTAAATGAGTTTTAAACATTATTTAAGTTAGATTTTGAAAATTTGGGGATGTTACAATTGATGACTAAGGTTAGTGTCAGAGTGCATTTGACGTATTTACTATGAGCAGCGAACATTCCACTAGGGTGCTCTATTTACTCCTTGTAGGCACAACCAACTCAACATTGAATAAATGAATAAGGGCCATTGCCAGAGTCATCTTTCATTACTGTAACACCCTATTTTGGGGCTTGTAAAATTTTGTGGTCAAAATTCAAAATTTGATTTCAATTTCAAATGTGTCTCTCAAATTTTTTGCTTGCTTCTCAAAATTTCAAAAATGTTTTTCCCTCATGGGCTGACCCAGCCCAACCCCTGCATCTCTGTGACTGATAGGGTCACGGACTATGCTGATAACACCTGTACTGTCAGACAAAAGAGTCATAGGTCCCATTATAGACACATCAAAATCTATATTATGTATATATTCATGAGGCCTAATGGACAATATATATAAAGAGTAAAAAAGACTATTGTGAAACCCGGAGTAGAAACTTCCGGACCCCCCTGTGCATTACAGTACTAGTCCCAGATCAAAGCTAGTACACACAGATAACCAGAATAAAACGGTACATTGTCATCCACGATTTATTACAATAATAACTGAAGTTTACATTGGTCATTGCCTTACGAAGGTTCACAGAACCTTAAAACAAAAATAAACACAGCGGAAGCAAAAAGTAAATTAATCGACCCATCAATTTGCCACAGGCAATTGGTGAGAAACGAATCCTAAGCATCAGGAAGAATCCACCGTATCCACACTCGCACGAAGTCGAATTCTCGACTTGAGCTTCTTCATCCTCTGCTAATGTATTTGTAGAGCAACATGTGAGTACAAAATTGTACTCCGCAAGTCTTGGGAAAGATGCATAGATGCAAGGCTTCACAAAGGAAGGCTATATGGTTCTTTTGCAAAAATCAGCATTTTATTTCAAATCTACATAATTACTTCAAAGGCCATTTGATAAACATCTTTGTTTTTCATAAATGAAATTAGATAAATAACTTAGTGAAGGTTAAACCACCAACACTAAATCTCAGGCTATCTGCCAACTTTCAAAACTCAGGTTAAACCACCTGATCTGGTTACACCACCAGATTTAAATCACGAGAGTTACACCACTCCCGAGTTTGACAAACCATTTTATTTTGAAATCAAAATCAAACTTCTACCATGTGAATGCATTCCTTGCCCGCCTTGACCGTGGGCACGGCTATTCGAATAGTTTTTACTCTGCAGAGTTTGTACACTTTACCCACAAGAGATAAATTATCTTAATAGTCAACATGCTTCCTTTGGCATGAGACCCAGATAAAATATCACAAAGCCTTTCACCTACTCCAGTATAGCTAGATACCACCCGCTAAGGTTTCACCACAACTCGAATCCACGAGTGGAGCCCTCTTGCGCCGTATGAGTCTGATGAAACCCTGTCCCTCACTATGAGTAACCAGTACACACGGCACTCAATACACCACTGGTGATACCTAAACTACACCTTTATAGGTTAGTTAGCTAGGTCGTACCCATATAGACTTGTGGTTGCACTGTTTTGCTTAGTTTGGACAAACACAAGCGTCGGTCCTTAAGCGACGTGGTGGTTCATTCACAATTCCAAAAATTCTCGTGCTAACTGCACCAGCCAAACCTTCCATCCACCCTTGTCAACTTTTCCCTTTGAAATTCATTTTTACTTTTAAATTAACAGTGGTAACATCCATTACCACTTTTCAAACAAATCATTTAACAATGGTAACATCCATTACCAATGTACAAACAAATCATTCATCAAAACATTTAGCAAACATGCTACTCATTTGAGCATTATTACATTGATTTGCTACGCTAAGCATTTGCTAGTATTTAAAAATTCAACAGATGTAATACTAACTCATTATTGAGTAAAAGGGATATCCTAAGTTGACAATGGTACAAGGTAAGCAATTTTCAATGGAAGGTATAACAAATTGGGTATTTAACTAAATTTTCTAAATCAAATTATCACTTGATATAACATAAGCATGCAATAATTTAAAATAACTACCTAATCATTTTATAAATCATTTGAGCAAGTTGATCAAAGAAAACTTGCAAAACATAGGATCAAAATGATCAAAGGAGACTTGCCTTCTGTGCTGGGTTGAAATTTTTGGGGCTTGCTCTTGAAGTTCCTCGGACAAATCGGTCTCTACACGTAAATCAAGAAATCCAAATAAATAAAATAAAATAAAAATTCAAAAATTGAAACTAAATATACCAATTGAAATATTAGAATTTTAGATGAATTTAGAAATTTGAATGGATCAATTTGGAGCTAAAATGGGCAAGATATGGCTGTTGGAAGTTTGAAATCAGAGAAAATGGAAAAAGATAATTTCTGGAATTATCTTTTAACTGAAAATGAATTATGACGTCAGCACGGATTTTCTTGGAATTATTTTACAAAAGTAAATTCTAATTATGACGTCAGCAAGAGAATTAAAATAAAAATACGAAGCGACATGTGGGCCCGGTCTCGGTGGATGAGTCCACGGACCATTACAAATGCCGACGTGGCACACGGAAATGCGACACGTGGCATCCGGCGTGGCGGCGACGTGGCACCGGATCGGGTTTTGGTGGCGTGGCTCGGCGTGGCGAACGCGTGTCCGCCACGTGGCGATTACGTCGGCTAGGGCGACGTGGATGACCGAGGTGTCGTGGCCGACGCGCGGAGTGCGCGGTATCGGCGGAGGTGGATCGAGCAGCCGTGGTTCGACGCGTGGTGCATCGATGCGCGATCCAGATCCAGCGGCGGCGGCGATGAAACGGCGAAGACGCGAAACCGCGCGATGGCGACGCGTGGCTCGACCTCGCGCGCGCGGCGTAGCGCGACGCGGCGGCCGAGCGAGGCGCGGATCGGCGGCCGTCGAGGCGCGTGGGCGCATCCGGCCGTCGCGGAGTGTGTGGTGGAGATGCGCGGTGCGATGGCGGGAGACGCACGATCGTCGGCGCGTGGTCGGCGCGTCTCCCGGCGTCGCGGGACGCTTGCGCGCGCGGCGGCGCGGCGCGCGGCGAGGGCGGCGTGCGGAGCGTCTCACAGGCGCGGACCGAGGGGCGGCGCGAACGAAGGACGCGGCGGATGACTCACCGGCGGCGACCAAATCCCACGGCGGCGGCGCGCACGCGCGAGAGGAAGAGAGATGGATAGTGCGAAGGGTGAGAGGGTGGCGGGGCTCGTTTTATACGCGACGGAGCAAAACCGCGCGACGTCCTCGCCGGCGTAAATGCGGCGGTTACCGGCGCCAGCGGCGAAGCGGGCATCTCCTCGGATGGCAGTGCGATTAACGGCGGCGGCGAGCGGGCGCTCGGTTCATTAAAGGCGAAGAAGTAACGGCCGAGAAGGCGAACGCGAGCTTAGCGGCGCGCGATAATGGCGGCGACGCGCGAGAAAGAACGATCGCCGACGGGGGCGAAGGCTCGGCAGTGGGACCCACCGGCGGTGACCTCACGCACCGGCGGTCTCGGCAGATGGGGCCGCTTGTCGGCGCAAAAACAAAAGAAACTCAACCTCGCGCGCGAGCGGGCTCGAGCAGCGCGAGGAGGGGGAGAGGAAGAGAGCGGTGGTGTAAACCGATCGGGCGGGAGGCATTGCCTACCCAATAAGGGTAGGTAATCCCTTTGAGGATTAGCCGCGGGGAAGCCGGCGGATGTACGACACGTGGCGCACGGAGAGGGAGGGGATGCGGGATGGCGCGGACGGCGGGGATCGGTCCGGGCGGAGATGGACGGATGGATGGCTGACAAGTGTCAGCCCGAGGAAGGGTTTTGATATTTAAAATTTCTTTTATATATATATATATATATATATTTCAGAAATCAGTAGGAGGCTTTAAAATAGTCAGAAAAATACCAAATAAATTCCAAAAATTGCAGGAAAATTCACATAATTCACTGATAATGTTTTGAATATATGAAAAATATTTCCAACCTATTTTGATATTAATTTTTTTTTAAACAGAACTTTATATTCTGAAAAATCCAAATAAATTGAGATAATTAATTTAAAATTATTTCTTCCAAAATAAAGCAAAAATTGAGATGTTACAACTATATACAAAGACAACACTACACGTAGAAGTAAATACAGAAGAGATAAGCTTACTCTTAACACTTTTGACTAGGTTGAGTTGACAAATGTCTAAAATGCCCCTTGCCTCTCTCTCTCCTCTATCACTCCCTCCCTTGATTTTCTCTCTCCTCCTCTGTCTCCTCGGTAACCAGTGACAAGGAGACAACGCTCCAGCCATTGCTCCTCCCATACCTTTCCAGTGCTGCCACTTCCTGCACTATCGGTGGGCTCACGGAGCCTAGATCTGGCTACTGGCAAACTGATGGCACGGTAGCTAGCAGTAAGGGGAGGATGGATCCAGCATCTACGTGGCTGAGGGATGCCATATTTGGCGGCTGCATGGCGAGGGATGCATAGATCAGGCGTCTTCCTCGCCTCCGGCCATCTCGAGCAGTTACTCGCCTCTAGCCATCTCGACAATTTCCTTGTATTCGGTGGCGGCCGTCGAGCACTTTGCCGCCTTCGACTACCTTGGCTCAGGGGGGTTGGTGGTAGCGGCGGAAGGACGAGCGTGACCAAGGATAAGCACACGGCATTGTTCGATTCATCCAAAGTCACTTCACGTAGCTGGATATTTGATTCGGCTTCCGGCTTCTGAAAGTCAAAAGCGGAAAAAGAAACCGTTTCAAGCGCCACCTAAGTTTTTAACTAGAGCTAATCATATTTTTTTCAGTTCTAATATTGCAATATTAGCTTATTCGAAAGAAACAGATCTTCCTATTCTTGTAGTTGTAAGACAGCGCAGTTTTACTTAGTTGACCTCTTTGTTATCTTGCTTCAATCTACTTAATCCGTGTTAGAAATAATCTTGACTTCGAGTTCATGTCGTAGTAGAGTTCGTTTCTGAGCATAACTTAAGTTGAAGTTGAGTCCAACTTGAAGTCCGAATCGGAATAGGAATAGAAGTTTTTATCCCTATATATTGGGGAGACTTGTACCCAGTTTTGTATCCAAGGGAAGAAAAGCAAGAAAGAGGGAGAGCAAATAAGAGAATAAAGAAATTTAGAAATTTCTTCTGTGTTCTCTCAGATTATTTGCGATGTGCGCGTTTTCTCCTGGGATCAAAGTTGTAACAAGTGGTATCAGAGCCTACGCGAGAACCGAGTCACTGGAAAAATCGTCTCAGCGATTCCGTTTTTAGCGCATTCTTCAAAGTAGCCCGAAATCTTGATCCGTACTTGAGAGACCATGTGGTCGTGACTCCATGTGAATGATGAGTAATTGACAAAGGTTTAGGATAGTCGAGTTTGGATTGTGTGGTCGGACCATGTCGTTGCGTAGTGCAACGGGCTTGGTCGGACTTGGTCAAACTTGGTCGTATGGGATTAAGTTGCATATTCCGATGACTCGACAGGTTTGGACTTCGTCATGAGTAAGTATGATGTGTTTATGCTATTTACGCTTTCATGTATCGAGCGGTGCTATGTGACGTGTTTCTTGTCTTTGTGACTGCAGGACGTCGAGGCGGAGTCGTGGTGAAACACGAGGTGACCGGACTAGACACATGGAGGTGTCGAGGTCATAACGGTCGGATGTGTCGAAGACGGCGGAGATTTGATGTGGTTGCGAGTCGTGGACGACAAGGAGCATGGAAGCTTTCCGGAAGGTGCACGAGGGGTGAATCGGTAAATTCGCAAGGTTCCACAAGTGGGAGCGGGCTCCGTTGGATTTAGCGGGCGTAACGGGGTGGAGACCCGTTAGCCAAGCGCTATAAATAGGTGGAGGGGGCTGCATGCCTCCCCATGGATTCTAGGGTTTGAGTGGATTGTTAGGTGGTGCTTTAGTCAAAATGAGCTTTGGAGAGTTTGTTTTGGCTTTAGGGCTTTGTTGTTGAGAGTTGGTAGGAGAGGCAGAGAAGGCTCTGTGCTTGTGTCCTCCTTCGTAGCTTTCTCTGAGTGTTCATCCCCTCCTCCAAGCATGTATGGGTTGTGTTCTTGAGGTCTAGGGAGAGGGAGAGGATGAGTTGAGGATCATATAATCATTCCTCTTGTATCAAATCATGTATCTCCTTTCCTCTCTATCAATATGAGACGGTTTTGGCTGAAGTTGATCAAGGCTCTGGCTCTCTGTGGTTTTTGCTCTTCGTTACTCCTCTGTGTTGATTTTTCAGTTTGTGTGTTTCTTGTTGGTTGTTGCTTGGGGGTGCCAAAATGGGTTGCTCTATGTTGGGACAGTGCCTCAAGATCATTTGATCAGTTAAAATCCCAAAAACCCATCTCTAATTTCAGATTTCGTTTTTGAGCCTCCCCTGTTCATGTTTTGTCTTTCTAGGGTTTTGGTGTTGTTCTTGTTTTCCTTTGCAAGTTGGCTTGAAATTTAGTATGGAGAGTCCAGAGGCTATTAATTAGCTATCCTCAAAATTTCATGGCCAAAAGATCAAAGGTTGAGGAGTAATTTGGTTTTTGGCTCGGTTCTTGCAAGATTTCAGATTTTTACCCAAAATATGAAATTCTTGTTTCTTGGAGTGGTTTCTCGAAATTGGTTCTTGGCTTATTCTTCTGGGAGAGTTCCCTAGCTATCTTCAAAGTTTCCCAAGCCAAGAGTCCAAGAATCTTTGCGATTTTCTCAAATCTCTGATAATCCTGTTGGCTGATTTTCTCGAGAGGTACTACCGCTCCTCGAGAGGTACTACCGCTCGGCTCAGCGGTACTACTGCTTGCAGTCAGACTTGCTCTGAATTTATTTTTTTTCTTGACTGTTTCTTTTTTGTTTAGCCTTGTTGTTGTGTCTTCCAGTAGTGCCTTTCTTCTTTCTTCATAGCTTCCATAGCTATTGGAAAAGAAGTATAAATGTGGATACTTGTGGGGCGAATTTAATTTTAGAAAGCAACATTCACCCCCCTCTGTCGCCATTCCGGTCCAACAATTGGTATCAGAGCCGGTTAGCTCTAATTCATAGATCTTAACCGGTCTCTAGAGCCATGGCGACGGACAAGTACACCACCAAGCCACCCATTTTCGATGGCATCGATTACCCTTTCTGGAAGAGCCGAATGGAGACATACATCCAACCTCAGGGGTATGACATCTGGCGGAAGGTGAAGATACGATTTGTTGTTCCTGCCGATGAGAAAATCAATGCCGGGAACATGGCTGATGTTGAGGCAAATGCGAAGGCAAGGAACATCATTATCCAGGGCTTGAGCATAAGCGAATTCGATTGCATCTCTCACCTGTCGTTCGCCTACGATATCTGGGTGACCCTCGACACATATCATGAGGGCACCACCCAGATCAAGACGGTTCGACAGGACCAGTTCAAGCGAGAATACAACAAATTCGAGATGCTTGCTGGTGAGTCCATCGATGAGTGCTTTGCGCATTTCCACAAGATCTTGAGCAACCTCCGAGCTGTCGGTCTCACATACCCTGACTCGGACAACGCTCGTCAGATGCTCGCGGCACTTGATCTACGTGTTTGGGAGATGAAAGTGACCACCATCAAAGACACGATAGACCTCTCGACCTTGACTCTTGACGCGCTGTACTCGCGCCTCAAGACTCACGAGATTAACGTTGTCTCTCGTAGGTCAAAGTCACAGTCGATGGCTTTGGTCACCGATCCCGTTTCTTTTTCTGGTCTCTCTTCTAAGTCTTCTTGCGGTTTCTCCCTTGCTGCTCTCTGTGACATAACTGATGATCAGTTAGAGCAGCTCGCGGATGAGCAACTGGCCCTCCTTGCTCGAAGATTCTCCCATGCTTACAAGGGGAGGAGGGACAGAAAGAGAGGAGGACCCGTGATTTGCTTTGAGTGTGGTGGCCCCAACCACATTCGTGCAAACTGCCCCAAGCTGGAGAAGGGCAAGAATGACTACGGCGGTTGGGGCAAGAATGACTACACTGACAAGAACCACAACAAGAAGCCTCCAGCGCACCCTCAAGGCAAGAAGAAATTCCGCGACTTTGCGAAGACCAAGAAGCTCTTCCACCGCGTCCTCACCGCCTTCGACGACCTCGACCTCAGCGAGGTGGAGGGATGGAGCGACGACGACGGGACGGGTGACCAAGAACCCAAGAGCGGCGATGACTTCTCCGGCATGTGCTTCATGGCCCTTGAGGGTGAGCTGAGCGACAGCGAGCTGTACTCCGACTCGGACGAGGTATGCCCCACCTACGACCAGCTCAATCATGCTTTTCTTAAGCTAGGTGGATTTCATGCTAGAGCTAGGGCTAGGTGTACTGAGTTAGAGAAGGAAATAGATAGATTATCACTAGAGATTATTGCTCTTACATCTGCTCCCTCTAGTGATGATTGTGATACATGCTGTGCTCTTTTCGGTGACATGGAGAAACTAAGGACCTCGCATGATAGTTTGTCTTCTGAGCTTGATACGCTTAAGGTGGAGAACATTAGCCTTCTTGCTAAGCTTGAGATGAGTAGGGTAGTTCCTGTTTCACCTACTACTGTTGAGACTAGTGCTTGCACCTCATGTGAGGATAAGGACAACACATTTAGAGGTCTTTATACCATGTTGCTCGATCTGCCCGAGACTTGTGAAAACTGCAATAATTTGAAGATGAACCTAAAACGGGCAGATCATAAAATTGCTGAGTTGCATGCTTCTTTACTTGAGCCTGTTGTTTCTTGCACCAACTGTCCAAAATTGACGCTTGAGCTTGAGTCCGTTTCTAAGCAATTTCAAGAGATGGTTGATCGTGACAACAAACTAGCTCAGTTTGCGACTAAGGATCCTGTTAGCTCACCATGCATTAGTTGTGATAAACTAAAACTTGAACTCGTTGCTTTGAATGAACAATGTGTGAAGCTAACTAAGGATTTACTAGAGAAGCCATCAACTCATTGTGATGTGACTGCTGAGGTGGGGAAGGAGAATCCCAAGGGTAAGGTTGAGACGCTTAGCGACGTGAACCAACCGGCTAGTAGTAGGACTGTCCCCTCAGAGTCGGCTGTGCATGCACAAGCCATTCTTTCCTCTACTGTTGGTTCTTCTTCTGCTCCCTTACCTTCTGCTGTCTCTTCTTCTCCCTGCTCTTCTTGCACCTCTCTCTTTCGGGAGTGTCAGTATCTTATGAACACTCTCGAGAGATTTGTAGGAGGCAAGAAGAAGCTCAATCTTATTCTAGACCAATCTAAGATCTGCAGATTTAATCAGGGTATAGGATATGATTTCTATGAGGACATGAGGAAGCATCCACCTGCCGTGCTCAGACCCATAGCACCAGGTGTGATCGAGACTAAGCCCAGGACTGAGAAAGTCCAATTTAAGTCTGCGGGTTTTGTCCAAGGGATTTCTGACAGCAAGGTGATTTCACCTGCAGCTTCGGCCTCTCAGAAGGCGAAGCCATCTCATGCTACTTCAGCCTCTCAGAAGGCGAAGTATCATTGCACCTTCTGTCAGAAGGATGGACATACGATCGATCGATGCTTCAGGCGCACCAGGATTGCGCAGAGAGACCATGTTACAACTCTTAGGCGTATTCAGGGTCAGCCCCAGATCTTGAGTGCATCTAAGACCAACACGAGGTCTAGGTTTGCTTCAGATGCTTCTGATGGGTTTGGGCAGCATCGAGGACTTGGTTTTTCCGAGTTTTCTGGTTTCGTCCTCATGCTCCTTTTGGTCGTGACTTCCGCCGTCCTGAGGGTAGATCTCGTTTCCCCCGTCGAGATAGCTACCCGCGGCGTGATCAGCATGTTTCTGGTGTCTTGACTCGCTCCTCTGTAGCAGTCATGCCCAACAACAGCTTCAGGTCTACACATAGACCGTCTGCTTCTTTGAATAACAGAGAGCGTAGGGTAGATAGAGGTCAGTCGTGTTTGACTACTTCATCTGCTCGACGTGTTACTCAGTATTGGGTGCCAAAATCACTCTTGATTTACCCCAGTACTGAGACTTTACTCTCTTGTTGACTCAAGTTCGCCGGGCAGGGAAGGGAAAGGTTTGGCTTGTAGACTCTGGGTGTTCACGACACATGACTGGAGACTCCCGTTGGTTTTCTTCCCTTTCCCGTCCACTAGGTGATGAGACGATCACCTTCGGAGATGCTTCATCTGGGCGCGTCATCGCCAAAGGTACAGTGCGCGTTAATGACTCTTTTATTTTGAGAGATGTTGCCATGGTTAGTAAGCTGCAGTATAATTTGCTTTCAGTCTCTCAGCTTACCGATGACGGTTTCGAGGTGAGCTTTAAGAAAAATGCTTACAAAATTCTTGATTCTTCGGGTAGTCTGGTTTGCGGGATTTCTCATTTTGGGAGGATCTTTTGTGCTGATTTTTCTGAGTCTTCTGGTGATCCTCTCCGTTGTTTGGTTGCTTCTGAGTCCCGCGACCATTCTTTCTGGCATAGGAGACTTGGTCATATTGGATTTGACCATTTGACCCGAGTTAGCGGCCACGATCTCATTCGTGGTTTGCCGAAACTCAAGATGGTCAAAGATCTAATTTGTGCTCCTTGCCGGCATGGCAAGATGGTTGCCGCTTCTCACCCTCCGGTCACAGTGACTATGACCGATGCATCGGGACAGCTGCTCCACATGGACACAGTTGGACCGGCTCGAATGCAGTCAGCAGGAGGGAAGTGGTATGTTCTTGTCGTGGTCGATGACTTCTCGAGGTACTCTTGGGTGTTTTTCTTAGCCTCGAAGGATGAGACGTTCACACATTTTTGAGGTCTTTTCAGTAGGCTTTCTGTTGAGCTCCCGGGTGCCTTATGAGCGATCCACAGTGACAATGGCACGGAGTTCAAGAATTCCTACTTTGAGATGTTCTGTGATGAGACAGGTGTAGGGCACCAGTTCTCTTCTCCGCACGTCCCACGGCAGAATGGCGTCGTGGAGAGGAAGAACCGTATTTTGGTCGAGATGGTCAGGACGATGCTCGATGAGTACTCTACACCGCGGAAGTTTTGGGCTGAGGCTATAGCTACCGCATGTCATGTCTCAAATCGAGTTTTTCTTATGGCACACCTGCACCGCACTTCTTATGAGTTGAGGTATGGGCGAAAGCCCAGTGTATCTCATTTTCGTGTGTTTGGTTGCAAGTGTTTTATCTTGAAGTCCGAGAATCTAGATAAGTTCGAGTCACGTTCGTGTGATGGGATCTTTCTGGGTTACTTGACTTCTTCGCGAGCTTATCGGGTTTGGAACTGCGAGTCTAGCAAAATGGTAGAGACCTGTGAGGTGACCTTCGACGAGGCCAGTCCGGGGACTAGGCCTGATATCTCAGGTTCTTTAGAGCAGTCCGAGCCCATCTTTGTGGATGATGAGGATGATGGAGATGAGGGTTGTCTACCCGATCCAGCTCCTCAGCCACCCCTCGAGGTGCCTTCTTCCACCGCACCTCGAGGCGATCAGCCCATGCCTTCTGCTTCTTCTGGAGCTAGTGGCTCTGTTCCTACCTCGTCAGCTCACGAGGTAGAGGCCACTTCTTCATCTCATCCTGGACCTCCTAGACATATCCAAAAAGCTCATCCTTCTGAGCAGATTATTGGAGACCTGTTTGAGCGAGTGACTCGTTCAAAATTTGGCGTGTCTCAATTCTGTCTCCATTCTGCCTTTGTTGCCTCCTTTGAGCCCAAGGACGTTTGTCATGCCCTGTCTGACGAGTCTTGGGTCAATGCCATGCATGAGGAGCTAGAGAATTTCGAGAGAAACAAGGTCTGGTCGCTTGTCGAGCCCCCGCGAGGTCACAATGTCATTGGGACTAAGTGGGTGTTCAAGAACAAGCAGAGCGAGGATGGAGTGGTTATTCAAAACAAGGCTAGACTAGTAGCTCAGGGCTTCTCCCAGGTTGAGGGTCTGGATTTCGATGAGACCTTTGCCCCTGTAGCTAGACTTGAGGCCATTATAATTCTGCTTACCTTTGCAGCTTCTAAGGGTTTCAAGCTGTACCAGATGGATGTCAAGAGTGCTTTCCTTAATGGCTTCATCGAGGAAGAAGTCTTTATGAGACAGCCTCTAGGTTTCGAAAACCCCAAATACACTAACCATGTCTACAAGCTTTCCAAAGCGTTGTATGGACTTAAGCAGGCCCCTAGAGCTTGGTATGAGAGGCTTAAGTCCTACCTGTTGAGTCATGGTTTTGAGATGGGTAAAGTAGACAAGACCTTGTTCATTCGCCGGCATGGCACTGATCTTCTGCTCATCCAGATTTATGTGGATAACATCATTTTTGGCGGCTCCTCACATGCTCTCATTTCCCAGTTTTCCGATGTCATGAGCTCGGAGTTTGAGATGAGCATGATGGGCGAGTTGAGCTTCTTCCTTGGCTTCCAAATTAAGCAGACTCGGGAGGGTACCTTCTTGTATCAAGGCAAGTACACTCGAGACCTCCTGAAGCGTTTCGATATGAGTGATGGTAAGCCGGTGTCCACTCCGATGGCTACTTCAGCTTCTCTCGACCCAGATGAGGATGGTGAGCCAGTTGATCAGAAGGAGTATAGGAGTATGATCGGCTCCCTCTTGTACCTCACTGCCTCGAGACCAAACATACACTTCTCCGTGTGTCTTTGTGCTCGATTTCAGGCTTCTCCTCGCGCATCTCACCGCCAGGCAGTGAAGCGCATTCTTCGGTACCTTCGAGCTACAATTGACTATGGTATCTGGTACTCTTCCTCTTCTTGTCTGTCCTTGAGAGCTTCTCGGATGCAGACTTTGCTGGCTGTAGGATAGATAGGAAGAGCACTTCTGGCACCTGCCAATTTATTGGCACTTCTCTCGTTTCTTGGTCTTCGAGAAAGCAGTCCGGTGTTGCACAGTCCACCGCAGAGGCCGAGTACGTTGCTGTAGCCAGGTGATTTGGATGGCTTCGACCTTGCGGGACTTTGGGTTGGTCATAGACAGTGTTCCACTCTTTTGTGATAACACTTCTACGATTAACATTGCTAAAAACCCAGTGCAGCACTCTCGGACCAAGGACATTGATATTCGCTATCACTTCCTTAGAGACCATGTAGAGAAAGGTGATATAGTGCTCCAGTTTGTGGAGAGTGACCACCAGTTGGCTGATATCTTCACCAAGCCCTTGGATAGTTCGAGGTTTTCAGCTCTGCGGGGAGAGCTTGGGGTGGTTTGTCCTTATAAGCTGTTGTGAGGGGGAGCTTTGTGCGTTACTGCTTTACTATTTTGATTATGCTCTTACTCCTTGTTGTTGCATTGCATTTTGGATGCATTGGAGTTAGTCCTTCTAGCATAGGTTAGAGTGGTCTTCTTGTCTAGCTGTTTAAACTTCTTGCTCTCATCTTACGATTCTAGGATGCTGCTTGTTAGCTGTTCTCTTCTTACTAGGTTGAGCTTACTCACTATTTTTAGGTTCTAGCAAGGGTCGGGCCACCCTTGGGTAGACAGGGTACGTGTTTGCTCCTTAGTGTGCTAGATTACCGGCTAATAGTCCTAGAGTCATATGGGGTAGATGAGAGTCAGTCTGAGCTATAGTTACCTCTATATCTTTTCTATACTTTAAGGACTACCTGTTCTAATTTTCTTGCCAGCTTCTCGATCTTATTGCTCTGGTTCAGGGGGAGTTCATTTGGGAGCTTCTGGAGCTTAATCTTGACATAACTCAACTTGAACTAAAAGTTGCATCACATGTTCAGGGGGAGCTGGATTTTTTGCATGTCATTCTGCATTGTAAATATCTACATTGAGCCTTGATTATTATCCTTTTATGACATGTTAACAATGCATTACTCTTGCCATGACTTGTGCTTATTCGCTAGATTTATCATGACTTCATATGTATAGACTAGCTTTTGCCATGATAAGATCATTAAAATTGCTCAATTTGAATTAAAACTTGTCATGCTAGCTCTCGAGATTAGTCTTTCTCTAGTTATCCTTTTATGATTCATGCCATGTCAAATAGGCTGAGTTGAGTCTTGAATCTTTGTTGAACTTTAGATCGAGCTATGCTAGTTCTTGATGATGCATAAGTTAGTACAACCTTTTTATGAATGCAAAAAGATCTCTTTTGTGCGAAAAAACTGATCTCACCAATTCTTTCTCATGAGACGGCTTGCCATTGCCCCAGGCATGAACTCAGGGGAAGTTTTGGATGACCTAGACTATCTTCTTAAGCTTCTTGCTTGGAGTAGTCGCATAAGGCTTGAGATCTAGCACATGATAAAAAATATTGGAAACAACCATAAGTTTCAAAAGAAAATATGTCATTTGTGCTCAATTTTCTTGAACTATAAAAAAAGAACCAAGTATTTGACCAAATGCTTCATTCTTGAGCGTATAGCACTCTATTTGGACTCAATATTAGCTTTTTGGTTCCGCTTAGTTTATTGACATGGCCTGCATCATCCTTGGATAGCTCTAGCTAGACTTTGCTCATTGATGACTTGACATGCTCACTAATTCTCACAGCTCTAAATGCTTAGAATAAACAAGTTTCAGCCATATTCATCCATTGACATGTCATATTTTCTCCTTTGCATTCTTGATGTGTTTATTGCCAAAAGGGGGAGAATAGAGGAGAAAAAGTCGTGTGGGAACATTTTAGAGCTTTGGAGAATAATTTGCTCTTTCAGTTGTTGCTCTAGTGTTTCCTTCTGTCAACATGGTCATTAGTTTCATTCTTTTTCTTTTGACCATGTTGGACTCTTCAAACTCAACTTCATGCTTTTTCTGCGTTTGTCAATATACTCATCAAGGGGGAAATTGAGAGACCATGTGGTCGTGACTCCATGTGACGATGAGTAATTGACAAAGGTTTAGGATAGTCGAGTTTGGATTGTGTGGTCGGACCATGTCGTTGCGTGGTGCAACGGGCTTGGTCGGACTTGGTCAAACTTGGTCGTATGGGATTAAGTTGCATATTCCGATGATTCAACAGGTTTGGACTTCGTCATGAGTAAGTATGATGTGCTTATGCTATTTGCGCTTTCATGTATCGAGCGGTGCTATGTGACGTGTTTCTTGTCTGTGTGACTGCAGGACGTCGAGGCGGAGTCGTGGTGAAACACGAGGTGACCGGACTAGACACAGGGAGGTGTCGAGGTCAGAACGGTCGGATGTGTCGAAGACGGCAGAGATTCGATGTGGTTGCGAGTCGTGGACGATAAGGAGCGTGGAAGCTTTCCGGAAGGTGCACGAGGGGCGAATCGGTAAATTCGTAAGGCTGCACAAGCGGGAGCGGGCTCCGTTGGATTTAGCGGGCGTAACGGGGTGGAGACCCATTAGCCAAGCGCTATAAATAGGTGGAGGGGGCTGCATGCCTCCCCATGGATTCTAGGGTTTGAGTGGATTGTTAGGTGGTGATTTAGTCAAAATGAGCTTTGGAGAGTTTGTTTTGGCTTTAGGGCTTTAGTTGTTGAGAGTTGGTAGGAGAGGCAGAGAAGGCTCTGTGCTTGTGTCCTCCTTCGTAGCTTTCTCTGAGTGTTCATCCCCTTCTCCAAGCATGTATGGGTTGTGTTCTTGAGGTCTGGGGAGAGGGAGAGGATGAGTTGAGGATCTTGTAATCATTCCTCTTGTATCAAATCATGTATCTCCTTTCCTCTCTATCAATATGAGACGGTTTTGGCTGAAGTTGATCAAGGCTCTGGCTCTCTGTGGTTTTTGCTCTTCGTTGCTCCTCTGTGTTGATTTTTGAGTTTGTGTGTTTCTTGTTGGTTGTTGCTTGGGAGTGCCAAAATGGGTTGCTCTATGTTGGGACAGTGCCTCAAGATCATTTGATCAGTTAAAATCCCAAAAACTCATCTCTAATTTCAGATTTCGTTTTTGAGCCTCCCCTGTTCATGTTTTGTCTTTCTAGGGTTTTGGTGCTGTTCTTGTTTTCCTTTGCAAGTTGGCTTGAAATTTAGTATGGAGAGTCCAGAGGCTATTAATTAGCTATCCTCAAAATTTCATGGCCAAAAGATCAAAGGTTGAGGAGTAATTTGGTTTTTGGCTCGGTTCTTGCAAGATTTCAGATTTTTACCCAAAATATGGAATTCTTGTTTCTTGGAGTGGTTTCTCGAAATTGGTTCTTGGCTTATTCTTCTGGGAGAGTTTCCTAGCTATCCTCAAAGTTTCTCAAGCCAAGAATCCAAGAATCTTTGCGATTTTCTCAGATCTCTGAAAATCCTGTTTGCTGATTTTCTCGAGAGGTACTACCGCTCCTCGAGAGGTACTACCGCTTAGCGGTACTACCGCTCGGCTCAGCTGTACTACCGCTCGTCCCAGCGGTACTACCGCTTGCAGTCAGACTTGCTCTGAATTTATTTTTTTCTTGACTATTTCTTTCTGGTTTAGCCTTGTTGTTGTGTCTTCTAGTAGTGCCTTTCTTCTTTCTTCATAGCTTCTATAGCTATTGGAGAAGAAGTATAAATGTGGATACTTGTGGGCCGAATTTAATTTTAGAAAGCGACATTCACCCCCCTCTGTCGCCATTCCGGTCCAACAGTTCAAGATCATGTTGCGTTCTCCGGGAAGTGGTTTCACCGGTGACGATGCATCATCCAGTATGATAGCGAAGGAGAGTTCCGCTGTCTCGCTGCATTATCTAATGCTCACGATAAGCAATTATGCAGCATGGGCAATCAAGATGAAGGTGTACATGAAAGCTCAAGGAGTGTTGGACATTGAGAAGATATCTTCGCCGTCCAAACTCAAGTAAGGTAAAAAGGAATGGAACGTCGAGGAGATGTGTCACCGTTGTGTCAAGGTATGAGTTTAGTAAGTCGTAATTGAGTCCGACTGTCTCAATGTTTTAGAATCTTTGCATCTGGATGGACCCGTACTAGTTGAGTTGAGTTCCTACATACAGTTTACATGTAGAACGCTTCATGTGGAGGCATGGCTGGTAGTTCATAATGTATTGAGACTAAAACTCGGGTATGTCAGGTCAAGATTAAGGGGGAGATTGTTAG
This sequence comes from Dendrocalamus sinicus, assembly GCA_036346575.1. Classification (NCBI taxonomy): domain Eukaryota; kingdom Viridiplantae; phylum Streptophyta; class Magnoliopsida; order Poales; family Poaceae; genus Dendrocalamus; species Dendrocalamus sinicus. The sequence goes on along the minus strand of CM070653.1, from coordinate 7,197,491 downwards.
AAATAATCTTGACTTCGAGTCCATGTCGTAGTAGAGTTCGTTTTTGAGTATAACTTAAGTTGAAGTTGAGTTCAACTTGAAGTCCGGATCGAAATAGGAGGAGGAGTTTTTTATCCCTATATATTGGGGAGACTTGTACCTAGTTTTGTATCCAAGGGAAGAAAAGCAAGAAAGAGCGGAAGCAAATAAGAGAATAAAGAAATTCAGAAATTTCTTCTGTGTTCTCTCAAAGTATGTGCGATGTGTACGTTTTCTCCTGGGATCAAAGTTGTAACAATCCGAAGTGTGCTAATGTTGCAACAAGAAATGGTAAATTAGTTCAACTGATACATCAAGCAGAGATGCGAAAATGTTATGTGTTGACTATTCACAAGTTCAGTACACAGATTACCAGTTAGGGTGCATTATTTTCGACTATGGGTGATAGTTTATGGCTGTAGCTGATGGCTTTTAGCCTTGGCGCGAACGTTTGTGCAAATGAATCGAATACCAATAAGTCACTTTGAAATTTTTGCCTCGATAAACCGTTCTAAAATGGTGGTAAAAAATCACCCCTATTTGTTTGTTTAAAAGAATTCATAAACTATAAACTATAAGTCGAAAAGAATAGTGCCTAACTATGGTGTTGTTACTGCTGTAGGATGCGTCAGTACACACATTGCCGTCCATTGTCCAACACAAAAAAAAAATAGCATCAGAGTTTCATTGATATCTCTCAAACTTTATGAACACCTTTCTTGCTGCGCAAAAAAAAAACTTAATGCTGCACAGGCGTACACCTCGCCGCTGCACACATCCTGCTTGCCGCACGATACGTCGCCGCTGCACAACACCTACCCTCCCAAACCCCTGGTCCCTAGCTCAACTCCACCGTCGCTGCTTCGACGTTGGGGCACCGCCGCCTCCAACCAGGTTCCCGGTTGATTTGGCTTGCATCGCAACGATTCGACAGATCGCCGGCAGTGGCTTCGTGGATATCGCCGGAGGCATCGTGTGATGGATGGATGCAGCAGCAGCGTGCATGGAGGCAGTGGTGGCGATTTGGGTGGATCAGGAATCGCCGCTTCTTCTGTAACCTATCTACCAGATCGATTTGGAGAGGACAGGGGTGAGTAATATGGTTGATAGAGAAAGCATAGCTTAGAGGACGCAGGAACGCAGCTTTACTCCGTTTGCGAGCGTTGCTGTGGTGCGAGCTGTCCGCCCGCCCGGGGTCGATTTTGGATCATCCCGATGTGTCCTCTCAAACACGCGTATACTTTCACTAAAAAATTTATGCACATACTCTTTAAAGTACTAGACAAATTCATAATTTATTTAATGATCTCTACTCAAATTTTACCATATGTTATATATATATATATATATATATATATATATATATATATATATATATATATATATATATATATATATATATATATATATATATATATATATATATATATATATATATATATATATATATATAGGAAACCTCTTTTCTACACCCGGTGTAATTACACCCTATATCGTATCTCATAATGTAGAGAGTATCTCGCGTAACGGAGGGTATGTACGTGTAGTATATGAGTATTTAAGACTATTTAGGTGGTATGAACAATTTTTCAGATGTGGTATGTATATATTTTTCGACATACTCCTTTTTATGTACGTATATGAAGGTATTTATAAAATACGCTAAAAACTATGGACTCCTTTGCAATTTTTTCATGTGGTTCACATTGGAGTATCTTATAATTAGTATACAAGTATATCTAAAGTGATAAAGGAGTATTTAAAGTTTGTTTAGGTGGTATATTAGAGGTGGGTGTAATTACACACGATGCTTTCTCTTGAGTTTTTTTGTGTTTATCTTCACTTCGAGTTTGATCTCGCTTAATCCAATGAGTCTTCATGACTTCCAATTTCTAATTACGTGACGAACGACTGAATCCAAATGAAAGCAAATAACTCAAGAGATCCAATAAATTCGAATAAATTCAATTTTTGTTTTACCAGTAGTTAATAGATGATTTGGGCGATTTGAGGCAAGGTCGGTGACAGAAAACGATGACTTGATCTTGTTATTAATAATCGCTTTTATTATTTGTTTCGACCTATGAATCGGGGTGCAAGTCTAGCTGAGTATCATTTTGTCGAGCATTGCTTTTTAGGGCATGTGATATACATATATATAAGTAATGTTTGCAAATTTTAGCTTATCAAGTTAATCTTATAGTTTATGTTTTCAGCATTGGGTGATATGATATTTTATGTACTTCCCTTTTATCGCTAGACTATGTTTAATTGGAATTAGGGCTTAATTATTCGGGTTCTAGATGGCTATATATATGATTAGGCTCAATATTACTATGCACTAAAGTTAGTGTTAAGATTTGGTTAATGACACTATTTTTATTCTATTTATACTTTAGCTACTTTTAAGCTGAGCTTTTAATTTTTGACTTAAATTTTATTCACCTGGCAAGCTTGTTACATAGGGTTATATATATATATATATATATATATATATATATATATATATATATATATAGGAAACCTCTTTTCTACACCCGGGTGTAATTACACCCTATATCGTATCTCATAATGTAGAGAGTATCTCGCGTAACGGAGGGTATGTACGTGTAGTATATGAGTATCTCGCGTAACGGAGGGTAAAAGATATTTTTCCTATATATATATATATATATAATGTGTGGTATAAATGGATTGTGCCTTTGTATGTCCTTCGTTATAATTAAAAATGCAGTGCTTAATTGCAATTTTTCCATCTCATTGAGGTTGCGTGGCAACGGGTGGACGGCAACGTAGGTGCCGATCCTGGACTGATTTGGACTTGGACACTTAAAACACACCCCGAGGACCGAAATATGAGTTTTGAGAGTAAAGAGGCCACACATCTACAGTCTTTTAAGTTCTATTCTAAACGACTTCGCCTTCTAACTTTTTAATTTCTAATTTTTTTCTAGCTTCTAGCATTTTTAAGCTAGAAGTCACTTGAAATACGTCGACTTCTAATTTTGTTATTTTTTAATTTTTTGCTTTTGCTTGTTTTTTTGCTTTTTTCTTTCTATTGTTCATGAGATATAACAGTATTATTTTTTTTATTTTTTCATTTCCCTTTAATTGAATGATTCGAAAAAACTAACAACCGCTACAGTACAAATTACAGTTTGAAGCTAGAAACTGTAGCCTACAGCCGATAGGAGCGGCCCCTTAGGGCCTATCATGCATTTTACTCTTTTTTTAAAGTGTTTTACTCTTTTTTTTAAAGTGTTGTTTCTGAAATCCACAAAATCGTAAAGATTCAGGAAGTCGATTGACAAGATCTGCCACGTTCATACTTATGTCTTATTTAAAAGTGATGTGACATTTTATTATAGCTTTTAGCTATTTTCGAAAGAGATTGAGAGAATAAGAGATACTACTAATGAGAACCACTCCGTTCAAAGCACCTGCAACAACTTCTATAAACGATTTATAGAAATCACCTTAGAAAATCACTTTATTTAAAGGTCAGTTTCTGAAAGCCAAATGTCAGAAACTGGTTGGACCAAACTTCTTAACCTCTGCACAGCTGTTTTCGAGCAAATCCTAACATATATTTATTCTTTTTCATGGTGCCTAAGAAAATGCAGATTTAGGATGGTAAAAACTATGAATACATGAACGATCGCCAGTGAATACAAGCATTGTAACAGTCTCAACAGGGACAGATAGGAATGGCGCAATGAGTTATTTCTAACATAACAATAATGTTACATGTTACGTGCGAGCTCTGAAGGCATGAAAAAGGGGGAAAAAAGAGCAAAATGGCTTCGTTTTCAACTGATTCCACTGTTCATCAGGGTATTATCACAAGTAAGGAGAATCCATGTGCTGGTCATCTCCCTCGTTGCCGATCATCATCGGGGGTAGGCCAGGATCGGGGCGGGGAAAGAGCAGTTTCAGGCGAAAAGCATCCACGCCATTTAGATAGTATCTGTACAGCCTCTTTGCTCGGATAAAACCAAGGCGACCGTACAGCGCGAGGGCGCCCTTATTTGTAACTTCTGCTTCAAGTGTCACCTGGATTGCAAGCACAAGTTGGATGTCAACACTTCAGTTTTTAACATATTCTTGTGGAAACTACACGTTAATCTAGGGCCTAAGTTGTCAACCTTGTTTTCATTTTTCATTTCAAAGATGTTATAAACCATCTATAGACCAAGCAAGACTATTATGATGGGCACCAAAGTATGATAGGTGATAAGCTTGTCACATGTCAAAATTTCAGATCAAATGGAAATTTAGGATGGAAAGACTAATAGAAATGGTAGTATAATTACCTCCTCACAGCCAGATTCCATCATTACCCGAATGGATCTAGTAACCAGCTCAGTTGCTGCATCATGAAGAAATAGATGGTTAGTTGATTAAGATCAGCCTAATATACAAGTTAAAACTGCTAACGTTGAAATTGCGAGGGTTCCAACACAAGGAGTTGACAAAAGATTAGTACTATGTGGTGCAAATCACAAGCACCAAGCAACTTCACTATTTTTTTTAATTGAAATAAACAATGCCCTGATGTGCCACGGACTGTACTACCTTACATGAGCCGTCTAGAACAATCTGAACATACAAAAATCGGCGCAGAAGATTACTTCACCTACAAAATACTAGACATCACTTCACCAAAGTTTGCTAATTTCTTATCTAAATAATAATGCAAATCTCAATCGCATCTAGCCAATGAACCTAACATCCAAGAATTAAGCAAATATGCCTTTTCTTTCCGCAAATCAAGCAGACACACACAAGGTCCAACATGTCAATGAGAAGAGGGTTTCCCAAATTGTTATCACTTTATTGCACAGCATGGGATGATCCTCATATACAAACATATACAAGGAAAATGAGCTGATATGGGCCTAACTACTCTTAACACAACAAACCCAAAAAAATACTTCACATAGCAACTTCTTTCTGGAAAAAAAAAAGCATATAGAAAGCTAAGCATTCTAAGAACCTACTCAATGATCTAAGATTACTAATTCCCTACAAAAACAACCAACATCGTGTCAAAGAAACTAACTGCACATAAATGGCTCCTTCAAAAAAAATTCAGAAAAACACTGAGCTAACCAACCAAGTATCTATGCGAATGTCAAGCCAAACATAATTCTATCCAACATAAAGCAAACATATAGAGAGAACAACAAACAACTAGAAGTGTGGAAGGATGATTAAGCAGAGAGCTCCAGTTAGTCGTTTCTTGACACACACAAAAGTAATAATGAGATAAACTTAACCAAACATAACAAGGAAAAAAACATTATGTCATACAAACATAAGAATATCAAGAACAGCATATAGCAATCGTTGGAAGATTGTTGATTTGAACAAAAACTCGCCACACCATCATCCACTTGTTGGTCAAATTGGAACAAAAAACTGCACCATAAGCTCAATTTGTAGGTTGGTTAAGTTGTTTAGTTAGGTTGATGAGGAGTTGTAGACAAACATGGGAACATGCAGTATGTCAGTCACAAATCTGTTTTGGGGGCTCTTGTGGAGCACACAGCATATGCAGAAACTAGAATATTTCTTTCCCACATAAATCTAAAGCAAAGGGAAAATGCTTCCTTTTGAGACAGATCAAGCAAATAAGCAAATTGGAATACCTCCCATTGCAAGCATTAAGGAAATAATTCTCCCATTCAAACCAAACAAACAGAAAACTCCAGACACCTTTCATAGCAAGCTTATCGCTTATCTTTAAAATACTAAAGGAAACAGTCAAACAACCCCTTGTAATGAATCAAATGAATATTTAACAACAGTTAATCTTGCCCTCCTACAATAGGATTCAACATTTTAACCTCGCAAAAACATCAAGAATGAAAGACCACCCCTCATACATGAGTAAACGGCATCTCAGCAGCTCCATGCACTAGATGAAACCTTGCAGCAGAATTGCTAATTTCTCATGTAATTCAACAATGTCATATACACAAGCAAGATCTCTGAGGCTTATTAAATGATCTCTCCACGGCATTGTAAGTAAGCAAGACTGGCAGTTTCCAATAATGTCACCAAGTCAATACTGGCACCTTACACATACACGCAAAACAAGATCGCGCCATGCCTAACAACAATTGAAGAACTTCACTTCTTTCTCAGAAATCTAGACGGACTCACCGATTCCTCGGCCTCGGTAGGGCTTGAGGACGACGAGCATGGCGATGTACCCCCTGAAGGCGCCCCTGTGCTCCCCCATCTTGCAGACCACCGTCCCCACGCACTTTCCCTCCTTGGCATCAAACGCCTTCCGACGAATGCCCCCAGCCAAACCGAGCAACCATCAAGAACACATCAGATCCACAAACGGTGGGCAATACGAGAGGAGAAAGCGAGAGGGGGCGAAGGGCGCACGAGGAAGGTGAGCTGGGGCCAGAGGTAGACGAAGTAGCGGTAGGTGAAGATGGAGTAGGGCTCGCTGAGCTCCGCGTCCACGAGTGACATCACCAGCGGCAGGTGCTGCTCCCCGCCGTAGCTCACGTACGTAATCTCGCCCCCGTCGCCGGAGGACTCGCCGCTCTCGGCGGGCGCCGCAGCCGACATCGCCGCCAGAGGAGGGTAAGTCGTCGGCGGCGGCGGAGATTAGGGGGAGGAGCGGGGCACGGCAGCGGAGAGCGAGGAGCGAGGCGGCGGCAGAGGCTACCCCAGGCACGCACGGGCTGATTTGACAATGGGAGCCCAATTCCATCCCGAGAGGAACTGGGCCTTGCACCTTTCGGCCCAGCCCGGTAAATGTTCAGGTCTGCCCGAGCACGCGACGTGGCGTCGGATTTTTTTCACTGTTGTTTTCAGTTTCTAAAAGTTGCTTTTTGAATTTTCTATAGTAACTAACTTTTAAACGGAGTATTTTTTTTAAAATATGATCTACTAGTTAATTGTAGTACATACTTTATTGACTTCATTTATATCGGTAAAAACCGTACGTGAGTTTCTATTACTCTGTAATCTCTCGTACAAACAGCCCAAAAGCTACAACCGCAGCCAAAAAGAACAGACCCAAATTTAGCCTTACCTTCTTCAGATTTGACCTAGGTTCGTACAACGGTGCCAAATCAGCCGTTGTTTCGCCTGCCACCTCAACTGAAAACCGAGCCAGAGGAACGAGAACGGGAGATGCGCAACATAAAATAGACAACAGCACAAACACTTGCTGGTAAGAGTAAACAATGGTGGAGCCAGTATAATAATTTAGAAGACTGAACGGACTTAACCATATATAGACAATAAACACAAACAAATTAATATATATACATGACAAAACCAAAATTGGTTACCGTAATAGTTTTAAACTAGAAGCATAATTAACACGTATGTTAATTGGATAGATGAAAAGATAAGAAGATATGGCAACAAGTACCTGGCTACGCCAATACCAATGCAACATTATATTAGTGTATCGTATAACATTGTAATGTATTCACATTATATATGACTATCGTATAACCTCCTCATTTATGAAAATTGACAAATGACTATGAATCAATGCATCACCAATATCATTTCTATGACTGATTCACAATTCACATATATCATTCACAAGAAGTAGATCATATCTCCCCCCGGTCCTTAATTCACTAATTCACTGGGACATGATCACTGGTTCACAAATCACAAGATGACAAGAAAAAAAAATGAGGAACAGACAAATTGACAATGTAGTCCTCAATCCTCAGCGTCATACCTTTCTCTCGGTCTCCCCAAACCCCAAGCAGTGCCAGCGCTGGTGCCCCTGTTGGCTACCTATGGGCTGTGGTTGCCGTAATGCCGCCCCTTGGCCCCTTGCCGCCTCCTCCCACGGCTATTAGTCGTCGCCTGTTCGCCCCTCTTGTCATCTTGTGCAGAGCCCTGCGGCTTGTCGAACTGCCAAGTTGTTGCTCCGTGTGCCATCAGCGCTAGCTTGTGAGTGAGATCTAAAGGCTGAGGGAGGGGGAGGGAAGCAGGGAACCGAGCGACCGCCGAGGCCGAGTAGGAATAGGGAACAAATTAGGGATCAAGTGACTATTTTAGGATGGACAGAGGGCATCGGGGGCATGATGACATGATGTATGGGCCATTGGCTACCTCATGTTCTATAGCCCATAGGGGCCCATGACCCATATAATGGCCCAGCCAGGTAGCCACTTAGGCTCTGTGACAACAAAGTGCCTGGGAACTTGCTCGTGCTTGCGTTACGATCTCCCCTCCTCCCTCCATTGCTTATCGCTGGTGAGTTCGGGCAATTGCCTAAGCTCGTCGAGCAGTGCCTCCGCCTTTGAGAGGAGGTATATAGACAACAATAGTCTTAACTGGTGTAGATGATTTTACCTAAGTGGTGCACTATTATATTTTTTGTAATTTTCATATTCTGGAATTTTTGGAAAAAAAATTAAATAATTTAGGGAAAATTTTGAAATCCCCAAATTAGAAATCAAATCAAATAATATTTTTTAGTTATTTCATATTTTCAAAAAAAAAAGGTGTTACGTTGCATCAACCATCGCCTTCCACCACACACAGGACACCCAACTAGACAATTGCAGTCGACGTCTCTCGAGTCAACAGAACCTCCGGGTGAACATGGATCAAATACGGATTGGATAGTGCTCAAACTATATTCACATCCATATTTTTTTTCTCAGATTTGAATACGAATCGAGCAAACGTTGAATACGAATATGGACTAGACAAATATCGAATTCGAATTCGAATCGAGTATCTACTCTATTTGGTTGGATCCAAATATCCTCATAACTTATGTAGTATTAAGATATTAATGACATTTTATTCTCGTGCAATTACGCTTAATCATTCTAATTCATTTACTTCATCTAAAGAAACACGAATTCACAATTAATTAAAAAAATTTGTCCAACTAATTAGTCGTATTGTAATAAAATATGCATATTGTTTCGTCGAATATGAATACGGACGCGAATAGTCTGGATAAAATAATATTTCAGATGGTAAAAGTCTATACCATATTTACATCTATATTTTTATGCGAATACGAATAAGATAAAAATTGTTAATCGGATAGAAAAATCTATACCATATTTATATTATATCAAATACAGTAATTGAATAATACAAATAATTTGTATCCATTTTTCATCCGTAATAGCACCCACCCCTGATCTCGCGGTCGGTGGTGTCACCCCCTCGAAATCTAAGATCGGTCACTCCATTAACCCCTAAAACCTTACCCGATGAATCCCGATCCTAACCACCGCGAAGCTCAACAGAGGATGGCTCCGCTGCCGCCACGCGGTAATGAACGATCAAGACGCACTGCAAGGTTTTTTTTTTTTTATTGTTTTGATGAAGAGATCATATGCGCGCCTGCCTGTTTATCGTTCAGAAACCCAATCTAAAATTAGTCTGGGTTCATACCGTCCACGTCCAGCCCATGCATGCAAAGCCATACAGGCGCGCGCACGCAGGAGCAGGTCGCCGGCCGGCCGGGCAATGCAACGTGAGAACGCCCTCGTTTCTCTCCCACCCATGCATGCGCAAAACCCCAACCTCTCCTCCTCCTATACGCTTCAAAGAGAACGACAAGGGAGAAGCCATCCTCTCCAAGAAAACCAATCCACACAAACCAACACAAGCAACAACAGCGACATGGCTCGCCTTGTTGGCATCGCCCTGGCCGTGGTCCTGGTCTCCTGCCTGTGGGCGGCGGCGCTGGCGTACGCCGGCAGTGGCGGGTACGGCGTGATGGACTCGGTGGCGGCGGCGTCGTCGGCGAGGACGTGCCACGGGACGCTGGGGCAGTGCGCGGTGGGGGAGGACGAGGAGCTGGGGACGCCGGACGAGGCCCTGCTGCGGCGGTCGCTGGCGGCGAGGAAGCCGACCAACCGGTACATCAGTTACGCGGCGCTGCGGGCCGACCAGGTGCCGTGCAGCAAGCGCGGCCGGTCCTACTACAGCAACTGCGCGTCGCAGCAACCCGCCAATCCCTACCGCCGTGGCTGCTCCGCCATCACGCGCTGCTCCCGCAACATGAACTGACCGATCATATGCACGGATCGAGGTGAGGAGGAGGAGGTGTTGATGGATGCATTGACTTAATTATTGTGTGTGAATTAATTACTGCTGCTACTGATCTTAGGTGTAAGTAGCTTGATTCGTCGTTTCTTGTCTTTTACGTTTTCAATCAGTGCTTGGTTTGATTTCTGCTCGTCGAATGATTTTGGTTATTGCTTGTATGATTGGTGTACTGAAATAATGGTTAACAAAGGTAAATGGGTGCCTGACTAATTCATCATATATATGGATCTGATCTTCGGTTCATGCTTTTCTTTTTCTTTTTCTTTTTCTTAGGTTTGTTTGCTAGATCAGATCGTAGTGTTTGCACTGCCCACCATTAGTCAGTTCAACCGGTTGCATCCAAGTTTCCAAAACAATAACTCAAACTAGAGAAATATAATTGAGCTTTAGTTAAGTTGTCTCCGGTACGGGCTTTTTCTTTTTAGATTGTAAAAGTTGTTTTTCAGATTTTCTACGATAACTAGTTTTCTAGCGGAGTATCTTTTTAATGTGAGATCTACAATTTAATTGTAGTACACACTATAGCGACTGCCTCCTAGATACCTCTTTATCTTAGACCATTGGATTCAATCAAATGTACGGACCTCGTCACTTTCAGGCACTGTGGAACATCTCAAACCGAAACTCAAAACGGATCGATCCTTTTGGTTCAAGAAAGGAAAACAGAAATAGCCAAGGCAATAATACATATAACTAAAAGCACTCAGTAATGAAGCTTAATTCATCCACATACATGACAAGAGATACATGTCACGAAGGACTCACAAAATACATGGCTCACACGTCACAACCACACCGCGCGCGCGCACATTATTTAGCAAGCACGCACCGATTAATTGATCTGACCATTGATTACTTAGCATGCATGGGCTTAATCGATTAGATTATTATATGCGGAGGGGCATGCAGGCAGGCCGGCTTCACTTGCCGCAGTTGCAGTCAGCGCAGGAGCAGCTGGTGCCGCACTTGCACTTGCCGTCGTTCTCGTACGCGACCTCCTCGACCACCTCGATGTGGCTGCATCGATCGCATATGTGATGATAAGTTGACACAGTTTTTTTAAATAACCAACTGTCTGCAACGAGCAATAAAATCCTGATTGATCATTACTCAATCAGGTGTTATTAGTAGCAGTAGTATAATTTAAACGGGGTTAATCAAATGGAATTATCCGTACGTGTTCTTGGGTGTGACACATGAATACATATATATACAAACAGAAACAACAAAAAAAATCTAAACCGCTTATTTGGTGTGTCAAACCCATAAGTCTTGTTAGGCATACCATCCTAGGAGGAAAATATTCAGGTTTAGCAGAACTCCAAAAAAGATTCAACTATATATAAAATTGTAGCAGTGTGACTTTGATCCCGTTCACTGGTTTTTATAGAAAGAGCATAATACTAGAATTTTTGAGGGAAGATGCTGTCCTGTAACCGATGTACTCTGGATTATCAAGGTAGAGATCTTCTCATGGAAGGCTGCCGGATGTGTTTCAGCTTTTTAGTCTTTTGTGTATAACCTTTTGGTGCTACCTTAGCACGGCTGTTCGAGATTACTAGGTATTTTTTTATTTGGTTTTCAGAGAACTTTCTTCCTGTGTTTTGTACGTTGATCTTGTTCTATCCTAGGCCTTCTTAACATATTTGGTCTAGGTTTCCTTCTGCCCACCCGTCGTAAAAAGAGGTGGCGTTTTAAGAGAGTTTAAACCTTTGTTTTTTTGGAGGGAGATGCAAGCTCATGTATCTCACCTAGTTAGCTTGTTTTATATATGCGAGTCTGGTTTTCTACTATTTTGCTATTTATAAGTTGGTATGATTTTTAAAACTCTAAGTCGATTTTCCTGACATTTGGATTCTTTGAGATGTTTGTGTCGCTATTCCGTGTGTCTTTATGCGGGTGCAATTAGTTATTATAGTCATCCTCAAGGATCATGAACCCAACGGTGAAACGTCATGGGAAAAAACCCCGGAAAATCTATAGTTCTAATATATAGTTGGTGAGGCTTGAATCATGCCCGTTAACTACTCACCAGAATTATGGATCGGTCGTGATTATTTTGGAAGTGTTGAGAGACGAAAGAGAGTACTGACCTCTTCTCCGAGTCAACTATGACGACGCCATAGCTGTCGCCTTTCTTCCTGCAAATTGATCACCAGCATCCAGTGCTCATCATCAGTCAACACACGCATGTTGTTCATGAGCTACTTAGCAAAATGGCTACTAGTTTCACCCAATCATATATGAGCAGAAGATAGAGGGAGATTTTGCACTTACACGCACTGGCTCTTGTCAGCACAGTCGCAGTTGCCGCACTTGTCCGACATGTTGCAAGCTTGATGAACTTGCTCGCTCTACGTACTAGCTTGTGCAGGAGGATGGATGGATGCGTTTGCTCTTGCTGGCCTGGTGATCGAGTGATGAGGAGCGGTCGCCGGTATATATAGCGGCGGGAGGCGTGAGCCCCGCGCGCGCGCCTTTGTCGAGCTCCACAACTAGCTGACGGAGCTGCACGGCTCGCGCACGCGCTCCACCGCTCCCCATCACTCCAAACGAATCTCTCTTCTCGCTGTTATCTCCATAGAAGAGGAAGAAAAAAAAAAAGAGAAACTTAAGAATCTTCTTCTCAGGATAATAATAATTTCTACTACTTAAAAAAGAGAGTTAGTATTGATGATTCATCTGTCCCTTTCAACTCTTTCTTTACCTCCCTACAAAAATCGAATTAACAAAAACAGAAAAAGTGATCTACTAAAAAATAACAAGAGAGTTCTACCGGATGCGCGGTAGAGCCGAGGATACAGAGATACAAAGTGGCCGAGCGCGGAGGTGGAGCCGACGGCATGAGCTGAACAAGCCGATCCCGACAATGTCGATTCAATGTGGTAAAATACTATAAATTTTTTATCCATAGTAAAACACGAGTATTCAGCTAGCAACAGTAATAACAACAACAACAATAATAATAATACGTCCGTCTCTTTCACTTGTGGAGATCCGCGTCTACACGTCGTCGACATCCATCAAAGCTTTTTCGTTTTGGCGCTACGCTGAAACTTGAGTAGTGGATGAGCAGCGCACGGTACGTTCGATTCGCACGCGTGTCCACCCATCGATCGGTGATGCAGGCGTACGCCATATATGCATAGACCGAAGCTTGCACGCTGAACCGCACGCACTTTTTTTTTTTTGATAGAGAACCGCACGCACTTTGATCCATGGCAGGTTAGGGACGTGGGCTTCTCAGTAGTCTGATCGCGCCGGCTGGTCAGGCTATGGCGAGTACTGCGTGTCCGTCCGTGGAACGGTTGGAAACCACATCCTCACTTTGGATCTATTATCTATGTGTTTCCTGCATACAATTTCCATTGGTGAAAAAAGACTAGATCATACAATTAGAGACCCATTCATCAAATCAAAGTGGAAATGAAAGGAGGGACGACCATATATCTATAGGCGATTTCTTTTAGACTGTAGTTTTAGCTTTCGGTTTATAGTTTTTGAATTCGATTGATTGTAAGAGACAATATGTGAAGTAAATATGTGATTTTGCCTGGTATTTTTGACGGTACAATATCTACTACATATATATATATATATATATATATATATATATATATATATATATATATATATATATATATATATATATATCTGTTTTAAAAAGACATATAATTTAAAAGCTAGCTATTGAAGTAAAAAATGATAAGCTAAATTCAAAGTCCAACTGAATCCACCGCTCCCAGAATTCAAAGCACAACCGAATCCACCCGCTTCTAGATCTCGACTAACCTCCTCTAGCTTCTTCTCTATCTTAGCTAGCCCACGTATATGATTTTCATTTTATACACTTCGGAGAATATTTATGCAAGCATCTTCACCGAAAATGAAACTTCAGTTCATGCTTAAATACACCCTTGTCAAATCAAGCTGCTGGCCTGCATGCCAGAATAATATCTCTCAAATCGTGACCATACATGTGGCAGGTAGCAGGGCCAAACCTTATCACCTTTGTTGCTTCTGAAGATTTTACCCTCCCGTAGAAGTCACTGTCGATTGTCGTACGTGTCGATTTCCAACTAGCTTCTTTCTTTTTTTCTTTACGAAATTCCCCACAAGCTACTTTGCAAATTTGCATGCATCCATTTTTTTTTAAAAAAAAGAAAAGATGATTTTGGATTTTTGTGGGCTTATACTTCCCGAGGGCCCAGGGCCGAAACGAGCAACGTTGAGGCAGGCGCGCCAGTCGGACACGGATTGTTCGATTGGACACTGCATGCGTTGTTGTCTTCAGTTGTTCAATTGGGCCCGTAACCTAGTACTATACCAGCGATATTTTTTCTTTTTGCAAATCGACCAATATCGAGTTCCTTTTAAGGGGAAATATTTAAATACAAAATACGATACAAGATATTTTACATGGGTGTTTAAAGAACGAGAGAGTACAGTTGTATCATCAAACGCCCATATAAAAGTCATCTCTTCCGATGAAAGGACCTCTCTATAGGTAAGTCTGTAAAAAAAGCACGGAACTCGCGAGTTAATTGAGCTCGATTTGTTCTAGACTTAATTCGAGTTCGACTCAAATTTTAAATGAGCCAAACTTGAGCTTGATTTCGAGCTCGTGAGTTTCACCAAGCCGAGCTTGAATAGTTCGTGAGTCTCAATTCGAGCTTAAATAGTGATACATATTAACTCTTACCGAATTTACCTGAGCTGAATTCGAGCTCGAGCTTTTATTATTGTTGAAAATTAGTGTATTTTTGAATTATTTCGACTGTTATCGAGGTTACTCGAGCTTATGGATTCTCTCGAACAAGCAAATGGGATGGCTTCTTCACTGTCGTTTCGAAGTGGTTTATCACAACAATCTTTTTGAAATGACTCATCAGTATTTGATTCGTTTACATAAACATTTATGCTAAGACCAAAATCCATAAGCCGCAGCCATAAGCTGTAAGCTACAACCAAAAAATCCACCTATATATTACCCATTAATTGGAGGTAGTTATAGGCTTAGTCAGCGGGGTTCACGCTTTGACTTATCACTTCCTACTACAGTGGCTAGCTTTTAAATGACGTGTCTTTTTAAGACGTAGTCTACAAGTTGATTATAGTGGACACTATATCGAGTTAAGATATACTGGCTAAAATCACATGCGATTTTCTCTCTCTTTATATTATCTCTCGCGAATAGCTAGAATTCAAAAACTATAAGCTAAAAGCCTAAGACACAGCCCAACAGAACCCACCCATATGCACGCGTAAGCCAAACAGAATCCATTCGAACTTTTTTTATTGTTGAAAATTAGTGCATAATAAATTATTTTAATTGTTATCGAGTTTCAACGAGTCAAGCTCGAGCTTAGACCGAGCCAAGCTCGAGGCTTGGTCCATGATCGGAACCTAATTCGAGCTCGATTCAAGCTTCTACTGAGCTCGAGCCTAGAAGGGTAGGCTCGCTTGTGGTCGGCTCGTTTACATCCCTATTTGTAGGTGCTTGGATGATTATGATTTAGCTCTTTTTAGTTTATGACTTATGGTCCTATTTGTGTTGGTTTCTGCTTCTTACTTCTGCTTAGAAAAGATAAAAGCTAATATGAACACCCAGTTTTTTCGAAGCAGCGTTTTCACTTCTCTTGTTACCGTCTCGCTCTAGGGATAAAACAGGGGGTCACGTGTGTATCACGCACCCAGCTCCTCTCGCTCCCAACATGCGCACGCATCTCTCTATCACTTTTTCATCGCTCACCCCTTATTTTAACAACTACTACTCATTTTTAGTTAAAAACCATAAATCATAGCCAAAGACCATTAGCAAAAGCCAATACGAACGTCCCTATAGCTTATGGATTCCCTTGAACAAACAAATGGGATGGCTTCTCCACTGCCGTTTGGAAGTGGTTTATCATGACTACCTTTTCGTAGTGACTTATCAGTATTTGATTCGTTTACATAAACATTTATGCTAAGATAAAAAATCATAAGCCTTAGCTATAAGCTGTAAGCCACAGCCAAAAAACCCACCTATATTACCCATTAATTGGAGGTAGTTATAGGCTTAGTTCAGCGGGGCTCACGCTTTAGCTTATCACTTCCTATTATAGTGACTAGCTTTTAAACGGTGTGTCTTAAAACATGGTCTACAAGTTAATTATAGTAGACATTGTATTGAATTTAGATATACTGATCAAAATCACATGTGTTTTTTTCTTTATACTATTTCTCACAAATAATTAGAATTCAAAAAACTATAAACCAAAAGTCTAAGACACGGCCCGACAGAATCCATCCATATGCACGCATAAGCATTTGTTACGCATCGCACCAGTGCACGCTCAAACATGGATGCTACAAAATGTGAAACACATCAATCCTGCGTCGCAAGAAAAAACAGTTTTCTTTTCCTACCTACCTCTCCAAGCACGCATACATCCTATACGCCCTAAATGACTTGGGAATTAATTTTGCAAAGCCAACTTTATTATATTAGAAAACAAATATGTACACACGGCATGCATTCTAACTCTGGACTGGTATCCTCTCCAAAAGAAAACATTGTCGGCTGGTACCTAGTAAATATAATAACGAAGTTACTCCTAATTAATCTGAGAGAAGTTCTATCGGGGAAAAAACCTTGAGAGAGGAAAAAAAAACATGTTGCATGTAAACAAGCTGGCTAAAAGCTGCATCTAAAAGCTGTTTTTCAGCTTTTCTACAGTAACTAATTTTTAAACGGAGTATTTTTTAAAGATAAAGTCTACTAGTTAATTGTAGTAAATATTTTACTGACTTCATTTATATCGGCAAAAACACACGTGTGTTTCTATTATTCTATAATCTCTCGTATAAACAGCCACAAAAAGTCACAAACTATAGCCAAAAATCACAAACCGCAGCAAAAAAGAAGAAGCATTCAAATGAGCCATCCATGTGCATATCAAATGTCCACCAAGATCCAGTCACGCGAAGAACTTGGGCTGGCAGCTGAGGGTCCTCGCCATCGTCTTGGTCGCACGGAGCTGGTCGTGGGACGTCGCCGCCGACGTCCGGTGGTTGAAGCTCCTCCGCGCAATGTCCCTCATGGAACCGGCGAGGGAGAGCTTGGGGTTCAGCCTGGTGGTCGCATTGAAGTCCCTGCACACCGCCATGTGCGACCGCAGCGCCTCCTCCACGCCGCCGGGCTGATCCCGTCGCATCTGCTCGCTCACCGCCTCCGTGCAGAGGCCGCACACCCAGTCGCCGCAGTACGCCGCCCGGATGCGGCGGATGTAGGCAGCGGTGCAGTCCTCCGACATGCTGCAGCACGCGCATCGCACCGTCTCCACGTCGTTGGAGATGATGCCTTCCGCTGCTCCGCCGGCGATGAGCTGATCCGCGCTGGCGTTCGAGCACTCCGAGTATGATCGCCTCAGCTCTCGATCCTCCTGAAATTTAGACAGAGATATATGTCACTTATGTACATATATGCAAGTTTTGCAAGAAAATTTTAACCTTTTCTTTTTGGTGTGGAACAAGCTTTTAAATATTGCAGTAGCCAACGTTCTCAAAACCGGTTTTGAATTTTTAACAAAGGGTCTGGTAGGACCGATAGCATCAATTTAAGGAAAATTTCGGTAGTCTTCGGGCCAAAAATTTCAAGTAAAATCTCAAATAAAATCGGTTGATGTAAACCGGATGAACTCGAAGTAAAATAAATTATTTGGACCGGTTTGAACTCTAGCCGGAGGTGCTCGATAGCTAACAATTTTTAGCATTTTTGGCCGATATTTATAATCCTGTAGTAGCTAATAATTAAGCAAAGTCCGTAAACAGCTAATTAGAGCAGTATTCTCGAATATATTTAGAGGCATGTTTGAGCATTTAAGCTGATATACACTTGCAAATTAAATGCGAAATTAGTTGGAATAAGATGATTGATTACCTTGGGCTGTAGGAAGACCTTTGTTGCCTCGAAGCCTGTGGCTCCCGGCTTCTGCATGCCTGTCATCTCTTGCATGTTAAGCTAGCTATTGATATGATTTGGTTGCTGTGTACTAGCTAGGGTATACGATGATTAATGTGAATCAACAAGATGCACGATTAGATCCCATTTATAGGCACCATTTGTCAGGGTACGTAGCATATGTTGATAAAGTAGTGCAACTTGGATGTTGCTTTGCAACTGAAAGAAAGCGAGGTGATTAGATTTTGCACATAGGGGCGTTCAGCAACTTGTTCCATGAAAGAGAACGTGTGTGTGAGAGAGAGATCTCTAGCTATTAGCTAGCTATATATAGCTATTGCTCTTGCGACGGTTAGGGCGTTATCTATCATGTTCCATCGATATCGATCCGGACATGGATCTTTGTGTGCAAATTAATCATTGATGTCACCTCTACTACTGAACTGGTACTGTCTCAAGATCGACCTGAATAATAGTATGCGATCGAGTGGTTAGCTGTCAAGCTCCCAAGAGCTTGGAGCTAGATCAGGGGCGTGCTTAGATATAGGTATAGATCTATCCATAGCTAACTTTACCTGCTGTCTTCCTAACGAACAAACTAATATCTCGATCGAGAAAAGGACATCCTAGTGAAAAGTGAGTGATGTGAAGTGGGGGATGGATGGGATTGATCAAATTCACATGCGGATTTATCTTGATGTCAAAGAGGGAAAAGGAACATGCCAGGTGTTGATACTAGGATAAAAGTCCATTAATTCAATGATATGTAGTTAATTCGATCATATGTAGCATTCATGTACGTAGTGCAGCAGATGTGCATGCCATGGTCACTCCACACCTCATCTAGTGTATATATATATATAGAGAGGAAAAATACCTTTTACACCCGGGTGTAATTACACCCACATCTAATATACTACTTATAAATAAACTTAAAATACTCCTTTACCACTTTAGGTATACTCATATACTAATTATAAGATACCCTAATGTGAACCACATGAAAAACTTGTAAAGGAGTTCATAGTTCTTAGCGTATTTTGCAAATACCTTCATATACGCACATAAAAAGAAGTATGTCAAAATATATATATACATACCATCTCTGAAAAATCGTTTATACCACCTTAATGGTCTTAAATACTCGTATACTACACGTACATACCCTCTGTTACGCGAGATACTCCCTATATTATGAAATACGATATAGGGTGTAATTACACCCGGGAGTAGAAAAGAGGCTTCCTATATTTATGTGTGTGTGTATATATGTATATATATATGTATATATGTATATGTATATATATGTGTATGTGTGTGTGTATATATATGTGTGTGAGCGCGCGCGCAAAATGGCGAGCTAGCACTTATTGGGCAACCGTGTATAATTGTTGTGTTGATGGGGCATGTGCTAACGACGTAACCTTGCTAGGTATACATCACTCAGTTGTTAAAAATTATCTGCTATCTTTAGCTGAGTGAAGGACGTAGCAAGGTGAACAATTTAAAATTATCTAACTTTTTTAGACGAAAATGATCAAACATTTTGAAGAACTGATGAAGTACTTTTCAAGTGTACATACTTGAGATGAAGACCGTACTGTTTGATCTTCTTTTTTTTTCCACTTAGCCTTCTTGAAATGACTAGTCGTAAAAAGTGAGGCTCGAAAAAGTTTGCGTTGTCATTTTCATAATTCAATCATAAGATATTAATCTTCGAAAGGAGATCATCAGGTATTTTGGAAAAAAGAAATGTTAGCTAAGGCTAGTCTCAGTGGGAGTTTCATCTGCATTTAATAGGCTGCCACATAGGTATTTTTGATGATATGGTAACATTTTTAAGAAGAGAGAGAATAAGTGAGTTTCATCTAGATGAAACTCTCTTGGCACGATTACCAACTCTATGAGTCATGAAATTAAATGTCTATGAAATAATAGAATGAAACTATGCATTGAGGATGGATGTTTCATTTCATTTTACATGATGTGGCAGTCTTGGAAACAACGCCATGAAACTCTCTACTGAGAATGGCCTAAGTAGCTACTGGCGGCGATGAATAATTTGTTAATTTTTAATGATTCCGTGAGATGAATAGTGTCATTTCGAACCCCCATTCAATCGCCTTCATCTAAGGACCACTCATGTGTGGGCAAGATAAAAAACTACAGTAGAGGCCCATGCACCTGACCAGAAAGAAGCCACACGCACGAATCAAGAAATATGCAGATACAATTGCAAAAGAAGTGGTAATTAATAACGGGAGCCAGCTAATATTAATCAGCCAAATAATGGGTGTTGTTGTAGTTGACAAACTAAACTTTGACTGCCCTTTCATAAAAAAAAAACTAAAACTACAATGCCATATATATACTATAGTAGATGATCACATAAATAGATGATCAATGAGAGCATGCCATTTTCGGTACATATATAGGACTACCTAGCTATCTGCTGCCCGCGTGTTTGTATCCCAATCAATCAAATCGACAAACTGATCGATCGAGCTGATTATGTTGGGGAGCGATATTAAGAAAAGTTGGGATGATATGCTCGAAATGATCCAAATGGTGCAATTGTGGTGTCGAAGTTGGCGACTTTATCGTATATATCATGTGCTGCTAGCTACAATTCAAATTTATTAATTATAGTTAAGTGTCTGTGAATTGCTACAAAACATCTTATGCACGTATTTCTTATCAATTGAAACATCATAGCACATATAGTGAGATTTGCATTAATAAAAAACCATTTTATATCCAACACAAATAAAAAGATTTTAAAACATTGCAATTGTTGTACGAACAAATTGAATCTAGTAATAGGGAGACGTGACAAGCACACTTAACATAGATAACTTGTTTTAGCCATAGATTCGAAGTTCTATGGAATTACAAACCAAGCATGTCTACCATCTCGACCAGTCCAGAGGAAAACAAGATGAGAGGTAGCAACATTGGATCTCAAATAATTGATAACACGAATAAGTCCTAAAAGAAATTTAACATCAAGCATGTCTGTGCCATCCTGATTGAAAATAGATATAGAGTTGGGCAATTCAAAACTGGCTGAGAAAAAAACTTAATAATTTGATAGTTCATTATAAATAGCATGGAAAGCAAAACAATGATGGGCCTAAAGAGCTTCATAAGTAAATTCATTATTATGTAGAAAATCATTTCTCCTTCCGCCCTCCTACTCAACAAGGCCTTGCAGATGAGGATTCGCTAGAGCTTGCTTCCTTATCTCCACAACAATATGGACATAATGTCAAATTGGCGCAGACATTGTGGTAATTGATGCACATAAACCTACATATCAAACTAATGGAAATAATCATTAGAGAGAAGTAAAACAATTAGTACATTAATGACGTAGAGACCTACACCTTCTAACTCGTTGGCATATCTTGAATTAGGGAAGAATATGAATTTGCTCTCTACCATCGTCGACAACCCACCTAAATATGAATCATAGTAATTAATATACACACACACACACACACAACATGTTGTAAAAATAAAGGTATAGACTCCTTACTAGCAGTTCTGTTGACCTTCAAAAGGGTAGCGGCTAGACAGTGGAAGCTGGCCTTTGCCAGGCACCAATGCGTGATGTGGTGTGCAACATGGTAGTCCCTGACGCATATGAATATCAACTCTTAGTTGTGCATTTATGAAATAGTTGTGAATCCAAAAATGCTAATCATATTTGATCAATGGTTGAAACTCATACCAAACATTCATCAAGGCTACTACTAGAACTCCCCATGTCCCCTACTTTCATTTTTACTAGGGAACATCCCGAAAATGGTAGGGAAAGTCTTTCCCTAGTGCTGTTCATAGGGAATAAGTCCACTGGAAAAGAATGCCAGGGACAATAAAGTGCCCTACGGTTTCCCTTCAAAACATGTAGGGGAATATTTGTTCTCATGGGTTTAGAACCGTAGGGAGCATTGCTCACATGGCAGTGGTGTCCAACATGTAAAGGTTATTTCCCTACGTTTTGGGTTTGAACTCACACTGTAGGGAACATTTATATTTGTTTTTTGCCAGCACCACATCAAAGCTATTTCCCTACAACACCACATCAGATCATACCACTCATCAAACAGTACAGATGTAAACATTTTTTGGCAGCATTTAAATTTTTTTCACATTAACAAATATGTCTCAAAACATCACCACATGAATGATATATATCAAAATACCACTCATGTCACCAAGCCACATATCACAGTCATAACACATATTTCATGAAATATTGCTGACATAATGTCGCAAGCCACATCAAACCAAATTTAGTACATATAGTCATGCTTTCACAAAATTTCTAGCTAGAATGCTAACATCCTGAAATAAAGTCTATCCAACAACAAAAGGAGGTACATTCACCACTTGCATCAAGGTTCATACATCCATATGGTTGAAATATTTCCATAAACTCTTCTAATGTGGCTGACATCAAAATGGGGTAAGATCACCATCCAAATCAGGGGAATTGTTCCCGACAGCACTACCAGGGCCAGCTCTGGGGGTAGGCTGGAGGGGCGCCGGCCTAGGGCCCCGGGCCAGGGAGGGCCCACCCCCCTCCCGCGCCAGACTATCAGGTACCAAACTCCCTAAATAAGGTCAGCTTTATTGGAACTAGAGAAATCTTCTACTGATGATCCAAAAGCAGTAAGTGATGCTCAATCTTTGGTAACTGCACTTGAGAATTTTGAATTTTTAGTTGGTATGGTTATTTGGCATGATATTCTGTTTTCTGTAAATATGGTGAGCAAGAAATTACAATCTAAGATTGTGTGCATGGATGCTACTCTCACACAAATTGAAGGGGTCATCTCATTTTTTTAAGAGGTACAGAAATGAAGGCTTCACTGCTAGTATTGATATTGCAAAAGTTATTGCATTTGAAATGGATGTAGAGCCAGAATTTCCCATAAAACGTCAAAGTAAAAGAAAGAAGCATTTTGATGAACAAAATGACCAAAATGAAGAAATACAATCAGCTATAGAATCCTTCAGAGTTAATTACTTTATTGTCATGATTGATGTTGCAATTGCTTCATTGACTAGTCGATTTGAGCAGTTGAAGGCATTTGAAAATGTGTTTGGTTTCTTATTCAACTCAAAAAATCTAAAGTCTCTGGATGATAATGATCTACGGAGGTGTTGCACTACTTTTGTACAAGCTTTTTCTCATGATGGGTCATCTGACGTTGAGTTCAATGATTTTTTTCTCTGAATTAAAAGTGCTGCAAGTCACCTTGCCAAATGATAAGATGTCGGCATATGAGATTCTTGATTCATACATACTGCAGATTGCTACCCAAATGTCTCTTGCATATCGAATTCTTCTAATCGTACTGTGGATGTAGCCTCACTGAAAGGAGTTTCTCAAAATTGAAATTGCTGAAAAACTATTTGCGGTCTACTATGTCACAAGAAAGATTGAATGGCTTGGCTATGTGCTGCATTGAGAAGAATATCTTGGACGATATTGATCTCGATGTTATTATTAATGATTTTGCATCAAGAAGTGCTAGAAGAGGTTCCTTTTTTATAAAAGACATTGGATATTTGTCGCTCCTATTTGAGGTAAATTAATTCTTACTAGTTACATTTGGTTTATGAACTAGTTAGTACCTAATTAGTTTTATCATGTTAGAACTATTAATTTGTGTCACTTTAGATAATATAAAGTTTAAATTGCATATTTTATAAGTAGAAAAAAAATTTATAGTAAAGGGCCCATAGAGCCGAATTCGCCCTAGGGCCCTTGAAAACGTTGAGCCGGCCCTGAGCACTACCAGATGCATTGACATAGCCTCTGAACATTCCTTGAGCAATTATGCTCAATGTATCATTTGGATTGTCTTCTCCGGTAGCTGAGCCAATAGTATGAGCCTATATAAGACAAGAATTTTAATATAGAATACAAAAGAAAACATAAAAAATATACAAGCTGCTAGTATGAGGCAAAAAGATCATGCATGTCTAACTCTAATGTCATCAGTAATAGCAATACTAGTATTATTTTATAGTGTTGGTGCATATGGGAATAAATGGAACACGTTGCAGAATAGTGAGTATAGATGGACATGGGCACAATAGATCAGCATACATACATTTTCAGGAGATGGGTTTGGAGAGGCAAAAAAAATTCCATATGTAGGAGGTGGCGGCGGTGGTGGCGGAGGCAGTGGAATTGCAGTCGAAGGCATTCTAGTATGCTTAGCCACATTCTACAATTAAAAGATATAATGCTCAAAGTTAAAGATAGCTCAATGACTATTATGTGTGCAATGTGCAGGCTTGTTGCTCTTGTGCTAACACACGATCCATATGCTGATCTGTATAGGCTATTGTCACATGGCAATCTAACATGCTTCATCCATATTTAAATGTATCTTCAGTTCATCCTTAGGTGCTGGGGCTGCTATAGAGTTATCCTCACTATAAGAGGTGCATGCACAAATAACAGTTCAACATGTGAATGGAATAGGTTTTTTCCTGTGTTTCTAAAAAACATGTGAAGGGACAGTTGGATAGCAACACATAAATATGAGGTAGTGGAATTGCAGTAGAAGGCATTCCAGTATGCCTAGCCACATTCTACAATTAAAAGATATAATGTTCAAAGTTAAAAATAGATAAATGACTATTATCCAAAGAAAAAAATGCTATATAGCAACCAATTCTTATGTCAATCAATGTTTAACTCATTTAGAAGAAGATTCACCTATTGTTTAAGTAATTTGGTTCGTGCTCGTGTGATCGGACCAATCGGTTCTACTGGTTGATCAATAGTAGTCGGTGGAGTAGTAGTCATTGAGGGTAGTGCTCAATGTAGTGGACAGATCAGTAATGGTCAGAGGTGCAGGCAGACCAATAATTAGAGATCTTGGAACATAAGTGATCATATGTGACATTCCAAAATTTTCAAATTTTTTTATTTGATATTTTCTAGAATTTAAATCTTCTGTTTTCTTTTGAGTATAGATTAAAAACTATTAAAGTTTGGAAGAAATTGTGTTCTAAAGGAGTTTATTTAATTTTATTTGAGTTCCTTGCATTTTGTTAGAATTATAGGAATTTTTTGAGATTTATTTGGATCTTTTTGCTCATTTCCAAGCTTTATTTTCCTTTCTCAGGTTTTCTGAAAAATCCAAAAAGAAATTAAAATACCTCTCTCCCTCCGGCCGACGCGTGGACGGCTGAGATCTGCCCACGTCACCACCATCCGACCACCCGCTCAATCCCACCTTCCCCTCCCTTGGGCCGACACGTGGCCAGCCTGATCACGGCCACGTCTCCACATCGGCCCATCCTCGCCGTCCCTTTTCACTTAAACCCCTCGACCGCTCGATGTTCCCCTCTTCCCGGTGGCACAATCTCCGTCGCCCGTGCCCCTCTCTTTCTCTCCCCGGCCCACCTGTCAGCCACCCCTCTCCTCTCTCTCGCTGCACCGCGTGCCCGCCTATTAGGCCGTCGTCTCCTTCCTCGCGCCGCAACCACCTCCGCAACCGCCTCCGCTCTCTCCGGCCATGCCCCCACTTCCGCACGTGCATCGCCCCATCTTCGCACTCCCCACTCCCACATGATCTGGACCTCATCTCCCCCACTTCCCTCTCCCCCATGCCGCCCAATCTCCTGCAACTGCCGCCCACCTCCCCCACCTCCGACGAGGGATTCCGCCCTCCTCCCTCCCCCTCGACCCTATAAAAGGGACCCCCAAGCATCACCGTCCCCCACTCCACCCCAGCCCCACCTCCTCCTCCCTTCTCATGTGCCCGATCGCCGCCGCCCCGTGCTTCCCATCTCCGCCACCGCCCCGGACATCGGCGAGAAATCACTGCCGCCTCGGCCACGTCCAAGCCGCGCCGTCGCCATCCTTGGCTTCCCCGCCTTCCTGCAACGCTCGTGAGCCACTTCCCCGGGCTCGAGCGCTGCCGGAGCACCGTCTCCGCCACCGCCCGAACGCCGCCGCCGCTTTCCGCTCGCCGCAGGCCGTCTCCCGTGCTCGCCGAGCTTCGCATCAGGTAGCACCAAGATCCCCGCAGCCTCCTCTCCCCGTTCCGACCCTTGCTGCCGGTCGCCAACTGCCGGAGCGCCGGCGAGCTCCCGGACCCGAGCGCCACTCCGGCCAGCTCGGCCACGTCGGCCGTCGAGCTGATATGGCAGCTGATGAGGCTGCCATCTGGCGCCTGGTGGCCGCCACCTTGGCACCTCCTCGCCCCGTCAGCGCCACCTCAGCGCTCCCTTTAGTCCATGAACCCGGTCAGTAGACCCAGGGCCCACCTGTCAGCCTCCTGTCCGAATATTCCCCAGGGCTGACACCAGCATGACGCCATACGTCTGATTTTTATTTAGAAAAGTAATTCCATTAATTCCTGCTGACATCATAAATCAAATTTCCTTTAGAAAAATAATTCCAAAATTCAGTTTATTCATTTTCTCTGTTTTTAAACTTCCGATAGCCCGTTTTCTTCATCCTAACTCCGATTGAGCCCATTCAAATTTCTAAATTCATAAAAAATTCCCCTCTATACATTTATGCCCTCAATTCAAATATTTGAAGATATTTTGAATTTATTTGAATTTGGTGGGTTATTTTCATGTGTAAACTACGACGATTCGGGAGATTTCTTCGACAACGACTCTCACCCCACTGTAGAGCAAGGCAAGTCACACACCTTAATCATGTTGATCCCAAATTTTAAATTAAAATTTATGTTGTTTTAAATTATTCTGTATGCATATTTTTATTCAACGTATTTCAATTAAATTTTAAAGTTAGTTATGGCCTACTTGTTAATACCTCCATTGACATTGAAATTCTCTGATACCTTGTCACCCTAGATTAAAACTCTAGTTGGTACACTAGTACTGCTAGAGACTTTATGGATAGCAAATTCTTAGTCTTGCTTAGAAATAACTATGGGTTGGGATACCTTTCACATAAAATGACGAGTTTTTCGCATAAAATGATAAAGTTTTGAAATGTATTCTTGGCTTCGGTGAGTCAAGAAGGATTATAAAATTATTTCAAAATAAAATATAAAACCTGGTTTAGACCTAGGCTAATGGTTAGGCGGTGAGTGCAGGCATGCACTGTTGTTCGGAGACATAGTGTTGACTGTCGAGCACAGGGGTATGTGGTTGAACCTAAGTCAATTAAGGACCAGTCTGTGAGCTACTGTTGCAAAGCCCTATCGTACTACCACAAGGCTGGTATGGGACGCTGAATAATTTGCGAGTCCCAACCTGAGTCACGTTGTAGCTTGAAAGTGAGCGTGGCGTGTGCCATGTGAAGTCTCACTCGGCTCAAGAGGGGGTCCCGGTCTGGTGGATTCCTTACTGGGGTGAAACCTTAGAGTTGGCTTGGCCAGGTTGAAGGCTTTGCATTATAAAGGCTTTGTCATGATCTCCTCGCCGTACACTTAAGGAAGTGTGTAATTCGTGTGGCAACCCGGGATGATCATGTCTTGTGGGTAAAACTGTACAACCTCTGCAGAGTGTATAATCTATCCTGGATAGCCGTGCCCACGGTCATGGGCATGCTGCGTGAAAGTTTTTCATGGATTAGACCTTGCTTTTGTTAAAATGGTTCATGAGAAGCGTATGGATGGATGGAATCCATATGAGATATTTTTTGGATAAGTTGGTCCGAGTGAGATGCCCGTGGTTAGGTTAGTGTTTTGTCAGAGCTTGCACTAACGGTATTACTTTCATATATGATTTTTGCATTTACTTACTGTATTAAATTCAGCAATTTTAATTTATTTATTGTATTTCTCTAAATGTTGATTTATGCAAATTAACCCTATAAGCCCTACATTGATACCTTTATCACTATGTTGCATTCCTCGTGTGATTTGCGGAGTACAAGTTTGTACTCACCTTGCTATCTCATCTCAGAGGAGGATGACTTCGACTACGGTGATGACTTGGACGAGTAGGATGCATTTTATAGTCGTCTGCCTGTGGGCAAGCTGTCGGGCTTCACTGATTATCTTTATGTTTCCGTTGTAACTTTCTTTATTTGGGTTATCTTTAATCCTAATGTAAGACTTGGTCATAAGGCCGTACTCTTTTGTTTAATATATATTTGCTTGGTCATTTGTGCTCGATATGTATCTTTGTATCACTGTGTGCACTAGCTGTTCCTGGACTAGTGCGATTTACACAGAGGGTTTCAAAGTCGTTACTCCGGGATCCGACATCATAGTGCATCGAAAAGTGGTCAAAGTAGTGGCAAAAGGAGCACATGGAAAAGTGGTCAAAGCAGTAGTAATCGGGATGTCCTCATCATTACACAAATGGTTATATAGTCCCTAGAAGTGGGCAAGGACCCATCAACACCCAAAAGAATATAATGAGAAGCCTAAAGATCAAAAGTGTGCCACATAAGCACTTATAAAGTGCATCTCCTACCAGAAGTTAGTGGAGTGGCGGTATCCTCTAGTACTATGAAGGTACGATGTATATTGGTGATAATGGCAATTTGATTAATCCCATAAATGCCAAAACTAAGACTGGTTATACTTTACTCTATATCGGTACACCATATTTGTTGGTCAGTAGATTGAACTATCTGGTTGAAATTTAACCACTAAGAGATAGTTGTAAATTATTAAGACCTAGATGGTTTGATACGTCATATCCAGAAGGCATGTGATGTTACAATTAATTTTACCCCATCCTCTGTTAGGATATAATTTTTACTTGTGGTGCACAAATAGATAGTGGCTTTTGGAAAGTTAAGCACATTGCTCCTAAATTACTTTCACAATTTTTAGATGAACAGTGAGATAAATGTAACATTGTGATACTCTAGTTCATTTACTTACAATATTCTTGCCTATATTTGTTTATGAAAATGTATTGAAGGCACTGGAGCAAGAAGATTTCAATGGATGTCATCTTTAAGGGGAGCATATGCTAAACATTGATCGTTATACTTGAGATTTCACAGTCTCATCTTTTGTCAAACCTCGCAGTTATTGACTTGATGATTACTACCTTAGATGTTTTACCACACAATGATATAAATCTGGTTGATTAACATTGCAAAGATCATGAAGATCATGCTAGATCCTGATGATCATTTCTCAATCCTGAAGATAAGTATTGTACTCATTTTCCCTTAGCGAGTTTTCCCATTGGTTTCTCACATAAAGGTTTTTAATGAGGCAACAAGTTCAATGCAACTTACGTATAAAATGTACTATTTTCTCTAACCCTTTTTTCTACTGAGTTTTTGTAAGGAGTTTTTGATAAAGCATATGCATGTCATAGTCGTTTTTCCCAAAGGGGGATTGTTAAGAAACTTGGAGGTTGTGGGTAAAAGACCGAAATACCCCTTGAAGGGTTCCACCCTTGTAGTCTATAAATATGGCTTATTATTGTAAAGAGAGACTTGATGATGAGTAAAAGAGCTTCACCATTTCTCTCACGTGCTTGTGTTCATCATGTGTCCATATGTCTATGTGATTGTGAAGTGATTGATCTATGTCAACAACACGGTGACTACTGAAATTCAACATTTCGTAACAACCCCATTTTTGGGAACAAGGTCATCATACGTCCCGCAACAGCCTAGGAGTTCAGTTGCAGACAGAAGCAGTATCATGCCTGCTCACGAACATTTCAAAAGGGTTAATTTGATTAAAATAATACCTAACGATCAATTTTAATAGCTTTAAGGGCGTCCAAGCCCAAAACTTAACATACAATCGGAAGATCTATAGAAAAATTTCCACAGGAATGCTTGAGTGTGGTCGCAGCCCTAATACTTGTAATATCCTTTCCTCTTCTGATCTCTGTGTTGGTGAAAAATGAAGTAAGACTGAGTACAACCAATTGTACTTAACAAGTCACATGGGGAAATGCTATTTAATTACATGCCAGGATTTCTAAGAGATGGGAACATATGGGTTTTAACATTTTACGTGGATGCAGTTTTATTTGTAAACATTTTTGAATTTAAAACAGGATAACAAATCATATATTTCTCAAGGAATTTGGGGATTCAACATCTTGATTACCAAACTTCAACATTTCCAAATCGTTTCCAAATCTACTTATGCTTCACTATTGGAATTATCCATCAAACACAACTTCATTTACTGGAAGTACGGCGTATTCGGATACCACATATTATGACTCTACAGAGTTGCCCAACTTTACCTACAAGATTTCTTAACCCTCACGACTGAGTTAAGAAAACAAGGTTACTTCACTGCTCATCTCTTTATGTAGCCTCTACTCGATAGACTAGGTACCCTATGTCACGGAATACGGCAGCCTGACAGGGCAGAACCTACCATTGTGAAAGTATGATTTTACCGTTTTCATACCACATTCTTACGCCTACTAATCCATTTTTTGGAATAGTATATTATATCCTTGTAGTAGATATTCAATCGATTTGAGCAGCTACTAAATCAGGTTTAACAAGTCAACGCTTGTGGTTGAGCGATTACTATGTTCTTTACTTACCATGAGGTTCTAGTCCTTACTTTTCATCAACCAGGTAATTATTCACAAATAAATATCCCAGTGCACTGTAGCACTGTCACTACTAGTGTACGCAGATGAATTTTACTAAACTACCATGGTATATTTTATAATAATTTATTATTACTAGGGCTTGTCAAGGTGAATATGGCCATCAAATAAAATAGGACTTTTTCATGTGGTAGGACATAACTAGTATCATGTCATTCTAAACATTTGTTGTGCATGAAATATCAATGCACAAATAACATAATGAAAATACTGGTAAATAAATAATTAAAGGAATATGGGTTCAACATGATCAAAAACATGTGACTTGCCTTGTGGATAAATGTATTCTATGATTTCGTATTCTTCTGATTCTTGAGCTTGAACTTGAGCTTCTCCTTCCTAGGCCAGCTGGTCTACGATGTTCTGTGCTAGCACAAAGCAAAAGAAACAAATCAATTCCATGCTTGAAGGATTGAGCTAGGAATAAAAGGGAAGAAAGCAAAGAAATAAAATCCAAAAAATCAAATAAAATAGGTTTGGGGATTACAGGAGTTTGGTATGGGAAAACAGAGCTGAGGAATGGGTAAACGGGCTTGAAATGATCGAAAATGGATGTATATATGTATTTTAGGGTTCTGTGAACAGTAACGGGTCTGGTACTATTTATCGCGGGTTTTACTATTCACATTGGGTTTAGTTTTTATCGGGTTGTCGCTGCATACTCGGAGAACAGAGTTACGAGTACTCGAATGGTTCCTATTGGCACAAATCTTGCTTACAAGCGGAGGTATTTCTGGAGCTGGAAGACGTGGTCGTAATCGAGTTACGACTATTGAGACTGAGCATTTAGTGTGGTCATAAACTACAGCACGGTCGTCAACCATAACGCGGCCATAAACCACAGCATGGTCGTAAACCACAGCGTGGTCGTAACAACAACGTGGTCGTAATGAAAACGTGGTCGTGACAACTCCTGAGTAGTCATACTCAGCGGTTTCGGGCACGACTACGAAGTTGGGGGGACGTTAGAGGTTCGACTTCAAGCGTGAAGTCGGTGGAGATTAGACGTTGTACGAGTTGCTAAGATGATCAGACGACATCTAAGTGGCTGCGGTGATTGGGCGGCATCCAAGCGGCTCAAATGATCGGACGACATTCAAGCAGTTTAAAAGATCGGATGATATTCGAGTAGTTTAACCGATCGGATGGCGTTCGAGTGACTTGAGAGTATCAGACGGCGTACGAGTGGCTTAAGAGCATCGGACGGCGTATGAGTGACTTAAGAACATCGAACGACATACGAGTGGGCCATTCGAGTGGTGTTGCCTAGGACTCAAAGCGAAGTGGTCGAAGCTCCTCTCGATTACAAGGTGATTAGAGAGCTCAAGCAGTAGAGTGGTCAGAGAGGTCAAGCGATGGAGCGGTCAGAGAGTTCAAGCGGTGGAGTGGTCAGAGATTTCAGGTGGTGGGGTTGTAGAAAAAATTTCAAATGGTGGGGAATTCATGGTCGAAACAACAATCGACGATCATGGGTGAGTTCCTGGTGTCTGGGGGTTTTCGTTTTGGGGCTTAGCAGCAGCTGGGGAGTTGGCGCTCGCCGACGGTGAGATCTTCTCTCTTCGAGATGTTTTAATGGCACAGGGTTAAGGATGGGTTAATGGGATGGTAGCATTAGTGTTTGGGCATCTTTGGGGTTAGAGAAAGCTCAGGAAAGTTACGGCTTGGGTGGAGGTTGCTTGTGTTGAGCTATCCACAGTGGGGCCCCATGGCTGAGCGGTGGCGCTAGTCGCCAGGGCAGTAGGGGCTCGGAGTGGTTAGGGTAAAGCTTTGGCAAGGTTTCTACGGTCATGAGGAAGCTACTAACCAAAGCAATTGAAAAAGGATGGACCAAAAAGGAGGAATGGAAATTTGAACTTACTTTGGGTTTTTTGGTGATCACTGATGGAGCTTTGGTTGTCGGAGCAATTGAGGGTGGGTGGCTCACTTTGGACACCGATGCATCCCACGGGAGGTGCTCGGGGGTTTAAATAGGGCGAGAATGGTGGTTCGACATAGGAGCAAGGCTCGGCGGCACATGGCAAAGGTCAGGAAGGTGCGGGCGCGGCGTGACTAGGGAAGGGGAGGTATAGGTTGCCTCGGGCATGGCATTGCGGTGGTCAAAAGGTGGTGTGGTGTGTCAGGCAGTGGCTATGAGAGAATTAGAGTAGAGATTGAGAAGGGAGGTCAATGAGGTGGTGGAATGTGAGTGAGAGCAGAGAGAGCAGGGTGGTCGGCAAGGCAGTGGGGTGAGGTTTACGACAATGAAGGAAAGGTGTACGGTGGCTTGAGCTGGTAGAGGTGGGTTCCAGGGTGCTCAAATTTGCAGCACGGGGTTGCCAGCCGTGGGACAGGGGAGAGTAGAGGCGGTGGTGGGAAAAGCAAGAACGGCAGTGGCTACTCTGACACGTGGTTGGGAGCATTTAGGAGGGTGTCAGAGTGGGAGGGGCGAGGTGGTACGGTCTCTGACCGATTACAGCGGTGTGGTAACAGCAGGAAGCAATGAGAAGACACAGGAGCAGAGAGGCCAGGGCAGTGGTGAAAATATCAAGGGCGGTGGCGATATTTTTTGGGCAGTGAATAGTGCGCACGCGAAAACAAACTGAAGGGCAATGCAATAGGGAGATTGGAGCTTGGATGGCTAGGATAGATGTGGAATTTGGCCTAGATTCACAAGAAACCAAATCCAAACAAGAATTCAAATTTATTTTGAAATTTTGGATTTGTTTCAAGTTTTGTCGCAGCCGTTCTTCTGCATAGAACACGTGGAGTCTCGAAGCTTCTTGGGAGCAACAAGTGGAGGAAGGGGGAGGTTAGCCTTAGATTAGAAGCCCGTCTTTCTTATGATGACACGTGGATCTGCATTCATGACTTAAATGCACTACCTTATAGCAATTTAGATGGATGATCTGCAACCTAAGCCCATGGGGTGTCACAGCGTGCTTTATGACAAACCGCATCGTGTGCAACCTTCGTGCAGTGACTACACCAGACGGGGTAGCTTTCCTAAGCGACAATACCACACGGGGTAGCTTTGCGTAGTGATATGACCACACGGGACAGCTTTCCACAGCAACAAGATCACATGGGCCAACTTTACACAGCGACGTGACCGCGTGTGGCAGCTTTGCGCCACGACAAGACCACACGAGCCAGCATTGTGTAGTGAGAAGACCAGACAGTCCAGCTTTGCACAGCGACTACACCAGATGGGACAACTTTGTGCAGCGATACGACCACACAGGCCAGCTCTACGCAGCGACAAGACCAAAGAGTACAGCTTTACGTAGTGAGAAGACCAAACAGTCCAGCTTTTCACAGCGACAACACTAGATGGGATAGCTTTACGTAGCGACAAGATCACACGGGCCAGCTTTACACAGCGACAAGACTAAAGAGTGCAGCTTTGCACAGTGAGAACACCTGACTGTCCAACTTTGCGCAGTGAGAAGACCTGACTATCCAGCTTTGTGTACCGACAAGACCACACTAGGTAGGTTTGTGCAGCGACAAGACCACATGGGCAGCTTTGCGTAGTGACTACACCAGGCGGGGCAGCTTTATGTAGCAAGAAGACCACACGGGGCAGCTTCATGCAACAAGAAGACCACACGGGGCCCTATAAAATGGAGGAGGAAGAAATTTGAAAAAGAACACTACACAAGCAAACCCAACACTACA
Source organism: Dendrocalamus sinicus (assembly GCA_036346575.1). NCBI lineage: Eukaryota > Viridiplantae > Streptophyta > Magnoliopsida > Poales > Poaceae > Dendrocalamus > Dendrocalamus sinicus. The sequence continues at coordinate 7,163,221 of CM070653.1, read as the reverse complement.
CCGGGATGGACAAGAGGCAGAAGAAGCAACGAGACAAGATAATGAAGCAATGGAGGAGACCCGCAAACTAGCAAGGTTTGCTGACGTCCGCGACGAAAAAACAAGGGCTACTGTGGCCCAGGCCGAACAAGTCGAGCGTGCTACGAGGTCAACTCCCAGCAATGACGTCACCCATAGCAACAACCCTATCCCGAACATTTCTACCGAGCGTTCATCGCAACACTTGCCCGAGGGGGAGACGCCGCCCCAATGTTGGGGCCGGGATCTATACAAGTTCTTTAAGTCTAAGCACCACCTCAGCCTGGGTATGCGTTACTGGGGTACGCAAACTACTCTAATGACTATCTCGATTGTCATCGGGACACCACCAGCTATTGACAGCCAGTAAAGACTAGTTATATTGAGTTCCCCTTACTTTTTCTCCCTTAAAGTACGCACTAATAATCTCTCCCGTCTATCCACAGTCTCCGAAACCCCTATGTGGCTACCGCAAATGAATCGATCTTGAGATCTACCCACATGACCAGTCGGCTCTCGACTTCGAGGAGTGGAACGTCAAAAGGTCCTACGAGACGAAATCTCATCTCGAGGAGTGCACGCGCAGGGCACACGAGGCTCGCAAGAGGGAGTGCGAGAAAAAGAGAGAAATGGCGGCCAAGGCAAAAAAAGGACACTGAGGAGTTCAACGTCGAGCTCGCAAGGAAGGAAAAATAGATGTGATCCACCCAATAGGTCGGGCCATCCCGTACTAACTACTCCCCCGAAGGTCGAATTTACTTCCATTCCAAAAAGGGTGCGTATGTATCGTAGGATCAGTTCGGTTTGTTGCATCGTACATGATGCTCTTTGTTATGCATATAATCAAACCCTACACGCCGTGTTACTCTCAACTATACTGTGAAGTCTATTTTAATTCGGATGAGCATATTTCCTTGTCTTTTCGCATTCAATTATTCGCGTAGCAAGTCATCAAACAACATTGACAAATAAGTTCTCCTCCGTGGTTGAATTCCCGGTTACATCGCAATATCACTTACCATCGTACATACCGATCATTGTTATTTCAATTATTCTTAAAAAAATTTCACAAATTTTTTTATACTACAACAACATACAATGATCGCAAACTTTTATTGCGAATCCAACATATTATCTACCATTCATAATCCACGAAAATCACAAATAGATTAACCCACACTATGGCTTGTTTGCAGACGCTGCACAGCCGAGCGACTGTAATTGTAGTCACTCAGCCGCTAGGCGACAAGCTGTAGTTGTAGAACCATTCGGCGACTTCAGCCTGTCACCTAACGGCCAGCGGATTGCTTGCTTGTCGCGTAGCCGTTGGGTGATCGGTTCCAGTCGTCCAACGGTTCGACGGCTGGAGCATATTTCTGTAAAAAAAATATTCACGCGGGTATATTTATGTTATTTCGAATAAAATATGTATTATTTATAAAAAAAGTCCTGCTCCTAGTACTCCAGACGATCAAGTATCGTAGCGAATCGCTTAATATAACCAGAAGAAGCAAATACAGGGAAGTTGTATATATTCTCGTTAGAAACTTGTGTCAAAACAATCATGATGTAGTACTGATCATACATAGATATACACATATATAATTGATTGGGAAGATGAAATTAGATAAGCAATGACGACAATTCCGTCTGTACGCCGATATATGGAGCTAGCGCAAAGAACCCGTGCATGTAGCGAGCGACAGTGAAAGATGGAAGCAGGCCGGACACTCGGACAGTGAGTTCAGGGACTATCCTAGGACGACGCGGACGTACGTGCAAAAGTGATGCAGTTAATATGTGTGGTGTGCGGCATGCGTGTGCAGTTCGCCTTTTTCATTCGTTTAAATCACAAAGTGAGATAAACAAGAGCTCGTGATCCATAGTACAACCCCGTGTTAACTACTGTAGTGTATCCTGGTGATCGATGCGAATAGAAAGCTGCTGCTGGTGGTGGATCAAACAGGCTCTAGCTTGGTAGTGTTTGAACTAACGCGTGGACGGGCCGCGCGAGAAAAGTGGGCTGTCGGAGCAAGCAGGCTACGCGCCGAGAAGATCGAGATCCAACAATCCCACCTGGGCTATCACCACAAGCCCACAAGTAGCTCACTTGGATTGGTAGGGAATATCTTGTTCCAAGATTTATAAATAACAGGAGTACTCCATTCATGATTAAGATTTTCCTTTCTGATATAAGTAGCTCACTTGGATTGGTACGGTATATCTTGTTCCAAGATTTATAAATAACAGGAGTACTCTATTCATGATTAAGACTTTCCTTTCTGATATATTATATATCATTGCACTTGTACGTATCTAAAAGCAATTCAAAGGCGGGGAGGCTTGATGCCCAAACACCATAGTGCCCTATTCAGATTGTCCTATATATATATATATATATATATATATATATATATATATATATATATATATATATATATATATATATATATATATATATATATATATATATATATATATATATATATATATATATATATATATATATATATATATATATATATATATATATATATATATATAAAATAATGAATTCTCCTTGTCTGGGCATCATAGTCTAAAATAGGTATGTATCGTGTGCAAATTTTTTTGAAATTTTATGGATGTTGAGTTTAACTAGTTTACTAACTAGCTAAACAAGTTTGAACTAAAATTCGAATTGTAGTTGCCTTTTTTTATGATAGTTTGATTGTAGGTATATGCTGATTATATATATAAATCTGCAAAGTATGTGATCTAAATTCGTTAAACAAAATCACTAAATATTCATCATAACAAATTAACCATTGTTAATTATTCATCATCAAAATATCCTAGACTTAACTACATGGTCTAACAATCTCTCTCTTGATGAATACATTGACAACACCACAAAATTGTATGATAAATTAGCTTCAAATAGATATACGTGAAGAACTGAAGCCGAAAAAATATTTTAAACCATAAGTCTCAAATCTCTCCCCCTCAACACAAGAGATATAGTTTTAGCAAATTTCTCCAATATCTCACAAAGCACACCAAATCTCTCCCCCTTTGGCAATGTAGTTATCAAAAAACATCAACGAAGTATTATTCTAAGAAGAAACAATGAGAACAAAAATCTAGAAGCTTTGTAGATTATCCAAGTCATTTTGAATTGATTTAATAATTTAACGAAGCCATATTTTTTGAGCAGAGCTATCTAGATCATATAAAGCCATATCTCACATAGCAATGTCAAAATAAGTTTTCAATATGATTAAGCAATTTATATCAATGACAAGCATCACAACAATAACCAGACTAACTATAAAGAGCACAAAGAGATATCACAACGAAAAGTCAAAGCCTAAAAGTGAAGCAAATCTTAACTCTAGACAGGCTAGTAGTCTCATGTAACAACTTATTGCTCCACACTCAATTCTTAGACATGTGGCATGCTTGTAGCATACTTCTTTTTTCATAATGACATATATTTTTTCTGATGGTGGCATGCTTGAATCATACTTCTTTTCATTTTGCATTCTTTTGTGCCTTCTTTTTTTTGTTTACCATGGCATGCTTGAAGCATACATCTTTTCAATTCTCTCTTTCTTATATACCTTTTTTTAACAATAACATGCCAAATTGAGCGATCATAAAAATTGTAACATGAAACATACGAGCCTCATAGCCAAGAGTTAAAATAAGACTCATAATCAAGCTCATCCTTTTTTATGGATATCGCAAAGTAATAAATATAACCAATCTAGTCAAAATATTCTGCCATGTCATACTTTTATTTCAATGTAGCAATTTAATTATAACAAGTTGTGATCAAAGCTACACAACATATGGATAAATATGATAAAAAGAGCTCTACTACTCAATTAGTTTCAATGACTTGGATTTGATGAGTTACTTGACAAGGATAATAAACAAAGCTTCTAAAATTTTAAATAACAAGCTCCCCCTCAGAATAATCTTATAAGATGTAATACGCCCAACTCATTTCGCAAATAAGGAAAATGAGAAGTATCAAGCGATTTCGTGTGGAAATCAGCAACTTGAGAATTTAACAAGATGTAAGACAACATCACATTTTCCACATGGTCTCTCAAAAAGTGAAATCTCTTGGAAGCCATCAAAGAGAGTGAAGAACCATCAAGTGTTCAAATCAAGCAATGATGTAAAAGACTGGAACCCAATCTAGCTCATGTTCTCCATTCTTGTCAGTTGTTCTTACATCACAGGAAACATCGGTCTCACAGTACTGGGGTTAGTGAAATAAGATCTAGGAATCCAGTACTGAGACACACGACGAACAGGAGCAACAAAGCTAGAACCAAAGTCACGTGGATGTGAATGATCAGAATGCCGAAAAGAACGTGAATTGTTTGAATTACATCCAAAATCAGCACATGAACCAGATTTAAAGTTATCATAAAAGTTCTCTAAAAACTTAGATTTTGCATGAGATCTAGGAATGAAAAAGGTTTCACGTTTTTGTCTTAAAGCATTCAATCTTTCCTTTCTCTCTTTCTTGGCATGTCTAAAGCAAAATTCATTCAAGTGTCCATCTCTTCCACAGTAGGTGCAATGAAATTTAACATAACTAGAATTATTTTGAGATGATAAGCTAGCACTTACATTATTATTTGATGAACTTTGCACAAAGCCAGCAGATTTAAATATAGTTTGATTTGGTTTAAGTTTCACTTCAATTTTTCCAGGTTCAAGAGACTTAATAACCTTAGTAGGATTATTCTTGGTATGCTCAACAAAATTAAATCGTAAACCACGATTTTTCACACTTGTTTTTGTCTTGTCTAAAATCATATTTAAAATTTTCTTGCCAAAAGAAAATCTCGCTAAAGTGTCTTTCAGGTACTCATTCTCTTTAGCTAGAGTGGGACAAGTTGTGCATTTATCAAATTCATTCACAAGATTTTTAGAAGCACTAGACTGAGCCAATCTTTCTTTTTCAGCGAAATTATTAAGTTGTCTAGTCAATGCTTCTATCTCTGTGTTAAGCTTATGACAATCAGAACAAGAAGATATCTCATAATAAAGCATCTGTTGAATTGTTTCCTGAGATGACTTAAGTCTAGCTTCTAATAATTCACATTTAGAACAAGTTTTAGAATGAGCATTTAAAATACTTGATTCTAAACATGAAGAAGAACTAAACTTGAGCTTTCCAATTTCATCATTAGCACATTTCAATTTTTCATCACAAGAGTCATGTGCTAATCTTAATTCATCAAATTTAGTAGTTACATCTCTAAGTTGATCCATGTTTAAAGTATTAAGTGACCTAGCATTATCTAACTCAGAATGTAAAATTTGACAAGACTCACAAGATTCATCATCAGGAATTAAAACTCTAAGTCTTGCAATTTCAGAATTTAGAGATTCAATCAAAGTATCGTTTTTCTTAATCTTTTTATTTTTCTTTTCTAGCAAAGTACCAAGTTTGACAACAGCTTTAGCTAAATCATCATAAGAAGGTTCTACCTCATTGTAGTTGTCGCTGTCAAGATCATCATTGTCGGTGGAGCTTTTGCTACTTGCCATTAGACACAACCCAGTTAAATCTTTCTTGCCTTTGGGAGTATCATCCTCGCTGTCCATGTCCATATCACTCAAATTAATTTGCCCAAGAGCCGAAAGAACATGATGCACCACCTTGCGATTCATGTAACCCTTCTTTTTATTTTCCTTTTTTCTTTCTCCATCTCTTCTTCCTTCTCATTCTCTTCCCTTGCAAATCTTGCTAGAAACTTTGGACATTTGAGACGAATATGATTGAGATCACCACACTCATAGCACCTTTGAGGACCAAAATTTCCTCTCTTTCTTGATCTCATATCCTGCAAAGCTCTTGTGAAGCATGTAGAGAGGAGTGCCAAATCATCTTCCGAGAGTTGCTCTAGCTGTTCATCGGTTAATGAAGACAAAGAAGACAAAGCATAGCTAGTAGAAGAATTATCACAATTAGACTTGCTAGATTGTGAAGCTAAAGCAATTGAATCTATTACCATTATATTTTCTAGCAAAAACATCTAATTCATTAGTTTTCAATTTAGAATAAAGTACATCTAATGTAAGTGTACTCATGACTGTAGATTGTCTAATGGATGTAACCTTCATCTCCCATATAGACATATCTAATGCTCCAAGTAATTGACGTGCATTTTCAGCATCAGTATAAGTAACATTAACAGCACGTAGGTTACTAAGAATTTTATTAAAGCGGGCAAAAAGATCATCTATTGATTCACCAGGTTTTATCTCAAAACGCATGTAATCCTTTTTGTACATATCTTGGCGTATCTCTTTAATAGTAGATAAACCCTCATGATAATCACATAGTGCTTTCCATACCTCATATGCGGATTTAAGATGCACAACACGATCAAAATCACTCATTCCTAGTCCTTGAATTATCAAGTTCCTTGCCATGCTATTTGCCTCCACTTGTGCTATATTTGATGCTGTCACAGCATCGTTCTCGGGCACTTGATAAGGCTTGTAGACCTTCTCCCATATTGCAAAGCCTTGAGCTTGAATATATGCTCCATCTTCGTTTTTCAATACTGAAAATCAACACCATCGAAAACACAAGGTTTTGTGGAATACCTATCTGTCGACATGTTTTTCTAATCACCGGTTAAGATCAATTAGAAAAATAAACCTGCTCTGATACCACTTGTAGGATCGATTCACACTAAGATAGGCAATCAGAGGAGGGTGAATGATTGCAACACCCAGCGGAAACTTTTTTAAAAAAAATTATTTTCTGCCTTTTTAATTGTTCTAATCTGTAAAAAACCACAAATAACAAAAACAAAAAGATTTTTTTTTTCTGATTTTACTATAGCATGGTACTGTAGCGATACTGTAGCAACACTGTAGCGACTAGATAACGATCTGTGAACGTGCACGTTTTGCTCAAACTTGCAATCAATTTTTAATTAAAACTAATTCATGTATGTAAGCAATAAAAATACCTAGACATAGATCAATGCATGGAGAATCTATAGAAATCAAAAAACCAAGAAAAAGGATAATAGATGCGAAATAAAAAAAACAAACTTTATTAAAAAACTGTGAGCACTATTCATCCATGTCTTCTATCCAGCGGCACGCTCTGCTTTTTCTCCTCTGTTTTTTTTCTCCTCGCGCCATTTCGTTTCTTTTTTCAATACTAAATAATAAATATATATATATATATATATATATATATATATATATATATATATATATATATATATATATATATATATATATATATATATATATATATATATATATATATATATATATATATATATATATATATATATATATATATATATATATATATATATATATATATATATATATATATATATATATATATATATATATATATATATATATATATGCAGCCCCTAAAACACCTCTTCAAACTCTACTTAAAATCCTAATCCAACTCCAACTAGGCCTTAAAATCTTAATCCAACTCTAACTAGGCCTTAAAATCCTAATCCAACTCTAACTAAGCCTTAAAAATCCTAATCCAACTCTAATTAGGCCTGGGCCTTTTTACCTCAACTAGATTTTTGGCCCACTAATTTTCAAGGGACCCGAAACCCTTCCTAACACGGGTTTTTCACACTCACGACTTTTTTAATGCGTCACGTGTCGAAGCCTCCAGGACCACACCTCCCGTAGCTTCTCCACGTATCATCCACCTTTGATCTCCATGCGCCCCAAGCATGAGCTCGATCATCTCGTGACCTCTTTGACCGTCTGAACCTCGGATCTCCCCATCCTAGTTCCAGTCCACCTCGTCACCGACCACGATCGCCTGTATGCTCAACCTGCACGTGCAAAGACCAAAGAATATTTTTCCGGCACAAGTTCGTCTCAACTTGACCAACATCTGTCCATGCACGCACCACACACCTCGCATAATATCGTTAAAGAAAATCACCAAATATTCATCATAACAAATTAACCATTGTTAATTATTCATCTCCAAAATATCCTAGACTTAACCACATGGTCTAACAACACACATATAGTGAAATGGGAAACCATGGTGCCTAGGCACCATAATTTCAAATGCTTGAATTCAACCCAAACTCGGATATTTTTTTTGAAAATATCAGTTTCAGGGTATATACCCCATCTATAACAATTCAAATGAAATGTATACCTTTGAAAAAATATACTCGATTCAAAGTTTCAAACGAATTTAGGTCACATACTTTGCTGATTTATACATATAATCAGCACATACCTACAATAAACTACCATAAAAAAGGCAATTACAATTCGAATTTCAGTTCAAGCTTGTTTAAACTAGTTAGTAAATTAGTTAAACTCGACATCCAAAAAAATTCAAAATTTTTTGCACATGATCATAGGGAAAATACCTATTTTAGATCATGGTATCCTAGTTATATATATACATACATATATATATATATAATATACTTATTTATAACTTTTAGTATGCTTAAATACTAATTCTAATATAACCCAATGCGATCTGGTTGAAAAAATTTTCATCAGAGTCCTTTATTTTTTGTTATATACCTTTTTCCATACATAAAAGAAGTATATAGACAATTATGCTATAAAAGTGAATTTTATTGAATTTTTCATAAAACTCAATTTGGAGTATCTTATAATCATTATTAGAGTATACTAAAAAGAATAAATATATATAACAATACCATTTAATCGATATAAACATGTGGGTGTACGTGCTCGTACAAGTATAGAATCATTTTCCTACATACATACATACATACATACATACATACATACATACATACATACATACATACATACATACATACATACATACATACATACATACATACATACATACATACATACATACATACATACATACATACATACATACATACATGCATACATACATGCATATATGTATATGTATATGTATATGTATATGTATATGTATATGTATATGTATATGTAGAGAGAGAGTATACACTCACTGTTACAGTGCACTCAAACTAAAAAAAGTCATGCAAGATTCCAAAAAAATTTCTGAATGATGTACTTCATGGTTTACTCCACCTATGTATAATTCATTCTGTGTTAAGAGTATAAAAAAGAGAAAATTCTGATGGATTTGAACTCTTAACTTTTGTCTAAATTTTTGTCTTTTTGGTACTCTTAATTAGAATGAATTTAAATTTAAAATTTTATACATTGATGGAGTAAACCTTGAAATACATCTAGAAATTTTTCAGAATTTTTTGTGAATTTTTAGTTTAAATGCATGGTAAATACACCATAAAAGTGACTACATACTATATATTCTCTAGATAGACAGATATAGGCTGTGTTCGAGCTGGCTTGTAGTTGGCTTATGCTCGCACTGTCTACAGTAGCTAGTTAAAACCTTTTCTTGCATTTTTCTGGTTTTCAAATTTATTCTGAATATTTATTTGAAAGTTTTTTAAGTTTCATGCTATGCAAATTAATAATCCAAGAATAATTCCAAGTGCAAATGATGATAATGTAATATAATAAAAATGAAAAATGACATTACAAGATCCTGAATTCAAAATACTAAAATCTTGAATTTAAATTCAAGTCAATAAAATGAAACCAAAAGAGATATCAAAATATAACTCTAAATAGTTAAACCAAAAATCCATCCTTTTAATTTAATTAGTATACAAACCCAAGGTTGGGCATTGAAAAATTTTAAATACAACTCATAACAAAATTTAATAAAAATTAAAAATAGAGAAATGTTAGCTTTTTATCTAGATATTTGAACCAAGACTTGAATTGAAAATCCAAAATTAAATACAAAACTTAAATAAAAATTCAAATTTTGAATAACATGCAAAACTCCAAAAATCAATAAATCCAAATGCAAATTAAAATTAAATTAAAAATCCAAAATTCAAAATAATGCTTGAGCCCTTCTTTTTCCCTTTTTCTTTCCCTTTCTCTTTTTCTCTCTCACTTCCATGTGGGTCCCGTTTTCTCTCTCCCTCCCTTTTCCTTCTCTATTGCGTGGCCCGAGCCTGCCTTCTCCTTTCTTCTTTTCCCACATCCCGTTCTTTCTTTTCCCCGTCTCCTCTTTGTTGCTCTCTGCCTCGCCTCCCCGTGGCGCCCATGCACCCGCATCACCAAAGCTTCACCGCACGCCTGCCCTATCTCGTCGCCGCCGAGCCACTCCCGTCATGTCCCCTCCGCGTGCCCAACGACCCACAGTTCAGCTGCCATTGCCCACAGTTTTGCGTCCGTGCATCGCCGGTTTCTTCCACCGCTTGGAGCTCCACAGCGCTCACCTCACTCAATGCCTATAAAAGCTATTAAAGCCCACCAACGCCTTCCTCATGCTCCCCTTATTCTCCCACCTCGCGGAATCGAAGTCCCCGAGCCCCTAGCCCGCCGACGGCTCCATCTTCTCCAGCGCCGGCTGAAGCGGTAACCGTCGGTTGGAGCCGCGCTGAGCCAATCCCTCCTACCTGCGCACCCTTGGAGCACCGCGACGCCATCCCCACCATCGCCCGAGTCTCCCACCGCCCGTACCCCACCGGCGACGTGAGCCTTCCCGCGCCGCCACAGGCCATCGTCGCCAGCTCGCCTCAGTCCCTCACCCGCTCGACCAACTCCACGGTAAGCCTCCCCTGTACCCCCTAATGCTCACATGCACTTCAATTTTTCCTTCTCCCCGCCGGCGCCATCGCCCCGAGCTCACCTCGCCACCTGCCGCATCGAGCTACCGCCCGCCCTGACTAGTGCGCCACCTCCCAGAGCCCCTCACTTTCCCCGCAACCCATTTTGCCGGCCACTACCACCTCCCCAGCCACCGTCTGCCGCCGGCAACACCAGCGTTGAGCGCTGGCCTCTTCCTCTGTTTTGGCCTTAGCCGCACCTCACCTCTTCTTATTTGTTGCACCTCCTCTCTCAGCCCAGGCATCCCGCCCATTTGGCTATCTGAGCGTGCCTAAGACTTTCAGGTCATGGGTCCCGAGTTTGAATCCAGCGGCTGCCCCTTTTCTTGCACTTTTCATTTTGATTTTCTATAATCCAATTCAATTAAGAAAAATTAAGGAAAATTGGGAAATAATCCATGGCAGCTAATAAATTTAACTAAGATGTAAATGAGATTATTTAAGCTTTAAAATTTAGATTAGTTCATATATGAGTAATTAATATGGTTTGAATAATTATCTAAAAGACTAATTATTAATTAAAGGCATTGATAAGGAAAAACAACTTTGGTTAAATGTCCAAATTTAATAAAGATTACCCTTAATATATATATATCTATGCCCTAACATTTATCATGCCGCCATGAAATAAATCTTAGTGGTAGATTTTTGCTAAATAGCAAATATCGAAATATGACCCTGTAAAACAAGCTTTGCCCAGATAAATAAATTTAAATTAAAACTAAAGGTAAACCTAATAATAATTGAAGTATAGGCAAAATGATAATGTGCCATTAATTAAATCTTAACGTTAGATTTAGTAAATAATAATATTGAGCATGATTGAATATAGCAAGCTAGGACCCGAACAAATGGATCCTAATTCAAATTAAACTATGCCTAGTAATAACTAAGGGTACATAAAATATCATACTACAAAATACTATAAACTCATACTCTAAGATTAATTCGGTAAGCTAAAAATTATATACATCGCATATAGCATATGCCCTGAATATTAGCGCTCGATAAAATAATGCTCCACCAATCTCGTACACCAATCATAGGTCTAACCTGACTCATGAAACTTTCTTGATAAATACAAAAATAATAAAAGAAGCTATTAATAAAAAGATCGAGCTATCATATTCTGCCATCAGCTATACCTAGTTATCTCCGAGCACTAAACAAAAATAATCTCATGAATATACCTTTATCATGACTCATCCTTTGACCTCCATTTTGACAAGTTTCCCAGCCATTACCCACTTCACTCCAACCACTATGACACCGACAATACTCCGCACCCAATCAACCTTGTCTCAAATCACCTATTTAATCATAATAAAAATTAATCAAGTTCAATTGGATTTATTTGGACCTTTTGAGTTATTGCATTTATTTGGATTCAGTTATTTAGCGCGTAATTAGAAATTGGAGTCCTGAAGAATTAAGGGATCAAACGTGATTAAGAGCAAAGTGAAGATAAAGACCAGAAGCTCAAGAGAAAGCATTGTGTGAGCCCAAGCCACGGTAAACCGCACAAGGCAAGTCAATACTTTGATCATATTTGAACCTACATTTATGCAAATTTATTTCTGTTTTAACTATCAACTTGCATGCTATTATTTTATGTGTCAATTTATGTTCGATTTCAAGTTGCTAGTTATACACCCATTATTGCACTTTTTAATATTACTCTCCTTGAAACCCTTGGATATATGAGCCTTGTCACGCTAGCGAAATTATAATGTTATAACTTTCGAAAATAAGTCCACAACTATTCGCTATGCTTAGAATTGCTTAGATACTCAGGGGCATCAAAAATGCCCCAACACATTACCTTTAAACTATGAGAAACTGATTTGGGAGGTTGTGGTTGAAATATTTGGTATATTTGTCGAGGATATTTTATGTTCCCAAAAACCCCAACTTCCTTATCTGGGCAGATGGTTCGGGGGTCTGAGTGGTGCAGTTGAAACACAAAATAGATAGTGGTAGAACCGCCTAGATAGCCGTAAGGACCGAATCTTGTGATGACCCCCCAGTGTACAACAGTACAACCACAAGCTGGTTCAATGTAGGCAGGGCTAACTAATTTGCATAACTTTAAAGTGGTTACGTGAAGGTGTGAACACGAGCAAAGGGATGGATGGTCACATCCCCGCCTTTGCCCGTGATGGCTCATGAGGGACCATTCTCGAGGGATGCACACATCCTACAGAAGGCAGAACTTAGCGAGCGTAACCATGGTAGGACTATGCATTGTAAAGGTCATGTGATAATCTAGTCAACTGCATGTCTAAGGTATCGTGTGGAGCAACGAGTGGGTTATCTCTTGTGGGTAAAGTGTGCAAACTCTGCAGAGTGAAAAACTATTCAAATAGCCGTGCCCACGGTCAAGGGTGGACATGGGAACTTAACCAGATATAGTTCTGTTTCAAAAACAACTTTGTGGGTGGAATTGGAAAAGTGGAGGGCAGTGAAAAGCCCTAATTTGTGTTGCCCTAGGTGTCGTCCCAGTGATATGGTAAGCGGTTATAACGCTGAAAATTAGCATATGGTGCAGAAACCATGTAACGGTGGATGGAATCTGGATCGCTATTATTGTTGCATTATTTCACACATTATGACTTAGTTCAAACTGCTAGGTCTTAGGGAATTTCTATGTATCTCATTTTAAAAGCAATTTATGGCAAATAAAATAACCTGAGCCTTTCCTTGATAAACCATGCATGTTATCTATTTGCATCCTATGTATTGGCTCGTGGAGCACGGTGGTTTGCGCTCACCTTCGCTCAGTCAAATAAATCCAGAATCAAGAGACAGATCGCTATGCTTTAGCAATACACCCCGGACAAGATGGTGAAGAAGATGAAGATGTCAAGAACAAGATGCAAGCTAAGGATCAATGTGAAGACCAAAAATGGCTCAAGACAAAAATATACTTAGAATAAAATCCCTTTTTACTTTTACCGGTCTTAGGAGAAAAGGTGGAAGACTGGATTATAGGTTAAATAATCGTACCATAAAGAGGGATCATGGCAAGTATCTTGATAGCAAAATTTGTGCCATTTGTATCAAATTAGGATCATGCATTCATTAAAAAAATCTGTTTTAAAAAGCCAATCTATGCTCTGTCTGAAAGAGCAGAAGTACCTCAGTTTTCAATGTCGGAACTACCGCAGAGCGGAAGGTTCGTAGGCAAAATCGTTACTATCGGCGACCGGAAGCTCCGGATTCCGAGTGGAGCCTTTTTTTCCAGAGAGCACCCTCCGGGTGTGTCTGAGATTTCGCGGGATCGGAAGTACCGGCGATTTGAACACCGGAACTACCGCTTCCAGCAGTAGTTCCACAGTATAGAGCGGTACTTCTGGAGCCTGGAAGATCCAGAGGTTGAGCGGATCCTTTTTTTCTAGAGAGCGCCAAGTTGGGCTCCGGCCCAAATGGTAGTACCGCGCTGACTTTGCGGAACTACCGCAGAGCGGTAGTACCGGACTTTATAATGGCGTTAGTACTGTGCCGACTTTCCAACGGCTACTGTAGAGCTTCTGACATAGCCGTTCTGTCACGCCAGAAATGGAGCGGAACTACCGGCCTTTGGCCGGCGGTAGTTTCGCTCGCCCTGCTTTTTCTGGAATTTGTTCCAAACGGCTAGTTTTGGTTGGTGAGAATTATAGATACCCGTACCACTACTCAAGGACAGTAGGAAGAGACTCATTGAACATTTCTTGAGCATAGAGCATTCACTCCACACCTCTTTTCACTTTGAGCATTTATTTTGAGGTGGTTGAGCAAAAAGTGCATAGCATTCATTAGCTTGATCCTTGGCACTTGTTTGCAATCAAGTGAAGCCCTAGTTTATTACTCTTGGTGCTTGCCGTGCACTTGGACGATTGGGCGGAGTTGGATCGGTGATCTTCTCAAAGGAGCTTGTGAGAAGACCCGGTGTTCGTGTGAAGGTTGGAGCTCACCTACCCGGAGCGGGGAAGTGCTACCTCTAGTGGACTCCAGGTGCTTCGGCTTAATTCATGGAGCCAGTCCGATTTGTTCGAGCTAACCTCAACGTGGATTAGGGGAAATCGGCAAGTTTTCGAACACCACGGTAAAACATCGGTTGTGTACATCTCTCTCATATTTTCTTCTAGCTCTTTTTTGTTACTATTATTGTGATCACTTGCTTGATATAGAGCTATTATTGTTTCTCTCTTGACTATAATTGTGTAGATTTAAGTGCTTTACATTCTTGCTAAGTTAAAATTGTGGTAAATTGTTTAGAAGAAAAGAAAATTTTAAAAACCTCCTATTCACCCTCTCTAGTCGGTATCCTTGATCCTACAAGTGGTATCAGAGCTAGATCTCTCACTTTTAGACTTAACCATCTAGAGAGAAAGGATGGCTAGTGAGGGGTTTGCGATAGGCAAGGTACCGTTTTTTGATGGATCAAATTATGCATATTGGAAAATTAGAATGTCTATTTATCTTAAGGCCATGAGTCCAAATATTTGGAAAATTGTAAATGAGGGCTACGTCATGCCTCTTGATCCATTGCACCTCACGGAACAAGACGGGCATAACACTCATTTAGATGCCCAAGCCATGAATGCTTTATTTGGGGCTTTAAATGCGGATAAGTTCAATAGGGTAAGCAACTTAGAAACGGCTCACGCTATCTGGACAGCCCTTTCCGAAATTCACGAAGGGACATCCACGGTTAAAGAGGCCAAATTGCATAGGCTTAGGATCAAATATGAGACATTCACAATGTTGCCCCATGAGGACATTAATGAGATGTACACTTGTCTCAACAACATTGTGAATGAACTCAAAGGCCTTGGTACTAACCTTTCCGACATTGATGTTGTAAGGAAAATGCTTAGGGCTTTGCTGAAAAAATATGAGATGTTGGTGACACTCTTCCTCAACTCACCGGAGTTGGCAAGAATGACACCGATACTACTCTTGGGCAACCTCATCACAAATGAGTTGTACAAGAAGGATAAGGAGGAGCTTTTGGAGCAATCCTCCTCCAAGGAAAAGAAGATCACCGCCTTTAAAGATAAGGCGGTGGTAAGTGAGGAATCCGAAGACGATGAGGAGGATTCCGAAGAGGAGTTGGCCCTTCTAGTTAGAAAGATGAACAAGTTCATGAAGAGGCGCTCAAACCGAAGCGCAAGTCATGAAAAAGCAAAGAAGGGGCACTCCTACTCCAACAAGCGATATAGCAACATCCGTTGCTATGAATGTGACGAGAAGGGGTATATTGCTTCTCAATGCTCTACCAAGAAAGATGACAAGGAGAAGTCATCAAAGAAGAAGAGCTATCACGGCAAGAAAAAGTTTTTCAAGAAACTTCACAAAGATGGCAAGAATGAAGCCCACATTGGCGAGTGGGATTCCGAGTAGGAGTGCTCCGACTTCGACTCAAGCGAAGACGAGTCTCCCAAGAAGAAGGGGCTCGTTGGCATCGCCATCAAGGAGACTTCATCACTTTTCTCCATTCCTACACGCCTTATGGCCAAAGGAGAGAAGGTGAACTACAAAACCGGTGGAAGGCATTGGGTGCTTGATAGTGGGTGCACTCAACACATGACCGGAGACCGAAAAATGTTCACCACATTTAAGAGCGGGAGCAATAAGAAAATCAAATTTGGGGACAATAGCAAACGAAAGGTACTTGGATTGGGTAAAATTGCTATCTCAAATGACCTTTCCATTTCAAATGTATCTTTAGTAGAAACATTGAATTTTAATTTGCTATCTGTTGCTCAATTATGTGATTTAGGCTTAACTTGCTCCTTTTCTAAAGAAAATGTAATCATTTCAAAAGAAAATGAACTTATTTTCAAACGTTTTAGATTTGGAAATCTTTATTTAGTAGATTTCTCTTCAAATAAATCTTGTTTGAAAACTTGTTTAATTGCAAAAACATCTTTGGGATGGTTATGGCTATGATTCAACTCAAAAAGCTTTTCAAACATGACTTAGTTGTTGGCTTGAAAGATGTGAAGTTTTAGAAAAATAGACTTTGTAGTGCTTGCTAAGCCAGGAAGCAAGTTGCAAACTCTCATCCTTCCAAAAGTATCATGTCAATGTCTAGGCCATTAGAACTCTTACATATAGATTTGTTTGGGCCAACAACCTACAAGAGCATCGGGGGCAATAGTTATTGTTTAGTCATTGTAGATGATTACTCAAGATATACATGTGTATTCTTCTTAAATGACAAAAGCGAAGCCTTCGGCATTTTCAAAAGTTTTGCAAAAAGGGCCCAAAATGAATTCGATTTTAAAATAAAGAAAATTAGGAGTGACAATGGTTCCGAGTTCAAAAACACTAAAATTGAAGATTTTTGTGATAAATTGGAATAAAGCATGAATTTTCCACAACCTACACTCCGGAGCAAAATGGAGTTATAGAAAGGAAAAATCGAACATTAATTGAGATGGCTAGGACAATACTTGATGAATATAATATTTCTGATAAATTTTGGGTGGATGATATTAACACCGCGTGTCATGCCATAAATCGCCTTTATTTGCATCATCTTTTGAAAAAGGTTTCCTATGAGCTTCTCATTGGAAGAAAACCGAACATATCATATTTTAGAGTATTTGGTTGCAAATGCTATATCTTAAGAAAGAGTGTTCAGCTCTCAAAATTTCAAAGTCGATGCGATGAAGGATTTCTATTAGGCTATTCTTCAAATAGTAAAGCATATAGAGTTTTTAATAAAAATTCGGGTTTAGTAGAAGAATCTTGTGATGTTCAATTTGATGAAACTAATGGGTTTCAAGAAGAGCAAGAGAATTTGGATGATGTAGGAGATGAAG
Organism: Dendrocalamus sinicus; assembly: GCA_036346575.1. NCBI lineage: Eukaryota > Viridiplantae > Streptophyta > Magnoliopsida > Poales > Poaceae > Dendrocalamus > Dendrocalamus sinicus. Next base: position 7,145,688 of record CM070653.1, on the reverse strand, counting down.
GACTACGCAAAGCCATGGAGAACATGCAAATTGGTGACATCAAGCCAAAGGAAGATCCAACATCACCTATCTCATCAAGACAAGTTGAACCACCAACTTCTTCTACAACGAGCAACATACAAATTATAGATGATAAAGAAAAGGATCAACAACCTACTACCTTCAAGATCCACAATGCAATCGCCAAAGATCATCTAATAGATCAAATATTGGGTGACATGAGTAAGGGTGTTCGAACTCGCTCTAGAGTAGCTTCATTTTGTGAACTTTACTCTTTTGTGTCTTCTCTTGAGCCAAAACATGTAGATGAAGCTCTATATGACCCGGATTGGATTAATGCCATGCATGAAGAAATAAACAACTTCGCTCAAAATGAAGTTTGGACTTTGGGGGGAAAGACCCAAGGAGCACAATGTAATTGGTACAAAATGGGCCTTCCGAAATAAGCAAGATGAAAACGGAGTTGTGGTAAGAAACAAGGCAAGGTTAGTTGCTCAAGGTTATACTCAAGTTGAGGGTTTAGATTATGATAAATATTTGCACCCGTAGCTAGACTTGAGTCAATTAGAATCTTGCTTGTTTTTGCATCTAACTTTGATATTAAATTATTTCAAATGGATGTTGAAAGTGCTTTTCTAAATGGAACAATCTCCGAACTAGTTTATGTTGAACTACCTCCGGGTTTCGAAGATTCAAAATATCCTAATCATGTTTATAAGCTCTCAAAGGCGCTATATGGTTTACAGCAAGCTCCTAGAGCATGGTATGAGCGCCTTCGAGATTTTCTTGTCTCAAAAGGATTTAAAATTGGAAAAGTAGATACGATCTTATTCACAAAAATCATCGGTGATGATTTCTTCATATGCCAAATTTATGTTGATGAAATTATATTTGGTTCCACTAACCAAGATTTTTACGAAGAATTTGGTGAAATGATGTCTAGGAAATTTGAGATGTCAATGATAGGTGAACTAAGCTATTTCCTTGGATTTCAAATCAAGCAACTCAAAAATGGAACATTCATAAGCCAAACAAAGTACGTCAAAGATCTTTTCAAGAAATTTGGCATCAAAGATGCAAAACTCATCAAGACACCAATGGCAACAAACGGGCATTTAGACCGCGATGAAGGAGGTAAGTCGGTAGATACAAAGCTTTATAGATCTATGATTGGTAGTTTGCTTTATCTTATCGCATCTAGACCCGATATCATGTTTAGTGTATGCATGTGTGCTCGCTTTCAAGCTTCTTCAAAGAAGTGTCATTTAAATGCCGCAAAAAAGATTTTGAGATATTTAAAACATTCTTATAACATAGGGCTTTGGTATCCTAAAGGTGCTAAATTTGAATTAATTAGATATTCGGATTCCTATTATGCGGATTGCAAAATAGATAGAAAAAACACCTCAGAAAGTTGTCAATTTTTAGGAAGATCCTTAGTGTCTTGGTCCTCTAAGAAACAAAATTCTGTAGCACTTTCAACCGCCGAAGCCGAATATGTTTCCGTCGAAAGTTGTTGTGCTCAATTGCTATGGATGAGACAAACTTTGATAGATTATGGAATTAATTTTGATAAAGGGCCTCTTTTGTGTGATAATGATAGTGCGGTCAAAATTTTCAATATTCCAGTCCAACACTCAAGAACCAAACATATAGATATTCGTCACCATTTCTTGGGGGACCATGTTAGCAAAGGAAATATTTGCATTAGCCACATCCGGACTGAAGACCAATTAGTGGATATCTTCACCAAACTCTTAGATGAAAGCCGCTTTTGCAAATTAAGAAATGAATTAAATGTTATAGATTATTCCAACATTAGCTAAATTTACGGCACACTTAAATTTATACTCACTTGGAGTAACTTGAGAGTTTTTGTGCAAACGTTTTTATGCAAAGGAGTTTTGACTTTAATCAAAAGCAAAATTTATTTGAAGTTATTATTTTGGTATATTTAATGCCTAATGATCCTTAATAATTTTTGTTGAGTGCAAAAACTAGGGATCATTTGCATCTAATCTCATTCCAATCCATTATCTTCAAGTTCCAGAAAAATCGGAACTACCGCTGTTGTCCTCGCGGTACTTCCATTGGCCGGAACTACCAGCATTATCAGCGGTACTTCCACTTTGCGAAACTACTGGCCATCATTGTGGTACTTCCGCATTTAGCTTGAGTGGGAGAAACCGCCCGAGCCCAAGGGCTTACATGCATGACCCCCCTTCTTCCTGCGATTATTCCGCCCGTACCCGTACACGCCTCCAACCTCTCTCTCCCTCTCCCTCTCAAATCCTCCACCAAAACCACTCCCTAGATCCACAGATCTAGGGAGTTTTTCCTCAAATCTTCGAGTCTTCTCACCTTCCAAGGGTTCAACTCCTCCGATCCTCAAGGTAATCCAGATCAAATCTCTTTCCTTGGTCTCTTTTGAACCCTAGGTCAAGTTTTAGATTTGAACAAAATGTAGATGATTTTGCGCAATTTATCTAGGGCAAATGAGTAGTTTTGGTGTTTAATGGTGTTTGCACACCTATTCCATGGATTCAATCCAAGAAAACACCAAAATCTTATGCACATTGCTTAGCCCTAAAATCGGTCAGGGGGAGCGGAACTACTGCTCGACAGGCGCGGTACTACCACAGTGCGGTACTACCGGCCCCTGAACGGTCGTACTTCCGATTTCCCTAACAGAACAGCAACTTCACTTCATTCTTTTTCAATCTTATTTGACCTATTCTCCCATGGCTCTAATCCTATTCCTCCTTGCTCTTAGATGCCTAGGACAAGGAATGCGGGCCGGAGACTGTATTCTTCTGCCACTTCTGGGGATTCTTCAGGTGCTACTGCTCGTCCATCCACAGCCCCATCTTCGTCAGAAGCAGCTCAAAAGGCTGCACAAGACAAGGGGAAGGGACCAGCTTGGAGTTAGACTCAGAGACAGAGTCTGAGCAGGCTGTCAGTTCTCCTATGGAGGAGTCTAAGGAGGATTTGGCAGATAGGGAGGACCCTCAGATTGATCTAAGGAAGATTACCGCTGATGAGTATGCCAGGTTGCGGCATAGAAATCAGTTTGATCTCCCCTGCAACTCCAACCCAAAATTTCACACTAAGTTCCAGGAGCAGATTTTTGAGCAGCTGTATGGGAAGAACCGCTTGTTTGCAGACCACAAATACATCGACTGGGATCACCTTGACTCAATTGACAAATATGATGGGACATACAGGTTGTTCCAGAGGGCAGGATTGCATCAGCTAGTGGCATTGAAATCAGTCTATAATGAGGAGATCATCAGACAATTTTATGCCACAGTCCATATCACTCCTGACTTCCAGCAGCTCACATGGATGACTGTTTGCTAGAAGCTCGAGGCCAACCGACATGATTTGGAGCTTGCTTTGAGGGCAGAGTCTAGTGCATATGAGAAGGTCTATGACAAGCCAGCCCTTGACCTTCCGGACAATCTCAATGTACTATGACGTTGCACAAAGGTTCATTCTAGGCAAGTTGGTTGGATTGCTCCCCATTCTGAGCTTGGTCAACAGGATCATCAACCACGCCATTTTCCCTAAGAGTGGGAATTTTGATGCTATTCGAGGTCATGCCTGGAATCTTATAGATTATATCATGAAATGTCAGAAATTTGATGTGGTAGATGTGATCATAAGAGAGATAGCTTCCTCCAAGAATGACAGAATCAAGCGCATCAACTACACACCCTATATTATGGCTTTGATTAAGAGGAAGTTTGAGTTCAGAGGAGGCTTAGGAGGGGTGCACAAACCTTACAAGCCCAGGCCCGATCCTCCGATTCCTTCATCTGCTCGCCTCGAATGAGATCCAAAGAAGAAGGCGGCAAAGAAGACAACCCGAGGAGGCAGGCCAGCCTTCACTTTCTCAAATTTACTCGGCCATCCTCCAGCTGCGAGACTCTCAGGCCGAGGGGTTTGCTGCTCTCACCTCCAGGATGGACTCTTTTAATGGGAGGCTTTCGGCCATCGACCAGTCCTGTCCCAGTCTCCTTCGCCTCTGCGCTACACTCGACGTCGCCGGTGTGATCCTTCTCCTACGGTGCCTCAGGAGTAGCTCTTTTTGGTATTTGATACCAAAGGGGGAGAAGTTGGGGAGAAGTTAAGTAGAAGGGGCTAGGATAGGCTAGGTGTGCCTAAGTATTTATTTATGTATCTCTTTTGGATGTAATGAACTTTGTCTTACTTTTGGATGCTTTTTGAATGTAATGACATTTACGCTTATGCTCATTTATGATTATGATATAATATTTTTATATTCCTTATGTGATGTTTTATTATCTTGAATTATATGCACATGTTTAGGGGGAGTTTCCCCTCATCTTGACTTTAAAAGGAGATGATTCACCAAATGCTAAAATAAAATTTTATTGCAAGAATTACTCTCATTTGAAGTCACAATAGAATATACAACTAGTTGTCAAAACAAGTCGTATATTCAAAAATTCACTTATCACATAAAACGTGTGTTGTCATCAATTACCAAAAAGGGGGAGATTGAAAGCATCTAGGCCCCTAAAATGGTTTTGGTAATTAATGATTTTATGTGAATATGAGACTAATGGGTTTAATGAGTATTTAAAGGTTAAGTCCATAAGTGGTTGACAAGATGCAAGCTAAGGATCAATGTGAAGACCAAAAATGGCTTAAGACAAAGGTATACTTAGAATAAGATCCCTTTTTACTTTTACCGGTCTTAGGAGAAAATGTGGAAGACCGGATTATAGGTTAAATGGCAAGTAGCTTGATAACAAAATTTGTGCCATTTGGATCAAACTAGGATCATGCATTCATTAAAAATCTGTTTTAAAAAGCCAATCTATGCTCTGTCTAGAAGAGCGGTAGTACCGCAGTTTTCAACGTCGGAACTACCGCAGAGCGGAAGTTCTGCAGGCAAAATTGGTACTACCGGCGACTCGAAGCTCCGGATTCCGAGCAGAGCCTTTTTTCCAGAGAGCACCCTCTGGGTGTGCCTGAGATTTCGCAGGATTGGAAGTACCGGCGATGACGGCGATTTCAACGCCGGAACTACCACTGGAAGCGGTAGTTCCGCAGTATAGAGCGGTACTTCCGGAGCCCGGAAGCTCCGGAGGTTGAGCGGAGGCTTTTTTCCAAAGAGCGCCAAGTTGGGCTCCGGCCCAAGCGGTAGTACCGCGCTGACTTTGCGGAACTACCGTAGTGCGGTAGTACCGGACTTTATAACGGCGGTAGTACCACCGACTTTCCAATGGCTAATGCAGAGCTTCTGACATAGCTATTCTGCCGCGCTAGAGATGGAGCGGAACTACCGGCCTTTGGCCGGGGTAGTTTCGCTCGTCCTGATTTTTCTGGAATTTGTTCCAAACGGTTAGTTTTGGTTGGTGAGGGGTATAAATACCCGTACCACTGCTCAAGGACAGTAAGAAGAGACTCATTGAATATTTCTTGAGCATAGAGCATTCACTCCACACCTCTTTTCACTTTGAGCATTCATTTTGAGGTGGTTGAGGAAAAAGTGCAAAGCATTCATTAGTTTAATCCTTGGCACTTGTTTGGAATCAAGTGAAGCCCTGATTTATTACTCTTATTGCTTGCCGTGCACCTGGACGATTGGGCAGAGTTGGATCAGTGATCTTCTCAAAAGAGCTTGTGAGAAGACCCGGTATTCGTGTGAAGGTTGGAGCTCACCTACCCGGAGCGGGGAAAAGCTACCTCTAGTGGACTCGATGTGCTTCGGCTTAATTCGTGGAGCCGGTCCGATTTGTTCGAGCTAACCTCAACGTGGATTAGGGGAAACCGGCAAGTTTCCGAACACCACGGTAAAACATCGGTTGTGTACATCTCTCTCATATTTTCTTCTAGCTCTTATTTGGTAGTATTATTGTGATCACTTGCTTGATATAGAGCTAGTATTATTCCTCTGTTGACTAGAATTATGTAGCATTAAGTGCTTTACATTCTTGCTAAGTTAAAATTGTGGTAAATTGTTTAGAAGAAAAGAAAAACTTAAAAACCTCCTATTCACCCCCTCTAGTCGGTATTCTTGATCCTACACATAGCCCATAAGTAAGTCTACTATTATATTTATACTTCCAAATATATTTTGATGTTCAGTACTGTATTTGTGAGCACTATATACTGATCTAGAAAATAGTGCGATGAAATCACAGAGAATTTTGGATTATAAAATCTGGGTCCTACATATATGCAGATCGAGCTCGATCGCTGGATCGGATGCATGCACCGTACTTTGGCTATGCTTAATTGGGAGTATCCTAGGTCTTATTAAGTCTTATATTTTCTTTTAGATCACAAGCTAGACGCTGGTGCCCGCACGAGTACGAATGCGAGTGCGTCCCTAGCTTGCATCCACACGCCAGAATTGAGGAGACCCTAGCTACGTTGTTTTGTTGAGTCTTAATTATTCCTCGGTTAATCCTAGTATATATTCAGTGTCAACACTCAGCCCCTATGCTGAAAACCCAGCAAATACTAAAGCGTCACCGTTTATTGGGCGCTGTTATTTTAGCTGTACCAGATAGCCTTTACTTGCGATTAATTGCTTTTGTTTGTATTTTTTGATTTGGCAGCGACGACGCATATAATTTTAGACTTAGAAAGACATTTAGAGAATTAATTTTAATAAACTATTCTATTTATTTTAACTTAAAAAGCAAAAAAAAACCCTAAAATAACAGGCCATTACGATGGTAAGGGTGTAGGAAGCTAAACTCTAGCGGATGCAAATAGGGTTGAAAATGAATCCCGATGTTACTCGAATATCAGACTACCGAATTCAGATGTGTTAGATCCGGATATGGCGAAGTGGCAAAAAACGTGAATGCGGATACGAATCTGATATGAATTGGCGTGATTCAAATCCGGATACCCGAGTTACATCCGACTAAACACACAGCAGAGCACAGCTGCACAGGCCGCCCACCCGGCTCACCCCGACGGCCCGGCCCCCTCACTCACCTCCCAAGTCACCTAACCGGCTAACCCTAGTCTGCACTTCCGTAATCACCGCAGTTGAGAGTCGCCTGCTATCCCCAAATCGGCAAATCCCGAAGGCCTTAGTGTAAACGATGAAGACATATAGGAATTGGAGCCAGAGTTACAGTCGTAGAGGTATGTGACTTAGGACCAACTTTTGGTGACATTGTGTGCCATGCTGGGCTGCAGGCTGCTGCATAGGGCAGCCTCAACAGTGTGTTGCTATTTTTATGTTTCCGGACTTGTATGGAGATGAATCACTGGTTAGCATTGCTGCTTAGTAACTTGCATTTGTCTGAACAGCATGCTTACTTGTTTAGCTGGATCACTGATTAGCACTGCTTCTTAGTAACATGCACCACCTTTGTTTAGCTCCGCGGGTTATGGTTATTGACTTACTAGAGCTACTATTGATGTTTTTATTTTGCAGCTGCTTGCAAGTTCAAACATGATGATGATTGGTGAATATGATGACTGTAACGAGCTGCTTTTTATTTTGCCAATGCAGTGACTGCTGTCAGAACTTGATTGTTTTGTGTCCGAACTCTGAATGATCTGTCTGAACTTGATTGTTCTGTGTCCGAACTCTGAATGATTTCTGAATCTCAGCATAGCGATGTGTATGAAACTATGATATAGGTTCTTGATTGTTTTGTATCTGAACTTTGAATGAATTCTGAATTTGAGCTTAGTGATGTGCATGATACTATGATACAGGTTCTTGATTGTCTTGTGTTTGAACTCTGAATGAATTCTGAATCTGAGTCCATGGTCTATAAATGATTGTTTTATGTCTTTGAACTCTGAATGAATTCTGAATCTGAGTCCATGGTTTATAAATGATTGTTTTGTCTTTGAACTCTAAATGAATTCTGAATCTGAGTCCATGGTCTATAAATGATTGTTTTGTGTTTGAACATTGAATCTGAGTCGCATGCTCTATGAGTAGACTATATGGGAGGAGATGCATCAATTCAATTCCATTTTGCCAGACCTTTCATATGGAGGGAAGAACCACCGAGCCAGCATACTGCATCTGCATATACATATTTTTATGGGAGATAGCTCCCTCAATTCTAAGAGTAGTACGCTAGTAGTACAATTTCATGCGCTTTTAAATTAAAGCTGCTTAGTAAGATCAATTAGGTTGATAGTCAAATCCAAAAAACTAAGAGAGATCGTAAATAATTATTGCAATTAAAAAATAGTCGAATTCGTCTAATTTTGAATATAATCCAATCCAAATTTGTATCCGATATATGTTTGGTCTGTATTCATATCCGACGTTTATCCGATTCATATTCGAATTCAAAAATCATATAGATATGAATATAATTTAAATATTATCTTTCGATTCGTCTATATCCCTAAATGCAAAGGTTTATGATGCCTTAGAAAAGTAGACGAACGAACCTTCTAAAGTTCTGCGTTGTCATGCTTGCATGGCATTTGATTCCAAGGTTTTGGACTCTCACAAAGGTCACTAGCTGGAAAGGCACGCAGCTCGTGGCCGAGGGAACAGTGCACATTCTATCGAATGGTTTCCTCTCGACACTATAGCAGGTGCGTGCATGCGTCATTAGCCACACAGAATTTTAAAGACGCAGAATTAACAGTGCACGTTAATTTCGCCATGTCCAATCAATCATCCAGCCGAGCACCAGTTAGTAACGGAAGCTTGCGAAACGCGAACGCTAACCACTGCCCTTAAGGACCTCGTCCTCGACCGCACGAGACGACGATAGAATGGTTATGGAAAATAAAAATGTTCACAGTAGTACCACTAGCTATTTTTTTAGTACTCTGTCCTTATGCGCGGTAATACCTGTCAGGCTCCTTAGCTCAGCAGAACACCGACCGGCCGTGTAGTAATTAAATAATGCTAATTATATTTAATTAACACTAATCACATAATATAATGATTGATTAGTGCTAATCATATTCTATCACCTGCCGTTGTGTGTCTGCTTGGTAGGACTCTGCCGTACCACTATTGCTCCGTAGGTTTCGCTCTGTCGAGCCACAGTTGTTTGCCCTGTCGAGCCACAGCCGTTTGATAGGTGCTGTGGAGCTCTCATGACTTAATAGGACCTATCAAGCTACTATAGTGTGACAGATAACAGGAGAAATTTACTGTGGCAATCGAGTTCAGAAAGAGAATTAGTTCTATAAAAATGGATGGCTGGAGATTAAATTTTTTTAAATAATAGCAACGGTATCATTTGGTGCTACTCAGTTAGGCTGAAATAAGCTAACTTATAGCTAAAATTACACTATAGTATCTAATGATAGCTTATTTGATATAACTAAATTTAAAAAAAATTTAAAATAGAAAAATATATTAGTCTATTATAGATAATATAAATGAATACAAGAAAAAAGAATCAGTAAAAAAACCTTAAAAATCAGAAAAAGATGAAGCTAAAAATAGTAAAAAATAAATCAGAAGTTACAACTTTAAGCCGAAGTTTGTAGGTATAAGAGCAAAGACAACAATAGCCTTATAATGAAATTTAGTCAGCATTTTTTTGATGTGGAGGAGAGAAGAGAGAGAGAGAGAGAGAGCTTGGCTCTCATGCAAGCAACAAGTTGCACACGGGAGCATATGCAGTGGTGGGTTCAGATAATAAATGTATGTGAGGAGGAGTAGGAAATAGAATGTGAGACATGGTACCACATAATAATAAAAAAATCTTTTGTAGACAAATAGAAGATAGATTATTGTATAACTTGGCTCTTATAATTTGACTTATAGCCAAACACTTAGCTCTATTATTGGACTTGCTCTAAAACAGTATAGTCGGAAAGCGAGAAAAACGGGTACACATCTTTCACACATCACGACGTACGCAATGCCAGCTAGCTAGCACTCGGCACTGCTCACGAACAAGAAAACAAACAGGAAGCAACAGCTACATCCCTTTCAAGCTAGCTCAGCTGAATGCTGATCACTACCAAAGCAGGCTAGCTTGACAAAGAGAAGCAATATAACTATTCCAGAGCTATGATATGATTAATGAAAGCATTTGATGAGGTTAACGAGGCATTAATTGATTAAGCTAGCAACAAAGGGCGGCGAGCCGGCGACGTCTCCTCCTGTATTCGCGGCGGCGGCGGCTTCTTCGATCCTCTCGGCCATGCCCTTGACGGCCCCGTCGAGGTAGCTGAGGAGCCCATCCCGGCTCCACCCCTGCACGGGCTCGCACTCGAACGCCCACACGAGCCGGCACCCTGCGGCCTCCGGCGCCGGCGACGGCTCCTCGAGAACCGTCATGGTGGCGACGTAGCAGCCGAACCCCATGTTGCTGCCGACGACGGCGTAGGTGAGCCGGCGCGCAGCGTCGTCCAGCTCCAGCAGCTCCTCGCGCGCCCACGTCGCGACGGCGGCCTCCTCGTCGCCCGGCGCGCGGGAGGCGACGTAGCGGACGCAGCCTGGGCGGCCGTCCTCGCCGGCCACGCGCTCGCAGATGTCGACCCCGGGCATGTACCGGTGCAGCGCGCAGAAGCTGGCAATGTGGGGCCACGCCGCGGCGGCCGGGGTCGACGGCAGCCGCGCCTCCGCCGCGCCCTCCCACTGCTGCTTCGGCGTCTCCGGCGGCTGCCTCTCCATTCTCGTGTGCTGCTGTGTGGAATCGTGTTTGGCTACTAGCGCGCGCGAGTGCTATGTAATGGCGTGCAGAAAGGAAGGAATCTTTCGGGGAGAGGGACGTGTCCGATTTCGGAAGCCGGCAGGCGCGCATTGAGTTCTGAGCGATGTGCGGTGTTACGTCGTGTCCAACGGTCAGAGGATATGAAAATTTATAACAAAATTTATATTCAATAAGAAAAGCATGATAAGAAAAGTATACTATAAATATACTATAAATATACTAATATCAATTTATATTCACACCACGGTATAACAAAAGTATACTATAAATATATCGTTGATATGAAAATTTAGTTTAGTTCTTCAACATAAAACATGATAAGAAAAGCATGGCAAAAACACACATGGACATTGTAATATAGGGCAACAGAGAAGAAGGCACCAAATAAACAAATATTACCTGTGGGCTATAGAAAGTTGAGGAGCGCGGTATGTAGCAAAGAGGGAATGAAGCCCACATCTGAAAACTCGAGCTCCTAGATAAACTCAGCCACCTCTGCAAATTCAAAAGAACACGAGTTCAGTGCTAGATTTCATAAAAACATGTCAAGTATAGTTAAATCAAAAGTCAAAAGCACATTCGATAGGGGCAAAGCAAGAATACTTGCACAGACAGATCAAGAACGACATTATCCAGTCACCCATTTCCCATCTTATCAGTAACCCTAGAATAGAAGTTAGGGAACGATTGGCAAATACACAAAACTGAGGAGGCAGTGTCGGAGATGGATGGCTGGTCGGCAGCGATACCAGCACGGTCGAGGCGTAGGTGCAGATGGTAGCATAGGAAAACTTGAGGTGAAGCCCCGGGATGCCCTTCTATGTGGCACTGTCTTCCGAAGAAGGCCAAGGGGGTAGGGGAGGAGGGGAGCCAAGGGGGAGGGTGACTAGCTAGCAGCTCATGCCTTGAAGGAAGCTGGCCGGGACCGGGAGGACGGTGTGGCACAAGGAAGTTGGCAGGAGGATGGCGGCGCGGCCGTGGCGTCTTTTGCGCCATAGGGTTCGGCTTCGGCTTTGGCATGGAGCCCTTGTTGCCATGGGCCTAATTCTGCCCCTGGCGGCCAAGGTGTGAGCTCGAGTTCTAACTTTCACTATCAGCAACATCCTTCAACAAATCAAATGTACGAACTTCGCATCCATCCTAGACTGATGATAGCAAGCTTTAAACACTCTTCCAATAGAACAGAGAAAAGAATTTCAACGGTCAGGTCATTTACACCATGTGGAACATCTAAAAAGAATGGAACGGATGAACATCATCCAGAGAAGGAAGCAAGCCTTCCATCGGAGTTGACATCCTTGTGTATCGTGTTTTTTTTATTAGAGCTCACTTCTTATGCAATACGTTAGGTTTGTGCCTCTTTTTCTCTTTTCTCTCTTGAGCTCGCAATACATAGTATCTTGTTATGTAAACTGGCGTCGCAGGCCATCCTTAATGTATACTTTCATTCTCTTCTCCTTTTAATTGAATGGCATAGCTCTGCCCTCTTTTTTAAGAAAAAAAAGAAAGGAAGGAGCTGCACAACTGAAAAATCTGGGCTGGCGGCACAAGAGAACGTCCGGGGTGCGTGTGGGCACATAGAATTTGGGCAGGTGCCGCGTGCACATAGCCGCCTGGGCCTTCTTTACCCTCTTCTCGTCTCTCTAATATTTTGCCCATGTCCTCTTATTTTTTATAGGAATCTTGGCTCTTTAGCTCTCTTCTCCGGCGAGTCACAGGAATTTTTCTTAAATAATCTATTTTTATTCAAAATTATAAAAATATATCTATACAAAATTTTTTTTTACAGGAATGGGCTCTAGTGGCCCAACCGTTAGGCGATTGAAACCTGTGCCCAACCGTTAGGTGATTGAAACCTGTCGCCCAATGACCGCGCGACACAAATGAAATCAGTGGGCCGTTGGGCGACATAATTGCAGTCGCCGAACGGTGGGGCGACCGGATGCTATCGTTCAACCGTTCGGCGACTAGACGTGATATATATCCGACCGCTCGATCGAGGCCCCCATCGAGCAGCCGATTCCAGTATAGCGCATGCGAGGAAAGAAGAGAAGAGAAGAGAAGAAAGAAAAGAGAAGAGAGGACAGGAGAGAAATATGAGAGGTTCTGCTACTTCTAGTAGGTAAATATTTTCTATATTTTAGTTGATATTTTTGTATGAAGTAAATAGTTTGTTTAGTGTAAAATTGGAATCCGTAGAAAATTATAGTTGTAGAATTTTGCTATAAAGTAAATAGTTGTAAAAAAAAATTAATCGACATAGTGACAAAAAATTAGCACCCGGAAAAAATTATAGCTGTAAAAAATTTAGTAAATATTATAGTTGTAAAAAATTTAGTCAATATAGTTATTGAAATCTAGCATCCGTAGAAAATTACAGTTATAGGGTTTAGCATCCATTGAAAATAAGCATCTGTAGAAAATTCTAGTTGAAGAAAAATGAGTCAATATTGCATACAAAATTTGCATCTGTAGAAAATCAGCATCTATATATAATTGTAGTTGTAGAAAATTTAGTCAATATTTTCATGCAAAACATTATTAAGATAACATTTACGATTTATTATGAACAAAATGTAATGTCATTAGTACATTGAAAATACACGTGTACCACTAGAACTGGTATATTGGCATTTAAATTATTATGTCATGTAAATTGTCGAAACTCATTAGGAATAATTTACAGTAGGAGCGAGCTCGAGTAGCGAGGGAAGAGCAGTGTTGGTGTGCGAATGAGGAGGGGTTATGCTATAAGGGTACTGTAGTAGTTCAAGATAGGCGAATGATCATAGAAATGTAAATTACAGCATAGCAGTAGTTCCATATTGTGTGATGCGATTTGACCAGTAGCAATATTGAAAATGTTTACAGGTAGACATCAACAATGCCGATACCCATTACATTAAAAGTGCATTATAGTGTCGGCACCATTCGAAAAGGTCTAAGCAATGTTGACTTGAGTAGTTTTTGCATAAGCCACTCTTGTACACCGAACGACGAGAATGCTTAAATCATAGATGTGATGTACTGGCTCACCCGCAGCTTCTCATTGGACCTTGAGGTGTGCAGCATCATCATACAAGAGCTTTAGAGCCAGTCTCTCATGCACATTAGATGGAAGTTGAGACCATTGATGCGTACTACTGTATGGAAGGGCTTTGTGGAAGGCTATCGGCGTCGTGGATACGAGTGTGTGCTGCTTGTAAAACCATGACCAATAGAAGCTGTACAAGGCCCTGCCGGCGGCTACCATGCGGGTGGTGCGAACAGTTTGGGTGCCTAGCATGTTGGTGAACAGGAGGACCCGGAGGCCAATGTTAGAGAGGTTGTAGAGGAAGAAGGGTTACGACATGTTGAGCCTATAGGACAAGCTGATGAAGGGGAGCATATGGAGTACATAGTGCATCAAATAGAGAGAGATGAAGCTGTATAGGAGGACAACGATGACAGTTCTGATGAGGAAAAGCTCCTATCCCGTAGGAATAGAACAGGTTTGATGTTGAGGGTTTTACTGTGCAGGACAAGCATGAATCACCGTGGGAGTATCATGGCACAGAGGTTCAGTTGCACTCATGTATGCTGACAAGGCATCGTTACAGGATTCTGTATCACCCCCCTTTTTGGGAATGGGAATGTCGTTACCTTCCGTAACAGCCCAGGAGTTCAGTTACAGACAAAAGAAGTATCATGCCTGCTCACGGATATTTAAAAGGGGTTAATTTGATTAAAATAAGACTTAACAGTCAATTTTAATAATTTAAGGGCGTCTAAGCCCAAAACTTAACTTGCATTCAGAAGAGCCAAAGAAAACTCCACAGGAATGCCTGAGTGTGGCCGTAACCCTAACGCGGAAACTTGTAACATCCTTTCTTCTTCTGATCTCTGTGTTGGGGAAATAGAGCAAGACTAAGTACAACCAACCGTACTCAACAAGTCACATGGGAAATGCTATTTAACTATATGCAAGGGTTTGCCATGGAAAGGGGTAAAGCGGTTTATTATTATGTGGATGCAGTTTTGTTTATAAACACTTTTGCTTTTAAACATGAAATATCAAACAATAAACTTCTTAAGGTATTTGGGGGGGGATTTCCAAACTTGATTAACACATTTTTCTCAATTCCAAAACAATTCCAAATCTACTTATGCCATGTTATTGGATTCACCCATCAAACACAGTACGGTGTATTCGAATACTATTTATAAATGACTCTACAGAGTTGCCCATCTTTACCCACAAGGTTCCTCAACCCTCATGATTGAGTTGACAAAACAAGGTCGTTTCACTGCTCATCTCTTTATGTAGCCTCTACCCGATAGACCTCCAAATAGACCTGGGAGTCCACCGAAACGGCCAGACATTTTATCCGCCGATATGGCCAGATAGTTTGCCTGTTCTGAGAGGAATCTATCGTTGTTGAGTATGGTTTTACCATTTCCATACTAACTTTCCGGTACCCGTTAGATCTCAACTCAAACCCGGGTATCCGTCAATATGGTTAGACTACCCGTCCTGGAAGGAATTTAACGTTGTTTAGTATGGTTTTACCGTTTTCATACTAACTTGTTTGTACTCCGTTAGAGATTTAATCGATTTAAGCAGCTACTAAACCAGGTTTGACAAGTCAACGCTTGTGGTTGAACGATCACTATGTTCTTCACTTGGCATAAGATTTTAGTCCTTGCTTTTCACTAAGACAACTCGTATCCACAAATTCACATTCTAGTGCCCGTGGCACTGCTATCAATTCACAAAACGACTTCCATTCTGGGATGGACTCAACCAACTCATGGCTTTTTGTGATATCTTGTCTTTGAACCATTCAAAATTTTATCAGCAAAATATCAAGACTTAGTAGTAAAATGTTTGTGTGAGTTCCTGAACTACCATGATTATATTAGTAATATTTTTAATATTACCAAGTTTTATCAAGGTGAATATGGCCATCAAAGTTAGCAGGGCTTTTTCGGGTGGTAGGACATTAGCTAATAGCATGTCATTCTAAACATTCATTATACATAAAATAACAGTGCGCAAATAGCATAATGAAAATATTGATAAATAATAATTAACAGAAAGTAGGTTCAATATGATCAAAAACATGTGACTTGCCTTGCAGATTTATGACTTCGACAATTTTGTATTCTTCAATTTCTCGATCTTGAGCTTGATCCGGAGTTTCTCCTTGAATTAGTCAACTCTCGACATCGTGTGCTAGCGTAAAGCCAAGAAAATAATTTAA
The DNA here is from genome assembly GCA_036346575.1 of Dendrocalamus sinicus. Lineage (NCBI taxonomy): Eukaryota > Viridiplantae > Streptophyta > Magnoliopsida > Poales > Poaceae > Dendrocalamus > Dendrocalamus sinicus. The sequence goes on along the minus strand of CM070653.1, from coordinate 7,129,793 downwards.
TTCCACGCTCGAAGAAAATGAGCTAGGAATAAAGAAATGAAATAAAGAAAGAAAATTCGAGAAATCCAAATAAAATAGGTTTTGGGTTTTTAGGAGGATCCAAAAGGTGAATTGGGCTTGAGAAATGGGTCGGTGGGCTCGAAACGGTTTAAATGGGTATAAATTTGTATTTTTGGGTTTGGATGAATAGTAATGGGTCCAGTTACTATTCACTACGGATTTTTACTATTCCATGCGGGTCGGTTGCTATAGTGTTGGGTCTGGGTACTGTTCATCCAGGTCGGACTGCTACAGTACCAGATCTGCACTATTTGCTAACGGGTTGGTCTACTACAGTACTAGGCCGAATCACTGTTCATTACGGGTCGGAGCTACAGTACCGAACCTTCACTATTTACCTTCTTTCTCTCGATGCCAAGGGTATGCTGTGTCTCCAATTGTTTGCTCCCACCCCTTTACTACACAAACTAATGATATTTACACTGTAGGTCTTACGGCCCCTGAGGGATTTAGGGTCTCCCCGGCCCAGGACGACACGTACCGCTACCTTGAGGATTGGGCTAACCAGGAGACAGGCACATGATCTCAACCCACACCCTCAGAGGTTCTCTCCGGGTCACAGCTCAATGGTGCACCAGTACCCACATAGCCAGAATTGCAGTCCACCCCTCCGGCTTTAGGACCTCATGTGTGCAGATCTCCTAAGCATCTTACCTTGTCGGGGCCCTGACACCCAACACTAAGGAGGAGGGCCAAGCAGGGCCATACAGGAGGACGTAAATGCAGAGCCGGATTGGGCCAGGGTGGCAATGGAGGGGGTGCTGCTATGGGGTTTAGTATGGGCCTTCTGCCTATGATAGCTGTACTTTTGTTCTTCCTTTATTACTTACATTTTTTACTTACTATGTGATGTTTGCAATATTGTTGTGTTCTTATTTGTACTCCTTTTTACGATGTCCATTTGTTCAACCATGTCGACACCTCTAGTTCAACACACGTGACACACCATTGGAACAATGCACTTAATAAATGGCAATCACAATAACACGAATACATTCGACTACATGCTTTACGACAATGAACATAACCACAAACAACAGGGGAGAGTACTATGGTAGAACCTTGTTCGTGCATGCCTACTGGTACAATGTGTCTCGCGCTACCCACATGAAGTGTTGTAGAGGAGAGGACATAGCTGGCCATCATTGTAGTGGCATGCACATATGCAGGTAGGGTTGGCACAGCAGCATATCAGATCATACAAACTTTCTATGTTGATGATCTCCTTGTTGCCCCTCTCACGCTGCATCTACTGACGGAGGTCATTGTTGTCCTCTTTGAGACTTTCAATCCATGCCTCCATGTTAAAGATTTGCTCCCACAATGTATCCACATACCTCACAACATAGCGTTCATGGGGAGGATCAATCCAGCGGAAAAGGTCGCATTTTGCCATATACCGCAAAGGAGGGTTAACATCGAAACTCTATTAGCAGTAATACAAAATAAACAATTGCCTATTTGTACCCCAGAGTATGGGTATTGGAAGAAACGTCGTCCACCATCCGAATGGCCTTTCGCGACCTGCACAACCATGTCCTCCCTGTGTCTGCATTTTGGCCACACTGGTTGTGCATGTCTGTTTGGCATCAAGCGGTAGTTAGGGCTGATGTTCTGCATCATTTCCAGGGGAAGGTCTAGCTTCGGTGATCCATGTTCGACTGGCCCCCTCGATGTCTACCATGGTAGGTTACTCTAGGACGTACAAGGTACTTCTTCCTATGGTTCACTGCATCGAGTGCTCTTACTCTCAAAGGGGTGGAGCATGCATTTCATAGCCTGAGGGGGAGGCAGCACACTTTATGACAAACTAGATAATGTGCTAGCTTTGTGCAGCTTTGCCGTAGAGAGAATTGACAACACTACACCCTTAGCTTCTCACACCAAAAAGATAGACATCTACAAAGCAGGACGTGACAAGACAAAAGGTGTGCAGCTTTGTGCAGTGACAAGACCAGACAGGGTAGCTTCACGCAGTGACAACACCAAATGGGCCATCTTTGCACAGTGACAAGACTAAATGACACACCTTTGCGTAGTGCCAAGACCATAGGAGGCAGCTTTGTACGGTGACAAGATCAGACGGGGTAGCTTTGCGCAGTGACAATACCAGATGGGGTAGCTTTATGTAGTGACAAGACCAAAGGGTGTAGCTTTATGCATTGACAAGATTACATGGGGCAGTTTTGCATAGTTACAAGACCAAAGGGGGTTGCTTTGTGCAGTAACAAGACCAATGGGGCAGCCTTATGTAGTGACAACACTCAGGCTTGCCAGCTTTTCAGATCGACATAACAACATTACACCTCAGACCAAAAAGACAGGACTCCACAAATTATGACATGATAGCTCTATACACCGTACCAAGCCTTTGGCTTATAAAATGAGGTGGAAGAGATCTAGGAGAAAACACTACACAAGTAAATCCAACACTACACTAGAGCTTGATTCACCACGTCGGGATGGACAAGAGGTAGAAGAAGTAATGGGATAAGATGATGAAGCAATGGGAGGAGACCCACAAACTAGTAAGGTCTGCTATGGCCCGTGACGAACAAACAAGGGCTGCGGTGGCCCACGGTGAACAAATAGAGCGTGCTAGGTGGGAACCTCCCTGTAATGACCCCTGTAGCAGCAACCCCATGCTAAATGTTCCAAATGAGAGTTCGACACAACAGCCGCCCGAGGGTGAGACGCCACCCTTTTGTTGGTATAAGGACCCATACAAGTTCTTTAAGTCTAAGCAGCGGCTCAGCTTAGGCATGTATTACTAGGGTTGTGCAAACTACTCCTATGACTATCCTGACCACCGTCGGGACATGAGCAGCTATTGGCAGCTGGTAAGGACCAGTTGCAATGTGTTTCCCCTACTATTTCTCTTTCAAAGTATGTACTAACAACCTCTCCCGTCTACCCACGGTTCCTGAAACCACTATGTGGCTACCACAAGTGGATTGACCTAGAGATTCACTTACATGGCCAGTGTACTCTTGACTTCGAGAAGTGAAATGTTAAAAGGGTCTGCGAGTTCCGGGAGGAGGAGCACCGAAATGATGAGCAAATTAGGCGTATACATCAGGAGACAAAAACTCATTTCGGTGCGTGCACGCGCAGGGAGCGCGAGGCTTGCGGGAGAGAGCGCAAGAAAAAGAGGAAAATAGCGACCAAAGTGAAAGAGGCCACCGAGGAGTTCAACGTTGAGCTCGCAAGAAAAGGAAAATGGCCTTGGTCCACGTAGTAGGTCAGGTCTCCGCACTAGTTGTTTGAAGGTCGAATTTATTTCCATTCCAAATAGACGCATATGTATCGTACGAGTACTACAGTTTGTTGCACCATGCAAGATGTTATTTCTTATGCAAATAAACAAATCCTATGCGTCGTGTTATTCCCAGCTTATTATGAAGTCTATTTTAATTCACAATATCACATCTCCTCACCTTTTCTATTCAATTCTGCACGTACCAAGGCATCCAACATCATGAAAAAATAAGTCCTCCTCTATGTATGAATTCCCGGTTACATCACAATATCACTTATCTTTGTACTTACCAATCGTTGCTATCTCAATCGTCCTCAGAAAAATTACTGAAAATTTCTTACACTACAACAGCATACGATGATTATAAATTGTTATTACGAATCTAACTGATTTTGTACCATTCATAATCTATGGAAATCACAAATGAATTATCCAACATTGTTTGCCTTTTTCCAATGAAATACAAATCACAGACAAAATTTGTAAATATCATCTACCTACAATAATTGTCATTTACCCCATGCGCTGTCGGGGGTGCCAATTGCACAAAAAATGGGTTGAGGTGGCAGTCGCCGACTGGTCGGGCAACTCAATCTGCAGTCGCCCAACAGTTCGGTGACAGGATGCAGTTGCCTGACCATTCAGTGACTCGATCCTATCGCCCTATGGCCACCGACTGCATTCCTGTCGTACGGCCGTTGTCCGATAGGTTCCAGTCGTGCAACAGTTGAGCGAATGGAGCCCATTGCTGTAAAAAAAAATTTGTACTGGTATATTTCTATAATTTCAAATAAAAATTAGATTATTAACAAAAATTCTGAGTCACAGTGGCTCGATTGTTAGATTTCCCGTGATGACGCCACGTTTTTCGTAAAAAGAAATTCCGCTGGAACGATACCTACTCGCTTGGATAACGTATTGACACCTCCACAAAAATTACCACCGGCCTACGTTCAGTAGAAGAGATCCTCTTCTATTTTCTTCCGATAAATAATACCGAGGCCCTATACATTGATAGTGATCTTCAAGCTCACTTTCCATTGCCATTTGCCATTATCACTGGATCACATATAAGGACAGTCTCAATACTCCACGTAGGATAGTGTCTATGTCATTAATTAGATTGCTATATAGGAGTTTTAGATGATGTGGCGCTATATTAAATAAGAGAGAGGAGAAAAAGAGGAAGAAACTGGGTCTTATACAAGACCTAGTTTCTATGAGAAAACCAATGCAATAGACACTACCAAATTTTGCATTGGAGAGATGGTGGTGTCTTTATGATAGATGGAGAAAAATTATGATTGGTGAAGAGGAGAGAGAGATTTTGATGCTTAATTAATTGTTTGTGTTAAAAATAAACATGGTGCATTGGAGATTGTCTAAAGTGGTGTCTATATAACATGTCATAGATAGACACTACTTAATAGTTTCTGCACTGGGACTGGTATATATAATTGCTATCAATAACACCTTTTCATACATTAGTATTAAAGACAGCTTCTGTAATTGATTGTCTCTTAAGTTATCTTTATGGGACCACACAATCTTTTAATTCTTGCATGAAGCAAATATTTGTTACAGATAATAGCTTATACAATGGTATTTGTGCTATATATCTTATTTTTTGGGCTTAGGTCATCTCTTCATCACCAAGAGGCAGTGCCCCTCTCTCCTTGTTCTCTGTCCGTTCCATGTCAATAAAATCCTACATGATAGGACGAAGAGATAGCTGATATCACGTCATCATATATGCCCTTAGCATTCATATCGCAATCTCTAGATGACTAGATCTAAAGCTTTTAATATAAAAGTTAGGTACTTAATTGCTTTAACCATGTGCTATTATCAATATAAATTATAGGATCTTTTCTAAAAAATGAGGTACAAAAATTGTGTGCAAGCATTACATATGAGCGAAAAAGCTATGGCGCACGCACGTGTTGCAACGCGCTGCAGGTCGAAACACGCCGGCAACTTTGCCTAGTGCTATCAGAGCTTCCTGGTTCCCCTTTGTTTTTCCTCCCGTTTGGGAAAAATTCCCTTTTCTCTTTTTGAATACTTTCAACTGAGCTTTGCAACAAATTCCCTTTTCTCTTTTTGAATACTTGGAACTTTCAATTGCGATTCAAAACTTCCAATTTTAGGGAATTTTCAACTAAGATTTGAAACTTTTAAATTTGGGGAACTTTCAAATTGAGAATCAAAACTTTCAATTGGAGACACAAAACCTCATATTGAGGGCTTTCAACCAAAATTCAACAACTTTCAATTCAGGGACTTTTAGTTCAAATGGCACAATGGCATAAAGAACTTTCGGCTTCAAAAGTCCATCTAAAAAATTGGATTTCATTCCTTGGCACTATTGTACCGATGCACAGCCACTGCTAGGGATGGTGGCGATGAACGGGGCAAGTTATGGTGGCAGTGATTGCAGGTTTACAATTTGGAGAGAGAGGGGGAAGGGGGAGAGAGGCAGTGATAACAATGATGCCGATGTTGCTGGGAGATGGGGAGGATCCAAGGACCCACGAAAATTGTTCGCTAGATGATTTTCTAGCGAGCACGCGTGGAATAGCAATCCCCTACTGAAGAAGCATGTTGAGAACATCCTTGGTTCATGTGTGTTGAACAATTAACAATCGTATCTAGTTGAGATTTGAGTTTGTGAAAGTTTGTCAGTCTTCAGGCGGTAGTACCAGCCTGGTGCCATCTATAGTACCAGCATGGCAGCCGTGGTACTACCGCAAGTGCGGTGCGACTGGATTATAGTTGGTGGTAGCTATTTTTTAGAGAGGGTCATTTTGTGCGTGTCCAGGTCTGGTAGTACCAGATGGGATTCGTAGTACTACCAGGGAGAGCAGTATGCCCAAGCTTTGAGTGACGTTACTATCGGGGCATTAGTGCCAGCATGGTACAAGCAATCATATTGGCTCCCCTACATTAGGGTTTGACTAAAACGGTTCGACCGGCCTATCAATGGTGCTCAGACCGGCAATGTCTGAGAATATCCAAGGGGTTTGGATATTTGTGGGAAATGATCATGGGTTGAGTTTTGGGGTTTAAGGTTAGTGCATTCATATTGCATAAAGCATATTGGACTAATGTGGGTCAAGTTATGAAGAATTTATGCTTGAAAATTATTTCTTCGTCTTTAATGTGTAGGGTGCTTGGAGGCAGCCATGGCCAACAGTGTGGACCGAGATTAGGCTCAGGGATGAGCTGAGGTATGATCAAGGAAGACAAGCGAGATAGTTGGGCTCAAGTGGAGTACATGAGAAGACAAGGGATATTGAAGAGAAGGTTTGAGCAGCGGTTCATCGAATGGTACGATTGATGCAAGTGAGATGTGGTCAGGGGGAACTGATATAGAGAGACTTGCTAATATGTGTGCCATTGGTGAACCTACACGTTGCAAGCATAGGAATTTCTTCTAAAGGAGGCGAAGCCTATGGACTAGGCTTGGGGAAGAGATAAGGTCCATGGTCAAGGAGAAGGTGTTTTGGCAGGGAAGATGAAATATCAGAAGCAGTGAAGGGATGAAAACCACAACGCTTTGAAGGCATTTGGAGAGTAGTTTAGGTCAAGGAGGCTCTGAGGAAGCCAAATGGATGGAAGCGTGCTCCTTAGCGGGCTTAGGCTTATGTGCTTCGAGAAGCATACATAACTCATGTATTGAGTGTAAAATCCGGTGTGTGGAGTTAACAGATTCCCTAGTTGTGCTAATGGATAGTATCTATTAGGGTTAGATATAGGCTGGTTGCCCCATCTATTTGAGTAGGAGAGTAGGTGGCAAGGTTTTCTAAGAGAGTAAGGAGGCCAAAGAGGAAAGCAACCACTCATCTCTTCAAGGTTTTGGGTGAGAGTGCTCTATTCTCTATGGTGGAGTTACTGTAAAGCCTCCATCTATAAATTGCAATAGATCTATCTTGTTCGTCATCCATGGTGTGTTCTTGATCTTGTTTACTTTGCTCTTGTTTTAGTTAGAGTTTTTGTTCTCTTATTCCCTCTTGATCTTGTTGGCTCCAAGGATATATAAGAGATAGAGATGCCTCATGAGCATCACATGCCATCCATCTATGGACTATTTATAGCAAGATCTTGGAGTTTGATTGGTTTGGTTTAATTTGGAGCCTTTCTTATGAAATTGTGATCCTATGAATTTGACCTCAAATCTTTGGGTGCTCCTATTTGCTATGATATGTGAAAACCCATCTAGAGCATTATTAGCTATATCAAACCCGTGAACAAGTCATCTCTCAAGTTTGTAAGTTTAGCCTGGTTTTTTGATGAGGGGATTTGGCCCGATCTTTCGATGAGAATGATAACTATGATTGTTTGATATGATGTTGATGACGAGGTTAATTGATCAAAACGACCAAGTCTGTCCTACAATCGCTACACCCCACCCTTGTCATTATCAATCATGCCAAGAACGTGGTTGACCTGATCACGAAGATCAATTTCTACAAGCAATCGAGAACAAGCAAGAACGAGGATAATGAGCAATCTGAAAATTTCAAGATATAAAAGTCGCACAAGGATAGTTGTGGTTCTGTAACGCGAATCTGTTGGTCTAGTCGACACAAGAGAAAACGTGGAGTTTGCACATGGGGCTATGATTTAAACAAAACCTAAAGGGTTCAAAGGGGGTAAGGGTGAATATATGAGTTGGAGAAGAGAGAGGGGCGGCCAAGGGTCATCCTAGGGTTAGACACTCACCCTAAGAAAGTTACAAAGCCCTTGGGCCTAAGTGGAGGAGGTGCAGCACCTTTAGACTCGGATTCAGAAATAGCCCTGACTTGTTTTGGTTTTTAAGTTTTTTTTTTACCTCTTTTCACATAACCAATGTCAAATAGAACAATTGTTATTTCATATGGACATAGAGTGAGATTTCCCATTTTCTTGGTGAAGCTGAATCCTTTTAAGGAAAACTTGCTCTTTCTAGTTGCTTCACTTCATTTCTTCCTCACTTGGTCATTTTCAATCTTGTTTGCATTTTATTGACCAAGTGGAGCTCTCTTTCGCCAATTAATCTTGCTTGTCAAATATCAACTCAATTGTGTTCTTATTTGCATTTTTGAGGTATTACCAATGTATTAATTAAGGTGGATGTTGTGGTTACAGACCAAACAGAGAGAGATGGTAGTGGAGAGTGAGGGAGATGAGTAATGGCCTGCCTTCTTCCCATGACCTGTATTCATATATATGCACACATGAGGAGTGCTTTTACAGTTATACCCTTACATCTGGTTATCCCCTTTGGGGGCACTTATGTCATTACACATGACCTATACTGGACCTTATAACCTCCTACTAGGCCTGCCGGGTTTAGGTGGGGGCCACCCCTACAACAGGAGCCTCTCATGGAGAAGGGCTTCACAGGGCCGAAGCCATGTTGCCGAGTCCTTTGGCCCCCTCCGTCCCTGCGGCCTGTGAACTTTTCCAAACGACCAGGGGCTGCGCCGTAGCCGAAGTAGACGCGCGCGCGCTCCGTCCCCTTCCCTTCGAACGGGTGGCAGCGGAGCTGGCGCCTAGCCGAAGTAGACGCGCGCGCCGTCCCCTACCCTCGAGCGGGTGGCGGCGAGCCGGGCGCTAGCCGGTAGACGCGCGCTCCGTTCCGCTCGGGCTTAGCCGGAGCTATCGTGGCGACGCGGTGGTGAAGGATGTTGCGCCGCCGGCTTTCCCGCGCTTCACAGCTGCCACGGCCTCGCGGCTTGATAGTGCGCTTTAAATGACGACTGGAATCATGCGATGCACGGCTGTCGAAGCGGTATCGCGTTATGCGATCTATTTTCGCGTGGGTGGGGCACGCGGCGGCTTGCAACTGGCGCGGCATGGGATGTGAGCGGTTGCGTGCTCGCGGCTGTTCGCTGCTTCCCCAGGGAAGCGGGACGCGTGTCGAGCGCGTACTGGAGTAGTGCGCTGCTTGGCCACCTACCAGGCGCGCCCCTCCAGGTGCCGACGGTTCTTCTTTCCAAGTCGTGCGCCGTCGAACGTGGGGTTCTAACCTAAGCTGCGCTTTACGGCGCAGGGAGGCGGCGGGCTTTATAAGGTGCCCTCACCGTGATGGGAGCGCTTTGGCCGCTTGCCGCTTAGTTACGGTTTATTCCGTGCGATAGCGTAGCGGCTTCACGCCTTAGTTTCTTTTGCCCTACCTTGAAGACGATGGCCAGCCACGGCGGCGCGTCTCGCCTCTCGGCGGCGGCTCCTCGTCTAGCCGGACAAGCTGTCCTTCCTTACGGAGATTACAAGGTGGTGCTGCGGGCGCTCGCATGCCGACGAGCGATGGGGCGCCATGGAATACTCGGGGCCGCTGTTCCGTGTCTTTGGGAAAGAGCCGGGTGGCGAGGAGACGCTGCAGCGGCTTGTTCGTGACGGGAAGATCGAGGATCGGGATGGGGCTCACCTACCCGTCGCAACGAAGCGGGCCAAGCCCCGGAGAGCGAGGCGATTGTTTTAAATCGCGTTTTTGACGCCGCCTTCGCATGCCGTCAAAAATGTTTGTGGCGCGATCTTGCGGACCTATGGATTGGAATTAGCGCGGTGGCGCCGCAGCGCAATAGTCCGCTGGCTGTCTTCACGTGGCGACGCGAGCGAAGGCGGCATCCCGGCAGCGAGCCTATTCGCCACCTTGAACGACGCCTGCTGCCGCCCCAGGAAGGCTGGAGATGGAGCCATCTCCAATTTTGGCAGCGTGGACTTCGTGCTGCGGTCGTCCTGCACGACGCTGTTCCCCGCGCCGGCCGCCTTGGGGAAATGGGAGTCCGGCTGGACGCGGTGGTGGTTTTATTACCACGTGACCGGCCCGAGTGGCCTGCTATGCCGTGGCGGGCCCATCTCGTTCAACACGTCACCAAGCGTGAAGCCGGAGGCTGACGACGCGCAGAGACTCTGGAGGCTTGTCGGTGTCGCCCGCCGGCTAAGTATGCGCGACATGGCCGAAGAGTTCACGATGTACGGGGTGGCGCCACTGTCCTCCCGGTGGAAGTACCGGGCGGGGCAATGGCCGGCGGCGATATCGCCCGCCGATGTCCGCTTTGCTTCCGCCCTCCGCCCCTTGTAAGTTGTCTAGAGTGCAGAAGGCATCTCTTGGCGTATCCGCACTTGTTCTCACGTGATCGCCCTGTTGTCGTTTGTGCAGTGGCTCGACTAGAAGGCGCGGAGCGCGGTGAGGGTTCCTTGGTCCATACACCCTCGAGGAGCACAAGCTATGCGAGGCCGCAACCCAAAAGGCGAAGCAAGGCGGGTGAACCGCACGCGCGGTTTTGGGTATTGTTGTGCGGAATGCCCGATACAGCGGAGACTCCGCGAGGACTTGGTCGTCGAGCGGCGGTGGCGCGCAGAGCGCCTCGTCTTCGCGACGGCGGGCTCGCTCGAGGCTGCCCTACCCGCCCGCCACCACCTCGGCGGTGGCGCCGTTAGGCGGGATGCCCGACCGTGACGCGCCGGTCGGACGATCGGCGGGGCGCGCGCCTCGATTCCCGGCCGCACTATGCGCGACGGCTGCTGGCGTCACGGGCACAACCTTCACTAGGCGGCGCCCACCAACCGGAAAGGCGTTACGCTGATGAGAGGGTCGTGGCGGTGGTGCTGCTTGCTACGAGGACACGCCCGGCGTGGCGAAGACCGAAGGTGGAGTAGGGGCTGCGGCGCCAGCGCCACGCAGGAATCGCCCTCGGACCCGCGGTGGCGTCCTCGGATGCGATCTCCCCGCCTCGAAGGGCCGCTACAACGTTGCGGGCCCCATGCTTGGAGTTGTGGCACCCGGCGTCGCCGAGGGCCTCGCATCCGACCACCGAGGCGCTCACGCCCGATCGGTGGCGGCGGATGCCACCTACTACGCGGTGAGGGTGTAGGAGGTAGCGCGGCTCCTCTCTCCGCTCGACCGCGAAACTCTCCCGATCTGCTCGCTCATTCCGTCGGCATCGGCGAGGCGAGGTCTCCGGGCGTGGTGAAGGATCGAGCAGCGAGGAGTGCGAAGTCCAAAACTGTGCGGTGTCGCGCGGCATCCGCCGCTGTCGGCGGCGAAGCCTCCAGACCCTCGGCGGTGGGGTCCAAACCCGTCTTGTCCGACTACCTCCGCGGTGGAGATACTCGTGCTCTCACCGTGGCGCGAGAATGGGCGGCGGCCTTGACCGGCGGATGCTATCATCATGCGAGGAGACCACTGGCGGCGCGCTGCGGGCCTCGGAAATAAGGGTGAGTGTGTGCGCGCGTGTTTTGTATGCTACGGCGGTGGTGGATTGTCATTCTTGCTGGGCGCTTGTCATCGGGGACGCGCTAGACGAGGCTTGTGTCCGGAGCGGCGGGCCTAAGCCGAGCCGTGAAGCGGATGATGCTCACGCGATAAGGGCGAAGAGCTCCGCGCGCGGAGGTGCCTTGGCAGCTATACAAGCCGAGGTCGAGAAGCCAAGCGTGCCGCCGAGAGAGCGCGCCTCCTTCTGCGCGTGATTGCCGCCTTGGAGGAGAAGGCCCGGTGGCGAGACTCTTGCGAGGAAGACCGTGTCTTGGGCGATGCGTCCGTGTCGATCTGGGGGCAATGGAGTCTCGAACGGGCCCTCCGTGATCGTGCGTTGGCGTGCCGACGCCACCCACGGGCGGAGGACTCGTGGAGACGCTTGGGCTGATCGGCAGGGGGCGGGCATCGCGCTTCGCAGCGCCAAGACCTTTGGGGAGCACTGCGGCTATCTTGGCGCGTGCCTCAGCCTCGGCATGCTTCACACCCGTGGGTGTAGGCACATGCAGGAGCTGGCGAACCCTCACCTGGATCTTCCTGGCCGGCCGGAGGCACTGCCGGACGCTATTCGTTCCATCGAGCCTAGCCTCCGGAACTTCCACCGGCAGATCTTGAGTCGTGTCGGGGAGGATGCGGCGAGAGTTGCGGTACAACAAACGCTGCGCGGGGGAGGGGACTTCCTCCGTTGGCTCGAAGAAGTTTCCGAGGCGAGGCAGCGGCACGGGCCCCGCGCGCGCAAGCGGCGAGTGCTGATCACATCGAGTAAAGAGGGGTTCGCACTTGCGCTCCCATACCATGTCGATTGACCCCATATTTTTGCAATGAGACGATGCTCTATTTATTCTTACTGTTGTAAGCTGTGTATTGGGCCGATGATGCCTTTTTTATAGTCCGTAGACTGTCGCGTGCAGGGGCGAACCTCAACGGCACGTCTTATTTAGAGTCCGTGGACTGGTGCGTGCGGAGGCGGACCTCGACGCTACGTCTTATTTATAGTCCGTGGACTCTCGCGTGCGGAGGTGGACCTCGATGCTACGTCTTGTTTAGAGTCCGTAGACTGGTGCATGCGGAGGCGGACCTCGACGCTACGTCTTATTTATAGTCCGTGGACTGGTGCGTGCGGAGGTGGACCTCGACGCTACGTCTTGTTTATAGTCCGTAGACTGGTGTGTGCGGAGGCGGACCTCGACGCTACGTCTTATTTATAGTCCGTGGACTGGTGCGTGCGGAGGCGGACCTCGACGCTACGTCTTGTTTATAGTCTGTAGACTGGTGCGTGCAGAGGCGGACCTCGACGCTAGGTCTTATTTATAGTCCGTGGACTGGTGCGTGCGGAGGCGGACCTCGACGCTACGTCTTGTTTATAGTCCATGGACTCTCGCGTGCGGAGGCGGACCTCGATGCTACGTCTTATTTATAGTCCGTGGACTCTCGCGTGCGGAGGCGGACCTCGACGCTACGTCTTATTTATAGTCCGTGGACTCTCGCGTGCGGAGGCGGACCTCGACGCTACGTCTTATTTATAGTCCGTGGACTCTCGCGTGCGGAGGCGGACCTCGACGCTACGTCTTATTTATAGTCCGTAGACTGTCGCGTGCGGACAATGGTACTTTGTGCGAACAGCGAGTTTTATTGAACTCCCGTTTGCGCGGGTGAGCATCGTACAATAGGGGGGCTCTAGGCGTAATATCGCCGTAGCTTGTCCACGTTCCACGTGTGGCGGAGAGTCTGTCCCTCGAGCGTGGCGAGGCAGTATGCTCCCTTCTGCAATGCCTCTGTCACGATGAATGGACCCTCCCACTTCGACTCCAGCTTGCCGACGGTCTCCGCATGGAGCGCCGTTCTAAGGACAAGATCCCCAGGCTTGAAGCCCCACGGGTATATGGACCGGTCCCGGGTACGCACTGTCTGCCGCGCGTACTTTTCAATGTGTTGAGCTGCGCTTGCTCGCGCTCCATCGAGGAGATCCAAGGACACGCGGCGGTCCTCGTCAGGCGCCTGGACGAGGACCCTCCGCAAACCAACCTTGATTTCCTCGGGCGTCACTGCTTCATCGCTGAAAAGAAGCTTGAACGGCGTGAACCCTGTTGGACGTGTTGTCATTGTGCGAAGGGACCAGAGGACGCTGTGAAGCTTGCTAGGCCACTTGCCCTTCGGCCCTCCGACCAGGCGCTTTTTTATGGCGGCGGAAATGGCGCCGTTCGCCCTCTCAACCGCTCCGTTGGACTGGGGGTGCCCAACTGAGGCGAACCGAAGTGTGATGCCCATGTCCTCACAGAATTCTTTGAAGAGGGTGGCGTCGAACTGCAGGCCGTTGTCCACAGTGAGCTCCCTGGGCACGCCGAAGCGACATATGATGTTTTGCTAAAGGAAACGCTGCATGGCCGCCGAGGTTATTTTAGCCAGGGCCACTGCCTCTGGCCACCTGGAAAAATATTCCAGCGCGACTACCACAAATCGTAGGTCTCCTGGGGCTCGTGGAAGTGGTCCTACTATGTCAACACCCCAGCGCGCCAGCGGCCACACCGGGGGAATGGGGTTGAGGGTCGTCGGGGGTCTACGGATGATCCGTGCCATCCATTGGCACCCCTGACACCGACGCACGAGGTCCTGGGCATCCGTGATGGCAGTCAGCCAGTAGAAACCCTGCCTGAACGCCTTGCCGACCAATGACCTCGGCGCCAGATGGGACCCGCACATGCCCGCGTGGATCTCCACAAGGAGGTTCTTCCCTTCTTGGTCCGAGAGGCAGCGCAGGAGCGGTGCACGGACCCCCTTCTTGTAAAGTATCCCTTCGAACACCTGGAAGGACCTGGCACGGTGTTGCAGCCGCCGGAGCTCTGTGGGATCCTCCGGCTCGGCGATGCCCTGCAGAAAGTTGAAGATGGGCTCTCGCCAATCGCCCTGCTGGACGATGTGGTGAACGAGGGTGGCGTCTCGGTTGTCCTGCGCGATGGCTGCCTGTGGTAGTACTTCATAAAACGCTCCATCGGGGTGGTGGTTGTTGGTGGCCGCCGCGGCGTCGACTTGCTCATTTTCGCGCGAGGATGGCCTTGACTGGGATGCCCAAGAAGTGCCTTTCCCTTGCCCTAACCGCGGCGAGGTACTTGGCCAGCTCAGGGTCCTTGGCTTGATAGGACTTGTTGACGTGGCCTGCCACCAAACGCGAATCATGCGGACGAGCACCGCCGGCGCGCGCGCCTTGAGCTTTGCGGGCGAAGAGCAACGCCTCATATTCGATCGTGTTATTGGTAGCTGAAAAGGCAAGCGCGCTGAGTATAGCAGCGCTGCCCCTCGGGTGTGGCGATTACGCGCCTACGCCCGCGCCGCGCGCGTAGAGGCTCCGTCAACGGTGAGTGTCCAAACCGGTCGTTATCTTCTTTGGCGGTGGGCAGACGAGTCCACTCCGCGAGGAAGTCGGCGAGAACTTGAGATTTGATTGCCATCCTCGGCGTATGTCGGGAGAGCGGGCGAGCTCGCGCCCACTTGCCAATACGCCCGTGGATTCTTTGTTGTGCAACATCTCACTTGTGAATGAGGAAACCTTTGTGATTGGGTGGGCCAAAAATAATGCCGGAGCTTCACGGAGGCCATGACCAATGCGTGAGGCAAGTTTTCAAGCTCTGTATATCTCGTCTTGGCACCTTGAAGGGCTTCGGAGGCGAAGTATACCGGCCGGTGACGGCACCTTCCTCTAGGGCGAGGCGGCGGGCCGTGTGTGGCCGACGCGGCGAGATAGAGCAGGAGGGGAGCCTCTGGTGTTGGGGTGACCAGGGTGGGGAGACTCGCCAGGTGTTTCTTGAGCGCGTTGAAGGCCTCCGCACAATCACCATCCCAACGGAATCCGTCGCACCCGCGGAGTGTCTTAAAGAATGGCAAACCTCGCTCCGCCACCCTGGAAAGGAAGCGGCTCAAGGCTGCCATGCGGCCCGCCAGCCTCTGGACTTCCCTCGTCGTATTGGATGGCTCCATACCCAAGATAGCGTCAACCTTATCAGGGTTCGCCTGGATGCCCCGCCCGGACACGAGGAAGCCCAGAAGTTTGCCCGCCTGCACGCCGAAGACACACTTGTCGGGGTTGAGCTTGATGCCAGCTTTCCTGAGATTGTCGAAGGTCTCCTGGAGGTCCCGGCCATGCAAAGCGAGCTGCCGGGTTTTGACTACCACGTCGTCGACGTAGGCCTCGACATTCCTCCCGGTGGGCGGCGGGGCAATGGCGGCGAGGCGGGTAAAGGTAGCGCCCACATTCTTGGGCCAAAGGGCATCGATGAAGCGAAGGTGCCGGCGGTGTGATGAAGCTAGTCTTGCTCTCGTCGTCTTCCGCCATGTAGACGATGATAGCGGAGTAGGCATCTAAGAAACTCATTAGCTCGCACTCGCGGTAGCATCAACCAATTGATCGATGCGCGCAAAGGGTAGTGTCCTTTGGGCGCGCCTTGTTGAGTGCCGTGAAGTCGATGCACATCGCCGAGCCCACTAGCCTTCTTGACCAATCCGGGTTGGCGAGCCACTCTGGATGATGGACCGCGCGGATGACCCCGGCTCGAAGAAGCTTTTCCACCTGCACCTTGGCCGCCTGCTGCCGATCCATGGACATGCGGCAAAGCTTTTGCTTGACCGGCTTGGCGTCGGGGCGGACCGCCAAACGGTGCTCGATTACTGCGCGGTCCACACCCTTGATATCTTCTGGTGACCATGCGAAGATGTCGGTGTTGCTTCGAAGCACTTGAAGTAAATCTTGCTTGACCTCCGGGGGGAGCCCCTCACCGATAGAGACAAGCGCCCCTCCGCGCGAGCGGCACCCTTTGACTCGCCCTCGGGCGAGGCTTAGCGTCCACCCGGGCGGAGGCGCGTCACCAAGCACGTCGGTAGGGCGTGCCGGCGTGCGGATCTTGGCTGCCGACCGATCGCTGGCGAGTCTTGGTCACCGAAGACGGTGATGACACCCTCGGGCCGGGGCTTCATACATAAGAAGGCGTGGTGCGGGACCGCTCGAAAGAGTTGATGGTGGGCGCCCCAATATGGCGTTGTAGGGTGTGCGATGTCCACAACGTCGAATATGGCGCGGTGGTCGGATGTTACTCTCTGGCGGAGCGTAGCGGGAAGGACACCGCCTATGGCTGCGGCGGTGACCTCCGATGCCACGAGCGGAGCTCTGCCGCTCCATGCGACCGGTGGGTTCCCATACGATCGAGGGCCGCTGCGAGCAGGATGTTCGCAGAGCTCCCCCCGTCGACAAGGATGCGCCTGACGTCGCAACCCGCGATGTGGGCCTGGATGACCAGAGGATCTTGATGAGGGAACTCCATGCCCCTGGCGTCATTCATGGTGAAGGTGATATTACGGGGCGCCAGCCACAATTGCGGCTGCTCCACGGGGGCCCCTGATAAGGAGCCTCCGGTGATGACGTTGACGACGCGGCTCCGTGCGTCTTTCCTAGCTGGAGCTTGCGAGGGGCTGCCCCTCGGATGCCGCTCCTAGACCTCGGCAGGGAGCCGAAGGGGCGAGTCCCGAGATGCGGCCATCGCCCGTCGCAACTCCACGACCGCGGTGCACGTCTTCGTATAGTGATGACCATAACCGTGCACCTCGCACCATTTGCCGTAATAGAGTTTCTCTTGCTCCGCTCGGGGTCGCTCATCGCGGCCGAGCTCGCCTTCGCGTCCTCGAAGGGCATTTTCGATGACGAAGGTATGGGGGGCCTTTGGTGATCTGCGCTGGTGACGTCGGGGCTTGCATCTGCTCGTTGAAGTGCCTCCCGGCTTCCCGGTGCTGTTGCTCCTAGGGGGGCCTCGGGCCGCGCCGCCTGGTGCAGTCTTGCCGAAAATGGGGACTCTGGATCAACGCGCCGTAGCGGCACACGGCTGGACGTGGGGGCGTCGCGGCTGTCTGCTCTTTCCGGCGCGGGCCCTGGCGTGGCCACTGGCGCGGCCTGCTGACTTCGAGCCTCTTGCATGTCACGGACGGCTCCGCGAAGATCGCCCAGCTCCTGCTGGAATGCTTTGAGGGCCGCCAGCAGGGCGCTTTCCACCGCCTGTGCGGGCCGGGCCGCCGGCACGCCCGACGGACGGATCGGCGCGGGCACGACCGCGTCGTGAGCTCCCGAGCTGCCGGTCGCTCCATCGTGGCTACCTCGAACTGCCCGGTCTGCGCTACCGGCAAAGGTTGCGGCGAGGGCGGCGAGGTCGACTGCCGTCGCATCGACGGGGTCGATCGTCGCCGCACCGGCATCGATGTCTTCGACCACGGGGTTAGCCGTCGCAGTGCCGGTGGTGGGGTGGGTCGGCGCAGCGCCGATGCGGCGGTGGTCGTCGCGATCGCCGCAGCCGGTGGCGTGGCGGTCGTCGCGCGCCGGTGGCGGTGGGTCATCGCAGCGCGAACGTCGGCGCCCTCGCCATCGCACGTGCGCCGCCGCGCTTCGCGCGGCCGATGCCGAGGCCCCGTACCCATGTGATGCTCCGACCGCCACCTTCTTTCCCTTCGCGCCGTTGTGACGGCTTTTTGGTGCCATCCCTTTTCGTGTTTGGGCTTACTCTGTCCTCCCACGGACGGCGCCAAGCGTTGTGGTTCTGGACCAAGCAGAGAGAGAGATGGTAGTGGAGAGTGAGGAGAATGAGTAATGGCTCGCCTTCTTCCCATGACTGTATTCATATATATGCACACATGAGGAGTGCTTTTACAGTTATACCCTTACATCTGGTTATCCCCTTGGGGGGCACTTATGTCATTACACATGACCTATACTGGACCTTATAACCTCCTACTAGGCCTGCCGGGTTTAGGTGGGGGCCACCCCTACAACAGTGGAGATTGAAGAATAATATTGAGAATATTCTTAGTTCATGTGTATTAAACAGTTGGCAATCTTGTCCAGTTGAGATTTGAGTTTGCAAAAGTTTGCAAGTTTCCACTCTTGCTAGTCTTCAGGCGGTTGTACCGCCCTTATGTTGGCGGTAGTACCATCTTGGTGCCGGCAGTATTACCGACATGGTAACCGTGGTAGTACCACAATGCGGTGTGACAGATTATAGTTAACGGTCACTATTTTCTAGAGAGGACCATTTTGGGTGTGTCCAATCTGGTAGTACCGGATGGCATCCACGGTACTATCAGAGAGAGTGGTATAACCAGACTTTGAATGGTGGTACTACTAGGGTAGTAGTATCGGTATGGTGTGAGCGGTCATATCGACTCCCCTGTTACCAGGGTATGACTGATTTGACTAGAGTAGCCCAACCGTCCTGTCAATGTAGTCAGATCGGCTCTATTTGAGAATATCTGAGGAGTTTGGATATTTGTGGGCAATGGTCATGGGTTGAGTTTTGGGGTTTAAGGTCAGTGCATTCATATTGCATGAAGCACATTGGACTAATTTATTTCAAGTTGTGAAGAATTTGTGTCCGAAAATAATTTTTTGGTCTTTGATGTGTAGGATGGTTAGAGGCAGCTATGGTCAATGGTGTGAACCGGGATTAGGCTTGTGAATGAGCTAAGGTATGGTCAATATAGCCAGGCGGAATGGTTGGGCTCAAGCGAGACATGGGAGAAGACAATGGATGTTGAAGGGAAGTTCCAGTAGCGGTTGATCGAATGGTGTAATCTGAGCAAGCGAGGCGTGGTTGGAGGAATTGACATGGAGAGACTTACTAATGCGTGGCCATTGATGAACCTACATGTTGCAAGCATGTAGATTGCTTGCAAATGATGAGATAACTATGAACTAGGCTCGAGATGAGGTGAGGTCTATGGTCAAGAAGAAGGTGTTTTGGCGTGAAAGCCAAAATACCTGAAGCGGTGAAGGACCAAAACCATGGCACTTGTAGTGCATTTAGAGAGTGGTTTAGGTCAAGGAAGCGTTGAGGGAGCCAAGTAGACTGAAGCTTGCTCCTTAGTGGGTTGGGCTTAGGTGCTTTGAGAAGCACGCATAAGTCATATGTTGAGTATAAAACCAGGTGTGTGAGGTTAACTGGTTTTTTCAATTGTTCTAATGGATAGTATCTATTATGGTTAGATATGGGCCGGTTGTGCTATCTATTTAAGTGAGAGATGTAGGTGGCTAGGTTTTTCAAGGGAGCAAGGTGGCCAAAAGGGAAAGCAACCACTCCCCTCGTATAAGTTTTGTGTGAGTACTCTTAGGTGAGAGATCTCTGTCCTCTATAGTGAAGTGGCTGTAAAACCTTTATTTACAAGTTATAATAGATTAACCTTATTCATCATCCATGGTGTGTTTTTGACCTTCTCAACTTTGCTCTAGTTTTGGCTAGAGTTTTTACTCTCTATTCTCTCCTCTTGATCTTGTTGGTTCAAGGACGTATAAGAGATGGAGATGCGTCATGAGGATCACGTGCCATCCATCTAGAGACTAGTTATAGCAAGATCTTGGAGCTTTCCCGATTTAGTTCGATTCAGAGCCTTTCTAGTGAAATCGTGATAATAGGGTTTTGGACTCGAATCTTTTGGTGCTCTTGCTTGCTATGACATGTGGAAACCTATCTTGAGCCTTCTTGGTCATATCGAACTCACGAGCAAGTCATCTCTCACGTTTGTGGGTTTTATCCGGTTTTAGTGCAACCTCATTTGTCTTAAGGAAATGTTAGAACTTTGGCCAAAATCTATATGATCCTTGGATGGATTGGGATTCTGATATCCATGGCAAGATGTAGGAAAATTTTGACATCATTTGAACTTACATTTGAGGATTGCACCCTTTTTGGTTTAGACTTGGGCTGGTTTTTTATTATATGAACAGGGGTGCAGTCATACCGCCCTTGACCTGTGGTATTACCGGTCGTCGGTCATACCGGTCTTTAACCGCGGTAATACCACACAACTGCATTACTATTGGACACTGCACTATGGTAGTACCGGTCCGAGGAGTTGAACTCGGTTTTACTTCTGCGCTTGTGTGAGTTCTTTGTGGATAAGTTAATATGATCTTTGTAGCTTTCAGTTGCTAGTGTAGTGAAGACTTTGAAATATGATCTAAAGAGAATGAAGTTAAAGACATCATTCTTCCCCTTTGATTAATATATCGGGTCATGCAGTGATAAATGAGATTTACTTGTGCGCATATATATATAAAACTCGCACGTCCCCTACACACGCCACTGTATGCTGACAAAGAAGCAAGACTTGACATCTTACGTAACAATCCAAACCAACTTGGCAAAATAGTGCGACGACATTGATCTCTCACTTAGCCACCAGCCAAGTAATCCCTGAAATTTGCAGGTCACCATAGGTAGGGTGGTTCAAATCAAGGCAGGCATCGATTGATCGATCAATGGCTGCATCACTTGCCAGCAACACATAGTGCTGGAGCTATGATGAAATCAACAGTAGCGAGATTTAATGGCATGCGTGGTTCATGCAAGCTAGCTAGCTAGTTGCAATTAATTCTGCTACCATTATGGAGTTTTAGTTTTTTCATATATTTTTTAAGTATATGCTCTGAATGCTAGTCCATTTTGCGTGAAAAATCAGAAGAACGTCGAAATAGAAGGTTACATATCTGAGTCTCAAAAAAAGCGTTACACATCTCCAAATTGGGCCTTGGATTGGGCTCCAATGTACATACGAAACAATCATGATTCACGAGACAAGGTGAACAGATATTATATTTGTAAAGTCCTCTAAAAAAGGTATTATATTTGTAGAAAATATGGGGCTTGTTTTTTCAGATTTAGAATACAGTGTGATTCCTCTCAAAAAAGGATACAATGTGATTCCAGCCTAATTATAGTATGTAAATGAGGCTCAAGTGAATCTCTCGTGTGCTTTAAAACAGGCCCTGAGATGTTCCTGCTTGGAACATAGGAACCCTGAAGGAGTTCTAGTTGATGCGAAATCTGTGAAATTCGTGTGCTCCGAACTAGAAATAATGACTTGTTTGCAATAGAGGAAAAGTGGAGCACTTTTGGATAATTTGATATTTGTAGGAAATTTTCCTATCCATGCCTTTGGAACAAGGATTCCTATGAAATTCCTATAAAATGGCTCGTCCAAGAGTGATTTTTAAGGAAAATAACACATGAGGTCCAAAGAACTTTCCTTTGTCTCTTTGAAGGACCCTGTAAGAAGGTCCATGATTTTGTTGTGAAGAATCATTGCCATTTTCAAGGAGTGAAAATTTAGAATTTGAAAATTTATAGATTTTTCCGAACAACTTACAAAATGGATGATTCGGGAAGTTTGAGTAATGGAATGATATGGTAACCTAGGTCAGTGATTGTAGGTTGCATGAGACATGCTATTGCTAATGTGGGTCAAATTGTGAAGAACTTGTGCCCGAAAACTATTTCTTTATCTTTGAATATGAAGGGTCGCTTAGAGTCAACTATGATCAACGGTTGGGATCAGAGCTATACACATGAAGGAGCTGAAGCCTAGAATGATCAAGAATACCGGATAAGATGAATGAGCTCAAGCGTGACACAATGAAGGCGGGAAATGGCTGAAGGGATGTTCAAGCAATGGATTACACCATGTGGCTTGGTCGGTCCAACTAAGGCGTGGTCCGGTGGAACCAAAACGGGAGAGACTTACCAAGGTGTGGTAAGCTAGTGGTGCACCGACACGTAGTAAGTATGGCGATTGCTTACAATGGAAAGAGGTGACCAAATCAAGAAAAAGAATTTTAGTACTTTGACCAAAATACCAGAAACTACCTCGAAGCAAAATCGCGGTACTTGGGAGAGTGGTTTAGGTCAAGGAGAACCTAAGAAGATCAAGTTGGATCAATGCTAAAGACTTACTAGATTTAGGCTTATGCGCTTTGAAAAGTGTGCATAAGTGTAGTGTGTGAGTTAGAACTCGTGTGTGTTGGATTATCGGGTTTTTTATTATGCTAAGTGGATAGTATCTACTAAGGGTTAGATGTGGCTGGTTAGCCTACTTATTTAAAGTGATGGGATGGAGACGTCTGGTTAGCCATCCAACCATTCTCTTTAAAGACCAAGTGTTCACGAGTTCTAGTATTAGGGTTTGAGAGAAATTGATTGTTGTGGTGTATTATCTTATTCTCCAAGTGGGGTAACTGTAAAACATTTATCCTTAAGTAACAATACATCAATCTAT
This sequence comes from Dendrocalamus sinicus, assembly GCA_036346575.1. Classification (NCBI taxonomy): domain Eukaryota; kingdom Viridiplantae; phylum Streptophyta; class Magnoliopsida; order Poales; family Poaceae; genus Dendrocalamus; species Dendrocalamus sinicus. The sequence goes on along the minus strand of CM070653.1, from coordinate 7,107,159 downwards.
GTTTATCTCTATGGATCTCTCCTGTGTTGATTGATTTACTCTTGATTTGGTTGGTTTTTTCTTTTCTCACCTTTTTTTAGTATTGTTGTGCCAAGGATATGCAAGAGATAGATATAACCTTTACAAATCAATCTTGCACTTGGTTGGCAAGTTCATGAAGAAACCTGGTTTTTACTCTTTTTGGCATCTTCGAGTGATTTCTTGATCTAGCTATTTCTACCTCAATTTCTTTGGTGTTCTTGCTTGCTGGGATATGTGACAACACATCTAGAGCCATTTTAGCCATCATTCACCTAAGAGCAAGTCATATTCACCATTTGTGTTTCTGACCCGTTTTTTTGTGCAATCTTCCTTCAAACATAAAAAGGTCAGAACTTTAGCAACAATTTTCTTGAAAGTTAATTGGAATAGGTTTTTGACATTCTAGATAATGTGCATACCAAATTTCAAATAATTTGACACTTTGATTCGAGAGTTAGCTAAATTTTAGGTTTTGGCCCAATTTTGATGTGGCAAACCTTTACGAACCAAAAGATCCAAATTATCTCAAGTTCTTTTAGGTTTTTTTGGTTGGGATAGGTTTTTAAGGTCATGAACTAACTTTGGTTCAAGTTTCAAGTCTTTTAGATTGATGGATCAAAAGTTTCATGGTTTTTGGGATTTGAAATAGTGTTGTTTGCGCTATTCATGGGGTGAAATTGTTGGAGCACCAAGAATATTTGGATTTTTTTGCTTCATTATATTTGAAGGCACCATTTGCCCCCTCTATTGCTATACCGGTCCTACAAGTGGTATCAGAGCCCGTTTAGCTCTTCTAATAGATATTAACTGGTCTTAGGAGTCATGGAAACAAACAAGTATTCTACCAAGCCACCTATGTTCAATGGAGTCAATGTTTCAATGGAGTCAATGTAGGCTCGCATGAATGCCTACATCAAGGCTTAAGGGCAAGCAATTTGGCTCAAAGTGAAGAATCCTTATGCGGTGCCATCAAATGAAGAAGTGATCTCTCCTGATGTGGAGGCAAATAGTAAGACACGCAACTACTTGATTCAAGGGCTAAAGTTAATCTAAATTTGAGCGTGTTGCTCACTTAAGGTTTGCTCATGAGATCTAGAAGAACCTCGCTGATTACCATGAGGGATCTACCGTGATCAAGGAAGTGAGACAAAACCAACTCAAAAAAGAGTACCCAAAGATTGAGCAACGTCCTGGTGAATCCATGATTTGTGCGCTGTTGGCCTTGTGTTTTCTAAGTCTGAGAAAGTACGTCAACTCTTGGGTGCTCTTCATGTAAAGGGTTGGAGATGAAGATCACTTCCATCAATGATAACACTGTCTTGAGTGAGCACACCACGCATAAACTCAATGCAAGATTGAAGATGCGTGAGATTGACTTCATCTTGCATCTCCCCAAGACAGAGTCGCTGGCACTAGTTGTTGACCCTTCTAAGAGTGGCTCTTTAGATTCCTTGTATTTTGACTCATCTAGATTTTTGTTGTCCCTCTTGCACTCTTTGAGCGATGAGCAGCTAGACAAGCTACCTAAGGATAATTGAGCCCTCCAATCCACAAAATTCACAAGAGCCTACTACAAAGTGAGGAATAAGAGGAGAAGTGGTCCTATTATTTACTTTGAGTATGGTGAGCCAAACCACATTCGGACTAAGTGCCCCAAACTGAAGGGCAAGGAGGAGAAGGATCTTTGAAGACGTCCTCAAGCTCACGACGTGAAGGTCAAGAAGCCAAACTACCGAAAGTTTGTCAATCACGTCCTTGCCATTCTTGAGAACATTGACATTAGCAATGTAGACTTGGGGATAGAGGACGACGAGGCCGATGCCCATGGTAAGAAGATGGCCCATGACTTCATTGGCATATTCTTCATGACCAAGGGTAGCCACGACGTCAACTCTTTGACTTCGACGAGAAGTATAATGACCCCGACGAGGTACACCCTTCCTCCAAAGCAGTGAAATATACTCTTGTTGCAACTGAACAACAACTAAAGATATAAGCCAAAATGATTAGGAATCAGGATATTATGATTGATAACTTAAACCTAGAGATTGTTAGGCTCAAATCTATTAATCCTGATGATAATTGTGAATCTTGATTGTGCTTGCATGATGAATTGTCAAATATGAAATTTGCTCATTTCTTTGTTGTTGATCAGCTTAAGAATGCTCTAGATGAACTAGATTCTCTCAAATCAAGTCATGACCATGTTTGTTTGGTGCTATTACCTTAGATGTGATTCTTGTAAATGCTATTCCATCTTGTTGCTCAAATTGTGGCTTGCTTGAATTAAAATTGAATAGTGCTACTAAGGAATTATATAAATTTAATTTTGATCATACTTGCTTTCGTTATGAGGATTTTTAAACTAAAATGAAAGAATTGACTGATGTGCTTCTTCATCCTAAGACTGAATCATGTGAAAATTGTCCTACGCTCACAATTAAGATAGGTGCTCTTAACAATACACTTGAGGAGTCATTAATTCTAAGAAAGTCATTGATCAAAAATTCCATTGCCATGACTGCATCTAAGAAAGTCATTGATTCTATTTTTTGTGCATTTTGTGCTAAAATTGAGGTGATTTAGATAAAATGCATGAGTCATTTAGGGTCAAGTATAAGGAGCAGTTGGATAGGGTAAGAAATTCTTCTTGTGTATCTTGTGAGGCTCTAAAACATGGGGTAGATATTCATAAACAATATGCTAGGGCAACCGAGTCAAATGAGTGTGCCACATGTAAGAATCTAGCTCAAGAGAATGACTACTTGAGAAAGAACCTTGTGAGATTTTCTAGTGGAAAGAAGAACATTAACATGATCCTTGACTAATCTAAACTGTGTGTGGAGAAGAAAGGCTTAGGATTTGATTCCCTATAATATTGCAAGAACTTTGTGAGAGCTATTGAAAGTAGCAAGTTTGAGGTAGAGCCCCTTGAGCTTTCTAAGACTATTTTTAGAACTGCAGGTTTTGCCCAAACCCCTTCTAACAAGATAGGTGCTTCTATTTCAGTAAGTCAGACCCCTCAAAAGGTTAAGTATCATTGCATCTTATGTGAGAAGGATGGCCACATAGTTAAGTTCTGCTTCTGTAGAGCCCATGTTGAGAAGAGAAGAGAGTGCATGCTTTGAGGTCCATTAGAGGAGTTCCTTCACCCAAGAGTGTCTCTAGAGCCAAGCTTCCTATCTTTCCTTCTAGACATAGGCCTAGGTTTGTAGATGATTTCTTAGACTCATTTGGTGGCCAACGATTTGGGTTAGGATACCGTGAGAGTAGACCATGAGTAGCACTTAGTCAGGGGGAGTACCAGCCTTTTGGTAGGCCGATTCGGAGAGGGCTAGGTAGTTCTCATTGACATTCTCGTGATTAATTTTCTAACTATTTTTTTGCTTCTAGTTCTATTCCTAGATGTTGTGTGGCTCAATACTAGATTCACAAGTCTTTTATCACTAATCCCAGTAGTGAGGCACAGATGTTTCTTGCTTATGCCCTATAGGATCGGCGTGCGAGGAAGGAGGACATGTGGCATGTTGTCTTCGGGTATTCTCAACACATGACCGAAGATTCTATATGGTTTTCCTCCCTCACACATGTATTTGGCAATAAGCTAATCATGTTTGGGAATGCTTCTATCGAAACCGTGATAGTCAAGGGCACAGTGTGTGTCAATAACAACTTTATGCTTAAGGACATCGCCTTGGTAAGTAATTTGAGGTATAATTTGCTATCTGTCTCTTAGCTTCTTGATGAGGACCTAGAAGTGAGGTTCAAAAGTGGTGAGTGTAGAGTTCTAGACTCCTTGGCCAAGTATGTCTTTGAAATCTCTTGGTTCGAGAGGATCTTTAGTGCTAATTTCAGTATCTCTTCTACCTCTAGCCCTAAGTGTCTTGTGGCTTCTGATTGTCATGACTTAGTGTTATGGTATCGTAGGCATGGCACATAGGCTTCGATCACTTGACTATAATTAGTAGCAAGAATCTCATTAGAGAATTGTCTAGGCTTAAGAGTACTAGAGACCTTGTGTGCACACTTTGTATACATTATAAGATAGTTTTTTTGCTTTTCATCCACCTCTTACTTTAGTAGTGACTAATGGACCTAGACAACTTCTCTTAGACACAGTTGGTCCTTCTAGAATCTAGTTTGTAGGAGGGAAGTGGTATATACTTGTCATTGTAGATGACTACTCTAGGTATTTTTGGGTGTGTTTTCTAGTTTCTAAGGATGAGGTTTTTGACTACTTTAGAGAGTTGGCCCTTAGACTAGAAATTGTCTTCCCAGGAGCTTTGAGAGCCAATAGGAGTGACAATAGCGCATAATTCAAGAACGCATCCTTTGCCACTTTCTACACTAAGGGAGGATTAGAGCACCAGTTCTCCTCACCTATAGTCCCCCGGCAGAATAGGGTTGTAGAAAGAAAGAACAGAACCCTTGAAGAGATTGTTAGGACTGTGTTAGATAAGCACAATACCCCAGGAGGTTTTGGGCTGAGGCGATCTCTACCACTTGCTATGTGTCCAATAGGGTTTTCTTGAGATCACCTATAGGTAAGATTTATTTTAAGCTTATATTTGGTCATAGACCTAGCGTTTCTCATTTTAAGATATTTAATTGCAAGTGCTTCATTCTTACAAATGGCAACTTAGATAAATTTAAAACTAGATGTTATGATGGTATTTTCCTTGAATGTCCTGGTTATTCTCGTGGCTATTGTGTATTCAATTTGGATACTAACAAAATTATCGAGACTTGTAAAGTCACTTTTGATGAGGCTAGTCTTGGTACTAGACCCGATGATGCAGGTACATAGGACACAGTGATCAGGAGAGCATCTTCATCGATGGCAACTCTAACATAGAGGATGAGGACCTAATCGATCCTCTAGTCACTCCTAAGTTGGTTAGAGAACCTGCTTCGACTTCTCCAGCTTCAGCAGAGCAGCCTCCTTCCACCTTCATCGGCTCTTCGAGTGGCTCGCTCCTACCTCCACAGCTCATGAGGTAGAGGCCACGTCTGCACCAGAACCTCCCCTTCATGTTCAGTGATGACACCCTCTAGAGCAGATGATTGGGGATCTCCATGGGCGATACTTGCTCCAGATTTATCTCTATAAATTCTTATGCACATTTTACTTTTGTTGCGCCTTTTGAACCCCAAGATATTACCCATATTTTATCTGGTTCCTCTTGGGTCAATGTCATGCATGAAGAGCTTAAAAACTTTGAAAGAAACCAAGTTTGGATCTTAGTTGAACCTCCACCTACTCATAATATAATTGGAACAAAATGAGTTTTTCAAGAACAAGCAAAGTGAGGATATGTTAGTAGTTCGTACCAAAGCTAGACTTGTAGCTCAAGGTTATTCCTAAGGTAGAGGGGTTAGACTTTGAAAAGACCTTTGCTCATATAGCGAGATTAGAAGCCATTCTCATATTGCTAGCAATTGCATCGTCTAAGGGCTTTAAGATTTTTCAAATGGATGTCAAGAGTGCTTTTCTTAATGGTTTCATAGAATAAGAGGCCTATGTCAAGCAACTATCTAGCTTTGAGGATCCCAAATTCTCAAACCATGTGCGTAAGCTCTCTAAAGGCTTGCATGGATTGAAGCAAACCTCTAGAATTTGGTATGATAGGCTTGAGAGTTTCTTACTTAAGAATGATTTCAAATAGCAATGGTGGATAAAACTTTGTTCACACTCAAGCATGGTAGTGACTTCTTACTTGTTTAGATTTATATGGATGACATGATATTCGGTGGTTCTTCACATGCTTTGGCATCCAGATTTTTAGATTTTATGAGTAGGGAATTCGAGAAGAGTATGATAGGTGAGCTGACCTTCTTTCTTGGTCTTCAAATCAATCAAATGCAAGAAAGGACCTTCATTTATCAAAGTGCGTACAGATAGGATCTTCTTTGGCACTTTGACATGGGAAGCAGCAAGCCTGTGTCTACTCCCATGCCACTTCTATAGTACTAGATCCTGATGAGGATGGAGAGCCCATGGACCAGAAGGAGTACCATAGCGTGATCGACTCTCTTCACCTCACAGTGTCGAGGTCGGACATACAATTTGCTGTGTGTTTATGCGATCGATTTCAGGCTTCCCCTCGTGCCTCTCATCATTAAGTAATGTGTCGCATATTTAGGTACCTTTAGCGAACCCTTGACTTTGGGCTATGATATTCTTCTGATACTACACTCTCTATTTGGGCTTTTTATGCTGATTTTAGGGGGTGTAGAGTAGAAAGGAAGAGTACTTCTGGCATTTGTCATTTGAGTACTTCTAGCACTTGTCATTTCTTAGGCTTATCTCTTATCTCTTGGTCATCTAGAGAGCAGTCCTCTGTTGCATAGTTCACTACTGAGGTAGAGTATGTAGTTGCAGCTAGTAGTTACTCTTAGGTGCTCTGGATTTTATCTACTCTGTGAGACTATGAGCTAGTTTTAGATAGTGTTCATCTTTTCTATGACAACACTAGCACCATAAACATTGCCAGAAAACCTAGTGTAACACTGTAGGATTAAGCACATTGACAATGGATACCATTTCTTTAGAGACCATGTAGAGAAGGGTGATGTTGTGCTTCACTTTATAGAGTCTGAACAGCAGGTTGCGGATATTTTCACTAAGACTCTTGATTCTTTTTGTTTTGCTTCTTTGTGGGGAGAGTTAGGGATTATTAGTCCTTTTGGCCTGTTTTGAGGAGGAGTTTGACTTTTTTGCATCTATTGTACCATATTGTATCTTAAATGCAGCAACGTGCATTGTAGTATAAATACATGGAGTTTTGACTATTATCTCTACTAGTTAGAGACCCGTGCGTTGCAATGAAGTCATAAAACTGGTGAGACAGAACTTACTGCCTGGCCAACTTCACACATCAAACATTGGAGAGCAAGCGACAGAGATAGAAGGGTGGCCAGAATGCGCGAGATGGAGAAAGTGGAGAGGGTGGGTGGTTGTATCCTGAGAGAGAGAGAGAGAGAGAGAGGAGAAGAGAGATGAATAGTTCATATCAAATCGGATGGCTGTAGAGAGGGGAGAGGAGAACGCACTAACCACCAACTCCTCTTTATATAATAGTAGAGATATGATATGATATCTTACTTTACATTTTGCTATGTCTTATGCTAGTTACTAGATTTATCATGTCCTTTTATGTGTAGTTTAGCTTTTGTCATACTAGCTTAATTAAATGTAAAAAACTTGAACTAAATCATATCTTATTAGATCTTGTGACTAGTTTTGCTCTAGTGATCCATTCATTAAATTGACCTATGCTTGTTATTCATTGGATCATTAGTTAGTATAACCTCTTTGTACTTGAACTAAGTCAAAAAAATGCAAAAAATTTTCTTTTATGCAAAAAAACTGATTTCACCAATTCTTTCTTTTGAGATGGCTTGCCATTGCAGTAGACATTAACTTAGGCGAGTCTGAGATGACCTAGACCACTCTATTAAGCTTATTTCTTGGGATAGTTGTAATACGGCTTGTGATCTAGCACATGGAAAGAAAACAAAAACTGCGAAAAATGGTTGAATCTTATGAGGCAGTTGCGGGGCTCCAAGTACAGGACTTGCTTTGCTAGGATAAAACCAAAAATAAATTTCAGTAAGTACTAAATGTGCTAAATTTACTTAATTCTAAGTGCTTGAATAAAATGATTCAACATTGAACATGAAGCACTCTAAATTGACTCAATTGTATCTTCTTGGTTTTATTTAGTTTATTGACATGGCTTAACTCATTTCTTGGATACATTTGGCTAAGCTATCATCTTGAGCAACTTGACATACTAAAAATCCATTTAATTTCATATTATTACCCATTTAGATTTAGCTTTGCTATATATAGTTTGCCATGATGTAGAATAGCGACTTTACTAAATATTGCTTGGTGTCATACTTGTAGAGTCACTTTGGATAATTTTCATGGCTCATAATGCTAAAAATAAATAAAATACAGCCACTTTATTTTATTCACACTCTATCTTTTTTATGTATCTTGATTATTCTATTGTAAAAGGGGGAGAAAAATTAGTAAAAGTGCATATCTAGAGCATGATTTGGCATTTTTGTGCAAAAATCTTGCTAAGTTAGAGCTTTAATGTTTTGCTATAACTCTCTTGATTTTTTTATCTCTTCTTACTATGATCAAGATCAAATAAAATAATTATTGTTTCGTATGGACCTAGAGCGAGATTTTCCAATTCATTTGGTGGATTTGAAGCTTTTTACAGAAAACATGCCATTTTCAGTAGCTTCAATCCATTTTAGTCTTTGCATTCCTCCTATGACCATTTTGAGCTTTATTTGTGATATTTCCTTCTAAATTCTAAAGCAACCATCAACTTGTATTTTCAGAAATTGCCAATGGGTTAATTAAGGGGTAGATTGAAGGGTCATTGAGACGATCCATGCTTTTGTTGTGATTAATCATTATCATTTTGGAGGAGTGAAATTTTAGAATTTGCACATTTTTCTAGACAGGTTGTAAGGCATAAGGATGTCGGGTGAGATGGATGAGCTCAAGAAAGACACAAAGAAGGCGGGAAATGTTGAAGGGAAGTTTGAGCGATGGTTGAACCATGTGGTTTGGTCCAAGTGAGGTGTGGTTTGGTGGAATCGAAACGGAAGAGACTTGTCGACGTGTGGTAAGCCAGTGGTGCACCTTCATGTGACAAGCATGATGATTGCTTACAGTGGAAGGAGGTGACCAGGTCAAGAAAGGGTATTTTGATAGCTTGACCAAAATACCGAAAACTACCTTGAAGGATAATCATGTCGCTTGGAAGAACGGTTTAGGTCAAGGAGAATATGAGAAGATCAAGTTGGATCAAGGCTAAGTACTTAGCAGATTCGGGCTTATGCACTTTGATAAGCATGTATAAGTGTAGTGTATGAGTTAAAACTCGTGTGTGTGGGGTTATCGGGTTTCTTCATTGTGCTAAGTGGATAGTATCTATTAACGGTTAGATGTGGCTGGCTTGCCCATCTATTTAAAGAGTTGGGATGGAGACTTGTGATTAATCATTCAACTATTCTCTGTTGAGACTAAGTGTTCATGAGTTTTAGGGTTAGGGCTTGAGAGAAGTTAAATGTTCTAGTGTGCTCTCCTATTCTCAATGTGGATTGTCAATAAAATATTCATCTTCAAGTAGCAACACATCAATCTTTGTTCATCTCTATGAATATCTCTTGTGTTGATTTATTTGATCTTGATTTGGTTGTTTTTTCTTTTCTCTTCTCTTCTTGATCTTGTTATGCCAAAGACGTGCAAGAGGTGAAGATAACCTCTGAAAATCAATCTCCATCCATCTAGACACTTGGTTGACATGTTCATGAAGAAGCCCGATTTTTGCTCTTTTTGGCCCCTCCAAGTGATTTATTGATCTAGTGCTTCTACCTCAATTTCTTTGGTGTTCTTGCTTGCTGGGGCATGTGAAAACACATCAGGAGCTATCTTAGCCATTATTCACCCACGAGTAATTCATATTCACCGTTTGTGATTTTTGACCCGTTTTTGGTGCAATCTAACTTCAAACAAAAAAGGTCAAAACTTTGGCAATGATTTTCTTAATTGTTGATTGAAAAAAATTCCTGGCACTCTAAAGAAGGTGTATACCAAATTTCAGGTGATTTAGAGTTTTGGTTTGAGAGTTAGCTCAATTTTAGATTTTGGCCCAGTTTTGGTGCAATAGACCTTCATGAACTAAAACGAACACAATTCTCTCAAGTTATTTCAAGTTTTTTAGTTGAGATAAGTTCTTAAGGTCATGAACTAGGCTTGGTTCAAGTTTCAAATATTTTGGATTATCGGATTAAAAGTTTCATGGTTTTTCCGATTTGAAATAGTATTGTTTTCTACTATTCACGTACTGAAATCACTGTAGCTCCGAGATTTTTTGGATTTTTGGCTTCTCTATGTTTATAGATTCTCATAGCTGTTGGAGTGAAGATTTAAATGATACTTAGGAAAAATTTAAAGGTACCATTCACTCTCACTCTGTTGCCATACCTGTCCTATACTCTTGAACATGGCAATTCTCTCTCCAAATTCCTATATTTTTTTCCTATAAAACATCCAAACGACTATTTGGAAGTTGAAACAATTCATGCAGTTTTGTTTCGTGTAGGATTGCACTAGACATGGCATCTCAGTTCCCGCATGGTACCACGTTTTCCATTTTTGTGTTCCAAACATATTTTCTAGTAAGATTAGAGAGGTTGATTTAAGGCCTTGAGCATTGAACTCATTTATAGAAAACTCTTTGGAGGTTGCAACTATTTTTTGTCTTACATAACATGGCTACATCATTTCATTCCAAGTACAGTTATTGTTAGACCATGTGGAGGTCGTAAATACAGTGATGATGAATAATTGACTTGTGGGTTGCATTGAAATTTGCATTTATGAAAGTTTCGGTCAACCATGATTGGCTATTAGCAAGCTTCAACTATGATCGATAGCCAGTGGTCTGAATGTCCATGTGTTTGGTGGTCCGATCGGCAGACTATGACAATGGTCAGAAGTCTAAGAGTATACGACTACAACAAATCAACCACGGTAGGTCAACCACGGTATATTGACCTCGACAGGTCGACCATGGTAGAACGACCATAGCTGAATGACGTTGGCTGACCGACCATGACAAAATGACCATGCCTGGTCGATGATGGTAAGCTGCAGTGAACCGGTCATAAGCAATAGTTAACCGATCATAAGCAACAGTGAACCGATCTTAGCTACAGCCAACTGGTCGGAGGTCATAAGCTCGTCTGCTGTAGTAACCGGTTGATGGTCGTAGCTACAGTACCTGGTCGGTACTCAGTACTCGGTATTCGTAGCTGTAGTACTTTTTTGATGGTCGTGGCTACGGTGCTTTGTCGATGGTCATAGCATATAGTAGCTCATCGGTAGTCATAACTTCATGATCGGTACTTGTAGGCTTTGCGATCGGCTGCCATAGGCTTCACGGTCAATACTCGTAGGTTTCGAGTGCTTCAATTCTTGTAATCTTCGAGTACCTTGAGTACTTATGTCTAATGGGTCAACGGTCGGACTGGTCCATGCATGGCGGTCAAACTGGTCTTATTGGGTGATCTAAAGTTGGTGTTTGAAAAGCATGGAAATTATGATCGTGGCTGACCTGGTTGGTGCTGACAGATGAACAAGGTTATGATATGTGTATGTGGGCTAATGTTGGTCAAGTTAGTGAGAACTTGTGCCAGGAAAACGTTCCTTCATCTTTGCATGTACATGTTGGACATGGAGACGGCCATGGTAGGTGACGAGGAGAACTGGGACTAGGAGGGTGAAATTTGAGATCCAAGCGGTCGAGGATGTCATGAGGTTGTCGAGCTCGCGCTGGAGCATATGGAGATCAAATGTAGATAACACGTGGAGAAGCTATAGGATGTGAGGTCCTGTAGGCTTTGACATGTGAGGAGATACGTGGAGAAGCTACGGGAGTCCATAACTTGGAAGACTTAGAGATTTTGGAAAACCCATGTTTGGAAGGGTTTTGGGTCCATTGATTTTTGGAATCGATAGAGTTTGGTGACCATGTTTGATGAGGACACGGTTTGGAGTTTTAGCTTATAAAAGCAGAGAGAGGATTAGGGTTAACACAAGGTTTTTGAGTAGACTGGAGAGGCCTTAGCTTTTGTGCTAGGATTTGAGGGGTGTCGTGAGGGTACTTTGTAGCCACAGATCATGATTTAGAAATAAAGACCAAATCTATTCCAAAAAAGTTAGCCAGCGTCAACGGCGTATTTTCTGGGTGTCATCTTTGACTCATTCTCATTACAAGTATGTAGTGCATGGTGCATAATGTTCTTTCATTGAGTTTGCTTTCCTCAATTGCAAGCGGTCAACGTCGAGCAGTCAGAACCTTCATTGAACACTGAGATTGCAAAAAGCAAAGGAAATCATTCACTCCCATTTGATTGCGGTATTCAATCCCGCAAGTGGTATCAAAACCAAGTTGCAATGGCATCAGACCGAGATCATTTATCAGGTAAGGCACCATTACTATCTCTATTGGTAAATATGCATGGAGGTCTTTCTATAAGCAGAAGGTAATGCTATTTGGTTAAAAGTTGAAAATTCATATATAGTGCCTCCTGTTGTTACTATTGAAAATACTACTGATGTTGAAACTAATGCTAAGGCTAGAAATATCCTATTGCAAGGTTTAAGTAGAAATTAGTTTGCCAGAATTGCTCACATCAAATTTGCAAATAAAATCTGGACTACTATAGCTGATTAGCATAAAGGTTCTAAGTCTGTTAAAGGGTTTATCAGAACCAATTCAATAAGGAGTATTATAAATTTGAGATGAAACCTAGAGAACCAATAGGTGCACTTTTTGATCAATTCAATAAAATTGTTAGTGATTTACAATCTATTGATGTCATATATTCTGATTTTCATAATACTTGTCAAATTTTAAGTGCTATTGATATGTCTATTTGGAATGTATTAGTCATTACTATTAATTATTCTGTTAGCATGGAAACACTTACATTGAATGATCTTTATTCCAAGATAAAAACACATAAGATTGATGTGTTGGCCAAGATAAACAAGTCTAATTCTTTGGGTTTAGTGACTAACCATACTGACAATTCTTCTACTTTCTCTATTATTTCTTTATCTGCATTGTGCTCTATTTCAGATAAACAATTAGAGGAGATTCCAAAAGAGCAGCTTGTACTTTTTTCAATTAGGGTGACCATGGCAATTAATAACATTAGATTAAGATGGAGAGGATATCCAATCATATGTTATGAATGTGGTTAGCTTAACCACATGAAGATGAATTGCCCCAAACTAAGGAGAAAGGAGGTCAAAGATGACATGGCACTGGCTTGTCGCTCTCAATTCAAGTTTGACACAAGCAAGAAGCGCAATTATTGCAAGGTGGTCAACATAGTACTTTTAGCACTTGAGGAGATTAATTTGAGTGATGTCGATTCTGCAAGTGAAGATGAGGACAATGGCAAGAAGGCAAAGGAGGTGGACTTCACAGGGATGTGTTTCATGGCAAACAGTGAGGAGCTCGATAATGATGATCTCTACAGTGATGCTGATGAGAGACAGTTGATGAGGAAGGGGAACACGTGGCTAGAGGATTCAGGTTGTTCAAGGCACATCACCAGTGATTCAAAATGATTCTCTTCCCTCACTAGGGCATCTAGTGATGAGTTGATCACTTTTAGGGATGCCTCAATAGGTATTGTGATGGCTAAAGGTACAGTGTGTGTTAATGATAAATTCATTCTCAAGGACGTTACTTTGGTAAGTAAATTGAAGCATAATTTGCTTTCAGTATCACAATTGATAGATGATAACCTTGAGATGAGCTTTAAGAAACATGCTTGTAGAGTTTTAGATGCTTTTGGGATCTTATTTTCAATATATCTTGATAGGGGAAGATCTTTAGAGCTGATTTTAATCATACTCTTTCACCTAATGTTAGAGGTTTGGTAGTTTCTAAATCTAGAGATCTATTCTTTTGGCATTGAAGGTTGGGACACATTGGTTTTGATCACCTTATACGGCTTAGTGGGTTGGATCTTATTAGAGGGTTACCTAAGCTAAAGGGTGGTAAAGATTTGGTTTGTTTCCCTTGTAGATATGATAAGATGGTGGCTACTCCACACCCACCTATTTCTATGATCATTACAGATGGCCCTGGTCAATTGTTGCACATGGATACTGTAGATTCTTCTAGGGTTCAATCTGTTGGAGGCAAATGATATATACTTGTAATTATTGATGATTACTCTATATATTCTTGGGTTTACTTTATGGTGTCTAAGGATGGGGCTTTCTTATACTTAATAATGAATTGTCAGGTGATATAAAAGTTATAAGAATTTATAATGGTACTGAATTCAAGAATTCATCATTTGCTTCCTTTTACTTTGAAAACAGTTTAGAACATCAATTTTCTTTCCCTCATGTCCCACAGCAAAATAGGGTTATAGAGAGGAGAAATAAAACTTTAACTGAAATGGCTAGGACTATGTTGATGAACATGTTACTCCTAGGAAGTTTTGGGCAGAAGCTATTTCCTCTGCATGTCATATTACTAATAGAGTATTCTTGATAGCCTCATTGCACAACACTTCTTATGAGTTATGATTTGGGTGTAGACCTAGTGTTTCTCATTTCAGATTATTGGATGTAAATACTTTATTCTTAAATATGGTAACCTTAATAAATTTTAATCTAGATCTTCAGATGGCATTTTTCTTAGGTATCTTGCTCATTATCGTAGTTATCATGTACTCAACTTAGAGACTAACAAAATTGTTCAAATCAGCAAGGTTACTTTTGATGAGGTTAGTCCTGGTACTAGACCCAACATTTCAGGTACACAGGTTCAGTGAGAGTCAGAAAGCATATTTCTTGATGAAAAGGAGGATCTTGACTTTGGTGAAATTTTTTCTCCCATGCCACCACCTACGCCAGCTGAGGATATTACAACTTCTTCTTCAACTTCAGCTGGAGACATTACTGCCCCTGATGGATCACCTAAAAGAGGAGGTTGGTAATGTTGGAGCTACCGTAGAACCTTCTACACCAGCACATATTCAACGGCTTCATCCCCTAGAATTGATGATTGGTGATATTCAAGAAAGGTTAACACATTCTAGGTTTACTTCTCCTGACTCACATACTTATTCTACTTTTGTTGCCTCTTTTCAGCTCAATGATGTAAGTCACACTTTATCGCATGAGTCTTGGATCAATGCCACGCATGAAGAATTAGAAAAGTTTGAGCGTAATAAAGTCTGGACCTTAGTTGAATCTCCTCATGGACATAATGTGATTGGAACTAAATGGGTTTTTAAAAATAAACAAAGTGTGGACGGTGTGGTGATTAGAAATAAGGTTAGACTTGTTGCTCAGGGGTTTACTCCTATTGCTAGATTAGGAGCTATTAGAATTATCTAAGCATTTGCTGCTTCTAAAGGTTTCAAATTATTTCAAATGGATTTTAAAAGTGCTTTTCTTAATGGCTTTATTGAGGAGGAAGTTTATGTTAAGCAACAACCTGATTTTGAAAATTCTAAATTTCCTAATCATATTTACAAATTGTCTAAAGATTTGTATGGATTGAAATAAGCTCCTAGAGAATGATATGAAAGGCTCAAGTCATACTTGTTAAAGAATAATTTTCAAATGGGCAAGGCAAACAAAACTCTTTTCACTTTTATGCATGGCAATAATCTATCAATTATTCGGATTTATGTGGATGATATCATCTTTGGTGGCTCCTCTCATGCTTTGGCTTTCAAGTTTTCAGATACTATGCAAAGAGAGTTCGAGATGAGTATGATGGGAGAGTTAACTTACTTTTTGGGTTTATAAGTCAAACAGACCAAACATGGCACTTTTATTCATCAAACCAAGTCCATGAAAGATCTACTTAGACGTTTCGACATGGAAACTTGCAAACCTATTTCGACTAAAATGGGATCTACGACTACTCTTGATCCAAATGAAGAAGGTGAGGCGGTGGACCAGAAAAAATATAGAAAGCATGATTAGGTCCCTACTTTATCTTACTGCTTCGAGGCCAGTGATATATTTTACTATGTGTTTATGTGCTCGATTTCAAGCTTCACCTCGTGCATCCCATTGTCAGGTTGTGAAAAGAATTTTCAGGTACCTCCAATCAACTTTAGAATTCAGACTCTTGTATTCTACTTCATCATATCTTACCCTGCATGCATATTCAGACAGTGATTTTGCAGATTGTAGGATTGATAGAAAGAGTACTCTTGGTACATGTCACTTTTTAAGCACAATATTAGTTTTGTGGTTTTCTAGAAAACAATCATCTGTTGTACAATCCACTGCTAAAACTGAATATGTAGCTGCTGCTAGATGTTCTTAAAGTCTGTGGATTTCTGTTACACTCAGGGATTATGGGTTAAAATTGAGTACTGTTCCACTTTGTTACGATAATACTTGTGCTATCAATATTGCTAAAAACCCAGTGCAATATTCTAGAACTAAACATATTGATATAAGATTTCACTTTCTAAGATACCATGTAGAAAAAGGTGATGTTGTTCTATAGTTTGTTGCTTCCGATTTTCAGATCGCTGATATTCTCACTAAGCCGCTTGATACTTCTCATTTTGTTTGTTTACAGAGTGAGTTGGGGGTATGTCAATCAATGGGATTATTCTGGGGAGGTGATTGTTGTTTAAAATTTTCAGAAGTTTTATTTATTATACTTGTCAAATACTTCACCAAATGCAAGCCATTGAAATCAAATGTGTTGTAGATCTCTCTTTATCATGTTTACTTATATGTTGTGTAGCTTTGATCATGACGGTTAATAATTAAATTGTTACATTTGAACTAAAGCATGACATGCAGAATACTTTGACTAGATTGATTATAAATAGCACTTTACGATATTTATCTGAAAGAATTAGCTTGATTGTGTGTCTTATATTAAATCTTGGCTATAAGGCTCGTATGTTTTATATTATAATCTTTTTTATGTTCAATCAATAAGGCATGTTATAAAAAATGAGAAAGAGAAAGTTGAAAAGATATATACTTCAAGAATGACATGGTTAAATAAAAAAAGCACAAAAAGTGTATAGATAAAAAGAAGTATGCTTCAACCATGCCACCATTTAAAAGAAGTATGCTGCGAGCATGTCATCATGGAAAGAAGTATGCTGCAAGCAAGTCATCATGGAAAGAAGTATGCTGCAAGCATGCCACATGCTTAAGAATTGACTATGGAGCAATAGGTTATTATATGAGACTGTTAACTCGTATAGATTTAAAGTTTATTTCACTTTTAGGCTTTGACTTTTTATTGTGATATCTCATTATGCTTTTTATAATTGGTTTAGTCATTGTTGAGATGCCTGTCATTGGTATAACTTGCTTATTCATATTGAAAAACTTGTTTTAAGAGTGCTCTATTACTTTATACGATCTAGGTAGCTTTGCTTTAGAAAATGGCTTGGTCAAATTGTTAAATTATTGCAAAGTGACTTATATAATCTATAAAGTCTCTTGATTTACACTCTTATTGCTCCTTCTTAGAATTTTTCCTTCTCAGAAGAACTTGATGATTACATTGCCAAAGGCGAAGAAAAATGGGAGAAATTTTTTTTAAAAAAAAAGTTACGCCCTTGTGTTAAGGGGGAGTTTTATGAGTTTTTGTTGAGCGCTTGCTGCTGTGGTTTGTCAAATTCTTTTCTCTGCAGTTTTGAAACTTTCTTTTCACAATTTTTGCTTTTCTTTCAAAAATAAACTCATTCGAGAGATTTTAAGGTGTTGTCAAGGTATTCATCAAGAGGGAGATTGTTAGACTATGTGGAGGTCGTGAATACAATGATGATGAATAATTGACTTGTGGGTTGCATTGAAATTTGCGTTTGTGAAAGTTTTGGTCGACCACGGTTGGCGATCAACACGCTTCGACAATAGTCGGAAGTCTGAGAGTATACAACCATGGCAAATTGACCATGGCAAATCGATTACGGTAGATCGACCACGGCTGAACGACCATGACTGAATGACCATTACAGAACGACTATACCTAGTCAATGATGGTAAGGTATAGTGAACCGGTCATCAGAAACAGTTAACCGATCGTAAGCAACAGTGAACTAGTCGGAGGTCATAAGCTCGTCTGCTACAGTAACCGGTCGGTGGTCGTAGCTATAGTAAATTTTCGATGATCATAACTACAGTACCTGGTCGGTACTCGGTACTTAGTATTCTTAGCTACAATACTTTTTTGATGGTCATAGCTATAATATTTGTTAATGGTCGTAGCATACAATACCTGATCAGTAGTTGTAGACTTCATGATCGGTACTCGTAGGCTTTGCGATTGGTTGTTGTAGGCTTCATAGTCAGTACTCGTAGGCTTCGAATGCTTCAATTCTTGTAATCTTCGAGTATCTCGAGTACTCGTGTTTGATGGGTCAGTGGTCTGACCGGCCCATGCATAATGGTCAGACTGGTCTTACTGGGTGGTCTGAAGTTGGTGTTTGAAATGCATGGAAATTGTGGTCGTAGCTGATCTGGTTGGTACTGATGGATGAACAAGGTTGTGATATGTGTATGGACTGATGTTGGTCAAATTAGTAAGAAGTTGTGCCAGAAAAACGTTAATACAATTCTATCAAAGTAGAAGATGCAATAGTTTTATTTGCACTTGACTTCATTTTTGAATTGTAAATATCTTGTACCAAAACAAACTGCTTGCCGCAATGATTGATCAATTGCTTTTCATCATCGATCCTTACTGTTAAACTAATGACTCATGCTTATGATTTTCACATTGTTATTTTTCATCACGAAACCAACATGTTCCCAAGCATAAGTATCCACAGTAATATTAACCTTGTGCTCTTTTTTTAATAAAGTGCATTAAAGACATCACAAGATATTTCGAAAAAATAACCTGGTTCCACACGGGTCGGCAACAATAACATCTATCTTTTTTCCTGGGAGGGATTAACGCGCGTTTATTTTGGTTTCTGTTTCCGACTGCACGCGTTCGTTCATTCCGTCATCTGGTTTCTAGCTAAACACGTTGGCTTTTTAATTTTAGTTATTTTAATTTTTTAGCTTTTCTTCTTCTTTTGGCTTTTTTTTTCTCATTTTCCTTTGCATTGCACATGAAGATACAATAGTGTTTTTATTTTTTTCTTTAATTGAATGATTTAAAAAATTAACAACAACTACATTGCATATTTAGCTAAAAGCCAACAACCCAAAGTTAGAAGCCACTAAAAAGCCAGGATGAACAGGCCTTAAACCTTATTTAGTTACTTATGTAATACATGACAAGCCATTTGCCGCTTTTTTAAGAAAGCATCAGCAACATTTCCGTCCAATTAATACGCTACCATCCTAGGACAGGGACCGTCCGATTATACAAGTGCATCGAAAATCGAACAGCAGATCAACACCAATCTGATGATTTAACCGAAATCCGATAGACTTATTAATTTGATCAAGCAGAGATCAGTTAATTAAGGGAAACCGCGCGCTGCTTCTTAAACATCAATGGACGCGCCCAGCTTGAGATCGCCGGTGGCCTCCAACGCCACGGCGGCGGCCGTGTCCACCCGGCCGGAGGGACAAGGCCTCCTGCACCCGGCGCGCCATGCCGTCGAGCCCGGCCTGCAGCCGCGCGGCGAGCGCCTCCTTGGCCGTGCCGGCAACGGGATCGCACTCGAACTCCCACCGCAGCTCGCACCCGGCGCCGGGAGAGCTCAGGTCGGCGACGCTGAACGTGGCGAAGAACCTGCCGAAGCCCATGTTGTTGTCGTTCATCTCGTAGCGGAGGCGGCGGCGGGCGGCGTCGTGCTCGAGGAGCGTCTCGTGCGCCCAGTCGGCGTCCAGCCCGTCGCTGCGGGGCTCCCCCTCGCAGTAGCGCACGCACCCGGGCGCGCGGGGCTCGCCGGATACGCGCCGGCACTTAGCGACGCGCGGGTGCCACTGGTGGAACGCCAGGAAGTCGGACAGCAGAGCCCACGCCTCGTCCGCCGTCGCCACTGGCACCGCCGACGACACCCGCCCCGCCCACTCCCACTCCCTCGCCGCCGCCATGCTCGCCGACGACGACCAGTCGTAGCACTACTCTCTACCAAGCTAGCGTACGCGCCTACGTGTGACGTCTCTGCTGTTCTGCGTTGCGTGGAGGCGTTTTATAGAGCGGAGAAGCGGGTTTCGGCGGGGCTCTTGTTCGCGTTCACTGTTGCGAGGTTTGGACGCATTGCTTTTTGTTTGGGACAGGTGGGCCCACAAGTTAGATCGTTTTGGGGTCGTCACCAAGTGGTGCACTGTGCCATTTACATCATGGCAGAGGCCCGCTGGGCCTGACGCCGAGTACGGGATGTTGTCACCTAACTGTTCATACATGACACAGCTAACCTACCGATTAATGTCATTGATCGTAGAAAAATGGGCGCAGCAAGGAAGCACAGTAATGGATGTGACCGTTTGGAATCGGGAATTTCAAAAAAAAGTTTAATTTCCGCAGGAATAGGAAAAAAATTCTACGTTTCAAATGAGATATAAATTTGTTAAACACCTCTGTGACTGTACAATCGATTTAGGCTCTATTGAAACACGTGAATTTTACAATTCCTATGTTCCAAACAATCTCCAACATTTCTTCCTCCGAAAAACTCATAAATACACTCCCGTGCCACCAAAAGTACACTGGGGGAACATCATTTCTAATCCCGGAGAAGCCTACACGACGTTCCATTCAGTGCATGTTATGGCACATCATTTCTCGAAGCAACAAGAAATGGGCGCTCGGAAATGTCAAAAACTATTGCCGCACCACTAGGCACGGCAAACTCCACGGGTCGCAGGGACGGGTCCGTTAGCTGACGGGCGGGGCCGCAGAGCCTCCATGGACGCGTGGGAATCCGATAAAAATAAAAAAAATATTATTTTATTAATATATTGTAGATTTTTAATATAAAATCTGTATTTTCATATATTTAGAAATAATATGTATTTATACATTATGGTCCATGTGTCGAAGCTATATTTTTACGAAAATATATACATAAAATATTTATAAAGTAATTAGCAAAGTTACTATAACATCTTTAAATATGCATTAGCACTATTTTTTAATCTCTATGGGATCCCCCGGGGACGGGAGCGTGTTGTCCCTTGTCAACCTTCGCAAGCTTGGCGGGGATTAGGGCAGGTACGTGGGGCTCCCCCCCCATCCTCTGCCCTGTTGCCATCCCTACTTCCAACCAGATCCCTGAGCGCATTCCAAACATACACGGGGAAGATATGGCCTTGTGCTTTGTTTCAACACACGAGAAATTCCCAAGTGATATGTATTCTTTTTCATATATTTGGACAAAATATGCATTTATCCATTATGATTTATCTTTTGCAACTATTTTTTTATGAAAAAATGTATATAAAATACTTATAAAGTAATTAATAAAGTCACTTTAATATTTTTAAATATGCATAAGTACTATTTTCTAGTCTCCACAGGGAACCCCACTGGGGATGGGGGTGTGTTGTCCCCCATCAACCTTCGCGAGCTTGGCGAGGATCGGGCCAAGGGCGCGGGGCTGCCTCCGGCGATCCCCACGCCGTTAACATCCCTACTTCCCACTAGGTTCCTGAGTGCATTCTAAAGACATACGGGGAAGTTATATATGGCCCTATGCTTCATTTCAACACACGAGAAATTCCCATGTGTGGAGGAAAACACTAGGGAATTTTGTAGGACCGCAGATGGCAACAGAGGATGGGGATGAATGGTGCCTCAAAATTTCTCTCAAGTATTTATCAATCCTTCACTTTAATAGTTACAAGCTATGAAGATTAGATAGAAAGTCAACACACAACCCAGCAAATCAAGAATCTAAAAATCAGAGGAATGAACAGCAAATCGGTAGTATCGCTACAGTACCACAATAGTACCACCACAATATCAGTAGTACCAGACTAAAGTACCGATAGTACCCACTACAGTGAATTCATCCCGATGAACAATAAACTAGCACGATTTCAAAACTAAGAATTCATGTAACTTTTGATCTGTAAATCCAACTAACTTGAAATTTGGCATGCATCTCTCTAAAATATCATAAACCATTTTCAATGAAAAATCAAGAAAATCGTTGCCAAAATTCTGACCTTTTCCATTTGAACGAAGGTTGTGTCAAAATTGAGCTAAGACCAAAAATGGTGAATACGACTTACTTGTGAGTGGATGGTGACTAAGATGGCTCTAGATGTATTCCTACATATCACAGCAAGTTAGAACAACGAAGAAATCAAGCCAAAACCCTCGGATCATGATATCACTTGTTGAGGCCAAAATAAGCAAAACTGGGTTTTTTTTCATGAACTTGCTATCAAAGTGCATAAATGAGTGGAGATTGATTTTCAGAAATTATCTCCATCTCTTATGTGTCATTGGTATAACATGATCAAGAAGGGGAGAGAGGAGATCACAACCAACCAAATCGAGAGTAAATCACAAGCACTCTACCTTGGAGGATAGAGAGCAAATCCATGGAGATGAACAAAGATTGGTGTGTTGCTACTTGAGGAGGAAAATTTTATAGCCACTCCACTTTAGAGGATAGAGAGCACATCACAAGCACTCTTCTCTCAAACCCTAACCCTAACACATGAACACTTGAGAGGAAGGTTGGATGGTTAACCACAAGTCTCCATTCTAACTCCTTCAATAGATAAGCTAGCTAGCCGTATCTAACCCTTAGTAGATAATATCCACTTAGCATAATGGGGGAATCCGGTAACCGTGCACACACGGGATTTACTCACACGTATTTACTTATGCACGCCTTTTCAAGCGTATAAACCCAAATCCGCTAAATCCTTAGCCTTGATTCAAACAATTTAGTTTTATACGCTTTTCCTTGACCTAAACTGCTTTCCTAAGCACCGCTCAAACTGCTTTCCTAAATTTATACGCTAAATTTCAAAAAAGATCCAAACAAAATGCAATCATTGCAAAATCGAACAATCACTCTGCAAAACTTGCAATGGTTCATTGCAACATTATCATGGACCTTCTCACATGTCCTTCAATCTACCTCTTGATGAATCCATTAGCAATTTTTTTAAAAATACAAATAGGAGGTGGTTTTAGACATAGAAAGATAATTTTGCAAAGAGAGACTCAAAATGGACACAGACGGAATGCAAAGACTGAAAATGACCATATGAGATAGAAATAAACTGAAGGTACTAAAAATCACATGTTTTCCACAAAAGGCTTCAAATCCACCAAAAAACTAGAAAAATATTACTTTAGTTCCATATAAAAGAATAATTTTTCTATTTGACCTTAGTCATGGTGAGAAGAGATCAAAAGATTAAGAAAATCACAGCAAGATATTAAATCTCTAACTTAGCTAGATTTTGCACCAAAGGTCCAAATCATGATCTAGATATGCATTTTTACCAATCTTTCTCCCCTTTTGACAATGTAGTTACTAAAATGGTTGATACAAGATAAAGCATAAATAAAATGAAATTGCCACATATTATTCATTTTTAACATTAGAAGTCATAAAAATTATCTAAAGTGACTCCACAAGTATCATACTTAACCATATTATATGAAATAACTATTCTAGATTGTGGCAAATCATATATAGCAAAGCTAAAGCTAAATGAGCAACAATCTGGAATTAAATGGATTTTTGGTATGCCAAGTTGCTCAAGATTATAGTTTAGCCAAAGGTATCAAAAAATGACCCAAGCCATGTCAATAAGCTAAATAGAATCAAGAAGCTATAATTGAGTCAATTTAGAGTACTATAAGTTCAATGTTGAATCATTTTGTTGAAACACTTAGAAGTAAGCAAATTTAGCACATTTTGCATCTACTAAAATTTATTTTTGATTTTATCTTAGCAAAACAAGTCCTGAACTAGGAGGCATCTACAACTGCCTCCTAAACTTTAACAATTTTTTTATAATTTTGTTTCCTTAGTAATGTGCTAGATCTCAAGCTATGCTATGACCATCCCAAGCAATATGCTTAAAAGAGTGGTCTAGATTATCTAAAACTCCCCGTGAGTTCATGACTGGTACAATAGCAAGCCGTATCATGAGAAAGAATTGGTAAGAACAGTTTTTTCGTAGAAAAGAGATTATTTTGTAATTTCTTGATTTATTTCAAGAACAAAGAGCTAATATTAAGTCATGCTTCAATAAAGAACTAACATAACTCAATTTAAAACTCAATTCAGGTTCAAGACTCAACATAACCTATTTTACATGGCATGAATCAAAAGAGAATTACTAGAGCAAAACTAGTCACAAGATCCAACAAGACATGATTCAATTGAAGTTTCTCACATTTAATAGAGCTAGCATGACAAAAGCTAAGTTATATATAGAAATACATGATACATCTATCAAATTAGCACAACACATGGTAAGATATAAAGTAAGATATCATGTCACAAGACAGCATAAGGATAATAGTGAAAGTTCCATCTATTTATATTACAATGCTTGTTGCTGAATTGAAAATGTAATATGATACAATGTATGTAAGAGAGTCAAACTCCCCTCAAATCAATCCAAAAATACTAATAACCCCTAACTATCCTCGCAAAAAAGCAAAACGAGAAAAATCAAGAGCCTTAGTGAAAATATCTGCAACTTGCTGCTCGAACTCTACAAAGTAAAGCATATCACCCTTCTCTAAATGGCCTCTAAGGAAATGGTATCTAATATCAATATGCTTGGTCCGAGAGTATTGCACTGGGTTTTTAGCAATGTTTATGGTATTAGTGTTGTCACAGAAGAGAGGAACACTATCTAATACCAACCATAGTCCCACAGAGTAGACAATATCCAGAGAACCTAAGAGCAACTACTAGTTGTAGCTATATACCCTGTTTTAACAGTGGATGACCAAGACATAAGAGATGTGCCTAGAAAATGATAAGTCCTAGAAGTACTCTTCCTATCCACTCTACACCCTACTAAATCAACATCAGAAAAAGCCTGAATAGAAAGTGTAGAATCAGATAAATACCAGAGTCCAAAGTCAAGAGTATCCCGAAGGTACCTAAGGATGCAACACACTGCTTGACGATGAAAGATACGAGGGGAAGCCTGAAATCAAGCGCACAGACACACAGTAAACTGTATGGCTAGCCTTGACGCCGTGAGGTAGAGGAAAGAGCCGATCATGCTACGGTACTCCTTCTGGTCCACAGGCTCTCCATTCTCATCAGGACTTAGCACGGTTGATGTGGCAATGGGAATAGACATTGGCTTGCTGCTTCCCATATTGAAGCGCCAAAAAAGATCTAGTACAGTCCTAGCCATAAGGGTTCTATTCTTCCTCTCAACAACCATATTCTGCTGCTAGGTGAGAAAAACTGGTGCTCTAACTCTCTCTTAGTATAGAATGTGGCAAGCGATGAGCTCTTGAACTACGTGTCATTATCACTCCTGATGGCTCTTAAGGTTCCTAGGAGGTCAACTGTTAGTCTAAGGGCCAACTTTCTAAACTATCCAAAGGCCTCATCCTTAGAAACCAGAAAAATACACCCAATAATACCAAGAGAAGTCATCTACAATGACAAGCACATACCACTTTCCTCCTATAAACTGGATTCTAGAAGGACCAACTGTGTCTAAGTGACGAAGCTGTCCAGATCCTTCAATCATCACTAAATTAAGAGGTGGATAAAAAGCAAAAATCATTTTACCTTATCTATAGGGTATGCATAGTAGGCTCTAGCACTCTTAAGTCTAAGCAGTCCTCTAATCAAATTCTTGCTATTAACTCTAGTCAAGTGGTTGAAGTCTATGTGTCCAAGCCTACGATGCCACAATACTAAGTCATGAAAGTTAGAAACCACAAGACACCTAGGGCTAGAGACAGAAGAGATACTAAAATCAGCATTAAAGATCCTCTCAAACCAAGAGATCACAAGGACATACTTACCCAAGGAGTCTAGAACTCTACACTCACTACTTTTGAACCTCACTTCTAGATCCTCATCAAGAAGCTGAGAGACAGATAGCAGATTATACCTCAGATTACTTACTAAAGTGACGTCCTTAAGCATGAAGTTGTTGTTGATGTACACTGTGCCCTTGACTATCACGGTTTTGATAGAAGCATCCCCAATATGATCAGCTCATTACCGAATACACGTGTGAGGGAGGAAAACCATATACTCACCCGAGGAGTCTAGAACTCTATACTCACTACCTTGAACCTTACTTCTAGACTCTCATCAAGAAGTCAGGAGACAGATAGAAGATCATACCTCAGCTTACTTACCAAAGTGATGTCCTTGAGTATAAAGATGTTGTTTACACGTGCTGTGCCCTTGGTTATCGCGGTCCTAGTAGAAGCATCCCTAAATGTGATCAACTCATTATCGGATGCACGTGTGAGGGAGAAGAACCATCTAGAATCTCCGGTCATATGTCAAGAACACCAGGAGTCAACAATCCACAAGTCCTCCTTCCTCACACAGCGGATCTAGTCAGGATCGTTGTAGGGCTCGTCATCATCAGAGGAGTCAATGTCATTGCTGCCCTTGGCCATGAAGCACATATCAATGAAATCATGAGCCTTCTTCTTACTGTGGGTGTCATCCTCATTGTCCTCCATCCCTGAGTCCACATTTCTCGTGTCGACATTCTCAAGAGCAGTAAGGACCTGGTTGATAAACTTGTGGTAGTTGAGCTTCCTGGCCTTCGCGTCATGAGCTTGAATACACCTTCAATGGTCCTCCTCCTTACCCTTCAGCTTGGGAAACTTGGCCTGAATGTGGTTTGGCTCACCATACTCAAAGCAAGTAACAGGGCCACCTCACCTCTTGTTCCTCACTTTATTGTAGGCTGTTGTTAATTTTGTAGATAGGAAGGCTAAGTCATCCTCAAGTATTTTCTCTAGCTACTCATTGCTCAAAGAGTGCAAGGTGGACAAAGAAAATCCAGATGAGCTAAAATCTAATGAATTAGAAGAGCTACTCTGAGAAAGGTCGACCACTAGTGCCATCAACTCTGTCTTGGGGAGATGTGAGATAAAGTCAACCTCATGTGTCTTCAACTCTAGTAGAGCTTGTTTATGGTAAGCTCACTCACGATAGTGTTGTCATTGATAGAAGTGATTTTCATTCCCCAAACTATCACATCAAGAGGACCCAAGAGCTGATGTGCATTCTCAAACTCAGAAAACATAAGGCCAATAGCACACAAATCATGGATGATCTTTGAAAATCTTGCCTATAAATCATCGAAAGATTTATCGAGCCTTTACTCGATCTTTGAGTACTCTTTCTTAGGTAGTTTTGTCTCACTTCCTTAATCATGGTAAAAACCTCATGATAGTCACCAAGGGTCTTTCAGATCTCATGAGCAGATCTCAAGTGAGCAATCAAGAAGCTGTGTGCGTTTCTGTTCACCTCCACATCGTCATTGGCCAGCACCGTATAAGGATTCTTCACTTTGAGTCAAATTATATGCCATTGAGTCTCGATGAAGACATACATGAGTGCTTTCCAATAGAAAAAATTGATTCCATAAAAAACGGGTGCCTTGGTAGAATACTTATCTGATGCCATGGCTCCTGAGACCGATTAAGAGTTATGAGAAGAGCTAACTGGGCTCTGTTACCACTTGTAGGACCGAAAATGGCAGCACAGAGGTGTAAATGGTGCATTAATTTTGAGAGACCATGTGGAGGTGACCACATATTTATGATGAGTAATTGACTTTGTTTTAGAAAGATTGAGTTTGGTTTGGGTGGTTCCTGCAAAGTCGTAGCCTTTAGGAGTGGTCGGAAGACACTAGGAGCTATTACGACCGGTTTTGCCATGGTCAGAAGTCACTCACAGGAATTACGACCACTGTAGTGCATTCTGACCGTGGTTGGAAAGGTTTACGACCACTTTGATCGTGCTCGAAGGCCCACAGACAGGTTTACGACCACGTTAAGGCCATCCGGGAAGTTTACGACCACTCTAGAAGTGGTCGATTGCAGCTATGACCACGTCAGCCATGGTCGGCGGCAGCTACGACCACGATGGCAGTAGTCGAGGGTCTCTACGACCACGTTGGCCGTGGTCGAGCGTACTTACGACCACGTTGGTCGTGGTCGGAAGTCGAAGCCACGACCGCTATTGTCAGAAGTCAGCGTTCGAAGTCTTCGACCACGTTGAGAGGTAGTCGAACGTGGTTAGATTGACTCGGGCTCGGTTGGTTGTGGTCGTAGCTGGTCGGACGCGGTCGAACAAGCCTCGGTTGCCGTCGGAAGTGGTTGTTTTGCACGCGTAAGCGGTCGGAAGCTCCCGAGAGTCTTGAATGTGGTCGTACATCACTTGTAATTGGTTGTATGACCTCCAGGAGTGGTCGTTTCAGCAGGGAATCGGTCGTATGCTTTTGTGTTACGGTCGTAGACCTTGTGCTTTAATGGTTTGACATTCCGACCGATCGTAATGCATTTACGACTTTGTGGAATGTGCTTTGAGTCCTTTTTCTAATGCAAATGGATGTTACCCTTGTCTAGTGCGGCGCTATGTAGTGTTTTGTTGTCTATGATGGTTGCAGGATCTTGAGGCTAGTCATGGTGAGGCATGGATGACCAGACTAAGCACAAGCGGTGCTAAGGTCGCTGCACCGAAATACAGTCGCTACACTCTTCGTCGTGGCGGTGCTCCTCTATTCTCTCGCAGTGGGTCTTAGCATCCCACTCCTCGCAGACAAGACACCACTGGTCGTGTGGGTGGATCTTTCGGTCGATCCAACTGCGGTAGGCACATAGCAGATCCGGAAACTATGGGTAAATAGGAGAGGATGTTAGTGCGCAGTTGCGGAGAGAAATGTTACAGAGTAGGTCCTTACCGGCTACCGGTAGCGACTCATGTTTGAACAGCAATCAGGATACTCCCATGCATAATTTGCGAAACCCCAGCAGTGCATGTCGAGGCTGAGTCGCTGCTTCGACTTAAAGAACTTGCATTTGTCCCTGCACCAACAAAAGGGCGGCATCTCCCCCTTGGGCGGTTCTTGCGATGATTGCTTGGTTGGAATGAGGTAGGGGTTGTTGCTATGGGGGGCATTGTTGTAGGGAGGTGTCCTTCTGGCACGCTGTCGGACCCCAGAGCAACAACTCCTGGATCCTCTGTGTAAATCGCACTATTCCAGGATCAGCTAGTGCACACAGTAAACAACAAAGATAAATATCGATCATAAAAACATATATTAACTAAATATGGGCATGATTGCCAAAGTTTACATCCACGGCCAATAGGCCAAATTTGAATATAAGCAGCGGAAGAGAAACACCGAAACAGAAGAAGCCCAACAAGCCTATCCATAAGCAAATGACAGTAAGACATGGCCTACTCGTCCAAGTCTTCATCTGTAGTTGAAGTCGTCTTCCTCTGTATGGAGATAGCAAGGTGAGTACAAACTTGTACTCCGTAAGTCACACGGAAGAATGCAACATAATGATAAAGGCAACAAAGGAAGACATACGGTTACTTGAGCATAAAACAATATTCAAAGGAATACAATAAATAGATTAAAATTGCTGAATTTAATATAATAAGTAAAAATAGTAATTGTAAATAAAATTAATACCGTTAGTGCATATCCATCCCCTACACTAACCTAACCACGAGCATTCCACCCGGACCATCTTTTCCAAAAGATCTCATACAGATTCCATCCATCCATAAGCTTTTCATAAACCATTTTGAAAACCATAAAAAGCTTTACTCAGCATGCCCATGACCATGGGCACGGCTATCTAGGATAGATTATACACTCTGCAGAGGTTGTACAGCCTTACCCATAAGACATGATTATCTCATATTGCCACCGAATAAGCACACTTTCTTTGGTGTGCGGTGAGGAGATCATGACAAGGCCTTTACAATGCAAAGCCTTCAACCTGGCTAAGCCAACACTAAGGTTTCACCCCAGTAAGGAATCCACCAAACCGAGACCCCCTCTTGAGCCGAGTGAGACTTCTCATGGCCTACGCCACGCTCACTTTCAACCTATGACGAGATTCATGTTGAGACCTGCAAAGTAGTCAGCTAGGACTGTCCCACACCAGCCTTATGGTAGTATGATAGGGCTTTACAACATTAGCTCACAGACCAATCCTTAACTTGACTTAGGCTCAAATCACATACCCCTTGTGCCTGACAATCAACACTGTGTTACCGAACAACAATGCATGCCTGCACCCACTACCTAACCATTAGCATAAGTCTAAACCAGATTTTATATTTTATTTTGAAATGTTTCAAAATCCTTCTTGACTCACCGAAGTCAAGAATTCATTTCAAAAGCTTAACATTTTATGTGAAAAAGGTATCCCAAACATAGTTTTATTTCTAAGCAATACTAAGCATTTGCTACAAAAGTTCTCTAGTCATACTAATATACAAACTAGAGTTTTTTTCTTGGGTGACAAGGTGTAAAGATTTGCAGTGTCAAAGGACATAAAAACAAATAGGCATTAACTAAATTTAAAACTGGAATTAAAATACATTGAATAAAAATATGTATGCAGAATAATTTAAAATAACATAATTTTATTTCCCAATCAGGGATCAACATGATTAAGATGTGTGACTTGCCATGCTTTGTAGTCTGGTGTGAGTCGTCGAAGAATTCTTCTAAAATACCCAAACAAACTCAAATAAAATCCAAATAGATTCAAACAAACTCCAAACATTTAAAAGGAGGATAGAAATGGAGAGATTGGAATTTTTTATGAATTTAGGAATTTGAATAGGTTCAATCGGAGTTAGGATGAAGGAGAATGGGCTCGTGGAAGTTTGGATTCTAAAGAAAAAGAATAAACCGAATTTCTAGAATTATTTTTGTACTAGAAATTTGATTTATGGCATCAGCAGGAATTAATGGAATTATTTTTCTAACAGAAAATCAGGTGTATGACATCATGCTGACATCAGCCATGATTTGACCGAGGCTGACCAATGAGCCTGGTCTAACATGGACCAGGTCCATGGACCAGAGGATGGTTGAGGTGGCACACGAGCTGGTGTGGTCGGTCAAGCGCTGACGTGGCTGAGCTTGGCGGCACGTGGCTGCCACGCAGCTGCCACACAAGCACAGGCGCTGACGTGGCCACGCTAGCCGGAGGCAGCGCTCGGGGCCCAAGGGTTGCCGGAGCTACGGCGCACGGTGGCAGCCAGTGAACGGTGCAAAAGGGAGAGGAGAGCGAGGGGATTTCATTTTCCCTGGGCGCAGTGCTCGAGGAAGACCGAAGGGTGGTTGGCGACGAAGGAGAAGCGGTGGCGGCGGTCAGCTCCGGCAGTCTCGGCGCTCTAGCGTCGGCTTCGCTTGGCGGAGGGGCGAAGGACGGTTGCACGGGCACGAGGAAGATGAAGATGGCGTCGGCGAGGCGACGGCGATTGCTCGTCGTTGCCCACACTGGTGCTCGAGAAGGAGATGCACAGGGCAAAGGAAGTGGAGGAGCTCAGGGAGAGGGAGTGGAGGTGGAGGAGGGGTGGCGTGAAGGGATAGGATGCCGATGGGGCCTTTTATAAGGCCGAGGGGGAAACGGCGCGGCTGGGATTTCTTGCTGAAGATGGGGTGGTGACGGTGATTAGGGGAAGAGGGAGGAGGCAGTCGCGAAAATGGGGGAGGAGGCGGCCGCGGGGAGTACGACGCACGAAGGGAGGGAGGTGGGGCGGTGCATGTGCGGGGGAGGAGAGGCGGCCGGGTAGGATGGGGTGGCGCAACTGCCTGGCAGCAGCGCCGGCCATGCGAGGAGGAAGATAGGCGCATGGAAGAAGACGGGGGCTAATAGGTGGGGTCGGGGAGAGAGAAAGAGAGGGGCTGGCTGTAGCCGCTGGATGAGGATCGGACGACCGGGAGGAAAAAGAGGGGCGGATGGCGGAGATGGGTCGGGCGGCGGCGTGACTCAATCTAGACCGTCCACGCGTCGGCCCAGGAGAGAGGGCGGGAGGATTGAACTTTTAAATTTTGATTTTGATTTTCAGAAAAGCCTAAGAAAATAAATAAGGGCCTAGAAAATGGCAAATAAAGCCCACAAATTCTAAAAAATCACAAAAATCCTAGAGCCATTTTGGACTTAGGAAAAAAAATATTTTTGACTTAAGTTGGTATTACATTTTTATACCAAAAATATGTTTAATTTTAAAATTAGATTTTACACTCCAGAGAATCACAGATAATCCAGATAAAAGCCAAATAAATGCAAGTAGTTAATTTGAAATAAGATTTTTACAGGAAATCAAAATATACTTTTATTTAATAATATTTTTATTTTTTACTTAAATTATTTTTCAAATCCGGTTTTAAAAAGCAAAAAATAGGGGCAAATCAAATTTAAAACTCAGGCAACCAAAACACTTACTTTTATTTTAAACCAAATTAATTTATTTTAATAATATTTTTACTCAGAAATTGAAATAAATAGCTGGCCTGTTACACACACTCCCTTTGTTCATCGTGGGCTCGTATCTCATCCCACTGGTTCTCCATTTCAGTGAGGTATAGTCATAGTCATGATGCGGGCATACCCCGTTGGGGTAGTACTTAAGTACTGATGCAGATCGGCAGACGCGTTTGGAGTGTAATTTGGTTGAAGAAAATTTGGCGTCAGTGATGCACTGGGCCCGGTCAGGAACCGTACTGTAGCCTTGCGTCGTGTCACGTCGTGAAAAGCTATGTTGTTAGGTCATGTCGTAGTGGAAAGCTGCCTCTCTGGGTCACGTCGTGCTTTACAGATGCATACTTACACTGTCTCCCTTCGTCCAAGAAGTACTTACACGAGGTGTATTCATGATATGTCAAACTAACCTTCCAGGTAATCAGTAGGCTTATGACAAGCTTTTGCAACATCTTCTAGTGCCTTCCCTACAAGCTCCATGAAATACTGGCCTGTTGGTTATTCTGGAAGTTGTACTTCGATATAAACACTAAACTATTGGTTATTCCGGATACTATGTTATTGAGCACTTGGTTAGTATGGTAATTTGGATAGTATGTACTCCTGGAGTAGTATGACTAATCTATTATGTCATTCGGTCATGTTATGCACAAAGCTGGCTCATGGGTCACGTCGCAGCACAAAGCTGCTTGGTCGGGACGCATCTTGTGCAAAGCTGGCTCATTGGGTCACGTCTTGTGCAAACGTGGCTCGTTTAGTCACATCACGTCCCTGGGATAAGCTGGCTAAATGGATCACGTCATGTGCAAATCTGGCTCGATGGGTCACATCGCTGCGAAAAACTGCCTCATTAGGTCACGTCGGTGTGCAAATCTATCTCATTTGGAGAGAGAGGCCACATCCCACTCTGCTGATGGAGGCAATGTCATCGCTCTACAAGCTAACACATGACCCACTTTGTGAGAAAGCATGCTGCCTCCCCTACGGGCTATAAAATGCACATCCCACCCCTTGAAAGTAGGAGCACTCGACCCTACCAACCGTAGGAAGAACCTTCTCCATCCTATAGTAACATACCATGGCGAATGGTGAGGAGCCATTCCAACCGGGGTCACTGAAGCAAGACCTTTTCCTTGAAATGAGGGAGGACTTTGGCCCTAACTACTGCTTGATACCAAACAAACATGCTTAACTAGTATGGCCATAATGCAGACACAGGGAGGACATGGTCGTGCAGGTCTTGGATGGCCAGCTTGAAGGCAGACGACATTTCTTCCAATGCTCACACTCTGGGGTATAGTTAGCCAATAGTTTATTTTCTTTTGTTACTAATGAAGCTTCCATATTAACCCTCCTTTATAGCAGATGGTGAAATGCAAATTTGTTCACTGGATTGATCCTCCCCATGAACGCCATGTTGTGACATATATGGATACATTGTGGAACTGAATCTTGGAGTTGGAAGCATGGATTGACAATCTCGATGAGCAGAACGATGACCTCCGCCAACAGATGCAGCGTGAGAGGGACAATGAGGAGGTCGTCAATATAGAAAGTTCCTATGATCCCACATGTTGCTTGTGAACCCTAGCTGCATATGTGCGTACCACTACAACAACGGCCTGGTACGTGTCCAAGAAGCATACTAGCAAAGGTACTCACCGTATGCACTGTAGTCGTAGGTGGTGGCCTCTCGCACACAATCCTATAGCATGCCCTCCCACTGGCCTAGCCACGCATCTATCTTCATCGCCCACTCTGTACCCCAGCAGACTCCCTTCCTAGTATGCCTACAAGACGTAACATGTAGTTAGAAGTCATGGCAACAAGACGACAGTAAAAAGAGGGGCACCTATGCCGCTAACTCACATGTGGATGTTGCCGAGCATAGGCCACCTGACTAATACTGGAACCACCTGGCATAGGCCAAACTAGCACATCACACGATGCACCACGTAGTCCTCAACAAAGATGTTGAACATGAGCTTCTTCCACATCAGCCAGTAGGCCTGGTCACACTACACAGTGAGGATAGCCCATCAGGAGCACGAGTCACCAACGCCTCAGGGGAGTATGGCTCCCAGCACACGTCGTTAGCCGTGAGGCGGTCAAATTGCTCCACAAAGGGCTCATGCCAGCATGGAACACCAACTGTTAGATAGGAGGATCCATAATATAAAGAAATTAATTACAAAAGAGAGTATGTACCCATCTACGGCACAAAAGCCCATAGTCGGCCAATCCACTGTGCTATCGTGGTACATCTCTACCCCATAGGGACTGGTGTCCTCCAACAGGGGCCGTCCGAGGCTAAAACGCATGAATGACTACAACTGTAGTGGGAGCAGACACCCTGTGAGGACTGAGTTCAGCCTCATCCTGTGGCATGCATCGTACAAGCCACAATAGGTTGCGGTAAGTGCGGCCAAACCCCAGTTGATCTAGGGGGCCTCCCCATCGGTGATGGCCCTAGCATAAGTGACGAGGTGTGCATCAACGGTGTCGCCATGGCTACTGGTAAACAGCACCCAATCAAACAGCCACAAGTAGGCCTCCAGGTGCTACGACACCTGGTGCTCGTTGGTGGGCGGGTCCATCCGCTCCACCTGAGTACAAGCAAAAAGTCAGTAAGACCCTAGTTTGAATAGTAGACCATAGCGGTCCCAACAGAAAGGGCATTGAACATGTACCCAAAACTGCGAGAGCCACTGCAAGGACGGGCCATGCGTCCGTGCCGTTGGGAAGACATAGTACCCCTCTGTGGCTGTAGGTAGAAGGACTCCATGAAACCTAGCCAGTAGGTCATCGCACCAGCTGATGGGGCCTCCGGCGAGAAGGCAACACCTCCTGTGATAGGGAGGTCAGGCAGTAACGAGATGTTCTACAAACTAGGGGCCATCTCCTTGAATGGAAAATGGAATGTGTGCGTCTCCGACTCCACCGGTCCACCAGAGCTGTCTGTTGAGAGCGATCGAATGGAAAGCATCGCGACCACTCCATCCCAGCATGGACCTCTCCACTGTGCCCGACCGCAACTGGTGCTGGACCATCCTCATCTGTGGCCTACACCATCCAGGCGAGAGGTAGTAGACCAACATCGCTAAGCCTACAAAGTAAAAAAAGATCAATACGCAAGCTACGTATTATGAGAAGATAGTACCACTGATATGCAAACCTGTCTATCCAGCGTGGGTCTAGCCTCCAGGCCACTCGAGGTTTCCACATGCAAATCACCCCCAACTCAATTGTGTCATCCATGCCCATAGGATGTGCGACACGAAGAGACGCGCGATGTAGCTGGTCAACACGCTCATCTAGCAGGCCAAAAGGCTAGTCCAATCCGTGAAGGTCATGAGCCATACCTGCAAAAAGACTTGAAGATAACATTTGCACACAAAAAAAACATGAAATGTAAAGCAGGATTGAATTTAACTTGTAAACAACAAATGAAACAGTACTAGGCTAGCAGGACACTACTTATAATAGTAATGAAAAGGGGATAGTAGCACAATAGTTACGTAAGCAGTGCATTCAACGTATGATACATTTACTAAGGCACTATGTACATCTAATGTAGTCACTAACGAAGCACAGATAACAATGTAAGGTGCCACTTTGCATACTCAAAGAAGTGGTACCGCAAACCATGCTGATGTACCTACTCATCAGTGAGTGCCTTGCATCGTCTGGCTATGTGGCCCTCCTGGCCGCAGCGCTCGCAGCGTCTACCCAATGCCCTAGCTTGCGCTTCATCCATATCATTGGTAATACGATGACTCTACCGATGTCCCTTCCCACCCTTCAGTATGACAACATCTGGAGTCTAGGTCCTTTATGCAGTATCCAAGGTGGCAAAGTTGTGCACAACCCTGAACCCCCTAAGCTCGCCACACCATGCCTGCGTCACCCTCTCCTTGAAGAAGTACTCAAACATGAAGTTCGAAGGGTCTATATCCACAATCCCACACGAGGCGAGGACATAAGAGCATCACTTGTGTAAGAGATTTGGCTTGTTGCACGTGCAGCTAGGTTTGTTCATATGATATTTATAGTATACCTCGTAGGCGACAAGAGAATGAGCCGTGCCAAATTTGGCTCTATCTTGGAGGAGCACGTTGAAACGATGCTCCTTATTGCACATCACATACACTGTGTGCGGCTGACCCTTCTCTGTCTTCGTCTGCATGTATGCTGTAATCTTCAAGCAGTACAGTATTTGTGGGTTAGTGGCATGAAGTGTGGCATTTACATGCCTCTCCTTGAAATAGCTGATTGTGTTGTGCAAAACACCCTCCATGATGGTGTCGAGGGAATAAGAATGAAGAGCCCATAAGAACCCAGTTGTACACCTTCGCAAGGTTAGTGGTCATTATGTCGTACCTTGCATCGTCCATGTCGTGCAGAAGGGACCACTTCTCTAATGGCTCGGCCTTGATCTAGTGGAGGAAGCACTTGATGGTTTTTGAGGCCCTCCTCCTTAGGCCAGTAGATACATGCTCTGCCAGTGGTGTGAGGCGTTCGGGTTGTGCCACCCTAGGAATGGGCGGTCCCTTATTCCTCTCATCGATGTGCTTTTTGCTATCATCATTTGACAGCGCCCATAGAGCATCAAATTTGCACTGCTAGTTCTGTATAGCCAGGCTCTTGAATAGCTTCATCAACAGTTGCTTCGGAAACTACTTGAAGAAGTTGGCCCCCAGGTGATAAATATACCATCTGTTCCTTGTATCCGACTAAGGGAATAGTTCCTTGAGGTTTTGCTGAAATTTTCTTATGGCCTTTAGCATGTCGACGTGGCAATCATGGATTACTAACACACCAGGATGAGCTCCAATAACTCCTACCCTCAAATGTCAAAGGAACCACAACTAGCTTTTGTAATTCTCACTTTTGATGAATGTGATGGCCAAGTATAGAATTTGGTTGTTGCCATCAACGCCGATGGCTGTAAGGATCTGGCCCTTATATTTCCCGATAAAAAACGTCTCATCAACTGAGATCACAGGAAGCATATGCCTGAAAGCCTCGATGTAGGTAGCAAAGGCTAAGAAGGCCCTCTACAATATCACAAAACCTGGTGGCATTGTAGATGGCTTGTCCTTCACAGCAGTGTACATGCCCTGGTTTCATTCATGTAGCACCCGAAGCATATGAAGAAGGTTATCGTACGCCGCCGCAAAAGACCTGAACCATCTTTCCAAAGCCTTCTACTTCACACGCCACGCCTTCGCGTAGCTAATCTTGTACTTGAATCTCTTCTCGATAGCCACCATAATGTGCTTGGCCTCCCTATTCTTCTTCTCCACTATCTCTTCATACAGCAAATTGACTATGAAGGTGAACGTTAGATTATGATGCCTCACCAAACATTGCTGAGCATGCAGAGTGTGGCTCCACCATCGAGACAATCTAGTGAGACTCATACTTTGGTCTATATGCGTACAATCACCAAGGACAACCAGCCTGCTCGCACTTGTGCTCCTAGCTAGATTTTATGACCCAAAACATCTGCTGTATGGACAGGGCTCACAGCTTAATGGCATCCTACAATTATACCTTCTTAGCAAACATTGAGTGCAACCGAACCTCTGTGCCCTTGTACTCCCATGGTGATTTGTGCTCGTCATGCGTAGCAATACCCTCAGCATCAAACCTATTTAATTCCTGGGGGATGGGAGCTTCATCCTCATTGAAATTGTCTTTGTCGTCCTCGTGTACAGCTTCCTTTTCAACTGAAGCCATCCAGTCATAGCTCTCAATTTACACACTATGTAATCCATAAGCTCCCATTCATCAGCCTGTCTTATTAGCTCAACATGCAGTGACCGATCTTCCTCTCCTGCATCTACCGTGTCGGCCTCATCACGAGCAACATCCTCCACACCCTCCGTAACACTGACCTTAAGGTCCTCTTCTTCACCAACATGCTGGGCACCCGAGCACTCCCACCACCCGGATGATATCCATCGGTAGGGCCTCGTACAACTTCTTTTGGGTGTGGTTGCAGAAGCAGCACACACTCATATCCATGGCACCGGCAACATACTAGAAAGCCCTTCCACACAACTGTGCGCAATAGTCTTCTCAACCCCCATCTAATCTGCATGGGAGACCGGCTCCGAAGCCCTTGTATAATGATGCTACACATCTCAAGGTCTAAGGAGAAGCTACAAGTGAGCCAATACATCGCATCTGCAAGTTGTGCATTCTTATCGTCCGGGTGTACCAAAGTGGCCTATGGAAAACTGCTCAAATCAACACCGTACGGACCTTCATGAACGGTGCCAACACCGTAATGCACTTTCAATCTAGTGGGTACAGGCATCGCTGATGTCTACCTGCAAATATTTGTAATATTGCAACTAGTCAAATCGCATAGCATGTTATGGAAGTGTTGATGTGCTGTAATTTAGATTTCTACAACCATTCGCCTATCGTGAACAACTACACTACCGTATGGTTAAGACATCATTCATTCCTTAAGGCAGAGTCTACAACGAACGTGTAGGCCTCTTCATATCGGTTAATTTTCCCTCATAGCTTAACCATTCCATTGCCCGTGGAAACATCCTTACATTGTTTTTCTTTCATTTCTTCAAATTAGAAGATTCCATTTTAATCTATGGGGACATGTAATATGCTATGCTAGGGTGCCTTACTGACATACCTCCCATCGATTAAAGCTAGTTACTGGATTTAAATTTGGATTTTCTACTATATCCATCATTTATTATTATTTTATTGATGTTACAATATGTGGGCTTATCAATTGAGTGTATTAGACATTTTGTTGTCTTGGCCAGGTATAATTTATGCATGCATCTACATACATGTATTTATATCAATATATTTACATATATCCCCATATACTTTTATATGTGTGTGCATATTTTATAAATATATAACATATTGTTAGACCATGTGGCTAGGTCTGGTATTTTGTGATGATGAATATTTGACAACATTGCTTAGTATTGTTATTTGAGGCGTGTGCGTGTGTGCGAGGATTAATGTTGGTCAAGTTGGAAAGAACTTGTGCCAGAAAAACGTTCTTTGGTCTTTGCATGTACAGGTTGGGCGTGAAGACGGTTATGGTCGGTGACGAGGAAGACCAAGACTAGGAGGGGGAAATCTGAGGTCCAGGTGGTCGAAGATATCACGAGATGGTCGGGCTCACGCTGGAGCACATGGAGATCAAAGGTGGATGGTGCGTGGAGAAGCTACGGGAGGTGTGGTCCTGGAGGCTTCGACACGTGATGAGTTGAAAAGTCAGAAGTGTAAAAACCCGTGTTAGAATGGGTTTCAGGTCTCTTGAACTTGGGATAAAAAAGGCTTAGGCCTAGTTGGACGAGTTGTATTAGGGTTTTGAGTAGAGATTGAAAAGGTGAATAGGTGTTACAGGGTATATATATATATATATATATATATATATATATATATATATATATATATATATATATATATATATATATATATATATATATATATATATAGGAAAATTACATAAGGCACCATGGTGCCTAGGCACCAACATCCGATACACGTGTATGATTGATAATTTTTTTGAGTTTGGGTATGAAAATGTTTTATACCCTTGATATATTTATGATAAGTAAGTTTTGAACTCAGTTCAAATTAGTTTGAACTACTTTTGAGTTCAATGCAACTACAGTGAGTATATACCATAAAAATAGTTCAAACTAATTAAACTAATTACCATAAAAATATACACACACGTGCGGCGATGTGAGAAAAAGAAAGAAAAAGACGACGGTGTTGATGAACTCATGTTTTTCTAATAAAAGTTTGTGAGTTTTTTAATTTGCATATATTATCCTTTTTCTTAGTTTTTTGATCCCTAGGGATTCTCTATGCATTGATCTCTATCCATATATTTTTTTGCATACAATCATGAATTAGTTTTAATTAAAAATCGATTGCTAGATCGAGTGAAAAACATTATTTCTGTTGATCTGTTATAGATCGAAAGGTTTTTCCGGTGCTACAGTAATCGCTACAGTACATTGGTACAGTGCTCTGCTATAGTAACGAACAGTATCGCTATAGTGTCAAACAGTACTGCTACAGTACGATTGGGATTTTTTTTGTTGTTGTTATTTCTGTTTTTCAGATTAAACGATTAGAAGACAGAAAATTTGAGAAAAAATTTCTGCTGGTAATTACAATCATTCACCCCTTCTGATTGCCATCAACGATCCTACAAGTAGTATCAGAATATGTTACTATGGCGTTAAAGAGGTATGTGAATCATCCACCTATACTAGATGATATTGATTTTGCTTTTTGGAAGTGTCGGATGCAAGCTTATATTGAGCCTCAAGGTAGTGATGTTTGGAAAAAAAAGTTTCTACACCATATGAGGTTCCTACTACTGTTACTGATTTAAATAAAGCAGATGTTGATTTAAATGTTCAAGCTCGTAACTTGCTGTTTCAAAGAATTTCTCGCAAATAATTTGATCGTGTAGCTTATATTAATTCTATCCATTTAATATGGAAAACTCTTTACGATTATCACGAAGGAACCACTAAAATCAAGAAAGTGCTTAAAAATCTTTATCAAAAGAATATTCTGATTTTGCTATGAAGCCTGGTGAATCCATTGATGATCTCTTTGCTCGCTTTGAGAAAATATTGAGTAATTTGCGTGGTGTCAATGTTATTCCTGCTGATGAAGATAATGCTACTAAAATTTTGAGATCTTTAGGTTCTGAGTGGTTGATGGTTGTTACAACTATTAATCAAACTGTCGATCTAGATACTTTAACCATGGATGATCTTTAATCTAGATTGAAAATTTATGAGATTGAAGCTTTGCCATCTAAGATTGATAAATCTCCACATTTAGCACTTGTCACTAACCCCGTGCAGGCGACTTCATCGAGTGCTTTGTCTTGTATTTCTTTGTCTGCTTTGTCTTCTTTTTCAGAGGAACAGTTCGAGTAGCTTCCTGAAGAGGACTTGGTGTTGATCTCCTCACGAGCATACAAGGCACTCAACAATGTGAGGATGAGGAAGTGAGGTGATGTGTCAGGTCTGATCAGATGCTTTGAGTGTGGTGAGCCAGGCCATATTAAGATGGATTGTCCCAAGCTCAAGGGGAAGGTGATCAAGGAAGACAAAAATTATCATCGTCGGCAATCCAAGAACACAACGACAGTGATTCTGATGAGGTAAGACCATCAAATGATGAGCTTAAAGATGATTTAATTAAACTTGCTATTGAATTAAAAAAGACAAAACATAAATTGAAAGAAAATAATTGTGTTGTTGAAAGCCTAAATTCTGAAATTAATAGACTTAAAGATTTAATTCGTGATGATGAATTATGTGACTCTTACCAAGTTTTACATTGTAAGTTGGAGGCCGTTAGGTCTATTAGTGCATCAAACCTGGTTCAACTTAAAAATATAACTGACAAATTTGATGAATTACAATTGATACATGATTCTTGTGATGAAAAATTAAAATTTGCTAATGATGAAATTGAAAAGCTCAAATCTAGTTATTCTACATGTTTAGAGTTAAGTATTTCAAATGCTCAATCTAAAACTTGCTCTAATTGTGAATTGCTAAAAGCTAAACTTAACTCATCTCAAGAATCTATTCAACAAATGCTTTATCATGAAAACATATCTTGCTCAAATTGTCCTAAGTTAAACATTGAAATTGATGCTTTAACTAGGCAAATGAATGATTTTACTGAAAATTAAAATTTTGCTCAATCTAGTGCTTCCAAGAATTTTGTGAATGAACCTGTTAAATGCACTGCTTGTTCCACTTTAGCTAAGAAAAATGAGTACCTTAAGGACACTTTGGAGAGATTCTCTTTTGGCAAGAAAAATCTGAATATGATTCTAGACAAGTCAAAAATAAGTGTAAAAAATCATGCTATTGGATTTAATTTTGTTGAGCATGCCAAAAATAATCCTCCTAAGGTTGTTAAGGTTCTTGAACCTGGAAAAATTGAAGTAAAATCTGAAGCAAAACAAACTGTGTTTAAATCTGCTGGCTTTGTGCAAAGTTCATCGAATAATAATGTAGGTGCTAACTCATCATCTCAAAAAAATTCTGGTTATGTTAAATTCCATTGCACCTATTGTGGAAGAGTTGGGCACTTACATGAATTTTACTTTAGGCGTGCTAAGAAAGAGAAGAAGGAAAGATTGTATGCTTTAAGACAAAAATGTGCAATCTCTTTTATTACTAAAACTAATGTGAAAGCTAAGTTTTTAGAGAACTTTTGTGATGATTTTAAATCTGCTTCACATGCTAGCTTGGGATATAATTCAAATAAGTCACGTTCTTTTTGGCAATTTAATCACCCACGTGCTAATGATTTTAATTCTAGATTGTTGCTGTTTCTCCACGTCGTATGTCACAGTACTGGATTCCTAAATGCAGGAACAACTAATGAGGATGGAGAACATGAGCTTGAGTGGGTTATGATCTTTTACGTCATTGCTTGGTTGGAACACTTGATGGTTCTTCACTTCTTTGATGGCTTCCAAGAGATTTTACTTTTTGAGAGACCATGTGAAAAAGGTTATATAGTCTTACACCTTATTGAGTTGGATTATCAGGTTGCTGATATTCTTTCAAAACCGCTTGATTCTGCATGTTTTGTTCTTTTGCGAAGTGAGTTGGGCGTGTTGCATTCTATCGGATTATTCTGAGGGGGAGCTTGATGTTAAAAAATTTAGGAAGCTTTGTTTATTATACTTGTCAAATAAATCAGTGAGTCCAAGCCATTGAAATTAAATGATTGTAGAGCGTTCTTTATCATATTTATTCATATGCTGTATAGCTTTGATCAAGACTAGTTATAATTAATTTGTTACACTTGAACTAAAATATGACATGGCGGAATATTTTGACTAGATTGATTATAAATAGTACTTTCCGATGTTCATCAAAAAATGATTAGCTTGATTCCGAGTCTTATTTTAAATCTCGGCTATGCGGCTCACATGTGTCATATTGCAATCTTTTAATGATCATTCAATTTGGTATGTTATAAAAAATAGAAAGAGACATTTGAAAAGATGTATGCTCCAAGCATGCCATGGTAAACAAAAAAAGGGCACAAAAAGTGCACAAGATGAAAAGAAGTATGCTTCAAGTATGCCACCATTTACAAGAAGTAAGCTATCATGAAAAGAAGTATGCTACAAGCATGCCACATGCGTAAGAATTGAATGTGGAGCAATAGGTTGTTATATGAGACTGCGAGCTCATCTAAATTAAAGATTTGCTTCACTTTTAGGCCTTGACTTTTTGTTGTCATATCTCATTGTGCTCTCTATAATTGGTTTGGTCATTGTTGAGATGCTTGTCATTGATATAAATTACTTAATCATA
Source organism: Dendrocalamus sinicus (assembly GCA_036346575.1). Classification (NCBI taxonomy): domain Eukaryota; kingdom Viridiplantae; phylum Streptophyta; class Magnoliopsida; order Poales; family Poaceae; genus Dendrocalamus; species Dendrocalamus sinicus. The sequence goes on along the minus strand of CM070653.1, from coordinate 7,063,784 downwards.
TTGAAAACTTTGTTTTGATATTGCTATATGATATATGACTTTATATGATCTACATAGCTCTACTCAAAAAATATGGCTTGGTTAAATTATTAAATAAATTCAAAGTGTCTTGGATAATCTACAAAGTTTCTTAATTTTTATTCTCTTTGCTCCTTCTTAGAATTATATTTCCTCTGAATTTTCTTGATGATTACATTGCCAAAAGGAGAGAGATTTAGTGTGCTTTGTGAGATATTGCAGAAATTTTCTAAAACTACATCTCTTGTGTTGAGGGGGAGAGATTTAAGACTTGTGCCTTGAAATGCTTCTTTGGTTTCAGTTCTTCACTTATATCTATTTGAAGCTAATTTATCATGCTATTTTAAGATGTTGTCAATGTATTCATCAAGCGGAGATTGTTAGACCATGTGGCTAGGTCTGGTATTCTTGTGATCATGAATAATTGACAACATTGCTTAGTATTGTTATTCGAGGCGTATGCGTGTGTGCGAGGATTAATGTTGGTCAGGTTGGAAAGAACTTGCCGGAAAAACATTCTTTGGTCTTTGCATGTGCAAGTTGGGCATGAAGACGGTCATGATCAGTGACGAGGAAGACCGGGACTAGGACAGGGAAATCTGAGCTCTAGGCGGTCAAGGATGTCACGAGATGGTCGGACTTATGCTGGAGCACATGGAGATCAAAGGTGGATGGTGCGTGGAGAAGCTACGGGAGGTGCAATCCTAGAGCCTTCGACACGTGATGAGTTGAAAAGTCGGAAGTGTAAAAACCCATGTTAGGAAGGGTTTCGGGTCCCTTGAAAATTAGTGGGCCGAAATCCTGGTTGAGATAAAAAAAAGCTTAGGCCTAGTTGGACGAGTTGTATTAGAGTTTTGAGTAGAGGTTGAATAGGTGTTACAAGGGCCGCATGTGTGTGTGTATGAGTACGGCGATGCGAGAAAAAGAAAGAAAAACCAGAAAAGAAAAGGACGGTGGCGCTGATGGATAGAAGGAAGACATGAACAGTGCTCACATTTTCTAATAAAAGTTCGTGAGTTTTTTAATTCACGTATATTATCCTTTTTCTTGGTTTTTTTATCCCTAGGGATTCTCAATGCATTGATCTCTATCTATTTATTTTTTTGCTTACATTCATGGATTAGTTTTAATTAAAAATCGATTGCTAGATTGAGCGAAATATGTTGTTTCTGCCAATCTGTTATAACCCTGAGTCTGGATGTATGTTTCCATTCGGATCTTCCAGAAAGGGTAATCGATGCCAACAAAGACGGGAGGCTTGGTCGAGTACTTGTTTGTCGTTATGGCTCTTGAGACCGGTTAAGATCTATTGATTAGAGCTAACCGGCTCTGATACCAATTGTTGGATCGGAAACAGCAACAGGGGGGTGAATGATGCGTTTAAAAATCGACCCCTAAGTATTCACACGGCAGAAACGGCAGTAAAATGCCCGCCACGGCAGGGAAACGGAAGCGAAATGCTGTCACGGCAGGAAGACAAAAGAGAGCTGCTAGCAAAGATTAGTCTACAGGAAATGCAGTTTGCAGCCCCACATTTTTGCTGGCCAAAAGCACTAAAAGAAAGCAAACAAAAGCTCACAAAAAAAACTGCAAGCAAACTGCACAAACTAGCTGCTGAAAACTTAGACAAAAACTGAAAAGAGGGCTACTGAAAACAGCTACTTGCTGCTGTAAAAATAGCACTACTAAAGGCTGAAAAGAACACACAGGCTGCTCAATTTAGTACTACTAGAGGCTGAAAAGAACACAGGAAAAACTGGACTTGAACCGAAAGATCTAAAGCAGTAGAGACTGCACTTGCTGGACAAGCAAAAAAAAGCAAAAAGAGGCTTCTAGCTGCAGCCAAGAAGAAATTTCTGCATAGCCGAACAGCACAGGAGATGAAAACAAAAAACAATAAAACCCAACTGCTGGGAGCTGCAAAGGTAGGCAAAGAAAGGAGCTTGCGGCCAGCCAAACGAGAAGAAATCAATTGCTCCTTCCTTGCCTTGCTGAGAGACACACAGATATTGCTTTGAGCAATCTGCTCCCCGCCAAAACCATCCAATGAGATATACACCTTGAATGCAGCACTAAGAAAGGGGAAATACCACTTGCCGAACACAACCAATAGCACAAGAAGTAAAACCGATTTTCTTTGCTAGCCGAGAAAAGATCTTGCTACCAAGAGCTGGGCCAAAAACAGCCAATCAAAACAGAAGTTTCTTATGATGGTTTCAGCTAACACAGAGAGACAACAAAATACAAGCTGATCTCTAGATCAAAGAAATAACAGAAAATGCCAACCAAAGACAAGAAGAGAAGAGACAAGATAAAAGAGCTGCCATTTCAACACAAGAATTAAAAGCGATACGGAGACATGAATGATTGAAAATCAAGTGTGTTTACATGCTATCCACTACTCTCAAGAACTCAAACTAAGTCCCCATACGCTTGGAGAGCATAGAGAGCAGCTCACACCTCCTCTCTTTCTCAATTCATACATGGAGAGAACTAAATAAAACCCTAACTCTTACACTCACTCTCTCAATTTCAGCACAACCTCTCCCTCTCCTTTTATAGCCTCCCACTAATAGATTTGCACATGCTTTACCCATTAGGTCACCACCTACTCGATGTTTTATCCAACCCCGCTTCCTTTAGTGCAGCTTTACGTTTTTACCGAAACGCCCCTCGCGCACCTTCCAGGAAGCTTCCTCCTTTCTTGCCTTGTAAGCCTCGCAGCCACCTCGAGCCCTCGTCGTCTTCGACACCTCCCGACCGTTCTGACCTCAGCACCACCTGCGCCTAGTCCGGTCACCCGTGCCTCACCACGACTCCGCATCGATGTCCTGCAGCCAACACAGACAAGAAACGCATCAAATAGCACCACTCGATACATGTAATCAAAATTAGCATGATAAAGCCCAAACCTGTGGAATCAAAGGAATACCCATCCTAAACACGATTGACTAGGTTTGATCAGGTCCGACCGAAACCAAACCGCATCACGCGACAATTCAGCTCAAACCACTCACATCAAACTCAAGCTATCCAAACTACTTGTCAATTACTCATCACAAACATGGGATCACAACCACATGGTCCATCACTGCTCGAGCTCTCTCCTACTCTAAATAACTCCTAATGAGTTTGGAGAATTTACATGACACTGACAAAATTAATTAAGTACGTGACATAGTAATTTAAATGGCAATATACTAGTTTTAATGGTACGCGTGAATTTTCAATGTTCTTATGATATTCCTAATTAATCATAAAAGTTCTCTACTAATGTTTTGTATTTTAACGTGACTACCAAAATTTTTTACAGCACTTTAACATGCCACCGGATCCTCACAGTTAAAGATTCGTAACAAAATAAATTAATTATATGCGCGCTTCTCCTCTCTCTTCTTTTCTTTCTCCTCTCTTCTTCCTTTTCTTTCTAGCCATCGAACCGAAGTTAGACTATTTTTTTCTCTAACTATAATTTTGTATAGATGCTAGTTATACTATTTTTACTCTAAACAAATGCTCGGCCACACAGACGAGTTATAAGGTCCATCCAGTCGCCAAAAGATTGAGCGATTGGTGGTGTTGTCACCGAACAATTGGGCGATAGAACCTATCATCCAACCGTTGGGTGACTGTATTTATGTGGCCCAACGGTTGGACGACTGTCTGCGTGCCACTCGGCTGTTAGGCGATAGGATCCAGTCGCCCAACGGCTGGGCGGTAGGGGTTACTTTTATAAAGAAAAACATAGGTATAATTTTGTATTTCTGAATAAAAAAGATTATTTAAAAAATTTTCTCTCAAATCATCTGTATCACCATTCTCTGTCCCAACTTCACACCAATTCGGGCGAGCAAGAAGCCAGAAGATAAAGAATTAGGGTTAATCTCGGACTTTTTTAGGCTTCGTTTGCTCACTGTAGTTGCACCATGCCATAGAAAAGTGTGGCACGCTACATTTTATGAGGCATCAAAATTACTTCCTGCCACATAAAGTATAAAAAAGAAGAAAGTGATAAAATGCCACTTTAAGGAGCGACACTCGGTAGAACGCCAACCAAATAATTGAAATTGGTAAAATTCTACTCAAATCAGTGTTACTTCCATAAAATGCCTCGTCCTCCACTGTCTACAACCGTGATATTTTTTTTAACTTTACTTCCATCTAAAGAGCTTATATATAACGGTGAAAATAGCAAAATGATGCAAATTCAGTTAAAATTGGTTGTAGTTTCAAAAATTCTCAAAACATTGCAATTAAGATAGGGGAGAGCACATTCTACATCGTGCAAATTTTCAAATCAGACTCAATTGTGTTGGATTAATTAGGCTTGGTTCATTTTAATTTAGCAATTAATCAAATAAAATTCCTAGGCCCACTATTAATGCTAGGTGCAATAACGGTTAGTCCCACATGGAAAATTGACAAGGAGTTGACTCAACTTAAATGGGTTGCAATTGTGTGCTCCTATAGACAAGTTGAGGAGGGCAGTTGGGATGCCATGCGCGCGCGCCACCGCGCCGCGCCGTGGCGTGCGGACGGACTGGCCTGGCCGGACGTGATGTGCTGGGCCAACTTTTTGCGGATTGTAACAGTCGTGTTAAGGCACATTAGTGGGATGTAACGGACGTGTTGATTGCACCATGGTTATGGCGTCCGTTACTGGTAACGGACTCATTATGGTGACCAGGCGCAGTTACATAACCGGCCCTTTCCTTCTTTTTCCGTGTGGCTATTCTCTGCTGCTGCGCTGCTCTCTGCAATCTCCGGTCCAGAACTTTGCGTGCAAAAGATTCTGGGCGAGTAGGCCTCCGAAATCCGTCCGCTTATGTACCTGCACGGGTAGGTGGGCGATCAAGTTTTTGGGAAGCGCATTATCGCGATCGCTCAATCGATGACGTCGTCTACTTCCTGGTGGTGAACTGTTCGCGAGGCGCACGGCGAACATCTTCTCGCATCACACTCGCGTCCGCATCACGCCTCGATCGACTACATCGAATAGGCCATTATGTCGATCGATGGTAACAGCGTATCCGGTGTCTCCAGATCGCCCCCCGAGGTATAAACTGAAAACTTCTCCGTGTATTTTACATGCGCTATGAATATGTTAATAGGTCTTCTTTGTTAGCTTGTTCGTTAGCAAATATGAATACATGGTTGTTGGATCGCTCATGCATTTGTATGTCATGTTTTATATGTTGAATTTCTGGATTAAAATATGCCGAAAATTGACTAGATATTCAACAAATTGTATTTGCGAGATACAAAGGCAAATACTTGTGAATAGTGCAAAATCGCAAAATCATTATTCCCTAAGGATTTGTCCTTTTCATATCTCTCAAATGAGAGACAGTTTGCAATTGTATTTTTGTAGAAATGTAGAGCATGATCTCCTCTATCTCTGGTAATATTTTGAGAATTTTTGGAAACTATCACACCCGATTTTCATGAATTTGCAATATTTACTGCATTTTCACCAGATAAATACCCCTTCTAAAACTTTTGTTTCCACTCTCACTCCCATTTTCTGAGTGGTAAACTCACACGAATACACATGTGAGTGCATCCAACGGCACAAGTCTAGAATTTTTTGTGGACGGAGATAAATCCATGATCTACCAAAGAATGGGCACACGCATTCCTTTGCTTCCACTTCCCACTCACATTTCTGACTCACCTGAACACACAAGAGAGTGCACCTTGCTATTACTATTCTGAGCGCAGTGTAGAATGCACGCTAAAAAATTATTATTAAATATATAGAGAGTTATTGTCGGTTGTAATTTTATATGTATTTGATAGTAATTTTAAACACAACAATAATATATATATATATATATATATATATATATATATATATATATATATATATATGACGATGAAATGGGACACCTAGGTGCCCTGACACCTAGGCTCTCTGTCGTTAGATTGCTTTTAGATACGTGCTAGAGCAATGGTATGTATGGTATGTAATATATTAGGCATGCTAAATCAATCATGGAAGGAAAGTCTTAATCATGGATGGAAAGTCTCACTCACACTAGCACGCATCTAAAAGCAATCCAAAGGTAGGAGACTAGGTGTCCGGACACCTAGGTGCCTCTGATATATATATATATATATATATATATATATATATATATATATATATATATATATATATATATATATATATATATATATATATATATATATATATGAAAAATATCTTTTACTCCCAGGTGTAATTACACCCACCTCTAATATACCACCTAAACAAACTTGAAATACTCCTTTATCATTTTAGGTATACTCATATACTAATTATAAGATACTCCATTGTGAACCACACGAAAAAATTGCAAGGAAGTCCATAGTTTTTAGCGTATTTTATAAATACCTTTATATACGTACATAAAAAAAAGTATGTCAAAAAAAATATGCATACCACCTCTGAAAAATTGTTCATACCACCTATATGGTTTTAAATACTCGTATACTATACGTACATACTCTCCGTTACGCGAGATACTACTTATGTTGTGAGATACGACATAGGGTGTAATTACACCCATATATATATATATATATATACACACACACATCAATTTTTGTGATAGAAGGGAGGAGTACATTGGGACCGTCCGTGCGATATAGAGAACAAATTTGATTACATAGCACAAATAATGGGTTTTGTCATCTGAATTAGAAACCTTGGGATGGATTTTAATTATGATGAACCTAGAATGATTGAACAAACCGACCAAACAGATCCAGGAGTGGGCCACGCGATCTTGCAATTAGTCCAAGCAAGTACGGCCAGTGGGCCTTGAACGAACAGATGGGATAGGACCAAGATGGCAATCGGGACCAGGTTGGCTTGTTGTAGGAGCTGCTCGTTAGATGTGCGCTGTCAGCGTCACTCTCGCACCGGCGTATCACCCTGGCTGCTCCAAAGGCACATATCGTGTATTCATGTGCGTAACTTCTCAAGAATCAGGTCAAGAAAATCTGAGCCATTCGTTCAATGTATTAATGTTAATTTTGTGACCCGAATTTTAATAACGAAGATAGAAGGATGGTTTGTGGGAGCGGAGGCCTGGATTTGTTTCCGCTTTACTCTGAGTTATTTCCGCTTTACTCTGGTACGTATGTATGTGTGTATATACACCAAAATGGGACACTATTATGTCAGAGTACCATGATTTATCACATGCTTTACTGACTTTTGTAATATATCAACACATACCTACAATCAAACTATCATAAAAAAGCAACTCTAGTTTGAATTTTTGTTCAAATTTATTTGAACTAGTTAGTAAACTAGTTAAACTTGACATAAAAAATCAAAATTTTTTGAACATGATATATAGCAGAAATACATATTTTAAATCATAGTGTTAGGGCACCATGGTGTCCCAGTTAATTATACTATATATATAAATCATGATATCAGGGCACTAGATAGTAAACATAGAGGCACTTCCAGTCGGACGCAGAGACCACCAGGAATACGGAGGGACTCAAAAAGAAGCATTCAAATGACCAAGTGCATTTCATATGTGTGTCTAGGGTTACAAAATGGCATTCCCTCTCCTATTATAAGAGGTCCTATTTATAGGGGGAGAGAAAAGCGAGTGAAGTTACAAATTTGCCCTAAGGGCCTAGCTTACTCCTAGGGGTATCTACATCATTTTCTCTAAACGGGGTCCCACGACGTCCGGGACTCTGGAGTCGGTTCGTGGTTGGCTTCGATCTCCATCTAGGGTTGGCCCTGGACCTCACTTGGGGTTGGCCCCGAATCCCCTCTGGGGTTGGTCTTACCTACCTCGTCCGAGGTTGGCCCTAGACCCCCTCCGGGGTTGGTCTTAAGTACCTCACTCGGGGTTAGCCCCGGACCCCTCCGGGGTTGGTCTTTCATACCTCACCCAGGGTTGGTCTTGCATACCTCACCCTGGGTTGGCCCTAGACACCTCTGGTGTTGGTCTTGCGAACCTCACCTAGGGTTGGCCCCGGAGCACTCCAGGGTTGGTCTTACGTACCTCGTCCAGTGTTGGCCCGGACCCCTTTGGGGTTGGTCTTGCGTACTTTACCTAGGATTGGTCTTGTGTACCTCACCTGCGGTTAGCCTCGGACCCCTCCGGGGTTGGTCTTACGAACCTCACCCGAGGTTGGCCCCGGACCCCTCCAAGATTGCTCATGCGTACCTTACTCAGGGTTGGTCTTGCAAACATCGCCCGGGGTTGGTCATGTGAACCTTGCCGAGGTTGGCCTCATAGATCTCGCTAAGGTTGGTCACACGAACCTCGCGCGAGGTTGGCCTTGTGAACCTCCCCGAGGTTGACTTGTGAACTTGGCTCAGGATAGACCTTCCAATGGGTGCCATCGCTGCGAGGAGGTCGTGGGCCCGAGGCAGTGTAGGGACCCTCCCCAACAGTAGCCCCTCATAGATCTGAGTGGTCATCAATCGCCTACCAAGGCCAGTGCATCAACATATAGAAGGGGTCAGCGCATGGCCATAAGCCAACAATTCCTTCGGTAATCTACAATGAGCGGGCTCAAGATGGTAGTCTACTGTCCGTTGGCCATGGGGGCAAGCTTGGACTTGTCGATGTTGGGTTGCCAAGGCAGGTTTGTGCTCATCCCAAGGCACACATTCCCTCGTGGGAATCTCACGGGCATGGTTCTCGACACGGCTCTGGTCGGGTTCAATGGTGGCACACATCCCATGGAGAGCTTTTACCCGGGAGCCACCTCAAAGTACTGTGTGTAGGCTGATCGGTCATTGTTCCATGGATCGGTTATATGTAGCACTACAAATCAAGCGCTCACCCCCATCGGTCACTCACCACATGGCCGACTATGTGCTCTCATATCACACTAGGGGAGGTGAGCAGGTGACTTCAAGAGACCTCTGGGTGGAGGAGTGAAGCGACTCCAGGTGGAGGGGCTACACAACTCCGGGCCGCCCCTGGGCGGAGAGGCGATGTGACACCATGGCACTCTCGAGCGGAGAAGAGGCGTGACCCCAGGGCACCCTCGGGTAGGAAGCAACGTGAACCCCAAGCAGATGACCTTCCTAGTAATTCAGTTGAGGGGACATGGGATTCCTCTGGATGACTCAGCCTAGAGGGCCTAGGCCTACCTCGGGGGATTTGCCTTCCACTTGGTGACATGAGTGGTCACTGAATCACTTGGTTTCACCCCAACTTTCTCTTTCAACTCGGCTCCATTTATTATGACTTTGAAGAAGAAGGTGTCGTCAGCCAGCCCTTTCACCAAGAAAGGTGGGAAAGCGAAGGCAGCGATCGATGGGAAGGAAACCCTGGAGAAGGTCATCCGGTTCTCCTATCACATGGGCCCTTCTAGCATGAGGGGGCATTCTAGAGCAACTAGAGAAGGAGGGAAAGATTGAGAGTACCAACTTAGCCATCTTGCCTAAGCTTGATGAGGTCCGCCTAACCCGGGGCCGGGGATGCTCATCATCTTCATCACCCAGTTCAAAGCTGGCCTCCGCATCCCTTCGGTCGGGCTACTAAAGGTCATTCTTGACAGGTTTAGCCTTTAGGTCTCCCACCTCAATCCGGGTTCCTTCGTCCACCTCTCGGTGAACGAGTGGACAATGCGAAGTTGGGGGTGAAGCATCCCTTGGCTTAGCTCTTCTACTTTCTCCACTATGCCATGCTCATGATGGCACATGCCTACAAGAACGTGCACTTCTCATATGGGGTGATAGCCTTTCAGCTCTAGGGCAGCTGATAAAAGTTCGAATTCCCCACTAAGGTCCATAAGGCCAAGTGGGAATTGTGAAGAGATTTATGGTTATACTACCCCGCTCGGGGATCTGGCCTCATTAACACCATGAAGAAGCCATTGGTAGACCACTCACTACACTTCTAGCCTTCCTTGGGCACGACGGATAAAGCCTACCACCACCTTCTGCAAGGACTTGCTATGAAGTTTAGCATGTGTGATCTCATCGAGGGGTATAGCATGTTGAGGATCACTCCCCTTTGCCAGGGCTGGACTTGACCTTCAATAAGGGTGAGGTGCCGGGAGCATCCGTGCTTTTCGGGGCTTTGCCGAGTCAAAGTGTGAGTTTCCATGCCCCTTATAGTGTATGTTTGCTCGACCCTCAGCCCTCTTCTAATCCATACGTGGACATGCAGACTTGATGCTCCCGCAGGTAGAGAAGGCGGTGGTGGTCTTACTCGAGCATGAGATGAGGGCAAAGCACGGTGTAGCCAAGGACCTAACCATGGAGGATCACTACAACCGCATGTGCGAGATGCTTGTTGTTCCCATACCTGCTCACCCGCCCTTCGGCCAAGATGGCAGATCTAGGTGGGCTGTGAAGCGCCCTCGAGAGATCTTGGAAGACTGTGCTTCGTCACCCGAGTTAGCAAGGTGTAGTAGCCCTCAGGGCTTGCCTCGAGTATCCGACATTGCAGGCACCTCTCATCTCCCTGGTAGGGGGAAGGGACTTGTGACCAATCTCCCCTGTTAGGTTCTTTGGAAACTCCTGCTTCCTCCTCTAGCGCTGCCTCAACCTTCGACCCAGGAGGCACCCACGAGTGAGGCGTTGGAGACACGATGATAGGCTCCATGCCCACCACCTCCCCTCATGCATTCACCCTGTCAAGGCCTTGCCAATCAACTCATCCTTGTGGGAGAGCCAGGGCATGGATGATGTGGTTGTCGAGGTCGACATAGTGGGCATCGATTCGGTAAGCACATTGAGGCCACATTGGGCACTGCTCTGATCGCCACAGCGGAGATCCCTATGGAAGAAGAGGCTCTAGAGCTAGGATTTGAGCGCATGATCCCCACCTTCATACTGTGTGTGGGCACACCCCAGGGCACTGGCTTAGGCATGACTTTGCTGGTTCGGGGGTGCGTTATGTCGGAACCCAGAGTAACGACTCCTGGTTCCTCTGTGTAAATCGCACTAGTCCAGGATCAACTAGTGCACACAGTACAACAAAGATACATATCAAGCACAAATGACCAAGTATATTAAATAAAAGAGTACGGCCTTATGGCCAAGTCTTACATCAACGCCCATTAGCAAAAATAAATAAAGCAAATAACAGCGGAAGCAAACTGATAAGAAGCGAAGCCCAAGCCTGCCCACAGGCAAACGACAGTAAGACGCGGCCTACTCGTCCTGATTTCACCGTTGTCGAAGGACAAACTTGTACTCCGCAAATCACACGGAGAAATGCAACATAATGATGAAGGCTTCAATGGAAGACTTATAGGGTTATTTGTGCAAAAGCAGCATTTAATGAAATACAGTAAATAGATTGAAATTGCTGAATTTAATACAGTAAGTAAAACAATACTTGTAATTGAAAATAATACCGTCAGTGCCGGCTCCAACCAAACACCAACCTATCCACGGACATCCCACCGGGACCATCTTTTCCAAAAGATCACTTATGGATTCCATCCATCCACACGCTTTCACTACGCAACTCTGATGGATTCCATCCATCCATCAGGTTTCAATCTCTCACGGATTCCATCCATCTGTAAGGTTTTCATCTCTCGTGGATTCCATAAATCTGCAAGGTTTTCATCTCTTGTGGATTCCATTCATCCACAAGGTTTTCAAAAACATTTTTGAAAAACAAAGTCTAATCCATGAAAAACTTTTACTTAACATGCCCATGACCGTGGGCACGGCTATCCAAGATAGATTATACACTCTGCAGAGGTTGTACAGCTTTACCCACAAGACACGATCATCCCTTTTTGCCACTGGATTACACACTTCCTTAGGTGTGCGGTGAGGAGTCGTGACAAGGCCTTTACAATGCAAAGTCTTCAACCTGGCCAAGCCAACTCTAAGATTTTAGCCCAATAAAGAATCCACCAGACCAGGACCCCCTCTTGAGCCTGAGAGAGACTTCACATGGCTTAACCACGCTCCCTCAAGTGAGACTTCTCATGGCACCAAGTGCCGTTACTCCGCCTGCATCCCTGTCTGCAGCGTCGCTTATTCCGGAGGAGCCCTCGGCGGAACACGAGGGTCCTGGTGCCGGCGGCGCGGACGTCGTGCGCCTCAGTCCGGCGGACTTCGTTCCTCCGTCTGAGACGCTGAGGGCGTGGCATGGGATCGTGGATGACGCGGCCGCCAGCGTCAGCCAGCAGGCGCTTCATACCTACGGGGTGGAGCGTCTCGGGGACGCCTTTGAGGTGTCGGGGGTGAGGGTAAGTGCTTACTTATGCGACAATGCTTGGCCATGCTGAGCTTGCTAAGTCGTTTTGCCCTGCAGACACTGGTGCTGGGGCAGGCCCTGCAAACGACCTATGTTCATGCGCAAAGGGCGCTCGAAGATAGACTGCGGGCCGCCGAGGAGGAGCTGCGCGAAACCACGGGGGCCCGTTCTGCCCAGCATGCCCGCATCCGCCAGCTGGAAGCGGAGTGCGCTAAGGTGAAGGCGCACGCCGAGGGACTTGCCGCTTCGGCGCAAGAGTTGGCCGCGGAGGCGATGCGGCGGGAGTTCGCGGTGGAGCGGGACGGCCTTCTGCAACAAGTCGCCTCGCTAGAAAAGGAAAAAGGTGAACTCGCCTTAATTCTAGCGGAGCGTGATCGGACGCTTGGCGAGGCTTCGGTAGTTGCATGGGATGCCATGCAAACGCTGGAAAGCCATCTCCAAGGGCTTGTGGCCAAAGTGTCGGACCACGCCTTCGGCCCAGAGGAGCTGTCGCGGACCCTTCGCTGGATCAAAGATGCCGCCTATGCTGCGTGTGGTGCCGCGATGACCTTCGGCAACCACTGTGCCTACGTGGCATCGTGTATGGTGTGCGCACTCCTACGGCATCGTGGTTGCACGCACATCGCCGGGCTGGAGGACCCCCAGCTGGAGATGCCCGACGGAGCTGGAGTAATGTCCGACGCCATCCGCGTCGTTCGTCGCGCCATAAAGCACTTCTACGAGCGGATCTGGGACTACGCCGGAGTGGCCGCCGCACAGGTCGAGCTCCAGAAGTCCCTTTTCGGGAAGGGGAGCCTCGGCCAATTTCTGGACGGGGTCCCCCGACGCGACGAGGACGGCGCTGGGACCTCCGAAGGCGCCGAGAACTCGCAGGTGCGACGTCGAGGTGGCTAGGTGTAGGCGTGCGTTGTAATGTCCGCCCCTTTTTTATGCGAATAAAATGTGCGCTTGTTCTACGAACTAACTATTTGACCTGTGCCCCGGGCAGCTTCCTTGCCGGGACGCATCGCTATGCGTCGACCTTGCGACCCGGCGCGCCGACACCGCAAAGGGCCGAGGAGTCGCTGAACTTTTGGGCGGGCCGATCCTCCTCGGGCGAGGTCCCGGCCTTAGCGCGCGTTAAGGACGAGCCCGCCGAATAATGGCTTAGAGTGGCAGATATGCTGGCGGGCCTCTGTACTTGTAAAATTTTCCCGATGTATACATCTGCTGGCAATTAGGATATGCGCTGCGCGCTGTGCTTCGGGTGGTCTGACAGTAGTTGTGCGGGGGCCCCAGCACTCCCAGGGCCTTGTTCCTCGGCGGAGGTGAACCTCGACGCTACGACTTGTTTAGAGTCCGTAGCCTGGCGCGTGCAGAGGCGGGCCTCGACGCTACGACTTGTTTAGAGTCCGCCACCTCGACGCTACGACTTGTTTAGAGTCCGCAGACTGGCGCGTGCGGAGGCGGACCTCGACGCTACGACTTATTTAGAGTCTGTATACTGGCGCGTGCAGAGGCGGACCTCGATGCTACAACTTGTTTAGAGTCCGTAGACTGGCGCGTGCGACGGCAGAAGTGCGCGCACGCTCCGTTCCCCTACCCTCCAAGGCGGGGGTAGCCTCTGGTGTACCTCGCGCTCCGCGTGCGCCCTTCCTGAGGGCAGCCTCTGACTTGATAAGTCGCCCTCTTGGAGCTCTTGGAATTGGACTTCGGTGGCGCGCCTTGCGTTCACCTCCCGTGGTGCGCGAAGGCAGGCCTCGACGCTCTGTCGTGATGCGCGACTGATATCCATGCCCTCCTTGCGTTCTGCGGAGTGCACAGAGAGCACCCGTGCTTTATTTATACTCTGTAGAGTGCGTGGGGTCAACATCCACGTCATATTTATACTCCGGAGAGTATGCGCAGGGACGAAGTCCCTGGCGTGCGCAGGGTTCGCGTCTTGTTTATACTCAGTAGAGTGCGCAGGGAAAACATCCGCGTCTTTATTTATACTCCGTAGAGTGTGTGCAGAGGCGTCCCCCCACACGTCTTTGTTTATACTCATGCCCGTGTCTTTGACGGAGAGTGCACACGCGAACGTGCGTCTTTGGTTTATACTCATACCCGTGTCTTTGACGGAAAGTGCACACGCGAACGTGCGTCTTTGATTTATACTCATGCCCGTGTCTTTGACGAAGAGTGCACACGCGAACGTGCGTCTTTGGTTTATACTCATACCCGTGTCTTTGACGGAGAGTGCACACGCGAACGTGCGTCTTTGGTTTATACTCATACCCGTGTCTTTGACGGAGAGTGCACACGCGAACGTGCATCTTTGGTTTATACTACGGGAGCACGCGCGTAGGCGAAGCCTCCGCGTGTGCTTGCCGCGTATTTTTGCACAATGGTAATATGTTGGCGACAAACAGAACTTTATTGCATTCCCGTTTGCGCGGGTAAGCGATTACGTATGACAGGAGGTACTAACCATTTGTGCTCGGCGCGGCCGGAGCCTCTAGTAGTTGCACTATTGGTAGGGCTTGCGAAGTCACCCCCGGATGATGCCGTGGGCCTTCGCACGGCGGTGCCGATCCTAGGTGTGCCGCTGCTCGCCGTGACGGGGACATCTAGTGCCGTGCTCGATGCGCCGGGCCATGTCCTGGTCGCCGCGAACGGTAATGATGGCTCGCGGCCCCGGGAGCTTCATGCATAAATAGCCGTGATGCGGTACCGCCCCTAAGGAGTTAAGGATTGGACGCCCCAATATGGCATTGTAAGGGTATGAGAGATCGACGACGTTGAATGTAGCGTCTTCGACCCTTTCATTGTCGCCCTGGCCGAAGGAGACCTGCAAGCATATTTGGCCGAGCGCCCGTAGAGGTTGTCCTCCGAAGCCTTGCAACGGGACTCCCGATGGGCCGAGGCGGCTTCGGGGGATCCCCATCTGGTCGAAGGCTGCCGCGAACAGAATGTTCGCGGAACTGCCGCCATCAATTATGGCACGTCCCACGTCGCATCCCGCTATAACGACTCGGACAACCAGGGGGTCGTGGTGAGGAAGCTCCACGCCTTGGGCGTCGGCGGGTGTGAACGTGACTTCGTGCTGTGCCCAGTCCGGCGGCGTCTGCGCTGGGTATGCCGCCACGTGGTGTAGCCTCCGTACATAGGCCTTCCGCTGCCGTGCCGAGGTGAACTCCAGCGAGGAGCCTCCGGAGATGACATTGATAACCCTGCGGTGGGCGGCCTCCGGGGCCTGTAGCTGCAGGAGGCCCCCCTGAGGCTGCTGCACATGGGCCTGGATCCGCAGAGGGCCCTCGTGGGGCTGCGTCCCTTGCGCTTGGATGTGCATGGGGGCTTCGTATGGGTGATGTACATGGGCCACCACGGGCGGGCGTGCTTCCTGGTCCCTGTCCCTGGTGACGCTCTGGCGGAGCGCCGCGATAGAGGTGCATGCGCGCGTGTCGTGGGTGCCGCGACCGTGGACTTCGCACCACAGCCCATGGTGCTGGTCGTCATAATCTCCCTGGCCTCTATCGTCGCGGCCCCGGCCACGGCCGCGTCCCCGGCCTCGGCGCCCCCGACCGCCCGACCCGCGGAGCGCCGTCGGAACCGCCGATGTCGAGGACGCACCGCCTCACCGCGACCTGGCTGGCCACGCTTGGGCCTATCGGACGGCTCGCAGCGGGCGTCCTTGCGGTCGGCGCGCCCTGGATGACTCTCGCCATTTTCCTTCAAAGAACCTTCCTTGGCGGATCTTCGCTTTGCCGAGGCACCGCTGGTTGGTGTCGAGTCGCCGCCTTGCCTTCGCCGGCGTCCTCTTCCGCTCACGCGTATTCGCCCATTTTGTCAAAGAGCCGTCCATCGTCTTGATTGGCTTCCGTGGCGTTGTACTCGCCATCGGGCCCGCGAAGGCCCTGTATGGCTGCATTGACGACGGTGGTTTCATTAACGCCTTTGACTTGACAACGATCTTCACGGCGTTTGAAGTAGTCCCGAGCTTCTCGGGTTTTCGCTTCACGGCGAAGAGCTGGTCCGCGTCGACCCGCTCGACATAAGTTCCTTGAAAGTTGTTGTGAAGGCTGTCGCGGATCTGCTCCCACGCGTAGATGGAGTTCGGCTCTATGGTAAAAAACCAGGAAAGCGCCACTCCTTGCAAAGCGAGGGGGAGTCCCTTCGCCTTTGTGGTGTCATCTCCGCCCGCGGCCTCGATTGCGGTTTCGTACACGCGCACAAACTCGCGGGGGTCCGTGTCGCCTTTGTAGGGCTCGATGACACTGGGGAATTGGAAGTCTTCGGGCCACACCGCCTGCTGTAGTCCTGCCAAAAGCGGGGACTCTGGGTCGATGCGCCGCAGCGGGACGCGGCTGGATGTGGGGGCGTCACGACTGTCCGCCCTTTCCGGCGTGGGCTCTGGTGCGACCACCGGTGCGGCCTGCTGGCTCCGAGCCTCTTGTATGTCTCGGACAGCCCCGCGAAGATCCTCTAGCTCCTGTTGGAACACTTTGAGGGCCGCTAGTAGGGCGCTTTCCACCGCCTGCGCGGGCGGGGCCACCGGCACGCCCAGCGGACAAGTCGGCACGGGTACGATCGCCTCGCGAGCTCCCAAGCTGCCGGTCGCTCCGTTGTGGTTACCTCCAACTGCCTGGTCCGCGCTATCAGCGAGCGTCGCGGCGAGGGCGGCGAGATTGGTTGCTGTCGCGTCGGCGGGGTCGGTCGTCGCAGTGCCGGTGACGTGGTTGGTCGTCGCAGTGCCGATGACGGGGTTGGTCCTCGCAGCGCCGGTGATGGGGTCGGTCGTCGCAGTGCCGATGACGGGGTTGGTCGTCGCAGCGCCGGTGACGGGGTCGGTCGTCGCAGCGCGAACGTCGACGTCCTCGACCACCGCACTGCGTCGTCACCGCGCCGCAACGGCCGATGCCGGCCCCCGTACCCATGCGACGCCCGACCCGCCGCTTCTTTCCTTCGCCGCCGCTGACGGCTTTTTGGTGCCATCCTTCTTCAGATTTCAGGCTTGCTCCTGTCCTCCCCACGGACGGCGCCAACTGTTGTGGCTACAGACCAAACAGAGAGAGATGGTAGTGGAGAGTTGGGAGTAAGTGACCGTAATGGCTTGAGCCCCCCCCCATGACATGTATTCCATACATATATACACATGGGGAGTGCTTTTACAATTATACCCTTACATCTGAGTATCCCCTTCAGGGGCACTTATGTCATTACACACGGCCTATTCTGAGCCTTATAACCTTCTACCAGGCCTGCTGGGTTTAGGTGGGGGCCACCCCTACAACAAAGTCCTTGTGGTAAATGTTAGTCTTGAGTTGCTGCTTTTTATCACAGATTGCTATAATCTGACTCTTCTTCTCTTCTATGCAGATGTATGATGATCTAGATTTACCCTTCTCAAAATTGCGTCTACTGCCGAAAGGTGGACATGGTGGGCATAATGGGTACTCCAGTTCTCTTCAACTTGTATTCAAACCCATTCCTTGTATAGCTTATTCAAAATTTCAGTCTTCTTTGTTTACCAACTATAGTCCGATGGCCTCATGACTTTGGACACAAATGCAATGTAATCGTATGTTGATCTCTAAAACTGATTATAATGTGCTTAGCTATGACATAATGCAACAGGCATACTTTAGTAACATGTTCATTTGTACATTTATTTCTCCCTTGTTTTTTTCTTGACTTAACAAATCAGAACTTGATTGGGAACTTTCTAAATTTATGTGATGCACTCAGTTCGCGGGTAAACGGGTATGCCTGCGGGCGACGGGTATGGGCGAGGTTTTTTACCCATCGTCCTTCGCGGGTATGCCCGCGGGCATAAATTAGGGTCGCGGGTATGGGTATGGGCGAGCACTACCCGTACCCACCACGCCCGATTGTCATCTCTAGCAAGAACAAAGAGCTATGCTCGTTGGGCTGAGGATATGGTGAGTAGTCTTGTTTTGTACAATGCTATATATCCTCTATGTTTTGCATCATATTTTCTGGACATTCTAATTTTGTGTAGAAACAAGATGATCCTGAAAAGAAGCAGCCACATAGAGCCATGGTTTACTTAGCAACTCACAAAAGAAGGGCTAAAGATAGAAGTGAACACGTGGTATGCCATATACACAATGTTTCTATTGTACTATACTAAGGCTAAAGATAGAAGTGAACACGTGGTATGCCATATACACAATGTTTCTATTGTACTATACTAAGGCTAAAGATAGAAGTGAGCACGTGGTATGCCATATACACAATGTTTCTACTGTACTATAATAAGTTATCATTTGATCTAACTAAAAGAACATGGATTTATCTTCACTGTTAGGCTGAGTTAGAGAACCTCATGGATGAACAACTAGAATTAGCTCAAGATGATGAGGGAAGAGTTGCTAGTTATTGATGAAGTGATAAATATAGGTTGGTTCAACAGTATTACTCTTGAGTGCAAAATATCCAAACAAAGACCAGGTGGCCTATGCTAGTTTGTTGAGCTGCATTCCATCTACAAAAGTAGGTGGTGTTGAGCTAGGCAACCAATTTTGGAAAGTAAGAATCAATCACTCTTTGCGTAAAACTGAGGCGCT
This sequence comes from Dendrocalamus sinicus, assembly GCA_036346575.1. NCBI lineage: Eukaryota > Viridiplantae > Streptophyta > Magnoliopsida > Poales > Poaceae > Dendrocalamus > Dendrocalamus sinicus. The sequence continues at coordinate 7,045,018 of CM070653.1, read as the reverse complement.
TATACGACCACTGGACTGCTGCAAGTCAATTGATGATGCCCATGCTAAAGGAATGCCGATTGCTTGGCCTTCAATATGTGTGTGATATTTCAACCTTGGTCCATATAATACTACATATATACTTTTTCATGTATCCTTAAAGCTCAGTAATGTTTGCCACATGCAGTTCTAAGATTAATGGTTGAAATCTCATACTTGTTTCACCTCATGGATAGATCATCGGGCAAAGATTTTGAGAAGAATAGATAGATATCATTATGTCATTCCAAGATGAAAAGTTTGTGTTGTTATTCCCAAGATTTGTTTTATCAAATGGATTGTCATGTATGTTATAAAATTATGTGAACCATATTTTATATATTTCCCTGTGGAATGCAATGTTGGTGATGGTTATAATTTTGTGCAATATGTGATTCTTGTGAAAGAAAATAATTTTGCAATTAATTAATTGTCATTTCGAAAAAATCATTACTTTTTCCTCTCTCTAGATCTCTGTGTATATATATTTATATGTATTAAAATAAGTTTCCACAAAATGTTTTGGTGTAAGAAAGTGTGTTGCTACTCATATTACAATGGTGTTACTATTGCTCCAAAAATGTGTTATTGGGGTAGCTTGTTGTAGCACATATTTGTGTTACTAGGGTAGTTTGTTGTAGCACATAATATGTGTTCTTATAGATAAGATATGTGTTGCAAGGTAATAACATGTTTTCAGACATGTAGTAGCACTTATCACGTGTTACTTCAAACCTAGCTAGTAACATGGGCTATAAGAACACTTAAAAATTGTGTTACTGCAAAGACTAGTAACACCTTTATTGACATGTAGTAGCACATAGACGTGTTACTATAGCTTCTTCCTGGTGTAGTGAGGGGGAGGCGGGTTTGCGGGCGGCAGGGATGGGGCGACGTGGAAGAATCTGATCCATCCACGCGGCGGCTGGAGGGGGAGGGAGTTTTATAAATTTTATTTTGTGATTTTAATTTTCAGACAAGCCTAGAAAATTCATTAAGCCTCAGCAAAATATGAAATTAACTTCAAAAATTCCAGCAAAATGCACAGAAGTTCCTAGAGACATTTTGGACTTAATAAAAATATTTCCAACTAATGTTGGTATTATATTTTCATACCTAAAATACTTTTTATTTTCAAAATAGATTTTAAACTCCAGAAAAACTCAGAAAACCAAATAAAATCCAAATAATTAATTTGAATTAGGATTTTTATAGAAAATCAAAATATCATTTTATTTAATTATTTTTAGGTTTTCACTTAATTTACTTTTCAAATCAAGCTTTTTCAAAAACAGAAAATCCAGGGCATAACCAAAAATAAAATTTAGGCAACAAAAATACTTATTTAATTTAAATTTTTATTTTAATATTTTTTATTATTTTTTTTATTTTAATAAAAACCTGGGCTATTACACGTTACCACCGAGAACTTTGCCTGACTGAATCCTATGTTTGAGTTCTTGAGCGAGGCCTTTACCCGTGCAGTGCCTATCACCTTGATTTGGCCCTTGCGGATGACCCTCTAACCAAGAGGTAGCATTCACTTTAGTGGAGTGCGACCTCTTGATGGTAACCGGTTGGTTCACTTGCTTTGATTTGGAGAGCTCCTGACCCTTGCCCTTTCCTCTTATAGAGTCTTCTTGCCATGCGCAAAATATCCTCCATGTAGAATGACATCTTGATGGAGAACAAGAGAGTAGCAAGGAGGCAGAGGGTAGGGCAGCCGTTGCACAATGGAACCTGGATGTGGCCCACGAGATGATCGCCAAGCTAACCCGCAAGCTCACTAAGCAGGAGTCTGACGCAAGGCACCTTTGCCATGGCTTGTCTCAACTCACTGATGAGCAGGACTAAGTGGCCACTGCCATTGTCTCCACCGCTGAGATGATGCTTGACCTTGCCTAGGACTTGGGCATCTCCATGGAGCTTCCCTCCGACTCGTTAGAGGTCATTATCGAGACTTGGCTCACTTGGCTGAGCGTGACCGGTGAGGTAGCTAGGGCATCGGTGTTGGGCTTTCGGCGCTACTGTGTGAAGGCCTCCGCTAAGGTCCAACTTACCTCTCTCCAATTGGTGGGCTATCAGCACATCATGACTTTTGGGATGCTCGCCTACAAGATGTCGAGCTCTGCCGACTTGTAGGGGCCCGGAAGGCCATAACCAACCATGCTTGTTCCTTCTTCTTAGGCATTTGGAGTCCAACGAGCCCACGCCCGCCAGTTTGAGGGAAGCTCCTCTCACACACGAGAGGGGGCCCCGAGGGACCAGGCTCATCCCAGGTGTGAGGCTTTTTATTAGTATGTCAATGCTAGTTGCGTAGCCTTTTTTTGTACTTTAGCTCACTGGAGTGCCATGTGAGTGCCAGCCTTTCATGTAGCCTTTTGTACTTCTCGAGGGCTGACCCCTTTTGAAGCTATGGTGCAATCTATAGAATTATGTCCTTTGGCCCACTATTATTGAATGTGCTTATGTGGTGGAATGTTTACAATGACTACTTGCGTTTGTGGATGGTGGTGTGGCGCATTAAAATAACCGCTGGTCGCTTAGGAACTAAACCCTCTTTGGTTGAGTCGCTAAAGCATCGAGCTTCACACAAAGCTTAAGGTCAAGTGGCGAGCGAGGGGCGAATGGATGGGGTTGAGGCCTAACTATGATTTTGAGAACCACCGTGCAAAATGGCCAGGGATAGACTCTTTGTGCCCTATGTCAGGACTTATCTTCTTATGAGGAATAGTGTTGGCTTGTGTGCCAACTGGTGTGGTGCGACGCTGGGATACCCGAAGTTTATCCTATGATAGCCTGGGCTTCTCTGGCAAGAATGTAAATGGGTTGTAACTACCCTTGTTCCTTTCACACGGCTTACACCATTGTTGCTCGCCTAATATTAGAATAAAATTTAATTGTTGCTCTTTACTAGGGGTATCCCACTACCCTATCCTCCATCGGAAGAAACTTTATGCTCGGGACAAAGCTCATGTTGGAGCTTGCCAAGGTGAATCCACCAAGATACAGGGAGCCCTTACTCATGGAGATGCCATCAGGCCAAAGCAAAGTTCGGCCGAGACAAAAGCCATCGAGGCCAAAGAGAACCACATTTACACCAAACCATCGGGGCATGTTTGGGCTCGTCGAGGTGAATCCATGGAGCTAGGGGAGCCCCTAGTTGAGAAAATGCATCGAAGCATGGAAATGTTTAGCCGAGGAAAGCCATCAAGGTAGAGTTGAACCACACGGAGGCTAAGGTATCGAGGCATGTTGGAGCTCGCCAAGGTGAATCCATCACACTAGGAGGAGCCCTAGTCGAGGAGATTAGAGACAAAGCGAAGCTCGACAGAGGCAAAGCCATCGAGGTCCAGTTGAACCATGCCGAGGCTAAGCTATCGAGGCATATTAGAGCATACCAAGGCGAATCCATCGCACTTGGGGGAGCCCCTAGTCAAGAGAACACCGATAAGGCAAAGCAAAGCCCGGCCGAGGCAAAGCTGTCGAGGCCAAGTTGAACCATGCTAAGGCTAAGCCATTGAGGTAGGTTGGAGCTCACCGAGGTGAATCTATTGCACTATGGGGGCCCCTAGTCAAGGAGACATTGTTGAGGCGAAATGAAACCCAGCCGAGGCAAAGTAGTCGAGGCCGAGTTGAACCATGTCGAGGCTAAGCCATTGAGGTGTGTTGAACTCGCCAAGGTGAATCCATCGCACAAGGGGAAACCCTAGTTGAGGAGATGCCATCAAGGTGAAATGAAGCCCAGCCAAGGCGAAGCCGTCGAGGCCGAGTTGAACCACACTAAGGCTAAGCCATCGAGGCATGTTGGGGGTCCAAAAAAGGATAGGACATGTGACACGCAAGGAGTCTGAGGTGCAGATCGAGCGTGCCTGGAGGGGTCTATGGCACAGAGCAAGGCTGGACCCAGAGGGGGTCCAAGCTGCCTTGTAGTGGAATCTCGTAGAGGGTCCAGGCCTCCTAGTGAGAATCTCAGAGAGGGTCTAGGGTTCCGAGTCCCCGCACCAGCAAAGTCTGTGAGCCAACCTCGGCAACATCGTGAGCCAACATTGGCGAAGTCTAGACAAGCGAGGTGGTCTAAGCCCGGAGGGTGTCTGAGGGCACGGAGTGGTCTATACCCATACGGGGGTCTAGGGACGCAAAGTTGTCTAGACCCGAAGGGTGTTTGGGGAGGAGTCTGGAGAGATTTCGAGCAGACAGAGTACAAGGCAGATTTCGGAGGACCTTCATGTGGACGTAGTCTAGGGCGAAGTTTGGAGGACCTCCACGTGGATAGAGTTTGGAGGACCTTCACGTAGATGGAGTCCGGGGAGGAGTTCAGAGGACCTCTGCACGAACAGAGTTTGAGGTGGAGTCCGGGTAGAGTCTGGAGGACCTTCGCACGAATGGAGTCCAAGGCAAAGTTCGGAGGACCTCCGTGTAGATGGAGTTCAGGGGCAGAGTTCAGAGGACCTTCGTGTAGACGGGGTCCAGGGTAGAGTTCAAAGGACCTCCACACAGAAGGAGTCTAGGGCAAAGTTTGAGGGACCTCCACAGGGATGGAGTCCGAGGCTAATTCTAAAGGGCCTTCGCGTGAATGGAGTCCGAGGCAGAGTACGTAGGGCCTACGAGATCGCACGGACCCGCCCAGTGACCTTCTATGCCTTCCTCTTCCTAGGTGACATGGCTTCTCGCTAAGTCCCCACAGATGGTGTCAACTGTCATTAATACAAGGCCGGACAGTAAACTTATAAGCACCACCCGTCAGATGAGGAGACCGCTAGGGATGCAGAGGGACTCAAGGAAAAGCACCCAAATGACCAAGTGTATTCCATGTGAGTGTCTAGGGTTACAAAATGACCTCCCTTCTCCCATTACAAGAGGTCCTATTTATAGGGGAGAGGGAGGCGAGTCAAATTACATGTTTGCCCTCAGGGCCTAACTTACTCCTAAAGTATCTACGTCATTTTCCTACGTGAGTCCCGTCGTGTCCAAGATTCCGGGTTTGGTTCGTGGTTGGCTTCAGACTCCATTTAGAGTTTGCCCCTAGACCCCCTTGGGGTCAGCCCTAGACCTCACCTATGGTTGGCCCTGGACCCCCTTCGGGGTTAGTCTTGCGTTCCTTACCTCAAGTTGGCCCTGGACCCCCAGGGTTGATCTTACATACCTTTCCTATGATTGGCCCTAGACCCCTCTAGGATTAGTCTTACATACCTCACCCCGGGTTAGCCCCAGACCCCTTTAGAGTTGGTCTTGCGAATCACGCTCGAGGTTAGCCCCAAACCCCTCTAGGGTTGGTCTTGCGAATCACGCTTGAGGTTGACCCTAGACCTCTCTAGGTTGGTCTTGCATAACTCATCCGTGATTAGCCCCAGACCCCTCTGGAATTGGTCTTGCGTATCTCACCCAAGGTTGGTCTTGCGAACCTCGCTCGAGGTTGGCCCTGGGCCCCTCCAGGATTGATCTTGTGAACCTTGCCAAGGTTGGCCTTGTGGACCTCGTTGAGGTAGGCCTTGCGAACCTCACCGAGGTTGACTTTTGGATTTGGCTCAGGGTAGACCTTCCAATAGGTCATGGGCCCGAGGTAGTGCGTCTACATGAAAATTATTCTATACCCCTGGGAGTACGTGCTCCTACTTTCCATATACCACTTAAAGGATGTTATTATACCTCTTTATCATGTTGAGCATACTGTAATAATGATTATAAGATACTCCAAAGTGAATTCCGTAAAATATTTTATCAAAGTCCACTTTTTATAGCATAATTTGTGCATATACTCTTTTATTATATTAAAAGGGGTATATAGCAAAAATTAGGGGTTTCAATGAAATTTTTTCGACCATATCGCATTGGTGTATCTTAGAATTAGTATTTAAGTATAGTGAAAATGATAAATAGTATAATATATTTGTTTAAGTGGTACATTGGAACATGAAAATATGTACTCTCGGGAGAATGGAAAAGGCTTCCTATGTGTGTGTGTGTGCGCGCACATAAAGCCTTTTTCTATTTTTAATGTAGTTACTCTCTGTACCATATCTCGCAAAGTAGGGAGTATCTCATGTAAAGGAGAGTAAGTAAATGTAGTATATGAATATATATGACCATCTAGGTGGTATGTACAGTTTTTTAATATACTTCTTTTTATGTACGAATATGAAGGTATTAGCAAAATATACCAAAAACTATGTGCTTCCTTGCAATTTTTTATGTGGTTAGCATTGAAGTATCTTAGAATAGTATATGAGTATACATAAGGTGATAAATGAGTATATTAAGTTGTTTAGATAGTATATCATGGGTGGGAGTAACTATACCCAAGAGTAGTAGTATGTATGTATGTATGTATGTATGTATGTATGTATGTATGTATGTATGTATGTATGTATGTATGTATGTATGTATGTATGTATGTATGTATGTATGTACATATGTATGTGTGTACGTATGTATGAAGCCTTTTCTATACTCCTAGAAGTGTATACTCCCACTTCTAAAATACCGTTTAAATGAACATGTTATACCCCTTATCACTTTTGGTATAGTTACATACTAATTCTAAAATAGTTCAATACGACTTAGTTGAAAATTTTTATCAGAACTCTTTATTTTACTGTATACCCTTTTCTATATGTAAAAGGAGTATGTACACAAATTATGCTATAAAAAGTGGATTTTAATAAAATTTTTATAGAATTCACTTTCAAATATTTTATAATTATTTTTAAAATATACTTAAATAGATAAAGAGGTATAATAATACTATTTAAACGTTATATAAAATATGAGAATATGTACTTCAAAAGTATGAACTCCACTATCATGCGAGACTAGTTTTGCGTGTCTTTACATTAAAACAAGGAAATTATCCAATAAAAAGACGCTTCAAACCGTTTTCAAACGGAGAAAGTCTTATGTCCGAAGCCTTGTTCTCCTTAAAAACAAATTAAGGCTTTATTGATATTGGCTTTTAAAGCTGTATTTCTATAGTAAATAGTTTTTTTACAGTATCTAACTTTCAAATAGAGTGTACTTTCAAAGTGAGATCTACTAGTCGATCATAGTAAACACTGTAACTACTTCATTTATATTAGTTTCCCTCTTAATACCACGGAGTCGAATCCAAATCGAGTAGCAGGTGCGTAGCTTTCCTCTTAATCCCTCTGAATCTCTGACTTGTGTTTTTGATTTATAGCCAAAAGCTTTTCCATGCTTAACAAGTGAATGAAAATCAAAAGATTAAACCACATAGTTTCGAAGTATTAGAGATCGTGTTAAATGTTGGTTGTTTTGTGATTGTCATTAATATGTATGATTGATCATTGACTGTAAATTGGATCTAATGACCGGTGCTAAATAAATTCTCATGCATTATGCTGACTGAACAGGTTAGATGGACTAGACCAGGGCCGACATGGCACAACGGTGATCTATTGTGCTTTACTACTTTGGACCGTGTCTAGACCTCATCGAAGATAAGATGAGACAGTACACCATGACACGATAAGATGATCAGGCTGGCATGATCCGACACACGTGCCTTGCCAAGTCCCACCTATAGGACTGGTGGCGACTCCTCCCGTGTACTCTCTTTCAACTTCCAAGAGGCGAAGAAAGCTGGGAGGATCTGATCTGATCTGACGGGTCTACAGTGGCTGCTGCAGGCAGGCACGCTATCATGCGTGGCGCAGGCTTTAGGCCGGTATGAGCTAGGCCGGCCGGGCCCCCGTCCTATCACGTCATTAGCAAGCTTGACACCTCGATCGTAATAATGCTGGCGATCGGGCCAGCTAACCAGCTACCTCGACAAGGCAACGATCGACGACTGAATGGATGGAGCTGGGCCTTTGTCTTTTTATTACGGTTTATGGTTTTTATTATAATTTATTAATATAATAAATAGTTATTATTAAGAGAAATAAAAAACTAAGAACCACTAAAAAACAGAGCTAGCTAGGTCTCAGGAATGGAGAACCATCGATTAACCGGGCAATGTGGCCGTCTTTCATCTGTGGCATCACCGGATTATGTTATGATCGCGCGGATCGACTGCGCCTGCGTGCGTACGAACATAGCTAGCTAGGTTTGTAGCACAGATGCTGACGGGTAGCTCACGGTTTTAGTAACGACGGGGTGTGTGTCTGTCTATCTATCCATCTATCTATCTATATATATTTTAAAATAAGAAACCATGAGATACAACGGAAGAACCCAGTCATAACCAAACTTTTTCACCACAACCGCTTCCTCACTTCTTTTGAGGGATGAGGATTAGTTGGATAATGTAGTTATCTTAAGATTCACATCCCAAATATCCTATGTTCGAATTATAGACAATTAATATATATATATATATATATATATATATATATATATATATATATCCCATGTTCGAATTATAGACAATTAATATATATATATATATATATTAATTGTCTATAATTCGAACATGGGATATTTGGGATGTGAATCTTAAGATAACTACATTATCCAACTAATCCTCATCCCTCAAAAGAAGTGAGGAAGCGGTTGTGGTGAAAAAGTTTGGTTATGACTGGGTTCTTCCGTTGTATCTCATGGTTTCTTATTTTAAAATTTTAAATTCTGATCGATTGTGAGATAATATAAAAATTTTAGTCTATATAGATATAGTCGGTATAATATCTACAATAATCAATTTATAAACTCTATTTTAAAAAATACATCATTTAAAAACTAATTACTGTAGTATAAACTAAATCCCATAAGCAACAAAACAAAAAGAATCCAGCTTATATATGCCCACTTGTGGGTCGTGGCGACACTCGATCGTGCAGTTGATGGTGTCGGATCAAGCAATCTAGTAGCTCTCGAGAGCACACAGAAAGATAGGAATGGGAATCATAGGATGTTAGAAGAAAAAACAAGATGGCAGATCAAGCAATGTAGAAGCTCTCGAGAGCACGTAGAAAGATAGGAATGGGAATTATAGGATGTTACTGTTGGGAAACTTAGATCTGGTCTACAGGTCTAGCTTATAGTATGCTCTCTCTATCAAGTCTATAAATAGAGGTTCTAATGATTAGATCTTGTACTTATAGAAGTAAAAAACAATAAAGAAAAGGAGTTCCCCTATCCCTCTTTGTTTAATCTTTTGTATGTTGCACTACTCTATGATTGATCCACCTTTTTTTGTATAGGAGGAATCGATTGGACTAGACTTGTCAGCGACGGTTCCTCCACACGTTATCAGCATGAATCGCTCCGGTGGATCACAAGTTAATCAATCGCAGATTAATTTACCTATCCAGATCGCAAGGTAATCATTCCGCAAATTTTGTGTTTTAGACTATTTTCTACGGTGCAAATCCACTCTAATCTACCGCGAGCATACTTGAAGTCGCCAGCACAACGTCAATCGATAGATTACATAAAAAGAGTAGATATTGATTGCACTATAGATTGAAAAAATCAAGAACCATACTGCTGGCCACCCGCACATGGCCGTGCCGCACTGCGCGCCTCGACAACTGCTGCGTTGAGACGAACGCCGACTCCTTAAGCACTCGTATGCGCCATTACACCTACGTCACCGGTCCTCGGCTGCCCCATGCCGCCGTTGCTGGCCCCAGCCGCAAGCCAAGCCGCCATGGCCCCACCGGCAGCTCATGCCTGCACACACCACCCTACACATGAACAGGGGTAAGGAAACCCTACCCCTTCTCCCATTTGAGCCCTTGGGCTGGAGTGGGCTGGAAGAAAAGAAAAAAAAGGGAAAAGGGGGTCGGTGTCCGAATTTTGCAAATAAACCCTGGAAATTTGGAAAATTACATGAAAAATTTTCTCAGAATTAAAAATTTGCAGATAAGCCCTTGGAAACTGCATACTTCACTGAAAATTTATATTCCAGTATAAAAGGGCCTCAAAACTTCAAATTTTGGATTGTTTTTAACATTTGAATCATGCTTAGCACGGTTAGTATTACTTTCTATGCTTTCCTGTATTTACTTACTATTTTGATTAATCGTGATTATTTAAGTTCCCTTTAATCATAGAAATTAACAGTAAAATTATAGAAAATGCATAGAAATTCTAAAACATCATGAGAATTCTTTTGTACCATTATCCAATTTATTTCATGCATATTTACCTGTAGTAAATGTATATATTCCTTTCATACACATGTAGATGACAAGCATCACGAACCAGGAGTTCGAGGAGCTGGCTCAGCATGGCCAAACTACTTGACTTAGGCTTCTGATGTCGAGATCGTACCTGGAGCCAAGAAGCTCCGCGCTGTCATCGCGATTGGTGCACCACAGGATGCCAAACCCACACCTGAAGAAAATGATCAGACACTTTACTTTCTCAAGCATCACCTCTGCCTCACTCTCAAGAATGAGTATATGGCAAAAAAAAGTGCACGCTAGCATTATGGACTACATTAAAGAAGCGGTTCGAGAAGTTAAAGTACACAATTCTTCCTTTTACAGAACAAGAATAGATCCAATTGAGGTTCGCTGACTTCAAGACGATTGGAGAGTACAACTCTGCTCTGCACAGAATTTATACCAATCTTCAACTTTGTGGCAGGTAGATCATAAATGAGTAGAAGATTGAGAAGATCCTCTCCACCTTCCACCCCAATGCAGTGCAGTCTGTGCACAATTATCGTCAAGACGGCTACAAGGAGTATGTTGAATTGATTGATATTATGCAGGTTGCAAAGGCTCAGGATGAAGTTCTCCATAAGAACTTTATCACACAATCACTTGGGAGCTCCACTAGCTGTGAGGCCAACACTAGGAGCTACAAGGTGCGAAAGCCTATAATGAAGAAAAGGGGAAGGAAGGGCAAAGCTGCAGCCTAGAAAGGCAAGTCAAATATTCCACAGAAAAATAAGGCCAGCAAATCAAAGCGGAACGACAAGCCTTATGGTTAGCAAGACCAAACCTGCTACAAGTGTGACAAGTGGGGGTATTGGTTATGGATCTGTAAAGAGCTACAACATGTCATTGATGCCTTCCAGGCCAAGAAGAAGAAGGGCGGCAAAGGGCAGCATAAAATCCACTTTGCCTTTATTGAGGGTGAGAGTTCTCAGTAGCTGCCTGAACCAATAGAGATAGACTCCGCTCTTGCAGCAGCACCCCCTCTTGACATTACAGCTGCCGCTACCATGATTTCCCAAAAAGGGCTTCTCACCCCTAAGAAGATAGCAACTAAAGTCTTTGCCTTTTTAGCAGATTCAGTCTAATGCATGGAATGCATTTAGACTTTAATTGTCATTTATTTCATGTGTGGAAAAAATAAGCTAGATTTTGCATTGATGGTACTCAAACAATTTATTTTCTCGTGATGGTTGGATGATATTGAATAATTTATTCATTTGTTCAGCTAATAGTTGCTTGATATGTTCTAATATTTAAAGTATTTAATTTATGTGTTGATTGTCTTCTATTACATATTAATAAAATACTTTATATAGAACGTGTGTGGCGCCCTATGGAGGAAGTGTGCTTAGCTGACAGCGGCACAACAAATACCATCTTAAGAGAGACAAAATTCTTTCAGTCAATTAGTCAGAATATTGGTAGCCTTACAACAATCGCCGGTAGTGATGCTTGTATAATAGGCTCAGGAAGAGCTACAATTATACTCCTAATGGGGCACAACTTTGGTCATTCAATAAGCTTTATTGTACCCAGAATCGACTAGAACTCTCCTAAATTTCAAGAATATTCACGCTAACAGTTTCCATGTTGAGACTGAAGAAGAGTACCCACAACCTAATAAACTTCTTACTTGTTTCCTTCCCTTGTGACTGAATGCATCCTCCTCTCCTTCCTTGTTAACTCCAAAAGCTTCTTCTTGAATAAACTTAAGCACAAATAAAGTACTCGCATTAGGTAGCAACCAATTTTTAAATATATTACAAGTATATTCAAGAAGAAGAGAAGTCACCTCATGTTGTATTTGCTTAACTCTAGCTCTTGTCATAGAACCTTGATATAGTGTTAGAGTTTGGGATGTCCTCATCATACAGGCCACCCCATCAACCTATCTGAGCTGACGAGGTCAAACACCTACATCATCAGACATAGACAAGCCAAAGGAGCGTACTTGTTTGATACTGATGACGCCGAATGCTAACGGCTAGGTATCAATGGAGTGAGATAGAACTACTCAACTACACCTACCCTGGCATTGTCATATCGTCGGATCGGACTAACTTGGTGGGAACCATGCATGCTTCACAACCACTTGTCTTTCTACTTACTGTTCACAGCTGACGAGATCGAATGACATGGTCGAACGTGGCAAGTGCAAAGGCCATGCTATCAATGGCCTATAGATCAACAAGGCTATGGATCATACCAATGCCCATATCTGCATCAACCATTCATCAACACAACATGCATGGAGAACACGAAGCGAAGAGATGATGACAAGTGGCAACTTAATCAGAAGTGTTCTGTGGATTTACCACACAGATGTAATTAATCGGAAGCTTTCCGACTCCCTGGGAACTAGAGACCACATTGCCATGTCATAGAGCACATATGAAAGGCACTTGTATTTTGTAATTCCATGAGAATTAATAAAATGCATGTTTTCTTAATCTTTTGTTTCTTGTATTTTATTTATTTTGTGTACTTTAGTACGTCGGCACGTTCATACCTTATCCCTACACATAGAAATCCTAAAATGATTTGTTGAGTCAAACACTGTGTACGTAGTGGTGGTGTCCATGGTATTCGGCCGTGGTGATTCATGGGCGTGTCTTCTGTTAAGAAACCTGGGCCTGGGCCGGCAGCCCAGGGCCCATGGTGGGCACCTCATTGTAGTCTATAAATAGAGAGTCATACCTCCTCATTATGTACGCATGAATGAAAGCAATAAAGAAAGACTAGGAGTTCTCTCTATCTCTCTGTGTGTTCAATCTATTATTCTGTGATTCTGTGATTAATTCGTTCTTGTTCTAAACAGAGGAATCGCTCGGACTGGTCGCCAGCGACGGTTTCTCAACACGTTATCAGCACGACTTCGCTCCGGTGAACGAGGTAATCATCGAAGCACAGATTGAATTTTCTAGATCGCTTTTGAATCTGTATTTTCTTTTCGCGTTCTAGATTGAATCTCTACGGTGCAAATCCGCCCTAATCTACCGCGAGCAGACTTGAAGTCGCCGGCACAATGCCAATCGGTAGATTGTGAAACGGGTAGATGTTGATTGCATCAGATTAGAACGATGCAATCCGCCCCAATCTACCGCGAGCAGATCTAAAATCGCCAAAGACAATGTCGATCGGTAGATTGCGAAACGGGTAGATGTTGCTTGCATCGAGATTGAAACGAAAATTTTGCATGATTTTATTCGATCCCGCAAGATCACCGCACGAGAAAAATATTGCATCTTCCTTTGTTCTCGCATGCATTGTAGATCTAATAATTAAAAAGGATTTTGGGCTCACGCGCATGATCGATCGCCATCGCCACCTCGCCGTGGGGCGCGGCCGCACCACCGCCGCTCGCATGGCGACACCGCACGGCGCGCGGCTCACGCGCACAACGCCCGCACAGCTCACCCGAAACTCCGACCACCGGCTTGAAACCGCCTCCGGCGCGCGCCGCCTCGGGCTTCCGCCGCGCTGCCGGACCGGCTCCGCCCGCCGCCGCCGCCGCCGCTCTGCGCCGCAGTGCCACCGCTGGCCCCGAACGAGTCCTCCGCGCGCCGCCGCAGCCTGTACGCGCTTAACACGCTGCCGCTGCCGCCGCGACTGGTGCCCGAACGCACCGCCGCCGCCCCGCCATCTGCGCCGCTTCGACCCGAACGTGCCGCCCAGCCGTGGCTCCCACCGGCGCCCGCATGCTCCCGCGCGCCACCTCCCGGCCGCCTCGGCTTCCGCGTCGCCGCGCGCGCGGCCGCCTCACGGCCTCCGGCCCGCCGCCCAAGCGACGCTCCCGGCCATGCACCGCCTCGCGCCATCACGCGCGCCAAATGCGCCGCCACGGCTTCTCCGCGCCGCAGCGCGAGCCCAACGCGCTGGCCCGGCTTCCCGTTGCGCGCGCCGCGCCGCTGCGCGCGCGCCCCGCCGCTCGAGCCAGAGACCGCCTTTGCCGCCGCCGCCTCAAGGGTAATGAGGGGAGGGGAAACCCTAGACCCCCCTCCTTTGTTCCTGCCGGCCGATTGGGCCGGGGAAAGCAAGCGGGCCGGGGCAGGCCGGAGGAGAGTAAATCGCGCCGGGCAGAAAAAAAAGCAGGAAGGGATGGGCCGGCGCCGGCGTTTTTGCAAAAATGGACTCAAAGTCCTGAATATTACCGATAGGCCCTTAAATATTTAATTTAAGTCCAGAATTTTGCAAAAGTGATCTCGGTAGTTCTGAACATTGCCGATAGGTCCTCTGTAAACCCCTCTGTAAATCAGGAAATTGCGCGAATTTTTCTCTGAACTGAAATTTTTGTGCAGAAACCCTCTGGAATTGCAGAATTTACTGAAATTTTATATTTTAGCATAAAAGGGCCTCGGGAATCCGAATTTTGCATTTGAAGCTTATTTATTTATTTATGCCATTACTGTTTTATGTATTTTCTGTATTTATTTACTATTTTGGTTAATTGTAATTACTGAAAATTGCTTTTAATCACTGAAATTAGCAGTAAAATTATAGAAAATGCATATAAAATTCTGGAATATTATGAGAATCCTTTTGTACCATTTATTTACTCGTACTAAATTATTCCATGCATGTCTACCAGCAGTAGACTTATACACATTTAGATGAGTAGCATCACGAACTGGGAGTTCGAGGAGCTGGCCCAGTATGGCCAAAACTATCTGACGTAGGCATCCAATGTCGAGATTGTGCTTGGAGCCAAGAAGCTCCGCGCTGCTATTGGGATTGGCGGACTGAATGACGCTTAAGCCACACCTGAGGATAATGATCAGGCACTTCATTTTCTTAGGTAGCACCTCTGCCTCACTCTCAAGAATGAGTATATGGCGGAGAAAAGCACACTAGCACTCTGGACCGCACTCAAGAAGCGGTTTGAGAGGCTGAAGTACACCATTCTTCCTCAAGCAGAGCAGGAGTGGATCAACTGAGGTTTGTCGACTTTAAGACGGTCGGGGAGTACAGTTCTGCCTTGCACAGGATTTGTACTAATCTTCAACTCTGTGACAAGCAAATCACAGACAAGCAGAAGATTGAAAGAACCCTATCTACCTTCCACCCCAATGCAGTACAATCCGCCCGCAACTATCGTCATGACGGCTATGAGGAATATGCCGAATTGATTGATATGATGCAGGTTGCGGAGGCTCAGGATGAAATTCTTTGCAAGAACTAAGTCACTCAGCCATCTGGGAGCTCTATTGGCCATGAAGCCAACGACAGGAGCAACAAGGTGCGAAAGCCCTTGATAGAGAAAAAGGGGAAGAAAGGGTAAGACCGTAGCCCAGAAAGGCAAATCAGATGCTCCATGTGAGAATAAGGCTAGCAAACCAAAACGGGATGGCAAAGGGCACATGAAGCCCATTCTGCATCGGTTGAGGGGGAGCATTCTGAGCAGCTGCCTGCGCTGATGGTGTTTGAGACCATTACGACAGCAGCACCCCTCTCGACCTAGAAGCAGCCACCGTCATGATTTCTTTTGAAGAGAATGTCACCCCGAGAGAATAGCAGAAGAAGTCTAGTGCACAGAATGCATTTAGACTTTAATTGTCATTTATTTTGTGTGGAAGAATATGTTAGAATTTGCATGGATGGTACTTAAGAATTGTTATTTTCTCGTGATGGTTGGATGATATTTGAAGAATTCATTCATTTATTCAGTTAATGATGGCACGATATGTTCTGATATTGGAGTATTTTATCTATGTGTTGATTGTCTTCTCATGCATATTAATAAAATACCCTATATTAGAACACGTGTAGCGCCCTATGAAGGAAGTGTGCTTAGCAGCAGAATGCACAACGCATATCATCTTAAGAGAGATTGAGTATTTTCATCGATTCGTAAGAGCACCGATGACCTTTACGACAATCGCCAGAAGCGATGCATGTATAACTGGTTCGGGAAGAGCCACAATGGGCACAACTTTGGTCATTGAAGAAGCCTTATTGTACCCAGAATCGGTTATAACTCTCCTATATTTTAAGAATATCCGCGCAAATGGTTTCCACGTTGAGACTGAAAAGAGTACGGTAAGGAATACCTGCTCATTACGAAGCGCAAAGAGAACAGAAAATTATATTAGAAAACTTCCTTCACTTGAAATGGGCTATATTATACCAACATTAAAGCGCTGCAGCGCATATAATGTATCAAGACAAGTGTTTAGAAGCTCAACTCTTTCGTCTCGCATGATGATTAGGCCACCCAAGTCTTCTGATGATGAGAAACATAATAAATAACTCGCATGGGCATAATATTAATGTGAAGAATTTCCCAATCATGAAGATTTTGTGTGCCCTGCATGTGCCACCGGGAAACTAATAACTAGACCCTCCACTCTAAAAGTGAAGGATGAAGTCCCTGCATTCCTGGAACGCATCCAGGGAGACATTTGCGGTCCTGTTCAGCCCGTCTCAGGGCCATTTAAGTATTTCTTGGTGCTCATTGACGCTTCATCGAAGTGGTCGTATGTGGGTTTATTGTCCACAAGAAACCACGTCGTTGCAAAATTGATCTCGCAGATCATCCGCATCAGAAATGTGTTCTCTGATCATCGCATCAAGTCCATCAGAATGGACAACGCCGGAGAATTTACTTCAAAGGCATTTGATGATTATTGCATGGCAATGGAAATTGCAGTTGAGCATTCGACACCGCATGTCCATACCCAGAATGGTTTGGCAGAGGCTTTAATCAAGAAAATTAAATTTATTGCCTGACCTTTTGAAGAATTGTAATTTGCCAGCCACATGTTGGGACACGCAGTCCTACATGCAATGAATCTCATCAATTTTAGACCATTGGCCTACAACATCCATTCACCTATGCAACTAGCGCAAGGGTCACCACCGGAAATTTCCCAACATTAGGGGGAGGAAATCAACCCCTTGATGAATAATGTCGGGAAATTACGTGGCAAACCATGGGAATCTATGCAGATAACCCGCGCACTAGTGAAACAATAGAAGTCCAGAAGACAATTGATTTGCAAGAATTAGCAAATCAGCTGCCTGATCACTTTAGTGAATTGAAGAGCGTGACTAAGTCGCATGTGCCTGCACGCACTGCACCGGAGAGGGTTGAAATACCAAAGAAAGCAGAAGGTATCCCTAATCTCGTCCAGAGGCCTCAGAAAAATAAAAAAGAGGACGAGAACTCCGGTTCCTCGAATCCTTAGTAACTAGGGACGCCTGGTGAAAAAGGATAAGAGGGATTTATCACAGCCGATCATTGAAGTCCCCCAGAATGAGAAGGGGAGCTAGTTGAGACCTGGCAAAAGTATGACACCTTCAGAAAAAGGCATACCGGATCTGAATATCTCCATCGGCATGGATGTGTGCGCACACATCGGAGCCGAAAAACTAAAGGGACTTGCCACCGCAATTGAAAGAAGCGATGTGTAAGGTAAAGCTCCAGCAGAAGCAATTGCTCCAGAAGAAGCAACTCATGAAGAAATAGCTATAAATTATGTGCACACGGGAGAGTCCCTGAATAGGACAACAGCTAACATCGATATCTACTTCGCAAAGAAAATTGCCACCATCATCGATCTTGATCCCGAGCCCGCATCGCTCATTGAATGTAAGAAAAGATCAGATTGGGAAGATTGAAGAAGGCAATAGCAACTGAATTGCTATCTCTGAACAAAAGAGAGGTGTTTGGGTTCAGATGTCGCACACCTCCCCACATACACCCGTTGGGCACAAGTGGGTATTTGTTCGAAAGAGAAATGAAAGAAATGAAGTAGTGAGATACAAAGCAAGGTCTGGTAGCCCAAGGTTTCACTCAACGTCCCGGAGTTGATTATGAAGAAACCTACTCCCAGTCATGAGTGGAATTACCTTTAGATACTTGATCTCAATGGCGGTGAACTTGAATTTGGAAATGAAATTGATGGATGTTGTGATCGTGATACCTTACGGTAACTTGGATTCGAGATTTACATGAAAGTCCTCAAGGAATTCCTCTCCCAACCAAGACAGAGCAAATAGAAATCATGCATGTGAAACTCGTAAAGTCACCAGATGGATGAAACAACTGAAGAATGTGGTATAATCGCTGAGCGACTTTCTCGCAAGAAAGGCTACACGAACAATGAAGACTGTCCTTGTGTATTTATACGCGATCCTGAATGGATTTCGTATAATCTCTGTGTATGTAGATGATCCGAATATCATCGGACGGCCAAGACATAAAAGAAGCAAGCTCCTACTTGGAGTCGAATTTGAAATGAAAGATTTGGGTAAGACCAAGTTTTGCTTAGGCTGCAGCTTGAGCATGTCCTCAAGGAGTCTGGTACATCAGTCGACCTACACCCAAAAGGTGCTTGAAAGGTTTGGCTTTGAGAAGGCATTTCCCTCGAAAGTACCGATGATCGGTGAGGTCTTTACAGAAGAAAAAGATCCTTTCCGACCAAGGGAAGAGGGGGAGGAAGTCCTGGGACCGGAATTCCCATACTTGAGTGCAGTGGGAGTACTCATGTATTTAGCAAACCGCACTAGACCGGACATTGCATTTGCCGTGAACCTTTAGCAAGGTATAGTGCAGAGCCCACCAAAAGGCATTGGCGTGGCATAAAGGACATTTTCCGATACCTCCAAGGTAGCAAAGACCTCGGATTGTTTTACGAAAGAATCAAGATCTGAACTAGATTGGCTATGCAGATTTGGGTATCTGTCGGACCAGATACCGCTAAGTCACAAACAGGCTATGTATTCTGTGTGGTGGAACCGCATTTCATGGAAATCGTCTAAGCAAAGCCCGTAGCTACTTCGACGAACCACTCGTAAATTATAGCATCAGATGAAGCCGCACGAGAGTGCGCTTGGCTCCGCCGAATGGTTCACCACATCCAGCAGTCATGTGGGATGAACATTGTGCAAACCCCACAATTATCTATGAAGATAATGCCGCTATGCTGCACAAGTGCAAACGGGCTATGTGAAGAGTCATCTCACAAAGCATATCAACCCCAAGTTCTTCTATGCACATGAATTGCAAACGATGGACGAGATTAAAGCATCGCATACTAAGTCATGTGAAAATCTCGCAGATTTATTCACTAAGTCACTCCCGCATCTAGCTTTGAAAGGTGCGTGCGTGGAATTGGAATGATGAGACTTAGAGAAGTGCAGAATTCAGGGGAGAATTCTCACAAACCCGCTAATAAATCTTGATCATGAAGATTAAGTACCCAAAAATAAAGTCCTCAGAGACCAAATGAATTTGGGTGAATTGTACTCTTTTTCCCTTGACGAGTTTTCCATGAAGTTTCTCGACCAAGGTTTTAATGAGGCAATTCGTGCATCGCAAAGATCACATGTATCATGTACTCTTTCTCCAAATTTTTCCCACTGGGTTTTTATGGAGTTTTGACGAGGCATGAGCATGTTGGGTGAGTGCCCAAGGGGGAGTGTTAGGAAACCAGGACTCTATCTGGAATCCTTATCTAATTGGGCACCCCCACCGTAGACTATAAATAGGGACCTAGACCCCCCCTCATTATGTACCCCGATGCAATCTAAAGCAATAAAGAAAGACCAGGAGTTCTCTCTAACTCTCTGTGTTCAATCTATTCTCTCTGTGATTCTGTGATTGATTCGTTCTTGTTCTAAGCAGAGAAATCGCTCGGACTGGTCGCCAGCGACGGTTTCTCAACAAATAATACATATAATTTTAAACTCAAAAGGTTATTTAGATAATCCATTTTTAAAAATTGTAAGTTGGTTTCTACTTTTACGGGAAGCAAAAGCCAAAAGGCAAAAAATCCAAAAAAGGGGCCGTAATTAGGCCGCAAGTGGGGAGGCAGGTGACCAGATTCGTGTCAGGCGGGTTACGGTACGGGCCGGGCCGTAAGCCACGTTTGACACCGAAGAGCAGTCCTGCCGCGTTTCATTTGTAGGCCTAAGCGTGGGTTAGCCCATTCTATACAGCAAGTTACACGGACTAGGCTAGCCGGCAGCATATGTACTTTTGTGTCGGCCTTATACAGAAGGGCCTAACACGACCCATTGAGCCATTTGCACTCGTCGCTTTCAGGCCCTCGAGAGAGCGTCTGTGCTGCATCTTTTTTTTTTTTTGTGTGTACAAGATTTTTAATGCCCCCTACAGAGTGGTGGTGAAATTAAAGCCACTTTTGATACTATTTAGTATGGTATTTATAGAAATAGCAGTATACGTGATGTATTAATAAAATGTCATTTTTGCCGTGGGCGGAGTGGGTGGTAGGCGCCTGTCGCCCAGCCACCAGGCGATAGGCAGGCCTGTCGCCAGCCCCCCAGGCAACAGGTAATTAAGCCAGCTAATTAGCCGGCCTAATTACCAGCTTAATTTTTTTAAGTTTAGTATTTGTTTAAATTTTTAAATATAACAAATGAGCTCAAAAAATTACAAAAATTTATGTATAATCTTCTGACACAACGTTCCTCACAGTGTACTTTTTGGGGAATATTACCCATGGTGAATATTCCTAAAAATTCATAACATTTTGATATATTTATGAGTTTTTACATATAGCAAACGAGCTCTAAAAATTACGAAATTTTATGTGAAGCCTCCTGATGTAGTAATAGTTATCATGTAATTTTTTAGAAATTTTATATAGTCCAAATTAGCCGAATTAAATTAATATCAATTTAACAAATAGTACTACCACACTAGTAGTAGTACTAGACTAGTAGTAGGAGGAATTGTTGGCTTAGAAGCCTGTCGCCAGCTCCCCAGGCGGTAGGTAATTAGGCTGGCTAATTAGCTAGCCTAATTACCAGCCTATTTTTTTGTATTTGGTGTTTGTTTGAATTTTTAAATATATCAAATGAGCTCAAAAAAATTACAAAAATTTATTTACAGCCTCCCATACAATTTCCTCGTAGTATAATTTTTGGAGAATTTTATCTATGGTGAATGTTGCTCAAAAATTCATACAATTTTGATATTTTTACGAGGTTTTACATATAGCAAACGAGCTCCAAAAATTACGAAATTTTATGTGAAGCCTCCTGATGCAATAATAGTTATTATGTAATTTTTTCATAATTTTATATAATCTAAATTAGCCACGTTTATTTGGATTAACTTAACCATGAATTTAACGATCCTAACGTTGGTTTTGCAGTGCCACGTGTCGGACAATCGTGGTATATATTATTGCCGCTATCCCGTTCACACAATTGTCACTCTCTTTGTATGTGCCCCTCTTGCGTGCTCTCTCATTTACGCTAATGTCATTATTTGAGTGTTGTCCCCCTCGCCTGCTCCCTCGTTTGCACATTTGTCATTCTTATGATACTGTCACCCCTCACCCGAAGCGCTGGTAGTGATAATGGTTTCTTTCACTCGAGCATAAATATGCACCTCTGTCGAGTGTGTAGCTCATTAGATCGAGAAGGCAGTGTCCCAGTCGCTCATCGCAAAAGGTCATTGTCGCGCTCATTGCTCATTAGTTCGAGAAGGCAATGCGTAGCTCAAAACTGGCAGTGATGATTTCTTCTCTACAAAGACATGTAATTTTTTTATCGTATTCTTTCGACGTTATTCCTATAATCATAGTCAATTAGTGTTATTTAGTTAGTTATGATTAATGTAGTTTGTATTACGAAGTAAGTATGTCGTAGTAATTTAGACATAGCTTGTACTATTATTATGTATATATGGTACCCATAATTTGTTAGTTCGGGGTAAGTAATGAGTTAGTGTTAAGGACGACGGTAATGAATGGTTCATCTTTTTTCGGATGCGTAATCAAATTATTGGTAAGTAGTGAAGTATTCACGCACGCATGTAATCACTGACTTGTAGTATGCTGCTGTCATTGCGAATATTCACAGTAATATTTCATCTGTCCCATTTGTTACAAGGTATATCAAAACTAATAGTGCGTACCTAAATATTTGGAGAAGGCAGTGCGTAAGTCATTGAGGACGCAGTAGTGCTGATTAGTTCCCCTGAAAGATAGGTAATTTTTTATAGCATGCTTTCGACGTTATTCCCGTAGTCATATTTACTGTTATTTAGTTAGTTATAATTAATGTAAATTGTATTATGAAGTAATTATTAATCTTCGCACTAATATTTCGTCTGTCGTATGTACTAGTAGGTATGGCTCTACCGGAGCTTCTAGAACACGTGTACGATGAGAAACACCGTTGTCACTTATGGATGACGGGTGACGCGGCTGGCCCTTCGCCGTTCAGGCTGCGGGGGGGTGGGGGGAGGGACCCATGGCCGCTGGACGAGCGCTATGTCCCAACCCTGCGGGCCACAGGCGTTTTGCCCTTTGCGAGGCTGGTCTCCACTAGGCATGAGTTCACCATCGACGGCAACCTGCTTGCTGCACTGGTGGACAGGTAGAGGCCTGAGACGCACACATTCCACTTTTGTTAGGGTGAGATGACGGTCACTCTGAAGGATGTCACATTCTTCACGGGTCTCCCTCTCGAAGGTGACGCACTTGTTCCAGCCCCTACACCAGCCAACTGGAAGGAGAGGTTGGCGGACTGGTTCGGCCGGCTTATCCCAGAGAGTGCACGTGGCTTAACAATTTCAGTGTGTGCCCGCAGGTTGCAACACCGGAGGTTGTTAGGATGCACTTCATCGCGTTCCTTATCCAGCTCTTTGGTTGGAGCATGTTTCCAGCCGCACACGGTGATATTTGCAACGCCGAATTCATTGGCCTCGCAGAGTCTTTAGTGGACGCAGAGTTTAGGGCGATGCCTCAGTACAACTAGGGATCAATGGTTCTGTGCGCCACATATCGGGGATTATGTGATGCTTGCCAGCGTGCCACTGCTGATACCCCCAATCTGGCCATCTGCTACGTGCTCCTACAGCTGTGGAGTTGGGAGCACTTCCCTGTCGAACATCCGACGATCGTGAAGCCAGAGCACCCGTTCGACGAGTTCACCGATGACCTGATAGATGGGCCCACTATGGGCATGCGGTGGACTGCTGCCCGTCTGCGGTGGGCGAAGGGAAAACTGTCAAGCTGCTACTTGTTGTGGCACAACAAGTTTGAGTTGTTGCATGACAGCGACGTCATATGGACTCCCTGGATGGTAGATTTCATGCTTCATGTATCGCCCCACGGGCTGTCCCTGCATTGCCTAGAGGACGGGGAGCTGTGGATGACGACACATCATTTGGTGTCCTCGTACATGGTGGAGGCTTACGTGCCACAGCGTGTGATGCGACAGTTGGGTTTGCACCATGCTGTGCCCCCTCTAGATGGCAGGTTCCTACTGCATGCCGTGCACCGGTGAGTCAAACTCCATCCGACTATTGTGTACACTTTCATATGTCTTGCTATGTAACGTCGATGATTCTGGAAATGCGGGCAATCGAGGGTTGGTTGCCATGGTATGGACTGGCGGCCAATGCAGCAGCTGTGGACGACGGCATGTGTAGAAAGGGCACACGTTGACGTCATCATGGAGCAGTGTCCGTACAACATCAAGACGTACAACGAGTACATGGTGTGGTATGTACCGCGGTCGTGCAGCAGACTGACCATTCCTCCACCAGATCGGCTCGAGCACATCACGCACAAGGAACGTCTAGACCGCTCCATCGATCCTCACAATGCTTCGTGGCGGCATGACAGCATAAGACAGTTCAAATATCTTATCGTTCCATTCAATAAATTCGTACTGCTCCTTACTGAACCTGTTTTATATGTCACTTTAGTTGGAGTGGGCACAGTGCATCGCAAGTGCATTGGAGGCTGCCATCAGTAGTCTAGAGATGCCACAGGCCCTGCAGAAGACTATGAAGTTCATCCTAAAGTAAGCCAAAAAATAGTCCATAACCTTACCTGCGGTCGTTCCTCGGATCACAGTGCGCACATGAGCCACCCAGTGGGGGCACCATGCTCACCTGCCAGGTCATCGCGACCTAGCGAGTCTGGTCGGCCACCGCAATCTACTAAGTCTGCATGGCGTCATAGTACTAGCCACCGATTATCCATGCGCCGTACTGACGAGGAGGTAACTTACGTACGAACCTACATGTTTTTTCCTATTACGCCCGGCGTTCCACTAACATCATGGCGTTCTCCCACCGCAAGTCCGTCATCGCGATGCATCCCTTTTGGCGTACGCACTACTTGCACAGACTACCACTCCCCGTCGTTCATCTTAGCTGCACATTTGGGAGGTATGAGATTCGCATTGTACATCCAGAATATTTGTTGTAAATAATTTCTTTTTGTCTTACAGCCTCCAATTCAACATGGGGGTGACGACGAGTCCACTGATAACGACACAGGCCTCCCAAATGCTTCTAGAGAGCAGTACATGGTGCCAGGGTTTGCATCATGCACAAGGCAAGGCTCAGCGTTCTCGGCATACCCAGGGTTTGGACACTTCGGTGGGCAAAACTCCTCCGGCTTCGCTGCCACGTCATACAGTCAGGGCGAGAGCTCGTTCGCACCACAAAGGGGATTTCTAGAGTCCTTCATACACAATATTATTATGGGCGGCTCGTAGTTTGGCACGTCTCAACTGGATGACTTCGACCCTTATTGGAGCCAGCGTACTGTATCTCAGCCTACTCGACCACCGCCGGCCGCTAAGCAAACAGAATGGACTCCATACCTCCTCTAACCTGACACGCAACCTCCGGACCATCTACCGTACTCAACGAGATATGCTCATGCACGACGGAAGACAAGACCACGTACGGGCAGGCAAGCGCGGTGAGAATATAGTAGTGGCTCAGAAAAGTGAGCCATATCGCATCCTGTGATGCATTTTTTTGTAGTACTTTAATTACTTTTAATTACACAAATGCATAATGTATCAAATTATAAAAAAAGTGAAATATTTGTTAAATTCATGGTTAAGTTAATCCGAGCAATTATGGCTAATTCTGACCGTATAAAATTTTGAAAAAAAATTACATAATAACTATTACTATATCGGGAGGCTTCAAATAAAATTTTGTAATTTTTGGAACTCGTTTGCTATATGTAAAAACTCGTAAATATATCAGAATTTTATGAATATTTTAGGAACATTCGTTGTGGATAAAATTCTCCAAAAATTATACTGCGAGGAACATTGTGTTAGAAGGATGTACATAAATTTTTATAATTTTTAGCACATTTGGTAGATTTAAAAATTCAAATAAACACTAAACTGGAAAAAAAAATTGGGCAGGTAATTAGGCTGGCTAATTAGCAGGCCTAATTACCTACCGCCTGCCGGCTGGGCGACAGGCGGCCTGCGGCTTGGTGGCTGGGCGATAGGCGCCTACCGGTGGTGACAGCGCCACGCGTCGTCTTGCAGGCGCTGCCACCCGCTCCTCCGATGGCAAAAATGACACTTTTGTTAATACGTCGCGCATACTGCTATTTATGTAAATATGATGCTAAACAATACGAAAAGTGGCCTTGATTCATGGTGGTGTCTAGGTAACACTAGAGAGCACTGTTTCTTTTGTTAAGAAGCGTCAAATATCACCCTATGAATGTTGATCGAGTGTGTATCATTACTTCTCCGACGTATACAGTATGTGTCGTCACCCTTTGCCCCACAGCACCGGCCTAGCTATCGCATTGGCAGCGGTGATGATCGATCTGCCCGTCAGCCGCCGCAGCCCCAGACTCCACCCACGCGTTGCTAGCTACACCTCCCACATCTCGGTTGCCAGTCGTCAACCAATGTCCGAAAATCGAACTCAATGGCACATAATAGCCAGTCGCCCACCGTCCTCCGTAGCCGCGCCCGTGGGCATTGCCATATCCTTGCCCCATTGTCGCTGCTTGTCAAAATCTATTGTTGAAGGCTTTCCAGCTTCATCAGATCTAGGCTCGGTGAAATCCAAAAATCGCATCGATATCTATAAACTTGTCAACAGCTAAGCCAGAGCCGACTGCCGCAGCAGCCGCGGGGAAAAATTGTTGGACCCAGATTTAGCTAATTTAGAATTCTTTGTGAAACCACTGTACTACTCTCTATATTATAGATAGTGCTCACAAATATATCACTAAATTATTTCATACATAACATGAACTATATCTATTAGACCATATGGATAGGTCATGACAATGGTGATGATAAATAATTGACATGGGTTGAATTGGAATTTGCGTTTATGAAAGTTTCAGACAATGCACTTTTGTGAAAACTGAAAAGTGCTGAAATATTTAGGGAATGCGGTCTGACCGCCATATCAAGGGCGGTCTGATCAGCCAGCAGTTTGGATGAATTGGTTTGTGTTTATGGGTGAATCATGTTGTGTTATACGTGTGGACTGATGTTGGTCAAGATGGAAAAAACTTATGCCAAAAAAATGTTCTTTAATCTTTGCATGTCTAGGTTGAGTATGGAGATGATCATGGTCGATGACGAAGTGTACTAGGACTAGGATAAGAGATTCGAGGTTCAGATGGTCGAAGATGTCACGAGATGGTCAGGCTCATGCTTAGGCACATGGAGATCAAATGTGGATGTGGGTGGAGGAGCTACAAAAGGTATGGTCCTGGATGCTTCGACACATGGCAAGTTGAAAAGTTGGAAGAGAAAACTTTATTTCTAGGAGTTGTAAATTAGAAAATCCATAGTATGGAAGTTGTATCCTGAGAAAGAGGAGAAGATTTTGTAAAAGATTTGGAGTTGGATTAGGACTCAAAATCATGATCTGTTCGGAGAGAGGTGTCAGAGGATATAAATAGAGGTGTAGGGGCATAGCAATCATACGGGTTTTTGGGAGATGCATTTAGGAGGCTTCAATTTTGGCTAGGCTTTTAAAGGTGCTTTTGATGGCACTTTGTAAACCCACAAAAATCCAGCAATAAACATCACTTTGCATCAATCTTGTTCTTGATTCGCAGAAGGTGCTAGTGATTGCAGAGTCAAAGCTTACGAGCAAAGAAAGTCTGCGACTACGTGCAAAGTTGTCGAATCGCAGTAGGAAAATAGAGGAAATACGAGTACTCAAAGGTGTTGAATCCTTGAAGGCACAGGTGATCGAGAGGCTTTGCTCCCGATGTCGAAGATCTCGAGCACGTGTAAACCAGTCGAAGTTACAACCAAGTGCAAAACAGTCGAAGCTTACGAGTTATTGCAATAAATTGTTTGAAGTTTGAGTACATGAAAATCGGTTAAAGTTTGAGTACGTGCAAAGCGGCCAAAGCTTAAGAGTGCTAACTGGTCGAAGATCAGAGTGCAAAGCAGTCATAGTTTAAAAGCACAGAAGTGGTCGAAGTTTACGACTGGTAAGAGTTTATGACAGCTGAGCGGTAGAGCGCCGAGCAGTCGAAATCTACATCTAGTAAGATTGCTTTTGAGTTCTGAATAATGACAACAATCATTCACCACTGCTCTGATTTTTGTATTCAATCCTACAATACCATACATTAATATTATATATCAGATTTTAAATAGACTGCATAGATCAAGTTTACTACAAGGACTGATCGGGCCAAATATTTACAATACAAAAGTAAAAGTGACAGCAAAAAGGTAAGGACACATCTTGCCACAGGCAAGCCACTGACTGGGGCAAGAACTAAACTACTAGAGACTATCCTAATCTCCTCCATCTTCTTCTCAATTAGCTCTTGGGGTATTGTAGTACGTATAGTGACTTTGATCCATGGATTCTAAGGTACTTAGTGAGTAAGGGTGAGCACAAACTTCCGTGCTCTGCGAACCAACACACATAATGTAGTATATTATGCATGCAAGATTCAACAAAGATAGGACCAGGTTTTTTTACTTGCTAAAGGCATTATTTGAAAACTACAATAATTAGAAATTCCTATAACTTAGGATTTTAACTAAACTATGTTTTTATTAAGGGGAGTAAAAACGTACAATATTAATAGCAGTGCAAGTTCTATCCACCTGTTATATAGTTCCATCCATCATATGATAGTTTTTGTTACTAGGATTACATCCACCAAAGATAAATCAAAATCAAGGCTATATCCACCCAACAGATAAATTAGAATCAGGGTTATATCCACCCAACAAGTTTTCATCCCACCTACAAAGTTTTAGAAATAAATACTAACTCGAGAAAGTTTTCATGCCTGCCCATAATCGTGGGCACAATTATTTGAATAGTTTACACTCTACAGATTTTACACTTTATCCACAGAAGATAATCAACTTATTATGTTTCACATATTTTTCTTAGACATGTGAATCAAAAAAATCACCACAAGACCTTTACAATGCACCACCTAGTGTAGCTTACACCCACTAAGATTTTATCTTAGTGAAGTTACGTCCACCACACCAAGACCCCCTCTTGCGCCACACAATAGCTTAAATATAGCGACACAACCCGTGTCCACGGCGGCTTAAAACCAGCAATACGACCCGTGGGTTACTCCAATGTTGCAACCTGCACTCGTGAATACAAATTAGTTAGCCAGGTCATACTCATTATAGACTTGTGGTTGTACTGTTTTACATTAGGAAGTTATTACAGGATTCAATCCCTAAAGTTATCTGGGCGGTGCTACCACAACTCATAATTTTTTGTGCTACATCCGCACCAACACTCTTACCATCCATCCAGATATGTAAAGCAACTTTTGGGGTTTTAAGAAGCACAAAATTAGGTTCTCTCAATATATATACCAGCTATTTCCCTCCAATAACTACCCAAAACTGGTTTTATGATTGAAACTGATGATAGGCCAATTTAATACCCTGGTATTTAAATAAGACTAAATGTGGCGCTCAAATACAATTTATAGCTAGGATGGATACCATTAAGTTTCTAGGGTGACAAAGTTATGTGATTCAAATGTCCAAGGGATGGGGTATAATAATACAATGATTATCAAGCAAGTATCTATAACCTTAAGCAAATATAAATTTGCATAATAAATAAAGCATGCAATTTTGATAATTTAAATGAATATACTTTGCATAAAAATTTAGGCTCAATATGATCAAAGCATTGATTCACCTAACTCATAAGTTGGTTGGTCTTGAAAGTCTTGACTTGGCTTGAGTTGCAGCTCTTTCGTGTCCACATATTCTACTCGGATGATCGCAACAGAAAGCAAATAAATAGCGAGTAAACAAAATAAATTTAAAAAATCAAATGATCTCCAAATTGAATAATTTTACTGTCATTAGATAGATCCTAAATTTAGATGAATTTATAAACAAGTTTTATTAAATTTGAAATTAAAATGAGTGAGAACAAGTTCTGTAAAGTTTAAATCAGGATTAAATCCCAAAATAAACAGAGTAGAGGGAGTACTCTCTTATTGTCAAGTGGGGTCCACTAATTTTTATTTTGTTTTTCATTTAATTTTCTACTGAAAAAGATCACAGAGCCTGATAGGTGGGGCCCTCGAGTTTTAATTTCTTTTTGAATTAATTTTCCTAGGGAAAAGGCTTAGGGCCTAACAGATGGGACCAAGTACTATGCATGACACAGTAAAGGGGGCCCACTTGTCAGTTGTTTAACTTCAATTAACCAGTTTTAACAGAATTTTTAAATGGGCATGAGCCCACATGTCAGCAAGCTACCGACCAACTTAAAGGAAGGGGCTGATGCGGACCAACTAAGGATTAGTTGATGCGTAGAGATGGCCCGATTTTTTCCGGTACGATCAGCGAGGTTCCTTCTCCTTGGATAGAGTCTTCTCCTTGTCTTGATGCAGCAAACAATATTGATAAAGGCAATTTACACTAGTATGCAAGGCGCACACTAGAAGCAATCCGCCGAACTCTCCAAACCGTGAATTCAGCAAGAAGACACGAATTAGAAGAGATGAACCTTATAGATTCAATGGGTAATCTCAAGAATCTCCTATTCTTGCTTTGCACCAACTTAGCGAATTCCAAACGAGAAAACCTTGCAATCATGCAATCTGGCCGCCATCAACCATCATGGCGATTTTCTCCTTTATTTCACAAGTATAAAAACTTATCATATCATAGCCTAAGTTACAACGGGGCTAAGGCCCTGGCCTTATATTGGTGCACAATGCACGGCCTTGACTAAAACTCACGCTCAACCTGGCTTTAGGCCGAAACAAACTCCAATACGAACTAAAAAGGAAATATCAAAACTGTTACCACGGGATTCTCTCTCAATTTACGATGTGAACATGAGGATTACATGGCTAGAACCTTGTCCATTGTATAAAGCTTCGAAATAGCTTTCCAACGAGTCTAAAAACGTCCAAATCGGACTCTGTTTGTGAAAGTTATGAGCGTTTTAGTGTTGGACTTCCTGTCTGACCCGAACCGAATCTGAACTGAATTCAAATATGTATATGTTTTCTTTTGTTGTTCAAGGGGCTTCCAAATCCATTTGGAGCCTAAAAATAAATCCTTCTCAACCTTTGGAAACTATGGTGTAGTCGGATTTTACCCTTACTTGCATTGCAATACTCGGACTCTTTATATTTGGCAGGTCCGCGCGTCTTTCCGGACAGCTCGTGCAACATCCAATGAAGTTACCATAACTTTGTGTAAGAAGCTCCAAATCAAGCACCGTTTGATTCGTTGGAAAGTAGACTTCATTAGCTTTCAAAATATGCATTTTGTGCGCATTAGAAACCTCAGAATTGGCGTTGAGAATTTCATGAACATTGTGGACAGAACTGCAATCACGAGAACTTGATTGATCTTGTGTCTTCCTCTTTAGCCAAACTGACTTTCTTTCTTCTCCATCCACACCTCTAATTCCATGCATTGTTGTCTTGTTTGCACTGCGTAAAGAAGGAATCACATAAGCATCCGCACGAACTAGGATATTCTTCTCTCTCCGATGGCTTCTTTCTCCTTGCGCAATTCAGCACTACTAATCTCTATAACTTCAGATTGCATAGTTGAAGTACAAATCAATGTAGTATTCACACTCTTGGCCACATCAGGGGCCCGCACGTCAACTGTTGCTTCATGAATCTAACGATGGCCATTAATGTAATCAAGGTTTAAACTTAGTCTAAATGGCAGTAACCATAGGGAGAGCCACAATGGTAGCTAGCAACGGCAAAAACAGATTGCACATGCCATACCGCACCTAAGGGTAGCTACGTCTTCGCCGAAGGTGCACCAAAGAGGTTGCGCAATGGCGGGGGGGGGGGGTGCAGCAGAGGCACGGCCACCATGGCAACCATGGCACCGGTGGCATGGCGAGCAAAAGCAAGGCTCTGGGAGTATCTATGGGGCTCAAGGAATTTACCGATGCGATTGGAGTGACTGGGGAGATGGCAGAGGGTTGGGTAATGGAAGCCTGAGGTGGCGCAGGGGACGAGCGCAACACCAATGACGTGGAGGCGACGGCAATCCAATCTGGCGACGGAGATCGACAGAGGAGGTCACGAGGGAACTTTAGATGGAAGGAATTGGTTGAAGAGGTGACAAGGTGACGGATTAATCAAGCGCCGAAGTTGGGGAAGGAGGGCTCTAACGAGCTGTAAATGCCAAGGGGTCGATTAGGCGTGCTGAGAGAATAAGGGAGGCAAGGTGATCACAACGACGTGCTTGGCGGGGCACGGGACTCACTAGAGGAGGTTGGCAATGGTGAGGTCCGAGTGGAGGTAAGCAGTGGCGACGATGAGCTCAAGGGGGCTTGGCGCACTCAAGGTGAGGGAAAGGAGAGCAACGGTGGAGTGTACGGAGGCTCAGGAGACCAAATTTGCAGCTTAAATGGCCTTGAGGAGCAATGGCCAAGAAACGCGCAAAGAGGAGGACACGATGCAGCACTCGAGGGCAGTGCGGCAGCGCACGACATGGCACAAGAATGGCATTGAAGGCACGGGTGTGACGGAGACGCAACAGCCAAGTCAACGCGCAGTGTGGAGGCACAGGAGTGGGCAGCACTAGTGGCACGCACGGCGGGCATAGGCTAGGGCACACAAGAGGGGAGAGGGGATGTCCCAATGGGGTCCGGCGAGGCGAGGACGAGACGGGGACACAGCTTTGAAGGGCGGCGTAGCACTGTAGCAACACAGGAACCAACCGGCGCGTGTGTGGTACGGCGTAGTGCACACAAGCATAGAGCGCACACTACACGGCTAGTGCGTGTCTAGCTCGTGCACAAGGCAAGGAGGTGGCATGGCCAGGCTGGGCTCAGCCCCGCTCAGGTTTTCGATTTGGGTTCAAAACTTCGAATTGAATTTGAATTTTGGTTCAAGTTGAATTTGATTTGAATTTAAATTTGTATTTTTTTTTACTTCAAGCATTTTTTAATTCTCAAAAATGAGGTGTTACAAAAAAATCAAACGTTTGAAGAAAAGAAAAACACTCGAGTACTCTCGTAATCCTAGTATACACGTTTCCTTTTTTTTCCTTAAAGCCATACGTACATTTTATCATTATAGACATGCAACAACCCCGGCCTGGAACCGATGTACACACACAGCTGAACAAAAACGAGCAACCAGTGTTTTTCCCGTCCAAACAAGAGCTCTCTAAATCCATGACCCATCCATCATTAGCTCTTCTTCCTTTTTACAAAGGCCATCGCCACCTTTGCTGCTTTTCTTTGGCGTGCTCTAATCAATCAAATCATTAGGCCATCCTCCTCCTCCTCTCTCTCTCTCTCTCTCCCATCCCTTTCAAACTACGAGCTATCATGTTGTAAGCTGCTCCTCCATATATGTCGTCCATGGCATGCCATCGATCGATCGACCGGTCCTTATCCCTGCCTAGCTAGCTTCTTTTTTCTGCCACGGATGGTCGAATCCCCATCGACCCTCCCAACCATGACAGCCAAGTGTTACCGGTACACACATGTACGTGCCCTGGCCTGCTTTATTCTTTAGCAATATTATTGATCGGCCATTGCGCGCTGAAACACGTACGTACTGATCGAATGGACCATTTCGATCGTGCGCGCTTGTATCTTTTGCACCGTCACGGGTAGTACGGGTGCGTGCATCTTCTTCTTTGTTTACCTGCGAGGACACCGGACACGTGCGTACTCACCGTTCGCGGCTAACGTACTACTATGGCACGCTTTCCTGACTCGATGCTCCGAAAAATGCATTGAGGTGGATGATTATCAGCTCGCATTTGCGGCCGGAATTAGGGGAGCTTTGCGTGCTAGCCAGCGAAAATCTTACTAAAATTGATAACATCAACATAAATTGATTGTCGTTTAGATTGTTACCAAAATTTAGGAACATCAAAAAAATCTAATATAATTTCACACGTGAGCAATCCGAGAGAGGAAATTGGACAGCAAAATTTGGTAATGTCAAATTTTGGTTTGGATTCAATCCAACAAACAACATTCTTTTTACCAATATTTAGGCCTCGTTTGGCACAGCTCTAGCTCCGAGATCTATACTGAATATGTAGTTTGTTGACTAAATTAAAGTGATTTAAATATTTTAATTTAATATATAATATAAATGAAATGAGTCATGTAAATGCACTTAACATGCCTGCAATTCTAGATTCAGGATTTCCTAAAGCTACAGATGACCAGCTCTAGGAAATCTACAGATTTCCTAGAGCTAGAGCTCTGCCAAACGGGGCTTTAGCTTTGCCCAATTTTGCCGCGGCCGGGTGGCGCAGGACCTTACCAGGGCCCGCCAACTGCCATGCCCGGCCAGGCCATACAGTGCCTCGCTCGGCGGCACTGTTGCGGTGGCCGAATGCTGCCATGGTTGGGTGGCACGGTACAAGTTATGTGTCGACCACTGAATCTTTCGTGCTTGGTAAGGGGCTACATTTATGGTTACATTAGTAATTATGTACTTATATAGCTAATTTTGAAATTAAAATGGTACAATAGTACTAAATAAAAAATAATTCGTATAACACATGCTTGCATGGAAACGTGCGCGCACGTACACAGCTACTAGCTAGCTTATCCCGAACAGATCACACGCGTCAGATAGATGGATTTGCCCTAGCTCGATCAACTGAAAAAGGGGGGAAAAGACTCAAAAAGAAGTGTAGCTATCTCTGCTATTCAATCTTTCTCCACGTACGTATTTGGTGTCTTCTTGTGCCCTTTAAAGTCTCCTTTTCCAGGGCTGCAGTCCATTAGGCAAAAGAAGGCAAGGCTTGTGGACAAAATCTCGTACGTACGTATGATCGATGGTGAAAATTGCCTCTGTTTTTTTTTTTGAGTGATTATCGATGGTGCAAATAACAATAATATGTATGCTAGCTATAGCAGCTGCAGTAGTGTCACAACTTGCGCATGTAAGTAGCTATATTAATTAATTGTTCGATGAAAAATTATACATAAACGTGCATGTAGGTCGTTTGATGAAAATCGATGCTAATCAATCTAGCTAGACATCATGGTCTAAAAAATTCTGGAATTTTTTTATATCAAATTTAACTTATTTACTAACTATTTGAACTAAAATTCAATTTAGAGTTACCTTTTTATGATAGTTTGGTTGTAGGTATGTGCTAATTATATATAAAAATCAATAAAACATGTGATAATCAATCGTTGAAAAACTTTGAATTCGAGTATATTTTTTCCAAATATATGTATTTCATTTGAATTATTGTAGATGTGTATATAGTCTAAAACTGAATTTTTTGAAAAATATACTTAAATTTGGGTTGAAATATAGCAGCTGCAGTAGTGTCACAGCTTGTGCAACTAGAAAACTATCAAGACAAGGCCGGTTGCATCTGTAGTTCTTGCGCAATGTGATATGTTAAAGAGTTACTAACCTACTATTGTAACTAGCTAGGTATATTAACAAATCTTTGCCCCTCTCTTTTGCCAAAGAAAGAAGAAACTATAGAAGCTAGAGAAGGATATCTATATGTATAAAAGATGGCAGCTTTTTTTCTTCCACTTTTTACTAGTGGAGAGAGCACAATGAGACCCGGCCTCTGAAAGTACTTTGAGAGTTGAGAGATGGTGAGAGAAATTAACATGCCCCACAACCTGAGGAGTTCTTGTGTAGCTTTACTGAATCTATGTAGCTTTGTTTTTCCCCAGTGTACTATCACATCGAAAACGATTCATAAGTGGTGTGTGCATGCATGACATACAATTAAATCCCAATAACATTTTTCTAACTGTACAAAAATTAACAGAGGATGAAAAGCCAGGCCCAACCAAACCCACCTCATCATACAGCTTAGTGTGGAAGTAATTTAGTCCCAAATAGGGAAAAGCAAGACAGAAAGCAATGTGCACCAAAATATACTTGCATAAAGAGCAAAGGTCGCCTTGTTATTTCTATTACCAAATCGTTAGCAAAGCGCAGCTGGTGGATAAGCTCAATCGATCGAACAGCTAATTAAGCTAAACACTGCATACCGTTCTTTTCCTTTAATAGTATATATTATTATCTACAATATATATGATAAAAATATGTTCTTGCAGGAAGAATGTTAATATATGCATGGAAAAAGAATATCCATAACCTATTTGGTGAGTGTAATTGCGTTCTCAGGATTTTTGTCAGTACATATCTTAGGTCAATTGGCTATGCTCAATATGGCTTTTTTTGAGTGGCTTATGGCTGAAAAATACTGTAGCTGACAGATGCTTATTTAGTATAATTAAATTTAAAAAATTTAAAAATAGAAAAAATATATTAGCCCATCACGTATAATGCAAACAAATACGGAAAAAAAGAACAGGCAAAAAAGCTCAAAAAGCCAAAAGTTCAGAAAAAGACGAAATTTATGAATAGTGAAAAATAAGGCAGAAGCCAGAAGCTGAAGCCGAAACAAGTGGGGCCACTAGTATATCTTTGTCGCGAAGGTAGCATTCTCTCGCGATTTTTGTTGCTTATTTGAGGCGAGACGACCCAAAAAAATAATTCCATGGTTTGGACTACTCCATCGAAAGATAGGGAACAGCAAACAATTGCATCAAGAAAAAGAAAATTTATTGTTGCTTTCAGTACCTTTGCTTTCTTCTTCAGCCTCCTTTCCATAGGGCAACCAAGAAAGAAGATCATTGTTGCCAATTTGAACTTCTTAATGGTTGCACAAGTAGTCACAACACTTAGCTCTATGAAATCAAGTGTACAACCAAAGGAGGAAGTAATCACACAATTGACACAAGGCACACATGAGGCGGTGAGGCACCAAACAATAGCACAATATCAAAATTTTACCATCCCATGCATATAACATATCATACACATTACTAAGTACATGTTTCCATTGTTTTTCTTTTTACAGAATTGGAAACTGAAACATGGAATAGTACCAAGTAGTACCATTAGCTAGTTAACAGCCCACTAGTCCACTATAACAGGAGGAAAAAGTGAAGGGTCCAGGTTTGGCAAAAGTGCAGAGACTTAGGGTTTGTGGGGTTGGCTTTTGTTTGTGTTGTGCCTTTGGTTAGAGAGTTGCTTTTTTCTGATGTCTACCGCCACCAGGGGACACCGTGTTGGGGAACACCAAACCACTTGCGCACCAAACGTACTACTCCACATCTGATTTGGCCGATTAGCCTCCAACGTTGCATATAAAATCTAAATCTTGCTGTAGATAAGATGGATCAGATATATTAATCTAAATCTAGATGAAATCTGATGTGACAGTTCGATTTGATTATGTTGATTTCCGTTACGTGGAGTCACGTATTATATTGTTCCGATGAGCGTATACACTGTGATTTAGTTAGTTTCTGAAGTCAATTTATATTGGTTATATTAAAAACATATATAGATTTTTCTTGAAGACATGTATAATTCCTTTTGTCCTTTTTTATTTTTCTGATTTATTGTATAATTTAAACATTTGTTAGTGCAACACATTATGACCTTATTAATTACCAACGAAGAGGTTACAAACAGCATTGTCCATATGTACCACAAATATAGTACACTCAGGACTAAAGTCTTGCTAGCGCACATGCAATTAGCTAGATAAACAAGATGCCACACACAACAGTGGAGGAGGCACGAAAAATTTAGAGTTTAGGCAAACTTAACTATAGCTCGAAAAATGCCCTATAAATTCTTCGCCTTTGACGGCGGCGAGGCTCAACCAGGATATCGACGGCGGTTCGCCGACGAGCCTGCCCAAGCGCCAATGCTAGCTGCTTGGACGCACCACTGATATTAGACCATCCATCATTTAGTTGGTTGGAAGTTATATACTATGTGTTACTTTGCAACTAGTCGTATATCTATTACAGCGTAAAACACTTTACGATTAAGACAAAACTTTTTTTTTGATAAATTGTGCATATATATGGTTTCATCAAAATAATTTGTGCTAATATTTTTTCTTTTGCTGACATTGTTGTAGAGTGCACATCTTCTTAACCAACTAACATGGTGTTGTTTACTCTTTAGGAGCGAACTGGTACACGTTGGTAAACTTCGATCTGTTTAATTGTAGTGCACATATATAATAGCATGTGCGCATTGTCATTTGTACAACTCCAACATGGTGTGTGTTGCCAAGAGCAGATTTGATCAGTTCTACCTGTGTCCCACAAAGAACCCGACATGTATATTGGACGTGACATAGAAGCTACTTCTAAAGTTACATGTTAAGTTTTAACGTTGATTAAAGCTGAACATTCAAGGGACAGTAGCGCCAGTGGAGGATGAAAGTCCGGGACCCACATGCATAAGTAACTCAAATAGTTCCTTTTATTAATCAACAGTCAAAACATAATGATCAATGCTTTCGAATACTATGGTGTCTGTTAAGCACAAAATTTATCATATTTAGATTTTTTAAAATAGGTAAAAATATTATGCATAGAAAATTGTACATCATATATATACGTGCTAACAAGCACATCCGTATGTTGCACGCATAAGCCAAATTCAATATTTTTAGAAGAGTAAAGTGCACCACATAAATAACAACTTATAAGATGGGTGCAAGCAAATTACATAATTATAATTTGCTCATTTATATCACAAACTTTATTTAAATGATGCAATGAGGTACAAAAGAGACCTGGTGGCACATCTGACATTGACGTGGTGCCCGGGATTAGGGCTGTAAACGAGCCGAGCTCGAGTGAGCTTGGCCTTCCAGGCTCGAGCTCGGTAGAAGCTCGAGCCGAGCTCGAGCTGGGGTCCGAGCTTGAACCGGGGCTCGAGCTCGGCTCGGCCTAAGCTCGAGTAGGCTCGAGTTCGGCTCGTTGAAGCTCGGTAACAATTAAAATAATTTATTATGCACTATTTTTCAATAATAAGAAAATTTTAAGCTCGAGCTCGGCTCTAGTAAGCTCGATAACAGTCAAAATAATTCAAATATACACTAATTTTCAACAATAAGAAAAGCTCGAGCTCGAGTTTGGCTCGAGTAAGCTCGGTAAGAATTAATATGTATTACTATTTGAGCTCGAATTGGGACTCGCGAACTATTCGAGCTCGGCTCGGTGAAGCTCGCGAGCTCGAGATCAAGCTCGAGTTCGGCTCATTTAAAGCTCGAATCGAGCTCGAACCGAGCCTAGAACGAGCCGAACTCGAGTAGCTCGCGAGCTTCGAGCTTTTTTTACAGCCCTACCCGGGATCATGTGGTTCATGTATGCGGTTGCCCCCCTCCACCCCCTCCCCCTTCGGTAGAGCCTCCGATTGTTTTTTTAACAATTGCTAACAAAATAAGATCACTTTTTCAAATAATTGCTCACAAAACAAGATCACTTCTAGCAATGTTTTTAGCAAAGGCTAGCTGTGTTGTCAAAAAGTATATATCTTGGCTAGGTGTAGCTCCTGATTTCAATGTATCAGAGCTTCTAGACGATTGTAATATGAGTTTGCCTGATTATTGAAATAGCTAGTTTTTCTTAAAAAGTTGTAGTGAGAAGAACTTTCAATGGAGTTACAATCCCTCAATCGATTCTAGTGGAGTTTCATTGTTGTTCTACTACCCCTCAATTGATTTCCCGCACCACCATTGCCTCCCATGCTCTCTCCACCCACAACCGCTGCCCCCTGTGCCCTCCCCCCTCACCCCAGCACCCTCTCCCCCTACAATTGCTGCCCCCATGCCTCTCCACCATGGATGTCTCCCCTCCAAGCCCCACAATTCACCGTATGTAGACGGTGCTGCTCTTGGTGGTCGAAGTACCAGCGCTGCCATCCTCCAGCCAGATCATTGGACCCTCCTCCAGGTGGCACTTCAAAGTGCCCGCCAATTTCTTTGTGAGAATAGGAATTGGTTTGAGACTAACTAATAGAGAGAATGAAAACTGGGGTGCTTTTTGCAATTTTTTCTGACGTCAAACCTAATACACATAACCTTGAGCCGAAAACATAGCTAGCACCATGTCAGCATTAAATGTGCCACCACTAGAGATGGCAATTATGCTCGTTTACCCACGTACCCATGAGTAAATACCCTAATGGAGCTGGGTATGGGATATTTTTTTGTCCACGAGTATGAAAATGGTGGAACTCTCTGCCCATCGGGTATGAAAATGGTGGAACTCTCTGCCCATCGGTTAGACGGGCACGATATGGGTAAGATCTACCTGTACCCGTCTCGCCCATTTACCTGCGATCTATATACTAACAAGTGGACCAACACACTCGGCACTACCAAAGTTAGAAACCCTAGTCTCAGTCGGGCAGTAAAGTTAGAAACCCTAGTCCCAGTCGGCCAGTCCAGTCCCATCCCCACTCTGTACTCCCGATTCCTAGCCGCCACCTCCAAAAAATCTCCCCAGTCCCAGCCGGCCCTCCCTGAGTCCTAGTCCAAGTCGTCTTCCTCTCGGGCTCCCGGCCGGCTGCCACCGCCCACCCTTCCCCACTGACCGCTTCTCCCGCCCGCCGCCACACACCTACCCCGCCGCCGCTGCTGGCTGCCCTTCCCACCTCGTCGCGCTCCACCTCACCGGCAGATCCAGATCCCAGCTACCGACCATCGGCCCCCATCCTCCTCCCGGCCACCTGCCCTCCTCATGACCACCTGCATATCCAGATCTCGACCACCGACCATTGCCCCCATCCTCCTCCCAATCGCCGCCCCTCCTCATGCCGCCTATAGATCCAGATCCCGACCGCCGACCGTCGCCCCCATCCTCCTCCCGACCGCCGCCCCTCCTCACGGCTGCCTGCAGATTCAGATCCTGGCTGTCGACCATCGCCCCCATCCTTCTCCTGGCCGTCGCCCCTCCTCATGGCCACCTGTAGATCCAAATCCCGGCTGTTGATCGTCGCCCCCATCCTCCTCCCGGCCACTGCTCCTACTCACAGCAGGTACGCCTCCTCCCGCTTGAAAATTCATATCTGCGCCGCAACTATTCGAGGCAGCAGGCCATGGCCGGCACGGGCATGAATAAAAGCTTAGAGATGGCAGGGGCGCCGTCGAGGCGGAGGCAGTGTGGGGCCGAGGAGCAGCGCACAGTGCCCATGGGGGCATCGCCTAGGAATGTGCAGCGAGCGAGGCGGAGGTTGGAGAAGGAGATTGAGGTGGAGAAGGATGCCGCGAGGAGGGCGCGTAGGAGGAAGTCCACGAGGGTGGCGCCAAAGGTCGCACCAGTGGACAATGTGGCGGCGGCGGCGGAGAAGGAGGACATGAGCTTGGCTTTGATTCTAGCTCGTACCGATGCTGCTACTCATGGTGAGCGAAACTAATCTCTTGTTGGTTCTTGTTAATTACTGGTTTGAAGAAATCATTGCATTGAATCACTATGTTTGAAGAAATTACTTTATTAAGGACATATATATTTGATGTGAATGTGATGCTTATATGTATTTGTGAATGTGAATGTGATGCTATTATATTTCCTTGCAACAGTTGCTACTTATATGTATCTGGCATTAGCTCAACTCTCATATGGTGACTCTCAGTTCACGGGTAAATAGGCATGCCCACGGGCGACGGGTATAGGCGAGGTTCTTCGCCCGTTGTCCTTCGCGGGTATACCCGTTGGCATAAATCAGGGTCACGGGTATGAATATGGGCGAGCACTACCCATGCCCGCCGCGCCCAATTGCCATCCCTAGCCACCACGTCTCGTTTTGTACCTTGTTACACCACTTAAACAAAAGTCAGTGACGTAAGCAGGTAAATTTATAGTGTGTGACCTACTTGCACCGATCTTACAAGTTGTCATACATGCGGTACATTTTATCTTTTTAGAATGTAAGTTTTAGCTATTTTTTTTAATTAAGGTCGCCTCATACATCA
Source organism: Dendrocalamus sinicus (assembly GCA_036346575.1). Lineage (NCBI taxonomy): Eukaryota > Viridiplantae > Streptophyta > Magnoliopsida > Poales > Poaceae > Dendrocalamus > Dendrocalamus sinicus. The sequence continues at coordinate 7,003,838 of CM070653.1, read as the reverse complement.
GTTCTATTATCACAGATTTTGTTTTTAAAAGCAAAGTCTTCCATAAAATATCTGAGAATTAAATTCTTATTTCATTTTCACTCATTTGAATCCGGCCAATAGTTTATGTATTCTATCTATCGTCGAATTAACGTTAGTAGATAAATCAGTCCAAATATTGTCCAAATTAACATGATTAATTGTAACGTGTTGTTTTCATAAATATTAAAATGGATAATTACATAAACACCCACAAGGACGTTTTTCAAGAATACACCTTTCTAATTAAGTTTTATAATCAGCCCCTAGCTACAAGTTAGTCTCCTATATAATTTCACCTTTTATTTCAATAATCATGATGTTCTTGTGTGTTTTTGAGGCGTCTACTTCAAGCCTCTTGGCAAGGTAACCAGCAGTACACAACTACAATTCCCTGTAACAAAAGTAGCACCAGCATTACCTGTGGAAAGCATGGTCTTGAGTCTCGAGCTTCGAGCTGATCGATGGCCAGCTTTAGCCAAAGCCAAGAATACAAGAAGGAAAAGAAAAAGGAAGGAAAATAACAAAGGAAGAAAAATTCGTCACTTGCTGACTAAAGGCATAAGCTTAGCTTTCACTAAGCATGGGAGCACGAAACCAGCGTTTTGTATTTCGTCTTTTTGACCAAAATGACAATATATGCATGCTAGCTGTGTGTATTTCGATCTTGCCGAAGGTATCATGCAATGTTTTCTTGGGTCTCGATCGTTTAATCAACTTCTTTATTTTATTGGAGTAAGAGAGCATTTTCTGAGTTTCTTGGGGGCCTTGTTGTCATAATTAATGACATCATGTTAGAAAACTAAGAACTATATATACCTATATTCGAGGGTGCATCAGGTTCAAACTCGTTCTCTGCAAACCCATATGGATTTGAGAATTCGAAGTTACTAACAATACGAGGAGGATGTTCTATAACCATACAAAATATCAAACTTTGCTCCCCCTACATATGTTAATTTTTTTAGAGTTTTGGAAAACGTGTACGTAGAGTTCACACAAGTTTATATAAATTATATCCTCCACATATATGGTTTTGGCTTTCAGCCTTTCACTGGGAGGTAAATATTGGTTCTTTTAGGCTGTGATTTTTGGCTTATAGTTTTTGAATTTTGACTGTTCATGAGAAAGATTGCGAAGAGGGAGACAATCGCATACAATTTTGGTTGGCACAGGTGAAATCGGTATAGTGTGTGTTATAATCGACTTATAGAGCCTGTCTTAAAAAGACGCATCATTTAAAAGCAAGTTACTGTAGCGCCGTATATAAGCCAAAAAGCATAAGTGCTTTCCAACAAACCTAAGTTATTTTTTTAAAACTAATCCACTGACAAATAAAATTCCAAATGAAAGGTGGCTAGAATCACACAGCTTGATCAATGCATTGATCCAGAATATATAAATTAGAGATTACAAGAGTCCTTACTTAACTAGCAAGAAGTAAACCTATACTAGGAATCAAATACAAGCAAGGTTAGGTTGAATCCCAATTGTCGGACAAGGAATAGTGGACCAGCATGGAGACCTGTCGCTGGTGTATGCAGTCCAAGTAGAGAGTAACCCGTGATGAGTTCTGTTAGGAAATTGGGACTGGGCTTGAAGACTTGGCCCAAGGTGGGCATCTCACCACTAGGCTATAAATAGGTAGTACTATTGGCTATTTTGTATATGGAATCAGAAAGAAAGCAATAAAAAAGACCAGGAGTTCTCTCTACCTCTCCGTGTTTTCAATCTACTATTCTCTGTCTTCTGTAATTGATTTGGTTTTGCATTAACAGAGGAATCGATCGGACTGGTCGCTAGCGACGGTTCTTCAACACGTTCTATGAGGAATACAAGTTGGAGATGTATCTTCCAACTCTCCCATGCAATCTAAATGTGGTGAAGTCAAAGAAGCTTCAGTGAGATTGACCGGCACAAAAATCACGAAATAGAAGAGAAGGAAGACCCTTTGTGAATCACAGAATAGAAGAGAAGGAAGACCCTTTGTGAAGATATCTACATATTGCAAACTCGATGGCACATGAAAAACATGAACATCACCAAGAGTAACCTTTTTCACGCACAAAATGAATATCAAGCTCTATGTGCTTGGTATGTAAATGGACAACACTAATATTGTCACAATGGAAAGTTTTAATGGGTAGATTAAACTTAGTGGCGATATAGGCATGAAAGCACTGAAATGTGGCAAACATATCATATTTGTGCCGAAGAGGAAAGGTCCAGATATAATGAGTATAGTCATCAAGAATGACTAAGTAGTATTAATTGAAGCCAGAGGTACTAGGAATAGGAGATGTCCATAAATCACAATGGGTGAGTTCTTTTGGGCTATGGCTTTTGGTTTATGGTTTTTGAATTCTGGCTGTTTACGAAAGACATTACAGAGAAAATAGTCACATGTGATTTTGGCCGGTATAACTGAATTTGGTATAGTGTCTACTATAATAAACTTATAGACCCCGCCTTGAAAAGATGTGTCGTTTGAAAACTAGTACTATAGCAAAAAGTGATAAGCCAAAACTGAGCCAAACCCACCCAATATATAAGCTCAAAAGGACATGTCGTGAAAGAATGAAACACATGGAAAGGAAGCTTTACATGGTGACCAAGTTGATATGTTTGACACAAGGTTGGACTGGACCTAGTACATGAATTTTTTTGGTCCGAAGAAACTTGACATAGTAGGTTTACCGAGATGATCAAGACAACGATGACAGAGATCACCAGAGTTGGCGATAGTGGCTCAAAAGGCTTGAATGGAAGGTTGAAAGGAGTAGAGATTGCCTGAACTACTGCAATGAAGAATTTTGGTCTTGGTTGGGAGATCCTTCATAGAAAAACCGAAAGGATCAAATTTGATTGAATTATTGTTGTCAGTAGTAAAACGATTGACAGGGATAAAGTTTTTAACAAGGTGAGGAATGATAAGAGTGTTGTAAAGGTGTAGGGTTTTGGTGCGGATTGGGAAGGAAAGATGACTAGCATGAGTGATGGGAAGGGAGGAACCATTGCCGACTATAACAGAACCAATAGAAGGATGAAAAGAGGAGAAAGGTGATATATTATCGATGTCAGAAGTCATATGAGAGGAAGCCCCAGAATCCATGAACCACTCCTGATTATTTGGGAATGACATGTTGTTCAGGGCATTCACCAACACAGCTTGGTCCCATGCAAGAGGCAAGTAGTCAGAGGAGGCTAAAGACTATGGTGGTGGCACAAAAGCTTGTGATAGTGTTGTGGTTGCATATGCTTGAGGAAGTGTTGTTGGACAAGGGCCAAGAAGTCTAGCAGGGGTTAAGGAAATGCCACTGATTCCCCCAAGATTGCGACCATGGTTGTATGACATCACTCCAAGGATTAAGCACCCATGAGATGTGTTGGGTTGGTTACTGTTCCAACCACTATTGAAATTCCAATTATTGTTGTTGTTCTCGTTGTCGTGCCCTTTGTCACAGTTTCCATGGTTGCCGCCACGACCACCAGAGTTGCGACGGTCGCTCGAGTTGCTGCCTGAGCCATTGCTTTAGTTGCCATTAGAATGTTCACTGTGGTCACTTCTCAAGTTGGTGTTGTTGGTGTTGGTGGAGGAGAGGGCAGTAGATGCGGCAATCTTGGCTTGGAGTTTCTTTTGATTCTCTTTGAGCAACAACATAGAGTGGGCTTAAAGGAACCTTAGAAACGGAGTTTGAAGAGGGATGATGGTAACAATCTCTGAGTAGTCATCATGAAGCCCGCGAAAACAAGTGAGGACAAGAGTCTCATTAGAGACAAGTTGACCAATGTCGGTGAGGGCATCGGTAGGGATCTTTAGCTTGACACAATAATCTATAATGGTCATGTCGCTTTGCATGAGATTGTGAAACTCGACCTCAATTTGAATTGCCCGAGTTTTCTTGATATCACGGAAAAGATTCTCAATCATGTCCCACACATATTGAGCCAATGAACCTAGTGCCATGACAATGTCAAAAATCTCCATCAAGATTGATCCGTATAGTCATGAGAGCATGTGAAGTCGTGTCGCTCCTAGGTGTCTGATGAGGGATATCATATATTCTTGACTAATTCACGAACCTTTAAGACCCAAAGACAAATTTTGATTTGTCTACTATAAAAAAAAAGTAATTTCTAGACATTTCAAGAGATATAAGCAAATTTGGCATTTGCTACTAGTACTTTTTACTTCATATTTCTAGAAATACTTAGTTATTAAGAATGATGATGTCATTGATGGTTTCAACATATAGAATAGGTATTAATGAGTTATCAAATATGAGTTGTATTTGGGTTGTTAATTAGTTATAGTTGAGTTGTTATCAGGTTGTTTAGAAGTTGTCAAATAGAGGCAAGGCCCTCTAGTTTTATAAATTTGCTCATGTACCTACAACTTGATGTTCTTATATAAGATCTTAGATTAAATCTTTCTCTTAGCTTTAGATTAAGCTCTTGTTGTTCGTGGATTCGGACTGCCCGTGGGAATTATCTACCAACACGTTAAAGTTGTCCCTTCAATAACTTGTATTGTTTCTATCCATCAGCACATTGGAGAGGCTCCTCCAACAGTTGTGCTGCGTTAGATTGGTATCAAAGCGTGGTGTCTATTTTATAACAAAAAAGTGGAGTTGTTGCTCCACAACCTTGTGTTGCATCAGTGTCGTCAGTGGAGGAGGTGCTGGAGTTGTCGACGTGATGCGTGAGAGAGTATTTGCCAAGGGTGACAAGGAACAACTCTCTCCACTTAGCGTAGTCGGACGCCTGAAGATCAAGCATGACAGGCATGTGTCTATACAGGTTGGTGATTGGTTGAGGATGCGATGCTGCCGGAGGAAGAGCTAGTGGTGACGTGGAGAGAGACACCTGAGTGGATGCATCTATAGGATTGGCAGTGACAGCTGCTTCGACGGTGATTGCGGCAGTGGTAGCCAGACCTGGCCAAATGGGCCACCGGCTTGGCACGACATGGCATGTGTCCGAATATAGCACGACCCAATTAGGCCCGGTATGGTTGGCCCAAATAAGTTACTATGTCATGCCAGCCTACATGCCTGCCCTCCGACCTAGGCACTACACGGCAAGATGCCGGGCTGTGCCAGGCTAGCCTAGGCATGCTTAGCCAAACGGGTCACCAATAGTTTGTTGATTTTATTGCCAATGATAAGTATTTTTATTACTAGTCACAAGTAATTCTACTGTCAGTCGTAAGTAATTATCTGCTAAGTCATATAGCCGTGCTCAAAGAGTATAGTAATCCTAACACAAGTAATTTTATTGCCAATCACAAATGATTTTACTGCACTACTATAGAAAAGTTATTGTTATGCCGAGGTGCCAACCTAAACACGATATGCCTAGTCGGGTCAGACCAGAGCGACAAAGTCCGTTTATTATTTATACTAGGCTGTCCCTATGTTGGACCAATAGTACCTTGCCTTGAGCCGGAACGATGTTTGGCTAGGGGCCTGTTTGACAACGGCTGCGACTTATGGTTTTTGGCTAAATTTTTTGAATTTTGACTGTTTACTGTACAGATTATGGAGAGATAGATACTCACTTGCGATTTTGGATGGTACAGATGTTGGGCTTTTAACGTGTACATCGTTTAACTTGACTCCGTCTTGAGAAAATACTCTGTTTGAAAGTTAGGTATTATAACAAAAGTCAAAAGTCGCTAGCTTCGGAGGAAAAGAACATGCCCGTCTAACGGCAGTTGCGGCTGAAGAGAGGTGGTGTCGGTATTGTCACTGATTCCGCTCATGGTTGGTGCGAGGAAGTCGACGTGAGAAGAAGAAAGCCTATGCGTCAGGAACAAGCCGGAGGCGTCAAGGTGAAACACAGAATCGATGCACGCGTCTCAAAAAAACGCAAAGCTCTTATACCATGAAAGGTGGCTAGCATCGCACACCCTAGTTAATGCATTGATCCAGAGTACATATTACAGGTGTCCTTGAGTAGCTCAGAGAAAACGGAATCAAATACAAGCAAGGATCGGTTGAATCCCAATTGCTGGACAAGGAATAGTGGACCGGCACGGGGACCTGTCGCCGGTGCATGCAGTCCAAGCATGGAGCAAGCCGTGATGAATTCTATGAGGAATACGAGTCGGAGATGTATGTTCTAACACCAAACATTTGGAACCGAGAGATATATAGTAGTGTTCTTTCTTCCCTCATTGACCTGATCAGCTGGTCTTGCTCGTTTGTTTGCAGCCGCCGCCGTTATTGTCCTCTTGATCTAAATTTCGTCCTCCTACAACATGGTTAAGAGCATATTCTCAAAAAGTGATCTTTTTAGGACTTACCAATGCAAAGGACGCTTTGGAAGTTAACCACTCCAACAATTGACTTATGTAAATTTCTTGTGTCAATTTCACACCAACAAAAGGAGAGATTTTGATGGGTTCTTTTAGGCTAATGACTTATAGCTTAAATATTTGAATTCTAACTGTTCGTGAGAGACAGTACGCAGAAGAAAATAGAAGTATGCGATTTTAGCCGGTCAGCTGAACTTAGTATACTTTTTACTATAATATTTTCTATTGGCTCTACTTTAGAAACGCACCATTTAAAAGATAATTATTGTAGACAGTATAAATATAAGCCACCTTTAATCTCAAAAGAAGAGGAGACTTTCTCCTTTATTTGGTAATAGTCGCACTCATTGCTGCCAAAGCACAAGCCAACTCAACAAGAAACACTGCAAAAGCTAACCTCTAGCTAATGGCGGTATGAACACTATCTAGCTAGCACTAGAAAACAGAAAGAAAACAATAATACTAAATAATGTATACTAAACCCTTCCTTCCGTATTAAGTTGTGTGTTTGTGGGGCCCTTGCAGCTTTTCCTTCCCTTAAATACCCCTCCCCTTGCCATCCTACTCCCATTCCATCAACCCCGAGCTAAGCTGATTAAGCTAATCAGTCTCTCAAAAAACAGCACAAAATTAACATCGATATCAAGTCTCCATTTCTTTTTTTTTTTTGCATCCACGCCCTTAGGAGAGCTTGGAATTCTGCTTCCCAGTACGGTGTATTTATGGATCTCGCGACGACGCCGGCGCGGCCACCGATGGAGCCAGGGCTGGCCCGGCGGCTGTGGCTCGTGGTGCTCGCCGTGTGCCACACTCTGCGCCGCGGCCTCTGCCGCAAGCGCCTCATGATGGACGTCCACTTCCTCCTCGGCCGCGGCAAGCTCGCCGGCAGGGCGCTCCGCGGCTTCCTCGCCCACCCCGCCGCCGGCTACGGCCACGGCCACCTCGCCTCCTCCTCCTCCTCCGCGCTGGCGTCGTTCTACGGCCACTCGCGGGAGGTGGAGTTCAGCTGCACCACCACGCCGTCGTACCCGCAGTACTACGGGCTCTTCCCCTTCAAGAGCCGCGGCGGACGCGGCGGCGGCCGGGGCGCCCGCGGCCAGTATGGGGGCCTCGACGCCGCCGCGGTGGCCCGGGCGTTCGAGATGATGAGCGCCGAGGTGGAAGGCGCCGGAGGGGGCACGCCGGCGGTGGCCGGGGTGGCGACGGCGACGCCGTCGCCGCTGGTGGCGTGGATCCTGGGCCGCAGCCCCGCGGGGGTCCGGCCGCTGCGCGTCAGCGACTCGCCGTTCCCGATCGTGCCGGAGGACGGCAGCAACGAGCGCGTGGACGCCGAGGCCGAGGACTTCATCAAGAGGTTCTACGAGCAGCTACGGATGCAACGCTCGGCCGCCACGCCGGATTGCCAGCTGCGCCGCCGTGGGTAGCTAGCACCGTCTGCTCGGCCGCCGGCATTGTGACCGGCCAGCTTTGGTTTGCTTTGCATCCGCGCGGTCCGTGCGTACGCGCGTGTCGGTGTGTGTGGTTGCATGCATGCATGCATGCATCGGCGACGCATACGAACGCCGTGCTCGGCCCGACCTATGCGTACGTACGCACCGTGCACGAATTGTTTTACCATTAGAGGATATCTGCGCGCATAGATCTTCTTCATCTGTATTTCACATATTTTTCCTCGTCAATTTCCATTGTGGTAATTTCACTGTACGAGTTGATTCGTATGGCCATCAGGCCAGTAATTGTGATTGAGAGTAGATTTTGCAAGTTATTCAGGACACACCTTGTTTTAGTCTAGTTCTAAATAATACATGCACCGACACGCTAGCTACTAGCTAGGTCACTGCATGCCAGCCGTACGATTCCTATCGTGATCGACTTAAGAAGAAGAAGAAGCTAGCTGGCTATCTCCGATGCTACGCAAACGTGAGCAAACGACCTTTGCTCTCAACAACGTGGGTCGACTCAATTATTCCAAAACTAACGCGCTCTGGCATGTCTTCACCTGCAAGGCTGTGTATGTATTTAGCCTGTGGATTCTAACTTCTTACTTTTGTTTTTTTCTTTGATGATATGGCTTTTTAGACTTTTTTTCTTATTTTTTATTATCCGTAATTATATAACTTTTATTTTTAAAATTTAATTGTGATGAAAAAGCTACTAGCAGTTTGGTACATTTTTAACTGTTACAATGCAAAATAAACTATAAAGTAGGACTTTTAAGCCTAAATAAGCACCACTTAATTACCTAGCTATTCCATTCGTGTGTGCTCATCTATATGACTGTATCCATGGCCAGCCTCTCTAAGAGATATTTTATGGAAAAAAAAAAAGCAAAGTCAAGCTTTTAAATTTTAGCAACTAGATACATAAAAAGTATTTATATTTGATATTGTATATAAATTTTATTTGGCACGTTGTGATCATGAGTTTGGTCCTCGGTTACCTTAAAAATTCTTGTGTGTGACCAGTGTTTGGTGTTAACAAGTGCGTGAGGAGCTTGCGTGGCATGAGCTAATGGACATGTGTTGCCATCCGAAGTTATTATTCCGAATAGATGTTGGCTTCGTTCCAACGCTGATTTCTGACTTTTAAGTTAAAAGTTATTTAGGATATATTAGTTTCTTAACATGATTTTTTATTTTATTATCCGTAGAGGTATAATAATATTTTTTAATTTTTTTCTTTATTTTTATTTAATTAAATATCTCGAAAAACTAACAAATGCTATTGTAATATTTTAACCAAAAGTTTAAAATCAGAAGGTGAAAAGCATAGTACTTTGGAACATAACCATTATTTGGCCGTCTAAGAAAAGCAAGAAACACATCGGTTAGGTAACTTTAGAACAGAGATAATGGTATATGCTTTAACTAATTATGTGCATTGGGCATGGCATGGACCAATGGAAATAGTCTAGACAGGGGAGCGTGGTCGCCCCTGCATCACGGAGAAATAACATAGATGTGCTCAAAAAGAAAGAAAGAAAGAAAGCCATGCAATGTAAACCTTTTCCACGGACTGATCTTTTTAGTCTTTTCCATGTGCCCACTTAAGATCTTCATATCTGGACGTAGCCCAAGCAGGGTACAATAATTCACTGCAATGCGCGCGGCCGATATACGGATACGTACGAACCATCTATCATCAGATACAACAATTAAACGTGTATAATATATGGACCTGGTGCACAAGCTAGCTTTACATTTTTTTTTTAATATTGCGCTAGCGAGGTCTTGACATAGAACCTTTAGCTTTGATTAAACTAATAAACTATAACAAAAAATCATAGTTCGTAGTAAAAAAAAACACCCTCTCCCAATAAATAGAGGTTGTTGGTATGAGACCAGCAGCAGCAAGCACAGGCGTGTTGCGTGCTGCCCTGGCTGCTGCTTTCCATGTTCAATCCAGCTTAGACTTTTGGCTTCCCACTTTCGTATTGGTTTCTTAATTTAAGTTTTTTTTTTGCTGTTTTGCCTTTTTTTTCTTTTTTTATTATCCGTAGAGATATACCACTGTAAAAAAACACTAGAGCACTGCAGAAAAAAAGTTTATATTTGCGCACTCTAGTGCTACGTCACATTTTTTGGGTTTTACTGTGCTACAGTATTCATGTACAGTACTTACTACAGTATTTATGTCACGTGCCATCGGCCGGTTGGCTTGTTATACAAGTCAGATTGTGTGTAGCACTATAGTCATGTAGCGAAAAGAATATAGCATATAGGAAAAAGGTTTCTTTTGTGCTCTAGCGCTACGTCACATTTTTTTGGGGTTTTACTGTGCTATAGTATTTGCTATAGTGTTTGTTTACAGTACTTGCTACAGTATTCATGCCACTAGTTGGCTTGTTACAAAAGTAGGTTGCTTGGTGCTTTCGCCGGTTGTCGATTAAAGGCCTGTTCTTTTTTTAGCTTATAACTGTGGTTTATGACTTTTTGTTAAAATTTTTGAATTTTGCGCTGTTCGCGACAGAGATTATGAAGAGAGATACTCGCTTGCGATTTTGGCTGGTACAGACGTTGGGCTTTTAACGTGTACTACAATTAATTTGTAGACCTCATCTTGTGAAAATAGTCTGTTTAAAAATTAGATACTATAGTAAAAACTAAAAGCTGCTTTTAAAAGTCGAAAAAAACAGGCCCTTAAAGTAGTTAGAAGGTTGAGATGCAAATATAACTCAGGTGAAAAACTGTAATTACTCACCAAACGGTCAATTTACAATTACAAGAAAACAAGGAATAAATCTAAAGGAACTTGAATATTTCAACATGCAAGCAGTTTACTTTCGTTTATCTCCATGGAAACAGGCACTTTATGCCAAATCTTCCATGGTAGTGCGCAGTAGCTGTCAGTACAATTTCAAAGATACCCCTGCAGTTCTTACTCAGTCCAGCCTATGATAAAGTTAGAAATTCTCAAGACAATGTCGAATTCGCGACACAGCGACTTGGCTCAGCATGCCATGTCCATGTTTGCGGCTCACTCTTTGACAACCAACGCATCAACCAACCCATGCATCAGCAGATTCACCGAATATTACATGGAGACGATGGTCAAAAGAGCTGCGGCAACTTAATTCTTCAGATAACAGCCTGGGATACATATGAGATAGTTCTTCAGAATTTGGGAGATTCTAACAAACAGATCAACGCGTCGGGGGATCGTGCTCTTTGACTTGTGATCAATGTGCTTTGCAATCATTTCGAGTTTTCTTTCTGAACGTTGGACTGCACTGTACCCTCAAAGATTATCAGAAACTGTAAAGTCATGCTCAATAAAGCGCTTTCCTGGGCAGCAAAAGCGAAGATTCCCGGTTAATTTGAAACCATTTTTTTCGGAAGAAAAGGTTTGGTAAAGAGGATTGAATTGTTCAAATCAGACATGGAAGGATGAATGAATGGGTTGACAAGTATTGAGGATGTGGATTTTATGAACCCACGTCCATATGCACCCCTTATCATAGCCATTCACTCCGTTTTGAGATTCGTGCTGAATTTTCTTTTCTTTGCTATTTTGCATTTTCGGAATTTGTTTGATTTGACATAAAAGGTACATGCACAATGTACTTATGGGGCCATCATTGCTACAGACAGACCTATCACAGACGGTTCGGAACCGTCATCACAGACGGTTCCTGAACCGTCAGTGTTTAGGTGTCAGTGATAATAGGTGGTTATCACAGACGGCTCTCAAGCCGTCAGTGATAACTCACATTATAGACGGTTTTGTATAAAAAAACCATATGTGATAGTCTCGTATCACATACGGTTTTGTAAAAACCATCTGTGATACGAGACTATCACAGACGGTTTTTTATAACAAACCGTCTGTGATAACTCACATTACAGACGGTTTTGTATAAAAAACCGTCTGTAATAGTCTCGTATCACATACGATTTTGTAAAAACCATCTGTGATACGAGACTATCACAAACAGTTTTTTTATAACAAACCGTCTGTGATACTCGACTATCACAGACGGTTTTTTTATACAAAATCGTCTGTGATACACACAATATCACAGACGGTTCAAAATAAAAACCGCCGGTGATATTGTGTATATCACAGACGGTTAGTAACAAAGCCCGTCTATGATATCATTCATACCACAGACGGCAGTCTTTGAAACCGTCTGTGATACAATATCACAGACGGATTTTAACAACGAACCGTCTGTGATAGCAAGTGCATAAGCCATTTTATTTGCCCTTTTTTGGCTAGCCTCAGGATATGCTAGCCATGCCCTCTAAAAGCAAGCAAGTAAGCAGATTACAGATAAATGACAGATAAGTTTATTGCAACTCAAAGTAAATTACAACAAAATTCGCTACGCAGATGAATGTAACAAACGGCCAGCAGACCACATACATATATAGAATGAAAATCGTTACACAGATTTGACAAATGAATTAAATTGAAGGAATTCTTTGACTTGTACAATTGAATCCAATGTTTCAACATCTAATTATCACCATTGCTGGGGTGGAACTCTCCAGCCTTGTTTATGACCTCTACTAAGAATTCGGCGAGGTTTCCACGAATTTCTATGAGTTGGTCAAGATCATATGTGCTTTTGTCGAAGTCCACCCACTGTCGCTAGGAGCAATGTTAAGTCATTAATTAGCATATGTGTATAAATATATATACATATATATAATCAGAAAATAATAATTATTGGAAAGACCTGACAAACCTCTGGATCATTGATCTTAGTATCCATGATTTTCTTCATATGGCGGCAAACGTAGAATCCACATACGTTACCATGTAGCTGCTGGTGGCACTGCAAAAATAGAATTGCATACATAGGTATTGTTAATTCTAGAGGCATTATAACAAAGTGTGATATAGGATTGTTGTGTCGTAGTGGGTACCGGAAATCGCGTGTTGTGTCGCAGCGTGTCACTGGATTTGTCGTGTCTTCCTCTTAGGGCAACCTAAGCGGCAAACGACCTACGTGATTCAAAAAAGTTAGCCAAGGCCATTGCAAGCGAAGGAAATATTACAATAGTTATGTATGGAGGAAATGAGTTTACCTGTTAATTACTTCTTGCACACGACTGAAGTCGTGGTTGCTCCTAAGTAGGGAATCAAGGTATATTACCTTACTCCACTTTGGTACAATCACAATCAAAATCCAGTGATGCCTAGTCATGTGTGTCGCCATAGTGATTAATCCTAAGTTCATGCTGCATGTAAAGTACAAATAAAACATATGTGTGGCAACTAGTGAAAAGTACTTACCCTTGGTTGAAGGGTACCATGACGTATTCCTTGTCGCTGTGAGCAATCAATCCCCTCGTTATGTAACCTTGCACGAAGGATGCATCTTGGTTGATAGATTGCTCGGAGACCAAGTGAGGGTCGAGGAAACCCACCGGTTGTCGTGATCGCCGGACTTGTTGGATCATGTATCTATACATAAAGAAAGAGTAATGATATTTATCTGTATAACGTGAATGTAGAACTTCATTGTACAGTACACTTATAGTGTCCAGCATCGTAGAAGTGAGGCGTCGAATTCGTCGAGATTGAATAGTAAGAATAAGTCTTCGAATGTCACGACGCTGTAGCCCGAGTCGTGGAGGAAATGCGTCTCCTTATATTTCAGAGTGAATGCACTCTGCCGGTTTGGCTTCATGTTGGACTTCTCCATGTACCAGGCATGCAATGTATTGCAAACCAAACCAAGCCGGGATAATTGTGAATCGGGAACCAACGAAACTCCTAGAATGAACTTCCATAGCCCAGGACGCGGCTTAATTTTCTTCGCATGAGCCTTGGAGGCCTTGGAGCCTCGCTTATGATACGTTTTCGGTGGCGTCTCGGCGGGAGCTGATGCAACAGACTTCACTGGATTTGGAGGTGGAGCCACCGGAGCCGATGTGACAGGTTCAGGGCGACGTCCCTCTTGGACCACTGGATGTGGAGATTGTGGCACGGGCAAGTCGAGGGCGATGTCCCTCTTAGGCCACTGAATGAATGTGTGGACGGCATCCCCTAATGTCTTAATCTCTTCGTTTGGGGGCTTCTCAAGAGGGACGGTCTTAAAAATATCATTAATCATGTCCACTTGGACCTTTATGAAACCGGTGTCTACTTGTACACCATGCACCAGCGTCCCTGGCAGCAATGGATACGCCATGCCGCGCCCAGCGTCAATGGGAATAGAGCCAATAAGCCTGACTCTGAGGATGCAAGGCATGGGCTCCTACATAGCGACACAAGATGAGTTAAGGCGTCCACCAGAGAGATCTATGCACCATTCTAAAGAGGTACATTACCTGAATATCATCAATAGGTAAGCATGCGTCGCTATGTTCAGTAATTGGTGTGGACGCGCAGCTACTACGACGTTGAGGGGGACTGGGTACCGTAGTAGTAGGGGTGGGTTGCGATTGGTTGCGGACTTGTCTCAGTTCTTCTATCAAGGAATCTATCTCTCCTCGAAGTGAGGCAGTCTGCTCTTGAAGTGAAGCAGATAGTTGTTCCTCAAGTTGAGCATGAAGCTCCTGTTTTATTTTGTTCATTGCGGTACGCCTTGGATCTCTTCCTACTCCTATATGTCTCGGAGTAATCTGGAAATCTGTGCCTCCAAGATACATAAACCCCCATGCCTCGTGTGCGACCTGGGTGCTCTTTGTTTCCCAAGGCCTGTGATAGTAAATCTCTCTCCCTATATTCTTCAAATGAGCCACGAGAAGATTCGGTAGTCAATGATTGCTGCAAGAGGCAATTAATCATGTTATTTTTGAACCCATGAAGTTCAAGAGGTGTTAACAACTATGTAGTTTAACATATTTTACCAGGCGTTGGGACACTTCCTCATCTGCGGGGTTTTTGAAAGAGACACCCGAAGATGTGGTTGATGACCTCGCTCAACGATTCGGCGCTTCGTTTGCGATCCCGGCAAATGGTGGGGAGGCCTCCGATTGGATTGCGGCCTCAACCTGCATCCTCCACTGCGGGATTTTACCCGCGTACCCAGCGGTGCCGAGCCTGTGAGGGTGAGTGTTTTGTGACCGGAGAGTCTTGTGCGCCGCACTTTGTTCTTGAAATTCGGTCGTTGTCTTCATCTGCACAAAGGCCTCCCATGTTTCTGGCGGCACGAAAGGATACTTCGTGAAGGGCGTGACATCCTTGGCCACGTAATGCGTCACAAGATTGCTCGTAAAATTCTTCCATGCTTTTCCCATTGCGAAGAGCGCCTGCCGTTGCACGAGTCCCTGTACTTCTGCTAGGATCTCGAATGAATTTATAATTTCCTCCCATAGCTGATTTTTGTGATCCTTTGTCAAATCTTTTCAGCTTGCTATGGTGATGGGGACCCGTTGCCTTTCTATTATCCCGCAGGTAGTCCAAAATGATGACGTTGCTTTCGTCGGTTCCAGAGGGACCCCATTCGGAGTGACCACCGTGATGGTCATTTGGCCCTTTGGCCTTTTCGATACTCCTCGGCCACGCTTAGTTTTCACAATCTTGGGAGCGTGAGACCTAGATGATGACGACGAAGACTGTATGGACGCCATCCCTCTTCTAAGAAAAAACTAAATGCCGTGAGCTATGGGCCTTCGAAATAGACTTGTAGCTAATAAACAAAGTTCTATGAAGCAAATAACACAAACTAGTGTATCAAGTTCATTGAACCGGATACTTTGGAATGTGTTACTTGCTTCATGCCCTTTGAAGGTCTATGTGGCATATATTAAAAAAATTTGGACGACTGTGTGGACACAGTGAGGTATGGGCCTAAATAAAGTTCTATGAAGCAAATGAGACAAACCAGTGTATCAAGTTCATTGAACAGGATACACTAGAGTGTGTCACTTGCTTCATGCCCTTTGACAAAGTTCTAACGATTGACTAACTGAAGGAACTGCATCACTGCAGTGAGCTAAACAAGTGCAGCATATATTATATGCTACAATTTAGCAAGCTAACATGTGAAGCATATATCATAAAGTACTAATAAAGCATATATCATAAAGCTAACATGTCAAGCATATAACATAAAGCTAACATGTGAAGCATACAACATAAAATACATGTCAAGCATATAACATAAAGCTAACATGTGAAGCATACAACATAAAATACATGTCAAGCATATATCATAGAATACATGTGAAGCATATATCATAAAGCTAACATGTGAAGCATACAACATAAAATACATGTCAAGCATATATCATAGAATACATGTGAAGCATATATCATAAAGCTAACATGTGAAGCATACAACATAAAATACATGTCAAGCATATATCATAGAATACATGTGAAGCATATATCATAAAGCTAACATGTCAAGCATATATCGTAAAATACATGTCAAGCATATATCATAAAGCTAAAATGCAAGCATATATCATAAAATACTTCTCGGGAGCGGCGGCGTCGGGAGGGAGCGGCGTCGGGAGGGACCGGCGGTGGGAGCGAGGGGCGTCGGGAGGAACCGGCGGCGGGAGGGACCAAAACCTAGCTAGCAGGGGCGCTGAACAGTGGAGACTAGAGATTACTCCGCGGGTATTTATAGGGAAACTATCACAAACGGTTCTGTAAACGAACTGTCTGTGATAGTTATATCACAGACGGTTCTATAAATATAACCGTCTGTGATATTCATATTATCACAGACGGTGCTAATTATATAACCGTCTGTGATATGCATATTATCACAGACAGTTATATGTATTAAACCGTCTGTGATATCATATTATCACAGACAGTTTTATTTATAGAACCGTCTGTGATGTGTTATCACAGACGGTTTCTTTCAATAAACCGCCTGTAATAGTTCAATATAAATACCAGCAGCTAGCTAGGTTCCTATGTCATTTTACAATTACAATGGAACATAGATATATTTATGAAAAATGCAAGCATAACCATAAATATAACTATTTCTTAGTTCCTGAGTCATTTTACAATTACAATGTAATATAGTTACATTTATTAAAAATGTGAGCATAACCATAAATATAAATATTTCATAGTTACATTTATTACACTTGGCTATTTCATTTTAAATAAAGCCCTTCACGATGATCGACACGCATATAGCTTGCTCCATCGCCTTGTTCTTCCTCGAGCCTGATGCCGTCACCGAATGGAGGCAAATGATCAAATTAATTGTACTCTTCCTCATCCACAACATTCTCAACCCCGACAATCCTTCTTTTTCCCTGAAGAACTACATGACGCTTCTTATTTGCCGGGTCGGTTACATAAAATACTTGAACAACTTGCCTTGCGAGTACGAATGGTTCGTCTTTGTATCCTACACGTTCAAGGTTCACGGTAGTGACACCGTACTTGTCGACCTGTACACCCCGTGGGAGTTGGACCCAACGCCACCGAAATAGAGAAATCTTGAAAATTACATAGTCAAGCTCCCAAATATCCTCTACAAGCCTGTAGTATGAGCTTCGGCCAGCGGTACTGACGTGCGCATCATAGGCATCTATGCGGACACCTGAGTTCTGCACTGTGCTCTTTCTATCCTGATCTGTTGTATAAAATGTGTAGCCATTAATGTCGTATCCTTGCCATGTCACAATTGTAAATTTTGGCCCTTTTTCCAACCATTGTAGTGTTTCACTTGACGACCTCCTAGTCAATTGCGCCTTCAACCATTCGTTGAACTGACGGTTGTATTGTCTCGTGATCCAAACTTCTGACTGGCATGCATTCTCCTGACGTAGCATGTCCTTGTTCTCTTCAATATATGGGGTCACTTCAGTTATGTGTTGTAAAACCATGAAATGGGCTTGAGCATATGTATTTTGATCCGGAGTTATTGCTTTTCTTCCGATAGTCCCGATACCCTCTACCCTCCCCTCGTGACGAGATAGAGGTACACCTATCGGCTCGACCTGAGCCATGTAGCCGATGCAGAATTCAATGACCTCTTCTGTTGTATAACCTTCGATAATGCTACCATCTGGTCGAGATCGATTGCGTACATAGGACTTCAGAATTCCCATGTACCTCTCGAAAGGGTACATATGATGTAAAAATACGGGGTCGCATATTTTTATCTCTTTCACAAGGCGGACAATGAGATGGACCATGATATCAAAAAATGATGGAGGGAAATACATCTCTACATGACATAGAGTTGTCACCACCTCGGTTTGCAGAGCATCTAGTCCATCGGGATCAATGACCTTCTGAGCAATTGCGTTGAATAAATAACATAGCCTTATGATTGTCACTCGAACCTTGTTCGGCAAAATTCTTCTAATTGCAACAGGTAGCATTTGTGTCATTAGCACATGACAGTCGTGAGACTTCATGCCAATTAATTTCAAATGTTCCATGGAAACAAGTTTCTTCATGCTGGTAGAGTGACCAGATGGAACTTTCACACCATGTAAGGACTGACACAGTTCAGTTCTCTCGGACTTAGACAGAGTGTAGCAAGCTGGGGGAAGGTACGTCCGGCCTTTATCGGTCTCTATCGGTGCTAACTCGGTCCTGATGTTCATAGCGACCAAGTCACGTCTTGCGTTAACACCATCCTTTGTTTTATCAGGAATGTTCAGTAATAGACCAATCAAACTGTCACATACATTCTTCTCTACATGCATGACATCGATGCAATTGCAAGTCCCAAAATATTGACCTCTTTTTCCACATGTTCTTCCTCAATTTACGTCTCTTTCCAAGCACAACGTTTATATCCTTGACCATATCATACACCTCTTTCCCGCTAAAAGGTCTTGGTACTGAGTCATCATCTTTTTTCTGTCAAATTGTTTCTTCATCTTGCGGTATGGGTGATACTTTGGAAGGAACCTACGGTGACGCATGTACACAGTTTTGCGCGAGTTGTTCAACCACATACTCTCGGTATAATCTAAGCAGTGAGGACACGCTTTGGCTCCTTTTGTACTCAATCCTGACAGGTTACCAAGGGCAAGAAAATCATTAATGGTGCAGAACAACATAGCGCGTAGAGTGAAGTTCTCTCATTTGTCCGCATCCCATACATGTACCCCTTCGTTCCACAGTATTGCAAGATCTTCCACCAATTGTGCTAAGAACACATCAATATCATTGCCAGGTTGCTTCTGCCCTTGGATAAAAAGTGACATCAAAATATACTTCCGCTTCATACACAACTAAGGAGGAAGGTTGTACATGCACAGAGTCACGGGCCAGGTGCTATGTCGGCTACTCAGATTACCAAAATGATTCATTCCATCTGTACTCAACCCAAACCTTATATTTCTCAGTTTCACACTGAAATCTACAAACATCCTATCGATGTTCCTCCACTGGGCAGAATCAGCAACATGTCTTATCATTCCGTCTTTCTTACGCTGCTCCCAGTGCCAACGCATCAATCTTGCATTCTTGCGGTTTGCAAATAAACGCTTCAAACGGGGGATTACAGGAAGATACCACATCACCTTAGTAAGAGGTCCTTGCTTCACCTCGATGCCCTTCCCATCATCAGAGTCATTATTACACTTGTATCGAGATGCTTTGCACACCGGACAGACATGTAAGCTAGCATACTCTTTACGGTACAGGATACAATCATTCAGACATGCATGTATTCTTTCTACTTCCATTCCTAATGGACAAGGAATCTTCTTGGCTTGGTAGATGGTTCTCGGCAACACATTTCCCGTTAGAAGCATGTCCGCTAGGAGACCTAACAATGCCGTGAAACTCTTATCGGACCAACTATTGCTTGCCTTCAATTTCAGCAGTTCTAGAATTGATGACAACCTCGTGTATTGCGGCTTGCAGCCCGGGAACAAAGGTTTCTCCGAGTCCTCCATCAAGCCCTCGAATTTACCAAACTCTCTCTCTCACTATAGTTCCCTTCTGCATCACGTAACATCTGATCCAGATTGTCATCCTGCGACCTATCCTCATGATCGAAAGAACAGTCCACATCTGGCAGATCGTTGTCTCCCTCGACTATGTCATAATTACCTTCTTGTGTACTCTTCTCTTCACCGTGACTGGTCCAACATTTGTACTCTTTTCTGAAACCCCTTCGAATCAAGTGAGCCTCGATCTGCGCTGAGTTGCTAAACATCTTGAGATTATCACAATCAATGCATGGACAATACATATATTTCATCCCCTTCTTCAACATATCCAGCTCGGCCGCCCTTCTAAAAGCAGACACACCATTAATGTATTCTTCACTCACACGGTTCTCAATGTACATCCAGCTTCGGTCCATCTACGCTACATAAGTAACAAATGGGTGTCAAAAATGATTATTAAACCTAGCTATCATCTCCGGCCTTCAATTACAAAAACATGCATGCATACAAGTTATTAAAAGTAATTGAGTACTAACCTCTTATCAGATCACTAAGAAGACGACGATATGTTTTCACCCCAAACTCCCTAAAGCCGGCCGCCTTGCTCCACCGATGCAGCGCAATGAATGAATGAATTAAGACAGATTTGGGTCGATATCGAGCAAGTACGCCCAGTAATTAATAGTGCAAAATATCACAGACGGTTCCAACCACAAACGGTCTCTGAAACCAATATATCACAGACGGTTCGTGTTAATAACCGTCTGTGAATTATCACAGACAGTTATTAATACGAACCGTCTGTGATGTCCACAATATCATAGACGGTTTGTAATACCAACCGTATGTGATTTATACGTATCACAGACGGTTCGTATTAATAACCGTCTGTGATAGTCTACATTATCACATACGATTATTAACACGAACCGTCTGTGATGTCCATAATATCATAGACGGTTCGTAATACCAACCGTCTGTGATTGGTGCGTATCACAGACGGTTCTTATATAAAACCGCCTGTGATAGCCCTTCATAGACGGTTCATACCACAAACCGTCTGTGATATTTCACTCTATACGTCAAATTTTTTTAGTTTTTTTGGCTAGCCTCAAGAAATTAAATAATGTTACCCATGGCCTTTGAAAACAAGCAAATAGAGACGCAAGCACAATAACACATTCAGATCTATTACAACGGAGGCGCTAGCTCACGACAGTAGTCGGCGTTGTGGAGGAACAAGAAATACAGACGCAAGCACAACAACACATTCAGATCTATTACAGGATAACAAGCTAACGATCCCTTCATGGCACGACGGTGCGGTTGAACAAGACACACTTATGACACTTACGGCAAGAGTGTGTTGTCCAACCACCCGCCGTGCCGCGACGGAGGCGCTAGCTCACAGCGGAGGGGAGATGCATGAAGGAAGCTAGCTAGTGGATGAACTCACGCGTGACTAGTACCGCTGGAAAGGTAGATGGGGAGTTATTAATAAGGGCTGAGCAGTGGGAGGAACTGCTGCCTGCCATTCAATATGGAGAGAGTGGACGGATGAGATCGAAATCCTGGGTATACGCCAATTATTGGTAACATTTGCTTATCACAGACGGTTATTAACATGAACCGTCTGTGATGCATACTATCACAGACGGTTCGTGTTCCTAACCGTCTGTGATTGTGCTTATCACAGACGGTTTGTAAAAAGAACCGTCTGTGATAGACCTTCACAGACGGTTCATACCATAAGCCGTCTGTGATAGATCACTCTGTAAGTCGAATTTGTCAGTTTTTTTGGTTAGCCTCAAGAAATTAAATTTTTTCACTTACGACAAGAGTGTGTTGCCTAGTATGCCGTCGTGCCACAACGGAGGCGCTAGCTCACGGCAGTAGTCGGCGTTGTGGAGGAACAAGCAAATACAGAGGCAAGCACAACAACACATTCAGATCTATTACAGGATAACAAGCTAATGAACCTTTCATGGCACGACGGTGAGCCTAAACAAGACACACTTACGGCAAGAGTGTGTTGTCCAGACTCTCGCCGTGCCACGACGGAGGCGCTAGATCATAGCGGAGGGGAGATGCATGAAGGAAGCTAGCAAGTGGATGAACTCACGCGTGACTAGTACCGCTGGAAAGGTAGATGGGGTTATTAATAAGGGCCGAGCCATGGGAGGAACTGCTACCTGCCATTCGATGTGGAGAGAATGGACGGGTGAGATCGAAATCCTGGGTATACGCCAATTATCGGTGACATGTAATCATCACAGACAGTTATTAACACGAACCGTCAGTGATGCCATAATATCACAGACGGTTTGTAATACCAATCGTCCGTGATAGATCAGAGACGGTTTGGAATACGAACCGTCTATGGTATTAATATCAGAGACGGTTTGGAATACGAAGCGTCTGTGATATTAATATCAGAGACGGTTTGGAATACGAACCGTCTGTGTCAATGCTTAAATATACGCGCCCTAATCGTGCTCTTTTACACACTGTACGTCCTCTCCTCATTTTCTTCATCACCACATTTCTAAATAATGACATCTAAAATTCTTTTGATCTCCTTCCTCTCATCTATCCATCATGAGCTGTTCGGACGCAACCTTACATAGGCGACCAACAATTTATGTCTGGAGCAGCTCCTCCGCTCACGCCCTGCTCTCCTTCCTCGACTCGCTTCCATCCGTCAGCTGGACCTCATCATCCGCCGCTGACGGAGGTGTCTTGTTGCCGCCAGATAGGAAACCGCCTCACCTCGTTCTTCTCTACAATGTGCACAAAGCGGAGGAAGATCATACGGCGCAGCGAGACACACATGGATAACCTTGCCGATCAAGCGAATCGGCCGATTCGAGGAAGCTTATCATGGCTTCTGTTTGAGATTATGGAACATGCTAATGATTTGTCCGAGCTTGAGGAGGAAGTGGAGAGGGCAAGGACAATCTTGACAAAGATTCGAGAACACAATGGTGATCCTCTAACTCCGTAAGTCGACGAAGAAGCATATGAAGCCGGAAGATTCAAATCAGGAATCCCTTTTTGCACTTTGTAATAAAATTGCCTTGAATTTGACTCTTGTCTCGTTTAGCTTCGTAGTTCATACGACAACGATGCATCGAGTTTACCACGAGCGGTTCGTATTAAGAACGATGCGTGATAGTTTCACGACGGTTATTAACACGAACCGTCTGTGATAATTGAGACATCACAGACAGTTCATATTAAAAACCGTCTGTGAAAGTTCACAGACGGTTCTTAAATACAAACCGTCTGTGATGTCTCAATTATCACAGACAGTTCGTGTTAATAACCGTCTGTGAAAATATCACAGACGGTTGCCAGTATAAACCGTCTATGACAGTTTAATCACAGACGGTTCATACGGAACCGTCTGTGATGTAGCCGTCCAGTATAGCCTCTTTTGTAGTAGTGCATGTCCCTTCATCCGTCACTCAACCTCCTCACTCATGTCCAACGTTTTTATTACCATTAAAAAAACAATTCGGTCAAAAAAATTTATCCATTTGAATTTTGGTCTAGCCTACACACAACCCAATAGGGACAACATTTCCAAGCCAACCAACCCACAGCCCATAGACCACAATACCAGTTACCAAAGCCACCTTTGCCCTAACTCCTCCCCAACCCCCATGCGAATCGAAGCAACACCCAACCGGCCACCTCAATCTCCCGATTCCCCATCGTTCTGCAGGTAGTGACATAGCAGCAGGTAACAGCTTCATCCTCCTTCGAATCCCACAACCCCGCTCAACTACAGCTTTCATCTCCTTCCCCTATTATCTACTCCTACTAGCTAGAGGCGTTGCAATCTCGACACCACAATGCCCGGTTGCGGCAGGGGGAGAGCCATGGCTGGCACAAGCGGGCAGCATAGGGAATGGCAGGAACAGTTGCGGCAGGGATGTAGGCGCCTGGAGTGGAAGGGATAGCGCCACCACCACTAGCAGCACCAGACAGGGAGTGACTACGGATGTGCTAGCTTCACCGATTGCTCGGGAAGGTAGGATGATTCCCAGATATGCTCTTTTTTTGGATTGATTGGTGCTTTGAATCTTTTATTAGTGAAGGTAGGATGCTTCCTAGAGATGCTTTTTTCGATTAATTAGTCCAAATTTCATCAAAATTTCAAATGGCAGTTTGAGCATTTCGACCGAATTTTTTTACAGAAAGGGTGAAATTTGGTTCCACTATCCTTTTCGCTGACGAGCGATTTTTTTTCAAAATGAAATAGTTTTCCTTGCTCATGCCTCTCTCTCTCCCTCCTCACTCCTACTTGTCTCTCTCTCCACCACTTCGGAGCAAGCCATGGCAACCGGCGGCTATCGGCGACGAAGCTATCCTTGTCTCCACCTCCATTGGATAAAGTACACCACCCCCAGGTCCATCATCCTCCTCGCTGGCGTCCCTGACCCCACTACCACTGGATGAAGTCATTCCCACTTCCATTGTCACCGGATTCGGCTATCCCTCCTCCACCTTCGACGAATACGGCCATCCCCACCTCTACCTCCACCGGATCCGGCCATCCTCGCCTCCACATCATCGTCGATGTCCTCTTCCTCCTCTCTGGTCATTGGCGTTGGCGTACTAGCTTGGTGTCATCCTCGTGTATAGCTGGATCCGCCTTCCTCAACACCGATGGTCCTCCTCGCCGGTATCGGTGTGTACTTATTCTTCCTCTCCAGTGTACTGTCACGTCCTCTTATTCCTCTCCAATGTACTTCTTCCTATCTGGTGTACAGTTGTCGTCTTGTCTCTCTAGTGTACGGTGTATTCTTTTCGGTTGCGACTTGTGGCTACAGTTGATGGTTTTTGGCTCTAGTGTGAATGCTTATGCGAATGAATCAAATACTGATAAGTCAATTCGAAACAGTAACAAGAAACCGTCTTATTTATTTAAGAAAAATCATAAATACTAAGCTGAAAAGAATACATCAGCTGTTATCGTCATCCCCCGCCGGTGTATGGCACAGCCCGACTACTCTGCCCGTCGACCTCTTTAGCGTACCGTACATGAGGGTGATGACGTGTGCAAAGACATTAATACAAGTATTTTTGTTGTATAGGGAATGAATACGTGTATAGTATGTGAGGTTCAGTGTTGTATTATCGTGTAAATACATGAGTGTTTTTGCATAATAAGTCTGATGTATGTGAGTACAAGGTACAAAGAAAAATCGATGTATGTCGGTCATGTTTGAGTATCGTATGGTATTCGAGTATTGCACAACGTATTTTACGTGTGGGAACAGCACTGCTCTCTAGCACTCCAGCATGGGCCGCGCGAGGATGCCACTGTTGGGCGTCACCACCAATTTCCCTGTGCCGCACCCGTTCTTCATTGATTGTTGCTCACGTGGGCCGTGGTACCCTCAAAAGCCCATTTCAGTCTGTAACGAGAGCCCAAGCATACTCATGAATCCAACTTTTGCAACATCAAGACGTAGGAAAAAAGAAAACGAGAATCTAGGGGAACCTGCCTGACAGATTTGCATAATAACCTGTTTTTTTATTATCATTGTTCGTTTGTAAAATGCATAAGCAGATCGTATTCTTTAAGTATGGCTCTGTTCTTTTCAGCTTTTAAAAGTTATTTTTTGACTTTTCTACATTAACTAGTTTTTAAACAGAGTTTCTTTTCAAGATAAGGCCTACTAGTTAATTGTAATATATACTATACAGACTTTATTTATATTGGTAAAAATTACACGTGAGTTTCTGTTACTTTATAATCTCTCGCACAAACAGCCCAAAAATCACAAACCGCAACTAAAAATCATAAACTTCAGTCAAAAAAACAGAACCTATGTAATTTTGCGATGGCTATCTGAGTTCTTCTGTTAGGAGATGGATACGGAGAGATTTTATCCCACTACCTTATTAGGATGGGAACGGGAAGGTCTCCCTACCTTTACTCCTCGCTGTACCCCGATAGGCCGATGTATACTTATATACATGTGCATTAGTACATTTACATATCTAATGCATATGTATTTTCTTTTTAGCATAATTTTTTGTATAATCTATATTATATAACTTATTAATATTATTCTACCATTTCGCGTACTAAAAAATTTAATTGTTTCTATGAACTATATGATAAAGTCATGAAACTTCAATTTCATTTGAAGTTAGTTTCTACGCCCGTTGCCATCCCTTTCTTTGCTTTTTTGAAACAAAGGGCGAGTCTCCAGTTTTCACAGGAAAAACCAACGAAGTAACTGCTTAGAAGGTATGTTCTTTTTAGCATACTAGCCTAATGTTTATGCGTTGCTACGGATAACCAAGCTCCTCTCAGCTTCACCGAGGTATCCAACCAAACTCCGCCCCCAGCCCCCATCATGGTTCTGCCACCATGTTCGGCCCAAACCACTCCCTTGCTCCACTGCCACGCTCAATCGAGCTCCACCATGGGCTAGCCCACTGTACCCGCTGACCTATGTTGTTGTGCTTAGCCTACTAAACTCTCAACTCTGCTACTATTTAAACTGAAAAACAAATTAAATACGAGTTTTCCTGTGCATGGTATAAAGAACATACAAAAGTGTATTTGCAGGCAACAAATTTTCATTAGTTCTAACAAACACTCTCATTTAAAAAAAGAATGTACAACAATTTTATAGGCTTACGATGATAAGAAGCCAGTATACTGGGCCTGTTCTTTTTGGCTGAAACTTATGACTTTTGACCGTGGCTTGTGGTTTTTGGGCTGTTTGTGTGAGAGATTACAGAGAAATAGAAATTCACATACGGTTTTTGTCGATATAAATGAAGTCGGCACAGTATATGCTATAATTAATTAGTAGACTCTATTTTAAAAAGATATTTCGTTTAAAAACTAGTTACTGTAAAAAAAAGTTAAAAAGTAGTTTTTAAAAACTAAAAAGAACTGAATCTATGGCACAATGTCACAAAATATCTTGATAGACACGCTGACGTGTCCCATTTCAGTCATGTCTCTACAAAAGGCACAAGCAACTGCAGTGACCATGATTTACGCATTAGCGTAGAGACTCTCTACATACGTATTAGGTATGCTGTATACTATAAAGATAATCCGTGCAGTGCCTGGATGTCCCATCATGTCACTGGAAAATGTTACACCATCGAGTTTTCGAGAACATGACAATCGTACGTTACCTCCCCCATTTTAACTACTGCACCAAGTTTGGAATTTTTTTAAATAATTTATATTTTATTTAAAATAATAGAAATATATTCGTACAAATTTTTTTTTACAGAAATAGCCTCCAGTCGTTCAATCTTTGGGCTACAACGGCCGCGCGATGCGCAAGCAATCCGTAGACTGTTGCGCGACATAATTGCAATCGCTGAACTATCAATGGACTGCTTCTAGTCGTCTAGTTGTTACGCGACTGAAAATCCAGTCGTCCAACCCTTTGGCAACTGGAGGCGCATATAAATCGGCCGCGCAGCCAAGCCCCCGACGTTTCTTCTGCCCACGCCACGCGGTGAAGAGAAGGCAGAAGGGAAAGAAAGAAGAGGAGAGGAGAGGGAAGAAAAAGAGTACAGAGGAGAGAAGAGGAAGAGGGAGGAGAGGGAGAGCAAGAATGAGAGGTTCTGCTAGTTCCGT
This sequence comes from Dendrocalamus sinicus, assembly GCA_036346575.1. Classification (NCBI taxonomy): domain Eukaryota; kingdom Viridiplantae; phylum Streptophyta; class Magnoliopsida; order Poales; family Poaceae; genus Dendrocalamus; species Dendrocalamus sinicus. Next base: position 6,976,582 of record CM070653.1, on the reverse strand, counting down.
TAGGTAAAATTTTTTGTGTGTTGCAGTGAATATTTTTTGTATAAAGTAAATAATTTATTTAGTATATAATTAATATCCGTAGAAAATGTAGCTGTAGAAAAGAATAGTGCAACTTTGGTATAGAAAATTTAGTCAATGTAGTTATAGAAAATTAGCAGCCGTAGAAACCTATAGTTGTAAAAAATTTAGTAAACATATTTGTAGAAAATTAGTATCCGTAACAAATTAGTACCCGTACAAAATTGTAGTTGTAGAAAATTTAGTCAATGTTATGTACAAATTAAGCATTCGTAGAAATTTATAGTTATCCAAAATTCAGTCAATACTTTTGTATGAATTAAATAGTTTGTTTTGTACAAAACAACAATATGTAATATTTATGATTAATTATAAATGAATGTAATGTATATTGAAAAATCATATGTACTGTTATAACTGGTATATTGGCATTTAAATCAATATGTCGTGTAAATTATCAAAACCCATTAGGAATTGTTTACAGTAAGAGAGAGCTTGAGCTGCAAGACAAGAGCAGTGTCGGTGCGCGGTCTGCCGATAGGGAGTTAATGCTGTGAGGGTAGTGTAGTTAGTTATGATAGGCGAACGGTCGTTGAAATGTAAATTACAGTACATTATTACTTTCATAATGTGCGATGCGATTTGATTAGTTGCAACATTGAAAATATGTACAGGTAGGCATTAGTAATGCCGATACCCACTGCATTGAAAGTACATTACGGTGTCGGTACCGTTCTTGAAGGTCCGAACGGTGTTGACTTGAGCGGTTTTACGCAAGCCACTCTGGTACACCCAGACAACGAGAATGCTCGAATCGCAGATGTGGTGGACTGGCTCACCCGCAGTTTCTCCTTGGACGCTGAGGTGTGTAGCATCATCATCAAGGGCTTTAGTGCTTGTCTCCCATGGACATTAGATGAGAGTTGAGAATAATGATGCGCACTGTTGCGTGGAAGGGGTTTGTGCAAGGGTACCAGTGCCATGGATATGAGTGCGTGATGCTTATGCAACCATGCCCAATAGAAATAGTACAAGGTCGTGCCGACGGCTATCATCCGGGAGGTGCGAGCAGCTCGGGCACCCAACATATTGGTCAAGAGAAGGAAGTTGCTCGTGACGAGGCCGATACGGTACATAGAGAAAAGGAAGAACAGTTACGGCATGGTGAGGCTACATAACAAGCTGATGAAGGAGAGCATATGGAGTACATAGTACATCAAATGGAGAGCAATGACCAGATGGCATGGGCTAAAGAGGAAGTTGTACAGGAGGATGATGAGAACAGTTCGAATGAGGACGAAGCTCTTATCTCGTAGGAATAGAACCAGTATGATACTGAGGGTTTTTCCGCACATGATAGCACGAATCACTGTGGGAGTATTATGGCACAGTGGTTCGGTTACATTTGATATTTGCTGACAAGGCATCGTTGCAGGATTCCATCAAGCTATGGGTCCTATCCATATAGTGGACTTTTTGGGTCGTGAAATCTAGCCAGGAGTAGTATAGAGTGAAGTGCGAGCAAGCCAGTTGTCCTTGGAGGGTGCACGTACGTAGACCGAAGTATGAGACTCATTGGATTATATCAAAGGTGGAGCCGCACTACTACATTCTCAGTAGTATTTTACAGAGGCATCGTAACCTAATGTCTGCCTTTATCACCAATTTGGTGTATAGGAGAGATAGTGGAGAAGGACATGGAGGCCACACGCATCATGGTGGTTATCGAGAAGAAATTCAAGTACAAGATTAGCTATATAAAGGCGTGGTGTGCGAAGTAGAAGGCTTTGGAAAAATTGTTCGGATCTTTCGAGGCGGTGTATGACAACCTTCCTTGTATGCTTCAGGTGTTGCAGGACAGGAACTCGATCACGTACATTGCTATGAAGGACAAGCCATCTACAAGGCCGCCAGGTTTTGCGGTGTTACAGAGGGCCTTCTTAGCTTTCAGTGTGTGCATCAAGGCATTCAGGCATATGTTTTCTGTGATCTTAGTTGGTGTGACCTTTTTGACTGGCAAATATAAGGGCCAGATTCTTACGGCCATTGGTGTTGATGGCAACAATTAAATTATGCCCCTGGCCATCGCATCCATGGAAAGTGAAAATTACGACAGCTGATTGTGGTTCTTTAGACATGTGAGGGTTAAAGTTGTCAGTGCTCGTCTTGGTGTGTGCGTAATCCATGATCGCCACATCAGGATAGTGAATGCCATAAGAAAACTTTAGAAAGACCCCGAGGAGCCCTTTACTTAGCCGGATATGAGGAACATATGGTGTATTCGTCACCTGGAGGCGAACTTCTTCAAGCAGTCCTGAAGCAACCGTTGATGAAGCTGCTCAAGAGGCTGGCTGTGTAGAACCAAAAGAGAAAATTTGACACTTTGTAGACATTATTGGATGAACACAGCAGAAAGCACGTTAACGAGAGGAACAAGGGACCGGCTATGGTTGGGGCAGCACAACCCGAATGCTTAGAGCACTGACTGAGCCTAACGTAGCTGGTCCGAGGAGAAGGAGCTCACAGAACATCATGTGCTTCTCATAGTGGATTGAGGGAGAGCCATTGGAGAAGTAGTCCCTGCTGCACAATACGGACAGCACGAGGTATGGTATAATGATGACTAACCTTACCGAGGTGTACAACTGGGTTCTCAGGGGCCTTAATTAATAAAAACTAGGGAAAACTTGGAAATAATACATGGAAGCGAATAAATTTAAATAGGAAATAAAATAAGGTTACTTAAGAATTAATATTTGATTATTTATGTGTGAGCAACTAATATAGCTTAAATATTTATTGAGGTCTAACTATCAATTAAAGGCATTGATAAAATATGATGTTGTGTAATGTCCAAATTTAATAAGAATATACTGAAGGTTTCTATTAAACATCGATGAGATAATTAGATATGCACGTGCGGCACTAAATCATTAAAATTAACCATTAGGTGCACACCTCGAATAATTAGTAAATAAAACTCCATAAAATACCATAACCTAAGTTGTGAGGAATACATACCCTAAAGATGAATTTAATGCACTAAACTCCTATACTAGTCTATAGGACTAACCTAATGCATGGAACTTCCTAAATAAATATAAAAATGATAAAAGAAGTTATGGAATAAAAAGATCAATCCATGATACTCTAAAGCCAACTCTAAAGCCAACTATACCTAGCCATTCTCAAATCCGAAGTAGAGTATTCCAGTGAATATTCTAGCATCATGAACTTTCCTTGGCATTCGTCTCAATAAATCTTCTTTGGCCATTCAATCACTTTGTTCCAACCCCAATTGACTCTGTCAATACTCCGCGCCCCATCAATCTTGCCTCAAATCACCCAAATCACCTATTAACTCATAGTAAAGCTAAATTGAGTTTACTTGGAGTTATTTGGATCTTTTGAGTTATTTGCCTCTATTTGAATTCAGTTGCTTAGCATGTAATTAGAAATTGGAGTCTGGAAGAATCAAAGATCAAGCGAGATCAGGATCGAGGTGAAGAAAAAGACCAAAATCTCAAGACCATCAAATGGGAAAGATTTGAGTGAGCTCAAGACCACGGTAAACCGCGCAAGGCGAGTCAATACTTTGATCATGTTGAATCTACGTTTTCTGCAAATTACTTTGGTTTAAATTATCAAATTGCATGTTGTTATTTTATATGCAAATACATGTTTAATTTAAGATTCTAGTTATATGCCCATTATTTAACTTGATTAATATTCCACCTCCTTTGAAATATTTGAATATGTGAACCTTGTCGCCCTAGCAAAATTATAATAGTAACCTTTCGAAAATAAGTCCATAATTATATGCCATGCTTAGTATTGCTTAGAAAATCATGGGCGCAAGAACGGCCAAGCATCATTTTCAATCATGAGAAAAGTTGGTTGGGCAGTCATGGTGGTAATGACTGGTATATGTTGGATATGATTATTTTATACCCCCAAGAACCTCAAATTGCTTATCTATCTGGGCGGATAGTTCGGGGGTATGGTGCAGGGGTGCACGAGAGTGTGGTTTGTAGTAGAACCGTCCAGATAATCCTAAGGAATGAATGTTGTCATGACCTCATGTGTAAAACAAGTACAACCACAAGTCTGTAAAGTACAACTTGGCCTAGTAAATTTATCGAACCCTGAAAGTCATCATCATCGGTGGAGGAGTGAAGTAGTGCAAGCGGTTGTCTGGGTGGCGGGCTTGAAAGGGACACCCGTAGAGGGTGAAGTTCTTCTGCGGCGTGCGAGCAGTGTGGGTAGCCAGCTACTAGGCGCATAGAAGGGGAACATCCCGCACAACGTATGGGACCCACCGCAAGTGGGAGCGGCCCATAGGGTGAGATGATGGAAGGGGCAAGGTACTTTGAACGGTTACTGTGATGGTTTGCTCAACCGCATGACTAAGGAATTGTATGGGGCAACAAGTGAACTGTCTCTTGTGGATAAAGTGTGCAAACTCTGCAGAGTAAAAACTATTCAAATAGCCGTGCCCACGGTCAAGGGCGGACATGGGAACTTAACCAGATATAGTTCTATTTCAAAAAACTTTGTGGGTGGGAATGGAAAAGTGGAGGGTAGTGGACATCCCGGATTTGTGTTGCCCTGGGTGTCGTCCCAGTGATAATGTAAGCGGCTATAACGCTGAAGGTCTAGCATATGGTGCAGGGACCATGTAATGGTGGATGGAATCTGGATCGATATTATTATTGTATTCTCTTACACATTATGTTTTTTTTTGTTCAAAACTGGTAGGTCTCAGGAATTTTTTTATATATTATATTTTAAAATAATAATACTTCTCACAAAATAAAATATCAAGAAGAATAAATAGAACGTAAGAAAAGAAGATGGTTGTTTATGGTAAACACATAAAGATGTTGGTGAATTCATGTCGATCATAAGAAGGAAACGATAGTGATGATTCTGGGAGAAATAAATTGGTGAAGCCTAAATGAATAGATAGGCTAGATAGATGATATAAATGATTTTTGGAGAATTAGGGAGTGCAAAGGTAATTGCTGGATTACAACACTGATATCTAATATGAATTCTTGGGAGATGTTGGCGATAATGGGATTAATAGGATTTGATTAAATACTAGATGGATGTATTGAATTTATGGGAATTTGGAGATATGATAATTGGAGTATAAACTTGATCAATGATATTCCTGGTAGATGTATACTAGTGAATTAGTTAGAGATGGGTAATGGAAGATAAGGTTGATTGTTGGAAGAGCAAATAATGGTTTTGGGATCAATGACAAAAACGATTGAATTGTTAGAGAGTCCTGATATAAATGATATTGGTGGATCTAAAATAAATGATGTCACTCGCTGTTTGGAGTTTTAGACAGCAATCAATATAGAAAGTGTATGATCGGTGGATTATTTAAATGATGTCACTCGTTGTTTGGAGTCTTAGACAGCAATCAATATCGCAAGAGTTGATCGGTGGATTAATTAAATGATGTCAATCACTGTTTGGAGTTTTAGGCAGCACTCAATATAGAAAGTGTATTTTGGTGGATTATGTCAATTATGGTAATCGCTAGGTGGAGTTTAGGCAGCAACAATAACACTATGATTAAATAATAACAATGCTACTAAAAGCGATTTTTGGAAAATAAAATAACCCGAGCCTCTCCTTTGATAAGCCATGCATACTATTTATTTGCATCCTGTATATTGGCTCGCGGAGCACGGTGGTTTGTGCTCACACTCGCTTTCATCACAACTCCAGAATCAGGAATCAGATCACTACGTTTCAGCAACACTATTTGGTCTTGGTGGCAAAGAAGATGAAGATATCGAGGGCTAGGTCGCGAACCTCCAGTTGGCTGCCTATGGGCATGTCCTGAGGGTCCACCTGTGTGCTTCGTTTCCGCTGCTGTATTTTATTTGATTTCGGCCCAATCGGCTCGTGAGTAAGTTTACTATCATATTTACGCTTCCGCATGATATGTACTTTGATATTCAGAATTGTAAACTGTGAGCACTATCTACTGATCCAGGGAATAGTGCGGTGGAATCACAGGGGATGCCGGATGTTAAAATCTGGGTCCGACAGGGATGGTATCAGAACATATCGACTACAGGTCGTGACCTAGTTAGCCTGGCCGTTAGTTTCATGACTAGAATTATTTCTTAAATACCTATTTCCAAAAATATAGGTTGTGTTGCTCGTTCTCATCTCTCTTAGATGATTCCCCCTCAGCTATATGCTGCTTTAGCCATTTTTTTACTTCTAAAAACTCCCATACCCTGAATAGACGTTGTATTGTCACAAGATTCCACTTTGGACCCTGTGCACTACCTTCTTGCCCTAGGGTGACATATTTCGTAGTCATGGGAAAAGCTTGTTTTCGAAAGTTTGTGCGATTTTGTACCACCCCAGCTCCCTGGGAGCGCTCTTTTAAAAATTTTGCATGGGTTAGATCACCTTATCCCCACGACTCAATCCTCACCTCATGCTATTCCCTCTCATCCTGTTGCTGCATTGTAATCTGTACTTTGTTAGTTGGTACTTTTGACGTACGTACTATCGTACTACCTGTATTGTACATTGCATGTACAATTTGTACAACTATTGTGATATTCCCCCTTTTCAGTACTATTGTAAGTATTGTGATGGTAGCCTGGTATTATTTTGTTTGTTTATTTACAAATTCTATTTACTGTTGCTTTACATTCGATGTTTTTTGTTCCACAGAAATTCTAACTTGAATTCATTTTGCAGGTGTGGCTTGTGAACTTCGCAGATCGGGCTGTCCTTACAGCCTATTGGACGAGTACGTCAACCGGCTGCATTGCGCTTCACATCGTGTCCCACCTCTAGGGAGCGCGAAGGAGGTGGCTGACTTGGGGATGGTCCGCACACGCACACATCGAGTGCCCTAGAGGCTTGACCCACGTTGGACATCTAGGTTTACACTCCAGTAGTGTTGTATTCTTGCCATACTTAGGTTGTGTACTGACCATTTTTTGCTTCATAGGCCAAGCGATGCCAGGCTACTCCCTCTCACCCAGATGGTGCAGGCCATAGATAAGGACGGACCGGCCTTGCCTGCTGGTGGGGATGACGACATGGAACGGTCGTGACGCTTCCAGTTCGATCGCTCCCTGCTGACAGCTTTGGTGGACTGGTGGCAGTCGAAGACGCACACTTTCCACTTTCTATTCGGTGAGATGGCCCCTACTCTACAAGACGTCTCCCTGCTCTCGGCCTTCCTATCATGGGAGCTGCTGCCTTCCTACCAGAGGCCCTGGCCGGCTGGTGTGTGGACCTACTGGACAGGTTCCAAGGAGTCCTTTCGCTTAGGGCTGCGGAGGAGTACTACATCTTTCCGCTGGGTCAGACGCACAGCCCGTCGTTGTGGTGGCTCTCGCAGTTTCAGGTACGTGTCTAACACCCTTTATATTCAATCATCTGCGCTCTTCTTTCTGTTGTACAGTCTTAATAACTTTTTGTTGTACTCAGGTGGAGTGGATGGACCTAGCCACAGATAAGCAGCAGGTCTCGCAGCACTTGGAGGCGTACTTGGTGTGGCTGTTTGATTAGATGCTCTTCACCACCAGCCACAGCAACACCGTTGACGCACGCCTCATCGCTCACGCTTGGGCCATCGCCGAGGGGGAGCCCCCCCACATTAGCTAGGGTTCAACTGCACTTACCATGACCTATCGTGGCTTGTGTGACACGCGCGGTAGGACTAAGGTGAACTCTCAGTCCTCGCAAGGTGTCCGCTGCTACTGCAACTGTAGTCGTTCGAGTGCTTCAGCCTCGGATGGCCCATGCTCGAGGACATCACTCCGTACAGGACAGAGATGTACCTGGGGGCGACATGGACATGCCTACGATGAATTCTCTTTGGTTTTGTAGACGGGTAAGTAGCCTGATTTGCAATTAATTTCTTCGTATTACAGATCATCGTACGTAACAGCTAGTGTTCCTTACAGGTACAGTTCATGCACGTACAGGTTACACGGGCATATCTACCCTTCGTGGAGCACTTCGACTAGCTCACAACTGACAACGTGCACTGGGAGCCATACTCATCTGAGGCACTGAAGAGTCGTGCTCCTGATGGGCTGACCTCGCTATGTTGGCGCAATCGGGCTTTCGGGCTGATGCGACAGAAGCTTGTGTTCGACGTCTTAGTGGAGGACTATGCGACGCATCATGTCATGCACCAGTTCAGCCTACGTCAGGTCGTTCTAGCACCAGTCGGGCAACCTGTGCTAACAAATGTCCACACATGAGTTATCACCTCACATGACTCTCCTTTTATTGCTAATTTGTTGGACGACTTCTAACGAAATGCCAGCTCCTGCAGGCACTCTAGGGAGGGAGTAAAACGCGGCACGGACTGGACGACGAAGATGGAGGCGTGGACAGCCCAATGGGAGGGTGTGCTACAGGACTACGTGGAGGAGGCCACCCTCTATGACAGTAGCATGTATGGCGAGTACCTTTGCTGGTATCAGCCTCAGACACATACCGGGCTGGTACATGTCGTTGACTCGCCCCCAGCACACGTCGCAGCACCAACAAACATGCACCTTGCATACCTCACACACGACGTTCATGTTGTGGTACGTTACATCAAATTTGTAAATGTTCGCTTCTAGCAATCCCACTAATAGGTTTCACCCTTTTGTGCTTTCCTTGCAGGTAGACGTCAGTGCTGCGATTTGAAGGGACTCTTGCACCATGGGGGATACGATCACCAGTGGTGTGGAGGTGACACAGGAGGAGGTGCTGCAGGCTTTCTGTCGTGTCCAGGCCTTGGGTGCACGTGTCGTCGCCCTGTTGTAGTGCACTAGGCTCCCGGAGGTCCGCATGCCCGTGCCCGGTACTTTTCGGATTTGACTGACCAGGCAAGGGGCTTGGCACCTCAAGCCACACACATGGAGGTTCTCTCCGGGGCACAGCTCAGCGGTGCATCGGTGGCCACAGAGGCGGCACTGTAGTCCACTCCTCCAGCTTTGGGACCTCGTGTGCGTAGGTCTCCTGAGTGTCTTACCTTGTCTGGGTGTCGACACCCGGCGTTGAGGAAGGTGGCCAAGTGGGCCCGTACAGGAGGACGCAGAGATAGAGGGGGCCAAGGTGGCGGTGGGAGGGCTGGGGATGCTGTTGGAGGGGTGTAGTGCTAGTTGTACATTTGTTGTTCCTGTACTACTTACATTTTTTATTTACTAAGTGATGTTTGCAATACTGTTGCGATCTTAGTTGTACTTCTGTTTACGATGTTCATTTGTTCGATCTATGTTGATGCCCATTCCACTCCATTAATGGCAACCGCACTGACGCCCGCACCACTTGAATAGTGCACTCAATTGATGGCAATCACACCGACACGTAAACCATTCAATTACATGCTTGATGACATTGAACAATACCATGGACAAAAGGGGAGAGTACTATGGTACAACCTTATCCGTGCTTGCCTATTGGTAGAATGAGCCTCGTGCTACCTATATGGAGTGTTGCAAAGGGGGCTGGCTCGGACGTGGCGGCCGTTGCTGTAGTAGCAAGCACATATGTAGCTAGGGTTCGCGCAGCAGCATGTCGGATCATAAGAACTTCCTATGTTGATGACCTTCTCGTTGCCCCTCTTGTGCTGCATCTACTAATGGAGGTCATCGTTCTTCTCTTCGAGACTTTCAACCCATGCCTCCAATCAAGTATTCATCCCACAACGTAGCCACGTACCTCACAACGTACCGTTCATGGAGATGATTAATCCATCGCACGAAGTCGCATTTGGCCATCTGTTGCAAAGGAAGGTTAACATTGAAACTCTATTAGTAGTAATACAAAATAGATGATTGCCTAATTGTACCCTAGATTGTGGGCATCCGAAGGAACATCGTCCGCCATCCAAATGGCCATTCGCCACCTGCACAATCACGTCCTCTATGTGCTTGTATTTCAGGCACACTGGTTAAGCACGCCTGTTTGGCAACAAGCAGTAGTTAAAGCCGAAGTTCTCCCTCCTTTCAAGCTGAAGGTCTCATTTTGGTGACCCATGATCGACTGGCCTCTCGGTGTCTGCCATGATATTTTATTCTGGGACAGAGAAGGTAGCTCTTCCTACTAACAAGGGGTGGGGTGTGAATTTTATAGCCCGTGGGGTGTCGTAGCGTGCTTTATGACAAATCGCGTCATGTGCAACCTTTGTTCAATGACTAATCAGATGGGGTAGTTTTATGCAATGACAAGACCACACGGGGCAGCTTTGTGTAGTGACCAGACCACATGGGGTAGATTCACGCAGTGAGAAGACAAGACGGGGCAGCTTTACGCAGTGAGAAGACCAAACAGGGCAGATTTGTGCAGTGATAAGACCACACGGAGTAGCTTTGTATAGCGACAAGACCACACAGGGTAGCTTTGCGCAGCGACAAGACTACATGGGCCAGCTTTGCATAGTGACAACACCAGATAGGGCATCTTTGCGTAGTGATTACACTAGACGAGGTAGCTTTATGCAGCGACAAAACCACATGAGGCAGCTTTGTTCAGCGAACTTTTCTGAAAGACAAGGCAACACTTTGCCTCGCAGGCTACTCATATGAAATAAACCACACCATACCAACCATTTGGCTTATAAAAGGAGGTGGAAGAGATCTGGGAGAGAACACTACACAACACTACACCGGAGCTTGCTTCACCACATCGGGATGGACAAGAGGCAGAAGAAGTAATGGGACAAGATGATAAAGCAATGGGAGGAGACCCGCGAACTAGCAATGTCTATTGCTGCTTGCGACAAACAAGCAAGGGCTGCTTGCGGCCTGGGCTGAACAAGTGGAGTGTGCCAGGAGGTCAGCTCCCCAATGACGTCCCCCGTAGTAATAACCCTATCCTGAACGTTCCAACCGAGTGTTCGCCGCAACGCCCGCCCGAGGGAGAGACACCGCCCCTCTATTGGTGCGCAGACCAATGCAATTTTTTTAAGTCTAAGCAACTGATCAGCTTGGGCATGCGTTATTGGGGTTGTGCAAACTACTCCTGTGACTATCCCAACCACCGTCGGGACATGATCAGCTATCGATAGCTGGTAAGGACCAGTTATAGTGTATTCCTCTACTATTTCTCTTTTAAAGTACGCACTAACAACCTCTCCCGTCTAACCATAGTCCCCAGAACTGTTATATGGCTACCACAAGTGGATTGACCTAGAGAACTACCACATGACCTGTGGGCTCTCGACTTCGAGGAGTAGAATATCGAAAGGGCTTGTAAGATCCTGGAGGAGGAGTGAGACAATGACGAGCAAACCGAGTGTATATGTCGAAAGATGAAAGCTCATCTCCAGGCATGCACGCTAAGGCAAAAGAAGTCGTTGAGGAGTTCAATGCCGAGCTCACAAGGAAGGAAAAAAGGCCCTGGTCCACACAGTAGGTCGGGCCGTCCCACACTAACTAGTCCCCTGAAAATCGAATTTAGTTCCATTCTAAAAAGGCGCACATATATTCTAGGAGTAGTTCGGTTTGTTGCATCGTGCATGATGCTCTTTCTTATGCATGTAATTAAACCCTACATGCCGTGTTACTCTCAACTTTACTATGGAGTCTATTTTAATTTAGACAAGCGTATTTCTTCATCTTTTTGCATTCAATTATTCACGTAGCAATAATTGCAACAACATTAACAAACAAGTTCTCCTCTATGTATGAATTCTCGGTTACATCACAATATCACTTACCTTTGTATTTACCAATCGTTGCCATTTCAATCATTCTCAAAAGAAATTCACGAAATTTCTTGCACTACAACAACATACAACAATCACAAACTGTTATTGCGAATCTAACAGATTATCTACCATTCATAATCTACAAAAATCACAAATGGATCAACTGACATTGCATCCTATTTGCAGTCACTGAACAGCTGAGCGACTACAAATGTAGTCACCGAGCCGTTAGGCGACAGGCTCCAGTCACCCAACGGCTTGGCGATTGGAACTTGTCGCTCAATAGCCCATGGACAACTTGTGTGTTGTGCGGCCATTGGGTGATAGGTTCCACTCACCCAATGGTTCGGCGACTGGAAGCCATTTCTGTAAAAAAAATATTTGCACGGGTATATTTCTGTTATTTTGAATAAAATATGGATTATTTATAAAAAATTCCCAAGTTTGGCATCACCAATGATGTCTTAGAAAGAAGCATTAGCATTGCACTTCAACAAGCTTTGCTTCGGGCTCCCAACTTGTCCCTTTAGCTTCCTTCGCATCTTGTTGTATCCAGCTAATTATACTTTCTTGATTTCAGTACCAACTCTGATAAAACCAAGCAATATCATCCTCAATGAACAATTGAACACTACTGATAAACTACAAAGTTCCTTTATCAGCTTTTTTGATCAGCCTTGTCTTTAATAATCTATCACTACTCACCTTCAACATAGAATCGAGCATTGTCAGGAAAAAAAGGAGAAATGAGACATATAAACTTAAGATACAAATGTATTCTTTTACAATCTAGTAATAATGAATAACCATCTCGGACCATTGCCCCCTACTCCTGTCAAATGCAAGCGCACCACCACTGCCAAAAAAGTTTTTGTTTTGAAAACTTCTAGAACCAGTTTCCACGGTTCCTCCATGTCATTCAGCACGCCTAGGGGAACCAACCCTAGGCCAAGATATAATTCTTAGGCTAAATAGAAAATTGGCAAACACAGCGAAAAGGTTAAAAGCCTGGAGCAACAGTATGTTCCTGGGAATGAAGCTTTAGCTTCACATGGCCCAAGAGATCATCCTCCACCTGGTTATTGCACAAGATAGTTGCACTCTGACATTGGAAGAAAGGGTGCTCCGAATGCAACTAAAGAAAAGGGTGATGGGGCTGGCAGTGGTCCAAAAATCTCGGAAGAAGCAGGCGTCACGTATCAACTGCTCCGAGAGGGAGATGCAAATATGAAATTCCTCCACATTAGAATAAACTGTCGTAGGAGAAAGAACTTCATCCAACGACTCACGATGGGTCAAGGCTGAGCCATTTCACACGAGGACAAAACAAACGTGCTATTCGGCCACTTTCACCGAGTCATGGGACAAAGCTTGCCTACAACCACCTCTTTCAACTGGGACACCCTCTAGTTACCACGTTTAGATTTGCACACCTTAGCTGTTCCTTTTACTGAACATGAGGTGCATATGGAGATCCTAGAACTACCCGTGGACAAAGCTCTAAGCCCTGATGGGTTCAACGGAACCTTCAACTGCGCATTTTGGGATATTATAAAGGATGATTTCATGGCTGCCCTACAAGCCTTCTTCAATCCGAGAACAAACAACTTTCCTTGCACAAACTCCAGAAGTTTGATTTTGGTGCCAAAGAAGGATGGAGCCCAAACTGTGAGGGACTTCAGACCTATCAGCCTCATACACATTGTCTCCAAAATTATTGCAAAAATCATGGCATTGCGGCTAGCGTCTTTCATGAACGAGCTAGTCAACCTAAGCCAAAGTGTTTTCATTAAAGTTAGATGCATCTAAGACAATTTTCTATATATTTGAAACCTTGTAAGAAGATACCACCGAAATAGAACCCTATCTTTTCTCCTCCAACTTGACATTGCAAAAGCCTTCTATTCGGTCTGTTGGGACTATCTGCTTGCCCTACTAGAAAAAGGGGATTCCCATCCCAATGGAGAGACTGGGTCTCATACCTCCTCTCCACCGCCACATCTAGAGTCCTCCTTAATGGGGTTCCTGGGGATAAAATACAACACCACAGAGGCTTAAGACAGGGTGATCTGTTATCTCCTTTCCTCGTTATCATAGCAATCGACCCGCTGCAAAAGATCCTCAACATCGCAATGAAACTCAGCCTCCTACAACCTTTGGGAGGTCGTGCAGCCACCCTTAGAACCTCCCTGTATATGGATGATGCTGCCATCTTCCTAGTGCCAAAGTTATATGACGTTTGCACATTGGTCTGGATCCTGCACAACTTTGGTGAAATGATGGGTTTGCATACCAACCTTTAGAAAAGCCAAGTGGCGCCAATTAGCTGCGACCAAATTGACCTACCAGCCCAGCACACGTCCTTCCCATTGAAGTACCTTGGCTTACAGCTTTTGATCAAAAAACTTTGCCAGGTGAACTTCTAAAAGCTAGAAGACAAATACGCGAGCCGCTTAGCAAGATGGCATGGGAAGCTGCTGACACTTGCGGGTCGAAAGACTCTTGCGAAATCTATCTTGATAGCCCAGTCGACCTACTTCCTGATGGTCATCAAGGCACCCAAAGGTGTGCTCAAAACTCTGAATAGGCGGACAAGAAAATTTCTTTAGGCCAGATCAGAACTACTAACGGGTGGCAAGTGTAAGGTCAATTGGGACAGAGTATGTAGACCAACACACCTGGGAGGGCTTGGCCTCCTAGACCTAGAGCACTTCACTAGGGCCCTGAGACTTAGATGGCTATGGCATAGATGGGTAGCACAAACCAAACCTTAGCAAGGAATAGAAACCTAGTGTGATGACTAAGATCAGCCTCTCTTTGCCGCGGCCACCTCCATAACGATTGGCGATGGAGAAAAGGCTTTTTTCTAGAGTTTTGCTTGGGCGGAAGGAAACAGCTTATGTGATATCACTCTGACTGTCTTTAGGGCCTCCAGTAGAAAGAACTGCACCCTACGAGTTGTGTTAACAGGGTGCAACTAGCTGTAGGACCTCAATTGGGCGGCCGACCTAACACCATAGCTCATACAGGAGCTGGTTGCTATTTGGGGGCACATTTCGGTGATCAACCTATAGGAGGGATTGGAGGGCAACGTCACCTGGAAGCTAACTCCCAATGGGGAATACAGTGTGGCCTCAGCTTATAAGGCGTAATTTATGGGAGCGATAAACACCACTGTGAATCCTCTAGTCTAGAAAGCTTGGGCACCTCAAAAATACAAAATTTTTGCTTAGCTGGCCATACAGAACAGGCTATGGACAATGGATCACCTGGACATGAGAGGGTGGCTTAACCAATTCACTTGTCCCTTGTGCAGATAGGTGTCAGAGTCTACCACCCACCTATTGACTGAGTGCTGCTACATGACAAGAGTATGGACCTCCATTGTGCAGTGGATTGCTTGCGATTCCATTAATTCAACTGCCTAGAAAACTGTCGTACCCAGATTTTATAATCCGGATTCTACTGTGTTTAGCTGCACTATTCCCTGGATCAGTAGATAGTGCACACAGTTACAGTTATGGACATCAAAATACATATCATGCGGAAGCGTAAATATAATAGTAAACTTACTCATGGGCCGATGAGGCCGCAATCATTAAATTGCAGCAGCGGAAGAACGAAGCACACAGTGGGACCTTCGTGTCGTGCCCACAGCACCAAGCGGAGGTTCGCGACCTAGCCCTTGACATCTTCATCTTCTCGCGGCTTGTCCAATCTTGTTGCCGAGGCGCGGTGATTTGATTCCGATTCTGAATTTTGTCGCAAAAGCGGCGTGAGCACTCCACCCGTGCTCCGTGAGCCAATACACAGAATGCAAATAAATAGTATGCATGGCTTAACAAAGGAGAGGCTCGGGTTATTTTATTTGCCAAAAATCGCTTTTAGTGGCTTTGTTATTATTTAATCATAGTGTTATTGTTACTGCCTATACACCACCTAGTGACTACCATAATCGACTTAATCCACCAAAATACACTCTCTTTATTGATTGCTGTCTAAGACTCCAAACAGAGAGTAACATCAATCAATTTTGAATCCACCAATATCTTCTGTGTTCTAAATTCCTAATAATCAAATCTTGAAATTTCTATTCATCAACTCTTCATCTCTAAATTCCAATGATTAACTAACACCATTGATTTTAAATCCACCGAAATCATTCATATTCGATCCTTTTGTTATTGATCCAAAACAATAATTAATTCTTCTAATAATCAATCTCATTTTCCATTATTTATCACTAACTAATTCACTAGTATACCTCCACCAAATACATTAATGATCAAATCTACGACTCACTAGTATACATCCACCGAGAATACACTTATCAAGATTATAATCCACTACTTGTTATGAATCCTCCAATATTCTCAGGAATTCAATTCATCTCTCTAGTAATTGATCAACTCCTATTAATTCCCATTACCGCCAATATCTTCCAAGAATTTATATTAATCATTAGTGTAGTAATCCAGCAATTCACCTTTGCACTCCCTGATTCTCCAAAATCGATTCACTATTATATATCCACCAAAAATATCACTAATTAAGAATTATACTCCAATACTCGTATTATTTCTCCAAATTCCCGAAAATTCAATTAGATCATTTATCTAGCCTATCTATTCAACTGGACCCCACTAATTCATTTCTCCCAGAACCATACTAACTTTATCCCTATTATGATCACATGAATCCACCAACTTCTTTATGCAATTACCATAAATGGCCATCTTCTTTTCTTACGACTTCATTTATTCCTCCCATATTTTATTTTATAAGAATAGAAATGCCACTAATTGAAATACAATACATAAAATTTCCTGAGACTTAGCAGCTTTGGAACAAAACATAATGTTCAAGGAATATTAATATGAATTTCCATACATATGGCATCACACATATGTCTAATATCACCATAATTTCTCCATACATACGGCATCACACCGTATAACATTTTTCAGCGTTATAGCCGCTTAACTTACCACTGGGATGACACCCAGGACAACTCAAATCAGGGCTTTCCGCTGCCCTTCCACTTTTCCATTCCCATTTTCCAAACATTTTTAAATAGAACTATATCTGTTTAAGTTCCCATGTCCGCCCTTGACCGTGGGCACGGCTATTCGAATAGTTTTGACTCTGCAGAGTTTGTACACTTTCACCACAAGAGACAACCAACTCGTTGCTCCACACGATTCCTTAGACATGTGGTTGAGCAGACCATCACAGTGACTTTTCAAAATACCTCGCCCCTTCCATCATTTCACCCCATGGGTCGTTCCCACTTGCGGTGGGTCCCATGCGTTGTGCGGGATGTCCTCCTTCTGAACGTCTAGCAGCTGGCTCCCCACCCCTGCTAGCCCGCCACAACAGAACTTCACCCTCCACGGGTGTCCCATTCAAGCCGTCACACAGACTGCCACTTGCACTACCTCACACCACCTCCTGTGAGGATGACTTTCAGAGTCCGGTAAATCTACTAAGCCAAGTTGTATTTTACAGACTTGTGGTTGTACTGTTTTACACGGGTTGACATGACAAGATTCAGTCCTTAGTGGTATCTGGGCGGTTCTACCACTAACCATTTTGTGCTTCCACTGCACCACACTCACACACCATCGAAGCATCCGCCCAGATATTTAAGCAAGTTGGAGATTTTGGGAGCATAAAATAATCCTATCGAAGTATACCAGTCATTCCCACCATGACTATCCAAAACAGTTTCTCATGATTAAAAGTGATGCTTGGGCGCCTTCGCACCCATGAGTACCTAAATATTACTAAGCATGGCATATAATTACGAACTTATTTTCAACAGGGTACTATTATAATTTTTGCTAGGGCGACAAGGTTCACAATTTCAAATATTCCAAAAGGAGATGTAATATTATTCAAGGCAAACAATGGGCATATATCTAGAATCTTAAATTAACATGTATTTGCATATAAAATAACAGCATGCAATTTGATAATTTAAATCAAAGTAGTTTGCAGAAAATGTAGGTTCAACATGATCAAAGTATTGACTCGCCTGGCGCGGTTCACCGCGGTCTTGAGCTCACACGATGCTTTCTCTTGAGTTTTTTTGTGTTTATCTTCACTTCGAGCTTGATCTCGCTTAATCCAATGAGTCTTCATGACTTCCAATTTCTAATTACGTGACGAACGACTGAATCCAAATGAAAGCAAATAACTCAAGAGATCCAATAAATTCGAATAAATTCAATTTTTGTTTTACCAGTAGTTAATAGATGATTTGGGCGATTTGAGGCAAGGTCGGTGACAGAAAACGATGACTTGATCTTGTTATTAATAATCGCTTTTATTATTTGTTTCGACCTATGAATCGGGTGCAAGTCTAGTGAGTATCATTTTGTCGAGCATTGCTTTTAGGGCATGTGATATACATATATATAAGTAATGTTTGCAAATTTTAGCTTATCAAGTTAATCTTATAGTTTATGTTTTCAGCATTGGGTGATATGATATTTTATGTACTTCCCTTTTATCGCTAGACTATGTTTAATTGGAATTAGGGCTTAATTATTCGGGTTCTAGATGGCTATATATATGATTAGGCTCAATATTACTATGCACTAAAGTTAGTGTTAAGATTTGGTTAATGACACTATTTTTATTCTATTTATACTTTAGCTACTTTTAAGTCGAGCTTTTAATTTTGACTTAAATTTTATTCACAGCAAGCTTGTTACATAGGGTTTTTTATATATATATATATATATATATATATATATATATATATATATATATATATATATATATATATATATATATATATATATATATATATATATATATATATAATAGTCATCATTTCACAAAATCTACCTCTAAGATTTATTAAGTAACAGTGTGCTAATGATTGGACGTAGGTTTTAATTATAACTAAGATTATCTTTACTAAGTGTGGATATCTAACCAAACCATTGTTTCCTTGCTAATGCCCTTACTTAATGTTTAGATGTCTAGATAAGTATTTAAACTACTCTAACTACTCACATGTGATAACTAGTCCATTAATATCTCCTTAACACCCATATGTGTGTATATATTCTATACTAATTCTAGTCTATTGGCTTCCATTAATTTATTTGGTCACATATTTTCAATTTACATTTCTATTTGCATTCTAGTCCTATAATTAATTTTGGGACTTTTGAGCATTCAGGAAATATGTCTTTTATTTATTTTGAGGTGAGATTTTTGTTGAGACCTATGCTCCTGTTCCACCTTCCTACTTATTTTGTTAACTAGCCAATTGACTCACCTAGGTATAAGTATACCTATGTTTAGACGGCGGCATTTTATAGTTAGATCCTAATTTATAGTTAGGGAACAATCTCTAATCTAAAGTTTTGCTTTTATAAAGTGAACACATTATTCTTAGTCACAATGTCTTTACATGCAATTAATCATACTTAAAATTGAAATTTTATTTCATATTCCTTTCTGTAACCTCACAACTAAGTTGTTGTTGCCATCTCTATTCACACTCTACATTTTACAAATTTTGCCCCTTTGATCACTATATGATTTTTTGTTTACAAATTAGTCATATACCACAAAGTAATAAGCAATGCAGGTCAAACTTTGGAGATGCTTGACTAGCTGGGCCCATATACCAGCAGAGATAAGGGTAGAAAAGAGGGCTGTCGGCTGAAGCCAGAGCAAAACCGAAGCAGAGGGGGGAGGCTTGCGGTGGGCGGCGGCGTCGCCGGAGGAGGGTGACCAAGGAGACACCGGTGATCTGAAAAATGGGTTGCGCGGTAAAAGTGGAGACAATGGGCGGTGGCACATCGGCCGGAGCGGCGACGAGGCGGCCGGGCGGCGATGGAGGCGGTCAGTGTTAGGGGTGGAAAGGGGCGGCGGCGACTAAGAAGAAGGGGGGGGGGAAATTGGGCGGCCATGGGAGCACAAGGGAGTAAAGAGGAAGCTCACCACAGCGTTAGTTGAGTGGGAGAGGGACTCAGGCGAGCCGGCGACGGAAGCCTTCGGCGGCGCAAGTGGGCGCACGGCGCCGGCGAGCTGGGGTGGCGGCAAGCGGTGGCTGGCGGTTGGAGGAGGTTCGGGGCGCCGTGCTGTCACTCCCACAGCGAGGAATCGGAGCAAAATCGACGGTGGAGGTGGCGGCGATGGAAATGGCGGAGACGGTGGCTGTGGCGGTCTCGGCAAAATTTGGGGGAAAAGAGATTGAGGGAGACATGGGGAATGGCATGAGGGCAAAGGGGAAGAGGAGCCGGGCTTCTTATGGCCGTTGAGGGGCGAGGAGGCGCGGAGCGGAGGACCGGTCGAAGCAAAAGACCACCGGGTAGAGCGCCGCGCGGGGCTCGGCGTGCGGAGGCTCGGGGCTCGGCGCATGGCAGGGGGCGACGACAAGACGAGGCGGCCACACGGCAATGATGGCGAGCAGGGCGCAGAGCAGTGCGAAGGAAGGAGGGAGACGCGAAGGGAGGAGACGACGTGGAGGAAGCTCGGCCGCGGGAGAAGGAATGGAAAGAAATGGAGAAAAGAGAGAAGAGCAGGCGTGCAGCGTGGGGAAAAGAAAGGGGAGGAGAGAGGGAAGGGGTGGGGGCCGGGCCCACATGTAAGAGAGAGGAAATGGGAAAAGAATTAAATGAGAAGTTTTTAGCCATTTTCTTTTTGCATCTTGAGTTTTTAATTTAAATTTCTGCCTTCCATTTAAGATTGTCCATTTCAATTTTTTTGCATGACATTTATGATTTAAATTTAGATTTTTATTATTTAGGTGTGAGTTATATATATATATATATATATATATATATATATATATATATATATATATATATATATATATATATATATATATATATATATATATATATATATATATATATATATATATATATATATAGGAAAATTACGTAATGCACCATGGTGCCTAGGCACCAACATTCGATACACGTGTATGATTGATAATTTTTTGAGTTTGGGTATGAAAATGTTTTATACCCTTGATATATTTATGGTAAGTTAGTTTTGAACTCAGTTCAAACTAGTTTGAACTACTTTTGAGTTCAATGCAACTACTGATGAGTATATACCATAAAAATAGTTCAAACTAATTAAACTGAAGTTGAATTTAAATTTTTTCGGAGTTTGATATCTCAAATATACTTTTTTATGGGTATATGAAGATACCCACATCAAATGTTGCGAATCTCGAAGCAAATCAACGGGTATTGATATTGGTGCCTAGGCACCATGGTGCATGAAACACTCGTCCTATATATATACACATACACACACACACTCTCTCTCTCTCACTTTTGGTCCTTGCTTCTCTTTTAATTAAGTAAATTGAATTTCATGTTTTTTTACTCCTATTATTTAACATCAATATTTTTTTTTACTTTGGTCATTACTTCTCAGTACATTAATTTATATTTCTCAAAACTCATAAGATTTCGAGTAAATATTCAAAAAGCAATTTGGATTGCCGACAAATTTCAAGAAAAGTTTTTTTTTAAATCCCCATATTTTCGAACACTCAAATTTTAGGATGTTACACAAACCTTCTCCTTGGTCTGAGACTAGTGGGAGTCAGTTATCCTAATGCCTGGAGCACTGAGGAAAGTAATGGCAAAGCTAATAATGCTTCTCACATAGCAAATATGGAAAGAAAGGAACACCCGAATTTTTTGGGCAACGGTGATTGCCCCGTTGCAATTGATTGCTACCATAAAAGAGGAGGCTGGAGCTTAGGTCCTAGTTGGGGACAAGAGGCTAGCGGACCTATCAATCGCCTCTGTAATGCCCTAAGTGTTTCTCTTTCTTTTGGTCATACCCTGGCCTTCCTTCTCTCTCTCTCTCCCCTGTCTCTCACCAAACCAACTTTTGTATATGTTTTTCTTTCTCCCTATGAATCAATATAGGGCAGCTCTCTTGCCCCATTTTCAAAAAAAACAATGAATAACCAATTTGATAGCAATCCTCTGCACTATAAAGATTTAGCTAAACATTGAGCTTATACATAACTGAATCATGCAATGAAAATGGATAACAAATAAGGACATCTTATCAGTCCAATGTGCTAGTATCATATGTATGAAATGTATGTGCTAAAAAGCAAGATATTTCTTCATGGAACATATTCTATGAAAACTATTATCTAACTATTCTGAAATAGGACATGGACATTATTTTATGTTAGGATCGGATATGCCACTTGATATGAAATCACAAAAAGCAAGATATTTCTTCATGGAACATATTCTATGAAAACTATTATCTAACTATTCTGAAATAGGAAATGGACATAATTTTATGTTAGGATCGGATATGCCACTTGATATGAAATCACAAAATACAACATTATAGGTGAAATGTTTTGCCCAAGAAACCAACTTGGCTGCAATCATTACAACCAAATTCACATATCTCACCTTACTAAAGCATGACGATGATGAATGATCACAAAGTGAACAAATCAATAATTTATAGGCAAAGTACCCATCTGATCACACCTGATGTGCATCAAAATTTCATCTTTCCACGACCAAATTGATTTGAACAGTCGATGCAACCCATTTGTCTTGACCAAACCAACCCCTTGAAGCAAGTAAATTAGGGAACAAAACCATGAAACCCACGCACCAAGGTCATACTTTTGAGAAGTAGAGGCCGATCTAGAGGCTGTCGATTGCTTAGGCGAGGGCGGTGGCAGCTTGGATGTAGAGGCTGGTGGCATCTTGACCGAGGACGGTGGAGCCTTAGGTGAGCACAGTGGCCGCCCTAGTGAGGAAGCCAATGGCATCAGGTTTGCACACCCCTTCTTGCCATAGCAAAATGCTGCACGTAGCTATGCCCTAGGGTCTCTACAGGTGGCACAACGAGGATGAAGAAGAGCGTGGGGGTTTGGGGGGAAGGATGTACGGCGAGGGGAGGATGGCAACATCATGAGGGAGGAGTGACAAGGTCGAGGGGATCGGGGCCTGATTACGTCGGGCGGTGGGGAAGGATGGAGACGGCTAGGGTTACAGGGAAGGACCAATGTGGAAGAGAAATGACATTGCGAAAAAATCATGCAATTTTGGGTAACCTACCTATCAACACCGAATTTCTTAGGACTTGTTTGGTTGGGCTATAATCTCAACCTATCCACATAGATGAATGAAGATTTTAGTTCAAATTCTCAATCTATCCACTTGAATCCCTACTGGGAATGGGCCTCCTAAACAAGGTTTAGGTGAGATGTGAGGGCCTAGGTAGGGTGGAAGGGGGATGAAGAACACACCACACCACTTGTTTCTAAGGGCCTGTTTGGGACTGCTCCGCTCCAGTTTTTACAGCTCCGCTCCCAACTTTGCTAGCCAAACACGTCAACTCCAGAAACTCCACTTCAGGAAAAAAAAGAGGAGCTAAGGGCCAACTCCACGTTTTTGGTGGAGCTCCTGAAGAGGTACTCTAGAAACAAAACTTATGTACCTCTTCATGAAGTTGATGAAAAATTACCCACCACTGTCATTACACAATTCCTCTTCCGTACCGTTTCGATTCATTTCTTTTCCTCTCCCCACCCACTCGCGACTCCTCTTCTCCCTACGCCCCGCGCCGGTCCTCCTCTCCGCCCCCACCCGCGCCGCCTCTCTCCGCCCCACCCGCCGCCTCCTCCGCCCCTCCGCGCCGCCTCCTCTCCGCCCCCACCGCGCCGCCCCTCTCTCCCCCTCCCACACCGCCCCCCTCTCTGCCCCTCCCGCGCCTCCTCCCGCGCCACCCCTCCTCTCCGCCCCCACCGCGCCGCCTCCTCTCCGCCTCCCGCCGCTCCTCCTCTCCGCCCCCCACCCGCGACGCCCCTCTTCCGACAATGAATCACCTTGAAGAATCCGAAGTGCTCTTGGATCTGCTCCGGCGCCGGAGCCGAGAGTTGGGCTACCCCGACCCCTTCAACAGCCGCGCGCCGCCCCGCCAGCGGCGGCGGCGCGGTATCCAGCCCAGAGGTGGTTGCGGTGGCAGGGCTATCACCGGCCGGACAGGCCTCCTGTGGTGGCTGCGGGTGGTGGCGTGGCACCGCGGCGAAGAAGAAAAGGGAGGATCTGGTATGGACAAATCACCTTGTATGCTTGCATTTGGATTACATCTGAAGTTATTGTCACCTGGTATGTCACCTGTAGATTGTCATAAAAATGTCTAATTAGAAATGATCCGACAATGAATGCATCTTAATACCATATGCTCAGGACATGCACCATGTAATGATTTATCAATGAGCTCATACCATCTGCCTTTCTTATTCTACTGATGATCTCCAGAAGCAAGACTCCATAGCTAAACACATCAGACTTAACAGAGAAAAATGAGTATGTCGGTCTTTACTGATCTGGTTGTATGCAGATGATACAATAGTATACTGCAGCAGTGTTAGTCTTTACTGATCTGGTTGTATGCAAAAATTTGCTCACAGCCACGTCCCTGTGATAATTTATGTCGGTCTTTACTGATCACAGCCACATCCCTATGATAATTTTTGCCAATTAGCATATTCTTTTGTCTGGATGGACTTTTGTAACTACTGTTTATGTAGAAAAATGAGTAGCTTTCCCTATTAATGCAATAAAGAAAGTTTAACAGAGGCCTATTCTTTTGTCTGGATGGACTTTGGTTGGATGCTCATGCTCATGGTTGTATGCTAATGGTTGTATGCAAAAATTTGATCTGGTTGTATGCAAAAATTTGCTCATGCTCATGGTTGTATGCTCATGGTGGTATGCTCTGGAAAGATTATTTGGTGATGGAAAAATTGTGAATTTTAAATGCTTAGTTATAGTAATTGGTAAAGAAAAAGCTTGTAAAACATGTTGCAGAAGTTTGTGTAGATTCAATGGTATTAAGGGATTTCATCCACTGAAATTACTGATGAAAACCACATTATTTGTTGTGTAATATCATGGTCAGGGTGATCAAATGGATTGGACCGATGCGCATGTCACACTTGCTTGTGAGTTAATGGCCGAACAAGTTAGGAAAGGCAATCGCCCAAACATCCATTTGAACTCTGTAGGTTATACCGAGGTGTTGGATAGGTTTTACCAGATGACCGGAATCATGTTATCGAAGACACAAATAAAAAACAAGTGGGACAAGTTAAATGTTGATTAGACTGCTTGGCAAAAATTGAAGAGGAGGCAAATTGGTACAGGTTGGAACAATACGAAGGGGGTCATTAGCATGGAGAATGAGTGGTGGAAGAAGATAAGAGCTGTGAGTGTATATGTCTCTAAATTTGATAATTTCTACCATTACTCAATGCACTGATGTTTGTGGTTCTTATTTTGACAGGAAATTCCCGGTAGTGGCAAGTTTAGGAAAAAGGCTATCCAAAATGAAGATTTGCTTAGGGATATGTTTAGAAACATTACAAATGAGGAAGCAGATCATTGGAATCCTATGAGTGATAATCCCATTATTCTTAATTCTCAATACCAACCTTTTGACGTAGACAATGAAAATGGAGGTGGAGATGATGACGTAGACACTAGAGAGGAGGAGGTCCAGGAGGTGAATCCTTCCATTGTGCATGGAAATAAAAGACCTTGTGTTGTAGTAGACAAGAAAAAGAAGTCAAGCACTGCATTGTTATTCAAGAAGCAATCACAAAGATGTCTGAATCTGCCACATCTTTTACATCAAAGAGGCAAGAGGGGGTGACAGTCAAGGAAGTGATGGATCTCGTTTTGGATTGTGGTGCGGACTATGGTTCAGATGAGCATGACATTGCCACTCAGTTGTTTGTGAAGAAGGATTTTAGGGAAATGTTCATGACTTTTCCTACTAGAGAGATTAGGTTCAATTGGCTTAGGAAGAGGCACAATGACAAGTATGGAAACTAGGAATAATTGTCTTTGGGCTAGTTGTGTGGCTCTATGTGTGCCATTTAAACTTTTTATTATTTGCCTCTATGTATGCCTTTGAAACTATTTGTTTTGCTCTATGTATGCCATTGAAACTCAATTATTTGGCTCTATGTATGTTTAAATGTTGCACTATTTGTTGTCTTTATTTATTTCGCTCTATGTATGTCATTTATCTCTATTTATTTGGGTCTATGTATGTCCTTTGGCTCTATGCAGATGTTTGGAACTGATAATGATAGTGATAGTGATGACTCCGACAATGAGAGCATGGAATATTGGAATCTTATTATGTCTGGTGCTAAAGTTGCTGAAATGTATGTTGAGTTATACCTTGACAAAAATCCACCGAGGACATCAAACCTCAGGGGTATGGGGTGGTTGCAAGAGACTTTGACGACATCGGGTGAGTGCCATTCGCAGCTTCGAATGAGCACGGAAATGTTCTACGACCTTCATGATTTGTTGGTGGGAAGGTACGGTCTAAAATCATCGCTGCATATAAACACTTATGAGATGTTGGGAATTTTCTTGTTCATTTGTGCTGGAAATGAATCCAATAGAAAGGGACAAAACCGATTCAAGCACTCGGGTGAAACCATTCATAGAAAATTTGATGAGGTCCTGAATTCTTTGATGGCCATGGCTAAAGATTTTATTAGACCAAAGAACCCCAACTTTCCAACTGTTCATAGGAGGACAAGAGATGACCGTAGAGCATATCCACACTTCAAAGATTGTATTGGTGCTCTTGATGGCACGCATATTAGAGTTTCTTTGTCACCCGACGATCAAGTGAGATATATTGGGAAGTCAGGGATACCTACTCAAAATGTTCTAGCAATTTGTGACTTTGACATGAGGTTCACATATGTGTCGATTGGGCAACCGGGAGCTATGCATGACACTAGTGTGTTGTACACTGCGATAAGATTGGATGAAAAATTCTTTCCACATCCCCCACAAGGTAACATGGTTATCTACATATGGTCATGTAGTTTATTGTTTGTTTAATTGTTGACAAATTCTAACTTATATCATTTTTCACATTTATAGGCAAATATTACGCTGTTGATGTGGGATATCCTAATCGTCCTGGATACCTTTGCCCTTATAAGGGTGAGAGGTATCATATACCGGAGTGGCATAGAGGTATGGAACCGAAGACTCCTAAGGAAAGGTTCAATTGCATTCACTCTTCTATCCGCAATGTTATTGAGAGATCGTTTGGAGTACTTAAAATGAAGTGGCAAATTCTCTACAAGATGCCATCCTACCCTATGTTCAAGCAAAAGATAATTGTTGTGGCTACTATGGTTCTTCACAACTTCATTCGTGAGCATGGAGGCAAAGACTTGGACTTTGCTCGCTTCGATCGTGATCCAAACTTTGTCCTGACAATACCCGAAAGGTATAACAAATATGTAGCTCCATCAAATGGGTCTACTATGGAACCCAATGCTCCTACTATGGATGCATTCCGTGATGAGTTAGCAACCGCTATTTCTCTAGCTTGGAGCTAGAATTATGTATCGGAACACTTGCATTCGTAGTCATTTTGGTTTAAACTACTTTCTAGTTATCTATGGACAATTATCTGTATTCGAATGATGGACTTTGTTAATTATCTATCATGCACGTTGCAATTTATGGGACAAAAGGATGGAATTATTTGATCAAAATATTTGTTTTTTGGTTTTCTCGAATAAATTAATTACGATTATAATATTTTACATCATATTTCAATTGGCAACAAAAAAATTCAGTTACATATGCTCCACAGACATCAAAATATACACCAAACATCATTCAAGGGCACATTGGACCTTTCTCAGGGAAACCTCATATTCTGGAGCTGGAGCTAGCTGCGTGCCAAACAGGACCACTTGCTCCAGGAACTCCACAGTGGAGCTGCTCCATGGTGGAGTTGGTGGAGCAGAGCTGAAAAAACTAGAGCAGAGCAGTTCCAAACAGGTCCTAAGTAGTGTACATCCACTACAGTAGCTCTGCATCATCTACACCAAAGGTCATGCCATCACGGAGTTCACATGTTCCCAGACTCCATCTAAAACAGAGCTTTAGACTCGGCACTACAACAGAGAAATGAATATGCATAAATTGGAAGTAATCTCAGCCTACAATCAAGGTAGCCAAAGATTTAAATGAGGCTCAATCAAGACGGTTCCTCTTAACATCAAAATGGCTCCACGGAACATGTTCATAGAAGGACGGTTCTATTCTGTTAGCCTAATCTGATCCAGGAAGCGCAGTCCACTTGCTTCCTCTGACGGTTCCCGAAGACGTATAACGGGAAGTACGTATCCCCCACTCGAAGGCGGAAAGCCTGCTCCCCGTCGGCGACGAGGCGGAGGAATCATTCGCAGTACACGAGAGATCACACACACGACACGGGCTAGTCCAGAATTTTCCATCTCCTCTACTCTCCTCTTCTTTTGCTTTCCCGTTTGTTCCATTCTCTCCCATTCCCTCCCCGTCGCCGACCAGGCCGCCTCCCCACCAAGTGGTCCAAGTCCACCGTTAACCCTAGCCCTAGTCGCCCCGAAGCCTTGTGGGGGGAAGCGAGGTCCCGCCCGCCCGCCGCCGCCGCCGCCGCCGCAGCCGCGTGCGGGGAGGGAGGCCACCGGAGCACGAGGAGGGAGGGGGCACTCGCGGGGCGGGGATGGACGACGTCGACAGCGTCGTCCGGAGCGTCGAAAAGGCCGTCGCCGCCCCGGGCGACGATGGGAGCTCCACGCCGCTCCCCGAGACGGTGAGGATCCGCCCCCTTTTCCTGTGTAGCTCCGCGTGTTTCGGAATTGCCCGGTGGTTAGGGTTTGGGCCACGCTCGGTGTGGCGTCGGCAGGTGTCGTAGGGGTTGGGGATGGAGATATCTGGTTTAGTTGGCATGCTAGAAGCGCGGGTGGAGATGAATTGGGCTTGTTCTTAGGTCTGGGATGGCATGGATGATCGCCCGGGTATGGGAATTTGACATGAGCGTGCTGTTTGCGGAGTTCTATATGGGTTATGGAATATGGGTGACGTGTGGCACGCAGGTGTCCTTTTTCACTATCCATATTTGTGTTTCTGGCCAGGCGCGAGTGAGAAACAAAATCCTGCTTTTATATCCGAGAAATAGGCGCGTGTTTGAATTTTTTGCTGTAGCTGTTATGGAATGGTAGGAGCTGATTAATGCAACAGGCAATACTTAATTGTAGTTTGTGAAATTGTAAAAGGAAATATTTGTATCCAGCGTAGATTGGTCCAAATATGCTATGCAAGTGTCTGCTGTTTTCTGTGCTTATGGCCCGGTAACACCAACCTTCGTTAAAGCTGCTGCTGTTGTGTTCAGGTTTGCAACTATGCATGCCGTGTACCGCACAACAATAACTGTCATTTTGCCATATGGATATTAGCTTCTCTGAAACCCTGATTCACCGGTAGTATTAATCATATATGTTTTTCGTACTGCCCATTGGTGTGTAATATTTCAGAATTCAGAATGCTTATCTATAGTACCTAGAATGGTAGAATTCCATGTGATAAAACTCATAAAAGGGAAGAACACCTAGTCCTGTTATATAATGGATTTCAGAGAATTAGATGCATAACAGTTTGAACTTGCTTTAACCACTTAGAACTACTTATCTGAAATCATTGAAGTAATCTAATAGGACGATCACAGTGGCATAAGTGTGACTGTGTGAGATCCCAACTTTATCATGGCAGGAACCTGACTATTTTTGTATCACGCCGGACCATTCTGCATGCACACTTATGAAGGCCTGTACTCTATTAGACATTTTGCAATCTTCAGGCACTCCCTCTTAGGTGTACACATCTCATTTGAGCCTTTGCAGTAATAGGAGAAGCTGGTTTCCAAGATGCGATGTAGCATGGGAGCCATATATGCTATGTTGGTGATTCCGTGACTCATAAGCTTTTTCGGTGGGTTGGAACAGGTCCAAATTGGCAATTCACCTACCTACAAACTTGACAGAAAGCTTGGAAAGGGAGGATTTGGGCAAGTATATGTTGGCCGCCGTATTTCCTCTCCTAGTCTTAGTGACAGGACACCTGGTGCAAATGCTTTGGAGGTCAACTTGTCTTCTCCGGATGCCTTTTTGTGTGTTCACAGTCGAGGCTATCATACTTGCACAGTTGCATTTATATTCATGCTTTTCTTTATATCAGGTTGCAATAAAATTTGAACACCGAACCAGCAAAGGCTGCAATTATGGAGCTCCTTACGAGTGGCAAGTTTACAAGTAAGTGGCCAATTTGTCCTATTTTTTCTCGTGTCTGCAACTTATTTTACATTTGTACAATTTCTCTTTGGTGTTCTTTTTATGTACACATTATTACTGCAATTGGCATTTCTAGAATGCATATTAACTTTGTTTGTGTAAAACATTCATTGGGCAGCACTCTTAGCGGGATTCATGGTGTGCCAAGAGTACACTACAAAGGGAAGCAGGGAGAGTATTATATCATGGTAATGGGGCATGTACTCCTTGCCTCCCTTTTTATAGTTAATTCTTCTCCAGTTTGTATTTGTTTCTGGTTTCGGCATCTCTCTCTCTCTCACGCACACACACACACTCGCACGCACTTAACTATCTATCCAGCCCTCCCTCTCTCTCTTGTTCGCATGCGTGCATTCTTGCTAGCTCACCAGCTCGCTTTTTCCCCATGTTTCACTCACCACTTTCATGATGTTTTGTCATTTGGTCTGAAATTTCCTTTTTTTGCGTTACGGTCCAATTAATGCAATTTTGCATCCTGCATCAGTTTTGTAAAATCTGCATTACTATGACTAAAATGGCACTGTCATTAATGACATTAAGAGGTAAGGTATGCTAACTTGTCAATCCATTAACAACACAGTTTGTTTGCGTCTTGATCAGTGAAAAACTTAGAATATCCATGGCCGTCTTGCATGGTTGCTATGTGCACCCATGGTTAATGAGAGCATTGATAAAAGTTGCTTTGTCCATGGTGTAGGCATTCAAAAGACTAAAGGAATGACCTGCCTGTCTTTTGGGACATTAGTGGGTCTATGGAAAATAAAGTTCTGCCGTTTAGTACAATGGCTCAGAAAACATGATAGGGAAAATATAATTAATTTTTTGGGTTATTTATTACAATATTTAATGTTTATGTTTGAATTATTTTCAAAACTTATCAAAAAATCGTGAATTTATATCCACAATCTTGTTGCTCGTGACCAGACTCGCTTAATACCACTTTGCCCTGCTTGTAGCTGCCGCATATGCTTGCTGGCATACTGCCTGCTTGCTCACTCCATTTACTGCATTGCAAATATATGTACTGAATAAATTATGTTAATTTTATGAATAAAATTGGAGTTTGAGCTAGAGAGTTTGAATCAAGTGTTTAAATAATTTGACAAACACCAGAAAACAGTTAAACTTCAAGTTCACATAAATTGGACAAGCATTCCCTTCATTTTTCTTGAAGCACCCATTGTTTTCATTGTATAGCCCTTCACTGTTGGTCCTAAAATTTACTTTCCACATAGTACAGCCCTTGACTTTCCAAAGTAGAGTTCACTGTTGGACCTAAACTTTACTTGAAACTTCAATTCAGCCACAAAACTCATCTTTGTTAGCATTTGATTCAATGAAGTCCGTTCCATTAAGACCACCATTATCTCATGTACGGAGTATGTTGATATCATGGCTTGGTACCCTTGTGGTTGAACTGGTCCGTTTAGTATATGTGGATATGGTGAAATTAGTGAAGATACACAGAGAACTGATAAGTAGGTAGAGGAACACATGCACAGAAAATAAGCAACCTGGAACACATGCACAGAAAATAAGCAACCTAACTACCCAAACAATAGTTAGTGCCAATGTGTCAATATATTTTGAGGGATCTGCGGTTCCTAGAGTTACAATACTACCAATTATGCTAGCCAATGTATACTTAGAAACACATTAAATCAAAGAACCAACAAGACATTCCATGCAAACAACAATAGATGAAAGCATATTATCGTTGATTGGGAGTTTACGATGGGAGGTTGCAAATGTTTAAAAGTTTGTGGATCCAAATGGCAAAACTTAAAGCATAGGGACCCATCTGTAGTTTCAGATAAAGTTTGGGGAGCAATAGTGAATTTTAATCTTATTTTTCCACGTGCCACATTATGTGTCCTCATAGGCTGGACAACCAACCCCCCTTTTTGTTTTTCTAGGGCCATATTGTTAATGATTAATAATCTGGTATAAGGTACTTGACAAACTCACTGCTGTTAGCTTTGCTACTGTACTGTAATATTGGTAGCTCAATGAATTTCTAAAGACTTAAGAAAACTTTATTTTTTTTTGTGCAATATTCTTTCCTTTTTTATGAAAAGGTTTCAGAATAGTAAATTTGTGTGATGTTGGGAAATCTAGTTACCAATAAACACTTCTCTGCACTTGAATCATCTGGTAAACACCAAACTTTATTAACTTACCACAGTTCACACACATACACACACACACAGACACATACATATGCATATGCATACATACACGTACATACGCATACGCACACACATACATATACATATATACACAGTGTTACCTAGACACAGACACGAGTGTCGGAATCCGACTTGGATTCTGGCGTTTGATTCAGCAAATTTGAAAAAATAGGATTTGAGGATTTGTCTATATATATATATATGTAATTTTCCTATATATATATATAAATTATATTGAGTATATTTTAGATCACTAAACAGGATATAAATACTTATCTTCACATCACTTGTGGAGATAGGAACAGCAGATTACATATATTAGCTCTAAAATCTATCAAACAAAGAGCATAAAATTGTTCATGCTTTTCAAGGAAGCAATTAGGAGAAACATGCTTTTACTTTGCCTCAAAATTGTGATATGAAGTGAAGAGTAAATATGTTGCCCCATGAACGTCTCAGAATCATGTTGTGTCTCAAGAACATTGCGGTGCTTAGTGCTTACTAAGACCACACACACACACGCACACGCACACACATAGGGAAAATACCTTTTACACCCGGGTGTAATTACACCCACCTCTAATATACCACCTAAACAAACTTGAAATACTCCTTTATCACTTTAGGTATATTTGTATACTAATTATAAGATACTCCAATGTGAACCACACGAAAAATTTGTAAAGGAGTTCATAGCTTTTAGCATATTTTGTAAATACCCTCATATACGCGTATAAAAGGAGTATGTCGAAAAAATGTATACACCCCCCCCCCCCCCTAAAACAAAGAGCATAAAATTGTTCATGCTTTTCAAGGAAGCAATTAGGAGAAACATGCTTTTACTTTGCCTCAAAATTGTGATATGAAGTGAAGAGTAAATATGTTGCCCCATGAACTTCTCAGAATCATGTTGTGTCTCAAGAACATTGCGGTGCTTAGTGCTTACTAAGACCACATTTACTTTCCCCAAATAAGTGTCAAAGCCTGCCTCTTCTCTTTATAATCAGTGCATCATATCTTACTGCATAAGCCAACTTTTAGTCAATTATTGTGCCAAGATGTTCCTGTTGTGGTTACAGACCAAACAGAGAGAGAGAGAGAGAGTGGTAGTGGAGAGTTGAGTAAAATGAATGGCTTAGAGCCTTCCTCCCGTGACCTATGCCACATATATATTCATATGGGGAGTGTTGGTACAGTTATACCCTTACACATGAGTATTCCCCTAGGGAGCTCTTATGTCATTATACATGTCCTATTTCGGACCTAATGTGCCCATCGGGCTTAGGTGGGGCCACCCTACAACAGAGTCTCTCATGGTGAAGGGCTTCACGGCCGGCCATGCCGCCGGGTCCTTTGGCCCGCTCCGCCCCATCGGCTGTGATGCTTTGATGATCGGGATAGTTCGCACGCCCCACTGTGCTTGTCGCGGTATCTTCGGTCCGGCTCGCGCGACCTTGAGGCCGGCGCCGGGAAGTCCGAAGGCTTCGACGGGGCCGAGGTCGTGCTTGTGCGAGCCGCCGCCGCACCTGTGGCGCGCGCCGAGGCCAAGACACTGAGTAAGCCGAGGGCTTCGACCGGACCGGGGTTCGGGCATGCCCTACCTCGCACCACCTACCGTATTCAAGGATTTCCTGCTCCGCGCGCGGCTTGGCATCGCCGCCTCCTTGGCGTCCTCCTGCGATGCGCGAGGCCGAGACGGCTCCCGGGAGTACCCTGCGCGCCGTGATGTGGCGGGCCTTTTGGGGTCTTCACTGATTGCGCCGGGGCTTGCGAATGTCGCCTGCGGCCACTTGCTTGTGGTCTGTCCTCGGGTTGAGCCCTCTTGCTTTTGTGGTGTCGTCTCCGCCAGCGGCTTCGATGGCGGCCTCATACACGCGCACGAAGCCTCGCGGCCTGAGTCACCTCGTAGGCTTCGATGACGTTCGAACTTGAAGCCCGCGCCGGCCGCCGCTGCAGCACCGCGAAGAGCGGGACTCGGATCTATTCGCCGCGATGGGACGCGACTAGACGCAGGGGGTTCGGCCGCC
Organism: Dendrocalamus sinicus; assembly: GCA_036346575.1. Lineage (NCBI taxonomy): Eukaryota > Viridiplantae > Streptophyta > Magnoliopsida > Poales > Poaceae > Dendrocalamus > Dendrocalamus sinicus. Next base: position 6,942,439 of record CM070653.1, on the reverse strand, counting down.
ACCGCCGTGGAGGGTTGGCTCCGAGCCTCTTGCATGTCCCGCACACTCCGCGAGGTCCGTTAGTTCTGTTGAAACGCGCCGAGGGCCGCCGGCAGGCCGACTCGCGCATGGCGCAACGGGCCGTCGGTGCGCTTGGCGGCGCCACGGTGACGGCGGTGGTCACGACCTGCACTCCCGTGTTGCCCGCGATTATCGCGGAGATCCTCGAGCCGTTCACCGCTTCGCGCCGGGTGAAGAAATGGATGCGCCGCCGCCACCGCCGAGGTGGTTGTCGTGGGTGGGGTGGGGTCGGGTCGTCGCGTCGGTGGCGGGTTGGTCGTCGCGCCTACACCATTGCTCGTACTGCGCCGCCGGCCAAAGCCTTTGTCTTGGCGCGAGACTTCGCCGCCTCCACCTTCTTCTTCCTCGCCGCTGACGGTGACACTTTCTTTGGTGCCATCCTCCTTCGGATCTGGAGGCTTGCTCTTGTCCTCCCCATGGACGGTGCCAACTGTTGTGGTTACAGACCAAACAGAGAGAGAGTGTGTGGTAGTGGAGAGTTGAGTAAAATGAATGGCTTAGAGCCTTCCTCCCGTGACCTATGCCACATATATATTCATATGGGGAGTGTTTGTACAGTTATACCCTTACACATGAGTATTCCCCTCGGGAGCTCTTATGTCATTATACATGTCATGTTTCGGACCTAACAGGCCTACTGAGCTTAGGTGGGGCCACCCCTACAACAGTTCCCATTTCATCTAGCTTATTTGATCGATGATTAATCATGACCAGTGCAAAATTGAAAGGCTTGGTACTTCATTACCTAAAAATAGCATGTTCACCAATGGGATATGTTTCTGATGCAACCTAACTTATGTGCAGATTATGGACATGTTGGGACCCAGCCTTTGGGATGTTTGGAATAATAACTCCCACTCGTAAGTGTCTAATTGTTCTTCCATGTATTCTTGAATGTTCACCTTTGGTTTGCTCATCTAATTTGAATTGTCTCTGTTACAGAATGTCTGTTGAAATGGTTGCTTGTATTGCTATAGAAGCAATTTCTATACTGGAGAAGATGCACTCAAAAGGGTATGTAATATTCCTCTCTTGGCAACTGAGCATAATAGTTTGTTGCATGTTGTGTATAAAAACATCGCTACTCTTGTTTATGATAGGTATGTCCATGGTGATGTAAAACCTGAGAACTTTTTACTTGGACCTCCAGGCACCCGAGAAGAGAAGAAACTTTTTCTTGTTGACCTTGGATTAGGTAGTTTTGTTTCATTGTTCATTTCATAGGAACATTCTACTGTTATACTGGGCCCAATGGGTGTCAAATACATATGGTTCTTTTGAATTAACATTGATTTCTCACCACAGCTACTACATGGAAAGACATTGATACAGGAGAACATGTTGATTATGATCAGAGGCCTGATGTCTTTAGGTTTCCAAGAGAAATATTTTACTAAGTCCTAAAGCCCTTAGTTTTTCTTATTTATTACTAAACTGACATTTTCTTGTCATACTTGACTTGTTTGACTAAACAGGGGAACTGTTCGGTATGCTAGTGTGCATGCTCACTTGGGAAGAACTGGAAGCAGGAGAGATGACCTTGAATCCCTTGCCTACACACTTGTTTTTCTTCTGCGTGGTCGCCTTCCTTGGCAAGGATACCAGGTGAAGTTTGTTTAGACTTCAAAATGTGTGAAATTATCTTTCTGTATTTCAGTTCTGCTTTTTCCTTACTTTGAGCTCTCTGTGAATTAATTTTAGGGAGAGAATAAAGGTTTTCTTGTTTGCAAGAAAAAGATGGCAACCTCTCCAGAATTGTTGTGTTGCTTTTGTCCACAACCTTTCCGACAATTTATTGAGTATGTCGTGAACTTAAAGTTTGATGAAGAACCAAACTACACAAAGTGCATTTCTCTTTTTGATGGCATTGTTGGTCCAAACCCAGACATTAGGCCAATCAACACTGATGGTGCTCAGAAGGTACTGTATTTCTTTCCTACTTTGTTGCTTCTCATTAACTCAGAAGGTGTTATGAGTCTTATGACCACGCCCGGATGCTGAAATCATATAAATGTTAAATTTTATATTGCTCCCAGCCATTGCTTTTGTGGGAAGGGCTTGGGAGGCATTGCTTATTTGGGGAATGGGACTCTTTTCGATAGTATTTCATTTGTGCAATGTAGGCTAGCAGACTAATAATTGGTTGAATTTCTACCAGCTTATATATCAGGTTGGTCAGAAGAGAGGTCGCCTCATGATGGAGGATGATGATGATGAGCAACCTAAGAAGAAGATTAGGATGGGGATGCCTGCGACCCAATGGATTAGTGTGTACAATGCCAGGCGGCCTATGAAGCAGAGGTATGAATTGTATAGGTGTAAGCAAGCTTTAGTTGGAAAGAATATATTTTCATTCTAACCTCACTTCTTTTGCAGGTACCACTATAATGTTGCACATGGTAGGTTAACACAGCATATTTCAAAAGGAAATGAGGATGGCTTGTTTATAAGTTCAGTTGCCTCTTGTTCAAATCTGTGGGCTCTTATAATGGATGCTGGCACTGGCTTTACTTCTCAAGTATATGAACTTTTTCCATGTTTTCTTCACAAGGTAAGTAATTGTACTAGCCTTTTCTGTATTCCAGCATGTTTTGCATGGTTTCACACTTTGCATTATTGCAATTAATTTTGATCTACTTGCCTATGTTGCTATCAGGAATGGATAATGGAGCAGTGGGAGAAAAACTACTACATCACTGCATTAGCAGGTGCAAACAATGGCAGTTCTCTGGTGGTCATGTCAAGAGGTAATATCATTGATGCCTGGGCTCAAGATTAACAATACTTGCATATTGCATGCGCAGTACCAGGACTCTGATCATGGTGTCCTGGTACTGAGGTTTCTCAGGAATCTTGGAGCTTCTCCCAGGTATAGAATTGTATGACATTGGTCTGATAGGAATTGACAGATGATCCCTACAAAATTTAAGTTTTTATTTTCAATAAGCTATATTTGATGAGATTTACTGTACTAGATTAATCTTGACTGGAAGTGCATATTTCAAGGGTTTTTTTCCGAGGCAGCAAATTGCAAGCTTTTAAAGTTAGGTTCTGAATATTTGTGTTGTTCCACTTGCATATGGTTTATAGATTGCAACTGACTTTGAGCCTCCAGGAACACAATATGCCCAGCAATCCTACAAAGTAAGCGACTCATTTCCCTACAAGTGGATAAACAAAAAATGGAAGGAGGGTTTCTACGTCACTGCTATGGCAACTGCAGGAAGCCGGTGGGCAGTGGTCATGTCCCAGAATGCTGGCTTTATACATCAGGTATGTCTGTCCTTCTATTCAAGTCTTCTACTAACCTAAAAAAGTATACCAGATATGTATAATTTACCATTGCTGAATCTCACACAGAGAAATCGGAACATATGCTTATAAATATGAGGATACAATTCAGTCCCCGTGTTTAACATTTTCTGTTGTAGGTTGTGGAGCTTGACTTCTTGTATCCAAGTGAGGGAATCCATCGGCGTTGGGATAATGGTTATCGCATCACTGCGATGGCTGCTACATGGGACCAGGAAGCGTTTATCTTGAGCATCCCCAGAAGAAAACCTGCTGATGAAACACAGGAAACCCTGAGAACATCCGCTTTCCCCAGCCAGCATGTGAAGGTGACTTGAGATTCCCTCCCCCTTTTCTGAACTCCTCAGATTAGTCATTCTTGTGCACCTATTGATTAGTATGTTTGCAGGAGAAATGGGCAAAAAATCTCTACTTAGCCTCCATTTGCTATGGAAGAACGGTTTCATGAGGTCCGTTCTGTTTGGCTCATTGGCTGGTTCTTTGTAGAGTGTATTTACACCAACTGCCGGATTTATGATTAGATGGGGAATTTTGAAGGGCAACGGTATTTCTAATTTACTTAACTATAATTAACCGAGTTGATAGATGGCAAAGCCTGCTTCTGTCTTGTTGATAGGTGCCCTAGCATGAGGTTAAGAATGTATGTCGTGGTGCTGGGTTGTACTCGCTTGTACATAGAATGTAAAATCGTTGTGTTGTATGTTGTGACCTTGCTTACCCAGTTACCCATCATGCATATAGTTTTAATTAATATTTACCCTGGAGGTAGGCAACACAATTGTATAAACTTTTAAGTTGTGCTTACGTCTGGCTCTGTTGCTGTCTTTGGCTTTTTCATGCTTGGGACTCCCAACTGCGCCTCAATTCCTGTGGTCTCTTGTGATGTCTTGGGGTGTGCTTGGCTGAGTGTGGGAGTGACTCGTCCTTGCGTGGGATGATGCGGGTCTCTATTGCGTGGATCTAGTGACGTGTGATTGTTTTCAGAGGTTTATGCAGCTGTGTTCTATTTTACTATTCTTCGCTCGTTTGCTTTTCTGCAGTTCTGCCTCCTATGTAATTCTATTTGGTTAATTTCAGAGTACTATTCTGGTAATTCTTCACCTGTGCAAGGTCCTTTGAATCCTGGCACCGAACCGGTGCTAATAGGCTGGTCAACTTTGCGCCGCGACACAAGAAAAACAAGACTGCGCGCACGGATGAAGGCAGGCATGGTGCTGTTAGCTAGCTTCTGGTTTGTTTGCTCTACATTGCTGTTCTCTAGCTTGTACATGTTTTGCTCACCTCTTCAAGTGAACCACAAGCATGATATTTTCTGCTCTTCGAAAGAAAACAAGCCTGACTAGACAGATCACTCTGAAATCCGGATCGAGCTAGATGTATTACATAACGGGTTTTGTTGCAGGGAATTGAAGCCGGCGTTTCTATGTTTTGGGTGTGAGTGTGATGGGCATCCCTCGCTTGAGCCGCACCGTGGGGAAGTTGACGATGGTATCCTCCTCTGCCACCCACCTGCGCGCAGCATAGTATGAACATGCATTTGCATGGGGTTAGCGTCCGCGTATATTCAGCGTACAGGCAATCCTTATGTGAACAGTCAGATACATTGTATGGCAAAACTGGCACGAGCCGTGCCACATTACCTTAGTATTCATTCATGAATTGCGTGCATACACACTACCAGGTACAGATTTTCCTTCACGGTCTGATTTGTCTTCCTGACGGGCCTATATCCGTTCAGGGAAAATGTAACCCCTGACCGGTATGACTCAAAACCATCAGAGATACAACTATTATCCTTGAAGGTTTGAGGATCCCGACATGAAAGCTCTATCCTTACGTGGACACACCGTCAAGGAAAACTTTACCCCATTCTTATCCACACAGCTCACGTGAGAATGGGCTAATCTACACACAGCCACCAGCTCGATCGTCATCTACCCTTTCCCATCTGCCGCCGCATCTCCCCTCACCACCGCGTCTCTCCTCCCCCCAACTCCCACCGGCCACCGCCCTCACCTTCGCAGCAGCTCTATTCTCCTCTCCTAGCTCCTTGTTGCCTGCCACTCACCAAGGCGCAAACCCTAGATCCGTCGTCGCCACTTTCAACTCGCCCTTCAACCGCCGTGGCCGCTGCTCTTCCACTTCCCCTTCCCCACAGCGCTCATCACCGTTAGGGGCTCCCGTCAGGAATTAATCCCGGACGGGAAACCATCAGGCATTGGTTGTGATCCCTGACTAGATAGCCCTGATGGGTAATGCCTGACGGTGCCTGTCAGTGATTGCAATCCCTGACGGTTCCTGGCCGTCGGGAAAAATCTTGATTCTGGTAGTGATATGCGTGCACGCTGGATAGTTACACCTCTTTTCGTTCACACGTGCATATATGTATGCACGCACGCATGCAACTAAATACATACCTAGCTAGGAGATCGATCCATATATGCCACGTACCTGAAGTTGGTGACCATGTGGTGCAGAAAGATGGAAGCTTCGAGCCTGGCCAAGTCCAGCCCCGGGCACAGCCTCTGCCCTCCACCAAAGGGAGTGAAACCGCTGCTGCCCATCATATCCCTCTCCTGTACGTTGATATATCAATCACACGCACGCATGCATGTCCACAGACTAGCTAACCTCTACAACACATGCATGATTACAAGTTCTACAAAGAGGGAAGTACATGGTGTTGGATCTCACCTTCCACCTCCATGGATTGAAAGCGTAGGGGTCGTCGTAGATGTCGCCGTCGAGGTGGACGGAGCGGAAGTAGACGAAGACGCACCAGCCCTTGGGGATGAGATTTCCCTTCATCTCCACGTCCTTCACCGCCTTGCGCATGATCCCGCTTATGATGTTGCCGATCCGCAGCGTCTCCGTGATCACCTGCTCCCATGCATGCACATCAGTTGTGGTGTCGTTCTTGTTCGTCTCATCGGAAGACCGAGAGAGAGACATATATATACGTATATATGATGCTAGATATTAGCTGTAGCATCCTCAGCTGTAGATATTAACTCTCAGCTGTGTACCATCCTCGGATGGTAGAGGCTGGAACTTAGTTCCATTATCTAAAAGATATTAGCTGTAGCATACTTACATGCTGCGTGAACGTGAGTGACATGTAGTCTGTCCATTGCAGGGTTTCACCCATGTCTGATTTTCGCCTCTTCAGCTCCATGTTCTCCTCCTGCAGCATGCATCACACAATATGTACGTCGGTAAACTGTATAGTATATTACTTGCAGACAAACTTGTAAACTAGCGGTATTCATTATTAGCTCGTGTGTAAGTAATGTAAGAACATCTTCAATGCGTAGTAGTTCCAAGTAGTAGCTAGGAAGAGGGTGCCACATCAGCTAAAGTTACCACTCAAAACCTCCTACTCCAATGCATAGTACCTTCAAGATGAGTCCACAAAATCTGAAGCAAAGCTACAGTGTCCCACTCCAATGTGGGTTCATGAAATCTGAATCGAAGTTACAATACCTCCCTCCAATGTTACCCTAGAAGAAGTTGCTCCAGAATGGTCCACGCGAATTAGTTGAAGCAATTCAACTACCTATAATGTGGTATCTATTGTCCTACGTTGATGTTACTTTTTAGTAACAAAAAAGCAAATAGCCCTAAATGTAGAATAGTAATAAAGTATTTTTGTTACAAATCTAACAACACCACTTTATGTTACATAATTAGATGTTTTAAACATTATCAATGGTCAAAACTTGATTGGTCAAAGTCAACAGTGACAAGTAAACGCAAATGGTGGGAGTATATTTTTAGAAGACATTTTTTGGACTAAATGATATTAGGTCAGTTGAATGTATGTGCTATTGGGTGGGCGTCTCCATCAAATGCCCTGGTTTTCCGGCATCTCAGAATAAGTTATTACCCTTTTAAAAAAGAATTAGTTATATATTATCATGATTATTGCACGTCATGCACACGCTAGGCAACAAACGACATATTAGACGGGCCTCAACGAAACGACACTGATATCAAAGATTGCAAATAAACACGACACTAATTTATCAACAAAAAAAAAAGAGGATGGTTGAAGTAATAATGACGCATGAGAATATTATCAGTGACATCTTCTTGCTCCCTACATGACTTATTTTTGACTCGTAATAGCCTTTGCAACAGAACATCTCAAGAGAAATTAATATTGTTGTTGTCACACGTACGTAGCACATACCTCTAGTTGTTGTAGAGCCAGGGGGCATTCGCTGAGGTACTTCACGGCAAGCGTGATGAGCACCGGCACGGAGTCCTCCGCGGGGATCATGAAGTCGATCATATTGTCGGATATCAGCTCGTCGGTAAGCTCGTCGCTTCCGTTGCTCATCAGCACGTCGATTGCATCGCGCGGAGCACCACAGAGATCCTTGCCTTCGAAGATCCCCCTCCTCCTCTTCTCTTGGATGATCTTTCGTATCAACCTTGTCATCCTCTTCTTAGCCTAATATGTGCGTATGAACAAAAGCTTGTCATCATATTACTACAACAATTATATTCGACAAAAGAACTCACTGTTGAGTTCATTGAGAAAGGGGGAAATTATATCTGAGGCAATTTTGGTCAAATTACTTATGTGGGGGTGATGGTTCAGTATATATTTACCCGGAGGGACCTATAGAGCTGAGTCCCTGGAAGCTTAATGGGAAGGGATATCAAGCCGGCAATGAATTCGAGGAATTGTTGCCTGAGGTAATGCATTTCCTGACCTGGCTCCAACCCTATTAGCGCCCTCACTAGGATTTCAAACACAATCTGTGAAGCATAGGACATAGATAGGACTAATTAAGTTGCATCGAATAGTCAACTATTAACAACTAAAGGGATAAAATAAGATTTGCATGCTTCAGAAGTTGATTTCGATGAAAAAAGAAATGCCAATGTAATGTACACCATAGGCGCTTTTAAGCCTAGAAACCAGTACCCATGGAAGAATATTCATCTAAGCTTGCCAGGATCTCGTACAATCCTACGGGACCATTCCATCTTAATTAGATTTTCCCTTATTGAACAAACTTTATACGAAACAGTATATAATTGCAGGGTTCTGTGCTCATTAATCAATCGGAAACCAATTAATATATGATCGATAGAGGGAGTGGTAAGCTGAAAGCCCTATATATACAATCGATCCCTTAACTTTCTTTTTGCGAGGCCCTTAATGATGAACTAAATACACACTTATAATCCACCACTTAACTTCATCTCAGCCACGTGATCAGAAATTCAGAATTGACACGCTACGAAAGGCATATAAATGGACAAATGCTCACTCCCGAGTCCAATATATGGCCAAAAGACATCATGTATTGGCCCCACGTCCACACGTGTGCAGAGGAAGAAAACTTCAAGCCCACAGATATGGCGCCCATTGATCGAAACCCCGGCCGGCCGACACGGGCGCCGCACGTGTGCACGCATAGGCACTCGTGTGTGCGCCCCTAGGAAAACGCAACTACGTACATGCATGCAGCATGCAGATGGACACGAGTACTCGACAGTATACCAGCTGCCCACGTCACATACGTACCGACTTGGCCTCGTCCTGGACGCGCACGACCGCGCCGGCGCCATGTCCTCCGCGGCGGCACCATGCGTTCATGGCGGCGCCGACGCGGCGCTGCATGTCGGCGGTGACCTGCGCCTTGAGCTGCGGCGATTTGAAGAAGGCGCCGGCGAGGCCGTGCACCCGGCGCTGGAGGCCGCCGCCGAGCACCAGGATGGAGGACTCCCCCATCAGCTCCATCAGCGACCGCGGGTACCACGGCACGAACGCCGACGCGTCGCCCTGCAGCACCGCTCGGCTCACCTCAGCGTCGGCGCTCACCACCGCCGGCGACCCCCACAGGTGCGACTTGAACACCTTCCCGTACCTGCACAACCAAAATCGGTGGTGTTATAAAACCAACAGCAGAAAAAATATGATCGAAAAGAGAGCACACACAAATTCAACGTTAAAAAATTTTTAAAGAAAAAATCACGGATTCACAAAAATAAAATTCACTATACGATGAGATATTATAAATACAGAGAACTTTGACGTATCTCAACCGTGCGACTGTAGGAATACATATATAGTCTAGGAAACAAGAGTTCCTAATGAAGAAGAAAATTAAATCAGAGTCGGCTATGCTAGCTGTTACCACGTCTGATACGGCTTGACGCATGCATGGTTCAGCGCCACATCTGGCGTAGGTCCGACAAGGACACGATGATAAATTGGATCAAACTTGAACAATATCTACCTTAAGACAAATTCACTCTTGTAGCCAAAATATGAAAATCTCCTTAAAGTAAGTCTTTATATAATTATATAAAAAAACTTATGCCTCGAATGTTTATCGGACTAATCTCAATAAGAAAGATTAAAATAATATTATCCAAACACTTCTTGCGAAGCAAAATTAAGTAAACCATCAGCAGATTCAAACACACAGCTATCAAAAAAGCAGACAAACAAATCTAGATCTTTTGTAGTTCATAACCCCAATGAAGTCTGAGTTTTCATAACCCCAATAAAATTTGAGTCCATACAACTGACCTCCTAAAATAAATGCTCAATCATCGAATGGCATAAACCAAAACATCACATATGACGTTGAATAGATAACAAAGAACTCATATCATGGAATTTGGTATGCTCCAGTTGAAACATAAAACTTGGCAAACAAAACTCATTAAAAGAGCAACTTGCACATGTGGCCATCATATACACCAAACTGTCAGCTTCAAAGGTATTGGAATTCCATGACATGGTTGAAACTACTCTTATAAAATTATCTGGATGAAAAACTCGTATTCCGTTAATGAAGTATAAACTACAGTAGACCCCTCGTATCGAGCTGTGACAAATGGACAAACATTGTGGTATCCACGTAAAAATAAAACTCCTTGCACTTAAATCCTTCATCTTAATATGAAATTAGAGCAAAATATTCACTTTCAAACAGCAAAACTCTAGAGAGCATCATGCTAGCCACCACTAGGGTGTAATCAAATTTTCGAGAATTAATATTATCAGAGTTTCTATAATGGTCGTGCAAGCGATTCAAATTGCAACATATTCAAATAGTGAATAAAACACCAAATTCAATTATCTTTCACAACTGACATTGTCTTTTTTCCGAAGTCTCTTCGATTGAGCGTAACCCAAATTAACTCATTGTGTTGAAAAAATTGTATCTCCACCTTAGACTCTATATGTGCTGATCTTGCCGCTATAACTCATAGTAGACGACGAATCATCAAAGAAATTACCAATGATTAATCTCACATAGATACCACCAATAATACACACAATAGTCTGAATTGCAATGAACTTCACCTCCAACCAAAATATACAGAGCTAATGACACAGTCTCTTGATGGAAGATAACAACTGATTGAGGCAAAAGATTATTGACGGATATGGCGTAGTACGACGCCAAGGCATGACGTTGGGCGGCATGGGTGATAATGTTAGTGAACCTTGAACTGGAACAGTCGCCTAGGTAGAGTGCGGTTTAATGCTCAATACAGAGTCGAATAGTAAAATGTAGTCGAGATGAGTCCTCGATGTTGCGCCTCAGTGGTGCGTAGGGCTGCCTTGTCCATGCGATGGTCACCCTGGAAGTCTCCTCCTAGGGGCAGCGACTTTGATCTTGAATTTGGAGTTCTGATACCATATTGAGTTGTATGCACTAACCAATTTACACAAAATTCTAAGCTGATGAGGAAAGACGAGTAATTCATTTATACTTTAACACTTCCCCTCATATGTAGGCTCGCCTATCCCTAAGACGTGGAATAGAAGTGGGATCCAATTATTTTTTAATTGCATCAATTGGGTTTCAAACTCAAGACCTTTTGGCTTCGATATCACTTAGTATAAAGCATACTGTAGAAATATATCATCAAAAGAATGGGAGACACGAATTTAACATGAAAATCTTTGCGGGGAAAACCATAGACGCACGAAGGCGGAATTCACTATATGAGGAGATATTACAAATACAGAGCAATTTGGTGCATTTCAACTATGTGACTATAGAGATACATATATATAAGACTAGGAAACAAGAGTCTCTAATGGAGAAGGAAACCGAATCAAAATCGGATGTGTCGGTCGTTACAATGTCTAATATGGCTTGATACATGCACCGCTCAGCGCCACATTTGGCACAACATCTGACAAAGACATGATGACGAATTTAGATCACACTTTAACAAGTTGTGGAGCCAGAAAATTAAATTTCAGAAGAACAGTCTCGCAGTAATAAATTAATGATATGCTAGGTACAAGTTGTATCTGAACGGGTTGGTGTATGATCTAGTGTTTGGTTATCCCGATAGGATTTGACAAAAATAAAATAAAATCCTTCCTAGCTCATATCAGATGGTACCAGAAAGAAACGAATTTTTTTTTTAACACTATGCAACCATGCAGGCAAAACCCGGCTAGGGCAGAGCCAGAAAATTATCATGAAACGGTCACATAAAAAACAGATTAGTGATACTCCACATACGAGCTGTATCTGGATAAATGGTGTGCAGGATTAATATGGTGGCCAGATTCATACAATTTCATCCCACACAACAAAAATTTAACACCATGCAACAACTATGTAGACAGGTATTAGAGATGCTACTCACAGGAGGCAGCGCTTCTCGACGAAGGACTCCGGGCGCGGGGAGTAGGCGGCGGAGATGAACGCCAGCGTCTCGCCGACGAGCGGCCACCCGAGCGTGCCGCCGGGGAGCCGTGCTTTGGCCGTGTTCGTCGACGTTGGCCATGTCTTTCTCGACCGCACGGCGGCGGACATGAGCCGTAGGATGACGGCGGCGACGAGCAACGCCGCTGCGACGGACGCGACGCACGCCTGCCAAGAAACGCCGGCCGTCGCGTGTGATTCCGTCACCATGTTGTACGAATTGGAACTTTGCAAGAGAAGAGACGATGAGACAGTAAGCAGGGTGAGGACTGAGGTGAGAGGCGTGCTTACGTATATATTCTAGCTACAAGATAAGAGTGACGTGTGAGTGCAATGTCCAATGTAATCATGACCTTTTTCGCAATAAGAAATTAATCTCAAATTTTTCTTTTTTTTGGAGCAATTAGTTTAGTTCCCGTGTTGATCATGTGATGATTGGGTAGTTAGCTTGCACAGTTGTTTTGGGTCCTACCTAGCTTAGGACGGAAGGAGAGAGGAGATTTTCTTTGGCTGTAATCATATTTTTCATGCCTTGCGAATTTTTCATGCACAATCAGCGCGTATGATCCATGGTAGATCCCGTTTGAAAACATGGAAATTCTATATAAATTTTGTAGGAAAGAAAACCCACGCCTACCGGATTGTAGCGATTTCTACTAAATTCCTATAAGAGCATGTACAATACAGGTGCTTAAAGAGATATTTAGCAACGAAAAATTAATTTTTCTTGCCACATAGAATAGATAAAGTGCTTATTTTAAAGCATCGATGCTTAAATAAACATCGGTGCTTAGTAGGTGCTTATGTGTATAACTATATCTATTAATAGATAATATAGCATCTAAGCACCCACGGAAGAGATACTTGCATTGGAGAAAATAACTTTTGCATAGATGCTTGATGATATGACTATATTCTCTTTTTAAGCATTCATATATAATCATGTTGCATTGTATATGCCCTAAGAATTTGACGTTCCAAAGTCCAAACGACGCCTTACTTGGGAAAATCAAGTGGCAACACAGCGGTTGAGATGTTTCTATTTATACAAGACGTCGTCCCTGCCTCCCTGGTTGTGCATTCGATTCCCGTCACGTCAACCGCGAGCTGGTGTCTAGGGTTCATTTCCTTATAACCACAGATTTGGAAAGCAGCGGATAATACCAAGTGGTTAATTACTTTAAGCATGCACGATGGCCTGGCATATTGAATGGCACCGGCCTCACAAAAACTAATTTGGGCCTCACTTGAGTAGAAAGCGAAATTTGCGTGGCCTTTAGCTGCAAAAAAGATTCCAAGTCTCAAACTTTAGGTGCATGCGTGGTTGAGCGAGGAGATGCAGTGGTGAAGTCATGATGAAATTAGGAAGGGGTTTAGAAGACTAAGCTATTTTTTAACAAAACACCGAAGATGATTAAATTAAATTGAGGTATAGTTTTGTGTGATTTAAATTTATACATAAATAAAAAAATAAATACAATAAAGATATCTCATATAGGATTAGTAAATATACGAAATGTAGGCTTGAGTCTAACGAAGCATAAGAGCAAGTTTAATAGTACAGATAGCTACTACCTCCAATACATTTCTATGTCATCAAAAGATAATGATGCAGTCAACTCATACAATAAGCTGGCTATAAGTTGTCTCCACGAGAGCTCTCAATCATTTAATACATACATGGGTATTGATAATTTAATACATGCATGGGTATAACAATTAGTTCTATGGGTACATGCATGGATAATGCATCTTTTCCTGTACTATAGCCTGACTCTTGCATGAGAGTCGGCTTGGCTCTCTCTCTCTCCTTTTCTCTCCCCTCCACATAGGACTATGCTGATATGGATTCCCTTGTAGCTAGCATAGTCAGCCTTATTAAACTTGCTCTAAGCTCGCCAAGTGGCTATGTCCCGGATGAAATGTATCTATCCAGCTGCACGTGAAAAAGCACTCCCAAGCAGAGATGTGCACATGTTTAAAAGGTTTAATAGCGGCCGAGGACATGGACGGCATCCTATCTACAATTGGGACGCAGCTCGTTGCACATAAATACAAATAAGTTATATACGGGTATCAGCATGAAGTCCAAAAATAAAAAAAAACTACATGTCATACCTACAATGATGCAATGCTGTCACGACTAGTTGCATATAATTACAAATACGGAATTTCTTATTTTCACACGTGCATACCTTAGATGAATAGAACACATACCTGTGGAAGCCGTTCGATCAAAGCAGTATCATTGTGTGGCCAGACAAAAAAGCGATGCAACCTTCTTTTTTGTGGCGTAGTGTGTCTACGGGAATCATATGCACATATATATGAGGTGTAGCCATGATAGGTGGGTCCTAATATGTAAGGTTGCATTATTTATCTGTCTAAGATAGAGACATCAAACACAACGGTTGAGAAATCAATTCAGAACTCTCTCCTTTTTAATACTCTAAAATCAATCAAGAACTCCCTCTCCTTTTTAAGCTGAGGATTTTTTTTTTGTGATTTTTCTGCGGAGTCTTCACTACAGTGTTTTTTTCGTCTTGAGTACCATTATACTGATTTGCTCTCAAATTTATTAGGAATTTGTTTTTGAATTTTGTATTGATCTGCTCATAGAATTATATTGAATTTACTTTCGAACTTATCCTGGATTTTCACTTAGATTTATGGTGATTTGCTCTAAAACATATCTTGAATTTACTTTATGAATTATGTTGATTTGCTCTCAAACTTATACCGATTTGCTCTAAATATTATCCTGAATTTGCTTCAAAATTTTTATTTATTTGCTCTCAAGATTATGCTGACTTTGATTTACTCTAAATATTATACTAAACTTGCACAAAAAAACTCTAATTTTTTGGCGCGCTGTGAGTTAGACAGAAACAAATAGTAAGGTCTGTAGTGTGTTTTTTGTCATTTAGTTATAAATAGGTGTGTGCGCGGATACGACAGAGGACGCACGACCGGATTGTAGTTGCATCCATACAAATAAGCTTCACGTCTCGGCACGACGTCAAAAAATATAACAAAAAATTAGATGTAAAATCTACTATGATGCAATGCTATCACGATTCACCACTAGTTGCACATAAGTATAAATAAGCTACATATATTGGCTAACTGGGCCATTTTATTCTTTGCGAGGAAACAAGAGTTTTATTATTACTCATCAGAGTTTTAATCAGTACAAAGCAGAGGCCTGATGAAATCAGGGGCGTGCTAAACACAAAACGCTCTGACCCGTTTTCGTAGCAACTCATGAGCGACGCAATTCTGAACCCCCGATTCTGACGAAATCGGGCCGGTTTGTATGCAACATTTTTAGTTTTACAAGTCATGGTGTTTGGTATCCAAGAAATAAGCAGTAACATCCTCGCAAGAAAATAATTAAGTAGTAGCATGTATATTCTCCATCGGCCGATTTCCGATGGTTTTCCAAACCCTGCCTTGGATGATCAGATGGACGGCCGGTTAGGACTGCTAAATGCCCACCGAGAAAAAAAAAATCATACGAGTGGGTCGCTTAGGACTTTGTGACTTGTGAGGGACCTTTTTAGGAATAAACTCGTTAAAGCACTTCTATAAGACCGTGGATATATAGGCTTTGCGCCAAACGAGCTCTGTTTCTGATTTCTGAACGCGTCGATTTCTTAATTTTGTTTTTGTTTTGATTTTTTTTATTTTTTTTGTATTGTTTATAAAGATATAACGATATTTTTATCTTTTTTCTTAATTTCTCGCTAAAAGTCATTACAGTGTAATTTTAGTCAGAAGCTAAAATCCAGAAGCCCGTTGAAACAACACCTAAGTCTTGAGATTAGATCCTAATAAACTATATATAAATTAAGAAAAATATTGCATAAGACTGGTCATGATATTTCAGCTTTGGTCAATTTTTTAAAGAAAAAACTAAATGTATTACTAGTTGGACCACAATTGGGCAAATGGGCAAGAGACCATGGAGATTCTCACACGAGTCAGAGACAGCATCCAAGGGAAGGACCATTGATATGTGGCTCTTCGAGTTCACTCTATCCAGTATTTGAACGAAGGGTTTCTTTAGCCAGACGCATACGCACGCATACCATATACACACACAAATATGTCACCTTAATATACACCTAGAAAAACAAAGGCAAGGATAAATTTACGGCCTTACGAAGTTTCCACTGAGACATAAGCGTGTGTATAAAAATGAACATTAAGATTTAAACTTTAGTAGGTGAAATCGTACACTTACAACTCTGTTACCTTACTAAGAGGTTGTTCCCAACAAGTTTTATAGGGGCGTTCATATTGGCTTCTGTTTAGAGAAGCCAAAACCCAATATAAATACTCAGTTTTCCGAAACGGCTTCTTCACTCCACTCGCTCACGTCTCGCTCCGGAAATAAGGAGGAGGTCACGGATACATCATGCATCTCATTCCTCTCGATCTTGTCTCATGCACACATCTCTCACTCACTTTTCGCACCGCTCGTCCCTTATTCTAGAAGACACTTTTTTTAGCTACTGATATTTATTTTTAGCTAAAAGCTATAAACCATAACCAAAGGCTATCAGACGCAGTCAATACGAATGTCTCCTACATTATCCTACTATTATGGTGTGTTTGGTTTGGAGTCAGGTAAGGATGGAATGAATCCATCCCTGTTTTTAAGGATGGAATCGTCCCCATCCCCTATTGTCCCTGGAACCAAACACACTATTAGAGGCAGGTAGCGAGGAAGAGGGACAAGCCTATCCCCTCATTTTTTAGGGATGGGGGCATCCTCAATTTAGGGGAATACTCCCGGGATATTCCCCAAAGGGGATGGACTCTGTCCCTGCTGACTCCAATCCAAACAGGTCCAAATCTAGAATCGCCCCGTCCCATACCCTATTGTCCTGGAACCAAACACACCCGAGAGCTCTTAATCATTGGATATTCCCTTGTTTAATTTATTTTGTTTTGATTTCCCATCCTTAACTAACCACGAATATTTTTCATGTGGCAATTGGATATTCCCTTGTTTAATTTATTTTGTTTTGATTTCCCATCCTTAACTAACCACGAATATTTTTCATGTGGCAATTGGATATTCCCTTGTTTAATTTATTTTGTTTTGATTTCCCATCCTTAACTAACCACGAATATTTTTCGTGTGGCAAGCAAGATTCGATTTTGATTGGCTTACTCTTTGGTGCAAGTCACTCTCTGTGAGATCAGATTTTAAACCGATGGCTTTTATTTCCTACGGCAAAGAAATTAAAGATCCCATTCTCTTCTCTCATCTCAAACAGGTAAACTATCCATCTCCTCTCTTGCGCACATACCTCTAACAAAATCTTGACAGTGAGGTTTTCCAATTGGAATAACAACAGCACTAACAACACCAACAACAAACAACAAAGATGCCAACACGTCCGGCCACTCATAAGGAGACATCATTTGTCACTGGCACTGTGCAAAGACATGTCACACTGTGATCAAGAACAACTCATATATTATCACACTTGCAATTTCTTTTAATTTCTTAGTTTCGACACGTCAGCGAATGGATAGACACATGCATGTGCATCCGCTGATAGTATAATGGCCTGACCCTATAGTACTTTGCAGTAAAATGTGCTCTTAATATTATTATATCCACAGTTGCTGGTTCCAAGCAATGATGTGACCAGAGACCCAAACCAAAAGCCCATGCCATTAAAGTGACTCTTCACACTCCAATCACTTGTTTAAAGGGCAATCAGTATGATTGCACACAGCTGATGATGAGGCTCTCCTCTTTGCCCATTGCACCTTGCATGGTTCTGTTCAAACTTTGCATCCAAGATATGATTAGCCAGTGGTCAAACTAACACTTATGGTTAGGTCTAAAGGAGCCTTGGTTATTCTATTTTGTGGCAGCAAGTGATGCAATCATTAGCTAGTCACTACACTTTTTTTAGAAACAAAAATATCTAATATTGGAAAAGTCAAAATTATTAGTCAGCTAGCACTTGATGCCTTTGATGCTACGATGCCTAAGTGGTATAGTGGGGTCACTTAGCAGAAAAAACCTAAGTTAATACATAACGGATTAAGTATGTTAATCTAGGTTAATTGGTAGAGCTTGAACTAATAACTGGAACTTAGTGTTGGAAATGTAGGTAATTTTTTAAATTCCAGGTTTTACCAGGAAGCAAATATCGCAAATAATTAATGATGCATAAATAAGTACTAACAACAGGCAATATAGCGTACTTAAAATATATATAGAAATAGAATTTAAACAAAGCCGATCGGTTAGACGAACGATTTACAGTTAGGTTTGATGAAGAATAGGAAGCAGCACAGACTCGATGCAGTTCAGAATGTAGACATAGTAGTGAAGTGAGCAGTCACACAGGTGTGCGCTGCCTAGAAACCTTAATGCCGCCCTATGCAGGTTCTCTCTGTGGCAATGGTTCGGTGCATGCCAAGAAGAAAGGCCGGCGTGGTTGAGCGGCTTGATAGTATAGCACAACTATCCCCAGAGAAGGTGGAAGAATGGAGGAATTCTATCATTTCTCTTGGACGTCTCCAGGTCCTTTTAAGGGCACTGCAATCACTTACTAGTAACTGCGGCCATTAAATATAATTAAAACACTGGTAACTGGCTCATCAAATTACATAATGATATTTATATAGTGTTTATCAGTTCATGGACATTTCAAAAGGAGAGAGAAATTCATGGTGCGCAAAAAGAAAGGTGGATTTGGTTTACTAAGTGGCTCGCCACATCATAGCGCGGTCGCATGTTGCAAGTTACAAGTTACAAATCATGTGATTTTCATGCAAAAATACACGAATATGCACGTGCACATGTGTGTTTAGACAACGTCTTTCTCATGCCATCTCCATTCATGTGTCTCATGTTTCATGTTTCAAAGAGTGGTAATGACTCTACCTTATAAATTATCTTCCCTTCACTTGGCTAAGCAATATAATACTAAATCATGCATGCGTTGGAATTATAGAAAATATGTCTCACACTCGTATGGGCATAATTTCTAATACTTAGTTGTTTTCCCTCCAGTCTTATGACATATACCATTATGTGCATATCAGGTAAAAGGCATTTAGTTCGTTTTTGTTCTTCTTTGGTTAGATTTGTCCATGTTTTAATGGACATAATTAATCAAGTGTCTAGATCAAGATGTTGTACCTTTGGTGTCAGGGAACAAATGAATTAATCTGTGGTTAGATTTTCCTTGAGTAACAAATTTGTTGTAGCTTTAAGCCGGTGAATTAATCTAGACACCCCATATCGAGTGCATTCTTGGTGAACCAGACACAAAAATCTTTTAGAATAAAAACTAGGTGAGAGAAAGGAAGCTGTAATGATTCTATTTTTGAGAATAGGGCCAACAAGTTTTCTGCAACAATTCAGAAGTTTAGTTACAAACAAAAAGAGTATCATGCCTTCTTACGAGTATTTAAAAAGCATTAACTTGATTAAAAATGACATAACAGTCAAACAATAATAGCTTTATGGGCATCCAAGTCTAAAATTTAACTTACATTCAGAAGATCCGAAAAATCCCCCAGGAACGTTTGAGTATGGTCATAATCCTAACATGAATGCTGAAGCATCCCTTCTTCTCTTGTGTCTATTCTAAAGAAAATAAACAATATTGAGTGCACTAGGTACTCAGCAAACTACATAGAGATGCTATATAACTAATATGCAAGGAGTTCAAGTAGATAGAGTCATAGGTTATAATACGATAATATATGCAAATTGCTGGTAAAGAACTTTGCATTTAAAATAGTAAAATAATACTTAATTAATAAGGGTTTGTCATCCATAATTTTCATATTAAAATCCTCTAAATTCTACTTATACCTTATTGCTAGAATCAACCATAAAACACAACTCCATTAACCGGGAACATGACGTATTCGAATACCATTTATTATACTCTACAAAGTTATCCAACTTTACCCATAGGATATCTCAGACACATTGTCAAGCTATAGACATGCAATATGTCAGCGTGCAACTGAGTTGACACACTAAGGCCTTTCACTGCTCTCCTCTTTCTAGCTTCTACCTGGTAGGCTCATGGCCATACATTGTCAGTAATCCATTGGCCAATGCGGAAACTATAAACTGACACTAAGTGTACCTACCATTGTGAAATATTACAAGTGACTTTCCCATCCCACTTCCATACTATTCTGTTGTACGCGGGCCATTCTATCGCAATGGAAAAACTAATCCTCCTATAGATATTTAATCGAATTGAGCAACTATCAAACCAGGTCTGACAAACTAAAACTTACGATTGAGTGATTTCTATGGCCTTTATTCAGCATAAGGTTCTAGTCTTTGCTCTTCACAAGTAAGGCAACAACTCATAAACCCAGTGCGTTACGACACTACCACCAATTCATACCAAAACCTCCACCCTAGAGTAAGGTCGTGGACTCCAACCATCTAATGGCTTTCAACGAGTCATCCTTAACATTAGTACCATTTAAAAATCTTTTGGCATGAGGCTGAAATATTCTTAGTAGTTGAAGTAAATCATTTTAGTTGTACTATCTACTAATAGTTTATCCATACAGTGATTAATTACCAAAATTATTAATGTGAATATGACTTTGATAAATATGATAGAGCTTTTTGGTAGTAGTATCTAACTATTCATCATGTCTGACAAGGATATAATAATCCTCAAATTATTTTTTATCTGTAAATGATATTATTACGTCATTATACTCCTTGAGTATCCCTTATCTATAAGGGAGAGATTTCACCAGGTAGTCGTAAACTCTTCTGTGACCACTCCTCAGTCGTAAGCTCTTCTACGATTATTCCTTAGTCATAAACTCTTCTATGACCATTCTTTAGTCGCAAGCTCTTCTACGACCACTATTTGGTCATAAGTTTTTCCACAACCACTTCATGATCATAAGCCTTTTCACGAGTGTGACATGGTCATAAGTCGTTCTATGACCACCTTATGTTCGTAGACTCTTGTATGACTAGTTTAACTTCGACTGGCTTGTCTACAATAGACTGCCACATCGTGGGTCTGTCGACAAGGCAATTAGTGTACACACTTATTCGCTGAAATAACTACGCAAAACTTCTCTCTGGCAATAACTACCGGACGACAAGTGAGATACCACGTCTCTAACAATAACTCCCATCGAACAGTTATCATCTGAAACGTTAAGGTGTCTTTTCGCATGGAACAACTGCCACCACTTTGCATGCTATATAAATGTTGACATCAGGGAGAAAGGAGGAGGATCGGAGATTGGGACAGAGATGCAACTGAAGTAGCGCATGACATTCCACATTACTTTCTTTCCCGATTGTAATCAGTTTATATAGTAATAGCAACATAGGAGTAGAGTTATTATTCTCCCAGGAGAAGGCCCGAACCTGTATATAAATCCCTATGTATTTCTCTATGTGATCGTAACCAGGTCTTTGAAAGTTCCCCTAAATCCAATAAATCACACATAAGGTCAGTATTAAAACACTGACAGTTGGCGCCGTCCATAGGGAACATCTTCGCCGAAACTCTGTTAATTCCTTATTGGCAAGTTCTCTTCTTTCTAATGTCCTTATGGAGGAGAGTGGAACGAGGAAAACTGGTTTGACCTGGCTGACTACGCAGATCTCGACATAGATGCCGACTATGACTACGAGCAGACCATGCTTTCATCTAACGGAGAGGCTGTCTTTAGAGATCCATCACGAGATTCCGGAGATCGCACCGCAGATAAGGTTAAGGACGGATCCTTATCCCCCACAACACTACGCTCAATGGAAGAACCAGTTTTCTCAAAGGGCAAGAGTCAATCTGACCACAATAGGACTCGAAACATGATGAGAGACCTATCTCTAAATGTTCGAGTCCCTCAGCGGTCGTCTGATCAAGCTCAGCAAGTCTTGGAATCTAGAATTCAGGGTTATACCATTGAGCACATCTATGGAGGATCTTTAGCATATGAGTCAAAATGATAGTATAAGGTTGTTGAATGTGAGATAAACTCTATTGATCCTCCTTTTGTCAACAAAATTCCAAAGTGATCGGAAGTCACTATCTCCTTTGAGAAGAGTAACTGTCCAATCCCTTCAACTCGGCTAGGTTAGTTTCTAATTGTGGTCGAGTCCACCATCAATAATTATCATGTAAATCAAGTGTTAATTGATGGTGGTAATTCTTTAAATATCTTGTTTGTAAGTGCTCTGAACAAGATGCAAGTTTCTCGAACCAAAATAAAGCATGTACAGTACTCATTTCATGGGATCGTACTAGGATCTTCGGCCAAGCCAATTGGCCAATTTTCTCTTTCTGTCACGTTTGGTTCTCCAGGTAACTTTAAGGTAGAGAAAATCTCTTTTGATTTGGTCAATTTTGACATGGAATATAACATGAAATCTGTCGACCAACTCTAGCATGTTTCTTAATTGTTACTCACTATGCATATCAATGTCTTAAGATGCCAAGTTCCAAAGGAGTAATCGCAGTTTGTTGTGATAAAAAATGGAGCTTACATGCGGCTGCAAGTCCCTCGAGATGGTAGGCCAGTTGCCAACTTGGGAAGTAAGCAAGACACAACCTTCAACTAAGCATTCAAAACCTAAAGCTGCACTGAAGCCGAACGAGTAAGTTAAAGAAGATCCCCCTAAATCTAGAGGAGCCTTCGAAGACAGTTTGCATTGGGGTTACTTCCAACCCTGCATAGGAAGAGGCCCTCATCACCTTTCTCTGGGCAAATGCAGATGTCTTCGCGTGGCAACTATCCAACATGCACAGGGTCCCTAGGGAGGTAATCGAGCATAGGCTAGCTTTATGGCCTGACAAGAAACCCGTAAAATAAAAATTACGGAGAATTGCACCTGATCGATAGGAAGCTATTAGATCAGAATGGGACAAGTTACTAAAAATAGGCTTTATAAGTGAAGTCAATCACTCATAATAGTTGGCTAATCCTGTAATGGTTAAGAAGTCTAATGGTAAGTGGCATATGTGCATAGACTATACCGATCTTAATAAAGCTTGTCTAAAAGATGATTTCCCTCTTCCTCATATCAATCAATTGGTTGACTACACTGCTGGTTATGAAGTGTTAAGTTTTTTAGATGCATACTCTAGTTATCATCAGATTAGTATGTCTGTAGAAGATGAAGAGAATATCGTATTTATTACACCACTTGGAATAGTTTGCTTTTTCAAAATATCATTTGGTTTGAAAAATATAGGACTTACTTTTCAACATTTGATGCGATTGCCTTTTTTACTTCAACTAGACCGAAATTTGGAAACCTATGTTGATGATCCAGTCATAAAGAGCATCAAACGACTTGATCACATTTCAAACCTGCAGAAAATATTTGACAACCTCAGAAAACACCGCTTGAAACTTAATCCTGAGAAGTGTGTGTTTGAAGTTTGTTAAGAAAAATTGCTCAGATTCCTTATTTTTGAAAGAGGTATCAAGGCAAATCCTGAAAAGATAAAGGCCATTGAGCAAATGCGACCTCCAACCACTAAGAAAGAAGTCCAGAAACTCACAGGGTGCGTGGTGACTTTAAGTCATTTCATCGCATGACTAGGAGAAAAAGGACTTTCTTTCTTTAAATTTTTAAGGAAGGACGAGAGTTTCGAGTGGACGAAGGAGGCTAACGACGCCTTCAAGGATGTCAAGAGGTATCTTATGAGTGCTTCCGCTTTGGTTTCTCTGAAACCAGAAGAGACACTATTAATATATCTAGCTACCATGTCATCAGTAGTAAGCATAGTACTGATCACAAAGCACGAGAATATTCGACGACTAGTGTTACTATGTAAGCGAAGTTTTACACGGCCCTAAGGAGCGCTACCCTCAGGTTCAAAAACTTTTATATGCCTTTTTCATGTCTTCAAGGAAACCAAGGCATTATTTTAAGGCACACAAAATAATTGTGCCATCTGAATTTTCCTTAGGAGAGATTCTCTAGAACAGGGAAGCAGTGAGATGCATGGCAAAATGATCGGTCGAACTTGGGGAGTTCAATTTCCATTCCATGTCCCGAATAGCCATTAAATCCTAGATTTTGGTAGACTTTATCATTGAATGGACAAATCCTGAACCTGTTCAGTATCCCTAGTACAGCTCCTACAACCAGTGGATGATGTACTTTTACGGGTTGCTTACGCTTAGTGGCTCAGGGGATGGGGTGGTCCTAGAATATCCTATTGGAGAGACCTTAAAGTATGCTATTCAATTAAACTTTTCTGCAACTAACAACGTGGCTGAATACGAAGGTTTGTTGGCTGGCATATGAGCAGTGAAAGTGCTCAGGATTTGTCAACTACTCATGTGAGGAGACTCTCAATTAGTCGTGAATCAGGTCAGAAACGAGTAATAGTGCTCTAAATCGACCAAGTCTCAGTACCCATTGGAAGTCAGAATGCTTGAGAAGCATTTTTTCTATTTGAGATATAATATATCCCTCGAAAAGATAATTTTCTCACTGACCAGCTGGCTTGAATAGCTTATTCCCAATTGCAAGTACCAACAGGAGTCTACTTGGAACAACTCCAATAGTCGTCTTTGGTCGAAACACCATAAATAACTTCTAATGAGGCAGCCTCTTTAGAGTACGAGGATACCTAGATGGGACCTATCTATGAGTATCTTTAGAAGGGTTCAGTACCTAACGATGGTATTAAAGTAGATCGTTTATCTCGAAAGGTCAAAATGTATACTTTGGTCGATGGAATACTCTATAAGCAGAGTACTCAAGGGTTTCTTGTGCTATATATATCGTAGAAAGAAGGATTGTAACTCCTTCACAACATACATAGGGGCATCTGTGGAGCACACGCTTCTTATAGAACATTGGTCAGAAAAGCCTTTCAATAAGGTTTTTATTGGCCAACAACCCTGAACAATGCCAAAGAGCTTGTTAAGAAATGTGTACAATGCCAATTTCATAGTAGGCAAATACACCAACCGGTTTAGACTCTTCAAATGATTCCTCTATCTTGGCCTTTTGTGACCTGGGTCTTGATATCCTAGGTCCATTCCCAAAAGCACCAAGGGGCCTTGAATTCGTTTTCGTGGCTACTGACACATTCACAAAATGGATTGAGGCCTAACCTGTGACTGGGATAATAATGGAAGCCTCTAAAAGGTTTATGATGAGAAGTATGATTACTCGATTTGGATCAAGTCGAATAATTACAGACAATGGTAAGCAATTTTTGAGTGCAAAATTTCAAAATTTTTGTGAAGAATTGAGTACCAAGCTGTGTTATGCCTTAGTCGCCTATCCCCAAAGCAATGGGGTAGTCGAAAGGGCGAATGACCAAATAATGCAAGGGATCAAGACTCGAGTCTTTGATCAGCTCGTAAAGTGCTTAGGAATTGGGTACAAGAATTACCTTTAGTATCATGGGCAGTTCGCGTGACTCCTAGTTGGGCAACATGTGAAACACCTTTTTTCCCTAGTTTTTGGGGCTAAAGCTATGCTTTCTCTAGAACCAAAGATTCAATCGACAAAAGTTGAGAACTTCAACGACTTCAACCAAGAGAAACTTCGAGCAGATGACATTAACCTACTCAAAGAGAAGAGAAATTAATCCTTAATCTATTCGGTGGTCTACCAAGCCCTGAATAGATATTACGATCGTAGGTGACTTGATGTTGAAGAAAATTCAAACCTAGTCTAATCGGAACAAGTTTTTCACCAAGTGTGAAGGTCCTTACATAGTGGTCGAAGTTACATGACCAAGCTTGATACGACTTGCTGTGGAAGATGACTGAATCCTCTCAAATTCTTGGAATATCGACTAGCTACGTGAATTCTATGTGTACCCCTTTTACTCTTTCAATTAAGTTTTTAGTTTTTTCAATCTTTATTGTCATATTTTGAGTAGGGATTTCTTTATGTTTGTTCAACCTCTTTTGGTAAATTCAATTTGTTCAAACTGACCGGAGAAGGATACATTATCTAATCGAAGTCTTTCTTCTCTGTACGTGGTCCTGCCCACTAGAAGAAACTTCCTAGCGTCGTTCTATTTCCAACTCTTGCTATCAGTATAACACAATTGAGTTCACTAAGATAAGTCGAACAAATTTAAAATAAGGAACTCTGAGTGTTTATCTAATTCATGTTTATACCTTTGATTTGATTAACTTGGTCGAAGAAAGTTAACGTCACCTACTCAAAGCCTTTTCTTTCTACACGTGGTCCTGCACACTAGAAGGAACTTCCTACTGTAGACTCGTTACTAATTATTGTTACCAGAACATAACAATCGAAATTGATAATGGTAGTCAGATGAACTGCTCTGTTTTTCACAAATCCTATTTTATACTATTTGCTTAGTTTATTCATACAAACCAAGTAAATAGTCAGGGGCTAGGATAGAGTTATTAATAGAACTTCTATCCTTAGTCCTAATTTTATTTTCTTTCATTTCTTTATTGTCTTATGAGTACTAATTACTCAACAAGATAATTTGTAGGAAAAGTATGATTAAACTTTCATTAATGAAATACTTGTCTTTATAAGTTTCCTATTACAAGCTACTCTGATGGAGATCCAATCTGTATCTCCTTCCTAACCTTTTAGCTAATTGGCTCCACTCGTTTGATCAGATGAGCTGATTTTGCTTCAGAGCAGTCAAAGTCATCTTCGATCGGTCAAAGGTTGAGTGTTCGATCACGTTCCTTGAGTTTTGCCAAGGCATAGCTCACTGCACATTTGACTGCCTCTCTTAGTGAGTCTGCCTGGTTAGTCTTTGAGTGGTTATGAGCATCTCTAAAGCTCCGACTTATTGTCCAATTGCACTCATGTGGGCAGTCATGATGCCTTTAAGAGGAGTAACCTTCTCAGCACCAAACACACCAAGTAAATTGTTTAAGAGAGAAATGTTGTCTTGAAGATTGATCTTCGTCGACTTCATCTCCTCTTGACTTCGAGTTGAAGCTTCTTGGAGTCACTTTATTTCAGAGGAATACTTCCCAAAAGACTAGTTAGCAGAACTTGCTGTAGTGTGGAGTTTACTCGTTTCGACCTCTTCGAGAGCCCAATGGTTTCTATCTCTTTGGGAATCGCTCCAAATGGACATATCAGTGAGAGTTGATTGGAATTCTAAAATTCCTCTATTCAAAACTGGTACGTCTTTACAACTCAAGCGAAATTATCTTTTTAACCAAGTTCACTTCTTGTTGAATTAGATCGAAAAGGCTTTGCTTTCGATCTTCATTCATCTACAACCTCTCTTTCTCAAGTAAGTTATTTTTCATTTGAAGTTGGAGGGCTAGATGATGAGGATATAACAATCCTCATACTATTATTTATCTATAAATAATATTATTACATCATTATACTCCTCGAGTATACCCCTTATCTATAAGAGAGAGATTTCACCTAGTAGTCGTATGCTCTTCTACGATCATTCCTTAGTCATAAGCACTTCTACAACCACTCCTTGGTTGTAACTCTTTTCACATCACTTTATGATCGTATGTCCTTCTACGAGCGTAACAGGGTCATAAGTCATTCTTGACCACCTTATATTCGTAGACTCTTCTATGACTAATTTAACTTTGACTGGCTTGTCTACGACAGCCTACCACATTGTGGGTCTATCTGATAAGGCAGTCAATGTACACATTGATTATCTGAAATAACTACGCATAACTTCTCTCTGGCAATAATCGCCAGAAGACAAGTGAGATACCACATCTCTGGTAATAATTACTGTCGGACGGTTATCATTCAAAACGTTAAGGTGTCTTTTCATCAAAGTCGAACTAGTAAGTCAAAGAAGTTTCCCTAATTCCAGAGGTGCCTTCAAAGACCATTCGCATTGGGGTTAATTCTGATCCAGCATAGGAAGATGCGCCCTCGTCACCTTCCTCCGTGCAAACATAGATGTCTTCACGTGGCAACCATCCGACATGCCCGGGGTCCACAGGGAGATGATCGAGCACAGGCTAGCTTTATGGCTTGACAAGAAACTCAAAAAAGAAAAATTAGAGTTCCCCTAAATCCAATAAATCATACATAAGATCGATATTAAAACACCGACAATGCCATTCCAAATTATTATTGTATGTAAATAAGAGTGCTCAAATAGTAATAATGAAAATAATAATAATTTAATAATATGGGATTGACGTGATCAATGACATGTGACTTACCTTTTTATCTAGAGTCTTTGATTATTTTTTGTAGGTTTCAGGTTTGCATCATCCACATTATTTGCTCCAGCAGCTTCTTCATTGGCTAACTAGTTGAATCTGAATTCTAGCGCAAAAGAACGAATACAAATGAGTTTTTGCTTTTGTAGAATGCAAAATGTAATAAAATATCTGGAAAATATATACGAGAAATTGGGTTTGGGCGGATAGGGTTTAAGCGGTGCTTGGTTGGAACGGAATTGAAAGTTGGTTAGATGGCTCAACATTGTCAAAATGGGCATAAAAATCTTTAATGGGTTTTAGATGAATAGTAATCGGTCAGGTGAATAGTAACAAGTTAACACTATTCCTTACAGGTCAAGTTGAATGAACAATAATCGGTTTGGGCTGAGTGTTTGGGTTGAACTCTAATTTCCCAAAGAGGTTCAGTTACCTAGTATTTCAATCGGTCTGACCGACCTATGGTTGGTAGTTAAGCTAGTCCCAAAAAGGAATTTGGAATTATCAGAATTTGGCCATGGGGTGATTGGAATTATGTTTGGTCAGTCCATTTGTATTGCATGATGCATGTTTTACCTAACATGGGTCAAGTTGTGAAGAATTTGTACCCGAAAAT
This sequence comes from Dendrocalamus sinicus, assembly GCA_036346575.1. NCBI lineage: Eukaryota > Viridiplantae > Streptophyta > Magnoliopsida > Poales > Poaceae > Dendrocalamus > Dendrocalamus sinicus. The sequence continues at coordinate 6,913,573 of CM070653.1, read as the reverse complement.
GATTTTTTGGTCTTTGGATGTGCAGAGAGGCTTAGAGTCAATCATGGTCAATGGCGAGGGTTGGCGCTACACTCATGGAGGAGCTAAGACCCAAATAATTAAGAATACCTACTAAGATGGTCAAGCTCAAGCATAATACAAGAAAGATAGGAAATATTGAAGGTAAGGTACAAGAGATGGGATAGACTTGTTGACGCATGGCAAGCCAATGGTGCACCTACACATGGTAAGCGTGGTGATTGCTTATAAGGGAAGATAAAGACCGGGTTAAGGAGTAGTATTTTGGTGACACGGCCAAATACTGAAAACTATCAAAACCACGACGCTTGAGCAAAAACCAGTTTAGGTCAAGGAGAGGCTGAGATGATCAATGTCGAGACCCGAATATACAAATTTGGACTCTGTGTGTATTCTTCGCTAGTCTAGGATTACGCTAGTGCATATAGGGAAAACATATATGAAATATCGACCATGATAACGATAAACTAACAAAAATTTGAATATTATTAATTATCAGAGTTACTACCTTATGGCCAAGCTTACAAATAGTAGCCTGGAGGGCTTCAAAATTTGGCAGCGGAAAACAACGATAAGCATAATAGCCATTCGACATGCCCACATGCAATCGACTAGGAAGCGAAGTCCTAATCTAAGAAGTTGTTGAAAAATCCTCCTTCAAGTACCTCTGGTTGATATGGCTCTTCTTTAGCAACTGAGCAAATATGAATATAACTGTGAGTATATAGAGTACTTAGCAAGTCATTTGTAACAAGATGCAATATAATTATACAAGGCTTAACAAATGATGGCTAAGTGGTTATTTTGCAAAAGATAATAATTAAGTGTAAATACAATTAATAGATTTAAAAAAAACACATTTATGAAAATGATGTAAATAAATAAGTAAAGAATCAAGGATTGAATAAACCATAAGTGAACTAACCATTCACTTCCTACCCAACTCACTTTCTAGCCAAACAAAAGTTTAGGAAAAACTTAACCCTCTTGTGATGTCACCAAGCATTGTCCATAATTGGGGGGCACGACTATTCGAATAGTTTTATACTCTATAGAGGTTGCACAACTTTACCAACATGATATGACTATCTTGTAATGTCACCGGTAGAGTCAGGTCAATCGGAGCTAGGACAGAGAAGAATGGGCTCTTGGAAAATCAATTGGCTAAGAAAATACTGAAAAAAATAAAAAGTTTACTATGTTGCGGACTAGGTCTATGGAATAGTGTGAGTCTACCATGAACTTGGTGCATGAAACAGTACACTGGACCAGGGCTAGGGTTGATGTGGCACCGAAACTGACATGGTAGGCATGTGGCACAATTTTGCCGAGGTGGCAGTGACATGGCTCATGATGTGGCATGACACGAGGACCTAGGGTTGACTTAGCCACTGACTTGGATGGGTGACATGGCTGTTGATGCGGCTTCGCTCATGGTCTACAGAATAGTAGCTACTGACACAGGGGTCTCACACGACAGAGTCTCGATTCACGGTGTTCAAAGTCCACAGAAAAACCGAAAAGGCGGCCGGTGCGCTATGATGTCATCCATGACTTCAGCTTGTGTTGAGACCCGAATATGCAAATCCGGAGCTCTCTATGTATTCTGCACTAGTCCAAGATCATGCTAGTGCACATGGTGGTAATATAGATAAAATATCAACCATACACACGGTTAACCAAGAAAAACTCAAACATTAATTAAGAGCCAGAAGGGCTAATAGAACTAGCAGCAGAAACACAATGAAATGAAGTGCCCATTTGACATGCCATAGGCAATCAACTGGGAAGCGAAGTCCTATTTTGAAAAGTCATCGAAGTACCCTCCTTTACATATCTCTGACTAGTATGGTTCTTATTCTTCACTAAGCAAATATGGATAAAGCAATGAGTACATAGAGTACTTAGCAAGTCATTTGTAACAATAATGCAATATAGTATTCAAGGCTTATCAAATGATGGCTAAGTAGTTATTTTACAGAAAGCAATAACTTGAAGTAAATATACTAAATGGACTGAAATCGAACTTGTAAATGAGTAAGTAAATAATTAAATCAAAGGAATTGAATAAACCACAAGTGAACTGACCATCCACCCAATGAACCACTCGTGAACTAACCATTCATGAAATGAACCACCAATGAACTAACCATTCACTTCCCAACTGAATCCCAACCAAGTTTTATGAAACACTACCCCTCGTGTGAAATCATTGAGCATTGTCCATAACCGAGACACGGCTATTTGAATAGTTTTACACTCTACAAAGGTTGCACAACTTTACCCACAAGACATGATCATCTCATATTGCCACACGATTAACACACTTCCTTTGGTGTGCAGCGGAGAGTTCATGACACGACTATTACAAAGTTCAATCTCAACACAATTTCACACATTAAGATTTCATGATCGAGTAGGCTAACCACCTAGTCGACATATCCCTCTTATTGCCATAGATAGGTCTAACCAACACCCTCCGATATACCATTGGTGAAATCGAAATTAAAACATCACAAATTAATTAACCAGGTCCATCCCATATTAGACATGTGGTTATACGATAGGGCTCAGATCAATGGTGTTCAAAGTTAAGTCCTTAAATATTACCCAGATGAAATATCCACATCCCAAAAGTGCTAACCACACTTCCTCCTTTACTGCAGATCACTCGCCCAAGTGAAAACCATTTTGTATAATCAATACCAATGACACTACCCATACCACAGTGCCCAAGTTTTATAAATGTGGCTGACCACCACGATTCAATATCTCATTAAGTCAAAATTAATTAATTAACATGTGATGATGAATCCAACGTACTATAAGTATGGCTAAGCATACTAGACTACAACCCATGTGATAACTAGTACTGTATCACTAGATAAATTCCCATCCTATCATGACAATGGAATCATGGTATTCAAATTATCAAGTGAGGGATTAATCAAATTGGACGATAACTACCAGGTACAAAGGTTGATACTAAAATAGCAATACATGATAATTTAAAATAAAATAATAAATAATAGATTTAAAAACTAGGTTTAATATGATTAAAGGACACAACTTACCTTGGCCTTGCTCAGTTAACCACTCTTGGTGATGAGGACATCACGACTGGACCGATTACGTGAGCACAAGGAAGAATGTGCTTTTAGATAGATTCTCTAAAAAGGCACATTTTATTGCCTGTCACAAAAGCGACGATGCGTCACATGTAGCTGACTTGTTTTTCAGTGAGATTGTAAGGTTTCATGGCATGCCAAGGACAATTGTGTCAGATCGCGATGTCAAATTAATGAGCTATTTTTGGAAGACTTTGTTGACCAAGCTCAGGACAAAGTTGTTATTCTCAACAACTTGTCACCCACAAACGGATGGGCAAACGGAGGTGGCAGTGATGCTACTATTTGCTAGTGATAGCAAGAATGAAGACTAGAAGCAGTGATGCTACATTGTTTGCATGGACATCACGTGAAATCTACTTTGTTTGCATGGACGCTAAGCTCACATGGTCATCAAGTATCAAGGGCTAATAGGAGTGAGCCATGTTTGGGCCATGTAATCATGTTTAGCTAAATGAGTAGTTCGCCCACAAGGCTTAATAGGAGTAAGTCTCAAATGCTTTGACTGAAATAGATAAGAATTCGGCTCCAGGCCAACTCAGACTTGGCCGGCTCCAACTGTGGCCGTGCAAGATGCTATAAATATTTTGTGAACTGGCTAGACAAAGGACAGACCATGAAGAAAAATCAATCTAATATTTTTGAGAGAGCTATACGCTTGTTCTCCCTAGGGTTTGGCATACGATTGCAACCTAGAGGGGAATTGGGCGTTCTCTACCCATTGTTTTTGTGTTTCCTTGTGATTGCCCAGAGCGACGATATGTCAACTTGGTGTTCAGGTAGACGGGATTACGAGCATATGGTTAGGCGAATTCTTTTATCGTAGGTTGTTGTTCTAACAGTGGTTGGCGCCATCGATTCATCAGGTTGCGTGGATCCAAATTATCTCCATCGATCCTATGCCGTGAAGATCAGGCAATCCCTTGCACCATCTTGGTATCAGAGCGCGGTTGACACGGTATGATCAATTTACCTGTAGTTAGATTTGTTTATTTTTCCTATACACAAAAAGCCAAAAAACAATCTAAGCCCTAGTTTTTGCATATGTTATTTTTCATGAGCTTTGTTATGTTTTTGTCCATTAGAATTTTGTTTAGGTGCTCATCATAGTGTTCCTTTGTGTCGCTTGATCATTGTGTTATTTCATTTGTTTCACCTGAATCCAAAAAATATCCGATCGCTACAGTACCGCGACACCGCACAGTGTCGCGTGTACGTTGCAGTATTTTCGCTACAGTACCACACGTACGATACAGTACATCTCGTATGCTACAGTACCTGCTACAGTACGCTCTATAGTAGATCATTGCTACAGTTCGCGTCGTAAAAAACAGGTGTTGTAGTCGATTTGGTCGAATATATCCATATTTTTCCTTCTATCTTTGAGACTAGTCTTTGATAATTGCATTAAGGGCTGCTTTTGGTATTAATTACATTTGCTGAAATTTTAAATATTTGTGCAAAGAAATGCTAATCCTTAGTGCCAACCAACAAGTAAAAAAAAGGCAGCCAACATAAAGAAAAAGCCTCTATAAAAAAAAGAAGAAGAAAAAGAAAAGTGAGTGTTGGTTTAATTGGGGTTAGGTAATTCTAATTTATAATTTCAGATTGTATATTTAATTTTTTTGAGCAATCTTGTGCCCTTACATTTATATTATTGCAATTGGCTAGCGTCTCTCCTAGTACTTGGTGCAAAATATGCTAATTAATTCTCAATTTTAGATCACTTCTATTTAGCTCATTCCTTTGTTTGCATTGAGTCACATTGATCTTTGTGTGTGCGTTCATACACTTCACTTAAACCTATTGGATCAGCACTTAGGCAAAGTATTCTAGCTTGGAATATTACTTAAAAATATCGAGAATTTCAGATTGCATAGGTTAATATTTTCCCTCTAAGCTCCATATATAAGCCATTGTTATAATAGTGCTTATGCAATTGAATTTGCTTAATCTACCACTTTGTGTTGTCTACCATCACCAAAGTGCGTACAACTCTTCAATTCCATCAAAGACGCATAAGAACTTCGATTGGTAAGAGAAGGTGAGGTTGCGTGAGTTCCACAAATAAAACTTTCCACATCCACATACATAGCTTTCCTTGTTGTTTGCACTAACCATGACAGGAAAAGAAGGAGAACAACCATATGTGACCCAGGCTGACCTTGAGAAGCTCACGAATAATTTCAACACTCAGTTGAATGACAACATGAGCATCTTGAGGAGAAAGATACTAGAGGAGCTTCGCAAAGAACGGGGCCCAGTTGGTGTCCATGAAGGAGGTGTTGAGCTTGACGAGACCGATGAGGAGAGGGCTGCACGGTTCGCTAGAGAAGTTCAAGCAGATCAAGCTGCTACCAATGCGGTTCGACCACCCTTTCCCGGGTGTGGGGGAGGTGTTTTGGGTGCTAACCATGGCCAATAGAGAGGTCGTGGCCGTGGCCATGGGCGTGGCAGTGCCGCCCACATTGAGGACTTCGGCGACGACTTTTGGCTACACCACAATGACAACTACAATGCCATGGCCGTCATCATGATGACCCACACGTGGAGGAGAAATTTGGGAAACTCAAATTCACTATTCCGAAATTTGAGGGCGCTTCCGATCCAGATGCATATCTCACATGGAAGCTCAAGGTAGATAAGATTTTTCGGATGCACAATTATTTAGACGAGAAGAAGCTACACATGGTGTCACTTGAGTTTGATGGGTATGCATTGATTTGGTGGGAGCAAGTGTTGAACCAAAGAGAAGAGAATGGAGAACCTCCAATCGCATCATTGGCAGAAATGAAGCAAGAGCTGAGAGCACGTTTTGTTCCTAACACTTACAAACACAATCTTTTTGATAAACTGCAAAATTTGAGATAGGGAGGTCATTTGGTAGAGGAATCTATAAAGATATGGAGCAAGCTATGATTAGGGCACATGTACATGAAGATGAAGAGCAAACACTTGCACGTTTTTTGTTCGGTCTAAATAAAAATATTAAACGCACAGTGCAATATCAACCCTACCATACTGTTGTTGATTTGGTGCATCAAGCAACTAAGGTAGAGAAGCAGTTACTAGAAGATTTAAAACTAGCACCAAGGACATCATCTTTCTATTTGAAAGCTCCATCATCATCCTCTAATGCCACCAAAGTACATTTCAATTTGGGACAAGGTACATTTTTAGCTAGTACTAATTCAAATACTAATGCCCGTTCTTCCTCAATTGCAAAATCAGCACCTACACCAAGTGAGAAGAAGGCTACTTCATCCCCTACATTCTCAATTGGGGCTACAACAAAGAGTAGAAAAATTCAATACTTCAAGTGTTTGGGGCATGGACATATTTCTAGAGAGTGTCCCAACAACTGAGTTTGTGACGGAAGATGGAGAGTATGAATCCGCAAGTGAAGATAAGGTTGAACTTAGTCATGAAAAAGAGAGATATGAGGATGCATCGGATGACAATGAAGAGGTTGATGTGTTGAATTATGAATGGGAGAGGCATTAGTTGTCACTAAACATTTGAGCATGCTTGCACAAGAAGGAGATGCCCATCCGCAATGATTCAACTTGTTTCAAACCCAGGCCAAGGTAAACAACAAGGTAATAAAACTTATTATTGATGGTATTAGTTGTCATAACTTGGCTAGTGTTGAATTATATGAGAAGCTTGGTTTAAAGATGCTGAAAGATCCATGTCCATATCATGTGCAATGGTTTAGTGAATGTGGGGATGTGAAGGTTTAGTTTGTGGTGCATGTTACTTTCAAGATTGGTGATTATGAGGATGCCGTTTAGTGTGATGTGGTGCCTATGACAGTGTGTCATTTGCTGTTGGGAAGGCCATGGCAGTATGATAGAAGTGTGCAATATGATGACCGTTCTAATAAATATGCTTTTAAGTGGAAGGGAAAGACAAAGTATCTTAATCCAATGATTCCTAGTCAAATACATACTGAATTTCAGCAAAGGAAGCTTGCTTAAAATGAGAGTAAAAAGAAAGAAAAGGGAGACTTCCACACATCGGTGAGTGAGGGTCACAAGCCAAATATGTGAGGAAAAAGTAAGACTGAGAGAGGGCTGGTTATGTTAGCCACAAAATCAGATTTGAGAGATGTGAGCAATGACCCATCAAGGATGCACTTTGTGCTTATGTACAAAGATACAACTGCTTTGCTTTCAACTAATGACTTGACCTCTTTTCCTAGTGGTGTTTCCTCTCTTTTGCAGCCATTTGAGGACATGTTTCCAGGGGAGGTACCAATGGGACTTCCACCATTGCGTGGGATAGAGCATCAAATTGATCTAGTTCCTGGTGCATCACTTCCAAACCGTCCACTATACCATACCAATCTAGAGGAAACCAAAGAAATCCAGCGCCAAGTGCAAGAGCTATTTGAGAAAGGGTATATACATGAAAGTCTTAGTCCTTGCGCTGTTCCTATAATTTTTGTTCCTAAGAAAGATGGTACATGGAAAATGTATGTCGATTATCGTGCCATTAACAACATCACTGTTAGATATCGTCGTCCTATTCCTATGTTAGATGATATGCTAGACGAACTTAGTGGTGCTGTTATATTCACTAAAATTGATTTGAGAAGTGGATACCATCAGATTAGGATGAAACTTGGCGATGAATGGAAGACTGCTTTTAAAACAAAATTTGCATTGTATGAGTGGTTAGTGATGCTATTTGGTTTAACTAATGTACCTAGTACATTCATGCGTTTGATGAATCATGTTTTAAGAGCATTCATTGGTAAATTTGTTGTGGTATACTTTAATGATATATTGATCTATAGCAAAACGATGGATGAACATATTGATCATATTAGACAAGTGCTAGAAGTGCTTAGAAGTGAAAAATTATATGCCAATTTGGACAAATGCACTTTCTGTACCGATAGAGTTGTGTTCTTAGGATATGATGTTTCTGGACAAAACTGAAGCAATTAAGAATTGGCCTACACCTGTGAATGTTAGTCAAGTTAGAAGTTTTCATGATCTTGCTAGCTTTTATCATCATTTTGTTAAACATTTCAGCACCATTGCAGCCCCATTAAATGAGTTAACTAAAAAGGGTGTAGTGTTTGAATGGGGTGCATTATAGGAAAACCCTTGTAAGAACTAAAGGGATGATTAATTGAAGCACAATTACTCGTTTTGGCTGATTTCGCTAAGACTTTTGAAATTGAATGTGATGCTAGTGGAATAGGTATTGATGGTATTTTAATGCAAGAAGGAAAAACAGTAGCATACTTTAGTGAGAAACTAGGAGGTGCTCAATTGAACTATCCTGTGTATAATAAAGAATTGTATGCTTTAGTGCGTGTGCTTAAAACTTGGCAACATTATCTTTGGCCGAAAGAATTCACTCTGATCATGAAACTTTGAAATATTTGAAAAGCCAAGTTAAACTAAATCGTAGATATGCTAAGTAGGTAGAATTCAATGAAACTTTCCCATATGTTATTAAGTACAAGAAGGAAAAATAGAATGTGGTAGCTGATGCTTTATCTAGGAAGAATGTGCTTTTAGATAGATTCTCTAAAATGGCACATTTTATTGCCTGTCACAAAAGCGACGATGCGTCACATGTTGCTGACTTCTTTTCAGGGAGATTGTAAGATTGCATGGCATGCCAAGGACAATTGTGTCAGATCACGATATCAAATTCATGAGCTATTTTCGGAAGACTTTGTGGGTCAAGCTTGGGACAAAGTTGTTATTCTCAACAACTTGTCACCCACAAACGAATGGGCAAACAGAGGTGGTGAATCAAACACTTTCAATGCTACTATGAACGATGACCAAGAAGAATATCAAAAAGTGGAAATATTGTTTGCCGCATGTGGAGTTTGTGTATAATAGGACGGTACATTCTACTACTCAATTGTGATTATTCGAGGTGGTGTATGGTTTTAAACCAATCACGCCACTTGATTTGCTGCCACTTCCACTACATGAACAAATCAATATAGAGACGTCAAAATGTGTTAAATATGTGAAGAAAATTCATGTCAATACTAAATAAGAAATTGAAAAGAAGGCACATTACTATGCTGAGAAGGCGAACAAGTCAAGAAAGAAGATGTTATTTGAACCAGGTGATTTGGTTTGGGTGCATCTACGCAAAGAACACTTTTCGGATAAGCGTAAGTCCAAGTTAATGTCTCGGGGAGATGGTACCTTCAAAGTGCTTGAGAAGATCAATGATAATACATACAAGATAGAGCTTCCAAGTGATGATTATGTTGTGAGTTCTACATTTAATGTTGCTAATTTGTCACCATTTTTTGGACCGGAAGAATCCGAGTCGAGGATGACTCCTTCCCAAGAGGGGGAGGATGATGAGGACATCACGACTGGACCGATTACGCAAGCACGAGCTAAAAAGATTAATCAACAGGTGACTCGCTCCTAGTTGAATTTGGTTTTAATTTATATAAAAATAATATACTATCTAATAGTTGCTTTTTAATTATTCTCAGGTTTGGACAAAAGACATGCTATGCATGCATCCAAGAGGAGAAACATGTGTTGATGCATGCTCAATTTATCTAGCCTAGCCAGCATACGTGTGGAGATAAGACAGGACTATTTGCTAGTGATAGAAAGAATGAAGACTAGAAGCAGCGATGCTACATTGTTTGCATGGACATAACGTGAAATCTACTTTGTTTGCATGGACGCTAAGCTCACATGGTCATCAAGTATCAAGGCCTAATAGGAGTGAGCCAAGTTTGGGCCATGTAATCATGTTTAGCTAAATGAGTAGTTCGGCCACAAGGCTTAATAGGAGTAAGTCTTGGATGCTTTGACTGAAATAGATAAGAATTCGGCTCCAGGCCGACTTAGACTTGGCCGGCTCCAGCTGTGGCCGTGCGAGATGCTATAAATATTTTGTGAACTGGCTAGACAAAGGACAGACCACAAAGAAAAATCAATCTAATATTTTTGAGAGAGCTATACTCTTGTTCTCCCTAGGGTTTGGCATACGATTGCAACCTAAAGGGAAATTGGACATTCTCTACCTGTCGTTCTTTTGTTTCCTTGTGATTGGCCGGAGCAACGACACGTCCACTTGGTAGTCGGGTAGATAGGATCACGAGCGTGTGGTTGAGCGAATTCTTTTGTCGCAAGTTAATGTTCTAATAGTGGTTGGCGCTATCTATTTGTCAGGTTACATAGATCCAAATTATCTCCATCGATTCTACGTCGTGAAGATCGGGCAATCCCCCGCATCACTTGGTCTTCTGCTTTTGCTTATGCTCCTTCAAAAATGTAATCTAATGAGAGAGAAAGTGAATGAGGCACAAATAAAATCAAATAAAATTTAAATGAACTCCAATTTAGAACCAGAACCAAAAGACAGAGCTCAATTTTAGATAAATTTACGAAAAATAATTGGGTCAATTGGAGCTAGGACGGAGAAGCACGAGCTCTTGGAAAATTAAATCTAAAGGAAATAATGAAAATTAGGAAATGCCACTATTCTGTGAACCGGATCCGTGGAATAGTAAGTCTATAGTGGACTCGGCTCATGGAACAGTGTACTGGATGACTGGGTTACCGATGTGGCATCTAGGGCTAACGTGGCAGACACATGGCCCTTATGGCTAAGGTGGCTGCTGAAGTGGCATGACACGTGATATGCTGACTTGGCTTGCGACCTGGCACGTAGGACGGCTCAGGTGCTAACGTGGCATACACGTGGATGGTCTATGGCAATTAGGGCTAGCGTGGACACTTGCATGGTTGCTGACTCGACTTGACTCATGGATCTACAAAATAGTCCGACTGAATTGTTGGCCCCATGCGTCAATGAGACAGCGCACCATGGACGGGTTCTAGAGAGAATTCAAAAGGTTGGCCAGGCGTGGGTTAGGGGTGATGTGGATGGTGCACGAAATGAGGGCGACGATGAACGACGGGCGAGGCGAAGTGGTTAGATGGCGAAGGCAAGCGATGTACCGTCTGCAGCGCGGACAAACGGCTTGCCGACGAAGACCGATGGACGGCGGGGAGGCTGATCGATGGTTGGGTGAGCACGGGATGACTTGGCTGAACTGTGAATGATGATGATGTGATAATGGCAAGATCAATGGGAATAGTGCGGCTTTGATGCACGGGCGAAGGTGATGCGGCTCCGAAGGTGCAGCGGAATCGAGGGACAGCATGGCTTTGATAGCATGGACACCGAGGAGTCTGAGGCACGTATGGGTCAGAGTCCACGACATTGATGGTGCAAACATTGAGGCATGGTCGGGTCGGACATGGTAACATCTCCCGCTCAAAGACGATGAATAGTGGCTTGGAGTGCCGATGGACACATGGCGCCAGAAATGATCAAACGACTAGTGCGCGAAGGCAGAATCCAGATGGCACAGATGAGCAGTTCTCGGGCTCCCGATGCATGACACCTGGCACATTAGATGGCTAAGAACAGGGTGAGCGGTGGCTGATGGATTGACTGGCTTGGACGTCTCAAATGGAATGTCCGACGGCCATCCGATGGATGACTCGCATCGTCCATCCGATGGGTCAAGGCAGCTGGCTGGTAGACTAGGCCAGACGAGCTGGGCTAGGCTCTAGGCTTTGGGCTCGAGGGGTTTTAAAAGATTTTAAATGCTTTATAATAGTAGAAATTGGATTAACTTCAATTGAGCTATATAAAATAGCAAATGAACCCGAATCAAATCTAGAAAATTCCTTGAAGCACAAGGAACCCGAATCAAGTCTTGAAAAAGGTGTGAACTTTGATAAGAATTCAGGTGATCCTTGGATGGAGTAGGTTCCTAAAGCCTTAAGTAAGGTGTGTGCAAAATCTCATCTTATGTTGCTGTGGATTTTTGGAGTTACACCAAAAGTGATTTGGATTCGAGTTGATTTTCTATTTTGGGAACAAGAGAGCGGTCACACCTCTTTCAAGCCTCGTCATACCGGCGCCTGGTCAGACCACCACTTCCGCTAGTCAGATCGTTAGGAGCTCTGGTAAGGACACCTCCAAGCCGCTGGTTAGGCCACCTCTTAACACCCGTTTAGACCGCCCGGTGTAGGGTTCAGTTCTTCGGTTTTTGAGTTGATTGCTTTGGTTTTGGATTCCAATCTTGAACCTCATACCTAATAGTTATTGGAGTGAAGGATTACTTGGAGAAAAATTTTGGAAGCACCATTCACCTCCTCTCTGTTGCTATACTGGTTCTACACTAACACACAACGGTTTAATTGGATCCAATTATCTGTGGTCCCATCTATTGCATTGTTATTGTACCACAGGTCCTGAAGGCTGCATCTTACAAAAAGGGCATGTTGATCATCGCATAAATCACTGTTAGCTCATGGTACCTCTTGCTTGCAGGTCACCAACAACCATGTTTAGAGGTCCCAGATTACCTAGTCCTCAAACCCGCCAGGTTTACCATTGAAATGACAAATGCAGAGAATTGGCAAGCTATTCTGGAGATATGAGGGCCCATCCGTTCAAGATAGGAAAGACTGGAATGTTGTAATTGGATCTGAGTAGGTTAGAAAGTAGCAGAATGCCTTGTTTTTGGACCTGATGTTGAGATTTGGAACATGTAGGCCCTGAGAAAAGTTATGCTGTAACTGCCACAGGCCGAGAAGGCCAAACTCTGTGTGGAATTTTGCAATGAAAAAAATGGAACCGGGGCTTCTCCCTATGGTTCTAAAAAACATTACCTACTCATCAGCAACCCGTCGGTTTGCATTCATCATTGAAATGATAAATATAGTTAAAAGGCCATTTGATGAAATATTATACACAGTATAGTGTTAGGGAAAACGTGTGCGCTCTGAACCCTCTCTCTCTCTCTCTCTCTCTCTCTCTCTCTCTCTGCGCGCTATTTTTAAATTATCTTGCATTTACACAGACAAATTATTCAGAAGTGTCACATAATTTGTCTTGCTAGTTTGCCTGTAACGCAGGCTTGTGGCCTCGGAAGTTGGATCTAAAATCGCCTTCAAGAAAAACCTCTTTGCCTATGGATCTGACAGTACAGAATTACAGATTGCAGAAGGTGTACTGAGTTCCATGCGCATGTGAGACCAGAGACTTAACACTCCATTTGTCCTGCTCCTCAATGTACAGCAATCATTCTTTTGGGCAATGATACCAACAAAAAAAAAGTTTGAGAAGACCTCTTGCATAGTGATCCGATGCAAGCACTGCAGACAAAAATATTGCTTTTACCGTGTGTTCATTGATTCTTCTAAAGTTATTTTGCCATTTGACTGACAGCATACTCACAAACACTTTCAGTCAGGACCAGGACAGACTGTAGAGAAGGGACCAGAACTTGCATCACGGTAAATGCATCTGCATTCTTTCCTGTGCTCTCTGAATTTTTTTGTACCAGAAAACAAGCCCATGAACATATGCTTCTTCAGGATGAACGGCTAAACGAGAAATACTCTGGCAGAGACAATAGTTCAGAAAATTGAGAGGTCTTTCAGCAAAAGGTATTCAATCATGGGACTTAAGTTGCTGTATGTGATTATTTTCTTTCCACAGCAGCAAGCATGGCTGCTGAACCCTGTGTAATAAACTTCATTGACACATAGATTATAACAATACAAATATACCGCACCAGGCGGCTCGCCTTTCTACCATGCACTTGTCTGTTAACCTAGCGGATGGTGCGTGGACGGCACCAGACTCGAACCGCCACCTGAACAAGTATTAACAGTTTCAATTCATTACTCATGCAATACATACGAGCAAATAACATCGCTGTAACATTGAACTCAACCTACTCAAATCCTGTACTATTGAACAATTTCCCATAGTCCTGATGCTTAACTAGTCTGTAAAATTGGGTATCCACACTAATGAATGATACCTAAATGGTCCCCTGTAGCCACTCTAAGCATCGGCATATAAATCTGCGCACGACTCGGTGAATAAACTTAAAGAAGAGTTCTTTGAGGCGTTACCCTGGCCCCAGATGACCAGATCGGGACACTGCTTTCCTTTTTCTCAGCCGGATCGGGCAAATCTGGCCGCAGATCAACCTCTCCTCTTCTCCCTCCTCTCTCTTTTTTCCTTCTCTCTTTTCTTCCTCTTTTCTTTCTCTTTCTTTCTTTTCCTCTCTTCCTTCTCTCTCTCCTTTTCTTTTCTTTCTTTTCCCTTTCCCTTCGGCTGGCGCTCTCTTCTTTCCTCTTTCTTTGTCGTTCACACCGGCGCCCCTTCTTCCATTTCCTCCGTCGGCCGGCGTCTCCCGCGCCTCCTCTTCCTCCCGGTCAGCCGACGCGGCCCCCTCTCCTCCTCTCCCCCGCCGGAGCCCGGCCCTCCCCCTCGCTCCCTTGCGTGGCGAGCAGCCGGCGGAGCAGGGGAGCGGCGACGACAGCGAGCTGAGGGCGGTGGCGTGCACGCGAGCGGCAGCGGGGCAGCAGCTTGCATGAGCGGGAGGCAACGGCGCAGCAACGGCGGCGCGCGGCAGCAGCGGCGCGCGGCACGCGGCGGCAGCACGTGGGAAAGTGGCGGCGGCGCGCGTTCGGGAAGGCAGCGGCGGCCGCCGGAGGGCAACGGGCGACGGTGCTGGGCTGGCGAGCGGCGGCGTCGACGGTAACGTGAGCGGCGACAGCAGCGCAAGGGGAGACAGCGGCAGCAGCAGGTGAGCATGGGGAGGAGAAGCAAAAATTGCTTTTGCCTCTCCCTCCACCTGGCCCTCCTCTCTTATAGGGCTATGAGATGGGCCGGGCTGGGCTTTCTCCGGTTCAGGTATTACATCTAAAATCGCCTTCAAGAAAAACCTCTTTGCCTATGGATCTGACAGAATAGATTGCAGAAGGTGTACTGAGTTCCATGCTCATGTGAGACCAGAGACTTAACACTCCATTTGTCCTGCTCCTCAATGTACAGCAATCATTCTTTTGGGCAATGATACCAACAAAAAAAAAGTTTGAGAAGACCTCTTGCATAGTGATCCGATGCAAGCACTGCAGACAAAAATATTGCTTTTACCGTGTGTTCATTGATTCTTCTAAAGTTATTTTGCCATTTGACTGACAGCATACTCACAAACACTTTCAGTCAGGGCCAGGACAGACTGTAGAGAAGGGACCAGAACTTGCATCACGGTAAACGCATCTGCATTCTTTCCTGTGCTCTCTGAATTTTTTTGTACCAGAAAACAAGCCCATGAACATATGCTTCTTCAGGATGAACGGCTAAACGAGAAATACTCTGGCAGAGACAATAGTTCAGAATATTGCGAGGTCTTTCAGCAAAAGGTATTCAATCATGGGACTTAAGTAGCTGTATGTGGTTATTTTCTTTCCACAGCAGCAATTCTTCCATGGCTGCTGAACCCTGTGTAATAAACTTCATTGACACATAGATTATAACAATACTAATATGCCGCACCAGACGGGTCGCCTTCCCTCGCTGACAGGAGGGCCCCCTCTGCAAATGCGCCATCCAAGAGCGTTGCGCATGCAGTCAATTCGCCTCGGTCCGCACAATGCGATTTCACCAGGATGGCAACCTCAACCTTCGTCTGCAGCAAGGCATAGTTCCCATTCTAGGGCCGGTGTGCAACGAAGGTCTCTTGTCAAAGAGCTTGTCTTACAGTCAGACGCTTCGTTTATTTGCCTCCAAGAATCGAAGCTTGCTGTTGTGGATCAGGATGTAGTTGTGCAAACTTGTGGTATGAATTTTCATGGGTTTGATTTCCTGCCGGCGTCAAACACCCGAGGAGGCATCATCTTGGCATGGCGTCATGGTCTCTCTCAGGCAACCACTGTCCACAAGGGCTCCTGGTCCATCACGGTTAAGGTCAGGATGACGCAAAGTGGTGCCGAGTGGTTCCTCACATCGGTTTACGGTCCCCAATTGGATGTGGAGAAATTACTCTTCATCGAGGAGCTGCTGGAAATTGCCAACATTGTTCAGGGGGGTTGGATGGTGGCCGGTGATTTCAACCTCATCTCTGCCTGCCTCCTCAGATAAGAACAACAATCGGACCAGCCGAAGATTGTTAAGTCGTTTTCGCAGTACCCTGAATCAGTACCTGTTTGGTCGACGCTATACGTGGAGCAACGAACGGGAGAACCCCACCCTTGTTAAATTAGACAAGGCCCTTTATAATGCTGGTTGGGAAGATCAATTCGCGAATAGTCATCTACAAGCTTTGAGTTCGTCGGCATCAGATCACTGCCCGCTTCTCCTCACTTTGAGACATTCTGGACGAAGCTCGATGATTTCCAAGAGGTGGTACAGCTGGCTTGGCAGCGGGAGGTTGACAACCACGGCCCCCTCGTCATCGTCCATGTCAAGCTTGCGCGGGCGGCGAAAGATCTCCGTTGTTGGGGTCAGAAAAAAAAATCAGCTCCTTCCGCCGGCCTTCAGCTCCAAGTCGCGCATGAGATCATTCTCAGGCTCGACGAAGCTCAGGATGAGCGGCCGTTGTCGGCGCTTGAAAGGAAGCTACGGTCATCTCTCAAAGGCCGCTGCATGTCTCGCGCTAGCCTCCCTCGAGCGCATACGAGTAAGGCGACGCGAACACCAAGCTTTTTCACATGAAGGTCAATGCAAGACGACGCAAGCAAACCTTCCTGTAGCTCCATCATGATGGCAGGCATGCAACATGAAACAAACCGATTTTTACAAAAATTGGAAATTTCATTTGGAATTGATTTCTCCTTTGATCCTTGCCATAAACCACACAAATCCCAGCTCAATCCAGCCCTCAACTTTGCTGGCATTACATCAAACGGAGGGGAGAACTTGCGCACTGTTCACGGTTAAAGCAAATTCACTGCCGTCCAGATATTTGTTGCCGCCGACTCCCTCTGCGTCTTCGCGTGCCTTCGCGAGCTCGCCCGCTACCGCCAGCTCCACACCCTCTGCTAGAGTCGTACACCTCCATTCAGTGCCCCTTTACTCGTGTCAGGCGCCCCCTTGCCACTGCCGCCACCGCCTGCCCCTGTTTTGCGCCCCATGCTCTCGCAGCTCCTACGGCCGACTTGAACCACTTCGACAGCTTTTGACCGTGCCCCTTGCCACGCAAGACACCCAGCCCCTTTTTCCCTTGCCAGCTGCACCGAGTTCTCCCGATCCCTCCTAGGCGACAGCCGCCGCCCTAACCGACCTCCCGATGCCGAACCGCCTCTGGGCCTCTTTAAAAGCCCAGGACCTCCCCAACCTCTCCCACGCACTCCACTGAGGCTCCCCGCACGCCCAAATCAGTCCCTCACCGCCCCCATCACCGCCAATCGCTGGAGAATCGAAGGTAAGCCCGAAGTTCGATTCTCCTCCCTCGGCCAATTTTATTTCAATTGCCCGCTCTTGTAGCTCCCTCATGATCCCAGAAGCACAACCAAAGCGACTCCATAGCCCCCTGAGCCTCCATCTTTCCCAACCCCAAACCTCGCCGCCAACTCAACCACCTCACCGTGGCTAGCTCGCTATGAGCTTTCCCGGTACAAACCTCCAACATTAGGACCTTCCTGGGTGTCCCCAGATGGTTAAACACTCGCCAATTTCAAGTATGCTTGTCCATATAGCTCCAATTCGTTGAAAAAAATCGAATCCAGTTCTTGAGCTTGTCGCCGGCAAACACCGCCTCCCCGGCTGCCACCGACCCCAAAAATGGGTTCTCCTCAACCCCCTGAGTCTGCCCATGCCCTCAGTTTTCGTCGGAGTTGAGCGTAGCACCAGAAATCGCCACCGCAAAATTTTCCCTATTTCCGGTTACTGTAGCACGCGCGGGAGGAAGAAGATAAATAGTGACGGTTCGTACTGTAGCAAATATCCGTTAATGAACAGTACCCGGGACCGACACTGTAGCATCCATAACCTGATGAACAGTGCAAACCCATTAGTGAATAGTACTAGACCCGCAGTGAATAGTAAATAACCGTTACTGTTCATCCATACCCAAACGATACAAAAATATACCCGTTTCGATCGTTTTGCGCCCGTCAACCCATTTCTCAGCTCCATTTCCTCATATCGGACACCGGTAATCCTAAAAGCCCCAAAACACCTTTCCAAATCCTATACCCTATCTCGGTCCGAACTCTTATCGTTCACCGAAACCCTAAAACCCATAAGCTCTTTTCGTGCCTCAAGCCCGTCACGCCTTTCCAACATCACTCTACCAAGGTAGACTCTGATAAAGCCCTAAGTAACCCACACAAATATCCTAACCCTAAAATCCGATATCGTCCACACTTTCAACCATTCACCAAAGCCCATCCAATGTCCTTATACGCCTTTGACCATCCCGAACCCACTTAAACCCTGATCGCCCCCACCAACCTTCTTTATGTCATTTCGGTTGTTTACTTGTATTTTGTTCCCAGCTTGCGTTCCGCAAAGCAGGGGCTTGTATGTCCGTCTTCCACGCTAGTACGCAGACCACACGAGCTGGTCAACCAAAGGACTACAAGAGCAATTGAAGAAGTCGGTGTCCAAACCGAAGATTACGTGAAGATAATCAAGATAATCAGAGACTAGGACAAAGAGGCAAGTCACACATGTTTTGATTATGTTGAACCTACATTTTCGCTATTTACTTATTTATCAGTATTTTCATTATGTTATTTGTGCACTGTTATTTTATGTACAATAACTGATTAGAATGACATGATATTAGCTATGTCCTAACACCCGAAAAGCCCAGTTCAACTTGATGGCTACATTCACCTTGACAAGATCTAGTAACATGAAGTATAATATTAATATTAATATAGTAGTTTAGGGACACATCAAATCTTTCTACTGTTAAGGTTTGGTATTGGTCTAGAGTTTTGGAAAATTGGAAATAGGATAAGTGAGGATCGCAGAGGTGGATCCGAAGACCTTATCTTAGGGTAGAGGCTGGTTGTGGAATTGGTGGCAGTACAGGGTGTACTGAATTTGGGTTTGTGTGTGGATGATGCCTCGGATAAAATATAAGGACTAGACCCTTGTGCTGAGTAACGGACATAGTAACCGCCCAACCACAAGCGTTGATTTGGTCAACCTTGACTTAGTCAAACCTGGCTTAGTAGCTGCTCAACTTCAATTGAACCTCTGCAACTGGAAAGGGGGAGACAGAGGGTGAGTTCGTATGGGAGGTGGTTAACCATACAACTGTAGGACTGCGATGAGTCGGACGAGATCCGTGGGGTCATCTGAGCTTATTGAGATTAAACACCTACTGGGCGGAGGCTATACAAAGAATTGAGCAGTGAACAACCTTGTTTTCTTGAACCCGGACGCGGGGTTAAGAAATCTTGTGGGTAAAGCAGGGCAGCTTTGCAAAGTTATGATTAATGGTATTCGAATACGCCGTGCTTCCGGTAAATGAAGCTGTGTTTACTGGGTGAATCCAATAACAAGGCATAAGTAGATTTGAGAATGGTTTGGTAACGTTGAAAGTTGGTAATCAAAGCTTGAAACCCCCTTTTATTAATGAAGTACCCTTTTCAATTTTTAAATGGTTTCCAACTAAAACTGCATCCACATAAAATGATAAACTTTTCCCTATCACTTGATGTATCCTGCATGTAGTTAATGGTAGCCTCCATGTGACTTGTTGAGTACGGTTGTTTGTACTCAATCTTGCTTTACTTTTCTTTTTCCCAGCACAGAGGCTAGAAAGAGGACAAGCCATTGCAAACTGTCGTGTTAGGGTTGCGACCGCACTCAAGCGTTCCTGTGGAGTTTTCTTTGGTTCTTCCGATTTGAAGTTATGATTTGGGCTTGGACGCCCTTAGAATTATTAAAGTTGACTGTTAAGTCTTTATTTTGATTAAACTAACTCTTTTAAATGTACGTGAGCAGGCATGATACTTGTTCGGTCCGTAACTGAACTCCTGGGCTGTTATGGAAGGTAATGACATTCCCGTCCCATAAAAACGGGGGTGTTACACAACAACTCAGAATGACATGCTGGACATGGTGCATGGTTAGTTCCAGCCTTCCAGGAAATCACGGGGACAACGGAGCCAACTCTCTTGATCCTTGGTTTTCACGCGGTGCGGTTGCGTTCCTTCGACCTGTCAGTGTCACACCTAGAAGCTCATTTCACGGAGGAGGAAATTCGCACAACCATAATGGAGATGCCATCCGAGAAGGCCCCAGGTCCGAACGGCTTCACAGGCTTCTTCTACAAGTGCTATTGGGACATCATTAAATTAGACCTGGTGGCTACTCTACAGAAACTTTACTTCTGTAATGGGCAGAATCTAGACAAGCTGAACACGGCCCATGATCACTCTGTTGCCAAAGAAAGAAGACCCATCTCTGTTGAAAGACTTCAGGCCAATAAGTCTTGTCCACAGTTTCTCTAAGATTTTCACAAAGCTTCTTGCCTCCCGGCTTGCGGCAAAGATTGGGGACATTGTCTCACCAGCCCAGTCAGCCTTCATCAAACACAGAAGTATCCATAAGAACTTCATGTATGTCCGGGGGCTGGCGCATACCTTCCGCCATTCCCTCAAGTCAATCATGTTGTTGAAAATCGACATTGCGAAGGCGTTGGACACCGTGTCATGGGAATTCCTTCTTCGGCTCCTGGCAAACTTCGGCTTCGGCAACGGTGACTGGATCTTACTGATCCTATCCTCGGCGTCAACTACAGTTTGCATCAATGGCTTTCAATGCGAACCGATTCGGCTTGCGCGAGGCCTACGGCAGGGGAACCCTCTCTCGCCCCTCCTCTCTTTATCATGGTGATGGAGGCGTTAAGTGCCATGTTCGCGGCTGCCACGGCCCAGGGTATTCTCACTCCCATCAATGGTGGTCGGTTGCCGTCGACCATGTCCCTTTATGCTGATGATGCAGTGCTTTTCTTCGCCCCAAAACCTCGTGATGTGCAGGCGGTCAGCACACTCAAGCTTTTTGGGTTAATCTCCGGCCTCAAGACCAACTTCCAGAGAAGTGCCATCACCCCAATTCGATGTTCCGAGGAACAGCTCACAAGGTTTCCCAGCACCTGCAGTGTGCCACTCAGAATTTCACTATTACTTGGGGCTGCCGCTATCCTTGAGGAAGCCAACGAAAGCGGAGTTGCAACCTCTCATCGATAGATACGCCAAGAAGCTTGCAGGGTGGAAACCAAGGCTGCTCTCACCGGGAGGGAGACTATTCTCATTAACTCTATCCTCATGGTGCTTCCTGTCTACTACATGACCGTGATGCAGCTCCCGCAATGGGCAATCAAGCTGATTCAAAGAAAATGCCAAGGTTTCTTATGGGAAGGGGAAGAGGAAACGAGCGGCAGCCACTGCCTCATTGGCTCATTGCATGGGACAAGGTATGTATGCCGGTGGCCAATGGTGCGCTAGGCATAAAGTGTTGGATTATGTGGGCCAAGCCCATATAATAAGAATAATTCCTATTAAATCTCAAAGGCCCACTCATGCAAAGGAGGCATGCATGTGACCTTTAGTACCATATTGCTAGTTCTAGGAGAGGAAGACCACCTTAAAAGGGATGGTGCACTCCTAGCCACTTGAGGCATGTGTGGGAGAGAACTAGAGGATAACACGCGCACGCTCGCTCGCCTCGCCGGGCCGGGGCGGGGCGCACGGCACCTGCATGAATGGTCCGCCAAAATCGGCTCCAGGTGCTTGCGCAGACACGGCTTCCTTTTGCTGTTTTGCCTCCTCCATCCTTTGTGCTGCGCCGTCCCACGTAGTCTACTCCGTCCCGTCCGCCGGCGTGCACTGTCGTTGGGAGAGCAGGTCTCCGGAACCGTCGCCTTCGAAGTCCTGCACCGGGAGAGGGCGAATAAGGTTTTTGGGAAGCGCTCTGCGCGACTGCTCGCTGTAGCTCTGGTTCGTCTTCCTCGTCGTTCAGCTTCGGCGAATCGTCATCGACTTCGTGTCATCCTCACCGTGTCTGCGGCGTCTACATCGGCAAACCGATCAGAACAGAATCATCGGTACGTAACAGTCATGTTCTCCGTATTAGATCTGTTCATGTACAGTTTCCTGGTTTACATGTCTAGATCTTGTATGCCTGTGATGGTTCTGTTATTTTGCGTGCATGATGTCATGATTTATTTATGGAATAAATTGAACCTACATGTGCTTATATTTTCAACAATCCAAAAACCTTATTGTAGGCACTGTGGTTTTACTATGGCTGGATTTGCCGATGCACTGAGGCCGGATAAGTTCTCCGGTGTGCACTTTAAGAGATGACAAATCAAGGTCACTCTGTGGCTTACTGCTATGAATGTATTCTGGGTTAGTAATGGCAAGCCTGAAGGTGTTCTTGATGCTGAAAAGCAGAAAGAATTCGAGACTGCCACTACTCTCTTTGTTGGATGCATTCTTAGTGTTCTTCTTCGACCGTCTGTGCGAGGTGTATATGCACATGACAGACGCGAAGGAGTTGTGGGATGCATGAATTCCAAATACGGTGCTATCGATGCCAGAATGACATGTATGTCATGGAGCAATTTCATGACTACAAGATGGTTGATAACCGCTCAGTAGTAGATCGGGCTCATGAGATACGTGCCATTGCCAAGGAACTCGAACTCTGAAGTGTGCCTTACCCGACAAGTTTGTGGCTGGATGTATTATTGCGAAATTACCTTCTTCATGGAGGAATTTCGGAACAACACTCAAACACAAGAGACAAGAGTACTCTGTTGAGAATCTGATTGGGTCTCTTGAAATTGAGGAGAAAGCTCGGGAAAAGGACGCTGTGTCTAAGGGTGATGGAGGGCAGTCTAGTGCCAATGTGGTACAGAAACCCTCAAGCAAGAACAAAGGGAAATTTGTCAAAGCCCAACAGACAACCAACTTCAAGAAGAAGAAGAACAACAACAATCAGGATGATAGAACTTGCTTTGTGTGCGGTGAGCCTGGTCACATGGCCAAGAAGTGCCCACAACGCAAAGGAAAGAAGGCACATGTAGGACAGACTTCTAAGTCTGTCAACGTGACCATTGGCAAGACTGGAGATGGGACTGGGTATGGTAATTTACCTCTCGTTCTTTCGATTAGTCAATCTACCAATTGGTGGATTGATACAGAGCTAATGTACATGTGTGTGCTGATATTTCGTTGTTTTCTTCTTATCAGTCGCCCGAGATTCCTCCGTCCTAATGGGAATGGGTCACATGCTCTTGTTCATGGTGTTGGTACGGTAGATCCGAAGTTTACTTGGGAAAGATCGTGCGGCACCAAGAACGTGCAGCATGTCCCTTCTATAGACAAGAATCTCGTTAGTGGCTCCGTTTATGTAGAGACGGGCTTAAGTTGGTATTTGAGTCTAATAAAGTAGTCGTGTCTAAACATGGATATTTTATTGGTAAAGGCTATGAGTGCGGAGGCTTGTTCCGTTTTCCCTTTCGATTTCTGCAATAAGATCGTGAACCATATTTGTAGTAGTGTGGATGATGAGGCTAATGTTTGGCACTCATGTCTATGTCATATTAATTTTGGTTTGATGTCTCGGCTTTCAGTATGAATTTAATTCCAAACGTTTCCATCACCAAAGGTTCTAAATGCCATAGTGTGTGCAATCAAAGCAACCTCGTAAGCCTCACAAGGTCTTTGAGGAGAGAAACTTGGCACCACTAGAACTCCTGCATTCAGATCTTTTTGAGATGAATGGCGTGTTGACGAAGGGTGGAAAACGATATTTCATGACATTGATTGATGATGCAACTAGGTTCTGTTATGTGTATTTATAGAAAACGAAAGATGAGGCTTTAGACTATTTTAAAATCTATAAGGCAAAAGTTGAAAACCAGTTAAATAGAAAGATAAAAAGACTTAGGTCAGATCGTGGTGGAGAGTATTTCTCAAACGAATTTGACTTATTTTGTGAGGAACATGGCATTATACATGAGAGGACGCCTCCTTATTCTCCCGAGTCAAATCCAGATCGTGGTGGAGAGTATTTCTCAAACGAATTTGACTTATTTTGTGAGGAACATGGCATTATACATGAGAGGACGCCTCCTTATTCTCCCGAGTCAAATGGGATTGCCGAAAGGAAAAATCGCACGTTGACTGACTTGGTGAATGCCATGTTAGACACTGCGGGCTTACCTAAGGCATGGTGGGGGGAGGCTTTGCTAACGTCTAATCATGTATTAAATAGAGTTTCTAACAGAAATAAGGACAAAACACCATACGAGGTATGGATTGGGAGAAAACCATCACTTTCTTACTTGCGTACATGGGGGTGCTTGGCGAAAGTTAATGTGTCAATAACTAAGAAACGCAAGCTTGGACCTAAAGCGTGGATCGCGTCTTTTCGGGATATGCTAATCATAGCATTGCCTATAGATTTTTGATAGTTAAAAGCGAGGTACGACATGCATGTTGGTACAATTATGGAGTCTCGAGATGCAACATTCTTTGAGAATATTTTTCCAATGAAGGATACACATAACACTACTAGTCAACCTTTCAAATAATTCCCAGTTCAATCACACCACAGAACCTTTTGAACATACACATGAACTTGTCAATGAGGAGGATGATAGTGGAGCTTCTAGAAGGAGCAAGAGACAAAGGATATCCAAATCCTTTGGTGATGATTTCACTGTGTACCTTGTGGATGACACTCCCAAGTCTATTTCGGAAGCGTATGCATCTCCTGATGCAGACTACTGGAAGGAGGCTGTCCGTAGTGAAATGGATTCCATTATCGCTAATGGAACCTGGGAACTGACAGATAGACCTTATGGGTGCAAACCTGTAGGGTGCAAGTGGGTGTTCAAAAAGAAGCTTAGGCCTGATGGTACTATTGAAAAGTACAAGGCTCGACTTGTTGCGAAGGGCTATAGTCAGAAAGAAGGCGAAGATTTCTTTGACATTTACTCACCTGTTGCTAGACTGACCACAATTCGAGTACTACTTGCTTTGGCTGCCTCACATGGTCTTCTCGTTCATCAAATGGACGTTAAGACAGCTTTTCTTAACGGAGAGCTGGATGAGGAAATTTACATGGAACGACTGATGGATTTGTAGTAGAAGGTCAAAAGGCAAGGTGTTAAAACTGTTGAAATCTTTGTATGGTCTCAAACAAGCCCCTAGCAGTGGCATGAGAAGTTCGATAGAACACTTACATTTGCGAGCTTTCTTTGTCAATGAGCGAGATAAATGTGTATACTATCGCTATGGTGGGGTGACGGAGTTATTCTATGCTTGTATGTGGATGACATCCTGATTTTTGGGACAAACATCAATGTGATAAATGAGGTCAAATCATTCTTGTCTCAAAATTTTGATATGAAAGATCCAGGAGTGGTGATGTTATTCTAAACATTAAATTGGTTAGAGGTGAGAATGGGATTACACTTTTGCAATCTCATTATGTGGAAAAGGTCTTGAGCCGTTTTGGCTTTTCCGATGACAAGCCTTCTCCAACACCTTATGATCCTAGCGTGTTACTTCGTAAGAATAAGAAAATTGCTAGGAATCAGCTGCAATATTCTCGAGATAATTGGCTCACTTATGTACCTAGCTAGTGCAACAAGGCCAGACATCTCCTTTGATGTGAGCAAGTTAAGCGGTTTACATCTAACCCGGAGATGATCTTTGGAAGGTGCTTGAGCGAGTGTTGCGCTATCTGAAAGGTACCTCGAACTTTGGACTTCACTATACTGGGTACCGTCGGTCTTTGGAGGGTTATAGTGATTCCAATGGATCTCTCGATGTTGATGAGATCAAAGCCACTAGTGGATATGTTTTCACTATTGGTGGTGGTCTTTGTTTCATGGAGGTCTTGCAAGCAGACCATTTTGACGAGGTCAACCATGGAAGCGAGCTTGCGGCACTAGACACGCCATCGTTGAGGCGAGAATGGCTACGGGTCTATTGATGGATCTACCTACGGTGGAAAAGCGGTGCGGCTATCCTTATGAATCGTGATAATCAAACCGTTATCGCTAAAGTGAACAGTTCTAAGGATAATATGAAATCGTCTAGGCATGTCAAGAGACGATTGAAGTCTGTCAGAAATTGAGAAACTCCGAGTTATAACCTTGGATTACATCCAAGCAGATAAAAACTCGCAGATCCTTTACAAAGGGACTATCACGGAATGTGATAGATAGTGCATCGAAGGAGATGGGTATGAGACCCATGTGAGTTATCTATGGTAGTAACCCAACCTATGTGATCGGAGATCCCGTGAATTAGGATCTGGGAAAAACAAGCCATTAGTTAACTGGAGGAGAGTAATTTCAACCCTCTCTATGTGAAGATGCAATACTCTCAGAAACTGCAAGGCAAGTTGATTAAGACCTTAATGTGTTCCATTGGCTTTCAAAAGCGAAGACGTTATCCTGCAGAACGTTCTTGAAAGAACACACCTATATGAGCCCGACTGTTAGTCGCAGTCTATGGAGATCTTGGGTAATCTCCTACTAAGCTCATGAAGAGACCAAGGAGTATGACTTATACGCTCCAACCGAGGGGTAGCCTACTAGCGGCCTAGTATCAGTTAAGTCTTTAAGTGAAGCTTGCTTGCACCAAACTTGCAATTCAAGGCATAGTCCATTGTTCAAGTTGTGAGTAATTGTAGCTTGGAGTTCTAGGTGGATGTTCAACCTTAATCGGTCTCCATCGAAATACTGATATATATATAAACAGTACATTGGAATTCAGGCAAATCTCTGTGGGACTTTGAGATCTGGTGGGGGATTGTTGGATTATGTGGGCCAAGCCCATATAATAAGAATAATTCCTATTAAATCTCAAAGGCCCACTCATGCAAAGGAGGCATGCATGTGACCTTTAGTACCATATTACTAGTTCTAGGAGAGGAAGACTACCTTAAAAGGGATGGTGCACTCCTAGCCACTTGAGGCATGTGTGGGAGAGAACTAGAGGATAACACGCGCGCGCGCGCTCGCCTCGCCTCGCCGGCCGGCCGGGCGGCAGGCGGGCGGGGCGCGGCGCACGGCACTGCGTGAATGGTCCGCCAAAATCGGCTCCTGGTGCTTGCGCAGACGCGGCTTCCTTTACGATTTTATTTTGCTGTTTTGAGTGGCGGTGAATCCGGATCGGTTCTGCGCGACTAATCCGTTTGATTACGAGTTATGGAGAACGTGCAGGCGTCTTGATCACGCGTCTGGTTTTCTATAAATACGAGTCGCCGCCTCCATACAGACATATGCGAAAATCAATCTAGGGTTTTGCCTCCTCCATCCTTTGTGCTGCGCCGCCCCACGTAGTATACTCCGCCCCGTCCCGGCGTGCATTGTCGTTCGGGAGAGCAGTCTCGGAACCGTCGCCAAGTCTGCACCGGAGAGGCGAATAAGGTTTTGGGAAGCGCTCTGCGCGATCGCCGCTGTAGCTCGCTCGTCTTCCTCGTCGTTCGGCCGCGAATCGTCATCGACCGTGTCATCCTCACCGTACTGCGGCGTCTACATCGGCAAACCGATCGTAGCGAGAATCATCATGCGTAATGGTCATGTTCTCCGTATTAGATCTGTTCATGTACGGTTTCTGGTTTACATGTCTAGATCTTTTATGCCTGTGATGGTTCTGTTATTTTGCGTGCATGATGTCATGATTTATTTATGGAATAAATTGAACCTACATGTGCTTATATTTTCAACATAAAGTATCTGTCCCTGCTCGGGATCGCTCTGCGCCTTCGCTGGCCGTGGTACCGCTGGATGCGCAAGGACAGCCCTCGGGCCCTGTCTCGGCCACTCCCGGATAGGGACGTCAAGCTCATGTTCCAGGTGGTGACTAGAGTGCATATCGAGGATGGAAAGTTGGCAGATTTTTGGCGATCGAATTGGCTGCCGAATGGGCCAATTGCTTCCTTTGCGCCTGCACTATATAGCCATGCGCGGCAGCCTGGCATTACCGTCGCCGCCGGTCTGCAACGGCGGCGCTGGATTAAGGATATCAAGGGCGCCTTGTCAGTTCAAGCTCTATCAGAGTACCTTAACCTGTGGGATGCCCTCTCACACATCTCTCACTCAAAGCGAAGAGGACATGATTGCCTGGAAGCCTTCATCATCAGGCACGTACTCGACATTGTCGGCTTATAATCTCTTCTTCTCAGCGAAGACCAAGTCCGCTTGTGGCAGCACAATCTGGAAATGCAGAACTCCAGCGAAATGCAAATTCTTTGTGTGGTTGATGATCCACGAAAGGTGCTTGACAACCGATAACTTGGAAAAACGGGGCGGCCGCATCATCCATTTTCAGGTGCCTTCTACTGTGCGGTACAAGATGGAGTTCCTGGTGGTACACCTCCCGAAAGACCTTTCCCAAAAAATTCCGCAAAGCTTTCGATTCACTTGTGATCTTGGTGTGCTGAATCGTGTGGAATGAGAGGAACGCGAGAATTTCCTGTGCCAAGCAAAGGACGCCGCTGGAGCTTTTTTGGGTGATCAAGGAGGAGCTATGGACTTGGCGTGCGGCTGGCTTCTTCAAGGAGCAGTAGTGATTGACCTTGTTCAGTGCAGCGGCGATGGCCGCATCATATGCTTGATTCTTGTTTTCTGTTACGGCCTTCTGTCAACATTCTGTAATTTCTGTACTCCTCTGCTTCTTAATAAAATTCGGTCGGCCAATCTTCTGGCCGGCCTGGCTAAAAATACTAATATGGGCCCATTTTTTCAGTTTTTAAAAGTTGTTTTTTGGTTTTTCTGCAGTAACTAGGTTTTAAACGGAATATCTTTTCAAAACGAGATTTACAATTTGATTATAGTATACACTGTAGCGACTTCATTTATATCGGCCAAAACCACATGCGAGTTTCAGTTATTCCATACTTTCTCTCACAAATAGCTCAAAAGCTATAAACCGCAGCCATAAGCTATAAGTCACAGCTAAAAAGAACATGCCCTATGTCGGCAGGTTAAACATTCAGCAACCAAACTCAGGAAGAAGAAGGCAAAGCTTTGATCCTTGAGATTTAATAGAAAACAAAAAACTGAAATCCTACTCTCAAAAAGCAAAGGAAATAAACACGACAAATTCCCCCAGAAAGAAGAAGGAAACCTTAAAAGAGATCATAAAGAGCAACTAGTGTCTCCATGACCCTTTTTTTGTGATGGGGTCTCAATGATCTTTGTTTTTTTAGAAATAAATACGGGAATCTTACATTCAAGGCACAGTTTACATCATTGAGTACAAAACATGGTGGATCAGTTAACCACAAATGATGCCCTACTTCTAACGAGCATGCAAGCTTAATATTGTGGGCATCCCCGTTTGTAACACCCCGCTCATTCTCTAGGTTTAGAGTGTTACTATCATTGTATAATAATACCATTTTTGAATAACTGCTAATCATTATAAGCAAACTCTATTTTATTCATAAAGCAGCGACCACTTACACCATACCATTTTTAAATAACTATTCTAGCTTACTAGTGGAGTTAAACATACTAACAAAAATTGATATGTGAAGTGCTGCAAGTACGTGAAGTTATTCATGTGCTACTCCCGCCCGTGCATGACGTCCTCAATAGTCACCTAAAAAACAACAAAGCAAGTATGAGCCTGGAGACTCATCAAGCACACGATAAAACAGTGGCGTTAACACACCACTTTAATAATTCCCATTTTTGTGAACTCTATATCACTTTCTCTGTAACTGTTTTACTGTTATCACTTCCTATTTCTGTGAACTATACATCACTATCTCTGTAACTGTTTCACTGTTATCATTTTTATGCAATGCAATGCATCTGTAACTATATCACTATTCTGTTTTGTTTTCATGCAATGCGATGCGTCTGTAACTGTAGCTTATACCAGTATAGTGGAGTATTCACCCGTCAATGAACCACTCAATCCCCGTCCTCTTTTATTCAGGGATCCAAACTCCACTCCGTGGAGTACTTACCGAAGTAGGTCCTGTTGTCTATGTATGAGTGCAATACGTGATGCAACATGCTTCTAATGTTGGCATTTATTCATAAGCAGCACTCATCAAAGTATGATTAACATGTAATCAAAAACACTGTAGAACATGGCAAGGAAGACATAAAATACCAATCATTCACCACAATCCACTGTTCTACCATGCACTTGCTTGGTTAACCTCAGGGATGATGTGTGGACGGCTTCGACCTGGGACCTCCACCTGTACAAACGTCAACCCGACTCAACACATCATATCGAAACCAGTGCTTAAGCGAGCAACGACGACTCTACGCGCATAACCTGACTCTGGTATAAAACGCACAGGGTTAAGGACCTGTCGCGCAGGTACCAACCCCCATTTTTTTTTCTTTTTCTCCCTTTTTCTTTTCTTTCCCTTTTTTTCCTCTTCCTTTTCTTTCCCTTCTTTTTTCCTTCCTTTTTCTTTTTCTTTCTCCCACCCGAGCTCTCTATCTTCTCTCCCTCTCCTCATTTTTCTCAGCCAAACGCCCTAGCATCTGCTAATCGCTTGCAGTGGTGCACGGCCGAGCTCAGGCATCACCGGCCCGGAGCTCGCCGTCAACAGCTCCTCCGCCGCCCCCAACCTTTCCCCCTCTCCCACTCTTTCCCACCTCTAGATCCGGCCACCTCCCTCTCGGTCTTCCCTTAGGCTCGCTGACCACAACACGTTGCCAGTTGGGAGCCCGATGCTACTCCTTCCTCCGGTGACTCCGCCCCCCGTCTTTATCCGATGCGACCCGACCGGCACCGCCATCTTTGGGGGCTTCGGCCGCGAACCCTCGGGCTTGCCTCTGGTGGCGCCCCTAATGTCGAATCTGCTGGCGCCGCCACGTTTCCCCAGCACCGCCCCTAGCTCGACTGCATGATGTCGCTACATGGTTCCAGCACCACTCCCTATGGGTTTGGGCCCTCCAGCCACGGCTCGTAGTCGACCGGAAGCCTCGGACCCTTGCCTCCTCTTCGGGCACTCTACCTCGACCTACCACCCCTTCTACTACTCAGGACAATTCTCTCTTCCTCTCCATTCTACATGCATTTTTGTTCTAGCTTCTGTTTTTGGTTTCCTCCTACTCTTATGCGCAAATGTTTTGGGAAGGCCTACAGGATCGCCACGATGAAACTCGGCGGGGGAACATGCACCAGGGAACATGTTCCTCCAACCAAGGGTGCATGGCGATTCTATGGGCTCGCTGCCAATGGCATGAGCCAAGCTGGTTGAGGTAATCTCGGCCGGCTATGAGGTAAGGTAAAGAGAAAGGCTTACTAGTTGTCGGCTAAGGATTGGCAAGGATCGTGGACGACGACGTTGATGGCCGTGTTGCGGTTTAGATGGTCCCTTCTCTTGCTGTCATGGTCGACCACGCCCTTGTTCCTCCTCCTTGATCTTCTCTTACACCTGTGCTCCTCTACTTCAGGCTTCCTCTTCTTCACCTCACCTCTGCTTGGCTGTGGGGCATGCTCTTTAGTTGAGGGAAAGAAATGGGCTCTGTTTGCTCTGTGTCTTAGCAGAGAAGGAGATGAGATATGGTTTGCTTCCTCCGAATGAATTCTTGGTTGGGGAAAGAAAAATGTGTACTGTGCACATTGGTGGCTGATGGCTTAATGTTGGATCGAAATCGGCAACAGAGGGGGATGGATGTTGCTTCTAAAATTATCCCCCAAAAAGTATCCACTCAAGAAGTTCTGCTCCGGTAATTACTCTAGCTAAGAAAAAGATGATTTATGCTCTCTTGAAATCCAGATAGCCGACTGACAAAAGATTGAGAGGAATAGAGGAAAGAAGGGCCAAAATAAACTTGGTAAACAAAAGTGTTCAAAAGACTTAACTGAAACAGCTAAAAGAAAATCGAGAAGATTAAACTTGCCAAAGACAGAGAATAATAGATTTGCCCCCAAAAATGATGCTTACAGAATGAACAAATCTCGGCCAAAGTAATCTACTCGACTGAAGATCACATAGAGCAGAGCAGCATCAACAAAAACATAAACTAGAAGCGAATCATGCTGCTGGCTGAAATAAAATGACAGAGCCCTGCCAGCAACTCAACGGTCAGAGGGAGCCGGTCAGACCAGTGGTGACAACCCGGTCTAACCGCTGCATTGCAGCCGGACTGACCGCTGGTTTTCCACTTGTCTGACCGGGAGAGCAGCACCTGGATCAGTATGCATCGGCAGACAGAGAAATCAGCGAGTAGAGCACTGCAGCCGAAAAGACAAACTTTAAGGCCAAGCGATGGATCAAAGGAAGATCTTCTCCAGAATTCTACACAACCCGAGAGTAAATAAAGAGAGATAAAAACCTGATTTCCTACTTAGAATATACTCAAGAGAAAAGAAAGAAAGCAAACTGCGGAGAAGAAAAGAATGAACTGACAGGGTTACTCCAAAGCAAAGAAAAAGAGAAATTGATTAACTTCTTGCTGTAGAATTCAGGTTAACACTATTGAGCTACAAACTAAATAACATAGCCAAACCAGGGAGAAAGAAATTTCATACAGAAGAGTAAAAAAATCAAAGATTGAGCTGAAAACTGAAAATGTAAGGTGAATGAGGAAAATTTCCAAATAACTCAACATCTCCAAAACCTTTGCCCAAGAGCTTTTGCAAACCTCTTAGCATAGATCTCAGGACTTAAGCCACCAAATATCGAGTTACCTTTTGACAGGAAATCAGGTAGCCAAGGTTCCCTTGTTGAGAAACCCTAGAAAACACCAAACAGAGCCATTTTGACGAAGCTCAAGAAAAAGAGATAAACCAACGAATCCCTCATTTGCTCTTGGGAATGGAATGACCAAGTGGTCTAAAGTCTTTTCCCATCACAAAACATCTCAATTTTGCAACCTCTCAACAAAGATCAAGGCAAGAACATCAAGAACAGAAAAACAACAGAGACACAAAATCCATCACAAACTGAGCAAGAAATGGAATTAACCCAACATAATCCTTCTCAAATTGATATTGAGGAAGAGAGATAAATGATTACATATTGAGAAAGAGAGATAAATGATTACATATAGAGGAATGATTACATGAAGTATCAACTCATTCCCTCTCTCTTACAATCACAGGACTCTCAAGAACAATCAAAGCCAAGAAACACACGGGAGAACATGGTCAACAACCAAAACCCCCTGTCCTGCTCTTACCCACTCCTCAACAACTAAAGCCCAAAGCAAAAGAGACTCCCAAAGCCATCAACCCCTCTCACAAGCCATCTCTCAAGTCATACACTCCACCAGGAGACATGCATCTATTTATAGCCCTCCATAATGGGTTCACGAATTACTTTGCCCGTTAAGCTTTAGCGCTTTACCCGCTAACTCTAACCAAATCCGCCTCCTTTAGTGCAGCCTTGCGAATTCACCAAAACGCCCTTCCTGCACCTTCCGGGAAGCTTCCTCATTTCTTGCCTTCCAAGCCTCGTAGCCACCTCGAGTCCTTGCCGTTTTCAGCACAACTCAACCGCTTTGACCTCGGCACCACCTGCGCCTAGTTCGGTCACCCCGTGCCTCACCACGACTCCGTCTCGACGTCCTGCAGCCATCACAGACAAGCAACACATCACATAGCACCGCTCGACATAATGTAATCACAATTAGTATCAATGAATCATACTCAAGCATGAAATGGCCCAAATGACCAATCGGGAAGAAGAATATGCCTCAAGTCTATCTAACCAGACCCGATTGTGCCAAGTGCCAACTTGGCACGAACCACACAAACCAAACTCAATCTTTTCAGAATACTCGTCAATTACTCATCACAAACATGGGGTCACAACCACATGGTCTTTCACTTAAGAAGGGCTTCGGTTGGCTTCTCCCTGTACTACCCTGTGCAATGCCAATTTTGCCCTTCTCCATTTCAGTCTTGGCTAGCTATTTGCCTCAAGGGCATTTTGGCCCAAAGGAGTGCTACATTGTTTAAGGCATTTCCACTGCGGTAGGTAACTTGGTAAAAATGGGCATTGGCTAAATTTTTATTTTGAATAACGAAATCCACAATAGCGAGAGGCATTGACCGCCCCCGGATGGTCTGGGAACCTCTGTGAGTGCTGCTTTTATTCGGCATTCTAAAAGCCGATGGGTCTGATGGCAAAATTCTACTTAATTTGCTTTATTCTCCCATGGATTGTTTTCATTCCATATATTTCTTCCACTTTGCATTTTTTTTGTGTTATTACACCATTAGATTCCCATCCTTCGTGTCTAAATTCAGTTTTCATAAATATACACTCACGAGCCTCAATTTCCTTCCACACTGAAGCGTACTGACACTTAGGCATCTTCTTAATATTTGTAATCACAACTAGGCACTCCGTCACGATGCGCACCTGATTCACATTGCAATCTGTAGCAAGACACAAAGTTTCATTGCAACCCATAGCTTCCAGAGTAGCCGGATCATTCAAGTTTTCTGATACCACTGCACTTGCTCCCAGAAACTTTCCATTTCCATCTCTACATATGACAACAACACTTCCTTTATTACCAGAGCGTGACACCACTGCATTTGGATTCAGTTTTGCCGTACCTTCCGGTGGTGGCCGCCATTGTTGCTCCCTTTTCTATCCTTATTCCACATTTCCTGTACATAATCAGGGATAAGTCAATTGCATTCAATTCTTCAATATAATTCTTAATAAAATTAAAAGTAGATAGGGGGCTTCAAAAAATTTCATCATGCAATACTTTTTGAAAGACCGAAGATAGCAATAGAGTGGGGTGAATCGTGCCTTAATAAAATTTTCCCCAAATATTTACTAGTCCTTTCCTCCAGTAGCTATAGAGCTATGAAGATCAGATAAGGTAACCCCCTACACACAGGTTTTACTCACATAAATTTACTTATACACACTTTTCAAAGCATATAAGTTCATATCCACTAAATTCTTAACTTTGATCCACCTTGATCAAACCAGCTCCACCTTAACTAAACTACTCTCCAATGCATCGCTTACGTGTCGTGGTTTTTAATTATCAAAGATGATTTCCGGTATTTTAGTTAAACTACCAAAATACCGTTCGTTGACCCAGTCTTCATCTCTTATTGCAAGCAATCGTCATGCTTGCCACGTGTAGGTGCATGCACTAGCTTGCCATGAATCACCAAGTCTCTCCCGTTATGGTTCCAAGGAACCATGGTTTACTTGATCTGTCCAAGCTACATGGTGCCATCCTGCCATTCAAACTCACATTCAATATTTCCCGCTTTTCTTGTGCCATACTTAAGCTCACCATCTCACCTGGCGTCCTCGATCGTTCTGGGCCTCAAGTCCTCCATGAGCCTAGCCCTGATTATCACCGTTAACCACGGTTGGCTCCAAATGACGCTGCACATCCAAGGACAAAAAAATCATTTTCATGCACAATTTCTTTACAACTTGATCCACGTTAGTCAAAACATGCATCATGCAACCTTAATGCAATAGCACAGATCAACCCAACTCAATCAATGACTCAATTTCCCTAAACCCTATTTTTCTATAAAGATCAGTAGTACCATACGCAACGTGCCGGTTGTCGGACCCGGATTTTTCAATCCAGAATCCCCTGTGATTCACTGCACTATTCCCTGGATCAGTAGATAGTGCACATAGGTACATTGCTGCATCAATTCATTCATCGCATGAGGCAAGATAATTTACAATATTACATAACTGGGTTTGAAATATGCCGCGTCGGACAACTGTTTTACATCAGGGCCGAACAAGCCAAATGTTTACATTACATGAACACAGCGGAAACAAAAGCAGTAGTAAGACCATAATCCACAGGCAAGCGACTGGGGATAAATGTGTGCATTATATATTGCCTGGAATCAGGTAATATATGTGCACACCACTCCATAGTCTACTTGTCTAGGACCAAAAATCGCAGTAGCCGCCCTAGTTTCCGTCATTGTTTCCTCCTTCTGTGGTAGGGGGTATCTTCATATGCATAATGATCTTGGGTCCTTGAATTTGATTTTGGTAATACGAGTGTGAGCACAGATCCACCGTGCTCCGCGAGCCAATACACAAGATACAATTAAATAACATGCATGGCTTCTCAAGGAAAGGCCAGGGTTAATTTCATTTGCCAGAAATTGCTTTTAAATATACTTGTTGTAGGGGTGGCCCCCACCTAAGCCTAGTAGGCCTGTTAGGAGGATGTAAGATCCGAAATAGGACATATGTAATGACACGAGTGCCCCTAAGGGGAACACTCATGTGTAAGGGTATTGCTGTACAAACACTCATCATTTGGGTATATATATGTGTGGCATAGGCCACGGGGAGGCCCTCGAAGCCATTCACTTACTCAACTCTCCACTACCACACACACTCTCTCTCTGTTTGGTCTGTAACCACAACAATACTACTTAGAAAATTTCCTGTAACCTAATAGTTTGAACTAAAGCATAGTTTGTGAAAGAATGCTTTACTAGTAGTGATCCAGATACCATCCACTATTACATGGTCTCTGCACCATATGCTAGACTTTCAGCGTTATAGCCGCTTACATTATCACTGGGATGATACCCAGGGCAACACCAATTAGGGCTTCCCACTGCCCTCTATTTATCCCCTTCCACCCACAAAGTTTTTGAAATAGAACTATATCTAGTTAAGTTCTCATGTTCGCCCTTGACCGTGGGCATGGCTATTCGAATAGTTTTTGACTCTGCAGAGTTTGCACACTTTACCCACAAAAGACATTCCGCTCATTGCCCCACACGATTCCTTAGTTGTGCGGTTGAGTAAACCATCACAGTAACCGTTCAAAATACCTCGCCCCTTCCATCATCTCACCCCTATGGGCTTGGCCCGCTTGCAACAGGTCCCATAGGTTGTGCAGGATATTCTTCTCCTATGCGGCTAGCAGCTGGCTACCCATACTGCTAGCTCACCGCAGAAAACTTCACCCTCTGCAAGTGTCCCATTCAAGCCGTCGTACGGACCAACCACTTGCACTACCTCACCTCCTCCATCGATGATGATGACTTTCAAGGTCCGGTAAATTTACTAACCCAAGTTGTAATTTACAGACTTGTGGTTGTACTTGTTTTACATAGGAGGTCCTGACAAGATTCAGTTCTTAGGATTATCTGGGCAATTCTACCACAAACCACACTCTCGTGCACCACTGCACCATACCTCCGAACCATCCGCCCAGATAGATAAGCAATTTTTGAGGGTTTTTGGGAGCATAAAATAATTATATCAACATATACCAGTCATTACCACCATAACTTCCCAAACCAGTTTCCCATGAGTAAAAGTGATCTTTGGGGCATTTTAGCACCTGCGAATGTCTAAGCAGCACTAAACATTGCGTATAATTATGGGCTTATTTTCCAAAATTTACCCTTATAATTTTGCTAGAGTGATAAGGCTCAAATAATCAAGTGTTCCTAATGAGGGTAATACTAACAAGCTAAATAATGGGTATATAACTAGAATCTTAAAATGAACTTATATTTGCATACGAAATAACAGCATGCAATTTGAATATTTAAACAAAAGCAATTTGCTAAAATGTAGGTTCAACATGATCAAAGTATTGACTCACCTTGGTCACAGTGAACTTGGTCTTGAGTGTCGAGAGCTGCTTCAACCTCAGCTTTCTCCTCTTGAGCCTCATATGCTATTTTAATGTGCGTGAAAATTCGGATAAAAATAAGCAAATCAAACAAATCCTCACAAGAAAATTCAAATGAACTCTAAAACTCATGATTTTGGTTCCATTGGTTAGAATTTGATTTTAGACGAATTTAGAAATTTGTTTCACTCAATTGGAGTTAAAATGAATTAGTTATGACCATTTGAAGCTCTCTGTTCAAATAAATTTGAGAAATAATAAAAAATTTGACAGGTGGGACCCTCAGCCGATCATCGACAATGTGGTCGGTAACGACTTCGCGGTCAGTAACGACCGTGTGGTCGTAACTTCCACCGCGTGGTCGAAAACGATTGTGTGGTCGATAGTTTGACCGCAAGGTCGTAGCTTGGCTGTGAGTGGTTGCAAACGAGTGTGAGCGGTCATAAACGACACGGAGTGGTCGTAAACGGCACGGAGCGGTCGTAAATGGCACGGAGTGGTCGTAAATGACCTTGAGTGGTCGTAGATGACTTGGAGTGGTTGTAAGTGTTTTTGAGCGGTCGTAAATGACTTTGAGTGGCCGTGGACGACACGGAGTGGTCGTAAACGACTTTGGGTACGGCCAAGTATTCGCAGACATAGTCGTAAGGGGTTACGACCACGTTGTGAAGGAGTGAACGCGGTCGAAAGGCGCTTCAACCACGTTGTGGAGATGAGAACGTGGTCGTAAGGTGCTTTGACCATGTTGTGAGTGGTCGGAGAGTGCTTCGATCATGATATAAGTGGTCGGAGGGTGCTTCAACCACATTGAATAGTGATCAGTAGTATCACTGTGTGGTCGTGGGGAGCCACGACTATGAAAATTAAACGTGGTCGAGTGTCTGACTGCATGGTCATAAATGACGACGTGGTCGTGAGTTCGATCACGTGGTCGAGAACGACCGCGTGGTCGTGGCATCGACCACGTGGTCATGGCTTCAACCGCGTGGTCATGGCTTCGACCGCATGGTCGTAAATGACCATTTTCCGACCATGTCTCTTTTACGACCACGGATTTTTCAACCACGGCTGCTACAGTAAATCTTCGACCACTACTACGCCTTATGACTTCTACTGTGGTCGCTATTTCAACCACGGCAACTACAACCTCGACCACGTGTGGGCGGCGGCAAAACAGAGGACAACGGCTACGGTGACTCACAGCACCAAAGTTCGATTAATTAAGAGGGGAGCCTCTAGGTGAGCCTGGGAGCTTACCTCGGCGGTTGGCTTGGCTCGAGAGTGGCTGTGGTGAGCTGGCAGCGTGCGACAGCGGTGGTGAAGGAGTCGCGTGGTGCAGGCGCAGCTCAAGCGATGGGAGGTCCGATCGAAGGTGGGGGCTGTGTCGTGATGCTCCGAGGGTGCCTCAGTGGAGAGGAATCGAGCTCTGGCAGCGCTAACCGGCCGATTGCTTCCTTGGCTGGACTTGGGGAAGAAGAGACCGCCGATGGGCTGTGGTGCTCAGGAGACTAATTCGGTGATGTGGGAGGCTCTGTAGAGTGGTGTTGTGTGATCAGAAGCCCAGTGAGGCTTTATAGCCACGGAAAAGTGGTGGTCGACAAAAGGGCAGTTGGGCGGTTGTCTTGGTGGGGGTGGCGGTGGAGCTGCTACAGCACTCAGGATTAGACCTCGGGTTAGGGCGTGGGCAACGCAGGGTATGGGAATGAAGTCAGGGTGGCAGGGCTGTGTGGGGTAGGCGCGGAGACGACGGGCGCAGGCGCGGTGACAGGGCAACCGATGCCGAGCTGATGTAGGCGCAGGCACGGTGACGCCCGGAATAGGGGAAGCGATGGGAGCAGGAGCGCACTGTAGCTAACGGAGGCGGCCGGGCGAGCTGGTGGCGGGTGAAATCGGTGCCCGATCGACGCGACTGCGCGGTCAAAATGTTGGTCACCTTGGCAGAGCCACGCGACAGAGTAAGGCTGCCGGGCAGTTGGCAGTGATGTGCGCGGTCGTGGGGAGTAGGAGGGATGGGTCCCAGTGACGCGAGCGCGAGGCATGTCTTCGACTGCCGGTCCGAAGGAGGTGTGGTCGTGAAGGCGAGCTATTGCGGCGGGATTGGGTTGTGGGCTGCGATGGTGTGGGGTGGCTTCGGCCTTGGCCGAAGCAATGGGGAGAGGGGAAAAGGGCTGGCTAGGCCTGGTCGAGAATTGGCCCAAAATTATTTTTATTAAATTTCCTATTTCTTTCATGATTTCCCATTAGTTCTAATTTTCAATTTATTGGAACCTCAATCACAAACCAAAGAAAATCCACAAAATTTCCAAATATCGACAAAACATATTTCAAAACAATTCAATTCCACACATTTCCCAAGTTCAAAATTTTAGGATGTTACACCGGTACTATCACTCTGCGGTACTACCGCACCTTGTAACTCACACTGAACCTCTCTGGGAAAAACCTGCCGCAACTTTGACTGAAACTACCGTTCGTGTGGTATGACCGTGCTCACAGCGTCGGTACTAACGCTCTGTGGTACTACCATATCAACACTATGGTAGTTCCAATTTTCCTGACACTTCTAGAAAACATCCAAATACAAATACAATCTTTATAAAATAACTTAACCACTTCACAAGATTTACAATGATTTATCGTTACATTATTCAGGACAGGACCTTCACGTGTTGTCCTCCACTTCTCGCATGCCAGATTGGCCAACAGGTAATTATTAGTTTAATCATTTCATTTGAGGACAGAGTTTTGAGCATGAAGAAAAGCCAATCCCTGAAGAAAAGCCAATCCCTTGGGTCTGCAATTGAGATGGATGCTATAAGGCTTGTCAGTTCGTCATCTACTAGTGGCCAGACACATTTAGCCATTGTGCACTTAAGAAGAGTATGCTCCACATATATGGCAATGTTTTGTATCACTCAAATTTCTCTTCATATACGTACCGGATCTGTCGGAATAGAATTATGAGCTAATCTCGTCGCCGGGATCCAATGGACGAGACGCTGCGTTCAGCCACTCGTCGGCGTCGTCCCCTCCAGTTTTCGCGTTGTGGCTGGCCTAGCCAACGGTGACGCCATCCCGATGCCGCCGCCGGTCAATAGTGGGCGCCACCGTCGGGATTCTTCTCCATCTCCACAACTCTCCTTTGATTTCTTGTATTATATTCCCATCGTCCAAGTTAATAAGCAAGCATATTTTTCTTGACACATAGACTAAAAAAAATAGTAAAGATAGATAGATTACCCTTAATTATTACTTCTAAGTACTATATTCTGTACAAGAGAATAGTAAATGTTAGAAGTAATCTTGTTTTAGTCCGTATGAGTCCATTGTACACGTATACAAGTAGACGTCGAGTCGGTTATACGAGTCCGTATCGTAAACTAGTAGTATCCGAGTTGGTTTGCCGTATACGTGCTTATAAGAGACGTGTTGTATCCGAGTCCGTTTGCACATTTGCATGTCATTTCCGTGTCTAAGTAGATTTAACGAGTATATAAGCATGGGCATTGTAACGGAAGAGCAATGCAAGAAGAAAAGCAGCAGAGAAATAAAGAAAAGAGGGAGCAGGGTGCTCCAGAGAAAGTAATTTGAGTGAGTGAGTCTATTCATTCTTTTACTGTTTCATCGTGCATCTCGTGAAGACGTCAAGAAGAAGGCAATCAAGCGGGCCTACAGAAGACTCATCACTAGAGGAGACGGCGAAGTGCCATAGCAAAACGATCCAACAGAGGAAGAATTTCAACAAGTGGTATCAGAGTTTGTTGATCATGGTGATTTCTGAAGATCATGGGTGATAAGGCGAAGGCCCAAGGTGGGCTAATCCCCCTCTAGTACCCTCTCCTAACGACTGACAATTACTCGGTGTGGGCAATGAAGATGAAGGCGAACATGCACGCTCAGGGGGTCTAAGGTTTAGTCGATCAGAAGGATAAGGACAAGAAGATGGATGACAAGGTGGATCAGACGGCTTTGCTATCATCTACCAAGTGGTGACAAATTAGATGATGTATCAGCTCATCGGCAAGGAGACGTCATGGGAGGCGTGGGAGACGCTTCAAACGATGCACGAGTGAGTTGATTGTGTGAGGCTCCAGAATTTATGGAGCGAGTTCAAGAATCTCAAGATGGGAGAGACCTAGTAGATGGACAACTTCGCTAGCACGCTGACTTCGTTGTACAATCAGATTAACTCTCTTGGTGACAAGATGGAGGAATCTATGGCGGTGAAGAAATATCTGTGCGTGCTTCTAGAGAAGTATATTCTTGTTGGCACCACACTTATGTACTCTTCCGATCTGGATAAGAAGAAGATAGAGGAGATCACCGGCTCCCACAAGGAGCATGAGGAGTTACTGAAGGAGTTTTAGTCATGTAACGAGTAGGGATTCTAGACTCATAACGAGCAGACATTGCTAGTAAAGGGAGATCCGAGAGATGGTCGTGGCTCATCAAACAACTACGGGAGATGGCATGGTCGAGGTGGCAGAGGTGGCCGTGGAGACAAGGCTAGGCAAGGCGGTGGTGACAAATTCCATGATGAGTCACGTGTCAATTGCTTTGAATGTGGAGAATACGTGCACTACGCGTCAGAATGCCGCAACCATATAAAGTGTTTCAACTGTAATGAGTACGAGCACTATGCTTCGGATAAAAAAGTAAGAAGAATGGGGAGGTGAACCTCGCCCCAAGATGAAGAAGAAGATGACGAACCGGGACTACTTCTCTCCTCATATGTTGAAAAGGCGCCGGTCATGGTGATGCTGAATGAGAAGAATGTAATTTCAAAACTACGCATGAAGGAAGGCAACAACGATCACACAGATCAGTGGTACTTGGACAATGGAGCAAGCAACCATATGACGGGAGATCGCTCCATGTTTCATGAGCTCGACGAGAAGATTTGGAGCAACGTCAAATTTGGCAACAACTCTACAGTGGAGATAAAAGGCAAAGGAATGATGATGTTGCAATGCAAAAATGGAGATAAGAAGTTGTTGACAAAGATTTACTATATATCAAGTCTGTGCAACAACATACTCAATCTCGGACAGATGACAGAAAGAGGGTGTAGGGTGATGTTGTAGGATGAGTTCTTGCGTGTGTATGACAAGAACAAAGATCTGTTAATGAAGGTGAAAAGATCTCCAAATCGGTTGTACAAGATTTTTTTTGAACACTTGTAAATCATTTTGTCTGAAGAGCAACCTAGAGGAGCTGGGTGACGACACTGAACGTGATGGCTCGGGTCAAGGCGGTATGCCTCATGACGCAGGCATGCACGAAGCTGCAGGTGGCACCTTCGGAGGCGCATACGGCGCACATGCAGGTGCATCTAACACAGGAAGTCAATGTTGTGTGCCTCCAAGTGGGAAAAGTGCACAAGGTCCAAGAGGAAGACTTGGAGTATAGGTTGACGTAGTTTTCTGTGGTTTTGCATAGGGAACATGGGAAGTGTTAGAGACAAGAGTTAGGGGCGGTGTAGCCTCAACTAATATATACACAGGAAAGCGGGCAGACTTGGTCCAAGAGAGAGGAGCGGAAGGCTCATGTAACGGCGAAGCCAAGGTGGCTGTGGGAGCAGGTGCTCCAGCCTAGGTAGGTGAGCAAGGAAGAATGAGTTCAATCCAGGTGCAAGACACGACAAGCGTTGGATTGTGTAAGGATCAGGATGGAGCAAGCGCAAGCGGTAGAGTGGTGACGGCTCAGGAAGGAATGGTGCACGGGAGTGCAG
The DNA here is from genome assembly GCA_036346575.1 of Dendrocalamus sinicus. Classification (NCBI taxonomy): domain Eukaryota; kingdom Viridiplantae; phylum Streptophyta; class Magnoliopsida; order Poales; family Poaceae; genus Dendrocalamus; species Dendrocalamus sinicus. The sequence goes on along the minus strand of CM070653.1, from coordinate 6,870,273 downwards.
GTAAAAGGAAAAAGCGGAAGCAAGAGAGAAGATCGACATGATCAAGATGGAAAAACAAGATTAAAGAGGTAATTGTTAGAAGTAATCTTGTTTTAGTCCGTATGAGTCCATTGTACATGTATACGAGTAGACGTTGAGTTGGTTATACAAGTCTGTATCATAAACTAGTAGTATCCGAGTTGGTTTGCCATATACATGCTTATAAGAGCGTGTTGTATCCAAGTCCGTTTGCACATTTGCATGTCGTTTCCGTGTCTATGTAGATGTAATGAGTATATAAGCATTGGCATTGTAACAGAAGAGCAATGCAAGAAGAAAAGCAGTAGAGAAATAAAGAAAAGAGAGAGCAGGGTGCTCCAGAGAAAGTAATTTGCGTGAGTGAGTCTGTTCTTTTTTTTTTTTTTTTGCTATTTCATCATGCGTCTCATGAAGATGTCAAGAAGGCAAAAGTCACGTTGAGAGGAAGGTGACCAGGCGAGCCTACAGAAGACTCATCGCTAGAGGAGACGGCGGAGTGCCGTGGCGAAACGATCCAAGAGAGGAAGAATTTCAACACAGTAAATAATGTTGTATATTTATTAGGGGTATAAAGGAAACATCACACTGTTACATTAGAACATAAAATACATTCTATATTTATAGATAAGATATTTAAAAAAATACGTCTTATAGATTTGAACGGTGGAAGTATGATGTTTCTTGCAAACTGATGCACAAAGATTGATGAACTATTTACATTTCTCTCATATCTGTGATTTATTTGCAACCTAATTGAAGATCTCTTGATTGCTGAACTTTAACCAGATATTTGATATTTTTGTCGCTTCTTGAGTCTTCATATGATGTTGTTTCGTGCGAGCGCTGGCGGGCAACCGGGCACGTCCGCGGCCAGCTTTGTGCAAATTCGTGGCCAATCTAGCCTCTTGTGGCGTTGTTTTCCTAAATTTAGCCCCAGCCCAGCATTATTTTCTAAACTGGCCTCTGTAAGGAATTTGGCACGCCTAGGTAATGCACAACCTTGGCCTGGTGCACTTGCAAACCGCGCGAGCTAGGCCCCCGTAATCGTGTGAGCTAGATCGTGCTGCACGTGGCTGATGTAATAAGGGGCGGAACTAGACTCAGCTCAAGTCTCGAGTTGGGCCAACTGGTTTTGAGCTGACTTGGGCTTTCATTTTTAGGCCTTCATATCTAAGTCACTATTCTCTATGTACTTTGGTTTTCAGGCCTTGGGTTATAATTCACCTAGTCCGAGGTCTAGTTCTGTCTCTGGATGTATGTACGCACCTGCATGCATGAACCAGCGCCTCACAGGGCCGAAAAGCGAGCTCATGCGCCCGGGACGTGCACAAGGGAGCTCACACGGTTCTTGGGCACGCAAGCTAGCTCTCGCAATTTTCAAGCGCCAGGGCACGGTCGTGCGCTAGCCGGGCGTGCCAAATTTCTTGTGCGGACCTTGAGCGCGCGAGGGGCCAGATCAGGAAATGATGCCAGGAGGGGGCTAAATTTGGGATAACAATGCTGCAGGGGGCTAGATTGGCCACGAATTTGCTTTGTGCCCGTTGTGGTTGGCAGGCATGCCTACGGGAAGGGAAAAGCCTAACGGCTGGCAGGCATGGACATGAGTATGGGTGACTACTACCCTTGTCAGCATGTCCAATTGCCATCTCCGTATCATATTGTATTAGAGTATTTTAAAATTAGTACTTAAAAATATAAAAAAGTATTTTTCATACTATTGAAAGTATAAATTTTTATCTTTTAATATACCATTTAGACTAACGTGTCATACGTCTCATGACTTATCAAGTTGGGTATACTTAAAACACTAACCGAGTGTAACAACATCATTCTAGCTCAGACCAGCTGTGCATTTCATGGGCCGATCCAAACTTAGTCCTCGGCCTGTTCGTGCCATTTAGGATGGGCCCCTTCCGTAGGCCCACACAGAACTAATCTCAGCCGCGAAATCAAGTTCAACGGTTCAGATCGTGCCGCGCACTACAACTCCACCTAGGTGCGAGAAATTTCGATATTTGACACTGAATATGTGCGCCTCTCAACTTTTAACCCCCAATTCGCACGTCTTTGAAAATTTAACCCTGTCACTGCGAATTTTTTTTTCAAGGGATTCTCTTCATTTTCTCTCCTTTTCTATTTTGACACTTGTCACTGCGAAAATGAGGAGAATTCTTGAATCAAAAGAATTCGCAGTGACAGGGTTAAATTTCTAAAGACGTGCGAATTAGGAGTTAAAAATTAAGAGGCGCATGTATTCAGTGTTAAATATCGAAATTTCTCACTAGGTGCACACTCCATAATTGGATACTACCTTCCGGCTTCCAGAGTCCCACCACTCCACGTCAACTTCGCTTCACCGGGTTCACCCCCACCGCATCGCGTTCCCCTTCCTCGCCGGCGCCGGCCACCGCCGGCCTCCCCTCTCCGGCTAGCCATGTCCAAGTACGGCACCATACCCACCTCGTCCGCCGCTCCCCCGCCGCCCCTTGGCTCCTCCCCGCTCGACTTCATCTCCCGCGCCAAGGCCCGCGGCGCGTCGGCGTTGGCGACGCGCCGGCCCTGGCGCGAGCTCGGGGACCCGCGGGCGCTCTCCGTGCCACGGGGGCTCGGCGACGCCTACCGCCGCGCCCGCGCCAACCTCGCGCACTTCGCCATGAACTACGCCATCGTCGTCCTCGGCGTCGTCTTCCTCTCCCTGCTCTGGCACCCAGTCTCCCTCATCGTCTTCCTCGCCTGCATGGTCGCCTGGCTCTTCCTCTACTTCCTCCGCGACGAGCCGCTTGCCCTCTTCGGCCGCGCCGTCGGGGAAGGCGTCGTGCTCGCCGTCCTCTCGGCGGTCACGCTCGTCCTGCTCCTGCTCACCGGCGCCACCGCCAACATCCTCACCTCGCTGCTCGTCGGGCTCGTCCTCGTCCTGATTCACGCTCTGCTGCACCGCCCGGCGGACAGCATTGACGAGGAGGCCGGGCGGTGGTACACGCCCGTCCCGCCGCAGCCCACGTACTAGTGTGAGCCGCTCCTCATCTTCTTGCTTATTGTTGCTTCTTGGTTTGTGATCCGTCGGAGTAGCTGTTAATTCTTTTCTGAATTTCAACTGTTCTTGATCCATTTGTGCACTTGTTAATAAATAATAATGTGCTGAATTGGTGTTCTGGTTGTGCTTTACCTTACAATTCGTTTGGTTGAATTCAACATTCCTTATCTTTAGATGATTTGTTAGTGAAATTAATAAATTATCACCAATAATGGTTGTGTAGTCGATGAATTAGGCAACAAGTGATCAGTTTGGTGTCAATTTGAGCTCAATTATATGGTTGTTCAGAATGCGTCCTGAAGAAGGAATTGCATGGTCAAACCCAATGAGCTTTGCCTTCAGCTCCACGGAGTGGCCAGAAACCGACGTTCCCAGGTGAGATGGAGACGTCGTGTGGCCATATGAGCCACTTAAACCAACTACTTTGTTAAATGTTAATAGTTTCTGGCCAATAACAAAATGACTCATGCTTATTCGCAGAAACATCCAGAATAACCGGGTGAGTTTTGAGGTTTATATTGGGAATTTGTTAGCTCGTATAGTCTAGTGCTGCTGTTACTGCTATCCTTTTTAGAAGATCACAGGATAGTTACTTTTTTCATCAAATCAACTCGTCTTCATATCCAGTAAGTCAGTAAACTAGTCAGCTAACAAGGGGCATCAGACATCGCAATGTACTTATCTTTAGCTACCATATAAACTCTTCGTACGTAATGTTTTATCTCTACTTAGCTGGCAGTTTTCTTATTTCTTTTTTGTGAGCGCACAATGATTGATGTGCCAGCTGTTGGCATATCCTGATGGGATTTGTATGATTGCATTATCTCTGCGTAGTTCGTGTAGCTCAGTAGCAAACTGTTGTTCTGGATGTGTCCATCCAATTGAAAATCAAGCTCAAGATTCAGTTAAATAGATTTCAGGAAAAAAAAATCTCTTGCTTGGATTTGTATACCTCAATTTGTGCTTACCATCATCTCAACCATCCAATTTCAAAATAGACATCTGCAGTTAGAACAGGTTAATACCATTTGTATTGCACAGCAGGGACCCTAATAATTCTAAAAAAATGTATTAGGAAATGCTTTGGCCGCAGGGCCTACTAATTTCATGGGAGAATGGGAACAGCCGACAACTATCTTGTGACATGTTCTTGAATATCCTCACCTGCATCTGTCCCCCATATCTCTGCTTGCGCCGGCCGCTCATCAGAGAGTTACAGATAACTAATGATTGAAAGGTATTAGCTTCTAAATTTATTTGGGAGCAGAATCATATGATGCTAGGTATGATTTGTTTAGCTTTATGTCTAAACATGTTCTCAAAATTTTTTACTGCAAGTCAGCCATGTTGGGCATAATTTCTATGTTATGACTTAATGCTTCCCTTCATACCTGGACTTGTTAATAAAATTTATTTCTTTGTCATTAGAATACTATAATTTGTTGAATCTGCTCACTAAGCGTTCAAATTACTACAATTCCCTTTCGTCTAACTGCTGCAGCCTATTGAATGTGAACTCTATGACATGTAGTTTGACTGTTTGAGGCTTTGCTTTGAAACCGATTTTGTTAGTGACTACTACATCCCAGTTTTCTAAAGGCCATTCTGTTTCTGGATATTTGAACTGCAATTCTTACTGTCACATTGTCACTAAGAAACTACTAGGCCTACTATTCATCTCCAAAAGGTTTAGGGCAAGAGTAATAATTCACGATACTTTTGCCCAGTTCTCTGACTGCTGCGATGCCTTTGGGAGATGTGAACTGCAGATTTTGTTTGTCAGAGTGCTGAATTCTTTCTACTAAAAGTGCAATAGTGGAAGCGTGAAACTGCAGGATCACATTCGTAAGACATGCTTGGCCAATAGTCTCATTCTTACAGGTGAAATCTGTGTTGATTCAGTCCCATTCTTACAGAAGAACTTTAAGCTCAAAGAGTTGACCTTGCATTCAGAATTTAGGTGATCTTTTTTAACAAGATAAAGTTAGCTAGGAGTAGTATCATGTACAATTGTATATTTGGATTTTGGAGGGAATAATATAGAAAGAGTAGTGTGGGGTCATTGGATATTCAAAATAGGATTAAGTTTACTTTACCCCTTAACTCTTATGATAGTCTAACTTTTAACCTGAAAGTACAAAACTAGATGTCTTGCCCCCCTCAACTATCAATACTGTTTATTTACCCCCCCCCCCACCCCCAGGTTGATTGGAGACAGTTTTAGCTAATGTGGTATCTACGTGGACAAATTTTGTTGTCATGGTGTCTTGTCACATGAATGTATACAGTTGAGTCAGCAAAACATTCTTTCATTTTTTTTCCCCTTTACTTCTCTTTCTTCTCCTTCTCCTTCTCTTTCCTCATTTATTTTCTTCTTCCTCCCTAAGCACCTGCTTCCTCCTCCTAAGCAAGAGAAGCAAGCTCTTCATGGTGTCGCCCGGTGAGGAAAGAGGAGGCCGAGGTCTACGTCAACGGCTCAACTTTAACTGGATCCGCCTTCCTAGATCCGCAACGCCGCCTCGCCCAATTGCGCACCGCCTTCGGCTGGGAGCTGCACCGCCACCTCCTTCGGTGGCAAGCAAATCTAGCCGACGATGGTGGTGGCAGAGCTCGCGGTGGCAGAGGATGACACCGATGGTGAAACTCGCAGCCGGCGGCTGTGTAATAAATGTGGTCGATGACGGTAGGGGCTGAGCTCGTGGTGGTCGAGGACAACATTGACGGTAGAGCTATGCTTGGGGTGCCTCTCTCTTTTCGTGGCCGACCGATGAGGAAGGAAGCGGTCATGGATGACGCCAATGGCTTGGCTCCGACTAGATTCACGCCGCCTCCTCCCTGGCCAGGAGCTGTGCCATCGCCTTCCCTAGCTGCGAGCCGGCCTTGCCGTGCCACCTCATCCACTTTGACCTAGGGATGGTCACCGGGTGTTGCACCATCTTTGCAATAATCGCCGATAGTAGTGGGCGGATTTAGAAGAGGAGGCCAGATGGGAGAGAGAGAAGAGAGGATGAAGATGAGGAGAGAAGGAAGAATGTGGTATGCGATTATTGCGGCTACTGACCAAACAGTAAAGTAGGAGAGTAGTATAGTGGAGATGATAGATGTATAATTATTGCCTAGGCACCATGGTGCATGAAACACTCGTCCTATATATAGGAAAATTACATAAGGCACCATGGTGCCTAGGCACCAACATTCGATACACGTGTATGATTGATAATTTTTTTGAGTTTGGGTATGAAAATGTTTTATACCCTTGATATATTTATGGTAAGTAAGTTTTGAACTCAGTTCAAATTAGTTTGAACTACTTTTGAGTTCAATGCAACTACAGTGAGTATATACCATAAAAATAGTTCAAACTAATTAAACGAAGTTGAATTTAAATTTTTCTGAGTTTGACATCTCAAATATATTTTTATGGGTATATGAAGATACCCACATCAAACGTTGCGAATCTCGAAGCAAATCAACAGTATTGATATTGGTGCCTAGGCACCATGGTGCATGAAACACTCGTCCTATATATAGGAAAATTACATAAGGCACCATGGTGCCTAGGCACCAACATCCGATACACGTGTATGATTGATAATTTTTTTGAGTTTGGGTATGAAAATGTTTTATACCCTTGATATATTTATGGTAAGTAAGTTTTGAACTCAGTTCAAATTAGTTTGAACTACTTTTGAGTTCAATGCAACTACTGATGAGTATATACCATAAAAATAGTTCAAACTAATTAAACTGAAGTTGAATTTAAATTTTTCTGAGTTTGACATCTCAAATATATTTTTTATGGGTATATGAAGATACCCACATCAAACGTTATAATCTTGAAGCAAATCAACGGGTATTGATATTGGTGCCTAGGCACCATGGTGCTGAAACACTCGTCCTATATATATATATATATATATATATATATATATATATATATATATATATATATATATATATATATATATATATATATATATATATACTGCATATTTTATAATTATGCCCTTACATCCATGTGTTCTCCATAGGGGTATCTATGTCATTACACATATCTCATGATGAACATTTTGTGGTGCGTAGTACTACTACACTACCCGTACCTTAACATTACACCTCTCGTAGACAAACAACTCTTCCTTAAAATAGACCAAGTAAACTGCCAAGGGTGATGGGATGATAGCTGTTCACGTGAACATTTTGTAGTGTATAGTACTGCTACATTACCCGTACCATAACAATACACCCGACGCAGATAAAGAGCGTAACTCTTCCTTAACGAAGTCCTTAGTGACTCGACGACGATAGGAGGGAAATATGAACCTTCATACGGATAAACACCATGAGGGAAAGGCCGGAAGGTAATCACTCCATGGGAAGGACTTGGATTGTTCTTTCTTGACTCTGATAAAACTAGGATACATGTCTCTAATAGATGGAAAAAATATATCTAAAAGAAAAATAAATCTAACTAAGAAGTAAATAAAACAACTAAAGATAGTTGTAGCTTAAGTAAACTATCAGTGATGATTGTAACACCCCCGTTTTTAGGGACGGGAATGTCGTTACCTTCCCGTAACAGCCCAGGAGTTTAGTTACGGACAGAAAAAGTATCATACCTGCTTACGAACAATTAAAAGAAGTTAATTTAATTAAAATAAGACCTAATGGCCAACTTTAATAACAATATGGGCGTTCAAGCCCAAAACTTAACTTACATACAGAAGAGCCGAAGAAAACACCACAGGAACGCTTGAGTGCAGTCGTAACCCTAACACGAATACTTGCAGCATCTCCTCTTCTTCTAGTATCTGTGGGGGGGGGGGAAATTTTGCAAGTCTGAGTACCAACCACTGTACTTAGCAAATCACATGTGGAAATATTATATATCTACTTGCCAGGATATTCTCAAAGGAAGGGAATATAATTGTTTTATTATGAGGTAGATGCGATTTTATTTGCAAACAAATAAAATTTAAAACAATTGCTCCTTGAGATTAGGGGGTTTTCTGTTATCAGATAAAGCTTCATCATTACTCAAATTAACAACATCAGAAACACTACTTATGCCTCATTGTTGGAATCACCCAACTAACACAGCTTCATTAACCGGAAGCACGGCGTATTCGAATACCATTAATTTCACTCTGCAGAGTTGCCCTGCTTTACCCACAAGATTTCTTAACTCCACGTCTGGCATTAAGAAAACAAGGTTTTTCACTGCTCAATTCTTTATATAGCCTCTACCTAGTAGGCCTCTCAATAAGCTCAGGCCACTCCTGACTTATCTTAGCCTACTATTGTGCGGCTCACATAACACATGATCGAAGTTCAGATCGATCGGTCAGATTGTTCAGATAAAATAACCAACTTCCATGCGGCCCTACTTAACCCCTTCCGTATGGACTCGCACTTTGCCTCCACACTGCTTTTGTAGAGGTTCAATCGAACATGAGCAGTTACTAGACTAGCGTTGACGTATCAACACTTGTGGTTGGGCTATCACTATGTCTTTTACTTAGCACAAGGTTTTTGCCCTTACATTTATCTGAGGTCTGCAACCTCCATCTCAGGGTAAAGTGGTGAACGAAATCCGCCACACGGACCTCTACACCCTTTTTACCCTAAACTACACATCAGCATCACCGGCCTAGGGTACGGTGTCCCATACCACCCTACCCTCTCCGGGTTTTCCAAACCTACCGGCCAACGGCCAAGGTCACTGTCGGAACCCGGAGCAACAACTCCTGGATCCTCTGTGTAAATCGCACTAGTCCAGGATCAGCTAGCGCATACAGCGTATAACAAAGATAAATATCAACCATAATGACATTTATTGACTGAATATGGGCATGAATGCCAAAGTTTACATCAACGGCACATAAGCCAAAATTAAGTAATAAGCAGCGGAAGAAAAACCGAAGCGGAAGAAGCCCATCGAGCTCGCCACGGCAAACGGCGATGAAGACGCGCCTATTCGCCCGGATCTTCACCGTAGTTGACGTCTTCCTTCTCTGTGTGGAAAAAGCAACGTGAGTACAAACTTGTACTCCGCAAATCACCCGGGAAAATGCAACATAATGATAAAGGCTTCAATGGAAGGCTTATAGGGTTAGTTTGCATAAAATAGCATTTAAGAAATACAATAAGTAGATTGAAATTGCTGAATTTGATACAGTAAGTAAAACAATACTTGCAATTGAAAATAATACCGCCAGCGTCGGCTCCGACCAAACACCAACCTATCCACGGGCATCCCACCCGGACCATCTTTTCCAAAAGACCACGTATGGATTCCATCCATCCACACGCTTTTCACAAGCAACTCGATGAATTCCATCCATTCACCAGATTTCAATCTCTCACGGATTCCATCCATCCGTAAGGTTTTCATTCTCTCATGGATTCCATCCATCCACAAGGTTTTCGAAAACATTTTTGAAAATCAAAATCTAATCCATGAAAAACTTTTACTCAGCTTGCCCATGACCGTGGGCACGGCTATCCAGGATAGATTATACACTCTGCAGAGGTTGTACAGCTTTACCCACAAGACACGATCATCCCGTTGTACCACTAGATTGCACACTTCCTTAGGTGTGTGGTGGGGAGTCGTGACAAGGCCTTTACAATGCAAAGCCTTCAACCTGGTCGAGCCAACTCTAAGGTTTCACCCGATGAAGGAATCCACTGGCCAGGACCCCTCTTGAGCCTAGACGAGACTTCTCATGGTTTAACCACGCTCGCCCAAGTGAGACTTCACATGGCACCAACCACGCTCACTTTCAACCTACAACTCGACTCAGATTGGGACTTCGCAAATTATTCAGCCAGGGCTTTCCCATGCCAGCCATGTGGTAGTACGATTAGGGCTTTGCAACAGTAGCTCACAGACCGGTCCTTAATTGACTTAGGTCCAACCACATACCCCCGTGCACGACAATCAATCAATGCGGCTCCAACCAACAGGGCATGCCTGAACCCACCACTCTAACCAAATGCCTAAGTCTAAAACAAGTTTGATATTTTGTTTTCAAAATAGTTCATAAACCTCCTTGACTCACCAAAGTCAAGAGTACATAACAAAAGCATATCATTTTATGTAGAAAGAATCATCATTTTATGTGAAAAATATCCCAAAACAAATAATATGACTAAGCAGGGCTAAGCATTTGATTAAACTCTCTAGCCAACACTAATGTATTAACTAGAGTTTGAATCTAGGGTGACAAGGTATAAGGAATTCAATAACAATGGAGGAATTAACAAATAGGCATTAACTATATTTAAAACTGAATTGAAATACGTTGAATAAAAGTATGCATGCAATATAATTTAAATCAAAATAATTTTATTTTGAAAACTGGGATCAACATGATCAAGGAGGGTGACTTGCCTTGCTCTTCAAATTGGTTTGAATCTTCGTCGAAGAAATTTCCCGAATCGTCGAAGTCTACACGTGAAAATAACCCACCAAATTCAAATAAATTCAAATTAAATTCAAATTGACTTCAAAAGTTTGAACTGAGGCTAGAAATGGATAGAGGGGAATTTTTGATGAATTTAGAAATTTGAATGGGCCAAATCGGAGTTAAGACGAAGAAGAACGGGCTCCGGGAAGATTAAATTCAGAGAAAAAGGAAAAACTGGATTTTTCTGGAATTGTTTTTCTATTGAAAAAGAGATTTATGACGTCATCCTTGCGTCAGCCAGGGAATTTCTTTTCGGCCGATTTATTTTTGTATTGGAAATTAGGGGTGAGGGGCTGACAGTGGGCCCTTTGTCCATGGACCGGGCTCACGGCCGAGGGGAGGCGCTGAGGTGGCGGGGTGGTGGCGTGGCGCTGACTGGGCGGGTGGAGCCGAGGTGGCAGCCACTGTGCGGCCACGTGGCGTCCACGCGGCCGTGGAGGTGAGCGGCGGCCGGCGAGGAGGCTCCGGGGTGGCGGCGGCGGCGGCTCCGGTGGTCGACGGCTGGCGGCGAGAGACGGAGAAGGGAGAGGAGCGCGCGGGGGTTCTCGGAGGAGAGCGCGGGCTTACCGAGGGCGGTGGAGACGGGCCGGCGACGAGGGAAAGCGGCGACGCGGTTCGGGTAACGGCGGCGAAGGGGTTCCGGTGGCGGAAAGGCGTGGCCGAGGGGCGGAGGGGATGGGGAGGACCGCGGTGGAGCTCAGGCTGCCGTCGGGGAAGCTCGGGGAGGGCGGAGGAGGCGGCGATTCCTCGCCGAGGTTGGCGGCGGCGGCGGAGGCGGGTGAGCACGGCGCGGGCGAGCTCAGGTGGCGGAGGGGGAGAATTGGCGAGCGGAGGAGGTGGGGTGAGGTAGAGAGGAGCTCGGGGCGCTTTTTATAGGGGCCGGAGAGGGGCGGGGGCGCACGGATTTCTCGCCGGAGTGGGGACGCGGGGCGGCGGCGGTTGCGAGGAATTGGGGAAGGAGGAGGGGCGAGGAGGGTCGTGGGGAGGCGGGCGTGCGCGCACGAAGGCCGGCGACGTGGCGCCGAGAAGAGGGGCGCTGGTAGGCGGAGCGCGCAACGCGGCGGCGGCGCGGCCGGGGAAGAAGGCGGGGTCGGGGGGAAGACGCTTTGACATGCGGGCCCGGGGTGGCAGCGGAGGAGGGAACGCGGAGGCGCTGACGGGTGGGACCCGCGGACAGAGAGACGGAGGCGGAGGGGAGGCGCGCCGACAGGTGGGGCCGGAGGCGCAGAGAGAGGGTAGGGAGCAGGGGCGCGCGTGCGTCGGATGGAGATCGGCCGGTGGAGGATGGAAGCGGGGGCGGATGGCCAGATGGGCCGAGGGGGCGACGTGGCGCATATCGGGCCCGTACGCGTGGCGAGCGGGGTGGTGGTGAAGGCGGGATGGAGGCGACGACGTGGGCGGCAATCTGGCCGTCCACGTGGCGGCCGGAGGGAGGGAGTTGGAATTTATTTTATTTTCTGATTTTTGGGTTTTTCAGAAAAGCACAGAAAATACATTAAGCCTCAGAAAAATACAAAAATACCTCCAAAAATTCCAGAACAATTCAGAGAATCTCCTGGAGACATTTTGGATTTAATAAAATTATTTCCAACTAATGTTGGTATTTAATTTTCATACTTTAAATTACTTTTTAATTTTCAAAAATACATTTTTAACTCCAGAAAATCGAGGAAACCAAATAAAAGCCAAATAACTTTAAATGATTAATTTTAATTAGGATTTTTATAAAAATCAAAATATCATTTTATATAATAATTTTTAGGTTTTTCTGAAAATGCTTTTCAAATCCAGCTTTTTCGAAAGCAGAAATTCAGGGCAAATCCAAATTTAAAACTTTAGGCATAAAAATAATTATTTTAATTTAAATTTTATTTCATTCCATTTTTATTATTTATATAATTATTTTTTTAGCAAAAATTCGGGATGTTACAGTCACTTAGTAGTGTAAAATGTTGAATGAGATCGTCGTATACACACACACACACACACACACACACTTGTACAATATTTTAAATCTTACTAAGGTTGTCAAGGTGAATGTGGCCATCAAAGTAAACAGGGCTTTTATCAGTGGTAGGATTTATCTAATTAAGATGTCATTCTAAATATTTATTTTAATCAACTATCATTTCACAACTATCAATAATGAAAATACATTAAGTAATAAATGTAAATTGTGTGGGATTCAATATGATCAAAAACATGTGACTTGCCTTCTTTTTGTTGCTTTGGATCTTCTTGATCTTACTTCATCTATCTTTACTGTATTCAGTTGACCAACTCGCTTGGTCCGTTCACTAGCGTAGAAAAACGAAGCCAAATAGGTTCCTGCTGTGCTAGATGCAAGCTGGGAACAAAATGCAATTATAAAATAAGAAAGAGTATAAAAAGGAAATGGATTGGGTTGGTGGGTCGAGGTTTAACGACGCTTGGGTGGTCGACAAGGTTAAAAATGGGATTAGGTAGGTTTAGGATTATCGAACAGGTAACATGTGTTAGACCAATTTTTGGAAATAGAGGATAGACATTTAGAGATGGATGGTAGATTTTTGAATTAAATGAATTCAGGTTTTGTCGAGATTTAATTTGGCAAATTGGAGGAATTTGAATTTATTTAGAGATGAAAATGGTGGCAGGGTGAAATTTGAATTTGAAAGGATGGAGGTCAAATTTGAATTCAGGGTATTAAACTAGTCAAAATGGTGTATTTTTGGAATTTTTGGGATTTTTCTGGATTTTTATTGATTTTTCTGAATTTTCTAAACCGGATGAACAGTACCAGGCCGGTCTGATGAACAGTGAGGCCCGGTCGGTTGAACAGTATTGGGCTCAGCCCGGGTGAACAGTGCAACTCGGCCGGCTCTCTCTCCCACGGCTTGGCGGCCCATTCGGCCGGAGGCCCGAGCGGTGTGCGTGGTCAATCGGGCCATTTGACCCGCAGCCCACGCGAGCGTGCGAGCGAGGCCAGCGCGGGCGCGTGCACGTTCGTCCGATGGGCGACACGCCTGTGGCACGGGCGGCTCGAATGCGCATAGGGGAGGACCGTGGATGACGACGCGGACAGTCACGATTAAGCCGCGTCATCGTCGTTTTCCTCCTCCTATCCTCTGGCGCTATAGGGCGACCGAGCAGAGTAATGGTGGCGGCGTCCGATTAAGCTCCAGTGATGGTGGCCGATGGAGAACAAGGGCATCTACGGGTTCCTCAAGTTCTTGGGGTTCCGTTTTTGAGGTTAGCCGAACTTGGAAAGTAGTGAATATGGCTAGCAACGGTAGGAGGCGGCGCGGGTCAAGGTATGGCACAGGGCAACTCCGGTGGACTTCCGGCGAGTTGCTAGGGCTTTTAATCATCTACAGACCAAGGCAAACTCGGTGGCAAAAACAGTTTAGGCTGGGGTAGCTCTGGTTAGGCGGTCCACGGTGAGGTCCCTACTGCCGGCAAGGGCTTACGCCGCCCGAGCTCTTGAGCTTCGCTCGAGCTATGGCGAGCTCGGTGACGACATCAACCGACCTTGGGGATGCTAAGGGCAAAGATAATTGAAGTTTTACTGAGAAATGAAAGAGATTGCAGAGGAGGCTTACCAGCTCAGGGGAAGCAATCGGCGGTGACCCAGGGGACTTGAGTTCACTCTGGCTGCTCGGTGGTGTTTATGGGGTTGCTAGCAAGCTCAAGGCAGTGGCATTTGGGGCTGTAAACGCAGTAGGCGTCGTTTATTGCCATGAGGCAGTTCGGGGGTGGGTTCTAGGGCACGGAGAAGGAAATGGGGCGGTCTCCACTGCTGCGTAGTGGGTAGAGGAGAACGTGGCACTGTCACTCTGCAAGTAGTACTGGCGCTTTTTGCTTGGGGCTCACACAGGGAAGAATCGAGAGAGGGGGGGAAGCTGCGGCAAGAGAGCAGGCGCAGAGGCGGTTGCGCACGGAGCGAGGATGGAACAGGGTGGGGAGGCTGGTGAGTGGGACCAGCTGCGCAGAGATAACGCCGAGTGAGGGGTGTCGCCAAAATATCTCGCGCGTAGGTGGTGAAGCGTGCGGTGGCCGAAGCGCAGAGGCGGTGGGGGAGACGCGCGCGCGCGGGGTGCCAGAGCGAAGAGAAAGCGAACTGACAGAAGAGGAAAGCGGATTTTCGGGGATTTTGCCAAAAAGGGAAATAAATCCAAATTTAAAAGAATTTCAAGAAAATTCAAAAATTTTGAATTTTTCGGGGTGTTTCAACCTACCCCTTAAAAAGAATCTCGACCTCGAGATTCACCCTGTTTAAAGAATGGAATAAAAACAAAACTTGTTACAGTTCTGATTCTTTTCCTCAGGTCTTACTCATCATTCAATGTAACCTTCATGTAGTATTTATTGACTGTTACTTATACTTTGTCCTCTCTGGCTATCCAAGTCTCTGTGGCTTCATGAAGATCTTTTCAAAGTATAGTTGTGACTTGTGCTGTTTGGTCTGAGATGATCCCATGCGGAAAGTATAGTTGTGACTTGTGCTGTGCGTACTCTCCGGAGTATAAATAAGACGTGGGGTATAAAAGAGACGTGGAGGCTATCCCAGCGTACTCTACGGAGTGCAAAGCGCACCATGGGAGCCCACTCCCATGCGCATCCCGCGAAGTACCAAGGTGACGCACCAGAGGCTAGCTCTCGCGCGAGCACACCTGCGGGCGGAAGGCACCAGAGGCTATCCTTGCGCAATTCTAGGGGACGGAGCGCTCGCGCGTCTAATTCGATCAAGGCGCCAGTTCCGCTGCCGCCACTTCGAAAGGTAGGTGTCACATCCCAAAAATTCGCTTTCTGAAAAATTTAATTTTAAATTAATTATTTTAATGTATTTGAATCTTATTTGGATTTATCTGAATTTAATTTCAAAATTTAAAACAAGGAAATGTATTTAAATTATTTTATTAAAGCCAAAAAGGGTTTATTTTATTTTTCCTAGCCTTCCCTAAATTTTTAAGTAATTTTTTGAGAATTTTCTAGAGTTTAAAATCAATTTTTAAAGTTAAAAAGTATTTTATAGAATTATAAAATTCAAATTTGAAATTAAAAATATTTTTACTAAGTCTAAAATGCTTCCAGGAATATTATATAATTTTTCTAGAATTTTTAGACATTAAATATTCTTTTTCCAAACGTTTATAAAGTTTCTAGTATTTGCTGAAATTTATTCCGAAAATAAAAATCAAATTCATCCAAGCCCGCCACTTGTCGCTCTCAGAGTGAATCACTCTCTCTCCGCGATTTAATCCTAGCCACACATGATCACTTACCCCTTCATAAAATCCAAGAGCCATAAAACACTCACTTGCCACATGTCAACAATCCGACTACGTGCACTCTTCACTTCTTCTCCTCTCTATTACATATGGACCCCACATGTCATATGTTTCTTCAACCTCTTCTTCTTCCTCCTCCCACCCTCTCTCTCCTCCACCATGGATGACAATTAAAAGCTTCAAGCTCCGCCGTTTCTCCTCTTAACTCTGATTAAAGCGTGAAACGGACGCCTAATCACCCTCATCAATCTCCGCTGTTCCCGTCCTTTAACCTTCTTGAAACCGAAACCCTCCTCTCCCTTCTCTTTCTATAAATTGGCCTCCTCACCATTCTCTCCCTTTCCTCCCTCCTATTCGCCGACCCTCACCGCCTACTCTCCGCAGCCGCTGGGCTGCGCTTGCCGCCGGCGCCGCCGCCCGCCATCTTCCGCCGACCACCCGCAGCACCCGCCCGCCACCTATTTGCCGCCGCCGCGCCACCCCGGACCCGCCGCCGTGGGAAGGTGCGCGCCACCTCCTCTACCCCGCCGCCACTCGCCGCCCGCCCGGCCACGGCCGCCGGCGAGGTCGCCGGCCGTCTGCGCGCCCTGCGTACATGGCTGTGTTTCCTTTGCTAGCCATGTTCATCCATGTTTAAGTATTTTGTATTGCTCTTTTGTCAAGAAAGATCATATGCTCACTTGGCTAGTGGAGGCATGTTAGTGCATGCATGCATGATGTTGTGGGTTCAAATCTAGTGCAATGCAATTTTCGGTTTGGGCTTGCCAAATTTTTTGTTAGCCAATGACAACCGGGCCCCACATGTCATACACTCCAAAATACCCCAAAAATCAGCCAAAATAAGATTCCAGAGAATATTGCCCCGTTTTGCATTTTCTGGAATTTCCAAACCGATCAAACTTCCAATCGCTCGTTCTCCCTCGTCCGATCTCCGAATCCAGTGATTCAAATTTCTAAATTTGTATAAAATCATAATCTATGTTGCAGTATATATTTTATATTTTTGTGATTTTATTTGTATTTATTTATTTGGTTGTTTTGTTGTTTCGCGCGTAGAAACCGACGTCACCGAGGAATTCGTCGAGTCGCAGCAAGAAGACCCAAATAGCGCTCAAGAAGGCAAGTCTCCTTTGACCATCTTGCTCCTATGATTTACAAAATGATTTGTGTAGTTATTTTAAATTATTGCATGCTTATGTTGTAAAAGTGGATAACTTGATTTTAGAAAAATTTAGTTAAATGTCCCAATTGTTATACCTTCCATTGAAAATCGTTTACCTTGTACCATTGTCAACTTAGGATATCCCTTTTGACTCAATAATGAGTTAGTATTACATTTTGTTAAATTTATACTAGCAAATGCTTAGTTTAGCGAATCAATATAAAATGTTCAAATGAGAAGCGTGTTTGCTAAATGTTTTGATCAATGGTTTGTTTGAACATTGGTAATGGATGTTACCATTGTTATTTGATTTGTTTGAAAAGTGGTAATGGATGTTACCACTGTTAATTTGAAAATAAAAATGAAGTTCAAAGGAAAAGTTGACAAGGGTGGATGGAAGGTTTGGTAGTGCGGTTTAGCACGAGAATTTTGGGATTGTGAATGAGCCACCCGGTCGTTTAAGGACCGACGCTTGTGTTTGTCCAAACCGAGCAAAACAGTGCAACCACAAGTCTATATGGGTACGACCTAGCTAACTAACCTATAAAGGTGTAGTTTAGATATCACCGGTGGTGTATTGAGTGCCGGTGTCTTGGTTACTCATAGTGAGGGACAGGGTTCATTGTACTCATACGGCGCAAGAGGGGCTCCAACTCGTGGATTCGAGTTGTGGTGAAACCTAGCGGGTGGTACCTAGCTATCTTGGAGTAGGTGAAAGGCTTTGTGATATTTTATCTGGGTCTCATGCCAAAGGAAGCATGTTGACTATTAAGATAATTTATCTCTTGTGGGTAAAGTGTACAAACTCTGCAGAGTAAAAACTATTCGAATAGCCGTGCCCACGGTCAAGGGCGGGCAAGGAATGCATTCACATGGTAGAAGTTTGATTTTGATTTCAAAATAAAATGGTTTGTCAAACTTGAGAGTGGTATAACGCTCGTGATTTAAATCTGGTGGTGTAACCAGATCAGGTGGTTTAACCTGAGTTTTGAAAGTTGGCAGATAGCCTGAGATTTTAGTGTTGGTGGTTTAACCTTCACTAAGTTATTTATCTAATTTCATTTATGAAAAACAAAGATGTTTATCAAATGGCTTTTGAAGTAATTATGTAGATTTGAAATAAAATGCTGATTTATGCAAAAGAACCATATAGCCTTCCTTTGTGAAGCCTTGCATCTATGCATCTTTCCCAAGACTTATGAGTACAATTTTGTACTCACATGTTGCTCTACAAATACATTAGCAGAGGATGAAGAAGCTCAAGTGGAGAATTCGACTTCGTGCCGAGTGTGGATGCGGTGGATTCTTCCGGATGCTTAGGATTCGTTTCCCAGTCAATTGCCGTGGCGATTGATGGGTCGTTTAATTACTTTTTGCTTCATTGTGTTTATTTTCGTTTTAAGGTTCGTGAACCTTTGTAAGGCAATGACCAATGTAAACTTGAGTTATTATTGTAATAAATCGTGGATGACAATGTACCATTTTTCAGTTATCTGTGTGTACTAGCATTGATCCGGGACTAGTATCAGAATGCAGTGGGGTCGGAAGTTTCTACTCGGGTCCCACGTATGGTATCGAGCCATCTTGATCAGTAGGACTAACCCTAGGTTTTGGGAAGTTTTAAGGATTTATATTTAATAAAAAACAATTTATGTACAAAAAACATAAGTTCTTTTTCTTCTACTCTCCTCTTACTTAGTATCTTGTTTCTGTCCTCCTTTTCACTATTTAAAAATCTTTACTGATCTCTCCTCTTTCCAAACTTGTAGATGGCAGGTTCATCGTCATCAGCCCCGTGGGATCACCATTCTCATGGCGAGAGCGAGGGAGCTTTTGCGACTCTTCTACGGCAGCTAATGCAGCATCTGAAGTACACCCAACAGCCTATTTTCAGAGGGCGGAACACGCGAGTGATGAGCATGGACTCCTGGAGCGTGGAGGTGTTCATTTACGCTCCAGACGGGAGGATTGACCCAGTTGTGCGTCATATTGAGTATCCACGGACCTTCTGCTCAGATGCGATCCAGGATGCAGCACAGATGGCGATCTCGGAGTTGTGCAGGAGGCACAAGGACGAGCTACGACCACTCCGACACTCTCCGAGCCCAGCTACTGCAGAGTGAGGCTGCCCACGCCGACGCTGCTCAGCAAGGATCGCCGCCGAGGCGCAGGTAGAGCGTCTTCGAGCTGCTACCACTACACCGACTCCACCAGCCCTGTTGTTGCTCGATCCGATTCACGGGACCTCGCACTAGGCTTACTGCGAGGAAGAGTGTGCGACGCTCCAGTCCGCCACCCGACGTTGATATCGGAGGATCTAGCCGAGGACGCCAGCTATCTCGCTCCGGTTTTTCCGACTTCAGTCAGAGTCGATCACGGTCGCGTTCGCCGAACAACTGCCGTGGTTGTGGACAGAGACACTCATCGGATTCAGAGGAGGACCCCGAGGAGGAGCCAGAGGAGCGCATCATCGTTGAGGATGATTAGATGCTAGCCTATAGTTTACCTTTTGAGTTGTCGGCATTAGAACGTTTTATTATATTTTGGTGTGTTAGATGGACTGTACCAAGCCTATGTGCACTTGTGGTGCAGCCATCCCTGAATTTATCTAGTTTTCAATAAAGTTTTGCCTAAGTGGTTGCTGGTTTCTTCTTGTGTGTTGGTTGGGATGTTATTAGTTTCCCCTAATCTCTTATCTATGCTAGTTCCCTCTTACCTTTTGCTAACCCTGGAAACCGCTTCAGATGGTGAACACAAGGAGCAACCCGGCAAAGAGTCAGAACCCCAATGCTCAACCGTAAGACAACATTCCACCTCCGCCTCAAGCTCCCAACATGGAGCAGATGATGGCCATGCGATTGCAACTACTTCAAGATTTGGCCCAAAATCAAGTCCAACAAGTCCAGCAAGCACCAGTTCAATGACCACAGTCTAAACTTGGGGAATTTATGAGAACCCGACCTCAGACCTTTGCAGGATCTGCGACCCTTTGGAGGCGGATGATTGGATTAAAGAAATAGAAAGGAAACTCAATTTGGCTCAATGTGCGAGCATGAGAAGGTTCTCAGACGCCGCACCAACTCAAGGGAGTTCTTGCTAATTGGTGGGATAACTCACTGTGCCGCACATCAAGATGCCCATAATATTGCATGGGTAGAATTTTTGGAAGCCTTCCGCATCGCTCATATTCCTATGAGTATTATGGAAATGAAGAGGAAGGAGTTTCATCGGCTACAACAAGGAAACCTTAGCGTTCCGCATATCCGAGTAAATTTATCCAATTATCAAGATATGCACCTAAGATGTGGCGATTGATGCCGCAAAGATCCGGAGGTTCATGGGAGGAATGGACCCCAACCTCAAAGTTCGCTTAGTCTCCAATGACTACCCTACCTTTCAACATCCGTGAACAAAGCTTTAGTACAAGAAGATGCTCGGCGTCGACTTTTGATGCTAGGAAAAGGAAGTTTCAAGCTCAGCGATGCGCTAGATTCCGTCAACGCCCTACTCAACAACAAGACAACCGCCTCCGGTGCATAGTCATCCAAGGACACCCATTTCTCGCACCTCGCCTTTGCCTCAAACTCCTAGAACTGGAAATGCAGCCCAACAACGAGAATAGAAATGTAGCTGCAGGAGTGCAATGCTACAATTGCAAAAATATGGGACACTATGCCGCAGCTGCCCACGAAGCGTCAAGCAAGAACCCGGTCCGCTTCAACTCGGATCCTACACCAAAGAAGAGTTCCAACTACGGTCAGGACGTGGAAGCCCTCGGACTCCTCGCACTCCACGACCATTCAACAGAGGGCGATCAATCATGTCACCGCAGTATAGCGTGGAAGATGCACCGCACATAGTTCGGTAAGTTCTGGTTAATTCGATATCGGCAATTATATTATTTGATTCGGAGCTACACATTCATTCGTAACAAAAGCTTTTGCTGAAAGAAATAATTGGAATATTTGTTTGCTAAAGAACCCTATGATAGTCCAATCTCCTGGAAAAGAATTGAGGACTAAATTGGTTAGCCCTAGTGCAACCATAATTATAAATGGAGTAAAGTTCCTAGCGAATCTTATTATAATAGACTCCGATGGCATAGATATAATACTTGGTATGGATTGGTTGATCAAGTATAAATGACAGATAAATTGTGCCAATCGTGCCATTATTCTTACCAATTCTGACGGAATTCAGATAAGACATGAGGCAGTTATGCACTCAAAGAAGAACAGTATGTTAACCAACTTAAAAGGGAAAAAGTTGGAGGATGTGTCGGTAGCTTGCGAATAATACGATGTTTTCCCTGAGGATTTGCCAGGATTGCCACCAGATCGAGAGATTGAATTTGTTATAAATCTGGTACCTGGTACAGCCCCAATATCAAAAAGACCTTATCGGATGTCAGCTGATGATTTAGCTGAAGTCAAGAGGCAGATTCAAGAATTACAAGAGAAAATTTTCATTAGACCAAGTTCTTCACCTTGGGGAGCCCCGGTGCTTTTGGTAAACAAGAAGGATGGTAGTCAGCGTATGTGCGTGGACTATAGAGCTTTAAATGAAGTAACTATAAAGAATAAGTATCCCTTACCCGGATCGACGATCCGCTCGATCAACTCAAAGGATCAAGTGTCTTCTCCAAGATTGATCTTGGTCGAGGATATCACGATTGAAGATTAGACCGAAGATATACCAAAGGCGACCTTCGCCACAAGATATGGACTATATGAGTATACGGTGATGTCTTTCTATTCGACAAATGCCCCAAGATACTTCATGAATTTGATGAATAAAGTATTTATGGATTATTTAGATAAGTTTGTTGTTGTCTTTATAGATGACATTCTTATCTATTCGAAAAACAATAAAGAACATGAGGATCATCTAAGGATAGTGTTGCAAAGACTCCGCGAACACCAGTTATATGCCAAGTTTAGCAAGTGTGCGTTTTGGTTAAAGGAAATTGAGTTTTGGGACACGTAATTTCAGCGAATGAGTATCCAGAGATCTGGAAAAGTTAAGGATGTATTAAATTGATTCCACCCAAGACAAGAACCGAGATCGAAGTTTTAGGTTTAGTGGTTACTATCGTCGATTCATCAAGGCTTTTCCAAGATTGCCGACCTTTAACCTCATTTGTTAAAGAAAGAGAAGAAATTTGAATGGAGTAAATCGTGAGGATAGTTTTCAAGAGTTAAAGAAGAGGTTAACTTCAGCACCAGATTCTGTTACTAGGATATTCAAAAGATTTTGAAGTTTATTGTGACGCATCAAAACAAGGTCTTGGAGGTGTACTAATGCAAGAAGGAAAGGTTGTTGCTTATGCATCAAGGCGATTAAGGCCACATGAGGAGAATTACCCCACTCATGATTTAGAGCTAGCTCTTTGTAGTGCATGCTCTAAAGTTGTGGAGGCATTATCTAATTAGTAATCGGTGTGAAATATATACGGATCATAAAAGTCTAAAGTATATATTCACTCAACCCGATCTTAACTGAGACAAAGAAGATGGCTTGAACTGATAAAGGATTATGATGTGGGAATACACTATCATCCAGAAAGGCCAATGTAGTGGCGGATGCTTTAAGTCGGAAGATCCATGTTAGCAATATGTTGATTCAAGACATCACCAACTCTTCGTGAAGAATTTCAGCGTCTCAATTTGGGAGTGATAAATGAAGGAATTCTGTCTACATTAAAGGTCCAACCCACTTTAGAAGATCGATCAAGGCACTCGTAAAGAAGATGAGTATGTTAAAGAAATAAAAGATAACATGAAGAAAGGCAAAGCACTGGATTCTCGTAAGATGAAGAAGGAATTCTTTGGTTTGGAAAAAGGATTTTAGTACTGGAGAGAAAGGAAATAAAAGATTTAATTCTAAAGGAAGCTCATGAATCAGATATTCCATTCATCCGGAAGTACAAAGATGTACCAAGATCTAAAGGAAAGTTCTTGGTGGACCAAAGATGAAACGAGAAATTGCAGAATATGTAGCTTTATGTGATATATGTCAAAGGGTTAAAGCAGAGCACCAACGACTGCGGTCTTTTGCAACCTCTGCAGATACTGAATGGAAATGGGAGGAAATCGGAATGGATTTCATAACAGACTACCAAGAACCAAGTCGGTATGATTCAATGCAGGTTATAGTGGATCGCTTAACAAAGGTTGCACATTTCATACCTGTAAAGACTACCTATTCAGAGATAGATTGGCAGAGCTCTATATGTCAAGAATTGTATGTCCGCATGGAGTTCCAAAGAAGATCGATCGGATAGAGGAACATAATTTACCTCAAGATTTTGGCGAAGCTTCATGAAGTTTTGGGCACCAATTTAAATTTCAAGATCGCTTATCATCCTCAAGCAGATGGCCGACCGAACAAGTGAATCGATATTGGAAGATATGCTAAGAGCGTGTGCTTTAGCCAATAAAGTCGATTGGGATCAAAGTTTACCCTACGCGAATTTTCCTATAATAACAGATTATCGTCTAGTGCAAGATGTCTCCGTTTGAAGCCTTGTATGGCAGAAATGCGAACGCCATTATATTGGTCGAGGCGAGAAAGTCAAGTATTCGGACCGATGTCTTGAAGCTAGCCAAGAGCAAGTTCGATTATACGAGACCGATTGAAAATAGCACGCACCGCATAAAAGAGTTATGCGATAATCGTCGCAGAATGTTGGAATTCGCACCAAGGATCAGTGTATTTGAAGGTGTCACCTTTAAAAGGGATGCGACGTTTCAAGGTCGGTGGAAAGCTTGCTCCAAGGTATATCGGACCATTTCTAGTTATAGCCGTAAGAGGTGAAGTTGCATATCGATTAGAGCTCCTCCTCGGTTGTCGATGTACACGATGTATTTCATGTATCACATTGAAGAAGTGCTTAAGAGTACCAGAGGAGTTAATACCTTTAGAAGAGGTGGATTTAAAAGAAGACTTGGCGTATCCGAGTTTCTGTCAAGATTTTAGAAGAGGCAGAGCGCTGACACAAGAAACAAGACTATCAAATTTTGCAGTGCGGTGGAGTAATCATCCGTAATCGAAGCAACACGGGAGCGTGAAGAGGATCTTGAGCGAGTTCCCGATCTACTTCGGTCTTTCGAATCTCTGGTCGAGATTCTTTCTAAGGGGGTAGGTTTGTCACATCCCAAAAATTCGCTTTCGAAAAATTTAATTTTAAATTAATTATTTTAATGTATTTGAATCTTATTTGGATTTATCTGAATTTAATTTCAAAATTTAAAACAAGGAAATGTATTTAAATTATTTTATTAAAGCCAAAAAGGGTTTATTTTATTTTTCCTAGCCTTCCCTAAATTTTTAAGTAATTTTTTGAGAATTTTCTAGAGTTTAAAATCAATTTTTAAAGTTAAAAAGTATTTTATAAAATTATAAAATTCAAATTTGAAATTAAAAATATTTTTACTAAGTCTAAAATGCTTCCAGGAATATTATATAATTTTTCTGGAATTTTTAGACATTAAATATTATTTTTCCAAATGTTTATAAAGTTTCTAGTATTTGCTGAAATTTATTCCGAAAATAAAAATCAAATTCATCCAAGCCCGCCACTTGTCGCTCTCAGATTGAATCACTCTCTCCGCGATTTAATCCTAGCCACACATGATCACTTACCCTTCATAAAATCCAAGAGCCATAAAACACTCACTTGCCACGTGTCAACAATCCGATGGCCGTGCACTTCTTCACTTCTTCTCTCTCTATTACATATGGACCCCACATGTCATATGTTTCTTCAACCTCTTCTTCTTCCTCCTCCCACCCTCTCTCCTCCACCATGGATGACAATTAAAAGCTTCAAGCTCCGCCGTTTCTCCTCTTAACTCTGATTAAAGCGTGGAAACGGACGCCCTAATCACCCTCATCAATCTCCCTACTGCCTCGTCCTTTAACCTTCTTGAAGCCAAACCTCTCCTCTCCCTTCTCTTTCTATAAATTGGCCTCCTCACCATTCTCTCCCTTTCCTCCCTCCTATTCGCCGACCCTCACCCCTACTCTCCCGCGCTGCGCCGCCGCTTGCCGTGTGCGTGCGCCGCCCGCCATCTTCCGCCGACCACCCGCAGCACCCCGCCTCTGCCACCTATTTGCCGCTGCCGCCGGCCACCCCGGACCCCGCCGCCGCCATGGGAAGGTGCGCCGCCACCTCCTCTACCCCCGCCGCCACTCGCCTCCCCGCCGTGCGCGCCCCTGCGTACATGGCTGTGTTTCCTTTGCTAGCCATGTTCATCCATGTTTAAGTATTTTGTTATTGCTCTTTTGTCAAGAAAGATCATATGCTCACTTGGCTAGTGGAGGCATGTTAGTGCATGCATGCATGAGGTTGTGGGTTCAAATCTAGTGCAATGCAATTTTCAGTTTGGGCTTGCCAAATTTTTTGTTAGCCAATGACAACCGGGCCCCACATGTCATACACTCCAAAATACCCCAAAAATCAGCCAAAATAAGATTCCAGAGAATATTCCCCCGTTTTGCATTTTCTGGAATTTCCAAACCGATCAAACTTCCAATCGCTCGTTCTCCTCGTCCGATCTCGAATCCAGTGATTCAAATTTCTAAATTTGTATAAAATCATAATCTATGTTGCAGTATATATTTTATATTTTTGTGATTTTATTTGTATTTATTTATTTGGTTGTTTTGTTGTTTCACACAGAGAAACCAGCGTCACCGAGGAATTCGTCGAGTCGCAGCAAGAAGACCCAAATAGCGCTCAAGAAGGCAAGTCTCCTTTGACCATCTTGCTCCTATGATTTACAAAATGATTTGTGTAGTTATTTTAAATTATTGCATGCTTATGTTGTAAAAGTGGATAACTTGATTTTAGAAAAATTTAGTTAAATGTCCCAATTGTTATACCTTCCATTGAAAATTGTTTACCTTGTACCATTGTCAACTTAGGATATCCCTTTTGACTCAATAATGAGTTAGTATTACATTTTGTTAAATTTATACTAGCAAATGCTTAGTTTAGCGAATCAATATAAAATGTTCAAATGAGAAGCATGTTTGCTAAATGTTTTGATCAATGGTTTGTTTGAACATTGGTAATGGATGTTACCATTGTTATTTGATTTGTTTGAAAAGTGGTAATGGATGTTACCATTGTTATTTGATTTGTTTGAAAAGTGGTAATGGATGTTACCACTGTTAATTTGAAAATAAAAATGAAGTTCAAAGGGAAAAGTTGACAAGGGTGGATGGAAGGTTTGGCTGGTGCAGTTTAGCACGAGAATTTTTGGGATTGTGAATGAGCCACCCTGGTCGTTTAAGGACCGACGCTTGTGTTTGTCCAAACTGAGCAAAACAGTGCAACCACAAGTCTATATGGGTACGACCTAGCTAACTAACCTATAAAGGTGTAGTTTAGATATCACCAGTGGTGTATTGAGTGCCAGGGTGTACTGGTTACTCATAGTGAGGGACAGGGTTTACTGTACTCATACGGCGCAAGAGGGGGCTCCAACTCGTGGATTCAAGTTGTGGTGAAACCTTAGCGGGTGGTACCTAGCTATACTGGAGTAGGTGAAAGGCTTTGTGATATTTTATCTGGGTCTCATGCCAAAGGAAGCATGTTGACTATTAAGATAATTTATCTCTTGTGGGTAAAGTGTACAAACTCTGCAGAGTAAAACTATTCGAATAGCCGTGCCCACGGTCCAAGGGCTGCAAGGAATGCATTCACATGGTAGAAGTTTGATTTTGATTTCAAAATAAAATGGTTTGTCAAACTTGAGAGTGGTATAACGCTCGTGATTTAAATCTGGTGGTGTAACGCATCGTGGTTTAACACGAGTTTTGAAAGTTGGCGGATAGCTTTGAGATTTTAGTGTTGGTGGTTTAACCTTCACTAAGTTATTTATCTAATTTCATTTATGAAAAACAAAGATGTTTATCAAATGGCTTTTGAAGTAATTATGTAGATTTGAAATAAAATGCTGATTTATGCAAAAGAACCATATAACCTTCCTTTGTGAAGCCTTGCATCTATGCATCTTTCCCAAGACTTGCGGAGTACAATTTTGTACTCACATGTTGCTCTACAAATACATTAGCAGAGGATGAAGAAGCTCAAGCTAGAGAATTCGACTTCTGTGCCGAGTGTGGATGCGGTGGATTCTTCCCGGATGCTTAGGATTCGTTTCCCCAGTCAATTGCTTGTGGCAGATTGATGGGTCGTTTAATTTACTTTTTGCTTCATTGTGTTTATTTTCGTTTTAAGGTTCTGTGAACCTTTGTAAGGCAATGACCAATGTAAACTTCAGTTATTATTGTAATAAATCGTGGATGACAATGTACCGTTTTTCTGGTTATCTGTGTGTACTAGCATTGATCTGGGACTAGTACTGTAATGCACAGGGGGGTCCGGAAGTTTCTACTCCGGGTCCCACAGTAGGGAACGGAGCGCTCGTGCGCCTATTTCGACTAAGGCGCCAGCTCCGCTGCCACCACTTCGAAGGGTAGGGGACGAAGTGCTCGCGCGTCTACTTCCACTAAGGTGCCAGCTTCGCTGCCACCACATCGAAGGGTAGCGGACGGAGCGCTCGCGCGTCTACTTCCACTAAGGCGCCAGCTCCGCTGCCACCACTTCGAAGGGTAGGGGACGGAGCGCTCGCGTGTCTACTTCCACTAAGGCGCCAGCTCCGCTGCCACCACTTCGAAGGGTAGGGGACGGAGCGCTCGCGCGTCTACTTCCACTAAGGCGCCAGCTTCGCTGCCACCTCTTCGAAGGGTAGGGGACGGAGCGCTCGCGCGTCTACTTCCACTAAGGCACCAGCTCTGCTGCCACCTCTTCGAAGGGTAGGGGACGGAGCGCTCGCGCCACTACTTCCACTAAGGCGCCAGCTCCGCTGCCACCACTTCGAAGGGTAGGGGACGGAGCGCTCGCGCCACTAATTCAATTACGGCGCCAGCTCCGCTGCCACCATTTCGAATGGTAGGGGACAGAGCGCTCGCGCGTCTAACTCGACTAAGGCGCCAGTTCCGCTGCCACCACTTCGAAAGATAGGGGACGGAGCGCTCGCGCGTCTACCTCGACTATGGCGCCCGGCTCGCCGCCACCACGAAGGTAGGGGACGGAGCGCTCGCGCATCTACCTTGACTAAGACGCCAGCTCCACTGCCACCACTTCGAAGGGTAGGGGATGGAGCGCTCGTGCGTCTACCTCGACTAAGGCGTCAGCTCTGCTGCCACCACTTCGAAGGGTAGGGGACGGAGCGCTCGCGTGTCTACCTCGACTAAGGCACCAGCTCCGCCGATCCCACTTCGAAGGGGTAAGGGACGGAGTGCTTGTGCGGTTACTTCAACTACACATCCAATCGTCGTGTACGGGCGAATGCGGTAACCCTCCGAGTTCGCGAGGGGACAGCATAGCCAGAGGGGCGGAGAAGCACTTCGTAAGTTCCAACCAAGATTACTCTTTGCATTCGTTAACGACGCTTGCAAAGGCGAGTTACAAAGGCGTACAAACACCTCCGGCGCACGAGGTCGCTACTCGACAGGCTCATCCTTAACACGCGTTCGTGCCAAGGCTCCACTCGAAGACGCCCGACCCGCCCAAAAATCCAGCGCTTCCTCGGCCCTTCGCCAGCGCCGAAGACGCCGACGGGTCGCAAGGTCGGAAATTAGTGATCGGCCCGGCCGTAATCGCCGCAACAAGGGGGCAAAGATCAGCACAGCAGCGAAGCAACTTCGTACTCTATTCAAAAATGAAACGCCATCGGTTACAATACACGCCAACACGCAACAACCTGCTGTCACACCTGTGGGTTCGCAACGTCGTCCGGGGCCGCAGCGCCATCCTCGTCACGCCACGGGACCTCGTCTAGAAACTGGCCAAGGTTTCCCTCGCCATGTAGGTTATTTCGCAGCTCGACCATGGCTGCGGCCTCCCCGCAGTACTCCCATATCCGCTCATGGAAGAACTTCACGGCGCGGCAAGCGGCGCGCACGGCACCAGACATTACCCCGCCTCCGGTGGGCATCTCCAGTCGAGGATCGGCTAGCCCGGCGACATGCTCACAGCCGTGGAGTCGCGAGGCGCGCGATAGCGAGCACGACGCCACGAGGCGCGATGGTTGCCAAAGGTCGCCGCGCACCACCGCGTGCAACGTCGGCCGCGTCTCGATCCACCGGCGATCGCGACAGTCCTCGGGCGAGCGAGCGCCGCGCCGCGATAAGCCCCTTGAGGGTGTCTTCCAGGGCCAATATAGCGTCCCAAGCAGCTACCGAAGCGTCGCCCAAGGCCCGATCAGCGCATCCGACGGAGGGACGAAATCCGCCGGGCTTGGGCGCACGACATCTGTGTCGCCAGCGCCAGGACCCCCGCGCTTAAGGAATGGCTTCTCCTCCGGGATAAGTGCCGCTGCAAGAAGACGTATACGTTTGTCACGAGGCGCGAAAAAATTGTGCTGAAGGAATGCTGTCATAGCCTACCCTCGGTGGCGCATGGGGGACTTCGCGGAGTTGCCTCCCCAGCCCCAGGCGGGGCCGCAACGACTTCGGCCCCAATGGACGGCGTTGACTCGCGAGGCTGGGGGACCTCCGAGTCGGGACCTAGCGCCAACCGATCCTGCGCCACGGTCACTGTGGCCCGAGGGGCCGGGAGGGCGCGGGGTAGAGGAACTTCGGCGCTCAACGTGGAGTCCCACAAGCTCCCAACACCGGTTGCCACGGCAAACCCTCGCGAGGTCCGCTGAAGGGGGGACCGCAGGCGTGGCCGCTTCGCCTGAGGGGGAGACCCCACCTTGGTAGCCGCTACAAAAGGAGCCCCTGTAGCAACAATATTCACCGAAGGGGTCTCCGCAGCTACAACAGCGGCGGCCGGGGACCTCGTCATGATGACCTCCGCGGGGGGCACCTCCCCCTCGGTCGCCACTGTTGGTGAAGACCGCGCTCCGCATACTCCCACGGGCAGCCCGCCGCGGCGGTGGGTGCGGCGAAAACCGCGGCCGGTGCCACCGTGCTAACACCGGCTCGCCTCGGCGGCGATCGCGGTGGTGAGACCTCCCTCTCCTGGTAACCCGCGGTGCGCTCTCTGCCCCTCGCGCCTTCGCCCTCGGTGCTCGCGCCTTCCTCCAAGTCCGAGTCGGCGTACTTCACGGAATCCAACTCCGGGCTCGTCGCGCCGGCGGGAACAGCGGCAACCACCGTGCAAGGCGTGACCGCAGCGGTCCGGGTCCTCTTCCGGGATGACGCTTTCGTCCTCGTGGCACGGTCACCCTGATGTTGCGGGTCCGGAGGGGTGCGATCCGGCACGGGAAGCCCTAAGGCCTCGCACACGCGGTCTATCCGCCCCAATCCCGCCACCGCAGTCGCAGCTGTGCGTTGCCCGTGCTCTCTGGCGGTGTATGGCCGAAGGAACACGCGCGCTGCGCGTCCTCCAGGTGAGTTCCTGCGCAAGGCAGAAAGCACAGTTACACGATGCAATACGTACGCACGGAGGGGAGGGCACGGTCGAGGCTTACGAAGACCAGTCGGCACGGGCAGCGAGCAAACGGACGGTCGAACGTTGTCGTCCCAATGTTCCCCGGTCGTGAAGCGCCAATCGCGGGCAAGCGGCGTCGCACCGTGCATTATGTACTCCTCGGCGAGGTCGCGCATGTTGAAGCGGGCAGTGACCCCCACAAGTCTTCGCGCCCTTCGCCTATCTTCCTGGTTGAGGGTTAGGCCGGGTGTGGTCTTGAATGCAATCGGCCCGCCCGTGCACTCAAGGCCGCTACCACTCGCCACACAGTGATAGAACCACCGCCTCGTCCAGTTGGACTCCCATTTCCCTCGTGTCGAGTTCGCGGGGAAGAGCCTTCCGCATGATGCCCGCAGAACGAAGTTAACGCTGCCAAACTTCGACAGCGTCCCGTCCTTCCGCTCCTTCGGTTGGCACCAGGCTTTGTGCAAGCATGCGAACAATGAGGCGTTGGGCCAACATACTTCCGAGCGAAGGGCCCAGCTGTACACGGCAAGGCGAGCCACCGCGTTCGGAGTCAGCTCGAAGTAGGTGACAAAGACGATCGCCTTCGACTTCTCAAGGCGCGGCTCCGTCTCATCATCGGCGGGCAGCCGCACCACTTGGCGGTCCGATAGCCTCCCCTCGTGCAACAGTGACCGAATCGTGTCCTCCGTCACGAGCGTGCGGCCCAAGTCACCGGAGTACGGGCCTTCCCTCTTCTTCGCCGCCCACCACTTGTCTGCCGCCGCCGGATCGCGCTCCTCGAGCGCGTACTTCACCTCAAGCGGCGAGGACCGCCGGCGGATGGCGTAGCCGCCCACCTGAGCACGCTCGTCGCAAGTCGCCATCGACATCCACGGGGTACTCGACGGTGAAAAGGAGCGCAGGAACAGGACGAGCAAATGTAGGAGGCAGCGTGAACAACCAGAAAGCATAGGGAGGAGGGGCAAACACAGCACCACGGGGGGTACTTAAAGACCCCTCGCCTCCCACCATCGGTAAGCGCAAACGGCGAACGATAACCGCTCACCTCCCCACGTGCGAAGTTGAAGCATCGCAAGAGCGCACGTAGCCCACATATGACCGTGGTCGTACAGAGTCCTGTCACTGCACGACACGCCACTAGCGTCCCACCGCGTGTCGGTCAGCGCAGGGAATAAATGCAGGTCGCACGACCCGACATAGCCTTCGGCGCACGTCGGCATGGTTCTTCGGACCCTTCAACCGCAATAGTCCAAACGAGGTCTTCGCCGCCCCGACTTTGGCCGCGTCGGTCCGAAGGGACACCGCGGCGAAGGCGCCGGACTGGACCATCTAGGGCGGAGTTTGGGGTGCGAGGTATTCCCCACTCCGGCTGCTGCTCCAGCTCCGCCTCAGCCCCCCCACACCAATTTGGGCTCCGGCCTTGGCGTCGACATCGGCTCCGACCTTACGCCCGGGAAGCAACCTCGTCCCTGATACCGTAGGGCAAGGAGTACTTCGCCGTCCTGCACGGGGGACAACCGCAAATATGCGTGACAAAGGCAACCGAAGGTCGGCAAAAAGCACAACCACTAGCGGCCGGGGACGTGCGTTGGAAGGTGGGCAGCCAGCGCGCGGCGCGCCTACAGCACCGCGCCATGTACCCCGCCCCTCTAGGGAAAGGGGCTTGACCGCTGACAGCCCGTGATGCGCCAATCATGGCCCGCCGCGTATGCACCCCGAGTGGACAAGCACGTACGACCACAGCAGCCTGCTTGTGCCAGCCCAAAGGGCGGCGCGATTCCCGGAGCCATTAAGGCGCACTACCGCGGGGTCGCGTTCACCTCAGGGAGTGCCTTGCTTTAAGAGGTGCACCGCTTGTATATAGCACCCTCGCGCGCGTGGTACCAGGGAGTGCATCGCCACTGTTTTTGAAGGTAGGGGAACGGCGGCTCCGCCTCCCTGTCTCCGTGTGTGTAGCGCCCTCGGCCTACCGTAGCGCCGCTCTCGCGGGCGCGTCTTCGGTTGGGGGAACGGCGGCTCCGCCTCCTGTCTCGCGCGTAGCGCCTCGGCCTACCCGCAAGCGCCGCTCTCGCGGGCGCGTCTTCGAAGGTAGAACGGCGGCCGCCTCACGTCTCGCTCGCGTAGCGCCCGCGCCATTACCCGCATAGCGCCGCTCTCGCGGCACCTTGTCTTCGGGTGCAGGAACAGCGGCTCCGCCTCGCTCGCGCGCGTAGCGCCTCAGCCTACCCATAGCGCCCGCTCTCGCGGGCATCGTCTTCGAGGTAGGGGGCAGCGAGCTGAAGCGCCGCCACCGCCCGCCTTGTAGGCGTTGCCTCGGCGGGACGGCATGGCTCCGGCGCAGGACTTCGCCGCCCGCCACCAACGCGGCCACGGTCTCGACCTCGGCTTCGGCTTCGAGGAGCGGACTCGCGCGCAGGGACTGGTGCGTCGGCATTCCCAACATAGGGTAAAGGCAGGGATTACGTCACACCAAGTTTTGGCTTATTCTCATAAACAGGCCATCTTCAGTGCATCAACATTCTTTCAAAGTAATGTGGATGGGCTCGATCTGAAACCCCGACTGAAGGTGGGCCTGTCTAGGAGAAGAGGGCAAACCTTGCCGTTATATGCAGAGACACAGCACGAAGACAGGAAGTGCGACCAGTTACCGATAACAGACGCTAACCAATCTCCCAAGAAAAACAGGCCTCCATCAGTGCATCAACATCCCCCAAGCCGTGTAATGCCACTATGGAATGTGGATGCACTGAAGAGGCCCCTTTTAAGGGAGCAGCGTCTATCCGAGTGCACAATGCAGGTGCAATGCCGCACCAGCACCATATATATACCCCATCAACGGGGGAGCCAAACGGCAGAAGTCCAACCGGCAGGAGTCCAACCGGCGGAGGAGCGTCGCAGCATCGTACCACCACGATGCTTCAAGACCCGCGCCGTGCCAAGCATGTTTCGCCACGTGCATGGCCAGAAGAAGGAACGTCGCAACGTGGTATGGCCATGACCCCTCAAGTCTCGCGCCGCGTCAACCAAGCCTCGCTGGGCAGGCTGGCAGTCGCTTATCGTCAAGGGCACTCAACGCCGGAGTCCGCTGTTACTTGACGCGCGCGCGACGACTTAGGGACCCGCTCCGCCTACCTATGCTGATGCATCTGACTCCGCCAACACCTCCAATCCGGCCCGGGCAACCACCGACCCTGCCAAATCGGAGGCGACTTCGACCTCCAATCCGCCCCCTACGTCGACGTCGGCCCTCGGTCGCGATGCCAACCTCGACTTCGACCTTCACCCCGGACGGCAACCCTGACCCCGCCACGGCAGGACTCTGTGGATGACGAAGACTTCGCCAAGCCGCCCGGCGCCATACCTTCGCAACAAGGCGAGCACTACACTTCGACGAACGATTGCATAAGCTCACAGGCCGCAGGGATGGAGGGGGCCAAAGGACTCGGCAACATGGCTTCGGCCCGTGAAGCTCTTCACCATGAGAGGCTCCTGTTGTAGGGGTGGCCCCCACCTAAGCCCAGCAGGCCTGTCAGAGGAATGTAAGGTCCAAAATGAGACATCTATAATGACATGAATACCCCTGAGGGGAGTACTCAGATGCAAGGGTATTATTGTAAAAGCACTCCCCATATGGATGTATATATGTAACACATGCCATGGGGAGAAACCCTAAGCCATTCACTCACCTAACTCTCCACTACCACACACACTCTCTCTCTCTGTTTGGTCTGTAACCACAACACCATGGTTTTGATATAACGTCTTATCTTTGGTTGCAAGCCTTCTAGAAAGCATCCCATCCTTTTTTTCTTCGGTATTAATTTCTTCTGGAGCATACTGTGATAAGTGATGGAATTGCTGCAGATACTCTATAACAGATTCGTCTTCTTGTCGGAGATCAAGAAAATCTCAATACTTTTCCGTGGCAACTTTAGAAGAGATATATGTCTTGCGGAATCTACTCACAAACTCTTTCCACGTAATATCATCTTTGTTCAGATACGTCCATTGGATAGTATTTCCACCAGTTGATGGCTGGCTCCAATAGTTGATAGGTGGCAAAAAGAACTTTTTCCTTATCCGTACATTGGATGGTTTCCAGTCTCCTTTCGATATCTTGTAACCACTTGTCGGCGCTTGGAGACTTTATTGCTGATGAAAATTCAAGTGGTCAAGTCTTAAGGAAAGTTGTAAACTGGAATGCAGTTGCACTTGACATTGATATTAATTCTTCTAGTGATGCTTTTGTAATGATTTGTTCCAATATCCTTGCTTGTTGTTCTAGTATTCTGACTTGTCCTTGTCTGCTTTCAATTCGGATTTTCTCAATGATAGATACAGCTTCTGTCATGATGGATAAGGCTTCCATCAAGTTGAATTGTCTGCTCTGATCTCCGTTTTCCATCTGTTGCACCATCAATTCTTCAGTTTATTCAGTGACATGATTTGACTGATTTATTCAGTTTATTCAGTCAATTCCGTCAAGAAAGAGGCAGGAAAGAAAACGAAGTGAGATTAAATGATCTTTCTGATTGCTTTTGCAGGACATTTCCTCAAAATTTCACATATACTTGCAAGGACAATCCCACATCTTCCAGTGTTCACTATTCACGGGCTTTTTTTATACTACTTCTGTGCATAGGCTTAGAATCCAATGGCCCTTTTTAAATTTTGTTTCTATTTTACACTAGGGCTATACTATCTCCTAGTTATGACATCATTTTTGTTGATACCCCAAACAAACGTTAATATCATTCATTTGATCCACCGAACACATAATTCCTATTGCATTATTCTAGCCTTATTAATTATGTCATGGTTATCTAATTTCTACAAAAATTCCAACTCCAACCATGACTATAAATCCAACATCCAATCTATTATAATCCAAGATTCTCATTTTAGATCCACCGATATCATTTGTATCCCTATTTCCTAAAAATCCAATTATCTCCATTATCAACCCATAATCTCAATTGGCTCATCCAATAATCAACTAAGCTTCTTACTGTCTACTTCTCAATTAATTCATCATTTTAAAATCCACCAAGGATGAGATCACTGATCGGAATTATAATCCAATAATCACTATCGTTAACATCCACCAATAATATCAATTAATCAAAGTCTAAAATCCAATAATCATTATCATATCTTCTTATTACCAAGACTCGGTTTATTTATTCTTCCAATTAATTCAATCCAACAAGCTCCATCACTTTATCCATTCAATATTAACATAATTCCACCAATATGATCATCATCGCCTCATATTTTAATCCCTTATGGGTTATCTACTCCTTTCTCTAAACTTCCAAGGTTATAATTTAATCTATTTGTTGCAATCAGAAATTTGCATTTAATTTCTTCTGAGACTTGCTTGATAGATAAGGAGAGAACATATTAGAATAGGTGAGAATCAAGGCGAAATGGGCTAGAAGTAGAGTTTTTAACATACTCTCTATTTAAAATCAAAAATTTAGTTTTGCACAAATTGCTTATATAGCAGCCTACAGGCCAATAGTGCGATTCGGCTATTAATACAAACAGAAATCTTCGTCTAATTGAATGGTTTCACCCAGTGCATCAAGTATATCAAATGGGTATTATTTACTAACTACTCGAGCGGTGACCTTATAACTTTTCAGAAGGAAAAGCTTTGGCCAGGGTGTTCGCACTATTCTTCTTAACACCATCCTTAATACTACTTCGACTAGGGTTAACTTTCATTTCATTTGGTCAATACCTACAGCAATAAGTTAGTCTAAACATCTACTCGTACTTTTGAGATTTTTGATAAAACTCAAAAAGAAAGCTTTTGCTCTTTGTGTAGGAGGGTAAGATAGAAATAGGAAAGGTGAGACAGCAATAATACTTATGGTTTTCGAAATTCTTTTGTATTGGAAATTAAGATTTTGTAGAATCGTATCCCTATCAAGACCAAACCTACACCTAGGGTTACAACCTACAGTCAAGCCTGTTCTAATACCATTCTGTAACACCCCCGTTTTTAGGGACGGGAATGTCGTTACCTTCCCGTAACAGCCCAGGAGTTCAGTTACGGACAGAAGAAGTATCATGCCTGCT
This sequence comes from Dendrocalamus sinicus, assembly GCA_036346575.1. Taxonomy (NCBI): domain Eukaryota; kingdom Viridiplantae; phylum Streptophyta; class Magnoliopsida; order Poales; family Poaceae; genus Dendrocalamus; species Dendrocalamus sinicus. The sequence continues at coordinate 6,833,771 of CM070653.1, read as the reverse complement.
TACGAACAATTAAAAGAAGTTAATTTAATTAAAATAAGACCTAATGGCCAACTTTAATAACAATATAGGTGTCCAAGCCCAAAACTTAATTTACATATAGAAGAGCCGAAGAAAACACCACAGGAACGCTTGAGTGCAGATTGTTCAGATAAAATAACCAACTTCCATACGGCCCTACTTAACCCCTTCCGTATGGGCTCGCACATTGCCTCCACACTGCTTTTGTAGAGGTTCAATCGAACTTGAGCAGTTACTAGACCAGGGTTGACGTATTAACACTTGTGGTTGGGCGATCACTGTGTCTTTTACTTAGCACAAGGTTCTTGCCCTTACGGACCGCAACCTCCATCTCAGGGTAAAGTGGTGAACGAAGTCCGCCACACGGACCTCCACACCCTTTTTACCCTAAACTACACATCAGCATCACCGGCCTAGGGTACGGTGTCCCATACCACCCTACCCTCTCCGGGTTTTCCAAACCTACCGGCCAACGGCCAAGGTCACTTAGTGTTGGAAATATGCCCTAGAGGCAATCATAGAGATGATGATATTTCGTTGTATCCATGATTTAATAAATGTTCCTTGAATATTGCCTTTGTATTGATTAACAAGTATGTGACTTGTTTGTGAAACTCTTTACTTGTATGGTTATTCTAAAGTTGTCCCTAGTCGAAGTTCATGTGTGGACACACGTGAATAATGGATTAGCACATGTATCGGTTGATGACCATGTTTCACAGGTCATAGACATGGAGATGTCAAACCAATAATGTGGACACATGTTTAGAACATGGGGTTGGACCGACCCAACATGAGACATAACAATTATACTTATGGTTCTCTCTCTACACAATGTGTACGCCTTGTCCTTAGACACGAGATTGTCGCATGTACTTGAGATGTGAATCGACCTACTTAGGGGCTATCAAACGCTACTCGTGAATCGGGTAGTTATAAAGGTAGCTTTCGGGTTTGTCATGAAGCATGCTGCGAGGCATGGTCGGTCGAGATGGGATTTGCCCTCTCTATCCGAGAGAGATATCTGGGCCCTCGAGTGATCGGATCCGAAATGCATGGCCATGCTACTTAAGGTTAAGAGTTAACCTAGTAAGGGATTCGGATCACAGATCGAGAAAGAGTGGTCAGCTTGGAGCTCGACCAAATATCGTGAGGCAAAGGGATTGGCATGTACATAAAGTTGTGATGGTTCGCTCGATATGATCTTTGTGTATGTTTAGGAGTTGGCACGTCTTGCTAGAGGCCGCTACCAACTATTGACCGAGTAGGTAAACTCGTGTCATGTCTAAACATACGTGAACCCATAGGGTCACACACTTAAGGGTGAAGCCTAATTCGGATTGGATCCGGTTGGGTGGTATTGAGTCCTAATGGGCCTCCATTCGCTGAAGCCCATTATAAGGACGTCTATAAAGGAGGGCTAGGCGCACGTGGTTGCGAAGTTTTCGTGACCTCCTCAAACCCCGCCGCCACCCTCCCACGCCTCGGCGCCGCGCGATCTAGTAATCCGGCGTGCGTCGCTTCTCCCGCACGTGTGGATACCTTTGGCGGCGCTGCATCCGTAGCGTTGGACGAACCGCAAGAGAGGAGTTATACGTTGGACGCCGCGACGAGGACGAGGAAGTAGTACGACTACTCGCCCGACGTCTTTGCATCGACGTGTACGACTACTCCGCCCCGACGTCTTGCATCAATTCTGCACTGCGCGCCTAGTGGTAATTCCGTGATCTATAACTGCAGTGATCTTGGTTTACGGGCATACTTTTTATTAATTTGCGCTAGCGTAGCCTACCCGTAGTCCTTCACTTAGTAGTGTAAAATGTTGAATGAGATGGTCGTATATATATATACACACACACTTGTACAATATTTTAATTCTTACTAAGGTTCTCAAGGTGAATGTGGCCATCAAAATAAATAGGGCTTTTATCAATGGTAGGATTTATCTAATTAACATGTCATTCAAAATATTTATTTTAATCAACTATCATTTTATAACTATCAATAATGAAAATACATTAAGTAATTAATGTAAATTGTGTGGGATTCAATATGATCAAAAACATGTGACTTACCTTCTTTTTGTTGCTCTGGATCTTCTTGATCTTACTTCATCTGTCTTTGTTGTTCTTCAGTTGACCAACTCGCTTGGTCCGTTCACTAGCGTAGAAAACGAAGCCAAAATAGGTTCCTGCTTTGCTAGATGCAAGCTGGGAACAAAATGCAATTATAAAATAAGAAAGAGTATAAAAAGGAAATAGATTGGGTTGGTGGGTCGAGGTTTAACGACGCTTGGGTGGTCGACAGGGTTAAAAATGGGATTAGGTAGGTTTAGGATGATCGAACAGGTAACATGTGTTAGACCAATTTTTGGACATAGAGGATAGACATTTAGAGATGGATGGTAGATTTTTGAATTAAATGAATTCGGGTTTTGTCGAGATTTAATTTGGCAAATCGGAGGAATTTGAATTTATTTGGAGATGAAAATGGTGGCAGGGTGAAATTTGAATTTGAAAGGGTGGAGGTCAAATTTGAATTCAGGGTATTAAACTAGTCAAAATGGTGTATTTTTGGAATTTTTGGGATTTTTGGGAATTTTCTAGATTTTTATTGATTTTTCTGAAATTTCTAAACCGGATGAACAGTACCAGGCCGGTCTGATGAACAGTAAGGCCCGGTCGGTTGAACAGTGTTGGGCTCAGCCCGGGTGAACAGTGCAACTCGGCCGGCTCTCTCTCCCGTGGCTTGGTGGCCCATTCGGCCGGAGGCCCGAGCGGCGGGCACGCGGTCAATCGGGCCATTTGACCCGCGGCCCACGCGAGCGTGCGAGCGAGGCCCAGCGCAGCCGCGCGCACGTCCGTCCGATGGGCGACGCGCCTGTGGCACAGGCGGCTCGGATGCGCATAGGGGCGGACCGTGGATGACGACGCGGACAGTCACGATTAAGCCGCGTCATCGTCGTCTTCCTCCTCCTATCGTCTGGCGCTACAGGGCGGCCGAGCAGAGTAACGGTGGAGGCGGCCGATTAATCTCCAGTGATGGTCGCCAATGGAGAACAAGGGCATCTACGGGCTCCTCAGGTTCTTGGGGTTCCGTTTTTTAGGTTAGCCGAACTTGGAAAGCAGTGAATATGGCTAGCAACGGTAGGAGGCGGCGCGGGTCAAGGTATGGCACGGGGCAACTCCGATGGACTTCCGGCGAGTTGCTAGGGCTTTTAATCATCTACGGACCAAGGCGAACTCGGTGGCAAAAACAGTTTAGGCTGGGGTAGCTCTGGTTAGGCGGTCCACGGTGAGGTCCCTACTGTCGGCAAGGGCTTACGCCGCCCGAGCTCTTGAGCTTCGCTCGAGCTGTGGCGAGCTCGGTGACGACATCAACCACCCTTGGGGATGCTAAGGGCAAAGATAATTGAAGTTTTACTGAGAAATGAAAGAGATTGCAGAGGAGGCTTACCGGCTTAGGGGAAGCAATCGGCGGTGACCCAGGGGACTTGAGTTCAATCTGGCTGCTCGGTGGTGTTTATGGGGTTGCTAGCAAGCTCAAGGCAGTGGCATTTGGGGCTGTAAACGCAGTAGGCATCGTTTATTGCCATGAGGCAGTTCGGGGGTGGGTTCTAGGGAACGAAGAAGGCAATGGGGCGGTCTCCACTGCTGCGTAGTGGGTAGAGGAGAATGTGGCACTGTCACTCTGCAAGTAGTACTGGCGCTTTTGGCTTGGGGCTCACACAGGGAAGAATCGAGAGAGAGGGGGAAGCTGCGGCAAGAGAGCAGGTGCAGAGGCGGTTGCGCACGGAGCGAGGAAGGAACGGGGTGGGGAGGCTGGTGAGTGGGACCAGCTGCGCAGAGATAACGCCGAGTGAGGGGCGTCGCCAAAATATCTCGCACGGAGGTGGCGAGCGTCTTGCGGCAAGCCGGGCGCAGAGGCGTGGGGAGACGCAGCGCAGGCGCCAGAGCGAAGAGAAAGCGAACTGACAGAAGAGGAAAGCGGATTTTCGGGGATTTTGCCAAAAAGGGAAATAAATCCAAATTTAAAAGAATTTCAAGAAAATTAAAAAAAATTTGAATTTTTCGGGGTGTTTCAATGATTGGATGCTGCGCTAATGGCAGACAACCGCGGGGCTACAGTAATACTGCCACTCCTATACTCAGGAACTATCGGGACGGAACCGTCGGGAAAATAGGGAAAACCACCAGGAAAATTATTTTCTTGACGGAGTACTGTCAGGCATTATCCGTGAGGGGTAGGAGCAGGGCCGGCTCTAGGGGTAGGCCGGGGGGGCGCCAGCCTAGGGCCCCGGGCCAGGGTGGGCCCCCCGCGCCACGCAAGCCGCAACGGCCCCACGCCAGAAGGCAAGGCACAGCTTCAATCTTCATGCATGCATGCGGCCCATCACAAATCGGCATGCAGCCATGCAGGATCACAAATCGGCGCAGGAATCGCGGCACGGCTTTGACGTGAATACCGATTATGGATTACCGAATACGTGATGGACTCGATCGACGACCGCATCCGTCAACGTCGCTCGCGTAGTCGGCTAGTCGAGTCTCGCGTGCGGGGGGCGGGGGCAACGTCGTCTACTCGATCGTCTCCTGCGCCGACAATTCGACAACGTGGGCTCGTTACTCGTGCCTCGTAGCCGTCCGACGTCCGCCGTCGCAGCCCGAGAGGCGGCAGAGGCCGAGACTCCATCGTGACATCATCGCACCCGATCACTCGCCGTTCTGCCGCCGAGGCGCTGACTCACCATCGTACGTCGTTCTGCTCACCGCCGACTCGCCATTCTGCTCTGCTGCCTCGCGCCCGATCTCTTGGTTGTCTCTCAATTCCATCTGCATCCGCCGCTGCGCCGCATCGCCAAGGTGAGGCAAGTAGGCAACAATTTACATCTAGTGATCTACTCATCTACATCTACTTCAAAAATTATGTTAGGATTTTATGTTCTTGTTGTTTACTTTACTTTGTAAATTACAGGGTTTATAATGTTGCCTAAGAAGCATATGTCGGGTGCTCAAAAAAGTAACAAAAGAAAACGAGAAGAACGGTTTATTGAATCGCAAAAGGGATATTTGTCGCTCCTATTTGAGGTAAATTAATTCTTACTAGTTACATTTGGTTTATGAACTAGTTAGTACCTAATTAGTTTATCATGTTAGAACTATTGATTTGTGTCACTTTAGATAATATAAAGTTTAAACTGCATATTTTATAAGTAGAACAAAATTTTATAGTAAAGGGCCCATAAAGTTAAATTCGCCCTAGGGCCCTTGAAAACATTGAGCCGGCCCTGGGTAGGAGCATGCGAAAATTCCATTTGTCTGACGGGTCACCTTCAGAAAATATATTTGTGACGGCTATCCCTGTCGATCACTGTCAGAAAAATAAGCCACAATCAGGTTAGTACGCTATCTCAATGCGGTATTGCCTTTGAAAGGGTTAGTACGCTAATGCCAGGTGCTCGGCTACTGGAACATTGAATTCGTTGCAGTAATATACTGCTGTATCCATTGGTGGCCTTCTTCTGACAGCATTCTTGTTGTAGCTTCTTGTTGCTGGAGAGTTCCTGGAGAAGCGCGTACAAGGTAGCATTTGAGTGTATACGCCCGATTGAGAGATGCAAACAACAAATATTGTAGGCTCAGGCAAAAATGTACTTTCAACTGATAGAGATGGAGCTTTTGTTCGATCCCATCGCTGTAAGAGCGACTTACATTTTCCAGTTTCTTCACTGGATCTGATGTTCATTGATGTATATATATATGCCTCCGTGTGCATTGTTGATCAAACACTTGGTATCATGATCAAACACTTGGTATCATGATGAAGGTAACTCTGGTTGGTGGGATTGATATGTTTCTATCATCGTAGCGCCGTTTTATGATCAGGGTGGTTCTGGTTGTTGATTAGATACCTGACTGCATCATCAGATGGATCAGCTTTTCGTTTCTTTTTCCATTTTTGCCTACAGCTCTTGCTTGTTACATTGTTCTTCCTTATGGAATGGCTATGGTACAGGTGCTTCGTTGGTGTATGACTTGTATGTACTTTAGAAACACTGTGATCTTGTTACGTGTCTACTTCAACTATCTCCCGTCGGTTGATGGCCACCAGGATGTCCTTGTATTTTATCGGTTGAGCCTGAAGTTTCTCTCTTTTTGGACTGCCGGTTCGGCTGAAAAGCTCGTGGCTTATGGCTGAAAACATCTTGTATTTACTGAAAAAATCAGCAAATGACATGAGGCTTATTTAGCATAATTAAATTTAAAAAAATTAAAAATAAAAAAATATGTTAGCACATTACGTATAATACAAACAAATACGGGAAAAAAAGAACCAGCAAAAAAGCTCAATAAAAAGTTAAAAGTTCAGAAAAAGATGAAACTTATGAATAGTGAAAATAAGTCAGAAGTCAGAAGTCGAAGCCGAGTTGATAGGGAATTAAACACGAAGTTTCCGCAGAGTAGTACTCATTGCTAGCTGTTATCCACTGACCTGCGAGCAAAGTGCATCAATACGTGTGCGTCAGCGGACAGTGGTGCTGGCATTGTAGCTACGCTGCACTGATGGGGCACCGCAGCTAGCCAGCAAATGGGAGGTGGAAGCTTCGTGTTCGGGACAAACCAGCTGCCAAAGCCGTGGCCCATGCGTGCGCCGATACTCCGTAGCACATGGCTTCATTTAAATTAATAATAAATAAAATAATTTATTTTTCACTATTTTGAAGTAATTTATTAGGATAGTTTTTTAAAACAGTTTACAAAAACACTCGTATCAAATAAAAAATTATAAACTATAACCATAAATTATAGCAAAAAAGAAACCATCCATACCGCATTGAAATGTGGAACATCAAGCATGGCCCTTTGATACTGTAAGTTCACCTGGACACACATGTCAGTGGTTATTCAGTTTAGGCAGGGGCGAAGCCAAGATTAATTATCGCCGGGGTCAGACAAAAATTTTACCGGTGTCTAAGTTGGCCAAAATCGCTGGGTATAAGAAGTTACCGAGAAATCGTCGGTGTCGGCCGACCCCGACGCTTGAACGTGGCTTCGCCCCTGAGTTTAGGCCCGATCAAAATGGTTTTTCTGATAGCTTTTGACTGTGGCTATTGACTTTGGCTAAATAACGGTTATTAGTCTTTAGCTAAGGTATTTAACTAAAGATAAATAAAGAAAATGAGAGAAAAAGAAAAAAGTTATGAAATTGAAAAAAAATATCTCTATGGACAATACATAGAAAAAAAGGATTTTAAAAAGCTAACATATTTGGTTTCTAAAAATTAGAAGTCATAAATCAAAAATCGTTTTGAAGAGAGCCTTATACTAACGTGCCGGGCATAAGAATTTTTCAGTATTATATTCCTATACAAGATGTTGCCTGTGAAATTTATTGCGTTCAAACTGCAAGAAAATGCCTAGTACGCGGAGCACCTGGGATTAGGGATGTAATCGAGCTAAGCTCGAGTGAATCTGGCTTTTTAAACTCGAGCTCGGTAGAAGATCGAGCTGAGTTCGAGCGAGTCTGAGTTGAGGTCTAAGCCTAGAGCTCGGCTTGAGCTCGATTCGATCCAAGCACGAGCTCGGCTCGAATAAGCTTAATAACAGTTAAAATAATTTAATATATACTAATTTTCAATAATAAGAAAAATTCAAGCTTGAGCTCTGCTCAAGTAAGCTCGATAACAGTAAAAGTAATTTAATATACACTAATTTTCAACAATAGAAAAGTTTGAGATCGAACTCGGCTTAAGTAAGCTCTGTAAGAATTAGTATGTATATAAGCTATAAAAAAACCTAAAACTTGTAAGCTATTCGAACTTTGACTCGTTAAATTGAGACTAAAGTGAGCCCCGATTTTTTTAATAGCCCTGGGATACATCCGGACGGCCATACCTGGGACACGTCAACGCAACCGACGGGGAAGGGAGGGAAGCCCGAGGGGTTTGTTCTGCCGCGTGAGCTTTGTTGGTGCGCGACACCTGCCCACCGGTGGTTTCGTTTCGTCGAGCAAAAGCAGGAGCAGGGAAGCTTTCGCGCGCGCTCGCGCCCTGCCGTGCCGTGCGCACGTACGGGTGCAGTGCACGTACTACTACCACGTTGCATACAACACAGGGCAAGGAAACTAATCAGCCAATGTACAGACAAGCGTCCCTCTGGGAGTCACGCTCAGTAGTGGGCTCCGGTGTTTCGAACCCACCGATCCTAAGCTCGATTCACGAATGCTTTTCTATTTATCCATTTAAAATAAATTTTAAGAAGAGAGTATGTATATATATATCGATATGTTCAATGGTTAAAATATATGTCTATACTCTATAAAATATAAACTCTGTTCTAGTTAGATGTGTGTTTATCAACGCATCAATGTGTAAGTTAGATACAGGTGAGTGTGAGCGAGACTACGTGGGTGCTTCTACTGTTGTATTTAAAAACACAGCGTTCCTCTGGGTGGCTCCACCATCAATTTGATAATCAAGCTTATTAATTGTGACCATTAAAAGGTGCCTCAAGGCTCAATCCTTGATGAGACATCAATACCATTTGAAGTCTATCTATAATCAACACTGATGTGGCACACTGACGTTTCACTGCACGTCCGTTGCAGTTCAAGTGGCCCATCATTTTCAGACCGATTTCTCGCTTACTATACAGAAAAGGAGAATATTAATGATTGATAAGGCATGCAAGTTGGTTCCATACAGTTCACACTAAGTCACTAACAATACAAAAGCTAGCTAGCTTTCATGGCACGTGACCTGGCTACAATTAGGCGCGCCATTATTGCATAATTTAATATCTGGTATTAGTATGGAGCATCTATGCTATATACTACTCGAGTTAATTGAGGTCTCGTAGGAATATTGATGCATGTGTTTGGTTGGTGATCAATACGAGTATACGACTGCTTATTCGTTTCATGCATCAATAATTATGTCAATGCATGGTGTTACCACTATAAGATATCCTAGACTTACTGACGGTTAATTTAACTCAGTGTATAGCCTAAACGTCTGCAAACGTACTTAGCAATGTCTGCAAACGCCCCGGTATAAAATTAGGGATGTTTATAAATGCCCCTGAAAGTGCCAAAACCAGGGCATTTACAAATAGAGTTTTGGTTCGGTACATTCATTTATTCTCAGCCGTTCAATATAGCTCATCTAACGGTTCTCATGATCTTAACACCTCCGGTGTCTCTGAGTGGTGTGCAGGAGTGGTGCTAGGTGCAGTTATACCCCTCGTTAATTAACGGCTAGATGCAGTGGAGGTGTTAACACCTCCAACACCTCTACGTGGACCGAACCAATAATTAAATCTGAGGGTGCTTATAAACACCGTGGAATTTAGGAAACTGCGGTGCTTATAAACACCATGAAAACCTTAAACAAGGGTGTTTGTAAATACCGTGGAAATTCTAAAAATGGGGATGCTTATAAATGCTTAGTATGCCTAAACGTTGAGGATAACTTTCCCCGAAGGTATTTTCCTTGATGTTTTATAAATGCCAAGGAAAAAAAACGTTTGAAGGCGTTTCCGGAGCTTCCAGGACATTTATAGACCTCCTAGGAACTAAATGTGTAGTTTACTTTGGGAGCCAAATATAATTTTGCATGCATGTGATACATTTATCGTTGTATCCTCAACAATGAGGAAGTATTTGATAAATTGATGCATCGTTGTAGTAAAGTCTGAATGTGTTGTACGGACGGTTTGCCTAACTGTGGTAGCATGCATTCAGATCCATGTGACACATGGATGGATCGATTGCTCGTAAACTCATAATAAACTAAAATGGCTAATAAATAAATTTAAAATAACCACGGATTTCATCAATAAAATAAAGATGGCTACTTCAAATAATATACTAACAACGGAATGTGAACTACTATCGGTATATATGGCCAACATTTGGATAATTTGGTATGGCACATCGGTTTTCTGGATAACATGTAACGTTTGATTCTTAGTTTTCCGTTGACCATACGTGAGGTGGTATATTTGTACAGGTTTTCTTTTGTGTTTTTAGGGTTTAATCCAGAGAACCGTAGAATAATTATAAAGTAAATTATAGTTTACATCGAATAGATTATCACTTATTTTACGTCATACTAAGGTAACACAACGTTAGTTACACTTTGCACTAGGACATGTCGCCTAATCCCTAACCGGCTCAGCCACATGCTGCAGGTCGCACCAAACACCGTCCAGGCCGCGCCGCCGCAGCTCCCCGTGGTGCAACTGTACCATCCGCCACTAGGCCCCGTTTGGCACGACTCCACTTCACAAGTGGAGCTGTTTTGTTGGCTTTAGCTCCACGAACAGCTCCACCGGTGGAACTGGAACTGTTTTGGTAGACTGTTTGGCAAAACAGCTCCACCTGTTTTATCATGCATGGTTGAGAGATGTCAATTGTCCAATATACCCCTGTCTATTTGGCTTGTAGTAACATCAAGAGCTGTATGTTTCTACATGATTTTTCATCCGAGTAAATTTGAATTCAAAAAAAAATTAAAATTTAAAATAACACAAAGTATTACAACCAATATTTAATGGCGGTGGCGCTCCCTTCACGGTCGAAGACGAGAAGACCGAACAGAGGAACGGGAACGGGAGAATAGAAGAGCCGGTGCAGATCGCGTAAATTCACGAAAGTACAAGGGCAGTGGCATGCGGGCCTGCGGATGGAGCCGGGTGGAGTTACTTTTTTCAGCTCCATCTCGTACATATCTTTTGTCTCAGCATGTTTTAAGGGACTCCTTGGGTGGAGCTATTTTGTTTTACCCCGTTTGGCACAAAACAGCTCCAAACAGCTCCAAGAGTCGGTGGTGGAGCTGTGCCAAACGGGGCCTAAGGATTTGGGGTCGACTTCCCATGCGAGGGCTTTTTACGGTTTTACCCCTTCACTGCTCGCGTGGGGTGGCAGCCACATTGCTGCCCATACGGACGAGTCGGGGTGCAGGCTAATGCAAAGTGACCTAGCCGGTCAGGATTAGCCAAGCCGTGCTAGAGCAGAGTGAAACTGTAAAACACCCTGATACTAAGTGAAAACATGCGGTGGGTTTTTTAAGTTGAGATTTATGGTTTATAGTTATGGTTTTTGAATTTTGGTCTGTTTATGAGAGGCAGTATACAGAGAAAAATAGTCGCATGTGATTTTGATTGGTACAGCTGAACTCGGTACAATTTGTACTATAAAAAACGCACTGTTTAGCGACGATTTATTGTAAAAATAGAAGCCAAAGTCTAAGTATAAGCCAAAAAAAGCCCAATGATCAAAATCTAGTGCAAAATAAAATTAATAACAATTTACCTGATATAAAGTATAATTTACTCTTCAAAAAACTACAACGTCACACAATACCAACAATGTACATTTGAACCCCATAGCAAGCGTAACGTTGCTTGCACTCTATGGTCCATACAGCAGTTCAGCTTTGGCCTAGCACTCAAATTACAAAATTGGCTTGCATCGATTTAACCGGGAAAAGTCAAAGCAGTACTAGTCAACACAATCAAAAGAAGCAAACCTGAGGATAGATGGCATTATATTCATTGAATTCTATTTTTTTTTTATGTTGTGGATGATGATTTTTGGTTATGGTTAATGACTTTTGTCTATATTTTTCAAGACAGCAATGGATAATGAAGACATCGGCGTAGACGGCGCATACAATTTTGGACTCGGGAAGCTATTTGGAGAAACGGCTTTGAGAAGCTGCTTGAAGAAACCACCCTGTTTATTTTAGCTTCTGGAGAAACCAAAGCCAAAAATCACAAAAAAAAATCCAAAAAGAGCAGCACCTTATGTAGCTCGGGATTTCAAGTATACAGACCGAGCTAGATCAGCGAACTAAAGATATATGATTCTATCACTACCATGAACAAGGTTGTCAGGATCATGATCCTACCTAGGATCGTTTTCTTGCGAGTAGAATCAGATCGTAGGAATACGATTCTATGAAATTTTTAATTTTAAATATAATAAATTCATCAATTATACAAAATATCACAATCATGTAGTATAGGATCAGAGTTCATATTCATAGTTCTATACTTCCATTGTACAAGTAGTAGATACAAATACAATGGTTCCATACTTCCATAGTTCATACTTCTTAGCAGCAGAACACAATGCAACAAGTTCATAGTTTCACAGTTTCACACTTCACAACTATGCAGGTAGCAGGTACAAGTAGGTGGCAGCAAAACACAACATAATGCAACAAGTTCACAGCAGTACAGGTAGTAGGTACAAGCAGCGAAACACCCAACAAGTTCACACTTCACAGCATACAAGAACACAATGCAACATCATACATGATACATCAGGAATGATCACTCGAAGAGAAGAAATTGATCACATCACTAGAGATGATCTAAGTTGTCATCAACATCAGGAATTAATGGTCTAGATGAACTACCTCCCTCATGTTGACTTGGAGCAGTCATAACAGTGTCATCCTTTTCATCTATAGCTTGACCATTGTCATCATAAGCTGGTGCAGGTTGATCATGGTCATTCTACTCCTCACTGCCACTGTCCAACAAAGCAATGTAAAAGTTATCAAGTTAGTGGATATGAGAAGTTGAAAAAACATTGAAGTACTAACTACTGAACAATTCACAAATGAAAATAAGTATGTCTGTACATGCTTCACTTATGTCCCTAGCCAAACTTTCGACTTCCGAATCAAATGTTAAGTCTTCAGTTGCTAAATTAGTAGATTTTCGAGCAATTTTATCAAGATTTCTGAGCAACTACTTGTCTTGAGGAAGAGTTTAGCTCTCCTTTTCAGTTATCCACTCATCGTCAGAAGACACATCATCTAGATCATAAGATATTTGAGATTCTCTTTTTTTTCTTGCCTCTCTTTTAGTTTTATATTATACAATATAGAAACTAGATCATTCATCTTTTCTTCTCTTCGAGTGAACCTGTTAGACCATGTGGCTAGGTTTAGGATATTTTGGTGATGAATAATTGACAATGGTTAATTTGTTATGATGAATAATTGGTGATTGTTATGCGAGGTGTGTGATGTGTGCGGACTGATGTTGGTCAAGTTGAGACGAACTTGTGCCGGAAGAATGTTCTTTGGTCTTTGCATGTGCAGGTTGAGTATGGAGGCGATCATGGTCGGTGACGAGGTGGACCGGAACTAGGATGGGGAGATCCGAGGTTCAGACGGTCAAGGAGGTCACGAGATGATCGGGCTCATACTTGGGGCGCATGGAGATCAAAGGTGGATGATATGTGGAGAAGCTACGGGCGGTCCTGGAGGCTTCGACACGTGACACGTTAGAAAAGTTGTGAGTGTGAAAAACCCGTGTTAGGAAGGGTTTCGGGTCCCTTGAAAATTAGTGGGCCAAAAGTCTAGTTGAGGTAAAATGGCCAAGGTCTAGTTGGAGTTGGATTAAGATTAGGGGGCTGCATATATATATATATATATATATATATATATATATATATATATATATATATATATATATATATATATATATATATATATATATATATATATATATATATATATATATATATATATATATATATATATATATATATATATATAGACACACACATATACATATACATATACATACATATATATACATATACATATATATACACATATATACATATATATACATATACATATATATATATACACACACATATATATATATATATACATACATACACACACACACACACATATATATATATATAGATGTGTGTGTGTGTGTGTGTGCAGTCGCCGGTTGGTGAGCATCGAAAAAGGGTACGCGTTTTGGGATGGCGCGGGACGTGTGAGAAAAAGGCGTGCGGCGGTGCTGTATTGGAGCGAACAAAACAGGGGTTACGGCGGTTGCATGCTTCTGCACGAGATATCTGATGGATGAACAGTTCTCATGTTTTCGAATAAAAGTTTGTGAGTTTTTTTAATTCGCATCTATTATCTTTTTCTTGATTTTTTTGATTCCTATAAATTCTCCATGCATTGATCTATGTCTAGGTATTTTTGTTGCTTGCATACATGAATTAGTTTTAATTAAAAAATTGATTAGAAGATTAAGAAAAAAAAAACGTGCACGTTTAGCGATCGATCGAAAGTTTTCGCTACTACAGTACTTTGCTACAGTATGCTACAGTATTTTGCTGCAGTATGCTACAGTGTCAGCTACGTTACTTTGCTACAGTGTGCTACAGTGAAATCAGGAAAAAACTTTTTTTTTGTTATTTCTGGTTTTTGCACGTTAAAAGGTAGAAAATCTAAAAAAAGGTTTCCGCTGTGTGTTGCAATCATTCTCCCCCCTCTGATTGCTATCAACGATCTTACAAGTCGTATCAGAGCAGGTTTATTTTTCTAATTGATCTTAACCGGTGATTAGAGAACATGTCGACGGATAGGTATTCCACAAAACCTTGTGTTTTCGATGGTGTTGATTTTCAGTATTGGAAAGCGAAGATGGAGGCATATATTTAAGCTCAAGGCTTTGCAATATGGGAGAAGGTCTACAAGCCTTATCAAGTGCCCGAGAACGATGCTGTGTCAGCAGCAAATTTAGCACAAGTGGAGGCAAATAGCAAGGAAAGGAACCTGATAATTCAAGGATTAGGAAGGAGTGATTTTGATCGTGTTGTGCATCTTAAATCCGCATATGAGGTATGGAAAGCACTATATGATTATCATGAGGGTTCATCTACTATTAAAGAGGTACGTCAAGATATGTACAAAAAGGATTACATGCGTTTTGAGATGAAACCTGGTGAATCAATAGATGATTACTTTGCCCGCTTTAATAAAATTCTTAGTAACCTACGTGCTGTTAATGTTACTTATACTGATACTGAAAATGCACGTCAATTACTTGGAGCATTAGATATGTCTATGTTGTGGGGGTGGCCCAACCCCCGCGACTGGGCCGTGCAACTAGTCCAATATGTAATAAGCCCAATAGTGTAGAGGAATATACCAGTGTAAATATACCAATGTACCCTCATCCCTTGTAAGTACTAATGGGTAGAATGGGAATTTCCCATTCTACCCCACTCATATATATAAAGAATTTTTTGTACGGATAATCCATTTTTTATTTGAAAATACATAAATATACCCGCGACAAAATTTTTTACAAAAATAGTCTCCAGTCGCCCCCCCATTGGGCGACTTCTTCCTTTCGCCCAACCGGCAAGCGACACAATATCTGTCGCTGGTTCTTGGAGCGACTGCAAGTAGTCGCTTTACAATTGGGCGACGACATGCATCGCCCAATGGATGGGCGACTTATAACTCGATCGCCCAATGGATCGCGACTTTACTCACTCCCGTGATTTTGTAGAGTTTTGTCAATTTTGTAGTTTTAAACTGGAAAAAATATGGTGTAGTTGTAATATAATGTTATGTTTATTGTATGTTGTACGTGCATTAAAAATTGTGAGAAATTTTTAAGAACAATTGGTGTAGAACGTTTGATATATACATTGGTAAGTGATATTTTTATGTTACTAAGAATTAGTGTACGAAGAAAACTGGTATGTTAATTATTGTTACATGATTTGCTATCTGAATCATTCAATGCGAACACACGAGATAATAACCTTATGTGAATTGAAATAAACTTCATAATACAGTTGGGAGTAACATGCCGCTTACAGTCTCTTTGAAAAAGTACTCGGACATGAAGTTGGAAGGATCAATGCGCATGGTTCCGCATGCAGCGAGGACATGAGAGCATGGCCTGTGTAACAACTTAAGCTTGTTGCATGTGCAGCTAGGTCTGTTTGCATGATCTCCAAGGCATACCTCGTGAGTAATAAGTGAACGAGATGTCCCAAATCCGGCTCATCACGGAGTATCACCTCAAACGATGCTCCTCGTTGCCCATGCAAATGCGTGTGCAATTGAGCCTTCGCTCGTCTCCATGTACGCAGTAATTTTTGACGAATACACGGCTCCGGATTGGCGCATGAAGTGCGGCACTCGCGCGTCTGCCCTCGAAGTAGCGGATTGTCTTTGTGAAGAACACCTTCCACGATGGCGACAAGGGGCTGAGAACGGAGACCCCGAGAACCCAATTGTACACCTCGGCAAGGTTACTTGTCATTATTCCGCACCTTGCGCCATCCGTGTCGCAACGGCGACCACTTCTCCAATGGTTCCCCCTCGATCCGCCGCGAGAAGCACTTGATGTTTCGCGCGCTCCTCCTTCTTGCACCACTTGGGTTAGACTCATCGATTCTTGGCAAGCATTGCGGTTGTGCCGCCCGAGAGTGACCGCCCCTTGCTCCTCTCGTCGACGTTCTTCTGGTGTGCTCATCCAGCAACCCCATAAAGCATCAAATTTTCTCTGCTGGTTCGCCTAGCAAGCCTCTTGAATAGCTTC
This sequence comes from Dendrocalamus sinicus, assembly GCA_036346575.1. NCBI lineage: Eukaryota > Viridiplantae > Streptophyta > Magnoliopsida > Poales > Poaceae > Dendrocalamus > Dendrocalamus sinicus. The sequence continues at coordinate 6,817,362 of CM070653.1, read as the reverse complement.
ATCAAAGATTGTTTCGAATTGCTTGAAAAAGTTTGCCCCTAAGTGGCATCGCACCACCGGTTCCTCATGTCCGGCCAAGGAACGCTCTCCTCGTGGTCTTCTTGAAGTTTTCAGATGGCCTTTATAATACCGGCGTGGCGATCATGGATTACGCACACACCAGGCCGGGTGCCTACAACTCCAGTCTTCACATGTCTTAGAAACCACACCCGGCTCTCGTAATTCTCACTCTCCACAAATGCAATAGCGGCAATATTTGATTGTTACCGTCAACACCTATGGCCGTCACGAGCTGCCCTTTGTATTTGCCTGTCAAGAAGGTGTACGTGCCCGGGTTCCTTTGTTGCAACACCTTAAGCATACGAGGAAGGTTGTCGTACGCCGCCTCGAAAGTGCCAAAACGTTTTTCCAACGCCTTTGCTTGGCACGCCACGCCGCAGCGTAGCTAATCTTATACTTGAATTTATTCTCAATAGCTAGCACAATATGTGTTGCCGCAACATCTTTTTCTCCACTATCTCCCGTACATCAAATTGGCTATAAATCCGGACGTCGGTTCGATGCTCGCCAAGACAAGCGGTGTTGAGAATGCGAGTGCGGCTCCACCTTGGACACAATCCGGTGAGTGTCATACTTGGGTCTCCCACGTGCACCCTCCAAGGACAACCACCGCCGCACTTCACGATGTCTCGCTCACCGCTTGATTTGACGACGCGAAATGTCCGTTGCATTGAAAGGGCCCAAAGCTTGATGGCATCTCGCGGCGCTTCCTTGTCGACAAAAACAGCATGCACCGAACCTCTGTCTCATGATACTCCCATGGTGATTCATGCTCATCATATGCGAAACACCCTCCGCATTAAACCGGTTCCATTCCCGGGGATAGGAACTTCTTCATCATCGGAATTGTCCTCCTCGCGCCCTCTACAGCTTGCTCTTCATCCCATGCCCTCTGGTCATCGATTCCATCTGCGCACGATATACTCATTATACTCTCCTTCATCAGCTTGCCCAGTTCTCTCTCTGGAGCTTGACGGCTCTAACTCTCCTCCATATACCGCATCGGCTTGCCCAGTTCCCCCTGTATAGCTTGACGGCTGTAACTCTCCTCCATGTACCGCATTGCCTTCATCATGAGCAACTTCATCGCTCCGCCATCGTGCTGCCCGCCCGGTGCTAGCACCTCCCGAAGCATAGGCAGACGCACGAGCTTGCGGTGCTTGTAGTGAGCACGGTTGCACAAGCAGGACACACTCGTATCCACGGCGCCGGCACCCTTGCACAAATCCCTTCCACGAAGCAGAGCGCACCAATGTCTTCAACTCCCATCTGATGTGAGTGGGAGACCGGCTCCAAAGCCCTTGCACAACGACGCTGCACACCTCGGGGTCCAATGAAAAACTCTGGGTCAGCCAATGCTGCACATCTGTCATTGGAGCATTCTCGTCATCCGGAAGTACGAGAGTGACTTGCGGAAAATCGCTCAAATCCACACCATTCGGACCTTCACGAATCATTCCAGCACCATAATACACTCTCAATGTAGTACTGGCCATTAATGATGTACGCCTACATGTATGATTGAAATTTACGACATGTCAAATATCATCGTTCAACACTAAACTAAACTTTCTATACTAAAAAGAGTAGTACAATTTCTATACTACAAAATGTTCCATACTACAAAATGTATACTACATCTACAATTTGTACTAACACTAATATTTCATCTAAATAATAGTGTAAATACAACCTAATTAACGAAAATACCTGGATCCAAATCGATGGAATAGCTTGGACTCCTTCCTCCTTCACCTCCTCCTTCTCTTCTCCCCTCCTCCTTTTCTTCCCCTCCTTCTCTTCTCCTCTTCTTTTCTTCCCTTCCTCCTCTCTTCTTCTTCTCTCGGCTCTCGCAGTATGGGGAAATGTGGTTGTTTGGCGAGAATGAGGGGTAGTGGGCGTAGCCGGTGGACATCCATTGCGATCGCCCTACCGTTGAGCGACTGAAATTGCGATCGCTATGCGGTTGAGCGACTGAAATTGCGATCGCTCAACGGTAGAGGCGATCGCAGTATCGCCCAACGGTTCAGACATTTCCTTTGTGTCGCTTGCCGGTTGGGCGAAAGGAAGAAGTCGCCCAATGGGGGGGCGACTGGAGACTATTTTTGTAAAAAATTTTGTCGCGGGTATATTTATGTATTTTCGAATAAAAAATGGATTATCCGTACAAAAAATTCTATATATAAACCCCCAGGAGGGGCAAAGGAGGGACATCCTCTCATTCTTACCAACTCTCCCACATATCTAGCTTTCATCTTCCTCTTGTACTAGTCCCCTTCTCTACTGTTTGGCCTGAAGCCACAACAGATGGCGCCGTTCGTGGGGACGACTAGAAGTTACGTATGGAAGAGATTTCTCCAACGTTCAGTGAAAGCAGCGGCTACGCGGACTCTCTCGGTAGATCCATCCATGGCAAGCCTCCACAGGCTTCCGCAGAAAAATGATGTCTTGGATGACTGGGCGTGCCATCGGCATTAGATCTGCGCATGTGCGCCCATGCTTAACGTGGCCCCTCCGGGGCTTGCCGCCTGATCCTCGTACGGGACCTCTGCGCCAAGTCAAGCCTTCATGCTGACTTCGCCGGCCTGCGATTCATCATCATGAGCACCGCAGGTGGCATGGCATTGCAGTCGACGCCTAGTCTCCGCGCTGTGGCCCGAGCGGCAGTCTTCGCCGAGCCTCGTGTTACGATCAGATCGCTGCGATCGCTCCGCAGCTTGTTCAAGATCGCTGTCCGCGCCGTGATCTACGTCGAGTGATAGCGTCGACCTCCGCGCCGAGCCTCCACGGCTCCACGACTATCTCCATGCGCTCCGCGCGATGGTCTACCCATAGGTTTCCGCATTGGCGAATACATGCCGAAGCTGGGACTTCGACCTCCGCTCGTCTCTGCGCCGCAAATATCAAGTGAAAAAAAAGCATCAGGCTTCGCGTACGTCTGCACTACTCGATGCATGCAATCACTTCGAAGCAAGCGAACACAGGGACTTCGTACGCCTCGCCTTCGCCTCGGCGTCTCCTCGTCGTGGCTCCGCCGGCTGCGGCAGTCCCCGCCAGCCTCCGCCATGGCCCCGTGCGCCTCGACCTCCGCGCACCGTGGCTTCGCTTCGGCCTCCGCGCACCTCGGCATCTCCTCGTCGTGGCTTCGCCGCCTGTTGCAGTCCCCGCCCACATGGAGGAGCTCATGACAAGGTACGGCAAGGTCTTTGCTGCCCCACGCAGGAAGGCCTCTACGGCGAGGCGCAGGGCACCGAGAAGAGCACATGCACGTCACTCGCGTAGTCGCGTAGCTCACCATCGTTGGGGAACTACATGAGTTTACTCATCTACACCGTGGTGGCCGCGCTCATGGTGACGATGGACAACCCCGGGCGGATCCCCATGACCTCAACTAGGACCACCTCAGCTGACGGCTCCGCCCAGACGAAGACTTCCTCGGCGGGACTCCGCTCCGACGAAGCGACCACGTGCGCTGCGTACAGTGGTGACACGGGCTAGCTGCAGATCAAGGCTCCGCATCGTCCTCCGGGACGGCCTCCGCGTCAACCCACTGCGTGTGCTACGTGCGTCTACTAGCCGTATGCACTACGGTGGCCTCGTGCAACTTTGGCGGCTCCGAAGCATCTGCACGGACTTCGCGTCGGCGGCGTGGTCTACGCGTCATCGACGAAGCCGAAGCCTACACTGAGCGGAGTCCTCCAGTGTTGTAAATAATCTTGTTTAGAAGTCGTACACAAGTTTTGGAAGTAATCGAATCCAAAACGAGTAAGAAATCAGAAGTCTAAAACCGAGTCCTAGATGAAGTCGTAACCGAGTCGAAGTCGTATAAGACTCGGAGTCGGAGTAGGTGTTGAGAACCCGTGTTAAAGTAGGACAACCGGGTATAAAAAGAGGCTTAGAGCCATGTATTCATTGTACCAAGCAATTGAGAAAATACCAAAAAGAGGGAAACATACAAAGCTTTGTTTTGTCGTGTGTTTGCGCAAGACGTGGTCGGAAGGACTCACGATCACCGCAAGCGTGATTGGGAGGAGTTACGACCACGGCAAAGTTCCAGCGGCGTAGCGAGGAAGGCTACGACCACGGTAAATGTGGTCGAAGGAGTCGAAGGTGGTCGTAACGAGCTACGACTACACGGGAAGACGAGCGTGGTGGGCGACTCGACCACGTTGAAGGAAGTGAACGTGGTCGCACGGGTGTTCGACCACGGTGAGCGGTGATCGCCAAGATCACCGCGTGATCGTGAAGGCTTCGATCACGGTATCTTGAGCGGTGAAGGAAGGCGGCGGCGCGATATTGTGGAGCGGTCGTAAATTGCTACGAGAAACATACGATCACGTTGAAAAAGCGATCGGAGGAGATTGAAGCGTTCGGAATTGGTCGTAAGTACTCTGAACCGATCGTATTTGATTCTCGCCGGTCGTAAACGACTCTAATCGGTCGTAAAAGGTCCTGGGAGGTCGTAAGACCTTTACAACAGTTGGTATCAGAGCCGTGGTTAAACATGGCGACACGGCGGCGAGCGCGTGTCGCTGCGATGCCGATCCTCGGTTCGGACAACTATCCGATGCGGGCGATGAAGATGAAGGTCAACATGATCGCGCAAGGCGTGCGGGTGCGGTCGAACCAAAGGAGAAGGACAAGGTCCTCGATGATCGTCTCGACAAGATGGCGATGGCAGCGATCTATCAAGCTGTGCCCGACTCAATGATGCGGCAGCTAGTCGGCAAGGAGACGGCGAAGGAAGTCTGGACTACTCTACGAACCATGCACGAAGGAGTAGATCGAGTGAAGGAGGTTCGACTTCAAACATTAAGAAGTGAGTTTGAAGCCATGAAGATGGGGAAGAGTCAGACCGTGGAAGAGTTCTCTGGTCGATTCAACGAAGTCGTGAACGAGATCAAATCTCTCGGCGATGACTTGAAAGATGAGGTGGCGGTGAAGAAGTATTTGAGAGTGCTACCAGAGAAGTTTCTTCCGGTCGTGACCACGCTTATGTATTCGCAAGACCTCTCGAAGATGAAGATAGAGGAGGTAACCGGAGCGCTCAAAGCACACGAGCAGCTCCTAAAGAGTTATCAAGAAGACAACGGTCAGCAAGTACTGCTCGTAAAAGAAGATGCGAAAGACCGAGGAGACTCGTCATCGAGGGGCGGTCGTGGTCGTGGCACATCGACCGGCCGCGGCGCGTCTCATGGACGAGGTCGAGGCTACGATCAGAGAGGTCGTGGACGAAGTGGTCGAGGAGGTGGTCGTGGAGGCGGCGACCATCATACTGACAAGACTGATATCCAGTGCTACACGTGCGAGAAGTATGGGCACTACGCTGCTCAATGTCGAAGCCACATCCAGTGCCATAACTGCAAGAAGTATGGTCACTATGCTGCGAATTGTCGGGGCAAGAAAAAGGTAGAGGAAGCAAACTTGGCACAAACTACAGAGCATAAAGAGCCAACACTACTGTTGTCACTCTGCACTGTAGACGAACCGACAATGGTTCTCTTGAATGAGGAAAGAGTCTTTCCAAGTCTGTTGGAGCAGGAGAGCAGCACTAAAGAGCGGACGCAGATCGGTATCTCGACAACGGAGCCAGCAACCACATGACGGGTATGTACTGATGTTTTACGAATTAAATAAGAGTGTGCTCGGAAAAGTACAGTTCGAGACGGCTCTCTGCTCAGATAAAGGGAGAGGCACAATCGATGCAATGCAAAGATGGAAGTAGAAGAAAGCTCTCGGATGTATATTACATACCGAGTCTTGAGCAATATCATAAGCCTTGGACAATTGACCGAAGAAGGTTGTCGGATCGAGCTCAAAGGCAACCATCGAAGGTGTTCACCACGATGAGCATCTACTCATGAAGGTGCAACGGACCGTGAACCGTTTGTACAAAATCAACATCGAAACATGCAAGCGTAGTGTTTGAAGACCACAATTGAAGATCCCGCTGGTTGTGGCATGAGAGATTTGGTCATATAAATTTCCAAAGTCTCGAGCAATGGCAGAGAAAGAGATGGTGGTCGGATTACAAAAATCGACCACCCGAGCAAGTCTGCGAAGGCATGCAGTGGCGAAACAAACTCGTGAGCGATTTCCCACAGAAGCGAAGTTTAGAGCTTCACAACCACTCGAGTGGTTCACGTCGACTTGTGCGGACCGATCACACCCCGCACCGACGCTGAAACCGATACTTCATGCTGGTCGTGGACGACTACTCGAGCCATGTGGGTGTACATGCGAGAAGAGCAAGGATGAGGCAAAATCGAATTTTCAGAAGTTTATTAATCTTGCGAAAACAAAGTCGACAAGAGGGTAAAGCGATCAGGTCGATCGAGGAGGAGAATTTCGCAAAGAGTTTGACTCAATTTGTGAAGAGAAGGGCATTGCAAGATTCTTCACGGCTCGTGCTCGCCTCAACAAAACGAGTCGTAGAAAGAAGAAAGCGAACCGTGGTTGAAACCGCACGAAGTCTTCAAGAGTCGATACCTGCCGGGAGGTTTTGGGCGGCCGTAAGACATGCGGTCTATCTCATAAATCGTGCAACCACACGGTCGTTAAATGGAGTTACTCCATACGAGTTGTGGTCGGGAGAAAACCGAACGTCGATCACTTAAAAGTCTTCACTGTTTGGCACATGTGAGATCATCGACTTATCTCGAGGAAGCTAGACGATCGGAGCAAAGGATGATCTACCTCGGCTCGAATCGGTACCAAGGCATATAGGTGCTATAATCCAATCGAAAACAAGCTACATGTGAGCAGAGATGTGGTCTTCCAAGAAGACAAACATTGGGAGTGGGAAGAACATCAAGACATTGAGAAAGATAAGTCAAAGTGGATAACTTTCGATGTCGAAGAGGTCGACACCGACAATACGACAATGGAGGAAGGAGCTACGATCACACCTCAAAGCTCGGACACGATTGATGCAAATGATCGTGAAGCCTCACCGTCATCAAGATGAAGAAGACGGTAGGGTGCGAAGATGAGGAGCATCGATGAGATCTATGCTCAAACCGAGCCAATACTGAGATGAATGAGTTACTATACTACACAGGTGAAGAACCGAAAGCTACGAAGAAGCGACGGAGATGAGCAGTGGAGAAGCGCTATGCGGGAAGAGCTAAAATCTATTGAAGACAACAACACTTGGGAACTCACCGATTTGCCAAAAGGTCATCGAGCGATCGGGATAAAGTGGGTCTTCAAGGTAAAGAAGGATTCCAAGGAGAAGTCGTAAAACACAAAGCATGACTTGTGGCGAAGGGTATGTTCAAAAACAAGGCATCGACTACGAAGAAGTTTTGCCCAAGAGCTCGTATGGAGACTATACGACTACTTCTTGCATTGGCGACAAGCGGTGGATGGGAGATTCACCACATGGATGTGAAAACGGCGTTCTTGAACGGAGACATTGAGGAGGAAGTTTATGTTTCTCAACCGCCGGGTTTTCAATCCAAGAAGCAAGCCGAGAAAGTCTTGAAGCTGAACAAAGCTCTCTACGGACTTAAGCAAGCACCACGAGCATGGAATTTGAAGCTTGACAAAAGTCTAACGGCACTCGGGTTCAGAAGAAGCAACTCTGAACATGCGGTATACTCAAGGGAGATGCGAAGAACAGATGATCGTGGGCGTTTACGTGGACGACTTGATCATTACTGGATCGAGTTCGAAGAAGATTATGAGGTTTAAAGAAGAGATGAAGAGGCTGTTCAAAATGACCGATTTGGGACTTCTGTGCTACTACCTCGGCATTGAAGTAAATCAAACCGACAAGGGCATAACACTTTGTCAGTCGGGATATGCTCGAAAGATTCTGGAGAAGTCGGGTATGGAAGAGTGCAATCCATGTCAAACCCCAATAGAGAATCATCTGAAGTTGAGCAAGACAGGCCCAGGATCACCAGTTGATGCCACGACTTATAGGAGCATTGTCGGAAGTCTACGGTATCTGGTGCACACCGACCGGATATCTCGTTTGCGGTCGGATACGTAAGTCGTTTCATGGAGAAACCGACTCAGAGCATATGAATGCCGTGAAGCACATCACGAGATACATCAAAGGTACTTTGAATCTTGGGATTGATACAAGAAAGGAGGTGGAAAGTCGTTGCGGCCGGCGACTCTGATGATAGCGACATGGCGGGAGATGTCGACGATCGAAAGAGCACGCAGCATAATGTTTGTGCTTGGGGAGAGTCCGATCAGTGGCAATCTCGAAGCAAAAGGTAGTTGCATTATCTTCGTGTGAAGCCGAGTACATCGCAGCAAGCGCAGATCTTGCCAAGGAGTCCGCTCGCTCGATCGTTGAGTGAATTATCGATGAAGAAATTCGAAGGTAACGCTCGGGGTTGATAACAAATCGGCTATTTCATCGAGCAAGAATCCAGTTCTACATGATAGAAGCAAACACATAGACACAAGATATCATTATATCGAGATTGTGTCGAAGAGGAAGATCGCTATCAACTATATCGAACCAAGAACGTAAAGCGGACATATTGACAAAGTCATTGGGCGGATAAAGTTCTCGGAGATGAGGAGAAAGATCGGCATGATTGAAATCGAGAAACAAGATTAGGAGAGAATGTTGTAAATAATCTTGTTTAGAAGTCGTACACAAGTTTTGGAAGTAATCGAATCCAAAACGAGTAAGAAATCAAGTCTAAAACCGAGTCCTAGATGAAGTCGAACCGAGTCGAAGTCGTATAAGACTCTGAGTCGAGTAGGTGTTGAGAACCCGTGTTAAAGTAGGACAACCGGTATAAAAAGAGGCTTAGAGCCATGTATTCATTGTACCAAGCAATTGAGAAAATACCAAAAAGAGGGAAACATACAAAGCTTTGTTTTGTCGTGTGTTTGCGCAAGACGTGGTCGGAAGGACTCACGATCACCGCAAGCGTGATTGGGAGGAGTTACGACCACGGCAAAGTTCCAGCAGGCGTAGCAGGGAAGGCTACGACCACGGTAAATGTGGTCGTAAGGAGTCGAAGGTGGTCGTAACGAGCTACGACTACACCGGGAAGACGAGCGTGGTGGGCGACTCGACCACGTTGAAGGAAGTGAACGTGGTCGTACGGGTGTTCGACCACGGTGAACAGTGATCGCCAGCATCACTGCGTGATCGTAGAAGGCTTCGATCACGGTATCTTGAGCGGCTGAAGGAAGGCAGCGGCAGCGATATTGTGGAGCGGTCGTAAATTGCTACAGTAAACATACGATCACATTGAAAAAGCGATCGGAGGAGATTGAAGCGTTCGGAATTGGTCGTAAGTACTCTGAACCGATCGTATTTGATTCTCACCGGTCGTAAACGACTCTAATCGGTCGTAAAAGGTCCTGGGAGGTCGTAAGACCTTTACAACATCCAGATGGTAGCCCCGCGTCATCGGCGAGGCCCATCCGTGCGCTGGCCTCCGCATCTCCGACGAGGCGAAGACCACCTCAGCCAGGGCCTCCGCGCAAGCGAGGACCACCTCAGCTGATGGCTCCGCCCAGACGAAGACTTCCTCGGCGGGACTCCGCTCCGATGAAGTGACCACGTGCGCTGCGTACGGTGGCGACACGGGCTAGCTGCAGATCAAGGCTCCGCGCCGTTCTCCGGGACGGCCTTCGCGTCAACCCACTGCGTGTGCTACATGCGTCTACCAGCCGTATGCACTACGGTGGCCTCGCGCGACTTCGGTGGCTCCGAAGCATCTACACGGACTTCGCGTCGGCGGCGTGGTCTACGCGTCATCGACAAAGCCGAAGCCTACGCTAAGCGGAGTCCTCCAGATGGTAGCCCCGCGTCATCGGCGAGGCCCATCCGTGCGCTGGCCTCCGCATCTTCGACGAGGCGAAGACCACCTCAGCCAGGGCCTCTACGCAGGCGAGGACCACCTCGGCTGACGGCTCCGCCCAGACGAAGAATTCCTCGGCGGGACTCCGCTCCGACGAAGCGACCACGTGCGCTGCGTACGTGGCGACACGGGCTAGCTTCAGATCGAGGCTCCGCGCCGTCCTCCAGGACGGCCTCCGCGTCAACCCACTGCGTGTGCTACGTGCGTCTACCAGCCGCATGCACTACAGTGGCCTCGTGCGACTTCGGCGGCTCCGAAGCATCTGCACGGACTTCGCGTCGGCGGCGTGGTCTACGCATCATCGACGAAGCCGAAGCCTACACTGAGCGGAGTCCTCCAGATGGTAGCCCCGCGTCATCGGTGAGGCCCGTCCGTGTGCTGGCCTCCGCATCTTCGACGAGGTCTGTCCATGCGCTGGCTTCCGCGTCCCCCACGAAACCCGTCCGGGTGGTGTTCTTCGTGTCTGCGCCGACCCTTCCGGAGTCTCCGCCAGCACCGCGCCGCCGGGCCTCCCATGGTCGTCGAACCTCACGGCGGCCACGCGCTCTACGACGATGCTTTCAGCCTTCTCCTCCGCGCCTCGGACCTTGCCTCCGGGCTTCTCCCGTACAGCCCGGGCCCTGGCTCATGACGGACTTCGCGCGCTGTGACCTCGCCTCCAACCTGGGCTTCGACAGGAAGGCACCCACTGTCAAGCATGCACACAGGAGGGGCGGCACAAGCAGTGCATGCATGCCAGCATACACGTGCAAAAAAAGTACTACGTACTTGCATGCATGACACACGTACGACTGTCACATGCACGCACTCTGGCGCAAGCGCACGACAAGGCTTCGTCCGACATGCGCTGGAAAGGACGCGGGGGTCTCCGCACCCGCGAAGCCTACTCCACGTTGCCACCGCCCTGCCCGGTACGCACTGCAAGTGATTACGTGTGGGCTTTAGCAATCGCCATGGCATTTTTTGCATGCATGGTGTTAAAGAAATGATCGTTCGTCATATCGTCTATTGCGGCTGCAGTTCCATTCTGAGAGCATTTGATTTGGCCGTGTTTGCTCCTCCGGTTTTGAGCTGTTCTGGGCTACCGTAGTATCAAATGCTTTTTCGGTACTGCATTCTGGAGCATTTTGTTGTCGCAAGTCTTCGGCCATTTCTTTCATGCCTCCGTTTTGGCCCTCGTTTTGGATTTAAATCGCACGATTGCCTCGAGCGTCGGCGTACTCTCCGGAGTATAAATAAGACGCGGGTGTTGTCCCTGCGCACTCTCCGTGGATAAAACCACTCTGTGGGCAAAGCCACGGGTATGAGTATAAACAAAGACGTGTGGAGGACCGCCTCCGCACGCACTCTACGGAGTATAAACAAAGACACGCGTCCGCGCGCACACTCTCTGTGGATAAAACCACTCTGTGGGCAAAGCCACGGGTATGAGTATAAACAAAGACGTGTGGAGGACCACCTCCGCACGCACTCTACGGAGTATAAACAAAGACACGCGTCCGCGCGCGCACTCTCCGTGGATAAAACCACTCTGTGGGCAAAGCCACGGGTATGAGTATAAACAAAGACGTGTGGAGGGATGCCTCCGCACGCACTCTACGGAGAATAAATAAGACGTAGCGTGAGGTCCGCCTCCGCACGCACTCTACGGAGTATAAAAAAGACGCGGATGTTCTCCCTGCGCACTCTACGGAGTATAAACAAGACGCGGATGCCGCGCACGCATGGACATTGTCCCAATGCGTACTCTCCGGAGTATAAATAAGATGTGGATGTTGATCCCACGCACTCTACGGAGTATAAATAAGACGCGGATGTTGTCCCTGCGCACTCTACGGAGTATAAACAAGACGCGGATGCCGCGCGCACCTGGACATTGTCCCTATGCGTACTCTCCGGAGTATAAAAAAGACGCGGATGTTGATCCCACGCACCCTACAGAGTATAAAAATTGTGACGTGGCCGAGACACCAGGGAGTGCCTCGCATTAAGTAGCGCACCACTTGGATATTGCGCCTCCGCGTGTATTGCACCAGGGAGTGCCCTCGGCCCACGCCGCAAGCGCCCGCTCCCCGCGAGCATGGCTTTCGAAGGTAGGGGAACGGCAGTGTCGCCTCCCTGCCTCGGCGTGCGTAGCGCCCTCGGCCTACGCCACAAGCGCCCGCTCTCTGCGGGCACTGTTTTTGAAGGTAGGGGAACGGCGGCTTCGCCTCCTTATCTCGGTGTGCGTAGCACCCTCCGCGGGCACTGTTTTCGAAGGTAGGGGAACAGCGGCTCCGCCTCCTTACCTCGGCGTGCGTAGCGCCCTCGGACTACGCCACGAGCGCCCGCTCTCCGCGGGCACTGTTTTTGAAGGTAGGGGAAGGGCGGCTCCGCCTCCTTACCTCGGCGTGCGTAGCGCCCTCGGCCTACGCCGCAAGCGCCCGCCCTCCGCGGGCACTGTTTTTTAAGGTAGGGGAACGGCGGCTCCGCCTCCTTACCTCGGTGTGCGTAGCGCCCTCGGCCTACGCCACAAGCGCCCGCCCTCCGCGGGCACTATTTTTGAAGGTAGGGGAACGGCGGCTCCGCCTCCTTACCTCGGCGTGCGTAGCGCCCTCGGCCTACGCCCCAAGCGCCCGCCGTCCGCGTGCACTGTTTTTGAAGGTAGGGGAACGGCGGCACCCCGTCCTTACCTCGGCGTGCGTAGCGCCCTCGGCCTACGCCGCAAGCGCCCGCCCTCCGTGGGCACTGTTTTTGAAGGTAGGGGAACGGCGGCTCCGCCTCCTTACCTCGGTGTGCGTAGCGCCCTCGGCCTACGCCGCAAGCGCCCGCCCTCGGCGGGCACTGTTTTTGAAGGTAGGGGAACGGCGGCTCCGCCTCCTTACCTCGGCGTGCGTAGCGCCCTCGGCCTACGCCCCAAGCACCCACCCTCCGCGGGCACTATTTTTGAAGGTAGGGGAACGGCGGCTCCGCCTCCTTACCTCGGCGTGCGTAGCGCCCTCGGCCTACGCCACAAGCGCCCGCCCTCCGCGGGCTCTGTTTTTGAAGGTAGGGGAACGGCGGCTCCGACTCCTTACCTCGGCGTGCGTAGCGCCCTCGGCCTACGCCACAAGCGCCCGCCCTCTGCGGGCACTGTTTTTGAATGTAGGGTAACGGCGGCTCCGCCTCCTTACCTCGGCGTGCGTAGCGCCCTCGGTCTACGCCACAAGCGCCCGCCCTCCGCGGGCACTGTTTTTGAAGGTAGGTGAACGGCGGCTCCGCCTCCTTACCTCGGCGTGCGTAGCGCCCGCACTCCGTGGGCACTGTCTTTGCCGTTCGCCTCGTAGGCATCGCCTCGGCGGGACGGCACGTCTTCGGCGCTCGACTACGCTGTCTGCCTCGTAGGCATCGCCTCGGTTGGACGGCACGTCTTCGGCGCTCAACGGCACGTCTTCGGCGCTTGACTTCGTCGTCCGCCTCGTAGGCATCGCCTCGGCGGGACGGCACGTCTTCGGCGCTCGATGACACGCCGAAGACACGTCTTCGGCGCTCGATGACACGTCTTCAGCGCTCGACTTCGCCGTCCGCCTCGTAGGCATCTCCTCGGCGGGACGGCACGTCTTCGGCGCCCGACGGCACGTCTTCGGCGCTCGACGGCACGTCTTTGGCGCTCGACTTCGCTGTGCGCCTCGTAGGCATTGCCTCTGGGGTCTACAAACTATCAGTTGCATCGGCTCACTAGTCGGCACCCTTGCGCTTGCTGTCGCGGAACGGGGGGCTGGGATAGTTGATCGCGTCAGCTCGCCCATCGGGACCTCAGCGCTTGCTGTCGAGGGAGTACCTGTTGTGGGGGTGGCCCAACCCCCCGCGACTGGGCCGTGCAACTAGTCCAACATGTAATAGGCCCAAAGTGTAGAGGAATATACCAGTGTAAATATACCAATGTACCCTCATTCCTTGTAAGTACTAATGGGTAGAATGGGAATTTCCCATTCTACCCCACTCATATATATAAACCCCCCAGGAGGGGCAAAGGAGGGACATCCTCTCATTCTTACCAACTCTCCCACAGATCTAGCTCTCATCTTCCTCTTCTACTAGTCCCCTTCTCTACTGTTTGGCCTGAAGCCACAACAGTCTATATGGGAGATGAAGGTTACATCCATTAGAGAATCTATTATCATGAGTACGCTTACATTAGATGTCCTTTATTCTAAATTGAAAACTCATGAATTAAATGTTTTTGCTAGAAAAAATAATGGTAATAAATCAATTGCTTTAGCTTCACAATCTAGCAAGTCTAATGGTGATAATTCTTCTACTAGCTATCCTTTGTCTTCTTTGTCTTCACTAACTGATGAACAGCTAGAGCAACTTCCGGAAGATGATTTGGCACTCCTCTCTACACGCTTCACAAGAGCTTTGCAGAATGTGAGATCAAGAAAGAGAGAAAATTTTGGCCCTCAAAGGTGCTATGAGTGTGGTGATCTCAATCATATTCGTCTCAAATGTCCAAAACTTCTAGCAAGATTTGCAAGGGAAGAGAATGAGAAGAAAGACGAGATGGAGAAAGAAAAAAAAGGAAGAATAAAAAGAAGGGCTATATGAATCGCAATGTGGTGCATTGTGTTCTTGCCGCTCTTGGGCAAATTAATTTGAGTGATGTGGACACGGACAGCGAGGATGATACTCCCAAAGGCAAGAAAGATTTGACTGGGTTGTGTCTAATGGCAAGTAGCAAAAGCTCCACCGACAATGATGATCTTGACAGCGACAACTACAATTAGGTAGAATCTTCTTATGATGATTTAGCTAAAGCTACTGCTAAACTTGGTACTTTGCTAGAAAAGAAAAATAAAAAGATTAAGAAATACGATACTTTGATTGAATCTCTAAATTCTGAAATTGCAAGACTTAGAGTTCAATTCCTGATGATGAATCTTGTGAGTCTTGTCAAATTTTACATTCTAAGTTAGAGAATGCTAGGTCACTGAATGCTTTAAACATGGATCAACTTAGAGATGTAACTGCTAAATTTGATGAATTAAGATTAGCACATGACTCTTGTGATGAAAAATGAAATGTGCTAATGATGAAATTGGAAAGCTTAAGTTTAGCTCTTCTTCATGTTTAGAATCAAGTATTTCAAATGTTTATTCTAAAGCTTGTTCTAAATGTGAATTATTAGAAGCTAGACTTAACTCATCTCAGGAAACAATTCAACAGATGCTTTATCATGAGATATCTTCTTGCTCAAATTGTCCTAAGCTTAACATTGAAATAGAAGCTTTGACTAGACAACTCAATAATTTTGCTGAAAAAGAAAGATTGGCTCAGTCTAATGCTTCTAAAAATCTTGTGAATGAATCTAATAAATGCACATTTTGTCCTACTCTAGCTAAAGAGAATGAGTACCTGAAAGACACTTTAGAAATATTTTCTTTTGGCAAGAAAATTTTAAATATGATTCTAGACAAGTCAAAAATAAGTGTGAAAAATCGTGGTTTAGGATTTAATTTTATTGAGCATGCCAAGAATAATCCTCCTAAGGTTATTAAGTCTCTTGAACCTGGAAAAATTGAAGTGAAACATGAACCAAATCAAACGGTGTTTAAATCTGCTGGCTTTGTGCAAAGTTCATCAAATAATAATGTAGGTGCTAGCTCATCATCTCAAAAGAATTCTGGTTATGTTAAATTTCATTGCACCTACTGTGGAAGGGATGGACACTTGAATGAATTTTGTTTTAGACGTGTCAAGAAAGAGAGAAAGGAAAGATTGAATGCTTTGAAACAAAAACATGCAATGTCTTTTGTTCCTAGAACTAATGTGAAAGCTATGTTTTTTGAGAATTTTCATGATGGCTTTAAATCTGCTTCACATGCTAGATTGGGATTTAATTCAAATGATTCACGTTCTTTTCGGCATTCTAATCATCCACATGCACGTGACTTTGGTTCTAGTTTTGTTGCTCCTGTTCGTCGTGTGTCACAGTACTGGATTCCTAAATCTTATTTTACTAACCCCAATACTGTGAGACCAATGTTTCCTGTCATGTAAGAACAGCTGACAAGGATGGAAAACATGAGCTAAATTGGGTTCCAGTTTTTTTATCATCGCTTGATTGGAACACTTGATGGTTCTTCACTTCTTTGATGGTTTGCAAGAGATTTCACTTTTTGAAAGACCATGTGGAAAAGGTGAAATTGTCTTACATCTTGTTAAATTCTCAAGTTGCTAATTTGCACATGAAATCGTTTGATACTTCTCGTTTTCCTCAATTGCGAAGTGAGTTGGGAGTATTACATCTTAAGGGATTATTCTGAGGGGGAGCTTGTTGTTTAAAAATTTCGGAAGCTTTGTTTATTATCCTTGTCAAATAACTCATCAAATCCAAGTCATTGAAACCAATTGAGTAGTAGAGCTCTCTTTATCATATCTATTCATATGTTGTGTAGCTTTGATCATGACTGTTTATAATTAAATTGCTACATTTGAAATAAAAGCATGACATGGTGGAATATTTTGACTAGATTGATTATATTTATTACTTTGCGGTATTCATCAAAAAGGATGAGCTCGATTGTGAGTCTTATTTTAACTCTTGGCTATGAGGCTCGTATGTTTCATGTTACAATTTTTATGTTCACTCAATTTGGCATGTTATTGTTAAAAAAAAGGTATATAGGAAAGAAAGAATTGAAAAGATGTATGCTTCAAGCATGCCATGGTGAAAAAAAGGCACAAAAGTGCGCAAAATGAAAAGAAGTATACTTCAAGCATGCCACCATTACAAAAAATAATATGTCATTATGAAAAAGAAGTATGCTACAAGCATGCCACATGCCTAAGAATTGAGTGTGGAGCAATAAGTTGTTACATGAGACTGCTAGTCCGTCTAGAGTTAAAATTTGCTTCACTTTTAGGCTTGACTTTTCGTTGTGATATCTCATTGTGCTCTTTATAATTGGTTTGGTCATTGTTGAGATGCCTATCATTGATATAAATTGCTTAATCATATTGAAAACTTGTTTTGATATTGCTATATGATATATGGCTTTATGTGATCTAGATAGCTCTACTCAAAAATATGACTTGGTTGTGATATTAAACCAATGCAACGTGACTTGGATAATCTACAAAGGTTCTAGATTTTTATTATCATTGCTCTTTCTTAGAATTATTCATTCTTTAAATTTTCTTGATGATTACATTGCCAAAGGGGGAGAGATTTGGTATGCTTTGCGAGAAATTAAAGAGAATTTGGGGATAATAAAATTGCCTCTCTTGTGTTGAG
This sequence comes from Dendrocalamus sinicus, assembly GCA_036346575.1. Classification (NCBI taxonomy): domain Eukaryota; kingdom Viridiplantae; phylum Streptophyta; class Magnoliopsida; order Poales; family Poaceae; genus Dendrocalamus; species Dendrocalamus sinicus. The sequence continues at coordinate 6,800,202 of CM070653.1, read as the reverse complement.
GGGGAGAGATTTGAGACTTATGGTTTAAAATATTTTTTTTCGGCTTCAGTTCTTCACTTATATCTATTTGAAGCTAATTCATCATACAATTTTGTGGTGTTGTCAATGTATTCATCAAGGGGGAGATTGTTAAACCATGTGGCTAGGTTTAGGATATTTTAGTGATGAATAATTGACAATGGTTAATTTGTTATGATGAATAATTGGTGATTTTGTTTAGCGATGTTATGCGAGGTGTGTGGTGTGTGCGGACTGATGTTGGTCAAGTTGAGACGAACTTGTGTCGGAAGAATGTTCTTTGGTCTTTGCATGTGCAGGTTGATAATGGAGGCGATCATGGTCGGTGACGAGGTGGACCGGAACTAGGATGGGGAGATCCGAGGTTCAGACGGTCAAGGAGGTCACGAGATGATCGGGCTCATGCTTGGGGCGCATGGAGATCAAAGGTGGATGATACGTGGAGAAGCTACGGGAGGTGCGGTCCTGGAGGCTTCGACACATGACGCGTTAGAAAAGTCGTGAGTGTGAAAAACCCGTGTTAGGAAAGGTTTCGGGTCCCTTGAAAATTAGTGGGCCAAAAGTCTAGTTGAGGTAAAAGGCCTGTGTCTAGTTGGAGTTGGATTAGGATTTTAACGCATATATATATATATATATATATATATATATATATATATATATATATATATATATATATATATATATATATATATATATATATATATATATATATATATATATATATATATATATATATATATATATATATATATATATATATATATATATATAGACTCAAGGAGTCCAGGCACCTAACCTATCTACCATTTGATCGCATTGAGATGTGCTAATTTGTAGTAGGTATGAGATTAACAGGTATATCCATTAGCGCATAGTGTTTGCCTTAGAATTCAAACGCCAGATTGATTACTGCAATCCGGATTTTTATTGCCATAAATTTTCAGCGATTTGAATCCCGTCATTTGCTGTGCGTGCAATCCGGATTTCTACGGATTGCTGTGCGTGCGCGTCCATAGTTCTCCAGCTTGCCATAAATAACCAGCGATCCGGAATTGTTATTGCCATAAATAACCAGCGATCTGAATGAATCATCGATTATGTTTTAAGAACTAATGTGTCATTAATTTGTGAATCCCGCTTCCTGTTGAACGTTGAGATAGGTATGTGTATAGATCCTTTTAAATTAATGTAGAAGTATGTATGTATGTAGATCATTATTTGCCATAAATAAAATTCTTGCTCAATGTGTATCGGCCATGTATTAATTAACATGGAGTAGGTATGTAAATCTGTACGGCAGTATTTGAAGTATGCTCACTTGTACATATAAATTTAATATTCTTTCGTGCATGCAAAATATCATTACGTGTAAGATATGTGATGAATCATTGTGATCAAATAGAGTATTATACTCAAAAAAATTTTAAGTGGTCTACTTACGGCATAAGCAAAACTGTATTAACTTTCATTAATTGTTATACACCACACGAAATGATTCTGAGCGGCGAATTTGTATGAGATGTTAGCAGGTAAGGTTATAATCTTATGTGATTTTTTCTACTGAATCAGACAACAAAATGCTGTATTAAATGGATGATGTATACGAACGGCTTAGAAAAAACGCGTATGTTGACTTGCATTATTTCCATTAATTTTAAGATGTCGCACGGAATGATTTAGAGTGGCGAATTCGCACGTGATGTTAGCATTTAAGGTGAGAATCTTATGTGAATTTTTCATCTCAATCGAATAACAAAAAAGCTATCTTAAATGGTTGAAGGAGACGAACGGCGCAGAAAAAACGCGTATGTTCACATACATTATTTTATATACGCCACACGTAATGAATTAGAGCGGCGAAATTTTATGTCATGTTAGCGGTCAGGGTACAAATCTTATGTGAAATTTTCATCTCATTCGATCAACAAATGCTCGTTGAATTGTTGATGGACACGAACGGCGCAGGAAAAACTGCATGTGTTGACTTCCCTTTTTTTATATGTCGAAAGGAATGATTTAGAGCGGCGAATTTGTAAATCACGATAGTGGTTTTGGTTAATATCTTGTGTGAATTTTTCATCATAATCGGACAAAAAAATTGATATCTTAGATTTATTGATTGAATCGGACAACAATCGCGTGTGTTGACTTCCAATATTTTTTATTCGTCGCACGAACTGATTTAGAGCGGCGAATTTGTACATAATGTTAGCAGTTAAGGCAAAAACATTATGTGAAATTTTGCGTATCATTCGAGCAACAAATTCTTGTTGAATGGTTCGAGCATTGATTGTGTCGACCTTTAAATTTGGAATGGTAAGAACAGTTAAGTAGGTATGAGCATTGATTGTTGCACTCCACATGGACGCAACGAGGAACATGTCGACATGGTTTATTTTGGCTTGAGCTTCTAATTTATTTTTTATTATTTCCTTATTTCTAAAACAAGAGTAAGGAAGATTAGTTTGGCTGAATGAGTATGTAACGTCACGAATTTTGATGGGTATGTAACAGTAAGTGTATGGACATCAGGTGTATTAATTAGTGACATGCATACCTAAGATGCTTGTACTCGCTACCTCATACTACTCTACCTCATACTACTCGAAATAGTTGCATTTTATTAAATTGGAAAATTATGTATGCATCTCTACCCCTCTATAATACATCAAAATTTTCTTTACTAAATCCACCCCCGTCAACCACCCCAGTCATGCTTAATCTAAGTCCACCCAGATTTGTGTACCAAAGTAATCCAACTTCATACAAATGAATGGCCTGGATCTCTCCTCAAGCCTTCTTCTCTTACTCATTGAAGATCCTAAGGCCAAAATCATCTGGATCATGCACATCATTGAACCAGAACCCCACCCCGCGCCCATGCACACGCCCTTGACGCTGCCTCCACCCCGTGATACCCGTCTCCTCAACCGCGCCTCCCCTCCGCTCCCCCCATCCTCCACCGCGCCGCCGCTCCCCCATCTCCGACTCTCCCCCACGCCTCCCCTCCGCTCCCCCCATCCTCCACCGCGCCGCCGCTCCCCCATCTCCGTCTCTTCCCCGCGCCTCCACTCCCGCCGCTCCCCTATCTCCGCCTCTCCCCTGCGCCTCCACTCCCGCCGCTCCCCCCGTCCTCCACCGCACCGCACACGCCCCCGACACTGCCTCTACCCCGCGATACCCGTCTCCTCAACCGCGCCTCCCCTTCGCTCCCCATCCTCCATCTGCGCGCGCTCCCCATCTCCGACTCTCCCCCGCGCCTCCCCTCCGCTCCCCCATCCTCCACCGCGCGCGCCACCCATCTCCGTCTCTCCCCGTGCCTCCACTCCCGCCGCTCCCCATCTCCGCCTCTCCCCGCGCTCCACTCCCGCCGCACCCGTGTAAAAATCAGAGGCGAAAACCCTCAAACCCTAATCCCCTTGTCCCCATGGTGGAGCCCGACGCAACCGCGCCGCCTCCGGAGGTAGTGCCCGAGGAGCAGCCCCCAGCCGCTGCCGCCACGCAGCAGGAGCCCCCTGCGGCCGTCGAGGGCGAAGGAGATCACAAGAGGAAGCTCGAGGCGGGCACGGAGGCGAACGGCGCCGGCGAGGACGCCAAGCGGCCCCGCGTGGAAGGCGACGGCGCAGGTAGATCTCTCACACAACGCCTCCCACCCCACCTCTCTCTCTCTCCGTGTGTATTGTACCTAGGGTATAATGTCTCCGAGATGATGGTAGTATGCGAAGCATGTTCGCTTTCTTTTGAATCTTGAAGTATAGCCTGTTTGATTGAAGTATAGCCTGTTTGATTCGTTCGTTATCTCTTTTTCCATCAGGTGTTTCGCAAAACAACGAGTCCTCGGAGAAGGTTGAGGAGCGTAAGTCGCTTCATCAAGGTGCGGTTGATGCCGAGAATGGCAAGGTTGCTCCTCCTATCGAGGATTTGCAGACGGGCTCGAGGACAAGCCGCAGAGCTCGCAATGGAAGCAAGTGGCTGAAGCTCCACAAAGAAGAAGGTGGCACACCGGTGTCCCACAGAGACTTCTCGTAAGATCGATGTGCCCAACAACAAGGTATAATTATTTGCGTAGGCAAATCTATTTTTAGTTGTCGGGCTCTGCTTCATGTTAAAATTTGGAAACTGGTGTGGATAATATATAGTCTCCATTAATCCGAAGAGAAACAGAGAAAGCCACAAACATAGAAAATAACATTTATGGGCACTATTGATTTTGGACGCAGTTTGCTTATGTTGATTATGGAAATTCATGCATGTCGGTGTTCTAATAGGAAAAGCTGGGGAAACGATCAGAAACTTGCAAATGAACTCGGGCACAAAGATCCAAATCACCAAGGATGCGGATGCTAATGCAAATGCTCCGACTCGTTCTGTTGAATTGGTAGGGACTCTCGAGAGCATTGACAAGGCTGAGCAGCTGATCAAGAATGTTATAGCTGAGGTAGCTAAATGAGTTGTGATCCCCTTGTGTTTGTTAGTTGTTCATTTGAGTTGTATTTCCATCCATGCAATGATGCAAGTTACACCTAAAGCTTCATCTAATGCTTCCAGGCTGAGGCAGGTGGTTCCCCTGCCTTGATAGCGAGAGGCTTTGGGTCTGGACAGTCAGGTTCAGAGCAGTTTGAGATTTCATACACAGGTGATTTATTTCTACTCCGTACTCGTAGTAGAATAATTATATATTATTGGGTATGCGCGTTCTATTGTCGAGGTATGCGCTGTTTTGTTCCAAACTATACTAATGAGAATAGAATAACTGGACACTGTTTGAAACTTTGAACGCTACTTCACATAATATTTGAACCTTTGGTAGAGAATAGGATATAACTGATTTGGTCATTTTCTGTGCTTGTGCACATCATTGGGTACATATCTAGGGCTCTAGGCTGTATGATGTGTGCAATTGAGTTAATCTACTGCCTCTGTTGGTCAATGAGGACTCTCCTGGTGGTGCAATTGAGTTAATCTCCGCCGGATCACACTACGGAGGCTGCTCCGATGCTACCGTGCGCGAGGTCGTTGCTGCGGAGGAGGGGGCTAGCCCTCCTGTGGGGAGAGTGTATTTTTCCCCCGCCGCAGCCTCGCCATGGCGGGAGAAGAAACCAACGCCTGCGAGGAGCGCGAAGGCTCCGCCGAGGCCCAGCCCATGACGGACTACGAGAAGGAGCGGGTGCCGCGGATACGGGATAACGAGGCCGCCTCCATGCCTCGGCATCCGCTGCCTCGCAGCGCCTCCTCCTCCGCCCGCCCGCAGCGGCGGCGGCAAAGAGGAAGCAGAAGAACCGATCGGCCGAGGCGGGCGAGTACCTCCGTCGGACGACGGCGGTGGCGAGGACGAGGAGAGCTCATCGGCCGGCGACCAAGATTACGACGGCGAGGAGGAGATCGGTCCTCCTCTAGGTCTCGTAAAAGGTCCTCCTTTTCCCATGATTGTATTTTAACCTTTTTTTAGGTCCTTGGTTCTAGCTTAATAAAATAAAAACTCTCATTTTGTGTCTGCTGTAGTGTGATCTTGTAGCTTATACCGACATTTTCTTCTCTGATCTCTCGTGACATTCTTAAATTTTTTAGTGGGCTTGAGCAAAATGATAAGCATATATTAGTTCATGGCATCCTTACAGGTTGAATTGTTTCAATTATTGTTCCCTTCTGCAACCAGTAACACATTGTGCTTACCAAGTTAAACCCTCACAAGTTATAATTCATAGTTTTTACTACACAATGGATTGGAGATTCACTAATGAAATGTATATCAGAAAATGGCATTGCATGTAAATATGATTGTATTAATTAGTAGTTTTTACTGCACAATGGGTTGGAGATTCACTAATGAAATGTAATCAGAAAATGGCATTACATGTAAATGTGACTATGCTTTTTTATTAGTATTAATGCATAGTTGTCTTTTCTCTTTTTGTTCAGGGAAAGAAAAAGAAGTCTGTTGAACTCAGAAAAAAACTAAAAGCACACCTAGAAAAGAGAGTGCTCCCATGGCTGATTTTGTGGATGATGATGCGGCCTTACAGCAGGTAATATATAATCACAAACATAGCCGCCAAACTGGCGTGGTCCTAGAATGGCAATTGAACTCCTAACTTATTTGCCTATGTTTTCATCATGACACCGGTCACTCCTTAACAATGTTAATTATGCAGCAATTGCTCTCTCCGCGCAGACCTTCGAAAATTCCGTGGATCGCAATGGGTGCGAAACTTCAAGCACAGGAATGAGAGGAAGTGAAGGCACTCCGTGCAAAAAGAATAACACTGCACCCATTCAGACTCACTAAAAACAGAATATAAAAAGCGGTACATTCCTATCAGCATAGTCTAGCCTGTATGAATTTTCTATCCTATCTTATTTGTGTTTTACACTTTCACTTCTCATTGCTTTTAGGGCAAGAGCAGGATACAACTGACAGAAGATGATTTGGTTGCTTTTTTCTTCTCATTCGACGGTATATTATCTGGCTCCAAAGTCTGTTTTGTGCCCATTTGAAACTTGAGATTCCCTCAAAAAAAAACAAAACCTTGGATTGTATTTAGAATTAGTTGTTTATGACTCCACAATTTTGTTAAGGAAAATAATGCAGAGAAATAGTCTTGGTAGGATATTCTGTGAACTTAAAAGTAACTTAGGTTTTGTTGGTCCATTTATACATGTAGGAACCACAGAAATGCTACATATTGTTGTTTAATTTGCTTACATGATGCTCTTGCACTGATCTCCTGCCTATGGAATATGTTTGCCTTAATCTCCATCTGAATTGGAACTACTTCAGAGTTCAGATTTAGATGTACCGTGGAATTTGATATAATCGAAATATGTCTTTGCACATACCTTAATTGATAAGAGTTTGTTCTGCCACCTTCTTTGGAAGTAAGGAGAAATATTAGTGAACTTACTTATGGTGTACAATTTATGGATTATGCAATACTTGCCAAGAGAAGGAAGTAATAGATAGTACTTTTTAACAGCATCGAACAAGTCAGGCTGAATTTTATCTATTCTGAAGGCACTTCCTTTGGGCATTCCTTTAGAGACAAATGGATGTAGTTATATTAAGAGCAGATACATCAAATTTGGATTGGCATAGTTTATCTCATATCTTTTGTGGCATGTGCTCTAAAGATTCAAGTTTTATTTTTTATTCTTTATATTTTTATTTTGTAAGCAGTCTTAATTGGTTACTACCTTGATCTACAGACCGAATCTAGGGTTTCCCGCCGCCGGATCACGCTGCGGAGGCTGCTCCGATGCTGCCGTGCGCGAGGTCGTTGCTGCGGAGGAGGGGGCTAGCCCTCCTGCGGGGATGCGCGGAGGGCGAGTGCGGTAGGAGAACTTTGCCTGAGAACTTGGGAGGTTGCAATTAATTGTGAGGTATGGCATGTATATCAATTGTCAATCTAGGATGAAGTTTTTCCTTGGATATGGGTAGGTGGCCAAAAATATTATGTGACAAAATATTTGGTTATACAATATATGAGACGTGAATCTTAATGAATCTGATTATTCGTTTTATTTTTTACAAATTTTATCGTGTTTTGTATTTTACTGTAGCGTTAGCACGGGCACACTACTAGTGTTTTGGAAAGAAAATGGAGCGTGCTATTGAATGGTACATGAATTAATTAAGACGAAGGTATATACTCACAAATTAAGGATTTGGAAAGAAAATGGTACATTCATTAGTTGATATAGCAGCCGACAAGGAAAGAATCAATGCATTTATACTCTATTACATCAGAAATGCACTTACGGTATATGGATTTTTTTTTGAAGAAATTTGTGCTTAAAAGGTGTTCTCCTCCGCCATATACCATAAATTTCTAAAATGAAGCGCATGCTGTGCATGCGAAATTCTAAAATGCAGCGTATACTGTGTAGTGGTTAAAAGGTATATACTCGCAAATTCTAAAATGCAGCGTATACTGTGCAGTGGTTAAAAGGTATACACTTGGCTCGGTTGTATACTGTGTAGGCTTTTTATAATGCCGTCGGAATTAATCTTTAAGAGGGTATATACTCACAAATTATCTAAAAAAGGTATATACTCAAAAATGGATTTAATTTACCTGTTAACAAAAAAAATCAAAAGAAAATCCCAACGTACCATCATAAAAAGAAAACAAATTGCCTAGTTCAAATAATTGCCAAAAGAATTTATTGTCAACCGTATGAATGATTTATGGAAGCAATCTCACTTACCAAATCAAAATTCTCTAACGGGTTGGATCTCAAGTTATCTCTAGAAATATTCATTATAATCTGTACGAATTTCAAAGCGATCGACGGTTCTTAGGATTGGTGCTGGGCACCATGGAGCCTCGTTATATATATATATATATATATATATATATATATATATATATATATATATATATATATATATATATATATATATATATATATATATATATATATATATATATATATATATATATATATATATATATATATATATATATATATGTAATTTCAAAGCGATCGATTTGTTCTTAGGATTGGTGCACAGGCACCATGGAGCCCTCGTTATATATATATATATATATATATATATATATATATATATATATATATATATATATATATATATATATATATATATATATATATATATATATATATATATATATATATATATATATATATATATATATATATATATATATATATATATATATAGACTAGTGTTTCATGCACCATGGTGCCTAGGCACCAATATCAATACCCGTTGATTTGCTTTGATATTCTAACGTTTGATGTGGATATCTTCATATACCCATAAAAGTATATTTGAGATGTCAAACTCAAAAATTAAATTCAACTTCAGTTTAATTAGTTTGAACTATTTTTATGGTATATACTCATCGTAGTCGCATTGAACTCAAAAGTAGTTCAAACTAGTTTGAACTGAGTTCAAAACTTACTTACCATAAATATATCAAGGGTATAAAATATTTTCATACCCAAACTCAAAAAATATCAATGATACACGTGTATCGGATGTGGGTGCCTAGGCACCATGGTGCCTTACGTAATTTTCCTATATATATATATATATATATATATATATATATATATATGTATATATATATATGTATATATATATATATATATATGTATGTATATATATATATATGTATGTATGTATGTATGTATGTATGTATGTATGTATGTATGTATGTATGTATGTATGTATAGTCGCCGGTTGGTGAGCATCGAAAAGGGTACGCGTTTTGGGACGGCGCAGGACGTGTGAGAAAAAGGCGTGCGGCGGCGCTGTATTGGAGCAAACAAAACAGGGGTTACGGCGGCTGCATGCTTCTGCACGAGATATCTGATGGATGAACAGTTCTCGTGTTTTCGAATAAAAATTTGTCAGTTTTTTAATTCACATTTATTATCTTTTTCTTGATTTTTTGATTCCTATAAATTCTCCATACATGATCTATGTCTAGGTATTTTTGTTGTTTACATACATGAATTAGTTTTAATTAAAAAATTGATTAGAAGATTAAGAAAAAAAATGTGCACGTTTAGCGATCCATCGGAAGTGTTCACTGCTACAGCACTTCGCTACAGTACGCTACAGTATTTTTGCTACAGTATGCTACAGTACCAGCTACATTACTTTGCTACAGTCGCTACAGTGAAATCAGGAAAAAAACTGTTTTTTTTGTTATTTCTGGTTTTTGCACGTTATAAGGTAGAAAATCTAAAAAAAGATTTCCGCTGTGTGTTGCAATCATTCACCCCCTCTGATTGCTATCAACGATCTTACAGAACCTACAAGATAGCAACATACAAGTTATATATTTTGAATCCACTAATGAATAATTGAATATTCATCAATTCAATGAGCTATGAAGTATAAAGTTTGTACCATTGCAAATGAACTCCAATTACGCTCATAACCAGACGAGCTGCATGTCAAACTTAGAACTATGATGGTAAACTTTTGTAATTCAGGACATTCATCTCCATAGGAATCCCACCAATCAGCTAATGCAACATAAAAATTGTTTATATTGAATTAGCGAAGATAGAAGACAAGCAATTTGCAAATATATAAAAACTGCAATTATCTACTTACCTGGAGCTTTCTTTGATCTAGTTAAGACTGTAGATTGATGGCTAAAAAGTCCCTTTGCACCTTTAAATGTATCAAGTTTCATGTGGGCTTTCACTAATTCAGATTTGTTGTGTATCATCTTGTCAAGATAGGCATACAATCCAAGTTTACATCTGGATGATAACTGAATTCATAGCTATAATGAATGGTAGGGTTCAAATAGTATTCAACAACATCTAAAGGCCTTAAAAGTTGTGATGCCCATCTTGCATCAATGATTTGCAGTATAGGCATGTACCTATAGAAATGAAAGATATAAGTGTGCTCTTAATTTAAGTAATCCACCATAGAAGCTATTGTAGTGAACAAAATGAAAGAGTTGATTTAAAAGTTTGAAGCATGTACCATTTCTTTGCATTATTGAAGTTTTCCTTTATTCTATTCTTGGCAAGGTCCATCAGTTCGTAAATGTATGGTATAGTAGGCTTCTCATTTGAATCAACCAAGCATAGAACTTTGATGAGAGGCAATGTAGCCTTCAAGCATGTTAGAAGATTAGGCCAGAATCTAGCACTATCCAAAACAGTTGCTTCAACATTCTTTCCCTCTTCAGTTTTAGCAAATCTTTGTGTATAAAAAAACAAGCCTTAGAACACAAAGAGAAGACTGAAAGTAGCTAAGTAAATACATAACTGGTTGTAAGTTGAAATACCTGCTACTCCTCCATTTAGTGGAAATGAACATGTTTATGAAAGCACCTTGGTGTTCATGAAGTAACTTCAATGTTAAGTATGTTGTGGCAAATCTTGTAACTACGGGACGAATTAAGTCCTTTCCTCCAGTAAAATCCATCAACCATGTAAGAGGCAAGGTTCTTTGATAAATATAAGCTTTTTCTGTCCTCTTTGAATTGTTGTCTTGTGAATATCAACATGCTTTTCAAAATCCTCAAGCATCAAATATATACAGTGTGCAGCACATGGAGTCCAATACAACCTCTTTCTTTTGGCCATCAAGAGATAACCGACAACCGTGTGCAGCATGGCGACGAGTCGGCGACCTCCTCGTGAGCCTACATTTCTTTTCTTTCCTCTAGACTGCTCTTCTTTCTCCTCCATTTCTTTCTTCCACTGGCGACATACACTCTCTTCCTCCTGGCCAACTGCGCCGAGTCCGGCCGCCGGCCACTGCGCCATGGGCCTCCATCCACGCTGCTCGGCATGGGCTCACCGGCCGACTCTTGCCAAGTTCGTCGCCACCACTACGCTGCATGGCTCGGCCTTCAGCTGCTGCTCCCGTCAACCAGCCTCGCCATACTCCAGCCATGCCTTGCGCCTCCTCCTACTGCTACAGTGCTGCCAGCGGCCAGCCTGCCACTCAGGTGCCCCCTCCGCCACTCACTCAAACCTTCATGCATGCGTGAACTAGTTGTAGGAATGGAATGCTCAAGCGATGGTATGACATGCATCAAGTGATTTACAATTTTTTGTGGTGATTGGGAGAGAAGGTGTGAGTTTTTCATGCGAGGAGTATGTTGTTGGCTTCTTGCTTCCTGGCTTGGAAGTTGGGAAGATAAGGCAGATAGGACTTGGGGGGAGGTGTTCGGGTGGGGAGAAAGGAAAATTAAATGTGCTGGGCAGGTGGGGCAGGTGTTCGGTTTGGAGAGGAAAAGGACGGTGTGGCAAGTACGCAGTGACGGTAAGAAAAGAGATTTTTATATGATGGTTTGAGAGGATAGAAAAAGAGTGACTTGTAGGTATTTTTATCTGATATTGATCGAACTGGTAGAGTAGGATAGTGAATGAATATATAATGACACAATGTAATTCAATTTTAACTTGTTTTTAATTTAGAATAATGCGACCTCATATCACTTAAATCCTTGAACATGATAAACCTCAGCAAGTGCCGGATCTCTCAAGATCATTTGGTGGAGGCAATCACATGCGCCAAATACTGGGAATTGGCTAAGGAATGGCAACAGCATCAACTAGAGAATTCTGAAATCGTGTAGGCGTACGCTGACCTCGAACGTATGAACGACTTAGACATTGATGAGTAGATACTATGTACGCACGTTGTTATAGTTAATATGTATGTATATTGTTGCTATACTTTTTTCTTACTTAGAGAACCCCACTCTAGGGCGTAAGGTTTCTAACGAGATAGTAACATTATATCTTTAAAATTCAAGGAAATTTCACTTTTCCGAAATATTTACGTCATTGCGTGCCTATGTTTTTACGCAACTAATTCAATGTTAACTAGTTTTTAACGAGGCAGGTATGAAAGAAATAAAGATGGTGGTCGTTGCCGCTTTTGTCATGTATAGTTATTTAAGGCTGGGCTTGGGCTGGCATGACACGAACGGTAGCACTACGGGTTTTGGGCCATGCCTGGGCCTGGCTTGAGGCGAGGTGAGCTGGCACAGTACGGTGGGGTGATCGGGCCGAGCTGGTATGGCACGATGCGGCTCGAAGCACGGTAGACCCGGGCCGTGCTGGCAAGGCCCAATGCCCACCTCTAGTATTTATGTACATATCCTACTGTTTGTCATAAAGCATGGATTACCTGCTTTTTTTTCACCAGCGGAAGGCAGAATGGCCCACTGATCAACCGACAATTTTTCAGAATTTCAGTTAGATTAGAAAAAAAGTAAAAATACAACAATTGGGTTTGATTTTAGCCCAGGCAATGTATAAATGTAGGGTACCCAAGCACTTTTTTTTTGAAACTATAGTTACCCAACCACTTGTTTACTGTATTAGGTTTCATGGCCAACTGATTTGCATGACCAGCTGGTTGTTAGGACTACGGTCGAGGTCAGGTTCTACTCAGCATCTTAAGCTTACAGTAGCTTCCATGAGAATCACATGTGATTCGTCACCAAATATGCCAAAACTTTGTAGTTGAAGAGCAACAGCACCATACTAACGTAGTTCAATAATAACCTATAATGGGAAGATAGCTAACTCTAGTCGATGGATCACTCTATCGATAAATAATTGTTGTTTTAAACTTGGACGCCATGTTAATTGTAAAATTTTAATTACTAATTTTCATTGAAATCGATATATTGACATAGATTACAAAATAATATAATATCATGAAATCACGCTTGGCGACAAATCCACCTATATTATTTTCATGAGGACAGTCTAAAAGCTTTTTATTTATAATATAGTGATCAATTAAAATCCAGAAATTTAAAACTAGCATGCATAGTAAAATAACACTTATTTAGAGGGTAGGTAGAGCATCCAATTATCCTCTAAGTTGATGCAATAAACAAACGACATTTTAAAGCAGTTGATGTGTCGAGATATGCACTCGTGCAGTAGTACTTCCTCTGTCTACAAATATAGGTTGTTATGAGATTCATGCAGTCAAGATTTTGAAAATTTGACCATTAATATATATTAACATATGTAAATTGACTTCATAAAATGACATCGTTGGATTTATCTTTAAAAATACTTTCATAATATATGATTTTTATTATTTTTACTAGTATACTATAATAGAAAAATCATAGTCAGAGTTTTACGTTGGATTATTATTTTTACTAGTATACTACAATAGAAAAATCATAGTCAGTTTTGCGGTGGATAGCGGAAAATGTCAAAAAAAAAAACTTACATTTGTGGACATATTGAGTATGAACTAATTAAAATGTGCTCCATATTCTTTAATCCTTTCATTTTTTTTCCTTTTGAAATCCAAGCACTTTCATTGGCGGGGTGGGCCAAAGTGTCTGCATCACCCCGAGCCACATGAGATTTAATTTCCGTGTACTCGCATGATAATTTATCCAAATGAGAAACTGGAGGTTCCGCCACAATTAAACCACAACCACCCCAAATTACGAAGCCTTCCAAGTACAAGCCCATTGCTCTGCAGTGCAGGGTAGCGAACAAGCTATGGTTGGCGTTCACCTCTAACTGATCTAAACATGCTACAGTCAAATTCAGTTAGGCAGTCGCTACCATACACAATGCGCAGATGTATACATCTTCTAGAAAAATATATCAGCATCATGCATGCTTGTATGTACTTCACATGCAAAAATTCTTTATTCTATGCTGACAAAATACAGAAACGTAGTATTAACATTAGTTTCTCTTTTTTTTTGTCGGTGGTCAATCCAAAGCGTTGATTTTACTTATTTAATTTTTACCTACTACAAAGCTTGGCGTGCACTGCACATGCATGAATTTGAGCGACACCGACGGAAAACTACGTGTGGCCACGAGCATCAACCGTGTTGCGCGCGACAGCGCCTCCAATCCGGCGAGATCGTGTCGAAAACGGAGCATGGGTTCAGTGGCTGAGTCAAAATTTAGTTACGTCTCAAATTTAGTAGTAAAATAATATAGGTTATCTAAACATAATTATAAAAATATTACTTAAATTGAATTGAATTTATACGGACTATACACTAAATATTTTTTCACATTTCAAACTGAAGCCTACTCTATCTAAGGTATGACTCCGCCCCTGCATGTGTTACTTCAGCATGTTCCACTTATTTCAAAGGCACATTGCATTTCCTTGCAAAAGTTGAGGAAAATTCGAAGTATAATCGTGCACCTGATTCATCTTCGGTACGGTATTAATGTTAAAAACTATGTCATCCTAAAATGCTACTAAATCGAAGGATTTTATCAACGTGAATGTATTGGTGGTCACACTGGTAAGACACATCGGTGGTCAAACTGATAACACTGTATTTTTTAGTGATATAGGTCCAAGTGTGCCCTAAAGATAAGGAAAAAAGGCACACGACTATGAGAGGTGGGTGCCCACTAAGGAGTGGCTGTTATGATCCGTGGGCCCCGGCGACATGGTTGGATTCGGCCTGTTTCCAGGCAGGGGAGGCGATGGCCGGAGGCGCACGATTCTGCCAGCAGGACGCCCTCGTGCCGTCCAATAATTTGCTCCCCACATCTGACCGACCGACTGAACATGCATGGTCTTCTGGTGCTCCTACTAATTACTCCAGCTTGCACTCTGCAAGTCTCCTGCCCCCACTGATTAATCTGCAAGGATTTTGGAACTGTTTAGCCTTTTGTAATAAAAATAGACCTGTGCTCGAGCCTAAAAAATACGGCGGGCGGTATCTGTCATCTGTAGTACCTTAGGAGCTCGACAGAGATGGATGGGCGCAGCAGGGCTTGACGCAGAGCGGTAGCAGGCGGGCCTAAGCGATGCCGAGCTCCCGCTGCTCTACTTGTCAAGCCGCCCTTCCAAGGAAGAGCGCTGCCAAGCAGCCCGAGCTCAGGGGCGGGCGCAGCAGGGTTTGGCGAAGAGCAGCAACAGGCAGAGCGCCTAGTACTTTCTTGAACCTTGGTAATTAGGTTTTAAATGGAATGTCTTTTTTAGGATGAAGACGAATCGAATACGAATAGTCTCAAATATGAATACGAATATATACTTTTAAAACGAATATGAATACAAATTTATATTTTTAAAACAAATACGAATTCGAACATTCTTGAATACGAATACGAATACGAATACGAATCGAATGTTGTATAATATGAATTCGAATTGAATATATACTTAATTTGATCGAATGCGAATGTCATAAAACTTTTGTAAGAAATCTCGTAGAACAAATTTATATAACATGATTATACATCTACATAAGTTAGCAGTGTAGCGCATAGAGTTTGAAATTATACAAAATAATTTTTATTTCTTACTTGTGAATCTTGGTTAATAAGAAAATTGCTTGTACAATCATTCCTAAGAAAATCGCTAGAAATGAAATCGGATCGAATAGTCTCGAATACGGATACGAACATTCTCAAATACGGATACGAATATTCTCGAATAGGAATTTTACTTACCACATTCACATTTTCTTGGATATGAATATCAAATAAAATGGATTATTCTTTACCGTTTCCCATCTCTAGTCTTTTTAAGGTGGGGACTATAAATCAATTGTAGTAAATACTGTTCCAATTTCATATGTATCGATTAAAATTGCACGTAAGTATCTCTCTATATTTTTTTCTCACAAATAACTAAAATTTAAAAATTTAAACTAAAAGTCATAAATCACTGTCGAGAGAATGCAGCAGAAATCCATAATCCGCGTAGGTAAGCCATCGCGCGTAAGGTGGCTCGTCTCTTTTCATCTCTCTCACACCGGTCACCGCTCCCTCTCGCCTTCCCTGAATATATCTCTGACTCCAAGAAACTCCACACCCACACCACCACCTGTCCGCCACTAACCCAGAACCACCGCGTCAGGTCGACTCCACCTCCGCATCCTCGTCGGCCACGGAATGGCCGACCGCGTCTACCCCTCCGCGAAGCCCAACCCGCCGCCAGCAATGGCTAACGGCGGCGGCGCGACGGCGTCGTTCCCGGCGCCCAAATCGCAGATGTACCAGCGCCCCATCTACCGGCCGCCGGCGCCGACGAAGCGCCGGCGCGGAAGTTCGTGCCGGTGCAGCTTCTGCTGCTGCTTCTGCTGGGCTCTGCTGGTGGTCATCCTCCTCGCGCTCCTCGCAGCCGTCGCCGGCGGCGCGGTCTACCTGCTCTACCACCCGCACCGGCCCAGCTTCACCGTCTCCTCCATACGCCTCACCGCGCTCAACCTCTCCTCCTCCGCCACCGCGCCCGTCCTCACCGACTCCATCCAGCTCACCGTCACCGCCAAGAACCCCAACAAGAAGCTTGTCTTCATCTACGACGACTTCTCCCTCTCCGCCGCCACCGCCGCCAACGCCGTCCCGCTCGGGGACGCCACCTTGCCCGGCTTCGCGCACGAGGCCGGCAATACCACCGTCTTCATCGCCACCATCGCCGCCACCGGCGTCACCGTCGACCCCACCGCCGCCGGCTCCGACATCAAGAAGTCCGGCGGGTTCTCCGTCGTCGTCGACGCCGAGACGAGGGCAGGCGTCAAGGTTGGCAGCCTCAAGACCAAGAAGATTGGCATCCAGGTGCACTGCGAGGGCATCAAGGTGACGCCGGCCCCTCCGCCTCCGCCGCCGCTGAAAAAGGTGAAGGGGAAGAACGGCACCGCCCTGGCTCCGGCGCCGGAGCTTGCCGCAGCCGACACGACCGCGACGGTGAGCACGGCGGCGCACTCGTGCAAGGTCAGAGTGCGTGTGAAGATCTGGAAGTGGACCTTCTAGGTAGGTATAAATTATATCAACTCGTAGGTGCTGGAGTGCAAAATTTTCAGGAACAAAATTGATTTTCGCGTTATATATTGGAGTAGAAACCATGCGTCGGTCGGTGTAAATTCCCTCAAACACTTGTTTTTTATGTACTTTTTATTTTTTGGGATCTTCTTAAACATTTTGTCTTTTTTAGTGGATGTATAATCTGGTGATTTGTTATTTGTAACATTATCATGCGAATTTATTTAAATCTGCCACTTGCTGGTATCTGTTCGGCTTGGTAGTACGAGTAATTGACTATCCCGTGCTTCTGTTTGAGTTACTAATATTCCATTGTATTTCCTTACGTGGTTACTATCATTAAGGCCCCATTTGGGGCTGAATTTTGGAGATTATGCAAACTATTATCATGAAGTTTGTTTAATTAGACAAAAGTCCTCGCAAAAAAGGACACAACGAAGACTCACGAGTGTGCCGGTAAGGCGAATCGTGCAATTCGTTTGGCTCGTTTTAGCTTAATTAAGAAAAAAAAAATCTACTGACAATAAATTAACCCTAGTCCATAGCGCGTGACATGGAGGAGAGGAAACGGAGACGTTTTGGTCCTGTGAAGGAAGAAGTTCATTCTTCCGTATTTTCTTTGTGGTTTAATTTTCGTCTCTCATATGTAAAATGAGGTAAAACTCGTTTCTTCGTTTTGGTTTAATTTTCGGCTCTTTAATATAGAACCGGGTAAAATATATTTTTAAGACAAGGAGGAGAGGAAATGCAGACGTTTTAGTCATGTGAAGGAAAAAGTTCATTCTTCCCGTATTTTCTTGGTGGTTTAATTTTTGTCTCTCATCTGTAAAATCAGGTAAAACATATTTTTAAATCTTAGAACTATTTAGCTCATCTGTAAAATCAAGATAAAACATGTTTTTAAATCTTAGAACTATTTAGAACCGTTCCTTCCGTTAGCAAACGAACAGTTTTGGCGGATTTTGATGCAGGTAGCAGCTGGCAAAAACAGAAATAAATAATATTTTAAAACCGAAAGAAATAATATTGAAATCCAAAAATAAATAATATTTTAATAACATGTGAGCTCAGTCATTCGTGGATTACCAGGCAGATGCTGGTCACATATAATTTTTGCCGTCTTAGATGTAAGGTGGCGTACCACGTGCGATCAAAACCATTTTGGGATGGAGATTTGAAGGATATATTCTATCCGGTTGTATGGACAGAGGACGAAAATTAAATCATGTAAAAATTCGATGACAAGAAAGAGACTTTTCCTCGTGTGAATGACTGGCAGGAAGGAAGCGCCGGGGGTTATTTTTTTTTCCTGGAGTGGCTACGTGACGTGACGTGCGGATAGGGGCTCACAGCTGTAACGCCTGTACTTAAGCGCCAAAGATAGGTTACTTTGATCGTGTAAGGGCCATGGCTAATTAATAATTAGAGGCGCTGGGGGAAGGAATATGTAACATCTTAAAATTTTGGGTTTTAAAATTATGTAATTATAAAAACCTTTTGGAATACATTTTCTCTCTGCAGTTGGATTATAATGGAATTTTTCTTGAATTTTTGGTTAAGGTTCTAATAAATAAGAAATAATGAAAACGTTAAACCAAAAGAAATGTATAATTAATATAAGTGAATTTTTAATTGAAAGGCGAATCTAAAAAGATGATCCAGTTATTAGGGTAGGAGAACTCACGTACAATCACTAGCAGAAGTGCGGTCGTGAGCTGAACCATGAAAAACAAGGATTAAGTCCACACAGAGTAAACCGGGAGATTATCATCGTCCCTTTTATTCACATATGGCAATAGGATGAAAAGATGTAAACAATTAATCAACCCTAGGCCTGGAGTTAGTTAGGCTTTGTATTGGTGAATATGAGAAATTAGAGTAATCAAGTTGACTGAGAAAATGTATAATGGGCCAACTCCAAAATTTTTGGCCTTTCGGCCTGGCCAGGCTAGCCTTGGGCTGGCTCCACTCTAGCTGATTGCTCTGCCTCCCGTCGCCAACCCCCTGCCCTGACAGCTTGTCTCCCTGTCGTCCTCCCCTTGTGACCGCTGGTCGCTGGTGTGCTCCTGTGCCTATGCCACTCGGTCAACCGCCAGCTCTGCCGTAGCTCTGCTCCCGCGTCACCACAAGAACACCATCACGTCTAGCCATCTCCTCTTGACCTGCCGCCGGGCCGAAGGACGACGAGGCGCCGCTCGAACCACCGCGCCAAGCCTACTCGGGTCAGCTATAGGGCGCGCCCCTGCCACTGCGACCAGCCACCTGTACCATCGTGCTACGGCTCTCGTGTCATGCGAGCGTCACTCTGACCGCCGTACATGCCCCGACAGCTCCTCCCCATCCATTCCCCTTTCCTTGCGTGATCAGGACTGTCGCCATGCCCCTCGACGTGTGTGCCCCACCGTCCATGCGACAGACACCGCCATGCCCTGCCGCATGTCACCGTCATGACATCGAGCATGAATCATCTGGTCCCTGTGAGACCATGTGGAGGTGTCCCCATGTTTGTGATGAGTAATTGACTCGAGTTCTAGAAAGTTTGAGTTTGATTTGGTTGGTTCGCGCCAAGTCGGTGCTATACTAGTACTATTATTGCATCCTTTTACTCAAATATTATGTTTTGGTTAAAATTGTTAGGTCTCAAGGAATTTCTATGTATCGTATCGTTAAAAGCAATTTTGGTGAATAAAACAACCCCAATCTTCCTTGACAAGCCATGCATGTTATTTAATTGCACCTTATGTATTGGCTCACAGAACACAGTGGATTTGTGCTCACCCTCGCATTACCAAAATCAAAAATAGGAAACTAGGACCACTACACCTATGATGATGCACCTGCCACGGATGGAGGAGCCGATGAAGGGAGTTAGGATGACTTTTGTGAGTTCGAGTCCTAGATGAGTAGACTTGATGGAGATTGTGTGCACATATATTATCTAGAGCTAGATAATACCTGTCGTACACA
Source organism: Dendrocalamus sinicus (assembly GCA_036346575.1). Lineage (NCBI taxonomy): Eukaryota > Viridiplantae > Streptophyta > Magnoliopsida > Poales > Poaceae > Dendrocalamus > Dendrocalamus sinicus. The sequence continues at coordinate 6,779,982 of CM070653.1, read as the reverse complement.
TTTACCCCTCCGTCGCTTGCCTGTGGAAGTTGGTCCTACTTTTGTTTATGCTTTCTGTTGTTATCTTTTGTACTGTAGATATTGATGCAGCAATGTATCTGTGAGCACTATCTACTAATCTAGGGAATAGTGCGCTAAATCACAGAGAATTCTGAATTGAAACATCCCAGTCCGATAGAGTTGGTATCAAAGCATACAACTGTAGGGTAAAAAACTTAGGAGGGTTACTAGATAGGGTCTTAGGATTAAATTTTACAATTAGTAAAAAGGAATTTCTAAAAAGATAGTGTATTACTTCCTTTCTTATCCCTCTTAGATATGACCTTATCCTATCCTCCTTTCTTTGATATTTTAAAATAGATACTGACACTAGTGCCTTAACTTACAGATGTCCGGAGATGCAGTTGATGGTACATGGGACTGCTTCACCTATGGGCAGTATGAGGGGGTCTTTGCAAGTATCCTGCACAAATTGCTGCACTATCTGGGATACAGGGATCAGTCTATATATCAGGGACGCAAGGCCGCAAAAGGAGCTAGGGAGTCTTGGATCGTGAAGGTCTTCATTTATGCTCTAGATGAAAATGAGCCACCCCATGTCTTCATAAGCCTGCATAGGAGGCGCACCGCGACCACTGCTCTTTAGGATGCCACTCGCCTAGCCGTTGCTCAGCTATGCGACATCCATGGACCCGCACTACTAAAGTCTCCATTCTTCTACTACCCGTCCCACTAAGAAGGGGCCAACCACAATGAGACCTTTATTCCGATGCTAGTAGACAACCCAATGCTCACCCATCAGGTGCACCTCACCAGGGCCATGGGGGCCACTTGCACTACGGTGCTCGAGGAGATCACTGACATTCACCAGCTTCTGCTCACCAGCTACAACCATGTGGAGGCACTTCAGGAGAAACTTGCTAAATGTGAGAAGGCACTTGTGGAGGTAGAGAAGGAGAAGGCCACCGCCCTTGCTGAGCTACAGCAGATGGCAGTTGCCACGGTGATCCTCACTCTAGCTCCCGTTGCACCTGCTATCATTACCACAGATCCTATCCCACCCTAGCCGTGGACCAATGGGCCTCACACGAGGCTCACCGCTCGTAAGAGCGTGTGACCCCCTAGTCCACGGGCAACTATCAACTTCGGAGAGACCCACCGTGGCCGCAGTCACTCCCACTCCTGTTTAGACTCATTAGACTTCAGTGGTAGTTGGTCCCGCTCCTAGTCTCCAGATTACAGCCACTCTTGCCCAGGAGCCAGCTTCATGGAGGAGTATATGGTCTAGTATAGTGCTTGCTAGGTGTTATATGGTGATAGTGAGCACTAATCCCCTGTAATAGTAAGATGTTGTGTTAGGAGCTAGTACGGTAGCCGTGGATGTTATGAACCTTAAGTGCTATGTGTAACTATGATGCTCGGCCTAGCCTAAGTGCTATATATGCTGAGCTATGTGAACCCTTATCTATGAATGATATGTGGCCAAGCATAGGCCTTATATTGTAATTACTCTATCATTTATTTTACTTTGGTTGGTTTTTTACATAATTGTTGTGGGCTGATAACCCACTTACCTAGCATATGTGGCTAAGTGCAAAATGGTATCTATAGATGGCAACCTAGAGAGTTACTTGAGCCTAAGCTAGTGCCAATCCAGATGTACAGGCCAATGTTGATGCCAACTAAGGAATGCCGCCTGCAGGCTGGGGTGGAGGCTAGGGCCAAGGAGTCGATCTTTTGCCCCCACCGGTCAACCCCACCATGGCGTAGGTCATGGCACAGCAAACACAGATTCTGCACGTCATCTATGCCGGCCAACAAGCAAATGCTAGCAACCATAGCTCAAAGTTGGTTGACTTCTTAAGGACTTGACCCCTAACTTTCTCCTCAGCAGATGAACCCCTCGACATCGAAGACTGGCTTTGAGATACCCAAAAAAAATGTGACTTTCTAGATGTGCAGAGGAAGATCGAGTAGTCTTCGCCACCCACCAGCTCAAGGGAGCTGCAGCAGCCTAGTGGAAGAACTACCTGTCCGCTAGGGGAAACGAAGGCACCGTTACTGAAGACAAAGCCAGAGACGAAGCTGAAAGACAAGTAGTAGCTGATGGAGGAAATGCAGAAGGGGAAGGAGGAGCAAATCAAGCCAACCAAGCCCCTTGAGCCTGACATGGCCATCAAGCCATCCCATGGACGGAGTTCAAGACAACCTTCAAAGCCAACTTTGTTCCTGCAGGGGTTATGAGGATGAAGAAGAATGAATTCCGTACCCTGAAATATGGAAACATGTCTGGCAGGGAATACCTCAACAAATTCAACCAACTCACCCGCTAAGCTCCAAAAGACGTGGCAGACGAGGATGAAAAGATTGATAGGTTATTTGAGGACATGAATGAGGATAAACATGTACAGCTAATCAATCAAGACTTCTTCAATTTCCATTAACTGGTGAACAAAACATTGATCCTAGGGAATGAAAGGAAGAACTTGGAAGCTAGCCGCAAGCAAAATCAAGTGGTACAGTGGTCTCAAGGGAGATTGTCAGACCCAGATTTTACAATCCGGAATGTTCTGTGATTCCACCGCACTATTCCCTGGATCAGTAGATAGTGCTCACAGATTACAGTTCTGAATATCAAGGTACATATCATGCGGAAACGTAAATATAATAGTAAACTTACTCATGGGCCGATTAGATCGAAATCATTAAATTGCAAAGGAAGAAGAAGCACACAGGTGGGACCTTGAGGACATGCCCACAGCGACCAGCGGAGGTGCGCGACCTAGCCCTTGACATCTTCATCTTCTCGCGACTTGTCCAATCTTGTTCTTTGGCGAGGTGATTTGATTCTGATTCTGAATTTTGTCGCAAAGCGAGTGTGAGCACTCCAACCCCGTGCTCATGAGCCAATACATGTAATGCAAATAATAGTATGCAAGGCTTTACAAAGGAGAGGCTCGGGTTATTTTATTTGCCAAAAATCGCTTTTAGTAGCATTACTACTATTATTTAATCAAAGTGTTATTATTGCTACCTAGCTCCACACTACAATTGCCAAAATTGACTTAATCCACCGAAAATGCACTTTCTTTATTGACTGCTGTCTAAAACTCCAAACAGCAAGTGTTATCATTTATTTAATCCACCGATCATACTTTGTATTTTGAATTACTAATAATCCAATCCTGTCATTACTATTCATCAGCTCTTCACCTCTGAATTCTAATGATTCTCTAACATAATTACTTTCAAATCCACCGATATCATTCGTATTCAATCCTTTTCGTCATTGATTCAAAACCATAATCCAATAATCAATCTTATTTTCCATTATCTATCACTAGCTAATCCACAAATATTCCTCTATCGAAAATTCAATTTACCAAGATTATAATCCACTAATTGTTATGAATCCTCCAATCTTCTCAGGAATTCAATTCATCCCTCTAGTAATTGATCAACTCCTATTAATTCCCATTATCACCAATATCTTCCAAGAATTTATATTAATCAATAGTGTAGTAATCTAGCAATTTACCTTTGCACTCCCTAATTCTCCAAAATCGATTCACTATTATATATCCACCAAGATTATCAATAATCAAGAATTATACTCCAATACTTGTACTATTTCTCCAACTTCTTGAAAATTCAATTAGATCATTTATCTAGCCTATCTATTCAGCTGGACCCCACTAATTCATTTCTCCCAGAACCCACACTAGGATTTCCTTTTTCATGATCGACCTGAATCCACCAATACCTTTATGTGCATACTATAAACATCCATCTCCTTTACTCACAACCCTGTTTATTCCACCCATATTTTAGTTTGTAAGATTAGTAATGCCACTATTTGAAATACAATACATAAAATTTCCTGAGACCTAGCAGCTTTGGAACAAATCATAATGTTCAAGGAATACTAACATGATTTTCCACACATATGGCATCACACCATATGCCTAATATCACCATAATTTTTCCATACATATGGCATCACACCATATAACATCTTTCAGCGTTATAGCCGCTTAACTTACCACTGGGACGACACCCAGGACAACTCAAATCAGGGCTTTCCGCTGCCCTCCACTTTTCCATTACCATTCACAAAGTTTTTGAAATAGAACTATATCTGGTTAAGTTCCCATGTCCGCCCTTGACCGTGGGCACGGCTATTCGAATAGTTTTGACTCTGAAGAGTGTGTACACTTTCACCACAAGAGACAATCAACTCGTTGCCCCACACGATTCCTTAGAAGTGTGGTTGAGCACACCATCACAGTGACTTTTTAAAGTATCTAGTCCCTTTTGTCATCTCACCCTATGGGTCGTTCCCACTTGCAGTGGGTCCCATACGTTGCACGGGATGTTCCCCATGGCTACTAGCGTACGGGCTTCCCTCCCTCCGCGCTAGTACGACTGGAAAACCTCACCCTTTCCTTGGTGTCACTTTTGGCCTACTAATGCCCTTGCTATTCCACTTCTAACCTCTCCTGGTGAGATGAGTCCGGGGAGTCGATAAATCTACTTAGCCAAGATGCACTTTGCAAAACTTGTGGTTGTACTATTTTACACGGGTTGACATGACAAGATTCAGTCCTTAAGGTTACCCGGATGGTTCTACCACATATCACATTTTGTGCATCCACTGCACCACATACCAGCCCCCAAACCATCCATCCAGGTATTTAAGCAATTTTAGAATTTTTGGGAGTATAAAATAATCACGTCAAAATATACCAGTCATTCCCACCATGACTGTCCAAACCAGTTTCTCATGATTTAAAATGACAATGATGTTTGGGGCATTTCAGTGCCCCCTGAGTATTTATGCAGTACTAAGCATGGCATATAATTAGGGACTTATTTTCAAAAGTTACCATTATAATTTTGCTAGGGCGACAAGGTTCACATATTCAAGTATTCCAAAGGAGGTGTAATATTAATCAAGCAAACAATGGGCATATAAGTAAAATATTAAATTAAACATGTATTTGCATATAAAATAACAGCATGCAATTTGATAATTTAAACCAAAGTAATTTGCAGAAAATGTAGGTTCAACATGATCAAAGTATTGACTCGCCTGGCGCGGTTTACCGCGGTCTTGAGCTCACACGATGCTTTCTCTTGAGCTTCTAGTCTTTTTCTTCACTTCGCTCTTGATCTTGCGTGATCCTTTGATTCTTCGGACTCCAATATCTAATTACGTGCTAAACGACTAAATACAAATAAAGGTAAATAACTCAAATGATCCAAATAAATCCGAATAAACTCATTTTAGTTTTATTTTGAGCTCATGGGTGATTCGAGTGACTTGAGGCAAAATCGGTGGTAGAACATGATAACTTGATCCCTTTTTATTATTAATAATCTCTTTCTATTATTTTGGTATTTATCAAGGACGTTCCGTGAGTCGGGTTAGACCTATAGACTGGTGCAGGAGTTTAGTGTACAAATTTTATCTTTAGGGTATGCATTCCTTGCAACTCAGGTTATGGTAAAGGTAAACTGGACTGATGGATGAGATCTATACTTATTCTATAAATCTTTCAGTCAAAGGTATTATAACACTTGGATATCTTTATTAAGTTTTAGAATAATCTCTGATATAGGCCTTTACTTACTAATTAGATTAAGATAAATAGCAAAGGCTCAATATTTATTCATATATGGTAATTGATTAAAATTTAAATCTCTAATAATCCCATTATCATATTTTATGTATCTTCATTCATAGCTAGGTTAAATTTAAGTTGAATTAGGATCCACTCATATGGGTCCTAACTTGTTATATATAAAATTATGCTCAATACTATTATGTACTAAAGCTAGTGTTAAGATTTAATTAATGGCACTATTAATAACTTGCTCATACTTTAACTATTCTTAGGCTTAGCTCTATCTAATTTAGATTTATTTATCTAAGTAAAGGTTATTGTACAAGGTAATAAAATATATCGCTGAGACTTGTTTAACAGTAGTTTGATAAATATTAGGGCACAAATGTTTATATTTTAATTAAGGGTAATATTTATTAAATTTGGATATTTAATCAAAATCATAATGCTTTTATTAATATCTCTGATCAACATTAAATCTTTTAGATAATTATTCATACCATGTAATTAATCATATATGAGTTGCTCCAAACGTAAGTCTTAATTAATCCCATTTTCGCTCTAGTTAAATTTTTATTTGCTTCTGTAAATTTTTCTCAAATTTTCCTTGATTTTTGTTAATCAAAACGAGTTACAAAAATGAAACAAAAATTTAAGGAAAAATGGTGCAGCCGAAGGATTCAAACTCAAGATCTCGACTGTGAATTGTTTAGCTCTCACTCGGGTAGCCAAGTGGGCCGGCGGCCTGGGCTGAGGAGGGGAGGGATTGTATTATAGTTATGCCTAGTTGGTCCTAGGGCCAAAACAGAGTAAGTTGGAGCCGGCGGAGGGCAGCCTTGCCGGCGGCGAGCGGCGGCCGGAGGAGAGTTAGGAACCGCCAAAATGGGTTGCCCAGATGATGGCGAGGCTATGGGTGGTGGCGCGTCGGCCGGAGCTGCGGCGAGGTGGGCGGGCAGTGGAGCTCGGCAGACGGCAGTGAGGGAAAACGGTGCGCCGGCGGCGTGGTGGAGGGAAAGCAAAATTGGTCGGCGCACGAGCATTAGGGCGTCGGGAGGAACTCACCCATGGAGGCAGCCGAGCGGGGATGAAGCCGTGGCGGGCTGGCGACGACGGCCTGCGGCGGCGCGGATGGGCTCACATCGCCAGCAACTTGGGGTGGAGGAGAGGCCCCAGCGGCGGTTGGGGAGGCTCCGTGGCGGTGAGGAGGTGCTCCTCCAGTGAGGAATCGGAGGGAGACCACCCGAGGAGGAAATGGCGCGGGCGGCGGCGGGAGTGGCCGGTGGTGGGGAAGAAAGGCATTGCGCGGGCTTCGGTACACCGGAGTCCGATTAACTCGGAGAGGATGTGCACGGAGAGCAGGGGCACGCCTTGACGCGGTCGGAGAGGCGGGGCGTTCACCGGGGTGCCCGAATGGCAGGGAGGCAGCGGCGTGTGCTCGGGCGGAAGGAGGGACAGGGAAGAGGACGGTGCGGAGGGGGAAGGAACTACTTATGGCCATAGGAGATCATGGAAACGGTGGGCGGCACGGGGAAAAACCAGAGGCGGTGCGGGCGCATGCTTGCCACGAGGCGGAAGAGAGCTGCGGCGTAAGAAGGAGCTGAGCACGGGGAGGAAAGAGAGAAGGCGGGGAAGACGCAGAGAGGGAGGGAGAAGGAGGGCCCGCGCGGCAGAGGGTCAGGGATGGGGCCCACTAGCCAGAGAAACAGTCGAGAGGGAGAGGTTGAGCTGGGCTGGGCCGTTCGGCCGGCCGCTGCATTTCTTCTTCTTCTTTTTTTGCACATGGATGTATATATATTTGTATTTATATTTTTTATATATTGTTATTTTGCTGGCTTATTTAATTTTATACACATGTATATGTATATATATTTCCTTTATGTCTATTCTTGTATATACATATATATTTTTATGTTTTGCTCTAAGCTCTCTGTGCACATATATGCATATGTACATGTATATGTGTTTGTGTTTGTATTTTGTTCATCCGCTTTTATTGCTATTTATGTCATTATTTTCAAAATGAGATTTTATATTTTTAACTCAGGTTTCTCTCTTCTTATGCTGGATCATCTTTTCATATTCGAATTTATAATCTTGAGTTTTCATTATTTGTACATTTCCTTTTAGGGCATCACTAGTATTGATTTCATTTTTCGAAACTTTCTTCAATTCCTGGAACCTCAACCAAATTTTAAGAAACATCATAAAAATCCAAACTCAAATAGAATATATTGCAAAAATAATTCAAAAGCTCCTCAATTTCAAATTTTCGGGATGTTACAGAGATTCATCCAGAAGCTCTTCAATAATCTTTCCCTCTCTAGGCTAGAGACTCTTGCACCAGCACCGTGCCCTAGTAGTGGCACTTCTCAAGCTCCATGCCGAGGAGGCCAATTCATCGAGACAAACCCCGCTACCAACTACAATTATTTTAACTGCGGGGAGAAAGGCCATTTTGCTAACCGATGCCTGCAAAAGCAGATCAGGCCAGTGAGGTTCAATATAGGAACCACACCCGTTCACGACCAAACATCAGCACCTAGCAAAGGGTACCAGACCTCTCAACCTAGCAAGACTGCCTCGACTCCTAACCGTGGCTGGGTTAATCACATCACTGTTGGGGAAGCACAGGAGGCCGCAGGTGTTATGATGGGTACGTTTTCTGTCAAGACAATACTAGCACATACTCTCTTTGATTCTGGGCTTCACACTCATTTATAGCAAGGAGATATGTGGATAAGGTTGGGCTGCCCACCTACCCATTAAAGAAATTAGTGGTACTTAGCTCACCTGTAGGGGTTATCATCGCCACCTTAGTATGCCCTAGGGTAGAAATCACCACGAAAGAATTTGGTTTCCTAGCAGACTTAATAGTATTGAACTCCCAGACCTTGGACATTATACTAGGTATGGACTGGCTAGCAAGACATCAGAGAGTAATAGACTGTGCTACTAGAAGAGTGAGCCTAACCAAGTGTCCTGAGTTGACCATAGAAGTAAAGATGGATCAACCCTATCGTTGGGATTGTGCAATCTATCATTTTGAGGACATACCTCTAGAAGGGATGTAGGTAGTGCAGGATTACCCTGAAATGTTTCTCGAAGAATTGCTAGGCATGCCACCAGATAGGGATCTTGAGTTCATCATCAACCTAAAGTCCGGTGCTGCCCCAATTGCTAAAAGACCTTATAGAATGACTATTGATGAGTAAGAGGAGCTTAAGAAACAACTCCAAGAACTGCAGGATAAGGATTTCATCAAGCCTAGTTCCTCACCTTGGGGGTCTCTGGTGCTCTTTGTCAAAAAGAAGGATGGCACTGCCCGGATGTATGTGGATTATCGGTCCTTGAATGAAGTAACCATAAAAAATAAGTACCTCTACCTAGGATTGATGACCTATTTGACTAGCTTGGGGGAGCTACCATGTTCTCCAAAACCGACCTAAGGTTGGACTATCACTAGCTAAAGATTAGGGGTGAAGACATTCCAAAGACAACTTTCACCACCAGATACGGACTGTATGAATTTACGATCATGTCTTTTGGCCTAACCAATGCCTTGGCCTACTCCATGAATCTCATGAACAAAGTCTTTATGGAATACCTAGACAAGTTTGTAGTGGTATTCATCGACAACATCCTCATCTACTCCAAGAATGCCGAAGAACATACCGAGCAACTACGCCTAGTACTAGAAAAGCTAAAAGAACACCAGTTGTATGCCAAATATAGCAAGTGTGAATTTTGGATAAAGGATATCATCTTTCTAGGCCATATAGTGTCTGCCGGAGGAGTATCCGTCAACCCAGCAAGATAGAAGCTGTGGTGGAATGGAAACAACCCACTATATCACAAAAGTGAGAAGTTTTCTTGGGCTGGCAGGATACTACCAGAGATTTATAGAAGGATTCTCCCAGATTGCCAAGCCATTGACACAACTACTCAAGAAGGAGGAGAAATTTGAATGGATAAATTCCTGTGAAGAAAGTTTTCAAGAGCTAAAGAAGAAACTAACGTCCACCCCTGTGCTAGTCCTGCTAGACATACGCAAGAAGTTTGTGGTATATTATGATGCCTCACGCCAAGGCCTTGGGTGTGTACTAATGCAAGGGGGCAAGATTGTGGCATATGCATCCAGATAGCTTTGCCCTCATGAAGCAAATTATCTTGCTCATGACTTGGAATTAGCTTTAGTGGTGCATGCCCTAAAGATCTGGCGACACTATTTGATCAGTAACCATTGCGACATATATACCGATCATAAGAGTCTCAAGTATATATTCACACAGTCAGACCTCAACCTGAGGCAAAAAAGATGATTGGAGGTGATTAAAGATTACGACTTGGGTACTCACTATCACCCTATTAAGGCTAATGTGGTAGCTGATGCCCTAAGTTGTAAAGCCTACTGCAATAATCTCATGGTTCAAGAGCAACAGCCTAAGCTTCATAAAGAATTAATGGTGTTCAACCTAGAGATAATAAAACAAGGCACCATAGCAGCCATAGAGATACAACCAAGTATAGAAGAGCAGATCATAGTTGCACAGAAGGAGAACTCAACCGTCCTAAGGTTAGGAGCCTGACGGCAAAAGGGAAGGCTCCGAAAATAACTGAGGATCAACAAGGTGTTCTACGGTATGGGACACGTATCTTTGTTCCCCACCAAAAGAACCTTAAAGACCTAATACTTAGGGAAGCCCACAACTTCATGTATTCCCTTCACCCCGAAAGTACCAAGATGTATCAAGACATGAAGTAGTACGCATGAAGAGGGACATCGCTGAACATGTTGCCTGCTGTGATGTATGTCAAAGAGTGAAGGCCGAATAGCAGAGACCAGTAGGATTATTATGGCCATTGCAAAAACCCAGTGGAAATAGGAAGAGGCTGGAATGGACTTCATCACAGGGCTACCGTGAACCAAATCAGGGTACGACTCCATATGGCTTATGGTAGATAGGCTGACAAAAGTCACCCACTTCATCCCTATCAAAACTACCTATAGAGGAGACAAGCTGGCAGAGTTGTACATGTCCCACATTGTGTGTTTGCACGGTGTGCCAAAAAGGATAGTGTCAGATCGAGGTTCTCAATTTACCTTAAACTTTTGGGCTAGCCTTCATGAAGCCCTCGGCACCCATCTAGATTTTAGTACTGCCTACCACCCACAAACAGATGGCCAAACAGAGAGGGTAAATTAAATACTAGAGGATATGCTTCGGGCCTATGCTCTGGATTTCACTAAGGATTGGGAGAAATGCCTACCTTACGCCGAATTTGCCTACAACAATAGTTATCAAGCCAGCCTGAGGTTGTCCCCGTTCGAAGCCTTATACGGAAGGAAATGTCGGACCCCTCTACATTGGTTAGAAGTAGGAGAGGGCTATATCTTCAGACCAGAAACCTTGAAGTAGGCTGAAGAAAAGGTCCACTTGATTAGAGATCGGTTGCAAGCCACTCAATCAAGACAAAAGATTTATGCAGATAAGAGGCATAAGCCATTAAGTTTTGAGATTGGAGATTACGTTTACCTGAAGGTGTCACCTTTGTGAGGAGTTAGAAGTTCAAAGTCAAAGGCAAGCTTGGCCCACATTATGTTGGACCATTCCAAATTGTGGCCAAGAAAGGAGAAGTAGCTTACCAACTAGAGCTGCTCGCAGTCTAGCCGATGCACACAATGTCTTCCACATGTCCCAACTCAAGAAGTGTCTTTGGGTGCTAGAAGATCAAACCCCGTTAGAGACAATCAAGCTTGAGAGTGACCTGACCTACAAGGACCATCCCACCATGATCCTCGACGTTGTAGAAAAGAAGACAAGGAACTAGACCATCTGCTTATGCAGGGTACAATGGAACCATTATACCAAGAAGGAAGCCAACTGGGAACGCGAGGACCAACTGAGGATGCATTACCCTTACCGTACATATCGTACCTTGACCTTACGCTAGATGGCGTAGCCCTGAGCCTGGATGTAGGTCTCCATCCGGCTATTCCAGAAGGGATAATCGATCCCATCGAAGACCGGGGGCTTGGTCGAGTACTTGTCTGTTGCCATGGCTCTAGAGACCGGTTAAAATCTATGAGGAAGAGCTAACCGGCTCTAATACCAATTGTTGGATCGAAATCGGCGATAGAGAGGGGGTGAATGTCGACTCTTAAAAATTGCCCCTCAAAGGTATTCCACTAAAAGAATCCCTCCTCTAATAGTTACTGGAACTATGAAGAAGGAAGCATATTCAAACCGGATTATTAACCACACAGAGAAGGGGCAAGACGAAACACTAAAATGAAGAAATGGTGCATTCAACAGAGGGGCCGGTCAGACCACGGTCACTGGGCCGATCAGACCGCCGGCTTAAAGCCGGTCTGATCGCCCTTGTGGGACCGGTATGACCGCTCCACTCATGCCGGTCTGACCGCTCCCTTGTGGCCGGTCTGACCGCATTTGGCCGGCCGGTCAGACCGCCAAAGGGCAACCGGTTAGACCGCCCCTCGACATTCAGACAGACAGCAGACTGCAATTTTTCAGGAGCAAACTCAAGATTTCACAAAACAAGAATTTTGAGTTTTGCCTCTTGATTTTCAGTCCAGAACTGAGAGGATACAACCTAAATAGCAACTATAGCCCTGGGAACCAAGAGAAACCAACTCAAAGGCAAGAAATAAAGATCTTGGCCAAAAATAGAAAACTTACAGTGACCTTCACCAAAACTCAAATTCCCACTTAGTCTTTGATTCTTTGAGCATGAAACTTTGAGGATAGCTACTTAATAGCCTCGGGACTTAACATGCCAAGTTTCATGCCATCTCATGAAGGGAAACACGAACTACATCAAAACCCTAGAAATGGAAAACAGGGAATGAATAGGGCACAGGCTGAAGAAAATTGGATTCTCCTGATTCGATCATTTTGCTCTTGGAACTAGCTGACCAAAGGGTCTAGAAATGTAATTCCATCACAGAGCAACCCATTTTGCTACTCCTCAGCAAGAATCAACATAGAAACAAAAATTTGAGAAATCAAGCCTAGAGAGCATCGAAGAGAAACCCAACCAGAGAAGCAAGAACTCAATCAAACTCAAACAAAGCCATCTTAGATTGATAATAAGGAAGAGAGAGATGAATGATTACATAGAGTATCAACTCAATCCATCCCTACAACCCCATACATGATTGGATTGAGAGCACAAGCTACATGTCTCTTTTCAAGAACACATGAGCACCCACACTCAGAGAAGCATCGAAGGAGACAAAGCACACAGACTTCTGCCTCTCCTCAACAACTCTCAACCACTAAAGCCTCAAAGCAATACAAAGCAAAACCAACCCCCTAAAGATATGAAGACAATGCGGGAGACACCCTCCTTTTATAGCCTCCCACTAATGGGTTTGATCCTCTCTTTACCCACTAAGCCTCCACCAACTCTAGTGCTTTATCCATAATTCGCTTCCTTTAGTGCAGCTTTGCGTATTTACCAAAACGCCCCTCCTGCACCTTCCGCGAAGCTTCCTCGTGTCTTGCCGTCCAAGCATCGCAACCACCTCGAGTCCTCGCCATCTTCGGCACACCTCGACCGTTCTAACCTCGGCACCGCCTGCGCCTAGTCCGGTCCTTTGTGCCTCGCCACGACTCTGCCTTGACGTCCTGCAGCCATCACAGACAAGAAACACATCACATAGCACCGCTCGACATATGTAAACAATAGAAGCATTAAGAGTAATCTTAAGCAAGTGACAGCCCAAACCTGTCGAATCAAGAGACTAAGCATCCTAAGCCCATACGACCAAGTTTGACCAAGTCCGACCGAACCGATTGCACCACGTAATGATAAGGCTCGAACCTTACAAGCCAAACTCGACTTTCTCACAACCAAACTCGACTTTCCTAAAACCGATGTCAATTACTCATCACACACTCGGGGTCACCTCCACATGGTCCATCAGGGTCCTAAAATTGTGTAATTAAAAAAACCTTTTGGAATGCATTTTCTCTCTACAGTTGGATTTTAATGGAATTTTTCTTGAATTCTTGGTTAAGGTTCTAATAAATAAGAAATAATGAAAACCTAATACCGAAACAAAGGTATAATTAATAGAAGTAAATTTTTAATTGAAAGGTGAATCTGAAAAGATGATCCAGCAATTAGGGTAGGAGAACTCACGAAGAATCAGTAGCAGAAATGCGGTTGTGAGCTAAACAATGAAAAACAAGGATTAAGCACGTAGAGTAAACCAACATATTATCATCGTCCCTTTTATCCACATATGGCAATGTAAACAATTAACCAACCTTAATGGTGAATATGAGAAATTAGAGTAATCAAGTTGACTTAATAGGGGATTAGTAAAAATTAGAAAATGTATAATGGGCCAACCCCAAAATTTTTGGCCTTTTGGCCTAGCTAGGCCAACCTTGGGCCGGCTCTACCCTGGCTGATTGCTCTGCCTCCCATCACCATCCCCCTGCCCCGACAGCCCGTCTCCCTGCCACGCTCCCCTTGTGATCGCCGGTCACCGGCGTGCTCCACTGGGTCAGCCACCTGCTCTGTCGTAGCTCTACTTCCGCATCACTATAGGAACACCGTCCTGTCCAGCCATCTCCTCTTGACCTATCACTTGGCCGAATGATGACAAGGCACCGCTCAGACTGCCGTGCCAAGCATGCTCGGGTTAGCCACAGGGCACGCCCTTGCCGCTGTGACTAGCCACATGTACTGCCGTGCTATGGCTTTCGCGTCAGGCTGGCATCGCTCTGACTACTGTACCTTCCCCAGTAGCTCCTCCCTGTCCATCCCCCTTTCCTCGCGTCATCCGGACTGTCTCCATGCCCCTCGGCGCATGCGCCTCACCATCCGTGGGACAAACACTGCCATGCCCTACCGCATGTCACCATCATGACACTGAGCTTGAATCATCCGATCCCTATAGCCACACCGATGCTACGCCGTCAGCCATGACCTATCCAGACACCCCTCATGTCGCCAACCCTTTCCGCTGGTTATAACACCCCACTCATGCCCTCATCCTCATCACCTCACCACACTCCCCCCTACTGCGAAGAATTGTCCTGTAATTACCCGCAGAAGTGCCGGTGGCACCATCTTCTCCAACACTGGCCAATGGGAGAACCATCAATTGGAGCTGTGCCGGACTGATTCCGCCGAGCTGGAGCCTCCTTGGAGTATGACGATGCCATCCCCACCTTTGGTCAGACCCATCACCACCTGTACCTTGCTGGCACTGTGTGCCTCCTCTGTCCATCGCTGCCTTAAGCCGCCAGACCACCACTGCCACTCCCAAGTTGCGCAGACCACCAAGGTAACCTCCTGCCCACCATGACATGCTCCCAGACCAAGGAATTGCTTTGAATCGCCATAGAATGCCATAGCCACCCCTCCCCTATTCCGCCGCTGCCCATGGAAGCCGCCGGCTGTCGCCCTGGCCAAATTGGCCAGCAAGGCTTTGTCTAGGGGTGGGCGCGGGCGCGAGCAATCATTTTGCGGATGCTCATGTCCGGCCAACACCTCTACCACCGGCGGCGATCTTCTTTGTTGTCAGCGAAGAGGGATGGATGCATAGTTCAATAATTCAGTTTTAATTCAGTAATTAATTTGGACTAATGAAGTTAGTTAACCCTAAACACCCACTAACCTTTGGGCCATACATATTAAGCAAATAGTAACCAGTCCCACATGTCATAGAGCCTGAATAGAAAATAAAAGACAAATTAAAACTGACGTAGGCCCCACCTATCAAAGAGAGTCTCTCTCTCTCTCTCTCTCTCTCTCTCTTCATTTTCTTAATTTTTGAATTAATTCAAACTAAGAACTTTAAAAAGGCATATCATATTCATCTTAGCTGCAAATTGGGTGAGAAAAATTTCTAAATTCATCTAAACCATGAATTTTGGAGATCATTTGAATTTTCTTGAGAATTTATTTGGTTTATTGATTTTTACCCAAATTTTTGTGTGGCGTAAATAGCGCACGGGGCACAAGAATAAGTAGAAGTCAAAGCAAGTCACGACTAGCAGGACCAAGCCAATTGCGACCCAGGCAAGCAAATACTTTGATTATGTTGAACCTATATTTTCTACAAATTATTTTCATTTTAAATTATCAAATCGTATGCTCTTATTTCATAGGCAAATCGATCTTTATTTTAAGATTCTAGTTACAAGCCCATTATTCAATTTGTTAGTATTTCGTTCCCTTGAGACATTCGAGTTATCAAGCCTTGTCACCCTAGAAAAATTATAATGGTAACTGTTGTAGGGGTAGCCCCACCTAAGCCCAGCAGGCCTGTCAGAGGATTGTAAGGCCCAAAATAGGACATGTATAATGACATGAGTACCCCTGAGAGGAGCACTCATATGTAAGGGTATAATTGTAAAAGCACTCCCCATATGGATGTATATATACAACATAGGCCATGGGGAGAAACCCGAAGCCATTCACTCACCTAACTCTCCACTACCATACTCTCTCTCTGTTTGGTCTGTAACCACGACAGTTGGCACCGTCCGTGGGGAGGACAAGAGCAAACTTCCAGATCCGGAGGATGGCACCAAAGAAATCTTCACCATCGGCGGCGAAGAAGAAGAAGACAGAAGCGGCGAAATCTCGCATCAACACCAGGACTTCGGCTTTAGCAGCTACAAGTACGGGTGGCGGTGCAGGTGTGACGACCGTGAACACCGACGTTCACGACGCGACGCCCAGCCCCACCACTGACGCAACGCCCAACCCCGCCACCTCCGCGACGAACAACCCCGCCACCAGCAACACAACGCCCGACCCCGCCAACGTCGCCGCGCCGCCAGACCCCGCCAACACCGCCCCGACGACCAACCCCGGCGATGGCAACGCAGGCGCGTCCACTTTCCCACCCGGCGTAGAAGCGGTGAATGGTCCCGGCGATGACGCGGACCTCGTCACCGGCTCCAGGGCCCTCCAGGACAACGCGGTGGGCAGCCTGGGCGCGCAGGCCGTGGTCACCGCTGTGCCGGTCATACCGCCGGGCGCACCGACGGCCCCAGCCACGTCCGCGGTGGAGACTGCCCTGCTGGCGGCCCTCAGCGCGTTTCAGCGGGAGCTAACAGACCTCCACAGAGCTGTGCGAGACATGCAAAAGGCTCGGAGGCAACACGCCCCCCTGGTGGTGGCATCGGAACCCGCTCCGGAGAGGGTGGATAGCCGCGACGCCCCTACGTCTAGTTGCGTCCCATTATGGCGCGTAGATCTGGAGTCCCCGCTCTCCGCGGGCCTACAGCAGGCAGCATGGCCTGAGGACTTCAAGTTCCCGAGCGTCATTGAGGCGTACAAGGGCGACTCCGACCCGCGAGAATTCATGCGCATGTATGAGACCACTATCAAAGCCGCTGGCGGAGACGACACCACGAAGGCAAAAAGACTCCCTCTCGTGCTACAAGGGGTGGCGTTGTCCTGGTTCTTCACCATTGAACCACAGTCCATCTACGTGTGGGAACAGATCCGCGATCGACTCTACAACAACTTCCAGGGAAACTACGTCGGGCGTGTCGATGCGGACCAGCTCTTCGCAGTCAAGCAAAAACCTGAGGAGAGGCTCCGGGATTACTTCAAGCACTTCGCGAAAGTACGTTGTCAGGTCAAGGACATCAACGAAACAACCATCATCAATGCAGCAATACAAGGCCTCCGATCGGGACCGATGGCCGAGTACAATGTGCACAAGCCCATTAAGACGGTCGCGAAGCTCTTCGATAAGATGGAAGAATACGCCAGAGCGGAAGAGGACGCGCGGCGGCGACACGGCGATGACTCCGACACCAACAAGGCGGAAGGCTCGGCAAAGAGCAAAGGCTCGCCGAAGCAGGGCTCCTCGAAAGGCAAACGCAAGCCGGAGCAGCCGAAGGGCGCCTCCGAACGCAAAGATTCCCAACACAATGACTCGTCAGGCGATAGGCTCAAGCGCGACCAACGCAAGTCCAGGAAACCTCGTTACGTCTTTGACATCGAGGGCGGCTCTGAAGATAACGCCTCCGCAGGTCACGCAGGCAGAGGGCGCCGGGGCAAAGGACGGGGGCGTGGCTGGGGTCGCGATGACAGAACCCGCGAAGAGTACAGCGACCATGTAACACCCCAGCCAATCAATGACCTGGAATGCTACCAAACTAATAACATAATAAGGAAACTAATATTCATATTGCAAAATTTCAGCAGAACTTCCTTTGTTTATTGAGTAAATCAAAGGTTTCAACAAGCATAATCAACTGATATGAATACCAATAAGCAATAAGTTCATTTATAAGCAAAACTGGGTTATGAACACCATCGCACTCATAACCATACTACTTAGATAAAGAACGGAATCAAAGCAAATAAGTCCTATTCTTTATTACACATTGAACCTGATAGACAATAATCAAATACCACTTAAATTATTCAGCAAATAATGTTTAATGTTCTTTCTTCCTTCCATGGTAAATAGACCGTGCATGTGCATCAAAACTAATCCCTCTTTATTCCCATGCATGCCGATCTCATGTAGGTACCTAAAAACAAACAACAACAAACAACAACAAGAGTGAGTTCATAGACTCAGCAAATATAAATAGTGCCAGCAAGGATAAAGGTGAACATCACTTCACAAATTCATCCATAAATCATATGAATAAACATGCTATGCAATATGATCAAAAATCTCTTTATCTCTTCTCTTGCGCATTTTACCGGTAATGCGGAGTGTGCATCCGTCAATGCACACCCATGCTGTACCCTCAGTACAGGGACCAGTGCCCATACTCCACAAGTATGGGGACCTTTAGCCCGTCATGACAACAACATGTCGGGGACCTCGGCGCTTGGTCATCTCGTGACCAAGACTTCAATAAATCAGCATGATGCACAAATGTGAATGTCTCAATAAATAAAACTTGCATTCACAACAACTATGCATCTTAAATTCTCAGGAACTCTTTCAATTGCAAACTACCATAAACAATATCAACATATCATTATCATGATCAAGATCACATATTCTCAAAGCATGGAATAACCATCTTCATAGCAACAATCATCAACAATCCACACCATAAAATTTAAACCATCATTATACTTGCCTTAACCACGAGAAAATGGGGAATGATCAGAAGGCGCGGCCCCTGGGATCCTTCCTCCTCCTGAATAATAATTATAATGATTGCTAAGACAACAGCAGCAAGTTTTTAGATTAAATAAAAACACCCCAAACTAACCCAACCTTTTTAGCTTGAACCAAAACCCCAAATCCTTTCGGCATCCTGTCCCCCTCCACGGACAGCCAACTTCAAAAATTCATATCTATTGGTACAGAAGTCCGAATGGGGAGTTCTCAGACTTTCTGGAAATATAATTAAATTATCTAACTAAACCTAGTTGGTGAGCCTTTCTGATTCGGCCATACTCTACCCGCACCAACTGGTTTTCTTAAAACGTCAAATTCTCGTCAGGCTCTCTGGACCGAGCACTAAAAATACCATAACTTTCTGTACGAGTGTTCGAATCACGATTTCTTGGACTTCCTGGAAAGATAAGACAATTACCTACAACTTTCATTATACTGAGGTTCTCTAATTCTCCCAATTTCTAATCGCAAAACTCGATCTCCCAAAACCTGACGGAAAACCCACCGATCCGCAGAACAGTTCCGCTAATAAAATCATAACTTCTGCTACAGAGATCCAAATGACGCGTTCTAGCACTTCATGGAAAGATAATGACATCCTCTACAACTCTCTAGGCAAAGTCAGACCTAAATCCCCACGAATCTTCCCAAAACAGCCGACTAACCCGATCTGTTCTAGCAGTCCAGAATACCGACATTGATTACGCAATAGAATATACATCTATTAGGGAAGAACAGGGATTACCCTTGGCGAATCGCTGTAGAAATACCACGTACACTCCACGAATTCCTCCTCTCCTTCTTTTCCTCTTTCCCTTCTTCTTCTTCCCTTCCTCCAACCCAATCGCCTAGCTGCGCTTAATCCTTTCCCCGATCATTCGGCAACAATTGGAGGTCTTGATCACCGGCAATGGAGGAGAGGGGAGGAGGAGTCGCTGCTGGACGGTGCGAGGCAGAGGAGGCGTACAAGGGAAGGGGGTGGCGGCTAGGGTTAGAGGAGGTGGCGCCTCCACCCTTAGGCGAAATCCACAGGCCAAAGCCCAGGCCAGGTTGCAATAAAAATTCAGAAATTCCCCTAAAACTGATATTTTACTTTTCCCTTTAAGGTCCTTCTCCCGATTAATTGATTATTCGCCAAAACTCTTCCGGGACATTACATTTACCCCCCTTAAACA
Source organism: Dendrocalamus sinicus (assembly GCA_036346575.1). Classification (NCBI taxonomy): domain Eukaryota; kingdom Viridiplantae; phylum Streptophyta; class Magnoliopsida; order Poales; family Poaceae; genus Dendrocalamus; species Dendrocalamus sinicus. Next base: position 6,760,030 of record CM070653.1, on the reverse strand, counting down.
GAATTCGACCCAATTCTAACCGTACCCTCACCGAGATTAATTACAATTGAACTTGATCATAAAACACGCTTTGGCGTGAATAACTCGGATATTGTTCACGCATCGAGATTCCAATTCCCATGTAGCCTCCCTTTCGGTTTCTTTGCGACGAGCACCTTGACATATTTTAAAGTTTTGTTCCTCAACGCCTTCTCGATCTTTCCGCCTTTGGTTTAGACTCAAAGGACAGATCTTGCTCAAGTATTAATGGTTCCAGTGTGATATGAAGCTCTGGATCTCTCAGGTATTTCCTCAACATAGACACGTGAAACACGTTATGCACTCCGCGCATAGATTCTGGAAGATCCAAGCGGTATGCCAACCTCCCAACTCGCGCCAAAATCGTGAAAGGCCCAACGTACCTCGGGCTAAGCTTCCCTTTGGTACCGAACCTCACCACACCCTTGGTAGGAGATACTCTCAAGAGCACCTGATCCCCCACTTCAAATTCCAGATCCCTCCTCCTCACATCAGCATAACTTTTCTGCCTGCTCTGGGCGGCCAACAAATTCTGCCTCACCAAGGCCACTCTTTCAACTGTCTGTTGGACCCAATCCGGACCCAAAACTGCCTTCTCGCCCACCGCCTCCCAGCAAAGGGGCAACCTGCATTTTCGGCCATATAATACTTCAAATGGTGCAGCCTTGATACTTGAATGATAGCTGTTATTATAGGCAAATTCCGCTAAAGGCAGCTGATCTTCCCAACTACCCCTCCAAGACAAGACACAGGACCTTAACATATCTTCCAAGGTCTGGATGGTGCGCTCTGACTGTCCATCTGTCTGAGGGTGAAATGCCGTACTCAGGCGGAGCTGGGTGCCCAATGCACTCTGCAAACTCTCCCATAACTTGGAGACAAACTTGGCGTCTCTGTCTGAAATTATGGTCTTTGGCACACCATGAAGTCTCACAATCTCTCGCACGTAAATAGGAACCAAATCGCTCGCTGAGCTGGTCGTACGAATGGGAATGAAGTGAGCCGACTTGCTAAGTCGATCCACTATCACCCAAACAGCATCCTTCCCTCGCGGTGACCGAGGCAATGCAACCACAAAATCCATAGAAATATCATCCCAAGGCCACTGAGGGACCTCTAATGGCTGCAACAACCCTGCTGGTCTCTTATGTTCCGCCTTCACTTGCTGACAAACACCACAAGAAGCCACATAATTCGCTATATCCACCTTCATCCGTTTCCACGAAATTGTTTCAAATCACGGTACATCTTTGTCTCCCTGAATGAGCGATATATGGGGTGCGATGTGCTTCCTCAATATATCACCTTTAACCTCTCGCATACGTGGCACCAGATCGTCCCTTAAAATGCACTGTACGGACTCATCCAAACTGAAATCCCTTCCTTGCCCATCTCTATCGCTTCGACCCTTTGCAATAGCGATCATCATTTGTTGTGCCTCCCGCTGCGCTCTGGAATGGCTGACTCCAAGATCAACTGTGACTCCACCCGTGCCGTGCCCGCATAACAATATGATATCCCCATACGGTCAAAATCAGCAATAAGACAATCCAGTGTAGCAGGCGTCGCCTTGCGACTAAGTGCATCAGCCACCACGTTGGCCTTACAGGTGATCTTGAATGGTGAGATCGTAATCCTTAATCAACTCCACCATCTGCGTTGCCTTAAATTCAGGTCCTTCTGGGTAAAAATATACTTAAGACTCTTATGATCGGTGAACACGTCACAAGACTCACCATACAGGTAGTGCCTCCAAAGTTTCAATGCAAACACTACGGCGGCCAACTCTAGGTCATGGGTTGGGTAATTCGCTCATGTTTCTTGATTGCCTTGGCGCATAGGCTATAACCTTACCATCTGCATGAGAACACATCCAGTCCAACTCGTGAGGCATCGGAGAAAACCGTGAAACGTTTCCACGGTTCCGAAGCAGTGAGAACAGGCGGTCACCGACTTTTCCTTCAAAATCTGAAAGCTGCGCTCACAATCATCATCCCACAAGAACCTCACATCCTTCTGTGTGAGCCTTGATAAAGGCTTGGCAATGATGGAGAAATCTTGCACAAATCTCCGTAATAGCTTTGCCATCCCGAGAAACTCCTCACCTCCTTGACATTGGTCGGTCTTCCCCACTCCACCACTTGTAGAAACCTTACTTGGATCAAGCGATATTCCCTTATCACCGATGATATGCCCCAAGAACCCCACTGTGACACCGAACTCGCATTTCTTTAACTTAGCAAAGAACTTATGCTCCTTAATGTTTCAGTACAAGCCTTAAATGTCGTTCATGTTACGCTTCAGTCTTTGAGTAAATCAAGATATCATCAATGAAGACAACTACAAAGTCATCCAGATACTCGTGCAACATCCTGTTCATTGTCTCCATGAAAGCAGCAGGGGCATTCGTTAGTCCAAAAGACATAACTTTAAATTCAAAGTGCCCATACCTCGTGGAGAATGCCGTTTTCTCAATATCCTCCTCTCGGACAGGGATCTGGTTGTATCCCGACTGGAGATCAATCTTGGAGAATACCTTAGCTCCTCTCAACTGATCAAATAAATCTTCAATGCGGGGTAAAGGGTACTTATTCTTGATGGTCAACTGGTTGAGAGCACGATAATCAATACACATGCGCCAACTTCCATCTTTCTTCTTGGTAAATAGCACCGGTGCCCCCCACGGCGACACACTCGGTCGAATAAGGTCCTTCACTCTCAAATCATCTAACTGCTTCTTTAGTTCTTCCGAAAGGTCGAGCCAACCGATGCGGGTCATAGAAGCTGGTCGTGCCCACGGCACTAAATCAATCTGAACTCCTTTGGGCGCGAGGTGGCATCCACGCAACTCTGCTGAATACATCCAAGAATTCTCGGACCACCGAATACTTTCGCAATCAAAGAGGAATTTGGCTTTTCCACTAGGGATAAAAGAAATCCACTCTTTCTTGCTCTCTTGCCGGAGATCTGACTAGCCAAACACACTAGGTGAAAAGAGAGCCTTGCCTGGAAAACTATCTCGACCCGACGGCGCTTGCGAGTTCTTGTCTTCAAAAACATGATATGACAAACACGGTAACTATGTAACCAATCCATTCCCAAAATAACATTAAACGGCTCCATCCTCATAACCATCATTAGCAACAAAACCTCCCCATCTATAGTAAGCACACATCCCGAGCAGTGTGGGCTGGAAAGAATTCCCAGTGCAAATTAACTAGGATGGTGAGCTATTTGCTGCATACTCAAATTTGCCGCTAGCAAACTCTAAAGATGCAAAGGAAAAAGTAGCCCAGTCAAACAAAACAAAAGCCTCCACTTGAGTCCACCAAAGCGCACTGTCACCACATCGGGACGACCACCGACTCAGCGATCGGCATGGCATAGGAGGCGAGGTGGGGCGGTGGTGCCCCAACACAGGTGTGGCGGTGCCGCCGCTGAAGTCTTGAAGGCGCCACACTGGAAACAATGCCGCGGGGAAGGCGGCCAAAAGTACCTGGTGGCATCCCTCCGGAGAAGGGTAGTGAGGTGGCGGCACCCAAGGCGAGGAGGAGCGCTGCTAGCATCTGCACCGACCCTCGAGAAGAAGAGCGTGGCGCTGAAGATGATGCTTGAGCTGGTTCCCATTTAATGATCTTTGGCGGGATTCCGCACAAACCAATGCCTTGTGGCCCTCGACCACAATGGCGACAAGCTCAGACCAAGAACACTCAGAGCACGATGGCGCCTCCACATTTGAAACATTTCATTCCTCGTCCCGGGAAATTTGGGCGCATCATAGGAGCATTTCTTTGAAGATCGAAAGGTAGATGATGCAGGACTTGGTGAACTTGGACTTGAATGAATTTTGTGGGCCTTTAAACTTCTTGGGAGGCAGCGCGCTGATCCACTATCGCCATAACTCTTCTTAGATCGCTCTCAGTACCCTCGAAGTCGCATTACCACTGTACCCTCCCAAGCTGCATTTCTAGCTCCATGCTCCTAGCTTGCTCCACCAAAGAGCCAAAGTCACAGCTCCAAAGCTCCCAACACTTGGCGAAACTCTGCTGAGCCCTCTGCAAAACCTCTTGGCTTTCTCCACATCATTAGTAGCCACAAATGGTACAAAGCGGATTAAATTATTAAAACCCGCTTCATACTCGACACGGTCATCTTACCACCTTATAGCTGTTCAATGATACCTCCATCCTTTCCACAAATGATGCAGGTAAAACCTCCTCTGAATCGCTCCACAAATTGTTCCCAAGTCATTGGTCCTTGGGCGTGATTCTGGTGACAGGACTCCTTCCCACGGATATCGCTTGCCCCTTCAAGCGAAAAGCCACATCTGAACCCTCTGCTCCGAAGTCAAACCCAACACTCCCAAATGCCTCTCGATGTGCCGTAGCCAGTTAGCAGCATCCACTGGCGTGCCCAACCCGTCAAAGGTGTCCAACCTCAAAGCATTCCACTGATGCAGTCCCATGACACCCATCGCCGGTACTGGCGTAGGTACCGCCACGGGTGCGGCAATAGGTGCAGCTGGTGGAGTTTGGTTCCCCTGAATCGCTGAAGCAACCTCTTCCTCTGACCCCACAGAACTAGCCTCCCGGCTCAGAGTTACGAACTTGGTGAGGCACGGCTGGCCTCGTCCGGCACCTTGCCGACCACGACCACGGCCTCTACCCCTTGCCATCACTATAATACAAACAAACACAGAGTCACGCATTAAGTACACAATCATCAATGATAATCGATAGCAATTTAGATGCAATGCAAATCCCACTCCCACCTACTGTGCTTAGTGTGTCAAGTTTAAGATTTCATTAACCACGGACCTCTGACCGCTCGATACTAAGCTGTAACACCTCACCAATCAATGACACGGAATGCTACCAAACTAATAACATAATAAGGAAACTAATATTCATCTTGCAAAATTTAGCAGAGCTTCCTTTGTTTATTGAGTAAATCAAAGGTTTCAACAAGCATAATCAACTGATATGAATACCAATAAGCAATAAGTTCATTTATAAGCAAAACTGGGTTATGAACACCATCGCACTCATAACCATACTACTTAGATAAAGAACGGAATCAAAGCAAATAAGTCCTATTCTTTATTACACATTGAACCTGATAGACAATAATCAAATACCACTTAAATTATTCAGCAAATAATGTTTAATGTTCTTTCTTCCTTCCATGGTAAATAGACCGTTCATGTGCATCAAAACTAATCCCTCTTTATTCTCATGCATGCCGATCTCATGTAGGTACCTAAAAACAAACAACAACCACAACAACAAGAGTGAGTTCAAGGACTCAGCAAATATAAATAGTGGCAGCAAGGATAAAGGTGAACGTCACTTCACAAATTCATCCATCAATCATATGAATAAACATGCTATGCAATATGATCAAAAATCTCTTTATCTCTTCTCTTGCGCATTTTACGGTGTCACGGAGTGTGCATCCGTCAATGCACACCCATGCTGTACCCTCAGTACGGGGACCAGTGCCCATACTCCACAAGTATGGGGACCTTTAACCCGTCATGACAACAACATGTCGGGGACCTCGGCGCTTGGTCATCTCGTGACCAAGACTTCAATAAATCAGCATGATGCACAAATGTGAATGTCTCAATAAATAAAACTTGCATTCACAACAACTATGCATCTTAAATTCTCATGAACTCTTTCAATTGCAAACTACCATAAACAATATCAACATATCATTATCATGATCAAGATCACATATTCTCAAAGCATGGAATAACCATCTTCATAGCAACAATCATCAACAATCCACACCATAAAATTTAAACCATCATTATACTTGCCTTAACCACGAGAAAATAGGGAATGATCAGAAGGCGCGGCCCCTGGGATCCTTCCTCCTCCTGAATAATAATTATAATGATTGCTAAGACAACAGCAGCAAGTTTTTAGATTAAATAAAAACACCCCAAACTAACCCAACCTTTTTAGCTTGAACCAAAACCCCAAATCCTTTCGGCATCCTGTCCCCCTCCACAGACAGCCAATTTCAAAAATTCATATCTATTGGTACAGAAGTCCGAATGGTGAGTTCTCAGACTTTCTGGAAATATAATTAAATTATCTAACTAAACCTAGTTGGTGAGCCTTTCTGATTCGGCCATAGTCTACCCGCACCAACTGGTTTTCTTAAAACGTCAAATTCTCGTCAGGCTCTCTGGACCGAGCACTAAAAATACCATAACTTTCTGTACGAGTGTTCGAATCACGATTTCTTAGACTTCCTGGAAAGATAAGACAATTACCTACAACTTTCATTATACTGAGGTTCTCTAATTCTCCCAATTTATAATCGCAAAACTCGATCTCCCAAAACCTGACGGAAAACCCACCGATCCGCAGAACAGTTCCGCTAATAAAATCATAACTTCTGCTACAGAGATCCAAACGACGCGTTCTAGCACTTCATGGAAAGATAATGACATCCTCTACAACTCTCTAGGCAAAGTCCAGACCTAAATCCCCACGAATCTTCCCCAAAACAGCCGACTAACCCGATCTGTTCTAGCAGTCCAGAATACCGACATTGATTACGCAATAGAATATACATCTATTAGGGGAAGAACAGGGATTACCCTTGGCGAATCGCTGTAGAAATACCACGTACACTCCACGAATTCCTCCTCTCCATCTTTTCCTCTTTCCCCTTCTTCTTCTTCCCTTCCTCCGAACCCAATCGCCTAGCTGCGCCTTAATCCTTTCCCCCGATCATTCGGCAACAATTGGAGGTCTTGATCACCGGCAATGGAGGAGAGGGGAGGAGGAGTCGCTGCTGGACGGTGCGAGGCGAGGGAGGCGCACCACGAGAGGCGGCACAAGGGAGGGAGGCGCACAAGGAAGCGGGGTGGCGGCTAGGGTTAGAGGAGGTGGCGCCTCCCCCTTAGGCGAAATCCACAGGCCAAAGCCCGGCCCAGGTTACAATAAAAATTCAAAAATTCCCCCCTAAAACTGATATTTTACTTTTCCCTTTAAGGTCATTCTCCCCGATTAATTGATTATTCGCCAAAACTCTTCCGGGACATTACAGACCAGCACCACGGGCAGTGGTGCGAAGTCCACGGCCGAGGCAACCATGACACGCGCGCTTGCGCCACTATCGCAGCGCTCCGGCAGAGCGTGGCCAGGGACAAAAACCCGGAGGCACGCGCACCCATCGTGGCCCACGTCCAACACCCCCAGGACCAAGGAATGCAGCCCCAAGAAGGCCTCCTGCGACTTCAGGCCCATGTGCAGCAACCTCGGGAGGGCCTCCTGCAGTTACAAGCCCCGGAAGGAGCCCAGCGCAGGGTCATAAACGTCATTTTTGGAGGCTCCTCGTTGGAGTTCGCCTCAGCGCGGCAACAGAAGGCCTACACGAGGAGGCTGCACCACGTCCCGACATACCCAGCGCAGGCGCCGCCGGAGTGGGCACAACACGAAGTCACATTCACGCCCGCTGACGCTGAAGGCGTGGAGTTCCCCCACCAAGACCCTCTGGTCGTCTAGGTCCTCGTAGCAGGATGCGAGGTCAGGCGTGTCCTGGTCGATGGAGGAAGCTCCGCGAACATCTGTTCGCGCGCGACCTTCGACGGATGGGGATCCTCGAGTCGGTTGGGCCCTTCAGGCATCCCGTTGCAAGGCTTTGGAGGGCAACCTTTGTGCGCTTTGGGCCAAATATGCCTCCAAGTCTCCTTCGGCCAAAACGACAACGTGAGGAGTGAAGACGCCATCTTCGATGTGGTCAACATTGCATACCCCTACAACGCCATATTGGGGCGGCCGCTCCTAAACACTCTCGGGGCAGTCCTACACCACGGCCTCCTGTGCATGAAGCTTCCCGGACCGCGGGCCATCATCATCGTCCATGGCGACCAGGACATGGCTTAGCGCATAGAGCTTGGCGCCAAGGGTCCATGCCACGCGGCTCGCCAAGGCACCTAGGCTGGGTGTGCAGATGCGGAGCACCCGGGAGCCCCCGGAGAGCGTCTCACACTCCTCGTGCACAAAGTTGTCCCAGCAGCAGCGGCTCGTCAGCGGTCGCCCTCGTCCTAATAGCGGTTAGTGGTCGATATCTCCCCTTTTTTGGAACTGCTCACCCGCGCAAATGGGAATTTAATAAAGTTCACCGTTTGCACAAATATTTCTTGTTTCCCACAACAAAGACACGCGTTCGCGCGTGCACTCTCCGTCAAAGACACGGGTATGAGTATAAACAGAGACACGTGTTCGCGTGTGCACTCTCCGTCAAAGACACGGGTATGAGTATAAACAAAGACACGCGTCCGCGCGCGCACTGTCTGTCAAAGACACGGGTATGAGTATAAACAAAGACACGCGTTCGCGCGCGCACTGCGTCCGCACGCGCACTCTCCGTCAAAGACACGGGTATGAGTATAAACAAAGACGCGCGTCCGCGCGCGCACTCTCCCTCAAAGACACGGGTATGAGTATAAACAAAGACACGCGTCCGCGCGCGCACTCTCTGTCAAAGACACGGGTATGAGTATAAACAAAGACACGCGTTCGCGCGCGCACTCTCTGTCAAAGACACGGGTATGAGTATAAACAAAGACACGCGTCCGCGCGCGCACTCTCTGTCAAAGACATAGGTATGATTATAAACAAAGACGAGCAGAGGGACGCCTCCGCACGCACTCTATGGAGTATAAATAAGACGTAGCGTTGAGATCCGCCTCCGCACGCACCTCACCGCCCGCAACGCACAGAGGCTTGCCTCCGTGCGCAGTCCACGGACTCTAAATAAGACGTAGCGTTGAGGTTTGCCTCCGTACGCACTCTACGGAGTATAAATAAGACGTAGCATTGAGGTCCGCCTTCGCACGCACCTCACCGCCCGCAACGCACAGAGGCTTGCCTCCGCGCGCAGTCCACGGACTCTAAATAAGACGTAGCGTTGAGGTTTGCCTCCGCACGCACTCCACGGAGTATAAGTAAGACGTAGCGTCAAGGTCCGCCTCCGCACGCACCTCACCGCCCGCAACGCACAAAGGCTTGCCTCCGCACGCAGTCCACGGACTCTAAATAAGATGTAGCGTTGAGGTTTGCCTCCGCACGCACTCTCCGGAGTATAAAAAAGACGCGGATGTTATCCCTGCGCACTCTACGGAGTATAAACAAGACACGAACCCCGTGCACGCATGGGCGTTGCTCCTGTGCGTACTCTCCGGAGTATAAATAAGATGTGGAGTATAAAAGAAACGCGGAGGCCATCCCGGCGTACGCTACGGAGTGCAAAGCGCACCACGGGAGCCCACTCCCATGCGCACCCCGCGAAGTACCAAGGTGACGCACGAGAGGCTAGCTCCCGCGCGAGCGCATCTGCGGGCGAAAGGCACCAGAGACTGTCCTTGCGCAATCCTAGGGGACGGAGCGCTCGCGTGTCTACTGAAGGACTACGGGCAGGCTACACTAGCGCAAATTAAAAATTTCTACCCGTAAACCAAGATCACTGCAGTTATAGATCACGGTCTTACCACTAGACGCGCAGGTGCGGAATGATGCGGCACGTCGGGCGAGTAGTCGTACTAAGTTGATGCAGCACGTCGGGCGAGTAGTCGTACTACTTCCTCGCCCACGTCGCGGCCCCACGTACAACTCCTCTCTGCGATTCGTCCAAGCGCTACGGATGCAGCGCCGCCAAAAGTATCCACACGTGCGGGAGAGCGGCGCGCGCCGGATTACTAGATCCGCGCGGCGACGAGGGCATGGGAGGGTGGCGGCCGGGGTTTGAGGAGGTCACGGAATTCACTCTTTAACCCATGCGCCCTTGCCCTCCTTTTATAGGCGTCCTTACAATGGGCTTCTACGAATGGAGGCCCATTAGGACTCAATACCAGTCTAACCGGATCCAATCCGAATTAGGCTTGACCCTTAAGTGTGTGACCCTATAGGTTCACGTATGTTTAGACATGGCGAGTATACCTACTCGGTCAATAGTTGGTAGCGACCTCTAGCAAGGCGTGCCAACTCCTAAACATACACAAAGATCATATCGGACGAACCATCACAACTTTATGTACATGCCAATCCCTTTGCCTAACGATATTTGGTCGAGCTTCAAGCTGACCACTCTTTCTCGATCTGTGATCCGGAATCCCTTACTAGGTTAACTCTTAACCTTAAGTAGCATGGCCATGCATTTCGGATCCGATCACTCGAGGGCCGAGATATCTCTCTCGGTAGAGAGGGCAAATCCCATCTCGATCGACCATGCCTCGCGGCATGCTTCATGACAAACCCGAAAGCTATCTTTATAACTACCCGATTCACTGAGTAGCGTTTGATAGCCCCTAAGTAGGTCGATTCACATCTCAAGTACATGCGACAATCTCAGGTCTAAGGACAAGGCGTACACATTGTGTAGAGAGAGAACCATAAGTATAATTGTTATGTCTCATGTTGGGTCGGTCCAACCCCATGTTCTAAACATGTGTCCACATTATTGGTTTGACATCTCCATGTCTATGACCTGTGAAACATGGTCATCAACCGATACATGTGCTAATCCACTATTCACGTGTGTCCTCACATGAACTTCGACTAGGGACAACTTTAGAATAACCATACAAGTAAAGAGTTAAACAAACAAGTCACATACTTGTTAATCAACACAAAGGCAATATTCAAGGAACATTTATTAAATCATGGATACAACGAAATATCATCATCTCTATGATTGCCTCTAGGGCATATTTCTAACATCTACCTCGACTAAGGCACCAACTCCGCTGCCACCACTTCGAAGGGTAGGGGACGGAGCGCTCGCGCGTCTACTTCGACTAAGGCGCCAGCTCCGCTGCCACCACTTCGAAGGGTAGGGGACGGAGCGCTCACGCGTCTACTTCGACTAAGGTGCCAGCTCGCTGCCACCACCGAAGGATGAGTGCGGGCGCTCGCGCGTCTACCTCGACTAAAGCGCGGCTCGCGCCACCACTCGAAGGGTAGGGGCGGGCGCGCGCGCGTCTACCTCGACTAAGGCGCCAGCCCGCTACCACCACTTGAAGGGTAGGGGCGAGCAATCGCGCGTCTACCTTGGCTAAGCGCGCCTCTGCTGCCACCGCCGAAGGATAGGGACGAGCGCTCGCGCGTCTACCTCGACTAAGGCGCGCGGCCAGCGCCACCACTTCGAGGATAGGGGCGGAGCGGCGGCGCGTCTCGCCGACTAAGCGCCGGCTCGCCGCCACCACTTCGAAGGTAGGGGCGGGCGCTCGCGCGTCTCGCCGTCTGGCGCCAGCTCCACTGCCACCACTTCGAAGGGATAAGGGACGGAGCGCTCATGCGGTTACTGCAACTACGCGTCCACCTTGACCACCCTATCCTCGCGAGGTGCAAACCGTCGTGTACGGGCGAATGTAGTAACCTTCTGAGTTTACCATGGGACAGCGTAGCCAGAGGGGCGGAGACGCACTTCACAAGCTCCAATCAAGACTATTCTTTGCATTCGCTAAGGACGCTTACAAAGGCACACAAACACCTCCGGCGCATGAGGCCGCTACTCGGCAGGTTCATCCTTAACATGCGTCCGTGCCGAGGCTCCGCTCGAGGACGCCCGACCCGCCCAAAAATCCAACACTTCCTCGGCCCTTCGCCAGCGCTGAAGACGCCGTCGGGTCGCAAGGTCGGAAATCAGCAGCCGGCCCCGGTTGTGTAGCTGCTCGGGACAAGGGGGCAAGAATCAGAACAACGGTGAAATAACTTCGTACTTTATTCAAAAAAGAAACGGCATCGAGTACAATGCACGCCAACACGCGACAGCCTCCCGTCACACCTGTGGGTTCGCAGCATCCTCCGGGGCCGCAGCGCCATCCTCGTCATGCTGTGGGATCTCGTCCAGAAACTGGCCAAGGTTTCCCTCGTCGTGTAAGTTATTCCACTGCTCGACTATGGCTACGGCCTCCCCGCAGTACTCCCATATCCGCTCATGGAAAAACTTCACGGCGCGGCGAACAACGCGCACGGCACCGGACATTACCCCGCCTCCGGCGGGCATCTCCAGTCGAGGATCGGCTAGCCCGGCAACATGTTCACAGCCGCGGAGTCGCAGGAGCGCGCATATCAGACACGACCCATGTAGGCGCAGTGGTTGCCAAAGGTCGTTGCGGCACCGCGTGCAATGTCGGCCGCATCTCCGATCCACGGAAGCGACCGCGACAGGTCCTCGAGCCCGAAGGAGCGCGCTGGCACTTCGGCGACAAGCCCCTTAAGGGTGTCTTCCACGGCCAGCATAGCATCCCAAGCAGCTACCGAAGCGTCGCCCAAGGCTCTCTCCCGCTCCGCGAGAGAGGCGGCAAGCTCGCTGTTCTCCCTCTCCAACGCAGCGACTTGTTGCAGCAGGCCGTCTCACTCCGCAGCAGCTTCCTGCCGCACAGCTTCGGCAGCCAACTCCCGTGCCATGGCAACAAGCTCCTCGGTGCGCATCTTCATCTCCCCGCACTCCACTTCCAAGCGGCGTATACGAGCGTCCTGGGCAGAGCGTACCCCAGCAGCTCCATGCAGCTCCCCTTCAACGGCCTGCAGCCCACCCCGTAGCGCTCCTTGCTCGCGAGCGTGAGCTGCTTGCAGGGCCTGGGCTAGCATGAGTGTCTGCACAGCAGAGGAATTAGCAAGTGCTAAACGGCTGTGAGTGGGCCAAAAGACAGGCGCTTACCCTCACTCCCGATACTTCCAATGCGTCCCGATACTCCTCTAGGATAAGTGCCGCTGCGAGAGGAAGTATAAGATTATCACGCAAGACACGGAAAAAATTGTGTTAAAGGTATGCCGTCCTAGCCTGCCCTCGGTGGCAGATGGGGGACCTTGCTGGGATGCCTCCCGACCACAGGCGGGGCGCGGCGACCGGCCCTTACGGAGGCGCGACCGCGGGGCTGCGGGACCTCCGAGTTGGGACCCAGCGCCACGATCGTTGCGGCCCGAGGGGCCGGGAGGGCGCGGGGTAGAGGAACTTCGGTGCTCAACGCGGAGTCCCACAAGCTCCCAACACCGGTCGCCATGGCAAACCCTCGCGAGGTCCACTGAAGGGAGGACCGTAGGCGTGGCCGCTTCGCCTGAGGGGAAGACCCCACCTCGGTAGCCGCTACAAAAGGAGCCTCTGTGGCAACAATATTCACCGAAGGGGTCTCCGCAGCTACAACGTCAGTGGCCGGGGACTTCATCATCACGACCTCCGCGGGGGGCACCTCCGCCTCGGTCGCCACTGTTGGTGAAGACCGCGCTCCGCATTCTCCCGCGGAAGGCAGCCCCGCCACAGCCGTGGCTGCGGGCGAAGCCTCTGCACCGGTGCCACCAGTCAACACCAGCTCCGCCTCGGCGACTGTCGTGGGCGACGAGACCCCCCTCTCCTGGTAACCCGCGGCGCGCTCTCCGCCCCTGGCGCCTTCGCCCTCGATGCTCGCGCCTTCCTCCAAGTCTGAGTCGGCGTACTTCGTGGAATCCGACTCCGGGCTCGCCGCGCCGGCGGGAGCAGCGGCAACCACCGTGCAGGGCGTGGCCGCAGCGGTCCGGGTCCTCTTCCGGGATGACGCTTTCGTCCTCGTGGCACGGTCACCCTGATGTTGCGGGTCCAGAGGGGTGCGATCCAGCACGGGAAGCCCTAAGGCCTCGCACACGCAGTTTATCCACCCCAATCTCGCCGCCGCAGTCATAGCTGTGCGTTGCCCATGCTCTCTAGCGGTGTATGGCCCAAGGAACACGCGCGCGGTGCGCTCCGCGTCCTCCAGGCGAGTTCCTGCGCAAGGCAGAAAGCACAGTTACACACAATGCAATACGTACGCACGGAGGCGAGCAAACGGATGGTTGAACGTTGTCGTCCCGACGTTCCCCGGCCGTGAAGCGCCAATCGCGGGCAAGCGGTGTCGCACCGTACATTATGTACTCCTCAGTGAGGTCGCGCATATTGAAGTGGGCAGTGACCCCCACAAGTCTTCGCGCCCTTCGCCGATCTTCCTGGTCAAGGGTTAGGCCAGGTGTGGTCTTGAATGCAATCAGCCCGCCCGTGCACTCAAGGCCGCTACCACTCGCCACACGGTGATAGAACCACTACCTCGTCCAGTTGGACTCAAATTTCACTCGTGTCGAGTTCGCGGGGAAGAGCCTTCTGCACGATGCCCGCAGAATGAAGTTGACGCTGCCAAACTTCGACAGCGTCCCGTCCTTCCGCTCCTTCGGTTGGCACCGGGCTCCGTGCAAGTATGCGAACAATGAGGCGCTGGGCCAACATGCTTCCGAGCGAAGGGCCCAGCTGTACACAGCAAGGCGGGCCACCGCGTTCGGACTCAGTTGCGACAACTCCAGCTTGAAGGTCCGCAGCATGTCCCCGACAATCGCTGCGGACGGTATGCAAAGTCCGGCTTTGAAGTAGGCGACAAAGACGATCGCCTCCGACTTCTCAGGGCGCGGCTCCGTCTCATCATCGACGGGCAGCCGCACCGCTTGGCGGTCCGATAGCCTCGCCTCGCGCAACAGTGACCGAATCGTGTCCTCCGTCACGAGTGTGCGGCCCAAGTCACCGGAGTACGGACTTTCTTCTTCTTCGCCGCCCACCACTTGTCTGCCGTTGCCGGATCGCGCTCCTCAAGCGCGTACTTCACCTCAAGCAGCGAGGACCACCGGCGGATGGTGTAGCCGCCCACCTGAGCACGCTCGTTGCAAGTCGCCATCGGCATCCACGGGTACTCGACGGCAAAAAGGAGCGCAGGAACAGGACGAGCAAATATAGGAGGCGGCGTGAACAACTAGAAAGCGTATGGAGGAGGTGCAGGCACAACACCACGGGGGGTACTTAAAGACCCCTCGCCTCCCACCATCGGTAAGCGCAAACGGCGGATGACAACCGCTCACCTCCCCACGTGCGAAGCCGAAGCGTCGCAAGAGCACACGTAGCCCACATATGACCGTGGTCGTACAGAGTCCTGTCACTGCACGACGTGCCACTAGCGTCCCACCGCGTGTCGGTCAGCGTAGGGAACAAATGCAGGTTGCACGACCTGACATAGCCTTTGGCGCGCGTCGGCGTGGTTCTTCGGACCCTTTAACCGCAATAGTCCAAACGGGGTCTTCGCCGCCCCGACTTTGGCCGCACCTGTCCGAAGGGACACCGCTGCGAAGGTGCCGGACTGGACCATCTGGGGCGGAGTTTGGGGTGCGAGGTATCCCCCACTCCGGTTGCGGCTCCAGCTCCGCCTCAGCCCCCCACACCAGTTTGGGCTCCGGCATTGACTCCGGCCTTGGCGTCGGCATCGGCTCCGACCTTATGCCCGGGAGGCAACCTCGCCCCTGATACCGTAGGGCAAGGAGGACTTCGCCATCCTGCACGGGGGACAACCGCAAATCTGCATGACAAAGGCAACTGAAGGTCGGCAAAAAGCACAACCGCTAGCAGCCGGGGACGCACGTTGGAAGGTAGGCAGCCAGCGCGCGGCGCGCCTACAGCGCCGCGCCACGTACCCCGCCCCCCTCGGGAAGGAGCTTGACCGCTGACAGCCCGTGACGCGCCAATCATGGCCAGCCGCGTGTGCACCCCGAGTGGACAAGCACGTACGACTACAGCAACCTGCTCGAGCCAGCCCAGGGGTCGGCGCGATTCCCGGAGCCATTAAGGCGCACTACCGCGGGGTCGCGTTCACCGCAGGGAGTGCCTTGCTTTAAGCAGCGCACCACCTGGATATAGCGCCCTCGCGCGTGTGGCACCAGGGAGTGCCCTCGGCCTACAACGCAAGCGCCCGCTCTCCGCAGACACTGTTTTTGAAGGTAGGGGAACGGCGGCTCCGCCTCCTTGCCTCCACGCGCGTAGCGCCCTCGGCCTACGCCACAAGCGCCCGCTCCTCGCGGGCACTGTTTTTGAAGGTAGGGGAATGGCGGCTCCGCCTCCTTGCCTCCGCGCACGTAGCGCCCTCGGCCTACCCCGCAAGAGCCCGCTCTCCGCGGGCACTGTTTCTGAAGGTAGGGGAACAGCGGCTTCAGAGCACCGCCTCGCTACCCGCCTTGTAGACATCGCCTCGGTGGAACGGCACGTCGTCAGCGCTCGACCTCACCGTCCGCCTCATAGGCATCGTCTCGGTGGGACGGCACGTCCTCGGCGCTCGACGTTGCCTCGTGGGCATTGCCTCGGCAGGACGGCATGGCTCCAGCGCAGGACTTCGCCGTCCGCCACCAACGCGGCCACGGTCTCGACTTCGGCTTCGAGGAGCGGACTCGCGTGCAGGGACACGTCCGTCGGCATTCCCCACATAGGGTACAGGCAGGGGTTACATCACGCCAAGTTTTGGCTTATTCTCATAAACAGGCCAGCTTCAGTGCATCAACATTCTTTCAAAGTAATACGGATGGGCTCGATCAGAAACCCCGACTGAAGGTGGGCCTGTCTAGGAGAACAGGGAAAACCTTGCCGTTATATGCAGAAACACAGCACGAAGGCAGCAAGTGCGACCACTTACCGATAACAGACGATAACCAAGCTCCCAAGAAAAACAGGCCTCCATCAGTGCATCAACATTCCCCAAGCCGCGTAATGCCACTATGGAATGTGGATGCACTGAAGAGGCCCATTTTAGGGGAGCAGCATCTATCCGAGCGCGCAATGCAGGTACAATGCTGCACCAGCACGATATATATACCCCATCAGCGGGGGAGCCAATCGGCAGGGGAGCGTCCCAGCATCGTACGGCCACGTTGCTTCAAGAGCTGCGCAGCGCCAAGCATATTTCGCCATGTGGACGGCCAGAAGAAGGAACGTCGCAACGTGGTATGGCCACGACCCCTCAAGTCTCACACCGCGTTAACCAAGCCACGATAGGCAGGCTGGCAGTCGCTTATCGTCAAGGGCACTCGACGCCGGAGTCCGCTGTCACTTGACGCGTGCGCGACGACTTAGGGGCCCGCTCCGCCTACCTATGGCGACGCATCTGACTCCGCCAACACCTCCAATCCGGCCCAGGCAACCATCGACCCCATCAAATCGGAGGCGACTTCGACCTCCAATCCGCCCCCTATGAGGTATGGCGCCGGGCGGCTTGGCGAAGTCTTCGTCATCCACAGAGTCTTGTGGTGGCGGGGTCGGGGTTGCCGTCCGGGGCGAAGGTAGAAGTCGAGATTGGCATCGCGGCAGGGCGAACACTACACTTCGACGAACGTTGAAAAAGCTCACAGGCCGCAGGGACGGAGGGGGCCAAAGGGCTCGGCGACATGGCTTCGGCCCGTGAAGCCCTTCACCATGAGAGGCTCCTGTTGTAGGGGTGGCTCCCAACTAAGCCCAGCAGGCCTGTCAGAGGAATGTAAGGCCCAAAATGGGACATGTATAATGACATGAGTACCCCTGAGAGGAGCACTCATATGTAAGGGTATAATTGTAAAAGCACTCCCCATATGGATGTATATATACAACACAGGCCATGGGGAGAAACCCGAAGCCATTCACTCACCTAACTCTCCACTACCATACTCTCTCTCTCTCTGTTTGGTCTGTAATCACGACAGTAACCTTTTGAAAATAAGTCTATAATTACACGACAAGCTAAGCACTACTTAGATACTCGAGGGCACCAAAATGCCCTAAGCACCACTTTTTGTTATGAGAAACTGATTTGGGAAAATGGCTACTATATTTTGATATGGATGTTTTATGCTTCCAAAAACCCCAACTTGCTGAAATGTCTAGGTGGATGGTAAGAGGGGCAGGTGCAGTGGATGCTCGAGAGTGTGGATTGTGGTAGAACCGCCCAGATAACTCTAAGGACTAAATCTTGTTATGACCTCCTAGTAAAACAGTACAACCACAAGTTTGCAAATTACAACTTGGCTAAGTAAATTTATCGAACCCTTAGACTTATCTCACAGGTAGGGGAAAGGTGTGAAATAATGCAAGGGCAATGTGGGGGCTAAAGGGACACTGAATGGAGGGTGAAGTTTGCCAGTTATGCTAGCATTCTGGAGAGTGGAGTCCAAATGCGCTAGCATCTGTGGTAAACATCTCACGCAATGTATGGGACCCATCGCAAGTGGGAACAGCCCATAGGGTCAGATGACAAAAGGGGTCAGATGAAAAGTTACTGTGATGATCTACTCAACTGCATGACTAAAGAATCATGTGGAGTAACGAGTAGATTGTCTCTTGTGGGTAAAGTGTACAAATTCTGTAGAGTGAAAACTATTCGAATAGCCATGCCCACGGTCATGGGGCGGACATGGGAACTTAACCAGAGATAGTTCTATTTCAAAAAAACTTTGTAAGTGGAATTGGAAAATGGCAGGCTGTATGAAGCCCTAAATTGTGTTGTCCTAGGTGTCGCCCCAATGTTATGGTCAGCGGCTATAACGCTGGAAGGTTAGCATATGATGCAGGAGTCAAGTAACGTTGGATGGATCTTGTACTACTACAATTATTGCATCCTTTTACTCAAATATTATGTTTTGGTTAAAACTGCTAGGTCTCAGGGAATTTCTACGTATCATATCGTTAAAAGCAATTTTGGCAAATAAAACAAACCAAGTCTTCCTTGACAAGCCATGCATGTTATTTAATTGCACACTGTATATTGGCTTGCGAAGCATGGTGGATTTGTGTTCATCCTCGCATTACCAAAATCTAAAACAGAAAACCAGGACCACTACGCCTATGATGACGCACCTGCCACGGATGGAGGAGCCAACGAAGGGAATTAGGACAACTTTTGTGAGTTCGAGTCTTAGACGAGTAGACTTGATGGAGATTGTGTGCACATATATTATCTAAACCTAGATAATACCTGTTGCACACATTTTCCCCTCAATTGTTTGCCTATGCATGTTGGTCCTACTTTTGTTTATACTTTCCACTGCTATCTTTTGTACTGTAGATATTTAGCCTGAACGACCCATCTGTAAATTGTCACCTGATGTGGTGTATTTCAGCTCTGATATCTACCGCACACGCGAAGCCATGCACTGCACCATCTGCACCCAACCAACGGGCTAGCTCTGTTGCTTCCACATGCTAGCCATGCCAACCCACCCCCAGTTTCGCCTAGCTTCGCCCTCTATTTTCCCTAGCCCTGCCGCACATTCAATGCTACTAGCCAATGTCGGTTGCCTTGCGTCATGACCTCAGCGCCCACCACCTGCGTGCACGCCAGCTATGCCTAGCGTCAGAGCCCTGTGCCTACAACCGGCCTAGCGTCACCCTTCCACCACCAACCTAATCCTGGCTCCTCTGCACCCCTACGCCTGTGCCCCTGTGCTGGCCTACGGTTGTCAGCGCCTCATGGCACACTGACGCCTACCCTTGCACGTGTACATCACCACCGCCCAATGTTACTCCACTGCGCTCACTTTGAATGCACCAACGACCACCTTCCTTCCTCCCACCTATAAGAGGCCTGAGCTGCCCCATTACTCCTTGCTCCGTTGCCCTCCTCTCCTTCCACCAAAGCAGAGCACGACTGAGCCATTTCTATGCTAGCGCCGGCCACCACCCCATTCCGACCGCCTCTGGCAAATACATCCTAAGCCAACCACATCACGGTGTGCCCATAGAAGTCTTCTACCTCATCCTCCACTTAATTGAAGTTCCATCACTAGATTTCGCCGCAGCGGCCATTCTCCTCAAGATAGGCCACCGCTGCCATTTCACCGTCGTCACTCCTTCGTTGCCCCATTTCTCGAATCGGCGCTCCAAGACCTCCACACCGCCCCGGAGCCATTCCAACCAATGACCGAGCCTCCCGACCACCCGAGCTCATCGCCACCGAGAGCCACCTGCCGTCACGCCCATCCTCATCGCTGGCTCGGCTCGACCTTCCTCTGGCTCCATCGACACCTTGGGTAAGCTCCCCATGGCTTCCTATTGCTCGTGCTTCCCCTATTCCTCTCCCTCCTCCCTCCGGCAGCCACCGCCATTGATAGCCTCACGGTGCTTGTCGCTCTCCGCCACCGCCGACCACCTCTGGTGCCACCCCGAGCCGTGGTGACTCCTACCCTAGCCTCCCCTACCCCCATGACTCTGTTTTGCTACTCACCATCCTCCCCCGGGCCACTCCTCGTCGATGACTCCTCCAGCTACTGTGCACCCTAGCCCTCCCCTGTTTTGGCCCCTACTCTAGTCGAATAGCCCCCTCCTCTATGCTTCCCTCTTTAGCCCCCTCTCTCTTTATTTCAATGACAGGTGGGCTGACCTAGATACTTACCTATTGCTTAGTTGCATGTCTCAATCCCCTTCCATCATATGACTAAATGGTAAATTCATGTTATGATTTTATTCGAAAAGAGCAGTGTGATAACATATAGTTTGTGAGTAATAATGGGAATAAGAATTTAACTATGAGATTTAATTAAAAAGTTTGTGCAATTAAATTAAAAACTAAATTCTGGTTATTCTCATGCCAATAAAGATGAATAAATAAGTCCTTTTATAAGATTAATAAAGCAAGATTATGCCATAAATTATAGAATACCAGTGATTATCATAACTTCAATAAAAATAATATCACAAGTAAAAAGATTTAATTATGAGGCTTAATAAAAAGATTTGTGCCCATTTAATCTTGGTTAAGTTCATGACAACAGGAAAATGGCAATAAAGATAATTAATATAATAATTTGAATAGATGTATCATTAATTTTAACGCTTCAAATAGGAAAATTTTAATCTATCTTGCTTAATAAGATTATATCTAAAAAACAAATTGCATACCACATATAATATCAAGTGTGAATTGCTCATCTCTAAAATCATATGCTGAGATTTAAATTAAAGGCTTACATGTTTAGGATTGAGGAAATTCTTAAAAATGAATCAAGGAGTCATTAATTTCTATCTCAAATCGAAACTCTATTGAGGTGACTCTAAAAATGAATTACGAGCCACTAATATCCATCTTAAATCAAAACCTTGTAAAGAGATGCATAAAATAGCATTTCGCGTGCAAATGACTTTGCTAATTAAAAGAATCTTGCAAAAATGCAATCTTGCCTAATTAGTAATCATCCAATCATTATCTTAGGATTTAAATTCACCAATAAAGATTGAGAATAACTAATAACACAAAAGTGCTATAAGAAAACCCTTTTAGTTCATATCTCATCCTCCCAAAGTTTGGCGCCTATTGATCATTATTAACAACCTCATGATATCAACCAATTCTCATTATAAACATCACATATGAGACCTATATCCTAAATCACCAAGTTTTATCACTCAATAAATAATACCTTGTATCCCAGTTAATCTCTCCCATCTATCCATAAGTCTTGCTTGACTTATTGAACTTCCTTAATAAATATAAATTAAATAAAGAAGATATTAATTAAAAAGATCGAAACTTAATATCTTGTAATTAGCTGTGTCCAAGCCATACTCCAATCTTAAGTGGTATATTCTTACAAATATTACTTTAACATCAATCTTTCTTTTATATCCTGCCTGGTGAAGTTACTCCGTCACTTCGCTCTCACCCAAAAATTCGTTTGGCCCTGTCTTCGTCCCACTAAATCTTCTCTCTATTCTCAATCATAATATAAGTAAACTCAATTAAATCTATTGGAACTTTTGTAGTTATTTGGATTTATTTGGTCTTTCATTCATTTGCTCCATATTAGAATCTGCTCGAAGAAGCGACGAATTCGAGCGGGATCAAGACTTGGATAGAATCGAAGATCAGGAATTCAAGATCATTGTTTGAGAAGGCTTTGAACTAGATCAAGGCCATGGCAAACCAAGCAAGGCAAGTTATCACTTTGATCATATTAATCCTACATTTTATGAAAAAAAAATATGTTCCTTTAACTTATCAACTTTCATGCTTAATTTATTATGTAAATGTATGTCAAAACTTAAGGTAGCTACATTCCTACTTGATGATGTAGTAATATTACTAATATGCCATTCCTTGACACTTGAAATATATAATCCTTGTCACCCTAGATGTTAATGATAATTTTACTAGCTATAAGTTATATTAAATGCCATGTTAGTTTTGTCAAGTTCAGGGCACTAGTTTGCCCTGATCATCAATCTTTAAACATGATAACTTGTTTTGGGACAGCTACATGATATAAATGACTGATATTTTTTGACAACTAGATTTATGCTTCTCAAAACCCTAAAACATGCTATACCTGTCTGAGCGGATGGTAAGAGCGGCTGGGGCCGATGTCACACGAGAAATTGTGGTTTGGAGTATGAACCGCCTGGACAAATTAAGGATTTAATCCTGTGATGACCTCTCCATGTAAAATAATAATACCACAAGCTGGCAAAGTGTAGGCTTGGCTGAATAATTTACTAGATCTCTGAAGTCATCTCACAGAAGACCGGTGCAGGAGGATAACAAAAATTTGGCTTGAATGGGACACCAAGTGAAGGTGATGTTTGCTAGGGCTACGTATGTGAAAAGTGGAGTCCGACTGCGCTAATCTATGGTGGAACATCCCGCATAATGAATGGGACCCACTACGTGTGGGAGTAGCCTAATGGGTGAGATACTAGGGGTGAGGTATTATAAAGGCCTCATGGCAATCTCTTGATCTACGCGAACAAGGAATCGCGTAGGCCCGTCGTGTTGATTGTCTCTTGTGGGTAAAGATGTACAGTATCTACAGAGTATAAACATTTGAACAACCGTGCCCACGATCAAGGGTGGACATGGAAACTTCTTCATGTTAGTTCTATTTTAAAAATCTTTATGGGTGGGATAAAAACTCGTCGGGCTGAGTTAACCCCAAATTTGATTTTTCGTGGAGGGAACTATACTACAGTGGTAAAAACTAGCATTTGGTGGAGGTAACCATGCACTGTAAAAAGTGGATGTAATCTGGGCTATAAATAATATTGCATTCTCATATCAACTTTAGAAAATCGGTTTTAGTTAAAACTGCTAAGTCTCTGGAGATTTTCTATTTATTGTACTTTCAAAATAGTGCTTTTAGCAACTAAAAGAACCTCAAGCCTCTCTTGACAGCTTTGCATCTATTATTATTGTATCCTATGTGGTGGCTTGCTGAGTAACATTGTACTCATTCTTGCATAATTACCATCAGTCAATCAAGAAGGAAAAGGACAAGTACTGTTGTGCATTGAAGGAGTCAATAGAGCTCGAAGTCAATGAGGCCAAGGACTAGGACGTGAACCCCAGTTGGCGGCCTGTGGGTAAGTCCTGAGAGTCCCACCTGTGTGAAGTTTTTGCTGCTGCATTTTATTGATTTTGGCCTAAGTTATTACTGTATTATTTATTCTTCCGCATGATATATTTTTCGTATACAGTAATGTATCTGTGAGCACTATCTACCGATCCATAAAATAGTGCAGTGGAATCATAGAGTATCTGGGTTTGCTAACCCGGGGTCTGACAGATGACAACAGGGGATGGATGCAGCTCCCAGCAGGGACATGTTCTGTGTGGTGGCAGTCGGTGCGCCTGTGGATGCGTGGTGCTGGATATCTGGTCGGATATTATTCGGTTTACCACAAACTGATGCTATTTGGTTGAATTTTAGCTCTCCCAATTTCGCTACTGAATCCAGGAATAACTATCCGGGGTCATACCGAATCGGACTGGATATTGAATTGCCTTCTTGGATTTGGTACCGGATCAATTGGGATTAACCCATACCGTTTGCACCCCTACCTAAAAGTGAACAAGGTTTTGTCTACAATTCCCATTTTGAAATCATTTTAAGAAAGAAACTCTTAAGCCTATCATATCAAGCTCTAAGGGCTTGCTTTGGTCTATACAAAGCTTCGGAGAGCTTACACATATGATTTGGGAATTTAGGATTTTCAAAACTAGGAGCCTGCTTGACATAGACCTCTTATTCTATGAAACCATTGAGAAAAGCACTCTTGACATCCATTTGAAAAATCTTAAAGTCCTTAGACTCCGCGAATGTTAGCAATAATGGCTTCTAATCTAGCTACAGGTGCACATGTCTTTTCAAAGTCTAACCTCTTACCTAGGAAAAACTTTGAGCTACAAGCCTAGCCTTGTTGCAAACTACCAACTCATCCTCACTTTACTTATTTTTTGAAAACTCATTTTGTTCTAATTACATTATGATTAGGTGGAGGCTCAACTAAGCTCCCGACTTGGTTTCTTTTGAAAATTCTCAAACTCTTTATGTATGGCATTGAGCCAAGAGAAATCAGATAAAACATAGGTGACATATCTGGGTTCAAAAGATGCAACAAAAATAGAATATATATGAGAAACTGGAGACACAAACCAAGAGCGAGTAACTCGCTCATGGAGATCCCCAATCTATGGTCCTGAAGGTGTCGTTGCTGAATATGAAATGGGGTTCTGGTGCGTATATAGCCTATACCTCATGGGTTGTGGAGGTAGGAGCAGAGCCGGTCGAAGGGCCGGTTAAATGGAAGGAGGCTACTTTGTTGAAGCTGGAGTAGTAGAAGCAGGCTTTCCAGCTAACTCAGGAGTGACTAGGGGAGGGATTGGGTAATCATCCTCTAGGTCAGTGTCATCATCGACAAAGATACTCTCCTGATCACTGTGTACTTGTGTACCTGTACTATCGGGTTTAGTATCAGGACTAGCCTCATCAAAAGTGACTTTACAAGTCTCATCGATTTTGTTAGTATCCAAATTAAATACACAATAGCCATGAGAATGAGCAAGATATCCAAGAAACATGCCATCATAATATCTAGATTCAAATTTATCCAAGTTACCATGTTTAAGAATGAAGCACTTGCAACCAAATATTTTGAAATGAGAGACGCTAGGCCTATGACCAAATCTAAATTCAAAAGAAGTCTTGTCTATGAACAATCTCAAGAAAACCCTATTGGTCACATAGTAAGCAGTAAAAATTGTCTCAGCCCAAAATCTCCTAGGGGTGCTATGCTCATCTAACAAAGTCCTAACCATCTCTACAAGGGCTCTATTCTGTCTCTCTACAACCCCATTCTGCCGGGAAACAATAGATGAAGAGAGCTGGTGCTCTAACCCTCTCTCAGTGCAGAAAGTCGCAAAGGATGGGTTCTTGAATTATGTGCCATTGTCACTCCTAATAGCTGTCAAGGCTCCTGCGAGGTCAATTGCTAATATAAGGGCTACCTCTCTAAAGTAGCCAAAGGCTTCATCCTTAGAAACCAGAAATACACCCAATAATATCTAGAGAAGTCATCTATAATGATAAGTACATATCACTTTCCTTCCATAGAATAGACTCTAGAAGTGCAAAAATTGTCTAGGGCCATCAGTCATCACTAAAATAAGAGGTGGATGAGAAGTCGAAACTATCTTACCATATCTATAGTGTGTGTGCACTAGGTCTCTAGCACTCTTAAGCCTAGGCAATCCTCTAACTAGGTTCTTGCTAGTAACTCTAGTCAAGTGGTCAAAGCCTATGTGACCAAGCCTATGATGCCATAGCACTAAGTTATGAAAGTAAAAGGCCACAAGACACTTAGGGCTAAAGATAGAAGAGGTACTAAAATCAGTACTAAAGAGACTCTCAAACCTAGAGTTCCCAATGACATACTCACTCGACGTGTCTAGAACTCTACACTCTATTCTTGAACCTCACTTCTAGAGTCTTTGCAACAAGCTGGGAAATAGATAGCAGATTATATATCAGCTTACTTACCAAAGTGATGTCCTTGAGCATAAAGTTGTTGTTGGTGCGTACTGTGGCCTTTGCTGTCACGGTCCCATAGAAGCATCCTTAAACATGACCAACTCATTGCTGGATGCATGTAGAACCATCTAGAATCTTTGGTCATGTGTTGAGAACACTCAGAGTCAACAAACCACACGTCCTCCTTCATCACACACTAGATCTACAGGGCATAAGTAGAAAACATATGTACCTCAGTACTGGGGTTAGAAATAAAAGACTTAGAAATTCAGTATTGAGCCACATGATGTCTAGGAAAAGTAGTAGAAGCAAGAATAAAATATTTAGTGAGATAATCATGAGAATACGGACGAGAACCACCTAGGCCTCTCTTAATCAGCCTGCCAAAAGGTCAGTACCCCCCTTGTCTAGATGCTACCCATGGTGTACCCTTACGCTATCCATGGTGTACCCTTACGATATCTTAACCCAAAGCACTGCCAAGAGCCATCAAAGGAGTCAAAGAAATCATCTGCAAACCTGGGCCTATGTCTAGAAAGAAAGACAGACTACTTGGCTCTAGAGACACTTACAGGTGAAGAAACTACTCTAATGGACCTCAAAGCACACATCCTTTCTTTTCTCTTAACTTTGACTCTATGAAAGTAAAACCCAACTATGTGGCTATCATTCTTGTAGAAGATGCAATGGTACATGACCTTTTGAGGGGTCTAACTTGTTGAAGTAGAAACGCCTGACTTGCTAGAAGGGGTTTAGACAAAACCTGCATACTTAAAGACAGTCTTTGATGGCTCAGGGGATTTTACCTCAAATTTACCACTCTCAACAACTCTCACAACCTTAGGTGGGTGGTTCTTGAAATGCTCTAGGGAATTAAATTCTAAGACTCTCTTCTTCAAACTCTCCTTAGATTGGTCAAAGATTATGTTGAGGTTTTTATTCCCACTAGAGAATCTCTCAAGAGTCTTTTTAGGTAGTCAATTTCTTGGTCTAGGTTCTCATATGTGTCACACTCATTTGTCTTGGTTGCCCTAGCATATCTCTTTTTATGGACATCTACCTTAAGCTTTAAAGCCTCACAAGACACACAAGTGAAATTTCTAACCATATCTAACTGCTCCATATATTTGACTTTAAAAGCCTCATACATCTTAACTAAGTCAGTCCGAATTTTAGCACAAAATGCATAGAAGAAAGAATCTATAACTCTCCAATATCTAATCATGGACATGGATTTTTTTTTTACTTTTACATTTATCCTCTAATGTCTTGTTAAGAGCATCATTATCAATTATGAACTTATAACAATTTTTACAAGATTTAGTCCAAGAATAAAGAACCATTTCAGTCATTTCTTTTATTTTAATCTTACTATTCTCACAATGAGAATAAATATGATTAGGATTAAATTTCAGCAATTCCTTAGTAGCACTATCTAATTTCAATTTAAACAAAGCATAATTTGAGCAAGATGAAGGAATGGCATCTACAAGAATCACATCTAAAGCAATAGCATCTAAGCAATCACAATCATGAGTAGATTTGAGAGACTCTAGTTCAAATCCAAAAATCCATGAAACATTTGATCTGTAAATCTAGGTCATGACATTAAGAACCTATCCCAACCAAAAATCTTAAAGAACCTAAGAGAATTGAGATATTTGGCTTTGTGAAGCTCTATTGCAGCAAAACCAAGACAAAAACTAAAATTGAGCTAACTCTCAAACCAAAGCTCCAATCACTTAAAATTTGGTATGCACTTTCTATAAGATGTCAAGAACCTATTCCAATCAACGATCAAGAAACCAAAGTTCTGACATTTTCTCATTTGAAGGAAGGTTGCACCAAAACCGGTCAAAAAACCAAAAATAGTGAATATGACTTACTTATATGTGAATGATTGCCAAGATAGCTCTTGATGTATTCCCACATATCACAGCAAGATAGAACACTCAAGAAATTGAAGCAAAAACAACTAGATCAAAAAACCATATGAAGCAACCAAATCAGACAAAAATTGGGCAACTTCAAGAATTTACCAAACTTGATGCCTTGATGGATGGAAATTGATTTCTGATGTATATCTCTATCACTTACTTATTCTTGACATCTAGTAAGATCAAGAAAGTGGAGAGGCAAGACCAAAACCAACCAAAATAAGAGGGATCCATAAAAGATGAATAAAATTGATATATTATTACTTAAGGATGAATGTTTTATAGCCACTCCACCTACAGGACAAGAGAGCATACCACAATACTCACATTTCTCAAACCCTAACCCTAAAACACTTAGCTTCAATTGTAAGGATTGAACAGTTGGATAGTTAACTAGGAAGTCTATATCCCAACCCGTTAAATAGATAAAGCAACCAACATCTATATAATTCTTAGTGAATACTATCCAGTTAGTACACATGGGGTAAATATGATATCCCTACACACATAGGTTTTAACTCACACACTATACTTATGCACGCTTTGCAAAGAATATAAGCTCGAATCCGCTGAGTCCTTAGCCTTGATCCAAATTGATCTCATCAGCTTCTACTTGACCTAAATCGCTTTCTCAAGCACCACAGTTTTGATCCAAGGTAGTTTTTAGTATTTTGGTCAAACTACCAAAATACCCTTTCTTGACTTGGTTTTCATCTTCCATTGCAAGCAATCGTCATACTTGCCACATGTAGGTATACTATTGGCTTACCACGCGTCGGTAAGTCTCTCCCGCTTCGGTTCCATTGGACCACGCCTCACTTAGACCGACTAAACCATATAGTGCAACCCATCGCTCGAACTTGCATTCAACATTTCTCGTCTTTCTTGTGATATGCTTGAGCTCAGTCATCTTACTCGGTATTCTTGATCGTTTTCAGCATCGGCTCCTCATGAGCGTAACCTCAATCCCCGTTGTTGATCATAGGTAACTCCAAGCGACCCTGCACATCTAAAGATAAAGAAATTAATTTTGGGCACAAGTTCATCATAATTTAACTCACTTTAGATATAACATGCATCATGAAACACATATGTACTAGCCTAAGTTAAACCAAATCATTTCATAACTCAAATTATCAGAACTTTCAATATAACAATGGTTCAGCATAACAAAAATTTGGTCTTCTCCCATGGTATTATATGTCTATTCCGTGGAAGACTAAAGTGGACTAGCGTTTACACGTTATCGATAAATATATAAAAGAAGTTACTTGTTAATTTGAAACGGTGGCCTTGACACATCACTTGAAATCAGTGGATCTAGTACATTAGCCAACTGGAGCAGTGATCTAACCTGGTGATAAGGAAGCACTTGGCCATGTCAATTTGCTGTCATGTCAGGTTTGACAAACAGTAGTAAACAGCAAGCCACACACATCTTGATGCAGGTCATGGATATATCATCGCCCTTATTTAATTTGTGACCGCGCGCAATAGAATTCTGCTTTACTGTCTGATCTTGCTCTTTTAGGTTATGATTTATAGCTTTTAACTATAGTTTATTAGGACAATAAATAATAATTATTTAAAACTGAGATTAAAAGCTGACTGAGAAAACAAAAAAAACGGGCATCAGTCTCCGACCAAAAAGATGCAAATCGACATACCCTTTCTGTGGCAGTACAGTCAACAGCTGGGCCAACAATGTATTGGTTGTCCGAAAAAACCTCCGTTGGATCTTAAAGAATGAACGGTCCACGTTAATTGGTGGTACTGTAAGGGTATCTCGAAATGTTTAAATCTCCCTAACTCCTCCCCTAATCCCGTTTCCCCGTCTCTACAGTACATAAAACCGTCAATTTTGGAGGTTGGGCCAGGCAAGGATGGGCCTCCGTATGTTTGCTGGGAACCCACGCCACGGCCAACTTCTTTCAGGTAAGGCCGAAGTCTTCCTTCTCCGTACATTGGTCCTGGGAGAGTTGCCCATGCTCGCGCGCATGCACTCTCTCTCCCACAACCAATGTACGCGTATTTAGATGGGCTTCGGCTTACGACTTTGCTTAGAGAAATTAAAAACCGAGTTACAACATCTAGTTTTTTAAAAAACAGTTTTTTCAATCTATTTCTAAAAGCTGTCAGTTGACCTCCGTCGTCTTTACATCTGTGTTCTCAAAAGGCCATTTTTTAAATTTTATTTCAATAGCTATTTTTTTGGTCATTAATATTCTATTTTAGCTAAAAATAAAAAAGCTCCAATAAAAACTACCGCTTCGATTGATTAGGCCCTGCTCATTTTAGCTTGAACTTCTGGCTTATTTTTTACTATTCCTAAATTTCATCTTTTTCTGACTTTTTTGTTTTTATTTGATTTTTTTGCCAGTTCTTTTTTTCGTATTCGTTTGTATTGTCCGTAATGAGATAACCTATTTTTTTATTTTAAATTTTTTAAATTTAATTATACCAAATAAACCATCATCAATTACAATATAATTTTAGTTAGAAATATTTTTTAACCCAACAGAGCGGGCTGTAAAACACCCTGTACATGTCCGACGTAGCAGCCGAGGAATCTACGGACTAACCCATGCAAGAAGATGTACACTGCGTGCCCACAAATTAAGATAAAACAAACACTAGATGCCGCTGCTGCTGCTGCGTTTCTTCTCGCTTGATTTTGCATCGGTAGGCGCGCATACAGTAGCCAGGGCAGTACGTACGACGCAGCAACGCACGGGATCGCGTCCCATGCATGCCAACGTTTTCTTCCCGTTTATCCTCGCCGGGAATTACCATGTAGTCTGCGCAGCTGGAAATAGATCGTAATTTAACCACCTTTAGCGCAGCTCAGCCTTCTTTCGGGTGACACCTAAGGATCCGGGTCCTCTGACTTAATCACCACTGCACATGACTTACCGGAACTAAGTCACCAACTGCACGTGAGCCGACCCTCTTGAATCGAGATCAGAAGGTCATCGGATGGTTTAAATCAGAACCACATAAGAAATCGAATATATCATGATGTATTGAGCCGGCTTAAACTATCCATGGTTTCATCCGATGGTCTAGATCTCTCAATTGTATATTACTGCGCTAGTATGACTTAAGCTCAAGGAGTCGGCTTCGACGTCTACACCAATATCATCATCCACCATTCTCTTTTAATTCTTTATCTCACCTCCATAACGTAGTCCACATGCGAATTTTTTTAAATAATTTATTTTTTATTCAGAGTTACACTAACATACTGACATTTTTTATTTTATAAAAATGGTCTGTTGCCGCACGATTAGACGACATGAGCAAGTCACCCCAAACATTGGGCGACATCTGGCCAAGTTGCCCAACCGTTGGGCGACTTGCCCATGTCGCTCAACCGTGCGGTGACTAGTGCCTCTAGTCGCCCAACCGTTAGGCGACATAGGCAAATCGTCCAACGGTGGAGTGACTACTTGCTGTCAGCTTGTCCTTTTTCGCTTTGACTCGACCCCCTAACGGGTTCTCTCATCATTTCTCTCGCAAGAAGAACGAGAGGAGCTTGAATGCCACACGTTCAACAAAAAATAAACCAGATTAACTCAAAATGATCTTTATTGCTGCATTTTTGTGGATTTACAAAGTACCCTCACAAGCACCTCTAAAAGCCTTCTCGACGAAAGCTCTCTCAAAACCCCTTAGCCTCTCCCTGATTTTTTAGGCTAACATCCAAATCATGTTTGCCTCAACCACAAACACCTCAAACCGTGTCCTTAACAACCTGGACATGCAATACTATCTCTTCCGAAAATCAAGGGATGCGAATCCTTCTGAACACAGGTTTTAATCAATCTCTCAATCTTCTCGGTTATGCACTCCATCCACAACTCCTATCTCAACACATGATGAAGCCTCCAAGACAGCACCTCCTGTATCGTTACTATGCACCATCACCTCTTGTGTCGAAGCCTCCAAGACCGCACCTTCCATATCTTTTCCATGCATCATCCACACATGTTGAAGCCTCTGGGACTGCACCTCTCGTATCTTCTCCACACATTTCTACAGCTCGTGTCGAAGCTTCCTTGACTGCACCCCCTGTAGTTTCTCTATGAATCACCACCTTTGATCTCCACGTGCTCCAGCATGAGCCCAACCACCTCGCATGACATCCTTGACCGCCTGGACCTCAAATTTTCCTATCCTAGACCTGGTCCTCCTCGTCACCGATCATGACTACCTTCACGCTAACCTACACATCAAAGACTAAAGAACATTTTTCTGGCACAAGTTCTCTGTAGCTTGACCAACATCTGTACATACATGTATAACTTATCCTCGTTTATCCATATACCAAACCATCTATGAATACCCACCAGGTCATCCACAACCATAATTTCCACATTGTTCAGAAGTCACCAACTTCAAATCACTCATTACGACCGGTTACAACCGCTATGTGAGACTGGTCACTAGCTCATTGAGTACTCAAACACAAGAACTCGGGAAATACCATCGATTAGAACACTCGAGAAATGCAAGCATCACTACCAACTACAGAAACATTGGGTACCGACTACCAAGTACAGATCCCTATGACTAAGACACCAGATCACTAAGTCTACGACTAGCGATCTCCAACCATTCGCTGCACCATTAATCATTGAGTAGTGCACAGACTACCATCAACGAGTACCGATCACATAACACAAGTGAGAGACCATGTGGAGGTGACCACATGTTTGTGGTGAGTAATTGACACCTTTTTTTTTTGGAAAGATTGAGTTTGGTTTGTGCTGTTTCTACTAAGTCGTGATCCCCTATGAGTAGTCGGAAGCTCCTACGACCACGCTGTCAGTAGCACGTAGTCGGCTGACAGATTTATGACCACGTTGTCGATAGTCGGACACTTCCAATGACTGTGGTCGAAAGTTGGAAGCTTCGGCTGGCTGTGGTCGAAAGTCGGCAGTCAGGTCTTCGACCATGTTTGGAAGTCGGCAGGCTTCGACCACGCTGTTCGCTATCAGAAGTCAGAGTCAGGTCTTCAACCTTGTTCGAAAGTTGGCAGACTTCGACCATGTTGTACGCGGTCAGGTGTCGAAGTCGGGTCTTCGATCAAGGTGTACGTGCTCGAAAGTTGAAGTCGGCAGACTTCAACCGTGCTCGGAGTAAATACTGGTGTACTAGCTAGAGTTTTAGCTATGATTACAAGATATTGTATGATCAATATTAAATTTGGTCACAAAGGAATTGGGACTTAGCTAAAGTTTAAACTAGAATTTAAACTATGCTTGAATAAAAATAAGCATGCAAAATAATTTAAAATAGAATATACATAATTTAAAATACTGGGTTCAATATGATCAATTGTGTAACTTGCCTTACTCTGCGCTGGTGGTGAGAATCATCGATGAAGTCGTACTCCTCGGAAACGTTGTAGTCTACATTAAAAAAATAGCCAAAATGAATGAAATTCAAATAAAATTTAAATGAAATCATAAAATTATAAAATAGGTATTGGGTGGTAGATTATGAATTTAGATGAATTTAGGAACTTGAATCATTCGAATATGAGAACTGGCTATCAGAAGGTTTGTCAAAAAAAGAAAATACTGAAAATGAGAAGAAGAAGAAGAAAGAATGTTCAAGAGGAATATTCATTGGGTGAAAATTAAAAAAACAAAACTGACGAGTGGGTCA
This sequence comes from Dendrocalamus sinicus, assembly GCA_036346575.1. Taxonomy (NCBI): domain Eukaryota; kingdom Viridiplantae; phylum Streptophyta; class Magnoliopsida; order Poales; family Poaceae; genus Dendrocalamus; species Dendrocalamus sinicus. The sequence goes on along the minus strand of CM070653.1, from coordinate 6,726,801 downwards.
TGGCTGTCATTGACTCACAGAGAGATAGAGAGGGAAGAAGAGGGCAAAATAGGGGAGGGTAGTGGTGCACGGGGAAGGCATGGGAGTCTCGGGTGATGGCCAAAATGGGTCGCAAAGGCCACACGGAAGGGATGGGGGCAGTGGCACACTGTGGCAGTTGAAACGGCGGTTGGGGCAGCGCGACAACACAGGCGGGCATGGGTGGACGATGGCGGTGACATTCTAGTGATAGCAGGCAGGGAATAGCATGAGTGTGGGCATGACATGGATGTAAGGAACACTTCAGTGTGGTTGGCAGGCTCGGGTATTGGCCAGAGGTGGCTGGTGGCGGCAACCAGCAACAATGACGAGGTAGCCACCAGTGGCAGCACTCCATGGCGGTGCACTGACCAAAGTGAGCATGGCTCACGTAGAGGAGGTGGTGGAGATGGTGTAGGTGCGAGGAATTGAAGAGCTGCTCACCGTAGATGATGAATTGATAGTAGAAGCGAATTCAACTAGTTTTTGGAGAAAACTCGATTCCCAGCGATTGATTGCACGAAAATCAACTTAACTTGGAGGATGGGTTATTTGGATGCTAGAACACAAGATGACATGAACAAAACTTGAAAAATCTCACTAGGGAGAGAGAGAGAGAGATGGCGATGGCAAGGGTGGTGGCCGGCGCTCAAGAAGACGATGCTCGCAGCATCTACGTTGCATGAGAGGTAATAGTGCTTGGGCAAGGCGAAGAAGAGGACAAGGCGGTCATGGTGCTCTCAAGAGGCAAGGGTTTCTGGAGGCAGGGTGATACGCATGCGCGTGCCACTCAAGAGGCTCGGATGGGCAGCCTGGAGCAGGCACACAGTAAAACAAAGCAGGTGAGGCAAGGATAAGAAGAAGAAAGAGAGGAAAAGAAAAGGGAAATGAAAAGAGAAGGAAAAGGACCATCTAGGCCTGAGCCAAGGAGAAATTGGGCTTGGCCCAAGGAAAAAAGAAAATGGGCTTTGCCTAGAGAAACGAAATTGATATTTTTTTTTTCAGGAGTTTGAATATTGGGATTTTCTAGGATTTCAATAGGAATTTGAATATTGAAGTTTGGATTGGAATTGAGTTTTAGATTTGAATTCGAAATGGGAGATTAATTTCTAGGATTACACAAAATATTCAAATACTCTTGGATTACACGGAATATTCAAATGCTTTAAAATAAAAAAATTAAATTATTTTTTGCAGAAAGTCAAATTTTGGGATGTTTCAATGCAGCCACAACGAGTGGTGTCAGGCATCTCTCGGTGGCGTGGTAGTACCATCGTAGCCAGGTGAGCTCACCGAAACTAGCCAAAACTTCTTAAAACTTGCTTGGAACTTATTGAAACTTCTAGTTAAAACTTGTTGAAATTTACTGAAACTTGTTGAAATTTCTTGAAACTTTTGGTTGGAACTTGCTGAAACTCATTGATCCAGACTTGATGAAACTGCAGTTTCAAAATCTAAAATTCGTTAAAACTTTGGCTTGAAATCTTCTAAAAACTTCTATAAATACGTGAAACTCACTTAGGGAAAAATATTCTGGTTTGCAAAAACTTTCAGAGGGTAGTGAAAGAGATGAAATGAACAAAATTTCATCATTTTGGTTAAAAATTCGGACAAAATATTCAAACATCATTTGAATTTTGACAAAATTTGGACAAATTTCACCTGAGATTTTGGCCAAATGCTTGTTTAACCAAAATGTGGTCGATGCCGAGGCAGCACAGGCTGGCCGCTAGCCTTGCAGCAGGCACGCACATACTTAGGCCAACTGCACACGACGTGCCTGGCGTCGGCGTCTTGCCAGATCCCCGACTTGGTGGGCACCTGCACCTGCTCCCGTGGCAGTAGCTGAAGACGAGGATCCATGGGTTGGACAGCCTCATATCCAGCTTTGACCCCATCGGTTACTAGGTCGGCTCCTTCGCCAAGAGCTGGGGTTCTTGGAGACGACAGTCGATAGGGAGGAGGCGATTGGGGTGGGGAACTGGAGAATGGGATTGGAGAATTAGGGATTAGGGATTGGAGACTGGGGAAATGGGGAATTGTTGAACCGGAGTTGAGCTGATACCGATTGAAGGCAGCTGGCCTGGGTGCCGTGTGGGCCTGTGGGGGCATTGGGCTGCATATAGCCAGGAGTTGGGCTAAACCTACGCCATGGGATCGTGGGGGTGTTGGGCTACATGCAGCTGGGCACAGGCGAATTCAAACATAGATGAATTATTTGGCCGATTGTGGTTTTTCGGTGGCTAACGAAATGAATGAAAAAATCGAATTTCAGTGAAATTACCATGTACTCACTGAAACATAAAACTTTTCAAATGTTCTTTTGAAAATTATTGAAATTATATGAAACTTGTTGTTATGCTGTTGTAACAATATACCGTTCTCTAGTCGCTCCTTATATGTTAAAGAGATAAGTTAAACTAAAAACGCTAAAATAAAATAGAAAGGGGACCAAAATACAGAACCGACGACCAAGAATACGTAGCTGCATAGTAACAAGAAAGTAAGGGAGGAGAGAAATTAACGGCTGTCAAAACTATTAATTACATTTAGACCCAGACATTTCTCACAGAGGCCCTCCACTTTGTACCACCCTCTCACCCAACCCTCCATGGGCCACGGTTCGGTTTACTGCAGGTCTGCAACTTCTTCTACTTATTCACCGTGCCATTTTGCACCAGAACCCCTCGCCTCGCCCTAAATTTCGTGACATACGGTGTATCTACAAAAACTGAAGGGACAGGGCGGAGCGGAGCGGCGGCGTGCGCGCCACGTGGCCGGCCGGGGAGGCTAGGCTCGGCTAGCCACAGAGGGCGCCGACCTCCCTAAGGCGCGGGACCAGGCGGCCGCTGAGGTGGAGCCCAATGAGGCCGTCCAGTCCGCCCACCGGCGCGCCGCCGACGAAGAGCGCCGGCATGGCGGCGGATGCCGCGGCCGACGCCGCGGCCTCCTCAGCGGCCTCGTCGAGCTCGATGACGGTGGCGTGCGCGCCCACGGCGGCCAGCAGGCGCCGCATGACGTGGCACATGCAGCAGCCGCGCCGCGCGAAGATGACCACGGGGCTCTCGCGGACCAACCGCCCGATGCGCTCCGCAGGGGCCTCGCGCCCTTCGGGCGGGTCGATGGTGAGGCCCAGCAGCCAGCCGCGGTGGTGCCCCCCACCCGGCGACGGCGCCTCACCGGCCACCGCGCAGCTCACGCCCCCTCCACCCTGCATGTGCGCAGCGCAGGCGCGGCGAGATACGTGGGAGGAGACCTGTGAGGTAATTAGCTTGCTGCTGCTAATGGTGTGGTGGCCGTCGAGATCCGTGCAGGACGGGAGGGAGGCATATATATAGGAGGAGGCGCACATGGGGGAGTGACGTCAGGGGCAAGGTGACGGGGAGGGGCCGGAGGTGGCGTCACGTGTCTGGATGGGGAAATTACCTTATTATCACCCAGTAAATTTGCGTGATGCATTTTGTTTATTTCGTTTCCCTCCTTTGTCGTTTGCTCGAGTTAACAAGTTCGATACGTCGAGTGTGGCATCTGCCTTGCGACCAAGACAAGGTTTCTATCTCCAATCTCGATTTGTTGCTACAAAGATTCTTGCCAAGTGTGGTGGACAATTCAAAAGCAAACTTCGGAACTGCTGTACAACACATAACGAAATGTTTTATTTCGAAATTAGTCGTACTCCAGACCTTCAACGAAATATTTTGTTTCGAAATTAGTCGAATCCGAGACCTTCCCAGTTAAATCTGACTGTAGCATGACTGAAGTACCAAAATAGGCTTATCCTAGAAAGACACCGAATGTTTGGGCTGTATACAATATTATGATATCAGATATCTATAAATATTGCTATGTATAACACAAAATAATGTGAAGGAGAGAGAGAGGAAGAATAGAGAATTAAACTATCTCTTAAATAGTAGTCGACTGTAACATAATAAATAAGATATATTGTATAATGGAGAAGCTATCTATAGAGATATAAAAAAGACAATCTATTATATAGTTGTCTTTAGTATTATTTATAAATAACATGAAAAAATTATAAACAATAATTACCTGTATTATTATACAAGCCGTTACGCTGTTATGCAATCCCTCCTGAGAATCACGTAATTTCCTAGAACAATTCCCGGTACAAGAAAACGAACAAGTCTTTTTTGCGGTCGAGTACAAGTGTACGGCCAAACGGGAGTATCCCTGGGACACGTGGAGGCAGCAGCGGGGGCCACCCACCGCTCCCGATGGGCGCCTCCCGTGGGCTGCTGCCGTGAGCGGGCGACGTCACCCCCACCCAACCTGGCAGTTAAATCGCGCCTCCTGGGCCCCACCAAGAGGGACACGTGGCGCGCGAGGCGTCCGTTGACGTCGCTATTCTGGGGCGCGCGCTAGTGGTGGGGTGGGCCGTCCATCTCGGTGCGCACGCCACGCCCACCACCGGGAAATCGACGGCCCGGATGCCCCTGCCAGCGGCCGGATCTTCTGTGCCGGGTACCGATGGCCGGCCGTCGTCCCGGCTCGGATCAGGAGTCCGAAGCACGGGTTACTTCGGTCTAGCTACTTGAGGCCTTGATCCTGTAGTCAACACGCGTACTACTGCCACCTAGTACTAGTCCACGCTTTGCTAATTATTGAGGCCAGTGTAGCGCGTTACGTGCGATAAGCTAGCTTGGGTCCAACAACTCACTCGACATCTCGCAGAAACACAAATGGTCTTACCCGTAAATTATATATCGACCCTAGTTTTTTACTTTTCAGTGACTTTTATTTTTTATTTCTCTTAATAATCACTATTTATTAGACTAATAAATTACAATAAAAAAATCATAAACTGCAACACAAAAAAACAATCCTATAGTCTACATACATGTACTCTACCATATAGAACAAAAAGATAATATGGAGGAGAGAGTAAGTATAGAGAATTAAGCTGTCTTTATATAGTAGTCAACTGTAATACGATAAACAAGATACATTGTATCATAGAGAAACTATATAGAGACATACAAAAAAATAATATATTATATAAGTTATCTTTAGTGTCGTCTATAGATGATATGATAGATATTATAAATATAATTATCTATACCATTATACATGCTCTTATGTGCGATGATCATTTGCAGAGGTATTGCTGCTAGTGCATCGTACCAAAGCTAGCTTGGGTCCAACAACCCACTCGGCATCTCGCAAAAATACAAATGGTCTTAGCCATGGATTATGGGTAGGTTGTTTAGACTATGGTTTTAGGTTTTGGTTTATGTTTTTTGAATTTTGACTATTTACGAAAGACAGTACGTAGAGAGAAATAGTCGTATGTGATTTTGGTCGGTATAGCTGAACTCGGTACAGTATTTACTACAATCTACTTATTTGTAGATCCTACCTTCAAAAAACGCACAGTTTAAAAGTTAATTACTGTAGTAGGAAGTGATAAGCCATATCAAAACAAAAAAGAACTTAGCCTATATGTTGGACATGTTCTTTTTAGGTTTTTAGTGATTTTTATCTTTTAATTTCTCTTAATAATTATTATTGATTAGACTAATAAGCCACAGAACAAAAGAATTATTGTCTACATATATGTACTCACGATGTCACAAATTAAGCTCCTGTTATGACAAAGTTATGCATCTTAATTTTGCAGCTCAACTTACAGTTGCATTCCCTAACATGCAGACAGAAGAAGAATCTTAAAACAAAAGGTGCAACATGCTGCGAATTTGGAGGAGCAGACGATGGAGATGTTCCCGACGGAAATATCTCCCCGGGGCCGGCCGAGGACCGAGGGCCTTTTCGTCACGTCAGCCGCTGCGACAAAGCACTTGACGTGGAGTGACTGTTGGTCCAGTTGATGTTTAACATCATTTAAAATTATTTACAATTACGTTATCTGTTGGTTGCGATCATATTGTCTGTTGGTTATGACTATGCTGATAGCTACGATCACTTAGCTAATTATGATCACTCCTTCACTGTTATGCATATACTTGTAACGACCACACTTCACTTTAACTATGAGCACATCTACTCGTAAACTTCGAATGGTTAGTAAGTGCTTGATACTTCAAGTATGAGTGCTTTTGATGCGTAAGGTAGTATTTGGTTCGAGGGACGGGGACGTCCCAGGTAGGATATCCCACCTTAGGGTGGTGTTTGCTTCCGGGACAAGCAGAGTCAAGGACATCCCACTAGGAATATTCCTTGTAGATCCGGGACCAGGCAATCCTCTTTTTTTCATGGGACAGAGTCATCCCACGTGGGATAGAGTCATCCCACCTCTTTGTTTTTTTAAGTACTATTTTGTTTAAATTTTTTTTAAAAAAAACTCAAAGGCTTATGTGTACAAACATATCAACAATAGCCTCCAATGTTTTAAAAAAAAAACTCAAATGCCACACATGTCCCACCTTCATCCTTCCATCCAAACAAAGGATGGGACCATTCCATCCCACTTTATCCTTCCAACCAAACAAAAAACAGGGATGACTCTATCCCTCTAACCAAACAAAAAATGGGATCATCCCATCCTAAAACCAGGGACAGGAACATCCCATCCCACCTTGTCTCTAAACCAAACACAACCTAACTCTTCTGCTCCTCACATCTTTGAGTATTGCAGCGATAACATGAAAACAAGTTGAGAGTATAAGTCAATATTTCGGGGCACCAAAGCACTCCACTTTTCTGTATTTCCTCTTCCCCTGGTTACACTTCCGATCACAACTGATTTCCTTCTCGATCTCTTCTGATCTCTCTCGTTATTTTACTCTTCTACTTATTCTTGTTCTACCTTACAAGTATATTTTTTCTATGCTTTTATACTCATATAAGCTAAACTAGATACGAACTCGAACTACTACTAAAATTCGGTTACCACTTATATGTCTACTCATATACATATATAACAAACTCATATGAACTAAACAAGATTTTTAACCTAACAGTGACACCTCGGCAAGTTAGGCAAGCTCAAACCCAGCCGCCCCGTTTGCTTACCGCGACAGAGCCAAGGGGCCGGGATGATAAAGCAGAAAGAGACGCGCAAAAACCAAACGCTTTCGTTAGTGATGATGCAAGCGTCCACTCTCTCAAGCTATCCCAATTGAGCTCCCAAGCAACTGGCCACGTTTTAGTTACTAGTTTGTTAAGCAGGATCCGACGCCAAAGCAGCACAGTTCACGGCCTGTATTAATCTGCCTCTCTTTCTTCTCTCTCTCTCTAGCAAGCAGCACTAATAACACATAGAGCATGTTCTTAACGGTTTCTAAAAAAACGACTTTTAGCTTTTGCTACAGTACCTAATTTTCAAACAGAGTATTTTCTTAAGATGGAGTCTACAAGTTAATTGTAGTACACGTTATAAGCCCAACATCTGTATCAACCAAAATCGCAAGCGAGTATCCCTCTCTCTATAATCTCTATCGCAAACAGCTAAAATTTAAAATTTTCAATCAAAAATTATAAGCCGCAGCCATATCAAACAACCCCTAGACTTACTCTCTTAATTTAGTTACGGACGCAATTGTAAAATAATCACTCACCTGTGAGACAGCTAGCTGTAAACCAATTGGTGAGGCACCGAGAACGAGGAAATTTTGTTTCATGCAATATACTTAATTAGCAAAGTTGGGGAGCTCTGTACGTTTGATTGCACTAGAAAGTGGGGGAGCCGAGGGACAAAAACGGGTTGAAATCTTTTGCAAGGTCCAATGCGTGGCTTAATTAGGTTGGCCCCCAAAACTAACGGCCGTAGTTTTCATATCCGGGGGGCGACATTTGGCGGAAAGGAGGGCCTCTTGCACTGAGCTGGCCTCCACGGTGCAATAATAATGCTTTTTGGTTGTTCTTGTCGTCGTCGTCCTTGTCGTCGGCGTAAGACGTTTATGGTCTATTTTTTTAGCTGAACTTTATAATTTTTAATTGTGATTTATGATTTTTAGGTTATTTATGCGAAAGATTATGGAGTAACAGAAACTCACGTGTTGTTTTTGCCGATATAAATAAAGTCGATACAGTATGTACTGCAATTAATTAGTTGACCCTATTTTAAAAAGAAACTTCGTTTAAAAACTAGTTACTGTAGAAAAATTGAAAAACAGCTTTTAAAAGTCCAAAAGAACAGACCCTATATATGAAGTGAAAAGTTTCCCATAATGTTTTTAGTAGTATTAGAGTAGAACCGATCCAATAGCATATGTCGCAATTTCTCGAAATAATTCGCTATGTGTAGCACCTTCGTTTGAGTTGAACATGTCGTTGCGAATATTAGGCCTGTTGGGAGAGCTTCACCAGTCCCAGATCCACGAAAAACAGCTCCACTCCACGAAATTTTACCCAAACGCTTCAGCTCCGTGAAATCTGGATCCACCAAAATCCTGAATCTGAGGGCCAGATCCATGGATTTCATGGAGCTCCTCAAGGGGTGCTCCACCGTGGAGTTAGTGGTAATTACCCATAAATACCACTGGTTATACACCCCATCCCACCAAAAGTGGCCATTCCCATCAAAATCTCAATTTCATAGATCTGGAGCTGCTGTACAAGTCAAATACTCCATGGTGAGATCCCAGATCCACGGTGGAGCTGCTGCTACAGATCTACGTTTTCAGTGATGAAGCTCTCCCAAATAGGCCCTTATTGTGAGGAAACTTATTCTCGAAGCATGGTGCGTGCGTGCTCCCCCGGACTAGCGATAAATGGTCGCTTTGTGTGATGTGGATACATGGTTGTCTCCAATTTTCCATTCATCCGTGTCAAAAGCACATCTATCGGCGCTGGCCGGTAATCGAGTGTTATCAGATAACACGATATCTATCTAGCTGACCCATCTCGTCACTGGCCTTATCTCACCCTCTCCTTTAACCAGTGGCAAGGTCTTCCTACTTAGCTAGTTTGACGACTTATGACAAACAAGGTAACCTAGTTTACACGAACTTACAATTGAGGTGATTAATACCACTTTAATTTGCTTTTAATTACTTCGTGTCAATAAAAAGCTACACACAATACCCTAACACACACCATGATTAATACCACTTTAATTTGCTTTTAATTACTTCAGGTTTGCATGCACCACCACCACCGACCGCCATCACCATATCACCGTTCGTCATCTTCCTTTTCTACCTTTGCTTTATTTGTTTCTTTTTCTCTTATTCTTTTTGTGGGGGCAATGCAATGCAATGCCGGGCCTGCCATGCTGACGCAAGCATGACTAGTACTAACTATAATTGCATTGGCATGCAACATGTTTTGGCATATACCAGTGAAAGGGAATCATGGAGCAAAGTGATCGTCGAACTGGTCAAGTGTGAATCCAAGTGTTTATGGACTAGCTGCTCTGCCTAGTTGGAGTAAAAGATTCTTTGGATCGATCGAGCTTCAGAGCTGACCGCCGCCCTCATCACGCATGTTCCTTTGGGAAATTACTAACGATTTAATTAGATGCCGTCACCGTTACATAAAAAAAAACTACTAGTAGTTGGGGTGAATTACATGTATATTCATGGCTTAGGCGGCTAGGCCTGTATAAAAAACCCAATGTTTTTATTTTGAAAAACTAATAGCTTCTTTTAGTTCTTCACACTCCAGCTAAGTCGTGCTCGAACCCGACAGTTGAAATACCACAATAGATTTTCTCCCGTACTGCCAGGTTTGTTCGAGACGTTCTGTTTCACACCCCCGTTAAGTCGGGATCGAACCCGAACAACTGAGATGGACCAAGACAAATGTGCCGACATGGATCGAAACAGCAGCAGAATAAAGTGAGAAAAATGCAAGCAAGCGGGCTAAGCTAGGGTCGATCGAGCGAGACAACACGAAACAACTATATGGCCGGATCGGATGGGAATCTCCACCTACCGCATACGTCAACCGCATGTGCATGACGCGGCTGGGTTCCGCCTGTCGGCCCAATCATAGCAATCACGTACGCTCGCCGACGTGGCTCATCTTCTTCTAATTAATATATTTTTGTGAGATAATAGTTGGTCACTCTATATTTGTGATGGTTAATTGACTTTTGGTTAAGAGAGTTTATATATTTGAATATGGTTTTTGAGAGTTTGCAATTTTTCAGTTGTATTCTGTTGTCGACGGCCTGACCGACATTGGGACCATAGCTAGATCACCTAGGAGTGATCCAATTGGTCTAGAGCTGGTGGTCAGACCGGCTGTAGGAATCAACGATCAAACCGACTTTTGGTTAGCGGTTTGACTGACCGAGGTGCCAGTGCTCTGATCGGCCTGGTGGACGTGGTTAGACTGCTCCCCTGTTACTGGGGAGGTAAAGGGTGGTTAGACTTGCCTTTGCTTGATTTGACCGGTGTGCTGTTGGAGCGTGAGTTGGTTTGAGCTGAATTAGTTGAGTATGGACATGCATCAGTGCCGTTGCTTGGGTGCATTCATGCTGTATGAAACATATTTGGTCTAGTATGGGTCAAGTTGTGAAGAACTTGTGACCGAAAATAGTTTCTTCATCTTTAATGTGTAAAGTGCTTAGAGGCAGCCATGACCAATAGGGAGGGCTGGGACTACGCTTATGGAGGAGCTGAGATTCAGAACGATCAAGGATGTCAGATGAGATAGTTGAGCTTATACGAGGCACAAGAGAAGACAAGCAATGTTGAAGGAAATGTTCAACTAACGGTTCATCGAATGGTGCAGCTGGTGCAAGTGAGGCATGATTGGGGGGAACCTATACGGACAGATTTGTCGATGCGTGAGCCATTGGTGAATCTACACATTGCAAGCATGGGGATTGCTTGCAAAGTAGAAGTTGACCATAGACTAGGCTCGGAAAGAGGTGAAGTACACAGTCAAGGTGAAGGAAGCGCGAAGCTTCGAGAAAGGCGGTAGAGGGGCATCTTGGTAAATTGTTTAATATAAAAAGTAGCGGTGTAGAAACCACAATATGGTCTTAGTGGTTTAGGTCATGGTTGTGCTAAAAACGTGAAGTAGATCAAGTGTTGGTTCAATAATGAGTTAATGCGTGTGTGCGCTTTGAAAAGCATGTAAGTGTAAGTGTAAAACTCGATATAGTGCTGTGTTAATGGGTTAGTCCATGTAAGAGTGGTTGAAACCCAACTAGAGGTGCTGGTTAGGGTTTCCCTTAGGAGCCTCCATATATAAGGAGGGGGAGAGCTGGCTTAGGTGAAGGTTTTTGAGAGAGTTTGTGCCTAGCCTTGAGAGAAGTTAAGGTTCTTGGAGAGAACTTTATGGTAGATGTGAGAGGCACTTGTGGCTAAGATTTTGTCATCCTTAGACTTTGTGTACAGCTAGAGAGTAGCTATAAACATTCATCTCCAAGTATCAATAGAGATCAAAATTCGTCCAAGTATTTTTCTCTTGTACTCAAATGATAAAATCTTGATTTGGGTTGATTTTTTGTGCTTCTTTTCCCCCTCTTAATCTTACTTTGTACCAAGGATGTGTAAGTTATGAAGATGTTTCTTGAAGACCATATCTCATTCATCTAGGCATTTGTTATTTGTAAATTCTTATGTTTGCTCGGTTTCAACTCAAGAGAGTGTGTTTTGGGATTTTGATCTTGCGGGTGTTTTGTCTTGAGTTCGTGCTATGATCTAGCTTACTATGATATGTGAGAACCTATTTAAGGTCATTTAAATCATCAAGGACTCATGAGCAAGAGCATATCGAAGTTTCTCTATTTTATTTGGTTTTGGTGCAACCTTTCTTATTTTGGATAAAGTAGGAACTTTGGTATTGATTTTCATGATTTATGATTGGAATAGGTTCTTGATACCCTAGAGAAGGTGCATGCCAAACTTCAAGTGATTGGAGTCTTAGTTTGAGAGTTGGGTCAATTTATGGTTTTAGCCTAGTTTTAGTGCAATAGTTCATGAAGAGCCAAAAGATCCTATCCTTCTTAAGTTCTTTCATGTTCTTTGGTTGGGATAGGTTTTTAAGGTTATGATCCAGCCTTGGTTCAAGTTCAAGCCATTTGAAGTTGTGGATCAATAGTTATAGCATTTCTTGGATTTGAAATAGTGCTAAAAATCTATTTTGTTCTTGGAGAGAGGTCAAACCTCGAACTAACTAGAAGTTAGACATCTGAGAGGTCATACCACCATTAAGTAGAGGTTAGACAGCCAAGAGGTCTGACCACTAATCAAGTAGCAGTCAGACCACCCTCTAGTTGGAGGTTAGACCGCTAGAACCTGTTGATGCTCATTTGGCTCGGTTTTTCTTGAATCTTTCCTTGTGGGTGATTGGTCTCTAATCTTCATAGCTTCTAATCATTATTAGAGTAAAGAGCTTGGCTTTCTCTTATGAGGAAGAGATTTGAAAAAGCTTTTAGTCGTGTTGGCTCCTATTCACCCCCCTCTAGTCATTGTTCTCGGTCCTACAAGTGGTATTAGAGTAAGGTTTTCTCTTTGAGTGATCTTAACTAATCATGAGCATGATGACTAGTGTGAGGTTTTGTGAGTCTCTTAATTTATCTTCTTGTGAATCTTTGGAGTACTTGTTGACACCATTGCGGTTTTCGAGTACTTGTTGAGCCAGCGGTACCGGTCGTACTAAATGGTCAGCGACTGATTTATGGAAAGCAATAGAATTTGTAATCATGGCTAATCTGGTTGATCTTGATGGGTGGTTAATGGTGTGGTTTGCATGTGTGGACTAATGTCGGTCAAGTTGTGAAGAACTTGTGCCGGAAAAATGTTCTTTGGTCTTTGCATGTGCAAGTTGGCATTGAGACGATTATGGTCGGTGATGAGGAGGACCAGGACTAAGATAGGGAAATCTGAGGTCTAGACGGTTGAGAATGTCATGCAAGATGGTCGGGTTCACGCTGGGACACGTGGAGATCAAAGGTGGTGATACGTGGAGAGGATACAGGAGGTGCTGTCCTAGAGGCTTCAATACGTGAGGTGATGGTATGTGATGAAGATACAAGAGGTGTTGTCCTAGAGGCTTCATCACGTGGTGAGTTAGGAGTTGTAGATAGAGTGCATAACTGAGAATATTTAGAGTTTGGTTAAAATCCATATTCGAAAGGGTTTCAGGTCCTTTGGTTTTCAGAAGAGATAAAGTATTGAGTCCGTGTTTGAGGTAAACACAGTTTGTGACGTTAACATATAAAAAGCAGGGAGAGGCTATGGGTTAACATACAACTTTTAGAGCGATTAGAGTAGGTTTTTGAGGGCTTTTGACGAAAAGGCTTTTAGAGGTGCTTGTGAGGGCACTTTGTAAATCCACGAAAATTTAGCAATAAAGATCATCTTGAATCAGACTAGTTCATTGTTTGCTTAAAGAGTGCTAGCAGATTGATGTTTACGATCAGATGCAAACTGGTTGTAGATTCTATAGGTTGAAGCGGTCGAGCGATCAAGTGATGAGTGGTCAAAACCATCTCAAAGTATGCGACGACCAAGCAATTGAGAATTGAGCAGTCAAAAGCTTTGCTGACTGCCAGGAGATGTCAAGAAGTGACAGCAATCATTCACCCCCTCTGATTGCCGTATTCGATCCTACAAGTGGTATTAGAGCAAGTAGCGATGGAATAAAGCGATATGTGAATCGTCCCCCATACTATATGGTACTGATTTTACTTTTTGGAAGTGTCGTATGCAAGCTTACATTGAGGCTTAGGTAGTGATGTCTGAAAAAAAGTTTCTCAACCTTATGTGGTTCTTACTGATGTTACTACCGAAAATAAAACTGATGTTGATTTAAATGCCCATGCTTGTAACTTGCTTTTTCAAGGGATTTCTCACAAAGAATTTAATCATGTAGCTCATATTGTTTCTGCCCACTTAATATGGAAAACTTTTTGTGATTATCATGAAGGAACCACCAAAATAAAAAAGGTGCGTAAGAATCTGTATCAAAAAGAGTACTCTGATTTTACTATGAAGCTTGGTGAATCTATAAATGATCTTTTTACTCATTTTGAGAATATTTGAGTAACTTGCATAGAGTTAGTGTTATTCCTGCTGATCGAGATAATGCAACTAAAATTTTGAGATCTTTAGGTTCAGAGTGGTTGATAGTCGTCACAACTATTAATCAAACTGTTGATCTAGATACTCTAACCACGGATGATTTGTACTCTAGATTGAAAACCCATGAGATGGAAGCCTTGCCATCTAAGACTGATAAATCTTTATCTTTAGCACTAGTGACTAACCCCATGCAGGCTGCCTCGTCGAGCGCATTGTCTTGTATTTCTTTGTTTGTTTTATCCTCTTTTATGGAAGATCAGTTCGAGCAGTTCCTTGAAGAGGACTTGGTATTAATCTCCTCACGAATGTACAAGGCACTTAACAATCTAAGGATGAGAAAGCGAGGTGGAGCTTCAGGTCCGATCAGATGCTTTGAGTGTGGCGAGCTGGGCCACATTAAGATGGATTGCCTTAAGATTAAAGGGGAAGTGAACAAAGAAGATAGGAATTATCGTTGTGGACCATCCGAGAATAATAGCAAGGGTGGATCTTTCTATCGCAAAGTTGTTGAAAATGTTTTATTAGCTATCTAGCACCTATATCTAAGTGATGGTGATTTTGAGAGCTGCGACAATGACAACCACGATAAAGATGATGTCAACGGCAAGAAGAAGAACACTGACGACTTCACGGGCATATGCTTCATGGTAAGCAACAACGACAATGACTACAATGATCCCGATGAGGTAAGACCGCCATATGATGAGCTTGAAGATGGTCTAGTTAAACTTGCTATTGAGTTGAAAAAGACTATAAAGAAATTGAAAGAAAAAATTTTGTAGTCAAAAGCTTGAATTCTGAGATTAATAGACTTAGAGCATTTATTCCTAAAGATAATTCTTGTAAAGCTTGTCAGGTCTTACATTCTGAGTTGGAAACTATTAGATCAGTTAATGCAACAAACATAGTTCAACTTTGAGATGTAACTGATAGATTTGATGAACTAAGAATGGTACATGATTCTTGTGATAGAAAATTTAAACTTGATAATGATGAAATTGAAAAGCTTAAGTCCAACTCTTCTAAAGCATGTTCTAAGTGTGAGTTGCTACAAGATAGATTTAATTCATCTCAGAAATCAATTAAACAAATGCTCTATATTGAAATTGATGTTCTAACTAGGCAGTTGAAGGAGTTTGCTAAAAAAGAAATATTAGCTCAATTTAGTGCTTCCAAGAATCCTGTGATAGAATCTGTTAATTGCACAAGTTGTCCCTTACTGGCTAGAGAAAATAAGTACCTTAAGAACACTTTAGACAGGTTTTCTTTTGGTAAAAAAAATTTGAATATGATCCTAGACAAGTCGAAAAGTAGTGTGAAAAATCATGGTCTAGGATTTAATTTTGTTGAGCATGCTAAGAACAATCCTCCTAAGGTTCTCAAGGTACTCGAACTAGGAAAGTTTTCATAATTCATTTCCTTCGAGTTTTTCCACCTTTTTATTATTACGATTATCATTTTCATTTGGGAATTATCCCCCAACATAAATTGGCACCATGTAAACTCTAGAAAAATCCAAATAAGATTTCAACAAAAATTTCAATGGCAACAAAATACAAGAAAAGTTTTAAAAATTCCATTATTTTGAACATTCGAAATTTGAGATGTTACAGCTTGATCCTTGCTTAAAACATGAAGCAAACAACATACCGAATTCAAATAGCAAGATACAACCTCCTTACATCAGCGTCTTAGCACCTCTAAATACCCAAAAGCTAGTTCACTTAATTCTCTTAAGGTGACATCTAGATCCGCATATTCTGATAGTCTAGATCTAAGCATCGTTGTTGGGCTCGGTGGTGTTGGACACATTAGGGACAGCAGGGGCTGCCAGCTCCACCTCCTCATGTCCATCATGGTGAAGATGGTGTCGCTATACCACAGATGGCGGCACGGTTGTAGCGACTACACGAAGGGCCATCACTGGATGGTGGTTTTCGACACTAAGTATGACACTCCCCTGGACGGATGAAACAACTGGCGGTACTCTATTGCGGTAAATTCAGGATGACATAGTATAGGTATCTACAAATTTTAAATGAGGTGAGGTTAGTGACCAATTTTTGTAAGGTAAAATGAAAGGTAAGGATGAGAAATGACGCGAAGAAAGGAAAAGAGTGCATCAGTGCATTGCCTTATATTTTCTAAATTATCTGCTAGTTCCTACAGTTCTGCTTCAATGCCATCCTTCATCTTCAAAAGTTACACCTTTCTTTAAAATGTGGATTATTTTGAAACAATATGAGGAGAAAAATAAAAAAACACTTTAGGTAAGATGAGAAAGCTAAGAGAGGTAAGCACATAGTAAGAATTTGTTGTAGGTGTGCAAAACAAAACACGTTAGAGGGGGCGGATGTCGGCCATGCTACGGGTCGGTGTCCACAAATGTGAGTGACACGAAGATTTATATATGTTCGGGGGTCCGAGAGGACCGCTCTACTCCTGTCGATGGCCTTCGGAGGATTTCGAGGGCTCCTCCTGGAGGCATACCAGTTTGAATGGCACTTTGTATTTCTTGTGAGTTTGAGTTACAAATAAGGGATATATGGGATATTTATAGCCTCTTGGGCCCGTACAAATGACCGAAATACCCCTTAAGGGATAGTTATTCTATGAGTACAAGGGAAGGGTACAATCACCTATTAGATCGTATTTCTTGATCTATAAGTAGGCGTTTCCTATAGAGCGGGTCAGCCGATAAAGAGTGGTGAAGTAATCTTCCAACAGTAGTCCCTGCCTCTTTGGCACTTAGAAGAGAAGCCCAAAGGGGTAGTCTCGAGTTGCTCCGCTCGTCATGCTAGGATCAATACTTAGAGCATCTTCAAGAGATGCCTAATAAATTCACACCCTAAATCTCTTTTTACAGATCCTAATCACGATATAAAGTCCCAAAATAATCATTCCCTCCAACAGATACCCTAAACCAGAAAAACAGTATTGGGAGCCTAGATCATCCTCTATAAGTAGAGAGCGAGCCCATTTTTGGGTGTGTTCTATTTTTGGGAGTCTATTTGGGAATCTGTTGGAGCTACTTTTTACCCTTCAACTCTAAAATTTAAATATTAAGAGCCACATAGAGTATCTCTTGGAGATGCTCTTAGTCCAGAATGGCGGGTCTGAATTGTGGTTGTTCCCAAAATGACGTCCTGAAATCATGATGATCCTCCATGCTTGATGGAAACCCTTCGGATTTTCCAAGTGTGTCAAGGCTTCTGATTGTCTCCGCATTTTGGCACCATTTGGGCTTCGTCTGCTGTTGAGCCGATCCTTCTTTTCTTTTCCCCGGTGATGGACCCGGCTAGGGAAATTGCTCCGTCGCATCAGTTCTTCCATGAACTAATGGGCGGCTCGGCCTACATCTGCAGAGGAGGCGCGCCCATTCTGCATCGAAAGGCCATTTAGGGCCCCTTCGGTTACAAGGCTGAGTTCCCATTTCTTGTCCTGGTCCTCATTGCTGATGAGTCAGCCACTTGACCCAGAATGCTGATGACCCAATTGTTTGGCCTGATTCATGTGGGATAATGCTGGCAGCCGACGACCTCTAAAGGGAAGTTAGAAAGCTGGCAAAGGGGACGGAGGCGGCGTCTGGCCGGGCGGTTCTACGGCAAGCCACCGCACCGCCTCCGAGGGCGCCGGGCTCTGGCGGGCGCTTTCCAGTGGCGAAACCTGCGCCGCTATGGAGGGGAACTGAAGTAGGCAAGCGGAGCCGACGACCAATCATTGCACTCACTGAAAACGAAGTTGATCATAGGGTGAAGGCTGTCAGATCAGATCGGGCGGGGGGGGGGGGGGGTTCCTCTCAAAAGAATTTGACTCGGTCTGTGAAAAGAGAGGTATTGCAAGATTTTTTATAGCCCCTTACTCACCTCAAGAAAACGAAGTTGTAGGGAGAAGAAACCGAACTATGATGGCCACAGCTCGAAGTCTACTGAAGAGTAGATTCCTACCCGGGAGTTTTTGGGCAGAAGCAGTGAGGCACGTGGTCTATCTTCTTAACCCGCCACCACAAGATCACTCGATGGAGTTACTCCATATGAGTTGTGGTCAGGGAGAAAGCCGAACGTCATGCACCTGACAGTGTTCAGTTGCTTAGCACATATGAAACCGACCACTTATATGAGGAAGTTAGACGGCCGGAGCAGAAAGATGATCTATCTCGGTTCTGAGCCAGGCACCAAGGCATACAGGTGCTATGATCCTGTCAAAAAGAAGGTACATGTGAGTAGGGACATTGTCTTTCAAGAAGACAAGTACTGGGAGTGGGAAGAACATCAAGACATTGAAAAAGATATGCAAAATTGGGTGACGTTCGGGGTAGCCGGTGCCAACAACGTAGGCAGGGAAGACGAAGCTCAGACCACACCTCAGGGCTCAAGTCCAACAGGTGCCGAGACTCATGAGACTTCACCCGAAACAGAAGTCTCTGATGAGGAAGATTCAAATGGGAGAATATCGAAGATGAGAAGTATTAGCGAGATTTATGCACAAACGGAGCCGATGCAATCTAAGGAACTGTTGCTTTACACTACGGCCGAAGAGCCTGAGAATTATGAAGAAGTAAAGGAAGACGAACACTGGAGGACTGCTATGCAGGAATAATTGAAGTTGATTGAAGACAATGATACATGGAAACTCACTGATCTACCGAAGGGTCATTGTGCCATTGGTCTAAAGTGGGTTTACAAAGTGAAAGGAAACTCTCAAGGAGAGGTTGTTAAGCATAAAGCACGACTTGTGGCTAAAGGATATGTTAAAAAACATGGCGTAGACTATGAAGAAGTCTTTGCACCGGTGGCTCGTATGGAAACTATTCGAGTCCTCCTCACCTTAGCGGCTCATGGTGGATGGGAGATCCACCACATAGACGTGAAGATGGCTTTCTGGAATGGAGACATTGAGGAGGAAATATATGTAGCTCAGCCACCAGGTTTCCAGTCTAAGACACAAGCTGAGAAAGTGTTGAAGCTAAACAAAGCCCTGTACGGGCTCAAACAAGCTCCACGTACCTGGAACATGAAGCTTGACAAAAGTCTCACATCGCTCGATTTCAAACGGTGCAAGTCAGAACATGCCGTGTACACGAGAGGAGATGTGGAGACAAGGCTGATTGTGGGTGTTTATGTGGATGATTTGATCATCACCGGAACGAATCCAAGGGAGATTGTGAGGTTTAAAGAAGAGATGATGAAGCTATTCAAAATGACAGATTTAGGACTCCTAAGTTACTATCTTGGTATTGAGGTGAAGCAGACAAAAAACGGCATTACACTTTGTCAATCAGCTTATGCTCAAAAGATACTCGAAAAGTGTGGCATGGAAGACTGCAATCCAAGTCAAGTCCCAATGGAGAATCACTTGAAGCTAAGTAAGTTAGGCCCAGGATCGTCCGTTGATGCCACGGAGTACAGGAGTATTGTCGGAAGCCTACGGTATTTGGTACACACCTGTCCAGACATTGCTTTTGCGGTCGGGTATGTAAGTCGTTTCATGGAGAAGCCAACAAAAGAACACCTGATGGCTGTTAAACATATCCTGAGATATGTGAAAGGAACTCTGGATTTTGGCATTCAGTATAGGAAAGGAGGCAAAGTGAAATTGCAGCTGACCGACTACAGTGATAGTGATATGGCGGGAGACATTGATGATCGGAAAAGCACAACAGGGGTGCTGTTTGTCTTGGGAGAAAGTCCAGTTAGTTGGCAATCTCAGAAGCAAAGAGTTGTGGCGTTGTCCTCTTGCGAAGCTGAATACATAGCAGCGAGCGCTGCATCCTGCTAGGGAGTCTGGCTCACTCGGCTGTTAAGCGAATTGTCGGACAAAGCAGCAATGAAGGTCGTACTCAAGGTGGACAACAAATATGCTATATCACTGAGCAAAAATCTAGTTCTTCATGATAGAAGCAAGCATATAGATACCAGATATCATTTTATCAGAGACTGTGTTAAAGAAGGAAGAATCGCAATCGAGTACACCAGCATAGATGAACAGAAGGCGGACATACTGACGAAGCCGCAAGCGGATGAAGTTTTCAGAGATGAGAAGGAAAATTGGCATGTTTGAGGTAGCTAAACAAGATTAGGGAGAGAATTTTGTAAATAATATTGTGTAGAAGCAATGTCCAAGTTTTAGTCGTAGTTGAAACAGAGTTCCGGTCAAACCGGAAAGTTAGTAGAAGTCGAAGTCGAAAGTTAGAACCAGAGTCGGAGTCGGAGTGGGTTTTGTATTCATAGTTGAATCCCGAGTTAAAGTCAAATAACCGGGTATATAAGGGGAGGAGACATATAATTTGATCAAGGCGAGAAGTAAAAAGAAGAAAAAAAAAGAAAAGCCCTGTGTATCGAATACACTGTGTGATCTCACAAACGTGGTCGGAAGCCATTACGACCACTGAAAACGTGGTCGGAGGGACTTACGACCACAGCAAAGTACTAGTAGACGTGGTCGAAAGGCGTTTGACCATAGCAAAGCTGAAGAAGACGTGGTCGTGAGGTGATACGACCACGACAGAAGAAGTTTGAGAGTGATCGGAAGATGTACGACCGCAGCAAAAAAGTGAACGTGGTCGAAAGGGTGTTTCGACCACGGTGAACAGTGATCGTTAGCATCACTGCGTGATCAGAGAGAGTTGCGATCACGGTAACTCGAGCGAGGTCGAAGGAAAGACAGTGCAGCGGCAGAGAAACGCGGTCGAATAGCAGCAGGAGGCGGTCGTAAGCTCTCGAAACCGGTCGTAAGTGATCATAAGCAGTCGTAAACGTCTTGAGAGAAGTCGTAAGACTTCCAACATGCACAGACACTTGTTTGAGCCGAGCGACGTTAGATGCAGTGCATAGGGAAGTGGTTGCCCGAGGTGTTGCCACCGTGGACTGGGCGCCGGTGCCGGGAGTTGGCCTCAGGGTGCCCAGGCACACCGGCAGTGCCAAGGCGTCTGGAAGGCTTTCACGTTGTTGCTTGCGAAGTGCCCAATTTAAAGCCAGGGCGTGCCAGGGTGTTCGGGGATATCAAGATGTTTGCGCTTGAGCAGTTTTGACAGGGCGCTCGCATTTAGGTGGTTTTGAGAGGGCGCTAGGCGTGAGTCGTTTCGACAGGGCGCTCGCCAGGGTGGTTTTGAGACGGCGCTTGCACTTGGAGGCCACAGGAAAGAGGCCGTCCAGAGAGATAAGTGTGTAGGGGTTACCTAGGAGTGTGTGGTTGTGTATGTATGTACTTCATGCATGCATTGAAAGAAGTAAGAGCATAGTGGCAGACTTGCTCTGTTGGCGCATGGGCATGCTACAATGCTCAGTGGTGTGTTCCACTCCCCTTTCTTTTCCTCTGTACATGAAAAATCGTAGCATTGTTCGAACGTGTGTCTCAGGCCTCGGGGGGTGTTGGCCCGAGGCGTAGACATGATCATAGTGGGCGCACTGTTCCTTACTCCTTTCCATTATAGCACCAAACGAGTGACCCTGAGGTTGACAGTAGCAATTGCGTTGCGCTATTGCAACTGGTTGGGTCTGCCACAATTGACTGAACTCTTGATTAGCTCGAGCACACCTTAGCTCCACATTCTTCTTTATTAGTAACAGATCACTGAAGAGGACAAGAACAGCCATCCGGTATCATCTTTAGAGCAAGTACAATAGTATAGCCAACTAGTGGCTATAACACTTGTCCATTTCATCTATAGCCTTCAAAAAAATAGTTCATACAATAAGATAGCTATTACAATAACTATTTGGCCCCACGTATAAGAGAGTGAAATGCATATTTTTACGTGCTATAGCTAGCTGTAATTTAGTAGCCAGCTTCCTTCTCTCTCTTCCTTTCCCTCTCTGCCACGTAAGATTTGGTTGATATTATATTTGCTATAGCTTGCTGACTAAGCCTTATTGTACCTGGGAAATTTAACTTTTTGCCACCCTTAAGAATACCACCTATCCAAATGCCATCCTCTTCGTTGCAATTAATATTTTGCCACTCTCGAGCCTACGTGGCACCTAGTCACCGCCATGTCGGCGCGCGCCTCCCCGCGCTGCGCCGGCCTCCCGCGCCGCGCCGCGCTCGGCCTCCCGCGCCGCCACGGCCTCCCGCGCCTCGCGCGCGCCGCCCGCGCCGCGCCGCCCGGCCTCCCGCGGAGGCGCGCGCGGCGCAGCGCGGCGGCGCGCGGGAGGCGCGAGGAGGCTGCGGCGCGGCGCGCGTGTGGGGAGGCACGGCCGCGCGCGGGAGGCACGGGAGGCGCGGCGGCGGCGCGGGAGGCACGGGAGGCGCGGGAGGCACGGGAGGCCGGGCGGCGGCGGGGAGAGGCGCGGCCGCGGGGGAGGCGCGGGCGCTGACATGGCGGTGACTAGGCGCCACGTAGGCTCGAGAGTGGCAAAATATTAATTGCAACGAAGAGGATGGCATTTGGATAGGTGGCATTCTTAAGGGTGGCAAAAAGTTAAATTTCCCGCTCTTAGGCGCAGATTGGTGACTGCATGTCGCCGGAGTCGACTCGGAGCGCAGGCAAGCGAGCGCGGCAGGTGAGTAAAATGCGGCCGATGAGAGCGTGCAGAGCATGCGACACTCCGGGTCATTCTAGACGCGTGTCAAGCATGTAGAAACTTAAGTTTGGACCATTTAGGCACTAGGACGTACGAAGTGTCGGGGCGCGCGAGGCGCGAGTGCCGGAGTGCTGGGGCACAGATGGCGTGACAACGTTCAGGCGTAGGCCGTCCGTTAGTGTTTATGCCATGTAACTTATCCTTTGCACAATCCAATGTTCCTTTGCCGAGTACTGATCTATTTTATCTTGTTGGTATTATAGGTTTTCATCGCCTCACCGCTATGACCAAGGACTGCCACCTCTCTTGCTGGGGAGGGAAGACGGAGTCTAGGGTGAGATGGAGGACTTGCCACACAATGACCTCGACGAGGATGTCAATATTCTCGATGACACCCCTAAGAAGGAGGCTCGCGTGGGGTCGAGCATTCCTCCCCTACTAAGGCGGAGAAGGCAGCACTGGTGGCACCTGGGAGCTGCCTCACACCGGAAGACGTCCTATGGTCGGGGCCAGACGAATGCCCCAGCCCTTCAAAAGGATACACCGTCGCTCTTAAGGCCTGGTTCGAGGTCGGCCTGGGGCTTCTGATCCATCCCTTTATCCAGGTCCTCGTGAGGCATTACCAGGTGGAGCTCTCACACTTCTCACCCAGCCAGCTTGCCAGGGTGAGCGTGTTTATGTGGCTATGCGAGACTGCGATCGAGGGCACATGCCTGAAGCCTATCGTTGCAGCTTTTGACTACTTCTTCCACCTCCAGTGGACAAACGGGAGGTTTGGACCTCCAGGCACGCTGACCTCGACCACTCAGCACCAGGGCGAGTATCCGATTCATGCAACCAAGTATAACTAGAGTCACCCTGGGAAGAAGTGATTTTACATGAAGGTAGAGGGCTTTTCATACTCCGGCCGCTAGCCTTGGATCACTCAGGACAGCTATCATGAGGTCCCTTCTCTCTCGGATGCCAATTGGGAGTTCGTTCATGCCGCATCCAAGGTCCGCAAGTGGAGTAGGGTTTGGGCCTTGATGGAAGAGATGACCCTTGCAGATGTTAGCCCCCTGGTTGCCGAGAAGTGCAACTACATTACGGTCTCCAAAAGCATAGGTGAGCATGACTTGGCTAATTCTCTTTGGATTGTCCTTGAGTCCATGAGTTTCATACCTTTGTTTAACTTTGTGTAGCATGCTTTCCCAGGGAGGCAATTGAGGAGGCCAACTGGATCCTTGGGGAGATGACCGTCACCGAGTATGAGGCTCTTGAGGAGGCTGGCATTCCCGGTGTCCAAGGGGCCAATAGCGCCGCTAACAGCCTGAAGTTGACGATGCCCCCTTCGGGCAAACTTGTCCCCGACCGGTTGAGGAGGAAGAAGGCCAAGGTGTTGTCCTCAGAGGGCACTACCAGGGCCCCTCCTTCGAAGAGCCAGCTGAGGGCGAAGCTCCCTGTTGGGAGGGTGATTCCTCCTACCATAGGAGCCAGGCCCTTTCCTGCGAGCTGCTTTCGGCCCTAAGTTCCAAGCGCCACGTGACCCCCTACAGAGCACCCTCTGCTCTCTACCGCCTTGTGCCTCGCTTCACACAAGGGAAAGCCTCAGGATACCAGGGTGCTTTAGAGGTTGCCTCCACAAAAGAGGAATAGGCAGGCCTCTGACTGCGATCCACCTCTTGCTACCATTGATGACACTCGAGATGTTAGAGAGTTTTTCGAGCTTCTCAAGGATCGATTGGGCACTGCTGTTGTAGGATCGGAAACGACAACAGAGGGGGGAATGGTGCCTTCAAAATCCGCCCAAAGTATCCACATTATCTTCTTTCTAGTACCTATAAAAGCTATGAAGAAAAGGATTCATGCCTACTGGAAATCAACACAGATCATGCAAGGGAAAAAGTCACAGAACAACAGAGCAGTCCAGAGCCAAAAACTGGGGCCGGTTTGACCGGAGGTCATGGGCCAGTCTGACCGCATAGCCTCGGCCGGTCAGACCGCTCGGCCTCGGCCGGTCAGACCGCCATTGCCCAACCGGACTGACCGCTAGGGTTAGCGGCCTGACCGCCACTTAAAGTCCGATCTGACCGCAGGTCAAGGACCGGTTTGACCGGGCACACCTCTAGCGAGAGACCAACAGCAGCAGAAAACCACGCAGGCTTACAAATAAAATAGGGAATACTGAAAACAGTTGAGAAGTAGTGAAATGACCAAAACCTTGCTGCTTTCTTTGGGTCAATCGATTATGACTTCAAACTAAACAACAAATTGACCTCAGAAATCAAGAGAATACATCAAGAGAGCAAGAAACATAGATTTGAGTATAAATCTGCAAACTGAATAGAGAATGAGACTGATTTCCAAATTGCTCATCATTCTTGAATCTTTTGCTCATGAACCTTTGAATCTCAGCAGGAAATGATCTCACAACATGAAAGCACACACCTAGAACAAATATTTCACTGAGTATCCAAGAAACCATACATGCTCTGCCTTCAAACCCTAGAGAGTTGGAAACAGAGGAAGTGCTTCACCTCATTTCTTGGGGGGAGAGATCAGCAGATAAAGTGACTGCTTTCAGGAATGTGCTAGCCAAATGGCCTTGAGACTATTCCCAGTGCAAAGCAACACATTTTGCAGCTACTTGAACAAGATTCACTCAAAATCAAAGGAATCAGCAGAGAAAAGCAGAGAACAAACTGAAACAGAAATCCATCACAGAGAGAAAAAAGCTAGAACAGCTCAACTCCAGTCCATTTCATATTGATTCAGAGACATGGGCGATTACGAATGGTTCTTCTACAACCCTCTCACTACATGATTCTCAATAGAGAAGAGCACACTCTGGGCAAACTCACGCAGGAAAACCAATACCCTTACATGAGCCCCCAACACTCTGCCAACTCCCACTCCCAATATAGAGAAGGGAAGAGCTCACATCCTCAAAAGGAAATTCAAG
Organism: Dendrocalamus sinicus; assembly: GCA_036346575.1. Classification (NCBI taxonomy): domain Eukaryota; kingdom Viridiplantae; phylum Streptophyta; class Magnoliopsida; order Poales; family Poaceae; genus Dendrocalamus; species Dendrocalamus sinicus. Next base: position 6,701,356 of record CM070653.1, on the reverse strand, counting down.
AAGAGTCAGCCACATCTCACTACATGACTTCACTACCCAACCTCTCCTCACAGTAGATAACAGCAAACCCTACATCCAAAATGGAGGGAATCAGGATTCAAGCACACCACTCCAAACCCTAACCTCCTCCTTCACTACCAGGTCTCCAACCCATTTGCTACAACACTTTACCCATTGTCTTCAACAAGATCTGCTTCCATTTTGCAGCCTTGCGTATTTTACCGAAATACCCCTGCTGCACCTTCCTGGAAGCTTCCTCCTTTTTTGCTGTCCATACCTCGCAACCACTTCGAGTCCTCGCCGTCTTCGGCATCTCCCGACCGCTTTGACCTCTGCACTACCCGTGCCTAGTCCGGTCATCCATGCCTCACCATGACTCCACCTCAAAGTCCTGCAGCCATCACAGACAAGAAAACATCACATAGCACCGCTCGAAACAGTATGCACATACATTAGCATCAAAAGAAGGTACTCAAGCATGGAATACCCAAAACAAACTCAGACTCTCTCAAACAAGCATCAATTACTCATCACAAACATGGGGATACCTCCACATGGTCTCTCAGCTGTAAACCTCTACTTTCCAGTACCCCTACGGTCGCTACTTTGCTTTGCCCAGCATCATGTGTCTTCTACTGCCAGCATTTTGTATGCTTCCCACAGGCCACCTCCATCTCCAACATAGTCAAGAGCGAAGCCCCTGAATCATAGAAGAGATGTTCCAGGAGGCTATGGCCGAGGCTTAGTAGAAGGCCTCAAAGTGGGAGGATGATACACTGAGAGCCACAGAGGAGAAACTGAAGATTGCAGATGATAAGCTGAGAGCCACTAAGGAGAAGTTGAAGGTTTTAGAGGAGAATGGCAAGCTCAATCGCCAGGTGAACGTAAGCTTGGAGGAGGATGTGACCAAGTCATGGCAGCGGTTGAACCACTTCTCCAGGATCTAGGAGATCATCTTGGTTGTGCAGAGGTCCCTAGAGAATATGGGTGCTAAGGTTGCCCCTATCCCATTGGGAGTGAAAAGGCCAGAAGTGTGGGTTCTCCTTCTTAAGAAGTGAGTCGGCATGCTTGCCAAGGTTGCCGAGAACCGGAGCTAGTCCTTCGTCACCGCACCAACCACACTCACTTTCAACCTACAACTTGACTCAGGTTGGGACTTTGCAAATTATTCAGCCAGGGCTGTCCCATACCAGCCATGTGGTAGTACGATTAGGGCTTTGCAACAGTAGCTCACAGACCGGTCCTTAATCTAACTCAGGCCCAACCACATACCCCCGTGCACGACAATTGACCACTGCGGCTCCAACCAACAGGGCATGCCTGCACCCACCACTCTAACCAAATGCCTAAGTCTAAACCAGGTTTATATTTTGTTTTCAAAATATCTCATAAACTTTCTTGACTCACCAAAGAGTACATATCATTTTATGTAAAAAGGGTTATCATGTTATGTGAAAGATATCCCAAAACAAATATTATATCTAAGCAGTCTAAGCATTTGATATAAATTCCTCTAGCCAACACTAATGTATTAACTAGAGTTTGAATCTAGGGTGACAAGGTGTTGAGGAATTCAAATTCAATGGAGGAATTAACAAGTAGGCATTAACTATATTTGAAACAGAATTGAAATACGTTGAATAAAAATATGCATGCAATATAATTTAAATCAACATAATTTTATTTGAAAATCTGGGATCAACATGATCAAGGAGTGTGACTTGCCTTGCTCTTCAAATTGGCTTGAATCTTCGTCGAAGAAATCTCCCGAATCGTCGAAGTCTACACGTGAAAATAACCCACTAAATTCAAATAAATTCAAATTAAATTTAAATTGACTTCAAAAATTTGAATTGAGGCCAGAAATGGATAGAGGGAAATTTTTTTGATGAATTTAGAAATTTGAATGGGCTCAATCAGAGTTAAAACGAGGGAGAACGGGCTCCGGGAAATTTAAAAAGAGAGAAAATGGAAAATCAGGATTTTTGGAATTATTTTCCTAAAGGAAAATCTGAATTATTGCGTCAGCAGGGAATTTCGTTTTCAGCCGAATTATTTTTCAACCGAAAAATAGATTTATCTGCGTCGGTGGCGTCGACCACCGGGTAAACCCCATCGACATGCGGGCCTGGTCCATGGGCCGGTTCACCCTGAGGCGCGCCGAGGTGGCACGGGTGGCGGGGTGTGCTCGCGTGGTGCTGACGGGGACGGACGGCGCTGAGGTGGCGGGGAACATGGCGCCACGTGGCTGCCACGTGGGCTACTGGCCGGGGAGAAGCTCGGGTGCGGCGGGCTTGCCGGCGAATGGCGGGGAGATGGCTGGCGGCGATGGCCGGAGGAGAGGGGAAGGCGGCGTGTCAGGCCCGACCACGTGGCAATCGGGGAGGGGAGGGAGGCGGGTTTGCGGGCGGATCCGGGCCGTCCAAGTGGCGGCCGAAGGGGAGGGGAGAGGGAAATAATTTTCTGATTTTTGATTTTGATTTTTAGAAAACACCAGAAATGCCTTTTAAGCTCATAAAAATACCAAATAACTTCCAAAAATTCCAGAAAAATTCACAGAAGCTTCTAGAGACATTTTGGACTTAACAAAAATATTCCAACTAATGTTGGTATTTAATTTCTATACCTTAAAATACTTTTTAATTTCAAAAATACATTTTAAACTCCAGAAAAATCCAGGAAACCAAATAAAAGCCAAATAACTCCAAATAATTAATTTGACATAAGATTTTTATAGAAAATCAAAATATCATTTTATTTAATAATAATTTTAGGTTTTCATTTAAAATACTTTTCAAATCTAGCTTTTTCAAAAACAGAAATCCAGGGCAAATCCAAAATAAAAATTTAGGCACAAAATACTTATTTTAATTAATTTTTTTTATTTATTTAATTATTTTTATTTTACTAAAAATCTGGGCTGTTACACCTCTTCACTTCTGAGGTGAAGAAGGCATCCTTAGATGAGTGTACTATGCTATCTTATCCATTATGAAAATGATTGGACGATGTTATGCTTCATTCAGGGCATGTTTACGAAGGCAAATATAAGCGATGTGTGTAGAGGGGCCGAGTGCACAGGTGATCGAACCCAACCTAGGAGGATAGGCTACGAGAGGTGAGTGATTTAGTAGTGGATACGATCGCCAAGAGGCGCTCGATCCCGAGTAGTCTCCCTTTTTGCCTTAGTCCCAGCTGGACGAGGGAATAGGGGGTTTTAGGCACCCCTCAAAAGGGTTAGGGCCTTGCTCACGAGGCCCTTGATAGCCTGAATGTAATAAGTGTACACTTTCGCGCCCATTGAGAGGGGATGTCTCTCAATACCTGTTAAGGTTTGTTGCTTATGTAACCATTTTGTTTGTAGAGAAGCATTCCCGAGGGGATACAAATGTGTTAAGGGCGGTTGGCCTTTTGCCTGTGTTGAAGCAAGGCGATGGGTGACCTGGAGGTAATTCGGTGCATGGTTTGGAGACTAAAGGGGGACTAATCCTTTGCACATCCATAGACTCAAGTGCTAAACCTGAACCGTCACTCACACCCTAGGTCCAGCAGTGTGCAAGCCACCATAGAAGAAGGGATGGGTGCCAAGCCACTTTGGTCTTTTATTATGGGAGACCACGGAGGTTGTGCACCCTGGTCACAATGGAGGTGATACCCTTTAGAGGGATGGGTTGTGAGGACTTGAGTGAGACTTGTGGGACAGGATTGTCTCCTAGCAGCGACATGTTAGGAGCATGTCCATGGAGTTAGTCGTGATCATGCTAGCAAGATGATTTCTTGAAGTGGTGTAGTGTTCTAACTGTAGCACGTTAGAGGGAGGGTTGCCTCCTAACAGCAGCATGTTAGGAGGCAAACTTTCCTATTGTTGATGGACATGTAGTTAGGAAGACATTCACAAAATAGGCTCATCCCTTAACAGCAACGTGTTAAGGGGCCACCTCCGAATCATGTCACAATTGCATAGGTGGAGCGAACATGCGGGAATCTCATGCCTTCATTGCATTGAGCAAGATTGTGTTTACATCTCGATATGTGCTGCTTGAGGGCATACAACAAATTTTCAAGTGTAGAACTTTTGGAGCTTGTCTGCATTCCATGCATGTTGAAGCAGCTTATCTTCCATGGTAGCAAGTTAGTAGGCGCCCAATCCCAGGATCGAGGAGATGCGGTAACAGCCTTCCCATTTGGGGTGAATCTTCCCCTGAGCAGTCGGGTCAGTGACCTTTTTGAGTACAAGGTCACCGAGGAGGAAAGTGTGTTCCTTCACTCCGTTGTTGTAGAATTGGGCAGCCTCCTGTTCGTAAGCGGCATGCTTAAGGAGGGCTTGGTCATGGATTTCCTTAGTGAAGTCTACCTCAATCTTGTGGATGTCCTTATTTTGAGCAAAGCTAGTAGGTAGAGGCCCTAAGAGCATTTCCACTCGGAGGGAGCAGTGATGAATCTCGGTGGGGAGGACCGCTTCTGCCCTGTACACGAGTGAGAACAGGGTCCTTCTAGTGGAACGGCTAGGGGTCATGCGCAATCTCCATAAGACATTGAGGAGCTCCTCCACCCAAGTTCCCCGCTTGAGGGCACTTGCTTCGAGGCACAACGTATGCCTCGTAGGACTAGTCCATTAGCACTTTCCACTGCCTTGAATGGGCCACTGATGTGAAGCAAAGGGTGGTCCCAATGGAGTCACAAAAATCTCTGAAGGAGGATGCATCAAACTAAGTGCCATTATCCACTGTGAGCTCTCTAGGAACCCCGGAGTGGCACACGATATTCTTCCAGAAGAACTTCTGCACAGAGCGAGATGTGATGGAAGGTAGGGATTCGTCCTCTACCTACTTGGTGAAGTAATCCATAGATACCACCACATGCTTGTAGCCCCCTTGGATGGTGGGAATGGTCCGAGCTGATCCATTCCCCATCGAGAAAAAGGCCAGGTGATTGGTATTGTGTGCAGGGGATTGGCAGGGGTGTTCTGATTGTTTGCCATCCTTTGGCATCCTTCGCACAACCTAAGGACGCTAAGGGCATCCTACACCACTGTAGGCCAATAGAAGCCTTGGTGAAGAGCCTTTGTTGTAGTTGCTCTTGAGGCAATATGAGAGCCACAGAGGCCTTCGTGCACATCAAGGAGAAGTGAAATGTCTTCCTCTCTCATGATACACTTGAGAAGGGCGGATGCTCTGTGCTTGTAGAGTTTCCCCTTGATGATCACATATGACTTGGCATGTGAGAGTAGCCTGCGAGCCATTATTGTCTCGTCAGGCTCCTCACCTTCTTGTATGCGTTTGATGATAGAAGTCATCCAAGAAGGAGGTACGGTTGAAGTCTCATAGACCTCTGGTGGCAGCTCATGATTGGATTTTTCTTCCACTGTCGATGCCTTCAGGTCTTCGAAGAAGACTTCCAGAGGAAGGGGCTCCTTGGAGCCTACAGTATGAGCCAAGTGATCCACTCATTGATTGTCTCCATGGGGGATCCGGCAAGCTTCAAGCCCAGCGAAGTAGCATTCCATCTTCCTCACCTTGTCAAAGTATTTAGCCATTGTTGGGTTAAGGCATTAATATGTTTTATCCATCTAATTGATGACCAGCTGGGAATCCCCCAAGATGAGGAGGCGTCTAACCCCCATGGCCTTAGCGAGACACAGGCCCATGAGTAGTGCTTCATATTCAGCCATGCTGTTCATGGGGTTGAAGGTTAAATGAGCCGTGTACTCTAGTGCCTTCCCTTCTAGGTTTACCAAGACAACCACTGCACCCCCTCATGCCAAATGCTTGGAGCCATCGAATTATAGAGTCCAATACTTGCTTGGTGTGTTTTGGCCATATGTTGATGCTTCTTGGTTGGTTAGGGGCGTGGTCCACTTGGCCACAAAGTCAGCAGGGCCTGTAATTTGATAGAGGTCCTTCCCACGAGCTTGAGGGAGAAAGGTGCCAGCATTATGGCCCATTTTGCTATTCTTCCCGTGGCCTCTTTGTTCCCTATTACCTCATTGAGGGGGTAACTTGATGGGACAGTGATAGCATACCCCAGGAAGTAGTGACGGAGCTTCCTTGATGCCACAAGCAAGGCATAGCATATTTTCTCGATCTCTGTGTACCTTGTCTTGGTGCCCACAAGGGCCTCCCTGACATAATATACTAGGTGTTGAACTCCATCCTTTTCCTTAACTAGGATGATGCTTACTGCAACTAGGGTTTTAGCGAGGTATAGGAGAAGTGTGTCTCTTGGTCTTAGACTTGTGAGGAGTGGAGGGGCTACCAGGTAGGCTTTCTGGTCTTCAAAGGCTTTGAGCCTCAGGAGTCCATAGGAAGCCTTCAGAGCACCTTGAAGAAGGGGAGGTACTTTGCTACTGATCGTGATACGAAATGCCCGAGCATGGCCATGCATCCCATGAGACGCTGGACATCCTTGGTGGACCGAGTGGTTCCATGTCTAAGATTGCTTTAATCTTCTTGCGGTTTCTTCGATGCCCCTTTGTGACACCAGGAATCCCAGGAGCTTCCCTCCTTTAACACCAAAAGTGCATTTTTTTGGGTTCAGCTTAACGCCAACTCGGCGAAGGTTGTTGAATGTTTCACAGAGACTTCAATATGCGATGAAGCAAAAATGCTCTTTACGACAACATCATCGACATAAACCTCCACATTATGAACTAATTGGTCTTTGAGGACGAGACAGACGAGACGCTAGAAAGTGGCTCCAGCATTCTTCAACCCAAAGGGCATGCACAGATAGCAGAATGTGCCCACAGGGGTGACGAAACTGGTCTTCTCCTCTCCTCTTTTGCCATATGGACTTGATGATACCCTAAATATGCGTCTAAGAAACTCATTAGCTCACACCCAGCGGCGGAGTCAATGAGTTGGTCGATGCGCGAGAGAGGGTAATCGTCCTTCAGGCATGCCTTATTGAGGTCGGTGAAGTTGACGCACATGCACCACATGCCATTGGACTTGTTGACCAAAATAGGGTTTGCCAGCCATTTCAGATGCCAAACTTCCTGAACAAGGCTAGCCTTCATAAGCTTGTCAATTTCATCTTTTGTGGCCGGCACCGTTTTGAGGATAGCTTTTGGAGTTTTTGCTTCACTAGAGGATGCTCAGGTCTCACCGCGAGGTGGTGCTGGATCACCTCCTGGGGGACGCCAATCATGTCAGACGGTGTCCATGCAAACATGTTAGCATTGGACTTAAGGAATTCTATGACCCTAATTTTGACGAATCGCATGTCATTCAGGCCGAATAGGGCCACTTCTTATAAGTCTCCCTCTGATCGAGGCTTGACAGAGTACTTCATCGGAGGGGACACATTCTTGTCGTGCCTTGATGGAAGAGGCGTGGGTATCCCTAGTTTTTACTCTTTAAGTTCAAGAAAGTTGATGTTGCCAGAATAGGCGGCTGCTTTGTGGTATAGGTGGCAAGACAAGTCTTGATCACATTTTACAGAGATGACCCTGCAGGGCCTGGTATCCTTAAGCATAGGTAGAGTCGATGAATTGCTCCACAGAAGCGGTTGAGAGTTGCCCACCCCATTATAGCATTGAATGGTGACTTGATGTCAATGACATCGTATCTGACAGCTTCTATGTGATGATTCTCCTGTGCTCCAAACATCATAAGGAGCTTGACTTCCCGATGGGTTGAATAGATTTTCCTAGTATGAAGCCGGTGAGGGGGCGATTGAGTGGTAATAGAATGCCATGATGATAGCCCCCTGATTCCCATAGCTCCTTGAGTGCACATAGGTAGAGTAAGCCTGCGGAGCTCCTCCATCGACAAGGATGCGAGAGACTTCATAATTGGATATTGTGGCAGTCACCAAGAGAGAGTCGCCATGGGGGAACCTTAGGCCTTTTGCATCCTTAGCTGTGATGCTAAGGGGAATCCTTGCCCATTTGGGAAGAGTGCTTTGAGGAGCCACCCCTATGACGTTAACCTCTCGGGCATACTCCTTTCACCGTCATTTTGACCCATGCCTGGAGGCCGAGCCCCCAATTATGACATTTACATGTCTTTGTGGTGCTTGAAATGGGAGTTCTTGCTCGGCATCTTGCAAGTGCCCCCAGGGGGGGTAGATCACCAGGGGCCTTTGTCGAGAGTGGTGGGATTGCTTGAAGGGGCATCGCCTCCGCAGCTGTGGGATGCAGTGAAGACCCTCGATGCATCTCGAGGCCGCGTTTGAGGAGTTTTGCCACCTCAGTAGTGTACTGGTAGCATTCATTTGTATCATTCCCGTTCATTTTATGGTAAGCTATAGGACCAGATAGGCAACAAAGGAGGTGAATGATGCCTTCAAATTCTCCCCAAGTATTTACTTAACCCTTTTCTCCTATAGCTAGTAAGCTATGAAGACTAGAGTTGAAAACACACTTGAAAAACCAGAGCAACAGAGAGAGCACAACAGAAAACTGACTGTGGTCGGAACTTGCAACGTGGTCAAAAACCTACAACGTGGTCGTAAGTTTCAACAACATGGTTGTGAGCTGATAGAGTGGTCGTGAATGTAACTACCAGATGGAAGTACAACATGATCAAAGATCGACTACCAAACAGATATCGTAGTAAACAACTGGCTATACGTTGGAAATTAGTGTAGTCAGAATTTCCACGTGGTCGGAAATCAACTACTGTATAGAAGTGACTATAGTCGATAACCACCGAGACCAGAAAACAATGTGATTAAAAATGGTTGCAGTCAAAATTGATGTAGTCATAGACAACATGATCGAATGCCAACCAGCGATCGAACAATCAATGTTGTCGTAACCAGTCGGCACCGAGGTCATAACTAACATGGTCGTAAGCCAACGAGTGGTCGAACAACCAACATGGTCGAAATCAGCCGGTAACGTGGTCATGACCAACGTGGTTATAAGCCAATAAGATGGTCGAACAACCAACGTGGTCGAAATCAGACTGAAACTCAAAAGATCAACGTGGTCATAATCAACGTGGTCGTAAACCAACAGGTAGTCGAACAACCGACGTGGTCAAAGCCAATCTGCAACCAAACGATCAACATGGTCATAACCAACGTAGTCATAAACCAATAGGTGGTCGAACAACCAACGTGATCGAAGGTCAATGAATGATCTGCAGTCAGCGTGATCGATTCAGCTCAAAAACCAACCAAACAAAAGGAGGATCCTTCAGTGGTCAGAAACCCCATGTGCTAAGAAAAAGCGAATTAGTTGGAAGAATGAATGTGCTCGATACCAGTGCAGTGCCGTCTGGAACTTGACTATGGTCGAAACCAACGTAGTCATAAAACTGATCGACATTCTAGACAGTGGCTGCACCTACTACCAACTGCTTTAGTTCAGATTCAACAGACGAATGTCAAAAAAACAAAAACTCTGAATGTGGTCGTGCGTCAACATAGTACGACGCACCCGAAAGACTGAACAAAGTCAAAATCATCGCGCTCCAGTCTGAAACTCGACCATGATCGAAACCAATGTGATTGTAAAACCGATCGAGTTTCAAATAGCAAATAGCAATGCCGACTAAACCAGTTTAGAATGAAAACTGAAGAACACGCAGCGATCAGAAGAGTGAACGTGGTCAAAAAGTAAAGCGCTGCGGTGGGAGACTTGACCATGGTCGAAAAACTGGCAGCGGTCGTAGCTTTCTCAGAAAAACAGAGGAAGACCAGTGAAGCAAAGGATTGCAAGATCCAGATTCCAAATAACTTTTGATTCAAAGATCAACTGGCCATAAAACTTTGTACACAGTAAGATTAAGGTCTCAAGAGGTTGCTCTAATCTTTAATTGAAAACTTTGCAACCAAATTGAGAGTTTTATGATATTTCACCGAGCGCACACAAGAACCAAAACAAAGAAATCAAAAGGACAATCAGACCATGCATGTGGAATAGAATAGCTAAGATGACTTTGAAAATGATTCCATGGCATCTAGCAAGTCAGATCATCAACAAGACAAGCAAGCACTTCTTCTCATATCAAGAAAGGAAAGAAACAACCAAAGAACAGAAGAACAAGAAAGAACCAAATCGAAGCCAACTCAATTAGATATAAACAACACAAGCAGTATATGGAAACTTGATGTATTGCTCTTATAATTGGTTTCACAGCCATTCCCCTTGGGAGGACCAAGCTCTAACCCTAGAGCTAACACCCACTCTCTAACCTAACACACATGGAGGAAGAGCTAGCCACCACCAGACCTACTCACGGTTGCCTCAAGCCTCAACTAACTCTTGCCTCCTCTCTCTTTTTTATAGGCTCACAAATGAACCCTACACCTAATGGATCCAACCATTAGTCCAACAGGGGATAACCCGTTAACCCCACCTAACATCGGGTTTTACTCACGAACGCTTCTCAAAGCAGCTTACATGTGGCCCCAATGACTTGTCATCAAGCCTCTCACGCATCTGGATCCCACCGAACCGTCCTCGCTTGCAAATGACCCAAGTCACTTAGCGCAACACGTGCTTCTCCTCGTGTATCCGGCATCCTTGACCGTCTGGACCTTGACTCCTCCCTAAGCCTAATCCTGGTCCACCTCGCCGCTGCCTGTCATGTCCACCTCCGGTAGCTCCCGCTCCGGTTCCTTGTCATCCCAGCTTGCAACCACTTTACCAACCTCGATCATCTTCGGCATCTCCCTGACCGTTCTGGACCTCAACACCTCCCTATGCCTAGTCCTGGCCCTCCTACGCCTCACAATGACCTAACTCTAAAGTCCTGCAACCAACACCAACAAGCAAACCATCATATAGCACCGCGCGATTCACAAAGATCATCAATTCGCATAAATAGAATGTATCCTAGTGAACAATCTCAACAAACCACTTGTCTAAAAACAACTTATGAGTACTCTGAAGCACAAGACATGAGGTACTCATAGCCCATGAGGACCAGCAGTCTATGACCACCCAGTAAGTCGTTATGACCATCGCATAGGTCGCTACGAGCAAGAAACAAATGCCACGACCATGTAAAAGTCACTACGACCAATGAGAACACAAGCTACGACTATTGCACAAATCGCCACGACTATCGATCACATAGGCAGAGCGCTACAACCACTGCACACATCAACTACGACTATCGATCACGACCAGGCAGAGCTACAACCATTGATAACGACTAGCAGAAGCTACGACCATCGATCACGACCAGGCAGAGCTATGACTATCAATTACGACTAGTAGAAGCTACAACTATCGATCACAACCAGTAGAAGCTACGACTATCGACCAGCAGAAGCTACAAACACCAAGTCGTAGGAGCACCTGTCAACCACAAAGTCGTAAGAACTTTTGTTGACCCCCAAGTCATAAGATCTCCTGCCGATCATCAAGTCGTAAAAGCTCCTGTAAACCACAGAGTTGTAAAAGCTCCCACCGACCACAAAGTCGTAAAAGCCCCTGTTGACCACAAAGTCATAAAAGCCCCTGTCGATCACAAAGTTGTAAAAGCTCCTGCCGACTACCAAGTTGAACAACAGAAGACGAGAGCATACAACAGAAGTTGTGAGCGTACAACTGAGGTCGTAGAGGGCAAACTTCTGCACAAACCTCAAAAACCAAACTCAACCTTTACACAAACTCTAATCCAAGGGTCAATTACTTATCACAACTATGGGGTGATCTCCACATGGTCTCACATAAGCACACCAACGTCCATCTCCTTGGTTGGAGTTGTTTCTTCTATCTTCGCGGCCTTCATCAGGGTGCCCCTTCTAGTGGGCTTTAGGCCTCAACTCTTTGGGTCCCCTGGCGGAATTGCCCCTGTGTTCCTGTGAAGGGGTGTCGGTCAAGACAAGGACTTTGGAATCACCCCCCACCCCCACCAAAGCGATCCCTTGGGTCCTTGTTCTTCTCCCTGAAGGAGCCTTTTGACTTCTTCCCGAGGGAGTTGCCTCTATCTTGAGGGAGAATCTCATTTTTTTGCCTGGTCATCATCTTCTTCTCAAGCGTATTTCTCCATGACCTTGAAGAGCTCATGGGTCATTCTTGGGGATCCCTTCCCAGCGTGCGATTTAGCTCCCTTGGGAGTAGCCCTTCCTTGCATGCATTGATAACAGTATAGTCTAAGGAATCCGCCACATGGTCTCACACTATGGAAAAGTTCTTAAGGAATTCCCTCGTGGATTCGCCCTTCTACTGCTTGATGGTGAAGAGTTGATTCGGGAGCATGGGGCGCTTATAGCTTCTTTGGAAGTTCGTGCTGAACTCTTCCCTTAGTTAACCCCAAGCGTAGATGGAGCCTTTCTTCTGGCTGAAAAACCAAGAACGTGATGTCCCGGAGAGGAATAGTGGGAGGCAATTGCACCTCTCCACCTCCTCCAGCTTGAATCGCTGTGGAATATACTTCCAGAAATTGCATGGGGTCAGAGTCCCCATCATATGGCCCAAGGTTGGGCTGGTGGAACATTGGTCGAAATGGAGTTTCAAAGATGTATCGAGCGAGAGGGTTGCCAGTCTCCAGGATGCCCCTGCCCCCTTGCGCACGAGGTGATGGCGATCGTGCGGTGCGACAACGGTGGTATCGGGGTTCCCCTGAGCTGGAAGAGCTAGATGCTCGGCAGTGTCATTGATGATGCCCACGCACTGGCGAGATAGAGCGCCCATGTCAACCAGAGTAGAACAGGCCCTTGATCATATGTCTTTAAGTTGAGAGGTTATTATCAACATATCTTTTATTATAAGTTAAGAGGTTATTATCAAAATATCTTTTATTACATGTTAACAGATAAAATACTTCAAAAATAAAAGATGAATTATTTGCCTATTTCTCCTCCTTATTACTTTTTTTATTTCTTTTATTATTTAATCTCACGAGAAATGAATCAAATACCCCAACTTCTTCTACTCTTCTCCCCTCCTTTGCAATCCCACATCACCACAACCGCCTCCGCCATCTCTTCTCAGACGATGTGAGGCGCCGCCGATCCGTTCCCTAGCCAGCCATGTCCTAGCTCTTCCGTCACTTCCTTGCCTGCCGCTGTGGGGCCAGTGGTGCTGCCTAGGCTCGACGGTAGTAAGGGACAGCCCCCACTATGGCAACAAGAGGCGGTGGAGCCGTAGCAGCAACAGCACGAGGAGAGCAGGGCGGTGAAGGTGCTGGTGTGGTGGGACTTCGAGAACTACCACCTCCCCAATGGCATCCACATCTGTTGTGTTGCCCCTCGCGTGACCACGACCCTCCATGTTAGAGTTAATCCAGTTGTTTTCAAGCCTGATTGAGTCCACGACCAGAGCATGGCTACGGTCACGACAAGTCAGATTTGAGTATCATAGCAGCTGTAGTTATAAAAGTACTGTAGCAGTTGTAGTCATAAAGTATTGTAGCAGTCGGTGGTCGTAAGTCCAGTAGCACTCAGAGACGAGTACTAAAGTCGTAAGACGTCAGGATTCAGAGTCTGATTGTAACTAGATTCAGAGCAATTGTAAAAGGAAAGTCAAGATGTGTTCACGTAAGACTCACAACATGGAATGCCACGTTGGTTATGAAGTCTTGTATGTTGCTTTTCTATATAAGAAAAATAAAAAGGACGTATACGTATCGCATTGCCAAAAGAAATCAATCTATGTTTACTCGTGTTCACGTATGTGATCCCAAAGTTCAAATTCATCACCCGTCTAGGCCCTGGGAAAATCCCCAACAATTGGTATTAGAGCTTGAGGGGATGAAGCGATGGCCAGCAATGCTGGTGATCCGTCGAAATCAGGAGCACTCATCAAGACCACGGGCAATGAGCTAGATCCATCAAAGATAGGTGTGTTCGTCAAGCCAACAACAAGAAGCACCTTGATCCTAATTCAATATCCAATGTTGAGCGAAACAAATTATAGCATATGGGCCGCCAAGATGAAGTTAATCTTGAGTTTGCTAGGGGTATGGTTGGTGGTCGAAGATGGTGACAACGATGACAAGGATCAAGGCACAATGGTGGGTATCTTGCAAGCGGTGTCAAGCGACGTGATGATATCAATCGCCGAGAAGGAGACGACGAAAGAAGCCTGGATCGCACTGAGGGAGATGCGAGTAGGCGAAGATCATGTCAAAAAGGCATGCGCTCAAGTGCTGAAATGGCAACTAAGCAAGTTGAAGATGGGAGACATGGAAATGATCACTGAGTACTCCATGAAACTCACCACACCAGTGGGTGAGATCTGTTCTCTTGGCGCGAAGATGGAAGAGAGCGACATCATCGAAAAACTATTCAGTTCTATTATAGATCGATTCCTTTAGGTTATCAAAATGATCGAATAGTTTGGTGATATCGCAACGATGTTGGTCTCAGAGGTGATCGGTTGCCTCAGAACCTTTGAGGAAGGACTCAAGGGTCGATGTCGGACCTGTATTTTGCAACCCAGAATCCTCTATGATTCCACCGCACTATTCCCTGGATCAGTAAATAGTGCTCATAGATACAGTACTGAACATCAAAATACATATCATACGGAAGCGTAAATGTAATAGTATACTTACTCATGGGCCGGTCAGGCCGAAATCAATAAAATACAGCAGCGGAAACGAAGCACACAGGTGGGACCCTCAGGACGTGCCCACAGACAGCCAACCGGGGGTTCGCGACCTAGTTCTTGACACCTCCTTCTTCATCACCATTGTGTTCAGGAGTATTGCTGAAACGTAGCGATCTGACTCCTGATTTTGGATTAATTGAGTGAGCGAGGGTGAGCACAAGCCACCGTGCTCCGCAAGCCAATACATAAGATGCAAGTAGATAACATGCATGGCTTATCAAGGAAAGGCTCAGGTTATTTTATTTTGCATAAATTGCTTTTAAAATATGATACATAGAAATCTCCTGAGACCTAGCAGTTTGAACTAAAATATAATGTGTGAAAGAATGCAGTAACTTTTCGAAATACCTCGCCCCTTCCATCAGCTCACCCATATGGGCTTCTCCCATTTGCGGTGGGTCCCATAAGTTGTGCGGGATGTTCTACCCCTATGCGGCTAGTAGCTGGACTACCCACACTGACTAGTGCGCCATGGTAAACTTCACCCTCAACGAGTGCCCTTTTCAAGTCGTCACACAGACAGCCTCTTGCACCACCTCACCTCCTCCTCCGATGAAATGACTTCCAGGGTCTGGTAATCTATTAAGCCAAGTTGTAATTTACAGGCTTGTGGTTGTACTTGTAATACACAGGAGGTCATGACAAGATTTAGTCCTTAGCGTTATCTGGGCGGTTCTACCACTAACCACACTCTCGTGCACCACTGCACTAGCCCTCAAACCATCCGCCCAGATATTTAAGCAAGTTGGGGTTTTGGGAGCATAAAATAGTCATATCAAAATATTTCAGTCATTTCCACCATGACTTCCCAAAACAGATTATCATAATTGAAAGTAATACTTAGGGTATTTTGGTGCCCCCGATTATCTAAGCATTACTAAGCAATGGTGTATAATTACGGACTTATTTTCGAAAGTCGTACCATTATAAATTTCACTAAATTGACAAGGCTCAGATATTCGAGTGTCCAAAATGAGTGTAATACTAGCAAGATCATTAATGGGCATATAACTAGAATATGAAATTCAACATAAATTTACACATAAAATAACAACATGCAATTTGCTAATTTAAAATGAAATTAATTTGCAGAAAAATATAGGTTCGACATGATCAAAGTATTGACTCGCCTTGCATGGTTTACCACAGTCTTGAGCTCACTCAAAGCTTTCTCATTCATTGATCTTGAGTTTCTGGTCTTTATCTTCACCTTGATCTTGATCTCGCTTGATCCCTTAATTCTTCAGGACTCTAATTTTTAATTACGCACTAAACAACTGAATCCAAATAAATCCACATAACTCAAAAAGCCCAAATAAATCCTAATAAAGTTGTGGTGACTCGTGATGAAGTGCTCAAGTAGGAGAAGAAGTGGGAGTGGAGCAGAGATCCCTTAACAGAGGTACGATAGATGGAAGACATCCTCATGGTACATTATCCTCCTAACATTGATGCAGATCTTGACAACAATGTAAAGACAATCGACACGCCAACCACAGTGTGCGTAATCAAAGGATATGAGCACAACATGGTCGTAGATCCTAATGACCATGTGGTGGCTTCCGACACTACGACCACGAAGGATGTAGTCGGAAGACACGACCATGAAGTGACAATTCCAGGCATGACCACGACCAGTACATGCACGGGGTTTGTGACACCTAGCTCATCTTCACCACGGACTCCTGCAACAATGTTGGGAGCGTTGGTCTCACCTAGAGCTCCGCAAAGGATGGAGCTTGACGAAAACTCAAATGAACGACCATGATGGGAGCATGACATCAAAAGTCTATATGATGCCACATCTTCGATAGAGTTGAAAGATTCAGAGTTCTGCTTACTCAAAGAAGAGGAGCCTACGAACTTTAAAGAAGTCAAGGTGAAGCCAAAGTGGAGAAGAGCTATGGAGAAGGAGATGTCCTCTATCCAAGGAAATAGAACATGGCAGCTTGTTCCATTGCTAATCAGTCATAAGCTGATTGGTTTGAAGTGGGTGTATAAGTTAAAGAAGGACACCCAAGGCGTGATTGTAAAGTATAAGGCGAGACAAATTGTAAAGGGTGTACGTTAAACGACAATGCATTGCTTTTGATGAAGTCTTTGCCCCTGTTGCAAGGCTAGAAATTGTGCGCCTGCTTATTGCGATCATGGCACATAAAGGATGGGAGACTCATCATATGGATGTGAAATCAGTCTTCCTCAACGGTGACCTAGAAGAAGAAGTCTATATTGTGCAACCTCTAGGATTTGAGAAGAAAGGAGAAGAACACCTTATGTTAAGATTGCACAAAACTTTATATGGTCTGCATCAAGCCACAAGAGCAAGGAATTCGAAGCTAAACAAGTCTTTGGTGGCACTCGGTTTTGAAAAATGCCCGTTAGAGCATGCAATGTACAAATGAAGCCAAGGAAAATGGAGTTTGTTGGTTATAGTTTATATGGATGATTTGATCATCACTGGAGGGAGTATCGAAGAGATCGACAGCTTCAAAAGCCAGATGAAGAAATTGTTTAGAATGAGCGACCTCAGGTTACTCAACTACTATTTGGGCATTGAAGTACATCAGAGCTCTGGGAAGATTACTCTCACCCAGTCTGTATATGCAACAATGGTATTGGACAAATGCGGCATGAAGGATTGCAATCCAGCGCAAATTCCGATGGAACCCCACCTGAGTTAAGCATGCACAGCACGAACTCTCCCGTAAATAAGACCCTGTACCGAAGCATAGCCGGAAGCTTGAGATACTTGCTACACATACGACCAGACTTAGCGTTCTTGGTTGGCATGATGAGCAAGTACATGAAGAAGCCGACTACAGAGCATAATGGGTGCTATAAAGAACATACTAAGGTACTGAAAGGAATTTTAAGTTACGGGTGTGTCTACGAGAAGAAGGAAGAAGATTTGGGGCTGATCAATTACTCGAATAGTGGTCTAGCCGGTGATATGGATGACCAGAAGAGTACTTCGGGCATGGCATTTTTCCTTGGGTCGAACCCAATCAATTCGTGTTCGCAAAAGCAGAAGGTGATCGTTTTATTCTCGTGTGAAGCAGAGTACATTACAGCTCATGCGGCAGCATGTCAAGGGGTATGGCTGGGGCGATTATTGGCTGACTTATTAAAGACGAAGGTCGAGAAGGTAACATTGAAGATCGATAAGCAGACTGCAATTGCGTTATGCAATAACCCAGTCTACCATAAGAGAAGCAAACACATCGATACCCATTTTCATTACATGAGAGAATGTGTGGAATCAAGGATGATAGAGGTGCAGAATGTTTGCACGAAAGATCAGCTCGCTGATATCCTGACCAAGTCGCTCGGAATAATGAAGTTCATAGAGATGAGGGAGAAGATCGGTGTGTGGAATATCGATGAAAAACAACAAGCTAAGAAGGAGATTATTAGAGCTAATCTAGTCATCTTCAAGTCTGGTCAAATCCACAACCAGAGTACGGCCACGACCACGGCAAGTCAGATTTGAGTACCATAGAAGTCATAGTCGTAAAAATAATATAGCAGTTGTAGTCGTAAAGTATTGTAGCAGTCGTAGTCGTAAAGTATTGTAACAGTCATAAAGTACTATAACAATCAGTGGTCGTAAGTCTAGTAGCACTTGGAGACGAGTACTGAAGTCGTAAGAGGTCAAGATTCAGAGTCCGATTGTAACTAGGATTCAAAGCAGTCGTAAAAGGAAAGTTAAGATGTATCCGTGTAGGATTTACAGCATGGGATGTCACGTTGGTTACAAAGTCTTATATGTTTCTTCTCTATATAAGAAAAATGAAAAGGACACAGACGTATCACGTCGCTAAAAGAAATCGATCTGTATTTACTTGTATTCGTATGCATGACCTTAAAGTTCAAATTCATCGCTCATCTAGACCTGGACAAATCCCCAACATTCCGCACCGCTAGCATCCGCTGCCCGCTCTCCATCACCGCCTTCGGCGACGTGCTCGCCTTGAGGGAGACCACCGACTTCATCGTCCTCTTCAGCGGGAACTTCATCATCAGCGCCGTCAGTGACGACGTCTTGATCGCGACGTCGCCGTCGGCTCCTTCTTCTTGGCAGTCATCCTTTCAGGCTTCTCCTTCACGCCAGGACGTTGCTGCTGTGCAACCAGGGCCGCTGCGGCATCTCTCTGCTCCAGGCTGGTCTTCTTGTCAGTAGCCAGTGTCTTAATCTTGTCGAGCTTGGTTTTCTTCTTGGCGGCCAGCTCCTCCTGGTCAGAGGGGCCGCGTTTCACGCCGGGCTGGGCGGGGTCGCCCGACCTCACGGCCGGCTTCTTCTTCACCGTCTTGCGCGGCTGCTGCTGGTACTCACTGCTTTCTTCCGTCCCTTTCCGTGTACAGGAGCTTTGTTTCGTCACGGACTGACAGGTGATTTGTTGGGATGTGGTTGATCTTTTAGGATTAGACGAAGGAACAACGTGATCTTAGCCTAAGGCCTTGTTTAGAACGCCGGAAACTGAACTGCTTTATTTCATATGCAAAATTCCAGTGTTCTCAAATAGGCCAAAAGAGAGAGCCACTTCCGAACAGAAAGCAAGTTTTGAAAGAGACTGCGGCAAGCCCAGCTGCCACATATGTTCAGACCTGTTAGTTGGGACAGTGTGGAACTGGGCATGCGATGTGATACGCGGAGCCAAATGGAACATACATACGGAGATTGTCAACCTAACTAGTTGTGCTGATACTTGCCAGCTTGGGAACTTACCAACCCATGTTGTAATGGCAGATTTCTGCTCTACCATGACGAGGTGAGTCATTTTTTTCCTTTTTTTTTTGGAAGTGAAACCTGATAGGTGAAGGTGAGTCGTCGAGCGCTAAAGAACGGGGGATCTTCTGCTGCTGCTGCTGCTGCTTTTCCACGGTAGAAGTTGCTTTTATCTACCTTTTAAATAGAATGATTTTTAAGATGAGATTTTCTAGTTGATTGTAGTATATACTATAGTGATTTTATTTTTATCGGTTAAAATCGTACGTAAATATCTGTCTCTATAATCTTCTTTATAAGTTATTATTATTTATAAATCAAAATTAAAAGGCATAACTAAAAACTAATATAAGCTCGGTTGCCATGCCGAAACAGGTAGGATCTTTGAAGGTAAGGAAGTGGGTCAACTCAACAGGCTAATCCGGCCACTTTTGTGTGGGCTTTTGGTCCACGACTGGGTTTGCATCAAGAAGAAGAAGAGTTTGTCACCCTGTCACTGAACCCTCACCACAAAGTAATTAGCCAAGTGTGTCATGCATATTTGCAGTGTATGTTGACCTGATCCTACACAACTCTATTCTAGTACGGGAGTATTATATTAGCGGAGCAAGTAGTTTGATTAGCAAGAAAGCATTAGCTCACAGAGAAATTTCTCAACTACAAGCTGGAAATGTTGACATATGAACTCTTGCACACACTTGTACACTCATGACGGGTGCCCTGCAAAAACTAATCCGATCGAGATCCAGCACTGCGAGATGTTGAACAGGCGAGTGTTGAGTGCGACCTGTGCTCTAGAAACTCGAGTTATTAATTAATATGGAAGATTGCAATAGCTAAACATCTTTATTTTATCCACCAGGCCTACCGCCTACATGCTTAGTGAAACAAATAATCCAACGACAAAATGGGGGTTGCAATTTTATTTGAAGCGAAAATTAAATTAATGTTTGAAGAATTGTTTGATTTAATTATAGGGGGAAAACTTCGGCACGTATATCCAAATTTGATTTGCATTCTCTTAATTTAATTCTCATCTCATTCCGTTGTGAAATTTGTGCTCTATATGTCATTTTGGAAGGAGTAAAGAGTGACTAATTTTAACTCGAAAGAACCGGACTTCTTCGATAACAAATGGACAAACATTTTGGGAGCAATTGAGAAAATTTCTCTTCGAGCTTATTACAGCCTTGCACACGAGAGTGAGAGAGAAAGAGGGAGAGATTAATTGCTGTAACTAACACAATTAAGTAGACATGCATGAGCCCGTCAAGCTTAACTAGGTCTTGACATGATAAGCCCCGTTTGATTTTGCTGTAACTTGTACGCGGAATGCTTCTTACCTCTTGAGTCTCGACAATCTGTTAGTATATCTCAGTTGAAAGGAGAAAACTTTATCTCAAAGTTCGTACGGTAAAATTTTTGGGACATGGATGTGATGTTGATGTGGGAACCAGGATAGCTAGTAGGATTGCGAAGGTGAACAACTGAACACGGTGCTGGTATTTTTGTTGAGTTAGTGTGATTTATATTTGTTTTTTTAGATTTGGAAAGGTGTGTTATAAAGAATTTTAGATGAATTTTATTAAGATTAGGATCTCTATTCTTATTTAGGTTAGGATTCCTACTCAAAATTGGAGAAGAGCTAAGAGGAACTATATAAATCATAGTGGTGACCATGGAGATGAATCAACCAACCAATTGATTAAACCTACTCTTACAATTTAGAAGGCGTACGAGAGGATTAGAGACTGGGATGTTCCTTAGCACTAGATTTTTGTTAGGGCAAGGATCTGATGGTCCTAAAGATTCAAGATGGTTATGAGTGAGCAACAATCTTTTGTATTTTTTTGAGGTTGTGATTAAGTAATTTGCGATTGGCTTTGTCAAATCTTTTCTCTCTCGTCGTGATTCATTCAACGTCGTTATTTTAGTCCTCTCTACCAGATTCATCTTCTTTATTCTTAATATTGTGCATGCTCGTGCCGTATCTCACAAACTCTGATCCAATCCGAGAGTTGTTGTGCATAAGAAGGGGTATTAGAGTGTAACAAGTGCTATCAGACCCAAGACCGGATTAATCTGATTTGTGAGAAGGTCGTTAAAGCGTCAAATAGGCCGGATTAATTTGATTTGTGAGAAGGTCAGTAAAGCGTCAGGTGGCATAAAATCAAGATCAATGTCAATGATGTGAAATCAAATAGAGAAATTTGACGGCGAAGGAAATTTCAGCGCGTGGCAATGTGTGATGAAGGATGTTCTTGTCCAGCAGGGGCTAATTGATGCTCTTGAAGGGGACAAACCGTAAAAGGCGTCTGATGAAGACTGGAAGATGATATAGCAAAATGCTATTAGTACAATCTATCTATGCCTCTCTAATGAGTTAAAGTACTCAATAATCATGGAGAAATCACTAAAGAAATTCTGGAAGGACTTAGAAAAATTGTATATGGCAAAGTCGCTAACAAACCAACTGAAGCAACAACTGTAAAGGTTATGTATGGAGAAAGGTACACAGTTTATTGATCATCTTAATGTCTTCAACAAATTTATCACACAGTTGACTAGTGTGGATGAGAAAAATGAGGAGAACGACAAGGTCATCACATTGGCATCATCTCTACCACTATCATGGGTGCAATTAGTGATGAATATTCTTGTTGAGAAAATCACTTTCA
Source organism: Dendrocalamus sinicus (assembly GCA_036346575.1). Taxonomy (NCBI): domain Eukaryota; kingdom Viridiplantae; phylum Streptophyta; class Magnoliopsida; order Poales; family Poaceae; genus Dendrocalamus; species Dendrocalamus sinicus. The sequence continues at coordinate 6,679,434 of CM070653.1, read as the reverse complement.
ATTTCACTGAGTTAGCTGCATATCTATTGGAGGCGAAATCCTTGAAAAAAGACATCAGAATCTTCATCCTCGTGTAATCAAGCATTGACAGTAGTAGGTGTTATAGACAAAAGTAAAGGTCATATAGGAAGAAGAAGAGTGAGATCAAGAACACACGTGTATGCTATATATGTAACAAGGAAGGTCACATGATAAAAGGTTGTCCAAGTTTGAAGTAAATGAAAAGTGCATGCTCAGTGGCGGCAGCAAAGGATGATTCGAACGTACTAGTTATCAATCAATCAGGTACTTCTCATGGATGGATATTAGATTTAGGTTATTACTTCCATATATATTTGACGAGGAAGATATTTGATGAACGACTCTATGCCTGGCCCATAGAATTTTTTACTTAGTGGATTGCAAGGAGTATACAATTACTAAGATGGGAACGGTTATATTGGAGATGTATGATCAGGTACATCGCACATTGATGTGAGTTCGGTATGTTCTCAGTTTAACCAAGAATCTAATATTTGTGAGATCACTTGAACTCAAAGGTTGTGAGGTATCACTTCGAAATGGAGTCATATGAGTTACATGTAAATAGCAGACAATCATAAAAACAAATACCTATAGCAATGGAGGATACCGATTAAAGGGTAATCTTAAAGGTAAAGCAACTAATGGGAGGTTTGATAAAAAAATCTTGGTCAGAAGAAGAAGACTGTGTCGTCAATGGTAGGTACTTAGATCTCATCTATAGTTTTGTGTGGAACTGTAAAGATGGTTACAAAATCTAGTAGATGGAAAGACGAATGTGTGAGCTATTAAAAGAAGGAAGACATGTTGGGACCAAACGTGCGGTACGGGGGAGTAGGTGGGGCTCGGTGGTGGTACAAACCAATGGCATAGAAGGCTGTAGGAACAGGTAGTGTGGTTAACTAAACTACACAACTAAGAAGTACTCAAGTGGAGGGTCTGGGCAGGCAAGCCCGGACATGGACACTGACATGCACATTGCAATGATGTGCTTGAGCCCTTCTGGTGGGGGCACTCCTAAAGGTAGGAGGAAAAGCAAAAAAAAAAAAAAAAAAAAGGCGGAGTCGACTCAGAGCGAGTTTTTGGAGGAGTACAGTGACTTCAACGGATAAAAGTTATGGTAAAGATTATTGAGTTAGGGTAACTCATATCTAGCCTTTTAGAATTTAAAAGGTGTGCTATAAAGTTTTCTAGATGAATCCTAGGATTAGGACTCCTGCTATAATTTGAATTAGGATTACTACTATAAGAAGAGCTAGGAGGGACTATATAAATCATGGGGGTGACTATGGAGAGGAACCAAGTAATTAAGCCTAATCGTCCAAAATATAGGGTGCACAAGAGGATTAGAAGTTAGGATATTCTTAGTACTAGATTCTTACATATGGCAAGAATCCGAGGGTCCTAAAATATTCAAGAAGATTATGAATGAGCGATAATCTCTTATACTCTTTTGAGATTGTGCTTGAGAAAATTACTATCGACTTCACCAAATCTTTTCTGTCTTGCCGTGGTTGCTTCAACGTCGTTATTTTGGTTCTCTCTACGAGATTCATCTTCTTCATTGTTGCTACCGTGCATACTCGTGCCGTATCTTATAAATTCTGATCCGATCTCGGAGCTGCTGCACATAAAAAGGAGTATTAGAGTGTAACAATTTTTCTAGAAGATTTACAGCAGCTGACATGAGGAAATAATACGAGTAATATACAGATGTCCCCTTTTGAGAAAAAAGGTAACAAAGCCTTTTAGAACTAACATTGGAGTTGTATATAGTACATAACAGTTGAAGCTGCCCTTGACGTTGAACACGTGTCACCCAACAATAAATTGCTTATTGCAAAGAACAAGATGTGAACCATATGAGAGTGTCCTGAATTTTCTCTACAGTAAAAAGGCTTGACAATTGTTTTGTGAATTAGTGAGTTGATGAGACATGTTTTGGCATGCATGTTTGAACTGGAGTATGCATGCATGTTTTGCCATGCACATACAGGGGTCATTTACGAGACACTACTGCTACAGAAACTGATGCCATGCGAGTCTGTTGAGTCATAGTGTTGAGCCGGTAGCTTCGACGAGTCCGGCAGAGAGATGATGCAGGAGTTCAGAGAGAGTAATCCATGCACCCAGCGGCAGTGGTTCAACCGCTGAGGATTTCCGGTCCAACCGGTTTTGGGCACCGGTCTAGCCAGTGCGGGCACCCGGTCAGACCGCAGCAGGTCTATGGCCAGTTTTTTTGTATTTTTGTTTTTAGAGTCATCAGTTGATTTCTGTGACCTAGTTCAGTGATTATATGTTATATAAGGCATGTTACTACTAACATGGGTTAAGTTATGAAGAACTTATATCCAAAAACGATTTATTTGTCTTTGGATGTCCAGATTAGTTTGGAGTCAACCGTGGTGTAAAGGTGTAGAAAGAAAGTGGTGGGGAGAATCGCCACACAGAGGGTCATCGCTTTCCTGTGTATATATAGATGTACATGTTGTTGATTATAGGTGCACTATATGGGAAGTTAATAGCTAAATCAATTAGTAAGATAGCAATCTTATCTATACAAAGAAACTATCTGTAAGCCAAATGGTAGGCGCTGCACTTGACTGGATTCGCGGCATGCATGTATCGCTAACATCCCCCCACAGTTGAATTGTGGGGAGGTTGAATGGTGAGACTGAAGTGAAACTCTTGGAAGGTCTTTGTTGGGAGTTCTTTGGTCATCACATCGGCGAACTGTAGTGTCGTTAGAACATGAAGAACGCACACTTGACCAAGGGTGACCTTCTCTTGAATGAAGTGGATGTCGATCTCGATATGCTTGGTCCGCCGGTGTTGTACCGGGTTGGCAGACATGTAGATGGCACTGACATTGTCACAGTAGATGACCGTGGTAGAGGACAGTGGGCGGTGGAGCTCGAGGAGAAGTTGGCGCAGCTAGACGCACTCAGCTACAGCATGACCAACGGCTCAGTACTCAGCCTCCGCACTGGAGCGCGAGATAGTGGCCTGCCATTTAGGCGACCACGAAACCAGGTTATCGCCGAGGTAGACGTAGAAACTAGATGTCGAGCGGCATGAGTCGGGGTAGCCAGCCCAATCTGCATCAGAATATGCCATGAGGGGGTATATCGGAGAGGCGTGCAAGTGTAGTCCATAGTCTAAGGTGCCCTTCACATAGCTCAAGATGCGCTTAATGAGGGCCAGGTGAGGATCACAAGGAGCATGCATGTGAAGGCAGACTTGTTGAATGGCATAGGTGATGTCAGGATGGGTGAGCGTCAGATACTACAAAGCACTGGCAAACTCCGATACTTAGTGGGGTCAGAGATTGAGAAACCAGTCGAAGCGGAGAGTTTGGAGTTGGTGTCAACAGGGGTGGCAATTGGATGGTAGTCCATCATGCTTGCACGCTGGAGAAGCTCAGACACATATTTGCGTTGAGAGAGGAATAGACTGGCAGGTGACCGAGTAACAGAGATGCCCAAGAAGAAGTGGAGGTCACCGAGGTCGGTCATCGAGAACTCGGTGCGAAGGGATTGAGTGAGTGCCGAAAGTAGTCCAACGGTGGAGGCGGTGAGGATGATGTCGTCAACATACCGTACGAGATAGGCCACGTCGTTGCTGCACTTGAGGATGAATAACGAAGTGTCGAAGGTGGATGGAACGAAGTCAATAGTGTAGATGTAGGATGTGAAATGTTGGTACCATGCACTAGGGGCTTGTTTCAATCCATACAAGGACTTATGGAGCTGACAGACATAGTCAGGGTGACGGGGATCAACAAAGCTGGATGACTGTTGACAGTAGACGATCTCGTAGAGATGGCTGTAGAGGAAGGCGTTCTTGATGTCGAGTTGTCAAATGGGCCAGAAGTGAGAGGCCGTAAGGCTAAGAACCACGCGAATGGTGGCTGGCTTGATGACAAGGCTGAAAGTCTCATCGAAGTCGATGCTAGGTTGTTGAGAGAACCTATGCATGACCCATCGAGCTTTGTATGGGCGAGTGTACCGTCGGAGTGGAACTTATGTTTGAAAATCCACCTACCAGTGACGATGTTCGTGCCTGGCAAGGGAGGCACAAGAGACCAAGTGTGGTTGTCCTATAGGACCTTGTGCTCCTCGACCATGGCATTGCGCCAGTGCTCAACTTGTAGGACCGACCGGTACGTTTTTCGGCATGGGTGAGATGGACAAGTGCTCCACAAGAAGATTGAGTTTCTGTACTAGAAGCACAATACCAGACTTCACATGAGTTACCATCAGGTGAGGAGGTCCGAGAGTCGGTTGAGGAACCGCATAAGGTGAGAGTGCAAGAGAAGACTCCATCGATGAGCTCGACGTGGGCGAGGTGATCGCGGTTGTCGTGGTTGTAGGAGTGGTCGACATGGGCAAGGCGATCGTGGTCATCGTGGTCGTTGGTGCAGTCATCGTGGTCGTAGTGCGATCATCGTGGTCGTAGGTGCAGTCGATGTGAACGAGATGATTGCAGTCATCGTGGTCGTAGGCGCGGTTGCCGTGGTTGTAGGTGCAGTGGTCATGATCGTAGGCACGGTTGTCGTGGTCGTAGGTGATGCCGCGGAAGCTGGGACTGACAAGGATAGTCCTGGTGAGATAGGGGTAGGCGAGGTAGCTCGCCTAGCTGGGACAGTGGTAGCTTGATACCGAGCAGCAGCTGTGGACACACCGTCGAGGAGGAAGTCTAGTGAGTCAACCATCGGACATGTTCCTGTAGAGGCAAATGGAAAAACAATTTCATCGAATATGACATGGCATGAATTGACGATTCGGTGAGTGGCGAGGTCAAGGCAACAATACCCATTGTGGGAGGATGGGTAAACGAGAAAGATGCAAGCCACTGATCGAGGAGAAAGCTTGTGTTTGGTGTAGCAGAAATGTTGGAGTAACATAGACAACCAAAAATCCGTAAATGATGATAGGATGGGGTTGTGTTATAAAGCCGCTGGTAGGAAATGTCAAGGGAGATGGATTGAGATAGCCGATGGTTAAGAAGGTATGTCGTAGCGGCAAGGGCCTCAGCCTAGTAGGAGGGTGGCATGAATGCTTGGAATAGTAGGGTACGGATTACGTCGTTTATGGTGCAAATGGCACATTTAGCTTTGCCGTTCTGAGGGGAGGTGTATGGGCAGGATAGGTAGAGGTGGATTATATGGTGTCAAAAATATTGGTGGAGACTGAGAAGTGAGATATAACCAACTTAAGAAAGAGTACTTAAAGATCAAGTAAAGGCCCAATGAATTTTTGGATAAGGTGTGGGGAAGGTTTTTAAAGATCATTCATGACTTGCGTGCTATTAATCTTGTGTTTTTCGAATCTAAGAAGGCATGCCAGCTCTTGGATGCACTTGATGTGAGAGTTTGGGGGATGAAGATCAATTCTATCAATGACAAAACTATCATGAGTGAGCTAATCACAGATTAGCTCTACTCAAGATTAAAGACACATGAGATTGACTTCATCTCGTGTCTCTATAAGACAGAATTGATGGTACTTGTGGATGACCCTTCTTATAGTAGCTCTTATGATTCCTTGGATTTTGGCTCATCTGGATTTTCTTTGTTCGCCTTGCACTCTTTGAACGATGAGCAGCTAGAGAAGCTAGCTAAAGATGACTTAGCCGTCCAATCCAAAAAATTCATGAGATACTACAATAAACTGAGGAATAAGAGAAGAGGTGGCCCTATCACTTGTTTTGAGTGCGGTGAGCCAAACCACATTCGGGTCAAGCACCCCATAACATCTCAAAAATTCATCATCTTTAAAATTTTAATTCCAAATTATTTATTTAAAAGTGTCTAGATTTTATTTGGATTTTGTGTGTAATTCTGGAAAGAAAATCTCAAAATTCTAATTCCAACCCATTGTCCATCTCGTTTTTTCCTCCATCATTTTTTGATATCATGGTCCATCTCATTGTCCACCTTGTGAAAGAGATAAAGATATGTGGCCTCGTGTTTCTATGTCATATGTACTCGTTCGAGAGGTACATGAGAATTCTTAAGTCCTATATACGCAATCGATCTCGGCCGGAGGACAGCATCATCAAAGGTTATGCAATCGAAGAGGTCATTGAGTTCTATGTTGATTACATGGCTCATGTCGAACTTATTGGTGTGCCTATACTCATCACCAAGGGAGGCTAGAGGGTATCGGGACCATCGGAAAGAAAGCAATAACTCCCGATCTAGATACGTACACTCAAACCTATTTCATGGTCTTACAACACATCACTGAAGTGTCCTCGTATATTGAAGAGCACAAGGACATGCTACGCCAAGAGAATCTAGACCAGTCAAAGGTTTGGATCATGAGATAGCACAATTGTCGGTTCAACAAATGGTTGAGGGTGTGATTCACTAGGAGGTCATCAAGTGAAATGCTGCAATGGCTGGCAAAAGGGCCAAAATTTACAATTGTGATATGGCAAAGATATGACATTAATGGGTATACATTTTATACAACAGATCAGGACAGAAAGAGTACAGTCTAGAACTCAGGTGTCCATATAGATGCATTTCGTGATGAGCAGTTTAGTATAGCTGGCCCAAACTCCTACTACGGGCTTGTAGATGAGATTGGGAGCTTGACTACGAGATTTTCAAGATCCCTCTATTTCGGTGCTGTTGGGTCCAACTCCTATAGGCTGTAAAGGTCGATAAGTACGACATCACTACTGTGGACCTCGAACGCATAGGATATAAAGATGAACCATTCGTATTCTTTAGGCAAGATATTCAAGTTTTTTTATGTAACCAACCTAGCAAATAAGAAGCGTCACATAGTTCTTAATGGAAAAAACAAGGATTATCGGAGTTGAGAATGTCGTGGATGAGGAAGAGTATAATCAATTTGACGAGCTGCTTCCACTCGGAGACAACATCAGGCTCAAGGAAGAACCAAGCAATGAATCAAGCTATATATGGGTCACCATCATGAAGGGCTTTATTTAAAAGGAAATAGCCAAGTGTAATGATCCCAAATGGCAAACACCTATTTCAAAATTATTCCAATGTAATTATAAGAAACTTGGCATGTAATTAAGGAATTATTCCACTAAAATTGATTTAGTAATTAAGAAATAATTATATCAATGATTTTATATGCTGTTGGAACTTATCTTGAATATGCTAATTGCGTTGAGGCGTGGTCGAAGCTATAGTCGAAGGCGTGGTCAAAATTGCAGTCGAAGGCATGGTCGAAATAGTAGTCATGATTGTGGTCGAAGTGGTTGTGGTCATAGGAGTTAATCTGTAATTGGTCGAAGCTTGGTTTTTTCATAGGGTATGGGTAGCGCTTCCTGACCAAAACAGGACTGTCACAGACGGTTCCATAATATAACCATATGTGATACTACAACATCATAGAAAGTTCTATTATGGAATCATCTGTGATGTGGTTTATATCATATACGGTTTTATAATAGAACTGTCCGTGATACTAATATCACAGACGGTTCTTTTAAAGAACCATCTGTGATAATTCCTCCTATACATAGTGCCCCGCTAGGGTTTGCACCCTAATTCACTTACTCGGCCACACATCCTTTTGCCTCCTCACCTCTCCTCCCTATCGTCTTAGCTCACATTTGCCCCCAACCGGATCGACAACCTCGCCATCGCCCCCAGCTAGATCCGTCGTTGCCCCCAGCCGAATCCATCATCGCCCCTAGCCGGATCCATCGTCGCCCCCACTGGTTTCGCTGTTGCCCAACCAGATCCACCGTCGCCCCTAACTGGTTCAATCTCCTCTCCTTCCTATTGCCTTAGCTCCAGCCGAAGGTATGGATTTGCTTCATCTTTTTGCTCCATCGTCTTTTCTATCGCACTAACAATCCTTGTAGAAATAATTTGGTATAGTGTTTTTCTATTAAGTAGAATATATTTTTGTTAGATCTATCTAGACAGTATTGTTTTTGTTAAGTAGAACATATTTTTGTTAGAAATACATGCCGAGAGATGAAATAGCTAGGAAATGAATTTACAAATAAATAATTAGAGCTATTGTTTCTATTGTCTTATAGTAATAATATACATCGCTGAATGTTCTTACATGTCCTCTCCTCCAAATCAGTGTAGTAGTTATAGCTAGGGATAAAATAGGTACAGAATGAATTTAGAGATATATTGTTGGAGCTATTGTTTCAAAGTGAGTTGGAGGGTCGTGTTATTGCTACAATATCTATTTAGAATGGCATGTTAATGTGTTCCAAAGAGACCTTATAGCAATAATATATGCCAAAGAGACCTTGTAGCAATAATATATACCAAAGAGACCATCGAAGGGCATGAAGCAAATCACACACTCTAGTGTCCTCTTTGATTCACTTTGTTATTGCCACAAAATCTATTTGGAATGGCAAATCATATATTTCAGTGTGTCAGGTTCTACAGAGTAAGTTATAGCTGTTGTTTCTCTCTCCTCATCATGTTGTGTGTTAGGCTTGGTTGATGTCTTAGATATAAAAGAACCCTTGGGATGTCACGCCCTCCATTTGTAAATGAAGTACACGGCAGCCTAAAGGTTCTCTTACGCCTAAGACAACAACCAAGCCCAACACGCAAAATGATGAGGAGGAAAAGACTCTAGCCATAACTTACTCTGTAGAACCTGAGACACTAGGCTATGTGATTTCGGATGTTAGTATTGCAAAGAGACCTTATAGCAATAATATACGTTATTAGATATTCTTATTTCTTGTAAGATCAACCATGTGCCAATGTTTACATTCACTACTCACTGTAATTAGTTTTTTCTTGTAAGAGAGATGTCATCGTTGTCATTGATGTTGCCGAATGGGTCTGACACTCCAAAACTGGGATAACTAAGCATGGCAGAGGAGTATCTAAAAGGCTAGCAGACCAAATGACCATCACGGAGGTCTCTCTGGATGAGTCCATCTGCAACCGAAGAAAGCAGATACAACATGTCGAACTACCTGTAAGATAATCGAAAGGCAACGAGTCCCCATCACCATAGCAAACTAGAAAGGTTTGATAGAAGATAACAGAAATGTGCTGTGGATGAAAATTTCAAACTCGTTCGAGATCCCAGCGGAAGTCTAGGAACGCGTGCAATGGCATGCGCTTCTCGTGATGAGAAAAGCATGGAAGACCTTCAAGAGCACGTTTGTCATGTAGTACATGACTAAGGATCGCACGCCCTTCATAAGGTATCCTTTCGTGTTGCTGGAAGTATGGGAGGCCTTTGTACGGATGAAGACGATGACTGAATTTCAACAGGAAAGTGCGACACATTAGGCTATCTAGGCACAAAACACTCACCCTATAGACTTGGCACCGCTGGGTACACAGGTAGTACTGATGCAGATACAGACATGATTATTGATTTTCAGTTAAATATATTATTTGACTGGAAAGAATTATTGAGCCGTATTAAATATTATCAGGTGTACTCTAATTTAATTGGGTCTTTAATGATTATACTTGGAGATACAGAGCTACTACTATTTTATTTAATTATATATAGGCCCATACTCGATCTATACAAGGCTAAAGTAAAGATGTGTTTAGAAGGTCTCATCAATACTAGTGCAACATCCATCACTTCAAGTGTACAAGATGATGAGGACATCTCGATTGGTCCGATTACGCGAGCACGAGATAAAAAGATTAATCAACAGGTGAACTCGCTCCTAATTAAATTTGGTTTTAATTTACATGAGAATTGGCTACTACCTAATGTTAGTATTTTAATTGGTCTCAAGTTTATGCATGAGGAGACATTAGATGCCGAAGCTAGAAGAAATTAGTCGAGCAAGAAAATCATGTATACGCATATGAATTGAGACAAAGATAAAATAGAAGAAACACATGCATACAAAGGATTTCAAGCCAAGAAAACACATGCATGCATGGAAGATCGCACGCAGCCAAGGAGCTGATGACATGCCGCTAGCTAGGGATCAAATCCGTGCAGCGCAGTCGAAGTTCCATACGGCTGAAAGGGGCGTGCGTGAAATCAGCAATCCAAGGAGTTTAGCTAAGCATAGCTTGTGTGCATGGTTTGGTCGGTCCTGTAATTGCGTTTGAGTCTTAGTCCGAACCAGTCTGTTAGTTAGTGTGTCAAAACTCCAAGATAGTTTTTGAGTTTCGGTTTAAAACTGAATAGGAAATAACTCGGTCTCTTTCCGAATCAATCTTCAAGCTGGTCTCAAGCCAAGTCCTAGCATGCATGAGAGGGGCATAAATACCTTGCCCTCTCTTGTACCTAGACAGACCACAACAGATTAAGAAATCAATCTATTATTTTCAGAGAGAACCATGTGCTTGTTTCTCCTAGGGTTTGGCATATGATTGCAATCTAGAGGGGAATCGGGCGTTCTTCCTCGTCGTTCTTGTGATTCCTTGTGATTGGCTGGAGCGACGACGCGTCTACTTGGTGGTCGGGTAGACGGGATCACGACAGTGTGGCTAGGCGAATTCTTTTGTCGTAGGTTGTTGTTCTAATAGTGGTTGGCGCCATCGATTCATCAGGTTGCACGGATCCAAACTATCTTCATCGATCCTACGCCGTGAAGATCGGACAATCCCCCGCATCAAGTACACAGGTAAAATCCCTTAATGGAGGATGGAGTATGAGGTCATAATCCGATCAGAGGCCTCACCACCATTTGCCGGGATCACAAATGAGCGCGCCCAAAACTAGTTAAGAGCGAGGTCATCAACAACATGTTCAGGGGTTGCCACTTTCAAAAACCCCGTAGACGATGAAGTGTCCCAACTCCTATTAAGATATGTTAAACTACCTAGATGTTAATAGGTCCATAACTTCATAGGGCCTAAAATAACATGATTGCCTCTTGCAGCAAACATTGACTACCGAATCTTTCGAAGGCTCCTTCCAAGCAGTCAGGGAGAGGGATATACTATCCACCACCCTGAGAAACAAGGAGCAACCAGGTCGCACGGAGACCTAGGGGTTTACGTATCTTGGAGGCACAGATTCCCAAATGACTCTGAGGTGTATAGAAGTAGGAAGAGATCTAAGGTCGAGCGTGAGGAAAGTATGGCACGGGACTTTGATACAAAACTTAAGAACATAATGCCTCACTTTGAGGAGATATAGATGCATTGAGGAAAGAACTGAGAGAAGTTCGCAACCAGTCACAAGCTACCCCCATTATTACAGTACCCAATCCCCCCAACATCAGACTAGCTGCACGTCCATGCCACTTTCTGAACATAGTGATGCCCATTTACCTATCAACGACATCCAGGTAGTGTACATCTCTTAAATGCTATATAGATAAACCTAGTGGACACCTTAACTCATCATGTATCATTATGTAGGAGCCCATGATGTGCATCCTCAAAATTAAGGTTGTTGGCTCCATTCCCGTTGACGCTGGGCGAAGGTTGGTGTATCTATGCCTACTAAGGACATTGGTGCACGGTGCCTAGCTAGGGACTGATTTTAAGAGGTCAATGTGGACATGATTAATGACGTTTTTAAGGTTGTCCCGTTGGAGAGGCCCCCAAACAGAGAAATCATGACACTAGAGAATGCCGTCGACACATTTGTCCAGCGGCCCAAGAGGGACATCACCTTGGACCCTTCCATGCCACAATCTCCACACGACTATGCCTATCAAACAGAACACTCTATGACTTCACCTCAAGTTCCTCTTCAAAAGGCCAGCGCATTGGCTCCCATGAAGGCGACGCCGAAAATATTTCGCAAGCGAGGTGCCAAGGCTGAATCGAAGAAGATTAAGGCACCTCCCAGGGAATGGATGTTCATGCTTGGAGTGTCGTTCGTCCCTGAATCACAATTACCCAACCTTGTAGTGGTTTGCAGAACTTTGCATACCTAGTACATGCAGAGGTTCAACATGAAGCCAAACCAGCACAGTGGATTCACTGTGAGATACACAGAGGCGTATTTCCTCCACGACTCAAGCTACTTCGTCGTGTCCTTCAAAGACTTATTCTTACTATTCAACCTCAACAAACTTGATGCCTCACTTCTACGATGCTGGACACTATAAGTGTACTGTACAATCAAGTTTTACATTCACGTAATACCGATAAATATCAAAACTCTTTGCTTATGTATAGATCTATGATCCAACAAGTCTAACGACGACAAGAGCCGGTGGGTTTCCTCGACCCATACTTGGTCTCTGGGCAATCCATCAATGATAACAGATTCTTCGTCCAAGATTACATAACGAGGGAATTGCTTGCTCACAGTGACAAGGACTACATCATGGTACCCCTCAACCAGGGGTAAGTGCTTCACTAGTTGGCAAACAAGTTTCATTTGTACTTTATATGCAATACAAACTTAGGATTAATCACTATGTCGATATACATGACTAAGGGTCATTAGATTCTGATTGTGATTGTACCAAAGTGGAGCAAGTTAATATAACTTGATTCTCTACTAATCATGAGTTCATCCATGTGCAACAAATAATTGATAGGTAAACTTATTTCCTTCATATATAACTCTATTGTAGTCTTCCCTTCGTTTGCAATGGCCGAGGCTAACTTTTTGGAATCACGTAGGTCGTTCGACACTTATATTGCCTAAAGAGGGAGACACAAGGAATCTAATGCCACGCTGCGACACAGGATGCAATTTTCGGTACCCGCTACAACACAACAATCCTATATCACACTTCGTTATAATGCCTCTAGAACTGACAGTTATGTATGTAATTTTATTTTTGCAGTGCCACCAGCAGCTATAGGGCAACGTATGTAGCTTCTACGTTTGCCGCCATATGGAGGAAATCATGGACGCTAAGACGAATGATCTAGAACTTTATCAACCTACCAATAATTATTTTGTGATTATTAATATATATATATATATATATATATATATATATATATATGTGTGTGTGTGTGTGTGTGTGTGTGTGTGTGTGTGTGTGTGTGTGTGTGTGCATGCGCGCTAATGACTTAACACTACTCCTAGCGACAACGTGTGGAATTCAACAAAAGTGCAATCAATCATGATGAACTTACTAAAATTTGAGAAAAGCTCTCTCAATTCTTGGTAGTGGAGGTCATACACAAGACTAGAGAGTTCTACCCGGCGATGATTAGATATTGAAACATTTGATACAATTGTAATTATTCAATTGTGCTTAATCAAATAATTCATTCAAATATACATCATTCAATTGAGATCTGTGTAATGATTGTCGTGTGCTATATATGTGATTTGTTTGCTTGTTTTCAGAGGGCATGGCTAGTATGTTCTAAGGCTAGCTGAAAATAGGAAATAATATAGGTATTTAAATAGCTATCATAAACGGTTTTTAGTATTACCTGTCTGTGATATCTAAGATATCACAAATGGCTATGTCTGAGAACTGTCTATGGCATATAACATATCACATATAATTTTTTATATTAGCCATCTGTGATATATGATATATCACAGACCGTTTTTAGAAAAAAAATTTGATACTTGATACATTACAGGCGGCTATATTAAAGAATCATCTGCAATACTTGATATATCACAGACGATTTTTTTTTGAAAAATCATCTTTGTTGTAATTATCATAGATGGTTTGAGAACCGTCTATGATAATCACCTATTATCATAGACACATAAATTTAGACGGTTTAGAAACCATTTGTCATGATGGTTCCGAACCGTCTGTGATGAACCTTTCTGTAGTAGTGCCAGTCAAGTGCCTGTGACATATCGATGGGCTATCTTCAAAGTTTATTTTCTTTTGCTTCTGCTTTGAGCTTATGAGTTTGAGAAGTCTTGTAACCTCATTTGTAACAAGTATTCGTAAGGCCAGTACTCTTTATTATTGAAATAAATCATCGTTGGTTATGTACTCATCACTATTTGATTGTGTGCACTAGCTTTGATCTGGGACTAGTGCAGCAATACATAGAGGGTTGGATTCGAAAATCCATTCCCGACATGCCCCAAGCTGAAGGGCAAGGAGGACCTTCGGAGGTTCCCACAAGCTCATTACACGAAGGCCAAGAAGCCCAACTACGACAAGTTCGTCAACCGAGTCCTTGCCGAGTGATGTGGACTCAGGGACGGAGAATGACGAGGACGAATTCCGCGACAAGAAATGGCCCACCTACGACATGTCACAAGCTCACATGCCCAAACATGTAGCCCAATGGCTGAGAAATGGCATGAATTATACCACAACCCAGATACACTTGCCCAAGTATGTCTCAAGAGCCTGTTCATACTGCCGTTCGGATGCCAAGTTACCAGCCAATATGGCAAGTCAAGACTACCCATTTAGGTGTTCCTTCCAAAATGCCAAGGGGCAGGGGGCTAGTGTTGAAAGAATAATTTCACCCTTTCACTATCGGGGCCCACTTTGTAGAAGACGCACACAAACAAAGCCGAAGAATTGCAGTTGTGCTTGGGAAGGACAATTGTACCCCATTTGTACTCATAAGCTAGGTATCTCACTGAGGATATTCCCTTCATTTATACAGGCCCAATAGCCTGTAAATACCCATGTATCTCTCATTTGTAACTTGAGCTCATATGGAATACAAGAAGGCAATCAAACAGGTGTGCCTCTAGGAGGGACCATCAAAACCCCCGTAGGCCACTAACAAAAGTAGGGCAGTCCTCTTGGACCCCCAAACCTATATAAACCCTTGCATCACTTTCACTCACATGGACACTGACCCATCATACGGCCGACATTTGCTCCCACACTCATGTTCGGTTTTCACACCAACTTTCACTAAATCGATGTCCTTAAGCATGAAGTTGTTATTGACGCACACTGTGCCCTTGGCTATCACAGTCATGGTAGAAACATATCTAAATGTGATCAACTCATTGCCAATGCATATGTGAGAGAGCATAACCATCTAGAATCTCCGAACATGTGTCGAGAACATCCGGAGTCAACAAGCCACATGTCCTTCTTCCTTGCAAACCGAACCTACAGGGCATAAGTAGGAAACATCTGTACCTCAGTACTGGGGTCAATGATAAAGATTTAGGAATCTAGTATGAGCCAAATGATGCCTAGGAACAGCAGTAGAAGTAGAAATAAAATAGTTAGATAAATAATCATGAGAATACACACGTAAAGCAACTATACCTCTCCGAATTGGCCTACCAAGGCCGATACACCCCCTGTCTAGATGCTACCCATGATCTACCCTCATGATATCCTAACCCAAAATATTGCCTAGAACTACTAAAGGAGTCAAGGAAGTCATCTACAAACTTAGGCCTATGTCTAGAAGGAAAGACATACTGCTTGGCTCTATGCGCTCTATATCAATGTTTAGATGATGTATGTATTTAGTTTGTGCAGACAATATTTTATAATTACCCATGTTAGTAATGGATTAGTGGCGATAATAACGATTCTTTGTTAATAGTTGACCGTTTTTTCGTATGATTAGGTTTGAAATGTTATTATTTGTACACTATTACTGATGAGGACATCCCGAAAGTTTGAATCACGAGAGGATGGAGATGAACATGCTGTTTGTCCAGAATTGTTTGAGGCTACAAGTAGTGAACCAGAGGGAGGTGAGGGAGGAAGGGGTGCCACAACACGAGAGGAGACCGGCCCAAGCTTTATGCGGCCAGCCTATGGCCAAATATGAGAGAAATTCAAATGTTTATACTTTTGTAAACTCATGTTTTCCATTTCGTAAATTCAGCCCAACTTGTAAATGGTAGGCCCGCTAAGCCCAAAAAGGCCTTAGGCCTGTGTGCATGCGTGTGGGGGAACCCTAAGCCCATGTGTGGGGGCGCAAGGGGGTGCACCCTTTATAAAGGCAGTTGCCACCCCTTTGTATGATTCAGACCACTTTTGATAATAGATTGATTCGGAAAATTACTCTTGTTCTTTCTATTGGGCGAACCAACTTGATGGAAGAATTGGGAGTTTATCGAAATCAAGATCGTTCAACCTTTCTGCTGGGAATTGGGAGCGCGATAGAACTTCATCTAGTGGTTGTGAAGTTCAGCACGTGTGATTGGGCGAATTATAGAGTGCTAACTCTTGCATTGGCATCGGGGGATCACTACGGTTCTTCCAATCCACGTGAGTATCTTGATCCTAGGTCGAGAAGATCAGGCGACCCCATATCAGTTACTATTTGTGCACCATTTTTTGCACAAAGTTATTATTTGTATACTGCTATTATTTATGCACTGTTATTATTTGTGCATTGTTATTATTTTTGCACTAGTATTATTCATGCACCAGCATTATTTCGGCACTGATATTATTTATGCACCACATTTTTGCCCTAGGTATGTTCTAATTTGCACCTTCATTGCGAGGTGCCATGTCACGCTACACGTGGTCCATTCTTACACTTTTTTAATAATGTATCTACACTATTTAAAAGATTATGCTACTTTCATTAGCCTGTCCAAAACCGTTATGCTGTTGAAACAGCCGTCAGTGCGGGTTAATCAGGCAAAAGACCACCAGGGGACATGGACGACGAGCAAAGCTACCGAGTCAGGGCGGCTCGGCAGCCCTACCTCCCATGCTACGAGCATCCCTACCACGCCCTACACACTTGCCATGTTGCGCCATCTTTTGCTGCGCCCTAGCGCACTGCCACAAGCTCTGCCTTCTACCAGGCAAGGGGGCGCGGCAGGTGACACGTATTGCCTGCCGCACCTTTCGAGCCTAGGGAAGAAGCCATTTTTGCAAAAACGGATGTTCGGGACTATTTTTGCAGAAAAAGTACCTACAGTGCTATATCCATTAACCAATACCAAAATCACTTGAGACAGCTCAAAGTAGAAGGTTAGCCTAATTAATCTTGCTTTATTAAATGATCCAGCCACACTTAGCAAGCCTATAAAATCAAGGCATCGAGCTGGATCTTTCGTACATAATTAATCGCCTATATGCAGGGGCGGAACCAGTCTAAGCCCCAAGCTGAGCCAGCTGCTCTTAGGTCAACTCTTGGGCTAACTCTTTTTTTTGTGATTTTTCATAAATTTTGAATAGATTTTAGTTGTTAGACCTCAGGCTACAACCCTAGTAGCCCGAGGTCCCGCCACTGTCTATATGCAACCGGCTAATCTGTCGATGTGGCGGTTCATCATTCGCCGCCTTGTGCTAACCAAAGGCATTAGAAAGCTAACCAAGGGGCGGTTATGTGGTGATGTAGGCCATTAGCTAGGCAAGCAAGGTGATATGGAGATTGAAAAAAAAAAAGTAAGACTAATTGTACGCGCGAAATTTGTTTACGAACTTCCCGTATGCGCGGCTACTCTCCTCAACACGTCGGTCGTAGGTCATACCAGCGGTGACACGTACGAATCACGTACCAAGTAATTTGTTCGTACGCATAGCAGCCTCTCCGGATTGGTGTGAGGGAGGTGTAAAACAAGCACAGCTCAGCGCGTATGTCACCGTAACCTTCTCGGACACATCCTCCTGACTATCCTGTCCATCCGAGTATGCTTCTGGCTTCTTCCCAGCACTAGGGCGACGCTGGTATGTTAGGCCCCACCTGACAATGTGCTACTAGGCATGTCAACTTTTGGTATGCGGAAAACATATGGCAATTCTCTGTTTATTTCTGTTTCATTAACAAGCTGCTTTTACACGGTTATATTCGAGAAACGTATAGTATAATGCAGCACTCATAAGTCAGTTTGCCAACTAAAGAACTATGAAAGTGTCCCTACTTTTTCGACAAATTGAAAGAGTATTTGACGAAATTAAATAAAGATTGCGCATGCATGTCCCGGATCAAAGGCCTTGACTCACTGACCCACATCGACATTGCGCGCACCGTACATTCGACCCAGTCCAAGGGACGCCGCGACTGGATCCTCGGTTGCTTTCATGCTGCGCTGCCAACCACCAACCAAACCCAAACCCATTCGCATTAGATCTCATGGACCTCATGCCTTCTCCCAAACAAATAAATAAAATAATTCCTCTATTATCTTTTTGAAGTGGCTTATTAGCCTTTTCAAAGCACTTTATTGACTTATCGGTATTCGATACATTTTCACAAGCGCTCGTGTTAGCATCAAAAGTCATCAGTTGCAACCATAAACTATAAGCTAAAACCGAAAAGAACCCACATATCTCTCATTCTTTCCTACGTGGGAGTAGAGGTGGAAACGGTAATGGATAATCCGTTTTATCCGATATTTGTATCCGAGAAAATACGAATATGGTAAGCAAAATCCGTATTAAAAGATGTTTGTATTTGTATTCAAGAATATTTGTATCCGTATTCGAGAATATTCATATTCGCATTTGTATTCGAGAATATTTGTATTCGAGACTATTAGATTCGTATTCGATCCGTTTCTGAAACCCGAGAAAACCCAAACGAATTTTGTGATTTAAAATTTGAATTTAGTTGGTTTGAAACCAGTAACCGGTCAAAACCCGGTGAAAAATCGGTAAAACCGCTAGGAATTTATTCTAGCGAGATTTGTTACAAAAGTTATAGGAGGATATTCGTATTCGATTCGAATTCATATCTGTTACAACATTCAATTCATATTCATATTTAAGAATATTTGAATTCATATTTATTTTAAAAATATAGATTTATATTCATATTTAAGACTATTCGATGGCACCTCACCCGTTTCCATCCCTACACGGGAGTCCATTCTACCTGAGTTGGTGGCTGTGCATGAATGAATGCATCGTGCAATGTAATGCCGCCTCTCTGACTCTTCCTCTTGTTGATTTTGAACGCTTCCAGCTCCACTACGGTTTGCTCTGGTCCGGTACATGGTCCAGTGCCACTATGCATGCATGCACGCATCCCATTTGGTGCTATTATAAAGCTGAAAGGGAAAAGGTGGGTTTGTTTGTATATAGGTTGCACTTTTATAAAGTGTCTAAGAGTAGGATGACAAAAATGCTAATAACGTTCAACAACTGCTGGAATTAATTTTGCCCTACAAGAACTAACAATTTATCAGTACAAGAGTTTGGTTAGGCATCTTTTTTAAAACTTACTACACGATAGAAGCACCGACACATTTGAAAATATGCAAGTAACCGACTCTCAACTTAGGGATGACAATTTCCCTGAGAGCCGATTGCCCACGAGGAATTTGCCTATCAGGGGCGCGAGCCAATCTCCCCACAGGGGAATGGGGATGCCCCACTATGTTAGCAGGACGTGGACAGGGTCACCCTCCCCCGCGGGACTCCACGGAAACCCTTAAAATTAATAAAAAATAATAATTACAGTTTTTAATATGAGAGGTTGTAGTCTTTTCTTGTATATTTATACTAAAATTTGAATCTATATGTTAGAATATATATTTAAAGCTATATTTTGAAGAAAAAAAATATACCTAAATAATTATAAATTAATAAACAAAGTTATATTGTTATTTTTTTTTAAATAATTTAGCCTATTTTTAATCTCCGCAGAGATCCCTTAGGGGTCAGGTCCAGCAGGACCTCTGTGAGGGCAAACTAGCGGGGATCAGGACGGGGCCACGGGGCCTCCGGGACCTGGGCCGTTGCCACCCCTATTCTCAACATGTTATTGGTGAGGATCAAACATTGGTATATTAGTCATAAAACATGAGAGCCATACCAATTGGACTGCTTAGCGGTCGGAAGATGCACACTTTTTTAAAAACCGTAATAAATATTTTCACATACATATGTTTTATTCAAAATTAGTTTCATTTTTATCATGACACAAGTTACGATCCCAAGGCAAAGTTAATTGAAGGATTTGTAGGGCTCAGAACTCAGAAAACTGCAAGTGAACATTACAACGTCAGAAAATTAATTTTGGTACAGTAGGGGCTTTGTGTGTGTATGTATATGTGTGTGTGTGTGTATATATATATATATATATATATATATATATATATATATATATATATATATATATATATATATATATATATATATATATATATATAAAATACGCTAAAAATTATGGACTCTCTTGTAATTTTTTCTGTAGTTCAGTATACCTAAAGTGATAAAGGAGTATTTTAAGTTTGTTTAGGTGGTATATTAGAGGTGGGTGTAATTACACCCGGGAGTAAAAGATATTTTTCCTATATATATATAGTTTGGGATAGATGAATTATTTACTCTAGTGGACCCAACAGCCCCACCCAAAAAATAAATAAAAAACAAGATTAACCAAACAGGGCCTGTGCTGAAACGAGACGTTTGACAAGGCGTAAACGGAAAGAACATTGGACTAGTTGGAAGCTGCAGCTGCAGCTGCAGCTGCTGGAACTGCTGCTGCAACTTCAGCAGTGACCAAAAGTCTTTAGGTTTCTTGGAGAGCAAATTTCCCAGCATGGTCCTGCATTTTTTCCACATCTCTGGGGGAAGGGTGGACCCAACCAGTCCTAGACTTTGGTATATATTAGAGGGATCAGTGACCTCCCCTGAGTTGTACATCCGCAGCCATAGCCATATTGCATTCCAACCAATTCCAAGGATTTCTCTCAGCTCTCAAAACCTTCAGCTCTTCCTGTGATTTGGGAGAAGATTTCTGTTCTTGTTTGGGTTGCTACTCCGAGACCACCAGGTGAGGAGCGTGTTGTTTCTTGCGTATCTGAAATCTAGCTATTGTTTGGTGCCTGATGTAATGCATAACTTATTGGTTTGGTTTCTTATTGATTTGCTCTTCTTCTTGGGCTCAGTTTATAAAGTGCTAAATGCAGAATTTCCTCTGATACCTGCCTATTGTTTCATGTCCGAGAGGTGTTCTTAGTTTGAAGCTTCTTGGGTTCCCCTGTTTCCCACTAGATGAGTTCGGAAGCGCAAAAAATTGGGGAAAAGAAGAGGGTTTATGGTTCTTCATGTCTATGGATCTTGCTTAACTGAATGAAATGCAGGTTGTTTCTTGGGCTCAGTTTTTGGAGGTCACAAGTGCAGCAATCCCGCAAGAAAATGCAACTTCTAGGCCTATATGCATTATTTTTCTTGGTAAAAGTGCCTGTTTTAGAGGCTTGGCTGCTCTTTTGCAATCAGCCTTTTTTATGGTTATGTAGTGCCAGTTGTAGAATTCTTGGATATTTTGGTCTCGGGTCATTTCTGCCGGCTGCTTTTTTGTCAGTGTTTGGTTCTTCTCTCTGACTTTGACCATGTCACAAGAGCAGAAGTATTCCTTTTCCCTTTCTTGCAAGCTGTTTGTGATCACTGCTCCACCTGAAACTAATTTGCATCTCTGAATTTTTCAGAAGAAGTTCATTTTATGGGATTGTTCCGAATCGCATGGGCTGAAGTTCTTGGCATCGAGATCTCCAGCGCGAGGACGAAAGACATCAACATGGTGAACAAAGTCTCTCCTCCCTGGGATGAACAAGAGAAGATGGCACTGAAAGCACAAGGTCAAGACAATCTCTTCTCCAAGGGCACACTGATGCCGTCACTAAGCTTCAAACAGTGGGAAGGAGGAGAGGAAACCATAGGTTCGATGGATCATAAGAGCAGGCCGAGTAGGATAAACGTCGCCGACGACCAGAGGAATTCTGATCTTTTCTTTGTACCGAGTCCCGAAGTTTCCTCCAGTCCCAAATGTGAGTTTGATGCTGCAGCAGTCAAGCTTCAGAAGGTGTACAAGAGTTACCGGACGAGGCGAAACCTCGCCGATTGCGCAGTTGTCGTCGAGGAGCTGTGGTATGTATCAGTTTCTTCAGTTCTTGACCATTGGAACGGTCAATCTTAGCGTTAAAAAATTCAGATTGATTTGTGATTCTTGGTGCAGGTGGAAGGCACTGGACTTTGCATCACTGAAGCACAGCTCGATATCGTTCTTCAACGGCGAAAAGCCCGAAACCGCTGCGTCACGGTGGGCCAGGGCGAGGACAAGAGCAGCCAAGGTAATTACAGTTGTCGATTCGTCAAAATGCTCTTCGAGATGTCCTGTGTTTTCATCAAAATTGCAGCTGTTGATGCAATTTTGTTTGGTTGTTTAGGTTGGAAAGGGCTTATCGAAGAATGGGAAGGCCCAGAGCCTGGCATTGCAGCACTGGCTCGAAGCTGTAAGTCACATGCTACTTAATTCTAGCACTAAACTAGAATGCTTTAGTGAGATTGTTGCAAATAGTTTACTAATGTTGCCGTTCATGTGTTTGGACAGATTGATCCAAGGCATCGATATGGGCACAATTTACATATCTATTATGATGTCTGGTCCAGGAGTGAGAGTACAGAACCGTTCTTTTATTGGTAAAAAACCCTGAGCTTGTTATACTTAATATAGCCTTTTCCATTTGTGTCATTTAAAACCTGGAAGTAATAATGTGCCAATTGTTTTACGTAATCAACAGGTTAGACATTGGGGAGGGCAAAGAAGTAAATCTTGAGAAGTGCCCTAGGAGTAAACTTCAGAGCCAGTGCGTCAAGTACCTTGGACCAGTATGTTCCTCAACTTTAACACATGAGAAAAGAAATTTTAAAATAAAAAACCTAACAAATTTGAGTAAGTTGAATAATGAAAACATCATCTGATCCTTTCTTTTTCTGTTTCCTGTTCTGAATTACAGAAAGAGAGGCAGGACTACGAAGTTGTTGTCAAAAGTGGTAAACTTGTCTATAAACAAACTGGAGTTCTTGTGCACACTTTGGATGTCTCCAAGTGGATTTTTGTCCTCAGCACCACCAAGGCATTCTATGTTGGTCAGGTAAATAAAATTTTCTGTTCAGTACCATGGAATTCATAGTGCCACCAATGCGCAGATAAACGCGATGTATATTCCAAGATACAATTCTCTGCATTGGTTCTGAAGTTTTTGTTTCGGTCTTGACTATGTGCAGAAGAAGAAAGGATCATTTCAGCACTCGAGTTTTCTAGCTGGTGGAGCCATAACATCTGCTGGAAGACTAGTGGTCAAAGACGGAATTCTGAAGGTATGTTCATATGGACAAATATTAGTTTCATACCATCAGAAATAAATATTGCGAGTTAACAAAACAAAGTTTATCTGATAAAACTGATGGTGTCCTATTTCTTCAGGCGATATGGCCATACAGTGGTCACTACCTGCCAACCGAAGAGAATTTCAAAGAGTTCACTCGCTACCTTCAGGATAACAACGTAGACCTCACCGATGTCATGGTAAATTTAAGAACATTTAACACTTCCATGCCACATAGTTATTTGTTCATAAGAGTTACAGACAAGATTCAGAACTGTAATGACATATGAATGCCTTGCTTTCTTTCAGAAATGTCCTATTGACAAAGATGACGAGTACCCCTTGCTGAACAAACCTGATACTCAGCCAGACACCGCCATCTCCAACGGCACCAACATAACTGAAAACAACAGAGCAGCTGCTACTGAACATCTAAGCAAAATCGAGCCTGACGACGCTCGTACTGACGACATAGATCATGCGACAATCGACGATGGAAACATGAGTGAAGCCGAGGAAGATGTTGGCACGCCGATGGACTCCCACAACACTGACACCGAAGAAGAAGAGGAGAACAATTCAGGGCAGCAGCCACCGGCAACTGCTGCTGCTGCCGACCACGGCAAGAACCACCTGACGTGCCGGTGGTCGACGGGCACCGGCCCTCGCATCCGGTGCGTCCGTGACTACCCGCAGGACCTCCAGTCCAGGGCCCTCGAGCACGTCAACCTCTCGCCGAGGATTGCCGGCTCGCCGTCGAGAAAGAGGGACCCGGTGCCTTCTCCCCGTCCCAACCCCGGGATGATACTGTCGCCGAGGCTTGCATCCGTCGGGTTCCAGCCTCAGGCAGTGTCTCTCACGCTCCCTGACTTCAAGAGGAGCAGACTGCAGTGAACAATTTTGTTTGCATAGCTAGGTGATCAGAAATCCAGAATAAGAACTGGCCGAATATTTCTGACAGGCCATTGTTTCTTTGCTCCTAGGTTAACAGATTACTCGATTTTTTCAGTTCATTGTGTACTTGATGGCAAAATTTGTCAGTTTGTAGATACTAGCATTTATTCTTTTGTTAGATGTACAGAAAGAGTTCATGTAGATTGCTTGAAAAGAAAAGGAAAATGGGAAGGAAGAAATTTGTTTTACAAACACGTGCTATGTGGTCGTTTCTGATGCTACAAATGCGCATTACTCTGCTCTTAACCTTGTCATATACTGATATATACATGAGTTTATTATATGCTTAGTTTTGATCTAGTGTGCAAACACAGCAATGCTCTTGCAGTTGCATCTAGGTGTAGAAAACTGTACAGAGCAAAGGAAAAATGTTGGGTTCTTTTTCTTTGTTTTTCTTCCAAACTAAATTGGCCATACAACTGCACGGTTAGATGCTACCAAAATACCTACATGTGTTTATATTCATACAACTGTAGTTCTTATAATTAAAATTAGTTGTGTTTATTATATAACCGTAAAACCTGTACCAATTAATCTACACCGATATAATCTAACCTTAACAAAATAAGCGGTATATATCCTTTCTCCTTTTTTTTGTCAATTAATGAGAGGATGGTAGTTTTATTTTTTTTATGGATTTATGTGGTTATTTCTAGTCCTCAAAGCAAAAATACGCCTTTAATCCCACCAGTTAATTATATTTATATAGATTTATGTTTGAAGAGTAATGTGTTTATGCTTTCCCCTCCACCAAGAAGATTAGGAGTTGTAGTAAGATTTGAAAATATCATATACTATGTCATAGTCAAGCCATTGAAGCATGGAGTTCCTTTTATTTTTGTCGGTCTCTTGACGTTTTGGTTAACCCTCAGGACCGGTGTCTGGTCGATGCTGCTGCTTGTCTTCACACTTCAGTCTAATTCCAAGGCTGCTAAATTTTGACTACTTCTGCAACCGATTAAATTTTTGCTTCTTGAAAAAAAATCTGGTAAAAGCATTCTTTGTCTAAAGGT
The DNA here is from genome assembly GCA_036346575.1 of Dendrocalamus sinicus. Lineage (NCBI taxonomy): Eukaryota > Viridiplantae > Streptophyta > Magnoliopsida > Poales > Poaceae > Dendrocalamus > Dendrocalamus sinicus. The sequence continues at coordinate 6,654,581 of CM070653.1, read as the reverse complement.
TTCAAATTTTGTGTTTCAACATATACGACTTTGTTGTACATATTGTTTGTTGGCTTTAACCCAAGGAGCGCACAGGAGAGAACATACAAATTTTTGGGAGAAATTTCTCTGTATTTCTCTATAATTTATAGCACATGTATAGACCTATCTATGTAATAACTAAATAATAAAACAAAATATTTTGATGCGGATTTGCATCTAAACTCTAACATTTAACTTGCCATACAAAGCATGGACAATACGTGATCCCTATAAACTTTGGCAAGTCTTAATTATTCTATAACAACTTCTCCCCTAATCTAGACTTAGTTGCGCAAGATCTCTGACGCCTAGCAGATCACGCATCTCTTTGAACATGACTCGAGGAAGTGCCTTCATGTGGATGTCTGCATGCTACTCTCCTATGCATACATGCTTGACAACAATCAATCCCTTCTCCACGCATTCTCTGATAAAGTGACACCGGGTATCGATATGCTTGCTTCGTCCATGAAATACTTAATTCTTTATTAATATAATTGCTAATTTATTGTCAATGTACAAAACGACTGGACTTGGGGCTTCTCTTGTTATCTCACTTAGCACACTTTGCAACCATATACCTTGACATGTGACGCTCAGCTTCACATGATGACAGGGTGATGTTTTTCTGTTTTTGAGATGCCCAAGTGACTATGTTTCTATTGAAGTAGAACAGCATGCCACTTGTGCTTTTCCTGTCATCCACATTGCCTAGCAGGTAGCTATTGTTGTAACCTGCAATCTTCTCCGTACCTCCTCCTCTAGAATACACTAGACCAAAGTCAGTTGTCCCCTTTACATACCTAAGGATCTGTTTCACGGCTTGCACGTGTAGCTGAGTTGGCCTCTCCATATACCGGCTCACCATCCTGACTATTTACATAATGTCCAGCTGAGTGTGAGTCAAGTATCGAAGACTTCTGATGATGTTTCTATACTTGGTCACATCAACTCAGACCCTATCTTTATTCTTCCCAAGCTTAAGCTTTGGCTCCATGGGATATCTTATTGGATTGCACTCGCTCATCCCAGTCTACAACAAGATCTTTGTGTATGTTGTCTGTTTAAGAGTGATGCAGCCCGCCTTCTGCTCTACCACTATCCCGCGGTAGTAAGCAAGCACTTCGAGATCACTCATCTTGAACTCTCTCTTCATTAGGTGTTTGAATTTCTCAATTTCATGTGTACTTGTGCAGGTGACAATGAGATCATCTACATATACACCAACAAAAAGTACCGCTCCTACATTACACCTCTTATAGATGGCTTGCTCTTTTGGACACTTTGTGATCCCTAGGTTCTTAAGACTCTTATCTAGCCGAATGTTCCATGCCCTCGAGGCTTGACATAGCCCGTAAACCACCTTTGAGAGCTTATACATCTTTTGCTCCTCTCCTTCTTTAATGAATCCTTCCAGCTGAGTGACACACACTTCCTCCTGGAGGTCATCGTTCAAGAACGCTGACTTGATGTCTAGGTGGTGGACTTTCCATCCACTTTGCGCTACAAGAGGAAGCAAAAATCTTACTGCATCGAGTCATGTTACAGGAGCGAATACCTCATTGAAGTCGATCCTATGTTGTTGCATGTACCTCTTGGCAACTAACCTTGCCTTGTACCTCATGATGTTGCCATCTGTGTCCTTCAGTTTGTACACCCACTTGAGCACAATGGGTTTATGACTAGGTGGCAACTTGGTGAGATTCCAATCTTATTCTTCTTGATGGCCTCAAGCTCACTCTTCACCACCTCCTACCAATGCTGTTCTCGTGCAGTCTCACGATAAACCACTAGCACTTCTACAGCTAGAAGGTACAACTCGTCCACGCCATTGATCTCCTCAGACGTGGCATAAATGTCATTGATTTTTCCATATCTGTGAGGCCCACTCTCAGGTGAGATAGACACCGCACTTATTCCACCTACTGTGGCTTAATTCTAGTGTACACACGGGTGTCACTGTACCTATGTTCTTTGGATCCTCCATGCCAGAGATAGCGTTTGGCATTGCCACGCCTGGCCAGCAAAATGGTGTTGCGCGTGCGTTGACCCTGGTGCTACTGAGTCATGTGGGATGGCCTCCTACTACCCCACGTTTTGGCCTATTGAATCTACACCTGTGTTACCAAAGATAGCAAACGAAGTCCAAGAAACATTAGTTACATCGTCGGTGATGTTGTCCTTCCACGATAATTCCTTTCCCTCGAACACTACATCGCGGCTGATGTGAAGTTTCACTTATCAAGGATCGTAAAGTTGGTGAGTCTTGCTGCCAAGTTCCACACCAAGATACACCATGGCAGTGTTGTGGTCATCGAGCTTCTTTGAGTGTGGCTTTACCACCTTGGCGTGCACAACACACCCGAACACTCGCAAGTGCTTGATGCGTGGCTTCTTTTTAGCCCAGGCTTTCATACGACATGACCCTAGCTAGGGCCTTGGTTGACACGCAGATAAGAAGGTACACTACATGCACATTACTATAGGTACATGCTTGCTTTTGAGTAAACTCCTCACCATAAACAACACGGTATGGTTACGGCATTCCACAACACCATTCTGTTGTGGTGAATATGGTGCCATAAAGTGCTATGCTATCCCTTCGGCATCCCAGAACATGTCGAATTCGTATGATAGGAACTCACCTCCATGATCTAATCTGAGGACCTTCACCTTAAGCCCATGCTCATTCTAGGTGAGCACTTTGTACTTCTTGAATGTGTCGAGAGGCTCATCCTTGGATTTCAACATGTGCACCCACATATATCTACTAAAATCATCAATGAAGAGTATGAAGTACTTATTGCTAGCGTGTGTATGTGCAGTTATAGGCCTCCATAAATCCACGTGTACAAGTTCCAGTGGCTTCTCTGCTCGATGATGTGCCCATGATGGGAATTGGCTTCTAGTTTGCTTGGCCACCAACCAACCTTCACATAGTTGCATTGAGTGGTCAATTTTGGGCAAGCCTAGCACCATCTTCTTCTCTGCCATCTACTTTAGGGCATGAAAATCCATGTGCCCTAACCGTGCATGCCACCACCATGTGGGCTCCTCCAAACTAGCAGTTAGACACACTAAGTTTTCTATCTCCAACAGAATCATATATAGTTGGTTAGTGGATCTTTTTACGTTCATGAGGAGTCTCCCGCTGTGCTCATAAACCCACAGTCATGCATGGTACAAAATCACCCTGCAACCATCTTCTACAAGCTGCCTAAGGCTAATGATCTTATTGCAAAGTCTTGGTATAAAAAATACCTCAGAGAGTACACATTGTTCTCCATTTTTGCACTAGAGAAGGATTGATCCCTTCTCCTTGATCTCCACTATCGATCCGTCACCAAATCGAACCTATCCATAGAGGCTTTCATCTAGCTCATTGAATACGAACCGCTAACCTGTTATTTGGTTACTGGCACCATTGTCCAGGTACCACTCGTTGGACACGAGATGCGCTTCGTCATTGAAGCACAGTCTTGGCGTCACCTTCTCTTTGTTCTTTAGAACCATGTTACACCCCTCTTGTGCATGCACAAAAAGTAGTAAGACAGGGTCATTATCCTGTACGGTTGAGATTAGCCTCCTCATCCCGATCATGATTGTTGCGAGGTTTATGACACTTATGCATAGTAACCATAAGCATCATAGTTAGAGCACTTAATCTTGCTTTTATCCTCGCCATCTCCAGAGCCATGTTTGGCATCAGTAAATGGTGCGGTGTCATCATGGCCACCCTCGCCGTGACCGCATCCTCTTTCGTGACCATGACTTTTGCTGTCGTTACCGCCACATCTCATCAAGTCAAAGGAAGATTTCCCCACCCTCCTCTTCTCTTCTTCATGCATGCCATCCACTCCAAGTGTGTGGGCAACAAATGCTGCTACTTCTCCTTGTCACCATAGCTTCAAATCCTGTTCTCAAAGGCTTTAAGGCAGCCAACCAGCTCCTCAACGGACATGGTCTTTAGGTCACTGAATTGCTAGATCGACGTTACGATTAGCAAGATTTTTTTTGAAACCACTCGAAGAAATTTACGGACGATGGTGGTCTCCTCCACCCACTCGTCCAATGCTTGGATTTATTGGCAATCGTTGTTAGCTTTATAGCGAAATCATCCATTGATTCTCTTTTCTTCATTCAAATCACCTCGAAGTCACTTCTCAAAGTTTGGATCTTTGCCTCCTAGACGCGATCTACGCCCATGTGAATGTCCCGAGTGTCTCCCACACATCTGCCACCTTGGCGGAGTCCTTCTCAGCCAACTTTAGTAGCACATCCACCGGTACACTTTGATAAAATGGCGGTGAGGTACATTCTACCCCTCTGTTCGTCGATGTCTTCTTTTGCTATGGCGTCCCATACACCTTATGCCTACAGTTTGACACACATCTTCAATAACAACATGGCATAGTTGCACCATGTAGAGAAAACAATTTCGGTTCAAATTTTTTCAGATCCCTCCGAGAAATCCAAAATTCAGATATTTTGAAAATTTCAGATTTCTTTCGAAAAAAATTCGGTCGAAATATTCAAAAATAGAGTTTGAATTCAAGAAAAAACCAAATCTGCTGAAATCACAGCGACCGTCACATCCGTCATAGCAGCCATGTCTTCCACCACCGGCCGCCCCAATCCCTGATTCCCCAATTGCGTTGGCATGGATTCCTCATTGCTGATTCCCCAATCGCCGCCCGTTGTCGCCTTCCATGAGCCACCTCTCCCTCCCTTGCCGTCACCTTCTCGTCCCCTACCAGCGCCACCTCCCTTCCGTCCCATGTCTGCGCCGCATCCCTTCCATCCCCTACCAGCGGCCGGTGCCACCTCCCCCTCACTTACTGGCGCCGATCTAAAGAGGAGATTGACGATGAATAGACAAGTCGGCTGATAGAGAGGAGATCGAGAGAGAGAGAGGAGATCGATCGGGAGAGTGAGAGATTGATCGAGACTCGGGAGAGAGGAGATTGATCAGGGATATGAGAGATTGATTGGGAGAGAGAGATAGATGGATAGGCTACTCAAGAAGATAGGATGGGTTGGGCTGGTTGAAAATTTTAAAATAGGCTGAAATTTTAGATCGAATTGGGCTTTTTCAGGATAGACTGAGAAAACTGATTTCGCCGAATTTCAAAAAATTTGGCCCAAAAAAGTACTCCCTTACTCCATGTGAGCAAAGAATACTGTAACGAGATACTGCTATTCTTTTTTATTATCACCCCATCGATATTACCTCTATCGAAGTATCAAATTAGTGATTTAGATTGTGTACGCATTTCGGCATTTTGTCTTCGCTCTGATTTTTTCTCTCCCCGTTGTCTGGCGCTGCGGGCTGCTGCCGAACAATTGACGAAAAAGACCGAAAGGTCTCTGTCGCTTGGACCGGACTGACAAAAAAAAAAAACCACAGCTGCCCGCCTCGCCTGGACCGAAGAATCAAAGGTCAACGTTTTTCCTTCTCTCTCCTCGTGCTGCGTGCCCTTCTTTTGTGTCTCTCTGGCTCCAGAAGTCTGTCTGTGGCTGTGCTTGGCGTTTGAAAAAAAAAAACGCTTTTCTCTCCCTCTGCTGCCTTCTTGCTGGCGCGCGCTGTGCTGGACCGAAGGCAGACGTTCGCCCGGGGGCGCTGCGCCAAGGGGGAGGCGCCGATGACTGTTTTTCAAGATCGGATCTTGCCTATGATATCACTTATTAGTTTTAATGAACTCACAGAAGAAAATACATAAATTTTTAAAGGTATTTTTTCTTTTTTCTTTTCTACAATTTGTTACATATATATATAAATCTATATGTGGAATAATTAAATAAGAACAAACTGATTTGATGTGGATTTGCATCTAAATTCTAACATCTATATAGCCGGGCAAGGAATGGAAACCATGAGACATATACAAAATTCACCAAGTCTTAATAATTTTCTAACATCCTAATGTCCATGGCGAGATGGTGTCAGTACTGTCATCTAGTCCTTGTTTGATATCAAGATTACATTTCTTGCTCCCTTATTTTTCATGAAATTGTTGTTTTATTCTGACAATTTGGTTCCAATGGATATCAATGTCGGTAGGTTTCACATACATGAAAGACAAATACGACAACGAAATTACACAGAAATAAGCCACAACAAGCCTTCAAACGCGTATGGAGGGATTTAAACCTAGGTCTTCAGAAAAAAAAAAGGTGCCTTACAAATTGAACTACCAATAATTGTCAACAGTTTTATATAAGTTAATCAATGGTCTATTTGTCACACATTTAGCATCTTGGAATCAGTGGCGGACTTAGAACCAAATTTTATGGGGGCTAGTGGGTCTTTTACAATGTTCGTTTCTCAATTTCTTGTAACTCTATGAATCGATAAATGACAATATATGAAACTAGATTACCAAATAAATTTATTTATCATAATGCATAAATTGAAAACTAGATTTATGTTTTAAATTTACACCTTACGGCTTCAGGCCTCTCTACCCCACAGTCGAACGGCACCAATCAGGCAATCAAAGCCGTCAATTGGCCCACGCCCAAAACTCAACAACACGACCATAATCTAGGAGCAGCTGAGAAGACCACATCCACACTCCACAGTCACCGCACAGTCCACATCCACACTCCATAAATGAACCAATCAGTCCACAGACCGCATCCATACTCCACAGTCACTACATGGAGCAGCAACACGATCCACACGACCACACCGACACCGAGTGGCGAGCGTGGAGATAATATATTCCCCTCCTTGAGCTCCCCACGGTGAATAGATACCCCTCGAGTAGTCCCAGTCTCCCACTCCCCACGGAGCTCGATGCCTTGATGGCTCCCTCACAACGAGAGAGGAGTTGAAGATCCGAAGAAGCAGAGGCCAGAGAGGATCAGAGGAGTTGAAGTCTTGAAGATCTGGACTTCCAGAGATGAAGATCTATTGGCTCGGGGGCTTAGCGGGCGATGGCTCCCCTCCTTTGTCCTGTCGTCCGGTCGTCCCTCTGGGCACCAGCCACTGGGCCACCTCCTGTAGGCCTGCTTGAGTCGCTCGCCGGTCACCATGCCCGCCTACACCAGCACGACTGTACTCCCCAACGCTGCCGCCCGCACTAGATGTAGATGGGGAATTGGTTGGGGATCGATTCGATTGGGGATTGATCGGCTATTGTTGCTTTCGGCCTAATTGGTTCATTTGTGGGCTTTGATATTTTGTGGGCTTTGCTTGGGTTTGTTGCATGGTTGGCCTAGTATGGATTCAAAACTTCTGCAACCCATCTCTTCTTCGGTTCTTCACTTCTACAGTTCTTCTACCGACGTTGGAGACACCGAGCGGGACTGACGAAGACTGGAAGAGGAAGGCATGGCAGTAGTGCCCCAACCGGAGCTAGGGGGTACTCACTCTCCGGTCAGCGATAAGGGGTGCCCCTTTTGACCCCCTGGTAGGTCCACCGCTACTTGGAATTACTAAAGTATATCATATTGACCAAAAAACAGTGAATTGGTGGTAGATATCTTCTTTTCCCCTGCCCATTGTTCTTTTGGCAAGGAGCACTAGTTGGATAAAGTTGATCATGTAATGTTCAACTCTTAGGATTCTGCAAATGGCAAAACCATAATCCTTTTCTCTTTATCTCTCATTTCTTTGGAGCATTTGAATGCTGATCATGTTCAACCCTTAGGATTCTGGAAAAGGTAAAACCGTAATGCTTTTCTATCTTTCTCTCTCTCTTTTCTTACTTCAGAACTCTGCCCTCTTCTAAAGATACCAAACACCTTTGTCTAGGTGCCTCCATTTGCCCTTTTGTTCAAATAAGTCTTGTTTAATCAGTTTCATCGATGGTGCACATGGAAATTAAGGGCCATGGGTAGGCTACTTAGAAAGCGATTGGGCCAACCTGGAGCCAGACATGAATAGTTTGGTACTACCTAGTTTCAGAATCTACCGCTAAACCACTTACCCTATGAACAAGCTTTTACTACATATCCTAGACTGGTCAGAGGTTTAACAGCAAAATAACCCGTGTGATGGGCTGAATCATTTATAGAACTAAACCAAGTTAACACAAATAAAGTCTTTTACTCTTATGAAATTTTAAATTTATACAGAAATTACACAATTGAAGACAAACAACGAGAAACAAATAAATACAAAGTAGGTACCTTGACAATAGAAAGTGCATACCCAAAAATATATAATTATTCTACCATCAATGTGGAGTAGCGATAAGTTACCTATGTATGAAACATATCAAAATTAGTCATATAATAGAAAATTGTGAATGGCAATGAAAATTTAGATAATATGTAACATACCACAAAAAAGCTAATTTGAATAATGAGACAAATTTGAATCACACCTTGGAAGCGGTTTATAATTTTATCATCATTAATGCTTCTAAAGATCTCTCGCTCAGTGTAGCACACCATCTAGTTGAAACTTCTTTGGTTGAGTTGTACTCTCATCGGTTGGACAAGAACTATTTGAATTGCTTGCGAAATAGTTACACAAAGTTTATTTCTCCATTATAGCAAAATCTATAAATAAATTATTAATTTTGTCAATACAGAGCTATAAATCTATGAATAAATTATAAGGACTAAACTATCTATATACACTAAAAGTCTAAACTCTAAAATACTAAATCGAGGAGGAAGTAAGGAAGTAAGGAAGAATACTACTGACTCACTCAGTGTCTCAGTTTATCAGTTGAGGGCTTGAGGTGTGCAAAGTGCCCCACTTTTCTCCAGAGTCCAGCCTTGAGGACCAACCGACCACTCCTAATCTCCTCCTCCTCACTGCCTTTCCTCACTTTCTCTCACTCTTTTCACTCACTCTCCGACTTCACTCTCTTAGTCTCTCACTCTTAGACTCAATGGCAACTGGCGATTGGCAAACTCCACTTCATCTTTGTGTCTTCGTCTTCTCTAGCAGTCCAGCGTAGGGCACGGTACTCCTGCCGCAGAACCGCCCACATTCACCGACGTGGCTTAGCCCTCGCCACCCTAGTCCGGCTCCCCTCGTCTGCCCCAGCTTGGCCCCCTCGCCGTGATGCCGCCCCGGTTAGGCTCCCCCTCACCACCCCAGTCAAGCTCCCCCCCCCCCGGTCGCCCACCCCCGGTTCGGCTCCCCTCAGCCGCCTGGTCTGGCTCCCCCCGTCCTTAGATCAACCTCCCTTTGATTGGCAGCTCGACCCTCACCACCAAATCCAGCTCCCTCGGTGGCCCGCCCCTTTTACTCACCAGACGCTCGGTCGCCCCTGCGTTGTGTGCCGTCAGCCCTCTCACCTCTCTAGACATCAGTGGCTTCCGACTTCCAAGTTCTAGTTGCTGATTTGGTAGGGTTTGTGAGTTAGAGTTTGGTGTCTTGGTGGGCCAGTGAGATGGATTTGTTGAGCATCTTAAGGGTAGTGGGCTGACCACTTAACCAGGCATTTTTTATTTTTGTTTTTCTCTACAGCTTACCTCAAGGTCGTCATCATGCTAATGACTTAACACTACTCCTAGCAACAGCGCACCAAATTTGATGAAAGTGCAAGCGATCTTGACAAACTCGCCGAAATTCGAGAAAACCTTTCCCAATTCTTCATAGCGGAGGTCATAAATAAGCCTAGAGAGTTCTACCCCGGCGATGATTAGATGTTGAAATATTTGATACAATTATAATCGCTCAATTGTGCTTAATCAAATAATTCATTCAAATGATTGTCGTATGTTATATATGTTATCTGTTTGCTTATTTTCAGAGGGAATGGCTAGCATTTCCTGAGACTAGCCGAAAACAGAAAATAATATAGGTATTTAAATAGCTATCATAGATGGTTTTTAGTATTAACTGTATGTGATACTAAGATATCACAAATGGCTATGTCCAAGAACCGTCTGTGATATATGACATATCGCAGATGGTTTTTAGTATTAGCCATATCAGAAATGGCTATATTAAAGAACTGTTTGTGACACTTGATATATCATAGACGGTTTTTCATAAAACTGTCTGCGTTGTAATTATCACAAACGAATTGAGAGCTGTCTATGATAATAGGAGTCTATGATAACCATCTATTATCATAGACACATAAATTCAAACGATTCAGAAATCGTCTGTGATGATGGTTCTGAATGGTTTGTAATGAGCCTTCTATAGTAGTGACTCCTAGTGCTAACGCAGCAATCGTGCATCCTTTCAGTTTAGAAACAAATGTTTTAAACATGGAATTATAGGTAGGTACCACAACACCTTAGCAGGAGGTCATTGCTTCACCTCAATGCCCCCGCCATTATTGGAGTCATTCTTATGCTTGTATCAGAATGCTTTGCATACTAGGTAAATATGTAAGTTTGAATACTTTTTATGATGGAGGATACAATCATTTGGATGGACCAAGAACCTTCTTGGCTTAGTAGGTGATTCTTGGTAATACGTTTTTCTTGGAAGGATGTTCGCTAAGACCTAATGTAACATCCTAAAATCAAGATGTCAAAAATCTATATTTTTTGAAAAACCTTTTTGGAATGGATTTGATTTTGTAATTGGTCTTGTTGAAGTGTTTCTTGTTTCATTTGGATTTGTCAGAGTTTCATTGAATGTGACAAAGGTTCCATTGGATAAAGAAAGACCCTGGAATAAAACTTTAGAGAAGAGGTGTGAATAACAAGAATATTAATTAAATTATAATCTGAATTTGAAAGGATGATCCAGCAAGTTAGGCCAAAGAATTTGCCGTATGTAAAATCTGTTGTGGAAATACCAACCCAAGACAATGATAATATAAATCGCTAGCAAGGTAAAAAGGGTGTTTTGAAATTTGTGTCCCAAAAGAATTAAGAGATCAGAAATTAAAGAAAAAGAATGAAGATTAAGTAATAAAATAATATTAATATTAATAATAATAAGCATGAGTATGTATGTACATATACATATATATATATATATATATATATATATATATATATATATATATATATATATATATATATATATATATATATATATATATATATATATATATATATATATATATATATATATATATGTGTGTGTGTGTGTGTGTGTGTGTGTGTGTGTGTGTGTGTGTGTGTGTGTGCACATGCTCATAAGTTTCAAAAGTGGCTCTTGTGTGTATATAAAGAAGTATGCACATGAATTTATAAATAAAGTTTATAATCAAAAAATTAAAATTAGGGAAATGATGAAGAGGAAATATATATATACTATATTAAAAATTATGTGAAATATTAATCCTAGTCCAAAGTAAAGATTTAAACTAAACTAGAGGCTTAAAATTAATAAATTGAAATGAGAAATATTATGGAAAAATGTCTAAAAAATAAGGAGAAACATTTTAGGCCAACCCATTTTTTCCTCGGCCCACTCGCCCGTTAAGCCAATCCATTTCCTCCCCCTTCCCATCCCTGGCCGCTCGGCCTGCGCCAGAGTGCTCTCCCGGCTACGCCCAGCTAAGAGAATAGCCCCCGCAACGCAACTCGCGCTGCCAGACCTCGTCAGCTGCCCTGCCGCCTGTGCGAAGTCCTCTCGCAACTTTTGTTGCAGCGCCCAGGTAACGCCCGTTGCCACCACTGCAGATATCTGGACACATTTGGACCCCTAAACACCCGAAATTCCACTTTTGGCCCCTAAATCAAAAAAAATTCCGTTTCTGGACCCCTTCCGACCGCGCGTTTCGCGAGATGGCGCCACGTGTCCCGGCCGCCGCGCGACCGCCCGCTCCACCGCGGCGCCGCCCGCCGCGCATCGCCGGCCGCTTCGCTCGCCGCGCCGCGCCGCGCGCGCGCGCGCGCGCCGCCGACCGCCCGCGTCGCCGCCGCCAGCGGCGCGCGCCCGCGCTCGCCGCCCGCGATCGCGCCGCCGACCGCGCGTCCGGGACACGTGGCACCAACTCGCGAACGCGCGGTCGGGAGGGGTCCAGAAACGGATTTTTTTTGATTTAGGGGCCAAAAGTGGAATTTCGGGTGTTTAGGGGTCCAAATGTGTCCAGATTTCACCACTGCATCCCCCCTGGCTCGCCATCATGTCCTCTGATCGCGACGCCGAGGACCACCCGACTTTGGCACCGAGCTCCGATCCACACCGCCGCAGGCCAACACCAACAAACTAGTATCGACATCCCAGAACCTTACCGCCACTTCAGGTAGCTTCAAGATTGTCCATAGATGCTCCATGCTCCTTTAATTGGATCGGGACACCATCATTCGCTTGATTGCCATGTTGTAAATAATCTTGTTTAGAAGTCATACACAAGTTTTGGAAGTAATCGAATCCAAAACGAGTAAGAAATCAGAAGTCTAAAACCGAGTCCTAGATGAAGTCGAATCGAAGTCTGAGTCGTATAAGACTCTGAGTCGGAGTAGGTGTTGAGAACCCGTGTTAAAGTAGGACAACCGGGTATAAAAAGAGGTTTAGAGCCATGTATTCATTGTACCAAGCAATTGAGAAAATACCAAAAAGAGGGAAACATACAAAGCTTTGTTTTGTCGTGTGTTTGCGCAAGACGTGGTCGGAAGGACTCACGATCACCGCAAGCGTGATTGGGAGGAGTTACGACCACGGCAAAGTTCCAGCAGGCGTAGCAGGGAAGGCTACGACCACGGTAAATGTGGTCGTAAGGAGTCGAAGGTGGTCGTAACGAGCTACGACTACACCGGAAGACGAACGTGGTGGGCGACTCGACCACGCTGAAGGAAGTGAACGTGGTCGACGGGTGTTCGACCACGGTGATGCAGTGATCGCCAAGATCACCGCGTGATCGTAGAAGGCTTCGATCACGGTATCTTGAGCGGTGAAGGAAGGCAGTGGCAGCGATATTGTGGAGCGGTCGTAAATTGCTGAGAAACATACGATCACGTTGAAAAAGCGATCGAGGAGATTGAAGCGTTCGAATTGGTCGTAAGTACTCGAACCGATCGTATTTGATTCTCACCGTCGAAACGACTCTAATCGGTCGTAAAGGTCCCGGGAGGTCGTAAGACCTTTACAACAGATTGGTATCGAGCGGTGGTTAAACATGGCCGACACGGCGGCGAGCGTGTCGCTGCAGCACCGATCCTCGATTCGGACAACTATCCGGTGCAGGCGATGAAGATGAAGGTCAACATGATCGCGCAAGGCGTGCGGGTGCGGTCGAACCAAAGGAGAAGGACAAGGTCCTCGATGATCGTCTCGACAAGATGGCGATGGCAGCGATCTATCAAGTCGTGCCCGACTCAATGATGCGCAGCTAGTCGGCAAGGAGACGGCGAAGGAAGTCCGGACTACTCTACGAACCATGCACGAAGGAGTAGATCGAGTGAAGGAGGTTCGACTTCAAACATTAAGAAGTGAGTTTGAAGCCATGAAGATGGGGAAGAGTCGACCGTGGAAGAGTTCTCAGTCGATTCAACGAAGTCGTGAACGAGATCAAATCTCTCGGCGATGACTTGAAAGATGAGGTGGCGGTGAAGAAGTATTTGAGAGTGCTACAGAGAAGTTTCTTCCGGTCGTGACCACGCTTATGTATTCGCAAGACCTCTCAAGATGAAGATAGAGGAGGTAACCGAGCGCCAAAGCACACGAGCAGCTCCTAAAGAGTTATCAAGAAGACAACGGTCGCAAGTACGCTCGTAAAGAAGATGCGAAGACCGAGGAGACTCGTCATCGAGGGGCGGTCGTGGTCGTGGTCGTGGCACATCGACCGGCCGCGGCGCGTCTCATGGACGAGGTCGAGGCTACGATCAGAGAGGTCGTGGACGAAGTGGTCGAGGAGGTGGTCGTGGAGGCGGCGACCATCATACTGACAAGACTGATATCCAGTGCTACACGTGCAGAAGTATGGGCACTTACGCTGCTCAATGTCGAAGCCACATCCAGTGCCATAACTGCAAGAAGTATGGTCACTATGCTGCGAATTGTCGGGGCAAGAAAAAGGTAGAGGAAGCAAACTTGGCACAAACTACAGAGCATAAAGAGCCAACACTACTGTTGTCACTCTGCACTGTAGACGAACCGACAATGGTTCTCTTGAATGAGGAAAGAGTCTTTCCAAGTCTGTTGGAGCAGGGAGAGCAGACTAAAGAGCGGACGGCAGACTGGTATCTCGACAACGGAGCCAGCAACCACATGACGGGTACGTACTCGATGTTTTACGAATTAAATAAGAGTGTGCTCGGAAAAGTACAGTTCGGAGACGGCTCTCTGCTCGAGATAAAAGGAGAGGCACAATCCTGATGCAATGCAAAGATGGAAGTAGAAGAAAGCTCTCGGATGTATATTACATACCGAGTCTTCGGAGCAATATCATAAGCCTTGGACAATTGACCGAAGAAGGTTGTCGGATCGAGCTCAAAGGCAACCATCTGAAGGTGTTCGACCACAGTGAGCATCTACTCATGAAGGTGCAACGGACCGTGAACCGTTTGTACAAAATCAAGATCGAAACATGCAAGCAGAAGTGTTTGAAGACCACAATTGAAGATCCTGCCTGGTTGTGGCATGAGAGATTTGGTCATATAAATTTCCAAAGTCTCAGAGCAATGGCAGAGAAAGAAATGGTGGTCGGATTACCAAAAATCGACCACCCAGAGCAAGTCTGCGAAGGCTGTCTGGTGGCGAAACAAACTCGTAGCAGTTTCCCACAGCAAGCGAAGTTTAGAGCTTCACAACCACTCGAGCTGGTTCACGTCGACTTGTGCGGACCGATCACACCCCGCACCGACGCTGGAAACCAAGATACTTCATGCTGGTCGTGGACGACTACTCGAGCCATGTGGGTGTACATGCGTAAGAGCAAGGATGAGGCAAAATCGAATTTTCAGAAGTTTATTAATCTTGCCAAAACGAAGTCGACAAGAGGGTAAAAGCGATCAGTCGATCGAGGAGGAGAATTTCGCAAAAGAGTTTGACTCAATTTGTGAAGAGAAGGGCATTGCAAGATTCTTCACGGCTCCGCACTCGCCTCAACAAAACGGAGTCGAGAAAGAAGAAACCGAACCGTGGTTGAAACCGCACGAAGTCTTCAAGAGTCGATACTGCCCGGAGGTTTTGGGCGGCCGTAAGACATGCGGTCTATCTGTTAAATCGTGCAACCACACGGTCGTTAAATGGAGTTACTCCATACGAGTTGTGGTCGGGGAGAAAACCGAACGTCGATCACTTAAAAGTCTTCGGCTGTTTGGCACATGTGAGATCATCGACTTATCTGAGGAAGCTAGACGATCGGAGCAAAGGATGATCTACCTCGGCTCGGAATCAGGTACCAAGGCATATAGGTGCTATAATCCAATCGAAAACAAGCTACATGTGAGCAGAGATGTGGTCTTCCAAGAAGACAAACATTGGGAGTGGGAAGAACATCAAGACATTGAGAAAGATAAGTCAAAGTGGATAACTTTCGATGTCGAAGAGGTCGACACCGACAATACGACAATGGAGGAAGGAGCTACGATCACACCTCAAAGCTCGGACACGATTGATGCAAATGATCAGGAAGCCTCACCTGATACTGAAGATGAAGAAGACGGCAGGGTGCCGAAGATGAGGAGCATCGATGAGATCTATGCTCAAACTGAGCCAATACAGATGAATGAGCTGTTACTATACACAACAGCTGAAGAACCTGAAAGCTACGAAGAAGCGACGGAGATGAATAAAGGAGAAGCGCTATGCAGGAAGAGCTAAAATCTATTGAAGACAACAACACTTGGGAACTCACCGATTTGCCAAAAGGTCATCGAGCGATCGGGATAAAGTGGGTCTTCAAGGTAAAGAAGGATTCCAAGGAGAAGTCAGAAACACAAAGCACGACTTGTGGCGAAAGGGTATGTTCAAAAACAAGGCATCGACTACGAAGAAGTTTTTGCCCCAGTAGCTCGTATGGAGACTATACGACTACTTCTTGCATTGGCAGCAAACGGTGGATGGGAGATTCACCACATGGATGTGAAAACGGCGTTCTTGAACGGAGACATTGAGGAGGAAGTTTATGTTTCTCAACCGCCGGTTTTCAATCCAAGAAGCAAGCGAGAAAGTCTTGAAGCTGAACAAAGCTCTCTACGGACTTAAGCAAGCACCACGAGCATGGAATTTGAAGCTTGACAAAGTCTAACGGCACTCGGGTTCGTAAGAAGCAACTCGAACATGCGGTATACTCAAGGGAGATCGAAGAACGGATCGATCGTGGCGTTTACGTGGACGACTTGATCATTATGGATCGAGTTCAAGAAGATTATGAGGTTTAAAGAAGAGATGAAGAGGCTGTTCAAAATGACCGATTTGGGACTTCGTGCTACTACCTCGGCATTGAAGTAAATCAAACCGACAACGGCATAACACTTTGTCGATCGGGATATGCTCGAAAGATTCGGAGAAGTCGGGTATGGAAGAGTGCAATCCATGTCAAACCCCAATAGAGAATCATCGAAGTTGAGCAAGACAGCCCGGGATCACCGATTGATGCCACGACTTATAGGAGCATTGTCGGAAGTCTACGGTATCGGTGCACACCCGACCGGATATCTCGTTTGCGGTCGGATACGTAAGTCGTTTCATGGAGAAACCGACTCGGGAGCATATGAATGCCGTGAAGCACATCCCGAGATACATCAAAGGTACTTTGAATCTTGGGATTCAGATACAAGAAAGGAGGTGGAAAGTCGTTGCGGCCGACGGGCTCTGATGATAGCGACATGGCGGGAGATGTCGACGATCGAAAGAGCACGCAGTGCATAATGTTTGTGCTTGGGGAGAGTCCGATCAGTGGCAATCTCGAAGCAAAAGGTAGTTGCATTATCTTCGTGTGAAGCCGAGTACATCGCAGCAAGCGCAAAGATCTTGCCAAGGAGTCCGCTCGCTCGATCGTTGAGTGAATTATCGGATGAAGAAATTCGAAGGTAACGCTCGGGGTTGATAACAAATCGGCTATTTCATCGAGCAAGAATCCAGTTCTACATGATAGAAGCAAACACATAGACACAAGATATCATTATATCGTAGATTGTGTCGAAGAGGGAAGATCGCTATCAACTATATCGAACCAAGAACGAAAGCGGACATATTGACAAAGTCGCTGGGGCGGATAAAGTTCTCAGAGATGAGGAGAAAGATCGGCATGATTGAAATCGAGAAACAAGATTAGGGAGAGAATGTTGTAAATAATCTTGTTTAGAAGTCGTACACAAGTTTTGGAAGTAATCGAATCCAAAACGAGTAAGAAATCATAAGTCTAAAACTGAGTCCTAGATGAAGTCGTAACCGAGTCGGAGTCGTATAAGACTCGGAGTCGGAGTAGGTGTTGAGAACCCGTGTTAAAGTAGGACAACCGGGTATAAAAAGAGGTTTAGAGCCATGTATTCATTGTACCAAGCAATTGAGAAAATACCAAAAAGAGGGAAACATACAAAGCTTTGTTTTGTCGTGTGTTTGCGCAAGACATGGTCGGAAGGACTCACGATCACCGCAAGCGTGATTGGGAGGAGTTACGACCACGGCAAAGTTCCAGCAGGCGTAGCAGGGAAGGCTACGACCACGGTAAATGTGGTCGTAAGGAGTCGAAGGTGGTCGTAACGAGCACGACTACACCGGAAGACGTAACGTGGTCGGGCGACTCGACCACGTTGAAGGAAGTGAACGTGGTCGCACGGGTGTTCGACCACGGTGAGCGATGATCGCCAAGCATCACCTGCGTGATCGTAGAAGGCTTCGATCACGGTATCTTGAGCGGTGAAGGAAGGCAGCGCGGCGATATTGTGGAGCGGTCGTAAATTGCTACAGTAAACATACGATCACGTTGAAAAAGCGATCGGAGGAGATTGAAGCGTTCGGAATTGGTCGTAAGTACTCTGAACCGATCGTATTTGATTCTCACCGGTCGTAAACGACTCTAATCGGTCGTAAAAGGTCCTGGGAGGTCGTAAGACCTTTACAACATGCCATAGGCCCTGTTTTGTGTCGCTAGAGCTCACCGCCGGTCACTCTTCCAGCCAAACCGAGCCACGGAAATCATCCCATAGGTGCGCAATGCGATAGGGGTTCCGTCTTGAACATGCTCACGCGCCTCCGGATCTTCCCTCGCTGGCGATGACCGCTGCCCCTGGCCGGTGCCATTTCCTCTATTTTTGCCTTACCCACATATTACCTCTTCTCTACTTCTTCCCCTTCTACTACTGTAGCATCCTAAATTTCAAACATTTGAATTCGCGAAGAATTTAAAATTTTTGTGTGCATCTTGGTGGTATTTGAATCTTTGTCAAAATCTTATTTGGGCTTTTTCAAGTTTCATGTTAAATAAAGTAATAACTGGAAATAATTCTCAAATAACAAATAAGAATTATAACGATAAAAGATACAAAATAAATTAAAGGTGAGCTTAAAAATCAAATTGACCCGAGAACTCAAACTCGGATTCAATTTCGAGTTTTCCAAACTTAAAATTTAAAATTCAATTACAAACTTAAATCTCAAAAATAATCGAAGTGCAAATTAAAATTCAAAATTTAGATAAGGGAAATAAAATTTGAAACTTCAATTTAACTAGGTAAAGAAAAGAAATGGCTAAACAAATATTAAAAACTCGCATTTAAATAATTAAACTAAAAATTCAAAATCTTGAAAAGTCATGCAAAACTCAAAATCAAAGGGCAAGCTAAATAAAATCGGAAATAGAGGAATAGTAAATTTGTATCTAGATACTTGAACCAATATTTGAATTGAAAATCCAAAATTCAAGATTTGATAAGGTTTCCCATTTTTCTCTCATTCTTTTCTCCTCTCTTTCTCCTCTTGCTATCACTGCATGTGGGCCACTTTCCTTTCCTGTCTCCTCCCTCCCGATTCTCCTCACTGGCAGCCAGGCCCGGCCCTCCTTTCTTCTTTCTTTCTCCCTCCTGCGCCCGCGCCACCTTCTTTCCTCTCTGCTGCGCTCAGCTCTTAGCCTCCCCGTGGCATCCATGCACCCACGCCGCCCACGGCTTCCCGGACTGTTGCCCACCATCTCCACAGCCCCTCTGTGACCATAAGTAGCTCCCCACGCGCCATTCCCCTTCCTCCCCTACCCCCTTCCTCTGCCGCCCGTGCGCAGGCCGCCGCCGCCATTCCCGCCGCTGACTCCTCGGTCGACCTCCCTTCGATTCCTTGCCTGGGGGGCACCTTCTCGGCGCCCTCGATCCTCCCTAACCGCCGCCGGAGCTCCTCCTCCACCCCAGCTAGCCGGCGCCGTGAGCATCCCCGTGCCGCCCCTCGCCTCCGCCGCCGGCTCACCTCGGCCCCTCTCTCACTCGGCCAACCCCAAGGTAAGCTTCCCCTAGTCCCCCTCATGCCCGTGCTCACCTCCGTTCTCTTCCCTATCCTCTCCGGCACCTTCGCCCCGTTTCGACCTCGCCGTCGGCCGCTCAAACCGCCGCCCAAGCCAGCCTACGCCATCTCGGGCCGCGCCACCTCCCCCACTGGATTCCTTGACTCCCCGGGATCCCATTTTGCCGGTTTGCCCTACTCCTTTGGCCTTCCCTCGTCGCTCGGCTGCGCCAGCCATTTCCTCTGTTTTGCCCCAGCTCATGCATCGCCTCTTCTAATTTGTCCTCCTCTTCTAGTCACAAAGTGCCCGTCGCCCAGTTGGTCACCAGTGCCAGCCGCTAAAGTCTCTCCCCCTGAGAGGTCGCGGGTTCGATTCCCTGTCTGCGCATTTCATTTTTCATTTCTATTTTTGTTTTATTGATCCAATTCAATTGAGAAAAATTTAGGAAAAATTAGGAAATAATCTAGGGAAGCTAATAAATTTGATTAAGATATAAAACATAATTGTTTAATATTTAATGTTGGATTAGTTATCATATATGAATAATTAAGTTTGAATGATTATTTAAAAGACTAATTACTAATTAAAGGCATTAATAAAGATGGCTTTTGTTAAATGTCCAAATTTAATAAAGTTTACCCATAATTATAATTAAAATACATGCCCTAACATTTATCATGCCGCCATTAAATAAATCTTAGTGGTAGATTTTGCTAATAGCTATATTAAAATATGAACCCGTATAATAAGCCTTGCTAGATAAATAAATTTAAATTAAAACTAAAGCTAATCCTAATAATAATTGAAGTATAGACAAAATAATAATGTGCCATAAATTAAATCTTAATGTTAGATTTAGTAAATAATAATATTGAGCATGATTGAATATAGCAAGCTACGACCCGAACAAATAGATCCTAATTCAAATTATGCCTAGTAATAACTAAGGGTGCATAAATATCGTACCACAAAATACTATAAACTCGAACTCTAAGATTAATTCGATAAGCTAAAAATTGTATACATCGCATATAGCATATGCCTTGAATATTAGTGCTCGATAAAATAATGCTCCGCCAATCTCGTACACCAATTCATAGGTCTAACCTGACTGATAGAACTTCCTTGATAAATACAAAAATAATAAAAGAAGCTATTAGTAAAAAGATCGAGTCATCGTATTCTGCCATCAGATATACCTAGTTATCTCCAAGCATTAAACAGAAATAATCTCATGAATATACCTTTATCATGACCCATCATTTAACCTCCATTTTGACAAGTTTCCTTGCCATTCCCCACTTCACTCCAACCACTATGACACCGACAATACTCCGCGCCCAATCAACCTTGTCTCAAATCACCTATTCAATCATAATAAAGATTTATCAAGTTCAATTGGATTTATTTGGACCTTTTGAGTTATTACATTTATTTGAATTCAGTTATTTAGCACGTAATTAGAAATTAGAGTCCTAAAGAATCAAGGGATCAAGCGTGATCAAGAGCAAAGTGAAGATAAAGACTAGAAGCTCAAGAGAAAGCATTGTGTGAGCTCAAGCCCGCGGTAAACCGCACAAGGCGAGTCAATACTTTGATCATATTGAACCTACCTTTTCTGCAAGTTATTTCCATTCTAAAATTATGAAATTGCATGCTGCTATTTTATGCGCAAATGTATATTTGATTTTAAGCTTCTAGATATATGCCCATTAATGACCTTGTCAGAACTACACTCATTTGAGACATTTGAATATCTGAGCCTTATCACCCTAGCAAAATTATAATGTTATAGCTTTCGAAAATAAGTCTGTAATTATATGCTACTGCTTAGTATTGCTTAGGTACTCGGGGGCACCAAAATGCCCCAAGCATCACTTTTAATCATGAGTAACTGATTTGGGAAGTCATGGTGGAAACAAGTGATGTATTTTAACATGATTATTTTATGCTCTCAAAAACCCCAACTTACTTGAATATCTGAGCAGATGGTATGGGGGCTGGTATGTGGTGCAGCGGAAGCACGATGTGTGGATTGTGGTAGAACCATCTAGATACCACCAAGGACTGAATCTTGTCATGACCTCCTGTGTAAAACAGTACAACCACAAGTCTACAAATTGCAACTTGGCTAAGTAAATCTATCAAAACCCCCGGACTCATCTCACCGGTAGTGGATAGGAGTGGATATTGCAAGGGCAAGAGGAGGTCTAAAGGGACACCGAGTGGAGGGTGAAGTTTTCCAGTCGTACTAGCGTTGTGGGGAGTGGAGCCCGAATGCGCTAGTAGCCGTGGTGAACATCCTGTGCAACGTATGGGACCCACCGCAAGTCGGAGCAGCCCATAGGGTGAGATGACAAAAGAGGCTAGATATTTTAAAAAGTTACTGTGATGATCTACTCAACCACATGACTAAGGAATCGTGTGGGGCAACGAGCTGATTGTCTCTTGTGGTGAAAGTATACAAACTCTGCAGAGTCAAAACTATTCGAATAACCGTGCCCACGATCAAGGACAGACATGGGAACTTAACCAGATATAGTTCTATTTCAAAAACTTTGTAGGTGGAGTTGGAAAAGTAGAGGGCCGCGGAAAAGCCCTAGTTTTAATTGCCCTGGGTGTCGTCCCAGTGATAAGGTAAGCGGTTATAACACTGAAAAGTTAGCATATAGTGCAGAAACCATGTAACGGTGGATGGAATCTGGATCGCTATTACTATTGCATTCTTTCACACACTATGTTTTGGTTCAAACTGCTAGGTCTCAGGAAGTTTCTATGTATATTATTTTAGAACCAATTTATGGTAAATAAAATAACTCGAGCCTTTCCTTGAAAAGCCATGCATGATACCTATTTGCATCATGTGTATTGGCTCGCGGAGCATGGTGGTTTGTGCTCACTCTCGCTCTCACAATTAATCCAGAACCAGGAGTTAGATTGCAACGCTTCAGCATTTCACTTGGCCATGATGATAAAGAAAATGAAGATGTCAAGAACTAGGTCGCGAACCCCCAGTTGGCTGCCTGTGGACGTCCTGAGGGTCCCACCTGTGTGCTTCGTTTTTCCGTTGCTGCAAATTAATGATTCGGCCTGATCGGCCCATGAGTAAGTCTACTATTATATTCATGCTTGGTGAATTATTTAGAAACCTAGAGTTCATCGAGGAGCTCATCCACAACAGGGATAGGAAACTTATCCTTAATGATCTTTGTGTTGAGTGCCTGGTAATCGACATAGAACTGCCATGTGCCATTGTGCTTCTTGACCAGAAGTACCGGTGAGGAGAAAGGAGAGGAACTAGGCTGGATAAGTCCTTGGCATGACATCTCATTGCACTGCTTCTCCAACTCATCCTTGAGCAATTGCGGGTAGTGGTATAGCCAAACTACCACCGATGCTATCCCTAGTAGCAAGTGGATGTGACTACAGGAATGCACGAGTGGGAGGCCCGATGGTTCTATGAACATCTTAGAGAATTCATCAAGTAGCTCCTCCATGAGATTTTCCATGCATGCAAATGATGTTGGTGCGAGTAGGCGCAATCCTAAGCCATGCCAAGTGAGCTTGTGGTCATTGCGCCAGAAAGACATTGTCTTGCTGGCGAAATCCCAGAGGATTGGGCCAAGGGTCTCAAGCCACTAGATATCGCGGACGAGGTTGAATTTGTCAAGAGAAATTGCGTAGCAATCGATTGTGAATTCTTCATGGCCCACCTCGAGCCATAGTTGGCGACCTAGTACCATGCTCGAGACGCATTTGCCATTAGTGACCATGACACGAAGTCCGTGACAAGCCTGCATGTGAATGCCCTCACGCTGGACAGCCTTCGTGTTGATGAAATTGTGGGTAGAGCTGATGTCGAGTAGGACCGTCAAAGTGGCACCAACGAGCTTATAGCATGACTAGGGTTGTATAGAGTTACGACATGAGCTCCATTGTTAGCGTCGTATCCCAGACACGTCCAACCATGAACCGTCTGTAATACATAATTATTACATATGGTTCTTAGTGAGAACCATCTGTGATAATCTTAGATTTCATAGACGGTTATTATTACGGATCGTCTGTGATAATTATTTATCACAAACGGTTTGTATTAATAACCGTCTATAAATATACATCACAAATGGTTCTAAAGTAGAACCATCTGTGATAAATATACTACAGATTGTTCTAAATGCATTTTCATATATACATAAATGCAAATTCACATATATATGGCACATTCTCATACACATAAATGCAAATTCAGTAATGCCTTAGGAGTAAATATGTATTACTCTATTGTTTTTTACTGGTCAGTAATGCCATCAATCATGGCATTATAGAGACCATTTACATATATAGAAGATAGTAAATACAAAGTCAACTGCTTGTATTTACATATGATTAAACGGCGTGGCCAGCCGCTTCTTACAAAAGATAAAAAATAGAAACTTAACTTCTTTGAAGTTTTTCTAGTGGCAGGGGTAGCATGATACCTCTGTCTTCAAAACTTCATAGGCAACATGATCGGCATAGGACAGTTCGGGATCATCAGCGAACGAAGCCCAAAATGCGTCCACCTGCTGACGCACTCGTTGGAGTGTCTCGCGAACACCCTCCGACTGAACAATCAAGTCTAATTGAACCCATAGGCTCTCTTCCCTTTCTTAAAGGGTCTCGGCAAAGTTGACTCAGTCACCCATCGCCTTGACTAAGCACTCCAAGAGATGGCAAACCTCCTAGAGATATGCAACATCATTGTGGAGGATCATGTCGATGGTGAGGTTAGCTCATCAAAAGCGGGGAACAAATCGGAAGACGCGGTAGAGGAGGATGTTAAGACGGTGGAAGGTGGGCTTCAACTGCTTTGGCAAATCCTCGAACATAGAAGAGAGAATACTGTTGACACAGTGTCCTTCTGCAGCATCCATCGACATACAGCTGGTGAGGTGCTCATACAATATGGCCAGGTTGGCCATCAATGGTGGTGGCAAGGAAGAGTAGAGAGCCATTTATTTATTGTTGAGAAACAAGGAAGATAGGCATGTGGTCGGCAAGGTGCTCGTATAGGATCAACGATGTGGGGGATTAATCTCTAATGGCGGACGATCATTTTTATACAACAAGGAATACATCCGGCGCGTGAAATGAAGAGATGCATCAGGGAGCCGAAATGATCGAAGAGGCGCGCATCGGTGAGACGAAGCACCATTCATGCGTACATATACATATCACAGACGGTTACAATCACAAGCCGCCTGTGATACGCAACTATCACAGATGGTTTGTATTAATAACCGTCTGTAAACTATCACATACGGTTCTAATTAAAAACCGTCTATGATGTCTGCAATTACCACAAACAGTTCGTATTAATAACCGTATATGAACTATCATAGACGGTTATTAACAAGAACCGTCTGTAATAGTTACGTATCATAGATGGTACATAGTCACGCTTGTAAAACCATCTGTGATAATTACAGTATAAATGGTTTCCCATGAACTGTCTATAATAAGATATGCAGTACAACTTGTTTTGTAGTAGTGGCAGGTGTTTCCTTCATCCTGGATGGAGTACAACAGACAAGCTTAGCTTTGAGGGGATTCCTCTAGCCTGTACTTCAATTAAAAGTCCAGTTGCTCAAATCATCCGGACCACATCTTTGGTATTACGTCACCCGCACCAATTCGATCATTGATGTGCACATCAATATACCGGTCCCTATCTCCTAGTCCCTGTCTCCATGACATACTGCCTGGATTAAGGCGTAAGTGAACTAAAAATTAGAGTACAAGAGAACAAACATATTGAGTGGAGTATAATGGCATACTTCGTGGATTAGTGCAGTTAGTGAACTAAAAGGTAGAGCAAAACACAACACGATTGGGGTGCAAGTTAAAAGGTTAGATTTTGTGAGCACACGGGCATATATACCCACATATGTTAAATTTATGCACTTGACAAATTTCAGGTCCAAATTATATACAACCTTCTAATACTATTAGTCAATAAGTAGTATTTGGTAGGTTGCCTAGAAAAACAAAATGAGTAGTACTTAGAGCAAGTTTAATAAGACTGACTGTGCTAGCTACAAGGGAATCCATATCAGCATAGTCCTATGTGGAGGAGAGAGAAAAGGAGAGAGAGAGCCAAGCCGACTCCCATGCAAGAGTCAGGCTATAGCACAGGAAAAGATGCATTATCCATGCATGTACCTATAGAACTAATTGCTATACCTATGTATGTATTAAATTATCAATACCCATGTATGTATTAAATGATTGAGAGCTCTTGTGGAGACAACTTATAGCCAGCTTATTGTATGAGTTGACTGCATCATTATCTTTTGATGACATGGAAATGTATTGGAGGTAGCAGCTATCTGTACTATTAAACTTGCTCTTACAAGCCAGGCATCTTGCTATAAATTGAAAGAGAGAGTATATGGTGAGTGAAGCCTGTAAATTTAAAACTAGGCTTGCACACATGGAAATTAAATAATGACTTCGTACCCTTCTTCACACTCGGACATCCTATCCCATCCTATAAATTGAAAGCCATAAATAGGAGAAATCTTCAACGAAAATGACGCAACGATATCACACTCTTCCCAAAAAAGTCTCCATTTCAGCTTTCTACATTTACACAATACCTCTTTCTACATTCACCCGTCACCATAGCCCCTATATATATATGTTGGGTCACAACTCACGAGGCCCCCAACACAACTTCCAATCTAGCTATAGACCTATAGTTCATTACTCTCTTCAAGTTCACCAAAAATCCTTTTCGATCTTGGATAGGTAGAGAAAGAGAGAGTGCATATCATCACCAAATTTCCCTTGATTAAATACAAGACTGACCAAGTGACGACCATGGCTGGCACATTGCTGTTGGCGATCACTCTCGTTGCTCTTGGGGCCGGTCATGGCGATGCCTTCGACCCCAATCCTCTCCAAGACTTCTGCGTCGCCGACACAACTTCTAAAGGTACGTATCATGCTTGCTTTAATCCTTTTGTACTACTTAAGCCTGTGAGTAAACATGATCATCATCGTATTTCGTCTCTGCATGCATGCAGTGCGCGTCAACGGGCTGCCGTGCAAGGTCCCGGCGGCCGTCGTACCGGACGACTTCTTCTTCGCCGGCGTGGACAAGCCGGGCGGCACGACGAGCCGGCGCTACGGGTTCTCGGCCGCGTCCGTGCAGATCCCAGGACTGAACACGCTCGGCGCCTCGCACGCCCGCGTCGACGTCGCGCCGGGGGGCGTCTTCCCGCCGCACTACCACCCCAGGGCGTCGGAGACGGCCCTGGTGCTGGAGGGCACCGTCTACTTCGGCTTCGTCACCTCCTACCCGGACAACAAGCTCTTCGCCAAGGTGCTCCGCAAGGGCGACGTGTTCGCCGTGCCGCAGGGGCTCGTCCACTTCCTGTACAACAACGGCAGCGCGCCCGCCGCGCTGTACGCGACGCTCAGCAGCCAGAACCCCGGTTTGGTGCTCGTCGGCGACGCGCTCTTCGCCGCGGCCGTCCCGGACGATCTCGTCGCCAAGACGCTCCTCACGGACAAGGGCACCGTCGAGAAGATCCGGGCCAACTTCCGGCGGTCGTGATTGGCGCCCGCCATGCCCCATGCGTGTTCTTGTCTCTCTTTATTTTTCGTATTTTCTGCGTCGACATTAATCTGTGGCGTTTCTTTGCAATAAATATCTACACCGAATTGCGAAATAAATGTATCTGCATGAATTGCAAATGAATCATGTGATGCCTGGAAAAGATGCTTCCGTGCCGTGAGTACAAACAACTAAGCACTTTGACCACTTATTAGTCAACGAAATTATGTGATGAGCACATTTGTTATATTTGCATAGCGACTACAGAGCTACTATGTGCGCATTAGCCTTAATGCGCCTCCGTTCAGATGCTAAATCGCTATCACCTCCATTCCCTCGTGCAGTTTTCTCTAATACCGGATGGTGGGCCATGAGCACTAGCGTACAAAACGACATGCCCCATGCAAGCACGTGGTCCAGAAAAACAAGATGGCTTGCATAAAACACAATTTAGCCCATTTAGCACACCCCTAAATTACCATATACGCTTTTAGTATATCGCCACCTTAATTGTTCAAAATTTACCTTCATTTTTGTATGTGTACAAAAGTTTCAAAATTTACCACCATTGCAACGTAAGCTATCAGCACATTTAACCAAAAACAATTAAGCAAATGGAAGCTCTGCCCATTCATTAAAGAGAAAATAGTGTTAATATAACCCCGGGCCATCCTAGATGATGACACAAATTATCATCACCAACATATAAAAAAACCTCGAATGTGGGACACACATTTAACAATTACCACCTTAAGTTAAAAAATTTATCATTTTTTTGTGAGTTTACATGATAAAGCAGTTTAAAAATTGCCATCATTTCCCCCTAAGTTATTATATGCATTTTTTACAAATCACCACTCTAAGTTCAAAAGTTACCAATATTTTGTGAGTTTATATGATAAAAAGTTTAAAAATTACCACCACCTCCACCCTAAGTTATTGTATAGATTTTTAACAAATTTACAACTTTAAGTTCACTCTGTGAGTTTGTCAAATAAAAAATACAAAGTAAACTATTAGTTGCACTATAAGTTATCATATGCACTTTTAATGATTACCACTTAAAGTTCAGAATTTACCACCACTTTGTGAGTTTGTGTAAATAAAGTTCACATTTACTATTGGTTACAATCTACATTGTCATATGTACTTTTCACAAAATTACCATCTTAAGTTATGAATATACCATCGTTTTATGATTTGGGGTAAAAAAATTCAAAATTTACAATTTATTGCACTCTAAGTTCCCACATATACTTTTCATAAAATTACCACCCTAGGTTATGAATTTACCTAAGTTATCATTATATTTTTAAGAAATTAACACCATAAATTCAAAACTAACGCTATTTCTATAAGTCTAAAATATTTTAAATTCACCATCAGTTGCGCTAAAGTTAACATTAGTTATACCCTAAGTTATCATATGCATTTTTATGAATTATTAGTTGCGCTAAAAAAAATCCAAAATGCAACATTCAGGAATCAGGATCATCCACAATGGAGAAAAGTTCAGGCAATTTACCTACCAAAAATCTTATTGAGTTGTTATAGCCATATTCTCTACTGCCTTTCTGAAATGCTTATGTCAACTTGAACCTATGAGCAGCCTATGAACTAACTAAACATTCTAGAGCATTATATTCATAGGCGATGTAGCGCTGAATAAAGGTCAACGCAAATTGAGTTGCACACAATAAAGAAACCAAGAAATCATCAAGCAAACCAATCACTGAATCGAAAATAGCAACAGTCATTTAAGGTAGCATCCAGGATTGTAATCACAAAAAGCAGCAGCAGTTAATAATCTCAAACCAAACCATGCGTGCGGAGTTCATGGAAATAAAATACAAATGACATGGCCAGCGTTAGTCCGCCGCGGCAGGGACGACGCCACCTCGACGACGACTACAGCCACCGGCTCATCCTCCTCCTGCGGTGCCCGCCGGCGCTTGATGTCCCACGGCTGCATCTTCATATGATGCTTGGTCACCTTCTTCTGAGGCCATATCGATCGTGAATGCCTGTTGTAGGTATGGCTCCATCGACGAATGAAAAATGATGCGCTGTAACGCTACAGCGCTCCTAGGCGCGCTGTAGATTTCCCTAATAATTTCATAATGTCACTTGCCGTAAAGTTGCATTTGTTGGTGACTGTTTACAATAATGAGAACGGGTTTGCTGTTTCTATATTGCTTGATTTTTTTTACTCAAGTCGACTTTGTTTCTGGATTAGTTTTGAGGTGTGTGTGATCGTAGATCAGTCAAATTACAGGCATGTCAGATTGCTAGTTACCATACCGTATATCATATCGGAGAGCAGCACTGTGGAATTTGCAAAGAAAAATGGCGTTCCAGGTAACTAGCTATCATACCGTATGTCAGATTACAGACATTTAATTCCACACATCTACTTAAAGATCCGCTCGCCCACTCGGTTGGACTAAAAAGCCGTGATTTATGACTAAACTGTAACTGAAGGTGATTTATTTAATGTAATTAAATTTAAAAATAAAAAAATATACTAGGTCATCACGGCCAACGCAAACGAATACGGGAAAAAAAGAACCGGCAAAAAAACTCAAAAAAACCAAAAGTTCAAAAAAAGATGAAATTTATGAATAGTAAAAAATAAACAAGAAGCTGAAACGAGCGAAACCTAAATCTGAGAGCAAATGATGTTATACTATTAGTTTGGTTGCCAACAGTATTTTATTCTTTGTTACGCAAGTCTTTGAGAAGTTTGCGCACATAACAGGTACTGGTTAAATTAATCTTTGGGCCGGGGGCGCTAATCAAACCATTATTCCTCGTGGACGCCAATTACGTAGGATTTTACACATTTACAAGTAGAACATCAGCAGACTGAAGCTCATGTACAGATACAAGCGTGAAATTAGCCACGACCCACGACTAACACAGGAATGGATCTACTGGCCTTTCCAAGAAAAACTGGTGACGGGAATTATGTGGTTCCATGGTGTGCATACAGATTATTGCTTCTCTGATTCTGTTGGTACAAAATTGGAACATTAACAGAGAACTACATACGTTTATCTTGTCTTTTCAATCCTGTTCATCACATCATGGTAGTACAGGAGAACGCACATAGGCTGCCCGTAGATGCAGAAAAAGAACCAGAATATCATGTTGCCAACCTGTTGAAAAAGAACCAAATTAGAATATGTTTACATCAAAATAGAATCCTTTCGATAGCAGCTAGGGAAAAGATGGCTAACCATTGTGTCTCTGAATTTACTTTTGAGGTATGATGTCAATATGATAAGGGGGATCTGGTAACATGGGAAAGAAGGACATGGTGTGAGAACAGTTTCTTGTATTAGATGAGACTACAGAATGGACCTAGTAATCCTATTTACAATCAAAATATCTACAACATATTAGATGTTGCTAAAAAATGAGCACATATGTATTTAAAAATAACAAAATGACCAGTAAAAAAAAAATGAAATGCTGATATCTTGCACAGCATTCTGCATGGTGTGTTAAATTTTGTAAGACATACCTGCAGCATGATTCCTAAGAATGCCCAGAACTTGAGAATACGGCAGGGGACAGCAACACATAGCTGGTGTACATCAATAATTGAGAAAAAGGTATCATGATTTACAAAAACGGTCGACTTGTTGATTCATTGGATGGCATAAAGACAACAAACTTAGCCATGCAAATGTAGCACTTCAACACACAAGTACAGAACTGAAGCGTGACGAAAGTGGAAAAGGAACAACACACAACTAATGTCTGCATATGAAGAGCCACAAAGCAAGGAAAAGGGAGCAAGTTTACCTCATGGAGTACAGCAGAAACAAAGAACGATATAAAAACAGCAACTTCCTGCACGAAAAACAGCACAAATGACCCAACTTAATTTACAAAATCTCCAAGGCATCCCCAGCATAGTAGTTAATCTTTTAGCAGAGCTGGCAGTAATCATTGCTACCAGTATTGGCATCCATAGAATGAACAAATCCTAATTGCTCAAACAGTTTAAATAACTCTTTTGTCACTGAACTCTTACAGGTTTATGATAGAATACAATCGGCTGATCAAAGATAGAGCTTACTACTACTCAGGGGAAAGGGAGAATAATGAACTAGCATCATTCGTAAGGCAATCGGTGTTACTGCAGCTAAGGTTGTCTTTTACAGTACATCGAACACAATTCCAGGCATAACGCTCATATCAAAAGGACTACAGGAGTTTACCTTTGATATACCATTTCGCATGCAAGGAAAATATATGTGACGAACAATCCATTTATGCACAGGCTGTGAAAATGTAGACATAATTAATAATCATACTGGAAAATTTGAAAAAAAATTAATAGACCAACAAAGAGCAATGTAAGAGAGTAAATCCATCAAATTCATCGTATTGGCCATTCCTTTACTTTTTTCTAGCAACTTGAAACTTAGTTTAGTTTTACATAGCAAAAGTGATGTTCAGAATTCACACTTCTCAATAATTTCATAGGAGCTTGTCATATTTTCATAATGTTGGTTTGGAAAGGGCATAGGTTCAAACTCTCTTGGGGGAAAACATAAGCTCATCTGCGTACACATTGTATAATGGATATGGTTGTATGCAACTTGCTAAAAGTAGCACGGTTTTAAAGAAAAGAAAAACATACCATGTTCCATTTTCTCCAATACTGATCCCATCCAAGTACACCAGCACATGCAGCAGGAGCAAACATCATACACAACATTAGCCACTAGGTATGTATACCTAGCTTCTTTTTTTAGTGGAAAAATTAGAAGCAATACAAGCTAGAAAAACTATTGTATTTCACCTCATCAATTGTTTTTGCATTCCACCAGTCTTTGTAAAATTCACGGTCACCGAATCGAAGAATCTCAGCAAGTATATTTAACCTGTGTAATACAAGATGAGTTCAAACAGTAAACCTTCATAATTCAAAAGGCCTCAGAGAAATTATTTATTTCCATACGATGGATGATCGAATGAAAAGTAGGAATTCAGAAATAAATCGGTTTTCAACCTGCACTGTTCTAAGATTGACTATCTACTTTATTTTGAATAAATAGAAAATGGCATGTACCAGAGATGGAAAAAGCAATAGAACATGCAAAGCCACAAGTAAACATTTGGTACGGAGAGCTTCAAAACACTCTCTACAGCATTCAGGAGTCCACCCTTCAATGGATGTTGAGAGTTCACAACAATAGGATTTATGTACTGCAAGTTTATAAAATCAATAAATGATTAAGAACTGAAAGAGGGTATTTGACAAGACATACAGATATAATTGAATAGCTTACTTGCTCAATAATGAAGCCTTGAATACCAGTAAATATCAAGTACAGAATAATTTGACGAAGCAGCCAACCTTTTCTAACATATGGAGTTCGAGGATAGCTCAGCTGCATGAGTAATAGCAAAAATCAGTTCATTTCTATCAGTCAAGAACCTGTTAGCTTTCCTTTTGCAGCTAGGTAGAGCTGGGCAATTAAAAAAACATCTCGAATAAAACAAAAGCTCAATGTTAAGAACGTAGAATATTGTCAGTGGTCACCAATGAAGTTAAATACTGACTAGAATCTACTCTTTATCATTGTTACTAATGAAGATAGGGACATTTGACTGGTATTCTATAAACATATTTAAGAGGAGTTTCTCAAGCATAATTAACTTGAGGCCTTTGAGGCCCATGTTGTATATGAAGGCTCTTAATGAGATGTTGACAGTGACCACTAAGTGGTCAGCAAAGACAGGGTAAAAACTAAAAATACATTGCAATGAATAAACCAGTATGTAAATATGCGAAGATGGAATCAAAGCCAGACGAAAAGAGGCTCAAAGGAACACAATTCTAAGCGTCGTGGTAACAAGCACATGAACTTCAAATTTTGGAACATAATCTACATAGCAAAAAAAACCCTTTCTTTTTGAAATTAAGTAGGAGAATGCCCTACAATTTCATTTAAATAATAGGAATAAATATGGTAAAGTAAGCAGTAAAATGTAAAAGAAACAATGATCAGTGGAAACAAGCTTCTCTATCTAACATGATATGAATATGCAATGGCCCAAACATCAAAACATCCAAAGCAGAATAGCCTCCTTATAGAAGTTCAGGTTTGCACGATTCATTTGGAATTACCAACATGCAGTATGATAAGAGAATTACCTGATAACAGAGAGTTGGAGCCATCATGAAGTATATTAGACTCTTTATCGTTGGAGGCTGTAAATTATCCATATCAGCTGTGCTGAGTTCATTATCAACCTAATAAATGGCATGTTATTTCCAAGTCACACAAAAAATAAATAAGATAGCAATAGTATCAAAATAAAATGGCAGGTCATAAATATTTTTAGGAACTGAACAGCAAAATCCATTTAAAATATTCATGTAGGTTAGAACCCCTGGGTACAATATATGTCATAAAGCACTGTCAAACTACAGCAGAAACATTACTAAGTATGCCATGGAATTTATTGAAGGTAATCAATAGGTAGATGATGCAACAAACTCTCATAGCAAGCTCCATAAGTCAATAGGACTGTAATCCTCTCGGGTTGCATTTAGGATATATTTTTTACTAAAGAAAGTGGAAAAAGGAGACTTGCCACTATCTGCTACCCTCACGACGCAAGCCCCACATTCCAAACAGCCCATGAAAGCACACAAAACAAAAAAGAAGGAAAATGGTAGAAATGTACCTTCTTGCCGCTAATGGTTAATTGCCTTATATCATGGTTTGTATGTGCAAAAGACACAAGCTTCAACCAAACAATGCAGGCAATAAACATCAACAAAAAACCAGACAAAACTGCAGAATCACACCTGAACCAAGTAACAGGATTTGGTATTAGAATAATGCAAAAAAGAAGATAGCATATTCTCGCAAAAGCTTTAGCATAACAAATGCCATTGACTTTCCAAATAAAGCTAGCAGTAGCATTCACATTTGCAATACAATATATGTGCACATGCACTTTCTCCTGCCTCTACGTGGCTTACTTGACAAGTTAGATGAAGCTCTTTGCAAAGAAACTTGCATAATACATCACATATTTGATAGGTTATATATCCTTACATGAGAATCACGAGCACTGGATATACAATTTCAGCCGTTGTAAGGATGACATGAAGACAGGTGGCAACCTGCAAAAAATGAATGTAACATTCATATGCATTGGTGCAAGATAAGAAAATTTGAAGAATAATAGATAGAATAAAGGGAACTCATGACTGTTGCAATCAAATCCTCAAAAACACAGAATGATCCATACATAATGTGGACAAATCGGTAAATTGTTTATCCAAATACTATAGCAAATACTGTAAAGTACGATACATAAAAGGGTCTATACTTACAGCATTAGTAATAAGATTGCGGAACGCCAACTTTTCTACTGCAAATGCACCAAGGGGGAAAGCAGGTAGACTAAGGCTGGAACATAAAGAAAAAAATGCAAAGCTGATCAGTTTCAGAATAAAAAAAGGAATTTAAAAGTGCACATTGAGCAGCACTGAATATTACCAACACATTAGAAGTGGCCAGTCTCGCAAGGATTTGTCGTTAAACCAAAAGCCAGCTCTTATTAATAAGCCATACTACAGGTAACATTAGGAGAAGACAACTCAAATACATACGTTATATATACAAGTGAGATGAATGGCATCTATTTGCTAGATGAGAAGAGGCAGATAAGAACCTTCATTAAGTTCTCGAGAATAAGCCTGCTGTTCACTGCAACCAGAACAACAATGCATAGGTTGAAAAGGCCTGCATGACTCTGTTATAAATGACAAAAGAATAGGCATTAGAGAACATAGATTCCATGAGCTGGAAGCTAAGCCGTTGAGAAAAATGGGGATTTGAAGAAAGAGGACAACAAAGGTACAAACGAGTGGATCAAACACATATATATTAGAAAAAGTGTCATAGCTCCATCCATTGCACTTTAGCATATGACCTGAAACATTCATATGCAGTGCATTGGCATGGTTATCAACTACGCCTACATTTGGCACGCTGCATCGGGTGTCTCCCAAAGAGGTCACGTGATTTAAACCCACAACCACCAGTGCCCATCCCTTTTCCACACTAATCAACACATATCATGCCACTACTTTACCAAAACACGCTACAACACGCCATGAACGAGATTTTTCAAACAACTAATTCCGCGAGCTAGTTTCCTAGATAGAATCCTAGCGCACTGCAGTAGATTCGTGCTCCTCACGCATCAGCAACAGGAAATGGCACTTTCTCCTCACAGGAAAAAGGCGACACCCTTTTATCACACAGGCACGTGCAAACGCCTAAACTACCGTGACACAACAGTTATACTGATGAAATCAAACGTAATAGAGCGCGAGGCATTTCAAGGAACAGCTCGCCTGGGGACGAAACGGGGGCGGGGCGCTCACCTGCTTGAAGATGGCGTCGGAGCTCAGGGGGCTCTCCTTGGCCTTCCGGTGCAGCGGCGCCGCAGCGCGGAAGGTGAACGCGGCGAAGTCCCCGCCTCCACCGCCGCCCCCGGCGGACGAGGTGTCCCCGCTGGAATCGCGGCGGCGGGACGAGGATGGCTCGCCGGAGGCGGACTCGTCCCCGGAGTCGGCCGCGAAACTGGCGCGCGCGGCCACCGCGGCACCGGAGCTCAGCCGGCGGCGCAGCGTGGCCGCGAAGCCCTCGGCGGTGGCGCCGCCTCCGCGCGGGCGTGGCGGGCTCCGGTGGACGGCCGGCGGCGTGTGGATCTCGCCTCCGTCGGAGTCCGCCATTCGAGGGGCTAGGGTATCTCTCGCTGACTCTCTCTCTCTCTCTCTCCTCTCTATCGCCTTTCGATTTGGAGGAGAGGAGACGTCGAGGCGAGACGATAGGCGGGACGCGGTGGTGGTGACGTAGCAGCGAGGGCGCCTTTGATTACACGGCCGAGAGGACGGGGGTTGGGTGGGGCCCACGTGTCGGTGAGTGGGACTCCGTGTTATGCGAAGGAGAAGGGAAGGGGACATCAAAAGGTTTTTTACTTCCCTTCTGTTTTTCCAGATAATTTATTTTTTCTCCAGTTGTTAGAAGACTTCAGAATGCTTTGCAAAATGATCTTTTTCAAATGTTATTTTGTCTGAAACTATTTTTTAGAAAATGAGCCATGTTTGCAAAGTTAGTATCGGTGGAGTTACAAATGAATTCTACAACACTACGGGTAGTTATGAAACTATTTTCAAAATTGAACTCTGATTGTAACACGACAACTTGATTGAAAAAACATGTTTTCCAAAGATATTTGCTTACTCTGAGGTTAAGATTTGTGTTTTGTTGGTGGTATATTCACTCATCCTAAATTCCTACTTTTATTCAATTAAAATAGTTGGTCTCTGGCCTGTTTGATTAATGAGCTTCGCAATGTATAGGAGGAAAAATATGTGCCTGACATGAGGCTGAAAATTTGATGAATTTTGTCCGCTAAGCATGTATGAGGATCAAGGCCAGCCCTAGGCCTAGGCAGCAGGGGCGACCCCCTACAGCCCATGAAATTTAGGGGCCTCTAGCCCATATATGTTATTGTTGTGGTTACAGACCAAACAGAGAGAGAGTATGGTAGTGGAGAGTTAGGTGAGCAATGACTTAGGGTTTCTCCCCATGCTTTGTCTTTGTATATATATATATATATATATATATATATATATATATATATATATATATATATATATATATATATATATATATATATATATATATATATATATATATATATATATATATATATATATATATATATATATATATCCATATGGGAGTGCTTTTACAATTATACTCTTACATCCGAGTATTCCTCGGGGCACTCATGACATTACACATGTCCCATTTGGGCCTTACATTCCTCTAACAGCTCTTGGGGCTCGGTGGGGCCACCCCTACAACAGAGCCTCTCATGGTGAAGGGCTTCACGGCCGAAGCCATGTCGCCGAGCCCTTTGGCCCTCCGTCCCTGCGGCCTGTGAGCTTTTCCAACATTCGGCGAAGTCTTACTGCTTGGTGTAGTGTTGGTCGTGCCGCGAGGGTATGGGGCCGGGCGGGTTGGCAAAGTCTCCGTCGTCCACAAGGCGACGTCGGCGTAGGAGTTGGAGTCGAAGTCGGGGCCGAAGTCGCATCCGGTTTGGCGGGGTCGGTAGTTGCCCGGGCCGCCCTCAGCTGCGGGTTCTTAGGGCTGCGAAGGCGAAGTTGGAGCGGAGGCAGACCTCACGCCGGTGGCTTTACGTGGCGCGCTCCGCGATGCAGTGGCGCGCCTTAATGGCTCTGAGATCGCGCCGCCCACGAGATGGCGGGGGAGCGGTGCTGCAGCCGTACATGCTTTCCCACCCGAGGTGTACACGCGGCGGGCCATGACTGGCGTGTCGTGGGCTGTCAGCGGTCGCACGACTGTGGCCGCTCGCCCCTTCCCTAGAACGGCGGGACGCATGGTGGGGTGCCATGGGCGCATCGTGCGCTGTCTGCCCATCTACCCGCGCGCGCCCCTAGTTGTTAGTGGTTGCGTTTCCTGATCGTGTGTAGCCGAACTGTTGGGCTCCCGTCGGTTGCGCCGCGCTGGTTGGGCTCCTGCCGGTTGGACTCCTGCTAGTTGATCGGGTATATATGTTCTGCTGATGCTGCGTTGTACCCGCATCGTACAGCCGGATAGGTGGCCTCTTGCTCGCG
Source organism: Dendrocalamus sinicus (assembly GCA_036346575.1). Lineage (NCBI taxonomy): Eukaryota > Viridiplantae > Streptophyta > Magnoliopsida > Poales > Poaceae > Dendrocalamus > Dendrocalamus sinicus. The sequence continues at coordinate 6,617,008 of CM070653.1, read as the reverse complement.
CACCGTGCTCCCATATGGAAATGGCGAGGTTTGACCTGTTCTCGTAGACAGATATGCTTGAGTCCAACTGCATCCTCTGATTGCGCTCACCAACATTACCATCAGGAAATGTTGATGTACTGAAGCTTATCTGTTTATGAGAACATGTCAAAACCTGCCGTAAATCAGCCTTTGCGTTCCCGAATTACGGGGAACCCAGGCGGTTGGATCCCTGCCGGTTTATGCTGTGAGGTTACTGCGTGGACTCTGAAGCCGAGGTGGCCGCTTGCGCTGCTCTGCGGATTCGGCCAGAGCTGAACACTGGGTCTTCATTGGCCGAAGCCGAGGGTTGCGCAGACGTCGGAGTCGTGGTAGCTTCCGACATCTTCACGACGTCCCGGTGAGGTGTTCCTTCGCGGAAACAGAGGCAAAGTCGGATCCAGGGCCTCGCTGCTGGGACGAAGACCTCGTCGAAGCTGTTGCATAGGTCTCGAGAATCGCACCGGGGGTTGCACTACGCCGCCTGGCCTGCATTTATGCCTGGTGGGAGTCGACACGCGGCGGGATGCTACTGGTGCGTCATGCGCTGACAGGTCTTTGTACGGCCGCGGTCATGCCCGACTTGCGTGGGTGATCGCGACGCTTCGGCTTCGGTCGCGATGCTTCGGCTCTAGTCGTGGGGAGGCGAGCGGTTTGTCTTCCGCCAGTACGCTTACCGGTGGTGCCGGGGGGAGGGGGGGCGAGGGGTCTTTAAATACCCCCGTGGTACCACGTCTTCGCCTCCTCCACACGCTTTCTGATTGCCCTTCTCGTCTCCTGCTCTTTGATTTTCTTGCCACCACACTTCCCTTCGGCCGTCGTTTAGTTCCTAGGTAACGATGGCGCCCGGCGGTGAGCACGCTCAAACGGTCGGCAAGTACACTATCCGCCGGCGGTCCTTGCCTCTTGGGGTGGAGTATGCGCTCGAGGGGCGACGGAGAGGAAGGAGGGCCCTTACTCCAGCGTCTTAGGTCCGACGCTCGTGATGGAGGAGACGATCCGCACCCTGCTGCATGAGGGGAATCTGTCGGACCGTCAGGCGGTGCGGCTACCCGCCGATGACGAGGCAGAACCGCGACCTGAGGAGTCGGAGGCGATTGTCTTCGTCGCCTACTTTGAAGCCGGGCTTCGCATCCCGGCCGCGATGGTTGTTGGCGATGTGTTGCGAACCTTCAGGCTAGAGCTGGCGCAACTGACTCCGAACGCGCTGGCCCGCCTTGCCGTGTACAGCTGGGCCTTGTGCTCGAAGGCATGCTGGCCTAGAGCCCCGATGTTCGCCTATCTGCACGGTGCCAGCCGAAGGAGCGAAAGGACGGGACGCTGTCGAACTTCGGCAGCATCAACTTTATACTGCGGTCGCGGTGCGGGAAGCTCTTCCCCGCGAACTCCACTCGAGCGAAGTGGGAATCTGGCTGGACAAGATGGTGGTTCTACCACCGTGTGGAGAGCGGTAGTGGCCTCGAGTGTACGGGCCAGCCGATGGCGTTCAACACCACGCCCATTATAACGCTCAACTCCGAGGACAGGCGAAGGGCGCGAAGGCTTGTGGGGGTCACCGCCCGCTTCAACATGTGCGACCTCGCCGAGGAGTACATTATGTACGACATGGTGCCGCTCGCCCATGAGTGGCGTCTCCCTGCCGGGAAACTCCGGGATGACAACATTCGCCCGTCCATTTGCTCGCTACCAGCGCCCTTCGGACTTCGTAAGCCTCGGCCGTGTCCTCCTTTCCTTTCGCTGTTCGCTGCATCGCTTTTGACCACGCTTCTTGTCTCGCCTAGGAATGTGCTTGAAGGACACGAAACGCACGGTAAACATGTTCCTTGGGCCATATACGGCCAGGGAGCATGAGCAGCGTACGGCTGTAGTCGCGAAGGCGGGGCTGGGGCGGATAAACCACGTATGCGAGGCCCTGGGCGTTCACGTGCCAGAACGCGCCTCTCCGGCTCCGAGCCAACTGCGACGTCAAGATGACGGCGCCCCAGGAAAAAGGGGGCCATCTTGCGGGAAGACTCGATCGCTACGGCGCGCGCGCGACGCGATACTTTATTGCGCTTATCGATCTTTGCGGTGCGAGTGCGATTCGGCAAAGTATGCTGACTCAGACTTGGAGACGGGTGTGGATGGCGGGGGTGAGAGGTCTCCGAGCGGTGCCAAGCATCGGGAGTGTGCCGCGGACGACCAGGAGGGGGAAGTCCCGCCGCTTGCGGCGGTCGCCGAGGTGGAGCCATCGTCTGCTGGCGGCAGCGGAGTGAAGTTGCCGCCTGCGATGGTGACAATGTCAGGGCTGCCCTTCGCGGAGGCCGGCGGAACGAGGTCTCCACCAACAATGGTGGCCAAGACAGAGGTGCCTCCCGCGGAGGTTACTAGGGCGGGGCCTCTGCCCGTGAGCGTTGCTACTGTGGAGCCTTCTGTGGCGGTTACCGAGGCGGGGCCTTCACCTTCTCCTCCCAGGGCGAAGCGGCCACGCCTGCGGTCTCCCCTTCATCAGACTTCGAGGGGGTTTACCGTGGTGTCCCATGTTGGGAGCTTGTGGGACTCCGACTCCGAAGCCGAAGTCCCCATGTCTCACGCCCCTCCGGCCCCTCAGGCCGGAGCGGCCGTGGCACGGGAACAGCTGGCGCTGGGTCCTAATGTAGAGATTCCCCTGCCTCGAGGGCCGGTGTCGTCCCCGGGGGCTGGCGCCCCTGTTACTCCGCTCGAAGTTGAGGGGACGTCCCAGCGAAGTCCACCTTCGGCCACCGAGGGTAGGTTACCTTGATATAACCTGACGTAGCTTTGCAATACTCCTATAGGGCACTAACCGGTACACCCTCTTACAGCGACACTTATTCCGGAGGACGGGCGATCTCCGGGGCGCGGAAACATGCTCTTGAGGGGGGCGTCTGGCGCACCCGAGGCTGCCGACGCGAACGCCGTGCACCCGAACCTAGCGGACTTCGTGCCTCCCTCGGAAGTGTTGGGGGCATGGCGCGGGGTCGCGAACGACGCGGCCGCGAGCATTGATTCGCAGGCGCTGTCGTCCTACGGGACGGAGTGCCTTGGGGACACATTGGAGGTATCGGGAGTGAGGGTAAGCATTTATCCTTATGACGATACGTGGCCGCTTTAGAATCTTGCTAACCACTCTATCGTACAGACCCTTGTTTTGGCCCAGGCGCTGCAGACAGCTCATGCCCGCGAGCGGGGGACGCTAGAGGAACTGTTGCGAGACGCTGAAGAGGCTCTGCATGTTGCCGAGTGGACGTGCGCCGCCAAGGACGACCGCATTCGCTGCTTGGAAACAGAATGCGCAGAGGAGAAGTCGTACGCTGAAGCACTTGTGGCAGCGGCGCGGCTGTCAGCCACGGAGGTAGCGCGGCGAGAACTTGCAGAGGAGCGGGATGGCTTACTCCAGCATATCGCTGCGCTGGAAAAGGAGAAGGACGGACTCGTCGCGTCTCTGGCGGAGTGGGACCTGGCTCTGGGCGATGCTTCAGTGGCTGCATGGGATGCCATGCTGGCCCTGGAGAGCACCCTGGAGGATCTTATCGCCGAAGTGCCGCCCCGCTCCTTTGGGCCCGAAGAGCTGTCGCGGACCCTTCACCGGATTGGGGATGCGGCCAACATTGCCCGCAGCTCCGCGACGACGTTCGGCAACCACTGCTCATACGTGACGTAATGCCTGATGTGCGCGCGCAGCGGCACGGGGCTACCAAACATATTAGCGGTGGTGATCCCCACCCGAGATGCGAGCGGGGCGGTGTGATGTGCGTGCCGTGCGCGCGCTGTTCGCCGCCCCGTGTGATTCTTCTACGAGAGGGTCTGGGAGTACATTGGGAAGGCTGCGGCGCAGGTCGAGCTGCGGAACAGCTTATACAACGAGGGGGACCTCGGTTTGTGGCTGGATGAGGTCCCACGATGCGACGAGGGCGGCCCCGAGGGCCCGGAGGGCGACGCGAACCCACAGGTGTGACGCCATGGTCTCCGTGCGTTGGTGTGCGTTGTAAGATGAGGCCTTTTCCTTATGAATAAAGTGTAAGTTGCATCACCGATGTGCTGATTTGTGTGCCCCTGTGTCCCGAGCTATTACTCGACTGGGGCCGGCTGCTGGTTTCTGGCCTTGTGACCCGGCGACGCCTCCAGCGCTGGCGGACGGCCGAGGAGTCACTGGACTTCTGGGCAAGCCGGGCTTCTTCGAGTGAGGCCCCGGCGCAGACGTGCATTAAGGAGGAGCCTGTCGAGTAGCGGCTTTGAGCACCCTAGGATGTGTACACTTAACTGCGTACCTGTGTAAACATCTTCCGATGGATGCACAGTATGGGGGAGGGTTTGGTTGAAAAATGTTGTCCGCGCCTCCATTCTTGTTTGCGATGACGTAATCTCGTGGTAGAATGGCGAGGCTACACCGTGCCCGCCATATACAGCGGTCCGGGCCTAGCCAAAGTAGACGCGCGAGCGCTCCGTCCCCTACCTTTCGAAGTGGTGGCGGCGGAGCCAGCGCCTCAGTCGAAGTAGACGCGCGAGCGCTCCGTCCCCTACCTTTCGAAGTGGTGACGGCGAGCCGGCGCCTTAGTCGAGGTAGACACGTGAGCGCTATGTCCCCTACCTTTCGAAGTGGTGGCGGCGGAGCCGGCGCCTTAGTCGAGGTAGACGCGCGAGCGCTCCATCCCCTACCTTTCAAAGTGGTGGCGGCGGAGCCGGCGCCTAAGTCGAGGTAGACGCGCGAGCGCTCCGTCCCCTACCTTTCGAAGTGGTGGTGGCGGAGCCGGCACCTTAGTCGAGGTAGGCGCGCGAGTGGTGCTCGTGAGTGTAAGCTGCTGCCACGTCTCACGCCGACTTACAAGGCGCATATGGAGGCGAGCCTCGACTGCCTTTTGCGCAATCACTGCGAGATGCACGCAGAGGTGAGCCTCTAGTGCGTCTTATCAGGACTCATGGTGCAGGGATCGTCGATCACGCGGTGTTTATACTCCGGAGAGTACGCATAGAAATAATACTTATGCGTGCGCGGGAGCATCCGCATCTTGTTTAGACTCAATAGAGTGCGCAGGGACAACATTCGTGTCTTATTTATACTCCGTAGAGTGCGCACAGAGGTAGGCCTCACGCTGCGTCTTATTTAGAGTCCGTGGACTGCGCGCGGAGGCAAGCCTCCACGCGTTGCGGGCGGTGAAGGTGCGTGAGGAGGCGGACCTCAACCCTACGTCTTATTTATACTCCGTAGAGTACGTGCAGAGGCAGACCTCAGCGCTACGTCTTATTTAGAATCCGTGGACTGTGCGCGGAGGCAAGCCTCCGCACGTTGCGGGCGGTGACGTTGCGTGCGGAGGCGGACCTCAATGCTACGTCTTATTTATACTCCGTAGAGTGCGTGCGGAGGCGGACCTCAGCGCTACGTCTTATTTAGAATCCGTGGACTGTGCGCGGAGGCAAGCCTCCGCGCGTTGCAGGCGGTGAAGTTGCGTGCGAGGCGGACCTCAACGCTACGTCTTATTTATACTCCGTAGAGTGCGTGTGGAGGCGGACCTCAGCGCTACGTCTTATTTAGAGTCTGTGGACTGCGCGTGGAGGCAAGCCTCCGCGCGTTGCGAGCGGTGAAGTTGCGTGCGAGGTGGACCTCAACGCTACGTCTTATTTATACTCCGTAGAGTGCGCGCGGAGGCGTCCCCCCACGCGTCTTTGTTTGTACTCATACCTGTGTTTTTCACAAAGAGTGCGCGCGCGGACGCGTGTCTTTGTTTATACTCATGCCCGTGTTTTTCACGGAGAGTGCGCGTGCGGACGCGTGTCTTCGTTTATACTCATGCCCGTGTTTTTCACAGAGAGTGCGCGCACGGACGCGTGTCTTCGTTTATACTCATGCCCGTGTTTTTCACAAAGAGTGCGCGCGCGGACGCGTGTCTTTGTTTATACTCATGCCCGTGTTTTTCACAAAGAGTGCGCGCGCAGATGCGTGTCTTCGTTTATACTCATGCCCGTGTATTTCACGGAGAGTGCGCTCGTGGACGCGTGTCTTTGTTTATACTCATGGAGAGTGCGCGCGAACGGTGAACTTTATTAATTTCCCGTTTGCGCGGGTGAGCGATTACAAATGGTGGGATATTGACCACTGATCGTTTAAGGACGGGATCGGCTGCGGCTGTCGTCGCTCGGTGATGAGGCGGGGCACAGTGGGAGCCTCTGCTGCTGGGGTAACACGCGCAAGGGCCTGGCAGGGTACTTTCTGGAGTCACCAAGGATCTTCGCACTTGCACACCCGCCCTAGGTGTTTCGTCGTGCCTCATGGTGGCCTGCGGTCCAGGGAACTTCATACATAGGAAGCCGTGATGTGGGACTGCCCCGAGAGAGTTCAAGGTTGGCCGCCCAAATATAGCGTTGTAGGGGTACGAGATGTCGACAACGTCGAAGGTGGCATCCTCACTCCTCACATTATCGTCTCAACCAAAGGAGATTGGAGGCATATCTGGCCTAATGCCCGCAGAGGTTACCCTCCGAAGCCTTGTAGGGGGATGCTCGAAGGGCCCAATCGACTTCGGGGGATCCTCATTTGATCGAAGGCTGCTGCGAACAAGATGTTCGCGGAGCTTCCTCCGTCAACAGGACGCGCCTGATTTCGCATCCTGCGATGACGACCTGGACGACCAGGGGATCGTGGTTGGGGAATTCCACTCCTTCAGTGTCAGCGGACGTGAAGGTGATTTCGTGTTGTGCCCACTCCGGTGGCACCTGCGCTGGGTATGCCGCGACGTGGTGTAGCCTCCTCGCATAGGCCTTCCGCTGTCGTGCCAAGGCGAACTCCAACGAGGAGCTCCTGGAGATGACGTTTATGACCCTGCGCTGGGCTCCTTCAGGGCTTGCACTGCGTGAGGCCCCGAGGTTCTTTGCGTGGGCACGAATCCATAGGGGGCCTTCTTGGGGTTGCATTCCTTGGTCCTGGGGTGTTGGACGTGAGCCACGACGGGCGGGTGCGCCTCAGGGTTTCTGTCTCTAGCGACGCTCTACCGGAGTGCTGCGATGGTGGCGCACGCACGCGTGTCGTGGCTGCCTCGATCGTGGACTTCGCACCACTGCCCAGGGTGCTGTTCGTTGTACTCTTCATGGGCTCTATCGTCGCGCCCCCGCCCCTGGCCACGGCGCCCTTTGCCACCGCGACCAGCAGGGGCGTTGTCCTCGGAACCACCCTCGATGTCAAAGATGTAGCGAGGTTTCCGAGATTTGCGTTGGTCGTGCTTGGGCTTATCGCCCGACGAGTCTTTGTGCTGGGCCTCCTTGCGCTCGGAGGCGTCCTTCGATGGCTCCTGCTTACGCTTGCCTTTCGATCAGCCCTCCTTCGGTGAGCCATCATTTTTTACCGAGCCCTCCGCCTGGTTGGAGTCGGAGTCGTCGCCATGTCTCCGCCGCACGTCCTCTTCCGCTCTAGCGTACTCTTCCATCTTGTCGAAGAGCTTCGCCATCGCCTTGATTGATTTCCGCGCGTTGTATTTGGCCATCGGTCCCGGGCGGAGGCCTTGTATCGCTGCATTGATGACGGTTGTTTCATTGACATCCTTGACCTGGCAACGTACCTTCGCGAAGCGCTTGAAGTAATACCGAAGCCTCTCCGACGGTTTTTGCTTGACTGCGAAGAGCTGGTCCGCGTCGACGCGCTCGATGTAGTTTCCCTGGAAGTTGTTGTAGAGTCGGTCGCGGATCTGCTCCCATGCTTAGATGGACTGTGGCTCGATGGTGAAAAACCAAGAGAGCGCCACCCCCTGCAACGCGAGCGGGAGCCCCTTCGCCTTCATGGTGTCATCTCCGCCGGCAGCTTCGATGGCGGTCTCATACACGCGCACAAATTCCTGTGGGTCTGTGTCGCCTTTGTACGCTTCAATGACACTCGGGAACTTGAAGTCCTCCGGCCATGCCACTTGCTGCAGGCCCGCAGAGAGTGGGGACTTTGGGTCCACGCGTCGTAGTGGGATGCGGCTGGACGTGGGGGCGTTGCGGCTATCCGCCCTCTCCGAGGCTACCACCAGTGGGGCCTGTTGGCTCCGAGCCTCTTGCATGTCCTGTACGGCTCCGCGGAGATCCGTTAGCTCCCGCTGAAATGCGCTGAGGGCCGCTAGCAGGGCGTCCTCCGCCGTGGACGTGGTTGGAGCCGTTGGTGCGCCTGGGGGCACGACCGGAGTGGCGGCAACCACGGCCTGTGCTCTCGGACTGCCCACTGCGCTGGCGTGAAGAACTCCGAAGCCGATGACGAAGCCCGCGTTGCCGCTAGAACCGCTCACTGTTCCTGCACCGAGTGGGGGAGCGGACGTCGTGCTTGCGTGGGCATAGGCGTTGCTGCCTCCGACCACCCGAGCACCGCTGTCGGTGACTGTCGCGGTACCTGCAGTGGGTTTACCTACCATGCGCGGGGTGGTGTCGACTGTCGCATCGGCGGTGGCGGGGTCGAGCGTCGCGGCGGCGGTGGCGGGGTCGAGTGTCGCGGCAGTGGTGGCGGGATCAAGCGTTGCGGCGGTGGTGGCGGGATCGGACGCCGTGGCGGTGGTGATGGCGTCGAGTGCCGCGGCGGTGGTAGCGGGGTCGAGCGTCACGGCGGTGTTGGCGGGATCGAACGTCGCGGCGGTGGTGGCGGGGTCGGGCGTCGCGTCGTGAACACCGGTGTAGGCGACCGCCACACCCGCATCGCCACCCACGCCCGCGGCTGCCAACACTGAAGCCCTGGTATTGACGCGGGATTCCGCCGCCCCCACCTTCTTCTTCTTCGCCGCCGATGATGAAGCTTTCTTTGGTGCCATCCTTCTTCGGATCTGGAGGCTTGCTCTTATCCTCCCCACGGACGGCACCAACTGTTGTGGTTACAGACCAAATAGAGAGAGAGAGTATGGTAGTGGAGAGTTAGGTGAGCAATGGCTTAGGGTTTCTCCCCATGGCCTGTGTTGTATATATATATATCCATATAGGGAGTGCTTTTTACAATTATACCCTTACATCCGAGTGTTCCCCTCAGGGGCACTCATGACATTACACATGCCCCATTTTGGGCCTTACATTCCTCTAACAGGCCTGCTGGGCTCAGGTGGGGGCCACCCCTACAACAGTTATAATTGATCAATATATGTATACGTGTATGATATAGCTTATGTACGGAATACTGAATATAATTGATTAATAATTAGTTGGACCAGCTGTCAAAGTCAACTAATGGCCCATTTCGTTCATGCTATACATCTAGCGCTGAGTGCTCCCTAAATATCCAAGCACGAACAATCATAGAGAGAACGTATCGAGTGAGTCATCCACCAGATCCAATCGATCACGCACTACCTGCGTCCCTTGACCTCTCCACTCCTCTTCCAATATTCTCTTCCCCCAAAACAAACGCTGCCGTTGTTGTCATTAATGGAGGAGAACCCGATTCCATCGATTCTCAACCAATTCCCCTTCAATTTCTTCACTTTGCAACGATTCTATTTGAAATCCCCTCATATAGTAGTTGCATACATGGTTTCTTAACACTCCCCCTTGGGCACTCATCTGATATGTTCATGCCTCATCAAAACTTTATAAAAACCTAGTGGAAAAAATTTGGAGAAAGAGTACATGATATATGTTATATTGTGTTGCACGAATTGCCTCATTAAAAACCTTGGCTGAGAAACTTCAGGAAAAAACTCATCAAGGGAAAAAGAGTACAATCCACCCAATTTCATTTAATCCTCGGAATTTGTTCTTTGGGTACTCAATCTTCATGATCAAGTTTTAATAATGAGCTTGAGAAAAATCTCCCCCTAAACTTTGCACTTCTCTAAGTCTCATCATTCCAATTTCTCGTACGCATATTTCAAAACTAGATGCTGGGAGTGACTTAGTGAATAAATCTGCAAGATTCTCACATGACTTAGTATGCAGTACCTTAATTTCGTCCATCTTTTGCAATTCATGAGCATAAAAGACTTGGGGTTGATATGCTTTATGAGATAGCTCTTTACGTAGCCCATCTGCACTTGTGCAACACATGCTGCATTATCTTCATAGATAATTGTGGGAGCTTGCATAATATTCATCCCACATGACTACTGGATTGGTGAATCATTCATCGGAGCCAAACACATTCTCGTGCGGTTTCGTACAGTGCTATGATTTCTGAGTGGTTCGTCGAAGTTGTTACAAGACTTTGCTTAGATGATTTCCAAGAAATTGCAGTTCCACCACAGAGAAATACATAGCCTGTTTGTGACCTTGCGGTATACGGGTCTGACAGGTACCCAGCATCTGCATAGTCAGTCATATTCAAATCTTGATTCTTTTTGTAGAATAATTCAAGGTCCTTGCTTCCTTGGAGGTATCGAAAGATATTCTTTATTCCCTGCCAATGCCTTTTGGTAGGTTCTACACTATGCCTTGCTAATAGATTTACAACAAATGCAATGTCTAGTCTAGTGTAGTTCGCTAAATACATAAGTGCTCCTACTACACTTAAGTATGGGAATTCTAGTCTCAGGACTTCCTCCCCCTTTTCCCTAGGTCGGTATGGATCTTTTTTTTTTGCTGTAAAGACCTCCCGATCATCGGTACTTTTGATGGGTATGCTTTCTCAAAGCCGAACCTTTCTAACACCTTCTAGGCGTAGGCTGACTGATGTACTAATATTTCTTCAGGGACATGCTCGAGCTGCAGGCCTAAGAAATATTTGGTTTTACCCAAATCTTTTATTTCAAATTCTGACTCCAGGTAAGAACTTGCTTCTTTTATGTCTTCCATGGTCCCGATGATATTTAGATCATCTACATATACTGATATTATACAAAATCCATTCTGCGATCGTCATATAAATACACAGGGACAATCTTCATTGTTCGTGTAGCCTTTCTTGCATAGAAAGTTACTTAAGTGATTATATCACATCCTGCCTGATTGCTTAAGTCTATACAGTGATTTCTTGAGCTTCACACTGTACAGATTTCTATTTGCTCTATCTTGGTTCGGGATAGGGATACCTTCAGGTACCTTTATATAAATTTTTGAATTCAAGTTTTTATAAAGGTATGCAGTTACCACATCCATCAATTTCATTTCCATATTCAAGTTTACTGCCATTGAGATTAAGTATCTAAAGGTGATTCCACTCATGACTGGGGAGTAGATTTCTTCATGAGAGACCATGTGGAGGTCATCCCATGTGTATGATGAGTAATTGACATCGGTTTAGGATATTCGAGTTTGGTTTGGGTTGTTCGGACCTTGACGTTGTGTGGTGCAACGGGCTCGGTCGGACTGTGGTCAAACTTGGTCATATGGGATTAGGACGCTGATTTTTTGATTGACAGGTTTGGACTTCATCTGTGATAAGCATGATGTTATTTACGCTTTCATGTATCGAGTGGTGCTATTTGACATGTTTCTTGTCTGTGTGACTGCAGGACGTCGAGGCGGAGTCGTGGCGAGACACGGTGGACCGGACTAGGCGCAGGTGGCGCTAAGGTCAGAACGGTTGGGATGTGTCGAAGACGACGTGGACTCGAGGTGATTGCGAGGTGTGCGAGGCAAGGAGCGCGGAAGCTTCCCGGAAGGTGCAGGAGGGGCGAATCGGGAATTTCGCAAGGCTGCACAAGCGGGAGCGGGCTCCGTTGAATTTAGCGGGCGTAACGAGGCGGAGACCCGTTAGCCGTAGGCTATAAATACTTGTGAGGGGCTGCATGCCCATGTATGGATTTTTGAGGGAATTAGGGTTAGCTCTAGTCAAAAGAGACTTTAGGAGGTGGTTTTCCTTTAGTCTTTAGTGGTTGAGGGCAGTAGGGGTGTGTTCCCTTCGATGCTCCCAATGTGAGCCCTCTCTCTGGTTGTATTCCTCCCAAGAAACATGTGAGGTTCTTGGTGATTGAGAGGGAGAGATTGGAGAGATGAACTTGTAATCTTCCTTGTTTGAATGTCCATGCGCATGGTGACGTATCTCTTTGTATTTCACTTGTGATTTGGAATGGAAAATCTGAAGTTTCTCTCTGTTCTTGCCTCTGTTCCTTCGATGCTCTTTTTGGTGGATTTGTGATATTTTCATTTTCTTGTTGTTTGTTCCTTGGGAGTGCCAAAATGGGTTGCTATGACATGGGAGATGCTCAAAAGCCATTTGGCTTGTCAATCCGAAGAGCAAACTGAGTTTAATTTCAGTTTTGGCACTTTGAGTTCCTCTGTTCATATTTTTGGCCTTCTAGGGTTTTGATGCCATTCCTGATTCTCTTGGAGAAATGGCATGAAATTTGGTCTAGATTATCCCATGGCTATTGCTAATATATCCTCAAAGTTTCATGGCCAAAGGATCAAAGGTTGGGGAGTAATTTGAGTTTTTGTGCCTCTCTCTGAAAAGTTTCAGTTTTGGGCAAAATCTGAATTTCTTGATCTCTTGCTCATTTCCCTTTTTGTTTAAGGTCTCTAGGCTATTTGGATTATAGTCTAGTACCTGTGGTAGGAAAAGAGTAGAAGATTTTCTCCTTTTTCCTTGCTTTCCCATGGTCTGATCATTTTCGGTTCTGCAGCTGAAACTTCTTTTGGCAGTGCATAGTTTTTTCAGTCTAGGTTCTCTGTTGTCTAAAGATCCATTCGGTTCTCTGCAGATTTTTCAGCTGGCAATCTTCCTGCCAAGAATCCAAAGATTGGACTCGTGATTCGTCTCAATCATTTACAGTTTTTGTTAGCCGGCAAGCTTTACTTAATCACCGATTGAAGTTATGAGTTTACTTCATCTACTGCAGTTCGGTTAAATCAGAATCACTCCATTGTGTGCTTTCTTTTTATTCTTTTTCCTGATCTTCAACAATTTTGCATGCAGATCAAACATCGATATTTTCAGTTGAATTCTTTACTGGCTGGTCTCTGATTTATGCTGAATTTTTTAGTGTCGCATGCATTCCGAATTTCAGCAAAATTAATTTTAATTTTCTGTGAGGTGCTTTGTTTTGCATCTTTTTGATAAATCAGTGTTTGATTTCCCGGGGGCGATTTTGAAGCGAGCGACATTCACTCCCCTCTGTCGCCATTTCGGTCCTACACTTCATAATCAACTTCTGGACGTTGAGTGAAACCTTGTGCAACAAGCCCTACTTTATATCATACAACTTCATTTCTGTAGGATCGGATATGGCAACAGAGGGGGGGGGGGTGAATGGTGCCTCTTTAAAAATCGCCCCTTAAAGTATCCACTTGGAATTTCTGCTTCGGTAGCTACTCAAGCTACGAAGGAGAAATCATAAGCTCACTGGAATCTCAAACCACAGAAGAGGAAATGATGCAAAAACCATTAAAGAAGAACCACAGATCTCAACATAGAAACAATGAATAAGAGCAGCAACCTCAATGGTCAAAAGGTGCAGGCCAATCAGACCGCCTCTTAGGGGCCAGTCAGACCGCCTACTAGCAGCCGGTCAGACCGCCCTGTTGCCTCCGGTCAGATCGCCAACTCGGGGCTGGTCAGACCGCCATGGTTGGAGCGGTCCGACCGCTAGGGTTAGCAGTCTGACCGGTCTCCCGAGGATAGAGCGAAAAATCAGACTGCAGTTAACAGAAAAACTTGATTCTAACTGATTTCAAGTGAATTTAAGAAATACTTTTGATCTTTTTAGGCCATAACTGTAAGAACTTGATTTAAATAGCATTGGGACCTAAGGAATCAAAAGAAATCACCAAGACAGCAAGAAATCAGGATTTTGACAGAAATCTGAAAATTGTGCTGAGAGTAAGTGAGATTTCCAAATTCCTTCTCAATCTCTAATCCTTTGCACATGAGGCTTTACATTTCAACTGGAGATGATCTCAGAGCTTTAAATCACAAACCTCAACCCAACTTGAGAAGGGGAATCAAAATATCACAAGTGCTCTGCCATGGAACCCTAGCTACAGGGAAAAATAGAGCAAAAGCATTCCTTCATTTCTTGGGAAGGATTTGGATGAGAAGATGATTGCTTTAGGAATATGATAGCCAAATGGCTTTGGGATTAATTCCTGTCCAAAGCACATCCATTTTGCACTTCTCAACCAAAGAAACACTTCAAAGAAACAAAGTGCAGACAGATTAAAAATACAGAAGAAGAAGCAGGAGGTCAAAACAACTCAGATAAAGAACATCTCAAATGGATTCATTTACAAAGAGATGAATGATTACAAGAGGTTAACAACCACTACGTCCCCATACGCGATTGAAAATGAGAACACACACTACATGCTTTCTCAGTGAGGACTCACACATACACACTGAGAACTCACTCGTAGGAGAGCATACTGCTCAGCTCACCTCCAGACTACACTCCCATTTCTTGCTTGTCTACTTGAATAAGCTAAACCTGCTGCCTCCCTCTCCACATTTTGAAGGCAAGAGCTCACCCCAAAGAAGCAAAACAAGAAATGTCATACAACATCCACTCCTCCACCTCACACACCATATGAGGCAAAAGTCAAGGTCAACATGACCAGGATTTGGAGGGAAAACCAGCCCCTCCTCTCATCGCTTGAGTCAAATCTCCAATTTGCCCCTCAAGCAGCTTCCCGGAAGCTTCCCGCGTTCGGTACCTTGACCGTCTGGACCTCGACTCCTCCCTGAGTCTAGTCTGGTCCGCTTCGCTGCACACGATTGCACCCGGCATCCTGACCGTCTGGACCTCCGACTCCTCCCTGAGTCTAGTCCCGATCCACTCACCGCTGCCCGTCGTGTCCACCCGACACCGACCGAGACCTCCGACTCCACCTGAGTCTTGACCTAGTCTGTTCCGTCGCGCACGACCGCAACCGACCTCCAACCGTCTGGACCTCTGACTCCTCCCTAAGCCTAGTCCCGGTTCTCTCGTCGTCGCCCGTCGTGTCCGTCACCGGTAGCTCCAGCTCCGGTTCCTCGTCTCCCAACTCGCAACAACCTCACCAGCCTCGATCATCTTCGGCATTACCGACCGTCTGGACCTCAACACCTCCTGTGTGTAGTCCCAGTCCTCCTCGCCTCACCATGACCTAGCTCCGAAGTCCTACAGTCACACAGACAAGCAAACCGTCACATAGCACCGCACGAAACAGCATAATCAATATTAGCACAAGTAAAGGTACTCAACCCTAGAATACCCAAAACAAACTCAAACTCACTAATACAACCGTCAATTACTCATCACAAACATGGGGACACCTCCACATGGTCTCTCAATTTCTTTCATTTCTTTTTCGAACAAATACCCAGTTGTTCCCTACAGGGTGCACATGGGGAGGTGTGCGGCTTATGAGCCCAAACACTTCTCTTTTGTTCAGAGACAATAATTCAGTTTCTATTGCCTTCTTCTAGTCTACCCAATATGATCTTTTCTTACATTCAGCGAGCGATGCAGGCTCTGAATCAGGATCGATGATTGTGACATTTTTTTGCCAAGTAGATATCAGCATTGGCTATTGTCTTATTCATGGACTCTCCCGTGTGCACATAATTTATAACTATTTCATTATGAGTTACTTCTTCTTGTGCTTCTACTTGCTCATCACTTCTTCCAGTTGCGGTGGCAAGTCCCTTTAATTTTTCGGCTTCGATGTGTGCTCACACATCCATACCGATTTTTCTTTCCATGGGAATATTCAGATCTGATATGCCCTTTTCTGAAGGTGTCATACTGGTGCCAGGTCTCAACATGCTCCCATTCTGGTTCTAGGGAACTTCCTTCTTATCCTTCTTCACCAGGCGTCCCGGTTATTTAGGATTCGAGGGCCGGAGTTCTCGTCCTTTTATTCTGAGGCCTCTGGACGGGATTAGGGATACCTTCAATTTTCTTTGGTATTTCAACTCTCTTTGGTGCATTGCGTGCAAGTACATGCGACTTGGTTATGCCCTTCAAATCACTAAAGTGGTCAGGTAGTTGATTTCCTAATGCTTGCAAATCAATGATCTTCTGGACTTCTCTATTTGCTTCACTAGTGTGCGGGTCATGTGCATGGATTCCTATGGTTTACCACGTAATTTCCTGATATTTTTTTTATCAAGGGGTTGATTTTATCCCCATAATATTGGGAAATTATCCTCATTCAATATGCAATCAGCGAAGCGGGTAGTATGCAAATCTCCTGTCATGGGTTCTAAATACTTGATTATGGATGATGTCTCATAACCAACGTATATCCCAGTCTTTCAGAGAGGACTCATTGCAGTACGCTATGGAGGGGGTATAGGTACATAAACCTTACATCCAAACCTTCGGAGATGAGAAATTTTTGGTGCTGACCCTTGCGCTAGTTGCATAGGTGAATTGATGTTGTAGACTGGTAGTCTAAAATTGATGAGAGTTGCTGCATGCAGGACTGCGTGTCCCCAACATGTAGCTAGTAAATTACAATTCTGCAAAAGTGGTTGGGTAATAAATTTAATTCTCTTGATTAATGCCTCTACTAGTCCATTTTGAGTATGGACATGCGATACAGAATGCTCAATTGTAATTTCCATTGCCATACAATAATCATCAAATGCCTTTGAAATAAATTCTCCGACATTGTCTATTCTGATGGACTTTATGTGATGATCAGGGAAAATATTTCTAATGCAAATTATCTATGAGATCAGCTTTACGAAAGCATGGTTTCTCGTAGATAATAAACATATGTGCGACCATTTCGAGGAAGCATCGATGAGCACCATGAAATATTTAAATGGCCCTGATAGTGGCTGTATGGGACCGCAATGTCTCATTGGATGCGTTCCAGAAAATGCAGGGACTTCATTCTTCACTTTCAAAGTAGAATGTCTAGTAATTAATTTCCCGGTGGCACATGCAGGATACACAAAATCTTTAGGATTCAGGAAATTTTTTACATTAATATTATGCCCCTGTGAATTGTTAATTATATTTCTCATCATCCTAAGACCTAGGTGGTCTAATCTGTCATGCCAGAGATAAAAAAGTTCAGAACTTCTAAATACTGTTTTTAGGGCAGTATAGGCTACAGGTGCCTTGATGTTGGTGTAGTATAGCCCAGTTTCTAATGAAGGGAGTTTTTCTAATACCCTTTTTCCATTTGCTTCGTGCTTCATAATGAGCAGGTATTCCTTATCGTACTCTTCTTCAGTCTCAACATGGAAACCGTTGGCGTGAATATCCTTAAAACTTAGGAGAGTTCTAGCCGATTCTGGGTACAATAAGGTTTCTTGAATGACCAACGTTGTGCCCATTGGAAGTATAATTGTGGCCCTTCCTGAACCTATTATAAAAGCATCGCTACCGACGATTATTGTAAGGCTGCTAGCATTCTTACTAATCGACTAAAAATGCTTTGTCTCTCTTAAGATGGTATTTGTTGTGCCACTATCGGCTAAGCACACTTCCTCCATAGGGCACCACACATGTTCTAATATAAGGTATTTTATATGTATTAGAAGGCAATCAACACATAAATAAAATACTTCAATATCAGAACATATCTGTCAGGACCCAGATTTTATAATCCGGAATCTTCTGTGTTTATATTGCACTATTCCCTGGATCAGTAGATAGTGCACACAGTTACAGTAATGCACATCAAATTACATATCATGCGGAAGCATAAATATAATAGTAGACTTACTCATGGGCCGATTAGGCCGTAATCAATAAATTGCAGCAGCGGAATGAAGCACACAGGTGGGACCTTCAGGACATGCCCACAGGCAGCCAACTGGAGGTTCGCGACCTAATTCTTGCCATCTTCATCTTTTTCACCATCCTGCCAGTCGTATTGCTGAAGTGTAGTGACTTGACGCTTGATGCTGGATTAGTTGTGAGAGCGAGGGTGAGCACAAACCACCGTGCTCCGCGAGCCAACACACAGAATGCAGGTAGATAATATGCATGACTTATCAAAGGAAGGCTTGGGTTATTTTATTTTGCGTAGAGTGCTTTTGAATACAATTACTTAAAAATTCCCTAAGACCTAGCAGTTTGAACCAAATCATAATGGGTGAAAAGAATGCAATATCATTAATAGTGATACAGATTTTTCGTTCACCATATATGGCATCTTCACCATATGCTTATTTGCCAGCGTTATAAACGCTTAACTTGCCACTGGGACGACACCCAGGACAATTCAAACCAGGACCATCTGCAGCCCTTCACTTTTCCAATACCACCCACAAATATTTTTGGAAATAGAACTAACTCGAGTAAGTTCCCATGTCCGCCCATGACCGTGGGCACAGCTGCTCGAACAGTTTTACACTCTGTAGAGGTTGTACACTTTCACCACAAGAGATGAATTATCTTTATAGCCAACATGCTTCCTTAGGCATGAGACCCAGATAATTTATCACAAAGCCTTTACCTTACTCCGATCTAGCTAGGCACCACCCGCTGAGGTTTCACCGCTGAAGGGTTACACCACCACGATCGAAGCCCCTCTTGCGATAAGAGTCAAGTAAAACCTGTGCCTCACAGTGAGTAAACCAGTACACCCTAGCACCCACTTTCCACTGGTGATATCTGAACTAAACCCTTGCAAGTTATTCAGCTAGGTCGTACCCATATAGACTTGTGGTTGTACTGTTTTACATCAGGAGGTCATCACAAGATTCATCCTTAGTATTATCTGAGCGGTTCGACCACACTCCATAATTTGTGCTTCCACTGCACCACATACCAGCCCCTAAACCATCCGCTCAGATATTTAAGCAAGTTAAGAGTTTTGGGAGCATAAAATAACCATGTCAAAATATACCAGTCATTCCCACTATGACTGTCCGAATCAATTTCTCATGATTAAAAGTGATGCTTTGGGCCATTTCTTGCCCCGGGTTCCTAAACAATGCTAAGTATGGCATATAATTAAGGACTTATTTTTGAAAGCTAATCATTATAAAGTTTTCCACTAGGCGACAAGGCTCACATATGCAATATTCCAAAGAGGAGTGTAATACTTAGTCAAGTGGAACAATGGGCATATAGCTAAACTTTTAAATCAACATATTTTGCACATAATAACAGCATGCAATTTAATAATTTAAACGAAAGTAATTTGCATAAAATGTAGGTTCAACATGATCAAAGTATTGACTCGCTTGGCGCGGTTTACCGCGGTCTTGAGCTCACACAATGCTTTCTCTTGAACTTCGGGTCTTTTTCTTCTCTTCCCTCTTAATCTTGCTTGATCCCTTGATGCTTCAGGACTCCAGTTTCTAACTACGCGCTAAACGACTGAATACAGGTAAAAGCAAATAACTCAAAGGATCCAAATAAATCCGAATAAACTCAATTTAGCTTTATCCTAAGTTAATGGGTGATTCGGGTGATTTGAGGCAAGGTCGGCGGTAGAATATGATGACTCGATCGTTTATGTAATAATTCCTTTTATTATTTTTGTATGTATCAAGGCAGTTCCATGAGTTAGGTTAGGCCTATGACTCGATGCACGAGTTTAGCTGAGTATTTGTTGAGAATTAATATTTAGGGCATATACTATATGTATACAAATGTTAACTTACCAAATAAATTTTAGAGTCTGAGTGCATAGCATTTTATGGTGTGATATTTTCTGTGTCTTCAGTTATCACTAGGCTTAGTTCAATTTGCATTAGGATTCATTTGTATGGGCCCTAGTTTGTTATTCCATGCTCAACTCTATTATTTACCAAATCTAATATTAAGATTTAATTAATGGCACCATTATTATTTGACCTACACTTTAGGTATTATTAGGCTTAGTTTTATTATAATTTTAATTTATTCATCTGGGCAAAGCTTGTTTTACAGAGTCACATTTCCATGTTTGCTATTTAGCAAAATTTACCATTAAGGTTTATTTCATGGTGGTCTAACACATGTCAGGACATATATGTTTATATTATAAGCAAAAGTATGCTTTATTGTATGTGGATATTTAACCAAAGTCACTACTTCTTTTTACTAACTATGACCTCAATTAACTATTCAGGCTATATTGGTTGTTAATATAGTAAATAATCAGATATTAATTATTAAGTAACCTTATTTTACCTCCTAGTTAAGTTTACTACATTCCCTAAATTATCTCCAAGTATCCATAATTTTCTCCAAAATTCATATGAGCTCTAAAATTTCTGATTTTAGTTCCATTGGATAGATATTGAATTTAGATGAATTTAGAAATTTGTTTCATTCAATTTAGAGTTAAAGTGAATAAGTTATGCCCCTTTAAAGTTTTCAGTCTAATTTAAATCCAGAAAAGATTAAAATTCTGACAGGTGGGTCCCACTGTGCATTTTAATTCACTCTATTTATTCCTATTTTCTAGGTGTTGTATCTATGACAGGTGGGCCTGGCTGGTACTTAATTATATTTGACCTGGCCCACATGTCAGTGAGAATGTCTTTTATTAGTCCATCATTAGCATTTATGGAGGTCATTAATCCCTAGTTACTTGTCATTAGCATTAACTAACTGTGTCTAAATAGTAATGATGTGTACTAATTAACTTTGCATTAGTTACCATTTAATCTTTGATTATTACCTTAAATGCCCCTGTCCGGTTAACAAAAGACTTAATAAAAACCACCCGAATACAGCCGTATGGGGGGCTCGAACCCGAGCCAGCGGGGTGAGAGCGAGCGCCTCTAGCCAGGCGGGCTGGGGATGTTACCTGTCTGGCAAGGGGTATTCCTATTGAACTGAGCGGCAGTAGCCCAGAGCAGAGGAGGTCGAAGGCGGCGGTGCCGGCGGCGAGTGGCGGTCGGAGAGGTGCGGGGAGGGGCAAGAATGCGTTGCTGGCGCTATTGTGGTGTCGGCGGCGAAGTCGACGGGGCCCGGGAAGCACGGTGGCGGGCTAGCGGCATGTGGCAGCGGCGGCGTGGGGGAGGTGACCGTGGCCGGGGAGCTTGGGCGGCGAAGGGTGTCGGCTGCCAGTTGGAGGAGCTTCGGGGCGGCGAGAGGATTGATGCGGGGGATTGCCCGATATTCACGGCGTAGGATCGATGGAGATAATTTGGATCCGTGTAACCTGACGAACCGATGGCGCCAACCACTGTTAGAACAGCAACCTGCGACAAAAGAATTCGCCCAACCACACGCACGTGATCCCGTCTACTCGACCACCAAGTAGACGTGTCGTCGCTTCTGCAAATCACAAGGAATCACAAGAACGACGGGGAAGAACGCCCGATTCCCCTCTAGGTTGTATCTGTGTGTCAAACCCTAGGAAGAACAAGCGTATAGCTCTCTCTGAAAATAATAGATTGATTCATAGTGGTCTGCATTTTACAGAAGGGTATACAAGGCTATATTTAGCCAGACTCGACCAACAGGGAAAAAAACAAAACCCGACTCGTCCGCAACATAGAAACGTACTCGGTCAAGAAAACAAACCAACGCAAACCCGTAGGAAAACAAATCGGATTGTTAACTACTTCTTTCCCATGCAAATCTCTCACGTCATGCACCCAACTAATGACTTCCCTAATTAATCTTGTGCAATTAAGTGATGGCTCACGTCATTGTTTTCCTCACGTGGCATGCATGCATGCGACTAGATAAATCTTCCATTGCTCTATTCCCGTATGAAGCATTCATGCATGCATTTTTTTTCTTGATATTTCTTTCTTTGATTCGCTCCCTTTGTTGATTGTCTCCCGTACAAATCTGAGAACAATTAAAATACCAGAATTAGGTAGTAGCCAATTCTCATATATATTAAAACCAAATTCAACTAGGAGCGAGTTCACCTATTGATTAATCTTTTTAGCTCGTGCTCGCGTAATCGGTCCAGTCGTGATGTCCTCATCATCTTGTACACTTGAAGTGATGAACGTTGCACTAGTATCGACGAGACCTTCTAAACGCATCTTTACTTTAGGCTTGCACAAATCGAGTATGGGCCTGTATATAATTAAATAAAATAGTAGTAGCTCTGTATCTCCAAGTATAATTATTAAAGACCCAATTAAATTAGAGTTCACCTGATAATATTTAATATGGCTCAATAATTCCTTCCAGTTAAATAATATATTTAATCGAGAAGTACAAGACATGAGCGTATCGCGTCATCCTCCCTTCTTCAAGAAAAGCCGTCCTCGGCTTTTGATAACTGAAATTGTGCTAAACAAAGAATACAATGTATATGCATGGTATATATATTTATTATCAACACTTCTCTGTTTAGCACATCATGAACATCTGAAGACATAGTAATAAAAAGAACAACACGTATGCATGGTATATATATGAATCAATTTTGGTTCCATTCTCATTGTTTTGCACAAACCATTTAGTACAACAATAACTATAAGATGTAAGCATTGCAAATCTGTCATTCATATCATTCTCCTTCCATGAGAAAAGTCGTCCTCGACTTTGCTAAGTACATGGACAAGTCATTATTGGGCCAATCCAAATTAAGTTGTTCAAATATGGGGAGAAAATTTTTATTGCATTCCATGCTTCAATCTGCGCTACTCGATTATTTGTACATGATTTTACATTAAAGGATGAACAAGTAGGCTTAAGAAATCTTTTAGAACATGAAGCACTATTGTTGAAACTCATCTCATTGTGATCATGATATGGCACAAAAGATTGTTTATCCGAATTATGCAATTTAAAGTCAGCAAGCTTATCACATGTAATGCATATTCGATAGACATAGAACTTGTTGTCTACACCATAATCTCCGATTAAATTGAACTTATAGGTGTAGGCATAAGTACTAACTAGTGATTTTAAACATGAAATTTCAGCAACATTCTGAATCACACTAGATAGCTCTTTAGGATCATCGAACATGATATAATACAAAGAATCACTAGGAGATATTCGAGTAAGAACTTCCTTATGAGTAATTAATTCCACATTATGTAAATTGAGCACATTAAATTCAGAATGTGGTATTTCCAATTGGGCACAAAAATTCTCATAATTACTCACCTTTTCTTCATGAACTACCAATATATCACCCTTATTGTTACCTTGAACGTCCTCCTCAGATGATGTAGGTGATGTAGGTAGTGTAGCTTCAACTTCAAGTTGTGCGATTTGTTTAGCATTTAGCTTCTCTTCTTCTTTAACCTGCACAATGGGAGAAACAACACTAGAAGTAGAGAGTAAATCGTTAGTATAAAATACAATCTCACTTTTTCTATCATCTACTTCTCTCTTTTCTTTTTGTGTATATCTCTCACTCTCAATTTGGATGCTCTCAACCTCACATATGGTGGAATCACACAACTCACTCTTTTTATCACTCCCACTCAATTTGGCTATGTGGCTCTCATCCTTACATAGGTTTTGAAGTATCTCATCTTTTATGGATCGTGGGCCAGCAATGGCGCAATTACCATCAACCACGATCTCCTCATGTAACAACGGGGCAGCACTATATGACGCCTTGACCGAAGGGAAACTCCCATGCTCGGTCGTCTTCTCATGTGACGCACTAGTAAGGGCACACGAACTGAAGTGTGGACTCAGGTTAAAACATGATGTATGCCTCTCCTTAATTCTCTTCTCCTCCTCTATAGCATAATTCACAAGATCCTGCATACTACCATCATATTTCAAGCGACAGATGCAGCGATCTCGAATTCAAACCTCTTCAAGTAAGCTCTCTTTGCACATGCCTCTGTGATATTGGCACGATACATAGCATAATCTAGCTCATCATAATAAGATTGGACAGATCGACGTCCTTGGCGAATGCTCTTCATATGATGAAGTAACTCAAGCTCATACACATATGGCACAAACTTCTTTCTCATCACTTCCTTTAATTCTTTCCAAATAGTGACATATTGCTTCTCGTGATATCGCTTCCACCAAGTGCATGCATATTTTTCAAACTCCATGGTGGCTTGTGTCACTTTCTTGGCCGGACGACTTCAAACTTAAGGTCACATTCAAGTTGTTCCACCCATTCGAGATACTCCTCGGATTTATACTTCCATAGAATGGAAAATACAAGTATCGAGAGTCGCACCATGAGGAACGAAATGTCGGATATCCTGCCATTGTTAGTACTGCAAAAAAAAAATAGCAAAGAATATGTGGAATTTATGTGGAATCACTCATTCTCGCCTTCTCTTACCAACCGAAGTTCTTATGCGTCCTTGTTGGGATTGAAAAGCTGCAGGCACTTTGGTGTCGGTAGACAACACAAGGTGATAGATTAAGCGAATTCAATTGCACAAACACTGTTATAACAATGGCTTATATGTGGAGCTTGGAGAGAAAAATTTATCCTATGCAATCTGAAATTCTTGATGTTGTTAAGTTAAGTAATAGTCCAAGCTAGAAAACTTGCCTAAGTGCTGATCCAAAAGGTTTAAGTGAAGTGTATGAACGCACACGCAAAGATCAATGTGACTCGATGCAACAAAGGAATGAGCTAAATAGAAGCGATCTGAAATTGAGAATTAAATAGCTCGTTTGCACCAAGTACTAGGAGAGACGCTAGCCAATTGCAATAATATGAATGTAAGGGCACAAGATTGCTCAAAGGAATTAAATACACAAGCTGAAAATTATGAACTAGGAACTCACCCAAATTCGGCCAATGTTTCTTTCTTTCTTTCTTTCTTTTCTTTTCTTTTCTTTTTTTCTTTTTGCTCAAGCTATGGCTTCCTCATTTTTTTTCAACTTTCTTTTTTTTTCCAAAGGCTGAACTAGGTTTAATTGTTCCTTTGATTTTGTACAGGTCATAAATATTCAGCAATGTGTAAAATACTCAAGAGCAGCCCTAAACGCAATATTCAATAGCTAGTCTCAAGTTTCAAAGGAAGGTAGATATAAGTGAAGCTCAAGTAGCGATAATGTATTCGGTGATTTATGTAGGAAATTGTAGTTAATGGACTTTTGTGGGTTTCGTGAGACAATTGCTTTCGCCGCAACACCAACACATCATCGCACATGTGCTGATCAAGCAATGAGAATAGTACTCGGTTTCTAACTTCTTGTTTTGGATTTGGATTAAGCCAATTGAACCGGACACAATACTAGCAATTGCAACCATTTGTGTCTAGTTGAACAACACCGTGTTCGGATGAGATTACAAGAGGCGGATCACAAATCAACTAGCAAATAATTTTAGATTGAAGTTCTTGGGCGAGACTCGAACGCCAACTAGCAAGGCTCACCTACAAGCGCAGATCGGAAATATACTAGCAGGCTCAAGCGCCAACTAGCAAGGCAAGTTTGCGGCAGAGAGATTTTTTTTTGATAATTATGGTTCGGATGTAACAAAGGAAACGATTCAACGATTAAGCAACGCAAAGGAACACGATGATCAGCACGTAAACAAAAATTCTAATGGATCAAGACTTAACAAAACTCACAAAAAAATAACAGATGCAAAAACTAGGGTTTAGATTTTTTTTTGGCTTTTTGTGTATAGGAAAAAGATAAATCTAACTATGGGTAAATCGATCCTACCGTGTCAACCGCGCTCTGATACCAAGATGATGCGGGGGATTGCCCGATCTTCACGGCGTAGGATCGATGGAGATAATTTGGATCCGTGTAACTTTGACGAACCGATGGCGCCAACCATCGTTAGAACAGCAACTGCGACAAAAGAATTCGCCCAACCACACGCGCGTGATCCCGTCTACTCGACCACCAAGTAGGCGTGTCGCCGCTTCGCAAATCACAAGGAATCACAAGAACGACGGGAAGAACGCCCGATTCCTCTAGGTTGTATCGTGTGTCAAACCCTAGGAAGAACAAGCGTATAGCTCTCTGAAAATAATAGATTGATTCATAGTGGTCTGCATTTTACAGAAGGGTATACAAGGCTATATTTAGCCAGACTCGACCAACAGGGAAAAAAACAAAACCCGACTCGTCCGCAACATAGAAACGTACTCGGTCAAGAAAACAAACCAACGCAAACCCGTAGGAAAACAAATCGGATTGTTAACTACTTCTTTCCCGTGCAAATCTCTCACGTCATGCACCCAACTAATGACTTCCCTAATTAATCTTGTGCAATTAAGTGATGGCTCACGTCATTGTTTTCCTCACGTGGCATGCATGCATGCGACTAGATAAATCTTCCATTGCTCTATTCCCGTATGAAGCATTCATGCATGCATTTTTTTTCTTGATATTTCTTTCTTTGATTCGCTCCCTTTGTTGATTGTCTCCCGTACAAATCTGAGAACAATTAAAATACCGAATTAGGTAGTAGCCAATTCTCATATAAATTAAAACCAAATTCAACTAGGAGCGAGTTCACCTATTGATTAATCTTTTAGCTCGTGCTCTCGTAATCGGTCCGATCGTGATGTCCTCATCATCTTGTACACTTGAAGTGATGAAGCGTTGCACTAGTATCGCATTGAGACCTTCTAAGCGCATCTTTACTTTAGGCTTGTACAAATCGAGTATGGGCCTGTATATAATTAAATAAAATAGTAGTAGCTCTGTATCTCCAAGTATAATTATTAAAGACCCAATTAAATTAGAGTTCACCTGATAATATTTAATATGGCTCAATAATTCCTTCCAGTTAAATAATATATTTAACTGAGAAGTACAAGACATGAGCGTATCCGCGTCAAGGATGCTCCACCAGCGTGCAATCGACGGGAGGTCGACCGAAGAGGCGGCGGCCGGTTGCGGGGAAGAGAGCCGCTCCAGCGAGCACGGGGATTCTTAGGGCGATTAGCCGCGGTGGAAGGGTGAGGGAAGCATCTCTACCACTATAAAACCACCAGTTGTAAACTTTTCTACAGCTACCCCAACAAATGTCCCCCGCAGTCAAGGTCTCTCCTAGATGCACCAACCAACTGTTCCTAGAACCAACGAACCTTAGAAACGAAGGGACGATATCCACTGTAGCCTCTCCTTTCTCTTACTCACTCAAATCCAATGGCCCAGGTTGTTTGGATCTGCAGTACCCCTCCGCGTCCTGACGCTCGTCTTAATCGCGAAATTTCCGCTGGACGCTGCTCCCCCCCCCGCGCCGCGTCCCTCCTCCCGCTCCGCCCTCGCTCCTCCTCCAACTGCCGCCTCCCCCGCTCCTCCTCCTCCGCGTCCTCCCCCGCTCCGCCGCCGCCGCCTCCTCCCCCCACCCCCTGCGCCGCCGCCTCCTCCTCCTCCCCACCCCACCCCGCGCCGCCGTCTTCTCCTCCCCACACCACCCAACGCCGCCGCCTCCTCCTCCCCCCACCCCTCCGCCTCCTCCCCCCACCCCGCGCCGCCGTCTCCTCTTCCTCCTCCCCACCCCACGCCGCCGCCTCCTCCTCCTCCCCACCCCACCCCGCGCCGCCGTCTTCTCCTCCCCACACCACCCAACGCCGCCGCCTCCTCCTCCCCCCACCCCTCCGCCTCCTCCCCCACCCGCGCGCCGTCTCCTCTTCCTCCTCCCCACCCCACGCCGCCGCCGCCTCCTCCCCCCCCCACCCCGCGCCGCCTCCTCTTCCTCCTCCCCACCCCACGCCGCCGCCTCCTCCCTCCCCCCCCGCGCTCCCGTCGCCTCCTCCTCCCCCCACTCCGCCGCTCCGCCTCCTCCTTCCCCCACTCCTCTGCTCCGCCGCCTCCTCCCGCTCCTCCGCTCGCCGCGACGCCTCCTCCACACCCGCTGCCGCCGCCGCCTCCGCGCTCGCGCGCCTCCCCTCCCCACCCCGAGATCAGCGATTGCTTGGAGACGGTGGCAAACCCTAAATCCCAAATCGGCGGGAGGAGACGGTGGCACCTTTGAGCTTCGGTGGCGCGTGGCCAACCCCATGGGCAGCGGCGGCGGCGAGGAGGCAGCAGACGGCAAGCTCCACGGTGCGCACATGAGCGGCGCCCAGCATGGAGACGAGGAGCCGGCTGCCGGCGAAGCTCCACGACGCGCTTGAGCCGATGTCCAGCGACGACGATGAGCTCTTTTCCTTCCGCCCTTTCCTAATCTACGGCGCTTCAAACCCAAAACCCTCCTCCTCCATTGCCTCCCCTTCCCGCTCCCCGTCGAGGCCGCCTCGCCTCCTCCTTCTCGGCGCGGCGAGTGCGGATCGGCGCCGCGACAACCGCTCGGGACCGCTGCGAGTCCTATGGATTGCGATTCTGTAAATTTGGTTCAAGAAGTAATGCCGATGCTGAATTTTCTCATTTGTATCCATGCACGCCAAACTGGTATTGACATTGTATACCATATTCTATCTTTTTCCTCTTATTGCGCTCATTTTATGAATTGATCAGTAACACGTGTTTATGTTCATATGTACCGCATAACAAATTTTTGGGCTAATAGATCCAATTGAATTGCTCATTTTTATCTTTCGATTAATTGGTAGTTCTTACTTTATCAATCGTTTTGCCTTTTGAAGACCTCCTAGAGAGAATCTTCTTGAGGAAAAGTTTCTTACATTTTCAAAAAATAAAAGTGGTCAATCTTTTGCAGTTGACATGATCGTGGTGACTGATGGAAGCGAGGATATTGGGCACAGGTGATCCGGGAGTGCAAGGTATTGGCATTGCTATTGGAAAGTGGATTTATATGTTGTTCTTGCTGGAATAAATCCTCGAGGGTATGTTTTGTGGTACCTTCTTCTCCATCTTCCATTTTTAAATGTACTGTACATTGGTGAACTATTTTATAATGCAAATATCAAGATTGTTAAGTGATGCGATATTCTGATGATCGGAAACTGCAGTGTTCCTTTGTTTGTTCGGTGTTGGTTTATGTTGCAGGACTTAATCAGCTAAACTAAGAAATTTCTCAATGAAGTACATTTTCTGAAGAGGTTAAAGATTATTAATGGAAACGATGATACCATATTTAACATCTACAGGGATTTTTATAGATATAGGAAATAAAGTTTGTGTTACTTATCTGATAATGTGGCAGTTACTCCCTTTGCATCATAATTCAGGGAGATAAAAATAACTTCTAGAATTTTGGGTCATTTCTATACTGAATTAAGATGAAATATGTTTATCAAACTGTGCCAGTTAGCCCCTTTGCATCATATAAGACTGGGCGACTATAAATCACGTTGACATGTTACCTCACTAATGTGTGGCACCAGCGTATATTGCTCATTGCTTAGCTGTTATAATGTCTCTGTGCTCTACTGCTATTTATTTCCTACTGTTTACTTGCTTCTCATGGGGTTAGCATAATTTATCTTACTGTTCCAATGTTAATTACGTTCTTATTTTCTTCTAGGTTCTTCCAGTTATGATTGATGTGGGAACAAACAATGAGAAACTCCTCAAGGATCCTCTTTGTAAGATCTTGTTCGAATATTTCAATGTTGGATTTCCAATATTTGAAGTATATATTTTGTCTGATAAGTATGTGTTGTCTACTCCAAGCATGGCCACTGCCGCTACGCTTCGATTCCTACCAATTCGGCAGCACAAGTGACACAGAGACGCCTGAAGGAATCGAGCTCGCAATTCGTAGGAATGAATTGCTGCAGCAATTCATCGAGCACTCAGATGCAGATCCCATGGAGCTCATGAATTCAAGCCCGGACTGCGAATTCGCCCAATTTTGCGACCGGAAGTACAAGCAGCTCATCCATCCCGGCGTCTGGTATGTTGTCTTATGTATACACAGTGATTATCTGGTAGTAGCTTTATATGCATTCTGTCAACTTATCAACTCAATGGAGCCATAACCATACATAATCCCAATATCCTTCATAAAATTAACAAGTATAGCAGTTAGCATTTCAAGACACCAAAAGATCATAGGATTTAGAATCGATTGCCCTTCTAGAGGTAAGTTGAAATGATTAACTGGACATTCTATTGTGGTCAAGAAAGCTTAGATAAAATGGTAGTAGAGGCATATGTCCTAAATGCTTTCTTAACCTTTGTATGTTCTTACTCAGTAACCTTTGTATGTTCTTAATCGGGTATAGGATATGCACTAGCAAAGGAGTTTCAAGGTCGGTGATAATGTTATAATCTGCTCAAGATCAGGTATAGAAAGACCTGGTTACTTGTTCTTGTATCATAAATAAAAATGGGTATTTATTTTGAGACTAGGATGAATGACAAATTGATTTGCATGGCATGTTTCATTTACCTGTTACTTTCCTTTCCCCTATTTCTTATTTTGATGACCTATTGCCATTTAACACTTCCTGTGCTATTCTAATTTTATCCCACAGAAGGTACTCAATCTAGGTGCCAACTCTTTTATATCACTGATATGTCAAAGAGGTCTGAAATTTTAAATGGCTAAAAAAATGAAATGTTTCAGTGTTCTTGAGCCAATTTTAAAAAGAGGATGAAAAGGAGAACATACAAGTAAGTTACTGATTGATACAGTTTAGTCTTTCCTTGACATGCGATCTATCCTCTACAACTGAAAGGGTAGCATCTGCGATCCGTGACTTGAAAAAGGAATTTGGAGAGCAACATGTGTGGGTAGCTACTTCTGAGCTATTTGGTTCTTATATTGCCATTAAAGTTTTATTCATAAATTATGTTTTCTGCTTGAAAGTATTACAGTGCAACATATTTGACTTCTTAGTTGCTGTTGTTGCCATTTGTATTATCACAGGGAACTGTCTGTGATATTAGAGAAGGAAAGGATGTAAAGGCACTTTGTGGATTTTGCACGTGACAAGCTGAAGTATGAGACGTGAATCTTAATGAATCTGATTGTTCGTTTTATTTTTTACAAATTTTATCTTGTTTTGTATTTTACCGTAGCGTTAGCACGGGCACTATACTAGTGAAGAAGGTGTTGGTGAGCTCTAATGGCTTTTATAGGCGGTGGAAGAGGCGGGCAACGGGCGGGGCATTTTGTCACGTCGGGGCGGCGGTGGTAGGCGGCGGCGCCAGCTTGAATTCGGGCTGGCGCGCGTGACCTCTCGGACAGCCTTTTGTGCCGCGCACACGAGAGGACGCGTCAGGGCAGGGGGGCAGCAGCGAATCCGGGCGCATGCCTGCCACGGGGAGGAAAGCTGAGCGCGGGGCAGAGAAAAGAGAAGGGAGGAGGAAGGAGAAGCTGCGCGCTGGGAGGGGCCGCTGGCCAGAAAGAGAAGGCGGGGAGGGGGCGGGGCCTGTGCGGCAGTGGGCGGAGGGCGAAGGAGCGGGCTGGGCCGCTTCGGCCGAGGTGGGAGAGGAGCGGGGATGGTGGGGTTGGGCTGGGCTGATGGCTGGCCTGACTCCATCTCCGCATTTCTCTTTTTTTATTCTATTTATTTATTCATTTATATGTTTTTGTGTATGTAGCTTTTATATTTTATTCCTTTTTCTTGCTCACAAAAATTTCATGTTTCCTTACTACTGAATTAATCCTTGCATTTTGTAGGCATATTTATATGTATATCTAAATACTTCCGTATAAATATTCACTTGGATTTATATTTCCCTCATTTACTTTTATTGTCATGTGCCCCACTATGCCCAAAATGAAATTTCATGTTTTAATTCAAGTTTCTCCCTCCTTATATTGGATCATCTTTTCAGATTCGTATTTTAAATTTTTAATTCTCTATTATTTGAACATGTTTGTTCCTTTCTTGAAATTTTACTTTTTGGAACCTCAACGAAATTTCAGAAGAATACCTTAAACTCCAAATTCAAATACAACATATTACAAAAATAATTCAAGAAATTCATATTTTTAAATTTAAATTTTTTAGGATGTTACAATATCATACCATTATAAACTGAATGAATTATTAAATATCATCCAACCATCACGAGAAAAAAATTGTTTAAGTACCATCTATGTAAGTTCTAACTTATTCTTCCACACAAAAGTAAATGACAATTAAAGTCTAAATGCATTCTGTGCATTAGGCTGAATTTGCTAAGAAATCAGAGACTTCGTCTGCTATTTTCTTGGGGGTGATGCACAGACTGATAATACTCACGCGAACACAATGGGCAAACACATAGATAGGAAAGACACAGTAAAAACTTCGCACCATTTTAGTTTTCTACTCTCTATTATTCCTTTTCGAATATGCTACAATAAAAACTAACAAGCAGTGCTTTAATACTTTCCTTTCTAATAAAAGTAGTACTAATATCAAAGCAAACGAAGAGGTAAATAATACTATCAACTATTCATAATACTTTAAAAACTACTGAAACCACTATTAAGTAAAGCATAGAAATACCTCTCAAAACTGAAAAACCAGACACAATCTTTAGACTACACGCACACACGCACTCGATGGCTAACAAACCTGTCCAACTCTAAAGCATATAACCCACATGACCCGGCCATATCCCTAACATTTCGAATCATGGACCAAACTAATCAACGTGCAAGTTTTCTTCAAGTTCTGAACCTCCAAAGAGACTCTGAACTACAGAACACCTGCTGTCTACTGACCTGAAACACACCAACTGATTTAGTAAGCTTCAGACAAAAATACAAACTCCAAAAATTGACTGGAACAAACAAGGAAACAACAAGACTAACTTCATCATGCAATGCAAACGATGAGATAACTCACTTCTGGAAGACGAAGGAGTGCTTGCTCTCGCCGAAGATGATCTCGATGGTGGCAAACCTGATGAACTTCCTATACTTGTTGGCACCGCTGCACCTCACGCAATCGTCTCAACGTAGTGAAGAAATTCCTTCGTGCTGTTCCTTCATAGTTTCTCCCTATTGCTTCGATTGTAGAGCAATTTAGAGACCTGAAGACAATGACCATGGAGGAGATCATCGGTCGTCTTAAGGCGTATGAGGAGCGCATTCGCAACAATAGTAACAACGGCGATGGACAAGTCTTGTTGACCCACGCTGAGTGGGAGATCTGATCATCGAAGCGTGAAGGCAAGAATACTTCCAGAGGTGGTGGCCAAGGCCGTCAGAATCGGAAGTTTGATAAGGCAAAAGTGAGGTGTTATAATTGTAACGTTTATGGGCACTTTGCTTCAAAATGCCCCAAGCCGAGAATGAAGAAAGCGTTTCTTGCTGAAGCGCTCAGCGATGATGAATCAACACTGCTCTGATGATGAGTTCAGTCAGGGATGTTGAGAAGATGTGTCACCGTCCAAACTCAAGTAAGGTGAAAAGAAATTAGAACGTTGAAGAGATGTGTCACTGTTCTGTATCAAGTATGAGTTTAGTAAGTCATAGTTGAGACTGACTGTCTCAATGTTTTAGAATCTTTGCATCTGGATGAACTTGTGCCAGTTAAGTTGAGTTCCTATCTGTAGCTTGCATTTAGAACGATTCATGTGGAGGTGTGGCTGGTAGTTTATAATGTATTGAGACTAAAACAACAGTATGTCAAGTCAAGATTAAAGGGGAGATTGTTAGAAATAATCTTGACTTAGAGTCCAAGATGTAGTAGAGTTGTGCCCAACTTGAAGTCCGAATACGTATACCAGTAGGAGAGTATTAGCCTATATATTGAGAAGACTTGTAACCAGTTTAATAAGGGGGAGCAAGTAAGAGAATAGAGAAATTCAAAAATTCTCCTGTGTTCTCTCAGTTTATTTGTGATGTATGTGTTTTCTCTTGGAACAAAGTTAACAGAATTTTGGGCCAATCTGCCCCATGTGACCAATTAATGCTAATTGTAGCCTCCTCTCCGTAGAAATTCTAGTTTTGGCTCCCTCGCATGCCTAGGGAGCGAGCCAGATCACCTCTCGCACCTAGGATGGTGTCAGCAACCTCGCGCGCCCAGGGACCTATGCGTTGTAGCAAGTCTCCAAGGAGAACAGTTAAAATGGACACTTTGTAGGAATTTTTAAATATAGGAACTGAGATCCAAAAATAATAATTTTTTTATGGAGGCTCCCAACACAATGTACTTGCTTACGTACTTTTTCCAAAAATATTTACCACTATGAATTTTCTCAAAAATTTATTTAATTATATTGTTTTAGGAATTTTAATATAAAAATGAGGTCCAAACAGTATGAAATTATTTTGAAGGCCCATTACACAGTGTACTTGATTGTGTAGTTTTTTTATAATTTTTAATTTTCTGAAATTGTCATGGAAATTAAGGGTTTAGGTCACTTCTGAGACCTAAACCCTTAATTTCTAAGACAATTTCATAACTTATAAAATTATGAAAAATCTAAAAACTCAGTACACTATATAATTGGCTAAAACTGGAATTGCTATGCGAAGGGGCTACAATTGGGATTAATTAGCCACATGGGGCCAGATTGGCCCAAAATTCGTGCGGCTGTGGCTGCAGTAGTAGGACAGCTGCCTCCTCAGCGTTGGCGTGGGCGCAGTAGGAGCAGTAGTACTGCTGCCATTATGTCAGATCCGGATTTAGCTAATCCAGAATCCTTTATGAAACCATTGTATTATTCTTTGGATCATATATAGTGCTCACAGATACATTACTGAATTATTTCATATATTGTATGAACCATATTATTCATTAATATTATACATCAGAGTTTAAATAGGCCACATCGGACCAGGTTTAGAATAAGGGCCGACTGGGCCAAATAGATACATTACAAAAGTGAAAGCGGAAGCGATAGCAAAAGGGGAAGGCAAACCTTGCACAAGCAAACAACTAAGGGTAAAAGAATGCCTTACTATTTTCTAAGAATCTGAATAATAGATGTGCACACAATCATCAACATAGTCTGCCTAGCTGAGGTAAGAAGTATACTACCACAAAAAATCATAATCTCTTTAGTCTTCTCCTTCATCAACTCTTGGGGTATCATAGTACACATAGTGATTTTGATCCACAAGTTCTAAGGTATTTTAGTGAGTGGGGATGAGCACAGACAACAGTGCTCTATGAGCCAACACACAAAATGCAATATTATATATGCAAGGTTCAACAAAGTTAGGTTTGATTTCTTTTATTTGCAAAAGGCATTAGTAAAAAGTTACAATAAGTAAGAAATTCCCTAAGACTAAGCATTTTTGATTAAACCATGTATCTATTAAAGAGAATGAAAGTGTGCAATATTAATAATAGTGAAGGTTCCATCCACTTGTTATATGGTTACATTTACCATATGCTAGTTTTTTTTACCAAGTACATCTACCCATTATAATCATTGGGCTACATCCACCTAGGGCAAATCCAAATTCAGGGCTACATCTACCCGACGAGTTTTTATTCCACCCACAAAGTTTTAGAAATATATACTAACTCGAGTAAGTTCCTATGCCCGCCCATGATTGTGAGCGCAGCTATTCGAATAGAAGATCATCACAAGACCTTTACAATGTATCTCCCCAATGAGGCCACACTCGCTAAGGTTTCCACTATTGTAGAGCTACGTCCACTTGCTCCAGAAGCCCCCTCTTGCGCTGCATGGAGGATGAAACCAGCACTCATCCCGTGTTCCACTGGATGGCACAACCCACACCAGGTTAATGCAAATTAGTTAGCTAGATTGTACCCATTATAGACTTATGGTTGCACTATTTTAAATTGAGTGGTTATTACAAGATTCAGTCCTTGAAGTTATCTGGGCGATGCTACCACATGTTCTCGTGCCATGCTAGGTGAGGCACAGGATTCACTGGAGAAGCCTATTGATGGTGAGGTCTGAACGACGCTAACTGGTGGCGATGGTGAGATCAACTATAGTTTGGTGCGGCAAAGGCGAGGGAAGGGAGGGCAATGGTGGGGGTGCAAGGAGGCTCGAGAGACCACAACTTTGGCTTAAATAGCCAAAGCAGAGGGCGACGACCGTTGGGTAAACAAGGGCAAAGCGGTGGGGCACTACTGGTGTACAGGGTGAGGCAGCGGAGTTAGTGCATGGCGGGGCATGCGCGGAGGTAGAAAGAGCTGGCACACAACATGGGGAGTAAATGAGATGTGAGGGGGGAGGCAACAATCAGGCATACATGGTGCGAACGTGGCAGGTGTGCCAAGCTATGAGGGGTAGTGCACAGTGCGACAGAAAGGAAAGGAAGGAAGGAGAAGGCATGCACAGGAGGGGGAGGCAGAGAACTACAGTGACATAAGAGTCAACAGGCGTGCGGGCGGCATTGCTAGGGCACGCATGGAGCGGCGCGCATGCGTGTGGGCACGGCAGGGGCGCGCAGCAGAGATGGAGGGAAGGAGATGGGCCGGGCTTGGCCAAGGCCAAGGGCCTAGGGGTCGAGAGGGTGGAAACGAAGTGGGCTTGGCCTATGCCAAGATTTGGGCTTTGAATTCAAATTGAATTTAAATTTTGGTTGAATTTGATTTGAATTGACTTGCAAATTTGAATTCCAAATTAGGTTTTTATTCAAGCACTTTGAATTCCCAAAATGGGATGTCACAGATCCTGATGTAAGATAGGTCTCGATCTTCCGATGGATTATAATTTAATTGGTAGAGAATAATGCTGACGATGAAGCTACTTAATCAAAACACGATCAAGCCAACCAATAATTGCTACACCACGCTTTGAGTCATTATTAACCATACTAAGAATGCGGTTGACCTGATCACAAAGATTAATTCCTGTAAGCAATCAAGAACAAGCAAGAACAAGAATAAAGAGTAATCTAAAAATTGCTAGATATAAAAGTCACATAATTAGAGTTGAGGTTCTGTAACATGGATCTGTTGGTCTAGTCGACACAAGAGACAACGTGGAGTTTGCACAAAGGGCTTAATTGATCTAAATAAAGCCTAAAGAGTTCAAAGGGGGGTAGGGGTGAATATATGAGTTGGAGAAGAGAGAGGGGCAGCCAAGGGTCATCCAAGGGTTGGACATGCACCCTAAGAAAGTTACAAAGCCATTGGGCCCAAGTGGAGGTGGCGCAACACCGTTGGACTCGGATTCAAAAATAGCTCTGACTTGTTTTCATGATTTCTTTGCGCACAGAAGCAATTTTGAGGTGAAGCTAGATATATTGGAAAAAGTACAAGATAAGCTTTCCATCAAGTACTCACTCATCCCAAACGAACTTTGGATGCGAATTCTATGCATGTTTGAAGTTGGTCTTATTAGGCTAAATAAATGTTAGATTGTTTTGGTGATTGCGATGCGACCAACAGGTTTATGAAGCTGAGGCCTCACCCATTAGATGGAATTGGAATAAGCTTACCAACAAGCATAAGAACACTTGAATCGGACTCCGTTTGTGAAAGTTATAGCCTTTTTATTACAGACTTGTTGGGCTAGTCCGAACCGATTCCGAATTGAGTTCTGAGTTGATTCCAAGTTTGATTTTGGTTTGGCTTGAAGAAATTCCAAATTGGGCTTAGAAACCTCATCCAAAACTTGGGTTTTATGTTCTTGGACCTCTCTCCTTTCGCTCTCTCGCTACATGGGTTTCTTCCTGGCCTTCTTTTTCCTTGTTCTTCTCCATTGATTTGGCCCTAGCCTCCTTTTTCTTCCCCCCATTCTAAAATCTTCCATTTGTCAAACCTGAGAATGTACAAGTAGTGACATGAGGTAGTACTCCATCTCATGAATAACATTAGTAGAAAAGAGAGAAACGAGTTCACCTCAATGTTAATCTTCTTGGCAAAAGCTTTAGCTCTTCTAGTAAGCTTATGTTGTTTTAAAGTAGATAGATTGCAAATAACATATGGAAAATATAACTAAGGATGTCCTCATTAGATCCTACCCCCTTTAAAATTAATCTTGACCACGAGATTATGACTACTCGGAGAGAAACAAGGGTAGTCTATCCTCAAGTGATCTTCATGCTCCCAGGTGGCTTCTCTCTCTTGGTGTGGTTGCTCCATTGGACTTTGCAGAGACGAATGTTCTGGTGTCTTGTTTGCTTCTCCATGATGTTGATAATCATGACTAGACACTCTGCATACATCAACTCTTTTTGGAGCTTGATGGTTTCTACTGGAGCTTAGTCTTCTAGCACTCTGAGGCACTTTTTGAGCTATGAGACATGGAACACGTTGTGTACGTCTACCAGACTTGGGGGTAATTCCAGCTGGTAGGCTACTTCTCCACGTTTGGCAGTGATTAGGAATGGACCAATGTATCTTGGTGCGAGCTTGCCATTTCCTTTGGACCTCTGAACTCCTTGAAGAGGTGGCACCTTGAGATAGACATGGTCTCCAACTTCAAAGGTCAATTCCCTACGACGATTGTCAGTATAGCTCTTTTGTTTGGATTAGGTGGTTTGTAGTCAATCTCTAATCAGGCGAACTTTCTCTTCTACCTACTTTAGGGTATCTGGCCCAAAGATATAGCCTTCTCTTACTTCTGCCCAATGTAAATGGGTTCTGCACTTTTTGCCATAAAAGGCTTCGAATGGAGACATCTTTAGATTGGACTGATAGTTGTTGTTTTAGGAGAATTCTGCATGATGTAGGCATTTCTCCCAATCTATGGTAAACTCCAAAGCACAAGTCCGAAGCATGTCTTTAAGGGTTTGGTTCGTCCTTTCTATTTGTCCATCACTCTTAGGGTTGTATGCCATGATGAAAGCCAAGTGGGTTCCAAGGGCTTCATGAAGACTAGCCTAGATGTGTGAGGTGAATTGAGAACCTCGATCTGAGACTATTCTCTTAGGTACTCTATGTAAACATACAATGCGTGCTATGTATAATTCAGCCAATCGGTCTCCCTTGTAGGTGGTCTTCATGGGGATAAAATGGGTGGCCTTCGTTAGTCTGTCCACTATGACCCATATGGAGTCATATCTGGATTTGGTCCATGGCAAGCTAGTGATAAAGTCCATTCTAACTTATTCCTACTTCCACCGAGAGATTTATAGTGGCTGTAGTAGACCTGCAGATCTCTGGTGTTCGATCTTAATCTGTTGGCATACATCACAACAAGCTACATACTCTACGATATCTCTCTTCATGTGACGCCACCAATAAAGGGTCTTTACGTTTTGATACATCTTGGTACTCCCTGGGTGCAGAGAATATGTTGAGCTATGGGCTTCTTTACGTATTATATTCTTGAGATCGTTTTGGTAGAGAACAGAGAGATGTTTCTTGTACCATATGATCTCTTATTGGCCTTTAGTCATTTTGGGGGCTTTTTCCTTGGTCATGAGGTGCTTGATTATCTGGACACAAGAATGTCCTTCTTGGACAGACTTAATATGTTATTCTAAGGTTGGGTGTACTTCCATAGCGGCTATGGTTCCTTGGTCTACTTTCTCAAGTTTGAGTGGTTCCATTCCTTGTAGAGCTAATGTTTTAATTCTTGGACCATGATATTACTGTAGTAGGACTTGCGGCTCAATGCATCGCCTTCCTAGGATAGTAATGGCCGTGTAGATCATAGTTCTTGATTAACTCTTGTCACATCCTAAAAATTCGCTTTCTGAAAAATTTAATTGTAAATTAATTATTTTGATGTATTTGGATCTTATTTGGATTTATCTGGATTTTATTTCAAAATTTAAAGCAAGAAAAGGTATTTTAAAATTTTTATTAAAGCCAAAAAGAGTTTATTTTATTTTTCCTAACCTTCCATAAATTTTTAATTAATTTTGGAGAATTTTCTGGAATTAAAAGTCAATTTTCAAAGTTAAAAAGTATTTTATAAAATTATTAAATGCAAATTTGAAATTTTAAAATATTTTTCCTAAGTCTAAAATGCTTCCAGGAATATTTTATGATTTTTCTAGAATTTTTAGGCATTAAATATCATTTTTCCAAGCGTTTATAAAGTTTCTAGTATTTTTTGAAATTTATTCCGAAAATAAAAATCAAATTAATCCTATCCCGCCATGCGTCGCCTCAGATTAAATCAACCTCTCTCCACGTTTTAATCCTAGCCACACATGATCACTTACCCCTTCATAACCATCCAAAGACCCTCATCCACTCACTTGCCACGTGTCGCGAATCCGACGGCCTGCACTCTTCACTTACTCTCACTCTCTATGACACATGGGACCCATATGTCATATCCTTCTTCAACCTCACCTTCTTCCTCCTCCCACCCTCTCTCCTCCACCATTAAAACCGAAATGAAGCTCAAATCCCGCCGTTTCTCCTCTTAACTCCCGACAAAGTGTGGAAACTAAGCCCTAATCACTCCACTCTAATCCGCCGTTTCCTCTTTTAATTCCCTAATGCGGAGCATTAATTCGCGAGCCCCAAACCGCCGGCCTCCTCCTCTCCCGCCTGTAAAACCCTCCATAGCCTTCTTCGCACCGCCTCCTCCGCCTCCTTTTCCCTTCACGGCCGGCTGTTGCAGCCACCCCACCGCCTCCCGTCGCCTTACCGCCGCCCCAACAAAAGCCACCGCTGCCTCCTTCTAGCGCCGCCGCCGGCCGCCCAAACTCCCGCCGCCTCCCCTCATCCGCCGCCGCCACTGCTCCCTCCACGCGCCGCCGCCGGTCATCCTCCGCGCGCGCGTGCGCGCGCGCGTGGCGGTTTTGCCGTGTGGACGGCCACGTGGCCGCCACCTCGCGCCCGCGTGGCGCCATGTCAACGGAGCGCCACCTCAGCCCTAATTATTCTCTGTGAGCTTGGTCCACGGTGGGCCGGGCCCGCGTGTCGTAAAATTCAAATTTCGAATTTTCGATGACGTCATAATTAAGTTTTTCCCGTATAAAAATAAATCCCAAAAATCGGCCTTTTCATTTTCACTCCTTTTAATCTTTCGGAAGCCATAACTTTCTCATTTTAACTCCGATTTGAGCCGTTAAAATTTCTAAATTTTTCTAAAATCCTAATCTATCTAAATATGTACTCTTTTTGAATTTTATTTAATTTTTTTTTTCAATTTATTTGTTTTGTTTGTCTGTCTTCTCGCGCGTAGATTCCGCCGTCGCTGAGGATTTCGTCGAGTCGCAGCAAGAAGAACCAGTCAGCACTCAAGAAGGTAAGTCACCTTTGATCGTCTTGAACCTATGATTTTGAAATGTTTTAATTATTTCAAATTATGTGCATTGCTAATTATATAAAATATTAGTTCAAATCTTAAGGCATTAGTTATATCCAACCTTGTTATGCCCTCAATTGAATTTGAATGCCATGTACCTATGTAACCCTAGAATTTCCTTTGTCTCAATAATGAGAGTATCATAATTATTTGTGAATATTAGAATGGTAGTATAATGCTTAGTCATGCTATGTAGTACCCTTGAAATCTTGAAAATGGAAAATTATGAATTGTTGTAATAAATTGTGTTTCTAAAGTTTAGTGATGATTGGAGTTGCCACTAATCCTTTAAAATAAAATAAAATGTGGAAATTGGTTTAGATTAGGTGGATGGTTAGTTTGGGTTGGTGCAGAAGCACGAGATCTTGTAAAGAGTATGTTCCACCCTAGTCAACTAAGGACCGACGCTTGTGTTTGTCCAAACCGAGCACTCACCGCACAACCACAAGTCTATATGGGTACGACCTAGCTGACTAACTTATGAAAGTCTAGTTTAGGTGCCACCAGTGGAAAGTGGGTGCCAGGGATGGACTAGTTATTCACGGTGAGGGACAGGGATTTACTGTACTCATATGGGGCAAGATGGGGCTTCGGTTCGGGCAGTTAACCTACCTGCAGTGAAACCTCGGCGGGTGGTATCTAGCTAGATTAGAGTAAGGTAAAGGCTTTGTGATATTTTATCTGGGTCTCATGCCAAAGGAAGCGTGTTGACTTTTAGGATGATTTATCTCTTGTGGGTAAAGTTGTACAACCTCTGCAGAGTGTCAAACTATTCGAATAGCCGTGCTCATGGTCAAGGGGCAGGCAAGGAATGCATTCACATGGTAGATTTCTGGTTTTGGTTTTAAAAATCAAAGTTTTGTATTCCGAGAGTGGAGGGAACTCTCGGAAGAATATCCTGGCAGTTGGAGCCAGAGAGGGTGGATGTAACCCGCAGTTTGAACTTGGTCAATAATTTGAATAGCTAGTGTTGGTAGATGGAACCTTCACTATAGAGTTAATGATAGTTCTGTTAAAACAATTGCTTTGTTAAAATGTTGCCTTCAAAAATAATTAATGGTAATTGAAATAAAATTTTGCTTTGTGCAAAAGAACCATATAGCCTTCCTTTGTCAAGCCTTGCATCTATTGCATTTTTCCCAAGACTTGCGGAGTACTTTATGTACTCACATACTACACTTAAAAATAAATCTCAAAAGATTATGAAGCTCAAGAAGGTGACTACGACTACTGCTTCGCTTGCGGCTGTGATGGATTTTTCCCGGAGAACTAGGTCGCGCTTCCCCAGTTAATTGCCTGTGGCGTATTGATGGGTCTTCATCGAGTTTATCTGTTGCTTCCGCTTTATTTTATGTGTGCGAGGTCTTGAAACCTCAATTGTAATAATGAGACCTTTCGGTCAAGATTTCTATTATTGTAATAAATCGTGAATGGTGATGTATTCATTTCTGGTTAACTGTGTGCACTAGCTTTGATCTGGGACTAGTGCGGTAATACACAGAGGGACCGGGTTTGAGAATCCGGGGTCCCGACAGAGATGGTATTAGAGCCAATTTGACTGTAGAACGAGACCTAGATTAGAATGGTAAACAATAAGGACTTATGTTTATAAAAAGAGCATATTAAAAAGATATAAGCCTCTTTGCTTCTACTCTCTTTTTACTTTGTATCCCGTTCTTGTCTCAAAGTTCTCTTGTTAAAACTTTTTACTAATGATCTTCTCCTTTATTTCAACTTTGTAGATGGCCGGCTCAACCTCCGCTGCCCCGTGGGACTACTACTCACATGGAGGGAATGCTGGATCATTCGCTAGCCTCCTTCGGCAGCTTATGTAGTGTCTGGAGTACCGTCAGCCGCCTATCTTCAGGGGGCGGAAGACGCGGATCCTGGATCGAGACTCTTGGTCGATGGAGGTATTCCTGTATGCACGGGAAGGGGAATTCAACTCCCACACCTACCCCATCAAGCATCCCCGGTCCCGCTGCTTTGATGCTGTCCAGGATGCAGCCCACCTTGCTATTGATGACTTGTGCCATATGCACAAGGATGCTATGCACCAGTCCCCCTTTTGCTTCTTCATCAACCCCAGGGCAGGACAGAGGTATCCAAATCCCTTTGATATTCCAGCTGACGATCCTCGACTGTCGCATCAGGTGCAGTGCACGCAGACAATGGCAGTCACTTATGCTAGAGCTTTGGAGGAAATTGGACAGCTGCGGATGCTGCTCACTTCCAGTTACCAGCACTCCGACACCCTCCGAGCTCAGCTTCGACAGAGCCAGGCAGCAGAGTTCGAGTTGGGACGTCTCCGAGCTGCAGCTGACTACACGCCATCTTCTCCCGCACCAGTTGTCGTCCCCAACAACCCAGCTCCGGCTCGACTTTCGGGACTCCGCACCAGGCTTACAGCACGGAAGAAGGTGCGACGTCCGAGTCCACTACCCGACCTCGACATCGGCGAACCCAGCAAGAGGCGCAAGCTTTTCCGCTCTCGCTCGTTTCTCGGCCGATCGCCTGGGCCAGAATCGGCCTCGCCGAGTGTGATTGTTCGCGACACCATGTGAATGAGCGCCAGGAGGACCCGGAGGAGGATCCAGAAGAGGATCCAGAGGAGGACCCCGAGGAGGATTCGGAGGAGCGCATCATCGTGGAGGATGAGTAGTTAGTTGAGTCAGTAGTACCCAAATAAATGTCCACGTTCTTAGAACGCTTTATTATATTTTGGTGTGCTAGATGGACTGTACCAAGCCTATGTGCACTTGTGGTGCAGCCATCCCTGAATTTATCTTGATTTTAATAAAAGTTTTCCCTAAGTAGTTACTGGTTTCTCTTTGTGTGTTGGCTTGGGATGTTATTTAGTCTCCCTAATCTCTTACCTATGCTAGTTCCCTCTTACCTTTTGCTAACCCTGGAAACCGCTTCAGATGGTGAACACAAGGAGCAACCTTGGCAGTAGCCGTAACCCCAACGCT
The DNA here is from genome assembly GCA_036346575.1 of Dendrocalamus sinicus. NCBI lineage: Eukaryota > Viridiplantae > Streptophyta > Magnoliopsida > Poales > Poaceae > Dendrocalamus > Dendrocalamus sinicus. The sequence continues at coordinate 6,573,387 of CM070653.1, read as the reverse complement.
CAACCAGAGGACAACATTCCACCACCTCCTGCTCAAGCGCCCAACTTGGAGCAGATGATGGCCATGCAACTACAGCTTCTACAAGCCTTGGCTCAGAACCAAGTGCAGCAAGCTCCTCAGGCACAAAATCAGGCACCTCAGTCCAAGTTAGGAGAGTTCATGAGGACCAGACCTCCTACATTTGCTGGTTCAGTAGATCCACTGGAGGCAGACGATTGGATCAAGGATATAGAGAGAAAGTTGATCCTAGCTCAGTGCAATGACCAGGAAAAAGTGTTGTATGCCACCCACCAACTCAAAGGAGTTGCTGCCAATTGGTGGGAAAAATACCGCGCCGCTCATCAAAATGCACAAACCATCACTTGGGATGAGTTTGTTGAAGCTTTCCGCACTACGCATATTCCTACGGGAATAATGGAAATGAAGAAGAGGGAATTTTTCCAACTGCAGCAAGGAAACCTCAGTGTTTTCGGATACCTGAACAAGTTCACCCAACTGTCCAGGTATGCATCGGAGGAGGTCACATCCGATGCCACAAAGATTTGGAGGTTTATGCAGGGACTTGATCCCAATCTCAAGGTGCAGCTGGTGTCAAATGACTACCCAACTTTCCAGCACATGGTGAATAAGGCCTTCCTACAAGAAGATGCTCAGCGTCAACTGTATGAAACCCGGAAGAGGAAGTTCCAAGCTCAGCAGGGAGCAAGCAGCTCTCGATTTCGCCCCAACACACCTCAGTTCCATAAGCCCTCAGATTCAAGTGCGCCAAGTACTCCATTTGCTGCCCCTCGTCCCAATCCTCAAGCTCCCCGATCGGGCAATGGTGGTCAACCACAGCAGAACAGGACTTCAGCAGCATGAGTGCAGTGCTTCAACTGCAAGAACATGGGGCAATATGCCAAGAATCGTCCCGAGCGCCAGTGTAACTCCCGTTCGTTTCAACCTGGGGACCACGCCAGCAAGAGCTCCAACTGCAGGTCAAGGCCGTGGGGCACCGCAAACCCCAAGGACTCCGCAGACAATGAGCAGAGGACACCTTAACCATGTCACTGCGGAGGCAGCCCAGGATGCACCCGACGTAGTTCTGGGTAAGTTTCTTGTCAACTCAGTACCTGCATCAGCATTATTTGATTCTGGAGCTTCGCATTCTTTTGTGTCAAAAGATTTTGTCGAAAGATATAATTGGGATGTGCGTTTGCTTAAGAACCCTATGCTAGTCCAATCACCTGGAAAGGAAATGAGGACTAACACAGTTTGCCCTAGTGCAACTGTAGATATAAATGGTGTAAAGTTCTTAGCGAATCTTATTATAATAGACTCCAAGAGTTTAGATGTAATACTTAGTATGGATTGGTTAACCAAGTATAAAGGGCAGATAGATTGTGCAGATCGTGCTGTTACTATTACCAACTCGGATGGAATCCAAGTAAGGTATAAGTCAAACATATCTTCTCAAAAGAGGTGTGGTTTGAACAGTGTGAAGGAAGTGACCCTGGAAAAGGTACCTATAGTAAGAGAATACCCAGATGTGTTCCCTGAAGATTTGCCGGGAATGCCGCCAGACAGAGAAATTGAATTTGTTATCAACCTGGTACCTGGTACAGCTCCGATTTCCAAGAGACCTTATCGTATGTCTGCGAATGATTTGGCTGAAGTTAAGAAGCAAATTCAAGAGCTGCAAGATAAAGGTTTTGTAAGACCAAGCTCATCACCCTGGGGAGCACCAGTACTGTTAGTGAAGAAGAAGGATGGTAGTCTTCGTATGTGTGTGGATTATCGATCTTTGAACGATGTGACGATCAAGAACAAGTACCCTTTGCCCAGAATAGATGATCTGTTTGATCAGTTGAAAGGATCATGTGTCTTCTCGAAGATCGATCTTCGATCAGGTTATCATCAATTGAAGATAAGATCGGAAGACATACCAAAGACAGCATTTGCTACCCGTTATGGATTGTATGAGTATGCAGTGATGTCTTTTGGTCTAACCAATGCACCCGCATACTTTATGAACTTGATGAATAAGGTGTTCATGGAATATTTGGATAAGTTTGTGGTTGTATTCATTGATGATATTTTAATATATTCCAAGAATGAGGAAGAACATGCAGAACATTTGAGGATAGTTTTGGAAAAGCTCAGAGAAAACCAGTTGTATGCCAAGTTTAGTAAGTGTGAGTTTTGGTTGAAGAAAGTGGCTTTCTTGGGTCACGTGATTTCTGCAGGAGGAGTGTCCGTAGACCCCGATAAAGTAAATGATGTGCTCAATTGGACACAAGCTAAGTCAGTATCTGAGATCAGAAGCTTTTTGGGATTGGCTGGTTACTATCGTCGCTTTATTGAAGGTTTCTCCAAGCTTGCAAGACCTCTTACCCAGCTGCTAAAGAAGGAAAAGAAGTTTGAATGGAGTAAATCGTGTGAGGATAGTTTTCAAGAGCTGAAGAAGAGGTTAACTTCTGCACCGGTGTTGACGCTCCCGGATATTAGAAAAGTTTTTGAAGTCTTCTGTGATGCGTCAAGGCAAGGATTAGGCTGTGTTTTGATGCAAGAAAGAAAGGTAGTAGCCTATGCTTCAAGGCAATTGCGACCCCACGAGGAGAATTACCCAACCCATGATCTAGAGCTTGCTGCCGTTGTGCATGCTTTAAAAATATGGAGGCATTATTTGATCGGTAACCGTTGTGAGATCTACACGGATCACAAGAGTTTGAAGTATATATTTACCCAGCCCGATCTCAATATGAGGCAAAGGAGATGGCTCGAGTTAATAAAAGATTATGATGTTGGGATACATTATCATCCAGGCAAGGCCAATGTGGTAGCTGACGCCTTAAGCAAAAAAAACTTACTGTAACGAATTGTTGATTAAAGACAGCATGCCCGCACTTCAGGAAGAATTCTAGCGGCTCAACTTGGAAGTAGTGGAGGAAGGATTTCTGGCTACTTTAGAGGTTCAACCAACTCTAGAGGACCAGATCAAAATAGCTCAAAAGGAGGATAAGTATGTCCAAGAGATTAAAGAAAACATGAAGAAAGGGAAAGCACCAGAATTTTCAGAAGATGAAGAGGGTATCATTTGGTTTGGGAAAAGAATCATTGTACCTGAAAAGAGAGAGATAAAGGAGTTAATTCTAAAGGAAGCCCATGAATCTGGATACTCAATTCACCTTGGAAGTACAAAGATGTACCAGGATCTCAAAGAAAGGTATTGGTGGTCAGGTATGAAAAGAGAGATTGCTGAGTATGTAGCCTTGTGTGATGTGTGCCAGCGGATTAAGGCTGAACATCAGAGACCTGCTGGACTCTTGCAACCATTGCAGATTCCTGAATGGAAATGGGAAGAAATTGGTATGGATTTTATAACTGGATTACCGAGAACCAAATCAGGGTATGATTCAATTTGGGTTATTGTGGATCGTCTGACAAAAGTCGCCCATTTCATTCCAGTAAAGACCACATACTCTGGGGATAGACTCGCAGAGTTGTACATGTCAAGAATTGTGTGCTTGCATGGAGTTCCAAAGAAGATTGTGTCAGATCGAGGAACCCAATTCACTTCAAGATTTTGGCAAAAGCTACATGGGCTATTGGGCACCAATTTAAATTTCAGTATGGCCTATCATCCACAGACAGATGGTCAAACGGAAAGAGTAAATCAAATTTTGGAAGACATGTTGAGAGCCTGTGTCTTAGCAAACAAGACTAATTGGGATCAGAGTTTGCCTTATGCAGAGTTTTCCTATAATAATAGTTATCAATCCAGCTTGCAAATGTCTCCTTTTGAAGCATTGTATGGCAGAAAATGCAGGACACCATTGTATTGGAAAGAAATAGGAGAAGGACAAGTGTTTGGACCAGATGTGCTGAAGCAAGCAGAAGAGCAAGTTCGTCTAATCCAGGACAGATTAAAAACAGCACAAACATGACAGAAAAGCTATGCAGACAATCGCCGGAGAGCGTTGGAATTTGTACCTGGAGATCATGTATATCTGAAAGTTTCGCCTCTCAAAGGGATGCGACATTTTGGAGTCAGTGGAAAGCTTGCTCCTAGATTCATCGGACCATTCCCTGTTTTAGCTAAAAGGGGAGAAGTTGCCTATCAGATGAAGCTTCCGCCTCAGTTGACAAAAGTGCACGACGTCTTCCATGTGTCTCAGTTAAGGAAGTGTCTCAGAGTGCCAGAAGAGCAGATGTCCCTAGATGAGGTTGAGATAAAGGAGGACTTAACTTATCCAGAGTATCCAGTCAAAATTTTGGATGAAGCAGAGCGTTGTACCAGAAACAAGGTCATCAAATTCTGTAAAGTGCAGTGGAGCAATCATTCTGAATCGGAAGCAACTTGGGAGCGTGAAGAAGATCTAAGAGCAGAGTTCCCTAGTCTTTTTCTTAGTCCGTCCGAATCTCGGGGTCGAGATTCCTCCTAAGGGGGGTAGGTTTGTCGCATCCCAAAAATTTGCTTTCTGAAAAATTTAATTTTAAATTAATTATTTTAATGTATTTGGATCTTATTTGGATTTATCTGGATTTTATATCAAAATTTAAAGCAAGAAAACGTATTTTAAAATTTTTATTAAAGCCAAAAAGAGTTTATTGTATTTTTCCTAACCTTCCCTAAATTTTTAATTAATTTTGGAGAATTTTCTAGAATTAAAAATCAATTTTCAAAGTTAAAAAGTGTTTTATAAAATTATTAAATGCAAATTTGAAATTTAAAAATATTTTTCCTAAGTCTAAAATGCTTCCAGGAATATTTTATGATTTTTCTGGAATTTTTAGGCATTAAATATCATTTTTCCAAGCGTTTATAAAGTTTCTAGTATTTTCCGACATTTATTCCAAAAATAAAAATCAAATTAATCATATCCCGCCATGTGTCGCTCTCAGATTAAATCAACCTCTCTCCACGTTTTAATCCTAGCCACACATGATCACTTACCCCTTCACTTACTCTCACTCTCTATGACACATGGGACCCATATGTCATATCCTTCTTCAACCTCACCTTCTTCCTCCTCCCACCCTCTCTCTCCTCCACCATTAAAACCGAAATGAAGCTTTGAAATCCCGCCATTTCTCCCTCTTAAGTCCCGATTAAAGTGTGAAAACGGAAGCCCTAATCACACCCCTCTAATCCGCCTACTGCTTCCCTCTTTAATTCCCTAATTATGGAGCATTAATTCCGGCGAGCTCCCAAACCGCCGGCCTCCCCCTCCTCTCCCCGCCTATAGAAACCCCCTCCATAGCCTTCTTCAGCACCGCCTCCCACCGCCCCTCCTTTTCCCCTTCTCGGCCGGCTGTTGCAGCCGCCCCGGCCGCCTCCCGTTGACTTGCCGCCGCCCCAACAAAAGCCACCGCTGCCTCCTTCTAGCGCCGCCGCCGGCCGCCCAAACTCCCACCGCTGCCGCCTCCCCTCATCCGCCGCCGCCACTCGCCGTCCCTCCCGCCGCCGCCGGCCGGTCATCCTTCCGTGCGGCTGCGTGTGCGCCCGCGTGGCCGGTTTTGCCCGTGTGGACGGCCACATGGCCGCCACCTCGCGCCCGCGTGGCGCCATGTCAACGGAGCGCCACCTCAGCCCTAATTATTCTCTGTGAGCTTGGTCCACGGTGGGCCGGGCCCGCGTGTTGTAAAATTCAAATTTCGAATTTTCGATGACGTCATAATTAAGTTTTTCCCGTATAAAAATAAATCCCAAAAATCGGCCTTTTCATTTCCACTCCTTTTAATCTTTCGGAAGCCATAACTTTCTCATTTTAACTCCGATTTGAGCCGTTAAAATTTCTAAATTTTTCTAAAATCCTAATCTATCTAAATATGTACTCTTTTTGAATTTTATTTAATTTTTGTTTCAATTTATTTGTTTTGTTTGTCTGTCTTCTTGCGCGTAGATTCCTCCGTCGCTGAGGATTTCGTCGAGTCGCAGCAAGAAGAACCAGTCAGCACTCAAGAAGGTAAGTCTCCTTTGATCGTCTTGAACCTATGATTTTGAAATGTTTTAATTATTTCAAATTATGTGCATTGCTAATTATATAAAATATTAGTTCAAATCTTAAGGCATTAGTTATATCCAACCTTGTTATGCCCTCAATTGAATTTGAATGCCATGTACCTATGTAACCCTAGAATTTCCTTTGTCTCAATAATGAGAGTATCATAATTATTTGTGAATATTAGAATGGTAGTATAATGCTTAGTCATGCTATGTAGTACCCTTGAAATCTTGAAAATGGAAAATTATGAATTGTTGTAATAAATTGTGTTTCTAAAGTTTAGTGGTGATTGGAGTTGCCACTAATCCTTTAAAATAAAATAAAATGTGGAAATTGGTTTAGATTAGGGTGGATGGTTAGTTTGGGTTGGTGCAGGAAGCACGAGATCTTGTAAAGAGTATGTTCCACCCTAGTCAACTAAGGACCGACGCTTGTGTTTGTCCAAACTGAGCACTACCGTACAACCACAAGTCTATATGGGTACGACCTAGCTGACTAACTTATGAAAGTCTAGTTTAGGTGCCACCAGTGGAAAGTGGGTGCCAGGGATGGACTAGTTATTCACGGTGAGGGACAGCGATTTACTGCACTCATATGGCGCAAGAGGGGGCTTCGGTTCGGGCAGTTAGCCTACCTGCGGTGAAACCTCAGCGGGTGGTATCTAGCTAGATTAGAGTAAGGTAAAGGCTTTGTGATATTTTATCTGGGTCTCATGCCAAAGGAAGCGTGTTGACTTTTAGGATGATTTATCTCTTGTGGGTAAAGTTGTACAACCTCTGCAGAGTGTCAAACTATTCGAATAGCCGTGCCCACGGTCAAGGGGCGGGCAAGGAATGCATTCGCATGGTAGATTTCTGGTTTTGGTTTTAAAAATCAAAGTTTTGTATTCCGAGAGTGGAGGGAACTCTCGGAAGGATATCCTGGCAGTTGGAGCCAGAGAGGGTGGATGTAACCCGCAGTTTGAACTTGGTCAATAATTTGAATAGCTAGTGTTGGTAGATGGAACCTTCACTATAGAGTTAATGATAGTTCTGTTAAAACAATTGCTTTGTTAAAATGTTGCCTTCAAAAATAATTAATGGTAATTGAAATAAAATTTTGCTTTGTGCAAAAGAACCATATAGCCTTCCTTTGTCAAGCCTTCCATCTATTGCATTTTTCCCAAGACTTGCGGAGTACTTTATGTACTCACATACTACACTTAAAAATAAATCTCAGAAGATTACGAAGCTAAAGAAGGTAACTACGACTACTGCTTCGCTTGCGGCTGTGATGGATTTTTCCCGGAGAACTAGGTCGCGCTTCCCCAGTCAATTGCCTGTGGCGTATTGATGGGTCTTCATCGAGTTTATCTGTTGCTTCCGCTTTATTTTATGTGTGCGAGGTCTTGAAACCTCAATTGTAATAATGAGACCTTTCGGTCAGTACTCTCTATTATTGTAATAAATCGTGAATGGTGATGTATTCATTTCTGGTTAACTGTGTGCACTAGCTTTGATCTGGGACTAGTGCGGTAATACACAGAGGGACCGGGTTTGAGAATCCGGGGTCCCGACAACTCTAATCATCTTCTCTGTCGTAGGTTGAGGTTTGATTGAGTGAAGATATACTTGAAGCTCTTGTGGTCAATGTATATGTCACAATGGTTTCCAATCAAGTAATGCCGTTAAATTTTCAGAGTGTGCACTACTGAAGCTAACTCCAGGTCATGGGTTAGGTAGGTGTCCTCATGAAGACAGAGTTGTCTTGATGCATGTGCCATGACTTTTTCTCCTTACATAAGTACGCAACCAAGACCTTGACGCGAGGCATCACAGGATACTTCAAAGTCTTTATGTATGTCTGGTAAGACTAACACAAGAGCAAAGGTTAGCTTCTTCTTCAACTCTTAGAAACTCTCCTCATAAGTTTTTGTCCATTCATACTTCTCTTTCTTGAGTAGGTGGGTTAGTGGTCTGGCAAGCTTCGAAAATCCTTCGATAAACTACCTTTAGTATCCAACTAGTCTGAGAAAGCTATGCACCTTCAGTAATGGAGGTGGGACGCTTCCATTCCAAAATAGCATCTACTTTAGCTTGGTCGACTACTACTCCTCCAACAGACATAATATGCTTGAGAAAACTAATGCCATGTAGCCAGAACTCACATTTGCTTTCCTTGGTATACAGTTGGTACTCCTTGAGCTTCTCTACCAAACGTAGGTGCTCGACGTGTTCTTTAGCATTCTTGGAGTAAATCTGGATGTCGTCGTGAATACCACCACAAACTTATCTAGGTACTCCATAAATACTAGAGACCATGTGGTTGAGACCCCATGTGTGTGATGAGTAATTGACATCGGTTAGGAGAGTTGAGTTTGGCTTGTGTGGTTCAAACCTTGACGTTGCGTGGTGCAATTGGGCTCGGTCGGACTTGGTCAAACCTGGTCAAAATGGTTAGGATGCATATTATGTCGACTTGTCAGGTTTGGGCTATTTCATTAATGCATTTATACTTACATGTATCGAGCGGTGCTATTTGATATGTTTCTTGTCTGTGTTGGCTGCAGGACGTCGAGGCGGAGTCGTGGTGAGGCACAGAGGACCGAACTAGGCGTAGGTGGTGCCGAGGTCAGAACGGTCGAGGTGTGCCGAAGACGGCGTGAACTCGAGGTGGTTGCGAGTCGTGGACGACAAGGAACGCGGAAGCTTCCCGGAAGGTGCACGAGGGGCGTTTCAGTAAAAACGCAACGCTCACAGGCGAGAGCGGGTTCTGTTGGATCTGGCAGGCGTAACGGGTTGGAGACCCGTTAGCCAAGGGCTATATAAAGGAGGGAGTGGCTGCATGCCCCCTCATGGCTTTGGGAGAGTTTTAGGGTTTGCTAGAGTCAAAAGAGGCTTTGTGAGTTTGTTTTGGCTTTAGGCTTTAGTTGGTGAGGCTTTAGTGGTTGAGAGCAGGAGGTGAACTGAGGGTGTTCTGTGTCTCCTTCGATGTGTTCTTGAGTCTCCTCTCCAAGAAGCATGTAGAGAATGTGTGAGTTCTTGAGATGGAGAGGGAGAGGATGAGTTGAGAATCCATGTAATCATTCCTCTTGTTCTAATGTCCATGCGTATCGGGACTCCTCTGTCATCCTTTTGATTCCATGAATGAAACTCTGAAGTTTATTCTGTGTTCATGCTTCTGTTCTTCGTTCCTCTCATTTTGGGTGATTTCTTGACTTTCTTTGTTGTTTGTTGTTGGGTAGTACCAAAATGGGTTGCTCTGTGATGGGATGATGCCTCAAAATCATTTGATCGATTTTCCCAATAGCAAACCTTGTTTAATCTCAGTTTTTGCTTTTCGGGCTGCTCTGTTCATATTTTGCATTCCTAGGGTTTTGGTGTGAATCTCGATTCCCTTCTTGAGATGGCATGAAATTTGGCATGTTGAATCCTGATGCTATTAAGTAGCTACCCTAAAAGTTTCATGGCCAAGGGATCAAAGATTGGGGAGTAATTTGGTTTTTGGCCCTCTCTCTGTAGAAGTTCAGTTTTTGGCCTTTCTAGGGTTTGAGGTGATTCTTGTTTTCCCTTGAGAGGTAGTGCCCAGATTTGAGTCTCAGGATCTCAAGGTTATTCCCTAGTTAATCTCTCAGTTTCATGCTTAAAGTATTAGAGATTAATCGGGAATTTGGATTTTTGGGCAGCTCTCTGTAAGTTTTAGGTTTTTGCCTCAAATCCTTAATTCTTGGTCATGAGTTATATTTCTTTGATCTCCTAGGTTTCTCTCGCTATTGTAGCCTTTTCTTTGCTGTTCTAGGCCAAAAGGAATAGGGAGAAACCCCAAATTGCACTGGGATTCGAAGTCTGATTGCTCTACAGTTTATTGTCTATTTTTCGGACTTCTCTGCTCTGTCGTCAGGTTAACTGGTCAGACCGCCCAACGTGAAGCGGTCAGACCGGTGGCATGCAAGCGGTCAGACCGCTCCATGCATTGCGGTTTGACCGCCCGGGTGGTGAATCTCTGATCTGACTTTTGTTTTTCTTGCTTCTTGGTTGTCTTGCCTTCTCTCTTTTTGTTTGAGGCTTTTGTGAGTTCTTGAAGCCCTCTTGATAGCTCTGTAGCTACCGGAGAGGAGTCTCTTTTAGAGTACTTTTGAGGGGTTAGTTTTTCAAGAATCGACATTCACCCCCTCGACATTCACCCCCCCTCTGTCGCCATTTCGGTCCAACAATTGGTATCAGAGCCGGTTAGCTCTTCTCAATAGATCTTAACCGGTCTCTAGAGCCATGGCAACGGACAAGTACTCGACCAAGCCCCCGGTCTTCGATGGGATCGACTATCCCTTCTGGAAGAGCCGGATGGAGACCTACATTCAGGCTCAGGGCCACGCCATCTGGCGTAAGGTCAAGGTCCGATTTGTTGCTCCTGCCGATGAGAACATCAACGCAAGAAATATGCATGATGTTGAGGCAAACGCTAAGGCAAGGAACATCATAATCCAGGGCCTGAGTCGTAGCGAGTTTGACCGCATATCTCATCTTTCGTCCGTCTTTGATATTTGGGAGACCCTCGATGCTTACCATGAGGGCACCACCCAAATAAAGACGGTGCGATAGGACCAGTTCAAGCGAGATTACAACAAGTTTGAAATGCTCGCTGGCGAGTCCCTCGATGAGTGTTTTGCGCGTTTTCACAAGATTCTGAGCAACCTCCGAGCGGTTGGTCTCACATACCCCGACTCGGATAACGCTCGATAGATGCTTGCTGCACTCGACCTTTGTGTTTGGGAGATGAAGGTGACTACCATCAAGGACACCACGGACCTCTCAACTTTGACTCTTGATGTGCTGTACTCACGCCTCAAGACTCACGAAATTGACATTGTCTCTCGCAAGTCGAAGTCACAGTCGATGGCCCTAGTCACCGATCCGGTTAAACCTCGGTCCTTCTTCCGATTGTGTGGATTCTCCCTTGCTGCTCTCTGTGACATAACTGATGATTAGTTAGAGCAGCTTGCGGATGAGTAGTTACCCTCCTAGCTCGGAGATTCTACCATGCTTACAAGAGGAGGAGGGACGGAAAGAGAGGAGGACCCGTGATCTGCTTCAAGTGTGGTGGCCCCAACCACATTCGAGCGAACTGCCCCAAGCTGGGGAAGGGCAAAGGTGACTACGGCGGTTCGGGGAAGAACGACTACATCGACAAGAACCGCAACAAGAAGCCCTTAGCTCCTGCACAAGGCAAGAAGAAGTTCCGCGACCTTAGCAAAGCCAAGAAGCTCTTCCACCGCGTCCTCACCGCCTTCGACGACCTCGATCTCAACGAGGTGGAGGGGTGGAGCGACGACGATGGAACGGACGAGCAAGAACCCAAGGGCGGCGACGACTTCTCCGGCATGTGCTTCATGGCCCTTGAGGGCGAACTAAGTGACAGCGAGCTGTACTCCAACTCCGACGAGGTATCCCCAACCTACGACCAGCTTAATGATACTTTTCTTAAGCTAGGTAGATTCCATGCTAGATCTAGAGCTAGGTGTAGCGAGTTGGAGAAGGAAGTAGAGAGTTTGTCACGGGAGCTTACTTCACTTACATCTGCTCCCTCCCGTGACGATTGTGATGTATGTTCTGCTTTGCTGGATGACATGGAGAAGCTAAGGACCTTGCATGATAGTGTGTCCTCCGAGCTTGACATGATTAAGGTGGAGAACATTAGTCTTCTTGCTGAGCTTGAGATGAGTAGGGTAGTTCCTGTTTCATCTATTACTGTTGAGACTAGTGCATGCACGTCATGTGAGGATAAGGACAATGCATTTAGAGGTCTTTACACCATGTTGCTCGATCTGCCCGAGACTTGTGAAAACTGCAATAATTTGAAGATGAACCTAAAACGGGCAGATCATAAAATTGCTGAATTACAAGCTTTTCTTCTTGAGCCTATTGCTTCTTGTGTGAATCGTCCCAAGCTTACTGCTGAGCTTGAAGCTGTCTCCAAACAATTTCAAGAATTAGTTGATGACAACAATAGATTGGCTCAAAATGCTTCTAAGGACCCTGTTAGCTCACCATGCATTAATTGTAACAAACTAAAATCTGACTTGGTTGCATTAGATGAAAAATGCGTGAAGCTAACTAAGGACCTACTAGAGAAGCCACCTTCTGCTTGTAATGTGTGTGCTGTTGAGGGGGAGAAACCCAAGGGTAAAGTTGAGACGCTTAGCGACGTGAACCAAACTGCTAGCAGTAGGACTGTCCCTTTTGAGTCGGTTGTGCGTGCACAAACCATTCACTCTTCTGCTATTGGTTCTTCATCTGCTCCCTTACCTTCTGCTACTCCTTCTTCCCCTGCTCTTCTTGCACCTCTCTCTTTCGGGAGTGTCAGTACCTTATGAACACTCTCGAGAGATTTGTAGGAGGCAAGAAGAAGCTTAATCTTATCCTAGACCAATCTAAGATTTGTAGATTTAATCAGGGTCTAGGATATGATTTCTATGAGGACATGAGGAAGCATCCACTTGCCGTGCTTAGACCCATAGCCGCAGGTGTGATCGCGATTGAGCCCAAGACCGAGAAAGTCCAATTTAAGTCAGCGGGCTTTGTCCAACGGATTTCTGATAGCAAGGTGATTCCCCCTGCAACTTCTACCTCTCAGAAGGCGAAGCCTCACCGTGTTACTTCTACTTCTGTCAGAAGGAAGAGCATTGGATCGATCGATGCTTCAGGCGCGCCAAGATCGTGTGTAGAGACTGTGTTTGTGATATTAGGCGTATTCAGGGTTAGCCTCAGACCTTGAGTGCACCTAAGACCCACACGAGGTCTAGGCTTGCTTTTGTTGATGGGTTTGGGCAGCATCAAGGACTTGGTTTTTCTGAAATTTCTGGTTTTTGTCCTCATGCTCCCTTTGGTCGTGACTTCCGCCGTTCTGAGGGTAGATCTTGTTTTCCCCGTCGAGATGACTATCCGTGGCGTGTTCAGTGTGTTGCCGGTACTCCGACTCGCTCGCCCGTAGCAGTCGGACCCAGCAACAGCTTCAGGTCTACACGTAAACCTTCTGCTTCTTTGAGTGACAGCGAGTGTAGGGTAGATAGAGGTCAGTCGTGTTTGACTACTTCATCTGCTCGACGTGTTACTCAGTATTGGGTGCCAAAATCACTCTTGATTTACCCCAGTACTAAGACTTTACTCTCTGTTTGACTCAGGTTCGCCGGGCAAGGAAGGGAAAAGTTTGGCTCGTAGACTCCGGGTGTTCACGACACATGACTGGAGACTCCCGTTGGTTTTCTTCCCTTGCCCGTGCTCTAGGTGATGAGACTATCACCTTCGGAGATGCTTCATCTAGGCGCGTCATCGCCAAAGGTACAGTGCACGTTAATGATTCTTTCATTTTGAAAGATGTTGCCTTGGTTAGTAAGCTGCAGTATAATTTGCTTTGTTTCTCACCACCGATGACGGTTTCGAGGTGAGCTTTAAGAAAAACAATTGCAAAATTCTTGATCCTTCGTAGTCCGTTTATGGATTTCTCATTTTGGGAGGATCTTTCGTGCTGATTTTTCTGAGTCTTCTGGTGATCCTCTCAGGTGTTTAGTTGCTTCTGAGTCCCACGACCTTTCTTTCTGGCATATGAGACTTGCTCATATTGGATTTGACCATTTGACCCGAGTTAGCGGCCACGACCTCATTCGTGGTTTGCCGAAACTCAAGATGGTCAAAAATCTAGTTTGTGCTCCTTGCCGGCACAGCAAGATGGTTGCCGCTTCCCATCCTCCCACGATTACTATGACCGATGCACCAGACACCGCTCCATATGGATACAGTTGGACCAGCTCGAGTGCAGTCAGCAGGAGGGAAGTGGTATGTCCTTGTCGTGGTCGATGACTTCTCGAGGTACTCTTGGGTGTTTTTCTTAGCCTCGAAGGATGAGACGTTTACACATTTCCGAGGTCTTTTCAGTAGGCTTTCCGTTGAGCTCCCGGGTGCCTTACGAGCGATCCGCAGTGACAATGGCACGGAGTTCAAGAATTCCTACTTTGAGAGGTTCTGTGATGAGACAGGTGTAGAGCACCAGTTCTCTTCTCCGCACGTCCCACAGCAAAATGGCGTCGTGGAGAGGAAGAACCGTACCTTGGTCAAGATGGCCAGGATGATGCTCGATGAGTACTCTACACCGCGGAAGTTTTGGGCTGAGGCTATAGCTACCGTGTGCCATGTTTCAAATCGAGTTTTTCTTCGGGCACACTTGCACTGCACTTCTTATGAGTTGAGATATGGGCGAAAGCCCAGTGTATCTCATTTTCGTGTGTTTGGTTGCAAGTGTTTTATTCTGAAGTCCAGGAACCTAGACAGGTTCGAGTCACGTTCTTGTGATGGCATCTTTCTAGGTTACTCGACTTCTTCGCGGGCTTATCGGGTTTGGAACTGCGAGTCTAGCAAAATGGTAGAGACCTGTGAGGTGACCTTCGACGAGGCCAGTCCGGGGACTAGGCCCGATATCTCAGGTTCTTTAGAACAGTCCGAGCCCATATTTGTGGATGATGAGGACGATGGAGATGAGGGTTGTCTACCCGATCCAGTCCCTCATCCACCCCTTGAGGTGCCTTCTTCCACCGCACCTCGAGGAGATTAGCCCATGCCTTCTGTTTCTTCTGGAGCTAGTGGCTCTGTTCCTACCTCTTCAGCTCATGAGGTAGAGGCCACTTCTTCATCTCATTCAGGACCTCCTAGACATATCCAAAAAGATCATCCTTCTGAGCAGATTATTGGAGACCTTTTTGAGCGAGTCACTCGTTCAAAATCTGGCATGTTTCATTTCTGTCTCCATTCTGCCTTTGTTGCATCCTTTGAGCCCAAGAACGTTTGTTATGCTTTCTCTGACGAGTCTTGGGTCAATGACATGCATGAGGAGTTAGAGAACTTCGAGAGAAACAAGGTTTGGTCGCTTGTTGAGCCCTCACGAGGTCACAATGTCATTGGGACTAAGTGGGTGTTCAAGAACAAGCAGAGTGAGGATGGTGTGGTTATTCGAAACAAGGCTAGACTGGTTGCTCAGGGGTTCTCCTAGGTTGAGGGTCTATATTTCGAGGAGACCTTTGCCCCTGTAGCTAGACTTGAGGCCATTAGAATCCTGCTTGCCTTCGCAGCTTCTAAAGGTTTCAAGCTTTACCAGATGGATGTCAAGAGTGCCTTCCTCAATGGCTTTATTGAGGAAGAAGTCTATGTAAGACAACCTCCAGGTTTCGAGAACCCCAAATACCCAAACCATATCTTCAAGCTTTCCAAAGCTTTGTATGGACTTAAGCAGGCCCCTAGAGCTTGGTATGAGAGGCTTAAGTCCTACTTGTTGAGTCATGGTTTTGAGATGGGTAAAGTAGACAAGACCTTGTTCATCCGCCGGCATGGCACTGATCTTCTGCTCGTCCAGATCTATGTGGATGACATCATCTTTGGTGGCTCTTCACATGCTCTCGTTTCCCAGTTTTCCGATGTCAGGAGCTCGGAGTTTGAGATGAGCATAATGGGTGAGTTGAGTTTCTTCCTTGGCTTCCAAATCAAGCAGACTCGGGATGGTACCTTTTTGCATCAGGGCAAGTACGCTCGAGACCTTCTGAAGTGCTTCGATATGAGTGATGGTAAGCTGGTATCCACTCCTATGGCTACATCAGCTTCACTCGACCCAGATGAGGACGGCGAGCCAGTTGATCAAAAGGAGTATCGTAGCTTGATAGGCTCCCTCTTGTACCTCACTGCCTCGAGACCAGACATACACTTTGTTGTGTGTCTATGTACTCGCTTTCAGGCTTCTCCTCGCGTATCTCTCTGCCAGGCGGTGAAGCGCATTCTTCGGTACCTTTGAGCTACCATTGACTATGGTATCTGGTACTCTTCCTCGTCCTGTCTTTCTTTGAGAGCCTATTCGGATGCAGACTTTGCTGGCTGTAGGATGGATAGGAAGAGCACTTCGGACACCTGCCAGTTCATTGGCACTTCTCTTGTTTCTTGGTCTTCTAGGAAGCAGTCCGGTGTTGCACAGTCCACCGCAGAGGCCGAGTACGTTGCTGCAGCCAGTTGCTGTAGCCAGGTGCTCCAGATGGTCTCGACCCTGCGGGACTTTGGGTTAGTTATCGATAGTGTTCCACTCTTTTGTGATAATACTTCTGTGATTAACATTGCTAAGAACCCAGTGCAGCACTCTCGGACCAAGCATATCAATATTCGCTATCACTTTCTTAGAGACCATGTAGAGAAGGGTGACATCGTGCTCCAGTTTGTGGAGAGTGACCACCAGTTGGCTGATATCTTTACCAAGCCTTTGGATAGCTCTAGGTTTTCAGCTCTGCGGGGAGAGCTTGGGGTGGTTTGTCCTTATGGACTGTTGTGAGGGGGAGCTTTTTGCTTTTATGCTCTTACTCCTTTCTGCTGCATTGCATTTGGGTGCATTGGGTTAGTCCTTCTGGCATAGGTTAGAGTGGTCTTTTCGTCTAGTGTTTAGACTTCTTACTCTTATCTTGTGATTCTAGGATGCTGCTTGTTAGCTGTCTCTCTTCTCACTAGATTGAGCTCACTCACTTCTTATAGGTTCTAGCAAAGGTTGGGCCACCCTCGGGTAGACGGGGTATGTGTTTGCTCTCTAGTGTGTTAGGTGGTCAGCTGATAGTTCTGGAGTCATATGGGGTAGATGAGAGTTAGTCTAAGTCATAGTATCCTCTTTATCTCGTCTATGCTTTAAGGACTGCCCTTTCGGATTTTCTTTGCCAGCTTCTCTTGTTTATTGCTTTGGTTCAGGGGGAGTTCATTTGGAAGCTTCTGGAGTTTAATATTGATATAACTCAACTTGAACTAAAAGTTGCATCTCATGTTAAGGGGAGCTGGATTTTCTTGTATTTTAGCATCTCGCATTGTAATATAACTACATTGAGCCTTGATTATTATCCTGTTATGACATGTTTACAATGCTTTACACCGTGCCATGACTTGTGCTTATTTGCTAGATTGCTCATGACTTCATATGTGTAGACTAGCTTTTGCCATGATAAGTTAATTAAAATTGCTCCACTTGAATTAAAACTTGTCATGCTACCTCTCGAGATTAGTTTTTCTTGAGTTATCCTTTTATGATTCATGCCATGTCAAATAGGCTGAGTTGAGCGTTGAATCTCTATTGAGCTTTAGACTGAGCTATGTTAGTTCTTGATGATGCATAAGTTAGTGCAATCTTTTATGAAAGCAAAAAGATCTCTTTTGTGCGAAAAAACTGATCTTATCAATTCTTTCTCATGAGACGGCTTGCCATTGCACAAGGCATGAACTCAGGGGGAGTTTTGGATGACCTAGACCATCTTCTTAAGCTTCGTGCTTGGAGTGGTCGCATAAGGCTTGAGATCTAGCACATGACTAAACAAAAATCTTGGTTGGAAACAATCATGAGTTTCTCAAAGTAAAAATATGTCAATTGTGCTCAATTTGCTAAAATTTCAAAGGTTACAAGTACTTTAACAAATGTTTCACTCTTGAGCTTGTAGCACTCTAATTTGACTCAATACTAGCTTCTTGGTTCCGCTTAGCTTATTGACATGGTTTGTATCATCCTTGGATATACCTCTAGCTAGACTATGATCATGGATGACTTGACATGCTAAGAATTTGCACTAAAATTTCATATTGTGACTTAACTGGTTTAGCTGGCTTATACATGTCTTGTCATGATCTAGATAGCATGTTTATGTGTTATGACTTGGTGAAATACTTGCTGGTCATCTTGGATAACTCTCATGGCTCTAAATGCTTAAAATAAACAAACTTCAGCCATTTCATCCAATACCATCTCATATTCTCTCTTTTACATCCTTGATGTGTTTATTGCCAAAAGGGGGAGAATAGAGGAGAAAAAGCCATTTGGGAACATTTTAGAGCTTTGGAGAACAATTAGCTCTTTCAGTTGTTGCTCTAGTGTTTTCTTTCTGTCGACATGGTCATTAGCTTCATTTTCTTCCTTTGGACCATGTTTGACTTCTTTCTCAAACTCAACTTCACGCTTTTTCTGGGTTTGTCAATATACTCATCAAGGGGGAGAATGAGACACCATGTGGTTGAGACCCCAAGTGTGTGATGAGTAATTGACATTGGTTTAGGAGAGTTGAGTTTGGCTTGTGTGGTTTGAACCTTGACGTTGCGTGGTGCAATTGGGCTCGGTCGGACTTGGTCAAACCTGGTCAAAATGGTTAGGATGCTTATTATGTCGACTTGTCAGGTTTGGGCAATTTTATTAATGCATTTATGCTTACATGTATCGAGCGGTGCTATTTGATGTGTTTCTTGTCTGTGTTGGCTGCAGGACGTCGAGGCGGAGTCGTGGCGAGGAAAGGAGGACCAGACTAGGCGCAGGTGGTGCCGAGGTCAGAACAGTCGAGGTGTGCCGAAGACGGCGTGAACTCGAGGTGGTTGCGAGTCGTGGACGACAAGGAACGTGGAAGCTTCCCGGAAGGTGCACGAGGAGTCTCTTTTAGAGTACTTTTGAGGGGTTAGTTTTTCAAGAATCGACATTCACCCCCCCTCTGTCGCCATTTCGGTCCAACAAATACTTTATTCATGAGGCTCATGAAATAAGCTAGTGCTTTGGTCAAGCCAAACAACATGACCGTGAACTCGTACAAGCAAAACTAGGTGGCGAACGCCATTTTGGGGATATCTTTAGCCCTGATCTTTAGTTGATGGTATCCTGATCTCGAGTCTATGTTGGAGAACACTATGTCTCCTAAGAGCTGGTCAAATAGGTCATCAATGTGAGGTAAAGGGTACTTGTTCTTAATGGTCACATCATTCAGAACTATATATTCCACATAAATTTTGGCAATGCCATCCTTTTTCTTTACGAAAAGTACCGGCGAACCTCAAGGTGATGAGCTAGGTTTGATAATTCCTCTGTCTTGCAATCCATTAATTTGCTTCTTTAGTTCTTCGAGCTCATTGAAAGCCATCCTATAAGGTTTTTTGGCAGTTGGGGTGGTCCTTGATTTTAGATTAATGATGAACTCTATGTGCTGGTCTAGTAGCATGCTAGGCAATTCTTCTGTAAATACCTTGGAGTAGTCTTGAACTACTAGCATTCCTTCTAGAGTTGCATTGTCAAGGTAATGGATTGCATAACCCTCATTGTAAGGCCGATCTACATTAACCTTTACTGTTAATCCAGGGCACATGGTAATTTCTACTTTTCTATTAGCACAATCTATTACTCCTTGGTATCTTGCCAGCCAATCCATCTCTAGGATGATGTCCAGTGTCTGGGATGGTAGCACCATGAGATTTGCTAAAGATCCAAAATCCTCCATGGTGATCTCTACCCCTAGACTTATTAGCGTGGTAGTTAAGAGTCCCTAGGTGAACTAAGTACCATGTGTTTCTTCAACATAAAGGTTGGCAACTGAAGCTTTTCAACAAACTTCCCTGCTGTGAAAGAGTGAGAAGCTCCAGAATCAAAGAGTACATGCGCAGGTACTGACTTAACAAAAAGCATACCCAACATAACTCTTGTAGCCTCTTGTGCTTCTTCTACCATGACATGGTTCACACATCCTTGATTTGGTGTCGAAGCCGCTCTAGATGGTTGTGGTGTCTGATATCCTTTGCTGGGCATCAATGCTTGACCATGGGCTGGAGTGGCTTCTAGGTTGAACTTCATTAGTGAAACCTAGCGATGTGGGCAGCTGTTGGCAAAGTACCCCTTTCCACAGCTAAAACAATGGAGGTCGGCCACAGGGTTGGTTGTGGTGGATTGGTTTGCAGGACGAGGCATGCAGAGACTACTGCCACTTAAGCGAGGTGTTGGAGCTAAAGCTTTAGGTGGTGGGGCTGCCACTTGCCTGAAAGAAAGATTTATGTAGAATATTGGCCTCTGGGGGTAACTTCCTTATGGCCTCTGGGCAGCCATCTTGTGCTTGTGGCTTGTGTCCATATTCCCCCTCTCATTTTCTAGAATGATAGCCTTGTTGACAAGGTGGTGGGAACTAGAAAAATGTTGAATGATCAGTTGCACACTTAGATCCTCATGCATACCTTCTAGGAATTAGCCAATCTTTTTGAGAGACCATGTGGAGGTCATCCCATGTGTAATGAGTAATTGACATCAGTTTAGGAAAATCGAGTTTGATTTGGATGGTTCGGACCTTGACGATGCGTGGTGCAATCGGGCTCGGTTGGACTTGGTCAAACCTGGTCAAAGTGGTTAGGATGCATATTATGTTGACTTGTCAGGTTTGGGCTATCTCATGCTTAATGTGGTTTCATTAATGCATTTATGCTTATATGTATCGAGCGGTGCTATTTGATGTGTTTCTTGTCTGTGATGGCTACAAGACGTCGAGGCGGAGTCGTGGCGAGACACGAGGTGACCGAACTAGGCGCAGGTGGCACTGAGGTCAGAACGGTCGGGATGTGTCGAAGACGGCGGAAACTCGAGGTGGTTGCGAGGCTTGACTGGCAAGAAAGGAGGAAGCTTCCCGGAAGGTTGTAACAGCCCAGGTTTTTATGAAAATAAAAATAAATACATAAATAAAAATTAATTATAATAAAAATTTAAATTAAAATAAGTATTTTTGTGCCTAATTTTAAATTTTGGTTTTGCCGTGAATTTCTGTTTTTGAAAAAGCTGGATTTAAAAAGTATTTTAAATGAAAACCTAAAAATATTATTAAATACAAGGATATTTTGGTTTTCTATAAAAATCCTAATTCAAATTAATTATTTGGATTTTATTTGGTTTTCTGGATTTTCTGGAGTTTAAAAAAGTATTTTTGAAATTAAAAAGTATTTTCAATATAAATTATAGAGCCAACATTAGTTGGAAATAATTTTATTAAGTCCAAAAAGTGTCCAGGAGGTTCTCTAAAATTTTCTGGAATTTTTGGAGGTATTTTCATTTTTTCTGAGACTTAATTAATTTCCCAGGCTTTTCTGGAATTCAAAAATAAAATCAAAAATAATTTCCCTCCCCCTCTCCCTTCGGCCGCCACGTGGACGGCCGAGATCAGCCCACGCCGCCCGCCGGATCCGCCTTCCCCTCCTCCCCACGCGACACATGTGCGGCCCGGATCGCCCACACCCCACGCCCCGGCCCATCCAGCCCATCCACCTCTCCTCCTTCTCGAGCCACCCGATCCCCGCCCGGCTGCGTGGTGCAATCGCCACCATCCGCGCCCTCCTCCTCCCTCTCTCTCTCCTCGCGCCGCCCCGGCCGCAACCGCCGCCGCCCAACCCGGCTCTCCTCTCTCCTGCGCACATCGTGCCCCACACGCCCCTCTTCTCCGCCATCTCCGCACCCACCTCCTCCACCCCGCACCGGATCTGCGCCCTCCTCCCTCTCTTTCTCCCCGCAACCGCCGCCACCTCTCCGCCATCTCCGGCGAGCGATTAGCGCCGACTCCACCCTCCCTGAGCCTATTTAAGCCCCTCCCCAGCACCGCCTCACCGCACTGTCTTTCCCCCACTCCTCCCTCCTCTCCCTGAGCCCCGAGTGCCCCCCGCACCGCAAGCTCCCCGTGCGCGCCCCGACGAGCCCTCCGGCGAGCAATCGCCGTCGATCCAACAGCCCTCGCGCCTGGCCAACGCCACCATCGCCTTCCACACCTCGCCGCCGTGCCCGTGAGCCCCTCCCCTGGGCCCGAATCCCGCCGGAGCCCGAGCCGCGCCACTGCTCCTCCTCGTCGCCGACGCGCCTCCGGTCGCCCACGGTGAGCCCGTGCATCTCCCCCGAGTGCCCTCGACCCCCTCTTCACTTTGCCGCCCTCGCCGCTGGCCGCCGCCCGCCGGAGCTCCAGCAAGGCTCGCCTCCCGTGCGCTCTTCGGCCGGCTCGCCCGCGTCAGCCGTGTGACCACGTGGCGGCTGACGCGGCACCCGGTGGTAGCCACCTCAGCACTGTCCCTCCCCGTCAGCGCCACGCAAGCACAGGTCAACCCCCGTGCCACCTCAGATCCGCCCCCGGTCCATGGACTTGGTCCACATGGACCAGGCCCGGCCCACCTGTCAGCCCCCCCTAATTTCCAGTACAAAAATAATTCGGCCGAAAAAGGAGATTTCCAGGGCTGACGCAATGTTGAGGTCATAAATCAATTTTCTTTAGAAAAATAATTACAGAAATTCCTCTTTTTTTTTCCCTGATTTTAAATTTCCCGGAGCCCGTTCTTCTTCGTCCTAACTCCGATTGAACCCATTCAAATTTCTAAATTAATCAAAAATTCCCCTCTATCAATTTATAGCCTCAATTCAAATATTTTAAGTCAATTTGAATTTATTTGAATTTGGTGGGTTATTTTCGCGTGTAGACTTCGACAATTTGGGAAAATTCTTCGACAAAGATTCAAACCAAGTTGAAGAGCAAGGCAAGTCACACTCCTTGATCATGTTGATCCCAGTTTTCAAAATAAAACTATGTTGTTTTAAATTATTCTGCATGTATAATTTTTATTCAACGTATTTCAATTCAGTTTTAAGTATAGTTAATGCCTATTTGTTAATTCCTCGTTTGATATTGAATCCCTTACCTTGTCACCCTAGATCAAACTCTAGCTAGTGCATTAGTGTTGGCTAGAGAAACTTTATATCAAATGCTTAGACCTGCTTAGTCACAATATGTGTTTTGGGATACCTTTTCACATGAAATGACGAACCCTTTCACATAAAATGATATGCTTTTGATATGTACTCTTGACTTTGGTGAGTCAAGGAGATTTATGAAATATTTTGAAAACAAAATACAAAACCTGGTTTAGACTTAGGCAATTGGTTAGATTGGTGGGTGCAGGCATGCCCTGTTGGTTGGAGCCGCAGTGGTTAAGTGTCGTGCACAGGGGTACGTGGTTGAGCCTAAGTCAATTAAGGACCGGTCTATGAGCTACTGTTGCAAAGCCCTAATCGTACTACCACATGGCTGGTATGGGACAGCCCTGGCCGAAAATTTGCGAAGTCCCAACCTGAGTCAAGTCGTAGGTTGAAAGTGAGCGTGGTTGGTGCCATGTGAAGTCTCACTTGGGCGAGCGTGGTTAAGCCATGAGAAGTCTCGTCTAGGCTCAAGAGGGGGTCCTGGTCTGGTGGATTCCTTACTGGGGTGAAACCTTAGTATTGGCATGGCCAGATTGAAGGCTTTGCATTGTAAAGGGCTTGTCGTGATCTCCCCGCCGCACACCTAAGGAAGTGTGTAACTCGCGTGGCAAAACAGGATGATCATGTCTTGTGGGTAAAGCTGTACAACCTCTGCAGAGTGTATAATCTATCCTGGATAGCCGTGCCCACGGTCACGGGCATGCTGAGTAAAAGTTTTTCATGGATTAGACTTTGTTTTTAAAAATGGTTTTTGAAAACCTTGCGGATGGATGGAATCCATGAGAGAGTTGTGCAATGGAAGCGTGTGGATGGAAGGAATCCATACGTGAACTTTGGGAAAGATGGTCCGGGTGGGATGCCCGCGAATAGGTTGGTGTTTGGTCGGAGCCTGCACTGATGGTAATATTTTCAAATACAAGTATTGTTTTATTTATTGTATTAAATTCAACATTTTCAATCTAGTTATTGTATTTCTTTAAATGTTGTTTTATGCAAACTAACCCTATAAGCCTTCCTTCGTTGCCTTTTATCATTATGTTGCATTTCTCCGTGTGACTTGCAGAGTACAAGTTTGTACTCACCTTGCTATCTCCACACAGAGGAAGACGACTTCGACTATGGTGAAGACTTGGACGAGTAGGCCGCGTGGGAGAAAAAGCCTTTTTGGGAGCTTTGAGGAAAACTTGCTCTTTCTTTTGCTCCTTGTGTCAACATGGTCATTAGCATCATTTTCTTCCTTTGGACCATATTTGACTTCCATTTCAAACTCAACTTTGCGCTTTTTCTGGGTTTGTCAATATACTTATCAAGGGGGAGATTGAGAGACCATGTGGAGGTCATCCCAGGTGTGTGATGAGTAAATGACAACGGTTTAGTAAAGTCGAGTTTGATTTGGATGGTTCGGACCTTGACGATGCGTGGTGCAATCGGGCTCGGTTGGACTTGGTCAAACCTAGTCAAAGTGGTTAGGATGCATATTATGTTGACTTGTCAGGTTTGGGCTATGTCATGCTTAATGTGGTTTCATTAATGCATTTATGCATATATGTATCGAGTGGTGCTGTTTGATGTGTTTCTTGTCTGTGATGGCTGCAGGACGTCGAGGCGGAGTCTTGGCGAGACACGAGGTGACCGGGCTAGGCGTAGCTGGCGCTGAGGTCAGAATGGTCGGGATGTGTCGAAGACGGTGGAGACTCGAGGTGGTTGCGAGGCTTGACCGGCAAGAAAGGAGGAAGCTTCCCGGAAGGTGCAGGAGGGCCGTTTTGCGGAATACGCAAAGCTGCACTAAAGGAAGCGGATTATGGATAAAGCATTGGAGTTGTTGTGGATTAATGGGCAAAATAAATTTCAAACCCATTAGTGAGAGACTATAAAAGGAGGGTGTCTCCTTGCATGGTCTTCATGGCTTTGGGAGAGAGTTAGGGTTTACTCTAGTCAACAGGGCCTTTGGAGAGGTTATTTGCTTTGGGGCTTTAGTTGTTGGAGAGTGGTTGAGGGCGGCAGAGTGTGTTCCCTTCGTTCATCCCCTCTCTGGGTGTATCCCCTCTCAAGCATGTAGTGCTCTTGAGTGTTTCTTGATCTTGAGGGAGGGAGAGGACGGATTGAGAGTCTTATAATCATTCCTCTTGTTCTAATGTCCATGCGTATAGGGACTCATCTGTAATGCTCGTTTGATTTGGAATGAAGTTCTGAATTTTATCTCTCGTGCTCCTGTTTTGCCTTCGATGCTCTCTGTGGTTGATTTCTGAGATTTTTGTTTTTGCGTTGTTTCTTGCCCAATATGTGTAAAATGGATTGCTCTATGTTGGGATGATGCCTCAAGATCATTTGATCAATTTTTCCCAAGAGCAAATTGCTTTTAATCTCAGTTTTTGCATTTTGGGTTTCTCTGTTCTTGTTTTTCATTTCTAGGGTTTTGGTGAGAATCTTGATTCCCCTTATGAGATGGCATGAAACTTGGGGTCTAAAGTCCAGAGGCAATTAATTAGCTATTTCCAGAGTTTCATGGCCAAAGGATCAAGGATTAAATGGGAATTTGATTGTTGACGTTGCTCTCTGCATTCTTATTTTCTTTTGCTCCTGTTTCTAGGGTTTGGAGTTTTTCGATTTTTCTTCAATAGTTTGTGTCCAAACTTGAGTCTTTGAGCCCTAATGCTATTCCCTAGCTCTTCGCTGAGTTTCTTGAGCAAAGAATCAGAAATGAGATGGCAATTTGAGAATTAGAGTTACTCTCTGTAATTTTCTAGTTCTTGGCAAAGATCTCAGATTCTTGTTCTCCAAATGATTTCCCTTGTTGTTTGAGGTCCCTTGGTTGTTTGGAATAGGGTTCCTATCTTCTGGGAAAAGGGCAACATCAGAGAACCACTCTTTTGGTTGAATTCATGGTTGTCCAGAAATTTCAGCAAAAAACAGGTTCTCTCGGGCTCCCTGTTTTCAGGCAACCGGTCAGACCGGATTTTGGCCTGTGGTCTGACTGGCTCAAAAATTGCGGTCTGACCGGCATTATAGAACCGGTCTAACCGGCCGGCCAACTGCGGTCAGACCGGCCCCATGGGCGGTCAGACCGGCCGACCTCTGAAGGTGCTGATTTCAGTCATTTTTCGTGAGACTTGGCTCTTCCTGTTATGATGGGTCTTCTTGGTTACTTTGGTGTTACTTTTAGATCCCTGTTCTCTCTTCTGGATTGGTTGAAGTGTTAGTGGTTTTCTTCTTTTCATTGCTCCTAGTAGCTTTCGGAGAAGTGACCTTTGATGGTACTTTTGAGGGGTCATTTTCAAAGTCGACATTCACCCCCCTCTGTCGCCATTTCGGTCCAACAATTGGTATCAGAGCCGGTTAGCTCTTTTCCATAGATCTTAACCGGTCTCTAGAGCCATGGCGACAGACAAGTACTCGACCAAGCCTCCAATCTTTCATGGCATCGATTATCCGTTCTAGAAAAGCCGGATGGAAACCTACATCCAGGCACAAGGATATGCCATCTAGAGGAAGGTCAAGGTCCGGTTTGTTGTTCCTGCCGATGAGATATCAATGCTGGAAATATGCATGATGTTGAGGCAAACGCTAAGGCAAGGAACATCATAATCTAGGGCCTGAGTCGTAGCGAGTTTGACCGCATATCTCATCTTTCATCCGCCTTCGATATTTGGGAGACCCTCGATGCTTACCATGAGGGCACCACCCAAATAAAGACGGTGCGTGTAACATCCCAAAATTTCGTTCTCTGAAAAATTTAATTTCAAATTAATTAATTTAAAGTATTTGAACTTTATTTGGATTTATCTAAATTTTATTTCAAAATCTAAATCAAATTTAATCCTCAACCTCTTTACTCGGCCATCACGTGTCGTTCCTTGATTCAATCCATCCTCACCCCGGTTTAATCTCAGCCACCTGCCTTCACTTACCCCTTCGTTTTAATCCGGTGGCCCTGATTTCTCTTTCACCTCGTGGCATTCGTCCGACCGTCCACTTCTTCCTCCTTTCTCTTCCTCTCGCCGATGACCCAATCCCTTTGTCGCTGAATAAAACTCTTTTCTGTTGAAAAATAATTCGGCGTAAAATCAAAATCTCTGTGACGTCACCCTAACATCATAAATTACTTTTCCATAGAACTATAATTCCTCTGAAAATCATTTCCCATGATGATGTCATAATCGGATTTTTCAGTTCAAAAATAATTCAGAAAATCAGTTTATTCTTTTCTCTCCTTTTAAACTACCAAAATATCGTATTTCTTCATTTTAACTCGAATGAGCCCATTAAAATTTCTAAACTCATCAAAAATTCCAATCTATCCATTTCTATCCTCTTTTCAAATTTTGGAATTTTCGAATTTATTTGAATTAAATTAAAGCTTAGAAAGTAAAAATATTTTAAATGGCTAAAATATACCTCAAATAAATCCGAAATTATTTTATTTAGTCTTTTCGTTTTCCAAGGATTTTTATAGAATTTTTCTGAATTTTTCGAATTTATTTTTTTTTCTTTAAAAAAATATTATTTTATTATTATTTTCTCTCTCCTCACTATTCATCATCTTGCACCGTTCGAAAGATTCTCCAGAGAGCAGCACGCGCGAGCGCCATGACCCATTCTTCAAGCTTCAATAACTTTTGAATTTCTCAACGGTTTTTAGTGAAATAAATTGCATTCATCTCCTCTCAACAAACTCTTTCAATTCCCTACCGTTTTCCCCTCATTCATGAGCCGTTTCGCGAGAAATTAACCTATGCCATTGATGGACATGATCTCTTGATCTCCCATCTCGGACCTTCCCCGCCCCTATAAAAGGGAGCACCGTGAGCCCCTCTTCATCCTCACTCAACCCCGAAAATATCAAGTCCCCACTCCTCTTCTCTTGGACGCAATCGGAGTTTTTCTTTTGTGTTCCAAGCGGCGTTCTTCGGCTTATTGCGCCTCGTCCGGTGGAGCCCTGCCACTTTTGAGCACATCCTCGGATTCGCCTCGTCGCGTTCTACGCGGTGCTCACCTCGCCTTCGCCAGAACTTTGCCGGAGCACCATCGCCACCATGGGCCATAGCGCGTCGTCATTCCTCGCGTCGCCACCGGCCGTCCATGCATGCCCGACCAAAACCAAGGTGAGCATCATGTTCCCCACGCTCTACTCTTCGTTTCGCCGCAAACCCCACATGCTAACTCCTCTCCGTTTGCCCGGAACGCCGATGTCAACCCGACGGTCGCAAAATGTCTTCTCCACCGTGTTCCGCCACCATCCGATGTCCTTTGGCCGAGCCGTTTGCACCGTTGAGTTTGCCTCGACACGTTCTACATCGTGCTTCCATCGCGATTACGAAGATTCCCGAGTCCTTGTCGACCTTATCGAGCCCGGACACTAAAGCGTATTGCCAGCGCGTACACCCTTTTTGGTAAGCGCTTCGATTTTTGGTCGCGTCAAATTGTGTCCTAGACTCTAAGAAATTTTTCTACCATTTTGTTTAATTTTTCGTGGAGCCAAATGTCAGGAATTGAGCTTTCCGTGAAAATGGCCGTTTGTGACTCCCGACGTCGATTCGTCGCCTCCGGTAAGCCTTAGCCCATGCCGTAATTTTTCTTAGACTTGCCTCACCGCGTTCTACGCTATGCTTTCTTCCATTTCCCCAAAAAGCCTCCACAAATTTTCACCTCCGACACCTCGCTATGGCCGCCAATGGCATCTCGTGTCCCCATCTATCCGGTGGTGTTTTCCCAATCCGTTCGTGTCATGTCGTGCCAAACCATCCCGGTAGCTACCTTTCAAATGGTTTTGGATTCGCTCCACCGAGCACCAAGATATCAAGTTTTTTCCGTTTCTCCACCGCCGTCATTCAAGCGTCAATTGTATCATCTCCAATTAATTTTCAGCTTAGCCAATAATTTTCCTAACTTCACCATGCCATGTACTACCCTGCGCTCACCTTACATCTCCGCGTTCCATACCCGGTCTCGAACTGCCGTTGTCTCTACCACGCCATCATCGCATTTTCCCCTCACGCGCGGTGATTGCCGTTCCTCGCCGCCATACTGTGTCACCACCTTCGCCTCATTGCCAGCATTCCATTTTGCCCATTCGCCACCACCTTGTAGCCAACCGACATCATTACTATTCAAAAGCACTCCTCGTATTTTGTTATCATTTCATGTGATGTCCAAACTTCCGGATATTCGCTCTCCTCATACGAACTCCGAATCCGTTGATTCTTTCTCCTAAATTCATCTAAAATCATAATCTATCCCTTAGTATATATTTTATAATTTTTATATTTTATTTGGATTTTATTTGAGTTTATTTTGTTTGTTCGGTCTTTTCGCGCGTAGAACCGTCGTTCTTAGAAGACTTTCCGACACGCAGAAGAAGGTCAGATAGCGTGCAAGAAGGCAAGTCTCCTTTGATCATCTTGAACCTATGATTTGAAATGTTTTAATTATTTTAAATTATGTGCATTGCTATTTATATAAAATATTAGTTCAAATCTTAAGGGTTAGTTAAACCAACCTTGTTATACCCTCCATTGAAATTGAATGCCATGTACCTTTGTCACCTAGAATTTCATTTGTCTCAATAATGAGATTATTCTGAATCTTGGTGAATAGTGGAATGGTAGTATAATGCTTAGTCTCGCTATTTAATACCTTTGAAATCTTGAAAATGGGAAATTATGAATTATTGTAATATCCTTGTTTTTATAAAGTTAGTGGTAATTGGAGTTGCCATTGTTCTTTTAAAATAAACTAAAATGTGAAAATTGGTTTAGATTAGGGTGGATGGTTAGTTTGGATTGGTGCGGGAAGCACGAGATCTTGTAAAGTGTATGTTCCACCCTAGTCAATTAAGGACCGGCGCTTGTGTTTGTCGGTGAGCATTAACCGTACAACCACAAGTCTATATGGGTGCGACCTAGGTGACTAACTTACGATAGTCTAGTTTAGGTGCCACCAGTGGAAAGTGGATGCCGAGGATGGGTGGTTATTCACAAGTGAGGGACAGATTTCTTGTACTCATATGGCGCAAGAGGGGCTTGGTTGGGCGGTTAGCCTACTGCAGTGAAACCTCGTGGGTGGTATCTAGCTAGATTAGAATAAGGTAAAGGCTTTGTGATATTTTATCCGGGTCTCATGCCAAAGGAAGCATGTTGACTTTTAGGATAATTTATCTCTTGTGGGTAAAGTTGTACAACCTCTGCAGAGTGTAAAACTATTCGAATAGCCGTGCCTACGGTCAAGGCGGGCAAAGAATGCATTCACATGGTAGATTTCTGGTTTTGGTTTTAAAATCAAAGTTTTGTATTCCGGAGTGGAGGAACTCTCGGAAGGGTATCTGGCGTTGGAGCAGAGAGGGTGGATGGAACCCGCAGATTTTAAACTTGACCAATTGTAATTGGTTGGCTAGTGTTGGTAGATGGAACCTTCACTAGAAAGTTAATGATAGTTTCGCTAAAACATTTACTTTATTAAATTGATGCCTTCGAAAATAATTAGTAGTAATTGAATTTAAAACATTGCTTTGTGCAAAAGAACCATATAACCTTCCTTTGTCAAGCCTTGCATCTATGCATTTTCCCAAGACTTGCGGAGTACTTTATGTACTCACATGCTACACTCAAAAATAAATCTCGAGAAGAATACGAAGCTCAAGAAGGTGACTACGACTACTTGGCGGTGGCTTCGATGAAGGATTCCAGAGTTCTAGGTCGCGCTTCCCATCAATTGCCGTGGCGTATTGATGGGTCTTCACCGAAGTTTATCTTTTGCTTCATTGTGTTTCGTGTGTGCGAGGTTTTGAAACCTCAATTGTAATAATGAGACCTTTCGGTCTATATTATTTAATATTGTAATAAAGCGTTGCTGGTTATGTATTCATTTCTGTTTAGCGTGTGCACTAGCTTTGATCCGGGACTAGTGCGAGAATACACGGAGGGTCCGGGTTGGAAATCGGGGTCCCGGCAGAGGTGGTATCGAGCCAATTTGGTATAGGGCGTGACCTAGTTAGAATGGTCGTTAAAAGAAGAACTTCAAAATTTATTTTATAAAATAAAAATTTAATATTGTGCTATCCTTTTCTTTTCTTGTCTTTCTATCCTTACCTTCGTCATGGCATTCTCCCTTATCTATCTGCTTATTTCCTTTTTGGAATGGTAATTGTACCCACTTCCCTTTGTAATTTCTATAGATGGCTCAGTAAGGCTGCGTCTAAGAAGCACTTGGAGAAGCTCGTCATCATGAAGGGGCAAGGACTAGCTCTTTAGTTGTAATACCCAAGTAAGTCTTACGATTTTAGAACGCTTATATATTACTTGCTTGTGTATTAAGTGGATTGTACCAAGTCTTTGAATACTTGTAGTACAGTCATCCTTAAAATTTATTTTGATTTCAAGCTAAGTTGTTGTTTGTTTCTCTCTTGTGTGTTTGTTTGGGATGGTGTTTAGTCGTTCCCCTGATCTCTTATCTGTGCTATTTCCCTCTTATCTTTTGCTAACCCCAGTTACCGCAATAGTGCAAGCTCCAATTCTTTCACCGTAATCCAAGTCTGGAGAATCTTTGGAGACCTAGAGTATATGGAAGACAACAAATTTATGGAAAGTACTCTTATCGGGAAAGCTGTCATAATCAGTGCATGTCAAGATAGGTAATTTGGAGAATTGTTGCTAGAGTGATATATCTTGGATTTATAATTGACAAGATTGAATAGTATTCGAGTGAATTGAGAAAAACAAAGGTATATTTGTAGATACCAATTGATTATGAATAAATGTGAAGAAAGTAATATTTGTGGATTAAATAGATCATGGAGAATGAGTACAGTAGTAAACTTGGTGGAACTAATTAGATCATGGGAAGTGTCTAAATTTGATACCTTCGATTTATTATCTAGGATTGAAAGGAGCAATTGGATGCAAAACAAGATTTTTGTTGAAAGGATTATTTGTGATTATTGGAGAATTGGTATTAAGAGATTGATCAAGTAAAGGGAGCGATTAAAAGATTAAGAAGTTGAATTATCATAAACAATTCATGATATCAATTTTGGGTGATTTGGTTGAATCATGAAGAGTAGATGAAGTTTGTGGAGTTAATTGATTATCAGAGTTTGGTGGACCTATTAATAAGTGGATACTAGTGGAATTGTAAAAGATAATACACTTAGATATCTTGGTGGATTAATTTTATCATTGCAAAGTGGACTTTGATATATCCATTTAAATTGGTGGATTTAATATATCATTGTTAGATAATTGGATTTTAACTAATGGGATTAACTAGATCATTTAAGGATGTTAAAATGGATAACCTGGAGGATTTAAATTAATTATGGGAGATAGATGGTCCAATGAGAATTAATTGAGAGTTTGTCCGATAAGAATTAATTGAGTTCATTCAAATTTGGTGGAACCAAAATGATGATTATGAAGAGAATGATGTTGGTGGATTAATGAATATTAAATTATGGCTTAGATGATCTTAAAATTGATTGATGATTACTAAAAGGTTGGATTAATTTTATATTATTTGATCAGAGTCATGGATCTGTTGGATTAGATAATGATCATAAAATAATTGGTGGAAATCACAAACTACAATGTTATTGGATTCTTGTTGGAAAAATTCTATGGTTTGACGTCGATTCAAATTAGAGCAGAGAGTAAAAGTTAATGAGATTATTTGTTGAAATCAACAAAGTGCATTTGTGGTATGTGATTTTGGAATCAAGAATTTTGAAGAGTTGAAATAATTATGTCTCTCTCGGATGAATACTTGTGGAAGTTAAGCCCTTTTTGGTGGAATCCTGAATTAATCGATATGATAAAGGCAATTGAAGTTAACCCAGAGCTTGCAAGCGACTAAAGATGTACCAGTCCGATTTGTTATCGTCTTCCATATTTCTCAGTTAAAGGAATACTTCAAAGCATCGAACAACAAGATAGAATCATGAAGGAAGCTGAACGCCGCGCAAGAAGCATGACCATAAAGTTCCACAAAGTACAGTAGAGCAACCATTCGAAGTCAAGCAACTTGGGAGCGTGAAGAGGACCTAAGAGTCGAGTTTTCCTCTCCTTTCTTTTTCCTAGTCCGTCTGAATCTCGGGGACGAGATTCTTTCTAAGGGGGGTAGGTTTGTAACATCCCAAAATTTCGTTCTCTGAAAAATTTAATTTCAAATTAATTAATTTAAAGTATTTGAACTTTATTTGGATTTATCTAAATTTTATTTCAAAATCTAAATCAAATTTAATCCTCAACCTCTTTACTCGCCATCACGTGTCGTTCCTTGATTCAATCCATCCTCACCCGGTTTAATCTCACCACTTTGCCTTCACTTACCCTTCGTTTTAATCCGGTGGCCCTGATTTCTCTTTCACCTCGTGGCATTCGTCCGACCGTCCACTTCTTCCTCCTTTCTCTTCCTCTCGTAAACGACCCAATCCCACTGTCGATGAATAAAACTCTTTTCCTGTTGAAAAATAATTCGACCAGAAAATCAAAATCTCTGCTGACGTCACCCTAACATCATAAATTACTTTTCCATAGAACTATAATTCCTCTTAAAATCATTTCCCTTGATGATGTCATAATCGGATTTTTCAGTTCAAAAATAATTCCAGAAAATCAGTTTATTCTTTTCTCTCCTTTTAAACTACCAAAATATCGTATTTCTTCATTTTAACTCCGAATGAGCCCATTAAAATTTCTAAACTCATCAAAAATTCCAATCTATCCATTTCTATCCTCTTTTCAAATTTTTGGAATTTTCGAATTTATTTGAATTAAATTAAAGCTTAGAAAGTAAAAATATTTTAAATGGCTAAAATATACCTCAAATAAATCCGAAATTATTTTATTTAGTCTTTTCGTTTTCCAAGGATTTTTATAGAATTTTTCTGAATTTTTCGAATTTATTTTTTTTCTTTAAAAAAATATTATTTTATTATTATTTTCTCTCTCCTCACTATTCAACCCATTCTTCAAGCTTCAATAACTTTTGAATTTCTCAACGGTTTTTAGTGAAATAAATTGCATTCATCTCCTCTCAACAAACTCTTTCAATTCCCTACCGTTTTCCCCTCATTCATGAGCCGTTTCGCGAGAAATTAACCTATGCCATTGATGGACATGATCTCTTGATCTCCCATCTCGGACCTTCCCCGCCCCTATAAAAGGGAGCACCATGAGCCCCTCCTCATCCTCACTCAACCCCGAAAATATCAAGTCCCCACTCCTCTTCTCTTGGACGCAATCGGAGTTTTTCTTTTGTGTTCCAAGCGGCGTTCTTCGCTTATTGCGCCTCGTCGGTGGAGCCCTGCCACTTTTGAGCACATCCTCGGATTCGCCTCGTCGCGTTCTACGCGGTGCTCACCTCGCCCGCGTAACTTTGCCGAGCACCATCGCCACCATGGGCCATAGCGCGTCGTCATTCCTCGCGCCGCCACCGCCGTCCATGCATGCCCGACCAAAACCAAGGTGAGCATCATGTTCCCACGCTCTACTCTTCGTTCGCGCAAACCCCACATGCTAACTCCTCTCCGTTTGCCGAACGCCGATGTCAACCCGACGGTCGCAAAATGTCTTCTCCACCGTGTTCGCCACCATCCGATGTCCTTTGGCGAGCCGTTTGCACCGTTGAGTTTGCCTCGACACGTTCTACATCGTGCTTCCATCGCGATTACGAAGATTCCCGAGTCCTTGTCGATCTTATCGGCCCGGACACTAAAGCGCACTTCGCGCGTACACCCTTTTGGTAAGCGCTTGATTTTTGGTCGCGTCAAATTGTGTCCTAGACTCTAAGAAATTTTTCTACCATTTTGTTTAATTTTTCGTGGAGCCAAATGTCAGGAATTGAGCTTTCCGTGAAAATGGCCGTTTGTGACTCCGACGTCGATTCGTCGCCTCCGTAAGCCTTAGCCCATGCCGTAATTTTCTTAGACTTGCCTCACGCGTTCTACGCTATGCTTTCTTCCATTTCCCAAAAAGCCTCCACAAATTTTCACCTCCGACACCTCGCTATGGCCGCCAATGGCATCTCGTGTCCCCATCTATCCGGTGGTGTTTTCCCAATCCGTTCGTGTCATGTCGTGCCAAACCATCCCGGTAGCTACCTTTCAAATGGTTTTGGATTCGCTCCACCGAGCACCAAGATATCAAGTTTTTTCCGTTTCTCCACCGCCGTCATTCAAGCGTCAATTGTATCATCTCCAATTAATTTTCAGCTTAGCCAATAATTTTCCTAACTTCACCATGCCATGTACTACCTGCGCTCACCTTACATCTCCGCGTTCCATACCGGTCTCGAACCTGCCGTTGTCTCTACCACGCCATCACTGCATTTTCCCCTCACCGCCAGTGATTGCCGCCGTTCCTCGCCGCCATACCTGTGTCACCACCTTCGCCTCATTGCCAGCATTCCATTTTGCCCATTCGCCAGCCACCTTGTAGCCAACCGACACTGTACTATTCAAAAAGCACTCCTCGTATTTTGTTATCATTTCATGTGATGTCCAAACTTCCAGATATTCGCTCTCCCTCATACGAACTCCGAATCCGTTGATTCTTTCTCCTAAATTCATCTAAAATCATAATCTATCCCTTAGTATATATTTTATAATTTTTATATTTTATTTGGATTTTATTTGAGTTTATTTTGTTTGTTCGGTCTTTTCGCGCGTAGAACCCGTCGTTGCCGAAGACTTTCCCGACACGCAGCAAGAAGGTCCAGACAGCGTGCAAGAAGGCAAGTCTCCTTTGATCATCTTGAACCTATGATTTCGAAATGTTTTAATTATTTTAAATTATGTGCATTGCTATTTATATAAAATATTAGTTCAAATCTTAAGGGTTAGTTAAACCAACCTTGTTATACCCTCCATTGAAATTGAATGCCATGTACCTTTGTCACCCTAGAATTTCATTTGTCTCAATAATGAGATTATTCTGAATCTTGGTGAATAGTGGAATGGTAGTATAATGCTTAGTCTCGCTATTTAATACCTTTGAAATCTTGAAAATGGGAAATTATGAATTATTGTAATATCCTTGTTTTTATAAAGTTAGTGGTAATTGGAGTTGCCACTGTTCTTTTAAAATAAACTAAAATGTGAAAATTGGTTTAGATTAGGGTGGATGGTTAGTTTGGATTGGTGCAGGAAGCACGAGATCTTGTAAAGTGTATGTTCCACCCTAGTCAATTAAGGACCGACGCTTGTGTTTGTCCAGACTGAGCATTAACCGTACAACCACAAGTCTATATGGGTACGACCTAGCTGACTAACTTACGATAGTCTAGTTTAGGTGCCACCAGTGGAAAGTGGATGCCGAGGATGGTGGTTATTCACAGTGAGGGACAGATTTCTTGTACTCATATGGCGCAAGAGGGGCTTGGTTGGGCGGTTAGCCTACTGCGGTGAAACCTCGCGGGTGGTATCTAGCTAGATTAGAATAAGGTAAAGGCTTTGTGATATTTTATCTGGGTCTCATGCCAAAGGAAGCATGTTGACTTTTAGGATAATTTATCTCTTGTGGGTAAAGTTGTACAACCTCTGCAGAGTGTAAAACTATTCGAATAGCCGTGCCCACGGTCAAGGGCGGGCAAAGAATGCATTCACATGGTAGATTTCTGGTTTTGGTTTTAAAATCAAAGTTTTGTATTCGGGAGTGGAGGAACTCTCGGAAGGGTATCTGGCGATTGGAGCCGAGAGGGTGGATGGAACCCGATTTTAAACTTGACCAATTGTAATTGGTTGGCTAGTGTTGGTAGATGGAACCTTCACTAGAAAGTTAATGATAGTTTCTGCTAAAACATTTACTTTATTAAATTGATGCCTTGAAAATAATTAGTAGTAATTGAATTTAAAACATTGCTTTGTGCAAAAGAACCATATAACCTTCCTTTGTCAAGCCTTGCATCTATGCATTTTCCCAAGACTTATGGAGTACTTTATGTACTCACATGCTACACTCAAAAATAAATCTCGAGAAGAATGAAGCTCAAGAAGGTGACTACGACTACTTCGCGGTGGCTTCGATGAAGGATTCCAGAGTTCTAGGTCGCGCTTCCCGATCAATTGCACGTGGCGTATTGATGGGTCTTCACCGAAGTTTATCTTTTGCTTCCGCTGTGTTTCGTGTGTGCGAGGTTTTGAAACCTCAATTGTAATAATGAGACCTTTCGGTCTATATTCTTTAATATTGTAATAAAGCGTTGCTGGTTATGTATTCATTTCTGTTTAACTGTGTGCACTAGCTTTGATCTGGGACTAGTGCAGTAATACACAGAGGGTCCGGGTTCGGAAATCTGGGGTCCCGACAGTGCGACAGGACCGGTTCAAGCGAGATTACAACAAGTTTGAAATGCTCGCTGGCGAGTCCCTTGATGAGTGTTTTGCGCATTTTCACAAAATCTTGAGCAACCTCCGAGCGGTCGGTCTCACATACCCCGACTCGGACAACGCTCGTCAGATGCTCGCGGCTCTTGACTTATGCGTTTGGGAGATGAAGGTGACTACCATCAAGGACACCACCGACCTCTCGACCTTGACTCTTGACGCGTTGTATTCACGCCTCAAGACTCACGAGATTGACATAGTCTCTCGTAGGTCGAAGTCGCAGTCAATGGCCTTAGTCACCGATCCCACGTCTACACCTTCTTCCGAGTCGACTTGCGGATTCTCCCTTGCTGCTCTCTGTGATATAACTGATGATCAGTTAGAGCAGCTTGCAGATGAGTAGTTAGCCCACCTGGCTCGGAGATTTTCCCATGCTTATAAGAGGAGGATGGACGGAAAGAGAGGAGGACCCGTGATTTGCTTCGAGTGTGGTGGCCCCAACCACATTCGAGCAAACTGCCCCAAGCTGGGGAAGGGCAAAGACGACTACAGCGGTGTGAGCAAGAACGACTACATCGACAAGAACCACAACAAGAAGCCTACTGCTCACACCCAAGGCAAGAAGAAGTTCCGCGACCTTGGCAAAGCCAAGAAGCTCTTCCATTGTGTCCTCACTGCCTTCGACGACCTCGACCTCAACGAGGTGGAGGGGTGGAGCGACAACGATGGAACGGATGAGCAAGACCCCAAGGGCGGCGATGACTTCTCCGGCATGTGCTTCATGGCCCTTGAGGGCGAACTGAGCGATAGTGAGATGTACTCCGACTCCAACGAGGTTCACCAGGCAGGGAAGGGAAAGGTTTGGCTTGTAGACTCCGGGTGTTCACGACACATGACCGGAGACTCCCGTTAATTTTCTTCCCTTGCCCGTGCTCCAGGTGATGAGACGATCACCTTCGGAGATGCTTCATCTGGACGCGTCATCGCCAAAGCTACAGTGCGTGTTAATGATTCTTTCATTTTGAAAGATGTTGCCTTGGTTAGTAAGCTGCAGTATAATTTGCTTTCAGTCTCTCAGCTTACTGAAAGCATCTAGGCCCCTAAAAATATTGGTTTTGGTAATTAATGAAATTATGTGAATATGGGACTAATGTGTGCATTAAGTGTTTGAAAGGATAAGTTCAAATGGCAAAGAAAGAGGCTCACAAAATATCCCATGAAGATTCAAAGATCTCTAGGGCGACAAGGTAAATAGTTTAGGTATCTATTTTATTTTTACCGGTCTTGGAGATAGGTTGGAAGACCGGATTATAGGATAGACGCCGTACTATTAAGAGGGATCGTGGTGATTGCTTGATCATGTTCAAATGTGCCCTATGGATAAATTTAGGATCATGCATGCACTTAGAAATTAAAATCAAATCAAATCTGTGCATTGTCAGAAAATCCGGTAGTTCGGTGTTAATTGGGCGGAACTACGCGGGGACCGAAGTACCGGCGCCGGCGAACGATTTTTCGAGAGCGCCGGACTCGGACTTAGTCTCTCGAAAACGGAAGTACGCGGGTTGAACTGCGGAACTACCGGATGGCGGTAGTCTGGGCACCGAGCGAACTTTATTTCCAAAAGCGCCGGAGTTTAACTTAGCCTCTCGGAAAGCGGAAGTACCGCGGGTTGAAGCTGCGGAACTACCGGATGGCGGTAGTACCGCACCAGCGAACTTTATTTCGAGCGCCGGAGTTTAACTTAGTCTCGGAAAGCGGAAGTACGCGGATTGACTGCGGAACTACGCATGTGCGGAAGTTCGGATACCGTCGCGAACTTTATTTCGAGAGCGCGGGAATAAAACTTAAACTCGCCGAGATCGGAAGTGCGGGTCATGGAGCGGAACTTCGGACTTCGGAAGTACCGCGATTTCAACGGCGGTAGTACCGCACTCATTGACCAACGGTCACTTCTGACTCACTGACATAGCCGTTCTGACCGGTCAGCGAAAATCCGGAAGTACCGCGGTTATACCTGCGGTAGTTCCGGATTTCCTGATTTTTCAGGATTGTTTATTGTAACGGCTATTTGAGGTTGGTGGGGGTATAAATACATCAACCTCCATTGAATACATTTGAGCTTAGTGCAACCTCTCACATCTCATTCTCTCACTTGTGCATTCAATTGAGGTAGTTGAGCCAAAATTCAAGTGCATTGCATTCTAGTTGATCCATTAGGCACTTGAGTGAGATCAAGCCGCTGTGATCTATTCTCTTGGTGCTTGCCGGCACCTAGACGGCTTGGCGGAGGTTCGGAGATCTTCTCAAGAAGGTTGTGAGAAGGCCCGGAAGGTTTGTGAAGGCTTGGAGCTCGCCTACCCGGAGAGGGAAAGGGCTATCGATAGTGATCGAGGTGATTAGGCTCAATTCGTGGAGCCGGTCCGATTCGTTCGGGCTTACCTCAACGTGGACTAGGGGAGACCGGCAAGTCTCCGATCACCACGGTAAAAAGTAATTGTGTCAAGTGTGGTTTGCTCTCTTGTGCTTATTTACTTTCAAGCAATTATCTACATTCATATCATTTGTTTGCGTGTTTAGTTAGAGTAGCAATCCTTGACTTACACTTGTGATATTGCCCTAATAAATTACTTGTGCTAAGTAATCTCTTGAGCCTTTCTAGGTTGTTTATTTGTTCTATTGCTATCTTGCTCTAGTAAATCCATTAAGCTTAAAATTGCTAATTAGAATTAGACGAAAATTTTAAAACCGCCTATTCACCCCCCTCTAGTCGGCCTCCTCGATCTTACACTTACCGATGACGGTTTCGAGGTGAGCTTTAAGAAAAACAATTGCAAAATTCTTGATTCTTCAGGTAGTCTAGTTTGCGGGATTTCTCGTTTTGGGAGGATCTTTCATGCTAATTTTTCTGAGTCTTCTGGTGATCCTCTCCGGTGTTTAGTTGCTTCAGAGTCCTGTGACCTTTCCTTCTAGCATAGGAGACTTGGTCATATTGGATTTGACCATTTGACCCGAGTCAGCGGCCACGATCTCATTCGTGGTCTGCCGAAACTCAAAATGGTCAAAGATCTAGTTTGTGCTCCTTGCCGACACGGCAAGACGGTTGCTGCTTCTCATCCTCCAGTCACAGTGACCATGACCGATGCACCGGGACAGCTGCTCCATATGGACACAGTTGGACCAGCTCGAGTGTAGTCAGCGAGAGGGAAGTGGTATGTTCTTGTCGTGGTCGATGACTTCTCGAGGTACTCTTGGGTGTTTTTCTTAGCCTCGAAGGATGAGACGTTTACACATTTCTGAGGTCTTTTCAGTAGGCTTTCTGTTGAGCTCCCGGGTGCCTTACGAGCGATCCGCAGTGACAATGGCACGGAGTTCAAGAATTCCTACTTTGAGAGGTTCTGTGATGAGACAGGTGTAGAGCACCAATTCTGTTCTCCGCACGTCCCATAGCAAAATGGCGTTGTGGAGACGAAGAACCGTACCTTGGTCGAGATGGCCAGGACGATGCTCGATGAGTATTCTACACCTAGGAAGTTTTGGCCTGAGCCTATTGCGACCGCGCGCTATGTTTTGAACAGAGTTTTTCTTCAGGCACACTTGCATCGCACTTCTTATGAGTTGAGCTATGGGCGAAAGCCCAGTGTCTCGTATTTTC
Source organism: Dendrocalamus sinicus (assembly GCA_036346575.1). Classification (NCBI taxonomy): domain Eukaryota; kingdom Viridiplantae; phylum Streptophyta; class Magnoliopsida; order Poales; family Poaceae; genus Dendrocalamus; species Dendrocalamus sinicus. The sequence continues at coordinate 6,532,883 of CM070653.1, read as the reverse complement.
GCGTGTTTGGTTGCAAGTGTTTCATTCTAAAGTCTGGGAACCTAGACAAGTTCGAGTCACGTTCTTGTGATGGTATCTAGTAAATTGGTAGAGACCTGTGAGGTGACCTTCGATGAGGCTAATCCGGGGACTAGGCCTGATATCTCAGGTTCTTTAGAGCAGTCCGAGCCCATCTTTGTGGATGGTGAGGACGATGCAGATGAGGGTTGTTTACCCAATCTAGTTCCTCATCGTCCACCCGAGGTGCCGTCTTCCACCGCACCTCGAGGCGATCAGCCCATGCCTTCTGCTTCTTCTGGAGCTAGTGGCTCTGTTCCTATCTCATCAGCTCACGAGGTAGAGGCCACTTCTTCTTCTCATCCAGGACCTCCTAGACACATCCAAAAAGACCATCCTTCTGAGCAGATTATTGGAGACCTTTTTGAGTGAGTCACTCGCTCAAGATCCGGCATGTCTCATTTCTGTCTCCATTTTGCCTTTGTTGCCTCCTTTGAGCCCAAAGATGTTTGTCATGCTCTCTCTGATGAGTCTTGGGTCAATGCCATGCATGAGGAGTTAGAAAATTTTGAGAGAAACAAGGTCTGGTCGCTTGTCGAGCCCCCTCGAGGTCACAATGTCATTAGGACCAAGTGGGTGTTCAAGAACAAGCAGAGTGAGGATGGGGTTGTCATTCGGAACAAGGCTAGACTGGTAGCTTAAGGCTTCTCCCAGGTTGAGGGTCCAGATTTCGAGGAGACCTTTGCCCCTGTAGCTAGACTTGACGCTATTAGAATCCTGCTTGCCTTTGCAGCTTCTAAGGGCTTCAAGCTCTACCAGATGAATGTCAAGAGTGCCTTCCTCAATGGCTTTATTGAGGAAGAAGTCTGTGTGAGACAACCTCCAGGTTTCGAGAACCCCAAATACCCAAACCATGTATTCAAGCTTTCCAAAGCACTGTATGGACTTAAGCAGGCCCCTAGAGCTTGGTATGAGAGGCTTAAGTCCTACTTGTTGAGTCATGGATTGGAGATGGGTAAAGTAGACAAGACCTTGTTCATTCGCCGGCATGGCACTGATCTTCTGCTCATCCAGATTTATGTGGATGATATTATCTTTGGCGGCTCTTCTCATGCTCTTGTTTCACAGTTCTCGGATGTCATGAGCACCGAGTTTGAGATGAACATGATGGGTGAGTTGACCTTCTTCCTTGGCTTCCAGATCAAGCAGACCCGGGAGGGTACTTTCTTGCATCAGGGCAAGTACACTCGTGATCTCCTGAGACGCTTTGACATGAGTGATGGTAAGCCTGTGTCGACTCCTATGGCATCCACAGCTTCTCTTGATCCAGATGAGGACGGCGAGCCAATTGATCAGAAGGAGTATCGCAGCATGATTGGCTCCCTCTTGTACCTCACTGCCTCGAGACCGGACATACACTTTGTTGTGTGTCTTTGTGCTCGGTTTCAGGCTTCTCCTCGCGTGTCTCACCGCCAGGCAGTGAAACGCATCCTTCGGTACCTTCGAGTTACCATTGACTATGGTATCTGGTACTCTTCCTCCTCCTGTCTTTCCCTTAAAGCCTACTCGGATGCAGACTTTGCTGGCTGTAGGATAGATAGGAAGAGCACTTCTGGCACCTGCCAATTCATTGGCACTTCTCTTGTTTCTTGGTCCTCAAGGAAGCGATCCGGTGTTACCTGATCCACCACAGAGGCGAGTGCGTTCTCGCGGCCGATTCTTTGTAGTCAGTGCTGGATGGTCTCGACCTGCGGGACTTTGGGTTAGTTATCGACAGTGTTCCACTCTTTTATGGTAACACTTCTGCGATTAACATTGTTAAGAACCCAGTGCAGCATTCTCGGACCAAGCATATTGATATTCGATATCACTTCCTTCGAGACCATGTGGAGAAGGGTGACATTGTGCTCCAGTTTGTGGAGAGTGACCACCAGTTGGCTGATATCTTTACAAAGCCTTTGGATAGCTCTAGGTTTTCAGCCTTGCGGGGAGAGCTTGGGGTGGTTTGTCCTTATGGACTGTTGTGAGGGGAGCTTTGTGTTTTACTGCTTTATTATATTGATTATGCTCTTAATCCTATCTGTTGCATTGCAGTTGGGTGCATATGGGTTAGTCCTCCTAGCTTGGATTAGAGTGCTTCTCTCGTCTAGCTGTTTAGACTTCTTACTCTTATCTTGTGATTCTAGGATGTTGTTTATTAGCTGTTTCTCTTCTCACTAGGTTGAGCTTACTCACTGCTTATAGGTTCTAACGAGGGTCGGGCCACCCTCGGGTAGACAGGGTATGTGTTTGCTCCTTAGTCTAATAGATAATCAGTTGATAGTCCTAGAATTATATGGGGTAGATGAGAGTCAGTCTGAGCCTTAGTATCCTCTATATCTTGTCTATGCTTTAGGATTGCCTGTTCTGATTTCTTTCTCAGCTTCTCGATTTTATTGCTTTGGTTCAAGGGGGAGTTCATCTTGGAGCTTCTGGAGCTTAATATTGACATAACTCAATTTGAACTAAAAGCTGCATCACATGTTGAGGGGGAGCTGGATTTTCTTGCATCTCAGCATTCTACATTGTAATATAACTGCATGGAGTCTTGATTATTATCCTTTCATGACATGATTACAATGCATTACACCTTGCCATAACTTGTGCTTATTTGCTAGATTGATCATGACTTTGTATGTGTAGACTAGCTTTTGCCATGATGAGTTAATTAAAATTGCCCAACTTGAATTAAAACTTGTCATTTTAGAGACTAGTCTTTCTTTAGTTATCCTTTTATGATTCATGCCATGTCAAATAGGCTGAGTTGAGTCTTTAGTCTATATTGAGCTTTAGATTGAGCTATTCTAGTTTCTCGATGACACATGAGTTAGTACAAGTCTTATGTTCATGAAAATGCAAAAGATCTCTTTTGTGCGAAAAAAACTGATCTCACCAATTCTTTCTCATGAGACGGCTTGCCATTGCACTCGGCATGAACTCAGGGGGAGTTTTGGATGACCTAGACCATCTTCTTAAGTTTCTTGCTTGGAGTGGTCGCATAAGGCTTGAGATCTAGCACATGATAAAAACAAAAATTTGGTCGGCACCAATCATGAGATTTCTAAAGAAAAACTTGTCAAATGTGCTTAATTTGCTAAAATTACACAGGTTACAAGTACTTAAACAAATGTTTCATCCTAGAACTTGTAGCACTCTAATTTGACTCAATACTAGCTTCTTGGTTCCGCTTAGCTTATTGACATGGTTTGCATCATCCTTGGATACCTATAGCTAGACTGTAATCATGAATGACATGACATGCTAAGAATTTGCACTAAAATTTCCGATTGTGACTTCATTGGTTTAGCTGGCTTATATATATCTTGTCATGATCTAGATAGCATGTTTATGTGTTATGGCTTGATGTAATTCTCATATGGTCATTTTGGATAATCTTCATGGCTCTAAATGCTTAAAATAAACAAACTTCAGCCATTTCATCCATTCTTATGACCTTTATTCTCTCTTTTGCATCCTTGATGTGTTGCCAAAAGGGGGAGAATAGTGGGAGAAAAAGCCTTTTTGGGAGCTTTGAGGAAAACTTGCTCTTTCTTTTGCTCCTTGTGTCAACATGGTCATTAGCATCATTTTCTTCCTTTGGACCATGTTTGACTTCCATTTCAAACTCAACTTTGCGCTTTTTCTGGGTTTGTCAATATACTCATCAAGGGGGAGATTGAGAGACCATGTGGAGGTCATCGCAGGTGTGTGATGAATAATTGACATCGGTTTAGGAAAGTCGAGTTTGATTTGGATGGTTCGGACCTTGACGATGCGTGGTGCAATCGGGCTCATTTGGACTTGGTCAAACCTGGTCAAAGTAGTTAGGATGCATATTATGTTGACTTGTCAGGTTTGGGCTATCTCATGCTTAATGTGGTTTCATTAATGCATTTATGCTTATATGTATCGAGCGGTGCTATTTGATGTGTTTCTTGTCTGTGATGGCTGCAGGACGTCGAGGCGGAGTCGTGGCGAGACACGAGGTGACCGGACTAGGCGCAGGTGGCGCTGAGGTCAGAACGGTCGGGATGTGTCCAAGACGGTGGAGACTCGAGGTGGTTGCGAGGCTTGACCGGCAAGAAAGGAGGAAGCTTCCCGGAAGGTGCAGGAGGGGTGTTTTGGGGAATACGCAAAGCTGCACTAAAGGAAGCGAATTATGGATAAAGCATTGGAGTTGTTGTGGCTTAATGGGCAAAGCAAATTTCAAATCCATTAGTGAGAGACTATAAAAGGAGGGTGTCTCCTTGCATGGTCTTCATGGCTTTGGGAGAGAGTTAGGGTTTACTCTAGTCAAAAGGGCCTTAGGAGAGGTTGTTTGCTTTGGGGCTTTAGTTGTTGGAGAGTGGTTGAGGGCAGCAGAGTGTGTTCCCTTCGTTCATCCCCTCTCTGGGTGTATCCCCTCTCAAGCATGTAGTGCTCTTGAGTGTTTCTTGATCTTGAGTGAGGGAGAGGACAGATAGAGAGTCTTGTAATCATTCCTCTTGTTCTAATGTCCATGCGTATGGGGACTCATCTGTAATCCTCGTTTGATTTGGAATGAAGTTACGAATTTTATCTCTCGTGCTCCTGTTTTGCCTTTGATGCTCTCTGTGGTTGATTTTTGAGATTTTCGTTTTTGCATTGTTTCTTGCCCAGGAGGTGTAATATGGATTGCTTTATGTTGGGATGATGCCTCAAGATCATTTGATCGATTTTTTCCAAGAGCAAATTGCTTTTAATCTCAGTTTTTGCATTTTGGGTTTCTCTGTTCTTGTTTTTCATTTCTAGGGTTTTGGTGAGAATCTTGATTCCCCTCATGAGATGGCATGAAACTTGGGGTCTAAAGTCCAGAGGAATTTAATTAGCTAGTTCCAGAGTTTAATGGCCAAAGGATCAAGGATTAAATGGGAATTTGATTTTTGAGGCTGCTCTCTGCATTCTTATTTTCTTCTGCTCCTGTTTCTAGGGTTTGGAGTTATTTCAATTTTTCTTCAATAGTTTGTGTCCAGACTTGAGTCTTTGAGCCCTAATGCTATTCCCTAGCTATTCCCTGAGTTTCTTGAGCAAAGAATCAGAAATGAGATGGCAATTTGAGAATTAGAGTTACTCTCTGTAATTTTCCAGTTCTTGGCAATGATCTCAGATTCTTGTTCTCCAAATGATTTTCCCTGTTGTTTGAGGTCCCTTGGTTGTTTGGAATAGGGTTCCTATCTTCTGGGAAAAGGGCAACATCAGAGAACCACTCTTTTGGTTGAATTCATGGTTGTCCAGAAATTTCATCAAAAGCGAGTTCTCTCGGGCTCCTGTTTTGTGCAACGGTCGAGACGGATTTGGCCTGTGGTCTGATCGGCTCAAAAATTGTGGTCTGACCGACATTATAGAACCGGTCTGACCGGCCGGCCAACTGCGGTTAGACCGGCCCCATGGGCAGTCAGACCGGCCGACCTCTAAAGGTGCTGATTTCAGTCGTTTTTCGTGAGACTTGGCTCTTCCTGTTATGATGGGTCTTCTTGGTTACTTTGGTGTTACTTTTAGATCCCTGTTCTCTCTTCTGGATTGGTTGAAGTGTTAGTGGTTTTCTTCTTTTCATTGCTCCTAGTAGCTTTCGGAGAAGTGACCTTTGATGGTACTTTTGAGGGGTCATTTTTAAAGTCGACATTCACCCCCCCTCTGTTCCCATTTCGGTCCAACATTTTTCCTCCTCATCGGCTACATCTCCTGAAGCATAACGAGCCAATTGGTTAAACCGTGTGAGGTAGTCATTGATTGACATGTTTCCTTGCTTTAGTGCTCTAAACTCATTCTTCTTCATAAGTATGGTGCCGGTAGGTACAAGTTGGTTCTAAAGACAGCTTTGAACTCAGTCCAAGGAATAACTAGCCCTATCGGTTCGGCTACCTCTTCTGCTTGCTCTTCAGCATTTTCTTCCTCTACTTGTCCTTGTTCTTACTGTCCTTACTGCTCTTCAGCTCCTTCTTCCTCTTTAGATTCTTCATCGACTACTGGACTTTTTCCTTTGTGACTTGTGAGGTAGTTCTTCCACCAAGCGACCACGGTTCCTTTAAGTTGGTGGGTGGTGAAGTCAACTTTGTCCTTTTCTGCGCATTGTGCAAGCTGGAGCTTCTTCTCTATGTCATGGAGCCAGTCTTCTACCTCTAAGGATGCATTGGCAGAAGAGAAGGTCAAGGGTCAGGTTCACAGAAAATCGACGATCTTGGAATTGTGGCTAGGTACCCCTGCTTGCTGACCTACGAAGAGGTCTTAAAGGATCTAGGTTTGCTAAGCCATTACTTGAGCCATGGTTGGGTGAATTGGTGGTGGTGGAGGGAGGTTAGCCCACGAGACTGCCTAGCAAGCACTGCTAGCTAACATGACACTGGATCTACCTACTCCTCCATGAGGTTATGGCCACAACACGTTGTGCAGTCCCCTTGGGACTGTTGGTGATATGCCCTAGAGGCAACATGGAGATGTTGAATATATCACATACTATGTTTATGATACATTGCTTTGTTCCTTGAAATAGACATTATCATTATTGATCAATGAGTATGTGACTTATTCATGAGACTCTTAATGCCAAAATGTTGCTATTTCTAAATGATCCCTGATCATATATCATATGAGGAACAAATATGATTCAAAGATCAGCATATGTATTGATTGATGATCATGTCTCATGGATCATGGTATGGAGATACCAAATCAATAATATGGACATGTGTTAGTGAACATATGTTGGATAGACCCGCCATGAGACAACTGCAGAGATTCCATGTGTCATTAGTTGGTCTCAAGTAGTGTTTATGTAGAATCCTTAGACTTGAGATCATCATGGTTCCCAATATGCGTAGTAGCCTATTTTGGGACTACTAACCACTACTCGTGGCTGGGTAGTCATAAAAGTAGTCTTCGGGTTTGCTATGAAACATGTAGTGGGATGTGAATGATCAAGATAGAATTTGCCCCTCCTTATGGGAGAGATATCTCGGGCCTCGATGTAATGGATTATGAAAGTGCATGGCCATGCCAATGTGATTGAGGAGTCAATCACAAGTTTATAATCTATCACGGAATCGAGAGAGTGATTGAGCTATTAAGAGGATGACACGAGTCTCGCCTTGAGCTTAATCTATATCGTGAGGCAAAGGATTCGTACATGAGAACATTACAGTTCAGTGATATGATCTTTACGTATACTTTGGGGTTAATATGTCTTGCTAGAGGCCGCTATTAACGGGGTAACAGGAAAGGCGTTTCGGGTCACGACCAAGTATCGTGAACCTCTGGTCGCACACTTAGCAGGTTGGAACACTAATTCGAATGTGATTCGGATGTGGGCTCAATTCGGATAGAGATCGGATAGACTCCTATTGGGCCTCGGTCCACGAGGCCCAAGTGAAGGTCTATATATTTGGAGGTGGGGGCTGAGGATGTGCGCCTGTTCCTCCCGAGCAAAACCCTAGCCGCCACCTCCGAGCCAAACCCTAGCCGCTCGCGAGTCTTTGGTACACTCGCGATCGGCGTTCGGCCCGGACGTGTGGATACCGGTGGAGGCACCGCTCGTTGCGGCGTTGATCGGCATCAACAAACTACAGATTGGATCGCTTGTGGTGTGGTTGATCGCATGGAGAGCGATCTGTTCGGGACGATCGGTTACTTCCACTACTACCTCGGCGCGTGGTTGGATCGGCTTCTCCAACTCTTCTTCCGCTGCGCGCGCGTCTAGTGGTAACGATCTATGATCCCTCCTTAGCATGATAACTGGTGTGCGCGGTAGAAATTTTTATTTTTCGCTATCGTAGCCTACGCGCGTTCCTTGGTGGTATCGAGCCATCTTGCTTAGTTTGCGATCGGATCAGCGCATATGATGATATGCGGTTGTAGTAGATCGGATCTATTACTGATCTAGATCGATCGGTTCATGTGATGAATCGATGGTAGCACGGGTTGATGAGATCAATCGGTGAATAGGGGTTGGATGAGGCACAGATTGTATCACTACTAGTGCCCTAGAGATTGTCTCGGATCGGCATAAGGTGGTTATGTCGAATACTAGTAGGATACGAATCGATAGCCTCGGGCGGTGGGAATACTAGTGCCCTAGAGATTGTCTCGGATCGGCATAAGGTGGTTATGCCGAATACTAGTAGGTTACGGATCGATGGCCTCGGCCGGTGGAAAAACTAGCATCCTAGAGAATGTCTCGGATCGGCATAAGGTGGTTGTGCCGAATAGTTTTTCCATTGCGATTTCATGGGTTCACATCGTTAGGTAGAATACGATTCTACGTCTAACTTGTTTTTGCAGAGAATGATGTGAATAGTATGGCCCTATATCTTATTGGAATGTATGAGATGTATGTGATGCATGTAACATTCGTTCATGGCCTGCGTGTCATGATTATTTCAGCTATTGTTAGCTGTCTATATTGTATTTAACGACCTGCGTGTCGACCTTAATGCTTGAATCTATCTTTGTAATCTTCAATTTCTAGCTATTATAGGTAGTAGCCTAGTTTTGAGGTTACAAGCTTTCAAGCATGGTGGCCTAAAGGAGTGATGTGGAGGATGGAGATCGTTTACACCTACATGGAGATGGAGATCACCATTTTTGGGCCATACTACTTCACGATTAAATGTGTTTATACGTGATATTATCTATCTTATTCTTATGCAATGTTTTTGTGATATGTTGCTTTGGTAGGATAGAATCCCTCATAAAATTAGGTGTTCATGCCCTTCCATATGTTGCACCAAAAGATAATGATCACCGCATGGTAGGTCTACCAAAGTAGAGTGGCGTCGATTATCATCATTATTTGGGGTAGATGTCGGACATCTACATGCGGAAGCATTTGGTTTACTTAACAAGGTTATCAAAACAGTTTTGGACCTTGGGGCATAGGTTGGGGCAGGGCATATTGATGTCACCCAACAAGCAAGAGTCACATAGAGATGTGATTAGCAAGGTGTTGCTTACCCATGTCACTAGTTTTCTAGCCGTGATGCCAAAGCTCACTAGGAATTTGTGAAATGAGGATCTTGACCCACTATGTGACTTAGAGGAGTTTTGTTGCAAAACACATAGTGGGAGTCTTTTGTTAAATAGTTTAATAAAAGATGAACATAAACATAGTGCTAAACTTTGCATATTCTTTGTTGTAGATCATGTCAACTAATGCGCATCCAGTTCTTTTAATTTGCGATCTATTCTTGAGAAAGAAAAACTCAATGGAGCGAACTTTATGGATTGGTATCGCAACTTGAGAATTGTTCTCAAGCAAGAGCGCAAGGAGTATGTCCTTGAGTCTCATTATCGATGACTTGCACGATAATGCTCTGCGGTGCACGAAGAGCTTATGAGAAGCAAGCGAATGATTACCTTGATGTGAGTGTCTCATGCTTGCCACAATGTCCTCTCGAGCTTGAAGCAATATGAGAACACAGATGCCTACAATATCATTGTGGGGTTGCGTGGTATGTTTGAGAACCAAGCAAGGGTGAGAGGTTCAACACTTCAAAGTCCTTGTTTGCGTGCGAGCTTGCGAGAAGGAATCCGTCGACCCTCATGTGATTAAGATGATTGGCTACATTGAGAGTCCGGAAAAGCTTGGTTTTCCTTAGCCAAGAGTTGGCTACGATGTGATTCTCCGTCGCTCCCGAGCTTTGAGCCATTCATATTGAACTATCACATGAACAACATGGATAAGACCTTGGCGAGTTGCATGGGATGCTAAAAGCTGCGAGGAAAGCATTAAGAAAAGCAGCAATCATGTGATGATGATGCAGAAAGGCAAGGGCAAGCCCAATGTCAAGAAAGCGCGGTCAAAGAAAGTTAGCTCGGATGAGATCGCGGCAGTTATAAGGCCAAGCAAGTCAAGAAGGGCGCTGCTCCTAATGCGATTGTTACTCTGTAAGCAATCAGGTCATTGGAAAAGGCGCCCAAAGTACTTGGAGGATCTTGAGAAGAAGAAGGGAAGTACGACTTCCTCTCCGGTATAAATGTTATAGAGATCAATCTTGCTACTTCATCCACTGATTCTTGGGTATTTGATACCGGATCGGTTGCTCACCTTTGCAAATCGTTGCGGGGCTAAGAAGAAGTAGAAGTTTGAGGAGGAGCGAAGTGGATCTTCGCGTTGGCAATGGAGCAAAAGTTCTGCATGATCATTTGTTGGCACCATGCCATTGTCTTTACCTTCGAGGATTAGTTTTGGAATTGAATAATTGTTATTGTGTTCCATCTCTTTCCAAGAACATTATTTCGCTTCATGTTTGCAAGCGAAGGTTATGACTTTAGATCTGTGAACAATGGTTGTTCTCTTTATTTCAAAGATATGTTCTATTGTCATACTCCATTGGTGAATGGGTTATATGTTCTTACTCTTGAAGAGTCACCGGTCTATAACATTAATGCAAAGAGGCAACGTTCGAATGATTTAAATCCCACGTTTATTTGGCATTATCGCTTAGGTCACATAAATGAGAAACGCATGAAGAAGCTCCATAGAGATGGTATTCGCACTCATTTGATTTTGAATCATTTGAGACATGCGAATCTTGTTTACTTGGCAAGATGACAAAGGCACCTTTCACCGGTCAAGGTGAGCGGGCAAGTGACTTATTGGCACTCGTACATTCGATGTATGTGGACCAATGAGCTCAATAGCCGAGGGGTTTTCAGTACTTCATAACTTTTATCGATGACTTTAGTAGATATGGGTATATCTACGATGAAGCATAAGTCTGAATCCTTTGAAAAGTTCAAAGAATTCCAAAATGAAGTGCAAAATCATTTAGGCAAGACAATCAAGTTTCTACGATCGATCGTGGAGGCGAGTATTTGAGCCATGAGTTTGGCAATCATCACGAAGGATTGTGGAATTGTTCCACAATTGACTCGCCAGAACACCTCAATGGAATGGGGTATCGAACGAGAAATCGCACCTTATTAGATATGGTGCGCTCCATGATGAGCCAAAGTGATCTTCCGTTGTCTTTTTGGAAGTGCGCTCTTGAAACAATTGCTTTCACACTAAACAGGTTCCATCAAAATCGATAGAAAAGACACCATATGAGATGTGGGCGGGACAACGTCCTAGCTTGTCTTTTCTTAAGATTTGGGGATGTGAGGCTTATGTAAAGCGTTTACAATGATAAGCTCGGTCCTAAATCGATAAATGCTTCTTTATCGGGTATCATAAGGAAACAAAAGGATATTACTTCTATAATCAAGGAGAAGGCAAAGTGTTTGTCGCTTGGCATGGTGTCTTCTTAGAGAAAGAGTTTCTCTCAAGAAGGGATAGTGGGAGCACGGTGCAACTTGAAGAAATTCGAAACACTGAAAACGTTTCAGCTCCCTGAGAACCACAACGGGATGAACAAAGCTGTTGAAGAACTGTTGTGGACACACCGGCACCACGTAGGTCGGAGAGGTCACGTCGTGCACACGAGAGGTACATGTTCTTGACTACTCAACAACGGGACATATTGTTGTTAGACAACGATGAGCCTAAGACCTATGAAGAAGCGATGGTGGGACCGGACTACGAGAAATGGCTTGAAGCCATGAGATCCGAAATTGAATCCATGCACAGTAATCAAGTTTGGAACTTAGTTGATCCACACGATGGTGTTAAAACCATTGAGTGCAAATGGATTTTCAAGAAAAGATAGACATAGATGGAAATGTTCACATCTATAAAGCGCGATTGGTGGCCAAAGGTTTCAAACAAATTCAAGGTGTTGATTATGATGAAACTTTTTCGCCCGTCGCAATGCTAAAGTCTATTCGGATCATTCTAGCGATTGCTGCATATTTCGACTATGAAATATGGCAAATGGATGTCAAAACAGCTTTCCTTAATGGAAATCTGAGTGAGGATGTGTACATGACACAGCCCACGGGTTTTGTCGATCCGCAATCAGTTGGAAAGATATGCAAGCTGCAAAGATCCATTTATGGATTAAAGCAGCATCTCGAGTTGGAACATTCATTTTGATGAAGTAATCAAAGGGTTTGGTTTCATCAAGAGCGAAGAAGAGCCTTGTGTTTACAAAAGGCTAGTGGGAGCACACTCGTGTTTACGGTCTTATATGTGGATGACATATTCTCGATCGGAAATGACATTCCTATGCTCGAATCTGTTAAGTCTTCATTGAAAAATAGTTTCTCTATGAAAGACTTAGGAGAGGCGACATATATTCTGGGCATCAAGATCTATAGGGATAGATCAAGAAGGCTAATTGGATTAAGCCAAGATCGTACATTGACAAGGTATTGAAAAGGTTCAACATGCAGGATTCCAAGAAAGGCTTCCTACCTATGTCACATGGTATAAATCTTAGCAAGAGTCGGTGTCCTAGTACACCGATGAGCGGGATAAAATGAATGCGATTCCATATGCTTGGCTATGGGATCCATTATGTATGCCATGCTTTGTACACGCCCGGATGTCTCGTATGCTTTAAGTGCTACAAGTAGATACGATCGAGATCCGGTGAAAGTCACTGGATTGCCGTAAGAACATCTTGAAGTACTTGAGAAGAACTAAAGATGTGTTCCTCGTCTATGGGGTGAGGAAGAGCTCGTTGTAAATGGTTACACCGATGCTAGCTTCCAAACCGACAAAGATGATTTTAGATCGCAATCTGGATTTGTGTTACTGCTGAATGGCGGTGCGGTGAGTGGAAGAGTTCCAAGCGAGAGACGGTTGCTGATTCTACAACGAAGCCGAGTACATAGCAGCACGAAGGCTGCTAAAGAGGTTGTTTGGATCAAGAAATTTGTTTCGAGCTTGGTGTGGTGGCTAGTGCCTCCAGCCCAATGGACCTCTCTTTGTGACAATAGTGGGGCCATTGCGCAAGCCAAGGAGCCTAGATCGCACTAAAAGTCCAAGCACATTCTACGGCGATTTCATCTCATCCGCGAGATTGTGGAGAGAGCGATGTGAAGATATGCAAAGTACAAGCGGATTTGAACATTGCAGATCCGTTGACAAAGCCGCTTCCCACCAAAGCATGAGGCTCACACTAGGGCAATGGGTATTAGATACCTACATGGTTGACTCTAGTGCAAGTGGGAGCTGTTGGTGATATGCCCTAGAGGCAACATGGAGATGTTGAATATATCACATACTATGTTTATGATACATTGCTTTGTTCCTTGAAATAGACATTATCATTATTGATCAATGAGTATGTGACTTATTCATGAGACTCTTAATGCCAAAATGTTGCTATTTCTAAATGATCCACGATCATATATCATATGAGGAACAAATATGATTCAAAGATCGACATATGTATTGATTGATGATCATGTCTCATGGATCATGGTATGGAGATACCAAATCAATAATATGGACATGTGTTAGTGAACATATGTTGGATAGACCCGCCATGAGACACTGCAGAGATTCCATGTGTCATTAGTTGGTCTCAAGTAGTGTTTATGTAGAATCCTTAGACTTGAGATCATCATGGTTCCCAATATGCGTAGTAGCCTATTTTGGGACTACTAACCACTACTCCGTGGCTGGGTAGTCATAAAAGTAGTCTTCGGGTTTGCTATGAAACATGTAGTGGGATGTGAATGATCAAGATAGAATTTGCCCCTCCTTATGGGAGAGATATCTCTGGGCCTCGATGTAATGGATTATGAAAGTGCATGGCCATGCCAATGTGATTGAGGAGTCAATCACAAGTTTATAATCTATCACGGAATCGAGAGAGTGATTGAGCTATTAAGAGGATGACACAGTCTCGCCTTGAGCTTAATCTATATCGTGAGGCAAAGGGATTCGTACATGAGAACATTACGAGTTCAGCGATATGATCTTTACGTATACTTTGGGGTTAATATGTCTTGCTAGAGGCCGCTATTAACGTGGTAACCGGAAGGCGTTTCGGGTCACGACCAAGTATACGTGAACCTCTGGTCGCACACTTAACGGGTTGGAACACTAATTCGAATGTGATTCGGATGTGGGCTCAATTCGGATAGAGATCGAGATAGACTCCTATTGGGCCTCGGTCCACGAGGCCCAAGTGAGGAGGTCTATATATTTGGAGGCGGGGTGAGGATGTACGCTACTGTTCCTCCCGAGCAAAACCCTAGCCGCCACCTCGAGCCAAACCCTAGCCGCTCGCGAGTCTTTGGTACACTCGCGATCGGCGTTCCCACCGGGCGTGTGGATACCGGTGGAGGCGCTGCTCGTTGCGGCGTTGATCAGCATCAACAAACTACGATTGGATCGCTCGTGGTGTGGTTGATCGCGTGGAGGAGACGATCTGTTGGGACGATCGGCTACTTCCACTACTACCTCGGCGCGGCGTGGTTGGATCGGCTTCTCCAACTCTTCTTCATTGCTGCTGCGCGTCTAGTGGTAACGATCTATGATCCCTCCTTAGCATGATGTCCTGGTGTGCGCGGTAGAAATTTTTTATTTTCTGCTATCGTAGCCTACGCGCGTTCCTTCAGGGAGTGGGAACAAGAGCGGGAGTAGCTATAGGTAGGGGTGCAAACGGGTCGGATTCGGACGGATATTGTTGTTACCATATCCTAACCCATATTTTTTCTCTGGATTCGGTACCAATCGGATTCGGTGCCGGATCGGTCGGGATTAACCCGTTTGTAAGGAATGCATGCAGTACAGCAAATGGAGTAGGAGGACATACTGTCAAGAACTTGATGTTACTACTTAATAGCTGATGTGGAAGATTTTATTTTACCAATGCAAAAGAAAATGAAACGTCAAATAGTAGCACTAACCTGAAATCAAACTTGAAGACATATCAGATTCGGACGGATATTGCTGTTACCATATTGTTGTGGCTACAGACCAAACAGAGAGAGAGAGATGGTAGTGGAGAGGTGGGAGTGTTCTGCCTCAGCCTCCCCCTCATCCTGATACATATATTCACATGCAGTATGCTTTTACAGTTCTGCCCCTACTTCCGTACCTCCCCATTAGGGGCACTTATGTCATTACACATGTTACTCTGGTTCTTATAACCTCCTAACAGGCCTGCTGGGCCTAGGTGGGGGCCACCCCTATGACAGGAGCCTCTCATGGTGAAGGGCTTCCAGGGTCGAAGCCATGTCGCCGAGTCCTTTGGCCCCTTCCGTCCCCTGCGGCCTGTGAATTTCCCCAAGCTTGTGGTTGGGGAACCAGAGGTGCAGGATGGAAGGTGCCTTGTCGCAGCGGCACGCGCGCGCTCCGTCCCATATCCTTCGAGCGGGTGGCAGCGGAGGTGGCGCCTGGCTCGGCAGAAGGCACGCACGCTCCGTCTCCTACCCTCGAGCGGGTGGCGGCGAGGTGGCGCCTAGTCAAAGTAGACGCGCTCCGTCCCCTACCCTTGAGCGGGTGGCGGTGGAGGCGGCACCTAAGTCGGCCGAGGCACGCGCGCTCCGTCCCCTACCCTTGAGCGGGTGGCGGCGGAGGTGGTGCCTAGTCGGAAGACGCGCGCTCCGTCCCTACCCTTGAGCGGGTGGCAGCGGAGGGTGGCGCTAAGTCGGCCGAGGCGCGCGCTCCGCCCCTACCCTTTGAGCGGGTGGCGGCGGAGGTGGCGCCTGGTCGAAATGACACGCGCCGTCCCTACCCTTGAGCGGGTGGCGGCGTGGTGGCGCCTAAGTCGGCCGAGGCGCGCGCTCCGTCCCCTACCCTCGAGCGGGTGGCGAGGTGGCGCCTAAGTCGGCCGAGCGCGCGCTCCGTCCCCTACCCTTGAGCGGGTGGCGGCGAGGTGGCGCCTGGTCGAAATGAGACGCTTGCAGCGCCGCCCCATGGCGAGATTGGAGCTTGCACCGATATTGTTGCACTTCGTAGCTGTTGTGACCTTGCGATGCGGTAGTGCGCTTTTAATGGCAGCTGGAATCACACCGGCGCTGGCTTGGCGTAAGTCGGTGTCGCGTCGTGCGACCGCTATTCGGAGGTGGGACACATGGCGACTCACGGCCCGGTGCGTCGTGGGATGTGGCGATTGCGTGCGCGGCGTTCGCCTCTTCCCCAGGGAAGTTGGACGCGTGTTGAAGGCGTGCAGGCGTTGTGTGCAGCTTGGTCACCTACCAGGCACGGCCCTCCAGGCCCCGACGGTTCTTCTTTCCGAATCTTGGGCAGCCGAATCGCTGCGAGTTTGATCTGTCTGCGTGCTTGAGCCATATGAGAGGCGGCGGCCTTTATAAGGTGCTAGTGTTGGCGGAGGCACCCTTTCTTACTTTGCTTTTGATCCGCCGCTTTGCTTCCGCGTGCTAATTGTAACGCCGATTGCTCCTTTCCCTGCTTCTTCCTCCTTGGTCGCGAAGAGTGATGGCTAGCCATGACGACACCACCTACCATCCCCGCAGTGGTTCCTTGCCTAGCCAGGACGAGGTGTCCCATCCTTCCGGGAAGTGCGAGTTGGTGCCGCGGGGAGCTCGCGCGCCAACAAGTGGTGGGGCGCCATGGAGCACTCGGGAGGCTGCTTTGTTCCGTGTCTTTGGGAAGAGCCGCATGATCGAAGGGACGCTGCGGCGACTCGTGGATGAGAGGAAGATCGTGGATCGCGATGGGGCTCGCCTACCCGTCGGGGCGAGGCGGAGCCAAGCCCGGGCCATGGAGGCGATTGTTTTGTCGCGTTCTTCGGCGCCCGACCTCGAATGCCCTCCACGTTGTTCGTGGCGAAGTCTGCGGGCCTACAAGTTGCAGCTAGCCCAATTGGCGCCTCACGCAATACTCCGCCTAGCTGTCTTCACGTGGGCGATGCGGACGAGGGGTGGCGTCGGCGCGAGCTTATTCGCCACACCGCACGACGCACGCCGCCGACCTAGAAAAGTTGACGGGCGAGTCAACTTCAGCGGTGTGGACCGTGCCAGCGTCGTGCGCGGCGTTGTTCCCAGCGCCCGGCCTCGCCGAGGCAATGGGAGTCGGCTAGACTCGGCGGTGGTTCTACTACACCGTGACCGACAAGAGCGGAATGCAATGCCGAGGTGGGCGATCTCGTTTAACGATGCGCCGAGCTTGAAGGCGGAGATTGGCGACACGCAAAGCTACAGAGTCTTGTCGGTGTCGCCGTCGAATGAGTCTGCGCGACCTAGCCGAGGAGTTCACAATGTATGGGGCGGCGCCACTCTCCTCCGGGAAGTATGTTGGACGAACGGCCCGCGAGGACGAGTTCACCCATTCGTATCGCGCTTGCTTCGCCCTCCGCTCCTTGTAAGTCGCCCGGCCACGTTTGGCGCGTGCTATTGTATCTGTTTGGTCTCCGCTTTGGACGCGTGATCTCTGCGTAGTGGCCCGGTTAGAAGATGCGAGTGCGTGGTCGCGCGCTCCTCGGCCCGTGCACGCTTAAGGAGCAACAGCTCGCGAGGCGCGATCAAGGCAGCTAAGCAGGCGGGTAAACCGCATGCGGTGTGGGCATTGCGTGCTGGCGCGCGGTGCGGGAGCTTCCACGAGACTCCGGGCGCTCAGGAGGGTGAGAGCCCTGTGGGGGTGTTATCTTCGCGACGCCGGGCCCGTTCTCCGTCTGCCGTATGCCACCCCGCCAGCCCCTCGGCGACTAGCACAGCTGAGATGGGGTGTGCGACCAGCAGTGGGCCTGGCCACACTGCTTCGGAGGAGCGCGCCACCGCGAGTCCCCCGGCACCCTCTGCCGACGCGTGCGGAGGCGGGCCTCGACGCTACGACTTTCTTTATAGTCCGGAGACTCACGCGTGCGGAGGCAGACCTCGACGCTACGTCTTATTTAAAGTCCGTGGGTGAGTGCGTGCGAGGCGGACCTCGGCGCTTCGACTTTCTTTATAGTCCGGAGACTCGCGCGTGCGGAGGCAAACCTCGACGCTACGTCTTATTTAAAGTCCATGGACTGGTGCGTGCGGAGGCGGACCTCGACGCTACGACTTTCTTTATAGTCTGGAGACTCGCGCGTGCGGAGGCAAACCTTGACGCTACGTCTTATTTAGAGTCCGTGGACTAGCGCGTGCGGAGGCGGACCTCGACACTACGACTTTCTTTATAGTCCGGAGAATGGTGCGCGCGAGGGCGTCCCCCCGTTGCGTCTTATTTAAAGTCCGTAGACTAGTGCGCGCGAAGGCGGACCTCGACGCTATGTCTTATTTAAAGTCCGTAGACTGGTGCGTGCGGAGGCGGACCTCGACGCTACGTCTTATTTAAAGTCCGTAGGCGGTGCGTGCGGAGGTGGACCTCGGCGCTCGTCTTATTTAAAGTCCAGAGCGAGTGCGTGCGAGGCGAACCTCGGCGCTTCGACTTCCTTTATAGTCCGAGACTCGCGCGTGCGAGGCGGACCTCAACGCTACGTCTTATTTAAAGTCCGTGGCCCGAGTGCGTGCGAGGCGGACCTCGGCGCCACGTCTTATTTAAAGTCCGTGGCGAGTGCGTGCGAGGCGGACCTCGGCGCTCGACTTCCTTTATAGTCCGGAGACTCGCGCGTGCGGAGGCGGACCTCAACGCTACGTCTTATTTAAAGTCCGTAGACTGGTGCGTGCGGAGGCGGACCTCAACGCTACGTCTTATTTAAAGTCCGTAGACTGGTGCGTGCGGAGGCGGACCTCGACGCTACGACTTCCTTTATAGTCCGGAGACTCGCGCGTGCGGAGGCGGACCTCAACGCTACGTCTTATTTAAAGTCCGTAGACTGGTGCGTGCGGAGACGGACCTCGACGCTACGACTTCCTTTATAGTCCGGAGACTCGCGCGTGCGGAGGCGGACCTCAATGCTACGTCTTATTTAAAGTCCCTAGACTGGTGCGTGCGGAGGCGGACCTCGACGCTACGTCTTATTTAAAGTCCGTAGACTTTGTTCTGCTCAGCGCGGACAGACAATGCTCTGGGAACAGCAATCTTTATTGAACTCCCGTTTGCGCGGGCGAGCATCGTACGACAAAGGGCTGGTGGCTCTACGCTTGCTGTCCTGCTTCTAGGCGTAGTATCGCCGCAACCTGTCCGCGTTCCATGTGTGCCGGAGGTTTGTCCTTCGGCGTGGTGGCGGTACGCCCTTCGGCAATGCCTCCATCACGATGTACGGGCCTTCCCACTTGGATTCCAGCTTGCCAACGGTCTCCGCTGAGCGCCACTCGAGCGAGATCCCGTGCTTGAACCCCGCGGGCATATAGAGCGGTCTGATACGCATTATGCGCGCGCATACTTCTCAACATGGTGGGCTGCATCTGCCGGATCCGTCGAGAGGTCCAGGACACACGGCGCTCCTCTTGGTGCTTGGGCGAGGACCCTCCGCGAGCCAACCTTGATTTCCTCGGCGTCACCGCCGTCACCAAAAGGAGCTTGAGCAGCGTGAATCCGTCGGGCGTGTTACCGTTGTGCGGCGACCAAAAACGTTGAAGCTCGCTGGCCACTTGCCCGCCGGCAATCCGACCAGCGCTTTTGATGGCAGCGGAGATGGCGCCATTCGCCGTTCGGCCGCCTCTGTTGGATCGGGCATGCCCTACCGAGGCGAATCGGAGGTGATGCCCATCTTTGTCACAATAGTCTTTGAAGAGGTGGCGTCAAAGCGCAGGCCATTGTCAGCCGTGAGCTCCGGGGCACGCCGGCGACATCGATGTTTTGCGGAGAAGCGTATGGCGCGAAGTTACTTTGGCTAGGCGGCCGCTTCCGGCCATCGGAGAAATACTCGGTAGCGACTACCACGAACCGGAGGTCCCCTGGAGCTCGGGCAAGTGGTCCTACTATGTCGAGGCCCCAGCGTGCCAGTGGCCACACCGGGGGAATGGGGTTGAGGCTCGTCGGGGGCCTGCGGATGATGCGCGCCATCCACTGGCACCCTTGGCACCGATGAGCGAGGTCACGGGCGTCGGTGATGGCGATTGGCGATGAAGCCTTGCACGAACACCTTGCCGACTAATGACCTCGGTGCAGTGGGATCCGCTGCGCCGCGTGGATCTCCGCAAGGAGCTCCTTTCCCCCCTCAGTCGAGAGGCAGCGCAGGAGCGGTGCGCAAACCCCTCTCTTGTAGAGTATCCCTTCGAACACCTGGAAGGACCTTGCGCGGTGCTGCAAGCGCCGGCTTCAGCGGGTCCTCGGGCTCGGCGATGCCTTGCAAGAAATTGAAGATGGGCTCGCCAATCACTGGCGGTCAATGCGGTGGGCGAGTGCGCGTCGGTTGTCTGCGCGATGGCGCTGCACTAATACCTCAGAAACGCCCCTCGTGGCGATTCTTGGCTGGCCGCCTTAGCGAGGCGTCGGCCTGCTCGTTCTCCGCGGGGATGGCCTTGCGTGGCGCCCAAAAGTGCCTTTCCCTCGCCCTCACCGCGCGGTACTTGGCCAACTTCGGGGTCCTTGGCTTGATATGACTTGTCCACATGACCGGCCACCAAGCGCGAGTCGGTGCGGACTAGCACTCGTCTCGCGCCGGCGCCTTGAGCCGCGAGCCAAAGCGATGCCTCATATTCAGCCGTGTTGTTGGTGGCGGGAAGGCAAGGTGCGCGAGTATAGCAACGCGTCGCCGGGCGTGGCGATCACCGCATGCCCGCACCGCGACGCCGTAAGCTTAGTCGATTGTGGCGTCGAGCGGGGTCATCGTGCGTGCAGGACGGGTTGGGCGGCGGGGTCCATTCGGCGAGAAAATCCGCAAGGACTTGGGATTTAATTGCCGTTCGCGGCATACGTCAAGGAGAAGGGAGCGAGCTCGGCGGCCCATTTGCCGATGCGCCTGTGGACTCTTTGTTGTGTAGCATCTGCCGGGGAATGAGGAAGGCTTTGTGATCGGGTGGGCGAGAAAATAATGCGAAGCTTCACGGAGGCCATGACCGATGCGTGGCGAGCTTCTCAAGCTCCGTGTATCTTGTCTTGGCGCCTTGGAGGGCCGGAGACAAAGTAGGCGGGCGTGCATGGCGCCTTCCTCTAAGACGAGGCGGCGGCCGACCGATGGTGGCGACGCGCGATAGAGCGAGGAGGAGCCTGCGGTGCTGGGGCAACCAGCGTGGGTAGGGTGGCAGTGCTCCTTGAGCTCGTTGAAGGCCTTCGCGCAATCTCCGTCCCAACGAAATCCATCGCACCGCGGGCGTCTTGAAAAATGGTAAGCCCGCTCGCCGCCTGGATAGGAAGTGGCTTAGTGTCGCCATGCGCGCCCGCCGACCTCTGGACCTCCTCGTTGTCTTGGGCGGCTCCATACCCGGATGGCGTCTACTTTGTCGGGGTTCGCTGGATGCCCGTCGGACACGAGGAAACCGAGGAGCTTGCCGCTTTGCACCAAGACACATTTGTCGGGGTTGAGCTTGATGCCCGCCTTCCAGAGGTTGTCGAAGGTCTCCTGGAGGTCTCGGCCATGCAGAGCAAGCTGCCAAGTTTTGACCACCATGTCATCGACATAAGCTTCGACGTTCCTCCCGAGCTGGGCGGCCAGGGCAATAGCGACGAGGCGGGTGAAGGTAGCGCCTGCGTTCTTCAAGCCAAAGGGCATTCTGACGAAGCAGAACGTCCCAAGTGGTGTGATGAAACTGGTCTTCTCCTCGTCGTCTTCGGCCATGTATACCTGGTGGTAGCCGGAATAGGCGTCCAGGAAACTCATGAGTTCGCACCCAGCAGTGTGTGTCGACTAGCTGATCGATGCGCGGCAAGGGGTAATTGTCCTTCGGGCACGCCTTATTGAGTGCCGTGAAGTCGATGCACATACGCCAGGCCCCGCTGGCCTTTTTGACTAGCACCGGGTTAGCGAGCCACTCTGGATGGTGGACCTCGCGGATGACCCCGCGCGAAGAAGCTTCGCCACCTCTGTTTTGGCCGGCTGCTGCCGATCCATCGACATACGCCGAAGCCTTTGCTTGACCGGCTTGGCATCGGGGCGGACCGCCAAGCGATGCTCGATTACTGCTCGGTCTATGCCCTTGATGTCCTCCGGGGACCATGCGAAAATGTCAACGTTGTTCTGAAGCACTCGGAGAAGATCCCATTTGACCCCCGGTGGGAGCCCCTCGCCGATGGACGCAAAACTCCGCCCTCGGGCCGAGGCTTGGGCGTCCACCCGGGGGCGGAGGGCCCCTCGCCGAGCGTGCCGGAGAGGGCATGCACCGGGCGATGCGGAACGCGGCTGCCGACCTCGGCACGTTTGGCCAGGTCCTGATCGCCGAAAACGGTGATAACACCCTCTGGGCCCGGGAGCTTCACACACAAAAATGCGTAGTGTGGGATCGCCTCGAAAGAGTTGATGGCGGGTCGGCCCAGTATGGCATTGTAGGGATGTGGGATATCTACGATGTCGAAGATGACATGCTCGGTCCGGATGTTACCCTTGTTGCCCTCCTGACGGAATGTGACCGGGAGGGACACGTGCCCCAAGGCCTGCAGCAGTTGACCCCCGAAGCCTTGAAGTGGAGCTCCTGGCTGCTCTAGCCGGCTTTGGGGGACCCCCATACGATCGAGGGCCTCTGCGAACAAGATATTCGTGGAGCTTCCCCCGTCGACAAGGACGCGCCTGACGTCACAGCGTGCTATGTGGGCCTGGATGACTAGAGGGTCTTGGTGAGGGTACTCCACACCCCTGGCATCGTTCAAGTCGAAGGTGATGTTGCGGGGCGGCATCCATAGTTGCGGCTGCTCCCCGGGGGCTTTTGAGGAGGAGCCTCCGGTGATGACGCTGACGGTGCGATGCTGCGCACCCTCTGTTGGGGGCGGAGCACGAGACCCGGCCATCACCCTCCGCAGCTCCATAACTGCGGCGCATGCCCTTGTGTAGTGATCACCGTAGCCGTGTACCTCGCACCACTTGCCATAGTGTAGGAGCTCTTGTTCTGCGTGGGGTTGGCCGCCGCAATCAAGTCCGCCTTCCGATCCCCGGTCTCCCCTCCATGAGGCAGGGTCGGGTCCTTGGCGTGTGCTCTCGGTGTCGAGGCGTAATGGGCGCTTTGTGACTGCCGCGGCGCGCGAGGCTTATGCCCGCTCCTTGAAGAGCCTTCACTGCACCCGTAGCGCTGCCTCGGAAGGGCCTCCCAGGGCTCTCGGCTGCGGCCCGCCGAGGAGGAGCACCGCCCCCTTCACACGGGGGGTGCTCCTCATGGGCGAGGCCGAGGGCGGTAATGCTGCGTCTTCACGCATCTTCCTCCGCCCGCGCATACTCGTCCATTTTGTCGAAGAGCTTGGCGACTGTCTTGATTGGCCTCGCGCGTTGTACTCGGCCATCGGGGCGGACGAAGGCCTGTATGGCTGCATGCGGCGGTGGTTTCATTGCGTCTTTTTGGCATCGGGTCTTGGCGAAACACTTGAAGTAGTCCCGGAGCTCCTCCGAGGGTCTTTGCTTCACGGCGAAGAGTTGGTCCGCATCGACTCGCTCGACGTAGTGTCCTTGGAAGTTGTTGTGAAGGCGGTCGCGAGCTGCTCCCACGCGTAGATGGGCCGGGCTCTATGGTAAAAACAAGAGAGCGCCACTCCTTGCGCGCGAGGGGAGTCCTTCGCCTTCGTGGTGTCGTCTCGCCGCGGCCTCAATCGCGGTTTCGTACAGCGCACGAACTCGTGAGGATCCGTGTCACCTTTATGCGGTCGGTGGCGCTAGGGAACTTGAAGTCTTCGGGCCACGCCGCTGCTGCAGCCCGCAAAGCGGGGACTCGGATCTGGCGTCTCTCGGCGCGCGGCTAGGCGCGGGGGCCGCGGCGTTCGTCCTCTCGGCGTGGGCTCGGCGCGACTCTCGGCGCGGCTGCTGGGTCCGAGCCTCTTGTATATCTCGAGCGGCTCGCGAAGGTCCCCTAGTTCCCGCCGGAGCGCGTTGAGGGCTGCTAGTAGGCGCCCTCCACGCGCAGTCTTTGTCGGGGCCGCCGGAACACCCGGCGGATGGGTCGGTGTAGGGACCCTCGTCGCACGATCTCGGATCCGCCGGATGCCGTTGCGGCTACCCCGCCGTCGGATCGCGCTGCCGCGAGGCGGTGGGGCTGTCGTTGCGATGCGGCGGCGGGTTAGATGTCGTTAGCGCGCGGCGGGTCGATCGTTGTAGCGCGAGCGTCGACGCCTGCGACCACGGCGCCTACGCTGCCGCCAGCTTCTTCGGCGGTCGATGCCGAAGCCCTGGTGTTCCCGCGTCGCTCCGATCCAGCCGTCTTCTTCCCTTTCGTCGCTGCCGATGAAGCTTTTTTCGGTGCCATCCTTCTTCTTTGGTCTTCAGGCTTGTCCTTGTCCTCCCACGACGGCGCCAACTGTTGTGGCTACAGCCAAGCAGAGAGAGATGGTAGTGAAGAGGTGGGAGTGTTACGCCTCGGCCTCCCCTCATTCTGATACATATATTCACATGCAGTATGTTTTTACAGTTATGCCCCTACTTCCGTACCTCCCCATTAGGGGCACTTATGTCATTACACATGTTACTCTGGTTCTTATAACCTCCTAACAGGCCTGCTGGGCCTAGGTGGGGGCCACCCCTACGACACATATCCTAACCCATATTTTTTCTCCGGATTCGGTACCAATCGGATTCGGTGCCAGATCGGTCGGGATTAACCCGACCCGTTTGCACCCCTAGCTATAGGTAGGTGAATGGGAGTAAGAGTGAGAACGGGAGAGATTACAACCGCTACTGGAGTCTCCAATGTTGACGATGATCGGCAGATTGGGGCACCACATGCTCTTGTGTGCAGTAGTCCTCAGGTAGGGTCCCAAGGGTCGAGTTGGAGCTGGGTTGCTAGGTATAATGGCGGGTCCTAGAGCTGTTGGAGTGTAGATAGTTGCTGCAACTATAGTGCGCTCAAGCTCAGTGATTGCTGCTATCTCTCATGCTCTACAACAGCTAAGGTCCTCTCGCACCTTGTGAGATGGGCACGAAGAGTGTCAGAGTGATTGTAACTGGCTGTGAGGAGCATGCGAAGCTACGCGATCTCCTCCAAAGCATCTGTGTGAGTGGTCTCATAGCTCGAATAAGCTGGACTTGGTGTGTCAATGACAATTCATTGTCCCTGGCGACGTAGGTCTCAAAATAATGCTCTCCCTCCTAGAGGGACAGGTAGTAGCGGAATAGAGAGGTTAGTAGAGCGGCCTTGTGAATCTCGCATAAGTGAGCCAAAGCCAGGCGGATTGCGTCCTCAGTATTAAAGGTGTGAGACTCAAACTTTCCTACCCTCTCATAAAGAAAAACCTCCATCATACAAGACTCTCGGTCTAGTATCTAGGTCTTTCAGCCCCTAAAGATGGGTTGGTGACGATAGCCTAGGTATAGTATGGCTTGCAAAGGATGTCTACAAACTCCCCATCATCCGCACCATGGGAGAAGAAATCCCACAGGCCTTCGTCTGACAATCCGACCATCTACAGTTTTGAACAAGATGGAGTCAGCAACCGATTGAAGATATAAAGAACATAAAGGTAACTCAAGAACTAAGAGTGATGAGAAAAATAAGTAATACGCTATATTTGTCAAAGTTTTGCTTACCCTTTTGAAAATAAGAGTCAAGTCCTTAGATACGATCATTCTAGCTAAGGCTTTTACCTTTAGTCATGCTCTAATACCAGCTCTGTCGATGAATAGAAATTACAAGATTGGATTATTAAATATATTGGTGGATTCAATATAAATGATGCCATTCGCTATTTAGAGTTTTAGACAGCAATCCATACAGAAAGAGTATGTTTGGTGGATTAAATAAATAATGACACTCGCTGTTTGGAGTTTTAGACAGCAATCAATATAGATAGTGTATGATTGGTGGATTAGATAGATGATGACACTTGCTGTTTGGAGTCTTAGACAGTAATCAGTAAGGAAAGTGTGTCTTTGGTGGATTAAGTCGATTATGGCAATCTCCGTGTGGAGTTTAGGTAGAAAAATTATAATTTAATAATACTAAGACTACCCAAAAGCAATTTACGGCAAATAAAATAACCCGAGCCTCTCCTTTGCTAAGCCATGCATACTATTTATTTGCATTCTGTGTATTGGCTCGCGGAGCACGGTGGTTAGTGTGCTTACACTCGCTCTCATAACAAATCCAGAAGCAGGAATCAGATCACTACGCTTCAGCAACACTTTTGGTTATGATGGAAGAGAAGATGAAGTCGTTAAGGGCTAGGTCGCGAACCTCCAGTTGGCTGCCTGTGGGCATGTCCTGAAGGTCCCACTTGCGTGCTCCGTTCTTCCGCCGCTGCAATATAATGATTTTGGCCAAATCGGCCTATGAGTAAGTCTATTATTTTATTTATGCTTCCACATGATATGCATTTTGATATTCAGAACTGTAATCTGTGAGCAGTCTCTACTGATCCAGGGAATAGTGCGGTGGAATCACAGAGAAATCCTGATGGTAAAATCTGGGTCTGACAGGCCGGTGACATGCGCGCGACGTGGGCGCCAGGCGGCGATGGCGACTGGGGCCGGTGCGGCTGACGCGGGGTGACGAGCGCAAAGGGAGGCGAGGCTAGGTGACGTAGTCGCGACAGGAGAATAGAGGGAGTGACGTGGGGCTGGCTCAGCTGGGAGAAGAAAAGGGGAAAAGAGAAAAGAAGAAGGGAGCAGGGCAGGGCCTGGGGTCCACGCGCAGTGGGGAATAGGGGGAAGAAAGGGCCCGCGCGTATGGACCGGGCCCGACTGCAGAGGAAGGACAGAGAAAAGAGGAGGGCCCCACATGGCATAGGGAGAAAGGGAGGGAAAAGATAAAGGGGAAAGAATTTTTAAGCATAATTTTGGGACTTGAATTTTTAACCTAAATTTCTATTTCATGTTTAAGACCATTGATTTCAATTTAATTCAAATCTTGTTTTAAATATCTAGGTATAAAATCTAATACTTTTCTATACTTCATTTTATTTAGTTTGATTTTCTAGATTTTGGTTCTTAACATTTTTAACTCACATTTAAACTAATTTGTATCTTTTATCGTCACAGTTCTTCGTTGCATTTGAGAATTACTTCCATTTATTATTTTGTTTGGCACGACACTGGGGAAAATTCCAATAAAATTTCAGCAAAAACACCAAATGCTAATAAGAGGCAAATAGAATTTTAAATTCTTCAAAAGTTTCGAACATTCCAAAATTTGGGATGTTACAGTAAGTCATAACTAAGACTAACTACCTCAACGAGTAAGAGACATGTTAAGATTAAGGGATTGTCATCTTCATGTTTGGAATGTTAGTCGAGCTAGATTCTTTGCACATAGATGGATGTGTAGCAGTTGAGTTGAGTTCCTGCATACAACTATGTGTGTTTATGTTGCATGTAGATCGCTTCATATGGAGGCATAGCTGGTAGTTCAGATCATGCGTTGATTCTGAATTAGAAGAAGGCAAGTCTAGATTAGGGGGAGAATGTTGGAAAGTAATCCACATGTTGCCAATTGTTAGTTTACTTTTATTGTTTGTGTATACGAGTCCTAATAGGCTTGCTGAATCCTAGTTTAGTTTGTTTGTGTGGTTGAATTCTACTATACAAGCAAGAACCTTGTACTCTAATATGTATGAGTTAGCAAGTAAGAAAAATCAGAAAAGGTGCAAGTTGAGTCATGCCGCAAAATTGTCTCGCGTCACATTTTTTTTGGTGACCGCGTTTCTTTTTCTTCTACATGTGTGTTTATCTTGGGTCTAGCTAGGAGCGAAACTAAAATAAAAATGACCGAGGTTCACCACTTTATCATACATACAATAACATATATAATTTTCAAACAACATTGTACTAAACTATAATAATCAAGAAGTGGCGCTCAAAATGCTTACCAAAATGAAGAAACTCACTAATAATATTGGTTAACTATGTAAAAGTGAAGGAAGTAAGGGTGAAATCACATACAAAAGATGGCAAAATACATTATCCGACCTCAATGACCTATAAAAAAGAACAAATTAATTGAATTTTTAAAAAATAGTAGAGCAATCAAATGAAAGTAAATGCATTACCTTTTAGTATTTATGGTCTTCCAAGTTCATGAAGCGATGAACCACAACATAATTGGTAACTTTCTTCATTTCCTCTTTCATTACACAGCAAATTAGACCATCATTCATGAAATCATCACCAATGCGATTGCGCAAATACGTTTTCATAATTTTCGTAGTTGAAAAGCACCTCTCAACTGTAGTAATGGCAACAAGGAATACTAATACTAACTTCAAAAGTCCATAAATCAAAGGTTAGCAAAAATGTTTCCTTGTCTTCATCATTTTTTGAGAAAGTTGACCAATAGTTTGTACGCCTGGATCAAGCTGAATCTCCTCATCCCAATTGATATCTTCTAGAGGTGAATTGACCAAGCATTAGCAATACTATCTAGCGCTTTCCTTTTCAGAAACTTTTCCATAATTTACCTGCCATTTACTGAGCATTCAAACACTCAATTAGATGTTGTCATATTCAAAAACTAAAAGAGTAAACACACATTGAGAAGGTTACTTAGGGCCTGTTTGGCAGAGCTCCACCACTGAAAAAATGAATATGGAGCAGCAGATCCATCAAAAATAGCTCCACCATGAATCTGGGATACCACCATGGAGCTGGACAAAACTGTTTGGCTTGCACAGCAGCTCCAGATCCATGAAACTGAGTTTTTGGTGGGAATGGCCTGTTTTGCCCATGGGTTTTATGGTGGTATGGGATAGGGTGTGTAACCAGTGGCAAAAGTGGGTAATTACCACCCAACTCCACGAGTAGATACGAAACAAGATTTCGTGGAGCACCCCTTGAGGTGCTCCATGGATTTTATGAATCTGGAGCTAGATTCAGTATTTTGGTGGATCCAGATTTCGTGGAGCTGGAGCGTTTGGGTAAAAATTCGTGGAGTGGAGCTATTTTTGGTGGATCTGGAGTTGGTGGAGCTCTACCAAACAGGCCCTTACTTCACATTGTTGTCAAATCTAAAGCTAGATGAAATTTGAGCACATGGGTTACGATTACTTGCAATTTTTCCTCCAATTTAGTTATTTGCAATGAACTAAGCCAATATTCTAACAACCCAAATTGAAACCCTAGCATAGCCCTACAATTTGACAAAGAAAAAACAAACAACAACCATCACGTTAAACCATATATCACAAATTTAGTTTCTATGCCTAAAAGAAATCGGAAGGATTTTGAGGAAATTATCATACCGTATGCCGATTGGCAATTGCCGGATTCGTGACTTAATCTCCAAGCGCTCCGGAGACAATCAACAGGCGACTATCGGCGGTGGACAGGTGGAGGGCTCCTGGGCTGGTTCCGGCACTGACGGCCGCAAGCAGGCGAGGCTAGGGGCGCACTGCACGTGGCGAGCAGGGAACTTGTGCGAGGCGACACAGGAGAGCAAGAGAAGAGAGAGCCGAGATGCCGGAGTCCAGAGCGATGCACTAACGCAACACGTGAGTCCGGACGCTGGAGGCGAGCTATGCCCAATCTCTCTGCTCCCCCCATTCTTTTTTGGGTCGCTCGGGAGCCTGCAGGTGTGGGCTGCCTGTTGGAGACATGGAGCGCTGGGCTATTGGTTGGATTGGTCTGGTGCCTTGGTGAGCTGGAAAGATTGTGAAGGCCTATGATCGGGGTTCACAGATTTGGGCTGAGATGTACAAATGGTATATATGGGCTGACTCTTGTTAAGAATTATTTTAGATTAGTGTCCTGCGAATACCAGGTGAGTATTAGGTTCTGCCCCTAGTTCTAGCCAATAGCTCCGACCAGAGATATGGATGGTCGATCAAAGAGGAGGAGGCGGCGGCCGTTAATTGCCGGCAAAGTAGGTGCTGCTAACCGATCGACAGCTTTTAGAGCAAGTCTTATAATACAGCCTTCAGCTGACTGTATGGATACTTATAGCCTACTTATCAGCCTACTCATATAGTAGTTACAGCCAGCTGAAGGCTGTATGACCTACCCCTTCCTCTCACAAAGTTTCTTGGTTCTTGTGCTTCAGCTGGCTGTAAGCTTACAGCCCACCTCTCTTCTCTCTCCTCTTCTCTCTCCTCCACCTCAGCATACAGCCAGCTTACAACCTCTTATAATACTTGCTCTTAACCAACCGATCGACAGCTTCGAGCCATCCTAGGTAGACTTAAATATGGGTATGGCCTGAATAAGAGCAAGTTCAATAAGCCCAGTCTTAGAGCAAGTACAATAATGGTCTTATAGCCAAGCTAGTCAGCATTTTTGCTGATGTGGAGGAGAGAAGAGAGGAGAGAGATGAGAGCTTGGCTCTCATGCAAGCAACAAGCTGGGCACGAGAGCCTATGCAGTGGTGGGCCAAGATAATAAATGTATGTGAGGAGGAATAGGAAAGAGAATATGAGACATGGTACCACATAATAATAAAAAACCTTTTGTAGACAAATAGAAGACAAATTATTGTATGACTTGGCTCTTATAACTTGACTTATAGCCAAACACTTGGCTCTATTATTGGACTTGCTCTTAGTGGGAGGTTTCATGTCCCAGTTTCCAAGACTGCCATGTCACCTTTTCAGGTTTGGAGTGATGAATGAAACATGCTCTCTCAATGCACAGTTTCATATGCTATCTGCAGCATTTAATTCTGACATGTATTGTGATCAAATGTGCCATGTGAACTATGCGAACTATGGCGGGAGAGGAGGGGAGACGGAGGGAGATGAGGGGAGATGGCGCACCGGATCCGGCGACGAGGAGGAGATGAAACAAAACGCTCTCAGTGTGCGTTTCACGCTGTTTCCAAGGTGGTGGAAACAGTGCCCATCCGTTTCTTCACCATGAAACGGCATTTCTCTCTTTCTTCTTTAATACAGTGCCATCTCATCAGTTTTGCTGATGTGTCATCTTATTTAATGCCTATGAAATCCTAATGAAATCCCCATTGAGACTGGCCTAATAGTCTTATAGTCAATCTAGTCAGCATTTTTGCTGATGTGGAGGAGAGAAGAGAGGAGAGAGATGAGAGCTTGGCTCTCATGCAAGCAACAAGCTGGGCACGGGAGCCTATGTAGTGGTGGGCTCAGATAATAAATGTATGTGAGGAGGAATAGGAAAGAGAATGTGAGATATGGTACCACATAATAATAAAAAACCTTTTGTAGACAAATAGAAGATAAATTATTGTATAACTTGGCTCTTATAACTTGACTTATAGCCAAACACTTGACTCTATTATTGGACTTGCTCTAAGAAGGGCTTCACTGGAAGCGGCAGGTTTACAGACAGTCAAGCAAAGCTGCATGCATGGATGGTCTGTCATTTTTGGCCTTGGCAAACTTGCATGCTCTGCTTTCCTCTGCATGTATACTGTTCTCGTAAGGGAACAACGCGCGAGGGATCTTACTCGAATTTTGGGTGAATGGATCCGACACTACACCTGTCCTGATGACCAATACGTGTAATTTCCTATCCTCTACTCCCCTCTGCCACTACCTCAGATCGAATCGAATCATCGAGCGACCAAACTTATGAACTACAAATAAAAATACTCATTAGAAAGAAGAAGAATAACAATGTAATTTTATTGAAATATGGAAATAAAGATATACATTATACATAAAACTAATGTAATTGATCGATGTTCTAAGAATTTCAAAAACACACCCAACCAACATGGCTAGTGATACCAAGCTTGGTCTGGTGACTTGGGCCATAGGGTAAGGATCTTCCCATTTGGGCAAAAGTTTATTACAATTTTCTTGGCTCTAAATTTTTGTGAGAACCAGATCTCCCATAGCTAGGCTATGAGGTTGTACTTTGTGATTGTACTACTTTTGCATGGCTTATTAGTAGATTGTTGATCGTAGTAGGGCTGCATTTCTTCGTTCTTCAAGGAAATTAAGGTCATTGATCTGACGATCTTCTTGATCATTATCATTATAACAATATGTCTGAGTATAGCCAATTTTTAATTCCAGAGGAAGCATGGCTTATGCTATGTAAACTAGAACGAAGGGTGTTTCTCCAGTTGCATGACTGGTCATGATCCCAATAGCCCATGATATAGAAGGAAGTTCTTGTATCCAAGCTCCTAATCATTGTATTAACTAGTCAAACACTTGGTGTTTAATGCCTTGTATTTGTATACCATTGGCTCTTTCTACTAATCTGTTACTGTGGATAAGCCACTAACGCATAACATACCTTGATACCTAGATTTTCGTAGAATTCCTTGAAATTTCTGCTTGAAAACTGGGTACTATTGTCTATGATTATACGACTCTGAACACCAAATTATACAATCATATTTTTAGTTATGAACTTATTGTAGCTTCTATTGTTATTTTAACAACTTGTTCACCTTTGATCCTTTTTTGAACATATCAATCATTACAAAAAAGGAATTCAAAGCCTCTAGGTGCTTTTGAGAAAGGTCCTAGAATGTCTAAACCCCATGTTTTGATGGGCTAACAAAGTGGTATAGTTTGGAGAGCTTGTGCAGATTGATGTACTTGTCGTCTATGAAACTAACATTGTACATACTTTGACACGTGTTCTTTTGCATCATGGAGGCCTGTTGGCCAATAGTATCCTTGTCGAAAAGCTTTACCAATTAGTGTTCTATAGCAATGATGTATTCCACAAACTCATCTATGTATTTTGGATAGTAAATGCAAACCATCCTTTTAAAATATACATCTCATCAACACTCCATGATTTCTGTGTTTATAGACAGTACATTCGATTAGAGTGTATAATTTAGCCATTCGAGTTGTACGATCGGTCTCTATGTCATCTTCAGGAAGTGTACCATGCTAAAGATATTCATACACCGATGTCATCCAATCATTGTTTCAGCTGATCTAAGTGACCTCCACTGGAGTGTCTTCGGAGTACTCGACTACTGAGGGTTTGTTGAGTTGGTCAAAAAAATACTTTGAGCAAGACAGGTGATCTTGAGGAAGCCATCCATGCCAACCGATCTACCAGAAAGTTTTCCTTACTATGAATGTGTTGGACTTCAAAACCAAAGAAATACTTTTCTAATTTTCATACTTTCGCAAGATAAGTTGACATCATGGTACTTGAGCATTTATACTCTTTTCCTATTTGATTCACTACTAGTTGAGAATTGCCTTTCATTAGTAATCTGTGAATCTTGAGCTCTTATGCTACTCAGAGCTCTGCCAGTAAACCTTCATACTCTGTCACATTATTTGTAGTAGAAAATTTTGACTGAATGATGTGTTTTATGTTTTCTCTAGTAGGAGATACTTGGACTACCCCAGCCCCCGAGCCCTTTATCATCAAGAACTTATCGAAGTACATAGTCCACTAGTCGTGGTTTTCATACTTAGGCCCTTGGATGGGTTGAGGGTTTGTCCACTTGACAATGAATTCTAGTTAAGCCTAGGACTTATTGGCTATTTATGAAATAAAATAGAGATCAAACTCCCGAAGTTTGATCACCCATTTTGCTATATGTCATGATGATTCCCTATTTTGGAGAACTTGACCTAAAGGATACCTAGTCAGCACCACAATTTTGTGGGCCTGAAAGTAATCCCTTAACTTCCTTGAAGTTGTAAGGAAGGCATATAGCATTTTTTTTATATTTTTGGATATCTTTCTTATGGTCCATGTAAGACTTTGCTTACATAATATACTGGTAGTTGGATATTGTCATGTTCAATGACTCGTATTGCACTAACTGCTTGTGGCATAGCAGCCAAGTATAAGGGCAATGATTCTCCCAATTTCGAAGAGACCAAAATCAGAGCACTTGTCAAGTATTCCTTGACATATTAAAATGCATCATTGGCTTCTTTAGTCCACTCAAAACTTCCATGTTTTTAAGATGTTTAAATAAAGGTAATCCTTTTTCTTCTAACCATGCTATGAAACGATTTAATGCTGCTATACAGCCTATTAGTTTTTGTGCTTCTTTCTTTGTGATCAGAGGACACATCTGCTCGATGGCTACTATTTTCTCTAGATTAGCTTCAATTCGTCTATCCGAAACTAGGGAACCAAGAAGCTTTCTAGAGAAAACTTCGAACGCACACTTCTCTGAATTGAACTTAAGGTTGCATCTTCTTAAATTAGAGAAAGTTTCTTGCAAGTCAGAGAAGTGGTCTTTGATGTTGACACTTCTTACAACCAAGCCATTGACATAGGACTCTAAGTTTTGACCAATCTATGGACTAAAGGTTCTCTTTTACATCAACCTTTGAAAAATAGTACAAGCATTTTTAAACCCAAATGACATTTTGATGACTCCCAAACAACTGTCCTTATCGAGAGGTACCTCTTTGACTTGGCCAGAGGGTTTTAGAGCCACCTTTGGCACGGAGTGTTTTACCTATATAGAAGGTGTGTTAGTATTTCTGGTCAGTAATTTATTGACCAGTTCAAGAGTTTTATGATTATAGGTATAAGCTATTTTTCTGTCCCCTCGAATCGTTATGACCCCTTTTGGTCCCAGCATTTTAAGATTATGGTAACTGTAATGCATGGCTATTAGAAACTTGGCTAAAGCCAATCAACCAAGGATCCCATTATATGTAGTTTTGGAATCTACTACATCAAATGAGATCCTTTCCATTCAGAAGTTATCAAGACTTCCAAATGTAACCGGTAGAGACACTTACCTAATCGGTTTGGCCGAAGATCCTGGGACTATGCCATGAAAGGAATACTTCACAGTCTTTATTTCTTAATTAGGAACTTGCATTTCTTCTATAGCTCCTATAAATAAGATACTAAGAGAGCTACCTCCATCTACTAGAACTCGATTAACTTTACAGTTATTTATTGTAGGTTCTACAACGATAGGGAACATATCCGGTCAAGTTTAAGGGATGGGGGCAATCTTCTCAACTGAAGGAAATGGATGTGTCTAACCACTTGGATGGTTTGATAGTGACTAGTGCATTGATGAGGTTCACCTCACATTCTACGGTCTTCACTTGTCTTCTAGACTCGTAGGAGGAGGATCAACCAAAGATCACATTGACACTGTGCTCTAGCTCCTAGTATTGCATTTCTTCATCGACATCCTTATCCTTTTTGGTGCTCAGTTCTCCGACCTTCTGTATCGAAGGGAAAGGACCATTACCCAAGTAGTAATCCTTAAGCTTCTTCTAGTAGGCACAGCAGTTGCGGAGATTGTGTCCTACCATTTGGTGGAGTGGACACCACCTCTTGCTTTTCTTAGATTCATCAGTCAAAACCTTTCCTTTATTCTAATCAGGATAATCATTTTTGCTCTTGGTGTATTTCTCTGGAATCGCAAGGACTTCTTTGGCATTAGGCTTGCAATTCTTCTTACCCTTTGGTGATTTCTTGCCTTCTTTTCTTTCTTCTCCAGGCTTGGCTGATGAATCTTCTCTATCTGATCGATGGCCTTATTCCACTCAACTGCTTCACTAGCGGTGGCATACTTATCATCCATATTGAATAGCTCAACGATTGTCTGTGGAGGCTTTATTGCAATTTACTTTGTAAATCACCTATTCCTTAATCTATTCTTGAATGCTTGGATAACAGAAGAATCAGTGACCTCTGGGATAGAGTTATGAACCTGACAAAATCTTTTGATGTTTTGTCGTAAGGTCTCATTGGGCTCTTGCTGAATTCGATGAAGGTCATCTTCCATCCTAGGAGATCATACATCCCCTAGAAGTTTGCGATCAGTGCGTCATAAAGTTGTTCCCATGTATAGATTGGTCCTACTGGCTAGTTGAGCAACCACGATTAGGCAAAACCATCGAGAACTGTTGGCAAATAGTTTTCTATCACATTGTTGTCGCCTCCCGTAGCCCTGATTGAGTGGTGTAGATCTGTAGAAATTTGAATGGATTTTGCTTTCCAACAAATTTCTCAAGATTTGCCAATCGGAACCTTTCCAGCCAGTGCACCGCTTGAAGGCCTGCTGAGAAAGCACTTTCTCTAGAAAGGGGCCAGATTATAATTTGTTAGAGGTCTATTCCTCCAAAAGTCATAGCAGGGAGCTGGTGCTCCTATCCGGTCGTGGACACTCAAATTGTGTCTCTGACCAGATACATGGTTCAGATGATGACGTAAATCATCCAGACCGTATTCCTAATTTTGTCTTTCGTGATGCGGGGGAGGAGTTGCTTCATTTTTAATGAGCCTTCTTCTCTCATGGTTTCCTTGATGAACTCTTTGAGCGGGTCTTGTTTCTGTTGTCAAATTATTATCAACCATATCACATTGGCTTCTACTGTATGAGTAGTACATGGATGAAGTTAGCATTTGGGTTTGAGAATATCTCTGCTCCCAATACATTTTTGTGCATCGTATGGTCTACTGCAGAATCTCTAATACCTGATCTACAGCTAGAGCATATCTCAGGGTTCTGGGTAGAGCAGGGTCTGAGTTATTATGAATATCATGCACATGTTGTAGGTTTTGGATAATTATCGAAGGCCTTTAAACGTTCTTATCAGCAGAAGGGGTACGATGACTCAAGTTTCAACCCAAGTTTCCTGCTAGCTCCACATGACTCAGCAAGCATGGAGGGGTAGAAATAGATGGATTAGATGGTCGATGTCCACTAGCTTCATTATTTCTGTTCCCTCTTGGTGATGCAGGAGCATTCGTACCATTCCGACTAGAGGATCGTGAGGAAGTCTATCATGGAGAATTATGCATGGCACCTGTAGAGGTATCTTTGATTGCATTAACTTCGAACTTTCAGTAGGAATCTCCCATGAACTCTTGTTGAAACTGTGGAAAAGCCTTCCATCACTTTGGCAAGTAGCTTACTCAATGGAGAATGGTTGGAGATCATTGTTTCTGGAGGGCTGTTTGGTGGACTCAATCTGATCTAGTGAATCATCGATCAAATGATGAGTGTTATTATCTTCTCCTGGCTTTCCACTAGAGGCAATCTCATTGACACCATGAATAGGTGTCAACTGGCTCCCACTATAGATAGGAGCCGTTGGTGAATACCGGTTGCCCATGACTACATTGAGAGTACTCTAACCCTCGAGCATTCCGACAAGGTCGAAACGACCAATTCCCCTACTAACACTGCTAAAGGGGACATCACATCTTCTTCCCTCCGATCGACTTTGCTAGTCTCAAAGACTAACGATCCTAGGATGGAGGATGACAATGAAGAAGTGTCGTGTTTCATGGCATGGATGCATGCGTGCATGTCGAGGTCGGCACAATTGGCTAGATCAAACAAGTTCTCCTTGTCTCAGGTTCCTGCCAGCATGGGCGATATTGACAAAAATAGTAGAGGATAAGGCTTGCTGGTGAGAAACTTCAAGGACTCAATGCTTTCTTCCCCATAGACGGCGCCAACTATCGACGATCGAGTCACCGATCTTACAAAAATGATTTAGTAAGAGAATGTGGATGATCTTTATTACAATGAACTGGTTACAAGATACTCTTATTAAGAGATTACAAAGGGATGTAACAAGTCCTAATCTCTATAATCTTTTCACTGATCGGAAGATTTGATTGTCTTGTTTGGTTGTTGGAGTTCCTCTTCTCTTTTCATTGTCTCCTGTCAACCTTTAAATAGCACTAAAGGGGTGCTTGTTATCCAGATGTCTAATTGAATCGTTCCATTTGGTTCCGCAGGGTATGCACATGCGTGGTTGATGTGTATGCGTATGTGTCTACCTTGTAATTAAAAAAATAGTTTGTCCTTCGAAGGAAAAAAAGACGATAAATGGACTCGCCTTTCCTAACCCGTAGCTAGAGGATGCCCCAATCAACCACCCCCATACAGAGTTCATTACGGGTAGCCCAGGCCCAATAAATGCTAAATAAACAAAGCAGTAACAGAGATGGGCCTAATTAACTAGGCCTCACGGGTAACCTGACACATGCTAAGGGTTTTTATTTGAGATGGACACA
Organism: Dendrocalamus sinicus; assembly: GCA_036346575.1. Taxonomy (NCBI): domain Eukaryota; kingdom Viridiplantae; phylum Streptophyta; class Magnoliopsida; order Poales; family Poaceae; genus Dendrocalamus; species Dendrocalamus sinicus. Next base: position 6,495,192 of record CM070653.1, on the reverse strand, counting down.
TGCATAAGTTTACCGAGAGGAAATATGTTCTAACTTCCAGTTATGTACCAGTGCTTGCTAACCACGCCTAAGTCACTGGGAAGAAGGATATTCTAAGTCACTTTTGATCTAAAAAATATTCCAAAACTTTAGTGTTCAAAAGAGTTCTCAAATCTAACACATCCGATCAGGGGCGGAGATGGGCCTCGGGCCGGTTGGGCAACGGCCCGAGGCCCAAAGAAAATAGTAGTGAAAATTTTTTGTAAATATATCTAAAAAATGTTGCACAATGTATAGGCCCGAGTCTTCCCGGCCGGCTCAAGACTATTCCCGGCCGGCTCAAGACTATTCCCGGCCGGCCCAATTCCCAGCCGGCCTAAACACCCAGCAAAGGCAACGACGGAACGACCCAAATGCCCAATGACTAGCAGAGGCACGGAGCGACGTCCTAACCCTAGCCCCAATCCTACAATCCCCTCCCGACTCCCGTCTCGCGACGCGAAAGAACCCTAAATCTAATACCCTAACTAAGTAAGTAATTAGCAGGAAATTAAGCCTAATTATTTCATTCCATCAAGCCTTATTACAATTAAGATTACAAAATTGAATTTACATTTTCTGCATTTCATCAACAATAACAAATTACATTATGTTTACAAATTTATTTTATGAAAAGAGAAAAAAACTCCAGTGTCAAGGTCTTCGGCGTAGGAGCAAATGCGTGTTTCTTCGTTCTTCGCCTGCAAGTAGAATTGCCGTTAGTATCAAACCAAACATATTTTCTTATGTAATTAGGGAATTAGATAATTAACAATCCAAGGGAGAATAAATAGATGAATTAAGGAAAAATTGCCGTCAGTGCCCTTGGGCTATTAGGGCCATTGCGAGAACGTCTTAGAGACTCCCTAGACCGTTCCAAGCCGGTCGACACCTCTCGTCTCTGTGGGCATCATCGTTCGGCAAATTTTAAGAAAAGGCCCACAGCACTTACCTCAGCCCAAAGCCCTCATTTCATCCATTCATTTCAACCCACAAAAGCCCACAAGTGAAATTCATTTCAGCCCACAGCCCAGCATATAAGCATTCAGCCCACAAATATAGTCCTTGCATTTTCAGCCCATAAGCCCACATATGTTTTCCAGCCAGCCCATCCCAGAGCAACAGTGCCTAGCACATTCTTCAGACCGAAGGTCCCTCGGCACAGGAGGAAGAGACTCAAAAGGGGATAAGCGCAAGGACAGCCAGCTGCAGCCAGCACAAGCAGAGAGCGGCCAAGAAATATCTTCCCCAGCGCTCTCAAGACCACCCTCAATACTCTGTATCGCAAACCATCACCAGGATAAGCACAACCAAACAACAAACTGTCCACAGCCGAGAGCCACCCCCCAAAGTTCCTTCCCCAACCTGACCAATGACATAACACCTTCGGCCAGAGGCCAGAAGGTGGGATTAGAGCCCATGGTAGTGAAGATCAGAAGGAGCCGAAGAGGAAGAGGCAACGGCAAAGAGGACAAGCTGGTCCTAGGACAAGGGAGCAAGGAGCAAGTCAACGGGACCACTACGAGGCAAGAACTTCCACCTCGGCAAAAGCGGCAAGCTGCACCTTCATCCCCGATAGCGAAAAAGTGAAACCACCTCTGTAACACCCCAGGACCCACATTACCCTGGGATGCTACTAAAACTGCTCTACAACAAGCCAATTTACAAGATAAAATAAACCGGCAACAATTACTAAACAAGATAGTATAAGCGGAAGCATAAACAACTAAGGAATAACAGGATAGTGATAGCAATTCACTATTTAAAACATCCTCCAACATTTTAATCTAAAACATAGTTCACAAATTTAACATTATTAAGATAATGTAAACAAAGCTATGCAAGGTCTAGGATCCTTTCAACTTTATTACAGCATAAAAATATGATTCACGTGCATCAGTGTGGTGCCGTTCTACCCTTCCCATGCATGCTCAAAGTCCACCTGAGGGAGGGGGAAACAAGGGTGAGATAAAAATCTCAGCAAGCAAACTGTTTAACAGCTATTCAAACTACAAACAATTATACATCATCATTTATAATTCCATACAACTATAACCACAATTCATGTCCACAATTATTAAACCACCACAAACTTCCATGAATCATACCTCTTCAATTTCAGATTTTATTGGCATATGAATGCAGTCATTTTATCCATAATTAAATGCAAATGAAATATTTAATCTTCCACAAACCACAATAGGTTAATCATCAACATTCTTCCACAATTAAATGCAAATGAAATATTTAATCTACCACAAACCACAATAGGTTAATCATCAACATTCTTCCACAATTACAATGTTATTATCCTCAACCTCAAATCACCATCAATGACGTTAAAGTATTAACAAATAAATCTTGTTTGACTACTTTAAATTCTCAACCACTACCACTAGCAAAACAATAAAACATATGTATGTTTTACTCAACACTTTATTATTTCTCACATCCACAATTGTTATCAACAATTAATACAAGAGAAAAGAATCTCATGCCACAATCACAACCCTTACCGTACACAAGGGATGAACTCCATTCCACGTCCACAACCATAATCCTCATACCACAAATAGCTCACATGAGCCAATTCCACATTACAACTATGAAGTTGTATAATCCACATTACAACTATGAGTTGAATATTCCACAAAATAACTTCACCACAACATATTGCATATGTATGCAAATGAATCTTTCCACAATGCAATGCATATGAATGCTATGCTCCACATCACTCTTTCCAGGGCAGGATTTGAGGTGCATCGTATTACGGCAATATACGATGCTTCCCGCGGGATAAGAGGTGCATCGACACGGCAATATACGATCTTTGTACTGTCTGATCGCGGCTATGTGCGGCGACATCCACATATGCATATGACATGATATGATATGATAATCACAAATCACATTAATCCATCCTCAAAGGAGCATCAACATGCTCACGACATATCCACATCCACCACATGTTATTTTCATGTTCCACATTATAACATTAAGCAAGATTTCCACATGGCTACTAGCAGATTATCAACATATCAATGGATAAGTACTTGCTACCATCTCCACAATTAAATTATCATGCAATCATGGCATAATGTATCAAATTACGATAATAATGTAAACTGCAAGTAGAAGGAATAACAAGTTAAACGGTAGCAACCACCGCCACGTTTACTTGCCTCAAACCGACGGCGAAGTAAAATCAAGAGCGCTCAGGGACAAGACCACCTGTCCAAAAGGCAACTCTCAGCACACAGCTACAGCATACAAACATGACATTAATAATTAAAAACGTCGCTAGAACCCGAACTCGCACAAACTCCTCTCCGCTCAACAATTCAGCAAATTGCCCTCTGCTGCAGCACTGCTTAACATTTTGTAACTTTAAAAATACTGATCCATTTACAGCAAACGATATCTCTCTAGATTCATCACTTAAAAGCCTACATTTTCATGTAGAACACCTATTTTTATTTTGATCACAGCTAGGTGTAATTTAATGCCCCAAAACAGAGGAAGAACTCTGTTCTGGCAGATTGGACAGCAATAAACAAATGCGTCCCAACATCAGTAAAAGGGTCTAAAATTATGAATTTTATACAGAAGCTAGATCTCTAAATTATCTACAACTTTCTCAATTACGCACATGGTCATAAAAATCATTTACGACCTCTAATTCCCAGATTACCGTCGGTCTGTACCAATCTGCTCGCCTGACGAACAGCAGTATTCCCTACCCTGTAACTCCCAGATAACAAGGCATAAAATTCCGAAACAAATATATGCATATGCATATGGAAGTCCTCTACAACTTTCCTTTTGGGAAGGTCCGCAGGAAAATTCGTTTACTAGGTCAAAACCTCGCAAACAGACACGCTGCGCGAATCAATCTACAGGCAGACATCAGCTAATCTCTAATCGGGCAATTAATCTATTAACTACCTTCAAAATCCGTGGCAAGAACCCTAATTATTCCATAGAACAGAGGGTTTGGGATGAGGAAAAATTACCTAGATGATGGATCACCCCTTTTTTTTCCTCCTCCTCTTCTTCTTCTTCCTTCTCCTTCCTTCTTCTCCTTCTCCTTCCTCTCCTTGGCTCCAATGGCAGCAGCACTTGTGGGGGGTGGGGGCACCAACCAGGGAGGGGGCTGCGCCCAAGAGGGTGGGAAAGGGGGTGGCGGCTGTGGGGAAAGGGGAGAGTGGCTTAGGGTTTTAGGGGAGGGAGAGGGGGAGGTGCGGCCACCCTTGGGCCTCCGGCCCAAGGCGGTCGCCCACTCTCCCGATAGCCCATCCGAGATTGTTATTATAATTTTTAATTTATTTTATTCATTTTACACTGTTCTATAATTTTTATTTTTTCCTTCCCGCGATTTACCAAAAACCGGTGACTCGCGATTATTTTAAAACTTACGCCGAATCGACGATCGGTATTACATTCTCCCCACCTAAAAAGGATTCGTCCTCGAATCTAACTCCTCAAACCACAAATCAAGAGAACAGCAAAGAAAAGAGCAATGAAGGAAAGAACAACCACAAGAAAGAGCATCCCAAGGATAGAACATCCGAAGGAGCACCATAACTCTTTTATCGGCTCGAGCGCCAATGATCTGCCGTTCTCACAAAATTCTCCGCCACAACTATCAAGCCACTATCTAATACCATCCTCCTTCCTACAACATTTTCCTCTGTTTATTATAATCGGGATAATACATTGTACCCCTTTTAAAGAATTCAACCACAGATTCCACTCATAACATTACTCAAAGCACGAACAATAACTTCGTAGAAGGAACCCAACCAAAAGAGGAATAAAGGATTCTCAAGCAACATACTAGCAAACAACCTTCCTTCAAAGGACCACAATCCAAAACAAAGGATTCATAACAAAACCATTCACACTCTCCAAATAGACATTTGGAAAAACCACCTGCACACGAGCCAAGAGTGAAAATCACTCGACAGACCAAAACAATCATTTTCTTTTCCTAACTGGAAAAGAATACACCACAACATATAACAACTCAATTTGCAGATGACCTCTGCCATAAACACACAGTTTAAACAAGAATCAAGAGAGCATATTACTGCTCGAGTTATTAATAATTCCCCAATCCATTCCCTTTGGAAATTTAACTTCCTCGAACCAAGGATTTTCAAATCATCACCCAACACACCAACTCATTTATCTTAGGTTGGCAACTTCGACAATGTGCTCAAACTGAGTACATCATCCACACCCTTGCAGAGAGACTCTACTGTCTCCACAAAAATACATTCTAGCCAAGCCAACGACCAATGGAATTACTTTGACAGATAATTCCTAAAACACCTCAATCCTTTTAAGGATAACAACTCGAAATTCATATCACACCCACATTCTCACCAAAATCAATCACATGACCACACCAACTAGATGCCATACACCTCTTAAAGGACTTTGCAACCCAAATTGATTACTCCTTTCTTAGAAGAGGCAAAAAGAAGTAAATTTCAGCACAGATGATGATACTACCATCCGCAATAAATGCAAGACCAAAAGAAATAGCAACAATCTTGGATAGCAAAAGATAAGATCACAGTTGAAGGCACATGCCCCTCAAGAAGAAAATACCAAATCTCAACCAATAAGAATACAGTATTGCCATTTGAGCTCAAGAAACTCTTAGGCGGCGGAAAAAAAATTGCCATTTGAGTTCAAGAAGCTCTTAAGCGGCGAAATTAAGAAGTCAAACACACCTAAAAAAATTGCATGACATGACTTCAACCTCCAATACTTTTACCGCACTCTTTCTTTTAACAAAGAGAACAACTTTCTTTGATTACAGTATCACCTTGACAATTCCAACAAAAGTGATTTAAAGACCACAACACATTAATCCCTTAAGAACTAATAAAAGCTCTCAACACGTCACTTTGCTCAAACAATTTCAGCTGCCACATAAGTCATGAGATCAAAAGATTGCGACGCAAATCTCAAAACTTTTGACTTAAGTAGTATCATGGAAGTTATCAAATTCTTTTATTTAAGAAACATTCAACATTATCATCACAACCACAACTAACCATCATGCTAACATCAGAATAATACATTCTTAACAAGCATCATCATATCCACAAATCCTTCATAAACTTTTCCAAAAGAAACATAAGAAATCACTTCATCATGTTTCTATTATCCGAGTAAGATTGCGACTACTTAATCTAGGAAATCCTAGTGCATAAGCCACCATATTAAATCAAAGCTTTTAAACAAGATGATGCTAGAACATGACAATCTCACAAACATGCTAGTATGAATCTCTTATTAGATTCCATATATTCAATTCTTATTGATGCTCAACTCTAATTTAGCACAAATTGATTGTACTCTAGTCATTACTAGCAATAATTGTTATTATTTTATCATAACAACATTCATGATCCTAACTCCGTTTTACAATCATAAAACAATCATGAGCATAGATTCAGTATCCCACCTTACGTTCGAAATTAGAACGAAATAACTTTAAACTTCAATAATACCACTTTGTAAGACAAGATTCTACAAGTCAATACATCCACCTTCCTCTATTTCTTTATACATATTTCAACAATTTAGCATGGTGAAAGATAGATGAATCTAGCAATTGTACATGCTCATAAAGTATCTAAATAAAGGACAGATTAAAGGTTAATATTACCAAGGCAATATTCCAACACCTCCTTACTTAATCATTCCAAACGGTCAGATTAATTACTATAAACAAAAATAATTCAATTTATCCAACATGATAGAAATTTAAACAATCATAATAATCATTCTAATTCTTTTGCACACTCCTCAATAACTCCATGAGTTCCAATCATGTATAGACAAGTTCTTAATCACAGTTCTTCAAGAAACTATTACAAGGCGATATCAAATTAATCAACTATATTTCCGAGGATGCTAGTTAAATTAATTATGCACCATACTAACATCTCAACTTGATAATTCATACCTTATGAATTAGTTTATATGGTTACCACCTTCCACTTAAGCATGGCAAAACACCACAAAGGGTTTTAACACTCTCTTTCAGAAAGGAGTGGAAATAAACTTCAACACCCGAAATAATCTAAAAAAAATACATAGATCCAAGGCTTTAACATATTAATGAGTTTGCAACACAAAACTTTCATTGGTAAAAAAATACCAAGTGAACCAATGAGTCATGATTCACAACAAGACAAAATTCCCACAAAGGGACTAACCTTGCAAATCAACAATATTCACAAGCAGCAATAGTGTCTTACTAGTCCGAAAAGAAACAATAATTGCTTCAACGAACAGATAGAGACCAATTGCAAACCCTCAACTACAATGAACCACAAACTCAAGAGAAATTCATTAACTGCAATAGACAAAGAATTGGCCAAAATCAACTCAAGGAAGATATCAACATTTCTAAATAAACTCACTCACAACATCCGCAACTAAGTTACCCGAGGTAACTACATCGCTAATCCCCATGCTACAAACAAGTGGTATAACTGGCAATGCCAAGGCAGCAAATACAACCTCTACATCTTATCATTGACAATTCTCACTCATAATAGTCATAGGAGCAAATCATAATCATACAAGATTATCTCATAATGTAAATCATCAATACAACATGTCAAAAGCATAAATGCAATGCTTGACCCATCCCATCTGATGTGCACCGGTGTGTCAATTTAATAGTTTCATTACCACGGACCTAACGCCCGCTCGATACCAATCAGTAACACCCGGGACCCACATTACCCTGGGATGCTACTAAAACTGCTCTACAACAAGCCAATTTACAAGATAAAATAAACCGCAACAATTACTAAACAAGATAGTATAAGCGGAAGCATAAACAACTAAGGAATAACAGGATAGTGATAGCAATTCACTATTTAAAACATCCTCCAACATTTTAATCTAAAACATAGTTCACAAATTTAACATTATTAAGATAATGTAAACAAAGCTATGCAAGGTCTAGGATCCTTTCAACTTTATTACAGCATAAAAATATGATTCACGTGCATCAGTGTGGTGCCGTTCTACCCTTCCCATGCATGCTCAAAGTCCACCTGTAGGGAGGGGGAAACAAGGGTGAGATAAAAATCTCAGCAAGCAAACTGTTTAACAGGCTATTCAAACTACAAACAATTATACATCATCATTTATAATTCCATACAACTATAACCACAATTCATGTCCACAATTATTAAACCACCACAAACTTCCATGAATCATACCTCTTCAATTTCAGATTTTATTGGCATATGAATGCAGTCATTTTATCCATAATTAAATGCAAATGAAATATTTAATCTTCCACAAACCACAATAGGTTAATCATCAACATTCTTCCACAATTAAATGCAAATGAAATATTTAATCTACCACAAACCACAATAGGTTAATCATCAACATTCTTCCACAATTACAATGTTATTATCCTCAACCTCAAATCACCATCAATGACGTTAAAGTATTAACAAATAAATCTTGTTTGACTACTTTAAATTCTCAACCACTACCACTAGCAAAACAATAAAACATATGTATGTTTTACTCAACACTTTATTATTTCTCACATCCACAATTGTTATCAACAATTAATACAAGAGAAAAGAATCTCATGCCACAATCACAACCCTTACCGTACACAAGGGATGAACTCCATTCCACGTCCACAACCATAATCCTCATACCACAAATAGCTCACATGAGCCAATTCCACATTACAACTATGAAGTTGTATAATCCACATTACAACTATGAGTTGAATATTCCACAAAATAACTTCACCACAACATATTGCATATGTATGCAAATGAATCTTTCCACAATGCAATGCATATGAATGCTATGCTCCACATCACTCTTTCCAGGGCAGGATTTGAGGTGCATCGTATTACGGCAATATACGATGCTTCCGCGGGATAAGAGGTGCATCGACACGGCAATATACGATGTTGTACGGTCTGATCGCGGCTATGTGCGGCGACATCCACATATGCATATGACATGATATGATATGATAATCACAAATCACATTAATCCATCCTCAAAGGAGCATCAACATGCTCACGACATATCCACATCCACCACATGTTATTTTCATGTTCCACATTATAACATTAAGCAAGATTTCCACATGGCTACTAGCAGATTATCAACATATCAATGGATAAGTACTTGCTACCATCTCCACAATTAAATTATCATGCAATCATGGCATAATGTATCAAATTACGATAATAATGTAAACTGCAAGTAGAAGGAATAACAAGTTAAACGGTAGCAACCACCGCTACGCTTACTTGCCTCAAACCGACGGTTAAGTAAAATCAAGAGCGCTCAGGGACAAGACCACCTGTCCAAAAGGCAACTCTCAGCACACAGCTACAGCATACAAACATGACATTAATAATTAAAAACGTCGCTAGAACCCCGAACTCGCACAAACTCCTCTCCGCTCAACAATTCAGCAAATTGCCCTCTGCTGCAGCACTGCTTAACATTTTTGTAACTTTAAAAATACTGATCCATTTACAGCAAACGATATCTCTCTAGATTCATCACTTAAAAGCCTACATTTTTCATGTAGAACACCTATTTTTATTTTGATCACAGCTAGGTGTAATTTAATGCCCCAAAACAGAGGAAGAACTCTGTTCTGGCAGATTGGACAGCAATAAACAAATGCGTCCCAACATCAGTAAAAGGGTCTAAAAATTATGAATTTTATACAGAAGCTAGATCTCTAAATTATCTACAACTTTCTCAATTACGCACATGGTCATAAAAATCATTTACGACCCCTAATTCCCAGATTACCGTCGGTCTGTACCAATCTGCTCGCCTGACGAACAGCAGTATTCCCTACCCTGTAACTCCCAGATAACAAGGCATAAAATTCCGAAACAAATATATGCATATGCATATGGAAGTCCTCTACAACTTTCCTTTTGGGAAGGTCCGCAGGAAAATTCGTTTACTAGGTCAAAACCTCGCAAACAGACACGCTGCGCGAATCAATCTACAGGCAGACATCAGCTAATCTCTAATCGGGCAATTAATCTATTAACTACCTTCAAAATCCGTGCCAAGAACCCTAATTATTCCATAGAACAGAGGGTTTGGGATGAGGAAAAATTACCTAGATGATGGATCACCCCTTTTTTCCTCCTCCTCTTCTTCTTCTTCCTTCTCCTTCCTTCTTCTCCTTCTCCTTCCTCTCCTTGGCTCCAATGGCAGCAGCACTTGTGGGGGTGGGGCACCAACCAGGAGGGCTGCGCCCAAGAGGGTGGGAAAGGGGGTGGCGGCTGTGGGGAAAGGGGAGAGTGGCTTAGGGTTTTAGGGGAGGGAGAGGGGGAGGTGCGGCCACCCCTTGGGCCTCCGGCCCAAGGCGGTCGGCCCACTCTCCCGATAGCCCATCCGAGATTGTTATTATAATTTTTAATTTATTTTATTCATTTTACACTGTTCTATAATTTTTATTTTTTCCTTCCCGCGATTTACCGAAAAACCGGTGACTCCGCGATTATTTTAAAACTTACGCCGAATCGACGATCAGGGTATTACAACCTCTGCGGTCCCCATCAACCCCCAACTTTCCTTCTTCAGCCCGACAACCCAACAAGTAGGTTTCTACTTTCCACTTGCTACCTCTTTTCTTTCTTCTTTGGGATCATTCGAGCCAAACCACACCGAGAAAAGAGCCATCACCATACCAACAGCTACTTCATAGCCACAGCCAAACACATCACCCGAACATTAGCATCAAGACTCAAAGCCTTAAGGCTGACCACCGATTTCGGTAGAATAAAGCAAGTAGCAAAAGATAAAAATGAGTGATTAAAATGCTTGCAAAAATAATCGGTATAGGGAGGTTAGCACCGGGTCTGTTTCCATTCTTGTTCGTCACCACCCGATCTGGCATGGAAGCCAGCACGGCCACTCACGAGAGAGCTCAAGAACCCTGCAAAGCCACCGCAAGCTAGTGAGGTATATCCTCAAATCCCCCATAGAAAAGCCAGTAGAGGTAGATCCAGCAAAAAAACCACCGATCTGGACCGGATCCACCCGGATCCGAGCCGAGAGAGGAGGCGCGGCACCATGGCCGAGAGAGGAGGCGCAGCGCCATGGACGAGTAGAGAGAGAGAAGCCATGTGGTAGAGTAGAGGAAGGAGGAGAGTAAAGTAGGGGAAGAAGTAGTAACCGAGTGAGGGTAGTAAGAGAGGGTGAACCGGTGGCAAGGCGGCGAAGAGGCGAGAAGGCGGCGCGGTGAGGGGAGCCGTGGTGAGAGGCGGCGGAGAGGCGAGGCGGCAGTGAGGAGCAGCAGAGTGAGGTGAGGCGGCAGTGAGAGGCGGCACAGCGGTAAGAAGAGCAGCGAGGCAGCAGAGAAGAAAAAGAGAGGCGAGGCGTCGGTAACAAAAGGAGAGAGAGGCAAGGCGTCGGCGATTAAGAGAGGAGGAGAGGCGAGGCGTCGGTGGGCCGCGCGCGGGCACAAGGCCGATGGGCCAGGTGCGCCGCATGTGCATGAGGCCGAAAGGCCAGGCAGGCCTTATTCCTTTTCTTTCTTTCTTCTGGTATTTCCTAGTTTAAGTCGTTATAAAGTAAACGTCATTAAGAATTTCGTAGTCCTAGCTAGTGAGACTTTCCTTTAAAAAAAGAAATAATAAATTAATGGGGGGGAGTTATTTATTTATTCGTTTAACCTCTTTCAAAAATTAGTAGCTGTAATATTTATTTTTAAGTCTAGCGTTAAATACAACAGAATTCGAGCCTTTGCCAGTCAAGGGAGCAGATTCGAGTTTTGACTATTCTGAATTACCCGACGTCTCAGGCAAGCTCATTCTTCGACCATGCACGTAGTCTCTACTACTTAAAAATTGGAGTTGGTGGCAGTCCGTCCGTTCTCCACAGGCTTTCTCCTCAGTTTTCATTGCACTGACATGTGGGCCAGAGTCGCCACAATGCCTCCGCAAAAACAGTTCCGCCCTCGCCTCCGCAGAAACTGCTCATCTCCACTCCGCACTGCCGCTGCCTCCTCCTCCTACCTCGCACTGCCGCCGCCGCCTCCTCCCCCGCTCCGCCGCCTCCTCCTCCACAGTTCTCCGGACTCCCACGCAGCAGCACGCCTCCCCTTCCCCTACGCAACCGCCCCCAGATCTAAATCTCCTCCACCGCCTCGCCTCTCCTCTCCATCGCATCGTCTCCTCGCCTTCTCCGCCGCCTCCTCGGTGCCGCCCCACCAAACCTCAGATCTAAACCACCTCCTTGTAAGGAGAGGTAGGAGTGCGGTGAGAGAGAGAGAGAGAGAGGGGAAGCGGCGACAGCGGCATTGCAGCGAACGAGCCAGCTCGCGTGATCTGAGCGGGGAATGGTGGTGACCGCCGCTGCTTCTCCCTCTCAGATCTAGAGGCGGCGCGGATCTCTCTCCGCCTCGGGTTGTTTCGTCTTGCTCGTCGTCTTCGTCGATGGGGTGCGGAGGTGAGTGGAGATGGTGGCGGGCTTGCACAACCGCAACGAGTTCGTCATGATCTGCCACGATGGTGACGCGCCCGCCTCATCGTCGCGGTACGTGTTCCTCTCCCTCCCTCTCTCTCTCTCAATGCCTGCACCGTAATTCCAGTTCTGTCTGTGGCAGCTCATGCTACGTGGTGCGTGGGTGCATGCTTTTGTCGGTGGATCTGGGCTGCTGCGATGCTAGGTTCACCTCTTGAATTTGCCCCGATTCCATTTGTTTTCGTGGGCTGTTCATGCGTTAGTTCCCTAGATTCACCGCATTTCCCCTGCCCACTAGGAATGTTCTGTTCATCTAAGGAATTGTCGACGTACTGAGGAATTTCAGAGATCCGGTGCAATGGGTACGAGCGCAAGGAAGGGAACCAATGCTGCCTCGGTGCAAGACTAGATCCAAGAGGCACGAAGGTTACTTTCTATAAAAACTTCTTGATTGCATATGTAATCTGCATGATAATAGTATACGAACTGCATTTCATCCTTGCTTTGTATGAACCAAAATTGCAATGTACTGGATGATGCTTATTGCTTGACATCTAATATTAAACCTTATCTTTTTTTGTAAATGCTGATGATTGATGCATGCAATACTTATTTTGTGTTTGATGCCCTCGAGTTCAGGGAGATGAGCAGGAGGAAGATGTTGATGACCTAGACAATGAGTTCAACTATAAGCAAGGCAATGTCAAAGGTCCAGAGAGGCAGATGCAGGGTCAAGGAGAAGATGTTGATCTATCTTCATCCTCTCACTGTGAACTGCATCATCGGATTCCCCGGCTGACAAGTGGGCAACAGGTACAATATATATCATGGAGATATAGGTTCTTGTGTGATTGAACTTGTTTCTGTAAGAGTGTTGTGCTCTTGGGCACCAAGACATTGACATTTTGCTTCAAATCTCTGGAGAGATCCCTAGGATTGTGTCTTGTTTTTCTGGATGTCAAGTTTTCAAAGATACTAATAGCTTGTTGCTACTACCGTCAGTAAGCCATATAAGCGTAACTTGAGGGGGCAGATAGCTTTTGGGACATGCAAAGCCAATTTGTATTATTGCATTGCTTATCCGATATGACAAACTCCCGATTTCCTTTCGATTTCTAGAGTTGGATTATTGTTCCTGTTTTTAGGATGGGAGGATGTTAGGAGGACCTTGAGGTGCAGATTTAGATGATCCTCCTCTAGATGATTCGGTGCTTCTAATTAAAAAAAATTGTAGCCAGCCATAAAAGGTTTTTCGTTGATTACCAAATTGTGATTATTACCATGTTTTCTACCGGCATCAGACATACGACTGAGCTTTGTGCAATTGTGCTTCAATCTTTCACAAAGCTTAGGTGATGCATGAACTTTATTTTAAAAATTGGAGTTGGTGGTAGTCCGTCCGTTCTCCACAGGCTTTCTCCTCAGTTTTCATTGCACTGACATGTGGGCCAGAGTCCCCACAACGCCTCCGCAAAAACAGTTCCGCCCTCGCCTCCGCAGAAACTGCTCATCTCCACTCCGCCTCTCCACTCCGCACTGCCGCTGCCTCCTCCTCCTACCCCGCACTACCGCCGCCGCCTCCTCCCCCGCTCCGCCGCCTCCTCCTCCACAGTTCTTCGGACTCCCACGCAGCAGCACGCCTCCCCTTCCCCTACGCAACCGCCCCCAGATCTAAATCTCCTCCACCGCCTCGCCTCTCCTCTCCACTGCATCGTCTCCCTGCCTTCTCTCCGCCGCCCCACCAAACCCCAGATCTAAACCACCTCCTTGTAAGGAGAGGTAGGAGTGCGGTGAGCAGAGAGAGAGAGAGAGGGGGAAGCAGCGACGGCGGCATTGCAGCGAACAGGCCAGCTCGCGTGATCTGAGCGGGGAATGGTGGTGACCGCCGCTGCTTCTCCCTCTCAGATCTAGAGGCGGCGCGGATCTCTCTCCGCCTTGGGTTGTTTCGTCTTGCTCGTCGTCTTCGTCGATGGGGTGCGGAGGTGAGTGGAGATGGTGGCGGGCTTGCACAACCGCAACGAGTTCGTCATGATCTGCCACGATGGTGACGCGCCCGCCTCGTCGTCGCGGTACGTGTTCCTCTCCCTCCCTCTCTCTCTCTCTCTCAATGCCTGCACCGTAATTCCAGTTCTGTCTGTGGCAGCTCATGCTACGTGGTGCGTGGGTGCATGCTTTTGTCGGTGGATCTGGGCTGCTGCGATGCTAGGTTCACCTCTTGAATTTGCCCCGATTCCATTTGTTTTCGTGGGCTGTTCATGCGTTAGTTCCTAGATTCACCGCATTTCCCGCCCACTAGGAATGTTCTGTTCATCTAAGGAATTGTCGACGATCGAGGAATTTCAGAGATCCGGTGCAATGGGTACGAGCGCAAGGAAGGGAACCAATGCTGCCCTCAGTGCAAGACTAGATCCAAGAGGCACGAAGGTTACTTTCTATAAAAACTTCTTGATTGCATATGTAATCTGCATGATAATAGTATACTGAACGCATTTCATCCTTGCTTTGTATGAACCAAAATTGCAATGTACTGGATGATGCTTATTGCTTGACATCTAATATTAAACCTTATCTTTTTTTGTAAATGCTGATGATTGATGCATGCAGTACTTATTTTGTGTTTGATGCCCTCGAGTTCAGGGAGATGAGCAG
Organism: Dendrocalamus sinicus; assembly: GCA_036346575.1. Classification (NCBI taxonomy): domain Eukaryota; kingdom Viridiplantae; phylum Streptophyta; class Magnoliopsida; order Poales; family Poaceae; genus Dendrocalamus; species Dendrocalamus sinicus. Next base: position 6,480,003 of record CM070653.1, on the reverse strand, counting down.
GAGGAAGATGTTGATGACCTAGACAATGAGTTCAACTATAAGCAAGGCAATGTCAAAGGTCCAGAGAGGCAGATGCAGGGTCAAGGAGAAGATGTTGATCTATCTTCATCCTCTCACTGTGAACTGCATCATCGGATTCCCCGGCTGACAAGTGGGCAACAGGTACAATATATATCATGGAGATATAGGTTCTTGTGTGATTGAACTTGTTTCTGTAAGAGTGTTGTGCTCTTGGGCACCAAGACATTGACATTTTGCTTCAAATCTCTGGAGAGATCCCTAGGATTGTGTCTTGTTTTTCTGGATGTCAAGTTTTCAAAGATACTAATAGCTTGTTGCTACTACTGTCGTAAGCCATATAAGCAGAACTTGAGGGGGGCAGTATTAGCTTTTGGGACATGCAAAGCCAATTTGTATTATTGCATTGCTTATCTGATATGACAAACTCCTGATTTCCTTTCGATTTCTAGAGTTGGATTCGCTGTTCCCTGTTTTTAGGATGGGAGGATGTTCCGGAGGACCTTGAGGCTGCAGATTTAGATGATCCTCCCTCTAGATGATTCGGTGCTTCTAATTAAAAAAATTGTAGCCAGCCATAAAAGGTTTTTCGTTGATTACCAAATTGTGATTATTACCATGTTTTCTACCGGCATCAGACATACGACTGAGCTTTGTGCAATTGTGCTTCAATCTTTCACAAAGCTTAGGTGATGCATGAACTTTATTTTAAAAATTGGAGTTGGTGGTAGTCCGTCCGTTCTCCACAGGCTTTCTCCTCAGTTTTCATTGCACTGACATGTGGGCCAGAGTCCCCACAACGCCTCCGCAAAAACAGTTCCGCCCTCGCCTCCGCAGAAACTGCTCATCTCCACTCCGCGTCTCCACTCCGCACTGCCGCTGCCTCCTCCTCCTACCCCGCACTACCGCCGCCGCCTCCTCCCCCGCTCCGCCGCCTCCTCCTCCACAGTTCTTCGGACTCCCACGCAGCAGCACGCCTCCCCTTCCCCTACGCAACCGCCCCCAGATCTAAATCTCCTCCACCGCCTCGCCTCTCCTCTCCACTGCATCGTCTCCCTGCCTTCTCTCCGCCGCCCCTCCCTCGGTGCCGCCGCCCCACCAAACCCCAGATCTAAACCACCTCCTTGTAAGGAGAGGTAGGAGTGCGGTGAGCAGAGAGAGAGAGAGAGGGGGAAGCAGCGACGGCGGCATTGCAGCGAACAGGCCAGCTCGCGTGATCTGAGCGGGGAATGGTGGTGACCGCCGCTGCTTCTCCCTCTCAGATCTAGAGGCGGCGCGGATCTCTCTCCGCCTCGGGTTGTTTCGTCTTGCTCGTCGTCTTCGTCGATGGGGTGCGGAGGTGAGTGGAGATGGTGGCGGGCTTGCACAACCGCAACGAGTTCGTCATGATCTGCCACGATGGTGACGCGCCCGCCTCGTCGTCGCGGTACGTGTTCCTCTCCCTCCTCTCTCTCTCTCTCAATGCCTGCACCGTAATTCCAGTTCTGTCTGTGGCAGCTCATGCTACGTGGTGCGTGGGTGCATGCTTTTGTCGGTGGATCTGGGCTGCTGCGATGCTAGGTTCACCTCTTGAATTTGCCCCGATTCCATTTGTTTTCGTGGGCTGTTCATGCGTTAGTTCCCTAGATTCACCGCATTTCCCCTGCCCACTAGGAATGTTCTGTTCATCTAAGGAATTGTCGACGTACTGAGGAATTTCAGAGATCCGGTGCAATGGGTACGAGCGCAAGGAAGGGAACCAATGCTGCCCTCAGTGCAAGACTAGATCCAAGAGGCACGAAGGTTACTTTCTATAAAAACTTCTTGATTGCATATGTAATCTGCATGATAATAGTATACGAACTGCATTTCATCCTTGCTTTGTATGAACCAAAATTGCAATGTACTGGATGATGCTTATTGCTTGACATCTAATATTAAACCTTATCTTTTTTTGTAAATGCTGATGATTGATGCATGCAGTACTTATTTTGTGTTTGATGCCCTCGAGTTCAGGGAGATGAGCAGGAGGAAGATGTTGATGACCTAGACAATGAGTTCAACTATAAGCAAGGCAATGTCAAAGGTCCAGAGAGGCAGATGCAGGGTCAAGGAGAAGATGTTGATCTATCTTCATCCTCTCACTGTGAACTGCATCATCGGATTCCTACGGTGACAAGTGGGCAACAGGTACAATATATATCATGGAGATATAGGTTCTTGTGTGATTGAACTTGTTTCTGTAAGAGTGTTGTGCTCTTGGGCACCAAGACATTGACATTTTGCTTCAAATCTCTGGAGAGATCCCTAGGATTGTGTCTTGTTTTTCTGGATGTCAAGTTTTCAAAGATACTAATAGCTTGTTGCTACTACTGTCGTAAGCCATATAAGCAGAACTTGAGGGGGCAGTAATAGCTTTTGGGACATGCAAAGCCAATTTGTATTATTGCATTGCTTATCTGATATGACAAACTCCTGATTTCCTTTCGATTTCTAGAGTTGGATTCGCTGTTCCCTGTTTTTAGGATGGGAGGATGTTCCGGAGGACCTTGAGGCTGCAGATTTAGATGATCCTCCCTCTAGATGATTCGGTGCTTCTAATTAAAAAAATTGTAGCCAGCCATAAAAGGTTTTTCGTTGATTACCAAATTGTGATTATTACCATGTTTTCTACCGGCATCAGACATACGACTGAGCTTTGTGCAATTGTGCTTCAATCTTTCACAAAGCTTAGGTGATGCATGAACTTTATTTTAATTTACCAGCTCAACAAACATCATAGCCTTTTGTTGGCTGTTATAACAGCTGGCTCTTTCACTTGCAAAGATGGCCTATTTCCCATAACTGAAAAGGTTCTGTGTATAAAAATCATTCTGTGTATAAAAAACTTTACTTATTCATTAAGTTACCATTCAGAACAGATAGCCATGTTTCTGTATAAGTTTTCTCATACAAGGATATGTGGTTTAAGATATATTATATGTTGTCAGATGGGCATTTTTATCTTTCAGTTATTTATTTTAGTAACCCGCATGCCATTCCCAATTTTTGCTCTATTCTCTTTTCCTATAAAATGCTTTGTTAGGACCTAATTTTACTTTGGATTTAAGTTGTGAAGGCACAAAGTAGGAATATCTCACTGTTTGATAAAAGCATTTAGCTATTCCAGTCTTTGAGAAATCATATTACTATTTACAGATCCATATGTGCAGAATTGAACTTTCATATAATGCTATAGTAGATGTGGTTGCCATGTATGCACATATGAAAATTCCTAAACATATATATTTTACTTTTTTTGGTGCATGAAGTTTTGGATTTTGGATTCCTTTTGGAATGTCTCAGTTTCCAAATTCTATCAGCAAGGATTTTAATGCTCATGTCTGATAGTTTTCATGGAACTTAGGATTGCAAAATGCTAAGGGAAACTAGGGGTGTTTCACGTTTTGTCCTGTACGATGCTTGCTTCAACTGTGTAAGCAATCTATGGCCATTTCCTGGTGTTTGTTGGCTCTAGATGGTATCTTCCAGTTCTATCATAGATGGTGCTTTTGAAAGTCCTTTCATATGTCAAATAAAGAATTGATTTATAGATGGTGGTGGGAGAGATTTTGAAAATTTTTCTTGACTACAATGAGGCTCGCAGTTTACTGGTTCAAGTATGCACCTGGCATTTCCTAAGCTTATTTGAATTTTACCTCAACTACGAAGTTGTTAGGATAATTATATACCATACTATTGATGCAGGTTGCTACCTCTTTAGCTGTAGCTGAAAGCGCATGTGAATTTGAACATCGAGATTTGCACTGGTTTGTCCTTTCAACACTGCTTTCCATTCGTATCCTTGGTTTTACTTTTATTGTGTGGGGTGTATTGGATGGAAAAAGGGCCAATGATTTGTGCCCTGGTGTATAAATGATGCAATTTATGTTGCTTTATATGATTTCCCTGACATAATCCGATCCGATTCAATTTTATAATGAAAACAGGATCATGTTTTACTTAGATCAAGACAACACACATCATATTTATTAAACAGTTGTAGCATTAACTTTCACTACTTAGTGCTATGTAAAATGTTGAAAGTTTCTCTTTTTTTCAAGTACAACTCCACAAGTTCATGTGGCGTTTGATAGAGAAGGTGGGTAGAAAAATCTTTAATATATTTGAATTGGGGCTAAGAATGTGACTTGTTCTAAAGTTTCCTGTTGGGAACCCTACCCCAGTTGCTGAAAGCCTGATGGTGATATATTATTCTATATTATTATTTCTCAGTTTAGTTATTAATTGTTACTTACCACCATAAGGTGCATGGCAGGGGTAACATTCGTTTGGCTCGAGATGAAACGCCAGACAAAAATCAGACAATTAGCTTCAGTCTTCAAGGAAACAGGATGTGTAGTAGAACTTTTGGTTTGAACTTCTCCATAATTGATTTTACCCTTTCTCGGATCAATGTAGGTGCTTCCTTTGACTTTTAGTTCAGAATACTCTATGCTTATATAATATCGAACTAAGTTTTTCTTTCTTGCATTGCATTGCACCGCTCTGCAATATGAAATATCAATATGGAATAAGATTTTGAGAGTTATGCTATTATTTTTAGTGCGATTGCCAAATCGGTGACTTCTTTTATCTTTGTGAGTTGTGGCAATTATGCAACAATTTCGGCCGCAAGAAAACCAAATTGCTACGATTGACAGAAGGGGATTGTAAATGCTTGGTGGTCGGTGGTCCCAGTAATTCCTAACTGGATCTGAGAAATCCCTAAAAGCTAAATACGTCAATCTTCTGAATTGTCCAAGTATGTTAAGTTTTGGGAATTCATGGAGAATCAGACAGTAGAGAATGCTTTGCAGATAATTACAAGGCCACATATGTCTCATGCAGAATATTTGTCACATTTCACTCTTATTCATGGAGAACCAGACAATAGAGAATGCTTTGCAGATAATTACAAGGCCACATATATCTCGTGCAGAATATTTGTCACATTTCACTCTTATTGCAAGTATTTTTTCCCTTTATCTTGCTTCATGATTTTTTTTCTGTTTTATGTAGCCTAAGAAATGTTATAGTTGGCAATGATGTGGAAAGGAAAATGGCTTGTGTCACTATGGTTTCAGTTTCTGACTATATTTACTGAATTTTGCATATTTGAGAAAAATTATTGATTGAAGATCTTTCTATAAACTGATAAATATCTGGATGCCAACTACCTTTGGTGCACATGATGCAAATAAAATAGATTAAGTAGTAAGTGGATACGTTTTTTTTCTCTCTATTTGGTAGCACTAGAGTAAATAGTGATAAAGGTAGGTTGAGAAACAAAGGTTGGAAGCAGCCCTACATGTTTGCAAATACTTAAAAATACAAGCCATTGTTAATATAATTTGTCTTAACATTGGCACAGTTTAGCACTTGTGACATTGTTTGTATAAGATCCGTTGCAACGCACGGGTACCTTACTAGTTATGTTAAAAATATGTGTATTTCCAACAATAGTAATAATTCTATTTAGATGCATGAAAACCATTGTTTTAAAAAGAAATCAGAGAATGATGATGTTATGATGAGTAAGATGAGAAAAGAAAAGAGGAGAAAAAGAAAGAGAGAAAGTAAGAGAAGGAATAAACAGTTGTGGTACTGCTGAGAAGAGCAGTAGGCCAACAAGCAGAGATGTATATGGTGGGTAAAGAGGTTCAGGGAAAGGATGTAGAGAGGCTAGGTAGACCTCTTTACATAGGGCTATGATGTTAGGACTTACCCCGCTTTCACTCGGATAGGGAACCGTACTTATCGTGCCAACCAATTTCCCGTCTAGGATGGGCAGAAATTAGTATCTCGTTACGTTAACCAGTCCACCACATTGGGTAAGTATTTATGTGTGAGTAAAAAGATGGATGAAACTCAGGACCATTAACGTAAGTCTGGAAGTGAGTAAGTCCCAGACGCTCTATGCGTTAGGTGGAGTGTTGGGCCGGGAGCCGGTCCAACCAAACACTATTGGAAGTCGGTGGAGCCCAAGTGAGCAACTTGGTACACCGATGGATAATAGATGGGCTGGTGGATGGAATAACGTAATCGGAGAAAGGTTATGTACTCTGAACTGGATTCCATACCTAAGGCAGTGTGGAAGATCCTAGGCAAGAAGGTTCAGAGCAGCTTTGGGTACAGTGGTACAAGCCTGTGCAGTGCTAATAAAATCATGAATTCATGCCAGTTCACTGGAAGGTGGACTACGGTGATCGCTAGGGATCGTACCTTACTGGGTGAAAAATAGCAATTGTTTTGGAATTAAAAAGGGAAGATCAATTACTTTCGTAAGATTAATTTCAGAATAAAGGAGATTAGAATCTGGACTTAAGGACATGAGAACATATCAGTGCATTTATTGCTATTATGCTTGTTGAGTACTGTGGTAGTCACCCTTGCTATTAACCTCCTTTGTTAGACCCTAATCCGCTCGAGGAAGCTTACGAGCCGAATGAAGGGGAAGCAGGTGACGCCAAGTCGACCGGAGAAGAGGAGGGAGATTACGAGGAGCCAGGCGAGGTGGACCCCGTATACTTCAGCTGGGACGAGTAGGAGTTCCAGAGGAGTGGGCAGAGGAGCCCTAGGGTATTAGTCTTACTTTTGCTAATAGTTGTACTTTTGTAATACCAAACTGTAGGCCATGTGGCCATTACTGTAATGAAATCTACAATATCTATGTTATTGTTCCGATGCGCAACTCTGGTAAAGGTTTACCATTTGCTAGAGCGGTGTTCTTCTGATCAGGCAGATAGTAACCCGTTTGTCCCATGCGGTTATCCGAATGGATAATAATGCTTGGGGCGTCACAGGTGGTATCAGAGCAATAAGATAGGGCCACACTAATAACATAGAGGCTGTAGATAGGATTTAGTGGATTTTCACACTTGCTATATTGCACTAAGTTTTATTTAATTCTCATCATAATGTCGATTTCTGTTCTGTTCTACCTCAAAAATATTATGTTGAAATCTTATCTGTCCTAGAGTATACTTTTATATTTAAGCTAATATAGAACCCTTAACTTTTGCAGGATGGCTCGGCACTATATTCCTGCCGATAGGATCCATGGGGAGTACATCTTGGTGCTAGGGAGGATACTGCATCACCTGAGGGTGCCTTTTCCTGAGTTCTTTATGATTTTCCTATGGATGGGTCTACTCCGAGGGTGATGGTTGTCGTAGAGGGGATTCCGTGTAGCCCAGGCTACAAGTTAGAGTGTACGGCTGACTGGCGCTCAGTAGATGATTACTTACCCCTTCAGGAGGCCGCTCGGAAGGCCGTTCATGCCCTTAGAGCACACTTTAGTGACCAGTTAGTTCATACGACTCTCTCGGAAGATCCCTCCCATTGCTCCGGGCAGTCACGGGGCACAGTTTGGACCTATTCCCCTGAGACTGACCACAGCCACTCCTTCTATTGCCTTAGCTGCCCTTCAGCGAGAGACCGCCGGTACGATGTTACTGGCTAATACCTTGCACCAGAACACTACTATTGGAGCCCTATCCAGAGCTGAGGAGTCCTCTGATTTTTGGAGGCGACGTTGTTTAGATTACGAGAGTGAGAGATTCCAGGGTTTCTTCCAGTCCACTGCCCCAGCCTCTAGTACACCGACCACCGCAGATATTCTGGAGGTTAGCCATCCCCCAGCCCCAACTCCAGTATCAGCTCCACCACCAGCTCCATCCTATCCTACCATGACCTCTACAGGAGATGACTATATTCCCGTGTCATCCCTGGCTTACATTCCTGATCCTTATGCCGATTTGTATACTAGTACCCCCACAGCCTATCTAGACCCATACTCCTATTTTGCTACACCCTTACCCCAGGGAGATCGAGTGAGACCACAGGGTCGAGGAGCCCGTATATCGATACACCCTGATCTTGTTAGAGACTCTACCACCCTAGATGAGCTTTACCGATCCTGCTTCGCTGCCCCCGGAGGCAGTTAGGCAACCACTTGGGGAGAGGGCACTAGTGGAGGAGGAGGTGAGGGTACTGAGGGAGGAGAGGATGGGGAGGAGAGCGATCCAGAGGAGAGAGAGCCAGATAGTCATGAGCAGTGAGCCTAGAGGGAGATCTAGTTGGTCTACTGAGCAGCAGCATTGAGACGTTTATGTTGCTAAGTGATGTATTTTATTTCTGTTATCCTTGCTACTGGTGTTATCAGTTGTACTGGATACCCTATGTGTACGTCTTGTAATATTATTTAATTAGTACTGTCCTTGCTTAATTAAATATTGTGGAACCTGGTAAGATAGTCATGCAACATAGGACAAGTTGTGTGAAACCTAGAAGAGGGCAATTATTTTAAGGCAGTAGTGGTGCCAGGTTAGTGGCATATAGTTAGAATTATGGCAAGATTAATCCTCTGTCTTAGGACAAGATTAAGTTTTGCCCATAGCTCTCTTTTCTAATTCCATCTATTTTGAGAAAAGAAAATCATCAGTCCTTTAGAAATTGCCTTAACATTACATGGAACCTAGATTAACTCAATACTGATGATGAAAAATCGCTTACCTGATTTTTACTAAACTTGAGATTTCCCGAACGAGTGGTTTGTGGCGCACCCGAGCGCGTAGCTCAGGCGTACCCAGGAACGAAGTCCTGGGCGTACTCAGGAATGAGCCCTGAGCGTGGTCCCAAACGCGTAGTTTTGGGCGATCTCGAGAGCGGGTTCTCGGGCGTAGCTGGATACGAGAATTCCAGGTAGTCTAGAATTGAATTTCTTTTCTTTTTCTTTCTTTTGGTTTTGTTGGAATTGGTTCTTTTTGTCTTGTGAGTTTTGCTTAAAAAGATTCATAAAACCTTCAACCAGTCGTGCGGAATTATTCTCATCCCTAACCCAATGCTATTAGCGGATAAGTTAAATTGAAATTCTATAACTCATTAAAACTTTCTTCTCTTTAAAACTTGATTGCTCAACAAACTTAAAATTAGGAAGTCTGGCCGTCATCTATAGGAAAGTATGGGTGTGGGTAGAAATGTTTATCCGTGGCAATTAAAACTTATCGCCTTGCCTCTATAGGATGGATAATCATCCGCAAAACGAGCAGGAATTGGGATTAAGACTGGGTCCTCCTCAACCTGTACCTGAAGGCATACCCACAGAAGATCCTCCAAGAACTACGGGCGAACAATAGCCTCCAGCAGTTGTACCAGGCATTGATCAATCGTCATCCTCTAGGCTTGCGGATTCGTTAGGAGTTATGGGAGAGGTTCTCAAATTCCTAGAGGCCTCCAGAAAAGAATCCCAAGAGAGTCAAAATCGTTTTATGGAGTCCCTTCTAACTCGTGTAGTAGCACCTCGTCCTCCAGCTACTCCAGGGGTCAGTCTTGCAGATTTTCTTCAAACTCGACCCCCCACTTTCGCGAAGGCCACCGATCCTTTAGATGCGAGTGACTGGCTGGTTGAGATAGGGAAAAAGTTAGATATAGTGGGATGTTCCAATGAAGAAAAACTTCGATATGCTGCTCACCAACTCACGGGACCTGCAGCTACGTGGTGGCTCACCTATACCCGCAACAGAGTTAGTACACAGCCTATCACCTGGGAAGAAGTTAAGCAAAGATTCACTGAAACCCATGTTTGTACTGAGAGGCTAGAATTGAAGAAAAGAGAATTTCGAGCATTAACCCAGGGGAATAAAAAGATGATTGAATATCTCAGTCAATTCAATGATCTTTCCCGCTATGCCACTACTGATGTAGACACAGAAGAAAAGAAGATAGACCGGTTTAAAGAGGGCATGCATCCTTATTTTAAAATGCTCCTGTCCATTCATAAAATTATGGAATTCCAGGACTTGGTTAACAGAGCCATTATTTTAGAAAGTGAGCATTCTAACCTTACTGAGGAGAGGAGGAAGAAAGCCAGAACTGACCAACGTGCCCCATCAGGCCGCAAACTTCGTTCTTCCTCACACTCATCAAATCCACCCAAATATGGACCACCAAAACTCAAGCCACACCATGTTGCTTATCAGAGACCAGCAGTTTCCCCAAGACCTGTAGCAATTGCAGTTAGATGTGCTAAGTGTGGAATGGGTCATCTCACTAAGGATTGTCTGAAGGGAACAGATGCTTGCTTTAATTGTGGGAAACCCGATCACCGCAAAATTGACTGTCCCTATCCTCAGAAGACTCCCGGACAAGCTTTGCCTCCTGCCAATGTACCCCGACTGCCAGCTCCAGCATCTTACCAAAACACCTGGCCAAATCCTGCAAAGAATCCCCAAATTACCCCAGCTGGAACCGGGAAGGGAGTACAAGCAAGACTGGCTCATGTAACAGCAGAACAAGTGGGAGAAGCTACTGATATAGTCACGAGTACACTCCTAATTCCACCATCTATAGGTACTGTTTTATTTAATCCAGGAGCGACGCATTCATTTATTTCCTGGAGATTCTTGACAAAGAATAAATTGCAGTTTGAACCCTTAGATAAACCAATGGTGGTGAGTACGCCAGCAGGCGTAATAGAGGTGTCATCTATAAGGAAAAGTCAAGCTATTATTATTTATAACACTAAATTCCTTGCTGACCTGTATGTCATAGACCTGAGTGGCCTAGACATAATCTTAGGCATGGATTGGTTATCAACTCATGGAGTGAACATAAATTGTGAATATAAAAGTGCTTCCATTAGAAAACCAGATGGGACTAGAATCACGTATGTAGGAGCACGAACATTAAGGCAACCCCCTATTCCTAGCCTAGCCAGCATGAAAAAGAAGGAACTCCAAGACATACCGGTAGTAAAAGAATTTCCAGACGTTTTTCCAGAGGAGTTACCAGGGATGCCACCAGATAGAGAAATAGAGTTAGCTATAGATTTGGTTCCCGGCACCGCCCCTTTTTCAAAAAGACCATATCGGATGAATCCACATGAGTTAACTGAACTAAAGAAACAGTTAGATGATCTTCAAGCAAAAGGATTTATCAGAGAAAGCTCTTCACCATGGGGAGCCCCAGTGCTATTTGTGGAAAAGAAAGATGGTAGCCAGAGGCTATGCACTGACTATAGGGAACTTAATAGTGCTATGATCAAGAATAAATATCCTCTTCCCCGCATAGATGACTTGTTTGATCAATTGAGAGGAGCGAAGGTGTTCTCAAAAATAGATCTCAGATCAGGATATCACCAGATCAAAATCAAACCTTCAGACATTGAAAAGACTGCCTTTGTCTCCAGATATGGACATCATGAGTACACTGTCATTCCATTCGGGCTAACCAATGCCCCGGCCATTTTCATGAATCTCATGAACAAACTTTTCATGAAATACCTTGATGAGTTTGTCGTTGTCTTTATCGACGACATTCTAATCTATTCAAAAAGTGTAGAAGATCACAAGCGGCATCTGGCCATAGCCCTAGAAATCCTTCAAGAGAATCAACTGTTTGCCATGTTCAGTTAGTGTTCCTTTTGGCTGGACCAAGTATCCTTCTTAGGCCATATCATCTCAGGAAGAGGGATTGAAGTCGACCCTACAAAAATCGAAGTGGTAACCACATGGAGTCAACCTACTAATGTGAAGGGTATCCACAGTTTTCTTGGATTTGCTGGGTATTATCGTAGGTTTATAAGGCATTTTTCACAGATCGCCAGTCCTCTCACCAAGCTTCTGAGAAAAGAAACACCTTTTGTATGGACTGAAAATTGTGAGCGGAGTTTCCAGACTTTAAAAGAAAGGTTAACTACAGCACCCATTTTAGCACTGCCAGAAGATGGAGTAGATTATGTGGTGTACTGTGATGCATCCAAACATGGACTAGGAGGTGTGCTGATGCAAAATGAGAGAGTTATTGCATATGCTTCTAGACAATTGAGACCCCATGAGCTAAACTACCCTACTCATGACTTGGAACTGGGAGCAGTAGTTTTTGCATTGAAGATATGGAGAAATTATTTATATGGGTCTAAATGTACTTTATTTAGTGATCACAAAAGTCTTAAGTACATTTTCACCCAGAAGGAATTGAATATGAGGCAAAGAAGATGGCTTGAGTTGATTAAAGATTATGACCTCACTATTAATTACCACCCTGGAAAAGCCAATGTGGTAGCAGATGCCCTTAGTCTAGAAGTTAAATGCCACCAGGCTGTACTTGAAAATCCTATTTGAGAAATCACCCAAGAGTTAGCCAAAATGAGAATAGAAGTCAAAGCATCTCCTACTCAAGCCACTATAGTAGCCATGACATTTCACCCAACTCTACTAGATCAGATTAGAGAAAAGCAAATGTTGGATTCATTCATCAGGGAAGAGATCCGAAGAATCAAAGAAGGACAGCCATCAGAGTTTCGCTTAGATGACCAAGAGACCCTATGGAGGCAAAATCGGATTTGTGTACCAAAAGATGATACTATTAAGGAAACTATCTTACGAGAAGCTCATGACACTCCTTATACCATTCACCCTGGAGAACCCAAGATGGATCGTGATTTAAAAGAAAATTTTTGGTGGGCTAACATGAAAAGAGAGATAGCACTATATGTGGGTCAATGTGATTCTTGTCAGAAGATTAAGGCGGAACATCAACTACCAGTAGGACTGTTGAAACCATTAGAAATTCCAGAATGGACATGGGAAGATATGTGCATGGATTTTATTACAGATCTACTTGTTACCCTTAAAAAGAAAGATGTTATTTGGGTTATAGTAGACCGTTGAACAAAATCAGCTCATTTTATTGCCATCAACCAAAAATATTCAGTGGATAAATTGGCAGAGTTATATGTGGAACGAATTGTTTCTCAGCATGGAATACCTAGGACTATCACCTCAAATCGAGGATCAGTTTTTACTTCTGGATTTTGGCAAAGTTTAAATAAAGCCTTGGGTACCCAGTTAAATTTTAGCACAGCCTATCATCCCCAGACGGATGGTCAAACGAAAAGAGTGAATTAAATTCTTGAGGATATGTTGAGAGCCTGCGTACTGAATTTCGAAGGTTTATGGGATAAATATTTACCACTAGCAGAGTTTACATATAATAACAGTTATCAGGCTAGTATTCAGATGGCCCCATACGAAGCATTATATGGACGAAAGTGTCGATCCCCTGTGTGCTGGTATGAAACAGGAGAAAGGCCACTAATGGGACCAGAACTAGTAAGAGAATATGATGAAAAGATCAAGATTATCAGAGAAAGACTTAAAATAGCTCAAAGTAGACAAAAGAGCTATGTAGATCAACGCAGGCGAGACCTTCATTTTGAAGTGGGAGATTATGTCTATCTTAAGATCTCACTGTTGCGAGGAGTCCATCGATTTGAAGTAAAAGGAAAATTAAGTCCCAGATACATAGGACCTTTTCGAATTTTGCAACAAAAAGGTACCCTAGCGTATCAGTTAGAACTTCCACCCCGGTTGTCCAGGATACATGATGTCTTTCATGTATCTCAACTTCGGAAGTGTCTGCATGAACCTTCTCAACATTTGACCGACCTAAACATACCCCTCCAAGCGGATTTGACTTATGAAGAGCACCCTGTGAAGATTTTGGAAATAGAAGATCGCCGATTACGGAATCGAACAATTCGTTTCTGTAAAGTCTTATGGAAGAACCATTCAGTTCGAGAAGCCACATGGGAAAAAGAAGAGGAATTACACGAGGTCTACCCAAATCTATTCAAGCGAAGATCCGATTTCGCGGACGAAATCGCCTAAAGGGGGGAAGGCTGAAAGAACCCTAAATCTAATACCCTAACTAAGTAAGTAATTAGTAGGAAATTAACACTAATTATTTCATTCCATCAAGCCTTATTACAATTAAGATTACAAAATTGAATTTATATTTTCTGCATTTCATCAACAATAGCAAATTACATTATGTTTACAAATTTATTTTACAAAAAGAGAAAAAAAACTCTAGCGTCGAGGTCTTCGGCGTAGGAGCAAATGCGCGTTTCTTCGTTATTCGCCTGCAAGTAGAATTGCCGTTAGTATCAAACCAAAACTATTTTCTTATGTAATTAGGGAATTAGATAATTAACAATCCAAGGGACAATAAATAGATAAATTAAGGAAAAATTGCCGTCAGTGCCCTTGGGCTATTAGGGCCATTGCGAGAACGTCTTAGAGACTCCCTAGACCGTTCCAAGCCGGTCGGCACCTCTCGTCTCTGTGGGCATCATCATTCAGCAAATTTTAAGAAAAGGCCCACAACACTTACCTCAGCCCAAAGCCCTCATTTCATCCATTCATTTCAACCCACAAAATCCCACAAGTGAAATTCATTTCAGCCCACAGCCCAGCACATAAGCATTCAGCCCACAAATATACTCCTCGCATTTTCAGCCCATAAGCCCACATATGTTTTCCAGCCAGCCCATCCCAGAGCAACAGTGCCTAGCACATTCTTCAGACCGAAGGTCCCTCGACACAGGAGGAAGAGACTCAGAAGGGGATAAGCGCAAGGACAGCCAGCTGCAGCCAGCACAAGCAGAGAGCGGCCAAGAAATATCTTCCCCAGCGCTCTCAAGACCACCCTCAATACTCTGTATCGCAAACCATCACCAGGATAAGCACAACCAAACAACAAACTGTCCACAGCCGAGAGCCACCCCCCAAAGTTCCTTCCCCAACCTGACCAATGACATAACACCTTCGGCCAGAGGCCAGAAGGTGGGATTAGAGCCCACGGTAGTGAAGATCAGAAGGAGCCGAAGAGGAAGAGGCAACGGCAAAGAGGACAAGCTGGTCCTAGGACAAGGGAGCAAGGAGCAAGTCAACGGGACCACTACGAGGCAAGAACTTCCACCTCGGCAAAAGCGGCAAGCTGCACCTTCGTCCCCGATAGCGAAAAAGTGAAACCACCTCTGCGGTCCCCATCGGCGTCGGCGATAAAGAGAGGAGGAGAGGCGAGGCGTCGGTGGGCCGCGCGCGGGCACAAGGCCGATGGGCCAGGTGCGCCGCATGTGCATGAGGCCGAAAGGCCAGGCAGGCCTTATTCCTTTTCTTTCTTTCTTCTGGTATTTCCTAGTTTAAGTCGTTATAAAGTAAACGTCATTAAGAATTTCGTAGTCCTAGCTAGTGAGACTTTCCTTTGAAAAAAGAAATAATAAATTAATGGGGGAGTTATTTATTTATTCATTTAACCTCTTTCAAAAATTAGTAACTGTAAGTATTTATTTTTAAGTCTAGCGTTAAATACTGCAGAATTCGAGCCTTCTCCAGTCAAGGGAGCAGATTCGAGTTTTGACTATTCTGAATTACCCTACGTCTCAGGCAAGCTCATTCTTCGACCATGCACGTAGTTATGTTAAAAATATGTGTATTTCCAACAATAGTAATAATTCTATTTAGATGCATGAAAACCATTGTTTTAAAAAGAAATCAGAGAATGATGATGTTATGATGAGTAAGATGAGAAAAGAAAAGAGGAGAAAACGAAAGAGAGAAAGTAAGAGAAGGAATAAACAGTTGTGGTACTGCTGAGAAGAGCAGCAGGCCCACAAGCAGAGATGTATATGGTGGGTAAAGAGGTTCAGGGAAAGGATGCAGAGAGGCTAGGCGGACCTCTTTACATAGGGCTATGATGTAAGGACTTACCCCGCTTTCACTCGGATAGGGAACCGTATGTTGGATCGAAAATGGCAACAGAGGGGGGGTGAATGGTGCCTTTTAAAAATTGCCCCCAAAGTATTCACAAAAAAACAGTTCTCCGATAGCTATAAAAAGCTATGAAGAAGAAGAAACAAAGCTTACAGAAAATCAACAGCGATCAAAGAACTTGAGCGGAAGACCTCCCACAGATTAATACCACTAAGAGCCCACCACAGATTGATCGGCAAGGAAACTGCAGTAATATATTGCCACAGCAGAGAAACAACTTAAAACAATGCCACGTCAAGACACTGCAGTCACGGCATGAAAACAGCAGAAAATGACTACCACGGCAAAGAAACAACAGTAAAATGCTGCCACGGCAGAGAAAACCGAGTACTAAACTGCTGCTTCTCAGATTTGTGTAAAGGAAATCAGAGAACTTAGCCAACTCAAAAAATAGACCAGCAAGAAAACCGAACACATGCTGTCCAACACAAGAGAAATCAAGAGTGAGCTGCAGAATAAAGGCAAAACGCAAGAAAGATGGCTCTACTTGCTGCCAAGACAAAGAAAAGTAAAAAAAAAGGCAATTGCTGCTGCTGAAAGGAGGAAAAAGAAGAAGCAAGCTTTGATTTTTATGGCTGCCCAAGTGGATGCTTTGCTGCCGAAAGAGACAGACAGCAAAAAAAATTTTTGCACAGCCGAAAGAAGTAGAGGGCTGCTGCCAACCAAAAATACCACTAGACTGATTTTCAATTTCTGAACAAAGACAACTGCAGCCAGAGCACAAGACACACTATTGACGACAAATGATCTCTCAGAAGTGTTCCACTTTTGGAATCTCTTCTCTTGAGAAAAACTAGCACAAAAGGATCTTGAGGAGAGAACAAAAGGAAACTGCGAAAACAAGAACATCACTCCAACAAAGAAGAAATTCACAGAGAGAGACATATTGCCATAGTATCTCAGAATGAGAGGTTTCTCCATATTGAAAGAAGGATTACAAAATAGGTCACTATCAATACATCCCCATACACATGGAGAGCGTAGAGAGAACCTCTCACCTTCTCTCTTTCTCTCTTTCTCAACAAGTAAAGAGTAAAACCCTAATCCATCTCACAAGCTACCTCTCTAAAAATCACTCTCATTTTTCATCTCATTTCATGAAGAGAACTAAATATAACACTCTCACACCCACTCTCTCTATTTCAGCACTAGAGAGCACCTCTCTATTTATAGCCTCCATAATGGGTTCACACCACACTTTACCCATTAGCTCTCAACAACTCATAGCACTTTATCCATAACCCACTTCCTTTAGTGTAGCTTTGCGTATTCACCAAAACGCCCCTCGCGCACCTTCCAAGAAGCTTCCTAATTCCTTGCCCTCCAAGCCACGCAGCCACCTTGAGTCCTCGTCGTCCTTGGTACATCCCGACCGCTCCGACCTCAGCACCGCCTGTGCTTAGTCCGGTCATCCGTGCCTCGCCACGACCTCGCCTCAAAGTCCTGCAGCCATCACAGACAAGAAACAAATCACATAGCACCGCTCGAAAATATTGTAACCATACATTAGCATAAGAAGAAATACTCACAGTCCAAATCGATTGAAATAAAAAATAAATGACTTAAGCCCGTTCGACCTAGTTCGGCAAGGTTCGACCGAAGCCGACTACACCACGCAACGACATGGCTCGAACCACTCAAACCAAACTCAAACTATCCAGAACACGTGTCAATTACTCATCACAAACATGGGGTCACAACCACATGGTCTCTCACCGTACTTATCATGCCAACCAATTTCCCGTCTAGGATGGGTAGAAATTAGTATCCCATTACGTTAACCAGTCCACCACATAGGGTAAGTATTTATGTGTGAGTAAAGAGATGGATGAAGCTCACGACCAGTAACACAAGTCTGGAAGTGAGTAAGTCCCAGACGCTATATGCATTAGGTGGAATGTTGGGCCGGGAGCCGGTCCAACCAAACACTATTGGAAGTCGGTGGAGCCCAAGTGAGCGACTTGGTACACCGATGGATAATAGATGGGCTGGTGGATGGAATAACGTAATCGGAGAAAGGTTCTGTACTCTGAACTGGATTCCATACCTAAGGCAGTGTGGAAGAACCTAGCCAAGAAGGTTCAGAGCAGCTTTGGGTACAGTGGTACAAGCCTGCGCAGTGCTAATAAATCATGAATTCATGCCAGTTCACTGGAAGGTGGACTACGGTGATCACTGTTGGACCGAAATGGCGACAGAGGGGGGGTGAATGTCGACTTCTAAAAATGACCCCTCAAAAGAACCTCAAAAGAAACTCCTTCTCAATAGCTATGAAAGCTAACAGGATCCTTAGTCGCAAACTGAGCTAGTTTGTTGTCACGATCAACCATCTCTTGAAATTGCTTAGAAACGGACTCAAGCTCAAGCATCAACTTTGGATAGTTGGTGCAAGAAACAACAAGCTCAAGTAAAGAAGCATGCAACTCAGCAATTTTATGATCTGCCCTTTTTAAGTTCAATTTCAAATTATTGCAGTTTTCACAAGACTCGGGCAGATCCAGGAGCATGGTATAAAGACCTATAAAAGCATTATCCTTATCCTCACATGAGGTGCAAGCAATAGTCTCAACAGTAGTAGATGACGAAGAAGCTACCCTACTCATCTCAAGCTCAGTAAGAAGACTAATGTTCTCCACCTTAATAATATCAAGTTCGGAGGACAGACTATCATGCGAGGTCCTTAATTTCTCCATGTCACCCAACAGAGCACAGCGTGTATCACAATCATCACGGGAGAGAGCAGATGTAAGTGAAGTAAGCTCCCGTGATAGTCTATCTACTTCCTTCTCCAACTCGCTAACCCTAGCTCTAGCTCTAGCATGGAATCTACCTAGCTTAAGAAAAGCATCATTAAGCTGGTCGTAGGTAGGGGATGCCTCGTCGGAGTCGGAGTACAGCTTGCTGTCGCTCAGTTTGCCCTCAAGGGCCATGAAGCACATGCCGGAGAAGTCGTCGCCGCCCTTGGGTTCTTCCTCGTCTGTTCCATCGTCGTCGCTCCACCCCTCCACCTCGCTGAGATCGAGGTCGTCGAAGGCGGTGAGGATGCGGTGGAAGAGCTTATTGGCTTTGCCAAGGTCGCGGAACTTCTTCTTGCCTTGTGCGGGAGCTGAGGGCTTCTTGTTGCGGTTCTTGTCAATGTAGTCGTTCTTGCCCGAATCGCCGTAGTCACCTTTGCCCTTCCCCAGCTTGGGGCAGTTTGCCGGAATGTGGTTGGGGCCACCACACTCGAAGCAAATCATGGGTCCTCCTCTCTTTCCGTCCCTCCTCCTCTTGTAAGCATGTAATCTCCGAGCTAGGAGGGCTAACTGCTCATCCGCAAGCTACTCTAACTAATCATCAGTTATGTCACAGAGAGCAGCAAGGGAGAATCCACACAGCGAATCAGAAGAAGAACCAGAAGCCAAATTGGGATTGGTGACTAAGGCCATTGACTGCGACTTTGACTTGCGAGAGACAATGTCAATCTCGTGAGTCTTGAGGCGCAAGTTGTAAGAGCCCAGATTATACAATCCGGAATCCTCTGTGATTCCACCGCACCATTCCCTGGATCAGTAGATAGTGCTCACAGATTACAGTTCTGAATATCAAAGTACATATCATGCGGAAGCGTAAATATAGTAGTAAACTTACTCACGGGCCGTTTTGGCCAAAATCAATAAGATGCAGCAGCGAAAACGAAGCACATAGGTGGAACCTTCAGGACATGCCCACAGGCAGCCAACTGGAGGTTCGCGACCTAGCCCTTGACATCTTCATTTTCTCTGCCACCTTGTCCAATCTTGTTGCTGAGGCGAGGTGATTTGATTCCTGATTCTGTATTTTGTCGCAAAAGCGAGCGTGAGCACTCCGACCCCGTGCTCCGTGAGCCAATACACAGAATGCAAATAAATAGTATGCATGGCTTATCAAAGGAGAGGCTTGAGTTATTTTATTTGCCATAAAACGCGTTTAGTAGCATTTCTATTATTATATCATATTGTTGTTTTTGTGACCTAAAGACTCCTCTCCGCAAATGACATCATTGACTTAATCCACCAAAGATTCACTCTCATTATTAGCTGCTGTCTAAGACTCCCAACAGCGATTGCCATAATTGACTTAACCACCGAAATTACACTTTCTTTATTGAGTGCTGTCTAATCTCCAAACAGCATGTGTCATCCTCTATTCAATCCACCGATCATATTCTTTCTGTAATGGTTGCTGTCTAAGACTCCAAACAACGAGTGACATCATTTAAATGATCCACCGACTACACACATTTTATATTGATTGCTGTCTAAAACTCCAAACAGCGTGTGACATTATTTAGATATTCCACCAAACATACTCTTTCCAAATTGATTGTTGTCTAATCTCCAAACAGTGAGTGTCATCACCTAATTAATCCACTGAACATTCTCATCAAGATTTTCTAACAATCCAATCCTTTTTATTATTGATTCAAATCCACCAAGAATATCATTGATCAAGCCTACGATTCAATATTATATATCCACCAAGAATATCATTGACCAATTCTATGATTCACCATTTTCCTCCCACCAAGTAAATCACTAATCAAGAACTATAATCCAATACTTGCATTAATCCTCCAAGTTCCCGAAAATTCAATTAGATCATCTATTTAGCCTATCTATTCAGCTTGACTCCACCAATTTATTTCTCCCAGAACCCACACTATCATTTCCTATTTATGATCGACATGAATCCACCAATACCTTTATGTGTACACTACAAACATCTATTTCCTTTACTCACGACCCTGCTTATTCCACCCATATTTTATTTTGTAAAAATAGAAAAGCCACTATTTGAAATACAATACATAAAATTTCCTGAGACCTAGCAGCCTTGGAACAAAACATAATGATCAAGGAATATTAACACAATTTTCCATACATATGGCATCACACCATATGCTTAATATCACCATAATTTTTCCATACGCATGGCATCACACCATTTGACATCTTTCAGCGTTATAGCCGCTTAACTTACCACTGGGACGTCACCCAGGACAACTCAAATTAGGGCTTTCCGCTGCCCTCCACTTTTCCATTCCCATTTTCCAAACATTTTTAAATAGAACTATATCTGGTTAAGTTCCCATGTCCGCCCTTGACCGTGGGCACGGCTATTCGAATATTTTTGACTCTGCAGAGTTTGCACACTTTACCCACAAGAGACATTTCACTCGTTGCCCCGCACGATTCCTTAGTAGTGCGGTTGAGCGAACCATCACAATAACCGTTCAAAGTACCTCGCCCCGTCCATCATCTCACCCTATGGGCCGTTCCCACTTGCGGTGGGTCCCATACGTTGTGCGGGATGTTGCCCTCCTATGCGCCCAGCAGCTGACTCCCCGTACTGCTAGCACGCCGCAGAAGAACTTTACTCACAAAGAGTGTCCCATTCAAGCCGTCACCTAGAATCGCTACTTGCACCACCACTTCTCCTCCACCGATGATGATGACTTTCGGGGTCCGGTAAATTTACTAGGCCAAGTTGTACTTTACAGACTTGTGGTTGTACTATTTTACACAGGAGGTCATGACAAGATTCAGTCCTTAGGGTTATCTGGGCGGTGCTACCACAAACCACACTCTCGTGCACCCAGCACCATACCCCCGAACCATCCGCCCAGATAAATAAGCAATTTGAGGTTTTTGGGAATATAAAATAACCATACCCAACATACACCAGTCATTACCACCATGACTGCCCAACCAACTTTTCTCATGATTAAAAGTGATGATTGGACGCTCTCGCGCCCATGAGTATCTAAGCAATACTAAGCATGACATATAATTACGGACTTATTTTAGAAAGGTTACTATTATAATTTTGCTAGGGCGACAAGGTTCTCATGTTCAAATATTCCAATGGAGGGGCAATATTAATCAAGTTAGATAATAGGCATTTAACTAAAATTCTAAATTAAACATGTATTTGCATATAAATTAACAGCATGCAATTTGATAATTTAAACAAAAGTAATTTGCAGAAAATGTAGGTTCAACATGATCAAAGTATTGACTCGCCTGGCGCAGTTTACCGCGGTCTTCAACTCACTCAAAGCTTTCTCATTTGTCGATCTTGAGGTTCAGGTCTTTATCTTTACTTCGATCTTGGCCTCACTTGACCCTTGATTCTTCTGGACTCCAATTTCTAATTACATGCTAAGCAACTGAATTCAAATAAAAACAATTAACTCAAAAGATCCAAATAAATCCAAATAAACTTGATTAATTTTTATTATAATTAAACAGGTGAATTAAGACAGGGTTGATCGGACGCTGAGTATTGTCGATGCCATAGCGATTGGAGCGAGGTGGGGAATGGTAGGAAACTGTCAAGATAGAGGTCAAGGAGGGGTCATGATAAAGGTATACTCATGAGATTATTTTATCTACAATTGACCTAGGGTCGTTAACAAACATGCCAACCTGAATTTAGTTAAAGATGCTCTTCGGTTTAGGTTTCGCAAATATTTTATGTACATTTTAGTCATCATTATAGTGTTATTATTATTTTTAAGGATTGGGGTCATGAGTTGTGTTCATGATATACATTAGTTTAACTTATCAAATTAATCTCAGAGCTTGGGTTTGTGGCCTTTCATACTGTGTTATTTTAGGTGAGTTGTACTATCAATTAGTCAACTTATTAATTAAGCGATTAACACCCTAACTCATGACCCATTGGACTACTTATTTGGTCACTATTTAAATGCTTACCTCAACTGATTTCTATTTTTCATTGAGCCGAGACCTTGAGTGACTCTATGGCGACCTACTGTGCTATCCTCGGTTTTAGATACCACCCGGATATAATTACTACTTCTAGCTACGCCTAGTATCATCGGGCTTCAGGCTACACATTAGGGGGATTATTTTTATTTGCTTTTGATCTCTAGCTATTACATTTTAACAACCATACACTAATATGGCCTTTTAATTGGAGTCTTGGTAATATTGATATCTTTATTCTTTTGCTTGACATAATTTAATTGGGAGCACACTCTTATTTATGGGCAGGCAAACTTGCTATACATAGTTATACTTTCATATGGTTGAATTTTGTACCACTTAATCATTTAATTCTTTCGTGGTGCAAATAGTTTTTACCCTATATTCTTACAGGCTTATTTCAATATTCACCCATAGTTAATTTTATGTGGAATATTAATCCACCAACCAATTCTTAGCTCACTGCCATTATTAGCTAAATATAGCGTTGAGATTTAGTTATTGATAATGCATTGAGGATGGGGATTATATTATAAATCACGACCTTCCAACTTAAATATGCATTTCCTTTGAAATGGTTACGGCACTTCGTTTAATAAATTTTATGAAGCCGCTTAATTTACCATTTCATTGAATCTACCTTAAAGACTTATCTTATGGCTACCTGCCAAATGTTATGGCATATATTTAATTATAATTACGGTAATTTCTTAATTTAAGGTCTCGCTTTTGTAGATGAATACACTATGGCATCCATTGCTTTAATCATAATTTTTTGAAGGAACTCTTAATGGCGATCTTTATTAAATTTGGTTACTAAACCCAATCATATTTTACTGGTGCTTTTAATTGATAATTAGACCTTCTCAGAGTGTTCAGCTATAGTAGTTGCTTACATAACAAATAATCAAACATTAAATCTGAAGTAACCCTATTTTACCCTTTAACTGAATTTAGTATCCTCTCTACATTATGCTCTGATCTTCCAAAACTTTCTTGATTGAAATGACTAATAAAAACAAAATAAAAAGAAAGAAGAAAGAATTGTGCCGAGAAGGAATCGAACTCGGGAGCTAGGGGATGCTCTGTGTCTTAAGCGCACTGGGTAAGCCAAATGGGCCTGCGGCCTTTTGCGACTGATTAGGCGAAAATGCTTTACAAAAAGCGACGCAGAAGCCGAGCTCCTCCATTCGGCCGAAGCAGGG
This sequence comes from Dendrocalamus sinicus, assembly GCA_036346575.1. NCBI lineage: Eukaryota > Viridiplantae > Streptophyta > Magnoliopsida > Poales > Poaceae > Dendrocalamus > Dendrocalamus sinicus. Next base: position 6,456,390 of record CM070653.1, on the reverse strand, counting down.
GAGGCGGGGCGCACGGAGGGGATGGCGGCGCCGCCGGCGAGGGGCGGCCGGGGAGGCCGAGGCGAGTGGAAGAATGGAATGGCGAGGGGCAATGGAACTAGTGGGGAGGCGACGCGGCCCGGAACGGCGGTGAGGTGAGCGGGCAACGGCACGGGGCGACGGCGGTGATGTGGAAATGACGCGCCGGCGGCCGGGAAGTAGAGGGGAGGGAATAACGCGCGCACGAGTGGGAAGAAGACGGGTGGATGCTTACCGCGCCAGTGGTCGGGTCAGGGAGGAGCCGTGGTGAGCCGGCGGCGAGGACCATGGGCGGCGCGGGGATACTCACGTTGAGGGGTCACTCCGGCGAGGGAGGGCGTTGGTCGACCGTCGGGAGAGCTTCAGGGCGCCGAGTAGTAGCTCCCACCACGCGGAATCGAGAAGAGGTAGCCCGAGGAGAAGGTGGCGCTGGCGGCGGTGATTTTGGCCGGAGTTGGGGGGGATGGCCGGCTCGAGTGCTCGGTGAACAAAAGTTCAATTGGCTCGGAGAGGGGGTAGAAGGGAGGTGTAGGCACGTTGTGACACGGTCACAATTGGGATGGCACCGCCGAAGCGGCCAGGGCGGCGTGAGGCGGCGGCGGCGGCGCTCGTGCGCGGGCACGGTTCCGCAGCTGCGGGAGCAAGGAGAGGAAGGGGAGGCAAGAAACGGTGCAGCTGCAAAAAGGGGAGGCCCAGGGTGACTTATAGCATGGAGGGGAACCCGCAGACACGCTGTAGCCGGCGACCAGTGAACAGGGCACGGGACAGACCTGGCGTGACCGGCGACGTGCGATGCAAGCGACGGGAGCAGGTGCGGTGACGCAGGAGCATGACGCGGGACAGTTGAGCGCAGACGCGAGGCGTCGGACGGTGCTGCCGTCAGAGTGAAGAGGGAACATGGGGCTGAAGTGAGAAAGAAAGAAGAGACAGAAAGAGAGCCGGCCCGGCTGGCAGGGAAAGAAAAGAGAGGGGAAGGAAGAGAAGAAAAGAAAAGGAGGGGCCCACATTGCATAGAGAGGAAGGGAGTAGAGGAAATTTTGAGAATTGGGATCTTTAAATTTGAATTTATACTTTAAATTTCGTATTAGAATTTACTGATTTCAATCTTTGCATGACATTCAAAGTTTAAATTTTTAATCTTCGGTCTTGGGTTTTGTTTGCTAATTTGAATTTAAAAAGAGGAGTTTTTGGTTTAATTATTTAGAGAGAGTCTAACACTCTTTCAGTTTTATTTTATTGACTTGAATTTTAATTAAAGATTTTGGTAGTTTTGAATTCATGATCTGTAAAGCCACCTTCTATTTTTATTTTTACATGATCATTATTTGCATTTCAGATTATCCTTGGTTATTAATTTGCACAATACAAAACTCAAAAAGATTCCAAATAAACATTCAAAAGAGTTGTAAACATCAGCAAAGTGCAAGAATGGTTTTTTTTAAAAAAAAACTCCATATTTTGAATACTTGAATTTTGGGATGTTACACGAGTACAGCGCATCAAGAGTCAAAGTCGAGAGGTCTGTGGTGTCCTTGATGGTAGTCACCTTCATCTCCTAAACACGAAGATCGAGTGCAGCGAGCAACTGTCGAGCGTTATTCGAGCCGGGGTATGTGAGACCGACCGCTCAGAGGTTGCTCAGAATCTTATGAAAACGCGCAAAGCACTCATCGAGGGACTCACCAGCGAGCATTTCAAACTTGTTGTAATCTCACTTGAATTGGTCCTGTCGGACTGTCTTGATTTGGGTGGTGCCCTCATGGTAAGCACTGAGGGTCTCCCAAATGTCGAAAGCCAACGTGAGGTGCGAAATGCGGTCAAACTCGCTACAACTCAAACCTTGGATGATTATGTTCCTTGCCTTTGCATTTGCCTCAACATCAGGCATATTCGCCACATTGATGTTCTCATCGGCAGGAACAAGATAGCGAATCTTGACCTTCCTCCAGATGGCATATCCTTGAGCCTGGATGTATGTCTCCATCCGGCTTTTCCAGAACGGAAAATCAATACCATCAAAGATTGGAGGCTTGGTCGAGTACTTGTCCATCGCCATGGCTCTAGAGACCGGTTAAGATCTATGAAGAAGAGCTAACCGGCTCTGATACCAATTGTTGGACCGAAATGGCGACAGAGGGGGGCGAATGTCGACTTCTAAAAACGACCCCTCATAAGAACCTCGAAAGAAACTCCTTCTCAATAGCTATGAAAGCTATGAAACTAAGTTCAAAAGAGCTCAGGAACCTTGTGCTTACTGAGAGGCAACACGAGAAATAAAAACACAGGGACGACAAACAGCAAAAATCCCACTAGGCCGGTCAGACCGCTCCCTGGCCGGCGGTCAGACCGCCTGGGCCATGCCGGTCTGACCGCCCCATAACGGCCGGTCTGACCGCCCATTACTCCCCGGTCTGACCGCTCCCCTGGTTCCAGCAGCTCGAAAATTCAGTAAACTTCAGAGAACTTCACTAAAACTTGGTTTTTGAGACTTTCTTCTTTTCTAACCAAGCCCAAAAGGTTAAGACACTAAACTAAATAACCTAGGGGCTCCAAACACCAAGAGGAGACATCAACAACTCAAGAAATTCAGATCACAGCCAAGAACTTGAAAAATACTGGGAGCACCCCAAAAACTCAAATTCCCACTCCATCTCCAATCTTTTGGCCATGAGACTTTACAGATATGTCAGCAATAGCCACTGGACTCTACAAGCCAAATTTCAAGCCATCTCATGGAGGGAAACAAGAAATGCATCAAAACCCTAGAAATGCCAAAAAACCTGAAGCAACTACAGAATGGAGCATAAAAACCCAAATTGCTCAAGATTCACAGGTTCTTGGCACATGAGATTTTGCAATCAAGTTAGCAATAATCTAAGGACATGCCATCAAGAACCTTAGGCCATTTCCTCAAGGGAATCAAGAAACTCATCAAAACCCTAGAAGAGGAAATGAAGAACAGAGGGAGGTCAAAACTCAAAACTGAAATTAAACTTGATTTGCTCTTGGAACCAGCTGACCAAAGGGTCTAGAAGTGCAATTCCATCATAGAGCAACCCATTTTGGCACTGCCCAACAAGAAACGAGCCAAAACACAAAAACTCAAGAATCAAGCCAAAAAGAGCATCGAAGGGAAAAACAACCAGAGAGCTTGGAACTCAATCAAACTCAACCAAATCCATCTCATATTAATAAAGAGGAAAGGAGATACATGATTGATACAAGAGGAATGATTACAAGATCCTCAACTCATCCTCTCCCTCTCCCTAAATCTCAAGAACACACACCCATACATGCTTGAGAAGGGGAGCACACTCAGGAACACATCGAAGGGGGACAGACCCTCTGCTGCCTTCCACCCACTCTCACAACTAAAGACTCACCAACTAAAGCCTAAAGCCAAAACAAACTCTCCAAAGCTCATTTTGACCAAAGCAAGCCCTACCAACCTCTAAAACCCTATGAATGCATGAGGGGGCATGCAACCACTCCATCCAATTTATAGCCCTTGGCTAACGGGTCTCCAACCCGTTACGCCCGCTAAACCCAAACGGAGCCTGCTCCTGCTTTTGCAGCCTCGCGAAAGTACCATTTCGCCCCTTCTGCACCTTCCGGGAAGCTTCCGCGCTCCTTGTCGTCCAAGCCTCGCAACCACCTCGAGTCTCCTTCGTCTTCGACACATCTCGACCGTTCTGACCTTGACACTGCCCGTGCCTTGTCCGGTCACCTCGTGTCTCGCCTCGACGTCCTGTAGCCATCACATATAAGAAACACATCAAATAACACCGTTCGATACATGTAAGCATAAATGCATTAATGAGATAGCCCAAACCTGACAAGTCGACATAATATGCATCCTAACCATTTTGACCAGGTCCGACCGTGCCCGATTGCACCACGCAACGTCAAGGACCGAACCAACCAAATCAAACTCGACTTCCCTAAACCGATGTCAATTACTCATCACACATAAGGGATGACCTCCACATGGTCTCTCAATCGCTAGGGATCGTACCTTACTGGGTGAAAAATAGCAATTATTTTGGAATTAAAAAGGGAAGATCATTTACTTTCGTAAGATTAATTTCAGAATAAAGGAGATTAGAATCTGGACTTAAGGACATGAGAACATATCAGTGCATTTATTGCTATTATGCTTGCTGAGTACTATGGTACTCACCCTTGCTATTAACCTCCTTTGTTAGACCCTAATCCGCTTGAGAAAGCTTACAAGCCGGATGAAGGGGAAGCAGGTGACGCCGAGTCGACCGGAGAAGAGGAGGGAGAATACGAGGAGCTAGGCGAGGTGGACCTCGTATACTTCAACTGGGACGTGTAGGAGTTCCAGAGGAGTGGGCAGAGGAGCCCTAGGGTATTAGTCTTACTTTTGCTAATAGTGGTACTTTTGTAATACCAAACTGTAGGCCATGTGGCCATTACTGTAATGAAATCTACAGTATCTATGTTATTGTTCCGATGCACAACTCTGGTAAAGGTTTACCATTTGCCGGAGCGGTGTTCTACTGATCAGGAAAATAGTAACCCGTTTGTCCCATGTGGTTATCTGGATGGATAATAATGCGTGGGGCGTCACACGACATCTCTAGCCGCCTCTCTGCCTCCGCGACTCGGCGCCGCCGCCCGACCCCACCGCATCCTCTCCCTGCGTCGCCGCCCCCCGCCTCCTCTCTGCCGTGCCCCCTCCTCCTTTGATCCTCTCCGCCGCGACCCCGTCCCCGCCTCGTCTCCGTGACTTCGTCAGTCCACCGCAGCATCGCCCCGCTGCCTCCTCTTCGCCGCAACGTCACCTCTCGCCTCCTCAGCTCCTCTCTGCCGTGATGCCGACCCGCCTCCTCTCTGCTGCAGCCCGCGGCAATGTGGCACTGCCAGTCCGCCGCAACGCGCCGACACTGCCCCCACTGCTCACCACTATCCGCCGGTGTTGGCTCCCGGTGAGCTACTGTCCCTTTCTACTGTTAGCCATGTTGTCTTGTGATAACTTTTTGTTTTAGTAAACTCCAAAAGCTATTTCTATTGTGAAAGACAGAGGTTAGAGCAAACAAGCACCTGCGTCCTGACATGTGACGACTGTCCAGTTTGTCCTAAGCTCCGTACTGTTCTCTGTAAGTGTTGATAATCAGTAAACCAAATGCATTTTTTGAGAAACTCTGCAGATAGCTAGCTGAATATTGAAACATGCATTGTATAATGAGGATTTACTTTGGTTCTTGTAGCTTGATCTGATCTGCGCAACCAAGGGAACATTGAATTGGGTTCAGAAACTTAAGTAAGTGTTGAAACTTGTGTAGAATCCACTTTTCTGATCACTATGTACATTGTAAAAAAGAGAAGTAGTTTTAATTGTTCATGCATGTGTGCTGTTCTGTCAGGTAGGACGGCCTGAAGAACTTCACAAGCTCACCTAGAGTGCTGCTCTACTGCAATGGGGATAAAGCAGCTGGCACCCAAGCCTTCGTTAAATCCTACAAGAACTTGAAATTCTGCTGGATACTCGAAGCTGGACACATGGTAATTGACCAACCTCCTCTTCCATTAACACATCAGATAAGAACGTCATTGTTGCAAATTGTGGTGAGCTATATGCTAAGAGCATCATCCACCCCCGATGCATGCAAATGCAATACTTTTGGTCCAGCCCTAGCCATTAGGATTTGGATAGGCTCAATTTTGTCTGTGTGAGCTGGAAAGAGGGAGCATTCATGTATTAGTTCGTGAGAGTTTTTTTTCAAGGATCAATAGCACATGCACAAGAAATACAACAATGCCTGTCTGTGAGAGAGACGAGAGGCAGGAAGGCGCACATGAAGAAATAGTGATAGATAGGGAGGAAGGGAGCTAGACATGTATTTATGTTGTACTTTTATTATATCTTAGTGCTGATAGTATTTGATATTAGTTATAGACTTATATCCTCCTTAGTTTTGGGCCCGAGCCTCTGAGAAATCCTGGCTCCGCTACTACATTCGATGGTGTATCTAGTCTAAGAAACAATTCTTAAATTCTTGCCAAATATTCATACATTTTTTTCAGAGAATGCGACATGAGTTAGCTTGCTATATATATAAGCCGTGTACATGACTCTTCACAAATAAGTAAACATATTCCTTGAGCGAAAAAGTGCTCTGAAAATTAAATACAGGTCAAATTAAAGGATCATATGAGAAGACCCAAAATAATGTTGTGATGAACTATCGCAAAGTTTATAGAGTGGTGAAGTGTTTTTACAAAGATCGCATTTTGTTTGGGCTATTTTCTGAAAGTGTTAGGAAGATAGATAGTACCGCAGGTGTTGGTGTGGTCATACCATAGAGCAGTAGTAATGACATTGTGAGCTTGGTCATACCGCAAGAACGGTAGTTTCGGCCTGAGTTGAAATACATTTTTTCAAAGAGGTCCAGTGCAGGGTGCGGTAGTGCCGACTTGAGAGGAGTGGTAATACCTTTTTGGCAGAAAAACAAGATTTTGGGAAATTTAGTGATATTTGAGTTGGGATGACCTAAGTCTTTGCATTAAGGTTGCATGATGCATGTTTTGGCTAACGTGGGTCAAGTTGTGAAGAACATGTGCCCGAAAATGATTTCTTTGTCTTTGAATGTGCAGGGTAGTTTGAAGTCAACCATGGTCAATGGTGAGTATCGGGGCTAGGCACATGGAGGACTTGAGGTTCAGAATGCTTGAGGATGTTGGATGAGACAGTGAACTTAAGCATGGCATGAGAAAGGCGAAAAATGTGGAAGGTGGGTTCGAACGGCGGGATAACACCATATAGCTTGGATAGGCCAAGTGAGTCATAGTTCGGTAGAACTGAGATGGGAGAGACTTGACGGTACGTGGCAAGCTAGTAGTGCACCTACACATGGCAAGCATAGCAACTGCTTGCAAAGGATGGTGAGTTAATTATTTAGCAGATATAGACTTATGCGCTTTGAAAAGCATGCATAAGTAACATGTGTGAGTTAAAACCCATGTGTGGGGTTAACGGGTTTCCCCACTATGATAGTAGATAAGATCCACTAAGGATTAGGTGTGGCTGGATGCCCATCTATAAAAGGAGGTTGGGATGGAGACATGTGGTTAACTATCGAACCCTCTCTTGTGTGCTCTCTTGCTTTTAGGGTTAGGGTTTGAGAGTGGAGCTCTTGGTATGCTCTTAGTACTCCAAGGTGGAGTGGCTATAAAACCTATCTCCTCAAGTGGCAATACATCAATCTTTGATCATCTTCATGTCTATCGCTCTATTTGATTGATTTGTTCTTGTTTTAGTTGGTTTTTCCTCTCTTCTCAACCTTTTCTTGATCATAAAGCTTTTGGAGAGACTTTCTCGGTGTTCTTGCTTGCTGTAATATGTGGGAACATATTCAAACCCATCTTGACTATCTTCTACTCATGAGCAAGTTCTGATCATCGATTTTGGTTTTAGATCAGTTTTGGTGTGCTCTTACTCAAATCGCGAAAAGGTCTCAACTTTGACGTGGGTTTTGCAATCCATGGATGGAATAGGCTCCTGAGATCCTAAGCAATATGTGTACAAAGTTTCACGGCTTTTGGATCATTCAATCAAAAGTTACGTAGATTTGTGATTTCGTGGTCATGCTGAAAACCCTTTTCTTGCCGCAGCAATGGTAGTACCGTAAGTTCTGTAGTGGTAATACCGCAACTACTGGCTCTCAACCACATTGGTTTTTGACCACTCACTGGTCGTCGACCACACTGGTCATATTTCGAATTGTTTCGACCACTCGGATTTTTGACCACATGTTGGTTTTTTAATCGCTCACTGTGTTGTAATATTTGCGGTATAAGCAAGGATATAAATTTAATTCCAATATAATCATATAAACACATCAAGGACATCAATTCATATATACAGATCATAACAAGAATGTAATCATATGAATTGAACATATCATGCATGATATACCACATATTCAATAATAGAGACAATACTACTCTAAACATGAATATGTAGGACAAGGTATAAAGCATGTGTCAATTAAGACTATCAATAAGCTCAAGTTAATTGATTATTTGTGCTCTCAAATCATAGGGTTGCTCAAGATTATTCTTGGCCGTCCCGCTACTAAATCATATACTCTTCTTTGATTGGTTATATCAAACAACTAAATTCAGTCTTTTGAGCTCTAGATTCTAACTCTACAATCTCAAGAACAAAATGTATTCAGCATGTGTCTATTCAGACAGCAGTATACAAGTTAACTTCTGTTCAACAAATGAGGCTTTAACTTGTCAAAAATATCTCCTAACAGATCAATACAGGAGCATGCTATAATCTGAAAAACAGTATGAACCGAAAGACATATGAATACATCAGAATCTAGAGACTGACTTGCAGAGTCACAAATCAACTATGACAGCAGGATTAATATTGTCTAGAGCTCAAAGACTAATGAACCAATCTCAGCATATGATCTATATCATCATCGAGCAACAGTATATCCCACAACAATCTATGTTTCCCATTGCCAAGTAATGTAAAAAAGATTAACAGACTAGCATAGCCACACAGATTGCATAAGAAGAATCACAGAATCACTCACGGCACAGGTGATATTCGAAATCACCAGAAGAACAGGGGCTAGGCACGCTTGCGCGCTGTCCCAGAAAACCTATTGCCCTCACACCACCGTGAAAAGCAGTACGCACGGAGATACAAAGCCCAATAGCCGAGCAGATGTTAACGCCGGCGAGTCGAGGTAGAGGTATGCCGCACAAGCACAGGGGAGGAGCCGGCCAAGCACCTCACCGGAGAGCACCAGAGAACCGAAGTCGCCACACACCACAGGCAAAAATCAAAGAGAGAGAGAGAGATCACTTTCCTTCGGATGCCCCAACCAAAAGAAGCCGGTCGCCATTTATAGCCGAGAGAGGGGAGAGGCCGAGCACTCGGCTGCGACGACAGCAGTCGGGCCCGAGTCTTACGCGCCACCACCGCAACCCACAAACCGGATCTGGGGACCGAGTCTTGCGGGAAGAAGAGGAGCGCCGAACCCAACGGGAGAGAGGGGATGCGCGAGTCGCACGGGAGGAGGGATCGCGGGGAGACCGAGCTGCCATCGAGCCAACCCGCCGGACCCGCCGAGCCCGCCTCCCGGAATCGCCGCCGCCATCGCCTCCTCCAGGCGCCCGCTCGATCTCGGTCACGGGGAGGCATCGGCCTCCCCCTTTTGTCTCCCTTCGGCCCACCGACAGGTGGGCCCTCTTTCTTTCTCCTTTTTTTCTCTTTGATCAAATGGGAAATTCCCTTTTTGCCCTTGGTTATACAACAGTCCCCACCAATTTCTCAATTAATAACTGATGCTCAAAGTCTTGTTTAATATACAGCTGTTCGACTGTGGGTACCTTTCGGGTTTGAACCCAAAGCCTAGCGATAAGGACTACGACTCTGCACAGACAAAGGAGGACTACGCCTTGATCCAATGCCTTGGTGCGAGAATTTTTGCCCAAATCACATTCTGTACTGGGCGGCTTGCCCTTTCCCTCTCGGGTTGGGACGTTCCGGTCATGTCCCGTATCTTACTCATGAGCGATTAAGAAAGTATACCCTCAACTTTCTTTGATTGCGACCTCACAATCACACTCACATAGGTGAACTCTTCTAGGAATCCTGTAGGACGATTCCATAAGTCATATAGGCCTCGAGTTCATTAAGAGTTAACGCTCAACCTTCCATACAGAAAGAGCACAACAGCTAATGGGACCCGTTAGATGTGCTCTCTAATCTCACACAGTTTGTTGTCCTAGAGCCTAGTTCACGGGATCTCCGATCTCCTAGGATAGGTTACCACCAATGTGAGCCTTTATACGGGTATAAGCCCCATTCCCTGTGATGCTGCTTGGATGACCTTTCATGCCAATCCTTTAGTGAAAGGATCTGCCAAGTTCCTTTCGCATGGATGTATTCTCTGATAATAACACCCGTCTCTCTGGCATGCCTTACCGACTTAAGTCGGCGCTTTATATGTTTTGAGGACTTCATATTGTCCTTCCTACTCTTCGCCTTAACCAGAACGGTTTGGTTATCGCAGTAGGTCAATATGGCTGGAATAGGTTTTTCCAGCACAGGTAGGTCAGAAAGGAGTTCTCGAATCCATTCTGCCTCTACAGCCGCTGAATCAAGCGCTACCAATTCAGCCTCCATGGTGGACCGTGTAAGAATAGTCTGTTTAGAAGACTTCCACGACACGGCCCCACCTGCTAGAGTGAAAACATAACCACTCGTAGCCTTCATGTCATCCGAGTCACTGATCCAGTTAGCATCACTGAATCCTTCCAAGACTGACGGATGACCGGAGTTCCCAAATTAGGATTTCCCTTCAAGTATCTCAGTACTCTTTCTAGTGCTATCCAATGATCATCTCCTGGATTGGACGTATAATGACTCAATCTGCATACAGTATATGAGATGTCTGGCCTCGTTGCACTTGTTAAGTACATCAGGGATCCTATGATCTGAGAATATTTAAGTTGATCCTTCCCATGCCCAGTGTTCTTATGTAGTTTTGCATTTGGATCATAGGGTGTAGCTGCTGGCTTACAGTCCTTAAACCCAAATCTGGTTAGGACTTTATCCACATAATGGGATTGCGAAAGAGTAATCCCATTCTCACCCTTTATAAGCTTAATGTTTAAGATAACATCAGCTTCACCCAGATCTTTCATATCAAAATTCTGGGAAAGGAAAGACTTTGTGTTATTGATCACATCTATGTTGGTCCCAAATAGCAATATGTCATCTACGTAAAGACATAGAATGACACCTTCGCTCCCGTTAAACCGATAGTAGACACATTTATCGGCTTCGTTTACACAAAAGCCGACCGACGTCATCGTACTATCGAATTTCTCATGCCATTTCTTAGGAGCTTGCTTTAGTCCATACAAAGATTTAATCAATCGACATTCTTTCCTTTCTTGCCCCTCAACCACAAATCCTTCAGGCTGTTGCATATAAATCTCCTCATCCAGCTCACCGTTTAGGAAAGCGGTCTTTACATCCATTTGATGTACTAGGAGTTTGTATACAGCAGCTAGCGCTAAAAGCACTCGAATTGTGGGTAAACGAGCTACAGGAGAGTATGTATCAAAATAGTCTTCTCCTTCTTTCTGCGTGAAACCTTTAGCCACTAAACGGGCCTTGTACTTTTCAATAGTACCATCAGGTCTACGCTTTCTTTTAAAGATCCATTTGCAACCTACTGGCTTGCAACCAGGCGGGAGATTTGCAATTTCCCAAGTTCCGTTAGCTATGATGGAATCCATCTCGCTACGGACTGCCTCCTTCCAGTAATCCACATCCGGAGATGCGTATGCCTCTGAAAGGGTTCGTGGTTCATCATCCACGACATAGGTGACAAAGTCATCCCCAAGTGACTTCTCGGTCCTCTGTCTCTTACTCCTCCTCAACTCCAAATCTGGAGCGGTGTTATCCACACTAGGAGGAATAGAGAGATCATCTTCACCGATATGTCCACTGTCATCATTCGGTCTCATAGGAAACACATGCTCAAATAATGTCACATCACGAGATTCCATCACTATATTCGTAGCGATGTCACTCACCTCGGATTTGACCACTAGAAATCTATAAGCCGTGCTATTAATAGCATATCCTAGAAAGACACAATCAACGGTCTTAGGACCAAGCTTCCTTTTCTTCGGCAACGGCACATGCACTTTTGCAAGGCATCCCCACGTTCGAAAATAGGATAAATTGGGTTTTCTCCCCTTCCATCCTTCATAGGGTGTTTCCTCCTGATTGCGAGGTGGAACCCTATTCAGGACATAGTTAGCTGTGAGAACTGCCTCACCCCACCAATAGTCCGACATACCGAACTCAAGCATGGCGTTAACCAAGTCACAAAGAGTTCGGTTCTTCCTTTCGGCTATTCCATTAGATTGGGGTGAGTAAGGTGGAGTAACTTCGTGAATTATTCCACTTTCTTCACAGAATTGGGAGAACTCATGTGAGACATACTCACCGCCTCGGTCCGATCTTAACCGTTTGATTTTCTTTTCTAGTTGATTTTCAACTTCAGCTTTGTAGATTTTAAAGTATTCAAGTGCTTCATCTTTCGACTTAAGTAGATAAATATAGCAATACTTAGTCGCATCATCTATGAGAGTTAAGAAATATCGTTTGCCACCTTTAGTTAATATTCCATTCATCTCACAAAGATCAGAGTGGATTAGTTCAAGTGGAGAAGTGCTTCGCCCTTCAACGCTATGAAAAGGTTTTTGGGGCTGCTCAGCTTGCACACACACTTCGCACTTTGAACCCTTCTCATAATTATAGCTCGGAATTAAACTCATCTTACTTAACCGCGTAATGGCTTCAAAATTAACATGACACAACCGTGAATGCCAAATATCATGAACTTTATTGCAATGGGAAACATTGTAAACGTTTACATTATTCAAATCAAGAATGGATAGGCGGAACATGCCTCCGCTATCATAGCCTTTGCCCACAAAATTACCAAACTTGGTCAAAATGACCTTATTTGATTCAAACACAAGCTTTATTCCTTGCCTACACAACATTGACCCGCTAAGAAGATTGCGCGTCATCGCAAGCACGTATAGTACATCTCTTAGGATGAGTGTTTTGCCCGAAGTAAGCTTCAGGCAAACCTGTCCAATCCCACGTACTGTTGCGGCGGCTCCGTTGCCCATTAGGATGGATCCACCACCTTCACCCTGAAATGAAGAAAAACAAGATCTATCAGCACATATATGTCTAGTAGCACCTGTATCAATCCACCAATCAATAGATGGACTTGCCATAAAGGCCATAGGTACGTACTCTTCTGAGCTGGTGCTAGCCAGCGCGACATGGACCTCAGCCTTGGCTCTTGTGCTGACCTGGAGATGGACCCTTGCCCTTCCGATTGCGGCAATGATTGGCCTATGGCCACCACCGCATAAGCGAAGCGACGATGTCCTCCTTCTTCTTCTTCATTTTCTTAGGCTGTAGCTTGACTTGGGGCTGACTCTTGAACTTGGGTTTCCCAAGGCCTCCACCATTCTTAACTTGAACTTGATGAGCCTGAACTTGAGCCTTTCCCGAGCCGTCACCGGTTCTAGCACGCTCCTCGACATTAATAGCAGCTGACAGCTCATTGAGCGTCAAGCGCTCCTTTATATGCCTCGGCGGTCACAAAGTCACGCCACGGCGGTAACTTAGCCAAATGACATTGACTTGAAACTTTCGAGCAGAGCACGGTCGTGATCGACATAAGTCACGTACATGGAGTTGAAGCTCATGGAGCTGCTCCATCACCGACCGGCCCTCAACCATCTTATAGTTCAAGTAATTGGCTGTAATAAAGGACTCATTTCCATTATCTCCCTCGGAGTATTTCTCCTCGAGCTCATCCCAAAGTTGTTTGGCATTAGTGAAGTTGACATAGACGTCAAACAAGCGATTAGACAGGATGACCAGCAAACGGGCTAAGACTGCATTATTAGCATCTTCCCATTTCATCGTCTCAGGGATCTCCAGCGGAAACGCCGGTGGATTTGAGATGACCCAGAAGATCTTAAGGTCAGTCAGCCAAAGTTTGGCCTTTGCCTACCAGCGCTTGAAATTGGCTCCGTCAAAAACTTCAGGTTTTACGACATCAGATGAGGAAGCCATTTCTTTCAATATAGGTTTTCTGGATTGTTGTAATATTTGCGGTATAAGCAAGGATATAAATTTAATTCCAATATAATCATATAAACACATCAAGGACATCAATTCATATATACAGATCATAACAAGAATGTAATCATATGAATTGAACATATCATGCATGATATACCACATATTCAATAATAGAGACAATACTACTCTAAACATGAATATGTAGGACAAGGTATAAAGCATGTGTGAATTAAGACTATCAATAAGCTCAAGTTAATTGATTATTTGTGCTCTCAAATCGTAGGGTTGCTCAAGATTATTCTTGGTTGTCCCGCTACTAAATCATATACTCTTCTTTGATTGGTTATATCAAACAACTAAATTCAGTCTTTTGAGCTCTAGATTCTAACTCTACAATCTCAAGAACAAAATGTATTCAGCATGTGTCTATTCAGACAGCAGTATACAAGTTAACTTCGGTTCAACAAATGAGGCTTTAACTTGTCAAAAATATCTCCTAACAGATCAATACAGGAGCATGCTATAATCTGAAAAACAGTATGAACCGAAAGACATATGAATACATCAGAATCTAGAGACTGACTTCCAGAGTCACAAATCAACTATGACAGCAGGATTAATATTGTCTAGAGCTCAAAGACTAATGAACCAATCTCAGCATATGATCTATATCATCATCGAGCAACAGTATATCCCACAACAATCTATGTTTCCCATTGCCAAGTAATGTAAAGAAGATTAACAGACTAGCATAGCCACACAGATTGCATAAGAAGAATCACAGAATCACTCACGGCACAGGTGATATTCGAAATCACCAGAAGAACAGGGGCTTGGCACGCTTGCGCGCTGTCCCAGAAAACCTATTGCCCTCACACCACCGTGAAAAGCAGTACGCACGGAGATACAAAGCCCAATCGCCGAGCAGATGTTCACGCCGGCAAGTCGAGGTAGAGGTATGCCACACAAGCGCAGGGGAGGAGCCGGCCAAGCACCTCACCGGAGAGCACCAGAGAACCGAAGTCGCCACACACCACAGGCAAAAATCAAAGAGAGAGAGAGATCACTTTCCTTCGGATGCCCCAACCAAAAGAAGTCGGCTGCCATTACGCGCCACCACCGCAACCCACAAACCGGATCTGGGGACTGAGTCTTGCGGGAAGAAGAGGAGCGCCGAACCCAACGGGAGAGAGGGGATGCGCGAGTCGCACGGGAGGAGGGATCGCGGGGAGACCGAGCTGCCATCGAGCCAACCCGCCGGACCCGCCGAGCCCGCCTCCCGAAATCGCCGCCGCCATCGCCCCCTCCAGGCGCACGCTCGGTCTCGGTCACGGGGAGGCATCGGCCTCCCCCTTTTGTCTCCCTTCGGCCCACCAACAGGTGGGCCCTCTTTCTTTCTCCTTTTTTTTCTCTTTTATCAAATGGGAAATTCCCTTTTTGCCCTTGGTTATACAACACACTGGTCATCAACCATATTGGTTTTCGATCACTTATTGGTCATCGATCACGTTGGTTTCTGACCACTCATTAGTCATCGACCATGCTGGTTTTCAATCATGTTAGTTTTCGACCACTCACTAGTTGTCAACGACTTGAGTCGTATTCCGACCATATTGGCTTTCGACCGGTTGCGGTAGTACTGCAAGCACAATGGCGCTAGTACTGCACCTACTAATTCTTCATAGTGGTTCAGTTCCTTGATTGTCTGGGTCTTAAGTAGGGTTCTTATCCTAATCTTCATAGTTTTGTAGCTATTGGAGCAAAGGATAAGTAAATACTTAGAAAAAATTTTAAGGCATCATTCACGTCCCTTTGTTGCCTGTCCGGGTCCTACACAAACTCAAACTTCCATTAATTTTATTCACTAATTCTGTCATATATATGCATGCATATAGTTCTACCAGTCTTGTAGAATGGAGCTAGCTAGCTGAATGCAAGCTACATAGGGCAGATATAGTTCATGAATTCCACCTTATTTTAGCTTGGCAACTTATTTATCTATAGCTTGGCTAAAGAAATAAACGTTGTATATATATGCAAAATATGTATTACGTGTTGCCAACTCGAGAAGACGCGGATTCTGGTTGGCAACGAGCTAAGTAAGAACTAAAAAACAGTTCCTTGATTCTCTAGGTCTTAAGTAGGGTTTCTATCCTAATCTTTATAGTTTTGTAGCTATCAGAGCAAATGATAAGTAAATACTTAGAAAAAATTTTAAGGCATCATTCACGCCCCTTTGTTGCCTATTCGGTCCTACACAAACTCAAACTCCCATTAATTTTATTCACTAATTCTGTCATATATATGCATACATATAGTTCTACCAGTCTTGTAGAATGGAGCTAGCTCGCTGAATGCAAGCTACATAGGGCAGATATAGTTCATGAATTCCACCTTATTTTAGCTTGGCAACTTTATCTATAGCTTGGCTAAAGAGATAAACGTTGTATATATATGCAAATATGTATTACGTGTTGCCAACTCGAGAAGACGCGGATTCTGGTTGGCAACGACCTAAGTAAGAACTAAAAATCAGTGGCTGATAGGATGGCACAACAACACGCGGCCTCCCTCCTTAGGCTATACTAAATTAGTATACAAGTTAATTAGGAAATGGAGACTTCCAAATTAATTAAGCACATTCTTGCCTTGCTTCCTTCTTTTCAGACGCATTCTTGCTTTGCTTCTGAAAAGGAAAGTACATACATACATTCCTTGATTACTAGAGAAGCTTGCCTGGATTGACTTGGTGCGAATACAATACAATATATATCTGAAAATTTGCGTACACAGCAATACTCGTGTTTGGCCAACTGTTGGCTAGTCTTAAGCAGACTAAAATACTAGAGTTTGGCATCTAACTAGTAAAAATGCATTATTAGGTGGGTCATTTGTTAATTTAATAGGATTTGGCCCGTCACCTCTGGGTTCTTCACCCTTAAAGAAACATAAACTTGTGTATTCTTTTTGGAAAGTTTACGGATAAGGAACCCTATGTTTTCATGAATTTCAGACACCTCATTTTGCATGCTGTGCCATCCATGGTAAGAGTGCACTGCACTTTTGCGTTTTCTAATTACAAATTAAGATTTGAAATAACTTGCATGGTGACTTTTTCCCCTAGCGTATCAGCATGTAGCATCTCTCTAAAATGTATTTATAAAATAACTTTACAAACATTATTTACATATGGGTGCAGTCAAGTATTAATTAAATTGGATTTTATTTTACGAGGCCTATAACACGGGATATATCTAGTGCATATCAATAATATATGCAATCATACAAACCACTTTGGTTTATACATCAACATGAAAAATTGTGATGTACTTCTTAGTTTACTCTACCTATGTATAAAATTTTTAGTTCAAATTCAACCTTTGTGCAAAGTAATAAAAATTAGAAAATTCTGATTAATGATAAATCAGTAGGGAAAGGAAAAATACTATTCACTTTAAATTTACTTTAATTCTTTTTTATTTCACCTAAATACTCTTTTAAGTTTAAGTTGAAATTTTAAAGTGTGCCACAACACTCCATAGACTACTACATCATCGTTTTTTTTAAATTCTCGTGTGGACTTGTGCCAAAACCAAAATGGTTTGTATGCATGATTACAATTAATTAGTAGTTATCCACTAGATATGCCCCCCTGTAACACATCTACATATGTGATCCTCTATTCGGATGTGAATAATCTTTGTCGGGCTTGAATACCTAACTGACCAAAGTGACTCATTTTGTTTTCCATCTTGAATAGTTGATGTGTGTCATGGAGTGTCTCAACATTTCCTCCAGTGGATCTTTCTACCGATCTCGTCTCGATATTTAACACATGGGCTCACTCCAACTTGTTTGGAACTTTATGGAGACCTAACCAATCTCTCGTATTATAAAACCAATGAGATTGTAATCCATAAACTTTTGTTAGGATTTGATTCTTGTAACCAAGCTAGATAGGGATCTAAAACTAAAGCGTATGCGCACACCTAACGTACTAAGCGCGCACTGCACTTTTGAGTTTTCTAATTACAAATTAAGATTTGGAATAGCTTGCATGGTGACTTTTTTCCCTTGCATATCTGTTACAAAGCAAGCACTCTGATACCACTTATTATAAAATGTATGACAAGATATGAAAACAATGAAGAATAATTAGGAGCATGAGACAAAGATTTAACGTGAAAACCCTTATGGAAAAAAACCACAGATGCACAATTGACGAAATTATTATATGGAGAAGAAGTTATAGAACGCTCTTGACGAAATTACTATGTGGAGGAGAAGAAACAGAGTTCTAATCGGTAATGAAAACATAAACCTATTCAGAAACTGGAATAGTAACCTGTCGGAGACAGGAACAACACCCCGCTCAAAGATGAAACCGAGTTGTAGGAAACAACCTCTCTCCAACACAAATTTTCATGGTGGACTAACGCACACAAACAGAGTGGATGGCTCGCCGGAGATGGGAACAAGAAGATGGAGCTAATAACCAAGCTAAAACAAAGAAACTGAGGCACGAGATTGTGGTGCTAACTGCTCGTACCTAGTTTGTGTTCTCTGTATGTTATTCACTGGCTCAAAATGCTCAATGAATTAATTGACTTAAATAGATACAAACCAGGGGCACATGCAGGCCACTCACCCACGACACTGTGATCCAGTTTTACCGGCCACACTCCCTACGACTCGCTCACACTGCGCACTACCCACTAGACTCGGTCTCACTGAGACCAACTCAGATTCTTACGACCACACACAAGCTTCGAGTCCTTTGAGCGTGGCACTTCGACCACACAAGTCTTCAGAGCACCGACTGCTCTAGTAGGACTTCGCCCATCGATCCTCCGACACCCAATCCTAGCCAATAGAAATCCACCAACCCTCACCCTACGGATCGTAGCCCCACCTCTCCGTCCCCACGCCAAAAATTTTTGCACTCCCGTCTCTCCCTCCCCTATAAATAATCACCCAAACCTAGCTTTCTTGCCGTTCTCCTCCTCCTTGACCCTTACCATAATTGCTTGCACGAAGCAGACGACGCACAAGTCTACGGGAGGCAAGACACTACAAAAGCAACTAGCTACCAAGGAGACGCTCAATCAACGCTAACAATGGTAGGTGTCAAAGACATCCAGCTCGTGCACTGCATCAGGGGCGAGAAGGCCTAGGCATAGAGGATCTTTGCTTTTCTCTGTTCTTGTTGTGTTAGCTAGATGGGTAACCTGCTCGTTGTTTTGGGATATTGTAATGGTAGGCTCTAATCTTAATACAAATGGAATGTGTACTATGTTTCTTACTGTATTTGCTTGTTTTCAGATGGCATAGTTAATATTTCCTGAGGCTAGCCAAAAAAGAAAAAAAAATTAGGTATAGAATGAACTATCATAAACGATTTTATAATATAAACTGTCTGTGAGGGATTATCACAGACAGCTCAAACCAAAAATCGTCTGTGATACTAGCACATCACAAATGGTTCTATCTACCAACTATCTGTGATGAAAAAATATCACAGACGGTTCTAGCTACGAACCGTCTATGATACTCATCCATTGCAGACAGTTGGTAGCTAGAACTGTCTGTGATGTGTGAGTATCACAAACGGTTTTGATTCGAGCTGTCTGTGATAGTGTTCTTCACAAACGGTTCTAGTTACAAACCGTCTGAGTTGTGATTATCATAGACTGCTCACAAACCGTCTGTGATAATCTCCGATTATCACTGACCCATAAATTCATACGGTTCGGAAAACCGTCTGTGATTATGGTTTTGAACCGTCTGTGATGACCCTTTTTGTAGTAGTGAGTATGCACGTACTTGACACACACACTCCTATAATACACATATACAATAAGATTAACCCAACAATCATCCCCTTAAGCTTGCTGCATCTGCAACAGTGCTGGTTCATCGTAAGCATTTGCCATGATGAGATGCGCCTCCACTGCCTCTGCTTTCTCCTTCTTGCTGGGCTTGCAACATTCTGAAGCAAAGTGTCAATAATCATTACAATTAAAACCTTTACTTATGCCTTGTCACCTCTTCGGTATTGATGGCCACCGCCGCCATCAGAACCACCTGAGGAGGCTTCACCTTCATGGTTTGACAATCGAGCCTTCCACTCTGCGCGTGTCAGGAGCAAGTGCTCTTTGTCTTTGTCATCGTTGCCGTAGCTACGCTCTCCCTCTTCCTGCGTCTTCAAGTACCCGATTAGCTCTTCGATCAGCATGTTTTTATGTTGCTGAATTGCTCAATCGTGGTGGCGACGAGGGAGAATTTCTTGGGCATAGCATGGAGAAACTTTTGCACGACGTAGGCCTCTTCCATCTCTTCACCTAGACCTCATACCTTGCTAATGATTGTTGTCAACCTCATTGCGAAGTCATCAATCTATTCAGTGTCCCTCATCCACATGTTTTCAAACTCACTTTTGAGGTTTTGTACACATGCCTTCTTGACGCAATCAGCACTGAGATGCATCATCGTCTTCAGGGTGTTCTAGGCCTCGTTTGTGGTCTCCTTCTCAACATATCTTCTGGCACCACAAGAAAGATTGCCACGAGCACCATTTGATCTTGCCTCTCGTTCACCACCTCATCCACGATTGTGTTCCACACGCCCTGAGCGCGTATGAACACCTTCATCTTTACATCCCAAGTCGTGTAGTTGCTCCTCGTGAGTATAGGATACAAGAGGGAGATACTGCCCTCGTGCGCTGACACCTTCGACATGCTCCCATTGCCGATCTTCAGAACACCCCCGTTGCTGGTGATGTTTCTCAGTGAACTCGAATGCGACATGGATCAAGGTGTACATGAACACAAGCTCTAATCCCCAAATGTAGGGATTAGCCTAGGAGAGAACTCAGGCTTTACTGCAGATGCACTAGGATTGAGAGAATGGAGAGAGCCAAAGCCCTGCTTTTCTTCTTGATCTGTGTCCAGATAATCACCTAGGCTCTGACACCAAATGTAGGAAATAGCCTCTCTCCAACACACACTTTCACGGTGGACTGACGCACACAAGTGGATGGCTCACTAGAGATGGGAATGAGAAGATAGAGCTAATAACCGAGCTGAACACAAACAAACTGAGGCACGAGATTGTGGTACTGACTGCTCACACATTCTCTGTGTTCCTTTTTTGTTATTCACTAGCTTAAAATGCTCAATGAATTACATGACTTAAATAGATACAAATCATCCACACATGCAGGCCAGTCACCCGTGACTCACTATGATCTGGTTTTGTTGGCCACACTCCCTACGACTCGCACATACTACGCACTACCCACTAGACTCGGTCTCGCTGAGACCAACTCAGACGCTTACGACCACACACACAAGCTTTGAGTCCTTTGAGAGTGGCACTTTGACCACATAGGTCTTCGAAGCACCGACGGCTGCAGTAGGCCTCTGATTGCTACATTCATCACACGACCATGATAGCTACGACTGCTATAGTGATCACACGACTATGATAGCTACGTCTGCTACAGTGATCACACGATCATGACAGCTATGACTGCTACAGTGTTCACACGACCATGACAGCTATGACTGCTACAGTGATCATACGACCATGATTCTACAATACTCTTATGACTGCTATAGTACTCCTTCAAGTATGATGTCTGCAGTACTCCTCTGAGTATAACGTCTATAGTACTTCTCCGAGTATGACATCTACAGTACGCTTGACTACAACCGCTACGACTGACTCTTCGACCATGGTTACTTTGACCATGACCACTTCGACCATAGTCACTTCGACCACGCCCTTCGACTGTAGCTTCGACCACACCTTCACAACTCCTACATGGACTCGTACATATGAGTACTCGAGACACACTTCTACAATAACACATGCAACAGGATTAACCCAACAAGAGTCTCATACAATAACAGTGAAGATTGGTTATAGTCGGAAACACCTTGAGTAACCATGTCTGATTCTAGTTGGCGTAAACACCTTTGGATACCATGATGGTTCAAGTCGGTATAGAATCCATCATGAATATGAAGATGTTTTCAATCATAACCTCTGATCAGTTCGCATTATAGATCTGTAATATCCTAAAAATATCCCTCGTGAGGATCTGTGCATAATTAGAGGAAAAGAGATGGAGGAACGAGATATGCTGAGTGCATTGCATTGTTGAGGCTGACTAGATAATTGAGGCATGCAATTGCATGTTGCATGTTTGCGCACATGCACCCGTGCATGTGTTGCTGCAACTTGAAAAAAAATAGCGATGTACTATGCACTGGCCAAGGGAGAACCAAGGAAAAAAAGGAAGTAGCGGCGTGTTGGAATTAATCGTGTTGTTTATAGCGGTTGGTGTTGAATACTCATGCGTTCGAGTATTGTGTAGTCATATACTCATGTGTTTGAGTACTATGTAGTCGGTGTGTCTGAGTACTATAGCGATCGGTGTGTTCGAGTGCTACAATAGTTGTAAGCTACAGTGAACCAATCGTAGATACAATGAACCGATCGTAGCTACAGTGAACTGGTCGGTAGTCGAAGCTATAGAAACTGGTCGGTAGTTGGAGCTGCAGTAACTGGTCGGTATTCGGAAGCTACAGAACCCTGTCGGTGTTCAAATCACATGCGTGGTCGAAAATCGGTAGTAACAGCTCTGTGTGAGCGGTACAAATGGAGTTGCGGTGAGGCGCTATGGTCGAAGTACTCGTAAATCGATTAGCATCCGTGGTCGAAGAGCCATGGTCGAGGCACCGTGATCGTAAGTCGTGGCTAAGCATCCGAGTAATGGTTGTAACTTGAGTTAATGAGTTGATCGAGTTGTGCGGATCGTGGAGAAGATCCCAGATAGTGGCATGAGAAAAGGGCCTAGTTGTTAGCTAGTAGACTTAGTGGGTGCGTGGAGTACATGCGTGTGTGCGTGAGGCTTATTTAAGCCGTGTACTTCTAGTTAAACAATTTTAGAAGCGAGTAAATAACAAACAAAGAAGAAAAGGCATGCGTTGCCATAAAAGAAGTCTCTCCTGTGTTTATTCATTCTATCCACTCTTATGCATTTATTCACTTGGCTGGGCCAACATGGCGGGTAAAAATACTAGGAGGGCGAAGGGAAGCAAAGGTGAGGAAGAGATCGTTATCTAAGATTTTCTATCGTGATATGAGATTTTCGTCCTGTGGGAGAAGTAACATCGAGTGTGTTTTTACCTTCAAATCACTCTGGCCATCACAACTAGAAAGGTGAATGTTGAAGATGACATGCATGGGTGGGACTAGAACATGGAATATTGCACTTTTGTAGCTCTTCACTTCACCTAGTGATCCATTCACTTATTATCATAAATAATCTAGTTTTATCGATATAATGATTAGATGAATAATGGTTTTACTTAGCTCTTAATGGTTCTTAATGATGCTATATGATGTGTTCCTTGATTTAGACTTGCATATGATTCATCTTAGTAACTATATGATTCATCTTAGTTTAATTTATGGTTTATAGGGTTGCTGAAATTTATGTTTAATATTATGTTTGGTGTTTAATCTTGAAGTTTAGTTGTTGGTAATGTTTAATTATTGGTTAAAATTGGTAGGGGTAGTAGCTATGGGTGACATCTTGGGCTTTTGATAAGTCGAAGTATTACATGACCAGTCTACTGGTCGAAATATATCTTTGAGTGAAAACTGACCAAATTCTTCAACTAGTCAGACTCGACTAGATTCAGAACATAAAATACAACAATCTCTATCGTGAGCCAAATTCCTCCTACAACGAAAAACAACCAACGAACTTCTCGAATATCTTGTAAAGCACTTCTTGCGCGTCAAATGTCCGAAAGGACTAATGAGTAATCTGACCAAATTTGAGTAGAGTTCAAACTTAGCGATAAAAACTAGCTTTATCATCATATCAACTGAATTATCATGAGCACTGATCTTGCAGACTTTAACATCACCTTGAGAAATAACTCCTCAGATGAAGTGATATCTAAGATCAATGTGCTTTGTTCTCACTCTGACTATCATAGAAGATATTAGTACAAGATGTACTTCCTCAAAGGTTAGTGTACAGACCTCTTAGCTAAACAATTTCTTTACAGGCTTCTCGAATAGCCATGTACTCAACTTCAGCTATCGAAAGAGCAATAGTAGTTTGCAAACAAACTTTCTAGCTTACGGCACAGTCTATAACAGTGAATATATAACCAATAAGTGATTTCCACTTATCTAAATCTCTAGCAAAATCAGAATTCACATATCTGACTAGTCCAGCACTAGTCTTTCCAAACTGTAAACAAGCATTAGAAGTGCCCCTCAAATATCTGAAAATTCACTGAACTACTCTCAAGTGGTCTTCCCCTAGATTAGCCATATACCTGCTGACAACACTCAAAGCATGAGATAAGTTGGGGCAAGAGTAGACCATGGCATATATGAGTGATCCGGCTACACTTTGCAAACAAAACACTTGACATGTATTCAACTACTTCAACTGTTTGCGGACTTGATGCTGAAGAGTGTTTCAAGTGTGCAGCTAGCAGAGTGCTGGTCGGTTTGGCCTTATACAAGTTAAATGATGAAGCACTTTTCAATATACCCTCCCTAACTCAGGTATAAATTTCCAAACCAACGATCTTTAAATATTTCCATATGAAGAATCTTTGTTGCTGCACTAAGATCCTTCATCTCAAATTCAGTACTTAATTGTGCCTTTAACTATGATATTTCAGTCTTGTCTTTTGCCACGATCAGTATATTATCAACATATAGGAGCAAGTAGATAGTTGAACTGTTGATGGTCTTCAAATAAACATAGCTACCATAGTTAGATCTCTTGAAGCCTCGAGAGAACTAACGGAGTCAAATCCTTCATACCATTGTCTGGATAATTGTTTCAACACATAAAGAGACTTCTTCAAATTGCATGCAAAATTCACCTTTTCTAGAACAACAAAACATTCTGGATGCTCCATATAGATGCCTTCTTCCAACTCCCTATATAATAATATGGTCTTAATATCTAGTTAATCAAGCTCATAATCATACATAGCTACACTACTGAGTAAGGTCTAAATAGAACTATGCTTTATGACTAGGGAGAAAACATTTGTAAAGTCAATACCTAGAATTTGGCTATATCCTTTTGCAACGAGCCTTGCCTTGTACCTAACCTGATCAGTTAGGGATATGCCTTCCTTTTCTTGTAAATCCACTTGCAGTGCATAGATTTCTTTTCAACCAGGAGCTTGATCAACTCCCAAGTGGAATTATTCTTGAAGGATTTCATTTCTTCATGCATGGCAATCATCCACTTCTCTAATTCATTAAAGCAGATGGTCTTTGAATAAATTGAAGGTTCAGTAATGTCATGAATGTCTTCTGTCTTGGTCAAATAATAAGCCACAATATTTCCTTCTTCAATTAATCTCTTCAGAGGCTAGATTTTCCTTCTTTCTTGACCAGCTACAACGAATTGTTGGTTCTGACCAGTTCCTATTAGAAGATTACTGGTCAGAGTTTGAATAGGGATATCTTGTGTATTCTCTTTGTCGACCTCTCGTGAGAATCTTGAATCAATAACGTGCTCCACCTGTACACTCGTAATCTACGACTTCTCATCACTAGTCGAAATTCCTTTCAACAAAGCAGACTCATCAAAAAATAACACTTTTACTCAAGACCACCTTCTGGGTCTCAGGATTCTACAACTTATAGCCTTCACCTCTATGCTTATAGCTGAAGAAGATGCACTTAATGGCTCTTGGCTTAAATTTACCTTTATTAGTATGAGCATAAGCAAGATAGCCAAAAATTCTTATGCTCGAGTAGTCTATAGGAGACCCAGACCACATATCAATCAAAGTTTTCTTGTTGATGGCAATGTTCGGTGACCGATTGATCAGATAACACACAGTGGAAGTAGTTTCAACCCAAAAACTCTTTGACAAACTAGATGTAGACACCATGCAGCACACCTTTTTCATAATGGTTCTATTTATGCTCTGAGGTATGCCTGAAACTGTATAATGCCTTACAATGCCCTTTGATCGGCATAAGGCTTCATATCCTCGTGAACAGAATTCCTGGACATTATCTGTTCAAAGTTTCTTAACATACTTGTTAGTCTATTTCTCGATCATAATCTTCCACCATTTGAATGTCTTGAATACATCAGACTTGTGCTTGATGAAGTATACCTAAACACTTTGAGAGTAGTCATCGATGATGGTCAGCACATAATTGGCACCTTCAAGAGGCGAAACGTGGGATTTTCCCCACAAATAAGAGTGAACATAATCCAATATGCCTTTTGAAGAGTCACTTGCAAAACTGAAACTTACCCTCTTCTATTTACCAAAGACACAATGTTCACAAAACTTTAGCTAGTTGACACCTTGACCATCGAGCAGACTTCTTTTGCACAACTCCTTTAAACCAGCTTCACCCATTTACCGAGATGCATATGCCATAGACTTATTTGATTAGTATCGAACAAACCTGGTCAATGTAATAGCAACCTTTCCAACCAGGCTAGTGCCTCGAAGATGATAGAGGTTTGCTGTCTTCATATCGCCTTTCATCACAACAAGAGAGCCTTTCAAGATATTCACAACTACACCTCCACCTGAAAATGGTACCCTTTGGCATCAAGAGTACTGAACGAGATAAGGTTCATCTTCAATATTGGAATGTGTCAGAAGTTTGATAGGGTTTTGATGGTGTCATCAAATATCATGATCTAGATAGAACTAATGTTTGCAATCTTATATGGAGTAATATCTCCCATTAACACTGATCCACTCGAAATAGCCTCACAAGTAATGAATCAGTGATGGTTTAGGTTCATGTGGAAAGTGCAGGTTGAATCAAGAATCTATTCATCATTAGATTTGGAATCACTAGCAAAAGCAACAAGAATCTATCTTTCGGAACCTTGTTTTGTGATAATGGTGGCCTTAGCTTCATCATCTTGTTGATCCTTCTTGAAATTATTATTCCTCTTCTCCTTATTCTAGAGTTTTCAGTACTCGGAGATGTCTTGTACACCCTTCTTGTAGTAGTGGCATGACTTTTTGGTCTTCAACATTGAACGACTTGTATTTGCTCAAGCTTGTACCTTTGGAATCACCAGTCGGAGACCTTTTGATTGGTCTAGCCTGAACGAACAAACTTTTTACATGAAAACTCGAGCTCTCGCTTGAAACCATACTTTTTATCTTTTTCTTTAGCATATAGAGCTCATAAATCTTCTTTAGAGTAAGTGTATCTCGACTATAGAGAATTGTATCTTTAAACGTAGAAAACAAAACAAGCAGTGTATATAGTAGAATAAGACCAAAATCTTTATCATCGTATTTGACCTCCTTGGCTTCAAAGTTGGTGACCACATTTTAAACGTGGTTAGATGATCTTACACCAATATGCCTTTTTCTAACTTGAGTGAAAAAAGCTTCTACTTCACATGCATCTTGCTGGTCAGATCCTTGGTCATGCATATCTATTCTAACTTTAGCCATAACGCAGTAGCGGTGGTCTCCTCCATAACATCCTAGAGGATATTATTACAAATATGAAGATGAATTTGAAAGAGAGCCCTATGATCGCTCCTTTGCTTTTCCTCCACGGACCATGCAACGGGAATGTTGTTGATTCCCAATAATGTATCATCTAAATTGTGTTGTGATAGAACAAGCAAAATTGTACCACCAAAATTTTGGCGGTTATTGACAAAAATCAGTGTTATCACCAAGCACTGGTAAAAAAACGTATCAGCCAAAAAATTTCAGACTTGTTTTATTTTTGGCAAAATTTCAAAAAAATTGCTGAAAAAACCGAAAGAACTAGTAACAGGTGAAATTTCAAAAATTTTGGTCATTTTTCAGTCGATTTTGGCTGATACAAATTTCATAATTCTAATTCAAAAATTTTGGCAAAAAACCCAAAAGAACCAGCAACCAGTGGTTTTCGGCCATATCGCTACCCTCCGATAAATTTTGGACGCCGATAGAGTTTTTCCTGGATATAACAGGTCACATCTTGACTTGCTAGAGAGAAAATCTTGTGTCATGATCCAGCAGCGAAAAATCATACTTCATTCATGCCATATCGAGTATGCCCTAGATTGATTGGGTGAATAACTAAGCTCTGATATTACTTGTTACAAAACACGTGCTCTAATACCACTTGTTATAAAATGCATGGCGAGATATGAAAACAATGAAGAATAATTGTGAGCATGAGACAAAAATTAATGTGGAGAACCATTGCGGGAAAAAACACAAACGCATAATTAGCAAAATCATTATATATATATAAATTAATAACTTGTGCTATGCATGCTGCCATCTGTCATGGGGCTTACAGGAGATATAAATAGCCTTGGAAACAAGAGTCCCAGACGAGAAAGGAACATAGTCCTAATCAACAATGAAAATAGAGATCTACTTAAAAACTAGAACAGTAACCAGCTCAGAGACAGGAAAAACATTCCGCTCGAAGATGAAACAGAGTCTTAGACGATAACGGTGAAGAGTTGTAGTCGAAAGCACCTCGAGTAGCCACATCTGATTCCAGTTGACGCAAACACCTTTGGACACCACAATAATGAAAGTCGGTGTAGAGTCCATCATGAACATGAAAATGATCCCAATCATAATCTCCGATCAGTTCGCATTACTGACCAGTCTACTGGTCGGATATATTTTTGAGTAAAACCTGATTGGATTCTTCAAGTGGTCGAACCCGACTAGATTCGGATCATAAAATCACTACTACAAAAAGGCTAGTACTAAACACCTCATCACAGATGGTATCAGCATGTAGCATCTCTCTAAAATGTATTTATAAAATAACTTTACAAGCTTTATTTACATATGGGCGCAGTCAAGTACTAATTAAATTATTTACCTAGCAAGAAAAATATTAAAATTTTTAGAAATAAGTTTGGATTATTTATGAGGCCTATAACATGAGGATATATCAAGTGATATTAATAATCATGCAAACCACTTTGGTTTAGATATCAACATGAACAATTCTGATGTACTTCTCTGTTTACTCTATATATGAATAAAATTTTTAGTTCAGATTCAACCTATGTGCTAAGTAATAAATATTAGAAAATTCTAATTAATGATAAATAAATAGGAAAAGGAAAGAAATACTAGTCACTTTAAATTTATTTTAATTCTTTTTTATTTCTCCTAAATACACTTTAAGTTTAAGTTGAAATTTTAAAGGGTGCCACAACACTCCATAGGCTACATCATCATTTTTTTTTGAAAATTCTCATGTGGACTTGTACCCAATCAAAAATGGTTTGCGTGCATAATTACAATTAATTAGTAGTTATCCACTAGATATGACCCATTCTAATACATCTACACATGTGATCGTCTCTTCGGATGTGGATAACCTTTGTCGGGCTTGAATACCTAACTGACCAAAGTGACTCATTTTGTTTTCCATCCTGAATAGTTGATATGTGGCTTGGAGTGTCTCGATTTTTCCTTCCGTGGATCTTTCTACCGATCTCGTGTTAATATTTAACACATGGGCTCGCTCCAACTTGTTTGGAACTTTATGGAGACCTAACCAATCTCTCGTATTCTAAAACCAATGAGATTGTAATCCATAAACTTTTGTTAGGATTTTATTCTTGTACCCAAGCTAGCTAGGGATCTAAAAGTTAAGCTCGTGCACCACCTAACGCATGTCAAGCGTGATTTGATTCTACCTAACTAGCTAGGGGTTGGAGGAAATGCTGTCAGCCAGAACGGATGCATGATGCTAGAGCATTCCACGTTGCACTCTCCATGCTCTGCAAATTTATAACTAGAGCCAAACAGGGCCGTTGTAAGGTTGGAGGAAATTCGCACTCTCTAGGGTACATGCCATGACGTCTTTACACATTCGAACTCTTTCAAATCATCTCTATATGTATTAGTCTCGTTACTTAGTGTATCATATGCTTCGACTCACTTTTTTACAATCTTTATCTTCTCTATGCTTCCCTCTCAAACCACGTAGCCTCACCCAAACCTACACGATCATTATTGTTGACCACTAACGTCCTCCAAGCCACATGCACATCTAAAGACCAAACAACTATGTCGAACATAAGTTCCATACACTTAATTTACATTAGTCAAAATAATACATCATGCAACACACCGCATAAAACACCGGTACGTGCACACACTCAACCATACTCATATTTTGATCCTAACCCTAGAAATAAATCTTAAGCAAAAATACATAATTTCAGCACCGATTCGCCAAAAGCCAGTTTGACTACTATTACCTAGTAGGTCAGACTACCAGAACCATGTTGGTTAGACTGTGAGTGGTATGACGACCATGATTTGGCTGGTCTAACCGCTTAAAAGCGCCAGAAAACACCTTCTTTAGAATTTCAGTTAACTCTATCTAGTCTCAGCTTGGAACTCCAAATTGAATGACACCTAGTGCGAGGACATCCTCAACACACACCAATACAAGTGTTTGGTGTCCATTTTTCAAAAGGCATATAGTCTTACCACTCTATAGCCGCCGGTCAGACCGTCATTGCCAGACCAGTTACAACTTAGTAGCAACTCTAAAAATTACAAACTTCCAAAATTAGACTAAAATTTTGACAATATTTATATAATAAGATCAAATACTTATCATAAATCATAAGATAACTCCACACGGTCCCACGTAAAAATTTGCAAGCATGTTTAGCACATTATTATGTTCCATGGAACTAGTAGATATATGTAGTGGCCTGTTACACGACGATGGAACACAGCTCTGATCGTGAGTTCGCAAAGTTTGCATTTTAACAGGGGTTCCAACCTAACACGGCCCCAGTTCTCGCATGCGTGCACGGATCATGCGGCGCAGTACACAATAAAAAAGTCAGCCTTGCCAGTGTGAGTTTTGTCACAAAGGCATTGTAAATTTGGAGACGGCTGGTGCCTCAGTTGGAAAGACGAAACTATACTCTAGTAATTAGGCACATGATATATATCCTAGCTAGTAGCTAGCTGCTGATTACTAGTGGAAATATATGTAGGTCATATAGCAACCTGCTACTGTTCATACCATGTCGTAGCAAGTGCAGACATCCAACATTGTCAGCGCCCCACAGGCTTAATCTTTTCAGTTTCTTTTCTCACCGAAGACTAGCAAAGAATAGCCACAAGGAAATTCCAGGTTTAATTTCCCTTTATTTTATGTAATCTAGTTATCGCCTTGAAGTCTAATAAATATTTTTTAGGATTTTCATGGTCTATACAATACGATAAGACATATGACTTCAGCATTCAATATTGTGAGAAAACTATCGTCTGGTTCTAGCCATCTATGCACTCTTGGCCTTGCCAAAAGCAACATATTATTCTCCTGTTAATTCATCTGTGGGTATGATTGGTTGGCCTGCAAAAGTTGCAACCAGAGAGTCATACAACAATACGGCATCTTTTGTGGAGATGTAGATTGATTTCCTGGCCCATACGAGTCAGGTCACACGGGATGCAGAAGTGTCTGTTTGAACTTTTGGACAAGCCGTGTGGGAAGCTCAAAATGAACATGCGAGTAAGCTATAGGCTCTCGTAATTAATAACACGGTTAGATGTGTAGGATCGTCGATAGTAATTAGAGTGGTGAATGATTGTAATTCTCAGTGAAAGTTTTTCTCAAATTTTCTGTCTTCTAATCATTTAATCTGAAAAAGAGAAAGAACAAAAACAAAATAGAACAAAAAGTTTTTCTTGATCACACTGTAGCAATACTGTTGACACTGTACTGATTACTGTTTGGTACTGTAGCGTGCGGTTATAGTAGCACCGAAAAAACTTCGCTAGATAACGCTAATGCAGATAGAAACAATATATTTATCACTCAATCAAGCATTCAATTTTTAATTAAAACTAATTCATGTATGTAAGTAGAAAAACTACATAGGTAGATATCAATGCATAGAGAAGCCATAGAGATTACCAAATAAGGAAAAAAAAGATAATATATGCGAATCAAAAAACTCACAAACTTTTATTCAAAAACAAATGAACTCACTGCTACAGAAAGTCTAATACTAGACGGTCAATCACAGACGGTTTGACAAAACCATCTGTGACCAACACTAACACAGACGGTTTTAATTTGGACACCGTCTGTGTTGGCGGCGTCGGGGAAAACGAGTATCACAGACGGTTCTTACCGATGAACCGTCTATGATACTTCGGTATCACAGACGGTCTGTATTAAAAACCATCTGTGATAATGAAAGTAGGCATTTATTGCGCTGCTCAGACCGCATCTGTCTTCATTTCGATCCAGATCTAGCTGGTGCTTTACTCTTTCGCTCAGGAGGCAAGCTTGGCGATTTCAGGCCAGTTAATTTGGTGGGAGGAGGCAGATATTGAGCTTTGAAGATTTATACTTTCCTGGTTCTCTAGATATGGTTAGTAATGAATTTTATTTTTTGTTTGCATGCATTACAATTTAGATCTAAGTAATTGGTGAGTGTTATTAATTGAAGATGGTTTGCAAAATTGTTGGTTATATAATAGCTGTTGTGTTTATAATATGAATTGAGGTAGCAAATTAAGCCTCAATATAATACATGTGGCCGGTATAAATGTAGTAATAATTAGTTAATTTAATTTTTAATACTAAGTTGTTATATATGTACGTAACGTAGGATCGAAACTGGATGTATGCCACGAGCCGTGTGAGTAAAGAGTACATTAATGGCGTGTCTGCTTTTACAAGAGTTGCCGAGGAGGATATGTTGAATAAGGGGGTGGAATATATGTACTGTCCATGCACTGATTGCGAGAATTTAAAGATGTTTAAGAACCGAGGGCAAATTGAAGCGCACTTGATTCGGAGGGGTTTCAAAAAGGGTTAAACGTGTTGGACCAGTCATGGCGAAGTCAATGATCAAATGCCACTGGATGACCTCGCTGGTGAAGTGAATGATATACCGCCGGATGACATCGCCGGTGAAGTGAATGACATGCCGCCGGATGATGTCGATTGTGGTTCGGATTCGGATAGGTTGCATGATGATAATCTAGATCAGATGCTTCGCGATGTAGAAGAGGATTATGATGAGAGAGTATGTTAAATTACGGGGCTTGATGGAGGACTCGGAGAAACCTTTGTTCACGTGCTGTAAGTACACGAGGTTGTCGGCCGTGCTTGAACTGTTGAAATTGAAGGCAAGCAACGGTTGGTCCGACAAGAGTTTCACAGCGCTGCTAGGTCTTTTAGCGGACATGCTTCCGGAGGGAAATGAGTTGCCTAAAACCACATATAAAGCCAAGAAGGTTCTTTGTCATTTGGGAATGGAAGTAGAAAGTATACATGCATGTCCGAACGACTGTATCCTCTACCGTAAAGAGTATGCAAACATGCATGTATGTCTGGTGTGCACTGCATCCCGATACAAACGTAACAATCAATCAGATGATGCCGAGGGAACAGAGGCGAAGAAAGAACCTCCTGCTAAGGTGGCATGGTATTTTCCTATAATTCCCCGTTTGAAAAGGTTTTTTGCAAATCCAAAGGAGGCAAAACTGTTGCGTTGGCACTCGAAGGAGTGCAAGAAGGATGGAATGCTAAGACACCTTGCTGATTCCGCGCAGTGGAGAAACATCGATAGGAGTTTTGCATACTTCGGTGCAGAACCAAGGAATATAAGGTTTGGACTGAGTACAGATGCAATGAATCCTTTCAGTAGCATGAGCAGCCAACATAGCACATGGCCCGTGACTCTCTACATATATAATTGCTTGTGTATGAAGCGAAAGTATATTTTGCTGTCGATACTTATCCAAGGGCCAAAACAACCTGGGAATGATATTGATGTGTTCCTAGCACCGTTGGTGGAAGATCTAAAAGTACCGTGGAATGAAGGGGTACAGGTCTGGGATGCATACAAACGAGAGAACTTCACTTTGCGCTCCTTATTGTTCTGCACCATAAATGATTATCCTGCCCTTGGTAACCTATCGGGCCATAGTACAAAAGGTGCCAAAGCTTGTACTCACTATTTAGATGGTACCGAGAGTGTGTGGCTGAAACACTCACGCAAAACCGTCTACATGCGTGATCGCCGGTTCCTTCGGAGGGCTCACCCATACCGCAAGATGAAGAAACAATTTGACGGAGAGAAGGAAGACGGTTCAGCTCCAAGGCATTTAAGGGGACACGAGGTTTATGATATGGTTAAGGATTTAGATGTTATCCTCGGAAAGGGACGTAAATTGAGGGCTCATGAGAAGAACACCTAGAAGAAGAGATCAATATTTTGGGACTTACGACACTGCATCGATGTCATGCACGTAGAAAAGAATGTATGCGACAGCTTGATTGGTATCTTACTGAATATTCGTGATAAAACAAAGGACGGCGTGAACGCACGGCTTGACTTGGCTGATATGGACATCAGGCCTGAGTTAGCAGCGACATGCACTGATAATGGACGAATGTACCTTCCCCCTGCATGTTACACTCTGTCCAAGGCTGAGAAAACAGAACTGTGCCAGTGCTTGCATGGTGTCAAAGTTCCGTCTAGTTACTCCAGCAACGTGAAGAAACTTGTTTCGATGCAAGATTTGAAGTTAAATGGTATGAAGTCTCATGATTGTCATGTGCTGATGACACAGATGCTCCCTATTGCAATTAGAAATATTTTTCCGATCAAAGTCCGAGAGACAATCATGAGGCTATGTTATTTCTTTAACACAATTGCTCAGAAGGTCGCATCCTGAATGACTAGATGCTCTGCAGGACGAGGTGGTGATGACTCTATGTCACCTTGAAATGTATTTTCCTCCTTCGTTTTTCGATATCATGGTCCATCTCATTGTTCACGTTGTGTGGGAGATAAAAATGTGCGGGCCCGTATTCCTATGTAGCATGTACCCATTTGAGAGGTTCATGGGAATTCTCAAGTCCTACGTACGGAATCGTTCTCGGCCGGAGGGCAGCATCGTCGAAGGTTATGCAAGCGAAGAGGTCATTGAGTTTTGTGTCGATTATATGGCTCAGATTCAACCGATAGGTGTGCCTCAATCTCGTCATGAGGGGAGGCTGAAAGGTCTCGGAACTATCGGAAGGAAAGCAATCACTCCAGATATGGACATGTATACTCAAGCCCATTTCACGGTGTTGCAACACATGACTGAAGTGACACCTTATGTCGACCAGAACAAGGATGTGCTTCGGCAACAGAATCCGGAGTAGCTGAATGTTTGGATCATGAGGCAACACAACAGTCGGTTCAATCAATGGTTGAAGGAGCAAATTGCTAGGAGCTCGTCAAGTGAGACGCTGACATGGTTGGCAAAAGGGCCGACATTTACAATTGTGACATGGCAAGGATATGACATAAATGGGTACACATTCTATACGCAGTCTCAGGATGTCAAGAGCACTAACCAGAACAGCGGTGTCCGCATAGATGAGTTCAATACTAATGGGTCGAGAAACTCGTACTATGGCTTCATAGAAGAGATTTGGGAGCTCGACTATGTGGTTTTCAAGATCCCCTTATTTCGCTGCCGTTGGGTGCATCTCCCACAGGTGAAGGTTGACAAGTACGGTGTCACTACCGTGGACCTCCAACGTGTCGGGTACAAAGACGAATCATTCGTACTCGCCAATCAAGTTGTTCAAGTTTTCTATGTAACCGACCCGGCAAATAAGAAACACCATGTAGTTCTTCATGGAAAAAGGAGAATTGTCGGAGTAGAAAATGTAGTGGACGAGGAAGAATACAATCAATTTGACGAGTTACCTCCTTTTGGAAATGGCATAAGGGTCGACGACGAACAACGTGACGAAACTTATTACGTACGCATTGATCATGATGAAGGGCTAATTTTTAAAGAAAATAAGCAAGTACAATGAGAATGTGCGACATATATGTGGGCATTTGCATATATGTATATAACAATGCATTTGTGTGATGATGTATATGTGAATTGTCATTTATGTATACAACAATGCATGTGTATGATGGATATGTGAATTGACATTTATGTATAGAACAATGCTGCAGTGTGATGTATTTGTGAATTTGCATTTATGTATATGTGAAAATGTGTGATGTAGTCAATTTTGAGATTGAGAAAATGCGTAAAGAAATATACTGTGTTGGTGGTTGGTGTTGTATATATGAATGCAGATTGAGAAAATGTGTAAATGAGAATGTGTGATGTAGTCAATTTTGAGATTGAGAAAATGTGTAAATGAATGCAGCTGGTAGGTGGTTGATCATGAATGCAGCTGGTTGGCGGTTGATCATGAATGACTAAAGTCGGGCAAAGGCTTATCACAGACGGTATCACAGACGGTTCTAAGTTTAGAACCGTCTGTGATAAGCCTACTATCTCAGACGGTTCTAAACATAGAACCATCTATGATAGTAGTTTAGAACCGTCTGTGATAGTGTAGAACCGTCTGTAATAATCCCCTATATATACCCTCTGGCTAGGGTTTTCCGTGTATTCTACAGTTATTCTATATCTAAATCCCGATATGCCTCCCCGAGCCCTCGCCGTCGCCTCCCTCGAGCCCTCGCCGCCGCCTCCCTCAAGCCGTCGCCGGCCGCCTCCCCGAGCCCTCGCCGCCGCCTCCCTCGAGCCCTTGCCGGTCGCCTCCCCGAGCCGTCGCTGTCGCCTCCCCGAGCCCGTCGTCGCCACCGCCTCCCCGAGCCCGTTGTCGCCGCTACCTCCCCTAGCCCCTGTTCTTCTGGTGATTTCGAATATCACCGGTCTTGTGAGTGAGTCTGTGATTTTTGTATGCAATCTGTGTGGGCTATGCAAGTTTGTTAATCCTCTTTACATTACCTGGCACTGGAAAACATAGATTGCTTATGGGATATTTGGTTGCTCGATGATAACAATTATCATATACTGAGATTGGTTCAATCGGTCATTGAGCTCTAATAGCTGTCATTGTTGTCTTGTGACTCTGGAAGGCAGTTTCTAGACTTTGATATATATGCTTGTGAGTGAGTCTTGTTGTCTTGTGACTCTGGAAATATAGATTGCTTATGGGATATAGCTGTCATTCAATCGGTTCATGCTGTTTCAGATATTAGCATATTCATATGTTGATCTGTTGGGAATTTTGTTAAGTTGAAACATAAATTATTGAGCAAAGTTAATTTGGTTGGTCTTGCTTTTTTGAATACTGCAATCTGAATACATACATGATGAATATACTTTAATCTTAAGATTGTAAAGTTTGTATCTAGAGCTCAAAAGACCGAGTTTATTATTTGGCATAACCAATCAAGGAAGAGTATATGATTTAGTAGTGGGACGGCCAAGATTAATCTTGTGCAACCCTACAATTTGAGAGCACAAATTAATCAATTAAAACTTGAGCTTGTTGCTAGTCTTAATTGATACATGCCTTTTACATTGTCATACATATTCATGTTTAGAATGTTATTGATTCTATTATTGATGCTTGTTGCTTGTTGCTTCATATTGCTACCATTATATATGTATACATGTAGGTATATATATGTATATGTATGTATGTATATACACATATATATGTATTGTAATCGCCTATATTGAGCGAAATAGATAGATATTGCACTTTCTTATCTTATGATATGACACTTTCTTATCTTATCCTAATAGACCCACAAATTGAGCAACATGTCATTCGCTCATTCTTCAACACCATCGCCGGAGGCGTCCGCTCCAACATCAAGACGCCAAGGAAGAGGGCTATCGAAGAAGCCTGAGGGCCGATTTACCATCACGTAGGTGATGTATCTGGGGTCGCTCTCCTTCCTCGCAAAGCAGTAAGCGCATGGAGAAGCATGATCGGAATAGTTGCATGAGAACGAATTGAGATCACATTCAATTCGTGGAAGGATGTGCCTGCGACTCGAAAATGTGAGCTGTGGACCGAAATTTTGGCATCGTTCGAGATCCCAGAAGAACACCAAGACGCCGTGCAACGACAAGCCTTGCTAGGGGCGTGCAAAGCATGGAAGAACTTCAAGAGCAAGCTTGTCAAGGACTACGTGGAGGAGGACAAAAGCCCTTTCATAAATACCCATTCCTGAAACCACAATGGGAAGAGTTCAAGGCTTCGAAGACGACCGAAGATTTCAAAAGTACAAGTGCGGCGCACAATGCCCTCCAGGCAAAAAACACACACCCCAACAGACTTGGCACAGCTGGGTATGCGGGTAAAATCCCGCAGTGGAGGAGCGAGACGACTGTGCAGCCTGCAGACATCGCCCGCCATTTGCCAATATCCCGGATGTGCGCGCTCGAAATTGGATTAGAGCAAGGTCATCCACAACGACATTGGGGGACGTCTCCTTTCGAAACCCTGCAGACCAGCAAGTGTCACAGCGCCTGGTAACATATCGATCGAACTACGTAGCTTGTAATTACTCCACAACTTCGTACGAAGTGAAATGACATGTCGTGCTAGGCGAGCCGATGATATTCCCAGAAGAGCACCTCTTAACCCTAGGACTTGGTTGCCAAAGATTCCACGCTTGGTATATGGAATAGTCCAATAGGCCAGAGGTAGAACGGCGCTCAGGTATCATTGTCAAATTCAAGCCGGAACATTTCGTGCACGAAGCTCACAAATGTGTCTTCGCAGTGACCTTTGACGATATATTTAGTCTTTTCATGCTCAACGCTCTCGACGCCTCACTCGTTCGATGCTGGACGCTGTAAGTCTGTACAATCACAGTCTCTGTTCACGTAATACCAATATATGTCACAATTTGTTGCTTTTCTGTGTATATATATAGATTCATGCTGACCGAAGCTAGATCATCGAAATCACCAATTGGTTTCCTGGACCCACGCTTGGTCGCCATTGATACCATCAACAAGGATGCATCCTTCGTCGAGAACTATATTACAAAAGCACTGCTGGCTCACCGCAATAAGGAATTTGTTATTATGCCATACAATGAGCACTTCCATTGGATTTTAATTGTAATTATACCAAAATGGAACAATGCTATATACCTTGATTCTCTAAGTAAGAACAAATCCAAGTACACAACTATCGCCCGAATACTCGATAGGTAAGTACATTGTACATTGTATTCTTTCTTTCCTTCCGAATGACTAATCTAACTTTTTCGAATAACGAAGGTCGTTCGTCACATACGTTCAACAAACACGTGGCTCGACGACAGGGGCCAAGCCCTTGAAACATGCTCGCAATTTTTGGGTATTCGCTAGCTACACATTAATTAATCATATACAACACTTAGTAGTAATGCCTCTTGATTTAACACATTCTATTTTTTGCAGTGCCACCAGCAGCAGCCGGGCAACACGTGTGGATACTACGTGTATATGAGACTACTCCTCGATTCCACGAAGATCACCAATTCTAAGGTTTGTCAATCTTCCCACATTTATTTCATACATGTCAGGTTTTATATGTACGTGCGTTGATATTCCTATCGACATGCTGCGCCCATCTCTACATCTGCATTGACACAGCCGGACTTTGCAAAAATTCGAGGAGAGTTAGTTTGGTTTTTGTGGACTAAAGTCATAAGATCAGATGGAGAGTTCCACTACGCAGAATGATTTTTTATTGCTCTTATCACTCTGTATTTGTGAATTTGTTAATGGATATTTTATTTCATTTCAATTAATTCATTTGCAAAAATGGATGCCTTATGTCTGTGAATGAAATGTGATGTGAATTGGATGTTTTATGTTTGTCAAATGAATTAAGATGTGAATTGTATGTATACATATACTTGTTTATCTGCTTGTTTTAGAGGGCATGGCTAGCATTTCCTGAGGCTAACCAATAAACAGAAATATATTTAGGGGGTAGAAAAGAACATCACAGACGGTTTTTAATTACAAACCGTCTGTGATAGGTGACATATCATAGACGGTTTGTAAATAAAAACCGTCTGTGATATTTATTTACAAACCGTCTGTGATAATCAGCTATCACAGACGGTTTTCAGTTAAAAACCGTCTGTGATATTGATATATCACAGACGGTTGTTGAACCGTCTGTGATAACCTTCGATTATCACTGACCCATAAATTCAGACGGTACAGAAAACCGTCTGTGATGTCCTTTTCTGTAGTAGTGACTATTCATCACAAGAACAGCACCAGACACGCGCCGTCTTTTTTTCATCTTTTCTCCTCGCGTCACAGCCACCGCGTTTTTTCCATTTTCTTTTTTTTCATGCTCACTACGCCATATATATATACATATACATATACATATACATATACATATACATATACATATATACACATATATACATATACATATACATATATATATATATATATATATATATATATATATATATATATATATATATATATATATATATATATATATATATATATATATATATATATATATATATATATATATATATATATATATATATATATATATATATATATATATATATATATATATATATATATATATATATATATATATATATATAACCTGCCTAGACCTTTTATCTCAATCAAGTTTTTGGCCCATTATTATTCAAGGGACCCGAAACCCTTTCTAACACGGGGTTTTTAATATTCTAACTTTTCCAACTCATCACGTGTCGAAACCTCCAGGACCGCACCTCCCGTAGCTTCTTCACGCATCTTCTATCTCTGATCTCCATGCGCCCAACATGAGCCCGACCATCTCCTGACCTCTTTGACTGTCTGAACATTGGATCTCCTATCCTAGTTCTGGTCCACCTTGTCATCGACCATGATCACCTCCATGCTCAATCTGCACATGCAAAAACCAAAAAATATTTTTCTGGCACAAGTCCGTCCCAACTTGACCAATATCAGTCCACACACACGCCACACACATCCAGTAACAGTAAACACCATCATCAATTATTCATCACAAATAAACCATTGTCAATTATTCATCACTAAAATATCCTAGACTAAGCCATATGGTCTAACAATATCTCCCTTGATGAACACATTGACAACACCTCAAGATTGCATGATGAATTAGCTTCAAATAGATATAAGTGAAGAACTGAATCCAAAAAAGCATTTAAGCCACAAATCTCGAATCTCTTCAAAATCTCTCCCCCCTCAACACAACAGAATCAATTTTAGTGAATTTCTCCAATATCTCTCCATTCTCTCCAATTTCTCCCCATTTGGTAATGTAATCATCAAGAAACTTTAAAAAAGGAATAATTCTAAGAAGGAGCAATGAGAGTAAAAATCAAAAAGCTTTGTAGATTATCTAAGTCACTGTGCATTGCTTTAATAAAGAATCAAAGCCATATTTTTTAGTAAAGCTATCTAGATCATATAAAATCATATATCATATAGCAATGTCAAAACCAGTTTTGAACATGATTAAGCAATTTATATTAATAACAGGCATCTCAATAATGACCAAACCAATTATAAAGAACACAATGAGATATCACAACAAAAAGTCAGAGCCTAAAAGTGAAGCAAAGTTTAAATCCAGACGAACTAGTAGTATCATGTAACAACATGTTGTTCTACACTCAATTCATAGGCATGTGGCGTGCTTCTTGCATACTTCTTTTTATAATGGAATGCTTGTAGCATACTTGTTTTAGATGGTGGCATGCTTGAAGCATACTTCTTTTTATTTGTGCACTTTTTGTGCACCATGGCATGCTTAAAGCATACATCTTTTCAGTTGTCTCTTTCTCATTTTTTATACCATGCCAAATTGAGTGATAATAAAAGGATCGCAATATGAAACATGCGAGCCTCATAGCCAAGATTTAAAATAAGAGTCACAATCAAGCTAATCCTTTACGATAAACATCATAGAGTACTATCTATAATCAATCTAGTCAAACTATTCTGCCATGTTATATTTTAATTCAAGTATAGCAAATTAGTTATAACTAGTCATGATCAAAGCTACATAGAATATGAGTAAATATGATAAAGAGAGCTCTACAACTCATTTAATTTCAATGGCTTGGAGTTGTTGATTTATTTGACAAGTATAATAAACAAAGCTTCTAAATTTTTTAAACCATAAGCTCCCCCTCAGAATAATCCCATTAGATGACATACCCCCAACTCACTCTGCAAACGAACAAAACAAGAAGTATCAAATGGTTTAGTGAGAATATCAGTAACCTAAGAATCTAACTCACCTTTCCCACATGGTCTCTTAAAAAGTGAAATCACTTGAAAGCAATCAAAGAGAGAGAAGAACTATCAAGTGTTCCAATCAAGTAATGATGTAAAAGACCAGAAACCGATCTAGCTCATGTTCTCCATCCATGTTTGTTATTTTTACATCACAGAAAACATCGGTCTCACAGTACTGGGGTTAGTAAAATAAGATCTAGAAATCCATTATAGAGACACACGACGAACAGGAGCAACAAAGCTAGAACCAAAACCACGTGCATGTGGATGATCAGAATGACAAAAAAACGTGAATAATTTGACTTAAATCCCAATCTAGCACATGAAGCAGATTTAAAGTCATCATAAAAGTTCGCTAAAAATATAGCTTTTGCATTGGTTCTAAGAACAAAAGAGATTGCACATTTTTGTCTTAAAGCATTCAATCTTTCCTTCTTCTCTTTCTTAGCTCACCTAAAACAAAATTCATAAAAGTGTTCAACTTTTCCACAGTAGGTGCAAGAAAATTTAATATAACCAGAATTTTTTTTGAGATGATGAGCTAGCACCTAAGGATTATTCGATGATTTTGCACAAAACCAGCAGATTTAAACACAGTTTGTTTTGATTCAAGTTTTACTTCAATTTTTCCAGCTTCAAGAAGCTTAATAACCTAGGAGGATTATTCTTGGCATCCTCAATAAAAGAAATCCTAGACCACGATTTTTCACACTTGTTTTTGACTTGTCTAGAATCATATTAGAATTTTTCTTGCTAGAAGAGAATCTCTCTAAGGTGTCCTTAAGGTACTTATTTTCTTTAACCAAAGTGGAACACGTTGTGCATTTAACAAGTTAATTCATAAGATTCTTAGAAGCACTAAACTGGGCCAATCTTTCTTTTTCAGCAAAATCATTAAGTTGTATAGTTAAAACTTCTATTTCAGTGTTAAGCTTAGGACAATTAGAGCAAGAAGATATCTCATGATAAAGCATCTGTTGAATTATTTCTTGTGATGAATTAAGTCTAGATTTTAGTAGTTCACAATTAGATTAAGTTTTAGATTGAGTATTTGAAATACTTGACTCTAAACATGTAGAAGAGCTAAATTTGAGTTTTCAATTTCATCATTTGCATGTTTTAACTTTTTATCACAAGAGTCATGTGTCAATCTTAATTCATCAAGTTTAGCAGTTACATTACTAAGTTGAACCAGATTTGATACATTAATTGTTCTAATAGAGTCCAACTCATTATGAAAAACTTGGCAAGACTCACAAAATTCATCATTAGGAATAAAAGGTCTAAGTCTATTAATTTCAGAATTTAAGCTCTCAACAATGAAATCATGATTTTTAATTTTCTTTTTATACTTTTTGAGCTCTTCTGTCAATCTAAACATAGCACGAGATAAATCAGTATAAGAAGATTTTACCTCATCAGAATCACTATTAAGATTATCATCGTTGAGCTCCTCACTGTTGGGCATAAAATATATCCCTGTGAAAGCCACCTCTTTTGCCTTCTTACCATTGCCCTCATCGTCGCTTTCAGAATCATCGTCACTCAAAACAATCTTATCAAGTGTTGAAATTATCATATTGACTGCCCTGCGATAATTGCGCTTCTTGTTTCGATCAATCTTGATTTGAGAGTGACAAGTTGGTGCCTTGTCATCTTTGACCTCCTTGCTCCTCAGTTTAGGGCAATTCATCTTAATGTGGTTTAGCTCACCACATTCATAGCATCTGATTGGAGCTTCTCTCCATCTTGATCTGATGTTGTTAATTGTCTTGGCCACCCTATTGGAGAGAAGTACAAGATGCACTTCTGGAATTTTTTCTAATTGTTCATCTGAAATAGAGCACAATGCAGACAGAGAAACAACAGAAGAATTAGAAGAACTGTCAGCTTGGTTAGTCATTAAGCCCAAAGAAATAGTCTTGTTTATCCTGGCCAAAACATCAATTTCATGCATTTTCATCTTGGAATAAAGATCATTCAAAGTGAGTGTTTCCACGTTAACAGAATGATTAAAAGTAGTGACTAACACATTCAAAACAGACATATCCAAAGCATTTAAAATTTGAGGGGCATTGTCAGAAATATGTGACATCAACAGATTGTAAATCCTTAACAATTTTATTGAAGTGATCAAAAAGTGCATTTACTGATTCTCCAGTTTTCAACTCAAATTTAAAATACTCCTTTTTGAATTAATTCTGACGCACACCTTTAACAGATTTACATCCTTCATGATAATTCGCTAGAGTGGTCCAAATTTTATTTGCAGATTTAAGGTGAGCAATTATAACAAACTCGTTTCTACTTAAATCTTGCAATAAGATATTTCTAGCCTTAGCATTAGCTTCAACGTCAAAGGAATTTTCAGTTGTAACAACAGGAGGCACTTCATATATATTTTCAACTTTTTGCCAGATAGAATTACCTTGTGCTTGAAGAAAAACCTCTATGCGGGTTTTCCAATAGAGGTAA
The DNA here is from genome assembly GCA_036346575.1 of Dendrocalamus sinicus. Lineage (NCBI taxonomy): Eukaryota > Viridiplantae > Streptophyta > Magnoliopsida > Poales > Poaceae > Dendrocalamus > Dendrocalamus sinicus. The sequence continues at coordinate 6,412,053 of CM070653.1, read as the reverse complement.
TCTGATCCATCAAAAAATGGTGGCTTACTTGAAAAACGATCCTGATCTGATGCCATTGGAACCTACTCTGATATCACTTCTAGAATCATCGATGGCAATGAAAGAGGGGTGAATGATTCTAATCTCCAGCGGAAGCTTTTTCTCAAATTTTCTGTCTTCTAATCGTTTAATCTGAAAAAGAGAAAGAACTAAAACAAAAAAAAATAGAATGAATTTTTTTCCCGATCGCACTGTAGCAATACTGTTCGGCACTGCAGTGATTATTGTTCATCACTGTAGCAAAGTATTGTAGCATGCGGTTACAGCAGCACCAAAAAAAACTTCGCTAGATAACGCTAATGCAGACAGAAACGGTACATGAGAAGACAGCACTCAATCAAGCAATCGATTTTTAATTAAAACTAATTCATGTATGTAAGCAGAAAAAATACATAGATAGATATCAATGCATTGAGAAGACTTAGAGATCACCAAACAAGGAAAAAGGATAACATATGCGAATTAAAAAACTCACAAACTTTTATTCAAAAATACATGAACTGTTCATCATAAGAACAGCATCAGACACGTCGCCGTGCACTGTCTTTTTTTCATCTTTTCTCCTCGCATCATGGCCACAGCATTTTTTCTGTTTTCTTTTTTTTCACGCTCACGGCCGCAATATATATATATATGTGTGTGTGTGTGTGTGTGTGTGTGTGTGTCTATATATACATACATACATACATACATATATATATATATATATATATATATATATATATATATATATATATATATATATATATATATATATATATATATATATATATATATATATCAAGTCACCACTAGAAACCCTAATACAACTCGTCCAACTGGCCTAGACCTTTTCACCTCAATCAAGCTTTCGGCCCATTACTATTCAAGGGACCCAAAACCCTTTCTAGCACAGGTTTTCTAAAATTCCAACTTTACCAACTCATCACATGTCGAAGCCTTTAGGATCACATCTCCCGTAGCTTCTCCACGCATCATCCATCTCTGATCTCCATGCGCCCCAACATGAGCCTGACCATCTCGTGACCTCCTTGACCGTCTGAATCTCGGATCTCCCATGCTAGTCCAGGTCCACCTCGTCACCAACCATGATCGCCTCTATACTCAATCTACACATGCAAAGACCAAATAACATTTTTTCTGGCACAAGTCTATCCCAACTTTACCAATATCAGTCCACACGCATGCCATACACCTCCAGTAACAATAAACGCCATCATTAATTATTCATCACAAATTAACCATTGTCAATTATTCATCACCAAAATATTCTAGACCAAGCCACATGGTCTAACAAGATTATTAAGGGCATTCCCAATAGAAGACATAGCAAAGCAATGTCTATGTCTTCCACATCACATGGAAATAACTAAGACACAACTCCTTTGGTGGGTACTTCATTTGTCCACAAATGTAGGCCGTCGTAGGTTCCGTGCGGTCAACCTTTTTAAGTTTTGACCATTAATATATGTTAAAGTATATAGATTGATGATTATATGAAAATAATACCATTAGATGTCTTGCAAAATTATTTCATAATATTTTTTTTTTATTTTTGCTATTATAATATGATAATAAATTATAGTTAAAGTTTTACATTGTAGATCATAAAAAAAAATAAAAAATGACCTACATTTGTAGACAGAGGGAGTAGTATTTATCCCAAGATCCAATCAATAAATTCACCCATCTCACCCCCTCTCGCCCTCACACTCTCCCTCACTGGCGTTAGATCTGAACCCCCTCTCCCTCACTGGTGCCAATAAGATCTGAGCACTACTCTCCCTCTGTCACCCGGCGTTGGTCGGATCCAAGCCCCGCTCTCTCCCCCTAATCTGTGCTAGCCGAATCTAAGCCCCCTCTCCCTCACCAGCGCCTATCGGATCCGAGTGCTCCTCTCTCTCTCTCCCTCACTGGCATCGGTCGGATCCGAGCACTCCTCTCCCCTCCCTCACCGACACTGGCTGGATCCAAGCCCCCTCTCCCTCCCCTTGCCACAGTGATGGGCCAGTGTGGAGCCCCGCGCAACGGGACAACGTGCAGTGGTGCGGCAGGATAGAGTGGAGCAAGTACAATGTTAAAGCTACAGGGCCCACAAATAGTGCATTGGATTGTGTTCCAAAGCAGTGTTTTGCATGATACACTGTTTCCCTCTCTCTCTCTCTCTTCTTTCATTTCCTCTAGCTCCACCTCAGTAAAAATCCTAGTTGACGTAATAATTAATGCTATGGACATTGTTGACTAGTATCCATTGGGAGTGCCCTAATTAAGACATATTTGGTGTTTTAGTGTGGATTAATGATTATTAAGCTAGAATAATGATAACTATAGTGGAATAGAGAGATAAGTAGATTTAAAAAAAAAATTCCACCTCTACTTTATCTACACGTATAACTCATGCATGCAACGAAACAATATCTGATCTCAACATACATGACCTCATATGCGGGTAACCAAACAACCAAGGTGAAGCCCCCAACAAGGTCAATCGATCAGTCACAACCATATAACTTATAAGCACGTTAAACAAAGCAAAAAAGAAAACACTGAAAATTAAAGATAACTATGATACATTGGCACATCTGCAATATGAAGCAAGGGTAAACAACTGTACATAAGAGACTCCTTTTCTCTCTTAAAACAAAAGGAAAAGAAAATACACAGGATAGCCAATCATTGACACACCCCAGAAGTCCAGAACAAAACTGCCCCTCCATTATTTTTTTATCATTTGAAAACGCAATTCTTCAACTCATGAACTCCCCAACCCTCTTGACATTTTCACACATAACATATATTTACACGTGTATATATACTAATCAATCCTAGAGAGCTTGCCTGCCTGCCCTTGTGTCTGCATTGTCCAATTGGTATTGCAAACCTGCAACTTTCTTGGAGAGCTTCAGTTCTCAGTTCTCAATCCTCTCTGATCAGTGCTCACAAACCCCCATGGGTGGCAAGCTGCTTGCTTCCCTCGAGCCCCCTCTGTCAAAGATCGCGACATCGGCAGCGCACGGCGAGGACTCCCCCTACTTCGCAGGGTGGAGAGCTTACGATGAGGACCCTTACGACCCCATCACCAACCCTTCAGGTGTCATCCAGATGGGCCTCGCAGAGAACCAGGTAGACTTGTTAATCGTGTTCTGAATTCTAGTTCACTGAAAAATGCAAGATCATATGCATCGGGAAGCTAAATTGACCATGGTTTGTTGATTCTTGATTTAGGTGTCGTTTGATCTCTTGGAAAAGTACCTCAGGGAGCACCCGGAGGCGTCCGACTGCGGCGCCGGGTTCAGAGAGAACGCCTTGTTCCAGGACTACCATGGCTTGAAATCCTTCAGGAAGGTAATTAAAGACCAAAGCCATGAAATCAATCGTGTGCTCTGCTCACCCGATGGTTCCTGACGGATGATGTCCTTGGTTGTGTCACTTGTGATAGGCAATGGCGAGTTTCATGGAGGAGATAAGGGGAGGCAAAGCCAGGTTCGACCCGGACCACATCGTGCTGACCGCCGGCGCGACAGCTGCGAACGAGCTCATGACGTTCATCCTGGCCAATCCCGGCGACGCCCTCCTCGTCCCTACCCCCTATTACCCAGGGTAATTGAAGTTGTAAACACTGTTCCATTGCCTGGTTGCAGCTTGCTAGTTCTGTTGTTTTGACCTGTCACTTGTGCCGTTTTCTTGCAGGTTTGACAGGGACCTGAGGTGGAGAACCGGCGTGAACATTGTCCCGGTGCGCTGCGACAGCGCCACCGGGTTCCAGGTCACCGCCGGCGCGATCCAGGATGCCTACGAGAAGGCAGTAGCGGCCGGTACGCGCGTCCGCGGTGTCCTCATTACGAACCCGTCGAACCCGCTCGGCACGACGGTCGAGAGGGCCGTCCTCGAGGACATCCTCGACTTCGTGGCGCGCAACGACATCCACCTCATCTCCGACGAGATATACTCTGGCTCGGTCTTCGCCACGCCGGAACTCGTGAGCGTGGCGGAGGTCGTCGAGGAGCGCGGCCGCCGTGGCGACGGCGGCGTCACCGGGCGCGTCCACATCGTGTACAGCCTCTCCAAGGACCTCGGACTCCCGGGGTTCCGCATCGGTGTGGTGTACTCGTACAACGACGCCGTGGTGGCCGCCGCCCGGCGCATGTCCAGCTTCACGCTGGTCTCGTCCCAGACGCAGCGGACGCTCGCCGCGATGCTCTCGGACGTGACGTTCGCCGCGGCGTACGTCCGTGCGAACCGGGACCGCCTCCGGGAGCGTTACGAGCAAGTCGTGGCCGGTCTCGGTCGCGCGGGCATTGCGTGCCTGCACGGCAACGCCGGGCTGTTCGTGTGGGTGGACATGCGCCGGCTGCTCGACGAGGTGACGGCCGGCGGCGAGCTGAGGCTGTGGCACCGGGTGCTCGCTGAGGCGAAGCTCAACATCTCGCCGGGGTCATCGTGCCATTGCTCGGAGCCCGGGTGGTTCAGGGTGTGCTTTGCCAACATGAGCTTGGAAACATTGGATGTTGCTCTCCAAAGAGTGAGCTGCTTCGTGGAGAGATCGAACAAGGCAAGGCAAGAATAAAAGCATTAAAAATTATGGTGGAAAGTGGTTTTTCCTTGCCATCTTTCTGGGTGGTGAGATATGCATGTGGAGAAGTGAAGATTGGTGAATGGTGATTCTTTTGATTGTGGTAATTAAAATCATCAGTTTTGTAATTTTGCCCTCATATACATGTAGTTCTTTATTTGCCTTTGTGTTTCTTTTTGTATGTAATATTCCTTTGTGTTTTTATGGTGGTGTATATATGGAGTATATATACACACCTTTTTTGCTTTTCTTACGAGAAGGTCTATTATAAAGCCACAAAATGATTACCGCTCGGTTGAGCAGAATTGAGAGAAGCTTTCTATGTAGGGCGGGTTTTATCGGCTATACCGGTCCTCCCTCCCAACCGGTAAAATTGTAAACTGGTGCCAAAAAAATTATTTTGCAGGAATTTTTTTAGCCAAAATTAGGTTTCAAAATTTTTAGCCGATATTTTGAACCGATTTTCACCGATTATTGGCCGAAAATTATTTAAAATTCAAATTTTGTTAGAATTTTTGGGGCCAAAATGTCTAATTATCAGGATTATCTCTTGTATCGGCCCCCTCTGGTAAAAACATAGGCCGATATTGAAAACCCTAGTAGGGTGTGTACAATAAGTGAAAAAAAACCTAGCCGGTTATGGATTTCTCGACGACTTATGATTACCGGCCGGAATTTGAATTCAAGCTGGTTGCTGCAACTTTTGGCTGGTTACAGCCTGTTACCAAAATTTTGGCAGGTTTACTGAATTCAAATTCAAAATTTGCTTTCAAAATTTTGACCCTTTGTTCTGAGTTTTCTGGTTATCGGACGTTACGGAAAATCTCGTAACCCTGGGTTTTCTTAACAGCTGGATTGACGTTACGGAAAATCTCGTAACCACTGGGTTTTATTAACAGCTGGATTTTTCCCTGGATACAATAATGTATGTAGCTTCAACGAACTTCTTGGAATAAGTTAAAAAGGAATGGTACTGCGTTGTATAAATTGCAGTTGTTGTTTAATTTGTGGTTGCAAATATTTTCTAACTTGTTACTTACTACGCACTTGACGATGAAACGACTGATGCATTAGGTTGTGTTTATGGTTCTAATTTTTTGTGGTAAGTAAACTAAACTTCTACAGTGGAAAATGCAGTGCAGAAATTTTTCTGTTTTCTTCTGTTTTTGATTTTACTTCATTGCTCCCTAGGCCTCAACCACTAACGTATAAACGATATCTCGTTAATCTACCGTAAACCAACACTTATTACAAGTTCACAGCAGCACATTTCTGGGTGCTAATTAAGAGGCAATACATGGATAATCTTAGTTTGAACTGCAAATTCCTCAAATATAATAATTATTAATTAATACTTGGGAATTAATATACAGCAAGATTTTGAGCAAGCACGAGGGCTATCAGATTAATTAGATTAAATGAGTTTTGTTTAGGACAATTAGATTATATTACTAATGTGGTAGGATGTAACAAAAATTAGCTCTCACTCTTTTCCTTAATTTTTAATCATTAAAGATATTGTCGATGAAGCTGATCGATTGAATGCTGCAAATTAAAGTCTTTGACATACTTCATAAGTTATATCACCTTTTGTAATATGAAGAAAGACCGCTACTATATTAATATTCTTGGAGCCCTAGAAAGCCTGAAAAATCAAGAGCTGATTGGCCATCTGAGGCATACGAATAGCCATTGGCACCAACTAATTCTATGTCAGCATTGGAAGATAGCTTGGCAGTAGAAACAGTACCCTTCTGTCTGCCCACCAACCACATGCACCATTTCATGTGTTGTATGATCGATTCAGTTGCTTAAGGCGTTGCTAACTCAGTGTGAAAGAACTTTGCGAAGGAATTAAGAAAGCAACAGAGACCAAGTTCGTTGATTGTTTGAACCATGTACGCATCAATCGTTTGAAGTGATATGCATGGTTTTAGGTGGGCGAGAAGTATGAACAAATCTAGAAAGGATAGTTGGAGTGTACTAGAGCCCAGGTCTGTTAAGTGTGACATCGAGGTATATGCATCAAATATATCCATATGGATATGTTTGCGTTGTTGAGTACTGTGTGAACGAAGGAAGATTAGCATGCATAGGTTGTGCAGTGCGTGCATAAGGCTCCAACTGGAGCTATTTGGATACTGACGATGATTAAATAATTCATTGAATACAGCTTTAATACTCAGTTAAGTATTTAAGATCCATATTATTGTAAGCTTCCAAAGTCAATTACCAAGTGCCCCTGGTCGGAGGTTCGCTATACATTTTATCCGACAAGCAGACCACCATGGAGATTTCATGAACTGGTATAAGGGGCCACCTCCAAGGAATTCTTCACATGCGATGAATAAAGCACATGCTTTATTCGCTCCAAACAGCACGATGATTCGACCCTATATCTTTGATAACAACTGCCATGTAATTGTCTCCACAATTATCTTCCACTAACAACAACTGAAGATCAGTTATTGTTACATCTCTCTGTGATAACAACCACCCCCTCGACCAGACGAGACGATTCAGCAAGGCAACTGCTCATGTGGTGTCGGACTCCGAAGCAACAACTCTAGAACCCTCTGTGTAAATCGCACTAGTCCAGGATCAGCTAGTGCATACAGTGATACATATCAAGCACAATGACAACCTTTATTTAACTAAATATGGACTTGATGGCCAAAGTTTACATCCATGGCACGTAAGACAAAATTAAATATAAGCAGCGGAAGGAAAAAACTGAAGCGGAAGAATTCCAACAAGCCTGTCCACAGGCAAATGACAGTAAGACGCGGCATACACGTCTTGATCCTCACTGAAGTCGAAGCTGTTCTCTGGCAACAGAATTAAGCAAGGTGAGCACATAAAAAGTACTTCGCAAGTTACACAGGAAAATGCACAATAATGCAAGGCTGACAAGTGAAGGCATATAGGATTATTTGAGCGTAAAACAGTATTTAAAGAAATACCGTAAATAGATTGAAATTGCTGAATTTAATATAGTGAGTAAAAATAGTAATTTAAATAAATTAATATCATTGCAGCAGGCACCGACTTGACACTAACCTATCCACGGGTATCCCACCCGGGACCATCTTTCCTCAAAAAGATATCATATGGATTCCATTCATCCATAAGCATTTTGTAAAACCATTTTGAAAACAAAGTCTAATCCGTGAAAAACTTTACTCAGTTTGCTCATGATCGTGGGCATGGCTATTCAGGATAGTTTATACACTCTGTAGAGGTTGTACAGCTTTACCCACAAGATATGATTATCTCGTAATGTCAGCCATTACACGCTTCCGTAGGCGTGCGACTAAGAAAATCATAATAAGGTATTTACAATACAAAGCCTTTAACCAGGTCAAGTCATCACTAAGGTTTCACGCCAGTAAGGAATCCACCAGACCGGGACCGGGTTGGATCAGCAAAGGGCGACGACGGTCGTGTGGCTTGGTGAAAGTGGAGGCAGTGACAGTGAAACGCGGAGAGTCCCAGGCTCACCGAAAAAGCTCGTCGAAGCACAATTTAAGACCGGTGAAGGAAGAATTCAATGCAAATAGTTTCGAGTATTTATAGGCTCAAAAAAAAGGAATGGCTGAGAGGTGGTTTGCCGAATTTGTGGCTGATGTAGTGGTGGATGATCGCGATTGATGACCATGTTTTAAGGTGGGGAAAACTGACGGAGGAAGTGTAAAATGATGAGGCTTTCAAAGGCATCAATTGCTATGGTTAATCAAGAAGTAATGGCTGGCTAATAAGAGCTTGGAGGGTCATCCAAGGCGACAGTTGGAGATGGAAGAAGGAAAGGAAGGAGAGATGGGGAGGCGGCAGTGATGATGCCAGGTGGTAGAGGGAATGAAATCAGGGCCAGCCACGAGGTAGCCCGAGAAAAAGGAAGGGGTTTTAATTGATTTCTTTTCCAAATAAAAGCTAGAAGATTTAAATTATTTTTGAAAATAGGAAAATAAAATCTCCAAAATTAACACTTGATTTTATTTTTAATTTAGTTTAATTTAATTTTTTCACTGAAAATTTTAAGATAAACAGTTGGGCTGCTACATGTGGATAACTGAGACCCCTTTAGTGCTATTTCAGGGTTGACAAGAGAAGACACAAAGAAATCCAATGATTAGAACTCGAATAACAGTAGACATGACAATTAGGATCTTTTGATAAGTGGGAAGATTGTAGAGATTTGGGCTCGTGGTATTCCTTTGTAATCCCTTAGAGAGAACATCTTGTAACCGCTTTATAGCAATAAAGATTATCGCTATTTTCTTGCTGAATCATTTTAAGGAATCGAGCCTCCTTTCTCACATTTTTTTTTTCAGATTGACGACTCGATTGTTGAAAGATAATGCCATCCGTGGGAAAGAAGGCACTGAGTCCTTGAAGTTTCTCATCAGCAAGCATCCTCTCCTATTTTTGTCAACATCACCCATGTAATCATAGTAGGAACCTGGGACGAGGAGAACTAGTTCAATCTGGCTGACCACACCGAGCACCACATAGACACATTCATCCACGCTATGGAACACGATGCTTCTTCTTCTTCATCGTCCATCCTAGGATCGCCAGCCTTTGAGAATAGCGAGGTCGATAGGATAGAAGATGATATGCCACCCTCATCATCAACATTACGAGGAGAATTAGTCATTCTAACCTTGTCAGAATGCCCAAGCACTGTGGCAAGCCCAACACTTTCAACCAACAAATATGGTGATAAGAGTGTGATGCCATAGTCCGAGGGTAAGGGTACTCTCAATGGAATCATGGGCAATCACTATTCGCCAACGGCTCCTACATATAATGGGAGCCAGTTAGCACCTGGTCATGGTGTCGATGATACTGCCTCTGGTAGAAAGCTAGGCGAACATAATAACGCTCATCATTCAATCGACGATTCTCCGAATCAAATTGAATCCACCACATAGCCCTCTAAAAGCAATGTTCTCCAATCGTTCCTCGTCGTGGAAGCTACTTACTAAAGCGATGGAAGGCTCTCCCTCAGTACGATAATTCCTGATGAAAGCACGAAGTTAACACAATTGGAGATACCATTGCAGATGCCATGTGTGGTTCTTCACGATAGACTCCCCCACAATCCACTAGTGGAATGGTATGAATGCTCTTGCATCACCTAGAGGGAACGAAAATAACAGAACTAGTGAACATTGACCATCTAATCTACCTATTTCTACCCTTCTGCACTCGCTGAGTCATGTCAAGCAAGCAGGGAACTCAGGGAAAAACTTGAATTATTGTACGCTTTCTACTGAGGGAACGCTCCAAGGACCTTGGTAACTATTCAAAACCTACAACATGTGCATGATATTCTTAACAACCTAGACCCTACTCTGGTGAAAACCCTGGGATATGCTCAAGTTGCAAGTCAGGTATTGAAGATTCTACAGCAGACCATGTGACGCATGGAGATGTATCAAGAGCAAAGGCATTCTCAAAGCTAAACATGGACTTCATCCATGCATTCCTCTTATGACAGAAGCCAATGTGCTTGGGCTAACAATAATCCATCAGCAAGCACAAGAACCACTCAAAGATTTTATCAAGGTAGCCACAAGGGAAGAAGGCTCTTTGAAAATAAATCAACTCCTGTCCTCTCCCATGATCTGGTCGAAGACACAATTTGAGTGTCCACGACTGGATAGAGGCACCAGTTCCCCACTATGACTATCAGAGGATTAGGTCTCCAATAGATTATAATTTGGCCCCTTTTTAGAGAAGGGCCATGACCTAATCATATGTTGTCGGGCTTTCTCGGTAAGCCTACAAGCGGTGCGCAGTGCGCTAGCCAGAAAGGTTTTGACTGGCAAATTTTGAGAAATTTGATGGAAAGCAACATCCATTGGAATTTCTGCAGATGTACACTGCTACTATTAGGGCTATGGGAGGTGACGACAATGTGATGGCAAACTATGTACCAATAGTTCTTGAAGGTTCTGCTCGGTCATGGTTGCTCAACCAACCAACAAGATCAATCTACACTTTGGAACAACTCTGTGACCTGCAAATCACCAACTTCCACGGGACTACGATTGTCCCGGGAAGTAAGGTGAGCTTCATCAAATTCGGCAAGTGCCCAATAAGACCGTGTGATAATATATTAAAAGGTTCAGTTAGGTTCGTAACCCTATCCCATAGGTTGTGGGTTTTTCTATTATCTAGGTGTTCAAGACTGGATTAAGGAACATGTAGTTTATAGAAGACATTGCAATGAATCCTCCACGGGCAATCATCAAGCTATTCGATATGGCCGATAAAGTTACCAAGAGCCAGAGCACACCATTGACGTGATCTTCGGCGGATCCTCCTTTTACGAGTCCAGACAACAATAGAAGACTATAAAACATGGGGTGAACCTTACCGATGCACCAGTCACCATCAAGCCATTCAGGTGGCCAAAGACAACTATTTCCTTCGACTGAGAAGACTACCCTATCCCTTCAACTTGATTAGGTAGGTTCACTATCATTGTAGAACCTACTATAAATAACTATAAAGTTAATCTAGTTCTAGTAGATGGAGATAGTTCTCATAGCATCTTATTTATGGGAGCTATAGAATAAATGCAAGTTCCTAAGTAAAAAAATAAAGCCCATAAAATATGCCTTTCATGGCATAGTCCTGGATCTTCAGCCAAATCAATTGGGTAAGTGTCCCTATCGGTTACGTTTGAAGGTCTTGATAACTTTTGAGCAGTAAGGACCTCATTTGATATAGTAGATTTTGAAACTACATATAATGGGATCCTTGGCCGACTAACTTTAGACAAGTTTCTGGTAGCCATGCATTATAGTTACCAAAGTGTCAAAATGCTAGGGCCGAAAGGGGTCATAATGGTTCAAGAGGACAAAAAAATGGCTTATGCCTATGATCGTAAGTCTCTTGAACTGGCCAATCAATTATCGACCAGGAATGCTAACCCACCTTCTATGTAGGTAAAGCACTCAAGGCCCAAAGTGGCTTCAAAACCCTCTGACCAAATCAAGGCGGTGCCTCTTGACAAGGACAATTCTTTAGAAACCATCAAAATGTCTTGCCGACTTAAAATATTTGTGCTATTTTTCAAAGGTTGATGTTAAAGAAAACCTTTAGTTCACAAATTGTTGGAACTTAAAGGCCTATGTTGGTTGTAAAAAGTGTCAACATTGGAGGCTATATCTCTGACTTGCAAGAAAATTTCTTTAACTTAAGAAGACATAACCTTAAGTTAAATCTAGATAAATGTGTGTTCGGAGTTTTCTCTGAAGAGTTTCTTGGTTTCCTAGTTTCAGTTAGAGGGATTGAAGCTAATCCAGATAAGATAGCGGCTATCAAATAGATGCGTCCTCCGACCACAAAGAACGAGGTACAAAAACTAACCTATTGTATGACAACGTTAAGTCATTGCATAGCATAGTTAGAATAAAAAGTATTACCTTTCTTTAAACTTCTTCCAAAATGTGGAAGTTTTGAGTGGACTAAAGAATTCGATGATGCTTTTGAAAAAGTCAAGAAATACCTAACAAGTGCCCTAGTTTTATTCTCTCCAAAACTGGGAGAATCTTTGTTCTTATACTTGGTTGCTACGCCATAAGCAGTCAGTGTTGTACTAGTTGTTGAACGTGGTAATATCCAATGACTAGTATATTACGTAAGCGAAGTCTTACATGGGCTGAAAGAAAGATATCTAGAATACAAAAATTATTATATGTCCTCTTTATGAATTCGAGGAAGCTAAGACATTACTTTCAGGCCCACAAAATTGTGGTGCCGACGACCGAGTATCCTCTAGGTCAAGTTCTCCAAATAGGGAATCGGTATGATGTATAACAAAATGGGCAATCAAACTTGGTAGTTTGATCTCAATTTTATTTCACGAATAGCCATTAAGTCACAGGCTTTCACAGAGTTCATCATCGAGTGGACAAACCCTAACCCATCCAAGGGCTAGAGTATAAAAACTATAACTAGTGGACTATGTACTTTAATGGGTCCTTGATGATAAAGGGCTTGGGGGCTAGGGTAGTCTTGGTTTCTCCTACTAGAGAAAACATAAAACACACCATCCAGTAAAAATTTTCTATTACAAATAATGTGGCAGAGTATGAAGATTTGCTAGCGGGGCTCTAAGCAGCAAAGGTGCTTAGGATTCGCAGATTACTAGTGAAAGATGATTCTCAATTAGTAGCAAATCAAATATGGAAATAGTATAAATACTCAAGTACAATGATGTCATCTTATCTTATAAAAGTACAGAAACTAGAAAAGCATTTCTTTGGTTTTGAAGTCCAACATGTTCCTAGAAAGGAAAACTTTTTGGCAACTTGACAAACCCTCGGTAGTCTCGCATGAAGTATTTCTCAAGCAACTTGACAAACCCTCGGTAGTTGAGCATTCTGAAGATGCTTCAATGGAGGTCACTCAAATTGACTCTAATAATGATTGGATGATATCAAACTACAAATATATTTACCATGGCACACTTCTTGAAAATGACATAGAGGCTGATCGTACAGCTCAAAAGGCCAAATCATATACTCTAAGCAAATATACACTCTACAAATTAGGAACTCACAGAGTGTTGATGAGATGTATATATATCAAAAGAATGATTTGCATTTACTATCCAAAATATATGTAGGAGTTTATGGAACACATCATTCCTACTAAACACTGGTCGATAAAGCCTTCTGATAAGGATACTATTGGCCAACTGTCCTCCATGATGCAAAAGAACTTGCGTCACAGTGCGTATAATGTCAGTTCCATAGCCAACAAGTACATTAACCTACACAAGCTCTCTAAACTATACCACTTTCTTGGCCTTTCACAACCTAGTGTTTAGATATTCTGGGACCTTTCTCAAAAGCACCTAGGGGTTTTAAATTCCTTTTTGTAACGATTGATACATTCACAAAATGGATCAAAGTTGAGCCAGTTGATAAAATAACAACAAAAACTACTAAGAAATTGATAACTAAAAACGTGATTACTTGATTTGGTGTTCCTAGTCGTATAATCACAGACAATAGTTCCTAGTTTTTGAGTGGAAATTTTTAAGAATTTTGCAAAAATCTAGGTATCAATGTATGTTACACTTCAGTAGCTAATCCATAGAGTAATGGGGTAGTAGAAAGAACCAATGGTATAGTAATACAAGAGATTAAACGTCAAGTATTCTACCAGTTGATACAATGATCAGGAGCTTAGGTTCAAGAACTTTCTCCTATATTATGGGTTGTTTGGACCATGACTAGTCATGCAACTGGAGAAACACCCTTCTTTCTAGTTTACAGAGCAGATTTCATGTTTCCTATGGAAATAAAGATTGACTCTACTTGGACACATTGTTATAATGATAATGATTGAGAAGATCATCGGGTAGATGATATTAATTTCCTTGAAGAATGGAGAAATGCAGCCTTAATACAATCAAGAGTTTACCAACAAGCTATACGAAGGTACCACAATTGTAAAGTAGGGCCTCGTAGCCTAGCTGTGGGAGATCTGGTTCTCAATGAAATTCAGAGCCAGGGAAATAGTATTAAACTTTCACCTAACTGGGAATGTCCTTAAACAATGGTCGAAGACACCAGACTAGGCTCAGTATGACTAGCCATGTCGGATGGACGTGTTCCTCCAAATTTGTGGAACACAGATCAGTTGCGTAATTTTTGTGTATAATGTATCTCTTTGTTTCTATATTACAATAAAGTTACATTATTATTCTTTCTTTTTCCAATGAGTATTTTTATTTGTACTTTATTATCCCAAGTTTGGTCACAAACTATCATTGTTGTCTAAACTACTTGGAGAAATATCCATATTTCTCTTGAACTCCCTTCTTAGGGATGCCTTTTACTTTATTGGCTTTGACATTTGTGTCGAACACCATGTGGATCGTTATCACAACCTTCACAATGAGGGTTCCTACGATAATTTGCATTCTTTCCTCCAAGGAAAACAAGTAAGAAATAAAGCACACAACTGATATGGCCTTTAATAGCTCAAGGGCTCGAAGGCTCCATTTTTTACTTCTTCATTATGTTCTTCTCTTGTTTACCCTAGTTGAAACATGAAAAACCTCTTAGTCAAAATTTCCCCTCTCTGCATGTGGTCATGCCCACTAAAAGGATTTTCTAGCGATAGTCGTTTTCTTACTATCTTTATTGCCAGTCAAAACTCGAGATTGAATACATTTTGGGAAGTTTTGTTCACACCTTTTGTCATCAGCTATCTTACGATCAGTTTGGATAATGATCACTAATAAAAACACTTATCTTTTTGCATACATTATTGCATATTTTCTTATCGTATATAAATCAACAAATTTATGTCACAGTATGTCTGATCATTTTACAGCTATGGTATATCACGATTATGGCAAAGGTATCTAAGACTAGTTGAAATCTTACACTAACTCTGTCCAACATGATTTCCTAGTACTACTCGATCATCTCAAAATCATAATCAAAGTGCATTGATATACTTAGTCCATCGATCAGAGGAAACTACAGTACATCTTTTCTTCTCTACTGCTTACTTAATATGATATACTACTAAACAAGCACTCGGGGCTAGGAGAGATACGACCACTCTTCAAAATTTGAAGAAACAACATAAACTTTATTTCTATCAAAGGTAAGTTTTTTACATACAAACATAATGCATATCAATTACATAAACATTAAGTACTCATTAGAGCTTCCCGACTAGCCACTATACGAGAGAGAATTGACCTTCATCTCTTCAACTATCTTATTCATGAAGGGCTTCATCTCTTCAAAGAACTTGGCTTCTTCTTCCTCTGAATAGTTGAATTCTACATCAAGTGCTTGAAGGTTGAGAGAAAGGTCGGAGGCCTTAAGCTTTGCTAAGGTAAAACTGACTCCATCTATGACATCGTCCCTCATGGCCCACTCATGGTTGCTCTTGGAAGTAGCCAGCAGGTCATGAAGGCTTTTAAGTTGTTGGCCAAGACAACTCATCTACTCGACCAGATCTTTTGAGGAAGAGGCAAATGCTTTTGCACCCATCTCAGTAAGTATGTTGTTGAAGAGAAGGATCTTTTCTTGAAGATTTCCTTGAATCTCCTCCTCTAGGTGTTGAAGCTTCAAGCTTGCTTTGAATGAGTGGCTCAAAATTAATCAAGACAAGTTATAAACAAAATGTACTAGTCAGATCAATGATCGAATACCTTGGTTTTTCTTCTCAAAAGGATGTTGTCATTGAACTTGGTTGACCAGCCTTCAATCGACTGGTCTTTGGCTTTACACATATCTTCAAGCTTCAAAATAATAGCGCCCTTTGGCTTTGATTCTTTTCAAAATCAAGTAATTTTGTTGACCAAGACAAGGAAAGAAGTAAGAAAGAGTAAGGATTTAGAAGCAATGACAAAAAAATCAAGAAGAAAACTACTTATTAATTGAAGACTCTTCTCCTCAAGGGTCTTGAGAAGCTGTTCATTCTCGGTCAAAGTTGACCCGAACATTTCTCTATCCTAATTGATGGTATCCTCAAGTACCTTAATGGTACTTCCTGACCTGCAGAGATGTTCGAATGGTTACAAGAAGAAAAACACTTCACTACCAGAATGTAATGAGAAGGGAAAACTCATTACCAATCATCAACTTTTCGATGAAGGTTAGCCCTCTCCTTCTCAAAGGCTAATGAGCGTCTGGTCATTTCTATGACCGGGGCAACTCCTTCCATTGGGGCTACTCAGAAAAGTTTTGATAGAATCAATAATGCATCAAAAGTGGTCTTAAGAACTTACTAAGACCGCTTTGCTTGCAAATGTAGAGTAGAGTTCCTCAAGGCCGGTCTTTAGTTTGAGGTTCGACACCTTCCTCCCCAAAGCTCCTCGAGTCTTTGGTTGTTGAAGTTGTGGCCCCGGTTGGGGATGTCCCATGGATGTGGAGACCTCCTTTGTTAGTGAGGAACTATTGATTTTCGGTCCTCCAAAGAAGGGTGGAAGCATTTTTACTTCCTCCTCTTCAACCACCACTTTTCAAGTAGAAATAGAAGTCTACTGAGACTTCATCTCTACTTCTGGACCCTTCGATGATGTCGGAGCCACTGAAGGATCCTTGGTCGTAATAGCCTCAATTCTTCCTTTGATGCCCTACAAAAACTAGAAGATTAAGAAGAAAGAAGTAAGGACTTCAAGGCACCAAGAAATCAAAAAGGTATGACCCTATACAATTTTTTACAACTAGCACATACCTTGTTTTCTTTGTCTTGATGTTGAATCACCCTGGATCATAGTCCAGAGTGCTTGCCTTCCTCTTCTTCCTCTTCTTGACTAATTTCATCAGAATAATATTGGTAGGGCTGGTCGGACCCTTTGTACTTTCCAACTAGATGCTTTCATCCTTAGTCGGCTCCTCCTCGGGGCTATCGGAGATAGCTTCTCCAATCCCCTTCACCTCCTCGGAGAACTGAGCTTCCTTGACCACCAGAGCACTTGTCTCCGTATGTGTCATAGAAGTCTTGGGGGTGGGTACTGGGTCTTTGATTTTCTCGGTGGCGGTTATCTCAGAGCCCACGACCAGTGGATCTGACACCACCATTGGCTCTATGGTCGTGGTACCACCAATTAGTGGCTCTTCCCTTTCTCCTGCCTTGTCATCAACTGAGATGAGTTTAGCAACAGAACCCTTCATCCAATAAATACATTCTTGTTAGTGCAACTTATCCATTCTTCGCATAAGAGCAAGTGTGGGTTTATAGGAAAAACTCTCAAAATCATAGTAAAACCTACATCTGAGGGGATTTCTGCCTTATTCTCATGCACTTTGAAGGTCGATGGAACCTAAGAAGATCTAATATCCCGTACAACTTCTTGATAATCCGTCATTTCTTGGGGTCAGAGCAGTCTTCTCCGTGCTTTCCTCTGGCTCTGTACCATCTGACTTGACCATCTGCACATGTCAAGAATGTTACAATATACCGGTCAAAAAAAGAAAATTTAGATGAAGAGAATCTTCTGTTACCTTAACTCTTCTGATCCTATCTTCCAGAGAAGTAACCACTAGGATGAAAGGAACTCCTTCCTTTTGCTTGGATTCCCCCTTGCAGATGGCCTTTATCCTCTCCCTCACCTTGGAAGGGGATGAAGCTACAAAATCCAAATAGAAGGAAAAACTTGAAGTTAGAAAAAGCATACTGTTGTAGGGGTGGCCCCCACCTAAGCTCAGCCGGCCTGTTAAGAGAGTTGTAAGGCCCAAAATGGGATATGTGTAGTGACATAAGTGCCCCTGAGAGGGATACTCAAATGTAAGGGTATGGCTGTAAAAACACTCCCCATGTGGACATATATATATAGTATAAATAACAGGGGCACCATGGTGCCCAGACTCCATGGGTGAGACTTTCCATCTATGAGTGGGATTTTTCATCCATGATTAAGACTTTTCATCCATGTTAATGACTTCCTTTCCATATTATTGTACTAGCACGCATCTAAAAGTAATCCAAAGGCAGAGAGGCTTGGTGCCCAGGCACCATGGTGTCCTATTTCAGCGTATATATATATATATATATATATATATATATATATATATATATATATATATATATATATATATATATATATATATATATATCATACCAGCCATGGGGAAACCCTAAGCACTTGCTCACCTAACTCTCCACTACCGTACTCTCTCTCTCTGTTTGATCTGTAGCCACAACACATACCAAACAAAAAAAATGATTCAACCTATTAGAATTCTCGATGCTTACCTTTTGAGGAGTCCCTGATTGAATCTTTTGCACCCTCATACCATATCATGATATGATCACATGATTTCAAGGGACTAATTCGGCGCATGGAGAAGTTTCTCACCACGTGCCATGATGTTCTATCCCGAGTACTAGAGAACAGCCGACTACACCAGAGTCAGCTCCAAAGTGGGTAAGAAGTCTCGCAAAAATTCATGAATCATGTAGGTTCTTTGTAGTTAAACCACAAAGCTTTGAAGAAGCTAAGAGATACAACAAGAATTGGATAAAAGCTATGGAAGATGAAATCCACATGATAGAGAAGAACAACACCTGCAAGTTGGTAGATTGGCCGAATACACACACACACATAAGTCATGTGCCTGTGCATTGTAACGGAATAAAAACCTAGGAATAAATATTATGTTGCAGTTATATATTTTGCTAAAAGGAATAGAAGTTAGTTTATGCTTGACTATATGATCTACCTCTAATATTACATACAACCAAATGTATGCCTAGAATGACATGAACAGCTCAACTAATCAAACACCTAAATCTGAAAGGCAAGTGCATGATAGAATAATATTCGAGTGTTTGAAGTTATGGTTAAATGAATACTTACCTTGATTATTCAATAACAATATCTGTTTTATATTGCGATTATGCTTATTATAAGATGACGATGATGACGAGAATTGTGGTGGGATAATGATTATATCACTTGTTCAATGTTGAAAATGAGCTAAAGAAAAACATAATCATTATATTATATATTGCGCATTCATGTTAGAAAGATGTGACTCCTCAAAGTCAAAGTCTGGAATTCACAAATTGCAAGTAATATATATTCCTGGTGACTTGGATCATGCCATTTTGCCATATGTGCGAATTTCAGGTTGAGCGAGCAAGAGCGCCAGTGGAAGAACGTGCGCGCAGTCGTCTCCGCCGTTCTCTCTGACGTACGCACCCAATGAAATTCGATCGATTGGCTCCGGCGACGAGGGCTTTTCATCGAAGTCAATCGATTGACACAGTCGACGAAGACGGCAGAATGAATATATATATATATATATATATATATATATATATATATATATATATATATATATATATATATATATATATATATATATATATATATATATATATATTCATTCTGACAGTTCGATCGGCGAAGTCAAGATGCATGGGATGCATGCAGGTAGCTGCTGGTGCATCATGTGCATCGTCCTAGCGACTCCCTATTCTTTTGCCCTTGCGAGGAACGCGTGCGAGGGTTCAAAAACACACCGCATGCATGGGCATGTGTTAGGTCATGCGTGTATATATGCATAAAATATGTTAGGTGTTGGGTCATTTGCACTTGAATTATATGTTAGTCGTTTACTCTTCCCTCCTTTCTTTTTTGGAGACTGATTGTCTTTTACTCATTTCTTTAGTATATCTCTGGAGTTGAGTGATCCATGCATGCATAGTGCAGCAAGGGTTTCTTATATGGAACATTCTAGATCACAAGTAGTTCTCTTGTACAAGTTCGAATTCACAATTAATGGCCTCTCTTTCTTCAAATTTCGTAAATTATACGCTAAAAATTAAAGCATCCATTTTTGTAGCAGGTTGTTCATCTTCCAGCCAATTCCCACTTAATTTGTTATTTCGTACACTTATTTATTTATTTTAGAGTTTAGTTAAATCGTATTGTTTTTTTCGCGAGGAAAAAATCGTATTGTTACAAGTACTCATTGTAAATCAGAACAATACGGCTAAAGAGAATATCCAATAACCTCCTTTGATAGACTTTGACATTTCAGTGAGAATCTCGTTTGCCTACAAATGTCACTAACAAAGGTTCGTGATAGACCCGGGCAAACATGGCCCAACATAGTGCTTGCATCTAGCTTGCTAGGACCATGTTGGGCTTATTAGCATCTTAGGCTTCAATTGTCTCGCAAATTGACAAATATAGACTATGCCTAGGCTTCAACAGTGAATACTGGTGGCTCATCTCGACTGACTAGCTACATTTGATACGAGAAATTTTGATATTTGACACTGAATACGTGCGCCTCTCAACTTTTAACCCTCAATTCGCATGCCTTTGGAAATTTAACCCTGTCACTGCGAATTCTTTTGATTCAAGGGATTCTCTTCATTTTCGCAGTGACAAGTGTCAAAATATAAAAGGAGAGAAAATGAGGAGAATCCCTTGAATCAAAAGAATTCGCAGTGACAGGGTTAAATTTCCAAAGGCGTGCGAATTAAGGGTTAAAAGTTGAGAGGCGCACGTATTCAGTGTCAAATATCGAAATTTCTCATTTGATACCGGCTCATGATCTTTCGTGACGGTCTCAAAATTTCCCGACAGGCCCGCACCACACCGTCAGGATTATAATTACCTTGGCGGGCATTCTATTTCGCCACAGAAAATGCCAATTTCTCTGACGGTTTTGGGTAAAACCGACAGGCAATTTGTTGTCCCAGACGTTTTTTCTTCTGCCGACAGGGAAAATAGGTAGGAGATAAGAAATCAGTGGCACAACAATTGCCAGGGGATGTGTCTATCTCATATCAAACAATGACATATGTGGAGTGCCGACTACATGACTTTGACACAAAATCTCATATTTTAAAACTCATATCCGAGCTAAGTAGATAATGCCGGTAAAATATCACACGCGTCATTGTTTCGCATCATATACATTGTGCCGGCCCAACAAATGGCAACTTCATGAACTCTTGTTACTTGTGACGCTGAAATGATGTTAACTTGTATGGACATATAACAACAAAAAAGTCATGTTGACCTCCACACATATATAGCAATAAAATGCCAAATGAGGTAAACCTTGTTATTCAATTAAAGTCAACCAGCAGGGTGCCTCTCCCCTTCCTCATCCATTCCTCCCCTTCCTCCCACAGGCCTTGCTTCTGCCGTCCGCCAAGCCTCACCTCAACTAGGGGGCAAAGTTAGAACAAAAATGATTAGGATTCACTACTTCACTATACATGCGTATTACAACATAAAGAATTTCTCCACAGTGAGATGGCAGGCGAGGCTATGTGGATAATTATTTTTATAAATAATCTTTATTTCATTCAAAATTGCAGAAATATACCCGTGCGAATATTTTTTACACAAATAGCTTTCAGTCGTCTAACCGTCGGGCGACTGGAAGAAGTCACCCAATGGCTGGGCGACACGATCCCAGTCGTCCGCCGGTTGGGCGATTGCATGTAGTCGCCTAACCAGCCTAACCAGCCAGCGATTGCATGATATAGCCATGATTAATTTTAACTGATCCATGCTTAATTTCTAAATGAGGCACTAACAACATGAAAGCATGTCGTCTTTGCCGTTTCGTTCAGCACTTTGTTGCCTTCTAATTAATTAAGAATCCTACTTAACTATCCTATATAACAAAGAAACTCTCCATTTGTACATGGTTTTACTTTTGTAGATGCATGGATTCTAGAAACTGTAGTTTAACTTTTTAATTAAGAATCCTAGTTAATCGATCTGGTGAGCCTAATTAGTGATTAAGAATCCTACAGTATGATTGAAACCGGCAATTTTCCTGTAGGATTCTTAATCACGGCTCACCAGATCGATTAAACATGCATGATCTAAAGTAAGGATTATTCTTTAAGTAACATGTGAGACTGAAACATGCACAATTAAGAAACCAATTCACGTAATTTACATGTTTTAGTCTTGCAGCATGCATAGCATCGTCGACTCGGGTTGGAATCGTGTCGCCCGGTCATTGGACGACTGGAAGCTATTTATGTAAAAAAAATATTTGCGCGGGTATATTTCTGCAATTTAGAATAAAATAAGGATTATTTATAAAAAGATTTCCAATGTGGACCAGGCTACACCACAGTGGGATGGCATGCGAGGGTGGCCAATGTTACCAATTTCTCCTGTTCTCCAGTAACCAGTCACTACTTTGCTGGGTGCAGCCATGCAGCAAGCACACGCACCTCCTAGCCGACTGCGCGAGACAAACACGCGTGGAGGGCTGCTATGAGGCGACAAGCTTTGGGATGAAACAAATGGACACTGTGGCTTATTGCAGTCCTCCTTCTTGGGCCAGCTCAAGGGTTGACTCGACATGCTGTAGTTGCCTCATGGGCCAAGGGATAGCGGAGGCTCCTTGTGGGCTATTCCTAGCTTCTTTGCACTGGCTTCGTTAGGCTTCAAGGAAGGGACCGAGTCTGGGTAGGTGATTCACACATGGACCAAATGTGATGATCCAGGCTAAAAAATTTATGGACTGATGTCCTGTGACATCGGTTGGCCCACAAGGGTTCCACCCCTAACCTCAATGCTAGCGTGCACCTATGTTGCATCGACACAGATACGCATGTCCGACGTGACACAACATGGACACGGGGATTCATCATTTTCCCAAAAATGTCGACACGAGGACACGACTATATATATTTATAATTATTATTACATATGTATAAATATAATAATGTAAGGTGAAAAATCATCATAATCATGCCAATATGCAATTAACACTACTACAAAAGGCCGTATATTAGATGCCACATCATAGACAGTTTCCCAAAACCATCTGTATTAAATACAATCACTGGTGGTTTAGTTTAGAGACTGTCTGTGTTATTTCCAGCCCTAAAAATCATCTGTGAAGAGGAAATATCACAAATAGTTTGTGGTTAAAACCATATGTGAAGTATCACAGATGGTTATTACCAAGAACCGTCTGTGATATTTCCAAATATCATGGACATTTTTTTATTTGAACCGTCTATGATACTTTATAGATGGTTTATATTAATAACTATCTATGATAATTAAGTCATCACAGACGGTTTATATAAAAAATCATCTATGATAATTTCACTATATTAATTTCATGTAGACTCGTCGACCTTCTGTCTTAAATTGCAGATCTACGTTGCCGCTTTGAGCTGGAGGCAGGGTTTTGAGGCAATTTGGTGAAAGGAGATTATTTTCCAAGAGTAATTATAGATCTACTAAGTTTTTGAGTACCTATAGTTTGTAATTTATTCCTAATTGTATTACAATTTACATTTATAGCTTTTGGTAAAAGGAGAATTGAAGATGGTTGATCTAGCTAACTTGATGTAGGGAGAAGATTATTTTATATCTAGCATGTTTTAGGGTTTAGTCAATTCATAGTCAATTTCTACTTAATTCAATTTAATTATTTATTATTACTACATATAGCTACTTAATTTAGATCGTATAAACATAGTATAGTAATTAATTTATTGAATATGTTATACTAAATTGTTATATGCATAACGTAGGATCGAAGCAGGATGTACGTTGGGAACCGTGTGAGTGAAGAGTACATTAATGACATTTCTGCTTTTACAAGAGCTGCCGAGGAGAATATGTTGAATAAGAGGGTGGAATACACGTAATGTCCATGCACTGACTGTGAGAATCTGAAGATGTTTAAGAGCCAAGTGCAGATTGAAACGCACTTGATTCAAAGGGGTTTCAAAAAGGGTATATGTCGTGGCTACGGACCAGACAGGAATAGAGTATGGTAATGGAGAGTTAGGTGAGTAATGGCTTGGGGTTTTTCCCCATGGCATGTGTTGTATATATATATCTCTCCACAAGGGGAGTGCTTTTACAATTATACCCTTACATCTGAGTATTCCCCTCAGGGGTACTCATGTCATTATACATGTCCCATTTCGGGCCTTACACTCCTCTAACAGGCCTGCTGGGCTTAGGTGGGGGCCACCCCTACAACAGTATACATGTTAGACTGGTCATGGTAAAGAGCAGATTATACAAGAAGGTAGTAACAATGACATCGCCGATTGTGGTTCTAATTCGGGTAGGCTGAATGATGACAATCTAGATCAGATGTTTGTGATGCAGAAGGGAACTGTGATAAGAGATAGTATGTTAAATTCTGGAGCTTGATGGAGGACTCGGAGAAACCTTTGTTCATGTGCTGCAAGTCAAAGTACATGAGGCTATCAGCGATACTTGAACTGCTGAAATTAAAGGCAAGCAATGATTGGTCCGACAAGAGTTTCATGGCACTGTTATGTCTTTTAGCAGACATTCTTCCGGAGGGAAACGAGTTACCCAAAACCACCTACAAAGCCAAGAAGGTTCTTTGTCCATGGGAATGGAAGTAGAAAGAATACATGCATGCCCGAACGACTGTATCCTCTACCGTAAAGAGTATGCAAACATGCATGTATGTTCAGAGTGCAATGCATCCCGATAAAAGCATAAGAATCAATCAGATGATAGTGAGGGAATAGATGTGAAAAGAGGACCTCTTACTAAGGTGGTATGATATCTTCCTGTAATTCTCCATTTGAAGCGATTTTTTCAAACCCAAAGAAGGCAAAATTGCTGCGTTGGTACTTGGAAGAGCGTAAGAAGGATGGAATGCTAAGACACCTTGCTAATACTGCCCAGTGGAGAAACATCGATAGGAGGCTTGCAGACTTTGGTGCAGAACTGAGGAATATAAGGTTCGGATTGAGTACAGATGGAATGAATCCTTTCAGTAACATGAGCAGCCGACATAGCACTTGGCCCATGACTCTCTGCATGTACAACCTTTTTCCTTGATTATGTATGAAGCGAAAGTATATTTTGCTATCGATACTTATCCAAGGGCAGAAGCAAGCTGGAAACGATATTGATGTGTACCTAGCACCATTGGTGGAAGATCTAAAAATATTGTGGATCGAAGGGGTACAGGTATGGGATGCATACAAATGAGAGAACTTCACTTTACACTTCTTGTTGTTCGGCACCATAAATGATTATCCTACCCTTACTAACCTGTTGTGCCAGAGTAGAAAAGGGACTAAAGCCTGTACTCACTGCTTAGATGATACCGAGAGTATGTGGCTGAAGCACTCACGCAAAACCATGTTCATGCGTTACCGTAGGTTCCTTTGGAGGGCTCACCCATACCGCAAGATGAAGAAATAATTTGATGAAGAGAACGAGGATAGTTCAACTCCAAGGTATTTAAGCGGAAAAGAGGTCTATGATATTGTTAAGGATTTAAATGTTGTGCTCAGAATGGGATGTAAATCGACGACCCATGAGAAGAATGTCTGGAAGAAGAGATCAATATTTTGGAACTTACCTTATTAAGAGTAGCTAGAAGTTCGCCACTACATCGACGTCATGCACATAGGGACGAATGTATGTGACAACTTGATTGGTCTCTTACTGAACATTTGTGACAAACACAAAGGATGGTGCCAACGCAAGGCTTAACTTGGTTGATATGAACATCAGGCTTGAGTTAGCACTGACAAAGACCGATAAAAGACGAACTTACCTTCCCCTGCTTGTTACAATCTATCCAAGGCCGAGAGAACTAAACTGTATCAGTGCTTGCACAGTGTGAATGTTCTATCTGGTTACTCTGCCAACATGAAGAAACTTGTTTCAATGGAAGATTTAAAGTTAATTGGCATGAAGTTTCATGATTGTCACATGCTGACAACACAGATGCTCCCTATTGCAATTAAAAATATTTGGCTAATTAAGGTCTGAGAGACAATTATGAGACTGTGTTATTTCTTTAACACAATTGCTTAGAAGGTCATCGATCCTAAAGGACTAGATGCTTTGCAGGACGAGGTGGTAACGACTCCATGTCATCTTGAGATGTATTTCCCTCCATTGTTTTCTGATATCATGGTCCATCTCATTGTTCGGATTGTGTGGGAGATAAAAATATGCGGGCCCATGTTCCTACATACCATGTACCCATTTGATAGCTTTATGGGAATTCTCAAGTCCTATGTACAAAATCGATCTCGGTTGGAGAGCATCATCGTCGAAGGCTATGCAACTGAAGAGGTCACTGGGTTCTGTGTTAATTACATGGCTCGGGTCGAGCTGATAGGTGTGCCTCTATCTCGCCATGAGGGGAGGCTCAAGGGTATCAGGACTATCGAAAGGAAAGTAATTACTCTAGATGTGGATGCGTATGCTTAAGCCCATTTCACGGTCTTGCAACACATGATTGAAGGATCCCCGTATATTGACCAGCACAAGGGCGTGCTTTAGCAACATAATCTAGAGCAACTGAATGTTTGGATCATGAGACAACACAACAGTTAGTTCAACCAATGGTTGAAGGAGCGACTCGCTAGGAGCTCGTCAAATGATATGCTAACATGGTTGGCAAAAGGGCCAACATTTATAGTTATGACATGATAAGGATATGGCATAAATGGGTACACATTCTATACGCAGGCTCAGGATATGAAGAGCACTAACCAGAATGGCGGTGTCGCATAGATACATTCAGAACCGATGGGTTGAGGAGCTCCTACTATGGGTTCATAGAGGGGATTTGGGAGCCCGACTACATGCTTTTCAAGATCCTCTTATCTCGGTGCCGTTGAGTCCATCTCCCACAGGTGAAGGTTGACAAGTATAGTGTCACTACCGTGGGTCTCAAATGTGTCGGATGTAAAGATGAACCATTCGTACTCGCTATCCAAGTTGTACAAGTTTTCTATGTAACTGCCCGAGCAAATAAGAAGCGCCACATAATTCTTCATGGAAAAAGAAGGATTGTCAGAGTTGAGAATGTAGTGGACGAGGAGAATATAATCAATTTTATGAGTTGCCTCCTTTCGGAAATGACATAAGGGTAGAGGAAGAGCATGACGAAAGTAACTACATACGCATTGATCGCCATGAAGGGCTAATTTTTTAAGAAAATAAGCAAGTGGACTGATGAATGAAACGTTTATATGACATATGTTCTGTATTTGCATATATGTGTTTGTGTGTATGAGAATGTGTGATATATATGTGAATTTACAATTATGTATATAAGAATGCATGATATATATATATATATATATATATATATATATATATATGTGTGTGTGTGTGTGTGTGTGTGTGTGTGTGTGTGAATTTGCATTTATGTATATGAGAATATGTGATATATTAGTAAGGAACATCACAGACGGTTCTATATTAAAACTGTCTATGATGTTTTGTTATTATAGACAGTTCTATTTAAGAACCATCTGTGATATTTAGAATTGTCTGTGATGATAAGTATCACAGACAGTTCTTAAATAGAACTATCTGTGATTATTCCTCTATATATATTATGCACTAGGGTTTGTCCCCATTGTCCTACCCACTAACGCTGCCGCCTCGCCTCGAGCCTATCGCCCTCCTCCTCCGGAGCTCGTCACCCTCCTACTCCTCCCGAGCCCATCACAGCCTCCGCCGATGCCATCGTCGCCTCCCCCGACTCTGGTGGTCTTCCTCCCTAGAGGCCGTTGCCCTCCCCTCGAGGCTGTCGCCCTCCTCCTCCTCCCAAGCCCATCGCCGCCTCCCCCAACTCCTACAGTTTTCCTCCACCGAGGCCATCGCCCACCTCCTCCTCCTGAGCCTGTGCCCCCCCCCGACACCGTCGCCGCCTCCCGTGACTTCAGCGGCCCTCCTCATAAGGTTTAGCACTAGGGGACTTTGCACAATAGAATATGGGCTTTGTGAATGCTCGATGAGGATAACTTGTCAGATTGAGATCGCTGTGACTAATGAGAGAGTATTATGCTAGTATTGATTTATCACTACTTGATGAGGATAACTTGTTAGATTGAGTATTCTGTGCATTATATTAATTACACATGCTCACGCTTGTGCTCGGTTTAGCATATTATCCTTTGGCTTGATTACATTGTTTATGTTGAGAGATAATAGTTTGATCTCTATACATTGCTTAGTTTAAAGCATAATTCCACCAACATTTAAATGACAAAATAAGCCTAATTTGCAAACAAAAGGAGCATATATTCTAAATTTTAGACATCACAGGGTATGAATATATTATTGATACGAATACGATTTACTTGAGGTAAATAGTTTTGACAAAATAACACTACTGCTTGTCTTTAGATATTCGGTGATGTAGTCTAGAGTTCAAAGCCTGACTAATTAGAGAAATTATAAGATAAATACATTATCGTATTCTAAATTCACCAAGAATTGGCTAAAGAATTGCTCACTTCTATTATCTTTTGACGATGTCATTTGCTCATTCTTCGACATCGTCACCGGATGTGTGATGCACCGTACTGTAGAAAATCCTGACAAGGAAGAGGGCTATCAAAAAGACCCGAGGGATGGTTTACCATCACAGATGATGATGCGTTTGGGACCTCTCTCAATCCTTGCTGAGCAGTGTCCACATTCCAGAGAATAGTCACAATAGTTACATAGGAACGGATTGAGATCACATCCGTTTCATAGAAGAAGGCGACCGAAGTTCAAAAAAGTAAGCTGTCGACGAAAGTTTTTTAATCGTTCGAGATCCTGGAAGAACACCAGGCCTCTGTGTGATGACATGCATTGCTAGCAGCGTGCAAAGCATGGAAAAACTTTAAGAGCCTGCTTGTTAAGCAATACATGGAAAAGGATCTGATGCCCTTCGACAAGTATCTATTCCTGGAACCGCAATGGCAAGAGTGTGTGGTGGTGAAGATGATAGATAATTTTAGGAGTGAAAGTTTGGCGCACAGGGTCTTCTAGGGAAAAAATATGCACCCCAACAGACTCAGCACCGCTGGGTATGCAAGTAAAATCCCACAATGGAGGCAAGAGGATGAGCATGCAATCTTACGGGAAACCTCCCCTCCATTTGCCAGGATCCCTGGTGAGCATGCCCGAAATTGCATAAAAGCGAGGTCATCTACCATGTTGTCGGGGGCCATCTCCTTTCAAAACCCCGCAGACGAGGAAGGGTACCACTGTCTAGAAGCGCTGAGTGTAGAATCTTCCCAAGGCTCATTCGAGGTAGTTAGGGAGAGAGATTTACTCTCCGCTACACTGAAAAACAAGGAGCACCTAAGTCGCACAAGAGGCCTTGGTCTTTATATTTCTTGCAAACATGGCTTACCAGAGGATTCCGAAGCTTACTGGTACCGATATATAGTAGCCCTACTT
The DNA here is from genome assembly GCA_036346575.1 of Dendrocalamus sinicus. Taxonomy (NCBI): domain Eukaryota; kingdom Viridiplantae; phylum Streptophyta; class Magnoliopsida; order Poales; family Poaceae; genus Dendrocalamus; species Dendrocalamus sinicus. Next base: position 6,382,735 of record CM070653.1, on the reverse strand, counting down.
CACCTGGTATAATTTTCTAGTAGTTTAGAACAGTATGCTATATTTGACATAAGAACAATGACAGATGAATAGGGATGGCAATCGGGCGCAGCGGGTACGGGTAGTGCTCGCCCATACCCATACCCGCGACCCCATTTTACGCTCACGGGCATACCCGCGAAGGACCACGGGTAAAAAACCTCGCCCATACCCGTCGCCCGCGGGTACCCGTCACCCGCAGGCATACCCGTTTACCCGCGAACTGAGATCCTGCAACTTTTGTCAGAAGGAAACAAATTTCTCATCTCAACTACAGATAGAATGAGGATTGCATTGAATCAGTTGTTTGAACTGACAGATATGTACGAAGACATCATAAAACAAATTATCATATCTAAAAACAAACTTTGAAAACACAGTAGTAACGGTGCCTTGGGTGAATCATGGATTCAAATAAAAGTTCAATAAGAATGCTAATTTTACTAGAAAGTACATCTATGTGTTTCCAGCTTGCGCTAAATTTACCATGGAACAGTCACTGAAAATTTGTACTATACACTCGATATAAACGTAAATTTGGGAGGTACTCAGCAATTGCTAAATCCAACCTTCTCTTCTTTTGAGCTCTTGAGATAGCAGGAAAATGCATCAACAAATTGCCTACCACATGGGCCTTTTTTCAACTGATCTAAACATGGGCACTCCAGAGCTTTCTGCACCTTCACATCAATTGGCTGCACAAGAAAACAATGCAAATTCATTGATTCTCTCCAGAGTTTCTCACAATGGTTGCATACTTGAGCATCTAGACCTAGAAGCAAAAGAAAAGTTTGTACCTCCTCATTCCCATCCTCACCAAAAGTCATAGGCTCTGCATTTAAAGAGTAGCATTAGCATAATGCATGCCACATCAAGTTCCAACATAAGTAACCTACGCTGCAGATTCATATTTTCATGATCTTTAGAGTTCAGAACTAGAAGGAATTGCATAATCTAATACTACTTGGTTCACAAAAAACTAAAGCTCACTGGAAATTAACTCATATAACAACATAAGAGAAACAGCTATACCAACTCTTCTGTTTTCTTTGATGGATGGTAATATCAAATTATCGACCCATAATCCTTCAATCAAATTATGGCCTCCTCGGAGAGGCCGTGGCTGCAGAGGGCCTCCACCGCGGGACGCATGTAGTTGTCGAGGTCGACCATGAGGGCGCGGGGAAAGCGGCTGAAGCCGAGGCGAATGCCGTCGTTGGTGCCGATGATACCGTGGAGGAACTGGATGCAGGGGACGATGTGCTTGTCTAGGCTGCGCTTGAGGAGGAGGGGCGCGGAGGCGAGCTTGCGGGGCTCGAAGCCCAGGGACGCGAAGAAGTCGAGCTTGGAGCGAATGATCCGGTCGGGATCGGCGGAGAGGAGCCACGTGGCGCCATAGGCCACCCGGGCGATGTCTGCGTCGGAGAAGCCGTAGCGGTGGAGGAGGGCGCAGACGGCGTCGGCCTTGGCGCTGGACCGGATGCGGCCGCAGCGGGCGGTCGCCGCGATGGTGGTGGGGGAGAGGCCGCAGGAGATGAGGTAGGAGATGGTGGCGCGGCAGGGCTCCGAGTTGGGGGTGCCGGCGACGGCTGTTGAGGAGTATCTGTGGGAGAGAGGGATGGCGCCGGGGTTGGACTGGAGGGGGCCAATGCCGCCGCCGCCGCAGGGGATTTGGCGGAGGTGGAGGAGGAGTAGCTGCAGGAGAGAGGGATGGCGCCGGGGTTGGACTGGAGGGGGCCAATGCCGTCATCGCCGAGGTCGTCATAGGGCTGCGGCTCGGGCAAGGGGTCGCGGGCATCGAAGTCCATGAGCAGCTCGCCGTCCTCGTCGATGTAGCTGCAAGTGCGGACCGCAGGGGGGATCGGGGTGAGGCCACAAAACCCTAGGGCAGAAGAGGCGGAGACAGAATAGGAGAAGTACTTACCGGTCGTCCATGGCGATGGCGGCGGGCAGATGCGAATCCAAACCCTAGGCGCGCGCGCGAGAGAGAGAGGAGGTAGAAGAGAGTAGAGGGGAGGAGATGAGTCGGCGAAGGGACGAGAGATCGACTCAGAGTCAAGTTGGCGATGGGGGAGGGGATGCCGGAGAGTTGAGGGGATTCGGGTGGGGGCGGCGGCTGGGAGTTGAGTGGAATGATTAGGGTTTTGTACTTTTGTTAGATGGCAGGTAAACGGGCAGGGCAGGTACGGGTGGAGCTTATCCATACCTGTGCCCGTTTACCCGCTGGGCAGAGAATTTCCCCCGGTTTCATACCCGTAGGCAAAAAATACATCCCATACCCGGCTCTATTAGGGTATTTACCCACGGGTGCAGGGGTAAACGGGCACAATTGCCATCCCTACAGATGAAGATTAATCACATTTTCATTTCATACCTGCTGATCCCTCCTTTTCTTCCACGTGTCGGACTCAAATAAAAAAACACAATACGTGACTAACTCGGTCGACTCCATCTTAGAAAAGAAGTTCAAGTAATACTCGGCTAGAAAAGTTCTCTTTCCATTATACGTGACTAACTCGGCCAAAACGTGTAATACTAATGTCCGTCTCGAAAACAAAACATGTAATACTCGTGTAATGCATGACAGGTGCTTACCATGCTTAGATAAATAGAAATTTACAATTATAATTGACAGTGGGTTACAATAGTCTGGTGGTAAACGCCTTGGCCTCCGAGCTAGGAGGTTGTTGGTTCGATTCCTCCACACCCCATGGTTTTTGTTTTTATTTTTTCTATTCTAATTTTTATCCTTTCCTGTTTTGTCAAGTGAGACCTCCTCAACTGCGTTTTAGTTGTCACTTTTCAATTTTTTTATCTCCTCTAGCAATTAATAACTATAGATAATATAATTCCTCCACACCAATTCGGCCCTTGTGTTGAGCAGTTAGGCCCACGAAAACAAAGCGTTGCAATAACAGATTATTGCCACGAACAATCATCATATATAGTAACAAATTTATTTCGTGGCAATACAAACTCATTTCATACGCATTGTATAGGAACCTTTTGCAACGCAATTGATGACTATGACAATGCAATAAAATTGTGGCAATATTGTCACCCACTCGCAACGAAATTCTATAAGGTGGCAATACCTCCTAACTATTGCAATGAAAATCAATATTATCACAACGCAAGACAACCGTGGCAATAAAGTCATACTACTCGCAACCATTTTCTAAATGGTGGCGATAAAGCCACCTTATTACAACGAATTCAATGACTATCGCAACGCAATATTTTAGAGGCAATACTGTGCACATATCGCCACGATTTTGGCAAAACGTTGCAATAGTACATACCTATTGCAACTAATTTAGTGTCGTTGCGATGCGTTTCGTGGCTAAAGGGTCGGAATCCAGTAGTGTGTAGAAAAAGAGCCAAAACCAAGCGTGAGACACAGCTACGAGAGGACATTATGGCTAAAATTAGAGATAAGATGCAAAGGTTGGTTAGAGATGAGATGCAAATATATAGAAAAAATCAGTAGGAAGCCTCCACTACTCTAGTGCTAGGCAACCCCCCAACCATTGGAGTAGCTGCGCGTCCAACCCTACCTTAAAAAGCAAGCACCGATTTCTTGTCGATGACATCCTGGTAATAATTATTATTTTTGGAATACTCGATCCATTGATAGGCTTGTCGGAGTAGCTAATTTTGCATCATTATGTAGATGGCTATGAAATGCAAGCTCTAAGTGAGATATACCTCCGTTACCCTATGTGCTGCTTAGGACCAGGCGTATCCATCCGGGCTCGGGGCCTTGGCGCACGGTGTATCTCTAACACCAGGTTTCGCAAAAGCGAATGTGCATGATGTTTGTGCCAATTTCAAGGTCATCCCGCTGCAGATGCCCCCAACGACGAGGTCATGACTCTAGGGTAAGCCATGGAACATTCATACAATGCCCCAAGAGCAACATCTGCCTGAAAGCTCCTGCACCTGTGCCAAGTCCATGAGAGGCATCTGCATCGGTGTCAAGTCCACTCGAGCTACCTACACCGGTGCCAAGTCCACAGGAGTTATCTGTACTGGTGCCAATTCCATTGGCGCGATCTACACCAACTCTACCTGCATAGACGCAGCAAGGGCGTGGTGCATCTACATCTTATGCCTGCTTGACTATCCTGAAGTAGACCTACAACTGAGGTGGCAAGGGCAAACCGAAGAAGACGGATGGTGAGATCCCCTACTTGTCGTTGACCCAAAAATTCGTGCTAGGTAAGCCATTGGTTGTCCCGAAAGAGCACCTCCTAAATTGTATGTGTATTACATGTAACAGACCAACATGCCGGAGGAACAACAGCACTCGGGTGTCAACGTCAAGGCCATGCCGCATCATTGCATACGATATATATATATATATATATATATATATATATATATATATATATATATATAGATGCATAATGAGTGAAGTCAAATTAACAAAATCACTGATTGGTTTCCTCGATCCACTTGGTTGCCATGGATATCATCAAGGAGGATACAACCTTCATCGAGAATTACATTACGAAAGCATTGGAGGGTCACCGTGACAAGAGAATTCATACTTATACCTTACAACCAGGGGTAAGTGCTACACTAGTGGCTATACTTGTTGATTGTACTTTATAAGCAACACGAACTAAGGTCTAATGACCATGACATATCTATGTAGGTTCTACTAGATCCTAATTGTAATTATACCAAAATAGAACTTGGTAATATACCTTGATTCCCTAAAGAAGAACAAAACCAACTACATAGTTTTTCAACAATTAATCGACAGGTAAACACATTTTCTCCACAGATAACTCTATTGTAGTCTTTCCTTCCTTCCCAATGACTAAGGCTAACTTTCTGGAATCACGTAGATCGTTCGCCATGTACATTGCTAAGGGACGAAAATCCAACTAAGGGATCGAGCTCTACAACACGATCTAGATTTTTTAGTATTCGATAGTACACATTAATCCTACACAACACTTCATAGTAATGCCTCTCGAACTAACAAATTCTATTTTTGCAGTGCCACCAATAGCCGCTGGGCAACAACATCTATGGATTCTATGTATGCCACAACATGCAACTACTCGTCGGTTCCGCGAAGAACAATCCCGAGTTTTGTCAATCTTGCCATAATTATTTCATGCTTATCTATTTATATATGTATGCATGACATTGATCTTCATACCGACAAGTTCCGTCCGTCACTACAACTCCATTGGAATAGGTCGACCTCAAATATATTCGAGGACAGTGTATGTACTTCTTGGTGTCTAAAGTCATAAAAGAAAATGGGGAGTTCCACAATTTATAATGAATTTCATTGGGATAAGATTAAGCTTAATTGTTCATATGTGTATTTGTATTTCTTTTCTGTTAATTGATTTGTGAAATGAATATTCCTATTGCTGAAATGAATGGATGTGAATTGGATGTATATACATTGTATTGATCTGCTTGTTTCAGAGGGTATGGCTAGTATTTTCTGAGGCTAGCCAAGAAACAGAAATAGATTTAGGAACATAAAATATACCATAGACGGTTATTAACTCGTAGCTGCCTGTGATAGTTGATTATCATAGACGGTTTGTAGTAGAAACCGTCTGTAATATATGATTTATCATAGACGGTTTGTAGTAGAAACCGTCTGTGATATTAATATATCACAAACGGTTTGTAGTTGAAACCGTCTATGATAAACCATGTATCACGGACAGTTTCTATTACAAACCATCTGTGATAGTCTGCATCACAGACGGATCGAAAGCTGTCTATGATGACCTCGTATTATTACTGACTCATAAATTCAAACGGCTCAAGAAACCGTCTATAATGATGTTGTTGAACCGTTTGTGATGACCTGTTGTACACTAGTCTAACCTGAGTAGAAAATAATATAATTAGTACAACAAACTTGATATATAGACTTGAACAAACAAACACAACAAAAAAGGAATGACTGATGAGGAAGCAGGAATGACAAGACATTAAAACAAAATGCCACACAAGAGACGACATATTTAGATATAACATACCGGAGTTGAGAGAAAGGAGCATGAGAAGATTATAGGGCTCACAAAGATCATTGTCGATCGTTGGAGGATGGAGTCTACGCTAGTCGTTGGTTGCTGCCACGGTTTACCTTCCTCTCATGCAAAAACCCTCATTTAAATGTTCCTATACATATCCCTGCTGTGTCCAATATGTATTGGAAATACAAATCCTTTTTTTCTCATGACAATATTTCGGCATGCGATAAATATGTGTTAAAGCCGTGCCCACGTCTGACATGGTGTTTGACAAAGACTCGGTACTTGACTGTCATGTCCGTGCATCAGAGGTATATGCACCACCCTAGCTCGCGCCACCACCGTCCACGGGGAAACTAGCAAGGGGATAGGAGGCCATCCAGATCCGGGTATCAATCGCTCGCCGCACAAGCCAACGCGGTGTGCACGCAAGGAAGCCGCTGCCATGCATCTCCTCTCAGCGCTGCCGCGCACAAAGCAGTAGGCGCGAATTGCATGCCATCACGCACTGGCTGCCATTATAGGTGGCAGATCGAGTTGGAAGTTTTCTTGAAGCTAAGTTTTATCACATTTGAGTCGAAAGTTTGGGGAAAATCCAAGGTTTTCAGATAATTTTCTGAATTTCATGTTTGAAATTTTTTGAATGCAAAGGCGAAAGGGGGAGGGGGAATCTGAATCAAAAGATTTTTCCGAATCATTTGACAAAAAAATGTCAAAGCTCCATCAGTCAAAGTCAACGGTGATAAAATAAACACAAGCGAAGGTAGTAGTCAACAGGAAATGTTCTGAAATTCCATAAACAGCGAAGGACCCATAAATGAATGATAAATTCATAAATCCCCAGAAAATACAAAATAATATATACTTGTATAGTGTTTCAATATTATATACTGCATGAGATCATTTACTAGGTTTTATTCGTCAGAACTTTATAGTGTTTTGAACGTTTAGAGAGGATTGAAATAGATAATGTGGGCCTTTCAAAGCCCACTTGGGCCTCGGTCTAGATTTGTTCGACTAGGATATTCAGGAAGCGAATGGGCCATTCAGTTGTTGGGTCGAGATGGAGGTTGCTTGAATTGCGTAACTGCATAGCCGTACAAATTATGTGAACATTAGCTACATGTAATCCCAATCGCTCTTTTCTGAGACCAAACACATAATACTGCACGTTTAATTTTGTTCGCTCGGCTGGAGTTCTTCGGAGAGATATGAAACTGCCGATCTATATGCAAACCGTAGTGGTCCATCATATCGAATACCCAAATTATAATGAATAAATTTGCTTAGTGCCATCGTAATCATCCTCGAGTTAAGAAATACCACCACCAAGGAGCTTGCCTTACGAACGCCTTCCCAATAGCCAAAAAATCTCTAAAATATCACTGAAAGAGTGAAATAAGGGAGAGCAAGAGCATGAAGCACTACCACATAAAAGATTATCACAGATGATTCTAAACCATTATCATAGGCGGTTTTTGAACCATCTAATTTTATGTGTATATGATAACAGGCGGTTATTATAGACAGTTTCTGTACCGCCTGTAAAGGTTGACTATCATAGACAACTGCGACCAAAACCCATTTGTGATATGTAATACATCACAAACGGTTCTATCTATAAACCATCTGTGATAGTATACATATCACAGACGGTTCGTACAAAGAACCATCTGTGATGTATTACATATCAGAGACGGCCTGTAATAGAATCGTCCGTGATGTATTACATGTCACAGATGGGTTTTGATCGCAGTCGTCCGTGATACTATACATATTATAGATGGTTCATACATAGAAACGTCTATGATTTGTTACACATCATAGAAAGATTTTGGTCGCAGTCATCTATGATAGTCAACCTTTATAGACGGTTTATACCATAGAATTGTCTATAATAATTCATGTATACCTAAATCTTATTCTATTTTTCGGTTAGCCTCAGGAAATGCTAACCATGCCCTTTGAAAATAAGCAAATGCACAGATATCATCATACAATACACAGATATCATAGATACACATATATCGATCACAAATAGACAGATATACCACAAATAGACTGAATGTATTGTTTCATGAAAGTACAATTAAATCAAATGTTTGAACATCTATTATTTCTTGTCGGGGTTGAACTCTCCATTTGGTTGAATGACCTCCACCATCAAGAAGCCGCATAGCAGTCCTCGAACTTTGGCGAGTTCGTCAAGATTGAATGCTCTTTTGTTAATTTTGACGCCCTGTCACTAGGAGTAAAGTCGTAAGCATATATAGGGCATGTTATTTTTGGTTGAAACTTATAGTTTTTGGTTGCGTCTCGTGGCTTTTGGGTTGCTCGTGCGAGAGATTATAGAGTAACAGAAACTCACGTGCGGTTTTTGCTGATATAAATAAAGTCGGTACAGTATGTACTACAATTAACTAGTAGACTCTATTTTAAAAAGATACTCCATTTAAAAGCTAGTTACCGTAGAAAAGCCGAAAAGTAGCTTTTAGAAGCTGAAAAGAATAGACCCGTATATATATTGATAATTATGAAATAATTATTACCAGGTCGACAAACCTCTAGATTCTTCTTCTTAGCACCCATAATTTCCTACATATGGCAACAAACATAGAATGCACATATGTTTCCCTGTATCTACTAGTGGCATTGCAAAAGTAGAATTACATACATATGTATAGTTAGTTCTAGAGGCATTATTATGAAGCGTGATATAGGATTGTTGTGTTGTAGTGGGTACCGAAAATCGTGTCCTGTATTGCAGTGTGGTGCTGAATTCCTTGTAGTTCTCTCTCTTGGTAACGTAAGCGCTAAACGACCCTCGTGATTCCAAAAAATTAGCCTTGGCCATTGCAACCAAAGGAAAGACTACAATAGAGTTTTGTATGAAGCATACATGTTGATTGTTTTTTCCAAACAGGTGAAGTCATGCTTGTTCTTGAGTAGGAAATCAATGTATATTACTTTGCTCCACTTTGGTACAACCACAATCAGAATCCAGTGAAAGCTAGTCATGTATGTCACCATAGTCATTAATCCTAAGTTTATATTGTGTATAAAGTACAAATGAAAATTGTATAGTAACTAGTGAAGCACTTACCTCTGGTTATAGGGTGCTAGAATGTAGTCCTTATCTCTGTGAGCAAGCATTCCCTTCATTATGTAATTTTTTACGAAGGATGCATCATCATTGATGCTTTACTCAGAGATCAAGTGTAGGTCGAGAAAACCCACCGGTTCTTGGCGTCGTCGGGCTTCTTAAATTATGTATCTATACATAAGCAATGAGTTATGACATTTATCGGTATTACATAAATCTAAAACTTGATTGTACATATTTACAGTGACCAACATCATAGAAGTGAGGCATCAAGGGCATCAAGGTTGAATAGTTCAAATAACTCTTGGAAGCCCACGATGATGTAGCCCATGCCGTTGTGGAAATGCGCTTCTATGTATCTGACAGTGAATCCACTCTGCCTGTTTTTCTGGTCGTTGTACCTCTACATGTACCAGGCATGCAAAGACCCACAAACTAGTCTATGGCTCGGTAATTGTGATTCAGAGACTGATGACATTCCGAGGTTGTACTGCCAAAACTTGGGAGGCACCTTAATATTCTTCGATTGGGCTTGAGCATCTTGCTTGAGGTACATCTTTGGTGCCATCTCCACGGGAGCCGATGTTGAATACTGCCGCTGCATGAGATACATCTTTACAAGTGAATGGCACGGTAGCCTAAAGGTTATTTTATTCCTAAGACAACAACTAAGCCCAACACACAACATGATGAGGAGGAAGAAACAACAAACATAACTTACTCTGTAGAATCTAACACACTAGAGTGTGTGATTTACCATTCCAAATAGATCTTGTAGTAATAACAAACTGAATCACAGAGGACAATTGTTAAGAAATAAGAACATTCAACGACGTATATTATTGCTACAAGGTCTCTTTGAAACACTAACACGTCATTCCAAATAGATCTTGTAGCAATAACATGACCTTTCCTTAAGGTTGTCTCTAAGAACTCTAACTCACTTAGAAACAACAGGTCCAACAATTTATCTCTAAAATCGAATCCTAGCTATTTTTTTATTATTTTCATCTCAACTTCCATCCTCATAGACCCTCACAATTTGTTTCTCCCCAACTTGGATTTTGAGTAATGTGACATGTATTTCGCAACAACTACAAGACGAACATTAAAGCACTATACATTTGGGCTTGAAAAGGCATAAAGCAAATTTATTTCATACTTTTTGAAGCACAAGTGTACAATACTATAATGTTTCTCTTGTACAACTACTACTTTGACTCGTAGTGTTTCATGCCTTTTTTACTTAACTAATAAGATAATGCTCTTTTTTTACAAGTACCAATATTTCATCTCTCAACCAAAGGCCAGAGAATCTTATTCCAAAACCAGTAGCCCACCCATAGAAGTAAGGAGAGGAGAGGCAGAGGAGGGGAGTATATCTTTCTCCTTTGTTCTAATGTTCTCTTTCTCATTATTTCTTTGGGATTTTGGTTCTTGGTGTCCTTAGTTGGAGCCAAGAGGGGATCCAAAATTAAAATGGCATCTCAGAAGCTAGGGCCTTCTCTAATAAGTTCCTTAGCTTGCTATGTTGTTGATAGCTCAATCACCATTGGGGAACAAAGTGAGGACCACAAGGCGGCATCTTTGGCAACGGCAAGGGACAACCATCCATGTTTTTATCTGCCTAAGGACCACATCGAGACCACCCCCAACAGCCTTACCACTTTCAGCCGAGACAAGTAGGCCCACCTTCCCTCCCACATCCATTTCCCCATTCTTTTTTGGGTTCCCCATCAAAAAGACATTAACTGATATAGATCGATGTAACACACATGAGGTAAAAAGTGGGATTTAGGATCCATACCTTCAGGAGTAGAGGTGATGGGGAGGAGAGAACTCATGAACATATTGAACTTCGGTTCCAACACACATTAATTGATATGGACAAATCTATTAGACATGCAGTAAAGAAGTGGGATTTGAGATCCATACCTTCAGGAGGAGAGGCGATAGGGAGGAGAGGCAGTGTCGGGAGAAGAGACGGCATCGGGAGGAGTGGCGACAGGGCCACCACATTAGGCAAGGAAGGAGAGGATGGTGATGTCAGGTTATGCGAAGACGGTGTTGTCGGAGGGGGCGACGAGGAGACGGAAGGGTACATGAGTGAGGAGTAAGAGCATAAACCTTAGCAGGGACCTTACTTATAGAAGAACTATCATAGATGGTTCTATTAAAGAGCCATATGTGATGTGGTAGCTTATCACATATGGTTCTATTATAGAATTGTATGTGATGTGGAAGCATATCATAGACGGTTTGACAAACTGATGTTGTCTCAATCTTTCGATGAGCAGGATAATTCCAATTGGGCGATGATTAACTCTCATGATCCATGCTACGAACGCGGCACATACGAACAAAGCAATTGCTACACTAATCACCAAGTCATTATCAACCGTGCCAAAGACCCGATTGAATTGATCATAAGAATTAATTCCTGCAAGCAATCAAAGAACAAGCAAGAATAAAGTAACAAGCAATCTGAATTGCAAATATATGATTGAATTCAAAAGGTGGAATTCCACAAAGGTTCTTTATGGTTGATCTAGTGCAAAGAATAAGAGTTTTTACAATGGAGAAAGTAAGCAAACGAAATCCAAACCCTAAAGTGTAGCACAGAAGTGACTATATGAGGATGACGGCTAGAGGGTTGTGGACAGGGTGTGGGCGCACACCCCTAGGGTTACAAGGCCCATGGGCCTAAGTGGAGGTGGCGCAGCACCAGCCCGGTCCGAAATCAGAGATAACAGCGGACTCTTTTGTAGATTGCGTCGTGCTCAGAAGGAATTTGGAGGTGAGGCTATATCTGTTGGAGAGAGGACAAGATAATATTCCCATCAAGTACTCATGGATCTCAAACGGAGTCTGTATTTGCTGTCTTTTAAGACCGAATTGAATTGCATGTGTTTTCTTTATGATCAGTTCCTGATTAAAAGAACATCACCTGCATTAGGTAGCAACATATTCTTATTAGAAATAAAATTCACTCCTAGAAATGAAGTTACCTAGTAGTTCAATTGACATGCGCGAGCTCTTGTGATTGGACCTTACAAGTGCATAGGTTCAGATCTATTGGTTCTATGCATGGAAGTGATGGGCTCATCATCCTCCCCTTCTTGTATTTGAGTCATCCTCGACTCATGCTCATCTTTTTCTTCCAAATATGGCTTCAAATCTACAATGTTAAATGTGGGACTAACCCCAAATTCTACAGGCAGATCAAGCTTATATGCATTATCATTAATCTTTACTAACACCTTGAATAGACCATCAGCTCTAGGCATCAACTTAGACTTTCTTGTCAGCTTTAGGCATCAACTTATATTTTCTCAATTCAAGAAATCTATCTTTACGCAATGTAACAACACTAGATCACCAGGTTCAAAAGTTAAACTCTTTCTACCCTGACTACTAGCAACCTTATACTTAGCATTCATGCGATCTAGGTTTCCTTTAGTTATTTCATGTAGTTTAAGGAAAAAATCAGCACGCTTCTTAGCTTCTAAATTTACTTCTTCAGAAGTAGGAATAGGCAATAAATTAATAGGAGTACGACGATTAAAGCCATATACTACTTGAAAAGAGCTCATCTTTGTGGTAGAATGTAGCGATTAGTTGTAAGCAAACTCGATATGAGGTATACATTCTCCCCATATCTTCAAGTTCTTCATCAAAATAGCTCTCAACATAGTTGATAACGTGTGGTTGACAACTTTAGTTTGGTCATCCGTTTGGGGGTGACAAGTAGTAGAAAATATCAGCTTGGTTCCCAATTACGCCCAAAGGGTGCACCAAAAGTGACTCAAAAACTTCACATCCCAATCTAAAACAATAGTATTGGGCATTCCATGTAGTCGAACGACCTCTCTGAAAAACAAGTTAGCAACATTTGTAGTATCATCGCTCTTATGACAATGTATAAAATGTGTCATTTTAGAAAACCTATCCACAACAACAAAAATACTATCTCTCCCCTTCTTTGTTCTAGGTAGTCCTAAAACAATGTCCACTGAAATATTTTCCAAAGGAATGCTAGTACAAGAAGAGGCATATACAAATCATGTTGATTAAGTCAAGACTTAGCTTTATTGCATGTAGTGCAGCGAGATACATAGTGCTCAAAGGCGCGCCTCATCCATGGCCAATAGAAGTATTCTACGAGGATGTCCTCTACCTTTTTTATGCCAAAGTGACCCATTAGTCCTCCCCCATGCGCCTCCTCTAACAACAAAAGACGAACATAACTGGATGGAATGCATAGCTTATTAGCTCTAAACAAAAATCCATTATTGAAAACAAATTTATTCCAACATCTACCATTTTTGCAATTGGACAAGGCATCTCTAAACTCATCATCAGAAGTGTATAGTTCTTTATTGCCTCTAAGCCAAAATGTCTACAATCAAGTTGAGACAACGTTGTATGCCGTCTAGACAAAGTATCAGCAATCATATTTTCCTTCCCTTTCATGTATTTTATGACATAAGAAAAAGTTTCAATGAATTCAACCCAACGAGCATGTCTACAGTTTAGTTTAGCTTGACTTCTAATATATTTCAATGATTCATGATCAGAATGGATAGCAAATTTTTTTCGACCATAGATAATATTGCCATGTTTCTAAAGTTCGAACGAGAGTAAGTAATTCCTTATCATAAGTAGAATAGTTCAAATTAGGCCCATTCAACTTTTCACTAAAATAAGCAATAGGATTACCTTCTTGTAATAACATACGTCCAAGTTCAATTCCACTAGCATCACATTCAATCTCAAAAAGTCTTGCCAAAATTAGGATGTTGAAGAAGTGGTGTGTTTGTGAGCTTCTATTTTAGAAGGTTGAAGGATTGCTCTTCTACAGGGCCCCAAAGGAAAGGAACACCTTTCTTTGTGAGTTCATTCAATGGTGCGATAATAGTGCTGAAATCATTGATGAAGTATCGATAATATCCAGCAACTCCATGAAAACTTCACACTTGTGTGACCATGTTAGGAGTTGGCCAACTCTGTATAACTTCGATCTTGATTGGATCAACTTCAATACCTTGTGGAGTAACAACATAGACAAGAAATCATACTCAATCGGTGCAAAAGATGCACTTCTGAAGGTTACCAAATAAACGTGCATCACGTAGAGCATTAAAAATAGCACGTAAATGATCAAAATGTTCCTCAAGTGACTTGCTATAAATCAATATGTTATCAAAATATACCACCACAAATTTTCCAATGAGAGCACACAAAACCTCGTTCATCAATCACATGAAAGTACTAGGTGCATTAGTTAAATCGAAAGGCATCAGTAACCACTCATATAAATTGAACTTAGTTTTGAACACTGTTTTCCATTCATCTCCTAATTTTATACAAATTTGGTGGTATCCACTATCATGTCAACTTTAGAAAACACAGTAGAGCCACTTAATTCATCGAGCATGTCGTCTAACCTAGGAATATGCTGATGATATTTAATGGTAATATTATTGATAGCTCTACAATCAACACACATACACCATGATCCATCTTTCTTTGGAACCAAAAGTACAGGAGCAGCACATGGACTAAGGTTCTCGCGTACGTACACTTTGTCAAGCAAGTCTTGCACTTGACACTCAATCTCCTTAGTCTACTCTAGATTGGTTCGGTATGGTGCGTAGTTGGGTAGGGAAGCTCTTGGGATCAAGTCAATTTATTATTCAATACCTCTAATTAGTGGCAGCCCTAGGGGTATCTCAGCGGGAAACACATCATCAAACTCCTGCAAAAGGTTAGTGATAGTAGGAGGCAAAGAAGTAGGAATATCCTCATGTGAAAACAAAGCACATTTGCACAAAAGACCATAGCAAAAAGAATTATTCACTTCTAACTCATTCAAACCAGGTTTGGTAGCTAATAGAATAGTCCACTTTAGTTTAATTTCATTACTCCTAGCACTTGTTCATTTTGTATTTTTCTTTTTAGATGGAAAGAATTCTTTAGCTACAATATGACTTTCACTCTTTTTCTTCTTCTTATTTACTCATTTAGCATATTCAATTTCATCTTTTAAAATAGCTTCAGGAGACATTACAAGTAAAACAATTTTGTTGCCCTTATGCATGAGAGTATATTAGTTAGTCCTACCATGATATGTAGTGTTTTTATCATATTGCCATTGTCTACCTAATAATAATGAACATGCTTGCATAGGTACGACATTGCAATCATCATAATCATGGTATGAACCAATAGAAAAATGAACTCGAGTTACCTTCAGCTTACCATATGAATTAAACCATTGAATGTAGTAAGGACGAGGGTGCTATTGTGTGGTCAAGGAAATCTTCTCAACTATATCAATAATAGCCAAATTGTCACAATTTCCTCCATCAATAATCACTTGACAAGAACGCTCATTAATCACAAATTTTGTTTGAAATAGATTGTGGTGTTGATTCTATTCGGTACACTCTATTTGAGCATTAAGGACACGTTTCACAATTATGCTAAAAAACTTATGACTTGCTTCAGCTCCAAAATGTTCTTCATCATGTTCAAATTGATTTTGCTCACCTACGGGGTCAGTTACAAGCAATGCATGCTCTTCATCAATATCACTAGCGGAAGTGCACTCACCATCTACTCTCACAATTAGAGCTCGTTGACTTGGGCAATCACGCATGAAGTGTCTGAATCCTTTGCCCTTGTGACACTGGACATGCCTTATGTGTCCAGTGGAAGCAACTGAAGATACACTCTTTATTGAAGCAAATTTGGTGGGAGCTTGAACTGTTGTTTCCTTGCTTGCTTTGGCTACACATGGGGGTGTGGAAGTAGAACTAGAGCACCCTCGAATTGGTGTAAATGGAAGGGGCACCCACGCTGTTCCAGCTCTTTGTTTGGAGGAAAAAGAGCCCCCAAAATGACTCATTGTTCACATGTATCGCTCCCTGTACTTTCCTTTCAGCTCTGCAAGCAAGATGAAATAAATGGGAGATATAATTGTATTTCTTATAGTCAAGTATACTCTGAATTTTCTAGTTAATCCCTCCAACAATTCTAGCCATTTTAACTTCCTCTGTTTCTTCTAAACCACAACGCAATAAACCAATTTGCAATTCTTGATAATATCCCTCTACTGACCTATTGTCTTGTTTTAAGCATTGCAATTTATTTAACATATCACGTGCAAAGTATGAAGCCACAAATCTAGTTTTCATAACTTTTTTCAAAGCATCTCAAGGTCTACGTATGTCTTATTCATTACGGCACAATTCATTCCACCAAATAGATGCAAAATTAGTGAACTCACTAGTAGCAGCACTAATCCTTTTATTTCCAAGAAATTCATAGCATGCAAATTTTTGGTCTACGGCTAACTCCCATGTAAGATAAGCATCAGGATCATATTTACCAGCAAAAGGAGGCATAGTGAACTTAATTATACCAAGTACATCATTACGATGACGTACCTCGCATGGTGGGTCACTTGTCATACCTTGTCAATTGAAGCGTTGTTGCCGATGATCATGATCATTTTAGGGATTGAAACCACCCTTGGACCTCGTATCAGCATCGTATGGGCTTTCTTCATCTTCTACCTCATCGGCCCATGAGCGAGCAACGGATGGGTTACAGCATGGTTGTACAACGCTGATAGCAGCGGGGGTGACAGCAGGAGGTGGAGCTCTTTCTAGCTCCTCCACATGTGTAGCAATCATAGCAAGATCATTATTGGTGCAATCTAGAACCCCCTCAAGACACTCCGAATGTTGACTCAACAAGTGTGAAAATTTCTGCATGATGACTCTCATGCGAGGCATGAGAGGTGCATCTTCTTGAACATTGGGCTTGCTATTCTCCCCTTGTGACCCTGAAACTGCCATTGTTAGTATCAATAAGAAAAACACACGAGTGTATAAAATTCCCTACGAACTAATAGGCACTGGTCAGGTCAAATCGAGTCACTCTCTCACAGTGTCTTACCAAGTTCTTACCAATGCAGCAAGGAAGTGGCATAACCGGTGGCTGGTTCATAATACTTTCACTTGTGAATTGCCCAACAATTACGATGAATGATACCTGGTGAGTTAGTAGAAAGTGGAGTTCGGAAGGCTTCAATACTGTAGTAAGCATTAGCAACAAACAAATCAGTAATGGCAAGTTGAATAATTATTCAAAGTACTAGTCAATGTTGCTAATCCTAGCCTAGAAAAAGCTAGCTAAAGAAGCCTAGTATATGAACACACACACAATGATCAATGTGACTTGATGTAAGCAAAGGAAAATGTCACACCAAGTGCTAGGAGAGACGCTAGCCCACTGCTCAAACTTCTATCTGAGGGCACAAGATTGTTCACAAGATGTAGAGCACAAGACAGGAATAACGTACAATGCAAACAACCCTCTAGTGTGAGCAGAAACAACAGCTAGTCACAAAGATGAAAGGGGGCAAAACTTTATATGGCTTATATATGCTAATTTGAAAGATTTTGACGAGATCTACAACTTTAGGGAAGACCAAGAAAAAGGGCAAAAACAGAAACTAAAAACTTGCGATGCAAATTTGGGTACAAAGATGGCTGATTTTGGAGGCCTTAAAGGGCAACTGGTGTAATTAGTCATTTTTTGGATGTGCCTCATTGTTAGCTTTCCAACGTGTACAATAACGTCAAAAACAGACACCGTATGCAAAAGTTATGCCCGTTTTACTGATGGTGTCTCTGAATCAGATTCCTACACGGACTAGAAACCGACTCGGGCTCAACTTAAAACTGCTATATTTTTCAATCCCATGGGCCAAACTTGCTAAAATATTTTGTGAAATCTTGTGGCTATATGTAGGTCTCCACCAATTTTCACTGGTTTTGGCAAAAGTTTGATGCACTTTTCAAAGCCAAGAAGGTTCTTTGTCTATTGTGAATGGAAGTAGAAAGAACACATGCATGTCCGAATGATTGTATCCTCTACCGTAAGGAGTATGCAAACATACATGTATGTCTGGTGTGCAACGCATCCCGATACAAGCGTAAGAATCAATCAGATAATGGTGAGGGAATAGAGGTAAAGAAAGGACCTCCTACTAAGGTGGCATAGTATCCTGCTGTAATTCCCCGTTTGAAGTGGTTTTTTGCAACCCAAAAGAGGTAAAACTGCTGTGTTGGCACTCAAAGGAGCATAAGAAGGATGGAATGCTAAGACACCATGTTAATTTCACCAGTAGAGAAACATCAATAGGAATTTTGCAGACTTTGGTGCAGAACTTAGAAATATAAGATTTAGATTGAGTATAGATGAAATGAATCCTTTCGGTAATATGAGCAACTGATATAGCACTTGATCCATGACTCTCTGTATCTACAACCTTCCTTCTTATTTGTGTATGAAGCAGAAGCATATTTTATTGTCGATACTTATCCAAGGGCTGAAGCAACCTAGATATGATGGATCAAAAGGATACAGATATGGAATGCGTACAAAGAGAGAACTTCACTTAATGCTCCTTGTTGTTTTACACTATAAATGATAATCCTACACATACTAACCTGTTGGGCCAGAGTACAAAAGGGGTCCAAGTCTGTACTCACTGCTTAGATGATATTGAGAGTGTGTGGCTAAAGCACTTGCGTAAAGCCGTGTACATGCATCACCGTAGGTTCCTTCGAAGGGCTCACTCATACCAGTGGATGAAAAAATAATTCGACGAAGAGAAACAGAACAGTATAGCTCTGAGGCATTTAAGTGAAAAAGAGGTCTATGATATGGTTAAGGCTTTATATGTTGTACTCAAAAAGGAATGTAAATTGAGGACCCGTGAGAAGAACATCTAGAAGAAGAGAATAATATTTTAGGACTTACCTTATTGGGAGCACTTAGAAGTTTGCCACTGCATCAACATCATGCACATAGAGAAGAATGTTTGTGATAGCTTAATTGGTCTCTTACTGAACATTCATGACAAAACAAAGGATGGTGTCAATGTATGGCTTGACTTGGTTCTTATAGACATCAGACCGGAGTTAGCACCAACAAAGACTGATAAAGGATGAACGTACCTTCCTCCTGCTTGTTACACTCTGTCCAAGACTAAGATAACTGAACTGTGTTAGTGCTTACATGGTGTGAAAGTTCTGTCTAGTTACTCTGCCAACATGAAGAAACTTATTTTGATCAAAGATTTGAAGTTAATTAGCATAAAGTCTCCTGATTGTCATATGCTGATGACATAGATACTCCCTATTATAATTAGAAGTATTTTGCTGGTCAAGGTCCAAGGAACAATCATGAGGCTGTGTTATTTTTTAACATAATTACTTAGAATGTCATCGATCCCGAAGGACTAAATGCCCTGTAGGACAAGGTGGTGATGACTCTTTATCATTTTGAAATGTATTTCCCTCTATCATTTTTTGATATCATGGTTCATTTCATTGTTCACATTGTGCGGGAGATAAAGATGTGCATGTCTACGTTCTACGTAGCATTACCTATTTGAGAGGTTCATGGGAATTCTCAAGTCCTATGTACGGAATGGGAATTCTTAAATCCTATGTATGGAATCGATCTTGGCCGAAGGGCAGCAACATCAAAGGTTATGTAATTGAAGAGGCCATTGAGTTATGTGTCAATTACATGAATCAGAATGAACCGATAGGTGCGCCTTGATCTTGCCATGAGGAGAGACTCGAGGGTATCAGGACCATTAGAAAAAAAGCAATCACTCCAGATACATATGCGTATGCTCGAGCCCATTTTATGGTCTTGCAACACATGACTGAAGTGTATCCATATATTGACCAGCATGAGGATGTGTTTTAGCAATAGAATCCAGAGCAGCCCGATGTTTGTATTACAAGACAACACAACAGTCAGATCAACCAATGGTTGAAGGAGCTACTTGCTAGGAGCTCGTCAAGTGATATGCTGACATGGTTGGCAAAAGGGCCAACATTTATAGTTGTGATATGGCAAGGATATGGCACAAATAGGTACACATTCTATACGCAGGCTGGGATGTAAAGAGCACTAATCAGAATAGCGTTGTCCGTATAGATGCGTTCAGTACCGATGGATTGAAGAGCTCCTACTATGGGTTCATATAGGAGATTTGGGAGCTCGACTATGTGCTTTTCAAGATCCCCCTGTTTCGGTGCCGTTGGGTCTATCTCCCACAGGTGAAGGTTGACAAATATGGTGTCAGTATTGTGGACCTCAAACATGTCGGATACAAAGATGAACCATTCGTATTCGCTAACTAAGTTGTTCAAGTTTTCTACATAATCAATCAGACAAATAAGAAGCACCACGTAATTCTTCATGAAAAATAGAGGATTGTTGGAGTTGAGAATACAGTGGACGAGGAAGAATATAATCAATTTAACGAGTTTTTTCTTTCGTAAACGGAATAAGGGTCGAGGAAGAACAACATGGCGGAAATACAAAACTAGCTACATAAGTGTCATCATCATGAAGGGATAATTTTTAAAATAAATAAGCAAGTGGAATGATGAATATGTTTATGTATCATATGTTCTGTATTTGCATTTATGTATATGAGAATGTATGATATATGTGTGAATTTGCATTTATGTATATGAGAATGTCTGATATATGTGTGAATTTGCATTTTTTTGTATATGAAAATGTGTGATATATATGTGAATTTGCATTTATGTATATGACTAAAAAGTGATTCATTGATAGTTCTACTGTAGAACTGTCCATGACGTCAATTTATCACAGTTGGTTCTAAAGTAGAACCATCTGTGATGTGAATTTATCACAGACGGTTCTAAATTAGAACTATCAATGATGTGTATTATTACAGACGGTCATAAGTTAGAACCTTCTATGATGTCTAACCTATTTATATTCAGAATCTAGGGTTTTGCGCGCATTCCCATGCACTCAAACTCCCGCGAGCACGAGCTATCGCCTCCTCCCCCGAGCACGAGCCATCGCCTCCTTCCCCCAGCCCGCCGCCTCCTCCTTGAGCACGAGCCGCTACCTCGTCCCCGACATGCCTCCTTCTAGAGCACACCCCCTCCCTCGAGCCGCCACTACCTCCCCAGCGTGCCTCCCCCTGAGCATGCCGCCTCCTCACTTGAGCCCATCACCTCTTCCCTGAGAATGAGCCACCGCATCCTTCCCTGAGCATGAGCCGCCACCTTCTCCCCCAAGCCGTTGCCTCTTCGCCAGTGCACCTCCTCCCCGAGCATGCCTCTTCTGCAAGCACATACGCCACCTTCTCCCCCGAGCACACCGCCGCCTCCCCGAGCACACCACCCTCTTTCCAGTGCATCTTCTCCCTAAGCAAGGTAGTTACCCCAGTCATCACCTCAGTACTCTACTCTATCCTCATGACTCATGGCCTCATGGGGTACATCATTCTTGTGACGAGCCTTGCCCCTACTACCTTCTCAGTGGATTGGATTGCCACTGCCTAGTGAGCTTTTACTTTCTAAAATTTCTATCATGCATAAAGTTTATTGAGCTAGTAGTTTTGTGCATTATCTTTGAAAATCTGTGAATAGTACTAGCAGTGGGAGGACTTTTGCATAGTAGATTGTGGGCTTTTTGAGATTACTCGATGAGGAAACTTGTCATATTAGAGATCATTGTGACTATCAATTGAAGTATTCTATTTGCTTTTGATTTTGTCGATTGCTATGGAAGATACTTCTGCTTCAATATAGTTTACTATTGTCCTGATTATTGTTGAATTCAATTGATAACATAGTAGTATATTTCTGTTATATACTTCTGGTTATTGTTGAATCTCTATTAGCACTACAGTAGTAGTTCTCTGTTTCTATTTGTGTTTATAGCATGCAAATGACTTTGTCTCTTCTCTGAGGTAATTTATACATTGTCAGACTACCAGAATAGTAAAGAGATAGTCACTTTGATTATTGATATATTGACAAGTGTGGAAGAAGGCCAAGATTTTAATCTTGTGCAACTCCTCAACTGAGCACAAATTCACAACTTTAATCTGTGCAATATGCAGTTCATACATGACCACTTTCCTGTATAGTTCAACATATTATCATGTGTTAGCGATTTGAATGTTTTATCTATTTTGAGATATAATAGGTTTATCTTTATGTCATTTACATACCGCTGGATATATACTTTACTGTTAATACTTAGATTTGGAATTAACCTAAAGCTATTGCTAACCACCTAATTTCCAAGCGTGTGAAGCTATCACTTCTATTATATTCATGTCACTTGGATTTTGAGAGATAATAGGTTTATCCTCATGTAACTGCTATTATCTTGTGAAGATGTCGTCTGCTCATTCTTCATCATCGTCGCCTTATGTGTGTGATGAACTGTCCTCTAGAAAAACCCAAGCGCCATGTAAAAGTACTATTGAAAAGGCCTAAAGGCCAATTTACCATCACGGATGTCGATGCGTCTAGAACCCCTCTCAATCCTCGTTGAGCAGTGTCCACATTCTGCAGAATGGTCGGAACAGTTGCATGGGAATGGAATGAGATCATGTATGATTCATGGAAGAACTTGAGCAAAGATTAGAAAAATGAGCTCGTGACAAATTTCTTTTTATTGTTCGAGATCTTGGAAGAACACCAGGCCTACCTACGGCGTCATGAGTTTCTAGCAGCGTGCAAAGCATGGAAGAACTTCAAGAGCATGCTTATCAAGAAATACATGGAGAAGGATTTGATGCCCTTCTAGAAGTATCTGTTCTTGGAACTGTGCTGGCAACAATTTACAACGAAGAAGACGACAGATAAATTTAAGAGTGAAAGTGCAGCGCACATGGCCCTCTAGGCAAAAAACATGTGACCCCACAGACTTGGCACCACTAGGTATGTGGGTAAAATCCTGTAATGGAGGAAGGAGGACGAGTAGGCAATCCTATGAGAGGCCTCCCCACCATTTGCTAGGATCCATGATGAGCATGCCTGAAGCTGGATAAGAGCGAGGTCATCTATCATGTCGTTGGGGGGCATCTTCTTTAGAAACCCCACAGACGAGGAAGTGTCCCTCCTCCTAGTAAGATATTGAACTACCTAGTTTGAATTACTCCATAACTTCATAGGAAGTGAAATGACATGTCAGGCTCTTACAGAAGGCGCTGAGTGTAGAATCTTCCCCAGGCTATTCCAGGCAGTCAGGGAGAGAGATATACTCTCCACAGCTCTGGGAAACAAGGAGCGCCCGGGTCATACAAGAGGCCTTGGTGTGTATGTTCCATGAAAATTAAGATTCTCAGAGGACTCCGAAGCATACCGGAGTAGAAAGAGAGCCAAAACCAAGTGCAAGGCATAGCTACGAGAGGACATTTGTGCATCCCATAGAGACGAGATCACGGATGCCATCAGAGATGAGATGCAATGACAGATAGAAAGCATGTAGGAAAGGTTTAGGGGAAATCAGTTGGAAGTCCCCGCCGCTCCCCCAATCATCGGAGTAGCTACACGTCTAACCCTACCTCAGAAAGCGACCATAAATTTCCTGTCGGTGACATCTTAATTATTATCTCTGAAATGCTCAATCTATTGATAAGCCTGTTGGAGTAGCTAATTTTGTATCATTATTTAGGTGGCTACGAAATGCAAGCTCTAAGTGAGATATGCCTCCATTGCCCTGTACGCTGCTTAGGACTAGGCGTATCTATCCAGGGATAGGGCCTTGGCGCATGGTGTAACTCTAGTGTCAAGTTTCGTAAAAGTGAATGTGGATGGTGTTCATGCCAATATCAAGGTCGTCCCACTGCAGATATCCCCAAGTGATAATGTCGTAGCTCTAGGGCAAGCCATTGGAGCATTAAACTAGTGGCTCAAGAGGGACATCTATATGGAGGCTCCTGCACTAGTGTTAACTTCACGAGAAAGTCCTGCACCAGTGCCAAGTCTACAAGAGCTATCTACACTGGAGCTACTTGCACTGGCGTGGCAAGGGCGCGGTGAATCACATGCATCTACATCTCGTGCACAGTCGACTACCGTGAAGTCGACCTCTAAACAGCGAGGTGGCAAGGGCAAATCGAAGAAGACCAATGATATCATCTACTTACGATTGGCCCAAAAATTTGTGCTAGGTGAGCCAATGGTCATCCTGATAGAGTGCCTCGAAACCCTAGGACTAGCTTACTAGAGATTGCATGCATGGTACATGAAATAGGCCAACAAGCAAGATGAACAACGGTGCTCGGGTGTCAACATCAAGTTTAGGCATCATCATTTTCAACACGAGATTCATGACTATATCTTCACAGTGACCTTCAAGGACTTTTTCATTCTCTTTAACCTCGACGCCCTCGATGCCTCACTCATTCGATGCTTGACACTATAAGTGTGTACAATTATGGTTTATATTTATGTAATACCAATAAATTTCATATATAACTCCTTGCTTTTGTGTATATATATACATGGTGACTAAAGCCAGACTAGCGAAATCACTAGTAGGTTTTCTCAACCCACCCTTGGTCTCCATGAATATCATCAAGAAAAATACATCCTTCATTGAGAATTACATGACGAAGGCATTGGTGTCTCACCGCAACAAAGAATTTATACTTATGCCCTACAACCAGGGGTAAGTACTGCACTAGTGGTTATATCTGTTAATTTGTACTTTATAAGCAACACAAACTTTAGTTTAATGACCATGATGACATACTTGTGATAGGTTCCACTGGATTCTAATTATAATTATACCAAAATGGAACAAGATAATATACCTTGATTCCCTAAAGAGGACCAAAACTGACTTCATAGTTGTTCAACAATTAATCAATAAGTAAACACATTTCCTACATAGATAATACTATTATAGTCTTTCTTTCCTTCGCAGCGACTAAGGCTAATTTTTTGAAATCACATAAGTCATTCACCGAGTACGTTGCTACTGTATAAAAATCCAAGGGGGGGAATGAATGCCCTACGACACGATCTACATTTTCAGGTATTCGCCAGTACACATTAATCATATATACCACTTCATAGTAATACCTCTCAAACTAACAAATTCTATTTTTGTAGTGCCACCAGTAGCTGTCAGGCAACACTTGTGGATACTATATTTGCCACAACATGGAACTACTTCTTAGTTCCACGATGACCAATCATCCTCAGGTTTGTCAATCTTGCAATAATTATTTCATACTTATCAATTTATGTGTATGCACAACAGGCCGACCTCCAAAAAATTTGAGGATAGTGTGCGTTCTTCTTGATGTCTCATGTCATAAAAAAGATGGGGAGTTCCAGAATTTACAATGAACTTGATTGCGATAAGATTGAACTTAATTGTACATGTGTGTATTTGTTCATGAATATGGTTAATTTTTTATTTGAGTTAATTGATTTGTGAAATGGATATTCTTATTTCTAAAATGAATGTGAATTGGATGTGTACATGTACTTATTGTGTTTCTGCCTGTCAGAGGGCATGGCTAGCATTTTCTGAGGCTAGTCAACAAACAGAAATAGATTTAGAAATACAAAAGAATATCATAGATGGTTATTAACTCATAACCGTCTGTGATAGTTGACTATCATAGACGATTTATAGTTGTCGGACCCTAAAGCAGCAACTTCTGGATCCTCTGTGTTAATCACACTAGTCTAGAATCAGCTACTGCACACAATGGATAACAAAGATAAATATCAATCATAATGATATTTATTCATTAACAAAATATATGCCTGAAGGCCAAAGTTTACATCCGTGGCCCATAGGCCAAATTTAAATTATAGTAGCGAAAGAAAAACACCGAAGTGGAAGAAGTCCACTGAGCCTGCCCACAGTCAAACAATAGTAAGATACGGCCTACTTGTCCAGGTCTTCACCATAGTCAATGTTGTCCTCCTCTAAGATGAGATAGAAAGGGTGAGTACAAACCTGTACTCCGCAAGTCACACATGAGAATACAATATAATGATAAAGGCAACAACGGATGGCATATAGGGTTATTTGAGCGTAAAGTAGATTTAAAGAAATACAATAAATAGATTGAAAATTGCTAAATTTAATACAGTAAGTAAAGACAGTAATTTAAGCAAAATAATATCGTTAGCGTAGGTACCGACCTGATACTAACATAACCACGGGCATCCCACCCGGACCATCTTTTTCCAAAAGATCTCATATGGATTCCATCTATCCATAAGCCTTTTACATACCATTTTGAAAAATAAAGTCTAATCTATAAAAAACTTTACTCAGCATGCCTATGACCATGGGCATGGCTACCAAGGATAGTTTATACACTCTGCAGAGATTGTATAACTTCACCCATAAGATATGATTAACTCATTATGTCAGCCACTACACGCTTTCATATGTGTGCGACTGAGTAATCATAACAAGATCTTTACAAAGCTAAGCCATCAATCTGGCCATACCTCCACTAAGATTTCACCCCAATAAGAAATCCACCAAATCAGGGCTCCCCTCTTATACTATGTAAGACTTCCCATGGCCTACGCCACACTCACATTCAGCCTATAGCAAGATTGAGGTTGGGACCTGCTAAGTAGTTAGACAGGACTGTCTCATACCAGGCTTATGGTAGTGCGATAGGGCTTTGTAGTAGTAACTCATAGTTCAGTTCTTCATTGACTTAGGCACTTCCCACATACCCCTTGTACTTGGCATCAACATTGTGTCACTAAACAATGACGTGTGTTAGCAATCACCCACCACCCAATCATTTGCCTAAGTCTAAACCAAGTTTTACATTTTACTTTGAAACATTTCATAGACTTTGTTGACTCACCGAAGTCAAGAATATATTTTAAAAGCGCATCATTTTATGTGAAAATGTCAACCCAAGCCTAAAGGTATAACTATGCAGGTCTAAGCATTTGCTATAAAATTCTCTAGCCATACTAGTGTACTAACTAGAGTTTTATTCTAAGATGACAAGGTATCGGGGAACAATATCAACAGAGGAATTATCCAGTAGGCAATAGCTAAGTTAAAAGATGAATTGAAATACGTTAAATAAAAAATATGTATGCAGAACAATTTAAAAGAACATAATTTTATTTTGCAATCTGGGATCAACTTATTCAAGGTGTGTAACTTGCTTTGCTCCACAGATTGATGGTTTTCGTTGAAGTAGAACTCTTCCAAATTGTCTTTGTCTACACGTGAAAATAACTAGCCAAACCTAAATAAAATTCAAATAAACTCCAAAAATTAAAAAGGAGGGTAGAAATATATAGATTAGATTTTTTTTCTAAATTTAGAATTTTGAATGGGTTCAATTAGAGTTAGGATGAAAGAGAACGGGCTTCCGGAAGTTTAAAATCTAAAGAAAAAAGAAAAACTAGAATTTCTGGAATTATTTTTCTAAAGAAAAAGGGTTTATGATGTCAGCAAAGGAATTTAGAATTTTGGCTGATTTATTTTTCTAAAGAAAATTTGGTTTATTACATCATGCTGACGTCAGCCCTAGGTTTGATTTTTTTGGGCCTGAGGCTGACATGTGGGCCCAGTCTATCATGGACCGAGTCCATGGACCAATAGTCAGCTGAGGTGGCAAGGAATGGGTGGCATGGTGGCTGACTGGACTAAATTGCCGATGTTACTGCCAGGTGTCTGACACGTGGCAGACATGTGGCTTGGGAGGGTCGGGGTGCTGATGTGGCAGGCCACGTGGCACTGACATGGCACTAGAGGTGGCCTGGTGCTGATGTGGCTTGCCATGTGGCAGATGACTTGAGCAAAATGCTGATGTGGCATGACACATAGCTACAACAAGGACCAGGAGATTGAAGCAACTATTGACTGTGCCTAATGCACTAGTGTGCAATCTTTTGCCGAGGTGGATTGCCCTATGGCGCCTCATGGCGTAACATGTTGGTTGTGCGGTCTAAGTTGGCTTTGCGGCACAGGGGCTCATGGGAACCAATGCACACCGACAACGTGGTCCATGGCGGGGCTTGGCAAAGAGTGAAGAAAGGAGAGGAGACCGTGGGGGTTTCGACTCACCTGGGCGAGGAGCTCGGGGAAGCTCATAGGTGGCCAACGACGGGCGAAGATGACGGCAACGCAAGGGTCTCCGGCGAAGTTGAGCCCCCAGCGGTGCTCTTCAATGGTGGAGGGTTGGGCGAGAACCGCGAGCGTACGGTAAAGCCAGTAGAGTCATCGGCGCTCTTTGGGGTAGCCGAAGTGGAAGGAGCATGCCGCTACAACGCTGTGGAGCTCGGGAGGCACAATGCAAGGTGGGAGGTGGGGTAGGGCGAGATGAGGGTGCTCGAGGCCCCTTTCTATAGGGTGGAGGGGAGCATGGCTTTGGGAATTTATCACTATAATTCACGACTGACGGAAGGAAAGAGAGAGGAAAGAAGGAAGGCACACGGGAAAGGAAGGGAATAGGGGAAAGAGATCAGGGTGCGTGCTGGCTGGAAGAAGGAAGGAAGCGATAAGGGAGGGGATCTCGGGAGGAAAGGCGATGGAGATGGCGGCGGCCGGTGAGAGAGAAGAGGGAGATGAGTGGGAGGTAGAAGATGGTGGGGTGGTCCATTGGAAGTGAGAGGAAAGGAGGAAGGAGAGAGTGGGTGACGGGGAGGAAGGTAACGGCTGACAGGCGGGGTCGAGGCGGAGGAAGAGGAGAGGTGTGGGGGCATGGGTGATGATGCCATTTGGCGATGGGGCAGATTGGGACTATCCACATCAAGGCCCGGGGGGGAGGATTAAATTTAAAATTTGATTTTCAAAACTTCCAAAAGTAAAATAAAAGCTTAGAAAATCGTAAACAAAGCCTGAAAATTTGAGAAAAATGCACAAAAATCTCTGGAGATGTCCTAGACTTACGAAAATTATTTCCAACTTGATTTAGTCTTTAGTTTATATATTGAAAATACTTTTTAGTTTTAAAATAAGATTTTAAGCTCTAGAATATCATAGAAAATCCAGATAAAAGCCAAATGATTTCACATGATTAATTTGAATTAGGATTTTTATTGAAATTCAAAATGTACTTTATTTAGTAGTATTTTATGTTTTTACTTAAAATACTTTTCAGAATAAAGCCTTTTTAAAAGTAGAAAATCAGGGCATATAAAATCAAATTTTAGGCAATCAAAGAACACTGATTTTTATTTTAAATTAAATTAATTTTTTACTAATAATCTTTGAAATAAATAGCTGGGCTGTTACAGTAGTAGAAACTGTCTGTGATTGTTGACAATTATAAATAGTTATAATTTAATAACTGTCTATGATAGTTTGTATCACAGACTGTTTAAAAACCGTCGGTGATGATCTCGTATCATTACTAACCTATAAATTCAGATGGCTCACGAAACTGTTTGTGATAATGTTTTTGAACCGTCTGTGATGACCTTTTCTGCAGTAGTGCAAATTCATTTACAAATCAAATATCTAATCATTTGTTTATTTTTATTCCAAATTTGTATGTGATTTGGATTGTGCTTGCCATGAGTTTCATTTTAGTTTTAGGCTAGAATTCGTATAAAAACCAAATTTTATTTTCTTTTAGTTATTATTCTGAATTCATATGGAAATCAATTTGATAATTTTATTTTATTTTTTATTCCTAATTTTAGATAATTTGGATTGTACTTATCATGGACTCTTTCTTAATTTGCTTTTTCATTTAATTATTTTTGTGAATTTTAGTTATTTATGGATGTTACTTTGGAAGTTCCATGGAAATTAAATTGCTAATTTTAAAATTTTAATTCTGAATTTCTTTTAGTTTGGATTGTTCTTTACATGGACTCTTTCTTCTTGGAGTAATTTTTTTAGTGCCATCACAAAGATCCACAACTTGGAAAAATACCATCACAAAAGAGAGGAGCTACAAAATACCATTGCAATCCCAAAAACTACGAAAAATACCATCGTCGTAACATTTTCTATTCAAAAAAGCCATTAGAACCTTTCTTGGAGGGGGAAAAATTTAATAAATACCAACATTACCCCTGTGTTCTTCCTCCCCCATTTGCCCTTTGTGCTGACAAATGGGCAGCACTTTCAAGGGAAAAACTAACTAGTGGGGCCAAAGGATAGGAGAGGCAGAAAAAGCAGAGAGGGGAAAGCAGATGAGCGGGCAGCAAAGGCTCTGGCCAGCGGCGACTGTGGTGAACATTGAGGTGGAGGTCAAGGGAGACAGCCAAAACGGGTTGGCACAGCTTCAGGACTGCAATAGGTGGCTGCGGCGTGGACAGGGGAGCTCAGAAGCGGCACTGGTGGCATCTAGACGATAGCCACAGCATGGGCAGACAGTGACGATAGTGCTCCGATGATGATCTTCAGGAACAGGCACAAGAATGAGCACGGTGATGGTGAATGAAATCTTCCGATAGGAGTGGTGTGGCCGGATTTGGCTGGATATAATGGGTGGCGCGGCGGTGGCATTCCATGGTGGCAGATCAGCCGAATAGACATGGGGAGAAGGTACTGGAGATGGAGGCATTGCTCTTGGTGCAATGAATTTAGGAGAAGCTCATCGAGGACGACGAATTTGACGTCGGCAGCAAGTTCAACTAAGTCACGAAAGATGACACAAACCCGGCAATGAACTATGAGAAAAGAGAAATTGATTGAGGGGAAATATTGATAACATGCGAGAACACGGTGCAAACAAAATTGCGAGAAGATCACTAGAGCAGCGGGACAGTTCGACGGGCGATGGCACTGACAAATTTACTCACATTGATGGGTAGATTTTTCTCAAGTGTATAATTAGTTATTTTTATATATCTAAATCAACTATCAAATCTTAGATTTGAAAATTAGGACCCATCAAATTAAAGATTAGATATTTTACTTTTTGTGAGAAATTTTTAGCATATTTTTCTTGTTTCTGCTAACTCTAAAAGATTTATCATCGACTTGTAGCATATAATAAGAGATGACTCCTGGAGAGTCCATGAGTTTCTTGCATTTTGTATTCTTGCTCTTTGGTCAACTTGCAATTTCTTCACCCTCAGCTTACGTTGAGTCCTAACAGAAATGCCAACATTTCATTGACATGGTAACTTAAATAAGTTGATGCTGCCCTAACAAAAACTTGTCAATCAAGTAGAGCCAATCAAGCCGAGTACTACAACCCTATGTCAAATCTAGCAACAAAGTCCACTACAATAAGTACAAAAACCGGCTTTTTTTCCTGACAGCTCTCACAATGCCAAACAAAGAATAAGAACGGCATAGAATAGTCACGGGTCTACAGTAGACTGTGAGAGGGAGTCTGTAGCTGCACGCATGTACATACTGCAAAAACACAAGCTTGTGCACGTCGGCACCAAGCATTCAATGGCCTGTTGGCCATGGACCTAACAATGTTGACAATGCCGACTTGAAAAAAAAAAAGCAAGAACAGTTCCCTGGACAGGTCAATTAATCTGAACTCTGCAGTTCCTCTCAAATGCACAACCACAATAGACATGTATAGATCTTTCTCGCCGTTGCCGACAAAAACAGATACTACTACGCTCACCAGCTCCTAGCGTTCCTATCTATTGATGAGCGCGGGTTCCCTTTACGGTGTAATTCTGTATCCGCAAAATAAAAAATATTGCTGAAAAAAGGTCTTTCATTTTCATGGTATGCTACATGTAAATTGTCCCAGAACAGATGACAAAATTTACTCCTATTTCTGTAAGATGTCAACGCCATTGTCAAACCTGTAACAACTTCAATTTGCCCCTGGTCCAAACAATCCTAAGTTGAGAAACGACAGAGAAAGGACTAGATGAAATTAAGCCATCATCCAACATCAAGGAACTTTTGGTACTAGTACACGATCACCGGGTACGTACCAGGCCAACTAACGAATTTGTTACAGGTTTTTCCAAGCGTTTTTTTGTTCGGTTCTCATGACTACCCTTTCCGTTCCTTTTCGGCAGGTCAAAGCGGCCAAATTGGACAGTCAAGGACCGCTGGATCTCTCGATTAGGCAACGATTTCTCTCTTCACAAATCATGCCGATTCTTTAGCCATGTATCAAGGAGAAATAACATTCTGTGACTTTGATTTGGAGCTTAGCGTGTGGATGTTGCATGGTAACAGCAGAAATTATTAAATTAGCGAATTGTTAATTGCACTCCTTAACAATCCCCTAGTTTACTAATTGCGGTCCTGATCCTCAAGAAATATGGCAGTCCTAGCTTAGTAGTAGAGTACGTCACAGGCATGTTCTTGTTAGAAAACCGTTGCTGGCGACCAGTCCGATCGATTCCTTTGCTTAATGCGAAACGAGACCAATCACAGAAGACAAAATAACATATTGAAAACACAGAGAGAAGTAGAGAGAACTCCTAGTTTTTCTTTATTGCTTTGATTGCATGAGTACAAATTCTGCCGGTACGGCTCCGTATTTATAGTCTACCAATGAGGTGCCCATCATGGTCCAAGGCTTCCGGCCCAGGCCCAGATTTCCTAAAACTTCCCTTGGGTACTCATCCTACATGTTCATGCCTCGTCAAAACTCCATAAAACCCAATGGAAAAAATTTGGAGAAAGAGTACATGATACATGTTGTGCTGCGATGCACGAATTGCCTCATTAAAAGCCTTGGTCGAGAAACTTCAGGAAAACTCGTCAAGGGAAAAAGAGTACAATTCACCCAATTTCATTCAATCTTCAGGACTTATTCTTTTGGGTACTTGATCTTCATGACCAAGATTTAATAATGGGCTTGAGAGAATTCTCTTCCTGAATTCTGCACTTCTCTAAGTCTCATCATTGCAATTCTTCGTGCGCACCTTTCAAAGATAGATGCAAGGAGTGACTTAGTGAACAAATCTGCCAGATTTTCACATGACTTATATGCAGTACTTTAATCTCGTCCATCTTGTAGGACCGAAAAGGCAACAGAGGGGGGGTGAATGGTGCCTTAAAATCTCTCCAAGTATTCACACAATCTTCTTCTCCAATAGCTACAAAGCTATGAAGAGGAAGATCGAATGTTCACGGAGAAAGTAAGATCGATCGACACCGAACTAGAATCGCCACGCCGAGGACAAAACAAGGCGATCGAAAGGATCTATCGTGATCACTCGACAAAGAGATAGACCATCTGTTTGAGAGAGATCGAACGCCAACTCGTGGTCGATCGAGTCACTCGGTAAGACAGACGATCCACGAAAACCCGAGATCGACCGACAAAAGAGACCGCATGAATGACCGAAAAGAGAAGGCGCGCACGACCAACTAGACAAGCGAGCTCATGACCACTTGCTTTGATTTCCAAATATCTTGCAATTCACAAAGCAATCGGGTATGAGACTTTAGACAACGCTTGCTCACGTCCTTTGACAGAGAAAACCAAGGCGTTGAAAAACTTCTTTTTGAGATCGGACAAACGGCGTGGTCGAAACCAAACAGAGAATTCGGTCGACTCATGCACAAAAGTCTCAACGTGGTCGTAGCGAATGCGAGCATGTACTCGGCGCACGATCGCGAGACGCAAACACTTCTCCGATTCGACTCTTGCTCGGAATGAATCGCCAAATAGCCTTGAGACAGATTCCCTGTTCGAGCAAATCAAAACTAGGCCTACTCAAACCAAGAACACAACTCAAAGCAAGAAGTACCAGAGTTGATGAATAGAACCGCTCGTGGGACTAGAATAGCCAAGATGGCTTGGAGTAAAACCCACATGTCACTGCGATTTCAGAAAGCCAAGAACACAGATATACGAAGGAACAAAGAGAGCGCAAACAAATCATTCAAACACAAGACAGAGAACACAACTCAGAGTTTCCATTCCAACCATCAAGGAGTACAAGGAATCCCGATACGCCCGGAGAGCATAGAGAGGAGCTCACACCTCTTCTCTTTCTCTCTTTCTCGATTATTCATACATGGATTCTCCACTCATCCTCTCTCTCTCACACAATCCCAAGAACACACTCACAGACTCCCATGGGAGGGAGAGGCGGCTGCCTCCAAGGCCCAGCCGGCCAACCCCTCAAACTCGTGCCTCCCCTCTCCCTTTTATAGCCTCACACCCGAGACTAACCCTAATGGATCCATCCATTAGTCCATCTGGGCTAACCCGTAAACCCCCTCCTAACACCGGGTTTTACACACCGCGCACACGCGGCAACCCGTTACAGCTGACAGCCGACAGGATTTCAGTGCTTTTACAGGAAACCGCTTCCCTTTGCAGGCCTCAGTCAATTCTCCAAATTGCCCTCACGCACCTTCCCGGAAGCTTCCCGTTTCCTTGCTGATCACGCACGACCGAACCTACCTCCAACCGATCGGACCTCCGACTCCTCCAGAGCCTAGTCCCGGTCCGCGCACGCAACCACCTTGAGTCCCAAGTCTTCTTCGGCTTCACCCAGTCGTTCTGGACCTCAACATCTCCCATGTCTAGTCCCGACCACTCCAAGCCTCACCAAGACTTGTCTCCAAGATCCTCGGCAGCTCGGCTCCGGTTCCTTGTCTCTTCGGCTTGCAACCACTTCACCAGCCTCGATCATCTTCGGCGTCTCCGACCGTCTGGACCTCAACACCTCCTGTGCCTAGTCCCGGTCCTCCCACGCCTCACCATGAAATAGCTCCGAAGTCCTGCAGCCACACAGACAAGCAAACCATCACATAGCACCGCACAAAACAATCAAACCATCAATCGGTACAACCAACAAGTTTTCCAGTGCAACACCTAGTTGTAAACCCCCTACGACCAATCCAATGCACAACACATGAAGTGCCAGCAGCCTGCGACCACTCTCTAGGCTGCTACGACCGCCAAGGCACAAGCTACGACCATTGCAAGTTTCAGCTCCAACTTGCCCAACCAAGTCGTACCAACTTACGACTGGTCGAAACCATAGATCAAGACTTGCTTAAGTCCTACGACCACATCTCAGATAAATACGACTAGCCCAAAAGATCATACGATCGATTACGGCTAAACCGACCGCGCCAACAGTCCACACGATCGATTCCAAGAGGCTACGACTAAAACCAGAGGTTCCATCGTGGTGAAACCCATTCGCACCACATACCCGAATATTATCGTTGTGAAGCCCTTCCGACCACTTACGACCGCAAACGATCGAGCTACGACCACATTCAATCGCCTGCAACGTGGTCGCAGGTTTGTCGTAAACTTGAGCGCCGACTCGACCGCGACTGCTACAACATGGTCGTAGCTTCGACTTACGACTTCCACCGCTTCAGCTCATGACAACGTGGTCGTAAACGAGCGCGCACGACTTCCGACCACGACCAACGTGCTCGTAAAGCCTTTCGACCACTCGATCAACAATTTTACGAGTTCACCGGGAACAACAAAGTCGATAAAAGGATTCCGACCTCTCCTAGATGCTACGATCGCACGTAACCTACTCAGCGGTGGGCGTAAACTTTTCGGTGGCCTTCGACTTCCAACAAGTGGTCGTAAACTTGCCAGATGGCCTTCGACCACAGCTAAAATCGGTCGTACGCCCTCCTGGTGACTTCCGACCATGGCAAAACTGGTCTGCCGACCACTCAATAGTCACAGCATGGTCGTAAACATTATGGCGACCACCCGAAGGAACTTGCGACCTCACAGAGACAACACACCGAGGTCGTAGGCAATCTATAACCACTCGATAAAGCTTGACACTCTGCTGAACACTAAGATGTAAGATCGACTACGACTACCAAGTTGTAAAACCCTTTTACCACGTGGTCTCAAGCCTACCCAACAGAAAGAGCCATTCTCAAGGCTTACGACTTTGCAGAGGCAACTCAAACCTCAAAAACCAAACTCACTCTTCCAAGAACAAGAGTCAATTACTCATCACAACCATGAGGTGACCTCCACATGGTCTCTCAATCTCCCCCTTGATGAGTATATTGACAAACACAGAAAAAGCATGAAGATGAGTTTGTTTTTGAAGAGAAAAGGAAGGAGATGCAAAAGCCACACATGGTCTAAAAGAGGTGAAGAAGGAACTTATGACCATGTTGACACATAGTGCAAAGGAGCAAATAGAGAAGAATCAGATTTTCTACAAAAGCTCCAAATCACACAAAAAATCCAATCTTGCTCATGGTCCAAAAGTTGTTGCTCACATGAACATTGTCATAGCAAGATGAACAAGCATTCTCCCCTAAATGCCTCTTTCTATCCTTCTCCCATCTCTTAATGCATTCTCCCATTTTAGTGCCTTTTGCACTCCTTAATGCCTTTTCTATATCCTTCTCCCCTTTTGGCAATAGAATCATCAAGATGCAGGAACAAAAGAATAGAGCATGAATGAAATGGAGTGCCTACAATTGCTTCATTTTAAGCACGGGGAGCCATGAAGATTATCCTAAGTGATTTTACACAGATTATACCAAGCCATAAAAAGTGACAATGCTATCTGGATCATAACAAACTATGTATTGCTAAGCTCAAGCCAAATAAGTCATGATCATAAATTAAATGGTTTGATTAACATGTCAAGTTACTCAAGATTATAGTCTAGAGAAAGGTATCCAAATGTGAGTCAAGCCATGTCAATATTCTAAGTGGAACCAAGAAGCTATGGTTGAGTCAATTTAGAGTGCTATAAGTTCAAAAATGAGACATTGGTTCAAGTACTTGGTTCTTGTTGTAGCTTAAGCAAAATTGAGCACAAATGACATATTTTCTTTTGAAATTCATGGTAGTTGCCAACCAAATTTTTATGTTATCATGTGCTAGACCTCAAGCCTTATGCAACTACACCAAGCGATAAGCTTAAGAAGATAGTCTAGGTCATCCAAAACTCCCCCTGAGTTCATGCCTAGTGCAATGGCAAGCCATCTCATGAGAAAGAATTGGTGAGATCAGTTTTTTGCACAAAAGAGATCTTTTTGCATTTACTTGAATTAGTTCAAGAACAAAGAGTTAATACTAACTCATGCATCACTAATGAACTAACTTAGCTCAATCTAAACCTCAAAAACAGATTCAAGACTCAACTTAGCCTATTCGACATGGCCTGAATCAAGAGAGGATCACTAAAACCAGACTATTCATAAGATTGAACAAGACATGGTTTGATTCAAGTTGTTCACATTTAATTAAGCTAGTATGGCAAGAGCCAAGCAACACATAGAAGGACATGATAAATCAAGCTATCACAAGATATGGCAAGATATAAAGCATGATATCATGTCACATAAAGATAATAGTCAAGGCTCCAAAGGCTGTACAGACATTCATGTGAATTTTATGCACTATGAGACAAAAGAATGCACACGAGATGAACTCCCCCTGAAAGCTAGCCCGAACAGATAGAAAGGTTCCAACTCCCCCTAGAGAAGGCAACTCGAGAAGAACCAAGAAATTTGGCGCAAAAACCAGAAAAAGAGGGTTCTAACTCAAGGAGGTGATTCCCAAACACACCCTATCCACATGATCTCTAGTCCAGAACCTCATACCACGGGCAAAAGCACACTATGTCAATGCACAAGACTCTAGTGGCCAAGAAAAGGTTCAATCTAGGTAGAAGAGAATCCTAGAGAACCAAAGCCCAAACTAGGTAGTAAATAATCCTAGAGAACCATTTGGACGCGAAGTGTGATCGAGACAATATCACCTAGAGTCGGTTCCTGTCTAACCAATCGGACCCTTCCTCCCACTAGAACAGATAAACAAAGCAAAGCCAAGTGGAGGGAAGCAAAACACTGAAAGATCACAAGGGAGAACAAACCTCTGTCATGGTCGCTTGGTTGGTAGTCGTGGTCGAGAAGAGTCCCGGTAGTAGTCGATAGGAGTCCCGACCTCGGTTGAGTGATCGAAGTCGCCTCGCCATGGTCGAGATGTGTTCGACTCATGATCGTAGTCCAATTCGGGGTGGTCGAACACGAAACCAGGTCGTGGTGGTAATTGCGTCTTGGTCGTAGTCGCAGATGAGTCTGGATCGTGGTCGTTGCGTCCTGGCCGAGGTCATAAAACGAGTTCGGTCGAGTGTCCAGACCATGGTCGTGGTAGCTATGACGTGGTCGTAATGACCAAAGGAGTGGTCGTAAAGCTGTACCAGTCTCCCCCTCACACACAGCCTGCAGTTTAACCACAGGGAACAACTGGTGTCCTAGCATCTGGGGTAAATGATATACGTGCATGATCCAAGATCGAGACAAAAGACCACAAACAGTAGCATTACAAATATTAATGCATGAGAACACACCCCGCAAGCTCAATCTAGCCCTCATCAAAAGCGTCTAGAACAATGAGCCTAGAGCCACCCAATACTAGAAGAAGCTTGTGACCTATCCACGTTCTCATGATGTCTAAGCATAAGCACGACTAATGCTACCAAGGTGTTGTACATTTTATGTCATGCCAAAAACCGAATGAGAAAGATCAAGGTAAACATGTATCTCAATGAATCACAACCATGCACATAGCGGTGACAAGGAAAGATCACGAAGCATATGCTAGCATGGATATAAGCATGTATACCAGAAAAGATAAGAGGCATGAATAAACAAAACATCATGACATAGAAAATCTATCAAGATATGAACATTAAACCATGATAGATACTACAGGGCACAAAGTCATGATGATACTTGACTTCTAATTCGTGCATTATGTTTAGCTCATGAAGTCAAGTCAACACTTAAGCATCCAAATATAACATGATACGTGGATACTTAAGCAATATACACATCAAGGCATGACATGAAAGCATTGAGAGAAAAACATGCCAGTATGGTACAAGTGAGCACATGAACAAGCACATCATGCTAATTATGATCAATCATGAAAAAAAAAGGAGCGTGAAGATAAAAGATAGCTCACAAAGTAGGTAAGAACGCCAACGTGAGAGCATATGCCTCTTGGAGGCCATGAAGTGGAGAACCAATGAATGTTCTAGTCACATGATGAAGCAGAAGACTAAAACTCCAATCAATCCCATGTTCTCCAACAAGCGTCTAGATACCTACAAAAGACAAGAACAGAGTGCCCAAGTCTTGGATCCAAAGGGTCAGTAGTCATGTACTTGGGAACC
The DNA here is from genome assembly GCA_036346575.1 of Dendrocalamus sinicus. Classification (NCBI taxonomy): domain Eukaryota; kingdom Viridiplantae; phylum Streptophyta; class Magnoliopsida; order Poales; family Poaceae; genus Dendrocalamus; species Dendrocalamus sinicus. The sequence goes on along the minus strand of CM070653.1, from coordinate 6,343,670 downwards.
CAAGACTTGATACACTCACAAAAGAAGTATGCAAGATAACAAGATGCAATGGATGGTTCAAGCAAGAAGATCAATCCCTGAGGCACACCGCAAATGGACAACTCGACAAGTGAAACAAGTTCCATAACCGAAAAAGCGGTGAATACCTTACTTGAAAGCACCAAGAAGGGAACCAACCATAGCATCGAGGAACCTCACACCTTCTCCTCGCCGTAGGTGCGCACCTCGTTTGGGTGAACGAGGTCCACCATTTGAGAAACGGCGGAAATCCTTCCTCAGGACAGCACGCGGACAAAGATCAACAAAAGAAACCAGTCCACAATGCCGTTGATGTCCATCCTTCTCACAAATGAGCAATGGTGCAAGCGTCTACAACGAAACAAGATCCAAAAGGACAAAACACCATTCTTGCTCTAACAGAGAAGTCCCTTGGACCAACTGAGAAGAGCCAACAAGAAATGCACTTGCCACAAAGAAAGAATCTAAGCATAGGGCACAAGTGTTAACAATGAGTGAACTAGCTCATAGAAAGATCCATCTCCTAAATAGTGCTCGTATCATTGCACTCCTCTCCTCAAAGAATTTTCATCATCTCAGAAAAATTGACAATAAAATCTAGAGATGAAAAATGAAAGTGATAGAGTTGTGCTCTTGGTCTCAGTTCAGAAGACGTAGTCGAGTGCGCCAAGGTTGTAGAATAGGATATACTGAGGCCTGTTGTTCTACCGAGAGCCAGACACCGAAGGAAAGCACCTGGTCAACAAAATGTAATCACAGGTGGGGCCACTGAGACCGTGGTCATAATTTTTACGACCACGTCCCAGCACCTACAAATACTGGTTTCGTCCTCCGATTTTTCTCTCTCGCACTTGAACAACAAAGGATAAAGAATGTACCACAATATTCACACTTGTGGTTCCTTGCAAATAAAATCACCCTCTAGCTGAAATCAAGCCTCTTGTCGCAAAGGACATCATTGGCAAAAACACCCCAAAAAGATGCAAAGCGAAGCTCACAAGATTCCCAACTAGTTGCCAGGCTCCAGATCTGTTAAGATCAAATGCAGAGCCAACCTAGCTCTGATACCAATTGTAGGACCGAAAAGGCAACAGAGGGGGGGTGAATGGTGCCTTAAAATCTCTCCAAGTATTCACACAATCTTCTTCTCCAATAGCTACAAAGCTATGAAGAGGAAGATCGAATGTTCAACGGAGAAGAAGATCGATCGACACCGAACTAGAATCGCCACGGCCGAGGACAAAACAAGGCGATCGAAAGGATCTATCGTGATCACTCGACAAAGAGATAGACCATCTGTTTCAGAGAGATCGAACGCCAACTCGTGGTCGATCGAGTCACTCGGTAAGACGACGATCCACGAAAACCCGAGATCGACCGACAAAAGAGGCGCACAAGAATGACCGAAAAAGAGAAGGCGCGCACGACCAACTAGACAAGCGAGCTCATGACCACTTGCTTTGATTTCCAAATATCTTGCAATTCACAAAGCAATCGGGTATGAGACTTTAGACAACGTTTGCTCACGTCCTTTGACAGAGAAAAACCAAGGCAGTGAAAAACTTCTTTGCTGAGATCTGGACAAACGGCGTGGTCGAAACCGAAACAGAGAATTCGGTCGACTCATGCACAAAAGTCTCAACGTGGTCGTAGCGAATGCAGAGCATGTACTCGGCGCACGACCGCGAGACGCAAACACTTCTCCGATTCGACTCTTGCTCTCGGGAATGAACTGGCCAAATAGCCTTGAGACAGATTCCCTGTTCTGAGCAAATCAAAACTAGGCCTACTCAAACCAAGAACACAACTCAAAGCAAGAAGTACCAGAGTTGATGAATAGAACCGCTCGTGGGACTAGAATAGCCAAGATGGCTTGGAGTAAAACCCACATGTCACTGCGATTTCAGAAAGCCAAGAACACAGATATACTGAAGGAACAAAGAGAGCGCAAACAAATCATTCAAACACAAGACAGAGAACACAACTCGAGTTTCCATTCCAACCATCAAGGAGTACAAGGAATCCCGACACGCCGGAGAGCATAGAGAGGAGCTCACACCTCTTCTCTTTCTCTCTTTCTCGATTATTCATACATGGATTCTCCACTCATCCTCTCTCTCACACAATCCCAAGAACACACTCACAGACTCCCATGGGAGGGAGGCGGTCGCCTCCAAGGCCCACCGGCCAACCCCTCAAACTCGTGCCTCCCTCTCCCTTTTATAGCCTCACACCGAGACTAACCTAATGGATCCATCCATTAGTCCATACTGGGCTAACCCAGTAAACCCCCTCCTAACACCGGGTTTACACACCGCGCACACGCTGCAACCCGCATACCGACAAAGCAGATTTGGTGCTTTTACAGGAAACCGCTTCCCTTTGCAGGCCTGAGTCAATTCTCCAAATTGCCCTCACGCACCTTCCCGGAAGCTTCCCGTTTCCTTGCTGATCACGCACGACCGAACCTACCTCCAACCGATCGGACCTCCGACTCCTCCAGAGCCTAGTCCCGGTCCGCGCACGCAACCACCTTGAGTCCCAAGTCTTCTTCGGCTTCACCCAGTCGTTCTGGACCTCAACATCTCCCATGTCTAGTCCCGACCACTCCAAGCCTCACCAAGACTTGTCTCCAAGATCCTCTGGCAGCTCCAGCTCCGGTTCCTTGTCTCTTCGGCTTGCAACCACCTCACCAGCCTCGATCATCTTCGGCGTCTCCAACCGTCTGGACCTCAACACCTCCTGTGCCTAGTCCCAGTCCTCCCACGCCTCACCATGAAATAGCTCCGAAGTCCTGCAGCCACACAGACAAGCAAACCGTCACATAGCACCGCACAAAACAATCAAACCATCAATCGGTACAACCAACAAGTTTTCCAGTGCAACACCTAGTTGTAAACCCCCTACGACCAATCCAATGCACAACACATGAAGTGCCAGCAGCCTGCGACCACTCTCTAGGCTGCTACGACCGCCAAGGCACAAGCTACGACCATCGCAAGTTTCAGCTCCAACTTGCCCAACCAAGTCGTACCAACTTACGACTTGGCAAAACCATAGATCAAGACTTGCTTAAGTCCTACGACCACATCTCAGATAAATACGACTAGCCCAAAAGATCATACGACTGATTACCAGCTAAACCGACCGCGCCAACAGTCCACACGATCGATTCCAAGAGGCTACGACTAAAACCAGAGGTTCCATCGTGGTCGAAACCCATTCAGACCACATACCCCGAATATTATCGTTGTCGAAGCCCTTCCGACCACTTACGACCGCAAACGACTGAGCTACGACCACATTCAATCGCCTCGCAACGTGGTCGCAGTTTGCCGTAAACTTGAGCGCCGACTCCGACCGCAGCCTGCTACAACATGGTCGTAGCTTCGACTTACGACTTCCAGCCGCTTCAGCTCATGACAACGTGGTCGTAAACAGTGCGCACAGCTTCCGACCACGACCAACGTGCTCGTAAAGCCTTTCGACCACTCGATCAACAATTTTACCAGGTTCCGACCAGGAACAACAAAGTCGATAAAAGGATTCCGACCTCTCCTAGATGCTACGACTGCACAGAACCTACTCAACGGTGGCCGTAAACTTTCTGGTGGCCTTCGACTTCCAACAAGTGGTCGTAAACTTGCCAGATGGCCTTCGACCACAGCTAAAATCGGTCGTACGCCCTCCTGGTGACTTCCGACCATGGCAAAACTGGTCTGCCGACCACTCAATAGTCACAGCATGGTCGTAAACATTATGGCGACCACCCGAAGGAACTTGCGACCTCACAGAGACAACACACCGAGGTCGTAGGCAATCTATAACCACTCGATAAAGCTTGACACTCTGCTGAACACTAAGATGTAAGATCGACTACGACTACCAAGTTGTAAAACCCCTTTTTACCACAGGGTCTCAAGCCTACCCAACAGAAAGAGCCATTCTCAAGGCTTACGACTTTGCAGAGGCAACTCAAACCTCAAAAACCAAACTCACTCTTCCAAGAACAAGAGTCAATTACTCATCACAACCATGAGGTGACCTCCACATGGTCTCTCAATCTCCCCCTTGATGAGTATATTGACAAACACAGAAAAAGCATGAAGATGAGTTTGTTTTTGAAGAGAAAAGGAAGGAGATGCAAAAGCCACACATGGTCTAAAAGAGGTGAAGAAGGAACTTATGACCATGTTGACACATAGTGCAAAGGAGCAAATAGAGAAGAATCAGATTTTCTACAAAAGCTCCAAATCACACAAAAAAAATCCAATCTTGCTCATGGTCCAAAAAGTTGTTGCTCACATGAACATTGTCATAGCAAGATGAACAAGCATTCTCCCCCTAAATGCCTCTTTCTATCCTTCTCCCATCTCTTAATGCATTCTCCCATTTTAGTGCCTTTTGCACTCCTTAATGCCTTTTTCTATATCCTTCTCCCCCTTTTGGCAATAGAATCATCAAGATGCAGGGAACAAAAGAATAGAGCATGAATGAAATGGAGTGCCTACAATTGCTTCATTTTAAGCACGGGGAGCCATGAAGATTATCCTAAGTGATTTTACACAGATTATACCAAGCCATAAAAAGTGACAATGCTATCTGGATCATAACAAACTATGTATTGCTAAGCTCAAGCCAAATAAGTCATGATCATAAATTAAATGGTTTGATTAACATGTCAAGTTACTCAAGATTATAGTCTAGAGAAAGGTATCCAAATGTGAGTCAAGCCATGTCAATATTCTAAGTGGAACCAAGAAGCTATGGTTGAGTCAATTTAGAGTGCTATAAGTTCAAAAATGAGACATTGGTTCAAGTACTTGGTTCTTGTTGTAGCTTAAGCAAAATTGAGCACAAATGACATATTTTCTTTTGAAATTCATGGTAGTTGCCAACCAAATTTTTATGTTATCATGTGCTAGACCTCAAGCCTTATGCAACTACACCAAGCGATAAGCTTAAGAAGATAGTCTAGGTCATCCAAAACTCCCCCTGAGTTCATGCCTAGTGCAATGGCAAGCCATCTCATGAGAAAGAATTGGTGAGATCAGTTTTTTGCACAAAAGAGATCTTTTTGCATTTACTTGAATTAGTTCAAGAACAAAGAGTTAATACTAACTCATGCATCACTAATGAACTAACTTAGCTCAATCTAAACCTCAAAAACAGATTCAAGACTCAACTTAGCCTATTCGACATGGCCTGAATCAAGAGAGGATCACTAAAACCAGACTATTCATAAGATTGAACAAGACATGGTTTGATTCAAGTTGTTCACATTTAATTAAGCTAGTATGGCAAGAGCCAAGCAACACATAGAAGGACATGATAAATCAAGCTATCACAAGATATGGCAAGATATAAAGCATGATATCATGTCACATAAAGATAATAGTCAAGGCTCCAAAGGCTGTACAGACATTCATGTGAATTTTATGCACTATGAGACAAAAGAATGCACACGAGATGAACTCCCCAAAGCTAGCCGAACAGATAGAAAGGTTCCAACTCCCTAGAGAAGGCAACTCGAGAAGAACCAAGAAATTTGGCGCAAAAACCAGAAAAGAGGGTTCTAACTCAAGGAGGTGATTCCCAAACACACCCTATCCACATGATCTCTAGTGCAGTAACCTCATACCACGGGCAAAAGCACACTATGTCAATGCACAAGACTCTAGTGGCCAAGAAAAGGTTCAATCTAGGTAGAAGAGAATCCTAGAGAACCAAAGCCCAAACTAGGTAGTAAATAATCCTAGAGAACCATTTGGACGCTGAAGTGTGATCGAGACAATATCACCTAGAGTCGGTTCTGTCTAACCAATCGGACCCTTCCTCCCACTAGAACAGATAAACAAAGCAAAGCCAAGTGGAGGAAGCAAAACACCGAAAGATCACAAGGAGAACAAACCTCTGTCATGGTCGCTTGGTTGGTAGTCGTGGTCGTAGAAGAGTCCTGGTAGTAGTCGATAGGAGTCCCGACCTCGGTTGAGTGATCGAAGTCGCCTCGCCATGGTCGAGATGTGTTCACTCATGATCGTAGTCCAATTCGGGGTGGTCGAACACGAAACCAGGTCGTGGTGGTAATTGCGTCTTGGTCGTAGTCGCAGATGAGTCTGGATCGTGGTCGTTGCGTCCTGGCCGAGGTCATAAAACGAGTTCGGTCGAGTGTCCAGACCATGGTCGTGGTAGCTATGACGTGGTCGTAATGACCAAAGGAGTGGTCGTAAAGCTGCATGCAGTCTCCCTCACACACGACTGCGGTTTAACCACGAGGAACAAGCCGTGTCCTAATCTGGGTAAATGATATACAGGCATGATCCAGTACTGAGACAAAAGACCACAAACAGTAGCATTACAAATATTAATGCATGAGAACACACCCCCCGCAAGCTCAATCTAGCCCTCATCAAAAGCGTCTAGAACAGCGAGCCTAGAGCCACCCAATACTAGAAGAAGCTTGTGACCTATCCACAGTTCTCATGATGTCTAAGCATAAGCACAGACTAATGCTACCAAGGTGTTGTACATTTTATGTCATGCCAAAAACCGGAATGAGAAAGATCAAGGTAAACATGTATCTCAATGAATCACAACCATGCACATAGCAGGTGACAAGGAAAGATCACAGAAGCATATGCTAGCATGGATATAAGCATGTATACCAGAAAAGATAAGAGGCATGAATAAACAAAACATCATGACATAGAAAATCTATCAAGATATGAACATTAAACCATGATAGATACTACAGGGCACAAAGTCATGATGATACTTGACTTCTAATTCGTGCATTATGTTTAGCTCATGAAGTCAAGTCAACACTTAAGCATCCAAATATAACATGATACGTGGATACTTAAGCAATATACACATCAAGGCATGACATGAAAGCATTGAGAGAAAAACATGCCAGTATGGTACAAGTGAGCACATGAACAAGCACATCATGCTAATTATGATCAATCATGAAAAAAGGAGCGTGAAGATAAAAGATAGCTCACAAAGTAGGTAAGAACGCCAACGTGAGAGCATATGCCTCTTGGAGGCCATGAAGTGGAGAACCAATGAATGTTCTAGTCACATGATGAAGCAGAAGACTAAAACTCCAATCAATCCCATGTTCTCCAACAAGCGTTTAGATACCTACAAAAGACAAGAACAGAGTGCCCAAGTCTTGGATCCAAAGGGTCAGTAGTCATGTACTTGGGAACCCAAGACTTGATACACTCACAAAGAAGTATGCAAGATAACAAGATGCAATGGATGGTTCAAGCAAGAAGATCAATCTCGAGGCACACCGCAAATGGACAACTCGACAAGTGAAACAAGTTCCATAACCGAAAAGCGGTGAATACCTTACTTGAAAGCACCAAGAAGGGAACCAACCATAGCATCGAGGAACCTCACACCTTCTCCTCGCCGTAGGTGCGCACCTCGTTTGGGTGAACGAGGTCCACCATTTGAGAAACGGCGAAATCCTTCCTCGAGGACAGACGCGGACAAAGATCAACAAAAGAAACCAGTCCACAATGCCGTTGATGTCCATCCTTCTCACAAATGAGCAATGGTGCAAGCGTCTACAACGAAACAAGATCCAAAAGGACAAAACACCATTCTTGCTCTAACAGAGAAGTCCTTGGACCAACCGAGAAGAGCCAACAAGAAATGCACTTGCCACAAAGAAAGAATCTAAGCATAGGGCACAAGTGTTAACAATGAGTGAACTAGCTCATAGAAAGATCCATCTCCTAAATAGTGCTCGTATCATTGCACTCCTCTCCTCAAAGAATTTTCATCATCTCAGAAAAATTGACAATAAAATCTAGAGATGAAAAATGAAAGTGATAGAGTTGTGCTCTTGGTCTCAGTTCAGAAGACGTAGTCGAGTGCGCCAAGGTTGTAGAATAGGATATACTGAGGCCTGTTGTTCTACCGAGAGCCAGACACCGAAGGAAAGCACCTGGTCAACAAAATGTAATCACAGGTGGGGCCACTGAGACCGTGGTCATAATTTTTACGACCACGTCCCAGCACCTACAAATACTGGTTTCGTCCTCCAGTACTTTCTCCTCTCTGGCACTTGAACAACAAAGGATAAAGAATGTACCACAATATTCACACTTGTGGTTCCTTGCAAATAAAATCACCCTCTAGCTGAAATCAAGCCTCTTGTCGCAAAGGACATCATTGGCAAAAACACCCCAAAAAGATGCAAAGCGAAGCTCACAAGATTCCCAACTAGTTGCCAGGCTCCAGATCTGTTAAGATCAAATGCAGAGCCAACCTAGCTCTGATACCAATTGTAGGACCGAAAAGGCAACAGAGGGGGGGTGAATGGTGCCTTAAAATCTCTCCAAGTATTCACACAATCTTCTTCTCCAATAGCTACAAAGCTATGAAGAGGAAGATCGAATGTTCACTGGAGAACAGAAGATCAGACTGACACCCGAACTAGAACTGCCGCTGGCCGAGGACAAAACAAGGCAGTCGAAAGGATCTATCGTGATCACTCTGACAAAGAGATAGACCATCTGTTTCAGAGAGATCGAACGCCAACTCGTGGTCGATCGAGTCACTCGGTAAGACAGACGATCCACCAAAACCCGAGATCCGACCGACAAAAGAGACGCGCACAAGAATGACCGAAGCAGAGAAGGCGCGCACGACCAACTAGACAAGCGAGCTCATGACCACTTGCTTTGATTTCCAAATATCTTGCAATTCACAAAGCAATCGGGTATGAGACTTTAGACAACGCTTGCTCACGCCCTTTGTGAGAGAAAACCAAGGCGGTGAAAAACTTCTTTGCTGAGATCTGGACAAACGGCGTGGTCGAAACCGAAACAAGGAATTCGGTCGACTCATGCACAAAAGTCTCAACGTGGTCGTAGCGAATGCAGAGCATGTACTCGGCGCACGATCGCGAGACGCAAACACTTCTCCGATTCGACTCTTGCTCGGAATGAACTGGCCAAATAGCCTTGAGACAGATTCCCTGTTCTGAGCAAATCAAAACTAGGCCTACTCAAACCAAGAACACAACTCAAAGCAAGAAGTACCAGAGTTGATGAATAGAACCGCTCGTGGGACTAGAATAGCCAAGATGGCTTGGAGTAAAACCCACATGTCACTGCGATTTCAGAAAGCCAAGAACACAGATATACGAAGGAACAAAGAGAGCGCAAACAAATCATTCAAACACAAGACAGAGAACACAACTCAGAGTTTCCATTCCAACCATCAAGGAGTACAAGGAATCCCGATACGCCCGGAGAGCATAGAGAGGAGCTCACACCTCTTCTCTTTCTCTCTTTCTCGATTATTCATACATGGATTCTCCACTCATCCTCTCTCTCACACAATCCCAAGAACACACTCACAGACTCCCATGGGAGGGAGAGGCGGCTGCCTCCAAGGCCCAGCCGGCCAACCCCCCTCAAACTCGTGCCTCCCCTCTCCCTTTTATAGCCTCACACCCGAGACTAACCCTAATGGATCCATCCATTAGTCCATACTGGGGCTAACCCGTAAACCCCCTCCTAACACCGGGTTTTACACACCGCGCACACGCGGCAACCCGTTACAGCTGACAGCCGACAGGATTTCAGTGCTTTTACAGGAAACCGCTTCCCTTTGCAGGCCTGAGTCAATTCTCCAAATTGCCCTCACGCACCTTCCCGGAAGCTTCCCGTTTCCTTGCTGATCACGCACGACCGAACCTACCTCCAACCGATCGGACCTCCGACTCCTCCAGAGCCTAGTCCCGGTTCGCGCACGCAACCACCTTGAGTCCCAAGTCTTCTTCGGCTTCACCCAGTCGTTCTGGACCTCAACATCTCCCATGTCTAGTCCCAACCACTCTTAGCCTCACCAAGACTTGTCTCCAAGATCCTCTGGCAGCTCCAGCTCCGGTTCCTTGTCTCTTCGGCTTGCAACCACCTCACCAGCCTCGATCATCTTCGGTGTCTCCAACCGTCTGGACCTCAACACCTCCTGTGCCTAGTCCCAGTCCTCCCACGCCTCACCATGAAATAGCTCCGAAGTCCTGCAGCCACACAGACAAGCAAACCGTCACATAGCACCGCACAAAACAATCAAACCATCAATCGGTACAACCAACAAGTTTTCCAAAGGCAACACCTAGTTGTAAACCCCACGACCAATCCAATGCACAACACATGAAGTGCCGCGACTGCGACCACTCTCTAGGTCGCTACGACCGCCAAGGCACAAGCTACGACCATCGCAAGTTTCAGCTCCAACTTGCCCAACCAAGTCGTACCAACTTACGACTGGTCGAAACCATAGATCAAGACTTGCTTAAGTCCTACGACCACATCTCGGATAAATACGACTAGCCCAAAAGATCATACGATCGATTACGCCTAAACCGACCGCGCCAACGGTCCACACGATCGATTCCAAGAGGCTACGACCAAAACCAGAGGTTCCATCGTGGTGAAACCCATTCGACCACATACCCGAATATTATCGTTGTCGAAGCCCTTCCGACCACTTACGACCGCAAACGATCGAGCTACGACCACATTCGATCGCCTCGCAGCGTGGTCGCATCGCCAGTAAACTTGAGCGCCGACTCCGACCGCAGCCTGCTACAACATGGTCGTAGCTTCGACTTACGACTTCCAGCCGCTTCAGCTCATGACAACGTGGTCGTAAACAGTGCGCACAGCTTCCGACCACGACCAACGTGCTCGTAAAGCCTTTCGACCACTCAATTAACAATTTTACCAGGTTCCGACCAGGAACAACAAAGTCGATAAAAGGATTCCGACCTCTCCTAGATGCTACGACTGCACAGAACCTACTCAACGGTGGCCGTAAACTACATAAGTGCTCCCACTGCACTTAAGTATGGGAATTCCGGTCCCATGACTTCCTCCCCCTCTTCCCTAGGTTGAAAAGGATCTTTTTCTTGCTGTAAAAACCTCCCGATCATCAGTACTTTTGATGGGTATGCCTTCTCAAAGCCAAACCTTTCTAACACCTTCTGAGTGTAGGCCGACTGATGTACTAATATTCCTTCAAGGACATACTCAAGCTGCAGGCCTAAACAAAATTTGGTCTTGCCCAAATCTTTCATTTCAAATTCCAACTCCATGTAGGAGCTTGTTTCTTTTATGTCTTCCATTGTCCCGATGATATTCAGATCATCTACATACACTGAGATTATACAGAATCCATTCTGGGATCGTTGTATAAACACATAGGGACACTCTTTATTGTTCGCGCAGCCTTTCTTGCACAGAAAGTCACTTAAGCGATTATACCACATTTTGCCATATTGCTTCAGTCCGTACAGGGACTTTGTGAGCTTCACACTGCACAGATTTCTATTTGCTGTCTTGGTTCAGGAGAGGGATTCCTTCAGGGACCTTCATATAAATCTCCGAATCCAAGTTTCCATAAAGGTATGCAGTTACCACATCCATCAATTTCATTTTTAAATTCAAGTTCACTGCCATTGAGATCAAATATGTAAAGGTAATTCCAATCATGATTGGAGACTAGGTTTCTTCATAATCAACTCCAAAACGTTGAGTGAAATCTTGTGCTACTAGCCTTGCTTTGTATCTCACTACTTCGTTTCTTTCATGAGTTGCTTCTTCTGGAGCTTCTCCTTGCACATCGTTTCTTCCAATTGCGGCGGTAAGTCCCTTTAGCTTTTCGGCTCCGATGTGTGAGCATACATCCATGCTAATTTCTTCTTTGGTGGGGATATTTAGATCTGGTATGCCCTTTTCTGATGTGACCACGCCACATATACATACGACCAATGTTCCCAAGAATAAACAAAAGGTGAATTCATTTCTTCGGTTTCAATTTATTTTAAATAAGAATATGATGCTATCTAAAGATGAAAATGTATATTTGTCTAGCTATATAAGGAGGATTGCATTAACGCTACGCGCTCGTGGCTGGGGTCCACCTAAAGGGAAGCCAGATAATATATCAAGACCAAGTCAACGCCTTTCCAAACTCTTGCTCAAGGTCACCACGTCACTTTTGGATCAATTCAAGCAAGAGTTCAAGTGGGACACGTTTTGGAATCCAATTCGGCCTCCAGATCAGTTCGGATTCAGCTTGACAGGTCCAACTTCAAACGAGCATAACTTTCACATACGGAGTCTGTTCGAGGTCCATGAGTACTTGATGGAAAGCTTTTCATGTCCTCTTTCCAATGGATCCAGCCATGCCTGCAAATTCCTTCTGTACGGCCCGCAATCATCAAAAGAAGTTGCTACACCACCTATTTGGGCCAAATTAGGGCTTGTAATGCATGGGCCTAAGAGGAAGGTGCTAACCCCACTATTCATGGGTGTGCTACTGTTCACGTGAACAGTAAAATTGTACCACCCCTTTATTTCTTAGTTTTGTGTGGCTTCCACTCCCCTATTTAAGGAGGTCGCATCCCCTCTAGTTTCCTTGGATTTTGTTGAGTTTAGGTTTAGCTATTATGCAAACTCTTTCTTGATTGTGTCGGACGACCACCTGTCAAGACTACCTTCGGAATCCCACCTTTTGATCTCAATTTATATATTTGCAATTTCAGATTGCTTGTTATCTTGTTCTTGCGTGTTCTTCGATTGCATGCAGGAATAGACCTTCGTGGTCAGGTCAACCGCGTTCTTGGCACGGTTGATAACACTTTGGGGTTGGTTTAGCGATTGCTAAGGCACAAGCGTCGTCGTACGGTTGTAGTCGGATAGCAAGGGTCATCTCCACCAAAATCGATAGTTATCATCCTATCGGAAGATCGGGACCCCATCGTCTCATCAGTTGGTATCAGAGCTTCAGTCGACCGGTAGGAATTCTTTGTATCCCTAGTTAGTAGATTGATTTTTATTTCCCATAGTCCAGAAAAATTGCTCCACAAAAAGAGTTTATTTCCGCTGTCCAAACCCCATTGTGCTTTTAGATCTGTTAATTTTGGTTTGCTAAATTGAGTTTGTGTCCGTCTTAGCATTTTCTTGTTGCTGGTCATATTTGTGGTCCATAAAACTCCCAAAAAAAATCTCCACGTCCAAAACCATCAAAATCACATCAAACCCTAATTTCCAATTTCGGCCAGAAGACTCCCTCTTGTGCAGCAGCCACCAAAAACGCCATATCTTTTGTTTCCGATATTTTTTTGAGTGAAACCACCGCCAATAGATCCATAACTTCCTTATATAACTGCCCCTAAAATTTCACTACATTCCATTAAGGCAGTTAAAAATATCTGCGGTGCAAGTTGACCCAAATTTCCGGACTGAATCTGTAACAGTCTGCGCTTGTGATTTTTGTGCGATTTTATCTGTCGGTTTCTAGAACATGGCCCCAAAAGAAAAGTTGTAGAAAAAGCCGTCAGGAAACAGGAAAAAAAAGAATCATTGAAAAAAAAGGCAACTGAAAAAAGTTACGGCCAAAATACCGACGTCTTATCCAGTGGATAGAAATCTGCCATTCTCAGAATTGGGTCAATCCTTGTGCTTTTCAATTCCAAATTGCATTCTATTGAATTATCTTGTGTTCATCACTCCTATACATTGTTACACACTTGTTTTTGCCTTCTCCTATCCTTGTTTGATCAGCAACATAGGCTAAGTGGTAGGTACGAACTATAATTCAATTCTGTGCAATTTCTGAAATTAATTGATTGTTCTCCATTGCTACATATTTAGCCTTCCAAGCTACACCTTTTACTAACTGAGCAGATCACGTCGAACCGACCCTTGCAATCGCTATACACATCACTTGAGTCAAGTTATCACGAATCAGCCACCGGTTTACACCACCTGTTTTGCATTGGTAAGAACTTGTAAGAGCTTGGTAAGAGTTTGAGAGATGTGTGACTTGTGAAGCTCCACCTCCTAGTAGTTTATAGGGACTTACATAATTCTTGTGTATTTCCTTGTTTTCTACTAACCATGATAGGTTCAAGAACACATTGTAGCAATTTTTGTGAGACCAACAACTTGTTGGATCGTATTAATAAGACCCTCACCACCATCAACAACAGAATTGAGGGCTCCAATGATCGCGACCGTTGTCGACTTCAACATAATCGACAAGGTACAGGTAGGTTAACAAGAGAGGTATGTGATGATGATGCCAAGTTTACAATTCCTCCATTTGCTGGTAGATATGACCCTGAAGCTTATCTTGAATGGGAAATACAATTAGATCAAAATTTTCTATGCTATGATTTTCCTGATGATAAAAGAGTTAGGGCTGCTACTAGTGAATTCACTGATTTCGCATTATTTTGGTGGAGGAAACAATGTATACTACCACATGTTCCTAAAACTTGGAATGCTTTGAAACGAATCATGAGATCTACATTTGTTCCTTCATATTATTCACGTGACTTGTTAAAAAGATTGCAACGTTCAGAACAAGGTAGGAAAACTGTAAGTGAATACTACGAAGAATTAAAAGCTCTTTTGTTGCGTTGTGATTTAGAGGAACATGTAGAAGCTATAGAGAATAGATTCTTAGGTGGGCTTAATCAAGAAATTAAGAACATTCTCATCCACAAAGAATATAATTCTCTCTATTATTTGTTTATACTTGCTTGTAAGGTTGAAAGTCAGATTGAGAAAGAATTGAGAATACTTGATAACAGGACACATGAGAGCAAACCTGTGGTTTGTGCCTTTTTCTGTAACTAACAACTCGCAGCAAGTTGAAAACCATGCTGAAGAGAAGAATGAGTTACTTGAGCTACCAACTCCATTACTTGAGAAGGAAGATGAGGTGATGGATGCCCCTACATCATGTGAGGAGAGCCAAAAAGATAAAGATAATAGTGCTATCATCACTCAAGGTGAGTATGCCTGTGAAGAACTACAATTGTCCACTGTTAACGCTACTTTAGAGCAAAAATTAGTGGAAAACAATTTTGATATGCACATGTTTCAAGTACAAAATTCCGACTGCATTGATTTAAGTATTGAGAATGAGTTGTGTGTCAATTCCTTGCATAAATCTTTGGCACAACCAAAAGTTAAACCTGATTCTTCTGTTTTAATTCCAAATCTATGTGCTGAAATAAATGCATTTGATTCTACCTATGTGCAATTGATACATGCTAGAGATGAGCCGAATGAAATTTCTTCTTCGAACAATTTAGGTTATATTGAGATTGATCATCCTTGTGAACTGTGTTGTTTAGAGAAGAAGTTATTTGAGATTCCCAATTCACTTTCTTTGTTTCAGTTATAAATTTTTCCTAATAGGGAGTATGATGAAAAGGAAATTACATGGTTCATCGAATTTGGATAAATTCAGAACTGAAAGGTTCAACTTTGGAGGAGGAACACTATCATGTAGAGGAAACTAATGGCACTAACATTATCATTTCTAGCTTATCTACTGCTATTTGTGAGCTACAGGAAACCTTTCAAGAAGGGGAGTGTTGTGGGTTGCTTCCATACACCACAACCAATTCTCTATTTGCGCCGAAAAAGAATTTGCCTCTCATTGAGATCATCAATATCAAGTCACAGTCCAATACAACCGTTTCTAAAGAATGGGAGCAAGATGAAGCACATACACCATCCATTGATAACACTACCAACCAGGTACAATCGTTTCTAAGAGGTTTTACTTTGTTTGATAAAGAAATTATGATATTACATAATACGAATTTGTTGCGTTCTTTGTCATGTACCGAGATTTATGATCAAGATCATGCAATACGTGAGACCACACATTTATTAAAACCGAGGACGGTTTTCTGTCAAGAAGGGGAGGATGATGTGACCACGCCACATATATATACGACCAAAGTTCCCAAGAATAAACAAAAGGTGAATTCATTTCTTCGGTTTCAATTTATTTTAAATAAGAATATGATGCTATCTAAAGATGAAAATGTATATTTGTCTAGCTATATAAGGAGGATTGCATTAACGCTACGCGCTCGTGGCTGGGGTCCACCTAAAGGGAAGCCAGATAATATATCAAGACCAAGTCAACACCTTTCCAAACTCTTGCTCAAGGTCACCATGTCACTTTTGGATCAATTCAAGCAAGAGTTCAAGTGGGACACGTTTTGGAATCCAATTCGGCCTCCAGATCAGTTCGGATTCAGCTTGACAGGTCCAACTTCAAACGAGCATAACTTTCACATACGGAGTCTGTTTGAGGTCCATGAGTACTTGATGGAAAGCTTTTCATGTCCTCTTTCCAATGGATCCAGCCATGCCTGCAAATTCCTTCTGTACGGCCCGAAATCATCAAAAGAAGTTGCTACACCACCTATTTGGGCCAAATTGGGCCTTGTAATGCATGGGCCTAAGAGGAAGGTGCTAACCCCACTATTCATGGGCGTGCTACTGTTCATGTGAACAGTAAAATTGTACCACCCCTTTATTTCTTAGTTTTGTGTGGCTTCCACTCCCCTATTTAAGGAGGCCGCATCCCCTCTAGTTTCCTTGGATTTTGTTGAGTTTAGGTTTAGCTATTATGCAAATTTCTGTTCTTCAGTTGTGTTGGACGACCACCTGTCAAGACTACCTTCGGAATCCCACCTTTTGATCTCAATTTATATATTTGCAATTTCAGATTGCTTGTTATCTTGTTCTTGCGTGTTCTTCGATTGCATGCAGGAATAGACCTTCGTGGTCAGGTCAACCGCGTTCTTGGCACGGTTGATAACACTTTGGGGTTGGTTCAGCGATTGCTAAGACGCAAGCATCGTCGTACGGTTGTAGTCGGATCGCAAGGGTCATCTCCACCAAAATCGATAGTTATCATCCTATCGGAAGATCGGGACCCCATCGTCTCATCATTTTCTGAAGGTGTCATACTCATGCCAGGTCTCAACTAGCTCCCCTTCTCATTCTGGGGAACTTCAGTGATCGGCTGTGATAAGTCTTTCTTATCCTTCTTCGCCGGTTGTCCCCAATTACTTGGGATTCGAGGAGCCAAAGTTCTAGTCCTTTTATTCTAAGGCCTCTGGACAGGATTATGAATATCTTCTGCTTTCTTTGGTATTTAAACCCTCTCTGGTGCATTGCGTGTAGGCACACATGCGACTTAGTCACGCTCTTCAAATCACTAAAGTGATCAGGCAGCTGGTTTGCTAATGCTTGCAAGTCAATGATCTTCTGGACCTCTTTCTCTGCTTCACTAGTGCGCGGGTCATGTGCATGGATTCCCGTGGCTTGCCACGTAATTTCCCGATATTTTTCATCAAGGGGTTCATTTCCTCCCCCTAATGTTGGGAAATTATCCTCATAAAAAATGCAATCAGCGAAGTGGGCGGTATATAAATCTCCCGAGATGGGTTCCAAATACCTGATTATGAATGCAATCTCATAACCAATGTATATCCCAGTCTTACGGAGAGGGCCCATTACAGTACGCTGCGGAAGGGGTATAGGTACATAAACCTTGCATCCAAACCTCCTGAGATGAGAAATTTTCAGTGGTGACCCTTGCGCTAGTTGCATAGGTGAATGGATGTTGTAGGCCGATGGTCTAAAGTTGATGAGATTTGCTGCATGTAGGACTACGTGTCCCCAACATGCAGCAGGCAAGTACAATTCTACAAAAAAGGTCGGGCAATAAATTTAATTATCTTGATTAATGCCTCTGCCAAACCATTCTAGATATGGACATGCGGTACTGAATGCTCAACTGCAATCCCCATCGCCATGCAATAATCATCAAATGCCTTTGAAGTAAATTCTTCAGTGTTGTCCATTCTGATGGACTTTATGTGATGATCAGGGAAGACATTTCTGATGCGAATGATTTGCGAGATTAGCTTTGCGAAAGCATGGTTTCTTGTAACAATAAACCCACATACGATCATTTCGAGGAAGCATCAATGAGCACTATGAAATATTTGAACGGCCCTGAAAGAGGCTGAATGGGACCGCAAATGTCTCCCTGGACACGTTCCAGGAATGCAGGAACTTCATTCTTCACTTTCAGAGTGGAGGGTCTAGTAATTAATTTCCCGGTGGCACATGCAGGGCACACAAAATCTTTATGATTCGGAAAATTTTTTACATTAATATTATGCCCTTGAGAATTATTGATTATATTTCTCATCATTCTAAGACCTGGGTCGCCTAATCTGTCATGCTAGAGACAGAAGAGTTCAGAGCTTCTAAATACTGTCTTCAGGATAGTGTAGGATGCAGGTGCCTTGATGTTGGTATAGTATAGCCTAGTTTCTAGTAAATAAAGTTTTTCTAATACCCTTTTTCCATTCTCTTCGTGCTTCGTAATGAGCAGGTATTCCTTACCGTACTTTTCTTCAGTCTCAACGTGGAAACCATTGGCGTGAATATCCTTAAAACTTAGGAGAGTTCTAGTCGATTCTGGGTATAATAAGGCTTCTTCAATGACCAAAGTTGTGCCCATTGGGAGTACAATTGTGGCTCTTCATGAACCAATTATACATGCATCACTACCGGCGATTGTCGTAAGGCTACCAGCATTCTTACGAATCGACTGAAAATACTTAGTCTCTCTTAAGATGGTATTCGTTGTGCCGCTGTTGGCTAAGCACACTTTCTCCATAGGGCACCACACACGTTCTAATATAAGGTATTTTATTAGAAGGCAATCAACACATAAATAAAATACTTCAATATCAGAACATATCATGTCATTATAAACTGAATAAATGAATGAATTATTCAAAATCATCCAACCATCACGAGAAAACAAATGATAAAGTATCATCCATGCAAGTTCTAATTTATCCTTTTCACACAAAATAAATGACAATTAAAGTCTAATGCATTCTGTGCATCAGACTGAATATACTAGAAAATCATAGACTTCTTCGGCTATTTTCTCGGGAATGATCTGCTCTTCGAGAGAAATCATGGCGGTGGCTGCCTCTAAGTTGAAAGGGGGTGCTGCTGCTGGGATGGTCTCAACCTCCATCAACGCGAGCAGCTGCTCAGAACTCTCCCCTCAACTGATGCAAAGTGGGCTTCAGGCTATCCTTTGCCATCCTTTTTCTTCTAGGCTTGGAAGGCATTAATGACATGTCGCGGCTCCTTACAGATCCGCGACCAATGCCCCTACTTGCCACACTTGTAGCAACCTTGGTCCTGCTGGCCATAGGTCTTGCCACTGCGCTTTGCCTTGCTTGTCTTTTTATCACTCGGAGCATCTGACTTGTCTTTCTGGGCAGCAGCCTTACCCTTCCTCCCCCTTCTCTTCATCAAGGGCTTTCGCACCTTGTAACTCCCAACGTTGGCCTCACAGCCAACGGAGCTCCCCGGTGGCTTAGTGGCGTAATTCTTACGGAGAAGTTCATCCTGAGCCTCCGCAACCTACATCATATCAATCAATTCGGCATACTCCTTGTAGCCGTCTTGATGATAGTTGCGTGCGGATTGTACTGCATTGGGGTGAAAGGTGGATAGGGTCTTCTCAATCTTCTGTTCATTTGTGATCTACTTGCCACAGAGTTGAAGATTGGTACAAATCCTGTACAAGGCAGAATTGTACTCCCCAACCATCCTGAAGTCGGCAAACCTCAATCTGATCCACTCTTGCTCTGCTTGAGTAAGAATAGTGTACTTTAGCCTCTCAAACCGCTTCTTGAGTGCGCCTAGAGTGCTAGCGCGTTCTTTTTTGCCATGTTCTCATTCTTGAGAGTGAGGCAGAGGTGGTGCCTGAGAAAATGAAGTGCCTGATCATTCTCCTCAGGAGTAGGTTAGGCGTCATGCGGTCCGCCAATCCCAATAGCCGCGTGGAGCTTCTTAGCTCCAAGCACTATCTCGACATCGGAAGCCCATGTCAGATAGTTTTGGCCAAGCTGAGCCAGCTCCTCGAACTCCCAGTTCATGATGCCAGTCATCTACATGTGTATGAAAGGAATAAATAAGTTTACTACTGGTAAACATGCACGGAATAATTTACTGTGGGTAAATAAATGGTACAAAAGATTCTCGTAATATTCCATAATTTTCTATGAATTTTCTATAAATTTTACTGCTAATTTCAGTGATTAAAAGCAATTTTAAACAATTACAATTAACCAAACAATAAATAAATACAGAAAATAGTAATGGCAGAAATAAATATTCTTCAAATGCTAAAAATAATTCAAAATTCAAATTCTCGAGGCCCTTTTATGCTAGAATATGAATATTTAGCGAATTCTGCAATTTCCGAGGGTCTGTACGCAAATTTTCAGTTCAGAGAAAAATTCACGTAATTTTCTGATTTTCCAAGGGGTTTTCTTTGCAAAATTCGGGACCCGTTTGTAAATCTGAGGACCTATTCATAATTTTTGTAATTACAAAGGCCTTTCTATGAAGTTCAGGACCCATATGCAAAGTTTGAGGGTCGCTCGGTAATTTTCATAATCTGGGGCTTTTCTGCAAAACACCGGCGCCACCCCCCACCCCCTCGGCTGGGCTTTTTCTCCCCCTGGCCCAACACTTTGGCCCACATAGCCTGTCCCCTCACTCAAAACCGGGGGTAGGGTTTTCCTACCCAAGTACTCTCTTGGTGGTGGCAGCCTAAGCGGTGCGGCTAAGCGGGCAAGGGCGACTGCATGCCAGCGTGCGGGGCGGTGGTCGGCTGCGGGCCGTCGACCTTGGTGAGGCGACGCTCGGCCGCGGGTTTTCAACCATGGCGAGGCGGCACGGCTTCTGGCGCGCGCGGTCGGCACGGGGCGGCCATGAGACCACAGTTCAGGCAGCCGGTCAGGAGGCCGAGTGGCGATGGTGGCCCAGGCTTTGGCTCGGGCAGGCGAGGCGAGGCCGTGCGCCGGGGTCGGCGGCCGAGCGGCGAGCCCGACGGAGTGAGTGGCTCCAGCTTTGGGCGAGGCCACTACAGTCGGCGAGGCCAAATTCTCGTGGGCACAGGTGGTCCGCCCCAACAACGGCTCTGCAAGAGCGGGCTAGCGACTACCGTGGCACTAGCGCTTCATGCGCAACGGTGACCTGAACGAGCAGTGGCTTGGCAAATCCGGCTTCGGGCCGGCTTCCTCAGGCGACGGTCGGCGCTTCGGGTCCGGCATGGGAGACCGAGGCAGCTATGCGGGGCGGCCGTGCAGGGCAGCGTGCACGGCACGAGGCCCAATACGGTGGTCGGCGGCCGAGCGGCGGCCCAGGATACGCGGGCGGCGGTCATGCGGTGACCGAGACCCGTGCGGCTTCTCCTCGAGCTGCGGCCAGGCGGCAACATCAGGGCGGGGCCAACAACGGCTTTGGGCCAGCACGTCGGGCATGGGAGGAGGTCCGGTGGCCGGCGGCAGGCCGGCGACTGGCGGCGGCTTCGCGCGTTGCGGCCGTACGGAGCCGTCCGTGCGAATTTTCTTTTTCTTTTTTTCAATTTACAATGCAATCAACATCTGCTCTGTATGCAATCTGCCGATCGACATTGTACCTGCGACTTCAAGTCTTCTTGCGGTATATTAGAGCAGATTTGCACCATAGAAAATCAATCTAGAATGCGAAAACTGCGAATTTAGAGTGAACTAGATAATTCAATCTATTAGAGCTTCGATGATTACCTTCAATTCACCGGAGCGAACTCGTGCTGATAACGTGTTGAGGAACCATCGCTGGCGACAAGTCCGATCGATTCCTCTGCTTAATGCGAAATAAGATCAATCACAGAAGACAAAATAACATATTGAAAACACAGAGAGAAGTAGAGAGAACTCCTGGTCTTTCTTTATTGCTTTGATTGCATGAGTACAAATTCTGCCGGTACGGCTCCCTATTTATAGTCTACCAATGAGGTGCCCACCATGGGCCAAGGCTTCTGGCCCAGACCTAGGTTTCCTAACAGTCCTTTTCAGTTTCTAGCTTTTGGTTTTTCTACAATATCTAGTTTTTAAATAGAGTGTCTTTTCAAAGTGGGGGTCTATAAGTTAATTGTAATAGACACTATAACGACTTTATCTAGATCTGCCAAAATCACAAACGAGTATCTCTCTTTCCATACTCTCTCCTGTGAACAGTCAAAAGTCATAAACTATAACCAAAAAAGCAGACCCTACTAGGGCTAACTGTTTAAGCTTTTGAACTAAACTGTGATTGTGTTGCATCTCATTGTTTTCTGTGAAAAAGAAATGTGAACGTGATCTTGGAAGGAAAATATCAAAAATGAGAACTAGTTTTTATTGAATACAAAAAGGGGGCGACTAGTGCCCGAATGTATGATAGGAACGTTCCCATCGCACGCCCTTCCTACCCATCGGACCACACTCAAAGACATCCATGGTGCAACAAAATTTCAAGAAGCACAATAATTAGTTCTTAAATTTACAACAAATTTTCGTTCCCAATGCAACAAATCCGAAATCGCCAAAATAAAATTATGCCCACTGACGACTGTCGCAATGCCATGTACGATGCCATGACGTGCACACACACAGATGTGTCGCCACTCTTTACGCTGAAGATCAAACAAATAGCCACTCTTTACGCTGAAGATCAAACAAATATTGTTTAGGTAGTGCAATAATTCAATCGGCCAATGTAGTAAAAAAAATAAAGGATACTCAATCAATTTTAACGATCGGTGCAACCAGAAACATCTACTGATGTGAATGACAATATTACAATATATATATATATATATATATATATATATATATATATATATATATATATATATATATATATATATATATATATATATATATATATATATATATATATATATATATCTTATGGCTACTGTTGTACTAAATGGTTTGTGCAAACACTAAGAATGACACAATAATAGATTGATACATATACCATACATACGTGTTGTTCTTTCTGTTTACCACGCCTTCAGGTAATCATAATATGTTAAATGGAATGAGTGTAAATGACAAATATATATATACCATGCATACACGGTGTATTCTTTGTTTAGTGTAATTTCAGGCTATCAAAAGTCGATGACGGCTTTTCTTGAAGAAGGGGAGAATGATGCGGATACAGACATGATTAGTAATTTTCAGTTAAATATATTATTTAACTGGAAAGAATTATTGAGCCGCATTAAATATTATCAGGTGAACTCTAATTAAATTGGGTCTTTAACTATTATATTTAGAGATACAAAGTTACTACTATTTTATTTAATTATATACAGACCCATTTTTGCTCTGTACAAGCCTAAAGTGAAGATGCGATTAGAATGTCTCGTTGACATTAGTGCGTCGTCCATCACTTCAAGTGTACAAGATGATGAGGACATCTCGATTGGTCCGATTACACGAGCACGAGCTAAAAAAGATTAATCAACAGGTGAACTTGTTCCTAATTAAATTTGGCTTTAATTTACATGAGAATTGGCTACTACCTAATGCTAGTATCTTAATTGGTCTCAGGTTTGTGTATGAGAGCAAGTACAATAGTATAGCCAACTAGTGGCTATAACACTTGTCCATTTCATCTATAGCCTTTAAAAAAATAGTTCATACAATAAGGTAGCTATTACAATAACTATTTGGCCCCACGTGTAAGAGAGTGAAATGCATATTTTTACGTGCTATAGCTAGCTGTAATTTAGTAGCCAGCTTCCTTCTCTCTCTTCCTTTCTCTCTCTGCCACGTAAGATTTTGTTGATATTATATTTGGTATAGTCTGCTGACTAAGACTTATTGTACCTGCTCTGAGGAGATGTTAGGATGTCGAAGCGAGAAGAAATCCACCGAGCAAGAAAATCATGCATGTGAATCCAGACAAACAAAAAAAATCGAAAGAAGTATACGCATGCATGATCAGACCACTTGATAAATTCCAAGTCAAGGCTTACTTAGTGTATGCATGCATGCATGGGGCTACGATTCATGCACAACACAACTTAAGCCGTGAGTCACTACTGTTCCAAATACAAAATTCATGCACAATCCAGGAAGCTATACTTCTAGTCATGATTATCTAGTTGGCCATATGATTTATTACATGGAAACAGCAAGGAAAGGAATCGGCTGAGAGAGAGCAAACTCATTTTCTTGTGACGGAATCTATTAGGAATTGGTCACGTATTTTTTTCTGTTTTTTTAGCATGTTGTGTCCGAACATGACAACAGAGTTCGAGTCGTAGTCTCACGGGAGGACCGTATTGAGGAAGCGTCGCTGACGACCAGTTTTATCGATTTCTCTGCTTAGAATAAATCGAATCAATCACAGAAGACAGAATAATAGATTAAACACAAAGAGAGGTAGAGAGAACTCCTGATCTTTCTTTGTTGCTTTCAATTACATATGTGTATAAAATATACCGGTATAGCTCCCTATTTACAGTCTTCGGTGGGGTGCCCAAAATGGGCCAGGACTGCTGGCCTGAGCCCAGATTTCCTAACAGACCGAACCTATGTTCGAGTCGGCCAAGTTGTCCTATATCTTTCGGGTATTTGCAGCCTTGTAAAACAGACCGCAGAAAATAGATCAATTATTTTTTCAGAGAGCCATGCGCTTGTTCCTCTTAGGGTTTGGCATATAATTGCAACCTAAAGGGGAATCAGGCTGTTGGACCGAAATGGCGACCGAAGGGGGGTGAATGTCGACTTTTAAAAACGACCCCTCAAAAGAACCACTTAGAACTTCTTCTTCGAAAGCTATGAGGAGCTATGAAGAAAACGATCATGCCCACTGGAAACTCATGAATACTGGGTCTCTGGAAACTTCAACTCATCAAAGAAGGAAGGATCAAGAAACGAATACCAAAGGAGAAAAGGCAGAGACAAACTGGACAAAAAAGCAGCAGGGGTGGTCTGACCGCAATGGACTGGGCGGTCAGACCGCTCTCAAACGCCGGTCAGACCGGTAGGGAAGAGCCGGTCAGATCGCCCTTTGTTGTCTGGTTAGACCGCCCTTTGATGTCCGGTCAGACCACTCGTCGGGTTCAGCAGACAGAAACCCTGATTTTCAGACAACAGAAATTTATCCTTCACACAGCAGCAAAATTGAGGATCTTCTTCTAGTTTTCTCTGCCCAGAAAGGTAAGACTGCAACCAAAATAGCCAGACGAGCCTAAGCAAACAAGAAAACCCGACTAAAAACCAAGAATTTCAGATTTGGGCAAAAACCTGAAAATCAACAGAGGCATCACCAAAATCCAAATTCCTCTCTAATCCTTGAACCTTTGCCCTTGAAACTTTGAGGATAGCTACTTAATAGCTTCTGGACTTCTCACGCCAAGTTTCATGCCATCTTCAGATGGGAATCAAGATCCACCTCAAACCCTAGGAAATAAAATGAAGAACAGAGAAACCCAAAAAGCTAAATCTGAGATTAAATGCGATTTTCTCTTGGGAAAAACGATCAAATGATTTTTAGGCATCATCCCAACATAGGGCAACCCATTTTGGACCTTCTCAGTGAGAAACAACAAGAAATCGAAAAATCAAGAAATCATGCATAGAAAGCATCGAAGGGAAACACAGAGCAGGAAGTCAGTTCATCTCAAATAAAATCATCTTGGATTGATAATGAGGAAGAGAGATACATGATTGCATAGAGTATCAACTCATACCATCCCTACAATCCCATACATGCTTAGAGAAACCAAGAACTCATCTCTTCCTCTCACAACTCATGAACACAAGAACACTACATGCTTGGAGAGGAGCTCGTGAACACACACAGAGAGGAGACAAAATGAGGGAGACACACACTGCTGCCCTCAACCACTAAAGCCTCAAAGCAAACAACCTCTCCAAAGGCTCTTTTGACTAAAACAAACCCTAACTCTCTTCCAAAGCCATGGGAATACATGCAGCCACTCACTCCTATTTATAGCCCTTGGCTAACGGGTCTCCAACCCGTTACGCCTGCTAAATCCAACGGAACCCGCTCCCGCTTGTGCAGCCTTGCGAAATTACCAATTCGCCCCTCCTGCACCTTCCGGGAAGCTTCCGCATCTCTTGTCGTCCAAGCTTCGCAACCACCTCGAGTCTCCGCCGTCTTCGACACATCCCGACCATTCTGACCTCGACACCGCCTGTGTCTAGTCCGGTCACCTCGTGTCTCGCCACGACTCCGCCTCGACGTCCTGCGGCCATCACAAACAAGAAACACATCAAATAGCACCGCTCGATACATGAAAGCATAAATACATTAATGAAACTACATTAAGCATGAGATAGCCCAAACCTGATGAGCCAATATAATATGCATCCTAACCACTTTGACCAGGTTTGACCAAGTCCGACCGAGCCCGATTGCACCATGCATCGTCAAGGTCCGAACCATCCAAGTCAAACTCGACTTTCCTAAACCGATGTCAATTACTCATCACACACATGAGATGATCTCCACATGGTCTCTCAATCTCCCCCTCGATGAGTGTATTGACAAACCCAGAAAAAGCGCAAAGTTGAGTTTGAAAAGTGACAAGAGTCAAACATGGTTCAAGAGAAATCAAAGAAGCTATGACCATGTCTACGAAAGAACACTAGAGTTACAAAAGAAAGAGCAAATTGGACTCCAAAGCTCTAGAAGGTTTCCCAAATGGCTTTTTCTCCACTATTCTCCCCCTTTTGGCAATAAACACATCAAGAAAACAAAAGAGAGAATATGGCATGGTATTGGATGAAATGGCTGAAATTTGTTTATTTTAAGCATTTAGAGCCATGAAGTTTATCCAAAATAAGCACATGAGAATTACATCAAGTCATAACACATAAACATGCTATCTAGATCATGACAAGATATATATAAGCCAGCTAAACCAATGAAGTGACAATCTGAAATTTTAGTGCAAATTCTTAGCATGTCAAGTCATTCATGATCATAGTCTAGCTAGAGGTATCCAAGGATGATGCAAACCATGTCAATAAGTTAAGCGGAACCAAGAAGCTAGAATTGAATCAATCTTAGAGTGCTACAAGTTCTAGAATGAGACATTTGTTGAAGTACTTGTAAATTGTAGCAAATTGAGCACAAGTGACATAGTTTTACTTTAGAAATCACATGATTGTTTCCAACCAGATTTTTTGTTTTAGTCATGTGCTAGATCTCAAGTCTTATGCGACCACTCCAAGCAAGAAGCTTAAGAAGATGGTCCAGGTCATCTAAAACTCCCCCTGAGTTCATGCCAAGTGCAATGGCAAGCAGTCTCATGAGAAAGAATTGGTGAGATCAGTCGCACAAAAGAGATCTTTTTGCATTCTCATGAACATAGGACTTGTACTAACTCATGTGTCATCAAGAAACTAGAATAGCGCAATCTAAAGCTCAATAAAGATTCAAGACTCAACTCAGCCTATTTGACATGGCATGAATCATAAGTGGATAACTAAAGGCAGACTAGTCTAAAAAATTTAACATGACATGAATTAATTCAAGTTGTGCATTTTAATCAACATACCATGGCAAAGACTTGACTACACATATAAAGTCATGATCAACCTAGCAAATAAGCACAAGTTATGGCAGGATGTAAAGCAATGTAAGCATGTCATGAAAGAATAATAATCAAGGCTCCATGTAGTTATATTACAATACAGAATAACATGCAGAAAATCCAGCTCCCCCTCAACATGTGATGCAACTTTTAGTCCAAGTTGAGTTATGTCAATATGAAGCTCCAGAAGCTCCCAAATGAACTCCCCCTAAACCAAAGCAATAAACACGAGAAGCTGGCAAATAAAATCCGAAAGGCAGTCCTTAAAGCATAGACAAGATATAGAAGAAACTATGGCTTAGACTGACTCTCATCTATCCCATATGACTCTAGGACTATCAGCTAAACATCTAACACACTAAGGAGCAAATACGTATCCTGTCTACCCGAGGGTGGCCCAACCCTCGCTAGAACCTATAAGAAGTGAGTGAGCTCAACCTAGTGAGAAGAGAACAGCTAATAAGCAGCATCCTAGAATCACAAGATAAGAGTAAGAAGTCTAAACAATTAGACAAGAGAAGCACTCTAATCTATGCTAGGAGGACTAACCCAATGCACTCGTATGCAATGCAACGGAAAGGAGTAAGAGCATAATCAATATAATAAAGCAAGAAGCACAAAACTCCCCCTCACAACAGTCTGTAAGGACAAACCACCCCAAGCTCTCCCCGCAAGGCTGAAAACCTAGAGCTATCCAAAGGCTTGGTAAAGATGTCAGCCAACTGGTGGTCACTCTCCACAAACTGGAGCACAATGTCACCCTTCTCCACATGGTCTCGAATGAAGTGATATCGAATATCAATATGCTTGGTCCGAGAATGCTGCACTGGGTTCTTAGCAATGTTAATCGCAGAAGTGTTATCACAAAAGAGTGGAACAT
Organism: Dendrocalamus sinicus; assembly: GCA_036346575.1. NCBI lineage: Eukaryota > Viridiplantae > Streptophyta > Magnoliopsida > Poales > Poaceae > Dendrocalamus > Dendrocalamus sinicus. The sequence continues at coordinate 6,315,424 of CM070653.1, read as the reverse complement.
TGTCGATAACTAACCCAAAATCCCGCAGGGTCGAGACCATCCAAAGCACCTGACTACAGCAACTGGCTGCAGCAACATACTCGGCCTCTGCGATGGATCAGGTAACACCGATCGCTTCCTCGAGGACCAGAAACAAGAGAAGTGCCAATGAATTGGCAGGTGCCAGAAGTGCTCTTCCTATCTATCCTACAGCCAGCAAAGTCTGCATCCGAATAGGCTCTCAAGGAAAGACAGGACGAGAAAGAGTACCAAATACCATAGTCAATGGTAGCTCGAAGGTACCGAAGGATGCGCTTCACCGCCTGGCGGTGAGATGCGCGAGGAGAAGCCTGAAATCGAGCACAAAGACACACGGAGAAGTGTATGTCCGGTCTCGAGGCAGTGAGGTACAAGAGGGAGCCAATCATGCTCCGATACTCCTTTTGATCAACTGGCTCGCCGTCTTCATCTGAGTCAAGAGAAGTTGTGGACGCCATGGGAGTTGACATAGGCTTACCATCACTCATGTCAAAGCGTCTCAAGAGATAACGAGTGTACTTGCCCTGATGCAAGAAGGTACCCTCCCGAGTCTGCTTGATCTGGAAGCCAAGGAAGAAGGTCAACTCGCCCATCATACTCATATCAACTCGGTGCTCATGACATCCGAAAACTGTGAAACAAGAGTATGAGAAGAGCCGCCAAAGATGATGTCATCCACATAAATCTGGACGAGCAGGAGGTCAGTGCCATGCCGGCGAATGAACAAGGTCTTGTCCACCTTACCCATCTCAAAACCATGACTCAACAGATAGGACTTAAGCCTCTCATACCAAGCTCTAGGGGCCTGCTTAAGTCCATACAACGCTTTGGAAAGCTTGAAGACATGGTTTGGGTATTTGGGGTTCTCGAAACCTGGAGGTTGTCTCACATAGACTTCTTCCTCAATAAAGCCATTGAGGAAGCCACTCTTAACATCCATCTAATAAACCTTGAAACCCTTAGAAGCCGCAAAAGCAAGTAGGATTCTAATGGCTTCAAGTCTAGCTACAGGGGCAAAGGTCTCCTCGAAATCTAGACCCTCAACCTGAGAAAAGCCCTGAGCTACCAGTCTAGCCTTGTTTCGAATGACTACCCCATCCTCACTCTGCTTGTTCTTGAACACCCACTTAGTCCCAATGATATTGTGACCTCGAGGAGGCTCAACAAGTGACCAGACCTTGTTTTTCTCGAAATTCTCTAGCTCCTCATGCATGGCATTGACCCAAGACTCGTCAGAGAGAGCATGACAAACATCCTTGGGCTCAAAGGAGGCAACAAAGGCAGAATAGAGACAGAAATGAGACATGCCGGATCTTGAGCGGGTGATTCGCTCAAAAAGGTCTCCAATAATCTGCTCAGAAGGATGGTCTTTTTGGATATATCTAGGAGGTCTTGGATGAGAAGAAGAAGTGGCCTCTACCTCATGAGCTGAAGAGGTAGGAACAGAGTCACTAGCTCCAGAGGAAGCAGAAGGCATGGGCTGATCGCCTCGAGGTGCGGTGGAAGACGACACCTCAAGGGGTGGATGAGGGACTGGATCGGGTAGACAACCCTCATCTCCATCCTCCTCATCATCCACAAAGATGGGCTCTGACTGCTCTAAAGAACCTGAGATATCGAGCCTAATCCCCGGACTGGCCTCGTCGAAGGTCACCTCACAGGTCTCTTCCAACTTGCTAGACTCGCAGTTCCAAACCCTATACGCCCGCGAAGAAGCCGAGTAACCTAGAAAGATACCATCACAAGAACGTGACTCGAACTTATCTAGGTTTCCAGACTTCAGAATAAAGCACTTGCAACCAAACACACGAAAATGAGATACACTGGGTTTTCGCCCATATCTCAACTCATAAGAAGTGTGGTGCAAGTGTGCCCGAAGAAAAACTCGATTGGAAACATGGCGCGCGGTCGCAATAGCCTCAGCCCAAAACTTCCTAGGTGTAGAATACTCATCAAGCATCGTCCTAGCCATCTCGACCAATGTACGGTTCTTCCTCTCCACGACACCATTCTGCTGTGGGACATGCGGAGAAGAGAACTGGTGCTCTACACCTGCCTCATCGCAAAATCTCTCAAAGTAGGAATTCTTGAACTCCGTGCCATTGTCACTGCAGATCACTCGTAAGGCACCCAGGAGCTCAACAGAAAGCCTACTGAAAAGACCTCAAAAATATGTAAACGTCTCATCCTTCGAGGCTAAGAAAAACACCCAAGAGTACCTGGAGAAGTCAGCGACCACGACAAGAACATACCACTTCCCTCCCACTGACTGCACTCGAGCTGGTCCAACTGTGTCCATGTGGAGCAGCTGTCCCGGTGCATCGGTCATGGTCACTGTGACCGGAGGATGAGAAGCAGCAACCATCTTGCCGTGCCGGCAAGGAGCACAAACTAGATCTTTGACCATCTTGAGTTTCAGCAGACCACGAATGAGATCGTGGCCGCTGACTCGGGTCAAATGGTCAAATCCAATACGACCAAGTCTCCTATGCCAGAAGGAAAGGTCACGGGACTCCGAAGCAACTAAACACCGGAGAGGATCACCAGAAGACTCAGAAAAATTAGCACGAAAGATCCTCCCAAAACGAGAAATCCCGCAAACCAGACTACCCGAAGAATCAAGAATTTTGCAATTGTTTTTCTTAAAGCTCACCTCGAAACTGTCATCGGTAAGCTGAGAGACTGAAAGCAAATTATACTGCAGCTTACTAACCAAGGCAACATCTTTCAAAATGAAAGAATCATTAACACGCACTGTACCTTTGGCGATGACGCGCCCAGATGAAGCATCTCCGAAGGTGATCGTCTCATCACCTGGAGCACGGGCAAGGGAAGAAAACCAATGGGAGTCTCCGGTCATGTATCGTGAACACCCAGAGTCTATGAGCCATACCTTTCCCTTCCCTGCTCGGTGAACCTGAGTCAAACAGAGAGTAAAGTCTCGGTACTAGGGTTAATCAAGAGTGATTTTGGCACCCAATACTGAGTAACACGTCGAGCAGATGAAGTAGTCAAACACGACTGACCTCTATCTACCCTACGCTCTCTGTCACTCAAAGAAGCAGACGATCTCTGTGTAGACCTGAAGCTGTTGTTGGGCTTGACTGCTACAGAGGAGCAAGTTAACACCAGCAACATGCTGATCACGCCGCGGGTAGCTATCTCGACGGGGGAAATGAGATCTACCCTCATGACGGCGAAAGTCACGACCAGGACAAAAGCCAGAAAACTCAGAAAATCCAAGTCCTCGATGATGCCCAAACCCATCCAGCTGAACAGTCCTAGACCTCGTGTGGGTCTTAGGGGCACTCAAGGTCTAGGGCTGACCCTGAATATGCCTAAGAGCCTCAGCACGGTCTCTCCGCGCGATCTTGGCGCGCCTGAAGCATCGCTCGATCGAGTGTCCATCCTTCTGACAGAAGGTGCAATGGTACTTCACCTTCTGAGAGGTAGAAGTACCACGGTGAGGCTTCGCCTTCTGAGAGGACGAAGCAGCAGGTGGACTCACCTTGCTGTCAGAAATCCTTGGACAAAGCCCACTGACTTAAATTGGACTTTCTCAGTCCTGGGCTTAATCTCGATCACACCTGCGGCTATGGGTCTAAGCACGGCAGGTGGATGCTTCCTCATGTCCTCATAGAAATCGTATCTTAGACCCTGATTAAATCTGCAAATCTTGGATTGGTCTAGAATAAGATTAAGCTTCTTCTTGCCGCCTACAAATCTCTCGAGAGTGTTCATAAGATACTGACACTCCCGAAAAAGAGAGATGCAAGAAGAGCAGGGAGAAGAAGAGACGGCAGGAGGTAAGGGAGCAGATGAAGAACCAATAGCAGAAAGTGAATGGCTTGTGCATGCACAGCCGACTCGAAAGGGGCAGTCCTACTGCTAGCAGTTTGGTTCACGTCGCTAAGCGTCTCAACCTTACCCTTGGGCTTCTCCCCCACATCAGCAATCACATCACAATCAGTTAATGGCTTCACAAGTTGATCCTTAGTTAGCTTCACACATTTTTCATTCAAAGCAACGAGTTCAAGTTTTAGTTTGTCACAACTAATGCATGGTGAGCTAACAGGGTCCTTAGTCACGAACTGAGCCATTTTCTTATTAGTGTCAATCATTTCTTGAAACTGTTTTGAGACAGATTCAAGTTCAGCAGTTAACTTAGGACAGTTCAAACATGAAGGAATGGGCTCAAGTAGTGAAGCTTGCAGTTCAGCAATTTTATGGTCTGCCCATTTTAGATTCATCTTCAACTTATTGCAATTTTCACAAGACTCGGGCAGATCAAGAAGCATGGTATAAAGACCTCTAAATGCGTTATCCTTATCCTCACATGAGGTGCATGCACTAGTCTCAACAATAGTAGATGGAATTGAAGCAATCCTACTCATTTCTAGTTCAGCCAAGAGACTAATATTCTCCACCTTAACAATGTCAAGTTCAGAGGATAGATTATCATGCAAGGTCCTTAATTTCTCCATGTCACCCAACAGAGCACAGCATGTATCACATTCATCACGGGAGGAAGCAGATGTAAGTGAAGTAAGCTCTCGTGATAGTCTATCTACTTCCTTCTCCAACTCGCTACACCTAACTCTAGATCTAGCATGGAATCTACCTAGCTTAAGAAAAGCATCATTAAGCTGGTCGTAGGTGGGAGATACCTCGTCGAAGTCGGAGTACAGCTCGTTGTCGCTCACTTCGCCCTCAAGGGCCATGAAGCACATGCCAGAGAAGTCATCGCCGCCCTTGAGATCTTGCTCGTTCGTTCCATCGTCGTCGCTCCACCCCTCCACCTCGCTGAGGTCGAGGTCGTCGAAGGCGGTGAGAACGCGGTGGAAGAGCTTCTTGGCTTTGCCAAGGTCGCGGAACTTCTTCTTGCCTTGGGTGTGAGCAGTAGGCTTGTTGCGGTTCTTATCGATGTAGTCGTTCTTGCTCACACCGCCGTAGTAGCCTTTGCCCTTCCCCAGCTTGGGGCAGTTCGCTCGAATGTGGTTGGGGCCACCACACTCGAGGCAGATCACGGGTCCTCCTCTCTTTCCGTCCCTCCTCCTCTTGTAAGCATGGGAAAATCTCCGAGCTAGGAGGGATAACTGTTCATCCGCAAGCTGCTCTAACTGATCATCAGTTATGTCACAAAGAGCAGCAAGGGAGAATCCGCAAGTCGACTCGGAAGAAGGTCCAGAAGTGGGATCGGTGACTAAAGCCATCGACTGCGACTTCGACTTACGAGACACAATGTCAATCTCGTGAGTCTTGAGGCGTGAGTACAACGCGTCAAGAGTCAAGGTTGAGAGGTCGGTGGTGTTCTTGATGGTAGTCACCTTCATCTCCCAAACCCGTAAATCAAGAGCAGACAACATTTGACGAGCACTGTCCGAGTCGGGGTATGTGAGACCGACCGCTCGGAGATTGCTCAGAATCTTGTGAAAACGAGTGAAGCACTCATCCAAGGACTCGCCAGTGAGAATTTCAAACTTGTTGTAATCTCGCTTGAATTGGTCCTGTCAAACCATCTTAATCTGGGTGGTGCCCTCATGGTATGCATCAAGGGTCACCCAGATGTCGAAGGCCGACGTAAGATGAGAGATGCGATCGAACTCGCTTCTGCTCAACCCCTGGATTATGATGTTCCTTGCTTTCGCATTCGCCTCAACATCATGCATGTTTCCAGCGTTGATGTTCTCATCGGCAGGAACAATATATCGTACTTTGACCTTCCTCCAGATGGCATATCCTTGGGCCTGGATGTAGGTCTCCATCCGGCTTTTCCAGAACGGATAATCGATGCCATCAAAGATCGGAGGCTTGGTTGAGTACTTGTCCATCGCCATGGCTCTAGAAACCGGTTAAGATCTATTGAGAAGAGCTAACCTGGCTCTGATACCAATTGTTGGACCGAAATGGCGACAAAGGGGGGGTGATTGTCGACTTTTAAAAACAACCCCTGAAAAGAACCACTTAGAAATTCTTCTTCGAAAACTATGAGGAGCTATGAAGAAAATGATCATGCCCACTTGAAACTCATGAATACTGGGTCTCTTGAAAACATCAACTCATCAAAGAAGGAAGGATCAAGAAACGAATACCAAAGGAGAAAAGGCAGAGACAAACTGGACAAAAAAGCAGCAGGGGCGGTCTGACCGCAATGGACTGGGCGGTCAGACCGCTCTCACAATGCCGGTCAGACCGGTAGGGAAGAGATGGTCAGACTCATGAATCTTCTTCTGGTTTTCTCTGCCCAGAAAGGTAAGACTGCAACCAAAATAGCTAGACGAGCCTAAGCAAACAAGAAAACCCAACTAAAAACCAAGAATTTCATATTTGGGCAAAAACCTGAAAATCAATAGAGGCATCACCAAAATCCAAATTCCTCTCTAATCCTTGAACCTTTGCCCATGAAACTTTGAGGATAGGTACTTAATAGCTTCTGGACTTCTCACGCCAAGTTTCATGCCATCTTCAGATGGGAATCAAGATCCACCTCAAACCCTAGGAAATAAAATGAAGAACAGAGAAGCCCAAAAAGCTAAATCTGAGATTAAATGCAATTTTCTCTTGGGAAAAACGATCAAATGATTTTTAGGCATCATCCCAACATAGGGCAACCCATTTTGGACCTTCTCAGCGAGAAACAACAAGAAATCGAAAAATCAAGAAATCATGCATAGAAAGCATCGAAGGGAAACAGAGAGCAGGAAGTCAGTTCATCTCAAATAAAATCATTTTGGATTGATAATGAGGAAGAGAGATACATGATTCATAGAGTATCAACTCATACCATCCCTACAATCCCATACATGCTTAGAGAAACCAAGAACTCATCTCTCCCTCTCACAACTCATGAACACAAGAACACTACATGCTTGGAGAGGAGCTCGTGAACACACACAGAGAGGAGACAAAATGAGGGAGACACACACTGTTGCCCTCAACCACTAAAGCCTCAAAGCAAACAACCTCTCCAAAGGCTCTTTTGACTAAAACAAACCCTAACTCTCTTCCAAAGCCATGGGAATACATGCATCCACTCACTCCTATTTATAGCCCTTGGCTAATGGGTCTCCAACCCGTTACGCCTGCTAAATCCAACGGAACCCGCTCCCGCTTGTGCAGCCTTGCGAAATTACAAATTCACCCCTCCTGCACCTTCCGGGAAGCTTCCGCGTCTCTTGTCGTCCAAGCTTCGCAACCACCTCGAGTCTCCGCCGTCTTCAACACATCCCGACCGTTCTAACCTCGACACCGCCTGTGTCTAGTCCGGTCACCTCGTGTCTCACCACGACTCCGCCTCGACGTCCTGCAGCCATCACAAACAAGAAACACATCAAATAGCACCGCTCGATACATGAAAGCATAAATACATTAATGAAACAACATTAAGCATGAGATAGCCGAAACCTGATGAGCCAACATAATATGCATCCTAACCACTTTGACCATGTTTGACCAAGTCCGACCGAGCCCGATTGCACCATGCATCGTCAAGGTCCGAACCATCCAAATCAAACTCGACTTTCCTAAATCGATGTCAATTACTCATCACACACATGGGATGACCTCCACATGGTCTCTCACAGGCGTTCTTCCCCGTCGTTCTTGTGATTCCTTGTGATTGACTGGAGCGACGACGCGTCTACTTGGTGCTCGTGTAGACAGGATCACGAGTGTGTGGTTGGACGAATTCTTTTGTCACAGGTTGCTGTTCTAACAGTGGTTGGCGCCATCGATTCGTCAGGTTGCATGGATCCAAATTATCTTCATCGATCTTACGCTGTGAAGATCGGGCAATCCCCCGCATCATCTTGGTATCAGAGCGCGGTTGACATGGTAGGATCAATTTACCCATAGTTAGATTTTTTTCTATACACAAAAAGCCAAAAAAATAAACCCTAGTTTTTGCATCTGTTATTTTTCATGAGTTTTATTAAGTTTCGTCCATTAGAATTTTGTTTAAGTTCTGATCGTTGTGTTCCTTTGTGTCGGAACCCGGAGTAACGACTCCGGGATCCTCTGTGTAAATCGCACTAGTCCAGGATCAGCTAGTGCACACAGTCACAACAAAGATAATAACCAAGCACAAATGACTCAATATATTAAATAAAGGGTACGGCCTTATGGCCAAGTCTTACATCAACGCCCATTGGCAAAATAAATGAAGGAAATAACTGCGGAAGCAAACTGATAAATAGCGAAGCCCAAGCCTGCCCACAGGCAAACGATAGTAAGACGCGGCCTATTCGTTCAGATCTTCACCGTAGTCGACATCTTCCTTCTCTGTGTGGAAAAAGCAACGTGAGTACAAACTTGTACTCCGCAAGTCACCCAGGAAAATGCAACATAATGATAAAGGCTTCAATGGAAGGCTTATAGGGTTAGTTTGCATAATACAGCATTTAAGAAATACAGTAATAGATTGAAATTGCTGAATTTAATACAGTAAGTAAAAACATTACTTGCGATAGAAAATAATACCGTCAGTGCAGGCTCCGACCAAACACCAACCTATTCACTGGCATCCCACCCGGACCATCTTTTCCAAAAGACCACGTATAGATTCCATCCATCCACACGCTTTCACTGCGCAACTCTGATGAATTCCATCCATTTAACAGATTTCCATCTCTCACGGATTCCATCCATCCGCAAGGTTTTCATCTCTCGTGGATTCCATCCATCCACAAGGTTTTCAAAAACATTTTTGTAAAACAAAGTCTAATCCATGAAAAACTTTTACTCAGCATGCCCATGACCGTGGGCATGGCTATCCATGATAGATTATACACTCTGCAGAGGTTGTACAGCTTTACCCACAAGACACGATCATCCCGTTGTACCACTAGATTACACACTTCCTTAGGTGTGCGGTGGGGAGTCGTGACAAGGCCTTTACAATGCAAAGCCTTCAACCTGGTCGAGCCAACTCTAAGCTTTCACCCCAATAAGGAATCCACTGCATCGGACCCCTCTTGAGCCTAGACGAGACTTCTCATGGCTTAACCACGCCGCCAAGTGAGACTTCACATGGCTCCAACCACGCTCACTTTCAACCTACGACTTGACTCAGTTGGGACTTCAAAAATTATTCCGCTGTGGTCTGTCCCATACCACCATGTGGTAGTACGATAAGGGCTTTGCAACAAGAGCTCACTGCACCGGTCCTTAATTGACTCAGGCCCAACCACATACCCCCGTGCACGACAGTCAACCACTGCGGCTCCAACCAACAGGGCATGCCTGCACCCACCACTCTAACCAATTGCCTAAGTCTAAACCAGTTTGATATTTTGTTTTCAAAATAATTCCATAAACCTCCTTGACTCACCAAAGTCAAGAGTACATATCATTTTATGTAAAAAGGGGTCATCATTTTATGCGAAAAAGTATCCCAAAACAAATATTATATCTAAGCAGTCTAAGCATTTGATATAAATTCCTCTAGCCAACACTAATGTATTAACTAGAGTTTGAATCTAGGGTGACAAGGTATAAGGGATTCAATAACAAAGGAGGAATTAACAAGTAGGCATTAACTATATTTAAAACTGAATTGAAATACGTTGAATAAACATATGCATGCAATATAGTTTAAATCAACATAATTTTATTTCGAAAACTGGGATCAACATGATCAAGGAGGGTGACTTGCCTTGCTCTTCAAATTGGTTTGAATCTTCGTCGAAGAAATCTCCCGAATCGTCGAAGTCTACACGTGAAAATAACCCACCAAATTCAAATAAACTCAAATTAAATTCAAATTGACTTCAAATATTTGAATTGAGGCTAGCAATGGATAGAGGGGAATTTTTGATGAATTTAGAAATTTGAATGGGCCAAATCGGAGCTAGAACGAAGGAGAACGGGCTCCGGGAAGTTTGAAAAGAGAGAAAATGGAAAATCAGGATTTTTGGAATTATTTTTATAAAGGAAAATGGGTTTATGGCGTCAGCATTGCGTCAGCCAGGGAATTTCTGAATTTCGGCCGATTTATTTTTGTATTGGAAAAGAGAGGGAGGGGCTGACATGTGGGGCCCCAGGTTCATGGACCGGGCTCACGGCCGAGGGGAGGTGCTGAGGTGGCGGGGTGGTGGCGTGGCAGCCGACGGGGAGAGAGGGGCCGAGGTGGCGCCACCGGGCGGACACGCGGTGCCCACGTCAGCGCCAGTTGCTAACGTGGCTAGGCCGGCCGGAGGATTTGGGCCGGGCTCGCCGCAGCGGCGGCACGGCGGCGCGGCGAGGCGGAAAGGAGAGAGGGCGCACGGGAGTGCGATGGTGGGGCAGGTTTTACGGGCGGCCGGAGTTGAGCGGCGGCGAGGCGAGCAGCGGCGGCAGACTCGGCGGCGGCGGCAAGGGAGCTCCAGCGGCGGAGAGGTGCGGGCGAGGGGCGGCCGGGGTGTACGCAGGCTCGGCGAAGACGGCGGTGGGGACGGCCAGGCGCGGCGTGGCCCGAGGCGACGCTAATTGCTTATCGGAGGAGTTCACCGGTGCGCGCACGGGTGAGCTCGTTGCGGGGCTGCTCGGGCACCAGAGAGGGGAAGCGGAGGGCGGAGCGGTGTGGGGCGGAGTGAGGTGGAGCTCGAGGCGGGGAATTTATAGGGGGTGGAGGGCGGAGGCATCGCGGATTCTTCGCCGGAGTGGGGGAGGTGGCGGCGGCGGTTACGGGGAAACGGGGGCGTGCGGAGTGGGAGAGGTGGGGGTAACGGGCGCGAGATGGGCGGGGAGTGGCCGCATGGCGCACGGCGTGGGCGGAAGAGAGGGAAGGCGCCGGGTAGGGCGGAGCGGCGCAACGGCCTGGTGGCGGCGCGGCAGGGGAAGAAGGAGGCGCGGGGGTGACGAAGCTGACGGGTGGGGTCCACGCGCAGAGAGAGAGAGAGCGCGCGGCTGACGGGCGGGCCCGCGGGGCAGAGAGAGGCGGAGAGGGAAGGCGGCGCTGACCGGTGGGCCAGGGGCGCAGAGAGAAGGAGAGCGGGAGGGCACGGGTGGCTGCGATTGCGCCACGCGGGAGAGGGGACGATCGGGTGGCCAAGGGAGGGGAAAGGGGCGGATGGGCCAGATGGGCCGGCGGGGGTGCGGCGAGATCCCGGCCGGCCACGTGGCGCCCAAAGGGGAGGGGAAGGCGGGATCAGGCGGTGACGTGGGCGGCAATCTGGCCGTCCACGTGGCGGCCGGATGAGGGGTGGGGGATTTCGATTTTCATTTTTGATTTAAGATTTTTCAGAAAAGCCCAGAAATTCCAAATCAGCTCAGAAAAATATGAAAATACTTCCAAAAATTCCAGAAAAATTCAGAGATTCTCCTGGACACATTTTGGACTTAAAAAAATATTTCCAACTAATGTTGGTCTCTAATTTTCATACTTTAAAATACTTTTAAATTTTAAAATACATTTTTAAACTCCGGAAAATCCAGGAAACCAAATAAAGGCCAAATAACTTCAAACATTTAGTTTGACATAGAATTTTTATATAAAATCAAAATATCATTTTATTTATTAATACTTTTGGTTTTTCTGAAAAGGCTCTTCAAATCCAGCTTTTTCAAAAATAGAAATTCAAGGTAAATCCAAATTTAAAACTTGGGCACAACAATACTTATTTTAATTTAAATTTTATTTTATTCCACTTTTATTATTTATTATTTTTATTTTAGCAAAAATCCAGGATGTTACACTTTGTGTCACTTAATCTTTGTGTTATTTCCTTTGTTTAGCCTAAACCCAAAAAAACCTGATCGTTACAGTGCCTGAACAGTACTGCTACAGTACCCTGTGAACAGTACCGCGAAAAAATTGCGCTATTGTTTCTGTTAAATATATCCATAATTTTTCGTTCATCTTTGAGACTAGTCTTTGATAATTGCATTAAGGGCTGCTTTTGGTATTAAACTATATTTGCTGAAATTTCCAATATTTGTGCAAAGAAACACTAAACCTTAGTGCCAGATACAAGTAAAAAAAAGAAGAAGAAGAGCCTCGGCAAAAAAAAAGAAAGAAAAAAAGAAGAGAGTGATCATTGGCCAAATTAGGGTTAGCTAATTCTAATTCATAATTTCAGCTTGTATATTTAATTTCTTTGAGCAATCTTGTGCCCTTACATTCATATTATTGTAATTGGCTAGCGTCTCTCCTAGTACTTGGTGCAAACAAGCTATTTTATTCTCAATTTCAGATCGTTTATATTTAGCTCATTCCTTTGTTGCATCGAGTCACATTGATCTTTGCGTGTGTGTCATACACTTCACTTAAACCTTTTGGATCAACACTTAGGCAAAGTATTCTAGCTTGGATTATTACTTAACTTAACAACATCAAGAATTTCAGATTGCATAGGTTAGTATTTTCTCTCCAAGCTCCACATAGAAGCTATTGTTATAATAGTGCTTGTGCAATTGAATTCGTTTGATCTATCACCTTGTGTTGTCTACCGACACTAAAGTGCATGCAGCTCTTCAATCCCAACAAGGACGCATAAGAACTTCGGTTGGTAAGAGAAGGCGATGATGAGTGATTCCACATAAATTCCACATATTCTTTGCTATTTTTTTGCAATACTAACAATGGCAGGATATCCAACATTTCGTTCCTCATGGTGCGACTCTCGATACTTGTATTTTCCATTCTATGGAAGTGCAAATCCGGAGGAGTATCTCGAATGGGTGGAACAACTTGAATGTGACCTCAAATTTCAGAAGCTATCTTAAGCCATGAAAGTGACACAAGCCACTATGGAGTTTGAAAAATATGCATGCACTTGGTGGAAGCGATATCCTGAGAAGCAATATGTCACTACTTGGGAAGAATTGAAGCAGGTCATGAGAAATGAGTTTGTGCTATATGAGTATGAGTTAGAGTTACTTCATTATATGAAAAGTATTCGCCAAGGATGTCGATCTGTCCAATCTTATTATGATGAGCTGGATTATGCTATGTATCGTGCCAATATCATAGAATCATGTGCGAAGAGAGGTTATTTCAAAAGAGGTTTGAATTCTGAGATCGCTGCTATTGTTCATTTGAAATATGATGGTAGTATGCAGGATCTTGTGAATTATGCTATAGAGCAGGAGAAGAGAATTAAGGAAAGGCATACATAACAGTTCAACCTGAGTCCACATTTCAGTTCGCATGCCTTTACCAGTGCGTCACATAAGAAGACGACCGAGTATGGGACTTTCCCTTCGATCAAGGTGTCATATAATGCTGCCCCGTTGCTACATGAGGGGATCATGGTTGATGGTAATTGTGCCATTGCTGGCCCATGTTCTATAAAGGATGAGATGCTTCAAAACCCATGTAAGGATGAGAGCCACATAGCCAAATTGAGTGGGAGTGATAAAAATAGTGCGTTGTGTAATTCCACCATATGTGAGGTTGAGAGCATCCAAATTGAGAGTGAGAGATATACGCAAAAAGAAAAGAAAGAAGTAGATGATAGACAAAGTGAGGTTGATTATGAAACTAACATATTAATATCTACTTCTAGTGTTGTTTCTCATATTGTGCAGGTTGACATTAAAGAAAAGGAGTCGAATGTTCCACAACCGGTACAACTAGAGAAAACCGATGAGAAGATAACCACAGTTGAAGATGAAGCACATGCAGCCCCGTTGTTACATCCTGATGATTTGATATCTACAGCACCTATATCAATTGAAGAGAATGATAAAGGTAACCATATTGGTGCTGAATTTAATTATGAAAAGGTGAGTAATTGTGAGAACTCATGTGTTCAATCAAAAATTCCATGTTGAAATTTCTTGGGTCAATCTACATAATGTGGAATTAATTATTCATAAGGAAGTTCTTACTCGAATATCTCCTAGTGATTCTTTGTATTATATCATGTTCGATGATCCTAAAGAGCTATCTAGTGTGATTCAGAATGTTATTGAAATTGCTTGTCAAAAATCACTAGTTAGTACCTATGGCTATACATATAAGTTCAATTTGATCGGAGATTATGGTGTAGATAACAAGTTCTATGTTTATCGAATATGCATTACATGTGATGAGCTTGCTGAATTAAAATTGCTTGGTTTGGATAAACAATCTTTTATACCATGTCATGAACACAATGAGATGAGTTCAAATGTTAGTACTTGCTATTTAGGAATATTTCTTAAGCCTATTTGTTCATTTTTTGCTGTGCAATCATGTACAAATAATCAAAGTAGCGCCATTGAAGCATGGAAAACACTAAAAATTTTCTCCCCCATATTTGAATAACTTGATCTGATTTTGTCTTTTGATATCTTGTCTATGTTCTTAGAAAAGTCGAGGACGACTTTTTCTCATGGGAGGGAGAATAATGTGAATGACAATATTCCAATATATATATCTTAATGCTACTGTTGTACTAAATGGTTTGTGCAAAACACTAAGAATGATACAATAATATATTCATACATATACCATACATATGAGTTATTCTTTTTGTTTACTACGCCTTCAGGTAATCATAATGTGTTAAATGGAACGAGTGTAAATGACAAATATATATATCATGCATACACGGTGTATTCTTTGTTTAGTGTAATTTCAGGCTATCAAAAGCGGAGGACGGCTTTTCTTGAAGAAGGGGAGAATGATGCGGATACATACATGATTAATGATTTTCAGTTAAATATATTATTTTACTGGAAAGAATTATTGAGCTACATTAAATATTATCAAGTGAATTCTAATTTAATTGGGTCTTTAACTATTATATTTAGAGATACAGAGTTACTACTATTTTATTTAATTATATACAGACCCATACTCGATCTGTACAAGTCTAAAGTGAAGATGCGATTAGAAGGTCTCGTCAACATTAGTACGTCATCCATCACTTCAAGTGTACAAGATGATAAGGACATCTCGATTGGTCCGATTACACAAGCACGAGCTAAAAAAGATTAATCAATAGGTAAACTCGCTCCTAATTAAATTTAACTTTAATTTACACGAGAATTGGCTACTACCTAATGCTAGTATCTTAATTGGTCTCAGGTTTGTGTATGAGGACATGTTGGGATGCCGAAGCTAGAAAAAATCCACCAAACAAGAAAATCATGCATGTGAATCGAGACAAACAAAAAAAATCGAAAGAAGTATACGCATGCCTGATCGGACCACTTGATAAATTCCAAGTCAAGGCTTACTTAGTGTATGCATGCATGCATGGGGCTACGATTCATGCACAAGACTACTTAAGCCGTGAGTCACTAATGTTCCAAATACAAATTTCATGCACAATCCAGGAAGCTATACTTCTAGTCATGATTATCTAGTTGGCCATATGATTTATTACATGGAAACAGCAAGGAAAGGAATCGGCTGAGAGAGAGCAAACTCATTTTCTTTTGACCGAATCTATTAGGAATTGGTCATGTATTTTTTTTTCTGTTTTTTAGCATGTTGTGTCCGAACATGACAACAGAGTTCAAGTCGTAGTCTCAGGGGAGGACCGAACCTATGTTCGAGTCGGCCAAGTTGGCCTATATCTTTCGGGTATTTGCTGCCTTGTAAAACAGATCACAAAAAATAGATCTATTATTTTTTAGAGAGTCATGCGCTTGTTCCTCCTAGGGTTTGACATATAATTACAACCTAAAGGGGAATCGGACGTTCTTCCCCGTCGTTCTTGTGATTCCTTGTGATTGACTGGAGCGACGACACGTCTACTTGGTGGTCGGGTAGACAGGATCACGAGCGTGTGGTTGGGCGAATTCTTTTGTTGCAAGTTGCTGTTCTAACAGCGGTTGGCGCCATCGATTCGTCAGGTTGCACGGATCCAAATTATCTTCATCGATCCTACGCCGTGAAGATCAGGCAAACCCCTGCATCATCTACAACTCCCTTGTTTTTTGTGAACTTCAGTTGCAACAAATTTCACAGAAGAAGACAACAAGAGGTTGCTACACATGTAACAAGTCAACAACCCACTACAACAAAAATATATCTTGCTAGGATATTCAAGAAAGACATTACAACAATCAAAAACACTTGCCACAACAATTCGAGCAAATGCCGCAATAACGTGTACTTGTAGGAGGAGCATATGGGTGGTGTGGAGTAGTAGAGCTTGTCATTTGAGGTCGAGGAAGAAGCGATGCTTCTTCACCGGTGCTTGGAGGGGAGGATGCTTTCCTCATCACCAGTCAAAATCATCCGCCCTTGTCATTAGGCCAGGCCGTCTGCCTCAAGCCCTGTTGCTCCTCCACTCGCCGTTCGTCAGATGGTCAACGAGAAGGGTAGCAACCACGGGAGATGAGACCTCCTCTCGCTCTTGTTGTTCTAGCTGTAAAAGCTTCTATGGCTTCTTCATTAGATGGGGAAGAGAGAAGGCTGGAACAGGTCAATAGGATAAGGCAAGGACAGCAGAATTGACTAGCGGATAGCATAAATATATAGTGGAAGAGTGTGGGAGAGTTGAGAGTGGGGCATCTGATTTTTTCTTGTTACACCGAACATCCTCAACGTATCAAAACGGATAGAAGAAAAACTTCTGTAGGATCGTCGATGGCAATCAGAGGGGGTGAATGATTGCAACGCCTAGCGGAAGCTTTTTCACAAAATCATAAAAAACTAGAATATATATATATATATATCTTGGATTACTGTAGCAACAAAAAAGATTAAAGACTAATTGCTCCTTGATAACTGTATGAGATAACTAGCCATGTGAAACAACTAATCCTAGAAGACAACGATTAAAAAATAATAAACTATGCATGCAGATCAACCATAAGATAATGAGACCACCAAAATTCATACGAGCCAAAAGAACAACTACTTCTATTAATGAGTGGGACCCGCATTCAAATCAATTGAATGATGAGCATATGGAAGAAGAAAATACGATGCTTGTTTCTCTCGTACAAAGATCAAGAAAAGTCTTGCTGCTTTGTTAAAAGGTGACCCAAAGATGCCTTTGTGTCTCGCCGACCGTCTTGTGCCTCGTTCCACGTGCGACTCCTTACGGACGCTCGGGATTTCTTTCCGCACGATGGAGTCGACGATGCCTCGGGCAAGCAAAGAAAACCAGACGCGTCGCCTGTAAAATTTTTCTCCAAAAACCTCGGCTGCCCTCCAAAAGCTTTTTCCTTTCGCTCGGTCACGACCGTTCAGTGCACCTTTGCCATGCCGCCGCATGCATATATATACACACATAGCCTAACTCTAACTAGACCTTAAAATCCTAATCCAACTCCGACTAGGACTTAGAATCCTAATCCAACTCCAATTAGGACTTAGAATCCTAATCCAACTCCAACTAGGACTTAGAATCCTAATCCAACTCCAACTAGAACTTAGAATCCTAATCCAACTCCAACTAGACTTTTGGCCCACTAATTTTCAAGGGACCCGAAACCCTTCTTAACACGGGTTTTCACACTCACGACTTTTCTAACGCGTCACGTGTCGAAGCCTCCAGACCGCACCTCCGTAGCTTCTCCACGTATCATCCACCTTCGATCTCCATGCGCCCAAGCATGAGCCCGATCATCTCGTGACCTCCTTGACCGTCTGAACCTCAGATCTCCCCATTCTAGTTCCGGTCCACCTCGTCACCGACCATGATCGCCTCCATGCTCAACCTGCACATGCAAAGACCAAAGAACATTCTTCCGGCACAAGTTCGTCTCAACTTGGCCAACATCAGTTCGCACACACGCAACACAACTCGCATAACACCGCTAAACAAAATCACCAATTATTCATCATAACAAATTAACCATTATCAATTATTCATCAACAAAATAACCTAGACCGAGCCACATGGTCTAACAATCTGCCCCTTGATGAATACATTGACAATATCACAAGATTGTATGATGAATTAGCTTCAAATAAATATAAGTGAAGAACTGAAGCCAAAAAAGCATTTTGTAAGTCATAAATCTCAAATCTCTCCCCCTCAACACAAGAGAGGTAATTTTATTCTCCCCAAATTATCTTTAATTTCTCGCAAAGCACACCAAATCTCTCCCCCTTTGGCAATGTAATCATCAAGAAAATTTAAGGAAAGAATAATTCTAAGACGGAGCAATGAAAGTAAAAATCAAGAAGCTTTGTAGATTATCCAAGTCATTGTGCATTTATTTAATAAAGCAACCAAGACATATTTTTGAGTAGAGCTATCTAGATCATATTAAGCCATATATCACATAGCAATGTCAAAACAAGTTTTTCAATATGATTAAGCAATTCATATCAATGACAGGCATCTCAAAAATGACCAAACCAATTATAGATAGCACAATAAGATATCACAACGAAAAGACAAAACCTAAAAGTGAAGCAAATTTTAACTCTAGATGGGCTAGCAGTCTCATGTAACAACTTATTGCTCCACACTCAAATTTTAGGCATGTGGCATGCTTGTAGCATACTTCTTTTCATAATGACATACTTTTCTTCTTCTTCTTCTTCTTTTTTAATGGTGGCATGCTTGAAGCATACTTCTTTTCATTTTGCGCACTTTTGTGCCTTTTTTTTGTTCACCATGGCATGCTTGAAGCATACATCTTTTCAATTTTTCTTTATATACTCTCTTTTTTTAATAACATGCCAAATTGAGTTATCATAACAATTGGAACATGAAACATGCGAGCCTCATAACCAAGAGTTAAAATAAGACTCACAATCAAGCTAATCCTTTTCGATGGACATCGCAAAGTAATAACTATAATTAATCTAGTCAAATTATTCCGCCATGTCATACTTTTAATTCAAATGTAGCAATTTAATTATAAACAGTCCTGATCAAAGCTACACAACATATGAATAGATATGGTAAAGAGAGCTCTACTACTCAATTGATTTCAATGACTTGGATTTGATGAGTTATTTGACAAGGATAATAAACAAAGCTTCCGAAATTTTTAAACAACAAGCTCCCCCTCAGAATAATCCCATAAGATGTAATACTTCCAACTCACTTCACAATTGAGGAAAACGAGAAGTATCAAACGATTTCATGTACAAATTAGCAACTTGAGAATTTAACAAGATGTAAGACAACATCACCTTTTCCACATGGTCTTTCAAAAAGTGAAATCTCTTGCAAACCATCAAAGGAGTGAAGAACCATCAAGTGTTCCAATCAAGCGATGATAAAAAAAACGAACCCAATTTAGCTCATGGTCTCCATCCTTGTCAGCTGTTCTTACATGACAGAAAACATCGGTCTCACAGTATTGGGGTTAGTAAAATAAGATTTAGGAATCCAGTACTGTGACACACGACGAACAGGAACAACAAAGCTAGAACCAAAATCACGTGCATGTGGGTGATCAAAATGCCAAAAAGAACGTGAATTATTTGAATCTGATCTCAATCTAACATGTGAAGAAGATTTAAAGCCATCATGAAAGTTCTCTAAAAACATAGCTTTCGCATTTGATCTAGGAGTAAAAGATAATGCACGTTTTTGTTTTAAAGCATTCAATCTTTCCTTGTTCTCTTTCTTAGCTCGCCTAAAGCAAAATTCATGCAAATGACCATCTCTTCCACAATAGGTGCATTGAAATTTTACATTACCAGAATTCTTTTGAGATGATGAGCTAGCACCTACATTATTATTCGATGAACTCTGCACAAAGCCAGCAGATTTAAACACGCTTGTTTTGGTTCAAGTTTCACTTCAATTTTTCCAGTTCAAGAGGCTTAACAACCTTAGGAGGATTATTCTTGACATGCTCAACAAAATTAAATCCTAGACCACGATTTTTCACACTTGTTTTTGATTTATCTAGAATCATATTCAAATTTTTCTTACCAAAAGAAAATCTCTCTAAAGTGTCTTTCAAGTACTCATTCTCTTTAGCTAGAGTGGGACAAGTTGTGCATTTAGCAGGTTCATTCACAAGATTTTTAGAAGCACTAAACTGAGCCAATCTTTCTTTTTCAGCAAAATCATTTAGTTGTCTAGTCAAAGCTTCTATTTCAGTGTTAAGCTTAGGACAATTAGAGCAAGAAGATATCTCATAATAAAGCATCTGTTGTATTGTTTCTTGTGATGAATTAAGTCTAGCTTCTAGCAAATCACATTTAGAGCAAGTTTTAGATTGAGCATTTGAAATACTTGACTCTAAACATGTAGGAGAGCTAAACTTGAGCTTTTCAATTTCATCATGTGCAAGTTTTAACTTTTCACCACAAGAGTCATGTGCCAATCTCAACTCATCAAGTTTAGCAGTTACATCACTAAGTTGAACCAAGTTTGATGCATTAATTGTTCTAGCAGATTTCAACTCAGTATGTAAAACTTGACAAGACTCACAGGATTCATCATTAGGAATAGAAGCTCTAAGTCTATTGATTTCAGAATTTAAGCTCTCAACAATGAAATCATGATTTTTAATTTTCTTTTTATACTTTTTAAGCTCATCTGTCAATCTAAGCACAGCACGAGATAAATCAGTGTAAGAAGGTTTTACCTCATCAGGATCACTATAAAGATCATCATCATTGAGCTCCTCACTGTTGGCCATAAAACACATCCCTGTGAAGTCCACCTCCTTTGCCTTCTTCGCATTGCCCTCATCATCGCTTTCTGAATCATCATCACTCAAAATAATCTCATCAAGTGCTGAAATTATCTTATTGACTGCCCTGCGATAATTACGCTTCTTGTTTGGATCAATCTTGATTTGAGAGCGACGAGTTGGTGTCTTGTCATCTTTAACCTCCTTGCTTCTCAGTTTGGGGCAATTCATCTTGATGTGGTTAAGCTCACCACATTCATAGCATTTGATTGGAGCTCCTCTCCGACTTGATCTGATGTTATTAATTGCCTTGGTCACCCTGTTGGAAAGAAGTACAAGCTGCTCTTCTGAAAATTCCTCTAATTGTTCATCTGAAATAGAACACAATGCAGACAAAGAAACAATAGAAGAACTAGAAGAATTGTCAGCTTGGTTAGTCACTAAGCCCAAGGAATTAGTCTTGTTTATCCTGGCCAAAACATCAATCTCATGTGTTTTCATCTTAGAATAAAGATCATTCAAAGTGAGTGTTTCCATATTAACAGAATGATTGATAGTAGTGACTAACACATTCCAAATAGACATATCTAAAACATTTAAAATTTGACGAGCATTGTCAGAATCAGAATATGTGACATCAACAGATTGCAAATCACTAACAATTTTATTAAAGCGATCAAAAAGAGCATCTACTGATTCTCCAGGTTTCATCTCAAATTTGGAATACTCCATTTTAAATTGATTCTGACGCACACCTTTAACAGATTTAGATCCTTCATGATAATCAGCTAGAGTGGTCCAAATTTTATTTGCAGATTTAAGATGAGCAATTCTGACAAACTCGTTTCTACTTAAACCTTGCAACAAAATATTCCTAGCCTTAGCATTAGCTTCAACATCAGATGAATTTTCAATTGTAACAATAGAAGGCACTTCATATGTATTTTCAACTTTTTGCCAAATAGAATTACCTTGTGCTTGAAGAAAAACCTCCATGCGTGTCTTCCAATAAAGATAATCTGATCCATCAAAAAACGGTGGCTTACCTGAAAACCGATCCTGATCTGATGCCATTGCAACTTGGCTCTGATACCACTTGTAGGATCGTCGATGGCAATCAGAGGGGGTGAATGATTGCAACGCCTAGCGGAAGCTTTTTCACAAAATCATAAAAAACTAGAATATATATATATATATATATCTTGGATTACTGTAGCAACAAAAAAGATTAAAGACTAATTGCTCCTTGATAACTGTATGAGATAACTAGCCATGTGAAACAACTAATCCTAGAAGACAACGATTAAAAAAATAATAAACTATGCATGCAGATCAACCATAAGATAATGAGACCACCAAAATTCATACGAGCCAAAAGAACAACTACTTCTATTAATGAGTGGGACCCGCATTCAAATCAATTGAATGATGAGCATATGGAAGAAGAAAATACTGATGCTTGTTTCTCTCGTACAAAGATCAAGAAAAGTGCTGCTGCTGTTAAAAGGCTGACCCAAAGATGCTGAGCTGTCTCTGCTCGACCGTCTTGTGCCTCGTTCCACGTGCGACTCCTTACGGACGCTCGGGATTTCTTTCCGCACGATGGAGTCGACGATGCCTCGGGCAAGCAAAGAAAACCAGACGCGTCGCCTGTAAAATTTTTCTCCAAAAACCTCGGCTGCCCTCAAAAAGCAGCGCGCGGCCAAAACTTTTTCCTTTCGCTCGGTCACGACCGTTCAGTGCACCTTTGCCATGCCGCCGCATGCATATATATACACACATAGCCTAACTCTAACTAGACCTTAAAATCCTAATCCAACTCCGACTAGGACTTAGAATCCTAATCCAACTCCAATTAGGACTTAGAATCCTAATCCAACTCCAACTAGGACTTAGAATCCTAATCCAACTCCAACTAGGACTTAGAATCCTAATCCAACTCCAACTAGACTTTTGGCCCACTAATTTTCAAGGGACCCGAAACCCTTCTTAACACGGGTTTTCACACTCACGACTTTTCTAACGCGTCACGTGTCGAAGCCTCCAGGACCGCACCTCCCGTAGCTTCTCCACGTATCATCCACCTTCGATCTCCATGCGCCCCAAGCATGAGCCCGATCATCTCGTGACCTCCTTGACCGTCTGAACCTCAGATCTCCCCATTCTAGTTCCGGTCCACCTCGTCACCGACCATGATCGCCTCCATGCTCAACCTGCACATGCAAAGACCAAAGAACATTCTTCCGGCACAAGTTCGTCTCAACTTGGCCAACATCAGTTCGCACACACGCAACACAACTCGCATAACACTGCTAAACGAAATCACCAATTATTCATCATAACAAATTAACCATTGTCAATTATTCATCAACAAAATAACCTAGACCGAGCCACATGGTCTAACAACTTCCTTTGCATTGAAGAAGAAACAACTAATTTCCATGTAAAACCATTATAACACTGTCGGTGAGATTACTACACAAAGTATTCTTTTAAGATAAGCCTTCTCATGTCGTTTCCACGTAACCGATATAAATATTTACAAAGATATTAATTAGCAAAGTTATAGTAATAGTTTGTCCGCCCACGGGAACGGCCTCTTTTTTTTTTTTTACACGAGGGAGTAATTGGCTAACACATTTAATCCACATACATTTGAATTCGACCTTGCTCTTCTGATAGGACAAATACAAGTTCAACTGCTTGCCAATTTCATCTTTCCATGTTTTCACCACCAGTTGCATTTCGTTTGAAAGCGGTCATTGAAGACGGTAGGATAAGCATCAACAAGTTGAATCCTCGCGCGCGCGCGTCCCAATATTGCAAGAACACCTCACGTACTCCGTTAAATAATTGCTAATAAACACAGCAGCACGTATCTCAAAATGTGCAAACATCGTTAAATGTTCTCGTTTCCTTCATTTAGTTGGAGCCGCAAGAAATGAACCAAGTCATGTTTTCTCATTTGAGATAGTTAGATGCCTTGTACTAAGACGAAAGTGTTGTGTACAAACAATATTTTTACAGCATTCCTACGTGTTTTGGTTTGTCCATTCTCTTTTACTCGTCAATTTGATGTCCGCACAATCTCTAATACATGCATTTAATTATTATGTTTTGAAATTATATGCTAACAAAAGTTATTATAACGGTATGAAAATATTTTTCATGATAAATTTACTAATAGTATTTTTATGTGATAAATTTAAATTCCTTTATATATTAGCAGTGAAAGTTACGTTCTAAAAAGGCATACGTTGTAGCTAGGGAGTAAAAGAGGGTAAATGACATAGATTGAATGGATAGTTCCATTTTTACAGATTGCATTTGACAAGAGATTAATAAAATAGATCCATTATCATAAACACCGAAAAAGGTCTAACTTTTCTTAGAGCACCTAAAAATATCTTGCTAGAGCAAATACCCTTCTTTAGTCATGTCTAACACCATGCAAGAACTCTTTATCATCTATAACACCAAGTGCATATCAAACCCAATCCGATCAACATGGCAGTACTGAAGAAGATAACTATTAGCAGTGACATCCCCCAGATAATGCTATAGTGTCGCATTTGTGCCAGCACTACTCAGAATCGTTGTGTACTTCAGAGCTTGCTTTGCATCAATATTAGGTCCAGACCAATAAGAGCAGTGTCTAACTTTCCCTCCACATTCTTATCTCCTAGGAGTATGCATGTCATATCCAAAACGATATTAAAACGCGCTATAAAAATTTTCTCTATAATTCGTATTGTGTCAAGAAAATGAGCTGACCAAGACATCCTTGTACTTTTCTAGCTAGTTGTGGATTTCTATTGTGGTCCATGTGATATAGTACAAATATATTTCAAGTTATTGATGTGATTTTTAAGTTTTAGCACGTTTTTGTTAAAAAAATATTCACGGTTTTCACAACATCTTAATTATCAATATAAACTCGCCAAAGATTGGGAGCAATTGATACTGAAAATTACAAGAAAAAATCATTCATTTCCAGAATTACCAAAAAAAAGGCTTGGCTTAAATTTCCAATGGAAATAGATTCCACATTGAAGTGGTCATTTTATAATTTTCATTAACACGATCGACAAAATTTAAACAATTCCGATTCGCTAGGTTTTTTTATTTTGAGAAAAAAAAAATCTCTCACAAGGTGGAGCATGGGATGCATTACTCTTCTCTGACACGCGGCCCCACACGGTACGGCCAACCAGGTGAAGCCCATGACACGTCCATACTCGGCGGTGTTTTATCCGAGTAGTCCACGTGTACACGCCATCCACTGCCACATGGGACCATGTCCAGCTCACGCGCACCTGATGACGCGAATAACTTCTGAGCTGGCATCGAGAGATGTACAGTGTGCAGGCTCCCTGAGCAAAACATTTCAATCATCGACGTGCTGACATGCGGGTCCCCGCACTCGGGAAGTGCTAGGTTTAGTTTGCGTTTAAGGTGTGCAAAGAACGTTTTAGATTTACCGCTAATCTTTTTAGGTAAAGCTCCTATGTTTTGAGTTTGAAAACTGATCAAAACTTTTCTATTACGAAATTTCTTTAAGCATAATTTTTCACCGTAACTAGCCGAATTTCCTACATAATTGTACAGGTAAATATTACAATGCATATATTTATATCTAAATATAGAGTTGTACATTGATGTAAATACCGTTGTATTTCTTATGCAATTGTAACTACTCTTATATCTATACCCTATTTAGTTTGTACTATTATAACTTGAACCTACCACATATCGATGATAGAGATGTTTCTCTTTTTCACCACCAGACTAGCAATCTTTCGTGAGGGTTTATTATTTTTGTGACGGGCCCGCAACAAACACACAGGAAAATATATTATAGTGATGGTTTCACTTATGCTCACAGTAAAATGATAATTATAGTGACGGTTTAACGTAAGCTCACATGAAAATTATAATTATAGTGATGGTGTAGTTTGAACCCACAGGAAAATTTAAATTATCGTGGAGGCCCTCGATACCCTTGAGGAAATTTTTTTTCCTGCAGGTTATCCACCTTCACAAAAATTGTTTCTGTCATCTGCTCGTCAACAATTCACTCCCGCGGGGAAATTATTTTAATTTTTTTTTTCGATATTTTTCTTGAGGGTTTAAACACACAGGAAAAACAAGTGACCTAAAAACCCTAAGTCCCACCTTCTCTCCTCCCACTATCTCCCAGATCTATTTTCCCATCCCGCAGCCGCCTGGCATTCTCCATCCCGCCGCCGCCTCATTTCGCCTCAATCCGCCTCCGGACCACCGCCGGCCACGCCTCCGCGCTCCACCACCGCTCGTCTCCCTCTTGACCGCGCCGCCGGCTCCACCGCACCGCCTCCCTTGTGACCGCGCCGCCTCCCTTTTGACCGCACCTTCGGACCACCGCCGGCCACGCCTCCGCGCTCCACCACCCCGCCCTTCTCTGGCTCCACCGCTCATCTCCCTCCTGACCGCGCCGTCACCCTTCTCCGAACCGCTCATCTCCTTCGTGACCACACTCCCGAAGCCCTCCATCTCCTCCAGAGCCTCCACGATCTCCACTCCACCGAGCTCTATCACCCGGCCGCCCCACTCCACCGCCTCCTCATCGCTCAGCACCTCTCCACCCAAACATGCAGCCTCCCTAGCCTCTTCCCAGATCTCATCCGCTCGCCTCCCCTCTCCCGAGCATCTCCACCAGCCACTCCTACACCTTCTACCAGGTGGATCTGCTGCATCAACATCTGAAGCTCACGGATCTTCCCCTTCCACGCCCGGATCTGCCCTCACTAAGACTGGATCTGCGAGTTCCTCGACTTCTTCGGCTTGGATCTGCTTCCTCTACGGTGGCCAGCGTGGATCTGCTTCCTCTTCTTCCTCTACGCACAGATCTGCTACTCCTCCTCTGCTTCCCTACCGCCTGCTACCTCTACGGGTTATACCCCAGGATCTGCTTCCCCTACTACATCTACGGCTGATTTGCTACTTCTACACGGCTACCCCTTCGGATTCTGCATCAGATCTACTTCCTACTGCCTGCGTCCACTACATACTGTCTTCACAACGGATCTGCCACTCTTCAGGGTTGTAACATCTCCCAATCTTCATTTTAAATATTGCAATGCTTTCCTGTGATGCTTGTATGGGATATCTGTGATGCGCATGAGATTGTTATTTGTGAATCTGTGATGCTTATGTGTTGGATGAATGATGTGCATGTGAGATATTTTGCAGATCTGTATGTTTGTAGTGTTGTTCTTGTTCATCTGAGATTTTTATGTGTTGGATCTGTTAAGTTCATGTGCTAAATATTTCGGATCTGGGATTATAAGGTGCCTTTTAGTTGTTCTTGCCCTTGGGAGATGATTATTCAGATTATTTGTTCTGTTTAGATTCATGGTTCTGCTTGATAGTCATTAGATGTTTATAAGCTTGATACTTTCTGGTAGGGTGTTTTATTTCTTATTGTGGTGTTGAGATCATCTTCTGTGATTAGAGTAGATCCTTTTGCCTGATTTAATATTTAGTATGCATTTCTGTTAATTACTGATTAGTAAAATGTTAATGTCATGCTGTTATTTTAATGTCATTACTAAGTTAGGTTTACATCTTAATTCCTGCAGTAGTAGAGCTTGTGTTATTGCATTTTAATCGCTTGTCTTATTTTATCCTGGTGTTTGTCTGACTATTGTGCTTGCTGTCTCGGGTTGGGGTTGTAGATTTGTCGCCTGTCCTCTTCCTCTCGTTAGTCCCCGACGCTTCATTCTTACCTCCGTTTCATCTCTCCCTCTCTCCGTTAGCTCTTCTCTCTTTCTCGCAAGTACGCCTTCTTTAGTTCTCTCTCTGTTCTTCTCTCAGTAAAGTGATTCCTTAGTCTCAGTCTCCTATTCTCTCTTCCCTACTAGCTCTTAATTACTTACCCCTTTCTTTCTTCTCTTCTTTTCTCTAGACTCTTTTGCTAATCCTATGCTCTTCTGTAGGTGTTCTTTTCCTTGTTGGTAGCCCGAGTATTCTTCTTATTTCTTTTCTTTCCTTTGTTCCCTTAGTTCATCTCTCTTATCTTCCTCTCTCTTTCCTTTAGTTCTTCTCTTCTCTCTTCTTTCTTCCCCTCTTCTCTCAGATTCTCTCTCTTCTCAAGTTGTCTTCTGTTTGTCAATCTCTTCTCTTGTCTGTTGGTGTCCCGTGCTCTCCTCTTATCTTTGCCTGCTTTCTTCTTCTCGTCTACTAGCCATATTGTCTCCTAGCCATCCTCCCTTCTCTGTTCTTTCTCTCCCCTTCGCTCAACTTCCCTTATTTCTAGCTAGACTTCCTATTGTCTTCTCTCAGTAAAGTGATTCCTTAGTCTCAGTCTCCTATTCTCTCTTCCCTACTAGCTCTTAATTACTTACCCCTTTCTTTCTTCTCTTCTTTTCTCTAGACTCTTTTGCTAATCCTATGCTCTTACAGTAGGTGTTCTTTTCCTTGCTGGTAGCCCGAGTATTCTTCTTATTTCTTTTCTTTCCTTTGTTCCCTTAGTTCATCTCTCTTATCTTCCTCTCTCTTTCCTTTAGTTCTTCTCTTCTCTCTTCTTTCTTCCCCTCTTCTCTCTGGTTTCTCTCTCTTCTTCTCTTCTCTCAAGCTGTCCTTCTTTTGCTAGAACTGACCACCAGCCTTAAGTCTGTATAGGTTCAGCAGTCAGTCTTAGAATCCCTGTTTGTGCGACTTAGCTTTGGTTAAGGGTAGTGTCACCAGTAATTTAGTCCTTGTGGAGAACACGACTTTCGTTGCTATCTTAGCGGCAGCCCGTACACTTGCGGGTGTGCAGTTTTGCACGATCAATGCAGTACACTGATGTTGGTAAATGTGTGTTTCTTTCAGCAAGTTATTTGTGAGCCGGAACAAGGTGTGTTTGAGTCGGTGTGACGAGCCGGAACACTGAAGAAAGCTGACCTGTTGGGCGAGCAACTTCGAAAAGAACCTAGTAAGTTCCTCCATGACCCAATGTAAATTATTAGGTCTGAGTACACCCATAATTGTGTCACATGCTGTTATGTACATGAATGGCTGCATCGCTCGATCTTCAACTAGACATGAGACAAGATTGATGGCGAGCTATGGGTTTTAGTGGGGAAGTTTCAAATTATCATAATATTTCTTTGAGATGAAATTCTTCCAATTAATTCTTAGTCTGTTAATTTGTAACATCCAGTTCCCTATATATGTAGACTTGACTGCAGTGTTTGTATTTGCTATGTAAGGTAAACTTGCAAGTGCTAAGTAATGGTGTGACATCAATATTTTTTTTTACTAAATGGCAAACTTATCTTGTTGAAACAGAAATATATAATGGCAGATCGAGAGTGGATGTATAGTGGTTGGGGTCATGGTTCTGCACTCTCTAATGAATGGATTGAACAAACAAACCGGTTTTTGGATCATGCCTTCTCCATAAATGGTTTAGTTATTTCTAGTACTATTAGATGTCCATGTGCCATGTGTCGCAACTATGTGATGCACAAAAGGAATGTTATAGAGATGCACTTGTGTAAGTATGGGTTTAAAGAAAATTACAAAACATGGACATCACATGGGGAGACAATTGTTAGGCAAGAGGGACATGCATCTTCAATTTCCCATGAGGGATTTGATGAAGTTGATCATATAGATAATATGTTGGTTGATCTAGGTGCTGTCCAACCACCCATAAGAGATGAAGAGCCAACACCTTCTGTCAGTGCTTTCTATAAAATGGTTGCTAGTGCCGATGAATTGGTTCATGATAACACAATGCACTCAAGTCTTTCTGTTGTAGCCGTCTGCTAGCTCTCAAGTGTGCTAGCACCCTTCGTTTAGATTCTGTCAAAACTTATTTTCAAAAAACGGCTGGAGAGAACCCTGATGATGACCTAGCTCGTCCTATAGAACTTTCCGAAGAGGAATACATTATAGGCTGGGTTAGTTGGGTGAACCAGGAAGACTGGCCTCTTCTTGCACACCATTGGGCCACTGAACAGTACCTCACAAAGAGAAAGAAGGCCCAGGATTCAAGGGCAAAATCTGTAGATAATGCTAAAAACAAAGGTGGATCGCGTCCATTTACTGAGACACAACAATGGCTGGTACTTAATTCTATTTGTTAACCACTATATCTTTTGCTATTACTCCTGTTTAAAGGTCTTTTTCCCTCTAATGTATGGTGGCTGATCTTGTAGAACCACAAGTTTGGTCTGAGAAGGCTCTTTGGTCTCAACACATTTGCGATTATGAAATCAGGTGCTAAAAATATGGATAGCACAGGAAGTAGTGGTGCAGTGAGCAGCCATAAAGCACAAAAAATCATGGTACACATACATTTTTATCTTACCATTCTTTGCGTTATATCAATTTTTCATTGTTTGTGATTAAATGAGTATCTATGTTGCTGATAGGATGATTACAACATAGCTGTTAGCTCTGAACAAAATGAGAATTTAGAGGAAAATGGATTAGATGGGAAGGCTCTTTATACAATTGGTGGGGGATTACCTCATGGTCGTGTTCCAATTGGTAATGGTGCTGTCAAAAAGGCTAATGTTATATCAGTCGCAAAAGCTAGAAACTGTAGGCCATCAACCACACAATCTCATCGAAACTTGGTATGTGAAAATGCTCAACTTCATCGCCAGCTACAAGTTCACCAACGACTTATCAGGGTAACTATATAGATGTAATGCTTCAATATTTTTGGTTCTATCTGACCTTGTATAGTATTTCTAATTTAATTCTTCTTTTAGGTGCTTTATGAGAAGATTGGAGAGGAACCACCTGCCGATGAAGATCTGATGCCACCTATTGATGATGATCTGATGTCACCTGCGCATATTCAGGTTAGTTGTGTTGTTGTTGCAAAATTGTCTTTAGGGAAAACAATCACCTGACAATCTTGGTGCCCTTTAGTTTTTTGATTTGAACAACTTCATCAAGGAACTAATTATTTTTGATATGGCAGAATGCCAACATACAATCTGGCGAGTTCACAAAGCTTCTGTTGATTATTGTAACACACAGGCATAGCCTCTTTCTTAGTTGTAAGTTTATGGTAAGGTAGCAAGAAATGCACCCCTTCCTGTTGGTTGGTATACTGGATTGGCTCCTTTTCATAGTTTCCTTGGTACCTCAAGTTGGGAGGTCTAACACAGTATATTTATTTCATAGTTGGATGGTGAGCTTATATATATCAGTAATTTTTTCAATGTTTGAAAGGGAAATTTCCAAAAACACAAACTACGTGCTCGTGCCATATATATACATTTGACTGATATTCAATGTTCTTAATCTGATCTAGTTTTCAGATACTGCCTTCAGACTCTTTATCAGACTCTTTATGTAGAAAATTGAGTTTCTCTCTGATAGGGGAGAAAATAGGCTACCTACTAGATCTTATTGACCTGTTGCATTAACCTGTTGCATTGGTTTCTATTTCTTGCTTCAAGAATTCTTATCATGTTTGCTTGTATATTTGTCTAGCTGCATTGACCTGTTGCATTGGTTTTTGTATTGACAAAACGAAATGCTGATTTATTGAAGTACTTGTATATGTACATATATGTAAAGTAGGACCTGTTTTGCACCCTCATATCAATAAGTTTGCTACCTATTAATTATATCTATATAAGATTGATCCATTTGCCAACTTATACCAGTGCTGTTGTGATGAATATATTCAACCTTTTGGAAAAAAATGTTCTATCATATTTACATTACAAACAGATCTAGTTTATGATATCAATCTCCACTATGTATGTTTGTCATATTGTAGTAATTCCAAATGCAGATGCCCACTTTCCCTCTATAAGTTTCTGTATTTCTAAATGGAATAAAGCATTGATATAAACTTGGCATCTATCTGTAAACAAATAGCATCATGATTCTCTAGTCTTTTTGCTGTAATGGAAGTAAATTAATTTCTGTTTAGTGTACTCTTGGTCTGCATTCATTTTTACTTTACATACGTATATTTGCTTTATTATTCCATTTCTTCCTCTAAGTGTCTTAATTCATTGCAGCGAACTGGATCTTCACATGCGGGATCTCACCAACACCGTGCAAATGGTGTCGACGGCACTGCTTATGGAGACATGGACAGTGAGGACAACGTCGACTCTGAGAACAACATCGACTCTCAGAACAACATCGCCTCTAGGCACACCATCATGCAGCATGTCATTAGGCAGGAGGGTAATTCCACCGGCGAGATCAGAGCTAACCCATCCCAGTCATAGTGTCTTGGAAGGAAAATGATAACATGCGAGAAAATGATGAGAGTAGGATTTCACCTTTTGGTAGCAACCTTGGTAGAGTTCGAACTTTTGGTCGAGAGAAAAGATACTATGTGATGCATGTTTGTTTATATTCACTAATGCCTAGATATGGATTAGGCATTACTTGCTCCAACCTGTTGTGACAGATCTAGAAGCTAGACTTCAAGAAACTTGCTTGGACTTTTGGTCTTGTGGATGTGATATAAGTCAATATGATATGTGATGGATGGAATTATTGATCTGAATTTTGTGTATGATTTGTCACTAGTGAATGTATGATCTGAATGTATGATTTGGAGATAATTATTGATCTGAATGTATGATCTTCTGAGAATTAATTATTGATCTGAATGTGGTTTGCTGTCATTATTGATCTGATTGTATGATCTTCTGAGAATGTGGTTTGCTGTCATTTTTCCCTGCTGATTCAGATTTCCCTATTTAGTGTGGGTTCAGTTTTCCTGGGGGTTGAACACACAAGGAAATTGGTTAGTTTTCCTGGAGGTTCAACACACAAGAAAATTCATCAGTTTTTCTGGAGGTTGAACACACATGAAAATTTAACAATTTTCCTGGAGGTGAGCACACACGAAAATTAGTCATTTTCCTGGAGGTGAACACACACGAAAATTAGTCATTTTCCTGGAGGTTGTCACACACGAAAATTGACTATTTTCCTGGAGGTTGTCACACACGAAAATTGACTATTTTCCTGTGAGTTTTAATTTCCTGTCGGTTAACCACACACGAAATAGAACCATGCAGATGTGATGAAATACTATTTTTTCCTGTGCTGGCCCGTCAGGGAATCCCGTCAGGAATTATTTTCCTGGAGGTATACTCTCACGCAAATGTTTTTTTCCTGTCGAAATTATCCTGTGGGTTCTTCCCTGATGGGGTACTCACAGGATACTTATTCATGAGGGGGAAACATATTTTCCTGTGAGTTTTTCACCCTCACGAAAAACTGTTGGTCTGGTAGTGTTTGGACTCGACACCTTTTATTTATAGTGGCTATATTACAAATACACCCTCATATAGTCATATAGACTCTTAATCAACTCTTAATACTAACCAACATTAGAAAATCTCTCTTTTGAGCCTGTGCTGATAAGGATTTTTGTACTTTGTTATAGACGAAATAACGGGAGAGGGTAAGAGGCCTGATGCTGGTTTCCCCTCTATGCGAAGCCCCATCTTGGAGTGAATGGTTGTACAATAAGGTACCTGCATCTTTTAGTAGCATTTGACCATTTTCTCTCCAGCGAAGTAATGCCAATGATATGACTTTTCATGTACCAGGTATTGTTAAATTTGCTTTATTATTACGCCACACGAGGTTTGGTCAAGGAATGCTTGCTGCAGCGATACTTAAGCAAGGTAGCTTCAGACCTAATTATTCTCAGCTTGTCTTCTTGCATATCATATGTTACAGTTTCTATTCAATTTGTCCTAGTCTTACTGGTACACTTTCTGCAGGAAGTGCGTGGCAATGCTCAATACCCTGAATCAGACACTGTGCAAGCCTGTAGAACGGTTAAGTCTCTTATTTTTATTGTCAGATTTTGTCTTATTTGGATAAGGAAAAAGTCCATGTAACACTCTGAATTTTGCTCGAAAGTGCGTTTAACACCACGAACTATGAGACCGGATATTTGACCCATCGAACTTTGCAATCCAGTTCAAATAACATTTTAACCCAATTTCAAACAGTAGTATTAGCCGTGTGGCACGATAAGAAAGTGGTTTTACCATATTGAATGACACGCTGGTTAAATTTAGGTGAATAACAGATAAGACCCAAGAGCCTTCTCTTCTAGATCAAAATAGAGGAGAGAACTACAGGAGGTGGTGGCTATGCAAGCATAGCTGGGAGCTCTGTGAGGGAGAAGCCTTTGTAGGTCCCACATGTTATTAACCTAACTTGGTCAACATGCCACCTTAGTAGTAAAATTATCCACTCATCGCACTACACAGGCAATAACAATATACGAAACTAGGTCAGGGTGTTATTTGGACCGGATTGCAAAGTTTGGAAGTCAAATGTCTGGTTTTATAGTTCGGGGTGCGAAACTAGGTCAGTGTGTTATTTAAACTAGATTACAAAATTCGGGAGGTCAAATGTCTGATTTCATAGTTCAAAGTATTGAACAGCCTTTCAAACAAAGTTTAAGGTATTATATCGACTTATTACTTTCGATAATAAATCAGAAACGCCCGTAAGTCTTGTACATTTGTTTAGTTCTCAAGTTGTAAATTGTAAACTCGGAGGTGGTATTTCTTTTTATGCAGTTGCTTGATGAGAGGCAGGGCGAAAACATCTAGCGGTTTCTTCATTCAATTAATGAGTATGGACAGTTTTGTTCATTTTTTCTGAATCAAAGACAGTATTCATATCTGTATGCTCATATAGACCTGCCCCACACCAGGAGGCATGACTTAAACAGACGCATTGAGGAAGCTCCAATGCCGTACAATATTTTTGTGGGGGAGAACTCACAATTCCATGAGGATGCCATCCATATGACAACAAAGTTGGACCAGAGATCTTGCGCGCTAGTTGAGGTACTATCTTAATCCATGTTATGCCATTTACTGGTAAGAACGCATGTGCAGCAAAAACCGGTACTTAGGGTTACATTTTGCGCTAACTGCAGGTTCAGGGTTGTGGCTCCCTTGTAACCGAGGAGCAGCAGCATGCGATGCTGATGCCAATGGAGTACTTCCTCATGGGATACGGGCTTTACAGACCGTACCAGCTGGGCAGCAGCCCACGCAGTGCATTAAGCCCGTGTTGTATATCGCCGGAGCTGCTATCTCCTGAGAGCATGGGGGTGAAGCTGAAGCCGATCAAGACTCGAATCGCTGTTGATTTTCTAACACAGGCAAAGCCTCAGTAATAGGAACGAACTACCTACCTTACAGTTCACAGAACTGGAGACAGGCTTGGCTGGTTAAACAGTCGCTGTAGGGACGCGAGTTTGATCATACCTCGCGGACATACCCCAGAAAATGGCCGTTTTTGTTGCGGATAGCCTACAATCTACATGAGCAAGATAGAACAGAGGGAAATCTGTTGTGGAGATGTGACCAGGATGGTTCTTTGTTCAATTTGTTTTTATAGTCAGCACAAATGTACATCTCAGAATAGTTCCAGACAGAAACAATAAGAATCAATCTCCCCAGGTTTCAGAACTTTAACCTTGGTACTGGCAAAATTTTACCGTGTGTTGCTCTAATGCTGTGCTTGGATGGAAAAAGTTTGCATCGCATGTACCCTTTTTTCTATTAACAGCCCACATACATTTCAGATCATTATTTCATCATACATCTCCATCTGGATGATGACCCAAACAGTCTTCAGTTGTGCCAATTTCGCTTACTGAGTGAAGAGTTTGACAATGCTACAGCCGATGTGCTCGTCAGCATTTGGTTTACCCAACATTTCGTCAGGTTTCTTTGCAAATTCAGTTATAGTTGGACCAGTACTCGGCGACTAGCTTACAGTAGGCAGAGTTCTCGTTTTCCATCAGCCTTGATGGCCCGTCATACTCTAGTTTGCCTGCAAGAAGCCAGAATTCAGTAAAAAAGAATCATTCAGTCCGAAAATTTCTCTGAAGAAATCTGTTATATCGACAAATCAATAGCTCTGATAGAATGTTACAAGTGCTCAGAATAAGATGCTTACCGTAGGAAAGAACCACGACCATATCAGTATCGGTGACAGTGGGAACCCTGTGTGTAGGGATGCATACGGATCGAATACGCATGGATAATATCTCTATCATATTTGTTTTCATATTTTTTTCTCAGATGCGGATACGAATATGGATGCCTCGGATACGAATACAAATATAAATAATATCGAATACAATACGGAGTGAATACAAATCGAAACGAATACGGTCACGAATATTTATCAGAATATGAAAACTCCTTAAACTATACATCCAAAATCAATGAAAATACATAAATAACTTATCTTGTCAAAACATTAATGAAATTTAAATAAGCATAAGTATTTTTATCCACAATAGTCATACTATTGTACAGATTTTAAATCTTCAAATGACAGTTAATTTTTTCTAAAGTCCGAAATAATTCTTAATGGATTTCTACTATTTACATGTGACTAATAAATTAATTAAGAATTTTAATTTGCATTAGAATGATTTAAATGGTAGTACATCAATTTAATCGGTACAAATTTTAATCTATCAACAATATTAAATTTATTTTTTAATAAACACAAATATTTGCTAGTGGGCTGGTGGCAGGGGAGATGAGAGGCTGGCTTGGGCTGGGCAATGTTGGGCTGAAATCTCGGATACCCGGATCTGTATTATCCGGATAATCCGTATTCGTATCCGTATTCGCCAGATATCAGGCCTACTATATTTGTATTTGTTTCAGACAAAAAAATCCGTATTTGTTTCTGATCCGAGAATTATCTGAAGAAAATCCGATCCGACACAATCCGTATTCGTTTTCATCCGGATCGGTCGGAAACTATCCGATCTGTTTTCACCTCTATCTGTGTGCCAGACTGAGAAAGACAACTAGAGGGGGTGAATAGAAGCCAATCTGATGAAAAACAATTTCAAATCATTTTCAAAGAAGAAAGCAAATATTTTCAATCAATAGCTATGAGAAAATATGAAGATCAGAAACTAAATACCTACAAGGAAAGATTCAATCATAAATTGTCTAACGCGGTCTGATTGCAATGTATAGGGTGGTCTAACCTCTCTCAAGGGTGGTCTGACCTCCCCTCTTAGGACAAAACAAAATTTAATCACTATTTCAAATATAAAAATCGATGAAACTTTTGATCTACAATCCCAAAAAGACTTGAAACATGAATCAAGGCTAGATCATGGTCTTAAAAATCTATCCCAACCAAATATCATGAAAGAACTTAAGAAAGTTATGATCTTTTGGCTCTTGAAGCTCTACTGCACCAAAATCAGGTTAAAACCACAAATTGATCCAATTCTCAAACCAAAACTCCAAATAACTTGAATTTTGGTATGCACCTTACCAAGGATGTCAAGAACCTATTCCAATAAATGATTAAGAAAATTGTTGCCAAAGTTATAATCTTTTTCCGTTGAAGGAAGGTTGCACCAAACTAGGCAAAAGAGATAAACTTTAATATGCTCTTACTTGTGAGTCATTGATGATCTAGATGATGTTGGATGGATTCTCACATGTTATAAAAAGCTAGATGATAGTACAAACTAAAGCCAAAATGCCCAAAAGACCAAAACCCCAAAATCACCATCTCTTGAGCCAAAACCGGGAAAACACAAGAACTTGCAAATAACAAGTATCTAAATAGATGAGATATACTTACACGTACCTAGCACAAAGCAAGATCAGGAGGTGAAGGAGAAGTACAAAAAACCAAACCAAATCAAGATTTCATCACTTGAGTATAAGAGAGATATACTTAGATGAATTTTAATCTTTATTGAAATTTGGATATGAATATTTATAGCCACTCTCTAGCCACACAAAAAGTCTAAGAATGACAAAAAGTTCAACCACAAGAGTCTTTCACATATCCCACAACATTCTCTCCAAGAAGCCTAACTCCTCTCAGGCCTAGGCACGAACTCTCTCTAAACTATCACTTAAGCCACCTCTCTTCCTTCTTATATATGGAGGCTTACAAAAAATCCTAATCAATACTTCTAGTTGAATTTCAACCACTCTTACAAAGGCTAACCTAGTAATCCAACACCATATCGGGTTTTACACTTACACATGCACGCTTCTCAAAACACACACACATTAGGCCGTTAGTGAATCAACACTTGATCCACTTAGCACTTTCAGCACATCCATAACCTAAACCATTCAGGCAATTGCCATGGTTTGGCACGCCACTACTTTTTTGGTATTTAAACAATTTACCAAAATACCTATCTACCACCTTTCTTGAAGCTTCGCGCTTACATTGCCTTGAAGCAATCCTGTATTTCATCTTCAAGTCCATGTGGTTCCAATAACTTGCTGCAAAGCCTCTCACATATCTGGATCCTACCGAACCATCCTCGCTTGTAAACAAACCTAAGTAACTTGGCGTACCACATACCTTTCCTCACATCATGATGGCATCCAGCTTTCTTGATCGTTTTGGTCCTTAGATCCTCTTTAATCTTAGTCCCAATCCACTTACAACCCTCTTGAATCTTTTAGGACACTTGGATCCATGCCCTATACAAGAATATAGTGCTAAAAACTATCATAGCTTTTCATTTTCTCGTGTGCCCTCTATTTTAGATGAGTAGCATTGATTACTTGATTCTTGTTTTGGTTCTCTATGGCCACCCCTGTGAGGACCCAGGGCTAGGGTCTCCGCATGTGTGTTTTGTACTAGTCCCATGATTAGTAGCTAGTATATATATTCATAACATTGAGAGCACATCTATACACATCGTATCACTGCTACAGACAGCCCTATCACAGACGGTTCGGAACCGTCATCACAGACGGTTCCTGAACCGTCAGTGTTTAGGTGTCAATGATAGTTGGTGGTTATACAGACGGTTCCTGAGCCGTTTGTGATAACTCACATTACAGACGGTCTTTATTACTAACCGTCTGTGATAGGCGAGTATCACAGACGGTTGTTTATAAAAACCGTCTGTGATAGTCTCGTATCATAGACGGTTTTGTAAAAACCGTCGTGATCTGAGATCCTGCACGATTTTTATAAACAACCGCTCGTGATACTCGCTATCGCGCATTTGTTAGTAATAAAGACTATCTGTGATATACACAATATCACGAGCGGTTTTTATTACTAACCGTGCAGCGATATTGTGTATATCCTGACGTTTTTATTACTAACCGCTCGTGGTATTGTGTATATCACGCACGGTTAGTAGTAAAGGCCGTCTATGATATCATTCACACCACGAGCGGTACTCTTTGAAACCGTCGTGATATTGTATCTGACGGTTTTTAACAACGAACCGTTTGTGATACCAAGTGCATCATCCATTTCATTTCTGCTTTTTTGGCTAGCCTCGAGGATATGCTAGCCATGCCCTCTGAAAGCAAGCAAGCAAGCAGATTACAGATAAATGACAGATATAAGTTAATTGCAACTCATAGTAAATTACAACAAAATTCGTACACAGATGAATGTAACAAACGGCCAGCAGATCACATACATATATAGAATGAAAATCGTTACACAAAATCTGACAAATGAATTCAATTGAAGGAATTGTTTGATTTGTACAGTTGAATCCAATATTTCAACATCTAATTATCACCATTGCCGGTGTGGAACTCTCCCCTCTTATTTATGGCCTCTGCTAGCAAGAATTCGGAGATGATTGCACGAATCTCGACGAGATTGTCAAGATCATATGCACTTTCGTCGAAGTGCACCCGCTGTCGCTAGAGCAATGTTAAGTCATTAATTAGCATGTGTGTGTAATATAAATACATATATATAATCAGAAAGTAATAATTATTGGAAGGACCTGACAAACCTCTGGATCATTGATCTTAGTATCCATGATTTCCTTCATATGGCGGCAAACGTAGAATCCACATACGTTGCCACAGTAGCTCTGGTGGCACTTTGCAAAAATAGAATTACATACATCGGTATTGTCAATTCTAGAGGCATTATAACAAAGTATGATATAGGATTGTTGTGTTGTAGCGGGTACCGGAAATCGCGTGTTGTGTCGTAGCGTGTCACTGGATTTTTTGTCGTGTCTTCCTCCTTGGGCAACATAATCGGCAAACGCCCTACGTGATTCAAAAAACTTAGCCTCGGCCGTGGGAAACAAAAGAAATATTACAATAGAGTTATGTATGGAGGAAATGAGTTTACCTGTTAAGTACTTCTTGCACACGACTGAAGTCGTGGTTGCTCCTAAGGAGGGAATCAAGGTATATTACCTTGCTCCACTTTGGTACAATCACAAGTAAAATCCAGTGATGCCTAGTCATGTGTGTCGCCATAGTGATTAATTCTAAGTTCATGCTGCATGTAAAGTACAAATGTAACATATGTGTGGCAACTAGTGAAACAAGAGTGCTCTTAAAATTCTTCCATGCTTTTCCCATCGCGAGGAGCGCCTGCCGTTGCACGAGTCCCTGTACTTTTGCTGGGATCTCGAACAAATTTGTAATTTCCTCCCATAGCTGATTTTTGTGATCCTTTGTCAAATCTTTCCAGCTTGCTATGGTGATGGGGACCCGTTGCCTTCCATTTATCCCGCAGGTAGTCTGAAATGATGACGCTGCTTTCTTCGGTTCCAAAGGGATCCCATTCGGAGCGACCACCATGATAGTCATTCGGCCCTCTGGCCTTTTCGATACTCCTCGGCCACGTTTAGTTTTCCCAATCTTGGGAGCGTGAGACCCAGATGACAACGACGAAGACTGTGTGGACGCTATCTCTCTTCTAAGAAAAAACTAACTGCAGTGAGCTATGGTCCCAACTTGTCAAAGTTCTATAAATCAAGTGACACAAACCAGTGCATCAAGTTCATTGAACAAGATACACTGGAGTGTGTCACTTGCTTTATGCCCTTTGACAAAGTTCTAATGATTAACTAACTGCAGTGAGCTATATATGGGCCTTCCAACATGTGAAGCATATAACATGTGAAGCATATAGCATGAGCATATAACATATGAAGCATATATATAACATGAGCATATAACATGTGAAGCATATATATAACATGACCATATAACATGTGAAGCATATAAAATAAAATACATGTGAAGCTCGGAGGGAGCGGCGTCGGAGGGGCGTCGGGAGGGACCGGCGTCGGGAGGGACCGGCGGCGTCGGGAGGGAGCGGCGACGGGAGGGACCGGCGTTGGGAGGGACCGGCGGCATCGGGAGGGACCGGCGTCGGGAGGGAGCGGCGGCGTCGGGAGGGAACGGCGGTGGGAGGGACCAAAACCTAGCTAGCAGGGGCGCTGCAGAGTGGAGACAAGAGACTGTGCAAGAGCGGACTCCGCAGACCTAGCTGCGGGTATTTAAAGATAAGCTATCACAGACGGTTCCTTAAATGAACCGTCTGTGATAGTTGTATCACAGACGGTTCTATAGGTATAACCGTCTGTGATATGCATATTATCACAGACGGTTCTGTAGATATAACCGTCTGTTATATCCATATTATCACAAACGGTTATAACGATAGAACCATCTGCGATGTGTTATCACAGACAGTTTCTTTTAATAAACCGCCTGTGATAGTTCACTATAAATACCCGCAGCTAGCTAGGTTCCTATGTCATTTTACAATTACAATATGGAACATAGATACATTTATGAAAAACGCAAGCATAACCATTAATATAACTATTTCTTAGTTCCTTAGTCATTTTACAATTACAATGGAACATACATACATTTATGAAAAACACAAGCATAACCATTATCATTTATTACACTTTGGCTATATCATTTTAAATAAACCCCTTCACGATGATCGACACGCATATAGCTTGCTTCATCGCCTTGTTCTTCCTCGAGCCTGATGCCGTCTCCGAATGGTGGCAAATCATCAAATTGATTGTACTCCTCCTCATCCACAACATTCTCAACCCCGACAATCCTTCTTTTTCCCTGAAGAACTACATGGCGCTTCTTATTTGCCGGGTCGGTTACATAAAATACTTGAACAACTTGCCTCGCGAGTACAAATGGTTCGTCTTTGTATCCTACACATTCGAGGTCCACGGTAGTGACGCCGTACTTGTCAACCTTTACACCCCGTGGGAATTGGACCCAACGGCACCGAAATAAAGGAATTTTGAAAATTACATAGTCAAGCTCCCAAATCTCCTCTACAACCCCGTAGTACGAGCTTGGGCCGTGATGCTGCCGTGCGCATCATAGGCATCTATGCGGACACCGAGTTCTCGCGTGCTCTTTCTATCTTGATCTGTTGTATAAAATGTGTAGCCATTAATGTCGTATCCTTGCCATGTCACAATTGTAAATTTTGGCCCTTTTGCCAACCATTGTAGTGTTTCACTTGACGACCTCCTAGTCAATTGCGCCTTGAACCATTCGTTGAACTGACGGTTGTGTTGTCTCGTGATCCAAACTTCTGACTGGCCTGCATTCTCCTAACGTAGCATGTCCTTGTGCTCTTCAATATATGGGGTCACTTCAGTCATGTGTTGTAAAACCATGAAATGGGCTTGAGCATACGTATTTTGATTTGGAGTTATTGCTTTCCTCCTGATAGTCCCGATACCCTCTAGCCTCCCCTCGTGACGAGATATAGGTACACCTATCGGCTCTACCTGAGCCATGTAGCCGATGCAGAATTCAATGACCTCTTCTGTTGTATAACCTTCGATGATGCTACCCTCCGGTCGAGATCGATTGTGTACATAGGACTTCAGAATTCCCATGTACCTCTCGAAAGGGTACATATGATGTAGAAATACGGGGCCACATATTTTTATCTCTTTCACAAGGTGGACAATGAGATGGACCATGATATCAAAAAATGATGGAGGGAAATACATCTCTAGATGACATAGAGTTGTCACCACCTCAGTTTGCAGAGTATCTAGTCCATCCGGATCAATGACCTTCTGAGCAATTGCGTTGAAGAAATAACATAGCCTTATGATTGTCACTCGAACCTTATTCGGCAAAATACTTTTAATTGCAACAGGTAGCATTTGTGTCATTAGCACATGACAGTCGTGAGACTTCATACCAATTAATTTTAAATGTACCATGGAAACAAGTTTCTTCATGCTTGTGGAGTGACCGGATGGAACTTTAACACCATGTAAGGACTGGCACAGTTCAGTTCTTTCGGACTTAGACAGAGTGTAGCATGCTGGGGGAAGGTACGTCCGGCCTTTATCGGTCTCTATCGGTGCTAACTCGGTCCTGATGTTCATAGCGACCAAGTCACGCCTTGCGTTAACACCATCCTTTGTTTTATCAGGAATGTTCAGTAAGAGACCAATCAAACTGTCACATACATTCTTCTCTACGTGCATGACGTCGATGCAATTGCGAACTTCTAAGTGCTCCCAATAAGGCAAGTCCCAAAATATTGACCTCTTTCCCGCTAAAAGGTCTTGGTACTGAGTCATCCTCTTTTTTTCTGTCAAATTGTTTCTTCATCTTGCGGTATGGGTGATACCTTGGAAGGAACCTACGGTGACGTATGTACACAGTTTTTCGCGAGTTGTTCAACCACACACTCTCGGTATAATCTAAGCAGTGTGGACACGCTTTGGCTCCTTTTATACTCAACCCTGACAGGTTACCAAGGGCAGGAAAATCATTAATGGTGCAGAACAACATGGCGCGTAGAGTGAAGTTCTCTCGTTTGTCCGCATCCCATACATGTACCCCTTCATTCCACAATATTGCAAGATCTTCCACCAATGGGGCTAGGAACACATCAATATCGTTGCCAGGATGCTTCGGCCCTTGGATAAGTAGTGACATCAAAATATATTTCCGCTTTATACATAGCCAAGGAGGAAGGTTGTACATGCACAGAGTCACGGGCCAGGTGCTATGTCGACTGCTCATGTTACCAAAATGATTCATTCCATCTGTACTCAACCCAAACCTTATATTTCTCGGTTCCACACCGAAATCTACAAACATCCTATCGATGTTCCTCCACTGGGCAGAATTAGCAACATGTCTTATCATTCCGTCTTTCTTACACTGCTCGCAGTGCCAACGCATCAATCTTGCATCCTTGCGGTTTGCAAATAAACGCTTCAAATGGGGGATTACAGGAAGATACCACATCACCTTAGCAGGAGGTCCTTGCTTCACCTCGATGCCCTTCCCATCATTAGAGTCATTTTTACGCTTGTATCGGGATGCTTTGCACACCGGACAAACATGTAAGCTAGCAATACTCTTTATGATGCAGGATACAATCATTCCGACATGCATGTATTCTTTCTACTTCCATTCCTAATGGACAAAGAATCTTCTTGGCTTGGTAGGTGGTTCTCGGCAACACATTTCCGTTGGAAGCATGTCCACTAGGAGACCTAATAATGCCGTGAAACTCTTGTCGGACCAACCATTGCTTGCCTTCAATTTTAGCAGTTCTAGGCGATGACAACCTCGTGTATTGCGGCTTGCAGCCGGGAACAAAGGTTTCTCCGAGTCC
Source organism: Dendrocalamus sinicus (assembly GCA_036346575.1). Lineage (NCBI taxonomy): Eukaryota > Viridiplantae > Streptophyta > Magnoliopsida > Poales > Poaceae > Dendrocalamus > Dendrocalamus sinicus. The sequence continues at coordinate 6,271,489 of CM070653.1, read as the reverse complement.
TCCATCAAGCCCTCGAATTTACCAAACTCTCTCTCACTATAGTTCCTTCTCGCATCACGTAACATCTGATCCAGATTATCATCTTGCGACCTATCCTCATGATCGAAAGAACAGTCCACAACCGCATATCGTTGTCTCCTCGACTATGTCATAACTACCTTCTTGTGTACTCTTCTCTTCACCGTGATGGTCCAACATTTGTACCCTTTTCAAAACCCCTTGAATCAAGTGAGCTTCAATCATGCTGAGTTGCTAAACATCTTGAGATTATCACAATCAATACATGGGCAATACATATATTTCATCCCTTCTTCAACATATCCACTCGGCCGCCCTTCTAAAAGGACACGCCAAGAATGTACTCTTCACTCACACAGTTCTCAATATACATCCACTTGGTCCATCTACGCTACACAAGTGACAAATGGGTGTCAAAAATGATTATTACCCCTACTACTAACCTCTGATCAGATCACGAAGAATGTTAAGTAATTGAGTACTAATCTCTGATCAGATAACTAAGAATGTTAAGTAATTGAGTATACTAACCTCTGATCAGATCACTAAGAAGACGGTGATATTTTTTTCACCCCCAACTCCCTAAAGCCGGCCGCCTTGCTCCACCGATGCAGCGCAATGAAGACAGATCGGTGTCGACATCCTTCAAGCAAGTACACCAAGTAATTAATACTACGCAGAATATCACAGACGGTTCCAACCACAAACGGTCTGTGAAAATTATATATCACATACGGTTCGTATTAATAACCGTCTGTGAATTATCACCGACGGTTATTAATATTAACCGTCTGTGATACAAAACAATATCACAGACGGTTCAAATTAATAACCGTCTGTGATACAAACAATATCACAGACGGTTTGAATATATAACCGTCTGTGATAGTCTAACATTATCACAGACGGTTCGCAATACCAACTGTCTGTGATTTATGCGTATCACAGACGGTTCGTATATAGAACCGTTTGTGATAGTTCACTCTGTACGCATGACTGCCAATTCGAAGCATAGCATAGCATCCGAGGCACATCCGAGGCCCTGCTGCTGTGTCTTGAGGAATGCCAAGAGCTGGTCTTCAGATGTGGCATTCCTCAAGACACAGCAGCAGCCTCTGATGTGCCTCTGATGCTATGCTATGCTTCAATTGGCGATCATCGCTCGACTTAAACAGTTCATCTTTCCACCCAAATGGCCCATGTATCTTTTGCAACAATTACAGCTAATACAGAGGCAAGCATAACAACACATTCAGATCTATTATAGCTAAGAATGAACCCATCATGGCACGACGGTGCGGCTGAACAAGACACACTTACGACACTTACGGCAAGAGTGTGTTGTCCAGCCACCCGCCGTGCAGCGACGGAGGCGCTAGCTCACGGCAGTAGTCGGCGTTGTGGACGAACAAGCAAATATAGAGGCAAGCACAACAACACATTCAAATCGATCTATTACAGGATAACAAGCTAACGAACCCTTCATGGCACAACCGTGCGGCTGAACAAGACACACTTACGACACTTACGGCAAGAGTGTGTTGTCCAGCCGCCGCCATGCCGTGACGAGGCGCTAGCTCACAGCGAGAGGAACCTAGCTAGTGGATGAACTCACGCGTGACTAGTACGGTGGAAAGGTTGATGAGAAGTTATTAATAAGGGCCGAGCCGTGGAGGAGGCGGTGCCACCATTCGATGTGGAGAGAATGGGCGGGTGAGATCGAAATCACGGTATACGCCAATTATTTGTAACATTTGCTTATCACGCACGGTTATTTACACGAACCGCTCGTGATGCATACTATCGCGAGCGGTTCATGTTAATAACCGTCGTGATTGTGCTTATCGCGACGGTTCATTAATAAAACCGTCGTGATAGACCTTCACGCACGTTTTATACCACAAACCGTCGTGATACTTGATAAAAGTGCACAAAAAGACATTCCCAGATTCTTGGTGGCGCCGACATAGCGACTTCTTTTGGTGACTATCCATCGCTTCTTCCACTTCTTTTCTTCATCTCGGTCTCGGATCATCGCCATCGCGACGTGATCCGGAGACCGAGATGAAGAAAAGAAGTGGGAAGAAGCGATGGATAGTCGCCAACGAAGAAGTCGCTATGTCGGCGCTCACCAAGAATCTGGAATGTCTTTTTTGAACTTTTGTTTTAAAATTGCCTTGAATTTTGCAGGAAAAAGAAGGATTGTCGGAGTGGACATCACATCTCGGCAGTAGTCGGCATCGTCAAGGAACATGCAAATACAGAGGCAAGCACGACAACACATTTAGATCTATTACAGGATAACAAGCTAGTGAACTCTTCATGGAACGACGGTGCGGGTGAATAAGACACACTTACCACACTTACAGCCATATATGCTCATAGTGGATGAACTCACGCGTGACTAGTACCGGTGGAAAGGTAGATGGGGCGTTATTTATAGGGGCCGAGCAGAGGGAGGAACTGCTGCCTGCCATTCGATGTGGAGAGAATGGACGGGTGAGATCGAAATCCTGAGTATACGCCAATTATGGGTGACACGTCATTATCACACGCCAATTATTGGTGATATGTGATTATCACAGATGGTTATTAACGCGAACCATTTGTGATAATAAATATCACAGACGGTTCTTAATACAACCCGTCTGTGATGTTTCAGTTATCACAGACGGTTCGTATTAATAATGGTCTGTGATATTAATATCAGACGAACGGTCTGTGATATTAATATCAGAATATGAATGGTTTGTGATATTACTAGCAGAGATGGTTTGAAATACGAAGCGTCTGCGTTAATGCTTAAATATGCGTGTCCTAATCCTGCTCTTCTACACACTATGCTCTCCCTGATCATAATAGCAGAGATGGTTTGAAATACGAAGCGTCTGCATGCGTTAATGCTTATATATGCGCGCCCTAATCCTTCTACACACTATGCTCTCCCTGATCATCTTCTTCATCACCAGATTTCTCAATAATGACATCTAAAATTCTTTTGATCTCCTTCCTCTCATCTATCCATCATGAGTTGTTCGGACGCAACCTTACACAGGCGGCCAAAAATTTACGTCTGGAGCAGCTCCTCCGCTCACGCCCTGCTCTCCTTCCTCGACTCGCTTCTGTAGTAGTGTATATATTTAATTTATAACAATGGGGTGAATACAATGAGGTTTTACAACATGTGGCCGACTGGCCAAGAGAATACCAGAGTTGAGAGTAAATTGCAGCGAAAGACAAATAACTAAGCAGAAGCATCAATACTCCGGTGGTATGTCACTATAGTTCACAGGCAACCAACTGGAGAATTAGGCCCTAGAAAAACCCATTGTTGAACACCCCGATGCCAGGGGCAAAGTACGCATCATCTAGCATGTATCCTTCTTCATTCCCTAATCAACAATGATTTAAGCAAGGTTGAGTACATTGCGTACCCAGCAAGACTTGTAGTGTATCATAAAATTATACATATACACATCGTTATCAAAGGATGAGGCTCTATATTAAGTTATTTTCAGCATGAAACAAATTTTATTTGCAATGTCAATAAGTAATAATTTGCAAATGAAATTGTAAAGAGCATTTGACTTGTAATGAAATAACATTTATATAACTTTGATAACAGTAGATCAAAACAATTCGCAGCCTTCCTCGGCTGTGAGCATCGCACAGTTCTCACCCATAGGCATGGCACACGATTAGACATTCATGCCATCCCATATGTTCAGTGAAACAGTTTTGAAAAGGAAAAATATACCTTTTGTAGCTACATCCAGGATTGCTCATGACTGCGAGCACGGCTATTTAAATAGTTTCTAACACTCTGCAGATGTTGTACAGCTTTACCCACATAAGATAATCAAACATACTGTCAGCCATTACATGCTTTCTTGAGTGTGTGACGGAAGTGATTATTATAGCTTTTAGGTTATCTAGTCCTAACCTTGCACCAGCCCGATGAACATCGAACCTCTCTTAGGTATATCTCCTAAGAGAGCATTCGAGTCCTCACTTAGGTAAATCCCCTAAGTGAAGACCCTCACTTAGGTTCGTCCCCCTAAGTGAGCATTCATTGTTGTATTATAGGTTTGACCCCCAACACCTTGGTGAAAGGAGCCCCTATGAGCAAACCTAACCGGAGTGCTCTTACTACATCTATGCCTACCACAATGCAAGGCTAGACCTAGACAACTTAATCAACTAAATGCTAGAGCCCATAAGCACATGGGGTAGTACGGTGTGACTTAGATGAGCGGCAATAGCGTTTGGTCCTTAATCGACCTGGGCGAGAGTCTCCCCCTATATACATCCGAGATTCCCTGTCATGTGAGATTCCCTCTCACATTTGACAGATTACCATATAACTCGCCTGTGTCTAAAAACTAGGTTTTTCATTTTTATTTGATACCAAAGTAATAAAGTGTAACATCTCGAAAATTCGAAAATTGAAAATGAGAAGCTTTTGAATTATTTTTGCAATATATTTTATTTGAATTGGATTTTATGGTGTTTTCCTGAATTTGGTTGAGGTTTCAAAATTTAAGAACTCATAAAAGACAAAAACAAATATTAATAATGCCACAAAAAGTGAATATGCAAATAATAGAAAACTAAAATTTTAAATACGAATCTGAAAAGATGATCTAGTATAAGGAGAGAGAAACCTGAGTTAAAAATATAAAACCTCCCTTTTGAAAATAATGGCATAACTAGCAATAGAAGTGAATGAATAAAATGCAAACACAATACATACATATATAAGTGTATATATATATATGTATGTATGTATGTATGTATGTATGTATGTACAAATTGTGCAAGAAAGAGATTAACAGTATAGGAAATAAAAATATGCAAAATTAAATAAACCAGAAAAATAACAATATATGAAATTATAAATAAACAAATATATATACATATATATATACCTCCATGTGCACACATAAATAAAAAAAAAGAGAGTTCGGCCGGCCAAACAGCCCAACCCCATCTTTCTTCCCCCTTCCTTCCTCTGCTTCGGCGAAGCCGAAGTTTGGGTCGCTGCCACCGCCCAAGACCGCTCGTCGGCCACCGTCGCCGAGGGCAACCTCTTTCCCGCCATTGCGCCTGGCTAGTGCGCCCACGTAACCACTACCCCTGGTTTCGCCACGCCGCCCCCAGTACGGCACCACCGCCCACGGATTTTCTTCCGCCCGTTGCGTCGACCGGCCACGTGGCACCAAAGGTCTGCCCCTCGCTCGCGCGGTGCAAAGCTGTGAATGCCAGCATTGAGTAGTCGTGCGCAAGCTCCTGGAAATCCCGCTGCCCCGCCACCAGCATCACCACCTGCCTCCGCCGCCTACCGACGCGACCGCACGGGCGGAGTCCCGAGGCCAGCCCCGCCCGCGCACCTATAAGAGCCGTTGGAACTCCCACGAGTCTTCCCACACCTCGCACTCCCTTCGCCTCCGAGCAATTTCATTTTTGCGCCCTCTTCACCACCGGCGCCGCTCATCTCCCCCAGCTCCAGCCATCGGGTGACCGGCCGATTGGGGCCGTCCCCGGCCAATTCCGCCGTGATGCAGCATCCCTGTGGCGTCACAAACCCACCCCCACCACTGATTGGAACTGCGGTCCACCCCAACTCGCCGGCGCCTGAGGCCACCCCGCGCCGCCATGGAGCTCCGCCGCCAGCTCGCCTCAGCCCCCCTCCCGCTCGTCCAACTCTTGGGTAAACTTCCCCTGGACCTTCTAATGCTACTGCACGCTTCAATTTCATCTCTCTTTCCCGCCGGCCGCTTTACGCTGCCGCCGACCCACCTCACCGCCGCTCCGACCACAGCGCCTCCACCCCAAGCCACCTCCTGCTCCGGGAAACCCGTTTTGCTAGTTACGGCAGCCTCCCCGGCCATCGTCCGCCGCCGGCGACATCAACACCGAGCGCTGGCGCAGCTCCTCTGTTTTGGCCTCTGTTGCAACTCAACACTTTGGGGTTTTCTTTCCATCACCCTTTCAGCCCAGGCCACCGGCCCACTTGGCTACCCGAGAGCGCACGACAAACAGAGCCTCCCCAGGCCGTGAGTTCGATTCCAGTTGGCTGCAACTTCTTCCCACATTTTTGTTCTAATTTTTATAGCTCATATTAATTTATAAAAATCAAGAAAAATTTGGGAATAATCTAGGAAAGCTAATAAATTTAAATAGGACGTAAAATAAGATTATATAATATTTAAATGTGGATTGGTTATCATATATGAATAACTAATACTATTTGAATAATTAACTCAAAGACTAAATATTAACTAAAGGCATGAATAAAGAAAATTTCATTGGGTTAAATGTTCAAATTTAATAAAGACTACCCTTAATTATAATTAAAATCTATGCCCAGTATTCAACATGCCTCCATCAAATAGATTTTAGTGTTAGATTTTGTTAAATAGCAATAATGAAATATAAATAAACCTAAATTAAATAGGGCTAAGCCTACTAATCACTAAAGTGTAGGGACTTTCTAAGTGAATGTATCCATAAGCATTTATACGTATATGTAAATAAGTGGTTAGCGAAATGCGGGTGGTATGTATGCGGCTTACTAGTAAATACAACAATACAATTTTGCGTTCCCCGTAAACCCCACTAAAAATATATAAATGCTATCATTAGTATACTGCCAGTCATAAAATCTTAATGGTAGCTTTAGTTAATAGTGATAACAAAATGTACTCATGTGTAGCAGGCACGACTTGTAAAAGGATAAAATATCAGTAGCAGTAGTTTTCAGAGAACACTCAAATTAAGAGGTCATAATAATATACAGGTGTTAAAATATAGTAGCCCTAGGTCATTTGTAAATAAAATAATCTCACCACTTGGCATTATTAGCACAACCTAAAATTATACATCTTGAATTACTAAAAATGTAAGCTATAAGATTAATACGGCAAGCTAGAAATCATATACAACATGTATATAACTCATGCCCTAACTCTTAAAAGCTAACACTAGATGAGGCAATATCCTACACCCCACTACAGTCTTACATCTACCCATAGGTCTAACCTAGCTCATGGAACTTCCTGGATAAATACAAAAAATGATAAAAGAAATTATTAATAAAAGGTCAAGCCTCGCTTTTCCCCAATCGGCCATGTATGGCCACCTTCCTGTCCCAAAAGCAGATAATTCCTGTAGGTACATCTTCACTTTTGATCCCTCGTATTTCTAAAATTTTCCCTCACGGTAAAGCATTCAGACAACTCGTCCTCCTGCTCAAACCCAGCTACCGCTGTGCTTACAACACATCAACCTAAATCAACCTTCTATTCTCCAACCATAATAAATGCATAATTTAAAGTAAATCGGGTATTTAAAGTGATTGGATTTATTTGGATTTCTTGAGTTATTTGTTTTTATTTGGATTCAGTCGCTTATCGCATAGTTAGAAACTGGAGTTCCGAAGAATCAATGGATCAAGCAAGACCAGGATCAAAGTGTAGAAACGGCCAACAGAGTAGCCCCCTCAAATGAGACAACTTTGTGAGAGCTCAAGATCGCGGTAAACCGCGCCAGGCGAGTCAATACTTTGATCATGTTGAACCTACATTTTTTGCAAATTACTTTGTTTTAAATTATCAAATTGCATGTTGTTATTTGATATGTAAATACATGTTTAATTTAAGATTCTAGTTATATCCCATTGCGTACCTTGGTTAATTATACACCTCCTTTGGAATATTTGAATATGTGAACCGTGTCGCCCTAACAAAAATTATAATAGTAACCTTTCGAAAATAAGTCCGTACTTATATGCCATGCATAGTTTTGCTTCGATACTCATAGGCGCGAGAGCACCCAAGCATCACTTTTAATCCTGAGAAAAATTGGTTGGGCAGTCATAGTGGGAATGACTGGTATATTTTGACATGATTATTTTATGATCCCAAAAATCCCAATTTGCTTAAATATCTGGGCGGATTGGTTCGAGGGTATGAGTGTGGTGCAGTGGATGCACAAAGTGGTTTGTGGAAGGCCGCCAGATACCACTAAGGACTGAATTTTGTCATGACCTCCTGTGTAAAACAGTACAACCACAAGTCTGTAAAATACAACTTGCCTAAGTAAACTTATCGAAACCCCGGACTCATCTCACTGGTAGTGGATAGAAGTGGATACGCACGGGCAAGGGAGGCCCTAAGGGACACCAGTGGAGGGTGAAGTTTCCCAGCTGTCCTAACGTTGCGGGAAGTAGAAGCCCGAGCTGCGTTAGTGGCTGTGGGAAACATCCCGCGCATAGATGGGACCCACCGCAAGTGGGCGGCTACCCATAAGGTGAGATGAGAGAAGGGATTAGATATTTTGAAAAGTCAATGTGATGGTCTGCTCAACCACACTTCTAAGGAATCGTGTGGGGCAACGAGTTGATTGTCTCTTGTGGTGAAAGTGTACAAACTCTGCAGAGTCAAAACTATTTGAATAGCCGTGCCCACGGTCAAGGGCGGACATGGGAACTTAACTAGATATAGCTCTATTTAAAAATGTTTGGAAAATGGGAATGGAAAAGTGGAAGGTCAGAGAAAAGCCCTGATTTGAGTTGTCCTGGGTGTCGTCCCAGTGGTAAGTTAAGCGGCTATAACGCTGAAAAATGTTATACGGTGTGATGCCGTATGTATGGAGAAATTATGGTGATATTAGGCATATGGTGTGATGCCATATGTATGGAAAATCATGTTAATATTCTTTGAACATTATGTTTTGTTCCAAAGCTGCTAGGTCTCAGGAACTTTTATGTATTGTATTTCAATTAGTGGCATTTCTATTCTTATAAAATAAAATATGGGAAGAATAAATGGAGTCGTAAGAAAAGAAGATGGCTATTTATGGTAATTGCATAAAGAAGTTGGTGGGTTCATGTGATCATAATAGGGATAATGTTAGTGTGGATTCTGGGAGAAATAAATTGGTGGAGTCAAAAATGAATATATATATATATATATATAGGTCATATAGATGATTTAAATGATTGTTGGAGAATTAGGGAGTGAAAAGGTAGTTGCTAGATTAATTCCTGGGAGTGGTTGGCGATAATGGGATTAATAGGCTTTGATCAGATACTGGATGGATGAATTGGATTTTTAAGAATTTGGAGGTAAGGTAATAATGCTTGGAGTATAAACTTGGTCAATGATATTCTTGGTGGATGGATACTACTGATTAGTAGAGATAAATAATGGAGGATGAGGTTGAATATTGGAAAAGCAAATTATGGTTGTGGATCAATAATTAAAGGATTGGATTTAGAATACAAAAGATATTGGTGGATTAAATAAGTGATATTAGATAAATAATGTCACTAGCTGCTTGGAGTTTTAGGCAGTAATTGCTCGGTGGATTATATAGATTATGATACTCGCTGTTTGAGGATTAGGCAGCATTTGATTGGTGGATTGAATAATTGATGATATTCGCTGTTTGGAGTTCTAGACAGCAAACCATATAGAGAGTGTATGATTGGTGGATTAATTAAATGATGTCGCTCTCAGTTTAGAGTATTAGACAGTAATCAATATAGAAGGAATCAGGTAGGTGGATTAGTTAAATGATGGCACTCGCTGTTTGGAGTCTTAGACAGCAATCAGTAAGAGAAGTGTGTCTTTGGTGGATTAAGTCAATTATGGCAATCGCCGTGTGGAGTTTAGGTAGGAATAATAACACTATGATGTGATAACAAAATGCTACTAAAAGCGATTTTTGGCAAATAAAATAACCCGAGCCTCTCCTTGATAAGCCATGCATACTACTTATTTGCATTCTGTGTATTGGCTTGCGGAGCACGGGGTTGGAGTGCTCACACTCGCTTTTGCGACAAAATTCAGAATCAGGAATCAAATCACCTCGCCTCAGCAACAAGATTGGACACGCTGGCCGAGAAGATGAAGATGTCAAGGGCTAGATCGCGAACCTCCAGTTGGTTGCCTGTGGGCATGTCCTGAAGGTCCCACCTGTGTGCTTCGTTCTTCCGCTGCTGCAATTTATTGATTTCGGCCTAATCGGCCCATGAGTAAGTTTCCTTTTATATTTATGCTTCCGTATGATATGTACCTTGATATTCAGAACTGTAATATGTGAGCACTATCTACTGATCCAGGGAATAGTGCGGTGGAATCACAGAAGATTCCGGATTGTAAAATCTGGGTCTGACATAAAGGTTCCCCCTCTAGTCCAACATTTTGAAACCATCAATCCCACATGTAACTTGTTCAAAAACTCAAACTTAGCAGGAAACTAGTGCTTGGTTAAGCATCTAGTCCATACATCCGTGTAGTATTCCCAATTTGATAGTATATATTATGTAAACCATATCCTAGAGGTTACAATAGTGAGGATATCAAATTTGCAAGGAGGTTCAGTGCATTCGAGTGGTCATAACTACCATTACCGACAGTATACAATTTTACTGAAACATACACACATGCATAATAGATTTTGCATACAATGTACAATAATTGAAATACTAGGATCAACATGGTCAAAGGGGGTGATGCCTTGTTTAAATTAATGTGGTCTCGATTTTACTCAAGACCTTCTCAGTCAATGGTCTTGAAGCTATTGGTCTTCATCTCTATCTCGATCTTTCTCAAGTTGGTGCTCCTATGGGTCTTCGACTTCTAATTACGCGATAAGCGATCAAAAGACCAAATAAGTCCAAAGGACTGCAAAAGATCCAAATAAATCTAAAGAGAACTTCATTAAGTTTTATTAGGACTGAGTTCAGTGATGCAAGAGAAGGTTTAGAGGGTGAGGGATGTTTGACATAGTTGAATGGAGTTTGAGTGAATGAGTGGATGGTGGGGAAGCTTTGCTGCAAAGGAAAACAAGGACAGATTAAATGTGAAGGAATATTCATAGGAATGCTCCACTTCTTAACTCAAAGAGGACTAGAAATAGCTTATCATAGAGTACATCGACTTGGTTTGAATTATCTCTTCTCGGTTGGTATAATACTCTTTACAACTACTGATGTTTTTCGATTACCACGGTGTTCTAGCGACTTCTAACACTTCGTTCGTTACTCAATTCTATCTATGACTACTGAAGCCTATGATCACTGTAGCTTACAACTACTATAGCTTACGATCTCATCTTACGACCACTATAGCTATCAACCATTGTGGCTTACGACCACTATAGCTACAGACCATTGTAGCTTATAACCATTATAGCTACTGACCACAGTGGCTTACGACCACTATAGCTACCAAACACTATGGCTTACAACCACTATAGCTTATGATCTTATCTTACGAGCACTATAGCTATCGACCTCTGTGGCTTATGACCATTATAGCCATTGATCTTATCTTATGACCACTATAGCTACCAACCATTGTGGCTACCAACTTTACAAGTATGACTAACGACTATTTCAATACTTTGGACGTTCCGATCGATATGGTACTCGGTCACTCTGACTACTGACTACTGATCACAGCACTTCGACTATACAGGCCTTCAACTATGTTGATCCTACCGCAACTCCGGTCGTACCGTTCAGGCAGAACTGGTACTACCGATATACTATAGTTATGACCTATCTAATGCACTTTTGAATGATCTAATGTATCTTAAGACCAATCTACTGTAGGTTTCGACTACCAACTACCAACCATGTTTTGTAGTCTTCGACTTCTAATACTCTCGAGTTCCCATAGTGCTTTTTATGACTACTAATACTCTTTGGTTACTTCAGTAAAAGGTCATGACTACGGTTAATAGTCGAAGATTATTAGTGCAACTATGGTCAAAGGTTTCAACAAAGCAGTGGTCAAAGATTTCGACTACGGCAGTAGTCGAAGATTTCGACACTGGTAGCGGTTGAAGATTTCGACTACAGATGCAATCAAAATTTTTTGACAATGGTAGCAGTCGAAGATTTTGACTAGTCTGTGGTCGAAGGTTTCGACAACGGCAGCGATCGAAGATTTTGACTACGACTATGTCAAAGATTTTAACAATAGTTGCGATCGAAGATTTTGACAGTGGCAATGGTTGAAGAGTTTCACATGTCAATGGTCGAAGGTTTCGACATGACAGCGATCAATGATCTCGACAATAGCAGCGGTCAAAGATCTTGCAACAGTAGCAGTTGAAGACTTCAATGCTTGTCTGTGGTCAGAAATCTTGACACGGTAGTGGTCGAAGATTTCGACACAACTGCAGTTGATGTGTTTGACACTAGCTGCAGTCGAAGATATCGACACAATAGCGATCAAAGATCTCAACACAGTAGCAGTTGAACATCTCGACATAGCAGCGGTCAAAGATTTTGACAGTGGCTGCAGTCGAAAATCTTGACACAGCAGTGGTCAAAGATCTTGACATGGTTACGGCCGAAGATTTGGATCGACTGTGGTTGAAGATCTTGACACAGTAGCTGTCAAAGATTTTGACAGCGGCTATGGTCGAAGATTTGATAGCACTGTTAGATTTCAACTTTGATTGCTATGGTTCTGTTCCCATGTTTGACTATTGTGGTTTTCTTTAGAGTTCAACTACTTTAGTTGACTTCTCAACTACGATTGTTTTTAGTTCTCTCTTTGACTATGATTACTTTAGTTCTTCTGTCGACTTCACATACTCTACGAGGGAGGAGAAACTCACTGGAGACAATGATGACACTTGAGAAGGAGCGGTGCAGCTGGCATCGAGCACTCTGCTGGCGGTGAAGAGGTCCACGATAACAACGATGTCTAGCAATAGAGAAGCTACAAAAGGGGTGTGCATAAGCTTGCATGTATGCATGCGGAGGTACAGTAAAAGAAATAGAGGTACGGCTCACTGGAGAGAGGAAGTCTTTTGGCAGCATCCTAGTCAGAGAGGAAGGAGAAGAAGACCTAGCTCAAGTGATAGTCCAACAGGTCCACTGCACGGAAGGTCAAACAAATGAGTATGGTTCTTAAGGGAGAGGCAGGAGCATTGAGATGGAGTTGGGGAGGAGACAAGCTCACCAGGGTAGCTAGCACATGGTGGCGTTCTCGCCGGTGTCGTGTACGACTTTGGTTTTCTTGACGTCCCAGAGAGCGGAGTGCTCAAGGATCATGCGCAAGAGACCGAGAGGGCGAGCTAAGGAGAAAAGGCATGGTTGGGGGGTTGTAGGTGCAGAGAGGTTGAAGGCTGAGTGCGAGTTCTTATGAGTGTGGTTGATAACTCGCTATGGAACATGAGGCACAGCAGGGACAAAGGGGAAGATATGCATCACGTATGAGGCAACGGGTAGGCAGAGTTGGCAAAGCATTGACATGCTGTTCAAACATTGTGCTGGACTACAAAAACTCCTTCTAAGTAATCTCCCCCTTTTCCATGGCCTAAAGAGGAAAATTTTTCTCTAAGTTGGTTCAGTGTAATTGCTTGCAAAGTAGTGTGCAGACACCAAACTCACCACAATTTGGTCAACATTGGAGTTGAACTCAACTTGATGTGTTACACTCTGATACCCTTCTTATATGCAGCAGCCCTCAAATCAGATAAGACTTTATGAGACACCATACAAGCATATACGGTATCAAGAACGAAAAAGATGAATCTCATAGAGGGAACCACAATAAAGACATTGAAGCAACCATGATCAGAGAGAAGATTCAGTGAAGTTGACCATAAATTACTTAAGCACAACCTCAAAAGAGTACAGGGTATTGTTGCTCTCTCTCAACCCTCTCAAATCTTTTAGGACTCTTGGGTCCTTGTGTTACACAAGAATCTAGTGCTAAAGAATAACATAACCTATAATCCTCTCATGCACCTCTACCTTTGGATGTATGGCTTCTTACTTTGTTGATTAAGTTCTACAAGGCCACTCCTCATAGCTTTATATAGTCCCCCTAGTCTTTCTCCAAAGTGAAGTAAGAATCCTACTCTAAAAGAAAGTACGAATCCTAATCCTATTAGGATTCATCTAGGACTCCTTATAGCACAGCTTTATAAATACTAAAAGACAAGAATATGAGTCACCACACTCAACAACCTCCACATTGACTCTTAACCGTTGAAGCCATTGTGATCCTCCAAGAACTCGCTTTAATTCGGCTCCGTATTTTTTTCATATTTTTCTCCCTTCTCTAGGAGTGCCCCCACCACAGGAACTCATGTACATCACCATAATATGAGTGTTAGTGTCCGAGCTAGCATATCCAGACCCTCCACTTGAGAGCTCCATTGTTGTGTAGTTTGATTAATCACACCCGCTGTTCCTACAACCTTCTGTGCCATAGGTTTGTACCACCATTGAGCTCCACCTACTCGCTAGTGCTATGTGGTTAGTTCCAGCACATCTTCCTTTTTCCAATAGTTCACACCTTCACCTTTGTGTCTACTAGATTTTGCAACCATCTTTGTAGTTCCACACATAACTGCGATGATATCTGAGTACCTACCATTGACGACACAGTTTCCATCTCTTGGCCAAGATTTTTATCTGACCTCCCATTGGTTGCCCTTTCTTTAGGTGTACCCATCAATCGGTATCCTCTATTACTCCAAATATTTTTCATCATCAGATGGCCTTTGCAAGTAACTCATATGACTCCACCTCGAAGTGATACCTCACAACCTTCGAGTTTAAGCGACCTCAAAAATAATAGATTCTTCTTTAAGCTGGGAACGTACTGAACTCATGTCAATCTGTGATGTGATATATCATATATCTCCAATCTAATTGTTCCTACCTTAGTAATTGTATACTCTTTGTAATGCACTAAGTAAATAGTTCCATACGCCGAACATAGAAATCATTCGTCAAACATCTCCCTCGCTTAACATATATGGAAGCAACAACTTGATTCTAATATCCATCCATGAGATGTACATGATTGACTGACGACTAGTACGTCGAAATCATCCTTTGATGCTGTTGTGGAGCATGCACCCTTTATTTGCTTCAAACTTAGACAATCATTTATTATGTTACCTTTATTATCACATAGATAGCATACACATGTGCTCTTGCTCTTGTCCTTGTTCTTCTTATGATTTTTGCTTCTGCCTATAGCACCCACTACAACCAATGTTTGATCACCTGAGTATTAATATTCTTATGGTTTTTTCAAGGACTCTACCTCTAATAGATATGCAACTACCTTATTGAAATTGAGAGTGGTTTTTTGATGAGAATATTTATACTAATTCCTCCTATGGTAGTGGTAGGGATGATGCAAGTATAACAACTTTGTTCATCACTAATTACTCCCATGAAGTTGAAAGTGTTTTCTCAATGAGGATATTCATCACTAATTGCTCCTATGATGGTGGTAGAGATGATGCCAGTATGATGATTATGTCATTCTCCTCAATTTTCTCACGCACACTAGTCAGCTATGTGATAATCTTATTGAAGACATTTAGATGGTCAATGAATTGTGTACCTTTCTCCATATGCAACATGTACAATTGTTGCTTCAGCACCCACTAGTTTTTCAGCGACTTTGCCATATACAATTCATTTAAGTCCTCCCATAATTTCTTTAGTGAATTATCCTTGATCACCGAGTACTATACCTCAGGAGAGAGACATAGATGGATGGTACTGATAGCTTTCTGCTCCATCACCTTCGAGTCTTCATCGGACATCTTTTCTGGTTTGTCCCCTTCAAGAGCATCCATTAGCCCCTACTGGACAAGGACATCCTTCACCACATATTGCCACACACTGAAATTGTTTTTGCATCAAATTTGTCTACTTGATTCCACATCATCGACATCGATCTTGATTTTGTATCACATAACACTTACCGACCTTCTCACAAACTAGATGAATCTAGTCTTGGTTCTGATACCACTTGTTACACTCTAATACCCCTTGTTATGCGTAGTAGCCCTTGGATCAGAACAGAGTTTATAAGATACGACACAAGTGTGCATAGTATGAAGAATGAAGAATACAAATCTCATAGGGAGGACCAAAATAACAACATTGAAGCAACAACGACGAGAGAGAAAAGATGTAGTAAAACCAATCATAAATTCCTTAAGCACAACCTTAAAGGAGTACAAGAGATTGTCACTCTCTCACAACCATCTCAAACCTTTTAGGACCCTCTGATCCTTGCCCTATACAAGAATCTAGTGCTAAAGAATAACCTAGTCTCTAGTCCTCTATTACACCTCTACCTTTGGATGAGTGGCTTATTTGCTTTATTGCATGGGTTCTCCATGACCACCTCTCATGGCTTTACATAGTCCCCCATAGCCCTCCTCTAAAGTGTAATAGGAATCTTACTCTATAAGAAAGAAAAAGAATCTTAACTCTATTAGGATTCATCTAGGACTCTTTATAGTACATCTTTCTAAATCCTAAAAGATTAGGATATGACTCACCACACTCAACATGATGTGTCACAAGAATGACTGTCTTGTTCTCACGGGCTGCCATGACACAATCCTGCACAGAGATGTGATTATCACATCTATGGAATGATCATAAGCTACAATAGTGGCATTGAGAAGTATCCTAACATTGAAAAGGGTTGCAGCGGCATGCGCATCAATAGCGCTGAAAGGATCATTGAGGAGGGAGATGTCTATGTCATTGTAGACCACTCTCACAAGCTGAATCCTTTGCTTCTGCCTTCCGCTCATGTTTAGGCCCCTTTGCCCGATCTCCACCAGATCACCGTAAGGAAAGTTCTCAATGTCCTTGTCCAATGCGCAACACTAGATGGCCTTCTCGTACTCCTCATTGCTCATCAACTTTCGGAATAGTATGTTGTCATGCATCGTGCTACTCTGAATACACGATATCTATGAAACGCAGGTGACTTATCTAGCTACAACTACCTAAAGAATAGAAATGGCAAAGGAGATCATCAGTTCATCATGTCACATGTTTGACAACATCCTACACAAAAGTGTAATTGGTGCAACATACTAAACCAGACATTCTTGGTATCTCACTAAGCATGTCACACAACAATGATGATTTCCCTATGTCAGCAGGTCCACAGATTGTGATCTTCTTAGCCCACATTTTGGTGACATTGATGTCTTTCAAAGTTGCAATGGCCTTGCTAGGATCCTAGCTGAAGACACTGTAGGACCAATGGAGGAGATCAGAGGAGGTGAATGATCTTTGCCACTTTTTCATCTTCAGCAAAATCAACCCCCTTTGGCTTCTTCACACAATCAGCTATGAGAAGCTGTTAAGATCATATGCATAGCAAAAACAAGCACAATAGAAGTCAACAGGCTAAGCGAACAACAAAAGCAACAAACGGGTCTGACCTAAGGCATCACACCAGTCCGACTAGGCTTGGGCGGTCTGATCACTTGGGTCATGATGGTCTAACCACTCGCTATTCCAGAATGAAAAATAGCCCATGGCCAAAAACTCAAATAGGCCTAACTTCTAGTCAAGTTAACCAAATGACTTGAAGCTTGAAACATAGCTTCCTTAGGGTTTTATTAACCTATTCCATCAATGGATCAATAAGCTACTCAACAAAGTTTTGACATTTGCCTAAAACAAGTTAGGTTATGTCAAAGCCGGGTCAAAGAGGAAGATGATGATTGGAAGGAGCTCATGGGAGTAATCAAGTTAAGATGACTAAATATGGTTTCTCACATGTTCTAGCATACTCAATCATAGCAAAAAATGAAGCCAAAATCCCTCAAGAGCAAACCCCCCAAAAGCACCCTTTCTTTCACCAAAACTAGGCAAAACCAAGAACTTGCAAAGAACAAATGCTTAGATGGATGAGATCTGGTCTTCAAGAGATATCTCTATTACTTATATATCCTTGGCACAAAGTAAGATAAAGGGAGAATAAATAAACACAAAAAATAAGCCAAATCAATATTCCAAACTAGAGTAAAGAGGAGAAAGATTTGGATAAATTTTGGATGTCTATTTATGGCCATTCTCTAGCCACTCACAAAGTCCAAGGATGACAAAAAGCTCAAACACAAGAGACACAACTCATCTCTCAAGAGTTCTATCCAAGAACCCTAACCTCCTCCAAAGGCTTAGCCAAAAGTCTTCAAAGCTTAGCATCTAAGCCACTACCTTGCCCCTATTATATATGAAGGCTCACAAGAAACCCTAACTAACATCTCTAGATGGGTTTTATCCACTTACATGAGCTAACCCATTAACCCAACACCATACCTTGTTTTAAATACACACACACACACATGCTTTTCAAAATGGCTCATCCAAAGGGCTCTGATAGCCTAAAACGCCAATCCAATCCATCAATGCATCCCCTTATGCTTTAACACACAACCTATAGTGCCCAATGACTAGTCTCACATCTAGCAAACCATCTTTACATGCATCTACCTCGTCACATGGTGCACCACACGCACCAACTCACCTCATCGTGATCCTCACCTCTTCTGTGCTTTCCACTTGAGCCACATAGCCTCATCTGGACTTACCCGACCACATGGACCTTAGCTCTTCCTTCTAGTCTTAGTCCATTCCCATTGATAGCTATCGCTCTCCAAGCAACTTGCACATCCAAAGACAAAACAATCCAAGTTTGACTCACATTAGATAAATCATGCATCCTGCTACATAGTATAACCATCCAACGGCACCTATGTCATGCACAGCCTAGTCAGACCACTCAAGATCATGATTCACCCAACCATGTCACACAAAGCATCCATATGCACTTCATAGCATGTAGGCACAACCCTCTTGACAACAGACTCCTCAAAAATGCTTAACTCCAATTTCACCAACACTCTAGACATGTCTTAGGTACCCCAAACATGTCTGGCCTCTCCACATCTCTCTAAACATGCTAAACATGTCTAGGGTACCCCAAACAAGTTTGCCCTTGGGCTACCAATCTGGCCGCTCCCCCATGGCGGTCAGACCACCCTCCATAGACCGGTCTGACCACTCCATAGCTGTCAGTCAAACCTCTCTTCCCAAATGTCTGAAGAAATGCCCAGGAACTCTAAAAACCTGACAGACTAGCTAAAACCTGACAACAACTATGAAAGCTAAAAAACTTCAAACCCAAACTCAAACTACGATAAAACTTGCAAATCAAAGTCAAATATTCGTCACACAACTTCACATGGTCTCACAAACACCATTGTGCATGGTTAGGTTCATGTCAGAGGCTGACATGTTGGCCCTATCCATGGCATCCTCTTGGAACTCGTCCTTATTAGGAACTTGCCACACGTCCAGTGACACCTTGACTTGGATCATGATGAACAACACCTCTAGCAGCATCCTCATCTACTTTGAGATGATGTGCAAGGTGACCAGGATGGTGAACAACACACTGGCATCAAGGGGTGCGCTCCGGAGAGCACCCGTTCCCATGAAGATCACTATGTAGATGACCGCCACTGACATCTAGTAGAGCATGCTACCATAGGCCTTCTTGGCTAACGTCTCGATGAGCCATTGCACCTCGGTGTTGTTTAGCTATTGTACTATCTCCTTGAACTTGTCCTTACACAACTATAGCTTGATGACCTTCATGCCATTGAGCACCTCCACCGTGGCGCACTACCGCTTGTCTTGGGCCTGCATGAACTTCAACTGGTAGTGCTAGAGCATCTTAGTGAAGGGGATGTTGAGCATGCCGTAGGCAGCAATAGGGGCCAGGCCAAGGTGTGCCATTAGGTGCTAATGTAGGCTTGCTAATAGCTCAACTCAACTTTAAAGGCCATTGAAGGCAGTGGTGCTAGGAACGCAGAGGCGGTGAGGCTGGCGCGTGAATGATGGTGCTGGTAGTTGAGGTGCTTTGGCAAGATGGAAGAATGCTAGTAGGCACGATGGCATCTTGAGGGGCATAATGTCTCTCTGGAGTGAGGGCGCACATTGGCGGTGTGAGTTATGGAATCAAGCAGATGTTGAGTCTGGCCAGTGGCACAGCCAGGATCAAAACCCTATGGGGTCAAGCTTTACACACAACAATGGTTCAAGTCACATGCATATAAGTAAACATTCAAATTTCAAAACGTACATCACATCATAATTTTATTCTAGTTCTTCTTGATGGTTTTCATGTCTTGATAGCGATGCATAATAGCGTCAGTGGTAATCGTCTCAAATACATCACTTTCAACATAGGTAACCATATAATCATATAAAAAAATCATCACCTATTCTATTGTGCAAATCAGGCTTGATATATTTCATTGTAGAAAAAGCTCTCTTGACTGTTGTCGTGGTGATACATAAAACTAATATTAGTTTTATTAACAGAAACACCAAAGGGAAACTAGTGTGCTTCTTTTTTTTCAACTAGTTTCTGGTAGAGATCACCAATCCCTTTTAAGTTGGAGAATCTTGAAGCATCATGATTGTTCTCAACAAAATTGTCAAGTTGGCAACTAAGTTCTTCAATATTGCCTTTTCTAATATTTTGTCCTTGTCAAAGTTAGAGAATGAATCAGCGAGATCCAAACAAGCCATTCCAAGAAGCAAGGTAGTGGTACTCTCAATAAAATGGTCATTAAGCTCCACGCATAATAAATCAATAACAGCATACATGACACTCTGGTAGTAATTCTCATTTGATATGCCATCAAGTTGAACTCTACATTTTGATTTTGATCCCTGAGGAACATGGTTGGCATGCATACCAGGAAGTTCAATATCACATTTAGGAATAGAAATGGATAGAATACGAATTGAATAGTCTTAAATATGAATATGAATCCATATTTTTAAAATGAACACAGATACAAATATGAATTCATCTTTTTAAAATGAATACAAATACAAATTCAAACATTCTCAGATACGAATATGAATTGAATGTCGTAATGAATACGAATTCGAATCAAATATGTACTTAATTCGGACGAATACAAATATCCTAAAACTTTTGTAACAAATCTTGGTAGAATAAATTTATATAATATGACTACACGTCTACACAATCTAGCAGTGTAGCGCATAGAGTTAAAAATTATACAAAGTAATTTTCATTTCTTGCTTGTGAACCTTGGTTCATCAGAAAATTACTTCCTCCAATCATCCCCAGGGTGGTCGCTAGGGATAGAAACAGATCAAATACAAATTGAATAGTCTTGAATACGAATATAAATATGAACATTCTTGAATATGAATATGAACAGTCTCAAATATGGATATGAACATTATCGAATACGAATATGAACATTCTTAAATACGGATTTTGCTTACCACATTCATATTTTCTTGGATATGAATATCGGATGAAATGGATTATCCTTTACTGTTTCCCATCCCTAATCATGTTTGATGCAAAAGTCAATAAATATTGAACATACCTTTCGACCCTTCATTTTTCAGCTATTGTAGCCTTCTCTTAATTGTACCAAGATATGAAACAACATTCACAATGTCCTGATCCTTCTTTTACAAAGAAATATTCAACTCATCAGTAATCCAAAGTATAATCTTCATTAAGTGCAATGGAAAAGCAAAATCAAATGTTTGTAAAGCATCCAAGACTCCTTTTTGCTTTATGCCTATCAAGAGCTTTGGATCCATTATTTGCAATGTCATCAATAACTTCAATTACTGAAGGAAACATGACAATCATATTCAAGAGAGACTTCAAATGAGAATCCCATCAAGTATCACCAGCTCTTTTAAGCCCAAGTTCTTGATTCAAGCCACACCCAGTTTCAAGTTCATCCAACTACAATGCCTCTTCAACTTTCTTTGCCTGTTTCTCTCAAAACATATACCTGCTCTTGAAAGAACCTCCTATTGTGGTTAGGATGACATTCATCTACTAAAAAAGCCATACAACATCTTCATGATTTTTGGCAACTACAACTAGTGGCAATTAAAGTTGATGAGCAAAACAATGAATGATGTTAGCAGATCTAGAATCTTCCATTATTAAAGTTTTCAAACCATTTAAACACCCTTGCATGTCACTAGCTCCATCATAACCTTGGGCAAGGATTTGAGTGGGACTAAGTGACTACAATGCAAGCAAAGAATAAATAGTTTGTTTTAGTGCAAGAGTAGTAGTTTGAGTAACGTGAGCAAGCCCAATATGTTGCTCCATTACAAATCCTCTTCTAGAAACATATCTAATTGCAAGAGCCATTTGTTCCTTGTGAGATACATCGTGAGACTCATCAAGCAATATAGCAAAATACTCATCTCCAGTATATTCTATGATAGCTTTAAGTGTTTCTTTAGCACAACACTCACAATCTCTTTTTGGATAGTAGGAGAGACCAATTGTAAGTTCATTGGAGTTTTTTTAAAAAAAAAAACAACTTCCACTTTTTTACATCGTGCTGCATACCATTCATAAAAAGGAAATTTTCCTTCCTCTTAGAAGTTTCACTTTCATCATGACCGCGAAGTAATCTTGCAATATCAATGGATGCAATTAAATGAGTCTTGTACTCCCTCTTATCTTTCTTTGTTTTCTTATCTACAATAGATTGAATGGATTCCTTTTGGTTCATGAGATTAGTACATCTCTTCATGTTTTGATTATGAACACTGGAAGGGCCACAAACATGAACATCAAACCTATTACATTTCTTCCATTGTCTAAACTCCTTGGTCAAAAATGCAACTCCACCACCATGCTCAGAGTTTCATTTTTAAACATGCAGCAACAAAGACAATATGTTGCATATTCCTCTATGCTATACTCTAACCAATTACTATATGTATTAAACCATGTTGGATTAAAATGGTGCATAAGTCCACTTATATCTGTTTGGGAGAAATTGTGATTTAGTGGTTGAAATGGACCTTTTTGGAGGTAAGATCTTCTCACTTCATCACAAATGGCATGCTTATATTGCAAAATCAACTTTCTTAGTGCGGGATCTACTGGAGGAATAGACGAATCAACTACATCTTCTTCTGTAGGTGGCATTGCAATGCTATTCACCAAAGCGGCTTCATCGTCAGTTTCTTCCTCTCCATTTATAGGTGAATGTTGTAAATAATTTGGGTTGTTTGATTTGGATGCCCATAACTTGAGATATCTATTCATTTCCAGAAAGTCCTAGAAAAATAGCAGATGCAGTTTTCATTGATATTTGAGAAGATCAATTGAGGAATACAAATGCTAGTGTTTATCATGTCCTTAAAGATACCTTGGGACATTCTTTCTAGATACAAGCAACACCCATGCACTACTACCCTTTATGATAGCATATCATTTTATTCAATGGAGGGAATGATTTTTGCGAAAGAATAAAGCATGTATACATCAGATGTTAAGCTGCACTACTACTCATTAACTTAACCATTTAATTTGCTTACCTTTGGTCAAAGGACGTCTGATGCTCTTAATAATTACTAGTATACAAGTACTATCAAGTGCAAAAGTTAATTGGACTAGATGTTTTTTGTTGACCGAATTATGAGGTTGTGCTCACATCATTTCGGACTAGTATGCAGTTACAATAGATGGCATTGGCATAGTACTAAGAACACTGGTTAGGGGAGGACAAATTTATACTTACTAGATTAAATTGATATGAAGAGGAGATCGGAGTAGCCTCGTCTGGCGATGGATGGCACTCCGGGCAGCAAAACGTGAGGGCAACAAGAGCCCCGGTGGCGGTGGAGAACTTGGGGTGATAGAGGTAACTAGAAAGCCCCGTGAGGCCGTGGACAATGCTCCACGCAGCTAGATCTAATCAACGATAATGAGTCTAAGTGAAGCTGCAGCAATCCAGGAGCATGACAACTAGAGTAGGTTCTGATGGGTCTTTGCCTCTTTGGGGAAGGGAGAGCTCGAGAGGGAGAGATTGGGGATTTGGCGAAGAGAAGGGAGAGGCTAAGGCAGCCAGGTAGGTGAGTAGAAGGAATGAAGGATGCTTGTTCTTGTTGATTGGGGTTAGAACAGTAGAAGGATTCTTACTGACTTGCTTTTGTGTGGTGCTGGTGCTGCTTGCTGTTGAGTGGCGCTGGTGCTTGGTGCTGCTTGTTTGGTGGGGGCATGGGGCCTGTGGAGTTAGACGGTAGGACCTATGGGGTCAAATCCTTATGCATGCCTACTGTTCTACTGGTTCAACAAAAAGCTATAGGGCCAAACGACCCCACAACTTATACGTGCATCCGCTGTTGTGCCTAGCAATCGAGGTGGTAGCAGCGAGGTCGACGATGGCAGAGGCACAACATGTGGCCAGGGAGTGGTTTGACGACTATTGATGGCTCGGTCAATGAGGTGGCGTGGCACTGTGCTGGGTTTGACGGGCATGGTAGTGGCGAACACACAATGAGTTGGTGAGCAGCGCATGTGGCAAGGGAAATAGGGGAGAAGGCGCCAAGCGAAATCACACCTGGGCAAAGGTGAAGGTAGATTTCCTAAAGAGGAAATTAGAAATGGAAGAAGGTTTTCAAATTTTGCAATTTTTCCAATTAAAAAATCCAAGAAAACTTCAAAAATTTTGAAACTTTTTGGTTATTTCAAACTACCCCTTAAAAAGAATCTTGTCCCTGAGATTCACCCAGGCCAGAGAATGGGTTGGAAAAATAAAACTTGTTGTAGTCATTATCCTTTTGGGGTTTAGGAATCATATCAGTAGCACTTTTGGGTTTAGAAAGAGAAATTAGACTAGAATTAAGATGAAAACAAGAAAGAAGTACGATAGTTTTAGAATGAAGTAGGATTGAAAGATTTTCCTGATTGCCTTCCTATTAAAATGGGTTATTGACAGTACCATGTAATCCTTATTGGTCATATCCCTGAGTCAATCCTAAAGGCTTAATAATATCAATCATTTTCCCATAATCAATCTCATAATCTTGGTCTTACTAGAATACTTATCTCCAAAATTTCCATATACTTGCAAAGGTATTCCAACATCTTTCAACATTCAATATCAATTGATAGATTAATTCATTCCCGTACTTCTTCCATTAATAGGCTTAAAATCCGATGGCCTCATCATCAATTCAAATACTACTTCTTACTATTTGTATCTATACTAACTTCCTTCATCACTTAGTCATGGTAGCATTGCCATCTTAAACTCCAAATAACACGCATCATCATTTATCTAATCCACCTAACATACATTTTCTATTGCATCATCCATAACTTCATTAATCAAATCATAGTTATCTAAATCTCAACTTTCACCATGAATTTATAATATAAATCCAATCTCAGAACTAATAATTGCCAATTATTCAACTATACATTCTAGTGATAACCCAATATTCTCACTTTAGATCCATCGATATACTTGTTTACTCATCACTCCTTATACAAGTCCGTTATGGGTTTGTCTACTTTTATAACTTATGACTTCATGGATATAAATCAATGCACTTCTTGCAACTAGGAATTTACATTTAATTTCTCAATGATATAGGATCTGAAAGGTAAGGAAAGAACAACGGTAAGAATGGATAGATATAGACAAAACAGAGTAGGAGCAGAAAGCTTTCAATATATTTTTTATTTGAAACTAGGAATAGTTTTGCACAAATTATTTATCTAACAGCCTAACAAGTTGATAGTGTAGTTTAGTTGTTAATACAATCAAAAGAACTTTTGTCTACTTAGATGGTTTTACTCATAACATCACAGAAATCAAATGGGTATTATTAACTAACTACTCAAGTGGCGACCTTGTAACTCTTCAAAAGGGAAAGTCTTGATTAGGGTACTCGTACTATACTAATAGTTTTATGGGTATCTAAGCCCAAAATTTAACTTATATTCAGAAAAACTGATGAAAATCCCATATGAATGCTTGGGAGTGGTTATAACCCTAACACGTTAGCTAATGCATCATTTCTTCTTCTAGTGTATGTTCTAATAAAAATAAGTAAGTTGAGTATACTAGGTACTTAGCAAGCCACATGGAAAGGTTATTTAATTATTATGGAAGATGTTCAACTAGATAGAATCACAGGTTGTAAAATAATATGAATAAATACAAGTTTGCCAGTAAAGAACTTTGTGCTTAAAATAGTAAAATAGTATTTAATTAGCAAGGAGGTTTATCATCTGCAATTTTACATTAAAATCATCCTATTTCTACTTATCCCTTGTTGTTAGAATCACCCAAGAAACATAGCTCCATTTACCAGAAGCATGGTGTATCCAAATACTATAAGTCTTTACTCTCCAGAGTTGTCCAGCTTTACCGATAGGATATCTCAAACTCTCAATACCATGTAATAGACACGCAACAAGAAGCATGCGACTGAGTTGAGATAATAAGGTCATTCACTACTCTATTCTTTCTAGCTTCTACCCGGTAGGCTTAGAGCCAAACAACATTGTTAGGAATCTACAGGCTAAAGCAAAAAATCATGACCCAATGTTGAGTGGACCTACTGTTGTGAAGAATGGCATGTGACTTTTCCAATTTCACTTCCATTTAACCCCTTGTTCATGGGCCATCCTGAAACACTAGATTGCTCACCCTCTTGTAGGCATTTGATCGACTCGAGCAGTGCACTAGACCAGGTTTGACAAGTCAAAACTTGTAGTTGAGCGATATCTATGTCCTTTACTCAGCATAAGGTTCTAATCCTTACTTTTCTCAAATGAAGCCACCATCCACATACTCGGTGCATTTAAGCACAGTACCCACTAGTTCATACCAAAGCCTTCATCCTAGGGTGAGGTCGTGGGCTCCAACCATCTAGTGACTTCCCACCAATTAGCCTCAACACTAGTACCATTTAAAATCTATCAACAAGACACCAAAATAATGTTAATAGTATTGATAAAACATTTGATTGTCCAACCTATTGTTGATTAAATATATAGTAATTAATTATTAAGGTTGCCAAGGTGAATATGACCTTCAAGTATAACAATGCTTTTTAGTGGTAGGATCTAACTAATTATCAAGTCATTCCAAACTATTGTTTTAAATAAATAACAGTGTGCAAATAATGATATTAAAAGTACTAATAATTAAATAATAATGTAGGAACAACATGAAAAAATTGTGGCTTGCCTTCCTGTTCAAACTCTTCAACTAGCCCTAAGTCTCTTGCATCTTGATCTACTCCTACGATGGATGGCTTAGCAAAACTGGGTGCTATCATAAAAGAAATAAATAAATAAATTCATGCTTGAAGGAATACGAGCTAGGACAAATAAAATAAATAAAACAAAGTAAAAGAAGTAAAATTCATAAAAAAGACTAAATATGGGTGGTTTGTATGGGTAGGGTCTAAATGGAGTTTGGGTGGCTTAAACAGAGCTAAAAATGGTTTAAACGAGCTTGAGATGGTCGAAATCGATATAAACATGCTTAATGTGTTTTGGATGAATAGTAACAGGTTGGTACTATTCCTAATGGGTTGTGGGTGTGAACAGTAATAGGTTGGGCCGGTTTTAAATGGGCTGAATAGTATTGGGCTTGGGCTATAAATAGTGCTGGGCTGGAGATGAACAGTGATGGGCTTCAACTATTAGGCTTAGCCCACTTGGCCTATTGAGCTCTTACTATTTTGGGCCAACTTAGTTGGTGCAACTACTTGGCCTACCTGGCACGAAGCCCAACCAGCTTGAACAAGCACCAGGGTCGCCTAAGCAGAGGAAGGAGACGGAAGTGGCAATTACGCGTCGATGAGGGCTACCTGCGGTGAGCGGTGGCGCGACAAGGGTAAGTGAGGTCTGAGCAACCCATTTTGGGTATGTACATAGTCGGAGGGGCAGTAAAGAAGGATAGAGGTGGTGATGGCTCATCGGAGCAGAGACATGGCACAGTAGCACTTCCATGGGATTTCAGCGACTTTGAAGGTGGCTTGAGCTTCTATGACGTAGGGGAAATCTAGTAGTGGTAGTGGCCTAGGCTGGTTTGGCCTATGCATGGCTATCCATGATGGCTGTGCATGGTCGGTGGTGGTGCACGGCGTTGGTGACCTAGGGACATTAAGGTGGGTCAGTGTGGTCAGGGTTGGCTTCATGGTGTCCTGTAGGTGCTATGGCAACGAGAAATTGGGTTGTAACTAAGGCTAGAGGGAGAATCGTATTTTGAAGCTCATCGGTGTGGGCTCAATGGTGGCAGTGATTCTTGGTTGGAGTTAGGAGGAAAGGTCTTGGTTGCATAATCAGGTGCCAATGTAGGCTTGCTAGCAGGTTGGCTCGACTTTGAAGGCCATTGATGGCGGTGGCACCAGGAACGTAGAGGCAGCGAGGTTGGCGCGTGGACGATGGTGCTGGCAAGTTGAGGTGCTTCTGTAAGATGGCAGTGGTGCTGGCAAATGTGGTGGCGTCTTGAGGGGTGTGGTGTCTCTCTAAAGCCAGGGCACACGTTGGCGGGGTGAGTTATGGCGTCGGCCGGGTGTCGAGCGCCTGGTGGTCGAGGTGGTTGCAACGAGGTCGATGGTGGCTAAGGCACGACGCATGGCAAGGGAGTAGTGTGATGGCCATTGATGGCTCAGTCGGCGAGGTGGCGTGACACACTGCTGGGCTTGACAAGCGTGGTAGCGATGAATAGTGCGGCAAGCTGGCTAGCGACGCACAAACGGCGAGCGGCCGTGTGGCAAGGGAAATGGGGGAGGAAGCGCCAAGCGAAATGATGCCAAGGCAAAGGTGAAGGTGGCTTTATCTAAGAGGAAAGCGGAAATGGAAGAAAGGTTTCTGAATTTGGCAATTATCCGAATTCAAACAAAATGCAAGAAAACTTCAAAAATTTTGAAAATTTTGGGTTATTTCACAGCTAGCCTGACACTGCGACAAGAATGAATTGGATAATGTTTTGTGCGAAGACAAACAAATAACTGAACAAAAATGGTACAACTGCAACGACTTTATAAATTGGGGAAGGCAATCATGCTAAGAACTACAATTTGGTTTGGTTTTTTGTACTCTGTGATTTTACACAAATGCTAAGAACTGCAACGATGGAGGTGGAAGGGATGGAGGAGTTGGTCAGCTTGCAGGCTCCCAAGATGAGCAGCCAATGCCGCTTTGATTTTCGCCTCTCTGAGGCTGCTGGGAAGAGGCGAGGAGCTGGCTACTTAAACAGGAATTAGGCATTTGTTGTGCTAACCAGTAACCAGTTGTACTTTTATTTTTTGAGAAAAGACCCTTTTCAACAAATAAGATAATAATAAACACATGATCCGAATGGCAGGTGGGTCCATTACAATTTTCCATTGCTCGGTGTAACTAAGATGCAGTACTCTTCCTGCCTGTGGAACACCAACGCCTCGCCTAAATTTTCGTCATTATTAGTGCCTACTCGTTTCTATTACTCTGGAGTTTAGCTTTTTAAGTTGGAGCAGTAATGCAAAGCAAAAAAAATAATGGAAGTAAAAGGCTGCCGCATCCATCCCTACCTTTACTCGTTTCTTTTAGAGAACACATGAACTGAGCAGCATTGCGTGCCTGAGAGATGCCTCCCAAATTCGCAGCTTTGTTTTTTTGACAAAAAATTAATTGTATCCGTCGTTTCCCATCTAATAGCACGTCTTCACACAATTCCGAACCAGAGATCCTAGATGTAAGGATGTTCACCGTTTTGACTTTTGATGT
Organism: Dendrocalamus sinicus; assembly: GCA_036346575.1. Lineage (NCBI taxonomy): Eukaryota > Viridiplantae > Streptophyta > Magnoliopsida > Poales > Poaceae > Dendrocalamus > Dendrocalamus sinicus. The sequence continues at coordinate 6,242,039 of CM070653.1, read as the reverse complement.
AGTCCTCAAATACGAGGGCTTTTTATGGCACCGATGTGTCTGGCGCGATCACTCGTGGCCGGTAACCACCACGCCGGCGATGATGCATCCACCTCCTCCGACCTGTTCACCCCTGAATTAGGGTAAACATTTTCTTCTTTTCTCTACGGATAACCGTGGCAAATTCCATTATAAATTTTTGCTTTCCATGGTCTTTGTGGGGATCAATATGCTAAAACACCTTGTTGTTTCTTGTGATCCGTAAGCTCCAGCAAGCAAGAGTAGCAATGTCCATCGCAAAAGGTAGGTTGATGGAGAGACCAACAGGTCTGTTCCAGAACGGAGAGACCAACAGGTCTGTTCCAGAACTGAGAGACCAACAGGTATGTTGGAACAGATCAAATCCCAACAATCATGAGCGAATGGACATTGCAACAACAAGTGTTACAAAGTTTCTTCCACCCCTTGGTGACATTGAACACAGGTGTATTCTTGAAGAACAAAGGTGTATTCTTTCTGCGCAGCAAATTTCTTGTTGTCAACCTATCCTTTAAAAGCAGCCAAAAGAACACCTTGTGTCCTGGTTGACGTGCTTTTCCAAAGCCACTTAAACATCACAGGACATGGTTGAGTACCCATGAGGATTTTGTAGGTTTTAACAGAAGAGTAATGTCCAGAATTCCAAACATAAGTCCATACATCTTTTTCTTCTTTAAGAATTAGATGATGCAACAATTCCTCTGAAGGACCATGTAAGAAGATCCAGAATAATATTGTAACGAACCACTGCAAGTTTTGTGGAGTGGTGAAGTGTTTTTGCAAATATCATATTTTGTTTGAGCTATTTTCTGGAAATGTTAGTGAAATCGGTGTACTGCCGTTATGGCAGCATTCATACCGCAGTGCAGTAGTACCGCAAGTGATGGTGCGGTCGTACCGCAATACATTAGCACCGGAGTTTAAACAACGGTATGTTTTTTCCAGAGAGGTCCAGTTCAGGATTGCAAGGAGCGGTAGTACCGACTCGAGGAGAGCAATAGTACCGTTTTTGGCAGAAAAATAAGATTTTGGATTTTGAGTCATGGATTTAGTTAGAAAGACATGGGTCATTGGATTAAGATTACATAATGTATGTTTTGATTAACGCGGGTTAAATTGTGAAGAACTTGTGCTCGGAAATGATTTCCTTGTCTTTGGATGTGCAGGGACGTTCGAAGTCACTATGGTCAATAGCGAAGATCGGGGCTAAGCTCATGGAGGAGTAAGGCTCGGAACGATCGAGGATGACGTATGAGACAGTGAGCTCAAGCATGGCATAAGAAAGGCAGGAAATATTAAATGCGACTTCGAACGGCAGATTGGCACCATGTAGTTTTGACGGGCCAAATGAGCCATGGCTCAATGAAACTGGGACGATAGAGAGTTGATGGCACGTGGCAAGCTAGTGGTGTACCTACACATAGCAAACATGGCGATTGCTTGCAAAGGAAGATGAAGACCGGGTCAATGAGGGGTATTTTGGTAGTTTGGCCAAAATACCGGAAAGCACCTTGGATCAAAACTGCGACACGTGTGTGGCTTGTTGGAGAGCGGTTTAGGTTAAGATGGGCTTATGCACTTTGAAAAGTATGCATAAGTAACATGTGTGAGTTAAAACTCGTGTAAGGGGGTTAACAAGATTCTCCAATTGTGATAGTGGATAGCATCCACTAAGGGCTAGGTGTGGCTTGTTGCCCATTTATATAAGGGGTTGGGATGGAGATATGTGGTTAAGTATCCAACTCATCTCTCTTGTGCCTTCATATCTAGGGTTAGGGTTTGAGAGTGGAGTGTCTTGTGTGCTCTCTATCATCCAAGGTGGAGTGACTGTAAAACCTACTATCTCAAGTAAGCAATACATTTATCTTTGTGCACTTACATAGATCTACATGTTTTGATTGATTTGCTCTTTTTTGGTTGATTTTGATCTCTACTCTTTCCTTTCCTTGATCTTGCTATTCCAAGAACGTATAAGAGATGGAGAGAACCTCTGGAAATCATCCTCTACCCATCTAGGCACTTTGGTAATAAGTTTATCAAGAAACTCGGTTTTTGCATATTTTTGATCTTCCAAGTGATTTCTTGATCCGAGTGTTTTTAGCTTAATTTCTTTGGTATTCTTCCTTGTTGTGACATGTGAAAGTACATCCAAAGCCATCTTCGCTATCCTCTACCCACAAGTAAGCCCTGATCATCGATTTAAGTTTTAGGTCACTTTTGGTGCACGCTTGCTCAAATCTCAAAAAGGTTTCAAATTTGTCATGGGTTTTGCAATCCATAGATGAAATAGGCTCCTAAGACCTTAATCAATATGCGTACAAAGTTTCACAGCTTGTGGATCATTCAATCAAAAGTTACATGAATTTGTGATCTCGTGGTCAAGCTGAAAACCCTATTATTCCTAATCGTGGTGTATCAACGGTAGTACCGCAAATTCTATAGCGGTAGTACCGTAGCTACTAGTCTTTAACCACTTTAATTTTCGACCACTCACTGGTCATCGACCACATTGGTCATATTTCAACTTGCTTCGAGCACTTAGGTTTTCGACCACTCACTGGTCATTGACCACACTTGTCATATTTTGACTTGGTTCGACCACTTTGGTTTTCGATCACACACTAGTCATTAACCACTAAAATCTTGTTATGACCAATCAGGATTTCGACCACTCACTAGTCGTCGACCACACCAGTCGTATTTCAACTTGTTTCGACTACTTTGGTTTTCGACCACTCACGGTCGTTGACCACTCAAACCTTGTTACGACCACTCGACCACTTGAGTTGTATTCCGACCATGTTGGCTTTTGACTGGTCGCGATGGTACCACTCATTCAATAGTGGTAGTACCGTGCTTATTGTTTCTTCAGAGTGATTTAAATTCTTGACTCTCTGTGGTTTGTGTAGGTTTCCTACCTAGTCTTCATAGCTTTCTAGCTATTGGAGTAAAGGATTTGGGAATACTTGTGAAAAAATTTTAAGGCACCATTCACCTCCTCTCTGTTGCCATTAACAAGTGGTATCAAATCCCAGTTAACTCTTCTCATAGATCTTAACCGATCTTAAGAGCCATGGCAGTAAACAAGTATTCCACCAAGCCTCCTATCTTCGATTAGGTCGACTATCCCTTTTGGAAGAATACAATGGAGTCTTACATTCAGGCTCAAGGCTATGCGATTTGGAAGAATGTTAAGACTTGGTTTGTTGTTCCTACCGATGAACACATCACCGCTATGAATACGCCAGATATTGAGGCAAACGCTAAGATAAGGAACATCGTCATTTAGGGTCTTAGCGGAAATGAGTTTGATCGCATCTCTTACCTCACGTCGGCATACAACATATGGATGACTCTCGATGCATACCATGAGGACACAACCCAGATCAAGGCTGTCTCACAGGATCAGTACAAGAGGAAATACAACAAATTCGAGATACTGGCTGGTGAGTCCTTAGATGAGTGCTTTGGCAGATTTCACAAGATATTGAGCAATCTCCAAGCTGTTGGTCTCACATACTTAGACTCAGATAATGCTCAACAGATGCTATCTACACTAGATCTTAGAGTTTTAGAAGATGAAAGTGACCACCATCAAGGACATGACTAATTTGTTAACCTTGAGTCTTGACGCGTTGTACTCTCACCTCAAGACTCATGAGATTGGTGTCATCTCTCGTAAGACAAAGTCACAGTCGATGGCCTTAGTCACTGATCCCACATCTGCCTTTAGACCATCTTCTAATGGAGCCTCTAGTTTCTCTTTGGCTGCTTTGTGCGAGATGAGTGATGACCAGTTTGAGCAATTTTCAGAGTGCGACTTAGCCCTCTTAGCCAGAAAGTTCTCACACGTATACAAGAGGGTTAGAGAGAGGAAGAGAGGAGATCCAGTGATCTGCTTCGAGTGTGATGGCCCCAACCACATTCGAGCAAACTACCCCAAGCTAGAGAAGTGCAAGAATGACTATAGTGGTATGAGCAAAAACAATTACATCAGCAAGAACCACAACAAATACCGAAGCCCACTGCCCATATGTGGCTAGACAAACCAATTCAGCAGACGGCAGCAATAGCATGCCAGTAGTAGCCGTTAGCCAACCCAATCGAATTAATTAACCCAATCGAATTAATTGATCCATTCTTTTCTTGGCTCATGTGGTTGGCGATGGCATTGGCGAGTGGCCAAGTGCTGGGCAAGCGACGAGGGGTTGGAGGCAGGCAGGCAGCTAATGGCTCACGGCTAAGTCTTGCGCGAGTGGCAGACGTGGTGGGCGACTCAAGCAGGCTGCAAGTGGCGATGGCTGGTGGGGTGTCGAGCCACCGACCAAGCGCCCAGTGGCCTAGCGCTAGATCAAGCGGCTAGCGCCACAAGCTTGCCCGTGCTACCAAAATCAAAGGTAAAAGAACTAATAGAGTGTAATTTTCTGTTTATTATATGGAAAGCTTACTGAGGAATTCACCTGAAGTGTACGGTTTACTGGAATAGTTGAATAGATGATCTTTATGAACCACCTTACGATTATGAGGTGAGTCACCGTCCTTAGTCTGGCCGAGAGAGAGGGAGGAATTGTGGGAGCCAAGGAGGAGTTCTGGGATCTGGAGTTGGGTGGCTCCTCAGGCACTCTACGGCTGTTGGCTATGACCTGTGAGGGGACTGAGGGCTGTCAAGGCCAAGGGAGGGAGCCGAGAGGGATCTACTGATCTGCATTAAGAGATAAAAGAGGGTTAGAGCCTCATAGGCCACAGCCATAAGGTATAAAATACAAATCTAGTTTTCAATTTGTGCAATTATGATTGATTTGGTATTTTAGTTTCATCTATTGTCGTTATCGATTCGTAGAGTTGTGAGAAATGGAGAAACAAACATCACATAAATATTTTTCAAGCAATACAAATAGTACTCCTCATACTAATGAGAGCATGAATCAAGTAAAGAAGGCTCAGATGGATTTTAGTCCTGATGAAATCATCGCTAATCTGACGAATCACATAACTATTAATAAGTATCACAATGAAATTAGAGATCAAGTGAGGATGGTGTATTTGTTGAGAGGTCCAACCCAATTGAAGTTTCTTTAGAATTACTGGTATACATGTCTTGTCTTGATCCAAGAGGCTCTTTCTCTAAGTTTGATATAAATAAGCTTGTTCGACATGGCTAACCATTTGTTATTAAGAAATCATCTTCAAACCTTTGTGCTCAATGTTAGGAGAAGTGTAGAATTCCATGAATATGGTGATATTTCAATGCTAGCTCAAAGGATGGTTGAAATAGGAGAACTTTCCCATTGGTCCATTGTCTCATTGAGCTAAACTGATCCTTTCAGTGGCAATGGTATCGATGGAAGGAGTCTTTTCTGCAATAAATATTATCAAGTAGATTTGCTCAAATAGAGTAGCGGATGGATAGTTCAGTGACTTGATGATATGCTACATTAAGCGAGAGATATTTATAAGCATTGATGATGATAGAATTAGAAAAAGAAATAAAAAATCATGTTAAGAAATCAACACGTTCAAAACGGTTTCTAATTTTTGGAAATTAGAAGTTAGAAGGCAAAGACTGTTTTGAGAAGACCTTTGATACAAAATATGGATATGTATCTAAACACCCACCATGTATTCTCTATCCGCCTGGAAACAACTGTAGAAACAAGCCATTATGTGGGCCCTAAAACAGCTTACATGGAAAATTATTGTGATGAAGATTGATATGTTGTTGTTATGGGACTGATTGTACTTTCTGCCTGGGTCAGCAAATGACGAGAAAGAAGAATATTCACACAGTTGCATTAGGAACTGCAAAGGAACTGAGCCTGAGAACGAAGGGAAATATATTGGATTGTTATGGGCCTGATTCTTGAGTGGCAAGGCCAACTGGGCCGACATGGTAGTTTGTCTGATGTTGCAAAGGCAACCTAGGCCCATTGTGCAATGTTGGGTCACTCTGTATGGGCTTCACCAGCCATTTACGACTCCATAAAGGCCTAGTATGTATTGTCTTATTAGTCTAGGCCACCATTTTCATAGCCCGCGTTTGGATAGAATTTTTTTTCTGTAATAAAAAGCTCCAAATCCCCTTTAAAAACCGAATAAAGAGGTGTAAATTTTCTTACATGATACAAGTGTTGTGCACATGAACAATCACCGGCAAACGGATCCAGCTTAATCATACATGCCGATATAAGAGCAGCACAGTTACAAACAACTGGTCCAAAAATGCCATAAAAGAAATTATGTGCAGAAAAAAAATAATTCCTTCAAGTACATTAGCGCGTCATCAGCTAACATATATACATACAAGAAAGAGTAGTGTTTTCATGCTTTCTACTCTAATAAGAATATCACTATTCTCAAAGCACATAAAAATATAAGTAATCACTATCCATAAATTTACTTTAAAAAATATAGAATTACATCCCAACAAAAAATTATGTGTGTTCGTGTTTCATGCGCCGCTCCTGCTGTTGCATGTGTATATGCTAACAGCGACGTGCCCGTAAAATTCTGGCCAATGTTTGCGGCTTAAACTTCGGCCCTAGTCATTATTTGATTATTTTAGGATTTTTTTAACTTATAATTTATGACCTATGATTTGTCTAAAATAAACAAATGAACAGCTCCTCCGTCGTTTTTCGATGCGACTTATCAAAACAGTCTTTTTAAAATAATTTTTATATATATTTATTCATACAAAAACTTATAATAGAATTAAAATCATCAATCATAACTATATAAATCACGAGGAACGGCAGAGAAGAACCCACGCTGTACTACGTGTGTGTTCAGACCAAAGACAATTCAAACTTACGAGAGCCACAGTCCATGGCTCTGGTAAGCTTGAATAGATCGATGCAAATGCCTTTCACGTGCCTACAGCCATCTGGACTGCTGGACCTGGACCACAGAGACCAGATGTTCGGCAGAAATGTGCCCCCTCGGTGGTTCATAATTTCAGCGCCTGACCCTGCGACACATGTGAATTGAAGGCTCGTGCACAGTTAATTCTTAGCGTGATCGATGTGTATTATCGGCGTGTTTGATCCGAGGAATGCGTTCCTTCCGGTATAGAATGGAGCCGGAACATCCGATGTTTTCCACCTTTAGATGTAAATAGCCATAAAAAATTCTCGAAAAATTAGTAGCATCGACACAAAATCAATATATCATACCACAAAATTTCAAATCGAAATTCCATCTACACATGTGGAAATAAAAAAGACAAATTATGTTAAAAAAGGAAATCAAAAAAGAAAAAGGGAAGAAAAGATAAAGCTACTGTTCAAATTGAAAATTTGCAGGATGCTTGCTTAGCAATGACCTATCTAACCAAACTTTTTGGGAATGTTTTATGACCATCTGCACCATATTTTAAAGTAGGAAGCACCATATATGCTCTCGATAGAGTCATATATGAGTTCAACGAATAAGCTTGTTCACATTTCCTTGGAATTTTATATGGCTATAGAAATACCTATCCCTTACGTCTGCAAATTTTTATAGGAACTTTTGAAAATTTTTACGATATGTTTCTACATAGTTTACACTTTATTTGGGTTTCCATCTGATTTTTTTTATCAGGTTTCCACCTAATATTTCACTTACACCCCTATTTAGAACACATAATTTTTGAACGCAGAGGAGCAATGGAAGATTGGCCTCGGGTGCTTGGAAGGGTTCATGTAAATGCACACCCGTTGTTTGTGGCTTTCTTGGTTAGAGTTTTTTTTTAAAAAATAATTCATTTTTATTCAAAAATACAAAAATGTACCTGCATTTTAATTTTTTTAGAAATAGCCTTCAGTCATCCAATCGTTGGGCGACTGGACCCTGTCGCTCAACGGCCAAGCGACAGGCATGTAATAGCTCTACCGCTAGGCAATAAGTATGCAGTCACCCCACAGATACGTGGTTAGCGTGGTCGAAGCAACATGATCAACACAACGTGGTCGAAGATTAGTGAGTGGTCGAAGAAAACAGCGTGGTCGAAATATCATAGTTTAAACATCGCGGTTAAAGATTAGTGAGTGGTCGAAGTGAACAACATGATCGAAAATTAGCGATTGGTGAGAGGTGCTGTCACTCAACGGTTGGGCGACAGTACCTATCGTCCAACTATTGGACAACTGACTTGCGTGCCACTTGGCTCTTGGGCGAGAGGGTCCAGTCGCCCAATGGTTGAGCTGTTGGAGGCTATTTCTATAAAAAAATTTAAAACACAGATGTATTTTTGAATTTTTTAATAAAAAAGGGATTTTTTTTAAAAAAAATCTTTCTTGGTTAGATATACCTCGTTTTCCTTGGGAGGTACATCTACAATTGTACTGCTTGTACTGCCTTGCTTCGCCTTCACCATTATTGGTACAGTGAAATAAAAAGATGTCCTGCCAACTACAGCAAAACAATTAACACAAGGCATGGAGAATACTAGTCAAACATGAAGCAAGGAACTAGATTAGCCTTGAAATCATAGGGCATCCAATGTGCCAGTAATACAAAAGTATAGCTGGAAGGTAGTGCATGTGTGACAGGTTGATGCACGGTTTGATACTACCTGTCCTTTTGATGCCTTTCTTGTCACAACTTTGGACTTTGGAGCCATTGGATGAGCAGGGAACAAACATATATTTCTGGATGACCGTGACATGCATTTCCTTGCTTCACATATTAGTAGAGGTACAATGGAAACAATAATTTTTATCTAACCAACGAAACAAAGACTCACAGAATAAATACAGTAAGAATAACTGAATATCCAGCGCTACCTGTGTCCCACTCCGATTCAGAGAAAAAAATACGAAATATGATATGGGATAAATGATATCCGTCCGCATATATCCGTATATCAAGTGATATGAATAAATCTGTTATGACTTCACTTAGAAATAAGATAATAGATAGACAGATTATCGCATCTAAACAGTCGAAAAATATTGAGTGCTCTTCCTTTAATATTTCGGTGATTAGTCTCTCTGTGTTCGCTGTGATTGCATCCCTACTGTTTAATGTTTTATGTAGGGGTGCAAAAAAGCGGATAATTTTCATCCGACTGACCGTCCGAAAGCTTGCGGAGTGAATATGAAATGGTAAAATGAGTATTCGGTATTATACATGTCTGACTCTAACTAAAAAAAAACTATAGAATATGATATAATCCATATCCACTCTGATTACACATCTACATATCAGTGGGTATCTTAAGGCAGAAAGGACTGATGACACTGAACATAACGGTCATCTAACCTTCCAGATTGCAGACCAAACAGTACCTTAACCATACTGTGCTTTTATATATCATGGCAAAATCGTTGGAATACTAAATTGGACTTTCAGAAAAGATTTGCCAATCAAGTGTGAGATACAAAATTTACAGCAAGCTGATCGATCTAATTTCAGGCATGGCACTGAAGAAAATAATCAATATGGACAATTGTCGTGTCCGTTGTCAAATCTGCTGATGTGCTAGCTAAATGGGCATAAAATTCTGGAAGAACGGTTATTTAATCTGAACGCGTCTTGCCTAGATTTCCGTTATTTTTGTCGTACGAAAAAGGTGTGATAGGAATGAAAGGGTAAAGGAGGCAATGACGACGGATGTGTTTGCCACCAGAAATGTTTTATCCAAACGAGAGTCCGGTGGACAGGATCGTTCACAATTTTGTTTTTCTTTCAGTACTATGAATGCTAAAAGTAGACAGCACCAAAAGATGCAGAATTATGTTGTTGGATGCCTATCTGAAATGTACTATCTAGTTTCCTTTGCAATCGGCAAGGAACTATTATATTTTTGTTTTCCGAATCTAGTTAGATTTGATCACTATCTGATTTGATCCGATTACTAGAAAAATTCAATCAAATTTTGCTCAAAAGGATATATTCCAACTAGTATAACTGATCGATAATGCAAACTAGTCAGATGTTATGATTGGGATCACTTCGTGTTCATGATGGACTCTGCACCGATTTACACCAGACATAGTGTTCAAAGGTGTTTGAGCCGAATGAAGTCAGACGTGACTATTCGAGGCGCTTTTGATTACAACTCTTCATCATCATCTTCTGAGACTATTCCGTCTTTGAGCGGGGTGTTGTTCCCGTATCCAAATAGGTTATTATTCCAGTTTTCGAGTAGGTCTCTATTTCCATTGCCGACTAGGAGTTTGTTCCTTTCTCATCTAATACTCTTATTCTTAAGGCTATTTATACCCTCTGTAAGTTTCATGATAGCACGCATTACACACTATAAGTTATCTACACATATAATAAGCCAAGAGCATTCTATAACTTTTTCTCCATATAGTGATTTTGCCGATTGTGTGCCCGTGATTTTTTCTCGCAAGGGCTTTTCATGTTAAGTTTGCGTCTCCTATTTCTCTCAAAGAGGTTTATGAAGTTAAGCCAAAGCAAAGATGAAAACTATGGTTTCGAGCAAGAGCTCGAGTTTGCACACAGAAGATTTGTCCATTGGGGGGAGACCAATTGAGAGGTCTCCGACCAGTGATTCCAAAGGTAGAAACTTGAGCAGATACAAAGGTCATTCAAAATTGAAGACTAAGAAGTTGTGCCGCTACTGTAAGAATGGTAGACCTGATAGCTCTGAGTGCTGGAAGCTCCATAATAAGGAGAAGTGGAATAATAATTCCAAGAAAGATTAATAAGGTAATGAAATTAGGGCCACCATTGTCACAAAAGGTTCCAAAGGGGAGGCTCTTGTTGCCTTTGCTGGTGATTTCAAAACCACTAATGAATAGATTCATGTTTCAACCTACACTTTCCACATAAGCCCAAACCATGACTAGTTTATTATTTATGAGGCTATTATAAGTGGATTCGTGTTAATGAGAGATAATACTACATGCAAAATTGTAGGCATCGGTTCTGTCTAGATCAAAATGTTTAATGGCACCATTAGAACCCTATCGAAAGTCTGATAAATTCCAAATGTGACAAGAATCTTATTGAGTACTCTTGATGCCAAAGAGTACAAGTTTTCATGTGGATGTGGAGTTCTGAAGAGCTCCAAAGTTTGTCTTATTGTGATGAAAGTTGATATGAAGGCGGCAAATATCTATCATCTTTAAGACACTACCCTGGTCGGGAAGGCTGCTATTGCCTCGACCAGGTTGTTCGATGCTGATCGGACAAATCTATGGCATATGTGTCTCAAGCATATGAGTAAAGCTAGCTTAAAGGAGTTATGTAAAAGAAGTCTGCTCAATAGTCAATGCGTCGACCAGTTAAAGTTTGTGAATATTGTGTCATTGGTAAACAGAAGAATGTGAGTTTCAACTCTGTAAATCACTCTTTAAAAGGCATATCGGATTATGTTCACTCTAATTTGTGAGGTAGGTCCCACATTCCATTTCTTGGAGGTGGCAATTACATACTGACCATCATCAGTAACAATTCTCAGAGAGTTTGGGCATACTTCATCAAGCACTTGTCTGATGTATTTAAGATATTCAAAGAGTGAAAGATTGTAATCGAGAAACAAACTGGGAAACATGTCAAGAAACTCTAAATGGATAATGGCATGGAATCCTATTCAAGAGAATTTGAAGCCTTATGCCAATCAGAAGGCATAGTGAGGCAATACACTATACCGGGCACACCTCAGTAAAACAGTGTGGCCGAGTGCATGAACAGAACCATCATAGAAAAGGTGTGTTGCATGCTGTCCACGTGTGCTCTGTCAAAGAGTTTTTGGGCTGAAGCCGCTTCCACTACATGTTATCTGATCAATTGATCACTGAGCACTACCGTTGATATGTGGTCTGGTTCTCCTGTAGACTACTCAAGCGTAAAGATTTTTTATTGTCTTGTTTATGCTCATATTGATGAAGATAAAGTTAAGAAAAGAGCTGTTAAATGCATTTTCCTTGGCTAGTGATAAAATCCTGATACCCGAAAGGTGGTCATGCACAGAAGTGTTACTTTTGACAAGTCTACTCTGTTAAAAAGAACTACAACTAGTGATACTCCCATTGAAAAGCCGCAAAAGTTTAGCGTGCATATGGAGCACATCATTGGTTCAGGATTCTCACTAGAGGCTGATAAGAAGAATACATAGGATATCCCTATTCAAGCTCCAACTAGTAATCCTTTGACATGAACTGGTCAAAACTAAAAATCTGTTGTAGCTAGTCAGGAAAGGAGGAAAATCAAGCCTCCAAAGAGGTTAATTGTAGAAGCCAACATTCTGGATTATTGTTTAAACATGGTAGAAAACATTAAAGGCGCTATTGAATCTTCAACTTATTCAGAGGCCATCTGCTCAGACAAATTAGAGAAGTGGATGACTACCATGCATGAAGAAATGGAATCCCTTATGAAGAATTCTACTTGGGAGTTAGTCGAGCTCCTGATTGAACAGAAACACATATGTTGCAAGTGGATTTAAAAGAAGGAAGACACATTTCTGATCAATCATGTTAAGTACAAGGCAAGGCTCGTTGCTAAAGTATACATCCAAATTCTAGGTATTGATATAACAGATATTTTCTACCTAGTCATAAAACATAGTTCCATTCGGACCTTACTCAGTATTGTAGCAATACATGATTACGAGCTCGAGTAACTAGATGTTAAGACCATGTTTTTATAGAAGAAATTGAAAGAAGACATCTATATGAAGAAATCAAAAAAATTTGTTGTTCCAGGAAAGAAGAATTTTACATGCAAATTGAAGAAGTCTCTTAATGGGTTCAAGTAATCACTCAGATAATGTTACAAGAGATTTGACTCATTTATGATCTCTCAATGCTTCAAGAGAACTAACTATGATAGCTATATTTATTTAAACACCATCACCAGTTCAGCTATCTACTTGTTTCTATATGTTGATAATATGCTAATCACGGTAAAAGATAAGACCGAAACATCAAAGTTAAAGACACAATTAAGTTGTGAATTCGAGATGAAGGATCTCAGTGCAGCAAAAAAAACAATCTTGGTATGAAAATCATCAGAGATCATCGGTTTGGAAAGTTATACTTGAGTCAGAGAGGATATATTGAAAAAGTGTTTCGTTGTTTCAATATACACAAGTCCAAACCGACCAGTGCTGTAACATCCTAGTTTTTTATGCCTTTTAAAGTTTTAAAATGAAAATAACCATTTATATTTTTCTGGAATTAATTAAAGCTTAAATTGAATTTTCAGAAGTTAAAATGGTTTAATGTGATTAATGTGACTACAACACGAGTGTTGATCTTGCCAGATGTTAACAAGGATTTTGAGATATATTGTGATGTATCGTGTAAAAGATTAGGTTGTATATTGATGCAAGACTGAAAGTGATACCTTATGCTTCATGTCAATTGAGGCCCCGTGAAAAGAATTATCCTACACATAATTTGGAGTTTGCCACTGTTGTGCATGGTTTGAAAATTTAGTGATATTATCTTATTGGCAATCGTTATGAGATCTATACGGACCATAAGAGCCCGAAGTATATTTTCTCCCAGGATGATCTTAATATGAGGCAAAGGAAATGGTTGGAATTGATCAAAAATATAATGTTTGGATTCATTATCTTCCAAGCAAGGCTAGTATGGTAGCTGTTGCTTTAAGCAAAAAAGTTATTACAATACCATGATGGTTAAAAAAAAGCCAACCAACTTTACATGAGAAATTTTAGAAGCTTAGTTTTGAATTGATTGAAGAAGGATTTCTAACTATTTTAGGGCTACAACCTACTTTAGATGCTCAAATTCACAAATCACAAGTTGACGATGTAAATATCAAAGATATTAAGAATAAAATGAGAAAGGGTAAGATTTTATAAAAGATGAACAAGGAGCTATATGGTTTAAGAAGTGTCTGTGCATACCAAATCAGAAAGAGCTTAAGGAATTTTTACTCAAGGAACCTCATGAATCTCAATATTCAGTTCATCCTGGTAGTACTAAGATGTATTAAGATATCAAAGAAAGGTATTAGTGGCTTAGCATGATGTCACAGATCACAAAGTATGTTTCCTTCTGTGATGTGTGTCAAAAGGTTAAAGCTGAGCATTAAAGGCTAGCAGGTTTCTTACAACTATTAAGAATTCCTGAGTGAAAATGGGAAGAGATTTGTATGGATTTCATTACTAGATTACCTAAGACAAAGGAAAGACACTACTACAAAAAGGGTCATCACAGACGACTCAGAATTGTAATCATAGACGAATTTCTGAACCACCTGTATTTATGTGTCAGCGATAATCGAAGGTTATCACAGATGGTTTGTGAGCCATCTATGATAAAGACAACACAGATGATTTGTAACTAGAACCGTCTGTGAAGAAAACTATTATAGATGGCTTGAACCAAAAATCGTCTATGGTACTCACACAGCATAGACGGTTCTAGTTACCAACCGTCTGTGATTGGTGAGTATCACAAATGGTTGGTATATAGAACAGTCTATGATAGTCCTTCATAGATGATTTATAGCATAAACCGTCTGTGATAGTTCATTCTATACCTAAATTTTTTCTGTTTTTTGACTAGCCTCAAGAAATAATGTTACCCATGCCTTTTGAAAACAAGCAAATACGGTGGCAAACACAACAGCACATTCCATTTCCATCAAGATTAGAATCCACCATTACAGCATAACAAGATAACGAATCCAACTTTTTAACATGGCAAGAATATATAAGAAGCAGAGATCCTAGTAGATAGTAGAAGCTGGATGCAGCACACAATGTCCTTGACGCCTGCCATCAAGGAAGAGAGGGGAGGGCATCGGATGACGTCCGGATATCGCCGGCAATGGAGAGGCGGTGGTTGCACTACCTTTGTGGCACGACAATGAGATTGCACAAGACACTCTTACGACACTTACGACAAGAGTGTGTTGTGCAGTCGACCGTGGTGTCACAACGGAGGCGCTAGCTGACGGCAGTAGTCAGCGTCGTTGAGAAACAAGCTAGGAGTGGATGAACTAGCTAGGAGCAGTAGTGCACCGTCGTATCACAACAGGAGCGGGGGAGCTAGCTCATGGTGGTAGATCGACATCGTCAAGGGGAGGATGCAGGAAGCTAGTGGATGAACTCACGCGTGACTGCTAGTGGAAAGGTAGAGGGAGAGTAATTAATAAGGGCCGAGCGGTGCGAGGAACTGGTTTCTACTATTCGATGTGAAGAGAATGGACGGGTGAGATCGAAATCCTGGGGATACGCCATGGATCGGTGACGTGTCATTATCAATGATGGTTTGTTATATGAATCATCTGTGATAACGGACACATCAAAGCACTACTGGAGGCGTAAGAATGGCCGATAGTTATTATACCGTCGGCCATTAATTTGTACCATCGGAAAATGCAATTGCCGAGTGTATACCGTCGGCAACCTCCCGTCGGGCATCCATGGTCGGGCATTCCCACTTTTACCGACCGGTGGTCAGTCATTGTATGGCCGACTGTATGTTTCCAACGGTTAATGCTCGGCAATTAGTTGGTAAACATGCCCATTTGGTCTTTGGTACAACATGAATTGCCGAGGGTATCCCGGTCGGGGATTTGTTGCTTGACAGTTTGTTTAACCCGTCAAGAAGCATATTAGCAATGGTGTTTACTAACTGTCAGGAATTTAATACTCTCGGTAGAACATATATGTGAAGGTTTTGGTTTCCCATCGGCTAAAACAATATGGAACAGTCTAACAATTTTATTAAACCATCGGCGATATAGAGATGAAACCGTTTTATTATAATCCATCAACCGATAGTGCTTGTGATAGTTTTTATAGCCATGCATAAGTAATATGTGACCAGGAGGATCAATTACAAATGATGAACATTCACGATTCATAGCATTTCATAACCAGCACTTCAATATTGCATAGTACAGTGAATGTTTGAAGCCCAATGATCACCAAAGAAAGGTACGGTCTTGACATTCTGAAAGTTGCTAAGACATTCTTCAACATAGCACAAATTAATGTTCAAATTAAAATACTTGACTAAGATACTGCTGTTCATAAGGCATAAGACAAACTACTTAAAAGTGCAACACACTTCATAAGTTGTATATAATCTCTTCTCATCACCAGGAGGCATCATCATCAAAAAAGTCTTCACCAATGTTCTCATAATTTTGGTCATCATCATGGGAATAGTATCCTTCTTCATCATAATCATAGGTGTCATCTTCATTTTCCTCATCACTATAGTCTGCTCCACCAATGTTATCCTATAAAAGTTATAATATTATTTTTAATAAGCACATGAACCAGCTTGAATATAATTCAGATTTTGCAATAATTTTAGGTATGGCATGAATACATGTGGTAAACACACTTAATACTTACATGTTCAGATGCATTCGGAACAATTTTGTCATGCTCTCTAGAGAATGCAACCTCAGATTTAGAAGTAGGCTGCATGTCATCCATATATTAGTTTGTACTTTGAAGGCCAGTTTTGCAATTAATTGAGGTAGGAAAAATAAAATTCAAATCTGAATCAACTAGAGTGATGCTTGAGTTCATTGTAATAATCTGTGCTCTATGAGGTAGCACGTAAACTTACCAAGTTAGTTGCAGTTTCCTGAGCTAACGCATCAAAGTCCATTCCTTGTTTAGCAGCAAGTGCCTATTAAAACTTCATGATTAGCAATAGGTATTTATTTGTATGCATATGTTTGTTACAATGATAATTACCCGCACAACATGTTCAAGCTTGCTATTCCTTTTCTCAACTGCAGATTTTCCCTTTCAAGTCGCTTCTCTCTAGCAGAAACATATGGTTGTGCACTTCTTTTCCTTGTCTTGATTGCTTCCTTCTCAGCAATACTAATTGCTCCATCACCAATTCCTAGCTTACCATGTGGCATTCTACCCACACACTCATAAATGACACTTGCATCTAAATCAGGATGCTCAATTTTCCTAGCTTAATAATGGCATCTAATATTCTTTTGATCTGCTTCCTCTCATCTATCCATCTTGAGTTGTTCGGCCACAACCTTACATAGGCAGCCAACAATTTATGTCTGGAGCAGCTCTTCTGCTCACACCCTGCTCTCCTTCCTTGACTTGCTTCCATCCATCAGCTGGACCTCATCATCCGCCGTCGACGAAGGTGTCTTGTTGCCTCTCAAGAAAGGGAAATCAGCCTCGTTCTTCTTTACAGTGTGCACAAAGCGGAAGAAGCTCTTACGGTAGTGGAGAGACACATGGACAATATTGCAGATCAAGCAGAAGCGCCCGGTTTTGAGGAAGCTTATCATGGCATCCTCTTTGAGATTATGGGCCATGCTAATGATTTGCCCAGGTTAGAGGAGGAAGTGGAGAGGGCAAGGATAATCTTCACGGCATTCGAGAACTCAGTGGCTGATCCTCCAACTCCAAAAGTCAAAGAAGAAACATATGAAGCCCAGAAGACTAAGATCTGGGAATCTCTTTTTTTTGAGCCATTTGTAATAAATTTGCCTTGAATTTGTCTCTCATCTTAGTAGCTTTTGTAGTTCATACAACAAAGGACAAAACACAGACGGTTGTAAATAAAAAACCATCTATGATAGTTTCATAGATGGTTATACTTAAAAACCGTATATGATAGTTTTAGAGATGGTTTTAGCCATAAACTGTCTGTAATAATCAAAGCACAGACGGCTCCACATGAACCGTCTATGGTGAGGCATCCAATATAGATTGTTTTGTAGTAGTGGGATTTGATTCAATTTGTGTAAGTATGGATCGCATGACTAAAGTTGCTCATTTCATCCCAACTAAGACTACTTATACAGGTGACAAGTTGGTAGATTTATACATGTGAAGAATTGTTAGTCATCATGGAGTACCTAAGAGGATGGTGCAGATCGTGGATCATAGTTTACTTCTCGTTTTTGGGAGAGTTTTCATGAAGCAATAGGTACTCATTTGAATTTCAGCACATCATATCATCCCCGGATGGATGGACAAACTAAGCGTGTGAAACATATTCTTGAGGACATGTTGAGAGCGTGTGTGTTACATTATGGAGTTAAATGGGTTAGATGTTTGCCTTTTGCAAAGTTTTTCTTCAATGGTAGCTATCTGTCTAGTTTGCAAATATCACTATTTGAAGCCTTATATGAAAGAAAGTGTAGGACCCCTCTCAATTGGAAAGAGACTAGGGAAGGTCAGATTTTTGGGCAAGAGTGTTTGAAAGAAGCTGAGAAAAAAGTTTGCCTAAGTCAAGAAAGGTTGAGAACAGCTCAGACTAGATAGAAAAGTTATATAGATAATCGTCGTTGAGATTTGAGTTTTGAGCCAGATGACTCTATGTACCTTAGAGTTACCCCATTTAAAGGAGTCAAAAGGTTCTAGATAAAATGAAAACTTGAACTAAGATATTGGACCATTCAAGATTTTGAAGCGTCGAGGAGAGATTGCTTATCAGCTAGAGCTACCTTCATCTTTCAGTGGGATACATGACGTCTTTTATATGTCTTAATTAAAGAAGTGTTTGCATGAGCCAGAGAAGACATTGCCATCGGAAGCCATAGACCTTCAAGAGGACCTCACCTACAAGGAGCATCCCATCAAGATTTTTGAAGTAGCTGAGTGTGTGAGTAGAAGGAAAGTCATCTGTTTTTGCTAGGTTCAGAGGAGCAATCACACCAAGGAGGAAGCACCTAGGAGCATGAGGAGGATTTCAAAGCAAAGTTCCCAAACCTATTCCTTTAGTGAGCCTGAATCTCAGGGTCGATATTCCGTTAAGGGAGGCATTTGTAACATCCTAGTTTTTGGTGCCTTCCTAAAGTTTTTAAAATAAAAATAACCATTTGGATTTTTTCTTGAATTAATTAATGTTTAAATTGAATTTTTAGAAGTTAAAATGATTTAATGTAATTATCCCAAATGCCAATAAATCCAAAATAGTTTTATTTGGGTTCCTTGCGTTGTGAGGATTTTTCCAAAACTTTAGAGTTTATTTGCTATTTACTGGAGCTCAAATCAACTTATTCGAATGTCTAACATTCGAAATCCTGCCATTGATGTGTAGGGCCCACTCGTCAGCTCTGTCTACCTCCCCTATTTCTCTTTCTTTCCTTTCCTTCTTTATTTCACCACCGCCCTGACCCCACCTATCAGCTGTCCTATACATCGTCTTCAACCCAGAGACGTACTTTGAAGCTGCTTTGACACCGCCATTGTCTCCCGCTCGAACTCTTCGTCCTGTAATTTAAGCATGCCCAGGGTAATGCAAATTCTCACCCCGAGCCACCCACATCTCATAGCTTTCACTAACACCTCAATTTCATCGATCTCACACTGAAATTCAATATTTGCTGGCCATTGCCTTCTTCTACTCCAGCAAGGAATTCCGCTAAGTCCAACGCATCTCGTTCATCGCCAACCAGCCGCTGGTTCTGCCTTGTTGAGATCTGTCACCTCATCACCCTACCGAACCATTAGAGGTGAGCCGCCATCAAAGACCCAAACTCACCACTAGTGGCATCATGCCACCTCTGACCCTAGCATCCCTACCTTCGATTTCCCTGCATCCTCCTCCCCGTGTTGTGCCCCTTACTTGCTCTGTCGTGCCTCTCCATCGCCGGTGACCTTCGGTCCTGAGCCACTGCCATCGTCGCCATCATTAGTAGCCACGCTAGTTTCCACATCAGCACTAGAGCCCCATTGTCACCGAGTTAGCCACCGGGTGTTTGCCAAGTCAGAGCCGCGTCATCAAATCCCTAGACCGGTTTGGTGGACTCAGTTCACTGTGGACTAAGCCACTAACATGTGGACCCCACTGTCATATTTTATTTTCTTTTAAATTTTGAAGGGAATATTCCAAAGAATATTCTCCTTTCTCTCCCAATTTCCAGTATTTTCCTTCCCAGCAAATCTTTAGAGATTTCGTTCTCCTTCATATGAACTCTGATTAACCTGATTCTTCTTCCTAAATTCATACAAAATTAATCTCTATCTTTAATTCATGTTTTGTCAATTTTGGATTTTATTTGAATTTTTCTTTGAATCTATTTATATTTCATTCACTTTTTCTCTCATTTAGATAACAATTTCGAAGTAGTAGATGCATGGTCTGAAGATCAAGGAGTGGTAACTGAGGAAGATCAAGGCAAGTCCTGATATTTGATCATGTCAAATCTATTATTTAAATTGTATATATTTTATTGTTTTAAACTATATATTGCTAATTTATTAAAACCCTTGTACTTGGTAGTTATCAACCAATTTTAATTAAATTCCTCCTTTGATAGGATGGTTAATTAGCTAGCGATACAATATTAATAACCACTTGGGTCATACGTCTAGTATGCCTAGCCATGCTTATTGATATATTGGGCTCATCATTACATTGATCAATTAAGTAATTTTAACTTCATGAATATTGAATCGTGGTGGTTAGCTACAGTTATAAAAAATGTGTACATGACATAGGTAGTGTCATTGGTCTTAGTTAAACAAAATAATTTTCATTGGATGAGTGACCATGTAGTAAAAGGGTGCAGTTAGCATATTTGAGATGTGGATATCTCGCCTGGGTAATAAATAAGAATTTAACTTTGTGCGCCATTGATCTGAGCCTTAAAGTGCAACCACAAGTTTAGTATGTGATAGACCTGGCTAATTAATTTATGATATTTTAACTTTGCTAGTTTTGTCATTAAGATAAACATGGGTGTTGGTTAGACATTTCCACATGATGCAAGAGTGAACTTTTTGACTAGATGATTAGCCTATTCGGTAGTGAAACCTTAGCGGGCAGAATCAAGTTGAGATGGAGCTTTGCAATGACCTTGTGATGATCACTTAGTCACACAGCTAAGGAAGTGTGTAATAGAAAGATAAGTTGATTATCCCTTGTAGGTAAAGTTGTGTAGCCTCTGCAGAGTGTAAAACTATTCGAATAGTCATATCGTGTCCCTGATTATGAACAATACTTGGTGATTTTAGATGAGGTTAGTTTTTCATAAAACTTTGATTTGGTTTGGATTTGAATGGTTAGGATACTTGTGGTTTATTTGATTCATTTGAATTCATTATCTATTTACTTATCATTCATTTTCAAAGTGCACTTTTAATCTATTTATTGTATTTGCACTAAATTGTTGCTTTCTGCAAAGTAACCACTCAACTATCGTTTGTTAAGCCTTGCATAATTATATATTGCATCTTGTTATACAAGACTTATTGAGTACTCTATATACTTACGGATGTATACTTTGTTACTCAGTTGTTGAAGGAGAATCATTTCAGACAGAGGATTTGAGGAGTGCTTTGACAATTTCACAGATTAGGGCTTTACTTCCTATTTGGTTGTCTATGCGTCGAATGGCTACTATATTTATCTTTATTTTTCACTGCTAGTTTTTGTTAGGCTCTTCATGCTATTATTTGTAAGCTTGATCATAAGGTCGCTACTTTGATAATTAATAATATTTACTTTTTTCATAGTTATTTATGAATATGGTTGATATTTCATCTATGTTATCACTATGTGCACTAGTATAATTCTGGACTAGCGTAGAATATATGGAGAGTTCGAATTTGCATATCTGGGTGTTGACAACTTCAAATTTTCTTTAGCATCAAGTCCGCAAGTAGTTGCAGAATTCGAATACATGTTAAGTGTTCCATATGTAAGTGTAGTTGAATCACTTATGTATGCCATGGTCTGCTCTTGCACCGACTTATTCCATGCTTTGAGTGCTTTTAGCAGATATATGGTCAATCCAGGGAAAGATCACTCGAGAGCAGTTCAATGGATCTTCATATATATAAGGGGCACTTCTAATGCTTGTTTGCAGTTTGGAAAGACCAATAATAGAAATATCAGATATGTGGATTCTGATTTTGCTAGAGATTTAGATAAGAGAAAATCTCATATAGGTTATATATTCACTGTTGGAGGCTATGCTGTAAACTGGAAAGCTTGTCCGCAAACTACTATTGCTTTTTCAACCACTAAAGTCGAGTACATGGCTATTTCAAAAGGCTATAAAGAAGCTGTTGGGCTAAGAGGTCTGTACACTGAGCTTTGTAGAAGTACATCTTGTACCATTATCCACTTTGATAATCAGAGTGCTATTTGTCTTACAAAAGACCAAATGTTCCATAAGAGAATAAAGTATATTGATATTAGGTATCACTTCATTTGAGGAGTTATTTCTCAAAGTGATGTTAAAGTTTGCAAGATCAGTACTCATGATAATCCAGCTGATATGATGACAAAACCAGTTCCTACCGCTAAATTTGAGTTCTGCTTAGATTTGGTTGGTAATTCTCATTAGTCCTTTCGGATGTTTGATGCATAAGAAGGGTTTTACAAGTTATTCGAGAAGTTTTTTTGTTCTTTTTTGCCATAGGAAGAATTTGGTTCAAGGTGGAGATTGTTGTATTTTGTGATCCAAATCTAGTCATGTTCAACCACTATCTGGTCGAGTTCGACCACTTGAAAAATCCGATTAGGTTTTGCTCAAAAGGATATATTTTGACCAGTATAACTAGTCGATAAAGCGAACTGGTCAGAGGTTATGATTGGGATCATCTTCATGTTCGTGATGGACTATACACCAACATGCATGACGTAGTATCCAAAGATATTTGCGCCGAATGGAGTCAGGCATGACTACTTGAGGTGCTTCCAGCTATAACTCTTCACCGTCATCTTTTGAGACTTTTTCTCGTCTTCAAGCGGGGTGTTGTTCATATGCCTAAGTAGGTTCTTATTCGAGTTTCCGAGTAGGTCTCTGCTTCCATTGCCGACTAGAACTCTGTTCCTTCCTCGTCTTGTTTCCAAGGCTATTTATACCCCCTGTAAGCCTCATGATAGCACGCACTATGCACTACAAGTCATCTACACATGCAATATGCCAAGAGCATTTTGTAACTTTTCCTTTGTATTGTAATTGCGCCAATTGTTCATTTGTATTTTTTCCCAAGAGTTTTTCACATTAAATCTATATCTCTTGCTTTTTTTAATTTTCTTCTATTTTAACATGCGTTTTATAACAGGAACATCTCGCCCTTGCCATGCATATGCTTTAGATTTGGATATCCCTCCTACCTGTTTTCACTGTTCCTTTCCATCATCTCCAGCTGGTCACAAAGAACAAGGATTGGTTGTCACCATGAACATCTTGTGGCTTATCAAGAAACTGGGACTGGCACTTTTGGAGGAATCAAGTTTGGCGCCGACGAGATATTCGTCTTGAGTGGACAGATCAACCGTTTGCTACGAAGAATCCAATATAGCTTGTTATCTCCTATTGATGGATCTTTCATAGAAGTGCTCTTTTTCAGTACACTGGATCATCATTTATACTCATGCACGAATCCCTCAAACAATTAAGTTATTTTAAAAATGTCATTATTCTTCTTCATATTATTGGCAGGCCTCATTTAGTAGTGTATTGTATAACATATGATCGCACTGAGAAAACTATAATTTTCTTGCGATATGACAACTCAAAGCAAAAGGGTCAAAGAATGCTAAATGATTGCTATTGTCGGGAAAGAACCACCACTGGGATGCACTAACCAGTAAAAAAGGACTGCATATGGACCACTTGCATGTCTTCATGAATGTATGCAGATAACCGTGGATGCTTTTCTGTAACTCTCTTTTCCATTTCAGTTTGGTGTGAATGAATAAACATTCTATTATCATCCATTTTTGATATTTAAGGGAGACCTTTCTGTTGGTATATACCAATGACTGAGAAGAAAGATGCGGATCATGAACAATACTAAATGAGGCAACAAGAAAAGTTGAAATTGGAAAACAAACACAATAATGCAGCAACCATATATGAACTCTTTTCTTATATGAATTTGGATTGACACTACTATGTATGCATCTACATGCTAAGCAATCATATTATGGTTTAGCTTTAAGTAGAGAAGTTAGTAAATTTCTTTCAATAATTTTGGTTAGTAGAGTTGAGGAATACATCAAAAGTACTCATCTGTCTTTTGTGGTAGTTAGGGCGATGGCCTAATTGTCAAAGACCTAAACCTTGGCACCTAACCATGAAAACCATGTTTGCTTGCAGAACAACCGAACAAGGACTATTGCATTCTCTATTTCTTCTCCTGCTATTTGGCCAATGTCCTTGATCCTTACAACAAATAAACGCCAAAGATCCATTTTTAAATATTCACTAAGCCTAACTACTTGTATTCTTTATAATTTTTCGTACCAGATCCTGTTTATCTGTGTGTGATTTAATTTCCATCGAATTAGAATATACCGGTCAAATTAAATACCGTGGAATCTATTTTGTTTCCAGTGGTAATTAATTACTGATTTGCGTAAGGGTAAAACCTGACTGATTTGATACTGATGTAGCGGTTATACCAAATATATACATATTTTTGGAACAAAGGTGGAGTTAATTCAAATACTTCCTGAGTTTGGATGTGTGTCATATATATGATGGCAAGCGTTTCATTTGGTATTCTTAACACATAGCACCTATTTTGTCGGTCAAAACTTGGAGTAAGCTAGCTAGAAATTTCAGCATTTCAAATAGCAGATGAGATTATCAAAGAAGGCTTGCACACATTTTCTGGTCATTGATGAAAATATTGTGCAATTTTACATATCTTTCCTATGAATCAAATTTGGATTTGAATTCATGCATGCAATATATATGCAAGCACTTCAGTTTGTCGGATTAGGCTCCGGGTTTGACACCTACCTTATCTTTTTGAAAGCGCTACTAACTTTTTTATTGAATAATCGACTACGAACTTCTCACCCAAAACAAAACAGTTAGATTTGGTTGTCTAACAAACTAGATAACCATATCCATTTTCAACTCTAACTCCATCCACTCAAAATTTGAATTTAGGCAGTTTAAAACCGGTAACCAGTTAAAAACCGGTGAAAATTGGCAAAACCGCCAGGAATCCATTTTATCTAATATTCGTATCCGAGAAAATCTGTATTCAAAAATATCCGTATTTGTATTTGAGAATATTTGTATTCGTATTTGAGAATATTCAAATTCGTATTCGTTTTAAAAATATGGATTCGTATTCGCATTTGAGACTATTCGATCATATCCGATCCATTTCCACCCCTAGTAGCAAGGGCCGATAGGCTCGGAGCGGACACAAACTGTCCCATAGGCCGACCCTACCGGATATCGTCTTTTCGAATTTGTTTCTGCATTCAACTTCAAGTTTTGTACACCTTATTTATACCCTTGTAGCCACACGAGATTGAGTGGACAACTCATTGTAAAATTCTCTGCTTTGTAATTCTCCTCTATAGTGATTTTCGTCGGTTGTGCCCCCATGGTTCTTTCCCGTGAGGATTTTTTATGTTAAATCTGTGTCTCATGTTCTTTTATTATCTTTGACAACTATATGTTGTTGTCTTTTCTATAGCAGATGCAATTTTTCTCTATATGAAACAACATTGCACCTCTCATGCCTGTTTTTTTTGTAGTGACCTGGATTTGGCAATCCGGACCTTTTGTATATTTTGAGCTAATTCTTAGATTAGTAGCTAGCTCACATAGTACAACAATGACAAATCATATCTATACATCCGCATAAATAAAAAGGAATAGTAGTAAATAAGTGTAAATGGGCCAAATGGCCAAGGTCTTACATCATAGGCCAAGAAGGCCAAATACATGTGAAGTCTTGCAGCGGAAAAGACACATAGTAGTGAAGTCCCTCATGATATACCCATAGGCAAGAGACTGGGGTACGCAACCTAATATTCAGTGTTGTCTTCAACCTTTGATAGATGACGATAAATATTTACCGGCAGATCATTCCTTGAGCACTGAATTCCTATAGTTGAGCAATAGTGAATACAAAAGTACTTAGCATGTCCTTATTAATGAATGCAAGTGTATATGTATATATCTACATGCAAGCCTTAACCAAGGGTGGGTCTTATATTTCTTTTAGCATAAAGTCAGTTTGCCAAATATCATACTATAGCTAGTTTTTAAACATATGACTTGGCATTTTTAATTAAAACCAAAATATCTATTTTTAATTAAATTCTTGAGAGTGAACTCTTTTCACAGTTATCC
Source organism: Dendrocalamus sinicus (assembly GCA_036346575.1). Taxonomy (NCBI): domain Eukaryota; kingdom Viridiplantae; phylum Streptophyta; class Magnoliopsida; order Poales; family Poaceae; genus Dendrocalamus; species Dendrocalamus sinicus. Next base: position 6,216,017 of record CM070653.1, on the reverse strand, counting down.
ACCAAGTCCATTAAATAAGCACTATTCCATATCCATTTACATACCAAGATACCATGTCCATTTTCATACCAAGATACCATGTCCATTTTCATACTAAGATACCACATCTATTTCCCATACTTTCATACATAACCACCGTTAAATAGTAACTATTATTTTATGAAAACTACGCAAGTATGGCATTTTTATAATTTTGCCCATGATCAGAGGCATAACTATTCAAATAAATTCTTAATACAATATAGAGGTTATACAGCTTTACCCACAAAATATGATTACTCATAATGTTAGCCATTACATGCTTTCGTAGGTGTGCAACTGAGAAAATCATAATAAGACTTTTACAATACTTAGTTCTGATGCATTCCTCTACTTCGGAGGTGTAACTCCTCAGCGTTGAGGGACCACCATTGCTAGGGGTTGCTCGCCCTTCACGTTAAAAGAAATCAATAGTGGGAAAGTGACCAGCTTGGGTCATTCCCAAAATAATCACAATAGAATCCACCTACAAATCTAATGTGTAGAAGACCACATTGAAACTAAGCAAATTAGTTGGCAAGATTAATACCACACTTGACTTGTGGTTATACAATTAGGTGTAGAAAAGAGGAGTACAAGATTCAGTCCTTAATCGATTCAAGCGAGACAAATCAACACTACTACAAAATAAGCTATACTGGACGCCTCACCACAGACGGTTTATGTGGAGCCGTCTGTGCTTTGATTATTACAGATAGTTCATAGTTAAAACCGTCTTTGAAACTATCACAGACGGTTAGATTTAAAAGCCGTATGTGATATACGCATTATTATAGATGGTCTTTTATTAGAACCATCTATGAAACTATCACAGATGATTTTTATTTACAACCGTCTGTGTCTTGTCCTTTGTCGTATGAACTACAGAAGCTACTAAGACGAGAGACAAATTCAAGGCAAATTTATTACAAAAGTCCCAAAAAAAGAGATTCCCAGATCTTAGTCTTCTGGGCTTCATATGCTTCTTCTTTGACTTTTGGAGTTGGAGGATCAACCGCTGAGTTCTCGAATGCCGTGAAGATTGTCCTTGCTCTCTCCATTTCCTCCTCTAGCTTGGGTAAATCATTAGCATGGACCATAATCTCAAAGAGGATGCCATGATAAGCTTCATCAGAATTGGCCGCTTCTGCTTGATCGGTAATGTTATCCATGTTTCTCTCCACTGCCGCTTCTAAGCACAACCACCGTTCATTAAACGTTAACCATGGGTGGAGTGTTACAGTAATTATCTTAGCATGATATGGTAAGGGTAATAAGGATGGGGATAATAAACATCAACGGTAAGGTATAACTAAGCATCAATATTTAACATATCCTTTAATTGAATAATAACAATAATAATAATAATAATAATAATAATAATAATAATAATAATAATAAGCATGCAATTTGTAATTTGAAAGCAAAGTGGATATCATGAGGTCTTGTCAACAGTGATGATGGTGTCCGAAGTGTCAAAATCTATTATAGCAAAAATGCATAATTTCAAATAAAATTTAAAAAAATCTAAATAAAATTCAAATGAACACCCAAAAATTCCGATTTTGGTACTGATAGAAAGGTCTTGAATTTATAAACCAACATCACTTCATTTTGATTTAAGATGAAGGAGAACAAGTTTTTCCAATATTTGACTCGAGATGGGAAAATATGGAAAATAGTAAAATCCTGCCAAGTTGGGTGCACCAGGATTTTATTTTCTTTTTATTGGAAAAAACCGTCAGGGACTGACATGCGGGACCATGTTGGCATGGACATGGTTTAAGTTGATTCTAATTTAGGGGGGTAGGGCATCCTAACATTACTCCTAGTCAAACCTAATTAATTTAGGGGGGTAGGGCATCCTAACATTACTCCTAGTCAAACTATCATGGGTCTGCTTGTTAGCATCTAATGCTTATCCCCTAGTTTAAAAGGAAGGTGCGCTAGGAAAGACTATGGCCGGCCCGTCCATGCTTGGTGCTAGCGAGGAGAGTCACCAAAACGAGCACTTGGAAGGTAAGGGAAGGCGATGATGAACTCACTAGTGGGCCTGTGGCCAAGGTTGGTGTCCGGAGGTGGTGATTGCGATGGTGATGATGAGGATATAGCCGGATTGATTTTAGTGGTAATGGAGGAAAGGAGGCCTCATTTCTTAGCTATAGCAAAAGAGGACAAGTGAGGTGGAGAAGTTCAGCAAAGCTTAGTACGGTAGTTGTTTTGTTGTCATTACTAACTTTTATTTATCTTTCACTTGGGAATGATTATTATTAATTCTAGGGCTCAAAATATTATCTACACATAATTATATTTTAACAAAATTTCCTAAGTAAATTTGCACTTTAATTTAAAAATGAAAGACATACTAATAAATTTTTAGTTAGGATTTAACGCTAGGAAAGTTTTGTTAACAACAATAGGCGGAGCTGAGCAACCTATAGATTTCATGATCAACTGTACCTTCTAATGAATATTCACAACCTAGGTCTATTGGTCAAATTGGTAAATGACATTATACTTTATTAAAATTTCTAAACGACTGCACACCTTAAACGCAAATGGTGATATTATATTAATTAATCCAAGATTAATAACAGACACAATTTAATTTTAATTATTCCTCTTATTAGATGGGGCCTTACTCCGAGTATTCCTTAAATTGCACATTGCACAATTACTAATATTTCTTGACTACAGCCCTTCTATTGCCCTAGTGTTCATTAGCTAGAGGCTTACTGCTACCCTAACTTCATCCCCTATTCACAGACTATCGGGCCCACTGGTCATACACATGAGAGAAGTGGAGAGGGATAGGGACAACAGAAAAACAGTAGAGAAGCAGAATGAAGGAAAGCATGGTGATGCATTGTAGGTTCGGGCGCCGGCAGGGAAGTCAACGGCTACACTGAGAACTCATCAAAATGGATAACTATGGGTGTGGCGAGCTCAGTGGTGGCGATGGCATGGTCGGATATAGCTGGCGGCGAGGTCGGTGATGAGTAGGGGCTACGAATGGAACAGCTAAATAGTAACACGACCCTCAAAATGGAGCACGTCATGAGCACCTCTATGGTGAGGGGAACTCACCAATGCGCCCGGTGAGGACGGAGGGGGGCCGGGGTGATTTGGTCATGGAGGCATGAGGTGGCATGAAGAGCTCGTTGTGGCGATGACAAACAGGGAGAGGGCTACCCAAATTGATGGCGAGGAAGGTTAGAGGGAGGTGAGAGGAAGCTTCGGGACGAAGGAATTGAGAGGAAGCTCACTGGTGGAGAATGGCATCGATGGTGGCAATTTCGGCTGTGTGCAAGGAATACGATGGCGTCGGTGAGCTATATTGCGAGAAAACTCCAAATTAACCATGGGAAACATAGAGGAGGGCTTGGGATGTGATGTGACATGAGCCAAAAGGGGAGGAGCTCATCGAGGTGTCGAGGAAGGCGTGGGGAAGCTCGGCGGTGCGTCGCCAGACTTGGGAAAGACAATGTTGTGTAGCGGCATTCCGACTATTTGCGTGGGCAAGAAGGGAGGGAATTAGATGGAAATGAAGAGGAAAGTGCACACCAGTTCTCATGAACAGATGTGGCTCTGGCATGGAGTGTGGTCTGGCGATGATAGGATAAGGTTGTGACGTTGTGTGAGAAGGGGAGAGGCTCAAGGCGTAGATGCTCTGTGTCTCCTCCTGCTACTGCACACGAGCGCACACAGAGGGAGAGAGAGAACAAGAGAGAGTGAGAGAGAGAGATGGCTTGAAGCAGAAGAATAGTGCCTCCTTCTCACTGATAGGTGGGGTCAAGGGGGCCTACTCGTCATCAAGCGTGAGGGAAATGGAAGGAAGATGGGAGTGGGCTAGCCACTTGCTGGGCTCAGCTAGCATGCTGGTGTGGGCCCTACGGGAGAAGGAGAGGCTGCAGGTTGAGTTTCGGCCTGAGACGAAGGAGGGAAAGAAAATGGTTTAACTTTTTATTTGATATTTAAATTTCAAATTTGAGTTTGGATTTGAACATTTTGAGGGATTCACACACATGGACTTTAGGAAAATATTTTTATTTGCACTTAGTTGATTTCTAGAATTTTGCAAATCCAAATTTGATTTGAATATAAATTTAGGAGAAAAGGGGTTGCAGCACGAAAATGATTTTAAATATTTTTGGTGAACACACAATTGATTTTAATATTTTTACAGCTTCGATTTTTGAGCCAATGAATTTATTGAAACTTTAAATAACAGGTAAAGTTTTTGGAAATTATTGAAATGCACCAAAAGTTTTTTCAATTCACGAAATTTTAAATTTGGCTCAAATTTGAGATGTCGCATTTTTCAAAAGAAAAAGCTTATATGATTGGTCCAGGATTGTTGCTAGTTTTCTGCTGCTCAACACTACTGCTTAATCTTGACATTGACTATGATTTATTTTGTGCCAATAATAATACATCCAGAAAAGGACGTGGATCTACATTACAACCAAGATGGCAAGTTAGTATAACGCTCAAATAATGTAATCCACCTGCAAGAAGAATATTTACATAAGCACAATTTAGTGGCGGCTAACGACAAAATAATCGTCTAGCCCATACATACGCATGCTTGCAACTGAATTATTTTTATAAAATCTTGGGTCAATTTCTACACGATACACGTCACCATGAAACATATACTGCTGCAACCAAGTCCAAGTGACCTTCTCTGATTGAAACCCAGTTTCTTATATGCTTAAGGAACTAAACAAATATGTAGTACATAGATATATGTATACGGTATACTGGAAGTGACATCAAGTACTAGTAGTATCAGAGGTTCATCAGATACCTGTGGATTCTAAATGCAGCTAAATAGGCCAGCTAGATTTGCATTAAAATGCCAGTGCCATAAAAGGAGATGGTGCCAATATGTCCCCTTCTATCACACAGGAGTGTCTGATGATTTCCCAAGTAGCCCTCGCCACATTTTTGCCCCTTTATTAATCCCCTAGCTACAACACCTTACACCAGCTTATCTAGCAAACACACACAGAAGTGTCTCTCTCTTTCTTGGCTCCTATATTTTCTTCAGTTTCTTGTGTCTTTGTGCCATCGATCATAATTAGGCATGGCCAGGAAGTGCTCTAGCTGTGGAAACAATGGCCACAACTCTAGGACTTGCAGTGGTCACAGAGGACTAGAGAACAGCAGCAGTGGCAGTACAACTTGTGCTGGCTTGAGGTTGTTTGGGGTGCAGCTCCAGGTAGGCTCCTCTCCACTGAAGAAGTGCCTCAGTATGGGAAGCTTGACACCAGCAGCCTACTATGGAGCAGCAGCAGCTGCTGCTGCTGTGTCGAACGCGTCGCCTTCGGTGTCGCCATCGCCTTCTCTTGTCTCGATAGAGGAGAGCGCCGAGCGGGTCTCCGGCGGGTACCTGTCCGATGGCCTCATGGGCAGGGCTCAGGAGAGGAAGAAAGGTGAGAATGAAACAAGTTGGTGTGGTTCTTGCACACTTGTTTAGTTTGATGGAACAGGGCTAGTCACATGCTTTTGCCAATTTGCTTTGTTTCAACAGTTCAAGTTTTTACCACAGCGAAGAATTTCTTGTGATTCAGAATCTTGTTTCAGAGCTTGCAAATTCAGTCTACTTGTCTTTGTTGATTGCAATGGACTGCTCGATTAATTTGAAGTTTAGTACAGTATGTTCAGTTGATAACCTTTGATTTTTTGTTTCTTGACTGAATTGTGCACTTATCAAATGAATAATTCTATCCCCTTGTCATTTTCGACTTGCTTCAATTAATGGATATTTTGACTTCCGAAAGATCAGTTCACCTTAGGAGCTACTTAACATTTCAAGAAGTTCATGTTCATCTGTAACGTCTGAATTCACTGTCCCAGGAGTTCCATGGACCGAGGAAGAGCACCGGATGTTCCTCGCCGGCCTCGACAAGCTCGGGAAAGGCGACTGGCGGGGAATTTCTCGACACTTCGTCACGACACGGACTCCGACGCAGGTCGCCAGCCATGCCCAGAAGTACTTCCTTAGGCAGAACAGCCTCACACAGAAAAAGCGGAGGTCCAGCCTCTTTGATGTGGTAACTGACATGGCTGAATTTTCAGACATCTCATGCACCTTTTGTTCCATGATAGTGTGTCATGTAACTTAAACCTGTCATGTGCAAAACTCTGCAGGTGGAAGGCGCTAAGAAGGCAGCAATGCCCAGGACAGCATGCGTATCTGAGCTGCAGTTCCCCAGCCTGTCGCTCGGCGTCGACGCGGCAAAGAAGGAAGCTGTGATGCTGCCTCCATGCCTGAACCTGATGAGCAGCACATCACCAGGAGCTAGTGCTGGTGCATCACAGTCACAGCCCCCTTCTTCCCTGATCCATAAGGCAAAACCTCAGGTGCACCACCAGATGCCTGACCTGGAGCTGAAGATGTCGACATCCCGGTTATCCGACCAACCTGGTCCGTCGCCGAGCACGGCTTTTTTTGGGACCATTAGGGTTACCTGATCTTCTTCTTCAGTGCTCATCGGAAAGAGGAGAGGATCATAAAAGGATGTCATGAAGATCATGTACCACAAGTTGAAAGCAGGTGTAAGGCAGCCTGATCAGTGATCAGCCATGCACAATAAAATAAAAAAAGAATGGTCCATCCTATCATATTTTGCCACCACCTTGTAGCTTTATGGTGACACAAAGGCAGGGCAAAGTGGTGGTTGGTTATATTTCAGAGCCTGGAGAAGGTGAAAGATGAGCTCATAATATTCAGTTTGCAGTGGGCACTGACAAGGATAGGAAAACCACCACTACTGCTGCACAAAACTTTCTTCTTCGCCTCTGCACTATATGCATACATACATGACCATGTCCTTGTAAATTACATCAGATTAGCCCTGCATGCATGGAGCCAATTACCAAATCATCTGAATTGGTTCTACATGTTCATCTGAATTGGTTCTACATGTTCCTGTGACGGTTACCTGCTATTGTGTACTGCAAATAAAGATCTATTAATCATTGCTCTCCATGTTTTGTCATCACACACACACACACACACTACTGACTGATCACTAACATATACACGTAACTGACTGCAGAGGTCAGGAGATGTAACAGCGGTGGTCACTGTCAGAGAGATCGGATTAAATTTGGCGAAACATCTGACAGTCCCACTTTTAAGTATATAACTAACAGATGGCAGGCATGGATTACTTGCGTAATGAAGCAAGGGTGGATGAAAGTTGAGGGGACATTTTCTCTTTAATTGCCCTGACCATGATCAGGCTCCAGACCTAATAAAGCATGTTTGACACTAAACAATGGCACCATTATGAGGAGAGTAAAGCAAGCATCAAGGAGAAGATTCCCCGGGATTAAAACAGGATATAATCATGAAAAGTAAAGACAAGAAGAAGAAGAAGAGAAGAACCATGACTTGTTACTGGATTTGACATTTGAATTGCCCATTGGGGCCCTAGACAAGGTGATCAAAGTATTATTAATTAACAGTATAGATATTAATGACAAATAAACCATAGTTGGTGCACTGTAACCTTATCTTTCGATCAGTCCATGTATGGCGAGGATGAGAGGATAGGATTATTGTGAATGATTGGGAGGGGGTGCCCACAAATCTGGGAACAACAATCCCTGCAGAGTACGCCTAACTACCACAAATTTGTGAAACTAGAGGCACCTCTTAAATAAAATAATCACGACCGGTCAAAAAACGCAAAAAAGGTTAATCATCTGTTCGATCATGAGTGGCTTGCCCGCTGAACCACAATTGTTTGTTCATGTTGTGGTTTTTATGCATGGCACCAACATCGTTGTACAATCTCTCCTTAATTTAGGTCATTGTCTTGGGAACATAGATGCATGCTAGCATGGCCGTCGCTATCTGTGTGCAGTGTTGTGTTGTATGTCACGGACTGCAAGGGAAGGGGAGCGACAGTGGCGTTCAGGTGCCGGATTGGGCAGACACGTCTGGAAGGTGTCCCTGTCAGGTACAGGAAGCGTCGAGACCGGTCCTGAACACTGGCCAGCTTCACATTGGCCCGTTTCTTCGTCCTACGACTATCATGGAGCAGCGAAGAACCCAACCAGGGTAAAAAGATTGTGCTGCACGCCTGACAGATCTTCTAACTCCATGTCTGATTGATCTTTGGTGATTTTTTACCTTAGAAACATTTCGATTTCCTCAGCTACGACGTAACTACACGGATAACTGCTACAATACATAGGTTTTTTTTAGAATCATATGATTTTATTTAAAACCAAATTTTATTTGTTATACTAATGTTTATGATTTAAAATAGAGTTGTATTTCTTATATAATTGTAACAGTTGTAATATATATATATATATATATATATATATATATATATATATATATATATATATATATATATATATATATATATATATATATATATATATATATATATATATATATATATATATATATATATATATAGGAAAAATACCTTTTACTCCTGGGTGTAATTACACCCACATCTAATATACCACCTAAACAAAATTGAAATACTCCTTTATCACTTTAGGTATACTAATTATAAGATATTCTAATGTGAACTACACAAAAAAATTGCAAGGGAGTTCATAGTTTTTAGCGTATTTTGTAAATACCTTTATATACGTATATAAAAAGGAGTATGCTGAAAAAAAAATATACATACCACCTTTGAAAAATTGTTCATACCACCTATATGATATTAAATACTCGTATATTACATGTACATACCCCTCGTTACGCGAGATACTCCCTATATTGTGAGATACGACATAGGGTATACCGCTATAAGTTTAATCTATCAAAATAAGTAGTGTAGATATTTCTTAATTTTTTTGTTAATGTGAAAATTTCTAGCTCTTGAGAACAGCGGGTTAGTTTTTTCTATCCTTTGAATCAGGAGCGAAAAGAGACTCAGCCCAAGCATTGAACTAGGTCATCTAGTTTTGGGCTATCTTGGGCTTTCTTTTCAAGGCTTTCATACCTAAATCACTATTTTCTATTGGCTTTGGTTTTTAGGCCTCGAACTATAGTCCACCTAACCCAAAGCTTGGTTCCGGCCCCTCTAATAATATAATAGATAAAAGATTCATGTAAGACTCTTACGTAACTCATGCTTCCAAACATGCCTTGTTAAGCAATTTGGCTTGTTTTCCTGGAAAAAGAAAAACTGTGTATCACGTTGCTGACCAATTTGTCTTTCCTACGCATGACGAACACAAAAAAAAAAAAACGGTACCATGGCGCATGACTGCAATGTTCTAGAAAGAGTGAGCAAGGAAGGCCGAAGACGACATCGTGGGTGCGTGCGATTGGTGGGTACCAGTGATGTGTCATGTGTGCATGTGGTTTGTCAGAGAAAAAGCCCAAGTGAGGCCTCATTGGACATTTCCACCGGGCGAAATAGGACGGGGTGTAAGTTACTTGGTCTTTTCTTGGCCCAGCCCTGTATTGTACAGTGGGCCGGGCCATATTTTCTTGTAAATTTTTGCATTCCTTTTTAAGAAAAAAAATTACTAAAAGACACATGAATAATTCATTAGCAACCTTATTAGTTACTTCCTTTCCTCCACGTACACATGTAGTCGTTTTCAGTAATGTGTACGTCAAACATTGACTACTAATACGAGCAAATGTATGTAGGCTGATCAAGTGAAAGTAACACTAATTAGATACCTTATGAACAACTAGTTGATTGTCTGTACGTTACTACGGATTTTTTAAAAATAAAATCATGTTTTATATTCTAAAACCACAAAATAAAATCATCACCATGGTCGGCTCGTCGAATCATTCCAGCATCAATTCCCGTCATGCATTAATCAGATAATTTCTTCAAAAAAAGTCAATCAAAATTTAGGACATACAATGTTGACCCGACTGTCTAGAGTAACACTTGCCTTCCTCTCCATCTCTAACCCGATCCTCTCGCTCCTCACGCTGATCCATCCATCCATGGCCGCCGCCGCTGGACTCCTTCTCGAGCCACGGCCCACATGGTGTCTCGTTAGCACTATCGAGGCCCGCCAGAGCTACGTTATCGCTGTCTTCTCCCCATCCTCTGCTCAAGCCTCTCCATGCTTGTCGCAACCACACCCTTTGACGCCTTCTCGAAGCCACGGTTTCCTTCTTTTCGTCTCAGGTGTCTTTCCCCATACCACGGTCGTCAAAAACCAATTTAGAAAATATGATCAAATGGATAACTTGTCTGAATGTTCTTCTACTCCCACTAATCTGTTAAAATAAAAATGAGTCCTACGTGTCCTAATCCATCATCAGAATCGATTCCTAATGATAATTTTTCTAATTTAAAAATAAAACATTTCCTAAATATGATACAAAACTCCTAATTAGTCATGTTGTTCAATTTTTCCTAATTTATTTCAAGATAATTTTCCCCTTTTTTTGTCTAAGTCATTTATTTATTTTATGTCAAATTAATTTAGGATGTAATGTATCGGAGAATTAATAGTTGAATAAATAAATAAAGCATGAAAAACAAGAAAGAAGAGAAAATATAGGAAATTCTGCAGCCTATTTTGGTCCATTTGGCCATCCCATTCGGCCCAAACGTAGCCGGTCTTAAACCCCTAGCCCTAACCTTATCTCCCCCCCTCACTCCTTCCTCTCTCCCTTCCCATTTCCTCTCCACTCGGCAGCCACTTTCCTCTCCTTCCCCTCCCTATCTCTCCTTATCTTGTTGGGCACCACCCTCAGATCTGCTGATGTCAGTGGCCATCCTCGACACCGACGACCTCTCCCAGTTTCCCTTTGGCCTCCTCCTTCCCTCCATTTGTCGTAGCCACCCTACCCCTTCCTCTCTCTCTCACTCCAGCCTGGTTGCCACCAAATCTACTACTGTCGGTGGCTTTCTTGGCCGCCAACAACCTCCTCAGGCTGGCCTTCAGCCTACTTCACCTTGTCGTCACCTTATCCCTCCCCTTTCACTCCCTATATCTCCCTCTCTCCCGCTTCTCCTCTCTATCTCACCCCTCTATCCCCTTCCTTTCCACTGTAGGCTCGATCTACTGGTGTCGATAATCTCTACTGCCATCGGCCTTGTTGTCAGCCCTTGGGGCCTCGCCACCTCCTCTCTTGATGACTGCTGGCACGTGCTCATCGACTCCTCCCTCAACGACTATCATCACCACGTGTGTAACCGCCCTTTGGCCACCGGCGTTGCCCCCATGCGACGTCGATCTTTGGCCTTGTGGTTGCGTAGGCACCATTTAACCCAAGCCGACCACCGCACCCTCGACGGCGGCCTTCCCTTCCTCTTGCCCACAAGCTAAGTGATACCCCTGCCGGCTCCAAATCCTTTCCTGATCTCGTTGGTTCCAAATCTGACCTTTCACGAGCTCGTTGACGCAGTTGTGGTTTCCTCGAGCTATTCAGCGTGGATATGGGCTTTCCCATGCTTCACAGTTCATCTGCTAGGTTTAGGAGGAGAGTGAAGGATGCTCAAGGAGGGGAGAGGATGGGAGTGCGGAGTGGAGGGAATCAGGTACTTAGGAGGCTTTAAGTAGGGTACCTGTCAGTGCGCGTGGAATGGAGAAGTGGAGGCAGACGAACCACCACCACCGGATCGAGAGTGGAAGAGTGGGGGCGCCTCCTCGCACGTAGTGAGCTAGCTCAACAACTCTCTGGATAATATTATGGGTAATTATCTTTAATTTTAAAGGTTACTTTTGTATAAAGAGAATAGACAACAGCCATCAACTCTAATTTTTATAATAAGTAGGGCATGTTCTTTTTGGTTGCGGCTTATGGCTTTTGGCTACGGCTTGTAGCTTTTGGACTGTTCGTGCGAGAGATTACAGAGTAACAGAAATGCACGTACAGTTTTTGGAAATATAAATGAAGGCGGTACTGTATGTACTACAATTAACTAGTAGACCCTATTTTGAAAAAATACTTCATTTAAAAGTTAGTTACTATAGAAAAGCCAAAAAGCAGCTTTTAAAAGCTGAAAAGAACAGGACCATACTTCCATGGTGCTGTATAATTGTGTCTTTTTCCAAGGTCAAAGTTTCGTTGTATACGGTGCCTATGTTAAAAAAAAGACATGTATTTACGTGCCTCTGGCTCCGACGATCTGGCGACTCGATCGTGCGCAGTAACTGCTCATGCCGCATGCCAGCAATGCACGTACCTCACAGTAACTGCTAGTGCTCTGTCCTGTGCTGCTGCCCGCGCGTCTGCGTCATCGCTGTTGAGAAACCTGGGTCTAGGCCAGGAGTCCTGGCCCAATATGGGCACCCACCGTAGGCTATAAATAGGGACCTATACCTGCCAACTATGTACATCTGATGCGATTGAAAGCAATAAAGAAAGACCAGGAGTTCTCTCTACCTCTATATGTTCAATCTATTCTTCTGTGATTGATTCGTTTTTGTTCTAAGCAGAGGAATCGCTCGGACTGGTCGCCAGTGACGGTTCCTCAACACGTTATCAGTACGACTTCGCTCCGGTGAATGAAGGTAAACATCGAAGCACAGATTGAAATTTCTAGATCGCTTTGAATCTGTATTTTCTTTTCGCGTTCTAGATTGAATCTCTACGGTGCAAATCCGCCCTAATCTACCGTGAACAGACCTGAAGTTGCTGACACAATGTCGATCGGTAGATTGTGAAATGGGGTAGATGTTGATTGCACTGTAGAACGATGCAAATCTGCCCCAATCTACCACGAGCAGATCTGAAATCGCCGGCACAATGTCGATCGGTAGATTGCGAAACGGGGTAGATGTTGATTGCATTGTAGATTGCAAACAAAAATTTTTTCATGGTTTTGTTTGATTCTGCACAACCACTGCACGAGAAAAATTTTATTGTCTCTGTTCGAGTTTTTGGCACGGCTACTGCATGAAAAAAAACCCGTCGACCTGAAGCTGCTGTAGATTGCCGGCCTGAAGCCATCACTAGTCCCGCCATTGGCCACCGGCCAGAAGCCGGGTATGGTGCCCGAAGCGCCACCGCGCCAGCATACATGCCACCGGTCACCTCCTCCATGTGCCGACGCGCATGAAGCCGCACTCAGCCGCCTCCTAGCTTGAAGCTATGGAGACGCCGCTGGTTGAGGCTGAACTTGGTCGGCCGGCACCCGGCACGAAACCGGACGTCCACTGGCCGCCGCCGCAGAACCAGCCCTGGTCGCCGCCACCCAGCCTCGCCCGCATGCGACATGGCCTCCACCACCGCTCGGCCTGAAGCCGGTCGCCGTGCCTGCATGCGCCTTGGCCTCCACCGATCGCACCGGCCCTACTGCGCGGCGCACTGGCGCCGCTGTGACACCCGAGAAGAATCCGGCCCGAAGCCACCAACGCGCCGCCTGTAGACCGCATTTGCTCGGTCTCCGGCTTGCACGCCGGCTAGTGCGCCGCACCCCGCACAGGATGTCGCCTCGGACAGCACGCCACACCGTCGGACCCGGCTGCCGCCAAGCGGCAGCCAGGGCCATCTCCCTTGCACCGCCTCTGTGAAGCGCCGCCGTACCGGTCTCACCCGCGCCGCCGTAGTCGTGCCCGCCCTGCCTCGGGTGCCCCGCGCGCCACCAGCGCTCGCTCGCTACCGCGCCGCCACGGCACCCCGCGTCGGCGACGGCTTCACCCGCACCCCGCACGGCACCTCCTCCGGCCCTAGCCGCTCGCGACGCTGGCCCCGCCAGCCTGACCCACACCGCTAGCCCCGCCGGCTCGACCCGGTCGCCCTGCCCCACCCGAGCTGAGCTCGGGACGCCGCCGTCACGAGAAACCGGTAGGGGAAACCCTACCGATCGATGCTTAAAGCAGACGGGTGGGCCACGGGCCATATGGGCTGACTGGGCCGGGGGGCAGGAAAGAAAGCAGGCCAGGGGAGAGAGCAAACGGGCCCGGCGCGCGAAAGAAAAAAAGAAAAAGAAAGGGGGAGTGGGCTGGCGCCGAACATTTTGCAGAAAAACCCCCGTAGATTGTTGAATTTACCAATACGCCCTTAAGTCTTTAATTTGAGTCCCAAATTTTGTAGAAAGGTCTCGGTAATTCCAAAAATTACCGATAGGTCTTCATATTTACGTATGGGTCCAGAATTTTGCAGAAAACCCCTTGGTAAATCAGAAAATTGCACGAATTTTTCTTTGAACTAAAATTTTGCGTAAAAACCCCTAGAAAGTGCAGAATCCGCTGAAAATTCATATTCTAGCATAAAAGGGCCTCGGAAATCCGAATTTTGAATTATTTTTAGCATTTGAAGCTTATTTATTTCTGCCAATATTGTTCTCTGTATTTTCTGTATTTATTTACTATTTTTGGTTAATTGTAATTGCTGAAAATTGCTTTTAATCACTGAAATTAGCAGTAAACTTATAGAAAATGCACAAAAAATTCTGGAACATTACGAGAATATTTTATACCATTTATTTACCCACAGTAAATTATTCTGTGCATGTTTACCAGCAGTAAACTTATGTACACATATAGATGACTGGCATCACGAACCAGGAGTTGGAGGAGCTGGCCCAGCATGGCCAAAACTATCTGACATGGGCATCCGATGTCGAGATTGTGCTTGGAGCTAAGAAGCTCCGCACAGCTATTGGGATTGGCAGACTGAATAATGCCCAACCTACACCTGAGGAGAATGATCAGACACTTCATTTTCTCAGGCACCACCTCTGCCTCACTCTCAAGAATGAGTACATGGCAGAGAAGAGCGCGCTAGCACTCTGGACTGCACTCAAGAAGTGGTTTGAGAGGCTAAAGTACACCATTTTTCCTCAAGAGTAGATCAGATTGAGGTTTGCCGACTTTAAGACGGTCAGGGAATACAATTCTGCCTTACACAGAATTTGTACCCCAATACAGAAAATTGAGAAAACCCTTCCACCCAAATGAAGTACAATTCGCATGCAATTATCGTCAAGACGGCTATGTGGAATATGCCGAATTGATTGATATAATGCAAGTTGCGGAAGCTCAGGACAAAGTTCTCCGCAAGAACTAAGTCACTCAGCCATCTGGAGCTCCATTGACCGTGAAGCCAATGCCGGGAGCTAAAAGGTGCAAAAGCCCTTGATGAAGAAAGGGGAAGGATGGGTAAGGCCGCAGCCCAGAAAGGCGAATCAGATGCTCCACAAGAGAATAAGGCTAGCAAGGCAAACGGGATGGCAAAGGGCAGCATGAAGCCCACTTTGCATTGGCTGAGGGGGAGAGTTCGGAGTAGCTGCCTGCACTGGTGAAGGTTGAAACCGTCATGATAGCAACAACTCTTTTCGACTTAGAAGCAGCCGACGCCATGATTTCTTTTGAAGAGAATGCCAACCCCGAGAAAACAGTAGAAGAAGTCTGATGCACAGAATGCATTTAGACATTAAAATGTCATTTATTTTGTGTAAAAAGACAAGTTAGAATTTGCATGGATGGTACTTTAGCATTTATTTTCTCGTGATGGTTGGATGATATTTGAAGAATTCATTCATTTATTGAGTTTATGATGGCATGATATGTTCTGATATTGGAGTATTATATTTATGTGTTGAATGCCTTCTAGTACATATTAATAAAATGCCCTATATTAAAACGCGTGTAGCGCCCTATGAAGGAAGTGTGCTTAGCTAGCAGCGGCACAACACATAGCATCTTAAGAGAGACTAAGGGGGTGTTTGGTTGCCAGCCACACTTTGTCAACAAAAATTACCACACTTGCCTAAGTTGAGGTGCTCAAATTCTTTGCCACACCTTAGCAAGCCTAAAGGAATCTTGCCACACTTTTTTGAGTCATTGACGCGTAGGACCTAGTTTGCTGGAAGGGAATCTTGCCACAATTGTGGCTGCAACCAAACAGCTCCCAAAGTTGGTCAAACTTATCTAACCTTAGGCGTGGTAAACTGTGGCTGACAACCAAACACCCCCTAAGTTTTTTCAATCGATTTGTAAGAGCACTAGCAGCCTTACGACAATCGCCAGAAGCGATGCATGTATAATTGGTTCAAGAAGAGCCACAATGGGCACAACTTTGGTCATTAAAGAAGCCTTATTGTACCTAGAATCGATTAGAACTCTCCTAAGTTTTAAGAATATTCGCGCCAATTGTTTCCACGTTGAGACTGAAGAAGAGTACGGCGAGAAATACCTGCTCATTACGAAGCGCGAAGAGAATATGAAAAGGTATTAGAAAACTTCCTTCACTAGAAATTAGGCTATATTATACCAACATTAAGGCACCTGCAGCCTACACTGTCCTGAAGATAGTATTTAGAAGCTCTGAACTCTTCTGTCTCTAGCATGATAGATTAGGCCACACAGGTCTTAGGATGATGAGAAACATAGTAAATAATTTGCATGGGCATAATATTAATGTGAAGAATTTCCCGAATCATGAAGATTTTGTGTGCCCTGCATGTGCCACCGGGAAACTAATAACTAGACCCTCCACTTTGAAAGTGAAGAATGAAGTCCCTGCATTCCTGGAACGCATCCAGGGAGACATTGTGGTCCCATTCAGCCCATCTTAGGGCCATTTAAGTATTTTATGTGCTCATTGACGCTTCATCAAAGTGGTCATATGTGGGTTTGTTGTCCACAAGAAACTACACCTTTGCAAAATTGATCTCGCAGATCATTCGCATCAAAAATGTGGTCCTCGATCATCACATCAAGTCCATCAGAATGGATAATGCCGGAGCATTTACTTCAAAGGCATTTGATGATTATTGCATAGCGATGGGAATTGCAGTTGAGCATTCAGTACCGCATATCCATACCCAGAATGGTCTGGCAGAGGCTTTAATTAAGAGAATTAAAATTATTGTCCGACCCCTTTTGCATAATTATAATTTGCCAGCTACATGTTGAGGACACGCAGTCCTGCATACAACGAATCTCATCAACCTTAGACCTTCGGCCTACAACATCCATTCATCTATGCAACTAGCGCAAGGGTTAGCACCGAAGATTTCCCAACATTAGGGGGAGGAAATCAACCCCTTGATGAAGAATGTCGGGAAATTACGTGGCAAGCCACGGTAATTCATGACCTGTGCAATAGTGAAGCAAATAGAAGTCCAGAAGACAAGAGAAATCCAGAAGACAATAGAAGTCCAGAAGACAATTGATTTGCAAGCATTAGCAAATCAACTGTCTGATCACTTTAGTGATTTGAAGAGCGTGACTAAGTCGTATGTGCCTGCACGCACTGCACCAGAGAGGGTTGAAATACCAACGAAAGCAGAAGGTATCCCTAATCTCGTCTAGAGGCCTCAGAAAAATAAAAAAAGAGGACGAGAACTCCGGTTCCTCGAATCTTAAGTAACCGGGGACGCCTGGCGAAAAAGGATAAGGACTTATCACAGCCGATCACTGAAGTTCCCTAGAATGAGAAGGGGAGCCAGTTGAGACCTGGCACAAGTATGACACCTTCAGAAAAGGGCATACCGGATCTGACTATCTCCATCGGCATGGATGTGTGCGCACACATCGGAGCCGAAAAACTAAAGGGATTTGCCACCGCAATTGAAATTAGCGATGCGCAAGGTGAAGCTCCAGAAGAAGTAATCGCTCCAGAAGAAGCAACTCAAGAAGAAATAGCTATAAATTATGTGCACACGGGAGAGTCCCTGAATAGGACAACAGCCAATATTGATATCTACTTCGCAAAGAAAATTGCCACAATCATCGATCTTGATCCCGAACCTGCATCGCTCGCTGAATGTAAGAAAAGATCAGATTGGGAAGAGTAGAAGAAGGCAATAGCAACTAAATTGCTATCTTTGAACAAAAGAGAAGTGTTTGGGCCCGTATGCCGCCCACCTCCCCATATACACCCCGTTGGGCACAAGTGGGTATTTGTTCGAAAGAGAAATGAAAGAAACGAAGTAGTGAGATACAAAGCAAGACTGGTAGCACAAGGTTTCACTCAACGACCTGGAGTTGACTATGAAGAAACCTACTCCCCAGTCATGAGTGGGATCACCTTTAGATATTTGATCTCAATGGCAGTGAACTTGAACTTAGAAATAAAATTGATGGATGTTGTGACTACATACCTTTACGGTAACTTGGATTCGGAGATTTATATGAGAGTCCCTGAAGGAATCCCTCTCCCGAATCAAGACGGAGCAAATAGAAATCTGTACAGTGTGAAACTCAGAAAGTCATTGTATGGACTGAAACAATCTGGAAGAATGTGGTATAATCGCTTAAGCGACTTTCTCTGTAAGAAAGGCTACACAAACAATGAAGACTGTCCTTGTATATTTATACGGCGATCCCAGAATGGATTCTGTATAATCTCTGTGTATGTAGATGATCTGAACATTATCGGGACAGCCGAAGACATAAAAGAACAAGCTCCTACTTGGAGTCAGAATTTGAAATGAAAGATTTGGGTAAGACCAAGTTTTGCTTAGGCCTGCAGCTTGAGCATGTCCCTGAAGGAATCTTGGTACATTAGTCGATCTACACTCTGAAGGTGCTTGAAAGGTTTGGCTTTGAGAAGGCATTCCCATCGAAAGTACCAATGATCGGGAGGTCTTTATAGCAAGAAAAAGATCCTTTCCCACCTAGGGAAGAGGGGGAGGAAGTCCTGGGACCGAAATTCCCATACTTGAGTGCAGTGGGAGCACTCACGTACTTAGCAAACTGCACTAGACCAGACATTGCATTTGCCGTGAACCTGTTAGCAAGGTACAGTGCAGAGCCCACCAAAAGGCATTGGCAGGGCATAAAGTACACATTCTGATACCTCCAAGGAAGTAAGGACCTTGGATTGTTTTATAGAAAGAATCAAGATCTGAACTTGATTGGCTATGCAGATGCTGGGTACTTGTCTGACCCGCATACCGCAAAGTCACAAACAGACTATGTATTCCTGTGTGGTGGAACTGCAATTTCCTGGAAATCGTCCAAGCAAAGCCTTGTAGCTACTTCGACGAACCACTCAGAAATTATAGCTCTATATGAAGCCGCACGAAAGTGCGCTTGTCTCCGCCGAATGGTTCACCACATTCAGCAGTCATGTGGGATGAACATTGTGCAAACCCCCACGATTATCTATGAAGATAATGCAGCTTGCGTCGCACAAGTACAAACGGGCTATGTGAAGAGTCATCTTACAAAACATATCAACCACAAGTTCTTCTATGCACATGAATTGCAAAAGATGGACGAGATTAAAGTACTACATACTAAGTCATGTGAAAATCTCGCAGATTTATTCACTAACTCACTCACTGCATCTAGCTTTGAAAGATGCGTGCGTGGAATTGGGATGATGAGACTTAGAGAAGTGCAGAATTCAGGGGGATAATTCTCTCAAGCCCGTTAATAAATCTTGATCATGAAGATTAAGTACCCAAAGAATAAAGTCCTGAAGACCAAATGAAATTGGGTGGATTGTACTCTTTTTCCCTTGACGAGTTTTCGATGAAGTTTCTCGACCAAGGTTTTTAATGAGGCAATTCGTGCATCGCAGCATAACATGTATCATGTGCTCTTTCTCCAAATTTTTTTCACTAGGTTTTATGGAGTTTTAGTGAGGCATGAACGTGTTGGGTGAGTGCCCAAGGGGGAGTGTTGAGAAACCTGGGCCCAGACCAGGAGTCCTAGCCCAATATAAGCACCCCACTGTAGCCTATAAATAGGGACCTATATCTGCCAACTATGTGCACCTGATGCAATTGAAAGCAATAAAGAAAGACCAGGAGTTCTCTCTATCTCTATGTGTTCAATCTATTCTTCTATGATTCTGTGATTGATTCGTTCTTGTTCTAAGCAGAGGAATCGCTCGGACTGGTCGCCAGCGACGGTTTCTCAACAGTCGCCACTGCATGCATACGTGCATAGTACTGATGTATTTAATCAACCAGCCCATGCGTGAGCCTCTCAATTAGTTAGGTCTTTTAGAGTTATAGCTTATTTTTTTTATAATAACTAGTTTTTTAAATAAAATATCTTTTTAAGACAAAGTCTATAAGTCGATTATAGTAGACACTATTTTAATATCATCTATATCGGTAAAAATTGTACGTGATTATCTCTCTCCATACTCTTTTTCACAAATAGATATAATTTAAAATTTTAAATCAAAAGCTATAAGCTACAGGCTAGAAAATCCCACCCATTTGTCTGTGTAGATAGTTGGTCCCCCAATGAATGTGAAGACACATACTACACGCAATTGCTGTTGCATACAGGTGTCTTCATCTTAATTTGTAGAAATGATCTAGAATTCTAGATGCATGGTTCAGATTTTTCCTTGTGCACGCGCTCCTCGCACACACAAAATCTTCAACTTCTGGTAGTGACATGTGATTCTTCGAGTGGTGGATCAGCAGTATTTCTCAAGCTACCTATAGCTATCAAAATTAGCCTAGGATGACCAGAGAATCCAACTACTTGAGCTAGATAATAACTAAGCTCCCACATCTTGGCGACTCACATGTTACATGCAAAAAGTAAAAGGTGCCCAAATGTATAAGTGCCTCCATGTACAGATGTCTTTCCAGACAGACATCTATTCAAGCCACCCCATGATCATCTATATATATGTATCAACATGTACAGATTCTAGACTAATGAATGGATCAACAGTTCATCACATACACTTGTACTCTTTCTCTTGCAATACGTTATCAGTCACGTTTCTCTCCGAATCGAGCAACAAAAACACGAACAGAAGGTATAACAATTTTCCTTGGATGTTCTTGTTTTTTGCGGCGCGTCTCGGCGCGCGCGAGGCGAGCCCGGCCGGCCGGCGCAGCACCGTGGCGGTGGTTGGTGCGTCCTCATGGCGCTGTCCGCGCGGCCGGCCGGCAGCGTCATCATGGCGTGGTTCGGCGCGCGCCCGGCGGTGTCGACCGGCGGCGCACGCGACGCCAAAGCCGGCGGTGGCGCACGACGTCCTCATGGCGCAGCGGCGCAGCCGCGCGGTGCGGCGATGTGGCCACCGACGGTGGCGCGCAGCGCCGAGGCGTCTCACGCACGGTGGCGCCAAGACATGGCGGCCGGCGACGCCACGGCCGGCGGTTCCCTCGGTCGGCGACCCGTGGCGGCGCGCGCAGCAGACGGCGGCGCGCCGTGGCGAGGTTGGCGGCGCCGTGTCGTGAGGCGCGCGCGATCCGGCCGGCCGAGCCGAGGCGCCAAGGGCGACGGCAAGAACTTTCGCGGCGGCGGCCGCGCCCGAGGCGCGGCGCTCGGCGGCGGAGGAGGCGCCAGGCCGGCAACACCGCGCCGGCGGTGCCTAGGCGGCAGCCGTGCCCACGGCGCCACACGGCCGTCGCGGCGGTGGCGTCTCCGATGGCGGCACCGTGCGCGGCGGCCGCCGTGGAGGCGGCCGACGGCGGTGCACCCGAGGCGGCGCCGAAGGCGATGATGGCGTGGCAGCGGTGGCGCCCGCAGGCGGCGGCGCCGACGCGAGCCGGCGGGGCCAAAAGCGGCGGCGCCCAATGGGCACGGTGGTGGCTAGGGTTTGGGGGAAACCCTAATTCCCCTCTCCTCCTTTTATATGGCCGGCTAATAAATGGGCTTTGGCCCATAAACTTCCACCATCCCACATGGGCCCAAAGGCCGAACGGGCTTTAGCCTAGGTTTTCAGGATTTTGCATTTTCCCCCTTGTATTTCGTAGAAAATGCAGACTTTTTCTTTTAAATCAATTACTATTGTAATTTTTGCAGTATAGTCCTTGTGCTTGTTTATAATTGTACCCGTTAATCAGTACTTTTATAAATTAGCATTTCAGTCCCTACAGGATCTGAAAATTATGTAATTATTCAAATAAATGTGCATGCACATTTCTATAACTTTTACATATTTAGGATTATTTTATTGTAATTTATTTACAATAGGAATTGCGACCATATTTAAATTTGCTATCTTTCGCAAATTTCAAATTTAACAATTCCTATTTAGTAAGTACCATTGTACTTATTCATTTGGAATTTTTTGCAAAATATTATGAATACATACCTACAATAAATACCATAAAATCACAATTTATGGCACTTTGATACATTTATATGTACAATATGCCATACAATAAATTGGTGTTCACCACCAATATTGTGTTCGACGGTATTATAAATATAACTTCATGTTATATTTAATTTGGGTATATATTCTTTTGGATCACAATACTCATATTGTTTTCCATATATTTTGCATTTTATTACAACATTACCATACACATTAATTTACCTCATGTAAATTAATCATTTATGTTGTACTTTTCATATAGGCTTTCATGGCTACCAAAGATTTTGAGCCACTTGCTCTCGATGGTGCCAATTACCCTACATGGGCTGTGGACCTCAAAATCAACCTAACCACACGTGGGTTGCAAATGGTGATATTTAATCCTCCAGATAATCAAATTCCTCCGGATATTGTGAAATATTCCATTTTAAGCATAATTCGGAATCACATACATCCAGATTTAAAGGCGGAATATCTGTATGAGGAAAATCCACTCACTTTATGGTTAGCTCTCAAAAATAGATATGAACAGTAGAAAGCTGTTATCATACCTGAGGCTAATCTAAATGGGCACACCTTAGACTCCAAGATTTCAAATCTGTTGGAAACTACAATCATGCCCTTCATGCTATTTGCTCTAAGTTGCGGTTTTGTGAAAGGAACCAACAGATGCGGATAAAATAGAGAAGACTCTCTCTACTATGCTCCCATCTGACAGGGACCTCCAGCAGCAATGGCGTGCTGCAAATTACCAAACTTATTTTGATCTTGTGCATACTATGCTTCAGGCAGAAAAGCATGCTGAACTTCTTGTAAAGAACAATCAGCAACGTCCCATTGGGGCTGCTCCACTTCCTGAAATACATGCTAATCAAAATAACACCAAGTTCGGTGGTTCAAAAGACTACTCAAAGAACTTCAAAGGTAAAATCAAACGCAACAAGAAGTAAAAACCAAGTGGATTCAAGAAAGGTAAAGGCAATTCTGTTAAGAAAGTTGACAAAACTGCAATTTGTCAAAAGTGTGGTTGCTACAACCATCTTACCAAGAAATGCCGCACCCCAAAGCACCTTGTGAACCTCTACATCCAGTCTTTGGCTAAAGGCAAGCATGCTCAAGAGAAGAGATTTGAAGCACACTTCAATCTGCATTGAGAACACACTTGAAGAATTTCATTCTCAAGACATGTTTGGAGATCTCCAATAGACTCCTAGTACCATAGTTTCTAAGTACCATAATGTTGTAATATAAATAATGTTGTCATCTATATTGTAAGCTTGTATGCTACAATCATATATCGAACACATTCGATATTGTAAATAAAGTTTGTATGTATTCTATATATACCACTATAAGAATTTCATCAAATTCTTCTCTTGTGTATATAGATTTTTGGAGTCAATCCAATGGAGGAGGAATTATGCCTTGTGGATAGTGGTACCACAAACTCTATACTTAGGGACACAAAATATTTCCTAACTCTTACTAGGAGGAAAGGAAATGTTTTAACAATCGCTGGACGCGATGCAACGATAGTAGGCTCTGGTCGCGCCTCTATCACTCTCCCTATGGGTACACAATTGGGAATTGAGGATGCACTCTTGTATCCCGATTCAACACGTACCCTACTTAGTTATAGAGATATCCGTCACAATGGTTTCCATGTTGAAACCCAAAATGACAACAAAGAGAAATATCTCCTCTTAACCAAACACAACGGATATAGCAAACAAATACTAGAAAAAATTCCATCTTTAGACTTCGGATTGTACTATACATACATCAAATCCGTTCAACATATTGCGTACAAAATAATTTTCCAACACACTAACACATTCCAAACATGGCATGATCGCCTTGGCCACCCAGGCATTGGAATGATGAGGAAAATTATTAGCAATTCAATTGGTCATACATACCATAATACAAAATTTCCGGAATCCTCAGATTTTATGTGCACTTCTTGTGCCACCGGAAAATTGATTTTAAGACCCTCTTATCTTAAAATCAGAGATGAACCACTTCAATTCCTTGAACGCATTCAAGGAGATATATGTGGTCCTATACAACCATTGTGTGGACCGTTCAGGTACTTCATGGTTCTAATTGACGCATCTACTAGATGGTCACATGTGTGTCTTTTATCCACACGAAACCATGCATTTGCTAAGTTAATTGGTAAAATTATCCAATTACGAGCACATTACCCTGAATATCGAATTCAATCAATTCGAATGGATAATGCTGCTGAATTTTCATACCATGCCTTCAATGACGATTGTATGGCTCTTGGGATACAAGTTCAACACTCTGTTCCATATGTTCATACACAAAATGGTTTAGCAGAATCTCTTATCAAGAGAATCAAGCTCATTGCAAGACCATTACTACAAAATTGCAACTTACCAACGTCATGTTGGGGTCATGCAGTTTTACACGCTGCTGACTTAATCCAATTGCGTCCAACTGCATATCATAGCACTTCCCCGCTACAATTAGTACGTGGAAATCCACCAGATATTTCCCATCTGCGAAAGTTCGGTTGCGCTACATACGCATCGATCTCACCACCGCAGCGCACCTCAATGGGACCGCACAGAAACTTGGGATCTATGTTGGGTATAAATCTCGTCAATCATAAAATACCTCGAGCCCTAACAGGGACCTGTTTCTGACGACGCTGATTGCATATTCAATGAGGAACATTTCCCGGCATTAGGGGGAGACAACAAGTACCAAACTGAATGCCAGGAAATTAATTGGAACGTACAAGGCATTCCTGCCTCAGACCCACGTACCAGAGAGACTGAACTTCAAGTTCAGAAACTCATTCATTTGCAAAACATTGCAAATAACCTGCCAGATGCATTTACTGATTATAAGGGTGTCACAAAATCTTATAATCCTGCCAGCAATGTACCTGAAAGAGTGGGGTACCGCAAAATACCACTCAACTCCCAGTTCAAAATAAGAGGGGGAGAAGTACGGTACAAATGGCGGATACAGCTTCTAACAAGCGACAAAGGAAACAAATGAATGTAAATGCAGATCAACCTCAAGTTGATAGACACCAAAGGATCCTTAAACCCAGATCAACAGTGCACTCAACCATCGATCACGGGACATCGAATACCCGACTCAAATGTTTTGGGAAATAACATTGAGTCACCAGGGGTCCAAGAAATTTCCACTAACTATACTGATTCTGGAGAATCATACGATCGTAAGACTACAATTGTTGACATTTATTTCTCCACAACAATTGCAAACAACCTTCAAAATGATCCAGATCTCAAGACCATGGCAGAGTGCAAACAGCACTCGGACTGGATTCAATGGAAGGATGCAATTCAAGAGGAGTTAGCCTCGCTCAAGAAAAGAAATGTATTCACCAATGTGATACATACACCTCCCAATGTATTTCCTGTCGGTTTCAAATGGGTTTTCGTCCGCAAACGGAATGAAAACAATGAGGTGGTGAGATACAAAGCAAGGCTTGTAGCACAAGGGTTCACGCAGAGACCCGGCATTGATTTCAATGAAACTTATTCTCCAGTAATGAGTGAAATAACATTCCGATACTTAATCTCATTGGCAGTACAAAATCATCTATCTTTTCAGTTGATGGATGTAGTGACCGCATATCTTTATGGGTCACTTGATTTGGACATATACATGAAAGTTCCCGATGGAATTTCAATTCCGAATCCAAACGCAAATCGCAATATGTATTGTGTAAAGTTGAACAAGTCTATATACGGGTTGAAACAGTCGGGTAGAATTTGGTACAACCGACTAAGTGAGTTCCTAACCAAAAAGGGATACTCCAACAATGATGATTGCCTATGCGTGTTCGTCAAAAGATCCTCAACAGGATTTTGCATTATATCTGTGTATGTTGATGATCTGAATATCATTGGTAACACACAAGATATAGATGAAGCACGTAATCATCTTATGACGGAATTTGAAATGAAGGATTTGGGTAAAACCAAATTTTGCTTAGGTATACAATTTGAGCACCTTCATACATGCATCATAGTGCATCAATCAGTCTATGTCCAGAAAATATTGGAGAAATTCAATATGGACAAAAGTATATCCATCGAAAACCCCCATGGTTGTTCGATCTCTCGACAGGGACAAAGATCCATTTAGACCCCGAGATGACAATGAAGAGTTATTGGGACCTGAGGTTCCATATCTCAGTGCATCGGAGCGCTTATGTACCTTGCAAACTGCACCCGGCTGGATATTGCATTTGCGGTAAATCTACTGGCTAGATATAGCGCTGCTCCAACCAAAAGACATTGGGTAGGAGTGAAGAATATCCTTAGATATCTTCAAGGCACTAATGATCTTGGTTTATTCTTCCAGAAGAATAAAAATGTGGATTTAATAGGATATACAGATGCTGGCTATTTATCAGATCCCCATAATGCCAGATCTCAAACAGGCTTTATATTTTTACACGGTGGAACAACCATCTCTTGGAAGTCTTCGAAACAGACTCTAGTGGCTACATCCACTAATCATTCTGAAATAATTTCATTATATGAAGCATCACGTGAATGTGTATAGCTTCGCAGAATGATTAACCACATACAACAATCATGTGGTATAGGTGCTATTGCATCACCTATCATTATCTACGAAGATAATGCTGCTTGCGTTGTTCAAATGTAAATGGGTTACATAAAGAGCAATATCACAAAACATATTGCACCTAAACTATTTACCCACATGAATTGCAAGAGAGTGGGGAAATAAATATTCTGCAAACTAAGTCTTGTGATAATCTCGCAGACTTATTCACCAAGTCATTACCAACTTCCACATTTCAGAAATGTGTTCATGAAATTGGTATGCGAAGACTACGTGATTTGCAGATATCAGGGGGAGAAATCTCCTAAGATTTAACCCGTTTAATATAAATATTGTACTCTTTTCCCTTTATGAGTTTTCCCTCTAAGGTTTCTCATTAAGGTTTTTAATGAGGCAATATGACAACGTAATCATAAATATATTATATCTCTATTTTCCCCCACATGGGTTTTTAAGGAGATATAATCATATATATGCCATATCAAATTTCTCCTTAAATTTTCCCATTGGGCTTTAAAGGAGTTTTCATGGCATATCTACTTTATAGGTTCTCCTCATATTTTTCCCTACAGGGTTTTGGAGGAGTATTTCCAAGATGATGAACCAAGATGATCATATGAAGATACATTGGTCAAGGGGGAGTGTTACATGCAAAAAGTAAAATGTGCCCAAATGTATAGGTGTCTCCATGTACAGATGTCTTTCCAGACAGACATCTATTCAAACCACCCCATGATCATCTATATATATGTATCAATATGTACAGATTCTAGACTAATAAATGGATCAACAGTTCATCATATACACTTGCCTTTGCCTTTCTTGAATCCACTTGGTTTTTGCTTCTTGTTGCGTTTGATTTTACCTTTAAAGTTCTTTGAGTAGTCTTTTGAACCACCGAACTTGGTGTTATTTTGATTAGCATGTATTTCAGGAAGTGGAGCAGCCCCAATGGGACGTTGCTGATTGTTCTTTAAAAGAAGTTCAGCATGCTTTTCTGCCTGAAGCATAGTATGCATAAGATCAAAATAAGTTTGGTAATGTGCAGCACGCCATTGCTGCTGTAGGACCCTGTCAGATGGGAGCATAGTTGAGAGAGTCTTCTCTATTTTGTCCGCATCTGTTGGTTCCTTTTCACAAAATCGCAACTTAGAGCAAATAGCATGAAGGGCATGATTATAGTCTCCAACAGATTTGAAATCTTGGAGTCTAAGATGTGCCCATTCATGATTAGCCTCAGGTAAGATAAACTTTCTCATTGCTCATATCTATTTTTGAGGGCTAACGATAAAGTGAGTGGATTTTCCTCATACGAGATATTCCGCCTTTAAACTGGATGTATGTGATTCGAATTATGCTTAAAACGGAATATTTCACAATATCCGGAGGAATTTGATTTTTCGGAGGATTAAATATCACCATTTGCAACCCACGTGTGGTTAGGTTGATTTTGAGGTCCATAGCCCATGTAGGGTAATTGGCACCATCGAGAGCGAGTGGCTCAAAATCTTTGGTAGCCATGAAAGCCTACATGAAAAGTACAACATAAATGATTAATTTACATGAGGTAAATTAATGTGTAGAGTAATGTTGTAATGAAATGCAAAATATGTGGAAAACAATATGAGTATTGTGATCCAAAAGAATATATACCCAAATTAAATATAACATGAAGTTATATTTATAATACCGTTGAACACAATATTGATGGTGTACACCAATGTATTGTATGGCATATTGTACATATAAATGTATCAAAGTGCCATAAATTGTGATTTTATGGTATTTATTGTAGGTATGCATTCCAAATTAATAAGTACAATGATACTTACTAAATAGGAATTTTGAGTTTTGAAATTTGCGAAAGATAGCAAATTTAAGTATACCAAATTCCTATTGTAAATAAATTGCAATAAAGTAGTAGTCCTACATATGTAAAATGAAATGTGTACATATTTTTCAGATCCTGTAGGGACTGAAATGATAATTTATAACAGTACAAATGAACAGGTACAATTATAAACAAGTACGAGGACCATACTGTAAATATTACAATGGAAATTTATTTTAAACATAAAATGCTGCATTTGCCATAAATGGGAGGGGGGTTTTGCAAATGTTTCGGCAACTTGGGCTGCAGCCCATTTGGCCTTTGGGCCCAATAGGGATGGTGGGGAATATTGGGCCAAAGCCCAAAAATTGGGAGCATATATATATAGGAGGGTGGGGGGATTTTAGGGTTTCCCCAACCCTAATCCAGCCGCCACCTCCATGGGAGCTCCCGCCGCGGCCCTAGGCGCCACCGCCGCCGCCGCCGCCGCCGCCGCCGCCGCCGCCGTAGGCTGCGCCGCCTCCCGCGCAAGACGGCTCCACCGGCGCGCCGCCGCGCCGCCGCCGCCTCGCCCAGGCCGCCACCGGCGCAAGGCGCGCGCCGGCGCCATCGCGCCGGCGCCGCGCCGAGGGCCGCCACGCGCCGCGGGGCTGGAGCCGCCACGCGCCATCGCGCGCCGCCGCCATGGGGGCGCCGCGCGAGGGTCGGGCCGGCGCCGCCTCCTCGCCGAGCCACGGCCGTGTGCCATGCTGGCCGTGTCTTTGGCTGCGTCGCGTCGGCCACGGCGCAGCTGCGCCGCCTCGGGTTCGCCGCCACGCGCCGGCCGGCCGGCGCCGCCTCCGGTTGCCTCGGTGCCGACATGGTCGCCGACCTTGGGGCCGTCGCCGTCGCATGCCAGGCCGTGCCGTTGGCCGCAGGCCGCGCCTGGCCGCACTGGCCGTTCCCCCTCCCGTCTGCTCTTGGAGTCAAGTAGAGGAGAAGGCGTCCTCTGTGGAGGAGGCCGGTGGAGGAGTGCGAAGTCGGAGGCCGGGACGGCGGTTAGCCGCCGCGGAGGCATGCGCCGGTCGCCGGTAAGGTCCATAGCGTGTAGTCTTCACTGGTGGGAAAACGTCGTGCGCCTCCCATGGACGACGCGCGCGCGCACGAACCATGGCCGTGGCGATGACGGTGGTCGCCGTGATGTGGAGGTCTCTCATGGGCAGAAGCAAGGAGAACATGCAATGATTTGTGCAAAGACTCCACCAAAGCAAGGATATCCAGGAATGCTTTTTTGTGTTTGTCGCATAGAGCCATTACCTTGTCTGTTTTCACTGTGTGCTGATAACGTGTTGTGAAAGATTGAGACAAATGTTTGGAAAAGAACCAACTCTTTATTCTGAATCTGTACAGTATTTATACAAGATGAGAGGGTGGGAGAAAAGGTGCCTTTATCAAAAGGCATCTGTACATTGGTTATAACTGTATATTGCAGTTGTGAATAAACTGGTGTTTAACATAATTTAAGGGCATGTTTGAAGACTCGGTGCCAAATAGGACAGCTCGAGAAAAATAGAATCCGGAGCTCCGGTACTACTTATTTTAGCTTGAACTTATGACTTCTAATTTATTTTTTATTATTTATAAATTTTGTCTTTCTTTTTGATTTTTTGGCTTTTTTGAGTTTGTTTGCCGGTTCTTTTTCCGTATTCAGTTGCATTGTTCGTGATAGATTAATCTGTTTTTTTCCATTTCTAAAATTTTTAAATTTAGTTAAACCAAATAAGCTACGATCAACTACAGTGTAATTTTAGCCAACTATAGTAAAATTTTGACCACAAATTATTTTTCAGTCCAATCAACCGGCACCGAAGTTGAGGCTGGAGTCGCTCGAGACCTGAAGCTGGTCGTCTGCTGCGTACTTTTATAGGATCATGCGACATCCACGTTTACGCACCTATTCGACTCTTAAGTTGACTATCTACACACACTGCAACATAGAAGATACAGAGCTCATTTCCCATTTTCTTTACATGTAATGGTAGCTTTGTAGACCTATCGATCGATGGAATTGAAATGCTTCCTGGATCTGCTTATGAGGTGGTCCTTCATTTGTTTGCAGCCTAATGTGTGGTCCTCGAGTAGCTAGTACGGCATTGCTTGCTCTAGCTTGTCCAAGAGGCCGGCCAGCCGGCGACGATCGATCGATGCCACGCACGTCGCACGCAACTGTGTGTTAGTCACACACCTTATCCTACGGTACATGCAGGCAGGTAGGTACGCTAGCTAATGATGAAAAAAAAATGAAGAATCAACCCGGCCGGGTGGTCCATATATATCGATCGATCGATCGATCCAGGCTGCACCGCAAACATGGCCGGCCAGCCGGCCGGCCGACGACGACGGCGCTGGCTGGTGCCACGGAGGCAGGAACAGCGAGCAGCGCTCAGAACACGTACCGGCGGGGCACGCACGCGACAAGGGAGGAAGGCAACGCTGGCTCCTACTACTCTGTAGGTGGTTGGGCCGTCGGTTTGTCAAGGGCACTACGTGCATCGATCTGACCGTTTCCGGGCGCGCGCGCACACACATCATGTCCAAGTCCAAAAAAAATGTTATGGTATTTTAGGCTACAGTTTATTTACTCTTAGTTACGACTTATTCCTCTAATAAATGAAAGAAATTAAAATAAAAAATTAACTAAAAATTCAAAAAGAATTCGATCTAAACACAGGAATCTTAACCATCTATATCCTCTCTCTCTCTTGCGCGTTAACTGTCCCTCCTCTCCACTTTCACCTTTAGTTATTCTGTTCTCTCATTCTCTCCAAATCTCTCCCCAACGCTCTCTCCCTCGCAGACCTATCATCTCATCTCCCCTCTCCCTCCTCGCCGCCCATCGGTCATCTCCCCACCGCTACCACCCCATCTCCCCTCTCCCTCCTCCTCCCTTTGACCACCGGGCCAGACTGGTGGGAACCGTGAGGCGGCACGACGCTTGGTGAGAGTGGCCAGTGGATCCGAGAGAAGGACGCTCGACGATGGTGGCCAGTGGATCCGAGAGGCATGCTTGGCGATAGCAGTTGATGGATCTAGAAGGCAGCGATCGATGGCGGCCGATGGATCCGAGAGACGAGCGCTCGTAGACGGTGGACATTGGATCCAATGGTCGTCCCTGCTTCCTCCTTGCCCCGCCCCTAGCGGCGCTGTGTTGCCACGATTCTCCTCCCCCTGCCGCACCCACCCCCTGCTGCTGCCATTGCTCGGTGCCGCGCTTCGGCGGCGGCTTTCCCTTCCTGTGCCAGCCCACATGGCTCTTTTCCCACCGCCGTCGCCGAGCGGTCACACGCCCGGTGAGCCTCTCGAGGCCGTGGTTGAAGTCGAGGCCATGATCGACGTTGACGTCGTGGTGAAGGGGCCGTGGTTGAAGGGAGCCAAGGTCCAAGATCCATAGTCAAAGTCGATGTTGTGGTCGAACGGGGCTGTGGTCAACGTCGAAGGGTCATGGTCGAAGTCAAGGCTAAACAGGTTGGGCAGGCCGAGCAGGCTGGCACTGGCAGTCGGGCGACAGGGCATGGTCGAAGGAGGAAGTGATCGACGTCAAAGGGTCGTGGTCCATGGGGATAGTGGTCGAAGGAGGCAGTGATCGAAGTCAAAGTCATGGTCGAAAGGAGGCCATGGTCGAAGGGGGTAGTGATCGACGTTGAAGGGCCGTGGTTGAAGGGGCAGTGGTCAAAGTCGAAGCGGGCAGTGGTCAAAGTCGGTGTTGTGGTTGAAGGGCCGTGGTCAAAAGGGACAGCTGTCGAAAGGGGCAGTGGCTGAAGTCGAAGATCCGTGGTCGAAGTCAAAGCCATGGTCAAAGGGGAAAATGGTCGATGTTGAAGAGCCGTGGTCATCAAAGGGCCATGATCCAAGGGAACAGTGGTTTGAGGGGGCAGTGGTCGTAGTCGAAGCCGTGGTCGAAGGGGGTCATGGTGGAAGGGGGAATTGGTCGACGTCGAAGGGTCATGGTCGAAGGGGACAGTGGTTGAAGGGGGCAGTGGTCGAAGTTGAAGGGGCAGTGGCCGAAGTTGAAGATCCATGATTGAAGTCGGTGCCGTAGTTGAAGTGTACCGTGGTTGAAGGGGTTGTGGTTAAGGGGCCATGGCCAAAGTCGAAGATCCGTGGTCGAAGTCAAAGTGGTGATCGAAGGGGGAACTGGTCGACGTTGAAGGGTTGTGGTCGAAGGGGACAGTGGTCCAAGTTGAAGATCGGTGGTTCAAGTTGAAGATCCATGGTCAAAGTCGAAGATCCGTGATTGAAGTCGAAGCCGTGGTCGAAGGGGGCCGTGGTCGAGGGGGGAAGTGGTCGACATTGAAGGGCCGTGGTCGTCGAAGAGCCGTGGTCGAAGGGGACAGTGGTCGAACAGGGTCGTGGTTGAATAGGGCAGGTCTGTGGTTGAAGTCGAAGTCGTGATCGAAAGGGTCGTGGTCAAAGAGGGAAGTGGTCGATGTCAAAGGGCCATGGTCAAAGGGGACAGTGGTTGAAGGGGGTAGTGATCAAAGTCAAAAGGGGCCATGGTCGAAATCAGGGCTATTGTTGAAGTTGAAGCCGTTGTCGAAGGGGACAGTGGTTGAAGAGGACAGTGGTTGAAGGGGGCAGTGGTTGAAGGGTACAATGGTTGAAGGGAGCAGTGGTTGAAGGAGGCAGTGGTCGAAGTAGAAGAGGGCAGTGGTTGAAGTCGAAGGGGGCCGTGGTCAAAGTCAAAGTCGTTGTCGAAGGGCATCGTGGTTGAAGGGGGAAGTGGTTGATGTCGAAGAGCTGTGGTCGAAGGGGACAGTGGTTGAACGAGGCAGTGGTCGAAGTCGAAGGGGGAAGTGGTCGTAATCGAAGGGGGCAATGGTCGAAGTCGGGGCCGTGGTCGAAGGAGGCTGATGTTGAAGTCGAAGATCTGTGGTCAAAGTCGACGTGGTGGTCGAAGGGGGCTGTGGTCGACGTCGAAGGGCCGTGGTCAAAGTTGGGGCCAAGCAGGTCGGGCGGGCCGACCAGCCCGGCGCCGGCAGTCGAGCGACAGGGCACAAGCGCACTAGAGACCTGCCAATGTATGACCACCAGCGATGGTCGACCGCTCTAAACCTATGATCACGTGCGATGGTCGATGGCTTCCGACTTACAACTATGAGGTGTGATCGACGGCTTTCGATTTACGACCACGAGCGCTGGTCGATGTGTTATGACTTACGACCACGAGGTGTGGTGGATGTCTTTTGACTTATGACCACGAGCGCTAGTCGATGTGTTCCAACTTATGACCACGAGGTGTCCATGATGGCTTCCGACTTACAATCATGAACGATGGTCGTCGGCTTTCGACGTACGACCACGAGCCATTGTCGAAGGCTCCTAATTTATGACCACGATCGATCGTCGACTGCTACCAACTTACGACCACCAGCGATGGTTGACCGCTCCGGACCTACGATCACGCGCGATGGTCGATAGCTTCCGACTTACGACGATGAGGTGTGCTTGAGGGCTCCCAACCGATGACCACGAGGTGTGGTCGATGTCTTCCAACTTACAACCACAAGGTGTGATCGATGGCTTCTGGCTTACTTGACGGATTTAAAAACTTTTAGAACATGTATGTATGCATATTCTAAAAATTTTTACCACACGTGAGTTTCAGAACATGTAGTATGATAAATTTTAAAAAATCATAGTAATGCATGGGCATTCAACTAGTTAAATATATACAATGAATACATCAATGGTAGTACGTGCGTAGCTGGCTGGACGGGGAGACACAGAGCGACGTGCACGCAATGCCGGGCTGGCCTGGCCTAGCATTATCATCAGAACCGATCGAGTCCATCGATCGGATGCACCACACTCGCATGATCCGACCCCAAGGGCCATTAAGGCCAACACGGTATGTACCCCCAAGCGTACGAACAAGGCCCACACAACCTCCATCGCTTCCATGTATCACACCGACTCGACCATGCCGAGCCCAACATGGACCTGATCGCTCCAGCCTTTCACCACGCTATGTGCGTATGTGCCAGGTGCATGCGGTAGCAACACATGCATGTCGGTGTGTCTATGGGTGGGTTTTTTGCTTGGACTTATGTTTGTGGTTTTTAAATTCTGATCTATTTGTAAGAGGCAGTACGTAGAGAGAAATAGTCGCACGTGATTTTGATCAGTATAGCTGAACTTGGTACAGTTTATACTACAATTTATCTGCAGACCCTGTCTTGAAAAAACGTACCATTTAACGCCAAGTTACTGTAGAAATAGAAGGCAAAAACTAAAAATAAACCTAAAATAACTGAGCCTATACTGGAGTAACCATTAGTTAAGGAGGTGGATGATCATTGATGGAGTGTGGTTCAAAGCTAGGTACATGTCAGCTGTAACTCTAAGTCATTTGGGATTTTAGGTGATAAAAAGAATAGAGGAGAGTGAAAGATGTTATCCAGTATTTAACAAACGTTTTATGGATAGTTTTCTACTATTTATACCATGGTATATATAACTATATGGATAACCCATTAATTGTACGAGACCATTGCAAACAACCATATAGATAATTAATTGTATGAGTTGTCTTTAATCTTGTTTGTAGATAAGATGAAGATGTATTATGGATAACCATCATCTATACTATTACACATGCCCTAAGCCAAATGTTACAGGAGCGGTTAGCACCTAGTTAACACGAATCTTCTGTGGCTGAATAACAAGAGACAACAACAATAAAAAGGGACTAAGTCCACTTTACATCCCTCAACTACAGCCTCAGTCCAATTTTCAATCTTCAACTTCAAAACAGTTTACTTTTCACTCTTGAACTATTAAAACCTTCATAACACAACCTTCACACAAAACCACTCTGGTTTGATCTGACGTGGTAGTTGTTTAGCTTCAATGGTCCACTTTACAACCCTCAACTATGGCCTCGATCCGATTTTCAACTTTCAACTTTGAAACCGTGCACTTTTCACTCAATAACTATTAAAACCGATGCAAGAACACCTTCACACAAAACTGAACTGATTTGATTCCGACTTGGTGGTGGTTTTAGCTTCAATGACATCCTAATGGACAATGACACTAACGTAACATCCTAATACATAACGTAAAGTGATGTGTCATCATCTCTCAGTAATACTTTTATCATATCAGGAAAAGAATAAAATAAAAAAGGAAAAAGGGAGGGCCCACTAGTCAGCCTCTTTCTGCTATTCCCTCTTCTCAAAACCGTCTACATCACATCGTGTTCTAGAATCTCCTCCCTCACATCGTGTTCCATACTGTCAACTGCTCATAATAGAGGTTCTTCGTCTCTAGTGTTGTCAAGCTTCTCTGCCATAGTTCCTTACCTATCTTTTGATGTGTTTGTTTTTTTGCCTCTCTTCCACCGCAGTGTGTCACCTCCATGACCTAACCGCCACCAGTACCCACCATAATTGCCTACCCAACATAGTGCGCCTCTACTTAAACCACCATCAATGTAAAGTTCCTTATATCATGAGCATTCCATTTTGTCCTCACTCTGACTCTCTACCACCCCATCACTGGCACCATGCTCAGCCTGCCACCTCCTAGAGCTCTCCATCCATGTCTTACTCTGTTTGAAAACCACTTATGAAACCAACCTAGGGTTGAAAATGAACGGTTTTAATATTTCAAGGGTGAAAAATATACCGTTTTAAAGTTGGAGGTTGGAAGTTAGACCAATGTCAAAGTTTAGAATCGTAAAGTGTAACACCCCAGCCAATCATTGACCTGGAATGCTACCAAACTAGTAATGTAACAAGGATAAACTAAATACGTCTAACAAAATTTCGGCAGAACCTCCCCTGAAAAGTTATCTATGCCAGAGGTTTCAACAAGCAGATTTAATAAGAATAAATATCCAACATGTATTTCGACCAAGACTAAACAAAATTGACTATAAGTGACTAGGACATTCATAGGAGTAGCATCTTAATAAAGAACAGGAACACCATAAATATTCTATTCATTTATTACAGTTTAATTTCAGCAAGCAATGATCATAAAGATACTTAAAGTAATTCATTCTTCTACTATTTAATTTCTTCCTTTCTTGCCATTATGGGTTGATCGTGCAAAGTGTAACAAGACTAATCATTCCTTTTCCCCATGCATGCCGATCTCATAAAAATACCTAAAACACAACAAATAATAAGGGTGAGTCCAACGATTCAGCAAATATAACAAAGGGTAACAAGAACATACATGAACACCATTTCATAAGAACATCCAACGGTTACTTATATAAATCATGCTATGCAGTATGTTCAACAATATCTTTATCTCTTTCTCGTTTGCATTTTACCGATAATGCAAAGTGTGCATCCGTCGATGCACACCCATGCCTGTACCATCTGGTACAGGGACCAATTGCCCATACTCCGCAAGTATGGGGACCTTTAGCTCGTCATCAACATGACGGGGACCTCAGCAAATGCTTGGTCATCACATGACCAAGACTTCAATAAGCCAACATGATGCATATGTATGAAAGTCTCAATTTAATAAAAACATGCATCCACAACAACTTTGCACAAGGAATACTCATGAAATTCATAACTTACAAACAACCATGAACATTAATAGGTGCTCCTTCATCACAACCATGAACACAATTGCTCACAATATAAATCAAAAATTGACATTCCACAATATCAATTTAAACCATCATTATACTTACCTTAACCGTGAGAGGACGAAGGATGTGCAGAAGGTGCTGCCCCCGGGATTAGTCCACCACCTGAATAATAATTATAACGCATGCTAAGATTACTGTAGTGGACC
The DNA here is from genome assembly GCA_036346575.1 of Dendrocalamus sinicus. NCBI lineage: Eukaryota > Viridiplantae > Streptophyta > Magnoliopsida > Poales > Poaceae > Dendrocalamus > Dendrocalamus sinicus. The sequence goes on along the minus strand of CM070653.1, from coordinate 6,178,812 downwards.
ATAAACTATATAAAAACAATCACGAACTCGCAAAGACGTCTAACTCGACTTCAACCCCAAATCCTAAGGGTGTGTTTGGTTGGGCTTCCTGGAGGTGCTTTTGCTTCTAAAAAGCCAAAAGCTAACCAAAGGGGTGGCTTCCAAAAGCTGCTCTTGGAGAAAGCTACTTTTGCTACTGTTGATTTTTCACAGCACTTCCTCCCCTGCTTCCACCGGCTTTTTCCTCCGCAGCCACTCGTTTTTTCCCCTTTTCCCCATCCGCATGCGCGTGAGGGAAGCACTAGGGTTCCCGGCGGCGGTGGGTGCGTGAGGGCGGGCGCGAGGGTTCCCGGTGGCGGCGCTTCTCTGGCCGCTCCGCTCTGCTCCGGTCTGCTCCGCTCCATCCGCTCCGCTCTCTCGGCTCGGCAGGCGCGTGAGGGCGGGCGCGAGGGTTCTCGGCGGCGGCGCTTCTCCGGCCGCTCCGTTCTGCTCCGCTCCGGCCGCTCCCTCCGCTCCGGTCCAGCATCTCTAGTCTCGGCTAGGGTTTGTGCCCGGCGGCGGCGCTTCTCCGGCAGCTCCGCTCCCTCCGCTCAACTCCGCTCCCCCCGACAAGTATAAAACTTGTGCTGGTAGAGATTTTTGCTGTCATGTGCATGAGACAATATGCAAATCCTTGTGCTGGTAGAGACAATATGCATGAGTATAATTTGTGCTGGTATAAAACTTGTGCATGAGTAAATGCAGACAGATGAAATTTGTAGTTGCTAAATGAAGCTAAATGAAATTTGTGCTGGTAGAGAGCAACGCAGGGAGGCATATTTGTGCTGGTAGAGTATAATTTGTGCTGGTAGAGTATAATTTACGGATGCCTATTTCTCTCGGTGAGCAAGCAAGCATATGAAGCTAAATGACATTGAAATTTGTAATATGCAAACCAGCTTGCTAAATAATTTTTTTGTTTGATTCAAGAATGGGTGATAAGGCAGATTGGGGTGATGCTTTTGTGAGGCATTTGATTGATGTCTGCAAAGGAGAGATAGAAGCTGGGAATAGGCCGATGGGAATTTTTACTAAGACTGGTTGGAAAATTTTGGTATCTAAGTTTGAAGAAAAATCGAGTCAGAAATGAACAAAGAAACAATTGAAGAACAAGTTAGACAATATGAAAAAGGAATATACATTGTTCATGGAGTTCAATAATTATGCCACTGGGCTTGGATGGGATGAGGCAAAGCAAACTGTTGGCTGCTCTAAGGAATGGTGGGATGAACACCTTGCGGTAAGATATGGTGGCATTGTTCATTATTCTTTTTCCATGCTTTGATATGGTGTGCCTTGCTAACTTTTCCCATTTAATTTAAGAGATGCAATAATCCCGACAAAGGAATCAAATGCAACCATGTGAGGTTTAGAAAATAAGGGCCGAAGCAACTTGATGATCTGCATATATTATTTGACATGGTACATGTTACTGGGGCTAGTGCATCCTGTCCTGGAGATATATCCTCTAATGAATCAAGTGATGAGGATGTGGCTGAGGTACAAAAAAACTCCAGATAATGATGATGTAAAGCTGGCTGCTTTCAATTGTTGTGTTGTGAACCAATATTTACTTCTCTATGTTGTGCTTCTTTCAGAAAATATTGTCTCTTTCAGAAATTAATATCTTGTGTAGATGGATGAAAACTTGGAAGATTTGGACAAAGAACGGCAAAAGGGACTACTCCTGCTAGTTGAACTTTCCCAGCATGCTGCTGTTATTGGTCAAATAGGCAAACTGTACACTGAGCGGTATTTGCACAAAGGTGAATACAGGGAAACACCAGAAACTGGAATTCAGTGGGTGATGAGGTGCATGGGTCGTCCGTGGTACTTTTATAAGATGTTTCGGATGAGCACCGAGGTTTTCATGGCACTTCATGAGTTGCTAGTCTCGACCTACGGTTTGACCTCAACTAACAATGTTTCATCCATTGAGTCATTGGCGATGTTCTTGTGGATCGTCGGAGGACCCCAATCATTTTCACAAGCTGAAAGTCGTTTTACACGGTCACTCTGGACAGTTCACATCAAGTTTCACGAAGTATTGAAGTGTTTGCGCAAGTTAGCTAAGGACAATATTAAGCCAAGAGATCCTACTTTCTGTACGAAGCATGAAAGGGTCAAAGAGGACCGTTTCTGGCCTTACTTCAAAGGCACTATTGGAGCAATAGACGGTTCACATATTCCAGTGGCAGTGCCAGCAGAGGAAGTGGTTAACCACATATGCCGACATGGATATACATCTCAGAATGTGCTAGTTGTTTGTGACTTTGACATGAGGTTTATCTTTGCGGTTGCTGGTTGGCCGGGTTCTGCACATGACACACGGATCCTCAATCATGCATTGGCAAATTTTCCTTCATTTCCCGTGCCTCCTAAAGGTATCCATGGTTCCTTACTAAGTTAGCAATACTTGTATTATTATTTGCCTTTGCTGATTTGGTTTTATAGGAAAATATTATCTCGTGGACTCTGGTTATCCAAACCGAATAGGGTATCTTGCCCCTTTCAAAGGAAGCACGTACCATATACCAGAATTTCGGCATCGTTCTGGGCATCCTCCTCAAGGGAAGTACAAGGTGTTCAATTTCTTGCATTCATCCCTTCGAAATGTCATTGAGCGGGCTTTCGGAGTCTTGAAGCAGAAGTGGTGTATTTTGAAGGGCATGCCAAGTTTCTCAACTCGTACTCAGAAGCATATCATTCTTGCTTGTCTGGCGTTGCATAATTTTATTCATGACAGCAATTTGCATGATATGGAGTTCGATAGATGTGATGCTGATGAGGTGTACTTGCTAGAACAGACAAGTGCCACGGCACAAACACAAGGAGATGAGAGTCCAGATGTGGAGAATGAGGACACCATGAATACCATTCGCAATAGGATAGCTGATGCTTTGGTTAGTGCAAGAGGGGGATAATTATGTTGACGGAGGACATCATTATATGAGCCCTACATCTTTTGTAAAATGCTATCGTTCTATTTATGTGGACCATATGTTAATGCTGGATGCAAAACTTAGAAAATTTAATTTTCCCTTTGTAAAATCGTCATTTACATGCGAATCAGTGAACAATATAGTGTTTAAGGATCAATTTGCATATAAACAGTCTCTCAGGCCTACAGGGGCATTACAGGTATTTCTTACCAAACTTACAGTCACAGCTGTTTCAACCAAAAGGCTTTCAGCTTTTCTCACAGCTCTCAGCTCACAACAGCTTTCTCACAGCTCACAGCCTACAGCAGCTTTTTCAGAAGCCACAGCCCAACCAAACACACCCTAAATATCGATCTGTTCCCTCTATGGACAGTCAACTTCAAAAATCCATATCTAATGGTATAGGAGTCCAATAAGGTGTTCTTAAACTTTCTGGAAAGATAATTAAATTCTCCAACTAAACCTAGTTGGTGAACCTCCCTGAATCGGCCAAATTATACCCGCACAAGCCAGTTTTTTAAAACATCAATTTCACGTTGGGTTCTCGGGATAGAGTACTAAAAATACCATAACTTTCGGTACGAGTGTCCGAATCATGAATTCTTGAGCTTTCTGGAAAGATGAGACAATCATCTACAACTTTTGTTATACTAAGCTTCTCTAATTCTCCCTTTTTCTAATCGCCCAACCCAATATACCAAAACCTAACAGAAAACCCATAAATCTGCAGAACAGTCCCACTAATAAAATCATAACTTCTGCTACAGAGGTCCAACAACGTGTTCTAGAACTTCACGGAAAGATGACGATGTCCTCTACAATACTCTAGGAGACGTCCAGAACCGAATCCACACGAAACTATATGAAAATGACCATCTAACACAATCTGTCCTGAGCAGACCACAATACCGACATTGCTACAACAATTAAATATGCATCTAACCGGGGGGAATGGGGGTTACTCTTGATGAACCGCTGAAGAATACGATGAAAACCATGCGATCTCTCTCTCTCTCCCTTCCTTTTCCCTTTTTCCCTTCCTCTTCTCTGTCTTCCGGATCAAAAACGCCTCCCGGCGATCGATCTCCTTCCTCCGCTCGACCGGCAGCAAAGGGGATCTCTTTCACCAACAGCAGGGGGCTTCAATGGAGGAGGAGGAGGTGGTGGTGCTGCTGGACAAGGGGGGCGCAAGGGGGGAGAGGGAGGCGGCGGCTCAAGGGAGAAAGAGGAGGGCGCTTATGGGCTGGCGGCTAGGGTTTGGGGGCGGGGCGCCTCCCCCCTTTGGCCGGCCACTACTTGGGCCAGGGCCCAGGACCAGGTTGCTGTGGTTTTACAAAAATCCCCCCCTAAAATCCCTGTTAAAGTCTTTTCTATTTGGCCCTTTTTCCCCGTTTCCCCGATTAATCTATTCTCTCTCGAATAACATTTGGGGTATTACATAAAGTGGACTTGTTCTCTTATTAAACCAATCTAGGGTTGAAAAATGAATGAATTTAATAGTTCAAGGATGAAAATAAATAATTTTAATGTTGGAGCTTGAAAATTGGACTGAGGCCATAGTTGACGATTATAATGTGGACTTGTTCGTAAAAAAGACATGTATGATGTAATACATTGCAAGAGCTAGCAAGTTCTGGGCTTTTTGGCTCCAGGCTCAAGCTTTCGTTCTTCATTGTAGGCCCAAAACCCATGGTTAAGCAAGATGGCAAATAACTAGTAATTCAAAAGAAATGCAGGATTGTAAATTCAATGATTTGCTAGGAAGATATGAAAACAATTATGTGACATGTGTGTGTGTATGTGAACATCTTGTTCAAAATTTTCAATTTATCTGTATTTTGTTTGAGTTTAATTTTTTTGCCAAATCCAAAAACTCCCTTCAACTTTCTGCTTTTGTCTCTTTCTTGTGGTAGCACCTGGATACATTGAGTAGTCCGCCACAGGGGCAAATCAACACACAGAAGGCGTAGGCCCAGTTGAAGAATTCGAACAAGAAGGCAGGTAACATATCTTTAATCATGTTGAACCCATATTACTTAAATATCTTTATTTTCATTTATGTTATTTACCCACTTTTATTTATCTAAAGTAATAATTTGGAATGACATGATAAATAGTTAGATCCTACTAAAACTGTATAGTGCTCTTAAGAAATTACTCAAATCTAATCCTAATCATACTTGCTTTCATTGTGAGGATAGCAAACTTAAAGTGAAAAAGGACTAAAATACTTCTTCATTGTAGGATTGAATCTTGTAAATATTGTTTTAAGCTCACAATTGAACTTGATGCTCTTAACAAGATACTTGAGGACAAATGAAAAAAAAGAAAAATCCTTGTTCTTTGCTTTATCTAAGAAAGTAATTGATTCTGTTTCCTATGCATATTGTGCTGAAATCAGAGGTAATTTGGATGAGATGCATGAGATATTTTGAGTCAAGTTCAAAGAGTTGTTGGGTAGGTTAGAAATTTCTCTTGTGTGCCTTGTGAGGCTTTAAAGGTTGAGGTAGCAGTCTATAAAGAGAGATATGCCAGGACAATCAAGAACACTTAGTCCACATGTGAGAACCTAACCCAAAATGATTTACTTGAACTACTAAGAATGATGTGGCTTCTCACTGAAAGACTTTAAAATGGTACTAAGGGTTGAGCCTACTTAGCGGGAAGCCACTAGATGATTGGAGCCAATAATCTTACCCTGGGATTGAGGCTTCAATATGATTTGGTGGTATTGTGCTATAATGCACATGGTATTTGAATGATAGCCTCGTCTATGGTAAGTAAGGACTATACCCTTATACTAAGTAAGCTGTAATATCCTCAAAATCAGGGCACTTGAAAATTTGTAAAATTTTAAACTTTTTGGTTTGTACCTTATTAGCATTTGGTTTTTATAGCTTTTGATTGAGGTTCCTAAGAAATAAAATTCATAACAATAAAATTTAGAAGAAAAGTGCAATATATTAAACAAGATTGAATTGGAATTTGAATATGAAAAGATGATCCAGAAACTAAGCAGGAGATTTTACAGTAAAAATTAGGGTAAAAGAAAACCAAGCATGAAAATGGAATTTAAATGCAAAATACATTTTATTAAATAAATCATGAACTAAAATAAAACTAATTGGAAATAGGAGTAGAATTGAAGTCAATAGTCCAATAATTTAAATTCTAAACTTTTTAACTATTTTTGAATTCAAACATGATTCAAAATCAGCATAACATAAATTGAAATCCGAATTTAAATTTTAAATACAAGAGTGGAAATTTGAAAGAAAATAAAAAAGGGAAGTATAAATTGGGCTTGGCCCATTTCTCCTCTCCCTCTCTCTTGGCCCGGCCCAGCTGTGCCAGTGTACACGGTGCGCTCTGCCCCTACTTTGGTTGTGCCCACGCTATGTTAGCCCTAGAGCCGCCTAATGCTTTGCGCCACCTGGTCATGCCCTATCCATGCCAACAAGCACCCATGCATCACCTGACCCTGGCCAATAGTTCCCCATGCACGCTCGCTCCAGCCCTGCTCATTCCATGCACTGTACCGCGCTCGCACTCGCGCCAACCATGTGCACCAAATCCCGCCACACTTCTTGACCAAAGCGCCACCACCTTCACTCATGTTCAAATTTCTTTAGCCGCATCATCGCTTGCATTCAATTGCACCTAGATATTGACTGCCGCACTAGTTTTCCCCTGACTCACTATCACATCGGCTCACATTGTCCTAGCGATAGGCCGTGAGAGCTACTCTCCAAATCGTGCTATGACACCTTATTAGCCAGCCTTGTCATGTGTGAGCCATCGCCTCCTAGCTCCTAGCCTTGTCAAATTTAAGTCACTAGGATATGTCATCGCCACCATGGTACTCGACCCGCATCACCTGGTTGCCTGGATGCCTATAAGAGCCATGCCATGCCCCTCAAAGCATTACCACACCTCACTCCCCTCCCCCTCTGAGCAATTGCCCTCCCATAGCCCGTAGCTCACCAGAGGTGCTTTCTTCTCCAACTCTGGCAACTGCCATCCCTGCCACTACGATAAATAGTGGTTCAACATGGAGCACCCTAGTAGCTCCTCTTACCTTCCTGGCTCACCAATCAGGACAACGACCACCATTGCTCGCTGTTGTCATGGTCCAACCTTCCACCACCTTGGGTCCATGTCTCCATGTCACCTCAGTCTTCCTCGAGCCCAACTCCTCAGGTAGCTTTCTTGTAGTCCATAGATGTTCTCATTACAAGGAATTTGCATGCCTCCTCGTCGTTTGTTGTGTTTCCGTGCTCCCTATCACCGCTACCACCTAGCTTTATCGCCAACCACCACGTAAGCCAAATTAGGCCATGGAACTTAGCCTAGAAGTGCGAGCCAAGATGAGGGTTTTGTTTTAGGCCTCCCCTCAGACCGTTGTGCCTCTCCTCGCCAGTGACAAGCTCTGCTCTCTTCAGCGGGAGGAAGAAGAAGACTGTATCATGGTAGTTAAGTTTAAACCATGATTAATTAAATCTAATGACCATGCTTAGCCATCCATTAACCTCGCTGACCCGTGGGCTCTTCACTTTTAATTAAAGTTTAGTCTCTATGATATATGGCCCCCAGCCAATTAAAACCCTTAAAACTAGTTAAGTGAGCCATAAGCTACTGACAAGTGGGCCCATCCCACTGTGGCTACAATGCATGGGTCCAACCTATCAACCTCTGAGGATTTTCTTTTGGAAATTAATTCAAAAAGAAAATAAAACCCTGTGGACCTCACCTGTCATACACTGTGCCTTGTTCAATAGAAAGCAAAATTAAAAATCTCTGGCCCCACTTGTCAGTGAGAGAGATTCTCTCTCATTTGTTATATTTTGGAAATAACTCAAAACTAAAACTTTGAGAGGACCGTTCTCATTCATCTTAAGTCCAAATTAAGTGAAATTTATTTTAAAATTAATCTAAATTCAAGATCTTTCTAATGGAACTAGAATCATGAATTTTGTAATTCATTTTAATATTTCATTTGAATTTAGTTTTATTTTGTTGGTATTTACTCAAATTTACGTGTACTCATTTAATAGCCTGCGAAGATCAAGAAAAACAAGAGTTCGAGATAGGCCAAAGCCCTCAAAGTCAAGTAATTTGTGAGCAAGGTGAGTTAATACTTTACTCATATTGAACCTACATTTTATGCAAGTTATATCTGTTGTAGGGGTGGCCCCCACCTAAGCCCAACCGGCCTGTTAGGAGGTTGTAAAGCCCAAAATGGGGCATGTATAATGACATAACTGCCCTTGAGAGGGATACTTGGGTGTAAGGTCATAACTGTAAAATGCTCCCCATGTGAATATATAAGCCATCCAGGCCATGGGGAAAACCCCCCCAAGCATTGCTCACCTAACTCTCCACTACCATACTCTCTCTCTATTTGGTCTGTAACCACAACAGTTGGCGACGTCCGTGGGGACAACAAGAGCAAGCTCCAAGATCTGAAAAAGGATGGCACCGAAGAAAACTTCATCAGCGGTGGTGGAGAAGAAGAAGAGGAACAAACGGAGCACATCAACACCAGAGCTTCAGCATCGGTGATTGTGAATGCGAGCGCCGACACCAGCGTTGTAACTGCGAACGTCGACGTGCATGGCGCGACGATCGACCCCACCGCTGGTGCAACGGTCGGCATCGGTAGCACCGACCGGTTTGTGGGGAGTGGTGATGTCGACGCTCGCGCTGGCACGACCACCGCCCCCACTTCCTGTGTGGTAGAGGCAGGCGGCTCCCGCGACAACGTCGATCTCATCGTCGACTTCGGAGTCCATTGCACTGGCGCGTCAGGAGGCTCCGGAGCACAAGCCGTGGTTGCTGCCAGCCCAACAGTGCAACTCGCTGCTCCAACCGCCGCAACCACGTTGACGGTGGAGAACGCTCTACTAACGGCCCTCGGCACGCTGCAACGGGAGCTGGCAAACCTCAGCGGAGCTGTGCAGGATATACAAGAGGCTCAGAGCCAGCAAGTCCCGCCGTGCACTCTACGGAGTATAAATAAGACTCATGGATGTTATCTCTACGCGCACTCTACGGAGTATAAATAAGACGCAGCGGAGGCTCGTCTCTGCACGCACTCTATGGAGTATAAACAGGACGCAGCGGAGGCCCACCTCTGCGTGCACTCTACAGAGTATAAACAAGACGCAGCGGAGGTACACCACCTCCGCTAGGTGCCAGCTCCGCTGCCACCACTTCGAAGGGTAGGGGACGGAGCGCTCGAGCGTCTACTTCGGCTAGGCGCCAGCTCCACTGCCACCACTTCGAAGGGTAGGGGACAGAGCGCTCGAGCATCTACTTCGGCTAGGCGCCAGCTCCACTGCCACCACTTCGAAGGGTAGGGGACGGAGCGCTTGAGCATCTCCTTCGCCTAGGCACCAGCCCCGCTGCCACCACTTCGAAGGGTAGGGAACGGAGCGCTCACACGTCTACTTCGCCTAGGCGCCAGCTCCGCTGCCGCCACTTCGAAGGGTAGGGGACGGAACGTTTGGCCGTCCATAGACCTCTAAGTTCTATGAGTTGGTCGGAGGCAGGCGTAATTGTGAAAAGCGACGGGGGTATACTCCAACCAGTCTTTATTGCATTCGTGAAAAAATGTTTACAAGGGTGTCTGGCGATCAACATCCTCGAAGACCTAATGTACAAGCGTCCTTAAGCATCCAGGATCACTACTCGTCCAGCTCCACCTTGATGTACTCCCGCGCTGGAGCCTCGCCCGCCGAAGCCCGGGCCGCCCAAAAGTCCAGCGAATCCTTTGCCCATCGCTAGTGCCGAAGGCGTCGTCGGGTCACGAGGTCAGAGACTAGCAACCGGTCCCTATTAAGTAGCTGCCCAGAGCACAGCGATACATACAGTCAGAACATGGGGCAATTTCCACTTTATTCATAAAAAGGGGGGCGCGTACATTGCAACGCACGCCTACACACTAGAACCCCGGCATCACACCTGTGGGTTCGTGCCATGCCTCGCGGTGGTGGCACCGCCTTCGTCACGCCGCGGGACTTCATCAAGCCATCGGGTTAATGATTATCAAATTACATTCTATTTTGTAATTATGCAAATTATGTTTAAATTAAGACTATAGTTACATACCTATTAGTCATTGTGTTACTATCATGCCACATCCATTAAAATGTTTGAACACTTAATCATTGTCACCCTAGAAATTAATGGTAACCATACTAGTCATATATTGTATCTAAGCATCATGCTTAGCCTTGCTTAGATACCCAGGGACATTAAATTACCCTAACATCATATTCAAAACATGATACTGGTTTTGGACAACCATTGGTGGAAAATGGCTGATGTGTTGAGATAACTTAATTTTATGCTTCTCAAAACCCTAAAACTTGCTTTACATGTCTGGGTGGACGGTAAGAGTGGCTAGTGTGGATGGACGATGTGAGTGTGTTTTATCTTAGAACTGCCTAGATAACTCGAAGGACTAAATACTGTTGTGACCTCCCAATGTAAAATAGTACAACAACAAGTCTATAATGGGTATGACTTGGCTAAATAATTTACCAGACCTTGGAATCATCTCTTATGGTGGAGGAATGGAGTTGGTGAATACGGATTATGATTTAGCTTGAATGGGATACCAAGTAGAGGGTAATGTTTGCCCATTGTGCTAGTCGTTGGGAAGTTGCTGTACTCCCACTGTGCTAGTTGTTGGTGTAAAACTTCCCGCACAACTATGGGTCCTTCTTTGGAAGGGGTTAACCCATAGGTTGAGATCATGAAGGGAGGAGATATTGTAAAGGCCTCGTGGTGATCTTCTTGATCTATATGACTAGGGAATCATGTGGAACATAATGAGATATTGTCTCTTGTGGGTAAAATATACAACCTCTACAGAGTGAAAACTGTTCGAATAGCCATGCCCACAGTTATGGGTCAGCATGGGAACTTACTCAAGTTAGTATCTATTTTTAAAAACTTTGTGGGTGGAGCAAAAACCTATTGGGTGGATGTAGCCCTGAATTTGGATTTACCTGGGTGGACATAGCCAGTGGTCATAATGGGGAGATGTAGCCCTGGTAGCAAAAACTAGCATTGGTGGATGGAACTATATAACAGGTGGATAGAACCTCCACTATTATTAATATTGCACACTCATACTTTCTTTTATTAAAACTGTTAGAATAGTCCCACATTGGTTGTGGAAGGGCTAAGGATCTAACTTAAAAGTGGAGGAGTCCCTCACCTTATTGGCAAGCTTTTGGGGTGAGAAGACCCTTACGATCCAACAAGTGGTATCAAAGCCTGGTTCTAACATCTCTGGGCCCAATGGACACTAGTGTGTGAACGTCTGATGGATTGTGACCCTGAGGTACCATCGGTGTATAGTGAAGGGACCCAGAGGGACCGTCGTTGTATGGTGAAGGGGCGGTGAAGGGCTACGGGACACTAATGTGTGAAGGGGGAGATTGTTGGAATAGTCCCACATTGGTTGTGGAATGGCAAAGGATCTAACTTAAACGTGGAGGAGTTCCTCACCGCATTGGCTAGCTTTTAGGGTGAGAAGGCCCTTACGATCCAACAAAAACATGTTTTGGTAAAAGTGCTAAGTCATAGGAATTTCTACTTATGGTAGTTTTCAATTAAATGCCTTTGGCAAATAAAAGAACCCGAGCATATCTTTGTCGACCCTTACATGTATATCATTGCATTCTGTGTGTTAGCTCATGAAGCATGGTAGATTGTGCTCACGTTCGCTTACTCAATAAACTCAAAACCCAGGGAGCCAAATCACTACGCGTGTGATGATGCACATGGAAACGATGGTGAAGAAGATAGGAAATTAGGACGATCTTAAGTCACTCTTGTCTCAGCCAAGCAGACTATAATGGAGATTGTATGCACATATATTATCTTAGCTTGGATAATATCTATTGTACATATTTTAGCCCTAGTCACTTGTGGCAACTTATGGCCTTACCTTTTGTTTACTACTTCCGTTTCTACTTTTGTAATGTAAGTATTTGGCCTGGTGGACCCTACATGTAACTATACCCATTGTGGTGATATGTAATATTAATGCATAGTATGGTTTGTGTGATGTATGAAATAATTCAACATTGTATATGTGAGTACTATCTACTGATGTAGGGAATAGTGCAGTGGAATCACAGAAGACTTTGAATTGGCAAAATCTGGGTTTGACAGCGTTGGTATCAGAGCATACGACTGTAGGGTAAAGAACCATGGCAAGAATGGCCGTTAGCTAAGGACATGGGACTTATTTTTGAAAATTAAGAAAAACGAGTTTCCAAAATATAGCATACTACTTCTACTTATCCCTCTTAGTTCTGGACTTATCTTCCTCCCTTGATATTTTAAATTGGATACTTAAACTCTGGTGCTTTAAATTGTAGATGGTTAGATCGACAACTAATGGACTGTGGGATTACTTTGCTCGTAGCCTAGATAAAGGTGACTTCACTGACATCTTGCGCAGTTGATGCAGTATTTGGATTACAATCACCAACCCATTTTTTGAGGCCAAAAGACTTTAGAGGGAATCAAGGAATCATGGATAATGGAGGTATTCATATATGCCAGAGATGGCAAGCACTAGCCTCACACCTTAAGGAGCCTTCACAGGAGTACTATCGCCAATGCCTTCCAGAATGCTACCCGTTTAGCCTATGCTCGCTTGTGTTAGATTCATGAGGCTACCATGCTGATGTCTCCATTCTACTTCATGCTGATGTCTCCCTTCTACTTCTACCCATCCCACTAGGAGGGAGCACACCATTGTGAGACATTTGTTCTAGTTGCTGAGGATGATCCACCACTGACTCATTAGGTCCAACTCACATGAGTGATAGGGGCCACCTGCATTAAGGCAATGAGATCACCAACCTTTGCCAATGTAATATTCTAATTTTTGGAGTATTTTTGGTGCTTTTAAAATAAAATTACCATTTGGATTTTGCTTGAATTAATTAAAGCTTAATTTGAAATTTTAGCAATGGCTGTGTTAATGAGCGCGTGTGTGCATGCTAGTCGGTGCGGTTCGTGCTAACTCGCTTGGTAAGTAACTTTATGAATTATAGATGATAACTTTTTGGGCACGAGACAGTAACTTTGCAAATGTAACTAACTTGATAAATTATAAATGATAAGTTTATGTGCAGGAAATAATAACTTTACCCTAACCAAGAACCCTACTAAATGATAACTTCATGAATGCATGGTCTCTTGCGCCAGGTGATTACGGTCTGACACATGCACGCATGCAGTAGGATGGAGGAGAATAAGTGCACTTGACTTGTGATTTTTTATCTTATTTACAAGGTAAAATGTAAAATATATCTTTCATCGAAAGTCCAATCTGCAATCCGCTTACACCATTGTATTCGAAATTACAAGCTTAACAAAATAAGATCTATGTTGAATATATTTTGATGCTGCGAAATTCGTGTCATTAGAACTGTAGGTAACTTCATGAATTATAGATGGTAACTTTTGTGAATGATATAGTAATTTTGCCAAGTGTAAATAATTTCATGAATTATAGGTGATATCTTTATGTGCAGCTGATAGTAACTTTACCATAATCAACAACCCCACTAAATGATAACTTCATGAACTGTAAGTAACTTCATTAATTACAGATGATAACTTTTTGTGCATGATATAGTAACTTTGCCAAATGTACGAAACTTTATGAATTATAGATGATAACTTTATATTCAGAAGATAGTAAATTTTTATAACTAACAACCCCACTAAAAGATATCTTTATGAATTTTAAGTAACTTCATAAATTATAGATGATAATTTTTTGTGTATGATTGGCTGATTGGTGGGTTGGTGGGATGATTGGTTGGATTGGTGGGTCACGTGTTTATTTTACACGTTGCTACTGAATAGTACTTCTATTTTTAGAAATTAAAAAGATTTAATGTGACTAAAATAAACTTCAATTAATTCAAAATCTGTTTTTAATTGGATTCCTTGTATTACAAGGAATGTTTTGGTATTTGTTGGCTATTTTCTAGAGCTCAAAATTCTTTTTTCTCATTTCTCTGAAATTTGAAAAGGGTTGAAAAAAATCCTTAAAGCCTTTGGGCTAAGAACCCAAAAGCCACCGCATTTCTTCTCTGCCTTGGCCAGCTGACCACCCCAGCCCGATTCACCTAGGCTGTATGATTCACCTCATTGCCACGCATCATGATCGCAATCGCTCGCCCTTCCTTCTCACTCGCCGGTTGTCCGATTTGTGCCTTTTCACGTATCGCCCATCTATGTTACCACATGTTGTAGCCATGCACACCTCACTAAGCTGTCGCTGACTATGAGTCCCACTATCCGTTCCGTCATTTCCCGATCGGGAATTCATCTCCGAGTCCTTTGTGCTACCGTCGCCTATCGTCTCCGACCATGACTCTTCGCTGTGTTTGCCTCAGAGTTCATGCCACACCCATCTTGGAGTTTGCATCGTTGTGCTTTAAAAGTGCACGAGCCATCTCGACTTCTGCATCCCGGAGCCACTTGTCACCTTTGTCTTGCGCCATCGTCACAACCGTCACCCATGCCAAAGCTTTGCATCGTCATCATATTCTTCACTGACATCGAGTTCTCATTGGAGTTCCAAGCATTGTCACTTGTTCATCTTTCAAGCTGTCGCCATCATCTCACTGCCAGTGAGCCCCTCCGCCGAGCATAGCCTTCTTCCATTGTCCACCTTTGCCACCAACCAGCCATGTGCCTGGCTTCGCCGCCCGTCGCCTCGCCCGCCGCGTCGTCCCTTCGGTCTCCGAAGCATCGCCCGGAAGCCACACTGTCTTGCATTAGTGCTTGCATCACCTAGCGCCATGTCACCCTAGAAGTTTCCATGAACTTAGTCCACCATGAGCCATAACCATGCCATGTAGGTCTGATGTGTCAGCCACTGTTCCATAGACCTAATCTTTTATAAACCCATGAACCAAGCGTGTGGACCTGGTCCATAGAACAATGCCCACATGTCAGACCTGAGCCAATTTTCTTTAGAAAAACAATTTGGCCAAAAACCAAAAAGCCTTGCTGGCATCATAAATCAAGTTTTCTTTAGGAAAATAAATATAGAAAAGCCAAATAGTATCTTTTCCTTTTTTTAGATTTAAATTTTCTAAGAGCTTGTTCTTCTTCGTCCGAACTCCGATTGATCCGATTCTTCTTCCTAAATTTATATAAAACTGAGATATATCTTTTGGTTCTACTTGTGTAGTTTTTAGATTTTATTTGAATTTATTTGTGTTTGTTTGCTTTTTCTCTTATTAGATAACATCTTCAAAGTAGTAGAAGCAGGATCTGATGTTCAAGAGTTAGTAATTGAGTAAAGCCAAGGCAAGTCATGATCTTTGATCATGTTGAACTTATGATTTCAAATCTAATTATTATTATTTTGATTTAAATTATTATGCATTGCTAATTTGTTACAAGCCTTTGTACTTGGTTGTTATTAACCAATTTGATTAATTCCCTCCTTGATAATTTGAATGCCATGACTCAATTGTTATCATAAGATGGGTAAGTATCTAGCGATACAATATTAGTATCCATTGGGGTTATACATTAAGTATACTTAGCCATGCTTATTATTTCATTGGGTTCATCACCACATGTTGATTAATTAATTAATTTTGACTTAACGAGATATTGAATTGTGGTGATCAACCACAGTTATAAAATTTATGTACCATGGCATGGGTAGTGCCATTGGTGTTGGTTATACACAATAGTTTTCACTTGGACGAGTGATCGTGTAGTAAGACTAAGGACTTTGGGATGTGGATGCATCGCTTGGTTAATGACTAAGGACTTAACTTTATGTGCCATTGATCTAAACCTTATCGTACAACCACAGTCCAATGTGGGATGGACCTGGCTAATTAATTTACGATGTTTCAATCTTGATTTCATCATTGAGATGATGTGAATGGTTAGTTCATTTTTGGGTAATTTTCCACATGGTGCAAGAGAGGAGTTCTCTGACAAGGTGGTTAGCCTACTCGGCATCGAAATCTTAGCAAGCGAGATCAGTTTGAGATTGAACATTGTAATGCCTTGTCATGAATTCTCTGCCGCGCACCAAAGGAAGCGTGTTAATTACGTGGTATTATTATTGATCATGTCTTTTGGGTAAAGTTGTGCAACCTTTGCAGAGTGTAAAACTATTTGAATAGCCGTGTCCCAGGTTATGGACAAAGCTCGGTGATTTCATACAAGGGGTAGGGATTTAATAAAACTAGAATTAGGTTGGTTTGGAAGTGAATGACAGTTCACATGTGGTTTACTCAATTCCTTTGACTTATTTACTTATTACTCCTTTTCAAAGTGCAATTTCAATCTATTTACTGTAAAAAATCTAAATTGTTGCTTTCCGTAAAATAACTAATAAGTCGTCACTTGATAAGCCTTTGCATAATTATATTGCATCTTGTTACAAATGACTTGCTAACTCTGTGTACTCATCACTATATCAATTGTTGCTCAATTGGTGAAGAAGAATATATCAACCAGAGGTAACTGAAGGAGGATTCTTCGACGACTTCTTGGAGTAGGACTTTGCTTCCCAATTGATTGTCTGTGGGTATGTCGAATAGATACTATGTTTATCTTTGTTTTCTACTTCTAGATTTTGCTAAACCCTTCAGGTTAATATTTGTAAGCTTGGCCATAAGGTTGCTACTCTGATAAGTAATAATATTTGGATATTTCTTCATTAATCATGATCATGGTTTATGTTACATCTAAGTTTCCACTATGTGCACTAACGTGATTCTAGATTAGTGTAGAATACACAGAGAGGTCCGGATGTACATATTCTAGTCTCGACAGCCAGCTCCTTATTGCCAGCAACAGCCAGGTGGAGACTCTTCGTAGCAGACCTAATGGTACTAAACTCCCAGACATTGAATATTATATGAGGAATGGATTGATTGGCAAAACACATAGGGATAATAAACTATTCTAGTAGAAAGGTGAGCCTGACCAAATACCCTAGGTTAACTATAGAAGTTAATGTAGACCGTCCCTATCGATGGGGTTGTGCAATTCATTATTTGGACGATGTACCTTTGGAAGGAATGATTGCAGTACAATATTGCCCTAAGGTTTTTCTAGAAGAATTACTAGGCATTCCACCTAACAGAGACATAGAGCTTATCATTGACTTGAAGCTTGGAATATCTGCAATTTCCAAATAACCATACAGAATGGCAGTTAATGAACTTGCTGGCCAGCTTTTTGATTCCCCAATGTTTTCCAAGATAGATTTGCAATCAGGATATCATCAGTTAAATATTAGGGCTAAAGATATTCCTAAGATGGCGTTCACCAACCGATATGGCCTATACGAGTTTATGCTCATGTCTTTTGGGTTGATAAATGCTTCATCCTATTTCATGAACCTCATGAATAAGGTATTCATGGAATACCTAGACAAATTTATGGTGGTGTACATTGATGACGTTCTTATCTATTCCAAGAATGCCAAAGAATATGCTGAGCATCTGTGGTTAGTACTAAAAAAGCTTAAAGAGCATCAGCTATATGCTAAGTATAGTAAGTGTGAGTTTCGGCACATGATATCAGTTTTCTTGGTCATATTGTGTCAGCTGGAGGAGTAGCAGTCGACTCAGCCAAGGTAGACGTTGTTTTTGAGTGGAAGCAACCTACCTCCGTAACCAAAGTGTGGAGTTTCATTGGATTATCCTGATACTACATACGGTTTATCGAAGGGTTCTCAAAGATTACCAGGCCATTAACCCACCTACTCAAGAAGGAGAACAGGTATGATGGACAGAATCTTGTGAAGGAAGTTTTCATAAATTAAAGAAGAGGCTAACCTCTGCTCCAGTGTTAGTTCTGTCGGATATATGCAAGGATTTCAATGTATACTGTGATACCTCACGACAAGGTTTGGGGTGTGTATTCATGCAAGGAGGAAAAGTTGTGGCTTATAAATCAAGATAAATCTGCCCTCATGTGGAGAATTATCCCACCCATGACTTGAAATTAGCTTTAGTGGTTTATGCCCTGAAAATCTGGCATCATTACCTGATCGGTAATCATTGTGACATATACACTGATCATAAGAGGCTCAACTACATCTTCACACAATCAAATCTCAACCTAAGGCAAAGAAGATTGTTAGAGTTGATCAATGATTATGATCTAGGTATGCACTACCACCTTGGAAAAGTTATGTAGTGGCTAATGCTTTGAGCCATAAAGCATATTGTAGCAATGTTTATGGTCCAAGAACAGCAACCTGAGCTTTATAAGGAATTGATAGGACTCAACCTGGAGATAATAGAGCAAGGCACCATAGCCATAATAGAGATACAACGAGCCCTAGAAGATCAAATCAAGGCCTCTCAGAAAGGAACTTCTGGCATCTAGCGATTCAAGCACCTCATGGTGAAAGAAAAAACCTCCAAGATGGTTGAAGATCAACAGTGAGTTGTATGGTATGGGAAGCGTATTTCAATTCTGATGGGTCATGTGGAGGTGACCCCGAGTGTGTGATGAGTAATTGACATCAGTTTAGGAAGTCGAGTTTGGTCTGTGTGGTTCGGACCATGTCGTTGCGTGGTGCAATCGGCTTCGGTCGGACTTGGTCAAACTTGGTCGAAGCGATTAGAATGCTTATTTCTTGATTCGACAGGTTTGAGCTCCTTTATGAGTAAGTATGATTCATTGATGCTATTTATGCTTTCATGTGTGGAGCGGTGCTATGTGATGTGTTTCTTGTCTGTGATGGCTGCAAGACGTCAAGGCGGAGTCGTGGCGAGACACGAGGTGACCGGACTAGGCGTAGGTGGCGCTGAGGTCAGAACGGTCGGGATGTGTCGAAGACGGCCGAGACTTGAGATGGTTGCGAGGATTGGATGACAAGAGACGCGGAAGCTTCCCGGAAGATGCAGGAGGGGCGAATTGGTACTAGCTTCTTGGCTCCGCTTAGATTATTAACATGGTTTGCATCATCATTGGATAGCTCTAGCTAGACTATGATCATGGATGACTTGACATGCTAAGACTTTGCACTTAAAATTCAGATTGTAACTTACTTGGTTTAGCTAGCTTATACATGTCTTGTCATGATCTAGATAGCATGTTTATAAGTTATGTCTTGGTATAATACTTGTTGGTCATCTTGGATAATTCTCATGGCTCTAAATGCTTAAAATAATCAAACTTCAGCCATTTCATCCAATTCCCTGTCATATTCCCTCTTTTGCATCCTTGATGTGTTTATTGCCAAAAGGGCAAGAATAGAGGAGAAAAAGCCATTTGGGAACATTTTAGAGCTTTGGAGAACAATTTGCTCTTTCAGTTGTTGCTCTAGTGTTTCCTTCTGTCGACATGGTCATTAGCTTCATTTCCTTCCTTTGGACCATGTTTGACTTCTTTCTCGCATTTCAAACTCCACTTTGCGCTTTTTCTGGATTTGTCGATATACTCATCAAGGGGGAGATTGAGAGACCATGTGGAGGTCATCCCATGTGTGTGATGAGTAATTGACATCGGTTTAGGAAAGTCGAGTTTGATTTGGTTGGTTCGGACCTTGACGTTGCGTGGTGCAATCGGGCTCGGTCAGACTTGGTCAAACCTGGTCGTATGGGCTTAGGATGCTTAGTCTCTTGTTGCGACAGGTTTGGGCTGTTACTTGCCTTGATTACTCTTAATGCTCTGTTGATTACATGTTATCGAGCGGTGCTATTTGATGTGTTTCTTTTCTGTGATGGCTGCAGGACGTCGAGGTGGAGTCGTGACGAGACATGAGGTGACCGGACTAGACACAGGCGGTGTCGAGGTCAGAACGGTCGGAGGTGTCGAAGATGGCGGAGACTCGAGGTGGTTGCGATGCTTGGACGACAAGACACGAGGAAGCTTTCCGGAAGATGCAGGAAGGGCGTTTCGGTAAAAACGCAAAGCTGCATTAAAGGAAGCGGATTATGGATAAAGCACTAGAGTTGGTGAGGCTTAGCGGGTAAAGAGAGAAGCAAATCAATTAGTGGAGAGGTTATATAAGGAGGGTGTCTTCTGCATGGTCTTCATGGCTTTTTGGAGGTTGTTTTTGCTTTCTCTTTAGTTGTTGAGAGTGGGTGGAGGAGGCAGAGGGCTGTGTCCCCTTCGATGTATTTCTCTGTGTGTATGTGTTCTTGAGAGATAGGAGATGAGTTCTTGATCTTTCAAGCATGTATGGGGTTGTAGGGAAGGATTGAGTTGATACTCTATGTAATCATTCATCTCCCTTCCTCATTATCAATCTAAGATGGCCTTGTTTGAGTATGATTGAGTTCCTGGCTCTCTGTTGTTTATTTTCCTTCGATGCTTTCTATGTGAGATTTTTGAGTTTTTCGTTTTCTTGTTAATTCTTGCTGAGGAGTGGCAAAATGGGTTGCTTAGTGATGCGAATAGGTCTCAAGATCATCTGATTGGATTTTCCCAAGAGCAAAGTGAATGAATCAAAGATTTGCATTTTCCCTCCTTTCTTGTTCTTCAGTTCGTCTCTAGGGTTTTGGTGCTTTTCGCGTTTCCCTTCATGAGATGGCATGAAACTTGACATGTAGAGTCCAGAGGCTATTAAGTAGCTATCCTCAAAGTTTCATAGCCAAAGGATCAAAACTTGGGGAGTAATTTGATTTTTGGCTCAGCTCGTGCAAGATTTCAGTTTTTAGCCCTAATCTGAAATTATTGTTCTTTTCTTTGATTTGTTTATTTCCCAAGCCCACTTTGCTATTTAAAATATAGTTGTGTTCCTCTGGGACAAAAAGAATGGAAGAAATCCACTTTGTTCTTTGATTTTCGAAGTTCTGAAATTGTACTCAAATTTCAGGATTTTCAGAGCCTTCTCGGGTTGCCTGGGGACCGGGGGGGCGGTCAGACCGGCGCTCTTGGAGCGGTCAGACCGGGGAACAAGGGGCGGTCAGACCGCCATGTACTTGGCGGTCAGACCGGCGGCATGTGCCGAGTCAAACCGGCCCTTCAACAGCGGTCTGACCGGCCTCCCCTGGCAGCCTGTATTGCTTGATGGTTTTTGATGAGTTTTTGGCTTCCTAGTTTCTCTGTTTTCTGTGCTCATTTCCTCTGATTGCTCAAGTATCCAAAGAGTAAAATATTTCCCATTCATAGCTCTTCATAGCTATTGGAGAGGCGATTTACGAGTAAGTACTTGAGGGGGTCATTTTTAAAGAATCGACATTCACCCTCCCTCTGTCGCCTACTTCGATCCAACACAGGTTTTTCAGTCTACTCTCGGGCTGCTGGGATCAGGGGAGCAGTCTGACCGGCCCTTGGTAGGTGGTCTGACCGGTGCCTCAGAGGCGGTCTGACCGGCCATATAACGGCGGTCTGACCGGCCATATAATGGCGGTCTGACCGGCCCCAAGGCGGCGGTCTGACCGGCCCCTGAGGGATGGCAGCCGTTTGTTTACCCCTTTGAGCAGAGTGCTTGCAGCTTCCTTCTATTGCTTTTTGTCCCTGTGTTCTCTCTGTTTGGTTGAGGTTTCAGTAAGCGCTTGATGCCTTCTTCATAGCTTCATAGCTATTGGAGAAGAGTATTTTGAAGTAGGTACTTGTGGGGATCGAACTATTTTTTAAAGTCGACATTCACCCCCCTCTGTCGCCATTTCGGTCCAACAATTGGTATCAGAGCCGGTTAGCTCTTCTCGATAGATCTTAACCGGTCTCTAAAGCCATGGCGATATACAAGTAATCGACCAAGCCCCCGGTCTTCGATGGGATCGACTATCCTTTCTGGAAGAGCCGGATGGAGACCTACATCCAGGCTCAGGGCTACGCCATCTGGCGTAAGGTCAAAGTACGTTATGTTGTTCATACCGATGAGAACATCAACGCTGGAAACATGCTTGATGTTGAGGCGAATGCGAAGGCAAGGAACATCATAATCCAGGGGTTGAGCAGAAGCGAGTTTGATCGCATCTCTCATCTATCGTCGGCCTTCGATATCTGGGAGACCCTCGATGCATATCATGAGGGCACCACCCAGATTAAGACGGTTCGACAGGACTAGTTCAAGCGAGATTACAACAAGTTTAAAATGTTCGCTGGCGAGTCCTTGGATGAGTGCTTCGCTCGCTTTCACAAGATCTTGAGCAACCTCCGAGCGGTTGGTCTCACATACCCCGATTCGGATAACGCTCGCCAAATGCTTTCTGCTCTTGATTTGCGTGTTTGGGAGATGAAGGTGACCACGATTAAAGACACGACTGACCTCTCGACCCTGACTCTTGATGCGTTGTACTCACGCCTCAAGACTCACGAGATTGATATAGTCTCTCGTAGGTCAAAGTCGCAGTTGATGGCCTTAGTCACCGATCCCACTTCTGGTCCTTCTTCCGAGTCGCTTTGTGGTTTCTCTCTTGCTGCTCTCTGTGACATAACTGATGATCAGTTGGAGCAGCTTGCAGATGAGCAGTTAACCCTCTTAGCTAGAAAGTTTTCTCATGCTTACAAGAGAAGGAGGGACAAAAAGAGAGGAGGACGTGTGATCTGCTTCGAGTGTGGTGGCCCCAACTACATTCAGGCAAACTGCCCCTAGTTGGAGAAGGGCAAGGGCGACTACGGCGGTCTGAGCAAGAACGACTACATCAACAAGAACCGCAACAAGAAGCCACTTGCTCACGCTCAAGGCAAGAAGAAGTTCCGCGATCTTGGGAAAGCCAAGAAGCTCTTCTACCGCGTCCTCACCGCCTTCGACGACCTCGAGCTCAGCGAGGTGGAGGGGTGGAGCGACGACGATGGGACGGACGAGCAAGATCCCAAGGGCGGCGACGACTTCTCCGGTATGTGCTTCATGGCCCTTGAGGGCGAGATCAGCGACAGCGAGCTGCACTCCGACTCCGATGAGGTATACCCTTCATACGACCAGCTTAATGATGCTTTTCTTAAGCTAGGCAAATTCCATGCTAGATCTAGAGCTAGGGTTAGCGAGTTGGAGAAGGAAGTAGAGAGGTTTTCACGGGAGCTTACTTCACTTAGATCTGCTCCCTCCCATGACGATTGTGATGTATGTACTGCTTTGCTGGATGACATGGAGAAGCTAAGGACCTTGCATGATAGTGTGTCCTCTGAGCTCGACATGATTAAGGTGGAGAATATTAGTCTTCTTGCTGAACTTGAGATGAGTAGGGTAGTTCCTCTTTCATCTACTACTGTTGAGATTATATCTTGCACCTCATGTGAGGATAAGGACAATGCTTTTAGAGGTTTGTATACCATGCTTCTCGATCTGTCCGAGGCTTGTGAAAATTGCAATAATTTGAAGATGAACCTAAAACGGGCAGATCATAAAATTCCTGAATTACAAGCTTTTCTTCTTGAGCCTGTTGTTTCATGTGTGAATTGTCCCAAGGTTACTGCTGAGCTTGAAGCTGTCTCCAAACAGTTTCAAGAATTAGTTGATGACAACAACAGACTGGCTCAATATGCTTCTAAGGACCCTGTTAGCTCACCATGTATTAATTGTAACAAACTAAAATCTGACTTGATTGCATTGGATAAAAAACGTGTGAAGCTAACTAAGGACCTTCTACAAAAGCCACCTTCTACTTGTGATGTGTGTGCTGCTGAGAGGGAGAAGCCCAAGGGTAAGGTAAAGACGCCTAGCAACGTGAACCAATTGGCTAGCAGTAGGACTATCCATTCTGAATCGGCTGTGTGTGCACAAGCCATTCGTTCCTCTGCTATTGGTTCTTCTTCTACTCCCTTACCTTCTGTTGTTCCGTCTTCCCCCTGCTCTTCTTGCACCTCTTTCGGGAGTGTCAGTACCTTATGAACACTCTCGAGAGATTTGTAGGAGGCAAGAATAAGCTTAATCTTATCCTAGACCAATCTAAGATTTGTAGATTTAATCAGGGTCTAGGATATGATTTCTATGAGGACATGAGGAAGCATCCACTTGCTGTGCTTAGACCCATAGCCGCAGGTGTGATCGAGATTGAGCCCAGGACCGAGAAAGACCAATTTAAGTCAGCGGGCTTTGTCCAAGGGATTTCTGACACAAGGTGAGTTCACCTGCTGCTTCGGCCTCTCAGAAGGCGAAGTCTCACCGTGTTACTTCTACCTCTCAGAAGGTGAAGTACCACTGCACCTTCTGTCAGAAGGATGGACACTCGATCGAGTGATGCTTCAGGCGCGCCAAGATCGCGCGTAGAGACCGTGTTGCAGCTCTTAGGCGTATTCAGGGTCAGCCCAGACCTTGAGTGCATCTAGGACCAACACGAGGTCTAGGTTTGCTTCGGGTGTTTCTGATGAGTTTGGGCAGCATCGAGGACTTGGTTTTTCTGAGTTTTCTGGTTTTCGTCCTCATGCTCCCTTTGGTCATGACTTCCGCCGGTCTGTGGGTAGATCTCGTTTCCCCCGTCGAGATGGCTACCCGCGGCATGATCAGCATGTTGCTGGTGCTCCGACTCGCTCCCCCGTAGTAGTCGGACCCAGCAACAGCTTCAGGTCTACTCACAGGACTCACAGACCTTCTGCTTCCATGAGCGACAGAGAGCGTAGGGTAGTTAGAGGTCAGTCGTGTTTGACTACT
Source organism: Dendrocalamus sinicus (assembly GCA_036346575.1). Taxonomy (NCBI): domain Eukaryota; kingdom Viridiplantae; phylum Streptophyta; class Magnoliopsida; order Poales; family Poaceae; genus Dendrocalamus; species Dendrocalamus sinicus. The sequence continues at coordinate 6,154,272 of CM070653.1, read as the reverse complement.
TCTGCTGCTCGACGTGTTACTCAGTATTGGGTGCCAAAATCACTCTTGATTTATCCTAGTACTGAGCTTTTACTCTGTTTGACTCAGTTCGGGTGGCCGAAGGAGAGGTTTGGCTCGTAGACTCTAGTTTTTCTCGTCATATGACCGGAGACTCACGTTGGTTCTCTTCCCTAGCCCGCACTCCAGGTGATGAGACGATCACCTTCGGAGATGCTTCGTCTGGGCGCGTCATCACCAAAGGTACAGTGTGCGTTAATGAGTCTTTTATTTTGAAAGATGTTGCCTTGGTAGTAAGCTGCAGTATAATTTGCTTTTAGTCTCTCAGCTTACCGATGACGGTTTCGAGGTGTGCTTTTAAAAAAACGCTTGTAAAATTCTTGATTCTTCGGGTAGTCTGGTTTGCGGGATTTCTCATTATGGGAGGATCTTTCGTGCTTATTTTTCTGAGTCTTCTGGTGATCCTCTCTGGTGTTTAGTTGCTTCAGAGTCCTGTGATCTTACCTTCTGGCATAAGAGACTTGGTCATATTGGATTTGACCATTTGACCCGAGTTAGCGGCCACGATCTCATTCGTGGTCTGCCGAAACTCAAGATGGTCAAAGATATTGTTTGTGCTCCTTGCCGGCACGGCAAGATAGTTGTCGCTTCTCACCCTCCGGTCATAGTGACTATGACCGATGCACCAGGACAGCTGCTCCATATAGACATAGTTGGACCAGCTGGAGTGCAGTCAACAGGAGGGAAGTTGATGTGACCACGCCACAAACACACACGACAACAGCGCCCAATATTAAGATTGAACTAAAGGTGAATTCGTTTCTTCAGCTTAAACATATTTTAAATGAGAATATGATGCTACCTAATGATTAAAATATATATTTTGACAGCACCACGTTATTTTTACATCAATTCAAGCAAGAGTTCAAGTTGGACACGTTTTGGAATCCAATTCGGCCTCCAGATCAATTCGGATTCAGCCTGACAAGCCCAACTTCAAATGTGCATAACTTTCACATACGAAGTCCGTTTGAGGTCCATGAGTACTTGTTGGAAAGCTTTGCTTATCCTCTTTCCAATGGATCTGGTATCACCTCTAAATTCCTTCTGTGCGCACCGAAATCGGGAAAAGAGTTCGTGTTGGACACGTACTGGAATCGGATTCGGACTGCTGCAATGGTGCAAGTTTAAACGGCATAACTTCTTCATACGGACTCCGTTTGGGATGTTCTTGTACTTCATGGAAAGCTTATCAAGTATACTTTCCAATGGATCCAACCACATCTTTAAATTCCATCCGAGCTGGCCGAAATCATCAAAACAATCCACGTAGGTTTCTGAGTCCGAGTCAAAAGGGTGCTGCGCCACCTCCACTTGGGCCCATGGGCCTTGTAACCCTAGGGTGTAGCCTTTGGGATGCCTCCCCTGGTTGTTTTCACTATATAGGAGCCTCCGCCTCCTTTTCTAGGACTTAAGTTTTGTTTAGATCAGTTTAGTCCCTTGTGCAAACTCCACGTTCTCTTGTGTCGGCTAGACCAACAGATTCGTGTTACAGAACCTCAACTATCCTTGTGCGACTTTTATATCTAGCAAGTTTCAGGTTGCTCACTATCCTTGTTCTTGCGTGTTCTTCGGTTGCATGCAGGAATAGACCTTCGTGGTCAGGTCAACCGTGTTCTTAGCACGGTTGATAACATCTTGGGGTTGGTTCAGCGATTGCTAAGGCGCAAGTGACGTCTCGTACGGTTGTAGTCGGATCGCAAGAGTCATCTCCACTGAAATCGATAGTTATCATCCTATCGGAAGATCGGGACCCCATCGCCTCATCAGTTGGTATCAGAGCTTCAGTTGATCGGTAGGAATTCTTTGTATCCCTAGTTAGTAGATTGATTTTTATTTCCCATAGTCCAGAAAAATTGCCCCACAAAAAGAGTTAATTTCCGCTGTCCAAACCCCGTTGTGCCTTTCAATCTGTTAGCTTTGGTTTGCTAAATTGAATTTGTGTCCGTTTTAGCTTTGTCTAGTTGCTGGTCATATCCTTGATTCCATAAAAAAAATCCAAACAAAAAAAATCCCCACCCCAAACCCTAATTCCAATTCGGCTGATTTTTCCTTCCTCTGCAGCCGCCACCAAAAACGCCATAACTTTTGATTCCAAGATTATTTTTGAGTGAGACCACCGCCATTAGATTCAAAACTTCATTTTACATCTATCTGTAAAATTTCACGTCATTCGAGCAAGGCAGTTAAGAGATATCTGCGGTGCAAGTTCACCTAAAAATCCAGATTGAATCTGCAACAGCCGGCACTTGTGAATTTTGTGCGAATTTTTCGGTCAGTTTCCAGAACTTGGCCCCAAAACAAAAGTTGTAGAAAAAGACGTCAGGAAATGGAGAAAAAAAGAATCATTGAAAAAAAAGGGCAACTGACAAAAAGTTACGGCCGAAATACCGACTTGCTGTCTAGTGGACAGAAATCTTCAGTTTCCAAGTTTTGGGTCAATCCTTGTGCCCTTCAATTCCAGATTGCATTCAATTGAATTATCTTGTATTTACCACTCCCATACATTGCCATTCACTTATTTTAGCCTTCTTCCATCTCTGGTTGATCAGCAACATAGGCTAAGTGCTAGATACGAACTATAATTCAATTCTGTGCAATTTCTAAAATTAATTGATTGCTTTCCTTTGCTACAAAATACATAGCCTATCCAAGCTCCACTTTTCTACTAACCGAACAAGTCTCGCTGTACCTTGCAATCGCTTTACTCATCACTTGAATCAGATTTATCACGAACCAGCCACCGGTTGCACCACCTGTTTGCTTTGGTAAGAACTTGTAAGAATTTGGTAAGAGCTTGAGAGATGTGTGACTTGATATGAGCCTCCATATCCTAGTAGTTGATTGGAGCATTTACTTGTGATTTGTTTCCTTGTTTTCTACTAACAATGACAGGCTTGAGAAAATTGGTAGATTATGATTTCATCGCGGGCAGATTTGAACTCGAAGGGAAACAATTACCGGTATATATCTTGCCACTCACCGCTGAGAGTACGTCGTCGGACTACTTCTTGTGGGTTACTATGATGGATAGCTACTTTGAAAGACAAGATCTTGATCCTTATGAGAAGATGAGCATGGCAAGGACGGCACTGATTGGTGATGTTCAACATTGGTGGTCGAATCTCGAGTTCCACTATATATACACATGGGAGGAGATGAAAAAGAAATTGCGACATCATTTTGTACCTCCAACACCCATGGTGACAAGCGAGGTGCAACCTGAGGTAACTGAAAATGTTGATATTGTTTTGGCTCCTACTCTATCAACAGATACCACCAAGATGCTTGAAGAGGTGAAGGATGATCTGGTGCATCTTATGCCATTAGAGGAGAAGATTGAGGTACCTACATGATGTCGATGAGGACGATAATGACAAAGGTACTGATTTGGTGTTACAACAAGACATAGAGCAACCTTGTGAGTATAAGCCTGCTATAGTGCAATCTTTTGATATTCCTTGTGTTGACATGAACGAACCACGTGCTAATCTAAATTCTTATAATTCTGCACATGTCGAATTAGTTACACATAAGGAAGTATTTGATAGAATATCCCCTGCTGATGCATTGTGCTATATCAAGCTTAATGAGGCTGTTAGTTTGGATTGTGCTATGGAGAAAGTTTCTGAACTTGCATGTTTGAAATTCTTGTTTAGTGCCTACACCCCTGGGTATAAGTTTAATTTGATTGGAGATTATGTTGTAGGAAATCAATTTCTTGTATATCGAATATGCATAACTTGTGATCACATGGATGAATTGAAGCTTGTTGTTTTGAACAACAACTCTTGTATGCTCAATCTTGTTCATTATGAAAGAAAAATAAAATTTAGTGATCAGTCAATGCCTATGTGTTCTTCTCTTGTTGAACCATCTAACATTGACAATCTGAATAATGAAATTGATGTATGGACGAACTTGCAAATCTTTTCACTCCATAATAGATGAATTTGCTATTGCCCAATTGAAATCTGATTATATGAAAGAACTTTGTTTGATTCCAAAAGTTGTAGCTTTACCCATATGTGCCACCACTACAAGTATACAACTTCAAAGATTTGAATTGCATAGATGCTTCACTTACATTTGCAAAACAAGTTGCAATAATTGCTGTGTGAGAAATTTTGATTTGCTCATTAACATATATGATTACTTTTGGGGTAATAATATATTGAGCTTTTACGATCACTATTGTTTTATAACATTAATTGTGCAACAACGAAGAACTGTTAAAACGGATGACATATACATATACCATGCATACACCTTGGCTTCTTTGTTACCATACTTTCAGCTTATCAAAAGCCGAGGACGGCTTTATTTTCAAGAAGGGGAGAATGATAAGAACATGTACCCTATGGATATAATCATAGTTGCTATACTTGTTGTTCGAATTACAAGAGCTCCTACGTACCACTTAAATTATCAGGTGAGTTCGTTTCAAACAGGTTTCACTTTGTTTGACAAAGAACTTATGATATTACATAATGAGAGTTTGTTGCGTTTGTTATCATGTACCGAGATTTATGATCAAGATCATACAATACGTGAGGCTACACAAATGTTAAAACCGAGGACGGTTTTCTGTCAAGAAGGGGAGGATGATGTGACCACGCAACAAACACATTTTAAATGAGAATATGATGCTACCTAATGATGAAAATATATATTTTGACAGCACCACGTTATTTTTACATCAATTCAAGCAAGAGTTCAAGTTGGACACGTTTTGGAATCCAATTCGGCCTCCAGATCAATTCGGATTCAGCCTGACAAGCCCAACTTCAAATGTGCATAACTTTCACATACGAAGTCCGTTTGAGGTCCATGAGTACTTGTTGGAAATCTTTGCTTATCCTCTTTCCAATGAATCTGGTATCACCTCTAAATTCCTTCTGTGCGCACCGCAATCGTGAAAAGAGTTCGTGTTGGACACGTACTGGAATCGGATTCGGACTGCTGCAATGGTGCAAGTTTAAACGGGCATAACTTCTTCATACGGACTCCGTTTGGGACGTTCTTGTACTTCATGGAAAGCTTATCAAGTCTACTTTCCAATGGATCCAACCTCATCTTGAAATTCCATACGAGCCGGACAGAATCATCAAAACAATCCACATAGATTTCTGAGTCCGAGTCAAAAGGGTGCTGCGCCACCTCCACTTGGGCCCATGGGCCTTGTAACTCTAGGGTGTACCCTTTGGGACGCCTCCCCTGGTTGTTTTCACTATATAGGAGCCGCCGTCCCCCTTTCTAGGACTTAGGTTTTGTTTAGATCAGTTTAGCCCCTTGTGCAAACTCCACGTTCTCTTGTGTCGGCTAGACCAACAGATTCGTGTTACAGAACCTCAACTATCCTTGTGCGACTTTTAAATATAGCAAGTTTCAGGTTGCTCACTATCCTTGTTCTTGCGTGTTCTTCGGTTGCATGCAGGAATAGACCTTCGTGGTCAGGTCAACCGTGTTCTTGGCACGGTTGATAACATCTTGGGGTTGGTTCAGCGATTGCTAAGGCGCAAGTGACGTCTCGTACGGTTGTAGTCGGATCGCAAGAGTCATCTCCACCGAAATCGATAGTTATCATCCTATCGGAAGATCGGGACCCCATCGCCTCATCAGAAGTGGTATGTTCTTGTCGTGGTCGATGACTTCTCGAGATTCTCTTGGGTGTTTTTCTTAGCCTCGAAGGATGAGACGTTTAACATTTCTGAGGTCTTTTTATTAGGCTTTCTGTTGAGCACCCGGGTGCCTTAGGAGCAATCCGTAGTGACAATGGCACGGAGTTCAAGAATTCCTACTTTGAGAGGTTCTGTGATGAGACAGGTGTAGAGCACCAGTTTTCTTCTTCGCACGTCCCACAGCAGAATGGCATCGCGGAGAGGAGGAACCGTACCTTGGTCGAGATGGCCAGGACGATACTCGATGAGTACTCTACACCCAGGAAGTTTTGGGCTGAGGCTATTGCGACCGCGTGCCATGTTTCGAACAGAGTTTTTCTTCGGGCACACTTGCAACGCACTTCTTATGAGTTGAGATATGGACAAAAGCCCAGTGTCTCGCATTTTTGTGTATTTGGTTGCAAGTGTTTCATTCTGAAGTCTGGGAACCTAGATAAGTTCGAGTCACGTTCTTGTGATGGTATCTTTCTAGGTTACTCGGCTTCTTCGTGGCGTATAGGGTCTGGAACTGCGAGTCTAGTAAATTGGTAGAGACCTGTGAAGTGACCTTCAATGAGGCCAGTCCTGGGACTAGGCCCGATATCTCAAGTTCTTTAGAGCAGTCCGAGCCCATCTTTGTGGATGATGAGGATGATGGAGATGAGGGTTGTCTACCCGATCCAGTTCCCCATCCTTCACTTGAGGTGCCTTCCTCCACTGCACCTCCAGGCGATCAGCCCATGCCTTCTACCTCTTCTGGAGCTAGTGGCTCTGTTCCTACCTCTTCAACTCATGAGGTAGAGGCCACTTCTTCTTCTCATCCTAGACCTCCTCGATATATCCAGAAAGACCATCCTTCTGAGCAGATTATTGGAGACCTTTTTGAGCAAGTCACCCGCTCAAGATCCGGCATGTCTCATTTCTGTCTACATTCTGCCTTTGTTGCCACCTTTGAGCCCAAGGACATTTGTCATGCTCTTTCTGATGAGTCTTGGGTCAATGCTATGCATGAGGAGTTGGAAAACTTCGAGAGAAACAAGGTCTGATCGCTTGTTGAGCCCCCTCGAGGTCATAATGTCATTGGGACTAAGTGGGTGTTCAAGAACAAGCAGAGTGAGGATGGGGTTGTCATTCAGAACAAGGCTAGACTGGTAGCTCAGGGCTTCTCCCAGGTTGAGGGTTTAGACTTTGAGGAGACCTTTGCCCCTGTAGCTAGACTTGAGGCCATTAGAATCTTGCTTGCTTTCACAGCTTCTAAGGGCTTCAAGCTTTACCAGATGGATGTCAAGAGTGCCTTCCTCAATGGCTTTATTGAGGAAGAGGTCTATGTGAGACAGCCTCCAGGTTTCGAGAACCCCAAATACCCAAACCATGTCTTCAAACTTTCCAAAGCGTTGTATGGACTTAAGCAGGCCCCTAGAGCTTGGTATGAGAGGCTTAAGTCCTATTTGTTGAGTTATGGTTTCGAGATGGGTAAGGTGGATAAGACCTTGTTCATTCGCCGGCATGGCGCTGACCTTCTACTCGTCCAGATCTATGTGGATGACATCATCTTTGGCGGCTCTTCTCATACTCTTGTTTCATAGTTCTCGGATGTCATGAGCACCGAGTTTGAGATGAGTATGATGGGCGAGTTGACCTTCTTCCTTGGCTTCCAGATCAAGCAAACTCGAGAGGGTACCTTCTTGCATCAGGGCAAGTACACTTGTGACCTCCTGAGACGCTTTGACATGAGTGATGGTAAGCCTGTGTCAACTCCCATGGCGTCTATAGCTTCTCTTGATCCAGATGAGGACGGCGAGTCAGTTGATCAGAAGGAGTATCGCAGCATGATTGGCTCCCTCTTGTACCTCACTGCCTCGAGACCAGACATACAATTCGCTGTGTGTCTTTGTGCTAGGTTTCAGGCTTCTCCTCGCGTATCTCACCACTAGGCGGTGAAGCGCATCCTTCGGTATCTTCGAGCTACCATAGACTATGGTATCTGGTACTCTTCCTCATCCTATCTTTCCTTAGAGCCTACTCGGACGCAGACTTTCTTGGTTGTAGGATAGATAGGAAGAGCACTTCCGCACTGCCAATTCATTGGCACTTCTCGTTTCTGGTCTTCGAGGAAGCGATCCAGTGTTGCTGATCCACCCGCAGGCGAGTACATTGCTGCTGCGATTCTTCGCAGCCAGTGCTTTGGATGGTCTCGACCTGCGGGACTTTGGGTTAGTTATCGACGATGTGTCCACACTCTTTGTGATAACACTTCTGCGATTAACATTGCCAAAAACCCAGTGCAACATTCTCGGACCAAGCACATTGATATTCGATATTACTTCCTCCGAGACCATGTGGAGAGGGGTGACATAGTGCTCCAGTTTGTGGAGAGTGACCACCAGCTAGCTGATATCTTTACCAAGCCTTTGGATAGTTCTAGGTTTTCAGCTCTGCGGGGAGAGTTTGGGGTGGTTTGCCCTTATGGACTGTTGTGAGGGGGAGCTTTGTGCTTTACTGCTTTATTATATAGATTATGCTCTTACTACTTTCTGTTGCATTGCATGCGGGTGCATTGGGTTAGTCCTCCTAACATAGATTAGAGTGCTTTTCTTGTCTAGTTGTTTAGACTTCTTACTCTTATCTTGTGATTCTAGGATGCTGCTTGTTAGCTGTTTCTCTTCTCACTAGGTTGAGCTTTCTCACTTCTTATAGGTTCTAGCGAGGGTTGGGCCACCCTCGGGTAGACAGGGTACGTGTTTGCTCCTTAGTGGGTTAAGTGAGCAGTTGATAGTCCTAGAGTCATATGAGGTAGATGAGAGTCAGTCTGAGCTATAGTATCCTCTATATCTTGTCTATGCTTTAAGGACTGACTCTTCTGATTTTCTTGCCAGCTTCTCGATTTTATTGCTTTGGTTCAGGGGGAGTTCATTTGGGAGCTTCTAGATCTTAGTGTTGGCATAACTCTACTTGAACTAAAAGTTGCATCACATGTTGAGGGGGAGCTGGATTTTCTGCATTTCATTCTGCATTGTAATATAACTACATGGAGCCTTGATTATTATCCTGTTATGACATACTTACAATGCATTACATTTTTCCATGACTTGAGCTTACTTGCTAGATATATCATGACTTTATATGTGTAGTCAAGTCTTTGCCATGATACGATGATTAAAATGCTCAACTTGAACTAATTCGTGTCATGTTAGCTTTTGAGACTAGTCTTTCTTTAGTTATCCTTTTATGATTCATGCCATGTCAAATAGGCTGAGTTGAGTCTTGAATCTTTGTTGAGCTTTAGATTGAGCTATTCTAGTTTCTTGATGACACATGAGTTAGTACAATCATTTATGAATGAAAAAAGATCTCTTTTGTGCCAAAAAAACTGATCTCACCAATTCTTTCTCATGAGATTGCTTGCCATTGCACTTGGCATGAACTTAGAGGGAGTTTTGGATGACCAAGACTATCTTCTTAAGCTTCTAGCTTGGAGTAGTCGCATAAGGCTTGAGATCTAGCACACAACTAAATATGTTGGTTGGAAACAATCACGAGCTTTAAAAGAAAAACTTATGTCAAATGTGCTCAATTTGCTTAAATCCACATAGAACAAGTACTTAAACAAATACCTCATTCTTGAACTTGTAGCACTCTAAAATGATTCAATACTAGCTTCTTGATTCCACTTAGCTTATTGACATGGCATGCAACATCTTTGGATACCTTTAGCTAGACTAGAATCATGAATGACTTGATATGCTAAGAAATTGCTCTAAGTTTCAGATTGTAACTCTGTAGCTTAGCTTGATTATACATGTCTTGTCATGATCTTGATAGCATACTTATGTGTTATGGCTTGATGTAATTCTCATATAGTCATTTTGGATAATCTTCATGGCTCTAAATGCTTAGATTAAATAAAATTACAGCCATTTCATCCATTACCATGCCTTATTCTCTCTTTTGCATCCTTGATGTGTTTATTGCCAAAAGGGGGAGAATAGCGGAGAAAAAGCCATTCGGGAACCTTCTTGAGCTTTGGAGAACAATTTGCTCTTTCTTTTGTAGCTCTAGTGTTCCTTCGTCAACATGGTCATAGCTTCTTTGATTTCTCTTCGACCATGTTTGACTCTCTTTCTCAAACTCAAACTCAACTTTGTACTTTTTCTGAGTTTGTCAATATACTCATCAAGGGGGAGATTGATGGACCATGTGGAGGTGATCCCGAGTGTGTGATGAGTAATTGACATCAGTTTAGGAAGTCGAGTTTGGTCTGTGTGGTTCGGACCATGTCGTTGTGTGGTGCAATCGGCTTCGGTCGGACTTGGTCAAACTTGGTCGAAGTGATTAGAATGCTTATTTCTTGATTCGACAGGTTTGGGCTCTTTTATGAGTAAGTATGATTCATTTATGCTATTTAAGCTTTCATGTGTCGAGCGGTGCTATGTGATGTGTTTTTTGTCTGTGAAGGCTGCAAGACGTCGAGGCGGAATCGTGGCGAGACACAAGGTGACCGGACTAGGCGCAGGTGGCGCTGAGGTCAGAACGGTCGGGATGTGTCGAAGATGGCGGAGACTCGAGGTGGTTGCGAGGCTTGGATGACAAGAGACGCGGAAGCTTCCCGGAAGATGCAGGAGGAGCGAATTGGTAATTTCGCGAGGCTGCACAAACGGGAGCGGGTTCCGTTGGATTTAGCGGGTGTAACGGGTTGGAGACCCGTTAGCCAAAGGCTATAAATAGGAGAGAGTGGCTGCATGTATTCACATGGCTTTAGGAGAGAGTTAGGGTTTGCTTGAGTCAAAAGAACCTTTGGAGAGGTTGTTTTGCTTTAAGCTTTAGTGGTTAAGGGTTGGTGAGATAGCATAGGGTGTGTCCCCTTCGTTCATCCTCTGTGTGTGTGTGTGTCTCCTCCCAGGAAGCATGTAGTGTGTGTGAGTTCTTGAGATGGAGAGGGAGAGGGAGAGTTGATCCTTCATGTAATCATCCCTTGTTTCAATGTCCATGCGTATGGGGACTCATATGTAATCCTTGTTTGATTGGGAATGAAATCGTTGAAGATTATCCCTCGTACTCCTGTCAGTTCTTCGTTCTCTTTTTGGGTGATTTCTTGGCTTTTTGAGATTTGAGTTGTTTCTTGCTGGGAAGGCCCAAAATGGGTTGCTCTGTATTGGGATGATGCCTCAAGATCATTTGATCGATTTTCCCGAGAGCAAATCGAATGAATCAAAGATTCTCCATTTTCAGTTTCTCTGTTCTTCTTTTTCTTTTCTAGGGTTTTGGTGAGAATCGTGATCCCTTTCATGAGATGGCATGAAACCTGGCACTTTAAGTCCTAAGGCTATTAAGTAGCTATCCTCAAAGGTTCATGAACAAAGGATCAAAGGCTGGGGAGTAATTTGGTTTTTGGTTCAGTTCTTGCAAGATTTCAGATTTTTTTGTCATAATCTGAAATTCTTGATCTTGAGTTTGATTTCTCTATTTCTTAGAGTCCCCTTGCTATTTAGTTTGTTGCTGTGTTGCTCTGGAGTAAAAAATTTGGGAGCAAAACCCTAAATTCCTCGATTTTGGAAGATCTGAAAAATTGATCATGTTTCAGTTTTGATCGCTCTCTTCTCTTTGGGATCGGGAGCGTCCGACCGACCCTTGGTAGGCGGTCTGACCGGTGCCTTAGAGGCGGTCTGACCGGCCGTATTGAGGCGGTCTAACCGGCCATATAACGGCGGTCTGACCGGCCCCAAGGCGGCGGTCTGACCGGCCCCTGAGGGATGGCAGCCGTTTGTTTACCCCTTTGAGCAGAGTGCTTGCAGCTTCCTTCTACTGCTTTTTGTCCCTGTGTTCTCTCTGTTTGGTTGAGGTTTCAGTAAGCGCTTGATGCCTTCTTCATAGCTTCATAGCTATCGGAGAAGAGTATTTTGAAGTAGGTACTTGTGGGGATCGAACTATTTTTTAAAGTCGACATTCACCCCCCCCCTCTGTCGCCATTTCAGTCCAACAAATTCCCCACCAGAAGGAGCTTAAGAAATTTGATAAGGAAGCCCATAACTCAACCTATTTCTTGGATCGGGGAAGTACCAAAATATATCAAGACATGAAGCAATGGTACTGGTGGCCTTGCATGAAGAGGGACATCGCTGAATATGTCGCATGCTATGATGTATGCAGAGGGTCAAAACCAAACACCAGAAGCCAATAGGATCACTATAACCACTTCAAATCCCTAAATGGAAATAGAAGGAAGTAGATATAGACTTCATCACTAGCTTGCCATGAACCAAGATGCAATATGACTCCATATGGGTTATAGTAGATCAACTAATGAAATTCACCCATATTATTCCTATCAAAACCACCTTCAAGGGAGATCGCTTGGTAGAATTATACATATCCAATATTATATATCTACATAGAGTACCCAAAAGAATAATCTCAGATCAAAGATCTCAATTTATCTCATCTTTCTGGGATAGTCTTTATGATGCTCTTGGAACCCATCTAACTTTCAGCACAGCTTGTCACCCACAAACATATGGGTAGACTAAAAGAGTAAACTAGATCCTCGAAGATATACTTTAAGCCTATGCCATATAGTTCAACAAGGACTGGGAGAAATACTATGCTAAGTTCTCATACAATATAGTTGTCAATCTAGCCTGAAGATGTCTCCATTTGAAGCCCTTTATGGCAGTAAGTGTTAAACCCCATTGCATTGGACTGAAGTAGGAGAAGGCTATGTCTTGGGCCAGACACCCTGAAGCAGGGTGAAGAGATGGTGCATTTAATCAGAGATCGATTATAGGTAGCTCAATCAAGACAAAAGAGTTATGTTGATAACCGGAGAGAGAACTAAGTTTTGAAGTTAGTGACCATGTTTACTTAAAGGTATCCCTATTGTGTGGAACTAAAAGATTCAAGGTTAACGGCGAACTCGCGCCAAGTTATGTGGGGCCATTTTCAATCATTACCAAAAGGGGAAAAGTTTCCTACCAGTTGGGGTTGCATGCAAGCTTAGCAGATATACACAACGTATTTCACATATCTCAACTTAAGAAGTGTCTTTGAGTGCCAGATTATCAAACCTTGATAGAGGCCATCGGGCGGAAGGATGACTTGACCTACCAAGAGTGCCTTATCAAAATTCTCGATGTCATGGAAAAGAAACACAAGGCACCAAACCATTTGTTTATACAAAGTCCAACGGAATAATCGTACCAAGGAAGAAGCCACTTGAGAACGAGATGACCATTTGAGGAGAGATTACCCTATCTATTCTCTGACTAGGTGGAATCTTGGCGTCAAGATTCTTTTTAAAGAGGGGTAGACTTGTAACATCATTAAAATCAGGGCACTTGAAAATGTGTAAAATTTTAAATTTTTTTGTTTGCATCTAATTGGCATTTGGTTTTTCTGGCTATTGATTGAGGTTCATAAGAAATAAAATTCATAACAATAAACTTTAGAACAAAAGTGCAATATATGAAACAAAATTGAATTGGAATTTGAATATAAAAGATGATCCAGAAAGTAAGCAGGAAATTTTATGATAAAAATTAGGTTAAAAGGAAACCAGGCAGGAAAATTGGAATTTAAATGCAAAATGCATTTTGTTAAATTATATCATGAGCTAGAAAGAGGAGTAGAATTGAAGTCAAAAGTCCAATAATTTAAACTCTAAACTTTTGACCATTTTGAAATTCAAACATGATTCAAAATCAGCCATAGCATAAATTGAAATCCAAATTTAAAATTTAAATACAAAAGTGGAAATTTGAAAGAAAATAAAAAATGGAAAATATAAATTGGGCTTCACACATTTGGCCTTGGCCCATTTCTCCTCTCCCTCTCCACCTGGCCAGACCCAGCTATGCCAGTGCAGTCCAGCGTGCTCTGCCCCTATGTCGGCCGTGCCCATGCTGCGTCAGCCCTAGAGCGACCCAACGCTTCGCGCCACCCAGTCATACCTTGTTCATGCCAACAACTGCATGTGCATCACTTGACCGTTGCCAATAGTTTTCCATGCACGTTCATGCCGGCATTGCTCATTTTGTGTGCCGCACCACACGAGTGCCTGCGCCAGCCATGCGTGCCAAATCCCGCCACACTTCTTGACTAAAGTGCCACCACCACAGCTCACATTCAAACAGCTATGGCCACATCATCGCTTGCATTCAATTGCGCCTAGACACTGTTGATCGCATTGGTTTTCCCGTAGCTCACCGTCACATCGGCTCACATCGCCCCAATGATCAATTGTGAGAGCCACTCCGCAAATTGTGTTGCCACGCCTCATCAACCAGCCTCATCGCACGTAAGCCATCGCCTCCCTCATCCCGGTACCATGCTTGAGTTGACACCGGTGAATTTAAGTCATCGCAACACCTCATCGCCACTGTTGTACTCGACCCACGTCCCCTGTTCACCTGGCTGCCTATAAGAGCCCCACCATACCCTCAAAGCATCGCCACACCTTATACTACCCCTCCCCCACTAAGCAATTGCCATCCCATAGCCTGTAGCTCACTAGAGCCGCTTTCTTCTCCAACTCTACTACTGCGATAAGCCGTGGTTTGATTCCTTTGACATAGAGCACCCCTAGCACCTACTCTTACCTTCCTGGCTCACTAATCAGGACGACGATCGCCATAGCTCATCATTGTCATGGTCTAGCCTTCCACTGCCTCGGGTCCGTGTTGTCGCATTGAGAGACCATGTGGATGTGGCCCCATGTTGTGATGAGTAATTGACATGTATTCCTGAAAGTTTGAGTTTGGTTTGAGTGGTTCGAGCCAAGTCATTGCATGGTGTAGTCGACTGTGGTTGGACCTGGTCAAACGCGGTCGGACGTGCTTAGGACGCCTGCTTACTCTTCGACCGGTCGTTGGGCTATTTTGGGTCTGAGTATTTATTTCTAATACAACTTTGTGATATTTGTATCTCGAGTGGTGTTATGTGATGTATTTCTTGTCTGTGATGGCTGCAGAACTTTGAGGCGGAGTCGTGGTGAGGCACGGGATGACCGGACTAGGCACAGGCGATGCTGAGGTCGGAACGGTCGGATGTGCCGAAGACGGCGAGGACTCGAAGTGGTTGCGAGGCGTGGACAACAAGAAAAGAAGAAGTTTCCGGGAAGGAGCGTGAGGGGCAATTCGGTAAAATTGACTCAGGCTCGCGGAAGTGGATGCGGTTCGAGTTAACGGATAAAGCGCTGATTTGTTAGGGCTTAGCGGGTAAAGGGAGATGCAAACCCATTAGTGGGAGGCTATATAAAAGGAGGAGTGTCTCCTGCATGTAGTCAAGGACTCTGAGTATTAGCTTTGGCTTTGTGTTTTCTTTTCTTCTTTCTGTTGGAGAGTAGGTGAGGCAAAGCAGAGGGTGTTCTGACTTCTACCTCCATGTCTCCTGAGTGAGTTTTTTATTTTCCCTGATGTGAAAGTGCGTATGGGGATGAATTGGCTGTAAGAAAAATCTCTTGTAATCATTCCTCTCTCTGTTTCAATATGAGAAGTTCTTCCTGAGCTTGAGTGGCCTTTGATTTCATTTCTCCTCTGTGTGTGTGCTCCTGTTCTTTTTGCTTCCTCTGTTTCTCTCTGTTTGTGTTGATATGGGATTGATTCTTTTGATCAAGTAGTTAAACCTTGCTTGTTCTGGACTGGGAATATTCTCAAGGTCTCTAGACCAATCCATTCCCAAGAACAAAAGACGGATTCAATGGGTTTGCTCTTCTCTAAGTTCTTCGCTACATTTCCTCTGTTTTGGGCAAACCTAGGGTTTACTGTTCATTTGTTGGCAGAGGTTCTTTGTTCGTGTTGTCTGGGCAGGAAAGATTGCTCTAGGGTTGAGTTTTTCTAGTTGTGAGTTCTTGGTTGTATGATCAGTATTTTAGCAGACTCATGTACAAAAACTCAAGAACCATAAGATGTTGGATTATAGTCTTTTCGTCTGTTCTGCAGTTTAACACTTGGTCAATTTTTTGGGTTCTTTGATCTGTCAGATTTCCTGTCGAGATGTCCTTTTAGTCTGACTTGTTTCTTCCTAAGAGCATTTGGTTATTTAAATTGAAGTCCCAAATCTTTATTCAGGGAAGCTCAGGCACAGATCAATCATTTCTCTGATTTGGCTTCATTTACTATTCTTACTGTGCTGTCGGTTTCCTTCAGTTTATTTCAAGTTTTGGCAGCTATTTCTTTTCAGATTTCTGCAGTGGTTCGGTTATTGAAGTCCATCGATTCCTCTCTGTTTGATTCCCTGCCGAGATGTCCTCTTGATCTGAATTTATGCTTCACTGTTCATTTTGTTTTCTTTGGATTTTAGTTCCATTTCTTGTACTAGAAAAAGAGCTGCAGCCGATTTCCTTTAATCCCAGCTTTTCAACTCTGTGTACTTCTGTACCGACAAAAATGCTACTGCTATCTCCATTTCAGCTTCATGCTTGCAGTTCAATTTTTCACTGGATCATTTCCTTTTCGGCAAGTTGCTTCTGGTTTCAGCCGATTAGTATTCTTCTGCCATGCAGTGAATTATGTTTGCTGCCAAAAGGGTTTTTTTGCTGAGTTCATCTCCTCTTGTGCAGTGAGCGCTAATCGGCAAAAAGCCTTCTTGCCGATTTCTTGGTCAGACAGCTTGTCTTATTACGGTTAGTCCAGCAAAACAAATTGCAGTCCAACTGTTTTCTTGGTGGCAAACAGACAAGGTGGCAAGGCTATCCTCTGCATGTCTCTTTCTTGGTTTTGTCTTTCTCCTCTTATTTTCTTTTGTTTTTTTTTCAGTTAGGTTTTGGCTAGCCTTGTTGCAGTGACTTTGTTTCTTTTAGCAAAGCTTTCTCTGTTTTTTCAACTCTCAGTCTCTCTGCAGTTTATTTTAGATCCGTGCATTTTTTCAGTCGGTCGGCAAAAACGTTTTCGCTTCAAGTGAATGAATTTCTTCTCCTTCATAGTTGCCATAGCTATCGGAGGAGAAGAGTTTTTAAGTGGATACTTTGGGGGCGATTTTTATAAAAGGCACCATTCACCCCCCCTCTGTTGCCGTTTTCGATCCTACACGCATCTCCTCGGTCTTCCTCGAGCCTCGTTGACCCCTCAAGTAGCTTTCTTGTAGTCCGTAGATGCTCTTAGTACAAGGAATTGACATGTCTCCTCGCCGTTTGCTATGTTGCCACACTCCTTGTCACCGTCACCACCTGGCTTCATCATGACCACTGCACAAGCCAAATTAGGCCATAGGACTTAGCCTAGAATTGCAGGCCGATGTGAGGGTTCCGTTTTTGGACTCCCCTTCAACATTAGTGCCTCCCCTCGCTAGCGATGTGTGATGCTCTGTTTGGTGGGAGGAAGAAGACTGTAGCGCGGTAGTTAAGTTTAAACCGTGATTAATTAAATCATGCTTAGCCATTCTTTAACCTTGCTAACCTCTGGCACTTCGTGTTTAATTAAAGTTTAGTTTATATGACATGTGGGCCCCTGGCCAATTAAAAGCCCTTTAAACCGGTTAAGTGAGTTGTATGCCACTAACAAGTGGGCATGTCCCACTATAGCTACTGTGCATGGGTCCCACCTATCAGCCTTTGTGGATTTTCCTTTGGAAATTAATTCAAAACAAAAACCTTGTTGACCCCACCTGTCATATACTTTTTAATAGAAAATAAAATTAGAAACCTTGGGCTCCACCTGTCAGTGAGAGTGATTCTATCTCCTTTATTATTTTCTAGAATTAAGTCAAAACTCAAACTTTGAAAGGACTATTCTCGTTCATCTTAAGTCCAATTAAGTGAAATTTATTTCTAAATTAATCTAAATTCAAGATCTTTCTAATGAAACTTAAATCATGAATTTTAGAATTCATTTGAATTTTTATTTGAATTTAGTTCTATTTTGCTGGTATTTACTTGAATTTATGCATACTTATTTAATAACCTATGAAGCTCAAGAAGAATAAGAATTGGAGACATGCTAAGGCCCTCAAGACCAAGCAACTTGTGAGTAAAGTGAGTCAATACTTTGACCATATTGAACCTATATTTTATGCAAGTTATATCTATTTAAATTATTAAATTGCATTCTGTTATTTGATTATGCAAATTATGTTCATCTTAAGACTATAGTTATATGCCTATTAATCATTGTGTTAGTATCATGCCCCATCCCTTGAAATGTTTGAACACTTAATCCATGTCACTGTAGAAATTAATGGTAACCATACTAGTCATATATTGCATCTAAACGCCATGCTTAGCCTTGCTTAGATACCTGAGGGGGCATTAAATTGCACTGACATCATATTCAAAACATGACGTTGGTTTTGGGCAGCCATTAGAGGGAAATGGTTGATATGTTGAGATAACTTAATTTTATGCTTTACAAAACTCTAAAACTTGCTTTACATGTCTGGGCAGATGGTAAGAGTAGCTAGTGCGGATGAAGCACGAGAGTGTGGTTTGTGGTAGAACCGCCTAAATAACTCTAATGACTGAATCATGTGATGACCACTTAATGTCAAATAATACAACCACAAGTCTATAATGGGTACGACTTGGCTAAATAATTTAACAGACCTTAGAATCATCTTGTATGGTGGAGTGGAGTTGGTGCATGTGGATTATGATCCAGTTTGAATGGGACATTGAGTGGAAGGTGATGTTTGTCCACTATGCTAGTCGTTGGGGAGTTGTCGTACTCCCGTTGTACTAGTCGTTGGGCTAAAACTTCCCACACAACTATGGGTCCTTCTTTGGGAGGGGTAAACCCATGGGTCGAGATGATTAAGGGGTAAGGTATTGTAAAGGCCTCATGGTGATCTTCTCGATCTGCATGAGTAGGGGATCGTGTGGAACATTACAAGTTGATTGTCTTTTGTGGGAAAGTGTACAACCACTGCAGGGTAAAAAATATTCGAACAATAGTAAATGACCTTGTTATCTCAACTCGATTGCACGCTATCATGTTGAGTGTCTATTGCATGATATTGTGAGCTTTAGAAATCTCGTGGGCAAACCTGAGCAACTCTGAGACTTATGCCAAGTCGAAGAATGTACATGGCATAGCCACTATGTCAGAATGCCAACCTCAACTACAGAAGGAAATACAATGACAAAATTTAGAAATAGTCGAGCAAGGATTAATAGTAGCATTGGAAATGCAACCAACCTTGACATAACATATTAAGCTTGCTCAGGAAGAAGATGAAGAAGTCCAACAACTTAAGAAGACCATTCAGAAAGAAAGATCATCAAAATTTACCGAAGACGAACAAGGTGTAGTAAAATTCCGTAGTCATTTTTGTATTCCAGAAGGAATTGAAAGGGCTAATTTTAGAATAAGCACACTCATCACCATTTTCCATACACCCCGTAGGAACAAAAATGCATCAAGATTTAAAAAAAGAGATTTTGGTGGAACAAGAAGAGATAAATAGTTGAACATATAGATTGTGATGTATGTTAGAAAATTAAAATAGACCAACAAAGACCAATAGGATTGTTACAATCACTGCCAATTCCAGAATGGAAATGGGACGAGATTGTACGTACTTTATTACTAGACTTCCAAAGACACAGGCAGGATATGATGATATATGGGTGATCATAGATTGACTAACTAAGGTGGCACATTTTCTACAAATCAAGTAAACCCATGGGAAGAATAAGTTGGTAAGATTATATTTGACAAAGATTGTGGTATTACATGGAGTTCCCAAAAGAATAGTCTTAGATAGAGGAGCACAATTTACATCTAAGTTTTGGGAGAAATTACATCACGCAATGGGAACAAACTTGACATTTAGCACTGCATATCATCCCCAGATCGAAGGATAGATAGAGAGTGTTAATCAAATCTTAGAAGATATGTTACGAGCATGTGCACTCATCTATGGTGCAGCATGGAATGCATGTTTGCCATTTGCAGAATTTTCTTACAATAACGATTACCAAGCTAGTATTGGAATGACACCATTTGAAGCTTTATACAAAAGAGAATGTAGAACACCACTAAGCAGGACAGAAACTGGAGAACGGCAACTTCTTGGACCACATATTGTTCAAGGTGCTGAAGCCCATGTGAAGATTATCAGAGATAGCTAAAGATTGCCTAAAACCATCAGAAGAACTATGCAAACAATCGTAGGAATGACTTAAGTTTTAAGGTTGGAGATTATGTATATCTTAAAATCACCCCATTCAAAAAGCAATACGAAGATTTCAAATGAAAGGAAATTTAGCACCAAGATATGTTAGTCCTTACAAGATTTTGAAGAAATTGGGAGAAGTGGCATACAAGTTGCAATTGACTTCAGACTTAACCAGAATACATGATGTATTTTACATATCACAACTTCAAAAGTGTCTTGGACAACCAACCGAACAAATACCACTTGAAGATATAGATATGTAGAATGACTTGACATATCGGGAAGAACCTGTGCAAATTCTTGAAATCACAGAGAGACAATTGAGAAACAAAAGTATCAGATTTTGCAGAGTTCTTTGGAGAAATCATACTACGAAAGAAACAACTTGGGTAAAGGAATTAGATTTGCAGCGAGATTTTCCCAACTTGTTCCCCAGTTCAAGTCAATCTCGAGGTCAAGATTCTTTTTAAGGGATTGGTTGAAATAACCTAAAAATTCAAATTTTTTGAATTATATAGGTTGAAATAGCATAAAAATTCAATTTTTTTTGAATTATCTAAATTTTGTTTGAATTTAAAATTTCTGCCAAATCCGAAAACTCCCTTCAACATTCCATTTTTCCTTTCGAGAAACCCATTTTCCCCTTGCCCAAAACTTCCCCAAGCCATGATGCCATCGACCTGTTCCACTGCTACGTGCCGGAATGCGGTTCGCACTATCACCAGCATTGCCTCGCTGAAAACATTTAGGCCTCTAAGAATTGTTTGGTAATTAATGACAATATATGCATATGAGACTAATATGTTTATCATGTGTTTAAAAGGTTTAGTCCTAGAGAAGCATATGACAACCTAGAGATGCATGCTAAGGATTAACATGGCCCAAGACAAAGGTACAAATAGCCTTGGATCTTTTTGTCTTTTACCGATCTTAGGTGAAATCGTTGGAAGATCGGATTTTAGGCTAGATGTTGTACTGTTAAGAGGGATCATGGCTAGTAGCTTGAAAGCAAATTTCTTGTGCCATTTGCATCAACTAAGGATCATGCATGCATTTGAGTTAAATTTCTAGTCATCTGTGCATTGATAGGACAAACGTAGTACCAGTGTATGCTTGGTGGTAATACCGCGCAGTGGTATGACTGCATTCTGAAAATAGTATTATCACACTCTAGTCGCACTTTTAGAACATTTTTGCCCATCTAAAAATGATAGTACCACATTTTGAAATCAAAACTAGCGTACCCAATAGTATAAAAGTTTGCATAGCGGTACGTTATTTCCAAAGATGGTCATATTTTGTTCTACGAAAAAATAGTAGTACTACTCTGTGGAAACGATACTACCGAAGATAAGAACTACTGGACCTGTATTGGCAGTAGTACCATGCTGCATAGTAATGGCTAGTTCAAAAGCACCAAAAATATGCCTACTATAGCCATTACAGTATAGGTGCAGTAATACCAAATGATGAATGGTGGTACTATCACATTTGCTATTTTTTGGGGTTTCAACCCCAAATGGTCGAATTTGGAAGGCGAGGGGTATAAATACCCCTCCACCAGCCCAAGGATAGATAGAACTTCATTGAATATCCTTGAGCTACTAGTACACTTTCAACACCTCATTTACTCTATTTGCATCCTTTGAGGTAGTTGAGCCCAATTCAAGTGCATTCATTCATTAAATTGATCCTTGGCACTTGATTGCCTTCAAGCGAAGTCCATAGTTTATTACTCTTGGCATTTGTCACTCTTGGCATTTGTTGGCACCTAGACAGCTTGGAGGAGGCTTACATGGTGTTCACTATCTCTGGAGTGGACAAAGAACAAGCACCAATGGACTTGAGGAGTGAGGCTTTATTCATGAAGCAGATCCAATTCGTTGGGCTTTCCTCAACATGGATTAATGAAGACAGGCAAGTTTCTGATACCACGTCAAAACATTACGTGTCTCCATTTTGGTTATTTCTTTGTCTTTACTATTCTGCACATATATTTCTAGCTATTGAGTTTGTGACATCTTATTGAGCTAGAAACATATTTGTAGAGACTTAGACTTGTGGTACCTTAGTGTTACTAGATTTGTGTAGGTTTAAATTTGTGCTAGAATTCTTGCTTAGCTCTTAATTCTAGAAATTATCTTTCAGATAGCAAGAATTTTTAGAACCTCCTATTCACTCCTCTCTAGTCGGTATCCTTGAACCTACAAGTGGTATCAGAGCTTGATCTCTCATTGATTTAGACTTAACCGTTTAAGAGAGAAAAGGATGTCTAGTGGGGGTATTGCTATAGGAAAGGCACCTCTATTTGATGGCTCAAATTATGCATATTGGAAAATTAGAATGTTTATTAATTTAAAGGCCATGAGTCCGAGTATAAAATCATAAATGACGATTGCCTTATGCCTCTTGATCCACTACACCCTACGGAACTTGACGAGCATAATGCTCATTTAGATGCTCAAGCGATGAATACTCTTTTTGGAGCTTTGAATGCAGATGAGTTCAATTGAGTGAGCAATTTAGAAACTGCTCATGAGATATGGACCACCCTCTCAAAAATCTATGAGGGAACATCCACAGTCAAAAAGGCCAAATTGCATAAACTCTGGATCAAATATGAGACATTTATAATGTTGCCACATAAGGACATTAATGAAATGTATTCTCTCCTCAACAACATTGTAAATAAACTCAAAAGCCTAGGCACGTCACTAATCGATATTGATATTGTGAGGGAAATACTTAGAGCAAAGATGACACCAACACAACTCTTGGGTAATCTTATAACTAATGAGTTATACAAAAGGGACAAGGAAGAGCTTTTGAAGCAATCCTCCTCTAAGAGCAAGAAGGTCACCACATTCCAAGCCAAAATGGTGTCTAGCACTGAGTCCAAGATGTGAGGATGATTCCGAGGAGGAAATGGCTCTCATGAGAAGAGTGAAGAAGTTCATGAGAAGGCGATCAAACCAAAGCGCTAGTCATGAAAATAACAAGAAGGGACGCTCCCACAACGACAACAAGTGCTATAGTAACATCCGTTGCTATGAGTGTGATGAGCAGAGGCACATTAGCTCTCATTGCCCCACGAAGAAGGATGACAAGGGCAAATAATCCAAGAAGAAGGACTTTAATGGCAAGAAGAAATTTTTCAAGAAGCTTCAAAAGGATGGCAAAAAGGAAGCTCATATTAGAGAGTAGAACTCTGATGAGGAGCACATAAACTCTGACTCTAATGAGGATGGGTCCCTTAAGAAGAAGGGACTTGTCAGCATCACCGTCAAGGAGGCTCCATTGCTTTTTTCATCTCGTACATACCTCATGGTAAAAAGACATAAAGTAAAATCCCTTGATGACAATGAACCTTAATATGATGAGGTCATGGATATGTGGAAGACTTGAATGAATATCACGTTAAAGAAAAGTCAAAATTTAAGGTCTTGAACAAAAAGTCTCTCTTAAAGATTCTTTTGAGGAGCTAAAGGAAGCTCATGAATTGCTTATCCAAGAAAATTCAAGCAAGTCTCACACTAACATTAGTATTACTTGTGATATTATGGATGAAATGCATATTTACTTGTGATATTATGGATGAAATGCATATTTACTTGTGATATTATGGATGAAATGCATAGTGTGAAAATTGCTAAAACTAGCCCATCTACTTCATGTGATGATTTACTTGCTATACCATGTCGATCTAAAGTAGATTCTAATCATGATAATGCTAAGTCTTGTGATGCAAAGCTTATTGGTGAAAACAATGTACTAAACAAGCAAGTAACTAAGCTAAGCAAAGGTTGAAAAGGTGCTTCAAGGGTAAAGTAACCCTTGGAAAGCTTTTTGAGTGAGCAAAGGTGCTCATTCAACAAAGAAGAAATTGGGTATGTACCCAAAAAGGTAAGAAACTGGTTTACAAGCCTACAAGGTTTGAAAAATAAAATGGCAAATATTGCCATAAGTTCCGGGATGTAGGACATTTGCAACAAACTTGTCCTATTGGTAAGACTCCATCTATAGAATTATATGATTCATGCTATATTCTTAGGAAAACCAAGGATGGCAATGTTATTGCAAAATTTATTGGCACTTCAAGTTTAGACACTAAGAAGAATGCTATTTAGATGCCTAAAACCTTGGTCACTAACCTCCAAGGACCCAAACAAATTTGATTACCTAAAAGAACTTGATTTTCTTTTGTAGGTGAACTACAAGACCAGTGGAAGGCATTGGGTGCCTGATAGCGATTGCACTCAGCACATGACCAAAGACCGAAAGATGTTCAACACGTTTGAAAATAGAAGCAATGAGAAGATCACTTTTGGAGATAATAGCAAAGCAAAGGTTCTGCTTTGGGTAAAATTGCTATCTCAAATAACCTTTCAATTTTGATGTATCTCTTGTGGAAACATTAAATTTTAATTTGCTGTTTTTGCTTAATTATGTGATTTTGGATTAATTTGCTCATTCTCTAAAGATGGAGTTACCATTTCAAAGGAAAAATAAAATGAATTAGTTCTCAACGGTTTTAGATTTTGAAATCTTTACTTGGTTGATTTTACCTCTAGTAATTCTAGTTAAAAAACTTGTTTAATTGCAAAAAATTCATTGGGTTGGTTATGGAATAGAAGGCTAAGTCATGTGGGCATAATTCAACTCAAAAAGCTTTTTAAACATAACCTAGTAGTTGGTTTGAAGGACATGAAGTTTGATAAAAAGAAATTATGTAAAGTTTATCAAGCTAAAAAATAAGTTGTAAATTCTCATCCTTCTAAAAGTAACATGTCAACCTCTAGGCCATTAGACCTCTTACATATGAATTTGTCATTATAGATAATTACTCTATATATACATAGGTATTCTTCTTATATGACAAGGTCGAGCCTCCGGCATTTTCAAAACTTTTGCAAAAAGAGCATAAAATGAATTTGATTTCAAAATAAAGAAAATATGTAGTGACAATGGTACTGAATTCAAGAACACTAAAATTGAATATTTTTGTGATGAACTTAAAATAAACCATGAACTTTCCACCACTTACATTCCGGAACAAAATGGAGTTGTAAAGAGGAAAAATCAAACATTAATTAAGATGGCGAGGACAATACTTGATGAATATAATATTTCCAATCATTTTTCGGTGGAAGTAGTTAACACCACTTGTCATGCCATAAATTGTCTTTATTTGCATCACCTTTTGAAAAAGACTTCCTATGAGCTCCTAGTTGGAAGAAACCGAACACCTCTTATTTTCGTGTTTTTGGTTGCAAATGTTACATTTTAAGAAAAAGTGTTTAGCTTTCAAAATTTGAAAGTTGTTGTGATGTTGGTTTTTTGCTTGGTTACTCATCAAATAGTAAAGGTTATCGCGTCTTCAAAAAAACTCCGGTTTGGTTGAAGAAACATGTAATGTTCAATTTGATGAGACTAATGGCTCTCATGAAGAACATGAGAATTTGGATGATGTAGGTGATGAAAGATTGAGGCAAGCAATGAAGAATATGCAAATTGACGGATATCAAGCCAAAGACACAAGTGAATCACCTTCATCAAAAGAAGTTGAACTTCCTACCTTTTCTATAACAAGCAAAGTTCAAGCAACACATGTAGAAGAAAAGGAAGAAGAATAACAACCATCAACTCTACCTCGGAAGATTCACAATACAATTACAAAGGATCATCCAATAGATCAAATATTGGGTGATGTGAGTAAGGGTGTTCAAACTTGATCCCATGTAGCTTCTTTTTGTAAACATTACTATTTTGTTTCTTCTTTTGAACCAAAGTACATAGATGATGCTCTAAACAATTCGGGTTGGGTGAATGCAATGCATGAAGAACTAAATAACTTCATTCAAAATGACAATTAGATATTGGTGAAAAGACCAAAGGAACACAATGTCATAGGCAAAAATAAGTCTTCTAAGCTAAAGGAAAAGGTGCAGCACCAGAGATAGAGTAAGAAACATAAACTGAGCATGAGGAGAGCTCCTCACAGGATAAGTCTAATGAAGAAATGGGAGAACCTGAGGAGCAGCCAATTAACTTGAGGATGATCAACAGTGATGAATACACTATCATGTGTCATCCAAACCAATTCATGAAGAAAAGAACATCTATAGATCTGAGCTTTCACACTAATTTCAGCAGATGGTGTATGCACAGATGTATGACCACCACAGGCAATTCACTGACCATAAATATATGGATTGGGCACATCTAGACTCTTTGGACAGATATGATGGAGCATATCAGCCGTTTCATAGAGTTGATCTTCAGGACATTATCTCACTAAAGTGTTACTACAATGAAGAGATCATCTAGCAATTCTATGCCACAGTGTACGTATCTCCGAATTTCACTTATATGGCATGGATGATAGGGACTGATTACTTGGAATGCTAGAAGAATGAATTTGAGCAAGCCCTGAGGACTGAGTCAGGTAGGTGTGAGAAAATCTATGATAGACCTGCACTATTGACTCTTGCCTGGATGCAGTTTATGATGGTAAGTTGGTAGGTCTTCTTCGCCTTCCTAGCCTAATCAACAAATCATCAACCATACCATTTTCCCTAAGAGTGGGAACTTAGATGTCATTAGAGGACATGCTTGGGGCATAATTGACACCATTTTCCCTAAGAGTGGGAACTTCTTCTAAAAATGATCAAGTCAAAAAAAATATACTATGCACCATATATCATGACTCTGATCATTTGAAAGACCAGATATCATGGGGGTAGAGGAGCCACCCATAAGCCCTATAAGCCATGAGAGGGTCCTCCTATACCCACGGTAGTTCATCCCTGGGCTCAACAAGAAGAAGATGCACCAAAATGAAGAACAAGTCTCCTTAGCCCAAATCTACTCTTCTGTCCTCTAGATTCAGGATAATCAGTTGTGGACAAATGCATCACTTACTTCCATCTCTTCCAGTATGACCTCTCTTAATGAGAGAGTCACCTCCATCGAGTAGCTTGGTGACACCACCTTCCCCCATTCGCTATGGCAATCATCACCATCATGACTCTTCACCGCAGAAGTAGCCCTTTTTGGTATTTTGATGCCAAGGGGGGAGAAGGAAAGGAAAAGTGATGAAGAAAAGCGCCAACAGGGAGAAGCGAAGAAGAAGAAGCCTATCTTAGTTTATTATATATGATATGTTATCTTTGAACTTGTTATGTGATGTTATCCTTTTGGTTGAATTTGTGATAAACTTTGCTATGATATTTGCTATGTGCTATGTGGGGCATGTTATGTAATGTGTTGAACTTGGTAATGTGTTTATGCTTATAATGAATTGCAAATATTTATCTTGTTTAGTTTGATTATGTTATTGTTAATATATTATTCCCTCAAGTTCAACAAACAAAAGTGTAGGACCGGACAGGCAATAAAGGGGGTGAACGGTGCCTTCAAATTCTCCCCAAGTATTCACTTAACACTTTTCTCCAGTAGCTACAGAACTATAAAGATTAGAGTTGAAAACCCACTTGAAAACCGTAGAGATAGGGTTGAACAGAGCAGAGAAAATATCATGGTCAAAATCTGACAATGTGGTCAAAAACTTACAATGTGGTCATAAGTTCAATAACGTGGTCGAGAGCTGACAAAGTGGTCGTAAATCTGACTACCAGAAGGAAGTACAACATGATCAAAAATCGACTATGAATGGACATCACCATAGTCAAAAACTGATTGTACATTGGAAATCAGTGTAGTCAGAAGTTCAACATGGTCAAAAATCGACAACTAAACGGAAATCACTATAGTCAATAACTACCGAGACCAAAATCAACGTTATCAAAAATGGGTGTAGTTGAAACCAACGTGGTCGTAAACAACGTGGTTGAACATCAATGAATGATTGAATAATCAACGTAGTCAGAACCAGTCAGCAACCAAAATGATCAACGTGGTTATAACCAATGTGGTCGTAAGCCAATGAGATGGTCGAACAACCAACATGGTTGGAACCAGACTACAACCAAAAGATCAACGTGGTTGTAACCAATGTGGTTATAAACCAATAGGTGGTCGAACAACTGACGTGGTCAGAACTAGTTTGCAACCAAAAGATCTACATGGTCATAACCAACATGGTCGTAAACCAACAGGTGGTCGAACAACCAATGAGGTTGAAGGCCAACAAATGATCTGCGACCAGCATGATCGATTTAGCTCAAAAACCAACCAGAGAAAATGAGGATTCGTGAGCAATCAGAAATCCCAAGCGGTAGGAAAACGTAAAGCGGTCAAAAGAATGAATGTGATCGAAACTGGTGTGATGCAGTCTAGAACTTGACCGTGGTCGAAACCAACGAAGTCGTAAAGCTAATCGACGTTCCAGAGAGTGCACCAACTACCAGCTGCTTTGGTTCAGATTCAATAGAAGAACACAAAGTAATTGAAAGATCTAAACGTGATCGAAGACAGTGCGATGCGATCTGAAACTTGACTGTGATCGAAACCAACGTGATCGTAAAGGCAATCGAGATTTCAGACAGTGAACAATGCGACTGTTTCAGTTCAGACTCAAGTGAACATAGAAAAATATGAGGCACTCAGAATGCTGAACATGATCAAAAGCAACATGATGTAATCTAGAACTCGACCATGGTCGTAACCAACTTGATCATAAAATCGATCGATGTTCTAGACAAAGATTGCACTGACTATTTCAGTTTAGATTCAAAATGAAAATAGAAGAACGTGCAGCAATTGGAAGATTGAGCGTGGTCAGAAAGTAATGCGATGTGCTCAAAATCTTGACTGTGGTCGAAACTAGAAACGGTCGTAAAAGATTTGGAAGAACAGAGCAGCACACGACCGCAAGATCAACTGGCCATGAAACTTAGTACACAACAAGATTAAGGTCTCAGGAGGTTGCTCTAATCTTGAATCAAAAAATCCATGACTAAAATAAGACCTTTTTATGATTTGATAAAACGCGCACAAAACCAAAACCATGAGATCGAAAAGACAACCAAACCATGTGTCGGATCTGGGAGCAACAACTCCGAAACCCTCTATGTAAATTGCACTAGTCCAGGAACAGCTAGTGCACATATTAGAACAAAGATACATATCAAGCACAAATGACCAACTATATTAAATAAGAGAGTATGGCCTTATGGCCAAATCTTACATTAAGATCATTGATAGCACAAATAAAGGAAATAATAGCATAAACAAGTTGATAAAAAGCAAAGCCCGGTAGCCTGCCCATAGGCAGACGACTGTAAGATGCGTCCTACTCATCCAGGTCATTACCGTAGTCATAGTTGTCCTCCTCTGATATGAGATAGCAAGGTGAGTACAAACTTGTACTCTGCAAGTCACACGAAATATGCAACATAATGTTAAAGGTAACAAAGGAAGGCATATATGGTTATTTGAGCATAAATCAACATTTAAAGGAATACAGTAAATAGATTGAAAATGCTGAATTTAATACAATAAGTAAAAACAGTAATTGTAAATGAAATTAGTACCATTAGCGCAGGCTCCGACCAAACACTAACCTAACCACGGGCATCCCATCCGAACCATCTTTTCCAAAATATCTTGTATGGATCCATCCACACGCTTCTAATCACTCATGAATTCCAACCATCCACAAGGTTTTCGTAAACCATTTTCAAAAACAAAATCTAATCCATGAAAAACTTTACTCAGCTTGCCCATGACCATGGGCATGGCTATCCAGGATAGATTATACAATCTGCAGAGATTGTACACCTTTACCTACAAGACATGATCATCCCATATTGCCACCAGATAAACACACTTCCTTTGGTGTACGGCGAGGAGATCATGACAAGGTTTTACAATGCAAAGCCTTCAACCTAGTCAAGCCAACTCTATGGTTTCACCCTAGTAAGGAATCCACCAGACCGAGACCCCCTCTTGAGCCGAGTGAGACTTCTCATGACACACGTCATGCTCATTTTCAACCTACGACATGACTCAGGTTGGGACCCGCAAATTAATTAGCCAGGACTGTCCCATACCAGCCTTATGGTAATACGATAGGGCTTTGCAACAGTAGTTCATAGACTGGTCCTTAATTGACTTAGGCCCAAACCACGTACCCCTCGTGCTCGGCAATCAACACTATGTCTCCGAACAACAGTGCATGCTTGCACCCACCACCTTTAGTCTAAGTCTAAACCAGATTTTATATTTTATTTTAAAATATTCCATAATCCTTCTTGACTCACAGAAGTCAAGAATACATTTAAAAAGCTCATCACCTTATGTGAAAAGGTTATCCCAACCTAAAGTTATTTCTATGCATGTCTAAGCATTTGCTACAAAAATTCTCTAGCCAAACTAGTATACTAACCAGAGTTTTATTTTAGGGTGACAAGGTATCGAGGGATTCAAGGACAATGGAGGAATTAACATGTGGGCAATAACTAAATTTAAAACTGAATTGAAATACGTTGAATAAAATTAAGCATACAATATAATTGAAATCAACATAATTTTATTTGAAAACTGGGTTCAACATGATCAAGGAGTGTGACTTGCATTACTCCGTGGTTTGGTGTGAATCGTCATCATCGAATTCTCCCGAATCGTCGCAGTCTACACATGAAAATCCCACCAAATTCAAATAAATTCCAAATAAATAAAATGAGGGCAGAAATGGATAGATTAGAATTTTTGATGAATTTAGGAATTTGAATGGGTTCAATCGGAGTTAGGATGAAGGAGAACAGGCTCTCAGAAGTTTACAATCAGAGAAAAAGAAAAGGCTAATTTTCTGGATTTTTGACGTCAGCCCTGGGATTTTATTTTTGGCTAAATTATTTTTTACTGGAAAATCGGATTTATGATGTTAGCGTGACATCAGCCTTGGGGTATATTCTTCGGACAAAGGCTAACATGTGAGCCCAGTCTACCGTAGACCAGGTCCATGGACCACAAGAATGGTTGAGGTGGTAGGGAGGGTGATATGGTGATGACATGGCATGTGACTGGGCTAATTTACTGATGTGGCAGCCAGGTTGCACTGACGTGGCTGGCACGTGGGTCAGGGGGTCTCGGATGCTGACGTGGTAGTACACGTGGTTGCCACATGGGCAGGGGTGGAGACGGATCGGATATGATCGAATAGTATCAAATACGAATACGAATCCATATTTTTAAAACGAATACAAATTCGAATATTCTCAAATACGGATACGAATATTCTCGAATATGAAAATAGATATTTTCGAATACGGATTTTCTCGGATACGAATATCGGATAAAATGGATTCCTAACGATTTTGCCAATTTTTCACAGGTTTTTGACGGGTTACCGGTTTTAAACTGCCTAAATTGAAATTTTGAATCACAAAATTTGTACAAATTTTTCATGGGTTCTAGAAACGAATCGAATACAAATCAAATAGTGTTGAATATGAATACAGATACGAATATTCTCGAATACGAATGCAAATATGAATATTCTCAAATACGGATACGAATATTCTCGAATATGAATACAGACATTTTCAAATACGGATTTTTCTTACCACATTCATGTTTTTTCGAATAAGAATATCGGATAAAATGAATTATCCGTTATCGTTTTTCACCCCCACACATTGGTTTGAGTACTAATGTGGCAGGACACGTGTCTTCCACGTGGGCTGAGGGGGAGGCATGGCTGCTGACTGGGTTGGTGTTAGGTGGCGTCTGCGCAGCCGAGGCGGCACGCCATTTGGCGCCATGTGGCATCAACGTCGGTTGGGTGCCGACGTGACTCGCCGGCCGAGACGGCGCTCAGGGCCCGAGGGGCACAACAGAGAGAGGAGAGTGAGGGGAGTGGATGGTGCTTGTGAATTTTACCAAGGACGGCCGGAGAGTGGTCGGTGATGAGGAAGGCGGCAGTGGTGATTGGGCCGACGCGCGGCGGGAAGATCTAGGCTGGCGATGTGGACGGATCTGGACCATCCATGCGTCGCTCGGAGGGAAGGGCGAGGATTTAAAATTCTGATTTTATTTTATTTTTATTTTTCAGAAATCCCGAGAAAGGAAAACAATGCTTAGAAAATAGCAGAAAAATCCAAATAAATCCCAAAAAATTCCTAAAATTCTAACAAAATGCAAGGAGCCCAAATAATATTGAATAAACGCATTTTTACAACAATTGCTCCCAAACTTTAATAGTTTTCCACATAAGAACAAATGAAAAGGAGAATTTAAATTCCAGAAAAATAAAACTAAATAAAATTTTGAAATTTTGGGATGTCACACCATGCCCGTGGGAATAGAATAGCCAAGATGGCTTTGAGTATGATTCCACAACACCCAGTAAGTCAGATCATCAACAAGACAAGCAAGAATTTCCTCTCAGATCAAGAAGGGAAAGGAACAACAGAAGAACAGAGAAGAAACAAAGAAAGAACCAAAACAACCCGAGCCAACTCAACCAGACAAAAGATACACAAACTATAGATTGAAAATTGATGTATTGCTTAGATGATTGGTTTCACAGCCACTCCCCTTGGGAGGACCGAGCTCTAACCCTAGAGCCCACACTCACTCTCTATCATAACTCACACGGGAGGGAGGAGGAGCTAGCCACCACAATACCTAGCCAACTGTCTCTCTCAAACTCTAGCTTTGGCCTCCCCTCCCCTTTTTATAGGCTCACCAATTAGCCCTAAACCTAATGGATCCTACCATTAGTCCAAACTGGAGATAACCTGTTAACCCCACCTAACACCGAGTTTTACACATGCACACTTCTCAAAACGACTTACATCCATTAACCCATTAGTGAACCAACACTTGATCCACTTCACAATTTCAGCACATACAAGACCTAAACCACTTAGGCCAATGCCACGGTTTCACGTACCACCACTTTTCCCGGTATTGGGCAATTTATCAAAATGCCCCTCTACCGCCTTCCTCGAAGCTTCCCGCTTCCTTTGCCATGAAGCTTCGCCCATGCTTCACCATCTTCCATATGGCCCCAATGACTTGATGATGCGGATACGCACATGCTTAGCACTTTTCAGTCAAATACATTATTTCACTGGAAAGAAGTATTGAGCCGCATTAAATATTGTCAGGTGAATTTGTTTCTTAATGAATTTCCTTCTATTCGTGGGAACGATATACTACCTTATGTCAAATCCTTGTTTATTATTAGGTTTGAATATTATGATGATTCCGGGGCCAAAGGAAAGGAGAAAGCCAAACAACCCATGCAGCTGATTAAGGAGTAAAGAAGCCCATGCAGTGGGAGAGCAAAAGGGGAGAAGCTGAAGGACTTAAACTACAAGTTTTGGATAAGATTTTCGAGCCAAATTCGGACTTCCCACGTGCTCAACCCAATTCAAACTCGGATTCAACTCAGGATTCAATTCGGATTCGGTTCGGGACAGCCTGACGGCAGTTACTAAAAAGGCCATAACTTTCACAAACAGAGTCTGATTCAGGTGTTCTTGTACTCGTTGGAAAGATAATTTCAAGGGATACGCAATGGATCTGGTCCCACCTTCAAATTATTCACAGATAAAAAGTTATGATCGAAACAATATAACAGGTGAAAATTATAGTTTCCTTTTTGTGAGAGTTCGTATCCAAAACCATATAGGGTTGAGTTGTACTTGGTTTGGAGACCATATGGACATCCCAAGGGGCTATATAAGCCTTGTATTGGAAGCCTTTAGAGGGAGACCAACTTTATGCATAAGATTGAAACATAGCTATTGCTTGTTCTTTCAACACCAGAGTTCATGCGAGGACTTTGAGAGAGAATTAGGTGATCCATTGTTCGTTCTGCAATTCAAGGTCAAGCCGTCGTTCCATTGGGAATTGGGGACTTGGCGTTCGTCGTTTGTGGTCTCGCGACGAACAATTATCCGGTGTGTTTTGGGCGTATTCCGAAGAGTTGGGGGTTCGTGCATTGGCGCGAGTGTTCAACTAGCGACATCGTCTACTTCGCATCAACTATCCATGGTTCCTCACTGAGAAGATCGGGACCCCTCCCCGTATCATGTGGTTCTCACTCAGTCCTGTCAACTTCTCAAATAGGGAGCGCTTGTAGTGCCAAGGTACGAAGCGTGCCCGCAAATGCTGCTTCATCTGCTCCCAGGTGATAATCGGCAACTCATGGCGCACCATGCGCTTACAGATGAACTGCTCCCACCAATGTGTGGCATAATCATCGAAGCTATTGGATGCAAGCAACAACTTCTTCTCATTGGAATAATTGTTCATCCGAAATAACTTATCAACTTTCAGCTCCCAAGTGAGGTATTGTTCCACATCTGTACCACCTGAAAATATAGGAAGATTAAATTTGGGCTTAGCAACACAATCATCGGCGTCGTCGTTGCGAGGACGCTGCACGTTGTTGCGGTGGTGGCACTGTCGATCATCGTAGTTGTCAATGGGGAAATTGTCATCCCAGCGCTCATCCGCATCAACCCAGCTACGAGGTGCACGATGCACACCTCCTCCGTGGCCACCTTGTGGCGCACCTCCACCCTGGCCGCCGTTGCCTCAGCTAGGACCATGTGCCTGAGGGCGTGCTGCGGCTGCCATCCCGACGTTTGGCGGCACTGCCGTGCGACGCACCTGTAGCTGACGTCGCTCCTCATCTAGACGAATAGCACGCTCCTCCTCGGTCTCATTGTGCAGAACGACCGGAGGGTCGTGCACACTTGTATCATCAGCTGGTTCACCCCCACGTACATTGTGGTGTGCGAACATGGCACGTAGCTCCAGAAAGTTATTGTTGATGGTCGTACGCAATTGTGTGACCTCCTCCCCGAGGGTGTTCAGTCCAGTCTGAACTTCCCCGAGCTTATCGTGCACGCCATTGTCACCATCATGAAGTTGTTTTTGTAGCATCTCGCGCAACCGAGTGTACTCGGTCCACGTAACCGGCGCCTCCGGATTAGGTGGATCCTCCTCGTGACCTGACATGGGAACGACTCACAAACAAGAAACGAGGTTATATCCGGGTTAGTAAAACAAAAGCTCTCTCTATGCTTGCAACTCACTGTCCTGAAAACAAGACAAGCTTACCGTTCCAAAGTGAATCAAGGACGGCAAATCGACAATTGTGACAGCGAACGACCTCAACCCGGTAATGTATGAATGTAACCAAGAGCAAGAGAGTACACCAACGGGTGTAGGTGGAGCTTGGACATTTATGTATTTTGTAGCAAGGGAAAACAATCAATTAATTTCAGAAATTGCATAGAATTAAATTATAGTTCGTATCTAGCACTTAGCCTATATTGCTGATCAACCAAGGATGGATGAAGGCTAAAATAAGTGTATGGCAATGTATGGGAGTGGTAAATACAAGATAACTCAATCGAATGCAATCTGGAATTGAAGAACACAAGGGTTGACCCAAAACTTGAAAACTGAGGATTTCTGTCTACTGGACAGCACATCGGTATTTCGGCCGTAACTTTTTTTCAGTTGACCTTTTTTCAATGATTCTTTTTTATCAGATTCCTGACGTCTTTTTCTACAACTTTTATTTTGGGGCCAAGTTCTGGAAACTGACTGAAAAATTCGCACAAAATTCACAAGTGCCGACTATTGCAGATTCAATTCAGAAATTTGGGTCAACTTTCACCGCATATATCTCTTAGCTGCCTTGCTGGAATGACGTGAAATTTTACAGATAGATGGACAATGAAGTTTTTAATCTAATGGCAGTAGTCTCACTCAAAATTAATCTCGGAATCAAAAGGTATGGCGTTTTTGGTGGTGGCTGCAAAGAAAGGACAAATCAGCTGAATTGGAATTAGGGTTTGGGGTGGGGAATTTTTTTTTGTTTGGATTTTTAATGGAACATAGATATGACCAGCAACTAGACAATGCTAAGACGGACACAAATTCAATTTAGCAAACCAAAACTAACAGATTGAAAGGCACAATGGGGTTTGGACAACGGAAATTAACTCTTTTTGTGGGCAATTTTTTTCTGAACTATAGGAAAGAAAAAACCAATCTACTAACTACAGGTAAAGAAGTTCTCACCGAGTAAACCTAGAATCTGATACCACATGATACGGGGAGGGGTCCCGATCTTCTCAGTGATGAACCATGGATAGTTGATGCAAAGTAGACGATGTCGCTAGTTGAACACTCGCGCCAATGCACGAACCCTCAACTCTTCGGAATACGCCCAAAACACACCGGATAATTGTTCGTCACAAGACCACAAACGACAAACGCCAAGTCCCCAATTCCTAATGGAATGACAGCTTGACCTTGAATTGCAGAACGAACAATGGATCGCCTAATTCTCTCTCAAAGTCCTCGCATGAACTCTGGTGTTGAAAGAACAAGCAATAGCTATGTTTCAATCTTATGCATAAAGTTGGTCTCCCTCTAAAGGCTGCCAATACA
Source organism: Dendrocalamus sinicus (assembly GCA_036346575.1). Classification (NCBI taxonomy): domain Eukaryota; kingdom Viridiplantae; phylum Streptophyta; class Magnoliopsida; order Poales; family Poaceae; genus Dendrocalamus; species Dendrocalamus sinicus. The sequence continues at coordinate 6,118,066 of CM070653.1, read as the reverse complement.
AGGCTTATATAGCCTCTTGGGACGTCCATATGGTCCCCAAACCAAGTACAACTCAACCCTATATGGTTTTGGATACGAACTCTCACAAAAAGGAAACTATAATTTTCACCTATTATATTGTTTTGATCATAACTTTTTATCCATGATGAATGTGAAGATGGGACTAGATCCATTGCGTAGCCCTTAAAATTATCTTTCCAACAAGTACAAGAACACCTGAATCGGACTCCGTTTGTGAAAGTTATGGCCTTTTTAGTAACTGCCTGTCAGGCTGTCCCGAACCGAATCCGAATTGAATCCTGAGTTGAATCCGAGTTTGAATTGGATTGAGCACGTGGGAAGTCCGAATTTGGCTTGAAAATCTTATCCAAAACTTGTAGTTTAAGTCCTTGGGCTTCTCCCCTTTTGCTCTCCCACTGCATGGGCTTCTTTACTCCTTAATCAGCTGCATGGGTTGTTTGGCTTTCTCCTTTCCTTTGACCCCGGAATCATCATAATATTCAAACGTAATAATAAACAAGGATTTGGCATAAGGTAATATATCGTTCCCACAAATAGAAGGAAATTCATTAAGAAACAAATTCACCTGACAATATTTAATGCGGCTCAATACTTCTTTCCAGTGAAATAATGTATTTGACTGAAAAGTGCTAAGCATGTGTGTATCCGCATCACTTGTCGTCAAGCCTCTCACACGTCCGGATCGCACCGAACCATCCTCATTTGCAAACGACCCAAGTCACTTGGTGCACCACATATTTCTTCTCACGCATGATGGCACCCGGCTTCCTCGACCGTCTGGACCTCGACTCCTCCCTGAGCCTAGTCCTGGTCCACCTCGCCATTGCCCATCATGTCCACCTCCGGTAGCTCCCGCTCCGGTTTTTCGTCATCCTAGCTTGCAACCACCTTGCAAGCCTCAATCATCTTCAGTGTCTCCCTAATCATTTTGGACCTCAACACCTCCCTGTGCCTAGTCAGGTCCTTCCACTCCTCACCATGACCTAGCTCCGAAGTCCTACAACCAACACCAACAAGCAAACCGTCACGTAGCACCGCACGATACATAAAGATCATCAATTTGCACAATCAAAATGTATGCACCCAAATTACTAATTCTAATCCTAGAACTAAGCAATAACCACACGTGCACATTAGCAACAACACCCTGGTCAACCCTGATCAGAACACCAATAATCCAGTGAACTACCTTAGCTCACCGACTAGTCTGATACGACTTCCGAGTACATATATGCACAAGAAATGAAGTACTCGTAGCCCACGAGGTCCTACTAGTAGCCTACAACCACACAACAAACCGCTACGACCACCACACAGATTGCTACGACCATTGAGGACACAAGCTACGACTACCACACAGATCGCTACGACTATCGGTCACATAGATCACAATTGATCGCTACGACCACCGATCGCACAGGCTTCGACGTATCACTCATGACCAGGAAAAAAGCTACAACCATCGATCACAACCAGGTAGAGCTACGACCATCAATCATGACTAGGCATAGCTACGACCATCGATCATAAGCTACGACTATCAATCACACATGGTAGTTCAGGCACTGAAGCTTTCGACCACCGCGTGGTCATTCTGCCAATCGGACCTGCCGACCACCAAGTCGTAAACAGCGAAAGCTCCAGTACTCGCATAGATGAACTCGCAGACCACAAAGTCATCGGCCAGACTAACTCAAGATAGACAACGAAGTCCATAGACCAAGAAGCAATCTTTTGCAAACTCCTCAAAAACCAAACTCAACCTCTACACATATTCTAATCCAAAAGTCAATTACTCATCACAACCGTGGGGTCACCTACACATGGTCTCACAAAAAGAAACTCCACCAAAATTTTCAAAAATCTCTACATGTGCTTGCGAACAATCTCTCAAATCTATATGCACATGTTTAGGGGGAGCTTTCTTTGAAATGAATTAAAAGAAAATAATTCTCAAAACTCCTTTGAGCTCATTGCAAGAATTACTTGCTTTCAAAGTCACAATAAGAATATACAACTCGTTTTCAACAAGTTGTATATTCAAATTCTTACCATTCACTTATAACGGTTGGGTTATTATCGATTACTAAAAAGGGGGAGATTGAAAGCATCTAGGCCCCTAAAAATTGCTTTGGTTATTAATGACAATATATGCATATGGGACTAACATATTTATCAAGTGTTTAAAAGGTTTAGTCATAGAGAAGCATGTGACAACCTAGAGATGCATGCTAAGGATTAATATAAGGATCAACATGGCCCAAGATAAAAATTTGAATAGCCTAGGATCTTTTTGTCTTTTACTGGTTTTACGAGAAAAGGTTGAAAGACCGAATTTTAGGCTAGATGTCGTACTATTAAGAGAGATCATGACTAGTAGCTTGAAAGCTAATTTCTTTTGCCAGTTGGATCAACTAAGGATCATGCACGCATTTGAGTTAAATTTCTAAAGTCATCTGTTCATTGACAAGAAAAACGGTAGTACCAGTGTATACTTGGCGGTAATACCGCACAACAGTATGACTGCATTCTAAAAATGGTACTTCCGCACTTCGATCAGACTGGAGATTAGTTGGCGGTATGTAAATTCCAGATAGACACTTTTTAAAGCATTTTTGCCCATCAAGAAACAATAGTACCGCATTTTGAAATCGAAACCACCACACCTCGGTAGTACCAAAGTTTGCATGGCGCTTTGTTATTTCTAGAGCGGGTCATATTCTATGCTCCAGAAAAATGGTAGAACCGCTTTGTGGAAATGGTACTACTGAAGATTGGAACTACTGGACTTGTAATGGCGGTAGTACCGCACCGCACAATAACGGCTAGTTCAAAAGCATTAAATACACCTGCTATAGCTATTACAATGCAAGTGTGGTAGTACCGACCAATGAATGGCAGTAGGTGTGATAATACCCCCGATGAATAGCAGTACTACCATATTTGCTGTTTTTGGGGTTTCAACCCCCAAACGGTCGAATTTGGAAAGTGGGGGTATAAATACCCCTCCACCAGCCCATCTGCACTGTTGCCATCTTTTGCCGCCATCTGCTCGACCTGCACAGTGCGCCGCTGCTAACCACGTCAACTCATGTGCCCATGCTAGTGAGGAGCTAAGCCTCTCCGGCCACCAACGGAACCACTAGCTCTGCCTCCATAGCCCAGAAGTCACCCATCTGTAGCACACCGTCACACTGCTCCTGGTGCCATCGCCTTCGTCAGCTAAAAAGCCAACCTCAATTACTACTTCACCACCTTTCACACTGCCTCACAACCACTACAACCTTCTTCCTCCTCTCCGACCAAGCCATGTCAGACACTCAAATTATCACCAGTGAACCCAAAACTCAAATTCTCACCACAGCCTCCTCTCCAATCCAATTAACCGCACCCTTAGCACCGCCTTAGTCCTGCGAAGCTATCTCCAGCTCCCCATCCAACCTCACTGTCCCTAGCTCATTGTTGCCATGTGCCACCACTCGGCCAATCACGGTCACCATCGCCAGAACTCCTCAAGCCATCATGAGCTAAGCCATCACCACCGCTAGACTTCTCTCACCTTCTAGATGCTCAAGCCATCCTCGAATCACCCGAAGCTTCATTGTAGCCCCGTCATGTCATGCCCTATTTCAGCCAAGCACCACTACCACCGGCCATCTCCAAGTCACCTCTATCCACGCGTGTGCCCAAAATGGGTTGCTCACATTGAGCTGATACTTGTCGAACCACCACTCACCATAGTTCACAGTCACTGTCACCCAATTTTGCACTGCCTTCATTCCCTCTGTTCTGGTGGCCATGAGCGCAAGCTCTAAAGAGCTAGGCTTCACGCTTTGTGGACCATCTAGATGGGACAGCAAAGCCAGCCCAAACTATTCCTTGGCCCAGTCGACCAATTAGGTAGGCTACACTATTTATGCCCAGTACTATTCTTAGCCTAACCCAATACAGTTCTCAACCCAACCCATTACTTTATAGCCCATTAGGTTTAGCCCAAACACGTTACTATTCACCAAAACCGACACATTAGGAATAGTACCAACCCAGTACTATTCACCTGACATGTTGCTATTTGTCTGAAACCTGTTAAGCCTATTTATATTCATTTCAACCGTCTTTAGCCTGTCTAACCCATTTTTAGCTCCATTCGACCCACCCAAACCCCGTCTAAACCCTAACCACTCAAACCTTTCTATATTTAGCCTTTTTCTAGATTTTTCTCTTTTATTTATTTTGTTTTGTTCCCAATTCACTTTCTTTTGAGCCTAGACTTATTTGTCTCTGTTGTAGCATTGCCACAATGGTGGGTACAATACCCTTCTCCATGAGGATATGATTTACTAGAGAGCTAGTAAGTAAGAATGAGTGGATCTGGCTATCTCGTACCCCTCTTGGGGGTTTATAACATGAATATGGTAGGATGGAAAATTCCCATCATACCCCTTAATAATTACAAAAGTGAGGGTAGATCAGTACATTTCCTTCTATACACAATGATGTGCTATTGGGCTTGTTCCAGACCTAGTAGCTAAATCTAATGGGCGTAGGGGCTGGGCACCCCCACAATAGTCTCTTTCCTTGTGGATCTAGCCATCTCATACCCCTCTTGAGAGTTTATACATGAATGGGGTAGGATAGAAAATTCCCATTATACCCCTTAATAATTACAAAAAGCGATGGTAAATCAGTACATCCTCTTCTATACACAATGATATGTTATTGGGCTTGTTCCAAGGCCCAGTAGCTAAACCTAATGGGCGTAGGGCCTAGGCACCCCCACAATAGTCTCTTTCTTTGTGATAGCACCTGGATTCATTGAGTAGTCTACCGTGGGAGCGAAGCAAGATGCAGAAGACATATGCCGAGTTGAAGAATTTGAACAATAAAGTAAGTCACATGTCTTTGATCATGTTGAACCCATATTACTAAAAATATCTTTATTTTAATTTATGTTATTTACGCACTTTTATTTACGTAAAGTAATAATTTGAAATGATATGATAAATAGTTAGATCCTACGACCAAAAAGCCATGTCATAATTGTGAAGGCTATATTCACATTGACAACCTTGGTAATTAATCACTATGTAGATAGCTAATAGTAGTTTGGATAATCAAAATGATGTACTCAAACTACTAAGAATGATTCAGCTTCATACCAGTAGACATTAAAATGATACTAAGGGTTGAGGCTACTTGGTGGGAAGCCACTAAATAGTTGAAGCCCATGACCTCACTATGGTATTGAGGCTTTGATATGATTTGGTGGTACTGTGCAGTAATGTACGTGGTATGTGAATGATTGCCTCGTATGTGGCAAGTATTGACTAGACCCTTATGTCAAGTAAAGAACGTAGAAATCACTCAACCACATGTTTAACTTGTTAAACTTGGTCTAGTATGGGAGAGACTTCTATCCTAGTGTTTCAGGATAGCCCACGAGAAAGGGGTGAAATGAGAGTTGGGTTGGTAATGCCACTTGCCATTCTTCATAACAGTATGTCTACTCCAATGTCGGGCCATGATTTATGCACTGGCCAGTGGATTCTTGATAAAGGTTGAATGTCCCTAAGCATATCGGGTAGAAGCTAGAAAGAATAAAGTAGTGAACGACCTTGTTATCTCAACTCAGTTGCACGCTATTATGTTGCGTGTCTATTGCATGATATTTGTGAGCTTAAGAAATCTTGTGAGTAAAGCTGGGCAACTCTGAGACTTATAGTATTCGAATACGCCATGCTTCTAGTAAATGAAGCTGTGTTTAATAGGTGAATGTAACAACAAGTCATAAGTAGGATTGGAATGATTTTAAGATGATAAAGAATTGATTAAACCCTATTTTCTCTTAATAATTTAATGTTTTGTTTTGTGAGTGTAAAAACATTTGCAAATAAACATGCATCTATAATCATAATGATAAACCCTTTCACTACTGGATTCCGACCCTTTAGCCACGAAACGCATCGCAACGACACTAAATTAGTTGCAATAGGTATGTACTATTGCAACATTTTGCCAAAATCGTGGTGATATGTGCACAGTATTACCTCTAAAATATTGCGTTGCGATAGTCATTGAATTCGTTATAATAAGGTGGCTTTATCGCCACCATTTAGAAAATGGTTGCGAGTAGTATGACTTTATTGCCACGGTTGTCTTGCGTTGTGATAATATTGATTTTCGTTGCAATAGTTAGGAGGTATTGCCACCTTATAGAATTTCGTTGCGAGTGGGTGACAATATTGCCACAATTTTATTGCGTTGTCATAGTCATCAATTGCGTTGCAAAAGGTTCCTATACAATGCGTATGACATGAGTTTGTATTGCCATGAAATAAATTTGTTGCTATATATGATGATTGTTCGTGGCAATAATCTGTTATTGCAACGCTTTATTTTCGTGGGCCTAACTGCTTAACGCAAGGGCCAAATTGGTGTGGAGGAATTATATTATTTATAGTTATTAATTGCTAAAGGAGATAAAAAAATTGAAAAGTGACAACTAAAACGCAGTTGAGGAGGTCTCACTTGACAAAACCGGAGAGGATAAAAATTAGAATAGAAAAAATAAAAACAAAAACCATGGGGTGTGGAGGAATCGAACCAACAACCTCCTAGCTCGGAGGCCAAGGCGTTTACCACCAGACTATTGTACCCCACTGTCAATTATAATTGTAAATTTCTATTTATCTAAGCATGGTAAGCACCTGTCATATAAAACCTTGGGCACCTCCCACCGCACGCCCAGCAGTCACCCCGCCTCCACCATCTGCGGCCACCGCGCAAATGCCGCTACCTAGCAGTCGCCCCGCCTCCACAGATGACGCGGATACGCTCATGTCTTGCACTTCTCAGATAAATATATTATTTAACTGGAAGGAATTATTGAGCCACATTAAATATTATCATGTGAACTCTAATTTAATTGGGTCTTTAATTATTATATTTAGAGATATAGAGTTACTACTATTTAATTTAATTTAATTGGTCACAGGTTTGTGCATGAGGAGATGTTGAGATGCCAAAGCCGTAAGAAATCAGTGAGCAAGAAAATCATGCATGTGCATGTGAGCCATAAAAAAAGGAAGAAGAAATGCACATATGTCACAAAGGAGATGGAAGAAGCTTCATACGGGACTAGCAAAGAGAAAAGAAATGCATGTATGCATGTTTCATACGTGACTCGCTAGAAAAATGCTTCATGCATTACACGAGTATTACACGTTATGTTTTCGAGACGGACATTAGTATTACACATTTTGGCCGAGTTAGTCACGTATAATGGAAAGAGAACTTTTCTAGCCGAGTACTACTTGAACTTCTTTTCTAAGATGAAGTCGGCCGAGTTAGTCATGTATTGTGTTTTTTTTATTTGAGTCCGACACGTGGAAGACTGAAAAAATCAGAAGCGTAAAAAGAATTTAAAAACCCATGGTATTAATATATGTGTTTTTGATCCAGCCGTGTTCCTAATTTGATTATTAATTTGCAACAACAAATTATAATAAACTATCATATGCTCAATATGCTACCACAAATTTTACCATTGTGATAAACCTGTATGCAAAATTAGTATTTCGTTGTGATAGGCTGTTGTAACGCCACTACTATGTTGCGATTCTACTATATGCCATGAACAATGTTCGTTGCTATAGGATCTATTTGCCACAAAACATATTTCGTCGCAATAACTTTATGTCAATGAAATGCCTTCCGTGGCAATAAAACATATTGCAACGAAACACCTCCCGTGGCAATTAAACCTGCTGCAACGAAACGCCTCCCGTAGCAATATATCCTGTTGCAACGAAATGGTCTCCGTGGCAATAGGGTCTATTACCACGAACCATTGGCGTGGCAATAGAACCTATTACCACGCAATATTTTTGTGGCAAATGATACTATTGCCACGACCAAACTTTATGGCAAAAGAAGCTATTGCCACGGAGTCAGCCGTGGCAATAGCCTATATCGCCACGACATCATTCGTTGCAACAACAAACAATTGCCACAACACATTGCATGGCAATAACCATAGGTATTGCAACGAAACCAAAATCCGTTGCACAATCTTTTAAGCACGCAAGTACTTGCCACGCTTGCCAACGGAAGTGATGTGTTGCAATATGTACATATTGCATCTATTTTGGCCCTATTGCAACGATTTCGCTTCGTTGTCCTAGACCTGAAAACTAGTAGTGTTTGTAACTCATTCTATTGATGTACTGGCAGATAGTTAAGTAGAGATCCCCATGTTACTTGTTGAGTACGATTGTACTCATACTTGCTAAATCATCAAACAGAAGAAATCTTGGAAGACAATGCGGAACCTTTTGAGGGAGACTTTGATGACTTCCTAGAAGGAGACGACTATTGGTTTTAGGTCACATCTACGCTCGGGCATGCCTGTGATTCTTTTGGAAGATCTTCTGTATTATAATATAAGCTTTGGGTTGAATGCCCCCAATGTTGTAAAACTTGGCTACTAAGCCATACTCTCTTATAATAAAAGTTTGGGTTTTATGAGTAAATCATGAGCATGTTTGATGCACATTCATCTATAGCTAGCACTCTACAACTGATCTTTTGAGGCAGTTATGGCAAAACCTGATGGTCGTAGAAATGGGGTCGTTACACTATCTAATTTTTGGGGTCCCCTTTTACTTTATGCCCATTTGTTTGAGTGAAAACTGGCATAAGCTACATCTCACAAATGCAATAATCTGGAAGGATTCTAGAGGAGGAACTATTCACACATAAGACCCTGTAGCAACATTTTTCAATTTTGGTCCCTTGTACTTTTTTTTGCAAAAGTAGCCCCCTTCTGGAGTTCAGAAGGTGTACCAGATGACATGTGTCACCTACCGCGCCACTGTAGCTCAGTAGGAGGCCATACACGTGGATGGGCGAGCTAGTGCAATAGGGTGACATGCAACGTGGCAGTCGGCCCTTGTCAAGCCACCATAGTGTCACTGCCTCTAGCCGATTTGCCATGCCTCGGTAGCACTGTAGTAGCACTATTATACACTATAGCACCACTGTTTAGGTACTGATACTTATTAATTAGCGTTAAGTGCAATTAATTATTACTAATAGCAATTAAATAGTACTAATAGTAATTAATTAGTGCTAATTAAAGTACTAAATTAATATTATTTTATTTAGTGCTAATCGTATTTGTTGGTGTTTTAATACTGATCTTACATATGATTTATTGGATTCAGGGAATCTCTTAGAAGACTAGACTACGGTCATGCAAAGAGAAGATACGGAAATTTTTATATAGGTTCGGGCTTTCTCCTGGGAGAATAATAACCATACTTTCTGTGTGGCTATTGCTTAGAGAAATTGATTACAACTAAGAGTATTGTGAAATGCCTAGCACTATCTCCTGATCTGATGTGGTTTGATCCCTTTCTCTTTGGTGTTAACCTTTATATAGTTGATGAAGCGACGACCGTTGTCCTGATCTGATGTGGTTTGGGCAGAAGTTATTATCAGAGAGACATGGTGGCTTGTTTGTCATGCGGTGGTTGTTGTCAGAGAGAAATCATATACAGTTATTAGGATTAAGCGCACGTTCTAATTGCCTTGTCAGACAGGCCCATGATGCAATAAGTCACCGTAGACAAGCTAGTTGGAAATGGATTAGTCATAGGAGGGCCTACGACCACGAGATTGTCGCATGATGACTCACAACTTATATAGTCATAGAAGGGCTTATGACCATGTGGTCATAGAAAGACTTACGACTAAGAAGTGGTTGTAGAAGGGTTTACGACTAAGTGGTCGTAGAAAGACTTATGACTAATAAGTGGTCATAGAAAGATTTACGACTACTCTGTAAAATCTCTCCCTTATCGATAAGGGATATACTCGGAGAATATAATGACGTAATAATTAGAGGATTATTATATCCTCGTCAGCATTTAATTAGAGCTAATCATGTAGTACTAGTTAAGCGTGCATGATAATTTATTGCACTTATAATTAATTAGTACTAATCACATGTCCTGCTTTCCACAATTTTTGTTGTGCAATACAAAATAAACTCCAGTAGGGAAGTTCATTTTGTATTGCGCATGAAAAATCATGAAAGATAGGATATGCACTTTCGTCTATGCCGTCTAGTTATTTCAACCTATAAAAGCGAGCAGTTGTTATCCTAATGAGATGATAATTACATGTTTTAATACCACTTGCACCACTAACATGGATTAAAAATTCTCTACTGGAATTCAATAGGTACTATGCAACAAAAATAATGGAAGTCAACACACGCATTTTTCCTATGCAATTTGTCTCCGTCAACCACATTAGCAAACATTTATTGTCCGAATGAACCAAAAATTTCACACAAGATTTTCACTTGAACCACTTACGTGTCATAGAAATTCACCGCTGGAGTTCATTCTGTGCTATGCAACATAAATCGTGGAAGGTAGGACATGCACTTTTGCCTACGCTGTCTGGCTATTGCAACCTATACAAGTGAATAGTTGTTATCTGAGTGAGCTAATAATTTCACATTGTAATCCCACTTGCACCACTAACGTGGCATAGAAATTTTCCACTAGAATTCAATAGGTACTGCACAACAAAAATAATGGAAGTCAACACACGCGTATTTCCCTACGTCGTTCGTCTCCATCAACCATACAAGCGTGCATTTGTTGTCTGAATAAGCTAAAAATTTCATACAAGACTTTCACTTGAACCGCTTATGTGTCATATAAATTCGCCGCTAGAGCTCATTGTATATTGCACACTAAAAATCGTGAAAGGTAGGACATGCACTTTTGTCTACGACGTCTAGCTATTACAACCAATACAAGCGAGCAGTAGTTATCTGAATGAGCTGATAATTCCATATTATAATCCCACTTGCACCACTAACGTGGCATAGAAATTCACCATTGGAATTCAATAGGTACTGCGCAACAAAAATAATGGAAGTCAACACACACGTTTATCCCTACACTGTTCGCCTCCGTCAATCATATAAGTGTTCATTTATTGTCCAAATGAGCTGAAAATTTCACACAAGACTTTCACTTGAACCGCTTACATGTCATAGAAATTCGCAGCTGGTGTTCACTATGTACTGCGCAAGCAAAATTGTGAAAGGCAAGACATGCACTTCCACCTATACCGTCTAGCTATTGCAACCTATACAAGCGAGCAATTGTTATCTGAATGAGTTCACAATTCCACGTTGTATTCACACTTGTACCACTAACGTGGCATAGAAATTCTAGAATTCAATAGGCACTACACAACAAAAATAATGGAAGTCAATACAAGCGTTTTCCCTACGCCGTTCATCTCTGTCAACCATACAAATATGCATTTGTTGTCTAAATGAGCTAAAAATTTTATACAAGATTTTCACTTGAACCGCTTATGTGCCATAAAAATTCACCACTGGAGTTCATTCTGTACTACACAACAAAAATCATGGAAAACAGGACATATGATTAGTACTAATTAATTGTGAGTGCAATAAATTATCATATATGCTTAACTAGCATTACATGATTAACACTAATTAAACATGATTAGCACTAAATAAAATACTATTTGTCGTAGGGGTGGCCCCCACCTAAACCCAACAGGCCTGGTAGGAGATTATAAGGCCCAGAATAGGCCATGTGTAATGACATAATTGCCCCCAGAGGGGATAACCTGATGTAAGGGTATAACTGTAAAAGTACTCCTCATGTGTGTGTATATATATATATATACGAGCAAGCCATGGGGAGGATCCAGGCCATTACACTTATCTTCATCACTCTCCACTACCACCTCTCTCTCTGTTTGGTCTGTAGCCACAACAGTTGGCGCCGTCCGTGGGAGGGCGAAGACAAGCTCAAGACCGAAGGAAAAAGATGGCACGAAAAAGCTTCACCGGCGGCGAAGGGAAAGAAAGCGGCGGCTCGGGCGTCGTATGAGTACGGGGCCGGCATCGCGCGGCGGGCGACGCGGTGCGATGCGGCGATGAGCCGGAGACGTCGACGTTCGCGCGGCGGCGACCAACCCCGTCACCGGCACCGCGACGACCAACCCCGTCACCGGCACCGCGACGACCCGCCCCGCCACCGGCGTTGCGGGGACGGGCCCCGCGGTCGAAGACGTCGACACGGGCGCAGCGACAACCGATCCCGCCGGCGCAACGCGGCCGACCTCGCCGCCCCATCGCAACCCTCGCGGCGGCGCGGTCAGCGGCGCGAGGTAGCCACGACGGAGCGACCGGCGATTCGGGACCTCGCGACGCGATCGTCCCCCGACCGACCCGCCGTCGGGGTACCGGCGACCCGCTGCACCGGCGATGGAAAGTGCCCTGCTGGCGGCTCTCAATGCATTCCAGCGGGACCTAGGGGACCTTCGCGGAGCCGTCAGAGATATGCAGGAGGCTCAGAGTTAGCAGGCCGCGCCAGTGGTCGCGTTCGAGCCCCGCCGAGAGGCGGGCGATCGCGGCCCCACGCCCAGCCGCGCGTGCCGCTGCGGCGTGTGGATCCAGAGTCCCCGCTTTTGGCGGGGCTGCAGCAGGCAGCGTGGCCCGAAGACTTCAAGTTCCCTCGCATCACCGACCCGTACAAAGGCGACACGGATCCTCGCGAGTTCGTGCGCGTGTACAAAACCGCGATCGAGGCCGCGGGCGGAGACGACATCGCAAAGGCGAAGGGACTCCCCTCGCACTGCACGGAGTGGCGCTCTCTTGGTTTTTTACCATAGAGTCGGGCTCCATCTACGCGTGGGAGCAGCTTCGCGACTGGCTTCGTAGCAACTTTCAAGGACATTATGTCGAGCAAATCGATGCGAACCAACTCTTCGCTGTGAAGCAAGGACCCTCGGAGACGCTCCGGGGCTACTTCAAGCGCTTCGCCAAGATTCGAAGCCAGGTAAATGATGTTAAAGAAACGCGATCGTTAGTGCAGCCATACGAGGCCTTCGCGGGCCCGATGGCGAGTACACGCGCGGAGGCCAATCACGGCGATTGCCAAGCTCTTCGACAAAATGGACGAGTATGCGCGGGCGGAGGAGGATGCGCGAAGACGCAGCATCACCGCCCTCGGCCTCGCCCGTGAGGAGCGCCCCCCGCGCGAGGTCGGGGCGGGTGGTCCCTCCTCGAAGCCGAGCCGTAGCCGAAAGCCCCGAGGAGGCCCTCCCGGCGGTGGGGCGAGTGCAGGAAGGCTCTTCACGGTGCGAGCCTAAACCTTGGCGCCGCGCGGCCGGTCGCAGCGGCCCACCATGTCCTCACCACCGAGAGTGCCCGGCAAGGACCCGACCCCGCCTCATGGAGGGGAGACCGGGGATCGGAGGGCGGATTTGACTGCGGCGGCCAACCCCACGCAGAGCAAGAGCTCTGCACTATGGCAAGTGGTGCGAGGTACCGGCTACACGGCGATCATTACACAAGGGCATGCATCGCGGTGATGGAGCTGCGAGGGTGACGGTCGGATCTCGGGCTCGCCTCCTCGGCCCCCCGCCGAAGCCCACGTGGGGCACCCAAGGGATGGCCCCATACGGGACACCGCAACGGAGGGCGCGCAGCATCACACCGTCAACGTCATCACCGGAGGCTCCTCTTCAAAAGCCCCGGGAGCAAAGCCAGAATAGCGTGGATGCCGCCCCGCAACATCACCTTCGACTTAAACGATGCCAGGGGCGTGGAGTACCCTCACCAAGACCCTCTAGTCATCCAGGCCCACATAGCATGCTGCGAAGTCAGGCGCGTCCTTGTCGACGGGGGAAGCTCCGCGAACATCTTATTCGCAGAAGCCCTCGACCGCATGGCAATCCCCCAAAGCCGGCTAGAGCAGCCAGGAGCTCCGCTTCAAGGCTTCGGGGGTCAACCGCTGCAGGCCCTGGGGCACGTGTCCCTTCCTGTCACTTTCCATCAGGAGGGTAACAAGGGTAACATCCGGACCGAGCATGTCACCTTCGATGTCGTGGATATCCGCACCCTACAACGCCGTCTTTGGGTCGACCGCCATCAACTCTTTCGAGGCAATCCCGCACCACGCCTTTTGTGTGTAAAGCTCCGGCCCGAGGGTGTCATCACCATCTTCGGTGACGGGACACGGCAGACGCGTGCGGCGGCAGCGCGTCCGCATCGCCGGTGCATGCCCTCTCCGCGCGCCCGGCGATGGGCCCTCCGCTCCCGGTGGGCGCCCAAGCCTCGGCCCGGCGGCATCAAGAAGGTGCCGCTCGAGCGGAGGAGCGATTTGTGTCCATTGGCGAGGGCTCCACCGGGTCGAGCGGGAGCTGCTCGAGTGCTTGAACAATGTTGACATCTTCGCATGGTCCCCGGAGGACATCAAGGCGTAGACCGAGTAATGTCGAGCATCGTTTGGCGGTCGCCCGACGCCAAGCCGGTCAGCGAGGCTCCGCGTATGTCGATGGATCGGCAGCAGCGCCAAAGCGGAGGTGGCAAAGTTTCTTGCGCGGGGTCATCGCGAGGTCCACCATCCGAATGGCTCGCTAACCGGTGCTAGTCAAAAAGGCGGCGGGGGCTGGCGCATGTGCATCGACTTCACGGCACTCAACAAGGCGTGCCCGAAGGACAACTACCCCTTGCCGTGCATCGATCAACGGTTGATGCCGCTCGCTGAGTGCGGACTCATGAGTTTCTGGGCGCCTATTCCGGCTACCACCGGTACACATGGCGAAGATGGCGAGAAGACCAGTTTCATCACACCACTTGGGGCGTTACGCCGTCCGAATGCCCTTTGGCTTGAAGAACGCGGCGCTACCTTCACCCGCCTCGTCGCCATTGCCCCGCCGCCCGGCTCGGGAGGAGCGTTGAAGCCTATGTCGATGGCGTGGTGGTCAAAACTTCGGCAAATTGCTCTACGGCGGGACCTCCGGAGACCTTCGACAACCTCGGAAGGCGGGCATCAAGCTCAACCCGACAAGTGTGTCTTGAGTGCAGGCGGGCAAACTCCTAGGTTTCCTCGTGTCCGGCGGGGCATCCAGCGAACCCGACAAAGTAGACGCCATCACAGGTATGGAACCGCCCAAGACAACGAGGAGGTCTAGAGGTGGCGGGCGCATGGCGGCGATTAAGCCGCTTCCTATCTAGGGCGGCGGAGCGGGGCTGCCGTTTTCAAGACACTCGCGGGTGCGATGGATTTCGTTGGGACGGAGGCTGCGAAGGCCTTCAATGAGCTCAAGCGACGCTTGGCAAGCCTCCCACTCTGGTCGCCCGGCACTGAGGCTCCTCTCTGCTCTATCGGCGCGTCGACCACCGCGTCGGCGCCGTCCTCGTCTTAGAGGAAGGCGCCATGTAACCCATCTACTTTATCTCGAAGCCCTTCAAGGCGCCAAGACAAGATCTGCGGAGCTTGAGAAGCTCGCCTATGCCTGGTCATGGCCTCCGTGAAGCCGGCATTATTTCAGCTCACCCGATCACGGTGCCTTCCTCGTTCCCTCGCGCGAGATGCTACACAACAAGGAGTCCACAGGCGCATCGGTAAATGGGCGCGAGCTCGCTCCCTTCTCACGATGTATGCTTCGCGGACGGCAATTAAATCCCAAGTCTGGCGGATTTTCTTGCGAATGGACCCCGCCGCCCAACTTCGGCCAAGCGCACGATGATCCCGCGGGCGCTTACAATCACGGAGCTTACGGCGTCGCCGCCGCGCGGCGTAGGCGGTGATCATCACGCCCGAGGGACAGCGCTTGCTGTACTCGCGCGCCTTGCCTTCCCGCCACCAACAACACGGCTGAATACGAGGCCTTTGCGCTTTGGCTGGCGAAGCTCAAGGCGATCGGCGCGAGGCGGTCTTTGGTCCGCACCGGTCGCGCTTGGTGGCTGGCCATGTGGACAAGTCATATCAAGCCAAGGACCCTGAGTTGGCCAAGTACCTCGCGGCGGTGAGGGCGAGGGAAAGGCACTTTTTGGGTGTCACCGTCAAGGCCATCCCGGGCGGAGAATAGCAAGCCGACGCCCTCGCCAAGGCGCCGGCAAGAATCGCCCCAGGGGCATTCTACGACGTGTTAGCAAAGCGGCCATCGCGCAGACAACGGGACGCGGCACTTGTCCACCGCATTGATCGGCGGGAGATTGGCGAGCCCATTTTCAATTTCTTACAAGGCCTCGCTGGCGGAGGATCTGCCGAGCTGCGGCGATTGCAGACACGCGCACGGTCCTTCCAGTGTTGAAGGACACTCTACAAGCAAGGGTTTGCGCACCGCTCTGCGCGCTCTCGGCGAGGAGGAAAGGAGCTCTTGGCGGAAATCCACGCGGGCGTATGCGGATCCCACCTGGCGCCAAGGTCATTAGTCGGCAAGGCGTTCAGACAAGGCTTCTACCGGCCGACTGCCATCACCGACGCCCAGGACCTCGTCGTCGGTGCCAAGGGTGCCGATGGATGGCGCGCATCATCCGCGAGCCCCGACAAGCCTCAACCCAATTCCCGGTGTGCCCTTTGGCGTGGCTGGGTCTCGATATAGTAGGACCACTTGCCCGAGCTCCAGGGGACCTCCGGTTTGTGGTAGTCGCGCTGGAGTATTTCTCCAGGTGGCCGGAAGCGATCGCTCTGGCCAAAGTAACTTATGCGGCCATACAGCGCTTCCTATGGCAAAACATCATATGTCGCTTCGGGGTGCCTCGGGAGCTCACGGTCGACAATGGCCTGCAGTTCGACACCACCCTCTTCAAAGATTATTGTGGCAGCATGGGCATCACCCTCCGATTCGCCTCGGTAGGGCATCCCCAGTCCAACGGGGCGGTCGAACGGGCGAATGGCGCCATTTCTGCCGCCATCAAAAAGCGCATGGTTGAATTACCGAAGGGCAAGTGGCCAAGCGAGCTTCACAGCGTTCTATGGTCACTTCGCACAACGGTAACACGCCCGACGGGATTCACGCCGTTTAAGCTCCTTTTCGGTGACGAGGCGGTGACGCCCGAGGAAATCAAGGCCGGCTCGCGGAGGGTCCTCGTCCAAGCACCTGAAGAGGAGCGCCGTGTGTCCTTGGACCTCCTCGACGGGATACGGGCAGACGCAGCCCACCATGTTGAGAAGTACGCGCGGCAGACAATGCGTACTCGGGACCGCTCTATATGCCGCGGGGTTCAAGCACGGGATCTCGTCCTCAGAGTGGCGCTCCAGGCGGAAACCGTTGGCAAGCTGGAGTCCAAGTGGGAAGGCCCGTACATCATAACGGAGGCATTGCCGAAGGGGGTGTACCGCCTCGCCACGCTCGAAGGACAAGCCTTAGGCACACATGGGCGTGGGCGAGTTACGCGATACTCGCCTAGAAGCGGGACAGCGAGCTAGAGCCACCGGCCGTTGTTAGCGATGCTCGCCCGCGCAAACGAGAGTTCAATAAAGGTTGCTGTTCCCAGAACATCCCTGTCCGCGCTGAGCAGAACAAAGTCCACGCACCAGTCCACGGACTTTAAATAAGACGTAGCGTCGAGCCTAGCTCCGCACGCACTCTACGGAGTATAAATAAGACGCAGCGGGGGCGCCTCGCGCGCTCTCTGAGTATAAAGAAGGCGTGGCGTCGAGCCTAGCTCGCACGCACTAGTCCACGGACTTTAAATAAGGCGTGGCGTTGAGCCTAGCTCCACACGCGCGAGTCCCGGACTATAAAGAAGGCGTGGCGTCGAGCCTGGCTCGCACGCACTAGTCCACGGACTTTAAATAAGGCGTGGCGTTGAGCCTAGCTCGCACGCGCGAGTCCCGGACTATAAAGAAGGCGTGGCGTCGAGCCTAGCTCCGCGCGCACTAGTCCACGGACTTTAAATAAGGCGTGGCGTTGAGCCTAGCTCCGCACGCACGCGAGTCCCGGACTATAAAGAAGGCGAGGGTCGAGCCTAGCTCCGCACGCACTAGTCCACGGACTTTAAATAAGGCGTGGCGTTGAGCCTAGCTCGCACGCACGAGTCCCGGACTATAAAGAAGGCGTGGCGTCGAGCCCAGCTCCGCGCGCACTAGTCCACGGACTTTAAATAAGGCGTGGCGTTGAGCCTAGCTCGCACGCGCGAGTCCCGGACTATAAAGAAGATGTAGCGTCAAGCCTAGCTCCGCACGCGCGAGTCCCCGGACTATAAAGAAGGCGTAGCGTCGAGGGCTCGCCTCCGCACGCACCAGTCCCCGGACTTTAAATACTGCGTAGCGGCAAGGCCCGCCTCCGCACGCGCGAGTCTCCGGACTATAAAGGAAGTCGTAGCGTCGAGGTTCGCCTCCGCACGCGCCACTCTACGGAGTATAAACAAGATGCACAAACCCGCTCTCCGCGTCCGGCGGCAGGTAACACCAAGCATAAAGTACTACTTGGTCCCATTGTAAAAGCAAAAGGGTTACATGGTCACAAGCGTAAAAACCCGCACATCATCCCCCTACCCTACCCGACCAACCACTCAGCCTTGGCGCGGTGCGGACGAGCCCGCGCCGTCGTCGCCGCGGCGCTGAAGGACCCCTTCAAGCCACTGGAGGAGGTCCCCCTCCCCATGCAACGTCTGCACAAGACGGCGACTCTCGCTGCACCTTCCCGGCGGCCCCAGATCCGTTGGTGGAAGTTACGCGAGCTAGGCCCGATGGAGCGGATGGCGTCGACATAACCTGCAGTCGGTCGGGAGGGTCGATTGGTCGCTAGCTCATGGGTATGCCTACACCCACGAGTATGAAGCGGGCGGCGGCACGCACCAACATAGCTGCGATGCTCGCCAAAGGTTACGGCGCCACAAAAAGCAACGCCGCCCCCTCCTCGATCAGCCCGGCGTCTCGGCGGGGCCTCGGCTGTCGCGTGGTATCCGGCACTCGGACGCACAGATCTCGAAGGCACTGGTTCGAGACTCCATGGCCCGCCATGCCGATATGGGCGCATTTTCCAAGGCAAGGCGGTTCGGCGGCGAACTCCGCCCGGTGGCGTTCTCCTCTAGGGCGGCGTCGCTGCCGCACGGCGCGCGCCCCTGCGCGGCGCTCAGAGCTTCCGTGGCGCAAGTTGTGCGGCGCGCGGCGTCCTCAGCGCACGCAATTTCTTCATCCTTTGTGGCGAGCGATCTTTCTTCGCGGAGGCTGGCTTCGAGCACTCCGCTCGAGCGGGCCTCGTCAAGGGACCGGTGAGGCAAGCGTCTGACGAAGCAACAAATCGCGGCGCCCAGCGGTACCTTACAAGGCGAAGCACACATACTTACCCTCATCTCGGAGGCCTGTACGCGGCGCTAGGAGGTCCCGCGCATGACGACAGCACCTCTCGGTTGAGGCCGTTGTCGGCACGCTCTGCGCGGCGGTGAGGTCGCAAAATACCTCCGGCGAGGGAAAGTCCGAGCGGCGAGCCCCGCCCCAACACGCCAGATTTGTCGCGCCACGGCCACGTCCAAGAAGCGATGGACACTGCGGGGCATCTGCACGAGGCTCGACCGCGCATACCTCCATTGCTCGATCCTTTGCCACGTCGGAGGCGTCGTCTCGCCGATGTCGGAGAATGGCGAGCAGATCGGAGAGAGTCTCCCGAAGTCAGGTGAAGAAAGGACTCACACCTACCTCCTGCGCCCCTCGTCACGGTAGGAAGTGGCGCCGGGTCGACCACCCAGGGGGAGGCGGGCGCCTCGACGGTCGGGGAGAAGGTCTTCGGCGCGCGCGGCCGCCGGAATCCGCGGCAAGGCCCCTGCAGCGTATCGACCCCTCGTCGGCGGCGGGGACTGCGTCCGAGGGCGTTTCGCCTGTGGGGGCACAGGCGATTCTTCCGCGGCAGCACCAGATCCGGTCACCGTCGCCCCCACGGTTCCCTCGGTAGGGGGCACGCCCTCGTCGGCCGCTGCGGTTGATAACACACCGTCCCCCGTGGTTTGCTCGCCAGGAACGACGCCACCCCCCGGGTTGACGGGTCCCAACTCAACGATAGCCGCAAGCCCGAGCACGGGCTCGTGGGCATCGGCAGAAGGTGCCGGGGGATCCGCGGTGGGGCACCCCTCCGAAGCAGTACGGCCAGGCCCACCGCCGGTCGTGCGCCCCATCTCAGCTGGGCTAGCCGCCGGAGTGGCTGCCGGAGAACGGGCCCGGCGTCACGAAGACAGCCCCCCCGTAGGGCTACCACCGTCCTGAGTGCCTGAAGTCCCGCGGAAGCTCTTACGGCACCACTGCGCTCGCGCGGCAATGCCTCTGACCTCGCAGTGCGGTTTATCCGCCCGCTAGCCGCCTGACCGCGGCCTCACGAGCCCAGTGCTCCTTAAGCGTGCACGGGCCGAGAGCGCCGCTGTCGCGCCTCCGCATCTTCTAGCCGAGCCACTGTGCAGGAGATCACGTCAGTTAGGCGGAAGCCAAACAGATGCGATGGCGCGCTGGGCGACTTACAAGAGGCGGAGGGCGGAAGCAGCCGAGACACGGAGGGATCGAACCCATCCTCGCGGGGGCCATTCTGCACAACATACTTCCCCCGGGAGGAGAGTGGCGCCGCCCCATGCATCGTGAACTCCTCGGCTAGGTCGCGCACGCTCATTCGACGGCGACACCGACGAGCTTTGCGGCTTCGCGTGTCGTCAATCTCCGCCTTGGACTCGGCGTCTTTGTTAAAGCGAGATCGCCCGCCTCGGCGCGCATTCGCTCGCTTCGGTCACGGTGTAATAGAACCACCACCGCGTCGGCCGGACGCCTTGCGCTCGACGAGGCTGCCACAGGGAACAACGTCGCGCAGGACGCCCGGAGCACGAAGTCCACACCGCCGAAGTTGGACACCGCCCCGCCAACCTTTCTGGGTCGACAGTGTGCGTCGTGCAGGGTGGCGAATAAGCTCGCGCTGGGGCGCCACCCCTCCGTCCGCATCGCCCACGTGAAGACAGCTAGGCGGAGTATCGCGTGGGGCGTCAGTTGGGCTAGCTCCAACTTATAGGCCCGCAGGACTTCGCCCACAAACAATGTGGAGGGCATCCGAAGGCCGGCATCGAAGAACGCGACGAAAACAATTGCCTCCAGGGCCCCGGGCCTCGGCTCCGTCTCGTCCCGCCGGGGTAAGCGAGCCCCATTGCGATCCACGATCTTCCCCTCATCCACGAGTCGTTGCAGCGTCCCTTCCGTCATGCGGCTCTTCCCCAGCACGCGGGAGCAGGAGCCTCCCGAGTGCTCCATCGCGTTCCACCACTTGTTGGCGCGCGAGCTCCCCCGCGGCACCAGTTTGTACTCTTGGGAAGGATGGGTCACCTCGCCCTGGCTAGGCAAGGAACCGCAGCGGGGGTGGTAGGTGGCATCGTCAGGGCTAGCCATCGCTCTTCGCGACGAGAGAAGAAGAAGAAGCAGGCAAAGGAGCAACTGGCGTGACAATTAACACGGGCGCAAGCGAAACGGCAGATCAAAAAGCAAAGCGAGAAAGGGTGCCTCCACCTCAACACTAGCGCCTTATAAAGGCCGCTCGCCTGCCTTGCGGCTCAGCACGCAGACGGATCAAATTCCCAGCGATTCGGCTGTCCAAGATTTGGAAAGAAGAACCGCTGGGGCCTAGAGGGCCGCGCCTGGTAGGTGGACAAGCAGCGCACAGCGCCCCTACCTCTTCAACACGCGTCCAACTTCTCGGGGGACGAGGCGAACGGCCGCGGTCACGCAACCGCTCACATCCCACGGCGCACGATCGTGAGTCGCCACGCGCCCCACTGCGGCATGGCGGTCGCGCGACGCGCGGCGGCGACTTTGCGGGCGGGCGTCGGCGTAATTCCAGCCGCCATTAAAAGCGCACTCACGAGGCGCAAGGTCACAACAGCCCCGGGCGCAACCAAGCTCCAATCGCGATCGCCGCCACCCGTTCAAGGGTAGGGGCGGAGCGCGGCGCCTCGCCGACAGGCGCGGCCGGCGCCACCCGTTCGAAGGTAGGGGGCGGGCGCGCGCGCCGCCGACCAGGCGCCGGCCGCCGCCACCCGTTCGAGGGTAGGGGCGGAGCGCGTCGTCTCGCCGACTTGGGCGCCGGCTCGCGCCACCCGTTCGAAGGTAGGGGCGGGCGCGCGCGCTACTCGACCTGGCGCGGCCGGCGCTACCGTTCGAAGGGTAGGGGATGGAGCACGCGCCTCGCCCGACCAGGCGCCGGCCCGCGCCACCCGTTCGAGGGTAGGGGGCGAGAGCGCGCGTCTCGCCCGACTTGGCGCCGGCCAGCGCCACTCGTTCGAAGGTAGGGGCGGAGCGCGCGCGCCTCGCCCGACTAGGCGCCGGCCGCGCCACCCGGTCGAGGGTAGGGGACGGAGCGCGCGTCTGCCGACCAGGCGCCCGGCCACGCCACCCGTTCGGTAGGGGCGGCGCGCGCGTCTGCCGACAGGCGCCCGGCGCCGCCACCCGTTCGAAGGATAGGGGCGAGCGCGCGCGCTCGCCCGACAGGCGCCCGGCAGCGCCACCCGTTCGGTAGGGGCGGAGCGCGACGTCTGCGCCGACCAGGCGCGGCGCCGCGCCCACCGTTCGAGGGGTAAGGGGCGGGCGCGCGTCGCCCGACTTAGGCGCCCGGCCGCCACCCGTTCAAGGGTAGGGGACGGGCGCGCGTCTATTTCGGCTTGGCGCCGCCGCGCGCGCGCCGTTCGAATGGTAGGGGCGGGCGCGCGCGCCTCGGCGACTCAGGCGGCGGCCTCCGCTACCACCATACCGGACTTCAGGCCCCCAACCACAAGCTTGGAGGAATTCACAGCCGCGAGGGACGGAGGGCCAAAGGACTCGGCGACATGGCCGGCCTGTGAAGCCCTTCACCATGAGAGGCTCTGTCGTGGGGTGGCCCCACCTAAACCCAAAGAGCTGGTAGGAGATTATAAGGCCAGAATAGGCCATGTGTAATGACATAACGCCCCTGAGGGGATAACTTTGATGTAAGGGTATAATTGTAAAAGCACTCCTCATGTGTGTATATATATACGAGCAAGCCATGGGGAGGACCCAGGCCATTACACTTATCTTCATCACTCTCCACTACCACCTCTCTCTCTCTGTTTGGTCTGTAGCCACAACACTATTAATTAGTGCTTTATTTAGTACTAATTAATTACTACCAGTCCTTTTTAATTGATATTAGTACTAATTAATTGCGCTAAGCTCTAATTAATGAGTTACCGTGTCTTTTCAGTAGTGCTACAGTACATAACAGTGCTGCCGCAGTTTTGCCTAGCATGGCAAATCGGCGGGTGCGCAAGCCGGCTCCTATCGAGGTAAGGGCTTGTTTGGCAACGACTGCGGTTTATGACTTTTGGTTGAAATTTTTGAATTTTGGCTGTTTACGGTACAGATTACAGAGAGACAGATACTCACTTGCGATTTTGGATGGTACAAATGTTAGGCTTTTAACGTGTAGATCATTTAACTTGTAGACCCCATCTTGAGAAAATACTCTGTTTGAAAGTTAGGTACTGTAACAAAAGTCAAAAACCGTCAGTTTCGGAGTAAAAAAACAGACCCTAAGATAGCACCTGCTATATGTTATCTACTATATCTTTTGAGCTCGGAGAGGAGCATACTTTTGCAAAAATAAATGTAAGGAGACTAAAATTGGAAAAACGTTGTTGCGGGATCGTACATGTGGACAGTTCATAGAGAAGTGACAATCTTTTTCAGACAAGACATAACCGCAATTTTGCGGAGGCGCGTGCAGCTAGCTTCCACTGATGATCTGACAGATAGCGAGCGTGATTCACCTGGGCGACTAGACGAGATGGAAACGCTTCCTTCCTGGAAAAAAAAAATGCAACGCCGCCGTCATCCATCTGAAGCTGGCAACTGCCTCAAACAAGTAACCTGATATGTCCTGACTGATTATCTAGGTTTTCTGATTCATGACTTCCATAGTTACTCGTGTAATAAATAAAAAAAGGCAGAGTTTACATAGTTACTCGTATAAAACGCAGAAATCGTCCAGCAACAAATATCAAGCTCTGTTCCTTAGTTTTGTGTCAAAAAAATAGTCAGATTCCTGTTTGAAATTCGTGATGTCTAGTTTTTTTTCTCATGTTAAACAAGGTTCATTTTCCTCATCTTCAATTCCTGAAAAATTGGCCTGATATTCTTTTTCGACGGGCCAATTGGCCTGATATTCTTTAGTAGTTCACATTTATCTCTCCTCCATCTTTAATCATTCTGCAACAAAAAGTCTAAACGAAAACAATCATACTGATGCACAGGTAAAAGCTGGCACCTTCTAGATATCTCATCAGATTGATATATGATCGAGATTATTTTTTCAACGGATAAGGTTGGCAACGCTCATCCTTTTTTTAGTTCTGCAAAACGATGTCATATCAGAAGGGTTGTATCAAAAAACGAGTAGGTCATTTTCAGTGTTAGCTTGAAGTGGACGCGGGTGTCTGCTTCTGTATAGGTGTGCTTCTACGAGTTCTGAAAATAGGATTCTGAATTTATGTGGTGTAAATTGATTCTAATTAAAACAAGCATTATATTTTTAAAAGTACCCTACGGAAGTGAAGAATTAAATATGATAAGTCATACGAATCGAAAATATCAAGGAAATAACTAAGGTCCGGTCATATAAACTTTTGATTTTATCTTTTGACTTTTGAATATAAATAGTAATAGCATACAAAGAAGCTTGTAGAGAGAAATACTTGTATATGATTTTCAATGTGTACTACAATTGACTAGTAAACCTCTCCTTAAAAAAATATTTTATTTGAAAGCTATATACTATAGAGAAGCAAGTAACTGTACAAAAGAAGCTTTTAAAAGACAGCATCCATTTAAGATTTAAGAGCTGGCTGTGCATTTACAATAAAATTATTTTTACTTCGCTGTCAAAAATAGAATAAAGATCCTCAGTTCAACAGAAAGTAGCAATATGAAATGTCATCGGACCACATATATGTAACAACCCAGAATTTTATTTAAAAATAATAATAATAATAAATAATTTAATTAAAGTAAAATTAAAAATAAATGTTATTTGATTTTCCTGAGTCACAAATTTATTTGCCGTGTTTGTCTTCTTTTAAAGTGGCTTTTCACTTTTTCTGAATTAAAAGTAATTTATGGGTAAAAATAAAAAATAAAGATTAATTTCGTTTAATGTAAAAATTAATTTCAAATTTAATAATTTAAAGTATCTTGTTTTTTATTTGGATTTTATTGGTAATCTTGGAAGGTTATATCATAATTCCAATTCCAATCCAAAATTCCAAATTCAAATTCAAATTCCAAAATTCAAATCTCCAGAAAAATATGGGACTGTTCTTTTTTTGGCTTTTGGCTTCAGTTTTTGCCTTTTCTAAAGTAGCTAACTTTTAAATGGAATGTCTTTTCAAGATAAAGTCTACTAGTTGATTGTAGTACATACTGTAGAAATTTTTTTTACGAATAATCTATTTTTTATTCAAAATTACAGAAATATACCCGCAACAAAAATTTTTACAAAAATAGGCTCCAGTCGCCCCATGGGGGGCGACTTGAACCTTTCGCCCAACCGGGTGCGACATGTAAGGAATATGGTAACCGTTGGGCGAATTATTATTATCGCCCGAGCGTTAAGCGACTGAATTGCAGTCGTTGTACGGTTGGGCGACTATCCCAACGGAAGGGCAACAAGAGCGGGGAAGCGTTAAGACAGCGTACTTGGTCGCCGCTCAATCCCCGTTTTTCATTCCATTATTCTGCGCACAGAGAAGAAAGGAGAGAAAAAGAGAAAAGACGAGGAGAGGAAGCAGGAGAAGAAGAAAAGAAGGGGGAGAAGAGGAGAGGAAGGAGGGGAAGAAAAGGAGGGGGAGAAGAAGAGAGGGGGAAGAGGAGAGGGAGAGGAGGACAGGGTAGGAGGAGGAGTGGAAGCTATTCCATCTATTTGGATCCAGGTTTTTTTTTTATTATGTTGTATTTGCACTATTATTTATATGAAATGTTGGTGTTAGTAAAAATTTGTGATGTAGAAACTTTAGTAAATTTTTAGTATGGAAATGTTAGTATATACATTTCGGAGGAAACATTTTGTAGTATATAAATTTTAGCACAATTTGTAGTATAGAAAGTTTAGTATTGTGCGATGTTATTTGACATGTCGCAAAATTGAAACATATATGCAGGCCGACATCATCAATGGCAGAAGCCACTACATTGAGAGTGTATTATGGTGCTGGAACTATTCGTGAAGGTCCGAATGGTGTGGATTTGAGCGGTTTTCCGTAAGTAACTCTCGTACTTCCGGATGGCGAGAATGCTCAAATCGTAGATGTGCTGCATAGGTTGACCCGGTGTTTTTCATTGGACCCCGAGGTGTGCAGCGTCGTCGTGTAAGGCCTTTGGAGCCGGTCTCCCACGAACATCAGACGGGAGTTGAAGACATTGGTGCGCTCTGCTTCGTGGAAGGGTTTTGTGCAAGGGTGCCGCCGCCGTGGATACGAGTGTGTCCTGCTTATGCAACCATGCTCACTGCAAGCTGCTGCGCAAGCTCATGCGTCCGCCCTTGCTCTGAGAGGTGTTAGCAGCTCGGGCGGGCCGCATGTTGGTGAAGATGATGAAGTTGCTCGTGATGAAATTGCTCGTGATGAAGCCGATGCAATACATGGAGGAGAGTTACAGCCGTCAAGCCGTAGAGAGGGAACTGGGCAAGCCGATGAAGGAGAGCATAATGAGTACATCATGCAGCAGATGGACTCTGATGACCAGAGAGCATGGGATGAAGAGACAGCTGTAGAGGATGACGACGAGGACAGTTCTGATGAGGATGAAGTTCCTATCCCGCAGGAATGGAATCGGTTTAATGCGGAGGGTGTTTTCGCACATGATGAGCATGAATCACCATGGGAGTATCATGAGACAGAGGTTCGGTTGTGTGCTATGTTTGCTGACAAGGAAGCACTGCAGGATGCCATCAAGCTGTGGGCCCTTTCAATGCAGCGGACATTTCGCGTCATCAAATCAAACCAAGAGCAGTACACTGTGAAGTGTGAGCAAGCTGGTTGTCCTTGGAGGGTGCACGCACGTAGACCCAAGTATGAGACTCACTGGATTGTGTCCAAGGTGGAGCCGCACTCCTGCATTCTAAACACTGTATTGGCGAGGCATCGTAACCTGACGTCCAGATTTATAGCCAATTTGATGTGTGGGGAGATAGTGGAGAAGACAGACATGGAGGCCACGCATATTGTGGTAGCTATCGAGAATAAATTCAAGTATAAGATTAGCTACGTGAAGGCGTGGCGTGCCAAGCAAAAGGCGTTGGAAAACATTTTGGCACTTTCGAGGCGGCGTACGACAAGCTTCCTCGTATGCTTAAGGTCTTATAGGAAAGGAACCCAGGCATGTACATTGCCCTACATGAGAAGCCGTCCATAAGTCCACCAGGATATGCAGTGTTGCCAGTGATCTCAATTGTCGGGACCTTCTTGACAGGCAAATACAAGGGGCAGATCCTGACGGCCATAGGCATTGACGGTAACAATCAAATATTGCCGCTTGCCATTGCATTTGTCGAAAGTGAGAATTATGAGAGATGGCTGTGGTTTCTAAGACATGTCAGGGCTGGAGTTGTAGGCACTCGTCCTGGTGTATGCGTAATCCATGATCGCCATGCCGGTATTATAAAGGCTATAATAAAACTACAAGAAGACCCCAAGGAGCCCTTTTCTTGGCTGGACATTAGGAACCGGTGGTGCAGTTATCACTTAGGGGCAAATTTTTTCAAGCAATTCCTGAAACAATCTTTAATGAAGCTATTCAAGAGGCTGGCTAGGCAGAACCAGCAGAGGAAATTTGATGCTGGGCCGGTCACTCCTAGGGCGGCACAACCGCTTTGCTTGCCAGCAATCGATGAGCCTAACCCAAGTGGTCCAAGAAGGAGGAGCTCACGAAACATCAAGTGCTTCTCGCAGTGGATCGAGGGGGAACCATTGGAGAAGTGGTCGCTATTGCATGACACAAAATGGCGCAAGGTACGGCATAATGACAACTAATCTTGCGGAGGTGTACAATTGGGCTCTCAAGGGCCTCCGTTCTCAGCCCCTTGTCGCCATCGTGGAAGGTGTTCTTCACAGCACAATCCGCTACTTCAGGGAGAGGCACGCGAGTGCCGCACTTCATGCGGCCAATCCCCGGGCCCTGCATTCATCCAAAATGACGGCGTACATGGAGGAGAAGTCACAAAAGGGTCAATTGCACACAGTGCAAGTCATGGGCAATAGGGAGCATCGTTTCGAAGTTATACTCCGTGATATAGCTGGATTTGGGATGTCTTGTTCCCTTGTTACCCATGAGGTATGCCTTGGAGATCATGCAAATGAACCTAGTTGTACGTGCAACAAGCTAACCCTGTTACACAAGCCATGCTCTCATGTCCTCGCTGCATGTGGGACCGTGGGCATGGATCCTTCGAACTTCATGTCGGAGTACTTTTTTAAGAAGATGGTACTGCATGCTTGGTGTGGTGAGCTCCGGGGGTTCAGGGTGGTTGGAAACTTCGCCACCTTGGACATTGTAGATAGGACCTGGGTTCCAGATGTTAATTTGGTAAAGGGTGGGAAGGGTCGGCGACAGAACCGGTGTATTAGAAATGACATGGATGAATCTCAGGCTGGAACATCTGGTGCACGTTGTGGGCAATGCGGTCAGGAGGGGCACACAGCTAGACGATGCAATGCATGTCCTGATCAGTAATTGTTTGAGACTGCAGCTAAATTTCATGTACCATTTGTAAAACTTGTATGTTACATCCCTTTTCTGTAATGTAATTGATGTTGTGTTGGTAGCTTAGTAGTGCTTAGTATTGCGATTTTTTGTGGCTCGTGGTAAGTACTGCACGAAGATAACAACCAATCCATGACATGCTTAACAACATTGCACATTATTTCGATCAACACTTGTATATACTACGGTACAACCATACACCTCGTTGCCTATATGCCAAAAGAGCCTCGTGGCACCCACATGGAGAATTGCTGGGGGGACACCTCGGACGGGGTTGGCCATCGTTGTAGTGGCACGCACATATGCAACTAGAGTTTGCACAACAACATGTCAGATCGAACGAGCTTCCTATGTTGACAACCTCCTCGTTGCCCCTCTCACGTTGCATCTGTTGGCAGAGGTCGTCGTTCTCCTCATTGAGAGTGTCGAGTCGCTCCTCCAGCTCAAAGATTTGATCCCATAATGTATCCATGTAGTTGACAACATACTCTTCGTGAGGAGGGTCGATCCACCGGGTGAAGTCGCATTTTGCCGTCTGCGAAAAAAGGTTGTAAACAAAGAGGCTCTACAAGTAGTAATGAAAAATGTACTATTAGAAATTTGTACCCCAGAGTGTGGGCATCGGAAGAAACGTCGCCCGCCATCGAAGCGGCAGTTAGGACCGAAGTCCTCCCTCCTTCTCAAGGGAAGGTCTTCTTTCGGTGACCCCGCTCCGACTGGCCCCTCGACTTCCGACATGATTCTACGTTCTACGTTCGATTTACAGGGTTCTCTACTACTACCTTCATGGGGCCACACCCCGTGCTCTTTATATAGTGCGAGAGAACAAAAGAGGTCTGCTTTGCTCAGTGACATGACGAAAGAGGCCAGTTTTGCTAAATGAGATGACAAAAGAGTGCAGCTTTGCGTAGTGACATGACAAAACGGGGCAGCTTTGCTCAGAGATATGATAGAAGAGGTCTGCTTTGCATAGTGACATGATAAAAGAGGTCAGCTTTGCTCAGTGAGATGACAAAAGAATGCAGCTTTGCGCAGTGACATGACAACACAGGCCAGCTTTACTCAGTGAGATGACAAAAGAATGCAGCTATGCGCACTGACATGACAAAACGGGGCAGCTTTGCTCAGAGATATGACAGAAAAGGTCTTCTTTGCGCAATGACATGATAAAAGAGGCCAGCTTTGCTCAGTGAGATGACAAAAGAATGCAGTTTTGCGTAGTGACATGACAACACAGGCCAGCTTTACTCAGTGAGATGACAAAAGAATGCAGCTTTGTGCAGTGACATGACAAAACGGGGCAGCTTTGCTCAAAGAGATGGTAGCACACCCAGCTTTACTCAGTGCTACGACCACGCAGACCAACTTTACACGTAAGAGTAGAGAGAAAACGGACCCTATAAATTGGTGTGCATTCCATTTCCCAGGGTGCACTTCCAAACCCCACACTACATCACACTTCCCTCACCCCACTGGGATGGACAAACAGAAGAAGCAATGGGACAAAATGGTGAAGGAATGGGAGGAGACCCGTGACATAGCATGGTCAGCTGCCGCCCGTGATGAGAAAATAAGGGCTATACAGGCCCGAGTAGAACAAGCCCAGCGTGCTAAAGGTCAGCTCCCCGCAATGAGCGGCCGCATAGAAACAACCCCATCCCGGACGTCCCCACCGAGCATTCACCGCAACTCCCACCTGAGGGGGAGATACCCCCTTTGTTAGTGCGGGGACACGTGCAAGTTCTTCAAGTCTAAGCACCGCATCAGCCTAGGTATGCGTTACTGGGGTTGCGCAAACTACTCCAGTGACTACCCCAACCGCCGTTTTGACACCGCAACCTATCGGCAGCCGGTAACGACGAAATGCACCATTTCCCCTACCTTTTCTCCTTCACAGCACGCACTAACAATCTCTCCCATGTATTTACAGTCTCCAGAGCCCCTGTGTGGCTACCGCAAATGGATCGATCTTGAGATCCACCCTGCGGATCAATGGACCCTCGACTTCGAGGAGTGGAATGTCACACGGGAGAAGGAGTTGCTGGAGGCAGAGCGCCGCAAGAACGAGCACACCCTGCGTATACAACGCGAGACACAAGCTCATCTCGAAGCATGCACGCGTAGGGAGCGGGACGGTCGCAAGAGGGTGCGCGAGAGAAAGAGGGAAATTGCAGCTAAGGTAAAAGAGGCCGCGGAGGAGTTCAACGCCGAGCGCGCAAGGAAGGGAAAGTGGCATCGGTCCAGTTTACAAGTACAAAATTGACAAAACTTACAAACAACACGGGGGGCTGCGTGCAGTCGCCCCTCCGTTGGCCGACTGCTTCAAAGTCGCCTCGCGATTAAGCGACTACTTCCAGTCGCCCTATAGTACGGCGATAGAAATGTTGTCGCCGTACAGTAGGGCGACAGAAATGTTGTTGCCTGCCAGTTGGGCGAAAGGCTCAAGCCACCCCCCCATGGGGCGACTGGAGCCTATTTTTGTAAAAACTTTTGTTGCAGGTATATTTCTGTAATTTCGAATAAAAATGGATTATTCGTAAAAAGAATTTCCATACTGTACCGACTTCATTTATATCGACAAAAACCGCACGAACAGTCCAAAAACCACAAGCCGCGGCCAAAACCCATAAGCCATAAGCCTTAGCAAAAAAGAACAGGCCCTATATGTTCTATATTTCTGGGTTAAGCCCATTTTCTTTTGTTTTTCCCCTTTTTCCTTCTTCCTCTCTTCTTTGTCTCTCTTCCCTCGGTACTGTTCATCCATGCCTACTCATTAACTCTTCAACTAGACCTTATTCCATGTTCTGCCAAAATGAAAGTTGTTCCAAATCATGCACAAATCCATTCCTTCTAGATTCTTCACAATTCGTTCATCCATTTGTCTTTTATCTCGTCCATTCCCAAACCGACTCAAAATCAAATCCTACGAATTTTAGTCTGTTTCCATCTCTTCTGAGTCCTTATATACGACCCCGTGACCCCTCTTAACCCTTTCTAACCCCTATCAAGTCTCCTCAAACCCCAAAATAATGCTGTCACAAAGAGCCCTTCGTTTCCAAAATTGCTCGTTGCTCCTACTCATGTTTCGAGCACTCCGATAAATTTCTTCGAATTCCTTTCATGTCACTTCATGTTCCTGAGTATCTTGCACCCTCATGTGAAGCTAATTTGGTTTTCACATAGTTGTTTAATGGGAATCGAGTTCTTTCCAAACTGATCTATTACGTCCTATGTTGTCAATTCGTTGCCTCCGGTAAGCCAAAACATAATTCCTTGCTACTGCATAATCACCATCACCTACTCTACATATTCCATACCTTGGTTCCCTACTTGCATCATTGAGGAAGTCTCGCACCGAAACAACCCTTGGTTTCCATGGATGTCAATGTGGCTAGTCCAATCCGGCCATCTTTCGGCCAAACCGATCGCACCATTGTGTTCCTTGGGTCGAAGCCATACTTGTGTGCACCTTACTTTTCCACGTTCCCTACCTGTGACTCATTTCCCTTGCCAACCCATGCCGCTGCCACTTCATGTCGCCACCGTCACCACCATCGTGCACCACGCTGATCGACGCCGCCTCCGGCCATCCCCTCCCTGGGCTCCTGTGGACCTATTTTGCCCTTCGACCACAGCACCTTGGCCTCCCATTGCAGGCAAGCCACCATGGCTAGAGAACCGGTCAAGTGTCGACGTGTGCTGCTTTCTGTTTTCCAGTGTTAGCTCTTTGTTGGTCTTCATTTGTTTGCTTCAAGCCAATGACAGGTGGGCCCCACCCGCCATACATAATGAATCCAAAATTCGAGCAAAAAGAAGATTCCCTAGAATATTCCCTCTTTGTGAATTTCCAGTAATTTCCTTTCCGTCTAATCTTCTGATCATTTGTTCTCCATCGTTCGAATTCCGAATCGAGCGATTCAAGTTTATATATTGATACTATACCTTCTAGTACATATTTTATAATTTTTGGAGTTTATTTAGATTTTATTTGAATTTTGCTTGTTGTTGCTATTTTCTCGTGTAGACTTCGATGTTTCCGAAGAGTGCGATGTCGCTGACGGTTCCTTCCACCAATCTCATAGTAAAGCAAATTACACACCTTAACCATCTTGATCCTATTTTGCAAATAAAATTATATTATTTCAAATTAGTTTGCATGCTACTACCACAAGTCTAGTATAGGACAAACCTAGCTAACTTATTTGCAGGTCCCAGCCTTAGTTTCACTTTTGGGCATGGCGTAGGCCACAGGAAGTCTCACATGGCACAAGAGGGGCCCATCTTAATAGATTCTATATTGTGGTGAAATCTTAGTTGGGCGCTATGTAAGTTCAAGCTCCATTAAGTTGATTTTGGTGATAACGATAAATACAATTATGAGACTAATATGTTTATTGATTATGATATTGCTTAGTTTCATTTGGATGAAAAGGTGAAAAACATAAGAGGTATGCATTCATTATTACATTCTTATCTTATTTCATTTCTTGGATATGAAATATAGAATAAACTTCACCAAATAAGTCAAACTTGAATATATGCATATGCTTTCACAATATATTCTTGTATGCACATATTTAGGGGGAGTTCACTCTGTGTTTTGTGGTTTCATTAATATTGATCCATATTCCATTTCCACATATTAAGGATCTTTACTTTGAATTATATGCCTTGAGTATATATAGCTTGTGTAGTTTATATATACTCATAATTGGGTTATCATCTAGTTCTTCCATTATGTGTTAATGATTGAATAATTAATGACAACTGGATAAGTAAACTTTACTTTAAAAGCTTATCTTATAGTATACAATTGTTGTGTATATGTTGTATACTCGTAATTCAATTTTTATCCCATTATTTGTTGAGATTGTCATGAATTACCAAGAAGAGAAGATTGTACAATCTAGTCCCTCCATTATGAGTTAATGGAGAAGTTTGGTAATTGATGATAATTGTTTTGTGCACTAACATTTTACATAAGTTGGATGAATAGGTTATGTTCCACAAATGAGGAAAATTTGGGATGATTTCATGCGTTGAAGATCATCAAGTCATACTACTACAAAATAAGCTATACTGGACGTCTCATCACAAACGGTTCATGTGGAGCCATTTGTGGTTTGATTATTACAGATGGTTCATGGCTAAAACCGTGTCTAAAACTATCACAGACGGTTGGGTTTAAAAGTTGTTTGTCATATACGGATTATCACAAACGGTTTTTAAACAGAACTATCTATGAAACTATCATAGACGGTTCGTATAACAAACCATCTCTGATATGTGCATTATCACAGATAGTTAGTGTAACAAACTGTCTTTGATAATGACATGTCACCGACCTTTCCACCGGCAGTCACGCGTGAGTTCATCGCTATATAGCTTCCTCCCTTCGACGACGCCGATCGATTACCACTGTGAGCTAGCGCCTCTGTTGTGACACCACAATCGACTGCATAGCACACTCTTGTCGTAAATGTTGTAAGAGTGTCTTATATAGTCTCACCGTCATGCCACAAAGGTGGTGCTACCGCCGCCTCTCCATTGCCAGTGATATCCGACCGCCATTCGATGCATCCAACTTGTTTCTCGACGACGCCGAATACTACCGTGAGCTAGCGCCTCCGTTGTGACACCTCGGTCGAATGCAGAACACACTCTTGTTGTAAGTGTCATAAGAGTGTTCTGCATTCTTACCGTTTGCCACAAAGGTGGCGCTATAGCCGCCTCTCCATTGCCGGTGATATCTGGTCGCCATCCGATGCATCCATCTTGTTCCTCGACGATGCCGACTACCGCCGTGAGCTAGCACCTCCATTGTGATACCTCGGTCGACTACAAAACACACTCTTGTTGTAAGTGTCATAAGAGTGTCTTATGCAGTCTCACCATTGTGCCACAAAAGTGGCGCTACCGCCTCCTTTCCATTGCCAGTGATATTCGGCCACCATCCGATAAATCTAGCTTCTACTGTCTGCTGTCTGCTAGGATCTCTGCTTCTTATATATTCTTGCCGTGTTAAAGAGTTGGGTTCATTATTTTGTTATGCTATAATGGTGGATTCTAATCATAATGGAAATGGAATGTGTTGTTGTGTTTGCTACTGTATTTGCTTGTTTTCAAAGGGCATAGGTGTAAGATGAACTATCACAGACGATTTGTGCTATAAATCGTCTATGAAGGACTATCATGGACGGTTCTATATATCAACCATTTGTGATACTCGTGAATCACAGACGATTGGTAACTAGAACCGTCTGTGATGTGTATCACAGACGATTTTTGTTTTGAGCCGTTTGTAATAGTTTTCTTTACAAACGGTTCTAGTTATAAACTGTCATGTTGTCTTTATCACAGACGGCTCACAAACCGTCTGTGATAACCTCCGATTATCACTGACACATAAATACAGGCGGTTCAGAAAACCATTTGTGATGGCAGTTCTGAATTGTCTGTGATGACCCTTTTTGTGGTAGTGTCAAGTGGTGGATACATCATGAGTTGATGCATATCCAAGAGGACATGTGTTGATTATCAAGTCAAGTGCAAACCCATTATGTGTTGATAGAGTTGAAGTAATGGATGCATCATGAGTTGATACATTTCAAGACTATGACTCAAGACAAAGGTATAACTAGTTAGGGCTAAGGATGTGTTTCTAGTCTTTTACCAGTCTTGGTGTTTGGTTGGAAGACCGAGTTGCTAGTACAGATTACCGTACTATTAAGAGGAGTCATGTCTAGTAGTTTGGGTCTCATCATGTGTTGATAGCTCAACCTCACCTCTTCTAGCTCCCTTTGGCATATACTTATATTTGCGAATGTGTTTTGTAAATAGTTGAAACTCATGTGTTAAATCCTTATAACATAGGACTATACATTGCGAACGTGTTTTGCAAGTATTTGAAGTCCATGTTTTCATACTTTGTAGTATGAGGCTTACATTTGTAAATGTATTTTGAAAATGGTTGAATATCATATATATAATCCTTTTGTCATGTTTCTAAAAGTATGTAAATGTGTTTTGCAACTTGTTGAGAATCATAGATAATCCTTGTGTGCATGATATTGTAGTTTGCAAATGTGTTTTGCAAAAGCTGTTAAGTATATACACTTCTCAAGAAAATCGGACTACCGCATTGTATTCTACAGTACTACCGCTAGTTGGAATTACCGCTGTTGTAATCACGGAACTACTGTGTCTGTTGATGGTCAGAAGACCTGTGTGGTCGAGAACCATTGTGGTCCAAACAGATATGATCGAAGACCTGTGTGGTCGAAGATCAATATAGTCCCAAACCAGCATGGTCGAAGCCGACGTAGTCGAACCAATGAGGTCGAACATCGATGTTGTCGATGATTGAAGTGGTCAAAACCAGTGTGGTCAAAACCAACATGGTTGAGATATGTGTGATTGAAACTAGCGTGATCGAACCAACGTGGTTGAAATCGACGTGGTCGAGATCTATGTGATCGAAACCAGTGTGGTCGAACCGACGTGGTCAAGACCTGTGTGGTCAAAATCGACGTAGTCGAACTAATGTGATTAAAATAACATGGTCAAAGATCGATGGAGTAGTTAGAGATCTGTATGATCAATGGCTGACATGGTCGGGACCTGAGTGGTCAAAACCAATGTGGTCAGAGATTAGCATAGTCGGAGCCCTGTGTGGTCGATCCAGACAATGTGGTTGAAGACCAGTGTGGTCGGAGTCCTGTCTGGTCGATCGGGATAGCATGGTTGGAGGCTAGTGTGGTTGGAGATCCGCATAATCAGAAACCTGTGTAGTCGAACCAGACAATGTGGTTGGAGACCTGAGTGGTTGAACCATTTGACATGGTCAGAGACCAATGTAGTCGACGATCGGTGCTTTCGACTAGCTCTGTCTGAGCTGTCCGATCAGCGAGCGGTACTACTAGCTCTATGTGAGCAGTACTTCCTATTTGCAGAACGTCTGGCTTATGTAGCTGTATGTTTTTTCAGAGAGACACCTATGTGGAGTCTTCTCATCCCCGAGGAAATCGGTAATTCCACGTGAGTTCTACGGTACTTCCGATCATCGATAGTACCAAACTTTGCACGATGGAACTACCAGTTTTGTCTACAACGGCTAGTTTTCTTACCGTTACTGAGGGGAGCGGAAGTACTTGTTGTTTGCTTGTAATACTTCTGGAAATCCTGTTTTTCTATCTCAATGGCTAGTTTCGAGGTGTGGGTTATATATACCCCCTTATGGCTTATTAGAGGATAACCTTTGGCACTTCATTTCACTCTCTTGAGCCAGTGTGAGGTCTTCCTCTCAATTATGCATGTATTGCACCTTGTGAGCAAGGAGAAAGGTTTTAGATTGTATGTGTTGCATCTAGAGGTGGATTGTGTATCTACTCAAGCTAGTGCATTCGCTGCACATGGTGAGAGTCAAGCGAGAGGTTTGAATTATTACTCTTGGAATTTGCCGACTCCTAGACGACGTTGGAGATGTCGTGCATGGTGATCTTCTCAAAGAAAGTTGTGAGAAGACCCAGTAAAGTAGTGAAGGTTGGAGCTCAACTACTCGGAGCGGCAAGAGCTACCACTAGTGAATTGAGGTGTTCGGCTTAATTTGTGGAGCCGGTCTAATTTATTTGGGCTAACCTCAAAGTAGACTAGGGAGACCGGCAAGTCTTCGAACACCACGTTAAAAAGCAACCTTGTCATTTGTGGTTTATTTTCTTGTGCTTAATACATTCAAGCAATTTACATTTATAAAATTAAAATTGATTGCTTGTCATCCTATAATTGCAAATCTTGACATAGGCTTAGGTTGTTGGTGCACTTAGGTGAACCTGTGTTTTTAGGCATTATTTGTGCTAAACCTTTTTGAATTAAGTTTCCGCATTATCTACTTGGTTTGGCTAAATAGAAATGATAATTAATCAGAGAAGATTGTTTAGACCGCCTATTCACCCCCTCTAGTTAGCCTCCTCGATCTAACACATGACTAGGTCAAGGATTTTTCGTATTGTAAAGGCCTTGTGATAATCACTTAGTCACACACCTACAGAATTGTGTTATGGTCGACAACATAACTTAATTATCTCTTGTGGGTAAAGTTATACTACCTCTGTAGAGTGTATAAAACTATCTTGGATAGCCGTGCCCACGGTCATGGGCAAACTAAATAAAGTTTTTTTATGGATTAGGCTTTGGTTTTCCAAAGGGATTTCAGAAAGATGAATTAGGGAAAAGTTGGGTTGAAACTCCAGGTTGGTGCATGTGCTTAAAATGGTGACGGGTTAGTGCTTGCAACAATGTGTATACATGATTAAACATTAAGTTCTATTTGTGCTTACACTTTCAAAAAAATTTATTGTATTGTAAAACTTGGCTTTATGTTCAAATAACTCTATTATGAATTCACTTTATTAACCTTGCATTAATATTGTATTTCTCATGTAACTTGTGAAGTATATTTTTGTGCTCACCATTGATTAAGATATTGTGGCTCAGAGGAAGAAAACTTCGACTTCTTGAGGACCAACAAGAGTAGGCCGCATCCCACAGGCAAACCTTCATTTGTAAACCTTACATTAATATTGTATTTCTCGTGTAACTTGTAGAGTATATTTTTATGCTCACCCTTGCTTAAAATACTGTTGCTCAGAGGAAGAATATTTTGATTTCGATGAGGACCAAAAAGAGTAGGCCGCATCCCACAGTCATTTGCCTGTGGACAGACTGGATGAGTTTCTTCTGCTTCGATTTTTACTTCCGCTGTTTATATTTAATTTTGTTTTATTGGTCGTGGATGTAAACTTTGGCCATAAGGTCCATTTAGTTAATTAATAAATATTATTATAAATAATATGTATCTTTATTGTCCATTATATGCACTAGCTGATTCTAAACTAGTGCGATTTATATAGAGGATCCGGACATATCGTTTCCGATATGTGTCTAGCGTAGAAGACATAAACTGTTATGAGATTTTCTCAAAATATTTGGCAGCTAAGATATACTTCTAAAATAGAAACAACCATTAGTGGATTTGATTGTTTTTCGGTTCAACCCCAATTTTTTTTGTAAAGAAACAAAGTATTAAAACTAGTGCCTTAGCCTCAAATTAATTTGCACCCGCAAACAGCTAGGAAACTCATTATAAATAAAAATTCTACCTCCATCTCAGGCTTTACTCCAGCTAATTGGTAGTTCGAAATGTAATTGCCATTTGCCTTCGCCATTACAATTTACCGTCTCTTTGCTGGACGAATGCCATAAGCCAACGTACTGTACAAAGAAAGAACGAAAAGACGAAACAGTAAAAAAAACCTCCACGGCAGTGAGCCTCTCGTGGACGGCTCCGCGGTGCGCGTAGCAATTATCCCCTGGGCTTTACGCCTTGCCACCCACCCCACGACGTGTCCTGGAGCGGTCCACGTGTCCCCTCCCACCCATCCTTCACCCCACGTCCAACCGACACCTGGGACCCACAGACCGGACGACCCCACGTGTCAGAAGTATGGCAGCAGCCGGGGAAGATGAGGCGAGTAAGGACACGGAGATGAAGACGGCGTCAGTTTGCCGCTCCTGCAAGACACGCGTCCATCGCTCGCTCCGTCCTTTTTCCCTTAATTAACCATGGTTAGTTTAACTCTACCTCGGTTATGGTTAGGGACACGAGTACGCTGTCCGATGGGTAAAGGCAATTAGATGACCAGTTTATAAACCGACCTCCCCTTCACCTCCTCTTCCTCGTCTACGGCCGAGGCAAAGAAGCCACACACCCCCCCATGCGCCGAGCCCAAGAGATCGATCAACACCGCTCGAGATAGGTGAGCGTGGTGCAGCAGCAATGATGATGATGGGAGAGGGAGCGCACGCGCCGCCGTGGCAGCACATGGCGCCGGTGAGCGGCGTTGAGGGAGGCGCCGGCACTGGTGGAGGAGCGGGGGACGAGGTGGCGCCGTACGTGCTTGCCGCACTGCGGCATTACCTGCCGTCGAATGAGGCGGCGGGGGCAGGGGTAGGCGAGGACGACGAGGAGGCCGCGGCGGCGGCGGCGGCGGTGGACGCGTACGCATGCGACGAGTTCCGGATGTACGAGTTCAAGGTGCGGCGCTGCGCGCGTGGGCGGAGCCACGACTGGACGGAGTGCCCGTTCGCGCACCCCGGGGAGAAGGCGCGGCGCCGGGACCCGAGGCGGTACTGCTACTCCGGCACGGCGTGCCCGGACTTCCGGAAGGGGGGATGCAAGCGCGGTGACGCCTGCGAGTTCGCGCACGGGGTGTTCGAGTGCTGGCTCCACCCAGCGCGCTACCGGACGCAGCCCTGCAAGGACGGCACCGCCTGCCGCCGCCGCGTCTGCTTCTTCGCGCACACGCCGGACCAGCTCCGTGTCCTGCCGCCGCAGCAGCAGCACGGGGGAGGCAGCAGCCCGAGGACCGCGGCCTCGTCGCCGCTCGCTGAGTCCTACGACGGCTCGCCGCTGCGCCGCCAGGCGTTCGAGAGCTACCTCACCAAGAGCATCATGTCCTCCTCGCCGACCAGCACGCTCGTCTCGCCGCCCAGGTCGCCGCCGTCCGAGTCCCCGCCATTGTCGCCGGACGCCGCCGGCGCGCTCCGCCGCGGTTCTTGGCCAACGGTCGGGTCGCCCGTCAACGATGTGCTGGCCTCACTGCAGCAGCTCCGCCTTGGCTCGCCGAGGTTGGCGCCGTCCAGCGGGTCGTTCTTGGCCGGCTACGCCCCCTCCGCCGCCTTCGGGTCCCCCAAGTCCCCGGCTAGGCTCTACAGCCTACCGTCCACCCCGACCAGGCCCTCCCCGGTGACGGTGACCACCGCCTCTGGCGTGACCGTGACCGTGGAGCCGCTCGACCTCGGGCTCATCGAGGAGCCCGTGGAAAGGGTGGAGTCCGGGAGAGCCCTCCGTGAGAAGGTGTTCGAGCGGCTCAGCAAAGAAGCCACCGTCTCCAACGACACCGCCGCCACCGCCACCGCCACCGCGGAAGCCCCGGCCGCAGCCGGCCCCGACGTCGGCTGGGTCTCCGACCTTATCAACTAAGCATCAATCAAGAAACCAACATGGCCGCCATGATGAGGAAGGTGGTCAGGTGAGGTCAGTTACTGGCAAGTAAGAATTTGTCAAGAAATGATCGGTGCTCTTGTGAATAGTGTCCATGTCAAGTGAAGTGGAAGCCAGGGAGGCAGGAAGAGAGGAGTAAAGATTAAAAAAAACTTTTTTTTCTTGTTCTTAAGATTCTCCTAATCCTTGTACATATGTTCTTCCTTCTTTCCTATGTGAAATGAGTGTTTTGAGGGGAGGAGGCGAAGAAAGGCGCATTTGTTTTGGGGTTTCAGATGATGTTGGCATGGCAGTTGAGGAGGGAGGAGGAGGATCAAGATATGGGTGTGTTAGTGTACTTGTACGTAAGTGTGCGTATGTGCTTGGGGGTGTGGTTGTGTGGAGATGAAGCATGCATAGAGCATGGGGAGGTGATCGATCACGGTGGTGAAGAAGGTGGTGGTGGCTGGATTCCGCACCGGCGATCCGGCGACGTCGCGCCACCGTTGGGCGTCTAATTTCTGCGATTCCAGAACGTCTTTTAAGTTGATGTCATTTAGTATTCACGCTTGTTTGCGTCGCTTACTTCGTTTTCCTCAAGATCGATCCACGACATATTGTTCTGTATTTTGGTCGAATGTATTCCTTTCCTATTGATCTACCTGCTTATGAATGAACCGAAGCATGTACCATGTACTATTTTTGCTGCCGAGGAATTGAACCGTCTTTGTAATATACACCTTTCTTCTTGCAAATTAAACTGGTGCTATCTCTGACATGTTATTTGTCTCGAGGAACTTGTGATCAGTGAATTAATTTGGATCGATGATCTTGTCAATTGATAAGTTGAGACACTGTGATCTGCTAATCTGGATTGATGATCTTGTGGATGGTGATGTGCTAATTGATGGGAGATAGAGTACGTACGTGGTGGTGAGGACGAACTGAAATGAATTGAAGCTAGGTGGTTTGCTTCTGGTACCGGGAGCTGTCGGAGGGCCGTCGTCCGGGGGCGGAGGCGAGAAGGCAGTTTGGCGCCTTCCCCGGCCGCGACGTCATTTCCTTCTCGGGCCCCTTGCATTTTGCTTTTGTAGCCCCTCGCGTCTTTTTTTCATATAAATCTAGCCCCTTGATAATTTTTTTTGTGTATTTGGCTTCATCCTGAGCGTGGAAGAAGGGGCGTTGGACACATAGCCCTTTTGTTTTTATTGTCTCTTGTGTTATTTTTTTTTGTAAATCTAGCCTTGTGACAATTTTTTGTGGATTTGATCCTCTAGCCCTTAACGGATAGTACAAATGAATATAAAAAAATAGAATTGATAAAAAAGCTCAAAAAAACCAAAAATCAGAAAAAGATGAAATTGTTGAATAGTGAAAAATATGGTAGAGGTCTAAACCGAAACAAGCGGGGTCTAAGTGACCGGGGGGGGGGGGCAGTGGAGGTGTGACCCCTTTTTGTGCTTAGGGCTGCGATCAGTGTCCTACACTCGTCCAGAATATGCACGAGTTCTTTCTTGTGCATTTGGGAGGGGTTAAGGGTCCGCTCATTTTAATTTGAGTTTCTAACTTATTTTTTATTATTTCTAAATTTTGTCTTTTTTGTTGATTCTTTTTTCTTTGTATTCGTTTGTATTGTTCGTGATAGATTAACATGTTTTTTATTTTTTAAATTTAATTACATTAAATACTTATTATTAGTTATAGTATAATTTTAATATGCTATATTAAAATTTTAACCATAAGTCATTTGTTTTTCAACCCAAATGAGCTAAAAAAAAATTGCCACCGATGCTAGATTCGAAAAAAAAGGACGTAGGGGGCACAAAAGCAAAAAATCGCCCTGTGGTCATGTCAGTACATATAATAATAAATCATCCATTGAATTATTATATTCCTTTTTCTCAACAGCTGGCCTACCCAGTAGGTACAGTTGTACGTGCATGTCCTAGTTATTTTTAGATTTTCGCGGAAATTGAACTAAAAATTCTGCTAAATAGATTTTTTTTTCCTGTTGCGTTCTAGACAGGGCCTTGCTTTTATAAAATTCTCGCCAAATAGATTATTTTCCTCTTAGTTGCGGTCACTCGGACGGCTATGGACTGAGTGGCGAGAAAGAAAGGAAGTCATGCTGGCTGGCCAAATTCCAAGGTAGGAGAATGATGGAGAGTTCCTTTTGATGTGATGTTCCCAGCATGATTCATGCAGGGAGCTCCTTTATTATTCATGAAGCTCCTAGATGCATCTTTCTGCTTCTCACTCTATGGTTGGAGTAGAAGGTCTTGGGCTCTGGAGGAAAGTATCTAGATATGTTGGGTTCCCAGAGACAGCAGGCCTTTATTAACCACCTCTTAATCCAGCTCCTCCCCCTCCGCTCTCTCTCTACTCCTTCGAGAAGCTTGCTAGGCCCACACTCCATGTCGGTTGGCATGGTTACATATACGATAATATCCCCCGCAGGTCGAGTTTTTTTTTTACATATACGATAATACGAAGCTTCCTATCTAACATTTTTCTTCTACATAGGACTTCACTCGCCTGAGCCTTCTGATCAGTGAAAAAAAGAACCTCAAATATTATATTTATTTTGTTCAGAATTAAAGTTCATCCTCTGCATGGCACATTTAATTAGGTCGATTTGAGTCGCCTTATGTGGGTGAGATGAACTGGAAGTCATTTTGGCACATTTAATTGGGTTGATTTGAGTCGTCTTATGTGGGTGAGATGAACTGGAAGTCATTTTTAGACCCTGTTTAGAGCATGTTAGTTCTGTAGGGCTCCTGCGTAAGTATAGAGGAGATTTGTTCGCCTTCTTTGTAGAGGAAGCAACAAGTACACCATATTACACGCCTAGCTTGCTCTTTTGTAATAAATACATGTGTAGATGCACGACTACGAGTACACCCATGTGTTTGACAAATTAAAGAGAACTGATCGATTGATCCATCATCATGGATTGCCAATAGTTTTTAGTTGCAACAGTAGTAGGGCACACAGTACTTTGGAGCCAGGGAAGTCATGGGGCTCTTGTGAGGGAAGTAAAGGAGTAGGGCCATGCATCAGCATGGTGGGAGAGAGTAGACCACAACCTGATAGATACGCAGAGGCCATCATTCATATACGAACAGGGTGAAGGGAGACGAACTGGGCGGGGTGAGGGCCTACGGCTACAGATGCTGCTCCCAAAGCCAAAGCAACTCTGGAAATTGGTGGAATGTATATGGGAGGGAGGGGTGATGGATCCAAGTGGCTGTTTTAAATGGTTTCGGTTTTTGGTTTCTGGATTTTCGAGCATTTCGGCTTTTAATTTTGGTGTTTTTGGTTTTTTGCTTTTTCCAGTTTATTTGCTTTTTGAGTGGATTCTTCTGTGCAGTGATTTTGGCTTTTGGCTTATGAATTTTAAATTCTGGATATTCGCGAGAGACAATA
This sequence comes from Dendrocalamus sinicus, assembly GCA_036346575.1. NCBI lineage: Eukaryota > Viridiplantae > Streptophyta > Magnoliopsida > Poales > Poaceae > Dendrocalamus > Dendrocalamus sinicus. The sequence goes on along the minus strand of CM070653.1, from coordinate 6,073,990 downwards.
TGCAGAGGAAAATAGTCGCATGCGATTTTGGCCGGTATTGCTAAACTCGGTACAGTGTCTACTATAATCTATCTGTAAACCTCACCTTAAAAAAATGAATCGATTAAAAGATAGTTACTGTAACAACGCAAGCTAAAGTCAAAGCATAAGTGCTCCTGAACCCACCCTTTCTTTTTCCCCCTTATTCCTTTGTATTGTTCGTGAAGATATAACGGTGTTTTTTATTTTTTATTTTTAATCGAATAGCTCAGAAAAAGCTAACAGCCACTATAGTACAATTTCAACCAAAAGCTAACAGCCATAACCAAAAGTTGGAAGCTAAAGCTAGTTGAAGCAGGGCCTAAGCAAGACGCCTCTACTACTATACAGTAACATGCATGTACCACAGTACCTATTATAAAATCATGTAGACAAGATATGAAACAATAAAGAATAATCAAGAACACGAGATAGAGATTTAACATAAAAAACCCTCTCAGAAAGATCGATAATCGATGAAATCATTATACGGAGAAGAAGTTACAAAACACTCTTGGCATATCGGTGCATTGGCAAGTGCATTATGCCTTGCCTACTGAGAGCCTTACAAGGGATATAAATAGTTTTACGAATAAGAGTCTTAGACGATGAAGCAACATAATCCTAATCGGCAATGGGAACACTCACTCAGGATGAAGTAGTCCCAGAAGATAACAAAGGTGAGTTGTAGTTGGAAACACCTTAAGTAGCCATATCTGACTCCAGTTGGCATAAGCACCTTAGAGCACCACATCTGATATATGTTAGTGCAGAGTCCATCATGGACACATAGATGATCCCAATCATGACTTTGACCAGGTAGTATTACTCACGACCAATCATATTGGTTGGAACATATTCGTTGAGCAAAACCTTAAGCGGTCGGACTAGACCAGAAGCGGTCAGACTGGACCAGATTCGAATCACAAAATACAACAATCTACACCTTAAGCCACATTCCTCTTGTAGCAAAAAAAAAGTGAAGAACTTCTTGATGAACTTGCCAAACAACTCGTGTGTGTTGAACGTCCAAAAAGACTAACGAGTAATACTGACCAAGTTTGAGCAAAACTTAGTGGTAGAAACATGCTTTATTAGCATATCAAGTGAATTAAAATGTATACTGATCTTGTACACTTTGGAATCACCTTAAGTAACAACTCAACGAATGAAGTGATATCTAACATCAATGTGCTTTGTTCTCTCATAAAACATTTGGTAAGAGATCTTCCAACAGTGAATACATAACTGTAAGAGATCTTCTCTTATATAAATCTCTAGCAAAGTCAAAATTCACATATCTGATCAGTCCATCACTAGTCATTTCAAATTGCAAACAAGCATCAGAAGTGCCCCCTCAAATATCTAAAGATTCATTAAAGTGCTCTTCGAGTAGTCTTTCCCTAGATTAGTAATATATCTGCTAACAACACTCAAAGTATGAGATAGGTCAGAGTGATAGCAGACCATGGTGTACATAAGTGATCAGACTGCACTTGTGTACAGAACACTTGACATGTTAAAACGACGTAGAACTTTGTCAATGCACCCTCTCTAATTTAGGTATAATTTTTCAAACCAACGGTCTCTAATGATTTTTATATCAAGAATCGTCTATACTGCATCGAGATCCTTAATATCAAATTCATTGCATAATTGTGTCTTTAACATTGAAATTTCAGTCTTATTTTTTAGCACGATTAACAGATCATCAACATATAAGAGCAAATAGATAGCTAAACCGTTGATGGTCTTTAAATAAATACAACTATCATAATTGGATCTCTTAAAGCCTTAAGAGATCATAAAAGAGTCAAATCTCTTGTACCATTATCTGGGTGATTATTTCAACCCATAAAGGGACTTGTTCAAGTTGTAAGCAAAATTCTCCTTTTCCAAAATGATGAAATCTTTCTGTTGCTCCATATAGATATCTTCTTCCAATTCTTCGTGTAAGAATACGATCTTAACATCTAGTTGCTCAAACTCATAATCATGCATAGCTATAATCAGCGGTGCCTCTCTCACAATGTTGGCTTCTTCAATTAACCTCTTTGGGGGCTGGATTTTTCTCCTTTCCCAATCAGGTAAAATAGATTGATGGTTTTGATCAATTCTTGTGGAACAATCATTAGTTAAAGCTTGAATAGGGACTTCTTGTATATTCTCCTTATTGGCCTCTGGTAAGAATCCTAAATCAATAACAAGCTGCACCTACATGCTGGTTTTCAACTGCTTCTTAGTGGGAGTGTCATTGGTCGTATTGCCTTCCATCAAATTAGACTCATGAAAAGTAATACTTCTACTCACGACAACCTTTCTAATATCAGGATTCACCAACTTGTAGCCTTTAACTACAGATTTATAGTCGAAGAAAGATGAACTTAATGGTTCTTAGCTCAAGTTTACCTTTATCAGCATGAGCATAAGAATGACAACATAAAATCCTTAAATTCAAATAGTATGCGGGAGACTAGACCACATATCAATTGGGATTTTTTTTTGTCGATGGCAGTGTTCGGTGATCGGTTGATCAGATGACAAATACTAGAAGCAGCTTCAACCTAAAATTTTTTTGATAGACCAAATATAGACATGGAGTGCACATTTTCTATGATGGTTTTGTTCATGCGCTCAGCCGCGTCATTCGGCTGAGATGTACCTGGAATAGTGTGATGCTTCATAATGACTTTTGATCGGCATAAGGCTTTAAATTCTCTCAAACAGAATTCCAAACCATTATCTGTTCATAATTTTTTAACATGTTTGCCGGTCTACTTCTCAATCGTAGTCTTCCACTCTTTGAATGTCTTGAAAATGTCTGACTTGTGCTTGACGAAGTATGCCTAAACTCTTCAAGAGTAGTTATCAATGATAGTCAGCATGTAATTGGCGCCTCCAAGAGATGAAACATAGGATTCTCTCCACAAGTCGGAGTAAACATAATTCAATATGACTTTTAAAGAGTGATTTGTAGAGATAAAGCCCATTCTCTTCTGTTTACCAAAGACACAATACTCACAAAACTTCAACTAGTCGACGCCTTAACCATCAAGTGAACTTCTTTTACATAACTCCTTTATGCTAGCATCACTCATATACCCTACACACATATGCTATTAATTTATTCAATCACTATTGGACAACCTAGTTAAGACAACAACATTTCCATCAAGGTAGTTCCACGAAGATGATAGAGGTTTGCAACTTTCATATCATCTTTTATCACAACAAGAGCGCCTTTGGAGACCTTCAGGACATCATCTCCAACTAAATACTTGTACCATTTGGTATCAAATGTACTTAACGAGGCATGATTTCTCTTTAAATTTGGAATGTGTTAGATCTCCAACAGGGTTCTGATGGTGCTACAAGCATCTTCATCTAGAAGGAACCGATGCCTACAATCTTGCATGAAGTCTTATCTTCCACCAACACTGATCCACTCAGAGTTGCTTCATAGCAAACGAACCAATCACGGTTCGTGCTTATGTGGAAAGTACATATTGAATCAAGAATCCATACATCGTTGATTTTAGAATCACCAGCAAAGGCAACATGAACATCTCCCTCGGAACCTTCTTAAATAACAATGGAGGCTTTGGCTCCATCATCTTATTAATCAACTGAATTAAGAATCTATTCATCATTGGTTTGGAATCATTAGCAAAGGCAATATGAACATCTTCCTCAGAACCTTCTTTAATGATAATGGTGGCTTAGGCTTTATCATCTTATTAATCTTTCTTCGAACCATTGTTCCTCTATTTCTTATTCTGGAGTTTTCAGCACTCAGAGATGTCGTGTTCGCCCTTCTTGCAGTAGCAGCATGACTTCTTGGTCTTCGACTTCGAACAACATCTGTATCTACTTGAGCTACTGCCTTTGGAATCACTAGTAAGAGACCTGTCAACTTGACTACTCCAAATAGACAAGTTTTTTGCATGTGAACTTGAGCCTTCGCTCGAAACCATACTTTTCATCTTTTCTTTAGCATGCAGAGCTTCATAAACCTCTTTGAGAGTAAAGTATCCTGATTATATAGTATCGTGTCTCTAAATGTAAAGAACGAACTGCAGCAAGTAGAGTAGAATAAGATCCAAATCTTCGTCATCATATTTAACCTTCAAAGGTTCAAGGTCAACGACAACATCTTTAAACGTGGTAAGATGATTTAGCACTGATCCGCCCTTTGCCAACCTAAGCAAGAAAAACTTCTGCTTCAGTTGCATCTTACTGGTTAGATCCTTGGTCATATAAACGTGTTCTAGCTTCAGCCATAATGCAACAACAATAGTTTTCTTCGTAACCTCCTAGAAGATATTGTTAGATAAATGAAGATGAATTTGAGAAAGATTCTTACGATCTCTTCTTTGCACCATTCAAATCGGGTTGTGTAGGAACAACTCATATTTTGACTTGCCAAAAATAAAATATTGTATCGCGATCCAGCAGCGGAAGATCATACTTCATTGATACCATATTGTGTATGCCCTAGATTGATTGGATAAAGAACCAAGCTCTGATACTACTTGTTATGAAATTGACTAGGTAAGATATGAAACAATGAAGAATAATCAAGAATCGAGATAAAGATTTAATGTAAAAAAACTTTAAAAAACCTACAGATGCACAATCGACAAAATCACTACATAAAGGAGAAGTTACAAAACGCTCTTGGCATATCGGCTTATTGGCTAGTGCATTGTAGAGTCCCCGAAGATGACGAAAATGAGTTGTAGTTGGAAGCACCTCGAGTAGTCATGTCTGACTCTAGTTAGCGCAAGCACCTTATAACACCATGTCTGATATATGTTGGTGCAGAGTCTATCATGGACACGTAGATAATTCCAATCATAACTCTGACCAGATCGCACTGCTCACGACCAATCATACTAATCGGAACGAATTCACTGAACAAAACTTACCAAATTCTTCAAGCAGTTGGTAATGACCAGATGCGATCAGGCCCGATCATATTCGGATCAGTAAATACAATAGCATCAGTAGTGTTGCTAGAACTCTTTTTCGAAAAGGTAGCCATTGTTTGATATAATCATTTTAAAGCTTACAACCTACCGGTTACAGATCCAGATATTGTAAAAAAATAGTTAAAAATCTACACAAATAACATACCTAATTTTATTTAAAAAGACTACCCAATTTGCGATCGGTGGAAATCGAACAACTTCCAGAGGGCCAACATGCTGCAACATTGGGTTATACATCAATTGGAACTAGGAGCACAATTTTGTGACGGTGCCCTTAGGTCGTCGTTTTGGCTACGGACTCTGCAACTTTAAACTGCGCAAGTGGGCACACTCGTGTATGTGGTTGCTTCGTGGTGTGTGTGGGAGGGTGTGGTGTGTGTGCATGCTTGCATCCACCGTAGTACTAAAAAAGTTACTCTCAACACGGTCTCACCTGTAAGGATCGATGCGACTTCTCCGAATTAGGTATCACTGAAGCAAATTTGAAGCTACTTCATGGGTTCGTTCATCCGTGTGCCTCACAAAATCACAACCACACGGAAGTTGTATACGTACCACGGCCGGGACGCAACCGTGCTTTTCCATAGGCGATGGAACAAGCCGACGGGGTCAGGCTCCACGGTGTCGAAGTTATCCACTTGTTGGCCAATGGGAGCGCGTCGCCGTCACGAAATCAGAGATCGATCGACCACGAAGACGACGGCGAGCTCAGTTGGTGTACTGTGTGTCAACCTCGCCGGGGCCCCGTGATGCGCATGGATCGACGCTCCTGGCCCGGCCGGAGACGGGGGAGGACATGGCCGGCCGCGCATGTTTCGGCTACAAGCCAACCAGACTCCGAATCTGATAGCTGCATGCTTCGTCGCTATATCGTACGGCCAGCAAGCTGCTGCTTGATTGTTTCTATGGAGAAGAGAACCTTCTCAAGCTGATAATTAGTTGAGGCAACGTTAATTGGATAATTTAAATTGCCAACCGTAGCTAGCACAGCCAGCGCGGCGTGGCGCCTTGAGGACAAAGTATGATTACTAGCAACTACATGTCAGGATTTTTCGCTATAGTTTTTTAATATTTGAAACCATGACTTGTGAGTTGTGAGCTTTAAGATAAATACATTAGTCTTGTTCCCACTCTCTCTAAAAAAATTGAGGACATGAAACTTTGATGGAAGTTCAACCAGCGATCCAAGGTGCAATACCTTTCTTTAACATAGACTGCTAATTGCCTAATTTGTAGTCTAGGTATATTTAGGTGCTTGCGACATTCTTGTTATCAATCTTCTCGTGCTTGAAGTTAATTCAGGCGGGATAGAATTTCTTGGAAGTTGTAGGATCAGTATAGAAACAGAGGAGATAAATTGTGCTTCAAATTTTTTGCAAGTATTCTCTTAATCTTTATTCCAATAGCTATGAGAAACTATAAAAATCAAGAAGCCAAAAATCCAAAAATTCTCGAAGTTGTTGTGATTTCAGCCCATGACTAGTGAAAAACAACACTATTTCAGATCCAAAACCATAAAACTTTTGATCCATCGATCCAAAAGAATTAAAATTTGAACCAAGGCTAGTTCATAACCTTAAGAACCTATTCCAACCAAAAAATATGAAAGAACTTAAGTGAATTGGAATCTTTTGGTTAATGAATCTGCTGCACCAAAACTAGGCTAAAATCTAAAAATAACCTAACTCTCAAACAAATATCTAAATCACTTGAAATTTGATATATACCTTCTTTAGGATATCAAGAACATATTTCAATCAACGATCAAGAAAATCGTTGCCAAAGTTTTGACTTTTTTTTCCATTTGAAGGCAGATGCACCAAAAATGGGTCAAAAAACACAAACAATAAATATAACTTGCTCGTGGGTGAATGATAACCAAGATGGCTCTAGATGTGTTCTTACATGTCCTAGCAAGTAAGAATAACAAAGAAATTGAGGCAGAAATAGCTAGATAATAAATCACTTGGAGAGGTCATAAAGAGCAAAAACTAGGTTTCTTCATGGACTTGCTAACTAATTGCCTAGACGGGTGGAGATTGATTTTCAGAGGTTATATCCATCTCTTGCACATCCTGGCACAACAAGATCAAGAAAGGGGAGAGAGAAGAGGAAAAACAACCAAATCAAGACCAAATCAATCAACACAAAGAGATTTATGGAGATAAACAAAGATTAATGTATCGCTACTTGAGGATAAAGATTTTACAGTTACTTCCCTTGGAGGACAAGAGAGCACCCAGAAACACTCATTTCTCTCGAACTTCAACCCTAAAACTCATGAACATTTAGTATCAAGAGATGATGGTTGGATGGTTAACCCACAAGCCGTGGTTTTCTTCCAAAGCTGTTTTCAGTATTTTTTGTCAAACTGCCAAAATACCATTTCTTAACCTGCTCATCTTCTTTCATTGCAAGCAATTGCCATGTTTGCCACGTGGAGGTGTACCACTGGCTTGCCATGCATCGGCAAGTCTTTCCCATTTCAGTTCCATTGGACAATGCCTCACTTGGACCAACCAAGCCATATGGCGCAAATCTACCGTTCGAACTTCCCTTCAATATTTTTCGTCTTTTTCGTGCCATGCTTCATCTCACCATCTCACCTTGCATTTTTTATCGTTCTGGACCCGGTTCCTCTATGAGCGTAGCCTTAATCCTCGCCGTTAACCATGGTTGATTCCATATGACCCTGCATATTTAAAGGCAAAAAATCGTTTTTGGATATAAATTCTTCATGACTTGACCTATAGTAGTAATAACATATCTCATGCAAACCTATAACCAATGACCTAGGTCACCAAATTATTCTATGACTCCAAATTTCTAAAATCATCTATTTCTGCAACCTATCCAGAAAAATCTACAAATTTCACTTTTTTACTTCTCTAAAATAACAATGGTTTATCACAACAAAAACATAGACCTTCTTGCATGGTTCTTTAGAAGGAATCTATTTGCAGTGGCTTATGACTTAATTCCTTAACTTGTTGTAACATCGGCTGTTGACTTTCTATGTAATATAACGAGGGACTGAAATACGAAGAAGATGCTGGCAGAAACATATTTGCATTCATATTTAATTTGTAAACGAAAGGAACATGCATGAGCTAACATAATCCTCACAAGCATATACAAATTTATTTTTCATATAATTTATAGGTGAAATACCGCAGGTGCAAACTCTCAATTCTTTGCAAACATGTAAACTCTAACATGACGGAGAATTATCGTCCATTGGAACATAAAAATGGTGAAATTAACATCTCTTAGGAAAGCGCACTTCCTAACGCCCCCAATGTATATATCTTACCACCGTGGCTTATCCCCGTATCGATTGAACGGCTCACACGAAAAGTTTATACCTATCTTTGCACTAAATCAATGGTAATGTCTAACTACATTTTTTTTTCCAAAAAACCCACTTGCCGAGTGCTTCTAGAGTTTTCTGAAATCTCGAGTGCGATTGGTTTTGTTTGGATTGAGCTGGATGGAACGCAATCGCTTGATGGGCGTCGGTAGAAGAAACAATAAGTGCCCCGCTCGTTCGCCATCAAGATTGGACATCAGGGGAGGAAAATGAGGCTCCCCTTCCTGCAGTACCCGTCAATGCAATCAATCCTCACTATATTTGATTCACCCGTGCTCACTGTCGTTCAGAAAAAAAAGTCTTGGGCATCACAAGATGTGTCTGCGACAATGACAAAAGATGCATGAGAACACCATGAGCTCGTAGAAACACATTAACCTAGATATATAATTATAGCGAGTCAGTACTATCGCTTGCCGTAGAAACAATACAATCAGTACTGCGCACGATTCAAGAAAATAACCAACTCTTAAATCATTGATCCAAATGTAGTTCAACTTGGCACAAACACTCCCTGAAATGTCATGAACCTATTTCATTCCTGGATCATGAAGATCGATGCCAAAATTTTGACCTTTATCCAAAACACGAAGAGTTACACCGAAATCGGGTAAAAGAGGAAAAATCTCGATTTGCTCTTGCTCGTGAGTCCTAGATGATATAGGTGACATGACCTAAATCCTAAAGGCTCCACAAGCCCGATAAGACATTCAATCCACAAAGATGTGACCTAAATCACTTAAGCTAGTGCCACAGTTTAGCAAACTGCCACTCCACCCGGTATTAGATAATTTTTCAAATTACCACCCACCGGTCTTCACGGAGATACGATGCCAAATGCATCGTTACCAAGATTGTATGTCTACACTGAGGCCATCATCACTTGAAACACCCGAGTCCTATGGCATACCGTGTTACATCATTGTCTGTGATGCCCAACGTCTTGCTGCCAAAATCGTACGCCTGCTCCGAGGAATGTCACCACTTAAAACACACAAGTCCAATTGACACACTACATGGACGCATTGCCTTCTCACGATCTTTGTTTTTCTTCTATACTTCTCGACTGAGATAATGCTCTACCCACACTTACATGACACGCCACAGCCACCAAGCCTTGGTTTTGCCCCTGACCATAACAGTTATCAAGCACCTATACATAAAAGACAAAGCAATCAATCCAACCATAAATGACATGCATTTGACTCTCAATTAGCAAAACATATTCATGGACTTAGGCTATGGTTAACCCTTGTATAGAAACCCCATGACTAACACTGCACGTGCTCCAACCGTGACTGACACCATAAGAAACGATTCAAAACCAACTCACCTCAGAAATAGGGGCCAGTCTGACAGCAGCCACCAAGCTGGTCAGACCGCCCTACAGTCACTGGTCAGACCGCCATGACAAGCCCAGTTAGGCCACTCCTCAAAAACAGCTCGCAACTCAACATGGACCTCTCTGAAAATAGCTACCACCAACAAAAGGCTAATACAACCTCTCTCTAGTCAACCTGTCACCACAGCCGGTCAAACCATAACCCAAGTGCTAGTTGGACCGCCAGCAATGGCTGGTCACATTGTGTAGGTCAAACCACCACCACGGGCTAGTCTAACCATAGCTACATAGTGGTTAGACCACTACCCTAGGCTAGTATGATCGGTGCTATTAGCAAAGCACATGTTAAAATGCAAATTCACAAAAATCAAACTTAAACAACAAAAGCATGGCACAAGCAATATCAAATACTCATCATTCTCAAGGGGGTTGCCACTATATGGTCTTACAATCTTCATCTTGATGAGTAATTTGATAAACACTCTAAATGCAAGAATTTGAATTTCAATTTTGAACTTTTAAAGCACACAAGCTGTAAGAACCACTAGTGGTCCAGATTTAAGAGAAAAAAAGGAACTGACTATAGTGACAAGATGTGGACTGGTGCTAAGATCAAGAAAGAGCAAGTTTTTACCAAAAGCTCCATCCACACATAAAATACCTCAAATAGCACACTCTTACTCATGGTCCAAATAAAAGATCAATTTCTCTTTATGGCCAATTTCATAGCAAGGCAAGGCACCAAAAGAGCAAGCAAGAACAAATGAAATGCAAATGAAAACAAAAGGTCAATTACGACTCAAAATGAAATTTTCTCATTCTCCCCTTTTTAACCTTTTTTAAGCATCCACCCGTTTTTAAGTTCATTCTCATCAAACTTACCCTATTTAGATTAAAACCAAAATTTTCTATAAACATTCTTCCCCTTTTGGCAAAATAGTCATTAAGAGTCAAGAAAGCAATGCAAGCTCACAAATACTCATTCTCCCCATAATATGATGCATGATACTACCTGTAAGTAATAAGAAAGCAAGAAAGAGCATGTATGCACGAATAAAAATACATAACCTAAAGGAGTTGTAAAAATTATCCAAAGTGAGGTTCAAAGTAAAACGATATCACTTGAAGCCATAGAATGCATACAAAACTATTTAGATCATGAAAATGCATATACAACTAGTCTAGGTAAGATAGCACAATTTATAGCATTTAATTTGATTTCAAGTTAAGGAAGGCTTCAAAATTGACAAGTTCAACTAAATGTATTCAAATATGAGGTAAGCCATGTCAAATAGACTAAATGGAACTAAGAATCTCAAGTTGAATCATTAAAAGTGCTAAAAGTTCAATTTTAGCCAACTACTCAAGTACTAGGTAAATGCCATTTTTGAGATTTTATAAATCATTTATGCCTTATCTTAGTAAAGTAAATCCTGGGCTAGGAGCTATCCACAACTGCCTCCTAAGCTTCAGCCATTTATTATAATTTTATGGTCTATCTCAGCAAAGGTGGTCCTAGAGTAGGGGTTATCTACAATTGCTCCTTGAGATTAAACCAAATTGCATTTTCTCATTTCATTGATCTCAAGCCATTGTTGACCATCTCAAACATTACACTTAAAAGAATGGTCTTGGTTATACAAAACTCTCTCTGAATTCATGCCAAATGAATGACAAGCAGTCTTATGAAGAAGAATTGCCAAAATTCAATTGTGAAATTTTAGATTTAGCACAAAAGAGACCATTTTAATCAGGTAAGGTACTAATTAAATTATGAAGAAGAATTACCAAAATTCAATTGTGAAATATTAGATTTAGCACAAAAGAGATCATTTTAATCAAGTTAGGCACTAATTCAATTATGAAGAAGAATTACCAAAATTCAATTGTGAAATTTTAGATTTAGCACAAAAGAGATCTTTTAATCAAGTTAGGCACTAATTCAATGAGCAAGACACAATTTCCAAACAACTAGTAAAGCACTAAAAAACTCAATAAAAATTCAAGATTTAATAGAGCATTTTCGACATAACATATATCATAAAAAGATCACTGTAGAACAATTAGTATGAAGGACCATGTGAGATGGTTCAGGTTAATGTTGTGATGAACCATTTCAATGTTTGTAGAGTGGTCAATTGGTTTTGCAAAGATCGCACCATGTTGGACTTGTTTTGGGCAAAACTTGAGGATTTTAGGATTTGAGTCATGGATTTAGTTAGGTTGACCTGACTCGTTGGATTAAGGTTGTATGATGTATGTCTTGGCTAATGTAGGTCAAGTTGTGAAGAACTTATGCCTGCAAACGAATTTTTTGTCTTTGGATGTGCAGGGTCGCTTGGAGTCAACTGTGGTCAACGGTGGTGATCGAGGCTAGGCTCATAGAGGAGTCAAGGCCCAGAATGATAAATGATACCAGGTGAGACGGTGAGCTCAAGCACGACACGAGAAAGGTGGGAATATTGAAGGCGAGTTCAAACGACGGGATGATGCTAGGTGGCTTACACGGGCTAACTGAGCCATGGTTCGGTGGAATCGGGACAGGAGAGACTTGGCTGTACGTGGCAAGCTAGTGGTGTACCTATGCGTGGCAAGCATGGCGATTGCTTGCAAAGGATGGTGATGACCGTGTTAACAAGGGGTATTTTGGTATTTTGACTAAAATACCAAAAAAACATCTTGGATCAAAACCGCGGTGCATGGCCGATGCATTGGAGAGCGGTTTAGGTCAAGATGGAGCTGGTTTGATCTAGGCGTATCAAGGCTAAGGATTTAGCGGATGCCCACTTATGCGCTTTGAAAAACATGCATAAGTGAATTTGAGTGAGTAAAACTCGTGTGTGTAGGGTTAACGGGTTTGCCCCTTTGTAATAGTGGATAGGATCCATTTTGGGGTGTAGGTGGTTGGTTGTCCACCTATAAAAGGGGTTGGGATGGAGACATATAGGGTTAACCATCTAACCCCTCTCTCATGTGCTCTCTTGTTTAGGGTTAGAGTTTGAGAGTGCAGTATTTGGTGTGCTCTTTGTCCTCTAAGGTAGATCGATTGTAAACTCAACCTTCTCAAGTAAGCAATGCATCAATCTTCACATATTTCCATGGATCCATTTTGATTTGGTTAATTTGCTCTTGATTTGACCTCAAAGTGTGATTTTTTGATCTGAGGGTTTTTGAGTTGATTTCTTTGTTGTTCTAACTTGCTGTGACATGTGGAAATATATCTAGACTAATTTGGTCATCATCCACCCACGAGCTTGTTATATTTACCGATTTTGATTTTGACTCAGTTTTAATGTAACCTTCTAAAAAACTAAAAAAGTCTCATTTTTGGCCATGATTTTTATGATCGTTTCTTAGAATAGGTTCACAATACCCTAGATATGATCCTTGCAAAGTTTCACGTCATTTGGATCTATGGATCAAAAGTTTTATCTATTTTTATTTTGAATCAAAGCTAAAAAATAGATTGTTCTATTCTCTGTCTAAAGTTTTGACCACGTTCCGATCTATGACCATGTTGGTTTCATCTATGGTCAAGTTTCTGGTCACATCGCTTCTCTTTTTGACCACGTTTAGGACTCCGATCGCTCTGTTTCTTCTCGACTGTGTGGGGTTTTTGACCGCTCACCGATCGTCGATCTCATTGGTTGATTTTCGAATTGATTTGACCTAGTTGGTTCTAGATCACTCGTTGGCTTCTGACCAAATTGGTTGTTCAACCACGGTTATGTTTTAGATCGCATCGCATCTTTTTCAATGACGCTCAATCTTCTGACCACTCCATGTCTTTTTGACCACAATGGGTTTTCGACTGCTCACTAGTTGTTGATCTCACTGGTCGTATTTTTGACCATGTTGGCCTCGGACGATTTATTGTCTTACGACCACATTCGGTTTTCGAACTCTCACTGGTTGTTGATCTCACTAGTCTTATTTTGACCATATTCAACCACGTTGGTTTTAGTCCACTTGTCGGCCTTCAACCACGTTGGTTTCGACCATGTTGGTTATTGACTATGTTGGGATTTGATTGGTAGTCGATCTTCGATCATCGTGATCTCCATTCGATAGTTGATTTTTGACTACATTGGGATCTAACTGGTAGTTGATCTCTGGCCACGGTGAGATCCATCCAACAGTTGAGCCCTGACTATGTACATTGGCTTCCGTCTGATAGTCGTAACCGACCACATTGTTTTTCCGACGAGTGGTCATAACTCGACCACATAGTGCTCTGATCTGGTCGTACTGAGCTCTGTATTCCTCTGTTTTTTTCAAGTAGACTTCATATCCCAATCTTCATAGCTTGTAGTTATTAGAGTAAAAAATTTGTGAATATTTGTGGGAAAAATTTTCAGGCACCATACACCGTGCCTCTGTTGCCTATCCGGTCCTATAAGTGGTATCAGAGCCCGATTATCTCTTTTCAATAGATCTTAACCAATCTTAGGAGCCATGCCAGCAGACAAGTATTCCACCAAGTCTCGTATCTTCGATGGGGTCGACTATCCCTTTTGGAAGAGCAGGATGGAGTCTTATATTCAAGCTCAAGGCTACGCGATCTGGAGAAAGGTTAAGACTCAGCTCGTTGTTCCTGCCGATGAGCACATCACAGTGATAAATATGCTAGATGTGGAGGCAAATGTTAAGACAAGGAACATCATCATCTAAGGTCTTAGTAGAAATGAGTTTGATTGCATCTCTCATCTCTCGTTGGCTTGTGATGTTTGGGTGACCCTCGATGCATACCATGAGGGCACCACCCAAATCAAGACTGTTCGATAGGACAAGTACAAGCGAGAGTATAACAAGTTTGAGATGCTTGCTGGTGAGTCCTTAGATGAGTATTTTAACAGATTTCACAAGATTTTGAGCAACCTCCGTGCTGTTGGTCTTACATACTCAGACTCGGACAATGCTCATCAGATGCTTTTTGCCTTGGATCTCAGGGTTTGGGAGATGAAAGTGACCACCATCAAGGACACAACTGACTTGTCGACCTTAAATCTTGATACGCTGTACTCATGCCTCAAGACTCATGAGATTGACATCGTCTCTCATAAGATGAAGTCACAGTTGATGGCTTTGGTCACCAATCCCACTTCTGCTTCTAGAGCATCTTCTAATGGTGCTTCAGGTTTGTCGTTGGCTACTTGTACGAGATGAGTGATGACTAGTTTGAGCAGTTCACAGAGAGTGAATTAGCCCTCTTAGTCAGAAAATTTTCTCATGTATACAAGAGGGTTAGAGAGAGAAAGAGAGGAGGTCTAGTCATCTTCTTCGAGTGTGGTGGCCCCAACCACATTCGAGCAAACTGCCCCAAGCTAGAGAAGAGCAAGTACGACTATGGCAGTGTGAGCAAGAGTGACTACACTAGCAAGAACTACAATAAGAAGCCATCAGCTTATGATCAAGGTAAGGACGAAGTACCACAACCTTGGCAAGGCCAAGAAGCTCTTCAACCGCATCCTCACTGCCTTCGACAACTTCGACTTTAGCAACGTGGATGACTAGAGCAACAACAATGGCGAGGATGATCCGTAGAAGGACACCAAGGATGACAATGACTTCACTGGGATGTGCTTCATGACTGACAAGAATGGCATCAGTGATGACGATCTCTATAGTGACTCCGATGAGGTATACCTTTCCTATGACCAGCTCAATGATGCTTTTCTTAAGTTAGGAAAGTTTTATGCTAGGTCTAGAATTAGGTGTGGTGAGTTAAAGAAGGAGGTAGAGAACTTATCATGGAAGCTTACTTCACTTAGATCTGTTCCCTCCTGTGACGATTATAATGTATGTGCTTCTTTGCTTGGAGATATGGAGAAGCTAAGAACCTCGCATGATAGTATGATTTCTGAGCTAGATTTGCTTAAGGTGTAGAATGTTAGTCTGTTAGCTAAAATAGAGATGGCTAGAGTTGCTCCTCTTTTATCTAATTCTGTTGAGACTACATTTTGCACCTCATGTGAGGATAAGGGCAATGCTTTTAGAGGTCTTTATACCATGCTTCTTGATCTGCCTGAAACATGTGAAAGTTGTAACAACTTGAAGATTAACTTAAATAAGGTGGATCATAAAATTGCTAAAATGCAAGCTACTTTGATTGAGCCTATTGTTTTTTTGTGCCAACCTCCCAAAATTAACTGCTAAACTTGAATCAATTTTTAAGCAATTTCAAGACATGTGTAACAATAAGAAAATGGCTCAATATGCTTCTAAGACACCTGTTAGCTCACCATACAATAATTGTGAAAAACTAAAATCTAAATTGATTGCATCGGATGAAATATATGTGAAGTTAACTAAGAATCTACTAGAGAAGCCATAATTTGCTTCCTCTTTCTATGCTGAAGTAGGGGAGAAATTTAGGTAAATACAAGAGACTTTTAGGAAGATTTACAAGGACTAGATGGCTAGAATTAGAACTACCCCTGCATGTCTTGCGAGGCCCTCAAGGTTGAGGTGGCCGTGCACAAGGAGAGATATGCACATGCTATTCGATCTTCTGCTTCTGGTTCTTCTTCCTGTTCTTTTGATTCCTCATTCTCTCCTCCGTGTTCTTCATGTGCCTCTCTTTTTCAGAAGTGTGAGTACCTCATGAACACTCTTGAAAAATTTGTTAGAGGCAAGAAAAGGCTCAATCTTATTCTAGACAAATATAAGATTTGCAAGTTTAATCAAGGTCTAGAGTATGATTTCTTAGCGGATGTAAGGAAACATCCACCTACTATTGTTATACCTGTAGTAGCAAGCATGATCAAAGTTGTGCCTGAGCTTAAGAAAATTGAGTTTAAATCTACGGGCTTTGTCCAGGGGATTTCTGATAGTAAGATTGTGCCACCAACTGCTTCAATCTCTCAGAAGACGAAGTATCATTGTACCTTCTATTAGAAGGATGGACATGTATTTGAGGTCTATTTTAGGTGCACCAAGATCACACGAAGGGATCGTGTTCATGCTCTTATGGGTATTTAGGGTCAGCCCCAGACTTAGAGTGCTCCTACGACCAACACAAGGTTTAGAGTTGTAGATAGCTCTTCTGAGGTGCTTGGTTCTAGGCAGAGTCGAGGACTTGGTTTTTAGGCTCTTTCTATTTTTGGTCCTCGAGTTGCCTTTGGTCAGGGTATCTGCCATCCTAAGGATAGATCTCATTTTCCCCATCGAGATAGCAATTCACGGTGTGATCAGCATACTGCTGTGGTCAGGCCTGCTCTTCAATAATGATCGGACCTAGAAGAGGCTTGAGGTCTGCACCTAGACCTTCTGGTTCTATGGGAGGTGGAGAGCGTAGGATAGCTAGAGGTCAGTCGTTTGTTTCTGTGACTGCATCTTCTGCTCATCGCGTGACTCAATATTGGGTTCCTAGACCTATTCTTATTTACCCAGTACTGATCCATCGATGATGTCTTCTCATTGACTCAGGTTCGCTAGGCTGAGCAGGGAGAGGTTTGGCTTGTCGACTCTAGCTGTTCTTGACACATGACCGGAGACTCCCATTGGTTCTCTTTCCTAGTCCGAGCTCTAGGTGATTTCGAGGTATGTTTTAAGAAGAATGCTTGCAAAATTCTTGATTCTTTGGGGGGGGTCTGGTTTATGGGATTTCTAGGTTTGGAAGGATCTTCCGTGCTGATTTTATTGAGTCTTCTAGTGATCCTCTCAGGTGCTTAGTTGCTTTAGAGTCTTGTGATCTCTCTTGTTGGCATAAGAGACTTGGTCATATTGGCTTTGATCACTTGACCCGAGTTAGCGGCGACAGTCTCATACGTGATCTGCCTAAGCTCAAGATGGTCAAAGACTTAGTTTGTGCTCCTTGCCAACATGGCAAGATGGTTGCTGCTTCTCATCCCCCAGTCACTGTGACTATGACCGATGCACCAGAACAACTTCTTCATATGAACACTATTGGATCAGCTAGAGTGTAGTCGGTTGGTGGGAAGTGGTATGTTCTTGTCATGGTTGATGACTTCTTGAGATTCTCTTAGCTTTTTTATTAGCTTCGAAGGATGAGACTTTTAGTCATTTTCGGAGTTTGTTTGGTAGGTTGTCTTTTGAGATCCCTAGTGTTACAAGCAATCCGCAATGACAATAGCATAGAGTTCAAGAACTCCTACTTTGAGAGTTTTTGTGATGAGACAGATGTAGAGCATCAGTTCTCTTCTCCTCACGTCCCTCAACAAAATGACGTCGTGGAGAGAAAGAACCGTACCTTGGTCGAGATGGCCAAGACGGTGCTAGATGAGTATACTACACCTAGGAAGTTTTGGGCTGAGGCTATAGCCATTGCATGCCATATTTCAAATAGAGTTTTTCTAAGGGCATACTTGCATCACACTTCTTATGAGTTGAGGTATGGGCGAAAGCCCAATGTCACGCATTTTCATGTATTTGGTTGCAAGTATTTTATTTTGAAGTCTGGGAACCTAGATAAGTTCGAGTTACACTTATCTGATGGTATCTTTCTGGGTCACTTGACTTCTTCGTGGGGTTATAGGGTCTGAAGCTGTGAGTTTATTAGGATTATAGAGATTTGTGAGGTGACTTTCAATAGGCCCAACATCTTAGGTCCAGTAGTGTAGTCTGAGACTATCTTTGTAGATAACGAGGAGGATGGAGATGAAAGTTCTTTACCTGATCCAGTCTATCATTCCCTTGAGGTACCTGCTTCTACCAATGCGCCTCAGGGAGATCAGCCCTTACCTTCCCGTTCTTCTAGAGCTAGTGGCTCTGCTCCTACCTCTGCAACTCATGAGGTACATGCCACTTCTTCTTCTCATCCAGGACCTCCCGGTCACATTTAGCATTGTCATCTTCGGGAGCAAATCATAGGAGATCTTGTTGAGCATGTCATACATTCAAAATCTGGCTAGTCTCATTTCTGTCTTCATTCTGCCTTTGTCATCTCTTTTGAGCCTAAGAGTATCTATCATGCACTCTCTGATGAGTCTTGGGTCAATGCTACGCATGAAGAGTTAGAAAATTTTGAGAGGAACAAGGTCTGGTCTCTTGTTGAGCCCCCCTAGTGGTCATAATGTCATAGGAACCAAGTGGGTCTTTAAGAACAAGTAGAGTGAGGATGAGGTAGTCATTTGAAATAAGGCTAGACTGGTAGTTCAGGATTTTCCCAGGTTGAGAGTTTAGATTTTGAGGAGACCTTCGCCCCTGTAGCTAGGCTAGAGGCCATTAAGATTTTGCTTGCATTCGTAGTGGTTAAGGGCTTCAAACTGTACCAGATGGATGTCAAGAGTGCCTTCCTCAATGGGTATATTGAGGAAGAGGTTTATGTTAAACAACCTCTAGGTTTCGAGAACCCCAATACCCAAACCATATCTTGAAGCTTTCCAAAACCCTGTATGGATTTAAGCAAGCCCCTAGAGCTTGGTATGAGAGGTTTAAGTCCTATTTGTTGAGTCATAGGTTTGAGATGGGTAAGGTAGATAAGACCTTATTCATTCGCAGGCATAGCAATGACCTTCTACTCGTCCAGATTTATGTGGATGACATTATCTTTGGTGGCTCCTCTCATACTCTGGTCTTCCAGTTTTCTGATGTCATGAGCACAGAGTTTGACATAAGCATGATGAACAAGTTGAGCTTCTTTCTTAGCTGCCAAGTCAAGCAGATTTGGGAGGGTACCTTCTTGCATCAAGGCAAGTATACTCGAGACCTCCTAAGATACTTTGACTTGAGTGATGGTAAGTCGATGTCGCCTCGGATGGCGACCTCAACTACACTCAACCCAGATGAGGATGGTGAGCTGGTAGATCAGAAGGAGTACCACAGCATGATTGGCTCCCTCCTGTACCTCAGTGCTTCGAGGCTGGACATACATTTCGTTGCGTGTCTGTGTACTCGATTTCAGGTTTCTCCTCGCGTCTCACTATTAGGCAGTGAAGCGCATCTTCAGATACCTTCAAGCTACTCTAGACTATGATATCTGGTACTCTTCAGCTTCCTATCTTTCCCTTAGAGCCTACTTTGATGCAAAATTTACTGGCTGTAGGATAGATAGGAAGAGCACCTCTAGCACTTGCCAATTTATTGGCACTTCTCTTGTTTCTTGATCTTCTAGAAAGTAGTCCAGTGTTGCACAGTCCACCGCAGAGGCTGAGTATATTGCACCCGCTAGTTGATGTAATTATGTGCTTTGGATGGTTTCGACCTTGCGGGACTTTGGGTTAGCCATATATAATGTTCCTCTCTTCTGTGATAACACTTCTGCCATTAACATCGCCAAGAACCAAGTGTAGCACTCCAAGACCAAGCACATAGATATCGGATATCATTTCCTTAGAGACCATGTGGAGAAGGGTGACATAGTGCTTCAATTTGTGGAGATTGACCACTAGTTGGCTAACATTTTTACAAAGCCTTTAGATAGCTCGAGGTTCTCGACCTTACGAGGAGAGCTTGGAGTGGTCTGTCCTTATGGCTTAATCTGAGAGGAGCATCTTGTACTTTTTGTATTATATTGTTCATATGCTTCTTTTTCATTCTGTTGCACTTTGTTCATGGGTGCATTTGGGTTAGTCTTTCTAGCATAGACTAGACTGGTTCTCATTCTCAGTTATTTAGATTTTTTCTCTCATCTTGTGATCTTAGGATGCTGCTTATTAGTTGCTTCTCTTCTCACTAGATTGAATGTACTCACTTCTTTTAGGTCTAGCGAGAGATGGGCACCCTTGGGTAGACAGAGAACGTATTTACTCCCTAATGTTTTAGATGACCAGCTAATAGTCCTAGAGTCATATGGGGTAGATGAGAGCAAGTCTGAGCCATAGTATTTCTTCTATCTTGTCTATGCTAAAAGGTCTGCCATTTCTTTTTTCTATCCAAGCTTCTTCCCTCTTACTTATTGCTTTGGTTCAGGGGGAGGTCATTTGAGATTTTCTAGAGTTTAATGATGATATAACTCAACTTAAACCAAAATACTTCTAAAATTGACTCACTTGCTGAGGGGAAGCTGGGAATTTTTTATTGCATCATATTTAATATCAGCATTATGCACTATAATATAAATACATGGAGCCTTGATTATTATCCTTGTATGGCATAATAAACCTGCTTTACATCTTGTCATGATTTGTGCTAGGTTGCTAGATTTATCATGTCTTTTTGTGTGTAGCTTAACTTTTGCTATGCTAGCTTTATTAAATGTGAACAATTTGAATTATATCAGGTCTTGTTGGATCATGTGATTAGTCTGGCTCCAGTGATCCTTCTATGATTCATGCCATGTTAAATAAGCTAAGTTGAGTTTTAAATCTGCATTGAGCTTTAGATTGAGCTATGCTAGTTCCTTATTAAAACATGAGTCAGTATTAGCTCTTTGTTCCTAAACTAAGTCAAGAAAATTCAAAAAAATTCTCTTTTGTGCGAAAAACTGATCTCACCAATCCTTTCTCATGAGACGCCTTGCCATTGCACTTGGCATGAACTCAGGGGGGTTTTGGATGATCAAGATTACTTCCTTAAGCTTCTTGCTTGGAGTGGTCACATAAGGCTTGAGATCTAGCGCATGGCTAAGAGAACAAAATCTTATAAAAAAAATATGGTTTAAGCCAACCATGAATTTCTGAAAAAAGCCAAATGTGCTAAATTTGCTCAATTATAAATTTATCATGTGCTTGAACAAAATATCTTAATCTTGAATTTGTAGCATTGTAAATTGACTCAATTATAGCTTCTTGGTTCTACTTAGAATATTGACATGGTTTGACTCATTTTTGGATACCTTTAACTAGACTATGATCTTGAGTATACATGGGTTGACATGATCTAAATAGCACTTTCACTTTTTATGGCTTGGTGTAATACCTAGAAAATCATTTTGGATAATCTTCATGGCTCCTAATGCTTAAAATGAATAAATTGCAGCCATTTTATTTCATTCATGGTCTATCTTCCTCCATACATCTTGATGACTCCATTGTCAAAGGGGGAGAAAGAATGGTAAAAAAATATATATCTAGAGCATGTTTTGGAGTTTTTGTGCAATTGATCAAGGTCAAATCGAGCAATTGCTCTTTTATATGGACCTAGAGTAAGATTTCTTGACTCACCTAGTGAATTTGAAGCCTTTTGTGGAAAAATTGTTATTTTTAGTAGTTTCACTCCATTTCTGCTACATATGGTCATTTTTAGTCACTGCATTCCTCTTGTGACCATTTTGGAGCTCTCTTTGCACAATTCTTCTTCTTCTTCTTCTTCTTCTGAAACCATCTCCAATTTGTATTGGTTAGTATTGCCAATGGGTTCATCAATGAGGAGATTGAATGACCATGTGAGATGGTCCAGGTTAATGTTGTGATGAACTATTGCAATGTTTATGGAGTGGTCAATTGGTTTTACAAAGATTGCGTTTGGACTTGTTTTGGGCAGAACTTGAGGATTTTGGGATTTGAGTCATGGATTTAGTTAGGTTGACCAGAGTCATCGGATTAAGGTTGTACGGTGCATGTCTTGGCTAATGTAGGTCAAGTTGTGAAGAACTTGTGCTTAAAAACGAATTCTTTGTCTTTGGATATGCAGGGTCGCTTGGAGTCAACTGTGGTCAACGGCAGTGATCGGAGCTAGGCTCATGGAGGAGTCGAGGCCCAGAACGATCAAGGATACCGGGTGAGACGGTGAGCTCAAGCATGGTACAAGAAAGGTGAGAATGTGAAAGGTAAGTTCGAACAACGGGATGATGCCAAGTGACTTGCATGGGCCAAGTGAGTCATGGTTTGGTGGAACTGAGATGGGAGAGACTTGGTGGCACGTGGCAAGCTGTGCTATACCTACACATGGTAAGTATGACGATTGCTTGCAAACGATGGTGATGACTAGGTCAACATGGGGTATTTTAGTATTTTGACGAAAATACCAGAAACCATCTTGGATCAAAATCGTGGTGTATGGGCGATATGTTGGAGAGCGGTTTAGGCAAGATGAAGTTGGGTTGATCAAGGCAGATCAAGACTAAGAATTTAGAGGATGCCCATTATGCACTTTGAAAAGCGTGCATAAGTGAACTTGAGTGAGTAAAACCCATGTATGTGGGGTTAATGTGTTGCCCTATTGTAACAGTGGATAGGATCCATTTTGGAGTATAGGTAGCTGGTTGCCCACCTATAAAAGGGGTTGGGATGGAGACATGCAAGGTTAACCATGTAACCCTTCTCTTATGTACTCTCTTGTTTAGGGTTAGGGTTTGAGAGTGGAGCACTTGGTGTGCTCTTTGTCATCTAAGGTGGAGCGGTTGTAAACTCAACCTTCTCAAGTAAGCAATGCATCAATCTTGGCATATTTCCATGGATCCATCTTGATTTGGTTGATTTGCTCTTGATTTGGCCTCAAAGTGTGATTTCTTGATCCGAGGGTTTTTGAGTTGATTTCTTTGGTGTTCTAACTTGCTATGATATGTGGGAATACATCTAGACTTATTTTAGTCATCATCCACCCACGAGCTTATTATATTCACCGATTTTAATTTTGACTCGGTTTTGGTATAACCTTCCAATAAACTAAAAAATATCTCATCTTTGGCCATGACTTTTATGATTTTTTTGGAGTAGGTGCACAATACCCTAGAGATGATCTCTACAAAGTTTCATATCATTTGGATCTATGGATTAAAAGTCTATTTTCGTTTTGAATCAGAGCTGAAAAACAGACTCTGTTCTGTTCTTTGTCTGAAGTTTTGATCATAGTCAAGTTTCTAATTGCATCACTTCTCTTTTTGACCACGTTTAGGACTTTGATCGCTCTGTTTCTTCTCGACCACGTGGGGTTTTCGACCGCTCACTGATCATTGATCTCACTCGTTGATTTTTGAACTGATTTGACCTTGTCGGATGCAGATCACTCATTGGCTTTCGACCACATTGGTTGTTCGACCATGGTGGTTTCGACGACAGTCAAGTTTCAGATTGCATTACACCTTTTTTGACCACACTCAGTCTTTCGAGCGCTCCGCACCTTTTCTACCACATTGGGTTTTCGAAATTAAGTCAAAAGATCCATCTTAGCAAACTTAAAAGATACCAATTGCAAAAATTGATACCACCTATAAAATTAAGTTCAGGTTGGCAAGTTAAACTAGCATGGTAAATATTTATTTATACATACAAATGTATAACAAAACTAGCTAAGTAGGCATAACATAGCAATGAGCAATATCATGCTAAGATTATATCTAAAATGAATATCTTACAGTGCAATGCTATGTATATATGATGCAGAAAGGAAGCGATAATTAAAAACTCTTCCTATCTACAAGAACCACTTGCAAAAGAAAAAATGACTAAAAGCAAGAAAAAAGAAAAAACTCCTGCAAGGGAAATCCTCTCCACTACATGGTTTATAGTCCAAGGAACACATACTGTTAAGTAGCAAATCTACTGCACTAGCCACCCTACTATTAGAAGCTAGTGAAAAAAAGAAGAAAGCTCAATCTAGATAAGGTAAGAGATCCTAAAGAACCTAATAGAGAAGAGAAGTGCCTATGAAATACACAAGATAGAAGAAGTGACTCACAATACCTTGAAGACCAAAAACCTTGACATTCCCAAATGGTATGCAATGCTGAATATGAAAGTAGGGAATTAACAAAACTCAAGAAAGAACCTACGTCACACTGCTTGACAGTGTCATGTAGTCAATGTGGGTGCCCAAGTTGCATCCTAAAAATTAAAAGCCATCACCAGATGCCCAAGGTGAGGTAGGAGATCCAAAGAAGCCGACATGATTCACATGATCTCCTCCTCACATTAAAGTCTACATCAAATAGTTCCAAAATGTGGGTTAACATGATATGGAATAGGATGCAACCTTGAGCTACCAAAACCTCTCTCAAATCCTTCTTACAAAAAGTGCAATAGTATTTAACCTTTTAAGGGGTCGTGCCTGATGAAGTAGGAGCACCTACATTGATAGAAGAGGACTGGGCAAACCTTGCAGACTTGAACACAATATTGGTAGGCTCAGGAGGGGTAACCTTAAACTTCCCACTATCAACTAAACTCACTACCTTAGAAGGATGGCTCTTTGAATGTTCATAGTGGTGGAACCCTAAACCTCTATTGGCTTTGCTAACCTTGGACTGGTCTAAGATCATGTTAGGTTCTTTTTTCCACTAGAGTACTTCTTGAGGGTTTTCTGTAAATAATCATTCCCCATGGTAGGGATGACACAAGACTCACAGGTAGGGTGTAATCAGATCGGGTACGAACGGATATGGCTCATTCTATATCCTATTCTACTTTTTTCTCAGAGTCAGAGTCAAATACGAATAGTACCAGATACGAATACGAATGTAGATATTCTCGGTCATGAATACAGACCAAATACATGTCACATGGAATATGAATAGTTTCGATCACGAATATTTAGCCGGATATAATGTGAAAACATAAACCATACAAACCTTCAATATCAAGTTGAAAGTATTTTATTTTGGTTTTGAATATTCAATTATGTCTTTCTGAATTTTAATTGATTTTTTGTAGTTTGTTTGGTATTTTTTAAAGCTTATTTGAGTTATTATTATTTTCTTTAATTCAAAAATCATTTCTATTCTTTTTCCTGTGTGCTGAATTTTTTCACAACCCATTTCCCTCCCTCCTATCCTACCTGGGCAGTAGCCCATGTTCCAGTTCCTTGGCCCACCTCCTCCCCCAGCCTACCTCCTCCCCCAGCCTACCTCTCTTCCCCTCTCACCATTTATCTTTGGCCAGCCTAAATATCTGGATATCTGATGTGAATTTATCTGGATAGCTCCGATGAAATTCCCAGATAGCACTTAATCCAACAGATACCTCTATCATGAATCTATTTCCATATCTAGAAAAAAACTATCCAGAGCTAACTCCAAAATCCAACAAGATCTCGGATATCTGGTTTCATGCTCTGAATTTGCTTCAAACTAGTTCCATTGATCAGTCGAACAAAAAGTATCCGATCTGATTACACCCCTAGTCACAGGCTTGGCTCTTAATAGCTTTAACATATCTCTCCTTATGCACAAACACCTCTAGCTCAAACCCTCACAAGAAACACAAGACACATTCTTAATTCTAGGAAACTTGTCATCAAATTTAACTCTAAATACTTCATGCATATCATCTAAATGATTTCCAATTTTAGCACAAAATGCATAAGCTATTAGAGTAATATAATCTACATTTGAAGCATGAATAGGGGGTAATAGATTCTTTATCATGTTTGTCTTATAACATCTTAGTGAGAACTTCAATTTTAGAATTAAGCCTAGAGCAAGTTCCACAAGGTTCAGATTTAGCAAAATTAAGTATGTCAGTTATTTTTTTAATTTTTATTCTCTAAACTCACAATAAGCACAAGAATATTCAGGACTAAATTAGAGCGATTTTTTAGTTTGCACGGCAAGTTTCTTTTCCAATTCAAGCATGGCATAGAAATAAACCCAACTTCTAAGCAGCTGCAATATGGACTAGCCTTGATATCAACAGTTTTAGCTGTAGCATTTTCTAGTTGTTTTAGTAATGATGACATAGAAGATCACAATTTATCAATTATAGTATGTAAAGAAATGCAAGTACCACAGTTGTCAGGATCAAGAATAGTAGTTCTAAGCCTACCCATTTGCAAGACTAGGAGCTCATTCACAGCTTTAGGGTGTGTTTCGTTGAGCTGTGGCTTCAAAAAGTCTTTGTGAGCTATGGGTGTGGAAAAGTCTGTGAGGTTGTGGGTCAGAGAAAAGTCAGTAAGTGTTTGGTTCAAACAAGTATAAAACTTACCTCCTATCCCTATTTTCCTTGAAACAACTGTGAAACAGCTCTCTATTTTCACCATTTCAAAAAAGAAAGCCAAAAGCCAAAAGCAGGGTCCAAGGTGCTTTCAAAATCAGACTACCCAAAAGTAGTCGCTTCAAAAGCGACTGTTTCCACCTCTTTGGTTGGCTTTTGGCTTTTTGGAAGCAAAAGCAACTCCTAAAAGCTCAACCAAAGGCACCCTTAAGCTTATCATTTATTTTCACTAATTGTTCCAAGTGCTTAATTTGCTATACATGATCAACCACCAATTTATCATATTTAAGCATTAGATAATCAGAGAAATCTACCTCATCATCATCTATGTAGGGATGATCCTTGTCATGTGTGCTATCTTGGTCAACATCACTAACAACCATGGGGCACACCAGTAAAGCCAATGGACTAATTCTTCTCCTTCCTTTGCTCCTCCTCATCGCTTGAAGTTGTAGGATCAACATCGCTCATGTGTCAACCATTGAGGGCTATGAGCAATGACATGGCTACCTTCCTAATTGTGTTGTTGTTCTTGAAATGTTGATGAGGCTTATTGTTGTAATCCTTCTTATGGTCCTTCTTATACTCCTTGAAGTCCTTCCTCCCATGATAATCACCATCCCTGTTCACAATGTTAGGACAATGAGCACAAAAATAACCCATCTTACCACACACAAAGCGAACAATGGCACCACCTCTCCTATGCTCTCTTGCTTTGTGGTAGGCATGTTAATCAGCTGGTGAAGAGGGCTAGATCATCTATGAAAAGGCTCTCAAGTTGTTCATCACTCATGTCATGAAAATAAGACAAGAAAAAACCAGAAGAAGCATTTTCACAAGAAGAGCCATCCTTGATAGGATTAGTCACAAGAGCCATCGTCTATGGACTTCTGGTCTATGAAACCCATCTCATGGGTCTCAAGCCGTGAATATAGTTTATCCACAGTCATAGTTGCCAATTTTATCTTATCACTAATGTATATGACTTTCATGTTACACTCATGTTAAGAGCACTCAAAACATAAGTTGTATTCTCGGCATCTGCATAGGTCACAACCACGGAGCTTAGATCAATCAGGATCTTATGAAATCTACCAAAGAAGGAATTGATGGTCTCTCTAGGTTCCATCTCCAACTTCTGGTAGTCCCTCTTGAACTGAGTCTCACACACTTCTTGATTTCTGATGTTCCCTCATGGTAATCAGAGAGGGTCGTCCAAATCTCATATATGGATGCAAGATGAGCTACTCGCTTGAACTCAAATCTCTCTAGGCCTTGGATCATAAAGTTATGTACCTTCGCATTTGCCAAAACCGAAGCTAATTGAACAACATTGAGGACCACATCATCGGTAGGCACAATAAAAGGACTTCTACTTTGTTCCAGATAGCTATGCCTTGAGCATTAATATACATCACCATTCTTGTCTTCCAATAGGGATAGTCAGCACCATCAAACACAGGAGGTTCAGATCAAACAAAGAGCAACCTTGCTTTCATACCACTTATAGGATCACATATGACGAGTCAGAGGGAGTGAATTACTCTTACAAAATCTTCCACCAAGTATCGATAACAACACACAACTAAAAAGCAATTCACAAGCTCACAACGCTAAAAGCCAAAATCTACTGGACTCCCTGTCTCAAACCAATCTGATGCTAGCACACCGATCTGACCACCTAGCACTTGGACCATTAGCATGTAGTCTGACCGCTCCAGTACAATCGCTTTGGTATGATTATGCACCGGTCAGACCGCTTAGGTCCTTGCGGTCTGTTCTCGCACCATAGAAATAGTTCAATCAGCACTACAAACGCTCCAAGCAAACAACTAACTCTCAAACCACTGATTCAAATGCAGTGAAACTTTGCACAAACACTCCCTATGATGTTAGAAACCTATTCCAATCGTGGATCATGAAGATCGATGCTAAAGTTCTGACCTTTATCCAAAATATGGAAAGTTTCCCCAAAACCGAGCAAAAGAAGGAAATCTCGATCTACACTTGCTCATGAGTCCTAGATGATCTAGGTGAGTTTAGATGGGTTTTCACATATCATAGCAAGTCAGATCACATCACAAATTCATGCCAAATCACTCACAAGAGCAAATCACCTCTCACTTGGGCAAACTTTAGATGTTCATTTCACTTGGAGAGAAAAATTTTACAACTAATCCCTCATAATAGCAAAGTTCTAAGCCTAACACACACAAGGAAACCCTAACCCAAGAATTCTTGGAGAGCCTTCCCTTTCTCAACACAAGGGTTTATACAGTAGAGGCTCCTCACCTCTAACTTAACCCTAACAACTAGTCACTCCTTAGTGGATCACACCACTTACATTTAGGAAAATCCAGTGACCCACACACAAATAGGTTTTGCATTACACACACTTGCATGCTTTCCAAAGCACAATTCCCAAAGGCTCCACAAGTCTGATAAGACATTCAATCCACAAAGATGTGATCTAAACCATTTAGGCCAATACTACGGTTTAGCAAACCGCCACTTCACCTGGTATTAGATAATTTCCCAAATTACCACCCCATCGGTCTTCTCGAAGATGTGATGCCTAATGCCTCATCAGCTGGATCGTATGCTTGCGCTGAGACCGTCACCACTTGAAATGCTCAAGTCCTACAACACACCACATTACACCATAGTCCGTGATGCCCAATGCCTTGCGACAAAGATCGTATGTCTACTCCGAGGAACATCACCACTTAAAATGCACAAGTCCAATTAGCACACCATGTGACCGCATTGGCTCCTCACGATCCTGGTCTTTCTCCTATGCTTCTTAGCTGAGATGATGCTCCACCCGGACATACACAACACACCACGGCTACCAAGCCTTGGTGTTGCCACTGGCCATAGCAATCATCTAGCACCTGCACAACAAAAACAAAGCAATCAATCAGAGCATAAAATGCACTTGACTCTCAATTAGTAATACACACACACACTTACGCCATGCTTAACCCTTGCACAGAAACCCCATGACTGATACTGCACGGGCTCCAGTCGTGACTAACACCACAAGAAATAACTAAAAACCAACTCCTCTTAGAAATAGGAGCCGGTCTGACTGCGGCCACCAAGCTGGTCAAACCATTGTAACAAGGCCAGTCAGACTGCTCCTCAAAAATAACTCGCCACTCAATGAGGACCTCTCTAAAAATAGCTACCGCCAATAAAGAGCCAGTACTACCGCTCTCCCGTCAGACTGCCACCACGGCCTGTCAGACCGCAACCCAAACGCCTGTTGGACCACCAGCAATGTCAGACAGTCGCCATGGGCCAGTCTGACCGTAGCCGGATAGCAGTCAGACCACCACCCCAGACTAGTCGGATTGATGCTATGAGAGAAGGACATGTCAAAAATGCAAATTCACGAAAATCAAGCTCAAATGATAAAAACAAGGTACAACTAATATTAAATACTCATCACTTTTATGGAGCTACTACCATATGGTCTACCGATAATTAGTATTTAGGAATATCACGATAATTAGGATTTAGGAATAGACTTCAGCATTTCTTAATAGTCGAGCCACCGCATGGTGCTATGATCCTCCATTGCTTCCAACCTGACAAATTAAACCCATAGACATCTCACATTGACATCAAGATCAGCATCGATCGAATAATGGAAAAGGTAGCATCATGGTAGGGTCAAACGATAGTTAACTAATCATAAATCACTGTTCTGATGATATGCATACCCAGTGCTCCACTGCTTGCTCAACAAGCATGCATGCAGGGCCAGGGCACCCTTTGATCGGCTTGTTGTCAAAAGCATATCCTTAACTACATGTATCCAATGCCATGCATTTACATGCACTTTGCATTACTTTACAACATATGTGTTGGACCAAAATGGCGACAGAGGGGGGTGAATGTCGCTTTCTAAAATTAAATTCGCCCCTCAAGTATCCACA
Source organism: Dendrocalamus sinicus (assembly GCA_036346575.1). Lineage (NCBI taxonomy): Eukaryota > Viridiplantae > Streptophyta > Magnoliopsida > Poales > Poaceae > Dendrocalamus > Dendrocalamus sinicus. Next base: position 6,043,556 of record CM070653.1, on the reverse strand, counting down.
TTTATGCTTCTTCTCCAATAGCTATGGAAGCTATGAAGAAAGAAGAAAGGCACTACTGGAAGTCACAACAACAAGGCTAAACCAGATCCTGAAACAAACAGTCATGAAAAATAAATTCAGAGCAAGTCTGACTGCAAGCGGTAGTACCGCTGGGACGAGCGGTAGTACCTCTCGAGGAGCGGTAGTACCTCTCGAGAAAATCAGCAAACAGGATTTTCAGAAAACTGAGAAAATCGCAAAGATTCTTGGATTGGGAAACTTTGAGGATAGCTAGGAAACACTCCCAGAAGAATAAGCCAAGAACCAATTTTGAGAAACCACTCCAAGAAACAAGAATTTCAGATTTTGTAGAATCTAGTATCCTCAAAGAACCACTATCTAGTAGCTATTCTCAAAGTTTCATAGCCAAAGGATCAAAGGTTGAGGAGTAATTTGGTTTTTGGCTCGGTCCATCCCATACCGGACTTGTAGTAGTACGATGTGACTTTGTAGAAGTAGCTCACAGACCGGTCCTTAACCTGACTTAGGCCCTACCTCGCACCCCTTGTGCCTGGCAATCGACATCGAGTCGACAAACTACGATGCATGCCAGCAAGCACCCACCAACTTACCATTGCCTAAGTCTAAACCAGTTTTATATTTTGTTTCGAAACAATTCTACCAACATTCTTGGCTCACCAAAGTGAAGAATCCAGTTTTAAAGTCTATCATTTTATGTGAAAGACTGTCCCAAACCAGAATAGTTTAAGCGTGGCTAAGCATGTCTTTAAAAGTTCTAGTTAGTGCTATCGAACTAACTAGGTTTTCATCTATGGTTGACGAGGTATGATGGGTTCAATGTCAAATTTGGTTTTACAAGGAAATTTGGGCATAACTACGAGTTAAACTGAATTTGAACTAAAATTGATAAAAAATAACCATGCATAATAATTTGAAATTCAAATAAATAACTAAAAGTACTAGGTTCAATATGGTCAACGGTGTAACTTGCCTTGTTGCTCGTCGTCAAACTCGTCGTCGCAGTCGCTTGCTTTGGAAACTTCGTAATCTACGCGTGAAAAGCCTAAAAAATTTAAATAAAATTCAAAAATTTAAAAAAGTTTAGAAATGGATAGTTTAGATTTTTAGAAAAATTTAAAATTTTGAACGATTAAATTTGGAGTTAAAATGAAGATTTAAGGGCCTTCGGAAGTTAAAAAGGGAGAAAAAGAAAAGGACTAGTTTTGGGATTTATTTTTGTACTGAAATAGAATTAATTATGATGTCAGCATTTTTGAAATTTTCAACAGGAAAATAATAATAAAAAACATTGCTGATGTGGCAGGAGTGCCAACGTGGCCGGCCACGTGGCTGCCACTCAGCTGCCACGTCGGCCAGGCCAACCGACGTGGCCTAGGCATGGGCGGCGCGCTCGTCGCGTGGCTGCCACTCAGCTGCCACGTCGGCCAGGCCAACCGACGTGGCCTAGGCATGGGTGGCGCGCTCATCGGAGTGCGAGCGCTCGGCGGCGGCCGGTGAGGGGCGGCGGGGGTGGAGGGAGCGGCGGCGGTCTTGGGTAGACAGCCCGATGAACACATGTGGCAAGGATGCAGCGATCTCGGCCGCCAAAGTTTAAGTGGCTATGGATGGCTAGGATTAGATCAAGGAAGGGAAGATTTAATCTGAGAACGCCACGTGGCAGCCTGAGGATAAACTGAATTTCATTTTTGAATTAATTTTTCAGAAAATACCAGAAAAATTTATAAATGCTTAAAAAATAATAAATAATGTGTAAAAATTCCAAAAAATTTATAGAGCTATTTTAGACTTAGCAAAAATATTTTTAATTCAAAAGTGACCTTTTATAATTTTATAAAATATCTTTTTACTTTAAAAATTGATTTTTAATTCGAAAAAATTCTCAAAAATTCTACAAAATTTAGGGAAGCTTGGGAAAATGAAAATAAACTCTTGTTGGCTTTAATAAAATATTTAAAATACTTTTTTTGCTCTAAGATTTGAAATAAACTCCAAAAAAATCCAAATAAATCCCAAAAAATCAAATAAAAGGCGAATAAAATCTGAGATGTTACGAACCTACCCCCTAAAAAGGAATCTCGCCTTTGAGATTTGAACTAGCTAGCAAAGAGATCGGGATGGTTGGCTTTTAGGTCCTCTTGTTGTTCCCAAGTTGCTTCATCTTCGGTGTGGTTGCTCCACTGAACTTTGCAGAATTTCATTGTCCTTTTTCTGGTCTGACGTTCTGTTGTCTCGAGAATCTTGATTGGCTGCTCTTGATACGTAAGATCCTCCTGAAGATTCAAGGTTTCCAATGCTGCTTGCTTTGCTGGAACTCGGAGACATTTCTTTAACTGCAAGACGTGGAAAACATTGTGCACTCCTGACAAACTTGGCGGCAATTCCAATTGATAAGCAACTTCCCCTTTGCGTCTGACGATCTTGAAAGGTCCAACATATCTCGGCGCAAGCTTTTCTCTTGCCTGAAATCTTTTCACTCCTCGAAGCAGGGACACTCTGAGATAGACATAGTCGTTGACTTCAAAGGTTAAGTCTCGGCGACGATTGACGGCATAACTTTTCTGCCGTGACTGAGCTATCTTCAATCTGTACTTGATCTTTCTCACTTTTTCTTCAGCGTCATGAAGTAGGTTTGGACTAGCATCTTGAAATTTTTCTGGCTGCTCCCAGAGCAAAGGCGTCCTGCATTTTCTGCCATACAACGCTTCAAAAGTGCCATTTGCAAACTAGTCTGGTAAAGATCTATCCCAACTGTTTCCAAAATCCAGAGCACAAGCTCTTAGCATATCGTCTAGCACTTGATTTACTCACTCTGTTTGCCCATCTGTCTAGGGATGATAAGCTGTACTGAAGTTAAGCTTACTCCCTAACTCTTCATGAATTTTCTGCCAAAAGCGGGAGGTGAACTGACTTCCTCTATCTGACACTATCTTTCCGGGAACTCCATGTAGACACACAATCTTGGACATATACAGTTTTGCTAGCTTGCTTCCGGAGTACGTAGTCTTGACAGGTATAAAGTGTGCCACTTTAGTTAGCTGGTCAATTATCACCCAAATGGAGTCATAACCAGATTGAGTTCTGGGAAGTCCAATTATGAAGTCCATGCCTATTTCTTCCCACTTCCAATCTAGTGTAGGCAACGGTTGCAAAAGTCCTGCTGGCTTCTGATGCTCTGCTTTAACCCTTTGGCAGGTGTCACATGCCTCGACAAACTCTGCAATTTCCCTCTTCATACTAACCCACCAATACCTTTCTCTAAGGTCCTGGTACATCTTGGTACGGCCTGGGTGGAGTCTCATGTGCTTCTCGCAGAATCATATTCTTGATCTCTTGGTTATTGGGTACACAGATGCGATTGTCATAGCGAACAGTGCCATGCTTATCCTCGCTGAATCCGGAAGCTTTGGCTCTTCTCATATTCTTTCTGATTTCTTGAATATTCTCATCCACTTTCTGGGCTTCCTTGATTTGGTCAGGTAGAGCAGGCCGAATCTCTAAAGCTGTGAGAACACCTTGCTCTACTGAATTTAAACTCAGACGGGAGACTCCCTCCTGAAGTCGGGTCTGATCTTCTTCTACCAAAACACTCTTTACATAGGACTTTCTGCTGAGTGCATCAGCCACAATGTTGGCCTTGCCTAGGTGATAATGGATTCCAATATCATAATCTTTTATCAGCTCTAACCATCTTCTCTGCCTTAAATTGAGTTCTGCCTGGGTGAAGATATACTTCAAGCTCTTATGATCCGTATATACTTCACAGCGGTTACCAATGAGATAATGACACCAAATTTTTAGAGCATGCACTACGCTGCTAGTTCCATGTCATGGGTAGGATAGTTGCTTTCATGAGGTCTCAGCTGACGAGATGCATACGCTATTACTCGGCCTTCTTGTATCAACACGCATCCAATCCTTGACGGGAAGCATCACAGAAAACTTCAAAGTCCTTATGCACATCTGGCAAGATAAGTACTGGTGCTGAGATTAACTTGTTCTTCAGAGTCTGAAAACTTTGCTCACAGACTTTTGTCCATTCAAACTTCTTCTCTTTCTTTAGAAGTTGAGTCATTGACTTGGCTAACTCCGAAACTCCTGTAATGAAGCCACGATAGTAAACGGCAAGCCAAAGGAAACTTTTGACTTCGGTTACTGACTTGGGTTGCTTCCATTCCATCACTGCTTCAATTTTAGAAGGGTCCACTGCGACTCCTTCGGCTATCACAATATGTCCTAGAAATGCAACTTCTCTTAACCGAAATTCACATTTACTAAACTTGGCATAAAGCTGATGCTCTCTAAGCTTTTCCAAAGTTATCCTGAGATGTTTCTCATGCTCTTCTTTATCTTTGGAGTAGATAAGGATGTCATCTATGAAGATCACAATGAACTTATCCAAATACTCCATGAATACACTGTTCATCATACTCATGAAATAAGCAGGCGCATTGGTCAATCCAAATGACATAACAGTAAACTCATAATGTCCATAACGAGTGGAGAAAGCAGTTTGGGGATGTCCTCAGCTCGAATCTTTAACTCGTGATAACCTGATCTCAAATCTATCTTGGAGAAGATGCTTGCTCCTTTCAGCTGATCAAACAGATCAGCTATCCTGGACAAAGGATACTTGTTCTTGACTATAACCTCATTGAGACCATTGTAATCCACACACATCCTCATACTTCCATCCTTCTTCTTGATGAACAAAACAGGTGATCCCCATGGTGAAGAGCTTGGACAGATATACCCTTTTTCTTCTAACTCCTGAAGTTGCTTCTTTAACTCGACTAACTCATTTGCTGGCATTCTATACGATCTCTTGGAAATTGGGGCAGTACCGGGGACTAGGTCAATCACAAACTCGATCTCCCTATCGGGCGGCATTCCCGGCAACTGTTCCGGAAATACATCTGGGTATTCCTGCACAACTGACACTTCTTCTAAGGCTTGAAGATGATTAGGGACACATGTTCCTTTTTCAGGGATTATAGGGGTTAAGGTTACTTCTATTCCTTTGTCATTGGTGAGAGAAATGGATCGGCTAGCACAATTGATCTGTCCATTGTTCTTAGCTAACCAGTTCATTCCAAGAATTATATCCAAACCTTGGGATTCCAAAACTATGAGGTCCACTAGGAATAGAGTCTCATCTATGAGCAACTCTACCTTGGACACAAGGTGCTTGCTCTCATTTCTGCTCCGGGGGAATGAACTACCATAGAGCTGCCAATAGGTACTGTCCTTACCCCATTCTTAACCATAAAAGCTTTTGCAATGAAAGAATAGGATGCTCTGGAATAAAAAAGAACTGATGCTAGTACTGAATTCACAACAAATGTACCTAGCACAACATCTAGTGCAGCCTAAGCTTCCTCAGCAGTGACGTGGTTCACGTGTCCCTTGATCAAGTTCTCCTGCTTTTTGAACTGCGGCCTTGGGGTCTGACCTCCGTATGCACTTGCATTAGCGGCGACTTGAAGCTTCTCCGGACAAGATTTGGCATAGTGCCCTGTCTCCTTGCAATAAAAGCAAGTTACTCCTTCAGGCGAAGCGGTACTCTTAGGCACTTGACCATGGCTGGCTTGAGGACTAGGGCGATTGGCTTGCAGAGGTGGGTGGCTTGCTGCTGGCTTGAAGTTACTTGATTGAGGCTTGAAGCTGTTGGAGTCGCCTTGAACTGACTGTTCTGTGGCGGAGTGCTGCGGGCTTTAGGATTCCCTCTTGGATTAACCTTTTGCACAGCCATCCTTCGCTTCCTATTCTCCATTTCCACGAAGTTGCTCTCTTGGTGAATGGCTTTGCTAACCAGCTGGTGAAAATCAGCATAGTTGCCTGAGATCAACTGAATGGAAATGTTGTCATTCAGTCCTTCCAGGAACCTCTCCTGCTTGGCTTCATCAGTGGCTATCAGTGGCTACATCTTCTAGCACGTAGCGCGATAGTTGATTGAATTTCTGCAGATACTCGTTGACTGTATGGTTCCCTTGGCGCAAAGCTCTGAATTCTTTCTTCTTCAAGGTGTTGGTGCCCATTGGAATGTGTGCCTTACGGAGGCTCTGCATGAACTCACTCCATGTGATGTTTTGGCGGTTGGCATGAGAGGTAGTCAGAGTATCCCACCACTCTGATGCTGGCCCATTTAGCTGATGAGTCGTAAATAGCACTCTTTATCTGTCAGTACACTGTAGGATGTCCAACTTCTTTCCGATTGCTCGGAGCCAATCGTTAGTGTCCATTGGTTCTGTGCTGCTTGAGAAGGTCGGAGGTCTTATCCTCAGGAATTCAGGCAACTGATTCTAGGGAGCTTGAGCTGGTGGCTGATGAAACTGTTGAGCTGGATTATTGATGGTTTGAGCCAGGAGTTGAATCAACTGCGTTTGATTGGCCATTAACTAAGCCCAACTGGTCCAATTACTGGCGGAGACTGAGGGATAGGAGCGGACTGACTTCCTTGAGCTCCGGTGTTGTCGTTGGGGTTGCTCTCATGGGCAATCCTTCTTGTGTTCACCATCTGCCGGCAGGCTCCAGATTTAGAGGAAAGAAAGAGAGACTAGGAGAAAGTCTATGTAACATTCCCACCACAAAAGCACAGAAAAACACAAGAATTCAAATAACATCCAGCAAAATAACTTCATTAATAATAAGGATAGTCTTGAGGCTGTTGACAAGGGAATAACAACTCACAAGTAGCATTTCATGACTGCAACTTAGGCTATGGCTCCTAATAGCTAGTGCTACTGCCAGACGACTGGGTCGTACGCTTCTTCGGGGGCAGTACGGTGACAGAAGAGCCCTCATCTTCGGCCTGGTACTTGGCCAACTCCTCCTCTGCGGCCTGAAGTCTCTGCGCCACAGAGCTCAACTCCTCCAAGGTGGCCTGGTACACATGGTCTAAGGACTTAGTGTACTGCACCTATTGGACAAGCTAGGGGTTGCCCTCGAACCTCGTGGTGGAGAAAAAGCCGTTGGTGCTGACAAGGAACCGGCTGGGGTAATATCGGAAGGTGGAGCGCTGCAGATCCTGAGCGCAGATGTCCCTCAGCTAGCGAATCGCCTCACGAGCAGCGTCCTGGACCCCGTTGAAGAAGGTGTCCTGGGGCATCGGAGCATCGAAGGTGTGGGAGGCTGCATCACCTCCTATGTTGGCGAAGATCAGCACCACAACTCTCCAGCGCTCTTGGTCTCCATAGGTGCCCAGGTACCCCTGGTAAATAGGGCACGCCTGAAAACCCAACTCCTGAAGAAGAGCCCAAAGGCAGTTGGCTAGGTGTCCGGCAAGGGTTCCGTGGGTGACTTGGGTGGGACGTTCAGCCATCTACAATTTTGATAAAGGGAAGAAGTTAGTAAACAATTTTAACTTAGAACGTAATTGAGAGAGAGAGGGTGAAGGGGACTAGAGTCAAAAATTTTTTTAAATATATCCTTAAAGTTTGCTCACTCTATTCTATCTACGGTCACGTCTTAGGGTCAATATGCTCTGATACCATCTCTGTCGGGACTCGGAGCAGCAACTCCAGGACCCTCTGTGTTATTCACACTATCCCAGGAAAAGCTAGTGCACACAGGGTCACAGTGATGTATATCTCACATACAACCACAATTCATTATAACAAAGGTTTGGGCCTCAAGGCCAAAGTTTACAATAATAGCATAACAGCAAAAGTAGACAGCGGAAACATAAAGATAGTAGCAACCCATCCAGCCTTCCACAAGGCGAATTGACTGTAAGACGTGGCCTAGTCGTAGTCCTGAACGCAATCGTCGAAAGCTTCCTCTGGAACGAGTTATATAGAGCAACATGAGTACAAACATACTCCACAAGTTACACCAAGAATTTAACAAAGTAGATGCATGCATAGTATGTATCAAAGGATGGCGTATTATGGTTGTTTTGCATGAAAGACAATATTTGAAATAAACATCACAAGTATAACAAAAGCAAAAATTGATACAGTAATTAAAAATAGAATTTAACAAGATAATAATGTTACTGTGGCTCCAACCAACACTAACCTATACTCGGGTATCACCCGGACCAACTTTCCAAAAGTTAACTAGATTTTTCCATAAACCAGATTTTTAGCAAAACCAAAGTCTAATATGTGAAAAACCTTACTCAGCATGTCCTTGACCATGGACATGGCTATCCACGATAGTTTTTTTACTATGCAGAGGTATACAACTTTACCCACAAGACATGTTCTCACGTTTTGCCACGCGATTACACACTGCCTAAGGTGTGCGGCCGAGAGTTCATGACAGAGCCTTTATAATGATCAGTTGTCAACTAGATAATGCCACTACTAAGTGAGAGACCATGTGAAGGTCATCCCATATGTGTGATGAGTAATTGACATCGGTTTAGGAAAGTCGAGTTTGATTTGGTTGGTTCGGTCCTTGACGTTGCGTGGTGCAATTGGGCTCGGTCGGACTTGGTCAAACCTGGTCAAAATGGTTAGGATGCATATTATGTCGACTTGTTAGGTTTGGGCTATTTCATTAATGCATTTATGCTTACATGTATCGAGCGGTGCTATTTGATGTGTTTCTTGTCTGTGTTGGCTGCAGGACGTCGAGGCGGAGTCGTGGCGAGACACGAGGTGACCGGACTAGACACGGGCGGTGTCGAGGTCAGAACGGTCGAGATGTGTCGAAGACGGTGGAGACTCGAGGTGGTTGCGAGGCTTGGACGACAAGGAGCGCGGAAGCTTCCCGGAAGGTGCAGGAGGGGCGAAACGGTAATTTCACGAGGCTGCAAAAGCGGGAGCGGGCTCCGTTCGGGGTTAGCAGGCGTAACGGGTTGGAGACCCGTTAGCCAAGGGCTATAAATAGGTGTTGGTGGCTGCATGCCCCTTCATGGCTTTGGGAGAGAGTTAGGGTTTGCTAGAGTCAAAAGAAGCTTTGAGAGTTTATTTTGGCTTTAGGCTTTAGTTGGTGAGGTTTTAGTAGTGGAGAGTTGTTGGAGAAGGCAGATGCTTTGTCTCCATCGTAGCATCTCCTCCCTGAGTGTGTTCTTCCAAGAACCATGTAGAGTGTGGGTTTTCTTGATCTTGGAGAGGGAGAGGATGAGTTGAGAGTCTTGTAATCATTCCTCTTGTTCTAATGTCCATGCGTATCGGGACTCCTCTGTAATCCTCTTTTGTTTTGAAATGGAAATCTGAAGTTTATCTCTAGTGCCTCCTGTTTTTCCTTCGATGCTTCTCTGGCTTGATTCTTGACTTTTTGTGTTCTGGCTTGATTCTTGCTGGGGAGTGGCAAAATGGGTTGCTCCATGATGGAATTGCATTTCTAGACCCTTGGGTCATCTAGTTCCAAGAGCAATTTGATCAATTTTGCAGGAATCATGTTTTTGGTTCTTCCCTGTTCTTGAGCACTCTCTGTGCCTTTCTAGGGTTTTGGTGTATTTCCAGTTTCCCTCTTTGAGATGGCTTGAAATTTGATACCTAGAGTCCATAGGGTATCTATTAGCTATCCCCAAAGTTTCATAGCCAAGGGATCAAAGAGGAGATGGCAATTTGATGTTTTCAGTTGTGGCTCTCTTTAGTGCTCCACTTCTAGGGTTTTGGTGGTTCTCGAGTTTCTCTTCTTGAGATGGTTTGATTTTTGGTTTGAGAAGTCCTTTTGCTATTGCTAACTTATCTGCAAAAGCTCATGATCAAAGGTTTAATGATTGAGGAGAAATTACTTTTTCAAGTCCTTAGCAGATCTCTGAATTTCTTGACTTCTTGTTGTTTCCTCTTGTTGTTTGATGTCTCCTTTCTATTTAGAATAGGTTCTTGTCTCTTTTTCCCAAAGGAGAATCGAAGCAATCTCTCTAGTTGTTCAAAATCTGTGGTATTCGGTGTTTCAGCCAAAAAATAGTTTCAGTCGGGCTTCTGGTTTCAGGGGGCGGTCAGACCGCTTGGGCGTCACCGGTCTGACCGGAGTGAAAAGAGCGGTCTGACCGGCCGGGTGCTTTTGGTCAGACCGCCCGAACCAATGCAGTCAGACCGCCCATTTGTTTTTGGCTGCAGCTTTTGAGTTGGTTTTCTCCTTGATTCTCTTTTCCTTGTGGTTGGCTAGTTGTGGTTTCAGAGAGGTTGAAATTCTTTTTCATAGCTGTCATAGCCTTTGGATAGGGTCTTTTGTGTGATTACTTTTGAGGGGTCCTTTTTGAAGTCGACATTCATCCCCCCTCTGTCGCCATTTCGGTCCAACACTAAGGTTTCACTACAACATGAATCCACATGTTGGAGCCCCCTCTTGTGCCATGTGAGACTTCCTGCGGCCTTCACCGAGCCCACATTCAACCTATAGCAATATCTAGTTGGAACTTCACAAATTAGTTGGCTATGTCCGTCCCATACCGGACTTATGGTAGTACGGTGTGACTTTGTAAAAGTAGCTCACAGACTGGTCCTTAACCTGTCTTAGGCCCTACCTTGCACCCCTTGTGCTTGGCAATCGACATCGAGTCGACAAACTACAATGCATGCCAGCAACCACCCACCAACTTACCATTGCCGAAGTCTAAACCAGTTTTATATTTTGTTTTGAAACAATTCTACCAACATTCTTGGCTCACCAAAGTCAAGAATCCAGTTTTAAAGTCCATCATTTTATGTGAAAGATTGTCCTATACCAGAATAGTTTAAGCATGCCTAAGCATGTCTTTAAAAGTTCTAGTTAGTGCTATCGAACTAACTAGGTTTCCATCTATGGTTGACAAGCTATGATGGGTTCAATGTCAAATTTGGCTTTACAAGGAAATTTGGGCACAACTACAAGTTAAACTGAATTTGAACTAAAATCGATATAAAAATAAGCATGCATAATAACTTGAAATTCAAATAACTAACTTAAAGTACTGGGTTCAATATGGTCAAGGGTGTAACTTGCCTTGTTGCTCGTCGTCGAACTCATCGTCGTAGTTGCTCGCTCCGGAAACTTCGTAATCTACGCGCGAAAAGCCAAATAAAATTCAAAAATTTAAAAAAGAGTTTAGAAATGGATAGTTTAGATTTTTAGAAAAATTTAGAAATTTGAACAGTTAAATTTGGAGTTAAAAATGAAGATTTACGGGCCTTCGGAAGTTAAAAAGGGAGAAAAAGAAAAGACTGGTTTTGGGATTTATTTTCGTACTGAAAAAGAATTAATTATGACATCAGCAATGTTGAAATTTTCGGCAGGAAAATAATAAAAAAACATTGCTGACGTGGCAGGAGTGCCGATCTGGCCGGCCACGTGGCTGCCATGTCGGCTGCAGGTTGGCTGACGTGGCCTAGGCACGGGCAATGCACGGAGGCGATGCTTGGGGCGGCGGCCTGTGAGGGGCGGCAGGGGTGGAGGGACCGGCAGCGGTCTTGGGCTTACCGGCGCCGACTCGGGAGGTGGTCAGGGACTCTGGCTTGCGAGGGAGAGCGGCGGCGGCTCGGCTTGCGAGGCGGGGACTCTGGCGGTCGGGCCTTCGGCCGAGGGGTGGGGGAGGAGCGGTGGGAGTGGGAGGTGTGGGGGAGAGCTTCCCCGGGGGGCATTAATGCCGGCGTGGGCACAGGAGAGGCCCGAAGCAGCGACTTGGGGAGGGGAACGAGTGGGGCGGCGCCATCAACGGATGGAGGGGCGCGGCGACGAGGCGGGAGGCTCGAGGCGACTCCTCGGGAGGCGGGGCGACCGGTCCGCAGCGGTTAATGGTGGCGGTTGGAGAGAGAGGAAGGAGGGAGGGAGGAGAGGTGAGGTTGAAGATGACAAGGGTGGCCCACATGTCAGTGAGAGAGAGGTGGGGAAGGGGTAGACAGCCCGATGGACGACACGTGGCAAGGGTGGAGCGATCTCGGCCGCCGAAGTTTAAGTGGATATGGATGGCTAGGATTAGATCAAGGAAGGGAAGATTTAATCTGAGAGCGCCACGTGGTAGCTTGAGGATAAACTGAATTTCATTTTTGAATTAATTTTTCAGAAAAATACCAGAAAAATTTATAAATGCTTAGAAAATAGTAAATAATGTCTAAAATTCTAGAAAATTTTTGGAGCTATTTTAGACTTGGCAAAAATATTTTTAATTCAAATTTGGCCTTTTTTGAATTTTATAAAATATCTTTTGACTTTAAAAATTGTTTTTTAATTCCAAAAAATTCTCAAAAATTCTACAAAATTTAGGGAAGCTTGGGAAAATCAAAATAAACTCTTTTTGGCTTTAATAATATATTTAAAATGCTTTTTCTTGCTCTAGGCTTTGAAATAAACTCCAAAGAAATCCAAATATATCCCAGAAAATCAAATAAAAGGCGAATAAAATTTGGGATGTTATAGAGAACTCTTCGTAGCAGGTATAACTCCAATGCTTCATATGTCCATTCTACTTTTGTCTCCTCTTTTGAACCCTATGATGTAAGTTACGCTTTATCTAATGAGTCTTGGATTAATGCCATGCATGAGAAATTATAAACTTTTGAGCATAACAAAGTCTAGACTTTAGTGTTACCTTCTCATGGTCCAATGTTATTGGAACTAAATGGGTTTTTAAGAATAAACAAAGTGAGGATGGTATTGTTGTTCGAAATAAGGCTAGACTTGTGGCTCAAGGATTCACCCAGGTAGAAGATCTTGACTTTGGTGAAACATTTGCTCCCGTTGCTCGATTATAAGCCATTAGAATTTTGTTAGCATTTGCTACATCAAGTGATTTTAGACTATATCAAATGGATATGAAAAGTGCATTCCTTAATGGATATATCGAGGAGTAAGTTTATGTAAAACAACCATCTGGTTTTAAGATTCCAAAATTTCCTAATCATGTCTACAAATTGTCCAAAGTATTATAGGTCTAAAACAAGCACCCAAAACATGGTATTAGAGGTCTAAATCTTATTTGCTAAAAAATAACTTTGAAATGGGCAAGGTAAATAAGAGTTTGTTTACTCTCAAGCATGGCAATGATCTTTTACTCGTCAGATTTATGTGGATGATATCATCTTTGGTGGTTCCTCTTATGCTCTTGTTTCTAAGTTTTCAGATACTATGAGTAGGGAATTCAAGATGAGCATGTTGGGAGAGCTCACATTCTTCCTAGGCTTTCATATCAAACAATCAAAGTTAGGTATATTTGTGCATCAAACTAAGTACACCAAAGATCTACTTCGTCGCTTTGACATGGGATCAGTCAAACCAATTTCCACATCCATAAAATCTATGGCTATGTTGGATTTGGACGAAGATGGTGAGCCTGTTTACCAAAAGGAATACCGAAGCATAATTGGCTTATACCTCACTACTTCAAGGCCAGATATACACTTTGTTGTGTGTTTATGTGCTCACCTTCAAGCTTCTCCACGTGCGTGACATGCGTCATTTTTACATGCATTTTACCGTCATTTTACCCTCATATTTTTCACATTTTGGGACCATTGATCATCATTTACACGCTTTTCTAAAATTAATTGCTCAAATTGGACCCTTTTACATTTTTTATGCTTTTCCACAGGCCAGCGCGATCGAGGCACATAAACGACAAAATTTGCATTCTGCGGCTGCTCCGTACAAATGTGCGCATCGACACGAATCCGTAGGATCAAACCGCGCTGAAATCGGACTCCCGGAGGGCCAGAACAGAAGAAGTTGAATAGGGGAAGGACCTTTTTGCAAACCCTAAATTCCTTGAGGACTAAATCAGAAAATGGCCGAAAACCCCAATCCCCTTCTCCACCCGTGCGCCGCCGGTGGGGAGACTTGAGCCCGGTTTCCTTCTACCTCTGCTCCCGTTTGCTTCCTCCCCCGATTCTCCTCCTCCACTCCGGCCGCCCCACTTCTCCGGCCATCTCTTCACCTCCGCGCGCCACCCTTTCCCCTCTTCTCCACTGCCTCCCCCTTTCCTCCGCTTCCTCCACCGCGCCGCCCCGGCGCACCACCCTCTCCTTTCCACTCGAGCGCCGCCCCCTGCTACTCCCTCCGGCCACCACTTCTCCATCCACCGCCGCCTACTCCCCCGTGCCTCCTCTGCGCCCCCACTGCTCCTCTACCGTGCCTCTCTCCGGCTCCTTCTTCGGCCGCCCCTCTACTCTCCTTCCACCGCACACCTCACCACCAAGCACCGCCACCTTCTCCTCCTTCTCCGCCGCCTTCCCCTTTCCCCCTTCTCAACTCTCTCCTTCCTCCTTCTCCACATCCGGCCATCCCTTCCTCTTCTCCACCCGTCGTTCTTCCAATCCGCTCCGGATTCCCCATCCGCGCCGCCATCGCCATCTCTCTCCGCCGCCTCTTCCTCTCCTCAGTTCGGCCGCCACCGTCTCTTCTCCACCGTCGCAGCCTCTCCGCCTCCCTTCACCGACCGCCGCCTCTCTACGGCCACAGAGCTGCGCCATCCACTGCTCCGGCAACTACATCCATCGCCGAGATCCCCCTCCGCCGGCTGCATCGCCTCTCCACCGCAACCGATGGCATGAATTCACTTCACCGACGGACCTCGGCGCCGCCTTCCACTTCAACGCCGGCGGCCCCCTCACGTCCTCGACAAAGATCGACCTCACCGCCACCACTCCGCGACTCCTCCTTCCTCGGCTCCACTCCACGGCGCCCTCTGCTCTTATTCCTCTCGGTTGACTCTTTTCCTCTCCCTTACTTTCTCTGCTGATCTCAATTAACATTCAAATAATTCTTGTCAATTCTCTCGTTACTTGATGCTTTATGAACAGTGCTTATTATTCTGTGGATTATGCTCTGTTAATCTATGGTTGATGTCTCAATGTGATGGTGAATTGTAGAATTTGATCTATTGCACTGTGAATGCTAGGTCAGCAATGTTATTTGTGCTGTTATGTGATCTGTGATGTGTATATATATGATCAGTGCATTGTGTAGGTTTGCCCTGTGTTAGTGTAGTTGTTATTGTTATTTTGTATTAGTGTTAGTTGTGTTGCACGAATTAGCTAGCCGGCGGCCGTATCCTCCCCTCGTGCTGTCTCGATCTCCCCTTGTGCTTCTCGACCTCTCTCTTTTCTTCTCCGCGGTAGGTCGGTAGTTAAGTCGTGCGTGCGTTCGTTTGTCATAGCCATGTGTTTGCGTGTGCCGTCGTCGTCTAGTTAGCTGTCGATAGTTTTCTCCCTCGTTCTCTCTCGACACTCTCCGTGCTTCTAAACTCCCCTAGTGCTTCTCGACTTTCCCTTTGCTGTCTCACGGTCGGTAGTTAGTTAGATTGTCGGTCGGTAGTCGTATTCGTTCGTGCAGTCGTCATTGTCGTTCGTGTGTTGTTGTGTCGTAGTCGTGTTGCTCGTTCGATCGTACGACGTCCATTCGTACGATCGTTCGTCCCGTTGTCCTTCGTTTATTTAGTTCATTCGTCGTTTTATCCTTGCGAGTCAGAGTTCGCTTGGTAGTTTAGTTTTCCCCCAGTTTCGATTGATCTAGCTTTAGCTGAGCATCGGTAGCCGTAGTCTAGTCCCTGTGGAGAACACGACACTCGCCACTATTTCAGTGGCAGCCCGTGCACTTGCGGGTGTGCTATTTTGCACGATCAAGTATTTTGGCGCCGTTGCCGGGGATTAGCTTTGAGCGACAGTGTTAGGCTATAGACTAGGTCATTTGTTTTCTTTTGCTTGTTTTGTGTTCGCGCTGACCTATCTTTTAATTTGTCATTTTTCATATTTGTGATATCTCGCTAACCCCTAACCCTTTCCCTAGTTATTTCTCTCTTGCACGATTTTTCGTATCCATTCTCGCAGGTTGATTGATATTGGTACTTATTGAGGCTATGGCTTACTATTCTGATTCTCTTGGTTTTATGAGCACCCCTACTTATGATATTCTTCAAGAGCAGGTAAATCTATTGTCTCGTCAGTTAGAATGCTATGCTTTAGAGCGAGGAGTCGTGTTAGAGAGCGAGCATGGTCAGTACAGTTCTTTATCAGATGTTCGCTCTCCAGTTGTTCCTATATGCCAGACTTATGGTTTTCAGGGCCATTCACCCGCTGATTGCCAGCGTGGTTATTTGTCCACTCCAGAGTGTTATGGGATGAGCTTTGCTCAGCCGAGTGGGCCATACCCTAACACTTATCACCCTGGATGGCCTGAGCACTTGAGTCTGTCATATGGAAACAACAACCTTGATATCTCATCATTTTCTTCTAGTACACCATTGCAGGGTTTTAGATATAGAGATCATGATATTTCTCATTGGTCACACCAGCACTATCCTGTACCTCAGCATCCGCCTCCTACCCCTCAATCTGATCGTATGTCCAAGATGGAGGAGATGGTGACATCATATATTACTAGGGTGGACACTCAGTTTAGTGACATAAAAAACCAGTTGAGTGCATTGAGCATATTGATTTCAGAAGTGGATGATCATAGACATTCACTTCAGTCATTAAGTAGTTGCTTGGACAGTCATGCCACACCACAGTCTTCATTTAGTGCCGCTGAGATGCTCCCGATCCCTTTAGAGGTGCCTCGCTTTGATGATAATCCTTCTATTGACACACCCGAGCTAGAGTTAGCCACTTTTGATGCCATGGACTCACCATATATGGACCCTGATACTTGTATTGATGAGCCCGAGCTTGAGACTCAGAGATTTGATGTGGTAGACTCTCACTGCTTTGACCTCGATCCTATGCTTTTTGAGACCGATATGGAGAGATTCACATTTGATGATGTCGGCCACTTAGATGATTATTCGATCTTTGAGTTTGAGATGGAGGTATTCATTCTTCACGATGAGGGGGGCTGCTTCCGATGTCGAGGAGAAGCACATTTCTATTGATCCACCACCAGTTACTTCCTTCGTCGACATCGCCCCTCTGGAGGTTTCTACTACCGTGCATTCTACTTCACCGACACTTCAGGTAGTTTGGAAACTCTTCCTCGACTACTTCAGGTTTGATTTCTTTGGCCCTGACGAGACATATGCTATTACTAGTTGTGCTCATCTCACCGATAGACCTCATGACGTACTTTATCGATATACCTACATGATTGGATATTCTATTGATGACTTAGAGGGTGTCAACCCTATCACACATACATGCCATATCTTTGAGTTTGTTTGTAGGGTTTCACTTGTGTACCATCGACTACGAGTGGACTTGACTCGAGTCGATATTCCTTGGGATCCCGGTGGATTTCGAGGCATGCTGTTTCATGTGGAGGGCGGACATGTGCCTTTTCCATGTCCCATCCTTGGCCCTCCTCCCGCTACATCCAAATGAGCATTTCTTTATCTTTTTATTTCCACTCCTTTTGTTAGTTTTTGTTGGTTTCTCCTCTTTTTTTTTCTTTTCTTTTTCTTTTTTATTTCAGGTCACGTGCTAGATCTTCATCCTTATATATGCGAGAAGCCACGGGATGATTTGGCTACTTTCGCTACATCATATATACCCGGTGAGCTGTTTCTTACTCCTTTAAGTGTATTCTTGATTCATTGCTCAATTTAAGCTTGGGGGAGAACTTGTATGTGTATGGATGATGTTCTAGCATGTTTGTATTATACTTGTGAGCATTTGAGCTTATTGTCGTGTAGTTGATGATATATGGTCATTCTTATGCTTAATACTATGCTTGTGTTGATATATGAGCTTTAGTATTTGCTCTCATGTTATGCTTGATTGTATATTTTGCCATGTGAGCCCATGCTTTGATAAATCTAGAAAGGTCATGTCGAAATTTTCATTGAGCTATATTGTCATTAGTTCCTTGTATGTCTTAAGTCACTTGGCATCATATAGGGTTGAGTTTTGGTTATTATCCTTGATGAGCTTAGAATCCTTGTGATCCTATAGCATTTGATTCATTGCGAGTTACGTATGTGTTTTGACCATTTGCGGATTGAATTGGTTCTAGTCATAGCCTCTTGAATGATTATATCTTAGTTTCAAGCTTTGGCATATGTTATTTTAGATATTGATACTTTGCTTGAATGTAAAATTTGTGAAAGGGGTAGTCCTATCTTGAGCCAATAACATGGTTGATTTATCTAGGTATCCATGTCTCGAGACACGTGTTACTTAGCTTAATGAAAACCGGTTAAAGATGCTTAATCAAAACTGAAAAAAAAGAAAAAAATATTTGTGATGAAATGTGTGTGTGTGGAATAAGTGACTATGTCACATTGGTTTGGAAATGTATTGAATAAGTGGCAAGTCTTGCCCAAGTGAAGTGTGAGTGTGAATAAGTGGCTAGCTAGCCCAAGGGTTGGAATAAGTGGCACTTGTGCCCAATGTATGTTTTAAATTTGCTAAAAATCAACAAAAATTAGGTATCATGGCTCAAGTGTGGGCTTTTTCATAAATTTCATGCAAGTATTAGTCTCTTTGTCTCAAATAGTATATGTCTTAGCACGACTCTTTGCTATGCTCATTCTTGATGTTATACCTAGTTCCGATGCTTTACAATTTTGGTTGGATTCATGTGATTACTTGAGTGTATAACTTGATTTGGTCGAATGCTATAGTTATCACTTTGACATCCATGCTTGAAAGTTTCATTCTCATCTTGGATGGTCCTCAAAACTCTAGTTAGATAATGTCGTTTTACACTGTTGTATGCCTCATGACTTATTACATGCATTTAACTAGACTTTTACCTCATGATTACTTGTTGTCCGGGTTCGATAATATCATGCCATTTACTTGAGGACAAGTAAACGTTTAAAGCTTGGGGGTATGACATGCGTCATTTTTACATGCATTTTACCGTCATTTTACCCTCATATTTTTCGCATTTTGGGACCATTGATCATCATTTACACGCTTTTCTAAAATTAATTGCTCAAATTGGACCCTTTTACATTTTTTATGCTTTTCCACAGGCCGGCGCGATCGAGGCGCATAAACGACAAAATTTGCATTCTGCGGCTGCTCCGTACAAATGTGCGCATCGACACGAATCCGTAGGATCAAACCGCGCTGAAATCGGACTCTCGGAGGGCCAGAACAGAAGAAGTTGAATAGGGGAAGGACCTTTTTGCAAACCCTAAATTCCTTGAGGACTAAATCAGAAAATGGCCGAAAACCCCAATCCCCTTCTCCACCCGTGCGCCGCCGGTGGGGAGACTTGAGCCCGGTTTCCTTCTACCTCTGCCCCCGTTTGCTTCCTCCCCCGATTCTCCTCCTCCACTCTGGCCGCCCCACTTCTCCGGCCATCTCTTCACCTCCGCGTGCCACCCTTTCCCCTCTTCTCCACTGCCTCCCCCTTTCCTCCGCTTCCTCCACCGCGCCGCCCCGGCGCGCCACCCTCTCCTTTCCACTCGAGCGCCGCCCCCTGCTACTCCCTCCGGCCACCACTTCTCCATCCACCGCCGCCTACTCCCCCGTGCCTCCTCTGCGCCCCCACTGCTCCTCTACCGCGCCTCTCTCCGGCTCCTTCTTCGGCCGCCCCTCTACTCTCCTTCCACTGCACACCTCACCACCAAGCACCGCCACCTTCTCCTCCTTCTCCGCCGCCTTCCCCTTTCCCCCTTCTCAACTCTCTCCTCCCTCCTCCACATCCGGCCATCCCTTCCTCTTCTCCACCCGTCGTTCTTCCAATCCGCTCCGGATTCCCCATCCGCGCCGCCATCGCCATCTCTCTCCGCCGCCTCTTCCTCTCCTCAGTTCGGCCGCCACCGTCTCTTCTCCACCGTCGCAGCCTCTCCGCCTCCCTTCACCGACCGCCACCTCTCTACGGCCACAGAGCTGCGCCATCCACTGCTCCGGCAACTACATCCATCGCCGAGATCCCCCTCCGCCGGCTGCATCGCCTCTCCACCGCAACCGATGGCATGAATTCACTTCACCGACGGACCTCGGCGCCGCCTTCCACTTCAACGCCGGCGGCCCCCTCACGTCCTCGACAGCATCGACCTCACTGCCACCACTCCGGCGACTCCTCCTTCCTCGGCTCCACTCCACCAGCGCCCTCTGCTCTTATTCCTCTCGGTTGACTCTTTTCCTCTCCCTTACTTTCTCTGCTGATCTCAATTAACATTCAAATAATTGCTGTCAATTCTCTGTTACTTGATGCTTTATGAACAGTGCTTATTATTCTGTGGATTATGCTCTGTTAATCTATGGTTGATGTCTCAATGTGATGGTGAATTGTAGAATTTGATCTATTGCACTGTGAATGCTAGGTCAGCAATGTTATTTGTGCTGTTATGTGATCTGTGATGTGTATATATATGATCAGTGCATTGTGTAGGTTTGCCCTGTGTTAGTGTAGTTGTTATTGTTATTTTGTATTAGTGTTAGTTGTGTTGCACGAATTAGCTAGCCGGCGGCCGTATCCTCCCCTCGTGCTGTCTCGATCTCCCCTTGTGCTTCTCGACCTCTCTCTTTTCTTCTCCGCGGTAGGTCGGTAGTTAAGTCGTGCGTGCGTTCGTTTGTCATAGTCATGTGTTTGTCGTGTGCCGTCGTCGTCTAGTTAGCTGTCGATAGTTTTCTCCCTCGTTCTCTCTCGACTCTCTCCGTGCTTCTAAACTCCCCCAGTGCTTCTCGACTTTCCCTTTGCTGTCTCACGGTCGGTAGTTAGTTAGATTGTCGGTCGGTAGTCGTATTCGTTCGTGCAGTCGTCATTGTCGTTCGTGTGTTGTTGTGTCGTAGTCATTCGTACGATCGTTCGTCCCGTTGTCCTTCGTTTATTTAGTTCATTCGTCGTTTTATCCTTGCGAGTCAGAGTTCGCTTGGTAGTTTAGTTTTCCCCCAGTTTCGATTGACCTAGCTTTAGCTGAGCATCGGTAGCCGTAGTCTAGTCCCTGTGGAGAACACGACACTCGCCACTATTTCAGTGGCAGCCCGTGCACTTGCGGGTATGCTATTTTGCACGATCAGTGCGTCACATCGTCAAGCGGTAAATTGAATTTTTAGGTATCTTGAATCAACCTTAGAATTTGGCTTATGGTACTCCTCTTCTTCTTGTCTTACCCTTAAAGCTTATTCGGATGTGGATTTTGCAGGTTGTAGAATTGATAGAAAGAGTGCTTCTGACACCAGTCACTTTTTAGGCACGTCTATTATTTCATGGGCTTCTAGAAAATAGATGTATGTTGCTCTTTCCACTACTGAGGCTGAATATGTAGTTGGTGTTTTTGTTGCTCTCAATTGCTTTGGATGATAGCTACTCTTAAAAATTTTGGCTTAAATTTGGATTGTGTTGCGCTTTGCTGTGATAACACTAGTGTGATTAGCATTGCTAAAAGCTATGCAGCATTCAAGAACCAAACACATTGATATTTGCTATCATTTTTTCTTAGAGACCATGTGAAAAGGGAGATGTTGTCTTGCACTTTATTGATTCTGATTCTCAAGTTGCTGATATTTTCACCAAACCGCTTGATTCTTCTCATTTTACTTGTCTACAGAATGAGTTGGGTCTAATGCATCCTATGAGATTGTTCTAAGGGGGATCTTGTTTATAATGGTTTTAGAAGCTTTATTTATTATACTTATCAAATAATTCATCAAGACCAAGTCCTTGAATTCAACTGAGTAAAAGAGCTTACTTTATTATAATTACTCATATGTTGTGTAGCTTTAATCATGACTGGTTATAATTAATTTGCTGCAATTGAACTAAAGCATGATTGGTTATTTTAAATCTTGGCTATAAGACTCATATGTATCATGTTGTAATATTTTTATGGTCACTCAAGTTGGCATGTTATACAAAAGAAAAGCCACAAAAAGATGCACAAATGAAAAGAAGTATGCTTTAAGCATGCCATGGTTAAACAAAAGACAAAAGCCAAAGAGAATGCACAAATGAAAAGAATTATACGTCAATCATGCCACCATCAACAAAAAAACAAAAAAAATTATGTGCTACAAACATGAAAAGAAGTATGCTACAAGCATGCCACATGCTTAGATTTTGAGTATGGAACAATATGTTGCTATATGAGACTGCTAACTCACCTAGATTTAAAATCTGCTTCACTTTTAAGCTTTGACTTTTCGGTGTGATATCTCATTATGGTTTTTGTAATTGTTTAGTCATTGTTGAGATTCCTGTCATTGACATAAATTGCTTAATCATACTAAAAGACTTGTTTGGATATTGCTAAATGATATATGTCTTTATATGATATAGGAAGCTCTGCTCAAACAAATGGCTTGGTCAAACTATTAAATCAATGCAAAATGACATGGATAATTCTCAAAGTTTCTGGATATTTTCTCTTTTTGCTCTATTTTCGAATTATCCTCTCTTTGGAGCCCTTGAAGATTTCATTGCTAAAGGGAAAGAAATTAGAGAAAGGGTAGAGAAATTAGGGGAGAAATGGGAGAAATTAGACAAATTTGATAAAAATTACTTCTCTTTTGTTGAGAGGGAGTTTTATGAGTTTTGCCGAGTGTCTGTTGAGTTTCTTCTATTGCCTTTCTTTCAAAATGAAATTCATTCAAGAGTTTTTGAGGTGTTAATGTATTCATCAAGGGAGAGATTGTTAGACCATGTGGATAGTTGTAAATAAAGTGATGATGAATAATTGACATTTGTGTTGCTTTGGATTTTGCATTTGTGAATGTTTTGGTCGATCGCAGTCAAAAGTTTCAATTTCAAGTGGTTTCAGTCTGCTCTAAGTGGTTTTTGTCTTCTCCGAGTATTTTTGGTTGCTCTAAGTAGTTTTGGACCAATCCGATCAGGTCCGAGTGGCATCGGACGGTATTCGAGTAGCTCTAGAGCATCGGATGGCTTTGAGACGTATTAGAACATCGGGCAGCATTCAAGTGGCAGTAGAGGATCGCACGGTTGAACGACCACGGTAGACTTCGACCATTGCGGCTTTCGATCATGTTAGACTTTGACCACATTGGTTATGACTCAGAGTCATTTACGATCACATTCGACTATGACCACGTTCTACTTCGACCACGTCCAACATCGACTACGGAATATTGACTGCGGCAGTTCAACCATGTTCAACTTCGACCACGATAGAACGACCATCGAAGGTAATCATAGCTATAATAATTTTTCATAGTCGTAACTATAGTACTTGGTCGGTACTCGATAGTCATAGATTTTGCTGGTCGATAGTTGAAGGCTTTGTGGTCGATGGTTGTAGATTTTGTGGACTGCTATTATAGTCGTAGACTTCGCAGTCTTGTTTTCATAGTCGTAGATTTTGCAGTTTGCTGTCATGTCTTTAGTAGTCGAAGGCATTGCGATCAGTTGCTATAGGCTTCACGGTCGATACTCGTGGATTTCATGGTTGGTACGATTCCTTTAATTCCTATGATCTTTGAGTACATCGAGTACTAGTGTTGATTCAGTGGTTGACTGATCTGGTCATAGCAGTTGTCGGTGATACTCAGTGCTCGATGATTGATGGTGTGGTGATTGGTTGCTGATCGATAGTTGTAGACTTGGCACTCAGTACTCGATGGATTTGGTCAGTAGTGATGCATGGTATCCCTGAGTGTTTGGAGCGGAGCGATAGTATTTCTTGAGTACTTGTTGTTTTTAGGTACTCGTTGAGCTAGCAATCATAAGAAGTTGTCTAGAGCTAATTGTGGTAAACGATGGAATCTATGGTTGTAGATGACCTGGTTGACGGTTGTGGATGGTCTTGTTCTTTTCTATGAATAGACAAGGGTGGTGTGAGTGTGTGTGTGTGTGTGTGTGCTGATGACGGTCAAGTTGTGGAGAACTTTCATCGGAAACATTTCTTTGGTCATTGTATGTGCAGGATGGCATGGAGATGATCATGGTCGGTGACAAGGAGGGCTAGGACTAGGATGGGGAGATCTGAGGTCCAGACAGTTGAGGATGTCACGTAGGATGTTTAGGCTAACGCTGGAGTACATGGAGATTGAAGGTGGTGATGCGTGGAGAAGCTACAAGCGATGCGGTCTTGGAGGCTTCTACATGGAGGTTGATGATGCGAGATTGAGCTATGAGAGGTGTGTTCGTAGAGGCTTCATTGGGTGGTGAGATTGGAAGCGTTATGGAAGAAATCAGTAACGGGAGGGATTAGAGATTTGGTAAAACTCGTGTTAGAAATGGTTTCAGGTCCCTTGATTTGAGGAAGAGATAGGATTTCGTGTTTGTGTTTGAGTCGCACACGGTTTAGGGCTCTAGCATATAAAAGTAGGGAGAGGCCAAGTGTTTTGGCCGTGGCTTTGTGAGGCTTTTTACGCTAGGGTTTTTAGGGGTGTTTGTGAGGGCACTTTATAACTCCACAAAAATTCAGCAATAAAGAACATCTTGAATCAATCTGATTTGTGATTTCTGGTGATTGTTGTTAGATGAAGCATATGACTACGAGCAAAGCTGAGCAACAAGGGTTCTTTCGAGTGGTCGAATTCGTCATCGACTACGTAGAGATTTTGCGAAGCTGATGCTCTCCATTATGATCAATCCTTAGTATGCATATGTTTTTCTTGGAAGAGTTAGCCTATTTTGCTTTCCTAGGTACCATTTGTTTCATTACTTACAATAGTTGTTGGCATTTTTAATGGGGTGATGTAAACAATGTCTATAACATGTCAAGTAAGCAAAAGGTTGATGTAGAATGGCAATTAAGAAAGGGAAGGTGCTTTAATGCTCTCCTCAAAGTGATTTGTACAACTTTTAAAGTAGAACTGAATGGTGGATAATGATTACTTATCCATTCATGTGCTTTGAGATTAGTATCATTCTTATTAGAGTGGAAAGTATAAAAGCACTACTCTTAAGAAAGAGAGGGACGATAGTAGGGCATTGCAAATAGTGATACTACATAGCAATGTCCATAGATTGCCTCCTCATATAGGCATCAGACTAGATATCATTCTTTCAATGCACTATATCTATCATCTGACCCACCTAATCAATATTCTAATTTAATATTTATTTCTAAAAAAAATTTCCTCCCCAATGCACTATTTAATGCAGTGGCACACCCTTGTATTGTGGTGGACATCTCTTCCCTCCCTAATAGATGTAATGTCTTCATGTTGGATTTTGTGCTCAAGCAATATCTTACATGAGACACTGCTTCCCTCTCTTCCTTCATTAGTTTTCTATCCACCTCAGCACTAATCATATATGGCATGCTAATTAATGCTATAGACATTGCTTATGTAGGACCATTAGGAGCGCTTGTAATGTTTCATGTAAGATATTGCCTATTTGAGAGGACCAAGAAAGCTAGAGAATAATGTTGGTAGAAAGGAGAGAGAGAAGGTAAGGTAAGAGGGAATAAATTAATTGAGTGGGGTAGTTACTAGATACCATATATTGGAAAGAATATTCCAGTCATGTCTATGTGAGGTCAAAACTATAGACATTGATATGTGATGTTTGCACAAAGAGTGCTCTTTCTATCACTTTTAGTCCACTTGGCGTAGGCCTATATCTTTATGCCCTACTCTTTTGGGCTATGACTGGTGGTTTTTGTTTGTATTTTTTGATACGGCAGCGATTGATGGAGATGTCAACATGGACGGTTCACATGACGTTAGACTCATGTAGCCGTTTAGAAAATCTGTTTTAAAAAACTGCATCGTTTGTTTCGGCCTTTGAAGAAGCAAAAAGACAAAAAAAAAAAAGAACTTGGCCTTAGTAAACTTTGCCAGCTGTGACTACGGATTTGATTGCCACAAAATGCGTCATTTGCCGCAATTTAACACAAGATATTTACAACAAAGTGTGTTAGCCATCTAATCAACTTAATTAATTAGTGCTAGCCTTCCATTGCAGCAGATTTGCTCTAAATGTTGTTCCAAAGTGGGGGAATAATTTAACCTTGGCTCTTAATCCAAGCCTAGATAGCTGCAAGTGGGTTAGGGCAGGAAGATTCGATCATGCATGTCTCTTTCCTGCTCCGATGCATGATCTTCATCTTTACGTCCATCTTCCCCTTTTATTTCTTCTTCCACTTTGCGTGCAACGTGCCAAGACCGACACAGCAGAACGGCGAGCACGTGACGTGTCACTGCCACAGACGCCGCTGGCACTCTGACATGGCACTCTGATAATCTGCGATGATTCTGTAAAAGGAAGTGTGATAAACAACTGTGATATCTTTGTAAAGAAAACTTGTAGAGAAGTGAAGAGAATATACGACACACGAAAAGCCAGAGGAAAATAAGGTAGTGGCAACATCAAGCAATGCTAAGAAAGCATTAGATGTAGCAGTCATGAGATCTGCCACTAGTGTCTCTTCTCTGCTTTTCCTGGATCAAAAATATCGCACTAGTTGACTTAAGTGAGAGTTCACACAAGACCAAAAAGGTATATAAGATAACATCATGCATGCTCTCACTTAGGGACATAAATTCCAAAACACAAGCAACAAATGTTTTTAAGCAAATGATACACTTGATCTCCGGTGACTGAACACCACGACAAACTACCTGCATCATCCAGCTTATGATACTGCAAATCGTCGCGATTATAACTTAACAATTTCATGATATAAAATAGATACATCTTAACAATTTCATCGATGACTCATCTTTCCCCATGAAAATTCACAATTTGATGCCTGATCGATCATCTGGCAAGCTTTGCAATGTCCCCACCTCAGCAGAAAAAAGAAAGAACGAGCCTTTAACCCTGCTTAAGTGTGAAGTTTCCCAGGAGCTGAAAGCAGGCGCCGTCACGCAAGAACCGGCTTTGCTTCAGCTACCAAATACTGTATCCTGACTGCGTGCCCAACAGTGACCTCAGGCACTCAATTTGGTCCATCCACAAGAAAGCAACGAGCAGCAGTCTCTCTCAAGTCTGAACTATGAACAAACAGGCAATTAAAGGCACAAGAATCTGTCACTTGGAATTGCAACGGACGCAGTTGCCAGTCAATTATCGTGAGACCATAAGGAAGTCACTGTATGATGTACAACGAGTACTTGATTTTGTTATTAAAATATTGTCGAAGTTTGTGTTTAGTTTTAGGAGTTTACAATTCTCAGAATTGTTGTCAAATATAAGACGATCTAACTGCTACGGGCAGGGACGGACCTATCAATTTTCTAAATTGCATGTAAGTCTTTTATAATTGCAAAGAAAACATTGTAGTTCTTCGCATTTGCAAAGAGAGTGCCCCTACTCAAACTTTGTACTAGGTCCGCCGCTGGCTATGGGGATGACAGTCTTACTGCCAAGAGGCAAACGGTCAGACCGGCCATATGGGTTTTGTAAATTGGACATCAAACACTTGTGTAGTAGTGTTTGGGAATATGTTTGCACTAGGTGTCACCTAAAATAGAGTTCCAAGCTGAAACTAGATAGAGCTTTACCGAAATTCCAAAGAGGATTTTTTTTGTATTCTTAAGCAGTAAGGCCGGCCAAACCATGGCTATCAGACCAGCAGCACGATGCCAGTGGTTAGACCGTCTTCACCGGTTTGATTGGCATGATAATGACGGTCAAACCGGCTTTTGGAGAATTAGAGTTGACGGTGTGAATTTTGGTTTGAGGTTTGATCCTAGGAGGTTGGGATCAGTGAAAATGAATATGAAAGTGTTTGAGTGTATGCACGCCATGGGTGCTACTGTTTGTTGCATGATGAATTGCTTTAACTAACATGAGTCAAGTGCACAGAACTTGTGCTCGATATGGTTAATTTGTCTTTGGATGTGTGGGTGGCTTGGAGAACGCTAGCTGTCAATGGCAAAGGACCGAGACTATGTGGGAGAGCTGAGGTTTGTGCGGTTGGGTAAGTCTAGATGAGGCTGCGTCGCTCAAGCAGAAAGCACAGAGAAGACAGATCGTGAAGAGGCGAGCTGGTATATGTAGTACCTCCAGTGACGTGATTGATGCACGTAGAGACGGTTTGGGGGAGACCGAATGCATGAAGACGTTGTAACTAGTCATTGAGTACTACGAGCTACGTGTAAAAGCATATAGAGATGCTTTGAGGTGAAGGTAATGATTCTTGACTCATTAAATTGTGTCAATTGATGATTTTGTGTTGTACAGTGCTACGTGACGGTTTGCTTGTTGTTGTTGGTTGTAGGATTCTAGAGCAAGATCATGGTGAGACAGATGGGACTGGGACAAAACTGAGGGAGCTTATATCCAGAGCGGTTAAGGGATCAAGACTAAGCTAGCGGATCTAAAGCCTAGAGTAATCAAGGTGGACCAGAAGATGGTTGAGGCTAGTAGAGTGGTTACAAGTAGAAAAGACAGAAATCTAGAGTAGGAGCTACTGATAATGGACATAACAAGCAACAGTAAGGTGGATCAAGGCTAAACTTAGGGAGGTGCTAAGGCCCAGAATGGTTAGGGAAGCCGGATGCCATCATGGTGCATGGAGAAGCATATGGCACGCCATGTGACTTTAGTCTGTTTGCATGCAAGGACGATTTGGTTGGATCTAGACGTATGAGAGGCTTGGCGACAAGTCATTAGGATCATATAGAGTTAAAGATGAAGTATGGAGTTGCTTCAAAGCGAAGGAAGCGCTAAGCTTCGTGGAAGGATAGTAGAGGGGCATTTTAGTAAATTGTTCAACACCAAAAAAAGTGACGGTGTGTGAAACGCAGCAGCTGCCTAAGTGCATTAGGTCAAGAAGTCTTCACGAAGGCAATGGAATGGCTAATTTGGGCTATTCAAGCCAAGTGCAAGCCGCACTTTGAGAAGCATGCATGTGTGAGTGTAAAACCGATATGATATTGGGTTAACAGGTTAACCTATATAAGAGAGGATAAAACTCAACTAGAAGTGTTAGTTATGTTTTCTTGTAAACCTCTGCTATATAAGGAGGTGAGTTGAGAGTGTTAGGGTTAGCTCTCTCGGAAGAAGTGAAGGAGAGTTAGGGTTCTTGGAGATACCTTTGAGAGATAAGTTGTGACTCTCTGTCTTGAGTTTTTCATTATCCATAGGTTTGTGAGTAGCTGTAAACATTCATTTTCAAGTATTAATAGATATCAAAATTCGTCTAAGTCTTTCTCCTTTTTACACAAGTGCTAAATTCTTGATTTGGCTTAGTTTTTAGTGTTTCATTCTCTTGTCTTGATCTTGTTGTGATCCATGATGAGTGAGAGGTAAATGATGAGTCTAGTCGATCAATCTTCACCTATCTACATCACTCATATGGCAAGATTCGATATCAACCCCCAGTTCTGCTTGTTCTTAGCTAAAATTTGGGATATTATGGTCAAGGCAACTTTATCCCGAATCCATACCTAAATTAGCTTGCTATGTTTCTGTGGTCAAGATAGTTTTATCCAGAATCCACACCTAGATTAGCTTACTATGACATGTAAGAGTAGATTAGGATCATTCTCTTGATTAGAAACTTCTCGAGCAAGAACTAATTTGGATTTTACGGTTTTGGGTGCTCTTGAGACCTATATTTGATTTTCTTCAAATTAGTGAACATGACCCCAAGAACCTTATAATTCTTGATTGGTTTAGGTTCCTAATGCTTTGAACAAGTCTCTTGCTAAATTTAGAGATGTTGGATTAGATTTGCGCACTTTCTTGATATTTAAGTTTTGACCTAAGAGATCTTTTTAGTTTGGGAATAGGGGACTGGTCAGACCGAACCTTGACTTGCGATCAGACTGGCCCTAGGCTAGCAGTCAGATCAGCTAGGCTCGGCTAGACCAGTCTAGTGAGGTTTTGATCAGCTCATTGCTTCTTCTGTTCTCTTGGTTTGTTCAGTTCTATTTTATCCTTGTTTTTGTTGTGTATCTGAATTTAGTAGGTTTCATAGCTAACTAGGATGGTAAGTGTGCTACGCTGAGCCGAGTATGAGAATAGTGGCTGTTGTTTCTTCTTCCTCATCATGCTGTGTGTTAGGCTTGGTTGCTGTCTTAGGCATAAAAAAGCATTTGGGCTGCCACGCCATTCATTTGTAAATGAAGGGCATGACAGCCCAAAGGTTTTTTACGCCTAAAACAACAACCAAGCCCAACACCCAAAATGATGAGGAGAAAGAGACTCTAGTTATAACTTACTTTGTAGAACTTGAGACACTTGGCTGTGTAATTTGGGATGTTAGTATTGCAAAAGATCTTGTAACAATAATATACGCCACTGAATGTTCTTATTTCTTGTAAGATCAACCATGTGCTAATGTTTACGCTCATAGCTTACTGTAATTAGTTTTTTCTCATAAGAGAGATGACATCATTATCATCATCACCATCGACGTCGCTGAATGGGTCTAACGCTCCGAAGACCGGGGTAACTAAGCAGGGTAGAGGAGTATTGAAAGGGCCAAAGGGCCAAATGACCATCATGGCGGTATCTCCAAACGGGGTCCCTCTGTAACCCAAGAAAGCAATGGTAACATTTCAGACTACCTACAAGATAATTGGAAGGCAACGGATCCTCATCACTGTAGCAAACTAGAAAGCTTTGACAAAAGACGAGAAAAGTGCACTATGGATGGAAATTTCAAACTTGTTCAAGATCCTAGCAGAAGTCTAGGGACTCGTGCAATGGCGGGCGCTCCTCGCAACTGGAAAAGTGTGGAAAACCTTCAAGAGCACACTTGTCACATAGTACATGACCAAGGATTGGACGCCTTTCACAAGGTATTCTTTCGTGTCACCGAAAATATGGGAGGCTTTTGTGCGGATGAAGACAACGACCAGATTTCAATAGCAAAGTGAGGCGCACAAGGCTCTCTAGGCACAAAACACTCACCTCCACAGACTCGGCATCGCTAGGTACATGGGTGAAATCCTACAATGGGGGACGGAGGACGAGGTCGCAATCTGACTGGAGGCATCCCTACCATTTGCTAGGATCACAAACGGGCACGCCTGAAACTGGTTAAGAGCGATGTCATCAACCACGTCTTTGGGTGTCACCTCTTTCAAAAACTCCACAAACGAGGAAGTGCCCCAATGTTTGGTAAGATATATTAAACTACCTAGTTGTTAATAGGTCCATTACTTCATAGAGTCTAAAATAACATAATTACCTCTTATAGCATACATTGACTACTGAATCTTCCAAAGGCTCCTTCGAAGTACTCAGGGAGAGGGATATAATGTCCATGGCCCTAGGAAATAAGGAGCACCCAGGTCGCATGCGAGGCCTAGGGATTTACGTATCTTAGAGGCGCAGATTCCTAAACGACTCTGAGACATATAGGAGTAGGAAGAGATCTAAGGTCGAGCGCGAGGAATGTATGAAACAGGACTTCGAGGAGAGATATATTCATTGAGGGAAGAACTGAGAGAAGTCCGCTACCACTTGCAAGCCACCCCCATTATTGCGGTACCTAATCCCCGTCAATTTCAGAGTAGCTGCACGTTTGAGCCACAATTTGAACATAGTGACGCTAGCTTACCTATCGACGATATCCAGGTAATGTACATCTTTAGAATGCTACATAGATAGACTTGGTGAACGCCTTAGCTCATCGTGTATCGTTATGTAAGAGCCCACGTCGTGTATCCTCAGAGTTAGGCTTGTTGGCTCCATTCCCGTTGACGCTGGGCGGGGGATGATGTATCCATGCTTGCCAGGGATACTAGTGTACGGTGTCCACCTAGGGACCGGTTTCATGAAGGTCCAGGTGGACATGATTAATGACGTTTTTAGGATTGTCCCTCTTGAGAATCCCCTAAACGAAGAGAACATGACACTAGGGGACATTGCTCTGGATAACCTTCTGTGCCGCGATCTTCGCATGACCATCCCTGTCAAACAAAACCCTCCATGACTCAACCTCAAGCTCCGCTTCAGAAGTCCATCACATTAGCTCCTGTGGAGACGATGCTGAAGATGTACCACAAGAGAGACGCTAAGGCCCATGTTAAGGCCCAACCAAAGAAGATTAAGGCACCTCCCAGACCCTGGAAGTATAAGCTCGGAGTGTCATTAGTCCCCGAGTCACAATTATCTAGCCTTAAGCTGGTTTGCGGGTCTTTGTATGCCTGGTACATGCAGAAGTTCAATAGGAAGCTAAACGAGCAAAATGGCTTCATTGTGAGATACGGGAGGCACATTTCCTAGACGACTCGAGCTACTTCGTCGTGACCTTCGATGACTTATTCTTACTATTGAACCACGATGAACTCGATGCCTTACTTCCATGATTCTAGACACTGTAAGTATACTATACAATCAAGTTCTACATTCACGTAATACCAATAAATATCATAACTCATTACTTATATATAAATCCATGATCCAACAAGTTCGGTGACAGTGACAACCGGTGGGTTTCATCGATCCACACTTGGTCTCTGAGTAATGCATCAAGGACAACACATCCTTTATCGAAGATTACATAATGAAGGGATTGCTTGCTTAAAATGACAAGAACTACATCATGGTACCCTTCAATCAAAGATAAGTGCTTTGCTAGTTGCTATACAAATTTTATTTGCACTTTATATGCAACATAAACTTAGAATTAATCACTATAGCAACATACATGACTAGGTCTCACTAGATTCTAATTGTAATTATACCAAACTATAGCAAGATAATATACCTTGATTCCTTAGGAGCAACCATGACTTCACCCTTGTGCAACAAGCAATTGATAAGTAAACTTATTTTCTCCATACATAACTCTATTGCAGTCTTCCATTCATTTGCTATGGCCGAAGCTAACTTTTTAGAATCACGTAGGTCATTCAGTGCTTACATTGCGCAGGGAGGAAGACATAAGAAATCCAGCGCCACACTGCGACACAGGATGAAATTTTCGGTACCCGCTACAACACAACAATCCTATATTGCACTTTGTAATAATGCCTCTAGAATTGACAATACCTATTTATGTAATTCTATTTTTACAGTACCACTAGCAGCTATAGGGCAACGTATGTGGATTCTACATTTGCAAACATATGCAGGAAATCATGGGAACTAAGACAAAAGATCCAAGGGTTTATCAACCTGCCAATATTTATTTCGTGATTATATATATATATATATATATATATATATATATATATATATATATATATATATATATATATATATATATATATATATATATATATATATATATATATATATATATATATATATATATATATATATATATATAGGAAAAATACTTTTACTCCCGGGTGTAATTACACCCACCTCTAATATACTACCTAAACAAACTTGAAATACTCCTTTATCACTTTAGGTATACTCGTATACTAATTATAAGATATTCTAATGTGAACCACAGAAAAATTGCAAGGGAGTCCATAGTTTTAGCGTATTTTGTAAATACCTTTATATACATACATAAAAAGGAGTATGTTGAAAAAATGTACATACCACCTCTGAAAAATTGTTCATACCACCTATATGCTCTTAAATACCGTATACTACATGTACATACCCTCGTTACATGAGATACTCCTATGTTGTGAGATACAACATAGGTGTAATTACACGGGAGTAGAAAAGAGGCTTATATATATATATATATATATATATATATATATATATATATATATATATATATATATATATATATATATATATATATATATATATATATATATATATATATATATATATATATATATGGTAATGACTTTAACACTCCTAGTGATAGGCTATAGAATTCGACTCAAATGTATACGATCTTGACAACCTCACTGAAGTTTGAGAAAAGCTCGTCGAATTCTTGATGGCGAAGGTCATTTAATAGAATGGAGAGTTCAACCCGGCGAAGAGAAGGCCACCAAGATGAATGATCCAGAGATTTGTCAACCTACCAATAATTATTTCATGATTATCAATATATATATATAAGCAAATGACTTTAACACTCCTAGTGACAAGGTGTAGAATTCGACAAAACTGCATCGGTCTTGACAAACTCGCCGAAGTTCGAGAAAAGCTCTGTGGAGGTCATTCACCCGAATGGAAAGTTCAACCTCGGTGATGATAATTAGATGTTTAAATATTTGATACAACTATAATCACTCAATTGTGCTTAATCAAACAATTCGTTCAATTGTACTTCATTTAGTTGTTTAATTAATTTGTGAGATCTGTGTAATGATTGTCATGTGCTATATATGTGATTTGTTTATTTGTTTTCAAAGGGCGTGGCTAGCATTTCCTAAGGCTAGCCGGAAAACAAAAAATAATTTAGCATTCAAATAGCTATCATAGACGGTTTATAACACCAAACCGTCTGTGATATATGACATATCACAGATGGTTTTTGGTATTAGCCATCTGTGATATGTAAGATATCACAGATGGCTATGTTTAAGAACCATATGTGATATATGACATATCACAGATGGTTTTTAATATTAGTCATATGTGATATATCAGATATCACAAAAGGTTTTTGGTATTAGCCGTATGTGATATTTCAGATATCACGGACGGTTAATACCAAAAATTGTCTATGATATGTCATATATCACAGACGTTTTTTTTCAATTTTTGAAAAAAAAACATCTATGTTGTAACTTATCAGAGATATCATAGACGGTTTATAACACCAAACCGTTTGTGATATATGACATATCACAGATGGTTTTTGGTATTACCCATCTGTGATATGTAAGATATCACAGATGGCTATGTTTAAGAACCATATGTGATATATGACATATCACAGATGGTTTTTAATATTAGTCATTTGTGATATATCAGATATCACAAACGGTTTTTGGTATTAGCCATATGTGATATTTCAGATATCACAGACGGTTAATACCAAAAATTGTCTATGATATGTCATATATCACAGACGTTTTTTTTTTCAATTTTTGAAAAAAAACATCTATGTTGTAACTTATCAGAGATGGTTTGAGAGGCTTCTGTGATAACCACCTCTTATCATAGACACATAAATTCAGATTGTTCAGAAATTGTCTGTGATGACCTTTCTGTGGTGGTGCTATGGTATGCGACGAAAGGAACCCAAACATTTAAGGTGAGAATTCCACCTAATGAACGTATGAAACCTATGGTATGCAACAATATTTTGAACATTCTTGAAACCTTAAAAGGTTTTCTTGTAGGGAAGATATTACTTAAAGATATTGGAAGCCATGGTTGGCCCAATAGAGTTTATGTTCACTATGTAGCTTTTCTCCAGACTGAAATCCACACAACAAAGTAAACAGCGGGAAAAAGTATGTACGATCAATGCAAATCAAACAAGGCCAGTAATAACCTCTGCTAACCTGCGGCTGCACCTTCCTAGCGATTAGGGTGTTCACCAAGCTCATCTACGCGGCATTTGCTGTCCAACCTAACAAAAATGCAAAACCCAAATCACTGACTACTCAGATTCTTATTCCGATTACTCCCACGAAAAGGGTAACAGTTTTGACCAGCCACCAATAACCTTTAGGAGGTGCAGAGGTTGTCATGTAGCCCCAAATTGCATGGTAGCAGCGGTCATGCATAGCAGCAAGACGACAATGGCATGTAGCACCATGGGTAGGTGCAAGACAACAGTGGAAGCTATCGTGCCCTCGATAGGGAGGGCCACAACAAGATACCACGAACACGGTCCAAACCCTAGGAAAGAATGAAGACATTTAACCCCAAAATAGACACAAGAATAAGAGAGAAGGTGCAAAGAACTCACCAGTGGACAAATTGGTAGTGGCGGGGAAGGATGGCGGAGATGGCGACAGTGCAGAAGGGCAAGGCCACAAGGCAGGGAAAGGCTCGCCGGCGGAGGTAGCGATGACGGGGAGGGAAGGGAGGAGGCTAGCATGCGGGAAAGGACAAGTGTGATAGGAGGTCTACCCATGGCGTGGAGAGTAAGAGAAGGAGGTAAGGGCGAGAAGAAGGGCTCGAGAGGGAGGTGAGGGTGAGTGGATCGACGATTCAGTGACAGGTGAACAGATCAACGGTGGCAACATGTCTAAGGGCGAGGGGAGGACGTGAGGGTCTGGGGAGAGGAGGAGGCGTTAGCCACGGGAGGATGGATGGCTTGGCAGTGACGTGAGGGACGCTGAGCACGGCA
The DNA here is from genome assembly GCA_036346575.1 of Dendrocalamus sinicus. NCBI lineage: Eukaryota > Viridiplantae > Streptophyta > Magnoliopsida > Poales > Poaceae > Dendrocalamus > Dendrocalamus sinicus. The sequence continues at coordinate 6,007,735 of CM070653.1, read as the reverse complement.
ACCAGCTGTGGCGATTGGGAGTAGGGTAGGACGCTGCGAGAGGGAGCAAGTAGAGAGGAGGCGCGAGAGGGAGAGAGTAGACAGCCGTGAGGGAGATGCAACCCTATGGCGGTGACGGGAGACGGATCCACCTCGATCCCACGGGCGGAAGGTTGGGAGGTGGAGGATGCGCGAGAGGTGGGCCTGCGACCACATCCATTGGCACTAGCGGGAGGAAAGGCGAGGAGATAGAGGGCGGTGCGAGGCGACCGAGAGCGACGATGGCGGGAGAAAGGGCACGGAGAGGGAGGGCGGTGTGAGCGAGCGAGGGAGAGAGGAGTGAGGGGAGAGCGATGGAGAGAGTGAGTGAGTGAGAGGAGCGAATGGAGGTGGTGCTCGCTCGGGCTAGGGTTTAGATGGATAAAGAATCGATTCAGGCTGTTCGTGAGGTGGGGCATGTTTTGGAAAAACCTAGTGGGCCTTTCTGTAAAAATAATAACGTGGATACGGTGAGAGAGCCAACATTCCTACGACTTTAAGAGTCTATGATGAAGTAAAGAAGACAAAGGGATTAATTTTATAAAGCCAAAAATAGTCAAAGATCACCGTCGTAGTCCTACGATTATAGATCTCGACAATGCTGCTGGATCCTTCTGGCTCGTACTTTGAGATTCCAAAGATGCCCTCCTCCCCATGTACTGCATTATTGGTGTACTACCGAAACTGCACCGGCAAAATGCAGGTGTCACCTGATGAGTCGATATGGCTTCGCAGCCGTTGGAGCTTGCAAGAGCCCGTGGCCGTCGCTTTCGGAGCAAGGACTCTGCATTCTGGGAATTGGACCACTGCGTCATGCGTCACCGATCCCAGCCCGTCCATCTGTGGCAGAACTAGAGGGCAGCATGTTACACGGTCACCCCGTGGCATGCCTACCTTGAAAAAGAAAAATTGCCGCCGTACTGAATGTCCGCATCACACCGGCCACTCTGCTTTCAGTCGGCATCTTCACCGCCACGACGCATCATCTGTTCACGAGTCATGACACCTAGCTCACCGGGAATCAAGGAGTTGATCATGAAACAAGATTAATATAAGCAATCCATCATTTAACGGTGATCAGCCAACCTTGTACGAAACCAATAATAGTAAGAGAAGCTAATTCTCTTTCTCAGTAGTAAACTTTTGTGATAACAATTGGTTGAAGAACAGCAACCAATGCAGAATTATGTTCAAGGCAGCAGTAGTCAAAATTTGGGACAGTTTATATAATACTTTATTTACTAATTTAATCATAAAGTTGAATAACATATATCAAGACATGCCCATCAGACAAAACTGTAACAACAGCCATTTATGTTAGCAAATCAAGGAACAGGCCCCATGTAAATAATTACTGGACCAGGCTATTTAATTACAGCTAATATAGGATCAGAAAGGTAACAGAGAGTGAACGATGCCGATTAAAATTTTACCTAAGTATTCTGGATTCTATTCTCAAATAACTACAGAGTTATTGATAATCAAATCCACTGCAAAAAAAATCCAAAACAAAACACTCAAGAACACAAATATCGAAGAACTTAGCTCCTAGAGGTCTGACCACCAACCAGGGGTGGTCTGACATCTCCTTAACAGTTTGACCGACCTGACCTCTCCCTAGCGGTCTAATTGCCAATTAAGGGTGGTCTAACCTCCAAGGGACGGTTTGACCTCTATTTGGACGGTCTGTCGCTATAAACAGTGTTTTCAGGCTTATGAATAGTAAAATCAACAGAGGTGCAAGATTTCAATCCACAAAATTTTTGATTGGATGATCGAAAAACCGTGAAACTTTGTATTCACCTTGTTGAAGGTCTTAGGAACATATTCCATCCACGGATCGCAAAAACCCATGTCAAATTTCAGACCTTTTGAGTTAAGCAAGGTTGCACTGAAACTGAGAAAAAACCAAAATCGTTATTAAGATTTGCTTGTAGGCAGAGGATAGCCAAGATGACTTTGGATATATTCACATATGTCACAGCAAGCAAGAATACCGAAGAAATTACTCCAAAAACTCTTAGATCAAGAAACCACTTGGAAAGTCAAAAACATGCAAAAATCGAGTTTCTCGATGAACATGGTACCAACGTATCTAGATGGATGGAGAATGATTTCCAGAGGTTCTCTCTATCTCTTACACGTCCTTGGCACATCAAGATCAAGAAAGGGAAGGAGAAGAAGAAAAACCAACCAAATCAAGAGCAAATCAATCAAGAAAAAAGATAGACATGAGGATGATTAAAAATTGAATCTATTGCTACTTGAGGAAGAAAGTATTATAGCTACTCCATCTTGGAGGACAGGGAGTACACCACGTGCTCAAAACCCTAAACCTAAAACAACAAAGCATAAGAGAGGTGCGTTGGATGATTAACCACATGTCTCCTTCCCAACCCCTTTTATAGATGGGCTAACCAACCACATTCACCCCTTAGTGAATACTATTCACTTAGTATAATGGGAAAACTCGGCAACCCTGCACACATGGGTTTTACTCACACATGTTCACTTATGCATGATTTTCAAAGCGCATAAGGTTGAATCCGCTAAAACCTTAGTCTTAATCCATATTAATCAAACCAGCTCTACCTTGATCTAAACCATTCTCTCAAGCACCACACATGCGTCGTGGTTTTGATTTAATGTAGTTTTCGGTATTTTGGCAAAACTATCAAAATACCCTTTTTTGACCCAGTCATCATCATCCATTGCAAGCAATCGTCATGTTTACCACATGTAGGTGCATCACCAACTTACCACGCGTCGCCAAGTCTCTCCCTTCCCGGTTCCACCGAACCACGGCTCACTTGACCCGTCCAAACTACATAGTGCCATCCCACTGTTCGAACTCGCCTTCCATATTTCTCGCCTTTCTCATGCCATGCTTGAGCTCACCGCCTCACCTAGCATTCTCAATTGTTCTGGGTCTCAGCTCCTCCATGAACCTAGTCTCGATCCTCATCATTGACCATAATTGACTCCAAACGATCTTGCACATCCAAAAATAAAGAAATAGTTTTCAAATACAAGTTTTTCACAACTTGATCCACGTTACCTGTAACATAGCTCATGCAACATACAACCACTGGCCATACTCACCAAAACCCATTCCTAAATCAAAATTCACAAATATGAATTCTGGCCGAAAGTCCCCATCTGAACATTCCTCAACCGATCAGACCGCCAACCCTCAGGCGGTCAGACCACTGACACTAACCGGGTAGACTAATCCACCCAAACGGCCTCACCGCTAACACCAACTGGTCAGATCAGTGGCATAATGTGCCGGTCTGACCAGCTATTCCCTGGCTGATCAGCAACACTGTCAATCAAATTTCTAAATATCCTAAATTGTAAAAATTGTAATAATTTATCACATCATAAACTAGAACATTCTTACATGATGCTTCGGCTAATCTAGGCAAAGAACAACCATGGACATAACCCCTTGATGCCCGGGTGCATCATAACAGGTACGCAAAAACAAACATGAGCAGCGGTCAGATCACACATTGCTCGTCATTATCCTCACTGCAGTGCTTTTGATACACAAGTCTCTCCAAACACCATGTTCCCTACACTTGTCACCTTTACTTTATTCTTCATGTACTCTTACGGTTGCCTTCCATATCAGTGGCATGTGCACCTACAAGCAACTATGAATAGAATTCTGCACTTTCCAAAGAATGACGTATGCCCTGTTTGTCTCAAAAGAGAGAGAACGACAGACTATTAGCAGTAAATGTGTGGAGATGAGCAGTTGATACGTGTGCCTCATATGCCAAATTAATCTTAAACTGATGCATCATTGCGGAACACATTTATCAATCGATAAGTTTTTCAGTACTTTCGGGGCTTGGTAAGAATAAAATTGCAGAAGTACCTGAAAGAAGCAAAGCCGCAAGGGACTGCCAAATTGTGGGAGTGCAATGAAGCTGACTACTATAATTTCGAGAAGACAGGTTGCGCAAAGTTCACTCATTTCGAGAAGCTCCCATACTTTCCATGTTTTCACTCAAGATGTAGCTTTCTTAATTATTATGTACAGTTCTATTGTCAAATCAACATGATCTAGGGAATTCAATGTTTATCAGTTCACCCTGATGCAGTTGTCTCATATGTTGGAAACTACAAATTAATGATATTTCAATCCGTAATCATGTCTTAAACACAATATTCACTGCTTTCGATTAACCAAAGAATGGTAGGAATATTTGATCCGTGAATTGTGTGGTGTATGTTCCTTTTCCCTATGCGAGAATAATGTTGTACTGGCTGTTCTGGTCAAGGATAGTGTAATGTGATTGATGATTCTAGTCCTGCATAGGAGTGGTTAAACTACCACTTTTGCTAACAACAGGATGAAGTGTTCATTCTCGTGCAACAACCTTCCATATGGACCATAAACTCGGAACGTGCATCTCTCCAGGTAGCTTCTATCTAGGATGGTTTAGGCCGGAATCTCAGGGATCATAGTAGGAACATCCAAGTGAGCTATCTATGAATGTTGGCGTGGGGGAAATATTTGGATTTTGATCCGTGGCTTTCCGCAGGACCGATGGTGGTGACTAAAAGGGTGAAGAGGAGTCTACTCTTTTTATATTAATTCAAGCCTCGGGTTATTCACGACTTCAAAACATGTGACAAAAAAAGCAAACACATAAACTCTACAAAAACTGATGAAGCCTACAAGCTAATCCTACAAAAACCGAGCTAAAAGAGTATGGACTTGCCTGGGCTATCTAACCATAGTGTAATGATGAGGATATCAACCCTAAGGATATAACCACTACTTCGACCCGCTGCACTACATCCTCTATTTCAACCACATCTTCTTCGATAGGACTTTTGGCTACTAAACTGCCATATTATCCAATTGAACAGAGCTACATCTACATGCCATGGTGCTACATCAACATGCCATGGTGATGCATCATCAATTGTTAGTCCATGAGCTTGGTAATGAATAGACTGATTTCGCCCATATGGCCCATATGGGTAGCCACTTACGGTTTTAGGTACTGCTCATGTGGCACTATTCGCGTGTGAACAATACCCACGGTCGCCCCTCCCTTCTCCTATACATAGTGGCCGCCGCCCCTCTAGTTTTGGTGGGTTTTGTTGATTGAAGTTTAGCTTTGTTATTTTATACTTTGTCCTCTTGTTCGGCAAGATCAATAGCGACATTGTTCTTCGAAACCCCAGTTTTCAATACAATTTTTAATTCCTATTTGCAATTTCAGATTACTTATCTATCTTGTTCTTGCGTGCTTCTTCGGTGTATGAAGGGGTTGATCTTCGTAATCAAGTGATCCCGGTATTCATGCACGGTTGATAACGACTTGTCGAACAGTTTAGTGATCGCGTGGTTTCAAGCCTTGCGAATTCGTAGCCAGGATCGTGAGAGTTAAGCGACTACTACCAAATTTACCTTCTCATTGAAAGATAGGGACACCCTTTGTCGCATCACTTGACAACAGCAAGAACCCAAACCAAAAGAGTTCAAGATCAAAACCTCTGAAATCACCCTTTCTTAAGACAAATTGGGCAAACTTAAGATCTTTCCATAGAAAGGGCCTCGATGGATGGGATGAAGTCTCAAAGGGATATCTCTACCACATAAATGTCCTTGTCACCAAGAAATATCAAGAGGGAAGAAGGGAATACCAAAAACCAAACTAAATAGAAAAAATTAAGATCTTCAATTTGAGTATAAAGACTTAGACGAATTTAGTGGATCTATTGATATTTGGATATGAATGTTTATAGCTACTCCATCATAGAGGACATAACTCTAACCCTACAACACCCACACAAATCTCCCAACACAAGGAAACCTAACCTAAAGTGCCTCTCCAAGCATAAGATATATTTTCTCTTAACACACACAAGAGCTTATATAGTGAAAGCTTCTCATTTCACACCTAACCCTAACAACCAGTTCACACTTAGTAAATATAACAAAGGGAAAAGCTCGATAACCCACACATGAATGGGTTTACACTTAGACACTTACACTCTTTACAAAGCGTGACTTCCTCATTGCTCCAATAACCCAATAAGACACTCCATCCTCCATGACATGACCTAATCCACCTTAGACCACCATCGCAGTTTTGCAAACAGCTTCTTCACCCTGTATTGAACGATTTACACAATTGCCACCTACCGACGTACATGATGCTTCTCCTCGAAGTTAACTCCAATATGAAGTCCATGATGCCTAATGACTTGCAGCCAAGCCTATACACCTTCGACCTCCTCCCGAATCATCTCCACTTGAAACAACTCGAGTCCAATAACACATGACATACATGTACTTGCTTCATCACGATCTTTATCTTTTTCCTGTGCTCCTTCGCTTAAGATGTAGCCTCAACTGGACTTTTGCGACCCTCCATGGCCTTGGACTCCTCCTTTAGTCTCGGTATTACCATTTACCACCAAGAATCACCAGGCACCCTATATATCAAAGAACAAACAATCAACATAAGCACAAGCGACATGCATTTAACTCTCGTTAGTGAATACCACATGGCACTCCCGCCCATGATTAACACAATGCACGGATTTCTGTCATGACTAATACTTCCATGGACTCCTAAAAAACTTTTAGAGCAACAACACAACCAAGACAAAACTTAGCTCAGTCATTCAGCAAAGGCCAATCATACCGCTAACGACAGCTGGTCAAACTGCCCCAGTCTACCTTGGTAATAGGGGACATGTCTGACCGTTGGCCCAACGCCGGTCAAACCACCCTGGTCTAACTGTCGGTCATAGGCTGGTCCTTGAGAGCATCAAAAACATTCTTTCTGAAATTTTGGTTAATCTCTATCTAGTTTTAGCTCAGAACTCTAAATTGAGTGACACTAAGTACAAAGATATCCTCAAACACACATATACAAATGTTTGGCGTGCATTCTCTAAAAGGCCACATGGTCAGTTTGACCGCTCCATAGCCGCATGTTAGACCATGGATACCAAGCCAGTTAAACCGCTGAACTTCTGAAGCAACTCTGAGAACTAAAAATCTTCGAAAGCAAACTCAAACTTTGATAGAACTTTCACATCAAAGTCAGATACTTATCACACATATGAGGTAACCTTCATATGATCTCATACTTTCTTGATAGTCAAGATCACTACAACAGCTTCATTTCGACTTGGTAAGTGATGCAGAACCTAACTTTCGCGTTGGAAAAGCGTTGTGTTAGCATATGATCTATGCTGTTTTATTTGGTGCCTTCTAGTCCGGTAGGATTGAGCTGACTGTGGGATCTTCATTTATCTTTTCCTTTTATTTAGATGTCTTTTGATCTAAGACCACATGCTTGACTAACCTCTCAGACTCTCAGTTGAAGCTGCTTGCCTGCTTCTCGCTGCAATGCCACTGGAGTAAGTAATAGACCTTACCGTAGTTGCCAAATTCTCGCTACAACCCCCCACAATAGTACCAGATTGTCGACCCCGTTTTAGTGAATGCTGATCCAGCACGATTTCTTGTGGATTTTTGGGAGGGAAGGTGGCACAGCCGAACGACACATACCACGACCTGGATGTACCGTGTTCCAGGTAACTATGGACTAAACCAAGTATGTTCTTGTACTGATAAGAACCCTGAAAAAAGTAATTGCGGAAGAAATCACCATGTGAGCACAACACAGGTATGGAATTTTAGTAAATTATATATGAAAAGTGAAAGGCACTATTTAACATTGCTATTCTCAATCCTGGCTACTTTTTAGCAATCTGCATCAACTAGCAAGCTGATGTGCAATCTGCATCAACTAGCAAGCTGATGTACTCTGAACATGGCATCAGTCAAAATCAAGGGAGAGATGATTTAACAGGTTATGAAATTAAATTTTATTGATATTCAGAACCAAAGGTGCCATATTCCAATGCAACGCCAAAAGAAATTGGTTGTGTTTATCTTCTTAATCTACATTTTGTTGTCTGTCAATGTGGTCAACATAGGAGCTGTCAAACAATTTTCTTGGAAAGGAAAAGGAAGGCACTGGTTAGTGAATCATTGAAGGATCATGTGAGAAAGTCTATGATTTTGTTATGATAAATCATTGTTATTTTAGAGGAGTGGAAATTTAAAATTTGTAAGTTTGTAGATTTTTCTGAACAACTTGCGTAAATGGATGATTTTGAAAATTTTGAGTCATAAGATGATTTGGTGACCTAGGACAGTGTTTATAGGTTACATGAGACATGATATTGATAATGTGAGTCAAGTTGTGAAGAACTTATGCCCGAAAATAATTTCTTTGCCTTTAGAAGTGTAGGGTCGTTTAGAGTCAATCATGGTCAACGACGAGAATTTGGGCTATGCTTATAGAGGAGCCGAAACCCAGAACGATCAAAGTTGCCATGTGAGATGACTTAGATTGAGCATGGCACAAGGAAGGCAAAAAATGTTGAAAAAAAGTTCGAGCAACGGGTTGCGCTATATGGCTTGGTCGATCTAAATAAGGCGTGGTCCAGTGGAACCGGAATGGGAGAGTTGCCAACACGTGGCAAACCAGTGGTACATCTACATGTGACAAGTATGACGATTACTTGTAATGGAAGGAGATTACCGGGTCAAGAAAGGTACCGGGTTAAGAAAGGGTATTTTGGTAGTTTGATCAAAATACTAGAAACTAGCTTAGAGCAAAACAGCGGCGCTTGAGAGAGCGGTTTAGGTCAAAGAAAAGCTAAAAAGATCAAGTTGGATAAAAACTAATGACTTAACAAATTCGGACTTATACGCTTTGGAAAGCTTGCATAAGTGTAGTGTATGAGTTAAAATCTATGTGTGTGGGGGGTTATCGGGTTTCTCCTATATGTGCTAAATGAATAGTATATACTAAGAGTTAGATAGGGCTGGCTAGCCCATCTATTTAATAGGTTGGGATGGAGAATTATATTAACCATCCAATAGTCCTCTCTTGAGACCAAGCATTTATGAGTTCTAGGGTTAGGGTTTGGGATAAGTTGAGTGCTATTGTGAGCTCTCTTGCCCTCCAAGTAGAGTGGCTGTAAAATCTTCATACTTAAGTAGCAATACATCAAGTTTTGTTCATCTCCATAAATCTCTTTCATTGATTGATGTGTTCTTGATTTGGTTGGTTTTTCCTCCTCTCCCTTTCTTAATCTTATTGTGCCAAGGATGTGTAAGAGATGAAGATAACATCTGAAAATCAATCCCCACACATCTAGGCACTTACATGGCAAATTCATGAAGAACCTAGTTTTTGTTCTTTTTGGCATCTCCGAGTGATTTCTTGATCCAGCTGTTTCTACCTCGATTTCTTCGGCGTTCTTGCCTGCTGGGATATGTGCGAACACATCTAGAGCTATTTTGACCATCATCCACCCACAAGTAAGTTATATTCATTATTTTTTATTTTTGCCTAACATCCTAGAGAATGTTTACACTAAATTTCAAGTGATTTGGAGTTTTGGTTTGAAAGTTAATTTAATTTTAGGTTTTGAACCGATTTTAGCGCACCAAAGCTTCACAAATCAAAATATTCTAATTGTCTCAAGTGCTTTCAAAATTTTTGTATTGGGATAGGTTTTTAAGGTTATGATCTAGGTTTAGTTCAAGTTTCAAGTCTTTTAGGTCGACAGAATAAAAGTTTCATGTATTTTTGTTTTTCAAATAGTGCAAAAATTGCTATTCACGAGGCTAAATTACTACAGCACTGAGTGTTTTAGAACTTCGGATTCTTGATCTTCATAACTTTTTATAGCTATTGGAGTGAATAATTGACGAATACTTGGAGAAAATTTGTAGACACCATTCATCTCCTATGTTGCCATACCGGTCTTGCAACCATACATTTGATTAAAGCTTTATATCCGTTGTAATCCAGTAGGTTGAATACTAACATGAAAAAAATCGTGCTTGTGACCAGTGATCACAGCAAAATATACAGCAATCGTGAAGGCAGTGATCAAGAAACATGATTGAAACCACCGCACAAATCTAATTTGACAACATTTGTGCAACTAAAAAACACATTCTAATACTACAAAACAAAAGGCAAGAATTTCTAGTCTTTCACTTGACCACATGGCAATGAAAATTGTGGGTGCTAAATGCTGACTAAGCCACTGCTCCTCTACGGAGTACTCCACTCCAATGTGATGTGGTGCGATTGTTGCAATCGGCTCGATCCATTCCCAGCCTGGGCACCAAGAACAAATTAACAACCCGTAAAAACATTCGTTCTCCACATCAACAACAGCGCAAGGAATAAACTAAAGAAGAGTTAAAACCCATAGAGGATGCAGCAAGAAGGAAACTACGTGCACCTCGTGAGCCGCTGTGGGGTCACCAAGGAGAGCGAGAAAGAGTGAAACCCTAATCCAAGCCTCCACTGTCGCGCCGTACCACGTCAAGCTAGGGAGGGAATGGAAGATCAGAGATGGTTAGGAAGGAGAAGGGGATAATTTTTTAATAATACAATTTATTAATATTTCATAAGTATATCATTGCTAAAAAAATACATAAATAATCTTCTATCGCCATTTCAAATGGCAACAGAGGCTCTATCACCATTTGAATTTAGGATAGATCTTGTTGCCATTTGAAATAGCAACAGAAGTTCTATCATTAAACAAATGGATGACAGAGTGCCACTTGTGCCACGATATCTGTTGCCATTTTAATTAGCGATAGAGAGATAAATTGTCAATTGAAATGGTAATAGAATCCCCCGTGGCTTCAATCATCATTTCAAATTCGCATAAAAGAGTTGCGTGAGGAGCTCCAGACCGAGAGAATCAACAACGACGAGCTTTACAGACAGAGACTAGGGAGAGAAACGAGGAGGTGGTCCACCTCGGCAGTGACTACCACCCGTACTGTGTCTTATGGTGTTCCATTTTTGCCTTAGTGGTGTTCGACCATTGGCCCTATTAGATCTACAACCATCATGTCATTTACATTCTACAAGATGCATATGTGTCTTAGTTGTAGTGAGGTTGGTTAGGTCGTGTGTCTTGTTGTTTGTACCATAGGCGTAGCTATGTATTATGCTTCATGGCCTGACTGGGTGGTGAAAACATGTCATTTACTACAGCATACCATCCGTATTTTACCCTTTTTTTAACTAAATGTACTATAATATGCCAACTTTTGTCAGTGATTTGACAACTCGCACCACTTGTCTTAGTGATTTGACAACTCCCACCAACTTTTCTCAATGAATTGATAGCTCACACTGGCTTTTCAAAGTGATTTGACAACTCTTACCAGTTTTTCTCAATGAATTGACAGCACACACCTGCTTTCTAAGTGATTTGACAACAGTGTGACCTTTCCTATGCCCAAAGATTCTCTTTCGTGGATGTAAGTGCACTTCCATTCGTGAAAATCTACTCCTCCAACACTACACACTGACTACCTATAAAAATGGGCCATGATCCACAACCACAGCAAACACTCCACTTAAGCTAAACATGAAAATAGGGGGAGCGTAGGAAGAACAGAGGTAGAAGAGGTCACTTCGTTGGGGTTAGGGATGTCGGACTACAAAGAGATACTTCGAAAGTAGAAGTGGGTTGCCAATAAGGCGGGAACCTACCTTGATTCTTCTTGCAAGGATGCATCAGTACCACTAGAATATCCACACACGTAGTGCGACTATGATAATCTGGCAAAGATCATTCAATCAACACATCAAGACACCATCGCTCAGGCATACTACATGTGCAGGGATTGCCACATAAGCAAATGTCATGTATTCATATTTCACATTGAATGTTGCATTTTACATATTGCTAACTTTCTCCATGTATAATGATAGCCATCGGAGCATTGCTACTTCTTCCAATGGTCCGACGACTCGGAGAAGTATACATGCTAAACTACATAGTGGCGCTCGAGAACTTCACCCGTTGGAAACCTTACACCCTGGAGGAGAAGGAAAAGGCCAAAGAGGAGGAAGACAAGGGAAGGCCGAGAAGGGGAAAACAAGGAAAAGGTGCTGATGGCCCCTGGTGCCCCTCCTGAACATAAGGTTATTTCGGATTTGAACAAACTTGCAGACTGGGAAGATGAATACGGGTTTTCGTATACGGGGATCAATGAAGGAAGGCCAAACCCTATGAATGTAGGGGAGATAAGGAAAAGGCACCAATGGACCCTGATGCATAAGATGTATGACCATAAGCCTGACTTTTTCATCCCCCGGTGTTTTCGATTCCAAGAGACACACATGTATCTTACATGTAGTTCGGGTTGATGGTTCATGCATATTTTCATTTGTATCATAGTAGTGAGGCAAACATATGAACCTAACCAAACCCTACACGCTGTTTGATTTACACCTTCATTATGAAGTGTTATGTCGAGCTTAGAATGGTTTATTTAAATAAAAATCATTAATGTAACCTAAGTCGCAATAGTCAAATTCTCTCTTTAATAATTAGCTATTATTTCAAAACTACTAAAACAAAAAAAAATAGCATCAGAACTTGTGTCACCAAATGAAATGGAGACAGAACCTCTGTCGCTACTTAGATTGATGACAGGCCTCTATCGTCAGTTCAATTAGCAATAGAGGTTCTGTTGCCAATTTATTTAACCATAGAGACATATTGACTGCAATGTGGAACTTCACATAGGATTGTCGTTATTTCTTAGGCTGCAAAATCCAATGGAGAAGGTCCATGAAAGCCCATTAGAAACTCAATTCTAGGCCCAAAAGGTCCGTACCCCAAAATCGTTACCGTTGCGACAGAATCTAGAATCCCCCTCAGAATTCCCAATTCCTCTCACCATTTCTTCATCCCTCCTCTCTCAAATGCACGATGGCACGAGCACGCATGGTGATCACTGCCTAATTATGCCGCGAGGAGAAGGTATTATTGTCCCCCTCCGCCTCCCGCTTGATCTTTGTGCGTGGCTCCGGAGATTGTGCTTCTGTTGTCTTCTTGAGGGGAATCGAGGAGGGTTTGGCTTAATCCGCCACATGGAAGCTTTTGTGCTCTATGATTGGATTAGATCTATTTTTCTAGTGCCGTCTCACCAGCCAGCCGCCGGGTGGTTTTTCTGTAAGATTATTTTATAATCTGAAGTGTCGCATGTAATTAAACGGAATGAGTCTGATAGATAATTAAGTGAAATGATTGTGATAGGGATGACCTAGAGTGATGCTTGCTAGATTAAAAGATTTAGGGACAATTCCCTCTCCTCTCCATTTAAAATAACTAAATAGTATACATGTGCATTGTTCGGTTGTGCAGTAATAGCCATAATGTTTATTGCTTATTAAACAGTGTAGTGATCAATGCTATTGTTTCGGTGAACTCAACGTATAGACATGAGGTAGTACTCCTAAACTAAATTGCTAATTGATCTATGAAGCCTCTAATCAAGGCTCTCATAAAGCCACGTGCTTGGCCACAATAGAGGGTACTTTTTGGTTGCATAACATAGGCAATTATACGGTGTGAAATGAAGAATGTATGCATGCGCCGGTTCCGAACGTGAACAGGCATGAGTTACTATCATAACTCGTATATATAGTCTGGCATTTGGGCTCACCAAGGAAGGGTAGAGCGTGCATACAAAGGTCATGTTTGTTGGGTTTTGTCCCTCCACATATACGTGAAGAGGAGCCCAACTACAACCCACAGGCCCAACACTTTAGAATATCTAGAAGAGTTCCACTCAGAAGATCCGATAGAGATCAAGTTTCTTTCACCAGGTCAACATAATTTCAGTTGGATTACTTGATAAAGACAAGTACTTGAGTAGATTTAGAGATGACCAGTACAAGCTCACCAAAAGTAACATAGTTGTTGCAAGACGTAATAAGGTTTCACTATTGTATCATGTGCATGCCAAACTCTCTACTATTTTTGCAAACACATTAGAGAAAGAAGACCCTTGTGTTCTATGGCACAAGAAACATGGGCACATGATTGAGAGGGAATGATTGTGCTAGTAAAGAAGAATATCTTGAAAGGGATGAAAGGCATTCCCTTGAAGAAGTGTTCATACTGTCTAGGTAGGAAGCAACACAGGGTTTGATTCGGGGGATTGCCCGATCTTCATGGCGTAGGATCGATGAAGATAACTTGGATCCGTGTAACCTGACGAATCGATAGAACAGCAATCTGCGACAAAAGAATTCGCCCAACCATATGCTCGTGATCCCGTCTACCCGGCCACCAAGTAGACGCGTCGTCGCTACGGCCAATCACAAGGAATCACAAGAACGATGGGGAAGAACGTCTGATTCCCCTCTAGGTTGCAATCATATGCCAGACTCTAGGAGGAACAAGCGTATGGCTCTCTGAAGAAATAATAAATCTATTTTCTGTGGTCTCCAAAAACTCACGTACATGAGATAAGTTCGGAAATAAAAGAGATACAAACCGACTATGGCCCTGTTTGTTTCCACTTAAGATTATTATAATCTAACTTATAATCATAAGTGGAAACAAACAGCCCAGATTATAAGGTAACTTATTATAATCTAATAGCCCAGATTATTGTAATCTAATAAGCTCAAAAAAGGAGCTTATTTCAACTTATAGATCCACCTTTTATCTTAATGACCATAAAACTTTAGAAATATTACCCACCTTTGCCATTCATCCATCCCTCAACTCCCGTACCTCTCTCTCAAGGGCATTGTGGTCTTTAAACATTCGAATACAACAATCTATAATTCTGATAATCCAGGCTGCCAAACACCTGACAGCTTATTTCCCACCAGCTTATTATAAGTTAGCTTATATAATCCCCATCTATAAGCTAGATTATAATAATCTTAAGTGGAAACAAACAGGGCCTATGCCACAGGTCGGCCCAAACAAACCGACACATAGGTCTGAACCTATGCGAAGTTCTCACGTTCCTTCAGGCCTTTAGCTTTTGTGGTGTCCTACTAAAACCCCTTTGGTTTTGTAGAGAAGAAAGAAGACAAATTGATTCTCCTTCCTAACCAGCTTAGGATCAACAATTAATGCAGATTCCTTTCTCCTTCCTTTCTTGCGTGTGCAGCATGCATGTTTTCTCACGAGCCATGCACAAGGCTCCCTGCATCATTCCCTCATCGCCAACACTTGAATCCTTGCACATGTATGTATTTCCTTTTAGTGCTTAGGTCTGCATGCTGTCCTTCCTCTACACTATTCTCTTTATTAATTTCCTCCCATACAAACCTAAGAACAATTAAAATACTAGCATTAGGTAGCAGCCAGTTCTCATGTAAACTAAAACCAAATTTAATTAGGAGCGAGTTCACCTGTTGATTAATGTTTTAAGCTCATGCTCGTGTAATTGGACAAATCGAGATGCCCTCATCATCTTGTACACTTGAAGTGATGGACGTTGCACTAGTATCGACGAAACCTTCTAAACGCATCTTTACTTTAGGCTTATACAGATCGAGTATGTGCCTGCATATAATTAAATAAAATAGTAGTAGCTCCGTATCTCCAAGTATAATAATTAAAGACCCAATTAAATTAGAGTTCACCTGATAATATTTAATGCGGCTCAATAATTCCTTCCAGTTAAATAATATATTTAACTGAGAAGTGCAAGACATGAGCGTATCCGCGTCAGGGTTGCTTTCAAGAGTCTACCTTCTCATAAGAAGCCAGAGTTGCTGGACTTGGTGCACTCTGATGTGTGCAAAATATCAGTAAGATTAATTGGTGGTGGTAAGTACTTTGTCACTTTTATTGATGGTTTCTCTAGAAAAGTTTAGGCTTATTCCTTGAAGTCCAAACATCAAGTGTTGAGTGTGTTTAAGGAATTTCATGCCTCAGACGAGAGAGAAACTGATAAGAAGATCAAATGCAATTGCACTGACAGTGGAGGATAACACATTGGACCATTTGATAGTACATTGAACCATTTAATGCCTATTGCAAGCAGCAAGAGATTAGACATAAATTCACCCCTCTAAAGACACCACAACTGAATCGTATTGCTGAGAGAATGAACAAGACAATTGTAGAGAGAGATGCTTGCTATCACATGCAAAGCTACCGAAGCACTATTGGGGTGAGGCTCTGATGACTGCAATTTATCTTATTAATCTCTCACCAAGTTATCTTTGCAAAGTGATATTCCTAATAGGGTTTGGTACAACAAGGAAGTCTCATATGACCACCTAAAGGTTTTTAGGTGCAAGACCTTTATTCATATTCCTCAAGATAAAAGGTCAAAGCTTGATGCAAAGACACGACAATGTATCTTTGTTGGCTATGGTCTAGATGAGTTCGGCTATAAGCTGTATGATCCTATAGCAAAGAAGGTAGTCAATAGTCGTGATGTTGTGTTTGTTTAAGACCAAACAATTGAGGATGTTGTGAAAGCAAAAGTGCATGTTCCTCAGTAGCAAGATATGATTGATTTATGCCCAATTTCTGCAGCTCCAACTCCACAACAAGCTGAAGGTGATGTTGTAGATGATGTACATTAAGATATCCAAGGTACAGGTGATGAAAATGCTCCTCAACAGCATGTGTTTGATGTTGAAATTGATGATCCAAATCAACAACCAATAGTACCAGAAGCTCCACCAATAGTTCCACTCAGTAGATCCAGTAGAGATCAATTCCTTTCACCAGGTGAGACCCTCCATGGTGTCGGGAGGGTTGGCTTTGTACCTCCACATGGAGGTGAAGAGGAGCCCAACTACAACCCACAAGCCCAACACTTATGGTATGTTGATATGCTTCTTAATCAACAGTTGAGATGCCTCCTTGAGAAGAGAAGAGAACACATAAAAACCCTAGCCACACATTGCCTCCTTTAGTGATAGCTCTAGCTGCTGCTACTGTCAGTGTGTGAGACAGAGCTGTGAGACCATGTGGAGGTTACCCTATGGTTGTGATGAGTAATTGACTTTTGGATTAGAGTTGTGTAGAGGTTGAGTTTGGTTTTTGAGGGTTTTGCAGAGGTTTGCTTTCTAGCTGCTGACTTCATGGCCTACAACTTCTGGAGCTTTTGTTGTTTACGTCTTGGTGGTCGACAGGTCTGGTTAGTTCAATCGGTTGTGTTTGACTAGGTGGTCGGATAGTCCAATCGACAAAACACCACAGGGTGGGCGATAGCTTCAGTGCCTGAACGATCATGTGTGATCAATGGTCGTAGGCTGTGGTGTTTGGTAGTCATAAAGCGTGGCGATCTATAGTCGTAGCGATCAGGTGCAGAAGTCGTAGCCTGGTGATTGATGGTCGTAGTTTATGTCCTGGTCGTGATCGGTAGTCGTAGCCTTGTGAGTGGTGATTGTAGCCTCTGCTAGTCATCATCGATAGTCATAAGCTGAGTGTCTGATGGTCATAGTGATTGGTCGTAAGTAGTCGTAGCTTCTGCTGAATGTGAGCGATAGTCGTAGCGATCGGTTGTGACCTGTGTGATTGATAGTCATAGCGACCTATGAGGTAGTCATAGCCTCCGTAAGCGGTGGTTTTAGAATCTAATACATGGTTGTTGTGTCTGCTACATGGTCGTAGTGGCCTGCTGTGTGGTTGTAGGCTACTGGTAGGATCTCGTGGGCTACGAGTACCTCATTTCTTGTACATCCCAGTACTCATAAGTTATATCAGATAGATCGTGAGCTGAGGTTGCTCACTAGAATATTGGTGTTCTGATCAAGGTTGACCAGGGTGTTTGTTGCTTTGTGCACATGAGGTTATTGCTTGGTTTTAGGATTAGAATCAGTAATTTGGATGCATATATTTTGTTTATGTAAATTGATGACCTTTATGTATGGTGCGGTGCTACGTGATGGTTTACTTGTTGGTGTTGGTTGCAGGACTTTAGAAGCTAGGTCATGATGCGGTGTAGGAGGACCGGGACTAGGCACAGGGAGGTGTTGAGGTCCAAAATAGTCAGGAAGACGCCGAAGATGACTGAGGCTTGCGAGGTGGTTACAAGCCAGGACGACGAGAAACCGAAGCGAGAGCTACCTAAGGTGGACATGATGGGCAACGGCGAGGTGAACTGGGACTAGGCTCAGGGAGGAGTCGAGGTCCAAATGATCAAGGATGCCAAGTGCCGTCATGCACGAGGAGAAGCACGTGGTGTGCTAAGTGACTTGGGTCGTTTGCAAGCGAGGACGGTTCGGTAGGATCCGGTGCTTTGAGAAGCATGCATTAGTGAAACCCGGTGTTATGTGGGGTTAATGGGTTATCCCCAGTTTGAACTAATGGTAGGATCCATTAGGTCTAGGGTTCATTTGTGAGCCTATGAAAGGGGAGGGGAGGCAAGAGCTAGGGTTGAAAAGGTTGGCTAAGCCTTGGTGGCTGGCACCTCTCCCTCCCATGGGAATTAGGTTAGAGAGAGAGTGTGGGCTCTAAACTTAGAGCTTGGGCCTCCCATGGGGAGTGGCTATGAAACCATTCATCTGAGCAAATACATCAATCTTTGATCGTCGTTTTGTGTATCTCTTCTCTATTTAAGTCTGCTCAGCTTCGATTTGGTTCTTCCTCTGTTCTTCTTTTTCCTAGGTTCTTCGGTTATGTGCCTTTTCTTTCTTGATCTGTATGTTCTTGTTTTGATCTCATGGATGTTCTGAATCACAGTGACAAGTGGGGATATAACCAAAGCCATCTTGGCTATCCTTGACCACGAGCGATTCTGATCAACGACTTCATTTTAGAACATAGTTCTTGTGTGCTAGATCGATTCGAAAAGAGGACTCAGCTTGGTTAATATGTTTTCAATTCAAGATTGGAGTAGCCTCTTAAGACCTTAAGCAATTTGCATACAAAGTTTCATGGTCATTTGATCTTTTAATCAAAAGATATGTGGATTTTAGATCATTGGGTCATGCGCCCGTGTGTTGCTTTGTTCTTCTGAATCATTATCGACCGCTTCTGGTTTCGACCACGGTCAAGTCTTAGATCACATCGCGTCTTATTTCGACCACACTTGTTTCCAATTTCTCGATGGTCGTAGATTGCATGGTCGTGCGCCTCCACTGCTTTTCGAGTTGTTTACGACCGTAGATGGTTACGAGTACTTGACAGTCGTCGATCACGTCTCATGATTGCTCTGTTTTGAGATCATTTTCTTCTCTCTCAATCTTTCTTTGATCCAAGATTTTTGATTTGATTTCTTCGATGTAGCTACTTGCTGTGACATGTGGGATTGTACTCAAAGCCATCTTGGCTATTATCTCTTGACAAGCATGGTTGGTCCATCTGTTCGATCTCAGGTCTCTGTTTTTGTGCACCTTTGATCAAATCTCAAAAAGGTCTCAACTGGCTTACTATGTTTTCAATCCAAGATGAGATTAGCTTCTTGAGACTTTAAGTTACTTATGTACAAATTTTTGTGGCCATTTGATCTCTAAATCAAAAGATTTGATGTTTTCAAATCTAGTGGTCGTGCACCTCTTTTGTTATTTCTAGTTGTTCATGACCACAACTGATCTCCTCAATGGCCTTAAGTAGTGTGGTCGGGCGCCTCTGGTATTTCTAGTCATTTACGACCACATCTGGTTTCGATCACTGAATGGTCGCAGATGTCTCGGTCACATTCTGAACTGTTACGACCACATCTAGTTTCTATCACTGAATGGTCGCAGATGTCTCGGTCACATTCTGAACTGTTACGACCACACACTAATTTTCGTCTGCACATGTTTTCTGTCCGTCCTTTGGTTATCGACTACAGTGGTGTCAACCATTCATTGGCCTTTGACCACGTAGTTTATGATCGTGTCAGTCTTTGACAACACTGGTTTCCGACCACTCATTTGTCCTGAACTACGCTGGCCTTTCAACTGTAAATTGGACATCGACAACGTTGGTATCGACCACGTCAGTCTTCGACAACATTGGCGTTCGACCACATTGGTTACAACCATGTTGATTTCAACCACGTTGGTTACGACCACGTTAGCTACGACCATGTTGGTTTCGATCACGTTGGTTACGACCACGTTGGTTTCGACCATGCTGGTTTCAACTACATTGGTTACGACCACAGTGGTTTTGACTACATTGGTTTTGACCATGTTGGTTTCGACCACATTGGTTACGACCATAGTGGCTTCGACCACGTTGTCTGCCTTTCAACCACGTTGCTTTTCTCAGCTATCTAGTTGTGTTTAGTTTGGCTGACCGGTGCTTTCCGACCAGTAGTCGTAATCGACCATGTGTGCTTCCGTCGAGTGGTTGTAACTCGACCACGTTCTGCTCTGATATGGCTATACTGAGCTCTGTGCTTCTTTGATTTTTCAAGTGGACTACTTCCTAATCTTCATAGCTTTGTAGCTATCGGTGTAAAGGATTTATAAATATTTGAGAAAATTTAAAGGCACCATTCAAACCCCCCCCCTCTGGTGCATGTCCGGTCCTACAAGAGCAATAGACAACACCCACGACAAGAGAGGGGAGAAGAGAATAGAGGAGAGAAGTGAAGCTCTATCCAGTTGGTAGCTCTTTCCAATATTTTCAAGCTTATGTTTGGAGGTCCAAATGTGGTTGGATTGACTCTAAACTTGGTGAGTTTAATCTACACTAGAGGACTTCTATTTGATCAGTTGGTTTGAGGATTGGTTGATTAGAGCACAGGATTTGAGAGAGGTTTATTCAGTTCGGTTTACAGTGAACTCACAGGTATGTAGTCTTGGTAGTTGATCAGTTTGAGGGGCTAAATTATGTTGGATTGGACTAAAATTTTGATAGAATGTTAAGAACTCATTGAACTATAATCTTGCTAAGTTCCACACAATTTTGGTAAGTGGTTTTCAAGATATGAACTGGATACCAAACTGGATAGAAACAAAACTACTCTGTTTTAGCTTATTTTAGCTACCTCTTGTTAGCTCTTGTCAAGTGTGATTATTATTAATGATGATGACAAGTTTGTAACTTGATGATGATGTTGCTACTGTTTTAATCTCTAGAGGTTCTAGAGATGACTCTATTGTATCCATTGTTGCTAATAGTGAAAGTTTGGAGTGGACCGGTTGGTCCTGTGTTTTTTCTCCTCTCCTTGAGGAGGTTTTTCATGTAAATCACTATGTCAATTATGCATGTTTATTTATTATGTCTACTGCTTACTTGTTGGTTTAAGCTATCCTCAAACTTTAATACAAGATGATGGGTTGAATTATGCATTGTTGACGTGCAGATGATTTGTGCATTATAGCTGTTCAACCCTATCATGTTCTCTATCTTTAAAAGAAAAATGTGAAAGGGAAGGAATAGAAAAATGTGAAAGGGAAGGAATAGAACAAGGAAAGGGCTCACAAACATACACATATGTTGTTACCTCTCTGATCATCGAGGGAACACTGAAAGATGAAGGAAGAGAGGAGATAAAAACATTCTACAATTTTGCCCTACATCACATATAAGGTACCCCTACATGTGGTAAGTGGATGGATTGAGTGGATGTAAAACCATGTGGTGGTAACCCCATAAGAGTGATGGGTATTTGATATTGCTTATGTCTTATTTTCATTGCTTGATTTTGATTTTTGTCAATTTTCTATTTGAGTCTGGCGGTCTGACTAGCCCTAGAGTGGTGGGTTGATCGACCGCTGCCTGGTGGTCAAACCAATGAGTGATAGTACTGGCTCTTTGTTGGCGATAGCTATTTTTCAGAGAAGGTCTTTTGGGAGTTTTTTTTGTCTTAGGCCCATTATGGTAGTACCAGCTTTGGGTGTGCAGTCTGACTGGCCATTGTATGGTTGTTTGATTGGCCCTGTTATGGCAGTTTTACCAGCTTGGTGGCTACAGTCAAACTGGCCCTGTATCGAGATGCTGTTTAAGGTGAGTTGTTCATGGGTTGTTTGGTTGTTAGTCATGGCGGTGTCTATGCAGTGTTAGTCATGGGGTTTCCATGCGTGTGAGTCATGGGTATGTCCATGAATGTGTTCTGCTGAGTCAAGTGTATGTTATTTGTGCTCAAATTGATCTCTTGTTTTTTGGTGTGTAGGTCATTTGATGATGGATTATGGATAGCGGCAAGACTAAAGCTTGGTGACCATGAAGTGTCATGTAAGTCTTAATGGAGCATCATCTCAAGCTGAGAGCACGAGAGAATGACATAGGTCATGAAGATGTGGTGTGTGCATGTGGTGTGCTAATTAGACTTGTGTGTTTCAAGTGGTGATGTTCATTGGAGCAAGTGTACGATTTTGGCGGCAAGACATTGGCCATCACGAACTGTGGTGTAATACAATGTGCCATAGGACTCGAGCGCTTCAAGTGGTGACAGTCTTGGCTCAGGTGTATAATCTTGGCAATGAGGTGTTGGGCATCACATCTTTGTGAAGACCAGTGGGTGGCAATTGAGAAAATTATCCAATACCAGGTGGATTGGCTGTTTGCAAAACTACGACGTTGGCCTAAGTGGTTTAGGTCACATGTTTGTGGTTGAATGTGTTATCAAGCTTGTTGAGCGTTTGGAAGTCACACTTTAGAAAGCATGCAAGTGTTACCGGATTTCTCCAATTGTAAGTTGTGTGATCTACTGAGATATGGCTAGTTTGGTGTGATGTGGAAGTCTACACCATATATACTTTTTGAGCTGAGGAGAGAGAGAGAGAGATTTTTTAGAACATATGAGAGATTTGGGTTAGGGTTTCCTTGTGTTGGTGTCTTTTGTGTGTGCTTTAGGCTTAGGGCTCTGCCATGCTGAGCAAGTAGCTATAAAAGCAGTCCTCTCCAAGTGAATTGAACATCCAAGTTTGCCCAAGTGAGTTGTGCCATAGATCTTTTCTTGTGCTTTTAATTTACTTGGTTTTCTTATTTAGATTTCTCTCCTCTTGATCTTTCCTAATGCCAAAGACATGTAAGAGGTGAAGATGTCTCTTAGATATTAGATCCCATCCATTTAGACAACTTTATTGGGAAGTTTTGAGTTTGCCCTATTTTTCTCAAGAGAGTAATGATTTTGGGATTTTACTCTTGTGAGGGTTTTGGATTTAATTCATGTTTTGATCTAGCTTGTTATGATATGTAAGAACCCATATAAGATCATCTAAATCATCAAGGACTCATGAGTAAGAGCATATCAAGGTTTCCCTCTTTTGCCCGATTTTGATGCAACTTTGGTGTCAATCTTCACAATTCATGATTGGAATAGGTTCCTCATATCCTAGAAAGTGTTTGTGCCAAGTTTCACTACATTGGATAAGTGGTTTCAGAGTTGGATCTTTTCTTGGATCGTGTGTAGTGATGATTGTACTGTTATTCGATAAGCGATCAGATCACAAGGAGCCGAGCGATCCGATTGGAGCATGGTCGTACTGGTGCAATTAGACTAGTGTGGTCAGACTGGAGCCCAAGGTGGTCTAACCGCAAGGCAGTTAGACTAGCACCACTAGCGATCCAACCACCGAGCAATCAAACCAATGAGTTGCCAGTAGTCAGGCCAGTTTGAGACAGGAAGTCTTAGTGGATTTTGGCTTGTGGTTTTGTGTGCTTGTGGGTTGGTTTTTCTGCTGTGTGTTGTTGTTGATGCTTGGAGAAGATTTTGAAAAAGTCATTCACCCCTCTAACTCACCATATCTAGCCCCTCTGACTTGTCATACCTAGTCCTACAATCGGTATCAAAGTCCGATTAGCTCTTCTTGATAGATTTTGACTGATCTTTTGAGCAATGGTGGAGGAGAGGCATCACAACAAGCCTCTTATCTTTGATAGGGTTGACTATCCCTATAAGAAGATAAGGAGAAGATAAGGATGGGGATGTATATCCAAGCTCAAGGCTTATCCATTTGGAATGAAGCGAGAAGTCTCTTTCTTGTGCCTGCCAATGATGTGATCCTCGATGTTGTTTAGTTAGCTGAGGTTGAGGCAAATGTGATGGCATGCTACTTCTTGATCCAAGCCCTTGGAAGAAATCTATTTAGTCGGGTAGCTCATCTTGCATCCACATGTGAGATCTAGACGACCCCATCTGATTACCATGAGGGAACATCAGGAATCAAGAAAGTACATGAGACCTAGTTCAAGGACTACCAGAAGTTGGAGGTAGAATCTGGAGAGTCCATCATTTCCTTCTTTTGTAGATTCTACAATATCCTGAGTAATCTAATATCTATGGGGGTTACTTAAAGCATCTCCAACAGTATGAGCTAGTTACTAGCTCTAAGACAACTTCTCCAATAGTACTAACTTTTAGCACATAGCTCATAACATAAATAGCCTCACATGACACTCTAACATAATCTTGGAATGTGTGTATGAGTCTAGCTCTTGATCAAGAGCTAGCTTTTCTCTCTCTTCTATTAAAATATGAAATAATATGCTTAGAGCTAGCTCATAAGAGCATCTCCAACAGTATGAGTTAGTTACTAGCTCTAAGACAACTTCTCCAATAGTACTAACTTTTAGCACATAGCTCATAACATAAATAGCCTTACATGACACTCTCACATAATCTTGGAATGTGTGTATGAGACTAGCTCTTGATCAAGAGCTAGTTTTTCTCTCTCTTCTATTAAAATATGAAATAATATACTTATAGCTAGCTCATAAGTTATTGTTGAAGATGTTCTAAGTCACTATTGAAGATGCTCTTACCAAGAAGCTGACAATGTGGCTCGGCTTTAAATACTCTCGACATAGCATGGCGACCGACACAGCTCTCGGAACTTAGGGTTGTACTGCTCGCTCGCCACCACCTCCGCCACCAGCACGCACTCCAACTCGAACCATTGGCACCCTGGCGCCCCTGCTCGGGGGACACTTCGGGGGACCAGCCCACGGCCGTGCAGGCTCAGGTCATTGAAGGTGTCGACAAAGCTGGCCGTGAGCAAGATGGACAGATCGAGAGAGCTCGATTCGGGAGAGAGAGAGATTGATTTGGGATTGGGGAGAGAGAGAATCCATTCAGGAGAGATCAATTTATTTTCTCTCTGAGAGACACGGTGGGTAAGTAGGAGTCTTGGAGAGGCCAGTTGGTGGATGGGCTGAAATTTTTAGCCAAATTGGATTTTTTTTCACGGTGGGTCGAGAAATACAAATTTCGCCGAAGTTCAGCCGAAAATGTTTTCCGTGCCTGAAAGTATCCCAATATCTAATCCACGACTGGATTTTTAAATTATGTCTATTGCAGTTGCATTATGATTTTTTTAAAAAAATTATGTCTATTGCATTTTCATTATGATATTTGTACTTCATATTTAGTACTGCTTACCCCATTTCTTGCTGTAGAGCAACAGCAGAGTGGCTCTGAAAGTTCTTTTCAAGAGCCAACAGAAGCAATCCCAGGTGGAACATCAGCTGCGTCGCGAAGTGGAGATACAGAGCCATCTCAGGCATCCAAACATCCTGCACATGTATGGTTACTTTTATGACCAGGTCTAGACAGGCACCATCCTGTTGCAGATTTCTGTTGTTTTAATTTGTCCTCTTATCCTCTCACCATTTTCCTTTTTTCAGACCCACGCTTAATCCTGGAGTATGTGGCCAAGGGGGAACTTTACAAGGAGTTGCAGAGGTGTTTCTCTGAAAGACGGGCAGCGACAGTAAGTAGATGCTGTCAATACGTACGCTGGTTTGAATTTAGGCTGTTGATCATTTGCTTTATTGGTGGTGCACTATGTTACCATGGTTGCTTGTTTATATATTTGCTGTTTCCCCCAGTACATTGCATGATTAGCAAGAGCTAATTTACCTCCATAGCAAGCATGTAATCCATAGAGATATTAAACCAGAGAATCTTTTGATTGGACTCGAGGTATTTGGCTAACCTGCCTGGTGCTACTAAGGTTCGGTGCTTATATCCTGCTTCTATGGACAGGGGAAGCTAAATATTGCAGACTTTGGGTGGTCTATGTGTTGTGTACCGGGGTCATTTCGGAAATTTTCCAATTGAGAAAAAGGAAAAAAAGGAGGACCCACCTGTCGGTGAACCAAGCGAAGGGATAAGGGGATGAGACGTGGTCTCCTCCTACACGTTCATGTCTCTTCCGATCTAAAATCATGGAGGCGGTGATGGCTCATTCCTCAGATCCGATCTAAGAAGTGGCGGTTTTGGCGGAGAGGTAAGAGGCGCGAGCTGCCAGGCCGTTGGTGGCCACAGTGCCGATGGCCTCTACGGCTCTACCCCTCCTCCTCTCGGCTATAAAAGGAGGTCACCTCCTCCTGTTAATCACATCGGAAAAACGGTGAGCACTATCTCTTCAATCCCCTTTTCTTCTTCTTGATTTGGCTTCGGAGTTTGGCCTTTGGGCTTCTTCGTCGGTCCTTAACTACCGGCGGTGATTCTTGGCCCCTGGTGCTCAATGGTAAGGCACTTGGCCGATGCTTCTCATGTGCTTGTGCGGCGTCCCCTTCACCTTGGCTTTGTCGGCTTGGTTGTCCCAAATGGCAAAGGAGGGCATTGTATCTCCGGCTCGCTCCTCTCTTGCAGTGGAACAGAGGTGTGCTAGGTTTTTTAGGTCAGCATCCTCAGGTGTGCCTTGCCTGATCTTGGTGGCTTCGAGTGCCATCTGCACTGTGAGATTTTCGATTACTCCTTTGCGCATTTCATGTCTTGTGAGCCGTACTACTTGGTTACATTCTGTGAATTGCTCTTGTACCAGGAGACATTACATGCAATGCTTGTGGGCTATAGGATTAATTGCTCTGTGACAAAACTTGTCGTATACTAAAACTGATTTGATTATCAAGTCAAGATTTGTGCTCTATTGTTTGTTCTTTCTTTTGTCATTTGATTCTGAGCATTTTGGTTGATTACTGTCAGGTCTGCTGGCTATTATCCTTATTGTGATCTCTAGTTTCATAATCCTGTAGCTTTTCCGATTCTTCAACTGAAGTTCTCGCTGGTTTAGATAATCTGTGATCATGTGTTAAATAGATGATCATCTAATTTAAAAGATAATAAGAAGACTGCTAATTGAGGTCAGTTTGTGGGTTCTTTGTTGCACTGACAGTAATATGTTTGAATGCTCATTTATGTGATAGCACAATAAAGCCAATTTTAGAGCTCGTAATCTTAATTTTGATTGTCATTTCAATTAGTGAAGAGTATCGACATATAAGTGGAATGGCCAAGATTAAGTCTTGTGTAACCCTACATCTGAGAGCACTAATCAACATTAAAACTTGTGCTCTATGCTAGCTTTAATTGATTCCTTGTTCATGATAATGCTTTACATGATTAGTTCGGCAGTAATATTAGTTCATATATTGAATATATGTTTTAATATAAATGGCATGGTAAAATTAAATGTTTATATGCAATTTATGTTATTTTTATACTGCTTGAAATATGCTTTAATAATGCTCAATTATGCTGGAATTAAATCTAATTACATGCTTATACCACAATATTTACAACACTATGCACACTTTCAATCGCAGAAGGACAACGTGTGGAACACTAGATTACCTTCCACCTGAAATGGGTAAACTGGTTTCTGTTTATGTCTGTCTTACATAATAAGATTTTAATTGTCAAGTGGTGCAATTTACTCTGTTGGCTCTTAAATTGTTGTACTTTCTGAAGTTGAGAAGGCCGATCATGATCATCATATTGATATCTGGAGCCTGGAAATCTTGTGTTATTTCTTTATGGGATGCCACCCTTTGAAGCAAAAGAACATTGTAACACATATCGAAGGTAATCGCCATGTTATTTGTATGTTTTGTCTTGGTTCGAGTGCTCTACTTACAAACCTGAGTTACCTGACTGCTTCGTTCTTATCAGAATTTTGCATAATTTCTTCTTGTCCTAAATACTATGTGCTATCTTGTACACATGACAGTAAAAGTTGATCTGAAGATTCCTTCAAAACCATTTGTTTCTGCTGGAGAGGACTTAATTTTACAGGTGATGGCATTCACAAGCCTTCCAATGACGAACAGATTTAGGGGCTGGGTGGAACGCAAGAATTTTGCAGGAAATATTATAATTCCTACAGGAATGCTACGAAATTCTCCGTTGCAACAGGACCTTGGTTTTTGGATGTTCTACATATTAAAATAGCAGAATTGAATCCCGTGTGACCTCTCAGATGCTTTTAAAGAACCCGACAAACAGCATTGCCCTTGACAAGCTACTCCAGCAACATTGGATACTTCAAAACGCGGACAGAGGATAAATTGTGCACAGTACCGCCCTTCTTCAATCAAGGAGATCTTGATTCTTTCTCAAGACTTGTAGGGTCCAAGTGTTAACCTACGCGCGCAAGCTGGTATTCAGATGTATCCAGATACTTTGTTCCTGTCCAGACGTTCTTTGGTGCTTCTGCTTGTGCTCGCAAGCCTTTGCTTTCCTCAATGGAAAGAAGTGAAGCCTGTGTGTATATAATGCCCGGTGCTAGTATGATTGTGTGAATGCAATCAAACAGCACTTAGTTAAAAGGGAGATATATAGATATGAAATACCTACTTATTTCTGTAAATGTGTTAACAGCCTGATTATTACTCTTGCTTTACTGGGTTTTGAGGGGAAAAATTGATCACCCTTGACATCTTGATATGTTAATGTGATTTGATAAAAATGGTCTTAAATACTCGTTTCAAAAAAATGTGCTAAATAGATATGGGAACAACTATGTTGCTCTATAACAAGGAAAATTTTTGCAAACTAGAGAAGATTATTTTGAAGCAAAAGGTCAGACAGGTATTCTCCGCTTGACATTACTGGTCAATTGATTTTGCAAAGATTGCATTTAATTTGGATTGTTTTCTGGAAGTGCCACGAAAATCAGAAGTATTACAGGTATTAGTGCGATAGTTCCGTTTTATGAAAATACCGCAAGCATAAGTACGGTAGTACCATTCAGCGGAAGTATTAGGATGAGTTGCGGTACGTTTTTTCTAGAGAGGTCCAAGTGAGGTTTTTAACATGCGGAAGTACCGCTTTAGGGAGCGGTAGTACCGCAGAGCAGAAGTACCGACATGGTAAGTACGGTACTTCTGCTCTTTCTAGAAAAATAGGATTTTAGATAATTGAGTCATTGATTAAGTTGGTTTAACCTAGGTCATTGGATTAAGGGTGCATGATGCATGTCTTGGTTAATATTGGTCAAGTTGTGAGAAAGTTGTGCATGGAAATGATTTCTTTGTTTTTGAATGTGCAAGGTCGTTTGGAGTCAACCATGGTCAATGGCAAGAATCGGGGTTAGGCTCATAGAAGAGTTGAGGCCCAGAATGATTGAAAATGTTGGGTGATACAGTGAGCTCAACCATGGCACAACAAAGACAGGAATGTTGAAGGCGAGTTCGAACGGTGGGATCGCACTATGTAGCTTGTACAGGCCAAGTGAGCCATGGTTCGATGGAATCAGGACGGGAGAGACTTGGCCACACGTGCCAAACTAGTGATGCACTTACACGTGGCAAGCATGCCGATTACTTGCAGTGGTTGGTGATGACTGGGTTAAGAAAGGGTATTTTGGTAGTTTAACCAAAATACTGGAAACCATCTTGGATTAAAACTACGGCGCATGGGCGATGCGTTGGAGAGCAGTTTAGGTCAAGGTGGAGCTGGTTGGATCAAGGCTAAGATTTTAGAAGATGTACACTTATGCGCTTTGAAAAGCACGCATAAGTAAACTTGTGAGAGTAAAACCCGTGTATGTGAGGTTAACAGGTTTCCCCTATTATAATAGTGGATAGGATCTATTAAGCGATGTAGGTGGTTAGTTACCCACCTATAAAAGGGTTTGGAATGGAGACATGTAGGATTAACCATCCAACCCATCTCTTGTGCTCTCATCTCTAAGGTTAGGGTTTGAGAGTGAGTGGCTTGTATACTCTTTGTCCTCTAAAGTAAAGTGGCTGTAAAATCTACCTTCTCAAGTAAGCAATATATCAATTGTTTTGCATCTCTTGTGTCTCTCTTGCTTTTAATTGATGTGCTTGACTTTTGATTGGCTTTGATCTCTCTTCTTTCTCTCTTGTGATCTTGCTGTACCAAGAACATGTAAGATATGGAGATAATCTTTGGGAATGCATCTCCACCTATCTAGACACTTTGATAGCAAGATTCATAAGAAAACCTAGTTTTGTTTGAAACCGTGTTGAAAACATTGTTTATCCTGATTTTACTGCAGCAGTGGAAGTACCGCAGTTACTGTAGTAAGTGGTAATACCACAAATTTAACTACAGTAGTTCCGTTTTCGCTAATTGTTCTTGGGTTTTTAGTATTTCTAATCGCTAGTTTTTATGGTGGTCTTTCATTGTAATCTTCATAGCTCTCTAGCTATTGAATTGAAGTATTTGTGAATATTTGGGGAAATTTTCAAGGCACCATTCACCCTCCCCTCTATTGCCATCTTTGGTCTTTCAATTGGTATCAGATCCCAGTTTGCTCTTTTCATAGATCTTAACCGGTCTTTAGGAGTCATGGTAGCAGACAAGTATTCCACCAAGTCTTCTATCTTCGATGGGGTTGACTATCCCTTTTTAAAAGAGTATGATGGAGTCTTACATTCAGGCTTAAGGCTGTGTGATATGGAAGAAGGTTAAGACTCGGTTTGTTGTTCCTGCCTTTGAGGACATCACAGTGTTGAATACACCAGATGTTGAGGCGAATGCTAGGGCAAGGAACATCATCATTTAGAGTCTTAGAAGAAATGAGTTTGATCGCGCCTCTTATCTCTCGTCGGCTTATGATATTTGGGTGACCCTTGATGTATACTATGAGGACACCAAACAAATCAAGACTATCCGACAGGACTAGTATAAGCAAAGTATAACAAGTTTGCGATGCTTGATGGTGAGTCCTTAGATAAGTGCCTTGGCACGTTTCATAAGATTTTGAGCAATCTCCGAGCTGTTGGTCTTACATACTCAGACTCAGACAATACTCGCTAGATACTTTCTGCCTTGAACCTCAAGGTTTGGGAGATGAAAGTGACCACCATCAAAGGTATGACTGATTTGTCGACCTTAACTTTTGATGCATTGTATTCACACCTTAAGACTCATGAGATCGACATCGTCTCTCGTAGGACGAAATCACAGTCGATGGCTTTGGTCACCGATCCCACTTCTATTTCTGGAGCATCTTTTGATGGTGCTTTGGGTTTCTCTTTAGCTGTTTGTGCGAGATGAGTGATGACCAGCTCGAGTAGTTCCAAGATATTGAACTAGCCCTCTTAGTCAGAAAGTTCTCTCATGTATATAAGATGGTTAGGGAGAGAAAGAGAGGAGGCCTGGTGATCTGCTTCTAGTGTGGTGGCCCCAACCACATTAAAGCGAACTGCCCTAAGCTGGAGAAAGATAAGAATGATTACTTCCTCCCGTGACAATTGTGATGTTTGTGCTTCCTTACTTAGCGATATGGAGAAACTAAGGACCACACATGATAGTTTAATTTCTGAGCTGGATTTGCTTAAGGTCGAAAATGTTAGTTTGGTAGCTAAGTTAGAGTTGTCTAAGATTGCTCCTTTACATTCTGATTCTATTGAGACTACATTCTGCACCTCATATGAGGATAAGGACAATGCTTTTAGAGGTTGTATACCATGCTCTTTGATCTGCTTGAAATTTGTGATAGTTCTATCAACTTGAAATTAATTTAAAGAAGACGGATCATAAAATTGCTAAAATGCAAGCTGCTTGGCTTGAGCCTATTGTTTATTATGCCAATTACCCAAAATTAACTGCTAAACTTGAATCAATTTCTGAGCAGTTTCAAGACATGTGTAATCACAACAAGAAAATGGCTCAATATGCTTCTAAGACACCTATTAGCTCACCATGCAATAATTGTGAAAAACTAAAATCTAAATTGATTACATTGGATAAAAAATATATAAAGCTAACTAAAGATCTACTAGAGAAGCCACAATCTGCTTGCTCTTTCTATGCTAAAGTAGGGAAGAAATCTAAGAAAATGCAAGGTAATTTTAGAAAGAGTTATGAGGACAAGATGGTTAGGATTAGAACTACCCCTACATGTTTTGTGAAGCCCTCAAGGTTGAGGCAACTGTGCATAAGGAGAGATATGCATGTGCTATTCGATCTTCATCTTCTGGTTCTTCATCTTCTCCTTCTCCTTGTGCTTCATGTGCCTCTCTTTTTCGGGGGTGTGAGTACCTCATGAACACTCTCGAAAAATTTGTCGGAGGCAAGAAAAGGCTCAATCTTATTCTAGACAAATCAAAGATTTGCAAGTTTAATCAAGGACTAGGATATGATTTCTTAGAGGATGTGAGAAAACATCCACCTACTGTTGTTAGAGCTATGGCAGCAGGTGTGATCGAAGTTGCGCCCAAGCCTAAGAAAATTGAGTTTAAGTCTGTAGACTTTGTCCAGGGGATTTCTGGCAGTAAGATTATGCCACCTACTGCTTCGACCTCTTAGAAGGCGAAGCCTCATCATGCTGTTTCGACCTCTTAGAAGACGAAATATCATTGCACCTTATATAAGAAGGATGGACGTGTGATTTGAGTTTTGCTTGAGGCGTGCCAAGATCACAGGAAGAGACCGTGTTCGTGCTTTTAGGGGTTTTCAGGGTCAGCCCCAAACTCGGAGTGCTCCTAAGACCAACACGAGGTCTAGAGTTTAGATAGCTCTCCTAGCTTTCTTGGTTTTAGGCAGCATCGAGAACTTGGTTTTTAGGGTTCTTCTGGTTTTGGTCCTCAAGCTGCTTCTAGTCAAGCTGCTTTTGATTAGCATACTATTGTAGGTCAGACCCGCTCTTCCATAGCGATCAAATCGAGCAGTGGTGTTAGGTCTGCTCCTAGACCTCCTGTGTCTATGAGAGGCGGAGTGCATAGTGTCACGAGAGATCAGTCTTTTGTTTCTGTGACTAGATCTAATGCTCATTGTGTGACTCGGTACTAGGTTCATAAATCTGCTCTTATTTACCCAAGTACTGAGCCACCGATGTCTTCTTCTATTTGATTCAGGTCCATCAGGCTGGGAAAGGAGAGGTTTAGCTTGTCGACTTCGGCTGTTCTCGACACATGACCGGAGACTCCCGTTGGTTCTCTTCCCTAGTATGAGCTTTAGATGATGAGACAATCACCTCTGTAGACGCTTCTTCTGGTCGAGTCATCGCTAAAGGTACTATGCGCATTAATGATTCATTCATTCTTAAGGATGTTGCCTTAGTGAGTAAGCTGTGTTATAATCTGCTATCTATTTCTGAGCTTACTGATGATGATTTCGAGGTAAGTTTCATAAAAATGCTTGCAAACTTCGTGATTCTTCGAGAAGTCTTGTTTGCAAGATTGCTAGGTTTGGGAGGATCTTTCATGCTGATTTTGTTGAGTCTTTTGATAATTCTGTCAGGTGCTTTGCAAGATTGCTAGGTTTGGGAGGATCTTTCATGCTGATTTTGTTGAGTCTTTTGATAATTCTGTCAGGTGCATAGTTGCTTTATAGTCCTGTAATCTCTTTGTTGGCATAGGAGATTTGGTCACATTGGTTTTGATCACTTGACCTGAGTTAGTGACCACGGTCTCATTCATTGTCTGCCGAAGCTCAAGATAGTCAAAGACTTAGTTTGTGCTCCTTGTCGGTATAGTAAGATGGTTGCTGCTTCTCACCCTCCAATCACTATGGCTATGACCGACACACCAAGACAGCTTCTTCATATGGATACTGTTGGTCCAGCTAGAGTGCAGTCGGCCAGTAAAAAGTGATATGTTCTTATTGTGGTTGATAACTTCTCGAGATTTTCTTGGGTGTTTTTCTTAGCCTCAAAAGATGAGACCTTCAGCCATTTTTGTGGTTTGTTCAGTAGGTTGTCCATTGAACT
This sequence comes from Dendrocalamus sinicus, assembly GCA_036346575.1. Taxonomy (NCBI): domain Eukaryota; kingdom Viridiplantae; phylum Streptophyta; class Magnoliopsida; order Poales; family Poaceae; genus Dendrocalamus; species Dendrocalamus sinicus. The sequence continues at coordinate 5,974,046 of CM070653.1, read as the reverse complement.
CCCTGGTGCTTTACAGGTGATCTACAGTGACAATGGCACAGAGTTCAAGAACTCCTACTTTAAGAGTTTCTGTGATGAGACAGGTGTAGAGCATCAGTTCTCATCTCCACACGTCTCTCAATAAAATGGCGTAATAGAGAGGAAGAATCGTACCTTGGTCGAGATGGCCATGTCGGAACCCGGAGCAACAACTCCTGGATCCTCTGTGTAAATCGCACTAGTCCAGGATCAGCTAGTGCACACAGCGTACAACAAAGATAAATATCAACCATAATGACATTTATTAACTGAATATGGGCATGAATGCCAAAGTTTACATCAACGGCACATAAGCCAAAATTAAGTAATAAGCAGCGGAAGAAAAACCGAAGCGGAAGAAGCCCACTGAGCCTACCCACAGGCAAACGACAGTAAGACGCGGCCTATTCGTCCAGATCTTCACCGTAGTTGACGTCTTCCTTTTCTGTGTGGAAAAAGCAACGTGAGTACAAACTTGTACTCCGCAAATCACCCGGGAAAATGCAACATAATGATAAAGGCTTCAATGGAAGGCTTATAGGGTTAGTTTGCATAAAACAACATTTAATGAAATATAGTAAATAGATTGAAATTGCTGAATTTAATACCGTAGGTAAAAACAATACTTGTAATAGAAATTAATACCGTCAGTGCAGGCTCCGACCATACACCAACCTATCCACGGGCATCCCACCCGGACCATCTTTTCCAAAAGCTCACGTATGGATTCCATCCATCCACACGCTTTCACTGCACAACTCTAATGAATTCCATCCATTCACCAGATTTCAATCTCTCACGGATTCCATCCATCCGTAAGGTTTTCAATCTCTCATGGATTCCATCCATCCACAAGGTTTTCGAAAACATTTTTGAAAATCAAAAGGTAATCCATGAAAAACTTTTACTCAGCATGCCCATGACCGTGGGCACGACTATCAAGGATAGATTATACACTCTGCAGAGGTTGTACAGCTTTACCCACAAGACATGATCATCCCGTTTTGCCACGTGAGTTACACACTTCCTTAGGTGTGCGGCGGGGAGATCACGACAAGGCCTTTACAATGCAAAGCCTTCAACCTGGCCAAGCCAACACTAAGGTTTCACCCAGAAGGAATCCACCTGCATCGGACCCCTCTTGAGCCGAGTGAGACTTCTCATGGCCTACGCCACGCTCACTTTCAACCTCACGAAATGGCTCGGGTTGGGACCGCAAATTATTCAGCGGGGCTGTCCCATACCACCTTGTGGTAGTACGTTAGGGCTTTGCAACAGTAGCTCACAGACCGGTTCTTAATTGACTTAGGCTCAACCACATACCCCCTGTGCACGACAATCAACACTGTGTCTCCGAACAACAGTGCATGACTGCACCCACCACCTAACCATTAGCCTAAGTCTAAACCAGATTTTATATTTTGTTTCAAAATATTTTATCATCCTTCTTGACTCTCCGAAGTCAAGAATACATCTCAAAAGTTTATCATTTTATGTGAAAAGATACCACAAAATCAAAATTATGTCTAAGCAGGTCTAAGCATTTGATTTAAAATTCTCTAGTCAATACTAGTGTACTAACTAGAGTTTGATTCTAAGGTGACAAGGTATAAGGATTTGCAATGTCAAAGGAGGTATTAACAAACAGGTATTAACTAAAGTTAAAACTGAATTGAAATGCATTGAATAAAATTATGCATGCAATATAATTTAAATCAACATAATTTTATTTGCAAACTGGGATCAACATGATCAAGGAGTGTGACTTGCCTTGTTCTGCAGTCTGGTGTGAGTCATCGAATTCTTCCAAATCGTCGTAGTCTACACGCGAAGAACCAAAGCGAACAAATTCAAATAAAATCCAAAAAAATCCAAAAAATTATAAAATATATATTGACGGATAGATTATGATTTTAGATGAATTTATAAGTAAGATTCAATGGATTCGAAGTTCGTATGAGGGAGAACGAATATCTGGAAGTTTTGGACATCACATGAAATGATAACCAAATCCGAGAATTATCTTTTGAATAGTACGGTGCCGGTTAGCTGTGAGGTGGCTAGCGAATGGGCAAAATGGAATTCTGGCAATGGGGCGAAGGTGGTGACACAGGTATGGCGGCGAGGAACGGCGGCAATCACCGGCGGTGAGGGAAAAACGGCAGTGACGCGGCGTGGTAGCGACAACAGCAGGTTGGAGAGATATAGTACCGGGTATGGAACGTGGAGGTGTAAAGTGAGCATGGGGTAGAACATGGTATGGTGAGGCTAGGAAAATTATTGGCGGAGCTGAAAATTAATCGGAGACGATACAATCGACGTTTGAACGACGACCGTAGAGAAATAGGAAAAACTTGATATCTTGGTGCTCGGTGGAGCGAATCCAAAACTATTTGAAAGGTGGCTACCTGGGATGGTTTGGCACGATATGACGCGAACGGATTGGGGAAAACACCACCGGATAGATGGGGACACGAGATGCCATTGGCGGCCATGGCGAGGTGTCGGAGGTGAAAATTTGTGGAGGCTTTTTGGGGAAAGGAAGGAAGCACGGCGTAGAACGCGGCGAGGCAAGTCTAAGAAAAAAATTACGGCATGGGCTAAGGCTTACCGGAGGCGACGAATCGACGTTAGGAGTCACAAACGGCCATTTTTGCGGAAAGCTCAATTCCCGACAATTGGCTCCACGAAAAATTAAACAAAATGGTAGAGAAATTTCTTAGAGGCTAGGACACAATATGACGTGAACAAAAATCGAAGCGCTTACCAAAAAAGGGTGTACGCGCGAAGTTACAGTTTTAGTGTCTGGGCCTGACAAGGTCAACGAGGACTCGGGGAATCTTCAGGTGATGGCGATGGAAGCACGATGTAGAACGCGTCGAGGCAAACTCAACGGTGCAAACGGCTCGACCAAAGGATATCGGATGGTGGCGGAACACGGCGGAGAAGACATTCAACGACCGACGGGTTGACATCGGCATTCCGGGCAAACGGAGAGGAGTTAGCGGGTGAGGTTTGTGGCAAAACGAAGAGGAGAACATGGGGAATGCAGTGCTCACCTTGGTTTTTGTGGAACATGCATGGTCGACTCGCAGCGAGGAGAGAAACGGCGGCACAGTTCGGCCACGGTACTCCGGTGATGCTCCGGCGAAACTCCGGCGAAGGCGAGGGAAGCACCATGTAGAACGCGTGAAGGCGAAGCCAATAGTGTGGTCAAATGTGGCCGGACTCTACTGTAGGCGGCGCAAACAGCCGAAGAACGCCGTTTTGTTGGCGAGAGAAAAATATCGATTGCGGCGAGCAGAAAGAGAGAGAGGCCTTGAGATTTCAGAGGCTTGGTGATGATGAGAAGGGGCACCCGGTACTCCCTTTTATAGGCGCGGAGGTGGACCGGATGGGGAGATCCGCGAGGGAATGTCCTTCGGTGGCATGGCATATTCCCGCGAAATGGACGCATGAAATTGGGGGCTAAGGCTAGGAATGGAAAGCCCTTGATGAGAGGATTCAAATGCATTTTGTTGCGCAAGAAATGGTTGAGAAAATCTCGAGTTCTAGAAGCTTCAAAATCCCGTTCATGGCGCTGCGCGTGCGTGCTCTCGAGCGATTCGTTCACCGGAAGAAGATGAAGTGATGGAGGAGAGAGAAAATAAAATGAAATAATAATTGTTTTTCCGAAAAAAAATAAAATAAAGTCTAAAAATTCCAGAAAAATTCACAGAAATTCCTGAAGATGATTTAGACTTAGAACAAATATTTCCAACTTAAATTTGGTCTTTTAATTTTTTTACAAAAATACATTTTAGCTTTGAAATTGATTTTTTTAAAAAATCCAGAAAAATACGGGAAATCAAGATAAACGCCAAATGATTCCAAATAATTAATTTGAAATAGGATTTTTATAGAAAATCAAAATATCATTCTATTTAATAATATTTTTATGTTTTTTTTATCTAAATTACTTTTCAAATCCGGCGTTTTCTAAAAGCAGAAAATCAGGGCAAATCAAAAATAAACTTTAGGCAACCAACACACTTATTTTTATTTTAAATTATTTAATCCATTATAATTTTTTTAATAAAAACCTGGGCTGTTACAGATGATGCTAGATGAGTATGCTATACCTAGGAAGTTTTGGGTTGAGGCTATAGCCACCATGTGCCATGTTTCAAACAGAGCTTCTCTGAGGGCACAGTTGCATCACACTCCTTATGAGTTGAGGTATGTGCAAAAGCCCAATGTCTTGCATTTTCGTGTGTTTAGTTGCAAGTATTTTATTTTAAAGTTTGGGAACCTAGATAAGTTCGAGTCACGCTCATCTGATGGTATCTTTTTGGGTTACTCGACTTCTTCGCATGATTATAATGTCTAGAACTGTGAGTCTAGTAGGATTATAGAGACCAGTGAGATGACATTCGATGAGGGTAGTCCTGATACTAGGCCAGATATCTCAGGTCCAGTTGTGCAGTCTGAGACCATCTTTGTAGATGATAAGGAGGATAGAGATGAAGGTTCTTTACCTGATCTAGTCTCATCTTCCCTTGAGGTGCCTACGTCTACCACTGCACCTCAGGGAGATTAGCGTTTACCTTCTAGTTCTTCTGGAGCTAGTGACTCTGCTCCTACCTCCATAGCTCATGAGGTAGAGGCTACTTCTTCTCATCCAGGACCTCTCTATCACATTCAGCATCATCATCCTCCAGAGCAAATTAGAGGATATCTTCTTGAGCGTGTCACGTGTTCAAAATCTGACTTATCTCACTTCTATCTACATTTTGCCTTTGTTGCCTCTTTCGAGCCCAAGGATGTTTGTCATGCACTCTCTGATGATTCTTGGGTCAATGCCATGCATGAGAAGTTAGAACATTTCGAGGGGAATAAGTTCTAGTTGCTTGTTGAATCCCCTAGTAGACATAATGTCATAGAAACCAAATGGGTCTTCAAAAAACAAGTAGAGTGAGAATGGGGTAGTCATTCGAAACAAGGCTATACTGATAGCTCAGGGTTTCTTCTAGATTGAGGGTTTAGATTTTGAGGAGACCTTCGCCCCTATAGCTAGGCTAGAGACCATCAGAGTTTTGCTTGCATTCGTAGCGTCTAAGGGCTTCAAGTTGTACCAGATGGATGTCAAGAGTTCCTTACTCAATGGGTATATTGAGGAAGAGGTCTATGTTACAAAGCCTCCGGGTTTCAAGAACCCCAAATATCCAGTACTATAGAATATGGTATCTAGTACTCTTCAGCTTTCTGTCTTTTCCTTAGAGCCTACTCCGATGTAGACTTTGCTGGCTGTAGGATAGATAGGAAGAACACCTCTGGCACTTGCCAATTCATTGGCACTTCTCTTGTTTCTTGGTCTTCTACGTAGCAGTCTAGTGTTTCATAGTCCACCGCAGAGGCCGAGTATGTTACAACCGCTAGTTGTTATAGTCAGGTGCTTTGGATGGTTTCGACCGTGCGAGACTTTGGGTTAGCCATAGATAGTGTTCCTCTCTTTTGTAATAACACTTCTGCCATTAACATTGCCAAGAACCCAGTGCAGCACTCCAGGACCAAGCACATAGATATCAGATATCACTTCCTTAAAGGTCATGTGAAGAAGGATGACATAGTGCTTCAGTTTGTGGAGAGTGATCATCAGTTGGCTGACATTTTCACCAAGCCTTTAGATAGCTCGAGATTCATGACCTTGTGGGGAGAGCTTGGGGTGGTCTGTCCTTATGGCTTAATATGAGGGGGAGCACTTTGTACTTTCTGTATTATATTGTTCATATGCTTCTTTTTCATTCTATTGCACTTTGTTTATTTGGTGTATCTGGGTTAGTCTTTATAGCACAGGCTAGAGTGGTTCTCATTCTCAGTTATTTAGACTTCTTTCTCTCATCATCCTAAGATGCTGCTTATTAGTTGCTTCTCTTCTCATTAGGTTGAGTTCACTCACTTCTTTTAGGTCTAGCGAGGGTTGGGCCTCCTTGGGTAGACAGGGAATGTGTTTACTCCCTAGTATTTTAGATGGCCGGTTGATAGTCCTAGAATCATATGGGGGTAGATGAGAGCACGTCTGAGCCATAGTATTCCTTCTATCTTATCTAAGTTGTAAGAACTGTCATCACTTCTTTCTGTCCAAACTTCTTCCCTCTTACTTATTGTTTTGGTTCAGAGGATTTCATTTGAGATTTTCTAGAGCTTAATGTTGATATAACGCAACTTGAACTAAAATGCTTCTAAAATTAACTCACTTACTGAGGGAGAGCTAGAATTTCTTTTTATTGCGTCATATTTAATTTCAGCAATATGCATTGTAATATAAATACATGGATGCCTGATTATTATCCTTGTGTTACATAATAAAATTCCTTTACATCTTGCCATGACTTGTGCTATATTGCTAGATTTATCATGCCCTTCTATGTGTAGCGTAGCTTTTTCCTTGCTATCTTTATTAAATGTGAACAACTTGAATTAAATCATATCTTGTTAGATCATATGATTAGTCTGGCTCAAGTGATCCTTATATAATTAATGCCATGTCAAATAAGTTGAATCTTAAATCTGCGTTGAGCTTTAGATTGAGCTATACTAGTTCATTAGTGAAGTATGAGTTACAATTAACTCTTTGTTCTTGAATTAAGTCAAGAAAATGCAAAAAGATCTCTTTTGTACAAAAAAAACTGATCTCATCAATTCTTCCTTGTGAGACGGCTTGCAATTGCACTAGGCATTAACTCAGGGGGTTTTGGATGACTAAGATCACTTCCTTAAGCTTTTTGCCTGGAATAGACGTATATGGTTTGAGATCTAGCACATGGCTAACAAAACAAAATCTTGTGAAAATTGGTTGAAGCCAACCAGGAATTTTTGAAAATATCAAATGTGCTAAATTTGCTCAATTTCAAGTGATATCTAGTGCTTGAATGCAATGTCTTAATCTTGATCTTGTAGCACTCTAAATTGACTCAATTATAGATTCTTAGTACCACTTAGAATATTGACATGACTTGACTCATTTTTAGATAGCTTTAACTAGCTTATGATCTTAAGTATAAACAATCCATTTAATTTTAGATTATGGTTTATTTGACTTTAGCGTGACTATATATGGTTTGGCATGATCTAACTAACACTTTCACTTTTCATGGCTTATTGTAATATTTGAAAAGTCACATTGCATAATCTCTATGGCTCCTAATGCTTAAAATGAATAAAATACAACCAGTCCATTTCATCCATGCTCTATCTTCTTCTATGCATCTTGATGACTCTATTGTCAAAAGGGAGAAATATTGGTAAAAATGCATATCTAGAGCATGATTTAGGCTTTGTGCAAAATTTTCCTAATTTAGGAGCTTTTGATCTTATCTCACCATGATCAAGGTCAAATCAAATATAGACCTAGAGTGAGATTTTCTAACACTTTTGAGTAGATATGAAGTTTTTGTGTAAAAATTGCCATTTTCAGCACCTTCTATCCATTTCTGTCTCAAATGGTTATGTTTAGCTTTTTGCAATCTTTCTTTGACCATTTAGAGTTCTCTTTGCAAAATTATTCAATTTGCATTTTTGAAAAACTGCCAATGGGCTCATCAAGGGGAAGATTGAAGGACCATATGAGAAGGTCCATGATACTACTATGATGAACCATTGCAATGTTCGTGGAGTGGTCAATTGGTTTTGCAAAGACTGTATCTGATTTGGATAGTTTTCTAGAAGTGTCAAGAAAATCGGAAATACCGCAGGTATTAGTGCGGTAGTTTCGCTTTGTAGAATTACCACATGCATAAGTGCGATAGTACCGCTCGGCAGAAGTACTAGGTTGAGTTGCGATATGTTTTTTCCAGAGAGATCCAGGTGAAGTTTTCAACGTGTGGAAGTACTGCTTTAGGGAGCGGTAGTACCACAGAGCGAAAGTACCAGCATGGTATGTGCGGTACTTCCGATCTTCCTAGCAAAATAGGATTATGGGGAATTGAGTCATGGATTAAGTTGGTTTAACCTGGGTCATTGGATTAAGCGTACATGATGCATGTTTCAACTAATATAGGTCAAGTTGTGAAGAACTTTTGTCTAAAATGGTCTCTTTGTCTTTGAATGTGCAGATCGCTTAGAGTCAACCGTAGTCAACAGCGAGGATCGGGGCTAGGCTCATGGAGGAGTTGAGGCCCAAAATAATCGAGGATGCTGGGTGAGACAGTGAGCTCAAGCATGGCACGAGAAAGACAGGAATGTTGAAGACGAGTTCGAACGGCGAGATAGCACTATATAGCTTGCACAGGCCAAGTGAGCCATGATTCAATGGAAATAGGACGGGAGAGACTTGGCGACATGTGGCGGGCTAGTGGTGCACCTACATGTGGCAAACATGATGATTGCTTGCAGTGGTTGGTGATGACCAGATTAAGAAAGGGTATTTTGATAGTTTGACCAAAATATTGAAAAGCATCTTGGATCAAAACCGCGGCGTATGGGCAATGCGTTAGAGAGCGGTTTAGGTCAAGGTGGAGCTGGTTGGATGCACACTTATGTGCTTTAAAAGCGTGCATAAGTGACTTGTGAGAGTAAAACCGGCGTGTCGGGGTTAATGGGTTTCCTCATTGTAATAGTGGATATGATATATTAAGGGGTGTAGGTCGCTGGTTGCCCACCTATAATAAGGGTTGGGATGGAAACATATAGTTAACCATCCAACACATCTCTTGTGCTCTCATCTTTAGGGTTAGGGTTTGAGAGTGAGTGTCTTGTGTGCTCTTTATCCTCTAAGGTGGAGTGGCTGTAAAATCTACCTTCTCAAGTAAGCTGATGCGGATACGCTTATGTCTTGCACTTCTTAGTTAAATATATTATTTAACTGGAAGGAATTATTGAGCCGCATTAAATATTATCATGTGAACTCTAATTTAATTGGGTTTTTAACTAATATATTATTATGAAGTATGAGTTACTACAATTTTATTTAATTATATACAGGCCCATACTCGATCTGTACAAACCTAAAGTGAAGATGCGTTTAGAAGGTCTCGTCGACACTAGTGCGTCATCCATCACTTCGAGTGTACAAGATAATGAGGACATTCCAATCGGACTGATTACGCGAGCACGAGCTAAGAAAATTGATCAGCAGGTGGACTCATTGCTTGCCAAATTAAATATTGATTTAGGTGAAAATTGTTTACTGCCTAACGTATATAATTTTCTTATTCTCAGATTTATAAAGAAAGACGAGCTCGAGGCAAGAAGATTGGAAAGGACAACGATGCGTACAACACATGCATGCAAGGATCTGTTTTCACATATGGTTTCCGCATGCATGGATTGAGGAAGGAGCACCTAAAGTCTACATGGAAAACACTATCCCTGCATGAAGCTGCACCATGAGAAAGATAATACAACTCGCTGGCTGTTCGTGTGCGCAAGAAAAAAAAGAAACAAGGAAGAAACAAAAAAAGAAAGAAAGAAAGAAGAAGCTATGGCCTGCTTCTTTCATTTTGTAGTCACGTTATCCATGCATAGTTCGAACTAAAAAAAAGACCTTTTTTTGTGTTTTATGTGGAACAGAGTACGTTTCCGCGTTAATTTCCGTTTGTTACGTACGTGTCGGGTTTTTTCTGTTTGTCAAGTCTGGTTATATATAGGTCTATATACCGTCCTGTAATAGGGAGACCACAGAAAATTAATTTATTATTTTCAGAAAGAGCTATGCGCTTGTTCTTCCTAGGGTTTGGCATAAGATTGCAACCTAGAGGGGAATCGAGCATTCTTCCTGTCGTTCTTGTGTGTCCTTGTAATTGGCTGGAGCGATGGCGCGTCTACTTGGTGGTCAGGTAGACGGGATCACGAGCGTGTGGTTGGTGAATTCTTTTGTCGCAGGTTGCTGTTCTAACAGTAGTTGATGCCATCGATTCGTCAGGTTACACGGATCCAAATTATCTCCATCGATCCTACGCCTTGAAGATCGGGTAATCCCCCGCATCATCTTGGTATCAAAACGCGGTTGACACGGTAGGATCAATTTACCCATAGTTAGATTTGTTTATTTTTTTCTATACACACAAAGTCAAAAAAAAAATCTAAACCTTAGTTCTTGCATCTGTTATTTTTTTGTGAGTTTTGTTAAGTTTTGGTTTGTTAGAATTTTTGTTTAAGTGCTGATCGTCATGTTTCTTTGCGTCACTTTTTCGTTGTATCCACATAATCCTAAAAAAAGAGAGAGCAAATTGCAGTTATTTTTTCACCCATAAAATCCTGCTGTCCGGCACATTTTCTTGCGTCGCCTTGCTGTTCAAGGCTGCAGAACCATCCTTGGCCACGTTGTGAAAATTGGATCGGTTGAAGCCTAGCTGTCTCATACTTGTGTATGTGCAGATGTGTTATTTGACGTTCGAAATCCTCTGGAAGGAGTAGAGGCCGAACTAATTCCCTGCGTTTAACCGAAATCCAAAAGGCGGAAGTTAGAAACCGAATATAACACCTCCATCCGAAAAAGGGGGGTGTCTACGATTTGGTGGAAAACTTGCGGCAATCTCAGCCAGCTGGGAGTGTTATCCATTGAGAACTTCACATATAAATTTCTTTCATCTTTGAGAATAGTATTTAATAATTGTTCTAGGGCTGTTCTTAATATTACTTACACTTTATTGATTATTTTGGACTCTAGACCAAGAAAGAGCTAAACTTTGTTTCGGCTGAGAAAGAAAGAAAGGAGAAAAAGCAAGCTGACTCAAAAGAAAAGCCTCGGCAAAAAAAAAAAAAGAGAGGCAAGTTTGGGTTGCATAACAGAGCCATCGTCCCTAGCAACCGAAGGTGAAGGGGGTTTTTATCTCCTGTGGTCTGAGCAAGACAAGAAATAAAAAAAAACTTGGCCGAATTAGAGTTAGCTAATTCTAGTCCTTAATATCAGATGGTGTACTTTAATTTTTTGAGCAATCTTGTGCCCATGCATTCATATCATTGCAATTGGCTAGTGTCTCTTCTAATACTTGGTGCAAAACAAGCTATTTAATCCTCAATTTCATATCACCTCTATTTAGCTCATTCCTTTGTTTGCATTGAGTCATATTGATCTTTGCATGTGCGTTTATATACTTCACTTAAATCTATTGGATCAGCACTTAGACAAAATATTCTTGTTTGGACTATTACTTAACTTAACAACATCAATAATTTCAGATTGCATAGGTTGTTATTTTCCCTCCAAGCTCCACATATAAGCCATTGTTATAACAGTGCTTATGCAATTGAATTTGCTTAATCTATCACCTTGTGTTGTCTACCGTCACCAAAGTGTGTGCGGCTCTTCAATTCCATCAAGGACGCATAAGAACTTCGGTTGGTAAGAGAAGGTGAGGTTGAGTGAATTCCACAAATAATACTTTTCACATCCACATACATAGCTTTTTTTGTTGTTTGTACTAACAATGGCGGGATATTCAATATTTCATTCCTTATAGTACGACTCTCGATACTTGTATTTTCTATTCTATAGAAGTACAGATCCGGAGGAGTATCTTGAATGGGTGGGACAACTCGAATGTGATCTCAAGTTTTAGAAGCTATCCGAAGCCAAGAAAGTGACACAAGCCACCATGGAGTTTGAAAAATATGCATGCACTTGGTGGAAGTGACATCTGAAGAAGCAATATGTCACTACTTGGAAAGGATTAAAGGAAGTCATGAGAAAGAAGTTTGTGCCATATGAGTATGAGCTTGAGTTATTTCATCATATCAAGAGCATTTATCAAGGATGTTGATATATCCAATCTTATTATGATTAGCTGGATTATGCTATATATCGTGCCAATATCATAGAGGTATGTGCAAAGAGAACTTACTTCAGAAGAGGTTTGAATTCTGAGATTGCTGCTACTATTCATTTGAAATATGATGGTAGTATACAGGACCTTGTGAGTTATGCTATAGAGCAGGAGAAGAGAATTAAGGAAAGGCGTACACCACGTTTCAACTTAAGTCCACACTTCAGTTCGTGTACCTTTACCAGTGTGTCACATGAGAAGACGACCGAGCATGGGACTTTCCCTTCGGTCAAGGCGTCATATAGTGCTGCCCCATTGTTATATAAGGAGATCGTGGTTAATGGTAATTGCGCCATTGCTAGCCCACGATCCATAAAGGATGAGATGTTTTAAAACCCATGTGAGGATGAGAGCCACATAGCCTGAGTGAGTTAGAGTGATAAAAACAGTGAATTGTGTGATTCCACCATATATGAGGTTAAAAGCATCCAAATTGAGAGTAAGAGATATACACAAAAACAAAACAGAGAAGTAGATGATAGAAAAAGTGAGATTGTATTTTATACTAATGACTTACTCTCTACTTCTAGTGTTGTTTCTCCCATTGTGCAGGTTAAAGAAGAAGAGAAGCTAAATACTAAACAAACAGCAGAACTTGAAGTTGAAGCTACACTACCTACATCACCTACATCATCTGAGGAGGACGTTCAAGGTAACAATAAGGGTGATATATTGGTAGTTCATCAAGAAAAGGTGAGTAATTGTGAGAATTTTTGTGCCCAATTGAAAATACCACATTCTGAATTTAATATGCCTAATTTACATAATGTGGAATTGATTACTCATAAAGAAGTTCTTCGTAGAATATCTCCTGATGATTCTTTATCTTATATCATGTTCGATGAGCCTATAGAACTTTCTAGGGTGATTGAGAAGGTTTCTGAAATTGCATGTCAAAAATCACTAGTTAGTACATATGGCTATACATATAAATTTAATTTGAGTGGAGATTATGATGTAAACAAGTTTTATGTTTATCGAATATGCATTACCTGTAACAGACTTATTGAATTGAATTTGCATGTTTTTGACAAACCATCTTTTGAGCTATGCTTAAGTATTTAGAGTAGCGTAGTTGAAGCATGGAAGTCATCAAAAATTTTCTCGCCTATATTCGAGCAATTTGATATGATGTTGTCCACTACTCACTTCTATGCAAGCTTACAAAAGTCGAGGACGAATTTTCTCGATGTGAGGGGGAATGATGTGAATGACAGTATTGCAATGCATACATCCTATAACTACTTTTATACTAAATGGTATGTGTAAAATAACAAGAATAATACAATCATTGACCCACACATATACCATGCATATGTTTTATTCTTTTTGTTTACTACGTCTTTAGATGTGCATAGTATACTAAATAGGAGAAGTGTAGATGATAAATATGTCTACCATGTATACACATTGTATTCTTTATTTAGTACATTTTCAGGTTATCAAAAGCCGAGGACAACTTTTCTTAAAGAAGGAGAGGATGACGCGGATACGCTTATGTCTTGCACTTCTCAGTTAAATATATTATTTAACTGGAAGGAATTATTGAGCCGCATTAAATATTATCAGGTGAACTCTAATTTAATTAGGTATTTAACTATTATATTTAGAGATACATAGTTACTACTATTTTATTTAATTATATACAGGCCCATACTCGATATGTACAAGCCTAAAGTGAACATACGTTTAGAAGGTCTCGTTGACACTAGTGCATCGTCCATCACTTAGAGTGTACAAGATAATGAGGACATTCTAATCGGACTGATTACACGAGCACGAGCTAAGAAGATTGATCAACAGGTGGACTCGTTGCTTGTTAAGTTAAATATTAATTTATGTGAGAATTGTTTACTGCCTAACGTATATAATTTGTTCTCAGATTTATAAAGAAAGACGAGCTCGAGGTAAGAAGATTGGAAAGGACAACGATGCGTACAACACATGCATGCAAGGATCTGTTTCCACATATGGTTTCCACATGCATGGATTGAGGAAGGAGCTGTTGAAAATATAGGCAATATTTTAATTCCAAGTTTTATTAGGAGACAGAAATAATAAACTAATGATGCAAAACTCACAAATAACAGCAAGCTATTCATCATACTTCAAAAATTACACAAGAAAACAATACAGTACCAAAGTCGAACGTGCGCACGAACGACTTACTTGTTAGTCTGATGAAGAATAGGAAGCCGCGCAGGCTTGACGCAGTGCAGAACGAAGGTGTCGCAGTGCAGTGAGCGGTCGTGCAGATGCGCTGCCTAGAAACCTTATTGCCGCCCCCGTGCAAGTCTTCACGGCAGCAATGGTCCGGAGATACCGCTCCTCTTCTTCGCGGTGCACGCTGGGAAGAAGAGTCGACGAAGTTCAGACGACGCAGCACAACAGCACAAAAGGTTTTGAGGAAGAGAATGGAGGCAGTGAGTTTCTCACACCTACTCTGGACGTCTCCATGCATAGAAATAGACAGACTAGTAACTGACATGATTAAAACAGCCATTTACCCACTGGTAACTGACACATTCAACCAGTCAGTTACACTGTCTGTCATCAACCCAATAAAGCCTCATTCAAATGTTTGAATCTCATTCAAACAGAGAGAAAGAATGCTGCATGGTTCAGCAAAAAATAGAGATAGACTTGGTCTGCCAAGTGGCGCGCCACGTCACGGCACGGTCGCGCGTCGCAAGTCACAAGTCACGCGATTTTCACGCGAAAATACGCGGATACGCGCGACGCGCGTGCGTGCGCGCGTGTGTGACTAGCCAGAGCCCTCCTAATACCATCTCTATCCATATTCAAGGAGTGGTGGGAACTCTACCTTATAAATTGGTCTTTCTCACCTTGCCTTAGCAATATGGTACTAACCATGCATGCTTTGGGATTCGCGAAATGGGCCTTGCTCATTGGGCCAATTTCTTACAATCCCCCACCAATTCCAAAGCAGAATTGGATGTCAAAGATATTGGGCTGAAGTACTGTTAATATACCAGTCTTTTAGTGTAAGTCCCGTACGGGTTGAACTTACACCTAGAATGACAAGATTCATCTTCTCATAGCTGATGAATGGACTATGCCTTGAATTCACAGCTTTTTGTGATCAGATTTCACTTGAAATCTCAACTAGTACTAGGCTGCCAATGAACCACGCCTAAACGGAGCGTTATATGGTCATGCTCCTTATCGCTCATGAGCTTTCTAGAGAATGCCCTGCTCGTGAACTGCGACCACACAGTTAGGCTCAAGTAGGTGTATTCTTTCTAGGTATCCTGCAGCTAACACCTTTTCCTTATTTGGACAATGAATACATTAAGGCTTTATGCCAACCTTCCATACTGATCGAAAGTACATTGTTTATTAGGACATGGGTACAATAAATATGTACTCTCTTGTTACAATATCAATTTGTTTTCCCCATTGCCTAAGTCACGGATCTCCGATCAAGAAGGTATGGGTTACCATTGTGATGTAACTTAAATGGGCCTCATTCCCATGTCCATAGACGCAATGAAATCACTTTCCGTGCTAACCCCTTTGTAAAAGGGTGCGCGATTTTCTCGGTATGAATATAGTTCACAAAGCAATTACTCGGAGTTTCTTAGTTTTCGACAGATTTAGCGCACGCTTCACATGTCTAGAGGACTTCATATTATCCTTTGCACTTGTGACTTTGGCCACCACCTGTTTGATTATCACAAGACATCAGATTGCAGGTATTGGTTTCTCAACCAATGGCAAGTCCAATAGAAGTTCTCTCACCATTCGGCCTCAATCGTGGCTGTATCAAGTGCTACTAGTTTCGCTTCCATGGTTGACCTCGTCAATATGGTCTGCTTGCAAGACCTCCATGAAAGCGCAACACCACTAAAGTGAATACACAACCACTTGTAGCTTTGATCTCATCCGCATCGAGATCCAATTGAGTCACCGTATCCTTCTAAAACAGAAGGATGTCCAGTATAATGTATTCCAAAAGATGTTGTGCCTCTCAAGTAGCGCAACACTCTTTCAAGTGCCTGCCAGTGATCATCTCGTGGGTTAGAAGTAAACCGACTTAATTTGCTCACAGCAAATGAAATGTCAGGTCTTGTGGCACCAGCTAAATACATTAGTGACCCAATAATTTGTGAATATCTTAATTGATCTTTTCCTAACCCCTGATTCTTTCGAAGCTTAATGCTTGCATCATAGGGTGTTGGCGAAACTTTACAGTTTTCAAAACCAAACCGGCTTAATATTTTCTCAACATAATGGGATTGATTCAAAGTAATCCTATCCTTACTTTTGATCAATTTAATATTCAGAATGACATCTGCCTCTCCCAAGTCTTTCATATCAAAACACCGAGATAAGAAAGATTTGACCTCGTCAATTACGGCAGTGTTTGTTCCAAATATAAGTATGTCATCTACATACAGACATAAGATCACTCCTTGACCCCCACCATAACGATAATACACACATTTGTCGGCTTCATTCACAACAAAGCCAGCAGATGTTAAAGTTTTATCAAATTTCTCGTGCCATTGTTTTGGTGCTTGTTTTAGGCCATACAAAGATTTCAATAATCTGCATACTTTATTTTCCTGTCCAGAAATCACAAAACCATTTGGTTGATCCATATAGATTTCTTCCTCCAACTCTCCATTAAGGAAAGCTGTCTTCACGTCCATTTGATGAACATGTAGACCATAGGAAGATGCTAACGCAAGGAGCACTCTGATGGTAGTTAGTCTGGCGACAGGAGAATAGGTATCAAAGAAATCTTCTCCCTCTCTCTGGGTGTAACCCTTGGCCACAAGTCTTGCCTTGTACTTCTCAATTGTTCCATCAGGTCTTAGTTTCTTTTAAAGATCCACTTACATCCTACTGAGTTTACACCCTATAGGACGATCCGTGATCTCCCAAGTCCCATTAGCCATGATAGAGTCCATCTCGCTACGGACTGCCTCTTTCCAATACTCAGCATCAGGAGATGCATAAGCCTCCGAAAGAGTCTTTGGCACATCATCCACGAGGTATACAATAAAGTCGTCACCAAAAGTTTTCTCAACCCTTTGTCTCTTGCTCTGCGAGGAGCTTGCGACTAGATTGTTATCCTCCTCGGGATATCACATATTGGTTCGTAAATAGTGGGAAGTTCGAAGTTTGATTATTCTCACTTTCAATATTATCGTTTGAACATTCTCTGCTCGTGAAGTATCGTCTTTGTTCTCATAGGAAAGATATTCTCAAAGAATGAAGCATCTCTAGACTCTATTATTGTATTAGCAATAATCTCGTGAGTTTCGATTTAACTACTAAAAATCTATAGGCCGTGCTATTTTGTGCATATCCTAGAAAAATACAATCGACTGTTTTTGGTCCAAGTTTTCTCTTTTTCTGCAATGGTATATTGACTTTTGCCAAACACCCCCAAGTTCGCAGAAAATTAATATTAGGTTTTCTCCCCTTCCATCCCTCATATGGAGTAATCTCACTCTTTTTAGTGATTACTCTGTTTAGGACGAAAGTTGCTGTTAGAATAGCTTCCCCCCCACCATGCCTTAGGCATACCGGCACTCTCTAACATGGCATTAACCAAGTCTGTTAGAGTCCGGTTTTTCCTCTCAGCTACCCCGTTTGATTGGGGTGAATATGGTGAAGTAAATTCATGGACTATTCCATGCTCAGAACAAAATTGGGAGAATTCATGAGAGACATACTCTCCTCCACGATTAGACCGTAATCTTTTAATTTTCTTTTCTAGTTGGTTCTCAACCTCGGCCTTATAAATTTTAAAGTAGTTTAAAGCTTCATCCTTAGTTTTCAGCAAATACAAATAGCAGTAGCGTGTTGCATCATCAATAAAAGTTAGAAAGTATCTTTTGCCTCCTTTTGTCAATAATCCATTCATTTCACACAAATCTGAATGAATAAGATCTAAAGGCGCCAAGTTTTTTTCATCCTCTAATCCCTTAAAGGGTTTTCGAGGTTACTTTGCTTGCACACAGGACTGGCACTTTGATCCTTTGACAATTTCACATCTTGGAATTAAATCTAATCTGGACATTCTAGCAATACTATCAAAACCAATATGACAGAAACGAGAATGCTAAATATTTGCCTCACATTTATTTGAACCAGTTGCAATATTCAAATTATAACAAGACTCTAAGATACTTAGGCGGAACAAGCCTCCGCTCTCATAGCCTTTACCAATAAATTTTCCGAACTTAGACATTACAATTTTATTTGACTCAAAAACTAGCTTATAACCATCCCTGCATAGGAGAGAACCACTAGCTAGGTTCTTCTTTATTGTAGGCGCATGTTGTACGTTCTTCAAGTGGACAATCTTCCCTGAAGTAAGCTTCAGATCCACCGTGCCAACACCAAGAACAGAAGCATATGACCCGTTTCCCATTAGGACGGAGGAAGCCCCTGCTGCCTGATAAGAGGAAAACAAGGAAATATCAGAACATACGTGAACATTAGCTCAGATCAACCCACCAATCGGTGGATTGACAAGCTGAAAAGACAACGGTGAATTACCATACCCTCCCGAAGTCGAGGCCTCGCCTATGGTCACGTTAATGACCTTCTTCTTAGGTCGTTCACCATCTCGATTTTGCGAAACGATCCTTCGCCATATGACCGTCTTTTCCGCACACAAAGCAGGTGATGTCCTTCAAATCCTTTTTCTCAGTTTTCTTCTTAAAACTAATTGTCTTGTTCGGTTTGTTGGATTTGTACTTCTTAGCAACAGTCTTTCTCTGTATGACATTTGCATTGTTCTGACCAGATATGCTAGGTGCATCTTTTGCTCTTGCTTTTTCTTCCACATCGAGGGCTGCAATGAGATCCTCAACAGAAATCTCTTCCCTCTTATGTTTCAAACTAGTAGCAAAATCCCGCCAAGAGGCAGGGAGTTTAGCAACAATGCCCGCAGCCACAAACTTTGGAGGCAACACACAGCCCAAGTGCGCAATCTCACCGACTAGTAGCTGGAGGTCATGAGCTTGTCCAACTATGGACTTAGCCTCATCTATGCTAAAGTCGAAAAATTGCTCACATATATAGAGCCAGCGACCTGCCTCTGCCTCCGCATATTTTTGCTCTAGTGCATCCCACAACTCGTGGCGGACTTGTAGTCCATGTACACATCATAGAGTGATCCGCGCGAGCAGTTAGAATGCAGCCAAGAGCAGATTGTTCGCACCTCAAAGCGCATATACTGCTCAATGGTAAATGGATACTGTGGGTGGATAACCCACCAAAGCCCCAAAGACATGAGCCAAAACTTGACTCTAGTCTGCCATCTACGAAAATTCTGACCAGAAAACCTCTCAGGTTTCATCGCATCAGAAGCATTAGCCATTTCTGTATTGCAATAAAATTCACAATAAGGTTTCTGGATTGTTGAAAATATAGGCAATATTTTAATTCCAAGTTTTATTAGGAGACAGAAATAATAAACTAATGATGCAAAACTCACAAATAACAGCAAGCTATTCATCATACTTCAGAAATTACACAAGAAAACAATACAGTACCAAAGTCGAACGTGCGCACGAACGACTTACTTGTTAGTCTGATGAAGAATAGGAAGCCGCGCAGCTTGACGCAGATGCGTAACGAAGGTGTCGCAGCGCAGTGAGCGGTCGCGCAGATGCGCTGCCCAGAAACCTTATTGCCGCCCCCGTGCAAGTCTTCACGGCAGCAATGGTCCGGAGATACCGCTCCTCTTCTTCGCGGTGCACGCTGGGAAGAAGAGTCGACGAAGTTCAGACGACGCAGCACAACAAAGCACAAAAGGTTTTGAGGAAGAGAATGGAGGCGTGAGTTTCTCACACCTACTCGACGTCTCAGCATACAAATAGACAGACTAGTAATCGACATGATTAAAACACCATTTACCCACCGTAATCGACACATTCAACGATCGATTACATCGCATCATCATCAACCCAATAAAGCCTCATTCAAATGTTTGAATCTCATTCAAACAGAGAGAAAGAATGCTGCATGGTTCAGCAAAAAATAGAGATAGACTTGGTCTGCCAAGTGGCGCGCCACGTCACGGCACGGTCGCGCGTCGCAATTCACAAGTCACGCGATTTTCACGCGAAAATACGCGGATACGCGCACGCGCGTGCGTGCGCGCGTGTGTGACTAGCCAGAGCCCTCCTAATACCATCTCTATCCATATTCAAGGAGTGGTGGGAACTCTACCTTATAAATTGGTCTTTCTCACCTTGCCTTAGCAATATGGTACTAACCATGCATGCTTCGGGATTCGCGAAATGGGCATTGCTCATTGGGCCAATTTCTAACAGGAGCCCCTAAGTCTACCATGGAAAACACTATCCCTGCATGCAACTGCACCATGAGAAAGATAATACAACTCGCTGGCTGTTCGTGTGTGCAAGAAAAAAACAAAGAAACAAAAAAAGAAAGAAAGAAGAAGCTATGGCCTGCTTCCTTTATTTTCTAGTCATGTTATCCATGCATAGTCCGAACTAAAAAAAAGACCATTTTTTGGTGTTTTATGTGGAACTGAGTACGTTTCTGCATTCTGCATTAATTTCCGTTTGTTGCGTACGAGTCGCGTTTTTTTTTTCTGTTTGTCAAGTCTGGTTATATATAGGTCTATATACCGTCCTGTAATAGGGAGATCACAGAAATTAATCTATTATTTTCAGAAAGAGTTATGCGCTTGTTCTTTATAAGGTTTGGCATAAGATTGCAACCTAGAGGGGAATCGGGCATTCTTCCGCATCGTTCTTGTGTTTCCTTGTGATTGGCTAGAGCGACGGCGCGTCTACTTGGTGGTCGGGTAAACGGGATCACAAGCGTATGGTTGGGCGAATTCTTTTGTCGCAGGTTGCTATTCTAACAGTGGTTGGCACCATCGATCAGGTTACACAGATCCAAATTATCTCCATCGATCCTACGCCGTGAAGATCGAGCAATCCTCCACATCATAAGCAATACATCAATCGTTTTGCATCTCTTGTGTCTCTCTTGTTTTTTACTAATGTGCTTGACTTTTAATTGGCTTTTATCTCTCTTCTTTCTCTCTTGTGATCTTGTTGTACCAAAAACATGTAACAGATGGAGATAATCTTTGGGAAAGCATCTCCACATATCTAGACATTTTGATAGCACGATTCATAAGAAAACCCAGTTTTGTTTGATTTTGGCCTCTTTGGTCTATCTCTTGATCCGAAGGTTTTTGGCTGGGATTCTTCGGTGTTCTAACTTTCTGTGATATGTGGGAATACATCTAGATCCATCTTGACCATCATCTACCCATGAGCAAGTTGAATTCACCGTTTGGAGTTTTCGCTCGATTTTGGTGCAACCTTTTAACAAACTGAAAAATGTCTCAATTTTAATCATGATTTTCATAATCGTTTGTTGGAATATGTTCCTGATATCCTAGAGTAGATCTCTGCAAATTTTCCTGTCATTTAAATCTACAGATCAAAAGTTGTCTCATTTTGGATTTTAAAACCGTGTTAAAAATATTGTTCATCCTAATTTTACTGTAGTAGTGGAAGTACTGCTGTTATTGTAGTAAGCGGTAGCACTGCAAATTTAACTACGGTAGTTCTATTTTTGCTGTTTTTTTTTGGATTTTAGTGTTTCTAATTGCTGGTTTTTGTGGTGATCTTCCATTGTAATCTTCATAGCTTTGTAGCTATTGAAGTGAATGATTTGTAAATATTTGGAGGAAAATTTAAAGTCATCATTCACCCCTCTCTGTTGCCATCTTCGATCTTTCATCTACAATTATATCAACATGTAAACCCTTTTACAACAATATATAGGGTGCATCTTTTTCGACTGCAACTTATAAATAATAACTATAGTTTATGGGTTTTTTTTCCTACCACGAGCGCTTATAGCCAGCAGCACCTTATCCCCCTCAGACTGTGCCATTGCACACTGAAATAGGCGAGGTCTTGACCAGCGAGTTCTCGCCCTCGATGAGCGGGACGTGCGGCTCCTCCTCGTCCTGCCCCGCCTTCTCGACGTCCTCGTGGCTGAGGAAGCACGGCTGGTTCGTCGAGCACAGCACCCTCGCCCACATCCGGTCGGTGATCACGACCTTGTTCTGCTTCTCGGTGATCCTCTGCAGTTGAGAAGATCATGAGCAAATGATATGAGCATTTTATTTTCACTTCATCTATCAATATATGTCGAATTTTCAGTGTTTTTTATGCCGTAATGATTACAACTTACATAGAAGGGGATGTAGGCGTGCCGGCCGTTGACTGGCGCGACGGTGAAGCCGGTGTAGCCCGCCATGGCGCCGTGGAGGGCGCTGTGCGCCAGCAGCGTGCAGTAGACGTTGTCGGAGGCGTTGGACGGCACGGCGCGGATCATGTACGTCGGGTCGATGTACTTGAGGGTGATGGGGAAGTTGGTCTTCTTCTTGAAGTGCTCCTTGATCTTCTGGGAGAGCCAGAGACCGACGTCGAGGAGGAGCTTGTTGCCGGAGGCGTCGTGGGCGTCGGCGAAGTGCATGCTCTTGGCGATGAGGTCCTGGCCGGCGCCCTCGGCAACGACGATGACCATGTGGCCGTTGTCGCGGATGCGCTTCTCGACGAACTCGAGGAGGCCGCCCTTGCCGTCGAGGTAGAAGGGGGACTCCGGGATGAGGCAGCAGTCGACGTCGCGGCTGGCGAGGGTGGCGTACATGGAGATGAAGCCGCTGTTGCGGCCCATGAGCTTGACGACGCCGATGCCGTTCTCGGCGCTCTCGGCCTCGACGTGCGCGGCGTTGATGGCGCGCTGCGCCTCCTCAACGGCGGTGTCGAACCCGAACGACTTGTCGATGACGGCGATGTCGTTGTCGATGGTCTTGGGCACGCCGACGACCGCGCACTTGAGGCCGCGGCGCTGGACCTCCTCGTGGATGACCGCGGCGCCCTTCATCGTGCCGTCCCCGCCGATGATGTACACCTGGTTGATGCCGCGGTCCTGGATGCTGTCGACGATCTTGGCCGTGTCCTGCCCACCGCGCGAGGTGCCGAGAACGGTGCCGCCGCGCTTGTGAATGTCGTTGACAGAGCGCGGCGTGAGCTCCACCGTGTTGCGCGCGTAAAAGCCCTTGTAGCCGCCCTCGATGCCAACGACGCTGGTGACGCCGTACATGTCGTGGAGGCCGCAGACGAGCTCGCGGATGACGGTGTTTAGGCCCGGGCAGAGCCCGCCGCAGGTGACGATGGCCGCCGACACCTTGCCCGGCAGGAAGTAGACGCGATGCCGCGGTCCCGCCCGCCGGAAGTGCGTGCCCCGCGCGCTGCTCTTGTGCACCACGATCTTCTTCGCCACGGTGTCGTCGGCGTTTACGAAGTACTGCCTGAGTAAACAAAAATTGGAAATTTTAATCAGAATTGGAATTGGGGTGAGGGAGGGAGGGAGGGAGAGAGAGAGAGAGAGAGAGAGAGAGAGTTCTTACTTGACGACAGAGTAGGCAGGGTTGCCTTGCAGGGGATTGGGGTAGCTCTGGAGATCGGGGAGGTAATCAGTGAGGTGTGGCACGTCCTCGAGGACGTACCCGCCGCAGCCACCGGCAAGCTTCTTCTTGGCCGACTTGGCCTTCCTCGCCGGCGCCGACTTCACCTTGAGGTCAAGGAGCTTGTGCTGCGGTACCGTGACGGTGGCCGCCGGAGCCGGGGCGACGACTACGGTGGCAGCCTCCATTGCTAAGCAAACAAGATTGGGAGAGACAAGCGATGGACTGATCAATTTGATCGATCGGGTTTGCTTGGGAAGAAATCAAAGGAGTGCTAATTCTTGATTTGTTGTTCTTGGGGGTTGTGTGAGGCGGCGGGCATTGAGGAGTTGCGTTTATATAGGAGGGGTTGCGGCGAACGCGTGCGCGCATGACAAAACGGCGCAGAACAATCGTTGTTCTCGGTACCGGGTTCGGAGTGCGCGTGGGTTCGTGACCCTTGTATTCTCCGCCGAGGTTGTTAGTACACCGATGCTATGTAGGATTATTTTTCTATCGACAAATCGATTCATGGTTCTTCTATATTGTATTTGTATTTTTTTAATGAATTAAAATATAAATTAGAATATGCTCGAATATGAATCAAATATTATATCGAATACAAATAAGAATAATATCTACTCAATTCGGTCGGATGTGAATATCTTATCGTATAATGAAGTTTAGCAAATTAATACGGATTTTATAGGAATATTTATGCCTCCTTTTCTTTAGTTTATCACGTAATCTTTAATCATTGGTGCTATTTTACCACTAATCCTAACTGACTCTAGATATATTGCAAATAAATTGGCTATAAACATATCAAATTTGGCTAAAAAGAGCGTGCAGAAAACTTTGTTGGGGGATGTGCCAGATTAGAGTTTGTTGAGGAACCGACGCTGGAGACCAGTCCGAGCGATTCCTCTGCTTAGAACAAGAACGAATCAATTCACAGAATCACAGAATAATAGATTGAACACAGAGAGGTAGAGAGAACTCCTGGTCTTTCTTTATTGCTTTAGATTGCATCGGGGTACATAATGAGGGGGGTCTAGGTCCCTATTTATAGTCTACGGTGGGGGTGCCCAATCAGATAAGGACTCCAGATAGAGTCCTGGTTTCCTAACACTCCCCCTTGGGCACTCACCCAACATGCTCATGCCTCTTCAAAACTCCATAAAAACCCAGTGGGAAAAATTTGGAGAAAGAGTGCATGATACATGTGATGCTGCGATGCACGAATTGCCTCATTAAAAACCTTGGTCGAGAAACTTCATGGAAAACTCGTCAAGGGAAAAAGAGTACAATTCACCCAAATTCATTTAGTCTGCAAGACTTTATTTTTGGGTACTTAATCTTCATGATCAAGATTTATTAGCGGGCTTGTGAGAATTCTCCCCGATTCTGCACTTCTCTAAGTCTCATCATTCCAATTCCACGCACGCACCTTTCAAAGCTAGATGCGGGAGTGACTTAGTGAATAAATCGTGAGATTTTCACATGACTTAGTATGCGATGCTTTAATCTCGTCCATCCTTTGCAATTCATGTGCATAGAAGAACTTGGGGTTGATATGCTTTGTGAGATGACTCTTCACATAACCCGTTTGCACTTGTGCAACGCAAGCGGCATTATCTTCATAGATAATTGTGGGGTTCGCACAATGTTCATCCCACATGATCGCTGGATGTGGTGAACCATTCGGCGAAGCCAAGCGCACTCGTGCGGCTTCATCTGATGCTATAATTTCGAGTGGTTCGTCAAGTAGCTACGTGCTTTGCTTAGACGATTTCCATGAAATTGCAGTTCCACCACACAGAATACATAGCCTGCTTGTGACTTAGCGGTATGCGGTCCGACAGATACCCAAAGATCTGCATAGCCAATCAAGTTCAGATCTTGATTCTTTCGTAAAACAATCCGAGGTCCTTGCTACCTTGGAGGTATCGGAAAATGTCCTTTATGCCCCGCCAATGCCTTTTGGTGGGCTCTGACCTGCACCTTGCTAATGTGTTCACGGCAAATGCAATGTCCGGTCTAGTGCAGTTTGCTAAATACATGAGTGCTCCCATCGCACTCAAGTATGGGAATTCGGTCCCAGGACTTCCTCCCCTCTTCCCGAGGTCGAAAGGATCTTTTCTTGCTGTAAAGACTCACCGATCATCGGTACTTTCGAGGAAATGCCTTCTCGAAGCCAAACCTTTCAAGCACCTTCAGGTGTAGGTCGACTGATGTACCAAGACTCCTTCAGGACATGCTCAAGCTGCAAGCCTAAGCAAAACTTGGTCTTGCCCAAATCTTTCATTTCAAATTCGACTCCAAGTAGGAGCTTGCTTCTTTTATGTCTTGGCTGTCCCGATGATATTCAGATCATCTACATACAGAGATTATACAGAATCCATTCAGGATCGCCGTATAAATACACAAGGACAGTCTTCATTGTTCGTAGCCTTTCTTGCAGAGAAAGTCGCTCAGCGATTATACCACATTCTTCCAGATTGTTTCATCCATCTGATGACTTTCTCGAGTTTCACACTGCATGATTTCTATTTGCTCTGTCTTGGTTCGGGAGAGGAATTCCTTCAGGGACTTTCATATAAATCTCCGAATACAAGTTACCGTAAAGGTATGCAGTCACAACATCCATCAATTTCATTTCCAAATTCAAGTTCACTGCCATTGAGATCAAATATCTAAAGGTAATTCCACTCATGACTGGGGAGTAGGTTTCTTCATAATCAACTCCAGGACGTTGAGTGAAACCTTGGGCTACCACCTTGCTTTGTATCTCACTACTTCATTTCTTTCATTTCTCTTTCGAACAAATACCCACTTGTGCCCAACGGGTATATGTGGGAGGTGTGCGACATACGGCCCAAACACCTCTCTTTTATTCAGAGATAGCAATTCAGTTGATATTGCCTTCTTCCAATCTTCCCAATCTGATCTTTTCTTACATTCATGAGCGATGCAGGCTCGGGATCAAGATCGATGATGGTGGCAATTTTCTTTGCGAAGTAGATATCGATATTAGCTGTTGTCCTATTCAGGGACTCTCCCGTGTGCACATAATTTATAGCTATTTCTTCATGAGTTGCTTCTTCTGGAGCTTCACCTTGCGCATCGCTTCTTTCAATTGCGGTGGCAAGTCCCTTTAGTTTTTCGGCTCCGATGTGTGCGCACACATCCATGCCGATGGGGATATTCAGATCCGGTATGTCCTTTTCGGAAGGTGTCATACTTGTGGCAGGTCTCAACTGGCTCCCCTTCTCATTCTGGGGAACTTCAATGATCGGCTGTGATAAATCCCTTTTATCCTTTTTCGCCGGGTGTCCCCGGTTACTTTGGACTCGAGGAACCGGAGTTCTCGTCCTTTTATTCTGGAGGCCTCGGACGGGATTAGGGATACCTTCAATTTTCTTTGGTATTTCAACCCTCTCCGGTGCATTGCGTGCAGGCACATGCGACTTAATCACGCTCTTCAAATCACTAAAGTGATCGGACAGTTGATTTGCTAATGCTTGCAAGTCGATGATCTTCTGGACCTCTTTTTCAGTTTCACTAGTGCGCGGGTCATGTGCATGAATTCCCGTGGCTTCCCACGTAATTTCCCGACATTTTTCATCAACGGGTTGATTTCCTCCCCTAATGCCGGAAATTATCTTCATCAAAAATGCAATCGTGAAGCGGCAGTATGCAAATCTCCGACATGGGTTCCAAATACGATTATGGATGCGTCTCATAACCAACGTATATCCCGTCTTGCGGAGTGGGCCCATTGCGATTCATTTGCGGAGGTGGTATCGGTACATAAACCTTACATCCAAACCTCCTAAGATGGGAAACTTTCGGTGGTGACCCTTGCGCTAGTTGCATAGGTGAATGGATGTTGTAGGCCGAAGGTCTAAGGTTGATGAGATTCGCTGCATGAAGGACTGCGTGTCCCCAACATGTAGCTGGCAAATTACTTTTATGCAAGAGGGGTCGGGCAATAAATTTAATTCTTTTAATTAAAGCCTCTGCCAAACCATTACGAGTATGGACATGCGATGCGAGTGCTCAACGCAATTCCCATCGCCATGCAATAATCATCAAATGCCTTTGAAGTAAATTCTCCGGTGTTGTCCATTCGAATGGATTTGATATGATGATCAGGAAACACATTTCTGATGCGAATGATCTGCGAGATCAATTTTGCAAAGGTGTGGTTTCTTGTGGACAATAAACCCACATATGACCACTTCGAAGAAGCGTCAATGAGCACCATGAAATACTTAAATGGCCCTGAGACGGGCTGAATGGGACCGCAAATGTCTCCCTAGATGCGTTCCAGGAATGCAGGGACTTCATCCTTCACTTTCAGAGTGGAGGGTCTAGTTATTAGTTTCCCGGTGGCACATGCAGGGCACACAAAATCTTCATGATTCGGGAAATTCTTCACATTAATATTATGCCCATGCGAGTTATTTATTATGTTTCTCGTCATCCTAAGACTTGGGTGGCCTAATCTGTCATGCTAGAGACGAAGAGTTGAGCTTCTAAACACTTTTTTGAGCGATTATACGCTGCAGCGCTTTAATTGTGGTATAATATAGCCTGTTTCAAGTGAAGGAAGCTTTTCTAATATTCTTTGCCATTCTCTTCGCGCCGTGATGAGCGGTATTCCTTACCGTACTCTTCGTCGGTCTCAACGTGGAAACCATTGGCGCGAATATCCTTAAAACTTAGGAGAGTTCTAGTCGATTCGGGTACAATAAGGCTTCTTCAATGACCAAAGTTGTGCCCATGGGAAGTATAATTGTGGCTCTTCCGAACCGATTATACATGCATCGCTTCCGCGATTGTCGTAAGGTGCGCGGTGCTCTTACGGATCGATCGAAATACTTAGTCTCTCTTAAGATGGTATTCGTTGTGCGTTGTCGGCAAGGCATACTTCCTCCATAGGGCGCCACACGTGTTCTAATATAACGTATTTAATTAACATGTATTAGAAGGCACTCAACACATAAAATACGCAAATATAAGAACATAACATGCCATCATGAATGAATAAATGAATGCTTTATTCCTAAATCATCCAACCATTACGAAAGCAAAATCCTAAAGCACCGACCATGCAAGTTCTAAACTTGTCCATTTAACACAAAATAAATGACAATTAACGTCTCATGCATTTCGTGCATCGACGGAATCAACTAGAAAATCATCGACTTCTTGGCTATTTTCTCGCAGTGACATTCTCTTCAAGAGAGATCATGGTCGTGGTGCCTCTAATTCGTGAAGGGGTGCTGCCACGGATGGACTCAACCTCCATCATCTTCGGCAACTGCTCAGGCTGCTCCCCCTCAATGACTGCAAAGTGGGCTTCAGGTTGCCCTTTGCCATTCTTCTTCTGAGCTTGGTGGGCATCAATGACATGTTGCGATGCTTTGCATATCCGCGATCAATGTCCCCACTTGCCACATTTGTAACAACCCTGATTCTGCTCGCCATAGGTCTTGTCACTCTTTTTAGCCTTTTTGTCGTTTGGAGCATCTGACTTGCCTTTACGGGCAACGACCTTACCCTTCTTCCCCTTTTCTTCATCAAGGGCTTCCGCACCTTGAGGTCGCTAGCGTTAGCTTCATGGCGTGAGTCGCTTGTGGCTGCGAGACGTAATTCTTGCGGAGAAGTTCGTCCCGAGCCTCGGCTACCGCATCATATCAATCAATTGGCGTACTCCTTGTAGCCGTTTTGACGATAGTTGCGCAACCTGTCTGATAAAGACCGGGTGGAAAGTGGACAGGTCTTTTCGATCTTCCGGTCCTCTGTGATCTCCTTGCCACGAGTTTAAGGTTTGTACAAATCTGTGCAAGGCGTAATTGTACTCCCGACCGCTTTAAAGTCGGCAAACCTCGATCCCGATCCACTCTGCTCGCTTGAGGAAGAATGGTGTACTTGAGCCTCTCAAACCGCTTCTTGAGTGCGGTCCAGTGCTAGCGCATTTCTCTCGCCATATACTCATTCTTGAGAGTTGAGCGAGAGATGGTGCTCGAGAAAATGAAGTGCTGATCATTCTCCTCGGTGTGGGTGTAGCGTCTTTCGTCCGCTTATCCCAATAGCTGCATCGAGCTTAGGCCCCAAGCACAATCTCGACATCGGATGCCCATGTCGATAGTTTCGACCATCTTTGGGCGACTCCTCGAACTCCGGTGCTCAAAATTCCAGTCATCTACATGTGCATGAATGAAATAAAATAAGTTTCTCTGCAGTAAACATGCATGGAAAATTTACTACAGGTAAATAAAGTGGTGCAATAGTTTCCCATAATGTTTCATAATTTTTGTGCATTTTCTATAATTTTTGCTAATTTCGGTGATTAAAAGCAATTAAAACAATTACAATTAACCAAAAACAGTAAATAAATACAGAAAATACAAAGAATAATAATGGCATAAATAAGTAAGCTTCAAATGCAAAAATTGATGCAAAATTCGGATTCCCGAGGCCCTTTTATGCTAAAATATGAAATTTCAGCAAATTCTGCACTTTCTGGGGGTTTATGCGCAAAATTTCAGTTCAGAGAAAATTCGCGTAATTTTCTGATTTACCGAGGGGTTTTCTGCAAAAAAAACTGGACCCACTGGTAAATTGAGGACCTATCGGTAATTTTTAGAACTTCCGAGGCCTAATTGCAAATTTCGGGACTTAAATTAAAAGCTGAGGGGCCTGTCGGTAAAACTTAAGTCTTTCGGGGGGTTTTTCGCAATTTCTCCATAACCCGTCAGTCGGGTTTTTTCTCTCCCATCGCCCATGAGCCCCCCCGGCCCATCCGGCCTCGCCCCCTTTCCCCCGGCCCAACCGGCCCATGTGGCTAGGGTTAAGCCTCCCCCGGGCTAGGGTTTCCCCTCCCACCCCGCTTGCTTCGCGGCGGCGACGGCACGGCGGCGGGGCCGGGCGGGCGGCGGAGGCGGCACGGCGGGCGCGGAGGCCGTGGCCGCGGCGTCGTTCGAGGCGCGGGGGGCGGCGCGCGCCGTTCATGGCGCGTGGAGTGGCGGCGGCGCCGTTCATGGCGCGGTGGTGGGGCGGTGCCGTTCGGCGCGCGGGCGGCGCTATGCGGAGCGCGGCGAGGCCGAGCGGTGGGGTCCGGCGCGCGTGCGGCGCGCGGCCGGCGGCGAGCGCATGCGATGGTGAAGCCGAGGCGGCATTTAGGCGGCCACGGTGGTTCGACCTCGGGCGATTCAACGGAAGCGCACGAGGCGCGGGCGCCGAGCGCGCACGAGGAGGCGGTGAGGCGACCCGGCCGCGAGGCGGGAGGATTCGGCGGCGGCGGCGCTCGTGCATGCAGGTGGGCCCATGCGGGGGCGCGCGAGGACCGAGGTGGCCGGAGGCATCGCCAGCGCATGCAGGCGCGGCGGTGGGGAGGCCGGCGGCCATGCGTGGCCGTGAGCCAAATACCCCCTCCCTCCTTTTTTTTCAGATCTACAATGCTGTGCAGAACAAGAAGGAAGATGCAGTTTTTTTTTCAATCTGCAATGCTGTGCATGAACTAAACAGGAAACTCATGCATATATATTCTTGTGCTTATGATCATGCTGGATCAAACAACATTATGCAAAATTTTGTTTTGCAATCTATGATGCAATCAATATCTACCCCGTTTTGCAATCTACCGATCGACATTGTGCCGGCGATTTCATATCTGCTCGCGGTAGATTGGGGCGGATTTGCATCGTTCTACAGTGTAATCAACATCTACCCTGTTTCATAATCTACCGATCGGCATTGTGCCGGCGACTTCAAGTCTGCTCGCGGTAGATTAGGCGGATTTGCACCGTAGAATTTCAATCTAGAACGCGAAAATAAAATACGATTCAAAAGCGATCTAGAAAATTCAATCGTGCTTCGATGATTACCTCGTTCACCGGAGCGAAGTCGCGGCGATAACGTGTTGAGGAACCGACGCCGGAGACCATCCGAGCGATTCCTCGCTTAGAACAAGAACGAATCAATTCACGAATCACGAATAATAGATTGAACACGAGAGGTAGAGAGAACTCCTGGTCTTTCTTTATTGCTTTAGATTGCATCGGGGTACATAATGAGGGGGGTCTAGGTCCCTATTTATAGTCTACGGTGGGGGTGCCCAATCAGGTAAGGACTCCAGATAGAGTCCTGGTTTCCTAACAGAGTTTACTATGATGACAATCTCGTCGAGATGACCGAAATGTATATAATACGCCTAATTTAAAGGTCAAATGAAAAAGATATGTATTAACTAGCTGTTGCTATTATGTCCGCTGAATTTGGATATTATCAGTATTCGTATTCGATTCTATACCTATTTTATATACCATATTCGTATTCGATAAAAAAAACCATATACTATCCAGATTTGGATTCATTTTACTAAACAAATGTATTTTTGCTTACCACATTCGCTACTATCTGAATATAGATACCAAATAAAATAAATAATCCGGAACCATTTGACACCCCTAATATTCGGATTCCACAAGCTGGGCGACGATCCGGCGCTAACACTACCAAATTTCGATCCAACATCCGATCCGTGTCATCCAACTTCCGTAGGATCATTTGATCATACGATTCTACAATCTATATCACGATTCCTTTTGTTCTCAGCTCCCCTTTCTGCCATCTCCAGTTGTGGTTTTGTTTCATCAATAGGACCCTCTAGCTCTCCACACTTTATTTAGTGAGAAATGGCCACTCATATCCCTTCCTTCTTAGTGTGAGTGTTCACTGGTAAGTTGGGACCCTAGGATACCGCTAACATCTTTTAAATCTTTTTTTTTTTTTGTAAAAGAGGTTCTAGCGGATTTTTCACAGTTTGAGTTACTAGAACATACTGTGCTGGTCGAGCTATGGGTTGTTTGGTTTAGAAGCTCGCCATCTTGACACATGTCGTCGCTGGCTTTGGACCCTTCATTTTTATCTTATTTTGTATGTATGTCTCGCATTTTGAACCTCGCATGAGGCAAATCTTTATGCCTCATATAGAATAGCAAGAACACATGTGGCTAGGTTTTTTTTTTGGTTTTGACGTTATACCTTTTGACTTATGCTACCATAAATAACTTCTAAATGATGTATTTTTTTAAGACAGAGTCTACAAATCGATTATAATAGACACTATATCGAATAAATCTATATCGGCCAAAATCACATACAAATATTTCTCTCCGTACTCTCTTACGAGTAGCCAAAATTTAAAATTTTAACTAAAAAATCATAAATCACAGTCCAAAAAATCCACCCAGATAGACCGCTAGTACAAAAAAAAATTCCCATGGTCTACTCGCTACATAATTTTTTAGCATTGTAAGTCTGTCACTACAAAAATCAAGTAACTATTACAAGTAATGGTTCCTCACTGGAAATTGTACGCCGTGTGCATTCAGCTGCCAGATGAACCTCTCGAGAAAAAACATAAACACCAAAAAAACCCCCCTTCTTTGGCTTCTTTTGATCGGCATGAGAAAAAACATAAGCTCGTGAGGCGAAGGGTGGCCGGCGCTCGAGTGGAAAAGCCACCGGTGGGACCCACGGGGCCCATCAGTGATGCAGCCATCAAAATGGAAACTCAAAATTCACCGGAAGGGACAAGGAAGGAACAGAGAGTCACCGCCACCAAAGACGTAAAATTTCCTGGTCCAAGGGCGTTCTCGTAATTAAATTCGCAGCTACGTGTCAACTTGCACCAGATGAGAAAAAAGAAAAAAAAAAGGACCGGACATGAGAAAAAGGGGAAAGATGTGGTAGGCTACAGTGAGGTCCGCCCTTTCTACTTTGGGCAGATTCAGGATGCGAAAAAAAGAGGCGTCCAAGTGTATGTGAGTTTTTTTCCACAAAAGTATTTGAATTTTGCACCAATGGATCTATATCCAAGGCGCTTTCCCCGCTCCTCCTTAGGACGTGTCATCATCATTCTATCCCCATTGTCACCTACCTAGTCACACTACCAACACCATCATTCATCGCTGATCCGCCATCGCCCCCACCTCGCTGTATAAACCAATCCCTATCTCTAGGGAACTCTAAACCTCACATGAATTTATCGTTGGAGTTTGTATCATCCCATTTTTGGGCAAGTAAAATTTTTGCATGAATGAAAATTTCAAAAAAAAATGAATTTGCAATTCAAAAGTTCCCCCTCAAAATTCATTCCATTTTCAAATTTTCAAACTTCAAAATCCCCTTGGGCTTGGCCAAACCCAACCCTGCCCCTTTCCTGGCCCAGATGGCATTGGCCCAGCACAATTTAGCCTTCAGCCCAGCCTACTCGCCCACGACGTCCCGGCCTCGCCATGCGCGCACCTCACCAGCGCCAGTCGTGCTGCGCTCGCCCTGACCCGCCTACGCCACATCACTACTCCTTGCCAATGCTGCATCGCTCCCGCCCAGTTCCCCCTTCCTCTCTCTCTCCCCCCCCCCCTCATTCCTTCTCCGTGCACCACATCGCCACGACTCACGCCCACCGCTCCCGCGATCTGCGCCCACACCATGTTGCGTGCCCATACTCGCTGCCTAGTCGTTGCCCTACACGTCCCCCTCGCCATTAGTCCCTTCACACTGTGCAATGGCCCTGCCCTCCCTACCTCGCACCGAGCGATGCCACCCTCGACCTCCGCATGGCATCAATGCCATCCAACTGCTGGCCAGCCTCCCCCATGGCTATAAAAGGCCAGGAATCGCCTCCTTGTGCTCCCAATCATACCCTCGTACACTCAACCACCCCCCGCAAGCCACCCAAGCTGCCATATTCCTCTCCTCCGGTCAAATTGTCGCCTTCTTCGCCATTTGAGCTCTAACACATCTTGGCCCGATTGGTCGTGCTTGGAGCACCGTCTGAGAACCCCGAAGCTCTCTTGAGCATTACCATGCGATGTCTTCTTCTCTGATGATATGCCCGCGTTGACCCCTCTCTGTCTTTCTGGTCCTCCGACGCCAGCCCAACCTCCTCATCCCCAAGCTCCACCACAACTTCGGTAAGCTCCTCCTTACTCGTATATGTCGCCCCTAGCGTAGAATCGAGCTCTAGCGTTGTGCAGAGTCATGGTGCCATGCTTGGCCTTCCACCGCCGCATGAGCTCGACGCCGACAGCCCTAGACCTCGCCTTCGGCCATGTGCATCACTTGGAGGTTTGTGCTAGGCCAAGGAACCTGTTTTGGCCCTTCACTCCAGCCACCGTGGTCCCTCTCACCGTCGGCGAGCTGAACCATGCTCGATGGGAGGAAGACGATTGTAGCGATGTAATTAGGTTTAACACGTGTGTTTAATTCTTTAATGGTTGTCAGTACCCGTTAACCCTACTAACATGTGGACCCTCCTCGCTTAAGTAAAGCCTTGTCTCACTAACGTGTGGGCCTGTCGGCTTTTAGTATCCTTTAACTGGTTAAGTGGTTGATAAGCCATTGACAAGTGGGCCTATTCTACTATTTGCATAGTAAATGAGCCCCACCTATCAGACTCTCAGGGCCTTTTCTTTTAGAAAAATAAATCAAAATTAAACTAAAACCCGTGGGACCCTCTTGTCAGTCTCAGTGAGTGTTTCTAATAGAATTTTAATTCAAAAATTAATTTAAAATTTGGAGGATCCCACCTATCAGACAGAGAAACTCTTTCTCCTCTGTTTATTTTTGGATTTAATCCAAATTCAAACTTTAGAGAGCTCATTCTTGCTCATTTAGCTCTAAATTTAATAAAATTTATTTTCTAATTTTTCTAAAATAAATATCTATCTAATGGCAGTAGATTGTTCAATTTAACATTTATTATTTTATATTTGTTTGTTCTTGCCTGTGTGTTTTTCGTTTTCCAATGCAATCATCTGAGTAGACTATGAGGATGTGGAAGAGCCTCAGTTCGAGACACACACAAGAATTTTAAGACAGCCCACTTGTGAGCTAAGTGAGTCAATATTTTGATCATATTGAACCTATATCTATACAAATTTTATATTCATTTAAATTATTAAAATTATACGCTTAATTTATTATGCAAATGTATGTTAAACTTAAGGTAAATACATGCCTACTTAATATTTTAGTATTATTACGCCATCCTTTGACACTTGAATCATAACATTATTGTCGCCTTAGAT
The DNA here is from genome assembly GCA_036346575.1 of Dendrocalamus sinicus. Lineage (NCBI taxonomy): Eukaryota > Viridiplantae > Streptophyta > Magnoliopsida > Poales > Poaceae > Dendrocalamus > Dendrocalamus sinicus. Next base: position 5,938,623 of record CM070653.1, on the reverse strand, counting down.
ATTTAACGGTAACTTTACTACCTATATATCATACTTAAGCGTCATACTAGTCTTGTTTACATACCAGGGCACTAATTTGCTCCAATTATCATTTTTCAATCATGAAACTTATTTTGGGCAGTCATTGGGGGAATGACTTGTATTTTAAAATAACCTAGTTTTATACTTCTCAAAATCCTAAAAACTTATTTCTACTATATCTGAGTGCATGGTATGATGGTTGGTGTGGATGCAGCACGAGAAATTATAATATGTGGCTTGTACACACATATAACTTAAGGACTTAATCCTGTGACTAATGTAAAATAGAACAATCACAAGTCTATAATGGTGTTGACCTGGTTAAATAATTTATATCCACCAGTGTGAGTTGTGCCATTGGAGTGACCGATGAGTCGTGTCGCTAGTTTTAAGCTATCGTGGACAAGGGTCGTGTCGTTGGTGTAAGATGTCGTGTGGCACAAGAGGGGATCTAGGTGTGGTGGATGTAACCACCCATGGATGAAACCTTAGCGTGTGTAACTTACACTGGGGGTGCATACTAAAGGCCTTCTGATAATCTTCTTGATTCACATGTCCACGAAAATGTGTAAAACATAATAAGCTGATTATCTCTTGTGAGTAAAGTGTACAGTCTCTATAAAGTATAAACTATTCGAACAGCTATACCCACAATCAAGGGCTAGCATAGGAGCTTAATCGAGTTAGTTTCTATTTCAAAAACCTTTGTCGATGGGATGAAAACTCGATGGGTGGATGTAACCCTAAATTTGGCTTTTCCTGGTTGGATATAACCCAACGTTGATAATTGGGTGATGTAACCCTAGTAATCAAAATTAAGTATATGGTGGATAGAACCATGTAATGGGTGGATGGAACCTGCACCGCTATAAATATTGCACACTCTCATTCTCTTTAATAAAACATAGTTTGGTTAAATTGCCAAGTTAGAGGAATTTCTAAATATTGTAGTTCAAAATGTTGCCTTAAGCAAATAAAAGAACTCGAGCATTCCTTATTAAATCTTGCATGTATAAATATTACATTCTGTATGTTGGCTCGTAGAGCACTATTACTTGTGATCACCTTCGCTCACAAAATCCCTCAGAGTCCGTGGACCAAGGACACTACGCATATTACGATGTTCCAGGAGCTTGAAGATGATGGAGATTAGATTAGATTAGGCTCTAATAGTCTAGGTCTGACATTAATCCAGCTGACTAAGTTGGTGTTTATGTGCACCAATATTATCCAAGTCTTTAGTTAATATCGGTTGCACACATGTTACTCCTAGTTGTTAGTCTGCGGCGAGATGTGCCTTCCTCTTTTGCTTTCTCTACCATTTCCACAGTGTATGTAATGTATCCATTTGGCCTGGCCAGCTGTATTATAAACTTGACCCGATGTGGTCTATTTAAACTCTAATGAATGTAATATTAATGTATGATATGACTTATGTCCTGTATGAAATTATTCAATGATGTATCTGTAAGCATTAACTACTGATATAGGGAATAGTGTAGTGATTTCATAAAGAATTTTGGATTGGCTAAATCCAGGTCTGACAGAGCTTCCATTGTCGGTTGCTGAAGACATCACCAGAGTGTGACTCTAGAGGCAAATTGGAGAGATTAAAATTCGAGTGCTCCGAAGATGAGAAAACAGATCAGTACTCAGCAATTTCCAAAAATGAAAGCAAATCACCTGACTTTGTAAGCTATTCTGCTGGTATCTACTGTGAAGCTTAGCAACTAACACTCGCCCGTGCATTGGATGTGAGAATTAATGACTCTTAACTGTTGGATGATGGGACAAGGTGATGGATGAGTGTCCGCTACTTAGGTCATGTTCTTATTGGTTTCTGCTGCTGGATTCTATTTAGAAAAGCCAAAAGCCAATACAAACACCTGGCTTCTCGAAGCGGCTTCTCCACTCGTTTCGCTATCGTCTCACTCTAGGGATAAGGTAGGGGATCACGGGTGCATCACCCACCCCCATTCTCATTCCCGTCACATACATGCATCTCCCTCTCACTTTTTGCACCGCTCATTCTCTCCTTCTAAAAGCTACTTCTTTCAGCCAGTGGGCCTGTTTGATATGGTTGCGGCTTATGGCTTTTGGCTGAAATTTTTGAATTTTGGCTGTTTGCGACAGAGATTACGGAGAGAGAGATACTCACTTGCGATTTTGGTTGATATAAATATTGGGGTTTTAACGTGTACTACAATTAACTTGTAGATCCTGTCTTGAGAAAATACTCTGTTTGAAAGTTAGGTACTGTAAAAAAAGCCAAAAGCCACTTTTAGAAGCTGTAAAGAATATGCCCAGTACTATTCATTTTCAGCCAAAAGCCACAGCAAAAAGCAATTAGCCAAAGGCAATACGAATGCCCTGGTAGCTCCACCCTTCTACCTCGCATGGCTTCCCCTTCGTCTTCTATTAACTTGTCTTCTCATTAGTGTCAATGCTGTCGCTTTGTTTGCGCATCGTAGACTCGTAGTAGCTATCTCACAGGTAGGGGCAGACCCAGTAAAGACCTAGTCATCTATATCAGTTAAAATTTTATCATTTGTACCTAACTGGCCCAATAAAAGTACTCCTATTGAGCCTAGAATTAGTCCAAAAATACATAAATCCAAGGCTAAAGTCATTTGTGCCCCACTCAATTTTCATTATGGGTTTGCCCCTGCTAACCGCTGTTGCACCCTGCCCCACCTACGCCACATCCCTTCATACTGCCAACTTGCTGCAATCGACAATGACACCACCTCGTCATCTCCTCGATCCCAACAAGTTCCTTGGCATCCACCACTGGTCCCACCATTGCCGCCGCCGGTGATGACTTGCAGGAGATGTTTTTTCCAAATCTAAATGTGGAAGCTTGATTTTTAGAGTTGAAATTTCGGGAGATTTCAAGTTACAAGTTTGATTTTTGAGTTGAAAGTTTTGAATTTCGAGTTGAAAGTTTGAATTTACGAGTTATAAGTTTGATTTTTGAGGTGACAGCTCTAATCTACCAGTTGAAGTTCGAATTTGTTCAATCTGAAAGTAGCAATATTGCAACACTCCTTGATAAATTATACCATTTTATAAGTCGCTGCAACATCACTCTCATTCTATCACTTACATGGTTTTAACTAAGTGGCACAAGCAAAGTTGAAGACATGCTAGGCTAAAATTTGAGAACCTAGTTGAAACAGTCAAACATATGTTTGAGAACCTCGAGTGCAATTTACTCAAAAGGAAAACGCAAAATCCTACTATATTAGACCCTTGTAGTATTTTCTAGTCATTTGATTCCTAGGGCACGATTCCATGTTTAGTATTCCCTTGGGTACCCATTGCACACAAGAGAATCCAAAGAACCCTAGAAAGGGAGAGCTGGTGCTTTTGAATAAGGCCCTGTTTGGATCCCTTCATCTAAAGTTTAGTCACTAAATTTTAGATCTAAAGTCTCCAAACAGGTGGTCTAAAGTTAGATCTAAACTTTAGCTAACCCCTAAAAAACACTTTAGACCATTAGTCCACCAAAGTGAACTAAAGTGGCCTAAAGTTTTGGGTTCTTAGGCACAAAGACGTGTTTACCTATGCATGTTGGTCTCTCACCTCCCATTTAATGGCTGACGCACGAAACGAGGAGAGCTAGTATGGTCTTTTTGAAACTTTAGTCATATCCATTAGTACAGGATCCAAACAGGACCTTCGACTAAAGTTTAGTGGCTAAAGTTTAGCCAACTAAAGTTTAGTCCAAAACTTTAGACCATAGGATCCAAACAGGGCCTAAGAATCTCCTTTCCTTGATACCATTGGACTGTATGGCTTTCATAGACAAACCAACAAGAGAAAACAATGGACGCCAAGTTTAATTTGTTGGAGCCTTGGAGGCGGCTATGCCATAGTTCTAGTAGGAAGTAGCTAGGAATGAGAATATTCATATGCTGTGTGTAGTTTTGGAAGTATCCCAAATCCCAACAGATACCCATGGGATAGACAATTGGACTGCATATATAACATTTTGTCCCATTTCAAATGGACAATTTGCAGAAACATAAATTTTCCCTGAGAAGGGTAAAAATGCACTACTAACTTGGCGAGTGGATCCGTCTTTAGTTTGTATCAATGACAAAGCAACTTGTAGTAAATTAAGGTCAAGACCACTTGTTTGGTTGTGGATATAAGCAATCAAGCACTGAAAAGAGCTTATCAAATGGGGCAAGCCCAGCCGACTGGCAATACCCTGTGTGTGTCGATAGATTCATGTTCAAGTCTCAGTGACCACGTGTTAAGCGAGCTATTGGTAGATTATCAACATTTTATCCCCTGACTTATCTGTTGTTTGAGCCTTTTAGGTACCCGGTAGCTGTTACTTTCACATTTAAAATACAGCTTAATGCCTGGGTTTGCTCCAACTAAACTCTTCCTTTCTGGGTAAACACTTTTCCTGCTATTAGTTTGTTCATGAAGAAATGACTAATGAGAGCGTTTTGTTGGCAAAATGGACTAGCACACAGTCATGAGTCTTCTCATTTCCACTGTTTTTTAGCGCCTCATTTTGACGCGACCAAAGAACATTTTAATTGGTTGGCGTGACACGTTGGACTCTACCATCTAATGGCTGTATCGTGCTGTCTTCCAAATTAACATTAGAATTTGTCCGGATTCGCAAAATTTCAATCTAATATATGTATGATATTTATAAAATACTTTATACAATAATTTTTCTACCATATGAACACTCTCATCTAGGATATATGCGCGATATTTATAAAATACTTAATATATGCATTCTTTTTTGTATCTAGTATTAAGAAAAAACATGTTGTGCATTCTCCTCGATATTATTTTTCTGTGTTTTCCCTCCCAATATGAATATTTCATACATTAAGTTTTTTTATACAAACTGTTTGCCAAGCACTCGGAGATGAAATTAATAGCAATTTACTTTACCATTATTTGTTTTTACCTAATGCAACTGAACACATCAAAGTATACCTGATGAACAAAGAAGCAGCTTGCATGCTTTGGTATTACATATACATAATGATGCTATCATTAGGTTCCAGGTGTTTACACTACTACAGAAAGGCTAATAGTAGACGGCAAATCACAGACGGTTTTGTGAAACCGTCTGTAATGTAAACTATTACAGACAGTTTTAATTTGAAGGCCGTCTGTGGTATTTGTGGCGGGAAAAAGGAGTATCACAGACGGTTCTTACCTCTGAACCGTCTGTGATACTGAAATATCACAGACGGTTTTTATTAAAAACCGTCTGTGATAATCTGGGATTATCACAGACGGTGTGTTGTGTCGACTATCACAGCCGGTTGTTGTTAAGAACCGTCTGGGAATGTTCACTGACGGTTTTTCACAAGAACTTTGTGATGTCCCTTTGTCTGTCATATTCTAGATCGAGGTTAATATATAAGTACACATTGCTTCTAATAACTTAACTACGAACTATCGAGACAAGAGATCACAAATTAAAGGCAAATTTATTAATTTCAATTAGAGGCAAATTTATTACAAAAGTCGCACAGGTAAAGAGTTTCCCAGATTGTATTCTTTTGGGCTTCGTAGCTTCTTCTTCAACTTGGGGACTTAGAGGATCACCGCTAAATTCTCGAACGCCGTTAAGATTGCCCTTGTCCTCGGCACTTCCTCGTGCAACTGGGCAAATGATCGCAAACATCCATAATGTCGAGAGGATAGCATGAAAGATTCCTCGAGAACCGCCGTTTCGCTTGATCGGCAAGGCTATCCATCGATCTCTCGCAATGCGTGTAGAGCTTCTTCCGCATTGCGCACATTGTGGAGAAGAACCAGGGTGAGGGTTGTTTCCCTTTCTTGAGCGGCAGCGAGACACCTACGTCGACGGCGGAGGATCAGGTCAAGCTGACGGATGCAAGAAAGTCGGGGAAGGAGAGCAGGGCGGGTGCGGAGAATCTGCTCCAGATGCAAATTGTTGGCCGCCTGTGTAAGGTTCTGGCCGAACAATTCGTGATGAACAGATGAGAGGAAGGAGATGATCACAAGAACAGTAGTAGAAGCCATGTTGTATTAATTGTATATTGTATTGTACGTACGTAGAAGCTAGAGACCTGAATTAGGAGCGCATATTTAACCTTTAGCACTAACGGTTCGTATACCCAAACATGAATGATATAGACGCTTCGTATAACGATCGAGAGACGTTAATTAGACGATCGAAACACGAAGCGTTCTGGCATCGAAACACGCGCGAAGCGTTCTGGTATGAAGCTTATCACAGACGGTTTTTTATAAAAAACCGTCTGTGATAATTTATCACAGACGGTTTTTAATAAAAAACCGCCTGTCATAACTGGTTATCACAGACGGTTTTTAGTTAAAAACCGTTTGTGATAATGACTAAGGCATTTATTGCGCTGCTCAGACCGCATCATCTTCATTTCAATCCAGATCTAGCCACTGCTGCGCACTTTTTCACTCGGGAGGAAGCTAGGCGATTTCAGGCCAGTTAATTTGGTGGGAAGAGGCAGAGATTGAGCTTTGAATTAAGATTCGACTTTCCGGTTCTTTGTAGATATGGTTAGTAATGAAATTTATTTTTTTTAATAGCATTACAATTTAGGTGTAAGTAATCCATGAGTGGTTATTGAAGATGGTTAATTTGCAAAATTGTTGGTTATATAATAGCTATTGTGTTTGTAATATGAATTGAGCTAGGAAATTAAGTCTCAATATAATAAATGTGGCTGGTATATATGTAGTTATAATTAGTTATTCTAGATTTTAATACTAAGTTGTTATATATGTACGTAACGTAGGACCGAAGCTAGATGTATGCATGAGCCGTGTGAGTGAAGAGTACATTAATGGCGTTTCGCTTTTATAAGAGCCGAGGAGGATATGTTGAATAAGGAGTGGAATATATGTGCTGTCCATGCACTGACTGCGAGAATTTGAAGATGTTTAAGAACCGAGGGCAAATTGAAGCGCACTTGATTCGGAGGGGTTTCAAAAAGGATTATACGTGTTGGACCAGTCATGGCGAAGTGAATGATCATATGCGCGGATGACATCGCGGTGAAGTGAATGATATGCCCCCGGATGACATCGCAAGTGAAGTGAATGACATGCCGCCGGCTGATGTCGATTGTGGCTCGGATTCGGATAGGTTGCACGATGATAATCTGGATCAGATGCTTCGCGATGTAGAAGAGAACTATGATGAGAGAGAGTATGTTAAATTCCGTGGCTTGATGGAGGACTCAGAGAAACCTTTGTACACGGGCTGCAAGTACACGAGGTTGTCGGGCGTGCTTGAACTGTTGAAATTGAAGGCAAGCAACGGTTGGTCCGACAAGAGTTTCACGGCGCTGCTAGGTCTTTTAGCGGAGAATGTAGTGGACGAGGAGGAATACAATCAATTTGACGAGTTACCTCCTTTTGAAAATGGCATAAGGGTCGACGATGAACAACGTGATGAAACTAGTTACGTACGCATTGATCATGATGAAGGGCTAATTTTTAAAGGAAATAAGCAAGTACAATAAGAATGTATATGTGAAAATGTGTGACAATTTTGAGATGTATATGTGAAAATGTGTGATGTAGTCAATTTTGAGATGTATATGTGAAAATGTGTGATGTAGTCAATTTTGAGATGTATATGTGAAAATGTATATGTGTGATGTATTTGAGAATGACAAAATGTATTGGCATTTATGTATATGTGTGATGTATTTGAGAATGACAAAATGTATCAAGAAATACACTGTGTGAATGCAATGGTTGGTGTTGTATATGAATGCATTTGTTTGGTAGTTGATATGAATGCATTTGTGTAGTTATTGGTGTTGTCTTAATTGCAAAAGCGGCAAAGGCTTATCACAGACGGTTCTAAATTTAGAACCGTCGTGATAATAAACTATCACGACGGTTTTAACTCAAAACCGTCGTGATATATTATCACGCACGGTTCTAAGTTTAGAACCGTGCGTGATAATCTCCTACATATACCCTCTCGCTAGGGTTTTCCGTGTGCGCTGCGATTATTCGATTAGATCTAAATCCCGAGCCCGTCGTCGCCGCCGCCTCCCCGAGCCCTCGCCGGCCGCCTCCCCGGACGAAGACGTCGCCGCAGCCTCCTCCTCCGTCGCCGCCTCCCGAGCCGTCGCCTCCTCCTCCGTCGCCGCCTCCCGAGCCGTCGCCTCCTCCTCCTCCTCTGCGTCGCCGCCTCCTCCTTCTCCGTCGCCTCCCGAGCCCGCCGCCTCCTCCTCCTCCGCCGTCGTCGCCGCCTCCTCCTCCTCCTCTCCGCCGCCGCCTCCTCGTGCGTCCCTAAGGTCACCAAAGCGTAAGGTCATCAAATCCTCCCCGAGCTTCATGCTTATCGTTAGTGTTTAGGTTGATGCTTGATGCTTGATCTTGTTATGGTTAGTTGCTTAGTACATATTTAGGTTGATGCTTCATGCTTCTTTGTTAGTGTTTAGGTTGATGCTTGATGCTTGGTACATATTACATTGGTACATTGTTTACTGCAGTAGCTTAATTAGTTTGCTATTTGGTACATATTACATTGGTACATTGTTTACTGCAGTAGCTTAATTAGTTTGCTATTTGGTATATACTACATTGGTACATTGTTTACTGCAGTTGCTTAGTTTACATTGGTACATATTACATTGCTTGTTGTGTTAGTATATAGTATATAGTATATAGTACATAGTATATAGTTTGAAATCATTTGGGTCCCCCTTCCCTCTACTCCTCTCCTCCCTTCTCCCCCTTCCCTCTACTCCTCTCCTCTCTTCCTATCATTGAGCATCATGTATCACTTTTCTTGCTTCCTCATCTTATCATGTGCAACCCTACAATTTGATAGCACAAATTAACCAATTAAGGAAGAGTATATGATCAAAGGGCATGAAGCAAGTAACACATTCTAGTGTATCCGGATAAAGAAATCTTGCGATTATTGCAAAAGATACATTGACCATTTGGGTGGAAAGAAATACATTGTGTCGTCAGGCTCATGATAGGCACTTTGTTTAGAGACCTTGTAGTAATAGTATTACAAAATTCAAGGAAATTTTAGTATAGAAGTTCAAAAAAAAGAAATTCTCAGATTCTTCGGTGAGCAGCCGATATAGCCGACTTCTTCGGTGAGCGACTATCCATCTGCTTTTTCCCACTCCTTCTCTTCATCTCTGATCTCTGGATCACGTACGCTGTAAGTCTGTACAATCACAGTCTTTGTTCACGTAATACCGATATATGTCACAATTTGTTGCTTTCCTATGTTATATATAGATTCATGCTGACCGAAGCTAGATCATCGAAATCACAAATTGGTTTCGTGGACCCACGCTTGGTCGCCATTGATACCATCATCGAGAATACATCCTTCGTCGAGGACTATATTACAAAAGCACTGCTGGCTCACCAAGATAAGGAATTTGTTCTTATGCCATACAATGAGCAATTCCATTGGATTTTAATTGTAATTATACCAAAATGGAACAAGGCTATATACCTTGATTCTCTAAGTAAGAACAAATCCAAGTACACAGCTATCGCCCGAATACTCGATAGGTACGTACATTGTACATTGTACTCTTTCTTTCCTTCCGAATAACTAATCTAACTTTTTCGAATAACGAAGGTCGTTCACCACATACGTTCAACAAACACGTGACTCGACAACAGGGGCCAAGGCCTTGAAACATGATCGCAAGTTTCGGGTATTCGCTAGCTACACATTAATTAATCATATACAACACATAGTAGTAATGTCACTTGATTTAACACATTATATTTTTTGCAGTGCCACCAGCAGGAGCCGGGCAACACGTGTGGATACTACGTGTGCCACCATATGAGACTACTCCTCGATTCCACCAAGATCACTAATTCTATGGTTTGTCAATCTTCCCACATTTATTTCATACATGTCAAGTTTTATATATGCGCGCGTTGATATTCCTATCGACAGGCTGCATCTATCTCTACATCTGCATTGGCACAGCCGGATTTTGCAAAAATTCGAGGAGAGCTCATTTGGTTTTTGTGGTCAAAAGTCGTAAGATCAGATGGAGAGTTCCACTGCCCAGAATGATTTTTTATTGTAATTCTAAGTGCAAATACAGTGTAGATCTTTTACAATTGTGTATTTGTTAATGGATATTTTATTTCAACTCAATGAATTGATTTATAAATGGATGCTTTATGTTTGTGAAATGAAGTGCGTTGTCAATTGGATGTTTTTTGTCTGTGAAATGAATTGAGATGTGAAATGTATCTGAAATGAAATGAGATGTGTGAATTGTATATGTTTTATGTCTGTGATTATCTGCTTGTTTCAGAGGGCATGGCTAGCATTTCGAGGCTAGCCAATAAACAGAAATATATTTAGGGTTGAAGGAATATCACGAGCGGTTTTTAGTTAAAACCGTCGTGATAGTTGATAATCACAGAGCGATTTTGAGTTAAAATCGTGCGCGATAGCTGATAATCACGAGCGGTTTTAACTCAAAACCATCTCGTGATTATCAGCTATCACGCACGGTTTTCAACTCAAAACCGTCGTGATTATCGCTATCACGACGGTTTTCAACTCAAAACCGTCGTGATATCGATAATCGCGACGGTTCAAAACCGTCGTGATGACCGTCGATTATCATCGACCCATAAATACTGGCGGTTCACAAAATCATCTGTGATGACGATTTCGAACCGTCTGTGATGACATTTTCTGTAGTAGTGTTACCTCATGGTCAATCCAAATATGTCATCTTATATACTTCAGTGATAATAAACCATTTGATCTCTGCTTTTTCTTCACAAGGAAATTGCAACGTTGTCTAGAACATACCAAAATAAGTGTATCTTATTAAGGTGATAAAAAATATATTACCATTTGCTAAAGGTATCCTTCATGTGTCATCAACTAGAACTATGCGATTATTTTTCAAGACCGACGCATTCAAGAATATGTCTTTTTTTTCCAAAGAAAGTGATGCTAGCGTTTTTATTTCTATTAGCTTTTCATGCTAGCTTGCGGCTAAACGCAGCCGTTTCCATCTTAAATTAAAACACACTGTGCTGATATTTACTATTTTGAAATAAAGACGTTAGTTTAATATATAAGGAGGAAAAAGAAGTGCAATCTAAACTGCAGAAATGTAAAGCAATTTGTTGATTCTCTGTATGCTCTTTGCTTAAAAAAAAAGAATGAGTGAAAAACAAAATGGAACTCGTTAGTTTTAGAGTAAATTTCGTAAAACTACACATATGCCCAGTAAACTATAAAAAACTATATCTTTAATATTTCATTTCATAAAAATACACTCTATGCATCAAATTTAATCGAAGAACTACACTCCGTCACCAAACACTTAGACCCATCAGGCAGCCACACGCGCCTCCTTCCTCCGTTTATCCGTGCTGATCGGGCACTCCACGCCAGCCAGCACACCAACGTATAGCTAAACTCAAGACTAGGTTATAAAAAAGCTACAGCCTCCTGAGCTGCTCAAATTCGGTTCTCTCTAGACTCAATTTGAGCTCGGTTCAAATTCTGAATGAGCCGAGCTCGAGTTTGATCCCGAGCTCGCAAACTTTAATGAGCTGAGCTCGAATAGTTTATTAAAATTTGATTCGAGCTTGAATATTAATGCATATTAACTCTTACCGAGTTTACTCGAGCTGAACTCAAGTTTTTCTTATTATTATAAATTAGTGCATATTAAATTGTTTTGACTGTCATCTAGCCAAACTCGAGTTCGAGCTTTTTTATTGCTCAAAATCAATGCACGTTGAATTGTTTTGATCGTTATTGAGTTTACTTGAGTTGAGCTTGAGTTTACTTGAATTTGGATCGAGCCGAACTCGAATATAGATCTAGACTCAGATCCTAACTCAAACTCGTGAGCTCGGCTCAAACTCCTGCCATGGAGCGCGGGCACAGAGTACTGCTTTCATTTTCATTACCCTTGTTCCTCCACCCCATTTGGTCAACAATTTTGATGTTTTTTTTTTTGCTAGTTACGGCGTTGAGGTACAACATTAACCATTAGCTTCTACGACACTATTTGCAAAAGTTGTGGAAGTACTACAAAATTATATATTTTGGATAAAAAATCGTGTCAATTTATAAGTTATAGGACGTCAAGTGAAAAATCATCAATCACTAGACTCATCAGGCCGTCCATGCCCCTTTTGCTCGATAAGCGTAACCCTGTATCAAATTTCCTGTGATACTTTCGCAAGGAAGGAAGCAACGAGCCATGTAAGATAAGAGGGCGGGCTAATTTCGGCTTATGTTTTATGACTTACGATTTATAATTTTTTCTGAATATATAAATAGGATAATTTCTTTGTCATTTTTCTTAACAGTTTATCGGATAATCATTTTAAAATAGTTTACCAGCTTATTAGTATTTAATTCATTCATATAAGCACTCACACCATCAGCTATAGTCATAAAGCCACAGTCGAAAACAAACCCATCCTAAATCCATGGGTCTCTCTGTAAAGGAAGCAGCTGCAGAAAAACGCCGGCGCCTTCTCCACCAACCATGCCTCCAGTTTCTTGCCCCCGGGAACAGGTACCAACCATGCGACGCAATGCAAAGACTAGAATTTGCTTTTCTTTTGTCATCAAGCAACCGTCTCTCTCAAGCTACCATTTTTCCTATGTTGCTTCCTCCTTCCTGGTGCCCTTTTCTGTCACATCACAGGGTCAAAACTCAAAAACAAGACATGCACTAGAAGAGACATACAGAAGCATGGCCTGTTCATGTTGTCACAATCTGGATGTTCCATACCCATGGGCCGGGTCTACGCGGTCATGGAATCCAGATCCGGTCGTCCTATGCGTATGAGCTACTCCTTCTCGGATATTCTAGATGTTGTCATAGTCAATGACACTTGGTAAAGATTTCTTAGGGGACAAAAAAGCTATATATGCACAGTGATAATAGATGGAGTTACTGCTTGATCATCATCAGACAAAAACATAGAATTCTTTTTTTTTAACAGTCAACAGTAGGCACACGGCCATTCTGAACTTTTTATTTCATAATGTACTAAATACAAATGGAGAGCAGGGATACAAGTGAACCATCAGAGACATAAGAGGAAAAACAAGGTTACTGCGCTTAGCCTCTCTCTCTGAAATGGTTGCCTCTGTGATTGTCGCTGGGGTCTTGGCAACGATGAGACCAGAGAGGGATGTCATCAGGAGCGCAGCGAAGGATAGTAGCTGTACTCAACATAGAATTCTCACATGCAGATTCCGAGACTCAGTAACATTTCACCTTACTTGAATGTAACATCCGCCCGTATGGAGTGCCCTATGTGGCCCAATTGAGTTGTGATTGTGGGATTAGTTCCATACTGATTGTCTAAAGTGAGTTATAGTAGTATATAATATTTGCTGGGTTAAACGAAGCACCTTTAGGTTAACCTTTTTACATGAAACGAGAATAAATGTATAAGTGGAGTGCTATGTATGGACTCGCCCCACTGTAGACTAGGCATAGAGTAGATTTTGGGCAAATATGTTACTGATGGTACGAAAGCCTCAACCTTCGCTACACGAGCATGTGCATGACAGGAGTGTGGCATATGGCGCATGTGGGTCTGAAATGGACACACCGGCGTCAACCCTTAAGGGGAAGGCGTGAATATAATACCTTGGCCTATTAGTTTGATAGACCTGTAGAGTTATGGTGGAAATAGTTTCATGTTGCTTGTCTAGAGTAAGTTGAATAGCATATATTGCTTATTGGGTCCAAATATGCGTATATCCGGATTAATCCTTTTATATAAAATAAGGATAAAAAATATAAATAAGGTGCTATACATACATGGATCCGCTCCACGGGGACTAGACATTGAGCAGATTTTGGACCAAGGAGTAACATTGAATCTATGATGCACTGATCATTTAAATATGACAACATAAACCCTCCCAACTTGAACAATCTTAATAATAAATTTCTCCAGAATATTCAACCAGATATTGAACTGTTGCTCCCCTGAGTCCTCTCTCGTGGGCCCACTTCAATTCCTGCCCGAAGCTACCACAGCAGTCAATTTGGCATGCTATCATATTCAGTGTTTTCAGCACTCGAGGGGCGCCAAATCCGGTAAAACTAACGCAGCTCAAGATTCCAGTCTACGAAGATGGGAAAACAGATCAAGGACCAATGGTCAAACTATGCATATTTCCAGTCTTGCAGAACCTTCATTCATTTGTTTCAGCTTTCTACAAATAAAATTAAGTTCAGCAGGCGAGTAGCTGGAGAACGTAAGAAAATCGTAACCGGAAACTTCTAGCCAGATCGTTTCAGCACATCTTTGATTGAACCCTTTGATCACTTTAAGTGTAGGATCATATGGCATAATTAGAGGAGGTGAATAATTATCTCCACTTTTCATCACCTGAAATCAAAACTAACTCAGAGAAACAAAACAAAACAATCTGAAATACCGAACACAGACAACGATCACAACTGCTGCTCATACGTGGTCGTAAGCCTCTGTTGCCAGCTGCTTGTTACGACCACGCGTTAGCCTCGGTCGCCCAACTGCTCGTTATGACCACTTGTTAGCCGCTGTCACCCGACAACTCATTATGTTCGCTTGCTTACGACCACTCGTCCCGAACATCACTCCGATCGCTCGCGTACGACTGCTCGATTACGAGTGCTCGGATCGATCTCACGTCCATTCCGATCACTCGGCACGACAACGGATTGACAGCCTTCTCATTCTGATCACTCGGTACGACAACAGATCGACCGCCTGCTCATTCCGATCGCTCGGTACGACAACAGATCAACAGTCTGATTGTTCCTATCGCTCGGCATGACCACGACGTGCATAGTCGTAACCTCCTTCCACTTGATGTCCCCAGCCGTTTGACCACCGCCTGGACGAGATGCACTGAAGACAAAAACTGAGCCCGAAAAACAGAGAGGAAGGAGCGATGCTCTGGAAGTGGTTGGAGATGAAGGAAAGTAATCTATTATTTCATCATTAAGATCTTGACTACAAAGCGCTTCACAACACCCCTAAAAACCTTCTCCACAAAAGCCCTAAAACTCCGTTATGCTAGCCTACAACCTCCCCTGTTTTCATAGCCAGCGCACAAAGCGTGTCCTACACAAACACCTCAAAACCGTGTCCCTATCCACATAGATACGAAGTCTATCTCTTCCTCAAATCAAGGGACCCGAAACTAGGGGTGCAAATGGAGCGAATATTTCCCGACCGACCGTCCGTCCGTTTTAATTCGGATACAATTTGGAGCAAATTTTCGGATATCCGAAGGTTTTGTCGGATACGAAAACGGATTCGGAACAAGCATTATCCGACGGATACAGAACTATCCGGATATTTTTCCGGATAGTTACCAGATGGATACCCGAATAGTTATTGGATAGTTACCCAGATAGTTACCGGATACGAAAACGGAGTCGGATACCTGGCCTCTTCGCCGGCCAGGTGGGATCTCCGACTCTTCTTGAAATGTAGCATCATTTATTTATATAAGATTGCTTGTTTCGGTGGCTGTTGCAATGTCGGTACGCTCATATTAGATCTCAGTTTGCTTAATTTATCTCTGTCACCATGTGAAATTTGCTTTCGTGCATTATCGATTAAATATCCGTGACCGAAACTAACCTTATTCGGAGCGGCATGTATTCGCTCCGTATTCGTGACCGAGAATATCCATATTCGTATTCGTATCCGGCACTATCCGTGTCCAACTCCAACTCCGACAAAAAATATGGAAAAGGATACGGGATGAGCAATATCCGTCTGTATCCGCTCCGTTTGCACCCCTACCTGAAACCCTTCCAAACAATGGGTTTTAACCAACTTGTACAGATCATAGATTCCATTCACAACTCCATACGACATACACAACAAAGCCTCTAGGATATCCCCTCCTATATCTTCATCGTGCACCATCACCGTGTGCTCTCGTGTGAACTCGATCACCTCGCATGACCACATGACCGCCTGGACCTTAGATTACCCTCTCCTAGTCCTAGTCTTCTTTGTCACTGACCATAATCGTCTCCACGACTCCACGCAGCATCCACATTTGACCTCCATGTGCTCCAGCATGAGCTCGACCACCTCGCGTGACATTCCGAGCACCTGGACCTCAGATTGCCCCCTCCTAATCCCAGTCCTCCTTGTCTGCTGACGGATGCAAGAAAGTCGGGGAAGGAGAGCAGGGCGGGTGCGGAGAATCTGCTCCAGATGCAAATTGTTGGCCGCCTGTGTAAGGTTCCGGCCGAACAATTCGTGATGAACAGATGAGAGGAAGGAGATGATCACAAGAACAGTAGTAGAAGCCATGTTGTATTAATTGTATATTGTATTGTACGTACGTAGAAGCTAGAGACCTGAATTAGGAGCGCATATTTAACCTTTAGCACTAACGGTTCGTATACACAAACATGAATGATATAGACGCTTCATATAACGATCGAGAGACGTTAATTAGACGATCAAACACGGCGTTCGCATCAAACACGCACGCGGCGTTCGGTATGAAGCTTATCACGACGGTTTTTATAAAAACCGCTCGTGATATTATCGCGACGGTTTTAATAAAAACCGTCATCATAATTGGTTATCACAGAGCGGTTTTAGTTAAAAACCGTCGTGATAATGACTAAGGCATTTATTGCGCTGCTCAGACCGCATCATCTTCATTTCGATCCAGGTCTAGCCACTGCTGCGCACTTTTTCACTCGGGAGGAAGCTAGGCGATTTCAGGCCAGTTAATTTGGTGGGAAGAGGCAGAGATTGAGCTTTGAATTAAGATTCAGACTTTCTGGTTCTTTGTAGATATGGTTAGTAATGAAATTTATTTTTTTAATAGCATTACAATTTAGGTGTAAGTAATCCATGAGTGGTTATTGAAGATGGTTAATTTGCAAAATTGTTGGTTATATAATAGCTATTGTGTTTGTAATATGAATTGAGCTAGGAAATTAAGTCTCAATATAATAAATGTGGCTGGTATATATGTAGTTATAATTAGTTATTCTATATTTTAATACTAAGTTGTTATATATGTACGTAACGTAGGACCGAAGCTAGATGTATGCCGCGAGCCGTGTGAGTGAAGAGTACATTAATGGCGTTTCTGCTTTTATAAGAGCCGCCGAGGAGGATATGTTGAATAAGGAGGTGGAATATATGTGCTGTCCATGCCGATCGCGAATTTGAAGATGTTTAAGAACCGAGGCAAATTGAAGCGCACTTGATTCGGAGGGTTTCAAAAGGATTATACGTGTTGGACCAGTCATGGCGAAGTGAATGATCATATGCCGGATGACATCGCGGTGAAGTGAATGATATGCCCCCGGATGACATCGCAAGTGAAGTGAATGACATGCCGCCGGCTGATGTCGATTGTGGCTCGGATTCGGATAGGTTGCACGATGATAATCTGGATCAGATGCTTCACGATGTAGAAGAGAACTATGATGAGAGAGAGTATGTTAAATTCCGTGGCTTGATAGAGGACTCAGAGAAACCTTTGTACACGGGCTGCAAGTACACGAGGTTGTTGGGCATGCTTGAACTGTTGAAATTGAAGGCAAGCAACGGTTGGTCCGACAAGAGTTTCACGGCGCTGCTAGGTCTTTTAGCGGAGAATGTAGTGGACGAGGAGGAATACAATCAATTTGACGAGTTACCTCCTTTTGAAAATGGCATAAGGGTCGACGATGAACAACGTGACGAAACTAGTTACGTACGCATTGATCATGATGAAGGGCTAATTTTTAAAGGAAATAAGCAAGTACAATAAGAATGTATATGTGAAAATGTGTGACAATTTTGAGATGTATATGTGAAAATGTGTGATGTAGTCAATTTTGAGATGTGTATGTGAAAATGTGTGATGTAGTCAATTTTGAGATGTATATGTGAAAATGTATATGTGTGATGTATTTGAGAATGACAAAATGTATCAAGAAATACACTGTGTGAATGCAGCTGGTTGGTGTTGTATATGAATGCAGCTGTTTGGTAGTTGATATGAATGTAGCTGTGTAGTTATTGGTGTTGTCTTAATTGCAAAAGCCGGCAAAGGCTTATCACAGACGGTTCTAAATTTAGAACCGTCTGTGATAGTAAACTATCACAGACGATTTTTAACTCAAAACCGTCATGATATATTATCCTGACGGTTCTAAGTTTAGAACCGTCTGTGATAATCTCCCTACATATACCCTCCCGCTAGGGTTTTCCGTGTGCGCTGCAGTTATTCGATTAGATCTAAATCCCGAGCCCGTCGTCACCGCCGCCTCCCCGAGCCCTCGCCGGCCGCCTCCCCGGACGAAGACGTCGCCGCAGCCTCCTCCTCCGTCGCCGCCTCCCCGAGCCCGTCGCCTCCTCCTCCTCCTGCGTCGCCGCCTCCTCCTCCTCCGTCGCCTCCCCGAGCCCGTCGCCTCCTCCTCCTCCGTCGTCATCGCCGCCTCCTCCTCCGTCGCCGCCGCCTCCTCCTCGTGCGTCCCTAAGGTCACCAAAACCGTAAGGTCATCAAATCCCTCTCCAAGCTTCATGCTTACTGTTAGTGTTTAGGGTTGATGCTTGATGCTTGATACTGTTATGGTTAGTTGCTTAGTACATATTTAGGGTTGATGCTTCATGCTTACTGTTAGTGTTTAGGGTTGATGCTTGATGCTTGGTACATATTACATTGGTACATTGTTTACTGCAGTAGCTTAATTAGTTTGCTATTTGGTACATATTACATTGGTATATTGTTTACTGCAGTAGCTTAATTAGTTTGCTATTTGGTATATACTACATTGGTACATTGTTTACTGCTGATTGCTTAGTTTACATTGGTACATATTACATTGCTTGTTGTGTTAGTATATAGTATATAGTATATAGTACATAGTATATAGTTTGAAATCATTTGGGTCCCCCTTCCCTCTACTCCTCTCCTCCCTTCTCCCCCTTCCCTCTACTCCTCTCCTCTCTTCCTATCATTGAGCATCATGTATCACTTTTCTTGCTTCCTCATCTTATCATGTGCAACCCTACAATTTGATAGCACAAATTAACCAATTAAGGAAGAGTATATGATCAAAGGGCATGAAGCAAGTAACACATTCTAGTGTATCCGGATAAAGAAATCTTGCGATTATTGCAAAAGATACATTGACCATTTGGGTGGAAAGAAATACATTGTGTCGTCAGGCTCATGATAGGCACTTTGTTTAGAGACCTTGTAGTAATAGTATTACAAAATTCAAGGAAATTTTAGTACAGAAGTTCAAAAAAAAGAAATTCTCAGATTCTTCGGTGAGCAGCTGATATAGCCGACTTCTTCGGTGAGCGACTATCCATCTGCTTTTTCCCACTCCTTCTCTTCATCTCTGATCTCTGGATCACGTACGCTGTAAGTCTGTACAATCACAGTCTTTGTTCACATAATACCGATATATGTCACAATTTGTTGCTTTCCTATGTTATATATAGATTCATGCTGACCGAAGCTAGATCATCGAAATCACAAATTGGTTTCGTGGACCCACGCTTGGTCGCCATTGATACCATCATTGAGAATGCATCCTTCGTCGAGGACTATATTACAAAAGCACTGCTGGCTCACCAAGATAAGGAATTTGTTCTTATGCCATACAATGAGCAATTCCATTGGATTTTAATTGTAATTATACCAAAATGGAACAAGGTTATATACCTTGATTCTATAAGTAAGAACAAATCCAAGTACACAGCTATCGCCCGAATACTCGATAGGTATGCGTACATTGTACATTGTACTCTTTCTTTCCTTCGAATAACTAATCTAACTTTTGAATAACGAAGGTCGTTCACCACATCGTTCAACAAACACGTGACTCGACAACAGGGCCAAGGCCTTGAAACATGATCGCAAGTTTCGTATTCGCTAGCTACACATTAATTAATCATATACAACACATAGTAGTAATGTCACTTGATTTAACACATTATATTTTTGCGGTGCCACCGCGGGAGCGGGCAACACGTGTGGATACTACGTGTGCCACCATATGAGACTACTCTCGATTCCACCAAGATCACTAATTCTAAGGTTTGTCAATCTTCCCACATTTATTTCATACATGTCAAGTTTTATATATGCGCGCGTTGATATTCCTATCGACAGTGCATCTATCTCTACATCTGCATTGACACACCGGATTTTGCAAAAATTCGAGGAGAGCTCATTTGGTTTTGTGGTCAAAAGTCGTAAGATCGATGGAGAGTTCCACTGCCCAGAATGATTTTTTATTGTAATTCTAAGTGCAAATACAGTGTAGATCTTTTACAATTGTGTATTTGTTAATGGATATTTTATTTCAACTCAATGAATTGATTTGCGAAATGGATGCTTTATGTTTGTGAAATGAAGTGCGTTGTCAATTGGATGTTTTTGTCCGTGAAATGAATTGAGATGTGAAATGTATCCAAATGAAATGAGATGTGTGAATTGTATATGTTTTATGTCTGTGATTATCTGCTTGTTTCAGAGGGCATGGCTAGCATTTCCTGAGGCTAGCCAATAAACAAAAATATATTTAGGGGTTGAAGGGAATATCACAGACGGTTTTTAGTTAAAAACCGTCTGTGATAGCTGATAATCACAGAGCAGATTTTGAGTTAAAATCGTGCGTGATAGCTGATAATCACGAGCGGTTTTAACTCAAAACCATCGTGATTATCAGCTATCACGACGGATTTTCAACTCAAAACCGTCTGTGATTATCAGCTATCACTGCACGGTTTTCAACTCAAAACCGTCGTGATATCGATAATCACGAGCGGTTCAAAACCGCTCGTGATGACCGTCGATTATCACTGACCCATAAATACAGACGGTTCACAAAATCATCTGTGATGACGATTTCGAACCGTCTGTGATGACATTTTCTGTAGTAGTGTTACCTCATGGTCAATCCAAATATGTCATCTTATATACTTCAGTGATAATAAACCATTTGATCTCTGCTTTTTCTTCACAAGGAAATTGCAACGTTGTCTAGAACATACCAAAATAAGTGTATCTTATTAAGGTGATAAAAAATATATTACCATTTGCTAAAGGTATCCTTCATGTGTCATCAACTAGAACTAGGCGATCAATATTTTTCAAGACCGACGCATTCAAGAATATGTCTTTTTTTTTTCCAAAGAAAGTGATGCTAGCGTTTTTATTTCTATTAGCTTTTCATGCTAGCTTGCGGCTAAACGCAGCCGTTTCCATCTTAAATTAAAACACACTGTGCTGATATTTACTATTTTGAAATAAAGACGTTAGTTTAATATATAAGGAGGAAAAAGAAGTGCAATCTAAACTGCAGAAATGTAAAGCAATTTGTTGATTCTCTGTATGCTCTTTGCTTCAAAAAAAGAATGAGTGAAAAACAAAATGGAACTCGTTAGTTTTAGAGTAAATTTCGTAAAACTACACATATGCCCAGTAAACTATAAAAAACTATATCTTTAATATTTCATTTCATAAAAATACACTCTATGCATCAAATTTAATCGAAGAACTACACTCCGTCACCAAACACTTAGACCCATCAGGCAGCCACACGCGCCTGCGCCTCCTTCCTCCGTTTATCCGTGCTGATCGGGCACTCCACGCCAGCCAGGCCAGCACACCAACGTATAGCTAAACTCAAGACTAGGTTATAAAAAAGCTACAGCCTCCTGAGCTGCTCAAATTCGGTTCTCTCTAGACTCAATTTGAGGTCGGCTCAAATTCTGAATGAGCCGAGCTCGAGTTTGATCCCGAGCTCGCAAACTTTAATGAGCTGAGCTCGAATAGTTTATTAAAATTTGATTCGAGCTTGAATATTAATGCATATTAACTCTTACCGAGTTTACTCGAGCTGAACTCAAGTTTTTCTTATTATTATAAATTAGTGCATATTAAATTGTTTTGACTGTCATCTAGCCAAACTCGAGTTCGAGCTTTTTTATTGCTCAAAATCAATGCACGTTGAATTGTTTTGATCGTTATTGAGTTTACTTGAGTTGAGCTTGAGTTTACTTGAATTTGGATCGAGCCGAACTCGAATATAGATCTAGACTCAGATCCTAACTCAAACTCGTGAGCTCGGCTCAAACTCCTGCCATGGAGCGCGGGCACAGAGTACTGCTTTCATTTTCATTACCCTTGTTCCTCCACCCCATTTGGTCAACAATTTTGATGTTTTTTTTTGCTAGTTACGGCGTTGAGGTACAACATTAACCATTAGCTTCTACGACACTATTTGCAAAAGTTGTGGAAGTACTACAAAATTATATATTTTGGATAAAAAATCGTGTCAATTTATAAGTTATAGGACGTCAAGTGAAAAATCATCGATCACTAGACTCATCAGGCCGTCCATGCCCCTTTTGCTCGATAAGCGTAACCCTGTATCAAATTTCCTGTGATACTTTGGCAAGGAAGGAAGCAACGAGCCATGTAAGATACGAGGGCGGGCTAATTTCGGCTTATGTTTTATGACTTACGATTTATAATTTTTTCTGAATATATAAATAGGATAATTTCTTTGTCATTTTTCTTAACAGTTTATCGGATAATCATTTTAAAATAGTTTACCAGCTTATTAGTATTTAATTCATTCATATAAGCACTCACACCATCAGCTATAGTCATAAAGCCACAGTCGAAAACAAACCCATCCTAAATCCATGGGTCTCTCTGTAAAGGAAGCAGCTGCAGAAAACGCCGGCGCCTTCTCCACCAACCATGCCTCCAGTTTCTTGCCCCCGGGAACAGGTACCAACCATGCGACGCAATGCAAAGACTAGAATTTGCTTTTCTTTTGTCATCAAGCAACCGTCTCTCTCAAGCTACCATTCTTCCTATGTTGCTTCCTCCTTCCTGGTGCCCTTTTCTGTCACATCACAGGGTCAAAACTCAAAAACAAGACATGCACTAGAAGAGACATACAGAAGCATGGCCTGTTCATGTTGTCACAATCTGGATGTTCCATACCCATGGGCCGGGTCTACGCGGTCATGGAATCCAGATCCGGTCGTCCTATGCGTATGAGCTACTCCTTCTCGGATATTCTAGATGTTGTCATAGTCAATGACACTTGGTAAAGATTTCTTAGGGGACAAAAAAGCTATATATGCACAGTGATAATAGATGGAGTTACTGCTTGATCATCATCAGACAAAAACATAGAATTCTTTTTTTAACAGTCAACAGTAGGCACACGGCCATTCTGAACTTTTTATTTCATAATGTACTAAATACAAATGGAGAGCAGGGATACAAGTGAACCATCAGAGACATAAGAGGAAAAACAAGGTTACTGCGCTTAGCCTCTCTCTCTCTGAAATGGTTGCCTCTGTGATTGTCGCTGGGGTCTTGGCAACGATGAGACCAGAGAGGGATGTCATCAGGAGCGCAGCGAAGGATAGTAGCTGTACTCAACATAGAATTCTCACATGCAGATTCCGAGACTCAGTAACATTTCACCTTACTTGAATGTAACATCCGCCCGTATGGAGTGCCCTATGTGGCCCAATTGAGTTGTGATTGTGGGATTAGTTCCACACTGATTGTCTAAAGTGAGTTATAGTAGTATATAATATTTGCTGGGTTAAACGAAGCACCTTTAGGTTAACCTTTTTACATGAAACGAGAATAAATGTATAAGTGGAGTGCTATGTATGGACTCGCCCCACTGTAGACTAGGCATAGAGTAGATTTTGGGCAAATATGTTACTGATGGTACGAAAGCCTCAACCTTCGCTACACGAGCATGTGCATGACAGGAGTGTGGCATATGGCGCATGTGGGTCTGAAATGGACACACCGGCGTCAACCCTTAAGGGGAAGGCGTGAATATAATACCTTGGCCTATTAGTTTGATAGACCTGTAGAGTTATGGTGGAAATAGTTTCATGTTGCTTGTCTAGAGTAAGTTGAATAGCATATATTGCTTATTGGGTCCAAATATGCGCATATCCGGATTAATCCTTTTATATAAAATAAGGATAAAAAATATAAATAAGGTGCTATACATACATGGACCCGCTCCACGGGGACTAGACATTGAGCAGATTTTGGACCAAGGAGTAACATTGAATCTATGATGC
Source organism: Dendrocalamus sinicus (assembly GCA_036346575.1). Taxonomy (NCBI): domain Eukaryota; kingdom Viridiplantae; phylum Streptophyta; class Magnoliopsida; order Poales; family Poaceae; genus Dendrocalamus; species Dendrocalamus sinicus. The sequence continues at coordinate 5,914,473 of CM070653.1, read as the reverse complement.
ACTGATCATTTAAATATGACAACATAAACCCTCCCAACTTGAACAATCTTAATAATAAATTTCTCCAGAATATTCAACCAGATATTGAACTGTTGCTCCCCTGAGTCCTCTCTCGTGGGCCCACTTCAATTCCTGCCCGAAGCTACCACAGCAGTCAATTTGGCATGCTATCATATTCAGTGTTTTCAGCACTCGAGGGGCGCCAAATCCGGTAAAACTAACGCAGCTCAAGATTCCAGTCTACGAAGATGGGAAAACAGATCAAGGACCAATGGTCAAACTATGCATATTTCCAGTCTTGCAGAACCTTCATTCATTTGTTTCAGCTTTCTACAAATAAAATTAAGTTCAGCAGGCGAGTAGCTGGAGAACGTAAGAAAATCGTAACCGGAAACTTCTAGCCAGATCGTTTCAGCACATCTTTGATTGAACCCTTTGATCACTTTAAGTGTAGGATCATATGGCATAATTAGAGGAGGTGAATAATTATCTCCACTTTTCATCACCTGAAATCAAAACTAACTCAGAGAAACAAAACAAAACAATCTGAAATACCGAACACAGACAACGATCACAACTGCTGCTCATACGTGGTCGTAAGCCTCTGTTGCCAGCTGCTTGTTACGACCACGCGTTAGCCTCGGTCGCCCAACTGCTCGTTATGACCACTTGTTAGCCGCTGTCACCCGACAACTCATTATGTTCGCTTGCTTACGACCACTCGTCCCGAACATCACTCCGATCGCTCGCGTACGACTGCTCGATTACGAGTGCTCGGATCGATCTCACGTCCATTCCAATCACTCGGCACGACAACGGATTGACAGCCTTCTCATTCTGATCACTCGGTACGACAACAGATCGATCGCCTGCTCATTCCGATCGCTCGGTACGACAACAGATCAACAGTCTGATTGTTCCTATCGCTCGGCATGACCACGACGTGCATAGTCGTAACCTCCTTCCACTTGATGTCCCCAGCCGTTTGACCACCGCCTGGACGAGATGCACTGAAGACAAAAACTGAGCCTGAAAAACAGAGAGGAAGGAGCGATGCTCTGGAAGTGGTTGGAGATGAAGGAAAGTAATCTATTATTTCATCATTAAGATCTTGACTACAAAGCGCTTCACAACACCCCTAAAAACCTTCTCCACAAAAGCCCTAAAACTCCGTTATGCTAGCCTACAACCTCCCCTGTTTTCATAGCCAGCGCACAAAGCGTGTCCTACACAAACACCTCAAAACCGTGTCCCTATCCACATAGATACGAAGTCTATCTCTTCCTCAAATCAAGGGACCCGAAACTAGGGGTGCAAATGGAGCGAATATTTCCCGACCGACCGTCCGTCTGTTTTAATTCGGATACAATTTGGAGCAAATTTTCGGATATCCGAAGGTTTTGTCGGATACGAAAACGGATTCGGATATTTTTTGTCGGATACGAAAACGGATTCGGAACAAGCATTATCCGACGGATACAGAACTATCCGGATATTTTTCCGGATAGTTACCAGATGGATACCCGAATAGTTATTGGATAGTTACCCAGATAGTTACCGGATACGAAAACGGAGTCGGATACCTGGCCTCTTCGCCGGCCAGGTGGGATCTCCGACTCTTCTTGAAATGTAGCATCATTTATTTATATAAGATTGCTTGTTTCGGTGGCTGTTGCAATGTCGGTACGCTCGTATTAGATCTCAGTTTGCTTAATTTATCTCTGTCACCATGTGAAATTTGCTTTCGCACATTATCCGATTAAATATCCGTGACCGAAACTAACCTTATTCGGAGCGGCATGTATTCGCTCCGTATTCGTGACTGAGAATATCCATATTCGTATTCGTATCCGGCACTATCCGTGTCCAACTCCAACTCCAACTCCGACAAAAAATATGGAAAAGGATACGGGATGAGCAATATCCGTCTGTATCCGCTCCGTTTGCACCCCTACCTGAAACCCTTCCAAACAATGGGTTTTAACCAACTTGTACAGATCATAGATTCCATTCACAACTCCATACGACATACACAACAAAGCCTCTAGGATATCCCCTCCTATATCTTCATCGTGCACCATCACCGTGTGCTCTCGTGTGAACTCGATCACCTCGCATGACCACATGACCGCCTGGACCTTAGATTACCCTCTCCTAGTCCTAGTCTTCTTTGTCACTGACCGTAATCGTCTCCACGCCTCCACGCAGCATCCACATTTGACCTCCATGTGCTCCAGCATGAGCTCGACCACCTCGCGTGACATTCCGAGCACCTGGACCTCAGATTGCCCCCTCCTAATCCCAGTCCTCCTTGTCACCTACCATAGCCGCCTTCATGCTCACCTGCATACGCAAAGACCAAAGAAAACATCTCTTTTGGTACGAGTTCTTCAATTCGACCATGATCAGCACACCTTGTCTATCCCCAGACAAGCACCAAACCACCTACAACCATCCGTAGATCATTTACAACCATGCCTCAGAACACTTACAACTATCGCTTACAACCGCTAACACAGAATACTCGTAACCCACAAGTACTCGAAAACCACACCAACTATTGAGTACCGACCAGAAAGCATAGCCGCAACACATACTCGAAGCCTACAACTATAGACAAACCTCTGACACCCGACCACTTACCGTGATCATGAAACTACTTCTACCGAGTACCGAGTCCTCCGACTACGAATACCTCAAGCAACGACCATCCATCATCGACCACTACACGCTAACTAGTCAACCGCTGGCCCAATACAAGTACTTAACGTACTTGAAGATCTCAAGAGTGAAGCACTCGTATCGACCATGAAAGTCTATGAGTACCGACCGTGAATTCTATGGCAACCGATCGCTAAGCTTCCGACTATTGAAGGCAAAACAGCAGACTGTAAGTCTATGAGTATTGATAAGACTGCCAAAGCTACGACCATCGAGTATTGTAGTTACGACCATGAACGTAGTCTGCAAAACATACAACCATGGATGCAGTCTGCAAAACCCACGACCATGAAGGTAGTCTGCAAAACCTACGACCATGAAGGGAGTCTGCAAAACCTACGACTATGAAGGCAGTCTGTAAAACCTACAACAATCGACTGCAAAGCCTTCGACTATCGACCAGTAAAACCTTCGACTATCGAGTACGATTAGTAAAGTCTATAACTATCGAGTACTGTAGCTACGACCATGAAGGAGTATTGTAGTTACGATTACCTACCGTGGTCGTAAAGCCGTAGTTGTACTGCCATGGTCAAAAGGTTGAAGTCGTACTACCATGGTCGAAGTCAGACGTAGTTGACAGCTACTGTGGTCAAAAGATGGACGTGGTCAAAAACTGTTGTGGTCGAAGTTAGCCGTAGTCGTAGTCGTGTTCGAAGTGCTGTGGTCGAAGCCAGCCGTAGTCGTATTCATGCAGTAGTCGTAAGAGTGTCTGAAGTTCTGTGGTCTGTCGTGGTCGTAAGAGTGTCTGAAGTGTTGTGGTCTACCATGGTCGGAAGAGTGTCTGAAGACTATAATCACTTATAATAAGCAAAAACACTCGAAAGCAAAGACATCAACAGCAAACGACCAAGTCTTTCACAAACGTAAAATCCAAAGTAAACTAAATATCAATTATTCATCATCTATTATTTACGACCATCCACATGGTCTAACATTAAGATACATACTTTTGATCCTATCTTGATCCACGGAATCTTGGGTACCTATAGCGCTATACTAGAGCATTTTCTCTCCTCTCTTCATCATTTAGCATCCTCTTGATGATTAGAGAATAACACTATCATGTGTATACGTGTACATACAACATCACTTCACTGGACTCATGTATATGTGTGTGTCGCATGTTCCTTTTGGATTGCACTGCCGTTGTCTACGATGCATCCGAATCCCTGCTATTTAGAGTGTATGAATCGATGCTTCCGAACAACGCAAAGTTATTTCCATGCGCCAGTTCAAGCCCATCCAGTGCCTCCGAGGCACACATTTCTTCACCGAAGCTTAACTTCATGTCAGTTAATTGCATAGCATAAAACATGTACTGCTAATTGCTCTGTCTCAACTCTCACGTGATGACCAAAAGCATTCGTTCATGCATGTTTCCGTCCACGCACAATTAGGTGCCAGATGACCTTCTAAATGCACACAAATACAATCCTTTAAATATTGTTCCGAAGGGAGAGAAGAGGGTATTTAAACACATAATTTCAAATCTTTTAGTCTAGTAATAATCAGACTAGGTCACTTATTATTAGAATTATTTCGATAAATTACATGGCCACATTAGTTAAATAAAAATATTTTTACAGAGAATAACTAGGAAAGGGAGTTTGTAAGGCGGCGCAAGAGAACTAGATGGTTGTGTTCTGGCTGTGAGCTGGCACGGTGTTGCCATTGCGATAAACCGCCGAAAACTCATGTTTTTCGTTTTCAATGAAAAATGGAACCGGGGATACCTTTGGTTCTGAAAGAAATAAGTTTAACAGAAGAGAAGAGGTGATACTGTCAGACTATGTGGTGGCAACCCCATATTAATGATGAGTATTTGACATTATAATTCTAGTTATTATGTTGTTTGAGTTTCATTTCGTTTGTATTTGCAATGTTGCGGTTTGCTGTTAAGATTTAAGCTGTCTAACTGCCCTAACATCGGCAGTCTGACCGGTGGCTATGGAGAGACTAGACCGGCCATGTGGCCTTTGGAAAAATAGACACCAAGCATTTGTGTAGATGTGTTTGAAGATGTCTTTATAACATCCTAAATTTTAGGACATGCAAAAATGAGAAAAATTTTAAACTTTTTGAATGCATTTTGTATCCTTGGCTTTTACTGGAGTTTCTTTGAACAATTTGATTTAAAAAAAAATCAAAAGTGCACAAAATATAAATCAAACTGAAACCAAATCAAATAAGTATAATTAAATTCAACAAGAAGTTTTCTCGGATTTTTTGAAAAAAATCAAGACAAGATAAAACCCTGAAAATTTTACACAATCATTAACTCTATATCAAGAGCATTCGCAAAGATTTTCATAATCTTTCGAGCTCATTTGCTATGAATAATAATTGTCCAAACTTCTTAGCTCACCTCACCCTTTCTCTCTCTCTCACTTCCGAGTGTGGCCCGCTTGCAGTACCCTTCTTCCACCTCCAGCCTGTATGAGCACATGCCACTGATTTTGACGCCATGCTTATTGTTTTGAATACCACACCTGTTGTTTCTCCTCTTTGTTGACAGCCCATGCGCAACGTGGCCATGCCTTGCGCCACACCTTTCCTCCGTGCATTCTGGCCTTGAGCCCAACCTTGCATCATGACTGCTAAGTTGTCCCTCGAGAGCTCTGATCAGTTTGCACTTGCTCGAGGAGCTTAGACCAGCTAGCAAGCTCCGTCATAAGTACTCAAAAATACAAGTACTCGAACACACAACTCCTAAACCCTTTACATGTCAAGTGTATAACCAAACAATCCCGTCAGCCATCTCTCTTCGCTCACTGACGTGTCAGACCTACTGGCAGCAATCATCTTCCACCTCGCACGCATGCACCAACTCCGCCATGGTCGTGGCTTGAGCTGCCCTCGGTTTTAGATGTCGTTCCCACAGTTTCTTCACTGCTGCTGCCAACTCTGCCTACCTGTCGCCTCAAACGCGACACATATCTTCCCTCTTGTCCCTGTCTGCACCTCACATTCCACGGTGAGTTTTCGACCACGCTCGTGAACACTCGCTCTCAGCCGTCAACCTCTTCACGCCTATAAAATCCCTTCGGCCATATCTTTTTCTCCTCAACTCGCCCTCTCGGTCTCTTGCACAAAGCACTTCGCTCTCTGGAACATCGAGAAACAGAAGTTGTACGCGATGCTGATGAGCATGCACCATGTGCTAGCTTCTTTGGTAAGCTTCTCCCCTCCCCAAACTCCGTCTCAATGCGCTAACATCTTTAAGTACCCTACTCATTTGATTGACCTTCCATGTAGTGGATCACTCGAACTAAACCTTTTTCTTCATCTCCGACCAGGACACCACCGCAAGACTTTTCTCTCTCTGGTGAGCCGTACCTCAATTCGATTCACTCGTACCTCCGCATGCATGCAAGCTCATGCGCACCCCTTTTGTAGCTTCTTTATTGCTGGACATTGTTGTCACCATGGACCCCTTCACCGCCAAATAGGTCTTCGATGCCAGCCTCCTTTGCTCCTTCTCAAGTGCCATCATCATTTTCAGTGAGATTCTCCTTCCCCTTGGATGCTCCCCTAGCACCCAACGAGCCCTAGTAGCTCATAGCCCAGTAGTGCCTTTCTCCTATCTCCGCCACCGCAGAACCACGCCGCTGACCACCCTATCCTCCATGTCGGGCCTCAATTCTTCGACTAGGTGTGCGGACCGAGGTCCAAACTCTGTTTTAATTCATGCCCTACCTGCTAAGGAATCCCTCATCGGTGACGAGCTGTAGCCCTCTCGATAGATAGTACTTTAGTGGTGAATAAAAAAACTAAAAGCAATCAAAGTTGAAAAGAGAACTAAAGTAAACATTCTCGAAAAGAAAATTGTAGTAGTAGAACATGAGAATAGAACTGTAGCAGTTGAAGTCAAAATCTGGCAGCGCTATCGAAATCCTCAACCACAGTTGGTTTGAAATCTTTGACTGCTGCTGTGTTGAAATCTTCAACTGCAGTTGAGCTGTGTCGAGATTTTTGATCATAGTCGTGTTGAGATCTCCAATGGCTGCCGTGTTGAGATCTTCGATCACTGTCGTGTCTAGATCTTCGATCGCTGCCATGTCAAGTCTTTGGCCGTTGCCGTGTTAAAATCTTTGACCGCAGTCGTAGTCGAGATCTTCGACCGCTGCCGCGTCGAGATTTTCAACCATAGTCGGGTGTCAAAATGTTCAATCGCAACCATAGTCAAGATCGTTGAACACTACCTCGTTGAGATTTCCAACAGTAGCTGGGCGCCGAAATCTTTGACCGCAGCCATGTCAAGTCTTCGACCGCTGCCGTGTCAAGTCTTCGACCTACTGCTTTGTCAAGATCTTCAACTGCTGCTGTGTTGAGATCTTCGACCGCTAACATGGTCGTGATTAGTAGTCGTAAAATGCACTATAGCAACCTGGGAGTATTAGAAGTTGAAGACCAGAGAACATTGTCGATGGTCGAAACCTACAAAATATGGTCGGTAGTCTTAAGCCACATAACCTAGTTGGTAGTTGTACAAAATAGTACCTAGTCGATGGTCGTAAGATACAGAACCTAGTCGATGCTCGGAAGACCCACGCGGATGAAAATTGGTGTTCCGAACCATCAGTGATATAATCATATCATAGACAGTTAATAACAAAAACCATCTGTGATATCGTTGATATCACAGACGGTTCAGTGTTTGAAACCGTCTGGGATATATATCACAGATGGTTTAGAACACCAAACCGTCTGTGATATCTATTTCAAAAGCGATTTTATTTCTCTTTTTCGGCTAGCCTCAAGATAGGCTAGCCATGCCTCAGGATAAATAGAACCATTTGTGATGTATCATCACAGACGGTTTCTTCCGATAAACCGCCTGTGATAGTTCTCTGCATCTAGAAATCATAAATGCTAGCCATGCAATGTGAAAACACAAGCATAATCATAAATATAACTATTTCTTAGTTCCTGAGTCATTTACAATTACAATGGAATATAGTTCCATAATTACATGCCGAGTTCCCTAATTATGATTAAATTACAACAATTTCCAAATAGGTGCTGGCTTTGTGGGATCATTTATTACACCTGGCTATTTCCTTTTAAATAAAGCTCTTCACGATGATCGACACGCATATAGCTTGCTTCATCGCCTTGTTCTTCCTCGAGCCTGATGCCATCTCTAAATGGAGGCAACTCATCAAATTACTTGTACTCTTCCTCATCCACAACATTCTCAACTCTGACAATCCTTCTTTTTCCCTAAAGAACTACATGGCGCTTCATATTTGCCGGGTCGGTTATATAAAATACTTGAACAACTTGCCTCGCGAGTACGAATGGTTCGTCTTCGTATTCTACACATTTGAGGTCCATGATAGTGACGCCGTACTTGTTGACCTTTACACCCCATGGGAGTTGGACCCAACGGCACCGAAATAGAGGAATCTTGAAAATCATATAGTCAAGCTCCCAAATCTCCTCTACATGCCTGTAGTACGAGCTTGGGCCAGCGATATTGACATGCGCATCATAGGCATCTATGCGGACACCTGAGTTCTGCTCTGTGCTCTTTCTATCCTGATCTGTTGTATAAAAAGTGTAGCCATTAATGTCGTATCCTTGCCATGTCACAATTGTAAATTTTTGCCCTTTTGCCAACCATTTTAGTGTTTCACTTGATGACCTCCTAGTCAATCGCACCTTCAACCATTCATTGAATTGACAGTTGTGTTGTCTTATAATCCAAACTTCTGACTGGAATGCATTCTCTTCGCGTAGCATGTCCTTATGCTCTTCAATATATGGGGTCACTTCAGTCATGTGTTGTAAAACCGTGAAATGGGCTTGAGCATACGTATTTTGATTTGGAGTTATTGCTTTTCTTCCGATAGTCCTGATACTCTCAAGCCTCCCCTCGTGACGAGATAGAGGTACACCTATCGGCTCGACCTGAGCCATGTAGCTGATGCAGAATTGAATGACCTCTTCTATTGTATAACCTTCGATGATGCTACCCTCCAGTCGAGATTGATTGCGTACATAGGACTTGAGAATTCCCATGTACCTCTCGAATGGGTATATATGATGTAGAAACACGAGACCGCATATCTTTATCTCTTTCACAAGGTGGACAATGAGATGGACCATGATATCAAAACATGATGGAGGAAAATACATCTCTAGATGACATAGAGTTGTCACCACCTCGGTCTGCAGAGCATTTAGTCCATCGGGATCAATGACCTTCTGAGCAATTGCGTTAAAGAAATAACATAGCCTTTTGATTGTCACTCGAACTTTGTTTGGCAAAATACTTCTAATTGCAACAGGTAGCATTTGTGTCATTAGCACATGACAGTCATGAAACTTCATGCCAATTAATTTCAAATTTTCCATGGAAACAAGTTTCTTCATGTTGGTGGAGTGACCAGACAGAACTTTCATACTATGTAAGAACTGGCACAGTTGAGTTCTCTCGGACTTAGACAGAGTGTAGCAAGCTGGGGGAAGGTACGTCCAACCTTTATCGGTCTCTATTGGTGCTAACTCGGTTCTGATGTTCATAGCGACCAAGTCACGCCTTGCATTGACACCATCCTTTGTTTTATCAGGAATGTTCAGTAAGAGACCAATCAAACTGTCACGTACATTCTTCTCTACGTGCATGACATCGATGCAATTGCGAACTTCTAAGTGCTCCCAATAAGGCAAGTCCCAAAATATTGATCTCTTCTTCCACATGTTTTTCTAACAGGTCCTCAATTTACGTCCTTTTTAAGCACAACGTCGATATCTTTGACCATATCATGCACCTCTTTTCCACTAAAAGGCCTTGGTACTGAGTCATCCTCTTTTTTGTCAAATTGTTTCTTCATCTTGCAGTATGGGTGACACTTTAGAAGGAACCTATGGTGACGCATGTACACAGTTTTGTGCAAGTTGTTCAACCACACACTCTCGGTATAATCTAAGCAGTGTGGACAGGCTTTGGCTCCTTTTGTACTCAACCCTGACAGGTTACCAAGGGCAGGAAAATCATTAATGGTGCAGAACAACATGACACATAGAGTGAAGTTCTCTCGTTTGTCCGCACCCCATACATGTACCCCTTCGTTCCACAGTATTGCATGATTTTCACTGAAAAGTTTTGATTTCATTTTAGAAAAAGATTTTCAAAAGGCATTTGATAGTGTTGGCTCCTATTCACCCTCTCTAGGCGCCGCCTTTGGTCCTACAAATGGTAGCAGAGCCAGGTTTGCTCTTTTGATATCTTTACCGATTCTTAATCATGGCGACTAGTGTGAGGATGTGTGAGTGCTTCTTTGCTTCTTGTCATAGTTCCTTTGTTGATGATGTCCGTTGTGACAAAAGGCTTGAGCTTGAGTTGGGCATGTTGGCAATTTGAAAACAAACCTATGGCGAAGCTTGTGGTGGAGTCTTTGCTTTCAATTGTGATAGTTTCAAAGATAAAAAGCTTTTGGAGTCCAAGGAGAAGAAGAAGAGCGATGGCCCTTGTGAAGTAGCGATCAAGTTTGATCATGATGAGCCATTTAAGGATGATTCTCTACTCAAGTGATGCAAGGTGAGCAAGGAGAAACTCATTGAGAGATCATTATCTCTAGCATCTAAATTGATTGAGCTTGAGGAGAAAATAAGAATGCTATGAAAGGACAATAGTGATTTATCTCATGATGTGAATCATATGAGCCATTGCTTAGGGATATGTTAAATTGAACAATTCTCTTGCATGCCTAAAATATGAAAATGAGTCATTGAAATTGAATGCTCCTATTCCATGTGACTCTTGTATTGCCTTAATGTGAGACCATGTGGAGGTCACCCCGTGATTGTGATGAGTAATTGACTTTTGGTTTAGAGATTTACAGAGTTTGAGTTTGGTTTTTGGAAGGTTGAAAATTTAAGTGTGCCATTTGAGAGAGTTGGAGTAATTGGCAGTCAAGCGGTTACACTGGCAAAGGGGTGGCGGTCTGACTGATATGACCAAGTGGTCAGACCGACCTTGTATCAGTGGTCTGACCAGTTGGTTGGATCGGTTAGACCGTCCTTAGTGGTAGTAGTCTGACCACCTGGTTAACTCAGTCTAACCACCTATTGAGGTTCCAGCTCAGGTGGTTTTGAGCTTTGGAATTTTTGAGTCGCGAGATGAGTGTGGTTTGACCTAGAAGTTGCATGTGTGCACAAGGGTTTAATATTTGGTCCTAGGCTTAGGATCAATGTTTGTTTGCATATATTTTACATGGTGCATTTTATGGATAAATAGTGTCAATTGATGAGTTTGTGTATTGTGCAATGCTATATAATAGTTTGCTGTTTATGCTGATTACAGGACTCTAGAGCTACGTCATGGTGAGGCAGACATGACTGAGACTAGGTAGGAGAGCTTAGGTCCAAAACGGTTAAGATATCGGGACTACGCTCAGGAGGGGTTGAGGTCCAGATGATTAAGGAGCCGTTGAAGATGACCGAGGCTTATGAGGTGGTTGCAAGCTGGGACAATGAGGAACCGGAGCGGGAGCAACCGGTGATGGACATGATGGGCAACAACAAGATAGATTGGGACTAGGCTTAGGGAGGAGTTGAGGTCCTATGAGGTCAAGGAAGCCAGGTGCTGTCATGTACAAGAAGAAGCATGTGGTGCACCAAGTGATTTGGATCGTTTGCAAGCAAGGACAGTTTGGTGGGATTCGGACATGTAAGAAGCTTGATGATAAGTCATTGCAGCTACATGGAAGATGGTAAAGCATGGGCAATGCTTCATGGTAAAGGAAACAAGAAACTTCGTAGAAGACAGTAGAGGGGTATTTTGGCAAATTGCCCAATACTAAAAAAGTGGTGTTGACCTAAGTGGTTTAGATCTTGTATGTGCTGAAAATATAAAGTGGATCAAGTGTTGATTCACTAATAGGCTAATGGTGTGAGTGCTTTGAGAAACATGCATGCGTAAGTGTAAAACCCAATATGGTATTTGGTTAATGTGTTAGCTCATGTAAGTAGATAAAACCCAACTAGTGGTGCTGGTTAGGGTTTTTCTTGTGAGCATCCATATATAAGGAGGGAGAGAGGTGACTAGGTTAAGCTTTTGGGGAAGTTTATGCTTAGTCTTGAGAAGAGTTAGAGTTCTTGGAGAGAACTTTATGGGAGATGTGAGAGACTCTTGTGGCTGAGCTTTTTGTCATCCTTAGTCTTTGTGTCGCTAGGGATTGGCCGTAATCTCTGTCACTTAAGTCAAGGAGCTTGATGGCTGATAGGACTTTTTTTAGCAACCTTGCAATGGAAATTTTCACTCTTGATGTTATTCTTGGATGATTGGCGACGAGAATTTCAGTCTTCCATGATCACTTTCCCTTTGAGTTGGGGCAATCCATCTTAATGTGGCCTAGCTCGCCACACTCAAAGCACCTGATCGAACCTAGACCTCCACCTTGCTTTCTCATCCTCAGATTGTTGAGAGCCTTGTATGCTCATGAGGAGATTTAGACCAAATCCTCTTCAAGGAGCTGTCTGAACTAATCTTCTGAAAAAGAGGACAAAGCAGACAAGGAAACTTTAGATAAAGTATTCGATGAAGTAGCCTGCATAGGGTTAGTCATAAGGGCTAAAGATGAAGATTTATCACTCTTGGATGGCAACGCTTCTATCTCATAGGTTTTCAATCTAGAGTACAAATCATCCATGGTGAGAGTATCTAGATCAACGGTTTGATTACTAGTCATGATGACCATCAACCACTCCGACCCTAAAGACCTTAAAATTTTAGTTACATTATCTCCATCAGTAGGTATAACACTAACTCCGCACAAGTTACTGAAAATCTTCTCAAAACGAGCAAAAAGATCATATATAGTTTCACTAGGTTTTATAGCAAAATCCGAGTACTCGTTTTGATAAAGGTTCTTACACACATTCTTAATCTTAGTCGTTCCTTCATGATAATTGCAAAGTGTTTTCCACATAAGTGCGAAAAAGCAATATGAGCTACACAATCAAATATTTTGTGAGAAATCCCTGGAAAATGCTAGTTATAAGCACGAACATTTAAAACAACATATGTTTTATTTTCAGCAGTAATATCAGCAGGAACCACATAAAATTGAGAAATCTTTTTCCAGATATCAGCAGGAACCTCAATGTAAACTTGCACATGACACTTCGAAGAAGCAAAATTAGTACCATCTAGCATGGGAAGATGGTTCACATACCTCTCTGATTCCATCGCTACCTACTCTGATACCACTTGTAGGATCGAATACAACAATCAGAGGGGGTGAATGATTGTCACTGCCTTTTAGAATCTCCTGACGATAAATGAAGATTTCAATCGCTCATCACATAATTGCCCAAACAATCGCTCAGCTTCAACTGCTTGTTGATCGCTCTGTTCGACTGCTTCGATCGCTGTGTCTGTGAGTGGTTTGTATGTGGTCATATGCTCCAACCCAACTGCAATCATCAGCAATATTCAATAAATATTTAACTAAATTGTTTCTAGATGATCTTTATTGCTGGATTTATGTTGATTTACAAAGTGCCCTCATAAGTGCCCCTAAAATCCCTAGCCAAAAACTAAAACCAAAACCTTCACAAAATTCTTTCAGAACTATCACGTTAGCCCATAGCCACTCCTATCTTTCATAGGATAATGTGTCCACATCAAACATAGACATAAAACTAGGGACCCGAAACCCTTCCGAACACGGGTTTTATTCAAATCTCTACACCTTCCAAGTTACGGACTCTGTCTGTAACTCTTTCAATCTCAGTTATAGACTCCTTCCACAACTCCTAACTCACCATGTGATAAAGCCTCTAGGACAGCACCTCCTATATCTTCATCACACACCATCACCTCACGTATCAAAGCCTCTAGGACAGCACCTCCTGTAGCCTCTCCGTGCATCACCATCTTTGATTTCCACGTGCTCCAGCATGAGCCCGACCACCTTGTGTGACATCCTCGACTGCTTGGATCTCAGATTTCCCCATCCTAGTCCCGTCCTCCTAATCACTAGCCATGATCACCTCCATGCCATCCTACACATGCAATGACCAAAGAACATTTTCCCGGTGCAAGTTTTCACAACTTGACCAACAGTAGTCCACATAGTCATATCACACCCTTAACCATCAACCACAAAACCTATCGCTTTCTAGAAATTAGCCTCAGATCACACCTTATGATCACTAGCTCATCGAGTACTCAAAAACACAAGTACTCGGAATTACTATCGCTCCGCTTAGAACACTTGGGAATCACAAGTATCGTAATACTCCCAGTCTATGACTACCAGCCATCAAAGTCTAAGACTATGACAAAGCACTATGCTATGACCATCGAAAAAGCTATTGTAGCTACGATCGCTGAGCTGTTACTGTAGCAAATGAGATTACACCCTCTGATCGGTTCACTATAGCTCACGACCTATTCACTGTTACTAGATCGAAGCCTACTGATTATCTCATCAAGGTAGCTCTGTCGTGGTCAAAATATCATGATCGACAAACTGTGGTTGAAATACCGTGGTCGATGCTTGCCGACCAGACCTGCTAACCTGAAGACTCCAGCAACAAGAGTGCATCGACCAGAATGTTCACAAATGCAAATTTCAATGAAACCCAAATATCAATTATTCATCATCACTAAGCGCATTACCACCACATGGTCTAACAACATTCCTCTCCAATTATCAATAGAGATTAAAATTTGTCCAAATATTTTCCTCTTGTGCTTAAGTGATGAAATCTTGATTTGGCTTCATTTTTGGTGTTTCCTCTTCTTCCTTTAATTTTGCTGTGTGATAAGGATGTATAAGTGATGAAGATATGTCTTGGACACCAAATCTCATCCATCTAGTCACTTGTATTTGCATGTTCTTCTGTTTGCCCTATTTTGGCTCAAGAAAGGATGATTGGAGGTTTTGATGTTGTGGGCATTTTGGCTTGAGTCCGTGCTATGATCTAGCTTACTATGACATGTGAGAATCCATCCAAAACCATCTAGATCATCAAGAACTCACGAGCAAGAACAAATCAAGGTTTCCCTCTTTTGATCAGTTTTGGTGCGCTCTTCCTTAAATCGGAAAAAGGTCAGAACTTTGACATTCTAGAGAAGATGCATGCAAAGTTTCAAGTTATTTGGATCAATCAATCAAAAGTTGCATGGATTTTCGATTTTGAAATAGTGTTGAAATTACTATTTATATCCTGATTTAGAGGTCAAACCGCCACCTTCATGGAGAGTAGACCACCATATATGTATAGGTCAGACCGCTGGGGGTTTTCAAAGCATGTTTTTCTCGATTTTGATCAGATCTTTCCTTGTGATTATTTGTCTTTGATCTTCATAATTTCCATAGCTACTGGAGTGAAAAGTTTTGCTTTCGCTCAAAGGAAAAGATTTTGAAAAGTCTTGAATTAAATTAGGGCTCCTATTCACCCCCTCTAGTCGCTATACTCGATCCTACACCTACATCATAAGCTTGATAGTGCTAAGGTAGAAATAGGCAATCTTAGGTCATTGATCAGCAATGAATGTGATTCTTGTAAACCCATGCTTGCTGGAAATAAAAATGTGAAATTGGCTGATTTTACTTGTGTAGAACAATTAGAAAAATTCTAGACATCCAAATGAAAAATTGAATTTGAGCCTTTCTACTCATCTTGAGCAATTGGAGAATCCCAGGTCTGAATTGTTGAGATTAGAGCCAGCCCTTGTAACATGTGTTTATAGAATGAAAAATTACTTATGGGTGATTTTGAGAGACCATGTGGGTAGGTCTAGGTAATTAGCTTTGGATAGGAGTGCATGGAAGTTAGCGATCCATGTACCAGAACCATAAGAAAGTTAGGGACAGTGTTTTAGTGTCTCGGCTAAGATAGCAGGATGTGCGGTTTAGGGTTTTAGCATTGTAGGTTTTTATTTCAAGGCTCTCAACTCTTTGATCTTGAGAATGTTTCATTCCTACCCTACCCCAACATGTTTGGAACAAAAGGCTTTATTGTTGTTTATTTGTTTGTTTGTTGTATGTGGGTAGCTCTAGGTCTATGTGTGCCAAACAATTAGCAGTTGAGTAGAGTTGAATCTAAGGTTTTGTAAAGGGGTTGTAATTTCCTAAAATTTATGTTGTTGTTGGTAGTGCCAGCTAGATGCTGGCAATACTACCGCGATGATAGTCTCGGCATGGTGGCTGCGGTACTACCGCGAATGCGGTTCGGCTAGGAGATAGTTAGCGGTAGCTATTTTCTAGAGTGGGTCATTCTAGGTGTGTTCAGAATGGTCTGACCAAGCTTTGAATGGGGCTACCCTATTACCGAGAGATAGGTAAGGCCTATAGTATCGACCAGTGGTTGGCGGTACTATTGCAGTAGTATGACATGCATGGGGTGTGCAATCATACCAACTATGGCAGTTATGTTCTAAAATTAGGAATTGTGAGAGATTTGATCACGTGGTGATCTTAGAACTCTTGTCATAGTTGCATTGTGTTGCATGCTGCATGTTTATACTAATATGGTTCAAGTTGTGAAGAACTTATACCCGAAAATGATTTCTTGGTCTTTGGTTGTGCAAGGAAGCTTGCAGGCAACTATGGTCAACGGCGGGCAAGTGGGACTAGATTTGGCTAGGTCAGGGTCCAAGCGGTCAAGGTGGTCTTGTCAGATAGTTGACTCAAGCATGGTGCATGGCAAAGTCATGGGATGCGCTGAAGGAAGGTTAGTAAAAGGTTAGTAAAAGTCATGGGTATGTGTGGGAGTTGAATTCCTCTTCCCGTGCGTACAGGAATACCTCCATCGTCCATGAGTCTCGATCCAGGATCCGCGTCTTCCGCCCCCTGAAAATGGGCGGCTGACGGTACTCCAAACACTGCATCAGCTGCCGGAGAAGGCTAGCGAATGCTCCAGCATCCTCTCCATGTGAGTAGTAGTCCCACGGGGCAGCGGAGGATGAACCAGCCATCTACAAAGTTGAGTGAAAGAAAAGATTAGTAAAAGTTTTTAACAAATGGAGTTTGGAGACAAGAACGAGATTCTAAGTAGGAAGAGAGTAGAAGCAAAGAAGCTTATACATTTTTAATATACTCTTTTTATAAATGTAAGTCCTTATGGTTTGCCATTCTTAATCTAGGTCACGTCCTACAGTCAAATTGGCTCTGATACCATCTCTGTCGGGCCCTCGGATTTCCAAACCCGGACCCTCTGTGTATTACAGCACTAGTCCCAGATCAAAGCTAGTGCACACAGTTAAACAGAATGGAAAACATCACCATCAACGATTTATTACAATAATCAAGTGTACTGACCACAAGGTCTCATTATTACAATAGAGGTTTAAGACCTCGCACACAAGAAATAAAGCGGAAGCAAAGGTAACTCGAGGACGACCCATCAATTCGCCACAGGCAATTGACTGGGGAAGCGCGACCTAGTCCTCCGGGAAGAATCCATCACAGCCACAAGCGAAGCAGTAGTCGTAGTCACCGTCTTGAGCTTCAACTTCCTCTGAGATTTATTTTTGAGTGTAGCATGTGAGTACATAAAGTACTCCGCAAGTCTTGGGAAAAATGCATAGATGCAAGGCTTGACAAAGGAAGGCTATATGGTTCTTTTGCACAAAGCAATATTTTAATTTCAATTACTACTAATTATTTTTGAAGGCATCAATTTAACAAAGTAAATGATTTTAACAGAACTAACAATTATTCTCTAGTGAAGGTTCTATCCACCAACACTGGCTTAATCATTTCCAACTGAACAAGTCAATATTGCGGGTTACATCCACCCTCTGGCTCCAACCGCCAGGATTCCCTTCCGAGAGTTCCCTCCACTCTCGGAATACATAAACTTTGATTTTAAAACCAAAACCAGAAATCTACCATGGGAATGCATTCCTTGCCCGCCCTTGACCGTGGGCACGGCTATTCGAATAGTTTTACACTCTGCAGAGGTTGTACAACTTTACTCACAAGAGATAAATTATCCTAAAAGTCAACACGCTTCCTTTGGCATGAGACCCGGATAAAATATCACAAAGCCTTTACCTTACTCTAATCTAGCTAGATACCACCCGTGAGGTTTCACCGCAGTAGGCTAACCGCCCAACCAAGCCCCTCTTGCGCCATATGAGTACTGAGAAATCCTGTCCCTCATTGTGGATAACCGGTCCATCCACGGCACCCACTTTCCACTTGTGGCACCTAAACTAGACTATCATAAGTTAGTCACCAGGTCGTACCCATATAGACTTGTGGTTGTACGGTGAGTGCTCGACGGACAAACACAAGCGTCGGTCCTTAGTTGACTAGGGTGGAACATACACTTTACAAGATCTCATGCTTCCTGCACCAAACCAAACCAACCATCCACCCTAATCTAAACCAATTTCCACATTTCATTTTATTTTAAAAGAACGTGGCAACTCCAATTACCACTAAATTTGTAAACATAAGGGTATTACAATAAATCATAATTTCCTATTTTCAAGATTTCAAGGGTATTACATAGCATGACTAAGCTTTATACTACCATTCTATTATTCACAACTGAATATAATAATCTCATTAAAGAGACAAAGGAAATCCTAAGGAGACAAGGGTACATGGCATTCAATTTCAACTGAGGGCATAACAAAGTTGGGGTAACTAATACCTTAGGATTTGAAATAATCTTGTATGTAAATAGCAATGCACATAATTTAAAATAATTAAAACATTTCAAAATCATAGGTTCAAGATGATCAAAGGAGACTTGCCTTCTTGCAGGGTTTCTGGGTCTTCTTGCTGCTGTGAAGAGGGATCGTCGACAACGTTGGAATCTACGCGAGAAAAGACGAAGCAAACAAAGCAAATAAATACAAACAAAATTCAATGAAAATCCAAAAATTCAACAGAGGCCATAGTTGGATAGATTATGATTTTAGATGAATTTAGAAATTTGAATGGCTGGATTTGGAGTTAAAATGAGAAAGTTATGCTGGTTTGAAAATCTCAGATTGAATAAATCCAGAAATTAGGAAATTTCGACAGTGGGGCCCATGGAATATTAGATTTTAATTTCTATTTTTATTCGAGAGATCGACAGGTGGGGCCCACGAACAGAACCATCGGCGGTCATCGACATGTGGGACCCATCGACGGTGAGCCCACCGACTCAATCTCGACACGTGGGACCCATCGACTCGCCCACTTGTCGAGACCAAAGACAGAGGGTGGGGCCCAGCGGCGTGGTGGCGCGCGCAGCCCGCGGCCGCGACGTGGGGCCCACTTGTCAGCGCGAGATTTTAAAAGAATGGCTCGACCTCAGCGTGCGGAGCCGGGGGCTCGAACGCACGCCGAGGGAGCCGGGGGGAGGGAGAGATCGCGCTGTTAACCAGATGGGCGGGGAGGCTTTGCCTACCCATATAGGGCGATCAATTCTTTTGAGTTACCTGCCGGAGGGGAGGCCGGGGAAGGTGGCCGGAGGCAGGGTCGTCGGCGGCGAGGGAGTGGCGGAGGGGTGCGGGTGACGCGTGAAATGCAAACCCGGAGCGGAGACGAGTCCAACGAAGGGGTCGGCCGGGCTCGGGGACGGGCGGAGGTGGCCGGTGATGAGGGGATGGCGGAGCTGGCTCGGGTCCTCCGGTGCGACGGTGCTCCGGCGGCGGGGAGGGGCGGCCGAGGGGTCGAGCAGGATCGCACGGGCACGGGGGTGCTCGGGGTGGCGGTGGCGGCCTGGGACGACCAAGCGTCGGCAAAGCTCGCCGAGTGCGGCAGGCTCGGGAGAGAGCGCACGGTCCGGGTGCTACGGGGCTCGGGAGAGAAGGTGGGCAACACCGGGAGGTGGTGCGGGAGAAAGGAGGTCGAGGAGCTATTTATAGGGCGGAGGGGGACACGGGCGCTTAATTGCTCGCCAGAGATCTCGGTGGCCGGCGGGGAAGGTTTGGGGGAAAAAGGAAATAGGGGGCCGGAGAGGGAAGGGAGGCACGGGCGTTGGGGATTTACTTCCCGCCGGGGCTCGGGGATTCCAAAACCAGGGAGAGGCAGGGAAGGCAAGGCCAGATACGGCGCGGTCTCAGTCGGCCGGCGAGAAAGGAAAGAGGGGGGAAAGAAAGGAAAGGGGCGGCTCCGCGGGGACGACGGATCCGACAGGCGGGCCCCGCGTGCAGTGAGAGAGAGGAGGGAGCAGGCGGGCGGCGCGGATGGCAGCCGCGTGGTCCGAGGACGGATCGTGCGGCGGGCGCGATTAAGTGGAAGGGGCGGTGGATTGAGGCCGGGCACGAAGACGCGGCTCATCCGAGCCGTCCACGCGTCGGGCGAGGAGGAGGGAGGCGGGCGCCGCCGACGGCCGGCCCGCAGCGGCGAGGGAGAGGGAGGTGTGGCTGGATCGGCCGAGCGCGACGTGGCGGATCTGGGCCGCCCACGCGTCGGTCGGAGGCGGGGAGGAAATTTTTATTTTCCAATTTCAATTTAGATTTTCGAAAAGGCTAGAAAATTATTTAGGCCTCTAAAAATATGAAAATACCTCCAAAAATTCCAAAAATTCACGAAGCTTCTGGACATATTTTGGACTAAACAAAATTATTTCCAACTACTGTTGGTATTTTATTTTCATACTTTAAATTACCTTTTAAATTTTAAAACTAGGTTTTAAACTCCAGAAAATTCAGAAAAGCCAAATAAAATCCAATTAGCTTAAAATAATTATTTTGAATTTAAATTTTTTCAAAAAGCCAAATTTTGGGATGTTACAAACCTACCCCCCTTAGAAAGAATCTCGACCCCGAGATTCAGATGCACTGGGAAAAAAGTCGGGGAACTCTTCTTTTAGATCCTCTTCACGTTCCCAAGTCGCTTCCGATTCTGAATGGTTGCTCCACTGCACTTTGCAGAACTTGATAACCTTGCTGCGCGTACGGCGCTCTGCTTCCTCCAATATCTTGACCGGATACTCTGGATAGGTGAGGTCCTCCTTCACGTTTATTTCATCTAGAGGCATCTGCTCTTCTGGAACTCTAAGACACTTTCTTAGCTGAGACACATGGAAGACATCATGCACCTTTGACAGTTGAGGTGGAAGCTCCAACTGGTAAGCAACTTCTCCTCGTTTCGCCACAACAGGAAAGGGTCCAATGAATCTGGGAGCTAGCTTTCTACTGACTCCAAAACATCTCCCTTTGAGGGGTGACACCTTCAAATAAACATGATCCCCAGGTACAAATTCTAAGATTCTACGTCGATTGTCCGCATAACTTTTCTGTCTGGTTTGTGCCGTTCTTCTGCTTGCTTCAGCACATCTGGTCCAAACACTTGTCCTTCTCCTGTTTCCTTCCAATACAATGGAGTCCTGCATTTTCTGCCATGCAAGGCTTGAACGGGACATCCGCAAACTGGATTGATAATCGTTGTTGTAGGAGAACTCTGCATAGGGCAAATTTCGATCCCAATTATTCTTGTTTGCCAAGACACAAGCTCTCAACATGTCTTCCGAATTTGATTTACTCTTTTGTTTGTCCATCCTGTGCATGGATGATAAGCTGTACTAAAGTTTAAGTTTGTGCCCAAAAGTTCATGTAGCTTTGCCAAAATCTCAAGTGAATTGGGTTCCTCGATCGACACAATCTTCTTCGGGATCCCATGCAAGCACACAATTCTTGACATGTACAACTCTGCAAGTTTATTCCCGGAGTAGGTGGTCCTTACTGGAATGAAATGGGCGACTTTTGTCAGACGATCCACAATAACCCAAATTGAATTGTGTCCTGATTTGGTTCTTGGTAATCCAGTTATAAAATCCATACCAATTTCTTCCCATTTCCACTCGTGGATCTGCAATGGCTGCAAAAGTCCAGCAGGTCTCGGTGTTCACTTTAATCCATGGCACACATCGCACAAAGCCACATATTCTGCAATTTCTCGTTTCATACTTGACCACCAATACCTTTCCTTGAGATCTTGGTACATCTTTGTACTCCCAGGATGAATTGAATATCCAGATTCATGGGCTTCCTTCAGGATTAACTCCTTTACCTCTTTCTTTTCAAGTACAATAATTCTTTTCCCAAACCAAAGGGTACCTTCTTCATCCTCTGAAAATCCTGGTGCTTTCCCCTTTTTCATGTTTTCTTTAATTTCCTTGACATACTTATCCTCTCCTTGAGCTGCCTTGATTTGGTCCTGTAGCATGGGTTGAACCTCTAAAGTAGCCAGGAATCCTTCCTCTACCACTTCCAAGTTGAGCCGCTGAAATTCTGCTTGAAGGGCAGGCATACTATCCTTAATCCACAGTTTGGTACAGTAACTCTTTCGACTCAAGGCATCAGCTACCACATTAGCCTTTCCTGGGTGATAATGTATTCCAATATCATAATCCTTTATTAACTCAAGCCATCTCCTTTGCCTCATGTTGAGATCGGGTTGAGTAAATATGTACTTCAGGCTTTTGTGATCAGTGTAAATCTCGCAGCGGTTACCAATCAAGTAGTGCCTCCATATTTTTAGTGCATGCACAACGCCGCAAGCTCTAAATCATGGGTTGGGTAGTTCTCTTCATGGGGCCTCAATTGCCTTGAAGCATAGGCTACTACCTTCCTTTCTTGCATCGAACACGCCTAATCCCGCCTTGACGCATCACGAAGACTTCAAATCCTTCCTAATGTCCTAAGCGTCAACACCGGTGCGAAGTTAACCTCTTCTTCATCTCTTGGAAACTATCCTCGCACGGTTTACTCCATTCAAACTTCTTTTCCTTCTTCAAAGAATCGGGTGAGAGGTCTTGCGAGCTTGGAGAAGCCTTCAATAAATCGACGATAGTAACCACCAATCCAAGAAAACTTCGATCTCGGATATCGACTTTGGTTGTGTCCAATTAAGCACATCATTTACTTTCTCGGGGTCTACGGACAATCCTCTGCCAAATCACATGGCCCAAGAAAGCTATTTTCTTCAACCAAAACTCACACTTACTAAACTTGGCATACAACCGATTTTCTCGAGCTTTTCCAAAACTATCCTCAAATGTTCTGCGTGCTCTTCCTCATTCTTGGAGTATATCAAAATATCATCGATGAATACAACCACAAATTTATCCAAATATTCCATGAACACCTTATTCATCGATTCATGAAGTATGCGGGAGCATTGGTTAGACCGAAGACATCATCGTATACTCGTATAATCCATAACGAGTAGCAAATCTCGTCTTCGGTATATCCTCCGGTCTTATCTTCAATTGGTGATAACCTGATCGAAGATCAATCTTAGAGAAGACACATGATCCTTTCAACCGATCGAATAGATCGTCTATTCTGGGCAAAGGGTACTTGTTCTTGATCGTCACATCATTCAAGGATCGATAATCCACACACATGCGAAGACTTCCGTCCTTCTTCTTCACTAACGAGATGGCGCTCCCAAGGTGACGAGCTTGGCCTTACAAATCCTTTATCTTGCAGCTCTTCAATTTGTTTCTTGACTTCGCGGATCATTCGCGGACATCCAGTAAGGTCTCTTGAAATCGGAGTGTGCAGTGCATTTATAACAAATTCAATCTCTCTATCTGGTGGCATTCTGGCAAATCTTCAGAAATACATCCGGTATTCACATGCTATAGGCACCTTTTCCAAAGTTATTCCCTTCAAACTGTTTAACTTACTTTTCTTCGGGAAGGTGCATTGGGTGAAACCTTACTCGAATCCCTTGACTGGTAAGAGTAACACTAAATTCGGCACAATCTATCTGTCCTTTATACTTGGTTAACCAATCCATACCAAGTATTACATCTAAACCCTTGGAGTCTATTATAATAAGATTCGCTAGGAACTTAACTCCATTTATATCCACAGATTGCGTTAGGGCAAACCGTGTTAGTCCTTATTTCCTTTCAGAGACCGGACTAGCATGGGGTTACGTAGTTTATGCACATCCCATTTATATCTTTCAACCACCTCTTTTGACACAAAAGAATGCGAAGCTCGAGAATCAAATAATGCTGATGCAAATCTCGAGTTGACAAGGAACTTACCGAACTACGTCGGGTGCATCCTGGCGCCTCCGCAGTGACATGGTTAAGATGTCCCTGCTCATTGCTGCGGAGTCCTTGGGGTTTGTGGTGCCCCACGGCCTTGACTGCGATCGGAGCTCTTTTTGGCGTAGTCCCAGTGATTGAAACAGGCTGGGGTCACTGCTGGGCGTTTCGGGACGATTCTTTGGCATAGTGCCCCATGATCTTGCAGTTGAAACACTGCACTCCTGCTGCTGAAGTCTTGTTCTGCTGGGTTGGCCACCATTACTTGCCCGGGAGTTTGTGGATTTGGGCGGGTCTGAAAAGGGAGTCCTTGGCACGCTTGACTCAAGGCTTGTGAAAATGAGGTGTGTTGGGGCGAAACCGAGCTGCTTGCTCCTTGTTTGGGCTTGGAACTTCCTCTTCCGAAGTTTCGTATAGTGACATCGAGCATCTTCTTGGACAAAGGCCTTGTTCACTAGGTTTGGAAGGTCGGGTAATCATTGGACACCACTGCACCTTGAGGTTGGGGTCAAGTCCTGCGTGAACCTCCAAATCTTGGTCGCCTCCGATGTGACCTCTTGGATGCATACCGACAGTTGGGTGAACTTGTTCAGTACTGAAACACCGAGGTTTCCTGCTGCAGATTGGTAGAATTCTCTTTTCTTCATTCCCATTATTCCGTAGGAATATGGGCGGTGAAAGCTTCAACAAACTCATCCCAAGTGATGGTTTGTGCATTTTGATGGGCGGCGGTAGTTATCCCACCGCTTAGCGATTCCCTTGAGTGGTGAGCAGCATACAACACCTTCTCGTTGTCGTTTAATCGAGCTAGGACCAATTTTCTCTCCATATCCTTGATCCAATCATCTGCCTCCAGGGGATCCACTGATCCAGCAAAAGTGGGAGGCCTTCTCCTCATGAATTCTCCCAACTTAGAGGAGCTTGATTGGGTGCCTGTGGAGCTTCTTTGCACTGGTTACAGGCGAGAGCTTGAAGAACTGGAGTTGCATGGCCATCATCTGTTCCAAGTTGGGGGCCTGGCGGGAGGTGGTGGAATGTTGTCCTCTGGTTGATTGTTGGCGCCACGATTGTTGCTGTGGTTGCTCCTCGTGTTCACCATCCAAGTGGTTTAGGTTAGCGAAGGTAAGAGGAAATAGCAAAGGTAAGAGATTAGGGAACTAAATCACATCCCAAGCCAACACACAAGAAGAAACCAGCAACCACTTAGGAAAACTTTTATTAAAATCAAGATAACTCCATGAATGGTTGTACCACAAGTGCACATAGGCACAGTACAGTCCATCTAGCACACCAAAACATAGCATAAAACGTTCTAAAGACGTGGACATTTTATTTGGGTACTCTTGACTCAAAATACTACTAATCCTCTCCAAAGACGCGCTCCTCGTGGTCCTCTTCCGGTCTTCTTCGGATCCTCCTCCGGTCTTCTGGCGCTCTCTCACGTGGTGCCTCGAACAATCACACTCACCGAGGCACGGGACGATTCTGATCGAGGCGATCGAACGCGAAGGGAAGGAGAAGGCTTGCGCTTCTTGAGAGTGATGACGGTGGCGGATCGGGCGTTGCACCTTCTTGCGTCTTGTGAGCCGAGTCGCGAGTCCCGAGTCGAAATGGCGCGCGGTTGGCGGCGGCGGTGGTGCAGTGAAGACGGCGTGTAGTCGGGTACGGCTTGAGACGCCCCGATCTAAACTCGTCCGTCTGCTCCAAGAAGCTGCGCGCGAAGAGTGTTAGAGTGCTGATAGCTGGAAGTGAGAAGCATCCGGAGTTGTCCAATCTCCTCCTGAGCTCTAGCATAAGTGACTGCCATCGCTTGGGTGAGCTGCACCTGATGTGACAATCGAGGATCATCAGTTGGAATGTCAAAGGGATCTGGATACCTCTGTCCTGCTCGAGGGTTGATAAAGAAGCAAAAAAGGGGACTGATGTACAGCATCCTTGTGCAGGTGGCACAATTCGTCAATGGCGAGGCGTGCTGCGTCCTGGACAGCGTCGAAACAGCGGGACCGGGGGTGCTTGATGGAGTATGTGTGGGAGTTGAATTCCTCTTCCCGTGCTTACAGGAATACCTCCATCGTCCATGAGTCTCGATCCAGGATCCGCATCTTCCGCCCCGAAAGCGGCGGCCGACGGTACTCAAACATCTGCATCACCGCCGGAGAAGGCTAGCGAATGCTCCAAAGATCCTCTCCATGTGAGTAGTAGTCCCACGGGGCAGCGGAGGATGAACCAGCCATCTACAAAGTTGAGTGAAAGAAAAGATTAGTAAAAGTTTTTAACAAATGGAGTTTGGAGACAAGAACGAGATTCTAAGTAGGAAGAGAGTAGAAGCAAAGAAGCTTATACATTTTTAATATACTCTTTTTATAAATGTAAGTCCTTATGGTTTGCCATTCTTAATCTAGGTCACGTCCTACAGTCAAATTGGCTCTGATACCATCTCTGTCGGGCCCTCGGATTTCCAAACCCGGACCCTCTGTGTATTACAGCACTAGTCCCAGATCAAAGCTAGTGCACACAGTTAAACAGAATGGAAAACATCACCATCAACGATTTATTACAATAATCAAGTGTACTGACCACAAGGTCTCATTATTACAATAGAGGTTTAAGACCTCGCACACAAGAAATAAAGCGGAAGCAAAGGTAACTCGAGGACGACCCATCAATTCGCCACAGGCAATTGACTGGGGAAGCGCGACCTAGTCCTCCGGGAAGAAACCATCACAGCCACAAGCGAAGCAGTAGTCGTAGTCACCGTCTTGAGCTTCAACTTCCTCTGAGATTTATTTTTGAGTGTAGCATGTGAGTACATAAAGTACTCCGCAAGTCTTGGAAAAAATGCATAGATGCAAGGCTTGACAAAGGAAGGCTATATGGTTCTTTTGCACAAAGCAATATTTTAATTTCAATTACTACTAATTATTTTTGAAGGCATCAATTTAACAAAGTAAATGATTTTAACAGAACTAACAATTATTCTCTAGTGAAGGTTCTATCCACCAACACTAGCTTAATCATTTCCAACTGAACAAGTCAATATTGCGGGTTACATCCACCCTCTCTGGCTCCAACCGCCAGGATTCCCTTCCGAGAGTTCCCTCCACTCTCGGAATACATAAACTTTGATTTTAAAACCAAAACCAGAAATCTACCATGGGAATGCATTCCTTGCCCGCCCTTGACCGTGGGCACGGCTATTCGAATAGTTTTACACTCTGCAGAGGTTGTACAACTTTACTCACAAGAGATAAATTATCCTAAAAGTCAACACGCTTCCTTTGGCATGAGACCCAGATAAAATATCACAAAGCCTTTACCTTACTCTAATCTAGCTAGATACCACCCGCTGAGGTTTCACCGCAGGTAGGCTAACTGCCCGAACCGAAGCCCCCTCTTGCGCCATATGAGTACAGTAAATCCCTGTCCCTCACTGTGGATAACCAGTCCATCCCTGGCACCCACTTTCCACTTGTGGCACCTAAACTAGACTATCATAAGTTAGTCAGCTAGGTCGTACCCATATAGACTTGTGGTTGTACGGTAGTGCTCAGTCTGGACAAACACAAGCGTCGGTCCTTAGTTGACTAGGGTGGAACATACACTTTACAAGATCTCATGCTTCCTGCACCAAACCAAACCAACCATCCACCCTAATCTAAACCAATTTCCACATTTCATTTTATTTTAAAAGAACAGTGGCAACTCCAATTACCACTAAATTTGTAAACATAAGGGTATTACAATAAATCATAATTTCCTATTTTCAAGATTTCAAGGGTATTACATAGCATGACTAAGCTTTATACTACCATTCTATTATTCACAACTGAATATAATAATCTCATTAAAGAGACAAAGGAAATCCTAAGGAGACAAGGGTACATGGCATTCAATTTCAACTGAGGGCATAACAAAGTTGGGGTAACTAATACCTTAGGATTTGAAATAATCTTGTATGTAAATAGCAATGCACATAATTTAAAATAATTAAAACATTTCAAAATCATAGGTTCAAGATGATCAAAGGAGACTTGCCTTCTTGCAGGGTTTCTGGGTCTTCTTGCTGCTGTGAAGAGGATAAATCGACAACGTTGGAATCTACGCGAGAAAAGACGAAGCAAACAAAGCAAATAAATACAAACAAAATTCAATGAAAATCCAAAAATTCAACAGAGGCCATAGTTGGATAGATTATGATTTTAGATGAATTTAGAAATTTGAATGGCTGGATTTGGAGTTAAAATGAGAAAGTTATCTTTGGTTTGAAAATCTCAGATTGAATAAATCCAGAAATTAGGAAATTTCGACAGTGGGGCCCATCTGGAATATTAGATTTTAATTTCTATTTTTATTCGAGAGCGACAGGTGGGGCCCATCGAACAGTAACCATCGGCGGTCATCGACATGTGGGACCCATCGACAAAGTGAGCCCATCGACTCAATCTCGACACGTGGGACCCATCGACTCGCCCACTTGTCGAGACCAAAGACAGAGGGTGGGGCCCAGCGGCGATGGCAGTGAGCCGCGGCGGCGGCGTGTGGGGCCCACTTGTCGCGAGATTTTAAAAGAATGGCTCGACCTCGGCGTGCGGAGCCGGGGCTCAACGCACGCCGAGGAGCCGGGAGGGAGAGATCGCGCGTTAACGGATGGGCGGGAGGCTTTGCCTACCCATATAGGGCGATCAATTCTTTTGAGTTACTCACGGAGGAGGCGGGAAGGTGGCGGAGGCGTGGTCGTCGGCGGCGAGGAGTGGCGGAGGGTGTGAGTGACGCGTGAAATGCAAACCCGAGCGAGACGAGTCCAACGAAGGGTCGGAGGGCTCGGGACGGCGGAGGTGGCGGCGGCGAGGATGGCGGAGCTGGCTCGGGTCCTCCGGTCGCGGCAGCGCCCGGCGGCGGGAGGCGCGCCGAGGGTCGAGGAGGATCGCACGGCACGGGGTGCTCGGGGTGGCGGTGGCTGGCTCTGGGGACGACCGAAGCGTCGGCAAAAGCTCGCCGGAGTGCGGCAGGGCTCGGGGAGAGAGAGCGCACGGTGCTGGGGTGCTACAGGTGTCGGGAGAGAAGGTGGAGAGCGCTGGGAGGTGGTGCGGGGAGAAAGGAGGCCGAGGGAGCTATTTATAGGGGCGGAGGGGGGACACGGGCACTTAATTGCTCGCCGGAGATCTCGGTGGCCGGCGGGGAAGGTTTGGGGGAAAAAGGAAATAGGGGGCCGGAGAGGGAAGGGAAGCGCGGGCGTTGGGATTTGCCAGCGGGCTCGGGATTCCAAAACCGGGAGAGGCGGGAAGGCAAGGCGGATACTGGCGCGGTCTCGGTCGCCGCGCGAAAGGAAAGAGGGGGAAAGAAAGGAAAGGGGCGGCTCCGCAGGGACGACGGATCCGACAGGCGGGCCCCGCGTGCAGTGAGAGAGAGGAGGGAGCGGGCGGGCGGCGCGGATGGCAGCCGCGTGGTCCGAGGACGGATCGTGCGGCGGGCGCGATTAAGTGGAAGGGGCGGTGGATTGAGGCCGGGCGCGAAGACGCGGCTCATCCGAGCCGTCCATGCGTCGGGCGAGGAGGAGGGGAAGGCGGGGCCGCCGGCTGACGGGCCGGGCCCGCTTGGCGGCGAGGGAGAGGGGAGGTGTGGCCTGGATCGGCTGAGCGGCGACGTGGGCGGATCTGGGCCGTCCACGCGTCGGCCGGAGGGGCAGGGAGGAAATTTTTATTTTCCAATTTCAATTTAGATTTTCAAAAATGGCTAAAAAATTATTTAGGCCTCAGAAAAATATGAAAATACCTCCAAAAATTCCAGAAAAACTCACAGAGGCTTCTGGACATATTGTGGACTAAACAAAATTATTTCCAACTAGTGTTGGTATTTTATTTTCATACTTTAAATTACCTTTTAAATTTTAAAACTAGGTTTTAAACTCCAGAAAATTCAGAAAAGCCAAATAAAATCCAATTAGCTTAAAATAATTATTTTGAATTTAAATTTTTTCAAAAAGCCAAATTTTGGGATGTTACATTTACTTGAGTTGTTGCCTTATCTTGTGTTGATTTGGCTCTTTTCATGCTCCTCTTGTTCATGCTGTGATCCATAATATGTAAGAGGTACTAGTAGATCTTTAAGATCAAGCTATGCCCATCTAGATCACCCTATAGCAAGAATCAAGATCTTGCTTGCTTTTAGTCTTGTCTTGACCAAGATTTAGAGTTTTGTGATCTTGGCCTTTCTATCCCAACTTGTGACTATTTTACCTTGCTGGGACGTGTGAGAGATGATTTGGAAAGTCTCATGGGTTAGATCCTTGTGAGCAAGAAGTAATTTGATTTTTAGGGTTTGGTATGTTCTTGTGAACTAGAAATCAATTCTTCCAAATTGGATGGATCCAAGTCCAAGAACCTCATATTTTGTGATTTGATTTGGCTCCTAACATCCTTGCTTAGGTCCATACCAATTTTTGTACCATTTGGACAAGGTTGATTGACATTTTCAAATTTGGTTTTTGGTCTAGGGGGTTTGCACTCAGAATTAGCGCAAGCTGTAGTAATAAGTCCCTTGAGTGGCAATACCAATGCAGTCATATCGATGTGCTAAGTGCAGTACTACTGGACCAGTAGTCAAGGTGGTTGTTGGCTCTTGTTGGTTCCAGATTTCTATGAAGGAGGTGTAATCTGGGCTTTATAATACTTGGGGAATCGAAAAAGCTTCCGTAGTGATTCACCCCCTCTAATTGCTGGCATCGGTCCAACAAGTGGTATTAGAGCTCAGTTAAGCTCTTCTTCATAGATCTTAACCGATATTAGAGCCATGGCATCAGACAAGTATTTCACCAATCCTTTCATCTTTGATGGGGTTGACTTCCCATATTGAAAGGTGGGGATGGCCACCTACATCCAGGCCCAAGGCCATGCTATTTGGGAGAAGGTAAAGAATACCAATGTTTTCCCTGCTGATGATTAGATCACTCTGGGAAATCTTTCAGATGTGGAGGCAAACAAAAGTAAGGAATCTCCTGATTTTGGGACTCTGCTGAAACGAGTTTGATCGTGTGTCTCATCTTAGTTCGATGCACACCATTTGGCAGACCCTATGTGTTTACCATGAGTTCAACTGCAATTAAGGGAGTACATCAAAACCAGTTCAAGAAAGTATCAGAAGTTTGAGATGAGACCAGGTGAATATTGGATGAGTGTTTCTCTTACTTTTATTAGATTCTTAGCAACTTGTGTGCTATCAATGTAACATTTACCGAATCTGAAAATGCATGGCAAGTGCTTGGAGCCTTGGACATGGCGGTTTGAGAAATGAAAGTCATGTCTAACAACAACGCCTCTGCCATGAGTGACCTACCCATGGATAAGCTTTATTCAAGGCTAAAGACTCATGAAATCGACTTGTTCTCTCGTATGAGCAAGTTATAGCCGATGGCACTTATGACTGATCCCACTAAGGATCCTTCTTCTACCTCAGCTAAGTCTGCTCATGTTGGTTTTTCCTTATCTACCTTACATGCCTTAAATGATGACCAGCTTGAGTAATTTCCCGAGGATGACTTAGCCCTCATATCCACTAAATTCACAAGAGCCCTAAACATAGTGAGAATAAGGCAGAAGGGAGGAAGAAGTATGTTCCAGTGATATGAGTGTGGTAAGCCCAACCACATTCGAGCTAACTATCCCAAACTAAAGGGCAAGGAGATCAAGGAGGAGAGAGCATTGCCGACATCCACCACCTTAGAATGTGAAGGTCAAGGAATGCATCTAGCGCAAGGTAGTCCACGGGTTCCTTTCTGCTCTCGAGCAGTTTGACTTGAGCGATGTGACTTAGGGTCCAAGGACAATGAGGATGATCCATGAGGGAAGAAAAAGGCTATGGATTTCACCGGCATGTGCTTCATGATGAGAGACGATGATGTCTCCAACGATGATGAAATCGATAGCGAACCTAATGAGGTAAAACCCTCATATGATGAGATGTCTCGTGTTGTCATTTATCTTGATCGTAATCTTAAGAAAGCTAAGAATAATATACAAAATCAAGATTTTATTATTGATAGCCTGAACATTGAACTTGTTAGGCTTATATCAGTAATTCTTGATGATGAAAGTTATGATGTTTGCTTAGTTTTGCACTCTAAGTTAGACAAGCTAAGGATTGTTCATCTATTCTTTGTCAGCTTAGAGTAGAAAATGAAAAAGTAACAAGATGGAAAAGTATGTTTTACTCTTGGTACTACTGTACATGCTTATATTATTGATGAATAATGAGTCACTGGGGATAATCTAACTAAAATAAAAGTTATTCTTCTTGATGGTTCCCTATTGTATGGCTCTCATGCTAAGCAACTAAAACTTGCCCAAAGTCAAATTGCTCAAGTCTAGCAATTCTCCTGTATGCTTAGGAGCTGGGGACATAAATGGTATTGCTTTATCTTACTTTAAGTGTGCTTTGCAAGATTTAAAGTTTAAAAGTGACTGGGTAAAATTGCTAAAATGAATGATGAAATACTTTACTCTAGGGCCCTTTCTTGCTCAAATTGTTCTAAGATAACTATTGAGATTGATGCCTTAACTAGAACCCTAAATGATCTCAATGTTAAAAAAAATGTTGCATCTTCTACATCCAAGAAATATGATCTTATTGCTCCCATTACATATGCATTCACTACTACAAAACATATATTCTGTAACACATTCCTATAACACATGAACAATGTGTTACAAAGAGATATTTTAGTAACACATAATTTACGTTGCAAAGGCACCTTGTAACACATAATGAGGTGTGAAAAGTATTACAGGGAGGTACTACAGCAACACAGAATATGTGTTACAGAGGGATGTTGTAACACATTGTTGTAATATGTGAATATGTGTTACAGAATAATGCTACTGTAACACATACTGAGACAAATTGTAACACATGACTTAATTGCAATATAATGTTTGAACCAATAACGCACTTATGTATTCTCAATAAAATTTGTTTGCCACCCGCACTACCCTTCACATCTATAAAAAAAGTATATATGTGCTAGTTGTCTAGCATGACACTCATGTAAATTTATCATATATTTTGGCAATCATTGGTTTCCAAATTAAACTTTTTTCTTACATTTAGGCAAATATGGAGCTTTGACACATGGGAAACTACATCATTCTGGAAAAATAGCAAGTATCACAAAGCTATCCGATAAACAAAGATGAATAGAATTTTCACAATAAACTAGGATAAAACAAACCACAACCAACATTTCACCACATCAATTAAGCTATTGCAATAGGGAGAATGTACACTTGGGTCAACTAAAACTTTGATCAGTAGTGAGACTAGATCAAGAGAGAGCTAGCCCTTCTTCCTATAGTTGAGGTGGATGCCCGGTAAAACGACCTAAAAAAGCATGTTGTGCGCGTGTAATGATCACTTTTTTCTTTCACGGTGCTTTCTGCAAACAAGAGGCGCCATTCGCACGTGCGTGTGCATGTTGTTCCAGTCAAGTCATCAGTCATCACGGACACACACAATTCCATTAGGTATTTTCCTAGCTACACCACCATGGCTTCAGACAAATGCTATCTACTAATTCAGCAGTAGCCTTTTCAACAGAAGTAATTAGTTTATATGTCATCTAAGGCTTACTTCAGCTTCACATCTTGATACCATGACTCTTATTGGGTAACTAATTAAGTGCTAATCCATGTTGATTAGTACGTGTTAGATTCATGTAGGTATGCATTCATGTAAAGTATTATGCTTTTTATACAATCAATGTCTTTATCTTCACACAGGGATGAATCGAGTTCAATTGACTGTGTCGATCATTTCATTCAATACTAATTGCCGTGCATAACGGTCAAGTTAACTATACTGCAATAGATAGATTGGAATGTGTTGGATTAGTTAAAGCATGAAATTAGGTCTACCAAGAAAAATCCATGAAGAAAGCAATTGACCACCTGCATGTATTCACAATGTTGTTGAATTAAGTGTGCAATCAGGTGATTGAGGTGCACACATCAAACAGCTGCACGATCATCTACTTATTCTATAAATATTTTGGCTTGTTCAGTTGACCACTGCAAGATCGATCAATGGAACAAAATGTACGTTCACTCAGCCTAGCTATGCATAAAAAGAAAAAGAAGAACAAGTTTCTTCCTAGATTTTTGCAATGACAAAGGCGGTTAGGCTCAGCCTAGCTATGCATACTGTGTTGAGTCCAACTTTAGGTTATCATCAGTCTTGCTTAACTTCAACCTTGGCTTCATAATATATATTTGTATGTAGGCCACTGACTTGCACAATCGCAGTAGCACCATCATTGCACATAGGAAGATATGCCATTACAGTTACACATCGAGTGAATATTACATAGCATAATTTAGCTTAACCATAGAGAAAGCTTAAAGTTTGAACTTTGAAATAATCTTAGCTCAGTACACTCTAGAATGAACAAGAATAGATCCTTGATTTTTAGTAGTGAAGACATACCACATAGTTTGGTTGCATAGTGCATACAGAAGGTAGTCTGATCATGTACAAATAAAGCTACAATGCTATGGCAAGCAGTATCATAAAAACCAAAAGAAATAATTCAACTTAGAAGTATTCAATAGAGAAACTTCAATCACAGAGCTCAATATCTATTAGCTTAAATGCACACACTTTATTCTAGAATATGATACCACACTGGACTGTGGTTGCATGTTATCTATTTTGCAAGATTTTCAGTTATATAAAAATATTTATGAAGATAGTATAAAACTAGGCAAGGTAACAAAATAGTCAGCCCAAGTTACAAACCCATTCTTTTCAATAGTCAGTCCAAGTTTCCTTAGCTTTACTGGATCAAATTGTGCATATAGATCACCATAGAAAAAAAGAAAACATGCTAAATCCGAAGGAAAAACATTCAAAATGCTTTTTGACACTACACAATTGTTTATCAATTACAGTGAAAATCAAATCATGTCTACTGCACATCAATAGCTTGGACAAAATCCCCACTTCTAGTAGAAGTAATGTACATATTGAATAGGATTGTGGGATTAGCTTTGCAAGACTTTTATCCTTGTCAACAACAACCAGTGGCCTCCCTCTACTAGAAGAAATTTCAACATGTAAAACAAGAAATTCGAGAATAAGGTTATGAGATGGCATAAATGTAATTTTCTTGTAATTTTGTAGCAAAAAATGCATATATCTTGAAGTAACCAAATTAGACTTGAAAGTCCTGCCCTCCACTAAGTTTCATTGTTCAAAGCATTATTATTAGCATCCACTGTTGCTCCCTCAACATCTGTTCTAACACAATGTTGATTATTCTTTGCATTATTGAATATCTCCCCAAGGTGTGAAACATGGAATGGCTCAGTTTCTATGTCGTATGTCCATTCCTCATTGCCCGTGTCATATATATCTCTAGGTTTCATCTTCATTACCACATACCACCGCGGGTTTATTGGATCTTTTGCATAAAACACTTGATCAGCCTGGTTAGGAAAAATAAAAGGCTCATGCTCGATTTTTTCTCTTGTGTGTATTAGATGCGAGAAGTTGACAAGTGTGTAGCCATATTTGTCATTTTTTTAATTCCTTTTCCAGAAATAACATCAACCCATTCACATTTAAACAGAATAACTAAAAATTTTCTGGAGTAGCTGAGCTCAATAATATCGATCACTTTCTCATAGTAAGTCACATCACCTAAAACCGGATTTGCATAACTTGCTCTAGCATAACTAGATGTTTTTGCAGTTAGCACTACTCCACTGTTTTGTGTCACTTTATCCAAACATTTAGGCCTAAACCGGAAGCCTCAGGTGTTGAAAGCACGATATCTTTTTGCTGCTTCAACTGGGCCATGAGCTAGCCATCTAATATCTTCTTTAATATTGTGGATGCCTTTTTCCCTCTCCAAATGCATTATCTGTATAGTTAGAATTAATTTAGTTGGTGACTTCAGTAGTACATGTAAAGAATGCAAAATATGGTACTTACATGAGCTCTAAACCATTCATGGAACTTCTTGTTTTGATTACGCTCAATGATTTTTGGGTTTACATGGTGTCGGGAATATGTTCGAGTGATCTCATCAACATGAGCTCTGCAAAAGTAATTTATAATGAATTGTCAAGCCAATAAAAGGGTAACTAAAATTATCTTAGAGATTGAGATATTACCGTAGGTACACATTAACATCTGAACAATCAAACAACACATATCTATGTGCTTGTACTTTAGACAAACCCCTTATAACATAATTGCTAGGCTTGCCAAGTGGTTTTCCAATATGAGGAAATAGAGGTAGTACTTGTTCAACAACATGATATCCAACTGACTCGTCATTATCATCATCATTCTTTGAAGGCCGGTTATGTTTGGTCTCAAAACCTTCAAGATATCTTGAACAAAATGTCATGCACTTATCTGTCAAATATGCTTTAGTGATAGATCCCTCATATGACTTCAACACACACAAGTACTAAATAAATCAAAAGCAAAAAAAATGTTAAACAATCTAGGAGTGAAATAGATAAGAAAATGCAACTCTATCTTTGTAACAGAAACATACCTTTCCACAAAGTACATAAACCGGTAACACATAGGACCTCCTATTTTTTCCTCAGTTGCTAAATGAATAACTAAATACGTACACCATAATAGTAAAAAATCCAGGCGGGAATATCATCTCCATATGACATAATGTCATTCTAATCCACTTCTCCAACTTCTCAAGCTCATCTACGTAGAGAACTTTTTTGCTTAGTTCTCTAAAATATCTATAGAGATCAAATAAAATAGATGTAACATTATTTCGAAGTACACCTCGCAAAGCAACAGGCAAAAGTTGCTACATTATAATATGGCAATCATGACTTTTAAGGCCTGAAATTCTCTCTGAAGCAACATTTACACATCTCAAGATGTTTCCTGAATATCCATCTGGAACCTTGACATCATGAAGGACTTTATAGAACTGTTGCTTCTCTTTTTCAGACATGGTATAGGAAGCGGGAGGCAAGTAATACTTATTATTTGCTTTTTTCTGTGGATGCAGTTCTTCTCTGATATTCATTTCTTGCAGGTCTTGTCATGCTTGTAAATTATCCTTTGACTTGCTGTAACATCCTGATTTTCAGAGCCTTTTTGAAGCTTTTAAAATAAAATTCACCATTTGGATTTTTTTTTGGAATTAATTAAAGCTTAAATGGAATTTTTATGAATTAAAAGGATTTAATATGATTAAGTTAAACATTAACATTTGCCAAAGTTATTTTCTTTGAGTTCCTTGTGTCTCAGGGAATTTATTGGAATTTTTCTGGATTTTTCTGGAGTTATTTGCTATTTTCTAGAGCTCAAAATAGTTTATTTGAATTTCTGGAAAATAAAAAAAAAAAAAAAAACCAAATCGCCAGTGGCGAAGCCCACCACCGCCCGCTTCCTCTCGCGCGTCGGCGCCACCGGCCCGGCCCGGCACGCCGCACCCATAGCCACGCGGCGCGCATCGCGCCGCGCGCGCTCGCCGATGCGCCAAGTGTCGGCCATCGGAGGCCTGACCGCGCCGCGCCCCGCATCCCGCCCTCCGCCGTCGGTGCGGCCGGCGGTGGGGCCCACTGTCGAGCCGTCTCGCCGGGACTCGTCCCGTGTCCGGACGAACTCGCCGCCGCCTTCCATCTCCGCCGTCCCGCCCTGAGCCGGACTCGCCGTCGCCGCCGTCTCGTCTAGGACTCCCCTCGCCTCCGTGTATAAAGGGGACCGGAACCCTCGGCTTCCGCACCTCTCGAGCCGCCGCGCCGCTGCTCGCCGCCGCCGTCCGACGCCGCGATTTCGCCGTCGCCGTCCGTCGCGAGCTTCGCGGAGTTCCTCGTTCGCCGTCGCCGAAGCGCTCGCCGCCGACCGCTCCTCGCCGCCGCCGCCGCCGGTGAGCCCGCCGCCGCCGTCCGTCCTCGCCCGCCAGTCCGCTGCCGCCGCCGCTCCGCGCGCGTGTGACGCTCGCCGCTTCGATCGCCGCGTCCTCGGTTCCGCGCGCGCGCGTCATCGCGCGACGCCACCGGCCGCCCTTCGCCTCCCCGTGAACTCGTTCCGTCGGCGCGCTCCGCCGCTGTCGCGGCCCACTGCCGATCGTGACCGTGAACCGGCCGGTCGGCTGCCCGTCGGCCAAAGTCGGCGCCACACGCCAAGACGGGCGCACACGTGTCTTGCCACGTGGACGCCACGTCAGCCTCTGCCGCCCGCGTCAGCAGCCAGCCGCCGCCTGCATTCCGTGCGCCGAGCCCACCGTGAGACCCAGCTCCCGTGCGCCGGTCCACAAGACAGATGCCTTTTCCAATTTCCCGATTTTCTTTAGATCCAATTTTCCAAGAGCCCGTTCTTCCTCGTCCTAGCTCCGATTGACCCCGTTCTTTTTTCTAAATTCATATAAAATTGAGCTCTATCTTTTGGTTCAGGTTTGAAAGTTTTTGGAGTTCATTTGAATTTTATTTGAATTTATTTGTCTTTTGGTTTCGTTTTTCTCTCGTTAGATCGCGCTCGAGGGAGCCGTCGATTTGAAGATCAAGAATTCCTAACTGAGCAAGGCCAAGGCAAGTCGTGTCCTTTGATCATGTTGAACCCAGTTTGCAATCTATTATTTAATTATTTTGTTTTAAATTATCATGCATCGCTACTTTTATTCAAACCCTTGTATTGGTAGTTATCGTCCCAATTGGTTATTTCCCTCCTTGATAATTTGAATGCCCTGATTCCATTGTCACCATAGAATGGGAAATTACTTAGTGATGCAATATTAGTTGTCACATGGGTTGTGCGTTTAATTGCTTAGCCATGCTTATCACTAGTACGTTGGGTTTATCATCACCTGTGGTTAATTAATCTTGACGTAATGATATACTTGAATGTGGTGGTTAACCACAGTTATAAAACTTGTTGCCATGGCATGGGTAGTGTCATTGGTGTTGGTTATACAAAATTGGTTTTCACTTGGGCGATTGATCGTGCAGTAAAGGGGGTGCGAGAGGCGCATGGGATGTGGATGTTTCGCCTGGGTAATTCTTAAGGACTTAACTTTGTGCGCCATTGATCTGAGTCTTACCGCACAACCACATGTCTAGTATGGGATAGACCTAGCTGAATAACTTGCAAAGGTTTAGTTCAGATATCATCATTGGTAAGTGAGTACCAGGGGTACTGGATTGCTCACAGTGAGGAACAGGGTTACTGTCCTCATACGCGCAAGAGGACTTCGATTTGTGGTGGTTAACCCTTCAGCAGTGAAACCTTAGCGGGTGATGTCTAACTAGATTGGAGTGAGGTAAAGGCTTTGTGATAATTTATCCGGGTCTCATGCCTAAGGAAGCATCTGGCTATTAAGATGATTTATCTCTTGTGGGTAAAGTTGTGCAACCTCTGCAGAGTGTAAAACTATTCGAATAGTCGTGTCCTCGGTCATGGACAACGCTCGGTGATTTCACACGAGGGGTAGAGTTTTCATAAAAACCTGGTTGGGTTAAGTTGGAGAGTGAATGGTTAGTTCACTGGTGGTTCATTTCATGGATCTTAGTTCATGGTGGATTCCTTGGGTGAATGGCTAGTTCACTTGTGGTTGGTCTCAATTCCTTTGGTTACTTACTTATTATCATTTACAAAGCTTGCTTTTCAATCTATTTATTGTATTTACTTTAAATTATTTCTTTATGCAAAATTAACCTTTCAGCCATCCATTGGTAAGCCTTGCATACTATATTGCATTCTTTGTTACAAACGACTTGCTGAGTACTCTATGTACTCACGGCTTTATGCCCTGTTGCTCAGTTGAGGAGGAGGAGTATCACCAGCAGAAGGTTCCAGAAGAAGAGTACTTCGACGTCTTCGCGGATTAGGCTTCGTTCTCCACTCGATAGCCTGTGGGCGTGTCGATTGGCTGCTGCGCTTTCTTTTGGTTTTCCGCTGCTAGTTTTTGTTAAGCCCTCCGGGCTAGTCTATTGTAAGCTTGGCCATAAGGTCGTACTCTGATGATTATTAAATATATTTGAGTCTTTTCTTAGTGAATCGTGATATGTTCGATATTTCATCTTTGTTTATACTGTGTGCACTAGCGTGATCCTGGACTAGTGCAGAATACACAGGAGAGTCCGGATTTGCATATTCGGGTCTCTACAGAGATGGTATCAGAGCTATATCGACTGTAGGACGAAGCCCTAGTTAGAATGGTCGAATTAGTAAAGTTTTCAAAATTATTTTCTAAATCAAATCAACCAAATGATTGTCTAGTAATTCTTGATTCTTACCTCGTTCTTAGGATTCTTATTCCTCGCCTCCTCTGAGATATTGTTTTCAAAACTCAATTTGACTTCTTACCCCCATAATGCCCATAGATGTCTCGAGTGTCCCTCCATCAAAGTGAAAGCTGGTATGGAATTCTTCAAGCTGTGCTGTGAAGTTCAGATCAAGGAAGCACCCCAATGTTTCAAGGCGAGATTGGAGATTTCCGTGAAGATTAGGAGCCATTAGATTTGAACCTTGTTATAGTTTTAGCATCGTGTAGATCGTCTTGCTTCTTATTTGCCGTTGGGTGTGATGTGAGCTGCAGTTTTGCTTCTAGCATTATGATGCAGTCATGTCAAAATCTTTATCTGGAGTTTATTGCTTCTTTTGTTAGCCTTTTCGGCTAAGTGTTTGCTTAGTTTAGGATGCCATTAGTTATTCCCCTTAGACGAGTTTACCTCTCATCTATGCTTTTCCCACTTATCTTTAAAACCCGGTCAGAGTTTTGGAAGTGTCAGAGCAACTAACCCGAATAAAGTTGTCCAAGTTCAACCTCAAGTCTTACCTATGCTTTTCCCCTTACCTTTTACTGGAGCGATCGGTAGTGTTTTCTTGAGAGCGACAAGATGGTTGGACCCAGAGCCCGCGAAGCATCGAGCAATCTCGCCCATTCCTTTCAAACTTGGGAGTGCACTGCCAAGACCTTTTCTCCGAGAGCAAGCCGTGGAACATCGTCAAGTCGAGCCCGGATACCTCGTAACGTTGCAAGGGAAGCTTGAACCACGTCGTCTCCAACGTCGCACTGTAACCTATTCTTTTAGTAAGCTTTGAATCTCGGTCGAGATTCCGTTTAGGGGGAGGTTTGTAACATCCTGATTTTGAGCCTTTTGAAGCTTTTAAAATAAAATTCACCATTTGGATTTTTTTGGAATTAATTAAAGCTTAAATGGAATTTTTATGAATTAAAAGGATTTAATATGATTAAGTTAAACATTAACATTTGCCAAAGTTATTTTCTTTGAGTTCCTTGTGTCTCGTGGAATTTATTGGAATTTTCTGGATTTTTCGAGTTATTTGCTATTTTCTAGAGCTCAAAATAGTTTATTTGAATTTCTGGAAAAGAAAAAAAAAACCAAATCGGCCGATGGCGAAAGCCCACCACCGCCCGCTTCCCTCGCTGCGTCGCGCCCGCGACAGCCGGCCGGCCTGCCGCACCCATAGCCACGCGCGCGCGCATCGCGCTTCGCGCGCTTCGCCGATGCGCCAAGTGTCGGCCATCGGAGGCTGACCGCGCCGCGCCCCGCATCCGGCCTCCGCCGTCGGTGCGGCCGCGAGTGGGGCCCACTGTCGAGCCGTCTCGCCGGGACTCCGTCCGTGTCGGGACGAACTCGCGCCGCCTTCCATCTCCGCCGCCCCGCCCCGAGCCGGACTCGCCGTCGCCGCCGTCTCCGTCTAGGACTCCCCTCGGCCTCCGTGTATAAAGGGGACCGGAACCCTCGCTTCGCACCTCTCGAGCCGCCGCCGCGCTGCTGCCGCCGCCGCCGACGCCGCGATCGCGCCGCCGTCGCCGTCCGTCGAAGCTCGCGGAGTTCCTCGTTCGCCGTCGCGGCGCTCCTCGTCGCCGACCGCTCCTCGTCGCCGACCGCGCCGGTGAGCCCGCCGCCGCCGTCCGTCCTCGCCGGCCAGTCGCTGCCGCCGCCGCCGCTCGCGGCATGGACGCCGTCGCCGCTTCGATCGCCGCGTCCCCTCGGTTCCGCGCGCGCGCGTCACGGCCCGCGACGCCACCGCCGCCCTTCGCCTCCCGTGAACACGGTTCCCGTGGCGCGTTCCGCCGCTGTGCGGGCCCACTCGCCGATCGTGACCGTGAACCGCCCGGTCGGCTTGCCGTCGCTGCCGGTCGGTCGCCACGTCGGCCGACGGGCGCACACGTGTCTTGCCCGTGGACGCCACGTCGCCCTCTGCGCCGCGTCGGCCAGCCGCCGCCCGCATTATTCGCGCCGAGCCCACCGTAGACCCAGCTCCCCGTGCGCCCGGTCCACAGCACAGTGCCTTTTTCCAATTTCCCGATTTTCTTTAGATCCAATTTTCCAAGAGCCCGTTCTTCCTCGTCCTAGCTCCGATTGACCCCGTTCTTTTTTCTAAATTCATATAAAATTGAGCTCTATCTTTTGGTTCAGGTTTGAAAGTTTTTGGAGTTCATTTGAATTTTATTTGAATTTATTTGTCTTTTGGTTTCGTTTTCTCTCTCGTTAGATCGCGCGTTCGAGGGAGCCGCCGTCAGATTTGAAGATCAAGAATTCCTAACTGAGCAAGGCCAAGGCAAGTCGTGTCCTTTGATCATGTTGAACCCAGTTTGCAATCTATTATTTAATTATTTTGTTTTAAATTATCATGCATCGCTACTTTTATTCAAACCCTTGTATTGGTAGTTATCGTCCCAATTGGTTATTTCCCTCCTTGATAATTTGAATGCCCTGATTCCATTGTCACCATAGAATGGGAAATTACTTAGTGATGCAATATTAGTTGTCACATGGGTTGTGCGTTTAATTGCTTAGCCATGCTTATCACTAGTACGTTGGGTTTATCATCACCTGTGGTTAATTAATCTTGACGTAATGATATACTTGAATGTGGTGGTTAACCACAGTTATAAAACTTGTTGCCATGGCATGGGTAGTGTCATTGGTGTTGGTTATACAAAATTGGTTTTCACTTGGGCGATTGATCGTGCAGTAAAGGGGGTGCGAGAGGCGCATGGGATGTGGATGTTTCGCCTGGGTAATTCTTAAGGACTTAACTTTGTGCGCCATTGATCTGAGTCTTACCGCACAACCACATGTCTAGTATGGGATAGACCTAGCTGAATAACTTGCAAAGGTTTAGTTCAGATATCATCATTGGTAAGTGAGTACCAGGGGTACTGGATTGCTCTGAGTGAGGAGCAGGTTCTTGTCCTCATACGGCG
Source organism: Dendrocalamus sinicus (assembly GCA_036346575.1). Taxonomy (NCBI): domain Eukaryota; kingdom Viridiplantae; phylum Streptophyta; class Magnoliopsida; order Poales; family Poaceae; genus Dendrocalamus; species Dendrocalamus sinicus. The sequence continues at coordinate 5,871,554 of CM070653.1, read as the reverse complement.
CAAGAGGGACTCGATCGTGGTGGTTAACCCTTCAGCAGTGAAACCTTAGCGGGTGATGTCTAACTAGATTGGAGTGAGGTAAAGGCTTTGTGATAATTTATCTGGGTCTCATGCCTAAGGAAGCATGCTGGCTATTAAGATGATTTATCTCTTGTGGGTAAAGTTGTGCAACCTCTGCAGAGTGTAAAACTATTCGAATAGCCGTGTCCTCGGTCATGGACAACGCTCGGTGATTTCACACGAGGGGTAGAGTTTTCATAAAAACCTGGTTGGGTTAAGTTGGAGAGTGAATGGTTAGTTCACTGGTGGTTCATTTCATGGATCTTAGTTCATGGTGGATTCCTTGGGTGAATGGCTAGTTCACTTGTGGTTGGTCTCAATTCCTTTGGTTACTTACTTATTATCATTTACAAAGCTTGCTTTTCAATCTATTTATTGTATTTACTTTAAATTATTGCTTTATGCAAAATTAACCTTTCAGCCATCCATTGGTAAGCCTTGCATACTATATTGCATTCTTTGTTACAAACGACTTGCTGAGTACTCTATGTACTCACGGCTTTATGCCCCGTTGCTCGATTGAGGAGGAGGAGTATCACCGCAGAAGGTTCCGGAAGAAGAGTACTTGACGTCTTCGCGGATTAGGCCGTTCTCCACTCGATAGCTTTGTGGGCGTGTCGATTGGCTGCTGCGCTTTCTTTTGGTTTTCCGCTGCTAGTTTTTGTTAAGCCCTCCGGGCTAGTCTATTGTAAGCTTGGCCATAAGGTCGTACTCTGATGATTATTAAATATATTTGAGTCTTTTCTTAGTGAATCGTGATATGTTCGATATTTCATCTTTGTTTATACTGTGTGCACTAGCGTGATCCTGGACTAGTGCAGAATACACAGGAGAGTCCGGATTTGCATATTCGGGTCTCTACACTTGCCCCCTAATCCTAAAAGTGTTCCATATATATTATCACAAGCATTCTTCTCAATATGTATAACATTAAGATTGTGACAGAGTAAATTGAACTCCCAATAAGGCAAAGAAAATAGACCACTAACACAATTTGTAGAATTGGAGTTTTAGAATAACCAATAGGGTATGATCTATGTTCTTCAGTTCCATTGAACAAATTATCATCATATCAAAATTCATGATCTCGTGGTAGAAATCGACGATGCCCCATGAAACTATACTTGTGCCCGTGTGTCAACCGTTTAGAGCATGTTTCTTTACAACATGTCACACAAGCATGTTCACCATTAACACTAAATCCTACAAGGATCCCAATCCCAGGGTAGTCACTCAGTAAACAATACAATAGCACGAAGTTGAAACATCTCATCTCGAGAGGCATCATAGGTAGGTGCTCCAACCTCAAATAACTCAATTAGTTCTTTGTAAACATGCTCCATAAATATATGGAAATACTTTCCCAGATAAGATGGGTCAGGAATTATTAGAGATAGCATGAGAGAAGAAACTTTCATGCATAACCATGGAGGAAGATTGTAGCTAGGGAATTAAGACAACAGGCCAACAACTATAAGTCGAGCTTATCATCCCAAATGGATTGAATCTATCACTGGCAAGTTCAAATCTAATGTTCTAAGAATCTGATGCAAGGTCTGGATACCTTGAATCAATGGCCTTCCAAGCCTCTAAATCAGCTGGATGACGCAATGCCCCATCCTTTGTACGTCCCTCATCATGCCATCTTGCTGCTATAGCTGATTCTTTGTGCATAAAGAACCTTTAAGCCTTGATTTAATTGGAAAATATTGTAACACCATCTTTGGGGTTGTCTTCTTTGTTTCCTTCTTGGTTAAAGTAGTTTTATCAGCTTTGTTTGTCCATCTTGAAGTTCCACATTTTGAATAGAAATCATTATGTTCCTTGTCTTTTTGATAAAGTTGGCAGTTATTTGGACATACATGTGGGGTTTGGTGTGTATTGGGTGTCTTTGTGGTTTTTATCCCCTTAGTGGGCCTACCTGAGAAGGTGATGTTGGCGTAACTTTAAATATCTATTCCTCTCTTTAATAAATCGGTACAGCTCCTATCATCTGTTAAAAAAAATCAGTGGGCCAAACTCTGGGTAGAAGATGAACATTCACCATCACATGTCAGAAAATTAGTACGAGATACTTAATGTTGTTGCCACCAGGGAAAATTATCTCAGCTGGCTACCAGTTTTCTCGTCAAATTGTGATATTTTTGTAACTGGTCAGATTTCGGTTTTGAATTTGAATTTTAGATTTAAGTATAAAAGACATCATAACCATAAGCACATAAGCTATAAACAACTGCATCGTTGCCATAGTGGTGAGCATGAGAGTTGAGTAGTGCGAGCGTGTAAGTTCAAGTCCTACAGCTAGCATTTTTCCCATTCAATTTGAATTCAAAAAAATTTTGGTTGATTTTTTTATGAGATTCCACAGGGCCACTGTCCAGCTTATGGAGATAAGAATAATGTGACATGTAAATTGGAGAGGAATGACACCCTACTGTGGATTCCATGTGTGGAACTCTAACAGAGAATAGTGCATGAGCACAACAATGTGTGCACATCAATATCATATTGCCTCGCCTTCACCATCTTAAAGCACTAAAAAACTAGAATTATATACCCAAACATCAACCTACAAGGAAAAAAATTATGTAGATTCAATACAATTGGATAACCAAAATGGACAACAATTCGATGTACATTATAAAATATACCACTAACAACTATGGTTGAATCCTTCAGCTTCTCATAGTTTCGAAGTACTGCAAAATTTTTGCATCATTGATTCCTGCAAAAATCTCTCTCAACATAGCATAACATCATGTCACTCAACCATCCAATGTTTATCTTATCGCACAATTCTGTCTTATCGATGTTCCTTGATGAGAAGGCTCTTTCAATTGTTGCGGTTGTTACTGGCAAAATCAATGACAATTCGATTAGCCGATAGATAAACCAATGGAAAAATCAAATGTGTTTCAGTTGGAAAGATCAGAGGTACTTCTCACGTTATGAATGAACATGTGAAGTTGTTCTTTGAGGGTTTGACGATTAGTTATAGCAAAATCTTCACAGTAAACCTTAGCAAATCAGAGAAGCATGCCATAATCAAATCGGAGAAATAGTCACTTGGATCAAAACAAGCGATGCATCTTAATAGCTCCATAGATGTCTTATTGAACCGATTGTTAATATCAATAGTAATTGAGTCAATCAAAGCAATGAAAATTTCAACATGATATGATGATAACAAGTAACAAATAGCCCCCTACACCTCGAACGGCCCATTACTGGTATGCTATTATCCATACTTGGCACTAGAATAGACATTGCAACACAAAAGCTCTTGACTTCTTCAAAAGATTCACCCCAACAATTCTCCCGCATGTCCTGCAAAACATCTCTCACAGGCACAATCAACTCCATTGCATTGACAATGTATTTATCTTTTTGTTTCCAAAAGACGTGACAAAGCCTCAGTCCAACTCAACACTCGTACCATCAAATGCAAGATTAATACAAATTCAAAGCTCTCCAATTTTTCTATCAAACCTGACACTGCGCCTGCTTGTTCAGGATTAGAATCATAATCACACACAGTCACTAGTGCATCCAACATTGCATCCCACATTGTAAGTAGATGAAGTAAAGTTGCATAGTATGAGCCCCACTGTGTATGAGCGAGTTCGACAAGAGCACTCTCTTGATGCTTTCCTTTTCCTAGTAAAGTGTCACCTCTCTGCAATTTTTCCACAATCTTTCCACAAAGCTCTTGATGTACATCATCTTTTGTTCTGCATGAATCGTCCACAATGTTAACAATCCTATTGACATAATGAAAGAAATCAATAACAACATTAATGCCCCTTGCAATGGAAACAACTACCAACTGGAACAGGTTGACAAAACAGCGGATATAATAAGCAAATGGATTTTTCCATCAAAATTAGTGACTTCAGCTCATCAAATTCTTCTCTCATATTTGAGGCTACATTACATCCTAGTCCTCTTAGTCTAGAAATAGATAAACCATGACGAGCAAACAAACCATCCAAAGCTACTTTCAGCAAAGGGCCTGTATCACCAATAGTATATTTAACACCATGTAATCTATCAATGACTTGCCCTTGCTCGTTCACAAACCTCACAATTACAACCATTATATCCTACATCAGTGTATCATTAGGCTGATCGACAAGTAAAGAGACATAACCATCTCCAATCACATTAACAATGGCCTGTGTAATCACTTCAACACAGTATTTCACCAAATATTTTTGTATTTTTGGAGAAGTCATTTCATTGTAACCAAGGGCATTTTCAATAATCACGAGGCTAGCAGACTAAACTCTTATCTGTACCAGTTTAGCATCTCCAAAAAGTGCCCTTTATTTCCAAAACTGGAAGATTCTTCATGGCCGCAAAAGGAAAAACCTTGCAACAGAAGAAATCTTACAACATATAAACCAACAAACATGCAATTCCATGCGCAGTATCCATCTCACTTTTACAAGAAGAGAACAAGCATGGCATGATTTGCCTATGAGTTTTGAAATCCTCATAGTGTTGCCTTGCATTATTGTGACTACTATTAACTCCAACAATGTGCGTAGTGAAAGTTTCCAGTGCATTCTTCTAGTTGCGAAACCTAGATTTCGAAAAGATATCACTCCCAAATTTATCACCCCTAGGCTGATTAAAAAGAAAAATAGAAACAATAGGCTGCATCTTTCTCCACACTGTATTCCAACCAATCAAACTTCTTGAATCACGCTTCTTAGATATTCCTTGAATGATTTCCCTGCTGTTTTCTAGGAAAATTGTGATCAGTTAGTTGACATGGACATATCTGCAGATATTTGGTCCTCACTTGATCCCTAATTCCCACATCATATTCCTCAGTTGGCTTTCAGTTTCAGAGCACCTAGATCAGCAACAATATCATCCAGATTAAGCACAGCACCAGAACGAGGTTTCTTTCCTGGCTCTACGGTAGCACTCTCTTCTGGTGATAAATTCCCTCCAGACCAAGTAGTTTCTTTTATAGGTTTAAAGAACCTCTCCATTCCTAACACATAATTGTGATATTTTAGTCGGTTAACATAAAAATAGAATACAAATATCACACTTGGGAAAAAAATTGGTATGGAAGCATCAACTTACTTGATGTGTTCATGTGATAGCAACTCCCAATTAAAATTCAGGGGCAGCTCAGGTCAAGAACCCATTCATCTAAAAGTAGAAATAGTTACATTTAGTTAGCTGAATGGACAATAAAAAAAAATCTTGGACACAACCCATTGAATCACCGAATCAGACTTGTACTGAAGAATCGAAAAATAAGCAAAGAATTGGACTTGTACTGAAAATTATTACAAAGGAATCACCGAATCAGGGAACATAGGTTTCATCCAAGTGACTGGAGCAAAAAAAATAAACTAGTATTCAAACTACAAACAAATTCACTACAGAACAGACTAAACTATTTGTATAATGTACCTCAGTTTTCGTGCAAGAAGTAAATTCTTAAGCTAAGATTTTTCCTGAAACAAGATTTCACGACAGATATTGCACCAAATGAACATAGTCTGCAGTGGATCCTGTTGTGGTTACAGACCAAACAGAGAGAGAGAGTATGGTAGTGGAGAGTTAGGTGAGTAATGGCTTAGGGTTTTCCCTATGGCTCATGCAAGTATGTATATATATATATATATATATATATATATATATATATATATATATATATATATATATATATATATATATATATATATATATATATATATATATATATATATATATATATATATATATATGGGGAGTGCTTTACAATTATACCCTTACATCCGAGTATTCCCTCTGTGGGCATTTATGTCATTACACATGTCCCATTTTGGGTCTTACATTCCTCTAACAGCCCATTGGCTCGGTGGGGCCACCCCTACAACAGGAGCCTCTCATGGTGAAGGGCTTCACGGGCCGAAGCCATGTCACCGAGCCCTTTGGCCCCCTCCGTCCCTGCGGCCTGTGAGCTTTTCCAACATTCGGCGGAGTTTTACTGCTCGGTGAAGTGTTGGTCGTGGCACGGGGGTATGGGGCTGGGCGGGTTGGCGAAGTCTCCGTCGTCCACAGGGCGACGTCGGCGTAGGAGTTGGAGTCAAAGTCGGGGCCGAAGTCGCATCCGGTTTGGTGGGGCCGGTAGTTGCCCAGGCCGCCCTCAGTCGCGGGTTCTTAGGGCTGCGAAGGCGAAGTTGGAACAGAGGCAGACCCAGCGCCGGTTGCTTTATGTGGGCCGTGGGCGCGGCTCCGCAGTCTGGTGGCGCACCTTAATGGCTCTTGGGATCGCGCCGACCCTTGGGATGGCAGGAGCAGGCTGCTGCAGCCGTACATGCTTTCCCACCCGAGGTGTACACGCAGCGGGCCATGACTGGCGCGTCGTGGGCTGCCAGCGGTTGCACGACCGTGGCCGCTCACCCCTTCCCTAGAAGGGCGGGACGCGTGGCGGGCTGCCATGGGCGCGTCGTGCGTCGTCTGCCCACCTACCCGCATGCGCCCCTAGTTGGCAGCGGTTGCGTTTCCCGATCGTGGGTAGCCGAACCGTTGGGCTCCCGCCGGTTGCGCCATGCTGGTTGGGCTCTTGCCGATTGGACTCCTCCCAGTTGGTCGGGTATATATGTTCTGCTGATGCTGCGTCGTACCCGCATCATACAACTGGATAGGTGGCCTCCTGCTCGCGCACCGTGCTCCCATATGAAATGGCGAGGTTTGACCTGTTCTCGTAAACAGATATGCTTGAGTCCGACTGCATCCTCTGATTGCGCCCACCAGCGTTACCATCAGGAAATGTTGATGTACTGAAGCTTATCTGTTTATGAGAAACATGTCAAAACGTGCCGTAAATCAGCCTTTGCATTCCCGAATTACGGGGAACCCAGGCGGCTGGATCTCCGCCGGTTTATGCTGTGAGGTTGCCGTGCAGACTCTGAAGCCGAGGTGGCCGCCTGCGCTGCTCTGCGGGTTCGGCCAGAGCTGAACACTGGGTCTTCATTGGCCGAGGCTGAGGGTTGCACGGACGTCGGAGTCGCTGCAGCTTCCGACATTTTCGCGACGTCCCGGTGAGGTGTTCCTTCGCGGGAACAGAGGCAAAGTCGGATCCGGGGCCTCGTTGCTGGGACGAAGACCCCGTCAAGGCTATTACATAGGTCTCGAGAATCGCACCGACACGCGCCGGGGGTTGCACGACGCCGCATGGCCTGCATTTATGCCTGGTGGGAGTCGACAGGCGGCGGGATGCTGCTGGCGCGTCATGCGCTGACAGGTCTTTGTACAGCCGCGGTCGCGCCCGACTCGTGCGGGCGGTCGCGATGCTTCGGCTCCGGTCATGGGGAGGCGAGCGGTTTGTCTTTCGCCGGTAAGCTTACCGGTTGTGCGGGGGGGAGGGGTCTTTAAATACCCCCGTGGTACCACGTCTTCGCCTCCTCCACACGCTTTCTGACTGCCCTTCTCGTCTCCTGCTCTTTGATTTTCTTGACACCGCACTTTCCTTCGGTCGTCATTTAGTTCCTGGGTAACGATGGCGCCCGGCGGCGAGCACGCTCAAACGGTCAGCAAGTACGCTATCCGCCAGCGGCCCTTGCCGCTTGAGGCGGAGTATGCGCTCGAGGGGCGTGACCCGGCGGCGGCAGACAAGTGGTGGGTGGCAACAGAGAGGAAGGAGGGCCCTTACTCCAGCGTCTTGGGTCCGACGCTCGTGATGGAGGAGACGATCCGCACCCTGCTGCATGAGGGAAGCTGTCGGACCGCCAGGCGGTTGTAACATCCCAAAATTTGGTTATTCAAAAATATAGAGCTTTTCCTGCATTTTGATGGCATTCCAAATTTCTTCTGAATATTTATTTGCAATCTTTAGGGTTTTGTGGCATGCAGATTAATAATTAAGGATAGTCTCAAATAAAAATAAGATCATCTAAATAGCAAATGGAAAATGACATTGCAGATCAGGAATTCAAATACTAAAATCTCAAATTTGAAATTCAAAACTAATAAAATGAAATCGAAAAGAACATTAAAACATATCTCGAAAAGGTTGAGCTAAAAAAAATTTCTTCTCTTAAATACTATTCATAATAGAATTGAATAAAATCAAAAGGAGAGGACTATCATATTTCGTATCAGGATAATTGAACAAAGACTTGAATTAAGATTTCAAAAGAAATTGGAATCAAGAACCCTAAATCAGGAAAATAGAAGTCCCAAATTACAAATCCAAAAGCTTCTCAATTCCTCTCATTCTTTTCACATTTTTCCTCTCCTACATGTGGGCCCCACTCCTTTTCTTTCTCTCTCTTCCCTTTCTTTTCTTTTCCTTCTCCCTGCCGGTTCTCCTCACTACCAGTGGGCCCGGCCCCTTTTTCCTTGCCGACCGCGCCGTCCGGACCCCCCTGCGCGCAGGCGCCCCCCCTTCTTCTTTTCCCTCCTCCTCCCTTCTTCCATGGCCACGCTGCTTCCACGTCGCCTTCCCCTCTCTCAGCTCTGCGCCGAATCTCACCAAATCTTTGCCGCGCTGCCCCCTCCCTGCTCTACACGCGCCGCTCGGTCGCATCGCATCGAGCCCTGCGCCTCTGCGCACCGCCCGCGCTGCGCCTTGCCCGGTGGTTCTTCCCCCGCTCCACCCGGTCCTCCACTAACAACGCCTCCCCTCCTCCGGCTATGAGAGGCCTTGGCCCTCCCTCACTCCCTGCACAACCCCATCGCCCCCTTGCTCCATCTTTTCCCCCATCCCAGGCCGAGCGCTTCCACGCCCGTGAGCCGCCATTGCCGCCTCCACGCCGCCTCGGCTGCTCTACGAAGCCTTGCCATTCCGACCACGTCACGGTGGGTCATTGCTCCCCACCTACCTCTCCTCCAAACTAATTGGACTCCCATGCATTGAAGCTCACCGCACGGCTGATTCTTCCTCGCCTCCGGCTGAACCGCCGCTTCCGCCGCCGTCTCTTCCTTGGTCGACACCCGCTCGATTCCTTGGGTGGGGAGCGTCACCACGTGGTCCTACAGCTTCCCCAAGCTCCGCCTCGGCTCTTCCCCCACCCCGGTCTGCCGGCGACACGAGCTTCCCCGCACCCCCGCGAGCCACCGCCGCCAGCCCACCTCGGCCACTCATTCGCCCGGCCAACCCCACGGTAAGCTTCTCCGGTACTCCACTATGCCCTCACGAGCTTCAATTTCACCCACTATCCTCTCCGGCCGCCGGCGTCCCATTCCTCCTCACCGTCGGCCGCCCCACACCGTCGCCCTCCTTCCTCGTCGTCACCCCGACCCGCTCGCCACCTCCCCGGGCTTCCTCTCCTCCCCCAGAAACTATTTTTCAGGTCACCGACGCCTCCCCGGCCAATCACCTCCGGCGACACCGTCGGCCGAGCGCCGCCCAAGCCTCCCCTGTTTTTGCTCTGCCTAGCCCAAGCCCGTGCATTGCATTACCTACTTTGTTCCCCCTCCTGGCCAAGAAACACCAGCCGCCCCGTTGGTCACCAGCTCCAGCCTCTGCGCTCTCTCACCGAGAGGATGCGGGTTCGAATCCCTTCGGGCGCATTTCTTGCTTTTTTTTGTTTTGCTTATATTAATCACTTCAATTAAGGAAAAGCTCAGGAAAGTTAAGAGATAGTCAATGGGAACTAATAAAAATTTGAATGGGACACAAAATAAGAATATTGAAGCCTTACTATTGGAATAAATGTCACACATGAGTAACTAATGTAGTTAGGATCATCCAAAAATGTTTAAAGACCAAAATCGGACTAGCTAAATGTAGGAAAGGAATTGTAGTCATAATAATAAACTCAAGTCTGGCTGATGATTCGCAAGCAATATTAGCATGTTTTATTGACTAGAAATAGTTAGAGGGTGATATAACCTGAGGTCCTTAACCTTTTACCATGAGTATACTCACAGGAGTTAAAGATTTCATGGCATAAAATTTAATGGATCTTAGCAGTTGATTTAATTAAATATTATAAATTGATCCAACAAGCCGACCTAACTTAAATGGATTCACCCCTAGAATTAAATCGCTCTAAATCACTAAAAATGCATAGGATAATGACGAGGGTTAAGTCGAAGGGCATCTTTAACTGAAAATTTTGTCGGCATATCCATTAAAATCCTTTGGATCATCAGTCATTAAAAGTGACCTTGCTAAAATTTCATTTTAATGAATACGGTGGTACTAGGACCCCATAAAATGATACATCTCGAGTTACTAGCAGTATAAATTAAGTTGATAAGCTAAAAGTCATATACTTTGCATATGGAACCCCTATTCATAAATGGCAACACTCGGCCAATAAATTAAACCTTAGCTAGGTTCATACATCTGTGAATTGGTCTAAATTAACTCATGAAACCTCTTTGATAAATATAAAAATAATAAAAGAAGCTATTAATAACAAAATCTAGTCATCGTATTCTACCATCAGCTATACCTAGCTAACACCGCGTACTAAATAAGAAATACTCTCATGAATATACCTTTATCATGACCCATCCTTGGTCTTCATTTTGACAAGTTTCCCTGCCATTCCCCACTTCACTCCAACCACTATGACACCGATAATACTCCGCGTCCAATAAACCTTGTCTCAAATCACCTATTTAATCATAATAAAATTTAATCAAGTTCAATTGAGTTTATTTGAATTTATTTGGATTTCTTGAGTTATTTGATTTTATTTGGATCCAGTCGCTTACCGCGTAGTTAGACACTGGAGTCTCGAAGAATCAATGGATCAAGCGAGATCAATAGCAAAGTGAAGATAAAGAATAGAAGCTCAAGAGAAAGCATCGTGTGAGCTCAAGACCGCGGTAAACCGCGTCAGGCGAGTCAATACTTTGATCATGTTGAACCTACATTTTCTGCAAATTATTTTGGTTTAAATTATCAAATTGCATGTTGTTATGTTATATGCAAATACATGTTAATTTAATATTCTAGTTACATGCCTATTGTTTACGTTGAATAATATTACACCTCCTTTGAAATATTTGAATGTGTGAACCTTGTCGCCCTAGCAAAATTATAATAGTAACCTTTCGAAAATAAGTCTCTAAATATATGCAATGCTTAGTATTGTTTAGATACTCATGGGCGCGAGAGCGCCCAAGCATCACTTTTAATCTCGAGAAAATTGGTTGGGCGTCATGGTGGTAATGACGTGTATGTTGGATATGGCTATTTTATATTCCCAAAACCTCGAATTGCTTATTTATCTCGGCGGATGGTTCGGGGTATGATGCAGGTGTGCACAAGAGTGTGGTTTGTGGTAGAACCGCCCAGATGCCACTAAGGACTGAATCTTGTCATGACCTCCTATGTAAAACAGTACAACCACAAGTCTGTAAAGTACAACTTGGCCTAGTAAATTTACCGAACCCTCAAAGTCATCATCATAGGTGGAGGAGGTGAGGTAGTGCAAGCGGCTGTCAGGGTGATGGCTTGAACGGGACATCCGCGGAGGGTGAAGTTCTGCTGTGGCGTGCTAGTAGTGTGGGTAGCCAGCTGCTAGGCGTTCAGAAGGAGAACATCCCGCACAACTTATGAGACCTGCCGCAAGCGGGCCAAGCTCATAGGGGTGAGATGATGGAAGGGGTGAGGTACTTTGAACGGTTACTGTGATAGTTGGCTCAACTGCACAACTAAGGAATTGTGCGGGGCAACGAGTAAACTGTCTCTTGTGGGTAAAGTGTGCAAACTCTGCAGAGTCAAAACTATTCGAATAGCCGTGCCCACGGTCAAGGGCGGACATGGGAACTTAACTAGATATAGTTCTATTTCAAAAACTTTGTGGGTGGGAATGGAAAAGTGGAAGGGCAGTGGAAAGCCCTGATTTGAATTGTCCTGGGTGTCGTCCCAGTGGTAATGTAAGCGGCTATAACGCTGAAGGTCTAACATATGGTGCAGAGACCATGTAACGGTGGATGGAATCTGGATCGCTACTATTAGTGCATTTTCTTGAACATTAAGTATTTGTTCAAAACTGCTAGGTCTCAGGAAATTTTTATGCATTGTATTTCAAATAATGACACTTCCATTCTTATAAAATAAAATGTGGGAGGAATAAATAGAGTTGTGAGAAAAGGGGTTGGATGTTTGTAATATACACATAAAAGGTAATAGTGGATTCAGGTCGATCATAAATAGGAAACGATAGTGTGAATTTTGGGAGAAATAAATTGGTGGAGCCCAAATGGATATATAGACTAGATAGATGATTTATGTGACTTTTGGAGTATTAGGAAGTGCATAGTTAATTGTTGGGTTATGACACTGATAACTAATATAAATTCTTGGAGGATGTTGATAATATTGGGATTAATAGGGTTTGATCAAATACTAGATAGATGCATCAGATTTTTGAGGATGTTGGAGGAATAATAACCAGTATTGGGTTATAACCTTGATCAGCAATATGTTCGGTGGATGTACACTAGTGAATCGCAGATCTGATCAATGATATTCTTGGTGGGCATATACTAGTGAATTGGTTGGAGATAGATAATAGAAAAATAAGGTCGATTATGGGAGGAGCAGATTATGGTTGTGGATCAATGATAAAAGGATTGGATTGTTAGGAAATTAAAATGCAAAAGATATTGGTGGATGAATTAAATGATATTAGGTAAAGAATGTCACAAGCTGTTTGGAGATTTAGGCAGCAATTGATCAGTGGATAATATAAATTATGATACTCGCTATTTGGGGATTTAGGCAGCAATTGATTGGTGGATTATATAATTGATGATATTCGCTGTTTGGAGATTTAGACAGCACTGAATATAGATAGTGTGTAATCGGTGGATTAATTAAATGATGTCACTCGCTGTTTGGAGTTTTAGACAGCAATCAATATAGAAGGTGTATAATTGGTGGATTAATTAGATAATGCCACTTGCTGTTTGGAGTTTTAGACAGCAGATAATAAAGAGTGAATGTCTGGTGGATTAAGTCCATGATGGCAATCGCCGTGTGGAGTTTTTAGGTCGCAAAAACAACAATATGATTTAATAATAATAATGCTACCAAAAGTGATTTTTGGCAAATAAACTAACCCGAGCCTCTCCTTTGTTAAGCCATGCATACTATTTATTTGCATTCTGTGTATTGGCTCGCGGAGCACGGGGTTGGAGTGCTCACACTCGCTTTTGCGACAAAATTCAGAATTCAGGAACCAATTCACCTCGCCTCAGCAACAAGATTGGACAAGCTGGCTGAGAAGATGAAGATGACAAGGGCTAGGTCGCGAACCTCCAGTTGGCTGCCTGTGGGCATGTCCTGAAGGTCCCACCTGTATGCTTCGTTCTTCCGCTGCTGCAATTTAATGATTTCGGTCTAATCGGCCCATGAGTAAGTTTATTATTATATTTAATCTTCCGCATGGTATGTACTTTGATATTCAGAACTGTAATCTGTGAGTACTATCTACTGATCCAGGGAATAGTGCAGTAATCACAGAGGATTTCGGATATTAATATCTGGGTCCCTACAGCGGTGCGGCTACCCGCCGATGACGAGGTGGAACCGCGACCTGAGGAGTCGGAGGCAATTGTCTTCATCGCCTACTTTGAAGCCGGGCCGCGCATCCCGGCCGCGATGATCGTTGGCGATGTGTTGCGAACCTTCAGGCTGGAGCTGGCGCAACTGACTCCGAACGCGCTGGCCCGCCTCGTCGTGTACAGCTGAGCCTTGCGCTCGGAGGCGTGCTAGCCCAGCGCCTCGATGTTCGCCTACCTGCACGATGCACGGTGCCAGCCGAAGGAGCGGAAGGACGGGACGCTGTCGAACTTCGGCAGCGTCAACTTTATACTCTGGTCGCTGTGCGGGAAGCTCTTCCCCGCGAACTCCACTCGAGCGAAGTGGGAATCTGGCTGGACAAGACGGTGGTTCTACCACCATGTGGAGAGCGGTAGCGGTCTCGAGTGTACGGCCCAGCCGATGGCATTCAACACCACGCCCATTATAACGCACAACTCCGAGGACAGGCGAAGGGCGCGAAGGCTTGTGGGGGTCACCGCCCGCTTCACCATGCGTGACCTCGCCGAGGAGTACATTATGTACGGCGTGGCGCCGCTCGCCCATGAGTGGCGTCTCCCTGCCGGGAAACTCCGGGACGACAACGTTCGCCCGTCCATTTGCTCGCTACTAGCGCCCTCCGGACTTCGTAAGCCTCGGCCGTGTCCTCCATGCCTTTCGCTGTTCGCTGCATCGCTTTTGACCACGCTTCTTGTCTCGCCTAGGAATGCGCTTAAAGGACGCGGAACGCGCAGCAAACATGTTCCTTGGGCCATATACGGCCAGGGAGCACGAGCAGCGTATGGCTGCAGTCGCAGAGGCGGGTCTGGGACGGATAAACCGCGTGTGCGAGGCCCTGGGCGTTCACGTGCCGGAACGCGCCTCTCCGGCTCTGAGCCAACCGCGACGTCAAGATGACGGCACCCTAGGGAAAAGGGGGCCATCTCGCGGGAAGCCTCGGACTGCTATGGCCGCTCCCAGTGCGACAACTGCCGTTGCCCTCATTGATGCTGCGGGTGTGGAGTCTGATTCGGCGAAGTATGCCGACTCAGACTTGGAGATGAGTGTGGATGGCGGGGGTGAGAAGTCTCCGAGCGGTGCTAAGCATCGGGAGTGTGCTGCGGACGACCAGGAGGGGGAAGTCCCGCCGCCTGCGGCGATCGCCGAGGTGGAGCCATCATCTGCTGGCGGCACCAGAGTGAAGTCACCGCCTGCAATGGTGACAATGTCGGGGCTGCCGGCGGAACGAGGTCTCCACCAACAACGGCAGCCGAGACAGAGGTGCCTCCCGCGGAGGTTACTAGGGCGGGGCCTCCGCTTGTGAGCGTTGCTACCGTGGAGCCTTCTGCGGCGGTTACCGAGATGGGGCCTTCACCTGCTCCTCCCAAGGCGAAGCGGCCACGCCTGCGAACTCCCCTTCATCGGACTTCAAGGGGATTTGCCGTGGCGATCCGTGTTGGGAGCTTGCGGGACTCCGACTCCGAAGCCGAAGTCCCCATGTCTCACGTCCCTCCGGCCCCTCAGGCCGCATCGACCGTGGCACGGGAACAGCTGGCACTGGGTCCTAATGCGAAGATTGCCCTGCCGCGAGGGCCGGTGCCGTTCCCGGGGGCCGGTGCCCCCGTTACTCCGCTCGAAGTTGGGGGGACGTCCCAGCGAAGTCCACCTTCGGCCACCGAGGGTAGGTTACCTTGATATAACCTGACGTAGCTTTGCAATACTCCTATAGGGCACTAACCGATACACCCTCTTGCAGCGATGCTCATTCCAGAGGACGAGTGATCTCCAAGGCACGAGAACATGCTCTCGAGGGGGGCGCCCGAGGCTGCCGATGCGAACGCCGCGCACTCGAACCTAGCGGACTTCGTGCCTCCCTCGGAAGTGTTGGGGGCGTGGCGCGGGGTCGCGAATGACGCGGCAGCGAGCATTGATTCGCAGGCGTTGTCGTCCTACGGGGCGGAGCGTCTTGGGGACGCATTGGAGGTATCGGGAGTGAGGGTAAGCATTTATCCTTATACGATACGTGGTTTCTTTAGAATCTTGCTGACCACTCTATCATACAGACCCTCGTTTTGGCCTAGGCGCTGCGGGTAGCTCATGCCCGCGAGCGGGGGACGCTAGAGGACTGGTTGCGAGCCGCCGAAGAGGCCCTGCGTGTTGCTGAGGGGACGCGCGCCGCCAAGGACAACCGTATCCGCCGCTTGGAAACAGAATGCACGGAGGCGAAGTCGTATGCCGAAGCACTTGTGGCAGCGGCGCGGCTGTCAGCCACGGAGGTAGCGCGGCGGGAAGTTGTGGAGGAGTGGAATGGCTTACTCCAGCAAATCGTCGCGCCGGAGAAGGAGAAGGACGGACTCGCCGCGTCTCTGGCGGAGCGGGACCGGGCTCTGGGGGATGCTTCAGTGGCTGCATGGGATGCCATGCTGGCCCTGGAGAGCACCCTGGATATCTTATCGCCGAAGTGCCGCCCCGCTCCTTTGGGCCCAAAGAGCTGTCGTGGACCCTTCGCCGGATTGGGTATGCGGCCAACATTGCCCGTAGCTCCGCGACGACGTGCGGCAACCATTGCTCGTACATGACGTCATGCCTGATGTGCGCGCTTCTGTAGCACCAGGGCTGCCAGCATATCAGCGGGCTGGCTGATCCCCATTTGGAGATGCCGGCCGGGGCTGGTGTGATGTCTAGTGCCGTATGCGCTGTTCGCCGCCCTGTGCGATTCTTCTACGAGAGGATCTGGGGGTACATCGGGAAGGCTGCGGCGCAGGTCGAGCAGTGGAACAGCCTATACAACGAGGGGGACCTCGGTTTGTGGCTGGATGAGGTCACACGACGCGACGAGGGTGGCCCCGAGGGCCCGGAGGGCGGCGCGAACCCACAGGTGTGATGCCATGGTCTCCGTGCGTTGGTGTGTGTTGTAAGACGAGGCTTTTTCCTTATGAATAAAGTGTAAGTTGCCTCACCGATGTGCTGATTTGTGTGCCCTCGTGTCCCGAGCAGTTACTCGACCAGGGCCGGCTGCTGGTTTCTGACCTTGTGACCCGACGATGCCTCCGGCGCTGGCGGAGGGCCGAGGAGTCGCTGGACTTCTGGGCAAGCCGGGCTTCTTCGAGTGAGGCCCCGGCGCGGACGCGCATTAAGGAGGAGCCTGCCGAGTAGCGGCTTTAAGCACTTAGGATGTGTACACTTAACTGCGCACCTTTGTAAACATCTTCTGATGGATGCACAGTATAGGGGAGGGTTTGGTTGAAAAATGGTGTCCGCGCCTCCATTCTTGTTTGCGATGACGTAATCTCATGGTAGAAAGGCGAGGCTACACCGTGCCCGCCTACATACAATGGTTCGGGCCTAGCCGGAGTAGACGCGTGAGCGCTCCGTCCCCTACCTTTCGAGGTGGTGGCGGCGGAGCCGACGCCTTAGTCGAGGTAGACACGCGAGCGCTCCGTCCCCTACCTTTTGAGGTGGTGGCGGCGGAGCCGGCGCCTTAGTCGAGGTAGACGCGCGAGCGCTCTGTCCCCTACCTTTCGAGGTGGTGGTGGCGGAGCCGGCGCCTTAGTCGAGGTAGGCGCGCGAGCGCTCCGTCCCCTACCTTTCGAGGTGGTGACGGCGGAGCCGGCGCCTTAGTCGAGGTAGATGCGCGAGCGCTCCGTCCCCTACCTTTCGAGGTGGTGGCGGCGGAGCCGGCGCCTTAGTCCAGGTAGGTGCGCAAGTGGTGCTCGTGAGTGTAAGCTGTTGCCACGTCTCACGCCGACTTTACAAGGCGCATACGGAGGCGAGCCTCGACTGCCTTCTGCGCGATCACTACGAGATGCACACGGAGGCGAGCCTCTAGTGCATCTTATCAGGACTCGTGTGCGCGAGAGCATCCACGTCTTGTTTAGACTCAGTAGAGTGCGCAGGGACAACGTCCGCGTCTTATTTATACTCCGTAGAGTGCGCACGGAGGTAGGCCTAGCGCCGCGTCTTATTTAGAGTCCGTGGACTGCGCGCGGAGGCAAGCTTCCGCGTGTTGCGGGCGGTGAAGGTGCATGTGGAGGCGGACCTCAACGCTACGTCTTATTTATACTCCGTAGAGTGCGTACGGAGGCGGACCTCAGCGCTACGTCTTATTTAGAGTCCGTTGACTGCGCGCGGAGGCAAGGCTCCGCGCGTTGCGGGCGGTGAAGTTGCGTGCGGAGGCGGACCTCAACGCTACGTCTTATTTATACTCCGTAGAGTGCGTGCGGAGGCAGACCTCAGCGCTACGTCTTATTTAGAGTCCGTGGACGGCGCGCGGAGGCAAGGCTCCGCGCGTTGTGGGCGGTGAAGTTGCGTGCGGAGGCGGACCTCAACGCTACGTCTTATTTATACTCCGTAGAGTGCGCGTGGAGGCATCCCCCCACGCGTCTTTGTTTATACTCATACCCGTGTTTTTCACAGAGAGTGCGCGCGCGGACGCGTGTCTTTGTTTATACTCATGCCCGTGCTTTTCACAAAGAGTGCGCGCGCGGACGCGTGTCTTTATTTATACTCATGCCCGTGCTTTTCACAAAGAGTGCGTGCGCGGACGCGTGTCTTTGTTTATACTCATGCCCGTGCTTTTCACGGAGAGTGCGCGCGCAGACGCGTGTCTTTGTTTATACTCATGGAGAGTGCGCGCGAAGGTAATCCTTCGCTTGCTTCTTGTGGGAAACAAGACGATTTTTGTAAACGGTGAACTTTATTAAATTCCCGCTTGCGTGGGTGAGCTATTACAAACGGTGGGATATTGACCACTGACCGTTTAAGGACGGGATCGGCTGCGGCTGTCGTCGCCCGGTGGTGAGGCGAGGCACGGTGGGAGCCTCTGCTGCTGGGGTAACGCGCGCGGGGGCCCGACGGGGTGCTTTTCGGAGCCGCCAAGGATCTTCGCACTTGCACACCCGGCCTAGGTGTTTCGCCGTGCCTCGTGGTGTGGACCTTTGCTGCCGAGCTCTATGCGCCGAGCCATATCCTAATCGCCGTGGACGGTGATGATGGCCCGCGGTCCAGGGAGCTTCATACATAGGAAGCCATGATGTGGGACTGCCTCGAGAGAGTTCAAGATTGGCCGCCCCAATATAGCGTTGTAGGGGTACGAGATGTCGACAACGTCAAAGGTGGCGTCTTCACTCCTCACATTATCGTCTTGGCCAAAGGAGACTTGGAGGCATATCTGGCCCAATGCCCGCAGAGGTTGCCCTCCGAAGCCTTGCAGAGGGATGCCCGAAGGGCCCAATCGACTTCGGGGGATCCCCATCTGATCAAAGGCCGCTGCGAACAAGATGTTCCCGGAGCTTCTTCCGTCCACCAGGATGCGTCTGACTTCGCATCCTGCGATGACGATCTGGACGACTAGGGGATCGTAGTGGGGGAATTCCACTCCTTCAGCGTCAGCGGACGTGAAGGTGATTTCGTGTTGTGCCCACTCCGGTGGTGCTTGCGCTGGGTATGCCGCGACGTGGTGTAGCCTCCTCGCATAGGCCTTCTGCTGTCGTGCCGAGGCGAACTCCAACGAGAGCCCCCGGAGATGACGTTTATGACCCTGCGCTGGGCTCCTTCCAGGGCTTGCAATTGCAGGAGGCCCCCCAAGGTTGCTGCACGTGGGCCTGAATCCGTAGGGGGCCTTCCTAAGGTTGCATCCCTTGGTCCTTGGGGTGTTGGACGTGAGCCACGACGGCGGCGCACCTCGTGGTTTCGTCCGGCGACGCCACCGAGTGCTCGCGATGGTGGCGCACGCACGCGTGTCGTGGCTGCGCCGACCGTGGACTTCGCACCACTGCCCAAAGGTGCTGTTCATTGTACTCTTCGTAGGCTCTGTCGTCGCAACCCCGCCCGCGTCCCCGCCCCCGGCCACGGCGCCCTCTGCGCGCGACCAGAGGGCGTTGTCTCGAACCACCTCGATGTCAAAGACGTAACGAGGTTTCCGAGATTTGCGTTGGTCGTGCTTGGGCTTGTCGCCGACGAGTCTTTGTGCCGGGCCTCCTTGCGCCGGGCGCCGCCGATGGCTCTCGCCACGCTTGCCTTTCGATGAGCCCTCCTTCGGCGAGCCATCGTTTTGTGCCGAGCCCTCCGCCTGGTTGGTGTCGGAGTCGTCGTCATGTCTCCGCCGCACGTCCTCTTCCGCTCTAGCGTACTCTTCCATCTTGTCGAAGAGCTTCGCTACCGTCTTATTGGTTTCCGCGCGTTGTATTCGGCCATCGGTCCCGGGCGGAGGCCTTGTATCGCTGCATTGATGACGGTTGTTTCATTGACGTCCTTGACCTGGCAGCGTACCTTCACGAAGCGCTTGAAGTAATCCCGAAGCCTCTCCGACGGTTTTTGCTTGACTGCGAAGAGCTGGTCCGCGTCGACGCGCTCGATGTAGTTTCCCTGGAAGTTGTTGTAGAGTCGGTCGCGGATCTGCTCCCACGCGTAGATGGACTATGGCTCGATGGTGAAAAACCAAGAGAGCGCCACCCCCTGCAACGCGAGCGGGAGTCCCTTCGCCTTTGTGGTGTCGTCTCCGCCGGCAGCTTCGATGGCGGTCTCATACACGTGCACGAATTCTCGTGGGTCCGTGTCGCCTTTGTATGCTTCAATGACACTCAGGAACTTGAAGTCCTCCGGCCACGCCGCCTGCTGCAGGCCCGCAGAGAGTGGGGACTCCGGGTCCACGCGTCGTAGTGGGATGCGACTGGACATGGGGGCGTCACGGCTATCCGCCCTCTCCGATGTGGGCTCCGATGCGACCACCGGTGGGGCCTGTTGGCTCTGAGCCTCTTGCATGTCCCGTACGGCTCCGCGGAGATCCGTTAGCTCCCGCTGAATCACGCTGAGGGCCGCCAGCAGGGCGTTCTCCGCCGTGGGCGTGGTTGGAGCCGTTGGCGCGCCTGGGGGCGCGACCGGAGCGGCGGCAACCACGGCTCGTGCTCCGGACCGCCTGCCTGACCGGTGTGAAGAACTCCGAGAGCGATGACGGCTCGCGTAGCCGCGGGACCGCCACCGCTCTGCGCAAGTGGGAGCGGACGCCGTGCCTGCGTGGGCATCGGCGTTGCTGCCCCTGACCACCCGAGCACCGCTGTCGGCGGCTGTCGCGGTACCTGCGGTGGGGTTACCTACCATGCGCGGGGCGGTGTCGATCGCCGACCGCGGTGGCGGGTCGGCGCGCGCGGCGGTGGTGGCGGAGTCGAGCGCCGCGGCGGTGGTGGCGGGATCGAGCACCGCGGCGGTGTTGGTGGGATCGAACATCGCAGCGGTGGTGGCGGGGTCGGGCGTCGCGTCGCGAACACCGGTGTTCGCGACCGCCACACCCGCATCACCACCCACGCTCGCGGCTGCCAACACTGAGGCCCTGGTATTGACGCGGGATTCCGCCGCCCCCACCTTCTTCTTCTTTGTCGCCGATGATGAAGCTTTCTTTGGTGCCATCCCTCTTTGGATCTGGAGGCTTGCTCTTGTCTTCCCCACGGACGGCGCCAACTATTGTGGTTACAGACCAAACAGAGAGAGAGAGAGAGAGTATGGTAGTGGAGAGTTAGGTGAGTAATGGCTTAGGGTTTTTCCCCATGGCCTGTGCGGTATATATATATATCCATATGGGGAGTGTTTTTACAATTATTCCCTTACATCCGAGTATTCCCCTCAGGGGCACTCATGTCATTACACATGTCCTATTTTAGGCCTTACATTCCTCTAACATGCCCCCTGGGCTCAGGTGGGGGCCACCCCTACAACAGATCCAATTCAAGATTTTGCTAATATAATCCCCTAGCAATATCGCTGGTGTTTCCAAATAATTCTTTTTTTGCTAACAACAGTGTCTACTAGCAAACAACCAACGGTCGGGCAAGCAAAAGATCACATTTTAGAACTGACCACCTCATCTCCAATTGTTCTTCGAACTGACGAGCGGCGGTGGCCATGATGGCCACGATGGAGGGGCGGGGGTAGGAGGAGCCGAGGAGGAGGATGATGGTTAGGGCCTTAGGACTTAGAGAGCGGCTTCTTTTCTCTCAAAAAGCGAGTAGCTTTTGACGAGAGAAGGGTGGTGAGGGGAGAGAAGGGTGGTGGACTCACGAGTGGCCCTTAGAGCATCTCCAATAAATCTTCTAAAGTGCTCATATTCCCTATATTTTAGAAGAAAAGGTAAAAAAAAGGCTCCAACAGATCCCCTAAGTGGTACCTAAAAATATAGAGGACTCCATCCCTGATTTTTCGTCCCCCATATATGGAGGACGCACACCATCCCCTAAATCGGCCCCAACGCTCCTGCGCCGTCCGATCCCCTAAATTCTTTGGTTGATAGTTTTTGTGGACCCAGATTTTAATTTAGGAGACCATATTTAGAGGACTTGTTGGGGGTTACATATTTTTAGTCTTCTATATTCTAGATTGTGTCCTCTAAAAAGTGATTTAGAGGATGAGATTTATAGGACATTGTTGGAGATGCTCTTAGGGTAAGAGTGTATGGGCCGAGAGGGAGAGCATGTTGGGCCTGTTCGGCCCACCCGTTTTTTCCTCAGGCCACTTCTACTCTACAGTATACACTTCCCGACGGCACGGGGTCACGAGCCCTCCTAGAGCCTCCTCTCCTCCCTCGTCTCCCCCAAAACCCTACCGCCGCCATGTCGTCATCGTCGGCTCCGGCGAGCCGTCGCCTGCTGGCGCTTGGGCTGGAGTCCTCGGCCAATAAGATCGGCATCGGCGTCGTCTCCCTCTCCGGGGACATCCTCTCCAACCCGCGCCACACCTACGTCACCCTGCCGGGCCATGGCTTCTTGACCCGGGAGCGCCCACCTCCTCCCGCTCCTCTGCGCCGCACTCGCCGAGGCTGGGGTATCCCCCGCCGACGTCGCCTGCGTCTGCTACACCAAGGGGCCCGGCATGGGCGCGCCGCTCCAGGTCGCCGCTGCCCGGGCTCTGTCGCTCCTATGGGGGAAGCCGCTAGTCACCGTTAACCACTGCGTCGCGCACATCGAGACGGGACGCGCCGTCACCGGCGCCGTGGACTCCGTCGTGCTCTACGTTTCCGCAGGCAACACGCAGGTCATCGCGTACAGCGACGGGAGGTACTGATCTTCGGGGAGACCACCGATATCGCCGTCGGGAACTGCCTCGACTGCTTCGCGAGGGTGCTTGAGCTCTCGAATGACCCGAGCCCCGGGTATAACTTAGAACAGGTATCATGTTTCATTATAGTTGTACAGTTTAATCCTGTTATAGCTCTCGAAGCCTCGACATGCTATGTTTCATTGCCCCAGTTTAATCCTGTTATAGTTGTACTGTGTATCAGTGTATGAGCTTAGATAGTGGTTTCTGCAAGTGAGATTTTAGCATAAGCCATTCTCTCCATGGACAAATGCATCGCATACATGGAGATGCACTGGGTGGCGAACTGATGATTGGCATGACTAGTGCAGTGAGAGTAGGCACAGGACGATTGGGTGGTAGCGGTGTGGGGGATTGTCCTTTAGGCTTGTGGGGATCTCTTGAGCTGTTTAACAATCGTAGGCATGGGCATTACATTCTGCCATTGACCTGTTTGATTAAATGGTTGAACTTTTCTACTTTAGCGGCCCATTTAGGGGCTGCTAGGTTACCCGTCTGAACCCATTGTTGCTAGGTTACTGTTCTATGTTTGGTTGAAGGGATTGTGTGGAACTAAATAGAAAATTGGGCATATCCTGTATGGTGTCATGTAGCCAAGCCATGGTGATCACGCCGGTAACATTCCCCATTGCTCCACTCAGTCTATGAAATCACTTGTGTTTCCTCGGCTTTACATAAACTAGCTTATGCGGGCAATCAAACACTGTCTCAGTGTTGTTAAGACGCCTCGTACAATGAACAAAACAAAATTTTAGTTGACTATATAGAAGCAACAAAATGACATGCCTTGTATGATCCAATCCAGGATGAATACATCCATGAGTTGTTTCATTGCATGAAGCACCTCAACCTATATGGGATCACAGATGGCTTCATCCTGAGATCATGCAAGCTAAGTTCCTTGCTTAGCTGTATGGAATAAATTGAGATTTTGTTTGGTCAACTGTATGAAGTTGTCTTGAACGTGTGAGATGCTGTTTGGTTGCCTGTACGAGCTAATTTATGTGAGTGGGAGAGTGGGAGGGAGCACATGTTATTTCACATGCTGAATGTAACCATGTGGGATGGCGCTGCATAAACAGTTGGATTGCATGAAGTGATGTGGATATAGTTGACCCCTTTTTGTACTATCCCATATTCCCATTCGTGATTCACCCATACAATATTTTCAACCAAACACATTAAGCACTGATTTATGTTGCTGTTACTGCATGCACCATAAGCCTCCTCTGGTACAACTGTGTAAGCCCCCATTGTTGTCAACAACAAAATTGTGGCCGCTGCCCATCAAGATGAATGAGTCATGTCCATTTTTTTTAGGGAAAACAGTGAGAGAGGCTCCTATTGTGTTATATTAAATAAATAATAATGTACAGGAGAAAAAGAGAGGGGGATGAAGAAGAAAAGAAAAGAAAAAGCTAAAAGGACCGAAGCTAGGAGCAAATCAAAGGGCAATCATCCGGTCTCATTCTATTGAGGAGCAAAGTAGCTTCAGATTTCAGATTTGCCTTCCAGTCATCTAGATTGAGCAGTTGTTGGCGAAAAATAAACTCATTCTTAACTTTCCAGATGTGCCAAGCAGCCATGATGAAATTCTCCATGGAGAAGGAACCAAAGTCATGTTCATATTGGCTTTTGCTGATGGATTTTGGTTTTAGCTTATGAATAGTAACAACTTTTCACTGTTCGTGAAAGAGACTACGGAGAGATGAAAACCTGCGTGCGATTTTAGCAAATATAAATGAAGTCACTACAATATCTACTACAATCGACTAGTAGGACTCACCTTAAAAAATCACTCCATTTGAAAGTTAGGTACTGTAGAAAAGTGGCTTTTAGAAGCCAATATAAATGGGGCCTTTCTGACTTCATCCTCCTTTATGTATTGTAGCAGCATGTAGGCCATTCATTTGATAGCCTTGTTCTAGGTGGGTTCCAATGTTCTTTGTTGACAGGTAGTGTAGCTTTCATGGTGGTCATTGATATCAATGTGGGAATTATTTGGACTTTGGATTTATTGAGTATTGTTGATGTTTCTTATGAATCCAACCGAAGATGCAATGTTGGCTAAGTGGTTTCTTGATAGAATGCTGGTTTGAGATTTCTTGTTTGTAAGCTTTGTTCTTTGGTCAATATGAGTAGGTGGTCCTATTATTATGTTGACACTCCCATCTACCTCCATTGGTAGTAGGTGGTCTTATTATTATGTTGACACTCCCATCTACCTCCATTGGTAGTGTTGGATACATCCCAAAATCTGTGCTTTTCACTTGGTTATAACTTCTGTTCTATGACAAAACTATTTGCTTAAATAGAAGATTATAACTTTTTTGTTGAAAATAAAAAGCACTAGATAATTATGCTAACATACATATGGTTTGTTTGGTTAACCTTAAGCTTTTCAGGTAAGACAGCCTGTCAAGGATTTTAGCTTATAAACCCCGGGAGGCCTTCCCATCTGCACCAGCTTATTTGGAGCTTCCAGTATAAAAGAGGCTTAAGCTTGTACGATAAGGCCATGAAGCTTCTAGCTGTTTGGCCTATTTTCTACTTCCGCTTGTTTCGGCTTCAGTTTCTGGCTTCTGGCTTATTTTTCATTATTCATAAATTTCGTCTTTTTCTGAACTTTTGGCTTTTTTTGAGCTTTTTTGCCGGTTCTTTTTTTCCCGTATTTGTTTGCATTATACGTGATGGGCTAATATGTTTTTTTTTATATTTTTATATTTTTTAAATTTAATTATGCTAAATAAGTCTCTGTCAGCTACAGTGTTTTTCAGCCAGCTACAGTGCTTTTCAGCCATAAGCCACTCAAAAAAAGCCATATTGAGCACAGATTTATAGGCTACTTGAAGCTGAAGCCAGGCCAATTAAGTGGTGACTTTATAGGCTTATTCCACCTTGCCTACAGCTGCTGCTACTCCACTGTCCTGCCTAAACGAACTGCCAAATTCAGGCATTGACCTTCTCTAAGGACATGTTGCAGTTGTCTGTTTGTGAACACATGTCTGATCCTCTGTGACCATTATGCAGCCCCGCTTATTTCGGCTTGAGCTTCTGGTTTCTGGTTTATTTTTCACTATTCAACAATTTTGTCTTTTTCTGGTTTTTTGGCTTTTTTTTTGAGCTTTTTTGTCGGTTCTTTTTTCCCGTATTCGTTTGTACTGTCCGTGACGGGCTAACCTGTTTTTTCTATTTTTAAATTTAATTACACCAAATAAGCCACCGTCAGCTTACAGTGTTTTTTCAGCCAGCTACAGTGATTTTCAGCCATAAGCCACTCAAAATAAGCCCTTTTGAGTAGGTATGTGACACAAAAGTACAAAACCTTATTCATTTTGTGCTGAGAAATCACAAGGGATAACTGTAACGAGAACTTATTTGTTGTTCTGCTTCTGCCTTCAACTGTTGAATAATGGTATTTGAGAATTTCAATTTTATTTGTGGAAGACTTCTGATTACATTTGAAACCAAAGGAAGTTGCATTTCACAAATATCCATTGCCATTTTTTTCTACAAGATAAGCAAGAAACTGACATGTAACTAACTTGACAAATCAATATATGCTGCTTGTCATGGGCACGAGTTAACGATCGTAGGCGGTAGTCGTGGAAGACCAGAGGACGGCGTCTAGGTTCCTTGCAATAGCCTGTAGGAGCCGTGCTCGTTGACGGGGGTAACAGAGGAGGCGCTAGAGGAGGGCACCGATAGCAGGATAGATGGGAAAAGGAGAGACGCAAGGGAGGAAATAAGAGGTTTATTCATAACTTCCTTCCTCATGTTACAGATCAAGCCTTTATATAGCTATTCCTCCGATATATCTCAAACAGACTCTACTTAGCATAATTAACTGAGTCCATGAAACGGACTCTGAAACCGACTCCAACCCAACTTGTGTATCCTAATCGGAACATCCCCAAACCATCCTAATGCATACAGCCGGAACTACTCCTTGCTGCTGGCTGTAGCACTTCCCGCCATTGGCTGTAGCGCATCAGGTGTTGTTGCTGTGCAGAAGCTCCCGCACCGACTGCCTCTGTGAAGACTCGACAGACTTCTTCCTTGCTCTGCGCCTTGTATACTTAATACCCCACATGACACTGCCACTATCCAATTGTTTTAAGGTATATTCGGCACAGTAGATTCAGGATGACATAACATGCTTTCCAACTGATGTTCTGACACTAATTTTCTTTCTGGTAAATGTGAGATTGAACAAAAAGGATAGTAAGCAACTGTTCTGTCTAAAGGATAGTAGGCAACTGTTTTGTCTAGACTATGAATTTGTTATTTTAGCTATTTTTTAAGTATTGCAGGTAATAAATTTGACGGAACCATGAAGTGATTGCTATTTGTCCTTCAACCATTTTCCTCTTGCTTTCATTCAAAGTCTAGATTCGAACATCACATTCTTGAGTGTGGAGTTGAATAATTTAGTTTCTATTGCAGTCGTGATCTAGAATATCATGTTCCAAATATACAGTTGACGATGACATGATATATGGACTCTGTTTTATGAGCTTTCAAGAATATAAATTGCGTACACCATTCTAGAAAGATTGATTGCACATCAGTATACGACAGACCAAAGTGTCTTTAAATATTAAATGTGCTCAAATCATAAACATAAGAGGCCTTACATTCTTCTATCGCTTCAATTTCTTGTCTGCTTTCTTATTTCAGCCTTATTTAGTGTCCTGACCTGAGTGTTGTTTGACATTTCAGCAGTTAGCCTCAAAGAAACTCTTGATCAAGTTGCGGCATTTTATATTTTTTATGGCCTCTTTTGTTGCCTTCTGTTGTTGCTTGTATGATGTGCAGAAATGTTTCAATGACGTCAGTTTTAAACTGTAGGAGCCAATGTGCTTTATTAGCAATCTAACATACTTAGCAAATCAAAAGTTGTTTCAAAAGAGGGGTAAATAGCAGTAGACTTAAGGCCTCAAAATTAACCTTGGTAACAGTGTAAATTGTTTTTGTAAAGCTAATGAGAAAAGTATTTTAAAGGATTAAACACAGTTGAGACCTGCAATACAAGTGTGACATTGTTATGTACCTTCCTTCTTATGTTGGACTTGTCCCCACTAGCTCTTTCCTTTCGTGTCTTTTTTTTTTTGAAACAAATGGTTCTTTTCTTTCGTTCAGAGGATTTGTGGCTTTGTACGATATGATGTACCCATCCCCTTCCCTGAGGCATGTTTAATCAATCTACCATATGTTTTGACCTTGTCTAGCTTGCAAAGAAGGGAGAAAAATTTATTGATCTCCCTTATGTTGTAAAGGGTATGGATGTGTCGTTTAGTGGCATATTGAGCTACATTGAGGCTACAGCGATTGAGAAGCTTAAAAATAACATGTGCACACCTGCAGACCTATGCTACTCATTGCAGGTACATGTCTATTGTTAAACTCCTTTACCCTTGCATAATGAATGATTATACTTACTTTTACTGAAGAAAAGTCGTATAGGTTCTAATTAAGATACTTGATGGCTAATTATACAGGAAACTCTCTTTGCTATGCTTGTTGAAATCACTGAACTGCCATGATACACTGTGATTCGAAGGTCATTCTTATTGTAGGTGGTGTTGGATGCAATGAACGATTGCAAGAAATGATGAGGATCATGTGCACATGGTGTGACCACTCCCTTGGAGGAGTCCACATTTACTCAAAGATTCCGAATTGATGAAGTTCATGCCATTTTGTTACGGATGCGTACTGGGGAAAGCACTATGGCATGCGTTCAAAGCCATCAGGCCAATCCAAACCATAATTGCAACTCTGTTCGGTTAGCATCTTGTAAGTTTTGCGTGTTAGGAAAGTCTTTAGCTATTCAGTTTATAAGAAGAGTCGTTTTGGAGTCGGATTTGGAAAGAAAAAGGGGGATTGTAAGAGTATAAATACCCTCCTGCGGTTGAGCGGAAGGGGAACAAGAAATAAAGTATTCTCTTCTCCCAAACCCTAGATTCTAACACCAGGCGGCAACCACGGCGGATCAAGAAGAGTTCCGCCGGGAAGCAGCTGACAAGTCCCGACCAAATCACCCTAATACCTGAGATCTAAAGACAAGGCCCATAACAGATTGGTATCAGCTTCCATGGCTTCTGATTCCCTCAACACGGAACTTCGTGAACTCAAGGAGATCCTGGGGACAATTTTGAAGCGGCAAGAAGAAAAAGCGGCAGCTCACGCGAATCTGGAGGCGGCTGTTCTGGCCCTTGAAGGACGTCCGTCATCGCCAACTAAAGACATCAACTCGGCTAATTCCTCGTCACGACATTCATCTGGTGAACAACATGCGGCTACACATCCAGGTCGTTTCTACAAAGTGGATTTTCCTCTGTTTGATGGCACTGCAGATCCATTGGAGTGGCTGGCTCGTTGTGCTCAATTCTTTCGTGGTCACCGCACTCTTGAAGAGGAAAAAGTATGGTTGGCAACTTATCATATGACAGGCATAGCTCAGCAATGGTACTACAAATTGGAGCAAACCGAAGGAATTCCATCTTGGCCTCGGTTCCAGAATGCTTTCAAACTACGCTTTGGGGCTCCTTTTCGGTCCAATCCAGTATCAGAACTTGCCCTACTTCGGCAAACAGGGTCAGTTGAAGAATATGCTCAAGACTTTTATAGGGTTCTTTGTCGCGCTGACAATCTTTCGCCGGAGCATGAAGTGGGGTTATTTTTAGCCGGTCTGGGTGAGCATATCAAGTCGGACGTGGAACTCCAAAATCCATCTTCCGATACTGCCGTAAGTCTTGCGAAAGCAGCAGAGAGACATTACCAACTCCTATACAATGCGGGATTGATTCCCCGACAACCATATTCCAATCCGCAGACTTCCGCAGCTAAGTATACTCCAGCGCAACGCATGGCTCCGTTGTTATCCAAACCACCTGAAGTTCCGCTCTTACCGGCTTCGACGTCAGGACCCTTCCCTCAATCCCAGCGAGCGTTTCGGCGCCTGACTCCTTCTGAGATGGCGGATCGCAGACAGAAAGGTCTCTGCTTTAATTGCGATGAACAGTTCACAAGAGGCCATCGGTGCAAGCGTTTGTATTGGATCGAAATATTGGATGAAGATGATATTCCGGAAGATAATAGGGTAGATGTCAACCCCCAGATTTCTCTACACGCGTTGACTGGTATCTCTTCAGGCGATACTATGCAACTGACGATCTGCATTAATGATCGTAAGTTATGTGCTTTGGTTGATTCGGGATCGACTCACAATTTCATCAGCATTGCGGCTGCGCAACTGTCAGACATCTCTTTGCAAACTCGCACGGGTATTCAAGTGGCAGTAGCCAACGGAGACATTATCTTGCCCAGGGTTTTGTCCATCTTTGCCAATTGCTATTGGTCCTGAAGAATTTTCCATCAACTGCTATGCTCTAGCCCTTCAAGGTTTCGATTTGATTCTGGGCGTTCAATGGCTGCGAACATTAGGCCCAATCCTCTGGGATTTCTCCAATTTGTCCATGGCTTTCTGGTCTCAAGGGCGGCAAGTGCGCCTTCTGGGCATTCCGCGCAAGCCGTCCCCCCGTCTGTTCACCATCAACGAGCCAACTCAAACACTTTTACCAACTCTACTATCAGATTTTCAAGACATATTTCAACAGCCTTCTACACTACCACCTCAACGACACTTCGACCATCGCATTCATCTCATCCCAGGGTCCAAACCGGTGGCAGTTAGACCATACCGGTACCCCCATCACCATAAGGATGAAATTGAAAAACAATGTAAGGAGATGTTGTCACAGGGGATTATACGCGCCAGCACTTCGCCCTTCAGTTCTCCGGTGATCTTAGTCGAGAAGAAGGACAACTCATGGCGACTTTGTGTGGACTACCGTGAGCTTAATGCCCAAACTGTCAAGGATAAATTTCCCATTCCAGTAGTTGATGAGTTACTGGATGAGTTAAAATCTGCCAAGTACTTCACTAAGCTGGATTTACGATCGGGTTATCACCAAATACGTATGCACCCAGATGACATCCATATGACCGCTTTCCGCACACATCATGGTCACTTTGAATATTTGGTTTTACCCTTCGGTCTTTCCAACGCACCGGCAACATTTCAGGCTGTTATGAATGCTATTCTTCAGCCATACCTTCGCAAATTTGTGTTGGTCTTCTTTGATGATATTTTAATTTTCAGCCCATCTTGGTCAGAACACTTGTGCCATGTTCGAACAGTCTTTACTCTTCTGCGGCATCATCAATTTTTCCTTAAGCAATCAAAGTGTTCTTTCGGCACACCGTCAGTATCATACTTGGGTCATGTTGTCTCCGCAGAGGGTGTTTCTATGGACCAATCCAAAGTTCAGGATATTCAGCAATGGCCGATTCCTAAGTCTGCCCGACAGTTGAGAGGATTTCTAGGGCTCGCCGGGTATTACCGCAAATTCATACGCCACTTTGGCTCCATTGCCGCACCCCTCACTCAGCTGCTCACCAAGGAGGGCTTCTGTTGGTCACAAGCAGCACATGAGGCATTCTTGGCTTTAAAAGAAGCTCTTTGTAAGCCAACCTTCTTAGCTCTACTAGATTTTACATCATCTTTTATCGTTGAATGCGACACGTCTGGCAGTGGAATTGGTGCGGTTCTTCATCAAGGTTCTAAGCCCATTGCATTCTTCAGCAGAACAATTCCAGCTCACCATGCCAAACTAGCTGCATACGAGCGTGAACTCATCGGGTTGGTTAAATCCGTACGTCATTGGCGACATTATCTTTGGGGCAAACCTTTCATTGTTCGAACAGATCATTACAGTTTGAAATTTCTCCTTGACCAACGCTTGAACACTATCCCTCAACATCATTGGGTCAGTAAACTATTTGGGTTTGATTTCCAAATTGAGTTCAAGCCCGGCAAAGCCAATACAGTCGCTGATGCACTGTCGCGGCGAGATGAATCTATGTCCTTGTCCGCTATTTCAGTACCGGACTTTCACCTGCTATCTCAGCTTAAAGGGGAGGTCAAATCATTGCCGGCATTTCAGACGTTACAATCTCAGTTGGCATCTCAAGACCTTCCTCCACATTGGTCCCTTACTGATGGCTTGTTCCTATATCATGGCCGCATATTCGTGCCACAGTCATCTATACATGTGCCACAAATTATTGCCACATACCACGGCATCGGCCATGAAGGAATCCAGAAAACATTGCACCGCATTCGCAAGGATTTCTATATTCCCCAACTTAAGAAGCTTCTTCAAGAGCATGTTAATTGCTGCGACGTCTGCCAACGCAATAAAGGAGACCACTTACATCCTGCAGGTCTGCTACATCCTTTACCACTTCCGACTCAGATTTGGTCGCATATCTCTATGGATTTCATAGACGGATTCCCTCGAGTACAGGGCAAGTCAGTAGTTCTGACAGTGGTAGACAGATTTTCTAAATATGCTCACTTTGTGCCATTAGCACATCCTTACACGGCTCAATCGGTAGCCCATGCATTCTTTGAGGCTATTGTGCGACTACATGGATTTCCGGACTCGATTGTAAGTGATAGGGATACAATCTTCACAAGCAACTTTTGGAAAGAGCTGTTTCGGTTGGCAGGTGTTTCCCTCGATATGACATCTGCTTTCCATCCACAAGCGGATGGTCAGAGTGAAGTCGTCAATCGCACAATTGAAATGTATCTTCGCTGCCTAAGTGGGGATCGACCTCGCCATTGGATCAGATGGCTTCCATGGGCTGAATTCTGCTATAATACATCGTTTCATTCAGCTCTAAGGTGTACTCCATTTCAAGTCGTGTATGGTCGTCCTCTGCCAGCACTTCTGTCCTATTCCGCAGGATCAGCCCAGGTCTCGGCCGTGGATGAGATGTTACGTGCCCGAGATGAATTTCTACGCGACATTCGGGAACGCTTAGTCCACGCACAACAGCGTATGAAGGAATTCTATGACAAACATCATCGGGAAGTTGAGTTTGAGGTTAGCCAATGGGTTTTACTCAAGCTACATTATCGCCAAGCAGTGGGTATTACAACAAAACTCTCCAAATTGTCACCCAAGTTCTACGGTCCTTATCAGATCATGAGTCGCGTGGGTTCAGTAGCTTACAAACTACAACTGCCTGCGACAGCTCGCATCCACAACGTCTTCCATGTGGCTTTTCTGAAGAAATTCACTAGCGTTCCACCTGCTGCTCCTCCGGCTCTGCCAGACATCCTTCACGGCCGCGTTCTTCCCGTCCCGGAAGCTATTGTTCGCTCGTGTCTGTTCAAAGGTAACTGGGAAGTCCTTGTGCAATGGGTGGGCCAACCACCCTCCGAAGCTTCGTGGGTTCCGGTCTCCGACTTCAAACAGCAGTATCCACATTTTCAGCTCGAGGACGAGCTGTTTTCTCAGGAGGGGGGAAATGTTACGGATGCGTACTGGGGAAAGCACTATGGCAGGCGTTCAAAGCCACCAGGCCAATCCAAACCATAATTGCAACTCTGTTCGGTTAGCATCTTGTAAGTTTTGCGTGTTAGGAAAGTCTTTAGCTATTCAGTTTATAAGAAGAGTCGTTTTGGAGTCGGATTTGGAAAGAAAAAGGGGGATTGTAAGAGTATAAATACCCTCCTGCGGTTGAGCGGAAGGGGAACAAGAAATAAAGTATTCTCTTCTCCCAAACCCTAGATTCTAACACCAGGCGGCAACCACGGCGGATCAAGAAGAGTTCCGCCGGGAAGCAGCTGACAAGTCCCGACCAAATCACCCCTATTACCTGAGATCTAAAGACAAGGCCCATAACACATTTGGAGGGAGGAGATGCCGGTGTTAACTAGCATCCGTGCTGATGCAATGGCTGAAGTATCCAAAGTTGAAGCCTCGGTGCCAACTCCAAGTGCTGTAGATTCCTGAGGTACAGTTGGTCTTTCCAATTATGTCCTGCTGTCGTTATTGTTATCCCGGGATGATTAATCTAATTTTGACATGATTAGCTTTTTGAGACAGTCTCTTAAATTTGGGACCAATTAAGTAACACCAAATTTTCTTTTTGGAAATTTTATATCAATTTCCATTGATTTCTGATCATATGATTTACAGACAATTCCATTGATGAAAGCTCCTATTTTACATGGGCGCTATGCATCGATTTCTTTTTTTTTGCTCTATCTGAACATTGCGCTTGTAATCCAATTATATTTGATCTATTTCTACTGGTTTTTACTGGAAAGATTAAGTGCTTAAGGTAACAGTGCTAGACACTATCCTGAAGTAGTGGGACAAGTCCATAAGGAATGCTGTGAACTGTAACATTCTGAACTTTTCTGCAAAACAAAAGGAAAGAAATTGGGTTGTAGCTTCCACTTATAACACATATTTTAATCCATTATCCCCCTCATGCATTTGCTCGTGCATTGTATGCTTTCGAACAAAGGAACTTTTACGATGTGGCCAACTAATGATTGTTGCTTTCCTTTCTGTCACAGCCAGGTAAATACTTAAAACAGGAAAGCGAGCATGTGTGGGTATGCCCTTGCGTGATGATGGATGTGAAGCCTTCATGCATGGCGCATGGCAGGTGTGGCTTGTACTGTTGCCTGCACAATAATGATTGGACTAGTGGGTTCTTTTGACGGCTTATGGCTTATGGTTTAAATATTTAAATTCTGTCTGTTTACGAGAGGTGGTACGTATAGAAAAATAGTTGTACGCAATTTTGGTTGGTACAGCTGAACTCAATACATTTTTTATCACCGCCGTCTTGAACAAACACAACGTTTAAAAGTTAGTTACTGTAGATAGTACAAGCATAAATTAGTTTTAAGTTGAAAGAACCCAGCTATACCAGTTGCAAAGCGATCTGCAAAAAGACATTGATTAACTCCCTGTTGCCATTAGATGGTAGCCATCGAACCTCACCACCCAATCTGGATAGATTGGCTTCTCTTTGTGTGATATAAGATAACCGCGTAGTTGGTGGATGATTAATTGGACTCTCAGTCTGATTTACTCTAAACAGTTTTTTTGTCACATGTAGAGAGCAGTCACGACATGGTACGGATACTGTTTGCTTTTATGTTGGGCATTGTTGCTAGCACCTTTTCCTTTTTTTTTTATGAAGCTAGCTATGGAATCGTATGAACAGTGCTGTGTGTCTTTTGGTTTTTGGATTCTCTCAAGAAATATTGAAGGAGTAAGGAATAGTTATGTTGAGAAGTTATATTGTACAAAGTGGCTCCTATAGTGATTTTTACAAATGCTTTATGGAAACTATCTTGAGAAGTTATTTCAAAAGCCGGCTTTTATAAACCAAAAGTTAGAAGCTATTTGTAATATGGTGCTGCATGATCTACATGCCATTATGCATGCTTGAGACCAGGGAAAACATATCGGTAAATATAAAATTGCGGACCCCTCCAATAGAACCGAAAATCGAAAATTTTCGTCCAAAAAGTGTCGGGCATGAAACTGATTTGCAGAACAAGGCCAAAGTAAGCACAAAAAAATGAAACCACGGGAAGATCAAGACACCAAGATCAAATCCATGAAATACTTCGCTGGTCCTCTGGCGGCGGTTTCCTCCGTGGCGAAGGAGGGTGCTGGGGAGGCCATTTAGGTGGCGACACCGGTGGTCGGAGGCGGAGAAGATGCACGGCGACCGTGCGATGGGATCGAAGGAGAGGGGTAGCGGTTGGGGCAGGGTTAGGGATAGCCTGTGGCTGGGCAGAAAAAATTCAGAAGTGGGTGATAAAAAAACTGTAATTTCGGTCTGAAATTGTTACCCCTGCTTGGGCCGGATGCATCGCAGATCGATGCGTAAGTCAAATAGGTGTTGGGCGTTGTATACACGATGGGTGTGAGTAATGGATGGCATTACGAGAAGTTGACATTAGAGTCCGTTCTTTTTAGGTGTTGCAATGAGGTGTGACTTTTATTTTCAGTTGATGGTAGTTTATTTGATATAATTAAATTTAAAAATTTTAAAAATAGAAAAAAAAAACAGGTTAACTTATTACGGATAATACATTGGAATGCGAAAAAAGAAAAGATAAAAAACTAAAAAACCAAAAAGACAGAAAAGATAAAATAAAGAATGAATTAAAATGCAGAAGCTGAAGATGAAACTGAGCGAGCCCTTAGGCTATGGTTTACTAGTCTCATTAATATTGACCACCGAAAGAAATCAAAATTCAAAAGTTACCGAAATGCTAAAAAGAAAAATATGTCTGGACAGTCTGACAGATGATTAAGGAAAATTTAATCATTTGTCACTCTTATGAGTCCAGTGGCAACAGATTTATCACCCTGGCCTATTGTCAGTGACTCAGATGATCCCACATGTAAGTGACAGAGTGAATTGGTCAATCTTAAGAGTGGCAAAAAATTGAATCTCCCGATGATAAACGTCTCCCGGTCTTTTGGCCAGCTCGATGGATCGTGTGGCTCGGAGATGGCGCTCATCCATCTGGCAGCATTTTGGTCAGAAACATCTTACGCGTCGTGGCGCCACGTGGACCGGGGTAGTGCTAGTGCTTGCAGGGGAAGCTAGCTAGCCCCGATGCTGGGCCCCACCAACTCCTGCCTGCTCCAGCCCAGCATCCTGCGTTGCCTTGGGTAGCAAGGAAAAGCAGAGCACATATCCATCCATCCATCCACCCACCTAGAGATTCGATTCTCCCTTCACAGTTCACACATCTTCGTTTCATCTCCTCCGCCTCTCCCCTCTCTTGGATCGGCGACGGCGACGGCGACGGCGACGGCGACGGCGGAACAGCGCAGACCGGCCGCCCTCTCAGAGTCTACCACACCCTCCTCCATGTGAGAGCTGCTTCACCTCTCCATCCCTCTCCTGTAATTTTCCCCTTCCCTTGTTGCAGTTGAATCGCATGCGGCAGCAGGCCTATGTATTATGTATCCTGGCCGCCATGCATGGTTACGTTGTGCGCTCAAGCTTATTATTACCGGAAAGAAATAGCCTTTCGAGCTTGCTACATCTCACCATTCCCTGCAAGGAAGACGTACAAAAGAGAGATTTTTTTTTTTGCCCCTTTCGCCTTTAACTTTGACCCAGCCCGGTGTTGGTTTGATTTGAGTAACTAGAGCCTGTGTGGATATAGGGCGGATTTTTTTTAATATAAAATTTTGAACAGAATTCTAGAAATGCCAGAGATGCCAGAGAGAGAGAGAGAGAGAGAACACCCAGACCGTAGTGAAGCAAAAGTCTTATTGCCCTCTGATCTTAGTTTAGTTTTTCTTTTCTTTTTTTGGAGCAAGGATGTTGTTGTATTTGCTCCTGGGGATCAAAACGCAGCACTCTGATTTTTTAGTTTTACTAGCTAGCCTCTGTGAATTTCTTTTTAAGAAAACAGAGAAGTAGACTAATTAAACTGTTACAATAATACGCACATCAACACCAAAATTAAGGTGGTCAGGTGCAGCATTCACTTTTTTAGCATATAGTTCTTAATTCAATTGAAGGCTTACAGAGTGGTTAGTGAGCGATATATTGCCCTCTGTTTTTTTAATTTTTCTTTAGCACGGGTGTTATTATTGTATTTTCTCCTGCCGAGGATAGAATGACTTTATCGGATCTGGATTTAGCCAATTGAGAATTCTCTATAAAACCACTGCACTATTCGCTGAATCAATAGAATGCTCATTCAGATAGACTATTCATTAATATTACATAACATTCAAATAGACCGCATCGGGTCAACTTTACATAAAGCCCATCGGACCAAATAGTTTCATTGCAACAGTAAAAGCGATAAGCAAAAAGGAATGGCACATCTTGTCACAGATAAGTGACTAGTGTTAAGATTGTGTCAGGCAAATACTATCCAACCTGGTTAATACATGTACAATTACCATCAAATCCACCTGACTATGGTAAGAACCAACTAATAAGGAAATGACATAAAGTCCTCGGTCTTCTCCTTCATTAGCTTCTGGGGTGTCATAGTAAGCATAGTCGTCTTGGTCCCTAGATTCTGAGGTGTTTAGGTAAGTGAGAGTGAGCACAGGCAACAGTGTTCCGCGAGCCAATACATATAATGCAATATTTATACATGCAAGGCTCAACAAAGTTAGGCTCTTGATCTTTTATTTGCTTAAGACAACATTTGAAAACTATAATAATCAGAAATTCCTATGACTTAGCGTTTTAACTAAACCATATTTTGTTAAAGGGAGTAAAAGGACGCAATATTTATAATAGTGCAGGTTCCATCTATCATATGCTAGTTTTTTATTATTAGGGTTACATCCATCCAGGGAAATCCAAAATAAGGGTTACACCCACCCGATGAGTTTTCATCCCATCCACAAAGATTTTTTTAAATATAAACTAACTCGAGTATGTTCCCAGACCCGCCCTTGACCGTGAGCACAGCTATTCGAATAATTTATACTCTATAGAGATTGTACACTTTACCTACAAGAGATAGTCAATTTGTTATATTTCGCACATTTTCTTGGACATGTGAATCAAGAATATCATCACAAGTCCTTTACAATATATCCTCTAGTGTAGATTACACCTGCTAAGATTTCATCTGAGTGAGGTTACATCCATCACACCTAAACCCCCTCTTGCGCCACACGGCGGCTTACACCAGTGATGCGACTCGTGTCCACGATAGCTTACAACCAGCGACATGACTCGTGGGTCACTTCAATGATGCAACCCGCACTAGTGGATACAAATTAGTTAGTTAGGTCATACCCATTATAGACTTGTAGTTGTACTGTTTTACACACATATCTAGTAAGAATCAGTATATAAGGATAATAACTCAATTCACATCTTGACTCAATATCACAAATTGTCACATAAGAATTTCACATTGACCAAATTCTTCATTGAGCAATCATAGCATCCACAAATTATCATGCAAAGTCCCCCAGTGCTAGCACCTACAAGTTTCAAAGATAATAGAACCAAGATTAATGAGCACTACGACAAACTGAGCATGGTAGTAAATATCAAAGTACAGAGAAAAACTCACACCCGCAATGGCAATCTAAGCCACTGAGTTGACAATGCGGGGAAGGAGGGCTGTCGGATTCAGGGGAGGCGGTGACAGGCTCGGAGGAGGTGGTGGCGAGCTCCAGGGAGGCGGTGTGCTTGGGGGGAGGAGTGCCGCCGGAGTCAGGGGAGGAGAAGGAGGGCGACGGGTTCGGGGGAGGCGGCGATGGGCTCTGGGGAGGCGACGTCGGGCTTTGGGGAGGTGGCACCAGCTTGGGGAAGGAGGAAGAAGGTGACGGGCTCGAGGGAGGCATCATGCTCGGGGGAGGAGCGCCACCGGAATTGAGGGAGAAGGAGGGCGTTAGTGGGGAGAAGCGTTAGTACGGTGGAGATAAACCCTAGTATGCAATACATATATACAGGGGAATGATCATAGACGGTTCTAGTTAAGAATCGTTTGTGATATTTATAATCACAGACGGTTCTCAAGTAAAACCGTCTATAATAATAAAACATCACAGACGGTTTTAATCTACAACCGTCTGTGATATTTATCATCACAGACGGTTTTAATTTAAAATCGTTTGTGATAATCCCTCCTCAAATTCACATATCACACATTCTCATATACATAAATGCAAATTCATATATATTATATATTCTTATATACATAAATGCATATTCACACACGCACACACAAACATGCGCGCGCGCACACACACACACACACATACATATATATATCACACATTCTACACACACACACACATATATTTATATATATAACACATTCTCATATACATATATAAATGCAAATACGGAACATATCACACATAAACCTTTCATCCTTTCATTCATCATTCACTTGCTTGTTTCCTTTAAAAATTAGCCCTTCATGATGATCGACGCGTATGTAGTTAGTTTCGTCACGTTATTCTTCCTCGACTCTTATGTCGTTTCTAAAAGGAGGTAACCCGTCAAATTAATTGTAATCTTTCTCATCCACTACATTCTCAACTTCGACAATTCTCCTTTTTCCATGAATAATTACATGGCACTTCTTATTTGCCTAGTTGGTTATATAGAAAACTTGAATAACTTGGTCAGGGAGTACGAATGGTTCGTCTTTGTATCCAACATGTTTCGGGTACATGGTAGTGACGCCATACTTATCGACCTTCACCTGTGGGAGATGGACCCAATGGCACCGAAACAAGGAGATCTTGAAAAGCACGTAGTTGAACTCCCAAATCTCCTCTATGAATCCATAGGAGTTTCTTAATCTATTTGTACTGAACGCATCTATACAGACACCGCTGTTCTGGTTAGTGCTCTTTACATCCTGAGCCTACGTATATAATGTGTACCCATTTATGTTATATCCATGCCATATCATAACTGTAAATGTTAGCCATTTTGCCAACCACGTGAGCATATCATTTGATGAGCTCCTAGCGAGTCGTTTCTTTAACCATTGGTTGAACCGACTGTTGTGTTGTCTCATGATTCAAACATTTGGTATCTCTGGATTCTGTTGTCGAAGCACATCTTTGTGTTGGTCGATATACATTGACACTTTAGCCATGTGTTGTAAGACCGTGAAATAGGTTTGAGCATACACATTCATATCTGGAGTGATTGCTTTCCTTCTGATGGTCCTGATACCCTTGAGCCTCCCCTCATGGCGAGATTGAGGCATACCTATTGGTTCGACCTGAGCCGTGTAATCGATACAGAACTTAATAACTTCTTCGGTTGCATAACCTTTTGTGCTTTGGCCTGACAGGTTAGTAAGGGCAGGATAATCATTTATGGTGCAGAACAACAAGGACCGTAAAGTGAAGTTCTCTCGTTTGTACGTATCCTATACCTATACCCTTTTGATCCACAGTATTTTTAGATCTTCCACCAACGGTGCTAGATACACATCAATATCATTCCCAGATTGCATCATCCCTGGATAAGTATCGACAGTAAAATATACTTTCGCTTCATATACAATCAAGGAGGAAGGTTGTAAATGCAGAGAGTCACGGGCCATGTGCTATGTCGGCTGCTCATGTTACCGAAAGGATTCATTTCATCTGTACTCAATCCAAACCTTATATTCCTCGGTTCTGCACCAAAGTTTGCAAACCTCCTATTGATGTTTCTCCACTAGGCGAAATCAGCAAGGTGTCTTAACATTCCATTCTTCTTACGCTCCTCCGAGTGTCAACGTAGCAGTTTTGCCTCCTTTGGGTTTAGCAAAAACCACTTCAAACGGGAATTGCAGGAAGATATCATACCACCTTAGCAGGAGGCCCTTTCTTCACCTCTATTTCCTCGCCATCATCTGATGGGTTCTTACGCTTGTATCGAGATGCGTTGCACACCGGACATACATGCATGTTTGCATACTCTTTATGGCAAAGCATACAATCATTCGGACATGCATGTATTCTTTCTACTTCCATTTCTGATGGACAAAAAATCTTCTTGACTTTGTAGGTGATTTTGGGCAACTCATTTCCCTTCGGAAGCATGTCCGCTAAAAGACATAACAGCACCGTGAAACTCTTGTCGAACCAACCGTTGCTTGCCTTTAATTTCAGCAGTTCAAAGCACGACTGATAATCTCATGTACTTTGACTTGCAGCACGTGAATAAAGATTTCTTCAAGTCCCCCATTAAACCCCAGAATGTAACATACTCTCTTTCATTACAGTTCCTTTTTGCATCATGAAGCATCTGATCCAGATTGTTATCATGTAGCCTATCCGAATCAGAACCACAATCGACATCATCTAGCAGCATATTATTGACTTCGTCAACAATGTCATTATTACTACCTTCCTATGTAATCTTCTCTTCAACATGACTGGTCCAATGTGCATACCCTTTTGAATCCCCTTCAAATCAAGTGTGCTTCAATCTACGTTCGGTTCTTAAATATGTTTAGATTTTCGCAGTCAATGCATGGACAGTACATATATTTCACCCCGTTATTCAACATATCCTCCTCGACAGCTTTTGCAAAAGCAGACACGCCATTAATGTACTCTTCACTCACACGGTTCCCAGCGTACATCCAGCTTCGATTCTACGTTACACATATAACAAATTAGTTTCTTTTGATTTTGACATAACAAACAATTTCTATGAGACATCAAATTCCCTATATATATATATATATATGTATATATATATATGATCAAAAGTAGGTATATATAGCAAGAATAATTAATTAAATTGAATTAAGTACAAATATACTATGAATTGACTAAACTCTAAACCCAAGACCATGTTAGATGTAAATAATCTTCTCTCTACATCAAGCTAGCTAGATCTAAACCATCTTCAATTCTTCTTTCAGCAAAAGCTAGATCTAAATTATAACACAATTAGAAATAAATTACTAACCATAGGTACTAAAGAAATGAATGGATCTACAATTAGTCTTGCCAAATAGTCTCTTTTCACCAAATGGCCACTTCAAAGCCCCACCTCCAACTCAGAGCAGCAGCCTAGATCTGGAATTTAAGACAGAGGGTCGACAAGTCTGTGCATAGTTAATATAGTTGAATTATCATAGACGGTTTTTATTAAAAACTATCTGTGCTGAGTTAATTATCACAGATGGTTTTAATACAAATCGTCTGTGAAGTATCATAGACAGTTCAAATAGAAAACTGTTTAATACTTCACAGACGGTTGTGATATTACATCTTCATGGATGGTTTTTAGTGCTGGCATTTACACAGGTGGTCTCTAATTAAAATCGTCTATGATTGTTTTTAATATTGACAGTTTTGGGTAACTGTCTATGATGTGGCGTCTAGTATTAGGTTTTTTTTGTAGTAGTAGGGGAGGCAACGCGACGGCGAGGGGTGCGGCGGAGGCACGAGCAACCATGGCGGTGGTGGTTCTAGTGGCGTGGGGAGCTAAAGGAAAGTACCGCAAGCATCTACGCGACGAGAGGGACCTACCGGAGTGGACAGCCGAGCTTGGGGAGGGCTGAAGCAGCACAACAGTGAGGGACCGAGGCAGTGCAAGGGAGGAGCACACCACCGGCGGCGAGGAGGCGACGACAGTCCCAATTGGCGGTGGGGATGGCTTCACAGCGTCGAAGGGAAGCTCCAGGCGGAAGGAATTGGTCGATGATGCTCGGGATCAATGGGAGGCGGAGATCACCGAAGTTGGAGACGAAGGAGGCTCCGGTGAGCTGCAAGGGAAGAGAGGCCGATTAGGCACAGTGGGAGGGGGAGTAGAGCAAGGCGAGCGTAAGGGATCGCTCGGCGGGGCCCGAGGCTCACCGAGGAGAGCTAGCGATGGCAACGGCCGAGGAGAAGCTCGGTGACGACGGTGAGCTCCATCTCGGGCTAGGCTCAGTTGTGGCAAGGAAAAGGGAAGTATTGGGGTGTGCCATGGCGTGACTTAAATAGCCAGGAGGAGGGAGCTAGACGATGGGTTGCAATTAGGGCTGCGCTGTGGCCGAGGCAACAAAGCTAGCGGAGAAATGAGGCATAGGGTGTAGGGGATGGTGCTGCTGCATAGACGAGCGTTTCCCGGGCACACGACACAGAGGAGCCTGATAGGGATGGCTTAGATGCGACGGGCGCAGGTCGATGCGATGTAGTGCAGCGGGAAAATGGGGAGAGGTAGGGGAGCTTCGGGTAAGGTGGATGTGGCAGAGAAGTAGGGACGGGATGGCGCGTAGCTATCGGGGAGGCAATGCAGGGATGCGCTGTGGTTGAGGTAGCGAAGCCGTTGGGTGTGAACGATGCGGCGCAGGTGCATGCACGACACAACCAAAGCGCGCTCTGGCACGCCTGGGGCTAGCATAGGCCGGCCTGGGCTGGGCCAGGGGAAGGAGTAGAGAGAGTTTGGGCTCAGCCTATAGAACTTGGGTTTGAATTTTTGAAATAAAAAACATATTGAATTGGAATTTGACCAATTGAGTTGAATTTGCTCCAAAATGAAACCGAATTTTTATTTCAAGCAAATTGCCATCTCCCACAAATGGGATGTTAGAAACGTGGCCCTCTGATTTTTAGTTTTATTGCCTAGTCTCTATGATCCTTTATTATTAAAAAAAATCAGAGGACTAGACCCTAATTAAAATGTTATAATAATATACACACATCATCACCAAATTAAGGTGGTGATCAGGTGCAGCAGTCACATTTTTAGCATATATAGGTTAATTTAATTGAAGGCTTGCACCTCTAAAAAAGAGGGCTTGCACCTCTAAAAACATGAATGCTTGCAGTGTGATGAGTGTGCACTAGTCCAGGTCTTGTATTCCACTTTTTGGGTTTAGGGGAGATGGCATAGAGATAATTAAAGAGAAACACAGATAGGAGAGGATAATTTAGGGGGACCCTTTTCCCCTTACCTGATGGGAATTCCTACCTGATAAGGAGGCCTGGCTTGAGTTAAGATAGGCATGGATTCTGCCATGTCTGCACTGCACCTACCTTAACATTCTTATCTGCACTTCTCACATTCTTATCTGCACTTCTCCTCACTGTTTGTACTCTCTCCTCTTTCTTGCTTGATCTTCTCCTCCTAGACCTCCAGCTCAGTTGAGTTGATCTTCTTGCCTTTTGTTGGTCTCGAACATCTCATGTTTCTTGAAACTGTGCCTAATTAGTTACTACAGTTCTCCTTGCCTTTTATTGGTCGTCTTGAACTGTTCTTGATTAGTTACTAGCAATTAACACACGATCCATGCACGGACACCTGAAGCGAACATGAACAGGGGTCACCCAGGGTCCATGATCGACATGAAGCTCGAGGGCCACCGGATCTCCGCTTCCCGGCGCTGCCCCAGCTGCAGCCACGAGCTCGACTGCAAGCCGGTATGTATAATACTGCACATACACGCAAAGCCCGGCCTTGTGATTCATTTCTTGGGCGCAACAACAAATTCGATCTCTCTTCTGATATTCATTTCTTGGGTGCGCATGTCCTGCGGTTGCCGTTGCAAGAAGGACATGGGCGGGTTGCCTGCCGGCGTCAAGTTCGATCCGACGGACAAGGAGCTGATCGAGCACCTGGAGGCCAAGGTGAAGGAAGGGGGCTCCAGGGCTCACCCCCTCATAGATGAGTTCATCCTCACAATACAAGGAGAAAATGGCATTTGCTACACCCATCCTGAGAAACTCCCAGGTGAGAGATATCAAGCAT
Organism: Dendrocalamus sinicus; assembly: GCA_036346575.1. Taxonomy (NCBI): domain Eukaryota; kingdom Viridiplantae; phylum Streptophyta; class Magnoliopsida; order Poales; family Poaceae; genus Dendrocalamus; species Dendrocalamus sinicus. The sequence goes on along the minus strand of CM070653.1, from coordinate 5,826,814 downwards.
CTCATGATCCTGCAGCCATGCACAAGAACATGTATCAACTACTAGATGGAGCAGTAGTACTTGGGATAAATCTTTATTGTTGTTTTACTTCTGCAATGAATTGTTGAAGTTCATTCGAATCTCGAATATGGCATATGTTATATTGTTCTTGATTCTGATATGCTCCATCTACTATCTTTTCCTTGGTGTTCTCCACATGTAGTCTGGGTGTGTGCAAAGATACTCATTGTTTATGGAACGTTGTGCCTAACCACTTTTTATCCTCCTCATAATGGAAAGATGCTTCTGAAGTTTCCAACGAGGCTTTATTCTTTGCTCTTTCACAAAGGTTAATTTGCTACACTTGTTACATATGCCAAGAAGCACGAAGCTAGTGGTGAAACCAAGCCATTCATATTTACATGCATCTAATTGAACCAATAGCTACTCTTCTCTTGTAAGTTGTAACTTGTGATCCCCCAAACTCGATTTTGTACTTAATTCACTAGGTGTGACAAGAGATGGCCTGAGCAAGCACTTCTTCCATAGGCCATCCAAAGCCTACACTACCGGCACAAGGAAGAGGAGAAAGATCCAGACAGAGTGTGACCTGCCCAGCAATCAAAATGGTGGCGAGACACGGTGGCACAAGACTGGCAAGACTCGGCCGGTGATGGTGGATGACCGGCAGAAGGGGTGCAAGAAGATCCTGGTCCTGTACAACAACTTCGGCAAGCGCCGGAAGCCGGAGAAGACCAACTGGGTGATGCATCAGTACCACCTCGGCGACCTAGAGGAGGAGGGGGAGCTGATCGTGTCTAAGGTCTTCTACCAGACGCAGCCGCGGCAGAGCGCCTCTGTGGCGTTGGATCAGCGTGCGAAGGCCGGTGACACGGTGGCAGAGAAGCCGGGGGCAATGCAGCATGGGCTCCCTGGCAATGCGGTCGCTGCGGCGGCTGCCGTCCAGGTGCAGAGACAGCAGCAGCAACGGCTGAAGCAGGCTGACGGCCAGTTCAGCTCTTCTCCTCCCAAGAAGAGGTTGCATGAGGTAATTAGCTTAGCTAGCTTGCTTTATTCTAATTCTAACAGTTAATTTATAAATGGATTAATATGTGGTAGTTAGCAATGGAGCAAATATTGGTTAATAGGGATTTATTCATGCTAACCCTAGTCGATGGCTCCATTGTGGAATGTCCATTTTTTCAGAAGTTTTAAGTGGGTTTTTTTTGTGCTATGACTTTTGGCTTTTGAATTGTGACTATTCGTGAGAAAGAGTACGAAGAGAGAGATAGCCGTATATGATTTTGACCTGTATAGCTGAAGTCGGTACAGTGTCTACTACAATTAACTTATAGACTTTATCTTGAAAAGACACACCGTTTAAAAACTAGTTACTGTAGCAAAAACCCAAAATCATAAATATGAAGTCCAAAAGAACCTAGTCAAAACCTTGTAAGAATTAAAAGTAGTATGCTAGCTCTGGAGATTTTTTACTGTGTAACAGTTACATAAGCATATTTATACAAGTCAATGAGACACTGACACGTGGCATGTAAGTATTGCAGCAAGCACTGTTGAGCCATATAGCAAACACTGTAGCAGCATGAAAACGCAGGGAAATCTACCAAAAAATTGGCACAGCATTTTCCTGTGCTACAATGCTTGCTACAGTACTTACGTGCTATGAGTCAGTGTCTCATTGGTTTGTTATACAAACCTGACTATATAACCGTTACATAATAAAATTCCCTGCTAGCTCTAGGTGGTTCAATTGTATGACGAGCTTCTTTGTATAAGCAAATGTATGTAGAGCTAAAGAATAACAAACAGCATATGTATGGACCCTGTTAGTTCCAGCTTCACGTCATTGTACTCAAACCACAAGCAACCATCGGGAAAAAAATGCAGCCACCCACCATGAAAGCAAAAACTTACCAGTAAGCTTCTTGTCCAATTCAACGATTATTTAATGTCATGGACCCTAATTTCTTTGTTATGAAAATGTTTTCAAGGAAACATAAAACTTTGTGACTATTCATGAATTGACTTTTACATGCATGACACTGCAGGTTGGTGTAGACCAGGTGACAGTTTATCAAGGAGGAGAGCATCATGACCACCACCATATGCCATCACAACGCCATGTCATCCCTAATTTGCAAGCGAAGGTTGTACCTGCCATGTGTTCCCTTACCGGTAAGCCGCTGAACCAGGTATCGACCATAGCATCGCCTGCAATTCGGCACACTTCAGTCGTCCTCAAGAACCAGCTACACACTCCTGAGATGCTACTCCGGAATGAAAATTTTCAGGTTAATTTTCAGTCAATATTTTGATCCCCTTACTGAAAACACACTTGCATGTCAAACTTACTCCTGAAAGATTATTTGGATTCCCCTGAAAGTAAATAATGTGGTAAGACAGTAAGTTCCATTGCCTCTTTTTATACTTGAAAGGAAACGTCATAATGATAAGCATTCTTTCTGATAGTCATTTACTCCTTTTGCCTTCTATTTCTCTTTGTAAAATAACTCTATCATTCCATTTAAAGATGAACAATCCAAAGGAGGGGCTGCAGCAACAGCAGCAGGAACTTGACCACAGGTCTGCTGGCTTGGAAGAACTGATAATGGCCTGCCAATCAACAAGCACAAAAGGAGTAAGCTTTCTGCTATATTTTTTTAAGACTGCTTCAGGGTCATGTGAAAACTCGATCGAGTGCCTCATTTCTCTATTGTTTGGACCATGCATGATACAAATTAACCTCCAACATGACAGGCTTTCTCACCTAATACCTGCTTCACTATTTAGATCATTTTAGATGCCTTTGACATCATGCATGCCGACAATATCAGGAATCAGGATGTGAATACAATGAACATTATAATGAACGTAGGCAAAGGACCAACCTTTTACCTCTTTCAGTGCCAGGTCCCAAAGACCAATGTAAAAAACAAAACCACACTTTCTTTGATTTCATGACCACATCAGTGTGACTGTGAGCATGAGCTTTTTCTTCATGTTGTGGCCTGCCTTGAAACACCCCAGAAAATTTCAAAATTTTTGAGGCTTTTTCCTGAATTTTTGAGTGAATTTCGGGAACTTTCCCTTTTGGGAAAGTCTCCCCGCGCCCGCTTTCCTTTTTCGGCCGGGTGTTTTCCTTTTTCCTTTGGCGCCCCGCCCCTTTCCGCCTCCTCCCCTCCCTGGCGCTCGCGCCCCCTCCCCGTGGACGCCGTTTCTCTCCCCGCCTCCCTCCTTTCCCGGGCACCCGCTCCCTCCTTCCTCTCTCGGCTGGCGCCTCCACCGCTCGTGTCACGCTGACACCGCCCGGTCCGAAGCCGCAACCCCTCCCGCGCCACGCGTCGCCGTTTCCTCCCCTTGCGGCCCCACCCGCCAGCGCCTGTTTCCCCTTCTTCCTCTGCGCGGAGCGCCACCGCCCATGACTGCCGTCTACCTGCTCCCGCGCGCTTTGACCCTCCGCAGTGCTCTGTCCCATCGCCGTCCCTCGGATGCGACTCCCCAGCCACCCCCGTCCCCTTCGCAGTCCGACCACGCCACGCCCATTCCCCCTCTCTCCCCTTTTCTCCCTTCCGCCGGAAGCCTTCCCCCCACTCGGTGCCGCCCACCCCTACCGCATATAAAAGCCACCCGAAGTTTCCCTCCGCACCGCATGACCCCCTTCTCCCTCCCCTAGCCCCCAATCGGCCTGCCGTGCCTTCTTCTTCGCCGGCGCGCACTTTCTTCCCCACGGCCGGCCGCCAAGCGCGCCGCCGCCCCGCTCCGCGCCAACCCAATTCCCCTCTCCTACACCCTCCTTGGGACCCGGCGAAGCTAACCGCGCCATCGGCCAAGCTCCCCGCCGCCTCTCCGTCGCCGGCGTCGAGCGCCTCCTGAGCCCGCCGCTGCCGCACGCCGCCGACCCCTCTCCGGTGACCCCCGGCCGCCGCCGATACCCCCCATCGCCTTCCCCGGGACGCAAGGATCTCGTTTTGCCCGCCACCGAAGCCTCCCCGGTCGCCCTTCGCCGGCCACGTCGCCGCCGTCCATCGCCCCGGTTTCCTCTGTTTCGGGACCCAGCCGCCGTCTAGCTCAACTGCATTTCCCCCTCTGCTCAGTCAGGTAGCACCCCCGAACCGACTGGTTATCGGCGCGTGCGCTCAGCGCTGCCGCCCACATTCGACTCCCCTCCGCCGCAGCATTTCGGTTGGTTTTTGGGTGCTCGCCCGTCCGCCGTCCGATCTTCCCCATCAGCGCACCCCGTCCGCCCGCTCCTCCGCATCACCGCCATCCGCGTCCTCCACGTGTCGGCCATCCGCTTCGGGTGAGCGCGCGCACGAGTGGGCCGTGGCCTCTCGGCCTGCTCGGCCGTGCCGAGCGCGCCATGCGTGTGGGCCACGCTGGCCTTCGCCGCGCGCCGTTCCTCGCCGGGCATGTTGTTGCACGGGCGGCCAAGATCGCTCACGACTATTTCCAGAGATTTATATTTTTCCAAAAATCCAGAAATTCAAAGAAAATCCTAGAAAATCCCAAACATTCCCAAATTTCACCACTTTGCTCCATTTAATGTCCTGAACCCATTTTTGGCCTCCTTTCCACCATATTTATCCCAGAAAAATTCAAAAATCTCTCATTTGAAGTTTTGTGCATTTTACTCCTTTTTTATATATTTATTTTTCCTCGCTTGATTAGGCTCAAGCCGGACTTATTTGTTTTTGTGTGTTTACGCTAGTGTCGAAGTCCTCGGAAGCTGTAGTGCAAGGTCAAGATCAAGGAAGCCGGTTTACGAAGTCGCCGAGCTAGTTGGACGCAAGGCAAGTCACAATTCCTTGACCATGTTGTATCCCATGTCATGTAATTACGTTATTATGCTATTTGCATTAAGCTAGTTCTAAAATGTTAGTTCAAAGTAAAATAAAATGTTTAAAATGACATGATATGTAGTTAAAGCTACCACCGACAAATGCCATGTTAATCTTGTAGCCATGCCTTTGTAACCCTAGAAATAATTATCTGTTAATCTAGATAACTGTAGGTTATTATTATCACGCAAAGTCTTACACTAATAAGGTTGTGGCTGCGGGCCAATAGAATTTGGAAAACCCGACTCTAGAGTAGGGTGGTATGGGACACCGTACCCTAGGGCGGAGAGTGCCAGCGTGCACAAGGTAGGGTAAGGGTTGGGGAAGGAGCCGCGAGATGGTCCTCGCCCATCTCTTACCCTAGGATTGAAGTTAGGGTGAGGTTGTTGTGGGGAGCCGCGAGACGGCTTTCGCCCACCGCCTACCCTAGGTATGGTCGCGGGCCTAGCGAGGTTGCGAACCATGTGAAAATATAAGGACTAAAACCCTTACGCTGAGCAAATGTCATAGTGATCGCTCAACCACAGGAGTTGACTTGTCAACACTGGTCTAGTAGCTGCTCAACTCGATTGAAACTCTACAGGTGTGGAGGAGGAGGAGGTTAAGCAGTGAGGTTAGGTAAGTCGTACTGCGGATGCCTAATAACGGTAGAATTCACTCGAAGCGGACGTTTGTTTTCTTGTGCCAGACCCGAGTGGATTCTACCGGGTAGAGCCTATATAAAGAATTGAGCAGTGAAACGACCTGGCATTCTTAACTCTGTCGCGGGAGTTAAGGGATCGTGTGGGTAAAGCTGAGCAAACTCTGTAGAGTCAAATAAATGGTATTCGAATACGCCGTGCTCCTGGTTAATGGAGCTGTGTCACTTGGGTGATTCCAGCAGCGAAGCTTAAGTAGATTTGTACATGCTTTAACTTGTTCAGTTGGTCAATTAACCTTTCATGAAAACCCCTGAGATCTTGAGGAGTAGTTTTGGGTCTGTTTTATCAAAATGTTTGCAAATAAAATTGCATCCACTCAAAGTAATAAACCAAGTATACTCCCTTCCTTTGTTGAACCGTGCAAGTAGTAAGTTAGGGTTTCCCTTGTGATTTGCTGAGTACGGGGTTGGAATACTCAGACTTGCAAAATTTCATAGATACCAAAAGAAAAGCAGGCAATTCAAGATTTCGTGTTAGGGTTGCGACCGCACTCAGGCTTTCCTGTGGTGCCTTTGCGGTTCTTCTGCAATGTAAGTATATTTGGGCTTGCTTGCCCATTTTCTTGTAAAAAAAATTGACCGTTAGGTCTTATTTCAAGCAGCTAACTTTTCTTAAATGTTCGTAAGCAGGTATGATACTTGTTCGGTCCGTAACCAAACTCCTGGGTGGTTACGGATTAGTGACGCTCCTGTTCCTCCCAGAAACGGGGGCGTTACATGCCTCCCTAAGCCCCTTCAGCCTCTAATGATAGGTGTTCCTTACTATCTCTTGGGAAAAGAAAGAAAAGAACAATAGTTCTTTGTTCTTCTTTTCCTCTCATTAATTAAGTGTTTGTGTTAGTAGTTTTTGACATTGCAAAACCAATGTACACATGCTACTCAATTATTATATTTAGTTTTCTAGCTCATATTTACTCCGAAGATTTCCACTTGAACAGAAATGCATTTCCGCTTTCCTATTTTATCCGTTCGTGTAAGTACTTCAACCATTAAAAGAGAATAGAACAAATCCTCTTCATCAAATGCCTAATCATGTCTTAACAACGCTTTCAAATAAACTAAAAATACATTTGTCAGTACGTATATACTTAGTACAAAGCTATTATCTATGAATATCATACAAACATTTGCAAAATTCTTTGTTTGCAGTTATATGCAGGTACCATTCAACTGATGTTTTTTTTATCCTTTCCAACATTATGTCACTTCATTCTAGATGTTCATCTTTTGTCTTGTTTCCATTCTATGGCATGCAGGGCACTAAAATTAATCCTCAATCCCAAGAGACACAATGGCCTTACCAATACTGGCCTCCTGACAACCAAGATCAACATGGATAACATCGTACCGTAGCATCAAATTAACCTAGCTGGCTTAAACTGTATGCTTGTCTACTTCTATCATGACTCCATAAGTAGAGTATTGCTTTTATTGAAGAATGTACTTGCACCGTGATGAGAACTAGTTAACTGCATTCTTAGAATAGAGAACTCATGTTAATTACGAGTAGAAGAGAGAGGAATTACTACACTGAGCGGAAGAAAGGGAAAGAAAACAAGGTGATGCAAAAGCAAAGATGAGAGGAAGTTAGGTATTTTTGTGCTGAGTTCAGACAGAAAGGTCGTTGACCTGCCTGGAATTAAGAAATTAGTTATGAGCTACTTCAAAAAATGAAAGGAAAGAAGAATTCAGTGCTGAACTCAGGTAAACGAAGATGTAATCACTGTCACTTCCTGGTTTAACACAGTTTTTGTATTCGTACTAGATTTTTCCGATTGTACAAAGTAGTGTAGATATATATGTCGTTAATTGCTAGTATAAAGGTTTTTTTATGTTGCTGTAGTTAAAAATGGGTTGCTTATTCTTCAAGTCTGACTTCTGAAGCCATCTAAGCCTCAAACTCATCAAGGAGCTTGATGACTGATGAGTCGTACCTCATACATATCAAGCAGATATTAAAATGTGTTTCGCCTGTTTATTTTAGAAGGAAACTTCGGCTACAAATGTAACGTAGAACAACAATTTGACCCAATATGCATTTCACTGATCGCTACAGCATGAGGCCCATTCTGGGACGGAAAATGCAATCTTCTACTACTATTTGGCCTATCTTCTACTACTATTCGGCCTAGTAACACCTGCGCTATTGTTCGGAAGGCCCAATTAATGCAAAACAAACAAACAAATATTCTGCTTTGGAGAGGCTAAGGATTACGAGACCCAGTACATAGATCTTTTTGGCTGTAATTCAGGTATTTTCCCAATGAGGTATTTGGGTATTCCTATTCATTATAGGAAACTAACAAATGCTGATTGGAGAAAAGTAGAAGAACGTTTCGAGAAACGACTCAGTAGTTGGAAAGGAAAACATCTATCAACAGGGGGACGACTGACTCTAATAAATTCAGTTCTTAGCAGTTTACCCATGTATATGATGTCCTTCTTTGAGGTACCAAAGGGCGTTCTTAAAAAACTAGACTATTATCGGTCTCGCTTCTTTTGGCAATGTGACGAGCATAAAAGGAAATATCGCCTAGCCAAATGGGATATTCTGTGCCAACCTAAAGAGCAAGGAGGGCTAGGGATACATAACCTAGAGATCAAGAATACAGCATTACTCAGTAAATGGTTGTATCGGTTGTTGAAATCAGATGGTACTTGGCAACAAATTTTACGAAATAAGTACTTGGCCACAAAACCTCTTGTCCAGGTGCAGTGGAAGTGTGGGGATTCTCATTTCTGGGGCAGCCTCATGAAGATTAAACGAGATTTCCTGCGATTCGGATCTTTTCTAATCAAAGATAGATCGCAGGTACGGTTCTGGGAGGATAAGTGGCTCGGAAATAGAACTTTACGAGATCAATATCCTCAACTGTACAACATAGTCCGAAGGAAACAAGATACATTGGCCGAAGTGTTGAGTTCTTACCCACCAAATATATCATGGCGTAGAGATCTTAGTGGTCACAAGTTAGCGTTGTGGAATAATCTCCTTTCGTGGCTGTCCACAATTGTTTTAAGCCAAGAGGAAGATGAATTCCGATGGAGCCTCCATAGGAGTGGAGAATTTTCTGTTAAATCTCATTATCTGGCATTGATCCATCAGGATGTGCCCAATTCTAATGAACGCTTATGGAAATTAAAGATACCTGTGAAGATCAAGGTCTTTTTGTGGTATCTTCGAAGGGGCGTAATTTTAACAAAGGATAATTTAGTTAAACGTAATTGGGAAGGCAGCAAGCAGTGTTGTTTCTGTCACCATGATGAAACGATCCAACATCTGTTTTTTGAGTGCCGGTTAGTTCGTATGGTTTGGGTGGTGGTTCATGCGTCTTGTGGCCTTTCTCAGCCCCGTAGTGTGTCTAATATGTTTGGCTCTTGGTTGCAAGGGATTCGACAGGATTTACAATATTTAGTACTTCTTGGAGCTGTTGCTACTTGTTGGGCTGTGTGGTTATGCAGGAATGCAGGCGTATTTGAAAACAAACATATGTCATTTTTGCAGGTTATTTACTCAATTTCGCATTGGCTCCGTACCTGGGCTATCCTCCAGAAGACCGCTTCGCAGGATATGGTTGTAGCGGCCTCGCAGTTCTTGGAGAAGGTGGCCAAGGAGTGTTTTACCCGGGCACATGGGTGGCGGTCTAGTCTTCGGATTGATAGTCATTAGTGTATCCCTTTTATGTTCTCTTTTTGTAAGGCTGTGTGCTGTCTAGGCAGAGGCCGGGAGGATTTCAGGTTGATGTATCACCTTGATTTAACAATCTTGAAATCAATAAAATTTCCCTTTTCGAAAAAAATTAATGCAAAACAAGATACGACTGCCAACAGACGAAAAAGATGCACGTAACACATATGGATTAAGGACGTCAACGCCTTTTTTAAGTTTTAACCCATCTGATCTAAGATTAAGTTGACCCATCAAAAAGCGAAATAAGGTAACCCATGATTTTTTTGAGAAAAAGGTGGCCCATGAACATTGAAGTACCTCCAATGCACAGCCCCTTCAAATGGTAGGTTCAGGACAGAAAATGCCACTCGTCAACTAGAGATACCACCCTAAATCTTCCACTTCAGTCACCTCTTACGCTGCAGCGGTTATTAATTTTTTCTGAGTCTTTTAATTAAAAAATAAATAAAATGAGAGAAAAAATAGAAAACATTGTTATATATATTCATGTATAATGTAAAGAAATAAAAAAATAAAAACTAAAATTAAAAAACTGACGTATTTTAGAAGGCAGAAACCAAAAACAGAAACTGGTTGAAGTAGGACTATGCACCATGAAGAAATCAATCTAGGCTAGGCCTATGCGAATTAATTTGAAACTACCATAGCCCTCTTTGCAGCAACCATCCCTAGTAATGTCACCTCTCTCTTCTGCGTGGATGGCTAGATCTCTCTTCTGCATTGGAGGTACTATTCACCCTCCTGATTTCTGTTGTTAACCTAGCTAACCATCTAATCTAGCCAAACAATATTTTAGCTAACAATTGGACTGTTGGTAAAAACAAGAGTTGAGTTAATCTAACCTAAATAGATTATGGTTGGCTAACCTTGTTATTTTAACCCTAAAGCAAACATAGCTTCAATGTCCTGTGGATACACGACGGAGCATATTAGCCCATATTATTTCACAGGAAAACTCCATATACCCCCTGAACTTCCCTAGAAAGACCCCAAACATTGAAACTAGTTATTGGACCTGTGAACTTTCTAATCCCATTCACTTAAACCCCAAGATGGTTTCATAGGGTGGTATTGCCACCGTGGCATCCAGACTAGGCGGCTTTGCCACATGGGTTAACTAGCTGGCGAAGTTAGACCAAATAAATATTAATGGATTTTGTAGTCCAGCTTGTGTTGTGGAATTTTTATACTTGTGCATAATTGTTGCTTCTCCAACATAAAAAATGTAGAAAATGGATGGAATTTTTGTCAACTAGTTTGCAATAGCCCATATGGCAAAACCTCCTAGTTATGATGTCGTGAGTAATATCACCCAGTGAAACCACCTTGGCGGTAAAGTGAACCAGATTAGAAAGTTCAGGTAGTCCAATAACCGATTGTAAAGTTTAGGATGTTGAATAGATTTTTAAGCAAAGTTTACAGAGGGTACATGAACTTTTTTCTATTTCATAGGATGTTGAATAGATCCCGCCTGGGAGCAGGCGGACTGCTGCGTCCACAGCTGGCTATTCGGCTCCGTCGTCGATGACGTCCTCGACTTTGCCATGGAACTAGACCAGACCGCGCGCGATCTTTGGATCGCCATCGAGAACCTGTTCCAAGTGAACAAGGCTCCGCACGCCATCTTCCTCAACTACAAGTTCCACTCGATGACGCAAGTTGATCTCTCTATTTCCGAGTACTGCCAGCGCATGAAGACACTCGCCGACTCTCTCTGCGATGTCAGCCACGCCATCTCTGAGTCTCAGCTCGTCCTCAACCCTCGCTTCTCCAACACTGCGGATGACATCACCAACTCTACTGCCCTGCTGTCATTCACGACGGCGCGCAATATGCTCGTCCTCAAGGAGCTCCGACTGGCGAACGAGACCAAGGTGGCCACCGAGAGTGCTCTTTTTGCAGTCAGCTCCTCTGCTGCTGCATGCAGCTTGGGCCTCTGTCGCTCGACCACGGCGTCTGCCGCTTCCTCCGGCACCGGCGGCTCCTACACGACGACTCGCGGTGACAATAGCAAACGCGGCAAGGGCCGTGGCCACGGCAATCGTGGCCAACAGCACCAGCAGCAGGCTGGTCAGGGCGGACCGCAGCCCACTGGACCATGGGTTTGTTTCAACTCGTGGAGTTCACCTCAAGGCACCTCGACTTGGCATGCGCCTGCGCCTCCAGTTGGCCTCCTTGGCACTGTCTTCGCTTCGCCTCAGTTATCAGTGCCGCTGGGCCAATCATGGGATCAGTCCGGTCTCATTGCGGCGTTGAATCAGATGTCTCTCCAGGGCTCCGGACCATGGGTGATGGACACTGGTGCCACCTCTCATATGTCATCCTCGGATGGTATACTCCTCTCTCGCTTGCCTCCACCCTCCCTGTTACAGCTCGAGGTCATTCTGTCCTACCCACATCAGTGTCTCGGTTTGCTTTAAACAACGTCCTTGTAGTGGCATCTCTTATTCACAACCTTCTTTCCGTTCGTCACTTTACCCGTGATAACTACTATTCCATTGACTTTGATCCTTTTGGTTTTTCTATCAAGGACCTGCTAACCAGGCGCGAGATTCTTCGTTGCAATAGTGACAGCGAACTCTACACCTTTCCACCAACAGCCGCTGCTCATACCAGCATTGCCGTCACCTCCACCTTATGGCACCAACGCCTTGGTCATCCTGGTCCTCCTGTCCTCGACATTCTCCATAATAAAGCTCATATCACATGTAATAAAGTAGCTCGCGCCATTTGTTCTTCTTGTCAGCTAGGCGAGCATGTGCGTCTACCTTTTGCTAGCTCTGCTTCATGTACATCAGCACCTTTTGAGATCGTTCACTGCGATGTATGGACGTCCCCTGTTGCTAGAACCTTGGGCTATTTATATTACCTAGTGCTTCTTGATGATTTCACTCGTTTTTGTTGGACTTTTCCATTGCGCCGCAAATCTGACGTTCACCAGCACCTTGTTGAGTTTATTGCTTATGCTCGCACACAGTTCAATCTTTCCCTCGAAAGCCTTCAAGCTGATAATGGAGCTGAATTTGTTAACAAATCCACTAGTGCTCTTCTTGTTGCCCACGGTACTCTTCTTCGCTTGTCATGCCCGTACACTTCTCCACAAAATGGAAAGGCTGAACGTGTTATTCGTACACTCAACAACACAGTTCACACTCTTCTTATACATGCACATATGCCGCCGGCCTATTGGGCTGAAGCCCTTGTCACCGCCACTTACTTACTTAACCGGCGTCCTTCCTCTTCTGTATGCAATGGCATTCCCTTTGAACTTCTACACCACAAATCACCCGACTACTCTCACTTGCGTGTGTTTGGTTGCCTTTGCTACCCCAACCTCGCTGCCACTTCCCCTCACAAATTAGCTCCACGTTCCACTACGTGCGTTTTTCTTGGATACCCAAGTTCGCATAAATGTTATCGTTGCTTGGACATCTCCACTCGTCGCATAATTATTTCTCGCCATGTTATTTTTGACGAGTCCATTTTTCCGTTTGCAACGTCGGTGAAACCTTCTTCTCCAGAGTCGTCTTTTGATTTTCTCCTTGACGGTTGTGTACCGTCTCTACTTCCGGCGACAATTTCTTCTGTCTCAGGTGGTGCACGCATGCCTTCGCCCACGGTAGCTCCGTCGTTTGACGTTGAGCAGCCGCGGTCGTCATCAATGGCTTTGCTTCCCCGACTGGACGGCCTGCCCGCTGCGCCCCTCGTGGACGTCGCTGTGGATCCTCCACTCAAGCCAGCCAACCTGCAACTCCCTGGATCCGATCCGGTGATCAGGCCGTCCTCATCGGCTCAACACCAAGGACGACCAGGTAGGTCGTCTCCCACTAGGTCCTCTCGCCAGCTCCATCACCGGTGGACGCCGTCCTGATGCGTCACGCGGATGCAACACCCGTGGACATGTCCCCTCCAGCTGTGCCCACTGCTCCGACTGAGGCTTCTCCACAGTCCGGCCTTGTGCCCTGGCCAGGCCCTGGACCGCACCAGATGATCACCCGTGCACGCGCGGGGATTGTTAAGCCGGTCACCAGACTCAATCTCTCAGCCACACATGCAGCATCGATCTTGCTAGTCCCTGGGAATTATCGCAGTGCCCTGGCTGATTCCAACTGGCGTGTGGCCATGGCGGATGAGTTTCAAGCCCTGGTTTCCAACGACACATGGAAGCTTGTTTCTCGTCCTTCCGATGCGAACATTGTGACGGGCAAGTGGATTTTCAAGCATAAATTCCACTCCGATGGCACACTGGCCCTTCACAAGGCTCAGTGAGTGGCCCGTGGCTACTCACAACAACACGGCATCGACTATGACGAGATGTTCAGCCCGGTCGTCAAGCCGGCGACCAACCGTGTCGTTCTCAACATCGCCGTCTCCAACGCTTGGCAAATTCATCAGCTTGACGTGAAGAACACGTTTCTTCATGGTCATCTTGAGGAGACCATCTACTGCCAGCAGCCGTCCGGCTTCATCAATCCCTCTCATCCTGACCATGTTTGCTTACTGCAAAAATCTTTATATGGTCTCAAACAGGCACCCGAGCATGGTACCAGCGTTTTGCCACCTACATACGTCGACTTGGCTTCGTCGCCTCCACCTCCGACACGTCTCTCTTTGTTTACAAAGATGGAGACCGTGTCACCTACCTTCTGCTGTATGTCGATGATTATCATCACGACTTCCTCTATGGATCTTCTGTGGCACATCACGACTCTACTCCACACCAAGTTTGCGATGACGGACCTCGGCGACCTCCACTTCTTCCTCGGCATCTCCATCATGCGGTCTTCCGACGGATTGTTCCTATCTCAGCGTCAATATGCGTTGGATCTCCTTCAGCGTGTCGGCATGGCAGAGTGTCACTCGACCACAACACCCGTCGACACTCATGCCAAGTTGTCCATCGCTGAGGGCGCGCCTATTGCTGATCCGTCGGAGTACAGGAGTATCGCCGGTGCTCTTCAGTATCTTACGCTGACTCACCCCGATTTGGCCTATGCCATTCAGCAAGCGTGTCTCTTCATGCATGACCCCCGAGAGTCCCATCTCGCGCTGGTCAAGTGTATTCTTCGCTACGTCAAGGGCACCCTCTCCACTGGTCTTCATATCGGCACATCTCCTGTTCGGTCTCTCACCGCGTACTTGGACGCAGATTGGGCCGGCTGTCCCGACTCCAGGCGCTCTACTTCTGGCTACTGCATCTTCTTCGGCGACAATCTGGTGTCTTGGTCGTCCAAACGTCAGACTACGGTCTCTCGCTCCAGTGCTGAGGCTGAGTACCGGGCCGTTGCTCACGCCGTTGCCGAGTGCTGTTGGCTTCGACAGCTTCTTCACGAACTGCATGTTCCACTTACCTCTGCGACTGTGGTATACTGTGATAACGTTAGCGCCATCTACATGTCATCCAATCCAGTTCAGCACCGTCGCACGAATCATATTGAGATCGACATCCACTTCGTACGCGAGAAGGTGGCTCTCGGCTAGGTTCGGGTTCTACATGTGCCGTCCTCCCACCAGTTTGCGGATATCATGACCAAGGGCTTGCCTGCGCAGTTGTTCACTGATTTTCGGTCCAGTCTTTGCGTCCGTAATCCTTCCAATGTGACTGCGGGCGGGTGTTAGAGATATTTTGTATAGCTGTGCAATTGCCTAGATTAGCTCCTCCATTTGAGGTGTTTTGTACCTTCCTAATCTTGGCTCATTCGGCTGTATATAAATATAGATGGTCACCCCCTTAATTGAGGTGTGGTATTGCCTATTCCTCATATCATTTACAGCGACGTCCTACCAAACTAACGGGAAGACTTGGATGTGGATGGTTTGTCTACCGGAGCCAATTTCCGTAGTGGTGGTAGTTGATTTTTTTTGGTGGTAGGGGTGAGCGAATTGGGAGGTACGGTAGTTGATTTTTTTTTGTGGTAGTTGATTTTTTTTAACTTGTAGGTCCCGTCTTGAGAAAATACTCCGTTTGAAAGTTAGGTACTGTAACAAAAACCAAAAGCCACCAGCTTTTCAGGTAAAGAACAGGCCCAAATCCAACAAACTGACAGCAAGCGCTTTTGGCTGTGCCGTCTCATAATTTTTAGTTTTAATATAAATATTTATAGAAATAAATTAAATACTAATAAATTAATAAACTATTTTTTAAAAAACTATTATGATTGATCATTTAAAACAGTGACAAAAATCTATTTCGTTTGTTTACTCAAAAACCATAAGTCTGTAAGCCAACGGCACCTATATCGATCGGAAAACAGTGCATCGTACGTACGTACAGAAAAATGAAAGATATCCATGCATGCCTGCAGCATCGATCGGATCACATGCACAGCACGTTCTCTGGTCCAATCACAACCCGTCACAGCCTGCTCGTCATACAAAACGGCGAGTTTTTCGCACTTGTGGCCCCAAAATCTTTTTTGCAAAACTAACTCCTTTTTAATCATATTTCTACTACCTCCGTTTCTGTTTACTTGGCATTTTTGACCAATTTTTTCTTCCCCAAATATTTGGCACTTTGCTATTTCTAATGCAAATATTTGCTCATGTGCTTGCATAGATAGCAAAAAAAATACAAGGCTTTACAATTTTTTTCTGCGGTTACTGTTTATCGAAGTAGTTAGTAGCTGGAACATTTTAGTTATAATGTGAAAAAAATGGTTGCCTAAATAAATGTGCACAGTAAAAAATGCAAGTAATCGAAAACGGAGGGAGTAAATATAGCCCGTATACAATGCTCTTACCACAGGTACCGGACGTGGTAGGAGACCTGCCCCCTACGCCAAGGGGGAAGGCAACCTGCCCCATATGGGGGCGAGGCAGGAGTTATGGCGTTGTAGCACATTTTTAAATATACATATATGTTTTGTAGAAATGTTTAAATATAGCAAATGAGCTCAAAAAATTATAATTTTTTTTCTGGAGCCTATGGACACCTGCAGCATTTTTTCAAAAAATCCATTATATTTTTTTGCAGAAAATTTGAAATATAGAAAATAGGCTCCAAAAATTATAAATTATTTTGTTAAGCCTTCCTACATACTGTACTTATTTGTGTATTTTTTTTCATAATTTTATCCATTCTAATTTTTTTTTCTCAAAATTCATTTACTTATACTATTTGTAGGAATTTTATTAAAACACTCGGAATGGATAAAATTATGAAAAAAATCATACAAGTAAGTACACTATTTCCACAGGCTCTAAAAAAATTATAATTTTTTGAGTTCTTTTGCTATATTTAAAAAATTTTACAAAAAATATGTACATTTAAAAATGTGCTACAACGCCATACCTCCTGCTGCGCACCTCATATGGGGCAGGTTACCTGTCCCCGCCAGCGTGGGGGGCAAGTCATCTGCCCCGCGGCGCATGGGGCAAGTCTCCTACCACGCCCGAGGCTAGGGCAGTGACCTACTACGCCTAGGGTCGAGACCCTGCCATGCCTGGTACCCTTGGTTGGAGCACTATATAGGGGCTACATTTGCAAATATGATCGAAAGGGGCTAATTTTGCAAAAAATTGTTTTCACAGGGCCACAAATGCATTCCTCTCCAAAACGGCGCCCAACGAAAAATATCCCGTGCTTTCCACTTCTACGGCGCTTTCTTTATTTCCCTTCTCAAAATATAATAGGAATTTCCAAAAAATGATAGCATTGACATAGAATCTATCGTACCACAAAGGTTTCAAAAAAAATCTATCATACCACAACAATTTTAAATCTAAATCCGATCTACATGTTGAGCAACAGAAAATACAAATTCTGCTGAAAAGGATATATGAAATAATAAAGAAGAAGATATGCTACTTTTGACTGAAGTTGTCTTTCTTTATTCTCCTGATGTATATCGTATTTCCAGTTGAAAATTTTCAGTATGCTTGATTATATCAAACTCCATCTAAAAAAATTATTCTAAATCTTTCATGATCATTGAGACTAGATATTTTTCCAAGAAATGGAAGCATGAGTAGCACCAAACTCACCAGGAGCATAGAAAACTTTCTCCGGTACGCAGGGCGGGACTAGTCACAATTTTAACCCTAGACCGGGCCAACTGTTTTTTGGACTGTAGCTATTTTTTATATAATTTTTCCACTAATTCTTCCTGGGCTACGTGCATTATTGGAGCATATACGCACAATATGGATACCTGTCCGCATCGATCGGATCACACGCACAGCTCGTCCACTCATCCAATCACAACCGTTCAAACCTGCCCTTGTTCTGCAAAATATTACCCAACGTGTATCACGCGCTGACGTGTACCCGGCCTCGGCAGTCACGCACCCTCTATTAAAGCGCCTCACATGCACCCCTAAGCTAGCAGCTCAGGAAGCACAAGAGCTAGCTAGTGCACACTACAATGGCAATGGCTAGGCTGCTCTTTCTCATGGTGGCTCTCGCGGCCGCGGGCTCCTGCAGCGCATGGGAGCTGAACATCCGGATGCCGACGTCGGGGGCGGTGGCGGAGGCGGCCGAGAGGCTGCAGGACGGCGCCGCGCCGCTCATCCACGCGCTGCGGCCGCTGCTGGGCTCCGGCGGGCAGCTGGGCCGGCGCGCCGGCCTGCCGTGCGACAGCTGGAGGCTGGGCGTGGAGGCGCACAACATGCGGGACTGGAGGACGGTGCCGGCGTGGTGCGAGAGCTACGTCGGCCACTACATGCTCGGCGGGCACTACCGCCGCGACTCGAGGGCCGTCGTCGACGAGGCCGTCGCCTACGCCGAGGGGCTGCAGCTCGGCGGCAACGGCAAGGAGGTGTGGGTCTTCGACATCGACGAGACCTCCCTCTCCAACCTCCCCTACTACGCCAAGCATGGCTTCGGGTACGTACACATATACGTACAGTAATACGTATATAATTATGCGTGTATTGTACGTGCATATTTTTACAGGTATATACGTGGCTGCATTTGAGCTGGGACTTGCACTGATCTTGTCGTTCAGAAAAAGGAAAAACTTGGACTAGTACATCTTGTTAACTCACTGAAAACTTGAGAACGTATTAGAACAGCTAGCAAATTAAGCTGATGTTACAAATAAGTTAATACAAAATTACGATGAACCAGCTAGCACGTAACGGTCCTCACAAACAAACGGACGAAACTCAAAATTGTTGCATGCGCATTTTACGAGTAACAAATCCTAGACAATTTGGCGTGGAAGAATCCTTTGGTTAGAGCAATAAAATGGGCGGTGATAAAAGTAAGGTTCAAGCTGCACAAAGTTGTCGAATATATAACTTAACTTTGACTAGCTAGGTACGTAATAATGTAATATAACAAAGATAGCGAGTCTCAAATATATGTGCTAGTCACCAGGGATATATTGCATGTAGAAATCGTTTCTCACAGGAAGGGGAAAAACTAAAACAAAAGGTCTTATTCTGGTTCTCAAACCAATTTTTTTAATAGAAAAATCGATAACTAACCTCAATATTCATACCAAATTTTAAATCGATCTAAAATGTTAAAATAGGTTGCGCATGCTCTCTGTCAGGAAGAAGAGGATGGGTAATTTTTTTACTTGAATAAATATTGAATTTTTTTTCCAGAAAATCAATAAACTGAAGTGCTGTAGAAGTGAATTGAAAGAAATCAAAGGAGAGTAGGTTGGACATTATTATATGCTGGTTCTCGATCACAGAGACCGGGCCATATGCATCACAGCATCACGAGCAGATACCTACATATTGTCCACTTGTGATGGCTGCATCGAGTAGGATTGTATATACCCGATACATACATATTGCCCACTTGGCTACCTTATCAACAACCGCATCCACTTGGCCACATTATAAATTCACACACACACACACACAATATACATATATACACACACACACACTAGTTAGAGAGGCCGTGTGTTGCAAGAGTTATAAAAATGGTAAGATGAAACTTACTACCTGGTCAACTTCACACATCAAACATTGGAGAGCAAGCAACAGAGAGAGAAAAGTGGTTAGAATGCGCAAGGAGATGGAGAAAATGGAGGGAGTGGGCGGTTGTATCCTGAGAGAGAGAGAGAGGAGGAAAGAGGCGAATGATCCAGATCAAATCGGATAGCTGTAGAAAGAGGAGAAGAGAACACACCGATGACCATCAACTCCTCTTTATATATATATATATATATATATATATATATATATATATATATATATATATATATATATATATATATATATATATATGGGCAAAATAACAGGGATATCATGGTGCCCAAGCTCTATAAATATATATTAGAATGAAGTTAATTAGAAGTAGCACTGCTTGAGCACTTCATCTAGATTAGACAGCCAATGTGTTTGATCGATATCCATCTAAAATGAGATCAACATTGTTATGTATGTTTCTTTAGTATGCAGATCTAAATTAGAACGTTTTGTGTATGCGATTTACTAATGATTAAAATGTGTTGGTCGCGTATGTACGCACAGAGCTACGCCGTACAACGCGACGAGCTTCAACGAGTACGTGCGGGAGGGGAGTGCGCCGGCGCTGCCGGAGACGCAGCGGCTGTACAAGAAGCTGCTCTCGCTCGGCGTCAAGCCGGTGTTCCTGACGGGCCGGACCGAGGACCAGAGGGCCATCACCGTCGAGAACCTCCAGCAACAGGGCTACTCCGGCTGGGAGAAGCTGCTGCTCAAGCCGGCCAGGCTCACGGCGTCGGCGGTGGCGTACAAGTCCAGCGAGCGGCAGAAGCTGCAGGACGCTGGCTTTGTGATTGTCGGCAACATCGGCGACCAGTGGAGCGACATCCTCGGCGTGCCGGAGGGCGCCCGCACCTTCAAGCTACCCGACCCCATGTACTACATCGGCTAGACCGGCTAGCCGCCACTTGCTCGCCCATGCCTGCTCTCCATCGATCCATCCACGTGCAGTAGTACGTGCTTGCTTGTGATGAATGAACTGCTCTTATGTATGCATGCTTTAATAAATCCCAGTTTAGTTGTTGCTTTTGGTTAGGGTTAATTTCCTGAGATGGGATGTTTTTGTAATAAGACGTGTTGGAGAGCCGGTGATTAATTAATGGGCCGATGATGACCTACTGTTGTTTAATGCTTTGTTAAGTGCCAGAATGCGGTTTACTTTTGCATGTGTGTGGTGCAACGTACGTAGAAAATAAGGCCTGTTCGGGCTGGAAATGCAGCAAACCAAGCAAAAATTTCAACCCTCTTCTTTTGGTGACCTATACGAGGAAAGCTTTAGGATAATGATGCCGTGCCTACGTCCGATCCAGGTGTTTCCCGGCCGTCGGATGGCGGAATCCACCAACCTATTTTGAATGAACGAATCATAACATACACCAAGCATTCGTCGCCACCAACCAAACCCGAATCATTTCATTTTGCCCAACACAACAAATCGAGCTCTCTGATGGAAGTCATCAGAGAGCCATTCACAACGCCCTTTCACTCAGGTGCTCCTCCTCTCCAATGTTCGCAACTCCATCCCTCCCAGAGGTCACCTGAGCTCCGCTGCCGCCGACCATGAGCACGACAACCGCACCATTTGACATCAACGAATGCATCAAGCATGCATATGCAAGCTCCAACCGAGATAGAATAAACTCATGTACGTACAGTAGTACAATGCATCAAACGCTAACGATATCCAGGTAGGTAGCTCAGTACTGATCAGTACGTTGCTGGTTGCTCAAAGGACCATAGACATAATGCAAAACGCCAAAACAAAACGCGTAGTACAATAATACAGGGCTGCAGCAGCCTAGCGGCATTAGGGTACGTACAACGCGTCGACATGAGCCGTCTGTATATCACACTTTTAGCAAAAAAAAACCCTTCGCGAGCTGGGAGCAGGGCGAGGTCGTCGTCTCGCGAGGCGACGATGACGACTCGTGCTCCCAGGCTCCAAGCGACGAGGAGGGCGCGCTGTACAGGGTCGTCGCCTCCAAGCGACGAGGCGCGGATCCGGCTGCGGCGCGCGGGAGAATCCGAGCTACGCGCTAAACAGATATAAATATTTGTGTTTGTGTGTATGAATTTTAAAATAAAAATAATTTTGATTTGAATTCATATATAAATATATTAATATATCATTTATATTGATGGTGCTAAAAATATTGTAATCATGTTCATCTTATTTATGCTTGATCTGTTTTGTATCAACAAGCAACACAATAGTATACAGAAATCATATTTATGCTTGATCATAACTACATGCAAGCATTAAATAATCTACAGACAGTCAAATAGACATACCATTGTACAAGCTGTCTGTTCAGTCGTCTCTGTGTGAGGTGGACAAAACTTACAGACAGCTTGCTGTCTGTGGGTTGTACATGCCCGTGCATGCATCGATTAGCGTGGCAGTCCGTCCTGCCATCCGGTCAGCAAAAGTTATCACCGCAGTAATTCATCCTTCAATTCCTCCATGCTACACGCAACCTCTCACACCAAGGCGTACTATCGCTACTACAAAGGTCATCACAGACGGTTCAAAACTGTCATTACAGACGGTTTTTTAAACCGTCTGAGTTTATGTGTTAGTGATAATCAGAAGTTATCACAGACGGTTTGTAAGCCGTATGTAATAAATACATCACAGACGGTTTATAACTAGAATCATCTGTGAAAAACACTATCACAGACGGTTCTAGCTACAAACCGTCTGTGATACTCACACATCACAGACGGTTGGTACCTAGAACCGTCTGTGATGTGTGAGTATCACAGACGGTTGGTATATAGAACCGTCTGTGATACTCTCCATCATGGACAGTTTCTGGTTTGAGCCGTCTGTGATAATTCTTCACAAACGGTTTATACCACAAAACCATTTCTGATAGTTCATTCTATACCTAAATTTTTTCTATTTTTCGGTTAGCCTCAAGAAATGTTAACTATATCATCTGAAAACAAGCAAATACAGCAACAAACACAACAACACATTCGATTTCCATTAAGATTAGAATCCAACGTTACAACATCACAAGATATTGAGTAGGTTACCCATATCAAGTAGGTTACCCATAGCACTGCATACATAAGAGGACACTTACAATTTTACAAAAATAAACTTCACGGCTACAAATTCTGAAAAATACTTACACTACATTAAACTACAATCTAAAACAAGTGGTGCGAAAAAAATTTCAAGTAGCAGAAGCAAAAGGGCAATGAACACCATTTTTAGCTTCTATGCCGGCCTTTTTCCTTTCCATCTTGCCATTGCCATTGCCTTCTTCCTTTCCATGCCGGCCTTCTTCCTTTCCATCTTGCCATTGCCTTCTTTCATTCCATCTTGCTTCAAGTGAAATTTCAGTTGCTCTTGTCGAACCCTTCCTACCCTTGCCATGCACAAATGAGTTGGAGTAGTACTAGTGGTATTGGTTCTTTGAGTAGGAGAGGGGGTTAATAAGGGATGAGAGGTGGGGAGGAGAACAGTGCCTGCCATGCGGAGAGAATGGACAGGTGAGATCGGGATCCTGGGGGATATGCTGCGGATCGGTGACGTGGCGGGACATCACAGACGGCTCGAATTACAAACTGTTTGTGATAGAGGCATCACAGACGGTTCATAACTGTAACAGCCCAGGTTTTTATTAAAATAAAATAAATAAATAAATAAATAAAAATCAATTAAAATTAAAATTTAATCTAAAATAAGTGTTTTTGTTGGCTAAATTTTTAAATTTGGATTTGCCCTGAATTTCTGTTTTTAGAAAGCTGGATTTAAAAAGTATTTTAAATGAAAACCTAAAAATTATTATTAAATAAAATGATATTTTGATTTTATATGAAAATCCTAGTTCAAAATAATTATTTGGAGTTATTTGGCTTTTATTTGGTTTCCTGGATTTTCTGGAGTTTAAAAAAATGTATTTTTGAAATTAAAAAGTATTTTAAGTATGAAAATTAAATACCAACATTAGTTGGAAGTATTTTTATTAAGTCAAAAATATCACCAGGAGCTTCTGTGAATTTACCTGGAATTTTTGGAAGTTATTTGGTATTTTTCTGAGGCCAAATGAATTTTCTGGGCTTTTCTGAAAAATCTTAAATCAAAAATCAAAAAAATAAAACCCTCCCTCCCTCCTCCGGCTGCCACGTGGACGGCCAGATCTCCTCCACGTCGCCACCATCCTGGCCACCCGCTCCATCCCACCGTCCCCACTCCCCTGCCCGCCACGTCGCTCCCCGCCCCATCGGAGCTGTCCACCCCCGCACCTCCCTCGCCCGCCTGAGCCTCCCCGCTTGCCCCATCGGCCCATCGGCCCGTCCCCTCCTGCTTAACCGACCTCGGCCACCCGATGCGCGCCCCTGCCGCGTGACTTCATCCGCGCCGCCCGTTCCCCCCTTCTCTCTCTGCGCTCGGGGCCCGCATGTCAGGTGCGTTTTCCCCCGTGCGGCCCCTTCTTCCTCCTCTCGCACTGCCGCCCGCAACGGTCACGCCGCCATTCCCGCCGCCTCCCCGCTCGCCCGGATCTGGCCCTTCTCTCTCCCTCTTCTTTCCCCGACCAACCCCGCCATCCCCGCGCCCGAATCCCCCCATCCCCGCACCGCGTTCCCCCCTAATTCCCAGCCGCCCCGCGCCATCAACGGCGAGCAATTCGCCCTGCCTCCGCCCTCCCCGACCCCTATAAATACCACCTTTGACCTCCCCTCTTCTCGCCCCACCTCCCTCCGCTCCTCCTTCCTCCCGGCCGCTCCACGCGCGCGCGGCTTCGAGCGCCGCCGCCGCTCGCCGCGGCCGCCTCCGTAAGCCGCACCTCCCCGAGCTCCCCATTCCTCCCTCTCCTCCTCCGTGCCGCCGCCCGCCGCCGACGCTGCCGCCCCGTGCGCCGGCCGAGCGCGCCGGTGCACACGTGGCAGGCACGTGGCGCCACGCCAGCGCCACCTCGGGCCACCCCGTCCCCGTCAGCGCCACATGGGCGGCCGTGCCACCTCAGCACCCTCCTTTGCCCCGTGGGCTTGGTCCATGGACCAAGGCCCCACCAGTCAGTAGGTTCCCCTCAGGCTGACGTCATGCTGGCGTCATTAACCCGAATTTCCCGTAGAAAAATAACCCGGCCGAAAAAATAAATTCCCTGCTGACGCAATAATTCAGATTTTCCTTTAGGAAAATAATTCCAAAAATCCTAATTTTCCATTTCCTCTCTTTTCAAATTTCCCGGAGCCCGTTCTTCTTCATCCTAACTCCGATTTAGCCCATTCAAATTTCTAAATTCATCAAAAATTCCCCTCTATCCATTTATAGCCTCAATTCAAATATTTAAAGTCAATTTGAATTTAATTTGAATTTATTTGAATTTGGTGGGTTATTTTCACGTGTAGACTTCGACGATTCGGGAAATTTCGACAACGAAGATTCAAACCAAGTTGAAGAGTAAGGCAAGTCACACTCCTTGATCATGTTGATCCCAGTTTGCAAATAAAATTATCTTGTTTTAAATTATACTGCATGCATATTTTTAGTCACTGTATTTCAATGCAGTTTTAAGTTTAGTTAATACCAGTTTGTTATTACCTCCTTTGACATTGAATTCCCCTGATATCTTGTCACCCTAGAATCAAACTCTAGTTAGTACACTAGTATTGGCTAGAGAGTTTTATATCAAATGCTTAGATTTGCTTAGACATAATCTTGTTTTGGGTACCTTTTCACATAAAATGATAAGCTTTTGAACTTTATTCTTGACTTCGATGAGTCAAGAAGGATTATGAAATATTTTCAAAAGAAAATATAAAATCTGGTTTAGACTTAGGCTAATGGTTAGGTGGTGGGTGCAGGCATGCACTGTTGTTCGGAGACACAGTGTTGATTGTCGGGCACAGGGGGTATGTGGTTGAGCCTAAGTCAAGTTAAGGACCGGTCTGTGAGCTACTGTTGCAAAGCCCTATCGTACTACCACAAGGCTGGTATGGGACAGCCCTGGCTGAATAATTTGCGGGTCCCAACCTGGGTCATGTTGTAGGTTGAAAGTGAGCGTGGCGTAGGCCATGAGAAGTCTCACTCGGCTCAAGAGGGGGTCCCGGTCTGGTGGATTCCTTACTGGGGTGAAACCTTAGAGTTGGCTCGACCAGGTTGAAGGCTTTGCATTGTAAAAGCCTTGTCGTGATCTCCCCGCCGCACACCTAAGGAAGTGTGTAACTCGCGTGGCAAAACAGGATGATCATGTCTTGTGGGTAAAGCTGTACAACCTCTGCAGAGTGTATAACCTATCCTGGATAGCCGTGCCCATGGTCATGGGCATGCTGAGTAAAAGTTTTTCATGGATTAGACTTTGTTTTCCAAAAAATGTTTTTAAAAACCTTGTGGATGGATGGAATCCACGAGAGATGAAAACCTTGCGGATGGATGGAATCCGTGAGAGATTGAAACCTGGTGGATGGATGGAATCCATCAGAGTTGCGCAGTGAAAGCGTGTGGATGGATGGAATCCATACGTGAACTTTTGGAAAAGATGGTCCGGGTGGATGCCCGTGGATAGGTTGGTGTTTGGTCGGAGCCTACACTGACGGTATTATTTTCAAATACAAGTATTGTTTTACTTACTGTATTAAATTCAGCAATTTCAATCTATTTACTGTATTTCATTAAATGCTGTTTTATGCAAACTAACCCTATAAGCCTTCCATTGATGCCTTTATCATTATATTGCATTTCTCCGTGTGACTTGCGGAGTACAAGTTTGTACTCACCTTGCTATCTCCACACAGAGGAAGACGACTTCAACTACGGTGAAGACCTGGACGAGTAGGCCACGTCTTACTGTCGTTTGCCTGTGGGCAGGCTCAGTGGGCTTCTTCCGCTTCGGTTTTTCTTTCGCTGCTTATGTTTAATTTTGGCTTATGTGCCGTGGATATAAACTTTGGCAATTCTGCCTATATTTAATTAATAAATGTCATTATGGTTGATATTTATCTTTGTTGTTCACTGTGTGCACTAGCTGATCCTGGACTAGTGCGATTTACACAGAGGATCCAGGAGTTGCCGCTCCGGGTTCCGACAATAACAACAACTGTCTATGATATCACAAAGACAGTATACCGGTATAATATAAATAGCTAGTATGAAAAGGTAAAATAGCAAAGTTTTATATGGCTTATATATAATCATTTGAAAGGTTTCGATGAGATATACAACTTTTCAGTTGAAGCAAAATCCAAATTCCAAAGAAAAGACTAAGAAAAAGGGCAACAATAGAAACCAAAAACTTGTAACGCAAATTTGGTGATAAAGATGGCCGATTTTGAGGGTCTTAGATAATGACTAGTATAAACTAGTTATTTTTTTGGATCAGGCTTGTCGTTAGCTTTCCAACGAGTATAAGAACGTCAAAAATGGACACCGTATGCAAAAGTTATGCCCGTTTTTCTAAAAGTGTCTCAAAACTGAATCCTACTCAGACTCAGGCGGGAAATTATGAAATTTTGGAGAATTGCAAGGCGGGAAACATATCACAGACGGTTTTTAATATAAACCGTCTGTGAAGTATCACAGATGGTTCATATCATGAACTGTCTATGATGTCTGCCATTATGACAGACGGTTCATGATATGAACCGTCTATGATACTTCACAGACGGTTTGTATTATAAACTGTCTGTGATAATGAAGTTATCACAGATAGTTTGAATTAAAAATTGTCTGTGAAAATAGCACAAACGGTTATTCATATGAACCGTCTGTGATGTAAGCGTGCAGTTTAGCCTCTTTTATAGTAGTGTATGCAGGGGCACATGCATCACCCGACTAGCCTAGACGGCTATCAGGACTCACTGGCAACGAGCAATGGATGATTCAGAGCTTTCTGCCCACGACGGTGCAGCCCTATAGGCAAGTTCTTGGGCACCATGGCAAGTTACCTGGGTGGCTGACAAATTAGGTCGTTACATGGTTCATGGGCCCCTACGGTTGCCGGACATGAGGCGGCCCATACATCATGGCATCATCATCATACCCCTAGCCCGGTGCCCTCCATCCCGAAGCAGTCACTCGATCGGTCGATCCCTAACCCTAATTTCTTGCCCAATCTGACAATCCCCATTCTGGCATTCCATGCTTCCCTCGGCTTCCCCTTATATCTCACTCACAAAGCCGACGTAGGTGGCACATGGGGCAGCAATTGGCGCTATGGCACGGCAAGGCCGCAAGGGGTTGTAGGCTACAGCCAGCATGATAGCAAGACAAGTAGGTCGTCGGTCGGACTGAGAGGCAGTAGGCAGTCAACAACCAAGGGGAGGGGAGGGGGCAAGGCTGCGGCAGCCGGTAGGGCAGGCCGGCAGGTGACAGGGGCATCAACAGGCATCAGGGAGAGACTGAGAGAAAAGTTTGACCGTATGAGGCTATGAGAAATTGAGGATTGAGGAGAATCAGTGAATGAATCACTAGTTAGTTTACTATATTATCAATTTGTCGTGCTCCTCCTTAGACCTTTCTTCTTGTCATCTTGTGATTTGTGAATCAGTCATTCCTCAGTTAATATATGTGTATGTTGTCAATTTGTCATGCCTCACAGCCTCAGTGAATCACCGGATTAAGGATTGGGGAGAGATTTGATCTACTTCTTATGAATGATATTTGTGAATTGTGATACATTAATTCATAGTCACACACACACATATATCTGAATATTATTCTAAAAATAATGAATATTTGAATTGTCAATATTTAAAAATGAGGAGGTTTTTGTTTGATACGAAAAGCCACGCAAATGATGAAACTCGACGGTAGGTTCTTTCTTGCCATACGAAAGCTAAGATTTCCTGTGTTGAAAGTTGATTTATTCAATTTGAAAAGTTGAAAGTTGATCCTCCTCCTCCCCACATGCCACCGCCACTATCTCCTGCCCCACACCGCCTCCTCTCCGCTAGCTCACTGCACCACCACACCACCGTGGTGGTTGTCGTCCTCGCCATGTTGAAAATAATCTTGTTTTAGAGTCATGTGCACAATTTGGGTGTAATCGAAGTCGAATTGCAACCGCAATTCAAAGTCGTAGGTGGAAACCTAGTCGAAGTCGTATTAGAATCAGAATCGGAGTAGGTGTTGAGAACCCGTGTTGAAGTCGAACAGCCGGGTATAAAAGGAGGCTTAGAGCCATGTATTCGTTGTACCAAGCAATTGAGAAAAGACCAAAAAGAGGGATAAACACAGAGCATTGTTTTGTCGTGTGTTTGTGCAAGACGTGGTCGGAAGGACTCACGATCATCGCTAGCGTGATCGGGAGGAGTTACGACCATGGCAAAGTTCCAGCAGGCGTAGTCGGGAGGCGCTACGACCACGGCAAAGGAACAGTGTTTTTACGACTACGGCTAAGGAGCGAACAACGTGATCGTAAGGGGATCGACTACGCAGGGAAGGCTATGACCACGGTGAATGTGGTCGTAAGGAGTCGAAGGTGGTCGTAACGAGCTACGACTATACCGGGAAGGCCAGAACGTGGTCGGAAGCGACTCCGACCACGTTGAAGGAAGTGAACGTGGGTAAATGCGGGTGTTCGACCACGGTGAGCGATGATCGCCAGCATCACTGCGTGATCGTAGAAGGCTTCGATCACGGTATCTTGAGCGGCTGAAGGAAGGCAGCGGCAGCGAGATCGCGGAGCGGTCGTAAATTGCTACAGTAAATTTACGACCACGTTGAAAAGGCGATCGGAGGGGAATTGAGGGGATCGGAACTGGTCGTAAGCATCCAGGTAAGGTCATACTCAATTCTATCTGGTCGTAAACGACTCTAACCGGTCGTAAAAGGTCCTGGGAGGTCGTAAGATTTCCAACAGTTGGTATCAGAGCAGTGGTTAAACATGGCTGACACGGCGAAGCAGAGCGTGTCGCTGCAGTACCCGATCCTCAGTTCGGACAACTATCCGGTCTGGGCGATGAAGATGAAGGTCAACATGATCGCGCAAGGCGTCTGGGGTGCGGTTGAACCAAAGGAGAAGGACAAGGTCCTCGATGATCGTCTCGACAAGATGGCGATGGCAGCGATCTATCAAGCTGTGCCCGACTCAATGATGCGGCAGCTAGTCGGCAAGGAGACGGCGAAGGAAGTCTGGACTACTCTACGAACCATGCACGAAGGAGTAGATCGAGTGAAGGAGGTTCGACTTCAAACATTAAGAAGTGAGTTTGAAGCCATGAAGATGGGGAAGAGTCGGGCCGTGGAAGAGTTCTTCAGTCGATTCGACGAAGTCGTGAACGAGATCAAATCTCTCGGCGATGACTTGAAAGATGAGGTGGCGGTGAAGAAGTATTTGAGAGTGCTACCAGAGAAGTTTCTTCCGGTCGTGACCACGCTTATGTATTCGCAAGACCTCTCGAAGATGAAGATAGAGGAGGTAACCGGAGCGCTCAAAGCACACGAGCAGCTCCTAAAGAGTTATCAAGAAGACAACGGTCAGCAAGTACTGCTCGTAAAAGAAGATGCGAAAGACCGAGGAGACTCGTCATCGAGGGGCGGTCGTGGTCGTGGTCGTGGCACATCGACCGGCCGCGGCGCGTCTCATGGACGAGGTCGAGGCTACGATCAGAGAGGTCGTGGACGAAGTGGTCGAGGAGGTGGTCGTGGAGGCGGCGACCATCATACTGACAAGACTGATATCCAGTGCTACACGTGCGAGAAGTATGGGCACTACGCTGCTCAATGTCGAAGCCACATCCAATGCCATAAGCGCAAGAAGTATGGTCACTATGCTGCGATTGTCGGGCAAGAAAAAGGTAGAGGAAGCAAACTTGGCACAAACTACAGAGCATAAAGAGCCAACACTCATCGTTGTCACTGCACTGTAGACGAACCGACAATGGTTCTCTTGAATGAGGAAAGAGTCTTTCCAAGTCTGTTGGAGCAGGGAGAGCAGACTCAAGAGCGGACGGCAGACTGGTATCTCGACAACGGAGCCAGCAACCACATGACGGGTACGTACTCGATGTTTTACGAATTAAATAAGAGTGTGCTCGGAAAAGTACAGTTCGGAGACGGCTCTACTGTTCAGATAAAAGGGAGAGGCACAATCCTGATGCAATGCAAAGATGGAAGTCGAAGAAAGCTCTCGAATGTATATTACATACCGAGTCTTCGGAGCAATATCATAAGCCTTGGACAATTGACCGAAGAAGGTTGTCGGATCGAGCTCAAAGGCAACCATCTGAAGGTGTTCGACCACAGTGAGCATCTACTCATGAAGGTGCAACGGACCGTGAACCGTTTGTACAAAATCAAGATCGAAACATGCAAGCAGAAGTGTTTGAAGACCACAATTGAAGATCCTGCCTGGTTGTGGCATGAGAGATTTGGTCATATAAATTTCCAAAGTCTCAGAGCAATGGCAGAGAAAGAGATGGTGGTCGGATTACCAAAAATCGACCACCCAGAGCAAGTCTGCGAAGGGCATCGTGGCGAAACAAACTCGTAGCAGTTTCCCACAGCAAGCGAAGTTTAGAGCTTCACAACCACTCGAGTGGTTCACGTCGACTTGTGCGGACCGATCACACCCCGCACCGACGCTTGGAAACCAGTACTTCATGCTGGTCGTGGGCGACTACCCGAGCCATGTGGGTGTACATGCGAAGAGCAAGGGTGAGGCAAAGTCGAATTTTCAGAAGTTTATTAATCTTGCAAAACGAAGTCGACAAGAGGGTAAAAGCGATCAGTCTGATCGAGGAGGAGAATTTCTCGCAAAAGAGTTTGACTCAATTTGTGAAGAGAAGGGCATTGCAAGATTCTTCACGACTCCATACTCGCCTCAACAAAATGGAGTTGTAGAAAGAAGAAACCGAACCGTGGTCGAAACCGCACGAAGTCTTTCAAGAGTCGATACCTGGCCGGGAGGTTTTGGGCAGAGGCCGTAAGACATGTGGTCTATTTGCTAAATCGTGCGACCACACGGTCGTTGGATGGAGTTACTCCATACGAGTTGTGGTCGGGGAGAAAACCGAACGTCGATCACTTGAAAGTCTTCGGCTGTTTGGCACATGTGAGATCATCGACTTATCTGAGGAAGCTGGACGATCGGAGCAAAAGGATGATCTACCTCGGCTCGGAATCAGGTACCAAGGCATATAGGTGCTATGATCCAGTCGAAAATAAGCTACATGTGAGCAGAGATGTAGTCTTTCAAGAAGACAAACATTGGGAGTGGGAAGAACATCAAGACATTGAGAAAGATAAGTCGAAGTGGATAACTTTTGAAGTCGAGGAAGTCGATACCGACAATACGACAATAGAGGAAGGAGCTATGACCACACCTCAAAACTCGAACATGATTGGTGCAAATGATCAGGAAGCCTCACCTGATACTGAAGATGAAGAAGACGGCAGGGTGCCGAAAATGAGGAGCATCGATGAGATCTATGCTCAACCGAGCCGATCTGATCGGATGAGTACATCGACACACATCGCCAAGAACCCAAAGCTATGAAGAAGCAAAGGAGATGAATATTGAGAGCTGCAATGCAGGAAGAACTAAAATCAATTGAAGACAATAACACTTGGGAACTCACCGATTTGCCGAAGGGTCATTGAGCAATCGGTTTAAAGTGGGTCTTCAAGGTAAAGAAGGATTCCAAGGAGAAGTCAGAAACACAAAGCACGACTTGTGGCGAAAGGGTATGTTCAAAAACAAGGCGTCGACTACGAAGAAGTTTTTGCCCGATGAGCTCGTATGGAAACTATACGACTACTTCTTGCATTGGCGACAAGCGGTGGATGGGAGATTCACCACATGGATGTGAAAACGGCGTTCTTAAACGGAGACATTGAGGAGGAAGTTTATGTTTCTCAACCGCCGGTTTTCAATCCAAGAAGCAAGCCGAGAAAGTCTTGAAGCTGAACAAAGCTCTCTACGGACTTAAGCAAGCACCACGAGCATGGAATTTGAAGCTTGACAAAAGTCTAACGGCACTCGGGTTCGAAGAAGCAACTCGAACATGCGGTATACTCAAGGGAGATACGAAGAAACGATCGATCGTGGGCGTTTACGTGGGCGACTTGGTCATTCATGGATCGAGTTCAAAGGAGATTATGAGGTTTAAAGAAGAGATGAAGAGGCTGTTCAAAATGACCGATTTGGGACTTCGTGCTACTACCTCGGCATTGAAGTAAATCAAACCGACAACGGCATAACACTTTGTCGATCGGGATATGCTCGAAAGATTCGGAGAAGTCGGTATGGAAGAGTGCAATCCATGTCAAACCCCAATGGAGAATCATCCGAAGTTGAGCAAGACAGCCCAGATCACCGATTGATGCCACGACTTATAGGAGCATTGTCGGAAGTCTACGGTATCGGTGCACACCGACCGGACATCTCGTTTGCGGTCGGATCGTAAGTCGTTTCATGGAGAAACCGACTCGGGAGCATATGAATGCCGTGAAGCACATCACGAGATACATCAAAGGTACTTTGAATCTCGGATTGATGACGAGAAAGGAGGTGGAAAGTCGTTGCGGTGACGGGCTCTGATGATAGCGACATGGCGGGAGATGTCGGCGATCGAAAGAGCACGACAGCATAATGTTTGTGCTCGGGAGAGTCCGATCAGTGGCAAACCCGAAGCAAAAGGTGGTTGCATTATCTTCGTGTGAAGCCGAGTACATCGCAGCAAGCGCAGCATCGTGTCGTGAGTCCGCTCGCTCATTGTTGAATGAATTGTCGGATGAAGAAATTGAAGGTAACGCTCAAGGTTGATAACAAATCGGCTATTTCACGAGCAAGAATCCGGTTCTACATGATAGAAGCAAACACATAGACACAAGATATCATTATATCGAGATTGTGTCGAAGGAGGAAGATTGCAATCGACTACATCGAACGTAAGAACAGCGAAAGTCGATATTCACGGTTGGGACGGATAAAGTTTTCAGAGATGAGGAAGAAGATTGGCATGATCGAAATCGAAAAACAAGATTAGGAGAGAATGTTGAAAATAATCTTGTTTTAGAGTCATGTGCACAATTTGGGTGTATCAAGTCGAATTGCAACCGCAATTCAAAGTCGAGGTGGAAACCTAGTCAAGTCGTATTAGAATCAGAATCGGAGTAGGTGTTGAGAACCCGTGTTGAAGTCGAACAGCCGGGTATAAAAGGAGGCTTAGAGCCATGTATTCGTTGTACCAAGCAATTGAGAAAAGACCAAAAGAGGATAAACACAGAGCATTGTTTTGTCGTGTGTTTGTGCAAGGCGTGGTCGGAAGGACTCACGATCATCGCTAGCGTGATCGGGAGGAGTTACGACCATGGCAAAGTTCCAGCAGGCGTAGTCGGGAGGCGCTACGACCACGGCAAAGGAACAGTGTTTTTACGACTACGGCTAAGGAGCGAACAACGTGATCGTAAGGGGATCGACTACGCAGGGAAGGCTATGACCACGGTGAATGTGGTCGTAAGGAGTCGAAGGTGGTCGTAACGAGCTACGACTATACCGGGAAGGCGAGCGTGGTGGGCGACTCGACCACGTTGAAGGAAGTGAGCGTGGTCGTGCGGTGTTCGACCACGGTGAGCGATGATCGCCAAGCATCACTGCGTGATCGTAGAAGGCTTCGATCACGGTATCTTGAGCGGCTGAAGGAAGGCAGCGGCAGCGAGATCGCGGAGCGGTCGTAAATTGCTACAGTAAATTTACAACCACGTTGAAAAGGCGATCGGAGGGGAATTGAGGGGATCGGAACTGGTCGTAAGCATCCAGGTAAGGTCATACTCAATTCTATCTGGTCGTAAACGACTCTAACCGGTCGTAAAAGGTCCTGGGAGGTCGTAAGATTTCCAACACGCCATCGAGCCCCAACAGCCGAAGGCCTCCTCTACCACCGCCTACCAATTTTGTTGCGCTATCACCATGGATGCCAAGGATGAGATGGAGGTGAGATGGGAGAGGGTAGAGGGAGAATGGAGAGAAGAGATGACAAAGTGAGAGGAGAGGATGGATAAGGGCACAACGGTCAATATGAAGGTTTGTCTGCTAAAATTTAGCATGGAATAAGAAACAAATGTTATCTCTCTTCTTCAACAACTTAACAAACTTGTTGCTAATCCTACCTTATCGAAACGGTGTGGCGATGACATGGATCCAAGAAGAGGTGTAGCTTGCTAGAGCTTGGAGGCAACGTCAGGTCATGGTTGTGCCGACTGCGCAACGGTGATGACTATGGCTTGGCAGTGGAGGCGATGATGGCTTAGCAACATAGGTGACGACGCCAGTATTCATTTCGTCCGGTCGGTGGTCATGCTGGCTGGTGCTAGGCCACTTTGACGTGATTCGGATAGCGATGAGGCAGATGTGAGAACGACAAGGGTGAGGATTAATTTGCAGTTTTGGGTTAATTTGGTTGTTGTCCTTGGTAGATTTGCATTATCTCTATCATTCCTTATGCACAGCAAACTGGGCTCTGGCAATCGCAGTGCAACTCACACAGAGGGCTGGGTTGGCACCTCCTCATCTATTCTTGCTTATAGGTCTCCCAATTTCTCTTCCAATTGACTACAAATCTAGCACATCCTCTACTAGTCTTCCTCATTTTCACTACTAATCTATTCATTGTTGTAACTGGGGTTACCTGCAGTTGTAGGAGCACCAGAGGGAGAGTGTTGTGTTGTTAAAAAACTTGGTGATTTTCTGCGGCTGCCATGGATTTGGAGTCTCAGCTCGAGGCCAGATAAGAGGTGGACTGTGTTCCCATTCGAACATGTTAGCATTCCAACCCATCTTTTCTTATTCACTGGCTACTTATCAAACGATAGTGATATAATTTTTTTACTTGTTTTTCATTTTCTTATTCGAAGGGGATGATTGCTGATGCTATGGCTACAAGATATTTTAGTTGGCTACTAACTGGGTGAAGCATGCTAGCATCAGGGTTTGTACATGACGATTAGTAAATGCTCCCACGCTCTTTAAAATTGTGAATGTGATTTTCGAGGGCGAATTTTGCTTACGGAAATTGCTTGGGGATTAAAGTTTAGTGAGATGGTTCATTAGCTGGTTACCACTTTTGAAAATCAAAGAAGAATCCTCATTATATTGCAAACTTCAAGTGAAAATGTCAGCTCTAATTGAGCATATATCCTTGTTAGAAATGGCTATTAGTTAATGTTGTAAGTTCTTTTGCCAACTTTCTCATTGTGTTCTAAATTAGCAATTAATTTTCCCTTATACTCCAAGGTTTGTGCTTTACAAGTGTTGATTTCTTTTCTCAATCCATTTTGTGATTTTCAGTAGTGTCCCTGATGTTTGACTGTTACATCTTTTCCTTGACTAACCATGCAAAAAACATAACTTTCTTTCCAAGTGGCATGCCATGGATCCGGAGCACATTGTGTTCATAAAGCTAATGTTCTATGATGTTCTGAATCATTGCAGGTTTTGAAAGGCAGTTGAAACAGTAAACACCTATGCAACGATGTGCTCTCCTTGCTACAATGCAAAGCACCTAGCCCTATTCTTTAAGAGGTATGAGTTATCACTAACCCTGTGCTTGTTGACGGTTCTGAATGAAGTATTATATATTGCTGTAGCTAACACTTTACTATACTTAAATATATTTGGTTCAAACAACTCGTTGTCTTTATTTAAACTCTCTCTTTGCCCGTACAATAATATTGTATTGTAAAATCGAAAATAATCAATGTATTTGTTTCAGGCTAGGAGCAGATTAAGAGGATAGCTAGCGAATGGTGGATTTAGAAGATAGCAGCATGGAAAAGCGACAAAGATAGTATGAGGCAATTGCAAGTTGCAATGTTCAATAGGGAGGTTGCCCTGTCACTTTTACTGTGGCGAGAACTCTACCACGAAAAATACATGAAAAATCTAGAGAGCATTGCTATGAATATAGAGAAATGGTCACTTGTAATTTTTGTTTGACTTTAACATATGCATAGAGAAAATTCACTTTAGCAGCAAAGCTTAACCAGGTCGTGGTAGCGAGACCAAGGGTGCGGCCGTAGTGGTACAACAAAGGCTGCAATGGAGCTCAACTGGGAGTGATGGTAGAGTCAAGGACGTGGTGGTGCTGGCGTAATGTGGCCCACAATGCAATGGCGGATGGCGCAACATGAGCTAGGGTGGGGTTTGGTCGGGCATCTTAACTTAGTCAATGGCGTAATGCAAGAGGATCCTAACAATGAGGGCTCTATATGGTAGTGTAGTATAATTGTTTATATTCTAACAATGACATGAGCTACAAAGAGTTTCATTGGGTGCTGTGGCGGAGCCAAGGGTATGGTGTTGGTCGACATTGGTCACGGAGGCTTGATATGTTGGAATAGTACGATTTTTTTTATCCATCCCAACGATGATTATGTAACTAGTTATGTTAAGTACTATTTTCAATTTTCATAATCTAAAACTTTAAATTATTATCTTTTAAGATGAAGGCTAAGTACTTTATCTGAGAATCTAACCCTGTGCGTATGTATTGCCGACTAGTCTTCTTTAGTCACTGGCCGCAGCGATTATAGAACAGCACGGTAAAGCCGTCATCAGGGTCGGGTCAATCGGCTTCTTTCTATCACTCGCACCTGTACACATTATTAATAATTAGGAGGTGGGAAGCTCTGGGCCGTTGAAAGGCAAATCCCCACCCCGTGAAAGGCAATTTTCGATAGGTCCCAAGGGCTTTCATATTAGAGCAAGGCTAATAATACAGTCTTCAGTTGATTGTATAGATATTTACAGCTCATTTATCAATCTATTTATATAGTAGTTTACAGCCAGCTGAAGGCTGTATGATCCACCTCTTTCTCTCACAAAGTTTTTTGGTTCTTGTGCTTCAGCTGGCTGTAAACTTACAGCCCACCTCTTTTCTCTCTCCTTCTCTCTCTCCTCCACCTCAGTATACAGCCTACTAACAACTTCTTATTATACTTGCTCTTATTGGTGTGATCCCTAGCTAGATCTTGCCGTACCAATGACTTGCTGAAAATACTTGCACGTGGCTGAAAACACAATCATTGATACAATTGTTTTGCGAGAACGACATGCGTGGCTCAACCGCAGCCGTCCAAATCCACCGGCAGCACTGAAAGCTGTAGCATTAATTGTCCGGCGAACGTCATGCATGCCCGACCCGACATGTCCGGTGGTTTGTCATGGGTCGGTGGGTCCCACTGCCAATCAAACCGTCTCTTCTGTCGCTCCCCCTCTATTAAATTGTTGAGGAACCGTCGCTGGCGACCAGTTCGAGCGATTCCTCTGCTTAGAACAAGAACGAATCAATCACAGAACAATATATTGAACGCAGAGAGATAGAGAGAACTCCTGGTCTTTCTTTATTGCTTTCAATTGCTTCAGGTGTACATAATGAACAGGTATATGTCCCTATTTATAGCCTACGGTGGGGTGCCCATATTAGGCCAGGACTCCTGGTCCTCAGCCCAGGTTTCTCAACACTCCCCCTTGGGCACTCATCCGACATACTCATGTCTCGTTAAAATTCCATAAAAACCCAGTGGGAAAATTTTGGAGAAAGAGTACATGATATATGTAATGCTGCGATGCACGAATTGCCTCATTAAAAACCTTGGTCGAGAAACTTCATGGAAAACTCGTCAAGGGAAAAAGAGTACAATTCACCCAATTTATTTAGTCTTCAGGACTTTATTCTTTGGGTACTCAATCTTCATGATAAAGATTTATTAGCAGGCTTGAGAGAATTCTCCTTCTGAATTCTGCACTTCTCTAAGTCTCATCATCCCAATTCCATGTACGCATCTTTCAAAGCTAGATGTGGGGAGTGATTTAGTGAATAAATCTGTGAGATTTTTACATGACTTAGTATGCAGTACTTTAATCTCGTCCATCTTTTGCAATTCATGTGCATAGAAGAACTTGGAGTTGATATGCTTTGTGAGATGACTGTTCACATATCCCGTTTGTACTTGTGTAACGCAAGCTGCATTATCTTCATAGATAATCGTGGGGGTTTGCACAATGTTTATCCCACATGACTGCTGGATGTGGTGAACCATTCGACGGAGCCAAGCGCACTCTCGTGCGGCTTCATACAGTGCTATGATTTTTGAGTGGTTCATCGAAGTAGCTACAAGGCTTTGCTTAGACGGTTTCCATGAAATTGCAGTTCCACCACACAGGAATACATAGCCTGTTTGTGACTTAGCGGTATGCGGGTCCGATAGGTACCCAGCATCTGCATAGACAATCAAGTTCAGATCTTGATTCTTTCTGTAAAACAATCCAAGGTCCTTGCTTCCTTGGAAGTATCGGAAGATGTCCTTTATGCCCTGCCAATGCCTTTTGGTAGACTCTGCACTGTACCTTGCTAAGAGGTTCACGGTAAATGCAATGTCTGGTCTAGTGCAGTTTGCTAAGTACATGAGTGCTCCCACTGAACTTAAGTATGGGAATTCCGATCCCAGGATTTCCTCCCCCTCTTCCCTAGGTCGAAAAGGATCTTTTTCTTGTTGTAAAGACCTCCCGATCATCGGTACTTTCAAGGGAAATGCCTTCTCAAAGTCAAACCTTTCAAGCACCTTCTGAGTGTAGGTCGACTGATGTACCAAGATTCCTTCAGGGACATACTCAAGCTGCAGACCTAAGCAAAACTTGGTCTTGCCCAAATCTTTCATTTCAAATTCTAACTCCAAGTAGGAGCTTACTTCTTTTATGTCTTCGGCTGTCCCGATGATGTTCAGATCATCTACATATATACAGAGATTATATAGAATCCATTCTGGGATCGCCGTATAAATACACAAGGACAGTCTTCATTGTTCATGTAGCCTTTCTTGCAGAGAAAATCGCTTAAGCGATTATACCACATTTTTCCAGATTGTTTCAGTCCACACAGTGACTTTCTGAGTTTCATACAATACAGATTTCTATTTGCTCTGTCTTGGTTCGGGAGAGGGATTCCTTCAGGGACTCTCATATAAATTTTTGAATCTAAGTTACCGTAAAGGTATGTAGTCACAACATCCATCAATTTCATTTCTAAGTTCAAGTTCACTGCTATTGAGATCAAATATCTAAAGGTGATTTCACTCATGACTGGGGAGTAGGTTTCTTCATAATCAACTCCAGGACGTTGAGTGAAACCTTGTGCTACCAGCCTTGCTTTGTATCTCATTACTTCATTTCTTTCATTTCTCTTTCGAACAAATACTCACTTGTGCCCAACGGGGTGTATGTGAGGAGGTGTGCGGCATACGGGCCCAAACACTTCACTTTTGTTCAGAGATAGCAATTATGTTGCTATTGCCTTCTTCCAATCTTCCCAATCTGATCTTTTCTTACATTCAACGAGCGATGCAGGCTCGGGATCAAGATCGATGATTGTGGCAATTTTCTTTGCGAAGTAGATATCGATATTGGCTGTTGTCCTATTCAAGGACTCTCCCGTGTGCATATAATTTATAGCTATTTCTTCATGAGTTGCTTCTTCTAGAGCGATTGTTTCTTTTGGAGCTTCACCTTGCGCATCGCTTCTTTCAATTGCGGTGGCAAGTCCCTTTAGTTTTTTGGCTCCGATGTGTGTGCACACATCCATGCCGATGGGGATATTCAGATCCGGTATGCCCTTTTCTGAAGGTGTCATACTTGTGCCAGGTCTCAGCTGGCTCCCCTTCTCATTCTGGGGAACTTCAATGATCGGCTGTGATAAGCCCTTCTTATCCTTTTTTGCCGGGCGTCCCCGGTTACTTTAGACACGAGGAGCCGGAGTTCTCGTCCTTTTATTCTGAGGCCTCTGGACAGGATTAGGGATGCTTTCAATTTTCTTTGGTATTTCAACCCTCTCCGGTGCATTGCGTGCAGGCACATGCGACTTAATCACGCTCTTCAAATCACTAAGGTGATCGGGCAGTTGGTTTGCTAATGCTTGCAAGTCGATGATCTTCTGGACCTCTTTTTTAGTTTCCGTAGTGCGCGGGTCATGTGCATGAATTCCCATGGTTTCCCACGTAATTTCCTGACATTTTTCATCAACGGGTTGATTTCCTCCCCCTAATGACGGGAAATTATCCTCATAAAAAATGCAATCAGCGAAGCGGGCAGTATGCAAATCTCCCGTCATGGATTCCAAATACCTGATTATGGATGCAGTCTCATAACCAATGTATATCTCAATCTTACGGAGAGGGCCCATTGCAGTACGCTGCGGAGGTGGTATAGATACATAAACCTTACATCCAAACCTCCTAAGATGAGAAATTTTCGGTGGTGACCCTTGCGCTAGTTGCATATGTGAATGGGTGTTGTAAGCCGAAGGTCTAAGGTTGATGAGATTCGCTGCATGAAGGACTGCGTGTCCCCAACATGTAGCTGGCAAATTACTTTTATGCAAGAGGGGTCGGGCAATAAATTTAATTCTTTTAATTAAAACCTCTGCCAAACCATTTTGGGTATGGACATGCGGTACCGAGTGCTCAACTGCAATTCCCATCGCCATGCAATAATCATCAAATGCCTTCGAAGTAAATTCTCCGGCGTTGTTCATTCGGATGGACTTGATATGATCATCTGGAAACACATTTCTGATGCGAATGATCTGCAAGATCAATTTTGTAAAGGCGTGGTTTCTTGTGGACAATATATAGCCCAGTTTCAAGTGAAGGAAGTTTTTCTAGTACCATTTTGCCATTCTTTTCGCGCTTCGTGATGAGCAAGTATTCCTTACCGTACTCTTCGTCAGTCTCAACGTGGAAACCATTGGCACGAATATCCTTAAAACTTAGGAGAGTTCTCGTTGATTCTTGGTACAATAAGGCTTCTTCAATGACCAAAGTTGTGACCATTGGAAGTATAATAGTGGCTCTTCCGGAACCAATTATACATGCATCGCTTCCGACGATTGTCGTAAGGTTGCCGGTGCTCTTACGGATCGACTAGAAATATTTAGTCTCTCTTAAGATGGTATTCGTTGTGCCGCTATCGGCAAGGCATACTTCCTCCATAGAGCGCCACACGTGTTCTAATATAACGTATTTAATTAACATGTATTAGAAGGCATTCAACACATAAATAAAATACGCCAATATCAGAACATATAATGCCATTATAAACTGAATAACTGAATGTTTTATTCCAAAATCATCCAACCATTATGAGAAAACAAATCCTAAAGTACCATCCATGCAAGTTCTAAACTTGTCCATTAACATAAAATAAATGACAATTAACGTCTTATACATTCTGTGCATCAGACGGAATCAACTAGAGAATCGTAGACTTCTTCGGCTATTTTCTCAGGAGTGATGTTCTCTTCAAGAGAGATCATGGTTGTGGCTGCCTCTAAGTCATAAGAGGGTGCTGCTGCTGGGATGGGTTCAACATCGATCAACTCAGGCAGCTACTCAACATGCTCCCCCTTGACTGTTGCAAAGTGAGCTTCAGGCTGCTCTTTGCCATTCTTCTTTTGAGCTTGGTGGGCATCAATGACATGTTGAGGTTCTTTGCATATCCGCGACCAATGCCCCCATTTGCCACACTTGTAGCAACCCTGGTTCTGCTGGCCATAGGTCTTGCCACTCTTCTTAGCCTTTCTGTCGTTTGGAGCATCTGACTTGCCTTTCTGGGCAATGATCTTACCCTTCCTCCCCCTTCTCTTCATCAAGGGCTTTCGTACCTTGTAGCTACTAGCGTTGGCTTCACGGCCAGCGGAGCTGCTTGGTGGCTGAGTGACGTAATTCTTGCGGAGAAGTTCGTCCTGAGCCTCCGCCACATGCATCATATCAATCAATTCGGTGTACTCCTTGTAGCCGTCTTGACGATAGTTACAGGCGGTTTGTACAGCACTAGGGTGAAAGATGGACAGGGTCTTCTCGATCTTCTGCTCATCTGTGATCTCCTTGCCACAGAGTTGAAGATTAGTACAAATCCTGTGCAAGACAGAATTGTACTCCCCGACCGTCTTAAAGTTGGCAAACCTTAGTCTGATCCACTCCTGCTCTGCTTGAGGAAGAATGGTGTACTTAAGCCTCTCAAACCGCTTCTTGAGTGCGGTCCAGAGTGCTAGCGCGCTTTTCTCCGCCATATACTCATTCTTGAGAGTTGGGCAGAGGTGGTGCCTGAGAAAATGAAGTACCTAATCATTCTCCTCAGGTGTGGGTCAGGCGTCTTTCTATCCACTTAACCCAATAGTTGCGCGGAGCTTCCGGCCCCCAAGCACAATCTCGACATCGGATGCCCATGTCAGATAGTTTTGGCCATGCTGGGCCAGCTCCTCGAATTCCCAGTTCGAAATTCCAGTCATCTACATGTGTATGAACAAAATAAAATAAGTTTACTTAGGTAAACATGCATGAAAAATTTACTACAGGTAAATAAAGTGGTACAATAGGTTCCCATAATGTTTCATAA
Source organism: Dendrocalamus sinicus (assembly GCA_036346575.1). Classification (NCBI taxonomy): domain Eukaryota; kingdom Viridiplantae; phylum Streptophyta; class Magnoliopsida; order Poales; family Poaceae; genus Dendrocalamus; species Dendrocalamus sinicus. The sequence goes on along the minus strand of CM070653.1, from coordinate 5,784,310 downwards.
TTTTCTGTGCATTTTCTATAATTTTACTGCTAATTTCGGTGATTAAAAGCAATTAAAACAATTACAATTAATCAAAACAGTAAATAAATACAGAAAATACAGAGAATAATACTGGCATAAATAAATAAGCTTCAAATGCTAAAAATAATTCAAAATTCGGATTCCCGATGCCCTTTTATGCTGGAAATAAATTAAGGGCCTTTCGGTAATATTTAGTGTTTCAGGGTGGTTTCTGCAAAACCTTCGACGCCGGTCCACATCCCCTTTTTTTCTTTTTGTTTGGCCCGTTTGCCCTCCCCTTTTCCCACAACCCGTTTGGCCAATCCGGCCCCCTATCCTTTTTTCGATGGCGGCGGCGGGGCCCAAAACGGCTCGGGCGGTGGTGCTCCCGAAGCTGGTCGGGCGCGCGGAGGAGGGCGGATGGGCGGCTTGCTTCGGGCAAGCGGCGGCCGTGGCAGACTCGGGAGGCGGCGCGGGAGCTACGGCCAGCAAGCGGCGGAGCGCTCGAGGCGGCGCATGCTTGGCACGGCGGCGGTGCGGCGCGGTGGCGGCAACGCCGTATGGTCGCGGGCGACGAGGCGAGGCATCCGTGCCGTCTTTGCCGCCGGCGGTGGCCAAGGGTGGCGGGCGCCATGCGGCGCGCGAGCCGGCCGGCGGCAGTGGCGCTATTCGGCGCTTGGTGGAGGCCAAGGTCAGCGACGGCGGCGCCTATGCAGGGCGTGGGCAGGGGACCCTAGGCCGGCGACGTCAGCGCTTATGCGTGGAAGACAGCGGGCTGCCGGTGCCGTGCGGGGCATCAATCGGTCAGCGGCGCTTTGCGGGATGTGATGGCTTCACCGAGCGGGGCGGCCGGGCGAGGTGGTGTACCGGCGATGTATGGCTGCAAGCCGACGGCGGCATGTGGTTCTTCAGGAACCGAGCAGGCACGGGCGTGGGACGGCAACCAACAGCAAGGCCGACGGTGGCGGCGCCTCGTGCGGGAGGCGGCGGCCCGTGCGGGGCGCATGCGGGCGTAGACCCGAACGGTGGCCGTGAGTGGTCGGCCGCATGCAGGCGAGCGGCGACCGGTGACCCGGAGCGGCTTTAGACGGCAGTGCCCTTCTTTTTCTCTCTCTCTGCAATGGCCATGTAAACCGAATAGAGACAATGCAAATTTCCCACGTTTTTGTTTCGTTTCTAATCTACGATGCAATCAACATCTACCCCTTTTCGCAATCTACCGATCGACATTGTGCCGGCGACTTCAAGTCTGCTCGCGGTAGATTAGGGCAGATTTGCACCATAGAGATTCAATCTAGAACACAATGGCAGTAGCCAAATTCCTCGTCGTCCTCATGGCCGTCGTGGACGGCTCCGGGCTTGGGAGGTGGTGCGTCGCTTGAGGACGACATGCCGGTGATCCGGATGATGCGGCCGCTGTGGGTCTTGGGCAGCGGCCTCGACCTGCACGGCGGCGTGCAGCGCGATAGCTGGCGGCTGGTCATGGAGACGAACAACCTGCGTGGCTGGCAGACTGTCACAGCCAGCTGCGAGGCCTACGTCAGGAACTACATGCTCAGCGGGTAGTATCGCAACGACTCGAGGGTCGTCGTTGACGAGGCCATCGCCTACACTGATGGGTTGATGCTCGTAGGCAACAGCAAGGAGGTGCGGGTGTTCAACGTCGACGAGACCACCCTCTCCAACCTCCCCTACTATGCCAAGCACGGCTTTGGGTACACACATATGCATTATGCATGCAATGAAATATGTTATCAACATTTTTTCATAAGCTTAAACTTTTAGGTAAACTAGTTGGTATATGTAATCGGAAGTGCTATACAACACTTGCATGATTTTTGGGCGAAAATCAATCGGATTTCTCATCTTTGGATGTGCACGAAGATTCATGCGCCGCCACCTCCACTTCTTCTTCAGCGCCCCTTCTTCCTCCTCTCCAGCGACCCCTTATTCCTCTCCGCCGGCATGCCTGAGGGGAGAATCCCGCCCCTCTGCCTAGGGTTCACCTAATACAGGGAGGCCGGAGGGTAGTGGCCCAGTGGTGGGTGGCGGTAGGGGTGATGGTTGGTGTAGGAGGGAGTAGGCGGTGCCCGAGGGTGGCTTATACATGTTTTGTCATGATCTTCTTAGCATTTTTATTGATTATGGCTTGATGTAACCCTCATATGGTCATTTTGGATAATCTTCATGGCTCTAAATGCTTAGAATAAAATTACTTCAGCCATTTCATCCATTTTTATGACTTTATTCTGTCTTTTGCAACCTTGATGTGTTTATTGCCAAAAGGGGGAGAATAGCGGAGAAAAAGCCATTTGGGATCTCTCTAGAGCTTTGGAGAACAATTTGCTCTTTCTTTTGTAGCTCTAGTGTTCCTTCTGTCGACATGGTCTTGAGCTTCTTTGTTTTCTTTTGGACCATGCCTGACTCTCTTTCTTTTTCAAACTCAGCTTTGTGCTTTTTTTGGGTTTGTCAATATACTCATCAAGGGGGAGATTGAGAGACCATGTGGTTATGTCCCCATGTTTGTGATGAGTAATTGACATCGGTTTAGGAAAGTCGAGTTTGGTTTGAGTGGTTCGGACCATGTCGTTGCGTGGTGCAATCGGTTTCAGTCAGACTTGGTCAAACCTGGTCAAAGTGATTAGGATGCATATTCTCTTGATTTGACAGGTTTGGGCTCTTTCATGCGTAAGATGGTTCATTGATGCTATTTATCCTTACATGTGTCGAGCGGTGCTATTTGATGTGTTTCTTGTCTTTGATGGCTGCAGGACGTCGAGGCGGAGTCGTGGCGAGGCACGAGGTGACCGGACTAGGCCCAGGCGGTGTCGAGGTCAGAACGGTCGGATGTGTCGAAGACGGCGGAGACTCGAGGTGGTTGCGAGGCTTGGATGACAAGGAACGCAGAAGCTTCCCGGAAGGTGCAGGAGGGGCATTTCGGTAAAAGCGCAAAGCTGCACAGGTGGAAGCGGTTCCGTTCGGGGTTTAGCGGGCATAACGGGTTGAAGACCCGTTAGCCAAAGGCTACAAATAGGAGAGGGATTCTCAAGTGCATGCATATCTTGTGAGAGGGAGTGCATGGCTTTTAGGGTTTTGCTTTAGTCAAAATGGCCTTTGGAGAGGTTGTTTTGCTTTGAGGCTTTAGTTGGTAGGAGAGAGCAGGAGTTTGTCTCCCGTAGCTTTTCTTGTTCCTGTGTTCTTGAGGGAAGCATGTAGCTTGTGCTCTCAATCCAAGCATGTATGGGATTGTAGGGATGATATGAGTTGATACTATTTGTAATCATGTATCTCTCATCCTCAATATCAATCTGAGATGGTTTTGTTTGAGTTTGATTGAGTTCTTGAGCTCCCTGTTGGTTCTGTGCTTCGTTCTTCTTTTGGTTGATTTCTCAGATTTTTGTTTTGTAGTTGGTTCTTGCCAAAAAGGTGCAAAATGGGTTGCTCTGTGACGGAATTAGATCTCAAGATCATTTGATCGACTTTTCCTGAGAGCAAAACGAATGAATCAAAGTTTCCCATTTTCAGCCTCCACTATTCTTCCTTTCATTTCTAGGGTTTTGTTGTGAATCGTGTTTCACTTCTTGAGATGGCATGAAATTTGGTATATTGAGTCCTGAGGCTGTTAAGTAGCTATCCTCAAAGTTTCATGGCCAAAGGATCAGAGTTTAGATGGGAATTTGAGTTTTAGTTGCTGCTCCCTGTAATTTTCAGATTTTGGGACAAATCTGAAATTATTGGCTTTGAGTTGGCTTCCTTTTGGTCCCCTAGGTTTCTCTTGCTATTACTTTGTAGACTTGCTGTTCTGGGCTGGGAAAACCTGAGATAAAACTGAAATTTCTCAAGAGTGTGAAGATCTCAGATTGTAGTCTGTTTTTCGGGCCTGGCTGTTCTCTGAAATCTATGGTGGTCGACCAGGTGCTCTGGGGCGGTCGACCGCTTAGGTCGAGCGGTCGATCGCAGGCTTCATGCGGCGATCGACCGGCGTGACGACCAATGATCCGACCGATCCTGCCTGCTCGCGGATGTCGTGAATTTTTAGTGTTCAGTTCATTTGTTTTCAAGGTTGTTCTTTGCCTCTTTATTCTCTCTATCTGCTAGAGTCTTCAGTAGGCTTACCCCTTTTCTTCATAGCATCTGTTGCTATCGGAGAAGAACCATTTAAGTGGATAATTCTGGGGCAAGATTTTGAGTCGACATTCACCTCCCCCTCTGTCGCCGATTTCGATCCAACAATCCTGTTTTCCAAAGTTTGTTCGAAGCTTTTAAAAGAAAATTCACCATTTGAATTTTTTTGCATTTAATTCAAGCTTAAAATAATTTTTTATTAATTAAAAGGATTTAATATGACTAAAATAAACATGAATATTTGTTGAAAGTAATTTATTTGAGTTCCTTAAATCTCAAGGTTTTTCTTTTCTAGAATTTTCTAGGATTTTTCTGCATTTATTTGCTACTTACTAGAGTTCAAATGAATTTAGTTGAATTTCTGGAATTAGAAAATCTTAAGAAATCAGTAAAGGCCTTTGGGCTGAATCCTTAAAGCCAGCTGACCTTCTTCCTTCTGCCCAATCTCTCTGCAGCCATCCCACTTTCTCCCTCGACCCAATTTGCGCCAGCCGTTCGATCATCTCCAAGCCACGTGTCATCCACCCAAGGGCCCGTGCGTTGTTCATCGTTCTCACAGAGCTCACCGCCGTGTCCCGCTTGGACTCCATCCGCCGTCGTCTCCACATCGGTCTTGGCGTCCGTGTTCACCACGACGTCGTCGTCTGTGTCACCCGTGGTCTCCTCGGCGTCCGTGTATAAAAGCCAAGCCCACGCCTCACTTCTGTTGTCCTGGGTTGCTCGTCTTGCTCGGCCACCAATCTTACCGATGGGCATGCCATCGCCATCTTTCGTGCCACCGTTGTTCCTAATCACCGTTGCCTTTATCACCACCTTGCCATCCATCACCACCGATGAGCATCCCGTCCGCCCCGCTGTTCCGCCTCGTCGATGGTCAGCACTCCGACGCACTGCACAGCCCGCTCACGCTAGCACGCACCCACACTGTCTGACGGATTGCCTTCTCTGTGAACTAAATCCATCGTGTACCGAGCCACTGACGTGTGGGTCCCACATGTCAGATCCACTATTTCGTGAATCGTGAGCCAATCGTGCCACATCACCCTGCCACCTCAGCCCTAGTAGTCCAGTCACCCACCACATCATCTAAGCTATGCACAGTGCACTATTTCATGAGCCAAGTTTATCGTAGGCTAGCTTTACCATGCACCGAGTTCACAGCACAGTAGAATTTTTGAATTTCCAGTATTTTCTTTAGATTAAATATTCCGAGAGCCTGTTCTCCTCCGTCCTAGCTCCAATTGACCTGATTCTTTTTTCTAAATTCATCTAAAATTGAGCTCTAACTTTTGGTTCTAGTTTTGGAGTTTTTGAAGTTTATTTGAATTTTATTTAATTTTTTTGTACTTCATTTTGTTTTTTCCCTCGTTAGATCATGCCTTCAAAGGAGTTGAAACAAGATTTGAAGATCCAGAGCAATTAACTGAGGAAGGCTAGGGCAAGTCAAGTCTTTTGATCATGTTGAACCTAGTTTTTAACTCTATTATGTATTATTTTGTTTTAAATTATCATGCATCGCTATTTTATTATAAAACCTTTGTATTGGTAGTCAATGACCTATTTGATTAATTTCTCCTTGATAATTTGAATGTCATGATTTCATTGTCACCATAGAGTGGGTATTTATCTAGTGGTACAATATTAGTTGTCACATAGGTTGTACGTTTAGTATATTTGGTCACGCTTGTAGTACGTTGGGTTATCATCACATCTGATCAATTAATTAATTTTGACTTAATGAGATATTAAATCATGGTGGTTAGCTACAATTATAAAATTTGTGCACCTTGACGTGGGTAATGCCATTGGTGGTGGTTATACAAAATGGTTTTCACTTGGACGAATATCATGTAGTACAGGGGAAGTGTGGTTAGCACTTCAGGGATGTGGATATTTCACCTGGGTAATGTCTAAAGACTTAACTTTATGCGCCACTGATCTGAGCCTTATTGTACAACCACATGTCTAGTATGGGATTGACCTGGCGTAATAATTTGTGAAGTTTCAACATTGATTTCATCACTGATGTTTTATTGGCGAGAGAGAGAGAGCAATTATTGACTATCTGGTTAGTATACTCGATGGCAAAACCTTAGCGGGCGAGATCAGGTTGAGATTGAGCATTGTAAAAGCCTTGTTATGATTTTTTTATATAGAGATGGTCACTTCATGTGGGTAAAGTTGTGAAACCTCTGCAGAGTGTAAAACTATTTAAACAGCCGTGTCCCTAGTTATAGATAATGCTTAGTGATTTCACATGAGGGGTAGAGTTTTCATAAAAACTTGGTTGGATTAAGTTAGGAAATGAATGGTTAGTTCACTTGTGGTTCATTACGTGAACAGTTAGCTCACGGGTGGTTTATTGGAGTGAATGGTCAGTTCACTTGTGGTTACTCTTAATTTGTTTGTTTATATACTTATTAATTATTTTCAAAGTTCACTTTCAATCTATTTATTGTATTTCCCTCAAATTAATGCTTTCTATAAAATAACCACTCAGCCATCATTTGGTAAGCCTTGCATACTATATTACATTATTTGTTACAAATGACTTGCTGAGTACCAATGTACTCATGGCTTTATACCTATCGTTGCTCAGTTGAAGAAGTAGAACCATATCAGCATAAGGTACCTGAAGGAGGATACTACGATGACTTCGCAAATTAAGACTTCGCTCCTCAGTCGATTGCTTGTGTGCATGTCTAATGGCTACTACGCTTATTTCTGTTTTTTCGCAGCCAGTTTCTTAAGCTATTTAGGCTATTATTTGTACCATAAGGTCGTAACTCTGATAATTAATAATATTTTTGTCTTTTCCTTTATTAATCGAGTGTATGGTTGATATTTCATCTATGTTTACACTGTGTGCACTAGCGTGATCCTAGATTAGTGCAATATATACAGAGAGGTACAGATTTACATATTCAGGTGTCTCAACAAAGGTGGTATCAGAGGCACATCGATTGTAGGACGAAGCACTAGTTAGAATGGTCGCCTTAGCAGAATTTCAAAAAAATGTCTATTTTCTAAATGAAACCAACCAAATTGGATATTTAGTAATCTCTCTACTCTCTTCCCCTTTCTTAAGGTTCTTACTCTTCACCTTATTCAAAAAAGTCATTTTCAAATCTTAAGTCTGACTTCTCTCCCTTATAATACTGTAGATGTCTCAAGTTTCCTATAGCCAGACCAGAGGATGGCGAGGACATCTTCGAGTTTTGTTGCACAGTCTTGGATTAAGAAGGACACTAGTTTACTTCACCAAGGATGAGAAGGCGAAGGGCCAACATATTGGATGCATCACCAGATTGTACTTCACCACAAGAATTGGCAGCCAAGTTCTGCACCATAGTTTGAAGTACACCGGTGCTTGTGGGGAGTGGTCCGCGCAAGGAGTCACACACAAGGCCATTCGATGTCTCTTCAAGCTGTACAAGATCAGTAGGTCTGAGTTCATTCAAAAGTTCAAGGAGCAATATGTACACACTCCCATTGTAGCAGAACAAGAGGAACCTCAACCGTAACTGCCAGTATATGTACCTTCGCCTATGCCACCCAGTTCAGAGGAGGTACAGCACATAGCAGGCAACCGCCAAGAGTATCTTTGGCATTTCATTCCAATTGTGGTAGAAGAGCCGACACCACAAGTCCACAACTCTTGGGTGCTTTACAGTGACTCAGAGGAGTTAAGCGATCCCTATTTTGTAGGACCCTAGTGGGAGCCACTAGATTAGACCCTTATATAGCTTAGAAAGAGCGAATAGAGTGTTTTGACTCTCATTTGCAATTGCTTGTGATATAAGCTGCAGTTTTGCCCTTAAAAGTATTATATTGTAGTCATGTTGAAACCCTTTATTGGAGTAATTTAATCACTTCTTTTGTTAGCCTGTCAGCTAAGTATATGCTTAGTTTAGGTTTACCATTAGACTATCCCCCTTAAACGAGTTTACCTCTTAGCTATGGTTTTCCCTCTCACCTTTAAAGCCTCGTACAGCCAGTTCTCAGTAAGTGGTCTTTCTCTTGCAACGCAAATCAATCAACTCAGGGACCGCAAGCAACCCCAATGGGACTGGATCCAATTCTAAGTTAGTTCATAGCAGCTCAGACTCAATTGATGAACACTACGATGCAAAACACGAATGCAATGATGAATCAACAGAATCAGGAAGCAGTCACACCCTAGCCAGCTCACCAGGAATCAAAGTTTGCAGAATTCATGAGGACAAGGCCACCCACTTTTTTCTGGTCTTCTAAGCTTTTGGAGGCAGATGATTGGATTCATTCTAAGTGCACCGATCATGAGAAAGTACTATATGCCGCCCACCAGCTAGAGGGAGCCATTGCAGAGTGGTGGAAGAACTAATGCGCCGCTCATGAGGACCAGGACAACATCACTTGGGTTGAGTTCACTCAGCTAGCTCGCTATGCACCTGAGGATGCCCATATCTTGGATGGGGTGATTGAAATGAAGAAGGAAGAATTTCGATAATTGCAGTAAAAGAACATGTCAGTAAGCGAGTACCTCAATAAGTTCACTCAGCTAGCTCGCTATGCACCTGAGGATGTTGCCACTGATGATGCTTATCAAAAGAGGTTCAAGAAAGGACTAAATTTGGGATTGAAATTCCAAGCTGTGAGTAATGACTATGCTAGTTTTCAGAACATGGTGGACAAAGCAATGCTCATTGAAGAAAGTCGTCATGAGCTAGAGGAGTATCGCAAAAGAAGGATGATGTAGTAGGGATCTCCGATGCATCTATCCTAGAAGGCTTGTTTTAGTGCATACCAGCTAACTCATGTTCCTCAGCAGCCAGGATTTAAGACCCTAGCGCCAGTGCCTCATCAGTTCCTATATGGACCCCGGCTGATTGGTTCAAGATATCAGCAATAGAGGAATGCCAATCCTGGATAGTAGTCACCTGTTTCAAGTGCCACAAACAAGGACACTATGCCAACAAATATCCATAGAATCAGGCTCCGATGCTAGTTCATTTCAATCTGGGAGCCACACTAGATCAGACCCCTACTTCAGGATTAGGACACAGAGTATCTCAAGTGTCAGGCCAAGCCAGTCGAGAGTCACAATCAATTGTGCAAGGACAAGTGAACCATGTCACCGCAGAGGAGGCTCTAGTAGCACCATATGTTGTGATCGGTAAGTTCCAAGTAAATTTCGTTCCTGCTATAGTTTTGTTTGGTTCTGGAGCTTCACATTCATTTATTTCTCAGAGTTTTACTTTAAAGCAACAGTTGAAAACTGTTGTTCTTGGATCTGTTCTCTTGGTTCAATCCCTAGGCTCTGAGTTGAGTACATACCTAGGTTGTCCTAAAGTCAAGATAGCCATTCACGGAGTGGAGTTCTTCACTGATCTTGTCGTGTTGGATATCCGATCTTTGGATGTAATTTTGGGAATGGATTGGCTTAAGAAAAAACAGGTGGTGTTGGATTGTGGAAGCAGAGCTATTACCTTAACCTGTTCAAACGAGAGAGTAAAGTGAAATTTGAAGCCAACATGAGTCAGCTTCAGAAGGTTATGGTTTGCCAGAGTAAAAGGATCATGTTAGAGGATGTGCCAGTGGTCAAAAATATCCTGATGTATTTTCAGATGATCTTCCTAGAATGCCACCTAACGGGGCAGTGGAGTTCTCGATTGTGTCAGCACCTAGTACTTCGCCAATTTCCAAGAGACTGTATTGGGTGCCTGCAAATGACACTACTATAGAAAGCCTAATATTAGATGCCACATCACAGATGATTCCTTAAAACTGTCTGTATTAAATACTATCACAAACGGTTTTAGGTTAGAACCGTCTATGTTGCTGCTAGTGATAAAAACCATCTGTGAATGTGAACTATCATAGACGGTTCGTGGTTAAAACCAACTATAAAGTATCACAGATGGTTTTAACCATGAACCACCTGTGATATTATGAAGTACCACAGACGGTTTTCAATTTGAACTGTCTGTGATAATTCACAGACGGATCATTTTGAAAACTGTTGGTGATAATTAATTTATCATGGGCGATTTATTAGACAAACTATCTATGGTAATTCTGCTATATTAATAGCGCGTAGACCCATCGACCTCCTCTGTCTTAAATTCCAGATCTACACTGCTGTGTTGAGCTGCAGGCGGGGCTTTGAGGCCATTTAGTGGAAGGAGATCGACTATTTGGCAAGAGTAATTGTAGATTCACTAAGTAATTAGCTAGCTATGGTTAGTAATTTATTTCTAATTGCATTATAATTTAGATCTATCTTTTGTTGAATGGAGAATCGAAGATGGTTTAGATCTAGCTAACTTGATGCAGAGACAAGATTATTTACATCTAGATAGTTATAGCTACTTAATTTAGATCGTACATATATAGTATAGTAATTAATTAATTGAATATGTTATATTAAATTGTTATATGCATAACGTAGGACCGAAGCTGGATGTGTGCTGGAAACTGTGTAAGTGAAGAGTACATTAATGGCATTTCTGCTTATACAAGAGCTGCTGAGAAAGATATGTTGAATAAGCGGGTGGTATATATGTATTGTCCATGCATTGACTGCAAGAATCTAAAGATGTTTAAGAACCGAGAGCAGATTGAAGCGCACTTGATTCGAAGGAGTTTCAAAATGGGGTATGCATGTTGGACCAGTCATGGTGAAGAGCAGATTACACAGGAAGGTAGTAATAATGACATCACCGATGAAGTCAATGATATACCGCCAGATGATCATATTGATTGTTGTTCCAATTTGGATAGTCTGAACGATGGCAATCTAGATCAAATTCTTCATGATGCAAAAGGGAACTGTGATGAGATAGTATGTTAAATTCTGGGGTTTGATGGAGGACTCGAAAAAACCTTTGTTCGTGTGCTGCAAGTCAAAGTACATGAGGTCGTCAGCCATGCTTGAACTACTGAAATTGAAGGCAAACAACGGTTGGCCCGATAAGAGTTTCACGGCACTGTTATGCCTTTTAGCGAACATGCTTCTAGAGAAAAACGAGTTGCCCAAAATCATGTACAAAGCTAAGAAGGTTCTTTGTTCATTGGGAATGGAAGTAGAAAGAATACATGCATGTCTGAATGATTGCATCCTCTACTGTAAAGAGTATGCAAACATGTATGTATGTCCGATGTGCAATGCATCCTGATACAAACGTAAGAATCAATTAGATGACGGGTAGGGGATAATAGTGAAGAGAGGACCTCCTACTAAGGTGGCATGTTATCTTCCCCTAATTCCCTGTCTGAAGTGGTTTTTTACAAACCCAAAGAAGGCAAAACTGCTACGTTGGCACTCGGTGGAGTGTAAGAAGGATGGAATGCTAAAACATCTTACTGATTCCGCCCAGTGGAGAAACATCGACAGGATTTTTACAAACTTCAGTGCAGAACTGAGGAATATAAGGTTCGGATTGAGTACAGATGGAATCAATCCTTTTGGTAACATGAGTAGCCGACATAGACTTGGCCCGTGACTTTCTGCATCTACAATTTTCCTCCAAGGGCCAAAGCAACCTCGGAACGATATTGATGTGTATCTAGCACTGTTGTTGGAAGATCTAAAAATACTTAGGATCGAAGGGGTACAGGTATGGGAGGCGTACAAACAAGAGAACTTTACTTTACAGTCCTTGTTGTTCTGCACCATAAATGATTATCCTGTCCTTACTAACTTATCAGGCCAGAGTACAAAAAGGGCCATAGCCTGTACTCACTAATTAGATGATATCGAGAGTGTGTGGCTGAAGCACTCCCACAAAACTGTGTACATGCGTCACCGTAGGTTCCTTCAGAGGGCTCACCCATACTGTTGGATGAAGAAACAATTCGACAAAGAGAATGAGGATAGTTCAGCTCCAAGACATTTAAGTAGAAAAGAGATCTGTGATATGGTTAAGGATTTAGATGTTGCGCTTAGAAATGGACGTAAATCGACGACTCGTGAGAAGAATGTCTAGAAGAAATCAATATTTTGGGACTTACCTTATTGGGAGCACCAGTAAGTTCACCACTACATCGATGTCTGCACATAGAGAAGAATGTATATGACAACTTGATTGGTCTCTTACTGAACATTCGTGACAAAACAAAGGATGGTGTCAACGCACGAATGTATATGGACATCAGGCCTGAGTTAGCACCAACAAACACCGATAAAGGATGAACTTACCTTCCCATTGCTTGTTACACTCTGCCCAAGGCTAAAAGAACTGAACTGTGTCAATGCTTGCATGGTGCGAAAGTTCCGTCTGGTTACTCTGCCAACATGAAGAAACTTGTTTTGATGGAAGATTTGAAGTTAATTGGCATGAAGTCTCATGATTGTCATGTGCTGATGACACAAATGCTCCCTATTGTAATTAGAAGTATTTTGCTAATCAAAGTCCGAGAGACAATCATGAGGCTGTGCTATTTCTTTAACATAATTGCACAAAAGGTCATCGATCCCGAAGAACTAAATGCTCTACAAGACGAGGTGAGACGGCACTATGTCATCTTGAGATGTATTTCCCTCTATCGTTTATGATATCATGGTCCATCTCCTTGTTCACATTGTGTGGGAGATAAAAAATATATGGGCCCATGTTCCTACATAGCATGTACCCATTCAAGAGGTTCATGGGAATTCTCAAATCCTATATACGGAATCGATCTCAGCTGGAGGGCAACATCGTCGAAGGTTACGCAACCAAAGAGGTCATTGAGTTCTACGTCGATTATATGGCTCAGGTCAAACCGATATGTGTGCCTTGATCTTATTATGAGGGGAGGCTCAAGGGTATCAGGAACATCGGAAGGAAAGCAATTGCCCCAGATATGGATGTGTGTGCTCAACCCCATTTCACATTTTTGCAACACATGACTGAAGTGTCCCCGTATATCGACCAGTACATGGGCATGCTTCGGCAATAGAATCTGATGCAGCTGGATGTCTGGATCATGAGATGATACAACAGTCGGTTCAACCAATGGTTGAAGGAGCGACTCGCTAGGAGCTCACCAAGCGATATGCTAACATGGTTGGCGAAAGGACCAACATTACAGTTGTGACATGGTAAGGATATGACATAAATAGATACACATTCTATACGCAGGCTTAGGATGTAAAGAGCACTGATCAGAATAGCGGTGTCTGCATAGATGCATTCAGTACAGATAGATTGAGGAGCTCTTACTATGGGTTCATAGAGAAGATTTGGGAGCTCAACTACGTGCTTTTCAAGATCTCCTTATTTCGGTGTCATTGGATCTATCTCCCACAATGATGGTCGACAAGTACGGTGTCACTATCGTGGACCTGAAATTTGTCGGATACGAAGACGAACCATTTGTACTCACTAACCAAGTTGTTCAAGTTTTCTATGTAACCGACCAGGCAAATAAGAAGCGCCACGTAGTTCTTCATGGAAAAAGAAAAATTGTCAGAGTTGAAAATGTAGTGGACGAGGAAGAATACAATCAATTTGATGAGTTGCCTCCTTTCAGAAATGGCACAAGGGTAGAGGAAAAACATGACAAAAGTTGCTACATACATGTCAATCATCATGAAGGGCTAATTTTTAAAGAAAATAAGCAAGGGGAATGATGAATGAAATGTTTATATGTCATATGTTATGTATTTGCATATATGTATATATATATATATATATATATATATGAATTTGCATACACACACACACACACACACACACACACACACACACACACACACACACACACATATATATATATATATATGAATTTGCATATATGTGTATAAGAATGTGCGACATATATGTGAATTTACATTTATGTATTTGAGGATGTGTGATATATATGTGAATGTCAGTAGGGAACATCACATATTGTTTAATTTAAAACCGTCTGTGATATTTGTTATTACAGATGGTTCGAGGTAAGAATCGTCAGTGATGTTTTCTTATTGTAGACGGTTCTAACTAAGAACCATCTATGAATATAAATATCATAGACGGTTATTAAAAAGAACTGTTTGTGCTTATTTCCCTATATATTGCGCACAAGGGTTTGTCCCCACTGTATTGCCCACTAACGTACGCCGCCTCGCCCCGAGCCTGTCGCCCTCCTCCTCCCCTGACTTTGGTGGTACTCCTCGCTCAAGGCCATCACCCCTCCTCCTCCCTCGACACTAACGGCCTTCGTCCTCCAAGGTAGCCGACGGCCTTCCTCCCGAGCCCGTCGCCGTCTCCCCCGAGCTTGTCGTTGCCTCCCCTGAGATGGTCATCACCTCAACCTGAGCTCGTCGCCACCTCCCCCGAGCCCGTCGACGCCTCCCTCAAGTATTCTGCTAGTATTCATTTATCATTACTTATTTCTTACTTCAGTTAAGTATAAATCACTACTATTCTTTACTGAATATTGTTAGATTCAGTTATTATTGCTATGTTATTATCAAGTCTTTGGATATATGCGCTTGGTTTCTTGGATTGTTGCAATATCTTCTAGTGCTACAACTGAGCAAATTAATTGAAATTTTAACTAGCACAACATGATAAAGCAGAAATGAAACACTATGATACGAATGCGATGTACTTGAATTACATACTTTTGATATCTGTCTCTAGTTCATTGTTAAGTTTACTGGTACTTGTCTTCAGATATTTGGTAAGGTGGTCTAGAGTTCGAAGCTTGACTGATTAGAGAAATTCTCACATAAATATATGATCATATTCTAATTTCACCAAGAATTGGCTCAAGAATTGCTCGCTTCTATTATCTTTTGAAGATGTTGCCCGCTCATTCTTTGACATCGTCGCTGGATGCGTGTGATGCACCGTCCCATGGAAAATCCCGAAAAAGAAGAGAACTATCGAAAATGCCTGAGGGCTAATTTACCATCACAGATGTTGATGTGTTAGGACCCCTCTCAATCGTCGCCGAGCAGTGTTTACATTCTGGTGAATAGTCAGAATAGTTGCACGGGAATGGATTGACATCATGTTCATTTCATGGAAGGTGTCAGGACCCGAATTTGCAAATTCGAACCCTCTGTGTATTTTGAACTTGCCCCAAGATCAGTAGCTAGTTCACACAATATCAACATTGATGAAATCATATACATATAATGAAACAACTAAGAATAAACCAAATTTCATTAAATAGTAACAATGGCCCTTATGGTCAAGGTTTTACAATTATTGCCATGCAGGGTTTAATGACAAAAAATAAACTTGTAACGGAAGAAACTCTTGTGGTAGCCGTCCGATATGCCCACAGGCAATCGAGTTGAGAGTGCACCCTAGTTCGTATAGTCCTCGAAGCAATCCCCCTAGTACAACTCAGTGTTCGTTGGGTCTTCTTCGATGACTGATCAACAAATGGCATAAAGCTGTGAGTACATAAAGTACTCAACAAGTCATAGGGAAAAGTATGCAAATAGTATACATGCAAGGCTTGAACAAGAGTAGCTTTATGGCTATTTTGCATGAAGCAGTTTTGACAGTAAATATGGTAAATAGATTGAAAAGCACAATTGAAAAGATTACATACATAAGTAAATGAGTACTTTGAAACAACTAGTGAACTACCCGTTTACTTCCCATGTGAAATCACCAGGCATTGTCCATAACCGGGGGCATGGCTTTTCAGATAGTTTTTCATACTCTATAAAGGTTGTACTGCTTTATCCACAAGACATGATCATTTTATATTGCCACGCGATTAACACACTTATTTGGGTGTACAGCAGAGAGATCATGACCAAGAGATTTTGACTCAGTTCTATTCGCTAATGTTTCGCATCCATCTGGCCCCCTCTTGCGCCTAGTGTGAATGTCCAACCCAAAGTTCACACTTCAACCCAAATAGAACTAAATCAAAACATTACTAATTAATCAGCCAGGTCCATCCCATACTGGAAATGTGGTTGCACGATAGGGCTCAACTCAATGGTGCACAAGATTAAGTCCTTAGAGGCTACTCAGGTGAAACAACCTCACCCAAAATGTGCTTCTCATACCCCCTTTACTGCACGATCATTTGCCTAAGTATGAAATCCATTTTTGTTTAACTAGGCTCAATGGCATCCCCTGCTATGGCACAATAAATTTTATTAACAGTGGCTACCTGCCACAATTCCATATATGGTTAAGTCAAAATTCTTATGATGGACATGGTGAAGTAACCCATCGCACAACTAAAGCATATCTAAGCATAACTTTGATTCCCATGTTGGTATTAAAATATGTCCAACTAAAATTACCCATCCTATAGTGTTCAAGAATATATGTCATTCACAATGTTTCAAGGTGGCATAATGTCAAGTAGGTATTTAACTAATCTTGAAACCATTTAGTATAAACTAGCAATGCATGTTACTTTAAAACAATTTAATTTTATAAAAATGGGTTCAATATGGTCAAAGGTCTACGACTTGCCTTCGTTGAAGTTGGAGTTTAACGCTTCTTGTTGGGCAAATTGGCGTCGGCAATGTTGGATTTTACATGCGTGAAACGAGAAGAATAAACAACAAATGAATAAATTCATATAAAATCGCATCTGAAATATAAAATATAAATACCGGAAGGAAGTTTATGATTTTAGATGATTTTAAAAATTTGAACGAGTGCAAACAGAGTCAAGATGAAGGAGTTTGAGCTTCTGGATGTTTGAAACTTAAAGAAAAGAGGGCAGTCGTTTGGACCATCTGATCAGCCAAAGAGAGGAGGTGGTACAAACAAAGTTTTGGAGCAGTTGAAGCTACAAAGTGGTCAATGGTCGAATGCGGCAATGTGGTCGATGATCGAAAGTCTAAGTGCGAATGAAGGCTAATGTGGTTCGAGGATATAACATGGTCAGAAGATATGTGGTCGGAAGTCTTACGGTAGTCAAAAGCGGAGGTGGTCGAAAGTGACATTGGTCAAAGGCAGCTACGGATGGAAGCAACTGCTGTCGAAAGCGACACCGGTCAAAAGAAGAGGTGGTAGAAAGTAGAGGTGGTCGAAAGCGACACCAGTCGAAAGTTAGAGCGAGAAGCAACAGTGGTCGCAATAGCGAGCGTTTGGAGGCGACTGTGGCCGTGAGCTCTTAGTGGTCGAAAGGAATGCTGAGAGTGGTCGTAATCAACCAGAGTGGTCGAAACCCTGTAGTGGTCATTTTTGACATGCAAGGGGGTCCACCGGAGATAGCTAAACAGTGGTCGGTGACGGTGGAAGATGGCGACGGTAGAGTTTTTCAGTGAGGAAATGGCTCTGGCTGCGGTCTTGGATGGTGAAGTGGTTGGCGACTGCGCAGGCGGTGGCCATCGGTGGCTCACGTGGCCAACAGTGCACAGGCATGGAATGCAGAGAACTAAGGTGAGCACGAGCATGGCTTTGGCATGTGGAACATGTCCTATGCTCGGCTTGGCCAGAGAGCGACCGAGGAAGTCGGCCTGGCGTGAGGTGGGCGGAACGACATGGTTCATGTTGGCGAATCTCCACAGTGACTCATTGAGCAAACCAAAGAATGGAATATGTAGAAGAGGTGGAGGTGATGGTGCAGTACCAAAGAATTGAAGAATGGTCCACCGGAGGTGACGACTTGATGACAGAAGTTGAAAACAGCCGATGACAAAGAACATTTGATTCTTGGTGATTGGCTGCAAGGAAATCAAATTAAATTGGTAGGGAAGTTTCTTGGAGGCTACAACACGATATGACACAAATAAAACTTGAGAAAGTTCACCAGAGCAAAAGATGGCGAGGTCGGGACGATGGCCATCACTCGAGAAGACGTTGCTCATGGTAACGAAGTTGCACGAGTGCTTCTGTGGTTTGGGGATTGTGTGAAGGGGTGGAATGTGATCCCAAAGCTTCATTTTATAGGGCAAGAATGGGAGAAATGGAAATGGCCAAATTAAAGCAATGTCGGTTTCTTGGTTTAAAGGCTTTGGAAACAGAAAACAATTGATTACATGGCTAAGAAACGGATATGAATTGATGATTGAGTCATGATGACGGTTTTTTGATTTTAGAACTGATGGATAAAATGGCAATGAAAGCACTAATGGAATGTGGTAATGAAGGCATTGACTCCGGCAATGAATGCGCGGTGTTGATCGGCTCGCATTGCTTCAGACGGATTTGAATTCGGACGCTTGAGTGGAAAGATATGGTAGAAAGAATGGAGACTGCCTTTTGTGTTGGTTTTCTGTTCAAATGAACACAGACGGAGGTTGAAGATGGATGAACAGTGTTCATGTACACTGTAGCATGAATAGATCCCGAGAGGAGAGAGAAAGAAAAGAGAGGAAAGGAAAAGAAAAGAAATGAATAGGTCAAGAAAAATTACATTGGACCCAAAAAACAATTAGAATGAACATTTTTCTGGAGATTTGAAGATTTGAATTTGAATTTTGGTATTTGAATTTGGGGATTTAGATTGGAATCGTGATTTTGAGATTTTCTTCCAGTATCACATAAATAATCCAAATAAAATCCGAACACTTTTAAATAATTAATTCAAAGTAAATTTTTTAAGGAAAGCAAATTTTTGGGAGGTTACAATTCTACCCCCCCCCCTAGAAAGGATCTCGTCCCCGAGATTCAGATGGATTGGGAAAAGAAAGGAGAGGGAAATTCGGCGACTAGATCCTCTTCACACTCCCAAGTTGCTTAACTCCAAATGGTTGCTCCACTGAACTTTGTGGAACTTGATGGTCATGCTTCTTGTGCAGTGATTAGCTTCCTTCATGATTCTAACTTGTTCTTCGGTACTCTAAATTATTTCTTTAACTGAGATATATGGAAGACAACAACTAATCAAAATAGTACATCTTTAGTCGGCTACAATCTTTGCGCTAACTTCATTTGCCCTTATCATATTGATAATTCATAATTCCTCCAAAAAGGGCTTAACTTCCGCAGATGTGCATTCGAGTGAGACATAATTGTTTGAACCTTCCAACAGTCCTTGATTTCCCAAAATCATATACCACCAATGCACCTCATTGATTTCTTATCGATTCCTACAAATAATCCCATAAACTTTTAACCTCTCTACTAATTCAAATCGATGGCAAACCATAAAAGTTTCCAACAAAAATCCAAATCGTTGTAATATGTGATTTCCACCAATTACTTTATGATCATTGTCTAATCCAACAGATCCATAACTGCCATCAAATAATATAAAATTAATCCAACCTTCTAGTGATCAACAATCAATTTTAAGATCATCTAAGCAATAATTCAATATTCGTTAATCCACCGATATCAATCTCTCAATAATGATCATTTTGGTTCCACCAAATTTGAATGAATGCAAATACCTCAGTTAATTCTCATCGGACAATCTTGAAGGAACGCACGTAGGCTACGATAGCAGAAAATAAAAAATTTCTACCGCGCACACCAGGACATCATGCTAAGGAGGGATCATAGATCGTTACCACTAGACGCGCAGTGCAAATGTGAAGAAGAGTTGGAGAAGCCGATCCAACCACGCGCGTCGAGGTAGTAGTGGAAGTAGCCGATCGTCCCGAGCAGATCGTCTCCTCCACGCGATCAACCACACCACGAGCAGATCCAATCGTAGTTTGTTGATGCCGATCAACGCCGCAACGAGCAGCGCCTCCACCGGTATCCACACGTCCGGGGTGGAACGCCGATCGCGAGTGTACCAAAGACTCGCGAGCGGCTAGGGTTTGGCTCGGGAGGTGGCGGCTAGGGTTTTGCTCGGGAGGAACGAGCGTGTTTTCATCCTCACCCCACCTCCATATATATAGACCTCCTCACTTGGGCCTCGTGGACCGAGGCCCAATAGGAGTCTATCCGGATCTCTATCCGAATTGAGCCCACATCCGAATCACATTCGAATTAGTGTTCCAACCCGTTAAGTGTGCGACCACAGAGGTTCACGTATACTTGGTCGCGACCGGAAACACCTTTCCGGTCACCCTGTTAATAGCGGCCTCTAGCAAGACATATTAACCCCAAGGTATACGTAAAGATCATATCGGCTGAACTGTAATGTTCTCATGTACGAATCCCTTTGCCTCACGATATAGATTAAGCTCAAGGCGAGACTGTGTCATCCTCTTAATAGCTCAATCACTCTCTCGATTCCGTGATGGATTATAAACTTGTGATTGACTCCTCAATCACATTGGCATGGCCATGCACTTTCATAATCCATTACATCGAGGGCGAGATATCTCTCCCATAAGGAGGGGCAAATTCTATCTTGATCATTCACATCCCACTACATGTTTCACAGCAAACCCGAAGACTACTTTTATGACTACCCAGTTACGGAGTAGTGGTTAGTAGTCCCAAAATAGGCTACTACGCATGTTGGGAACCATGATGATCTCAAGTCTAAGGATTCTGCATAAACACTACTTGAGACCAACTAATGACACATGGAATCTCTGCAGTGTCTCATGGCGGGTCTATCCAACGTATGTTCACTAATACATGTCCATATTATTGATTTGGTATCTCCATACCATGATCCATGAGACATGATCATCAATCAATACATATGCTGATCTTTGAATCATATTTGTTCCTCATATGATATATGATCAGGGATCATTTAGAAATAGCAACATTTAAGCATTAAGAGTCTCATGAATAAGTCACATACTCATTGATCAATAATGATAATGTCTATTTCAAGGAACAAAGTAATGCATCATAAACATAGTATGTGATATATTCAACATCTCCATGTTGCCTCTAGGGCATATCACCAACAAATCTCTCTTCCATAATTTATTTAAATCCTCCAGGCTATCCATTTGAGCATCCTTAAATGATCTAGTCAATCCCATAAGTTAAAATCCAATTATCTTTCAATGACAGGATAAATGCATAAGTTTCAAATTAAAATCCACTTTTTAATGATAAGATTAATCCACCAAGATTCTCATAAGTGTATTATCTTCCAAAACTTCTTCTGGTATCTACACATCATCAATAGGTCCACCAAACTCTGATAATCAATTAACTCAATAAAATTCATCCACTCTACATGTTTCAACCAAATCACCCAAAATTGATGTCATGAATTGTTTATGATAATCCAACTTCTTAATATTTTAATCTCTTCCTTTATTAGATCAATCTCTTAATACTAATTCTCCAATGATCACAAATAATCCCTTCAACTAAAATCTTGTTTTAGATCCAATTGCTTCTTTCAATCCTAGATAATAAATTCAAGGCATCAAGTTTAGACCCTTCCCATTATCTAATTAACTCTAGCAATTTTAATAATGTATTCATTCTCTATGATCAATTCAATCCACAAATATTAAAGTCTTTAGATTTATTCATAATCAATTGGTATCCACAATATAACTTTTTATCTCAATTCACCCAAATATTATCAAATCTTGTCAAATCCAAATATATTACGCAAGCAACAATTCTTTGAATTACCTAACTTGACATCCATTGATTATGACAGCTTTCCTGACAAGAGTACTTTCCATAAATTTGTGATCTTCCATATTGTCGGGACCCTGGATTTCCGAACCCGGACCCTATGTGAATTACTGCACTAGTCCCAGATCAAAGCTAGTGCACACAGTTAAACAGAAATGAATACATAACCAGCAACGCTTTATTACAATATTAAAGAGTACAGACCGAAAGGTCTCATTATTACATTGGAGGTTCCAAGACCTCACACAACCAGAATACAGCGGAAGCAAGGTAAATTCAAAGTAGACCCATCAATATGCCACAGGCAGTTGACTGGGGAAGCGCGACCTAGTCCTCCGGGAAAAATCCATCACAGCCGCAAGCGAAGCAGTAGTCGTAGTCTCCCTCTTGAGCTTCGCATTCCTCTGGTTATTATTTTTGAGTGTAGCATGTGAGTACATAAAGTACTCCGCAAGTCTTGGGAAAAATGCAATAGCTGCAAGGCTTGACAAAGGAAGGCTATATGGTTCTTTTGCACAAAGCAACATTTTCATTTAATTACTTCTAATTATTTTCGAAGGCATCATTTTAATAAAGTAATTGTTTTAACAGAACTAACATTAACTTTCTAGTGAAGGTTCCAACTACCAACACTAGCTAACCAATTACAATTGGTCAAGTTTTAAACTGCGGGTTCCATCCACCCTCTCTGGCTCCAACCGCCAGGATACCCTTCCGAGAGTTCCCTCCACTCTCGGAATACAAAACTTTGATTTTAAAACCAAAAACCAGAAATCTACCATGTGAATGCATTCCTTCCCGCCCTTGACCGTAGGCACGGCTATCCGAATAGTTTTACACTCTGCAGAGGTTGTACAACTTTACCCACAAGTGATAAATTATCCTAAAAGTCAACATGCTTCCTTTGGCATGAGACCCAGATAAAATATCACAAAGCCTTTACCTTACTCTAATCTAGCTAGATACCACCCGCTGAGGTTTCACCGCGGGTAGGCTAACTGCCCGAACCGAAGCCCCCTCTTGCGCCATATGAGTACAGTAAATCCCTGTCCCTCACTGTGAATAACCAGTCCATCCCTGGCACCCACTTTCCACTGGTGGCACCTAAACTAGACTATCATAAGTTAGTCAGCTAGGTCGTACCCATATAGACTTGTGGTTGTACGGTTAATGCTCAGTCTGGACAAACACAAGCGTCGATCCTTAATTGACTAGGGTGGAACATACACTTTTCAAGATCTCGTGCTAACTGCACCAACCCAAACCAACCATCCACCCTAATCTAAACCAACTTCCACATTTCATTTTATTTTAAAAGAATAGTGGCAACTCCAATTACCACTAAATTTGTAAATACAAGGGTATTACAATAAATCATAATTTCCCATTTTTCAAGATTTCAAGGGTATTACATAGCATGACTAAGCATTATACTATCATCCTAATATTCACAATTGAATATAATAATCTCATTAAAGAGACAAGGAAATCCTAAGGAGACAAGGGTACATGACATTCAATTTCAACTGAGGGCATAACAAAGTTGGATTAACTAATACCTTAATATTTGAACTAATGTTTTATGTAAATAGCAATGCACATAATTTAAAATAATTAAAACATTTCAAAATCATAGGTTCAAGATGATCAAAGGAGACTTGCCTTCTTGCAGGTTCTCAGGGTCTTCTTGCTGCGAAGTGGAGAGATCGTCGACAACGTTGGAATCTACGCGGGAAAAGACGAAGCAACAAAACAAATAAATACAAATAAAATTAAAATAAAATCCAAAATTCAAATAGATGCCGTAGTTGGATAGATCATGATTTTAGATGAATTTAGAAATTTGAATGGCTCAATTGGAGTTAAAATGAGAAAGTTATGCTTGTTTGAAGTTTTCAGTTTGAATAAATCCAGAAATTAGGAAATTTCTGACAGGTGGGGCCCACTGGAAGGATTAAATTTTCATCTTTTTATTTTATTGCTTTTTCTCTGAGTCTATGACAGGTGGGACCCACTGGTCAGTGAGCCCACGGGATCAGCCTCTGACATGTGGGACCCACTGGACAGTGAGCCCACTGGCTCAACCTCTGACATGGGGGACCCACTGGACTCCGGGCCCATATGTCAGTGACCAGAACAAACGGGTGGGGCCCAGAGGACAGTGGCCCGCACAGACGGGCGGCCGCTGACGGGTGGGACCCACTTGTCAGCGCGGAAAAATGGAAGAAAGGCTCAACCTCAGCGTGCGGAGCCGGGGGCTCGAACGCGCGCCGAGGGAGCCGAGGGGGGAAAAGAGAGCGCGCTGATAACCAGTAGGGTGGGGAGGCTTTGCCTACCCGTATAGGGCAACAAATCCCTTTGAAGGGGTACCTGCTGGAGGGGCCGGGCAGAGGACGGCGGCGAGGGGAGGCCGGAGTGGCTCTGGCGATGCGACAAATGCAATCCGGGCGCGGAGTGGGTTCGGTTGGAGGGGTCAGCGAAGCTCGGGGACGTGCAGAGGCGGCCGACGACGAGGAAGACGGTGGCGCAGCTCGGGTCCTCCGGGGCGACGGTGCTCCCGCGGAGGGAAGGGACGGCCGAGGCGTCGGGGAGGATCGCACGGGCACGGGGGTGCTCGGGGTGGCTGGCTCCGGGGAGGTTCGAGGCGACGGAAAAAGCTCGACGGAGGGCGGCGGAGCTCGGAGAGAGAGGGCGCACGGTGCCGGGGTGCTACGGAGCTCGGGAGAGAGAGAAGGGCTGTGGGAGGTAGTGCACTGAGAGGCGGAGCTGGAGAGGCTATTTATAGGGGTGGAGGGGGAGCAGGGGCGCGGCAATTGCTCGCCGGGGTGTCGGCCGGAAAAAGGAAGGGCACGGGGAGGAAAGGAAAGAGGGGGTGCAGAAGGAAAGGAGGCGAGGGGAATCGGGGATTCGGCCGCGGCGGAGCTTGGGGTTTCCAAAACCGGGGAGAGCCGGGGAAGGAAAGCGGGGGAAGCGGCTCTGATTTGGTCGCCGGCGCAAAGAAGGAAAGAGGGGAAAAGAAAAGGAAGGAGGCGGCTCTGCGGAGACGACGGATCTGACAGGCGGGGCCGGGCTGCAGCGGGAGCGCGAGTGTGAGCAGCTGACAAGCGGGGCCCGCGGGTCAGAGAGGAGAGGGGAGTAGGGTGATAGCGGTGTGGATTGCAGCCACGTGGACCGGAGGCGGATCGGGCGGCTGTTGCGGTTTAGGTGGGAGGGAACGGTGGATCAGGCCGGGCGCGGGGACGCGGCTCATCCAGGCCGTCCACGCGTCGCGAGCGAGAGGAGGGAAGGCGGGGCGGCCGGGCGGGCCGCTTAGCGAGAGGAAGGGAAGGAACGGCCGGATTGGGCCGAGGGGCGACGTGGGCGGTCCTGGGCCGTCCACGTGTCGACTGGAGGAAGGATTTGGAAATTTGATTTTTAGAATTTGATTTATATTTTCAGAAAAGGTTAGGAAATTAATTAGGCCTCAGAAAAATAAGAAAATACCTCCAAAAATTCACAGAAGCTCCTGGACATATTTTGGACTTAATAAAATTATTTCCCACTAATGTTGGTATTTAATTTTCATATTTTAAAATACCTTTTAACTTTTAAAAATAGGTTTTAAACTCCAAAAAATCCAGAAAATCAAATAAAAGCCAAATAAAATCCAATTACTTTAAAATAATTAATTTGAATTTAAATTTTTCCAGAAAGCCAAATTTGGGATGGTACACATATATTCTTGGTCCTCAATTATTTTCCAAGCATGGATTGCTGTGAAAGAATTGGAGCTTGCATGGATGTGGAAGCTAGGATTAGCGAAAAGGTAAGAGAAAAGTAGCACAAATAAGAGATTAGGGGAACAACTAAACAACATCCCAAACAAAAGCACGAGAGAAAAGCAAACCATAATTAGGATAAACTTTGCTCGAAATCAAAATAGTTCTTAAGGATGGCTATACTACAAGTACACAAGGCTTGGTGCAGTCCACCTAGCACACCAATGATTAATATATAAGCGTTCTAAAATCATAGGACTTTACATGGGTACTATGAACTAAAAATGTATTCCTCACTCCTTCATGATGATGAACTTCTCCAGGTGCTTCTCAAACTTGATCGTATAGAAATTACTGAGATGAGAAAGTTTAATTAAATTTGAAAAAAATAAAGTTTCTAAATAGACAAGAGATAGACCTAAAAATGGTATTAGAAAAGACTGGAATAAGGAAAGAAAAGAATAGAATAAGGAAAGAAAAGAATAGAATGAGATGCGAGAAGAACAAATATTCATGTCATTTGGTTGGTTTGATTTATAAAATAAATTTTGAAATTTCTGACTAAAATGACCACGCTAACTATAGTTGCATCCTACAGTCGATATGGCTCTGATGCCATCTCTGTCAGGACCTGAATCTGCAAATCCAAACATATGTGCATTCTTAACTAATTCCAATATCAGTAGCTAGTTCACACAGTATCAACATTGATGAAATCATATTCATACAATGAAACAGCTAAGAATAAACCAAATTTTATTAAATAGTAATAACGGACCTTATGGTCAAGGTTTTACAATTATTTCCACGTAGGGTTTAACGACAGAAAATAAACTTGCAGCAGAAGAAACTCTTGTGGTAGTCATCCAATATGCCCACAGGCAATCGAGTGGAGAGCACACCCTAGTTCGTATAGTCCTCAAAGTACTCCATGTAGAACTCAGTGTTTCCTAGGTCTTCTTTGATGACTGATCAACAAATGGCGTAAAGCCATGAGTACATAAAATACTCAACAAGTCATAGGAAAAGTATACAAATAGTATTCATGCAAGGCTTGAATAAGAGTAGCTTTATGGCTATTTTGCATAAAGCAGTTTTGACAGTAAATACGAGAAATAGATTGAAAAGTATAAGTGAAAAGATTACATACATAAGTAAACAAGTACTTTGAAACAACATGTGAACTACCCATTCACTTCCCAACCAATCTACCAACCACAATTTTAGATAAACTCTATCTCCCATGTGAAATTACCAGGCATTGTCCATAACCAGGGACACGGCTATTTGAATAGTTTTTAACACTCTGTAGAGGTTGTACAGCTTTACCCACAAGACATGGTCATATCATATTGCCACACGTTTAACACACTTCCTTGGGTGTGCAGTGGAGAGATCATAACAAGGCCTTTACAAAGCTCTATTTTGACTCAGATCTGCTCGCCAAGGTTTCGCCTCCATCCGGCCCCTTTGCGCCTAGTGCGAATGTCCAACCCAAAGTTCACACTTCAACCCAAATAGAACTAAATCAAAACATTACTAATTATCAGTCAGATTCACCCCATATTGGACATGTGGTTGCATGACAGGGCCCAGCTCAATGGCGCACAAGATTAAGTCCTTAGAGACTACTCAGGCGAAACAACCTCATCCAAAATGTGCTTCCCACACCCCCTTTACTACACAATCATCTGCCTGAGTATGAAATCAATTTTTTGTATAACTAGGCTCAATGGCATCCCCTGCCATGACACAACAAATTTTATTAACAGTGGCTACCTGCCACAATTCCATATATGGTTAAGTCAAAATTCTTATGATGAACATGGTGAAGGAACCCATTGCACAACTAAAGCATGTCTAAGCATAACTTCGATTCCCATGTTGATATGAAAATATGTCCAACTAAAACTACCCATCCTATAGTGTTTCACAATGTTTCAGGGTGGCATAATATCAAGTAGGTATTTAACTAGTCTTGAAACCATTTAATATAAAACTAGCAATGCATGTTAATTTAAAACAATATAATTTTATAAAATGGGTTCGATATGGTCAAAGGTCTATGACTTGCCTTCTCTGAAGTTGGAGTTTAATGCTTCCTGTTGGGCCAAATTGGCGTCGGCGATGCCGGATTCTACATGCGCGAAACAAGAAAAATAAACAAACAGATGGATAAATTTAAATAAAATCAGAGCCAAAATATAAAATACAAATACTGGAAGGAAGTTTAAGATTTTAGATGATTTTAGAAATTTGAACAAGTGCAAACAGAGTCAGGATGAAGGGGTACGAGCTTCTGGAAGTTTGAAACTTAAAGGAAAGAAAAAGGGCAGATGTTCAGACTGTCTGATTAGCCAAAGAGAGGAGGTGGTACGGAGAAAGTTTTGGGGTAGTCAAAGCTACAAAGTGGTCGGTGGTTGAATGCAGTAGTGTGGTCTATGATCGAAAGTCTAAGTGCGAATGAAAGTTAACGTGGTCCGAGGATATAACGTGGTCGGAAGATATAACATGGTCGGAAGGCCTACGATAGTCGAAAGAGACACCAGTCGAAAGTAGAGGTGGTCAAAAGTGACACTGGTCGGAGGTAGCTGCGGTCAAAAGCGACACCGGTCGAAAGCAGAGGTGGACAAAAGCCAAGGTGGTCAAAAGCAGAGGTGGTCAAAAGTGACACCGGTTGAAAGCTTAGAGCGAGAAGCGACAGTGGTTGCAACAGTAAGCGATCAGAGGCGACTGTGGCTGTGAGCTCTTAATGGTCGAAAGGAATGACGAGAGTAGACATAAAGTGGTCGAAGGCTATAGAGTGGTCGGAACTCTGTAGTGGTCATTTTCGACAGGTAAGGGTTTTCACCAGAGATAGCTGGATAGTGGTCGATGACGGCGGAAGATGGCGGCGGTAGAGTGCTTCGATGAGGGAATGGCTCCGGCAGTGGTCTTGGACGGTGAAGTGGTCGGCGACTGTGCGGGCGGCGGCCATGGGTGGCTCACATGTCCATCGGCGCACATGCATGGAATACGGAGAACTAAGGTGAGCATATGGAACACGTCCAGTGCTCAGCTTGGCCAAAGAGCGACCGAGGAAGACCGGCAAGGCATGAGATGGCCGGAATGGCATGGTTCGTGGTGGCAACTCACCACAGTGACTCATTGAGCAAACCAAAGAATGGAATGCGTAGAAGAGGTGGAGGTGATGGTGCAGTACCAAAGAATTGAAGAATGGTCCACCGAAGGTGACGATTTGATGATAGAAGTTGAAAATGGCTGGCGACATAGAACATTCGATACCCGATGGTTGGCTGCAAGGAAATCAAATTAATTGGTAGGAAAGTTTCTTAGAGGCTAGAACACGATATGACATGAACAAAACTTGAGAAAGTTCACCGAAGCAAAAGATGGCGAGGTTGGGACGACGGCTGTCGCTCGAGAAGACGTTGCTCATGGCTACGAAGTTGCACGAGTGCTTTTGTGGTTTGGGGATTGTGTGAAGGGGTGGAGCGTGATCCCAAAGCTTCATTTTATCAGGCAAGAATGGGACAAATGGATTGGAAATGGCCGAATTAAAGCAATGTTAGTCTCTTGGTTTAAGGGCTTTGGAAACTAAAAATGGTTGATTAAATGGCTAAGAAATGGACATGAATTGATTGATTGAGTCATGAGGACAGTTTTTCAGTTTCAGAACTGATGGATAAAATGGCAATAAATGCACTAATGGAATGTGGTAACGGAAGCATTGACTCTGGCGATAATTGTGTGGTGTTGATTGGCTCGCATTGCTTTAGACGGATTTGAATTGGACGCTTGAGTGGAAAGAGAAAGAATGGAGGTTGCCTTTTGTGTTGGTTTTTTGTTCGAACGAACACAGACGGACGTTGAAGATGGAAGAACAGTGTTTGTGTGCACTGTAACACGAATAGTTCCCGTGAGGAGAGACAAAGAAAGAAAAGAGAGGAAAGGAAAAGAAAAGAATAGGTCAAGAAAAATTAGAACGAACATTTTTCGGGAGATTTGAATATTTGAATATTTATTTTGGAATTTGGTATTTGAATTTGGTGATTCAGATTGGAATCAGGATTTTGAGATTTTCTTCCAGTATTACACAAATAATCCAAATAAAATCCAAACACTTTTAAATAATTATTTAAAATTAAATTTTTAAAGAAAGTGAATTTTTGGGATGTTACAAAAGGTGACCGAAAAATGAAAAAGTCAGTTGCTGATGGAAGTTTTTCAATCGTTCGAGCTCTCAGAAGAACACTAGGCCTCCGCACAATGACGTGCATTGCTAGCAGCGTGCAAAGCATGGAAGAACTTCAGCAGCCTGCTTGTCAAGCAATATGTGGAGAAGGCTCTGACGCCCTTCCACAAATATCTATTCCTGGAACCGTAATGGCAAGAGTTTATAGCGATGAAGACGACAGATAATTTTAGGAGTGAAAGTGCAGCGCATAGGGCCCTCCAGGCAAAAAACATGCACCCCACAGACTCAGCACGATCAGGCAATCCTGCAGGAGACCTCCCCGCCATTTGCTGGGATCCCTGATGAGCGCGCCTAAAACTAGATAAGAGCGAGGTCATCTACCGTGTCATCGGGGGCCATCTCCTTTCGAAACCCCGCAGACAAGGAAGTGTCCCACCGCTTGGAAGCGCTGAGTCTAGAATCTTCCCAAGGCTCATTCAAGGGAGTTAGGGAGAGAGATTTACTCTTTATGGCCCTAGGAAACAAGGAGCACCTGGGTCGCATGAGAGGTCTTGGTCTTTATATTCCTTGAAAATATGGCTTCCCAAAGGACTCTGAAGCTTATCGGTGTAGGAAGAAAGCCAAAGCCGAGTGCGAGGCACAACTACGAGAGGATATTACAGCAAAAATTAGAGATGAAATGCAAAGGTTGGTCAGAGATGAGATGCAAAGGTATAGGGAAAATCAGCAGAAAGCCCCCGCCGCTTTAATTAAGCGAATTGGATTAATGACAGGTATCTCGACCATGACCAAAGTGAACTATAAAGAGCACCAAGAGATATCACACCGAAAAGAGTAATCCTAAAAGTGAAGCAAACTTTAAATCTTGCTGAGCTAGTAGTCTTATATAGCAACCTATTGCTCCACACTCAAGTCTTAAGCATGTGGCATGCTTGTAGCATACTTCTTTTCATTATACCATCTTTATAACAAACTTCTTTTAAATGGTGGCATACCTGAAGCATACTTCTTTTCATTCGAGCACGTTATATGCCTTTTCTTTTGTCAAACCATGACATGCTTGGAGCACACATCTTTTCAATCTTCTCTTTCGCGTCATTTTTTATTTTTTTTATAACATGCCTACTTGAGTGAACATAAAAAGATTGCAATATAGAAGATACAAGCTTTATAGACAAGGTTTAAAATAAGACTCATGACCAAGCTAATCCTTTTAGATGCACATTCCGAAGTGCTATCTACAATCAATCTAGTCATAGTCGCCTGCCATGCCATGTTTTAGTTCAAGTATAGTAGATTGATTACAACCTGTCACGACCACGACTACATAGTAGATGAGTAAATATGATAAAGACAACCTTGTGTTTTCAATGACTTGGACTTGATGGATTATTTGATAAGAATAATAAACAAAGATTTTAAAATTTTTGAACAACAAGCTTCCCCTCAGAATAATCTCATAGGATGCAACACACTCAACTAACTACACAAGAGAGCAAAATGAGGAGAATCAAGCGGTTTGGTGAAAATATCAACAACATGAGAATCATAGTCAATAAAATGTAAGACGACACCTCCCTTTTCTACATGGTATCAATGTATTTGGATTTTGAATGTTGCACAGGATTTTTAGCAATACTAATAGCACTAGTGTTATCACAAAAAAGTGGAACACTGTCCAATTATAAACCAAAATCATTAAGTGTAACTATCATCCAAGACAATTGTGAGCAACAAGAAGCAGCAACTACACATTCAGCCTCAGCAGTGGAAAGTGCAACAGACAACTATTTCCTAGAAGCCCATGAAACAAGAGATGTGCCTAAGAAGTGACTTGTGCCAGAAGTACTCTTCCTATCAATTCTGCAACCCCTAAAATCCGCATCTGAATAAGCCGTAAGGGTAAGGCATGAGAAATAAGAGTACCACAAGCTAAATTTTATAGTTGACTGAAGATACCTGAAAATTCACTTTACTACTTGACGATGTGAATTACACAGGGAAGCTGAAAGAAAGCACACAAATACACAGCAAAGTATATATCTGGCCTCAAAGCAATGAGATATAAAAGTGAGCCAATTATGCTTCTGTATTCCCTTTGTTCAATAGGAGCTCTAATTTCATCAAGATCCAACACAGTCGTAGACCCCATGGGTGTGGAAATTGGTTTGACTATCCCCATATCGAAGCGACGAAGTAGATCCTTGATGTACTTAGTTTGATGAACAAAATTACCCAACTTTGATTGCTTGACATGAAAACCTAGGAAGAAGGTGAGCTCTCCTATCATGCTCATCTCAAATTCCCTGCTCATAGTCTCTAAAAATTCGGAAACAAGAGCATGAGATGAACCACCAAAATGATATCATCCATATAGATTTGTACGAGTAAAAGATCATTGCTATGTTTGAGAGTAAACAAAGTACTATTTACCTTGCCATTTGGAAGTCATTTTTTTAGCGAATAAGATTTAAGCACATCATACCATGCTCTGGTTGCTTGTTTTAGACCACATAAAGCTTTAGACAATTTGTAGACATAATCAGGAAACTTAGGATTTTCAAAACAAAGTGGTTGTCTGACATAAACTTCTTCCTCAATATAGCCATTAAGAAAAGCATTTTTCATATCCATTTGATATAATCTAAAACCCTTTGATGCAGCAAATGCTAACAGAATTCTAATGGCTTCTATTCGAGCAATAGGTGTAAAAGTTTCACCAAAGTAAGACCTTTTATCTGGTTAAATCCTTGAGCCACAAATCTAGCTTCATTTCGAACAATAACACCATCCCCACTTTGTTTATTCTTAAAAACCCATTTAGTTTCAATAATAGAATTCTAATAGACTTTATAATGCTCAAAGTTTTCTAATTCCTCATGCATGACATTAATGAGCATATGAGGCATTGGAGTTTTACCTGCTACGAAGAACTCTCTCATTTAACTTACCGATCATTTGTTCAGGGGGATGACTTTGTTGAATATGTAGAGGAGCGTGTAAAGTGGTCGTAGGAGTGGTCATAGTTGTAGCCGAAGAGGTCGTAGTGGCCTCTACCTCATGTGTGGTCACAGGAGTGGTCACAGAGTGACTCGAGAACTCCCTGTTGTCATCGGCTGAGTCATAGAGATGTGCTCGAGTGCGCCAGTTACCTATATACCTGTACTGTTGGGTCTAGTATTAAGAATAGCCTCATCAAAAGTGACCTCGCAGGTCTCAACAATTTTGGTAGTTTCTAAATTGAGTACACGATAGCCTCAAGTGTGAACTGTGTATTCAAGAAAGATGCCATCAGAGAATCTAGATTTAAATTTATCAAGATTGCCATATCTAAGTATGAAGCATTGGCATCCAAACACACTCAAGAGAGAAATATTATGAGAAAGACCAAACTGAAGCTCATAGGAGGTCTTATGCAATTTAGCTCGTAAGAATACTCTATTCAAAATGTAACAGGCAGTCGAAATAGCTTCAACCCAATACTTCCTAGGAGTCACATGTTCATTTAACATTGTTCTAGCCATCTCGACCAAAGTTTTATTTTTACGTTCGACCACACCGTTCTGTTGGGACACTCGAGCTGATGAAAATTGATGGTATAAACTCTTTTCAACATAAAAAGAAGCAAATGATGTGTTCTTCAATTCAATTCTATTATCACTTCTAATTTCTCTAAGTGCTCTTGGAAGTTCATTAGTGAGTCTAAGAGTTAGCTCTCTAATGTGACCGAATGCTTCGCCCTTAGATGCTATAAAATAAACTCAAGAGTATCTAGAGTAATCATTAAGAATAACAAGAACATACCATTTACCTCCAACCGATTGAACCCTAAAAGGTCCTACAATGTCCATATGCAACAATTGACCCAGAGAATCGATCATGACAAGTGTGAGTGGAGGATGTGATGATGAGACCATCTTATCATGACAACAGGTTGAACAAATTAGATCTATTGGCTTCTCAATCTTAAGGCTAGGAATTCCTCTAACCAGATTTAGATTAATAAGCCGAGCAAGATGATCAAAGCTAATATAACCTAATCTACGGTCCCAGAAGAACAAATCTTTATAGTTTGAAGAAATAAGATACATAAGATTAGAAGAAGCTGAATACAAAAGGTTACCCTTAAACAAGCGACCAACTTGACTAACTTCGCATACAAGATCGCCAGATGAATTTAAAATACAACATTAATGCTTTTTAAAGCTCACTTCAAGATTATTGTCTACCAACTGTGAAACTGAAAGCAAGCTATAACTCAACTTATTGATAAGAGCGACGTCTTTTAAGATGAACTTGTCATTAACGTGCATGATGCCTTTAGCAAGAACTCGTCCTTGAGTGTTGTCCCCAAAAGTGATCATCTCATCACCAGGGCACGAGTGAGGGAAGAGAATCATCGTGAGTCTCCGGTCTTGTGCCGTGAACAACCGGAGTCAATGAACCATATGTTCTCCTTCCTCTTGCCTTAGTACTGGGGTTAGACAATAAAGATTTAGATATCTAGTACTAAGATAGTCGACAAACAGGGGCAAAAGCACGCACTAATAAAGATTTAAGTAAAGCATTAGCATCTGATATATCTCGACCAAATAGTCTTTGTGTTGGACCGAAATGGCGACAGAGGGGGGTGAATGTCGACTACTAAAAATTCGTCCCCCTCAAGTACCTACGACAAAATCTTCTTCTATAGCTACGAAGCAAAGCTATGAAGAGACATCCTCAAGTTCTCTGGAAATCTGAAGAAATCAACCAAGGGAAAAGAACAGAGAGAAAACACCCAAGAAAAGACCTGCAACAAACCTTAGGGCCGGTCTGGCCGTTGGATAATAGCCAGTCTGACCGTTGGGTAAAAGCTGGTCTGACCGCTGGGTAATAGCCGGTATGACCGCTGGGTAATAGCCGGTCTGACTGCTCCCCTGGTTTTCAGACAACCCGAGAAGAGACCGAAATAACTGATTTTCAGGTAAGCTTTCAGATCTACAAAAACAAAGGAAACGATGGTTTCCTTCCAATTCTTTTTGGTCCACGGCAGCACAACAACCAACTAAATATCAAGAGGACTTTGGGAAATAAGAAAACTCAACTCAAAAGCCCAAATTTCAGAAATGGACAAAAACCTGAAAAGTACAGAAAGTTGCCCAAAAACTCAAATTCCCATTTCATCTTTGATCATTTGGCTGTGAAACTTTGAGGATAGATTAGCAATAGCCTCTGGACCTCTCATGCCAGGTTTCATGCCATCTCGTGAAGGGAATCGAAAATAACACCAAACCCTAGAAATTCAGAAATGGGCAAAATCCTGAAAACTTACAGAGACTCCACCAAAAATCAAATTACTCCTCAATCGTTGATCCTCTGGCCATGAAACTTTGAGATAAGCTAAATGATAACCTCAGGACTCTAGTACCCAAGTTTCAAGCCATCACACGAAGGGAATCAAGAACAGCATTAAAACCCTAGAAATGCAAATGAAGAACAGAGGAGGAGAAATCTGAAAAACTTAGATTACCCTTGATTTGCTCTTGGGAAAATCGATCAAATGACCTTGAGACACTATCCCATCACAGAGCAACCCATTTTGGCCCTTCCCAACAAGAATCAACAAGAATCTCAAAAAGTCAAGAAATCACCAAAGGAAGCATCGAAGGGAAATGAACAACAGAGAGCCTGGGACTCAATCAAACTCAAATAAAATCATCATGGATTGATAATGAGGAAGAGAGATACATGATTGCATAGAGTATCAACTCATACCATCCCTACAACCCCATACATGCTTGAAAGATCAAGAACCCCTCTCCTATCCTTCTCCCTGGCTCTTACATACACAAGAACAGCACACAGGAAGGAGACAACGAAGGAGACACTACTGCTGCCTTCCACCCACTCTCACCAACTAAAGAGCAAAGCGAAAACAACCTCCCAAAGCCTCTTTTGACTCAAGAAACCCTAACTCTCTCCTAAATCCATGAAGGGGCATGCAGCCACCAACCTCTATTTATAGCCTTTGGCTAACGGGTCTCCACCCCGTTACGCCTGCTAAATCCAACGCAGCCCGCTCCCGCTTTTGCAGCCTTGCAAAATTACCATTTCGCCCCTCCTGCACCTTCCGGGAAGCTTCCGCGCTCCTTGTCGTCCAAGCCTCGCAACCACCTCGAGTCTCCACCGTCTTCGACACATCCCGACCGTTCTGACCTCGACATCGCCTGTATCTAGTCCGGTCCCTCGTGTCTCACCACGACTCCGCCTCGACGTCCTGCAGCCAACACAGAGAAGAAACACATCAAATAGCACCGCTCGATACATGAAAGCGTAAATAGCATAAACACATCATACTTACTCATGATGAAATCCAAACCTGTCGAATCACCGGAATATACATCCTAATCCCATACGACCAAGTCCGACCGAGCCCGATTGCACCATGCAACGTCAAGGTCCGAACCACCCAAACCAAACTCGACTTTCCTAAAACGATGTCAATTACTCATCATACACATGGGATGACATCCACATGGTCTCTCAATCTCCCCCTTGATGAGTATATTGATAATCCCCGAAAAAGCACAAAGTTGAGTTTGACATGCAAGAAAGAAGTCAAACATGGTCCAAAGGATGGAAATGAGGCTAAAGACCATGTCGACACAAGGAGCAAAAGAAAGAACAAGTTTTCCTCAAAGCTCCCAAAATGGCTTTTTCTGCCACTATTCTCCCCCTTTTTGCAATAAACACATCAAGGATGCAAAGGAGAGAATAAGACATGTCAATGGATGAATATGGCTGAAGTTTATTTATTTAAGCAAGTAGAGCCATGAGAATTATCCATGATGACCATAATGAATTACAGCAAGCCATAGCTCAATAAAAGGCTATCTAGATCATGACAAGATATGTATATGCTAGCTAGAACACATAGATGACGATCTGAAATGTAGTGCATTTTGTGAGCATGTCAAGTCATCAATAAGCAAAGTCTAGGTAAAGATATCCAAGGATGATGCATGTCATGTCAATAAGCTAAGTGGAACCAAGAAGCTAGTATTGAGACCAAATAGAGTGCTATGCTCAAGAATGAAACATTGGTTGAAGTACTTGGTTCTTTTTGTAGCTTAAGCAAATGGAGCACAAATGACATTTTTCTTTTGAAACTTATGGTCGTTTCCAACCCATATTTTTATCATGTGCTAGATCTCAAGCCTTATGCGACTACTCCAAGCAAGAAGCTTAAGAAGATAGTCTAGGTCATCCAAAACTTCTCCTGAGTTCATGCCTAGTGCAATGGCAAGCCGTCTCATGAGAAAGAATTGGTGAAATCAGTTTTTTCGCACAAAAGAGATCTTTTTGCTTTTTAAAACATGTTGTACTAACTCATGCTGTATCAAGAGACTAAAATAGCTCAATCTAAGGCTTCAACAGAGATTCAACGCTCAACTCAGCCTATTTGATATGGCATGAATCATAAGAGGATAACTCAAGAAAGACTAGACTCAAATGCTAGCATGACAAGTTTTAATTCAAGTTGAGCAATTTTTAATTAACTTATCATGGCAAAAGCTAGTCTACACATATGAAGTCATGATAAATCTAGCAAATAAGCACAAGTCATGGCAAGGTGTAAAGCATTGTAAACATGTCATAACAGTATAATAATCAAGGCTCAATGTAGTTATATTACAATGTGAAATGCTAAAATCCAAGAGAATCCAGCTCCCCCTCAACATGTGATGCAACTTTTAGTTCAAGTTGAGTTATGTCAATATTAAGCTCTAGAAGCTCCCAAAAGAACTCCCCCTGAACTAAAGCAATAAAATCGAGAAGCTAGCAAAGAGAAAATCTGAAACAGACAGTCCTTAAAGCATAGACAAGATATAGAGACAACTATGGCTCAGACTGACTCTCATCCACCCCATATGACTCTAGGACTATCAACTGGTCATCTAACAGACTAAGGAGCAAACACGTACCCTGTCTACCCGAGGGTGGCCCAACCCTCGCTAGAACCTACAAGCAGTGAGTAAGCTCAACCTAGTGAGAAGAGAAACAGCTAATAAGCAGCGTCCTAGAATCACAAGATTAAGAGTACAAAGTCTAAACAGCTAGACAAGAGAAACACTCTAATCTATGCTAGAGGGACTAAACCCAAAGCACCCGTATGCAATGCAACAGAAAGGAGTAAGAGCATAATCAAAATAGTAAAGCAGTAAAGCACAAAGCTCCCCCTCACAACAGTCCATAAGGACAAACCACTCCAAGCTCTCCCCGCAGAGCTGAAAACCTAGAGCTATCCAAAGGCTTGGTGAAGATATCAGCCAACTGGTGGTCACTCTCCACAAACTGGAGCATAATGTCACCCTTCTCCACATGGTCTTGAAGGAAGTGATATCGAATATCAATATGCTTGGTCCGGGAGTGCTGCACTGGGTTTTTAGCAATGTTAATCGCAGAAGTGTTATCACAAAAGAGTGGAACACTGTCGATAACTAACCCAAAGTCCCGCAGGGTCGAAGCCATCCAGCACTGCTCTGAGAATCGGCTGCAGCAACGTGCTCGGCCTCTACGGTGGAGTGTGTAACACCGGACTGCTTCCTCGAAGACCAAGAAACGAGAGAAGTGCCAATGAATTGGCAAGTGCCAGAAGTGCTCTTCCTATCTATCCTACAGCCAGCAAAGTCTGCATCTCAGAAGGCTCTCAAGGAAAGACAAGAAGAGGAAGAGTACCAGATACCATAGTCAATGGTAGCTCGAAGGTACCGAAGAATGCACTTCACCGCCTGACGGTGAGACACATGAGGAGAAGCCTGAAACCGAGCACACAGACACACGGAGAAGTGTATGTCCGGTCTCGAGGCAGTGAGGTACAAGAGGGAGCCGATCATACTACGATACTCCTTCTGATCAACTGGCTCGCCGTCCTCATCTGGATCGAGTGAAGCTGATGTAGCCATCGGAGTGGACACCAGCTTACCATCACTCATATCGAAGCGCTTCAGGAGGTCTCGAGTGTACTTGCCCTGATGCAAGAAGATACCCTCCTGAGTCTGCTTAATTTGGAAGCCAAGGAAGAAGCTTAACTCGCCCATCATGCTCATCTCAAACTCGGAGCTCATGACATCCGAAAACTGGGAAACGAGAGCATGCGAAGAGCCGCCAAAGATGATATCATCCACATAAATCTGGACGAGCAACAGATCAGTGCCATGTCGGCGGATGAACAAGGTCTTGTCTACTTTACCCATCTCAAAACCATGACTCAACAAGTAGGACTTAAGCCTCTCATACCAAGCTCTAGGAGCCTGCTTAAGTCCATACAACGCTTTGGAAAGCTTGAAGACATGGTTTGGATATTTGGGGTTTTCGAAACCTTGAGGTTGTCTCACATAGACTTCTTCCTCAATGAAGTCATTAAGGAATGCACTCTTGACATCCATCTGGTACAGCTTGAAACCCTTAGAAGCTGCAAAGGCAAGCAGGATTCTAATGGCTTCAACTCTAGCTACAGGGGCAAAGGTCTCCTCGAAATCCAGACTCTCAACCTGGGAGAACCCCTGAGCAACCAGTCTAGCCTTGTTTCGAACAACCACCCCATACTCACTCTGCTTGTTCTTGAACACCCACTTAGTCCCAATAACATTGTGACCTCGAGGGGGCTCAACAAGCGATCAGACCTTATTTCTCTCAAAATTTTCTAGCTCCTCATGCATGGCATTGACCCAAGACTCGTCAGATAGAGCATGACAAACATCCTTGGGCTCAAAGGAGGCAATAAAGGCAGAATGGAGACAGAATTGAGACATGTCAGATTTTAAACGAGTGACTCGCTCAAACAGGTCTCCAATAATCTGCTCAGAAGGATGGTCTTTTTGAATGTGTCTAGGAGGTCCAGGATGAGATGAAGAAGTGGCCTCTACCTCATGAACTGACGAGGAAGGAACAGAGCCACTAGCTCTAGAAGAGGCAGAAGGCATGGGCTGATCGCCTCGAGGTGCGGTGGAAGAAGGCACCTCAAGGGATGGATGAGGGACTGGATCGGGTAGACAACCCCCATCTCCATCGTCCTCATCATCCACGAAGATGGGCTCGGACTGCTCTAAAGAACCTGAGATATCGGGCCTAATCCCCGGACTGGCCTCATCGAAGGTCACCTCACAGGTCTCTACCAATTTGCTAGACTCGCAGTTCCAGACCCTATAAGCCCGCGAAGAAGTTGAGTAGCCTAGAAAGATCCCATCACAAGAACGTGACTCGAACTTATCTAGGTTCCCGGACTTCAAAATAAAGCACTTGCAACCAAACACACGAAAGTGAGAGACGCTATGCTTTCGCCCATATCTCAGCTCATAAGAAGTGCGATGCAAGTGTGCCCTCAGAAAAACTTGATTTGAGACATGGCACGCGGTGGCTATCGCCTCAGCCCAAAACTTCTGGGGTGTAGAGTACTCATCAAGCATCGTCCTGGCCATCTCGACCAACGTACGGTTCTTCCTCTCCACGACGCCATTTTTGTTGTGGGACGTGCGAAGAAGAGAACTGGTGCTCTACACATGTCTCATCGCAGAACCTCTCAAAGTAGGAATTCTTGAACTCCGTGCCATTGTCACTGCGGATCGCTCGTAAGGCACCCGGGAGCTTAACAGAAAGCCTACTGAAAAGATCTCGAAAATGTGAAAACGTCTCATCCTTCGAGGCTAAGGAAAACACCCAAGCAAACCTCGAGAAGTCATCGACCACGACAAGGACATACCACTTCCCTCCTGCTGACTGCACTCGAGCTGGTCCAACTGTGTCCATGTGGAGCAGCTGTCAGTTTGTTACTAGAGGGAGCAGATGTAAGAGCAATAATCTCTAGTGACAAGACCTACTACTAGCCAGTTTGTTCACGTCGCTAAGCGTCTCTACTAGCCAGTTTGTTCACGTCGCTAAGCGTCTCTACCTTACCCTGGGGCTTCTCCCCCTTCTCCACAATCACATTACAAGTACAAGGTGGCTTCTCTAGAAGGTCCTTAGTTAGCTTCACACATTTCTCATCCAAAGCATTCAAATCAGATTTTAGTTTGTTACAATTAATGCATGGTGAGCTAACAGGGTCCTTAGAAGCAGTTTGAGCCAATCTATTGTTGTCATCAACTAATTCTTGGAACTGTTTGGAGACATCTTCAAGCTCAGCAGTAAGCTTGGGACAATTCACACATGAAGCAATCGGCTCAAGAAGAAAAGCTTGTAATTCAGCAATTTTATGATCTGCCCGTTTTAGGTTCATCTTCAAATTATTGCAATTTTTACAAGACTCGGGCAGATCCAGAAGCATGGTATAAAGATCTCTAACAGCGTTGTCCTTATCCTCACATGAGGAGCATGCAATAGTCTCGACAGAAGTAGATGAAATAGGCGCTACTCTACTCATCTCAAGCTCAGCAAGAAGACTAATGTTCTCCACCTTAACAATATCAAGTTCAGAGGACAGACTATCATGCGAGGTCCTTAATTTCTCCATGTCACCCAACAGAGCACAGCAAGTATCACAATCATCACTAGAGGGAGTAGATGTAAGAGCAATAATCTCTAGTGACAATCAATCTACTTCCTTCTCTAACTCAGTACACCTAGCCCTAGCTTTAGCATGAAATCCACCTAACTTAAGAAAAGCATGATTGAGCTGATCGTAGGTGGGGCATACCTCGTCCGAGTCGGAGTACAGCTCGCTGTCGCTCAATTCGCCCTTAAGGGCCATGAAGCACATGCCGGAGAAGTCGTCGCCGCCCTCGGGGTCTTGGTCACCCGTCCCGTCGTCGTCGCTCCATCCCTCCACCTCGCTGAGGTCGAGGTCATCGAAGGCGGTGAGGACGCGATGGAACAGCTTCTTGGCTTTGCCAAGGTTGCGGAACTTCTTCTTGCCTTGTGTAGGAGCTGGAGGCTTCTTGTTGCGGTTTTTGTCGGTGTAGTCGATCTTGCCCGAACCGCCGTAGTCGTTCTTGCCCTTCACCAGCTTGGGGCAGTTTGCCCGAATGTGGTTGGGCCACCACACTCGAAGCAAATGACGGGTCCTCCTCTCTTTCTGTCCCTCCTCCCCTTGTAAGCATGGGAGAATCTTCGAGCAAGGAGGGCCAGGTGCTCATCCGCAAGTGCTCTAAGCGATCATCGCTATGTCACGAGAGCGACAAGGAGAATCCCCAAGAGGACTCGGAAGAAGAAGGACCAGAAGCCAACGTGGGATCGGTGACTAACGCCATCGACTGTGACTTCGACTTGCGAGAGACAATGTCAATCTCGTGAGTCTTGAGGCGCGAGTACAGCGCATCAAGAGTCAAAGTCGAGAGGTCCGTAGTGTCCTTGATGGTAGTCACCTTCATCTCCCAAACACGAAGATCGAGTGCAGCGAGCATCTGTCGAGCATTATCCGAGTCGGGGTATGTGAGACCGACCGCTCGGAGGCTGCTCAGAATCTTGTGAAAACGCGCAAAACACTCATCAAGGGACTCGCCAGCGAGCATTTCAAACTTGTTGTAATCTCACTTGAACTGGTCCTGTCGCACCGTCTTTATTTGGGTGGTGCCCTCATGGTAAGCATCGAGGGTCTCCCAAATATCGAAGGCAGATGAAAGACGAGATATGCGGTCAAACTCGCTACGACACAGGCCCTGGATTATGATGTTTCTTGCCTTAGCGTTTGCCTCAACATCATGCATATTTCCAGCATTGATGTTCTCATCGGCAGGAACAACAAACCGGACCTTAACCTTGCGCCAGATGGCGTACCCCTGAGCCTAGATGTATGTCTCCATTCGGCTCTTCCAGAAGGGGTAATCGATGCCATCGAAAATGGGCGGCTTGGTCGAGTACTTGTCCGTCGCCATGGCTCTTGAGACCGGTTAAGATCTATTGATTAGAGCTAACCGGCTCTGATACCAATTGTTGGACCGAAATGGCGACAGAGGGGGGTGAATGTCGACTACTAAAAATTCGTCCCCCTCAAGTACCTACGACAAAATCTTCTTCTATAGCTACGAAACAAAGCTATGAAGAGACATCCTCAAGTTCTCTGGAAATCTGAAGAAATCAACCATGGGAAAAGAACAGAGAGAAAGCACCCAAGAAAAGACCTGCAACAAACCTTAGGGCCGGTCTGACGGCTGGATAATAGCCGGTCTGACCGCTCCCCTGGTTTTCAGACAACCCGAGAAGAGACTGAAATAACTGATTTTCAGGTAAGCTTTCAGATCTACAAAAACAAAGGAAACGATGGTTTCCTTCCAATTCTTTTTGGTCCACGGCAGCACAACAACCAACTAAATATCAAGAGGACTTTGGGAAATAAGAAAACTCAACTCAAAAGCCCAAATTTCAGAAATGGACAAAAACCTGAAAAGTACAGAAAGTTGCCCAAAAACTCAAATTCCCATTTCATCTTTGATCATTTGGCTGTGAAACTTTGAGGATAGATTAGCAATAGCCTCTGGACCTCTCATGCCAGGTTTCATGCCATCTCGTGAAGGGAATCGAAAATAACACCAAACCCTAGAAATTCAGAAATGGGCAAAATCCTGAAAACTTACAGAGACTCCACCAAAAATCAAATTACTCCTCAATCGTTGATCCTCTGGCCATGAAACTTTGAGATAAGCTAAATGATAACCTCAGGACTCTAGTACCCAAGTTTCAAGCCATCACACGAAGGGAATCAAGAACAGCATTAAAACCCTAGAAATGCAAATGAAGAACAGAGGAGGAGAAATCTGAAAAACTTAGATTACCCTTGATTTGCTCTTGGGAAAATCGATCAAATGACCTTGAGACACTATCCCATCACAGAGCAACCCATTTTGGCCCTTCCCAACAAGAATCAACAAGAATCTCAAAAAGTCAAGAAATCACCAAAGGAAGCATCGAAGGGAAATGAACAACAGAGAGCCTGGGACTCAATCAAACTCAAATAAAATCATCATGGATTGATAATGAGGAAGAGAGATACATGATTGCATAGAGTATCAACTCATACCATCCCTACAACCCCATACATGCTTGAAAGATCAAGAACCCCTCTCCTATCCTTCTCCCTGGCTCTTACATACACAAGAACAGCACACAGGAAGGAGACAACGAAGGAGACACTACTGCTGCCTTCCACCCACTCTCACCAACTAAAGAGCAAAGCGAAAATGTAACATCCTGATTTTCAGAGCCTTTTTGAAGCTTTTAAAATAAAATTCACCATTTGGATTTTTTTTGGATTTAATTAAAGCTTAAATGGAATTTTTATGAATTAAAAGGATTTAATATGATTAATCTGAACATGAACATTTGCCAAAATTATTTTATTTGAGTTCCTTGTGTCTCAAGGAATTTATTGGTTTTTTTCTGGTTTTTTTCTGGATTTATTTGCTATTTTCTAGAGCTCAAAAGGTTTTATTGGAATTTATGGAAAAAGAAAAAGAAAAGAAATCCCCAAACCGGCGATGGGCGAAGCCCACCACCGCTCGCTTCTCCTCGCGCGCCGCCCGCCCCGGCCGGCCGGCTGCCGCGCACTTCGCAGACCACGCGTCGCCGATCCGGCCGCGCCGCACCGCCTTGCCCTGCCGATGGGCGACGCGTGTCGCCATCTCGCCGCTTCGCT
Source organism: Dendrocalamus sinicus (assembly GCA_036346575.1). Taxonomy (NCBI): domain Eukaryota; kingdom Viridiplantae; phylum Streptophyta; class Magnoliopsida; order Poales; family Poaceae; genus Dendrocalamus; species Dendrocalamus sinicus. The sequence continues at coordinate 5,740,219 of CM070653.1, read as the reverse complement.
CACGCCGCGCGCCATCTCGGCCGCGCCGCCGTCGTGCGGCCGGCGGTGGGGCCCACTGCCGAGTCGTCTCCGACCGGACTCTTCGTCCCGAAGTCCGGCTCGCGTCCGCCGCCGCCGACGTTTCCGCCGCGGACTCTTCGCGCCCCGACCCGGCCGCCTCGGCGTCCGTATAAAGCGTGCGCGCCCGCTTCCTCGTCCTCGAGCCGCCGCCACCGCCGCCGCCACCGCCGCCGACGCGCGGCGTTAATCGCCGCGGAGTTCGCCGCCGTCGCGCTGCGTCGCCACCCGCCGCTCGCGCCTCGCCATCCCGAAGCCGCCGCCTCGCCGCGCCACCGCCGCTGCCGTGTGTGCGCCGCCGCCGCCCGACGCCGTTTCGATCGTCGCGCGCGCGCGCCGCGCCGTTCGCCGCCGCCGCGCCGGTGAGCTCGTCGTCTTCCGCCGCCGTCCGTACCCGTCGGTTAGACCCGCCGCCGCAGCCCGCCGCCGCACCCGCCGCCGGCGAGATCCGCCGCAGCCGCCGCCGCCAGTCGCCAGCTGGACCGCGCCGCGCCGCGCCAGTGACGCCTCGGTCCCGCGCGGCGTGCGCGCTGGCCACGCGCAACCCGCCGCCGCCTTCCGTGGACTCGTTCCACCGTCGCGCCGTGCCGCTGCCATGTGGGTCCGTTGGTCGGCCCAACCAGACACGTGAGCCGACCGCCCCATCACCGCCCGATCCAAGATGCCACGTCAGCCTCGGGGCGCACACGTGTCGCCACGTGTCTGCCACGTCAGCCCTAGCCGCTTGCGCCAGCAGCCCGCCGCCCGCACTGTTCTGTGCGCCGCGTCCACCGTGAACTCAGCTTCCCGTGCGCCCGGTCCACAGCACAGTACCTTTTTCCAATTTCCCGATTTTCTTTAGATCCAATTTTCCAAGAGCCCGTTCTCCCTCGTCCTAGCTCCGATTGACCCGATTCTTCTTCCTAAATTCATATAAAATTGAGCTCTATATTTTGGTTCAGGTTTGAAAGTTTTTGGAGTTCATTTGAATTTTATTTGAATTTATTTTGTCTTTTCGTTGCGCTTTCTCTCTCGTTAGATCGCGTTCGAAGGAGCGGAAATTGGATTTGAAGACCAAGAGACCTCAGCTGAGCAAGGCCAAGGCAAGTCGTGTCCTTTGATCATGTTGAACCTAGTTTTCAATCTATTATGTATTATTTTGCTTTAAATTATCATGCATCGCTATTTTATTATCAAACCCTTGTATTGGTAGTTAATGACCTAATTGATTATTTCCTCCTTGATAATTTGAATACCATGATTCTATTGTCACCATAGGATGGGAAATTATTTAGTGATACAATATTAGTTGTCACATGGGTTGACGTCTAAATCGCTTAGCCATGCTTATCATTAGTTCATTGGGATCTATCATCACATGTAGTTAATTAATCTTGACTTAATGATATACTTGAACGTGGTGGTTAACCACAGTTATAAAATTTGTTTGCCATGGCATGGGTAGTGTCATGAGCATTGGTTATACAAACTTGGCTTTCACTTGGGCGAATGATCGTGCGATAAAGGGGTGCAAAGTTGCACATTGGGATGTGGATGCTTCACTGGGTAGTCTTTAAGGACTTAACTTTGTGCGCCATTGATCCGAGCTTAATCGTGCAAACCACATGTCTAGTATGGGATAGACTGGCACAATAATTTGTGAAGTCTCAACTTTGGTTTCATTATCGATGTTGTTGTGGCGCAAGGGGGCAATTATCGACTAGAGGTTACTCTACTCGACGGCGAAACCTTAGCGAGTGGGATCAAGGTTGAGATGGATCATTGTAAAAGCCTTGTTGTGATTTTCTTTAACGTGAGGATGATCACATCGTGTGGGTACAGTTGTGCAACCTCTGCGAGTGTAAAACTATTCGAATAGCCGTGTCCTCGGTCATGGACAATGCTCGGTGATTTCACACGAGGGTAGAGTTTTCATAAAAACCTGGTTGGGTTAAGTTGGGAAGTGAATGGGTAGTTCACGGTGTTCATTTCATGGATCTTGGTTCATGGTGGATTCCTTGGGTGAATGGTCGGTTCACTTGTGGTTGGTCTCAATTCCTTTGGTTACTTACTTATTATCATTTACAAAGCTTGCTTTTCAATCTACTTATTGTATTTACTTTAAATTGTTGCTTTCGCAAAATTAACTTTTCAACCATCCATTGGTAAGCCTTGCATACTATATTGCATCTTTGTTACAAGCGACTTGCTTGAGTACTCTATGTACTCACGGCTTTATGCCCTGTTGCTCGATTGAGGAGGAGGAGAATCATCGCAGAAGGTGCGGAAGGAGAGTACTTGACGTCTTCGCGGATTAGGCTTCGTTCTCCACTCGATAGCCTTGTGGGCGTGTCGATTGGTGCTGCGCTTTCTTTTGGATTTCATTGCTAGTTTCTTTTAAGCCTTTCGGGCTATTAATTGTAAGCTTGGCCATAAGGTCATACTCTGATGATTATTAATAATATTTGAGTCTTTTCTTAGTGAATCGTGATATGTTCGATATTTCATCTTTGTTTTTACTGTGTGCACTAGCGTGATCCTGGACTAGTGCAGAATACACAGGAGAGTCCGGATTTGTATATTCGGGTCTCTACAGAAAACAACCTCCCAAAGCCTCTTTTGACTCAAGAAACCCTAACTCTCTCCTAAATCCATGAAGGGGCATGCAGCCACCAACCTCTATTTATAGCCTTTGGCTAACGGGTCTCCACCCCGTTACGCCTGCTAAATCCAACGCAGCCCGCTCCCGCTTTTGCAGCCTTGCAAAATTACCATTTCGCCCCTCCTGCACCTTCTGGGAAGCTTCCGCGCTCCTTGTCGTCCAAGCCTCGCAACCACCTCGAGTCTCCACCGTCTTCGACACATCCCGACCGTTCTGACCTCGACATCGCCTGTATCTAGTCCGGTCCCTCGTGTCTCACCACGACTCCGCCTCGACGTCCTGCAGCCAACACAGAGAAGAAACACATCAAATAGCACCGCTCGATACATGAAAGCGTAAATAGCATAAACACATCATACTTACTCATGATGAAATCCAAACCTGTCGAATCACCGGAATATACATCCTAATCCCATACGACCAAGTCCGACCGAGCCCGATTGCACCATGCAACGTCAAGGTCCGAACCACCCAAACCAAACTCGACTTTCCTAAAACGATGTCAATTACTCATCATACACATGAGATGACCTCCACATGGTCTCTCACTTTGCGACACCGGTTCGACCACGTGGCGATCTGACCTCCTCAGTAGAGCTGGTCTGACCATCAATCAATCTAATCGAGCAGTAAAAGCTGGTCGAAACCGATCTAACCCCTTACGTAAGGCTGGTTTGACTCCTGACTTGTCTAAACGAGCAGAGAAAGCTACTCGAAAGTCTCTTGAGGAGCTGATCCAACCGCGGGAAACAACTGGTCAAAAATCTTATTCGACCATACTGATCTGACCACGAGAAACAACTGGTCAAATGTCTAGTCCAGCCACACTGGTTCAACCACGAGGCACCCTATCATCAAGGATGTGACCTAAACCACTTAGGCCAACACTGCGGTATTCCAAACTGTCACTCCACTTGGTATTGAATAATTTTCTCAAGTATCACCCACCGGTCTTCATGAATATGCACCCAATGCCTCGTCGCCAAGATCGTACACCTGCACCAAGGCTGTCACCACTTGAAACACCCAAGTTCAATTGGCACACCACATCACACCATAGTTTGTAATGCCCAATTACTTGTCGCCGAGATTATATGCCTGCTTCGAGGAACATCGCCACTTGAAATGCACAACTCTAATTGGCACACCACATGCATGCAATTGCCTCCTCACTATTCTTATCTTTTCTAGTGCTTCTCAGCTTGAGATGATGCTCCACCCAAACTCGCGCGACATGTCATAGCCTTAGGACCCCTTCTGTAGCCTCGGTCTTGCCATTGATCACAACAATCATCAAGCACTTGTACATCAAAGATCAAGAAATCGATCTGAGTACAAATAATATATGCATAGACACACCATAACTCACACTTACATAAGCTCCGCCATGACTCACACCCAAAACCAACTCAACCACATGGGCCGGTCTGACCATGGTGACTAAGCCAGTCAGACCGCCCTACACACGTCAGTTAGCCCGCTCCTAAAAACCTCACACAACGTAACAAGCATCTCTTTGGAAAATAGCTACCGCCAACTATGGGCTGGTATTACTACACATCGGTCAGACCACCCCCACAACCGGTCATACTACCACACCAGGGCTAGTCAAACCACAAGCCAGTTACACCGCTGATCGGTCTGACCGCTAGCCACAAACCGGTCAAACCACAGCCACTCTCACAGCAAAAGCTGACATGAAAAGCACAAAAATCAAACTTAAACAATAATACCAAAGCAAAAAAAAGTTAAATACTCATAACTCTTATGAAGTTAGCACTACATGGCCTTACAAATGTCTACTAATATAAAAAAGAAGTTTGTGCATTGTCCTACCCTTCCTAAGCTTCCTCCGCGCGCAGCCCTGCCCACCACCCACGTTTCCATGGAAAACCAGTGAACCAGCTTAAAAACCCAAAAGAGAACCGACTTAAAAAAAACCAATGCCTTCCCTTGCCCACCCCAGCCGCGGCACGCCACTTTTGTTATCCTCGAAAACCACCGCCCCACGTCTCCCATGCCCCTCGATTGAGCAAAATCTGAAGTTCCGAACAACTGCGCGCTCCACACGGCCCACACCTCTCCTCTCGTGCAATCCCATTGGCCCCTCCCCTCATCGAGTCTTAGTGATAGCGGCTTCCAAATTGGACGAGTGAGAGATGGTGTGCCAGATTTGGAACCTAGCGTCCAGCGGTGGCTGTGACGGCAACTCAAGGCTGGTGGCGGGCGTCGTCTTCAAGGCAGGTGAGTCCCACCGAAGGCTCACGGCGACGGTGTGTACCATGGGGTGGATCATCCTGGTGAGGTAGCGTTGCTCATCACCTCAACTGCAGAGCTCTTCACGACCACCACTAGAACGACGATAAGATCCCCGCCCACACCATCAAGGTACTCACGCAAACACGATTCTTTTCTTCTTTGGCCATCCTCCAAGTCTCCAACTATGCACACGATGTGTTTGTGTGAATGTGTCAACCATGTTTGATTTCATGGACATGATGCTATGTTTGTAGACCCTGATGTACCAGCTCTGCAATGGCCATGGTGTGCTGTGTTTGAGTTAAACTGGTTTTGTGTCATCTGGTAGGCTGTTTTTTTCTGTTTCGGAGTAGACTTCTGAAGCAGTTCGGACTGAGTTGTTTTTCAGTCGGCTTTGGTAGAATAAAAGTCTGATTCGGTTGTGAGTCCGTGTAAGAAAAGAAGTAGGATTTGTTTAGCAATTTGAGTGCTGATATAACGGAGGAAAAACCCTGAAAGGTGCTGTGTGATTGCACCACCAAATTTGTGTTGCTCTCTGTTCTGAAGTTCTCGGCAGCAGCAGTTTTTTGTCTGACGCACTGTTCATTGTTCGGCAAAACTGCAGAGTTGTTGAGTCTGGTTTTCCGTCCATTGCTTTGCCGTGATTCTGTGTTGGCGCTGACATTTGGTATCAGAGCTTAGAGGCAATGGATGGTAAAACTTCAGAGAAGAAGGACGCGGTAGGCAAGAGCTTGGTGGAGAAGAAACTGCCACCACGAGTGCCATCGAGAGGAGAATTGGTGTCGATCCAGTATCCCGTGCTCAATGACACAAATTACGGACTGTGAGCCGTAAAGATGAAGATCATAATACGATCTCTAGGCGAGTGGGCAGCCATTGAAGGGGATGCATTGGTCGAAGAAGAGAAGGATCAGGGCGCCCTGGCTACCATATCCCAAGCAGTCCCGGATGAAGTCATGATGGCTATCCTAGAAAAGGAAACTGTGAAGGAGGCATGGGAAGCAATCAGAGAGATGCGCATTGGAGAAGCTCGTGTCAAGAAAGCAAGAGCACAGGTTCTGAAAAGGCAGTTCGACTTCCTGATCATGGGAGAATCAGAGAACGTTGGTGAATTTTCTCAGAAACTCACCAGTTTGGCCGGGGAGATTCGATCACTTGGTGTTGAATTGCCAGATTCAATGGTGATTGAAAGATTATTCAGTGCTATTCCCGACAAGTATCTCCAGATTGTAAGCACAACTGAACAATTTGGGGATATGTCAAAGATGTCACTGACTGAAGCGATTGGATGCCTGAGGGTGTTCGAGGAGAGCCAGAAGGGGCGACGTCAAGGCAAGGAGGAAGGCGAGCAGCTGTTGCTTTCTCGTGCCCAGTGAGATACGCTGGCCACAAAAGAGAAGAAGAGCAACGAACATTACAATGGCAATGCGAAGAGAGGTAGTGGATGCAGCGGCGGCCGAGAGCATGGCCGTGGGCAAGGAAGATGGCGTGGTTCTGAAAACGACAAAAAGCCACACCGAAAATTTGACAAAATGAAGATCCAGTGCTACAACTGCTTAGATTTTGGGCACTTTGCATCCGAATGTGGAAAGCCCAAGAAGGGGAGAGCACATGTAGCCGAGAAGACCGATGAATCGCCTGTTTTGCTGATGCTCGAAGCCTACGAATTGATGGAAGTAAAGGAAGAAGATCCCATGGAGGAGTTTGGTTCTACAAGATTCAACTCCATCTCGGGATGAACAAGGAAGAGAATGGAGGAGTTTGGTACCTGGATTCAGGAGCGAGCAATCATATGAGTGGGAGTAAAACCTAGTTTACAAAACTGGACACTTCGGTTCAAGGATCTATCAGGTTTGGCAATGGGTCGGTGGTGAGGATAGAAGGCCGAGGATCCGTTCTAATCAGAGAACGCACTGGTGATCACCAAGTATTGACTGATGTCTACTATATCCCAGCATTGACAAGCAATGTGATAAGTTTAGGGCAACTGGAAGAGCAAGATTGCAAAGTTGTAATCGAAGAAGGGTACCTGGATGTCTTCGATCGACAAAAGCAACTATTGATTCATGTCAAAAGAGCTCGAAATAGGTTGTATGTACTCAACTTGGATATTGCCCAACCAGTGTGTCTATTGGCTCGTCTGGGAGATGAGGTATGGAGATGGCACGCACGTTTTGGACATCTGAATTTTTAGGCATTGCAGAAGCTAGCTCGAGAAGGATTAGTGGAAGGGCTTCCAATGGTGCATCATGTAGAGCAAGTATGTGATGGGTGTCTCGTTGGAAAGCAAAAGCGCACTCCGTTACCTCAAACATCAAGCTTTAGGGCTACTCAAGCGTTGGAGCTGGTTCATGGGGACATTTGTGGACCAATCACACTCCCAACACCAGCTGGAAACAGGTTCTTTCTTCTGATTGTTGATGACTACAGCAGGTACATGTGGATTACTCTGCTGAAAACCAAGGATGAAGCACTTAGAGCTTTTAGGAAGTTCAAGGCGGTGGTTGAAAATGAAGTGGATATGAAACTGAAGGCCGTCCGCACCGATCAGGGAGGTGAATTCAATTATGATGAATTCAATCTCTATTACGAAATGCACGGCATCAGAAGATTCCTGACAGCACCCTACTCCCCTCAACAAAATGGAATTGTTGAGCGCCGTAATCAAACCGTAGTTGCCATGGCGAGGAGCATGCTGAAAAGTATGAATATGCCCAGGAGATTTTGGGGGGAAGCTGTAACAGCAGTAGTATACATTTTGAATCGATTACCAACCAAGAGTGTCGTAGGAAAACACCGTATGAAGCCTGGTGCAAACGAAAACTTGCAGTTCACCACTTGCGCATTTTCAGGTGTATAGCTCATGTAAAGAAGGTGGGCGGACACATGAGCAAATTGGCAGACAGGAATTCACAGATGGTGTTTATTGGCTATGAAGTTGGTTCAAAAGCTTACCGAGTATTTGATCCAGTTTCTAGATGAGTGTGTATCACAAGAGATGTCGTATTCGAAGAGGAAAGAGCTTGGGACTGGGACACCGCAGTGCAGACGAAGGAAGTGTCAACCAGCGATGTGTTTCATGTGTCTTAACGGGGATCACAGATGAAACCCAGACCGATCAGGCGCCCGCCAGCCCAATATGTTCAGAGATGCAAAATGGAGATGCATCAGCACCGACCTCACCTGGAGAAGTTCCACATATTGAAAGGACTCCAGACTCAGCTGGAGGAGCCCCATTGCGGATGCGTACACTACATGACATGTATGAAGCAACCAAACCTATGCAGCTGGAGTACTCTAGACTATGTTTCCTAAGTGCTGAAGAACCAGTGAGTTTTCAGGAGGCCGACAAACATGAGAGCTGGAGGTGTGCCATGCAAAAGGAGATGAATTGTACTCAAAACAATCAAACATGGAGTTTGTCAGAACTTCCTGCAGATCATCAAGCTATTGGCCTCAAATGGGTTTTCAAAGTAAAGAAAGACTCACAAGGTAACGTGGTGAAACACAAAGCACGATTAGTGGCCAAAGGATATGTACAACGTCAGGGAGTAGATTTTGAAGAAGTGTTTGCGCCGGTTGCAAGAATGGAGACAATTAGATTATTGATCACTTTGGCAGCACAAGAAAGATGGCGACTTCATCATATGGATGTGAAGTCGGCTTTCTTAAACGGAGATCTGGAGGAGGAAGTATATGTATGCCAACCACCAAGGTTTATTGAGAAAGGCAAGGAGCACAAAGTCTTGAGATTGCATAAAGCCTTGTACGGCCTAAAACAAGCACCAAGAGCCTGGAATTCAAAACTGGACAAAACTTTAGTACACTTCGGTTTTGAGAGGAGTCCTTTGGAGCATGGAGTATACAAAAGGAAGAAAGATGGGGATTTGCTTCTGGCCGGTGTTTATGTGGATGATTTAGTCATTACAGAAAGTAGTGAGACTGAAATAGGTGCTTTCAAGAAACAGATGCATGAAGCCTTCAAAATGAGTGATTTGGGCTATTTGAGTTACTACCTTGGTATTGAAGTCCATCAGAAGCAAGGAAAGATCATACTTAGCCAAGAAGCATATGCAAGAAAGGTGCTTCAAAGTTGTGGCATGGAAGATTGCAATCCGACTCAAGTACCAATGGAAGCAAGACTCAACTTAAGCAAGAAAAGTACAGCACCATCGGTGGATAAAACTATGTATAGAAGCATAGTGGGGAGCTTGAGATATCTTACCAACACCAGACCTGACTTGGCATTCTTTGTTGGGATGATTAGTCGATTCATGGAATCGCTTACAACTGAACACATGAGTGAAGTAAAGCACATTTTAAGATATGTCAAAGGAACTCTCAACTTGGGCTGTTGTTATGGAGAAAGAAGGGATGATGAGGAAATCTGCTTGATAGATTTCAGTGATAGCAATATGGCTGGAGACATCGATGATCGGAAGAGCACAACAGGAGTAGCATTCTTCCTAGGCTCAAGCCTGATCAGCTAGTTGTCTCACAAACAAAAGATGGTGGCATTTTCTTCGTGTGAAGCCGAATACATAGCAGCTACGACTGCAGCATGTCAAGGAGTGTGGTTGGGATCACTCCTCGGAGATTTGCTGAATAGGGATCCAGTGAAGGTGGAGCTCAATATTGACAATAAGTCTACAATTTCTTTGTGTAAGAATCCGGTGCATCACGACAGAAGTAAACACATTGATACTCATTTTCATTATATTCGAGAATGTGTAGATGAAGGAAAGATTGATGTCAAGTATATCAACACAAGCAATCAGCTTGCGGACATACTGACAAAGCCATTGAGCAAGCTCAAGTTCCTTGAGATGAGACAGGAGATCGGCATGCAGGTTGTGAAGAAAAAAAACCAGTTTAGGGAGGTGAATGTTTGAGTTAAACTGGTTTTGTGTCATCTGATAGGCTGTTTTTTTCTGTTTCGGAGTAGACTTCTGAAGCAGTTCGGACTGAGTTGTTTTTCAGTCGGCTTTGGTAGAATAAAAGTCTGATTCGGTTGTGAGTCCGTGTAAGAAAAGAAGTAGGATTTGTTTAGCAATTTGAGTGCTGATATAAGGGAGGAAAAACCCTTAAAGGTGCTGTGTGATTGCACCACCAAATTTGTGTTGTTCTCCTCTGTTCTTAAGTTCTCGGCAGCAGCAGTTTTTTGTCTGACGCACTGTTCATTGTTCGGCAAAACTGCAGAGTTGTTGAGTCCGGTTTTCCGTCCATTGCTTTGCCGTGATTCTGTGTTGGCGCTGACATGCTGGACCGAGATCTCATGCTACATATCTTGCTCACGGTCCGTAGACGTTGGTGCTCAAGCTCCCCGACCTCGGGCTCTGCCAAGCATGCACTATTTGTCACAAGAAGCACACCCACGACCACGAGCTCTGGCCTCACGGTGTCAGGGCTGGAGGAGGCAGGCTGGATCCGACCGGTGGTGCGCGGCAACTACTCGACGACGGCAACAAGGTTGGGCGACGGCACCTTCTCAAATAAGTCAGATTTTGAGATGCATGTGCTGCAACTTAATCTGGAATATGAACATGTATGTATGCAGATACAACTTTGATTAAGCCCTACCATGGAAATTTACTCGAATTTTGTTAGCGTTTACTTTATGAGATCAATGGTCTCCGGGCTGCTAGCACTGATTCGGGCAATTCATCAAGCAGTTTCAACTAGCTTCATGAATGGTGTGGCTCAGTTTCTGTGACTAATACTTCTAAGTCACTGCTTTTTCGATATAAATTTCGCTTTTTTGCTTGCTTTGAACAACAATTTGAGATTTTGTTCAAATTTTTTTTGAGCTTTGGAATGCAAGCATAGCTATTTTGCATTCTTGACTATTTAAAATTTTCAGTGGGAGGTTCTCTAGACTTGCCCATTCAGAAAGCTCCAGCTTTCTATGCTTCACACAACATGTAAATTATTTGGTTCAAAATATGTGATTCCGTGGTTCAAAATATTTGATTACGTTGCAATCACACGGACACTTGATTAGTATTGATAATAATGAACATGCTTCGCATATATCCAACCTTTTCCTTTTCCCCACGCTATTTTCCCTACCTATTTAACAAACTATTTATATACTTTTGATTTAAAAAACTATTATATACTTTCATATTTCATAAATAAAAACACAACTGAAACACGCAAAACGGTTACACAGCGCCAGTTACACGGCAACGATATAGATCTCATTATGTTATTGTGGGCTGTGTTTTCCTTTCTTTTTCTTTCTTTTTCCATTTCATTTTCAAAGAATAAAAAAATAGGACCAAAAGTTTATTTAGAGTTGGGCCGCCACCATTTTTTATCCCTTTTTTTCTTAAGACTACTTAATGCTCTCGGATTTGAGTTTGTTTAAAAAAAGGGGTCACATGCAATTACTACTACAAAACAAGCTATACTGGACGTCTCACCACAGACAGTTCATATGGAGCCGTCTATGCTTTGATTATTGCAGACGGTTCATGGCTAAAACCGTCTCTGAAACTATCACAGACGGTTAGTTTCAAAAGCCTTCTGTGACATACGTGTTATCATAAACGGTTTTTAATTAGAACTGTCTATGAAACTATCACAGACGGTTTTTATTTACAACTGTTTGTATTTTGTCCTTTGTCGTATGAACTACAGAAGCTACTGAGACGAGAGACAAATTTAAGGCAAATTTACTACAAAAGTCCCAAAAAAAGATATTCCCAGATCTTAGTCTTCTGGGTTTCATATACTTCTTCTTCAACTTTTGGAGTTGGATGATCAGCCGCTGAGTTCTCGAATGTCGTGAAGATTGTCCGTGCCCTCTCCACTTCCTCCTCTAGGATGGGCAAATTATTAGTATGGCCCATAATCTCAGAGAGGATGCTATGATAAGCTTCCTCAGAATCAACCGCTTCTGCTTGATCGGGAATGTTATCCATGTGTCTCTCCACTGCCGCAAGAGTTTCTTCCGCTTTGTGCACATTGCAGAGAAGAACGAGGCTGAGGGTGGTTCCCCTTTCCTAAGCGACAACGAGATACCTCCGTCGACGATGGATGATAAGGTTCAGCTGACCGATGGAAGCGACTTGAAGAAGGAGAGCAAGGCATGAAGGGAGGAGCTATTCCAGAGGTAAATTGTTGGTTACCTGTGTAAGGTTACGGCCGAACAACTCATGATGGATAGATGAGAGGAAGGAGATCAAAAGAATATTAGATGCCATTATTGAGAAATCTGGTGAAGAAGATGAGGGAGAGGACAGTTTAGAAGAGCTGGATTAAGGCGCGCATATTTAAGCGTTATCACAGATAGTTCGTATACCAAATCATCTCTGAGATATGTACCTTATCACAGACGGTTCATATAATAAACCATCTCTGATATGTGCATTATCATAGACGGTTCGTATAACAAACCATCTCTGATAATGACACATCACGGATCCGTAGCGTATCCCCTAGGATTTCGATCTCACCTGTCCATTCTCTCCACATCAAATGGCAGGCATCGGTTCTTCCCACTGCTTGGCCCTTACTAATTACTCCCGATCTACATTTCCACTGATAGTTACACGCGAGTTCATCCACTATATAGCATCCTGCATCCTCCCCTCGATGACGCCGACTACCACCATGATCTAGTGCCTCCATTGTGACACCATGGTCGACTGCACAACACACTATTGTCGTAAGTGTCGTAAGAGTATCTTTTGTAGTCTCACTGTCGTGCCACAAAGGTGGCGCTACCGCCGCCTCTCCATTGCCAGTGATATCTGGCTGCCATCCGATGCCCTCCCCTCTCTTCCTTGATGGCAGGCATCAAGGACATCACGCGTTGCAACCAGCTTGTTCCTCGATGACGCCGACTACTACCATGAGCTAGCACCTCCATTGTGACACCACGATCAACTGCACAACACACTTTTGTCGTAAGTGTCGTAAGAGTGTCTTGTATAGTCTCACTGTCGTGCTACAAAGGTGGCGCTACCACTGCCTCTCCATTGCCGGTGATATCCGGCCGCCATCCGATGCATCCAGCTTCGACTGTCTGCTAGGGTCTCTGCTTCTTATATATTCTTGCTGTGTTAAAGAGTTGGGTTCGTTATCTTGTTTGGTGGATTCTAATCTTAATGGAAATAAAATGTGTTGTTGTATTTGCCACTGTATTTGCTGGTTTTTAAAGGGTATAGATAACATTATTTCTTGAGGCTAGCTAAAAAACAGAAAAAAAAAATTTAAGGTATAGAATGAACTATCACAGACGATTTGTGCTATAAATTGTCTATGAAGGACTATCATAAACGGTTCTATATACCATCTGTCTGTGATACTTGCCAATCACAGACAGTTCATAACTAGAACCATTTGTGATGTGTGAGTATCATAGACAGTTTTTGGTTCGAGCCATCTGTAATAGTTTTTTTTCACAAGAGGTTCTAGTTACAAACCATCTGTGTTGTCTTTATCAAAGGCTGCTCACAAACCGTCTGTGATAACCTCCGATTATCACTCATACATAAATATAGGCGGTTCAAAAAACCATCTGTGATGACAATTTCGAACCGTCTGTGATAACCCTTTTTGTAGTAGTGAATGGTAGCACTAATAATATTTTTATAAAACGTGATGAAGATTATCTGACCTAACATATACTATAGAGCTACATTGATCATAGATCCGGAGGTAAAAACTACCTAAGAAAATAGGTAAAACAAGAACCAAAAGCTGATAGAATATTAAGGATACGCTGGGGAAAATCCTAGTCGACCCTCATACCGTGGGCCACCAGAACCATGTACCTCTTCTTTCAACTTGTAGTCATCCATCAGCATCCATCTATTTCGGAGTGTAATTTTCGTCTCTCATCTATAATATCATTTAAAATCCATCTTTCGGATGTCAAAATCATGTGAATCACGTCCCTACATAGTTGTCATGGGTGGTGTTTGCCACGTTGGCTGCCACATCATCACCTCGACTCCATGTGTCAGCCCTACGTCCTCTTCCTCATCTCTCTTTCCTCTTTTTTTTTGTTTCCTTCTTCCCTATTTCCGTTGTTTTCTTTCCTCTTCTCTTTTCCTGAGCAATCAACGTGGCAACCAACATGGGGTCAAATGATGATGCGGCAACCAATGTGGCAAAAACTACCTACATACTTATCTAGGGATGTGATTTACATGGTTTTGCCTGCTGGGAGATGGGTTCTACACGTTATTGAATATGAGGGATGAAAATTAGATGACAAAAAGAGTTGATGATGACATAAGGTCTTTTTCATAACATACATACTCCCTCATTTCTTTTTTATTCGATGTCTTATAATCCATGCCGTGACCACCATTATGTTTAAAACTCTATATAAAAGCTATATTATTTTATTTGTCGTTAAAATTACTATCATAATATTATAATTTTATTAGCATGTACCATGTATATTTATCCTATATTTTTATAAAAATGGCACCCACTATCTGCAATTAATTTTCTAAAGCGCATCCCATATTGATCCACGTCATCTACATTGCAGTTGTCCATTGGATTTAATCCGGATGTCTTTGATTTGCACCTAACCATTCAAGGCTAATCACCTCCTTTCTTAATTTTAGCACCCCAGATCAACTTCGTTCCAACCCTTCTCACATCTATCCAACTTCACTGCACTAGCCGGCTAGGAAATGTGGCGGCCGGCCATTCTCCTCCGGAAACCATCACATGCACTAAAGCCTTTGACATTGTAACAACCCAATTTTTCTTCAAAAATAAACTTGAATGATTTTTCATGAATTTCTAAAAAATTTTGGTGCCCTTTAAAACTTTTTGAAAGCCTTTTTGGAGTTTAAGATTTTTTTTAAAAAAATTTCCTTGGTCCAAAAATGTGAATTCAAAATTTATGAAAGTCAATTGGATGCTAGGGAATTTTTCCTAAAAATCTTGTTTGCAAATACCTCATTAAATTCAAATTAGAAATTCAAACTCAAATGGAAAATAGGATAATAGTTTAAATCCTTAATTTTTCCCTCCTTCCCCTTTGGGCCAAAAGCCTTCAGCCATCCCAGCTTGTTCCATGTTTCCCCGCCGGCTTGCTTCCCTTTTCTTCCCCGCCACGGCCTAGCTGAAAGGGCCCATCACACACACTCACTTGCTTAGCCCAGCCTCACTTGTTCTCGTATCGTCATCACCATGTGGGCCCCATGGTCCACCTATCAGCATGACACCGTTCTTCTTCCTTCTCCTCCTCCTCTCTCTCTCTCTCTCGCCTGAGCTCATCCACCTGCGTGTGTTCATGTGCAAGCATCACATTGAAGCCCTTTGTGCCTCAAGCCTTGCACATTGCGACCTTGTCTCATCATCGTGACCTTGTCCCATCACCAGCTCGCTCTCTCTTGCGCACGCACGCTCTCTCGTCCAGCGCCCAAAGCCACTCATGGCGCCTGTGCCCTCTCTCCTTCCTCGCTCCAATTTAAGCCAACCCACGCGCGTCAAAACCTTCACACTCACCCATCAAGCATTTTGCTTGAGCTCACACACCCCGTTGCCTTTAGAGACGAAGAATTTTCCGTTCTTCCCCAAGTTCGACTGCAAGCTCCGCTGCTTGATTCCTCACTATCCGGATGAGTCTCTGATGACGCGTCTCATCTCCCACTACCCTGTGCTCACCTTTCTTTGCCTGTTTTTCCTCAGGAAGTCCAAAGCTGACGTCCTTGCCGCTGTGTCCCGTGTCACTGCCTATCCTCTTCACTCGAGTGAGCTTTTGTCATTGCCATCATGCCTTCTTGTTCGCCTCGGCCTCCCCATTCTAACGCACCCTTTGAATTGCATTGCCGTGCCCCAAAGCCATTAGAACACCTCTATTTTCTCCAATGCGAACCGAACTCATTGCCACCATCGATCTCCCTCTTTGCTTCATCCCTGGATAAGCCCTTTCGCCCCTTTGCAATTCAGCTTTAAGCCAACCTTATAGGCTAGCCATCAGAGCCTTGAAACAGCTGTAATGCCCCAGCCATGATCACCCATCCTCGTCGCTGCCAACCACCATGGACAGCACGACACGCTACACAAAATGCCATTATCATTGCTCCGTTAGTTTCGCCTTTGCTTATGGATCGTGGAACCACCTCCAATTTGGGGAAGCTAGGTAGAAAATCCAAAGTTCACCATCACCGGTCATGTCGCCACCTCCTTGCTCGCCACCAAACTCAATCCGACGACCCTGGGTCCCCGAGCCTTTCCCAAACCACTCTACTAAATTCCCTAAACCTATTGCACACTTGGCCTTGGCCTGATTGTACCACCACCTAGTGCTGCTACTCACTGCCGGTTAGCCACCACTGTGGTACCATTCATCGAACGTCGTCGCCACTCATAGCTAGCATTCCGATTTGGCCCTTAGCCGAGCACATGGACCACTCCCTCGCGCGCCAACGAGCTCCACCGTTGACTCCTCTATTGCCCATGTTAGTCTCACTGATCGGTAGGCCCTAGTTATCAGCTACTTAGTTAACTTGGTAATTAAATTAACTATTAAATATATACTTAGCCTTAGTTTGACATGTACACTCTTAAGAAAAATAATTCAAAAAGAAAAGAAAATACCAACCAACCCCACTTGTCAAAATTTTTTGAATTTCTAGAATTTCATTTCGGTTCAATTTTTGAAAGGCCATAACTCCATCATTTCACATCCAATCTGGTGGTTTTTATTTCTAAATTCATCTGAATTCAAAACCTTTCCATCATAACCAAAATCATAGTATTTAGAGTTCATTTGAATTTTATTTGGATGTTGAGTTGAATATGGTTAATTTCATGTGTATAGACTTTGACATTTTAGACACCGCTATCACTAATGGACAAGATCCCACACTGGCCATATTTGATCAAGGCAAGTACTTATAATTGATCATGTTGAAACCCATATTTCAATTACAAATATTAATAATAATAACTCTGTCATTGGTTACATTTTAATAGATTATGGTTGTGCTTAGAAATGTCTTAGTGGTGAAATGAAAGACAACACAAACATTGCCAACTAAACTTGAAAACATGATAATGGAATGGTAACATGGGTTACCACTGAAAACAAGAAAATATTTTCTAAAATGGTGGAGACTCGGGGTGAGTGGTTGGTTAGAGACTGGTGTACGGATTACATATATTGGATTGGCCGTGCAGGAATTGCTTGTGTCATTTTTGGATTGGCTGTGCACGAATGTCTTGTGTCATTTTTAGATTGGCCATGTAAAGATTGTACATGTCATTTATAGATGGGCCATATAGGGATTGTATATGTCCTTTCTTGAATAGCTTGTGGTTGGTCTCGCCTAAGTTATTTAAGGACTAATTTCTTGTGCTTCTCTTTTCTACACAAATCGTGCAACCACAAGTCTAGTTATGGGATAGATCTAGCTGACTAATTTTCTTAGCTCTGGTGTGAATCCTGCACTTTTAGATTGGTATGTGGATTTATAGATTTCTGTTGTGATTGGTGGGAGTGACCCATAACGGTTACTACCCTCATAGATTTCTTGTCGAGAAAGGTCGTAGACTCCCTAACAACTAGATCTCTCATTGAAAATGTAGCTTGGAATAGGAACGTTCTAGGGTGAAACGTAACCTGAGATGGAAACGATCACTATCGTCAGTATTGAGAATTCACTCTGGAGTGGAAGGAAATATCATAGCTAAGCATTTTAAAAGGTTTGTTATGATTTTCTCAGTCGCACGCCCACGGAAGCGTGTAATTGCCAACATTATGAATTAATTATATCTTGTAGGTAAAGTTGTACAACCTCTGCATAGTGTTAAAAATCTATTCGAATAACTGTACCCTTGGATATGGGCAAAAGTGTAGAAAAGTCACACTTGTGTAGTTTTCATAAATTAATAATAATGATGAATGGAATGGATAAAATAACTTAATAGAAATGAAAGTGGATGAATTTCACTCTCATGGTAAATTTAAGTTAAAATGCTTAGTAGAACCCTCCAACGCAGCAGGTTCTATGACACCACATTCCCCTTTGTATGCTATGCTACATCCCTTTTCCCAACAGCAATCGAATAACTGCTACACGAGTTTATCATTTGTATGAGACTGAGCAACTGATGAACTACCACACGAGTCAATGTTCAATTCCATTATTCTTAGAGCAAGGCTAATAATACAGCCTTCAGCTGGTTGTATGGACATTTACAACCCACTTATCAGTCCATTCGTATAGTAGTTTACAGCCAGCTGAAGGCTGTATGACCCACCCTTTTCTCTCACAAAGTTTCTTGGTTCTTGTGCTTCAGCTGGCTGTAAACTTACAGCCTACCTCTCTTCTCTCTCCTCCTCTCTCTCCTCCACCTCAACATACAGCCTACTAACAGCCTCTTATTATACTTGCTCTTATGCCACCTTTCCCCTCAGATATTTCATAGTTTTTATCATTTGTATGAATATAACGCCATATTTAGTTGCTCCAGATTTTCTTTAAAAGAAAGCTCCAGAGTTGTATAATGATTGTGCTACTCAAATATTTAGAGTTTAATCAAGCACTGTATCTGAGATTGTCCTTATAAACTATACACAGATTAGTACAAATTGTTATTTTAAATCCTTTTCTGAATTATCTCTCCCTGTGCATGAACTAGAGCTGTCGCCTCCCGTATGATATTTGGAAGCGGAGGACGACCTTTTGGCTTATGTCTTATTTTTTACTGTTTGGTGCTATAGCTGATTTATTTGCACTATAGCTGCTGGTGGTTTTTTGTGTAATTAAATTTTAAAAAATTTAAAATAGAAAAAAGCAAATTAGCCCATCACAGACAATACAAAAGAATATTAAAAAAATAAAAAACCCAAAAAACCAAAAAGTAAGAAAACACAAATAAAAAACTAGAAATCAAAAACTAAAGCTGTCCTCTGCCAACTCCATTGGGCCGCCACGCTAGAATGCAGCTTCCCTGTCCCCTTTTCTATGTTTCCTCACACGTGGCAGCAGTTTGGGAGGGGTGGGTGCTGTTGCAGACCCCACAACAAGTAAATTAGAACGAATAATGTGCTGACACGTGTGAGGGAACAGGGAAGCTTTGTTCGCCACGCTAACGCCTTTTTCAAGGTGCGCATTTACAAAGCTGTCCTCCAAATTTGACCGGCTATTCGATTGTTTTATTATATTCGCATATTACATAATCTCTTTGTCTCGTAATATAAATTCAATACATACATTATTTAAGTAATATTTAACAAAGTTAGATCATATTTATTTTTAATAGAAAGAGTAATACTATGTCCATCTAATAGGAGAACTATGATCTAACTTTATTAAATATTATTTAAATAATATACTTTGTAGGTATATATGCTAGACTTATATTGTGGAACAGATGTAAGTGGTAAGCTGTGCTGTTTGCCAACTCCATCCCCCAAATGATATTGTTCGAAACTGTCATAGCTCACAATTATACAGGCTTCCTTACATAAAACATTCTTTGTTGCATATTTTTCCTCGTAAACACAGATCTAATATTTTCTTAATTGTAAACTGTGTTCCAACTTTATTCCAAAAAAAATTGCTTCCTACAAATTGCCAGGACAACGGGCGGATATGTACTAGTTAATACGGAAGTGGTGGCACGGTCCCGCAGAGCCCCCTGGCTTGGCATGTGACGTTTTCTTCTCGTACGGGCTACGGGAAAGAAAGAAAACCAGGTAAAGATCCTATCTTCAACCCAAGCCGCGGGTACGAGACAGGAAGAATGTCTCACCGGCTCGCCGTTGTGGTCGTGCACAGTATTGGAATTAGGCCTTAGGTTACTTGGGCCATAACCTAAGGTCTAGGAACCAAAGCCTATAAAGAATTAGAGACTTAGACATGAAATCTTAGGAACAAAAGTCCAAATCGACCCAAAAATAACTGGCTAGCCCAGGGCTTGGGCTGAACCTAGTTCCGCCCCTAGCTATGGGGGCGCGGGGCTAAGCAAGCGGCCTGGCGGCGAGCAAGCTCGCGGCGGAACTTTTTGCCACCATCGAGGAGGCAGCTGTGGATACCTGTGTCGAGGTTGTCCTGCATACGCTGCGACGATTCCTGCAGCGCCTGTTCTGGGAGCTAGCACAGCCCTCTGTTCACCACCTCCTCCATATCCTTGCCACTGACCATGAATTTTACATAGAAAAAACCCTTACAAGAAAGATTAGGGACGTATGAAAATGAAATCATTGTACAATGAGAGTTATATGTACGGATGTTTACAATAAGGCTGCCTTTCTTTTTCCTAGGTCTACAGGAGAATGTTTATAAGGAGTACGAAGGAGACTTCATGTAAGAGTAAAACTTCATATTGGAAATAGAAACAAACCGAATACGAATTTGGATCACAAACTCAACAGTCTTTGCCTTGAGCTGAATTCCTTCTGTAGCCAAAACAAACCACAAATCTCCCTAAATCATAATTCATTATTAATGGCCCTTGTGTGCCTAAAATCCATAGAACTAATTTCAACGAACAAGACTGAAGCAGTCTTATCCTTGCGCTTCTTATGGAGCCAAATTTTGCGAGTAGATTGAAACAGTCTTCTCTAAACGCTTCTTACAAAGCCAAATTAAGCAAACTACCAGCAGGTCTAAACACACAACCATCAATAAATAGACAAACAAATCTGAGTCTTGAGCAAACCACTAGCGGGTCAAAATAAACAGCTATCAACAAAGCAGACGAACAAATATGGGTCTTTAACATTATAACCCCAGTAAAGTCTGAGTCTATGCAACTAACCTCCTGAAACAAATACTTAATCATCAAACGATATAAGACATCACCTATGACACAGGATAAATATAGTGAAGAACTCATCTTATGGACTTGAATTGCTCCACTTGGAAGGCTGGAATACATAACTCGACAAACAATACCCACTGAAGAGCAACTTGCACATGTAGCCATCACATATATCAAATTGCCGACTGTAAAATTAATTGAATTCTATGACACAGCTAAAAAACTGCTCCTATAGAAGAACATCTGAATGAAAGGAACCTCAACATGTCATCAATGTAATGTAAATAACTTTTGCAATAGACCCCTCATATCAAGCTGTGACAATTAGAACATACTGCACTGCAATATCAAACGTTGTAGTATCTATGCAAATAATAAACTGCTCTTGCACTTAAACGCTTCATCTCAAACTCAAATTTAGATATAACCTTTACTAATGAATGCCAAACTCTATAGAGTATCTAATTAGCTATCATGAGGTTGTCATCAGTACACTGTTGTATACACGAAGCAATGAATCTCATATGCATGTCATGTGCACAGAGCAACAGAAAGCCAAACAATTGTTTTGTTATTGATGTCTCTTGTGATAACGGCACAATGACCGACGCCTCTCCTCTTTTTTCCTTTTATTATCTCAAAATTAAAGCAAACACAAATGCACTTGTGCGCAAATAATAATGTTATGTTGAAAGCTAACTTCACTTTAGACTCCACATATGTGGATCTTGCTACAATAACTATAGAAGACGACGTATCATCGAAAAAACACCAATGATTAATCCTACATGAATGCTGCCAATAATAGGCACAACAGGCTAAGTTGCAAAGATCAACTCCACCTCCAATGAAAGAAATTAAAATAGAGATGACGACATGGTCTCTTGATTCAAGGCAATGCTCGACTTAGGCAGAAGATTGTCAATGGAGGTGGCACATGATGATGCCAGAGCATGGCAGCAAGTGCCCCAAACGATGATGCTGGCGGAACAGACACTGGAATAGTCATGGTAGAGTGCGGGTTGGTGCTGAGTAAGAGTCAAGTCGGGGTAAGCAAGTCGAAATTGCCGAATTGAGGCTGATGAGAATCTCTTGATACGATTCCTTGTGTGTACATAGCAGTAACCTTCTTCGTACACCATCTGTGTATGTGAAGCAAAGAAAATTTAAAAGCTTCCTAGTATCTCTCGTGTGCATGTAGCAATTGTTGACCAGTTTGCACTTTTACATCGAACCGAAAGCCGGTATGCTACTTCTAAAAGGTTATCCTAGTAAGTCGCTTCGAAACAGTGGCAAAGAAGTCATCTCTTTTGTTTCTTCGAGAGAAGTCATAAACTATAAGCTAAAATAAGCTGAAAAGAACATGCCTGAAGTCTCGAGGTCAAGGCTCTAATCCTCGGTTTTGAGTTTTTGGATAGCTGTTCCTTGTGACCTGAGTAATAATGAGATCTTCTCTTGTCAATTTTAGTTGTGCACATATTTAGCATGTGATTATCTCTAACCAAATTAGTTCAGATTTGTTGTAATATCAAGGATAGATAAACCATATTCTGCAGAAATGTATAACATGTAAATCGGCTGCTTATGGTTTAGTACCGTAGGCATTGTCCTCTCTGTAATCTACTACATATACTCGGCAAATGACAAGCTACAGTGAAGCGGCACAATTCCTCCATCTTCTATGTTTTTGTTTTCCTATTAGTTATCTTGGTATCAGATAAGGCTTCATTCCTGGCCTGTTCTTCCGTCCGCCATGGCCACTGACTCGTCTCCTTCCACAACTTCCAACCTTTCCACGACATCTTCCAGCATAAACTCTTCTCTCAGCAGCATCACCACCAAGGTGCATGTTCCCCCCATCCTCGACCTTCAGGTATCTAACTTCACTAAATGGCACATGTTCATTGAATGATTGTGTCTTTGTGAAATATAGATCGTGGAACCTTAAATAATGAAGAAGTTTGTAGATTTGAAGTCTTTATAGATAGTGTCGGTTAGATTAACATAATAAAGAAAATTTCTTTGAACTTTTAAATTAGTTAGCATAAATTTTTAACAAGTTAGCAGGTGGTTTTAAGGAACAATAAAATATTTGTCCCTAAAATTGCATGAAAGGTCATAGAGTTAAAATTGTATTTGCTTAGTTATTTTGTAATTTTCTATATTATTTTGAGAAGTTTTTGGTTGGGACAATTTGTACTTTGATTTTTTTTTCCATTGAAGGCATTTTCTTTTTTCCTTTAAGCAATATTTTATTAACTCAAAACACCCTCTCAGAAATCTTGGGCCCGCCACTGTGCCGTGCGATGGATGCCCTCAGGAGTGAAGATTGCTCCTCCTAGGGGCAGCAGCTAAGGTTTTGAACTTGAAGCTCTCATATCATTTATTATAAAACACATGGCAAATAATAGAGGATCAAAAGAGCAGGAGACACGGATTTTATGTGAAAAACCATTATGAAAAAAATTAAAGGTATGCGAAGGCGAAATCACTATATGAAGAGAGTCACACGTAGACATGTTTACAATAAGGCTCTCTTTCATTTCCCTCCATGGGGTATATATTTATAATGGATATGAAGGAGGCCTTAGGTAGAAGTAGAACTTCATGTTAAAAACGAAATAGACTAAACACGTATTCGGACCGCAAACTCACCGGTTTCATCGTATGCAAGATTACAACATTACACTGATCACTAGATCAATGACCTAAACCTGCATGTAATCCAAACACCGATGACCTGAAATTGATGGAGATAGAACTACGTTAATTCAGGATTAAGTTTGTTTACAAGATAACCTGGAATTTAAGATCGTAAAATCGGAAGAGAAGCACGCTGATATATAGCTGGGTCTGGATTGGTTTGTGATCAGTGATTACTATGAGGAGAAAAGAAGGAAGTTAAGATATGCCCAGGATTGCAAGAGAAGCATCTCCACATTGTCAAATAAATTTTCGCATCTGTACAACAGAAGAAAGATCCAAGCAAGCATGGCGAATAGATGGACCCAAATCAGTGAAAAATATCAAGTAAAGGAGAAATCGGCTGCTTAAACGGTAGAAGCACTACAGTGTTCAGTTTGGATAGATAGATAGAGAGAGAGAGAGCACGCGCATTCTGAAGTAAAATGTAACCCCCCATTTTTGGGAACAGGGATATCGTACCACCCGCAACAGCCCAGGACTACAGTTGCGGATGAACAGTGTATCATGCCTGCTCACGAATAATTTAAAAAGAGTTAATTTGATTGAAATAAGACCTAATGGCCAATTTTAATAACAAAACGGGCGTCCAAGCCCAAAGCTCAACTTACATACAGAAAAACCGAAGAAAACTCCACAGGAACACTTGAGTGCAGTCGTAACTCTAACACGAACACTTGCAGCATCCTCTTTTCTTCTAGTATCTGATAGGGGGAAATTGTGCAAGACTGAGTACCATCCACCGTACTCAGCAAATCACATGTGGAAATACTATATATCTACTTGCAAGGAACAATCAAGGGTGGGAATATATTGGTTTTATTACAGTGGGTGGATGCAGTTTTATTTGCAAACAAATAAAATTAAAACATACGCTCCTAAAGATCAGGGGGTTTTATTATCATACAAGGTTTCATCATTACTCAGATTAACCACATCAGAAACTCTACTTATGCCTCGTTGTTGGAATCACCCAATTAACACAACTTCATTAACCGAAAGCACGGCGTATTCGAATAGCATTAGTTTACTCTGCAGAGTTGCTCAACTTTACCCACACCATTCCTTAACCCTCATGACTGAGTTAAGAAAGCCAAGTCGTTTCACTGCTCAATTCTCTATATAGGCTCTACTCGATATCATCACTCAGTCACAGCCAAATAAAAACAAAAACTTCTCCCTGCCGTTTTAAGTGTCTACTACCGTTGTTAGGTACCCTGCGGCATACCTAACTCCCCGGCATCCTGTCATCTCATCCTGTAGAGTTTCAATCGAATCGAGCAGCTACTAAACCAGTGTTGACAATTCAACTCCTGTGGTTTGAGCGGTCACTATGTCTGTTACTTGGCACAAGGTTCTTGTCCTTATATTTTTCACTTGAGGCACTTAACCACAAACTCCCACTGTGCTCAACAGCACTCAACACCACCAAACCAACCAGCCTCACTCCAGGGTAAAGCGGTGAGCGAACTTCGCCGCACGGATCCCCACAACACCCTTACCCTAACTTGTGCACACCAGTATCACCGGCCTAGGGTACGGTGTCCCATACCACCCTACCCTCTCCAGGTTTTCCAAATCTACCGGCCAACGGCCAAAGTCACTTAGTAGTGTAAAATGTTGAATGAGATGGTCTTATACACACACACACACACAATATTTTACTTCTTACTAAGGTTGTCAAGGTGAATGTGGCCATCAAAGTAAACAGGGCTTTTATCAGTGGTAGGATTTATCTAATTAACATGTCATTCTATAAACATTTTATTTTAAGCAGTTACATTTCACAATTATCAATAATGAAAATACATTAAATAGATAATGTAAATTTCATGGGATTCAATATGATCAAAAACATGTGACTTGCCTTCTTCTTGTTGCTCTTGATCTTCTTAGCCAGCTTCAACTTACTTCACCTGCCTTTACTGCCCTTCTGTTGACAAACTCGCTTAGTCCGTTCACTAGCGTAGAAAGCGAACCAAATAAGTTCTTGCTTTGCTAGATGCAAGCTGGGAACAAAATGCGATTAAAAACAAGAAAGAGCATAAAAAGAAATAGGTTGGGTTGGGAGGTCGAGGTTCAACGATGCTTGGTGGGTTGATACGGCTAAAACTGGATTAGATAGGTTTAGGGCTACTAAAAGATGTATATGTGTTGAACAAATTTTGAGAATAAAAGATAGATACTTAGAATTGGATGGTCGATCCTTAAATTGGGTGGATTTGGATTGTATCAAGATTTAAATTAGAAAAATGGAAAATTTTAATTTGTTTGAAATTGATTTTTGGTAGGAGGGTGAAATTTAAATTAATAAAATTTGAATTTGAATGAGTGGAGGTTAAATTTGAATTTAGGGTATTAAACTGGTCAAAATGGGGTATTCTTTATAATTTTTGGGAAGTTTTTGGAATTTTTGGGGATTTTTTATAGATTTTTCGGTATTTTTAATATCGGTGTGAATAGTGATGAACAGTAATGGGCTCGGCCCAATCAACAGTGCGGCCCAGCCCCTTTGCGCTCGCGTGGGAAAAACCGGCCGGCGGCCTAGTCCCCGCGCTCGGCCAAGCAGGCCGCGGCCCACGCACGCGTGCGGGCGATGCCTAGCGCAGGCGCGCCCACGTCCGCCCGATGGGCGTCGCGTGCCTAGCGCCGACGGCCAGATCTTGCAAACGCTAGCGCCCGGATGGAGATGGGGTGTGAGCGCCGACGGTTACAATTTAAACCCGAATCAACGCTCCGATGGACAGACCGACAACCATCAACAGCGGAGCATTATCTTCTTCCTCCCGACCCCCATCAGTGGCGGCAAAACAGAGGCCGCCGCCAACGGTGGCGCGGCGAGGACAGGAATGCTCGCGAGTGACGGCCTTTACCAAAAGACGCGGTCGGGAGCAGGGTTTCCATTTTGGGCTTTTGCAAGTGGTGTGGGTGAACGAGGATGGTCGCCGGCAGTGGAGAAGACAGTGGCGCATCCGACGACGACCATGGTCACTGGTGAAGCGTGAGCTAAATTGGTTACGGTTTAACCATCTCTAGAGCCTAAGGATCACTTTGGGAGGGCTGGTGAAGCTCGGGATTAGCTCAGGCATGCCAGCCACGGTGAGGTCCTTTGGACTGACGGCGACCTCCGTTGCCACGGCCCAGGGCAGATGCTCAAGCTCCCACGGGCGCACCATTGCATTCCAGAGGCAATGAGGATCATGTGAGAGCACTGAATTGAAAAATAATCGACTCAATCGTGAGAATGGTTCTAGGGCTCACCGGGCTCAGGGGTGACGATCGCCGGCGACTCGGGCGATGAGAATGCAATCGTTTGCTGGTGGAGGAGGTGAGAGTGTCTACATAAGTTTCACAGTGGCTTGGGGTCTTTATAAGCCGGTTAAGTCGGTTTTTCGGGAGATATTTTCCCGGCTGCGTTCGGCTCACGCGAAGCGGAGAGAGTGAGAGAGCTCTGACATGGACCAGAGGGTGTGAATGGGGGAGAACTGGCACTGTAGCTCTGTACAACCACTGACACGTGAACTTAAATGCGCAGGTAGAGAAGGATCGAGAGAAAGGGAGCTATGGCAAGGGGAGATGAACGCGAGAGCGATTGCGCGCGACGCAAGGAAGGAGTGAGGAGGGGGCTGACCGGTGGGACCGGGCATGCAGGCGGGGTGTGAACACACGGGGAGCTACGGCCGCAAAACCGGCGGCGAGAGCGCGACGCATGTGGTGGCAAGCGAGGTAAGGCGGTGGGGAAGCAGCGCTGCGCGTGGATGTCTACGTGAGGGGGAGGCGGAAAGGCCAGAGAAAGGGAGAAGGCGTAAATGCCGAAAAGAGAAAGTGCCTTTTGCTAGAAATTTGCTAAATTGGGGAAGAAAAGAAATCAAACAAAATTCCAAATAAAAGTTCAAAAATTTTGAATTTTTCAGGTCGTTTCATAAAACACCAAGCCGTTCTTCGACGTGGTGCC
Organism: Dendrocalamus sinicus; assembly: GCA_036346575.1. Taxonomy (NCBI): domain Eukaryota; kingdom Viridiplantae; phylum Streptophyta; class Magnoliopsida; order Poales; family Poaceae; genus Dendrocalamus; species Dendrocalamus sinicus. The sequence goes on along the minus strand of CM070653.1, from coordinate 5,712,854 downwards.
ACAATTGTGTGAATGAGTTTCAAGTTTTTAAGGAATCTAACAGCACACCTTTTTTTCTTCGGATACTGTGTTTCGAAACTTGAGCAAAGATGTATTTGTCCATAGATCGAATATGTTTTTTCTGTGTGTCAGGTAGGTCACACAGGATATAGCCTGGCTACCGATGTTTAAAATGGATGCTTTCATTCAAAGAAATTGTTTGCAACCGAAACTATATAACAATAATGTAATATTAGTTTAAGAAAACAATAGTGAAATATTATCGAGTCATACAAAGTGCTGCTTCCAAGCGGTGCGGAGCAAGAAATTGAAATGAACTATATGAATTTCTTGGTAGAGCTAAATTAAGCAATCAAACTGCTCACGCTGCATGCAATATACATACATACATACATACATACATACATACATACATACATACATACATACATACATACATACATACATACATACATACATACATACATACATACATACATACATACATACATACATACATACATATATATATATATATATATAGAGAGAGAGAGAGAGAGAGAGAGAGAGCACGCGCATTCTGAAGTAAAACACCAAGCGGAGCAAGAAATTGAAATGTACTATATGAATTTCTTGGTAGAGCTAAATTAAGCAATCAAACTGCTCAGGCTGCATGCAAATATACGCATGACAAATCAATACCTTGGCACCGCGGAATATGTTTCCATAAGAAGGATTTGGCAGATGAATTTGAAATGTGGTTCAGGACATTCAGGAGTGCTGCACAGATAGAATCCTAGCTGATTCATATACAGAAACAGCACATGGAAACATTAGTGTGCAAAAAAAGCTAATCAATTAATTCTGCCTTTGAAATTTTACAGAATATATGAAGAGCGGAAGCAGTGTTAATGTGGCATGCAGGTACTGCCTTTTCACTGCAGTTTGTAGTACTGCATCTGCATCATAGTTGTTACGGCATCGCCTAGTCGTCGACACCTGGGTGCCTCGCCCAACTTTTCTAGTTGGGGCGGCTAGTTGGAGCTGGAGGAGGGCCAACACAGGCGTGGGCTGGCGGCGCAGAGGAGGTGACCGGAGGAGGGCGAAACGCAGAGGAGGCGGCTGGGGCGCCAACGGGAGCAACGGGTCAAGGCGGCGGCGGAGGTTGAAGGAGAGGCGGCTGGGGCAAAGAGGAGGTAGGAGGCGGGGAGGGGAGGCGGCGGGGGGAGAGGCGGTGGGGAGAGGAGGCGTCGGGCGGGGGGAGGCGCCGGGGGGAGGAGGCGGCAGCGGAGAGGGGATGCACTGGGGGAAAGAGCAGGAGAGGAGAGAGAGGACATGAGGGCGGAGACAGCGGGAGAAGTCAGGCTACTAGCAGTTAGGGTTATCTTTTGGTCTTTTTGCGATTAAGTCCTTGAAGTTTTTAAAAATTACAAATTGATCCCTTCCTCAATGGATTTTTCTGATATGGACCTCCTGAGGCATAGTTATTTAGATAATTTGTGCTATTATGTTGCATGGTTATTTAATTTTCAGTCATATAGGGTATTATTTGTTGTCTAACTACTATCGTATAACTGTCACCATGATGGGCACCTAGTCGACTAGGCATCTAGGCGCCCCGTCCTCGCCACGACTTGTCAGAGCACCGTGACAACCTTGATCTGCATGCATTTTGTTTCTACTTTCCACCATCAACATTCAACAAGGTTGTGAGTCCCTTCTTTTCGGCTTCTGTTTTTGGATTTTCTATAGTTAGGGGCGGATGCACTTTAGGCAATGGGGGGAGGGCATAAGCCTCTGGCCTGATTTTAATTTTTATTGCTTAGAGTCTAGGTTTATACAGTGTATGCCCCCACATACTAAAAACTAGTGTCCCAAATGTAAGGACCACATCTATCTAGCTAATAGAAAGAAAGCTCAAATATATTGATAAACAAGAGGAGAAAAGAAAAACACGCAGGACGTTGACAAACCAAGACACTCGAAAAAATGAGTGTAAGTTGAAGTTGGCATAACACAACATATCAACCGACCGTGAAAAGAGAACAAAATAACAGAGACTACTTGAACTGATTAAGCGTGGGCTACTAGCCAATCCAGCCCTAAGCCAATGCCAGCCCAAGGCCCAAGCCAGTACCAGCCCCAAGCCAACCAAGTAGCCCGCGCCTGCGTGTGTCGGATAATATGGTTAGATTTCTTGATGTGTTAATCTCACTGCACGCACATGCAAATGGAGTAAATCTCAGTGTATGTATGTTGTATGCAGTATGGCCAATAATCACGGCAATAGGTAAGGTCGTTCACTCGTCGTCTTGTCTTGGCTCCTTGCTTTCAATGTTCAAATGTTAAATGATCTTCATAGCTAACGAAATAATGATCAGCCGATCAAAATAGGTACTAAATTTTATGATTTAGATTTTAGTATTTCAATTATATGATCTTTAAAATATTTGTGGGTCAGGGCTTTAATATTAGAATGCCATGTTTCGATTTTTGCAGTAATTGATTTAGGAAAATTTTCAATATTTTTTCAATATCTAATTCAATGTGTTCTAACTTTCAATAATTGTCATCTTCCTCTGGCAGGTAGTTCTAGTCATAGTGCTATTTCTAAAAAGAAAGGCATTAGGATCAAGTGCAAATGCTACAAATATAGACAATCCAGAAATCAATTGGGAAGAGGAGATTCAATTTGATCCAGGGAAAAGAAAAAATAGATAACTATCTTCCTAATTAGAAGGATGTAGTAAGAAGAAAGTACTTGGATAATGAGGCTTGTCAACCTCGCACATATAACTTTCCATATAATATGTTTGGGAAGGAAAAGAGAAGATTTAACCCTGCATAGTTTGATCAGTATGACAGTTGGCTTGAGTATAACGAGTCTAAAGATATAAAATTTAGAACACATTACTATCAGCTGCATTATTGATGAATGCTTGGATAAGTACATGCATGGAGCATAAGAACCTCGGCTTGCGTCATTTTTGTTATAAATCCACCACTGTCTACAGTAACTAGTTTTCAAACAAAATGCCTTTTCAAAGTGGAGTCTATAAATCGATTATAGTAGATATTATAGCTACTTCATATATCGATCAAAATCATACACAAATATCTATCACTTCGTATTCTCTTTTACGAACAACTAAATGCTATAAACCATAAACTACAGACTCAAAGAACAAGCTGTGACTTGTTGCCCCGATGCCGTGACCTCTCTGTCTGCTGCTCCAAATTCTTGCGAGTCTTTTGGGAGCTAGTGAAAAAGTCTCATCAGGTAAGTACTGGCTACTGGCTAGTACCTTGGCTTTCATTTGTCCTGGCTTGTCCTTGTGAAGTGTTGAAAAAAAAATATCCCATGGCGAGATGATGGGCCATGGCCCATTTGGTTGGCCGAGATCATGAGGGCGACCTCTTTGATAATGATCCACGGAATGGGCAAGTTCACAAGATCACTAAGTTTAATTATGTTAACTAGTAGTGTGCTCGTGCTAACCTACGATAAAATATAAAATAAGATAAAATTTGTAAACAAACCTAAAACTTATGTACAACATGCTTACGTCATCGTTTCCCCGTTCCGTACGATCGCTCTGGCTGATGCGTGTGCGCGAGACGCTCTTACTGAGCGGATGGTATCGCGCGGCTTTGCTCTCAACTCTGGTTTCACTCTCAACATGGTCGCACAACGTGGTCGTTACCAACCACTGTCAACGTAGTCGAAACCGAACATGCACAGCGTGGTCGTAACGTGGTTGTTACCGACCACCACGGTCATCTTTACGATCGTTCAGCCGTTTCGACTAAGCTTGACTCTCGACCATGATGTGGTCTTCTACCATGACCTCCGACCATGTTGAGCCTTTCGACCATAGTCTTCGACTACCGAGTGGCTTCGACCGCGACCTTCGACCACGACGTGGTCATAATGACCGTTATCAACGTGATCGTACCGACCAGTCTTACAACGTGGTCATATCAACCGGTCTCAACGTGGTCGTACCGACCGATCTTACAACGTGGTCGTATCGTGGCTGCCCGCTTCAACGTGGTCGTAATGACCCCTTACAGCGTGGTCGGTAACGACCACGCTCACTGACTCGACCACAGGCATCTTCGACCATGGGCAATTAATGCTTTGACTAAAAGCAGGCTCTGAACCGCATGCAAGGTTTTCAACTCTGAGCAAGCATGCATGCCAAATCAGTACAGCAAAACAATTACGGCCCTATGACTCAACCTCAACAGAGCAACCGTGAGAACATGCATACAAGATATCCATAAGAGTACAGCCGGCATGTTGACCGTTCGATAAAATACAAATCTAAATTCTTAACTCTTCTAAATTACAACAATTTATCATAATACAATTCAAAACCCTCTCACGTGGTACTTTTAACATCCAAATGCACCACATGCTTATGCATGCAGTGGAGATCGCCAACGCAAACCATTCGCGTCCGGGGAAGAAGTGTCCATGCGCGATAGGTGGCGACTGCACACTTCTTGCCTGCCCCTAAAGCCCTCTCGCCGCTCGTGTACCGCGCATAATTCCGACGTCCTCGCCGATGGCGTGTCCTGTCTTTCCATGCCCTTGCGCCCTCCTTCCTTTGTTACGGTTGGGTTTTTCTATAATGGCATAACGTTGGCCTGCGAAAGGCTGCGACTACTAAACCTGTTGGGGCAACTGCCGTGGGAATAAAGCAGTTTTCATCTTGTGGTTACTGTGATCGGAAGAGAGAGAGAATCTGATCGGAATATCTAATGTCCGGAATTTTACGTGAGAGCAATCAAATGGTCTACAAAATATTGATGGTGTGGCTCAACAAGGAAGCCTGCTTTGTAGTTAATAATACGAGAGTATCTAGACATCACCTGGATATTTTCTTCCTAATTATCATCTAAATTTGTGACATTTGGATTAGAGATCAAGGGGCCCTTATTTTTGAAAGGGAGAGATTTTTTTCAAGGCAAAAGGGATAGAATTCAAAGGGGAGAAGAGAGAATTCATGACCATTGGATCTCTAATCCAATTATTTTAAATCTAGATGATAGTTAGGAAAAAAAACATCCGGATGATGTTTAACAAAAACCCAAAATTAAATCCTTCATGATGCATTCTAATCTTCCAGATCCTCTAAATACAGATTGCATTGCTTTGCATGTGATTTCCATTTCCCTTATTACAAAAGGAAGCAGTACATATACCACAAGCACGCTCCTCCAATGTACACTTCTAAGCAAGAAGCACTGAAGCAGGAGCAGGAGCAGTAGCAGCACAGCCAACCTGACGAATGGTACACCCGTAGTTCATTGCCCTTTGCTCTGGCAAGCCTGCCTCAGAGTCACGGGCGGGTCCGAGAGCGCGCCGCCGGCGATCTGATCAAACACATACTTGTTCGCGGCCTCGGTGAAGTGGCCGCCGTCCCAGCTCACCCTCTTGAACGGGTCGTCGCACGATTTCCCCACCACCACCCACGTCCCGTTCACCTGAACCTTCCCGCCGCAGCCGATCTTCTGGTCGAAGTTGTACCGGCCGCCGTGCCCGCAGCAGGTGAGCAGAGGGTCGTCTAAGCCTGCAGACAAACGCCAACTTTAGGGTGATTGTTCAGCAGCCATGGCACAGTGGAGTTCATCGGTCAGGAAGATTGCAATTTACCGAGCTTCTTGGCTTCGCTTATTAGCTTGTACTTGGCGGTGTAGACGTCGACGTAGGCGAACGCAGCGTCAGGATGAGTTTTCCGGAGACGAGCCACGGTTTCTTTCAGCCTTAGGTTGAAGAGCTGCGCGACCTTGTTGTAGGTGATAGAGCAGCCAGCGTTGTCCTTGCGAGCGGCGATGTCAGGGCGGTGAACCAGAGCGTAAGGCAGGCAGCCGATCGGCCCTGTGTTGTGAATCCAGAAGTACCTTCCTCCGAGCCTGTGCACGCTCTGCAGATTTCCAATCAGTTAGGAATCCTCGATGTAAGAATGTCTGCCTCCTCTGTGGAAGAGTAATTAACCTGGTGCTATTTTATTTTGTGATGAAAGCTGTACATGGATTATTGATGCGAGCCTCTCCATTAGATCTGGGATTGATGCAATGACTTCTTCAGTAGTCATGTTGGCGAAGTAGCCTGTAGTAATGTCATTTTGGCCAATATCGAAGGTGTAAAGCGCCTGGGAGAAGTATTCAGCCTTTGGTAGGATCTCCCTGTAGATACCACCTACATGTAAAAAAAACAGAAAGGATAAAATATGAATCTTTAGTTCTACATAGAGCAAAGATTAATGGTTTTGGTTTAGTTATCACCTTTGTTGTTATAAACGAACTGGCTTCTGTTGATGAATTGTTCAAATTCCCAGGACTGAACGTCCAAGGAGATGGGGCTGAAACCAGAGACGAATAGAGATGTATTCTGTCGTCTGATTGACGAACCAGCTGTTGCAAAATTGGCTCCTTGTGAGAAGTTACTTCCTATTGAGTTGAGATATGCGCTGAGATAAGGTATTCCCAGGCTTTCGGCTGCAGTATCAGGGGAAATAGAGAAGAGTATATTACACAGTAGCACTTTGCATTTGATTGTTCAAACAGCAACTACTGTAGTTGAAGGCAAAATGGCTGAGAGCCCAAAGCGTTATAACAAATAATTGCCAGTCCAGCAACCAAAGTTACAGCGCAGAAGAGATGATATTGCCACTCAATACAGGTTAGGGTAGACTCAAACAATGCGAGATAACAGTATGAGACGAGAGACATAGATCATAAATGTACATGCAGGTATATATATATATATATATAGCCATGTGTGGTGTTGCCAACTTGCCATGAAGAAAGGCAGGAATCTTAGGCTGCAGCGAATAACAAGAGCCACCCAGATCATCATGCAGCTAATAAATAATCTCAGCGCATTGCAAGGATTCGCCATAACCAGGATTCTAGACCATTTACAACATTTACAACCAGAACATGTAACTTAGTAAATAATCTCAGAATCTTTAAAATCAAAATGATACCAACTAAAACCAAACCAAACCAAGCTTCTTATAGGCCCCATCAGCCAAAGTGACAACATTTTGCAGCGCATTGCAAGGATTCGCCATAACCAGGATTCTAGACCATTTAAAGTTTTAAACTTAATAGCAGGTTGTGTACAAAATTTAGCTACTGTCTGCATTCTACTGGAGCACGCTCTGCTTATAGGAAGTTATTAATTATTAAGCTCTTCCTAAAAAAATGTTTATCTAAATAAACGTTGAAATTTGTAAATGTGCTCACCAATACAGACTTAGTCCAGAAGGAACAGAGAGCGCAAAATAACCAATAAGCAAAGGCAGGAACTTCACTGCAGCTTGAGCACCTTGCTGGCTAGGATCATTGCTCTGCAACACAATGATACAGCAAACAGTAAGTTGAAATACAGCCAAACTTTATGAGCTACTGCCTACTGGTGAACATTGGCATCATACAGCAAAGAAATTGCATCATACTTAATGTGAAATCCAACTTAGCACTCGGAGAAAGAACAATCGATGTAAACATGCACTCAAAATTTTTGGCAGAAGATAGCCATACCTGACCTCGACGAAGCATTTCTGATTTCGTAAGTTTCTTCATTGCATACACATGCCCTGTGGTCTTCTCTCTGCAGATGCTGCGTCATCAAGATGTCCCGGTCCTCATCATTTGACCCACTTGGTGAAGTGTACAATGCTCCGTTTGCTCTCCAAGTTTCAATCAGATGCCTATTAGATGAATTTTCCATAAGCTCGGCAATGCGTTTATTATGTAGTATGACAAGTGGCCATTTTCCATTATATCTATCTTGCAGCTCTGTTACAACAGCATCCAGCTGCTCTATATTAAGCATGACAAATGGAACATGAATTAGCACAAATTACTTCATTGGCAACATAAGCATGTTGAAATTCAGTGTAAGATGATGCACAGACCTGAATCAAACTGAAACCGCCCTCTGCAAAATTTTGTTGATAAAGTGCAATATTTGCACCATCAACTATAGCTTTGTATTCTTTATGTGCTTCCAACCACTCCTAGAGAAGTCATATTGTTCAACTTGTAAGTGACAAAATAACTATGTTTTAATATTTACAGATGGATATTCTTTCAAATACAAGATCCAGACAAATGAATATAGTATATGAAACATAATTTGATTGGTGCCTAGTTATTTCCTTAAGCTAGCTTTAGTTCCTAGACATGCCATGCTTTAGTTACAAATGTAAAATTAATGGATTTGTCTAAATATTAGGTCCAGTTACTTGAGCAAGCTGCAAGCAATTAATGCACAGGCATGACAAGCATCCACAAGGTCCTTAAGGATGACTCAAATGTGTTAACACAGCAGCAGTTCAACTTCTCTGAAGGAGGTGAAAATCATGGTAGATAAAGAAGCTTGTCATATTACCTATTAAATTTGGCCACATTATATCACCGTTAGTAGCTATTTGAACAAAACATTGAGGCACACTATCTCCACGTCTAATTTTCCCATCTTAGTTCTTAGTGATCACACAAAGCCATGCTACTGATTGAATTAAACCAAGCAAATGCATGATCTTACTGTCACGCTTGCCTGCAAACTAACTGCAAATTCCAGATATCTACAGAAATACCAATACAGAGACAAATTAATACAGAGGATATACACCTGAAACAGGCTGAAATTTGTTTTGGTCTCCCTCTCAAGGGCCAACCCAGCAACAGAATCAGCGAACCTCTGTGTCTCCTCCATGTCAATATCAACACATGCTAGCTGGCATCTGCATCCCCCACACTCACCATCCGCCCCAACTCTCACCCGCTGCACCATCCAAGGGCCGTTTCCAAGCCACCCAAGCTGATGGCACCCGCCACCGTTTGCCACAATGGCATCTTTCACCTGACCGGCATCCCACTCGGCCTTACCAGCCATTGCCGCTCTCTTGCTCTGGAACCAACCTTCCAACACCTCTGCAGTCTCCTCGCTCACGCAATCCACAGCACGCCTCGGCTTATGCATATACTCATACACCTTGTCGGCGCCCCCGCCCGCACCGACATCAAGAAGTGTGGCAAGCTCGGGCTCCTCAAAGGCGACAGCGGACACCGCCATGTGGGCCTCGGCGGTGTACGCCTTGTCGACCTCCCCGCGCCGAACGCTGCGAGCACGGGGCTGAGGAGCGAGGCGCGGGAGAGGCCGTATTTTTCCTTCATGGTGGCGGCGAACTCGAATGCCTCGTCCGCGCCGGCGGGTTGGTGGCGTCGGAGGCGGCAACACGGCGAGGGAGGTGATGGTGGCCTCGGAAGGGGAGGCCCCGGCCTCGAGCATGTGGGAGAAGACGCGGCGGGCGGCGGCGGCGGCGCTGGGGAATGAGGAGCTGTCGGCAGCTGCGAGGAGGTGGAGGAGCTGGTTGTACTGGTGGGCAGCCAGGCGTGGTGCGGAGGCTGCGTCGAGGTCGGAGACGGCGGAGTCGAAGGCGGAGGCGAGGACAGCGCGGGGTGGAGAGGAGGAGGTGAGGGCGGAGCGGCGAAGAAGGGAGGGTAGGAGGTGAGGGTGGAGCGGCGGAGGAGGTGAGGGCAGAGCGGCGGCGGAGCGAGGGGAGGAGCGACGGGCGGAGTGGCGGCGGAGGAGGGAAGGGAGGAGTGACGGGATTCCTGGGGGGGAGGCAGCACACGGGATAGGCGAGCGCGGGGTGGGGTTTGGCTTAATGATGTGCATGATCCGGATGATTTTGGCCTTAGGATCTTCAATGAGTAAGAGAAGAAGGCTTGAGGAGAGATCTAGACCATTTATTTGTATGAAGTTGGATTATTTTGGTACACAAATCTGGGTGGACTTAGATTAGGCATGACTGTGGAGTGGTTGAGAGGGGTGGATTTAGTAAAGAAAATTTTGGTGTATTATAGAGTAGGGTAGATTATGTGCCCTGGTCAATCAATTGCCAAGGGCCAACAAGGAGGCAGTGATCACAGTATCTAGTAGTCCAAGTCCTCGCAACTAGAAGCAGGTTCAGTTTTGATCACACTAGCATTGTGGCATGCAGTATGTATCCACGGACATTGGCCTTGAAACAACCCCAAAAATTTCAAAAAATTTGAATTTTACTTGAATTTGGAGTTTTTGCTAAATCCAGAAAGGTTTCTAAACCAAACCGCTTTCCCTTTTATGGAAATGTGCTTTCCAAGCACAGAGACGCACCCAAGCCTTTCCGTCATCGCTTTGCTCCCGTTGTCGCTCGCCGTGATGCCATTCACGCTTGTGCGCACTACCTCTCTCACATGTCGCCAGCACCCACACCACCTCACCGATCACCTGTACCCAGCCTTAATGCCGCTGTTGACTCAACGCCATGCTGCCCCACTGTCAATCTGCGCTGCCACAACTCAACACCGCCAGGCGTTCAACACCATGCAAATGCCATTGCACATCGTGCCATGTCAATGAGAGGCAACACCTCTCCTTCCGTCAAGTGCTTGCCAGCTACGCTGCTGAAGCATGAAAATCGTGCTCCCGTCCACACTGCTATCCACGCACCAAGCGCGCTCCCGAGCCTCTACTGGCATCACCGCCTTTGCCGCTTACTTAGCCGAGCTCTACGACTCCCTCACCCTCTTTCCGCAAGTCCCACAACCACTGCCACTCTTTCTTCCTCAACTCTATCCACGCCATGCCGCTGCAACTGACACCCAAATCGCCATTGGTGAGCCAACTTTAATTTCTCGCCTTCACCTCTAAACTAGTCTAATTGCTCATGTCCATACATAGCTTCACCCAACTGCCATGAAGCTAACATGTAGCTTTTCGCTTAACCTCACTGCCTCTAGCTCATCACCACCGTGTGCTATCGCTCCGTCACCCATAGCCACTACCGCCAACCCTCCTCAGGCCATCCCGAGACAAGCCGACACTACCACCATACTCCCTAGATCTAGTGATGCTCAAGCCATCATCGATTTGGCCGCATCACCACTATGGTGCAAACACGCCGTTCCCCTGTTCCAACCAAGCTCTACCACCATCTACCCACTCCAAGAAGCCACCACTGGTGTGTGTGCCCAAATTGGATTGTTCACATCTTATTGTTGCTCACAGCACCACTGCTCCCTACCATCACTATCGACGAATTTAGCACCACCACTGCCTCTCCTATCTCGGTCGCCATGAGAGCTTGCTCCAGCTCGCTCTGGAGTGAGCTAGGCCACATGCTCCAAGGGCTGCCATGAGAGTGAGCTAGGCCACATGCTCAAGGGCTGCCACGAGAGCGAGCTCCAGCTCACTCTGGAGTGAGCTAGGCCGCATGCTCCAAGGTCCGCTAAGGTGGGCTGGCAAAGCCAACCCGAGCTGACTCTTGCCCTAGTCAGCCAAACTAGGCTAGCTCAATACTATTCATAGATAGACAACACTGTTCTCCAACAATAGCACCATACAGCCCAATAATCCAAACCAAACATGTACTGTTCACCAAACTCGACTCGCTAGAAATAGTGGCAACCTGGTACTGTTCATCCAACCCGTTATTATTTACCTGAAAGCTGTTAAGCTTGTTTACGCTTGTTTCGACGGTCTTGAGCCCTCATAGCCCATTTTTAACTCTATTTTACCCAACCAAGCACCGCTTAGACCCTAACCATCCAAACCTTCCTGTAATTAAACTTTTTTCTTAATTTTCTCTTTTATTTTGTTCCCAACTGGCTTTCTTTCGAGCCCAAACTTATTTGATTCTTTTCATTTGCGATAACACTTGGATTCAATGAGCAGACTGGTCTAATACTATGAGTAGGAAGGCAAGTTACATGTTTTTATCATGTTAATATCATATTACTTAAGTATATTTATTTTCATTTTACATTAATTATGCACTTCTATTTATATAAATAATAACTTGGAATGACATGATGGATAGTTAGATCCTACCACCGAAAAGCCCAATCATATTCGTGAAGGACATATTCACATTGACAACGTTGGTATAACATATAATAATATTTAATCACCATATAGATAGCTAGTAATTATGTTGGACAATTAAATGATTTACTTATACTAATAAGGATTATTCGGCTCTGTGTCGACAGACTTTAAAAATAAAGGTAAGGGTTCAGGCTAATTGGTAGGCAGCCACTAGATGGTTGGAGTCCATGACCTTACCCAAGGATTGAGGCTTGGGTATTATTTTGGTGGTATTGTGTTGTGATGCATGTGGTATATGAATGATAGCCTCATCTGTGGCATGTAAGAACTAGACCCTTATGCCAAGTAAAGGACATAGATCTCACTCAACCACACAGTTAACTTATCAACTTAGCTCAGTACACTGCTCAATCCAATCAAATATCTACAGGAGGAACTGCTATCCTAAGGTTAGCACGTATCAGGGGTGAGATGAAAGTTGGGTTTTTATGCCACTTACCATTCTTCACATCGGTAGACCTATTCAATGTCGGGATGTGGTTTCTGCACAGGCTAGTGGATACCCGATCGTTATTGAATGGCCCAAACTTACTGAGTAGAGAATAGAAAGAAAATAGCATTACTGTTATCTTAGCTCAGTCCCATGCTATCATGTTGCGTATCTATTGCATGATATTATGAGTTTGGGATGTCTTGTCGGTAAAGCTGAAAACTTTGTAGAGTATAATATATAATATTCGAATACATCGTGCTTCTAGTCAATAGAGCTGTGTTTAATGGGTGAATCTAACAACAAGACATAAGTACGATTTGAATGATCTTAAAATGATAATTAAGTTTGTTAAACCCCTTTTCTTAATAAAATAATATTTTGTATTCCAAGTCTAAAGATATTTGCAAACAAACATGTATTAATATCCATAATAATAGAATCTCTACATCTTGTTCGATTAAATTCCTGGCAAGTAGTTAAATAGGTGTTCTCATGTGGCTTGCTGAGTACGATTGTACTCATACGTGCTTAATCATCATCAGAAGGAGCTTGGGAGGAAACTGAGGAATCTTTTGAGGGAACCTTCGATGACTCCCTAGAAGGTGACTATTATTGTTTATAGGTCTCAACTACGCTCAAGCGTGCATGTGGTTTTAGAAGATCTTTTGTGCTGTATTATAAACTTTGGGCTTGGATGTCCTTAATAGTGTAAAACTCGACTGCTAAGCCGTACTCTCTTGTGCTAAAAAGTTGGATTTTATGATTAAAATTTGAGTAGGCTTGATACACTCTATTCTTCACTCCGCAACTGAACTTCCTGGGTAGTTGTGACCATGGGTGGAGGCTAGTTACTCCATCTGGTGTCATGGGACACCGGGTCCAAAAAACATTTGGTAGGGATCAGTGTCTCTAGCCCATGTATGAACCTCTAATCTAAACTTAGTGCATCGAACAGGCATCACATCCCACAAGGAGACTTACTCATGTGGGCCCATGAGGTAGCACTCAGCCCAAGAAGGAGGACTGCATCAGGCTGAGGCACCCAGCGCCGCCCAAGAGCGATAAGATTGTATGAGTCTATTTGATTTATACCAAGCATCAAGCACGCCACAACCCTCCTCAATACTTGTTTGTCTCATGCGGTCGTAGGAGCTAGGAGACGCATGTTGTGCCCCATGGCTACACCTAGCCACGCAACAATCGATCACCGAAGAATAGGAGAATTGGTGGCCACTAGCTGCCCTTGCTGGCCATCTCACTGAAGTGTCTCCTGGCCCTAGTTTCCGTTGTGTCGTGCCCTCACTGGCCAAAAAAAGGCTTACACTCATCCAATTTGTATATAACTTTACTCAAAATTCTCTCAATTCTTCCAATTTGTTTCACGAACAAGGGCTAAATTTGTGAGTTAGGATTTCGATGTGATGATTTTTGGTTTATTTTTGTCGAAATGTAGGGTTAAGACTTAGAGCTTTAATTTGGGTTTTCGAAATATCGGCCTAGTTCATTGCAAATCGGAGGCAAAATTGTAGTGATATGTGATTGTGATCCATGTGCTCATATTATACCAAGCTTTGGATTTAACTTAAGAGTATTTGATTACAATGTCAAGTAAGTAAACTTCTATATGTATTTTTTTGTTATATTATTCTTGAACTATTGAATATAGCACTATCTAATTGAGTTTCCAATTAAACGGTAGATAAATTTATGGAACAGTTTCTACAAAGGAAGGTGCCAGATAATGCTACTAATGTTGTTAAGTATTTTGATTGCTATTTCTTTATAGTGTACATTGCCATCAATTATGTTGAATTATTGATGCTAAATTTGTCTGATACATTGCTATTTAGTATAACGTTGTTTGAAAATTATATATGTTGTCATATGTACGATAAAATTAACGGTGAACTTATGTCATTTTTGTTCTAGTTCCGCCTCTGGTTATGGGGAAATCCGATAGCCTCAAAATGGGTAGTCACAGGCCTAATACAGATAGGAGGTGAAACCGTTCAGGTTTCACAAAACCTTGCCCAACAAAGAGAAAGGGAAAAACCTCAAGTCACATGCCTAATACAGATGAGGAGAAACAGCTTAGGTTTCACAAAACCTTGCCCAACAAAGAGATCAGGAAAAACCTTGAGTTCTGCAGTTAGACCGCGTCTGGGGATCTGTGCATTTCCTTTCTTCAGGCCCATTCATATTAATTTTTCAGTATGTTTTGGCTTTTGAATAATAACAGCTTATAGAGAATCTATACAGAGAAAGAAAATCATGTATGATTTTGGCTAATATAAAATGAAATATTTACATTGTCTACTACAATCGACTAGTAGACTTCGCCTTAAAAAACACTCTGTTTGAAACCTAAATACTGTGGAAAAGCTATTTACTATAGAAAAATGGCTTTTAGAATCCAATATGAATATGGCCAAATTATGTTCTCAAATAGGATAAGAGATATGTATCTTCAATTGAAAGCTCATCCACTGAGAGCAACTCCAAGAGAAGAGCTAAATCATTTTCTAAAGGTAAATTTAGCTATTATTGAAGAAAAAATGTCTCCAATAGACTCTGTAAATGACTCTCCAAATTTAGTAACTCTCTATCCATCCTCCTTCGCTCTCTATTTTTGGATAACCTACCTCGCTCACCATCCAGCCTCTTGACGCGGTCGGCGTTTCCTTCCCGCACGCTGCGCCCCATCCCGCGCGTACGCGACCCACCACGCGCCCTCTAGTTTAGATAGCCTGTTGGAGTAGTCTTGTTTTTTGGGGTGAGATTCATTTTAGAAAATAGCTAAATCACTAAATTTAGATACTTCTTTTGGCTAATCTCTTGGAGTTCCTCTGAGTAATCAGAAGTTGCAACTATTGACTGACAGGAACTTGCAATTATTGGAAAACAAGAACAATTAGAACTTGCAATTATGAACAGATACGTTTTGCTTCAGGACAGATAATTACAACTTACAATTCCGACTTACAGAGTTCTTGCAATCTTCATAGTTACTTACATGTACTTCAGACAATCAGACGTCAGATCCATAGTAAGTTGACAACTATTCAGACAAAATAAAAAACAGTAGATCTAACCAAAGAGTACCTGGCTGCCTGCGACTGCAATTGACTAGTTCATCCAAGAACCCATATATTGCAGCACTAGAGAATTGAGGGTCAATATTTAGTCTATCGCTCACCGCTACTACTGACGAACGCACCACTTTATTATTCAAGAACTTTTTTGAGGACTATTATTCAGGAATTGAAAGTGAAAGCGAAACTGAAGTTGCCAACTTGAGAGCAATCAAGCTAGATTCATGACAAGTTGGCAGCCACTGCTAGACTAGGGCCATGAGAATTCCATGTTGCTATCAAACAAGCCAAAGGTTGGAAGCAATTGGAGTGTGGCATGTACTTACCCAGTTAACCTTCACTGCAGTTGTACTGCATTTCTGTTCTACTCCATCTGTCCCGTAATTTAAGTCCTTATTTTTTCGAAGCATTATCCCACAATATAAATCTATTACAGAAACCAAATGTGTAGCTATTACAATATTTCCATCATATATCTCTACTTTAATGCTGAAAAACGAGTGAACAGTTGTAGTATGCCATTTAATAGGGGGTATGCATTGTCCAATTGTATTAACTTTTTTAAATTTGATGTCTCCTTGATTTGTGTGCATGGTGGACTTCGAATTATATTGCAGGATGGATGGAGTACCATGGAAGCTATGTGTGTGAGTTTGACTCCCTGGACTAGCCTCACATGTGCTTCTCTTATAGGTGGCCAAATGGATCATGCCAGCTGGACCGGCCCACAGCTCAGTACTATAGGCACAACCCAGGGCACGGCATGAGGAGTTGGGTCATGCTTGGGCCGCTACTTCAACCCAGTGTGCTAGCACGGCACAGCCCACATGGCACGGTGCCTCGATAGGCACGGTTGGGCCATCGGCATGCATAGCCCGATGGGTACGGCCCATTAGGCACGAAGATATGACCATTAGGCATGGTTGGCCCAGGTACAGCAAAGTGGGCACAGCCTGTTTGACTGTTTAGCACGATTAATAGTCGATTTTTTAAAAAAAATTAGTCGTTTTGTGGCTATTTGGTAGTTTAAAATACGAAAAAAAATTCAAAAAAATAAGGCACATTCATGAGGCAAACGCAGCTGCAGTACAACCCTGACAGTATGGTACGTAACTAGAATTATAATCTCGAGGTAGTTCAAGAATCTTTAGCCCATTTAATTGCCACACAAAATTTTTTCTTTAAACTTTGGTGAGTCAGAAGCATTTGAAAAATACATTAAAACTACTCATAATCCTATATTTTGACTAGAAATTTAGTTAAATACTACAATAATGGTCATGATAAAATTAAAGAATTATTTAGAACATGTATATTTTCGATGGTCTTGACCTTGGACATATGGGGTGGTCGGTCTAGGGAGGATTATCTTAGTGTAGTCTCTCATTATGTAAATGATGATTGGATATTGGAAAAGAGAATCATAGGCTTCAAACTAATTGACATAGCACATATAGGTGAAAATATAGTAAAATGTATTATCAAAGTCATGAAAGATTTTGGTCTTACAAATAAAATTTTTGCAATTACGCTAAACAATGTTGCAGCAAACTCCACGGTAATGGATATTCTCACTCCTTTATTTAGTACATACATCAAATCCTCGTTGCTACATCAGTGATGCACCTGCCATATTATTAATCTTATAGTTAAATGTGGTTTGAAGAGGTTGGATCCATATCTTCAAGCTTTTCGCGATGCACTTTCTTTTGTAAATAATTCTAACCAATGAATTGTAGCATGTAAGACCTACTGCATTGCAATGGGTGTACATCCAAGAAAGTTTAGTGTGGACATGTCGGTAAGTTGAAATTTAACTTATCTCATGCTACAAAATATTTTACCCTATAAGCCCACATTTTATGTTTTTATCCACACACATTATCACAACCATACTGGCAACACATTACTAATTGAGTATCACCAGTATGTTGCTAAGACACTTTTACGAAACAATTGTTGTTTTATCTAGAGTTTACTATCCAACATCTCCTTTAATTGTGCATTATATTCTTGCAATTGTCATTCACTTGAAAGTTAATGAAAATGACATAGTATTATGAGAGGCTGTGTGTGCTATAAAAACTAAATATTTAAAATATTAGAATGAGATTTCATACTTATATGCATTTGTATTTATTCTAGATCCAAGAGCTAAAAATATAGGATTTATTAATATTCTTTCACTTATAGGTGAGTCTGTATGGATAAATTATTCTAACTATTTTACAACCATTCGTTCTAAATTGGCTGAAGTTTATCAGAAGTATGAGCATAAGTTTTAGCGAGTTCGCTTGCAATGACTTCTACTAGCACCCACCACAGGTAAGAAGACGAATATATGGGGCAAAATCTTTGGTGAACTAGGATCCTCTGAAAGAACAAGTTCTACATCGCCAAGTGCTGGAGCAATCCATACTAAGGCCCGCAGAAAAATATTAGTCTTTCCGGATAACGATCCTGTGCCTCACTATGCAGAGGGCTTCAGTATTTTGGAATGGTGAAGTGAGTACAAGTTAACATATCCGGTGTTATCCATATTAGCACGGGATGTGTTAACTGTTCTTGTCTCGACGATTTTTTCGAATCTGCTTTTAGTTTTTTTGAAAGAATATTAGAGAAGAGAAGAACAATTCTCATGAATGAGATGGTAAAAGTACTTCTCGTAGTGAAAAATTGGGAACAAACTGATGCACGAGCTCAACACTATGTGATAGATACGAAGTTGTAACACGTGTTCAACAATCTCTATCTAGATAGCAATGATGACACCGACGCTTCTTAGAGCATCTATGTATACACTGTATTTTTCTGATTTTTTACCTATAATCTTGAGCTACAAGCTGTACTTTTTTCTTTGCCAACGTTTCTTACGTTGAGTTTTTTACTTGGAAAAGTTTTTAACAAGGTAGACATCTAAACATTAATAAAGCTCATTATTAAATTTCTATAATATATTGTGTCTTTTTCAAATTCTATATATTTATTGAATTATTATGATTTTTAAAATTGTTGGGCCAAAACGGGCTAGCTGGGCCAAACGGGTTAGCCATGCCTATTGGCCGGTTGGGCTAAATGGGCATGAACACCCACTGGGCCATTCCTAGGCCACCGCCTCAGGCCACGGGTTGGCACAATATGGCCCGATCAGGCTGATGGGTTAAAGGGGCCGTGTCTAATAGGCCCATGCCAAATCGGGCCTGTGCCGTGCTACCCATTTGGACAGGTCTAGCTCCTCCTTTTGCTTGGTTCCATCTCTTGTGTTCACAATATAAGAAAGGCATATGATCAGTGATTACTGCCATACCTACTAGGGTGCTACTGCTAGTACCTCTAAATCCAACCAGTGAGAAGAGGCGTCCATTGGAGATAACTTAGAAGTCAAAACTCAGAAAGAGGGTGTGCAAGAAGTTGTCTGACTGTCCTAGCTAGGGGTGAAAACGGATTGGATACGAAGCGAAGAGTGATCAAACCATATTCGCATTATATTTTTTTCGCGGATTTGAATACGAATTGAACAATTGTCATATACAAATACAGACCGAACAAATGTCAGATACAAATTCATATTGGATTTAACTATTTTTTGAATTTTAATAATTACTCATGATCTCTCCTATTTAAAACATGGCACCAAATTGTTTGAACATTTTAAATTGATATATTGCCATGAGATCCGAAATTGAATCCATGCACAGTAATCAAGTTTGGAACTTGGTTGATCCACCTGATGGTGTTAAAACCATTGAGTGCAAATGGATTTTCAAGAAAAAGATAGACATAGATGGAAATGTTCACATCTATAAAGCGCGACAGTGGCCAAAGGTTTCAAACAAATTCAAGGTGTTGATTATGATGAAACTTTTTCGCCGTCGCAATGCTAAAGTCTATTCGGATCATTCTAGCGATTGCTGCATATTTCGACTATGAAATATGGCAAATGGATGTCAAAACAGCTTTCCTTAATGGAAATCTGAGTGAGGATGTGTACATGACACAGCCCACGGGTTTTGTCGATCCGCAATCAGTGGAAAGATATGCAAGCTGCAAAGATCCATTTATGGATTAAAGCGAGCATCTCGGAGTTGGAACATTCGTTTTGATGAAGTAATCAAAGGGTTTGGTTTCATCAAGAACGAAGAAGAGCCTTGTGTTTACAAAAGGCTAGTGGGAGCACACTCGTGTTTACGGTCTTATATGTGGATGACATATTATCGATCGGAAATGACATTCCTATGCTCGAATCTGTTAAATCTTCATTGAAAAATAGTTTCTCTATGAAAGACTTAGAGAGGCGGCATATATTCAGGCATCAAGATCTATAGGGATAGATCAAGAAGGCTAATTGGATTAAGCCAAGATACGTACATTGACAAGGTATTGAAAAGGTTCAACATGCAGGATTCCAAGAAAGGCTTCCTACCTATGTCACATGGTATAAATCTTAGCAAGAGTCGGTGTCCTAGTACACCGATGAGCGGGATAAAATGAATGCGATTCCATATGCTTCAGCTATGGGATCCATTATGTATGCCATGCTTTGTACACGTCCGGATGTCTCGTATGCTTTAAGTGCTACAAGTAGATACGATCGAGATCGGTGAAAGTCACTGGATTGCCGTAAAGAACATCTTGAAGTACTTGAGAAGAACTAAAGATGTGTTCCTCGTCTATGGGGGTGAGGAAGAGCTCGTTGTAAATGGTTACACCGATGCTAGCTTCCAAACCGACAAAGATGATTTTAGATCGCAACTGGATTTGTGTTACTGCTGAATGGCGGTGCGGTGAGTGGAAGAGTTCCAAGCAGGAGACGGTTGCTGATTCTACAATGTGAAGCCGAGTACATAGCAGCTTCGAAGTCGCTAAAGAGGTTGTTTGGATCAAGAAATTTGTTTCGAGCTTGGTGTGGTGGCTAGTGCCTCCAGCCCAATAGACCTCTTTGTGACAATAGTGGGGCCATTGCGCAAGCCAAGGAGCCTAGATCGCACCAAAAGTCCAAGCACATTCTACGGCGATTTCATCTCATCCGCGAGATTGTGGAGAGAGGCGATGTGAAGATATGCAAAGTACAAACGGATTTGAACATTGCAGATCCGTTGACAAAGCCGCTTCCCACCAAAGCATGAGGCTCACACTAGGGCAATGGGTATTAGATACCTACATGGTTGACTCTAGTGCAAGTGGGAGACTGTTGGTGATATGCCCTAGAGGCAACATGGAGATGTTGAATATATCACATACTATGTTTATGATACATTGCTTTGTTCCTTGAAATAGACATTATCATTATTGATCAATGAGTATGTGACTTATTCATGAGACTCTTAATGCCAAAATGTTGCTATTTCTAAATGATCCTCGATCATATATCATATGAGGAACAAATATGATTCAAAGATCGACATATGTATTGATTGATGATCATGTCTCATGGATCATGGTATGGAGATACCAAATCAATAATATGGACATGTGTTAGTGAACATATGTTGGATAGACCCGCCATGAGACACCGCAGAGATTCCATGTGTCATTAGTTGGTCTCAAGTAGTGTTTATGTAGAATCCTTAGACTTGAGATCATCATGGTTCCCAATATGCGTAGTAGCCTATTTTGGGACTACTAACCACTACTCCGTAATTGGGTAGTCATAAAAGTAGTCTTCGGGTTTGCTATGAAACATGTAGTGGGATGTGAATGATCAAGATAGAATTTGCCCTCCTTATGGGAGAGATATCTCTGGGCCTCGATGTAATGGATTATGAAAGTGCATGGCCATGCCAATGTGATTGAGGAGTCAATCACAAGTTTATAATCTATCACGGAATCGAGAGAGTGATTGAGCTATTAAGAGGATGACACAGTCTCGCCTTGAGCTTAATCTATATCGTGAGGCAAAGGGATTCGTACATGAGAACATTACAGTTCAGCCGATATGATCTTTACGTATACTTTGGGGTTAATATGTCTTGCTAGAGGCCGCTATTAATGTGGTGACCGGAAAGGTGTTTCGGTCGCGACCAAGTATACGTGAACCTCTGGTCGCACACTTAACGGGTTGGAACACTAATTCGAATGTGATTCGGATGTGGGCTCAATTCGGATAGAGATCCGGATAGACTCCTATTGGGCCTCGGTCCACGAGGCCCAAGTGAGGAGGTCTATATATTTGGAGGCGGGGTGAGGATGTACGCTCGTTCCTCCCGAGCAAAACCCTAGCCGCCACCTCCCGAGCAAACCCTAGCCGCCGCGAGTCTTTGGTACACTCGCGATCGGCGTGCCCACCTCGGACGTGTGGATACCGGTGGAGGCGCTGCTCGTTCGGCGTTGATCGGCATCAACAAACTACGATTGGATCTGCTCGTGGTGTGGTTGATCGCGTGGAGAGACGATCTGTCGGGACGATCGGCTACTTCCACTACTACCTCGGCGCGCGTGGTTGGATCGGCTTCTCCAACTCTTCTTCTTCGCGCTGCGCGTCTAGTGGTAACGATCTATGATCCTCCTTAGCATGATGTCTGGTGTGCGCGGTAGAAATTTTTTATTTTCTGCTATCGTAGCCTACGCGCGTTCCTTCAGAAGCTTGCGTCACTGCCATGTCCGGCCACCTGCCCTCCTCACCGCCCCGCTCTTCCACCTTATAAAAGCACCGGTAGAAGCCCTAAAACGCACCGCCCGAGCTCCCACCGACCCCACTTCTCAATTGCTCGCTCCTACACCCTCCCCGGGACACCTGGAGTACATCCCCACCATCCTCTGAGCTCGCCGATCCGTCTCCGGTGCCAGCGACGATCCTTCACCGAGGGCTCCGCCGCCACACACCGCCGCCCTACCTCGGCGCCTCCCGTCCGCCGCCGGCCCCACCGACGGCTTCCTCGTGACACCGGTGTTCCATTTTGACCGCCACCGCCAGCCCTCCGGCAGCCCACCGCCGACCGCACCGCCGCCCATCCTCGGTCCCGAACTCCTCTTCCCCGGCCTCTGCTACCGCATACCTTACGAAGATAAAGCGCCCCTTATAGGTAAGCAACACCCAAGAGAACTCCTGGCTAGCAGTGCTGCGCTAAAAATCCACCCTGGCCGCCCGCGTTCCAGCCTCCGCTCCGCAGCGCCGGGGTGTGATTTTTGGCTTTTATTTTGTTGCACACAGGACTGTACAGAGAGTGAGAAATGGTGTATAGGAGTATGTACTAACTCTTTTGGCATGGATAGTTAGCATGTGCCATAAAATGTTGCATATATATATATACACACACATATCCATGTGTGTATATATGTGTATATATAATGGATAACCCTTTCTAAATCTTTAACAAATAAATTTAGTTAGTGGTTAAACATAACCTAAAATGGCACATGTAGTAGCAAATATCCTATGAAACCTTGTGCAATAATTCCTACAACTCCCAACTAAAGGTATTTTAGGAACTTTTGATTATGGATATTTATCGTGTGCTAGAAAATAATACTTAGGTATAGATATAACATGAGTAATTCTTTTAGCTCTCGGTCAAGTGAGAGGGTTTAGTAATAGTATGATTAGGGTAAATGCTCACATAAGATAATGACCCATTAAACAAAGGGTGTAGAAATTAACCATTAGCAAGATAGGCTATAAGATATTATCATAACCTAGGCTATGACATCCAAATATAATTAGAGAATGTGTTATATAAAAATGACTATGGTTAAACTTTAGCTAATTGAAATGGGATTATTTGGGCATCAAAAGCAAATAAAGTAAATCTCTCAAATTGTCTAAATCCCATGTCTAACTAATGAAACCTGAAAACTTGAAATTGGAGTTATGGATTTTCTGTTGAATGTTTATTTGGTTTTCTGATTGCCTTGTCTTTTTATCCAAATTTTCACGCACGTTAAAAATAGCGTACGAGGCTCAGGAGGAGGAAGCCGAGGCAGCAGCTCTAGAAGCTTCAGACAACCAAGAACCAACCCACTGTGACCAAGGCGAGTCAAAACTTTGATCATATTGAACCTACATTTTCTGCAAATCTACTTTTGTTTAAATTATCAAATTGCATGCTGTTATTTCATATGCAAATACATGTTTGTTTGAAGATTCTAGTTATATACCCATTATTCGACTTACTAGTATTATATCTCCTTTGAAACATTTGAATATCTGAGCATTGTCACCCTAGCAAAATTATAATGGTAACTTTTCAAAAATAAGTCCATAACTATATGCCATGCTTAGTATTGCTTAGATAATCGGGCGCACCAAAAATGCCCCAAATCATCACTTTGAATCACGAGAAATTAGTTTGGGCAGTCATGGTGGAAATGACTGGTATATTTGGTTATGGATATTTTATGCTCCCAAAAACCTCAAGTTGCTGAATTATCTGGGCGGATGGTCTGAGGGTGTGTGTGTGGTGCAGTGGAAGCACAAAGTGGATAGTGGTAGAACCGCCCAGATAACCCTAAGGACCGAATCTTGTGATGACCTCCCAGCGTACAACAAGTACAACCACAAGCTGGCAAAGTATAGGCAGGGCTAACTAATTTGCATCGACTTAGTAAGGGTTGCGCCGGTGTGACCATGGGCAGGTAGAGGGTGGCCACATCCTCCGACGTGACAGCGCAAGAGGGGCCTTCTGGAAGGGTGGTCGTACCCCGAAGGAAGTGGAAGCCTTAGCGGATGTAACTCTACTAGGAAAAATGCATTGTAAATGTCTTGTGGTAGTCTACTCAACCGCATGGCTAAGGAATCATGTGGGCAACGAGTGGATTTATCTCTTGTGGGTAAAGTGTGCAAACTCTGCAGAGTCAAAAACTATTCGAATAGCCACGCCCACGATCAAGGGTGGACATGGGACCTTAACTAGATATAGTTCTGTTTCAAAAACTTTGTGGGTGGAAATGGTAAAGTGGAGGGCAGAGAAAGGTCCTTATTTATGTTGCCCTGGGTGTTGCCCCAGTGATAAGTTAAGCGGTTATAACGCTGAAGGAGTAAGCATATGGTGTAGAGGCCATGTAACGGTGGATGGAATCTGGATCGCTATTATTATTGCATTCTTTCGCACCTTATGTTTCAGTTCAAATTGCTAGGTCTCAGATCATTTCTATGTATCCTATTTTTAAAAAACAATTTATGGCAAATAAAATAACCCGAGCCTCTCCTTTGTTAAGCCATGCATACTATTTATTTGCATTCTGTGTATTAGCTCGCGGAGCGCGGTGGATTGTGCTCACACTCGCATTACCAAAATCAGATTCAAGAGTCCAGGAGCACTATGCATATGAAGATGCCCCCGCTACGGAAGGAGGGATCAACGATGAGAACTAGGGCGCCTCTTGCGTGTTTTAAGTCCTAGGTAGATAGACTATGGTATAGTGTGCCTATAATTATTGCCCTGACTTGGTAATAATCATATGGCACATATTTACCCCCAATCGCTGCCTGCGGATTAAAGGTCTACCTTGCTTTTGCTTCCGCTGTTAAACTTTTGTAATATGAACATTTGGCCTGATCGGCCCTTATGTAAAATCATTGCCCGACGTGGTATAATTCAAACTCAGCCATGTAATATTATTGTGTGATTCATGCGATGTATGAAATGATGCAGCAATGTACCTGTGAGTACTATCTACTGATCTAGGGAATAGTGTAGGGTTTCACAGGAGATTCTGGATTGAAAAATCTGGGTTTGACAACGCTGGTATCAGAGCATACGCCTGTAGGATAAAGCCATAGAATGGTTATTAGGAAGAGTTCATGTTCACAATTTTGAAAATCTATAAAAAGGGTTTCTAAAAATATAGCGTATTATTTCCTTCCGTATCCTTCCTAGATCTGTTCTACCCCACCCTTCATTGTTATTTTGAAAAGATACTGACACTAGTATCGCGTAATGCGAGCACTAACCATCATAGTTGTGGTGGTTATGTTATGTTTTCCCCAGCTATGTAATCGTACTACTACGAATTCCAAGTGTTTAGTTGTAATCGTGAAGTCCAGCTTGGTCTATGGGCTATAAAAAGCTGGCTATGTGATCTATTGTTTGTGTTTAAAAATGGCCTTGTGTTTAGAATCGTTTTGTCATTTATCTTATTCGATTTGGTTCTTTTTATGTGATTGTTTTGGGTTGACGTTTCCCCCACTTGACTAGTACTAGCCTCTAAGTTATAAAGCTATACCTGCAGATGGCTAGTCAAAGGATTCTCGCGCCCAGGCTGGTACAAACCCCGGCATGCAGGCTGAAGTTGATGCCAGTCAAGAGGCGCAACATGTAGGTCGAGGAAGAGGCCCAAGTCAAGGGGTAAATCTCCCACCCCCGCCGGCCGACCCATCTATGGCCCAAATAATGGCGCAGCAAACACAACTCCTGCAAACCATCTATGCAGGTCAGCAGCCTAGCGCCAACACCCACAGCTCAGACCATGGTGATTGCATAAGAACCCATCCCCTCACATTCGCGGGAGCAGATGAGCCCTTGGAGGCAGAAGACTGGCTAAGGGAGACTGAAAGGAAGCTCCGCTTGGCCAAGATTGCAGATAATGACCAAGTTATCTTCGCTACCCACCAGCTTCAGGGAGCTGCAGCTGCATGGTGGGAAAATTATCTGGCAGCTAAGGGACATGACGACACCCCCGCCGGAGCTAACCCAGAGGTTATTCCATGGACTGAGTTTAAGGCGGTTTTCAAGGCCAATTTCATTCCAGCTGGGGTTATGCGAATGAAGAAGAATGAGTTTCGTACCTTGAAGCAAGGAAACATGTCAGTCGACGAGTACCTCACCAAGTTCAATCAGCTCGCCCGCTACGCCCCAAAGGATGTGGCGGAGGAAGAGGAGAAGATTGACAGATTCTTTGAGGGGATGAACGAGGAGCTGCGAGTGCAGTTTATTGTACAAGACTTCACCAGCTTTCATCAGCTAGTGAATAAGACTTTGATCCTAGAGAATGAGAGGAGAACCCTAGAAGTCAGCCTCAAGCATAAGCAAGTGGCTCAGCAACCCCAGGGAAGATTTGTTCAGAAGCTCTTTAACAACCCCTCTTTCTCAGGATCAGTTCAGCCTAAGAGTCCCATTCCACCACCCCGTCCGAATGATGCTCCTTCTGACTCACGACTGCAGCCGCCCACTAGAACCAACCCAGCTGCCTCCCTCAAGTGCTACAGCTGTGGAGAAAAGGGCCACTTTGCCTATCGCTGCCCGCAACGACAGAATTCTCTAGTGAAGTTCAATCTAGGGTCCACTCCCGCCCGAGGACAAGCATCAGCACCCAGCAAAGGGAACCAGACCCCTCAGGCCAACAAGTCAGCCTCAACCCCCAACCGTGGTCGAGTCAACCATATCACCGTGGAAGAGGCTAAGGAGGCTGTCGGAGTTCTGATGGGTACGTTCTCTGTCAACTCCATACCAGCACAAGTTCTTTTTGATTCTGGGGCTTCGCACTCGTTTATATCAAGGAGATTTGTGGATAAGCTAGAGCTGCCCACTTAACTGTTGTCACTTAGCTCTCCTGCGGGAATTATTAATGCCACCTTAGTATCCCCTGGTGTAGTGATTACCATGGAAAGGTTTGGTTTCCTAGCAGACTTAATAGTGTTGCCCACCCAGACCCTGTGCACCGCCTTCTTACCCTCGGGCATCCTACTTCGCGGTCATAGGAAAAGCTTATTTTTGGAATTGTGTGATTTTTGTGTCACCCCAGCTCCCTGAGTGTGCTCTTTTGAAGTTAGAGTGGGATTAGATTACCTTATCCCCACGACTCCATCCTTATCTCATGCTATTCTCTCTCATCCTATTGCTGCAAACCCAGCTAGATCTACCAAAGCAAAGCAATAGATAGCCACAGCCAAGGCAATTAAGGATAAGAGGAGCCTTCGCAACTTTTCAACTAAAAGCCCCAACTGGCACAAGGACCAAGACTCGAGGCTCTGTCCTACTAACATTCTTTCCTTACCTATCGGGATAGCCCATAGGTCAAATTGCCACCAACCATAATAACAATCGTCATTTATTTAAGGGGGATAGCACTATGAGACAGAACTGGCGAACAACTACTACGATGTGTATTTTTGGAATTTCAACAACCTGGACTTAGGGCTAATCAGACTATAAGGAGATATTGGCACTAAATTTGGAGATCGTGGATCAAGGCACTCTAGCAGCCATGGAAATCCAACCAAGCATAGAAGAGCGGATTATGGTCGCTGTAACATCCCAAAATTTGCCTACTGGAAAATTTTAATTTCAAATTATTTATTTTAAAGTATTTGGACTTTATTTGGCTTTTAATTGATTTTCTGGAGTTTAAAACCTATTTTAAAAATTAAAAAGTATTTTAAAGTATGAAAATTAAATACCAACATTAGTTGAAAATAATTTTATTAAGTCCAAAATATCTCCAGAAGCTTCTGTAAATTTTTTTGGAATTTTTGGAGGTATTTTCATATTTTTCTGAGGCCTAAATAATTTCCTAGCCTTTCCTGAAAATATAAATCAAATTCTAAAATCAAAATTCCAAACCCTCCCTCCAGCCGACGCGTGGACGGCCCAGACCGCCCGTCGCGCTCGGCCTAATCCCGCCGCTTCTCTTTCTCCTCCGCTGCGGTCCGCCCGTCGCCCACCCCGCCTTCCCTCCTCGGCCGGCACGTGGCCAGCCCGATGTGCGCCACGCCACCGCGCGGGCCATCCAGCTGCCCGCTCTTTTCCCTCTCCCCTCTCGCTGCCTCGCGGGCCCCGCCGTCGCCGCTGCGCTTCGCTCGCTGCCGTCCGCCATGCTGTCAGACGTCGTCTTCCGCATGAGCCGCCTTCCTTTCTCTCCTCCCCTTTCCTTTCTTCGCCGGCCAACCGAGTTCCCCGCGGATCCGGCCTTACCTTCCTCGCCTCCCTCCGGTTTTGGAAACCCCGAGCACCCGCGCGACCAAATCCCCAAACCCCCGCGCCTCCCTTCCTTCTCTGCCCCCTATTTCTTTCCTTCCCCTCTTCCTTCCTTTTTCCGCCGCCAACACCGGCGAGCAATTGCCGCGCCTGTGCCCCCTCCGCCCCTATAAATAGCGCCATCGGCTCTACCTCTCTCCGCACCACCTCCCACCGCTCTCCCTCTCTCTTCCCCGAGCCTCGAGTGCCCCGCACCGAGAGCTTCCCGTGCGCGCCCGGTAATTTCTCCGGCGAGCAATCGCCGCCGCCTCGATCTTCCCCAGAGCCCGCCGCCGCCTCCAACGTCTTCCCCGTGCACCGGCGACCACCCTTAGCCCCTCGGCCGAGCCTCCCCGCCGCCGGAGCACCGTCGCACCGGAACACCCGAGCCCGCTCCGCCACTTCCTCGCCGCCAGCCACCTCCGCTCGTCCCCGAGCCTCGCCAACCCCATCGCCGATCCGCCGCACCGGACCTCGCTTTGGACCTCACGAAACTCTCCGGCCACCCCCGCGCGGCACCGTCGCCGCCCGCCACCTCGCGGCCCCTCCAAAGCAGTACCCCTCAAAGGGTTTACCTACCTGTATGGGTAGGCAACGCCTCCGACCGATCGGCTAGCGCCGATATCCTTTCCCCGGCTCCTCGGCTGCTCGAGCCCCGGCCCGCACGCTAAGGTTGAGCCTTTCCTTTATTTTTCCCGCACCGACACTGGGCCTCGCATGTCGGCGGCTGCCGCCCACGCCGCCCGCGCGCGCTAGGCCCCACTGTCTGCGCTAGCGACATATGGGCCCGAGCCCGCAGGGTCCCACATGTCAGAGGCTGGTCCAGTGGGCTCACTGCCAGTGGGTCCCAACTGTCATAGGCTCAGAATAAAATAATAAAATAAAAGATTAAAATTTAAATGCTGCTAGTGGACCCCACCTGTCAGAAATTTCATAATTTCTGGATTTATTCAAACTAAAAATTTCAAATGAGCATAACTTTCTCATTTTAAATCCAAATTCAGCCATTCAAATTTCTAAATTCGTCTAAAATCATAATCTATCCAATTATGGCCTCTATTTGAATTTTTGATTTTATTTGAATTTTGTTTGTATTTATTTGTTTTGTTGCTCTGTCTTTTCGCGCGTAGAGTCCAACGTTGTCGAAGACCTCTCCACTCCGCAGCAAGAAGACCCAGAGAGCGGGCAAGAAGGCAAGTCTCCTTTGATCATCTTGAACCTATGATTTTGAAATGTTTAATTATTTTAAATTATGTGCATTGCTATTTACATAAAACATTAGTTCAAATCTTAAGGTATTAGTTAATCCAATCCTTGTTATGCCCTCAATTGAAGTTGAATGCCATGTACCTTTGTAACCCTAGAATTTCCTTTGTCTCAATAATGAGAGTATTATAATTATTTGTGAATAGTAGAATGGTAGTATAATGCTTAGTCACGCTATTTAATACCTTTGAAATCTTGAAAATGGGAAATTATGATTTGTTGTAATAACCTTGTGTTTATAAGTCTAGTGGTGATTGGAGTTGCCACTGATCCTTTAAAATAAAATAAAATGTGAAAATTGATTTAGATTAGGGTGGATGGTTGGTTTGGGTTGGTGCGGCAAGCACGAGATCTTGTAAAGTGTATGTTCCACCCTAGTCAACTAAGGACCGACGCTTGTGTTTGTCCAGACTAAGCACTACCGTACAACCCTAAGTCTATATGGGTACGACCTAGCTGATTAACTCATGATAGTCTAGTTTAGGTGCCACCAGTGGAAAGTGGGTGCCGAGGATTTCTTGGTTATTCACAAGTGAGGGATGTGGATTTACTGTACTCATATGGTACAAGAGGGCTTGGATTGGGCAGATTTAACCCTCTCATGGTGAAACCTCGTGAGTGGTGTCTAGCTAGTCTAGAGTGAGGTAAAGGCTTTGTGATAATTTATCGTGTCTCATGCCAAAGGAAGCGTGGTATTTGTTAAGATAATTTGTCTCTTAGGGGTAAAGTTGTACAACCTCTGCAGAGTGTCAAACTATTCGAATAGCCGTGCCCACGGTCAAGGGCGGGCAAGGAATGCATTCACATGGTAGATTTTTGGTTTTGGTTTTAAAATCAAAGTTTTTGTATTTTGAGAGTGGAGGGAACTCTCAGAAGGGTATCCTGGCAGTTGGAGCCAGAGAGGGTGGATGGAACCCGTAGTTTTAAACTTGACCAATTGTAATTGGTAGCTAGTGTTGGTAGATGGAACCTTCACTATAAAGTTAATGATAGTTTTGTTAAAGCATTTACTTTATTAACTTGATGCCTTCGAAAAATAATTAGTAGTAATTGAAATCAAAACATTGCTTTGTGCAAAAGAACCATATAGTCTTCCTTTGTCAAGCCTTGCATCTATTGCATTTTCCCCAAGACTTGCGGAGTACTTTCTGTACTCACATGCTGCACTCAAAAATAATATTCAGAGGAATACGAAGCCCAAGAAGGTGACTACGACTACTTCTCGGGTGGACTCGACGAAGGATTTCCAGAGTACTAGGTCGCGCTTCCCCAGTCAATTGCCTGTGGCGTATTGATGGGTCTCCGCTGAATTTATCTTGCTTCCACTGTGTTTCGTGTGTGCGAGGTCTTGAAACCTCATTTATAATAATGAGACCTTTCGGTCAGTACTCTTTAATATTGTAATAAGACGTTGATGGTTATGAATCATTTCTGTTTAACTGTGTGCACTAGTTTTGATCTGGGACTAGTGCTGTAATACACAGAGGGTCCGGATTTGGAAATCCAAGGTCCCGACAGAGATGGTAGCAAGAGGATCCAACTGTTTTGAGGCTAAAAAGATTGATGGAAGTTGGGGATTATGTCTCCCTGAAGGTGTCCCCCCTTGTGAGGAGTCAGAAGATTTAAAGTCAAAAGCAAGCTCGCCTCGCGCTATGTTGGGCCATTCCCAATTATGGCCAAGAAAGGAGAAGTAGCCTACCAACTAGAGTTTCCCACAAGCCTAGCAGATGTACACGATGTCTTCCATGTATCCCAACTTAAGAAATGCCTTCGAGTACCAGAGGATCAAGCACCGTTGGAAGCTGTTGAACTCGAGAGTGACCTGACTTACAAGGAGCGGCCTATCAAGATTTTAGACACAGTAGAAAAGAGGACTAGAAATCAAACCATCCGCTTATGTCGTGTCCAATGGAGCCACCACACTAAGAAAGAGGCCACCTGGGAACGTGAAGATCAGCTGAAGAGAGATTACCCACAACTGTTCACAGCCTAGGCTGAATCTCGGGGTCGAGATTCTTTTTAAGGGGGGTAGGTTTGTAACACCCTGGAAAAATTTAAATCTGAAATATGTGGAGCTTTTGAATTGTTTTGCAATGTGTTACATTTGAATTTGAAGTTTATGGGATTTTCTGAAAAATTTGGAGAATGATTCCAAAGGTTAAAAGGAACAACAAGAAAACAAACATTTTTAAACAATAGAGAATTAAAAATTTAAAATAAGAATATGAAAAGATGATCCATAAGAGGCAGGGAGAGAATTGAGTTTAAACATAGAAATTTATCTTAGAAAATAATGCACATGAGAATATTGGCAATACATGAACAAGTAAAACAATAACAGATAAAATAATAAAATGGGTACAAGTGAAATATGTGTGTGTGTGTGTATATATATATATATATATATATATATATATATATATATATATATATATATATATATATATATATATATATATATATATATATTCAACTAATTTTATTCCAAGGTTGGTAGTAATGAAGACTTACATGAAATCAAGGGGAAGAAATATGTAATCACATGTAGGTAGGAGTATATGTATAAATATGCAATTGTAGATATGAAAGCATAATTGGGAACTCTATCAAAATGTATAGGTGTTTGAATACATCAGCAAAAGGGTAAAATTTTAATTAAGGGAAGAAGTGGAAATAAAATCAACAAAACAAATACATAGAAATGAATAAATAAAAGGAAAAAAGAAAAAATTATTAAAAATTAAAATAAAAATGGGCCGGCCAGCCAGACGACCCCTCTTCTCCTTTCTCTCCCGCGCCCAGCCCAGCCGGCCCACCCCGGCGCCCCGTTTTTCCTCTCCTCCCCCAAGCGGCGTTTGGACAGGGGCGAAGCCCTCCGTTCGGACCGCTCGCCCGCGGTCTCCTCCCGGCAGCTCCCTTCGGACCGCCGGACAGCCACGCCACTCCCCGCCCACGTCACATGGCCCCCGCACCATCTCATCACCACGGAGGCGCCCCGTCAGCTCTGCAGCCACCAGCTCCCGTCTATTCCCCCTTTTCCCGTGCGGTCGCCGCCGAGGAAGCCGCGGCACTCCATCCCCTGCTGCACGACCCTGTCCTCAGGCCGTCGTCATCTACAACTGCTCTCTACCAGCATTAAACGGGGGAGTCCGGTCGGGCAGTATCCCTGTAGCCATGCCGAAGCTTGCGTCGCTGCCATGTCCGGCCACCTGCCCTCCTCGCCGCCCCGCTCTTCCACCTTATAAAAGCACCGGTAGAAGCCCTAAAACACACCGCCTGAGCTCCCACCTTCTCCCCTAGCACTCAATCGGACCCCCGTGTTCTATTTCTCGCTGGCGCCCTCCTCTTCCCCAAGTCCGGCCGCCGAGCAAAACCGCCGATCCCCAACCCCACTTCTCAATTGCTCGCTCCTACACCCTCCCCGGGACACCTGGAGTACATCCCCGCCATCCTCCGAGCTCGCCGATCCGTCTCCGGTGCCGGCGACGATCCTTCACCGAGGGCTCCGCCACCGCCCTACCTCCGGCGCCTCCCGTCCGCCGCCGGCCCCATCGACGGCTTCCTCGTGACACCGGTGTTCCATTTTGACCGCCACCGCCAGCCCTCCGGCAGCCCGCCACCGACCGCACCGTCGCCCATCCTCGGTCCCGAACTCCTCTGCCCCGGCCTCTCCTACCGCATACCTTACGAAGATAAAGCGCCCCTTACAAGTAAGCAACACCTGAGAGAACTCCTGGCTAGCAGCGCTGCGCTAAAAATCCACCCAGCGCCGCGTTTCACCTCGCTCCATGATGCGCTGTGGTGTGATTTTTGGCTTTTATTTTGTTGCGCACAGGACTGTACAGTGAGTGAGAAATGGTGTATAGGAGTATGTACTAACTCTTTTGGCATGGATAGTTAGCATGTGCCATAAAATGTTGCATATATATATATATACACACATATCCATGTGTGTATATATGTGTATATATAATGGATAACTAATGAAACTCGAAAACTTGAAATTAGAGTTATGGATTTTCTGTTGAATGTTTATTTGGATTTCTGATTGCCTTGTCTTTTTATCCAAATTTTCGCGCACGTTAAAAATAGCGTACAAGGCTCATGAGGAGGAAGCGAAGGCAGCAGCTCTAGAAGCTTCGGACAACCAAGAACCAACCCACTGTGACCAAGGCAAGTCAATACTTTGATCATATTGAACCTACATTTTCTGCAAATCTACTTTTGTTTAAATTATCAAATTGCATGCTGTTATTTCATATGCAAATATATGTTTGTTTGAAGATTCTAGTTATATACCCATTATTCGACTTGCTAGTATTATATCTCCTTTGAAACATTTGAATATCTGAGCCTTGTCACCCTAGCAAAATTATAATGGTAACTTTTCAAAAATAAGTCCATAACTATACGCCATGCTTAGTATTGCTTAGATAATCGAGGGCACCAAAAATGCCCCAAATCATCACTTTGAATCATGAGAAATTGGTTTGGGCAGTCATAGTGGAAATGACTGGTATATTTGGTTATGGATATTTTATACTCCCAAAAACCTCAAGTTGCTGAATTATCTGGGCGGATGGTCCGAGGGTGTGTGTGTGGCCCAGATAACCCTAAGGACCGAATCTTGTGATGACCTCCCAGCGTACAGCAAGTACAACCACAAGCTGGCAAAGTGTAGGCAGGGCTAACTAATTTGCATCGACTTAGTAAGGGTTGCGCAGGTGTGACCACGGGCGGGTAGAGGGTGGCCACATCCTCCGACGTGATGGCGCAAGAGGGGGCTTCTGGATGGGTGGTCGTACCCCGAAGGAAGTGAAAACCTTAGCAGACATAACTCTACTAGGAAAAATGCATTGTAAAGGTCCTGTGATAGTCTACTCAACCGCATGGCTAAGGAATCATGTGGCGCAACGAGTGGATTTATCTCTTGTAGGTAAAGTATGCAAACTCTGCAGAGTCAAAAACTATTCGAATAGCCGTGCCCACGGTCAAGGGCGGACATGAGAACTTAACTAGATATAGTTCTGTTTCAAAAACTTTGTGGGTGGAAATGGTAAAGTGGAGGGCAGAGAAAGGTCCTTATTTATGTTGCCCTGGGTGTCGCCACAGTGATAAGTTAAGCAGTTATAACGCTGAAGGAGTAAGCATATGGTGCAGAGGCCATGTAACGGTGGATGGAATCTGGATCGCTATTATTATTGCATTCTTTCACACCTTATGTTTCAATTCAAATTGCTAGGTCTCAGGTCATTTCTATGTATCCTATTTTAAAAAAACAATTTATGGCAAATAAAATAACCCGAGCCACTCCTTTATTAAGCCATGCATACTATTTATTTGCATTCAGTGTATTGGCTCGCAGAGCACGGTAGATTGTGCTCACGCTCGCATTACCAAAATCAGATTCAGGAGTCCAGGAGCACTATGCATATGAAGATGCCCCCGCTGCGGAAGGAGGGATCAACGCTGAGAACTAGGGCGTCTCTTGCATGTTTGAAGTCCTAGGTAGATAGACTATGGTATAGTGTGCCATAATTATTGCCCTGACTTGGTAATAATCATATGGCACATATTTACCCCCAATCACTGCCTGTGGATTAAAGGTCTACCTTGCTTTTGCTTCCGCTGTTAAACTTTTGTAATATGAACATTTGACCTGATCGGACCTTATGTAAAATCATTGCCCGATGTGGTATAATTCAAACTCAGCCATGTAATATTATTGTGCGATTCATGCGTTGTATGAAATGATGCAGCAATGTACCTGTGAGCACTATCTACTGATCCAGGGAATAGTGCAGTGTTTCACAGGAGATTCTGGATTAAAAAATCCGGGTTTGACACACACCTCGTAGTTTTATATAGTTTCTCTAAGCCTCCTCCAAAGTAAAATAGGAATCATCTTGACTCCTCTAGAGCGGAGTAAGAATCCTATTTTGAAAAGAAGTAGAAATCCTAATTCAATTAGAACTTGTCTAGGAATCCTTGTAGCATATATCTCCAAGTTATATTACAGAAGAATAGGATATTAAGTCACTCAACAATCATTTTTTGTAAGACTCAATGGTGACGAATCATTTGTTGGTGGGTCGAGATCACGATAGCGACTCTTTGAAATTGTGCATCATATAATGCAGAGATTGGCTAGGCTACTGACTTGTAACTTGTAAGCGCTGCATGGTGTACTGGGTAACTAATTAGGCGATGGTGAAACATGTGATCTCCTTGCAAGAATAATCAGCTTAGGCAATTCACATTATGAAACTGCACAAAAGAGTTAACCAAACTGTATATTGAATTATTGATCAGACAATTCTGTACCATTTACTTCACGACCGGTAGTAATTTAAGGGATGATTGATACGTTTCATATGAACACTTGCGTAAATTTGAAGTAAATAAGGTTTGCTAATTGACCATGGAAAAGTTTGTTTACAGGATGGTAACACAGTCATCACACTAGCATTTGCATTTGTAGCCTGCTGTAATCTTTATAGATTAACAGATCACCCTGCATCTCAAACGTTCATCACAGAAGAAGAAAAAGATCAGAGGAAGCCTCAAAATTATACTGCCCCTGTTCTTTCCTGTGTTCTTCAGTCAGGTTTCATCTGGAAATTACGCAATTCTTCAGTGGGATTTCTTCAATCAAATTAAGAAACAGAGCCGAGTCCCCCTGCATCTTCGCTGGAAACGTAAGAGATAATTCTCTCCAATCCAAAGCTCACCTGGTAATCACTCAGATATCAAAGAAAGAGATCGATACCATCACCTGGTCATACACAAGAAATCCACAAGGTAGCCATCTTGAACAAGAAAGGGAGACGATTCTCTTCAGAGAAAGAAGACCAAATTTAACCAAAGTGCGATACTGCGATTGCGATTACGATTCAGGTAAATCATCAGTTCATCCCAGAAACCGAGGAGTCCAACATTAGCAAGTCAAGATAAATCATATACACATGCCCATCCATGACCCATCCATCCATCGATCACCACCACTACTACTCATGAACATGACGCCTACTACACCTCCAAATTATTCAAGAACTACTGACACGGAAAGCAGCCAAAGAAAGTTGCCAACTTGCGAGTGTGCGATCGATCAGGCCGGAAGACCCCAAGGGAAGGAGAGCGAGGCGGACGGGGGCGGAGGACGAGGCCCGGCCGCCTACTCGTCGTCGCCGTCATGGGCCTTCTTCTTGCTGGCGGAGGCGGCGCCCGCGTCACCCTTGTTGCTGCGGTCGCTGATGCTGCTGTTCTTGGAGGAGCCGGAGAGAAGGTCGAGGTCCTCGTCGGCGTAGCCGTCGGCGCCCTCCCAGGTGAACTTGCCGCCGCGGCCGCCCTTCTTGGGGTCGCCGCTCATCCCGGAGGCAGACTTGCGGTCGCTGCGGTGGTCCGCGGACACCTTGTACGGGTTCCGGCTCTTCTTGCCGCCGTCCATCGCCGGCCGCCCCCTTCTCTTTTCTCCCCGGCAAAAAGGCTTCAAAGGGAATGGAAGAAACCGCGCTATCTGTTTCGCTCGCTGCTTGTTTTGGGATTCAGGTTTTGGTAGGTTTATTTATGCAGGGGAAGAGGAGAAGGGTTGGTATTAATCGGAGAAGATTGGCCTTGGCATTGGCATTGACCGGTAACTTGCAGAAGATTCTTTTTGGCAGAAGCTTATAGTTAGATTTATGATTTTTGGGTTATTTTATAAGAGATTAGAGAGTAACAAAAACTCACGTATGGTTTTTATCGATATAAATAAAGTCGGTACAGTATATACTACAATTAACTAGTAGACTCTATCTTAAAAAGATACTCTATTTAAAAATTAGTTATCGTAGAAAAGTCACAAAACAACATTTAAAAACTAAAAAGTGTTAGGAAACCTGGACTCTATCTAGAGTCCTGATCTAATTGGGCACCCCCACTATAGACTATAAATAGGGACCTAAACCCCCCTCATTATGTACCCCGATGCAATCTAAAGCAATAAAGAAAGACCAGGAGTTCTCTCTACCTCTCTGTGTTCAATCTATTATTCTGTGATTCTGTGATTGATTCGTTCTTGTTCTAAGCAGAGGAATCGTTCGGACTGGTCTCCAGCATCGGTTCCTCAACACGTTATTAGCACGACTTCGCTCCGGTGAACGAGGTAATCATCGAAGCACAGATTGAATTTTCTAGATCGCTTTTTGAATCTGTATTTTCTTTTTGCGTTCTAGATTGAAATTCTACGGTGCAAATCCGCCCTAATCTACCGCAAGCAGACTTGAAGTCGCCGGCACAATACCGATCGGTAGATTGTGAAACGGGGTAGATGTTGATTGCACTGTAGAACGATGCAAATCCGTCCTAATCTACCATGGAGCGATCTGAAATCGCGGTACAATGTCGATCGGTAGATTCGTAAAAGGGCGGATGTTGATTGCATCATAGAAACAAGAAATTTATGCATTTTTCTCGCTTGGTAATTGCACGAGAAAAGAAACCAGCATCGTTTTCTCGTTCGGTCATCACACACAAAAACGGGGAGAAAGAATCCCACGCGGTGGCCTGCGTGGCCGCCGATGCGTGAAGACCGACGGCTCACCGCCGGCTCAGTAGTTGCCGGCCGATCGCGCATGGGAACCACCGCCCGGCGCCGCCCGCCCCGCATGGTTGGTTGTCCCGCTTGGCACCGCCCGCCGCTGGGTAGACGCGTTCGGCACCGCCGCGGCCCGCCTCTCCGTATCCGCCGCCGCCGCACGCGGCCTCCGCGCCCCACTCACCCTTGGCTCGGCGAAGCCGCATGGCCGCCGTGTCCGCGCACTTCGCCGAGCGCGCCGCTGGCTCCTCGATGCGCGCGCCGCCCCGCCTCGGCTTCGCCGCCCGCATGGCG
Source organism: Dendrocalamus sinicus (assembly GCA_036346575.1). NCBI lineage: Eukaryota > Viridiplantae > Streptophyta > Magnoliopsida > Poales > Poaceae > Dendrocalamus > Dendrocalamus sinicus. Next base: position 5,674,369 of record CM070653.1, on the reverse strand, counting down.
CGCGCGCCCCGCCGCGGCTTCCTCGCCGCCTCGGCTTCCCGCCGCCCGCATGGCGCCCGCCCGCCCCGCGCCTCGGCTCTCCGCCGCGCCAGATGCGCGCGGCCTGCTGACGCTCGGCTTCCGCGTCGCCGATCAGACGCGCCCGCCTGCCTCCTCGCGCTGCCACGCGGCCGGCCATAGCAAGACGTGCGCGCCTAGCAATGCCGCCGCCACCCGCATGAAACAAGGGTAGGGAAACCCTACCCCTGCAGCTCTTCTTGATCCGGTCGGATGGGCCAGCGGGGGATGGGCCGCGGGGGATGGGGGGGTTGGGCCAGGGGAGGAATTGATGGGCCGACGTGGGGGCAGGGAAAGGTGTGATGGGCCGGGAGAATGGGTGGGCCGGGGAAGGCTCGACCGGAAAAGAAAAAAAAGGGGTGGCTGGTGGGGGGCGCTGGCCGTTTTGTGAAAAGGCCCCCCGGGTTTGCGAGTATTACCTAAAGGCCCTGAAATTTGCATTTAAGTCCCGAATTTTGCAAAATAGGCCTCGTGATTCCGAAAATTGCGAATAAGCCCTCAAATTTACGAGCGGGTCCAGAATTTTGCAGAAAACCCCTCGGTAAATCAGAAAATTGCGCGAATTTTTCTCTGAACTGAAATTTTTGCGTAAAAACCTCTGAATTGCGTAATTTGTTGAAATTTCATATTTTAGCATAAAAGGCCTCTGGAATCAATTTTGCATCAATTTTTGCATTTGAAGCTTATTTATTTATGCCATTATTATTCTCTGTATTTTCTGTATTTATTTACTGTTTTTGGTTAATTGTAATTATTTTAATTGCTTTTAATCACTGAAATTAGCAGTAAAATTATAGAACACGCACAGAAAATTATGAAACATTATGGGAAACTATTGCACCACTTTATTTACTGTAGTAAATTTTCCATGCATCTTTACTGTGATAAACTTATTTTAGTTTGTTCATACACATGTAAATGATGGAATTTCAACCGGGAGTTCGAGGAGTCGCCCAAAGATGGTCGAAACTATCCGACATGGGCATCCGATGTCGAGATTGTGCTTGGGGCGGAAGCTCAGCGCAGACTATTGGGATAAGCGGACGTAAAGACGCTAGACCCACACCGAGGAGAATGATCGGGCACTTCATTTTTCAGCACCATCTCTCGCTCAACTCTCAAGAATGAGTATATGGCGAGAGAAATGCGCTAGCACTGGATCGCACTCAAGAAGCGGTTTGAGAGGCTCAAGTATACCATTCTTCCTCAAGCAGAGCAGGAGTGGATCAGACTGAGGTTTGCCGACTTTAAAACGGTCGGGGAGTACAATTCTGCCTTGCATAGGATTTGTACAAACCTTAAACTCTGTGGCAAGGAGATCACAGAGGACCAGAAGATCGAGAAGACACTGTCCACTTTCCACCCCAGTGCTGTACAGGTTGCCCGCAACTATCGTCAAAACGGCTACAAGGAGTATGCCGAATTGATTGATATGATGCAGGTAGCAGAGGCTCAGGACGAACTTCTCCGCAAGAATTACGTCTCGTAGCCACAAGGCAGCTCCGCTGGCCATGAAGCCAACGCTAGCAGCCTCAAGGTGCGAAAGCCCTTGATGAAGAAAAGGGGAAGAAGGGTAAGATCGTTGCCCAGAAAGGCAAGTCAGATGCTCCAAACGACAAAAAGGCTAAAAAGAGTGACAAGACCTATGACCAGCAGAACCAGGGTTGTTACAAATGTGGCAAGTGGGGACATTGGTCGCGGATATACAAAGCACCGCAACATGTCATTGATGCCCACCAAGCTCAAAAGAAGAATGGCAAAGGGCAGCCTGAAGCCCACTTTGCAGTCGTTGAGGGGGAGCAGCCTGAGCAGCTGCCGGAGATGATGGATGTTGAGTCCATCCCGGCAGCAGCACCCCCTTACGACTTAGAGGCAGCCACAGCCATGATCACTCTTGAAGAGAATGTCACTACTGAGGAAATAGCCGAAGAAGTCAATGATTTTCTAGTTGATTCCGTCTGATGCACAGAATGCATGAGACGTTAATTGTCATTTATTTTGTGTTAAATGGACAAGTTTAGAACTTGCATGGTTGGTGCTTTAGGATTTTGCTTTCCCATAATGGTTGGATGATTTTGGAATAAAGCATTCATTTATTCAGTTTATATTGGCATTATATGTTCTGATATTGGCGTATTTTATTTATGTGTTGAATGCCTTCTAATACATGTTAATTAAATACGTTATATTAGAACACGTGTGGCGCCCTATGGAGGAAGTATGTCTTGCCGACAACGCACAACGAATACCATCTTAAGAGAGACTAAGTATTTCGATCGATCCGTAAGAGCAATGGCGCCTTACGACAATCGCGGAAGCGATGCGTGTATAATCGGTTCCGGAAGAGCCACAATTATACTTCCCATGGGCACAACTTTGGTCATTGAAGAAGTCTTATTGTACCCGAATCGACTAGAACTCTCCTAAGTTTTAAGGATATTCGCGCCAATGGTTTCCACGTTGAGGCGACGAAGAGTACGGTAGGAATACCGCTCATCACGGCGCGAAGAGGATGGCAAAAGAATATTAGAAAAGCTTCCTTCACTTGAAACAGGCTATATTATACCACAATTAAAGCGCTGCAGCTGCATAATCGCTCAAAAAAAGTGTTTAGAAGCTCTGAACTCTTCTGTCTCTGGCATGATAGATTAGGCCACCCAAGTCTTAGGATGATGAGAAACATAATAAATAACTCACATGGGCATAATATTAATGTAAAGAATTTCCCGAATCATGAAGATTTTGTGTGCCCTGCATGTGCCACCGGGAAACTAATTACTAGACCCTCCACTCTGAAAGTGAAGGATGAAGTCCCTGCATTCCTGGAACGCATCCAGGGAGACATTTGCGGTCCCATTCAGCCCGTCTCAGGGCCGTTTAAGTATTTCATAGTGCTCATTGGCGCTTCTTGAAGTGGTCATATGTGGGTTTGTTGTCCACAAGAAACCACGCCTTTGCAAAATTGATCTCACAGATCATTCGCATCGTAAATGTGTTTCAGATCATCATATCAAGTCCATTCGAATGGACAACGCGAGAATTTACTTCAAAGGCATTTGATGATTATTGCATGGCGATGGAATTGCGGTTGAGCACTCGGCATCGCATGTCCATACTCGAATGGTTTGGCAGAGGCTTTAATTAAAAGAATTAAATTTATTGCCCGACCCCTCTTGCATAAAAGTAATTTGCCAACTACATGTTGGGGACACGCAGTCCTTCATGCAGCAAATCTCATCAACCTTAGACCTTCGGCCTACAACATCCATTCACCTATGCAACTAGCGCAAGGGTCACCACCGAAAGTTTCCCATCTTAGGAGGTTTGGATGTAAGGTTTATGTACCGATACCACCTCCGCAGCGAACTACAATGGGCCCACTCCGCAAGACTGGGATATACGTTGGTTATGAGACTGCATCCATAATCAGGTATTTGGAACCCATGTCTAGAGATTTGCATATTGCCAGCTTCGCTGATTGCATCTTTGATGAGGATAATTTCCTGTCATTAGGGGGAGGAAATCAACCCGTTGATGAAAAATGTCGGGAAATTACGTGGGAAGCCACAAGAATTCATGCACATGACCCGCGCACTAGTGAAACTGAAAAAGAGGTCCAGAAGATCATCGACTTGCAAGTATTAGCAAATCAACTGCCCGATCACTTTAGTGATTTGAAGAGCGTGATTAAGTCGCATATGCCTGCACGCAATGCACCGGAGAGGGTTGAAATACCAAAGAAAATTGAAGGTATCCCTAATCCCGTCCAGAGGCCTCAGAATAAAAGGACGAGAACTCCGGTTCCTCGAGTCCAAAGTAACCGGGGACGCCCGGTGAAAAAGGATAAAAGGGATTTATCACAGCCGATCATTGAAGTCCCCTAGAATGAGAAGGGGAGCCAATTGAGACCTGGCACAAGTATGACACCTTCCGAAAAGGGCATACCGGATCTGAATATCCCCATCGGCATGGATGTGTGCGCACACATCGGAGCCGAAAAACTAAAGGGACTTGCCACCGCAATTGAAAGAAGCGATGCGCAAGGTGAAGCTCCAAAAGAAGCAACTCATGAAGAAATAGCTATAAATTATGTGCACACGGGAGTCCCTGAATAGGACAACAGCTAATATCGATATCTACTTCGCAAAGAAAATTGCCACCATCATCGATCTTGATTCCGAGCCTGCATCGCTCGCTGAATGTAAGAAAAGATCAGATTGGGAAGATTGGAAGAAGGCAATAGCAACTGAATTGCTATCTCTGAATAAAAGAGAGGTGTTTGGGCCCGTATGCCGCACACCTCCCCACATACACTCCGTTGGGCACAAGTGGGTATTTGTTCGAAAGAGAAATGAAAGAAATGAAGTAGTGAGATACAAAGCAAGGTTGGTAGCCAAGGTTTCACTCAACGCCCCGGAGTTGATTACGAAGAAACCTACTCCCCAGTCATGAGTGGAATTACCTTTAGATACTTGATCTTAATGGCGGTGAATTTGAATTTGGAAATGAAATTGATGGATGTTGTGATGCATACCTTTATGGTAACTTGGATTCGAGATTTATATGAGAGTCCTGAAGGAATCCTCTCCCAACCAAGACAGAGCAAATAGAAATCTGTATAGTGTGAAACTCGAAAGTCACCGTATGGACTGAAACAACTGGAAGAATGTGGTATAATCGCTGAGCGACTTTCTCTGCAAGAAAGGCTACACGAACAATGAAGACTGTCCTTGTGTATTTATACGGCGATCCCGAATGGATTTCAGTATAATCTGTGTATGTAGATGATCTGAATATCATCGGGACAGCCAAGACATAAAAGAAGCAAGCTCCTACTTGGAGTCGAATTTGAAATGAAAGATTTGGGCAAGACCAAGTTTTGCTTAGGCTGCAGCTTGAGCATGTCCTCTGAAGGAGTCTTGGTACATCGGTCAACCTACACCGGAAGGTGCTCAAAGGTTTGGCTTTGAGAAGGTATTTCCTCGAAAGTACCGATGATCGGTAGGTCTTTACAGCAAGAAAAGATCCTTCCGACCAAGGGAAGAGGGGAGGAAGTCCGGGACCGGAATTCCTATACTTGAGTGCAGTGGGAGCACTCATGTATTTAGCAAACCGCACTAGACCGGACATTGCATTTGCCGTGAACTCATTAGTAAGGTGCAGTGCAGAGCCCACCAAAAGGCATTGGCGGGGCATAAAGGACATTTTCCGATACCTCCAAGGTAGCAAGGACCTCGATTGTTTTACGAAAGAATCAAGATCTGAACTTGATTGGCTATGCGATCTTTGGGTATCATCGGACCCGCATACCGCTAAGTCACAAACAGGCTATGTATTCTGTGTGGTGGAACCGCAATTTCATGGAAATCGTCTAAGCAAAGCTCAGTAGCTAGTTCGACGAACCACTCGTAAATTATAGCATCAGATGAAGCCGCACGAGTGCGCGCAGCTCCGCCGAATGGTTCACCACATCCAGCGATCATGTGGGATGAACATTGTGCAAACCCCACAATTATCTATGAAGATAATGCGCTTGCGTTGCACAAGTGCAAACGGGCTATGTGAAGAGTCATCTCACAAAGCATATCAACCCCAAGTTCTTCTATGCACATGAATTGCAAAAGATGGACGAGATTAAAGTACTGCATACTAAGTCATGTGAAAATCTCGCAGATTTATTCACTAAGTCACTCCCCGCATCTAGCTTTGAAAGGTGCGTGCGTGGAATTGGAATGATGAGACTTAGAGAAGTGCAGAATTCAGGGGAAGAATTCTCACAAGCCCGCTAATAAATCTTGATCATGAAGATTAAGTACCCAAAAATAAAGTCTTGCAGACTAAATGAATTTGGGTGAATTGTACTCTTTTTCCCTTGACGAGTTATCCATGAAGTTTCTCGACCAAGGTTTTTAATGAGGTAATTCGTGCATCGCAGCATCACATGTATCATGTACTCTTTCTCTAAATTTTTCCCACTGGGTTTTTATGGAGTTTTGATGACGCATGAACATATTGGGTGAGTGCCCAAGGGGGAGTGTTAGAAAACCTGGACTCTATCTAGAGTCCTGATCTAATTGGGCACCCCCACTATAGACTATAAATAGGGACCTAGACCCCCCTCATTATGTACCCCGATGCAATCTAAAGCAATAAAGAAAGACCAGGAGTTCTCTCTACCTCTCTGTGTTCAATCTATTATTCTGTGATTCTGTGATTGATTCGTTCTTGTTCTAAGCAGAGGAATCGCTCGGACTGGTCTCCAGCGTCGGTTCCTCAACAAAAAGAATAGGCCAAAACCGCAAGGTGGGGCAGTGTGTCAGCTAAAGTGTGGGTACTTTTTTGGCCGTATGACTTTTAGCTGACTTATACGAAATATTGATAACTATTTAAAAAAACTGTTTCAATAAATTATTTTAAAAAAACAATGAAGAAGGTATCCCATTATTTATTCGAGAAGCTATAAGGGTGTGATCGTTTCGGTTTCAGCTTCTGGCTTTCGGCTTATTTTTCACTATTCATAAATTTCGTCTTTTCTGAACTTTTGGCTTTTTGTTGAGCTTTTTTGCCGGTTCTTTTTTCCGTATTTGTTTGTATTATACGTAATGGGCTAACATATTTTTTTATATTTTTTTATTTTTTTAAATTTAATTATGCTAAATAAGCCTCTATCAGTTACAGTGTTTTTTCAGCCAACTACAGTGCTTTTCAGCCACTAGTAGTGTGCCCGTGCTAACACTACGGTAAAATACAAAACAAGATAAAATTTGTAAAAAATAAAACGAACAATTAGATTCATTAAGATTCACGTCTCATATATTGTATAACCAAATGGTTTTGTCACGTAATGAATGTCACATAAATACATGACCGGTCGGAACCACCCAACACACAATGCTCAAAAGCCTACGACTGATTCCCAGGTCTTGCGACCGCTTCGCGAGACCATACGACCGGTTAACAGAAGCTATGACCGTTTATCGCGTGATTTAAGCTACGACCATCTCATATAACAATGTGTGCACAAGCCATACGACCAGCTCCCACATGCTACGACCACCCAGAAGACCGTACGACCGACACCCAGACCAAACGATTGATCCTACGGGTCACACGACCACTTACGAGCTTGATGAGAAATTCAGGTGTGCCATCTTGATCTGCAGGTGGTCCCATCCAAGTGATCCCGTGAGAAAGAAACATGCGCACAGAAAGTTGGAATGCGCATGCCCTATATATAGCTTGGTGCACGAGGAAGCAAAATCCATGAGCAGCTCGCTGTTGCAATCTCCTTGATTTTTTGCGTTCTAAACCAACTTGATTTCCTTTTACCCTGTAACTTATCGCTTGAAGACAATGCAAACGAATGCCAAACTCTCTCTCTCTCTCCTTCCTTCGTTTTCTACTAATCCAATTCCTTTTTGGCTTGTTTGCTCCTGGCCTGCGCATGACATGAGTTCAGCACACACAACCGTATCGTGCCCGACGTGCACGTCTGGTTCCATGCATGGATGGACCGCTTGCCCAGGTTCATGCGTGTCTTGTTACACCAAGTTAGTTGACGATATTTGGGCCGCATCCTACAGATAGGGACAGAGGAAGTCAGTGTGCTGTAGCTGTGCGTGCTCTATCCTTATGGATCACTGTTCGTGTTTACTTGGGCTCTCATGTCCATCGCATCAAACTTCGGCCAAGAAAAAAAAGGAGAATAGATTGGATGGAATGTGTCAATCTTGTTTGACAAATGCGGCAGCAAATAGACTTGTAGTTAATCATGAAAAAGATGAGGCAGTGCAGACATCATTGTTTTTTACTTTATATAAGGAAGAAGTCCATTTTACCATTTCATCTCTTGCCCTGAGTCCAAAAACATACTCAGCTATAAAACTATTCGCTTTACACTGACGGAACCACTATCAAAACCAAAACAAAATTATCCATAGATTGGTTTCATAAGTAGTTTTTGACATATTAGTGACACATCATTGCTTTTGGCTATGTAGATAACCACATCACCGAACTTTGCCAACAAGACATCAGACATGGACATGTCACCGACCAAATCACCTTCTCACCTACCCTTCTTCCTCCTCTCTCCCGTTAGTATAACTGGTGGGCGTCGTAGTTTTGCTATCTTTTTTGCTAAGTATTCTTTACATATCCACATGGATGCCACGTCAATGAAACTTGCACACATTGATGCCAAGTTAGCCAAAACCAGTGTGGTTTCAAGTGGGTGATTTGCGCCGATTTTGAACAATTTGAGGGTGTAAGTACATGTTTTAAAGTTAAGAGGTGTTTTTTGAATTGGGGCGAGAGTTGAAGGAATGATGAACTTCGTCCTTTCTTTTGTGATCTTCGCATCGGTAGAATCACCTTTTTTAGACATTTAGTAATTCAAAATAGTTTCTGTATGCCTCATGATTCGAAAAACAAAAGTTTCAAAGTAAACGGAGGATAGAATTTGACGAACTCATGATTCAAAAGAAAGAAAAGGACATACAACCAAAGCAGTCGTCACAGTTTATTGGCTCCAATATTTGCAAAAGAAACTATGGTTGAAACAGGAAACGTACAAGGAAATATACAAAACCTTATGAACATGTCCCAGTGTCCCCATGTTTTGTCACTTTCATTACATAGTAGGACAGCAGAGCAGTCATCAAAGTCAAGCCAAGAAACTTAACAATTCACGGTTGTTGTGAGGTATTTCCAGCCATCAAGGAGCATACTGCACATACATTTTACCTGAAACATTACTGATCTTTTCTAGCATACTAATTTTATTTATCCATCTCCTTATGTGAATTTCACAAGCTCAAGTCTTGAAAATAGATATATACCTTCAGCACAAAACATACTTCCATTCTGGAAATTCTTCAGCAACCAAATATTCATCTCATGAAGCAGGTGAGTGAGATGGTATGGATGAGAAATCTTCTATCTGAGTTGAAGTTGCTAAAGGATATTTTCATGAAGTTATGGTGCGATAACAAGTCAGCGATAAATATTGCTAATTATCCAGTCCAACATGATTGGACAGAACATGTAGAGATAAATCGTTTCTTTATCAAAGAGAGATTAAATGAAGGAACACTAAAGTTGGGCTCTGTAATATCTGGAGAACTGATTGTCTACTAAAAGGTTTAGGTGTTAAGAGTGTGTATATTAGCATGTCACAAGATGGGAATGATAGATATCTATCACCCATCTTGAGGAGTGTTGGACTAAATGTGAGTTTCGGCCCGTTTGAGCCCATGTATACTTGTATGTATTCCGTATGAGAGTGAGGAGAAAATATCAAGAAAACAATTTCCCATTCCACTGATCAACTTCATCCCCTAAAACATGAGATGCAACTAATATACAACACTAACTAAGCAAAGAGTGTGAGCAACAATCAACAGCAGCGCAACACAAACATGAAGGTACAATAGCTACTGGTAAAATATCAAAATACGAGCTTGTGAGAACATCTCAGTGCTGTAGGTCTCAAGAAATGTGAGCTATTAGTGAGCTTGAGACATGAGGAATTACCTGTCCACAGGGGGCAGAAATCTTATTTGCCCACGTATACTGTGGTTGATACTCTCACATTGCAATCTCTGTATCTCTGATTCCTTCCATGGATCTCTGGTTGATATTAGCTGATCCAATGATCACGTTGTATTATCCACAATCATGCCTTTTGAATGTACATAAACCATGCATCTCCTATTTTTCCTAGCTTGTTCCTGAATAGTAAGTGCAAAAATAGATAGCTGAGCTTGCATGCAGGGCATGTTTGGGGGAAAATCACAGCATATTTAAAAAAATCATGTCAAGGGTCAAGAGATTGCACGACATCTAGTACACCTAATATCTAATGGTAATTTTGATACAGTTGAAAAGCTCAATATTATCCATACAAGATGCAACTCTTTGGTAGAGCATCTACACAACTGAACTTGTGAACCAAATCATCCAATCATTGATCCAAGGCTTCCTTTTAAACAAAATACTCGAGCATGAAACCTTAATTATCAAGTAACCTCTTAACACAGAAACTCAAGTGGATGTCATTGGCCATTTGGCCTTTGGTACTTTGAGAATTAGTATGATATGGCCATTCCTAGTAAAATTCATCTGCAGAGGCAGAAAGGTTTGAAGATTTGACATTGTGGTGCATCATACAGGGGCTAACAAAGCCATGTCAGTGCTTTACTTAGACAAACAGAGAACTGTCAAGCTCTGTCCATGTAAAGGTTACATAGATTCAACATGTCGTTAACTACCTCCATTTACTATATCTGAAAACTAAAACAACTCAACCTTGCTGGGGAAAACAAAAGGTGTCAGGGATCCCCCCTTCCCTAGCACAGTTTATTGAAATAAAACACGCGAAGCCTCACCGAGGGTTATTTGATGAATTTGATGCATTTGAAGTGCTAGTGCTGTCGGCAACTTCACGATTGCCAAGACAAAAGAAGTTCAAATAATCCTGAGGCTCGTATACATCATCCAGACCTACTTCTTTCAAGGCCCTATATATTGTCGCGTACATCATTTGCATTGTTTTGTTCTACAATGTGAAGAAACAAGATGTGATTAAACCATGGACAAACTGGTTATATAATCTACAGAAGCACATTAAACAAGAGTACAAGACACAAGGCACTGGCAGAGATGTTAAAACTAACCCGCCAAGAAAGAATTCTTTGTGTAGCAAAGATCAGTTGGATTGCCCTCGGGCCACATAGGAATTACTATATATGCAGAAAATCTCTCGTTTGCCTTAATCTTGTTTGTAATTTTGAGAGCAATTTCGATTGGTATTAAATTATTAGCCCCTGAAAGATCACAAATTTGAAATCCTGAGTTAGCAATCAAGCTCTCAATTAAGGAATTTGGTGTAATCTGTTTTGTCATTAGATGGCTAGTGAATCAAGGAATGAAACAAAATTGGACTGTGCACTATTTTTTCTGGAAGCATGACAAAAATAAAACTTTAAACTACATGCTTACCAATATCTTTGTTTGAATCCCAATTAAATGAAGAACCAATGAAGTACTGATTCTCAATATAAATAAAATGTTGGGCTGCCCGGATAGCATTCACATAAGCTGTATGTATGCTCATATCAATGAGTACATTATTCCCACAAACAAGATTCGTTATCCAAAGCGGAAGAAGTGTTAGTCAAAATCACAAAACCAGCAACCACGAATGTAATGTTGCTAGATGGTAACTATATTTTAGGTACCTTCATGGTTGCTCCTCGTGGATCCTTAGGAAATCCTGGCGAGTTTGAATCAATAGACCAAACACCTAAATATCAAAGTGAGAGGGTTCAATGCACAAAAGTGGAAACAAGTAGAAACTTTGATTCTCCAACTACGAATACTATAAATACTGAACATGCCATGTCTCTCGGATCATTGTCGCTAAAATATATTGCATCATTAATGCTTATGATATCGTATTCTTTCAATCCTAAGAAGTGCATCATCATATGATTTTGCCAACTTTTTAATCCCATGGCGTTTAGATGCCTTTAACATGTAGTCCTAAATGACATTAATTCCTATACTATACTTGTTAGAACATGTAGTCCTAAATTGCATTAATTCCTTAGTTCACACCCCACGCAGTTATTTAATTCTGTGGTAATATTTTCTTGCGCGTTTATAGATACAAATAGGTTGGATATTTTAATATACTAATCGCAAGTATATATTTGTGAGTAGCATGGTGTTTATGCTACTGTATACATGTTTGTTTGTAGATTGATAGACATACTTGAAAGTAATCGAATATAAATGGGGTGCAGGATGGTCCATATATATGAATATATCTCTCTTCGATTAGTCTAATCATAGCAATTGAAGACATCTTTGCACACAACTAACTCTAATAATTGGAATTGAAGAAATCAAGCAAGCTGCTGGGCTGGCTGAAAGCACAATGAGAGCATTGGTCCCGTACCGAAGTCGGAGAATCGCTCGCGGCGGTGGAGGAACTCGGATACTCCCGCCCACCATCCGTCTTGTGCACTGCAGCACTGCAGGCCTCCTCGACACAATCCCTAATCAAACCAACAAGAATGCGAATTAATACCTCACGACCCAAGCCGATCCAAACCAAATGGCGCGCAAAATTAAAAAAATACGCGATCTAGCGACGGCATTACCAGATCCACGAGGTAGGAAGTCCCTCCCGACAATGCTCTCGAGCACCGACGACTTCCGGAACTCGAGGCATTAGAAAACGCAACCAAAGGGTGAGCGCCTCGGCCAGATCTGGGCGCGGGGGCGGCGAATCTGGAAGGTAGGTAGGCAGGAGGCGGTGCATACCTGGCCGCCGACAACGGAGAAGGCGGAGGGTTTGGAGGCGGATGTAGCAAGGCAAGGCGGCGGGAGAGGTCATCCTCGTCGACCTTCTCCTTATCCTTGGCGGCGGGGATGGCGTCCGCAGCTGCAGCAGCCAACAGAGACTTCGAGGCCGTAGTCGTCGGCGACTGCTTGCATGAGGTCGTTGACCTCGGTCTCGGCGTGGAGAGCGAGGTGGATCCCGCCATAGCGCCCTCCATGAACTCGGCCGACCTCCATGTTGACGAATCGGCGCCGAATCGGTCCATGGTCTCGGACATCTTCGCAGTTGCCGGTGGCGAGCGCCGAGTCGAGCGATTTGGTGATGTTCGCATGGACTTCCGATGACCGCATCTTGGCACGGATGTCCAAGCGCGCAGCGGCGTTGAGGCGGGAGGCGAGGCGAGGTAGTTCATGTGCTCGGTGCGCTTGCGGATGGCGTTCTCGGCGTAGATGCACGCGCCGTCCACGTTGCCCTTCTCGATCGCCTTCTTCACCTTGAGCTTCGCTCCTTCTCCTCCTTCTCGCACTTGCGCGCGCGCTGCAGCGACTTGGAGGTGAACTTGAGGTCGAAGATCTGGTTCATCAGCTTCTCCGGGTTCCCCATCGCCGCCGCGAGCTCGCTAGGGTTCGGTCCGATCTGAGAACCGGCTAGGGTTTCGAGAGATTGGGAGGCGGATCGGATTGGGGAATTGGAGGATGGGGGCGAGACGAGGGGAGGCGGAGGATGGGGGAGGCGGAGGGAGGGGAGGCGCGGTGGAGGATGGGGAGGCGGAGGAGGGAGGCGCGGGGAGGATGGGGAGGCGGAGGAGGAGGCGTGGGGAGGATGGGGGGAGGCCGAGGGAGGATGGGGGAGGCGGAGGGAGGGGAGGCGCGGAGGAGGAGGGGGGAGGCGCGGGGGAGGCGGAGGGAGGGGAGGCGCGGGGGAGGAGGGGGGAGGGAGCGGAGGAGGCGCGGGGGAGGCGGAGGGAGGGGTAGCGCAGGTCGAGCGGGGGCACAGGGGAGAACGAAGCGGTATGTGCATGATCCAAATGATTTTGGCCTTAGGATCTTCAATGAGTAAGAGAAGAAGGTTTGAGGAGAGATCCAGGCCATTCATTTGTTATGAAGTTGGATTACTTGGTACACAAATCTGGGTGGACTTAGATTAGGCATGACTGTGAGGGTGGTTGATGGGGTGGATTTAGTAAAGAAAATTTTGGTGTATTATAGAGTAGGGTAGATAAGTCACCAAAAAAAAGTCCAAATGATTATCACCTTAAGATAAAAAAGAGAGCCAAAAAAGGCAGTAGTGCTCTGCGATGATTGATGATCAGGATGAGAAAAAACAAATGGTTTGTATTTGTTCTGTGATCTGAGTGATGCGGATAAGGGTTGTTTTAATCGGTTTGAGCCGATGGTGTTTTATTGAAGTTTTTTATTTTCAACTGAAATAAAATATTAATAGTTAGGAGAAATAACTTTTGAAATAAAACTCAGAAAACAACTATTAGAAGATGCGAACACGGAGGAGACAACGGATGCTAACCGGTGATTTTTTTTTTTTGAAGTGGTTTGATGAAGCTATTTTTAAAAACAGCTTAAAAAGATATTTTTAAAAACTAAGGTCTTTAAATCAGCTTTTGGCTCTTTAAACAAGAACCAAAATCTCAAGCCGATTGAACAACCTACGTCGTGCCAAGCAAGGAAGGAGACGGGAAAGAGGTGGGAACAGGAAACCGGGGGCTGCATCTGCGCAGGCGAATCAAATCATGGAACGGCCTCCGGTACGGAGATAAGAAGAAGGGAGGTCGGAGTCACACGCAGCGTCAGTGCGTCACGGCCACATGCACATGCGATGAGAAGAGGACGGCCCTGTTTCTTTGGTGGCTTTTGACTCTGATTTTGTTTTTTTGAAGTTGAAATAGATGGATAGTTTCTTTAAATAGTTTATTAAAATAGATTTTGCAAATAGTATTTTAGATTAAAACTATGTCTTATTCGTATGACGTCTCCATTGAAACTACTATCTGCAGCCCAACAGAATATGGTCAACATCTATGCATACATGCAGGGCGGAACCAGCCTAAATCTTAGTTCCGGGCTAGGCCAGCTGCTCTTGGACCGACTTTTGGGCTAACTCTTTTTTTGTGATTTTTTATGAATTTCACATGGGTTTTGATTGTCAGGCCTCGGGCTACAGCCCAGGTAGCCAGGGGCCTAGTTCCACCACTGTATACATGATGTCAATTCTTTTTTTTCTTTAGATGAACCAATTCCTTCTTTCAATTGGACTTATGAATTTCGAACAAACACCTTTTCGATCCGCCACTTTAAAAGGGATACTCCAAGAGACTTATAAGTCAGAGCTTATGGTCCATTTTGCACTGTAGCTACTGTTGATTTATTCTGCTTAATTAAATACAAAAATGAAAACTTTTATATATAATACAAATAAATAAGAGAAAAAAGAAATACAAATAAAAATATATGGAAAATCAGAAACCTGAAACAGAAGCCGTTTGGAAGGCCTCGGAACAGGGGCGGATCTACAGTAGTTCATGGGTGTTCAGCTGAACACCCGGATTTTTTGACAAAAAATCTAGTATATATGAGGTATAATACATATATACATATATAGTTGGGCCAAAACAAGTGTTTGTAGCCTAAATTAGCCTACCGGCCGAGAGAAAACGCAGCATCCAGCGACCCGCGTGAAGCCAGGCCCAGCCCATAGCGTGCGCGCGGCCTGGCAAATCCCGGTCCCGGTCCCCCCTCCCCCACCCCACCCCCGATCCCCATCTGGCACTGCATTCGGCATTCGTGCGCCGAGCCCAGTGCGTGTGCGGCAACAGCAAATCCCTAGCGGCGACTTCGGCTCGCTCGCGCCGCGATCGCGACGGCGCGGCCGGCGACCGCGCCTCGGCTCCGCCGGCACCGCGACCGGCGACGCGCTAACGCCTCCACCCTCCGGCAGTCCGGCTAGATCTGGGCTCTCGGGCCTCCGGCTCCATGCTCGCGCCGGCGGCTGGCGCGCCGCGACGACGGCGGCGGCGGCCCGCCTTCGGCCCTTCACTCCGCAGCTCGGCCGCACGACCGGCGACCCGCGACCGCACCAGGCACGCCGGCCCTCCGCTCCCGCTCCGCCTCCGCACCGGCCCTCAGGTGAGGCAAGTGATTTCATCAAGGAAGAGGCAGAGGGGATACTCATAAGGCTTGGGGATGCTGTACGTGGAACAGTTGCTAAAATTGCCAATGCGATACAGGGGGAGACTTCTCACAGGCCACTGCTTGGCGGGGCGATCCACCCGCTCATGCTCACTGAATCGTCTTCTTGATGACTGGGAGACAGAGCTGGAAAATAGGGGCGAGAATGCAAATACGACTCCCAACTGATCATGGTTTGTTATGCTTCTTAATCTGCAACTTTGATTTATGTTACTGTATGCTTGCCTAAATATCTTCCAAATCTAAAAAAGGGTCTTAAACAATTGCATATTGGAACCGGTAATATGAATTGCATGTAAGCCATTTGTTCCAATTATCTTATTACAGGAAGGCCACATATTTCTGTCGGATCCTGTACATCCCTGTAGAATATCATGTTAATTAAGAACCATAGTTTAAGGTCTATGGTGCAGTGGGCTGACTTTCAGTTACTATGTTGTCCTCGTTAGACGAATTATTAGCAAGTTAATAAAATTGCATTGTCGCTTGTCATGTTGTACTCAGAGAAATTCCTATGAGCATGATCAACAAGCTTACTGACCTGATCAACAACTTCAAACACCCATTCTAAAAATCCTATGTCCGCCACTGCTCGGAACCCGACAGGTAACAGCCCGTACCGGCCGCACTTACACTAACTCTTGGAATCATCATTTTTCATTTTTCCACCGTCTGATTAACTAATCGTGTGTTTGGTTCAGACTCATGGTGGGACGGGACGGATCCAACCCATTTTTTAGGGATAGAATCGACCATGTTTCGTGTTTGGTTGCAAGGGATAGGACGGTCCCTATTTTCTGTTTGGTTTAGGGACAAAAGGATTGGGATGACAAATCTGACATGCGGGGTCTACCTGTCAGCCTCTTTTCTGAGATTGCAACAGCTCGTGGGGCCCACTCGTCCCACCTCATCCCTCACCATCCCCTCATTTCTGGGGGACGGGAGCATCCCCAATTTGAGAGTATATTCGTAGAATATTCTCTAGAGGGATATCCCCATCCCACTCGACTCTGAACCAAACAGCTCTGGAATAAGAACCGCCCCATCCCATCCCCCATAGTCCCATAAACCAAACACATACTAATCGATGGCCGCCACGTCACCGGCCATCTCAGCGCCCAGCTACGTACTCCGGCCAATCGCCTGCGCTGTAGCGCCCACGTCCACGTGTCCGAAGCATTCTCAGCCGTCCGATCCATGATCCACGGCTCACGTCGCTTCTTCACTCTGGAAGTTTCGCCCAGCACCTTCCCCTTTATTCAACTTCTTCCCACACACTCCGAGCACGACACCGACGAGGAGGAGGAGGAGGAAGCGAGCGCGAGCCCGGAGAGAGCTCGAGACTTCGTTCGAATCGATCGCCGCGACGAGATGTCTTCCCCAGCAGAGTGAGTCCTCTCGAATCTTGCGGAGATTTCCTCTGATGTGTTGCTCCAGTCTCAAATTCGTACTCAGATCGCATGGTTTTGGGTAGGGGGGTTTCCGGAGGAACTGGAGCTAAATTGTTCGGATTAATCGACTAGTTTTATCTATCCGTTGAGAAAATTGGGTGGGATTGTGCTGGTGTTGTACGAGGGTGAGGCTATTGATGCGGCGAGATTTATTCTGGTGTAATTAGTGATGTTAATTTTTTTCTTTGCGAGGGATTTAGCGGCGTTAGTTTGGCCTCCTAGGGTTCGGGTTGGAAACTGCGTGTAGAAATTGGGCTGATTGGTTCTTGTTCTTCGGTTACTCTGATCTGTTTGTAGCTAGCATTTTATAGATGTAAGCTTACCAGAGCGAGTTTGTGACGTGTAAGTTCATTAGTGGGAGCTAGTCTTTGAAGTTGGAGCCAGAAATTGATGTCCGCCTTGGCTTTATTTCACCAAAATTGAGGTCTCTGAATTGATTGTTCTAACAATTGATTCTTGTGAGGCCCCGTAGTCCTGGAGTTTAGTCCCTTTGGAAGGAGCACTTTTGTGGCTTTGATATCTTTGATGGCTATCTGTAATGCTCATGAACAACATTGCTCTCAGTTAGTTCCACCGATGTTTATGTTCGAGAGTTTGTGTCGTTGGCCACAAAGTTTTCTTCATGGTTTGTGAACTATGCTGTCCGAAGCATGATTCTCGACTAGTTCCACTAGGAAAGACACTACATGGGCCTGTTCTTTTTAGCTGCGGCTTATGGCTTTTGGTTGAGATTTTTGAATTTTGGCTGTTTACGGTACAGATTACGGAGAGACAGATACTCACTTGCGATTTTGGCTGGTACAGATGTTGGGCTTTTAACGTGTAGATCATTTAACTTGTAGACCTCGTCTTGAAAAAATACTCCGTTTGAAAGTTAGGTACTGTAACAAAAGCCACCAGCTTTTAAGGTAAAGAACAGGCCCACAGAATGGGTAATTTCCCAACATCGTTCTCCCATGTCCGTCTGCTGGTATGTAGAGCTAGTGTTAAAGTGATATGTTCTACGACTTTGCTGTCTTCAAAATCTACAAATGGCCCTGGTTCGTCTTCATTAGTACATGCACAGTTGAATGGCCTACATTTTACCTTCTAAGCTTGATTGTTGGGAACCTGGTACAGTGTCAATGTAATATGCCTGGAAGACATTAGCAACATCCTCTGACAATTAAAATCCGAAATTTTTCAAAATATTTGTGTTGGGAGTTCAAATACGCACATTTGCTCATCATATGAGTTGAAAGTTTTTGAACTAATTTGGTCTGTTTCTCAGACCCTATGACTGTTAGTGTTGCTTTATTTTTGTCCTATTTAAATTTGTTAAGTGAGACTTGGGGTTTGGATACGGGCTTTGGAGTTGCCACAAATTTTGAGCTAACTTGTGAACTGACACTATTCGGTTCTATTGTCTTAAGGCCTCCACAATTATGTTTGTCTATTTCTATTTGCACTAAATTTGCTTGTGCAAATATTTTTACTTTGTTTATGTCCAAACATTTAATTTGCGAACTTGATGTATAATTATGGTTACTTATGTATGAAAATTTAACTGTAATATTATCTAGTGTCTTTCTCGATAAATACTTGGTGGTGCGTAATGTAGAACACATACATTGAGTTTCTACTTTTGGTGCGAACCTGGCATTTTTGAAAGGAATAAGTCCATTTGACCACTCTGAACTATCGTAGAAGTCTAAGTTTCAACCTTCAACTACAAAACCAGATGCCCCAACACCCCTCAACTATGAAAACCGGGTATTTTTCGCCCCGCCCCCCCGACCATTCTACCCTAGTATTCATCCATGTGGCGCTGACATGGCAGTGGTTTTGTCACGTGAGCTGGTTTTGGGTGTCATGGCAACTAGTAATGGGAATCAACAAATAAATATAAGGTAGGCCCCACATGTCATGTTCTATGATCAGTTCCACTCCATTTTCTTCTCTCTCCCTCTTCTCTCTCCTCTCTTTGCATCTTCATCGCCGCTGCCCCATTGGACTCCACTGGTAGGCCAACCGAGCCACCACCATCCAACTAATGCGGCACACCAGATTAAGATAGTGGTGGTCAGGGGTGGTCCTAGCATAATTCAAGGGTATTCAGCTGAATACCCAAAAATTTTAGCAAAAAATCCACTATATACAAGGTATAATATATATATGTATACTAGTAGTTGGGTCAAATTCGTCCTGTTCATACCAAGTCAGTCTAAATTGGCGCCAAATCCTTTTGGCCCATTTTCCTCTCCCAGGCCCAAATTGGCGCTAGACACTGGCCCAGGCCCATTGGCCCACTATCGTGATTCACATGACACATGGTAGAAACTAGTCTCACTCAGTCTCTCCTCTCACTCAAGTCTCTCCTCTTTCTCTCTCTGTCTAGCTGAGTAGGAGGCTTCTGGTTTTCTGGACTCTAGACTTCTGGAGCAGGACTCAAGAGACTGTGTATGAGTGCTGGAGCGGCCGTCTCACAAGTCATAAGTCGTCTCACCATCGTTGCTCGCCGAGTAGGTTCGTCCTCCCCAACCCGGCGACCCCCATGGTGGCATGGCCCCATATCTCTAATCCAGTAGCCCCTCCATCTCCTTCTCCCATGGCGATCTCCAATTTGAAGCAAAATTATGTGTCTAAACTAGCTGAATGCCCGTGCGTTGCTACAGATTTTTAAAATTTATCATACTACATATTTTAAAACTCACGCGTGGTAAAATTTTTAGAGTATGCATACAAACATGTTCTAAAAGTTTTTAAATCCGTCAAGTAAGTCGGAAGCCGTCGATCACACCTCATGGTCATAAGTCGGAAGACATCGACCACACCTCGTGGTCGTAGGTCGAGAGCCCTCGAGCACACCTCGTCGTCGTAAGTCGAAAGCCGTCGACCATCGCACGTGATCGTAGGTTGGGAGCGATCGACCATTGCTGGTGGTCGTAAGTTGGCAGCGGTCACAATCGATCGTGGTCCTAAATCGGGAGCCTTTAACAATGGCTCATGGTCGTACATCGGAAGCCGACGACTATCGTTCGTGGTTGTAAGTCGGAAGCTATCGATGATACTTTGTGATTGTAAGTCGGAACACATCAACCAACGCTTGTAGTCGTAAGTCAGAAGACATCGACTACACCTCGTGGTCATAAGTCGAAACACATCGACCAGTTCTCATGGTCGTAAATTAGAAGCCGTCGATCACACCTTGTGGTCGTAAGTTAGAAGCCGTCGATCATCGCGCGTGATCATAGATCAGGAGCGGTCGACCATCGCTGCTGGTCATACGTTGGCAGGCCTCCGGTGCGCATGTGCCCTGTCGCCCGACTGTCGGCGCCAGCCTGCTCGGCCCCGACTTCGATCGCGGCCCCGATTTCAACCATTGCCCCCTTTGACTTCGACCACTGCCCCCTTCAACCATTGGCCCCTTCGACCACGACCCCTTTAATGTTGACCACTTCCCCCTTCGACCATGGCGCCAAGGAGGAGGAGGAGGCGCGGCACGAGGATTCGGGGGAGGTGGCGGTTGCAGGAGGTGGTGGTGGGGAGACGGCGGCGGGCAAATGGGGAGAGGAGGCGGCGGGCAAATGCGTTGGGGAGGCGGCGACGAGAGGATGCAACACTGCTGTGGAAGTTGGGGGGACTGTGACCAGATGCTGTCGTACGGGGAAGGAATTGGTGGCGACGCTAAAGAGGAGGCACGGCACGAGGGTTCGTGGGAGAGGAGGCGGCAGTTGCAGGAGTTGGAGTGGTTGCAGGAGGCGGAGAATGTGGAGAAAGAGAGGAGGAGTGCGGGCCCGACCTTTTCTACGAGGAGCGGAAGAACTACCTACATGCGGATCTGGATGGCTAATATTTGATCGGATGACTGAGAAGTGAGGAAGGAGATTGGACCGACGACCACCAACTCACATTTTTATAATAGTAAAGATAAAGACGTGAATTGTATTTTGCTTAAAGAAGTGAGGCATCTATAATGGTTCTAAAGTTTTTGCATAGTAGTTGATTATATTCTGACGACTGGTGTATCAATTATTTAGAAACTATGCAAGTGTTGTCAAGTCTTCTTGTAGCTTAATGTGTTGGACACTTGGATAATTTGATCCCTTTGGTGTTTGGCTGTCCGATCCGTATTTTGTTTAGTAGTTTTGGTAATACTGCTTAGGTTGCTTAGCTAGAAACCATTTAACAAAGTATGCTCATGATAAAAGCACTTTTGAACTTCTGCTTACGGAACACAAAAATCTGAATTGTCTTTTCACTTGATTAAAGCATCTCGTTGTGATTGTACAACTCTATTGTTGAATTATTCATATTTGAACTTCGACTCAGGTTAGTAGTTCCAGGGAAACAGTTCATCTCTAATTCTAGCCATCATGGTTGAAACTATTAGCCTTTCAGTTCTGTTCTTCACTCATTGTTGAAGTTGCTTCCTTTTTTGTGCTTATGTGCATGGCATTATATCTCGCTTCCAAGGCATGATGCATTGCCGCATTAATTTTTAATTATTTTGTAATTTCTTTATATTATTTGAGATGTTGTCTCTAGTATGAACAATTGTATTTTAATTTTCGCTATTGTGGATTTTTATGTTTTCTATTGAACAATATTTTTGTAACTTCAAATACCCGTCCTGAAATTCCTGGGTCCGCCACTGGTGGTGGTGGAGCTCACGGGGTCCAAGGTCAGCGCCAACGGTGGAACTCGCAATCTATGGCGGCGCACCTCGGGGATGGCGATGCACGCTGGGGATGGCAACGGTGGCGATGTGCCTTGGTGAGGAAGAGAAGAAGCTTCTTGCACAAGCCATGTTGTGGGTACTTCCTCTCTTCTAGATAGGGCCCTTTCCACCAATCCCTCCCGTTCCCCGCCTTCATCACCATCACCTCCTACTGTTGTTGCTTGTTTTGCAATGGCCTAGATTCGTCGTCACTTAGGCTGCTATTGTGACTCTACTTCAATCCCCCACGACGATGGCCTATATCTAACCGTGGCTCTCGATGACCATCGTGGAGAAGTGAGGGAGCTAGCTGCCCCAACTCCAGTCGCTCTTGGTCTTCCCCTATGCACTACGAGCTTGGATCCATCAGTGCGGCTCACGGGAAGAGCTTGTGGCCAGGGGATGCAGTGGCGCAACTCACAACTGGGGGATGCGGCGGCGCGGCTCGCGACCAGGGGAGGCAGGCGGCGCGGCTCAGGCCAGGGAGGAGGCTTCACTGCTGGTGCTCAGGAGGAGGAAGGAGGTGCTCAGGGAGGAAAAAGAAAAGAAACAAGGAGAAGGAAAAGAAAGAGAAGAAAACGAAAGAAAAAATGGAAGATTTTTTTGCTGACTCAGCTGTACATGTGCACGTGACAGGGATGCCATGATAACAAAACTTGTCTAAGTAGATGCCATGTCACCAAAACCTTGGTGGTTTTGGTCTCAAAGGGGTAAAGTGAATGGTATTAATAGTTAAGGGGCGTCCAATATCTGGTTTTGTAGTTCAGGGTTGATTTCCAAACTTTTGCAAGAGTTCAATGGGGTCAAATAGACTTATTTCTTTTTGAAATGTAGTTTAATTTTGCTGTTGGGGTTGCAGTTGCACTGTAATTGGAAATTTTGGGTCATGCTTGTACTGGATGAACTGTTCATTTGGATTGGTAATTGCATTTGTTTCTGCTCATTGATGGCATGTAAATTTTGACTAGTTCATAGAGGCTACAATGCTAAACAAATGAGCATATAAAATCCTTTACTTGTGCAGCTTCATTCAAATATTTGAGCACTTACTTTCCTATTTCAGGTACTACAATTCACTTCCACCAATAAGCAAGGCATATGGGACATTGTGTTTCTTTACCACCGTATTGTGTCAGCTCCATATACTGAGCCCAGGCTTTCTTGCCTTATATTATCCATTGGTATTCAAGAAGTTTGAGGTTAGCATCTGTTTTTGTTCTCTCTATCGATTCTGCTGATTGCACCAATTTATAGTTTTACAGTTTCAGTTTTTCTGTTACATAGCAATGTCCTCTGGTCTCTTGCCAAAACTAAACATATATTAGGATGGATGAGGGTATGTCTGTCTTCAGTCCCCTCTTCCCTCTTAAACATTAGTTATGTGTAACATGCTCTCTTTAACATTTGTTAGTGTATACCCTGCTTTGTGCTGCATGGCTATGTGATGTTTTATGAGCAGATCAGTTAGCATTTTCGGTTTGATGTATTCAGCACTGCAGTCTGTCCTCTGCTTATGATTGGAAATTGTACGATACTACTATTGTACTCCTGCCGTGTCTTTGTAATTTAATGGGGATGATCTTGGACCTCGCAGATATGGAGGCTATTTACAACCTTCTTTTTCCTGGGCAAGTTTTCCATCAACTTTGGTATTCGCCTTCTGATGATGTAAGTCTCGTTGCATATCAATTATAATTACTTCCAGATAATTATAAATAATAAACTATCAGTCGTTGGTTGACATTAATGTGTGTATTTTGGCATGTAGAGCAAGATATGGTGTGCAATTGGAGAAGGGTGCATTTGAAAAGCGGACAGCAGATTTCTTGTGGATGATGATATTTGGTGCCATCTCACTACTGGTTAGTGCTAGTTTTTGCTAATAGCTTAATCAAATCTTAAAAGGCTATCACTACTAAACTTATATGTGAATATATCTTTCTGTGATCAGGTATTGTCTGCCATTCCCTATCTGGGGTCGTATTTCTTGGGAGTACCTATGGTCAGCATGCTTCTATATGTCTGGAGCAGAGAGTATCCAAATTCCCAGATAAACATGTATGGCCTCGTCCAATTAAGGGTATGCTTTGTTCTCATACTAGTATTAAATGCAGTGCCCATTTATATGTCTCCTGTCTTACGGACCTGCCCAAGCTTGAATATGTTTTAAGTTGTTATTATTTGTTGTTTTTGCAGTCCTTTTATCTACCATGGGCTATGCTTGCGTTGGATGTGATATTTGGCTCAGAAATACTGCCTGGCCTTATGGGTATTATGGTTGGACATCTGTACTACTTCCTCTCAGTGTTGCATCCGCTAGCCAGCGGAAAGAACTACCTGAAGACTCCCATGTGGGTGTATCCTTTTACGGGTTCATGGCCAAAGCATTCTCTCTCAATCAGTACTACAGTCCATGTGCTATTGCTATTTTATTCTCAATGATATATTCTCCTTGGTTCCTTAACCTGTTGCACTTGACAGACACAGGATTGTTGCTCGATTCAGGTTAGGCACGCAGGCAAACTCTCCAGTCCGACCGGCCAACACCGGCTCTGGTGCCTTCAGAGGAAGAAGCCATAGGCTCAACCAATAGATTTGACTTCAGAGGACACATACCCTGTGCTGCTGCGAGGCCTGTTTCAGAGTTGCAGTGGAGAAGCAAAGCTAGAAACATCAACAGGTCAACCTGGACTCAACCTAGACTGTTTGGCGGCTCTAGGAATTTGGATTTCCCATCTCACAAGAATGTTCAATCTGTAATGCTCTTGTTGAACTACTAACGATGTACACATTTGCATTGTACACAGGAATATATAGCTGCTTGTCTAATGCTTACCGATTTTTTTTTCTTGATTGCATGTATGATGGTATGTCTGGACAGGTCTGTCGCTGAAACAGAACAGGCTACCTAGATGTATAATATTGTCCTGGGCCCTTGAGTAGAATGGAGAGGATTTAGGTGGGCCGTTCTGGCCCATTGGGAAGCCAATATGTCAACATTAATTGCGTTAACGTTGTTGGCATTGCTGGTATAGCACAGCTCTTCATCTCAGTATGACTTTGTGCTGAACAGCTTGGATAAGCATTCATCAACGTAGGTTGCTTTTGCTTTCTCCGGACTCCAATTGTCAATAGGTTACTAGGGAAGTTAAATGATTTACAATGGAGTAAATTGCACTACATGTCCCTAAATTTGCACGGATGGTTCAAGTAATTCCCTGAGCTGAAGGGATGCATATTTGTACCCTCTAAACTAGTTTGAGTTATCTTGGGTCCAAATAATTCCACAGTGGCATTAAACATTGACGTGGCGTCTACATGATGAATGTATCCCCTCCAGCTATTTGCTTGAATCCTTGAACGACCTGAGGGACATGAGAGCAATTTACTCTTTCCCGGACCCCCGGTAAAATCTATACTCGTGTGACATTCACTGCTGTCATTCCAGACGGAGTCAATGAGTGATGTTGCCTGTGATTTTAGATGGTGATCATTTGGGCTTATTTTTGGTGGCTTATGGCTGAAAAGCACTGTAACTGGCTGAAAAAATACTATAGCTGACAGAGACTTATTTAGCATAATTAAATTTTAAAAAATTAAAAAAATGTTAGCCCATTACATATAATACAAACAAATACGGAAAAAAGAACCGGCAAAAAGACGAAATTTATGAATAGTGAAAAATAAGCTGGAAGCTAAAAGCTGAAGCCAAAACGATCACTGGCATTAGCACAGTGCTGCAACAATCTATTTTGTGCAGTGAAGTGATCACTCATTCCAGTCCTGAGTTCTGTTTCCATGGGATGGTCCTGAGTAATGTTTTCTTGCTACCTATTTCAATGTGATTGTGAACTATGAAGTTTAATTGCTACCTCGTAAGGTTCAGGTGTTTTTTTATTATTTTTTCAGCATCATCATCACTATTGTAATAAACGCGGTTCCAACAAATATTTGAATAAATTTTCAGAATTATAAATAAGTAATAAAGCATGTTTCCAACATAGATTAAATAACAAGAGCAAAAATAAAATAATTGTAAGATCATAAATCTCTTCCAAGACATTTAAATATGAAATCATGCTTAACTGGGCTACTGAAAATAAATGAACAATTAGCATAATACTCAAATTGTTATTTGTTATTTGTGCTTTTAGATGCCACGCTGCTCTTGTTTTAAACAAGACCTCCCCACCACGGTAGTCTAAAACTAATCAATAATTAAAATGATGATCTCTAGATAATCTGCTAGTTTTGAGCTAATTAACTTACCACAATAATCAATTTGCAATTCAATATAATTAAACAAATAATGAACTGCACTTCTAGATGCTTTGCTGTGATAAATCAACAACAAAATAGCAAGCGTATAATAACAGTGACTTAACTGAAGGTAACATGTCACTAACAGTAAGCAAGTATTGCTAGACAGAATGATTAAGGCTATGGCAAGTACGAAACAACACCAACAGCTGCTGCCAAATGCACAATTTACTAGTAGAATATACTAAAAGGCCATCTTAATATAATATAGACAGTTAATCCTCATCGAGCAATCAATTATCTCACAAATTATCATGTAATTGTCTCCCAAAACTAGTGAATAATATTGCCAAATACTAAAGTACAATAGAATAGCTCATAATTGTACAACAACAAGTACAAAAGGCAACTCACAAGGAGATGACACTCATAAGCCGTCTAGAAGGTAGCAAGGCTAGGCATGCTGAAGTCGACATTGTCCTAAAAAACCCATCGCCACTGTTTGCACCATAGTGTGGTTCTCGGAGATACAAAGCCACCCACATGAGCTTGCTAACACCACGGTCCTGAGGTCGAAGGTCAGATAATGCCACACAGGACCAAGCAAACTAGCACTAGCCAAGTGCTAGACAAGTCAGACACCACATAACTGAAACCACAAAGGTCATAGCCAAACCACATGCACCATCGCACGGGAGTTCTCACCACGCCACACCACCAGCACTACACTGCCACAGCCAGCTAGGGCCACCATAGGGCGTCACGGGCAGTCAAAGCCACCACTGTTGCCTTGACCCGACATAAGGCTAGATCACTGTCGTTGTTGGAAACCGGTCCCTTGGCTCCATCCTCACCAAAGCACGGGCTCGGGTTGCTGGAGCAGGGGTACCGAACTAGGTCGCTGCTGCTGGAGCTTAAAACCCTAGGGGTTGCTCTCGGTGGAAGAAGAGCAAAAGGAGGGGAAAACTCAATTGGATCTACTCGGTTTAAGAGAAAAAAAAGCCTCAAACCAGTAAACAAAGAGGTGAGAGAAGGCGCTATCACCAGCTGCCCGAGATCATCGGTGAGGTGGGGATCAGGACGACCCCATGATTTCGCACCGAGCACCGTGAAAGACCTAGCCAAAGGCTACCTCCCTCTCCATATCTTCTTTCTTATGTCAATGATAGGTGGGCCACACTCTCTCATCTGATTTCCTTAAAACCGATACACAAATTTGGGAAATTCCCAAAATGCCCTTAGACAACAATCCCCACCAATTTTTCTATTTGGTGTCATAGCTCAAATGTCTTATTTGATATATGGTTGTTTAACAATGAGTACCTTATGGGTTTGAACTCAATATCTAGCAACAAGAACTATGACTCTGCACAAATAGAGGAGGACTACGCCTTGATCCAATACCTTAGTGTGAGATTTTTTGCCCAAGTCGAACTCTGTACAGGGCGGCTTGCACTTCCTTCTCGTGTTGGGACATTATGGTTATGTCCCAGTATCTCTCTCATAAGTAATTAAGAAAGTATACCCAACTTCCTTTGATCACAACCCCACGATCATACTCACATAGGTGAATCCTCTAAGAAACTCTGTAGGACAGCTCCTAACCGCTATTGCTCAACCTACTGTACAGTTAGAGTGCTGCAGCTAATAGGACCCTTTAGGTGTACTCCCTGTCTTTTCACAGTCTGTTGTCTTAGAGCCTAGTTCATGGGATCTTTGTTCTTCTAGCATAGGTTACCACCGTTAAAGACCATCAAATGGATATGAGCCCCACTCCCTTTGATGCTACAAGAATGACTTTCCTTGCCATTCCTTTAATGAAATGATCCGCTAGATTCATTCCAGACTAGATGTATTTCGCAGTGATTACACTTGTCTCTCTGGAATGTCAAATTGACTTAAGTTATCTCTTTATGTATTTTGAGGACTTCATATTGTCCTTTCTACTCTTCACCTTAACCAGAACGGTTTAGTTATTGTAGTAGGTCAAAACAGCTAGAATTAGTTTTTCTAATATTAGTAAGTCGGAAAAGTAGTCCTTTGAGCCATTCGACCTCTACTACCACCGAGTCAAGTGCTACTAGCTCTTCCTCTATGGTGAACCATGTAAGATTATTCTGTTTAGAAGACTTCCACACAACAAACCCACTTGCTAGAGTGAATACATAGCCACTCGTAGCCTTTATATCATCCGAGTCACTAATCTAGTTAGAGTTACTAAATCCTTCTAAGACTACCGGATGGCTAGAATAATGTATTCCCAAGTTCTTGGTCCATCTTAGGCACCTAAACACCCTTTCTAGTGCTATCCAATGATTATCTCCTTGATTGCCTGCATATCGGCTCAATCTGCTTACAGCATATGAGATATCATGCCTCGTTGCACTAGCCAAATATATTAAAGATCCAATTATTTGTGAATATTTAAGCTGGTCTTTTCCATATCTAGTGTTTTTATGCAGCTTAGAATTTGGATCATATGGTGTGGCTACTGATTTATAGTCCACAAACCCAAAGCTATTTAGGATTTTATCTACATAATGGGATTGCAATCACATTCTCACCTTTTAATAGCTTAATGTTTAAAATAACATCAGTTTCACCCAGATCTTTCATATAAAAATTCTGGAAGAGGAAATACTTAGTATTATTTATTGCATTCGTGTTGGTCCCAAACAATAATATGTCATCCATATAAAGACATAGGATGACACCTTTACCCCCATTAAATCGATAGTAAATGCACTTGTCGGCTTCATTTACACAAAATCCAATCGGAGTTAACGTACTATCAAATTTCTTATGCCATTGCTCAGGAGCTTGTTTTAGACCATATAGGGATTTAAACAAGTGACATACTTTCTTTTCTTACCATTTAGCTACAAAACCATCGGGCTGCTCCACATAAATCTCCTCATCCATCTCTCCATTTAGGTAAGCAATCTTTACATCTATTTGATGTACTTGGAGTTTATATGCAGTAGGTAGTGCTAAAATCACTCGAATGGTGGGCAAACAAGCCACATGAGAGTATGTATCAAAGTAATCTTTACCCTCTTTTTGCATAAAACCCTTAGCTACTAAATGGGCATTATACTTTTCAATAGTAACATCGGGTCTTCGCTTTCTTTTGAATATCTATTTAGAGTCCACTAGCTTACATTCACTTAGAAGATCAGTAATATCTCAAGTTCTGTTAGATAGGATGGAATTCATCTTATTACGAACTGCTTCCTTCCAGTACTTTGCATCCAAGAATGCGTATGCCTTTGAAAGGTTACGTGGTTCATCATCCACAAGGTAGGTGACATAGTCATCGCCCAAAGACTTTTCAGTCATCTGTCTCTTACTCCTCCTCAACTCCAATTCAAGAGCGGTGTCATCCACACTAGGAAAAAATAGAGTGTTCATATGAACCATCAGGGGCAATATGCTCATTTGCTCTCATATGGAACACATTTTTAAAGAAAGTCGCATCACGAGATTCTATAAGAACATTTGTAGCGATATGGCTAACCTTGGTTTTGACCACTAGAAATATATATGTTGTGCTATGATGTGCATACCCTAGAAAAAGTATCTCTTCCTCCAAAATTATCATGTATACTTATAGTATACCATTTACCAACGTTTTACATGCACAGCAGAGAACTGCAGAAGCAACATTTATGTCAAAGCAGGCTCTTTATTCACCGCAGGCTTCATCAGTAATGACTTTTGAGCTTTCAATTCCTGATGCCCACATCACTGGACCATCCCTACATCTTCATTTCAGCAACTTAAATAACATGTGTTGCTTCCTGTCAGGACAAGAGTTACATGAACCTGCAGGCTTGGATGTGCAAATCTGAATTCTGGTAAGAACTGAGCAGCCACTGCTGGGTATGTTTTTGATTCAGAAAGGGCATCAAATTGTGTGGCTTGAGAGGGACTGAGCATATGCATCGGAGTAAATTCCCTTGTTGGGAAGAATGAAAGAGAAGAACTGGGGCATTCAGATTTCGGAGCCTGACATTTCCTAAGTCGCTTGCAAAGGATTTCTTTCTCTCACAAACTGGTGAGGAATTTCCTTTGTTTATTGCAAAGTGTATATACTGTATTTCTTTGCTTTTCCGTGTACAGCAGCAGGAAATTCCTTTTGAGGTCCTCACCCTAGAGAGCAGGTAGTTTGCCTGGCTTTTAATTCTCATCTGTTCATAAGCCAAACGCAGGAGGTGCAGGTTAGTAGGGGTGTGTGACTGTGTTTGTATCATGTATGCTTGTACAAGGTTTTGCGAAATCTCATAAGGTATATTGACAAGCAGGTCCCTGGGGCTTCAGGGGTTGGACTTGTCAGTGAGCACTTCTAAATATTTCATAAAGATTTATTCGTATAGGAAACAACACTGTATGCTGGGTGCTAAAATGTCGTTGAAAGCAATGCTTATTCAAATGTTAGGTCAACAATGTTTTAAAGAATTGTTCTTGAATATCTTGTGAGAGGAGGTTATAATATCAAATGGCAGTCAAACTTGGTGACTCCCATGTTGTTTTCTGAAGAAAAGCTTAGGACCCATCTGGCAAAAAGAAATTTCACATGAAAATTTAAGGAAGTGAACATTCACTTTCACCGGATGTCTCTTAGGTGTGAAATCCCTATATTCGACATTAAACATGGCCTTACTCGATTATTTCAATTTCTGAATAGTTGTTGATTTGGAACAATCCCGGACTTATTTCTGTGATCCTGTGGGATTTATATGGTGTGGGGAAGTTCTTAATTTTTTTTTGTTTTGAAATGTGAACATCCAACTATCTGAAACTTTCTTGCTATTTTTCTCTTTTACTGTTTTAAATCAATGTTTTTTTCTCATCCACTTGGGTTTTTTTTAATCATGGCGCATTGAGAAATACTTCAGCCTTCATAATTCATAGTACTATATTGTGGCCAGGCAAATTACAGCTTACGAGATAATTGCAGGCGAATGAAATGCCTTGCCTGAACAATTCCCTTGCACGTTTCAAAGAATTGTGTGTGCTGATACTCTCAGAGATGGTCCTCAGCAGAGGCTCTTAATTCTGAGTAAATGTGGTCAACAGTTATAGAACAATGACAGCCAGAGCACAGGGAATTGGAGATGCTTGTTTGAAGATTTTGTTCATAGTGTTATTCAACAATTTGCTCCATCTTTGAATCTTTGATAGATTTTCTTTTAGAGCATGAGATTTTTTTTTCGAATACGCTGGAGAACTCCTAATCTTTTTTCATCAAGGAAACATATATTAGGATTTGAATTTTGGAGTCTTGTTTTTACCAGAGCAACTAGGTTCCATTCCATGCGCTATAATTTAGCCCAGTACTGGTTGCCATCTATGATGAAGCTTATTGGCCTGTAGATAATGAATTGATGGAGAGTCCGTTCAAATGTCTCGTTGGAACATTGCTCTTGGTTTTTCTTGCAGAGAAGTGATTCGGTTCCATGATCCATCTCATCTCATTGAATATTTTGCTCCTTTTTGTTCAATGAGAGCTATGATGCTGCTGCCGAGGCTGATGCCATTACTCTGTTGCATCACCATCTCGCTGTTAATGTATAGGATGTCTTGCCTTTTTGTTCTACCATTCAAAAATCAAAAGAATGGAAGCCATACTTCCACAGGGCAAGGGACTGTATTAATTCTTAGACATTTTCTATTCAAAACCTATCTCATCTGATTTTTCCATTAGTTTTCGACTAGAAACCTTACGCGCGTAAAGCGTGGACTCAAGAAGCATAACCAGTTACATTCGGTGTGCAACCTATCCTCCCAGTGGTAAGTCTAACCAGCGTGGCATGAGAGATGTTTTGTCCCTTTTTTTTTTAATTTTTAGCTCTTGGCTTCTTCAAAAATCAAAATCAATAGGATGGTTTCTTAAAACGTATTTTTTTCAAACGGTTTTCTGAATCTAAAATCGTATTTACCGTCCGCATCAGCATTGATTACTTTTTTAATAAATATAACTAAAGACCATCAGATGTAACTAAACATCATCAGCAATAATCCAAAAAATAGGGCACTAGCTAACGGCTTCACGAGCGACGTATCGATCGACATCAAAATGGTCAGTTCCGAGTGGAGGTAGGTACTGGCACAAAAATTTGAAGGAAACCGAGGCGCGCGCTGCAGCACGCACACAGTTGGACCACAGGCACAAGGCAGAGGCCAAAGACCCAGCCAGCCGTCCCTGCTTTCTGGTCCTGTGATTTACGGTTTCTAAAAACGATTTTTGATTTTTTTTTTTTTGGCTACAGTACTTAACTTTTAAACAGAGTATTTTCTTAAAAAAGAGTCTATAAATTAATTGTAGTACACGTTAAAAACCTAGTATCTATATCAACCAAAATCACAAGCGAATATCTATCTCCGTAATCTCTGTTATAAATAGCTAAAATTCAAAAAATTCAACTAAAAAATTATAAACCGCAGTCATATCAAACTGGCCCTCTAATGCCCCACCATAAGCCAATAAAAGATAAGTGCATTGTACGTACACGTACGATGCTCTCCCAGAGTGGAAATTAACTGGGCTAGCTGCCTCTGGTCTCACTTGGATGTTACTCTAGTATGGGTTTTTTTTTTTTTTGACTAGTTTGGTTGAGGATGAATTGGTACTCTCTTCGTACACCAATACTTGTCACTTTTGATCAAGACACGGATATGTAGGCGATCATTTGGGTTTACCGGGTCTAAATTGCCTACTGGAATACCATGCAGCACCAGCTAAAATCGGTATAAAAGAAGCTCTGGTCTTCTAAGCTGAAGCCATACTACAAGGTAATTTATTGAAACATGTTACAAGCTGCACCAAACAAAATAGGTTCTTTGTTAGTAACACTTTAGATAGACATTAGCTGCTCAAATTGAGCTAATTCTATCTACAGGAATTTCCAGGCATATTTGTATTGGTTTCTATTTAAATAAGTTAAAAGACAATATGAATACATAGCTTTTCGAAGCGGATTTTCCACTCCTCTCGTTTTTGTCTTACTCCGGAGATAAGCCAGACGGTCATGGGCGCATCACGCACTCCACTCCTCTTACTCCTGTCTTGCGCAAACATATCTTTCTCACTTCCCCACCATTCGCATATTCCTGCTTAAAGTCACTTCTTTCAAACACTACTATTTATTTTTAGTTAAAAATCATTGGTTATAGACAAAAATTATCAGTCACTGTCAATACAAATGCCCACCACTACTGACTAGTTACTAGGTGGTAACTTCACCGTGGTTTTAACAAGGTATCGTATACTATGAATATATAGCACTCCCATCTTCCTTATTGCAGTATGTTTTATTTTTATGGTACGAAAATATATACTAGAGCTTCAGACATATCTAACGCTGCCAACCATACTATATGACTATTAAAAATGAAATTTGAAGGCAGCACTAGTCTGGTGTTTCTATTATATATTCTCAATTTGCAAGATTGCCAAATGAGAGGTGCTCTTAAGTACACCTGATCTAGTAACAACGCAGTTTACTGCTAGATGCTTATTTTCCTGATCCAATGTTGGTCTCGAGCTGCCGTACGTTGGCAACTTAATTTGCTAACATTAAAAACTGATCGAGCAGCTAGCATCTCGATCATGTCGGTCGTTAGGAGCCGCAGGTCCCCAAAAGATTTTGAACAAATTAAAACTAGCTAGTAAGTACTATAATACTAGGGCTGTATCTTATCAATGGTTAAGAAGCTAGTAAGAAATAGAAAACATTTGAGTATCCCAAAGTTTAGAAGTACAATGCACAACTAACCCATGTCAGATTAATTAAGAAGACTAAAAAGTACAAGTACTTAGGTGTTGATATTATCACCTAGCAAAGGAGAGCCTGGAAGATCAGTCACTGAGATTTCAGAGGTTCTGGTGATAGCGCAGCTTGCAACAAGGACGTGCCTGAATTCCTGGAAAAAAATATTGGTAGTTTAGTGATGGTACGTAGGAGTAGTATTTTAATTTTAATTTAGATTACAGTTAGGATGCCATGCATGCTAATGATAATAGACGAATAATATGTGTAGGTTTACACCGCAATGTTAGTAACACTTTAGAGAGACATTAACTGCTCAAATTGAGCTAATTCTATCTACAAGAATTTCCAGACCAGTTTGTTGTGGAACTTGTGTCCTCTCGCACAAGAACTTCCATATGGTTGTATTTAAGGTATATTTGTATTAGTTTCTATTTAGATAAGTTAGAAGACAATATGAACATATAGCTTCTCGAAGTGGGTTTTTCACTCCTCTCGCTCTTGTCTCACTCCGGAGATAAGCCAAGCGGTTATAGGCGCATCACGCACTTCACTCCTCTCACTCCCGTCTTGCGCAGACATATCTTCCTCACTTTCCCCACCGTTCGCATATTCTTTCTTAAAGTTATTTCTTTCAAATATTACTATTTATTTTTAGTCAAAAGTCATCAGTTATAGACAAAAACTATCAGTCATAGTCAATACGAATGCCCACCACTACTGACTAGTTACTAGCTGGTAACTTCACCATGGTTTTAACAAGGTATCGTATACTATGAATATATAGCACTCCCATGTTCCGTATTTTATGGTACGAAAATATATACTAGAGCTTCAGACATATCTAACGCTGCCAACCATACTATATGACTATTAAAAATGAAATTTGAAGGCAGCACTAGTCTGGTGTTTCTATTATATATTCTCAATTTGCAAGATTGCCAAATGAGAGGTGCTCTTAAGTACACCTGATCTAGTAACAACGCAGTTTACTGCTAGATGCTTAATATTTCCTGATCCAATGTTGGTCTCGAGCTGCCGTACGTTGACAACTTAATTTGCTAACATTAAAAACTGATCGAGCAGCTAGCATCTCGATCATGTCGGTCGTTAGGAGCCGCAGGTCCCCAAAAGATTTTGAACAAATTAAAACTAGCTAGTAAGTACCATAATACTAGGGCTGTATCTTATCAATGGTTAAGAAGCTAGTAATAAATAGAAAGCATTAGAGTATCCCAAAGTTTAGAAGTACAATGCACAACTAACCCATGTCAGATTAATTAAGAAGACTAAAAAGTACAAGTACTTAGGTGTTGATATTATCACCTAGCAAAGGAAGAGCCTGGAAGATCAGTCACTGAGATTTCAAAGGTTCTGGTGATAGCGCAGTAGAGAAATGACGCGCACTTGCAACAAGGACGTGCCTGAATTCCTGGAAAAAAAATATCGGTAGTTTAGTAATGGTACGTAGGAGTAGTATTTTAATTTTAATTTAGATTACAGTTAGGATGCCATGCAAGGTTTACACCGTAATGTGCACGGCAATTAATATTTGTTCCTAGTCTGTGCCCAGGGGAAAAAATCTAACAGGCGTATATCTGCAAAAAAAAATTGAAACTTCTTTTTTGAGTTGGCAATAACTAAATCTTGATGTCCTTGATGGACATATAATGTGAGACCCAATTAATTCTCAACAAAATGAACTTATTGCGAAACAGAGTTGATCAACAGTAGACATGTAAGTAAGGCCCCATTTCAAACATTGGAATTTGGCACGATCCTGTGGGAATTATATTATTTTCTGTGATATATATATATATATATATATATATATATATATATATATATATATATATATATATATATATATATATATATATATATATATATATATATATATATATATATATATATATACCTTTTGTGTGATCCAAACGGGCCAAAATTTGATGCATACGGGTAACAGGATAATGGGTACATGCATGCAAGCATGACCAACAAGATGTAGCGTAATACATCTTGTTTATCTTTCTCATAAGGGCATCTGTAGTGTATGAAAAGAGGAGGTCTTAAGCCACCTTAAGGTCAACCTTATACATTACAGGGGTGACCTTAAGCAGACCCTAAGCAAAAAAAGCTTAAGGCTGGTCCTCAAGCTAAAGACCTGGCCACAAGCATTAAAATACAATTTTTCTTTATCTACCAAGTGGGACCGTCTTAAGGCCCTTTGGGTTATATACACTATGGAGTTAGTCTTAAGGTTTAGATGGGACCCACCTTAAGTCCCTTTGGGTTATATACACTACAGATACCCTAATGACATCCTTTTTTTTTTATCTTTTCTTTCATGGACACACACAGGCGTGTGCATCTCTACTCAAGGCATGCATGCATGATTCCACATGTCTCCTTTTGAAATTTGAAGGCCGCAGCTAGCCTCTGCATACGAATGCGTCTGTAGTACAACACCTCGTGCGAGTGTGTTGTGATAAGGTGCATATACTCAGCACCAGAATCAGCCTGGCTGGGACGACGAGACTTGAGAGACGAGATTGCAAGGAGTCAGCACAGATGCGTATAAGCAGCAGGACAGGCAGGCCAGTGGATCAGGTTCTTAACCCCCTCTCTTTCTCCAAGGAAATCAGTGGCAATACGGATGACGACCAATGGCACGAGATTCGCCAATTCATCTGCATTGCCGTGATTGTTGTAATTTTATTAGGGACAGTTGTTTGTCCGTATTAATAGCCACATACAGACCTCATAAAACATAATAGTGCTAGTGCTTTCCAGCAACATATCCTAAGCATATATACCTGTAGGATCGTATGACGCTATCAAAAGGGGTTATAATTAATGGCCGTCTCCGTTTCGTCAAATTTCTACGTAGTCGATGAAGAAGTTGACCACTTGAACGAACACTCGTTGCACAGCTTCGCTCGCAGTCATATGCCTCGCCCAAACAACAATCACCAGAACTCACGAACCAGATTGATTCAAGATCGTCTCTATTACTGAGTTTACGTGGAGTTACAAAGTGCCCTCACAAGCATCCCTAAAAACCCTAGCACACAGACGCCTCATAAAAGTCACACTAAAATCCTTAGCCTACATATACTTTTATATGCTAATGCCTTGCATCCGTGTTCGACTCAAACATAAATACATAATATTATCTCTTCCTCAAATCAAGGGACCCAAAACCCAAGGGCACGAGTGAGGGAGGAGAACCATCGTGAGTCTCCGGACATGTGGCGAGAGTAGCCGGAGTCGATGAACCATATGTTCTCCTTCCTCTTGCGATGAGCCTACAAAGCACGAACAGTCATCGATATCTTAGTATTGGTGTTAGTCAATACAGATTTAGTTATCCAGTACTAAGAAACTCGACGAATAGGAGCAAAAGTATGCGCTGATAAGGACTTAAGTTTAGCATTTGACATACTTCGACTAGTCAGTTCGCATGTATGACACTGGTTGAAAATGATAAGACCAACTACGTAACAAGGGTCCAGCCATTTGCTGGTCTAAGCAAGCAGAAAACGCTAGTTGAGGGTCTTTTGAGCTGGTTTGACCACAAGAAGCAACTTGTAAAAAATCTCGCTCAACCAGTTTAGTCCGACCATTAGAACAACTCGGTCGAGCACTTGATACATCCACATAGACTCGACCACAAGAAGCAACTAATCAGAAATGCTTTTCTACCATGTCATTCTTTTCTTTCTTTGCTTTGCTAAAGCAGAATTGAATCAAATGGCCATTTTTTCCACAATGAGTGCATTGATACTTAACTTAATGAGTGGTCATATTAGTCATCTTAACAGCACTCGGTTTGGTAGAGTATTCTTTTGCAAAGCCAGCAGGTATAAAAATGACTTGTTTTGGTTCTGACTCTACTTCAATTTTCCCTGGTTTGAGTACCTTGGTTACTTTAGGAGGATTATTTCTAGCATGTTCAATAAAATTAAATTCTAGACCATGATTTTTCACACTAGGTCTCGACTTGACTAGAATTATATTCAAATTTTTCTTGCTAAAAGAAAATCTTCTAAAGTGTTCTTAAGGTACTCAATTTATTTAGCCAGTGAGGAACATGATAAACAATAACAGATTCATTCGAAATTTCCTTAGAAGCACTAGACTGAACCAATTTCTCCTTTTGACAAAATCATTGAGTTGTCTAGTCAGCACTTCTATCTCAATTTAAGCTTCAGATAGTTAGAGCAAGATAGAGTGTCATGATAAAAGCATTTGTTGAATTGACTCCTGATTTAAATTAAGTCTGGCCTAAAGCAGATCGCACTTAGTGCAAACTTTAGATTGAGCAGAGGAATTAGACTTGAGCTTTTCAATTTCATCTTTTGCAAGTCTTAGTTTTTCATCACACAAGTCGTGTACGAATTTTAATTCACCAAATTTAGCAGTTA
The DNA here is from genome assembly GCA_036346575.1 of Dendrocalamus sinicus. NCBI lineage: Eukaryota > Viridiplantae > Streptophyta > Magnoliopsida > Poales > Poaceae > Dendrocalamus > Dendrocalamus sinicus. The sequence goes on along the minus strand of CM070653.1, from coordinate 5,636,151 downwards.
CGTTACTAACGTGAACCAAGGTTGATGCATTAATTTTTCTTGCAGACTCCAACTCAGAATGTAAAACTTAACAAGACTCACAACATTCATCATTAGGAATTGAAGCTCTAAGTCTATTAATTTCATAATTTAAATTCTCAACAATGAGATCAGTTTTTTTATTTTCTTTTTATATTTCTTAAGCTCCTCTGTCAATCTAAGCACAGTACGAGATAAATCGGTGTAAGAAGATTTTACCTCATCCAAATCACTGTAGAGATCATCATGTTGAAATCCTCACTCTTCACCATAAAGCACATCCATATGAAATCTACCTCCTTTACCTTCTTGCCATTGTGCTCATCACTTGCAGATTCGACATCACTCAAATCAATCTTCTCAAGTGCTGAGAGTACCTTGTTAATAGCTTTGTGATAATTGTGCTTCTTGTGTGAGGCAGTCTTGAACCGTAGTCGATGATGAAGTTGATCGCTCAAACGAACACTCGTTGCACAGCTTCGCTCGCAGTCATATACTTCACCCAAACAGCAATCACCAGAACTCACGAACCAGATTGATTCAAGATCTTCTCTATTACTGAGTTTACCTGGAGTTACAAAGTGCCCTCACAAGCACCCCTAAAAACCCTAGCATATAGATACCTCACAAAAGCCACGCTAAAATCCTTAGCCGACCTCTGCTTTTATATGTTGGTGCCCTACATCGTGTTTGACTCAAACACGAACACATAATCTTATCTCTTCCTCAAATCAAGGGATCTGAAACCTTCCTAACACAGGTTTTAATCAAACTCTATCTCTTCCTAGTTATAGACTCCATCCACAACTCCTAATCCAACACGTGACGAAGCCTCCAGGAATGCACCTCTCGTAGCTCTATCTCGTATCATCAATTTCCGTGTCAAAGCCTCCAGGACCGCACCGCTCGTAGCTTCTACACGTATTACCACCTTTGATCTCCATGTGTTCCAGCGTTAGCCCAACACCTCGCATGACATCCTCAACCATCTGGACCTCAGATCTCTCTGTCCTAGTTCTGGTCCTCCTCATCACCGACCATGATCGTCTCCACGCTCACCTACACATGCAAAGACCAAAGAAACGTTTTCTCGATACAAGTTCTTCACAACTTGACTGTCATTAGCACACATCCTCAAAACACACCTTTAACCACCCATCATCATCAACCAAGTCAACCATGATTACTCACATCATCGCTCTCTAGAAATCAGTCTAAAATCACTCATTATGACCGTTAAAACCATCAATTTCCAAATCTCAGGCTCAAACAACACATTACAACCGCTAGCTCAATGAGTACCTGAAAACCACAAGTACTCGGGAAATACCATCGCTCCACTCAAAACACTCAGGAATAACATCATCGCTACCAGAGAACCAACGAGTATCGGCAACCAAGTATCGATCACATACTGCAAGTCTCAGACAACAACACCCATGACTACCGATCTCTGACCATCGAGTACTGAGCCCTCCCGAATACCAAGTACCATGATCACCTGACCACCATACACCAGCCAGTAATCCCATAGGTCTCACATGAGTACTCGAAGTACTTGAAGATCACAAGAAGTAAATTACTCGCACCGACAATGAAGTCTACAATTATCATTCCCTAAGTCTAAGACCACCAATCAAAAAGATCTACAACTACCGACCAGTGAAATCTACGACTACCGATCAGTAAATTCTATGACCATCGATCACAAAGTCTACGACTATCGAGTACCGACCATGAAAAAGTATTATAGCTATTATGACTATGAACAAATACCTGAGTAGATGATCTTACGACCACCAACCGATTCCTCGTATCTTTCGACCGGTTTCCTGTAGCACCATCATCAACCAAGTAAGGTCGTTCTGTTGTGGTCTACTTACTATGGTCGAAATTCGTGGTCAAAGCAGGACGTGGTCGAAGTCCATCGTGGTCGAAATGCCATAGTTGAGTTGCCGTGATCAAAGCTAGACGTAGTTGAAGTCGGTAGTGGTCGAAATCTGGCGTAGTCGAAATACCCTAATCGAACTGAAGTGGTTGAAGCCAGACATGATCAAAGTTGAACGTGGTCAAGGCTAGAGATGGTCGAAGATGTGCCATGGTCAAAGTACAATGATCGTTCAGCCGTGCAATCTTTCGAAGCCACTCGAATGCTGTTCGATGCACCAAAGCTACACGGAAACTATCTAATACACCAAAGCTACTCAAAAACCCTTTTATACTTCGCTGTTACTTGAAAGCCGTCCGATGCCACTTGAAACCGATCGAACTGGCTCATTGTGCCATAGAGAACCTTCCAACTGAGCGAAGCCATTCAGACTAGTCTGAAAGTACTCGAAGCTGATCAAAACCACTCGAAGTCGACCAAAAACACTCGTACACGACCAAAACCACTTGGACTTACAACCTTCGAGTTTGATCGATCGAAACTTTCATAAATGTAAATTCCAAAGTAATCCAAATATCAATTATTCATCATCACTTTTAATCACGACCATCCACATGGTCTAATGACACCTTCGTACACTTATGCAGTCATGCAACCTCGCCCCTCTGACATTACGGACTACTAGTCACATGCCCACGTGTTGTAATGAAAAAACAAATACCTTACAGATAATATAAAGTAATCATACGATACTAGAAAACTATGATGAACATATGCAAAATAAGGAGATTAGAGAATGGAAGCACGTCCTGGCCTATATGTCAACGATTTTTTAGGGGGGAGAGACGAATGAACGTACCATTCACCAATTCCATGTTTTAAGCAGCAATGAGAGGTTACAGAGAATGGACCACCACCAACTTCTAATTTTAAGTAACTAAGATTACAAGACACTGGTCCTTACATGGACCACCACTCTATCTTGAAAATTATCCAAGGTCATTCCAATTCAAGCTGTGCCCTTAGGCATTCGGGTTGGTCTCATTCACAAGATTCATCACATTAGCACCAAAATTTTCATTTCGGATCCCCAAGCAACAACTCCGAAACCCTTTGGGTTAATCGCACTAGTCCAGGATCAGCTAGTGACACAGTGCTAACAGAGACACATATTAAGCACAATGACAAACTTTGTTTAACTGAATATGAGCCTGATGGCCAAAGTTTACATCCACGGCACATAAGCCAAAATAAAATATTAGCAGTGTAAGGAAAAACCGAAGCGGAAGAAGCCCATTGAGCCTGCCCACAGGTAAACGACAGTAAGACGCGGTTTATATGTTCTGACCCTCACCGAAGTCGAAGATGTCCTCTGAAAATGATGAATTGAGCAACATAAGCACATAAAGTACTCCACAATTTACACTACGAGGTTTAACAGAGTGCATGCATGTATAAGGATTAACAAAGGAAGGCATAATATGGTTAATTGAGTGAAAAGCAGAATTGAAATAAATATTGTAGTAGATTCAAAAGCTAAATTTAATACAATAAATATAAACAAAATTTTAACAAAATAATATTGTTAGTGCAGGCTCCGACCAAACACCAACCTATCTACGTGTATCCCACCCGGACCATCTTTTCCAAAAAGATCACATATGGATTGCATCCATCCATACACTTTTTTAATCTCTCATGGATTCCATCAGTCCATAAAGTTTTCATAAACTATTTTGAAAACAAAGTCTAATCCGTGAAAAACTTTATTTAGGTGGCCCATGACCGTGGGCATGTCTATCCGGGATAGATTATACACTCTACAGAGGTTGTATAGCTTCACCCACAAGACATGATCATCCCATATTGCCACACGATTAACACACTTTCTTAGGTATGCGACGAGGAGATCATGGCAAGGCTTTTACAATGCAAAGTCTTTAACCTGGCCAAGCCAACACTGAGGTTTCACCACAACCTGAATCCATAAGTTGGAGCCCCCTCTTGAGCCAAGTGAGACTTCTCATGACCTACGCCACGCTCACTTTCAACCTACAGCGAGACTCAGGTTGGGACCTGCAAATTAATCAGTTAGGACTATCCCATACCAGTCTTGTGGTAGTACGATAGGGCTTTGCAACAGTAGCTCATAGACCGGTCCTTAATTTGACTTAGGCACCAACCACATAACCCTCGTGCCTAGCAATCAACATTGTGTCACCAAACAACAATGCATGCCAGCAAGCACCCACCACCTAACCATTTGCCTAAGTCTAAACTAATTTTTTATATTTTACTTTGAAAGATTTAATATACTTTCTTGACTCACCGAAGTCAAGAATAGATTTTATAAATCATCATTTTATGTGAAACAAATCTTCCCACCCAAATTATTCTAAGTATGGCTAAGCAATTCTATAAAATTCCTAGTTAATACTAATGTACTAACTAGGTTTTTAACTAGGGTGACAAGGCATAGGAAGTTCAATGTCAAATTTGGTCCATAACCAAAGGAATTAGGTATTAACTAGAATTTTAAATCAAATTTAAACTAGGTTTGAATAAAAGTACGCATGCAAAATAATTTAAAAATAATATAATTAATTTAAATTACTTGGAGCAACATAATCAAAGGTGTAACTTGCCTTGCTCGAAGTCTTTACGCTGCGAATCGTTGAAATCGAACCCTACGGATTCATCGAAATCTATACGTGAAGAACCAAAATAAATTTTTAAAAAATTCAAATAAAATTCAAAACAAGTCCAGAATTAGATATTTTAGGATTTTTGAAGAATTTAGAAATTTGAACAAGTCAAATCAGAGTTAGGATGAAGGAGAACGGGCTTCTGGAAGCTTGAAAAGAGAGAGAGAAAATAAATTGGATTTTTGAAATTATTTTTGTACTGAAAAGGAAGATTATGATGTCAGCAAGGAAATGATTTTTTTGTGGAATTTTTGCTGTGGAAAAAGGAATTTATGACGTCAAAATGATGTCAGCACTTGATTTTCATTTTCAGCCGAATTATTTTTTAACAGAAAAAGGATTTTAGTCAATGACAGGTGGGACTAGGAAATGGTGGACTGGGTTCATGGACTGGGGAGGCGGCTGAGGTGGCACGTGGTTGGCATGGCTACTGACCGGGCAACTGGTGGTGAGGTGGCACACACGCGGCGCATGGTGGCGGCCACGTCACCTGCCACGTCGGCTCGGCCACTGACGTGGCCATGCCGGACGGAGGCAACACTCAGCTCCTGATGGTTGCCAGTGAACGGGGGCGCGATGGTGACTGGTGAATAGCGCAAAAGATAGAGGGGAGCGAGAGGAGTTCGACAGTACCTTGCGCGAAGCCGAGGGACCATAGAGACGGCCGACGACAAAGAGGCAGAGGCGGCGGTGCTAGGGCGTCAACGGTGGGGGTTCTCCGGTGATGGATTTGCTTGATGGAGGGGTGGAGGATGATCGCGCGGACACCAGGATGCTGAGGACGGCAACATTAGGGTGCGAGGATGCTCGAGACGGTGGCAATTTCTCACCGAAGCTCGGCGCAGCGGTGAGGATGGAGAAGCACGGTGCGGTGAGGGCTCGAGCACGGAGAGGAGGAATTGGCAGAGGGGAAGGGGCGATGGCGCACGGGGATCCACAGGGAGGGTTTTATAGAGGTAGGGGAGGAGTAACGGCTGGCGGTTTAACTCGCCGAGGTTAAGAGCGAAAGGAAACAACGCGGTGGCAGTTAGCGAGCCTTAAATAGAGGGAAAACGGCGGAGGTGAGTGGGGAGTAAAGAGGGGCATATAATGGTGCTTATCCTGGGAGTTATAGCAAAAGAAACCACCAATTGAAGAGTTTGGCGGTGCAGCAATATCAACGAGCAGAGGAGGAAGAAGAAGTGGTGTGGGGCCTGCATGTCAGCGTGTGAGAGGGAAGGAGGAGAGAGGTGGGAGTTTGGATGAATGATGTGTGGCAAGGGAAGAGGGTACTGACCGTCGGATGGAAGGGAAAGGGTTTAAGTGGAAGGGGACGGCCGAGATTAGATCGGACGGCAAAGGATTAAATCTAGGCCACTGACTAAGGAACGAAGGGGTAAGTGAGATCGAGCGGCTGGGATTAGATCGGTGAGGGCAGATTGAACTAGGGACTGACACATGTTAGCCTGAGAGAGAGCGAGATTTAAAATTCGATTTAGATTTTTAGGAACACTAGGAGGATTTAAAACACTTAGAAAATAGCAAATAAAGTATAAAAATTTACAGAAATTTCTAGGGATGTTTTAGACTTAGAAAAAATATTTTCAATTTAAAGTTGGTCTTTTAATTTTTACAGAAATTCTTTTTAGCTTTGAAATTGATTTTTAAAATCTAGAAAAGCACAAAAAAATCCAGATAAAAGCCAAATTATTTTTAAATAATAAATTTTAAATAGGAGTTTTATAGAAATCCAAAATATCTTTTACTTAATAATATTTTTATGTTTTTAGTTAAATTACTTTTAAGAAAAGCCTTTTTAAAAAACTAAAAACTGGCAAATAAAATCTCTAAAAGTTAAGCAACCAAAGAACACTTAATTTTATTTTAAATTAAAATAACTTTTAATTTTTGTTACTAAAAATTTTGAAATAACAACTGGGTTGTTACATGCACGCTTTTCACTTCACCACGAATAGTAAAGCTTTTTATATTTGAGGCTAACACTTAAGCAAAGTATGTCTGACCTAGAAATGCCCATGCTTGTACTCAACCTTACCTCTGATAAGAAAAATAGAACAATGTTGTAGGGTGGCTCAGCCCCAAATGACTGGGCCTTGCAGCAGGCCCAAATAGTATATGCCCAATAGTATAAAGGAATGTACCAATGTACCTCTACCTTTTATAATTATTAAGAGGTAGGATGTGAATTTTTCATCCTACCCTACCCATATATATAAGCCCCCAAGAGGGGTATGAGGAGGCCAGATCCACTCATTTTACATACAAGCTCTCTCTCCTATCGTTAGCTCTCTCTAGCTCTACCTCCCCCTATGGAGAAAGGGGTACTCTATACCTACTGTTGTGCTCATGCTAAGCAAATAAGTATTCCGAGAAGTGGAAAATGTAGGGCAGAGTTCCGGTTGTACATTAAGTGAGTTGGTATGCAGATTTGCAATAGCCAATAAAATGAGAAAAGGCAATCAAAAAAGGCACAGGCCAACCGCGCTCTTTTTCTGATATGTTAATAGAGAGGGTGATCTTCCATAAATTGCATAGAGTGTTCATTCATTTGGTATATTTTTCATGCGTTTATTGACAACTTACAACCCATCATGACAATGAATAGACATATCTTATTATCTTCCCTCAAGTTATGGTTGAAAATATTAAATCTATAAGCCTAGAAAAAGTGGTCGCAAAAAGAAGGCGAAACATTAAGCTGGAAAGGGGCAGGATAAAAAGAAAAATAAATACAACCATACATAATTTTAAAATCGGGTCCGCATGTCGTCACTTCACCTTCCCTTTCAAAATCAAGGCGGTATTTAGTCACATTGTGAAGATCAACCGAAGGATGAGCTTGCGATCATCAATCTAATTTTATTTCTTCTAACTATTCTTCTCATGCCAACTGAGAGAAAATGGGGCAAGAAACTTATTCTTCTAGGCTGGAGCTCTTGTGATGAATCCTGGTTCACTTGGCCAGGTGATGCATCATGTGTCGGTGTCCTAGAAGAAAAACAGTTAAGGCAAATATCAAGTTAGCACTGGAATACGACAAAAACAAATGACTGGAAATTTTCCCAAAACCCTTAGCCAAGAAAGGTAACTAATTTTGTTACTGTAATATGCAATAGCGTACTGCTAGTCTCAAAGCATAAAGAAAAATGAAGATGTTCAATAAATTTAGAAATTTCCTTTTGTTTCCCTGCTAGTGTGAGTAGCAATCCAGAATTAATAACATTAAACAAGACCATGATACCTCAAGAAGGGGAAGGGGATGGCAGTTGTGCTTTCTGCTGGCTAGACTGATATTGAAGCACTGCCTCCAACATTGTTTCTGTCATGACTATTCTATTCTTCACTTGTGCAACCTTCCGCATACTTTTCTTGCACACAAAGTTGAATGAATAACAAGCAAATTATAAAATTAAACAAGCAGACTCATGCTTGCTTGATTGCATGTCAATCCCAAATGAATAACCAATGATGGAAATATTCATGACCAACTATTAAAAATAATTAAGGTGGAGTTTCAACAATTCCAAATAGAAGCTTTACATATTTCAAACAAAATGACTCTAGATATAGCCATCAAAGCAAATATTATTTTTTGAGCAACCCAAATATAACATATAAGCACTACTACAGAAAGCCTCATAGTAGACGCCTCATCACAGACGGTTTTGTGAAACCGTCTCTGATTAACACTATTACAAACGGTTGTAATTTGGAGGCCATCTGTGGTATTTGTGGTTGGAAAAAGGAGTATCACAGACGGTTCTTACCTCTGAACCGTCTGTGATAATGGAATATCACAGATGGTTTTTATTATAAAACCGTCTGTGATATTCCAAATTATCACAGACGGTTTTTAAACATAAACCGTCTATGATACACCTTTTTCCCGCCACAAACACCACAGACGGCCTCCAAATTAAAAGTCCGACAAACAGAGATTCCCATATTTTAATTCAAGACAGATTTAATTCATTACAAAAGTTCGACAAACAGAGATTCCCAGATTTTAATTCAAGGCAAATTTAATTTATTACAAATCTAAGAGAAAAGAGATTCCCGATTTTAATCTTACGGGCTTCATATGCTTCTTCTTCAACTTCTGGAGTTGGAGGATCAGCCGCTGAGTTCTCGAATGTCGTGAAGATTGCCCTTGCCCTCTCCACTTCCTCCTCTAGCCTGGGTAAATCATTAGCATGGCCCATAATCTCAAAGAGGATGCCATGAAAATCTTCAACATAATCGGCCGATTCTGCTTGATCGGAAAGATTATCTATCACACTCTGCACTTCCGCAAGAGCTTCCTCCGCTTTGTGGACATTGTAGAGAAGAACAAGGCTGAGGGCGGTTTCCTTTTCGTGAGCAGCAATGAGACACCTCCGTCGACGGCGGATGATGAGGTCTAGTTGACGGACGATATTGAAGCGAGTCAAGGAAGGAGAGCAAGGGCGTGAGCGGAGGAGCTGCTCCAGACGTAAATTGTTGGCCGCCTGTGTAAGGTTGCGGCCGAACAACTCATGATGGATAGATGAGAGGAAGGAGATGAACAAAATTTTAGATGTCATTGTTGAGAAATGTGGTGATGATCGAAGAAGATGAGGGCGGGAGAGGACAGTTTATATCGAAGAAATGGAATAGTGCGTGCAAATATAAGCATTATCACAAACGGTTCATATTCGAAACCACCAGTGATGCTTCGTTAACCGCCGTCTCTTAATTAATATCACAGACCATGACGCTTCGTATATAACCGCCGTCTCATACATTACTGCCTTATCCCGATCTGCCTCCCCGAAGCGTCTGTGACATGAAGCTTATGACAGACGGTTTTTTATAAAAAAACCGTCTGTGATAATATTTATCACAGACGGTTTTAATAAAAACCCGTCTGTAATAAGCTGGTTATCACAAACGGTTTTTAATTAAAAACCGTCTGTGATATGGCTAAGGCATTTATTGCGCTACTCAGACCGCATCTGTCTTCATTTCGATCCAGATCTAGCCACTGCTGCGCACTTTTTCACTCGGGAGGAAGCTAGGCGATTTCAGGCGATTAATTTGGTGGGAAGAGGCGAGATTGAGCTTTGAAGATTGAGACTTTCTGGTTGCTGCAGATATGGTTAGTAATGAAATTTATTTTTCTTTAATTGCATTACAATTTAGGTCTAAGTAATCCATGAGTGGTTATTGAAGATGGTTAATTTGCAAAATTGTTGGTTATATAATAGTTGTTGTGTTTGTAATATGAATTGAGCTAGCAAATTAAGTCTCAATATAATAAATGTGGCGGTATATATGTAGTTATAATTAGTTAATCTAGATTTTAATACTAAGTTGTTATATATGTACGTAACGTAGAACCAGAAGCCTGGATGTATGCCATGAGCCGTGTGAGTGAAGAGTACATTAATGGCGTTTACGCTTTTATAAGAGCCGCGAGGAGGATATGTTGAATAAGGGGTGGAATATATGTGCTGTCCATGCATCGATCATGAGAATTTGAAGATGTTTAAGAACCGAGGGCAAATTGAAGCGCACTTGATTCGGAGGGGTTTCAAAAAGGATTATACGTGTTGGACCAGTCATGGCGAAGTGAATGATCATATGCCGTCGGATGACATCGCCGGTGAAGTGAATGATATGCCCCCGGATGACATCGCCGGTGAAGTGAATGACATGCCGCCGGCTGATGTCGATTGTGGCTCAGATTCGGATAGGTTGCACGATGATAATCTGGATCAGATGCTTCGCGATGTAGAAGAGAACTATGATGAGAGAGAGTATGTTAAATTATGTGGCTTGATGGAGGACTCAGAGAAACCTTTGTACACGGGCTGCAAGTACACGAGGTTGTCGGCCGTGCTTGAACTGTTGAAATTGAAGGCAAGCAACGGTTGGTCCGACAAGAGTTTCACGGCGCTGCTAGGTCTTTTAGCGGACATGCTTCCGGAGGGAAATGAGTTACCTAAAACCACGTATAAAGCCAAGAAGGTTCTTTGTCCATTGGGAATGAAGTAGAAAGAATACATGCATGCCCGAACGACTATATCCTCTACCGTAAAGAGTATGCAAACATGCATGTATGTCCGGTGTGCAACGCATCCCGATACAAACGTAACAATCAATCAGATGATGGTGAGGGAACAGAGACGAGAAAAGGACCTCCTGCTAAGGTGGCATGGTATTTTCCTATAATTCCCCGTTTGAAAAGGTTTTTTGCAAATCCAAAGGAAGCAAAACTGCTGCGTTGGCACTCGGAGGAGCGCAAAAAGGATGGAATGATAAGACACCTTGCTGATTCCGCACAGTGGAGAAACATCGATAGGAGTTTTGCGAGTTCGGTGCAGAACCAAGGAATATAAGGTTTGGGTGAGTGCGGATGGAATGAATCCTTTCGAGAGCATGAGCGTGACATAGCACATGGCCCGTGACTCTCTGCATCTATAACCTTCCTCCTTGGTTGTGTATGAAGCGAAAGTACATTTTGTTGTCGATACTTATCCAAGGGCCAAAACAACACTGGGAATGATATTGATGTGTTCCTAGCACCGTTGGTGGAAGATCTAAAAATCTTGTGGAGCGAAGGGTACATGTATGGGATGCATACAAACGAGAGAACTTCACTCTGCGCTCCTTATTGTTCTGCACCATAAATGATTATCCTGCCCTTGGTAACCTATCGGGCCATAGTACAAAAGGTGCCAAAGTTTGTACTCACTGTTTAGATGGTACCGAGAGTGTGTGGCTAAGACACTCACGCAAAACCATCTACATGCGTCACCGCCGGTTCCTTCGGAGGGCTCACCCACACCGCAAGATGAAGAAACAATTTGACGGAGAGAAGGAAGACGGTTCAGCTCCAAGGCATTTAAGGGGACACGAGGTTTATGATATGGTTAAGGATTTAGATGTTGTACTTGGAAAGGGACGTAAATTGAGGGCTCATGAGAAGAACACCTGGAAGAAGAGATCGATATTTTGGGACTTACCTTATTGGGAGTACCTAGATGTTCGGCACTGCATCGACATCATGCACGTAGAAAAGAATGTGTGCGACAGCTTGATTGGTCTCTTACTGAACATCCGTGATAAAACAAAGGACGGTGTCAACGCACGGCTTGACTTGGATGACATGGACATCAGGCCTGAGTTAGCACCGACAAGCACTGATAATGGACGAACGTACCTTCCCCCCGCGTGTTACACTCTATCCAAGGCTGAGAAAACAGAACTGTGCCAGTGCTTACATGGTGTCAAAGGTCCGTCCGTTACTCGGCAACGTGAAGAAACTTGTTTGATGCAAGATTTGAAGTTAAATGGCATGAAGTCTCATGATTGTCATGTGCTGATGACACAGATGCTCCCTATTGCAATTAGAAATATTTTGCCGATCAAAGTCCGAGAGACAATCATGAGGCTATGTTATTTCTTTAACACAATTGCTAAGAAGGTCATCTTTCCCGAAGGACTAGATGCTCTGCAGGACGAGGTGGTGATGACTCTATGTCACCTTGAAATGTATTTCCCTCCTTCGTTTTTCAATATCATGGTCCATCTCATTGTTCACATTGTGTGGGAGATAAAAATGTGCGGGCCCGTATTCCTACGTAGCATGTACCCATTTGAGAGGTTCATGGGAATTCACAAGTCCTACGTACGGAATCGTTCTCGGCCGGAGGGCAGCATCGTCGAAGGTTATGCAAGCGAAGAGGTCATTGAGTTTTGTGTCGATTATATGGCTCAGATTCAACCGATAGGTGTTCCTCAATCTCGTCATGAGGGGAGGCTGAAGGGTCTCGGAACTATCGGAAGGAAAGCAATCACTCCAGATATGGACACGTATACTCAAGCCCATTTCACAGTGTTGCAACACATGAGTGAAGTGGCGCCTTATGTGGACCAGCACAAGGATGTGCTTGACAAGAAGAATCAGAGCGGCCGGATGTTTGGATCATGAGACAACACAACCGTTGGTTCAACCAATGGTTGAAGGAGCAAATCGCTAGGAGCTCGCCGAGTGAGACGCTGACATGGTTGGCAAAAGGGCCGACATTTACAGTTGTGACATGGCAAGGATATGACATAAATGGGTACACATTCTATCGCAGACTTAGGATGTCAAGAGCACTAACGAGCAGCGGTGTCGCATAGATGCATTCAGACCGATGGGTCGAGAAACTCGTACTATGGCTTCATAGAAGAGATTTGGGAGCTCGACTATGTGGTTTTCAAGATCCCCTTATTTCGCTGCCGTTGGGTGCATCTCCCACAGGTGAAGGTTGACAAGTACGGTGTCACGACCATGGACCTCCAATGTGTCGGGTACAAAGACGAACCATTCGTACTCGTCAATCAAGTTGTTCAAGTTTTCTATGTAACCGACCCGGCAAATAAGAAACGCCATGTAGTTCTTCATGGAAAAGGGAGAATTGTCGGAGTGGAGAATGTAGTGGATGAGGAGGAATACAATCAATTTGACGAGTTACCTCCTTTTGAAAATGGCATAAGGGTCGACGATGAACAACGTGACGAAACTAGTTACGTACGCATTGATCATCATGAAGGGCTAATTTTTAAAGGAAATAAGCAAGTACAATAAGAATGTATATGTGAAAATGTGTGACAATTTTGAGATGTATATGTGAAAATGTCTGACAATTTTGAGATGTATATGTGAAAATGTGTGATGTAGTCAATTTTGAGATGTATATGTGAAAATATGTGACAAAATGTATATGTGAAAATGTATATGTGTATTGGCATTTATGTATATGTGATGTATATGTGTGATGTACATGTGATGGTTGATATGAATGCATTTGGTTGGTGTTGTATATGAATGCATTTGTTTGGTGGTGGATATGAATGCATTTGTGGTTATTGGTGTTGTCTTAATAACTACAGATCGCAAAGGCTTATCATGAGACGGTTCTAAGTTTAAAACCGTCGTGATAACCTCCTATATATACCCTCCGCTAGGGTTTTCCTATGCGCGCTGCGCAGTTATTCGATCTAGATCTAATTAAATCCCGAGTCCGTCGTCGCCTCCGCCTCCCCGAACCCTCGTCGGCCGCTTCCCGAGCCCCTCGCGGCCGCCTCCATCGAGCCCGTCGCCGGCAGCCTCCCGAGCCGTCGCCGCCGCCTCCCGAGCCCCTCGTCGAGCCCGTCGCCGACCGCCTACCCCAAGCCCCTAGTCGAGCCCGTCGCCGGCCGCCTCCCCGAGCCCCTCGTCGAGTCCTCGCCGGCCACCTCCCCTCGATTACCGTCTGCATTGTGAGCACTTTCTGTGATGGACTAGGGTTTTGAGTATTGTGAGCAGTTTCTGTGATGGACTATGGTTTTGAGCATTGTGAGCTTAATTAGTTTGCTATTTGGTACATACTACATTGGTACATTGTTTACTGCAGTAGCTTAATTAGTTTGCTATTTAGTACATATTACATTGGTACATTGTTTACTGCAGTAGCTTAGTTTAATTTGCTATTTGGTACATACTACATTGGTACATTGTTTACTACAGTAGCTTAATTAGTTTGCTATTTGGTACATATTACATTGGTACATTGTTTACTACAGTAGATTAGTTTAATTTGCTATTTGGTACATACTACATTGGTACATTGTTTACCGCAGTTGCTTAGTTTACATTGGTACATATTACATTGCTTGTTGTGTTAGTATATAGTATATAGTATAGGCACATAACCTCTCTCTCTGTCCACATCACCCCCTCCCTTCTCCCCCTTCCCTCTACTCCTCTCCTCTCTTCCTAACATTGAGCATCATGTTTCACTTTTCTTGCTTCCTCATCTTATCATGTTTCACTTTTCTTGCTTCCTCTCTTTCTTGTGCAACCCTACAATTTAAGAGCACAAATTAACCAATCAAGGACCACTCTAGTGTATATGCCATATAGACCTTCAAGGGGCATGAAGTAAGTGACTGTAACATCCTGAATTTTTAAATTTGAAAATATGAAGCCCTTGATTTATTTTGTCAAAGATTATATTTGAATTTGGATTTTCATGGTGTTCTTGAATCTTGATTGAGCTCCCAAAAGTTAAAGAAATTCAAGAAAGCCCAAAAACAAAATCAATATTAGTAATGCTATACATAGGAATATGCAAATAAAGGAAACTCAAAACTTTAAATTCGAATCTGAAAAGATCCAGTATAAGGGAAGAGAATTCTGAGTTAATAAAATATAAAATATCATTTTGAACATAATAGTATATAAAGGGAAACAAAAATAAATAGAGCCCATACAATATGCATACAAGGGCCTAGAAAGAAGAGCAAGACATAAAATGTAATTATACAAAAATATTGGCATGAAGGGAATATATGCATGTATATAAAATGAATGTGCAATTAAAAGAAATGTATATAAGAATATATATATATATATATATATATATATATATATATATATATATATAATAAATATATGTATGCATACACAAAAATAGAAATAAGTAAAATATATATATATATATATGTATATATATATACCAGCATATACATATGTAAATATATACAATAAATAAGCAACAAAAAAAGAGAAAGGAATAGGGGTCAGACCAGACCAGCTTGGCCCAGCCCAACGCCGCCTGTCCGATTATTTCCCCGCACGGCCCGCTCCACCCTGCGCCTTCCCCGCTGACAGCCGGCCCCCTCCTCCATCCCGCCACCTCCCACTGCCCCGTGGACCCGCGCCATGCCGCCCCCTCTCTTTTTCCCCGCGGCCCCGCCCTGCTCTCTCTCTTCTTCGTTCTTTTCTTGCCCGAACGCCCGTGACTCCTTCCTCCTTCCGTGGTCAAACTCCTTCCACGTTGCCCTTACCTTCTCTCTGCCCTGCGCGAATCCTGTCCGAATCCCTGCACGCGCTGCCGCCCTCTGCAGCCGCGTCCCCTCCGCCAGTGCCCGGTCACATCCCCCGCTCTGCACCCCGTGCGTCGAGCCCCACGCCAAGGACCGGTGGACCTTTGCCCCGCCGCCCGGTCCGCCGCCTCCATCCGGTCCCTCGCCACCGCGCCTCCCCGCCCCGCTACAGCTATAAAGGCCACCGGCTTCTTTTCCCTCTAGCCTCGCTCCACTTCCCTTCTTCCTCATTCTTTTCTCCGATTTGGCCTTCTCCCCAATCCCCGGCTGCCGCCACCATTTCCACCGCTGCCCCCCTCTCCGGTCACTCCCGCTCCGATTCCTCCCGGGAGGACCACCCTCGCGGACCCACCGAGCTTCCCCGACGGTTGCCAAAGCTCCTCGTTCCCCCTAGCACGCCGGCACCGAGCAGCTTCCCCACGGCGCCATGGTCTCCGCCGCCGGCCAGCTTCGGACCTTCCCCGGCATGGGCAACCGTACGGTGAGCTTAACACCCTCTCCCACCTGCTCGGCCATGCTCTAATTTGCCCCTTCTTCCTCCCGTCCACCGGTGCCCCGATCCGCCCCCGCTTCCGACCGCACGCGCCGACACCAGCCACCCCGGCGCTACCACCGACCGTGACGCCACAACCGAAGACCTCACCGCACACCAAGCAATCTATTTTGCCTAACACCGCAGCTTTCCCGGCCGCACCTCGCCGGCGACGCCGCCGCCTAACCCACACCGCTCCCTCCTCTGTTCGGGCCAGCTGGCTCTTTCGCTATAACCCCCAACCGCTCGGCTCATTAGCCATCCTCACCCCTTGCTAGCCAAGCAACACCCGATGATCCCACTGGCTAGCACCGCGCGCATTCCATTCAGAGTTCCGAGTTCGATTCCTGGAGATGGCACCTTTTGCCATTTCTTTTGATTTGAGTTTTGCAGCCCATTTTAGGTAAGAAAAATGGTATAAAATTTGAGGATAATTTAGTGAAGCCAATAAGTTTAATTAGGATATAAACTAAGGCTACTTAAGAATTAATATTTGATCATTTGATGTATGAACAACTACTATAGCTCAAATATTATTTAAGGTTTGCTTAGCAACTAAAGGCATTAACAAAGTATGATTCTATTTAATGTCCAAATTTAAAAAGGATCCTAATTAAAGATATAGCTCAGTTAAAGTTAACAGAAAACAAATTTGGTACTATGTTTAACTATAAAAATAAGGATTTAAGATTACCCTTAATAATAACTAAAGCATGTGTTCCAACCCCTAACGTGCTACTATCAAATAAATACCAATGGTAACTTTAGTCAACTAGCAAGCTAGGCTATCGCCTAAATATATATATACAATCTTTCTCCTTAAGACTTAAGTTGCACTAAATAAAGGTATAAAAGTTGATAACATCCATTAATCAAAAGGGCGTCTTTAAGTAATAGTGCCTTGTTAGAAATATAAATTTATATACATATACGTGTATATATGTATATGTGGCAATTATAATAAAGTAACCCCTAGGTCATCGGATGTTAAAAAGTAATCCACTTAATGTAGCGATGTGAATAGTAGTCATCATTAGCGTGTCATCAACAGATAAATCTCAAGCTCAGAGGTCGGAGGAATATTGATAGTAAAGTATAACCTGGTATAACCTGCTCGGTCCTAGATAAATAAATTTAAGTAACAATAATAATAATGTCAACACTATAACAATAAATATATGCAGAATATCTATGCTACCTAGTCCGAAGAGCCTCCTTAATTAAAAGTCATGTTGGCGTATCTACCAAAATCCCTACGTCATCGGTAATAAAAATAATCTTACCACCTTGTATTTTAGTGAACAAGGTACTATTAGCACGACCTAGAATAACACATCGCGAATTGCTAAAAATATAAGCTATAGGATTAATTTAACAAAACCAGAAATATGTACATCGTGTATATAACTCATACCTTAACTCTTAAAAGCTAACCTTAGGCTAGGTAAAATCCTACACCCCACTACAGTCTTACATCTACCCATAAGTCTAACCTAACTCCTGGAACTTCCTTGATAAATAACAAAATAATAAAAAGAGATTATTAATAAAAAGATCAAGTTATCGTATGCTATTACCAACCTTGCCTCAAATCACCGAATCACCCATTAACCCGTAACGAAACTAAATTGAGTTATTCGGATTTATTTGGATCTTTTGAGTTACTTGCTTTTATTTGGGTTCAGTCGTTGTCGCGTAGTTAGAAACTGGAGTCCTGAAGATTCTATGGAGCAAGCGAGGACGAGATCGATGTAGACCAGGAACTAAAGATCATCGCATGAGACAACCTTGTGTGAGCTCAAGACCGCGGTAAACCGCGCCAGGCGAGTCAATACTTTGATCATGTTGAACCTACATTTCTGCAAATTACTTTGTTTTAAATTATCAAATTGCATGCTGTTAGTTTATATGCAAATACATGTTTAATTTACGATTCTAGTTATATGTCCATTGTTTACCTTGAATAATATTACCCTCCTTTGGAATATTTGAATGTGTGAACCTTGTCACCCTAGCAAAATTATAATGGTAACTTTTGAAAATAAGTCCCTAAATATATGCCATGCTTAGTATTGTTTAGATACTCATGGCGCGAGCGCCAAGCATCACTTTTAATCTGAGAAAAATTGGTTGGGCGGTCATGGTGGGAATGGTGGTATCCTTTGATATGGTTATTTTATGCTCTCAAAAATCCCAACTTGCTTAAATATCTGAGCGGATGGCTTGGGGTGGTATGTGGTGCGGTGGGAGCACAAATCATGGAGTGTGGTAGAACCGCTCGAGATAATACTAAGGACTGAATCTTGTGATGATCTCCGATGTAAACAGTACAACCACAAGTCTATAATGGGTGCGACCTAGCTGAATAACTTGCAAGGGTTTAGTTCGGACATCACCGAGGAAGTGGGTGCCGTGGTGTCTTGGTTTACTCACAGTGAGGCACGGGGTGTCTTGTACTCACACGGCGCAAGAGGGGCTTCGATCGTGGTGGTGTAACCCTTGGCGGTGAAACCTCGGCGTGGGTGGTGTCTAACTAGATCGGAGTAAGGTAAAGGCTTTGTGATAAATTATCTGGGTCTCATGCCTAAGGAAGCATGTTGGCAAAAAGGATAGTTCATCTCTTGTGGTGAAAGTGTACAAACTCTGCAGAGTCAAAAACTATTCGAATAGCCGTGCCCACGGTCATGGGCGGACATGGGAACTTACTCGAGTTAGTTCTATTTAAAAATGTTTGGAAAATGGGAATGGAAAAGTGAAAGGCGAAGGACTGCCCTGGTTTGGAATTGTCTTGGGCGTCGTCCCAGTGGTAAGTTAAGCGGCTATAACGCTGAAGAAATTGCTATATGGTGCAGATGCCATGTAACGGTGGATGGAATCTGAATCGATATTAATAATGCATTTCCTTGTACATTATGATTTGTTCCAAAATTGCTAAGTCATAGGGCTTTTTAATTAATTGTATTCAAAAGCACTCTACGCAAAATAAAATAGCCCGAGCCTCTCCTTTGTTAAGCCATGCATACTATTTATTTGCATTCTGTGTATTGGCTCACGGAGCACGGGGTCGGAGTGCTCATGCTCGCTTTTGCGACAAAATTCAGAATCAGGAGTCAAATCACCTCGCTTCAGCAACAAGATTGGACAAGCTGGCCGAGAAGATGAAGATGTCAAGGGCTAGGTCGCGAACCTCCAGTTGGCTGCCTGTGGGCATGTCCTGAAGGTCCCACCTGTGTGCTTCGTTCTTCCGCTGCTGCAACTTATCGATTTCGACCTAATCGGCCCATGTGTAAGTCTACTATTATATTTACGCTTCCGCATGATATGTATTTTGATATTCATTTCTGTAACTGTGAGCACTATCTACTGATCCAGGGAATAGTGCAATGAAATCACAGAGGATTCCGGATGTTAATATCTGGGCTCCTACAGTGACACACTCGAGTGTTCCCGTTCAATGAACCGGATACACTAGTTTGTATCATTTGCTTCATAGAACTTTGTTTAGAGACCTTGTAGTAATAGTATATGCTGACTACTGCCGAGATGTGATGTCCACTCCCACAATCCTTCTTTTTTCTTCTTAAATTCAAGGCAATTTTATTACAAAAGTGCAAAAAAAAAGACATTCCCAGATTCTTCGTGAGCAGCCGACATAGCCGACTTCTTCGACTGAATCATCGCTACTGGCGTACGTGATCCAAAGACCAGAGATGAAGAAAAGAAGTGGGAAGAAGCAGATGGATAGTCGCTCATCGAAGAAGTCGGCTATGTCGGCTGCTCACCGAATAATCTGGGAATGTCTTTTTGCACTTTTGTAATAAAATTGCCTTGAATTTTATGGAAAAAGAAGGATTGTCGGAGTGGAGAATGTTGTGGATGAGGTTCCCAGATAAAGAAATCTTGCGATTGTTGCAAAAGATACATGGACCATTTGGGTGGAAAGATGAACTGTTTCGTCAGGCGCATGACCTCGGATGTGCCTCGGATGCTATGCTATGCTTCGAATTGGCAGTCATGCGCCTGACAAAACAGTTCATCTTTCCACCCAAATACTCCATGTATCTAGCCAAAAAAACAGCAAATGAAGCAAGTGACATACTCTAGTGTTCCCGTTCAATGAACCGGATACACCAGTTTAGGGACTTTGCAATTTGGTTTATAGTATTAGCAACTAAAGTAGGTGCTAAGATAGGCACATCACCCCCTCTCTATGTCCATATCACCCCCTCCCTTCTCCCCCTCCCCTCTACTCCTCTCCTCTCTTCCAATTCAATATGATCACTTTCTCATCTTATCTTAATAGACCCACAAAATGAGCAACATGTCACCCGCGCATTCTTCAACATCATCGCCGGAGGCATCCGCTCCAACATCAAGACGCCAAGGAAGAGGGCTATCGAAGAAGCCTAAGGGCCGACAGACCATCACAACGGTAAACGCATTTGGGGTCCCTATCCTTCCTCAAAAAGCGGTAAACGCATTCCGAAGCCTGGTCGGAATAGTTGCACGAGAACGAATTGAGATCGCATACAATTCGTGGAAGAACGTGCCTGACACTCGGAAACGTGAGATGTGGACCGAAATTTTGGCATCGTTCGAGTTCCCAGAAGAACACCTATACGCTGTGCAACGAGAAACCTACCTAGCGGCGTCAAAGCATAGAAGAACTTCAAGAGCACGCTTGTCAGGAAATACGTGGAGATGGACGAAACGCCTTTTCATAAATATCCATTCCTGGAACCACAATGGGAAGAGTTCAAGGCGATGAAGACGTCCGAAGATTTCAAAAGTACAAATACGGCGCACAAGGCCATCCAGCAAAAACACACACCCCACGGACTTGGCACGGTGGGTATGCGGGTAAAATCCCGATGGAGGGAGGATGACTGGCGTTTACCGCACAGACATCGCCCGCCGTTTTCCAATATCCCGGATGACCACGCTCGAAATTGGATTAGAGCAAGGTCATCTACAACGACATCGGGGACGTCTCCTTTCGAAACCCTGCGGACGGCCAAGTGTCCCAACGCTGGTAAGATATCGATAGAACTACGTAGCTTGTAATTACTCCACAACTTCGCATTGCAATTGAAATGACATTTTGTGCTCTTGCAGAAGAGTGAGTTTTGAATCTACCAGGATCATTCCAGGAACAAGGGAGAATGATATGCTCTCCGTGGCCCTGGGAAACAAGGAGCACCCGGGTCGTACGAGAGGCCTTGGGCTTTACGTTCCATGGAAACATGGTTTCCAAGATGACTCCGGAATGTATCGGCGTAGGAAGAGAAACAAAGACAAGCGTGGACGACAGCTACGAGAAGAGATCAAGGAATCTCTTATAGAGGAGCTATTAGCTCGATGGTGATGTAATCGAGATGAGGTGCAGCAGCATGAGAAAGTCGGCAGCCGCCATCGCCGCTCTGTGCTAGCTAGCCCGCACAACCATCCGAGTAGCTGCGCGTCCAATCCGACGCAAACCCAGGCCATATTTCCTGTCGACGACATCCTGGTAATAATTATTATCTCTCGAATGCTTGCTCCATTGATAGGCCTATTCGAGTAGCTAATTTTGTATCGTTATGTAGGAGCCTACGAAGTGCAGGCTCCAAGAGAGATATGGCTCCATTCCCTTGTACGCTGCTTGGGGCCAGGCATATTCGTCTGGTATCGGGGCCATGGTGCACGGTCAAGCTTTAGCGCCAGGCTTCGCAAAAGTTAATGTGGATGGTGTGTATGTCAATTTTGAGGTGGTCCCGCTACCGAAGCCCCCCAACGACGAGATCGTGACTCTAGGACGAGCCATTGGAACATTCATCCGGTGGCCCAAAAGCGACATCTCCTCGGAGGCTTCTTCACCGTTGGCGGGACCGAAGTGCAATGCGAACCACAGCAACATGCGGTGCCATCTCCACGCGGCAAGCGCGGCGAGCTACCGCGGTGCTATCTCCACGGTGCTATTCTCGCCAAAGCAACTTGCACCGTCTGTACCATTACAGTCGACTACCATGAAGTCGACCTGCAGTCGAGGCAGTGGCCATGGCAAATCAAAGACAAAGAATGATGACGATATCCCGTACATGCCATTGGCCCGCAAATTCGTGCTAGGCGAGCCGATGATATTCCCGCAAGGGCACCTCACAAAGCTAGGACTTGGTTGCCAAAGATTCCACACTTGGTATATGAAACAGTCCAATAGGCCAGAGGCAGAACGGCGCTCAGGTATCATTGTCAAATTCAAGCCAAAACATTTCTTGCACGAAGTTCAGGAATGTGTCTTCCCGGTGACCTTTGACGATATATTTGGTCTTTTCACGCTCAACGCTCTCGACGCCTCACTCGTTCGATCTTTGGGCCGTTTGTAAGTCCTGTACAATCACGATCTCTGCTCACGTAATACCGATATATGTCACAATTTGTTGCTTTTACGTATATATATAGATTCATGCCGACGAAGCTAGATCATCGAAATCACCAATTGGTTTCTGGACCCACGCTTGGTCGCCATTGATACCATCAACGAGGATGCATCCTTCGTCGAGGACTATATTACAAAAGCACTGCTGGCTCACCGCGATAAGGAATTTGTTTTATGCCATACAATGAGAACTTCCATTGGATTTTAATTGTAATTATACCAAAATAGAACAAGGCTATATACCTTGATTCTCTAAGTAAGAACAAATCCAAGTACACAGCTATCGCCGAAATACTCGATAGGTAAGTACATTGTACATTGTATTCTTTTTTTCCTTCCGAATGACTAATCTAACTTTTTCGAATAACGAAGGTCGTTCGTCACATACGTTCAACAAACAAGTGGCTCGACGACAGCTGCCAAGCCCTTCAACCATGATCGCAATTTTCGGGTATTGGCTAGCTACACATTAATTAATCATATACAACACTCAGTAGTAATGCCACTTGATTTAACACATTTTATTTTTTGCAGTGCCACCAGCAGCAGCCGGGCAACACGTGTGGATACTACGTGTGCCACCATATGAGACTACTCCTCGATTCCAGCAAGATCACCACTCCTAAGGTTTCTCAATCTTTCCACATTTATTTCATACATGTCAAGTTTTATATGTGCGCGCGTTGATATTCCTATCGACAGGCTGCGCCCATCTCTACATCTGCATTGACACAGCCGGATTTAGCAAAAATTCGAGGAGAGTTAATTTGGTTTTTGTGGACTAAAGTCGTAAGATCAGATGGAGAGTTCCACTGCCCAGAATGATTTTGTATTGTAATTCTAAGTGCAAATGCAGTGTAGATCTTTTACAATTGTGTATTTGTTAATGGATATTTTATTTCAATTCAATGAATTGATTTGTGAAATGGATGCTTTATGTTTGTGAAATGAAGTGCGTTGTCAATTGGATGTTTTATGTCTGTGAAATGAATTGAGATGTGAAATGTATCGAAATGAAATGAGATGTGTGAATTGTATATGTTTTATGTCCGTGATTATCCGCTTGTTTCAGAGGGCATGGCTAGCATTTCTGAGGCTAGCCAATAAACGTAAATATATTTAGGGTTGAAGGAATATCACAGACGGTTTTGAGTAAAAGCATGCGTGATAGTGATAATCCGAGCGGTTTTACTTAAAACCGTCAGCGATGTCGATATCACGACGATTTTAACTAAAAGCGCTGCGTGATGATCGACTATCACGAGCGGTTTTTACTCAAAAAATCGCTCGTGATAATAAATATCACTGAGCGGTTTTAACTCAAAAGCGTGCAGCGATTATCGCTATCGCGCATGGTTTTACTCAAAAACCGTGCGTGATAGTGATAATCCTGACGATCCAAAACCGCTCGTGATGACCTTCGATTATCAGCGACCCATAAATACGCAGGCGGTTCACAAAATAAATGCGTGATGACGCGTTCGAACCGCTGCGTGATGGCCTTTTCTGTAGTAGTGAAGTGCATGTATATTGCATGCATACTTATATGAACATATACAGGAGGAACTGTGTCCTCCAGGTACTATGAACAAAGAATGGTTGTTTCAAATTGTGAACATGATATTTAGATGAAAGCATAAAACAGCGCATAAAAATACAATGACATGGTTAATAGATCAAACTGGATTAACTTGAAGCACATGTGCAACATATTTCTGAGCAGCAGCATCTTGTTCAAAAAAGATGCGGGCATCCTCTGTGACTTTGTTCTTGCTCTAATCACATCAGGACCTACATCATCAAAATAACAAAAATTATTATATGTCCTGAACTCCCCAAAATAAACTAAAGCCATCGTCGCTCTTAGGTTATCCAACTGCCTTCACCCTCACTTTCCAATAGCTTTCAGAGAGTGAATGTGTTTTGCAATGGTAAATCTTGCTAATGGTGATATTTGATAAACTTGCCCCATCACATCTCCATGCAAGAGGGTGGAAAGTTCAGACTTTCAGATATGATGTGTTTTTTGTACGGATAATCCATTTTTTATTCGAAAATACATAAATATACCCGCGACAAAATTTTTTACAAAAATAGTCTCGATCGCCCCCATTGGGCGACTTCTTCCTTTCGCCCAACCGCAAGCGACACAAAGGGAATGTCGAACCGTTGGGCGATACTGCGATCGCCCTACCGTTGAGCGACTGAAATTGCAGTCGCTCAACGGTAGGGCGACTGCAATGGATATCCACCGACTGCCGCCCACTACCCCTCATTCTGCCAAACAACCACATTTCCCCATTCTGCGCAGAGAGCCAGAGAGAAGAAGAAGAGAGGAGGAAGGGGAAGAAAAGAAGAGGAGAAGAGAAGGAGGGGAAGAAAAGGAGGGGAGGGGAGAAGAGAAGGAGGAGGTGAAGGAGGAAGGAGACCAAGCTATTCCATCGATTTGGATCCAGGTATTTTCGTTAATTAGGTTGTATTTACACTATTATTTAGATGAAATATTAGTGTTAGTACAAATTGTAGATGTAGTATACATTTTGTAGTATGGAACATTTTGTAGTATAGAAATTTTACTACTCTTTTTAGTATAGAAAGTTTAGTTTAGTGTTGAGCGATAATATTTGACATGTCGTAAATTTCAATCATACATGTAGGCGTACATCATTAATGGCGATTACTACATTGAGAGTGTATTATGGTCTTTGGAATGATTCGTGAAGGTCCGAATGGTGTGGATTTGAGGATTTTCCGCAAGTCACTCTCGTACTTCGGATGACGAGAATGCTCCAATGACGGATGTGCGGCATTGGTGACCCGAGTTTTCATTGGACCCCGAGGTGTGCGTCGTTGTGCAAGGGCTTTGGGCGGTCTCCCACCGACATCGATGGGAGTTGAAGACATTGGTGCGCTCGCCGTGGAAGGGCTTTGTGCAAGGGTGCCGCGCCGTGGATACGAGTATGTCTGCTTGTGCAACCGTGTTCACTACAAGCGGTGCGCAAGCTCGTGCGTCCGCCTATGCTTCGGGAGGTGCTAGCGGCTCGGGCGGGCAGCACGATGGCGGCCGATGAAGTTGCTCATGATGAAGGCAATGCGGTACATGGAGGAGAGTTACAGCCGTCAAGCTATACAGGGGCGGGCAAGCGATGCGGTATATGGAGGAGAGTTACACCGTCAAGCTCAGAGAGGAAGCGGGCAAGCCGATGAAGGAGAGTATAATGAGTATATCGTGCAGCAGATGGAATCGATGACCAGAGGGCATGGGATGAAGAGCAAGGCGTAGAGGGCGACGAGGAGGACAATTCGATGATGAAGAAGTTCCTATCCCCAGAATGGAACCGGTTTAATGCGAGGGCGTTTCGCATATGATGAGCATGAATCACCATGGGAGTATCATGAGACAGAGGTTCGTGCATGCTGTTTTTCGACAAGGAAGCGTTGCAGATGCCATCAAGCTTTGGGCCCTTTCAATGCAACGGACATTTCGCGTCGTCAAATCAAGCCGGGAGCGTTACAACGTGAAGTGCGAGCAGCTGGTTGTCCTTGGAGGGTGCACGCCGAGACCCAAGTATGACACTCACCGGATTGTGTCAAGGTGGAGCCGCACTCGCATTCGTCGAACACTGTCTTGGCGAGGCATCGAAACTCGACGTCGGTTATAGCCAATTTGATGTACGGGAGATAGTGGAGAAAAAGATGTTGCGGCAACACATATTGTGCTAGCTATTGAGAATAAATTCAAGTATAAGATTAGCTACGCGAAGGCGTGGCGTGCAAGCAAAAGGCGTTGGAAAAACGTTTGGCACTTTTTTGGCGCGGCGTCGACAACCTTCCTCGTATGCTTAAGGTGTTGCAACAAAGGAACCCGCACGTACATCGCCGTGCACGAAGCCGTCCGTAAGTCCACCAGATTTGCGGTGTTGCGAGAGCATTGTTTGCATTTGGTGCTAGCATTGAAGCATTCAAGCACATGCTGCGATGATCTCGATAGATGGGACCTTCTTGACGAGCAAATACAAAGGGCAGCTCCCGACGGCCATAGGCGTTGAGCGGTAACAATCAAATATTGCGCGGCTATTGCATTTGTGGAGAGTGAGAATTATGAGAGCTGGTTGTGGTTTCTAAGACATGTGAAGACTGGAGTTGTAGGCACCGGCCGGTGTGTGCGTAATCCATGATCGCCACACGGTATTATAAAGGCCATACGAAACTTCAAGAAGACCACGAGAGAGCGTTCCTTGGCGGACATGAGGAACCGGTGGTGCGATCGTCACTTAGGGGCAAACTTTTTCAAGCAATTCCGAAACAATCTTTGATGAAGCTATTCAAGAGGCTTGCTAGGCGAACCAGCAGAGAAAATTTGATGCTTTATGGGGTTGCTTTGGATGAGCACACCAGAAGAACGTCGACGAGAGGAGCAAGGGGCGGTCACTCTGGGCGGCACAACCGCAATGCTTGCCAAAGAATCGATGAGTCTAACCCAAGTGGTCCAAGAAGGAGGAGCGCGAAACATCAAGTGCTTCGCAGTGGATCGAGGAACCATTGGAGAAGTGGTCGTTGTTGCACGACACGGATGGCGCAAGGTGCGGAATAATGACAAGTAACCTTGCCGAGGTGTACAATTGGGTTCTCGGGGTCTCCGTTCTCAGCCCCTTGTCGCCATCGTGGAAGGTGTTCTTCACAAGACAATCCGCTACTTCGAGTGGACAGACGCGAGTGCCGCACTTCATGCGCCAATCCCGAGCCCTCAGATTCGTCAAAAATTACTGCGTACATGGAGACGAAGGCACGAAGGCTCAATTGCACACTGATGCATTGCATGGGCAACGAGGAGCATCGTTTCGAGGTGATACTCCGTGTGAGCCGGATTTGGGACATCTCGTTCACTTATTACTCACGAGGTATGCCTTGGAGATCATGCAAGCAGACCTAGCTGCACATGCAACAAGCTTAAGTTGTTACACGTGCCATGCTCTCATGTCCTCGCTGCATGCGGAACCGTGCGCATTGATCCTTCCAACTTCATGTCCGAGTACTTTTTCAAAGAGAGAATCTGCAAGCTTGGTGTGGGAGCTCCGGGGTTGAGGCGGTGGGAAACTTCACCACTTTGGACATTTCAGCGAGGACCGGGTTCGGATATTAACATGCTGAAGGGTGGGAAGGGTCGGCATGAGAGCCGACGTATTAGAAATGACATGGACGAATCACAAGTGGAACATCCGTGCACGCCAGGGCGATGCGGTCGGGAGGGCACACTGACTAGACGATGCAATGCATGACCGATCGATAGTTGGTGTTGTAATGCATGCTAAATTTAATGTACCATTTGTTAACCTTGTATGTTACATCCTTGTATGTTTTAATGGACTTATTCCGTGGACATCTTTGAAGTGCGAGCAGTGGTATTTCATCCTTGTATGTTGTAATGGACATCCTTGTATGTTGTAATGGACTTATTCCTTGTATGTATGTTGTAACCTTGTATTTCATGCTCGTATTGCTTGTGATAACAACTCCACGAAGATAACAACTAATCCATCATATGCTTAACACCAGAAGTTTCAACGAAGGTCACAGAAAATGAAGGCGTCACGCACTTATAACACGAAACAACACATACATTACACATACAGAATTTATGAAAAGTAGTACACCCAACATTTTAATTCAACACAACGATCCTACCGCCACATGCCAAACGACACAAATTCTACATGCCAACACATGAACAAATACATGAACTAAAATACGACACAAGCATAACCTCGTTACCTACATGCCAAACGAGCCTCGTGGCACCCACATGGAGAATTGCCGAGGGGCCGTCTCGGACGTGGTGGCCGTCATGGTAGTGGCATGCACATATGCGGCTCGGGTTCGCGCGGCAACATGTGGGATCATAAGAGCTTCCTATATTCACGACCTCCTCGTTGCCTCTCGCGTTGCATCCGTCGCGGAGGTCGTTGTTCTCTCGGTGAGACTCTCCATTCGGTACTCCAAGTCCCATATTCGAGCCCATAACGTATCCACATAACGATCAACATACCGTTCGTGAGGAGGGTCGATCCGATGGGAGAAGTCGCATTTGGCCATCTGCACAAAAATGACGGTAAACTTCGAGGGTCCATAAGCAATACAAAATGTAACATTACTAATTTGTACCCGAGCGTGAGCATCGGAGAAACGTCGCCCCATCGTTCGGGAATCCAAGATCGGACGACCGCGTACTCATTGTGTCCGCATTTCGCCACGGTGGTTGAGCACGCCGGCTTGGTATCAATCGATGCTGCGGACCAAACATATCCTCGTTTCTAAGGGAATGTCGTCGCCGGTGACCCAAATCCCACCGCCCTCGACTTGAGACATGGTATGTTTCACCACGAAAGGCAGGGTATACTTTGTTCGATTCACAATGTCATGCGACCCCAACCCCGCTACTTATAGCAAACCGGGGCAGCTTAATGCGGTGACCACCAAAAAGAGGCTTTTGCTCGGGGACATGACAACACGCCCACTTTGCTCGGGGACATGACACAAGAGGTCGCTTTGCTCGGTGAGATGACAAAAGAGGCAGCTTTGCTCGATGACATGAGAAAGCGGGCAGCATATGCCGACTTTGCGATGGACTGAGTAGGCTGTAGGTCTGCACATATAGGGCGTAGGTCTTTAGCCTTTACAGGAGTAGGCACAGAGGCTGTACACATATAGGGCGAGGTCTTTAGCCTTACAGAGTAGGCACATGCGCTGTACACATATAGGGCGTAGGTCTTTAGCCTTCTAGGCTTTGAATGGTCCAATCTCTGAAAAGGCTACAAACTATGAATTTATTACGAGATTATAGTCTCTGAAAAGCTGTATAGGGCCATTTATTGCTACTGGAATCCAGAAAGCGAAAATATCCTCTCCATGAACTATGCCCTTCGCACGGATAACTTTGCCTACATAAAGGCCTCCTCCTATGTCTTCCATACCACATCTCCTCCTCAAGGCATCACAATACTACTACACAACAATGTCTTCTTGGAGGTCCGACCCATTTGGAGTGCCGGAGTGGCATGAGCGCCGAAGTGCCATTGCGGCTTTAGGGTGATGTTGGGAGTGCGGGTGATCGAGTACAACGAGCCAAATCGGCCGTAGGTTCTTCAAGTGTCCGACACGGATGGCGACTTCGTGGTAACGACCATAACTAAATCATTTCTTTTCCGTTATCGTTTTCAACTTGATCCATGACATCTACCACGCCACACATAGGCTTGCGGGTTCATGGAATGGGTGGATCGGTGCCGCGGCATGGCCAAATAACGAGCGGTGGAGGTGGAAAACAAAGGACAATACCTTGTCAAGATGACTCGGGCTCGCGAGGTAGAACGGCAGATGCGGCTTGAGCAAGAGCGCGCGCGTGGTGGACCAAATCCGTCGAAGGGCAAGGAGGATGAGCTGCAAAGGAGGCGGGAGCAGCTAAGTCTGCGTGAAGCGACCATCAAGCGTCGGGAGGAAGAGCTTCAAGCTCGTGAGGCAGCCCTCAAGTCCAAGAGTGACGGGAAGAAGGATGCGCGGAGCCATCTTCAAGGCGCGACAAAAAGGGGAAACAACACGCTACACCCAGTAGACAAAATGTGGCGAGGAAAGTGGCCCCGGTCCACACAGTAGGTGGTACGAGCAGTTGGGTGGGTTAGTCGCATATCATGCTATATGTTATGCATGTAATAAAACTGTAAGCGGCATGTTACTCCCAACTGTATTATGAAGTTTATTTCAATTCACATAAAGTTATTATCTCGTGTGTTCGCATTGAATGATTCAGATAGCAAATCATGTAACAATAATTAACATACCAGTTTTCTTCGTACACTAATTCTTAGTAACATAAAAATATCACTTACCAATGTATATATCAAACGTTCTACAATCAATTGTTCTTAAAAAAAATTTCTCACAATTTTTAATGCACGTACAACATACAATAAACATAACATTATATTACAACTACACCATATTTTTTCCGATTTAAAACTACAAAATTGACAAAACTCTACAAAATCACGGGAGTGAGTAAAGTCGCCCATCCATTGGGCGATCGAGTTATAAGTCGCCCATCCATTGGGCGATCGACATCGATCGCCCAATTGTAAAGCGACTACTTGCGATCGCTCAAGAACCAGCGATGATATTGTGTCGCTTTAGGTTGGGCGAAAGGAAGAAGTCGCCCAATGGGGGCGATCGGAGACTATTTTTGTAAAAAATTTTGTCGCGGGTATATTTATGTATTTTCGAATAAAAAATGGATTATCCGTACAAAAAATTCCAACAATGTTTGATCAAGACATTTCATGTTGTTGTTATATTACAACAGTGTCCCTACATGATTACATCTGTGTAGCTTCTTGCTGTAGGAAAATCATATTATCATGCAAGGTCTATGAATATGGAAAAGGATGTAGGTAAGTACAATAGCACTTGGCTAATTCTTCCAAAAAATACTCCACAGTCAACACTACATTATGAAAGAACCTATATAAAATTAGGATGTCACTATGAAGTAGCCATTTAAATATTAGATTAAGGCACCGCTCCAACCGGCTGCAGCTTATGGCTTTGGGCTTCGTTAAGCTGGCAGCCAGTTGGAGCGCTTCGGCTTCTCTTTCTAGTGCGCAAAAGCTATAAGCCAGCTAATTAATCAATATGCCTTCCCCTCCAGCTTCTTCCCCATTGAGCGGCGCCCTTGTGTTCTTCATCCACTCGCTCGGCCAACCGGTTGTGCCCGCACGTGGTGAACGCCATGATAGCCACATCCATGCTGGGTTGTTAGCCCCATGGACATCGATGGCGGCAGCAAGTATCCCTCCCCGTCTATGCTGCATTCACTGTGGTGTTCTCCCTGATCCGACAACATCCCTGGCCTCCCGTTCATCCCTTGTGTGGCCCGTTCATATCTAACAACCACCACCTCTAGCAGTTCTTTGCAGCACCCATCTACGGTCGAGAATGAAGCCACGCAAGAAGGGCCCCGGAAATAGTGGGGTACGATAGATTCACCTGTTCATCTTCTCCTATTTTGTGCACTACTTTGCATGATGGGTAGTACGACCAGTAAATGGTAGTACTTTGGGTTAATTTTGGCTCCCCTTTGATAGTTCCTTATTCAGATTTGGTGAGCTTCCCAGTTGTGTGCACTAATGCGAAGTCGATTATTTCTATTTTTTCACTCAATTCACAGTCACGCTCGTTGTGTGCAGTTGTGTTCGTCGTGTTTGCCTCTCCAGCATGGGCCGTTGTAGTAGACTGACTCTAGATGTGCAACGTGGAGAAATGAGGTGAAGCATGTATTATTGGAGATTTGTGCCAAAACTTTCTTAATCCATTTGAAACTTCCATGTTTCCGAAGAAGTTTAAATAAAGGTAATCTTTTTCCCCTAACCGTGCTATGAAATGACTTAGCACTACCATACAGCCGATTAGTTTCTAGACTTCCTTCTTTATGGTCAAAGGACACATCTATTCGATAGTCGCTATTTTATCTAGATTTGCTTCAATTCCTCTAGCTGAAACTATGAAACCAAGAAGCATTTAAGAGAAAACTCTGAACACATATTTCTGTCGATTCAACTTAAGGTTATGTCTCCTTAAGTTAGTGAAAGTTTCTTGCAGATCAGAAATATGATCTCCGATGTTGATACTTTTCACGACCAAGTCATTAATATAGGCCTCTAAGTTATGATCAATCTGTGGGCTAAAGATTTTTTTTTGCATTAACCTTTGAAAAGTAGCACCAGTGTTTTTAGACCAAATGGTATTTTTACGTAGTAAAATATTCCGTATGCTATGATGAAGAAGTTTTCTTTTCATCCTCTTTACTCATGCTACTCTAGTGGTACCCTGAATATGCATCTAAAAAGCTTAATAACTCACACCCAAAAGTAGGGTCAACAAGCTGATCAATACGTGGAAGGGGAAAATCATCCTTTGAACAAGCTTTATTTAGATCTATGAAATCGATACACATTTGCCATTTTCTATTATTTTTCCTAACCATTATAGGATTGGTGAGCCACTCTAGGTAGTCGACCTCACGAATAAATCTAGCCTTGAAAAGCTTGCGGATCTCTGACTAGATTGCCTCCTTCCGGTCGGGTTCAAAGTGCCTTAGCTTTTGCTTGAATAATTTTTATCAGGCTAGAGAGCTAGCCTATGCTTGATCACCTCCCTAGGGACACCAGGCATTTCGGATAGCTGTTATGCGAATACACGAAAGTTGGTAGCCATCAAGAGTAGTCAATAGTCAGAACCATCAGCCTTCGGGAGTGATCGGTAGCTAAGAACCATCGCTAGTCGTTTATGGTCGAAATCCATCGGAAGGCATCCGTGGTCAAAAGCTATCATGATTGTGGTCTGTGGTCGAAAGCCGACGTGGTTGAAATCCATTGGAAAGTGGTCCATGATCGACAGCCGGTGTGGTCGAAATCCATCAGAAGTCGTCTGAGGTCG
This sequence comes from Dendrocalamus sinicus, assembly GCA_036346575.1. Lineage (NCBI taxonomy): Eukaryota > Viridiplantae > Streptophyta > Magnoliopsida > Poales > Poaceae > Dendrocalamus > Dendrocalamus sinicus. The sequence continues at coordinate 5,603,230 of CM070653.1, read as the reverse complement.
AAATCCATCGGAAGTGGTCTGTAGTCAAAAGCCAACGTGGTCTAAATCCATCGAAAGTAGTCCGTGGTCGAAATCCATCGGAAGTGGTTCATGGTCGAAAGCCAATGTGGTCAAAATCCATCGGAAGTGGTCCATGGTTGAAAGCCGATGTGGTCGAAATCCATCAGAAGTTGTCCGTGGTCGATATCCATCATGGTTGAAATCCATCGGAAGTGGTTCGTGGTCGAAAGCCAACGTGGTCAAAGTCCATTGGAAGTTGTCCAGGGTCAAAACCCATCGTGGTTGAAATCCATCAGAAGTGGGGAGCTATCAACCATTCGGTCATAGTCGTAAGTCGGAAGCTATCGACCATTGCTCATGGTCGTAGGTCAGAAGTCATCGACCATTGCTCAGAGCTGATAGTCATAAGCCATTGACCATCGATCGTAAGCTGGTAGTTGAAAGCCATCGACCATCGGTTGTAAGCCGGTAATAGTACCATTTACTACAGCATGCTAGTTGTTGTAGCATGTCTCACCCAAGTACCAGGGCAATCGGAGGGCTTATGGGTACTTTGGGAAGTCAAAGATGTATGAGTACAACAAGCAGCCAAAGGCACTCGAGTGTGACAAGTGACCAGAGTCATTTGAAAATAGATGAAGGTCGGAAGTGTCCATCATCAAGAAACAGTCGAATGCACTCAACTTCGACAAGCGGGCGGAGATGTCTGTCTTCGTGAAGTGGTTAGAGACACTCAACTTTGACAAGTGGTCAAAGGTATCCATCTTTAAGAAGCGGTCAGTGACACTCGACTTCGAGAAGTGGTCAGAGGCATCCATTTCCGAGAAGCGCTTGGAGGCATTTGGCTTCAGCAAGTGGTCGGAGGCATTCGTCTTCGAGGAGCAGTCAAAGATGTCCATCTTCACGAGGTGGACGTCCGAGCACCAAAGGTCCATGATGTCCAGATATAGCGGGTGGTTGGTGGTGTCCAAGCATCACCAACGGTCATAGACATCCAAGCACAAAGAGTGGTCGGCGACGTCCGGGTACGGCCAGCGGTCGATGGCATCCAAGCATTGAAAGTGACCAAAATCTACCGGGTGTAGGAGGTGATCAAAAGGACTTATGAGTAGCGCCATCCGCCCCATGCTGTGGAGCTATCATTAGATCAGAGGCACGAGCGGGACAAACTTGGTACATGACAGATCGTTGCAGCTGTGCAGCTTGGCCGAGGTGCGCGAGCCACATGTAAGGGTGGGGGAACTTCGTGCTTTAAACGGATTGAAGAGCAGTCTGCAATCTTGACAGCCCCTTTGCTGTGACCATGGGCTGCTCAAAGGTGAACCGACCATGACCATGGCATTTGGCAATCTTCCCCACACGTCGCCGTCCATCAACATGCAAGATGGCTAAATAGAAGAGAAAGAGAAAAGGGGGAGTTCTTTACCATCCAGAGCATAGCACACCATGGTCTCGGCTTGTGCAGATTGCTTCCTTGGGTTCCTCTACCTTCTCCTCCGTCTAGTCATCTAGGAACAAATTATACGATGGAGTTAAGGTGCTCTGATAAGTGAACACCTTATCTGCAAGGTCTCTCATGCTAAGAGCCCAATCTTCATTAGGTACAGTGCTCTGCGCAATACGAGAGCTAATCGATTGCTGCAGCCGTTGCACCTTATGATATTTCCTCCTGTAGTTGTGAAGTGGATGAGGACTATATGCTCAGCGAGCATTAGTCATGAGCATCAAAATATTCTATAAAATTGCCTCCAAGGATTGCATTAGCTCAACCTCAGTGTGTTGCACAGTTGGTCTAACCATCTTCGAATCGGTAGCCAAAGTAGGTGGTCGTAGGGATGCGGCTTGCGCTCGTCTACTGGAAACTTTAGCGCGTAGTCGTTGAGCACCATTTATATCTCCCTTGATTTCAGTGACTACCGAATTCTTCAACAAGGAGTGAGCTTTGAGCATAAGAGCACCACACTCCTTTGCCTTGGCAGCAGCCCACTTTTAACCCTTCTTGGATAGAACCAACTTGAACTAGACTGGCTCCTGAGTTTCATGAACATAGACCTTGTAGGCTTGCTTAAAGACCATCACAGGCAGAAACAATCCAAATTGGATCATTTGAGGCACGGGGGTGTTGTTGGCATAGGAGAATCTATCTGTAGAAGACGACTTACGATCAGCACAAGCCTCAGCCGATGACCTCTATGCAACATGCCATGCGTGCATGATGAACAAGCGAAGAAGAGACCAGCGACCAATGAGTGTAGTGAAGATGGGAGGAGAACCAGGTCCCACTAGGCATGCCATTTTGTTTGACACGAGAAATCGCTCCTGGATTTCTTGCCTCGGGGTATAAGGGTGTGGGCGTGCCAGTGTACTAAAGTACACAAAAATACATAAACATTAAGAAAGATAGGGAAAACATAGATTTTATTTATTCAATTTAGAATAACAAAATTACAAGTTCCCTTTATGTATATGTGCTCCAAAGCCTGCTTTGCATAGCAGATCTAACATAGGCGATGTGTTCTCCTGGTTCCTGGGGCATCGGAAGGCCCCTAGTTAATTACATCCATGGGGAGAACCCACAGAATACCTCCGATTATGATGTGCATTGGTCATCATCTTCAGTCTTTGCTTCACATTCTCCACGCATGTGATAAATAATTGATGTATATGTGGCATTGGCATTATCCATAGCCACATCGGTATATGAGGCCATTGGTAGTGTAGCCTTTGCATTCGCTGCACCCGCCAATGCTGTTCGACCTTGTCGATATCGAGCAACACAACTGAATAGGGTGATCGAAAAATATGCATAGTTCACACCAAGCTTGACTGATCTAATGATGCAGTGGTAAAATCGGGGTAGTAGACAAAATCCAGATAGTGGGTTTAACAGAGTAAAATGCCAAGGTCAAGCATCGACGTGGTCAAAAGTGACCGCTGGGAACGATTGGAAGCCGGAAGTCATCGGGAGTAGTTGATAGTCAAAATTCAGAAAACATCTGCCTTCAGGAGTGGTTGGTAGCTGAGAACCATCGCTAGTCATTTATGGTCGAAATCCATCAAAAGCCGTCCATGGTCAAAAGCCATCATGATCGTGGTCTATAGTCGAAAGCTGACATGGTCATAATCCGTCAAAAAGTGGTCCACAGTCAAAAGCCAACATGGCCAAAGTCCATCGAAAGTTGTCCAGGGTCGAAATCCATCAGAAGTGGTCCATGGTCGAAAGCCAATGTGGTCGAAATCCATGGAATGTAGTCCATGGTCAAAATCCATTGGAATTGGTCCGTGGTCGAAAGCCAACGTAGTCAAAATCCATCGAAAGTGGTCCATGGTTGAAAGCTGAAGTGGTCAAAATCCATCAGAAGTGGTCCATGGTCAAAAGCCAGCGTGGTCAAAATCCATCAGAAGTGGTCCGTGGTCGCAAAAGCCAGCGTGGTCAAAATCCATCAGAAGTGGTCCGTGGTCGAAAACCATCAGAAGTAGTCCGTAGTCAAAAGACAACGTGGTCGAAGTCCATCAGAAGTTGTCTGAGGTCAAAACCCATCATGGTCAAAATCCATCAGAAGCGAGGAGCTATCGACCATTCGGTCGTAGTTGTAAGTCGAAAGCTATCGACCATTGCTTGTGGTCATAGGTCAGAAGTCATCGACCATTGCTCATAGCCCATAGTCGGAAGCCATCGACCATCGATCGTAAGCCGGTAGTTGGAAGCCATTGTCCATCGGTCATAAGTCGGTAATAGTATCATTTACTTTAGCATGCTGGTTATTATAGCACGTCTCACCCAAGTACCATGGGTGAACGAAGGGCTTACGAGTAATTTGGGAAGTTGACGATGTACGAGTAGAACGATCGATCAGAGGTGCTCGAGTATGATGAGTGACCAGAGTCGTCTAAAAATGGAAGGAGGTTGGAGGCATCTGTCATCGAGAAACAGTTGGAGGCACTTGACTTTGAAAAGCAGACAGAGGTGTCTGTCTTCAAGAAGTGATCGGAGACACTCAACTTCGACAAGTGGTCAGAGGTGTCCATCTTCAAGAAGTGGTTGGTGACACTTGACTTCGAGAAGTGGTCGGAGGCATCTGTTTCTGAGAAGCAGTCGGAGGCACTCGACTTCAGCAAGTGGTCGGAGGCATCTGTCTTCGATGAGCGGTCAGAGACATCCATCTTCATGGGTGATCGTGGACGTCCGAGCACCGAAGGTTGGTGAAATCCGGATACAGTGGGTGTTTGGTGGTGTCTAAGCATCACTAGCTATCGTAAATGTCCAAGCACAAAGAGTGGTCGGTGACGTCCATGTGCAATAGGCGGTTGGTGGCATCCAAGCATTGAAAGTGGCCAAAAGCGACTGAGTGTAGGAGGCAATCAAAAGGACTTACGAGTCGTGATGTGGAGGTATCATTAGATCAGAGGCACAAGCAGGATAAACCTAGTACATGACGGATCACCGCAACAGCACAGCTTGGTTGGGGTCCATGAGCCACATGTAAGGGTGGGGGAACTTCATGCTTTAAACCCATGAAATTGAAGAGTGGTCAACAATCTTGACGACCCTTTCATTGTGACCACGGGCTGCTCAAAGGTGAACTCTAACAAAGGTATTACCGACCAAGACCGTGGCATTTTTGCAATCTTCCCCACACGCCGCCATCCATCGACATGCAAGATGGCTAAATAGCAGAGAAAGAGAAAATGGGAAGTTCTTTAGATCCAGAGCATAGCACGCCATTGCCTCAACTTGTGCAGATTGCTTCCTTGGGTTCCTTTGCCTTCTCCTCCTTCTGCCTAAGTTCGTCAGAGTCCTGACCATCAACATGCATTGACATGTGCACCTTCTTCTCTCATTGTCCGTCTTTGCGTGTCATTTTCATCTGTCTCCATCCCCTTCCTCCTGTCTGTTGGGTCTCTCCTTTTATAGGCACAAGCCAGGGCCATGGACAACATGCGCAGCCTTTGCGCGTTGCGAATCAACTGATTTTTGGGATCGAGATCCTGATCCGATTGCCGATTCTTTCCTTCTGGACCTATGCTTTCCATATCAGAAAAGATTTATCGAGAAATACTTCCATAAATGAAGATATGGTGCAATCATCTTCCCATCGCAAATATGGTTTACTTAGGTCCAATCTTTCCTTTCCTTCTTAGTGCATAAGTTACCATAGGTTGGCTGCACGCGACACTATGCATGTACCAACTGTTGGAATTAATCCTCTCATTGATAGTACCCATGTGTATGGTGGTGCGATGAGTACTTGGCGTGTCCGAGTGCTGTGTAGGAGCCGAAGGCCTCAGAGTCAATGAGTAGTCGAAGACTCCGAAGACTTAGTCATGATCGTGGGTCAAGCAGAGTAGTGAACTGGTCATAGCATCATGGTCAAACAGAGGTAATCGCAGTGGCATAACTGACACAGCATGGGCGGAGCAACGCAGTTGGAACCTCGTGGTCGTGGTCGAACCAAATGTGGTCGAGGACCCACGATCTAAGGGGCGACCTTGATGTGTATGATTGGCAATCGATCGGCGGCACGCGACCATACAACACATGACATGTTGACCACTTTGTTATTTTGTTTCACATGCCATTTCATGACTTGATTATATCAAAGTTCTCTTACCAAACATATTTCTCCTTATTTGCTTTAACTTAACATATTTGCACAAAAACTCATCAAACAGTATGTAGTCTCAAAGTCTACCATATTGAATGAGATTCTTTTTGTTCGAAAGTCATATGGGCTTCTGAACGTAATCAGTAGGGAAACTTGCACTATTGGTTTGGTTGTAGATGATGGGACTATGCCATAAAAAGCATCATTCACGGGTTTTACTTTCGACTTGGGAACTTGCATTTCTTCTAAAGCTCTCATGAACAAAATATTTAGAGAACTCCTACCATCTACTAGAACTCGATTAACTTTGCAATTATTTATGATAGGTTCTACGACAATAGGGAGCCTACTTGGTCGAGTTAAAGGAATGGGGCAGTCTTCCCAGCTGAAGGAGATGGTTGTTTCTGACCACCTAGATGGCTGGTGGCGATCGATGCTTCAGTGAGGTTCTCTTCCCACTCCATGGTCTTTAGATAGTGCCTGGACTCATAGCAGGAGGACCCATTGAAGATCATGTCATCAGTGTGTTGTGGTTCCTAATAGTCCATCTCTTCATTGCCATCCTTGTCCTTCTTGGAGCTCAATTCTCTAATCTCCTGAATAGAAGGGGAAGAACCCTTACACGAGTAATAATCGTCCAACTTCTTTTGCCACTCACAGTAGCTATGCAGATCATACCCTTCCACTTAAGTGGACACCACCTTTTATTCTTCTTAGATCTGTTAATCGGAGCTTTTACCTTATTCTAGTCAGAATAATCCTTCTTGCCCTTGGTATGTTTCTCTAGAATCGCAAGAACCTCTTTAGCATTGGGTTTCTGATTCTTCTTATCTTTGGAAGAATTCTTGGGCTTCTTTTCTTTTTTTTCTCCAACCTGGGTTGAGGAATTTTATCTATCTGGTCTATGGCCTTATTCCAATCAATCGTTTTCACTAGTGGCTGCATACTTGTCAACCATGTTGAATAGTTCAATGATTGTCCTTAGAGGGTTCATCATCGCAATGTCCTACATAAATCGTCAGTTTCTTAACCTAGTTTTGAAAGCTTGGATGGCAAAGGAATCTACAACCTCTGAAATACAATTGCTAACCAGACTAAACCTCTTGAGAGACCATGTGGAGGTATCCCCATGTTTGTGATAAGTAATTGACGGTTGTGTTAGTAAGTTTGAGTTTGTTTTGGGTATTCTAGGGTTGAGTACCTTTTACTTATACTATTGTTGATATGCTGTTTCGTGCGGTGCTATGTGACGGTTTGCTTGTCTGTGTGACTGCAGGACTTCGGAGCTAGGTCATGGTGAGGCGAGGAGGACTGGGACTAGGCACAGGAGGTGTTGAGGTCTAGACGGTCGGTGATGCCGAAGACGATCGAGGCTGGTGAGGTGGTTGCGAGTCGGGAGACGAGGAACCAGAGCTGGAGCTACCAGTGATGGACACGACGGGCAACGATGAGTGAACTGGGACTAGGCTCAGGGAGGAGTCGGAGGTCCAGACGGTTGGAGGTCGGTTGCAGTCGTGTGCGATGGAACAGACCAGGACTAGACTCAAGTGGAGTCGGAGGTGTCAGTCGGAGTCAGGTGGACATGACGGGCAGCGGTGAGGTGGACCGGGACTAGATTCAGGAGGAGTCGGAGGTTCAGACGATCAAGATGCCAGGTGCAGTCGTGTGCAGCGGAGCGAACCGGGACTAGACTCAGGGAGGAGTCGAGGTCCAGACGGTCAAGGTACCGAACGCAGGAAGCTTCCGGGAAGGTGCTTGAGGGAAATTTGGTAAATTGACTCAAGCAAATGAGTGGAGTGGGTGGTTCTCCCTCCAAAATCTGGTTGAGAGTGGTTTGACTTCCTATTGCCTCATGTGGATGTGAGGAGAGTGAGTGGAGGTAGTATTCCACTTCTTGTATTTTTTCTTTGGTGTGAGCTCTTGCCTTCTTAAGTGGAGAGGTGGAGGCAGTAGAGGGCAGCCTAGCCAAGCAAGAAAAGGAGTTAGCAGTGTGTGTATGCTTGAGCTCTGCGTGTGTTACCTCAACATGTAGTGAGAGGGTTGTAGCATTTCTTCTCAACTGCGTATGGGGACGTAGTGAGATGGTTGTGAGCTAAACACTTCATGTAATCATTCATCTCTTTGCAAATGAATCCATTTGAGTTTTCATGTGCTTCATTTTTGTTTTTGGTTTTCTGCTGCCCTCTATTGAATTTCTTGATTTTGAGTGTTTCTTGTTTGCAAACCTGCAAAAGGGATTGCTATGAACTGGGAGAATCCTCAAGGCCATTTGGCTAACTATTCCCAAGAGCAATGATCTCAAGAAGCTGATTTTTCCCAAATAAGTGCAGCGAAGAAATTTCCTCTATTTCTAAATTTCTAGGGTTTCTTGGCAGAGCATGTTTGAATATTCTGGTTCCCTTCAAAAGATGGCTTGCAATTTGAGTTCTCAAGTCCTGAGATCATTGCTAAGTTGATTGCAAAAGTTCATGAGCAAAGAATTCAAGATTGATGAGCAAATTGAAAATCTGTCCATTCTCATCTCACTTTTCAGATATCAAGTTCTTGCTCTGTTGGCCTGAAAAGATTAGAAGAATCTCTCAAATTCTTTTGATTTTAGCAAATTGCAGTTTTCCTGTTGAGTTTCAGCCTGCCTGCTGCTCCCGAGGGCCGGTCTGACCGGAAAAACCATGGCGGTCAGACTGCTCGGACAGTGGCGGTCAGACCGGTGGTCTTCGGGCGGTCAGACCGGCCACTGACCGGCGGTCTGAGCGGCTTACAAGCGGCGGTCTGACCGGCCTCAAGGCTGCAGTTTGACCGGCCCCTGGCAGTCTGCCTTTTATTTGCTGCTTCTCTTCTGTGCTTTGTCTTTCTTCGCTTCTTTCTCAAGTCTGGTCAGCATGTGTTTCCAAAGAGCATGAATTCCCCTCTTCATAGTTTTTCATAGCTATCGGAGAGGAGATTCATTTGTGGATACTTGGGGGCGTTTTTAAAGAGGCACCATTCACCCCCCCCCCTCTTTTACCATTTCCGATCCAACACCTTTTGATATACTATCAGAGAGTCTCATTGGGTTCTTGCTGCATTTGGTGGAGATCCTTCTTTTCTGGGGTGGTCGTACGTCTCCTAGAAGTATGCGATCAACAAATCACAAAGCTGCTCTCAGGTGTAGATTGATCCGACCGATTGGTTAAGCAACTAAGACCGGGTAGACCCTTCGAGAACTATGAAAAAGTAGTTTGCCATCACATTATCATCGTCTCCTATGGCTCTAATGGCAATGGTGTAAATCTGCAAAAATTCTAATGGGTTCTACTTTATATCGAATTTCTCGATATTGGCTAGTCAGAACCTATCCAACTAGCGAACTACTTGAAGGCCTATCGAGAAGAGAAAGCCCGACAACATGTGATTAAGTCATGCAGCCTTCTTTGGAAAGGGGCTGGATTGTAGTCTGTTGGAGACCGATTCCTCTAATAATCATACTGGGGAACTAGTATTTCAGTCTGGTCATGGACACTCACATGATGTGTTCGACCAGATGTTTGGTTCAGGTGATGTTGCAAATCACTTATTTAATGTGTTCGTCCCTCATAACAAGAGGGAGGAGTGGCTTCATTATTGAAGAGCCTTCTTCTCTCATGGCTCCCTTATCGGAATCTTTAAGGGGATCTTCTGCCAGCTATCAAATTGTTACTAGCCTGACCATGTTGGCTTCTACTAAGGAAAGAGAGACAAACGTGGGGAACAATGCATGGCAGTTGTCGTCAGAGACTTAGGGCCGAAGAGTCATGTTATTTCAAGCGGATAAGGCACAGATTCTATTCACCATAGAGGAGAGATTTCCTGGGAGTGGGCCCAGGTATCAGTTCATAGGTTCTCTGAGTGGTCATCCAGTCAGATAATATGCATAGTGTATCTCGAACCAAGGTACTCAGGAAGGAGCCTCTGGAGGCTTATGACCATGGGGTCTCTTGGCCTTATTTAAATATTAAAGCCATTTTTAAGTATTTATTCAATCCTCACCAGCAGTAGATTTTGATGGGGGTGCTATCCATCCCCATTAGCACAATTCCATGAGGAGAGGACGGGTGAGGAGCGAGGGGCAGTGGGTAAAGTATGGAGGCAGGGGCACAAAGTGGGACATAGATGTGGCCAGAGGGGAGGGGAACGAGGATGATAGCTCAACAACGTCGAGGGGAGAGATTTTCCCTATGAGCAAGGAATTAGGGAGGGGCAATGGACTGCAGAAGCATAGGCAGAGTAGAACAAACGCACGTGGAAACATGGCCCCACATGGCAGCACAGGTAGGACTGTGAGGGGAGGGGAGTGGCAGATGAATCACCACTAATAACACTCTTTTTTTAAGTAGTAAAGATATATGACGCTGGTACAAGATTCACCTATGTATTATTTGATCTAGACATAAGCACATTTTCGCTCGCTCTTCACGTCCAAATATAAGGCGGGGTAGAGAAGGCGATATACAAAAGTAGGCATGTCCATTCAAACCACATGAGGCCGGGCTGGTCCAATCTGGTCGTGCTTCAAATAGGGTAAAATTTGCAGTTTCTTGGCCCGGCTTCCCAAACTGCTCCATCAGACCACCAAGCGAGCACATAGTGATAAGAGGGGCTGAGAATCAAATGCATCGGTTTAGCTTAAAGCTGTTTATATTTGTACTGTCTACAGTAACTAGTGTTAAACAGTACATTTTTAAAACAGGGTTAATAGAAAGATCATAGAAAAAAGTATACTGAGTTCAGTTGTACCAACCAAAATCACATACGACTATTTTTCTATGTATACTATCTCTTACAAGCAGTTAGAATTTAAATATTTAAGCTATAAGTCATTAGGTCAAAAGAATCTACCTATAAACTTGTGTATTGTTTCTTGGGGATTAATTCGCTAAGTAGATGAGTCATTTGAGTACCAAGCTCAGATTAAAACCTTGAAACGAGATTATATTGCGCAAAAGTCAAGCCTGCCTAAATCGAATAGGCCTGCAGGTGCTGCAAACCTGCACCAGCAGCCACACTCATACCTCAACTCAGGGCAAATGTAGAGCCTAGAGGCACGCGCCCTCACACAAGTAGCCCAACGAGGAAGGTACACCGTGCGAAACGGCAGCGTGCAGGAAGAGGATGAGACGGCAAGGACAAGAATCGCCACAGAAGAACAAAAAAAGTAAGGACAAGAATCGCCACAGAAGAACAAAAAAAGTACTAGTACCAGCCAGTGAACCAGCAGCAGCAGGGCCAAGCAACAGCTAGCTAAGCTAGCTCTCCGCGCCCCTCCCTTCTCATCTATCAAATCAGAAGAACCTTATCATTGCTGAAAGGAAAGTTACTCCTACAAAGAGAGCGAACACATGGATGGATGGAAGGATGGATATGGATAGGTTGATAGATAGATAGATACTTCTAGTTTAGTGGTTTCACTTCACTGCCAGCAAGGCAGCAAGCACAAGCAGCGGCAGAGTATAGCAGTGCCCAGTCAGTCTCCTGAGTGTGTTGAGGCCAACATCCTCGTCGGTACTACCTCACGTGCCCATATGATTTTATTTTTCTTTTTTCTTTTTTTTTTGAGACAGGAGGGTTGGGGCTTTGTTTTTTTGCTTTGCAGAATTTTTTGTGGTTAATAGTTTTATGTGTGTGTTTTTTAAACAATAGCGAAAGGTAAAAACACCGACGCGGATGTCACATATAATTTTAGACTCGAAAAGCCGTTTAGAGAATTCTCTTTAAAAAACCGCTATATTTATTTCGGCTTTCAGAAAAACCAAATATTGGGATACAAGTATGCTACACTAGTGCCAATTAAAACTTTTTACCACGTAAACCAAGAAGACATATGAGTGAGAGATCATGGATCATTATCACTAAACGTGTATTGCAGCAGAAGAAGAGTTGAAGCAGCCTGATTCAACGTAGCATGTGTCAATGTAATGAAAGTATTCGATCGTCCAATGTCTCGATTATGTCTTCTCCTCGGATCATCCCGATCAGCGCCGTAGTTGTAGTAGTGCCTCTACCGAAGTCCACACGTCCGAGGATAAAAATCATGCGTTGGTGTCTAGTACCAGCGCGTGCGGCAGGGTCTCGAGAGGTGGCGGCTAGGGTTTCGATTGATGTATCTCGAGATCTCCTTCGATCCTTGGTTTTTGGTACAATCCTTAGCCCCACACCTTTCTCAATGTATTTAGCCTCTTATCGGATCATCATCCGATACAATTAGAGATCGTATCCAACTCAGAGAGTTTTTGACCGGATCCTTATCCAATACAAATAGAAATCGTATCTCACTTAGAGTCTATCATCCGAACTTTTACTGTTCCAACACGTTAAGTGTGTGACCCTGCAGGTTCATATATGCTTGGTTGTAACTCGGAAACATCTTTCCAATCACTGGTTTGTAGTGGTCCCTAGCGGGACATATCGGCCCCTAAATATACATAAAGATCAATCTGGATAAAACCTTATATAATATGATCTGTAATCAAATCTTGGTCACTTACGACCAGATCGTATATGGTCATAACTAGTTCATATCCCTATACAACCAGTCTGTAATATGTCTGATCAGGTCACGACAGTTAGTATACTTATACCACCAGTTCGCATCCAGTTAGACCTATCAACCTATTTATGTATTCTCCTTTTGTTTTACGATATTCAATCGAACTCTAAGTGAGAAACATGTCATCCATAGACTATTCGATATTTTTCTGATCTAAAGATGGATAATTTCATGTTGTCGACTCTTTGACCACTCGTGGCATAGCCATGTACTTTCTTTATCCGACCACATCGAGGGCTTAAAGATATCCTCCTGTTATGTAGAAGGGATAAATCTCATATCTGATCAGTCATTTTTCTCCGTATATTTCATAGTATACCTAAAAATTACCTTTATAATTACCTAGTTATGGAGTACATTTGGCAATCACTTGGTATTTGGCCAGAATATTTTTCGGAGACATGCACGCAATTCGATACAGTTGCAAGCTGCACAATGTTACAAACTCCGAAAAAGAAAAAGGAAATCATGGTATAACAAACCAGACATATTGGCCCACTAAAATATTAGGCAGGAGTATGTGCTTAACTAGTTGGCGAAACATGACATCACAAGCAGTAATGTAACAAGCTAGCAGCGGCCAGCGAAAGTACAGCTCTGTCACGCAAGCAAACAAAACCGCTAATAAAGCTTTTACAGAAGAAAAAATGTTCACTGACATTATCACAATGCAAACACTACGTTCTTCTCGGCTACCATGAATATCTTTTGTCATTAACGCTAGCTTTCGTGCAAACGAATCGAATAAAAATAAACTAATAAATTATTTTAAAATTATCTCAATAAACTATATCAAGATAATAATAGAGGAACTGTTTTATTTATTTATTTAAGATGTAAGTTGAAAAAAAGCCCCAAAGAAGTGGATTAGCTAAAGATGAGGCAGGTGGGGCCGGTTGGCAGAGGCGAGCAGGGGTCCAGGGCCCCGACGGACAGGGTGGCCCACACGCCCGCGGCGCCCTCCCGAGCCGGGTCAGTCAGTCACGGCTCGCACAGTGGTCCGGTCGGTCGGGGCCCTTCCCAAAAACTCCAAATCCAAACCCAAATCTCAAATCGCCTCCCTATGTACACAGCACGATTTCTTATCCACCATCTCTCTTCTGTGGGATAATTTGATGTGATGTGACAACGCACATCAGATCTCACTTCGTCCGTTGTTCAAATCTCAAATCAAGTCTGCTGTTTTGTTTTTTTTCTGCACTGCATTATTTGGTTTTTTTTTTTAAAACCCGTGAGTGAGTAGGTTCCAAAAAGATGGAGTACTAGTATTCGACCTGCCTGCCTCGCTAGGCTTGTTCCATTTTGCCGTCCATTCTAGAGTCGCCAGATCAAACAGGTACTATAGGCTCTACAAGAAGAATCTCAAATTATTAGGACTTTTGATTTAATTTGGTGTGGTGGTAGCTAGATCTTGTAGGATTCAAATCACCAGACTTTTGAACAACTCCTTGTCTCCTTGTGTGTGCCTCTTTGAATTCTTATCCATCGCAGTTTGTTGCAGCTAGCCTTGTGGTGCTAGAGTTATACTCAATTAGAGGGTGTTTATTTCGGTTTTTGCTAATGATTTTTTATTTTAGTTTATAAACAGTAATAGCTTATAAAGAAGCTTGTAGAGAGACACTTACATACAATTTTGGTAAGTCACTCAGTGTGTACTACAATCAACTAGTAAACCCTACCTTAAAAAGATATTCTGTTTGAAAACTAGGTATTGTAAAAAAAACTATTTATTATAGAAAGATGACTTATAAAAACAAAAACGAATGGGCCTGCTTCACTCAGCGTTTGTAGAAAAAAAGTATAAGTGAATTGTCCGTCTATTCTCATCAGTTTAAGCTTTTGGATGAACTGGTTGGTACATGCAACTTAATATAATATCAGAGCCAAAACCCTGTTGGTGCAATTAAACAATAATTGCAGTCCACTTCTATACCATGTCTTAGGTCTGAGCTAGTCTACACGTGAGGGGGAGTGTTGAAGTATAAATGAATTGTTAGTCTTTTCTCATCAGCTTAAGTTTTTAGGTAAACTGATTGGTGCATGTAACTTAATACGCAGGAACAAAAAAAAACAGATGAAATTCAGTGGCATATCTAATGCTTAAAACAGAAGAACTGAGTGAGATGGTTGCTTGGTTAATGCAAAATGAAGGGTAGATTTGGCGAGAGAAAGACACAAAGGAAAATTTCTAAAAACGTTTGTAGTTTTCTGTTTTTCGGAAACAAAAATGTTTGTGGAGTAGTTTTTGTTCAAACCTATTAATTCTTGATAAAATTTATGCTGTGGTGCCAGTAGCTGTGGTACTTTTGGAACAACAATGCTACAGTACTAACAACTCTTTCTTGCATCTAGTAGAGTAAGAAAACCACTCTTTGTTGTCGTCAGATAACTAACTCGTCCTTCGCTCTGCCACCTCACATGATACTCCTAGAGTGATTGACGGTTGAGATGGCTTATGGTTTTTTAGCTAGCTTATTTTTTATGGTAACTGATGGTGATTTATTTGACATAATTAAATTTAAAAAATTTTAAAATAAAAAATAAGTTAGCTCATCACGGACAATGCGAAGGAATACGGAAAAAAATAAAGCAAAAAAGACTAAAAAGCAAAAAGTTAGAAAAAAACGAAATTAAGAAATAGTAAATTAAAAGATAGAAGCCAAATGCTGAAACTAAAACGAGCGGAGCCGTTACGAATCTAAACTGTTCATTTATTTCTGTAATTTTGTCATGCCGTTTCGGTTTGTTCAATTATAATTCTCATCTAAAATAACTATAATTTTGAATTTGGTCACAAAAGGAATTTGACATCTGCCTGTTTTCGGATGTAAATAGGCAAATTGACATGTTTATGTTTCGAAACTACTGGTACTTCTCCAGAACCAGCAGACCAGCCAGAACAATCCAATGCGGAAAGATGACCAAGAAAACTTTCAGATAGCTTGTAACAGCGTATATTCAGAGTAGTACACAAATTTAACGTTTACGTAAGCCAGAAAAATCGTTAAATCCAACAGTACACAGCCGATTAATCTCCTCCGTTCTGCAGTTCTGCCCATAGCTGACGTCACAAGTGAAGAGCAAGTAGGGCCTTCAAATGGATGTACTCCAAACTGTGAAGGTTTCGAGCAATAAGATGGGCATAATCTGCTCAGTGCTCACAGCTTTGATGATTCAGTAAACGTGCGCATATTTTCGTAGTTCTATAGATTTAAGGTGGTGATCGGTTCTGCTGAAAAGCTCATGGCTTATAGCTGAAAACACTATAGCTGACTAAAAAAACACTGTAGCTGACAGAGGCTTATTTAGCAGAATTAAATTTAAAAAAATTTAAAAATATAAAAAAATATGTTAGCCCATTATGTATAATACAAACAAATACGGGAAAAAAACCGGCAAAAAAGCTCAACAAAAAGCTAAAAGTTCAGAAAAAGATAAAATTTATGAATAGTGAAAAATAAGTCAGAAGTCAAAGCTGAAGCCGAATTGATCAGGGTAGTTAATACTCTGAATAAAAAGAAAGCACAATCCAGAACACAAGCAAACAACAGGACAAGTCGCAGTGCAAGAACAGGGATAGGAGCTAGCAAGAATTTACATCCAAGTGCACTATGAATAAAGTTTCCCTCGTACACTTGTTTGCCATCCACAAACACAAAAACAGTTGAAAAAAGGAAACACAGATCGCATGATTGATTGATCACAAAGTAAAGCAAGAACAAAAAAAAAACAAGGACGAGAATTCCCAAGAACACATCAAACCGCATTCTTATTGCTAATTACTTCCTCAAAGCTCTCGTCTTCTCGCTGCAATCGGTTGTGGAGCAGAGCATATCACCACCTCCTCTGCAAGAACGCCTGCCGGTCGTTCTCGGCGGCGTTCGACGATCGGTCGAGGCGGCCGACGACGGCCGTCTTGAAGTTGAACGCCTCCTGCACCCGGTTGCACGACCGCTGCATGCCCACGCCGCTCAGGCTCGCACGTGACTCCACCACCAGCACCTCGCTCAGGGGCACCCGCTTCCGGTTGGCGGCGCCGGACTCCGGCCGCTGCTTCGGCGCGCTCTGCGACCGCACCTTGGCCTCGAACGACTGCGTGTTGGACATGTAGTTGGGGCAGTTGAGCAACGACGGGTAGCCGCCGCCGCACACGCTCTTGGTCGGGGTGGCCGGCGCGTTCATGTACCGCGGCGTGCTCTGCGCCGTAGCCGGCCGGGCCTTCTCCAGCACGCACCAGTCGTAGTCAGGGAAGTGGCGCGGGGTCGGGACGGCAATGCGAGGGGGCGCCGCGCCGGCCAGGTGGCACGGCATCAGAGGCGAGGACATGGAGTTGGCGCACCACTCCTCGCCGCTGCCGGCGTCGAGCAGCGGGGAGCTCGCCCGGCGCGAGGACGAGCGCGACTTGGGCCGCCCGGAGTCCATCTCCACGATCTTGGGGCTCCGGTCGTACCCGTAAGACGACGACTCGATGCTCGCCGACAGCCGCCGGCTGTACGCCGCCACCCCGTGCTCGCTCCGCGTGTCGTCCGCGTACCGCTCTTGCTGCACGCACCACCATTGCACATGTACGTCAAGATCAACAGAAACAAACACCCTAGTGTGAAGTACTACTACACTATATTCTTGGCAAATTAATGGCGTACCAGCGAGCGGCGTTGTCGGATGGGAGGGTGGAGGAGCTGCGGGAGGGCGGCGCCGGGGCCGGCGCGGTGGGCGCGCATGGTGGCCTGCGCGCGGACGAGGGCCTGCATGCTCTGCAGCGTGGCGGCCGCCTGCTTGCGCACGAGGTAGCCTCGCACAAGCGCCTGCAGCTTCACCAGCGCCTTGAGCGCTCGCAACGCCTTCTTCGCCTGCAAAAAGGAATAGAAACCAACGCAAGATTAAATTATAGCACGAACAGTGGAGGAGAAGATGAAACAGAGCAAGAACACTGTTCGATCTTTCGAAGTTTCGCTGATTCGTTGTTGCTTACCAAGAAGCCTCGGAACGCCGTCTGGATCCTGACGGCAGCGGCGGCGCGGCCGCGGTGCTCGCCGGCGGTAGCCAGGACCGGAGCGGCGCGGCCCTTGCTGGTGAGCCGGACGACGGCTACGGCGGCCTGGGCGGCGGCCACGGCCGCGTCGGCCGCCGCCGCGGTGGCCGCGGCCACGGCGATGGCGTGCTTGCTCTGCTCCCGCTCCGTCACGTCGCACATCGACCTGAGCCACGCCGCCTCGGCCGCCCTCGCGATCGCCGCGTTGCCCCCAGCCGCCACCGCCGCGGCCTCGTCGGACTCCCGCGACGACTTGCCGAAGCTCCACCGCTTGCCATTGCTCGCCGGAGCTACCGGCTGCTGCTGCCAGTGCTCCTTGCTCTGGTCCTTCTTAC
Source organism: Dendrocalamus sinicus (assembly GCA_036346575.1). Taxonomy (NCBI): domain Eukaryota; kingdom Viridiplantae; phylum Streptophyta; class Magnoliopsida; order Poales; family Poaceae; genus Dendrocalamus; species Dendrocalamus sinicus. Next base: position 5,585,695 of record CM070653.1, on the reverse strand, counting down.
CGCCGCCGCCCAAGAAGTTGCGCAGCCACCGCACCGCCCTGCCCATCGCCGGACCTCACGACTCCGGCGGGCGAGAGGTGGCGCTCGCTCGGCTACTGAACCAACAGAAGAGTGACCAACTACGAGTGAGCTAATAGTAAAAGAAGGCGACGTTTTGAAAGAGAGGGAAACGGAAAGCGGAGGAAGCGCGTGGGTGGCGTCGGGTTCGAAATAAAAAGGGAGCTGAGCTACACGATGAGGGCAGGGCAGCCATTAGCGGACAAAGCATGACATGTCCCGGAAACCAGCAAAAGAGCGCGCTGCGGGGCCTCTCTCTCTCTCTCTCTCTCGCTCGCTCGCTCGCTCGCTAGGCGCCATTATATTACTAGTAAAGAAATGCATTAGCGTCCAAGAAGCGCCATTTGCCATGCATGAGATTCGGGGCACGCAAGGTTCAAAAAGGGACAGCGTAAGCCCAAAAAGACCCAAACAACAAAGGAGAAGAAGAAAAGAAATTTGATAAGAACTGAAGAACAGAGGCAACGCATCGCACTTGCATCACACCGAATTACTGCTAGATGAGGGGATCGCAGCTTTTGAGAATGCTCTCTCTGGTTTCCCTCCCGACCCCTCGACGCACGGCGATGTGCTGCTGCCTGCATGCCCCCAGCCAACTTGCCAAGAAAAGCTCACACCAACACATGCGCGCGCGCACGGGATGGAGATGCGGCCATCGAACGAGACAATGCGCGCAAGCAAGAGTCCAAGCAGCGTGCATCCAATGCGAGTTAAGAGAGAGATGGAAAGCGAAACAACCCTACAAGTTACAACAACATTACCATGCATGAGAGAGAGAGAAACCAACCACCTCAGATGAAGATGATGGAAGAGCTAGTTCGATCAGCTGGACGTTGGAGATGAGATCAGGATCGCCGGATGGATCTGCCCGCGTGCCGGCTCACGTGAACAGCGCCTTGACTCCTAGTCACTGTTCCAGGCTTCCAGCTAGCTCCTTCGCCTCGCACACAGACACAGGCTCACACCAGTACAGTCAAGGATGATGCATCTACCATCACAATCTTGTTAGCTAGGCATGGCAAAAGGCTACCACTATAGCGTACTAGCACTAGCAGTAGTGTGCACTTTGCAATCGAAGAGTGCTAGCTACTGCACGCTGGGAGGAGGATCTTATTGATCTTGTTGAGACGTCACCGAGATCAAAAGCCAGGCAGGACAATGTACCACCAGCAGTACGCACTACTACGACATGCAGCAGGTGCTCACTCCTATGGATTCTTATCTAGATGTCTATGTAACTAAGCTAGCAATGCAGCCTTGCAAAGCAGGGGTTGCAAAAGGTGACCCCCAAAAGTTGTTTAAATAGGACTAGAGACAGACTATGGCAAGTCGTGGTTTGAGAGGGTTTTTGTGGTGTTTTTCGAGATAGCAGTGAATAGAGGTGGGAATTGGGCGGGCGTGCGGCACGCCGAGCCCACCGTGCCGGGCCGCCGTGCGCGTGCGGTTCGGCCGATCATCCCGTCGTCGCGCGCGCGCCGCCCGCCTCGTCTCTTGGTCGAGCCCAAGCACGCCCAAAGCCCACCGCGTTGGCGTTGCGTGCGTGCGTGCCACCAAGCCCAGCCCAAAGTAACTATACACGACAAAAGCGATAGCGACAATGGTAGCGGTGGTCACTATCTTCCTTTCTCTTGTATCCGTCTTATTAAAAACCTACTTAAAATTCGATTCTATTGTCTCATGCCATTTCACCTTCGAACTTGGTCATCTAGTCCAATGGAATGCATATATTGGTGCAAATTAGACTATGGCGTATGTGGACATCACCCGACAATCTAGCATAGGTCTACCCAACTAGTCAAATAGAAAAGCTCAAGGAGAGTCATGAGTACAATTTACTATAGTTAAGAAATCAATTTTAAATAGTTTCTGGCCAACCGTGCTCTTCGTGCGCGTCGCCGAGCACGACCCGACCGCTGCGTCTTGCGTCGCCCTGCCGTGTCGGATTTTGAAGCCCACCGCCCACCGTTCGTCTGCACGCGCACGGCCCGCCACGCGTCGGGCGCGCCGTCTGCGGCCGTCTTGGCGGCGATGCCGGCCGGCCGCCCAAAAGCCCTACCAAATCCCACCTCTAGCAGTGAATAATAAAAATGTTATATGGTTTTAGGTTTAAGAATCCATTTTAAGAAGCTATCTTATTTATTTTGAATTTTAAATAGCAACGGACAGCGAATACGTTGCCACGGATGACGTATACGGTTTTGAGTTTAAGAAACCGTTTGAAGAATCCGTTTTATTTATTTTGAATTTTAGAGAACCCAGAGACCCAAAAGAGCATGCCGAAGTGTTTGATGATCATGGTGCATGCAGTGCTTGCATTGCAAATGGTGATTTTTTTTTTGAGAGAGTATGGTGATGATGGTGTTGGTGTGCAAACGCTGTGGCTTACACGCAGTTACACGTGCATGTCTATCCATCCGTGCCTGCGGCCAAGGTTGTTTTGTGGCACCCGGCCTCCTACATGGTAAACTACGGTGGGGTCGGGGTAGTACAACATGCATGATGGTACCTTTTGCCATCAAGATGCTGGGCTGGGGGAAAGCAAGCATGCAATCAAGCATGGAGTGGTTTTGGGAGAGTGGCGATCGATGGAGTGGGCTGTGCCTCTTGCTCCCTTGGAAGGTAGCAGTAGCTTTTGAATTTGAACCTTGCTTAATTCGAACGACAGTTTTGCTTGGGAAAACGAAGGCCAGCGTCTCGACGGCGCGCGAGTAAGCAAGCGCTAATGATGCGAATTTGAACCGACGGAATCTAGTCCCGGTCAGCCGCGAACCTCTCCATCCCTCCGGTCCAGCGTGTTTATTATAAGTTATCTTTCGAGCAAAGTGTTTTCTTAATATAGTTTCTATAAATTTGTTTATAAAAATCGCTACAAAAATTATTTTGAACGAAGTATTTTTTTAACACGAAGTTATTTATTTATTTTTTATAATCAGCCAAAAGAGAAGTGCCAACTGCTGCGGTCCAGTGGCGTCGTGCGACGATCTCGGGCGGTAGTTTTGCTCATTTTACCCCCCCCCCCCGTTTACCGGTCGCTAGAACGCCAAGGATCTCCGGCGTTTGGGAGGGAGGGGCTCGGAAAATACGCCGGATTTCCGGGGAGTTTTACGACGGCTATCCCGGCGGAATACGACTGGGACTAGGGAGTGGGACCAGGCCACGTACCACCTGTACTCGTGACTAGTACGTTGCTGTCCATTGCGCGGCAGGGGTTTGTAATTGTGGTGAAGGTTCCCCGTAATTTTTTCCCCCGTGGGACCAACCTTTTTAACGTACTCTGTTACTCCGATGGATCCATCTGTGGGGCGTAGGAATCATTCCTAGGACAGATAGGTGAAGGTAGATATTACGTTAGCGTATCCCGGTAGTAAATTTTTTTTAGGTAGGCCGGCTTTTGAACTCAGAGGTTCACACGAATTTCACTGGAAACGGTCCAATTCCAGTAAGAATCAGAAAATTTTCATGCTTTACAAATGAGGGCAAAAAAAATCTCATTTGGGCATCATCTGGTTTTAAGAGTAGTTTTATTTAGAGAAATTGGAAATAAAAATGACACTTTTAACCATTAACTGTGAAAATTGTGGGACTAGCCTACGCAGATTGCGTGATCATTCGGCTTGTTTATTTTATAACTAGAATATCTCTGGTGGGATTTTGAGTTATTCCCAATTTGAAAAATTCGTTGCATAACCAAATTATTCCCCCCCCCCCCAAGAAAGTATACTATACATTTTTAATCCAACCCCTAAAAATGTTTTTTTTTATAAAAAAATCCAGCCCAACGGCGGCAATGGCGTCGGTACATCATGCATTGAAGAAACAACAACAAAAAGATATAGTACGACTCCAGGACACTAGCCATGCATCTGATCTGCACGGTCGGAAACCATTCAAAACGAGCCGTGGCCCGCACGTACGTACATGCACATTTGAACGCCTCGCGGTCGATCGCGTATTTGATTAACGCGGTGACGCGACGGCTTTTCTGGGGCGCCGGGACGGCACACGCGCGTCCCTGTACGCTCGTTGTTACTGCTGCTGTGCTGCCACGTTTGAAATGGATGTGCTGCCACTGTTCCGCTTCAAAGGCTTTGGCTGAATTCGTTTCAGTTTCTTTGTGGTTTATGTTTATACTATTGATAGTAACTAATTTTTAAACAGTGTATTTTTTAAGATAGAATTAATAGAAAAATTATAATAAAAAGTATACTGAATTTAGCTGTATCGACTAAAATCATATGTGGCTATTTTCCTCTGCGTACTACCTTTCGTAAACAGCTAGAATTCAAATATTTAAGTTATAAACCATCAGTCTGAAAGAACCCAAAATATTCTCACTTTTGGCTTCTTAATTTTATTTTTTCTTTAGCTTTTCGGTTTCTTCAGTTTTTTATTTTATTCTTTTGTATTATCTATGATGACACAATATTTTTAATTTTTTAAATTTAATTAATCAAAAAAACTAATACCTAGTACAGTATATTTTTTATGACTACAACATAAAAAATATCACAAATAACGACTTATAAACCATAAAACAGGACCTAAAATCATTAAACCTCCCGCGTCTTTATAGGAAGGGGAAACAATGAGGAAAGATCTCCGAATCTTTTAAACTTTTGAGACGCAGGTACCGCAAAACATACACTCTACATAGAGGAGCAGGGCAACGAAGAGAGAGAGGGAGTTGCTTAGTTGGAGAGAGAAAGATAAGGAATCTTCGGGGCGACGTCAGGTGACGGTACGGTCGGGTTTTTATTCCCCTGACTGACTCGACCTGCCCGAGCTGCGTTGCGGGCGTACACGTCTCGGGAAGCGCTCCCGACCCGAGCAGTTGGTACGTAGGGTAGTATTCAAACTGCTAGGGAAGGCAGGGGTGTTACGGTCATTTCCCTGGGTGGCAAGTATCGGGTTTTTTCGGTTGCGACTAATAATTTATTACTGTAACTAGCTGATGGTTTTTAGTATTAATATGGGCGTTTATATGAATAAATTAAATACTGATAAACCGCTTCGAAAAACTATCTCGATAAATTGTTTAAAAAATGACGAAGAAACTGCTATATTTATTTATTTATTTATAAAAAGTCATAAATCAAAACTCATAAGCTAAGAAACAGAGAGCCAGAGAGGAGCGAAGCATTGCATATATGGCCTTAAAGCACACTTTATTTTTTTAATTTTAGTCTCCTTAGCGACTGCAGCAGGTGATGTGTGTAAAAAAAAATACAAATTTAAATAAGAGAGGCCCATATTTGAAGAAAATGCTACGGACAAGATATGCAGTGGATTCGAGAGGAGCGGGGCATTGTTTTTGTCTTTTTCTGCCATTAAAACGTTTTGGCTGCTGATGAGGCACGCCTGCCCCACTCCTCAGTTGTTGCCGGCCTGGTACGTGCGTACCGCCTGCCTGCAGCTCCGCCCGGCTGCTAGGTGCACGCGTCGTTCTCCCATGTTTACTCCATTTTCTCCCCCGGGTTTCTTCTTTTGACATGCCACGGAGAATATGTACTATGCATATCCAACTTACACAGGTATGGATCTCGATAGGAGTATGGCTAGCTAGTTCATGCGTTGCACTGTTACACACCCAGCTGTACGATCAACCAGACACGCCCATGTGTTGATCAGCTAACGTCAGCCAGCCAACCGCGCGGCGCCTCGGAGGCTGTGCGGCGAGCGAGCTCACTCGTCGATCAGGGTGGGTGCCGTGGTCGGTCCAGTTCAGCCAAATCATCCAGAGCAAATTTGTTCCATGCAATAACAAAAGATTATGACTTTAAAATATCTGATTATAAATTCTATTGTAAAGATAAAAAATCTGTAAAATACCGTCGCCATCTATTTTCGCGTTAGTTGCATGCGAAATGACAATCTTGCCATTGCCCCTATCTCTTTCTCCAACAAAGCCTGCTCCGTACACTATTCTTCTTCACGGCTGAGACAGAGAGCGAGAAAGAGAGGGGAGAGGAAGAAATGGGAGGGACGTTGTAGGGGAAGACAACGATGATGGCGAGCTCACAGCATGTTCCTAGGTACGGCAAATTCGAGGAAGTTGGTCGGCGATGCAACAATAGATAAGAATGACTAGAACGAGACGGTGATAGGGCTACATGGCATGAAGGGGTGGACATGGTGGCAGTGGATCCAGGCGGAATCAACAAGATTAGTATGAGTATGGCATATTCTCAGATGAGAGGATCGATCCCATTTTGTGTATGGGAGGGGCATAGAAGATGCTGAGGAGGCTACCATCGATGGCCGCCATGGCGACGAGGAGGATGACAGTGGCGGCACCAGATGTGGTGGGGGCTAGCACCAGGGCACTAACATTTTCACCTCGTGAACAGCTAACCATCCATAAAAGAAACTAAGAGATACAAGGATCCATCCTCTACTTAGTTTTGGTAAGCCCCGTTCGTTTCACGCGTAGGAAGGCAAGGCATGTGCTTCCTCCTGCCCCATTGCTCCCGTATGACCCGTCACGTCGATATCTTAATATGGTAATTTATGTCGATATCTATTCGTGTCATATCATGTTCCACTTCTCAATCCTTCTGTCCCCAAATTTAATTTGATAATTTTACTCACAATAGCCAGAAAATCGAGTTTATTTTCCTCACCTCAGCTTGGGCCTCGCTGTTGCCATTCGTCGCCTACGGTGAGTTTTTGACCAATGCACCCATACCCAAACATCCCCTCGCAGTGTTCTACATTTTGACGTGCTCAGATCTCATGCTAGATCACGAATCAGCCACACCCCTCGAGTGCCCAAAATATTGCCATGGCCATCACCATGACCATTTTCTTGAATCGGGCGCAACCCATTTTTCGCATCTCCCGTGCCTCCTCACTCCCCCTTTCCTGTGGACCATTTCCACCTAAGGGGTTGGCCGGCTCTGCTAGTGCGCTTTGGGTTTGTTCTTTTTGGCTTTTGGTTTTGGCTTTTGGAAAAGCTGAAACAAATGTGATGTCTTCTCCAAGCGGTTTTTCGAAGGCGCTTCTCTAAACGGCTTCATGAGCCCAAAATCATGTGTGCATTCTATATCGATGCCTTCGTCGTCCATCATCGTCTCAAAAAACGTAGATAAAAATCATCAACCACAGTCAAAAGCCATTAGACGTAGCACAAAAGAATAGAGCTTCTTCTCTTCTAGAGGAGGAAGATGTGTCCTATCCTCTTTCTTGTTCTCACCCAATGGCACATTGATCCCACTTCCAAGATTTTTTTGTAGATCCAAGGGCTAGGATTTTATGTGGCTGGATCTAGTGGTTGAGGTGATTTTTAATAATGTTTTGGTGGATTTTCTTAGGTTATATGTTTGAGAGATCTAACACTAGATGAGAAAGGAGCGTTGGTATCTATTAAATATTCTCTCTTCAAGAAAGGCTCTAACAACTATTTTGGATAGAAAATGTGACGGCAATAGTATTTATATATTTTTTTTTTGTGTTTGTGATGATTTTTTTTCTGCAAACCTTATTTACCATAGTATTTTACAAGTCGTGAAAATTTACATGGCATTGACTCAATCATCAAATCCCCGCGTCGTGGCCTGGTCTGGTCCGTCCGGCCCAATCATGACGAGCTCGGCGTGGGTGGCCCGTCGCACGCCAACCTGACGCGCGCTCACGGCGCACCCCTAGCCTGCATGCATTCCCCCCGTACGCGGCGCGAGTCCACACACTCATGCTGTCATGCAGCTGCCGTGCGTGCGTGCTGGATGCAGCAGCATTAGAGCAAGTCCAATAATAGAGTCAAATATTTAACTATAAGTCAAATTATACAATAATTTGTCTTCTATTTGTTTACAAAAGATTTTTTATTATTATGTGGTACCATATCTCACATTCTCTTTCCTATTCCTCCTCACATACATTTATTATCTTGGCTCACCACTGCATAGACTCCCGTGTGCCCAGCTTGTTGCTTGCATGAGAGCCAAGCTCTCATCTCTCTCCTCTTTTCTCTCATCCACATCAGCAAAAATGCTGACTAGTTTGGCTATAAGACCATTATTATACTTGCTCTTATGCAGGCACGTGCATGGTTTTACGTCCATGATTTCTATGGGCTTATGCCGGTTTCCCCCTTCTCTCTCCTTGTCATGTCTTGCTGTGCGTTGATATGCTTTTCTTGTAGGAGGAGAAACGGATCGAATATGGTCGAATAGTCTCAAATACGAATACGAATTTATATTTTTAAAATGAATACGAATTCTAATATTCTCAAATACGGATATGAATATTCTCGAATACAAATGCAGATATTTTCGAATACGGATTTTCTTGAATACGAATATTGGAAGTTTTACCGATTTTTCACTGGTTTTTGACCAGTTGCCGGTTTTAAACCGCCTAAATTTAAATTTTAAATCACAAAATTCCTACGGATTTTTCATGGGTTCTAGAAACGGATCGAATACGAATCGAATAGTCTCGAATACGGATACAAATATTCTCGAATACGAATATGAATATTCTCAAATACGGATATGAATATTCTCGAATACGAATATTTTCGAATACGGATTTTGTTTACCACATTCGCGTTTTCTCGGATACGAATACCGGAAAAAACGAATTATCCGTTACCATTTTCCACCCCTACTTTTCCTGTGCCTCTTCTGTGTTATCGAATACCATTTTTTTTATGGTAGTGTGTTATCTAATAATAGATCCTTCTGTATTTTCTTTTATGTAGGTTTTTGCTTGGCTAACTACTATGACATCTTGCGTTATTTGCGACGGTGAAGTGTCTCCGCTTGCAACGTGATTGATTTAGAAAACAAAAATCTGCTGGCAAAAGCCAAACTATCCGAAAGTGATTCTGCAAACAAGATTATGATAGCTAACGTACATAATGCCAAAGAGAGCATATATTGGACAGACGAACCTTTTGTTTTTTTCTCCAGAGTAAGAAATATTCCTAACACATATAAACGAATGAACGGAGGTCACTGATTGTATCGCAACAAAAAGGAGTTTTTTTTAAAAAAAAAAATGAACGGAGAACTATTGCAAGATGGTGTGGAGTCAGGGCAATGAACTTGGACATCGTTGTTGTTTCACAAAAACAAAGAAACCAACAAAGAAAAGTTAGTACCAAATTCAATCCAAGCAATGGTGTCGTTTGCCTTTTCAACATTTTATTTATTTCTTTGGTTAAAGCTGACCTTCTGAGGCGGTTATGAAAGGTTCATTTAGCGCAGACAGGTTGAAAACGACACGGGAAGAAAAGACGAGTATCTAGGTCAATCAGAAATCTAGCATAAGTATTACGAACACTACTATAGAAAAAATCATCACAGATGATTTAGAACTATTATCATAGACGATTTCTAAACTATCTGAATTTATGTATCTATGATAACAGGTGGTTATCACAGACAGTAACACAGACGGTTTTTCAATGTGAAATATGACATATCACAGATGATTTTTGGTATTAACCGTCTGTGATATGTCAGATATCACAGACTATTAATAGTAAGAACCGTCTCTGATATCACAGATATCACAGACGGTTCTTAAATATAGCCGTCTTCGATACCTCACATATCACAGATAGCTAATACTAAAAACCGTCTGTGACATTGCAGTATCACAGATGATTCTTAAGTATAGCCGTCTGTGATATCTAAAATATCACAGATGGCTAATACCAAAAATCATCTGTGATAACTATTTTAATAACTAAATTATTTCATGTTTTTCGGCTAGCCTCAGGAAATATTAGCCATATCCTCTGAAAACAAGCAAACATAACACACATATAGCACAATATAGCACACGACAATCATTACACAGATCTCACAAATAAATTAAAACAACTGAAGGAAGTACAACTGAATGAATTATTTGATTAAGCACAATTGAGTGATTATAATTGTATCAAATATTTGAACATCTAATCATCACCGCTAGGGTGAAACTCTCCATTCTTGTGTATGACCTCCCCTATCAAGAATTCAGAGAGCTATTCTCGAACTTCGACGAGTTTGTCAAAGATCAAATGTACTTTCGTCGAATTCCACATGTTGTCGCTAGTAGTGTTAAAGTCATTAGCTCGCACGCGCACACACATATATAAATTGATAATCACGAAATATTTATTGGCAGATTGACAAACATCTGGATCATTTGTCTTAATGTCCATGATTTCCTGCATATGGTGGTAAACATAGAATCTACATACATTGCCTTGTAGCTACTGGTGTTACTGCAAAAATAGACTTACATACATACGCATTGTCAGTTCTAGAGGTATTATAACGAAGTGTGATATAGCAGGATTGTTGTGTTGTAGCGGGTATCGAAAATTGCATCCTGTGCCGCATTGTGGCGCTGGATTTCTTATACCTCCCTCTATAGGCAACGTAAGCGATGAACAACCTACATAATTCCAAAAAGTTAGCCTTGGTCATTGCAAACTAAGGAAAGACTACAATAGAGTTATGTATCGAGGAAATGAGTTTACCTGTTAATTGTTTGTTGCACACGGGTGAAGTCGTGGTTGCTTCTAAGTAGGAAATCAAGATATATTACCTTGCTTCACTTTGGTATAATCACAATCAGAATCCAGTGAGACCTAGTTATGTGTCACTATAGTAATTAATTCTAAGTTCATGTTGCGTATAAAATATGTATGGCAACTAGTGAAACACTTTCCTCTGGTTGAAGGGTACCAGGATATACTGCTTGTCAGAGTGAGTAAGCAATCCCGTTGTTATGTATTCTTCGACGAAGGATGCATTTACGTTGATGGATTGCTCAGAGACCAAGTGTGGGTCGAGGAAATCCCACCGGTTGTCACCGCCACCGAACTCGTTGCATCATGGATCTATACATAAGCAATGAGTTATGACATTTATCGGCATTATGTAAATGTAAAACTTTATTGTACAGTACACTTACAGTGTCCAGCATAGTAGAAGTGAGGCATCGAGTTCGTCGAGGTTGAATAGCAAAAGTAAGTCTTCAAAGGTCACGATAATGTAGCCCGAGTCGTGGAGGAAATGCACCTCCGTGTATCTCATGGTAAATCCACTTTGCTAATTTGGCTTCCTATTGGACATCTATATGTACCAGGTGTGCAAAGACCTACAAGCCAATTCAAGGCTAGGCAATTGTGACTCGGGGACCAACGATAGTCCAAGCTAGTACTTCTTGGATTTCAAAGGTGGGTTAGTCTTCTTTGGTTGGGCCTTAGCGCCTCGCTTGTGATACATCTTTGGTGTTGTCTCCACGGGAGCCAATGTGATGGACTTGTGAAGTGAAGCTTGAGGTGGAGTCATACAGGGTTTTGTTTGACAGGCATGGTCGTGTGAAGATCGCGACACGGAAGAGTCCAAGTGATTTCCCTCTTGGGCCATTGGACGATTGTTAGGACGACATCCCCTAGTGTCATGATTTTTCCGTTTGGGGTCCACTCCAGTGGGATAGCCCTGAAAACATTATTAATCCTGTCCACCTAGACCTTCGCAAAATTGGTCTCTAGCTGGGCACTATGCACCAATGTCCCTAGCAGGCATGGATACGCCAACCCTCGCCCAACATCAACAAGAATGGAGCCAACAACCCTGATTCTAAGGATGCACGGCGTGACCTCCTACATAACGATACACGATGAGCTAAGATGTCCACCAGGTCATCTATGTTGCATTCTAGATATGTACATTTTCTAGATGTCATCAATAAGTAAGTGGGCATCGCTATGCTCAGATAGTGGCGCGGACGTGCAGCTACTCCGACGTTAAGGAGGACTGGGTATCGTAATAACAGGGTGGTTTGTGACTAGTTGTGAACTTCTCTCAGTTCTTTCCCAATGCATCTATCTCTCTTCGAAGTAAGGCAGTTATGTTCTCAAGTATTGTATCAAAGTCTCATTTCATACATTCCTCGCGCTCGGCCTTGGATCTCTTCCTACTCCTATGCACCTCGGAGTCATTTGGGAATCTGTGCCTCCAAGATACGTAAACCCCTAGGCCTCGCGTGCGACCTAGGTGCTCTCTATTTCTTAGGGCCGTGGATAGTATATCTCTCTTCCTGACTGCTTGGAAGAAGCCTTCGGAAGATTTGGTAGTCAATATTTGCTGCAAGAGATAATCATGTTATTTTAGACCTTGTGAAGTTATGGATCTACTAACAACTAGACAGTTTAACATATCTTACCAGACATTGGGACACTTCTTCATCTGCGGGGTTTTTGAAAAAGACGGTGCCTGAAGACATGGTTGATGATCTCGCTCTTAACCTATTTTGGGCGTGCTCGTTTGTGATCCCGCCAAATAGTGGGGAGGCCTCCGATCGGACTACGAGCTCATCCTCTATCCTCCACTGCGGGGTTTTATGCCTCCAGAGCCTTGTGCGTCGCACTTTCCTGTTGAAATTTGGTCGTTGTCTTCATCCATATAAAGGCCTCTCATATTTTTGGTGACACGAAAAGATACCTCATGAAGGGCGTGCGATCATTGGTCACATACTTTGTGATAAGCATACTCTTGAAGTCTTCCATGCTTTCCCATCGTGAGGAGCGCCTACCGTTACACGAGTCCCTAGACTTTTGCTGCGATCTCGAACATGTTTGAAATTTTCATCCACAGCGCATGTTTCTCATCTTTTGTCAAACCTTTCCAGCTTGCTATGGTGATGCAGACTCGTTGCTTTCCAAGTATCCCACAGGTAGTTCGAAATGCTACTGATGCTTTCTTTGGTTGCAGAGGGACCCCATCCGGAGAGACCTTCATGATGGTCATTCGACCCTTTGGCCTTTTTTGATACTCTTCTGCCAAGCCGTGGTCGAAGGGGGCAGTGGTCGAAGTCAAAGGTCTGTGGACAAAGTTGGTCCGTGGTCAAAGTCGAAGGGCTATAGTTGAAGTCAAGTCGTGGTCGAAGTCGAAGGTTCATAGTCGAAGTCCAAACTGTGGTCGAAGGGGACAGTGGTCGAAGGGGCAGTGGTCGAGGTCGAAGGGTCATGGATGAAGTTGGTCTGCGGTCGAAGTCGAAGGGACGTAATCGAAGTCGAAGAGTTGTGGTCGAAGTCAGAGTCAAGCAGGCTGGCGCCGGCAGTCGGGTGACAGGGCACAAGCGCACCGAAGGCCTGCCAACGTATGACCACCAGCGATGGTTGACGGCTTCTAACTTACAACCACGAGGTGTGACCGACGGCTTCTAATTTACGACCATAAGCACTGGTCGATGTGTTTTAACTTACGACCACGAGGTGTGATTGATGTCTTTTGACTTACGATTACGAGTGCTGGTCGATATGTTCCGACTTACGACCACGAAGTATCCTCGATGGTTTCTAACTTACGACCGTGAACGATAGTCGTTGGCTTCCAATGTACAACCATGCGCCATTGTCGAAGGCCTTCGATATAGGACCACAATCGATTGTTGACCGCTACCAACTTACGACCACCAGTGATAGTCGACCGCTCCCAACCTACAATCACACACAATGGCCAACGTCTTTCGACTTACGACGACGAGGTGTGCTCAAGGGCTCCCAACCTACGACCACAAGGTGTGGTCGATGTCTTCTGACTTGTGACCACGAGATGCGATCAATGACTTTCAACTTGACGGATTTAAAAACTTTTAGAACATATTTGCATGTATATTCTAAAATTTTTTACCACCCATGAGTTTTAAAACATGTAGTATGATAAATTTTAAAAATCCGTAACAACACACAAACATTCAGCTAGTAAACCTATCAATTCATCACATTGTAGCCAATTGCTTACATCACAATCAACAAGCGCTCGTGAATGTGTCAACATCAGAAGCATCTTTGAACATAAAGGTCTGCATTAAGTTCACCAAATAAAACAAAAGACATCCATTTTTCGTTCTAGCAGCTCCGGTGAGAAAAAAAAATAGCACACGTTCTAAATATGACTGCTTGTCTGAATGTAAGCACATAAGATTACTCTTCCATTGCATCGCCCTCGGTGACCTCAACCTTCGGCTTCAGCTGTGTGATCTTTGTGGACAATACCTCTGCAAACAAGAGAAGGATTATGCATAACCTTTTATCGCTCAAGCATCTCTCTATATAATCTGTAACATTAATCAGACACTTACCAGTCTGACCCTTGGTGAAGCTATACCCCTTCGAACTGACGTAAGTCCTTGGATTTGGCAGCTGGTGGTTTCTCAAGTACTCTGTCTTCCCCTGGTAATGTTAACAGAAGACTTGGTTAGTGAAGCATGAGATAAAAATACGCCCTACCACTTTGAATCAAAATAATAACATCTTCAGCTGCCTCAATCAAACCTAAACATGCTCTACTCAATTCAGAAGATCACAAATAGAAGCATCTGGCCTTATTTTTGGTTTTGAAGGTATCTAGATAGTCAAATGCAACTGTGTATCACTTGATGAAAATTACACAGGTTGGCATCTTACTATTTGCTCAAAGGCTTCTGCCACATGGTAAAATGCAAAATGCAGCATCATAGGTTACTGACTTGAGCATTTTAATAGAAGGAAAAAAATGCATAGATAATTCAACTGAGCATTTGATTTACTAGAAGTTACAGCGTGAAATGTAAGTCAACCATGTGCAGTAAAGACTATCATGGTAGAGAATTAGGCAATGGCATGAAGATAGTTTGGAAGCTCATTCTCCAAAATGTAAATATCTTATCCATGTTTGTAAACATTTGCAGATAATGTTCGTCCATTTCAGGTAACATACGGAACGGAACTTATGTACCTTGGTTATTACGCAAACATCTACATTGCTGCCACTACCCAAGTCATTGAAGATACCAGCACAGATTGCCTCAGATACAAGTTGTATTCCCTCCTCCCTCTAGAGGATAAAAACGTATCAGTTAATACACATAAAAAATATACAATATTAGTTTTTGCAAAATAAAAACAAGTGCTATGATCCGCAAATGCTACTTGAGCCACCTCACATGAGAATACTCATATTATCAACATGGTTAAGTGCAGGAACTATTGCATTGGTCCACTTACTGTGAGGCCTTCTTTGTAGTTTGACTCAAACACAGACATTGCGGCAAGGGATCCTGATCCCATCGTGGCGAAAGGAAGAGTATCTGTGGAGCCATGCGGATAAACCTGTGCATTCAAAAGTTAACAACACTACCCTATATCTCTCTTATCAGAAATTCAACAACAATTATAGTCAGTTACTCACAGTGTGTAGATGTGGTCCAGTAACATCTACTCCGCCAAGAACAAGGGCAGCACTGACATGACCTTGGTAGCTATAACATAATGGTATAGACAGGTGAGATGTTTGCAGTAAACTGGAATTATGCTAATGTGTGTGTGAGTGAGAGAGCACCTAAAAAGATGTGACTTCAGTAGTGTAAGAGCAGTTACAACTCTTGACTCACGACTAGTTGCGTAACGGTGAAGCTGTAGCTGGGAGCTGACCATATCTGGAGTAAAAGCAAACATGATGATGTTTTTGTGATAGATACATAGAGCAATTCAAGGAAACAAATGAGGGTTGGAGATGACAATCTATTACTAGTTTGCTTTCTTTCTGCTATCAAGAATTCAAGATGCCAATGAGTTCTTCTTACCAGTTACAGCCTCAGTATCAGCAGCAGTTCCTGCTCCACAGCAATATATGTTTGGCGCCATATAGTGAATTTTCTCACAGTTCTTATCAGCAACTATAGGTCCCTCGGTTGCCCTTGTGTCTGCCCCAAGAACAACTCCATCCTAGATACAAAACATAGTTTAATCCTACTTATATCAGCCAATTATTCATGACAACCATAAAAAATATGTAAGTTTGAATGCATATATTGCACAATCTTTCATCCATTATTACTGTATATACCCTACAACTACTATGAGGCTAAACAAAAACAAATAATGACATCAAACTTGTACACTATTTAACAGCAAATATATCATTCCAAAACACATATTTATCGTCCACAGATAGTTCAATGCGGGTATGTGCCGCAACAGAAAGTTAACAGGTTATCAGACAGAATTTCCAGTGTGTTAATTGTACTCTAAAAATGTTGTAGTAGCTTAACGTAACGACTACTAAACTGCCCTGGTTTTCCAACATCATACACCATCTCATGAAATTTGCATACGCTAAGACCTCAGAAGCGCACGAAGCACACTAAACACCACAAGCTACTAACAGGAGAGGAAGGCCACACCTGGAACACGAGGCCGACAATGGTGGTGCCAGTCTTCCTGAACCCGGGGGCCTTGAGGCCCTTCTTCTCTAGCATGTCGTTCCTGCGGCACAGGTCGAAGCTGAACCCGCCCTTGGCCGGAAGATCCATCGATCCGACCATCCTGCACCACGCCAAAAAAAAAAAAAAAATCAAGATCGTGCCAACCATCTCCAAATCACCGCAACCCGCAGCCTACCCACGCCCCCTGCTCCGCGGCATAGGGCATCGACCTCGGTTCCGCTCCAGCCTCGTCCCCGATCTAGCGAGCAACGAACAAAAACAACGCGACGGAAACCCTAGAAATCCCCCGAGCCCATTGATCTGCAAACCACGCGCGGAATCAAGTATCTGCAGGACGGAGACGGATTCGGAGCGGAGCTCGTACCTGATCTCGGCTCGTGAGTGATTCCGGGAGCTACCTCCTTGGTGTTCTTGTGCTTCCTTTTTGCTCTCGTTTGAGCTGGATTGGGGGAGAAGAAAGGAAGGGAACGGGCGGCGGCTCCAATATTCGTGCTGGCTTGCTGTAGAAAGCTTTTAAGCTATTTTCGGACTTTAGGAGTGGCCCATGGTCAAAGATTTCGGCCCACTGTGCAGGAGAAAATTGCAATTATAGAACAGCAAACAATGCGCTTCGTAATTATTGGACTCCAAACATCGACTTCGTTAAAATGACCCTTGAAACGTTGGCTTCTTGTTTTTCATGACATTTGGTGTATTAAGTCTCTTTTCTGATCTAAATACATGTATTTGTTACCCAAAGTGACCCTTTTGCCACTTTGGAAAAAGAGACTTAATACACCAAATGTCAAGAGAGAACAAAGTAGAACATGAAAACTGTTAGATATGACATTTGGTGTATTAATACACCAAATTTCTAGATGAGAAAAGAGACTTAATACACCAAATGTCATGAAAAACAAGAAGCCAACGTTTCAAGGGTCATTTTAACGAAGTCGATGTTTGGAGTCCTATAATTGCGAAGCGCATTGTTTGCTGTCCTATAATTGCAATTTTCTCACTGTGTAGTAGGCTTAAGAAGGGCTTGTCCCTCTATGGGAGAAATCCTACATGCCGCGCGCGGCATATAGCCACCTGCCGCCTACCCCATCAGTCCACCAGTCCACGAGCTGAAAAAATAGAGCTATTCACATAAATGGTATTATAAATATTATTCTAAATTTAGACTGATATCATTTGTGTGAACAGTTCAGAAGTGAATTCGAAAAATTCCAAGCCGAGTATCCATGTACATCCGTTTGAAGCATCGTCAACCTTTTAAGTTGAGATATTCGAAAAAAGATCTCACTCACATATATTTAGAGGTCACTTTTACTTGAAATTAGTCTCACCAGTAGGATTGAATTTGCTCATAGAGTAATTTGCTCTATCAATAGAACGCTATTTTTTGGCCTACTTTAGGATGTAGTCCATAGTATTCTACAAGGCCGGTGTTATCTCCAGGCTGGTGATGGTGGCCTCGGACGCCCTTGCGATGCGCTGCTGCAGTGACATACGAAATAAGTTTAGTAATGACTAGTATGAATTTCTTAAATGAAACGGTAAGAAATTAGAACTATCTTACGCTATCATGCCGCTGCAAAGAGCTGTGGGGATTGATTGAGCATTGCAAACTTTCCTTGTGCGTGATCTGCTCAGGACGATCTGGTGAAGAAATGGTGAGTCTGCTGTGTGACCGGGGTACGTACCACTCTATGTACTCGTCGTACGTCTGGACGTTGTATGGACACTACTCCATGATGACATCGAGGTGCGCCCTGTCCGTCCATGCTGTCGTCCACTGTTGCTGTAGTGCCTGCCAGTCCGTACCATGCTGACCGGCCCTTGATTGTCTGTATTTCCAGAATCATCGATGTTACATAGTAAGACATATAAAGTATACACATTAGTTGGATGGAGTTTGACTCACCCGTGTACGGCTTGCGGTAGGAACCTGCCGTCCAGAGAAGGCACGACCTGGTGCAAACCGGACTTTCTCATCACGTGCTGTGGCGCGTAAGCCTCCACCATGTACGAAAACCCAAGATGGTGTGTCGTCGCCCATAACTCGGCATCCTCCAGGCATTAAGGGATAGCCCATGTGGCGATACACGATTCACAAAATCTACAGCCCATGGACCCAATATGACGTGGATGTCGTGCAATGACTTGAACTCATTGTGTCATAGCAAGTAACACCTTAACGGATTGCCCCTCGCCCACCGCAGATGGGTAGTAGTCCATCGGATGCCTATAGTGGGCTTGTGTGTCAGGTCAGCGAACTCGCCAAATGGGTGCACTGGCGTCATGATGGTCGGACGTCTGATAGGGAAGTGCTCCCAACTCTACAGCTGCACGAGCACGTAGCAGATAGCCAGATTAGAGGTACCAGCACTGGCGCGTTGGCAAGTGTCACATAACCTCCTAATACGTGGCGCATAAGACCGCTGATCCTCAGCTGTACCAAGGTATTGCCCCAAACTCTGCGTCAACCAAAGACTCGGTGAGGCCGATGAACTCAGTGTTGCAAATATTGCCGTGTGTGGCTGGAAACATGCTCCAACCAAAGAGCTGAACAAGGAATGTGACGAGGTGCCTCCAGACGACCTCCGGCAGTGCATCCTGTGTGCACACACTAAAATTGTTTAGCCAAGTGCGGGGGACGCCACGTGCACTCTCTAGGATAGGCGGCCGAACTGGTCCACCAACCTCTCATTCCAATTGGCTGGTGTAGGGGCTGGAACAAGTGCGTCACCCCCAAGAGGGAGACCGGTCAAGAACGCGACGTCCTGCAGAGTGACCGTTATCTCACCCCACCGAAAGTGGAATATGTGTGCCTCGGGCCTTCACCTATCCACCAGTGCTGCGAGCAGGGTACCATCGATGGTGAACTCGTGTCTAGTGGAGACCAGCCTCGTAAAGGGTAACAAGCTCGAGGCCCGTAGGGTTAGGATGTAGCGCTTGTCCAGCGCCCACTAATCCCTACCCCCTCCCCGCATAGCTTGAAGGGCAAAGGGCTAGCCGCGTCACTCGTCATCCATGAGTTGCAAAGGTGTTTCTCATCATACAAGTGTTCGAGAAGCTCTGGTAAAGCCATACCTTCCATATATAGGACAGACCAAATATTAGTGCAAAGATTAATAATGACAGTAAAACTTACTTCAAAATATAAACTACATTAATTATGACTAACTAAATAACAGTAATTATGACTAGGACTATAGGAATAACGTCGAAAGCATGCTATTAAAAATTACCCATCTTTCGACAGAAGCAATCATCACTGTCGCGTCCTTAATGAGTTATGCACTTCCTTCTCAAAATAATTAGCTACGTACTCTTAATTTTGAGAGTACCTTGCAATAAATGGGATAGACAAAATATTAGTGCGAAGATTGATAATGACAACAACATACTATAAGTTAGTGATTACATGCATGTAACTACATACGAATACTTCATTAATTACTGATAATTTGATTACTCATCTGATAAAATTACGAGTCATTCATTACCATCGTCCTTACCACTTAAGTACTTACCGTACGTACATAAAAATAGTAAAAACTATGTCTAAATTACTATGACCAATTTACTTTATAATACCAACTATATTAATCATGACTAACAAAATAACACTAATTGACTAGGATTATGGGAATATGAGAGACCATGTGGAGATATCCCCATATTTGTGATGAGTAATTGACGGTTGTGTTAGAGAGTTTGAGTTTGTTTTGGGTATTCTAGGGTTGAGTACCTTTCATTAATGCTATTGATGATTATGCTATTTCGTGTGGTGCTATGTGACGGTTTGCTTGTTAGTGTGACTACAGGACTTCAGAGCTAGGTCATGGTGAGGTGAGGAAGACCGGGACTAGGCACATGAGGTGTTGAGGTCCAGACGATCGGTGATGCCGAAGATGATCGAGACTGATGAGGTGGTTGCAAGATAGGAGTCGAGGAACCGGAGCTAGAGCTACCAGTGGTTGACACGACGGGCAACGGCGAGAGAACCGGGACTAGGCTCAGGGGGAGTCGGAGGTCCAGACGGTTGGATGTCGGTTGCGGTTGTGTGTGACGGAACAGACCAGGACTAGACTCATGTGGAGTCGGAGGTCCAGTCGGTCGGAGTCGGGTGGATACGACGGGCAGCGGCGAGGTGGACCGGGACTAGACTCAGGTGGAGTTGGAGGTCCAGACGGTCAGGATGCCGGGTGCGGTCGTGTGCAGCGAAGCGGACTGGGACTAGACTCAGGGAGGAGTCAAGCTCCAGACGGCCAAGGTGCCGGTTGCGGGAAGCTTCCGGGAAGGTGTTTGAGGGCAATTTGGAGAATTGACTCAAGTTTGGAGTGGAGGGGCTGATTTCCCCCCATTTCCTGAGCTTTGACCTTTGCCTCATTTGGGTGTGAGGCATGGAGTGGAATAGAGCTGCCATTTCTTGATTTTCTCCTTGTAGGTGTGTGCTTGGAGCTAAAAGGTGCAGCTAGTGTGTGGTTCCAGTAGGGGAAAAGAAAGGGAAGTAGGAGTTCCAGGGTGTTGTGTTCTCCTGCATGTGTGTTCTTCCCAATATCCAATAGAGTATGGGGATGTAGTGTGTTGGGTATGAGTTAAAATTCATGTAATTATTCCTCTCTTGTAAGCATTCATGGAAATGAATCCATTTGAGAAGACTTGAGATGGAAATGCTCTGAGTATATGCCTCTCTATTGGTTGTCTGCTTCATTTCTTGTCTCTTTGTTTTCTCAGTTCTTGTGATTTAGAGGTGATTTTTTGATTGAATAGCTGGCTCTTGGTTGCTCTGTGATGGAAAAATACTCAAGGCCATTTGGCCATTCTATTCCCTAGAGCTAAGACAGGATCAAGGATTTTTCTCTTCTCTCTGTCATGCGTTGCATTTCCTCTGCTCTCAGAGAGTTAGGGTTTGGAGACAGGGCTTGCTTGATTCTCTTGATTTCCCTCTAAAAGATGGCTTAAGATTTGTGTTTTCAAGCCCTGAGGTCATTGCTTAGCTAATTGCAAAGATTCATGAGCAAAAGACTCAAGTATGGCAAACATTTTGGAAATCAGCTCATTTTTCTGTTAGCTTTCAGATTTGTGCTCAAATGTTGATTTCTTGCTCTTCTGGCCATACCCTTTGATTCCTAAGGCCCTCATGCTATTAGTTCAAAGTTCTTTTCTTTTGGCCTACGGGGAACAACAGAAGTTTGGAAATTCCTCTGAGTTCAGCTGTCTCCAGTAAAAACCTGGCAATAGTTTCAGTGCGCTCTGTTTACAGGGGACCGGTCTGACCTCTAGGGTTTCGGTCGGTCAAATCGGTCCCTGTCCATGGCGGTCTGACCGGAAGGTCCATGGCGGTCTGACCGATGTAGCTGGAGCAGTCAGACCGGCTCTCTAATGGCGGTCACACCGGCCATGCCCGAGCGGTCCGACCGGCATTTAATCGGCGGTCGGACTGGTCTTGAGCCGGCGGTCTGACCGACCATGTTCATGCGGTCTGACCGACTTGCTCTGCATTATCTGATCTAGTTTCTGTTTTTTGCTTTGTTTCATTGCTTTGATTGCCGATTTTTCTTGGATGCCAGTAAGCATAAACTCTCTTTCTTCTTAGCTTCTTTAGCTATCGGAGAGGAGAAGTTTTTGTGGAATACTTTGGGGGCAAGTTTTAAAAGGCACCATTCACCCCCCTCTGTTGCCATTTCCGATCCTACAATTGGTATAAGAGCCGGTTAGCTCTTCTTGATAGATCTTAACCGGTCTGTGAGCCATAGCAACGGACAAGTATTCCACCAAGCCCCCGATCTTCGATGGGATCGACTATCCCTTCTGGAAGAGTCGGATGGAGACCTATATTCAGGCTCAGGGCTATGCGATCTGGCGCACGGTTAAAACACGTTTTGTTGTTCCTGCCAATGAGAACATCAATGTGGCAAACATGACCGATGTTGAGGCAAATACTAAGGCAAGGAACATCATCATTCAAGGTTTGAGCCGAAACGAGTTTGATCGCATTTCTCATCTTACGTCGGTCTTCGATATTTGGGTGACTCTCGATGCTTACCATGACGGCACCACTCAAATTAAGACGGTACGACAGGACCAGTTCAAGCGAGATTACAACAAGTTTAAAATGCTCGCTGGAGAGTCCCTTGATGAGTGCTTTGCGAGATTCCATAAGATTTTGAGCAACCTCCGAGCGGTCGGTCTCACATACCCCGACTCGGACAACGCTCGCCAAATGCTTTCGGCCTTGGATTTGTGAGTTTGGGAGATGAAAGTGATCACCATCAAGGACACGACGGATCTTTCGACTTTGACTCTTGATGCGTTGTACTCACGCCTCAAGACTCACGAGATTGACATCGTCTCTCGCAAGTCAAAGTCACAGTCGATGGCTTTGGTCACTGATCTAGTCCGACCTCTGGATCTTCTGTTGACATTGCTTCAGGTTTCTCTCTTGCTGCTCTGTGTGAAATTGATGATGATCATCTAGAGCAGCTTCCAGAAAACCAACTAGCCTTCTTAGCCAGAAAATTCTCCCATGCATACAAGAGGGTTAGGGAGAGAAAGAGAGGAGGACGTGTGATTTGCTTTGAGTGTGGTGGCCTTAACCACATTCGAGCAAACTACCCCAAACTGAAGGGCAAGAACGACTATGGCGGTTCGAGCAAGAACGATTACACCAACAAGAACTGTAATAAGAAGCCCCCAACAAAGAGAAGAAGTTCCGCAACCTTGGCAAAGTCAAGAAGCTCTTCCACCGCGTCCTACCGCCTTCGACGACCTCAATCTCAGCGAGGTGGAGGGGTGGAGTGACGACGATGGGAAGGACGATCAAGATCCCAAGATGGCGATGACTTCAGCGGCATATGCTTCATGGCCCTTGAGGGCGACATCAGCGACAGCGAGCTCTACTCTGACTCCGATGAGGTATATCCCTCTTACGACCAGCTCAATGATGCTTTTCTTAAGCTAGAAAGATTTCATGCTAGATCTAGAGCTAGGTGTAAGCTCTTGAGACTAGTCTGTCTTTAGTTATCCTTTTTATAATTCATGCCATGTCACATAGGCTGAGTTGAATCTTAAATCTATATTGAGCTTTAGATTGTGCTATGCTAGTTATTGTTCTTGAACTAAATTCAATAAAAGCAAAAAGATCTCTTTATGTACGAAAGAACTGATCTTACCAATTCTTTATCATGAAACTGCTTGCCATTGCACTAGGCATGAACTCAGGGGGAGTTTTGGATGACCAAGATCATCTTCTTAAGCTTATTGCTTGGAGTGGTCGCATAAGGCTTGAGATCTAGCATATGACCCAAATTTTGGTTGGAAACGACCATGAGTTTCAAAAGAAAAACATATCCATTGTGCTAAATTTACTTAACTTCAAAAAGAATCAAGTACTTGAACAAATGATTCATTCTTGAACTTATAGCACTCTAAATTGACTCAATACTAGCTTTTTAGTTCAATTTAGATTATCGACATGGCTTGCATCATCTTTGGATACCTTTAGCTAGACTTTACTCTTGAATGGCTTGACATGCTAAGAAATTCATCTAATATTCAGATTGTTACTTATGTGGCTTGACTTGATTATGCATATCTTGTTATGATATTGATAGCGTTCATATGAATTATGGCTTGGTGTAATACTCAAGTGGTCATTTTGGATAATCTTCATGGCTCTAATTGCTTAGATTGAATAAAATTCAGCCACACCATGCTATATTTTCTCTTTTGCATCTTGATGATTCTATTGCCAAAAGGGGGAGAATATTGGAGAAAAAACCAATTTTTGGTAGCTTGGGAGCTTTTGAGGAAAACTTGCTCTTTCTGTTTTGCTCTTTTGTCTACATGGTCTTGCATCTCTTTGCTTCTCTTTTAGACCGTGTATGACTTTCAAACAAACTCAACTTTATGCATTTTTTTTCTGTGTTTGTCAATATACTCATCAAGGGGGAGATTGAGAGACCATGTGGAGGTATCCCCATGTTTGTGATGAGTAATTGACGGTTGTGTTATAGAGTTTGAGTTTGTTTTGGGTATTCTAGGGTTGAGTACCTTTCATTAATGCTATTAATGATTATACTGTTTCGTGCGGTGCTATGTGACGGTTTGCTTGTCTGTGTGACTGCAGGACTTCGGAGCTAGGTCATGGTGAGGCGAGGAGGACCGGGACTAGGCACAGGAGGTGTTGAGGTCCAGACGGTCGGTGATGCCAAAGATGTTCGAGGCTGGTGAGATGGTTGCGAGTTGGGAGACGAGGAACCGGAGCTGAAGCTACCGATGGTGGACACGACGGGCAACAACGAGAGAACCGGGACTAGGCTCAGGGATAGTCAGAGGTCCAGACGGTTGGATGTCGGTTGCGGTTGTGTGTGACGGAACAGACCAGGACTAGACACAGGTGGAGTCGGAGGTCCAGTCGGTCGGAGTCGGGTGGACACGACGGACAGCGGCGAGGTGGAGTGGGACTAGACTCAGGTGGAGTCGGAGGTCCAGATGGTCAGGATGCCGGGTGTGATCGTGTGCAGCGAAGCGGACCGGGACTAGACTCAGGGAGGAGTCGAGGTCCAGACGGTCAAGGTGCCAGTTGCGGGAAGCTTCTGGTAAGGTGCTTGAGGGCAATTTGGAGAATTGACTCAAGTTTGGAGTGGAGGGGCTGATTTCCCCCCATTTCCTTAGCTTTGATCTTTGCCTCATTTGGGTGTGAGGCATGGAGTGGAATAGAACTACCATTTCTTGATTTTCTCCTTGTAGGTGTGTGCTTGGAGTTAAAAGGTGCAGCTAGTGTGTGGTTCCAGTACGGGAAAAGAAAGGGAAGTAGGAGTTCCAGGGTGTTGTGTTCTCCTGCGTGTGTGTTCTTCCCAATATCCAATAGCGTATGGGGATGTAGTGTGTTGGGTATGAGGTAAAATTCATGTAATCATTCCTATCTTGTAAGCATTCATGGAAATGAATCCATTTGAGAAGACTTGAGATGGAATTGCTCTGAGTATATGCCTCTCTATTGGTTGTCTGCTTCAGTTCTTGTCTCTTTGTTTTCTCAGTTCTTGTGATTTAGAGGTGATTTCTTGATTGAATAGATGGCTCTTGGTTGCTCTGTGATGGGATAATACTCAAGGCCATTTGGCCATTCTATTCCCTAGAGCTAAGACAGGATCAAGGATTTTTCTCTTCACTCTGTCATGCGGTGCATTTCCTCTGCTCTCAGAGAGTTAGGGTTTGGAGACAGGGCTTGCTTGATTCTCTTGATTTCCCTCTAAAAGATGGCTTAAGATTTGTGTTTTCAAGCCCTGAGGTCATTGCTTAGCTAAATGCAAAGGTTCATGAGCAAAAGACTCAATTATGGCAAGCATTTTGGAAATCAGCTCATTTTTCTGTTAGTTTTCAGATTTGTGCTCAAGTGTTGATTTCTTGCTCTTCTAGCCATACCCTTTGATTCCTAAGGCCCTCATGCTATTTAGTTCAAAGTTCTTTTCTTTTGGCCTAAGGGGAACAGCAGAAGTTTGGAAATTCCCCTGAGTTCAGCTGCGCTCTGTTTACAGGGGGCCGGTCTGACCTCTAGGGTTTCGATCGGTCAGACCGGTCCCTGGTTGGCGGTCAGACCAGAAGGTCCATGGCGGTTTGACCGGTATAGCTGGAGCGGTCAGACCGGCCAAAGGCTTGCGGTCAGACCGGCTCTCTGATGGCGGTCAGACCGGCCATGCTCGAGCGGTCCGAGAAGCCATGTTCATGCGGTCTGACTGGCTTGCTCTGCATTATTTGATCCAGTTTATGTTTTCTGCTTTGTTTCATTGCTTTGATTGCCGATTTTTCTTGGATGCCAGTAAGCATAAACTCTCTTTCTTCTTAGCTTCTTTAGCTATAGGAGGGGAGAAGTTTTTGTGGAATACTTTGGGGGCAAGTTTTAAAAGGCACCATTCACCCGCTCTGTTGCTATTTCCGATTCTACAGAATAACGTCGAAAGTATACGATAAAAAATTACCTGCTTTTCGGGAGAAACAATCAGCACTGTCGCATACTTAATGAGTTATGCACTGCTTCTCAAAGTAATGAACTACACACTCCTAATTTTGAGTGACGACTGCGAGAATGAGCTTCTGCGACGAGTGACTGAGATGGGCAATGACGAACTGCGAGAGGTTCGTATTTATGGCAGAGCGAAAAGTGAATCCAGTGCGCTCACCCCAAAGATTAAGGACCCATTGTCACGAGCAGCACCTCGGGTGAGGGAGGACGTCATGGTAACACTGACAAATGTGCAAACAAGGGAGCAGGCGAGGGGGACGACACGGACATAACGACATTAATGCAAACGAGGGAGCGCGTGAGGGGGCACGACACACATAGAGTGACAATTGTGCGAATGATACAACAAAAAAGAAAATATAGCACGATCGGGCTGACATATGCGCGAAGCATAGAGGTTAGCCATTTGAAAAGATGTCTGAGCATCGTTAAATTCATAATTAAATTATCCTGAATAATCGTGACAAATTTGGAGCACATAAAATTCCTAAAAAATTATACAATAACTATGACTTTGTCGGAAGACTTTACATAAAATTTCATAATTTTTTAAACTTGTTTGCTATATGTAAAAACTAGTACAAATATCAAAATTTTATAAATTTTTAGCAACATTCACAATGGATAAAATTACCCGAAAATTACACTGTGAAGTTCATTATGTCTGGAGGTTGTATATAATTTTTTTTGTAATTTTTGAGTTTATTTGATATATTTAAAAATTCAACACAAACACTAAATAGAAAACAATTAGGGCATGTAATTAAGCCGACTAATCAGTCGGCTTAATCACCTGCCGTCCTCTGGCCGGGCGGCAGGTTGCCTCCATCTGCTAGCGGGGCGGCAAGCGCTTGCCGCTGGTGGCCCGGCCACTGCTGCCGCCAGCCCACCGGACGGCAAAAGTGACATTTCTGCAAATACAATGTGCACACTGCTACTTCTATAAATACCGTAGGTAACAGTACCAAATCCACTAAAAAGTCTGTCTTATGAGTATCACTCATACTATACAGTAAGGTCTTTTTGTAGTGTTGCTCATAAAAAGTAGGCCCTGTTCTTTTCGGATTTTGGTTTATAACATATTGCTTATACTATAGTAACTAGTTTTTAAACGAAGTGATTTTTTTAAAGTGGGGACTACAAGTCAATATACTAGACACTGAACCAACTTCAGCTATATTGACCAAAATCGCATGCGAGTATCTCTTTCCGTACTCTTTCTCGCGAACAACCAAAATTCAAAATTTTAAATCATAAAGCCACAGCCCAAAGTAACAACTCCATAGTTTTCTTCGTCTAGAAAAAAGTCCCAATTTAGCACATTTTTAGTGTACATTTAGAAATACATAATTTTACTAAGTTTATAAATATAATATAATATAATATAAATTAGTGCTTGAGGCGTTTTGAGAAGAGTTGTCTTAAAAAGTATTTTATAATATTATAATATTATTAAGCTTTAAAAAATAATATGATATAAATTAGTGCTTGAAAACAACATATTTTTTTGACCAGGGGGTAGTTTTAAGCTATAGCTCGTCAGAATGGGCCCACGAATAGTCTTTTTTCCTTTTTTTTCTTTCCACATTGGCACTGTATAAAATCGTCTCAGACTCTCAAATGTGAATATTTAGAAAAACTATTTTAACCCCTTCTGAACAAATTTTGGAAGCCACGAGATAGCTTTCCCGTGTGCTGAGTGTTGACTGATGCAAAACTCCGCATGAACTGTGCAGATGCTTCACGAGATACTACTAGCATTCAAGAGAAATAAACATCAAACAATATCACTGTGCATGGCCACTGAAGAGCTCAAGTATGTACTGACGACGAGATACCTCTCTCGGATAGGATGAACAGTACTGAACAGCCAAACTCACATCGCTGCCGTTCCAAAAGCAACACCTTACGACATAGCAGCAAGCATTACATACACGATCCTAACAATATCCATCGATAGCCCTAGCTGATATCGACATGATAATTAACCAAAATAGAAACAGCTTGAAAATTCATACGGAAGTCTTGCAGAAAAAGCCTCCAGAGCGCAAAATATTCAGAGCCAAGAACACGGTTCAACACTCAGCTGCTGCCCTCTTCCTGCTCACTGCTCTTAGCTGCAGAACAAGAAAGGAGGGATCAGATCAATATCTCAAAATTTTGAGACTACAATTCAGTAAAATCAACACCAGTGTGGACCGACCGATGACACATTCAGATCCGAGCTCCTCAACACGCGCAGCCTCTTCACGGTGGAGATGAACATGCTGCAAGAACAACACAAGGCGCGTCGTTAGTAAGATCAGACATTTCGCTTTCACAATTGCAACAAAAAAGAATCTTCTAGTTTGCTTCATGAATGCACATTATGTATTGAACTCACTCCCATGGGACGTCCCCAACTAGCATCTGGTCGCCCTCATCATCCTCATAGACCAGAGTGTACTCACCACTGCCATCCAGTAGCCCTGTGATCACCTTCTGCTTCTCCCCTGTGCAGCTCTCACTTGCAGTAATGGCTGGATCCCTTTGAGCTGGTATAACAAATAGACAAGATTGTAAATTCAGATTCCCTAAAAGCAACACAACCGAAATGCTCACTCTTACAAGATACTTGTGGCCGGATGGTGTGTGTTGATATATACCGGCGAGAAGGCCTTGGAAGAGCTGGTCGACGGCGGCCGAGAGCTTGTCGTAGCTGCCGTGCGCCTTGAGGTCGACCTTCCGGCCGATCGGGACGCCGTCAATGTTGATCTTCACAAACAGACCCTTGTGGCCAGTCTCAATCTTGGCATGTGCAGCACCTTTGCCTCCATGGTCTGTGTAATGATCCCATTTCTGAGGTTGTTGGATTTCCCCGTAACTGTCGAGCATGTTTAGCTGCGGATTAATGTAGTTGAGTGTCTATTAAATCAACATATGCTTATTCTATAAAAACCAAACTTATTACATGATATGGCATATCAGCCAAGTTTACATAATATGGCATCTAAGTTCAAAGTTTATATTACATCATAAAGAACTTTCAAAACTTTCACAGGCGTGCTTGAGCGTGGACACTACCTAAAACCAGTAATCATCTTCTACTAAAGAATCATCGAAGTCTTTCTCGAAAGGCTCTTCTTTGTCTTCCCAAGTTTCTTCTGTTGATATTTTAGCAAGTATGAGTACAACTGTACTTAACAAGTCATATGGGGAATACTAATTAACTACTTGATGGTATTTCAAGAGAATGGGATATGATGGTTTCATCATTATATTTGTGGATGCAAGTTTATTTGTAAATATCTTTTTGCATGAATGATAAAACATTATCTTTCTAAGAGAGAAAAGGGGTTTAACCAACTTAATTACCAAATTTAAAATCTTACCAAAACTATTTTACCGAAAACAGCTTCATTTACCGAAAGCACGTCGTATCCAAATACTATAAATTTTACTCTGCAAAGTTACCCAACTTTAACCACAAGATGTCTCAAACTCTCAATACCATACAATAGATACGTAATATGATAACGTGCGACTGAGTTGAGATAACAAGGTCGTTTACTATTCTATCCTTTTTAGCTTCTACTCAGTAGGTTCAAGACCAAACAACATTTTCGAGAATCCACAAGCCAAAGCGGAAATCACAGTCCAACGTTAAGTGGACCTACCATTTTGAAAAATGGCAAGTGACTTTTCAATCCCAGTTCCATCTCATCCCTTGTTCGCAGGCCATCCTGAAACGCTGGGATAGCTAACCCTCTTGTAGACATTTGATCGAATCAAGTAGTGTACTAGATTAGATATGACAAGTCAAAACTTATGGTTAAGTGATTTCTGTCGTTTACTCAGCATAAGATTGTAGTCCTTACTTTTCTCAAATGAGGCTATCGACCACATACCCAGTGCATTACAACATAATACCACCAATTCATATTAAACCCTCCACCCTAGGATGAGGTCATACGCTTCAACCATCTAATGGTTTCCCACCAATTAGTCCCAACCCTAGTACCATTTAAAATCTATCGGCAAAAGCCAAAATAATCTTAGTAATGTAGATAAAATATTTGATTGTCTAACCCACTAATGATTAATTATACAATATCTAGTTCTTAAGGGTGTCAAGATGAATATGGCGTTCAAGTATAGCATGGCTTTTCAGTGGTAGGACTTAAGTAAGTACCATGTCATTCTAAACTATTATTTTAAATAAATAACAGTGCATAAATAGTGATAATGAAAGTAATGAATATTAAATAATATCGTAGGAGTAACATGAACAAAAATATATGACTTGCCTTCTGTTCAAACTCTTCAACTGGTCCTAAGTCTCGTGCATCTTGATCTACGTCTAGGAATGACAGCTCGGTGAATCTAAGTGCTATCGCAGAAGGATAAACAAATAAGTCTGTGCTTTAAAGAATACGAGTTAGGATAAATAAAAGAAATAAAAGTAAAATTCGAAAAAGGCTAAACATGGGTGGGTTTGGATGGTTAGGGTTTAAACGGAGCTTGGGTGACTTAAACGGAGCCGAAAATGGTTTAAACGTGCTCAAAACGGTCGAAATGGATGTAAATTTAATGGGTTTTAGGTGAATAGTAACAGGTCAAATGAATAGTAACAGGTTAACACTATTCCTAATGGGTCAAGTTGTGTGAACAATAATGGGTTAGAGCTAATTCTAAATGGGCTAAACAGTGTTGGGCTCAAGCCATGAACAATAGTGGGCTGGTTTGAATAGTGATGGGCTTTGAATATTGGGCTTAGCCCATTTGGCATACTGGGCTTCTATTTGCTTTGGGCCAACTTAGTCGGCCCATTTGTTCGGCCAGCCAGGCACAAAGCCCAACCAGTTCGGCTTGAACGCATGCCATGGCCGTCGAGCAGAGGAAGAAGCCGACGCCACGATTACAAGTCGGCAGGGGCTACCGGAGGCGAGTGGTGGTGCTACAAGAGCAAATGAGGTCTAAGCAACCCATTTTGGGCATGCATATAGTTGGAGGGGCACCGGAGATGGGTAGCGGTGAAGAGGGCTTCAGGGACACGACACGGCTGTGCTCTGGTGGAGTTTCAACTAGACTTAGTGGCTCGAGCTTCTACGGGGCATGCAAAGGCTAGTGGTGATGGCGGCTTAGGCTAATTCGGCCCATGCGTGGCTGTACATGGTGGCCGTGCTTGGCCAGCGGTGGTGCACGGCACTGGCGGCCTAGAGGCGATGAGATGGGTCAGGGTGGTCGTGGTTGAGTTTGGGGTGTCCCGATTCCAGGATATTCCTTCTGTGTGATGTACAGAACACGTACCTTATTCACTTCAAATAGCATGACACTATCAGCCCTGAGTCTCTGATAACAATTGCCATATAGTTGTTGCCCATGTTCGTCTCCCGCTAATAACAACCAACGATTAGACATCCTTTCTTTGACAATAACTGCATCCCTGACCAGACACGCTGGTTCCATAAGGCGTCTTCCCCGGCGGATAGTTGGCGTCTCTTTCTTGGTATGTAAGGTCGGACGATGAAGTGATGGACCATGTGGAGGTGACCCCGAGTGTGTGATGAGTAATTGACATCGGTTTTAGGAAAGTCGAGTTTGGTTTGTGAGGTTCGTGCCGTGTCATTGCGTGGTGCAATCGGTTTCGGTCGGACTTGGTCAAATCTGGTCGTATGGGATTAGGATGCTTATTCTCTTGATTCGACAAGTTTTGATTTTTTTTTCTTGCTTAAGTATGATTCATTGATGCTAATTATGTTTACATGTGTCGAGCGGTGCTATGTGATGTGTTTCTTGTCTGTGATGGCTGCAGGACATCGAGGCGGAGTCGTGGCGAGGCACGAGGTGACCGGACTAAGCACAGGCGGTGCCGAGGTCAGAATGGTCAAGGTGTGCCGAAGACGGCGGAGACTCGAGGTGGTTGCTAGGCTTGGATGACAAGGAACGCAGAAGCTTCTCAGAAGGTGCAGGAGAGGCGTTTCGGTAAAAGCGCAAGGCTGCACAAGTGGAAGCGGTTCCGTTCGGATTTTAGCGGGCATAACGGGTTGGAGACCCATTAGCCAAAGCCTATATAAGGAGGGGATGTCTCCTTGTGGCTGTATGGATTCTAGGGGTTGTTAGGGTTTGCTTTAGTCAAAATAGCCTTTGGAGAGGTTGTTTTGGCTTTAGGCTTTAGTGGTTGAGAGAGTGCAGAATATGTCTCCCGTAGCTTTCTTGTTCTTGTGTTCTTCTTGTGTGTGTGAGAGCTTGGGGAGAGGGAGAGGATGAGTTGTGCCATCATGTAATCATTCCTCTGATTGTAATCGTGGTATGGGGACTCCTCTGTGATCCTCTTGCTTCTGGGAATGAAATCACTAAAGTTTATTTTCTCGTTCATGCCTCTGTTCGTTCTTCTCTGTTTGATTTGTGACTTTTTGTGATTTGAGTTCTTTCTTGCTGAGTAGCAAAATGGGTTGCTGTGATCTAGTAGATGCTCAAAAGCCATTTGGCTAGTCAATCCTAAGAGCAAACCACGTTTAATTCCAGTTTTTGCTTCTTGGCCTCCTTTGTTCTTATTTTTCATTCTAGGGTTTGAGGTGGATCTTGTTTCCCTTCATGAGATGGCATGAAACTTGGTATTTAGAGTCCTGAGGCTATTAATTAGCTTTTCTCAAAGTTTCATGGGCAAAGAATATCAGATTGGATGGGAATTTGATTCTTGGGTCAGCTCTTTGTAGTTTTCAGATTTTGGCTCAAATCTGAAAATCTTGAGTTTTTGTTTGAATTGCCTTGTCTTTTGGAGTCTCTCTGGTTTTTAGGTTAAGGTCTGGTGCTTGTGGTCTGAAAAGAATGGAAGAAATCCATCATTCTCTCTGATTTCCCGATGTCTGAATACTTTCTGTTTCAATCTATTTTCGGGCTCTAGTTTCTGCTCCTGGCAACAGAGTAACTGGTCTGACTGGCCTAGGTGTGGCGGTCTGACCGGCCCAGGAGCTGTGGTCAGATCGGTCTCCCTTGCAGCTTGTGTTGTTTGCTGTTTTTGGTGAAGTTTTGGCTCTATGGTTTCTCTGTTTGCTGTGCTTATTTCCGCTGAGTGCTCAAGTTTCCATAGAGTATAAATTAACCCCTTCATAGCTCTTCATAGCTATTGGAGAGGAGATTCATTAAGAGGTGACTTTAGGGGGTAATTTTAAAGAAGCGACATTCACCCCCCTCTGTCGCCGATTTCGATCCAACATGAAGACAATTCACAATAAATCAATCTCAATCCCAGACAATTTAATCAGAGGATTCATATCTCATTCAAGTAAGTGTAATTAGAGTTAGTCTCACTCCTGGTTAAAGACACCTTGTTACTGGTTCATAGTAATAAAAAGCATCTCTATTCTCTCTAAAGGATTTTAGCCATTTTCCTCGTATTATCTCATTAGATTGGCGACTCGACCATTGACAAGGGTCATGACATTGTAATTGAGTGCCAATGCATACTTGCTAGTAGCTCAGTTCGGGTTTATAGTGCCTTGAAGGTAGTGGCGACAATGGGATGTCCTTGGTTTAGCTGATGCGTGGACGGCGGCACTGGCGGTCGAGCTGCTTTAGCGAGGTCGACAGTGGTGCTGGCAGGTGTGGTGGTGCCTTGAGTCGCGCAGTGTCCCTGTGGTGCAAATGCGCACACTAGCTGGGCGAGTTAAGGCGTCGAGTGGGTGTCGAGCAGGCGGCGATCGAGGTGGTAGCAATGAGGCCAGCGACGATGGAGGCATAGCGTGTGGCCGAGATGTGGTGTGATGGCCATTTATGATTTGGTTGGTGAGGTGGCAGGGCGTTATGTGGGGTTTGACGGGCGTGGCAGCGGTGACCGGCGCGTTGAGCTGGCTGGTGCGTGGCCAAGGGGATAGGGGG
Organism: Dendrocalamus sinicus; assembly: GCA_036346575.1. NCBI lineage: Eukaryota > Viridiplantae > Streptophyta > Magnoliopsida > Poales > Poaceae > Dendrocalamus > Dendrocalamus sinicus. The sequence continues at coordinate 5,551,548 of CM070653.1, read as the reverse complement.
GAAGGTGTCAAGCAAAAGGACGCCAAGGCCAGGGAGGAAGCGGAATTCCAGAAAGGGAAAGCGTAAAACCGAGAAAACTTCTTGATTCAGCAAATTTTCAAATTCAAGTGAAATTCAACAAAATTTCAAATTTTCAAAAATTTTGGGTCATTTCAGTTTGATGTTTCAGTGGATGGTTTGGATAATGACGAAGCGAGGTTCCACAGAGCGACCGCACCGGAGGCCGCCCGACGACCGGAGCAGCTGCCACCGGCCTGCTGCGCAGTGCAGAAATAAGGAGCAAGTTAGGATCTTGTTGCAGATTTGTTATTGTCTTCCACACATCACCACTACCAAGATTTCTCAAACACGCATGTCACTTGATGATGCAAGATAACAAGTACTGAAATAGTACTACTAATAGTGATAAACTAAACTGAGCAGGTAAAAGCTGCTGCTTCTTCTTCTTCTTCTTTGCATATGCTGTTGTATCAAGTTGACGAAATCAGAATTGTACTGCATGCTCACTCTGGCGGGGTAAAATTTAACAGCCCTATTTAATTGGAAGAAAAGCACAAGGAAGCTAAGCTAATCAACTATTAGTACAAAGAAACCTCATGCTTCAATAAAGGTAGCCAAGAAACTAACCAGACAGCAAACAAAGAAGATTAACCTACGGCTTAAGGTCCTAATTAGCAGTACCTTACCTTGCCTTGAAGCCATTGCTTCCCTTTGCCCCAGTAGCACCACCACCTTCACTTGCCTTTTCCTTCAAACCTGAAACAACCAAACAAACCCAAACAAGCTGATCAAAGCATGAAACTTTCAAGCAAGATCAACAGAATCAAAGAACAAGAAGCATACACACCTGGTGATTTCGAGAAGTAGCCAGGGAGGCCAAGGCTCAGCTCAAGGCCCCTCTCCTCTTCCTCCTCCCTGAAGCCATTCCAAGACATGTCTCCTCCCGGCCCTTCTATGACTCTCAAACCCAGTCTCCTCAAGACAAGTTACAAGTCAGACTCTCTGAAGCAGAGAAGGCAGGCAGCATATATCGATTCTTCTTTTCAGCTGAGTCTATGATTTTTTAATAAATAAATAAGGTGATTCCTTCATCATTTTATTAAAGTAATTTATAAAGATAATTTTTTTAAAACAGTTTATCGATATTCTATTTATTCATATAATTACTCAAAAATCGACCGAAAAGAACTCGGATGAGATACTGAGATGGATGGATAACTACACGGAAAGGCTGCAAGAAGAGGAGGACACAGCTGGAGCTGCGGCCAAGCAGGCAGAGACCGAGAAGGGCAAGGCGGCTTGTGAGAAGGGACAAGGTTTGAGAGGTTTGAGAAAAACATGAGGGATTTGTGGCAGTGTGCAGAGGGAGTGAGGCAAAGTAGCCTAGCTTTCTACTCTACTGTCTACTCTCGCTCCCCCTCCTAATGCTCTACTCCAACCGCCTCTTTTACCTTCAACCGAAAGCTGAAATCACTTTTTGAAAATCACTCACTCTCTCTCTTTCTCTACAAACGCTGCCACTCTTTTCCTGCTCGCTGCCTTTCCTCCGCTTACTTCTCTCCCCCGCTGTTGGCTAGGTAGGCGGCGTTAGGGGCTGTACAACGGGGAAATTTAACTATTTGCCACTCTTAAAAATGTCACCTATTCAGATGCCACTTTCTTCGTTGTAATTAACATTTTGCCACTTGTAAGATGTGGTTGACTAACTAATCGTCACTTTCGAGCCCACGAGGCACCAAATCACTGCCATGTCAGCATCCTGCGTGACACTAGATGCAAAATGACGATTTTGCCCCTTATTATTTGCATGACGCCGCAGAGAAAAACGCGACCACCCCCACTCCGCGCGCTTGCCGAGGATGGTCACCGCCGGACGCAAGCGCTCCCGCCCCGTGCTCGCGCCCGCGACGACTCCCACTCCACCGTTGCCGCTGCCCTTGCCGCCGCGCGGTCGGACGTCGTTGCTAGCGCGCCGCCTCCTCCGTCTCCCGCCTCCTCGCGCTCCTCCCGCTCGCTGCAGACCCTCACCCTCACCGGCGCGAGCGCACGGCGGGGCCGGAAGCGAACCGGCGCGCCACGGCGCGGCGGCGCGGCGTGGGCTAGGCGGAAGAGCGCGGCGCCGAGCTTGTGATCCGGCGGCAACGCGAGGGAGGAGGAGGATTTGCGGCGGGTCGGAGCGCGAGGGAGTGGAGGAGCTGTAAGAAGGCGGGTTGGACATGCGGAAGGCGTCGCGCCAGGCGGAGTCCGGGAGGGACGGGGAGGGGGAGAGTAGGCGGAGGAACCAAGAGGATGGGAGCGGCGGCGACGGGGTGGGCGGGGAGAGCGAGAGGGAGACGGAAATATCGAACAAAGATGAAATATCGAACATATCATGATTCACTAAGAAAAGACTCAAATATTATTAATAATTATCAGAGTACGACCTTATGGCCAAACTTAAAATTAATGGCCTGAAAGGCTTAAAGAAACTAGCAGCGGAAAATAAGAAATAAGCGTAGTAGCCATTCGACATGCCCACAGGCAATCGACTGGGGAGCGAAGTCCTAACCCGTGAAGTCGTCGAAGTATCCTCCATCTAATAGCTCCTGCTGATCTGGTCCTTCTTCCACAACTAAGCAAATATGGATGAAGCCGTGAGTACATAGAGTACTCAGCAAGTCGTTTGTAACAAAGAATGAATATAGTATGCAAAGCTTACCAATGGATAGCTGAAAGGTTAACTTTGTAGAAAGAAGCACTTAAAGGTAAATACAATAAATAGATTGAAAAGCAAACTTTGAAAATGATAATAAATAAGTAACCAAAGGAATTAAGACAAACCATAAGCGAACAGACCATTCACTCCAATGAATCACCCATGAATCAAGATTCACATAAGAAACCACCAGTGAACTACCCATTCACTTCCCAACTTAACGTAACCAGGTTTTTATAAAAACTCTATCCCTCATGTGAAATCACCGAGCATTGTTCATGACCAAGGATGCGGCTATTCGAATAGTTTTACACTCTGCAGAGGTTGTACAACTTTACCCACAAGACATGATCATCTCATGTTGCCACTAGATTATACACTTCCTTTGGTGTGCAACAGAGAGATCATGACAAGGCCTTTACAATGTTCAATCTCAACCCAGTTCCACCTCGCTAAGATTTCACCGTCGAGTAGGCTACCACCTAGTCGATAATTGCCTCCTCTTGCACCAATGTAGATCCATGGCTCTGACCACACCATACTCATCCCAATGATGGAACCGAAATTGAAACATTCCAAATTAATCAGCCAGGACCATCCCATACTGGACATGTGGTTGTACGATAAGGCTCAGATCAATGGTGTACAAAGTTAACTCCTTAGATTTACCTAGGCGAAACATCTACATCTCAATGTGCAAATTGCACCCCCTTTTCTGCACGATCATTCGCCTAGGTGAAAACTAAGTTTGTATAACATACACCAATGACACCCCAATGTCATGGCACACAAATTTTATCGTTGTGGCTACCACCATGATTTAATATCTCATTAAGTCAAAATTAATTATTTGATGACATATGATGATAAACCCAACGTGACTAAGCTGGCTAAGCTTAACAATAGTCCACCCCATGTGATAACTAATAATGCATCACTAGATAAGTACCCATCCTATGGTGACAATAGAATCACGACATTCAAATTATCAAGAAGGAACAATCAAATTGGATAACAATGACCAATACAAAGGTTTATAATAAAATAGCGATGCATGATAATTTAAAACAAAATAAATAAATAATAGATTTAAAAACTAGGTTCAACATGATCAAAGGACATGACTTGCCTTGGTCTTGCTTAGTTAATGGCTCTTGATCTTTGAATCTCGCTTCAGCTCCTTCGAAGGCGTGTTCTAACGAGAGAGAAAACAAAATGAAGCACAAAATAAATTCAAATAAAATAAAAATGAACTCCAAAAACTTCAAAACTAGAACCAAAATATAGAGCTCAATTTTAGATGAATTTAGAAAAAAGAATTGGGTCAATCAGGGCTAAGACGAAGGAGAACGGGCTCTCGGAAAATCTAATCTAAAGAAAAAGGCTGAAAATCAGAAATTCTACTATACTGTAGACTCGGCTCATGGAAAAGCTGGTTTGCGGTGGACTTGGCTCATGGAATAGTGTACGTGCAAAGGCTTGGATGATGTGGCTGCTGACTGGGCTCTAGGGCTGACGTGGTAATGATGTGGCAGGACACGTGGACTCCAAGGCTGAGGTGGTAGATGACTGGGCATGCTGACATGGCTCAACGACTCACGGGTCTACGGAACAGTAGACCTAACTGGTGGGCCCCATGTGTCAGCAGCACGGCTCACGGTGGATGTGGTGCACAGGAAGTCGAAGCGGTACTGGTGCGTGGGTGTGGTCTGGTGGGCGACGGACTAAGGCGACACACAGGAACCGAGGGCAACGACGAGGAAGTAGATCGAGGCGATGGCAGCTGAGGCGAAGGGCTGGCGGGGTGGCTGACTGACGGCGGTGGAACGGCGACTCACTAGTGGCGGGGAACAGTGGGGAAAAAGGTTGGCGGCGAGGACAACGATGGGAATGAAGACGACAATGGCGACGGCAACCAGAACAACGATGGCGCACGGTGGACTTCAGCGAGAGCGGTGGCTCGACGAGATGTAGAAAACAAGGGGGCGGCTCGGCTTTTATTGCACGGGTGACGAGGCCGACTCGGAGGCAGAGACGGAGTCCGAGGCAAACATGAGTGGCGGCATACGCGAACGCCGAGGTGAGTCCACGTCAGAGACAACAGCGGAGTCGAGAAAACGAAGAACAATGCGCAGGCTCACCAATGGACGACGCGTGGCGCATCAGACGACAAAGAGAATAGCCGGAGCAGACGGTGCAGATGCGCCCAACCGAACAGCAGATGGCCGATGCGTGGCTTAACGCGGGGCGAGCCAGGCCAGCGGGGCAAGGAAAATGGGCTTTGGCCCAACACTGTTTTCTAGAATTTTCTAAGGTTTTCTATTTTTAGAAATTCAAATAAAATCATATGAGCTCTAAAAAATAACAAATAACTCCATAAAAATCCAAAAAAATTCCAAAAAATTTCTTGAGACACAAGGGACCCAAATAAAATATTTTTAGCAAATGTTAATGTTTAGTTTAATCATATTAAATCATTTTAATTAATAAAAATTCACTTTAAGCTTTTATTAATTCCAGAAAAATTCAACTGATGAGTTTTATTTTAAAAGTTTCAAAAAGGCTCTAAAAATTAGGATGTTACATAACCACTATGCTTACCATGTGCAGGTGCACCACTGATTTACCATGCATTGATAAGTCTATCCCGTTCCAGTTCCATCAGACTATGCCTCACTTAGACCGACTAAGCCACATGGTGCAACCCATCACTTGAACTTTTTCTTCAATATTTTTCACCTTTCTCATGCCATGCTTGAACTCTATCGTCTCACTCGGCATCATCGATTGTTCTGGGCCTTAGCTCCGAACTTCGCTGTTAACTATGGTTGACTCCAAACCTCCTTGCACATCCAAGACAAAGAAATTATTTTCAGGCATAAGTCCTTCATAACTTGAACAAAGTTAGCTGAAATATGTATCATGCAATACATATACACTGACCTAGGTCAAATCAAATAAACCCATGACCAAAATTCCCAAATATCCACAAATCAACCGAATTGAAACAGGCTCATCGATCTGATCGCTGACACTAGTCAGTCAGACTGCTAGTGTCAGCTAGTCAGACTGCTGGGTCTGCAAACAGTCTAGAAAACTGTAACTTACAAAATTCAAATTTTCACTCCTCTAAAATGGCAATGGTTCATCACAACAAAATTTGGGGCCTTCTTACATAGTCCTTCATTTCCTGGCCAAGGGATTCCTTGATTCCAAGGAATGTTAAAGGAAAAATTGAGAAATTTAATTCAAATAAAAAATTCTTATGAGAGGTGTTTGGTTTGTAGGATTATTTCAAGGAATTTCGTAGGATAGAAAAATTTTCTATATATTTTAGAGTAATTCTAGTGTGAGGTCTAATCTCATGTTACCAATTCCATTGAAAGTTCCAATACACCTTCTCTATTCCTCTCTCCATTCTCTCCCTAATCAATTAACATATCTTGACAATTTTGCACATGGGATATTTTGACATTAGACATACTCCACTGTAGTGTGAGTTAGTAGCATAATGTTAGTAGTCATTTGGGACTATGGGCCTATTCTTTTTGGGAACAGGGCCGTCATACTTTCCGCAACAACCCAGAAATTTGGTTGTGGATAGAAAGAGCACCATGCCTACTCACGAATATTTAAAAGGGATTAACTTGGTTAAGATATGACCTAATTGCCAAACTTTAGAAACTTTATGGGCGTTCAAGCCCAAAATTTAACTTACATTCAGAAGAATCAAAGAAATGCCCACAGGAATGCTTAAGTACAATCGTAACCCTAACACGATAGCTGATGTAACCTCCATTCTTCTGTTATCTATTATGACGAATTAAGCAAGATGGAGTACACTAAGTACTCAGTAAGCCACATGGGAAGGCTATGTAACTAATATGCAAAGAGCTCAAATGGATAGCCATAGGTTGTAATGTAACAGTAGTGGATGCAAGTTTGTTAGTAAAGAACTTTGCATTTAAAACAATAAAATTGTACTTAATTAAAATAAGAGGTTTTGTTATCCATAATTTCTATATCAAAATCCTCCAAATTCAACTTATGCCTCGTTACTACAATCACCCAAGAAACACAACTCCATTAACCAAGAGCACAACGTATTCGGATACCATTTGTTATACTATGTAGAGTTTCCCAATTTTATCCATAAAATTTCTTAAACTCATAATGTCAAGCTATAGACACGCATCATGTTGGCATCTAACTGAGTTGAGATAACAAGGTCTTTCATCGCTCTCCTCTTTTCAGTCTCTACCTAGTAGGTCTGAGGCCCACACATTGTCAGGAATCCACAAGCCAATACGGAATCTATGTCTCCGACTCTGAGTGGTCCTATCATTGTTAAGTATGGTTTTACCATTTCCATTCCACCCCACCACTCACAGTAGTTCCACCTCTGGAACCCCAATAACCTATAGATATTCAATTGATTTAAGCAGCTACTAGACTAAGTCTGACAAGTCAACACTTGTGGTTAAGTGATCACTATGTTCTTTACTTGGCATAAGGTTCTAGTCCTTATCTTTTATCAATGAGGCAACTGGCCACAAACCCTCAGACTCAGTGCACCTCTGCACTACCACCAAACCAACCAAAGCCTCCACCCTAGGGTAAAATCGTGGATTCTAACCATCTCGTGGCTTTCCACGATTCATTCTTAACCCTAGCATTATTGTGTATTTCTATTAGCAAAATGTCAAAATACCTTGGTAGTATAAATCATTTGATCCACTAGTCTACAATTGATTAATTATACAATAGTTTAATACTATTAAGGTTGTCAAAGTGAACATGGCCTTAAGTAAAGCATGATATTTTTCAGTAGTAGGATATAACTAATTATCATGTCATTCTAAATATTTATTTTAGATTGATACCAGTGCTAATTTAATAATAATGAAAGTACAGATAATTAAATAATTTAGACATTGTAGGTTCAATATGATAAAAAAATATGTGACATGCCTCTTTATCCGGAGTCTGATTATTCCACTATAGGGTTCTGGTTTACACCATTCACCCTAATTACTCCAGCAGCTTCTCAAATGGCCAACTAGGTGAATCTGAACGCTAGTATAAAAGAACGAATACAAATAAGTTCCTGCTTTGCAGAATGCATACCGGGAACAAGATGCAATAAATTAACCAGAAAGACCTAAAGGAAATGAGTTTGGGTGATTAGGGTTTAAGCGGTACTTGGTTTGGTTGAACAAAGTTGAAAATAAGTTAGAAAGGCTTGATACAGTTGAAATAGATATAAATATGTTTAATGGGCTTGGATGAATAGTAATAGGCTAGATAAACAGTAATGGGCTGGCACTATTCTGAATGGGTTGGGTTTGGTGAATAGTATTGAATCAGTTTACTATTGATTGTGGATCAGGCTGAACAGTGTTGGGTTTGAGTTTGAATAGTATTGGATTAAAACTATTCATAATGGGATGAGTTTAGAACAGTAATGGTTCGGGTTTAAATAGTAATTGGACCGGCTATGAACAGTACTAGGTCTACAGTTGGGCTTAGCTTGGTTCGGGTTTTGGTCCATGGGCATCTTCTTCCTCCTTGACTTGGCACCTGGTGCAAAATAGAGGACACAGTGGTGGCACGATTAGGCACTGGCAATGCATCTCGACGATGAGTGGTGGTGCATGGGGGACAAGTGAAGGCCTAGGATTCTATTTTTGAGCTTGGCAAGGCTCAAAGGGCTTTGGTGGGGCCTAGCTATGGAGGGAGCTAACCAAGGCATACCCATGGCATAGCGGTGGCTTGGCTAATTGAGCATCTAGGGCAAGCTAGAAACTTAATGGCGGTGGCAAATTGGTCTAGGTTGGCTAGAGCTTGGCTGTCCACGACAACACGGCCATGATGGTGGTGATGCTTAACACCGGTGGTCTGAGGGCCACAGGAAGGGTCAGTGAGGTCAGCGTTGGGTTTGTGAGGGCATGAGGAAGCTTTGGTTACAATGAATTGAAGAATGATTGCATGCGGCAAGGAATCGAGCTCGGAGCTTCTCCGATGCAAGGCGAGTGGCAGCGGTGATATGTGGCCAAAAGTGGGGAGGAGAAAGCAAGGGAAGGCAATTGAAGCTAACAGAGGTTATGTTGTAGGTTAGCCATGCTTTAAAGGGCTACAGAGGTGATGGTATTAGTGGCTCACTCATGGTGGAGCATGACGCGTGTGTGGAGGCATTGGCGGATGAGAGGCTTCAGTGAATTTGGTGGCCGTGTTGGCAGGTGTGGTGGCGTTGCAGGAGAGGTGACTCCCCACTGGCGTAGGTGCTTGTACTGGTGGGGTGCTATACAAGTGAAGCTGCTCGACTGATGCGAGTTGGCGTGGCTGAACATGGCTTGGGCGCGCGTCGAGCTTAGGATGTTTCTACTGGTGGTGACAGTAGGCTTAGCATGAGCAGCCATAGTGCATGGCTACAGTGAGGTGATGGTGTGTCAGAGGATTAGCTAGGGGTACAGCATTGATGAGAAGAGCAGCAATGAACATGAGCGATGGTGACAGCGAACAAGCAATGGCCAAGTGGTGTAGGTGAACAAAGGTGAAAGCGGGAAGGGTAAAGACACCAGTGCGGAGGGGAAAATGGAAATGGCCACAAAGCGAAAGTGAAAAGTGGCTTGGAAGTGCCGAATTGGGAAAGAAAACAAATTTAACTAAAATTCAAGGAAATTCAAAACCGAAATTTTTGGTTTGTTATAGTTTGCTTGTTGCACAACTGAATTAAATAAGAGTAAGACTATAATGACATGGAAGATTGATGCAATGTGATGTCTTGCGAATCTATATTGCAAATGCTAGTGCATAGTTTCATGAGAGTGAGACAGAAATAGAGAAAAAATGTTTTGGAAGGGAACATCTCTCTAGATCTTTTGTTCTCTTTTGCAAGGATAGAAAAATGACTCCAAAGAAATGATGGTATTCTTTCTTCCAAGTATACTAGTACTACTACTTTGTAAGGAGTTTGTGGCCGAATTGGTGGTTTTTGGGGTCGTATTTGCAGGAATGGCCCCATCCCCCTAGGCAAAAAAAAGGTAAAATGGTGCCTCTACCACACGGCCACTGTATGGTGGAGGCTAGGAGGATGACACATCTGCAGCACCGTGCGGTGGAGAGGCTACTGTGTGGTAGAGGTGGGTGCCGCACGGCCTCCGTGAAGTGCCCAATTAGCGTGTAGTTAATTTCCTAATTAAGTGGCTAATTAAGTGGGTGCCGCACGGTGGCTGTGCGGTGGAGGTGGGTGTTGCATGGCCCCGTGCGGTGGAGTGGACCCACGGTATGTTGTTTAGTCTGCTCCGCATGCAAAAGCAAGCTCCCGTGCCATTTTTTGTCTGCTCCCGCATGCAAAAGCAAGCTCCCGTGCCATGTGCAACAAAGGGGCAAACCACTGAAAGAGGGGTGCCATCGCGTCCGTCCCCGCATGCGCAATTCCCTCCTGTCATTACCTGTGCATCATTAGCGTGCGATTTGCTTTCACTCTCGCTATAAATTTTGAGTTACGTACGCTCTTCAATCGTACTCTCATGGTCTCTCCACCTGCACTCTTTGCTCACTTTCTTCGCGGATGATTAAGAACAATTTAGTACCATCATTAGCAGTCATATTAACAGGTAATTTTTTGTCGTATGAATTGTCTTTGTTAAATGTGTCAGTAATTAGTTGTAGGTATTTAGGCATGATTAATTTAGTCCTAATCGTTTAGGCCTTATTTATTTATTTTTTGTTATTTTAGTAGGTCAAACACATATTCAAAAGAGGAATACACACAATTAGTCACAGTACACGAAGGCAATATTTTTTTGACATTCTGTATCTAAGCTTAGTTATCACTACATGAACAAAATATAAGAAAAAAATGTGCTTCTTGGTTTCAAGTTGGCATTCTGCATGTAAGCTTAGTTCATCACTACATGCACAAAATATAAAAAGAAATGTGTTTCTTGGATTGAAGACTTTGGTCATCAGTACATAAAATAAAATATAAGAGCATGATTTAACAAAAGAACGTGGGAATTATTGATTCTTCCTATTGGCATGAACCACAACAATGTAAATTTTGTATTTCCACAGTTTGCTATCAAACATCAAAATCTACATTCCTTAGGGGCAGCCTCGGTCCATGGTTTAACAAGTAAATATTGTTTAGTTCTGTTATTAGTAGTCATATTAACAGGTGATTTTTTATTGTACGAATTGTCTATGTTAAACGTGTAGTTAATTAGCTATAGTTATTTAGGCATAATTAATTTAGTTTTAATTGTGTAGGCCTTATTAATTTCCTATTATTTAGTTAGTTGCGATAAAGTAGGTCGTAACAAATCAATCCTTGTTACTTTGTAGGGATTAATTAGTCATAATAAATTAAGCTTCGTTATTTTCGGTATGAACTAGTTAATGGAAATGTAGTACTCATAATTAATTTAGCGGTATTAATCAGCCGTAATTAGTTTAGTTGTAGTTAGTTAGGCTAAAATAATTAGTTACTGCTAAGCAATTAAGTGCTAATGAAGCTGTGGTTTAATAGTGGTAAGGATGACAGTAATGAATTACACATAATATTTAGTATTGTAGTGTTCATTTGGTCGTAATATTTAATATTACGGTGTTCATTTTAGTCCTAAGTGTATATTATTTTACACTATTTATTTCGTCGTAATTTTTAATTTGCAATATTTTATTGTCATTATCAACATTTCTACTAATATTTTGTCTATTCCATTTGTTGCAAGGTATGTCTCTACCGGAGCTTCTGGAAGACTTCTACAATGAGAACCACTGGTGCAAGTTGTGGATCGCGGTTGTTGCGGATGGCCCTTCGGCCCTGCTACTTCGGTTAAGAACGGATTGCTGGGAGCTAGACAATTGGTATGTCCCAATCCTCTGGACCATGGGCTTGTTGCCCTTTGTGAGGCTGGTCACTGTCGGACGCCGATTCACCCTAGACGGCAGTTTGCTGTCGGCACTTGTCAATAGGTGGAGGCCCGAGATGCATAAATTCCATTTTTGATGGGGTGAGATGATGGTCACTCTGTAGGATGTCTCGTTCTTGACCGGTCTCCCTCTCCGAGGTGAGGCACATGAGGCCCTCTGCCAGAGGACTGAAGGCCACGCTGGCATATCAGTTTGGCTTGCCTATCCCGAAGCATGCTCGTGGCGTCCTCCAGACATGGCTGAGGCATTTCAGTCAGTGCCCGTAGGATGCACCTGATGAGGCCGTCAAGGTGTACCTCGTCGCTTACCTTCTTCAGCTCTTTGGTTGGGTCATGGTGGAGCCTTACTCATCGCAACGCACAATGCGATAGTTTGCTTTCCACCAGGTCGTGCACCCTCCGGACGACAGAGTCCTGCTACGAACCGTACACATGTGAGTCAAACTTCATCCGAGTAATATTTACAGTTCTTATGACTTCTTCTATAACATCAATCTTTCCAAAAAAATGTAGAAAATTAAGGGCGAGTCAGCATGCTACGGACTGGCAAGCAGTGTAGCACGAGTGGATGATGGCATGGATGGACAAGGCGCACTTGGAGGTCGTACAGGTGCAGCGTTTGTACAATGTTCATATGTACAATGAATACATAGAGTGGTACATACCATGGTCATGTGGTAGACTCAACCTGCCTCTACTAGAGTGCTTGGAGCATGTGACGCACCAGGAAAACCTCTACCACTTGTTCGATCGTCACAACACTTCATGGCCATTTGTAACTTCTTATTATTTCATTAATGATATTTGTACTATTCGTTACTGAACATGTTTTATATGTCACTTCAATTGGAGTGGATGTAGTGCATCGCAAGCATATTCGAGACCGCCATCCACAGCTCAGACACAACACCTTACTGAACATGTTTTATATGTCACTTCAGTTGGAGCGGATGTAGTGCATCGCAAGCATATTTGAGACCGCCATCCATAGCCCAGACACAGCACTGGGGTTGTAGAAAACTTTGCAGTACATCTTAGCGCAGTCCAAGAAAATAGCAAAGAACTTGAGCTACAGTTGTTCAACAGACCACGCCCTATGCATCGGCCATCCAATGGGGGACCATGCTCACCCGCCAGGTCATCGTGACCTAGCGAGTCCAACCGATGTCGTAGTACTACCCGTCAGTCATCGACAGGCTAGATTAGTGAGGAGGTAAGTTACATACAAATCTACATTTTGTTTTCTTGTTATGCTTTACGTTCCACTAACATCATGGCATTATCCCGTCACATGTCCATCATCGGGATGCATCACTTCTACCCTCTATACCCCCTACACAGCCTAACGCTCCTTGTTGATCATCTGCATTGCACATTCAAGAGGTACAAGATTCGTAGTCTACATCCAGAATGTTTATTTTGACTAACATCGTTCCATCTTGCAACCTTCAATTCACTGTGGGGGTGACGATCAGTCCACCGACGAGGATATAGGCCTCCCGGCTGCTTCTAGGGGGCAGTACACGACCCCAAGGTTTAGAGCGTACACAAGGCAGAGCTCAACGTTCGGATCATATGTAGGGTTTGGAGCATACGCAGAGTAGAGCTCCTCCAGGTTCGCTGGCACATCGAACGGTATAGGCCAGAGCTCCTTCATATGACCGAAGTTGCACACATCATACATTGTGGGTGGTGGATTTCTACAGTCCTTCATTTAGGACTTCATCATTGGTGGCCCCCAATTCGGCATGCCTCAGCAGGACAACATCGACACTTACCAGACTCAGCCTACTCTGTCTCAGCCTACTGGTGCACCTCTGACCACTCAACAAACTAAACGGTCTCCATACCTCCTTCGATCTGACACATGATCTCCAGACCAGCTAATGTATCCCATGGGACATGCTCGATGCAAGACAAGGCCGCGCCCATAGACACAGACACAACGAGAAGAGAGTAGTGGCTAAGATGAGTAAGGCATATCGGAATCCATGTTATGTGATTTTGTATTGCTATATCAATAAATTTTTAGAAAATATAAAATTCTACAAAAATTACACAATTAAGTCCACTGTGTAAGGATCCTTTAAAAATTCATAATTTCTGGTTCCTGCAAATAGTTTATTTAAATTATTTTTTGAGCAAAATTTAGAATGGATAAAATTATGAATAAATTACACAATGAAGTACGCTATATTGGGAGGCTCCACAAAAAAATTTATATGTTTTTGAGCTAATTTGCTATATCTAAAAATTCCCATAAGCAGTACGTAAAGATAAATTCCCTAATTAGAAATAGATGGCAATTAACAGCGCGCTAATTGGGCACCGTGTGGTGGCTTTGTGGCACCCACCTCCACCGCGCGGCCACTATGCGGCAGCCTCTCCACCGCACGATGGTCGTGCGCAATCCTGGCCGCATGGCGGACGTGCGGTGCTGCTAATGTATTGGCCTCCTAGCCTCTACTACATGGTGGCCGTGTGATGGAGGCACCATTTTTGCCTTTTTCATGCGATGAGGGCCATGCCTACAAATACCACCCTAAGAATCGCCATTTGGCCAAAAACTCCTTTGTAGGTTGTTGAGCGGTGGTGTACGTAGGTACCAGAGGAGGAGCAAAGCCAGGTTATGTAAATTTGTGAGGTTTTACAGAAAGTATAAAGTTGACTAGGACCATATCTTGTTGCAGGATAGGCAGTAATAATAGCTAGATGTGCTCCATTTCCAGAGGTAAAAAAGCACCGGTATCATTAGGCCTAGCCAACTGGGCCATCCGGCATGGCCTAGCACGGGTACATGTAGAAATGTCTCATTTAGACATGGCTCGATTACCTATATGGGTCATGTCTTACTGACTCATGGGCTCAATCTTAGATCCAGGCATAGCCCAATAAGGTTACGAGCCGTACCGTGCCGGTATGGGTACGTGTAGCATGATAAGCTAAGGATGGCCTATTTAGCACACAGGCCCACTGTTGCCTGCGCTACATGTTTCCTCATGCCCATGTCACCGTTGTTGATGCCAACGGTGAGTGGGACAGAGGGGAGCACAAGCTGTGAGAGGAGGAGGTTCACTAGAGGAAGAGAGGGAGTAGAAAAGCACTAGAGGAAGGAGGCGATGGGGAGTGAGGAGGGGAGGAGGCAGTTGTTGAGCGAACTGAGTGGTGGGGTGTGAGAGAAAGGAGGTGGTGAGGGGCAAAGGAGGGAGGAGCCGAGGAAGGGAGGAGGCGGCAAGAGAGAGAGAGAGAGAGAGAGGAGATAGTGGGGAGGGAGGAGACAGCGGGGGCCAGGGAGGGAGGAGACAGCGGGGGCCGCTCCCTCTCCCTCCTGTGAGCCTCCCTCCCCATCATGCCACCTCCTTCGCTGTCGTCGTGCACCTGTGCCTACTCTGCCCCTTCCTCCCCCAGTCGCTCACAGACCATGTCGAGCTTAGCCATGCTTGAGTCGTGCCTTGCTCAACATGGTATTGTGCGTACCATGCTAAGCCGTCCTGATGGGCCGAGGTTATGACCCAAGCATGGCACGCCATGTGGGACCGAACTATCATGCCTCGTTTAGTCCTGAACCACATCGTGCCTAGGTCAGACCAATAATACCGTCCTTTGGGTCAACACAGTTAACCTAGCCCATTTGGCCACATCTAGGTACCACCCCCTGTTGACCACAAAGTGATTCTCTCTCCTGTATAATTTTTGTACCTAGTCGTTACAAGTTATGTAATATTTGGTAGGAACATGTGTCGATTGTGGTAGGTAGCTATACTTAAGGTGTGTAATACACCGCTATTAGTGATATGCCCTAGAGGCAATCATGAAGATAATTGTATCATTTCTATGTTTATGATATTGTGAATAATATGTTATTTTGTCCCTTGAATAAATATCTTTCATATTGATTAACAAGTATGTGACTTGGTTGTGGAACTCTTTATTCATGTTTTGATGTTATTCTAAATTATCCCTGATCTTATATCATTATATGGGACAATTATGATTTATATATTAGCACATGTATTAATTGATGATCATATTTCACAGATTATGGATATGGCATATCAAATCAATAATGTAGACACATGTTAGAGAACATGATATTGAATTGACCCACCATAAGACACTACGGGAATTGTTATATTCTTAAGTGTCATTAGTTGATCTCATACATAGTGTATGTAGGATCCTTAGACCTGACATCGTCATTGTTTTCTACATATGTAATACTTTACTTAGGAATTACCAAACACTACTCTGTGACTAGGTGGTTATAAATGTAGCTTTCGAGTTAAACATGGGAGAAATATGAGCGATCAAGATGAAATTTATCCCTACTATATAACAGGAGAGATATCTCTGGACCCCTTCGATGTGGTTGGATTAAGGAAGTGAATGGACATGCCGAATGTGGTTAAGGAGTCAATCACAACTGAGTAATCCACTACACATTCAAGTGAAGAATCGAGCTATCATAGGATGGCACGCTCCTCATCTTGAGTTCGATCTGATATCATGAGGCAAAGGGATCAGTACATAAGCACTATATAGGTTCGTCCGATATGATTTTTTTGTATGTTTGGGAGTCGTTATATCCTACTAGGGACCGCTACCAACTTATGGATCGAAAAGGAGTTTTCGGCTTATGGCCAAATATACATGAAGCTATAAGGTCACACACTTAATGGGCTGGAACGATAAGGGTTCGGATGATAGTCTCCGAGTGAGATATGATCTCTACTCATATGGGATAAGTATTTGATTGGAGACTATATAAGGAGAGGTGCGGGGCTGAGGGAGGTATCTCCGAAACACACCCGTCAAAATCCTAGCCACCACCTCTCATAACCTCTGCCGTGCACGCTGGTGCTAGCACGCCGACGCACGGTGTTCCATTTCTGGACGTGTGAACCTCAATAGAGGCGCTGCTATGACTGCGGCGCTGATCGAGACGATCGCGAGGAGAAGACGGTTGACCGGAGGACAATCGACTACTACCACTACACCAATGCGCTCTTCATTGAATCGCTGCTTCAACTCTACTTCTGCTGTACTGCGTGTCTAGTGATAACAATTTATGATCTCTTACTCGTATAGTTTCCTGATTTATACGGTAGAAAATTTTAATCTACACTAATATAGTCTATCCATAACCTAACAAGCATAGCTGCAGTCACTATCCAGAGAAAAGCCTGAAAGAAAGACCCAACCTGGCTCACCTGAGTGCGGCGAGTTACCAAGCATAGATGTCCAGAAGTGGTGTCCTCTGGTTGGCATCTTTCCCTATTTTCAACAAAAAATTAAGACTCGCATGCTGTAAAAAAAAAGGTGCGAAACAACGTGCTGGTTATGTTTGGGAGCACAAATTTTAACAATGTCCTTGTGTATTACACTGTCAGTATATACGAGACAAGGTGTAGTAAGATATGCCAAAAACCAAAAAAAAAGAGATATATGGCCAAAACATTTCTTTAAGCGTCAAGGTCTGCGGCATAGGACGGCCGTCCAACCTTGTCGGGAAAAATCGGACGGCCAAGGTTTCGGCGGGCCCGCGCTTCCAGTGTCGACAGCCACGTCACTGTCCGCCGGGTCCCGCGCCCAGGCGTCCTCTTTGCAGCCAACGCGAGAGCAACACGCGGGAGCATATTCCCGTCTCTGTCAGTGGGCCCCCCAATAAACAACGAACGGAGGATGCTGGTGTTTGAGACTTCGACAGCCTCTCCTGTGATTGTGATTTGCCACGTGGCCGAAAACCACACCGGCACTGCTGCCAAACGTAGACGTCTTGGCTGTGGGGCTAGGCCCCTTGTTTGTCTCTGAAACCAGGTATCGAGGTGCTATAGGTCTTGTTATTTTGGTATATAGATTTTGTTTTATAGCTAATAATTTTTATTTGTATTTTTTGATATGATAAAAGATGGTAAAGTTGTTGATATGGACGATACACATGATTTTAAACTCAGAAAACCATTTAGATAAGCGACTTTGAGAAACCGTCTCATTTATTTTAATATCTAAACAAACCATAGATAAAAACCTAAAAAAAAAAGTCAAAATTATGTGTTCCGAGGAACTAAGATCCTTCGCTTGCCTCCAAAAGTACATGTCACGGTGCTATATTACAATATAATGTGTTTCGATTTTTTTTTTCTCGATGAGTGATTTGATAATGGTCCTTTTGTTTTCGGATACGGAAGATGATTTTTAACTGTGGTTAATAGTTTTTATTTATGTTTTTAATATGACAGAACACTGATGTAGATGGTGCACATAGTTTTAGCCTCGAAAAAGTATTTAAAGAATTGGTTTTGAAAAGCCGTGTAGGGAAGCCTCCCCGATTGATTCGGTTTTTAGATAAATCAAAGCCAAAAGCTACAAAAAAAACCCAAAATGAACAGAGCCATTATAAATTGATGGCTATATCCTAAGTAAGTTCAGTTGCATTTTTTAACAATGAGATTCATGCTATTTTAGCTAATAACACTTCCGAAAGAAACTCATTATAACCAATGATGCACTTACTCTTCCTGTTAAGGTCCGTCCATTGGACCAACATCAACAACTGAACCATACATATCTCCTTGAACACCCAATGGCAAGAACATTAACCACTTGCATTTTAAAGAATATCAGTCGCCTGATAATTAGAGGAGCTATATATCAACTAGGGGTTACACACAGAGTAATATGTCGACGGATCACGTATGATGATCAAAATTAACACCATTTTGTACCTGTATTTGACAGCAGATAACACATGCTTCGTTGCCACCAGAAACGTAATTTTCGACATGACAAAAAAAATAAGAAAAAAAACAGACGGTCTACGCGTTGCGGAATTTTGCAAGTGGCATTTTTCACTCGGACATGAGACGTCTGAATTCCAAGTGGCGATCATTTCAGCAAGGAAAAACGTTTTGAGTGGACGATGGAAACAAAAGGGATAAATTGCGCCCTTTTCAATTTCTACAAGGAAATTATGTTGAGAGGACGTCGATGGAGACCACAACGATTCACAGTGACTCTTGGCATGCATGGTGTCATGCCGTAGCACATTTGCTCTTTTTTTTAAAAAAAAAAGAAATAAAATTGGTATCCACAAGTGCTGCAACACGCGGCGTGAAGCCCAAAGACTTTTTTAAGACTCCATTCATTTCTACTTTTGTAGCGGCTTCTAGATGTTAATATTTAGTTAAAATTATACTATAGCGATTGTTAATTTTTTAGTCACTCAATTAAAAAATAAAATAAAATAAAAACATTGTTATATTTCTACGGACAATGCAATGAAAAAAAAGGAAAAAACAAAAGAAAAAAAGAAGAAAAAAGACAATAAGAAAAGCAAAATTAAAAAGTCAATGCATTCATACCAGCTTCTTGCTTCCATACCCTATCATCTACCTTAGATAGGGGATTAAAATTTGAGTCCTTCCGAGAAATTCCCAAAGAAATCCCTCTCATCCGAACACACCTTGAAGACAATGTTTCAGAAGTACAACCTATCGTACGTTTGTCGCAGTGGCTGTTGTAGCATTCTAATTGAAATGTTGTGCTAACAAATATTCTAGCTCAATCTTCTTTTGCATCCGGATTTACCTCCACATGCTCAATATAGTACTAGCTGTGGAGGATCGGATGTAGGACCATGACTCCTCTATGGGACTGCACACAAATTTTGAGCCATCCAATCCCAACACTTGATCGGCTAAGATCGTGTACACAGATTCAAAGAAACTAAGGTCAGTTTTGAAAGGGTTGATTCTTTCTTATAAACTAACAAGGCGGCACACACAAATGTGCAGGAATTACTCTTAAGGAATGTGCAGGAATTATTCTTAAGGTATGTTCAGATGGTTTAGCAATTCATATGTTGTGTGGAAAACAGATGATTGCAACATGCAAAACACATGATGGAATCGCAACAGTGGCGGATGTTGAAAAATTTGAGAGCCTAGACAAGTCTAACTATGGCCTGAGGAACACCCTACTATTCACCGCCGGTGTAATGAGGTAGGAATAGGGATGGGACTTGAGTTCCGTTTCTTTGTTCCGTGTTTTGTGCACCGTATCGTGGTTTGTAGTCTAAGTACTATGAGTGTGTTGGAATTGGCTGTACTCATTCACTTGTGAATGATGGAGGCCGGAATGTTATATTCCTTTATCTAAAAAAACTATTCACCGCCGGTGGCGACGAGACGAAAAACATGGATGTGAATATGCTTTAGTTTTTTCAAATGTGAAAATATTTTTTGGAGAGATCAATATAATGAAAAAAAAGATATAAGTAGCACTACAATTAATTCAAAGGTTGAGAGTGTAAATTTCCTCAATGCCCCCATCTCCCTGTACTTTCTTTCACATAGGCCAAGAGATTATCAAAATAAATTGTGCTAATATCATATTGAATCTAATATCTCAGATGTATTTTTTTTGAAAGAGGGAATTTTGGAATTGTGAAAATAAAACTTTGTACGTTACACTGTACTATACTATACTGCACAGTTGCCATCTCCAGCCTGTTGTGTATCTTCTAGACATAATTATAGAATTAACATGTACAATCCTCTGTCTCTTGCACCCAATCCAATCGGCCGCACATTATCTAGAGACAATTGTATCCTTTCCTACGATGGTGTGATGAGAATTTGTCACATAATTGGGAGTGCGGGACCCACCTGTCATTGACTAGGGACCTGCACGCCGAGATGATGGATTCAGTCCCTGTTTGGATACGCTTAAAATCCGATTCTGGGTAGAATTAAGCGAGAATCCCTCCCAAACGCTTTGATTATTTTTCGATTCTTTCAACCGCCGCAGTGGGAAAAATCAGCATTTGCACTGAGAATCCAAAATCCTGTACCGCAAGCCCCATCAGGATTATTCAGATTATTCAGATCGCAGATTCTTCAGATCGTGACTTATCAGAAAATCTTGATCAAATTAAAATTGATTCTCAGATAAGCGTATCCAAACAGGGCCTCAGTGAGAACGAACCTTACATGCATGGCATCTATGCTTGTATTGCATGGTGATTATACTAAAATATTTGCACGTCAGGCTGCTGCTGCATGCATGGATCTATGAATATTCGATTAACTATGAGGTGCTTAACTATGAGGAGCGCGTGATATGCATATTACACCTTAATCACGTAAGGTCTTTGAGTATTCTCATGCACGTATATATGCTCGGCTGTATGCATGCTCTGAGAATAGATATACCGTATACACCTTTCTTAAGACAGCATATACAACATATGAATTATTTGCTTGCCTCAGGAGAGTGTGTATACCTATGCGTATGTGTTTCCCTGAGAAAATTTGGATACCTGCTCATTTCAGCTTCTGGTTTATTTTTCACTATTTATAAATTTCGTTATTTTTCTGAACTTTTAATTTTTTAGCTTTTTTCCAGTTCTTTTTTTCCGTATTCATTTGCGTTGTTCGTGATGAGTTAGCATTTTTTTTCTATTTTTACAATTTTTTAAATTTAATCACACTAAATAAATCATGTTCAGTTACAGTAAAATTTCAGTCTAATCCGAGCGGGGCACTAGTCCCCTCCTAGTTCATACGAAACAAATCGTTCGAGCCAGATGTGGCAGATTGCCGGCGCCGGGTTGCTGCTGACAAAACTGCATTAGCTAGACGGCAACACCAGTATCCATTGACAATTCATATTACATCAAAATCAACCAAAAGTAAATCAGGATTCAGGCTGCTGATAAACCTTCACTACCACACAGGGGCTTATTATAGATGATTTTTAAACCATGTGATTTATTACATCTATGACAACAAATGATTATTATACATAATTTTTGAGCTGTCTGTGATAAGTAATAGTAGAGACGGTTTATATAAAGAATTGTCTGTTAAGACCAACTATCACAGACGAGTACAACCATAAAACTGTCTGTGATATGTAGGCCATCACAGATGGTTGTGTTTACCAACCGTCTGTGACGGGCTGCATATCACAGACGGTTGGTGCACAAAACCATCTGTGATAGTGGGCGTTTACAAACGATTTATACCACAAAATTATTTATGATAGTTCATTATATAGAAATTTTTTCTGTTTTTAGCTAACCTCAGTAAATACTAGCCATGCCCTCTGAAAACAATATGCAGATAACATATAGTAAACTGTAAATACATAGATATATCATATATACACATATATCGATCACATATACATACATATATATATATATATATATATATATATATATATATATATATATATATATATATATATATATATATATATATATATATATATATATATATATATATATATATATATATATATATATATATATTATACAGATAAACAAATTTACAAATTGATTATAGATGAATTGTCATATTGTTTTTACAATGTGTTTATAGATACCGTAAAAAAATATTATTTGCCACTAAAAATTTTATTTAGCTTCGGCCGCATAAAACTCTCCTTTTAGGTCAATGACCTCCGCCATTAAGAATGTGGTGAGCCGTCCTCGAATTTCGGAGAATTCATTCATTTGGGCTATACTTAAATAGATGTTGATGCCCTATCGCTAGAAAGAGTAAAGTTGTAAGCACTTTTATATATATATATATATATATATATATATATATATATATATATATATATATGCACTAATCAGCGTGTAGGTGTAAAATACGTAGGAAAGTTACTGTCATTTTCGAATGAAGTTACCATCGATTCTGAATGAAGTTATTGCCAAACCTTCACAGTGCCAGAAAGCTACCATTAATTCTACATGAAATTACCATCGGTACTACCGACGCTCACAGTATATAGCCGGTGATAACTTTCTTTATAGCCGATGATAACTTTTTGCACAACTAGTGATAACTTGCAAGGGCACAAAACTGTGCACACAGAACGCGCAGGTGCAAGATAGCGCTACCGTGTGTGTGTGTGTATCTACTCCTTAGAAATGTGAGTTGATGGTGGTCGGTACATTCTCCCTCTACTCTTCGCAGCCATCCGTTCTCCCTCAATTCTCCACAGCCATCCGATCTCAGGATGGTCCCTCCCACGCACGTAGGCTCCTCCCTAACTGCTTCCCACGACCAGAAAACCTCCCATCTCTTCATATCTACTCCCCACTCTCCGTACCCTCCTCCCTTGCCATCCCGCTCCCCCTCCCACCCCCTTTCTACTCCTTTGGCCCCCTCGCAGGGCCCACCCTGCATGTCGGTGCCCCCTCCGTTGTTCCCAAGCCCCACTTGCAGAGCTGGAGCGCGTGCGGCATGTCGGGAGCGATGTGGGCGGCACAATGTGGATGGTGCGGCACCATGCCACAGGGCGGGCCTATGCGCTCAAGGTGTTGTACGGGAACCACGACGACGCGGTGCGGCGACAGATCACACGAGAGATCCCATCCTCCGCACGGCCAAGCACCCGACCGGGGTCTGGTGCCATGGCATGTATGAGCGTGGTAGGGAGATCCAGATCCTGCTAGAGTACATGTATAGGGGATCCCTCGACGGCTACCACATCGCTGCCAAGCCCTTCCTCACCGATGTCATGCGCTAGGTGCTCTCGGGCATCGCCTACCTCCATCGCCACAACCAAGCAACAACCAGACCGATGGGACCTCCAAACAACCCAAACTCGAGTTGTGTCCTCAAGTCACAAAGAAGTTGTGCGCTCTGGTGAACCTCTTCCTAGCAGCGAGGAAGGCAGTCGCCATGCGCCTCCTCCTCACTACGGCATGGCCATGCCTCCTCATCCCCCTTGTCATCGTTGCTCTACAATTGCCTGCAACATCAAGCTCCGGTGCCATTGTCGGCTGCACGGAATGGCAGGTCCTGATCAGGGCCAACTTCTCCTCCCTGATCCTACTCCACCCTTATGTCTTCCTCCTCGTCACCCTGCCCTGTGAGCCCTCCTATCTATGTGTTGGACCGAAATGGCGACAGAGGGGGGGTGAATGTCGCTTTTTAAAATAAATTCGCCCCTCAAGAATCCACACTTATACTTCTTCTCTAATAGCTATGGAAGCTATAAAGAAAGAAGATAGGCACTACTGGAAATCACAGCAATATGGATAAACCAGATCCGGAAAAAGACAGTCAAGAAAAATACTTTCAGAGCAAGTCAGACTGCAAGCGGTAGTACCGCTGAGACGAGCGGTAGTACCGCTATGCCGAGTGGTAGTACCTCTTGCCGGATACGTTCGGACCGTCCGAACGTTTCATCGCTGCCGATCGGACTGGTCCGAACATGGGCGGTAGTACCGCTGAGCCGAGCGGTAGTACCTCTCCAGGAGCGGTAGTACCGCACGAAGAATTTCAGCAAACAGGATTTTCAGAAATCTGAGAAATTCGCAAGGATTCTTGGATTCTTGGCTTGGGAAGCTTTGAGGATACCTAGGGAACACTCCCAGAAGAATAAGCCAAGAGCCAAAATCAAGAATCCACTAGAAAATCAAAAGGATTTTAGATTCATGCCCAAAACCGAAAATATTCAGAGAGCTGCGCAAAAACTCAAATTCCCGTTTCATCCTTGATCATTTGGCTATGAAACTTTGAGGATAGGTTAGCAATAGCTTCTGGACTTCTCATGCCAAGTTTCATGCCATCTCGTGAAGGGAAACGAGATTTGATCAAAACCCTAGAAACTGAAAACTAAGAACAGAGGAGCTCAAGAATGAAAACTGAAATCAAAAGTGGTTTGCTCTTAGGATTGACTAGCCAAATGGCTTTGGGGCATCTCCTAGATCACATCAACCCATTTTGCTACTCCTCAGCAACCAAGAACTCAAAAACAGAAATCCAAGAAATCTACCACATAGAGCATCGAAGGGAACAGGCAAGAACAAAAATAAACTTCAGATTTTCATTCAAGGAAACGTGAGATTTACAGAGAGCTACGTCCCCATACGCATGGACATTAGAACAAGATGGAAGATTACATGGTTTCACCTCTACCTCTCCCTCTCCAACTCAATCCCTCAACCATACATGCTTGGAGGAGGGGATGAACACACTCAAGAAACCATCGAAGGAGACACAGAGCCTCTGCCCTCTCCCTGTTTCAACCACTAAAGAGTCTCACCAACTAAAGCCTAAAGCACAACCACTTGCCAAAGGCTCTTTTGACTCAAATGAAACCCTAATTCTCTCTAGAATCCCTGTTGAGGGCATGCAGCCCCTCCACCAATTTATAGCCCTGGCTAACGGGTCTCAACCCGTTACGCCCGCTATACCCGAACGGAACCGTCTCCCACTTGTGTAGCCTCGCGAAATTCCCGATTCGCCCCTCCTGCACCTTCCGGGAAGCTTCCACGCTCCTTTCCTCGCACGCCTCGCAACCACCTCGAGTCCACGTCGTCTTCGATACCTCCTGACTGTTCTGACCTCAGCGCCACCTATGTCTAGTCTAGTCCTCCGTGTCTCACCACGTCTCCGTCTCGACGTCCTGTAGTCACACAGACAAGAAACACGTCAAATAGCACCGCTCGATACATGAAAGCGTAAATATCATAAACACATCATGCTTACCTATGATGAAGTCCAAACATGTCGAATCAAAGGAATATGCATCCTAAAACCATACGACTAAGTTTGACCAAGTCCGACCGAGTCCATTGCATCACGCAACGACATGGTCCGAACCACCCAAACCAAACTCGACTCTCATAAACCAATGTCAATTACTCATCATACACACAAGATGACCTCCACATGGTCTCTCACTATGTCCAACTGAAAGCTTTGACTTTCGATGAGTTGCGTAGTCCCTCAAGTTGAGTAGTGTAGTTGAATGGTTGAGCATTCTGTCTCCAGTGAATTGTAAATCTAGAAGTATACAAGTGATGAGTAGCAAGGAGTTGTTTAGTTAAACCAAGCTGAACCTTCTCATAATTTCAAAATGGAAATTTCCAAAATGCTATGTTTGTTCCAAAGACCCAGCTATGCTTGTAGTAGTGTGTGTTTAGTGTTCACATGCTCCATCAAATGAAAAGATTTGCATGAGATTTTCTAGAGGCCCTACTTACTCAAACCACTATTGCTTATGATCATCTGTAGGGTATTGTGAGTCAAGATCGCTGATGGATGAGATAAAACATCTGGTTGCTGTTGATGAGCAAGATCTTGGTCGCCTCAAGTTGATGGTTGTGTACAGAAATTCCGAGAAGTAGCTGATGGATGCTATTGGTGCCACTGAAGGAGTAAAGTTTATATATTACCAACACTCCATACCATTCAAGTATCAAGGGAAGCTTCGTGCATGGGATATACTGTCTTCAGTACACTATATCATGTCACTTACACATGAGGAGGCCCCTTTTGTGGTTTTGCATACGAAAGAAGAAGTGAAGGCTTTTATTGAATCAACCGATAAAGCTGTACTTCCATCTGAATTATGTGGATTGTTTACTAGATTGGCTCATGGTGGGAGCAACAGAAGCTATGAGGCCATTTCATAAAAAAAAATCTCATATCAGCTTCTGCTTGCAAAAGAACCCAGCGAAGCGGCTAACGGCCGCGCAGCTGCTGTAACACCCGTTTGTCGTCAGGCCACAACTGCTACCCCTCACCACCCCGCCATCATGATGATGATTTCGGATGGATCTTGATCCAGTTCTGGAATTTTGGTTGCAGTGTCAATTCCAATCTAGCATCAGGTGGATGGATGGAGTAGAGCTGTGAGAATCTTGGAAAGATCCTCCTGACCATTATGGGTATTTTGTCCATCATCATCATCCTCATACATTGCTATTGCTTCTACTCCAATTAAGTTTTTTTTCTCCTCCTGTTGTTTCATGTTCCTTATTTCCAATGATGATCGCATAATAGGAAAAGCTATGTGTACAAAGGATTTTGTACAAAATTTGTCAAGTACATATAGGATCCATTTGTTAGCCAATGGTCATTGATCTGAAATTTTCCATTAGAATTCTCATCTTCATTTGTACATGTGTTCCAAATTAATACTTGTAAGCTAATGTGTTCCAAATGGATGTGTTTGCTTTGCTGAAACATCCGTAATGTGCATGGGTGTATCAAAATAGAAGTACAATGACCTTCATGAGCAATCATTCTACATGATGGGAGGGATAGGGGTAGTAATTGTCGAGGCCGAGAACCCATGAAGTCTACTTCATAATAAGATATCTTCATTGTATGTCATGGACAAATAAGTCCAGTATTTACCAAGAAAGATGAACTCAACCTTCATTTCAAGTGGTGGATGTGGCTGCCATTTTTGTTAAGAGTGCAGTGAGAAATGTGAACTAAAAGCTAACATGAAAACATTCAGTGGAAGTTGCTATGTTTGTAGATAATAAAAATGACTACCTGTAATCTAGAGCTATAAAATAGTGTGTTGAATGATCTATTATGTCATTGTTACTTTCTCATCTGCATTTTTTATACTACTGTGATTTCTAATAAAGCATATTCCATCATATGGCTTATGTAAGCATCAATGCCCTTTCTTGTTTCTTGTCACTTCATGTCCTATAATCCTATTTCTTTCACTTTTTCTAACCAAGCTGGAGCTATAGATTAATTTATTTTAAATTACATGTCATGCTGCCATTTGAATATTGCCCTAAATTCTCTTGTTTCTCTTCTTTTATAGTTCTGTTGCAAATGGGTTCAAAATGATGAGGATACAAAATCTAGGTCAGCGTGTAATCTTTAAGCGAACTATGTAATCTTTTATTACATAAGTTTGTAACAACCCAAGGAATTCACTCGATGGGAAATCTAGGCTAACTACATAAGCTTTGAGATTACATCTGAATAGACATATCTAACAATTGAATAAAAAGATTGTTGATAAAAATCACACGGCATGTGTCTATGGGTTTCAATGTTTGTTGAGCAATATCTCATTGTTATATCGTGAGATACTTAGTATCACATTTATATCTTGAGTTATATATATATATATATATATATATATATATATATATATATATATATATATATATATATATATATATATATATATATATATATATATATATATATATATATATATATATATATATATATATATATATATAATATAAAGCCTCTTTTCTACTCCCGGTGTAATTACACTCTATGTTGTATCTCACAACATAGGTAGTATCTCGTGTAACGGAGAGTATATACGTGTAGTATACGAGTATTTAAGACCATATAGGTGGTATGAACAATTTTTCATAGGTGGTATGAATATTGTTTTTGACATACTCCTTTTTATATACGTATATAAAGGTATTTATAAAATACGCTAAAAACTATGGATTTCCTTACAATTTTTTCGTGTGGTTCATATTGGAGTATCTTATAATTAGTATATGAGTATACCTAAAGTGATAAAGGAGTATTTCAAGGTTGTTTAGGTGGTAAATTAGATATGGGTGTAATTACACCCGGGAGTAAAAGGTATTTTTCCTATATATATATATATATATATATATATATATATATATATATATATATATATATATATATATATATATATATATATATATATATATATATATATATATATATATATATATATATATATAGGGACAGTGTTTCATGCACCATGGTGCCTAGGCACCAATATCAATACCGTTGATTTGCTTGAGATTCATAACGTTTGATATGGGTATCTTCATATACCCATAAAAAGTATATTTGAGATGTCAAACTCCGAAAAAATTTAAATTCAACTTCAGTTTAATTAGTTTGAACTATTTTTATGGTATATACTCACTGTAGTTGCATTGAACTTAAAAGTAGTTCAAACTAATTTGAACTGAGTTCAAAACTTACTTACCACAAATATATCAAGGGTATAAAACATTTTCATACCCAAACTCAAATATATATATATATAGGACGAGTGTTTCATGCACCATGGTGCCTAGGCACCAATATCAATACCCGTTGATTTGCTTCGAGATTCGCAACGTTTGATGTGGGTATCTTCATATACCCATAAAAAAGTATATTTGAGATGTCAAACTCCGAAAAAATTTAAATTCAACTTCAGTTTAATTAGTTTGAACTATTTTTATGGTATATACTCACTGTAGTTGCATTGAACTTAAAAGTAGTTCAAACTAATTTGAACTGAGTTCAAAACTTACTTACCATAAATATATCAAGGGTATAAAACATTTTCATACCCAAACTCAAAAAAATTATCAATCATACACGTGTACCGGATGTTGGTGCCTAGGCACCATGGTGCCTTATGTAATTTTCATATATATATATATATATATATATATATATATATATATATATATATATATATATATATATATATATATATATATATATATATATATATATATATATATATATATATATATATATATATATATATATATATATATATATATATATATATATTCCGTTGCAGCACGAGCACTCAACTAGTGTGTGTGTGTGTGTGCGTGTGAAATAATTATTGTAAGATTGACAAACCTCTGGATCCTTGAGCCTACCACCCATGATTTCTTGCATATGGCGACAAACATAAAATCCACATACGTTGCCCTGTAGCTGTTGGTGGCACTGCAAAAATAGAATTACATACATATGTTTGTTCAGCTTGAGAGGAATCATTATGAAGTGTGATATATAATTATTGTGTACTAGCAGGTACCAAAAATTGCACCACATATTGCAATGTGATCTTCCCTTTCACGTGTCTCCCTCTTTTTACAATGTATGTGACAAACGATCTACATGATTCAAAAAAATCCAGTCGAGGGCTGTCGAAACCTGCACACCACCATCCCTCACTCTTAGCAGCATCACCGTCTCCCTTCCAAACATGGACACGAGCTCGACATGGCTTGGCGCGTACACCATGAACTACTGCAATGAACACAAGCAGATTTAACAACTTTTAATAACATCAATGACCGTGGTTTATGCTTATAATTAGGATCCACCAAATTAAAAGCTAGGTGTTTTTTTTAGAATTTCTAGCATATGCTTTTTTAAGAACATGCTATGGTTATGGCTTATATGCTTATAATTAGGGTCCACTAAATTAAGGCTGAATGTTTTTCTCTTTTTGAGAATTTTTAGAATATTTCTTTTTTTAATAGCATCCAATAGTTATGGTTTATGTTTATAATTAGGGTCCACCAAATTAGGAGGAGTAAGGTATTCCAAACAATATTGCTACTGTTTTATTGTAGATAAAATAGAATTGTATGCTTAAAGAGTAGTAGTAAAAGGAAAGAAACATGACAGGGACGCACTATTTTTTTTAGCTTTTAAACTGCTAAGTAACATATCTCTTAATAATAACATCAAGTGGCATACCTTTGAGCAATTATCGGGGTTGAAGATCAATTTTCATAAAAGTGAGCTTTTTTGTTATGGCAAAGCTAAGGATTGTGAACAGGATTATGCACAATTTTTTGGGTGTAAGTCGGGGGGTCTTCCTTTTAGGTATCTAGGTATACCCATGAATCATAAAAAACTATCGAACAATGATTGGGCCGCTATTGAAGAGAAGTTCCAGAAAAAACTCGCTAGTTGGAAAGGAAAATTACTTTCGGTCGGAGGGAGACTTGTTTTGATTAACTCGGTGCTAACGAGTTTGGCTATGTTTATGTTATCTTTTTTTGAAGTCCCTAGAGGAGTCCTTCAAAAATTAGATTACTATCGCTCGCGTTTTTTCTGGCAATGCGATGAGCACAAGAAGAAATATAGGCTTGCTAGGTGGAGTGTACTATGTACACCTAAAAACTTAGGAGGCCTCGGCATACAAAATCTAGACATCCAAAATAGGTGTCTGTTGAACAAATGGTTGTTTAAGGTGTGTTTGGTTGAGCTGTGGCTTTTGAAAAAGTCTTTGTGAGTGTGGGCTATGAAAAGTCTTTGAGGTTGTGGGTGTGGAAAAGTCAGAAGTCGTTTGATTCAAACAAGTATAAAACTTATCTCCTATCTCTATTTTCCTTGAAACAACTGTGAAACAGCTCTCTATTTTCACCATTTTAGAAAGCAGAAAGCCAAAAGCCAAAAGTAGGGTCCAAGGTGCTTTTAAAACTGTACTACCCAAAAGTAGCTGCTTCTGAAAAGCAGCTTTTGGTTTCCACCCCTTTGGTTGGCTTTTGACTTTTTGGAAGCAAAAGCAGCTTCCAAAAGCTCAACCAAACACACCCTTAAGCTCATTAACGAGGACGGGGTTTGGCAAAATCTTCTAAGAAAGAAATACTTGTCTAACAAATCCCTGTGACAAGTGCAATACAGGCAAGGAGACTCTCATTTTGGAGTGGCCTTTTGAAGGTCAAGGATGATTTTTTGGTCAGTGGAAAATTCAAAGTGCAAAATGGGGAACAAACTAGATTTTGGGAGGATGCTTGGTTAGGGGACAGGCCTTTCAAGGAGGTATATCCCAATCTTTATAGAATAGTAAGGAGGAAAGATGATACGGTGGCAAATGTCCTATGGACTGTACCACTTAATGTGTCATTTAGGAGAGGTTTGGTAAACGAAAATTTGGCGTCCTGGTATGATCTAGTATCGAAAGTGGTCTCGGTTAGCCTCACAAATATGAGGGATGTGTTTATTTGGAACCACAGCAAAAAAGGCCTATTCACAGTTCGGTCCATGTACAGGACCATGATTCAACAAGGAATTATACCTGAAAAAAACCCTCTATGGAAATTAAAAATACCATTGAAAATTAAGGTTTTCCTATGGTACTTACAAAAAGGAGTCACTCTCACTAAAGACAACTTGGCTAAAAGAAATTGGCAAGGAAGTGTCAAATGTTGTTTTTGTAGTTCCTTAGAGACTATTCAACATATGTTTTTTGATTGCCATTTTGCGAGATTTGTGTGGAACACTGTGCTTTTTACCTTTGGAATTCAACCACCGACTAGTTTTTCTAATATGTTTGGTTTTGGCTAAACGGCTTGTGTCTTCAGCTTAGAATCCAAATTTTATTAGGCGCGGCCGCGCTATGTTGGGCTTTATGGTTGAATAGAAATGACATGGTTTTTAACAAGGCTAAGTCTCCTAATTATCTTCAGGTAATTTTCAGGGCGACGTACTGGATCCGACAGTGGTCTCTAATGCATAAGGAAGAGGAGAGACCGGCGTTCAATCGCGGATGCAGAAACTTGGAGACATTGATTATGACGGTCTTCAAAAAGTTTGGGTGGAGCTTTTGGAATCGAAATGAAGCCTAGTACTACTTCTTTTCCATTTTAGTTGTTGTTCGTCCTGGTTGGGCTGAACCTTGTTTGCTTTTATTTCCTCGTTCTTGGATGTAAGAGTGTGAGCCTTATGGGTTTGGTTTGTACTTAACTCTCAACTGTGTACCATCCTCAGATGGTAGAGGCTGGAACTTAGTTCCATTATCTAAAAGTGGCATATTGGTAAACTGTAATTAGGGTCCACAAAACTAAGGGCTATATATATTTTTTCTAAGAATTTCTAGTATAATTAATTTTTTCTTAGTAATCGTAAAAGACCTGTCAACGAATTTTATTATATAATAGATTCTAACAATTCAAATATTATATAACAGATTCTAATAATCCAAGCACCCCTAAAACGGCGATGATCAAAAGGTCTGTCCGTAGCGCCCAACAGCTGACACGAAGTGGTAACTCGACTGCGGCAAATCTCATCTCGCACGTGTGGTTTTCACACAAACATGTTGGGTGTCCAATGTACCACCTGCCACATTTCATCCTTGCCTCATCCAGACACGGTGATGATAAAATATTGCCCTGTCCGTTCACTTGCAGCGGCACACACGATCGAAGTGCCTTAGGGGTGCTTAAAATGTTTTTTTTTATGGTTTATAGTTGAAAAGTGTTGTAAATAGTTGAAATTATACTGTAGTTAATAATGATTTATTTAACGTAATTAAATTTAAAAAAAAAACAGGTTGGCATATCACAGCCAATACAAACGAATACAGAAAAAAAGAATCGTCAAAAAAGCTAAAAAAGCTAAAAAATTAGGAAAAGATAAAATTGTTGTCGAGCTAAAATATTAATGCTCCGTATCCAGACCGGATAGGTAGATAATATTAGTGCTCCGTATCCAGACCGGATAGGTAGATACCATCAACTCCATCACCTTTTCGATCGGACTTGCTTTAAATTAACAGGACACGCTCGAGCCTGGAGGCGACATTCTTAGCTAATCTTTGCCATTAAAAAGATTCAACTTTTGATCACGTGCTTCAGCTAATTAAGCAGCTAGTATATGTGACGTACTATGCAAGTAGAGATTATTAATTAATTAATTTCCTGACCGGATGGAACACCGGCTTTTTTTTTAGTCTATAACTTATGATTTATGTTATATGATTTCTTCCGAACAAATAAATAAGACGATTTCTCCATCACTTTTTTAAAACGGTTTATCAAAATAATTTTTAAAACAACTTATTAACTTATCGACATTCAATTCATCTATATAAATACTAGCG
Source organism: Dendrocalamus sinicus (assembly GCA_036346575.1). Lineage (NCBI taxonomy): Eukaryota > Viridiplantae > Streptophyta > Magnoliopsida > Poales > Poaceae > Dendrocalamus > Dendrocalamus sinicus. Next base: position 5,518,494 of record CM070653.1, on the reverse strand, counting down.
TTAAAGTTAAAAGTCATCAATCACAATTATAAACAGTTATAAAGGCTTTATCCACCACCGAATAGAACCCAGATGATAGATAGCACTCGTAAGGTTCTGCACATCATGTCAGCAGCAGGTGGCAAAGAAACATGCATGATGCACTGTACAATCTCCGGCCACTTTGTTTTCCCTTTTGCCCTTTTTCTGCAAGGAGAAAGTAACGACTAATGGGATCACGCACGCCACGGGTGGTTCTATGTTCCACCTGACCTGATCAGTGTAAATTGCACAAATAATAAAGCACCAATCAAGGATAGATTAAACATATTCACCCGTCGGTGGTGCTTTAAGATTTGTACAACCTCTACGGGAGATGGAGAGGAGAAGCATGGAGGCTACTCGCCACGTTGAATCCACATCAAATTGTGCACTGCAATTAGCGATCAATTAACCATCACCACTTCATGGTCCACGGTTCGTACATGTCTCTCTTCTTTTTGGAGCATCAGGTGCTTGCTGCTGCATGTCGCTCCCAGCAATGGCCTCATGGGGCAAATCACTAATCACATCCTGGGCTCGTTAGCAAGCAAAAACAGAAAACCAAGGCAGAAACCAAACTTGTTTAAGACTAGTCACTAATCACATCCTGGGCTAGACGTTGAAAAGGCAGGATGGGCCATGGTTTAAGACTACCTGCAAACTGTTTTCCAGTTAGGCAGGCCTCTCAAGCCTAAATACGTAGCAACTCCTATAAAAAAGGCTCCTAAAAATCAAATGGAAACTCGGGTACGACCGTTTGTTGCTGTAGGAGAGGTCAGGTTAGCTCCAGCTCGAGCACATGTACGCTAGCACAAAATCCAGGTAATTAAGTTATGTTTTCCTGCCACTAGATCTCTGTTTGGCATTGCCATTTCGGCAGAATATGATATTGCTGCATTCGAAATAATTAAACATGTAGGAATACTTAGGTACGAAAAATATTTGTGAGAGGAAATGTACAAAACAATCGACTATCCGGTAACAGATGTTGTTAAACATACTCACACCAACTTTGGAAATAAACGCAACTCACGATAGTTGCAAACTGGACCTGAAAATCATTATTTCAGCGGGCCTATTTGGACTGGGTATTCGGTTGGATTTAGTTCAAATTTAAACTAAATCTTACCAATTAGAGTATCAATAGTGCATAGTAGCTTTAAAGATACCATTCCAAATACACTTACGCCCGCACTTTTTAGTACTTTAAGTCTGTTTTGCAGGCACTGAGAATCAGCAACTAATTCAGCATCATCTGTTCTTTTGCATCTAAACCGTTGCCAACCCCATGGTTTTATACCCTCGTAGCAATAAATAATGACACAACCCAGCTGAAACGAAAACAGGTGCAACATATGACGTGACAGGTGTGTCCTTTTCAACTACGGCAGATGGCTTTTAATTTTTGTATGAGTATTTGTATAAATGAATCGAATGACGATAAACCAATAAATCGTTTTAAAAAACTATCTTAATAAATCGTTTTAAAAAAGAGGAAAAAAAATTGTTCTGTTTGTTTATTATATGAAAATCATAAGCTATACGGGTGCTCAAAATGGTTTTTTGACTGGCTTATGGCTGAAAAGCAATGTAGTTGGCTGAAATTGCACTGTAACTGATGGTAATTTATTTGGTGTAATTAAATTTTAAAAAATTAAAAATAGAAAAAACATGTTAGCCCATCATGAATAGTACAAACGAATACGAAAAAAGAACCGATTAAATAACTCAAAAAGCTAAAAGAACTAAAAAAAAGCGAAATTATTGAATAGTAAAACATAAATCAAAAATTAGAAATCTAAGTTGTTTTGAGCAGCCATAAAATATGAACCGAAAGGAAGAGTCATTCGTTAATCTTTAGTGACAGTACCACTGCAGTTGACAGGGCGAAAGGTTTCCGTGTGCGCTCACCGAAACCTGCCATGCCGGCGGCCCGGGAAAGTTTTTTTTTTGAAAGGGCCCGGGAAAGTTACTGCCATCCACCGAGTGGGCTCGATCATGCCGTCGTACACCCAGAAAGCAACACCTTTTTCGGTACTTGTGCTGTGTGCCATGTGCCCAGTAATGCTAGCTTACATCGGCCGCTGGTAGTTGGTCCAGATGCACGTACAATATTGTACAGGTACAGCAACGCCTCCATCCCAAGCGTGACAAGTACCAACCAGATTGGTATGTTTAGGTCCTGTTTCGTACGCAGGAGTCCTACGCTCGAATTTCATAGAAGACAATTAAATTATTTCTACAAAAAAATCGCGTCTTCCCAGCGTTAAACCATGGACAATCAATCTTTGATACGGATATGAATATGGATACATTATTGTAACAAGACACCCCTAGTGGCTTCTTTTTTTCTCCAACTTGAGGTACCGTAGCAACTAGATCTTCGATTAGATGGTCGATAGGAACACATTAAGTCATGGTACGTGCCAAATGAGAAAGACTTCCACTAGCTTTGGGTTCTCCGGAGGCTCTACTAAATACTCTGTTTCTTTTTCGGAAGGAAGACTAATACTAGATCTAACCATCATGGATGATTGCTGGTGCCACTGGTGTAAGTACAACCCTCTTGGTCCCTAATTAATTAAGGGTTTTTGCATTGATTATGGAGTAGCGTTATCATCCTCCAACCTGAGCAATGCTGCGAACCACCTACCGGCAGCCCTAATTAATTAAGGGTTTTTGCATTGATTATGGAGCAGTGTTATCATCCTCCAACCTGAGCAATGTTGAGAACCACCTGCCGGCAGCAATGCAAAGCATGGCAGACGAAGGACTGGCCTTGCCGTCTCCATTTGCCATCACTTTGCCAATACTCTTTTCTCATCTAAGCACGCCAATCGAGGACTAGTTTTTTTTGTTTGAAATCCCAACGGAGGACAAGTTAGTTTTACTTCATTCGAAATTTGTAGTAGGTTTTAGATCGTATACACATGATTTATTGAGTGTCCTTTTTGAAGGAATACGCGTAGGCTACGAAAGCAGAAAACAAAACTTTTCTATCGCGCACACAAGGACATCATGCTTAAGGAGGGATCATGGATCGTTACCACTAGACGCGCAGCGCAGCGGAAGAAGAGTTGGAGAAGCCGATCCAACCACGCGCGTCGAGGTAGTAGTGGAAGTAGCCGATCGTCCGATCGTCCCGAATAGATCGTATCCACGTGATCAACCACACCACGAGCAGATCCAATCTGTAGGTTGTTGATGCCGATCAACGCCGCAACGAGCAGCGTCTCCACCGGTATCCACACGTTCGGGGCTGGAACGCCGATCGCTACCAGCACTCGCGAGCGGCTAGGATTTAGCTCGGGAGGTGGCGGCTAGGGTTTGGCTCGGGATTAACAGAAGCATGCACCTCTCAGCCCCTCGCCTCCATATATATAGACCTCCTCACTTGGGCCTCGTGGACCGAGGCCCAATAGGAGTCTATCCGGATCTCTATCCGAATTGAGCCCACATTCGAATCACATTCGAATTAGTGTTCCAACCCGTTAAGTGTACGACCCTGTAGGTTCACGTATACTTGGTCGTGACCTGGAAACGTCTTTCCGGTCACCCTGTTAATAGCGGCCTCTAGTAAGACATATTAACCCCAAAGTATATGTAAAGATCATATCGGGTGAACCTGTAATGTTCTCATGTACGAATCCCTTTGTCTCACGATATAGATTGAGCTCAATGCGAGACCTGTGTCATCCTCTTAATAGCTCAATCACTCTCTCGATTCCGTGATGGATTATAAACTCGTGATTGACTCCTCAATCACCTTGGCATGGCCATGCACTTTCATAATCCATTACATCGAGGCCCGAGAGATATCTCTCCCATAAGGAGGGCAAATTCTATCTTGATCATTCACATCCCACTACATGTTTCATAGCAAACCCGAAGACTACTTTTATGACTACCCGATTCACGGAGTAGTGGTTAGTAGTCCCAAAATAGGCTACTACGCATGTTGGGAACCATGATGATCTCAAGTCTAAGGATTCTACATAAACACTACTTGAGACCAACTGATGACACATGGAATCTCTGCAGTGTCTCATGGCGGGTCTATCCAACATATGTTCACTAACACATGTCCATATTATTGATTTGGTATCTCCATACCATGATCCATGAGACATGATCATCAATCAATACATATGCTGGTCTTTGAATCACATTTGTTCCTCATATGATATATAATCAGGGATCATTTAGAAATAGCAACATTTTGGCATTAAGAGTCTCATGAATAAGTCACATACTCATTGATCAATAATGATAATGTCTATTTCAAGGAACAAAGCAATGTATCATAAACATAGTATGTGATATATTCAACATCTCCATGTTGCCTATAGGGCATATCACCAACACTTTTCAGATGCACTCGTGTTCGTCGGACTTGAATTAAAACGGCGGCAAGAGTAAAGAAGGTGATAAGTTTGGGTGAAAACGGATCGAATACGAATCGAATAATATTTTTACTATATTCGTATTTTGTAAATAAATATGAATACAAATTTGAATATTCTCAAATACAAATACGAATCGAATATTATAATGAATACAAATTCGAATCGAATATCTACTCAATACGGTCGGATCCAGATATCCTCGTAACTTATGTAGTATAACGATATTAATGACATTTTATCCTTGTACACTCACACTTAATCATTCTAATTCATTTACTTTAGCTAAAGAAACATGAATTAACGCTTAATTATTCTAATTCATTTACTTCACCTAAAGAAACACGAATTAATATTGAATTAAAGAACTTGTCCAACTAATTAGTCATAGTGTGGTAAAATCATGGGTGTCAATCAGATCTGGGTTATTCATTTTATCCGATATCTGTATCTGGATTATTCTATTCATATTAGATATATTAAGACTCAAAGAGTGTCAATCATATTTTTATTATCCGTTTATCTGCATTCGTATCTGGACTATTCAAACACTCCTAAATAAAATATGTATATTGTTTCGTCGAATACAAATATGAATAGTCCGGATAAAATAACATTTTAGATGGTAAAAATCCATACCATATTCGTATCCATATTTTTATACAAATTCGAATTCGAATAGGAGAGAAATTATTAATTAAATAAAAAATCTATACAATATTCGTATCATATCGAATACGACAACAGATAATATAGATAATTCGTATCCATTTTCCACCTCTAGTGACAAAAGACACAAAATGCAGAATTGATTTGATGTTAGACTTTTATGTTATTACTTAGCATGACATGGGGCATTTGTATTGGCTTTTACTGATGGTTTTTGGCTAAAGATGAATATTAATGGCTGAAAGAAGTGGTTTTTAAAAGAAGAGAATGAGTGGTGGAAAAAGTGAGAGAGATGTGTGTACGTGACGGGAGTGAGAGGAGTGTGATACGTGATACACATGTGACCTATTGTTGTATCCTTAGAGTGAAATGATAACGAGAAGAATAGAGAAACCGCTTCGAAAAACCAAATATTCATATTAACTTTTGAGTTTTTTAAGTAGAAATTAACATAAACAGAGTCATGGCCGCTAGCGTAGCGATTTACATTGAATATGGTCCAAACAATTTAGGCCCATTTGAGAGGTAGAAATTTCACCGCAGCTCTCAACGGAGGACACTAGTGATTGTTAAAAGTGTGCGTGGAACAGTGGACATACCTAATTTTATTACCGACGAGCGCTGGCACGTGGACCCACAAGTTCTAGAATACCCGTGGTTTGACGGCTTAGGTGCATCTGGGACAGGCCTCAGCTCTGAGCCGCGGCTCCCCTGGATCAAACCCTCTCCATTCACCAACCCCCAGTACCGACCACGTTACGTCACTGCAACGTGGGCCACCCTGTTACACCAGACCAATCGCCCCGAGTAGGCCCCACATGCAGCCAGAGAGTAGGCGCTGGTCGTCGCACCACGTACAACATCGAACACTTGAACTGTGAATGGTAAATGGTCAGCGTCGTAAAGGTGGTCGTGTGGTGGCCGAGTCTGGTAGAAGGAAAAAAGCAACTGCAGCTGGTCAGGTCAGGTGATCAGGTGGCAACCCGCCGCGCGCGCCGCGCGAAACCAAACCACACGCGCTTACGTTGCTTTACGCCTACTTTTCTCGTCAGCCACATTGCTGCAACGAACTTTCCTTTTCTCGATTAAATATTTCTCTCTCTGGATCTCTTTCCTTTTTTTTTTTCGCGCGAACAGCACTGTAGAGGACTCGACCGATCTGCGAAGGAGGTTTCATCTGATTCTCGATCGTGCCTTTGAATCAAAGAAACAGCCGTGGGATGCACATGTTCTCTGTCTAATCTATGGATCTTTCCATGAACCACACCCGCGCGCACACCGACCAGCTGCGTCTGGTGTGTGTCGCCGGGCTCCATGATCGTCAGAGGCCAGCTAGCCAATATGGAATGGGTATCCGATTATGTTTTAAATACATGTTCTCTGAAATCTCAAATCGTTTGGCATATTTTTTTTAAGCTTATGACTTATGTTTTGTAGTTTTTTCAATAAATAAATGGGACGGTTTTTTCGTCGTTGTTTTGAAGCGGTTTATCGAGATATTTTTTAAAGCGGCTTATTAGCATTCGGTTCGTTCGTATAAGCGCTCGTGTTAGAACCAAAAGTCATCAGCCGCAGCCAAAAAAGAACACACCCTTTCAGACTCTCCCGCCAAAGAAAGGTCCTCTTAATGTGTTAAACCATGTGGATGCGTCGTGAATTTAGTGATGATGAATAATTGACATTTAGGTTGCATTGAAATTTACGTTTGTAAAAGTTTCGGTCGATGCATTTTTGGAAAACTAGAGTTGCTGTCTGAGAGTTTACGACCACTGTATTTCAACAACGGCTTGTTGACCACAGCAGAACAACCACGGCAGAACGACCACAGCATTCTGATCACAGCAGAACGACCACGATCTGTAGTCAGAGGTGTGGACCATGGTCGACAGTCGGTATGCTTCACCTCGATCAGCAAGCCGGTCGTAAGCAACAGCAAACTAGTCATAAGCAACAGTGAACCAGTCGTAAGTAATAGTAAACCGGTCGTGAGCTACAGTACCTGATCGATGGTCGTAGCTACAGTGCTTTGCGGATGATCGTAGAACAGTAACTGGTCGATACTCAAAAGGTACAGTAATCAGTCGGTAGTCATAAGCCACAGTAACTAGTCGGTACTTGGTAGTCAGTGAACAGTTCCTGGTTTGTGATCGGTAGTCGTAGACTTTACGGTCTGTTGTCTTAGACTTTATAATCGGTTGTCGTAGACATCGCGATCGGTAGTTGTAGACTTTGCTGGTCGGTAATCGAAGACGTTGTGATCGGTAGTTGTAGACTTTGTGATCGGTAGTCGCAGACTTTGTGATCGGTAGTCGTAGATTTCACGGCCGATACTCGCAGGCTTCGAGTGATTCAATTACAGTGATCTTGGAGTACTCGAGTACTCGTGTCTGCTGTGCTAGCGGTTTGACCGGCCTATGCACGACGGTCGGACTAGTCTTACTGGGTGGTCTAAAGTTGATTTTTACAGAGTTTGGAATTGGTGGTCGTATGTTGAGAATCGAATATGGAAATCCGGGCTCTCCTGTGTATTCTGCCCTTGTCTAGGATCACGCTAGTACACACAGTATAAACAAAGATAAAACATTGACCATATCACGATTTACTAAGAAAAGACTGAAATATTATTAATTATTAGAGTTGCAACCTTATGGTCAAGCTTAAAGATAACAGCCTAAATGGCCTAAGAAACTTGCAGCGGAAGACAAAAGATAAACAAGGTAGCCACTCGACATGCCCACAAGCAATCAGCCAGGGAGCGAAGTCGTAATCCGCGAAATTGTCGAAGTATCCTCCTTCACACACCTCTGACTGGTAGGGTTCTCCTTTTTCAACTGAGCAAATATGGATATAGCCGTGAGTACATAGAGTACTCAGCAAACCGTTTATAAAAAAAGATGCAATATAGTATGTAAGGCTTACGAAAGGATAGCAGAATGGTTATTTTGCAAGAAATAAATATTTTAAAGTAAATACAATAAATATATTGAAAATGCAGTTTTGAAAAGGACGTATATAAATAATTAATAAATCAAAAGATTGAATAAACTACAAGTGAATTAACCATTCACTTCCCAAACAACTTGCTTTCAACCCAACCAACATTTTTATGAAAAACCTACCCCTCATGTGAAATCACTGAGCATTGTCCGTAACTAGGGACACATCGATTCGAATAGTTTTACACTCTGCAGATGTTGCACATCTTTACCCACATTATATGTCCTTCTTGCAGTGTCACTAGGATAACAGCACGCTTTCTTAGGCATGCCGGCCAAGAAGATCACAACAAGACTTTTACAATGCTCAATCTCAACCCAATTATGTCACGCTAAGATTTTGCCATCTAGCCCCCTCTTGCACCTTATGAAAATATGCAACCATGCTCATCACAACGGCAAAATCGGAATCAAAATATCACAAATTAATTAGTCAGGTCCATCCCATACTGGACATGTGGTTGCACGATAAGGCTAAGATTTATAGCGCACAAAATTACGTCCTTAAACATTACCAAGATGAAATATCCACATCCCAATGTGCAAACTACACCCCATTTACTGCACGATCATTCGCCCAAGTGAAAATCATTTTGTATAACCAACACCAATGACACACCAATATCATGGCACATAAATTTTATATCTATGGCTGATCATAACAATTCAATATCTCATTAAGTTAAAATTAATTAATTGATCATATGTGATGATAAACTCTACGTAACTATAAGCATGGCTAAGCAATTCAAATGAACAATCTATGTGACAACTAGTATGACATTCAAATTATCAAGGAGGGATTAATCAAATATGTCATTAACTACCAATACAAAGGTTTTATAACAGAATAATGATACATAATAATTTAAAACAAATAATACATAATAGATTTGAAAACTAGGTTCAACATGATTAAATGACATGACTTGCCTTGACATTGCTCAGTTACCAATTTCTTGATCTTCTGTCCCTGCTTCTGCTCCTTTGAAGACGTGATCTAATGAGAGAGAGAACGAATGAGGCACAAATAAAATCAAATAAACTCTAAAAACTTCAAAACCAGGACTAAAAGATAGAGCTTAATTTTGATGAAGAAGAACAGGCTCTTGTAAAATGTAACATAAAGGAAAAGTTTGAAAATTATAAAAGGTTACTATGTTGTAAACTCGGCTCATAGAAACAGCTAGTCTACGGTGAATTCGACTCACGAAACAATGTACGGAGCATGGGCTTGGATGACGTGGTGGCTCACTGGGCATCTAGGGTTGACATGGCAGTGATGACAAGGCTCGATCCACCAATCTATGGCACAGTAGATTTGCTGTGGCTCGATGACTCGGCTGGGCCCACAGGTCAGAGGATCGGCTCATGGCATAGAGGAGGTGACGTGATGCACGGCACAGGTGCACGGTGACATCGGTGGGGCACACGAACCGAGGCAACAGCTACAACTAACTGCGATGGGGATGACCAATGAGGGCGGCGGCGTGCTGACCGCCGACCAGTCGGAACGGCGGAGTGGGGTGGAAGAGGAGGATGGCTTGGCGGTGGACTCACCGGTGGTGAGGGCGACTCGGCGAGTGGCAGCGAAGGTGCAGCGACGATAGCGCACGAGTGATCTCGATGGAAGCAAGCGGCTGCGAGGATGCGGAAAGCGAGGCGTAGGCTCAAATTTTATACACACACGCCAAGAATACCACAGGCAGCATGGACGATGAGTCCGAGATGGGCACGGCTCGGACGCCGACGGAATCCCAGTTGGAGATGGCGGCAGCAAGAGTCCGTGAGGACGATGATGCACACATCGACAGGTGGACGCCCAGGACACAAGGGCGCACGTGAGAAGACGTGGCCGATGGTCGACATGTGTCAACCATCCAGCAGATTGGACGGCGGCCCGATACTTGACACGCGTCGAGGTAGGGCAGTTTGGAGTAGGCTGACGCGTGGGCTGGGCTGGGAGGAAAAGATGGGTTAAGGCCCAAATGCCTTTTTAGGGACTTTTAGGGCTTTTCTATTTTTTGGAAATACTCATAAATTCATTTGAGCTCTAGAAAATAGCAAATAACACTAGAAAAAATCACAGAAAATACAAAAAATTTCTTGCAGCACAAATTCCATAAAAAAAATCCTTTTTAATTAAAAAAATTCAAATGGTGAATTTTATTTTTGAAAGCTTCAAAAAGGCTCTAAAAATCAGAATGTTACATCATAGATGATCTGGTTTGTAGTTACTGATGGTTAAGAGTGTGGTTTGCATGTGTGAAGTGATATCGGTCAAGTTAGGAAGAACTTGTGCTAGGAGAAAGTTCTTTTGGCTTTGCATATGCATGTTAGCGTGGAGACGGTCATGGTTAGTGACGATGAGGATTGGGACTAGGAAGGGGTAATCTAATGTCCAGACAGTTGAGAATGTTATGTCAGACCCGGATTTTTCAATCCAGAATCTACTGTGTTTAATGCACTATTCCCTGGATCAGTAGATAGTGCTCACAGTTACAGTAATGAATATCAAAATACATATCATGCGGAAGCGTAAAATTTAATAGTAGACTTACTCATGGGCCGATTAGGCCGAAATCATTAAATTGCAGCAGCGGAAGAACGAAGCACACATGTGGGACCTTCAGACATGCCCACAGCACCAAGCGGAGGTTCGCGACCTAGCTCTTGACATCTTCATCTTCTCTGCCAGCTTGTCCAATCTTGTTGCTGCGGTGCGGTGACTTGATTCTGATTCTGAATTTTGTCGCAAAGCGGCGTGAGCACTCGACCCGTGCTCATGAGCCAATACACAAAATGCAAATAAATAGTATGCATAGCTTAACAAAGGAGAGGCTCGGGCTATTTTATTTTGCGTGAGAGTGCTTTTGAATACAATTAATTAAAAGCCCTATGACATAGCAATTTTGGAACAAATCATAATGTACAAGGAAATGCATTATTAATATCGATTGATTCCATCCATTATTACATGGCATCTGCACCATAAAGCAATTTCTTCACGTTATAGCCGCTTAACTTACCACTGGGACGACACCGGGACAACTCCAAACTAGGGCCTTTCACGCCCTCCACTTTTCCATCCCACCCACAAAACATTTTGAAATAGAACTATATCTGGTTAAGTTCCCATGTCCGCCCTTAACCGTGGGCACGGCTATTCGAATAGTTTTGACTCTGCAGAGTTTGTACACTTTCACCACAAGAGACAATCAACTCGTTGCCCCACACAATTCCTTAGTCATGTGGTTGAGCAGACCATCACAGTGACTTTTCAAAGTACCTCGGCCCTTTTCTCATCTCACCCTTATGGGAAACTGCCCACTTGCGGTGGGTCCCATCTGTGCGCGGGATGTTTTCCCCAGCCTCTACGCAGCCGGACTTCTACCTCTCCGCAACGTAGGACAGCGGGAAAACTTCACCCTCCACTGGTGTCCCTTCAGGCCCCCTTGCCATAGCGTAACCCCTTCAAACCCCTACCAGTGAGATGAGTCCGGAACTTCGATAAATTTACTTAGCCAAGTCGTATTTTACGGACTTGTGGTTGTACTGTTTTACCTGGGAGGTCATGACAAGATTCAGTCCTTAGTGGTATCTGGGCGGTCTACCACTAACCCACTTTGTGCATCCACTGCACCACACTCACACCCTCGAACCAATCCGCCCAGATATGTAAGCAAGTTGGGGAGTTTGAGAGCATAAAATAATCATTTCCAAAATATATCAGTCATTCCCATTATGACTGCCCAACCAATTTTTCTCAAGTTTACAAGTGATGCTTGGGCGCTCTCGCGCCCATGAGTATCTATGCAATACTAAGCATGGCATATAATTAGGGACTTATTTTCAAAGGTTAATATTATAGTTTTGCTAGGGCGACAATGTTCACATATTCAAATATTTCAAAGAGGGTGTAATATCATTCAAGGTAAACAATAGGCATGTAACTAAAATCTTAAATTAGCATGGATTTGCATATAACATACAGCATGCAATTTGATAATTTAAAACCAAAATAATTTGCAGAAATGTAGGTTCAACATGATCAAAGTATTGACTCGCCTGACGCGGTTTACCGCGGTCTTGAGTTCACTCAAAGCTTTCTCATACGATGGTTTTGAGCTTCCGGTCCTTATCTTCACCTTGCTCTTGATCACACTTGATCCATTGATTCTTCGGGGCTCCAGTTTCTAACTATGCGATAAGCGACTGAATCCAAATAAAAGCAAATAACTCAAGAGATCCAATTAAATCCAAATACTTTAAATGCCCGATTTAATTTAATTTATACATTTATTACGATTTAAGAATAGAAGGATGATTCGGTTTGGTGTGCTGCAAACACAGTGATAGCTGGATTTGAGCAAGAGGACGAGTTACCTGAATAGCTTTGTCGTGAGGGAAAATTTAGGATAATAAGAGGTCACAAGTGAGGAAGTATCTACGGGAATAATTTGCTTTGGGAAACAAGTGACCAACATAGCCGATTGGAGAAAGGCAAGGTTCGATCTTTTAGTAGATGCCTTTCTATTTATTGATTTATATTTATCAGGAAAGTTCCAGGAGTCAGGTAAGACTTATGGACAAAGAGGAGGAATTACCCGAGATATTTAAGAGGGACAGAACCTTATGATTTCGGGACACAGAGATTTTGCATGAGATTATTTTTGTTTAGTGCTCGAAGATACCTAGATATAGCTGATGGCAGAATATGATGACTCAAACTTTTTATTAATAATTTCTTTTATTATTATTATTTTTATATTTATCAAGGAAGTTCCATGAGCTAGGTTAGACTTACGGGCAGACATATGTGTTTGATTTATTAGATTAATCTTTAGAGCCTATATTCCCAGCAGTCTTGGCTGTGGCATTTTGTGGGATTCTATCTACTAATTATTCAAGGTATACTCCTAATGATTAGTTTAATAGTTTTAGCAACGCACGGGAGTATTTAATTATCTCATTGATGTCTAATAGAAATTTTTAGTATATTCTTTATCAGGTCTATGCATTACTATTTTTTTGAATTACTATCCATTGGTGCGTTAGCGGATTATCTCTACTATGGCCTAATCAATTTATCTTAGAATCACTCTGTTCATTAATGTGTATGTTAGCATGACTCTTAGGATAATTAGATATTTATACCAATCTATATGTCGAGTACACCAATCTATATGTTAAGGGTGTCTTCTGTTAGTACTGGAGTTTTAGATACTTTTTAATGGCCTACTATTTATATTTAGTGTCTTAGTCAATTATATGCAATACAGCGTCTAATTTAATTTGGGTTTAGAGTCTAATGTTAGTGGGTTAATGCTCACGTCACTTAATCAATATTCGAAAAAGGGTTCTCACAATTTCTAAGACATAGAGTTAATAGTTATGTTTCTAAACCATTTAGTGGTCAATTATATGATTCTTACTAATATGCAAGGACTTATGATTTATTCTTTAGGCGATCTTCATTTATTAAATCATCATTTCCTGGGAGCATGGACCTAAACAAGATTTTTACTCAATTTCTCACTACGCCTTCAATTAGTAATTAGATTTCAATTAAACGTTTCAAACTATATTAGTTATTCATATATGACATTTGACCTAATATTAAATCTTAAATAACCTCATTTACTTGCTAAATAAATTTATTAGCTTCAATGGATTAACTTCTAATTTTCCTAAACTGGAATGGAGTAAATTTTCTTAATTGAAATGGAGTAAACAAAAATAAAAGCAAAAATGTGCAGAGAGGAGACTCGATCCCAGGACATGGCAATTAGCGCACGGCTCGGTGTGGTTAACCGAGCACGCGCTGTGAGTGAGAGGAGGCAGCTAATTAGGCGAGGTGAGGCACATGCAGGGCAAACAGAGGAAGTCGCTGGCGCGGCCGAGCGGCGGGAACTCCGGCGAGGGGAGGCCAGAGGGGTAGGGTAGCCTGGCAAAATGGGTTCCCAGGGAGGCGTGGAAGCCAATGGAGGAGGTGGCTCTGGGGTAGCAGTTTCGGCCATGAGGCACCATGGCGGGCCGATGGCGGTGGGGGAGCGGCCGGGTGCGGAGAGGCCGTGAATGGCGACGACGGCCGGAGGGAGGGGGGAGCGGAATGGGGGCCGCACGAGCAGTAAGAGGCCAAGAGAAACTCACCCCGGGGGTCGACGGGACCGGAGGACGGCCGAGGCGAGCCGGCATCGTGCGCGGCGGCGGCGCGGAGGAGGTCGCCGTGGAGAGGTCGCACCGGTGGGGGAAGTCGTCGGCCGGCCATTGGAGAGGGTTCAGGACGTCAAGAGGCCACTTCCACCTCAATGAATTGGGGCGGAATCAATCGAGGAGGCGGCGGCGGTCGGATTTTGGGGAAAACTCACCGTGTAGCTAGCGGGGAAGAGAGAGGGGGCGTGGAGAGCAATGGGGAGCGGCCTCTTCCTTATAGCGGCAGAGGGCGGGAAGGCGCAGCTGGCGAAGGACCAGGCGGTGGGGTGGTCCGGCGCGGGGCTCAGCGCTTCGAGGCGGCGATCGGCGCGCGTGCAGCGGAAATGATGGCGAGGCAACGCGCGATGTGAAAGAGGCGTGCGGCAGGTGCGCGGTGGCGGAGGTACAGTGGCGGCGGGGCTAGGCGAGTAAGCGTCTTTGAAGAAGACGACGTGGAGCGAGCGCGCCACGTGGGGAGGAAAAGAAATGGAGCTTGGTCATAGAGGGAGAGTGCGCTGCGAGAAGGGGAGAAGAAAAAGAGAAGGAGGAGGGCCCGCGGCAGAGAAGAAAGGAGAGGGAGGGATCAGAACGGGAAAACAGAGAGGGGGCCCGCTGTCAGTAGGGGGGCAGAAAGGTCCTCGGTCGGCAAGGGGAAAAAGGGGAGGGAGAGAGAAGGGAAAGTGGGGTCCACTGTAAGTGAGAGAGGAAAAGAGAAAAAGGAAGAGAGGCTCAAGCATTTTATGAATTTTGGATTTTTGATTCAAGCCTTGGTTTAATTACAAAATCTACTACTCTTCTATTTTCAATTAAATCTTGTAGTGAATTGTTTATACGAATTTTGAATGCCCAATTTTTTTTGTACGTTATTTATGCTATTAGTTCCGAAATGAGATTTTATATTTTACTCAGGTTTCTCCCTCCTTATGCTGGATCATCTTTCCATATTTGTATTTAAAATTTTAGTTTTCTATTATTTGCATATTCTCTTTTATGGCATTGTTAATATCTGTCTGTCTTTTAGGATTTCTTCAATTTTTGGAACCTCAACCAAATTCAGGAAAACACCATAAAATCCAAATTTTCAATAGACATATTGCAAAATAATTCAGAAGTTTCATATTTTCAAATTTCAATTTTTTTTTGGGATGTTACATGTTACGAGGTAGTCGAACTCACGTTGGAGCACATGGAGATCAAAGGTTTTGCATGGAGACTATCATGGTCGGTGACGATGACGACAGGGACTAGGAGGGAAAAATCTGAGGTCCATACGGTCGAGAATGTCACGAGATAGTTAGGCTCACGCTGGAGTATGTGGAGATCAAAGGTGAAAGATATGTGAAGAAGCTATAGAAGGTGCGGTCCTGAAGGTTTTGTCACGTGATGAGATTGGAGAAATATGGAAAGAGGCCATAACTTGGAAGGTTTAGAGATATTAGAAAACCCATGTTTAGAAGGGTTTCATAGCCCTTGATTTTCGAAAAGATAGAATTTTATGTCCATGTTTGATGATGATATGTTTGAGGCATTAGCCTATAAAAGTAGAGAAACTAAGGGTTAACACAAGACTTAGTGGAATGTTTTTGACGGAGAGACTTGAGAAGAGGTTTTAGTTTCTGGCTAGGGCTTTTTGGAGTATTTGTGAGGGCTCTTTGTAAATCCACAAAAATCTAGCAATAAAGATTATATCGAATCAATATGGTTCGTGATTTGCTCGAAGAGTGCTGGTGATTGCAAGTGGATTGAAGCTTACGACAACGTGCAAAGATATTCGAGAGGTTCGAATTCTGGCGTTGAAGATTTCGAGTACGTACAACCGGTCGCAGATCAAAGATGGGCGATCGAACACTAATACTGGATATGGACGAAACTGTCTCACGACATTCTCACGTACCATATTAATGGACGAACAACTCAATCTCTGGAGCCACCTACAACTTCAGATGGTGGAGAGCTAATATCGAGGTGCCAAACCTTCCTATCAATATGGATTCAGAAGATCATTCTATTATTTCTAAAGTAACTTTTATCTGTTGAGCATCGGCCGTTTCACATGGCACCTTCGGATCACTAAGGCCGTGCATTAATCTAGGGAGCCGCTGCTTGTTGGTAACTCAAAAGAAAGTTCATACATACCCCAGGATGTTTGGTAAACGAATGACCGATTCGGTTTGAAACCCCTTGGTAATCAGTGACAAACGAGCGGGCCCGGTTGAGCATGGCCGGCCGGACTGTTACCGAAAGGTCAAAAGTTGATTCCTGTCTGAACCCTAAGCCATGCTGCGCCACTGGATTTTCATTGTTTCTCCACGAAAAGATCGACGGCGTTTGGGAGTCAGAGCAAGGACCGGTCAGTATAAATGGTTGACAAAGGAAAAAAAGAACGGCAAAAGAATTACCGACTGCCTGCACAGAGGGGGAATGCACGGTCGCAGTCGCCGATCTGCCGGACAGACGGACGATGCAACCTGCAAAAGAGAACGCATGAATTGGTAAGCGTGGGACTCACCGGTTTGGCTCGGAGGACGCGGACGGGGCTGGGTAGGGCTGGAAACGAGCCGAGCCGGCTCGGCCGAGCTCGCTCAGAGTTGCAGCTCAGCTCCGCTCAGCTCGGCTCGTTTAGAAAACGAGCTAAAAGTCAGGCTCGGCTTGGCTCGATTCCTGGCTCGAGCCGGCTCGAATCAGCTTGCGAGCCGCATAACAATATGCAAGGAAAATCATGCCCGGAAGGCCGGAAACCCAACTGATGGGGTCTGCCAATGTGATCACACCAAACGGAGAAGAAAGTCACCAATACAATTCAATTGATTTTCCATTGTCAATAACAATATGCAAGGAAAATCCGGCCTAACAAAGCAAGTAAGCATTTGTTTTTCTTGAGAGGAGGAAGCAACAAGTTCAACACATCAACAGTTCAACACCCATATATGATATATCTCAACAAGATCGGCATTGGGGGGTGGGGGAGCAGTAGCACACGGTGGTGGGGGAGAGGCGACACGGGGGTAGGGGAAAGGCGGCACCCGGGGGTGGTGGAAAACAGATTGGCGGCGGGGGAAGACAGATCGATGATGGGGGAGAGCGCCGCGGCACTCTGGGTGGGGAGCGATGAGCGCACGGCGACGGAGAGCGCACGCCGGGGAGCAGTAGCACACGGTGGTGGGGGAGAGGCGGCACCCGGGGGTGGTGGAAAACAGATCGGCAGCGGGGGAAGACAGATCGACGGCGCGGGAGAGCGCCGACGGCACTCGGGGTGGGGGAGCGGTAGCGCACGGTGACGGGGAGAGCGCACGGCCGGGGGAGCAGTAGCACACGGTGGTGGGGGAGAGGCAACACGGGGGATGGGGAGAGGCGGCACACCGAGGAACCCCGACGCCGATGAGAGATGGGAGACGCGACGCGACGCGAGTGGGGACTGGGGAGGTAGCAGATAGGACTCGCAGGAGTGGGGAGACGGGAGACGCAGCGGGAGTGGGGAGGGGATTCATGAGTGGGGAGACGGACGGGAGACGCGAATCGCAATGCGAGTGGGGAGACGATATTCGCGAGGCTAGGCTGACAAACGAGCCAAAATAGCTCGCGAGCTGGGAGACAAGATTCGCGAGGCTGGGCTGACAAACGAGCCAAAATGGCTCGCGAGCTAGCTTGCGAGCAGCTCGAGCTTGGCTCGTTTTTTCCCCGAGCTACAGACCAGGCTTGGCTCGGCTTGAAACTTCTCGAGCCCGAGCCGAGCCGGCTCGAGCTCGTTACGAGCTGGGCCGGCTCGCGAGCCTCAAGCCAATTGTCCACCCCTAGGGCTGGGCCCACTGGCTCCCAAGAAACCTGACGGGAAGTGACGGACCCTACGGGCAATTGTAACGTACTGTACGTGGACAATTGAGATAATTACAGTCATGTTTTTAATTTATCAGAATTGCTATACGTCACGACTAAATTGTTTCGCAAATATATCGAATTTCTCGGAATTACTATACGTCACGACTATTTTTTTTGGCAAATATGTTGAATTTCTAACTTTTGCATGATTTGAAGATTCGTGCTTCGATGACCTTGTTGACCTCAGGGGTGGAGCTCAATAGACCCACCCGGTGTGACATGGCACCAGGTCTAAAAAAAATTTTCAGCACTACGTAGCCTATATACAACATAATGCACCCTGTCCAAAAAATTGTGCACCTGGCAGCTTCTAGCCCACCCCACAAGCGCACACGGATTCATTCCCGCATGGCCTGCATCAATCTGTCTTGGCGTCAACGTCGGGTCATCCAATCAGTCCACTATCCACACTTCATGAAGTCAAAAACCAAAAACGCTATCGCTAGTAAGTAGTAGTTGGCTAGTTGCTACAACTTCCAACCGAAATCATACTAAGGGCCTGTTTGGTAGAGCTCCACCAACTCCAGATCCACCAAAAACAACTCCACTCCACGAATTTTTACCCAAACGCTCCAGCTCCACGAAATCTGGATCCACCAAAATACTGAATCTAGCTCCAGATTCATGAAATCCATGGAGCACCTCAAGGGGTGCTCCACGAAACCTCGTTTCGTTCCTATTCGTGGAGTTGAGTGGTAATTACCTACCTTTTGCCACTGGTTACACACCCCATCCCATATCACCATAAAACCCATGGGCAAAACAGGTCATTCCCACCAAAAACTCAGTTTCGTGGATCTGGAGCTGTTGTGCAAGCCAAATAGTTTTGTCTAGCTCCATGGTGGGATCCCAGATTCACGGTGGAGCTGTTTTTGGTGGATCTGCTGCTCCAGATTTATTTTTTCAGTGGTGGAGCTCTGCCAAACATGCCCTAAATAGCCCATATACACCATATATGCACCCCTAGTCCAAGAAGTTGTGCACCCGATAGCTTCTAGCCCACTGCCCACCCCACAAGCACACATGGATTCATTCTCACATGGCCTGCATCGGTCTGTCTAGTCGTTAGCGTCAAGCCGTCCAGTCTACCCCTGTCCGCACTTCACAAAAGGCAAAAACCAAAAAGGCTATCGCTACTAAGAGCATCTCCAACAAATCTTCTAAAGTGCTCATATCCCCTATATTTTAGAAGAAAAGGTAAAAAAGGGTTCCAACAGATCCCCTAAGTGGTACCTAAAAATATAGAGGACTTCATCCCTGATTTTTCGTCCCCCATATATGGAGGACGCACACCATCCCCTAAATCGGTCCCAACGCTCCTGCGCCGTCCGATCCCCTAAATTCTTTGGTTGGTAGTTTTTGTGGACCCAGATTTTAATTTAGGGGACCATATTTAGAGGATTTGTTGGAGGTTACATATTTTTAGAGCATCTCCAACAATGTCCTCTAAATCTCATCCCCTAAATTACTTTTTAGAGGATACAATCTAGAATATAGAAGACTAAAAATATTCTATATTCTATATTCTAGAATATAGGATGCTCTTAGTTTTCTATATTCTAGATTGTGTCCTCTAAAAAATAATTTAGGGGATAAGATTTAGAGAACATTGTTGGAGATGCTGGCTAGTTGCTATAACTTCCAACCGAAATCACACTAAATAGCCCATATACACTATATATGCATCTCCGGTCCAAAAAATTGTGCACTCGACAGCTTCTAGCCCACCCCACAAGCGCACATGGATTCATTCTTGCATGGCCCGCATCGGTTTGTCTAGGCGTCAGCGTTAGGCCATCTAGTCAGTCCGCTGCAAATCTAGGATATCAAGCACCTGGTTTGTACTATAATGCAAGCACAAATGCTACCAAATAGTGAGAAAATTATCTCCTAGTGAGGTAGTAGAGTTATAGGTGTATGACTTTATCTACTAGCATTTATATTCTGATATCTATATATTATACACACATATGAATACATTTTAGTAGAAATTTTATGAGGTCATGAATTTATATCCGGTCTTTATTTGTCTAGTAATACAAAAATATTACCAAGCGGCGCATGTTGATGGAATGCGACGCTGGTACGTGGTGTTGGTGCGCTACCCGCAGCGGGTAAGCGCGGACGAAACCAGGCGCGAAAACGAGGTCCCGAATCGAGCGCCCAGCCCATGGCGCGCTCATCTCCACCCGCGGCGCCGCCACCACCGTCTCCAGCCGGCGGCACGGGCACGGCGAGACGAAACAGGGAGGCCACCGCGCCTACGTTTCCACCCTTTCGGCCGCCTCCGCGTGATTCGCCGGCGCTAGCTAGGACTCCTCTCCTCCTCCTCCCACCAACCCCTCGCATTCCAACTATTCATTCAACCACTTCCGTTTCCTCTGCTTTCCTTAACCACTCTCCTTTGATTCCATACAGAAGAGAGGAAATGAATGAGCGCTCCTCTTACCATCCGCGCCTGGCCTCCGACATTTCCTCCCTTTCACACCGCGTGCCCCGTGGCGGCCAACCCGGCCGCGCGTTTCCCTACTTTTCCGCCCCACCCCCACGCTGCGGGCGCGCGTCTCCTATAAATAGCACGGGCGCTTCGTCTTGTCTCCGCAGCGCTTGCGCCTTGCAACAATCGGTCGAGGAGGAGTCGTGAGGGTTTCGACCGTGACGTGCGTGTCGTTGTCGTTCGGTGAGGAGCGTACGTGGTGGTGGGGAGATCGATCGGAGATGGCGTCGGATTTGGAGATGGCCGGCGGCGGCGTGGAGGACGCCTACGGCGAGGACAGGGCCACCGAGGAGCAGCTCGTCACGCCATGGGCATTCTCCGTCGCAAGGTAACAAGCAACCTCAACAAACAACATAGCCATGCGTCCACATCCATCCATCTTACTTTCTTCCATGTTTTCTTGATTTCTTGGGTTTCTGTGTTTTTTTTTTCGCCGTGATCTACTGGTCATTTGGTCTTTCGAGATCGGTCGGTTCCGGCCTCTAGCCGCCGCATAACTTACGTTACGAAATTCTTTTCCCCGGAGGTCTACGCTACGCGTAAAGTTGCCGTTTGTTTCACCCTGTGTTTTGGAGACTGCTCTCCTTTGTGCTTGCTCACACAACCTCCGCTCTCGTGCTGGATTGGCTTTCTTAATGATGGAGACGGCGAATTTCGCGAATTCTTTCTTGATTCAACACGGTGAAACGGAGTGCTGATCTAATAATGCCTTTCTGTGCGACAGCGGCTACACCCTCTTGAGAGACCCCCGCCACAACAAGGGACTGGCCTTCTCCGAGGAGGAGCGCGACGCGCACTACCTCCGCGGCCTCCTTCCTCCGGCCATCGTGTCCCAGGAGCTCCAGGTATGTATCCATGCCCCCCAATTCTTCATCAGCTCCATGCACCACCTAACGATCGTCAATTGGACGCTTGTGTATTTGCGCAGGAGAAGAAGCTCATGCACAACCTTCGCCAGTACACCGTCCCTCTGCAACGCTACATCGCCATGATGGACCTTCAGGTAGCTCGGTTTTTTAATCTTTTTAAGGAAAAACACAGTTGATCATTGAATTATGCATAAAAAAATGTAGCTGATATGTTAGCAGCAGTGGGCTGGTGGCTGTTTGCTAAATTACAAAATTGCGCATTCTTTCTTCAGGAGAGAAATGAGAGGCTTTTCTACAAGCTTCTGATCGACAACGTCGAGGAGCTGCTCCCGGTCGTCTACACGCCGACGGTCGGCGAGGCCTGCCAGAAGTACGGGAGCATCTACAGGCGCCCGCAGGGGCTGTACATCAGCCTCAAGGACAAGTGCGTGTTCCTTGCTACTGTTGTGCATTTCTATGTTCGGCTTTGTAATTAGGGGGTAAGAATAAGAACTGCCTGCCTCACAGGATGCAAATATTTTTTCAGGGGGAAGATCCTTGAGGTGCTCAAGAACTGGCCTGAGAGGAGCATCCAGGTCATCGTCGTCACCGACGGCGAGCGTATTTTGGGCCTTGGAGATCTGGGTTGTCAGGTGTGATTATTTAGCATCTTCCACATGCTGGTTTTGTTGTCTGTTGAAAGAATTTGCTTATGTCTGTTGTGGTGGTTCTGTACAGGGAATGGGGATTCCTGTTGGCAAACTGTCTCTGTACACCGCCCTCGGAGGAGTTCGCCCATCGGCTGTAAGTGTTGTTGTTACACTGTTTTTCTCCCGTCCGAAAGCATGGAAGAATCGAAATCAATGGATTATTTTGCTGAAAATAAATGGTTATGCTGCAGTGCCTGCCGATTACAATTGATGTCGGCACGAACAATGAGAAATTGCTCAATGACGAGTTCTACATTGGACTCCGGCAACGTCGGGCTACTGGCGAGGTATGTCACTGGCAGCAACCTACGATTTTACACAGTTCATCCGTAATTGGTGAATTGGCAAGATCTTTTGAATATAGATATGATTTGTGTGTTTCATGGTTTCCAGGAATACCATGAGCTTCTTGAAGAGTTCATGACCGCAGTTAAGCAAAACTACGGCGAGAAAGTCCTCGTACAGGTCAGTCAGAGTAGACTAATTGGTTATACCTACACTTCCTCTTTCTTTTTGCCTTTTCGTAAAGAGTACTAATACTTGAAATTTGACAATATTTTATGACAGTTTGAGGACTTTGCCAACCACAATGCTTTTGACTTGCTCGCAAAGTACAGCAAGAGCCATCTTGTATTCAATGACGATATCCAGGTACATACAACTCCTTGATTCGATGGTTCCATCCCACATTATTTCTATGAAGTCACCATAAGGTGTCATTTAGTATTTGGTTATTAGGATCTCTATCTTTGTGTGCTTAACAGAAACTATGGATTGCAGGGAACAGCATCTGTGGTCCTCTCAGGCCTCATAGCAGCGCTTAAGGTCGTTGGTGGAACCCTTGCAGATCACACTTATCTGTTCCTTGGTGCCGGTGAGGTTAGTCACTGTGTTTGCTTGCTCTAGTTAACACATCACCTACCTTTCTTGCTCAACTCTTAAAACATGGCTGTATCATCAATTGCCATTCTTCTGCTGATAAATTAATTTCCATCTCCTTTTGATTTCAGGCTGGAACTGGTATCGCAGATCTCATTGCTCTTGAGATGTCAAAACAGGTATAGAACCACCCTGTATTGACATTGATCCATGATGTAACTCTTTGTTTTGTAAGAAAATATCTGACGGATTGATTATTTTACAGACGGGTGCTCCGATTGACGAGTGCCGCCAGAAGATCTGGCTCGTTGACTCTAAGGTCAGTAGGAACTGCAACAGCATTATTAAATATTGAAATTAGCACAACATTCTGTACTTTTTGTCAGCTAAGACGATCTATGTTGTATGTGCAGGGACTGATTGTTGAGTCGAGGAAAGAGTCTCTTCAGCACTTCAAGAAGCCATGGGCACATGAGCATGAGCCTATGAAGACCCTGTTGGAGGCTGTCCAGTCCATCAAGCCAACTGTGCTGATTGGAACCTCTGGCGTTGGGAGAACCTTCACCCAGGAAGTAGTTGAGGCCATGGCTTCCTTCAACGAGGTGCTTTGGCCGTAAATTTGCCATTCGGGATGTTCACTTGCGTTGCCAACCTGACCAACAATGGCATAATATGTACTAAATTCTGAATGCAGAGACCTGTCATCTTCTCCCTTTCGAACCCGACGTCCCACTCTGAATGCACTGCTGAAGAAGCGTACACTTGGAGCCAGGGGCGCGCGGTGTTTGCCAGTGGCAGCCCGTTTGACCCCGTGGAGTACGAGGGGAAGGTGCACGTGCCTGGCCAGTCAAACAACGCCTACATCTTCCCGGGGTTCGGCCTCGGCGTCGTCATCTCCGGCGCCATCCGTGTCCACGACGACATGCTCCTCGCAGCCTGTAAGTGCTCTCATCTGATCAGCGTTTGCGCGGTCCGGTTCCGAGTGCTACTGATTGTGGCGACTGACGATGCTTTCGTTTGAATGTTGGTTGGATCAGCGGAGGCGCTTGCGGAGCAGGTGAGCCAGGAGAACTTCGACAAGGGCCTAATCTTCCCGCCGTTCACCAACATCCGGAAGATCTCCGCGAACATCGCCGCCAAGGTGGCCGCGAAAGCCTACGAACTTGGTATGTGTTTACATACATACATCATACTCTTCCTTCCTCCGCGTCGCCTCAGAATGCATCAACCGAGTGTTGAACTGAATATCTGCATCTGCGATGCTACAGGTTTGGCGAGCCGGCTGCCGCGGCCGGACGACCTGGTGAAGTACGCGGAGAGCTGCATGTACACCCCCGTCTACCGCAGCTACCGCTGAGCTCGATCTCGAGAACCAGTTTTGCAGGAAGGAATCAATAAAATTCAGCTCAAGCTTCAGCGACTGTGCTGCTGCTGCTGCTGCTAAACGCGTTGCTGTGTGTATCCATATACTTTGCTTGTGATCGAAGTTTACCGTACTGTTTACGGGAGCACCAGGGAAGTGCTTGTCGTCGATTCTTTTGACCGATTGAATTAAACGAGTGTAATAGCATTATAGCACTCACATTTGATATAAAGAGTTCGTTTTAATTCGAATGATAACTTGCGTTGTTACTTTGTGCTAATTAAAACGAGTGTAATAGCAATCATATTTGAGTTTCTTTTTAATTTTGAGAATAATTTTGTAACGTCCCAAATTTGAAAAACGTTGAAAATGTCAAAATTTTAAGAACTTTTTATTTCATTTTAGTGTTATTCGAATATTTTTTTGGATTCTTAATTTGGATTTCACTACATAAATCAAATAATAAAAATGAAATATGAGATCAGGAGCCAAGTAAAGGGAAATTGAATTGGACAAAAGTTGAAATTGAAATTTAAATAAGAAAATCGAAATCCAAAAATCAAAATAAAGGAAAGGCAAAAGCAAGTTAATCTTGAACCTCGCATTCAAATAATCATGCCAAGAATTCAAACAGGGATTCAAAATTTCAATTCAAATTTCAAATTCGGAACCCGAAAATGAAAATAGGCAGAAATCAAAATTTCCATTTGGCAGCACATTCTCTTTTCTCCTTTCTCTTTTTCCTTCTCTACCGTGTGATCCCGCCCCCTTTCCTCCCTCCTTCCCTCTCTCTTCTTCGCTTTGCTTATTAGAACCCGACACCACGTTGACACAGCCAAGGTGTTGGCGCCACGCCACGTGCTGCACACGCGCCTGACCACATGATGCCATGTCGCTTGGTCATGTCTGCCACCCCCGGCTGCGCCACTACTCCCACAGCTCAACGCCGCTCTCTACTTTGGAAGCATAGCTCTGCGCTACGTATCCCATGCCTATATAAACCGAGCTGCACGCCCCGTTCTTCCTCCCCTTTCTCCCGAAGCCAAACCGCCACCACGCCATGTGCCGATCGCCGTTTCTTCTCACTACTGTAAAAAAGGTTATACTGGACAGCTACATCACAGATGGTTTATGGAGAACCGTCTATGCTGTAATTATCACAGACGGTTTTACAAGCGTGACTGTGTACCATCTGTGATACGCAACTATGATAGACGTCGTGTGCCTCCCTGTTCCGATCGCTTCGGTGATCCTTTCACAAAAGTGCTCATGTCAAAGTGTGTTCCCGAGTTTCCTCTTCTAGCCTTCCCAATTAATTGGAATTTCATGCCCTGGAGCTCACCTCATCGACCTCGTTCCTCCATTTCGGCCATCGCCACCTCCACCATTGCCATCTCTTCTCCGATGCTCCTCGGTTTGATTCCTTCCCCCTGGAGCATCTCCTCGGTGCCCCCTAGCTCCTCCCACCGCCAGACGGGGCTCTCTATTGCCTGAATGCCGCCCCCACGGTGACCTCCCCGATGCCTGGTCCCCGTCGATAGCCTGCCCTAACAACTCCTCGGCCACACCATCACTACCGGTAAGCTCCATGCACCTCAATCATGCTTGTGCTCCCTTCCCTCCAGCTGCCGCTGCCCCCATGGCCTCCTTGAGCTCGGCCACCCAAGCTGCTGTCAGCCAGCCCTCAGTGTTGTCCCGGCCACAACGCCACCTCCACTGGACTCGTCCCCTCCTCAACAACCCGTTTTGCCCATCGCCGATGTCTCCCTAGTCATCCATCATTGGCGACACCGCCGCTTGGCCGAGCGCTACCCCTCCCTTGCCCTGGTGAAAGGCTGCTCTGTTTCGATGCCATTTGTTCCTTTGATTTGATTATGACATGCGGGCTCAAACTTAGTTAGGGAGTAGATTTGAGTAAGTAGATTTTCAATGGTGCCTAGTTAAATCATGAAATTTAGTTAAAGATAATATAAAATACTGCTAAATTATATACCATTTATACACAAGGATTAATTTAAACATTATGTCCCCGTACTTATTTAGCAACGCAATAGTTTTTTTAAAAAAAATTGGGATACAACAAGATATTTGGTGTGACATCCATATATTATTCAACTGTTAATAAGGGGCGCTATTAAATGTATAAGTTTGTATAGATAAAAATGATAATAAAAGGATCAAGCGTGTTGTTGGTACCTTAATTAAAAAAAACCAAATTAACCATGGATGATATTAAAATATAATTGTATATATATATATATATATATATATATATTTTCCTATATATATATATATATATAATATCAAACAAAGGCCCGCATAAAATAGATTTTATTAAAATCAAAAGTTTACTAGATAATAACTGATGACACATAAAATATCGACTGCATTTAAATTAAAGCACAACTTTAAAAAGAGTCATGTTAAAATACAACCCCAATGACATTAACTACCATAATAACACCACGGAATCATCGATCAGCAGTACTACATTTTACTAATTGGTAATATGATAAATTATACACATAATAGCAACTGGTTAAATAAATAAATTCCATGTTTTAATTAATCATTCAATTAATTGGCAGTTAATCCTCAAATGTTAATACTTAATAAATAATACCCACTACCTAGGTAAACTCTTACATCTGTTCATGGGTTTAATCTAACTCATGGAAATTCCATAATAAATATCAAATAATGAAGGAAGCTATTAAATTACGATGAAGCCATGGTATTCCATCATCGGCGATGTCTAGCTATATTCTAATCCAAAGTGAATATTCCTGTGAATGTTTCTTCGATATCGATCCTTCTTTTATCTTTCCTGGCATAGCTTTTCCGCCATTCCCCCTTTCACTCAAACTCCATTTGACTTTATCAAGCATCTCGCATTAGCTAAACCTTATCGTATATCACCAACTAGTTTATTTTAGATTTATTTGGATTATTTGAAGTTCTTTGGATTTATTTAGTTTTTCGATGATTTATCATGTAATTAGAAGTTGGAGTCCTGAAGAAGCAACAACTCGAATAGGATCAAGATTCGGATAAAGACGAAAACCAAGAGTTTCAAGATTATTGACTAAGAAGACTTTGAGTAAGATCTAGGCCACTGTAAATTGAGTGAGGCAAGTCATTATTTTGATCATATCATACCTACCTTTTGAGTGCAAATTATTTTATTTGAAAATATCAAATTGCATGCTTTACTTTGTTATGTATATTATATTCACACGTGTTCATAGTTAATTTTCTATGGATAATTGCTTAATTATAACCCACTCCTTAGCTTTGAACGTGAACCTTTGTCGCTCTAGAATTAATGATAAATATATTAGTTATAAGTTGTATCCAAGTGCCATTCTTAGTCTTGCTAAGATACCTGAGGGCATTAAATTGCCCTGTCATCATTTTTAAACATGAAACTAATTTTGGGCAGCTATTGGAGGAAAATAGTTGGTATGTTGAAATAACTTAGTTTTATTCTTCCCAAAACCCTAAAACTTACTTTACCTATCTGGCAGATGGTAAGAAGTATTGGTGTAGATGTAGCATGAGAATGTGTGGTTTGTGGTAGCACCACTCAGATAACACTAAGAACTTAATCTTGTGATGACCTCCTAATGTAAAATAATGTAAGCATACGTCTATAATGGGTATAACCTGGCTAACTAATTTGCATCCATCACTGTGGGTTGCACCATTGGAGTGACCCATGAGTCGTGTCTCTGGTTGAAGGCATCGTGGACATAGGTCGTGTTGCTAGATTTAAGCCATCGTGTGGTGCGAGATGGGGTCTTGGTGAGGGTAGACGTAACCCCACTAATATAAAACATTAGCTGGTGTAACCTTCACTGGGTGATGTATTGTGAAGGCCTTGTGGTGATCTTTTTGATTCACATGTATAACAAGTTGATTATTTATAGATAAAGTGTACAATCTCTGCAAAGTGAAAATGGTTTAAACTGCAGTGCCCATGGTCATGGGCAAACATGAGAACTTACTCGAGTTAGTATCTATTTCTAAAACTTTATGGGTGGGATGAAAAACTCGTCGATGGATGTAACCCTTGCCCTTACTTCAAATTATGCTCGTTCTGACTCCTTTTGTGGATTGAACGAAGGCTTTGCGGAATTCTTCTTGTCTTTCCTTGAGCTCACGATTGGATTTTGATTACCATCGGTGGATGTAACCAAGTGATATTAATGGGTGGACGTAACCTTGGTAACAAAATTGGCATATGGTGGATGAAAACATACTCTGTAACATGTGGATGGAACTTGCACTACTGCTATTATTGCATACTCTTACAATATTTAAAAACATGGTTTAGTAAAAATGCTAGGTCTCAGGAATTTTCTATAATTATATCCCAAAATAATGGTATTTTCTCAACTAAAAGAATCTCAAGTCTCCCTTGATAACCTTGCATCTATTATTATTACATTCTATGTGGTGGCTTGCTTAGTATATCTGTACTTATTCTTGCTCAATTACTATTATTCAGTAAGAAAGATAAAGTCAAGTCCTGCGGTCATCTAAAGGAGTCAACAAAGATAGAAGATGATGAGGCCAAGAACTATGTCGCGAACCCCAGTTGGTTACCTGTGGGCGTATCCTGAGGGTCCCACCTGTGTGAAGTTTCCATTTTCGCTGTTACTTATTAATGATTTCGGCCTGATCGGCCAAGTTCACCAGTATATTTACGCTTCCATAAGATATGTATTTGTTATATAGTAGTGTATCTGTAAGCACTATCTACCAATCCAAGGAATAGTGCAGTGGAACCACAAAGAATTCTTAATTGGCAAAATCCGGGTCCGACAGAATTAGTATCAGAGCATATCGACTATAGGTCATAACCTTAGTTACCATTGTCATTAGTTTCATGATTAAAATTATTTTTCAAATCTATTTATAAAATATAAGTATTATTGCTCCTTCTCATCCCTCTTAGATGATCTTCTCTTACCTCTATCTTGCTCTAGCAATTTTAAGTCCATAGCTTCCTTACCCCAAAATTCAAAATGACAAATTTCTAGGACTTCTGTAAACCCCTCTTTGAAGCCATCTTGAAAACCTATTTTGGGCCAAAATTACCAAGCTTAGCCTTGAAACTTATTTTCAAAATAAATTGTTTTATGCATGGAAATGGAAGTTCGCTTACGAAATGGTTTGCAAAATTCATTTTCGAACTCTTTCCAAAGAACTTGATCTTCTAAGGGGATTTCCAAAACTTAACTTCTTACCAACGTGTTTCGAAAATCCGTTTTGGTTCCACAAGTAGTCAAAACAAACATATTTCCCAAAAGTCTCTCTCGAAAAGGCTTCTTTCAAAATGTTCAACTTCTTTCTAGACCTACTCCAAAATCTATTTTTATTTTCTCAAACAGTTAAAGCAAAGTTATTTCTCAAAAAAGTTTTCCCCAAAAGGGCTTCTTTCAAAAATTGACCTTTGAATTTTGTTTTTAAAATGTTTTCTTTTCAAGCTTATCCGCAAAAGTTTCGTAACTACAATTCTCCTTTGAAAATCTATTGATGAAAGTTTTCCTTCAAAACCCCTTCATTTGTCCCTCGAACCATTCTTGCTTGTAAAACTCACTGTCAAAAATTTAAGCAGGCCTTTAGGTTTCAAAAAGGAAACCTACAACTCCATATTTTATATACAAAACTTCTTGCCTCTACAACCCAGCTTTAAAAAGGCCTTGCGAAAAACTAAATTTCAAAATTTGTCAAAAAAAATTCCTAGTTTCAATATTTATTGGTCCAAACTCGTGTCCCAAAAACTTGTTTCAAAATCAAAACTTTGAGAACCCTTCTCTTCACAAATCTTGGACTACACTCCCCTTTCAAAACTAATATATCAAAATCGATATTTCGAAACACCCATTTGAAAAACATGTTGCCAAAAGCCCTATTTTAGAAAATAGTAATACCAACCCAAGTATTACTATCAATCAAATCACTGCTCAATGCCCTTCTTTCCCCTCCTTTGATTTCAATAGATAATTAATCATTTCTTTTGTCGCTACTACCTCAAAAACTTCATAGAGAAACTTGATTTCAAAAATTAGCCATGAAACCTAGGCCTCAAAAAAAAATTTCAAGCTTATTTCCAAGAACTTGTTTTCAACCAAGATTTTGAGATCCATTCTCTTTGCAAAAACTATTAAGGGAACTCTCTTATCAAAAATAGGTGTTTCCAAATTTAGTGTTTCAAGCTAGTATTAGAAAATCATTCTTGCCATAAAGCTCTATTTTGAAACATCCTTTGCAAAGAAACTTGATTTCAAAATTATCCTTAAAATTTAGACCCAATATTTAAACATCCAAACTCGTCTATAAGGGCCTATTTTTAATAAACCAAACCATGGGGATCCACTCGCTTTGCAAACTATCGATAAGACTCTCTTTTGAAAACAAATGTTTCCAATTTCAGTATTTCAAAACCCCTATTCAAAAATCTTTTTTTTTGAAAACTATATTTCCAAAAATCGTAACAAAAACTCAAGTATTACTACCAATGCACTTCGATGCTCTTCTTTCTGTACTTCTGATTACAAAAGGAAATTTCCCTTTCCTTTCCCTTACTTCAGAACCTTATGTTTAGGGACGTCAAAGATGTTCATGAAGATAAGATAGTATCATTTTAAACAAACTTGATGTGCTAATCCCTACACCCTCATATGTGCGTCTCTATGATAGACGTTGTATTGTTGCAAGTTTTCA
This sequence comes from Dendrocalamus sinicus, assembly GCA_036346575.1. Taxonomy (NCBI): domain Eukaryota; kingdom Viridiplantae; phylum Streptophyta; class Magnoliopsida; order Poales; family Poaceae; genus Dendrocalamus; species Dendrocalamus sinicus. The sequence goes on along the minus strand of CM070653.1, from coordinate 5,487,305 downwards.
GTTGGACCATGTGCACTGCCTTGTTGCCCTCGGGCGTTATATTTCACAGTCATAGGAAAAGCTTGTCTTGAAAAATTTCTATGATTTGTGGGCCACCCCAACTTCTGGGGTGTACTATTAAAATTTTAGAATGGGTTTAGATTATCTTATCTCCATGATTCTTCCAGTATCTAATGCTATTTTCCTCTCACCCTTTTTGCTAAAAACCGCACCAGGTCTATAGAGGTGAAGTGACAAATAGCCAAATCCAAGACAATCAAGAACAAGTGAAGACCACTCAACCTTCCAACAATTGGAGGAGATGACATCATCAAAGAAGACAATGAGTTGGGAGTCTCAACCCGCACAAGGATCAAGACTCGAGTCCCCGTCATTCTTTCCTCCCTCCTCACCTCACAATAGACCCACTAATCAAGTCTTTGTCAAGTAGACACAATGGCTAGAAACAAGATGACTATTCCTAGTGGTAGTAAGTAGAAGGGACTAGTAGTTTATACTCGCCTTAGCCTCTACCATTCGTACAAGCTTTCACCTAACTCTGTTCCTCAAGGATTACCAAGAAGAACATGTCGTGTTGAAGACAACCATACAAATACACTTGGCAGACCCCAAAAGTATGCCACTTGCTTTCATTGTAAAAATACTAGACACTATGCCCATGAGTGCCCTAAGAAGAGGTAAGGCAAGGAAGCCAAATGTTTCCAATGTTTCTTTTACGACAACATAGGACATTATGCGAGCAGATATCCCCAAAGGAATATAGAAAAACAAGTGAAGGATGCCGTCACCACCAACCTCAGCTTCGACAAGGAATAACGTATTAACCCCAAGTGCCCCAAGGAGGACCAAGCTGTCACTGCCAAAGTTCCACTACCAGATCCAAAAGCTCCACTAAATACTACATGCTTTGAATGTGGCATGATAAGACATGATGTCCAATCGTGCCCTCTGCTATGACAGTTACAAGAGGATCATGCTTTACTTGCATAAAATAGGACACTATTGCTACACATGCCCAGTCCCCTATTGTCCCTACTGTAAGGAACACCATCAATTAGAAGACTGCCCTATGAACCTAGTAGCATGCAGGCGTTGTGGAGAAAAAGAACATTAGGCAGACAAATGCTCCATAAACCGCCCCAACTGCGATGAGGACCACCAGCCAGGTGAATGCCCTATGAGTAAAGTCACGTGCTTTCTCTACAAAGAACAAGACCACTGCCCCAAAGATTATTCTATGAGCCTGTTGCTAACCAAGGCAGCTGAGTTATGAGGACAAGTTTCCAAGTTGCCATGAGACTCATCATGACTGGAGTTGGCAAAGACAACTAGTATTGTTTATCATACTAGTATTGTTTATCATTTAATTTAAGGGGGTAGCCAGGATACACAGAAGTGTCGGGATACCTTAATGATGGACAACTACTATCAATCCATCATATAGGAAATTTTTAACCATCCAAAAGTTAATAAACAACCCGGCCATCCAACCCTGAACAACAGTACTGAACAACAAGCACTTGTAAGAATAAGCACCCTCCAATGAAGTGAAGACAACTACTACCTACCTGGAAGAATAAGGTTTCTCTCTGCATCCCTTCTTCTCCAAATCTTAACCCACTTTGTGTAGATCCTCTCTCCCATCTACTCCAAAGAAAGGACAACATATTAAGCAAAACCCTAGAACCTACTACTGGCCAGTTAACCCCACCTCCTTTCTTTTTATTTCAACGGAATCTCCGGGTCGAGATTCATTTTAAGGGGGTAAGATTATAACATCCCAAATTTGGGACATCGAAAATGTGAAAAATTTTAAAAACTTTTTATTTCATTTTGGTGTTATTCGAACATTTTCTAGGATTCTTGATTTAGATTTTACTAAATGATAAAAATAATGAAAATGAAATATGTGATCAGGAGCCAAGTAAAGGGAAATTGAACTAGACAAAAGGTGAAATTCAAATTCAAATAAAAAATTGAAATTGAAAAAATCAAAATAAAGGAAAAAAGAAAAGCATGTGAATCTTGAACCTCGCATTCAAATAATCATGCCAACAATTCAAATGGTGATTCAAATTTTAAATTCAAATTTCAAATTTAGAACCCAAAAAAATGGAAATTCAAGGTAGAAATCAGAATTTCCATTTGCCAGCATATGTTCTTTTCTCCTTCTTTCTCTTTTCCCTTCCTTCTCTACTTTGTGGCCCCATCCTTTTTTTCCCTTTCTCCCCTCCTTCCCTCTCTATTCTTTGCTCCACTTCCTGGCACCCAACACCACGCCGACATGGGCACGGTGTTGGTGTCATGCTAAGAATGCACGTGTGCTATCCATGTGGCTGCCTACCCATGCCATCGCCCAGCACTGCGCTTGCGCCGCCCGCCCATCGTGCCTCGCACTGCACACACACCCAACCACATGGCGCCACACCGCTTGGCCACATTCATTGCCCCAGCCATGCCACTATTCCCACAGCTTGGCACTGCTCTTTATTGTGGAAGCACAGTACCGTGCCATGTATCCCATGCCTATATAAACCGAGCTACATACCTTGCTCTTCCTCCCATTTCTCCCTAAGCCAAACCACCACCACGTCGTGCGCTAGCTACTATTTCTCTTCGCCATTCTGATCGCTCTGGTGAACCTTTCACAAAAATGTTCACATTAAAATGTGTTCCCAAGTGTCCTCTTCTAGCCCTCCCAATTATTCATAATTTCATGCCCCGGAGCTCACCGCACTGACCTCCTTTCTCCAATCCAGCCACTACAAGAGATGTGTCATTTTATGACGTTTATGGCATGACATCTGATCAAAAGGTCACTAAATCGATCAGTTTATGACGTTTGTTTTGGAGGCATTTCAACTTAGTGACATAACTAAATGCACGTCACAAAAAATGTTTTAAAGGTACTCAAATTCCATATCGTGACAATATTTGTCGTGTCATAAACACCAATTTGCAATCGTCATAAATCTATGACAAGGATGGTGTGTCATAAATTATTTTATTGTTTTTTTAATATTGTTGTCCAAGGTGGCATGTGGGCCCAACTGCCACCTAGTCGAGTGGGTCCCACGTGCACATTTTTTCTTTTTTCCCCATGTATTCAGCCCACCTATTTGACCTTTTTTTTTTGTTGAAAAGCCACCTATTTGACCTAGCACAGCTCCAAAGTAGCCCAGCCCTCTGAACTCCACACTCGCGTGGCCAGAACTCCCAGCGGCCGGCCCATTAGGACAAGTAGCAGGCGCGCGCAGGAATTAACCAAAAAAATAAATGAGCCAACAGGAGGGCTCGAACGCAGGATCTCAGGGATCCGAAGGAGAGGACAAACCACTGGGTTACAGCGACAATAGCGTTAGGTGTTGCCGTTTGATTTTTTTTTATCTATTACAATTTAATGGCTAGTAGTAGCAGGGGTGCGCGCAGGTAAAAAAGAACAGCAGTCCGCTCGGCATCTCCCACAGTCGCGCGTGCGGCGTCTCGCCGAAATCCCGGCGGCTCCTCGCCGCGATCGCGCTCGCGGCGCGCCGCTGCTGCGTCGTCGGATCCGGCCTCGGTGGCGCCGCGGCGCTCCTCGCTCTCGATCGCTCACTCCTCTCGCCTCTCCCATCTCCTCCCGGCGGCCTCCCGGTCCCGGTCCGGCGGTCGCGTCCACCACTCCGCGCTCCTCGCTGGCTCGCTCGGTGCCGTTGCCACTGGCGCCCCGGGCACGAGGCACCTCGCGCGAGCGCCTCGCCGGCTGCTGCCTCGTCCGCCGCCTCGTCGCCTCCGTCTCTGCCCCCAGTCCTGATCCCCATCGCCCCTACCCATTGGCGGTTCTAATGTAAGTCAAGGGTATTCAGTCGAATACCCAAAATTTTTGCCAAAAAATCTACTATATATAAGGTATAATATATATGTATATTAGTAGTTAGGTCAAATTTGTCTTTTTCATACCCAGTCAGCCTAAATTATTGCTAGATTCTTTTAGCTTATTTCCCTCTCCTAAGTCCAAATTAGCGCCAAACACTGGCTTAACCCCACTAGGTCACTATAGTGATTCACATGACACATGGTAGAAACTCTAGGTCTCACTCAGTCTTTTCTCTCACCTAAATCTCTCCTCTCTATCTCTCTCCATTTGGTGGCGCAGGAGCTTCGGTCTTAAAGGATACCGAGCGACTGTTTCGCAATGCAAGTCACCTTGCCATCGCCGCCGCCAATGCGGTGCAGCCGCATAGGTTCACCCTCCCCGACCTAGTGACCCCATGGCGTCATGGCCCCATATCCCTAATCCGATAATCCCTCTGTCTCCTTCTACTCCCTTAGCAATCTCTGATTTGAATTAAAATTATGTGTCTAAATAAAAACGTGAGTTGTATTTTGCTTAAAGAAGTGAGGTATCTATAATGATTCTAAAGTTTTTGCATAGTAGTTGATTATATTTTGATGACTTATGTATCAATTATTTAGAAAATATGTAAGTGTTATCAAATTTGTCATGTAGCTTGATGTGTTGGACACTTGGATGATTTGATCTCCTTTGATGTTTGGTCATCGATCCATATTTTGTTTAGCATACTACTTAAGTTGCATAGTTAGAAATTGTTCAACAAAGTATGTTCACGATAAAAGCACTTTTGAACTTCCGCTTGAGAATACAAAAATCTAACAAAGAGAATTATCTTTTAACTTGATTAAAGCATCTCGTTGTGATTGTACAACTCTATTATAGATTATTCCGATTTGAACTTTGACTTAGGTTAGTAGTTCCAGGGAAACAGTTCATCTCTAATTCCAATCATCATGGTTAAAACCATTAGTCTTTGAGTTCTGCTTTTTCTGAAATTGCTTCCTTTTTGTGTGTTTATCGCATGACATTATATCTCGTTCCCAAGGCATGAAGCATCGTCGTGTTAATTTTTGATTATTTTAGAATTTATGTATATTATTTGACATGTTGTCTCTAATATAAATAATTGTACTTTAATTTTCGCTACTGTGGACCTTTATATTTTCAATTGAACAATATTTTGTAATTTGAATACCCATTTTGAAATTCTGGATCCGCCATCGCCCCTACCTCCGTCGCGTCGGCTCGTCTTCACCGCGAGCGCCAGATCTGCTCGCCTCCGGCCTCATGAGCTCTCCCGACGCGCCTCTCGTCCGCGCCTCGTCGCCTCGTCTCGCCTCGATCCTGATCCCCATCGCCCCTACCTCCGTCGCTGCGGCTCGTCTTCACCCCGCGAGCTCAGATTCGCTGGCCTCCGGCCCCGCGAGCTCTCCCGACGCGCCTCCTCGTCCTCCGACCTCGGCCATCTCTCCGCGCCGCGCTCATCTTCCTCTCGGACTCGGTCTCCCAAAGGCCGAACTCGAGGTTAGCCTTCTTCGGTTCTTTCTGTGGTCGTGTGGATGGATCATGGATGAATGTATGGATTGGCAGGATTGGTTCAGGGGATTTTCCTGTGAGCATTGGCGGTTCTAATGTAAGTCAAGGGTATTCAGTCGAATACCCAAAATTTTTGCCAAAAAATCTACTATATATAAGGTATAATATATATGTATATTAGTAGTTAGGTCAAATTTGTCTTTTTCATACCCAGTCAGCCTAAATTATTGCTAGATTCTTTTAGCTTATTTCCCTCTCCTAAGTCCAAATTAGCGCCAAACACTGGCTTAACCCCACTAGGTCACTATAGTGATTCACATGACACATGGTAGAAACTCTAGGTCTCACTCAGTCTTTTCTCTCACCTAAATCTCTCCTCTCTATCTCTCTCCATTTGGTGGCGCAGGAGCTTCTGGTCTTAAAGGATACTGGAGCGACCGTTTCGCAATGCAAGTCACCTTGCCATCGTCGCTCGCCAATGCGGTGCAGCCGCATAGGTTCACCCTCCCCGACCTAGTGACCCCATGGCGTCATGGCCCCATATCCCTAATCCGATAATCCCTCTGTCTCCTTCTACTCCCTTAGCAATCTCTGATTTGAATTAAAATTATGTGTCTAAATAAAAACGTGAGTTGTATTTTGCTTAAAGAAGTGAGGTATCTATAATGATTCTAAAGTTTTTGCATAGTAGTTGATTATATTTTGATGACTTATGTATCAATTATTTAGAAAATATGTAAGTGTTATCAAATTTGTCATGTAGCTTGATGTGTTGGACACTTGGATGATTTGATCTCCTTTGATGTTTGGTCATTCGATCCATATTTTGTTTAGCATACTACTTAAGTTGCATAGTTAGAAATTGTTCAACAAAGTATGTTCACGATAAAAGCACTTTTGAACTTCCGCTTGAGAATACAAAAATCTAACAAAGAGAATTATCTTTTAACTTGATTAAAGCATCTCGTTGTGATTGTACAACTCTATTATAGATTATTCCGATTTGAACTTTGACTTAGGTTAGTAGTTCCAGGGAAACAGTTCATCTCTAATTCCAATCATCATGGTTAAAACCATTAGTCTTTGAGTTCTGTTTTTCTGAAATTGCTTCCTTTTTGTGTGTTTATCTGCATGACATTATATCTCATTCCCAAGGCATGAAGCATCGTCGTGTTAATTTTTGATTATTTTAGAATTTATGTATATTATTTGACATGTTGTCTCTAATATAAATAATTGTACTTTAATTTTCGCTACTGTGGACCTTTATATTTTCAATTGAACAATATTTTGTAATTTCGAATACCCATTTTGAAATTCCTGGATCCGCCACTGCCTGTGAGGCTGTGAAATAAACCTTGTATGGTGTTGGAATTTGGATGATCACAATTCACAATGCAATCTTTGTTGGATGCTAAGTCAAGTGACGAGGATGATGAAACTGGATGGCAATATGTCGGTGATAATGAATTTCCAACAAACCCTCCCGAAGATGATGATGATGATGATAGCGATTACGAGTAGCTGTGTTGGATGCTTGTTTGAAAAGAATTTGGATCTATTCATGCTTCTCAGGTAATTCCGGCCTGGCTTGGTTGTTTGATTGATTTGTCTTTGGACCAAGTCCTTGAGCTAGTCAGGTGGTAGTGGCAGACTGTTAGTTCTAGCAGTAGTAGCAATCAATTTTGAGATTCCACAATATTTTGTGGCATTGAGAATGACCATATCTAGATTATCAATCATTATGACCTTGACTGGATGTGTGGTGTACTGAGCTTTGCTTTGCCAATTTCTTTCCTTTTCTTCATGGAGTTCAGCACTCACAAGTAGTTGTGGACTATCATGCATTCTGTTGTCTTTTGTGGACTATCATGCAATCAGTTGTCTTGTTGTATACTTGTATTTTGTCATAATGTACACTGAAACATCATGAAAATCACCTCTTTATTTCTCTTCCAGAATTTATTGTCTTGTTGCTACTCCGTTAACTTTGTCAGATCAATCATTATCTTGTATTTCCTCTTTCACATCTATTTTTTGTCGCTCTAGATATGCCTACAGGTGTTACTAGTTTGGAATAACAGCTGTCATGGTTTTGATTTTCTTCTTCGATGCTTATTGTAACCTCATCACTTATGCTGTTGTAGTAATTGGATAAAAAATGGAGTTTTTAAAAACTTCATTGAAATTGTAGTTATGAATGTTTCTGATTGAAGTCGTATTAACTTTGTCCATGTACTGAAAAGATGTTTATTTTATTTGTCATTTAATATTTTAATGATGGCTTGATAAGGTTCATCAATCCCCATAGTTTACACAACACTGGCCATGTTGAGATTCATTCCAGATTTCATCGGTAGTATACTTGTTCCATGGTAACTGCTAAACTTCTTCCTACAGTTACTATCACCTTTTCAAGAGAGTAACGTGTGCTGATAATCTGCAGTATTGTCAATTTACCCTGCAGGCATGCTAATTTGGTCCAGAAGTTGTTTGTTTGTATTCGCATCCCATTGATATCTTCGTCGGCAGCGATTCAAACTGGTTAAATAGCAAATAACCTTCTTGGTCCGAGATCGGGAACCAAGTTTTCTGCACAGGTTGATGTGGTTAATTTGATTCGTGTTTGTAGAACTGTAAGCATAGGCCAGCTTCCATTCTGTTTTCAGCTGCCAAGAAGGATGGCAATGTTCTGGTGTATATACATTTTGCAGCCTTTTCAATGTTTTTGCATGTCACGCTTCGATTTACAGCTGGAAGTAGAAATTGCGACTGATTCATGGATGTCAGCAATGGTTTCTATTTAATAATAAAAAAACTAGATGTGGAAATATACATGAAATAGAGATAAAAAAATTAGATGAAAGTAAATGTATTTTCAAAAATCAAACACAAATGGACGACCAACTCTCGGAACCGGCCCGTTTTGACCCTTACCGAAAGGCCGATGTTATTTTCCCCGTCATGGCATCAGTTATCTTGCTTCGTCTTCCCTGGTATTATGTTTGCTTATCGCGTCACACCAAAAATTGCGTCTGTCACAAGTGTTTGGATCACGATACCAAGTAAAATTATTTTTTGTCTGATGGGATCGGATCGTAGAATCATAATTCTATCAAAATTTCAAAAGAGTATATATTTTATATAAAAATAAATTATATTTCTAAATATGCAAGATTATTATAGATTTTTTAAATTTAATTTTGTAATTTGAGTACACTTATTCATGTATATTGAATTAAGATTGATATTTGAAACTTATTTAATTATTTTTCATTAAGCCATCATGATTAAAAAGTGTATTAGATATTAGTGAAATGGCAGCTAGGATTCTTTTGGATATCAGAAAGAATCGATTGTCTCAAATTGGTGGATATATAGACAAAGCTGGCAATTTGGTTAGTTTTAATTTATATCCTTTTAAAGGTTCATCATTTGGTCAATAATGAAAGCTTAGTTAAAACTAAAGATGCTTAAAACACAGAATATACAGTTGTTGGATACATATAACATATGTGCTATAATACATGCCCCCACGTAAAAAGACATCAACAATGATTATGATCAAACTTTCCCTATATAAAGGATGATAAGTTGTGCTGCTGACAATTGAGAAAGGTGCTCCATGCCTAATTCTTTCGGGCAGAGATACATAGGATGAAGTAGATTGTTGCTGAAATGTTGCCTAACTACTTGTGTGCAGTCCTGTAGTGCCATTAATCTTTCTTCAAAGTAGGCCAGCGAATGAACATATACCCTGTACAGATCTGGATCGTTTCGTTTTTGCATGTTCAGATTAGTATGGAGTAGATTGTTGCTGAAATGTTGCCTAACTACTTGTGTGCAGTCATGTTTTTGCATGTTCAGATTAATAGCAAGGATACACATTGCTGTTTCATATAACCTATACAGATCTGGGTCGTTTCATTTCTGCATGTTCAGATTATGAACTAGTAACTAATAAATAAATGCATTGTGCCTCAACTAGCTAATCATTACCAATACTGAAGTACTGATTAATAGCAAGGAGATGTTGTCTAAACACAAATGCTCTGCATTCTGCCTCTTGTTCTGCTGACTTTTCAGCGTAAGATATTAGTCCTGTGAAACTTTATTGGTGTTTATTTCTGTTGCTTTTCCTTGACAAAATGGAATGTGCCTGCATTGCTCTATCAATTGATGCTTAGCTGATGAATGTTTGTCTACATTTGTTTTTTTTATTTGCTTGAGACATGTGCTACTGATACATGAATTATAATTCACCTTGTGATTCAGATCTAATTGTTCATGGTATCTAGTCAGATTTGCCATGAAGAAAAGAATCTGTTACAAGTCATGATTTGAATACAAATTTGTTAGCATAGTACATACATGATCTTTAAACTAGATTCTAGATATATTCCTTTTTCATCACACCTATTCTTCATGTTACTTAATCATTGTACTGTCATAGTTTGGCATAACCATGACCTGGAAAAGTACTGAACTGAACAAAATTGCATTTAATTTTTGTGCTAACTTCTGGATCTCTTTCTTGTGACTGTGATTTAAGTCACAGAAAAATTTAATACCATTGTTTTAGTGCAGCATGGGGATATCGGTCTGCAGTATGTTTCAAACCGAGTTACAAGTTTCAGTTTTGTATTTTTGAAAAGCGATTTAAGCAGATTTCACTATACAATTAGACACACTTAAGTGCACATAATTGGTTAATTTTGTTGGTTCCATCTGGCTATCGGTTGCACGCATGATAAACCATAATCCGATGCATTGATGATTGAACATAAATAAATTGTTGTTTCAATTGCTGTTAAATTTCTATTTCAATTGTTTCATTCTTTGTTTACATGTTTGAAGACTAAATTTAAGGATGCCCCACCCATCGCGATTGACTTTTTCAAGGACACACATTGCAGAAGAAGACAAAGTTATAGTGAGGACGCACAAAAGTTATTGTGAGTACATCTTCCTTTCTTCTTTTGTACTATGATGAACAAAAATTGGGATGCGAGAAACCTGAATTGCTTTTTTCTATTGCTAGGCTCAAATGGAGGCCATCGCCACTGAACCACCACAAGAAGGGCAAGTTGCAAAGACTCCACCCAAGTCGTAGCTCAAGTTATGCCAAGATCAAAATTCCTTCAAAATGTTGGCATCGTGTCCGCAGAACGAAGAAAAGTGCCGAAGCTGCTGAAGTTGCTAAGCGTGTACATGAGCTTGAGAGTGAACTAATTGCTGAGAAGGAAGGAGCAGCAGAAGTTCGAGTTTAGATGGTTGATCTGAGGAATCAAGTAGAGGAGGAGAGGGATGCAAGAAGGAAGGTGGAAGAAGAGACTGAGAGGCTGAAGAACCAAATAAGTGAGATGCATGGCTTCTTCCGTTCTTTCTTTGGTGGCAATTCTGCATCATTTAATGCCTCACAGTAAGTTTCTAAACTTCCTCAGATCAGTGTCTTGGCTGTCATTTTGATATGGACACATACCTGTGACCGAAGCTCTAGCCGTGTATGCGATTTTGGAGATGACCTTGAGATTTTTGTGTGATTTTGGTAAGCTCTTGAACAGCAACTGTCCTCAGATTAGCATGTATCTAAGCTATGTGTGAACCTTATGTGTGGTCACTGCTCGTAATGTTCGCTATGAATGTTCTGATTTTGGAGACTCACAACCGAATGTAATGCGATATTTGCTGGTGGAATGGATATGTTATTTGAAATGCAATATTTGTGTATTGGTTATATTTGAAATGCAGGATATATATTGTTATATCTGTTGGAATGCATATATGAATATGGAAATTTTTGTTTTGACATTGTGTTGTTTGGTCGCCTCAATAAAAGCTACGTGGGTTGGCCTAAATAAATTTGGGTAGGCCCTAAACAACATACAAAAAAATCTGGGCTGACCCCAAAAACCGTGCGTGGGCTCAGCCTAAACAAAGTAGGTTGGGCCAGAATCAATACAATTTAGATACGGGCCGAAAAAGCTTTAAAACAAGAAATGGGCTAGGCCAAAATTCAGCCCCAACGATGGGCTTTGCCCACTAAAAGCCTGCTCGTTTCGTGGGCTTTAACAGGCCATAATTCAATTTTATGACGTTTCTAATCCTACGTGGCATTTGCCTATGTGTCATCTATGTGGCATGGTGCAAGGAGCTGTGACTTAAAACCCAATGTCATAAAATTTTGTGACATCAAAACCAATGTCATAAATTTATGACACCAACAGGTAAACAACATAAAACATGGTTTAAGGCGCATGACTAGTGACGTAAGCTTTTCGTCACTCGAGTGTCATAAATGTTAATCTATGATATAAATTGCAGATATTATGACATAAACTAAATGCCATAGAACCCAACATCTCTTGTAGTGAGCCATCCCTGCCTCCACCATCACCATTTCTTCTCCGGTGCTCCTTGGCTGAATTCCTTCCCCCTAGAGCATCTCCTTGGTGCCCCTAGCTCCTCCCACCATCGGTCGGGGCTCTCTATCGCTTGAACGTCACCCCCACAGTGACATCCCAGTGTTGCCCCTGGTCCCTGTCGATAGCCTACTTCAGCAATTCCTTAGCCATGCCATCACTACCAGTAAGCTCTATGCACCTCACTCATGCTAGTGCTCCCTTGCCCTTCTTCTCTCTTTCCTTCAGCCGTTGGCGCCCCTATGGCCACCCTGCGCTCGGCCACCCAAGTCATCGCTGGCCAGCCCTCGGTGCCGCCCCTGGGCTCCTCCTCTCCTTAGCATCCTATTTTGCCCATCGCTGATGTCTCATCAGCCGTCCCTCGCCAGTGACGCCATTGCCTAGCCGAGCACCACACCTCCCTACCCTAGCCGAAGGCTGATCTATTTCAGTGCCCTCTGTTCTCCTCTCTCCCTGATTTATTATATGATATGTGGGCCCAAACTTACTTAGGGAGTAGATTTGACTAAGTATATCTTCAATGGTGCCTAGTTAAATTATGAAATTCAATTAAATATAATATAAAAAATAGCTAAATTATACACCATTTGTACACAAGGATTAATTTAAACATTATGTCCCCTGTACTTGTTTAGCAAGGCAATAGTTATTAAAAAAATTGGTATACAACAAGAGAATTGCTATGCTATCCATATATTATTCAACTATTAATAAGGGGCACTATTAAATTTATAAGTTTGTATAGATAAAAATGATAACAAAAAGGATCAAGCATGTCGTTGGTACCTTAATTAAAAATACCAAATTAACTTTGGATGATATTAAAATATAATTGTATAAACATATATATCAAACAAAGCCCCACATAAATAGATTTTGATTAAAACCAAAATTTTGGTAGATAATAACTGATGACACATAAAATATCGACGACATTTAAATTAACGCATGATTTTAAAAATAGAGTCATGCTAAAATACAACCCAATGACATTAACTACCATAATAACATCACAGAATCATTGATCATCAGTAATACATTTCACTAATGGGTAATCTGATAAATTGTATGCATAATTGCAATTGGTGAAATAAATAAGTTCCATGTTTTAATTAATCATTCAATTAATTAGCAGTTAAACCTTAAATGTTAACACTCGATAAATAATACCCATTACCCCAGGTAAACTCTTACATCTGTTTGTGGGTTTACCTAACTCATGGAACTTCCTTAATAAATATCAAATAATAAAGGAAACTATTAAATTAAGATCAAGCCATAGTATTCCATGATCGTCAGCCGTTTTCCAATCCAAAGTGGAATATTCCTATAAATGCTTCTTCGATATCGATCCATCTTTTACCATTCCCACTTTCACTCAAATTTTGTTTTACTTCGTCAAGCATCTCGCACTCGCTAAACCTTATCTCATATCACTAACCTAGTCATAAGAAAACTCAATTTAGTTTATTTTGTATTTATTTGGATCTTTTGAAGTTCTTTGGATTTATTTGGTTTTTTGATCATTTATCATGTAATTAGAAGTTGGTGTCCCAAAGAAGCAACAGCTTGAGAGGAATCAAGATTCAGATAGAGATGAAGACCAAGGGTTTCAAGATCATCGACTCAGAAGGCTTTAAGTATGATTAAGGCCACGGTATGTTGAGCAAATCAAGTCATTACTTTGATCATATCGCATCTACATTTTGAGTGCAAGTTATTTTATTTGAAAATATTAAATTGCACGTAAATTATATTCACACTTGTTCATAGTTAAGTTCCTATAGATAATTGCTTATTATACCCCACTCCTTGGCTTTGAACATGAACCCTTGTCGTCCTAGAATTAATGGTAAATATACTAGTTATAAGTTGTATCCAAACGCCATTCTTAGTCTTGCTAAGATACCCAGGGGCATTAAATTGCCCTGTCATCATTTTCAAATATGAAACTAGTTTTAGGCAGCCATTGGAGGAAAATGGCTGGTATTTTAAGATAATTTAGTTTTATACTTCTCAAAACTCTAAAACTCGCTTTACCTATTTAGACGGATGGTAAGAGGAATTGGTGTGGATGTAGCACGAGAATATGTTGTTTGTGGTAGCACCGCCCAGATAACATTAAGGACTAAATCTTGTGATGACCTTCTAATGTAAAATAGTACAATCATAAGTCTATGATAGGTATGACCTGGCTAACTAATTTACATCCACCAGCGCAGATTGCACCATTGGAGTGACTCGTGAGTCATGTCACTGGTTATAAACCATCGTGGACACATGTCGTGTTCCTGGATTTAAGCTATCGAACAACTGTGTCCACGATTATGGGCAGACATGGAAATTTACTCAAGTTAATGTCTATTTCCAAAACTTTATGGGTGGGATGAAAAACTCGTCGGGCGGATGTAACCCTAGATTTGGATTGCCTTATGTGGATGTAAACTAGTGATATTAATGGGTGGATGTAATCCTGGTAACAAAACTAGTATATAGTGGATGGAATCATGCTCTATAACGGGTGGATGAAACCTGCACCACTATTATTATTGCATACTCTTACAATATTTAGAAATATGGTTTAGTAAAAATCTAGGTTTTAGAAATTTCCTATAATGTATATCAAAATAATGATATTTTTGCAAGTTAAAGAACCTCAAGCCTTCCTTGGCAGCCTTGTATATATTATTATATTTTGTGTGGTGGCTTGGTGAGTACCTCTGTACTCATTCTTACTCAATTACTATTATTCAGTCAGTAAGAAGGATAAAGTCAAGTCTTGCAAATCCCAGTTGGTTGTCTGTAGGCGTGTCATGAGGGTCTCACCTATGGGAAGTTTACATTTTCGCTACTGCTTTTTAATAATTTCGGCCTGAACGGTCCATGTGTAGGTCTACTATTATATTTACGCTTTTACAAGATATGTATTTGATGTACAGTAATATATCTGTGAGTACTATCTAATGATTTAGGGAATAGTGCAGTAGAATTGCAGAGGATTCTGAATCTAGGTCCGACAAATTTGCATTATTTCTCCGTGCTTTAAGAATTGAGATACAAGATCATGCTATGTTGTTTGTGCGTGTGTGTGTTTTTGCGAGGATCATGTTGTTTGTTTGTGTGTGTGTTTTTGTGAGGATCATGCCATGTTTGCGTGTGTGTGTGTGTGTGTTTTGCGAGGATCCTGTTATGTTGTTTGGATTGTAGGATTTTAATTTAAGGTACAGAGATCACCTCAATTCAGTTGTTAGATGAAATTAGAGCTTGCCTTACCGTGAGAGGCTTGAGTTGTGGTGCTATTAATGAATAAAAATGCAATTAAGTTTCCACTACATTTCAGTCTGGGAACTGGTATGTAGGTTTGCGTGAATCCTCTTGGTATAGAGTAGTGCAAATGGTAGGAGTTAGTGATTGCTGACTCAAGTCAAGGGATGACTAGTATATAGGTTTGTGTGCATCCTTTTGGTGAAGAGTGGCGCTAATGGCAAGAGTTAGTGCCCGTAGATTAATGTTGACTCAAGTCACGGTATGAGGTGAAAAATATATGCAGGCTAATGATGTCTCAAACAAGTTGTCTTCGTAGAAACACATGGCTCTCACCCCCAGCTCCATCTTTTTATTAAAATGAGACTAGGCAAAGTTACTGTTTATTTTCCAGCAAATTAAACTGCAACAGATAAAAGTAATAATTCCAAACAATAGAAACATAGAGCTCACACCTCAGTTCCATATTTTATTAAAACTAACCAATGCTTTATATTAAGTGGTGTCCTATGATCTTTCACTGCTTTTGTAATGGATTTATTCTATCTTAATGCGAAAACATGCGAATCTCTCGTGCGTTCTTGAAAAAGAAACAACTTCACAAGACAAAGCACGGCGACACCAGTTTTGCCTCACAAAATCAAACTACAACCACACAAACATAACATCATCGCCAAACTGACACAAAATTACCATTAAGCCCCTTAACTTCAATAGATGATGTATCGTCGATCTCAAATGCTAGCTTCACGAAACATGAATTCACCTCAAAACATGAACTTAGCCAGCAAATTGTCCTCACATCAATAGGTCATATCACCACATTAACCTTGGAGGTTCTGTTGTCTTGCATTCAGTGCAGATGAAAGACCCCAAAAATTCAAACCAGAAAATTTCATTGCTTTTTGCTGTATTTTTGAGTGTATTTTGGGAACTTTCCTTTTTTGGAAAGTCACCCCGGTCCCCGCTTTCCCTTTTGGGCGCTGCTGCCTTCCCTTCTCCTCTGGCGCCGCCTCCTTTTCCCGCTTCCTTCTTTCCCCAGCGCCCCCTCCCTTTCCTCTCCCGCTGGCGCCCCGCTCCCTCCCTGCCTTCTCCCCACGCACGCGCTAGCACTACGCGCTGCGCCCACGCCCGCATCCGCGCCCCTGGTTTCGCCTCCGACCGCGCCACCCCGCCGTCCCCCGGTCCGAAGCCAGCACTGCTCCGCGCCACGCGTCGCCGCCTCCCACCTTGGGTCCCCACCTGCCAGCCCCTCCCTTCCCTTCCCTTCCCCCGCACGCTCCGCCGGCGCCCATGCCGCCCCGGTCACCCGCTCCTGCGCCGTGCGCTCGCCTTTATGGCTGCTCAGAGGCCGGACGCAGCCCATTGTGCGGAGGAGACTCGCCAGCAACTCTCCCCGTCCTTCTGTTGACCCCGGCGCTGCGCCATTCCTTCCCCCTCACGGATCCGCTCCTCTCCGCTCGGGGCATAAAAGCCACCCCTCCGCTCCCCACTCCTTTACTTCCCAAGCCTCTCTACTACCCCCATTCGCCTCCTATCACTCCAGTGAGCCACCAGAAGCTACCAATCGAAGTCCCGTCGTCCCCACCACCGTCGCCGCTCTTCCCTGCGCCGGCGACCCCGTGAGCCGATCTCCCTCCCCGTTACCCCATTTCTCGATTGCATTCGCTTGAAGCTTCCTCACTACTCCCTAATTGCTGTGGTGTACTTGTCAGGCCAGGAGGAACCCCGAGGAGTCCTGGCATCGAAGCACCCCGCCGGCGGAAGAACCCTCTCCATGGCCAAATCACTCCGAAGCTCCTCCATTAAAACTACCGCCTCGAATGTGAGCTCCCAACCCCACTGACCATGTATCTCTCGTCGATTTGGCTCATTTCGTCCCGATGACCTTAATCGCCACCGTGGAGCCGTTTTTCCCCTTTCTGTTCCCCGCCTCCACCATTGATCTCCTCGCCTTCCAAAGCCCCAAAATGGGTTCTCCGTGTCAAACTCCACCCGTTGGTACCCTCCCTCATCGTCGAAGCCCCTTGCCGTCGCCGGAGAGCAAAGGCGCCACCCCTCTGCCTCATTGTCGCGAGTGCACGGCGAGAGGTAGACGAAGGGAGACGTGGCCCTATCCCCTCCGCCCGTTCCTCCCGTTGCCATATAACACGGGCCGTCAGATGAAGTCCCCTCCCCACCGCCCGATATTCACAACCCCGCCTGCCCTCATCCGTCCGATCTATCTCACCGCATCCCGTCCGCTCACCCCGCCCCGCTTCGCTGCCGTCCGCCCCACCACGCGTTGGCCATCCAGGCCGCGTGGGCGCGCGCTGGAATGGGCCGAGCCCTGGAATGGGCCGAGCCCATGGCCTGCCTCGCCGCACCACGCGCACGCGCATGGCCAGCTCGCCCGCGCATTTGAATTCCCCCGTCGGGCTACACTGTTGCACCGAGGCCGGCCCATCACTGTTTTAATGATTTTTCAGAAGATTTAATCTTTTCTAAAATCCCAGAAAATCCAATTAAATCATAGAAAATCACAGAAAATTCTAAAAATTCCCAAATTTCACCACCTTGCTCCATTTAATGTCCTGAACCCATTTTTGACCTCCATTTTCCCAAATTCATTCCAGAAAAATCCTAAAAATTCCCCATTTGCATCCTTTTGCATTTTACTCCTTTTTAAATAGTTTATTTTTCCTCGCTTGAATAGTTTCAAGCCAGACTTACTTATTTTATGTGTTTGCGCTAGTTTCGGAGATCCCGGAGGTTCAGGTGCAGTCTCAGGAGCCAGGAGCTTCTATGTTCGAGCTAGCCGAGATCGTCCAGATTAACGGCAAGTCGTAACACCTTGATCATATTGTTTTCCCATGTCATTTGTTTATGTAACTATGCTAGTTTCATTAATGCTAGTTGTGAAATGTTAGTTTATGTAAAACAAAAATGTTTAGAATGACTTGCGATATAGATACGACCTACTACCGTTAAATGCCATGCTAAACTTGTAACCCCGCCTTTGTAACCCTAGCTTTATCCTAAGTGTAGTATTATCACATGTAGGTTATTATTATTATCTCATACAAAACTTTACACTACTAAGGTTTGTGGTCGTGGACCGATAGATTTACCTGAACCTAGGGTAGGGTGGTATGGGACACCGTACCCTAGGGTGGTAGTGCAGGTGTGCACATGTTAGGGTAAAGGTGTTGTGGGAAACTGCGAGTCGGTCTACGTCCACCGCTTACCCTTGGTTGGAGGTTGCGGACCTCGTAAAAATATAAGGACTAGGCCCTTGTGCTGAGCAAATGACATAGTACCCGCTCAACCACAAGTGTTGACTTGTCAACCCTGGTTTAGTATCTGCTTAACCTAAGTGAAGCCCTGCATTGGGAGTTGGTACGGATTGCGAATCCGGACTAAGACAACGATAGGTTCGCTCAACTCGGGCCCGACGTTCCGTGGTGGCCAACGGATACCCGAGGTTGTGTTGATTCCGCACCTATCGGGTGGAGTGTATATCGAGGGCTGAGCAGCGAAAAGACCCGGTTCCTTAACTCAGTCATGAGGGTTAAGGGTGCATGTGGGTAAAGTTGAGCAACTTTGCAGAGTCAATCAAATGGTATTCGAATACGCCGTGCTCCCGGTTAATGGAGCTATGTCACTTGGGTGATTCCAGCTGCGAAGCTTAAGTAGTTTTGTAAATGCTTTAATTGGATTAGTTGGTTAATTATATTTTTATGAAAACCCCTAATGTTAAGGAGTAGTTGTATCTCTTTAAAAGTTTTTAAAGACGTTTGCAAGAAAAACTGCATCCACTCAAAGTTAATAAAACAAGTATACTCCCTTCCTTTGTCAATCCGTGCAAAGTAGTAAGTTAGGTTTTTTGTTGTGATTTGCTGAGCTGGTTAGCTCACGGCTTGCTAAAACCATTCAGAAGATCAAGACGTTGGTGAAGGTCTCCCCGTTGAGGAAGCCCCAGAGGATCTCTTCTTCGACGAGGACCCGTGGCTTTAGGTCTTCGCCGCGCTCAAGCAGATCTTGGAGCTTTTGTGATGTAAATATACTCTGGGCTTGCACGCCCCACTGCTGAAAATCGGATGTTAATCCATATGTGAAATATATGTTGGACTTTTGTTGTAAGCATGCAATGGTATACTCTTGCGCGACACTCCATAACTGTTCATGCGTGAATAGTTGCGGAATACCGTGTCCGTATGCGCCCTTGGAAACGGGGGCGTTACAGCAGAGATGCCTCAAACAAGCTGTCTGACTTGACTCGTATCTGCTACGAATTTTTCGCTCTAAAATTGTGATTACCTAATGTAGGTTTTCTCCAGGGACATGGGAATAAAACTAGGGCCTGAGAAAACTAAAAGTATACAGGGGAATTCAGAATACCAACAAGGAGAACCTGAACTTCCCATTGATGGAAGAACATAAACCAGATGTTGGAGCTAAGTAGAAGATATAATTGAGGCAGAGTTGGACAGGCCAAGCGTGCCAGTAAGCTTGCCGAAGATTGATTGTATTTGGGAGCTTGAGGACGCAGGAAAAGGCTGGCGGGGATCTATCTTAGAAGTGTACCTTGATTTTCACCAAAGGGGATTCGGCAAAAAGTTTTGCAGTAAGTTACTTCCTAAATTGCTATCAATGTGTTATCAATGTGTTCTGAGTTGTTTCTCTAAGTAAGAAATTTACATGACCTATGGTTGTTCTTTATTTTTAGATGCACAGCCTGTCAGTTGTTGGCAGTAGGTTTTATTGTGTGTTTCCATTGCGGGGGGAAACCATGAATATCAAAGACGCAACAAGTGAACTTATAAAGGACAATAGAAAGATCCAAGCTATCAGATGTATCCTTGGTTTGAAGAATGGAATGGACTATAAGACCACCGATGAACTGAGATATGGTCAAGTAATGATTATGACCGATCAGGTTTGTCTTAAAGATTCTCTTCTGTATCTATCACAGATTGTGAGACACAAATCTTATTTAATACTTTGTAACTAATAAAATCCCAGGATGATGATGGATTTGCATATAAAGGTCTATTGATAAATCTGTTCAGTAAGATGTGGCCATCTGCTTCAGATTCCCTCTTTGCTTTGGAACATTGTCACATCGATTATAAAGGTAGCCATTTCTTTTATTTACTGGATGAGTTTGATACACATTTTTTTTGTCACAGAAGTTCATTTTAGATAAGTTATTTAGAAGGTGGCAAGATTGACAAATATTGTAACGTTTAAATCTGTTTCAGTAGGCAACCAACATAAGCACAATGGAGACATTATACCTGTACTCCAACATAAGCACAAAGGAGATATCAGACCTCTACTCAAAGTCTTCTTACTAAAATTGAAAATTGGACAATCAATGTTGGAGATACAACTGCCTGGTCCATCAAGTACTACAAGGTATTTCACTCACGTTTTTCTTGTGTTTTTATACCGTGTAACAAGGTTTTTCTTTTCTTTCTTTCTTTTTCTTCTTAATTTTACAATAAGTTTAGCAACTAGTACGGGGCTTAGAAACAAGGTGCAATTCAAGGACTCGCTCTTCACTTATTTATGCTATGTGATTGGTTTGGTTTCTTGGTGTTAATATCAGCGCGAATTTGTCTGATCATGAATCGTTTGAGATCATACAAAATTTAAATGATGCAAGGGTTGGGAACAAGCACTTCTCAATGGGCTATGGAGTATTTTCGTGAGATAAATGATTAAAAAGAGAGTTTGTTTGGGCTGATAACATGGACATAATCATCATTGGCAAAGCTTTGAACAAGCCCCGTGCAGGCAGTAGAAAAATGGATAAAAGAGTGCCAGGTTAGACACATATATCGTGGGTGGATTCTTTTCGATTGCGGTTGATAGATTATGACCACGGCTTATGACTTTTGGTTCTAACGTGAGCATTTGTGTAAACAAACCGAATGTCGATAAACTGTTTCAAAATGCATGTTCGGATAAACTGCTTTGAAAAGACGATGGAGAAACTATTTTATTTGTTTGTTTAGGGAAAACCATAAGCTAAAAACAAGGAGACCATAGCATATGTTGTGTTAAAAGTGATGCCTACGTGTTTGTAGGAAGACTATAGAAGAAAGGAGAAATTACAAGAGGAAGATATTAAGCAAGAAAGCTCTAGAATTCCTAAATATTATATAGAAAGATATTTTAGGTGAGAATTCTATAGTATAGATATTTAGCTTGTAGAATAGAACCTTCATGACCGATATCTTGTAAGTGGTTTGAGTTTTTTTTTAATAAGTGGTAAGAATCCAACAGTAGTCTATGTCTATATAAAAGGGTATCATACCGCTTCCTTGCCACAGAACCATGAAGCCATTAAGTCCTAGGAGTGAAAGTTCTTGATGTATCATAGTTACAAAAATAAAGAGTTGAGTTATCCTTTTGTGTAAGTGTGGGCGTACTTCATAGTACTTAGTGTTTTGAGGTTGTGATTTGGAAGAAGGTGGCTCGGTCGCCAAAATCACAACAAGTCTTGGTTTTCTTGAGTGAGTAGCTCAGTTGCCTGAAAGCCTGATGGTGGCTCTGCCGCCTAAGAGATCCATGGTCGCCATTGTTCCTCGTGTACGAGCAAAGTACTAAGTAGTATGAATGAAAAGTTAAGCAATTTAGCATAGGGTTGGTGTTGCATATGTGTACGTTTTTTTGGTGTGGGTGTCACTAAAGGACCATGTGAGATAGTCCAGGTTAATGTTGCGATGAACCATTGTAATATTTGTGGAGTGGTTAATTGGTTTTGCAAAGATCGCACCATGTCTGGACTCGTTTTGGGCAGAAATTGAGGATTTTGAGATTTGAGTCATGGATTTAGTAGGTTGACCTAAGTCATTGGATTAATGTTGCATGATCCATGTCTTGGCTAATGTAGGTCAAGTTATGAAGAACTTGTGTCTGGAAACGAATTCTTTGTCTTTGGATGTGTATGGTCACTTGGAGTCAACTATGGTCAATAGCGGTGATCAGAGCTAGGCTTATGGAGGAGTCGAGGCACAGAACAATCAAGAATGTGGGGTGAGACGATGAGCTCAAGTATGGCATGAGAAAGGTGGGAATGTTGAAGGCGAGTTTAAACGGCGGGATGACGCCAGGTGGCTTGCACGGGCTAAGTAAGCCATGGTTCGATGGAACTGCAACAGGGAAGACTTGGTGGCATATGGTAAGCTAGTCGTTTACTTACATGTGGCAAGCATGGCGATTGCTTGCAAATGATGGTGCTGACCGGGTCAACAAGGGGTATTATGGTATTTTGATCAAAATAGCAGCAAATGGGTGATGCGTTGGAGAGTGGTTTAGAACAAGATAGAGTTGGTTTGATCAAGACAGATCAAGGTTAAGGATTTAGCGAATGCCCACTTATGTGCTTTGAAAAACGTGCATAAATGAACTTGAGTGAGTAAAACCCATATGCGTGGGGTTAACGGGTTTCTCTCATTGCAATATTAGATAGGATCCATTTTGAGGTGTAGATGGCTAGTTGACCACCTATAAAAAGGGGTTGGTATGGGGATATGTACAGTTAACTATCCAACATTTCTCTCATGTGCTATCTTGTTTAGGGTTACGGTTTGAGAGTGGAGCTCTTCATGTGCTCTTTGTCCTCTAAGATGGAGTGGCTGTAAACTCAACCTTCTGAAGTAAGCAATACATCAATCTTGTCATATTTCTATAGATCCATCTTGATTTGGTTGATTTGCTCTTAATTTGGCCTCAAAGTATTATTTCTTGATCCAAGGGTTTTTGAGTTGATTTCTTTGGTGTTTTGATTTCTTTGGTGTTCTAACTTAATGTGATATGTAGGAATACATCTAGACTCATCTTGGTCATCATCCACCCACGAGCTACTTATATTCACCGATTTTGATTTTGACTCAGTTTTGATGTAACCTTCCAATAAATTAAAAAAGGTCTCATGTTTGGCCATGATTTTTATGATTGTTTATTGGAATAGGTTCACAATACCCTAGACATGACTCTTGCAAAGTTTCACATCATTTGGATTTATAGATCAAAAGTTCCATCTATTTTCATTTTGAATCAGATTTGAAAAATAGACTCTGTTCTGTTCTCTGTCTGAAGTTTCGACCATGTTCAAATCTACGTCCACGTTGATTCCAACCACGATCAGGTCTCTGATCGCAATCACTTCTCTTTTCAACCGCGTTTAGGGCTCCAATTGCTCCGTTTCTTCTCGACCACGTGGGGTTTTTGACTGATCACGGATCGTCGATCTGACTAGTTGATTTTTGAACTGATTTGATGTCATCAGTCTCAGACCACTCGTTGGCTTATGACCACATTGTGTTTTTGACCGATCACTGTTCGTTAACCTCATTGGTCATATTTTCGACCACGTAGGCCTTAGACCATTCGTTGTCTTACGACTACGTTGGGTTTTTGACCTCTCACTGGTTGATGATCTCACTGCTCGTATTTTGACCAGATTTGATCACGTTGGTTTTAGACCATTCGTTGGCCTTCGACCACATTGGTTTGGGGGGAAAAATGTCTAGGCACCATTTAACCCCCCTGTGTTGTCTATCCAGTCCAACAAGTGGTAGCAGAGGCCAATTAGCTCTTTTCAATAGATCTTAACCGGTCTTAAGAGCTATGGTAGCAGACAAGTATTCCACCAAGCCTCCTATCTTTGATGGGGTCGACTATCCCTTTTGGAAGAATGAGATGGAGTCTTATATTCAGACTCAAGGCCATGCGATCTAGAGAAAAGTTAAGCCTCGGTCGTTGTTCCTGTCGATGAACACATCACAACGATAAATACGCCAGATGTGGAGGCAAATGCTAAGGCAAGGAACATCATCATCCAGGGTCTTAGTAGAAATGAGTTTTGTCGCATCTCCCATCTCTCATTGGCTTATGATGTTTAGGTGACCCTTGATGCATACCATGAGAGCACCACCCAAATCATGATTGTCCGACAGGACCAGTACAAGCGAGAGTATAACAAGTTTGAGATGCTTGCTGATGAGTCCTTAGATGAGTGTTTTGGCATATTTCACAAGATTCTGAGCAACCTCCGAGTTGTTAGTCTTACATACTTAGACTAGAACAATGCTCACCAGATGCTTTCTGTCTTGGACCTCAAAGTTTGGGAGACGAAAGTGACCACCATCAAGGACACGACTGACTTGTCGACCTTGACTCTTGATGTGTTGTACTCACGCCTTAAGACTCATGAGATTGACATCATCTCTCGCAAGACGAAGTCACAGTCGATACCTTTGGTCATCGATCCCACTTCTACTTCTAAAGCATCTTTTGATGATGCTTCAGGTTTTTCATTGGCTGCTTTGTGCAAGATGAGTGATGACCAATTTGAGCAGTTCCTAGAGAGTGAGTTAGCCCTCTTAGCTAGAAAAGTTTCTCAGCATACAAGAGGGTTAGAGAGAGAAAGAGAGGAGGTCTAGTCATCTGCTTCGAGTGTGGTGGCCCCAACCATACTTGAGCAAACTACCCCAAGCTGGACAAGGGCAAAAATGACTACGGCGGTGTGAGCAAGAACGACTACATCAGCAAGAACAATAACAAAAAGCCGCCAGCTCGTGATCAAGGCAAGGATAAGAAGTATCGCAACCTTGGCAAGGCCAAGAAGCTCTTCCACGGCATCCTTACCACCTTTGACAACTTCGAGTTCAATGACGTGGAAGGCTGGAGTGATGACGACGGCGAGGATGATCCGTAGAAGGACACCAAGGATGGCGACGACTTCACCGGGATGTGCTTCATGTCTGACGAGAATGGCTTTAGTGATGACGCTCTCTACAGTAACTCTGATGAGGTATGCCCCTTCTACAACTAGTTCAATGATGTTTTTCTTAAGTTAGGAAAGTTTTATACTAGATCTAGGACTAGGTGTGGTGAGTTAGAGGAGGTAGAGAGATTATCACGGAAGCTTACTTCACTTAGATATGCTCTCTCCCGTGACGATTGTAATGTATGTGCTTCTTTATTGGAGATATGAAGAAGCTAAGGACCTCGTATGATAGTACGATTTCTGAGCTAGATTTGTTTAAGGTGGAGAATGTTAGTCTGTTAGCTGAAATAGAGATGGCCAGAGTTGCTCTTCTTTCATCTGATCCTATTGAAATTACATTTTGCACATCATGTGAGGATAAGAATAATGCTTTTAGAGGTCTCTATACCATACTTCTTGACCTGCCTAAAACATGTGAAAGTTGTAACGAATTAAAGATTAACTTAAAGAATGCGGATCATAAAATTGCTGAAATACAAGCTATTTTGCTTGAGCGTATTGTTTCTTGTGCCAACTACCCAAAATTAACTGCTGAAATTGAATCAATTTCTAAGCAATTTCAAGAC
Organism: Dendrocalamus sinicus; assembly: GCA_036346575.1. NCBI lineage: Eukaryota > Viridiplantae > Streptophyta > Magnoliopsida > Poales > Poaceae > Dendrocalamus > Dendrocalamus sinicus. The sequence goes on along the minus strand of CM070653.1, from coordinate 5,461,898 downwards.
ATGTGTGATCACAACAAGAAAATAGCTCAATATGCTTCTAACGCACCTGTTAGCTCACCATGCAATAATTGTAAAAAACTAAACTCTGAATTGATTACATTGGATGAAAAACATGTGTGAAGCAAACTAAGGATCTACTAGAGAAGCCATAATCTGCTTGCTCTTTCTGTGCTAAAGTAGATGAGAAATCTAAAGAAATACAAGAGACTTTTAGGAAGACTTATGAGGACCAGATGGCTAGGATTAGAACTGCCCCCTGCGTGTCTTGCGAAGCCCTCAAGGATGAGGCAGCCATGCACAAGGAGAGATATGCACATGCTATTCGATCTTCTGCTTCTGGCTCTTCTTCCTCTTGATGTGGCCAAGAGGAAGACACAAGATCAATCAAGTTCTCGTGATTGCAGTTCTGTCCACAAAGTTTATGAAGTTCTCAACGTCAATTCTGAGATTTCTAAGACACACAAAATACATATTTGGAAATCTAATGAAGTCTACTTTCCAACAAATCAAACGGCGCTTGATTTGGAGCTTCCTACACAAAGTTATAGCAATTTCATTGGAAGTTGCATGAGCTGTCCGGAGAGACGCGCGAGACTTGCCAAATATAAGGAGTCCGAGTATTGCAATGCAAGTAAGGATAAAATCCGACCACACCATGGCTTTCTAAAGGTTGAGAAGGATTCTTTTTCAGGTTCCAAATAGATTTGGAAGCCCCTTGAACAAAAAAAACAAAACATATAAAGATTTGAAACCGATTCGGACTCGGATTGGGACAGCTGGCAAGACCGATACTAAAACGTCTATAACTTTCACAAACGGAGTCCGATTTGGGCGTTCTTGGACTCGTTGGAAAGAAATTTTGAAGCCCCACACAATGGATGAGGTGCCAGCCACGGAATCCTCATGGTTAAGTCGCAAATTGAGAGAGAAACCAGAGGTATTAGTTTAGGTATTTCCTTTTTGGTTCGTATTGGAGTTTGTTTAGTGCGTGAGTTGTAACCAAGGCCGTGCATTGTGCACCAATATAAGGCTAGGGCCTTAGCCCCATTGTAACTCAGGCTATGATATGATAAGTTTTTAGACTCGTGAAATAAAGGAGAAAATCGCCATGATAGTTGGTGGCGGCCAAATTGCGTGATTGCAAGGTTTTCTCGTTTGGAGTTTGCGAAGTTGGTGCAAGGCAAGAATAGGAGATTCTTGAGATTGCCCATCGAATCTACAAGGTTCATCTCTTCTAATTCGTGTCTTCTTGCTGAATTCACAGTTTGGGGAGTTCGGCGGATTGCTTCTAGTGTGCGCCTTGTATACTAGTACAAATTGCCTTTATCAATATTGTTTGCTGTATCAAGACAAGGAGAAGGCTCTATCCAAGGAGAAGGAACCTCGCTGATCGTACCGGGAAAGATCGGGCTATCCCTACGCATCAACTAATCCTTAGTTGGTCCGCATCATCGTGGTATCAGAGCATGGTTAATCACGGTACGAGGTTGTTGAATTTTTCTTAATGGCGGGTTCTATGAAGACTGAAGATGGCGAGGCGCGACATAATCATGCCGAGCTAATTTGGGAGGTGCCCCAATATGCGGCGTCTTTGCCGCCCGAGGTACGAATTGGATTTGAAGCGACACGTGACTACTTCTTGAGTTGTCACCGGAAGCTTGAAGGCAAGGTTGATGATTTGGGGGCGCGAATTGACGCGTTGACGGAGGCGATACGCGTCCAGCCACCACAATTTCAGCATGCTGAACGGGAACCTCAATATCCCGAACGGCGTGCACTGTACGAAGACGACGAACACAATGAGGTTTTTGATGGTGCAGCAGGCTTTGCTCCACAACCACGCCGTGCTCAGGACTACCGTGGTGCTGACCGTGGTAGGGACATGCGTGGCAGAGGTGCTGCCCGTGGTGGAGGTATGCGTGATGGTGTTGGATTTGCACAGCGTGTTGCCGTGGATGATGGAATTGGGCGGATAAAAATTTCTATCCCATCATTTAATGGTAAAGCTGAACCAGAAGAGTACTTGGAGTGAGAGATACATGTCGAACAAAGTTTTGACAGCCATCACTATACTAAGGATAAGAAGATTCGTTTGGCGACAATTGAGTTCACCGGATATGCTCTTGTTTGGTGGAATCAATTATGTCGCGTAGGAGCTCGTCCGAATACTTGGGTACAATTGAAGAATATTTTGAGGCGGCGTTTTGTCCCAGCACACTACACTAGGACCTTGTACAACCGGCTACAACAACTACGCCAAGGTAATTCTAGTGTTGATGAGTATTATAAAGAGATGGAGATGTTGATAATCCGTACAGGAACAGAGGAGCATGATGAGGCTACTATGGCACATTTCTTTAATGGGTTGAATGAGGATGTGCAAGATAGGGTGGAGATGGTCCATTACTACAACATCCAAGACTTAGTGCATCAAGCTGAACGTGCTGAACAACAATTGAAACGCAAACAAGCCAAGGGAGGACATGCCAACACTCAAACAAACCCATGGAGGCGTCCATCACAGCAAGGCGATGATGTTGGTTCACACTCCAAGGTGGCGACATCAAGTCGTTCAAATGGGGCTCTTTCAAAGGTGGCAAGCAACAGAGGTAAAGAAGCAACCAAATCTGATTCTAGCACGTTCTCCACCGCTAGAACAAGTCAAATTGAGTGCTTCAAGTGTAAGGGCAGGGGTCACATGATGAGGGATTGCCCAAATGCAAGGAAGGTGTTACTCACACATGAGGGATATGCCACGGAGGGCGAAAGCGAGGAATCTGAACATGACGATGAGAAATTCAATGATTCTTCGCAAGACGTTGTGTATTTTGATCCTGAGGTTGGTCCAACTTTGATGACTCATAAGGTGGATGGTGACAATAAGCTAATTGTTGAGAAAGGACAGCGACGTGGTGTTTTTCAAACCCAATGCATGATCAAAGGCAAACGGTGCAAGCTTATAATCGATGGTGGAAGCTACAACAATGTGATCAGCAAGGACGTAGTCGATGCACTCTCATTAACCACATGGCGTCATCCTAAGCCATACTATATGCAATGGCTTTACAATGTTGGTAAGCTGAAAGTTACTCATAAAGTTCACGTGCCGTTTTCAATTGATGGATATGAAGACAAGGTGGAGTGTGATGTCGTAACTATGCACATGTGTCACATCATGTTGGGGCATCCGTGGCAGTTTGATCGCAATGTTACACACCAAGGGAGAGCTAATCGCTTCACTTTTATGCATAAAGGTGTATTTCAATCTTTGCTGCCCAAGAGAGATGAGGAGATTATTTCTGACATTGCCATCAAGGGCAAGGAGCTTGTGAAGATTACCACGAAACCGAAGACGGTTTCGCTTGAAGGGGGAGGGGATGATGTGGCCAAGAGGAAGACACAAGATTAATCAAGTTCTCATGATTGCAGTTCTGTCCACAAAGTTCATGAAGTTCTAAACGTCAATTCTGAGGTTTATAAGACACACAAAATACATATTTGGAAAGATAATGAAGTCTACTTTCTAACAAATCAAATGGCGCTTGATTTGGAGCTTCCTACACAAAGTTATAGCAATTTCATTGGAAGTTGCACGAGCTGTCCGGAGAGACGCGCAAGACTTGCCAAACATAAGGAGTCCGAGTATTGCAATGCAAGTAAGGATAAAATCCGACCACACCATGGATTTCTAAAGGTTGAGAATGATTCCTTTTCAGGTTCCAAACGGATTTGGAATCCCCTTGAACAAGAAAACAAAACATATAAAGATTTGAAACCGATTCGGATTCGGATTGGGACAGCTGGCAAGACTGATACTAAAACGTCCATAACTTTCACAAACAGAGTCCGATTTGGGCGTTCTTGGACTCGTTGGAAAGCTATTTTGAAGCCCCACACAATGGATGAGGTGCCAGCCACGGAATCCTCATGGTTAAGTCGCAAATTGAGAAAGAAACCAGAGGTAGCAGTTTAGGTATTTCCTTTTTTAGCTCGTATTGGAGTTTGTTTCGGCCTTAGGCCAAGTAGTGCGTGGGTTGTAATCAAGGCCGTGTATTGTGCACCAATATAAGGCTAGGGCCTTAGCCCCATTGTAACTCAGGCTATGATATGATAAGTTTTTAGACTCGTGAAATAAAGGAGAAAATCGCCATGATAGTTGGTGGCGGCCAAATTGTGTGATTGTAAGATTTCCTCGTTTGGAGTTTGTGAAGTTGGTGCAAGGCAAGAATAGGAGATTCTTGAGATTGCCCATCGAATCTACAAGGTTCATCTCTTCTAATTCGTGTCTTCTTGCTGAATTCACGGTTTGGGGAGTTTGGCGGATTGCTTCTAGTGTGCGCCTTGTATACTAGTGCAAATTGCCCTTATCAATATTGTTTGCTGTATCAAGACAAGGAGAAGACTCTATCCAAGGAGAAGGAACCTCGCTGATCGTACCGGGAAAGATCGGGCCATCCCTACGCATCAACTAATCCTTAATTGGTCCGCATCACCTCTCCTTCTGGTTCCTCATTCTCTCGTTCTCCCTGTTCTTCATGTGCCTCTCTTTTTCGGAAGTGTAAGTACCTCATGAACACTCATGAAAATTTTGTTGGAGGCAAGAAAAGGCTCAATCTTATTCTAGATAAATCTAAGATTTACAAGTTTAATCAAGGTCTAGGGTATGATTTCTTAGAGAATGTGAGGAAACATCCACCTGCTGTTGTTAGAACTGCAGCAGCAGGCGTGATCGAAGTTGCACCCGAGCCTAAGAGTTTAAGTCTGTGGGCTTTGTCCAGGGGATTTTTGACAGTAAGATTGTGCCACTTGCTGCTTTGACCTATCAGAAGGTGAAGCCTCATCATGCTGCTTCGACCTCTCAAAAGGCGAAGCCTCATCTTACTGCTTCGACCTCTCAGAAGGCAAAGTATCATTGCATCTTCTATCAGAAGGATGGACATGTGATTGAGTTCTGATTTAGTCCAAGATTGCGCGAAGGGACCGTGTTCATGCTCTTAGGCAGTGGCGAAGCCAGAAAAAAAATCAAGGTGGGGCTAAGGCATCAAGCTAGATTGTCACAAATACAATATTTTACTTTTGCTCAATTAAAATTCATGTATGAATAGAAGAGAAATAAAGTAAAAAAGAGAGAAATACAATGAAATTATGAAATTATCTCAGTAATAGAAAGTACATCCTAAAAATATATAAATATACATGCGGAGTTTAATCCTACCTTATTATTAGTTTTTTTTTCATTTGTAGAATTTGCCCAATGTCTGCTTCAATGAGTATTCTACTTTTTGGCTTTAACAAATGAAGTCTGATTCCACGTAAGTTCTTTTTAGCAAGACTGTTTGGACACCGAACGGAGAGCTTGATACCTTTCTAGTATTTTTTATTTCTTTTCCTCTTTTTTGCTGTTAACCATTTGTAATTTGCCATCATAATGATATCTCTTAAGCTTAACCTATATAATATATTCTTGCCAAGGAGGAGAGGCTGAAGCCTAACCAAGCCTCCCCCTTGGCTACGCCCCTGCTCTTAGGGGTATTCAGGGGCAGCCCTAGACCCAGAGTGCTCCTACGACCAACACAAGGTCCAGAGTTGTAGATAGCTTTTCTGAGGTGCTTGGTTCTAGGTAGCGTCGAGGACTCAGTTTTTAGGCTCTTTGTGTTTTTGGTCCTTGAGTTGCCTCTGGTCAGGGTATCCACCGTCCTAAGGATATTTCTTGTTTTCCCCGTCGAGATAGCTATCTGCGGTGTGATCAGCATACTGCTGTAGGTCAAACCCGCTCTTTAATAGCGGTCAGACCTAGCAGAGGCTTGAGGTCTGCACCTAGACCTTCTGGTTCTGTGAGAGGTGGAGAGCATAGGGTAGCTAGAGGCTAGTCGTTTGTTTCTGACTGCATCTTTTGCTCATCACGTGACTCAGTACTGGGTTCTTAGATTTGTTCTTATTTACCCTAGTACTGAGCCACCGATGATGTCTTCTCACTGTCTCAGGTTCGCTGGGTTGGGAAGGGAGAGGTTTGGCTTGTCGACTCCAGCTATTCTCGACACATGATCGGAGATTCCCGTTGGTTCTCTTCTCTTGTTTGAACTCCAGGTGATGAGACGATCACCTTTGGAGACGCTTCTTCTGGTTGAGTCATCGCTAAAGGTATTATGCGTATTAATAATTTTTTCATTCTTAAGGATGTTGCCTTAGTAAGTAAGCTGCATTATAATTTGCTATCTATTTTCAGCTTATCGATGACGATTTTGATGTAAGTTTTAAGAAAAATGCTTGCAAAATTCTTGATTCTTCGGGGGGGTCTGGTTTGCAGGATTTCTAGGTTTGAAAGGATCTTTTGTGCTGATTTTGTTGAGTCTTTTGGTGATTCTCTCAAGTGCTTAGTTGCTTCAGAGTCTCGTGATCTCTCTTGTTGGCATTGGAGACTTGATCATTTGACCCAAGTTAGCGGCCACGGTCTCATACGTGGTCTACCCAAGTTCAAGATGGTCAAAGACTTAGTTTGTGCTCTGTGCAGGTATGACAAGATGGTTGCTGCTTCTCATCCCCCAGTCACTGTGACTATGACTGATGCACCAAGATAGTTTATTCATATGGACACTGTTGGACCAGTTAGAGTGCAGTCGGCTGGTGGGAAGTGATATGTTCTTGTCATGGTTGATGACTTTTCGAGATTCTCTTGGGTGTTTTTCTTATCTTCGAAGGATGAGACTTTTAGTCAGTTTGGGGGTTTATTTGATAGGTTGTATGTTGAGCTCCCTAGTGTCTAACGAGGATCCACAGTGACAATGGCACAAAGTTCGAGAACTCCTACTTTGAGAGTTTCTGTGATGAGACAGATGTAGAGCATCAGTTCTCTTCTCCTCATGTCCCTCAGCAAAATGGCGTTGTGGAGAGAAAGAACTGTACCTTGGTCGAGATGGCCAGGATGATGCTAGATGAGTATGCTACACCTAGAAAGTTTTGGGCTGAGGCTATAGCCACCGCGTGCCATGTTTCAAATAGAGTTTTTCTGAGGGCACACTTGCATCACAGTTCTTATGAGTTGAGGTATGGGTGAAAGCCCAATGTCTTACATTTTCGTGTGTTTGGTTGCAAGTGTTTTATTTTGAAGTTTGGGAACCTAAATAAGTTTAAGTCATGCTCATCTGATGGTATCTTTCTGGGTTACCCAACTTCTTTGTGGGGATATAGGGTCTAGAACTGCGAGTCTAATAGGATTATAGAGACCTGTGAGGTGACTTTCGATGAAGCTAGTCCTGGCACTAGGCCCGACATCTCAGGTACAGTAGTGCAGTCTGAGACCATCTTTGTAGATGATGAGAAGGATGGAGATGAATATTCTTTACCTGATCCAGTCCATCCTTCTCTTGTGGTGCCTGCTTCTACCGTTGCGCCTAAGAGAGATCAGTCTTTACCTTCCAGTTCTTCTGGCGCAAGTGGCTTTGCTCCTACCTCCGCAACTCATGAGGTAGAGGTCACTTCTTCTTCCCATCCAGGACCTCCCCCATCGCATTCAGTGTCATCATCCTCCGGAGCAAATCATAAGAGATCTTCTTGAGCGTGTTATGCGTTCAAAATCTGGCTTATCTCCTTTCTGTCTTCATTCTACCTTTGTCGCCTCTTTCAAGCCCAAGGATGTTTGTTATACACTCTCTGATGAGTCTTGGGTCATTGCTATATATGAGGAGTTAGAAAATTTTGAGAGGAACTAGGTCTGGTCGCTTGTTGAGTCCCCTAGTGGTCATAATGTCATAGGAACCAAGTGGGTCTTCAAGAACCAAGTCGATCTCCGACCACGGTGATCTCTGTCCGACAGTCGATTTCCGACTACGTTGGGATCCGACTGGTTGTCGATCTCCGACTACGGTGAGATCCGTCTGACAGTTGAGCTCCGACTATGTACGTTGGCTTCCGTCTGATAGTTATAACTGACCATGTTGTTTTTTTGACGAGTAGTCGTAGCTCTGATCTGGTCATATTGAGCTCTGTATTCCTCTGTTTTTCAGGTAGACTTCATATCTCAATCTTCATAGCTTTATAACTATCGGAGTAAAGGATTTGTGAGTATTTGCGGGAAAAATTTCTAGGCACTATTCACCCCTTCTGCTGCTTATCCGGTCCTCCAGTCACAGTTGAAGCGGTATCACACCGTTTGCTCACCTGCAAATAGGAAGGATACTCCTATGATTGCAAAGGAGGAGTTTAAGGTAAGTGATTTTCTTAGTATGCCTAGGCTCTGTTTTGGTGAGGACAGAGCTGTCTCGAAGGGACTATCCACTCTCTCTTCAACTTCTTGGGGAATGTCAACCATGCCTGACTTGAAGAGTAGCTACAGTAATGCAATTCATGCAAGCATGCATAGGCCTATTTCCAGCTCAAGTCTTATGGGTATTAGTGCATCCCAACATTTTGACGTAAGCATCTGAGCATATCCTACTGTAAACCCTTTAATTTGATAGTGCGTTTAGTTTATGATAAATAGAGGCATATATGTCAACTACAATATCTTTTATCTGTAATAGTCTTAAAATATATGTTGCTTGTAGCATGCGCATACACATCTTCCTATCTTACTTGATGTATTTTCTTTGTATCAGCGGAACTGATTTTAGATTATGGCAGGTAAATGCCTGTATTATCTTTAATATACGGGTTTGTACATGTTAGTATCTTATTGCTAATTAGAAAGTTTCAAGTAAAGTGTGCTCACTAAGGTATAGTTAGGCGTTGTCGTGCTGCAAAATCTAATTATTTAAGAGAATCTTTACCAATTCTAGTAAAATATTCTGTCATGGCTCTAAAAATGTGGTTATTATAGTTATTATATTCAAATAATAAAACTGCATATTAAACACCACCGCAATGCCAAATTAAGCCTAACACTACTGTGTAGAAACATATGCTGGCAGGGGCAGAACCAGGCCTCGGGCTATGTGAGCTATAGCCCAAGGCATGGAAACCAAAACCCATGAAAAATGTTGACTTAGGTGTGAAAGATTAGGAATAAAAGCCCATGTCGGCTCAAAACTAGTTGGCCTAGCCCGGGGCTTGGGCTGAGCCTGGTTCCGCCCCTGTATGCTGGATATATGGCTCCTCAAACATGAAATTACGAGTAGAATGATATGGGCATGCATTGTTGGTCCATTAGCTTATGATAAGGAAGTGATGATCTAGTGATGGATTCCCGCTTACATCATCTTTTGATACTTCAATCAGATTGATGGTCTAAGACCATCCATATCTATTAATAAATGAAACTTTAGATGGTGGATCTACATGTATAACCTTCTCAATTTCATAACTTTTTGATATGAATATGATTAAAAATAGAGTACACTGTACATTATACAATTTTAGTTTCATTTTTTTGTAAAACAATCCTTGTGCCTCACTTGCATCTTTTGATGATTGGGGTGTTATTGTAGATTATAAAACCGAAGGCGGTGGAGAAAAAGAAAACGAAACTATCAGCATAATTAACTCTCTAATAGGATACTGTGTTGTTTTCTTGTCCTCCACCACTTATAAATTCCAATTGGCATGGTAAAATGTTGCTGTAGATATTAAACCATCTGTGTGCTTCAGATGCCACTTAAACTAGATCCCATAAAATCTACTGTACAAAGTATGATGCCAAAGCAAGCAGGAATGACTTTTGGGTAAGCATAACTTGTCCCTTATGCATCATGTTAATACACTATGTTGTTTTTGTCAGTGTTGGATACCAATATAGGATAAGGAGCAGGTACAATACTAGGTGATGTATGACTAGCAATAATTTGTATAAGTGATTCGATTCATTGAGAGGTTAAACGACTTAATTACTGTAAACCAGCAGCATGTCTTCCACTGTTTCAAGTACAGAAAACCAACAATATATAATTATGTACTTGCAAAGATTCATGTTACATGTTTACTTGTAAAACCTTAGAAGCATGAAACCTATACATAATACACCATACTATATTACTGTAGCATATAGGTTAGAAAGATTGATAAAGAAAATTCACATGTTTTGTAAGCTGTAGTCTGCAACGATGTATCATCCAGTAGGTTGTACCCTGTTAAATGTCATAGTTCTTCTGATGTGAATTCTTTCATCCAAGTTTACTCTGATAATGGCCTAGTGGCTGAGTGCTTATGAGTAATGGATTTGTGGGATCCAAATCTTGCTCAGAAAAATGGAAAACTTCCAAAAATCTTATATTAATAGCCTGTCTGTTTCAGCCTCTTTTGCTGCCATATGCATATGTATCGGAACAATTTCCATCTCAATGTAAGAATTATTTGGTTGAATTTTATGTTTTCATTAACTAAATTCTGTGGTGGCAGATCCAATCCCGCAGAATACAATTATGAATGGTTTTGCACCAATTCTCACTTTACATGGAAAGGTTTTGCTTAGTGTCTTGCTTCTTATAGATGCCATCTCTAATTATTTGTTTAATTTTTGATGTGATTGGTAATATATCCATTTTGGCATATGCATTGTGAGGTGCACTTGTAGAAAAGCAATGCAACAATTCTTTCAACTGTCAGAGTAGTGAGGTGATGGTTTTGCCACCTCTCACTTTGTGATCAGATTTGTGCTCTGCGGCTATTGTTTGTTATGCATCTGTTGTCATGATTCGCCAAGATAAGAACTTCACTGACACTAACCATTTAAACCAATATCTGTCATTTTAATATGCTGTTCCAGGTTAAGATTCTCTTATCACTATCCAGCAGGGATACCAAGAAGTCGTTATCACTGCTCCAATTGTGCATTTTATTCCTCTTCCTTTTCAGCATTTATTGAAAGTAGTGGATGGGACCAAACAAATAAAATACATAACTATAACCGAAAAATCATGGAAGTAGATGCTAGAAGTGGAATAAATGGAGAATTTCCTGTCCACCATGCACCTTCTTTTTTTATCATGCAGTTCTCCATTTGGTTTCAGTGTGAAAGCATGGTGATGCCACTGTTTCTCTTCTTCCTTTTTAGCAGGATGCCCATTTCGTCCATTTGCAGGCTATGTCTCACATCCAATCTTTGTTTTTAGCCTTTTCTGACAACGTTTCAGGGCATGTGAGATGTGGCGAAAAAGGTACAGATCTGTCTGAGCTGCCAAGTTTTTATGATCTTGCATCTTTTCCTTGCACCCTAGATGCCTCTAGATGGTTTTACAATCTAACTGATTTAATTACAGGAAGATACAGCCTATAACTAACTGAATATCGATGTTGATAATCTTAGATATATATACAAGCATGTGTTTTTTAAAAAAATTGTCCAATGTTGTAATTGAAGTGTACCTTTTCATTGTTTTCATGCAATGGTTCTGTGTGATGTTTCAGTTCCCACTGTTCCTATCTTTCTGAGGAAGTGGGAAGTGACTTTCAACAGCCAGCTAGCGACTTTTTAACAGTCAGTTTCATTCTTAGGTCTCGTTCGAAATAACTTCTGGCTTTTAGCTTTTAGAAGTTGACTTTTGAACAGAATGACTTCTCAATATAGTTTCTATAAGTTATTTATAGGAGTCACCATAGGAGTCATTTTGAATAGAGTGACTTCTCAACGTAAGTGTCTTTTACTCCCTAAATCTCTCTCGCAATCAGCCGAAAGCTAAAAATCACAACACTTTTAAACATATTTTCTTAAAAAATATTCTCCAATCATTTTCTGGTTTACATGCTCATTTCTGGTAGTGTCAAGTATGTATCTGTTCTACAAGTACCAATCCATCCATAACATTGGAGTGTTGGAGCTGTAAACTCATTAACGATGAAAAATTGTTATGCTTCAAGAAAATTCAGCTGTGTTCGGAATTATGATTTCCAGGATACTGCAATTATTCCTCGAAAAGGATAATGTTTCCTATGGTAAAACAAAGGTTGTTTTAGGGTCATCAACTTGTAGGTTTTTATATCCAATCAGATGCTTATTCATTTTCTACTTATGCTGTAATTTTGAGTATTTTTTAATGGGAACGTTAGTCCTGTGGTCTTCAATTTCCTTTGGGGAGGGCTTTACTTGGTTTTTGGCTGATTGTAGAGGTGCTAATTGAGTCTGGCAATATTGTCTTCTGTGTAACATAGAATGGCCTCAATCTTGAACGCAATGTGCAATCGTCTAAGTTTGTCAAGAACCAATGTTTAGAGGAAGTTTGCCCAGAGTTTAGTACTGCCAGCTATCTGTTATTTAGTAAATTAAAAGGAAAATTTCTTTATGTTAAATACTGGCAGGGAATTTCAATGGTTGATGTCATTTTAAAGAGACACTGAAATTCCTCCATAAACTCATTGTAGTAGAAGATATCTTGTAAAGTTAAGAACTTATAGATTTGGTAAATCTGTCCTCCTTATATTAAATGGTCATCAATCACTAATAAACTTTGATGGCTCGCATCGTGTAATAGTGAGATTGGCCGAATCCTGACTCCCTGACAGTTATTTGCACATCCTTTTTTTAGGGGTATAATGCAGACATACACAATCCACACACACCACACACATACACGTGTGCATCCTCTACACACGCTAGGATCTAATCAGAGGCTCCACAACCTCCAAAGCATAGATACGCATTGTCCCACTGAACACGCTTGCGTGTGTACCCTCTCTAGAGGGATCGAACCTAGGCTGGAGGGGCGAACAGCCTCGCTTCCTTCCACTGAGTTATGGCTCAAGTCTCTATTTGCACACACTTTGTGGATTTGAATAGTAGTAGTTTCTTTATTTATACATGATACTAACAGTGTAATTATTAGTGATATATCCTAGAGGTTAACATAGTGATGATTATATCACTTCTATATTTTATGATCTTTTGAATAATATGTTGTTTTATCATCGTATTGATCAACAAGTATGTGACTTATTTGTGAAATATTTTATTCATGCTTTGATGTAATTCTAAATTATCAATGACCTTATATAATTATGTGGGGGCATTTATAATTTATAGATCAACACATGTATTAATTGATGATCATATTTCATGGATCATGGGTATGGGGATATCAAATTAATAATGTAGACACATATTAGAGAATATAGTGTTGGATTGATCCACCTTGAGACATTGTTGAAATTGTTATATTTTTGTGTCATGAGTTAGCCTCAAGTACTGATGATGTATAATCCTTATACCTGAGATCAGTATAGTTTTCTATATGTGTAATAGCATAATTAGGGCTTACCAAACGCTACTCCGTAACTGGATAGTTATAAAGGTAACTTTCGGATATACTATGAAACATGCGAAGAAATATGACTGGTCGGATACAAGATTTGCCTCTCCTATATGACAGGAGATATATCTTCGGCCCCTTGATGCGGTCGGATAAAGGAAGTGCATAGTTATGCCACAAGTGGTCAAAAAGTCAACCACATGAAGTTATTCATCACTAAATCAGGAAAAGATTGAACAGTGCATGGATGACACGTTTCTCACCTAGAATTCAATCAGGTATCATGAGACAAAAGGAGAATACATAAACAAGTCGTTAAGTCTGACTAGATACGATCTAATCGTATGGGTATACTAACTGGTCATAAGTTGGTCGAACATATCACAAACTGGTCTGCGAACTAGTCGCATAAAGATATAGACTGGTCATAACCAGATACGAACTGGTCATAAGGAGTTATAAATTGATCGTGAATGACTAAGATCTAGTTGCAGATTATGTTGCATAAGATTTGTCCAGTTTATTATGTACATTTAGGAGTTGATATGTTCTGCTAGGAATCGCTACTAACCAATGATTGGAAAGGTGTTTTTGGGTTACAATCAAATATACATGATTCCATAGGGTATACATTTAATAGGTTAGAACAATAAGGGTCCAGATGATAGACCCTTTGTGGCATATGATCTTTACTTGTATTGGATAAGGATCCGGTTGGATGCTCTTTGAGTGGGATACATCTCTACTTGTATTAGATAAGGATTATATTAGAGGCTCTATTTAAAAAGGTGCATGTGTTATGTGTTAAATAAAGAGAGATTACATCGCCCACCGAAATCCTAGCCGTCCCCTTACAAATCCCTTGCTGTGTGCACTGGTTCTAGAACATCGGCACACAACGTTTCTATTCCTAAATGTGTAGGATTTGGTAGAGGCGCAATTGCGACTAATGCGCTGATTGGGATGATCCAAAGAGAAGACAATTGGCTCATGAAGATCAACTACCGCTGTTGGATGATCGACTACTTCCACTACACCAATGCACGTTGTATTGAACCGGGCTGCTTCAATTCTTCTTTCGCTGCATTGCACGTCAAGTGATAACGATCCATGATCTCTTACTTGTATGACTTCCTGAGTGTAGCCTATCCGTAACCCCAACAGTAATTGCATAGATATATAGATTAATTATCTAGTATCTAGAAAGGTTTATTGATCTCATTTCTAGGTTTGCTTTTTGGGAACAAGTTCTAGGGTACTATAGTTCTGCACATTTCTGCCGTGTAGCGTCATCATATTCTTACGTTTCTCTTGCTGTCTAGAGTAGAACCACAAACCATATGAAATAGAGAACTCATAGAGCAACTTGCAGCCTCGAGTTATTTTTCAACATTTTCATGAAAAAGAAAAGTACCTTTTCTTTTTGTTATGCTTTATTCACTGGAGGACATTATCAATGTAGAATAAAGATTTTGCATGCTATAAAAAAAATTCTGTTTCCCCGCTATATATACACCCCCCCTTCGGTTTGCATGTCTCATTGCGGCCATCTCAGTTCTCTCTACCTGCTTGTACCGATCTCTAAGCTAGCCAAATATGGAGTACTCAAATTTGCGTCGCCAAATCATCTTCATGAAGAAAAGTTTTTTTGATCAGGTTTTATGGCTTCCTTTTTGTTTCATTGGAAACCTGGGATTGTAATGAATTACCGTATTCCACCTATTAAGAACTTTTCTTCTCCAGAGCTGTAAGTTTCGACAGGATAATCAGCTAGTAGGCAGAATTATTTTGTTCATGCTTTGTCTTCTGATAGCATGATGGCACCTCTGAACGTCTCCAGATGACATGGTCCACTGAAGCTCTAAAAAAAAACTTGATCTACCAGTGTTGCCAGATATGCGGAATTTATACAGTGTCTTTTCTCTTGTGGCCAGGCTCAATGGACCCTTCGCTGATTCTTTTTCAAATTTTGACTTCATTTGCAACTACATAACTCATTGAGTTAGATAGTAATCTGGTATAATGGGCAATGCCCACTTGGCACCTATCTAGCTTCCCATCTAGAAGTTATGCAAAATTTTTGCTACATCACATACGCATGCATTATGATAATGAATTTTTAGTAGATAAATGAGAAAGGATGTAATAGACCATACAGAATAGCAAACCACTTTCTTTATTTTCTTTGCCCTATTCCTTTGAGAATATACAAAAAAGTTGGGGTTTTCAAACTTTAGAGTAATCATAGGGTAGGATCATTTTGATGACGCATTAGTATCTTCTAGGCAAATATTAGAGTGCCCTTTATACCTAGCTAGGTTGAAGTCTAAAACCACTTGCTGGAACTGACTTGTTTGATCTTTGACCAATTATCTTGATTTACCCATGTAAATTAGAACTTTATTTGTATTCCATGGACCGCGCAAAAGGTAATTTTTGTTACATTTTGGACCCTGGCCGCATGCTTAGGTCCAACCGAGTTTACCTCCTGAGCCACAGGTCTAAATGGGCTAGACACAACTAAGCCCATGGAGCAACAGAGCAATAACCTTATAAGTGGTATTGGACCTTCTCCCCCCAAAAGACTAGTCCAATGGGTGGAGATTCTCTCACACTTATAAGTTGTGATTTCTCATCTCTCACAATCCATGTGGGACTATTCCTAACAATCTCTCCCTCGATTGGGCACTTTTGCAACCATGAGGTCCAAGAAGATGTTAGGCACCTGGACTCTGATACCACTTGTTACATTTTGGACTCTGGCCACATGCGTAGGTCCAAGCGGGTTTACCTCCTGGGTCACAGGTCTAAATGTGCTGAATACAACTAAGCCCATAGAGCAACAAAGCAATAACCTTATAAGTGGTATTGAGCCTTCTCCCCCCAAAAGACAAGTCCAATGGGTGGAGGCTCTCTCACACTTATAAATTGTGCTTTCTCCTCTCTCACAATTCATGTGGGACTATTCCTAACAATTTTTTGTGGTGGATTTTTTGCTTCTTTGTTTTGCTTTTTAATCTACATCCTCCTATTCCCGCAGGGTGACCTTGATGAGCAGTTTAATCAGCTGGAAGAACTGCAGGATGAATCAAGCCCCAATTTTGTTGAGGAAGTTGTGACTCTGTTCTTCAAAGATTCGTCAAGATTGTTGACACACATAGAACAAGCAATGTAAGTAATGTCTGAAATCAGACTATGAATGATTGATTGGGATTTTTTTGGCACAATGTATACACATGATTTTATAGGCATATAATATCAACTACAAAAGGAGTCCTGTTTAGTGCATTCACTTTACAGTTTATTTTGGTGCAGTGAGAAGTACCCTCAGGATTTCTACCGGTTAGATTCTCTGGTGCACCAGCTCAAAGGCAGCGGATCCAGGTATAGAACCGGTGAATTTGCTCAGAAAACAGTGAATAAAATTTTTGAAGGTCTCATATAAAATCCTCCCATTCAAGCTTTAAGAGTGCTTAGTGATGTGAAGTAACAAATATTATTACTTTATTAGTAAATAGGAATGATGTCACCGACAGCTTCCCTTCTTTTGCCTGCCTCGTGTATACAAATTCGCTAAAGGTGGCATGTGTTTGGCGCAGCATTGGGGCATTGAAGATGAAGAATGAGTGCTCAGTGTTTAAAACATACTGCAATGACAAGAATCTGGAAGGGTATGCATGACTGTTACTCTCTGTCTGCACTCATCGCTATGCAATGTGCTCACCCGTTGTAGTATGTCCATGTTTGTGCTCAGATGCTGCAGGTCATTCCAGAAGATGAAGAGGGAGCATGCCGCTCTGAAGCAGAAGCTGGAGTCTTATTTTCAGGTACATCGGGCAGCCTTGTATTTAAATTCTCTCTTTGCAGCGTCGCTACATGGCTAAACGACATCTTACCTATTTAGTATTTACTGTGCTGATGATACAGTTACTGCGGCAAGTCGGTCCTCGTGAACATGCGGTGAGCTCAAGGAAGTAAGAAGAATAGTATGGAATGCAGATCCAAGGGAAGTAAGGGATCAACCAACTCTCCCTTGGAAGTTTTATCATAACCCAGGCACTTTGGTTGTTCATGGGTGATGTATCTAGTTCTACGCTGTGAGGGGTAATGTACACCTACTCATGTACACTCCCCAACCGATTATGGGTGTGTCATGATGTAACTCAGTAGCTGTACCCCAGGTGTCATGATTACTAATATGGATTTTGCCATACTGGACTCTGCTCTCATGTTTTTTTAGTATTACAAATAATTTGTAGCAATATGAATCTCATGTGTATTCTAAACTAGTCATTGAATCAATAGATAGCTCACACAATATAACCTTGGCGAATATCACATCCATAAGTATGTATAAATAAACAAATATTTAATATTACATAGGCATCCATAAATAGATCTTGTGGTCAAATTTTACAAAACGGATCGGCAGGCCAAATAAGATTGTTCATAAAAAGCAGCAAAAAATAAATAAACCAAAAAGGACATCCATGATCTGCCACAGGCAATCAAATGGGGCTAAACCTAGTTCTGGCCAGCGTGTTCCATGTCTTAACTGGAGGCTTGAATGTATCTATACACCGGATCATTGATTCCATTATCTAAAACCACATATTAAGCAACAATAAGTATAAAATATATTTATAGGGGCATATCTCTACATGCCATGCTTAATCAAGGGAATGTCTTGTGTTTATTTTAGCGTGAAGCCAATTTATCAAATATCATCTATAGCTAGTTTTCAAATATATGACTTAGTCATTTTTAACTAAAACAAAAATGTCCAGTTTAGTTAAGTCAAGAGAACGAGTTCTCCTTACCATATTCATTTCCATATCAAGTTATCATAACCATTTTTCATACTTTTCTCTATAATCATCATTAACCAGTAATCATTTTGTGAAAACTATGCAAATGTGCCATTTCTACACTTTGTCCATGTACTATTTAAATATATTTTTAACACTATGTAGAGGTTATACAACTTTACTCATAAGATATGATTAACTCATAATATCAACCACTGAACGCTTCTGTGGGCATACGACTGAGAAATCATAATAAAACTTTTACAATGCTTAGTTCCGATGCTTTCTTCTACTTCGGAGGTGAGACCCCTCAACACTGGGACAGTGACCGTTATGGATCACCCCAGAACACAATCGTTATAGGTAACATTTTCAATAAGGGATCATCGTTGTTAGGGAGTCTATGGCCCTTCACGTTTATCGAAATTCACAAGGGGCAGTTATTGTTATGGGCCACTCTTAGAATAATCACAATCGAAATATAGAAATCCACGTACCAATCTAATACACAGGAGTGCACACCAAACCTAAGCAAATTAGTTGGCTAAGTTAATCCCATACTTGACTTGTGGTTATCCGATTGTGTGTAGAAAAGAGCAGCACGATATTCAGTCCTTAATTGACTTAGACTAGACAAACCAACAAACTCAGATCTCGTGTGTTATGGCACCGCTCTCCTTCCAACCACTCGCCCACGTCTCCACGAATTTATACTATATTTTCTTGTTTCCAATGGTAACCCACGTTACCACTCTTAGTATCATGTCTCAAGTTTTAGTTGATAATGTTTGTGTTGTATTCATTTTATCACTAAATTGCACCTTAGCGTAACCATAATCTAGTAAGATTTAACCAACGGTATAGTTATTACCATTATAAGTATCCTAGGGTGATATGGACAAAAGTTTATTGATAATCAAGGAATGGGGAAATAATAGGTATCAATTGCATGGTATAGCTAGGCACTCAACATTTAACATAGCATTTAAGTAAATAAAAATAATAAGCATGTACTTGTAATTGAAAGTAAAATATTTGTATTTACAAACTAGGTTCAACATAGTCAATTATAAAGACTTACCTTGGTCAAATGTGGCTTGTGTAGGATCTTGTTCGTCAGTGATGGGAGCGTAGTGTCAAAGTCTATACACATGCAAGTATCAATATTCAACACAACTTCAAATAAAATTCAAATGAACTCCAAAAATTATGATTTTAGTTTTGTTGGAAAGCTTTTGAATTTATAAACATTTTGAAGCAAAATTACTAGATTTAGGTTTAAAATGAGGGAGAATGGGCTCTCCAAACTTTGACCTAAGGAGAAATTCCAGAAATTCGGAAATTTCTAACAGGTAGGGTCAATGAGGATTTCCTTTTCCTTTTCAATTGTTTTTCTTAAGAAAAACCTCTAGTGGCTGACAGGTGGGGTCTAGTTGGTTTTATTTTTCTAATTATTTTTTACTTGAAAATAGGAGAGACTGACAGGTGAGGTCATAGTCCATATGGACTCGACCCACGCAGTGGTCTACGGCAATTGGGACCCCATGTGTCAGAGACAGTGGTCCACGGACTGGGTGTACATGGCGGCTTTATGGGTGTGGGGTCCACATGATAGCAACTCATAGGTTTAAACCGGAGTTAAATAGGATTTCTAATTACGCAGGGCACACATGTCATACTAAGTTTAAATAACTCCTAAACTAACCACTAATTACCAGATTAATCTAATTTAATTACTGTGCGGGCCTATGGGTTAGTGCACATCGGTAGTGAGGGAGGCGTCAGCGTGCTCGGCTAAGGGGCAAAATGGGTTGCGTGTGCCAGTTCTAGCTAGCGGAGGTGGAAGTTCTCAGTGAGGTGCGCTACAACGGTGGCTAGCCATCAGTGAGCGGCAGTGCTAAGTAGCGAGGTGATGGCCATGTCACAGGATCCATGCTAGGGTCAAAACCAAGCATGCAAAGGGGTCTAGGGGGCTACCTAAATCATTTCGTGCATGACTCGGGGACCTAGGGTCATCAGATAGGGCTGACGGTGAGCAAGGCGGTGGCATGGCCAGTAATAGTGAACCTCCTAATTTCTAACCTAGCTTCTCAAATTAAAGGTGGGTTCATGCTCTACGAGCTAGGCCAAAGCAAAAGGAGTCATGCTCGGTGGGTTTTGCGTGGTGTGTCATGTTGTCCACAATGGCTGGCGATAGTGAGGAAGGGTTGAATGATGCTGGGGCATTGTGGCCGGTTCTCCAATGGCAACCTTACTAGTTTGGCTTTGAGCTAAATTGTAAGGAGGTGGAAGGGCTTACCGGGAGATGGAGCAGAGAGGGAGAGCGACTACAACTATGAGTTGACGGGTTAGGGCAAGGCAAAGCAATTCAAAGGGCGCATTAGCATGGGGAGGTTAAGGTGAACACTAAGGGAATGATGGCCAAGGTCGAAGCTCACAGAATGAAGGGGTGGGATAGTGAGATCAACGACAGAGCTATGCATGGCGGCGAGGTCGACAGATTTGGCTTCCCCAAGGGCAAACAAGCATGGATAGGTGAGCATGAGGTAGAGGGGGATGAGATAAATGCAAAGTGCATGATGCTGTCATTGGAAACTCACCAGAAGGCGAGCAATTGAGTGGCGAAGCTCCTAGCCAGACTTAGGGAAGGAGGCCAAATCCTTCCTCTCTAAGGGCAAATGGGGCATGGGAGCTTAGGGAAATAGAGAGTGGGTTAGGGTGAAGGTTTTGATGTGCGAGGGGTGGCTTAAATAGAGGGAAGAATGGAGAGAGTGAGAGAGGGCATGACACTATTGGTTGGTTTCGGGAGTAAGGGAGAGTGCGTGAGAGCGAGAGAGAGGGTGAGCTCGTGATGGGACAAGGTCATGGCACGCAAGGCTTGAGGTTGCGGAGCTCCTTCAATGCTTCTGCTACACACGGGGGAAAGCGAGCTTTGGAGAGCGCACGAGAGAGAGAGAAGGGAAGAAGAATAGTGCCGATGCTAACAGGTGGGGTTGAGCTGGCTGCTGTGGGCGTGAACGCGTGAGCAACTGGGCCGGCTCGACTGAGCCGTGACGGGAAAGAGAAAGAGAGGGAGAAGGAAGCAGGCTGGCGAGGGAAAAGAGAAACAAGCTAGGCTAGCTGAGAGGATTTGACCCGAAGGCAAGGGAGGGAAGAATTTAAAGTTTAAACTTTAATTTGGGATTTGATTTGAGTTTGAATTCAAAAGGAGATTTGTCACACAAAATTTTTAGTGAAAATTTATTAGCACCCAATTAACTTTTATAAATTTTGACATTTCATTTTTGGGCAAAGGAAATTATTTTAAAATCTTAAATCTCAAGCAAGGCTTTAGGAAAAATTTAAATATGCACCAAAAATTTAAAAAATCCATGAAAATTATGCATGTTTTATTTTGAGGCAAATTTGGGCTGTTACATTGTTGGAGCTAGCCTTCGAATGACAAAGAAAGTATGTTAATCTAGCAATATATGCCATTTATTTTTGTAACATGATTTAATTCTGTTTTATACTTTCATGTTGTTGAATAGGTAGGAGGAATTACTTTCTTCCTTTGATTTAAAGGAGAGTAGGGATTTACCTAAGACCTCAACAACCACAAGCGTGTGCTTTACCACTAGACCATATGGGTGTCCCTGACATGATTTTGTTCTGTTTCAAAATTCTTTAGAGAAATAGCATGAAAAACTCGTATTTGGATGGATCAAGCTAGCTGTCGCTTGGCCTTTGCACTGCCCAAGCTCCATCAAATGGCTGGAGTGGCTTCATTGAAATGAGCATTATTTAACCTTGAACTTAACTCAGAAATTGATTTGGCAATGGCCAATCGTTGTCAATGTCATAAACAACTTTGGAGCTGCCACTTTTCGGCCCATGAGACTGGCATGGCAAATTACATATGCATTGTTTGTTTCTGATAATATATAAGCTTATAAATGTCAACTCAAATAGTAGTATCAAGAATAGGATCGTGGAACTGGGAAGTAATTAATTTATACGTGCACAGTGAACGGAGCTTCTTTCTGTCTGTTCTTCTAAAATTAAATAAGAAAAGCCAACGTCCTAAGAATGATCAGCCATTTTTTATTTTTTTTTTCAAAGTCATTCTAATTAGCTCCTAGAATTGCTATATTATTAGTAGTTGGTGGTAGCAATAAAAGGATGAAGGGGGAACACATTCTTCGTCAAATCTTTGATTAATTCATGACATTTTACTGATATTCTAATTTCCCAGCTGCAATGAATTATTGAAAACAAAATCCTCCGTGTGTTTTATATTTTCCGCCTCCAAGATAACGTCAAAATGCACATTGTTCTAATATGAAAAAAAAATCCACCGTCCTGCACAATCATGTGTATCTCACGGTTGCATTGTGTCAAAAAAAAAAAACGGGGTGGCTTCCAATTACCTGGTGATACATCTCCCTTGAATTAGGAGTTGGCAAATTCCTTCCAAAATGATAAAGGAGTCTGTTCTTTTTTGCTTCGGTTTATGGATTTTGGCTACGGCTTATGACTTTTAAGTTGTTCGTGAGAGAGAGAGAGAGTATAGAGTAACAGAAATTTGCGTGCAGTTTTGGCCGATATAAATGAAATCGATACAGTATATATTATAATCAACTTGTAGACCCCGCCTTAAAAGACATTCCTTCTAAAGTAAAAAAAAACAGCTTTTAGAACCTGAAAAGAAGAGGCCTTGTCCATTGCCATAAACAAAACAAAGCAAACTATTGTTTTTTAAATTAAACTATTCCTAGCATGATTTGAACCTCTTATTTTGATACTGCCGTATTGATATAAAGTTGACGCAGTTTCCATTAGCCAATCACCGTCTGTCTTGATGTTCATTTGTTACTGATGATGGTTACATGTATTTTTTTTCAGTTATGTACCAGCTGCATTATATTAACTTATGGTTATTGTGGTTTTATGCATTGACCATCTTACTGAAAATTCTAAACTGTTATTAAACAATGATATTTCTCTACTTAATTACGTCAACAATGCATGGATGACTAGTAGATGTAATTGAATTCTGTTAACATGGAAAGATTTCTCTCCACTGAAGATCTGGGCATTAATTTTCTGGTCTCGTTCCTCGTCAAGAAACTTTCAGATAACTCTAACCCAAAGGCAAAGAGAAAAGGGCTACTTACATGTGCACCAAAATAGTTAGAGCGTGTGCGATGCGAAGGAAGGTCGCGAGTTCCGCACCTGACTCTTGTCAAATTTCTCGTGTGTCAAAAACTTTGATAAAAAAAACACACATATCTAAATAAACAGGGAGAATACAGAAAAATTTCTAAATTTCTCTATTATTTTATTTGCTCCTCCTTTTTCTACTCTTTTCCTCACAAAAACTGACTATAAGTCTTCTCAATATATAGCCCAATAATCTCCTACTAGTATATGTATTCGGACTTCAAGTTGGACAAAACTTCAACTTGAGTTACACACGGAGATGGATTCTACTATATCTTGAACTCTAAGTCAAGATTATTTCTAACAATATCCTCCTTAATCTTGACTTGACATACTCTAGTTTTAGTCTCAATGCATTATGAACTACCAGACACGCCTCCACATGAAGCGTTCTACATGCAAACTATATGTAGGGACTCAACTCAACTAGTACGGGTCCATCCAGATGCAAAGATTCTAAAACATTGAGACAGTCGGTCTCAACTACAACTTATTAAACTCATATTTGACACAGAACGGCGACACATCTCCTCAAAGTTCCATTTTCTTTTCACCTTACTTGAGTTTGGATGGTGACACATCTTCTCAATGTCCCAGGCTCATCACAGCTTACTTGAGTTTGGACGGCGACACATCTTCTCAATGTCCTGGACTAATCTCATCTTACTTGAGCGATCATATACACCTTTATCTTGATTGTCTATACTACATAATTGCTCATCTGAGCATCGGATAATGCAGTGAGACGGCGGAGCTCTCCTTCACCATCATCTTGGATGATGCCTCATCAACGGTGACACCACTTCTTGGAGAACGTGACATGATCTTGAGCATAGATCAAGAACTCAGGCTACTTTGAAGTGGCTTTTGGACTGTGGGAACGGAGAAAAAAATTGCGCCGTTTTTTCTTTTTCTCTTGGTGACTTTCTTTGCTGTCTTCTACTACTCTGACTTGTTTTGCGTCAACTTGGGGGAGGTAGACAATGTGCGTCTTTGGAGAAACAGACTGACGAACAGATATACGTGCGCGCTGAGGCCTTTGGAGCGCAGCTCGAGACGAGCGCAAAACGGAAATCGCCGAGATGATTTTTCAGCGATTTGGTTCTCACCTAGGCTCTGGTACCACTTGTTAACTTAATTCCAGGAGAAAATGCACACATCGCAAATAAACAGAGAGAATACATGAGAATTTCTGAATCTCTATTCTCTTATTTGCTCCCGCTTTTTCTTTTTCTCACAAAAACTGGCTACAAGCCTTCTCAATATATAGGATAATAATTTCCTACTAGTATATGTATTCGGACTTTAAATTAAACACAAACTTCAATTTGAGTTGCACACAGAGACGGACTCTATTACGTCCTGAACTCTAAGTCAAGATTATTTCTAACAAATTCGATTCCGAACTCCATTAGTTACATATGAAATCACAGTGGGCTTGGCCCATTTGGCCCTGGCCCACTTCTCTCTTTCCTTTCTTCACTGGCCTAGCCCAGTCGCACCAGAGCTACGCCATGCCCAACTTGCGCCAAGGCGCAACCGTGCACCACCTACACCTTGACGTCCTGTCCACAGTGTTTCCTGTGCTTCATTTTACTCCTGTGCATCACCGCGTGAGCCTGCGCCAGCCACATCGTAACCCTCTTTGGCCTCGTCATCATCAGCATTAGTGCACGGTGACACCCCCCGCCGCATTGACTCCTCTCTGCATTGTTGCGATGTCCTTTGACCACCACGCCGAAGACCGTCACTGAGAGCAACTCCACCAATTGCACTGCCAAGTCTTGTCCGGCTGCCTTGTCACCCATGCGCCATGCCCTCCATGCTCATGTGGCCATGCTAGCGCTAACACTGGCGATTGAAGTCACCGCACCACCTCTCCTGCCACCACCAAGACGTCCCATGTTGCCCAGTCGCTCCAGGCCCTATGAGATCCCCGCTAGGCTTCCACTTGCTTCACCATACCTCATTCCCCTCCCACTATGAGCAATCACTTTCTCATAGCCCGTAGCTCGCCGGAGCCATTTTTGTCTCCAACTCCGGCCATCTTGGGATTAGCTGATTGGCACCTCCTCCAGTTGATTCCCCTCAGCTGAAGCATCGCTGCAACATCCTCAACTCAGCCCTATCGGCAATTTGGACTACCATCACCCATGTGACGCTGGTGTCATGCTCCACCTTGCGCCGCTTTGGGTCTAAATCGTTGTACTTCCTCAGCCATCCTCAAGCCACGCCAACCCCCTAGGTGGCCCCTTCGTAGTTCATAGATGCTCTCAGCTCAAAGAATCAGTCTATCTCCTCACCGTTAGTTATAGTGCCATGCTCCAGGCACCGCCACTACTCGGGCTCATCACTGACTACCACACAAGCCGAGTTAGACCGTGAGACTTAGCCTAGAGGTGCGCGCCGAGGTGAGGGTTCCATTTTTAGCCTCCCCTCCCGCCACCATCCTTTCCCTCATTGGTGATGAGCACCGCTTTCTTCGGCAGGAGGAAGAACACTGTAGCACATAATTAGTTTAAACAAGTGATTAAGTTAAAATTAATGACCATGGTTTATTTAGTTAAACAGCCACTAACTCGCAGGCCCTCCCTGTTTAATTAAATGTGTGAACCCTATGACATGTGGGCCCCAGCTATTTAAAAACTCTTAAAACCAGTTAAGTGAACCATGGGCCACTGACAAGTGAGCCCAATCCGCTGTGGCTACAGTGTATGGGTCCTACCTGTCAGCCTCTGGTGATTTGCTTTTAGAAATTAATTCAAAAAATGAAATTAAAACCATGTCGACCCCACCTATCGTACACTGTCACTTTTTCAATAAAAATAATAGAAAAAAATTAAAAACCCTAGGCCCTATCTACTAATGAGAGAAATTCTATCTCTTATATTATTTTCTAGAATTAATTCGAACTCAAACTTCGAATGGTCTGTTGTCATTCATCTTAAGTCCAATTTAGTGAAATTTGTTTCTAAATTTGTCTAAATTGAAGATCTTTCTAATGGAACCAAAATCATTAATTTTGAAGTTCATTTGAATTTTTAATTGAATTTACTTCTATTTGGCTGATATTTATTCAAATTTATGTGTAACCATTTAACAGCTTATGAAGTTCAAGAAGAACAAGAGTTCAAGACAAGCCAAGACCCTCAAGACCAAGCAGCTAGTAGGCAAAGCAAGTCTATGCTTTGATCATATTGAACCTATATTTTATGCAAGTTATTTTTGTTTTAATTATCAAATTGCATTCTGTTATTTATTATGCAAATTATGTTCATCTTAAGATTATAGTTACATTCCTATTAATTATCATGTTACTATTGTACCCCATTCCTCAGAACAATTGAACACTTATTCCTTGTCACCCTGGAAATTTAATGGTAATTGTACTAGTTATAAGTTGTATCTAAGCATCATGCTTAACCTTGTTTAGATACCAGGGTATTAAATTGCCCTAACATTAATTAAAACATGATACTACTGGTTTTGGGCAGTCATTGGAGGGAAATAACTGATATGTTGAAATAACTTAGTTTGATACTTTTCAAAACCCTAAAACTTACTTTACATATATGGACGGGTGGTAAGAGTGGCTGGTGCGGATAGAGCACGAGAGTGTGGTCTATGGTGGAACCACCCAGATAACTCTAAGGATTAAATCTTGTGATGACCTCTCATTATAAAACAATGCAACTATAAGTTTATAATGGGCATGACTTGTCTAAATAATTTACCAGACTTTGGAGTCATCTCGTATGGTGGAGGAGTAGACAAGGTGCATGCAGATTATGATCTAGATTGAATGGGACACTAAGTGGAGGGTAATATTTGCCCACTGCGCTAGTCGTTGGGGAGTTGTCATACTCCCGCTGCGCTAGTCATTGGTGTAAAACTTCCCACTCAACTATGGGTCTTTCCTTAGAAGGGGTAAACCCATGGGTCAAGATGATAAAGTGGCATGGTATTGTAAATGCCTTGTGATGGTCTCCTCGATTTGCATGTCTAAGAAAACACGTGGGACATAATGAGTTGATTGTCTCTTGTGGAGAAAGTATACAACCTCTACAGAGAGTAAACTATTCGAACAGTTTTTCCCATGGTCATGGGTGGGAATGGGAACTTACTCAAGTTAGTATCTATTTTTAAAACTTTGTGGGTGGATGTAATACTGAATTTGAATTGCCTTGGGTGAATGTAACCTAGTGATGATAATGGATGGTTGTAAACCTAGTAACAAAACTAGTTTCTGGTGGAAGAAACCATGTAACAGGTGGATGTAATCTGCACTACTATTATTGTATACTTTTACAATCTTTAAAAATATGGTTTAGTTTTAAATTCTAATTCTTAGGAGTTTCTATTTACTGTAACCTTCAACTATAGCCTTGGCAAATAAAATAGCCCTAGCCATCCTTTGATAAGCCATACATCTATATAATTGCATTCTGTGTGTTGGCTCATGGAGCACGATGCTTTTTGCTCACACTCGCTCACTCAATTAACTCAGAACTAGGAGAGCCAGATCATTATGCTTATGATGATGCTCCTAGAAATGATAGGGATGAAAATGGAGGAAATTAAGGTGATCCTTGGCAACTCTAGTCCTAGCCAAGAAGGCTAGAAAGGAGATTGTGTGCACATATATATTATCTTAGCTTGGATAATATCTATTGTACATATTTTACCACCAATCGCTTGTCTGTGTTAACTTATGGCCCTATCTTTTGTTCACTGATTCCTCTACTACTTATGTATTGTAAATATTTGGCCTAATGGGCCTTTATGTAAGTATACCCAATGTGGAATATTTAAACTCTGATGTGTAATATTAATGAATGGTATGGTCTATGTGATGTATGAAATGATTCAGCTATGTATCTGTGAGCACTATCTACTAATACGGAGAATAGTGCGGATGAATCACAGAGGATTCTGGATTGGCAAAATCTGGGTCCGACAACATTGGTATCAAAGCATATGATTGTAGAGTAAAACCTTAGCTAGAACGGCCATTAACTAAAGACATGGGACTTATTTTTGAAACTAAGAAAAGAAGTTAACAAAATATAGTGTATTCCTACTTCTACTTACCAATATTAGTTTTGACTTGTCTTCCTCTGTTTATGTTTTAAAATGGTTACTTACACTTTGGTGCTTCAAACTGTAGATGGCTAGTTCAGTAGCTGACGGTCCATGGGATTACTTCGCTCACGGCCAAGATGAAGGTGACTTTGCTAACATCTTACGCAAGTTGATGCAATATTTGGCCTACAATCACCAGCCCATCTTTCGATGCCGATAGACTTTAGAGGGAGTCATGGATCATGGAGGTCTTCATATATTCTAGGGATGGCGAGCACCAGCTTCACACCTTTAGGAGCCTTCACAGGAGGACTACTGCCGCCAATGCTCTCTAGAATACTGCCCATCTAAATTCATGAGGCTACCCTACTATCATCTTCATTCTGCTTCTATCCATTCCATCGGGAGGGAGCACACCACATTTGTTCCAGTTGCTGAGGATGATCCACTGTTGACTCATCAGGTTTAGCTTATGCAAGCGATGGGGGCCACTTATACCTAGACATTGGGCGAAATCACTGACCTTCGTTAGCTCTTGATCAACAGCAACAGCCAGGTAGAGATCCTTCATGAGCAACTCACCTAGTGCAAGAAGGCACTAGCTATGGTGGAGAGTGAGAAGGCCACTGCCCTTGCCGAGCTTCAGTTGACCACGGTGGTAGTTGCGATTCATGCTCCAGCACCTACCAAACTTGTCATCATCCTCGCCAATCCCACCCCAACATGGGAGAACTTCGCCTTAGGATCACTGCGCGCAAGAGCTGCGGCACCCCAACCCGCCGGTTGTTGTCACTTTTAGAGATCTTTGCCATGGACACAGTCACAGCCACTCCCATTCCTGCTCTAGGTCACCCAGCTATAGCGACAGTCATTCCCGCTCCTACTCACTGGGCGACAGTCCTTCTTGCCCTAGAGCTAGTTTCATGGAAGAGTAGGTGGATTAGGTTAGTAGGGTGCTTGCTAGGAGCGGTATTTTGGTAGTAAGCACTAGCCCTCATAGTAGTAGTAGGTTTGTAACATAATAGAGTATTGTACTTACAGTAGTAGATGTTGTGCTATATGGTATTGTATTGTAACTTCATGGCTTAGCATAGCCTAGGTGCTATGTGCTAGTAGTCATGTAATCACTTATTACAAATGACATGTTGCCATGATAGGCTTTGTATTGTACTTTATTTTGTCATTTGCCTTATTCAAATTGTTTTGATGTGCTTTCAAGGGTTAAATTGACCCACCCATCTAGATCTTAGTACCAAGTAAGATTACTCCCCGTAGATAGCCCAAAGAGAGTTACCATGGCGTAAGCTAATACCAACCAAGATTCTAACCTAGAGGCACAACCCGCAGAATATGGGAGAGGCCATGGACGAGGAGTAAATCTTCCTCCCCCACCTGTCAATCCCACCATGGCACAAGTTATGGCACAGCATACCCAAATCCTACAAGCTATTTACACTAGTCAACAAGCGAGTGCCAGCAACCACAACTCCAAAGTAGTCGATTTCCTAAGGACTCGGCCCTTAATCTTCTCTTCTACTGATGAGGCACTTGAAGCTGAAGATTGACTTCACCACACCGAGAAGAAGCTATGACTTGCCAAATGTGCCGAACAAGACAAGATGGTTTTTTGCCACCCATTAGCTTAATGGAATAGCAGCTACCTGATGGGAAAACTACTTGGTCACCAAAGGTGAAGAAGCCCTGTGGCTACAGAAGACTCTGAGGAAGAGGAAGAGAAGGAGACCAAAGTGCAAGAAGTTGAAGAAAATGCAAGAGGAAAGGGAGAAGAAGTAGTTGACCAAGGCAGTTAGGCTATCCCTTGGATATAATGCAAGATTGAATTTGTACCCACAGGAATCATGTGGATGAAGAAGAATGAATTCCATGCCCTGAAGCAAGGGAACATATTGGTCAACGAGTACCTCGCAAAATTTAATCAGCCAGCCCGCTATGCACCTGGAGATGTAGTGGATGCAGAGGAAAAGATTGACCACTTTTTGGAAGGCATGCATGAGGATCTACGTGTGCAGTTGATTATCCAAGACTTTTCTAGTTTCCATCATCTTGTCAACAAGATTCTTATTCTTGAGAATGAAAGGAGGAATATAGAAGCTAGCTGCAAATGCAAGCTAGCTATCCAGAGGTTACAAGGGAGTTTTATTCAAAGGTTTTTCATGAACCCTCCCATTTAGAGGCCAGTTGTAGTTCAGCCTCCAAGAATTCCAGCTCTAGCCCCACGTCCAAGAGGTAGTACATTCCAACTCCATGACCTGCAAGCTAGTCTACTGGAGTAAATCCTACTACCAACCTCAATAGCTTTAGTTGGAGGAAAAAGGGCACTTCACCCACTGTTGTCCGCATAAATAGATTACACTTGTGAAGTTTAATCTAGGGACCACTCTAGCCTGTGGTCAAACTTCAACACTTGGCAAGGGATATTAGACCCCTCAGGCAACCAAGGTAGCCCCAACCTCAAATCATGGCCGTATCAACCATATCACTACTGAAGAAGCTTAGGAAGCTACAGGAGTTTTGATGGTACATTCTCTGTCAAATCAGTACATACACACATTATCTTTGATTTTGGGGCTTCACATTTATTTATAGCAAGGATATATGTGGAGAAACTTAAGTTACCAACCTATAAGTTAAAGAAACATGTAATACCTAGTTCACCGGGGGACCTATCACTACCACATTAGTAAGCCCTAGGGTAGAAATTGCTATAGAAGATTTTGGGTTTCTAACTGACCTAATGTTATTAAATTCCCAAACATTGAATATTATTTTAAGAATGAATTGGTTAGCAAAACACCAAGGGGTAATAAATTATGCCACTAGAAAAGTGAGCCTGACCAGATGCCCAGGATTAACCATAGAAGTTACTCTAGACCGTCCCTATCGATGGGGTCATGCAATTCATTATTTGGAGGATGTGCCTCTAGAAGGAATGATTGTAGTACAAGATCACCCTAAGGTTTTCCAAAAGAATTACCAGGAATGCCACCTGACCGAGATATAGAGTTCATCATTGACTTGAAGCCTGGAACATCTCCGATTGCTAAGTGACTATATAGAATGGTAGTCGATGAACTTGAAGAATTAAATAAGCAAATTCATGAATTACAAGACAAGGGTTTTATTAGATCAAGCTGCTCACCATGGGGTTCACCAATCCTGTTCGTGAAAAAGAAAGATGGCACAGCCAGAATGTGCGTGGAATATAGGGCCCTGAATGAGGTGACCATTAAGAATTAAATATCCTCTACCTTGCATAGATGACTTGTTTGACTAGCTTTCTAGTGCCATAATGTTCTCTAAGAAAGATCTGCGGTTAGGATATCATCATTTAAAGATTAGGGCTAAAGATATACCTAAGTCGACATTCACCACCCGATATAGCCTGTACAAGTTTACGGTCATGTCCTTCGAATTGACAAATGCTCTAGCTCATTTTATGAACCTCATGAATAAGGTATTCATATGTTACCTAGATAAATTTATGGAGGTGTTCATTGATGACATTCTTATCTATTCCAAGAATGCCTAAGAACATGCCGAACAGCTATAGTTAGTACTAGAAAATCTTAAAGAGCACCAATTATATGCCAAGTATTGTAAGTGTGAGTTCCAACTATGTGATATTAGTTTTCTTAGGCATATTGTGTTAGCTAGAGGAGTAGCAATCGACCCAGCTAAAGTAGATGCTATTTTAGAATGGAAGCAACCTACTTCAGTGACTGAAGTGTGGAGTTTTCTTGGATTGGTCAGATATTATAGATGGTTTATCGACGGATTTTCCAAGATTGCCAGACCCTTAACCCATCTACTCAAGACGGAGAAGAAGTATGAGTGGACGGAAGCTTGTGAAGAGAGTTTTTAGGAATTGAAGAAAATACTAACCTCTACTTCAGTGTTAGTTCTGCCCGATATATGCAAGGATTTTAGAAGTATACTGTGATGCCTCACGACAAGGTTTGGGGTGCGTACTCATGCAAGGAGGAAAAGTCATGGCTTATGCATCTAGACAACCCCGCCCTCATGAAGAGAATTATTCAACCCACAACTTGGAATTAGCATCAATGGTGCATGCTTTGAAAATCAAGCATTATTACCTGGTTAGTAACCATTGTGACATACACACCAACCATAAGAGCATCAAGTACATCTTCGCACAGTCAAATCTCAACTCGAGATAAAGAAGATGGTTGAAACTAATCAAGGATTATGATCTAGGCATCCACTACTACCCTGGGAAGACTAATGTAGTGGCTGATGCTTTGAGCTGCAGGGCATATTGTGGTCCAAGAATAGCAACCCGAACTCTATAAAGAGCTAGTAGCACTCAACCTAGAGATAATAGAGTAAGGCACCATAGCCGTAATGGAGATACATCCAGCCCTAGAAGATTGAATCAAGGTCGCTCAGAAAGGAAATTCTAGCATCTAGCTATTCAAGTACCACATAGTGAAAGGAAAAGCCTCCAAGATGACTAAAGATCAGCAAAGAGTCATATGGTATGGGAAGTGTATTTTTGTTCCACACCAAAAGGAACTTAAGGAATTAATACTTAAGGAGGCCCACAACTTAGCTTATGCCTTGCATCCGGGAAGTACCAAAATGTATCAAGACATGAAGCAATGGTACTGGTGGCCTCGAATGAAGAGGACATTGCTAAATATGTAGCATGCTGTGATGTATGCTAAAGGGTCAAAGTCGAACACCAGAAGCCAGCAGGGTTGCTGCAACCACTTCAAATCCCTCAATAAAAATGGGAATAAGTAGGAATAGACTTTATCACCGACTTTCCATGAGCCAAGACAGAATATGAATCCATATGGGTTATAGTAGATTGACTAACAAAAGTCGCCCATTTCATTCCTGTTAAGACCACTTTCAAAGGAGACTGCCTAGCAGAATTATATATGTCTTGTATCATATGCCTGCATGGAGTACCCAAAAGAATAGTCTCAGATCGAGATTCTTAATTTACCTCACATTTTTGGGCTAGTCTTTATGAAGCTCTAGAAACCCATCTGAATTTCAGCACGGCTTATCACCCACAAACAGATGGGCAAGCTGAATTATCAAATTGTATGCCATTATTAATTATACAAATTATTTTTATCTTAATATTACAGTTACATGCCTATTAATTATTGTGTTACTATTTTACCCCATCCCTTGGAACAATTGAGCACTTATTACTTGTCACCCTAGAAATTTAATGGTAATTGTCCTAGTTATAAGTTGTATCTAAGCGCCATGTTTAGCCTTACTTAGATACTCGAGGCATTAAATTGCCCAAACATCAATTCAAAATATGATACTAATTTTTGGCAGTCATTGGAGGGTATGATTGATATATTGAAATAACTTAATTTGATACTTCCCATACCCTAAAACTTGCTTTACATTTCTAAAAGTGGGTGGTAAGAGTGGCTGGTGCGGATAGAGCATGAGAGTGTGGTTTGTGGTAGAACCGCCTACCAGTACAACCATAAGTATCTAGTGCGTGTTAAATAATTTACCACACCTTGGAGTCATCTCATATGGTGGAGTGGAGAAGGGGCATGCAGATTATGATCCGGCTTGAATGGGACACCGAGTGGAGGTTGACATTTGCCCATCATGGTAGTTGTTGGGGTAAAACTTCCCACACAACTATGGGTCCTGGGTGGATGTAACCTAGTGATGATAATAGATGGTTGTAACTCTAGTAACAAAAACTAACATATGGTAGAAGGAACTATGTAACAGATGGATGAACCTAAACTACTATTACTGCATATTCTTATAATCTTTAAAAACATTGTTTAGTTCAAAATGCTATGTCTTAGGAGTTTCTATTTACTGTAACCTTCAACTGTAGCCTTAGCAAATAAAATAGCCCTAGTTATCCTTTGATAAGCCCTGCATCTACATAATTGCATTCTGTATGTTGGCTCACAAAGCACGGTGGTTTGTGACGACACTCACTCAATTAACTTAGAGCCAAGAAAGCTAGATCACTATACTTACGATGATGCTCCTAGAAATGATGGGGATGAAGATTGAGGAAATCAGGGTGATCTATAGTAACCCCAGTCCCAACCAAGCATGCTAGAAATGAGATTGTGTGCATATATATCATCTTAGTTTAGATAATATCTGTTGTACACATTTTACACCCAGTCGCTTCACTGTGGTAACTTATGGCACTATCTTTTGTTCACTGCTTCTGCTACTGCTTATGTATTGTAAATATTTGGCCTGATAGCCCTTTATGTAACTATACCCAATGTGAAATATTTAAACTCTGATGCGTAATATTAATGAATGGTATGGTCTATATGATGTATGAAGTGATTCAGCTATGTATCTGTGCGTACTATCTACTGATCCAGGAATAGTGCGGTGGAATCACAGAGGATCCTAGATTAGCAAAATCTAGGTCCACCACTTGGCCTGTCTCCAGTTTCTCTAGTGTTCACTACTCGATTCATCCTCATCCTTCACCAGCGTTCTCTTCTAGTATCTTGATGACACCTACATATGATCCTTGAGATGATGCTCCTCATTGCGCTCTTCATAACTGGACATCCTTTTGGCCTCATGATTGTCTTGATTTTGCTCTAACAGCTCATGCTTTGTGTGTCACTAAGCTTAGTTCTTATCATGAGGTTGCACCTTATGCTTGCCTTATCACGTGCAAGTGGGTGTACAAAACTAAGAACAAGTTTGATGATACTATCAAGCGCTATAAGGCACGTCTTGTGGCTCATGACTTCTAGCAAGAGTATGGTCATGACTACGATGAGACGTTTGATCACTGTTCACACTCTTGTTGCAGTTGCTTCTGTTCGTCGGTAATCTATCTCTCAGCTAGATGTTAATAATATTTTTTTCTTAATGGTGTTTTGCATGAGAAGATCTATATTCAGCCACCACTTGAGTATTCTGTTCTAGATGGGCATGTCTGTTGTCTTCATCGTGCTCTTTATGGCCTCAAACAACCTCTTCGTGCTTAGTTTGTGCGTTTTACCTTAGTGATTACCGTTGTCTATTTCACTATTAGTTCTCATGATCCTGCTCTTTTTGTCCATGGCTCATCTCCGGGTAGGACACTGCTTCTGTATGTGGATGATATGCTCATTACTGGTGATGACTCCTCATTCATCGCATATGTGAAGAAACATCTTAGTAAGCAGTTTCTGATGACGGTCTTAGTTCTCTTACATATTTCCTTGAGATTGAGGTTACTTCCATGCCTAAGGGTTACTATCGCTTCCAACAGAAGTATGTCTAAGATCTTCTTGATCGTTCTGGCTTGACTGACACTCATACTGTTAAGACTCCCATAGAGTTATATCTTCAACTTTGGGCCACCGATGGTGATTTTTTTGAGAATCCTACTTGATGTCGACATCTTGTTGGAAGTCTAGTATATCTTGGGAGTACTCATCCTGATATTGCTCATTTATATCTTGAGTCAGGTCATGACTTGTCCTACCCACTTTCCTTACAGTCAGCTTCTTTGGGTTCTTCGCGATTTGCGTGAAACTATCTCTCGTCGTTTGTTTTTCCTAGCTCCAACTCACTACAGCTTCAGGTGTACTTTGATGCGACCTATGCTAGTAATCCCTCTGATCTTTGTTCTCCTTTTGCTTACTATATTTTTCTTGACTCCTTCCTAATTGCTTAGAAAACAAAGAAGCAGACTGTTGTTTCCCGTTTGAGTGCTAAGGCTGAGTTGAGAGCTATGACAGTAGTGACAGTAAAGATTACTTGGTTGAGGTGGCTACTTGCAAATTTTAGAGTGCCCGTGATGAGACCTACGACTCTTTTATCTAACAGTATAAGTGCTATCAGTATTGCCTCCCAGTGAAGCATGAGCTCACCAAACAAATTGGTGTGGATGCTTAATACACTCGCTCATAGGTACAGAAGGGAGTGCTTTCTTTACAATTTAGGCTCCCAAAGTTACACATTGCTGACTTCTTTACGAAGCCACATACTAAGATATAACATTTGTGTTTTTTTAATCTAAACTCAGTGTGTGTATGATCCACTATGAGTTTAAGAGAGATGTTAGAATAGGCATTATTTGTATTTTCTTATATGTGTAGGATATATTCTTTTGTATTTTTTTATATATACTATCTATTGGACCTTGTGAATATGCACAATATTTATAACAAAGATTAAAGTCTTGCGTACAAGGGAGAAAACTGTTGTACATTTCACACAGAATAAAGTCTTGCGCACTTCATGCTAGTAACATCTTCTAAAACTTCCCCATCAAGAACAGGCAAAAAGTATACATCCAGACAGATGGGTCAGCAGCACATGACTCCTAAGCTCCTTGTTGATCAGTTACTGAAGGATGATGTCCTTCTCGATGACCTAGAACCTGACCTTGATGCCTTCAGTGCCTCCGCAAATTTATGGATCTCGACATCTTCAGGTATTGTGGCCTCACCACTATCGAGGTGAGAACCATGACTAAATCTCCCTTCTCCGAAAGCTGCATTTTTGACCCCAGGATGCTCATTTCTTCCATCTCCGTCTTCCGTGGTAAGATGAGTAGATCTTTGGCTGTCAAAAGAATGCCTACCGCAGCTGTGATCATCCTGTTGTTGATTGGCAGATACAGCTGTTTCTGTCATGACTGAAGAATAGCTATCATGTGACTCCCTTCCATTGAAGTCATCAAAGGAACAGCTTGAAATAGATACTCTCCTCTCCAAAGTAGGAAGGTTGTGGTTTTCCTTTTCTTTTCCCAGTACCAATTTCCGAAGCTTAGACAAGAACCTTCTCTTCTTGGGGTTTCTGTGCTTTGTCATCGATGAGATATCGATTGACGCGTCATCTGGTTCACCTGATGATGCCCGAGAGGAAGAGTACTCTGAATCAAATTCTATAGGGCCTAAACTTCTCTCGTCCGCACGAACATTGGCATACTCCAGTATCAGTTGCTTGGCCTTCTGTTCAGACTTGGGGCTTAGGGTCTTGCTCAGATCCCGTGCAATAATTTTCCCCGAGGAAGCCTCCTGGTTCCTCAGCTCATAACGCAGGCAAGCATTGATCCATTTCAGATATACCAACTCCTCAGCGTCTGCAAACGTGTCAGTCTGCAGTTGTTCGATCTCTTTTGCCAACTTGTCATTTTCTTGCCTCAACCGATCAGCTTCCTCCGATGCTTTTACCTGCAACCATTTTTATTTGTTCAATTCCTGACAGAGCAACAAAAGATCAAGAACACAATGACACAATGAACTTCAAACTTAGCACGCATGGAAGCAATTGATTTCTGAAAGAATTATGTGATTTCTTCTCTTTTGTAAAACATCAAGAATAGCATTTCCTCTTTAGGAATAACACCTCCATTTGATGATTAAAATTATTTAGTAAGTGCCAGCTACAATACAGTCCAAGAACAGTAAAGATTCACCTCCAGCTACAATACAGTCCAAGAACAGTAAAGATTCACCTCCATGCTATTGTAGGACTTGGGTACAGGGGGTAAGCGTGTGAGCTCCAATCGCCTAATAAGATGCGAGTTCTCCTGCTGCAGCCTTGAATTCGCGGCTCTAAGCTCTCTTGCCTCATTTTCCAATTCCGCTAGCCTCTTTAATTTCTTCTCAACCTCAGCATTGACTTTTGCCTCAATAGCCTCTTTACACTGCAAAGTATCAACCATTTGCTGAAGGGAAGTGATTTTCTCCTTTGCTTGTTCCGCATCCAATCTAAGCTGCTTCTTCAACAGCTTGCACTTTGCTCTTGTCACCTCAAGCTCAGAGATTAACTTTGAGCTTTCCGACAACTCTGTCTGCAGCCTCTCATTTTCAGAGTGCAAAGATTCTATCTTCAACGAGTATAGCTTTGATTCGACATTGTTAATCTTCAGCTGGTTCTGAAGCTCCCTAACTGCAGCATCTTGCTCCTGCAAACCGTAAAACTCCAATAGTTGTAGCTCCAGGGTCTTCTCCCTTTCTTGCAGTGATCTCACCATATCTCTAAGCTTGTAAATTTCATGGTACTTCGATACATCTTCCCTTACTCTCGGTGAAGGCAAGGTTGCGATATTGCCTACGCCTCGGGGAAATTCTTTGAGAACCATTTCATTGAATTCTGGAAGCAGGAATCCTTCATCATCAGAAAGGCTTCGGCATTTGGGGGGCAGTGACACCAAGGCAGTGGTGGTGGTCGTTGTAGTGGTAGTAGTTGTGTGGACAGTGTTTCCATCGATGATTTTTGCCTTGGTGTCCTCCTTCAAATATCACGAACAGAACCAAAGTTCAGTTGTCAACAGGGGCATCTCTGTTTTCTATCAATTCGTTGGAGAAGAATATAGAACAGAAAGCAAGAATTGAATTTGAACATAAGTTCTATTTTGTCAGGAAAGCACTGGAAGAAAAACTACCAGTGCAATGTTCAAAGTAGGGAAAAAAAGGTCAGCTTTTTAGTACAACTTTGAGATGCATGTGGTACGTCAAATTAGAGAATTTAACACAGTACGTATAAAAGGCTATCTGAAAGGATCACCTTCTTCTCATCTTCCATTCAATCCATATATTGACTTGCCTACCATTAGGACCTTTTAGGGACAATCTTCTATCACCCAACAATCTAAAAAAGAAAGACTATTCCCAAAAAAAAAAAGTTAAAAGACCACCTATCCAAAATTTAAACATTCTAAGCATAAAAATGTAGAAGTATAAACTTTCGATCATGATTCAAAAACACTCAGCATGACCATTCCTAGACATATTTAACCTATTAGCTCATCCTTCTTAAGTGCAATAACAACTTTACAAGTATGAAAATTACGTCAATTATGATTATGCGCAAACCAGATTCTTACATTCTCGAGGATTCTTAGCTCCTCCTTGAGCCCACCTCCGCCACCCTTCATGCCGCGCGAATCATCAGACTCTACAAGCACACACACACAAAAAATGTATCACCAAAATTTCATGTAGCACACACATCACAAGACATAACTGACACACAATCTTAGCGAGTAGAAATCTGCTCATGGTTGGTACCTGAGGGAGGAGGAGGGAGCAGGAGCTGCCGGGGCCGCCGCGACCGCAGCCGCGAGAAGAACAGACCGGCGACGGAGAGCGTGATGGCAGCGCCCACCCTGAGGAAAAGGAGGGGCAAATCCTTGGCGTCCCCACTCCTCCGGCCACCGCCGCCGCCGCTGGTGCTGCTGCAATTTCCAGCCTTGGGCATTTCCCCCTAGCTACCTTGCCAAGAACATCTGAATCCTCACACAGGCAAACGGCAGCATCAAGGGAACCCAATCAAATACCCAAGAATCCGTCGCGCTCTAATCGCCAAGAAGGTGGTCAAAATCTAATCTTTTGAGCCGTGATCACTGGAGCTGCGATCAAAATTAAATTTTTTGGGCTCTAGACCGCAAGATTGTGGCCAATAATATGTTCTTGGGGGGCTGAAACTTGCAGAAATCGCATCAAGAAACACGAGCTCCAGCCCCTGCAGCTTGCCGGTTATATCTCCATGGCGTTAATCAAACAGACCGGGAGGAGTAACCCAGCCAGCTTAACTATCGAACCTGTTTCTCAACTAGGGTTGGGGATTTGTTCTGGGATAATTTCCAAATTGGCTAAAGAACTGGTAAAATTAGGATGGTAGGCTCCTGATTTAGCTCGCAGCCATAGAAAAAAAAAACCAAGAGAGCGAAACAACTGAGCAAAAAGAAGCACAACAAAATTAGACTCCAATCTCTTCTCTTTCTCAAACTATCTCTCTGTTTGTTCTGTTTCTGTTTTGGCTTGTTCTTCTTCCCAAGGTAGGACAAATTCCAAACGCCTCTTCTGTATTGGCCTTCTTAGCTTCTTCCATCATTTTCTTGCTGACTTGACAAATGGCTATTACTACTACTGGGCAGCACCCACATGAAAGGTAAAGTTCTATACTAGTTCGGTGGCCAGATTTATTCACGTCAATTTCAACCTGCTTTTGCAATCGGGAGACTGGGAGAGGCTGCCTTCAAGCGGCATGGATGGTAGAATGGTGAGCCAAGAAGTTATTGATGGCTGAAACGTGGAATGTGGTGGCCGTTTGAATTAGCGGTGCAAGCAGACCGAATACGATTGAATAATCGAATACGAATTTATATTTTTAAATAAATACGAATATGAATTTAAATATTTCTAAATACGGATACGAATATTCTCGAATACGAATATTTTTGAATACGGATTTGTTTACCACATTAGTGTTTTCTCGGATACGAATATCAAAAAAACATATTCCTAGCGGTTTTGCCGATTTTTCAATGAGTTTTGACTGGTTACTGGTTTTAAACCGTCCAAATTCAAATTTTGAATCACAAAATTCATCCAGGTTTTTTCGGGTTCTGGAAATGGATTGAATACGAATCGAATACGAATACAGATACAAATATTTTTGAATACGAATGCGAATAGGAATATTCTCAAATATGGATATGAATATTCTCGAATACGAATACGCATATTTTCGAATACGGATTTTGCTTACCGTATTCGTATTTTTTGGATACGAATATCGGATAAAACGGATTATCCGTTAACATTTCCCACCCCTAGTTTGAATGATATTTCAAATAGCAACAGACCTATATCGTCATATAAAATGACAGCAATCAAACGAGAAGTCCCACATGACAATGAACAGATCTTTGTCGCCAAATGAATTCAACTAGCAATAAAGACCTGCTGACTGCCAAGCGGGACTCTACATAGGGTTGTCACTATTTGAAATAG
Source organism: Dendrocalamus sinicus (assembly GCA_036346575.1). NCBI lineage: Eukaryota > Viridiplantae > Streptophyta > Magnoliopsida > Poales > Poaceae > Dendrocalamus > Dendrocalamus sinicus. Next base: position 5,420,876 of record CM070653.1, on the reverse strand, counting down.
CAATTGAAGTTACGGGGGGCTTTTCTAGTCATTTCAATTGACGATTCGTTTCTTTGTCGTCAGTTGAAACAATGATAGATGCTGTGTTGCTAACGAGACACTCTGTCGTCCATTCATTTGATGATGATATATTTATATAATATTAATAAAAAAATATGATTTAAAAAAAACCTGCGGCCGTTTGACGTATCTTTCATGATTTCGTCAGGCCATGCGTAGCTCGCACCGGCAAGGACGCGTATAAATATAATGGTGTAGCGGTAGTTGATGTTCAGATGCAGACGGCGAGCTAATGGTTTTAGAATCATATATCCTATGCTAAGCATCCTGCCTGTCTCAGAGAATAATCGACGCATTGCATGGTATGGCGTGACAAATGACAGTGTCACTGTTGCTAATGGATCATACGAGTGTCCACAAATTATTGTTTTCCTCTTTTTCTATTAACGTAGCTATTTTCTCTCTACTAATATAAAAGAAGAGTTTATCTGTTCACTGTCCGATTCTAGCAATGAGGTACAATCTACAACGTCCATCTCGCAGTTTGTCCGTCGTCTTTGGTCATCTTCGCCGGGCACACGCGCAAAAACTCTCTTCCCGTAACCACCACGCATGAACTCTCTTTGCACAGCCAAGGTTATTAGAATTGTGATCATGAATTAGATCGGTGGTTCTTTGGTAGGATCGTAAATCGTAGAATCAATGTAGAATATTAGGTTTTACCTGATTCTACCAAAGAAATATTTAAAAAAATCTAAAGTGTATCACTGGTGCATTTTTAAAATTATGTCTTTTAAACTTTTCTTTACAAATTGTACAGTAAAAATAAGATCATGTGTTATTTTATGATAATTATAGTGAACATAAAGAGATAAAAGTTAAAATTTTCAATTAAAAAGAAGTGTGCAAGTAATTATTTATAATAAAACAACAGAATTGACAGAATCAAGTAGGATCATATGAAAATTTTGATCATGATCCTACAAAAGTTTGTGTAGAATCGTAAGAACATTAAGATTTTACCATAAAATTGAATCGGTCTAGTTAATATTGAATTATAAAATCTTATGATCATATGACAGAATCGAGATTCTGACAACCTTGAGCACAGTGCACACGCCCTCCCTCCTTGTGCAACCGTCGTGCACCCCCTCTTCCCTCTCGCGCTCGAGCTCCCCCACCTCCACACCTTCCTCTTCCCGCTCCCCCCGGTCATGGTGGCCCTTCTCCCTCATCTCCCCTCCCCTCTGCACCATGCTCTTCGCTACCACTATAGCCCCTCTCAACTCCGCGCCCTCCTTCTCCCTCCCCTTCGTGTCGTGCGCCTTATCGCAACTACAACCCTCCCCACCTCTGCAAAAACTCCAGCGCCGCGCCCCTCCCTAACCTCTCTATCCAGCTCTCCCCTACCCCCTCCCTGCCCAGTACTACTGCTGCCTCCCCCGGTGGGCTCCTTCGCCCACGACCGTGCGGAGGACCTACAGGCTAAGGCCCGTGCCATGGCCCACGCTACCAATGCCAAACCCATGCTACCCTCAACCCCCCCAGGTGCTTGATGGCATCCATCGATGTCATGGTCACGCTGCTCTCCCTATCCTCGCTCGTTGGCATCGCCACCCTGTATGACCACACTGACAGTGTCTCTGACTTCTCCTAGTCCACTGATTCGCTCTACCTTTGCTCTGCCTCCGATGACCGTACTCTTCGCATCTGGGACTTTCAGCCCCAACTCGGGTGGTCAGCCTGGCGACCCCAACACTGACCGTTGCATCTGCATGCTCAAAGGGCACACCAACTTCATCTTCAGTGCCAACTTCAACCCGCAGACCAGCTACCAGGTCACCTCCGGGGGGTTCGACTACACCGTGCGTATCTGGGATATCAATAGTGGTTGCTACGTTCGCACCATTGACGCGCTCTCTAAGCCCATCACCTCTACAAGATTTAGGATTTGGGATGCTGGGACATGCACTCCGAGCCCATGGTGTCCTTCTCCATGTCCTCGCCCGATGGCAAGTTCATCCATTCATACCATTTAGTGATCGATTCTTCGAAACACTCAAGTCCATGCTATTAGATTATGTACATAGCTATCGTCTTATTCTAATTGAAGTGCAAACGAAGCTCATAGATTGGCCCCTTAGGAATTGTGAAGAACGATTTGTTCCATTCGCATGGTATGTATAGCTTTGGAAGAGATTCAAAGGCAATGAAAACCCTCCTGAACATCTGGGTGTCAGCAAGGAATACAATGTTGACATGGTGCCCAAGGTCTGTTGGCACCTGAAATTTGTCCCTTGCTCTCCTATACCTCTGGCATTATGCAGATCACTATAAATTTTGAGTTTGTAGTTCATCCTCAGCGGCCTCCTCTCTGTCGATAGCCTTAAGGTAAACAAATCTGATTTGTTTTGTTCATGTGTTCTGTTTATGATAAACAATGTGCATTGCGATCTGACATGAGATTCTTTGAACACACATTTTGGTTTTGTACCGTTGAGAATTTTGCATGTCAAATGAGAAATGTTGCTGGGTACGTCGCTATTGTTCAGGAACCATATGTGTGAAGATCAGAAGATTTGTTATGGCCTGTTGTTTAAGGGAGGTGAAATCTTGCAATTTTCAAAAAAGGAAATCCTGCTGTGGCCGCTTACGACCATGTCTTCTCACTGTGGTCGTAGCGCTTACGACCACATTTTCTACTCTGTGACCGTAGTTGTAACTCCTTGACGACCACGTCTTCAACACCTGCGGACACCTCCGCTCGTCGCTGCAGTCGTAACTCCGTTTAGGACCACATCTGCGATCCTTCGCTTGCCGTGGTCATAAGTCGTTTATGACCACGTCTGCGAACACACGATGAACTCGATACTTAATAGTTTCCCAAAGCCAAACTGCTTTTTCTTCTCTTCTTTATTTCTTTGAATCGATCACACCGATCGCTCTCTCTTGCCTCTCGATCACACCGATTGCCTTGGCCTCTTTGACCCTCCTCTCGGTTACATGGTTATGCCTTTTATACCCTGCTCTACAACTTCGACTCGGGTACGACTACGACTATGACTCGAACTTGGCTACGACTATGACACGGACTTATATACGACCACGACCAAACTCGTATACGACTCTGACCACTCGCACACTACCATGACTACAACCACGGCTAACGACCGTGGTTTCTAAACTAAAAACAAGATTACAAACTCTAACAATTACCTCCTTAATCTTGATTTTCCATCTTGATCATGCTGATCTCCTCTTCCGCTTCTTCCTGAGCCTTGCTGCTCCTCTCGCTTGGACCTGCTTGACTACTTCAACCCCTTGTGGCCATGACGACCACGGTTCTGCCCTCCACATTGTGCTTCCCTCTGCTTCCTCTGGACCCTTGCATCAAGACAGCGACTGCCTTTTGCTGCATGCGAGAGAGCTCCTCTCGAGCCTCTACTCGCGACGACTATGCCTTCTGCATGTGGTCATTGCTGACCACTCGAGCCATCGCTTCGCTCCTCTCCGCCTATATGCGCGCGTCCGGAGTCGGCTGCACGCCTGTGCGCACCTCCTGCACTGCTTGCTACGACTTCAGGTATGCGCCCACCTCTCTGTGTGCCTTTTCCTCCCAAGCCCACTGCTCCTTCAGCATTGTCTACACGAGGATGGAGCGCCACACCTGCATGCGCGCCATGCATGCCTCCTACTACCTCTGCACCTCGTCCATCTATGCCTCTCTTCACACAAACCTGTTTATAAGTTTTCAAAGGAATCTTGTACAACCGATTTGGAGATCTCTTTGCCTTCATCAACAAATCTCTATTCTTGTCATATACTCGCAAGAACTCATCTTGCAGCACCACTCTGCACTCTCTTTCTATCATCTGCTCGAGACTAAGTATGTTATTGCATAGACTTCGTATATAATAAGTTCCTATCAACAACTTCTTATCTCCGTTCTTGCATTGCAACATCATCGTCCCTTTGCCCTTTATCTCCACCATGGAGCCGTCGCCAAATTTGACCTTACCACAAACCTTCCCATTAAGCTTGTGAAACATGGAGCGATCTCCCATCATGTGGTTGCTTACTCCATTATCCAAGTACCATTGATTCGTGTTGTCGTGGCTTCCTTCCTTCGTGCATAGTTTTGAAACTATGTTCTCCTCATTCAATACCACCATGGCTGACTTCTTTTCAACATATGAGGAGAGAAGTACTAAGTCTCTGTCATCTTTTTCTTCTTCATCTTTGAAGAGGTTCACCTCCCTGTCCTTCTTCTTACTTTCGCAATCTGAAGCATAGTGCCCGTACTCGTTACAGTTGTAGCACTTTATATGGCTACGACATCCTGACGCATAGTGCCTGTATTCACCACATTCAAAACACTTGACATGTGACCTATCTCAGGATCTCTCACCATCGCCTTGCCTAGCCTTATCTCCAGAACCACCCCTACCACCTCAGCCACTCCGGCCACCTCGACTGCGCCACCTCCTGTGGTTGTTTGATAAGCCATAGCCGTCTCTCGGATCTCCTTTTACTAGCAACACCTGCTCATTATGAGACCCCTGCTCGTTGCGCGACTGAAACCCCTTTAGCAACTCTTCATGCGCCTTGAGAGAGCCATGATCTCCTCTATCTTCTTTTTGTCCAAATCGGGGGAGTACATAAGTGTTGTGACAACAGGTATGTACTTCTCCGGAAGCACGCACAGGTACTTCTTCACCACCATAGATTCCTCCATCTTGTTGCCAAGAGAGTTAATCTGATTGTACAATGAACTTAGCTTGCCGACGAACTCATCCACTGACTCGGTCTCTCCCATCTTCAGGTTCTTGAACTCGCTCCGCAAATTCTAGAGCCGCATCTCCTTGACTCAATCAATGCCCTCGTGCATCGTGCCGTCTCTTTGCCAATGAGTTGATGCATCATCGCATCTGGCACTGCCTGGTAGATGAGGGCCAAAGCCGCCTGATCCACCTTGTCGTCCACCTTCTTGTCATTCCCCTTCGGATCGACTACACTTCAGACTCCTTGGGCGTGCATGTTTGCCTTCATCTTTATTGCCCACACCGGGTAATTGTCGGTCATCAGAAGAGGGTACTGGAGGGAGATTAACCCACCCTATGCCTTCACCTTGTCACCCATGCTCTGATACCACTTGTTACAGCCTTTACAACTACTCCCCAGGACCTTACGACCACCTTGTAGCCACTATGACCACCTCCTGCAGCCGTACGACCACGTTGAAGAGGCTACGACCACCTCCTGTGTCGTTACGACCACTCTACTGGTTCACCGACCACACTGACAGTCATTACGACCACGTTGTGACCCCTCCGATCACTCCTCACTGCTCCGACCACATAGTCGTAAACTTCTGCTGAAGTTACAACCACGTTCACCTTCGCTGCACTTGCCTTCCTTCAAACACGGTCGATCACCGTAGTCGTAACTCCTTATGACCACGCAATAATTCTATCGACCACGCTAAAGGCTCTATCAACTGCTATGGTCGTAACACCTTACGACCATGCATTCCTGCTATGGTCGCTTATGACCACGTATTCTCGCTATGGTCGTAGCGCTTACGACCACGTCTTCTGCTCTGTGACTATGGTCGTAACTCCTTTATGACCACGTATTCAACACCTGCAGACACCTCCGCTCATCGCTGTGGTCGTAACTTCGTTTACGACCACGTCTGTGATCCTCCGCTCACCATGATCGTAAGTCGTTTACGACCACGTCTACGAACACACAATGAACTCGATACTCGATAGTTTCCCAGAGCCAAACCGCTCTTTCTTCTCTTCTTTATTTCTTTCTCTTCATCACACCGATCACTCTCTCTTGCCTCTCGTTCACACCGATTGCCTTGACCTCTCTCGCCCTCCTCTCGGTTACATGGCTCTACCTTTTATATCCTGCTCTATGACTTCGACTCGGGTACGATTACGACTATGACTCCAACTCGGCTACGACTATGACACGAACTCGTATACGACCATGGCCAAACTCGTACATGACTCTGACCACTCGCAAATGACCATGACTATGACTATGACTATGACTACCGACCATGGTTTCTAAACTAAAAATAAGATTACAAACTCTAACACCCCTAACTACTCCGAGCTGGCCGATCTCCTTTTGTGCGCATATCAGACTATAGTCCGTTCGACACATGTGCGGCTGTTGTGTGTAGCGTGTTGCTGCCTTATGCGTCCCTCGCATTGCTTCCCTGCACGTCCCTGGTCAGCGTCTTGCTCCGATGCAGATACTATTTTCCTACCATAACATCACTCCCGCCCTCTGGAAACAGCTCATCCACAAGCTGAAAGTCAGGATAGAGCTTTTGAAATTCCTCAACATCTTTCCAAGTGGCATTGGGCGGAGAAGCACCTTGCCACGCAACTAGCACTTGCCATTTACCGTGCACCAACCATCCACGTACTGCCTTCACTGGCGTAGGGATCACCTGGCCATGAACCATGGGCGGAAGAAGGGGCAACGTAGTTGGAGGATCACCATGGAATTTTTTAAGGACACTAACATGAAAGGCATCATGGATGCATGCCCCTGCTGGAAGTTGAAGAGATATGCCACTAATCCAATAAGTTGAACAATCTGATATGGCCCATAATAGCGGGGGCTTAGCTTGCCAGACCTTGACGCGACGAGGGAGGCAGCAGGATGATGCAAGAGTTGCAACCATACCCAATCACCCACTACATATTCCACTTCGCGATACAATTTGTCATAGTTTTGCTTGATGGTCTGTTGTGCTTGGAGAAGGCGATCGATCATGAACCTCGGCTAGGAAGATGTCCCACTCCACCATGATGTTATCTACGGCCAGGGCATGAGTGTCACCTTTCTCATATGAGCGCAAGCATGGTGGCTCATGCCTGTACACCACCCAGAATGCGGTCGTCTGTAGGGCGAAGTGATACGACGTGTTGTAACAATATTTCACCCATGGCAGCAATCTCAGCCATTGTTTAGGCCGATCACCCGTGAAACAGTGTAGGTACATAGCAATCACTTTGTTGGTAGCCTCTGTGTAACATCCTGAAAATTTAAATTTGAAAAATGTGAAGCTTTTGAATTATTTTGCAATATATTTTATTTGAATTTGGAGTTTATGGCATTCTTCTGAGATTTGGTTGAGGTTCCAAAAAGTTAAAAAGTTCATGAAAGATACAAACATGTACAGATAATAGAGAATTAAAATTTAAAATTCAAATATGAAAAGATGATCCATAAAAGGAGGGAAAGACTTGAATTAAATATAAGACCCTATTTTGGAATATGTATATATACATAAGACTATACACACACACACAAGTGAAACAAAATATGCAATATACTAATATTATGATAAGCATAGCCATGGGAAAATAAAAGCTAAGAATTTCAAATGGCATGCAAGAATTTAAATAAATAACCTCAAATATGAGATAGAAACTTAAATTAAAAATCCAAATTTTAAAGTAATACTCGAGCCTCTCATTTTCTCATCCTTTTATTTCTCTCTCTCACTTCCAAGTGGGCCCATTCCTTTTTCTCTCTCCCTCTTTTCTCTTTTCTCTCCCTCTCACTGCTTGTGGGCCCTGCTCCCTGCCGACCTCCCTCCTCTCCTTTCACCGTGCGCACCCAGGCCCCCTCCTCCTCTCTGCCTCGGCAAAAGCCAGCCGACACGGCCACCGTGAGCCACGCCCGGACCACCGCGAATCCCGCCTGCCGCCGCCCCTGCCTCCCTCTGCGCCAACCCGCACCTGTAGCCTCGCACGCCCGACTGGCCGCGCCCATGCCCTACTGCGCCTCTGCGCCCCCACGTTGCGCTATCCGTCCATGTCGCAGCCCACGCCCCGGCTCTACCCCCTCCGCACGCGCTCACCTTTAAGTAGCTCTGGGCTTGCCCCTTTCCCCTTGCTCCCTTCTTCCCCCTTCGAGCCGGGTGCAGCTCGAGCTGCCCCGTATGCGCCGCCACCGCACCACCCTGTTCCGGCTGACCTTTGAAGCTTTTGCCGATACGACCGTGTCCCAACGTGTATCCGCCCTCCTTCTACTTCCCCTCCGGCTCAATTGAAAAAGCTAGTGCCGAGCTCGCCAGAATTCCGTTTTCCCCAACACCGGCCACCGCCGCCGTTCCTACCGCCACCTCCTCATCGGGCTGCCTCTTCTCGATTCCACGCGGTGGGAGTGACTATTCGGTGCCTTGAGCCCCCTCCAAGTGACAGTGAGGCTCCTCATCGCCGGAGTTCTTCCCGCTGCGGTAACCTCCCCCACTCCGTTGCCCGTGCATGTCGCCGGCATGCCTCGCCACTCCCTCGGCCCGGCCAACCACGTGATAAGGTTTGCCCCACCTCCCTCCAGCTCGTGCCCCTCCTACCTCGCCTCCTCCTCCACGTCAGCGCCCTCGCCCCTTTCCACCTCGCCGCCGGTCACTCCAAGCTGCCGCCGGCCCACCTCGTCACCGCCCCGACTAAAGCACCACCTCCCAAAGTTTCCCCGCCTCTCCCTTGATCCATTTTAGTGGATTTCCCTAGTCTGCCGGCCAGCTCCCACCGGCAGCGCCGCCGTTCGCCCTGCCCCGGTCGCTCCCCTGTTTCGGCCGGCTAACTTTGTTTGAGCTCCACCGCAGAACTCGCTTCTTCAGTTTAAAAGCCCCTCCTCAATCATGAAACACTGAGAATCCACTTGGCTAGCCCGAGCGCGCCTAACGCACAGAGCCCCCCCAGGTCCCGGGTTCGATTCTAGCAGTCGCCCCCTTTTCTTATTCTTTTTAGTTTTTATTTTTATTAATCCAATTCAAGCAAGAAAAATCAGAGAAAATTGGAGAACAATTTAGAGAAGTTAAAAAAAATTCAATTAGGGTATAAAATAAGTTTAACTAAGATTTAACATTGGTTAATCACCCTATATGCATAGTTAATGTGTCTTTATTATTTATCTTAATCTAGATATTAAGTAAAGGCATTCATAAGAGATGGTTCTAAAACTTAATAAAGTGGAGAGGCTAATAAAATTTGGTTGGGATATAAAATAAAATTCTTTAAGCTTTAATATTAGATTAAATGATGACTCAAACAGCTGCATAAAATCAAATGGTATGCCAAGGCCATTTAAAATGAAATATTTATTTAAAGAAAGTCATGATTTATAAACCCCACCATTAGTACATCGCCGACAAATAAATCTCAAACGCTAGATTTAGTTAATAATGATAGTTGGTGTTTAGATTAGCATCTCACATAAAATGACTCTAGAATATATTGTATAAACTATTTGCACAACCAAAAGTGGTATATAATTAAGTGATACACAATTAACCATCTAAAGTATTACTGTCGTTCCGATATCTTTGAGAAGTTATAAAAAATACTTTCACTAACAACCCTTAAATAAACTGAGGTGTTAATTAAACTATAAATATGTGGCTTGTATAAAAGACTGTAGTAAATATACCACTCGGGAACATAATGCTGAAAAATTGTCAACATATCAACTAACTATTAGCTCTAAATGCAAGTTATAATAAAGACAATATATGAACCCTAGATCCAGGTTAATGCTCTTACGATGTGCCAGCTTGTGCCATTCAAGGAATAATAAGCTAATATTATATATCAGCACATAGGTCTAAACTGGCTCATGGAACTTCCTTGATAAGTATAAAAATAATAAAAAGAAGTTATTAAATAAAATGAGTTAACCTGTGGTATCGAACAACCAGCTAAACCTAGCCATCCTCCAATCCGCGGTAAGAATACCCACATCAATATCCCTGTATCACAAACCCTCCTTAGCCTCTGCTTCGTCGAATTTCCTTCTACCAATCATCACTTCGTCCCAGCCCTGTGTGACCTCGTCAGTTCCCTGCACCCAATCAACCTTATCTCAAACCACCTGTTTAATTATAATAAAAATTAATCAAGTTCACTTGAGTTTATTCGAATTTATTTGGATCTTTTGAGTTATTTGCTTTTATTTGGATTCAGTCGTTTGTCGTGTAATTAGAAATTGGGAGTCGTAAAGATTCAGTGGATCAAGCGAGATCAAGCTCGAAGCGAAGGTAGAGACCCAAAAGCTCAAGGGAAAGTATTGTGTGAGCTCAAGACCATGGTAAATCGCGCCAGGCAAGTTAATACTTTGATCATGTTGATCCTACATTTTCTGAAAATTATTTTTGGTTTAAATTATCAAATTGCATGTTGTTATTTTATATGCAAATACATGTTTAATTTAAGATTCTAGTTATATGCCCATTACTTAACTTGATTAATATTACATCTCCTTTGAAATATTTGAATGTGTGAATCTTGTCTCCCTAGCAAACTTATAATAGTAACTTTTCGAAAATAAGTCCCTAATTATATGCCATACTTAGTACTGCATAGATATTCGGGGACGCTGAAATGCCCCAAGCATCATTATCATTTTTAATCACGAGAAACTGGTTTGGGAAGTCATGGTGGTAATGACTGGAATATTTGGATATGATTATTTTATGCTCCCAAAAACCCCAACTTGCTTGAATATCTGAGCGGATGGTTTGGGGGCTGGTATGGGGTGCAACGGAAGCACAAGTTATGGAGTGTGGTAGAACCGCCTAGATACCACTAAGGACTGAATCTTGTCATGACCTCCTGTGTAAAACAGTACAACCACAAGTCTGCAAAGTGCAACTTGGCTAAGTAAATTTATCAAAACCCCCAGACTCATCTCACCGGTAGTGGATAGGAGTGGATATGCAAGGGCAAGGGGAGGCCTAAAGGGACACCGAGTGGAGGGTGAAGTTTCCCAGTCGTACTAGCGTTGAGGGGAGTGGAGCCCGAATAACGCTAGTAGCCGTGGGGAACATCCCGTGCAACGTATGGGACACGCCGCAAGTGGGAGCGGCTCATAGGGTGAGATGACAAAAGGGGCTAGATACTTTGAAAAGTCACTGTGATGGTTTGCTCAACCACATGACTAAGGAATCGTGTGGGGCAACGAGTTGATTGTCTCTTGTGGTGAAAGTGTACAAACTCTGCAGAGTCAAAACTATTCGAATAGCCGTGCCCACGGTCAAGGGCGGACATGGGAACTTAACTAGATATAGTTCTATTTCAAAAACTTTGTGGGTGGGAATGGAAAAAGTGGAGGACAACGGAAAGCCCTAATTTGTGTTGCCCTGGGTGTTGCCCCAGTGATAATGTAAGCGGTTATAACGCTGAAAGGTTAACATATGGTGCAAATGCCATGTAACAGTGGATGGAATCTGGATCGCTATTATCAGTGCATTTTCTTACACATTATGTGTTTTGTTCAAAACTGCTAGGTCTCAGGAAATTTCTATGTATTATATTTTTAAGTAATGATAATATTTCTCTCAAAGTGAAATGTCAGGAAGAATAAATAGAGTCGTAAGAAAAGAAGATGACTGTTTGTGGCAACGTATAAAGATGTTGGTGGATTCGTGTCGATCATAAAAGGGAAAACGATAGTGTGGATTCTAAGAGAAATAAATCGGTGGAGCTTAAATGAAAATATATGCTAGGTAGATAATTTAAATGATTTTTAGAGAATTAGGAAATGCAAAGGTAATTGCGGATTACAACACTGATAACTAATATAAATTCTTGGAAGGTGCTGGCGATATTGGGGAAATTAATAGGATTTGCTCAAATACTAGATGGATGAATTGAATTTTTGGAAATATTGGAGTAACGATAGCATTTATTGGAGTATAATCTTGATTAATGATATTCTTGGTGGATGTATACTAGTGAAACGTAGACTTGATCATTGATATTTCTTGGTGGAGATATGCTAGTAAATTAGTTAGAGATAGATAAAAATAAGATTGATTATTGGAAGAGCAATATATGGTTTTGAATCAATAACAGAGAGGATTAAATTGTTAGGAAGTCCTGATACAAATGATACCAGTGGATTCAAAAGTATTGTTGTTGGATAATCATCAGAAATTAGATGTGAAGAGTTGCCGAATAGCAACTACAAGATTGGATTATTAGGAGATCAGAGTACAAAAGATATTGGTGGATCTGAAATAAAGGAGACTAAGTGTTCATTAGTCCGAGGGATAGATCAAAGTATTAAATAATGAACCTGAGATTGGATCTATAAATTTGTGATGAGAACTTGGAATCATAGGGGAATTGGTAACTCTGATTTGATTAGTGAGATTTCTAGACAATGCAAGGGGAATGGTATGCTCGGTGGATTAAATAAATGATGACACTCGCTATTCGGAGTTTTAGGCAGCAATAATAACACCATGATTAAATAATAAAAATAATTCTAAAAGCAATTTCTGGCAAATAAAATAAACCCGAGCCTCTCCTTTGATAAGCCATGCATCCTATTTGTTTGCATCCTGTGTATTGGCTCACGGTGCACGGTGGGTTGTGCTCACACTCGCTCTCACAACAAATCCAGAATCAGGAATCAGATCACTACGCCTCAACAACACTTGATCATGATGGCAAAGAAGATGAAGATGTCAAGGGCTAGGTCACGAACCTCCAGTTGGCTGCCTGTGGACATGTCCTGAAGGTCCCACCTGTGCGCTTCATTTGTAATACCCTGATTGTCGATACGGCGTAAGATTTTAAAACAATCGCGGAGTCGCCGATTTTTTGGCAAAACGCGGGAAGGGAAAAGTAAAAATTGTAGAACAGTATAAAATGAATAAAATTAATTAAAAATTAAATAAAAACCTCTAAGTGGGCTGCCTGGTGAGTGGACCGACCACCTTGGGGCCGGAGGCCCAAGGGGTGGCCGCACCCCCTCCCACTTAACCCTAGAGCTTCCCCTCCTCCCCCTTTTCCCCACACCCAGCCTCCACCCCCCCTTTCCCACCCTCTTGGGCGCAGCCCCCCTCCCTGGTTGGTGCCCCCACCTCCCCCACAAGTGCTACTGCCATTGGAGCCAAGAAGGAAGGAGAAGAAGGAGAGGAGAAGGAAGAAGAAGAGAAGAAGAGAAGAGGAGGAGGGAAGAAGTGGGGTGATTCCTCATCTAGGTAATTTTCCCCATCCCAAACCCTCTGATTTTCGAAATAATTAGAGAAAATTGCAATTATAGGATAGCAAATAATGCGCTTCGCAATTATAGGACTCCACACATCGACTTCGTTAAAATGACCCTTGAAACGTTGGCTTCTTGTTTTTCATGATATTTGGTGTATTAAGTATCTTTTCTCATCTAAATACATGTATTTGTTACCCAAAGTGACCCTTTTGCCCTTGTGAGATTAAAAGGACGTGGGCTGGCTGTTGGCCGCTCGCGGCCTGGGCTGGCTGGCCGGCCGCCGCACTTCAAGAACAGGAAATGTACAGGGGCAAAAGGGTCACTTTGGGTAACAAATACATGTATTTAGATGAGAAAAGAGACTTAATACACCAAATGCTATGAAAAACAAGAAGCCAACGTTTCAAGGGTCATTTTAACGAAGTCGATGTTTGGAGTCCTATAATTGCGAAGCGCATTATTTGCTGTCCTATAATTGCAATTAGGGTTCTTGGCACGGATTTTGAAGGTAGTTAATAGATTAATTGCCCGATTAGAGATTAGTTGCTGTCTGCCTGTAGATTGATTCGCGCAGCGCGTCTGTTCGTGAGGTTTTGACCTAGTAAACGAATTTTCCTGCGGACTCTCCCAAAAGGGAAGTTGTAGAGGACTTTCAGACGCATCTCCTATATTTGTTTCGGAATTTTCTGCCATGGGATCTGGGAGTTACAGGGTCGGTAATACTGCTGTTCGTCAGGCGAGCAGATTGATGCAGACCGACGGTAATATGTGAATTTGAGGTAGTAAAATATTTTTATGGTCATGGCTGTAATTGAGAAAGTTGTAGATAATTTAGATATCTAGCTGCTGTATAAAATTCAGAATTCTTAGACCTCTGTACTGTTTCTGGGACGCAATTGAATACCGCTGTCCAATCTGCCAGAACAGAGTTCTTCCTCTGTTTTGGGCATTAAATTACACCTAGCTGTGATCAAAATAAAATATGTGTTATATATGAAAAATGTAGGTTTTTAAGTGATGAATCCAGAGAGGTATCGTTTGCTGTATTTGGATCAATATTTTTAAAGTTACAAAAATGTTAAGCAGCGCTGCTGCAGAGGGTAATTTGCTGAAGTGTTGAGCGGAGAGAAGTTAGTGCGGGTTCTGGGTTCTAGCGACGTCTTTAATTATTTATGTCGTGTTTGTATGCTGTGGCTTTGTGCTGAGAGATGCCTTTTGGACAGGTGGTCTTGTCCCTGAGCGCTCTTGATTTTACTTCGCTTCGTCGGATTGAGGCAAGTAAACGTAGCGGTGGTTGCTACCGTTTAACTTGTTATTCCTTCTACTTTCAGTTTACATTATTATTATAATTTGATACATTATGCCATGATTTCATGAAATCTTAATTGTGGAGATGGTAGCAAGTATAATGATGGTTTAAATTTTGTAGCGTGGATTGTTGATGTTTGTTGGTGTGTAGATGTTTGATCCATGTTATGAGAATTTGTGGTCTTGATGATGTTAATGATATGTTGATATTGTTTATGGTCGATTGCAAGTGAAAGAGTTCATGAGAATTTCTGATGCATAGATGTTGTGAATGCACGTTTTATTTGTTAAGACATTCACATGTGTGCATCATGCTGATTTATTGAAGTCTTGGTCACGAGATGACCAAGCGTCGAGGTCCCCATCATGTTGATGACGTGACGGGCTAAAGGTCCCCATACTTGAGGAGTATGGGCAATTGGTCCCTGTACCAGAGGGTACAGGCATGGGTGTGCATTGACGGATGCACACTTTGCATTACCGGTAAAATGCAGAAGAGAAAGAGATAAAGAGATTTTTGACCATCTTGCATAGCATGAAAGCATTCATATGCATTGCATTGTGAAAAGATTCATTTGCATGCATATGCAATATATGGTGGTGAAGTTATTTTGTGGAATATTCAACTTCATAGTTGCAATGTGGAATTGGCTCATGTGAGCTAATTGTGGTATGAGGATTGTGGTTGTGGTCGTGGAATGTGATTCCTTCCTTGTGTATGGTAAGGGTTGTGATGGTGGCATGAGATTCTTTTCTCTTGTAGTAATTGATGATATCAATTGTGGATGTGGGAAATAATAAAGTATTGAAGTAAGACATACATATGTTTTATTGCTTTTGGTAGTGGTAGTGGTCGAGGATTTAAAGTGGTCAAACAAGATTTATTTGCTAAATGCTTTACCGTCATTGATGGTGATTTGAGGTTGATGATTAATCTATTGTGGATTGTAGAAGACTAAATGTTTTCTCTTGCATCTAATCGTGGATAGAATGATTGTATGCATATGCCAATTAAATCCGGAATTGAAGAGGTATGAATACGGAAGTTGTGGTGGTTTAATAATTGTAGACATGAATTGTGGTTGTAGTTGTATGGAATTATAAATGATGATGTATAATTGTTTGTAGTTTGAATAGCCTGTTAAACAGTTTGCTTGCTGAGATTTTATCTCACCCTTATTTCCCCCTCTCTACAGGTGGACTTTGAGCATGCATGGGAAGGGTAGAGTGGCACCACACTAATGCTCTTGGATCCTAGTTTAATGCTGTAATAAAGTTGAAAGGATTCTAGACCTTTGCATAGCTTTGTTTACATTATCTTAATAATGTTAAATTTTGAGAACTATGTTATAGATTGAAATGTTGGAGGATGTTCCAAATATTGAATTGTCATCACTATCCTGTTATTCCTTAGTTGTTTATGCTTCCGCTCATACTATCTGGTTTAGTAATTGTTGCCAGTTTAATTTATCTTGTAAATTGGCTAGTTGTAGAGCAGTTTTAGTAGCATCCCAGGGTAATGTGGATCTTGGGGGTGTTACATCATTCTTCCGCTCTTGCAATTTAAAGATTTCGGCCTAATCGGCCCATGAGTAAGTCTACTATTATATTTACGCTTCCGCATGATATGTACTTTGATAATCAGAACTGTAATATATGAGCACTATCTACTGATCCAGGGAATAGTGTGGTGGAATCACAGAGGAATCCGGATTGTAAAATCTGGGTACTTACACTCTGACTGTCCGTCGGACTGAGGATGATAAGCGGAGCTCATATGTAAACATACACCAGCCAAACGGAAGTGCTCCTACCAAAATGTGCTAGTAAAGACCGCATCCTAGTCACTAACGATGGACTCTGAAATCCCATGGATCCAGACAATCATATCAAAAAATGCCCTGCTCACTAACGCTGCTGTATATGGATGGGCCAATGGAATAAAGTGAGCAAACACAACTACAGAAAAGGTCATCATAGACGGTTCAAAAACGTCATCACAGACGGTTTTCTAAACCGTCTGAATTTATGGGTCAGCGATAATCGAAGGTTATCACAGACGGTTGTCGAACCGTATGTGATATATCAATATCACAGACGGTTTTTACTTACGAACCGTCTGTGATATATAGTTAAAAATCGTCTGTGATATTCTTTTCTACCCCTAAATCTATTTCTGTTTATTGGCTAGCCTCAGGAAATGCTAGCCATACCCTTTGAAACAAAAAGATAAAGATGTACATGTATACATACAATTCACATCTCAATTCATTTCAGAAACATAAAATATCCAATTCACATCTCAATCCATTTCACAAACATAAAACATCCAATTCACATCGCACTTCATTTCAGAAACATAAAGCATCCATTTCGCAAATCAATTAATTGGAATGAAATAAAATATCCATTAAAAAATACACAATTACAAAAGATCTACATTACATTTGCACTTAGATGGTAACATTGCATTTTTTATTGCTCTATCACTCCGGAATCGAGGTCTCGCGAAAGGAACAGATCCATAATCAACGAACTTATCAGACTACATAAGCTATACTTGGATGGTGCATGATTGCCATTCAAGTATTGCTTATGCAGCCGACAAGTTCGTTGATTATGGATCCGTTCCTTTCGCGAGACCTCGATTTCGGAGTGATAAGAGCAATAAAAAATCATTGTGCGCAGTGGAACTCTCCATCTGATCTTATGACTTTAGTCCACAAAAACCAAGTGAACTCTCCTCAAATTTGTGCAAAGTCCGGCTGTTTCAATGCATATGTAGAGATGGGCGCAGCCTGTCGATAGGAATATCAACGCGCGTACATATATAACCTGACAAGTATGAAATAAATGTGGGAAGATTGACAAACCTTATAATTAGTGATCTTCGAGGAATCGAGGAGTAGTCTCATATGGTGGCACACGTAGAATCCACACGTGTTGCCCGGCTGCTGCTGGTGGCACTGTAAAATATAGAATGTATTAAATCAAAACGCATTACTGCTAAGTGTTGTATAGGATTAATTAATGTGTAGCTAGCGAATACCCAAAAATTGCGAACATGTTTCAAGGGCTTGGCCCCTGTCGTCGAGCCACATGTTTGTACTTATGTGGCGAACGACCTTCGTTATTCGAAAAAATTAGATTTGTCATTTGGAAGGAAAGAAAGAGTACAATGTACAATATACTTACCTATCGAGTATTTGGGTGATAGCTGTGTACTTGGATTTGTTCTTACTTAGAGAATCAAGGTATATAGCCTTGTTCCATTTTGGTATAATTACAAGTAAAATCCAATGGAAGTTCTCATTGTATGGCATAAGAACAAATTCCTTATCGCGGTGAGCCAGCAGTGTTGATGTAATATAGCTCTCGACGAAGGATGCATCCTCGTTAATGGTATCAATGGCGACCAAGCGTGGGTCCAGGAAACCAATTGGTGATTTTGATGATCTAGCTTCAGTCAGCATGAATTTATATATATACATAGAAAAGCAACAAATTGTGACATATATCGGTATTACATGAATAGAGACTGTGATTGTACAGACTTACAGCGTCCAGCATCGAACGAGTGAGATGTCGAGAGCGTTGAGCGTGAAAAGACCAAATATATCGTCAAAGGTCACCGCGAAGACACATTCCTGAATTTTGTGCTGGAAATGATCCTGCCTGAATTTGACAGTGATACCTGAGTGTCGTTCTGCCTCTGGCCTATAGGACTGTTCCATATACCAAGTGTGTAATGTTTGGCAACCAAGTCCTAGGGTTACGAGGTGCTCTTCCGGGAATATCATCGGCTCGCCTAGCACGAATTTGCGGGCCAATGGCAGGTACGGGATATCATCATCATCCTTCGTCTTTGATTTGCCCTGGCCACTGCCTCGATTGTAGGTCAACTTTATGGTAGTCGACTGTAATGGTAGCACCGGTGCAAGTTGCTTTGGTGAGAATAGCACCTGTGGAGATAGCACCGGTGCAGGTAGCTCTGCTTCGCACTGCCCTTGTGAAGATAGCACCAGTGCATTTAGCTCTGGTTCATGCTGCCCTTCTGGTCCGGCCACCAGTGAAGAAGCCTCTAGGGAGATGTCGCTTTTGGGCCACTGGATGAATATTCCAATGGCCTGCCCTAGAGTCATGATCTCGTCGTTGGGGGGCTTCGGTAGCGGGACTATCTCAAAATTGGCATGCACACCATCCACATTAACTTTTGTGTAGCCTAGCGCTAAAGCTTGACCGTGCACCATGGCCCCGATAGCAGACGGATATGCCTGGCCCCAAGCAGCGTACAAGGGAACGGAGGCATATCTCACTTGGAGCCTGCACTTCGTAGGCTCCTACATAACGATACAAAATTAGCTACTCCAATAGACCTATTAATGGAGCAAGCATCCGAGAGATAATAATTATTACCTGGATGTTGTCCATAGGAAATCTGGCCTCACTTTCCGTCGGATTGGACGCGCAACTACTTGGACGGTTGTGCGGGCTAGCTAGCACAGGAGCGGCGGCGACGGCCTGCTGACTTTCTGTATGTTTCCGCACCTCATCTCTGACTACATCAGCCAGCTCATCCATTAGCTCCTCTCTAAGAGATGCCTTGATCTCTTCTCGTAGCCGCTCCTCACGCTCGGCTTTGGTTCTCTTCCTACGCCGATACATTTCGGAGTCATCTTGGAAACCATGTTTCCAAGGAACGTAAAGCCTAAGGCCTCTCGTACGGCCCGGGTGCTCCTTGTTTCCCAGGGCCGCAGAGAGAATATCATTCTCCCTTGTTCCCTGCAATGATCCCAGGGTAGATTCAAAACTCAGCTCTTCCTGCAAGAGCACGACATGTCATTTCACTTCGTAGTGGAGTAATTACAAGCTACGTAATTCGATTGATATCTTACCAGGCGCTCGGGGAGGCGGCGACGGGCTCGGGGAGGCGACGGCAGCGACGGAGGAGCGAGGAGGCGGCAAGATTTAGATGTATAACTGCAGGATACGCGGAAAACCCTAGCCAGAGGGTATATATAGGGAGGTTTATTACAGACGGTTCTAAAGTAAGAACCGTCTGTGATATCAATATCACATTTAGAACTGTCTGTGATAGTTATAGTATCACAGACGGTTCTAAACGTAGAACCGTCTTACTTTAGAACCGTCTGTGATAAGCCTCTGCCCCCAACTGTAGTAATTAAGACAAACACCAACCAGCTGCATTCATATACAACACCAACCAACTGCATTCATATACAACACCAACCAGCATAAATGCAAATTCACATGTACACAATGTATTTCTTCACACATTTTCATATATACATAAATGTAAATTCACAAATACATCACACACATGCATTGTTGTATACATAAATGTAAATTCACAAATACATCACACACATGCATTGTTATATACATATATGTCGCACATTCTCATTCTACTTGCTTATTTCCTTTAAAAATTAGTCCTTTATGATGATCAATGCGTACATTACTAGTTTTGTCACGTTGTTCGTCGTCGACCCTTATGCCATTTCCAAAAGGAGGTAACTCGACAAATTGATTGTATTCTTCCTCGTCCACTATATTCTCTACTCCGACAATTCTCCTTTTTACATGAAGAACTGCATGGTATTTCTTATTTGTCGGGTCGGTTACATAGAAAACTTGAACAACTTGGTTGGCAAGTACGAATGGTTCGTCTTTGTACCCGGCACGTTAGAGGTCCACGGTAGTGACACTGTACTTGTCAATCTTCACCTGTGGGAGATGCACCCAACGGCAGCGAAATAAGGGGATCTTGAAAACCACGTAGTCGAGCTCCCAAATCTTTTCTATGAACCCATAGTATGAGTTTCTCGACCCATTGGTACTGAATGCATCTATGCGAACACTGCTATTCTAGTTAGTGCTCTTTACATCCTGAGACTGTGTATAGAATGTGTACCCATTTATGTCATATCTTTGCCATGTCACAACTGTAAATATTGGCCCTTTTGCCAACCATGTCAGCATCTTACTTGGCGAGCTCCTAGCGATTTGCTCCTTCAACCATTGGTTGAACCGACTGTTGTGTTGCCTCATGATCCAAACATCCAGCTGCTCCGGATTCTGTTGCCGAAGCACATCCTTGTGTTGGTCGACATAAGGCGCCACTTCAGTCATGTGTTGCAAGACCGTGAAATGGGCTTGAGTATACGTGTCAATATCTGTAGTGATTGCTTTCCTTCCGATAGTTCCGATACCCTTCAGCCTCCCCTCATGACAAGATTGAGGCACACCTATCAGTTGAGTCTGAGCCATATAATCGACACAAAACTCAATGACCTCTTCGCTTGCATAACCTTCGACGATGCTGCCCTCCGGCCGAGATCGATTCCGTACGTAGGACTTGAGAATTCCCATGAACCTCTCAAATGGGTGCATGCTACGTAGGAATACGGGCCCGCACATTTTTATCTCCCACACAACGTGAACAATGAAATGGACCATGATATCGAAAAACGAAGGAGGGAAATACATTTCAAGATGACATAGAGTCATCACCACCTCGTCCTGCAGAGCATCTAGTCCTTCGGGATCGATGACCTTATGAGCAATTGTGTTAAAGAAATAACATAGCCTCATGATTATCTCTCGGACTTTGATCGGCAAAATATTTCTAATTGCAATAAGGAGCATATGTGTCATCAGCACATGATAATCATGAGACTTCATGCCATTTAACTTCAAATCTTGCATCGAAACAAGTTTCTTCACGTTGCTGGAGTAACCAGACGGAACTTTGACACCATGCAAGCACTGACACAGTTCTGTTTTCTCAGCCTTGGACAGAGTGTAACACGTAGGGGAAGGTACGTTCGTCCATTATCTGTTATTGTCGGTGCTAACTCAGGCCTGATGTCCATATTAGCCAAGTCAAGCCGTGCGTTGACGCCGTCTTTTGTTTTGTCACGAATGTTCAGTAAGAGACCAATCAAGCTGTCACATACATTCTTTTCTACATGCATGACGTCGATGCAGTGTCGAACATCTAGGTACTCCCAATAAGGTAAGTCCCAAAATATTGATCTCTTCTTCCAGGTGCTCTTCTCATGAGCCCTCAATTTACGTCTCTTTCCGAGGACAACATCTAAATCCTTAACCATATCATAAACCTCATGTCCCCTTAAATGCCTTAGAGTTGAACTGTCTTCCTTCTCTCGTCAAATTGTTTCTTCATCTTGCGGTATGGGTGAGCCCTCCGAAGGAACCGGCGGTGACGCATGTAGACCGTTTTGCGTGAGTGTCTCAGCCACACACTCTCGGTATCATCTAAACAGTGGGTACAAGCTTTGGCACCTTTTGTACTCTGGTCCGATAGGTTAGCAAAGGCAGGATAATCATTTATGGTGCAGAACAATAAGGAGCACAAAGTGAAGTTCTCTCGTTTGTATGCATCCCATACCTGTACCCCTTCGTTCCACAGTACTTTTAGATCTTCCACCAACGGTGCTAGGTACACATCGATATCATTCCCTGGTTGCTTTGGCCCTTGGATAAGTATCGACAGCAAAATATACTTTCGCTTCATACACAACCAAGGAGGAAGGTTATAGATACAGAGAGTCACGGGCCATGTGCTATGTCGGCTGCTCATGCTACGGAAAGGATTCATTCCATCTGTACTCAGTCCAAACCTTGTATTCCTTGGTTCTGCACCGAAGTCTGCAAAACTCCTATCGATGTTTCTCCACTGGGCGGAATCAGCAAGGTGTCTTAGCATTCCATCCTTCTTGCGCTCCTCCGAGTGCCAATACAGCAGTTTTGCCTCCTTTGGATTTGCAAAAAATCTTTTCAAACGGGAAATTATAGGAAAATACCATGCCACCTTAGCAGGAGGTCCTTTCTTCACCTCTGTTCCCTCGCCGTCATCTGATTGATTGTTACGTTTGTATCGGGATGCGTTGCACACTGGACATACATGAATGTTTGCATACTCTTTACGGTACAGGATACAGTCGTTCGGACATGCATGTATTCTTTCTACTTCCATTCCCAACGGACAAAGAACCTTCTTGGCTTTATACGTGGTTTTAGACAACTCATTTCCCTCCGGAAGCATGTCCGCTAAAAGACCTAGCAGCGCCGTGAAACTCTTGTCGGACCAACCGTTGCTTGCCTTCAATTTCAACAGTTCAAGCACGGCCGACAACCTCGTGTACTTTGACCTGCAGCACGTGAACAAGGGTTTCTCCGAGTCCTCCATCAAGCCCTGGAATTTAACATACTCTCTCTCATCATAGTTCTCTTCTACATCGTGAAGCATCTGGTCCAGATTGTCATCGTGCAACCTATTCGAATCTGAACCACAATCGACATCATCCGACGGCATGTCATTCACTTCACTGGCGATGTCATCTGGCGGCATATCATTCACTTCACCAGCAATGTCATCCGGCAGCAAATGATCATTGACTTCGCCATGACTGGTCCAACACGTATAACCCTTTTTAAAACCCCTCCTAATCAAGTGTGCTTCAATTTGCCATCGGTTCTTAAACATCTTTAAATTCTCGCAGTCAGTGCATGGATAGTGCATATATTCCACCCCCTTATTCAGCATATCCTCCTCGGCAGCTCTTGCAAAAGCAGACACGCCATTAATATACTCTTCACTCACACGGCTCGCGGCATACATCCAGCTTCGGTCCTACGTTATGTGTGTATATATATATAACAACTTAGTATTAAAAATTAAATTATTTAATTATTACTACATATATATATATACCACATGCTTTCAGGTTTTGCTAGCTTAATTCATATTATAAACACAACAGGTATTATATAACCAACAATTTTGCAAACCATCTTCAATGACATCTAAATTGTAAATGCAAAGAAAAATAAATTTCATTACTAACCATATCTAGAGCAACCAGAAAAGTATGAATCTTCAAAGCTCAATCACTGCTTCAAAGCTCAATCTCTACTTCAAAGCTCAATCTCTGCCTCCTGAAAACGCCTAGCTTGCCTCCTGAGCGAAAGAGTAAAGCACCAGCTAGATCTGGATCGAAATGAAGATAGATGCGGTTCTGAGCAGTGCAATAAATGCGTAGTGTCATTATCACAGACGGTTTTTAACACAAACCGTCTGTGATACTAAAGTAGCACAGACGGTTCATCGGTAAGAACTGTCTGTGACACTCGTTTTCTCCGACGCCACCAACACAGACGGTGTCCAAATTAAACTTTCTGTGTTAGTGTCGATCACAGACGGTTTAACAAAACCGTCTGTGATTGGCCGTCTAGTATTAGGCTTTCTGTAGTAGTGAAACTTGGAGAAATGATCGATGACCGTCAGAATCACCGTCTT
Organism: Dendrocalamus sinicus; assembly: GCA_036346575.1. Classification (NCBI taxonomy): domain Eukaryota; kingdom Viridiplantae; phylum Streptophyta; class Magnoliopsida; order Poales; family Poaceae; genus Dendrocalamus; species Dendrocalamus sinicus. The sequence goes on along the minus strand of CM070653.1, from coordinate 5,397,190 downwards.
GCTCCCTACTTTTGGAAGACCCTCAATGAAATCCATAGTCACATCGGACCAAGTCTGGGATGGCACATGCAAAGGTTGGAGGAGACCAACTGGATGAAGGTGCCCTACCTTGTTATGTTGACAAACGTTACACTCCTTGATAAATTCTTGCACTATCTGGCAGGTGCATGGGATGTGAAAATTGGCACACAACCGTTGTAGAGTCTTTTGTACTCCCTCATGGCCAGTGGAATGAGCGGCTGCTAGAATAGATGGAAGTAACGCTGATGTGCAGGGCACATAGACCTGCCCCTACATCCACACGAGTCCGTCAGTGATGCCCCATGACGCGCCTCGGGTCCCAGCCACAACTTTTGCCTATAGTGCTACCAGGGCATGATTAGTGGTATTTTCCCAGCACAACTCCTTGAAGATGCTAAGAGTCGGGTTGGAGAGGGTGTGTAGGCCAATGGCATTAGGAGGTGAGTCCAACTCACTGTCGTGATGGGCAGGGCGTCTGCTACTATGTTGAGGCACCCTAGTCGGTATTCCATGAAAAAGTCACAGTGACCAACTTGCTCACCCACTGATGCTGTGGTATGGTTAACAAGTGTTGGTCGAGAAGGAATTTTAAGCTGTAGTGATTTGTGAAAATGAAGAATGCATGCCTCCACAAGTATGGCCTCTAATGGTGAATGGCTTGTACCAGGTCGATCAATTCTCGCTCGTATGCTATGAGCTTCGCGTGCCGAGCGGTGATGGGGTGGCTAAAGAAACCAATCGGGCCCGCACCTTGATGTAGCACCGCCCTGAAGCCAGAACTGGAAGGTCACACTCCACGATGAATGGGCGTGTGAAGTCAGGTAACTGCAGGATAGGAGCCGAAGAGAGCGCGTGTTTTAGTTCCTTAAAAGTCATGGTCACCTCCTCAGACCTGCTGAGTTTCTCCTTGCGAAGGAGGCATGTTAGGGGGTGGCTATCGAGTCGTAATCCTTCATAAAATGGTGATAGTACCCTGCTAAGCCCAAGAACACGTGGACTGCTCAGACGGATGTGGGCTGCGGCCAGGCTTCGACAGCCTCCACCTTCTGCCGATCCATCTCTACACCCGCTGCCGTGAAGACGTGTCCCAAGTAGGTGACCGATGTAGCACCGAACAAACATTTGGACTGCTTCAAAACGAGGTGATTCTGTTGGAGCTCCTGGAACACCATGCAGATGTGGCAGAGATGTTTAGCCCATGATGCGTTGTAAATCAAGATATCATCAAAGAAGATAAGGATGAAGTGATGAAGAAACCGACCGAGGATATCATTCATGAGTGCTTGAAAGGTGGCTGGTGCGTTCGTTAATCCAAAGGGCATCACTAGAAACTCGTAATGGCCTTGGTGCATGCAAAATGCTATCTTCATCACATCCTCAGGGTGCATACAGCATTGGTGATACTCAGAATAGAGATCGAACTAGGTGAAAAATCGGGTGCCACGTTGTTCATCGAGGAGTTCCTCCACCACTGGAATGGGGAACTAATCCTTGATGGTCTAGTCATTAAGGGCGAGGTAGTCGATGCAGAAGCACCACGAGTCATCCTTTTTGCAAACCAGGAGGACGGGTGAGGAAAATGTTGATGTACTGACTCAAATGATGCCTTGTTGGAGCATGTCCTGGCACTAGCGTTCCAACTCATCCTTCTGCAACTGAGGGTAGCGGTTTGGGCGCACCGCCAGGGCTTCTATCCCGGCCATGAGGTGGATGTGATGATCATACGGCCGCTCTGGGGGTAAGCTGTTGGGCAAGGTGAAGAGGTCCACGAACACAGCGAGTAGAGCATCCAAGAGTGCCTCGGCACTGCCGTTGAGGCTGTGGATGGCAGGACCACCGCCCCCCGATTCCATGAAGAAGCACCCAGTGACCACTGTACCAAAATGCCATGGTAAGGAGACTGAAATCCCAAGTAATGGGGCTGAGAGTCACGAGCCAGTGAACCCCAAGACGAGGTCAACACCTGCCAAGGGAAGTGTGTAGCAGTCCAACGTGAAAGCATCTGGCCCCATGCGGAGACACAACCATGGGCAGATGGCCCAGCTAAGCAGTTTATCGCTGTTTACCATGGCGACGCGCAGCCCTTAGCTGCTCGGCTATAATGGCAAGCCGAGGTGTATCCGGGTGGCGTCGTCGATGAAGTTATGCGTCGAGCGTGAAGAATCAACTAAAGCCACAAGTCGTTGTCCTTCCAAGGTGACTTCTAGTCGCATGGTCCGGTTGGTATTGATCCCCGTCAAAGGCGTGGGGTGGAATCTCCGGGTCGCCCATACCAGCATTCATGGTGTCAGTCTCCGTGTCCGGTGAATCAGCGGTAAGCTCGATGTAGAACAACTACTTGCATGTATGTTGTGGCGTGTATTTTTCATCGCAGTTATAGCATAGCCGCATGCACCGGTGGTCCTCCATCTGCACCTGTGTCAGTCGGTGGATGTATTTGTTGCCCGGGGGCATGAAGCCACTCTTGGCCACTGGTTTGAGCCTGACGGATGGTTTGGCTGCCTCGACTGTGACCTACGCTCAGCGTTCGTATGCGCACGCTAGGCTCGTCGCAACCTCCAGACTTTGCGACGTCACCAGCTCTACATCCGTAGGGAGAGGCTCTGACAGGCCGGCCATGAAGACATGAATCTGTTGGACGGAGCTGAGGTCAACCCAAGTCAGTAGCGCAAAAAACTTCTTGAGATAGTCGACCACCGTGCTCATTTGGCGAAGATGCATGAGCATGGCCAAGGGATTATGGCGAAGGGGAGGCCCGAAACGAGCATGTGTCATCTTGGAGAAATGGCACCAGCTAGGAGTGCCCTCACCGTGCTTGACGCGATAGTACCATTATTGCGTAGTGTCGTTCATGTGGTAGGATGTGAATTCACACCTTTTCTTCTTCGAGTGTACGTTGTCACCAAAAAAATTGCTCACAATGGTTAAGTCATGGCAACGGGTCTTCTTCATCATTAAACATCAAAAACTCCAGTCGATGGAAGCACGGAGGTTTGGTGTTAGCTATGAGTGCCGTCTGCAATGGCAATGCGGCGCTACCGACTACTTGGCTGCCTGAGGACTGCTGCCTCCTGTTCCTTCCAAGGCCGCCAGCCGAGTGTCGTGGCGATCGAAGCGGTTCATCAGGGTAGCTAGTTGTTGAGCAATGATTTGATCGAGTTTCTTATCAGTCGAACTAATTTTGTCACCACTGCTGGACATGGCGTCTAGGATAGTGGTGAACTAATTTGATACCAAGTTATTATGGCGCAATGTTGAACGGCGAAGATTGTAGGAGTGCGTCACGTGCAGAGGCAGCTTGAATGGCTGACGCGTGGGCGCCAGCCGATGAGGAAGCCTCGTGCGCCTGAGGGTGCAACAGGACTCGGGATTGGGAGGAAGGAAGATAATACTTCTTTCTTGATTTCTCAGCAAAGGGTGCGGCTAACCTTTATATGGGTTAGCCTCCTAACAAAAGCAATCTAGACTCAAGAAGGACTCAATCTCTAATTCCATATCGATCAGTACTAGGAAAGTAATCTTTGTTAGGAAATCCCCTAACTACTCCGAGCCGACTACTCCTTCCGTGCGCGTATCAGACTGTAGTTCGTCCAGCACACGTATGGCTGCTATGCGCAGCGCGTTGCTCCTTTGCGTGTCCCTCGCATTGCTTCCCTGCACATCCCTGGTCAGTAGCTTGCTCTGGCACACATAGTGTTTCCCGACCATGACATTCAGTGGTTCAGCACGTCTTGAAATGTTTCAGAATCTACCTGGCTTATAAGACTTGTGACAACACTATCACTGTGAAGTGAAAATGGAGCCATGTGACTTCCATTACCTCCAAAGATCAAGGACATTGGAAATGTTTGATGAAGATGAGTAGGGAGATCAGACCTTTTCTCATCCCCACCAAGAAATCTAAATAACCAAGCATTAAATCTGGAGTCGCAGCCACCTATAAATTGGAAAACTAGGAATCATCCTCAATACATAATATAATCAGATTGTCAGTTGTATAACAATTGGTAATTGTAAGGACAACCCATGCTTTGGTACTACTACACTTGTTGATAATGCACAATCAACACAGCAGTACTTGTAAGTTGTAACTCAATCAATGTAGCCATTTAACAGTGTGGTTACTATCTATCTGGTTACCTTGGATGTCCATTGATGCTATTTGTTAGACATGTATAGGTTGTAGGATTATTGCTTTGTATAGGGGGATCTTTCCATTTCTTCCCTCTTGTATACTTGGCCTTTGGCCCACTGCAAATTCATCAAGTCCATTTATAACATGGTATCAACACAGGAGTAGGTTAGGGTTTCCAAACCCTAGCCTACAGCCGTCGCTACCAAACTTCCCCGCGGGCCAACACCTCCGCTGCCCTCCTCGAGCCTGCGTCGCAAGCCTTGGGCTGGTGCTGCCTCGTCTCACTCCACCGCCGCCCGGCTCTTGCCAGGCCGTCGCCACTCGACCTTGTCTCTGCCTGTGCCGACCCACCTCTCTGCCTCGTCTCCGCCCACCTCGGGCTGACGCCGTCCAGGCTGGGCCGTTGCTGCCTCATTTCGTGCCACCGCTATCCAAATCCTAATCATGTTCGATTCAAATACGAACACAATACCTAATCGTGTTCGATTAGGTGCTCGATTCAAACACGAACACAACACCTAATCTCTTCCTCAAATCAAGGGACTCAAATGTCAATTATTCATCATCATTTTTAATCACGGCCATCCACATAGTCTAACAATCTCCCCTTGATGAATACATTGACAACACCTGGAAAAGCATTCAAACAAAGAACTTTGTGAGAACATGGGAGAAGCATCGACTTCAAGTGCCCAGAGTGGGCTGATCTCTCTCTAGTACTCTTTCCTGATGACCGACAATTACCCGGTGTGGGCAATGAAGATGAAGGCGACCATGCGCGCCTAGGGAGTCTGGGGTGCAGTCGATCTGAAGGGGAAGGACAAAGAGGTGGACGACAAGGTGGATCATGCGGCTTTGGCCATCATCTACCAGGTGGTGCCAGATGCGATGATGCATCAGCTCATCGGTAAGGAGACAGCATGGGAAGCATGGGAGACACTTCAGACGATGCACGAGGGAGTTGATCATGTGAAGGAGGTGCGGCTCCAGAATTTACAGAGTGAGTTTGAGAATCTCAAGATGGGAGAGACCTAGTCAATAGACAAGTTCGCTGGCAAGCTAACTTCGTTGCATAATTAGATTAACTCTTTTAGTGATAAGAAGGAGGAATCTGTGGCAGTAAAGAAATATCTACGCGTGCTTCCGAAGAAGTACATACCTCTTGTCACCACACTTACGTACTCCTCCGATCTAGACAAGAAGAAGATAGAGGAGATCACCGTCTCCCTCAAGGCACATGAGGAGTTATTGAAGGGGTTGCAGTCACGTAATGAGCAGGGTTCCCAGACTCATAACGAGCAAGCGTTGCTAGTAAAGGGAGATCCGAGAGACAGTCGTGGCTCATCAAACAACCGCGGGAGATGGCAGGTTGAGGCGGCCAGAGTGGCCAAGGCGGCAGAGTGTTAGACCATGTGGATGGTCATGATTAAAAATGATGATGAATAATTGACATTCGAATTGCTTTAGAATTTGCGTTTATAAAATTGGCAGGTGATTGTAGTCGAAGATTTTGGGTTCAAGTGTTTCGAATAGCTTTGAGTGTTTTGATGGTGTTTTGACTGGCTACAATTGGTTTTAATCGAGTTTGAGTTCGAGTAGTTCAACCCCGTCCAGTTTACGATCACGGCCAGCTTCAAGCATGTCTAGGTGAAACTTTGACCACAAGTGGTTTATGACCACAGAGTCGTTTACGACCACGCATGGCTTTACAACCATGACCGTCATGGTTTTTCAACCGTGGTTGTTATTTACGACCACACATGGTTTCGACCACGGCAATATGACTACAACAACGGTAATGTGACTTCGACCACGGAAATTTGACTTCAACCATGCACGACTTCAAACACTACTATGATCACAAGGTAATCATAGCTCCAGTACTTTTACATGGTCATAGCCTCAGTGTTTTTGTTAGTCGTGGGTTTTACTGGTCGTACTCGATAGTCGTAAGATTTTCTAGTCGATAGTTGGTGACTTTGCAGTCGATAGTCGTAGATTTTACTAACTGCTCTTATAGTCGTATCTTTTGCAGTTTTGTCTATAGTTGTAGACCAAGCAGTCTACTATCGTTGTCTTTGGTAGTTGAAGACTTTACAATCACGGTCAGTACTCGTAGACTTTGTTGTCAAAATGAGTGCTTCACTCTTTGTGATCTTCGAGTACTTTGAGTACTCGTGTTAGGCCAGCGGGGTATTTGGCTGGTGCTTGATGGAACGATGTCGGTACTTGGTAGTCGGAGCGACTAGGTACTCGATGGTTGGTAAGCGATAGTCATAAGGTTTATGATTGGGCGTCGGTTACGAGTACTTGTTGTGCATGGTGGTCGTGCTGAGTGGTCAGAAGAGTGTTTTTCTGATAGAGATGGTTTTTGGCAGTTGTAATTAGTGATCTGAGACTATTTTCTGGATAGCGTTGAGATGATTGGTCGTGTACGACCAGGTTGGTAGCCATGGATTGTGTTGTTCTTGTTTATGGATGGACAAGGGTGGTGTAAGCTGTTATGCTGATTACGGTCAAACTGGGAAGAGCTTGTGCCGGGAAAACATTTCTTTGGTCTTTGCATGTGCAGGAGAGCGTGGAGATGATCACGATCGGTAACGTGGAGGACTGGGACTAGGAGAGGGAGATCTAAGGTCCAGACGGTTGAGGATGTCACGGAGGTGGATTGGCTAACGCTTGAGCACGTGGAGATTGAGGATGGGAAGCGAGATGGAGCTACGGGAGGGAATATCTTGGAGGCTTCATCACATGTTGAGTTTGGATTGTTATGAATAGAGTCCATGTGCTGGAAGGGTAGAGTTTGAATAAAACCCGTGTTAGGAAAGGGTTTCGGGTCCCTTGATTTGAGGAAGAGATTAGGTGTTATGTTCATGTTTGAATCGAACATGATTAGGAACGTTAGCCTACACAAAGCAGGGAGAGACTTAGGCTAACATAACTAGTTTTTAGGGCTTTTGTCGAGGAAGTTTTTAGGGGGTGCCGTAAGGGCGCTTTATAGCCAAAATATGTTACAAAAATAACAGATCAGATCTATTCCAAGAAAAGTTCATCAACGATGTGTTTTTCCTTAGCATTGCTTTTTTGAGTTCTCGCCGACGAGCTACAACCACGGTGCTATTTTCGGCTTGTTCTCGATGGAGTGGTCAATCTGTTCGAACAGTCAAGGTTTTCTGAGCGAGTAAGTTCTGCGAGCGAGTTCGACCATGTAGCGAAGCAATCAAGTTTTCGTTGTCGACGACTACAAGTGAAGTAGTGCGATGAGCGTCATTCAAGCGGTCGTTAATCATTCACCCCCTCTAATAGCACCATACGGTTCTACAAGTTTTTGTTTTGTTTTTCATATAACCAGAAAATTGCCCCCCAAAAAATATTACGTTCATAAAAAATGACTAAAACTTAGCTGCTACTCTGGGTCTAGTGCTTTAATTTTAATTTCCATTTTATCGTGTTGAATTTTTGTCCATCGTCAAGTTTTAGTTGCTACCCTGGGTCTAGTGCTTTAATTTTAGTTTCAGGTATTGCACCTGAAAACCAAAAAAGAAATTGGTTAGGTCTGTTTTAGGGTTGGCGGTTACTCTTCGCTGCCAAGTTTGCACCAACAGATCTTTGGGGAGATATTTGGGGAGATAGAGATCAACTCAGTTTTTCCCTTTGTTTTGGCTAGCCGAATCACCTAGGACAGAGCTGTGTTCAGGTTCTGAATTTTGGGTCTGAGGTCAGGGTAGTTTTGTGCAATGTTCATTCACTACTACAGAAAAGGTCATCATAGACGGTTCGAAAACGTCATCACAGACGGTTTTGTGAACCGTCTGTATTTATGGGTCAGTGATAATCGAAGTTATCACAGACGGTTTTTGAACCGTCTGTGATTATGAGATATCACAGACGGTTTTTTATTAAAAACCGTCTGTGATATTCGTTCCTCCTAAATCAAAATCTATTTCTGTTTATTGGCTAGCCTCAGGAAATGCTAGCCATGCCTCTCAAACAAGCGATAATCACGCACAAAAACATACAATTCACACATCTCATTTCCTTTCGATACATTTCACGGACATAAAACATCCAATTGACATCACACTTCATTTCACAAACATAAAGCATGCATCCATTTCGCAAATCAATTAATTGAATTGAAATGAAATATCCATTAACAAATGCACAGTTACAAAAGATCTACACTGCATTTGCACTTAGTGATGAGACCAATAAGAAATCATGGTGCGCAGTGGAACCGTCCTCCTGGCTTTATGACTTGAGTCGCAAAAGTACGCCAACTCTCCTCGAATCCTCCAAGATCGATCGTTTCAATGCAGTTGACGGGATGTACGCAGCCTGTCGATAGAAAAATCAACGTGCGTATATATGTAACGTGATAAGTATAAAGTAATTATGGGAAGAGTGACAAACCTTACGATTGGTGAGCCTCGAGGAATCAAGGAGTAGTTCCATATGTTGGCAAACGTAGTATCCACATGTGTTGCCCTACACGATGGCACTTCAAAAATGGAATGTATTAGTTCAAGAGGCATTAGTACCAACTGTTACATAGGATTAATTAATGTGAAATAGCGAATACCTTAAAATCTCGAACATGTGTCAGCAGGCCTTTGGCCCCGCGCCTCGAATCACCTCCCTTTTCAATGTACATCGCGAACGCCCTACGTAATTCGAAAAAGTTAACCTTAGTCATTCGGAAGGAAAGAAAGAGTACAATGTAGATATGTATGGGGGAATATGTGCTTACCTATCGATTACTTGGCTGACAACTGTGAAGTCCATTTGATTCTTACTTAGGGAATCAAGGTAATATACCTTGTTCCATTTTGGTACAATTACTATTAAAATCCAATGAAAGTTCGATGGAAGGGCATAAGTACATAATCCTTATTGCGGCAACCCAGCAGCCTCGATGCAATGTACCTCTCGACGAGGGTGTATCGATCGATGGTATCCTTGGCGACCAAGTGTGGGTCCAAGAAACCGGTGATGAGTTGGATAATCTAGTTCTAGTCAGCATGTGTCTATATATATACACACGAAAGCAACAAATTAGATATGGCATTTATCGGTATGACATTAACGGAGACGTGATTGTACACACTTACGTCGCCCAAAGATCGAATGATTGAGACGTCAAGAGCGTTGAGCGTGAACAGATCGAATAAATACTCAAAGGCGACCACGAACATACACTCTTGAAGACTGTGGTATAAATCATCCGACGTGAGTTTGACAGTGATACTTGAAGTCCGTTCTCCCTCTAGCTTATTGGACTGCTGGATATACCACGTGTGCAATTGCATGCAACTATATGGTAGCTTTTGGAGGTCTTTTTGCTCGAGCAACGGCTCGCCAAGCGCGAATTTGCGGGCCAAAGGTAGGTACGCTATATCATTATTGGTTTTCTTTGCTTTGCCCTTGCTGGCCTTGCTGCCTCGGCTATAGGTCAACTTCACGGCAGTCGACTTTGAAGGTAGCAGCGGTGCAAGTTGCTCTGGCGAGAATAGGACCCGTGGAGATAGCACCGGTGCAGTATCCGGTGGTGGAACCGACTGGTCTTGTAATGGAGATAGCACCAGTGCATGTTGCTCTGGCGAGAGTATGACCCGTGGAGATAGCACCGGTGCAGTATCCGGTGGTGGAACCGACTGGTCTTGCAATGGAGATGGCAGCAGTGCATGTTGCTCTGGTCCTGCCACCGATGAAGAAGCCTCCAGGGAGATGTCGCTTTTGGGCCACTGGATGAATATTCCAATGGCCTGTCCTAGAGTCACGATCTCGTCGTTGGGGGGCTTCGGTAGCGGGACCACCTCAAAATTGACATGCACACCATCCACATTAACTTTTGCGAAGCCTGGCGCTAATGCTTGACCGTGCACCATGGCCCCGATACTGCATTTAATATGCGGCCCCAAGCAACATACAAGGGAATAGAGCCATATCTCACTTGGAGCCTGCACTTCGTAGGCTCCTACATAACGATACAAAATTAGCTACTCGAATAGGCCTATCAATGGAGCAAACATTCGAGAGGTAATAATTATTACCAGGATGTCGTCCACAGGAAATTTGGTCGGGGTTTGCGTCGGATTGGACGCGCAGCTACTCGGACGGTTGTGCGGGCTAGCTAGCACAGGAGCGGCGGTAGCGGCTGCGACTTTCTGCTTGTTTCCGCACCTCATCTCTCGATTACACCAGCCAGCTCACCCATTAACTCCTCGTAAGAGATTCCTTGATCTCTTCTCGTAGCTGTGCGTCACGCCCGCTTTGTTTCTCTTCCTACGCCGATACATTCCGAGTCATCTTGGAAACCATGTTTCCAAGGAACGTAAAGCCCAAGGCCTCTCGACGACCGGTGCTCCTTGTTTCCCAGGGCCACGGAGAGCATATCATTCTCCCTTGTTCCCTGGAATGATCCCAGGGTAGATTCAAAACTCAGCTCTTCCTGCAAGATCATGAAATGTCATTTCAATTCGTACGAAGTTGTGGAGTAATTACAAGCTACGTAGTTCTATCGATATCTTACCAGGCGTTGGGACACTTGCTGGTCTGCAGGGTTTCGAAAGGAGACATCCCCCGATGTCGTTGTAGATGACCTTGCTCTAATCCAATTTCGAGTGTGGTCATCCGGGATATTGGAAAACGGCGGGGCGATGTCCTGTGCAGCTGCCAGGTCATCCTCCTTCCTCCACTGCAGGATTTTACCCGCATACCCAGCTGTGCCAAGTCTATGGGGGTGTGTTTTTTGCCTGGAGGATCTTGTGCGCCGTACTTGTACTTTTGAAATCTTCGGACGTCTTCATCGCCTTGAACTCTTCCCATTGTGGTTCCAGGAATGGGTATTTATGAAAAGGCGTTTCGTCCGTCTCCACGTATTTCCTGACAAGCGTGCTCTTGAAGTTCTTCCATGTTTTGCATGCCACTAGGTAGGTTTGTTGTTGCACAGCGTATAGGTGTTCTTCTGGGAACTCGAACGATGCCAAAATTTCGGTCCACAGCTCACGTTTCTGAGTGTCAGGCACGTTCTTCCACGAATTGTATGTGATCTCAATTCGTTCTCATGCAACTATTCCGACCATGCTTCGGAATGTGTTTACCGCTTTTTGAAGAAGGATAGGGACCTCAGATGCGTTTACCGCTATGATGGTCTGTCGGCCCTCAGACTTGTTCGATAGCTCTCTTCCTTGGCGTCTTGATGTTGGAGGGACGCCTCCGGCGATGATGTTGAAGAATGTGCGGGTGACATGTTGCTCATTTTGTGGGTCTATTAGGATAACATGAGAAAGTGTCATACCATAAGATAAGAAAATGCAATATCTATCTATTTCGCTCAATATAGGCGATTACAATACCTATATATATGTGTATATACATACATATACATATTTATACCTACATATATACATATATAATGTAAAAGGCATGTATCAATTAAGACTAGCAACAAGCTCAAGTTTTAATTGATTCATTTGTGCTCTCAAATTGTAGGGTTGCACAAGATTAATCTTGGTCGTCCCGCTACTAAATCATATACTCTTCCTTGATTGGTTATGCCAAATAATGAATTCAGTATTTTGAGCTTTAGATACAAACTCTACAATCTCAAGATCAAGATATATTCAGCATGCATATATTCAGACAGCAGTATTCATACAGATCAAGACCATACAAGTTAACTTTACCCAATAATTCAGTCTTTTAACTTGTCAAGATTAAATCCTAACAGATCAATTTAATAACATGCTATAACCTGAAAACTGCATGAACCGACAGCTATTAGAGCTCAAAGACCGAATGAACCAATCTCAGTATATGAATTTATCATCATCGAGCAACTGTAAATCCCACAGGCAATCTCAGTATATGGAAGTAAGCAACTAACAGTAAGCATATACATGACAGTAAGCATATACATGACAGTAAGCAACTAACAGTAAGCATATACTAACAGCATCAACCCTAAACCCTAACAGTAAGCATGAAGCTCGAGGAGGGTTTTGATGACCTTAGGGTTTTGGTGACGGAGGAGGAGGCGGCGACGCAGGAGGAGGAGGAGGCGGCGACGACAGAGGAGGAGGAGGCGGCGACGCAAGAGGAGGCGGCGGCGACAGAGGAGGAGGCGGCGGTGGCGACGGAGGAGGCGGAGGCGGCGGTGACAGAGGAGGAGGAGGAGGCTGCGGCGACGTCTTCGTTCGGGGAGGCGGCCGGTGAGGGCTCGGGGAGGCAGCCGGTAAGGGCTCGGGGAGGCGGCGGCGACGACGGGCTCGGGATTTAGATCTAGATCGAATAACTGCAGCGCACACAGAAAACCCTAGCGAGAGGGTATATATAGGGAGGTTATCACAGACGGTTCTGAACTTAGAACCGTCTGTGATATCATATCACAGACGGTTCTAAGTTTATAACCGTCTGTGATAGTTTATCACAGCGCTGGGTGCAACGGTTGATCCGGCTGGGGTTGGGGGCAACGGAGAGGAGGGCAACGGTGGATCCAACTGGGGCGACAGCGGATCCAGCTGGCGACAACGGCGGATCTGGCTGGGGGCAGCGACGGATCTGGTTGGGGGTGACGGTGAGGTTGTCGATCAGGCTGGGAGCAACGGCAGGAAGTTGGATTCGGCTAGGCGTCGCGAGATGAGGAGGCGAAAGGATGTGGCTGAGTTAGTGAGTGAGGGTGCAAACCCTAGCGTGGCACTGCTTATATGAGGAACTATCACAAACGGTTCCATAAAATAACCATCTGTGATATAAACCACACCACAAACGGTTATATAATGGAACCAATTGTGATGTGGTTTATATCACAGACAGTTCCATAATATAATTGTCTGTGATATAAACCACATCACAGACGGTTCCATCATATAACCGTATAAGATATATGTTCCACCAATGGTTCTTTTAAAAAAAACCATCTGTGATAGTTCCTTCACTGGCTACAACAAATCATATTTTTTAGCTAGCCTCATGAAGTGCTAGCCATGCCCTATGAAAAAGCAAACATATACAATCACGGATGTAATTATTTCTTAATTACTAAATCAATTACAATGGAATAATGCCTTAATTACATGCCTAGTTTCTTATAATTACATTAGATCATTACACTTGGCTATTTCCTTTTTAAAAAGCCCTTCACAATGGTCGACACGCATATAGCTTGCTTCAAGGCTTGGTTCTTTCTCAAGCTTGATGCTGTCTCTAAATGGAGGCAACTCATTAAATTGAGTGTGCTCTTCCTCATCCACGACATTCTCAACTCCAACAATCCTTCTTTTTCCATGAAGAACTATGTGACGCTTCTTATTTGCTGGGTCTGTTACATAAAAAACTTGAACAACTTACTTTGTGAGTATGAATGGTTCATCTTTATATCCTACGCGTTCGAGGTCCACAGTAGTGACGTCGTACTTGTCGACCTTTACACCCTATGGGAGTTGGACCCAACGACACCAAAATAGAGGGATCTTGAAAATTACGTAGTCGAGCTCCCAAATCTCCTCTACAAGCCTGTAGTAGGAGCTTGGGCCTGTGGTACTGAACTGCTCATCATGAAATGTATCTATGTAGACACCTTAGTTTTGGACTGTGCTCTTTCTGTCCTGATATGTTGTATAAAATGTGTACCCATTAATGTCGTATCCTTTCCATGTCACAATTGTAAATTTTGGCCCTTTTGCCAACCATTGCAGTGTTTCACTTGACAATCTCCTAGTGAATTGCACCCTCAACCATTCATTGAACCGACATTTGCGCTATCTCATGATCCAACCTCTGACCGACCTGGATTCTCTTGGCGTAGTATGTCCTTGTGCTCTTAATACACAGGGACACTACAGTCATGTGTTGCAAGACCATGAAATGGACTTGAGTGTACGTATCCAGATCGGGAGTTATTGTTTTCCTTCCAATGGTTTCAATACCCTCTAGCCTCCCCTCATGATGAGATACAGGCACACCTGTCGATTTGACATGAGCCATATAATCAATGCAAAACTCAATGACCTCTTCGGTTTCATAGCCTTTGATGATGCTACCCACCGGCTAACATCGATTGCGTAAATAGGACTTGAGAATTCGGATGTACCTCTCGAACGGGTACATATGACATAGAAACACGGGGCCGCATATCTTTATCACTTTCACAAGGTGGACAATAAGATGGACCATGATATCGAAAAATGACGAAGAAAAATACATCTCAAGATGACATTGAGTCATCACTACCTCGGTCTACAGAGCATCTAGTCTATCGGGATCAATGACCTTTTGAGCAATTGCGTTAAAGAAATAACACAACCTCATGATTGTCGCTCAAACCTTGTTCAGCAAAATATTTCTAATTGCAATAGGAAGCAATTGTGTCATTAGCACATGACAGTCATGAGACTTCATGCCAATTAATTTCAAATTTTGCATGGAAACAAGTTTCGTCATGCAGGCGGGGTAACCTAACGGAACTTTCATACCATGCAAGCACTGACACAGCTCAGTTCTCTCAGACTTAGATAGAGTGTAGCAACCTGGGGGAAGGTACGTCTGGCCTTTATCGGTCTCCATCGGCGCTAACTCAGTCCAGATGTTCATAGCGACCAAGTCACGTTGTGCGTTGACACCATTCTTTGTTTTATCACGAATGGTCAGTAAGAGACAAATCAAGCTATCACATACATTCTTCTCTATGTGCATGACATTAATGCAATTGTGAGCATCTAATTGCTCCCAGTAAGGCAAGTCCCAAAATACTAATATCTTCTTCCACATGTTTTTCTGACGGGTCCTCAACTTACGTCTCTTTCTAAGCACAACATCAACATCCTTAACCATATCATAGAGCTCTTTTCCGCTAAAAGGCCTTGGTGCTGAGTCATCATCTTTTTTCCATCAAATTATTTCTTCATCTTGCGATATGGGTGATACCTTGGAAGGAACCTACGGTAATGCATGCGCATAGTTTTACGTGAGTTGTTCAACCGCACACTCTCGGTATAATCTAAGTAGTGCGGAAAACTTTGGCTCCTTTCATACTAAACCCTGACAGGTTACCAAGGGCAAGAAAATTATTGATGGTGTAGAACAATATGGCGTACAGAATGAAGTTCTCTCATTTGTCCACATCCCATACCTATACCCCTTCATTCCACAATGTCACAAGACCTTCCACCAATGGTGCTAGGTACACATCAATATCGTTCCCAGGTTGTTTCGGCTCTTGGATAAGTAGTGACATTAAAATGTACTTTCACTTTATACACAACCAAGGAAAAAGGTTGTACATGCATATATTCACGGACCAGCTGCTATGTCGGCTACTCATATTACCGAAAAGATTCATTCCATCTATACTCAACCCAAACTTTATATTCCTCGGTTTCACACCGAAGTCTACAAACATCATATTGATGTTCCTCTACTGGGCAGAATCATCCACATGTCTTATCATTCCATCTTTCTTGCGCTCCTCTAAGTGCC
The DNA here is from genome assembly GCA_036346575.1 of Dendrocalamus sinicus. Lineage (NCBI taxonomy): Eukaryota > Viridiplantae > Streptophyta > Magnoliopsida > Poales > Poaceae > Dendrocalamus > Dendrocalamus sinicus. The sequence continues at coordinate 5,381,556 of CM070653.1, read as the reverse complement.
AACATAGCAATCTTGCATCCTTTCGATTCGCAAATAAATGCTTTAAATGGGGAATTATAGGCAGATACCACAACATCTTAGTAGGAAGTCCTTACTTCACCTCGATGACCTTGCTATCATTGGAGTCATTCTTATGCTTATATTGGGATGCTTTCACACTGGACAAACATGTAATTTTGCATACTCTTTACGGTAAAGGATACAATCATTCGGACATTATGTATTCCTTCTACTTTCATTCCCAATGGACAAAGAACCTTCTTGGCTTGGTAAGTGGTTCTCGGTAATACATTTCCCTCTGGAAGGATGTTCGTTAGAAGACCTAACAATGCCATGAAACTCTTGCTAGACCAACCATTGCTTGCCTTCAATTTCAGGAGTTCAAGAACAGATGATAACCTTGTGTATTGTGGCTTGCAACCCGGGAACAAAGGTTTCTCTAGATCCTCCATCAAGCCCACAAATTTCCAAACTCTCTCTCATTATATTTTCCTTCTACATTGCGTAGCATTTGATCTAGATTGTCATCATACGGCCTATCCTCATCGAAAGCACAGTCCACAACTGGCATATCATTGTCTCCCTCGATGATTTTACCTTCTTGTATAATCTTGTCTTCACTGTGACTGATCCAACATGTATACCCCTTTTTGAAACCCCTTCAAATCAAATGATCTTCGATCTACGCTGAGTTGGTAAACATCTTTAGATTATTGCAATCAATGCATGGACAATACATATATTCTATTCCCTTCTTCAACATGTCCTGCTCGGTCGCTCTTTTAAAAGCAGACACGCCATTAATGTACTCTTCACTCACACGGTTCTCAATGTACATCTAGCTACGGTCCATCTACACTATGCATATAACAAATTAGTGTCATGAAGTAATGTATATATCAATCAAGAATATATTAAAGTAAACTAGGAGTAGTGACACATTCTTAAATTGGAGCAAACTACCAATTAAGTTAGATCCAAACCTAGCTACCACTCTCTTAATTACAAGACATATAATTAGAAGCAAATACTAATCTCTAATCACCAAAAAAAAATAGACCTACAAGCTAGATCTGCAAGCGGTATGCTTTCACCAAACTCCCCAAAGCCTGTCACCTTCAATGCAGTGAAATGAAGACAAATTTGTCAGGACCCCGCTAGCTAAGCATTAATGTGGCGTATCTCAGACACGTCCAATCTCGAACCATCTATGATCTCCCATTATCACAGACAATTCTCATTAATAACTGTCTATGATAGTTGGAGATTTCACAGACGGTTGTTATTACGAACCGTCAGTGATAATTAATTATCATAGACGGTTCATATTAATAATCGTCTATAAATAAATATCATAGATGGTTCTAAATTAGAACCATCTATGATAATACATTTCTAAAATCTAAATTCATTCTCATATACATAAATGCAAATTTGCCAATGACTCAGGAGTAAATATGTATTATTTACTTGCTTTTTACTGGTCAGTAATGCCGTCATGTCGTTATACTGAGACCATTTACATATATATAAGAGAGTAAATACAAATTCAACTACTTGATTTCACATATATATGGCGCCCAAACAGCGTGACCAAGTCACTTCTTACAAAAGATTACAAAAAAGTAGAAACCTATAGCCAACTGCTTCGAAGTTTGTTTTCGTGGCGAAGGTAGCATGCAATCTCCATCTTCAAAACTTCGAAGGTGACATGGTTAGCATTAGACGGTTTGGGATCATCAGTGAACGAAGCCCAAAATGCATCCATTCGCTGATGCCCTCGTTCGAGTGTCTCCCGAACACCTTCCGACTAAACAATTAAGTCGAATTGAGCCTATAGGCCCTCTTACCTTTCTTAAGGGGTCTCAGCAAGTTTGACTCAATCACCCACCGCTTTGACTAAGTACTCTAAGTGACGGCAAGCCTCCTGGAGACATGCAACGTCTTTGTGGAGGACCACGTCGATGGTGAGGTTAGCTCGTCAGAAGCGGAAGACCAACCGGAAGACACGGCGGAGGAGGATGTCAAGACGGCAGAAGGTAGCCTTCAACTGCTTTGGCAAATCCTCGGACATAGGAGGGAGGACACTGTTGGCACAGTATCCTTCCACAGCATTCCACTGGCATACAATTAGTGAGGTGCTTGTCCAGGATAGTCAGGTTGGCTATCAATGCTAGCGACAAGGAAGAATAGGGAGCCATTTATTTGTGCTTGAGAGACAAGGAAGATAGTAAGCCGGTGAGGTGCTCGTATAGGATATATCAGCGGTGCCGGAATTATTCTTTGGTGGCAGTCATCATTTTTGTACAACAAGAAACACACCCATCGCATGAGATGAAGAGATGCATATCAGGGAGCTCAAGTGATTGAAGGCACGCATCAGGGAGATGAGCACGCGATGTCATTATAAATATCATTGATGATTCCAACCATAACCTGTTAGTGATACTCAACTACCATAGACGGTTCATATTAATGACTGTCTATGAACTATCATAGACAATTAATATTAATAAATGTTCGTGATATCTGCAACTATCACAGACGGTTCATATTAATAACCATATGTGAACCATCACATACGATTATTAACATGAACCATCTGTAATGTCTGCAACTATCATAGACGATTCGTGTTAATAACTATATGTGAACTATCACAGACGGTTATTAACACGAACCATCTGTGATAGTTGCGTATCACAGATGGTAAACGATCACATTTGTAAAACCGTCTGTGATAATAATAGCATAGACGGTTTCCCATGAACCGTCTATGATGAGACGTCCAGTATAGCTTATTTTGTAGTAGTGTCAATTATGCCTTCAATTTTGAAATTTCTGTCTTGTCTTTTGTAGCAATCAATATATCGTCAACATATAGGAGCAAATAAATATCTAAACCATAAACAGTCTTCAAATAAACATAGCTATCATAATCAGATCTTTTAAAATCATGAGAGATCATAAAAGAAATGAATCTCTTATACCACTGTCAGGCTGATTGCTTCAAACTTTAAAGAGATTTCTTCAACTTGTAAGCAAAATTCTTTGTTACTGGAATGACAAAACCTTCCAGGTACTCCATATAAATGTCTTCTTCTAATTCCCTATGTAAGAACACTATTTTACATCTAATTGTTCAAACTCATAATAATGCATAGCCCCAATGCTGAGTAAAGTGCGAATAGAACTATACTTCACAACTGGGGAAAAATATCTATGAAATTAATACCTAGAATTTGGTTGTATCCTTTAGCAACTAGCCTTGCTTTGAATCTAACCTCTTCGGTTGGTGAAACATCTTCCTTCTTCTTGAAGATCCATTTGCAGTGAATATGTTTCTTCTTAATTAGCAACTTGACTAGCTCCCAAGTGCTATTCTTATCCAGAGATTCCACCTCATCATGTATGGCAGTCATCTATCTTTCTGAATCACCAGAAGAGATAGCCTCTGAATTGGTTGAAGGGTCTACAATACCTTCAATTAATTCTTTTACCATATTCAAATAATAAGTCACAACATTGACTTCTTCAATCAATATCTTAGGAGGTTGAACATCCCTCTTAGGTCTATCAGCTGCAATAGAATATTGTGTTAGTGGTACAACAATAGGAACTCCCTATATGTTTTCCTTGTTAGCTTCTGGTGAGAAACATAAATCAACAACATGCTCCAACTGGATACTTGACTTTTCCTGCTTCTCAATGAGAACATCAATAGATGGTTTATCATGTAACATAGTAGACTCATCAAAAGTTATACTTCTGCTAAGAACCATCATTTTAGTTTCATGATTCCACAATTTATGTCCTTTCACACTAGGTTTATAACAAAGAAAAATGCACTTAACTACTCTAGACTCTAATTTATCATTGTTAGCATGATCATATGCAGGACAACCAAATATTCTTAAGTTTGACTAATCTGCTAAAGAATCTGACCATACATCAATTAGAGTCTTCTTATCAATAGCCATATTAGACGACCGACTAATCAAATAACAAGTAGTGGAAGCGGCTTCAGTTCAATAACTCCTCGATAAGGCAGAATTAGACAACATGCAATGTACCTTCTTCATGATGATTCTGTTCATATGTTCGGCCACACTATTTTGTTGAGGAGTACTAGGGACGGTGTAATGTCTTTGAGAGACCATGTGGAGGTCATCCCATGTATGTGATGAGTAATTGACATTGGTTTAGGAAAGTCGAGTTTGATTTGGTTGGTTCGGTCCTTGACGTTGTGTGGTGCAAATGGGCTCGATCGGACTTGGTCAAACCTGGTCAAAATGGTTAGGATGTATATTATGTCGACTTGTCAGGTTTGGGCTATTTCATTAACGCATTTATGCTTACATGTATCGAGCGGTGCTATTTGATGTGTTTCTTGTCTGTGTTGGCTGCAGGACGTCGAGGCGGAGTCGTGGCGAGACACGGGGTGACCTGACTAGACACGGGTGGTGTCGAGGTCAGAACGGTCGAGATGTGTCGAAGACGGCGGAAACTCGAGGTGGTTGCGAGGCTTGGACGACAAGGAGCACAGAAGCTTCCCGGAAGGTGCAGGAGGGGCGAAATAGTAATTTTGCGAGGCTGCAAAAGTGGGAGCAGGCTTCGTTCGGGTTTAGCGGGCATAACGGGTTGGAGACCTGTTACCCAAGGGCTATAAATAGAGGGAGTGGCTGCATGCCCCCTCATGGCTTTGGAAGAGAGTTAGGGTTTGCTAGAGTCAAAAGAAGCTTTGAGAGTTGGTTTTGGCTTTAGGCTTTAGCTGGTGAGGTTTTGGTAGTGGAGAGTTGTTGGAGAGGGCAGAGGGTCTGTCCCCCTTCGATGTGTTCTTGAGTGGCTCTCTTCCTCCAAGTATGTATGGGTGTGTTCTTGTGTTTGGGAGAGGAAGAGGATGATTTGAGGAGCTTGTAATCCTTCTTGTTCTAATGTCCATGCGTATCGGGACTCCTATGTAATCGTTTTGATTTGGAATGAAAATCTGAAGTTTTTCTCTCGTGCAATCTTTTCTCTTCGATGCTCTCTGTGTTGATTTCTTGAATTTTTTATTTCTTGGTGTTTCTTGCTGGTGAGGTGCAAAATGGGTTGCTGAGTGATGGGAATAGGTCTCAAGATCATTTGATTGGATTTTCCCAAGAGCAAGGTGAAGGAATCAAAGATTTGCACTCTTCTGTTTCTCTGTTCTTCATTTTCCTTTTCTAGGGTTTGGTGAGAATCTCGTTTCCCTCTTTGAGATGGCTTGAAATTTGGTACCTAGAGTCCAGAGGCTATCTATTAGCTATTCCCAAAGTTTCATGGCCAAGGGATCAAAGAGGAGATGGCAATTTGAAGTTTTCAGTTGTGGCTCTCTTTAGTGCTCCACTTCTAGGGTTTTGGTGGTTTTCGAGTTTCCCTTCATGAGATGGCTTGAGATTTGATCTGGAATGTCTTGAGAACCTTGCTAAGATGATTTCAAAAGCCCATGATCAGAGCCCTTGGGGATAATGAGTAATTTGAGTTTTTGCCTCCTCTCAGCTCTATTTTCATATTTTTGGGAAAAGTCTAAAATCTTGATTCTTAGCTGGTGTCCTTTGGTTCTTGAGTCTCTCTTTTCTATTTGGAGCATTTTCTTGGTCCTTAGGCCTCAGGAGGATAGCCAAGATTCTTCAATTTCATCGATTTTTTGGGAGATCTCAGTTTTCTTTCGCCAGTGTCTGTTTTCTCCCAGTTTGAGGCTATCCGGTCGACCGCCAAGACGGGCGGTCGACCGCACTGTGCATGGCGGTCGACTACGCTGATTCACCCGGTCGATCGGCCGGCGGTACAGCGGTCCGACCAGCCCTCGCATACACCCCCGACCGCCCGAGGATTTTGATGCTAGTCCATTTCCTCTCTGTTGGCTGTTCTGTTTATCCTTGTTCTTCCTCTGTGAGTTGATGGTTCCAGTAGGTAGTATAATCTCTTCTTTTTCATAGCACTCGTTGCTATCGGAGAAGAACATTTTTTTGGGTACTTGTGGGGACGTTTTTAAATCAACATTCACCCCCCCTCTGTCGCCATTTCGGTCCAACAATTGGTATCAGAGCCGGTTAGCTCTTCTCAATAGATCTTAACCGGTCTCTAGAGCCATGGCGAGGAACATAATCATCCAAGGTTTGAGTCGTAGCGAGTTTGACCGCATTTCGCACCTACGTCGGCTTTCGACATTTGGGAGACCCTTAGTGCTTACCATGAGGGCACCACCCAAATCAAGACAGTCTGACATGACCAATTCAAGCGAGATTACAATAAGTTTGAAATGCTCGCTGGTGAGTCCCTCGATGAGTGCTTTGCGTGTTTTCATAAGATTCTGAGCAACCTCCGAACGGTCGGTCTCACATACCCCGACTCGGATAACGCTCGACAAATGCTTGCTGCACTCAACCTTCGTGTTTGGGAGATGAAGGTGACTACCATCAAGGACACCACAGACCTCTCGACTTTGACTCTTGATGCGCTGTACTCGCGCCTCAAGACTCACGAGATTGACATTGTCTCTCGCAAGTCAAAGTCATAGTCGATGGCCCTAGTCACCAATCCCAATTTGGCTTCCGGTTCTTCTTCTGATTCTCTCTGCGGATTCTCCCTTGCTGCTCTCTGTGACATAACTGATGATCAGTTAGAGTAGCTTGCGGATGAGCAGTTAGCCCTCCTAGCTCGGAGATTTTCCCATGCTTACAAGAGGAGGAGGGAAAGAGAGGAGGACCCGTGATTTGCTTCGAGTGTGGTGGCCCCAACCACATTCGGGCAAACTGGCCCAAGCTGGGGAAAGGCAAAAGTGACTACGGCGGTTCGGGCAAGAACGACTACATCGACAAGAACCGCAACAAGAAGCCCTCAGCTCCCGCACAAAGCAAGAAGAAGTTTCGCGACCTTGGCAAAGCCAAGAAGCTCTTCCACTACGTCCTCACCGCCTTTGATGACCTCGATCTAAGCGAGGTGGAGGGGTGGAGCGACGACGATGGAACGGACGAGTAAGAACCTAAGGGCGACGACGACTTCTCCGGCATGTGCTTCATGGCCCTTGAGGGCAAACTGAGCGACAGCGAAATGTACTCTGACTCCGACGAGGTATCCCCCACCTACGACCAGCTTAATGATACTTTTCTTAATCTAGGTAGATTCCATGCGAGATCTAGAGCTAGGTGTAGCGAGTTGGAGAAGGAAGTAGAGAGTTTGTCACGGGAGCTTACTTCACTTAGATCTGCTCCCTCCCGTGACGATTGTGATGTATGTTCTGCTTTGCTGGATGACATGGAGAAGCTAAGGACCTTGCATGATAGTGTGTCCTCCGAGCTTGACATGATTAAGGTGGAGAACATTAGTCTTCTTGTTGAGCTTGAGATGAGTAGGGTAGTTCCTGTTTCATCTACTACTGTTGAGACTAGTGCATGCACCTCATGTGAGGATAAGGACAACGCATTTAGAGGTCTTTATACCATGTTGCTCAATCTGCCCGAGACTTGTGAAAACTGCAATAATTTGAAGATGAACCTAAAACGGGCAGATCATAAAATTGCTGAATTACAAGCTTTTCTTCTTGAGCCTATTGCTTCTTGTGTGAATTTTCCCAAGCTTACTGCTGAGCTTGAAGCTGTCTCCAAACAGTTTCAAGAATTAGTTGATGACAACAATAGATTGGCTCAAAATGCTTCTAAGGACCCTGTTAGCTCACCATGCATTAATTGTAACAAACTAAAATCTGATTTGGTTCCATTGGATGAAAAATGCGTGAAGCTAACTAAGGACCTACTAGAGAAGCCACCTTCTGCTTGTAATGTGTGTGCTGTTGAGGGGGAGAAGCCCAAGGGTAAGGTTGAGACGCTTAGCGACGTGAACCAAACTGCTAGCAGTAGGACTGTCCCTTCCGAGTCGGCTGTGCGTGCATAAGCCATTCACTCTTCTGCTATTGGTTCTTCATTGGCTCCCTTACCTTCTGCTACTCCTTCTTCCCCCTGCTCTTCTTGCACCTCTCTCTTTCGGGAATGTCAGTATCTTATGAACACTCTCAAGAGATTGTAGGAGGCAAGAAGAAGCTTAATCTTATTCTAGACCAATCCAAGATTTGCAGATTTAATCAGGGTCTAGGATACGATTTCTATGAGGACATGAGGAAGCATCCACCTGCTGTGCTTAGACCCATAGCACCAGGTGTGATCAAGACTGAGCCTAGGACCGAGAAAGTCCAATTTAAGTCAGCAGGCTTTGTCCAAGGGATTTCTAACAGCAAGGTGATTCCCCTGCAGCTTCGGCCTCTCAGAAGGCGAAGCCTTACCGTGTTACTTCTACCTCTCAGAAGGTGAAGTATCACTGCACCTTCTATCAGAAGGATGGACATTTGATCGATCGATGCTTCAGGTGCGCCAAGATCGCGCGTAGAGACCGTGTTCATGATCTTAGGCGTATTCAGGGTCAGCCCCAGAGTGCACCTAAGACCAACACGAGGTCTAGGCTTGCTTCTGTTGATGGGTTTGGGCAGCATCGAGGACTTGGTTTTTCCGAGTTTTCTAGTTTTCGTCCTCATGCTCCCTTTGGTCGTGACTTCCACCGTTCTGAGGGTAGATCTCATTTTCCCCATCGAGATGGCTACCCGCGGCGTGATCAGCATGTTGCCGGTGCTCCGACTCGCTCTCCCGTAGCAGTCAGACCCAGCAACAGCTTTCGGTCTACACATAGACCATCTGCTTCTTTGAGTGACAGAGAGCGTAGGGTAGATAGAGGTCAGTCGTGCTTGACTACTTCATTTTCTCGACGTGTTACTCAGTATTGGGTGCCAAAATCACTCTTGATTTACCCAGTACTGAGACTTTACTCTTTGTTTGACTCAGGTTCGCCGGGCAGGGAAGGGAAAGGTTTGGCTCGTAGGCTCCGGGTGCTCACGACACATGACCGGAGACTCTCGTTGGTTTTCTTCCCTTGCCCGTGCTCCAGGTGATGAGACGATCACCTTTGGAGATGCTTCATCTGGGCGCGTCATCGCCAAAGGTACAGTGCGAGTTAATGATTCTTTCATTTTGAAAGATGTTGCATTGGTTAGTAAGCTGCAATATAATTTGCTTTCCATTTCTCAGCTTACCGATGACGACTTTGAGGTGAGCTTTAAGAAAAACAATTGCAAAATTCTTGACTCTTCGGGTAGTCTGGTTTGCGGGATTTCTCGTTTCGAGAGGATCTTTCGTGCTGATTTTTCTGAATCTTCTGGTGATCCTCTCCGGTGTTTGGTTGCTTCTGAGTCCCGCGACCTTTCTTTCTGGCATAGGAGACTTGGCCATATTGGATTTGACCATTTGACCCGTGTTAGCGGCCACAACCTCATTCGTGGTCTGCCAAAGCTCAAGATGGTCAAAGATCTTGTTTGCGCTCCATGCCGGCACGGCAAGATGGTTGCCGCTTCTCACCCTCCGGGCACAGTGACTATGACCGATGCACCGGGACAGCTACTCCACATGGACACAATTAGACCAGCTCGAGTGCAGTCAGCAGGAGGGAAGTGATATGTTCTTGTCATGGTCGATGACTTCTCGATGTATTCTTGGGTATTTTTCTTAGCCTCGAAGGATGAGACGTTTACACATTTTCGAGGTCTTTTCAGTAGGCTTTCTGTTGAGCTTCCGGGTACCTTACGAGTGATCCGTAGTGACAATGGCACGGAGCTCAAGAATTCCTACTTTGAGAGGTTCTGCGATGAGACAGGTGTAGAGCATCAGTTCCCTTCTTCGCACGTCCCACAGCAAAATGGCGTCGTGGAGAGGAAGAACCGTACCTTGGTCGAGATGGCCAGGACGATGCTCGATGAGTACTCTACACCACGGAAGTTTTGGGCTGAGGCTATAGCTACCGCGTGCCATGTTTCTAATCGAATGTTTCTTCGGGCACACTTGCACCGCACTTCTTATGAGTTGAGATATGGGCGAAAGCCCAGTGTATCTCATTTTCGTGTGTTTGGTTGCAAGTGTTTTATTCTGAAGTCCAGGAAGCTAGACAAGTTCGAGTCACGTTCTTGTGATGGTATCTTTCTAGGTTACTCGACTTCTTCACGGGCTTATCGAGTTTGGAACTGCGAGTCTAGTAAAATGGTAGAGACCTGTGAGGTGACCTTCGACGAGGCCAATCCGGGGACTAGGCCCGATATCTCAGGTTCTTTAGAGCAGTCCGAGCCCATCTTGTGGATGATGAGGACGATGGAGATTAGGGTTGTCTACCCGATCCAGTTCCTCAGCCACCCCTCGAGGTGCCTTCTTCCACCGCACCTCAAGGCGATCAGCCCATGCCTTCTGCTTCTTCTGGAGCTAGTGGCTCTGTTCCTACCTCGTCAGCTCATGAGGTAGAGGCCATTTCTTCATCTCATCCTGGACCTCCTCGACATATCCAGAAAGCTCATCCTTTCGAGCAGATTATTGGAGCCCTCTTTGAGCGTGTCACACGCTCAAAGTCTGCCACGTCACTTTTCTGTCTCTATTCTGCCTTTGTTGCCTCCTTCGAGCCCAAGGATGTGTGTCATGCACTTTCTGATGAGTCTTGGGTCAATACCATACATGAAGAGCTAGAGAATTTTGAGAGGAATAAGGTCTGGTCGCTTGTTGAGCCCCCTCGAGGTCACAATGTTATTGGGACTAAGTGGGTGTTCAAGAACAAGCAGAGTGAGAATGGGGTGGTTGTTCGAAACAAGGCTAGACTGGTAGCTCAGGGGTTCTCTCAGGTTGAGGGTCTAGATTTCGAGGAGACCTTTGCATCTGTAGGTAGACTTGAGGCCATTAGAATTCTGCTTGCCTTCGCAGCTTCTAAGGGTTTCAAACTTTACCAGATGGATGTCAAGAGTGCCTTCCTCAATGCCTTTATTGGGGAAGAAGTCTATGTGAGACAGCCTCCAGGTTTCAAGAACCCCAAATACCCACACCATGCCTTCAAGCTTTCCAAAGCGTTGTATGAACTTAAGCAGGCCCCTAGAACTTGGTATGAGAGGCTTAAGTCCTATTTGTTGAGTCATGGTTTAGAGATGGGTAAGGTGGATAAGACCTTGTTCATTCGCCGGCATGGCACTGACTTCTTACTCGTCCAAATTTATGTGGATGGTATCATCTTTGGCGGCTCCTCGCATACTCTCGTTTCCCAGGTTTTCGACGTCATGAGCTCGGAGTTTGAGATAAGCATGATGGGCGAGTTGAGCTTCTTCCTTGGCTTCCAAATTAAGCAGACTCGGGAGGGTACTTTCTTGCATCAGGGCAAGTACACTCGAGACCTCTTGAAGCGCTTCGATATGAGTGATGGTAAGCCAGTGTCCACGCCTATGGCTACCTCAGTTTCACTCGACCCAGATGAGGACGGTGAGCCAGTTGATCAGAAGGAGTATCGCAGTATGATCAGCTCCCTCTTGTACCTCACTGCCTCGAGACCGGACATACACTTCGCTGTGTATCTTTGTGCTCGCTTTCAGGCTTCTCCTCGCATATCCCACTACCAGGCGGTGAAGCGCATTCTTCGGTACCTTCGAGCCACCATTGACTATGGTATCTGGTACTCTTCCTCGTCCTGTCTTTCCTTGAGAGCCTACTCGGACGCAGACTTTGCCAGCTGTAGGATAGATAGGAAGAGCACTTCGCACCGCAGTTCATTGGCACTTCTCGCTCGGTCTTCGAGGAAGCATCCGGTGTTGCACATCCATCGCAGAGGCCGAGCACGTTGCTGCAGCCGCTGTCGAGCAGTGCTTTGGATGGTCTCGACCCTGCGAGACTTTGGGTTAGCCATCGACAGTGTTCCACTCTTTTGTGATAACACTTCTGCGATTAACATTGCTAAGAACCCCGTGCAGCATTCTCGGACCAAGCATATCGATATTCACTATCACTTCCTTAGAGACCATGTAGAGAAGGGTGACATCGTGCTCCAGTTTGTGGAGAGTAACCACCAGTTGGCTGATATCTTTACCAAGCCTTTGGATAGCTCGAGGTTTTGAGCTCTGAGGGGAGAGCTTGGGGTGGTTTGTCCTTATGGACTGTTGTGAGGGGGAGCTTTGTGCTTTACTGCTTTATTATATTGATTATGCTCTTGCTCCTATCTGTTGCATTGCATTTGGGGTGCATTGGGGTTAGTCCTTCTAGCATAAGTTAGAGTAGTTCTCTTACCTAGCTGCTTAGACTTCTTACTCTTATCTTGTAATTCTAGGATGCTGCTTATTAGCTGTTTCTCTTCTCACTAGGTTGAGCTCACTCACTGCTTATAGGTTCTAGTGAGGGTCGGGCTACCCTCGGGTAGACAGGGTACGTGTTTGCTCCTTAGTGTGTTAGGTGGGCAGTTGATAGTCTTAGAGTCATATGGGGTAGATGAGAGTCATTCTGAGCCATAGTTGTCTCTATATCTTTTCTATGCTTTAAGGACTGCCTGTTCTGTTTTTCCTACCAGCTTCTTGATTTTATTGCTTTGGTTCAGGGGAAGTTCATTTGGGAGCTTCTGGAGCTTAATCTTGACGTAACTCAATTTGAACTAAAAGTTGTATCACATGTTGAGGGGGAGCTGGATTTTCTTGCATTTTCAGCATTTCTGCATTGTAATATAACTGCATGGAGCCTTGATTATTATCCTTTTATGACATGTTTACAATGCTTTACACCTTGCCATAACTTGTGCTTATTTGTTAGATTTATCATGACTTCATATATGTAGACTAGCTTTTGCCATGATAAGTTCATTAAAATTGCTCAACTTGAATTAAAACTTGTCATGCTAGCTCTCGAGATTAGTCTTTCTCTAGTTATCCTTTTATGATTCATGCAATGTCAAATAGGTTGAGTTGAGTCTTGAATCTTTGTTGAGTTTTAGATCGAGCTATGCTAGTTCTTGATGATGCATAAGTTAGTACAATCTTTTATGGATGCAAATTTTGTGCGAAAAAACTGATCTCACCAATTCTTTCTCATGAGACGGCTTGCCATTGCACTAGGCATGAACTCAGGGGGGTTTTGGATGACCTAGGCTACCTTCTTAAGCTTCTCGCTTGGAGTGGTCGCATAAGGCTTGAGATCTAGCACATGATAAAACAAAAATCTGGTTGGCAACAATCATGATATTTCTAAAGAAAAACTTATCAAATGTGCTCAATTTGCTAAAATTACAAAGGTTACAAGTACTTAGACAAATGTTTCACTCTTGAACTTGTAGCACTCTAATATGCCTCAATACTAGCTTCTTGGTTCCGCTTAGCTTATTGACATGGTTTGCATCATCCTTGGATACCTCTAACTAGACTTTGAACATGGATGACTTGACATGCTCACAAATTGCACTAAATTTCAGATTGTCATCTATTTGGTTTAGTTGGCTTATATATATTCTGTTATGATCTAGATAGCATTCTATTGAGTTATGGCTGGATGTAATACTTGTTGGTTATTTTGGATAATTCTCATGGCTCTAAATGCTTAGAATAAACAAACTTCAGCCATTTCATCCAAATCTATGTCATATTCTCTTCCTTGCATCCTTTATGTGTTTATTGCCAAAAGGGGGAGAATAGTGGTAGAAAAAGCCATCTTTGGGAGCTTTGAGGAAAACTTGCTCTTTCTTTTGCTCCTTGTGTCGACATGGTCATTAGCATCATTTTTTCCTTTGGACCATGTTTGACTTCTTTCTTGCATATCAAACTCAACTTTGTGCTTTTTTGGGGTTTGTCAATATACTCATCAAGGGGGAGATTGAGAGACCATGTGGAGGTCATCCCATGTGTGTGATGAGTAATTGACATCGGTTTAGGAAAGTTGAGTTTGATTTGGTTGGTTCGGTCCTTGACGTTGCGTGGTGCAAACGGGCTCGGTCGGACTTGGTCAAACCTGGTCAAAATGGTTAGGATGTATATTATGTCGACTTGTCAGATTTGGGCTATTTCATTAACGCATTTATGCTTACATGTATCGAGCGGTGCTCTTTGATGTGTTTCTTGTCTGTGTTGGCTGCAGGACGTCGAGGCGGAGTCATGGCGAGACACGGGGTGACCGGACTAGACACGGGTGGTGTCGAGGTCAGAAGGTCGAGATGTGTCGAAGACGGCGGAGACTCGAGGTGGTTGCGAGGCTTGGACGACAAGGAGCGCGGAAACTTCCCGGAAGGTGCAGGAGGGGCAAAATGGTAATTTCGCGAGGCTGCAAAAGCGGGAGCGTGCTCCATTCGGGTTTAGCGGGCGTAACGGGTTGGAGACCCGTTAGCCAAGTGCTATAAATAGAGGGAGTGGCTGCATGCCCCCTCATGGCTTTGGAAGAGAGTTAGGATTTGCTAGAGTCAAAAGAAGCTTTGAGAGTTGGTTTTGGCTTTAGGCTTTAGTTGGTGAGGCTTTGGTAGTGGAGAGTTGTTGGAGAGGGCAAAGGGTCTGTCCCCCTTCGATGTGTTCTTGAGTGGCTCTCTTCCTCCAAGTATGTAATGGGTGTGTTCTTGTGTTTGGGAGAGGAAGAGGATGATTTGATGAGCTTGTAATCCTTCTTGTTCTAATGTCCATGCGTATCGGGACTCCTCTGTAATCCTTTTGATTTGGAATGAAAATCTGAAGTTTTTCTCCCGTGCAATCTTTTCTCTTCGATGCTCTTTGTGTTGATTTCTTGAATTTTTTATTTCTTGGTGTTTCTTGCTGGTGAGGTGCAAAATGGGTTGCTGAGTGATGGGAATAGGTCTCAAGATCATTTGATTGGATTTTCCCAAGAGCAAGGTGAAGGAATCAAAGATTTGCACTCTTCTGTTTCTCTGTTCTTCATTTTCCTTTTCTAGGGTTTGGTGAGAATCTCGTTTCCCTCTTTGAGATGGCTTGAAATTTTGGAATCTAGAGTCCAGAGGCTATCTATTAGCTATTCCCAAAGTTTCATGGCCAAGGGATCAAAGAGGAGATGGCAATTTGAAGTTTTCAGTTGTGGCTCTCTTTAGTGCTCCACTTCTAGGGTTTTGGTGGTTTTCGAGTTTCCCTTCATGAGATGGCTTGAGATTTGATCTGGAATGTCTTGAGAACCTTGCTAAGATGATTTCAAAAGCCCATGATCAGAGCCCTTGGGGATAATGAGTAATTTGAGTTTTTGCCTCCTCTCAGCTCTGTTTTCAGATTTTGGGAAAAGTCTAAAATCTTGATTCTTAGCTGGTGTCCTTTGGTTCTTGAGTCTCTCTTTTCTATTTGGAGCATTTTCTTGGTCCTTAGGCCTCAGGAGGATAGCCAAGATTCTTCAATTTCATCGATTTTGGGAGATCTCAGTTTTCTTCAGTTTTTCAGGCTGTCTGTTTTCTCCCAATTTGAGGCTATCCGGTCGACCGCCAAGACGGGCGGTCGACCGCACTGTGCATGGCGGTCGACTACGCCATTCACCGTGGTCGACGGGCGGTACAAAGTGGTCCGACCAGCCCTGCAGACACCACCGACCTACCGAGAATTTTTGCTGCTAGTCCATTTCCTCTCTGTTGGCTATTCTGTTTATCCTTGTTCTTCCTCTGTGAGTTGATGGTTCCAGTAGGTAGTATAATCTCTTCTTTTTCATAGCACTCATTGCTATCGGAGAAGAACATTTTTTTGGGTACTTGTGGGGACGTTTTTAAATCGACATTCACCCCCCCCTCTGTCGCCATTTCGGTCCAACAGTCTTACAATGCCATCTAATTTGCACAAAGCTTCAAATTCTCTAGAACAAAACTCTAAGCCATTGTTGGTACGCAGCTTCTTGACATGCTTGCTAGTTTATCTTTTAGTTATAATCTTCCACTCCTTGAATGTCTTGAATACATCCGATTTGTGCTTGACGAAATACGCTCAAACTCTTCTCGAATAATTATCAATGATGGTCAATGTGGTGCTTGCACCTCCAAAGGATGGAACATGGGACTCATCCCATAAATCAAAGTGAACATAATCTGATATGCCTTTTGTAGAGTAAGTTGCAGTGCTGAACTTCACCCTCTTTTGCTTGCCGAAGACACAAATTCACAAAACTTCAACTTGTCGATATTTTCACCATCAAGAAGCCCTCTTTTGCAAAACTCCATCATACCAGCTTTACTCATATGCCCAAGCCGTATATGCCAAAGATTTCAGAATCACATGAATTAGTTGAGGCAACAGCAACATTATCTGAAATTGTAGTGCCTCACAGATGATATAGGTTGGCAGCATTCATATCACCCTTCATTACAACAAGAGAACCTTTGGAGACATTCAAAACTCAACATCTACTTGAATACTTGTACCCTTTATCATCAAGATTACTCAACAAGATAAGATTTCTCTTCAACTTCAGAATGTGTCAAATATCTGACAAAGTTCTAATAGTGACATTAAACATCTTGATCTAGATAGAACTAATAACTGCAATCTTGCATAGTGAATTATCACCCATCAACGCGGATCCACATGGCATAGCTTTATAGTTAATGCATGAGGCCATTTCGCCATCTTGTGAGAATAAAGTTTATGCCTTAGATATATCTTGCTGGTCAGATCCTCGAACATGAGAAATACGGATACGAATATTTTCGAATACGAATACGGATTTTTCTTACCACATTTGTATTTTCTCAAATATGAATATCAGATAAAACGAATTATCCATTGCCATTTTCCACCCCTACACACCACCCATCTATATCGTCGTCAAACACGCCAGTGTGTACCTTCTTTGTGCCGTTGCTTGCTTGCAAATTATTTTGGCTGTGTACAGCACACTGTATTTGCATGTGTGCAAAACTGTATGTGCCCCCATACAATACACGGATTGCACAGTATTTGATTGAAGATGCCATTTTGGATAAAATTTTTTATACTTGAAATATATACCAAGTATTTGTCTGGACAGTCCAAGAATGTGTATTGTGTACTGCATACAACTCATGACACCATTCAAATTTCAAATTACTTAGAAGTACAACTTGTCAAACTAGTGGACCTTCCACCTCCAAAATACAACAAATACATCATTAGCACAAACCTTATACACCAAAAAATACAAAGCTAGCTCATATCTCTATGCACAATCAACGGTGTGGATATATATAGGTTGTGAATGCAATGGCATGCACATTTTCGTATCCGCTAATGCCATCTTTAATTAGCGCAACCCCCGAATGCTTGGTACGGGTAGTCAGGTTATTACATATCAAAATACTACAAAGGCTAATTGCCCCATCAGGGAGAAACACTACACAAATCTCAGAGGAATATGGTAATTAAGCTGTTTAGCTCAATGGTTGTCTGTTGTTGCAAAACTTTCTGGGTGTGCACGTTCTGTTTTAATTGAGCTATTTTTACCTAATTTTTCTTGTATATTAGGTTGTTCTGAACTCTTCTTTCTTAATGCAATGCAAAGACATACAGCTCTCCTGTGTGTTCTTGCCAAGAATCTGAAAGGGATATTGCGCGGCTATGATGTAGGTACCATGGCCCACGGGCGTTGGGAAAAAGGGAGTTTCCATCATCACAATGCAACTTGTCTAGCATTAATTCTTTCCCCAAAAATAACTCAAGCATGACATGATCATCACATAGCTAGCTAGGTCGACATATAATAGCATCCTTGACGAGCGTTAAGCATGATGACTTATATCAGATTCTTCTAAGACTTGAAGAGATGTGCTATAAGAATTTTGTTGGACCTGATATGGCAATGAGATGGGAAATAAATGATGTCTTCAAATTTAACCTCCCAAATAGTATTAAAAAACTTTCACTTAACTAACTAGTGGAAGTTATAAAGATCAAATTTGTTCAACAACAAATAACTCACAAAATTATGGAAGCAAATGGAGTTCAACTCATCTGGACCGGTCGAGTTGCTATGGGAGAGCGGTTGGACTAGCCTTTCATTCTGACTACCAAGGATGACTAGTCTGACTGACCTTCGGTTGGATCACATGCCTGGGACGGTAGGACCGCACCCTTATTCCCAGAACTAAAAATCAATTTGAGGAAAAACAAACCATTATGCAATCTTTAAAATACATGTCCAAATGATTTGAAACTTTGCACATGCCTTACTGAGGATCTCGGAAACCTAATCCATCTAAGGATTGCATGGATCTTAGCTAAAGTTTCAACCTTTTCTCAAGACAGATAATGTTGCACCAAAATGGGGTAAAACTCAAGAACTTGAGATATAACTTGCTCTTGGGTTGAGGATAGCTAAGATGGCTCTAGATGAGTTTTTACATGTCACAGCAAGCAAGATTATCCAAAGATTTGAAGCCAAATCCCTCGAAACAAGATTTCATTAGAAAGGCTCTAAATCGAACTAAATTGGGCAATCTTCAAGATCTTGCTATAGCTAATCCCCAGATGGATAGAATACGATTCTTATAAGGCATCTCTATCATTTACACATCCGTAGAACCCAGCAAGATCAAGGGAGGAGAGAAAGGGCAAAACACCAACCACAACAAGTGAAAAATCAATAAGAGTAAGACCACACTATGAAAAATTTATAAGATTGATCTATGGTAACTTGTATATAAAGGTTTTACAGCCACTCTAACCTAGAGGACAAAGCTCTCACAAGAGCACTCACCCAAGCTTCCACCACGAGGAAGTTTCTCTCTCTCAAATCCTAGTGAATGGATGGTTGGTTCACCACATGCCTCTAACTCATTCCACTTAAATAGATGGAGCAACTAGCTCATATCTAACTCTAATAGATACTAATCATTAGCATAATCAGGAAAATCTGTTAACCCCCCACACACCGAGTTTTACACTCATACATGACTTATACATACTTCTCAAAGAGCATAAAACTGAACCCACTAAGAAACAAGCTTCCCATCCACTTAGCCTCCTCAACATCTCCTTGACCTAAACTACTCTTCCAATGCCCTCCAAGCGAAGTGGTTTTGGCCTCATCACCATTTTCGATATGTTCGCTTTCCCTCAAAAAAACCATCACTTTGATTGTGGACCTCACCTCTTTGCCGAGCCTAATACGTGGCCATCTCCTCTCTTACAAGCAATCTCTATGCCTGAAATATGTAGGTTCACCAATGACTTACACATCAACAAGTCTCCCTATGTCGGTCCCCTAAGCATGCCTCACTTGCACCAATCACATCATTCGATGAACTATTGCTCAAACCTTCCCTTCCGCATCCCTATTCTTTCTTGTGTCTTGTTTGAGCTCAACCATCCTGTCCAACTTCCTTGACCATAGCACAACTCATCCCCAAGCCTAGTCCCAGTCCACATTTTCAATTATGGTTGCCTCCAAGCGTCCTACACATCAAAGACCAATAAATCATTTTTGGACACAAGTTTTTTATAGCTCAACCTATGTTAGTCCAACCATATTTCATGCAACATAAATGCAATGACCTAGGACTTCAAAACTCAACCCATGGCCATTTCCCACTAATTTCTAAACCCACTCAATTACCTTCAGTCAAAATCAGTCTAACCACCATTGCACGGCCAATCAGACCGTTGGCATCGGTTGAACCACCCCCATGGTAGGTTTGACCACTTGGGTTGTGCACCCAAAATGCACCTCTCTAGAAAATAAGTACCACCTACTAGAAGCCGGTACGATGAATCACAGTCATACTACACCCTAAACACCGGTACTACCATACTTGAAGATTTTGGATTAAATAGGGAAGGATCAAAGCACTGAAAATTCAAAAGTGCAGAGGGCTGGTCTGACCACCCTAGAAAGTTTCTCTTTATGGCCCTAGCACTCAAAATCCAAAAGTGCAATCAAATTCAAGGTTTTCTTGAGGTGGTCATTTTCTTAGGCTAGGTTGGCACTAGAGACACATTCACTATTTTTAAAGGCCCTAGCAAGTTTCTCTTTATGGATGACTACCTCTAGCTTCAACGCCTCACAAGACATATGATGCATCCTTGATTCTAGACATTTGCTCATCAAATTTAATTCTAAATGCCTCATGTATAGTATCTAAATTATTTTCAAGTTTAGCACAATATGCACAAGTAATAGAATCAACAGAAATAGGTTTCTTGGATGTAGTCATGGATGCAAGATTTTTTTGGCACATTTTTCATTAAGTATCTTGGTAAGAGCTTTAATTTTATTAGTGAGCTTATGGCAATTTTTATATAATTTAATTTTAGAATGAAATATTTCAGTCATTTCATTCATTTTTTGCTCCCTAAACTCACAATGTGAACATGAATATTCATGACTAAATTGAAGAAGGTTTTAGTGACACTTTCCAATTTTAGCTCAAGCATAGCATAATTATGACATGAAGAAGCTCTAGCATCTAAGGCACTAGTGCCTAAGCAATCAATATCAGTGCTAGACTTCAAATGTGATATTTCATCCTTAGCAGCAATAAGCTATTTCACAACTAAAGAATGTGTATCCCTAACCTTATCTAGCTAATTATGCATTCCATAGCAAGCTTCAGAATTTTCATCATCAAAGTATAACAAGTGGTATCAGAGCGAAGGTAGGATCAATCAGATTTACAAGAAGGTCGGCAAAGTGTCAGGTGGCACAAAATCATGATCAATGTCGATGATACGGAATCAAGTAGAGAAATTTAATGATGGAGAAAATTTTAGTGTGTGTCAAGTGAAGCATATCCTTGTCCACCAAGGTTTAATCGATGCTCTTGAAGAGGACAAACCAAAAACAATGTCCGATGAAGACTAGAAGGTGATCAACTGAAAGGCTGTCAATACAATCTACCTATGTTTTTCCGATGAGGTAAAGTACTTGGTGATCAAGAAAAATTCACTGAAGAAATTATGGAGTAACTTAGAAGAGTTGTATGTAGCAAAGTCGTTGATAAACCGGTGGGTATTGAAGCAGCAATTATACAAGTTGCTCATGGAGGAAGGCATATGGTTCGTTAACCATCCCAATGCTATCAACAAGCTTATCACACAACTAACTAGTGTAGATGAGAAAACTGAGGAGAAAAGCAAGGTCATCATTTTGGTTTTATCTCTACCACTATCATGGGAGCAATTAGTAGTGAATATTTTCATCGGGAAAAATACTCTCAACTTCAATGAGACATTTGTATATAAATTAGAGGCGGTATCCTTGAAGAAGCCATCGAAATCTTCAACTTCGATTGATTAAGCATTAGTTGTCATAGGTGTTGCAGGCAAAATCAAAAGTCAAAGGAAAAAAGATGAGCAAGAGCAAAGGCACATGTGTATATTATCTATGTGATGAGAAAGGTCACATGATAAAGGATTGTCCATGTTTGAAGCAAATAAGGGGAGCATGCTTAGTGATAGTAGCGAAAGATGATTCAGACGTACTAGTCGTTAGTCAATCAAGTACTTTTATGGATGGATATTAGATTCAGATTGTTGCTTCCATATATGTTTGACAAGGAAGATGTTCAACGAAGGGTCTTACATTCAACTTATGAAACTGTTCACTTAGTGGATGTAAGGAGTATACAATACTGAGGTGGGAATAGTTACATTAGAGATGTACAATGGAGCACATTGCACGTCAATGAGAGTTCGATATGTTTCCGCTTAAAGAAGACTCCAATATCTATAAGGTCACTTGAACTCAAATGTTGTGGGGTATCTCTTTGAGGTGAAGCCATGCGAGTTACTTGCAAAGAGTAGGTGATCATGGGAAGTATCTAGAGCAATAAATGATATCGATTGATAAGGTGGTCATAAGGTAAGAGCAACCAATGAGAGGCCTAGTAAAAAAATCCTGGTTAGGAGAAGGAAAACATATCGTCAATGGTAGATACTCAAAAATCATTTCCAGTTATGTGCAGAATAGCAATAATGGTTGTAAAATTTAGTAGGCGCAAAGGTAAAGGTGTGAGCTGTTGGAACAAAAAGACGTGGTGGATTAACCACGTGGTACTGGCGAGTAGTTAAAGCTCGAAGCCAGTACAAACCTATGGCGTGGAGGGCTGTAGAACATAAGGTGTGGTTAAACAAACTATCCAACAAAGGAGCTCTCAGGTGAAGGGTCTGAGCAGGTTAGCTCGAACACTAACACATATTTCATAATGTGCATGAGCCTATGTGGTGGAGGCAATCCCAAAGGTGGGAGGAAAAAACCAAAAAAAGGCAGATCCGACTTGTAGTGAGTTCTTTAAGGAGCATGGTGATTTCAATGAATAAGAGTCAAGGTAGTGATTATTGAGTATTGTGACCTGTATCCTATCCTATTAGGACTTGAAGAGGTGTGCTACAAGGATTTCTAGATGAATTCTAATTGGATTAAGATTCCTACTTCTCTTTGGAATATGATTTCTACTGCACTTTGAAGAGGACTAGGAATAACTGTATAAAGCAATAAAGGGTGGTCATAGAGAACAACAAACCACAAACCAACTCATCCAAATTAAGTGGTGCTTGCGAGTATTAGAGACTAAGTTATTTTTAGCACTAGATTCTTGTACAGGACAAGGATATGAGAGTTCTAAAATGTTCAAGAGGGTTGTAAGAGAACAACAATCAATTATACTCTCTTGACGTTGTTCTTAAGGAATTTGCAGTAGGTTTCGCTAAATCTTTGTCACTCATTGTAATTATTTTGTCGCTGATATTTGGTTCTCTGTATATGATTTATTTACTTCGTTATAAATATCGTGTACATTTATATTGTATCTTATAAATTTTGATTCCATCACAGGCTTAGTGCACAAAAGAAGAGTTAAAGGGCTATCAGAATGTCTGACCGCATATATGTCGGCACATGCATGTCCTTTGACGGCAGCGCATTATGCAGGCTAAAGCAAGCCGAGATCAGATGCGCAGCTATATATGTTTCCATGGATAGATGCAGATGCAGAGATGCTTATATAGCCCCATTACGTCCATCTCCAGAAGTTGCTATGATTCATCTTTCGCAATAATAGCTAGTGTTAATATCTTTCTAGCTAGCTACATGCATGCATCTCTCCGGAGATGAAATTAAAGGGATAAGGGATGCTAAGAAGATGAAGATTCAAGGCATTTTAAAGCAGCTAGCAGTCGAGACCCCTCTTGTCAATCCTGGAAGAGTCTAGAATTCTGCACTACTGGAAGCTGCTGCTTTTGTCATGCATATATACTACATATCTGCAGGGGTAGGGTTCGTCGTGGTCCGCTCCATTAGTATTATATTAGGACCTGGCTTCTCGTCAGTCTTGACGGCATCATCACCGTATCGAATCCTTTGGAAGCTCTAGCTAGCTCTTTTGCTTGTGCAAAATAATTTAGGGCATTGTGGAAGGAGAATATATATGTTCTGTCTGCTGCATGCAGGTTCCATGAGCCGTAGCTGGACTGCATATTTCAAACGGACTATACATATTCCGCATGCATGCATGCCCGCGACAAGCAATGACACATTCCAGCAAGTGGAGCCTTGCGGTTGGACTGATCTTTTGATGTTAGTACTGTTGCTCGATTTGGACACACTGGCCACACTCTAGAAAAAGAAACACCTTATCATCAAACCACATAGGATATATATGTTTGTTTTGTTAGGTGTTCGACACGTCAAATTTGGTGAAATAGAATTCTCTCTCTTCAATTTAAACAATATCTAAAGTTGGAGGTATTCTTGATGGTTAATTGAGGCAATTATATACGTAAATTTGGTATTCAGTATGGTATTTAGTTTCGTTTTCGTAAACTATAAGAAACACCAATTTTACTGGATTTACTGATAATGTACCGAATTATCTTGCCATCACCACAAAGTACCATCATATACTAATTATACACTGTTTCCAATTAAATTTATGTAATGATCATAAGTAATGTTTTAGATTGTAATACGGTAAAAAGTGCAAATTTATATACAATACACACACTTCATTTCATATTTGACATGCTATATATTATTATGTGTTGACTGTCAATTATAATGGCTTAACGCAATATTTTGTACTTAATTTAATTTACATGTTGGTCCCTTACATGTAAATGGAACATACATGTGCAGTCTAACATCGATTTTAAATTAAAATTGAAACATTAAGATGCTAACATAGAAACAACATTTTTTTTGCACAAACTACCTAATTGTGTCATCTAAAATCAAACATTACAAAATTATAGTTGTGTTAAAAAAATTTGGAAGTACATGGACAAATTTGAATGATGATTTTAAAAACCTGAAAAGACCAAAGTAAATCTGCGAACAAATTAATGGGATCAAACTTATAATATCCTCTTAAGTTTGTTATTGTTACATGTAATGCCAGGGTCAATCCCATGTCAGTAACACACACACATATAGTAAAAATAACGAGTGCTCTTTGGTGCTCGGGCACCATAGTCTAAAATAGGTATGTATCGTGTGTGAAAAATTTTAAAATTCCTTGGATATCAAATTCAACTAGTTTACACACATATATATATACATTTCTTGGATGTATGTATGTATGTATGTATGTGTGTGTGTGTGTGTGTGCGCGTGCGTGTGCGCACACGCGCTTGTTCCTTCATTCTATATCTTAAATATTAATTGGAGTACCGCTTTCGACTAAAATGATTATATGTTGTGCAGTAGCTAGCAGACATTCACTGGGATTCATTTCTTCATATAATAATAAGGAAATCAACATGCATGCTTGATTGATCATCTGCACAATAAGAGGTACAAAAAAAATCAATATTGGTGTACATGTATTTAACTGTCGATTGGGATGTGAATCCCATCGTCCCTTCTTATATCTCATGTTCTCATCAATTGTCACCTAATTGACACTACTACACATAGGGTTATCATAGACGGTTCGTAACCTTCATCAGATATGGTTTCTGAACCATCTAATTTATTGCGTCAGTTATAACAGACAGTTATCACAGACAGTTCCCAACCCATCTGTGATAAGTCACAATACAGGCAGTTTTAAAATAACCATCTTTGGAGCATTTTAGAGATATACATTACCTAGATTTTGTTGATCAGAAGTGGGGCGTCACTTTGGTTAGATTGATGTGTGGACGCGCAGTTACTCCAACGGTGTTGTGGGCTGGCTTCCACAATAATAGGGGTGGCCTACAACTAGCTGAGCACTTGCTCTACCCTTTCCTCCAAACATGCTAGCTTCCAAAAAAATCTGCACGAATCTTGTCTTTTATGCGCTCCTCACACTCAGCCTTCGATCCCTTCCGACTCCTGTACGAGTCGGAGACATCTGGGAATTCCTACCTCCAGGGAACATAAACCCCAAGACCTCGTGTACGACCCGAGTGCTCTTTGTTTCCCAGGGTTATGGATAATATATCTCTCTCCCTGACAGCCTGGAAGTTGCGTTGTGAGGATTCTGCAATCAACGTTTCCTGCAAGAGGCTAATATGTTATTTTAGTTTCCTATGATGTTATGGACATATTACCAGCCAGGTAGTTTGATATCTTACTAAGCGTTGTGACACTTTCTAGTCTGTCGGGTTCTTGAAGGATATGGCACCCGAAGATGTAGTAGATGTCCTCGCTCTTAACCAGTTTTAGGCGTGCAAGTCTGTGATCTTGACAAATGGTGGGGAGGCCTCCGACAAGATTGCCTCCTCGTCCTCCCTCCTCTAGTGCGGGATTGTACCCACGTATCTAGTGGTGCTGAGTCTGTGGGGTGAGTGTCTAGGCCTAGATTGCCTTGTGCACTGTACTTTCTTCGTGTAATTCGGCGGTCATCTTCATGCCCACAAAAGCGTCCCATTTATTTGGATGGATGAAAGAATATTTTGTGAATGGCATCCTGTCTTGGTTCACATACTTCGTACAAGTATGCTCTTGAAATTCTTCCATGCCTTACCCATCGCCAAGAACGCCTATCGTCATACGAGGCCCTAGACTTCTTCTCCGATCTTGAAGTACCTTGAGACCTCCTCCCAAAGTTGCTCTTTCTCTTTACTCGTTAGAGACTTCTAGCTCAGTGTGGTGATAGGAACCCACTGCCTTGCAACTATCCCGCAAGTGGTCTAGAATGCGACCGCTGCTTTCTTGGGATGTAGAGGGATCCCAACTGGACTGACCTCAGTGATGGTCATTCAGCTCTCATGCATTTTTTATATGCCTCAACCCTCTCGCTTATTTTCTCCTTTGGTTTGGTCATCGAATGCATTTGATGAAACTGAGTCTGTAGACTGTGTGGACGCCATATCGCTTAGTTGCTATCTATGAAGCATTCAAATTGCATTTTAGTATGGGGTATACAAAACACAAACTGAATGCTCTACATGTTTAGCATGGATAGAAGCAACACTTTAATATACTGCAAGCATAGATCAACAAGCTATATAATAGGAAATTCAAAATATACAAAGGGTATGCTTATGCACCTTGTTGTTGTTGTTGATTTAGCATGAGGTAACAGTATTAAAAGTTCACAACATAGGTTGCTAGTGGAGTGCATCATTAACATTTAAGCCTTTGTAACTGAACTTCAAATGCAAAGCATGCTAAAATGTTAAGGTCATAAGGACTATTAGGTGCCTCAGATTCAATGGTCTAAAATGAAATAGCAAGGAAGCTCATGTATTAAGATATAACTTGATATAGACATGACTCCATATATGACATAAATAACACAAAGAAGTTTATCTATATGAATTCAAATAATGTCCAGTGGCCCATCTGTATGATATTAAGACATGACTTGATATAGATCAAAAGAAATACATTAGAATGTATCATGGCAGTGTGCTAGACCCCAGAATGTATCATGGCAATGAACCAATCATCAATACATACAAATCCATCGAAGAAAGAACCATCTTCAATACATACAATTTAGGTGAGACCTAGTGTTTGGGGTAGCGATGATGGTCGAGGAGAGGAGGCCGGTGGATGGCGAAAGGAGAGGAGGCGAATGGGTCAAGGAGAAGAGGTTGTTGGTAATGGTCGTCTAGCAGACGAGGCCAGTCGACAGCAAGAAGAGAGGAGGCCAGTGGTCGAGGTGGCGGTGGTCAAGGAGAGGAGGCCAGCGGATGACGAGAGGAGAGAAGGTCGGTGGCTGCAATGGATGAGGCATATTCTAGGGTTAGAAGGGAGGGCGGGTAATAGGGTTAGACGGGCGAGAGCTCACCTTACCGGGAGCAACGGATGAGGGGGAGATTTGCTATGGCCACTATGGAAGTCACCGACGTCACCTCTGGTGCCTTTGCAAGCCACTAAGGTCACCCACTAAAGCCACTGATCTAGATAGGGAACAAAGGGGTGTGTGCGCAGATTGAGTTAGGTCACCCTTTGTGCGTAGAGTGAGTTAGGTCACCCTAAGTGTCTGTATATATATAGGAGAATATTATCACAGGTGGTTTTAGGAAATACCCATATGTGATATGATCATATCACAAACGGTTCTTTATGAAAAACATCTATAACACATTATCACAAATAGTTCTAGTAACAAACCGTTTGTGATATGAATTTATATCATAGACGGTTCTAGCAACAAACTATCTATGATGTTATATAGATATCTCAGATGGTTCTTTGACAAAATCGTCTATGATATGCTATCACAAAGGTTCTAGTAACAAAACCATCTGTGATATGCTATGTTGTATGCTTCAGTAGATAGACATTTTGATAGAACTAGCCCATCTTTATATTGAATCATCACACAACAATACATACTACTGAATCATTCATGAATAAATCTGTCTTTCAAAATATCATAAGTAAAGAAGGTATTCTTTTATAGAATGAAGTACAAAAGAAACACAAACACATTAGAAAAATAAGCAAGCATAAGCTAGAGTATTCTTAACATGAATAATTTATAAATAGATGTACATGCCAAATTTCATAATTCCACTTGGCTATTTTCTTTTAAAAAATAGCCCTCCATGATGATCAATGCGCATATAGCTAGCTTCCTCACTAGGTTCTTCCTCGAGCCTGATGCCGTCTCTGAATGGAGGCAATTCATCAAATTAATTATACTCTTTCTGATCCACGACATTCTCAACTCTGACAATTCTTCTTTTTCCATAAAGAACTACGTGGAGGTTCTTATTTGTTAGGTCTGTCACATCCTAAGCTGTCGTATGAAATGTGTACCTATTTATATCGTATCCTTGCCATGTCACAATTGTAAATTTTAGCTCTTTTGCCAACCATAGCAGCATACCATCACTTGATGATCTCCCAGTGAATCGCACCTTTAACTATTCGTTGAACCAACGGTTGTGCTCTCTCATGATCCAAACCTCCAACTGACCTGAGTTCTCTTAGCGTACCATGTCTTTGTGCTCGTCAATGTACATGGACACTTTGATCATGTATTGCAAGACCATGAATGGGCTTAAGTATGTATCCAGATCAGGAGTAATTGCTTTCTTCCCGATGGTCTTGATACCCTTTAGCCTCCCCTCATGATGAGATAGATGCACACATATCACTTCCACCTGAGCCATGTAGTTGACATAGAACTTAATGACCTCTTTGGTTGCATAACCTTTAATGATACTGCCTTCCAACTAAGATTAATTCTATACATAGGACTTTAGAAGTCCCATGTACCTATTGAACTGGTACATATAACGTAGGAACACAGGGCCGCATATCTTTATCTTTTTCACAAGGTGAACAATAAGATGGACCATGATATCAAAAAATAACAGAGAGAAATACATTTCAAGATGACATAGAGTCATCGCCACCTTGACTTGTAGAGCATTTAGTCCATCGGGATTGATAACTTTCTGAGCAATTGAGTTAAGAAATAACATGCCTCATGATTGTTACTTGGACCTTGTTTGGTAAAAATACTTCTAATTGCAATAGAAAGCATTTATGTCACAGGACATGGCAATCATGAGACTTCATATCAATTAATTTCAAATTTTTCATAGAAACAAGTTTCTTCATACCGACGGAGTAACCGAACGGAACTTTCACACCATGCAAGCTCTGTCATAGTTCATTTCTCTCGGCCTTGGATAGAGTATAGCAAGTTGGGGGAAGGTACGTTCGGCTTTTATCGGTCTCTTTCGATGCTAACTCGGTCATTATGTTCATATCAACCAAGTCACCCCGTGCGTTGATACCATCCTTTATTTTGTTACAAACATTTAGTAAGAGACCAATCAAGGTATCACATACATTCTTCTCCACGTGCATGACATCGATGCAGAGGCAAACTTCTAAGTACTGCCAATAAGGTAAGTCTCTAAAAATTAATCTCTTCTTTTAGATGTTCTTCTCATGGGTCCTTAATTCATGTCCCTTTTCAAGCACACCATCAATATCCTTAACCATATTATAGAACTCTTTTTGTCTAAAAGGCCTTGGAGTTGAACCGTCCTCCTTCTTTCCGTTGAATTGTTTATTCATATTGTTGTATGGGTGATACTTGGGAAGAAACCTATGGTGACACATGTACACAGTTTTACGTGAGTTGTTTAGCCACATACTCTTGGTATCATCTAAGCAGTGTGGATAGGTTTTGGCTTCTTTTGTACTCAAGCCCGATAGGTTACCACAGATAGAAAAATCATTGATAGTGCAGAATAACATGGCATGCAGGGTGAAGTTCTCTTATTTGTCTGTGTCCCATACTTGCACCCCTTTCTTTCACGGTGTTACAAAATCTTCTAGCAATGGTACTAGGTACACATCAATATCGTTTCTAGGTTGCTTCGACCCTTGGATAAATAGTGACATCAAAATGTACTTCCGCTTCATACACAACCAAGGAAGAAGGTTGTAGATACATAGATTTATGGGTCAAGTGCTATGTTGGATGCTCATGTTACCGAAAGGATTCATTCCATCTATAGTCAACCCAAACCTTATATTCCTCGGTTCCGTACCGAAGTCTACAAACATCCTATCGAAGTTCCTCTATTGGGCAGAATCAGTAGGCGTCTTAGCTTTCCATCTTTCTTGCGCTCCTCTGAGTGCGAACGTGGCAATGTTGCCTCCTTTTAGTTCACAAATAAAAGCTTCAAATGAGGAAGTATAGGCAGATACCATAGTATTTTAGTAGGAGGTCTTTACTTCATCTCGATGCCCTCACCATCAACGGAGTGATTCTTACACTTGTATCAAGATACTTTGCATACCAGACATACATGCATGTATGCATACTCTTTACGGTACAAGATACAGTCTTTCAAACATGTATATATTCTTTCTACTTCCATTCCCAAGGGACAGGGAACCTTCTTGGCTTAGTACATAGTTTTGGGCAACACGTTTCCCTCTAGAAGCATGTCCGCTAAGAAACCTAACAACACCGTCAAACTTTTGTCGGACCAATTATTGTTTGCCTTCAACTTTAGCAATTCAAGCACCGATGACAACCTTATGTATTTTGGATTGCGGCCCAGGAACAATGGTTTCTCCGAGTCTTCCATCAATCCCTTCAATTTACCAAACTCTCTCTTTCTCTCACTATAGTTCCCTTCTGCATCGTGCAATATTAGATCCAAATTATTATCCTGCAACCTATCCTCATCAAAAGAACAATCGACATCCGGTGTATCATTGTCTTCCTCGATGATGTTACTACCTTCCTGTATAATCTGCCTTCACCAGGACTGCTCCAACATGTATACCCCTTTTTTAAACCCCTTCGAATCAAGTGTGATTCTATCTGCGTTGAATTGATAAAAATCTTAAGATTCTCGCAATCAATGTATGGATAATACATAAATTTCATCCACTCTTCAACATATCTTACTCGGCAGCTCTTTTAAAAGCAGATACACCATCGATATATTCTTCACTCACACGGTTCTCAACGTACATCCAGTTTCAGTCTATCTACACTATGCATATAACAAATTAATGTTAAATTAGATTAATGCACTACACTAGCTCTTACACATAATTGTCATTCACCCTAATTTGTCCAGCTAAAGTAGCTAGCTATGATTCATGAACCAATCCAATAAGAATTAAAGTACATTGGAGTGAGACCCACTCCTAAATTGGAGCAAAAACTATCAAGTTAGATCTCTCTTTTCTTGCAACTAAAAGTGCATAGATTTAACTAGAATATAATACATTTCATTATATATAGTACCAACTAACCTTAGATTACCAAGAATAAATGGATACACAAATACCATTCCAAATCTTTGGTCTCCTTTTACCAAATCGCCTCAAAGGCACCGCCTCCTCATAGACAAAATATCTGTAGAGATGAGCATATTTAATAATGCAGTGAATGTCACAGACTACTTTTCACGAAAACCATCTGTGATAAGTCATATATCACGGATGATTTTTATTACGAAACGTCTATAATATATCACTGACGACTTTTAACAAAAACTATCTATGGTAAGTCATACATCACAGATAATTTTTATTATAAACCATCTATGATGTATCATAGACGGTTTATGTAAAAAATCGTCTGTGATAAATAGACCATCACTAACGGTTTTTACCATCGGTTGTAACATAAACGATCACACTAATAAAACCATCCGAGATAACTATGCTATAGCTTAACACTGATGGATTCTGTAGAGCCGTCTATGATCAGGCGTTAAATATGACCTTCTCTATAGTAGTGTGAGCACAATATGCAAGATATTTTCGGGTACAAAATGTATATATTGTGATCAAATTGTAGCAATTGATCAGCCCCCAAGTGATGCCCCTCCCTCCAACTGTACGTTGGATCATGATTTCCTAGGTTCAGTTCTTTCGGGTATTTAGTTTTTGACTTCTTCGAAAGTCAAAACAAATTGAATAATTTTTTGAAGCGGATTCTTCAAACGGTTTCTCGAACCCAAAACCGTGTGTACTGTTTGTATTGGTGTCTTTGTCATCCGTTGTCATCTTAGAAAGCGTAGCCAAATACCATCAGCTATAGCAAAAAACTATCAGCCGCAGTATCCTAGATCCAGTATGCAACACATGCACCAGTTGACACCCTCTCCATCGACCTAAAAAGGGAAAGGAAAGCAACTAGGCATCAGAGGAATTAACGAGACTGGTGGTTCAAGAAAGCATGCACATGCATGCATTTCTAAACATTGCAAGAAATATATCTCAAGTTTTTCATTAAAAAGGAAAAATATACATGCTAAATAAGGAAACCTGAATGGTGCTCGATCATCTTGTAGATCATTTTTCTCATGCCAGACCCATGATCCCTGCAAACCAATTACCCTAACAAAAGCACTGGCAGCACATATGCATGCAAGATTGCAAGAATTGTAAGGCTGTGTCAGTGGCTGACAGAAAGTACCTGGCCGGCCGTACGTGTAGCTCCAGCCTCGAGGGCGTGCATTGCCCCCTTCAATTCATGCAAAGAAACCAGCCATGGGCTCTCACTCTGCAGTCTTCTTCCATTCTAAATACCATCTCTCGCATATGATTGCACTGCATGCACTCATACATATACACACAACACACACACATCCCTCAAACACAGAGAGAGAGCGAGAGAGAGCTTGCTGACAGGAAGAGAAGTGAGCACATATAGCTTCAAGCACATGCATGAACTCGATTTAGATCCCTACGCAGTCTGCATATATGCACATATGCAAGAAAAGCACCATATATGCTCACTCTCTTCTGTCAGATCCCACTCCATTCAAAATACTGCATATTACTTGGATAAATGCATGAACACACACAAGGTAATTAAGCTAAGGAAACAACAACCAAAGCTAGCTACACAGAGATACACACACACACACACAGCCTCTCTTTCTTCCAAAAAGGTTATGCAATTAAACAGTTTGCATCTGTAGATCGACTACAGTTTTATTTGGATGTGGCTTGTGGAGCTGTGAAGGGGATGGCATGGTATTTATAGGAGGAGAATGAGAGAAGCAGGAACAGATGTGTACCAAACCCTTCAGTTCTTCACCGTTTGAACGGAATAAGTGCAGCATCCATTCGCCGATCGATGCTAGCTTCCACTTCTACAATGATCATCTCATCGATCGTATCCATGCAGGGACACAAGCATATCATAGAATAATAGGCTGACAAGTTTGTTCTAAGTTGTTTCTAGCTAGAACCTTCAACTTTTAAACATCATAAAGAATATCAAGTTATTTAGGCCTCTGCGTTTGATAACTACGAATAGAGTGAGTTACAAACAGGTGAGTTGACAATATGCTATAAAGTTAACTCGTTTGATAGACAGGTCGTTTTTGGGTTTGTCTGGTTGAGCTTGCACAGCATGACCTGTTTGATTGACACATCCAGAACAAGCACACGATATAAACCAAATTACCCATCATTTTTTTCAAGAGCACACAGAGCAAGCACACCATACGTATACCCTACTCATGCCACACACTTAACTGATCACCCAACCTCTCCTGACCGACGATCACCTCCCACTCCGTTTTATATATGTCGCTCTTAATTATTTATTTGCAATATTGTGCCTGCAATTGTTTTTGTTCTCATGCCAGGACATATTAAATAGACCGGGTTGTCATATATAATTCTTTCGCCAAGAGCTAAAATATAATTTTTGTAATATGAAAATGGAGGGACTATCCGACATTTATCAATCGGATTCGAGCACAAGAGGGTCACAAAATAATTTGACAATGACAACCATGTTTTCACCTTTCATATATAAATAGTAAATATTTGATAGGAAGTAGAAACGAATAGAAAATTGCCATATCATGTAACAAACAATAAATGGTTTCGGTTCCCTTGTGGGTGGGTACCTTCGGGTATCAATAATCCACTTTTACAGCCACTAAGTACTAGTTCTCTTAATGAGGTAGTGGTAAATTTTTTAGAACAATCATTCGTGCAACTAGCTAGTTTGCTATAATCGGAATTTATGAAAGCTTTTAACTATTTTTATGACAAATTTTATGCCGTAAGTTTGTTATTAGTGTATCATTGTCGACGGTGAATCCATTCATATATACATTATTCACGCTTAGAGATTTATCAACATCTTCTTGTTATACATGCTGGCTTTAAAAAGATAGTACTGTACTATCAACTTAAGCAAAATGAATCTGATTGAGAATTGAAAGGCCAAAAAGAAAAGAATAAATAGTTGGATAAAATGGACCAAAGTTGAAGCAGCCGCCCAGCATATAGGTTTCTTTGCTGATGAATTTTCAGAACACCATGGAGAGACTTCCTTATCCACAAACGGCGCCAAACTTTACATGGTTCTCCTTTAAAAAAGCTTCAAATTGAAGGACAAGAGGTACATTCAAGGAACTAAACAACTATATATGACCTCACTAACCATCTAATAAACCAACCCAACCTCGCATGCATCCTTCAGTAGTCGTACAACACCAAATTAATCTAAACATCATTTGAACCATCATTGTTTTAGATATACGCAGTTTGCTTAATTAACTAATGCAGTTTGCTTATGTAACCAAATTACATCTTAAAAATTTGCAAACAAGTATATCCTGCTTCTACATATATATATCACAAAGGCAATGTTTTACTCATGTCGCATGGCAACTGGTGGCCTTTGCCTTTCTCCATTCCTTTGCATTGTTCATGTAGGGGAAAGCTAAGCTAGCTAGGTTGGTCTTTACAAAAAGTAGAAGAATGAGAATTTTTGCTCTTAGAGAATGCACTAGATATAGATCACAATGTCTGAGATGAGGATGATACATTTATTCCTTTCTATTTGATTCCCATGATTATGGAATTGTAGGTCAGGATTGGTCGTACAGTCAGAGCATATGACAAAAATGTGGGAGGCGAGTAAATTTTCCTTTTCGTACGTTTAATTTAATTTATGATATGTCATGTCTATCACAGATGGTGGTTACGCAGTCATTTTTCAAAGAGTAGATTTGCAGCATAAGCCCCTAAGCTTGTAACATTGATCACTTGTCATTAAACTTCATAATCTCTAGCAAGTCCCTGGTCTTGAAAATTCTTCTTAATGTGTAACATAAATCCGTCCGCTAGTTGATTAGGCCACGTTTAGAACGTGTGAGTTTTTTTTTTTGAAAATCAAACTGTTTCATATGAAATTCTTGTGAAATTTTTGCATCCCAAATGTGCCTTTAGACATGGGACACGTAGATAAAGCATTTAAATTATAAGCTGTCACAATGTCAACATAATATCACTTGTACGATATATATTAGCAGGTTAGCATAGGTGTAGGGTTTGTTGTTGTGTATGATGCTGGCCAAGACAAGAACTAAATTTTCCACAGAATAAGTGGAAAATTTGTTCTATAAGGACAAATGTGCAAAAATATGCCCGGCCTCTACAAGCCTCTTGGTCGAATTCATACACGAATCTTTGTCGAAAGGGCGCCTATATATTCGTTTCATTTAAAATTCATTTAAAAAGAAAAATAATTAGCCTCTTGGTCGAATTCATACACGAATCTTTGTCAAAAGGGCGCCTATATATTCGCTTCATTTAAAATTCATTTAAAAAGAAAAATAATTATCCAAAGACAAGCCATTGTATACATTACGTCCATCTAGAACGTATGAATTTTGTAAAATACTTAAGGGAATTATATTGTTTTATGTAAACAATATCGTGGAACTTATGCCTTGCAAACAAACCTTTCGAGAATCATATCTAGAAAACATAGCACCAGCTGACTTTATCTACGAGAATTATTGCTAGGAAGCAGAAGCTAGCTCAGTAGGCCTGTTTTTTCTAGCTATGGCTTTGAGTTTTGATTGAAATTTTTAAATTTTTAAATTTTAGTTGTTCACGATAGAGATTACTAAAAGAGATATACTCATATGCGATTTTAGCCGGTACAAGTAATAGACTTTTAACGTGTACTATAATTAATTTATATATCTCATCTTAAAAAAGATATTCCGTTTAAAAACTAGTACTACACCAAAAAGCTAAAAATGCCAACAAAAGTCGGAAAGAACAGAGATAGCGGTGCTAAGGTCCAGGCAAGGGAATGTCCTAATCAACTTTCCATTAGAGGAACAATCGCATGGTACAATTCCCCTTTCTCGCTGAACGGCGAAGAACAAAAGTGTACAGAAAAAAAAAAGACGCTTTGTTCTGGACAGAGCTTATATCTTTTGAGTTTTAGAAGCTGAAAATTAAATAAAGTGACTTTTTAAGGGTAGTTTTCATAAGCTATTTATACAACCACTGTAGGAGCTATTTTGAATGAAATGGTTTTTCAATATGAGTGTTTATTACTTTCTTAATCTCTTGCAATCCGCGAAAAATCAGCTCAAAACAAAAGGCTACAGTACCTTCACATAGGGCCTAAAAAGTGGATGCTGTGCTGAGTTCTCAGTCGCTGCCTGCCTCATGAAATTTTGAGGTGTGCAATAAATCCCAGCAGCAGGGGAAAAAAAGAACAAAAAACGAAGAGGAAAATAAGGGGTAAGAAGGCCGGAGCCACACAAAAAACAGAGGCCCAGAAAGCCCACGCACGCACGCAGCCGAAGCGGAGCAGCTCTTGGGGCTGGGAGGGCAGCAATGGCGACGAGGTGCCTCTCTTCTCTTCCCCTCCTCTCCCCCTCCGGCTCCGGGAAGGCCTGCGCGGTGGTCAGTGCCCAGCCTGCCCCCTCCACCGCCGCGCGCCGCCGTATCCGGACCCACCTGTCGGTGGCCACCGGCGGTGAGCAGCAGCTTCTCACGGCCCAGGAGCCGTCCCAGGGTGAGTTCTTGGTTCTTGGAGTGGTAACAAATGAAATCCGTTTAAAAGGGAGGTCTTTTTTTTGTCTGTATGAAATCTCTTTAGGTGATCGATGGAGTGTTTCGGTGACGGTTTTGGATGGTATGTATCACTGAATTTGGGGCTGCTATTTTGGCCCAAGTTTTCAGGGAGTAGCAAGTCAAGATTCCAGATCGGTCCCGGGGATTTTGACGTGCGTGTGAACAAGATATCGGTGTGAACATGTGTCGGATAATTTTGGTGATGCTTGGTGGTAGGGAAAATGCTGTGTTGCTTTAATTTGGGCCTGCTCTGTCCAAGTTGTCATGGTGTACACTTGTGTAGTTAGATCGATACTACTAGTACTAGTTAGTACCAAATCCAAAGTTGCAGATCCAATTCTAAAGGGTATTTGTGTTTGCCTATTTGAGTGAAGGAGCAATTTAGTACATAACCGTCAAATTTTCACAATTAGATGTCAATACTTTAGGTATGAAAACTTCAAGGCAGAAGATGATTTTAGTAGCTGGTACTTAATTAGAAAAAAATGTAATTAGAACTGTTTCAACCAGATTTTGGCTGAACTGACAAAGCCAGTCAGGATTGGTGACCAGACCAGCCTAGGTCAATATTTGCAATCGCAATCCACATTTTGATTCGAAATTGTGGGTGCTGACTAGATTTTTCTTGCAAACTATCAATAGCTTAATTTGCATATTGTCATGGAGTATTCGGCATTCTATTGGCCATAACCAAGCATATTTGGTTGGAGTTCTGTGGTTATCTTCAGTCTGAATGTAATCATTGTCTGATGTTCACCACAGAACCCGAGTATGGAGTTGTTAGCATTCACCATGTTGGAATCCTATGTGACAATCTTGAAAGGTCAATGGCCTTCTACAAGGACCTCCTTGGTGAGTTAGCTGCCAGTTGTATGTTGTATGTTGCATGTCTGTACTTGTTGCTTGTAAAGTAAAACTGATGTGGTCGATCATTCAGGTCTTAAGGTGAATCCTGCTCGACCAACTGACAAGCTTCCGTACAGAGGTGCTTGGCTCTGGGTTGGTTCTGAGATGATCCACTTGATGGAGCTGCCAAATCCTGATCCATTGACAGGACGCCCAGAGCATGGTGGACGTGATCGTCATACCTGTATTGCAATTAAAGATGTGTTAAAGTTGAAAGAAATCTTTGACAAAGCTGGTATTTCTGAATTCTCTCTTTCTCTTTTGCCTGCTGTGTATACAATACACTGGCTACAATGGATAAATATCTGTTTTGTCTACTTGCTGACTTCAGTCATTGCCTCATTGGTAGTAGAACAAACCTCACATTGCTCATTGCTGAAATGCCATGGGTAATTGGGTAGCACAAAGGTACCAAGAACTAAATACACAAGAACCAAAGGAACCAGGATACTTTAAAACGGCATCAATACTAGAAATTGAACTTGAAAAGTTTAATGTGACATGGCAAAACTCATGGATTGGTATTTGGCAGTACAGTACTAGAGATTGAACTTGTAGCTTGTACTGTGACATGCCCTTTACCATGCTAAAAATCGTTATAGAGATATATATCTTTGTTATGTTGACTATATCTGCCTGTACTGTTAATATAATGGACTTATTCATACTGAGTTATTGTTCTGCCAAAACTTGTAACAATAGCCTAGTGAGGCTATTTTTGTGACAGACATGACAAGTAAAACCCCTGTTTGGGTAAATTTATAGATGTCTTGAAAACCTTATCCTTGGTTTTAGGTAACCATCACGTAGCAACTGCTGCAAGCTGTCGACAGGAGGTCTGATGTTATAGTTACGTTGAGTCGACAGTGATGTTGATCAGATAATCCATCAGAAGTCTGGTCAATAGATTTCTTAGGACCTCAATGTATTACATCCACATGACTTTAGCAGCCATGTTCCATTTTTCTATGGCACGAGACTCACGTTCTATTGATTCATGTTTTATATCAGAACTTATTTCTTTTAGTTGACATTATCACTTCACCTGTTACGCTTTATAATGTTTAATCTGCATTGTGGTTTGTATTATTCAATACGCTAGGTTATCATTGGAGACTGTTAATTAGCATCTCAACCTTCCTTGTCCTCCACCATCTGACAACACGATGACCTTGTACTAAACTGGGATGCAGGAATCAGCTACACACTCAGCAAATCTGGGCGACCAGCGATTTTTGCACGAGACCCGGATGGAAACGCGTTGGAATTCACACAAGTGTAGCAACTGAAAGAGACATTTTCAACCAGAACAGCTCATAGCCAGAGAGTACTGTACCCAGACCATGTTTCAGGTCTTGCTGTAGCTACCAAAATCTGGCTGGGGGGAACTGCTTGTACATATCAGTGAAGTAAATGAGTGTACTACATGATGATAGATTGATAGTAAGTCGTATCTCGGTATCTGAGCATTAAAATGTTGCCAATTTAGTTTCTATTATACAAAGGCAGCAATACTGACAGATGAATCTTGTAAACTCTTTCCAGATTATTATACATACATTAAGCTTGCCTAGCTATTTGCCTACGACATCTATGTGTCTGGTGTTTGATACCCAGTATCATCCTTATTTTCTGATCATTTCGAATATGTTAAGAGCTTGATATCGGTATCAGTGCCTTCTAAACTTGGTCTAATTGCTGTATCAGATTGTTTTCTTCTTGCAAGAAACAACTTGGCAATTTCAGACATTGGTTAATTCAGAGATCGACCTAGTAAAATCAAACCAGACATGAGCATACAATGAAGAATTTTCAGTGTCAGTGCCTTCTAAACATGCTTGCTGCATCAGCTGGTTTTCTTAAAACATACAACCTGGCCATTTCAGACATTGATTATTTCAGAGATCTACGTACCTACTAAAATCAAACCAGACGTGAGCATACACTGAAGAATTTTCTTGTTCAATGATGATGAAACTGATGTACATGATTTTGAGGTTTACAGTCTCACAGAGCATGAGATATTGAGACCGTCTGGATCTAGTCTTAATCTTTCTAGACCATGATTGAAATGCTAAAGGAACATGAGATACTGAGATCCTCTGGATCTTGTCTTGAATCTTTCTAGACCATGATTGAAATGCTAAAGGAACATGAGATACTGAGATCCTCTGGATCTTATCTTGAATCTTAGAGAGTAAAGAACTGCCCGCTTGGATTGGGTGGGCGTTTCAAAGAAAATTTGGAGGATCTACAGGCATTCCTCTTTTCAGCTTATATCTAATAGTCTTTTTGAACAAATAAACATGACAGTTTTTCATTGCCTTTTCGAAATAATTCATCGATATAACTTTTTCGAAGCGATTTATTGGCTTATCGACATTCAATACATTCGCACAAGCGATTTATTGGCTTATCGACATTCAATACATTCGCACAAGCGATCGTGTTAGGACTAAAAGCCTTCAGCTATAAGTGAAAAGAACCCACCATCATGCAAAATCGCTGCGGAATTCTTATGAAATTCCTAATCCTACCAAACGTGGCCTAGTTAAGTAAAATACTATAAGAACTGTACGTTCTGATCTAGGAGTCTTCCCATGGTTTGATAGAAGATCAGCAAATCACAATATTCCCTGTGACGTGCCACGGAGAAAAACCTAAATTGGTACCAAGAGCAGCTACCTATAAGAAGGTCTCGCCGGCGTAGCCGCCGTGGAGGAGGCCGTGCGCGATCCTGTCCCGGTCCTGCTCAGCGGCTGCTGAGCGCACGGAGTCGGCGGCGACCACGTCGTCGTCGTGGAAGAGGTCGTACTGGAGGTCGGGATCGAGACCTTCGCCGTTGCGCTCGCATAAGTTGTGCAGCACGCAGCAGGCGCCGAGCATGTTGTGGAGGTCCTTGGCCTCGGTGCGACGCTGCAGGAGGCAGCGCCACCGCGCCTTGAGCCGGCTGAACGCGCCCCGCGCCACGCCGCGCGCGGCGGCGACCCGCTCGTTGAACGCGTGCTGCGCCCACGTCAGGTTGTCGTGCGCGTACGGCACGAGCATCCAGTCCGTAAGCGGGTAGCTCGCACCGCCGACCAGCAGCCGCCGCTGCTCGTGTCCGTGCCCGAGCAGCCCAGCCTCGCACCGGGCATGCAGCGCCGACCTCTGGAGCACGGCGGCGTCAGGCAGCGAGCCCGGAAGGCAGATGCAGACGTCCGTGAAGGCGCCGTCGGCGTCCACGACGGCCTGCATGGCGACCGAGTAGGACGCCTTGTGGTTCCGCTCCGTGAGGCGGCGGTTGTAGTAATCGCCGACGTTCTCCTTGGGCGCGACGATTTGGATGTGCTCGGTGTACACGGCGCCGACGACGCCGGGGATCCCGGAGACGGCCTCGAACCTGGAGGCGACGGCAGCGGGGGAGTCTGGCCAGCGGACAACCGTGGGCAGGAGGACGGCGGTGAGTGCGGCGCAGACCTGGAGGACGATGTTGTGGCAGGTGGAGATGCCAAGGCCGAAGCGGCGGGAGACCTCGCGGAGGGGCTCGCCGGTGGCGAGGCGCCAGAGGCAGACGGCAACGCGCTGGCGCACGGGGATGGCGGCGCGCAGCGCCGTGTCCTCCTTGGCGACGGCCGCGCCCAGATCGTCGCAGAGCTTGTCGAACGAGGCGCGCGACATGCGGAAGGCCAGCCGGAACTCCGCCTCCGGGCAGGCCGGCCCGCTCAGGCGGTCCCACCACTCCGTGCTCCGCTTCCGCATCCACACCCGCCGGCCACCGCCGCTGTGGGGCGGCGAGCTCGACGGCGAGCCCTGCACCCTCCTCCTGGCAGCCGGCCGCGACGAACCGGCTACGGCTTCGTCGTCAGCCGGGAAGAAGAAGCCGCGCTTCCTTCCGTGAGTCATCACCGGCGGCGGTGGTGGCAGCGGCTGATCAAGAACCTGAGCCGTCGGTGGTAACAGCATGGCGGCGTGGTAGTCGTCGCTGTGGACGAAGAAGGCTGGCAGTACAGTGTCGTCCGCCTCGTCGTCGTGTTCGAAGAACGCGGCGGGTGGCGGCTGCGGCGAGGCGAAGTCGTCGTCCATTAAGAAGGCGGGGAAGGGGGGCAGCTCGTAGTCGTCGACGGCGGCGGCGTCCAAGAGGGAGGTCGGAGAGGTGAAGGGCGTGAGAAAGGTGCTCATGGTTAGCTGTGAGCTAGCTCAGCTTAGCTTTAGGTGAGTGGTTGCGACTCGCAAGTGAGGCGGCGGAGTTATATATAGGTATGGGGTGTGGGAGTCGGGGTCGCGGTATGGTACTGTTTATAAAGCGGCGGAGAACGAAGCGGGGAGGAAGCTTGGCCGCTACGAATTAACCGCAGCTTACGCGGGTGGGGAGCGAGCGAGTGACGTGGCATGCCGCCGTTTGCGCATGCTGTTGGTGGTGTTGTGCCCGTGACTCATGACTCGTTTGTCGCTTCAGTGCTGGGGTCCTGGGGGTAGTAAGCTACTCTCATTTTGCGGCCGGACCGATCCCCGTTGGCTACCTGTGGACCGGCTAGCTGGTCGGTGATGGTTCGTGACTTCTTTCTACCGTTTTAAACCTACCGCCTGGCCGGCTAGTCTTTTT
Organism: Dendrocalamus sinicus; assembly: GCA_036346575.1. Taxonomy (NCBI): domain Eukaryota; kingdom Viridiplantae; phylum Streptophyta; class Magnoliopsida; order Poales; family Poaceae; genus Dendrocalamus; species Dendrocalamus sinicus. The sequence continues at coordinate 5,339,508 of CM070653.1, read as the reverse complement.
CTACGGGTGTACACGCGTTATCCGGATTGCAAGAGTAGAAACTGGACAAGCAGTCGCTGCTGTTCTAGTGAAAAATTGTGCTCTGTTGTAAAATTTCTATAAAATTCTAGTATTCTTGTAAACCCTAGATTAGTTCATGTAAATCTAAATCCAATTGTTGGTACAAAACTGAGATGAATGGGCCTTTTCCCCCTAAGGCCCATGGTGAATTCCTCTATTAGGGGATTGGGGATGGGAACATATGTCTCCTCTAACTAGGAGCGGAGCCTCAGGCAGTGAAAGCAATGGTACAAATCCGTACTATTTTATTGTAGCTATCAACAGTGAAGGCTTTGACATCTTTCTTTTCAATGGACTGGGCCTCAGGCTGGTTACACCCCTGCCTCCAACCCTGTTCGATCGCTACGAAATCCCCAATAAATAAGTGCACGTAAATTGGTACATCTAAATATCTAAAACGTGGGTATTTTATCTCCAGCCTTATATATTTTTGTAAAATAAATGGTATATGTAACTTATTTAGTACTATTGTAACACCTCGTGTATTAATTTATTCACTTGTTTCTGCTTAAACATATGATAAACTTATGAGCTGAACTTAATGTCATATGAATTTAGCTCATCATTGAGACCCATTCCCCGTAAAAACGCTAGCGAGAATGGGGACGGGAAGAAAACGGCACTGATAGCTCAATGGTGATAGGATGGAAAGGCATCCCCTGGTGGGGACTGGCCCTGTTGCCCCCTTAGCCACGTCGCTCAGACTTTCCAATAGTTGGCTACTACATGGACAAAATTTTTGTTCAAATTAAATGTATCAAGTGAGAACTAACCTTAAAATAAGGTAGCATCAACTAATAGTCATTACAGTTATATGAATATTTTACATGGCCCAAACTATTCACTAAAGGCCACCAACAATTTCCAAAAACAAAACCCTAATTTATTCCACTTCACTTATGTCCATCCCACCTTCTAACAAAATAAATTATCCATTTTGACCTACACCATCCAAACTTATTTCAATGCTGGAGTTTTTTTATCCTATTTTAATGGCAATTCCTAGTACATATGTTCCTTTCGTTCAAAATATGGTCCCATCGACTTGGTTGAGTCAACAAGCCTAGCACGGCTTTCGTTCAAAATATGGTCCCATCGACTTGGTTGAGTCAACAAGCCTAGCACGGCATTGGCAGTGAGCTAGAAGCTCCTCTAATCGACCAGGCCAGCCGGCCCAACACCTCAGCCCATGCCACCATCGACTTGGTTGAGTCAAGCCAAGGCTTGGCTGCTCAGCCAAGTTGGTCCACACCAAACAGTGCACGTGCACGACTCTTTCTTCACACCATCTTTGAGCCATCCTTATGGTCCATCTACATCAGCCGCCCATGCAGAGCACACCGGTTGGCCATGTCTCCTTCAACCCATTCTCCATAGACTTTAAGGACAAGAAGCTGCACTTGAAAGCCACGTGGCCGGTCGGCCAAGGTTATAAATAGGAGGCTTCACCTCCAGTTGAGGGCATCATCAGATCATTGGAACACACTCCACACTTCACCATCCATTCCATTACATACTCCATTGTCTAGTGCAAGCAACACTGGAGTCACTAGTAGCCATGTAGCAAGTTAAGGAGATGGGTTGGCTCTACAAAGCCAAGAGTCTTCTTCTAGTCTGGTAACCCCAATATGTGACTTTTCTTGTTATTGTACAGCTAATCGAATGGTATTTACTTATGTTAAGTTGCTCGTCTTTCTTTTCGCTTGTGTGCTCTTCCTTATATATAAAGAAATTGCGGGTTAGAGTAGCGGTAATCTAAATTATGTGTGGTGCCTAGTTTAAGCAAGCCACCTTGGAATACTAGTGAGCTTTATGATAATATCAGGGGATGTATGGTGACAGCGTGAACGCTAGTGCTATGCAAAGCTCCTAGTAGAATTTTATGTTGTAACTTAAGTTGGTAGCTATCGAATGTTGTGCAATTAAGGAGTAGACGATCATTTGCAAATGCCAGGCTAGAATAAGATTACCCAATCAGAGTACTTTGTGTCTAAACCATAGATGCTAGGTCACTACATGGGAACCACAATGCTCACTCCTAGTCTTTCTACCAGTTACTTAGACTCTGGTCAACCATCTACCTTTAGTTGTGTAAACTAAGGTTGGATTAATGTGTGGATGGATTTCATCCATATTATATTCTTGATTTCCTACTCTAGAAAGTTGGCCAATATTTATATACATGTTAATTTAGTATCTCCAACTCATAAAGCTTCTTTAAGAACAATGTGATACTCGATTCCAGTGGTTGATTTAACAACCATGATCGAGCAGATCCCTCGAGCACAGTCAGAAGATAATTTTCCATGACATGCTCTCCTCCTCCTGCTGCTCGAATGGCAGTCATGTAAATTTGAAGGAATTATATGGTATTTTGAGATCCATCGAACTTCTCCATGTTTACCGGTTGAAACAGCGGTGGCCAACAAACTGCTCAGAGATTAGGTGTAAAAGCCCAACATGTGATACAAGATCATGACGCCTCCTTTGTGGAAAAGGATGATTAGTGTCTTCAAGCAATTATACTCAACAATGCCCAATCGTTGTTGGACCCGACCTGAGATAGATCTTGGCCCTACGAGGATAATACTCATCGTTTTCCATCTGCTCTTACACATTTCATGCTTAAACCAGTGAATGATCACCTCCTCCAAAAGTTTCCCGAACTTGGTATGTTCGAAGAACTCTTCTCCAATTGGAGTTGTGGTTAGAGGAACGATGCGACTTGTCATCATGTCGATTTTCACGAGATGAGTTTATTCAAATGACTAGTGTTTGTTGTAGTCGTACCTGTTCAACTCCCAGAATTGTGTCGGCATGATTGCTCGACTCTGGCCAACATGCTCTGGAGTCTTTGTGTGATTCGCTTGGCAAAATGGTCATAACCTGGTGCTCGTCCAAGTTCTTGAGTTGGGTTTTCGAGCAAGTCATTTATACACTGAAGCTCTTGAGCCTTCTCGAATTGGTACAAGATGTGCCCAGGCAAGGCCCTCTGGGTTGCCAACCTTCTCATTCGGATGGTCTTAGGATCTTCTATGTCTGAGATTGCTTGAGTCTACCTTAATGCAAAGCGATTATTTCAAGGATTTCTCTCACGCTCATCATAGTACTAACCTCGTCCATCACCGGATGCCTCCTTGCCATCATCACGAGGGGTTGCAGTGTGTGAGTGGCTAAGAGCATCCTCAGGCCTTCTTCTGGGAGAGCAAACAAGATCTGAAGGGAGGGCGAAGACCTCCTAGATATGATCTCCACTTGCGTCCGACGCCTCCTGGCTTGAGTAGTAGTCGAATGACAGTGCCTCATGATTTGGAGTAAACTCCTCTAAGAAGGGGAACTCTAGGTTATAACCATCTACGATCGGAGTCGAACCCTGTGAGAGTATGGTCGAACTTGCAGAGAACCCACCCACATTCTCTGTGGGGATAACCTAAGGGTAACAATTACTAGATGTTGATGGAGCCCCAGAATGATGAATTCTCGGACTCACTGAAGCAAATCGAACCATTGCTGAGGGACTCAAACATTTGGAGGTAAATCCCCTCATTATGTTCTGGATCTGCCTTAGAGCAATCCTGTTTATGGTCTGATTAACCCTTGCTCTCTGGAAACTTGGTTCCTCTGTTGAGCGTAACGTTGTTGGGGATAAGGATCTCTCCTCAACCTTATCTGTGGTGCAATCTTCGGGATCTTGTGAAGGATCTCTAGAGACAGCCTCACCATCAGATGAAAGCATACTCTGCTCGTAATCGTAGAAGGCATCCATGTCGATATCTGCGTAGTTGGCCAGATCGAACCAATTCTCCTCATTCCACTCTCCCGCCATGAAAACATCAGGAAGAAGAGAATTTGTCAATGAGAAGTCACCGGAGTTTGGATATCCCCGCGGAAGTCGCCAACTGTCGGTGTTCTAATACCGATCTTATGTATGATTATTTGATTCGAAGGATCTCTCAAACACCAGACCACACAGAGAAAAACCCAGAGATTTTATACAGCTTCGTGCCTTCTCTAGAGAGAATAACAACCCTACTCCTATGTGACTATATTGCGTGTATTGATTACAATCAAGAGAAAGACTAGTGCTTGATGTCTTGTACTTCTTTCTCCTCCCCCTACCTTTCCCTAATGTTAGCTTTTATATAGCATGCGAATAGAGGGCAATTGCTCCATGCGAAGAGACGTCTTAATGTTTTCAGATGATAAACCGTCTGACGGAGGTTACTGTCAGTGATATGATACTTCCTTGTTGCCAGGTGGTTATCACAAAGCGCATGGAGAAGTTACGTGCAGTTATTCTGGAGAACAGCTGCGTACGTTAACCGCTTTGTTAGACAGACCCACAATATAACAAGTTGTCGTAGACAAGCTGGTTAAAGTCAGGCTTGTCATAGAGGAGTTTATGACCACAAGGTGGTCGTAGAATGGCTTACGACTATGACATATTCATAGAAAGACTTATAATTATGAAATGGTCGTGAAAAGGCTTATGACCATGGAGCGGTCGTGGAAAGGCTTACGACCACATAGTTAAGTCTCTCCCTTATGAATATAAGGGGTATACTTAAGGAGTAGAATGACGCAACAATATTATTTGTAGATAAATAATAAATTGATGATTTTTATATCCTCACCATCTAGCCCCCAACTTCAAGTGAAAATAACTTACTTGAGAAAAAGAAGTCGTAGACCAGTGAAGATCGAAAGTAGATGTTTTTTATTTCATTTGACCAGAAGTGGACTTGGTCAAGAGGTGGTAACCATTGAGTTCATGAGATTTGTAACTGAATTATGTGGCTATAAAAACTTAACGTATTGTCACATGTGGGTTCTTACTTTCCCCTTTCGTTCTGCTGTTCTTTGAGTTTTCCACCGCTAACCATGTCATCTCATTCCTCTTATTTCTTCCAAATCCAAACCGACCTCTTAAAGAAAATGGCTGGAACCTCTCCTACTTGGGTAGTATCTAAGATGGATGTGGCTAACATGAAGGCATTGGTCGCTTTTGAAAAGATCACTCAAAAGAAATTTGTGAAGTGGATTAAAGTTGTCGGACAGCATTGGCTGTCAGGGGAAATCAGCAAATTCTGGTATTTCAAGCATATTGTGAGTGTGGCCTCAGATTAGCCACTCATCCCTTTCTTACACTCGTACTCGAGCACTTTAGAGTGAAGTTGGTGAATCTAGTTCCCAATTCTATCACAATGTTGAGTGTGTTCATATACTTGTGTGAGGCTTATCTTGGGATTCCTCTAGATCTGGAGCTTGTTCGATACTATTATGAAATGAGTAGATAGGCTAGGATTGCTGGGACTTGTGGTCTGAAGCTCCATGATGGCAAGATGAAGGAATACATCCAAATGTTCACCCGGTCATCATGGCTAAGATGGAAGAAGTGGTTCTACTGGAAAACGACTAGTAAAGACAACCTTTCTTTTGTCAGGAAGGCTGTAGAGATGAATCCTTCTTGGGATTCGGTTCCAAAGGACCTCAATTGGATAGCCCCCCTACATTCAAGCCATAAAAGACTTCAAGGATAAGGGGCTTATCGACTGGCATGTGGACTTCGCCTCTAGTTGCGAGCATCATCGGATTATTAGAACACACTCCACACTTCACCATCCATTCCATTACACACTTCATTGTGTGGTGTAGGCAACATTGGAGTCACTACTAGCCATGTAGTAAGCAAAGGAAGATGGGTCAATTGTACGAAGCTAAGAATCTTCTTCTGGTCTAGTAACCCATATGTGACTTTTCTCCTTATTGTATGCCTGATTGAATGCTATTTACTTATGTTAAGTTGCTCATCTTTTTTTTCGCTTGTTTGCCCTCCCTTACATGTAAGCAATTGCGTGAAGCAAGTTGACAATACAATAAGGGTAAAGGCTTACGTCCATGGAGCGGTCGTGGAAAGGCTTACGACCACATAGTTAAGTCTCTCCCTTATGAATATAAGGGGTATACTTAAGGAGTAGAATGACGCAATAATATTATTTGTAGATAAATAATAAATTGATGATTTTTATATCCTCACCATTTAGCCCCCCAACTTCAAATGAAAATAACTTACTTGAGAAAAAGAAGTCGTAGACCAGTGAAGATCGAAAGTAGAGTTTTTTTATTTCATTTGACCAGAAGTGGACTTGGTCAAGAGGTGGTAACCATTGAGTTCTTGAGATTTGTAACTGAATTATGTGGCTATAAAAACTTAACGTATTGTAACCTATGGGTTCTTACTTTCCCCTTTCGTTCTGCTGTTCTTTGAGTTTTCCACCGCCAACCATGTCATCTCCTTCCTCTGATTTCTTCCAAATCCAAACCGACCTCTTAGAGAAAATGTCTGGAACCTCTTCTACTTGGGTAGTATCTAAGATGGATGCGGCTAACATGAAGGCCTTGGTCGCTTTTGAAAAGATCCCTCAAAAGAAATTTGTGAAGTGGATTAAAGCTGTCGGACAGCATTGGTTGTCAAGGGAAATCGGCAAATTCTAGTATTTCAAGCATATTGTGAGTGTGGCCTCAGATTAGCCGCTCAGCCCTTTCGTACACTCGTACTCGAGCACTTTAGAGTGGAGTTGGTGAATCTAGTTCCCAATTCTATCACAATGTTGAGTGTGTTCATATACTTGTGTGAGGCTTATCTTGGGATTCCTCTAGATCTGGAGCTTGTTCGATACTATTATGAAATGAGTAGATAGGCTGGGATTGCTGGGACTTGTGGTCTGAAGCTCCATGATGGCAAGATGAAGGAATACATCCAAATGTTCACCCGGTCATCATGGCTAAGATGGAAGAAGTGGTTCTACTGGAAAACGACTAGTAAAGACAACCTTTCTTTTGTCAGGAAGGCTGTAGAGATGAATCCTTCCTGGGATTCGGTTCCAAAGGACCTCAATTGGATAGCCCCCTACATTCAAGCCATAAAAGACTTCAAGGATAAGGGGCTTATCGGCTGGCATGTGTACTTTGCCTCTAGTTGAGAGCATCATCGGATTATTAGAGCACACTCCACACTTCACCATCCATTCCATTACACACTTCATTGTGTGGTGTAGGCAACATTGGAGTCACTACTAGCCATGTAGTAAGGAAAGGAAGATGGGTCAACTGTACGAAGCTAAGAATCTTCTTCTGGTCCAGTAACCCATATGTGACTTTTCTCCTTATCGTATGGCTGATTGAATGCTATTTACTTATGTTAAGTTGCTCATCTTTCTTTTCGCTTGTTTGCTCTCCCTTATATATAAGCAATTGCGGGCTAGAGCAGCAATAATATAAATTATGTACACTGCCTAGTTTAAGTAAGCCACCTTGGAATACTAGTGAGCTTTATGATAATGCTAGGGGATGTATGGTGATAGCGTGAATGCCAGTGCTGCACAAAGCTCCTAGTAGGGTTTTATCCTGTAACTTAGTTGAAAGCTATGAAATGTTGTGCAATTAAGCAGTAGACGATCACCGACGAATGATAGGCTAGAATAAGATTACCCTATCATAGTACTTTATGTCTCAATCATAGGTGCCAAATCACTACATAAGAACAACAATACTCACTCATAGTCCTCCTACCTGTTACTTAGACTCCGATTTGCAATCTACCTTTGTTTTGTAAAGTAAGGTTGGATTGATGTGTGGATGGATTCCATCCATATTATATTCGTTATTTCCAAATCTTGAAAGTTGGTCAATACTTAGATACTTGTTAATTTAATATTTCCAACTCATAAAGCTTCCTTGAGAAAAATATCATACCCTAGAATAATCCACAATGAAGTGCTACAATGAATTTGTGCATTTGAGGATAAATTATCGGTATGATGTAAGGATGTTAGCCAACAAAAACCTTACCAAAATTTGGTAACGCCAAGAAAAATTGGTTGTCATTTGATTTGTTACCAAAATTTGGTAATGTCTATGAAAATTGGTAATGCTAATGAAATCCAATGTCACATAACACACTACTGCAAAAAGGGTTATCACAGACGGTTCGGAACTGCCATCACAGACGGTTTTCTGACCCGCCTGTATTTATGTGTCAGTGATAATCGAAGGTTATCACAGACAGTTTGTGAGCCATCTGTGATAAAGACAACACAAACGGTTTGTAACTAGAACCGTCTGTGAAGAAAAGTATTATAGACGACTCCAAACAAAAACCGCCTGTGATACTTACACATCACAGACGGTTCTAGTTACCAATCGTCTATGATTGGCGAGTATTATAGACAGTTGGTATATAGAACTGTTTGTGATAGTCCTTCATAGACGGTTTATAGCACAAACCGTCTGTGATAGTTCAATACAGTGGTAAACAAAATAGCACATTCCATTTCCATTATGATTACAATCCACCATTACAGCATAACAAGTTAATGAACCCAACTCTTTACCATGTCAAGAATATATAAGAAGCAGAGATCCTAACAGACACTAGAGGCTGGATGTATCGGATGGCGGCCGGGTATCACTGGCAATGGAGAGGAGATGGTAGCGCCACTTTTGTGGCACGACGGTGAGACTGGACAAGACACTCTTATGACACTTGCAACAAGAATATGTTGTGCAGTCGACCGAGGTGTCACAATGGAGGCGCTAGCTCACGGCGGTAGTTAGCGTCATCAAGGAACAAGCTGGATGCATCGGATGGAGGCCGAATATCATCGTCAATGGAGAGGCGACGGTAATGCCACCTTTGTGGCACGACGGTGAGAATGCAGAAGACACTCTTACGACACTTACGACAAGAGTGTGTTCTACATTCAATCGAGGTGTCACAACAGAGGCGCTAGCTCATAGTATTCGGCGTCGTCGAGGAACAAACTGGATGCATCGGATGGCGACCGGATATCACCGGCAATAGAGAGGCGGTGGTAGCGCCACCTTTATGGTACGACAGTGAGATTGCGTAAGACACTCTTACGATATTTACGACAAAAGTGTGCTATACAGTTGACCATGGTGTCACAACGGAGGCGCTAGCTCACAGTGGTAGTCAATCAGCATCGTCGAAGGGAGGATGCTATATAGTGGAAGAACTCACGCGTGACTGCCGGTGGGAAGGTAGATGAGGAGTAATTAATAAGGGTGGAGTGGTAGGAAGGTAGATGGTGAGTAATTAATAAGGGCCGAGCAGTGGGAGGAACCGGTGTCTGCCATCCGATGTAGAGAGAATGGATAATTAAGATCGAAATCCTAGGGGATACGCCACGGATCGGTGACGTGTCATTATCAGAGACGGTTTGTTACACGAATCGTCTGTGATAATGCACATATCAGGGACGGTTTGTTATCCGAATCGTCTGTGATAGTTTCATAGACAGTTCTATTTAAAAACGTCTATGATAATGCGTATATCACAGACGGCTTTTAAACCCAACCGTCTGTGATAGTTTCAGAAACAGTTTTAGCGATGAACCGTCTGTAATAATCAAAGTACAGACGGCTCTACATGAACCGTCTGTGATGAGACATCTAGTATAACTTGTTTTGTAGTAGTGACAGCAATTCGAAGGTGAGGAAATCGGTCACCAAAATTTGGTAGCGCCAAAATTTGGTTTGGACACAATTCAAATAACATTATTTTTGCCAATATTTGACTTTGGCGTTACAAAATTATGTTAAGGTTTTCGTTAACTAGCAACCAAACAGCCCCAAAATTTTAGAAGCAAACTCCAAATATTTGCCAAATCTACGCTACCAAAATTTGGTAAAAATACCATTGACAACATTTGCAATCAAACTAAATAGGCCCTCACTTAAATTTTACTAAAATTTTGGTCACATCATAACCAATATTTGGTAAGGCCAGTAGGGCCACAAAACAACGAACCCCCCTGTCTCGTGACTGCGCACGTGCATGCACCGGCCAGGCTAGAGTTTCTACTCCATGAGGGAGAAAGCAAGATTTCGATTGATTTGACTGGTGTTGAACGCGAGCCATTCCCAGGGCCATTCCAAACAGTGTTGTTGGTTTCTTGGTTTTAATTTTTAAAACTCACAGACATTTGAAATATATTACTTTTTTAAACGTGATTTATTTTTATTTGCATTGTTTTTTCTTTATTTTTTTAGTGAAATGATTAAAAAACTATCCATCGCTGTTGTACTATTTTAAATAAAAGTCATAAAAAAGTCGGATCGAACAGGGCTAACGATGGACTTTTCAGAGTCCATTCGTCAATATTTAACGCGGTGTGGGGGCACCGGCAGTTTTTCTTGGATGCCGGCCAGCTCGGCCCACGGATACACGAGCATGCGAGAGATGACGTCATGAGGGGGATGCATCCGCGCACGCGGCCGGCGGCCCCGCCGAATTCTGTGCGGAGTGCGGCCGCCCGTCCGTCGCCCTCGGTTCTTGGGAGCCAGGACGGCAGGTTCCGTCTCTGTAAACCTCGATCGATATGTCATTAGTCGTGAAACCTTGATATTAACATCTTAGTATGAACGGCATGTTCGTCTTTCGGTAGATCTTATCGACTCTTCCATGCATGGACCATCATGCTTCCTATATTAATTAGACGGCTACGGTGGAGTACTGCACCATTTGGAACGTAGGTTTGCAGTAAGGAATTCTTTCTGCTTTAAATTGTTTTATATTATATGTAGGCAGAGCCATATGGGGTTGCTCAAAATGGTTTTTTTTGCTTATGACTGACAAGCACTATAACTGACTGAAATTGCACTGTAGCTGATGGTGACTTATTTGGTGTAATTAAATTAAAAAAAAAAGATTAAAAATAGAAAAAACGTGTTAGCCCATCACAGACAGTACAAACGAATATGGAAAAAAAAGAACCGATAAAAAAGACAAAGTTGTTGTATAGTAAAAAATAAGTCAGAAGTTTAAGTCGTTTTGAGCGGGGCCATAAATTACCATATCGAGTCAAATTTCATTCCATCTTTCATAAACGTGTGTAGATTTACATATAAATTTAACAAATGTAATGATCTTTTCCAAAAAACAAAGATGTGGGTTCAGTTGACCCACTCTTACGCCTAGCTCCTCCTCTGAGCATATCGCACTGTTTGATCATAGAGGGAATAATTAGTAGTAAAACGTACCCTTGATTTTTGTAAACCAGAAAACGTAACCTTGAATTAATTATTAGTATGAACGACGTGTCCTTCTATGCATCATGCCATCCATCTATCACGCTTCTTATACTGCAGACTGAGTGCACGTTGCGCACAGACCTCATCTACTATATATAGTTGAGTAATGTACGGTTTGGAATGTAAGTTTCGAGGTACCATGCAAGAAATTATCTTTAACTTCCATTTTTATTTTAATTTTTTAGAGAGAGAGATGAAGCTGCCAGCCGATTAAAGAATAGGGATCGATATATATATATATATATATATATATATATATATATATATATATATATATATATATATATATATATATATATATATATATATATATATATATATATATATATATATATATATAAAATACCTTTTACTCCCGGTGTAATTACACCTACCTCTAATATACCACCTAAATAAATTTGAAATACTCCTTTATCACTTTAGGTATACTCATATACTAATTATAAGATATTCTAATGTGAACCACACGAAAAAATTGCAAGGAAGTCCATAGTTTTTAGCGTATTTTGTAAATACCTTTATATACGTACATAAAAAGGAGTATGTTGAAAAAAAATGTACATACTACCTCTGAAAAATTGTTGATACCACCTATATAGTCTTAAATACTCGTATACTACATGTACATACTCCTCGTTACGCGAGATACTCTCTACGTTGTGAGATACGACATAGGGTGTAATTACACCCGGAGTAGAAAAGAGACTTCCTATATATATATATATATATATATATATATATATATATATATATATATATATATAATTTGTAAATATTTCCCCATCTACTTATCAATTTATCTCCTATTCATATATGGATATGCAGGGGCGGAATTGGGCCTCGGGCTGGGTAGGCTATAGCGCGAGGCCCAGCAATTTTACTAGTACTACCTCTATTTAATACTACCTTTATAGTATATATACTATACCGGCCCAGCTTGAGGCTTAAAATCCTGTTCGCCCGGCAGCCTAAAGCGCGCGGCCGCGCGTGCCCTCGGCCCACCAAACCAGCGAGGCAGTGAGATATGCCTCAGCGGCAGCCCGCCCCAAAACCGCGCGCGCCCTCAGGCCTCTGCCACCGAACCCTAACCCTAAATAAAATCCCTCGTCCGCCGGCCTCGTTGCACGACGTCGTTGCGGCGTCGCCCTCGCCTGTAGTCCTTCACGACGCTGCCCTCGCATGTAGTCCTTCACGACGCCGCTAGCCTCGCCTGTGCATGCCGCACGTCCACCGGCCGCCGTCCTCGCCCCTCGCTCCCGATGCGACGACGCGCTGGTCCGCCGGCCGCTGCAGACGACGCCACTACAGCGCCGCCCTTGCTCGCGACGATGCGTCGGCGGCCATCTCGCTCGCACCGCCCACCTCCCGGCTGCACTACCCTGCGCGGCGGCGCCCCTCTCGGCTGCGCGCCTGTCTCCCAACCGGCGTCGCTCGACGCCCACTCCCGGCCAGCGCCGCCCGACTCCCCCCCCTCTCCCTTGGATCTCGGCGGCGCCGCGGTAGCACCGGCGCGGCGTCTCCCCACCTCCCCCGGCGCCGGCTCCCGCCTCCGTCTGTCTGTCGGTCATACCCAACCCCAATCGACAGGTCACAGGTGAAAATCCTCCCATTTTTCAGATTCTATACCCCTTTTTTCAGATTTTGTATGTGTTTTGGAATTTGGAGGAACTGTAACGGTAGTTTCAAGAATTAGGGGAAAATAAATATGAGGATTCAGGATTGATCATTGGTGGGGAGATGGGGGCGCTTATCTGAACTGAAAATATTTTGAGGCTACAAATTGAGAGTTTTGAGGCTGCCTGTTCGGCTATTCAAGTGTTCATGAATCATGATGGTGGACTAATGTTGAAATATTGAATGAATGAATTTATGAATGCCATGTTTTGAGGCTGCCTGTTCAACAGTTCAAGACTTCAAGTGTTCATGATATTGATATAGCTTCAGCCTTCAGTTATAACCTACTAGTTCAGTAGAATTCTTGGTCTTAGCTTTCTAAACCATAAACTAATGTAAGCGGCAGAGCAGTACATTAAATTAGGGAAAGAGAAGTATCAAGTATATATTTACCAAACTCAGTTGTACAGACATAACATCAGGAGTTTCATTTTTTCGAGTCTGAACTATGAATCGTCTAAATGTTTTCAGTCTGACAAACTAATTGAATTAAATTTCTAGCTAGATCTAAAATTAAAGGGGAGGGAGAGAGAGAGTCAGAGAGATATAGGGAATTAGGGATTATGGGCTGCGAATTGATATAACATATTAGGGATTTTGTGTGAGTATTGAAATATTGAATGCCATGTTTTTTTTGCTGTTATCTAGAATTCAGTATATGAAATGAAGAGGAGCAAGACATTTAAATTTAATATATTTTGTTTGTGTATATCCCTGTTTTGATTTACTTTGTGTGTTGCCTTTGTAGGTTTTAGTTCTTGTTCAACTATTGATGAAGAAATATAGGCACCTAGGAAGGATCAAGGATGGACAAAATATTTGTTATTTAGGTACTCAAATTGTATTTCTCTACTTTACTATATTCTTTACACATTCTTCTTGTTCTTAAGCACATGGCTCAAATTTCATATAATTATGCATTTGCGCTATACCTTTCTGTTATGCCTATATTTGGCATAAGTTTTATCCATTAAAATTTAACCCTAGGCTTGGTGAAATCCTGGATCCGCCACTGTTGATATGAATATGGTATAGACTTTTTTCATCTAAAATATTATTCTTACCAAAACTATTCGTATTCAAATTCAACGAAGCAATATACAAATTTTATAGCAACATAAATATAGTTTCACTATTGTTAATTCAATCCGTTTACACACGTGTCCAGAGACTAAGCAAGCAAAGTCGCGCACATGAAACAAAAGTTCTGGAATAGCTGTCTCTGTAGATTCTCTTTTTCGCAGCAATTGTTTGGATGCAGGGACTGCTGCCAATTTCGCAAGAAATATTGGACCACGCTAGCTTAACAGTGACAGAACCTTGATCCTGTCAGATTATATGGCCGTACGTCCGGACGACAAGATTACCAGTGTGTACACGGGTTTGAGCTCCGGTGATGGTTGACCTGATTGTGTGCGGTCTTGGGTCCACATGCTAGCTAGCTGTGCTAGGCGTACCCTGATCTACAGAGTGAATAGTCAAGCCCTACGTGCGTGCCGGAGGAGTGCCCAGACGGGACTGCGGTGCGGAAGTCTTGGCGTTTTTGGCCCCACGTGGCAGCCGAATTACCGAACTAGCCCAGCGCGTAGAAGCGCGCCACGCCGCGCCAGCGCCAACGCCCCTCGCATGCCACCCTACCACAACGGCTCCCACGCGCTGTCCCCCTCCGCGCCAGAAGCCTACCTGCGCTCCAGCCGCGCCAGCCATGCCCCTGGCGCGCGCCCGTGCCACACGACCACGCACCCGCGACGTGCACCCAGGAGAGCCTCACGCTCCCCTGAGGTGCACGTCGCGGGTGCAGGGGGTGTGCCTAGGTGCCTCATGTGGTGGCCGAGCGCGCCTGGGGGACAGCGTGCTAGGGGTGCTTGCGCGGTAGCCTAGCGCGCGAGAGGGCCAAAGACAGAAATTTGGACGTATGCCGGTTATGTTCAAAACGGTTTATTTTCAGTGTCTTATGGCTGAAAAATATTGTAGCTGACTGAAAAAACACTGTAGCTAACAGTGGATTATTTGGCATAATTAAATTTAAAAAATTACAAATAGAAAAAACAGATTAGCCCATCACGGACAGTAAAGGAATACGGGGAAAAACCGACAAAAAACGAGAAAAAGACGAAATTGTTCAATAGTGAAAAATAAACTAGAAGCCAAAAGTTCAAGCCGAAATGAGCGGGGCCATCTGGCAAAACGCCGCACAAGGGGCCAGATTGGCCTTAATTTCCTATGGTGCGGCCTATGGCACACATTTCCCAACAGCCGCTTCTGCTTGATATCATCCTGCTGTTTTTGGCTTTTTTTTTTTGACTTCTGATTTTAGTTTTTTCAGAAGCTAAAATAAATGGGGCAGTTTATCTAAGCAGTTTCTCGAATTCGTTTATTTAAATAGATTTTTAAATCTAAAACTGTATATGTTATCTATATTGATATTTTCGTTGTCCATCGCCGTATCAAATAATATAACCACAAATCATCAGACTATGCTTTTGTTTGATGACAAGATGATATACTTCCTGTTGCATCCACGTGAAAAATGCTAGCGACCTGGGACGATAGGAGGATAGGAGGAGCTTTTGATATTTTGATATATGCCGCAGGTGAAATTATATATTGCTGGGACTGGCAAAAGAACCTGTTGCTTTTCCATCCGTGCAAACTTAGTTTCTTGAAAAGACTTGTGTCACACGTATCACCAGCACAGCAAGGATTATTTTGATATATGCCGCAGGTGAAATTATATATTGCTGGGACTGGCAAAAGAATCTGTTGCTTTTCCATCCGTGCAAACTTAGTTTCTTGAAAAGACTTGTGTCACACGTATCACCAGCACAGCTAGGATTATTAGTTTCTAAACTATCTGAATTTATGTATATATAATAACAGGCGATTATCACGAATAGCTCTCAAATCATCGGTATTTTACCGTCCATGATATGTTACAACACAGACCGTTTTTCAAAACAACTACCTGTTATATGTTTCTTAAAATAGTCGTCTGTAATATGTCAGATATCACAAACAATTTTTAAACATAGCCGTCCATGATACCTGACAATCGTCTGTGATATGTAATATATCACAGAAGGTTTTAAGACATAACCGTCTATCATATCTTACATATCACAGACGGTTTGGTGTTTATAAATTGTCTGTGATGGCTATGTGGATAGCTAAAGTATTTTCTGTTTTTTTACTAGCCTCAAGAAATTCTAGCTATGCCTGCTGAAAACAAGCAAGTAAATCATATATATAGCACACGACAATCATTACACAGATCTCATAAATGAATTAAACAACTAAATGAAGTATAATTGAATTAATTGTTTGAATAAGTACAACTAAGTGAATTATAATTGAATCAAATGTTTGAACATCTAATCATCATTGCCCGAGTTGAAATCTCTATTCGAGCGAATGACCTCCCGTATCAAGAATTCGGAGAGCTTTCCTCCAATTTCAGCGAGTTTGTCAAGATCGAATGCACTTGAGTCGAATTCCACGCTCTGTCGCTAGGAGTGTTAAAGTCATTAGTGTATACATACACACACATACATACATATACATTCATGTCGTAGGGATGGCCCCCACCTAAACCCAGCAGGCCTGGTAGGAGATTATAAGGCCCAGAATAGGCCATGTGTAATGACATAACTGCCCCCAGAGGGGATAACCAGATGTAAGGGTATAACTGTAAAAGCACTCCTCATGTGTACATATATATGAGTACAAGCCATGGGGAGGACCCAGGCCATTACACTCCTCTTCATCACTCTCCACTACCCTCTCTCTCTCTCTCTCTGTTTGGTCTGTAGCCACAACAGTTGGCGCCGTCCGTGGGGAGGACAAGGACAAGCCTGAAGACCGAAGAAGAAGGATGGCACCGAAAAAAGCTTCGTCAGCGGCGGCGAAGGGAAAGAAGGCGGCCGGGCCAGAGCGTCGCATGAGTACCAGGGCTTCGGCATCGGCAGCGGCAGACGCGGGTGGCGACGCAGGCGCGGTGGTCGAAGACGTCGACGTTCGCGCGGCGACGACCAACCTCGCCACCGGCACCGCGACGACCAACCCCGTCACCGGCACCGCGACGACCAACCCCATCACCGGCACCGCGACGACCCGCCCCGTCAACGGCGTTGCGGGGACGGACCCCACGGTCGAAGACGTCGACGCTGGTGCGGCGACAACCGACCCCGCCGACGCAACGTCGGCCGACCTCGCCGCCCGCCGCAACCCTCGCCGGCGGCGCGGCCGGCGGTTCGAGGTAGCCACGACGGAGCGGCCGGCAGCTCGGGACCGCGACGCGGTCGTGTTCGCGCCGTCCGCCTGTCGGAGAGTGCCGGCGACCCGCTGCGCAGCGGTGGAGCGCCTTCTTGGCGGCCCTCAACGTGTTCCAGCGGGAGCTAGGGGACCTTCGCGGAGCCATCCGAGATATGCAAGAGGCTCGGAGCCAGCAGGCCGCGCCAGTAAGCGCGCCCGAGCCCACACCGGAGAGGGCGGACAGTCGCGAAGCCCCCACGTCCAGCCGCGTGCCGCTGCGGCGCGTAGATCCGGAGTCCCCGCTTTCGGCGGGGCTGCAGCAGGCGGCATGGCCAGAAGACTTTAAGTTTCCTAGCGCCATCGACCGTACAAAGGCGACACGGACCCCCGCGAGTTCGTGCGCGTGTACGAAACCGCGATCAAAGCCGCGGGCGGAGACGACACCACGAAGGCGAAGGGACTCCCCCTCGCGCTGCAAGGCGTGGCGCTCTCTTGGTTCTTTACCATAGAGCCGGGCTCCATCTACGCGTGGGAGCAGCTTCGCGTCCGCCTCCACAACAACTTCCAAGGAAACTACATCGACCGAGTCGACGCGGACCAACTCTTTGCTGTAAAGCAAAAACCCGCGGAGAAGCTTCGGGACTACTTCAAACGCTTCACCAAGATTCGATGCCAAGTGAAGGACGTTAACGAAACCACCATTGTTAATGCCGCTATACAGGGCCTTCGTCCGGGCCCGATGGCCGAGTACAATGCGCGAAAGCCAATCAAGACAGTGGCGAAGCTCTTCGATAAGATGGAGGAATATGCCAGGGCAGAAGAAGACGCGCGGCGAAGGCAAGGTAACGACTCCAACACCAACCAGGTCGGAGCCTCGGTAAAAGCCGAAGATCCTCCGAAGAACGGCCCTTGAGGGAAAGCGTGGCGAGTCGCCCGAGGATGCGCCCGACCGAAAGGACGCTTCGCATAGGGAGTCGTCCGATCAGCCCAAGCGCGGCCAGCAGAGGTCGAGGCGAAACCGGTACATCCTCGACATTGAAGGCGGTTCCGATGAGGGCGCTCCTGCAGGCCGAGGCGGTCGGGGGCGCCGTGGCCGCGGGCGCGGCCGTGGCCGGGGCCGCGACGATAAAGGTCGTGGAGATTACGATGACCAGCACTAGGGACTGTGGTGTGTAGTCCACGGCCGCAGCAATCATGATACCCGCACCTGCACCTCCATCGCGGCGCTCCGCGATAGCGTCGCTAGGGACAGGAACCCGGAGACGCGTCCGCCTGCGGTGGCCCACGTCCAATTCCCGTACGAGGCCCCATGCGAATCTGAGCACAAGGGATGCAACCCCAGGAAGGCACCTTACGGATCCAAGCTCACGTACAGCAGCCTTGGGAGGGCCTCCTGTCGCTGCAGGCTCCGGAGGCAAACCACCGAAGGATCATTAACGTCATATCCGGAGGCTCTGCGCTGGATTTCGCCTCAGCACGGCAGCAGAAAGCCTATGCACGAAGACTCCATCATGTGGCGGCATACCCAGCGCAAGCACCCCCGGACTGGGCGCAGCACGAAGTTACGTTCACACCCGACGACGCCCGAGGCGTGGACTTCCCTCATCAGGACCCCCTGGTCATCCGGGTCATCATCGCGGGATGCGATGTGGGGCGTGCCCTGGTGGACGGTGGTAGCTCCGCGAACGTGTTGTTTGCGGCGGCCTTCGACCAGATGGGGATCCCTCGAAGCCGCCTAGGGCCCTCGGGAATCCCGCTGCAGGCTTGGGGACAACCCTGCGGCCGGGACAAGTAGGTCTTCAAGTCTCCTTCGGCCAAGATGACAATGTGCGGGCCGAAGATGCCACCTTCGACGTGGTCGACCTTCCGTACCCCTACAATGCCATATTGGGGCGCCCAATCCTCAACTCCTTCGGCGCGGTACCACATCACGGCTATCTATGCATGAAGATCCCGGGTCCCCGGGCTATCATCACCGTCCGAGGCGACCAGGAGATGGCCCGGTACATCGAGCCAGGTACCAGGTGCCCGCGTCGCGAAGCTCAACAGCGCTCCTAGAGCTGGCGTCACAGCGCGGAGGTCCGCGGGGCCATTCACAGGTGCCTTGGCTGCAGATGTCTAGCGACTAGAGGCTTCGGCCCCACCAAGGGCAGACGGTTAGTATATCCATCCTTAGTTGCTCACCCGCGCAAACGGGGATGTAATGAAGATCGCCGTTTGTCGCTAATCTTCCTTCATCATGCGCAAGTACGCGGTGAAGGCGCGCGCAGGCTTAGCCAACACGCGCGTTCCCGCAGTATAAATCGGTCGCGACGTTCGCGGTGCACTCGCCGAGTAGTAAGGTGACGGGCCCGAGTATAAACAAAGACGCGCGTCGCGTGTGCACTCGCCGTAGCTGTGGTACGGATCGAGTATAAATCAAGTCGCACTTTCACATGTGCACTCGCCGTAGCCGTAAGGTGACGGGCCCGAGTATAAACAAAGACGCACGCCCGCGTGTGCACTCGCCGTAGCAGTGGGTACGATCGAGTATAAATCGAAGTCGACGTTCGCGTGTGCACTCGCCGAGCTAAAAGGTGACGGGCCCGAGTATAAACAAAGACGACGCGTCGCGTGTGCACTCGCCGAGCTGTGGGTACGGATCGAGTATAAATCGGTCGCATGTTCGCAGTGCACTCGCCGTAGCCAAAGGCGACGGGCACGAGTATAAACAAAAGACGCACCGGGGACGCCGCGCGCGCACGCCACGGACTTTAAATAAGACGAGCGCCGAGGTCCGCCTCCGCACGCACCGGTCCACGGACTTTAAATAAGACGTAGCGCCGAGGTCCGCCTCCGCACACACCCGCCACGGACTTTAAATAAGACGAGCGCCGAGGTCCGCCCCGCACGCACTCGCCTCCGGACTATAAAGGAAGACGTAGCGTCGAGGTTCGCCTCCGCACGCACCAGTCTACGGACTTTAAATAAGACGTAGCGTCGAGGTCTGCCTCCGCACGCGCTACTCTCCGGACTATAAAGGAAGACGTAGCGTCGAGGTTCGCCTCCGCACGCACCAGTCTACGGACTTTAAATAAATCGTAGCGTCGAGGTCTGCCTCCGCACGCGCGAGTCTCCGGACTATAAAGAGAGGCAAAGTGCGGAGGTCTGCCTCTGCCCATGCCAGTCTGCGGGCTGTAAAAAGGGGAGATGCCAAGCGACTGTCCTTGCAAGCGCCATTCTAAGGAACCCTTGCGCCGCTACTTCACCAACGGTAGCACCAACACACAGCGCATATCCTAAAATGCTGGGAAATCTGCATACCGGAAAAATCACAAGTACAAAGGCCCCGCAACATCCTTGCCGCTCTAAGCCGCTATCCCGCGGGTTCGTCCTTAACACGCGCTAAAGCTGGGGCCTCGCTCGAAGAGGGCCGCCCGCCAACGCCCAGCGACTCTTGACCCTTCGCCGCGTCGGCGTCTCGAAGTTGAAAGGTCGGCGCAAGAAGTCGGCCCCGCAACGGCCGCCGGGATATAGGCGAGAGTCAGAATGCATGCAGCAAGCGTGTACTTCATTCGCAAAAAGAGGGAGCAGTACAACACACGCTTACATCTAGGCACCATGGTGTCAGACTTGCGGGTTCCCGGCGCCTTCGGAAGGCCCAGCGTCGCCCTCGTCGCGTCAAGGGACCCCGTCCAGAAACTGGCCGAGGCTCCCCGCCCCGAAGAGCGACTTTCGGAGCTCGATCCGCGCAGCATCCGGCCCGATGTAAGCCCAGATCCGGTCGAAGAAGGGCCCGAGGGCACGGCGAGCGGAGCGGACGGCGCCGGACATTACTCCGGCCCCGCCGGGCATCTCCAGCTGGGGGTCATCCAGCCCGGCGACGTGCGTACAACCGCGGTGCTGCAGGAGCGCACACACCAAGCATGCCGACGTGTACGCACAATGGGTGCCAAAGGACATCGCCGCATCGCGCGCAACATTGGCGGCATCCCCGATCCAGCGGAGCGTCCGAGACAACTCCTCCGGGCCGAAAGCGCGGTCCGGCACCTCAGTTACCAGCTCTTGAAGATGGCTCTCCAGCGCTTGCATGGCGTCCCACGCAACCACCGAGGCGTCGCCAAGCGCCTGGTTACGCTCCGCTAGAGTCAAGGCAAGTTCGCCTTTTTCCTTCTCTAGCGAGGCGACCTGCGCTAGGAGCTCGTCCCGCTACGCCGCAAACTTTTCTCCAGCAGCTGCCGCGGCCGACTCCTGCGCCGACGCAACAAGTCCCTCGGCGTGTGCCCTCGCTTCGGCACACTCCGCTTCCAGCTGGCGGATGCGGGCGTCTTGGGCAGAGCGGGCTCCAGAGGCTTCGCGTAGCTCCTCCTCGGCGACCCGCAGTCTATCCTCAAGCGCCTTTCGGTCACGAGTATAGACCGCTTGCAAGGCCTGCCCCAGCACAAGTGTCTGCAGAGGGAGAAGACTCAGCAAGCTCAGCTAGATTAGGCGTTGTTGCATGAGTACTTACCCTCACCCCAGACACCTCGAAGGCGTCCCCGAGGCGTCCCGCACCGTAGGCCTGCAGCACTTGCGGGTCGACGCTCGTGGCCGCGTCATTCACAATCCCGCGCCACGCCTCGGCAGATCCGAGGCGGCACGAAGTCCGCGGGCTTACGTGCTCGGAGGCTCCGTGTCCCGCCGAGTGCCCTCCGAATGAGCAACGCGCAAACGAGGACACGGTGAGCACCCCAAGGCATAAAAGCACACACCAGAGTAAGCTAAGCCACCTTACCTTCGGAAGCAGGAGGAATGGTCCCGTCGCGGGCAGAAGCCTCCGCGTTCGGGGAGGGCGACGGCTGTCTCGCACGGCGGCGCGGCGGGCTGGGGGCGGCGCGTGCACCGTAGGGCCTCCCGCGCTTGCACTAGCGTCCCACAAGCTTCTGATGCCCGTGGCCACGACGAATCCCTGCGGTGTCCGGTGGAGCTCCGGCCGCACACACGCCGCGTTAGCCGGGCAGCAGGGCGACACCGCCTCCGCAGGCGCGGTTAGCGAAGCCCGCGGCCGCGCGCGCCGGCGAAGGCTCCGTCTTGGCGCTTGTCGCGGGGCACCTCGAGCCGCTGCTGCTCGGTAAGGCAGCACGGCTCGCGCGCCGCAGATGGCGCCAGCACCACGGGCCGCCACGGTCGAAAGCTCCACCTCGCATCGTCGGCCCGCAAGTTCCACTCGGTGACTTCGGCGGCGCCGCTCCCCCTCGCCGCTCGCGGCAAACCCGCCGTCCGGGACGCTAGCCGAAGACACCACGCCCTCGGCGTCTGCGCGCCCAAACCGGAATCGGCATATCTCGCCGAATCCGATTCGCGCCCGCCGCACCTCGGAAGCACTAGCGAGCAAGCGGCCGCGCGCGCCAGCGCGGCAGCGCCGCCACGCCCTCTTCCGAGACGGGGTCTCCTTCTTCGCCGCACCATCGTCTGGAGCGACACGGTCTGGCACGGCAAGGCCCAGAGCCTCGCACACGTGGTTGATTCGCCCCAGCCCCGCCTCGGCAATAGCCGCCGCGCGTTGCTTGTGCTCCCTGCCAGTGTACGGCCCCAGGAATACGCGCGTGACTTGCTCCGCCTCCTCCAAGGAAATCCCTGAAACAAAGGAGAAGACCATCAGCATATAACGCTTTTCGCGTGAACAAAAGAGGGACGCGATCGAGACTTACGAAGACCGGGCGGCGCCGGCAGCGAGCAGACCCATGGCGAAACATTGTCGTCTCGACGCCTCTCGGCGGCAAGACGCCAGTCGTAGGCAAGCGGTGCCACGCCGTACATCACATACTCCTCGGCGAGGTCGCGCATGTTGAAGCGGGCGGCCACGCCTACGAGCCGCTTGACCCTCCGCTTGTCTTCATCATCGAGCGTTCGGCCGGGCGAGGGCTTAGCCCCTGATACATGGGACACCCGTCCCCTACCCTTCGAACGGGTGGCAGCGAAGCTGGCGCCTAGTCGAGGTAGACGCGCGCGCTCCGTCCCCTACCTTTCGAACGGGTGGCGCGGCCGCGCGCCAGTCGACGACGCGGCGCCCGCCCCTACCCATCGAACGGTTGCGCGGCGTGGCGCCTAGTCGGGTAGACGCGCGCTGGTGGCGCGGGGTGGCGCCAGTCGGGAGACGCGCGCGCTCGCCCCTACCCTTCTAACGGGTGGCGCGGCCGGGCGCCTAGTCGGCAGACGCGCGCGCTCCGCCCCGACCCTTGAACGGGTGGCGCGGGGTGGCGCCTAGTCGAGGTAGACGCGCGCGCTCCGCCCCTACCTTTGAATCGGTGGCGCGGCCGGGCGCCAGTCGAGGTAGACGCGCGCCCGCCCCTACCCATCGAACGGGTGGCGCGGCCGACGCCAGTCGAGGTAGACGCGCGCGCCCGCCCCTACCCATCGAACGGGTGGCGCGGCCGGCGCCAGTCGAGGTAGACGCGCGCGCTCCGCCCCTACCGAGCGGGTCGCAGCGCCGGGCGCCAGTCGGCAGACGCGCGCGCCCGCCCCTACCCATGGAACGGGTGGCGCGGCCGGCGCCAGTCGAGGTAGACGCGCGCGCTCCGCCCCTACCCATCGAACGGTTGGCGCGGGCCGGCGCCAGTCGGGCGCAGACGCGCGCGGTGGCGCGGGCCGGGCGCCTAGTCGGCGAGACGACGCGCCCGCCCCTACCTTCGAACGGGTGGCGCTGGCCGGCGCCTAGTCGAGGTAGACGCGCGCGCCGTCCCCCTACCTTCGCTTCGCGGACACCGCCGCGGGCGGTGACTTGGGATCTTGTGATACGGTCTTGCGCCGTAGCGTTCCCGAATCACGCCGCCCCGGTTCGCCAGGTTAGATTCTCGCACCGTGCGACCCGACGCGCCCGGGGCACGCGGCGGCCTGTGACTGGTGGGCGGCGGGACGTGGACGGTTGCGTGTTTGCAGCCGCTCGCCTCTTCCCTAGGCAAGGGGGACACGGGACGGGTAGTGAATGGCGTGACGCCGGAGCTGTTGTGATCCCCTGGCCCACTGATGCACCTATAACAGTGGCTAGGTAACGCCGTGTTGTGACGGTTCTTGGCGCCTGTGGTCATGACCTTCCAGCGTTGGGTGGGGCGTTGCGCTGGACGGGCGCTCGTACGACTGCGGTCACGCCTCGTACACGGACCTTCGCGACCCTTCGCTTTCAATTACGGGGAATCGTGCGGGGCGGGCCTTTACACCGCTGCGGTTGCATCCGGCACGCGGATCGTTGCGACGCTTCGACAGCGGCGGTATGGGTGAGGTGGCTCGATATAGGCGGTAGGGGACGGGTGTCTTCTGGCTTAGCCCCTGATACATGGGATAGATTGAAGGTAGCTATGCGTGCTAGATTTGTTCCTCCTGCTTTTAAACGTGAAATGCGTAAGAAATTGCAGCGCTTAGACCAAGGTAATAGATCTGTTGAGGAATATTATCAAGAACTGCAAATAGGCATGCTGCGTTGTAATGTTGAAGAGGATGAGGAGGATAAGATGGCTCGTTTTTATGGGGGATTAAGGCGTGAAATTCAGGACATAATTGATTACAAAGAGTATAATGATATCAATAGATTGTTCCAGCTTGCTTGTTTGGCAGAGAAAGAATTGCAGGGTAGACAACAAAGGACAAGGAGCAATTTTGGAGGTACGTCTACATCGAGACCAACACAGAGCAACCCAAGACAGCCCCACCTCCTGTTTTTGAGCTGCTGCCCCTCTCGTGAGTAGGCGCGCTCAGCAGCACTGCCACCACCATCACGAGCACCGAGGCAAGCAAATCTACTAGTGTGCAAGCACCAGCAAAGAGCTCTTCATCGGTTGCTTCCACGGGCTGCACGACGGGCATTGTGTGCCACCGTTGTAAAGGGATGGGCCACGCCATGAGAGATTGCCCAAGTCGCCGGGCGTACATTGCGATGTAAGATGGTGGTTATGTAAGTGCTAGTGATGTTGAGGATGAATATGCTCTTGCAGCTAACCTTGCAGGTGATGATGATGATCATGAGATAGATAGTGATGGTGAGGAGATTTTAGGTGCCGCTGCTACGGCGAGTTATAGAACCATAATTGTGCAGCGAGTACTGAGCACTCAAAGAGAGCAAGAGGAGAAGCTACAACGCCATAATTTGTTTCAGATGTTCCTCATCGTCAAGGATTGCCATGTTCGTGTTATAATTGATGGCGGGAGCTGCAATAACTTGGTGGATTCAGGATTGGTCAAGAAGCTTGGCTTGACCACACGTGCGCATCCTCACCCATACCACATTCAAGTGGTTCAACAACGTGTAAGGTGAAGGTAACACAATCTGCGAGAGTGCAATTTTCCATTGGTTCCTATCATGATGTTGCTGATTTCGATGTAGTACCTATGCAAGCATGCTCACTTTTATTAGGTCGCCCATGGGAATTTGATACCGATGCAACTCATCATGGTAGAAGTAATAAATACTCTCTTGTGCACAAAGGAAAGAAAATAACTTTGCTACCTTTGACACCCACTGAAATTGCTAATTGTGATAAAGAGCTAGCTGAAAATAAGAAGAAAGAACTTGAACATGAATCTGAAAATCAGCAAGTAGTGAAGGATGTTTTCCCACCTAAGAAAGAGAGGTTGCCATCTAGTTCTAGGACCGAGGAATTAAATTAAAGGGTTGTGTCATGCTTGCAACCAAATCTGATCTTGCTGAAATTTGTCATGATGAAATGCCATGCTATGCTTTGATATGCAAAGATGCTTTATTTTCACTTGATGATATATCTAGCTCTTTGCCGTCTCTGTCACTAACCTTTGCAGGAATTTGAGATTGTGTTTCCATCGAGATACCCTGTGGCTGCCACCAATTAGGGTATTGAACATCAAATTGATTTGATTCCAGGAGCTTCCCTACCCAACCGTCGCCATACCGAACCAACCCGGAGGAGACTAAGGAGATTGAGCGTCAAGTGCGAGACTTGCTTGACAAAGGGCACGTGACGTGAGAGCCTTAGTCCATGTGCTGTTCCTGTACTTTTGGTTCCAAAGAAAGATGGGTCGTGGCGTATGTGTGTTGATTGTAGAGCTATTAATAATATTACCATTAGATACCGTCATCCTATTCCTAGGTTAGACGACATGCTTGATGAATTAAGTGGCTCTACAATGTTTTCTAAAGTTGACTTGCGAGTGGATACCACCAAATTAGAATGAAACTTGGAGATGAATGGAAGACGGCATTTAAAACTAAGTTCGGGTTATATGAGTGGCTAGTGATGCCTTTTGGTTTAACTAATGCCCTAGCACTTTCATGAGATTAATGAACGAGGTTTTACGTGCTTTCATTGGTAAGTTTGTGGTAGTTTACTTTGATGATATATTGATTTACAGCAAGTCACTAGATGAACATCTTGAACACTTACGTGCTGTTTTTGTTGCTTTGAGAGATGCACGCTTGTTTGGTAACCTCGAAAAGTGCACCTTTGCACCGATCGAGTTTGTTTTCTTGGCTATGTTGTTACTCCGCAGGAATTGAGGTTGATCAAGCCAAGATCATCGCTATCGAGTTGGCCGCCTCCTAAAACGGTCACACAAGTGCGGAGTTTTCTCGGGCTCGCTGGTTTCTATCGGCGTTTTGTTCGGGATTTCAGCACCTCGCTGCACCATTGAATGAGCTTACAAAGAAGGGTGTTCCTTTACTTGGGCCACCAATCATCAACAAGCTTTCGACACTCTCAAAGATAAGTTAACACATGCCCTTTGCTTCAACTTCCGATTTCAGCAAGACTTTTGAATTAGAATGTGATGCTAGTGGCATAGGTCTTGGGGTGTGTTAATGCAAGAAGGAAAACCTGTTGCTTACTTTAGTGAAAAGTTAAGTGGTCCTAGTTTGAATTATTCTACCTATGATAAAGAATTATATGCTCTAGTTCGAACTTTGGAAACATGGCAGCATTATTTATGGCCCAAAGAGTTTGTAATACATTCGATCATGAATCCTTGAAACATATTCAAGTCAAACCAACCTGAACCGTAGACATGCTAAGTGGATTGAGTTTATTGAATCTTTTCCTATGTCATTAAATATAAAAGGGGAAAGAAAATGTGATAGCCGATGCGTTGTCTAGAGATATACCATGCTTTCACAACTTGATTTCAAAATCTTTGGGTTAGAGACAATAAAGGAGCAATATGTGCATGATGCTGATTTTAAAGACGTGTTGCTAAATTGTCAAGAGGAAAGGGTTGGAATAAATTTGTTGTGCATGATGGTTTCATATACCGTCTTTGGCAAGCTATGCATTCTGTTGGCTCCGTTCGTCTTTTGTTGTTACAGAGGCGCATGGAGGAGGATTGATGGGCCACCGGCGTGAAGAAGACCGAGGACATTCTGTTCCACCATTTTTATTGGCCAAAGATGAGGCGTGACGTCGAACGCTTCATTTCTCGCTGCACCACGTGCCAAAAAGCTAAGTCACGACTTAATCCTCATGGTTTATACATGCCTCTTCCTGCTCCAAGCGTACCTTGGGAAGATATTTCTATGGACTTTGTTTTAGGGCTTCCTAGGACAAAGAAGGGAGGGATAGTATTTTTGTTGTCGTGGATAGATTCTCTAAGATGGCTCATTTTATACCATGTCATAAAAGTGATGATGCTACACATGTTGCTGATTTGTTCTTTAAGGAAATTGTTCGCTTGCATGGTATTCGAATACGATAGTTTCAGATCGTGATGCTAAATTTCTTAGTCATTTTGGAGAACCTTGTGGGGAAAGTTGGGAACTAAACTGTTATTTTCCACTACTGTCATCCCCAAACCGATGGACAAACCGAGGTAGTCAATAGAACATTGTCTACTATGCTTAGGGCTGTGCTTAAAAAGAACTTAAAAATGTGGGAGGAATGTTTGCCTCATGTGGAATTTGCTTATAATCGTTCGCTGCATTCTACCACGAAGAAATGCCCTTTGAAATTGTTTATGGTTTCATACCTCGTGCACCTATCGACTTGTTGCCTCTTCCGCTCGTAAAAGTAAATTGTGATGCGCAACAACGTGCTGATTTCATACGTAAGATGCATGAGACAACTAAAGAGAACATTGAGATTATGAATGCTAAATATAAAGTTGCTGGTAGTCAAGGACGCAAGCATATTACTTTTGAACCGGTGATCTTGTGTGGTTACACTTGCGTAAAGAAGGATTTCTGAATTGAGAAAGTCTAAACTCATGCCTCGTGCAGATGGTCCTTTAGAGTGCTTGAACGTATTAATGATAATGCATATAAGTTAGACTTGCTCGCAGATTTTGGGGTTAGCCCCACCTTTAACATTGCAGATTTGCGACCTTGCTTGGGCGTGGAAGATGAGCTTGAGTCGAGGACGACTCCAATTCAAGAAGGGAGGATGATGAGGACATCACTTCTATTGATATGAACACCCTCTTACTGCTTCCATGAATGATGGGCAAGGTCCAATCACTCGGGCACGTGCTCGTCAACTCAACTATCGTAAACTCGTTTTTAGGAGTCAATAATATTTCCGCTGAGCATTCGATACTTCCTAAGACTTGTGATTTTCTTGTCCTTAGGAACCATGGAGAAGAACCACGCGAGCTCAAGTGTAGAAGTGGAACCGTCAGCGCAAGCCAACTCATATTCGCGAGTTCGACTCAGATTCGGACTGCTGGACAGCGCCTACTTCAAATGACCATAACTTTTGATCTAGAAGGTTTCTCGGGGACCGTGAGTACTCGTTGGAAAGATCTTGGAGTCTACTTTCAGATGAATCTGGTCTCACCTCAAAATTCCATCTGAGCCGATCAGAAACTGCAAAACAAGTGGCGTCACTTTTCCAGTCCGAGTCAAAGTGGGCCTTGGGCCTTGTAATCACACTTAGACTATTTGGGCCTGCACTAATCATGGGTGTACTGTTCACGTGAACAGTACCCGTGAATAGTACCACATCCCCTTTTGTTAGATAAGTGTGGCCTCCCCCACTCCTATTTAAGGAGGTCGCACCCCTTTAGTTTTCCTCGGGTTTTTCTTAAGAGTTTATTCTGCTTAGCAGTTTCGCCGCATGTTCGGTTTGAGGAACCCCAACTTGTGAACTTAAACATTATTCGCAATTTCAGATTGCATCTTTTACTCTCTTGCTTGTGTTCTCGATTCGCTTGCAGGAGATAGCCTTCTTGGCGAGGTCAATCGTGTTCGCACGGTTGATAACCAACGGAGCGATGGTGTAGTGATTGCGAGGGTTCGATCTGTTTTGGTGGAGCCTTTGGATCATCAACGCCGAGATCTCCACAATCGACTTATCAGTACCTCTCGGAAGATCGGGCCATCGTCACATCAGTTGGTATCGAGCAACGGTTGCCCGTGAGGTAATTCTTGTATCCCTAGTTAGTAGATTGGTTTTTATTTCCTATAGTCCAGAAAAAAATTGCCCCACAAAAAGAGTTAATTTCGCTGTCCAAACCCGTTGTGCCTTTCAATCTGTTAGTTTTGGTTTGCTAAATTGAATTTGTGTCCGTCATAGTATTGTCTAGTTGCTGGTCATATCTTTGTTCCATTGAAAATCCAAACAAAAAAATTCCCACCCCAAACCCTAATTTCCAATTTCGGCTGATCTTTCCTTCCTCTGCAGCCGCCACCAAAACATCATATCTTTTGATTCCGAGATTATTTTTGAGTGGGACCACCGCCATTAGATTCAAAATTTCCTTATCCATCTATCTGTAAAATTTCACGTCATTCCAGCCAGGAAGTTAAGAGATATGTGCGGTGAAAGTTGACCTAATTATCTGTTGTGAATCTGCAACAGTCAGCAGTTGTGATTTTTGTGCGAATTTATGTGTTGGGATTCAGAAGTTGGCCCCAAAACAAAATCTGTAGAAAAAGCCGTCAGAAAACAGTAAAAAAAAGAATCAGTGAAAAAGAGGCATCTGAAAAAAAGTTACGGCCGAATTACCAACGTGCTGTCCAGTGGACAGAAATCTGAAGTTTTCAGTTTTGGGTCAATCCTTGTGTTCTTCAATTCCAGTTTGAATTGGATTGAATTATCTTGTATTTACCACTCCTACACTTTGCCATACACTTATTCTTAGCCTTCTTCCATCCTTGGTTGATCAGCAACATAGGCTAAGTGCTAGATACGAACTATAATTCAATTCTATGCAATTCTGAAATGAACTGATTGTTCTCCATTGCTACCATATTGTGCCTTCCAAGCTACACCTACTCTTGATCGAACAGGTTCCCTCTTGCAATCGTATCCACGCCGACACGGTGTCACGAACCAGCCACCGGTTGTACCACTGCTACATTGGTAAGAACACTTGTAAGAGTGTGATAAGACGCTTGAGAGTGTGTGATTCTACTTTCGCCACCTAGTAGTTGATAGGATAATACCTTTGTGTTGTCTTTTGTTTGCTACTAACCATGGCGGTGAGACGCGTCGATGCGCAAGAGTGTGTTTTAAAGGGAGAGCTCATGACGCTTTTGATGAACAACGCGCTGCCATTACTCGATGACATCGATAGGAAGATGGATACAATGCAACTTTCCATCAATGAGAGCATTGCAACACTCACTACACGCCTTGAAAGAATGGTGAATCGCCACCAAACAATGGAGGCCAAGATCATGAGGAGGAGATGATAATGAGAGACAAAACCGTGACGCCGGTGCTGCACGCCCACGACACCATCCTCATCGAACCGTCATGGTATGGGAGGTAACAATAATTTTCAGTATCACAATGCTCATGTTCATGATGACCCGTTTGCTAAAGTTAAATTTTCCATACCATCTTTTGCGGGTACCTATGATGCTGAAACTTATCTAGATTGGGAGATGACAGTTGAACAAAAATTTAATGCCCATCTAGTTCTGAAGTGCATAGAGTCGGACAAGCTACTAGTGAATTTAAAGATTTTGCTATCATTTGGTGGACTCAAGTAGTTAATTTCGCTTAGCCCCGATACATGGGATAGATTGAAGGTAGCTATGCGTGCTAGATTTGTTCCTCCCGCTTTTAAACGTGAAATGCGTAAGAAATTGCAGCGCTTAGACCAAGGTAATAGATCTGTTGAGGAATATTATCAAGAACTGCAAATAGGCATGCTGCGTTGTAATGTTGAAGAGGATGAGGAGGATAAGATGGCTCGTTTTATGGGGATTAAGGCGTGAAATTCAGGACATAATTGATTACAAAGAGTATAATGATATCAATAGATTGTTCCAGCTTGCTTGTTTGGCAAGAGAAAGAATTGCAGGGTAGACAACAAAGGACAAGGAGCAATTTTGGAGGTACGTCTACATCGAGACCAACACAGGAGCAACCCAAGACAGCCCCACCTCCTGTTTTTCGAGCTGCTGCCCCCTCTGTGAGTAGGGCGCGTTCAGCAGCACTGCCACCACCATCACGAGCACCCGAGGCAAGCAAATCTACTAGTGTGCAAGCACCAGCAAAGAGCTCTTCATCGGTTGCTTCCACGGGCTGTACGACGGGCATTGTGTGCCACCGTTGTAAAGGGATGGGCCACGTCATGAGAGATTGCCCAAGTCAGCGGGCGTACATTGCGCGAGAAGATGGTGGTTATGTAAGTGCTAGTGATGTTGAGGATGAATATGCTCTTGCAGCTAACCTTGCAGGTGATGATGATGATCATGAGACAGATAGTGATGGTGAGGAGATTTTAGGTGCCGCTGCTACGGCGAGTTATAGAACCATAATTGTGCAGTGAAAATCGAGCACTCAAAGAGAGCAAGAGGAGAAGCTACAACGTCATAATTTGTTTCAGATGTTCCTCATCGTCAAGGATTGCCGTGTTCGTGTTATAATTGATGGCGGAGCTGCAATAACTTGGTGGATTCAGGATTGGTCAAGAAGCTTGGCTTGACCACACGTGCGCATCCTCACCCATACCACATTCGGTGGTTCAACAACAGCGTAAGGTGAAGGTAACACAATCTGCGAGAGTGCAATTTTCCATTGGTTCCTATCATGATGTTGCTGATTTCGATGTAGTACCTATGCAAGCATGCTCACTTTTATTAGGTCGCCCATGGGAATTTGATACCGATGCAACTCATCATGGTAGAAGTAATAAATACTCTCTTGTGCACAAAGGAAAGAAAATAACTTTGCTACCTTTGACACCCACTGAAATTGCTAATTGTGATAAAGAGCTAGCTGAAAATAAGAAGAAAGAACTTGAACATGAATCTGAAAATCAGCAAGTAGTGAAGGATGTTTTCCCACCTAAGAAAGAGAGGTTGCCATCTAGTTCTAGGACCGAGGGAATTAAATTAAAGGGTTGTGTCATGCTTGCAACCAAATCTGATCTTGCTGAAATTTGTCATGATGAAATGCCATGCTATGCTTTGATATGCAAAGATGCTTTATTTTCACTTGATGATATATCTAGCTCTTTGCCGTCTGCTGTCACTAACCTTTGCAGGAATTTGAGATTGTGTTTCCTCTTGAGATACCCCGGGCTGCCACCAATTAGGGTATTGAACATCAAATTGATTTGATTCCAGGAGCTTCCCTACCCAACCGTGCGCCATACCGAACCAACCCGGAGGAGACTAAGGAGATTGAGCGTCAAGTGCGAGACTTGCTTGACAAAGGGTACGACGTGAGAGCCTTAGTCCATGTGCTGTTCCTGTACTTTTGGTTCCAAAGAAAGATGGGTCGTGGCGTATGTGTGTTGATTGTAGAGCTATTAATAATATTACCATTAGATACCGTCATCCTATTCCTAGGTTAGACGACATGCTTGATGAATTAAGTGGCTCTACAATGTTTTCTAAAGTTGACTTGCGTAGTGGATACCACCAAATTAGAATGAAACTTGGAGATGAATGGAAGACGGCATTTAAAACTAAGTTCGGGTTATATGAGTGGCTAGTGATGCCTTTTGGTTTAACTAATGCCCTAGCACTTTCATGAGATTAATGAACGAGGTTTTACGTGCTTTCATTGGTAAGTTTGTGGTAGTTTACTTTGATGATATATTGATTTACAGCAAGTCACTAGATGAACATCTTGAACACTTACGTGCTGTTTTTGTTGCTTTGAGAGATGCACGTTTGTTTGGTAACCTCGAAAAGTGCACCTTTGCACCGATCGAGTTTGTTTTCTTGGCTATGTTGTTACTCCGCAGGGAATTGAGGTTGATCAAGCCAAGATCATCGCTATCGAGTTGGCCGCCTCCTAAAGCGGTCACACAAGTGCGGAGTTTTCTCGGCTCGCTGGTTTCTATCGGCGTTTTGTTCGGGATTTCAGCACCTCGCTGCACCATTGAATGAGCTTACAAAGAAGGGTGTTCCTTTTACTTGGGCCACCAATCATCAACAAGCTTTCGACACTCTCAAAGATAAGTTAACACATGCCCTTTGCTTCAACTTCCGATTTCAGCAAGACTTTTGAATTAGAATGTGATGCTAGTGGCATAGGTCTTGGGGTGTGTTAATGCAAGAAGGAAAACCTGTTGCTTACTTTAGTGAAAAGTTAAGTGGTCCTAGTTTGAATTATTCTACCTATGATAAAGAATTATATGCTCTAGTTCGAACTTTGGAAACATGGCAGATTATTTATGGCCCAAAGAGTTTGTAATACATTCGATCATGAATCCTTGAAACATATTCAAGTCAAACCAACCTGAACCGTAGACATGCTAAGTGGATTGAGTTTATTGAATCTTTTCCTATGTCATTAAATATAAAAGGGGAAAGAAAATGTGATAGCCGATGCGTTGTCTAGAGATATACCATGCTTTCACAACTTGATTTCAAAATCTTTGGGTTAGAGACAATAAAGGAGCAATATGTGCATGATGCTGATTTTAAAGACGTGTTGCTAAATTGTCAAGAGGAAAGGGTTGGAATAAATTTGTTGTGCATGATGGTTTCATATACCGTCTTTGGCAAGCTATGCATTCTGTTGGCTCCGTTCGTCTTTTGTTGTTACAGAGGCGCATGGAGGAGGATTGATGGGCCACTTGGCGTGAAGAAGGCGAGGACATTCTGTTCCACCATTTTTATTGGCCAAAGATGAGGCGTGACGTCGAACGCTTCATTTCTCGCTGCACCACGTGCCAAAAAGCTAAGTCACGACTTAATCCTCATGGTTTATACATGCCTCTTCCTGTTCCAAGCGTACCTTGGAAGATATTTCTATGGACTTTGTTTTAGGCTTCCTAGGACAAAGAAGGGAGGGATAGTATTTTTGTTGTCGTGATAGATTCTCTAAGATGGCTCATTTTATACCATGTCATAAAAGTGATGATGCTACACATGTTGCTGATTTGTTCTTTAAGGAAATTGTTCGCTTGCATGGTATTCCAATACGATAGTTTCAGATCGTGATGCTAAATTTCTTAGTCATTTTGGAGAACCTTGTGGGGAAAGTTGGGAACTAAACTGTTATTTTCCACTACCGTCATCCCCAAACCGATGGACAAACCGAGGTAGTCAATAGAACATTGTCTACTATGCTTAGGGCTGTGCTTAAAAAGAACTTAAAAATGTGGGAGGAATGTTTGCCTCATGTGGAATTTGCTTATAATCGTTCGCTGCATTCTACCACGAAGAAATGCCCTTTTGAAATTGTTTATGGTTTCATACCTCGTGCACCTATCGACTTGTTGCCTCTTCCGCCGTAAAAGTAAATTGTGATGCGCAACAACGTGCTGATTTCATACGTAAGATGCATGAGACAACTAAAGAGAACATTGAGATTATGAATGCTAAATATAAAGTTCTTTGGTAGTCAAGGACGCAAGCATATTACTTTTGAACCGGTGATCTTGTGTGGTTACACTTGCGTAAAGAAGGATTTCTGAATTGAGAAAGTCTAAACTCATGCCTCGTGCAGATGGTCCTTTTAGAGTGCTTGAACGTATTAATGATAATGCATATAAGTTAGACTTGCTCGCAGATTTTGGGGTTAGCCCCACCTTTAACATTGCAGATTTGCGACCTTGCTTGGGCGTGGAAGATGAGCTTGAGTCGAGGACGACTCCAATTCAAGAAGGGAGGATGATGAGGACATCACTTCTATTGATATGAACACCCTCTTACTGCTTCCATGAATGATGGGCAAGGTCCAATCACTGGCACGTGCTCGTCAACTCAACTATCGTAAACTCGTTTTAGGAGTCAATAATATTTCCGCTGAGCATTCGATACTTCCTAAGACTTGTGATTTTCTTGTCCTTAGGAACCATGGAGAAGAACCACGCGAGCTCAAGTGTAGAAGTGGAACCGTCAGCGCAAGCCAACTCATATTCGCGAGTTCGACTCAGATTCGGACTGCTGGACAGCGCCTACTTCAAATGACCATAACTTTTGATCTAGAAGGTTTCTCGGGCCCGTGAGTACTCGTTGGAAAGATCTTGGAGTCTACTTTCAGATGAATCTGGTCTCACCTCAAAATTCCATCTGAGCCGATCAGAAACTGCAAAACAAGTGGCGTCACTTTTCCAGTCCGAGTCAAAGTGGGCCTTGGGCCTTGTAATCACACTTAGACTATTTGGGCCTGCACTAATCATGGGTGTACTGTTCACGTGAACAGTACCCGTGAATAGTACCACATCCCCTTTTGTTAGATAAGTGCGGCCTCCCCACTCCTATTTAAGGAGGTCGCACACCCTTTAGTTTTCCTCGGTTTTTCTTAAGAGTTTATTCTGCTTAGCGGTTTCACGCATGTTCGGTTTGAGGAACCCCAACTTGTGAACTTAAACATTATTCGCAATTTCAGATTGCATCTTTTACTCTCTTGCTTGTGTTCTCGATTCGCTTGCAGGAGATAGCCTTCTTGGCGAGGTCAATCGTGTTCGCACGGTTGATAACCAACGAGCGATGGTGTAGTGATTGCGAGGGTTCGATCTGTTTTGGTCGGAGCCTTTGGATCATCAACGTCGAGATCTCCACAATCGACTTATCAGTACCTCTCGGAAGATCGGGCCATCGTCACATCATGTGTAATGACATAACTGCCCCCAGAGGGGATAACCAGATGTAAGGGTATAACTGTAAAAGCACTCCTCATGTGTACATATATATGAGTACAAGCCATGGGGAGGACCCAGGCCATTACACTCCTCTTCATCACTCTCCACTACCCTCTCTCTCTCTGTTTGGTCTGTAGCCACAACAATTCATACATATGAAAATTGATAATCATAATATAAATATTGGTAGGTTGACAAATCTCTAGATCTTTCATCTTAGTGCCCATGATTTCTTGCATATGTCTGCAAACGTAGAATCCACATATATTGTCTTGTAGCTGCTGGTGGCACTTCAAAAATAGATTACATAAATAGGTATTGTCAGTTCTAGAGGCATTATTATGAAGTATGATATAGAATTATTGTGCTGTAGCTGGAACCAGAAATTACATCATGTGTCGCAGTGTGGCACTAGATTGTTGTGTCTCCCTCCCAGGCAACGTAACCACTAAACGACCTACGTGGTTTCAAAAAGTTAGCCTCGGCTATTGCAAATGATGGGAAGACTACAATAGAATTATGTATAGAGAAAATGAGTTTGCATGTCAATTGCGTGTTGCACATAGGTGAAGTCGTGGTTGTTCCTAAGTAGGGAATCAAGGTATATCACCTTGCTCCACTTTGGTATAATCACAATCAGAATCCAATTAGACCTAATCATGTATGTCACCATAGTGATTAATCCTAAGTTCATGTTGAATATAAAATACAAATAAAAGTTGTATGGTAACTAGTGAAGCACTTACCCTTGGTTGAAGAGTACTAGAATGTAGTCCTTATCACTCTAAGCAAGCAATCACGTCGTTATGTAATCTTTGGTGAAGGACGCGTTTTCCTTGATAGATTGCTCAGAGATCAAGTGTAGGTCAAGGAAACCCACCGGTTCTTGCTGTCGCCAGACTTGTTGGATCATGGATCTATACATAAGCAACGAATTATGATATTTATCGGTATTACGTGAATGTAGAAATTGATTATACAGTATACTTACAGTGTCTAGTATCATAGAAATGAAGCGTCGAGTTCATCAAGGTTGAATAGTAAAAATAAGTCTTTTAAGGTCACGATGAAGTAGTCCAAGCCGTGGAGGAAATACACCTCCGTGTATCTTACGATGAATCCATTTTGCCAGTTTGACTTCTTGTTGGACCTCTACATGTACGAGACATGCAAAAGTCCTACAAACCAGTCTAAGGTTGGGTAACGTCTTGCTTGTGATATATCTTCAGTGTCGTCTCCACGAGAGCCGATGCGATGGCCATGTGAACCGGAGCTTGAGGTGGAGTCATAGAGAATTCTATTTGACAGGCATGGTCATGTGGAGATAGCAGCTTGGAAGGGTCCAGAGTGATGTCCCTTTTGGGCCACTGGATGAATGTGTGGACGATAAGCTCTAGTGTCTTGATTTCTCTGTTTGGGGGGCCTTTCTAGTGGGACGGCCCTGAAAACATCATTAATCATGTCCACTTGGACCTTCGCGAAACCGGTCCCTAGCTGGGCACCGTGCACCAACATCCCTGGTAGGCATGGATATATCATCCCCCGCCCAGCATCAATGGGAATGGAGCCAACAAGCCTGACTCTGAGGATGCACGATGTGGGCTCCTACATAATGATACACGATGAGCTAAGGCATCCACCAGTTCTATCTATATAACATTGTCACATCCCAAAATTGTTTTTTTGCCTTTTATTGATTTTCTGGAGTTTATTTGGATTTATCTGGATTTTATTTAAAATTCTAAAGCAAGAAAATGTATTTGAAATATTTTATTAAAGCAAAAAAAAGAGTTTATTTTATTTTTTTTTCTTTTCTTAACCCTCCCTAAGTTTTGATTAACTCTTGAGAATTTACTTCTGGAAATTAAAAAAAAAGAAATTTAGAAGTTTCCTTCTTCCCTTCTTCCCAACCGCCGGCCTCCATTAACACCCCATCCGAGCTTTAAAAGCTCGGTTACTCCTTCCTCGGCCGCAAGAAGCCATTATTGGCCCTTAAGCTCGCGCGCTAGTAACCGCCCCACCTCGTCCGTTTTTGTCGGCTTAAAGCCTCTCGCCGTTATGCGATCGTTTCTAAAGTCCTTAACTCCGCGAGCCCAGCACTCTCCGTCCCTGCCCTATAAAGCTCCTTCCCGAGCCCGTTATCCTCCTTCGCCTTCCCGTGCGCCGCCACCTCTTTCCTCCGCCATGAACCGATCGACCCGACCCGTGCTTCCTCGCCCGCTGCCGTGCGAGCCCGGCGAGGAATTGGCGCCGCCTGGTCTCTTCGCGCCTCGCCGACGACGCCGTGATCCCCAGCGCGGCGACCACCATTCCCTCTCCGCCGAGCGACGCCGCCACCGAGCCCGTTGTTGCCGAAGACTCGAGCGCCGCCGCTTCTTCGTCGACCGACCGTCTCCACTCAGAATCGAACCTCTACGACCATCCGCCGCCTCGCCACTCTGCCGATTCCTCCGACCACCCCGCGCCAACGGTTTCAAGGTAACACCCTTCCGTGTGGTCGTAGATCCGTAGTCGTAAGTCTTAGCCGTGAGCCGTAGTTGCCGAGTAGTCGAGCGACTATGTGGTCGTAAATGACTAGGTAGCCGTTAACTGTTTGAGTGGTCGATTCGCCTCAAGTCGTAAGTTCTCTGTGTAGTCGAAGTCGTAAGTTCTCTCGTAGTCGAAGTCGAGGGTTTTCGTGTAGTCAAGTCGTAAGTTCTGTGTAGTCAAGTCGTAAGTTCTCTAGTAGTCAAGTCGTAAGTTTTTCGTGTAGTCGTAGTCGTAAGTTCTCTGGTAGTCGGTCGAGGTTCTCCGTAGTCGAAGTCGAGGTTCTCGGTGTAGTCGTAGTCGAGACCGGTGCGTGGTCGTAGTCGTAATTTTCACGAGTAGTCGTAAACCTTACGTGGTGGTATGTCATCGCGTGGTCATAAACCTTCCATATGGTCATAAGTCGACTACGTGGTCGTAGCTCCGCCCGATCGCATTTGCCGTGGTCGTAGCTCCGCCCGATCACGTTTGCCGTGGTCGTGAGAACTTCCGAAGGCCATAACTTCTTCATTTTAACTCCGATTTAACTCGTTCAAATTTCTAAATTTTTCTAAAATCCTAAACTATCCATTTATGGACTCTTTTTGAATTTTTGGATTTATTTGAATTTTGTTTGAATTTCTTTTGGTTCTTTGCGTATAGATTACGATTTAATCCGAGAGTATTTCTTCGACGAATCGCAGCAAGACTTCGAGCAAGGCAAGTTACACCTTTGACCATGTTGATCCCAGTAATTTAA
Source organism: Dendrocalamus sinicus (assembly GCA_036346575.1). Taxonomy (NCBI): domain Eukaryota; kingdom Viridiplantae; phylum Streptophyta; class Magnoliopsida; order Poales; family Poaceae; genus Dendrocalamus; species Dendrocalamus sinicus. Next base: position 5,300,177 of record CM070653.1, on the reverse strand, counting down.
ATTATTTATGTTGTTTTTAAATTAATATGCATGCATACTTTTATTCAAATTAGTTCAAATGTGCTTAAAACTTTAGTTACACCCAATTCCTTTGTATGGCCAATCTCGAATTTGAACGAACATACCTTGTCACCATAGATGAAAGCCTAGTTGGTACATTAGTATTAACTAGAACATTTTATAGAATTGCTTAGCCATGCTTAGATTAATTTAGGTGGGAAGATTGGTTTCACACGAAATGTTGGTTTATAAAATCTATTCTTGACTTTGGTGAGTCAAGAAGGTCTATAAAATTTTGATAAAATAAAATGGATAAAACCAGTTTTAGACTTAGGCATTGGTATGGTGGTGGGTGCTTGCGGCATGCGTCGTAGTTTGTTGACTCGATGTTGTTGCTAGGCACAAGGGGTATCTTGGGTAGGCCTAAGTCAAATTTAGGACCGGACTGTGAGCTACTATTACAAAGTCACACCGTACTACCACAAGTCTGGTATGGGACAGATCTGGCTAAGTAATTTGTGAAGTTCCATTTTAGTTTCGCTATAGGCTGAATGTGAGCGTGGTGTAGGCCATGAGAAGTCTCACATGGCACAAGAGGGGGCTCCAACATGTGGATTCATGTTGTGGTGAAACCTTAGTGGCGGCGTAGCTAATTTGGTAATGGAACTTTGGAACAGCCTTATCATGATCTCCTCGGCCGCACACCTAAGGAAGTGTGTAATCCGGTGGCAAAACAGGAGAACATGTCTTGTGGGTAAAGTTGTACACCTCTGCAGAGTAACAAACTATCCTGGATAGCCGTGTCCACGGTCAAGGACATGCTTAGTATGGTTTTTCACAGATTAGATTTTGGTTTTAATAAAATTTGGTTTATGGAAATTTGTGAAACTTTTGGAAAGATGGTCGGGTGGGATACCCGTGGTTAGGTTAGTGTTAGGTTGTTGCCTGCACTAACGTTATTATTTTGTTAAATCTTGTTTTTATATATTGTATCAACTTCAGCTTTTGCACTTACGTTATTGTATTTAAATCAATAATGTTGTTTATGCAAATGAACCACATTATGTCTTTCTTTGTAACCCTTATGCATGCATCAAATCATTATATCTCCGGTGTAACTTGTGGAGTACTTTATGTGCTCACCTTGCTATAAACAATGTTGCGGAGGGCGACGATGTCAACTATGTTGAGGATCGCGACGAATAGGCCACGTCTTACGATCAATTCGCCTTGTGGGAAGGCGGGATGGGCTGCTCCTCTTATTTACCTTCCATTGTTTATTTCATGTTTGGCCATGAAGCCACCTTATTGTAATCTTGGCCATAAGGCCCGTGCATTTTTGCTTTATAATAAAGTTTGGTTATCATGCATGATATGTATCACTATTCAATCTGTGTGCACTAGCTTTTCCAGGATAGTGCGAATAACACAGAGGGTTTCGGAGTTGTTGCTTGGGTCCCAGCAGAGATGGTATCGAGCATGTTGACCCTAAGACGTGACCGTAGGTAGAATAGAATGGATGACCTTAAGGATTTATTTTCAAATATATATATATATATATATATATATATATATATATATATATATATATATATATATATATATATATATATATATATATATATATATATATATATATATATATATATATATATAATAAGAACATTTTGAAAATCCTTCTACCTCTTACCTCCTTCATTCCTTCACTCGTCTATTCTTTAAAAAAATATGTATATATATATAAATAATATGCATAATTGGTGACTAACTCCTTTTCTTTTTCAAAATTGTAGATGGTGAACGTCCTACCACAACCACCATGGAATCCTAGTGGACACCTAGCCGATCGCCTTTGGGATCTCCTTCAAGAGTTGGGTGTTACGGCACGCCCGTGTACCAAGGATATTCGGGAACCTATGGAGATCAAGAACGTTGGAGAGTGGAAGTGCTGATCACGCCAACGTGGGAGATGAAGAAGCATGTCACACCTTTGATGCTCCTCTACCCGGACACCTTCTTCAACGGAATCCAAGATGCAGCTCGTGAAGCAATTCGCGGATGAGGACATCTACGCCCAAGAGCTTCAACGCACCACATTCCGATACTTCCCAAGCAAGTACCCCGCCGGCTCAGCAGCGTCTTCTCCTCGACAGAATTTGAGAGTAATCCTCGGCTCGTTCAGCAGTGCGATGACACCAAGTCCTTGGACTATGTGTACCAAAACACCTTGAAGGAGTTGAGCCTCATGGCGCAGCGACTCCGCATGCAGCAGAAGAAGAATTAGCTAAGTACCGCTTGGAAGATGAGGGTTCTTACATCACAGGACCACCCCAAAGAAACTTAAAATCCAACCTACTAGTAGTAGCACCACCCATAGAAACCATAGTTTAAGTTTAAAGTTATAGAACGATACTTGTGAGTCGTTATTCCTTTGTCAATGACCTCAAGGTTATATTCAATAAAATAATATGGTTGGTTGTTCCTTGAGTTTTGTTGTGTTTCTTGTTTCGTGGTGGGAATGTTACATAGACCTTCTCCTAGTTCTCTCTCTTTCTTTCCTCTAAATCTAGAAGAATCGCGGATGGTGAACACAAGGAGGAATGTCAATGACAACGCCAACAACACCAGGAGCGCAAGGAAGTCGATCTGTCCCCATCCCTCCTCCTCCATTGCCATTTGGACCCGACGGGCTCAAATGATGGCAAATCAAAATCGATTGATTCAAGCTGTTAGCTCAAGCTATCAACAACCACCTTTCAAGAAGCTCCTCGACCACCGGCTCAAGCTCCTCAAAACCGGATGTCGAATTTTTGAGGATAAGGCCTCCAACCTTCTCAAGCGAAGGCGAGCCAATGGATGCCGATGATTGGCTCCGCGATAGACAAGAAGTTAGATATTCGCAATGCACCGATCGAGAAAGGGTCTTGTTTGCTTCTCACCGACTTAATGGACTGCATCCGAGTGGTGGGATACCTTGATTGCTTCTCATGCCAACCCTCGTGCCATCGCATGGGATGAGTTTGTTCGAGTTTCCGCAAGGCTCATATTCCATCCGCACCATTACCACGAAGAAGAAGGAATTTGAGCTCTGCGTCAAGGAAGCCGCACGGTGAATGAGTACCGCAAAGTTCAATCAATTGGCGCTATGCACTGGAGGATGTGGCTACCGATGAAGCCAAGCAAGAAAGATTTCGGAGGGTCTAAATGACAATATTTCGTCCATTGATATCAAGTGACTATGCAGACTTTCATCGGTTGGTTAGCAAAGCCATTCGCCAGAGGGCAAGTTTGTAGAGATGGAAAATCGAAGAGAAGGATGGCCACGCAAAGGCTAACCCGGAGGTTTTCCCAAGCCCGTAGTAACCCACCTCGGGTTGGGCGTTCAAGCCGCACTCCGGCAACTTCAAGCCTCAATCAAGCGGCTTCAGCCAGCGCCTAACCGGCCAACTTTCCAAGTCAACCGCCCCAAGCATCGAGCACTGCTGTTCCTCCTACCGGTGGTCAAGCTCGGAAGAGTAATACTACATCGATGGAGTGACTGTTTCTATTGCAAGGAAACAGGCATTATGCCAAGTCTTGCCCCAAGAAGCTTCAAGTGCAGCTAATGCAAATGCTTCGGAGGTCGAATCAAGGTCGCAGATTCAGAAGCCGTAAAGCTATGTTAAGGGACGTGTGAACCACATCACCGCCGAAGAAGCTCAGCTGCACCGGATGTCGTCTCGGGTATGTTCCTTGTAAACTCGATGCGGCTTGATTCTTTTTGATTCCGGAGCTTCCCATTCTTTTATTTCCTTGGATTTTGTGGTTAAGAATGGGTTGGGGTATGGTTTCTCTTAGTACACCCATGATAGTTCTCTCCCCTGGAGCGGAAATGAGAACAAGGACCATGTGTCCGAGAATAGAGTTAATCATAAATGGGGTTCTGTTCTTAGCGGACTTAATAGTGTTGGAATCTCGTGGATTGGATGTAATTCTTGGCATGAACTGGTTAGCCAAGAACAATGGTCGATTAATTGTGCTACCCGATCCATAACCTCACCAATGATCAAGGAGTAGAAGTAAACTTTTCCCTGAAACCCTGCAGAAGGAGAATGTGTTCTCACTCATCTTCAAGTGCAAGAAGAAGTACCGATGAGTGCGGGAATACCGGATGTATTTCCGGAGGATTTACCAGGATGCCACCGGATAGGAGGTCGAGTTTGTGATTGACCTAGTCCCAGCACGGCCCAGATTTCAAGAGACGTGCACCGTATGCCGGCTAATGAGTTAGCCGAGTTGAAGAAACAGATTCAAGAATTGGAGGATAAAGGGTATATTCGACCAAGTTCTTCACCTTGGGGTGCACTGCTTTGTTCGTCAAGAAAAAGGATGGAAGCATGAGAATGTGTGTAGATTACAGAGCGCTTAATGAGGTTACTATTAAGAACAAGTACCGTTGCCCGGGATCGATGATCTGTTCGACCACCAAGAGAGCGAGTCTTCTCCAAGATAGATTTGAGATCGAGGATATCACCGATTGAAGATCCGTGCGAAGATATCCCTAAGACTCGCATTCTCTACCCGTTATGGACATTATGAGTTCATTGTCATGTCTTTTGGACTAACAAATGCGCCGCTACTTCATGAGCATGATGAATAGTGTATTCATGGAGTATTTAGATAAGTTTGTTGTAATCTTCATAGATGACATTCTTATCTATTCCAAGAATGAAGAAGAGCATGAGAATCATCTTGGATAATCCAGGAAAGCTTAGAGAGCATCGACTTTATGCCAAATTCAGTAAATGCGAATTTTGGCTAAAGGAGGTTGCTTTTCTTGGTCATATTGTGACAGTGAAGGAATTGCAGTGGATCCTCTAAAGTGCAAGCCGTAATGGAATGGCAGCCACCCAAGACAAGAATGAAGTCGAAGTTTCCTTGGACTTCTTGGTTACTATCGCCGCTTCATAGCAGGATTTTTGAGTTAGCCAAACCCATGACTCGGCTTCAAGAAAGAAAAGAAGTTTGAATGGACGAAGCTTTGTGAACAGAGTTTCGGACTCTCAAGAATAAGTTAGTTTCAGCCCGGTGCTTATCCTTCCGGATGTGCATAAGGATTTTGAAGTTTTCGTGACGCCTCCCGTCAAGGTTTGGGATGTGTTCTTATGCAAGAAGGTAGAGTGGTAGCCTATGCATCGCGCTACTAAGACCACATGAGTGCAATTATCCTACTCATGATTTGGAATTAGCAGCCGTAGTGCATGCTTTGAAGATCTGGCGTCATTACCTCATCGGTAATCGTTGTGAAGTATACACGGATCACAAGAGTTTCAAATACATTTTCACTCAAGCGTAACTCAACCTAAGGCAGCGCAGATGGTTAGAGTTGATCAAGGATTATAATATTGGAATTCATTATCATCCCGGCAAAGCAAATGTTGTGGCAGATCGCTAAGCGAAGGACTTATGCAAACGGTGTGTTGTCAAAAGAAGATCGATTCGACTTCGTGAAGGAATCTCCGTCTAAGTATAAAACCAATGAATCAAAGTTTTCTCTCAACTCTAGAGATTCAACCTACTTTACCGATCAAATCATGGAAGCCCAAAAGGTGGATGAAGATATTCAAGAAATCAAGAAAAATATGAGAAGAGGCAAAGCGCCAGATTGATGAAGATGAGAATGGAAGCTATTTGGTTTGAAAACCGTATTTGTGTGCCCAATAATCAAGAGATCAAGAAAACGATTTTGCAAGAAGCCCATGAAACTCCATACTCAATTCATCCAGTCGTACCAAGATGTACCAAGACCTTAGGAAAGATCTTGGTGGGTCAAGTATGAAAAGGAAATTATGGAGTTTGTTGAGGCTTGTGATACCGCCGAAAGTCAAGGCGAGCATCGAAACTGCGCAGACTTTTGCAACCCTTGCCAATACCAGATTGGAAGTGGGAAGAGATCGGTATGGACTTCATAACCGGACTACCTAGAACTCAATCCGGCTATGACTCAACTGGGTGGTAATTGTGATTGACCAAAGTAGCTCATTTTATACCAGTCAAGACTACTTATTCGGAAGTAAGTTAGCTGAGATTTACATGGCTAGAATTGTGTGCTTGCATGGAGTTCCAAAAGATAGTATCGGATGAGGTAGTCAGTTCACCTCCAAGTTTTGGCGAAACTTCATGAAGAGTTAGGAGTAAGCTTAATTTGAGACGGCTTATCATCCTCGCACAGATGGCCGACGGAGCGAGTAAATCAAGTGCTAGAGGATATGTTGAGAGCATGTGCTCTGGATTTTGGAAATAGTTGGGATCGCTCTCATTGCCCTATGCTGAGTTTTCTTACAACAACGATTATCGTGCCATCGCAAATGGCACCTTTGAAGCATCAGTATGGCGTGAAGTGCGAACACCCTTGCATTGGGAATACCGAGAATTCCAAGATGCGGGACCAACTTTACTTCAAGATGCTGAAGATCAAGTGAGGAAGATCAAAGACAAGTTAAAGATAGCTCAATCCAGCGAAAAGTTATGCCGATAATCGTCGCCGAGACGACTTTCGGTTGGGGACTATGTGTATCTCGAGTATCTCCGCTCGGAGGAGTCGAAGATTCCAAGTCGGGAAAGCTTGCACCAAGATTCGTTGGGCCATTCAAGATCTCAAGCCGCAAAGGAGAAGTTGCATATCGGTTGGATTTGCCGCCAAGCATGTCGTGTGCACAACGCCTTCCACGCCTCTCGATTGAAGAAATGTCTCAGAGTACCGCGGATCAAGCGGACTTGAAACCCTTGATCTTCAAGAGGATCTCACCTATCAAGAGCAACCGATCAAGATTCTCGAGACAGTAGAGCGCGGACGTAAGAAAGACCATCAAATTCAGAGAGTTCAATGGAGCAATCACACGTAAGACGAAGCAACTTGGGAGCGAGAAGAAGATCGAAAGCCAACCATCCCCATCTCTTTGCTAGCTAGTTCAAATCTCGAGGCGAGATTTCTTTAAGGGGTAGGTTTGTAACATCCCAAATTTTTTTGCCTTTTATTGATTTTCTGGAGTTTATTTGGATTTATCTGGATTTTATTTAAAAATCTAAAGCAAGAAAATGTATTTAAAATATTTTATTAAAGAAAAAGAGTTTATTTTATTTTATTTTTTTTCTTTTCTTTTCTTAACCCTCCTAAGTTTTGATTAACTCTTGAGAATTTACTTGAAAATTAAAAAAAGAAATTTAGAAGTTTCCTTCTTCCCTTCTTCCCCAACCTACGGCCTCCATTAACACCCCATCCGAGCTTTAAAAGCTTTACTCCTTCCTCGGCCAAGCAACGAAGCCATTATTGGCCCTTAAGCTCGCGCGCTAGTAACCGCCCACCTCCGTCCGTTTTACGCCGGCTTAAAGCCTCTCGCCGTTATGCATCGTTTCTAAAGTCCTTAACTCCGCGAGCCCAGTACCTCCGTCCCGCCCTATAAAGCTCCTTCCCGAGCCCGTTATCCTCCTTCGCCTTCTCGTGCGCGCCACCTCTTTCCTCCGCCTGAACCGAATCGGCCCGACCCGTGCTTCCTCGTCCGCGCCAGTGCGAGCTCCGGCGAGGAATTGGCACCGCCTGGTCTCTTCGCGCCTCGCCGACGACGCCGTGATCCCCAAGCGCGGCGACCACCATTCCCTCCACCGAGCGACGCCGCCACCGAGCCCGTTGTTGCCGAAGACTCGCGCGCCGCTTCTTCTCGTCGACCGACCGTCTCCACTGTAATCGAACCTCTACGACCATCCGTTGTCTCCGCCACTCTGCCGATTCCTCCGACCACCCCGCGCCAACCGGTTTCGAAGGTAACACCTTCCGTGGTCGTAGATCCGTAGTCGTAAGTCTTAGCCGTAGCCGTAGTCGCCGAGTAGTCATAGCGACTATGTGGTCGTAAATGACTAGGTAGCCGTTAACTGTTTGAGTGGTCGATTCGCCTCAAGTCGTAAGTTCTCTCGTAGTCGAGTCGACGTTCTCTCGTAGTCGAAGTCGAGGTTTTCGTGTAGTCAAGTCGTAGGTTTTCGTGTAGTCAAGTCGTAAGTTCTCTGTGTAGTCGAGTCGTAAGTTCTCTCGTAGTCGAGTCGAGGTTTTCGTGTAGTCGAGTCGTAAGTTCTCTGTGTAGTCGAGTCGTAAGTTCTCTAGTAGTCGAGTCGTAAGTTTTCTGTGTAGTCGTAGTCGTAAGTTCTCTGGTAGTCGAAGTCGTAGGTTCTCTGGTAGTCGAAGTCGTAGGTTCTCAGTGTAGTCGTAGTCGTAGACTGGTCTGTGGCCGTAGTCGTAATTTTCCCTGAGTAGTCGTAAACCTTCGTGGTGGTCGTATGTCGCATCGCGTGGTCGTAAACCTTCCATATGGTCGTAAGTCGACTACGTGGTCGTAGCTCCGCCCGATCGCATTTGCCGTGGTCGTAGCTCCGCCCGATCACGTTTGCCGTGGTCGTGAGAACTTCCGAAGGCCATAACTTCTTCATTTTAACTCCGATTTAACTCGTTCAAATTTCTAAATTTTTCTAAAATCCTAAACTATCCATTTCTGGACTCTTTTTGAATTTTTGGATTTATTTGAATTTTGTTTGAATTTCTTTTGGTTCTTTGCGTATAGATTACATTTAATCCGAGAGTATTTCTTGACGAATCGCTGCAAGACTTCGAGCAAGGCAAGTTACACCTTTGACCATGTTGATCCCAGTAATTTAAATTATTTATGTTGTTTTTAAATTAATATGCATGCATACTTTTATTCAAATTAGTTCAAATGTGCTTAAAACTTTAGTTACACCCAATTCCCTTTGTATGGCCAATCTCGAATTTGAACGAACATACCTTGTCACCATAGATGAAAGCCTAGTTGGTACATTAGTATTAACTAGAACATTTTATAGAATTGCTTAGCCATGCTTAGATTAATTTAGGTGGGAAGATTGGTTTCACACGAAATGTTGGTTTATAAAATCTATTCTTGACTTTGGTGAGTCAAGAAGGTCTATAAAATTTTGATAAAATAAAATGGATAAAACCAGTTTTAGACTTAGGCATTGGTATGGTGGTGGGTGCTTGCGGCATGCGTCGTAGTTTGTTGACTCGATGTTGTTGCCGGACACAAGGGGTATGCGGGTAGGCCTAAGTCAAATTTAGGACCGGATGTGAGCTACTATTACAAAGTCACACCGTACTACCACAAGTCAGTATGGGACAGATCGGCTAAGTAATTTGTGAAGTTCCATTTTAGTTTCGCTATAGGCTGAATGTGAGCGTGGTGTAGGCCATGAGAAGTCTCATATGGCACAAGAGGGGGCTCCAACATGTGGATTCATGTTGTGGTGAAACCTTAGTGGCGGCGTAGCTAATTTGGTAATGGAACTTTGGAACAGCCTTATCATGATCTCCTCGGCCGCACACCTAAGGAAGTGTGTAATCCGGTGGCAAAACAGGAGAACATGTCTTGTGGGTAAAGTTGTACACCTCTGCAGAGTAACAAACTATCCTGGATAGCCGTGTCCACGGTCAAGGACATGCTTAGTATGGTTTTTCACGGATTAGATTTTGGTTTTAATAAAATTTGGTTTATGGAAATTTGTGAAACTTTTGGAAAGATGGTCCGGGTGGGATACCCGTGGTTAGGTTAGTGTTAGGTTGTTGCCTGCACTAGCGTTATTATTTTGTTAAATCTTGTTTTTATATATTGTATCAACTTCAGCTTTTGCACTTACGTTATTGTATTTAAATCAATAATGCTGTTTATGCAAATGAACCACATTATGTCTTTCTTTGTAACCCCTTATGCATGCATCAAATCTGTTATATCTCTGGTGTAACTTGTGGAGTACTTTATGTGCTCACCTTGCTATAAACAATGTTGCCAGAGGACGACGATGTCAACTATGTTGAGGATCGCGACGAATAGGCCACGTCTTACAGTCAATTCGCCTTGTGGGAAGGCAGGATGGGCTGCTCCTCTTATTTACCTTCCGCTGTTTATTTCATGTTTGGCCATGAAGCTACCTTATTGTAATCTTGGCCATAAGGCCCGTACTTTTGCTTTATAATAAAGTTTGGTTATCATGCATGATATGTATCACTGTTCAATCTGTGTGCACTAGCTTTTCCTGGGATAGTGCGAATAACACAGAGGGTTCTGGAGTTGTTGCTCCGGGTCCCGACAAACATGCTAAAGAGATATATTACTTGGATGTCATCGATTGGTAAGCTGGTATCGCTATGTTTAGAAAGTGGCATGGACGCACAGCTACTCTGACATTGAGGGGGAGTGGCTTCCACAATAACGGGGTGGTTTGCGAGTGGTTATGGACTTCTTTCAGTTCTTCCCTCAATGAATTATCTCTCTTCGAAGTGAGGCAGTTATCTCCCAAGTTGTGCATGAATGTTTTGTTTCATACATTTGTCGCACTTGGCCTTGGATCTATTCCACTCCTATAGGCCTCAGAGTCATCTGTGCAGGTGGGTGTTTTGTGTCTAAATAGCCTTATGTGCTACATTTTTCTATTGAAATTTGGTCGTCGTCTACCACAAAAAGGCCTTCCATGTTTCCGGCAATACGAAAGAATACCTCGTGAAGGGCATGCAATCCATGTTTCTGGTTGTCATGTACTGCATGACAAGCATGCTCTTGAAGGTCTTCCATGCTTTTCCCACTGCGAGGAGCGCCTACTGTCACACGAGTCCTTAGACTTCTGTTGAGATCTCGAACGAGTTTGAAATTTCCGTCCATAGCTAATTTTTCTCATTTTTTTTGTCAAAGTTTTCTAGTTTGCTATGGTGATGATGACCCGTTGTCTTCCAAATATCCCACAGGTAGTCCAAAATGATGATGTTGCATTCTTCGGTTTCAGAGGGACCCCATCTGGAGAGACCGCCGTAATGGTCATTTCTTCCCTGGCATTTTGAATACTCCTCTGTTATGCTTAGTTACCCCGGTCTTTAGAGCGTCAGACCCATTTACCAGCGTCGATGGAAATGATGATAACACCATCTCTCTTACAAGGAAAAATTAATTACAGTGAGCTATGAGTGTAAACATTGGCACATGGTTGATCTTACAAGAAATAAAAACATTCGGCAATGTATATTATTGCTACAAGGTCTCTTTGCAATAGTAACATACCAAATCACACAGTCCAGTGTCTCAGGTTCTACAAAGTAAGTCATAGTTGGAGTCTCTTCCTGCTCATCATTCTACGTGTTGGGCTTGGTTGTTGTCTTAGGCGTAAAAAAACCTTTGGGCTTCCACGCCCTTCATTTACAGCAACCTTTGTTTTATGCATAAGACAGCAACCAAACCTAACATATGACGAGGAGGAAGAAACAATAGCCATAACTTATTATATAAAATCAAACACACTGAAATGTGTGATTTGCCATTCCAAATAGATCTTGTAGCAATAACACAACCCTCACTTAAGGTTGTCTCTAAGAACTCCAACTCACTTAGAAACAATAGCTCCAATAATTTATCTCTAAAATCTTTTCCTATCTACTTTTTATTATTTTCGCCACAACTTCCATCCTCATACACCCTTACAGTCTGTTTCTTCCCCAACTAGGATTTTGAGTGATGTGACATGTATATCTGAACAAATATTAGATGAACATTAAAGTACCGTACACATGGGATTGAAAAGGCATGAAGCAAATTAATTTGCTTCATGCCTTTTGAAGCCCAAGTGTATAGTGTTGTAATGTTTCCCTTGTACAACTACTACGCTAACTCACAGTGCTTTATACCCTTTTTTTACTTAAACCAGCAGCCCACCCATAGAAGTAAGAAAAGAAGAGTCGGAGGAGAGGAGAGAAGAACGTAGTGGAAGCTAAAGTAGAGCGTGGACCACCGGGGAACCAGAATGCCGACCATGAGGACCACATGAAGGTGACATTTTCAGCAATGACAAGGGATCACCATCCATGTCTTCATCCATGTGAGGACCACACCAAGACCACCCCCAACAACCTTATCACTTCTAGCCCGACACAAGTAGGCAACCTTCTCTCACACATCTATTTCCTCCATTCCTTTTTGGGTTCCACATAAAAAAGGCACTAACATATATGGACGGATGTAACACACATGAGATAAAAAATAGAATTTGGGATCCATACCTTCAGGAGAAGAGGTGATGGGAGGAGAGAACTCATGAACACACATTAATAGATATGGACAGATTTATCACACATGAGGTAAAGAAGTGAGATTTGGGATCCATAACTTCAGGAGGAGTGGTAGCATCGGGACGAGAGGCAATGGGAAGGAGAGGCGACGGGGCCACCACACCAAGTGAGGAAGGAGAGGACAGAGACATTGGGTTCTCTGGCGACTGTTGTGGCAATGGGGGACAAGGAGACAGCGGGGTGCGCGAGTGAGGAATAAGAGCACAAAACCTAGTAGGGGCCGTACTTATAGATGAATAGATGAGGTAGCATATCACAGACGGTTCTGTTATGGAACCGTCTATGATGTTGTAGCTTACCATAGACAGTTCCATAATAGAACCGTCTGTGATATATATATATCACAGGCAGTTTGTGTCACTAAATTGCCTGTGATAGTTCCTTCTGTATATAACATATCAAGTTTTTCGGTTAGCATCAGGAAATGCTAGCCATGCCCTCTAAAAACAAGCAAGCAGATACAATCACAAATGTAATTATTTCTAAATTACTAAAAATCAATTACAATGAAATAATTTCTTAATTACATACCGAGTTTCTTAATTACATTGAAATAATTTCCAAACATGTGTTTGCCATGTGGGATCATTCCACTTGGCTATTTTCCTTTTAAATAAATGTCTTTACAATGATCGACACGTATATAGCTTGCTTCATCACTTGGTTTTTTCTTGAGCCTGATGCTGTCTCCGAATAGGGGCAACTCTTCAAATTGATTATACTCTTCCTCGTCCATAACATTTTCATCACTTCTTATTTGCCAGGTCAGTTACATAAAAAACTTGAATAACTTGCCTCGCAAGTACGAATAGTTCATCTTTGTATCCTACATGTTTAAGGTCACAGTAGTGACACCGTATTTATCGACCTTTACACCCTGTGGAAGTTGGACCCAGCGGCACTGAAAGAGAGGGATCTTAAAAATTATGTAGTCGAGCTCCCAAATCTCCTCTATATGCCCATAGTAGAAGCTTGGAGTGGCGGTATTGAACTACTCATGAAATGCATCTATGCGGACACCTAAGTTCTGCACTATGCTCTTTCTATTATGATATATTGTATAAAACATGCACTCATTAATGCCGTATCCTTATCATGTCAGAATTGTAAATTTTGGCCCTTTTGCTAACCATTACAATGTTTCACTGATGACCTCCCGATGAATCGCACCTTTAACCATTCGTTGAATCGATCATTGTGCTGTCTCGTGATCCAAACCTCTGACCATTTTGGATTCTCTTGGCGTAGCATGTTCTTATGCTCTTTAATATATAGGGACACTTTAGTCATGTGTTGCAAGACTGTGAAATGGGCTTAAGTGTACGTATCTAGATCAGCTGTTACTGCTTTCCTTCCGATGGTCCCGATACCCTCTAGCATCCCCTCATGATGAGATAGAGGCACGCCTATTGGTTCGACCTGAGCTATGTAATCGATGCAGAACTCAATGTCCTCTTCGGTTGCATTACCTTCGATGAAGCTGCCCTCCAGCCGAAATCGATTTCGTATATAGGACTTGAGAATTGCCATATGCCTCTCGAACAGGTACATAGGATGTAGAAACACGAGGCCGTATATCTTTATCTCTTTCACAAGGTGGACAATGAGATGGACCATAATATCAAAAAAATGATGGAGAAAAATACATCTCAAGATGACATAGATTCCTCATCACCTCAACCTACAGAGCATCTTGTCCATCAGGATAAATGACCTTCTGTGCAATTGTATTAATGAAATAACACAGCCTCATGATTGTCACTCGAACCTTGTTCGGCAAAATACTTCTAATTTCAACAAGAAATAATTGTATCATTAGCACATGACAGTCATGAGACTTCATGCCAATTACTTTCAAATCTTCCATGGAAATAAGTTCCTTCATGCTGGCAGAGTGATTGGACAGAACTTTTACACCATGCAAGCACTAGCACAATTCAGTTTTCTTAGACTTAGACAGAGTGTAGCAAGCTAGGCGAAGGTACATCCGCCCTTTATCCATCTCTCTTGGTGCTAACTCGGTCTTGATGTTCATAGTGACAAGTCACGCCGTGCGTTGACACCATCCTTTGTTTTGTCACAAATGTTCAGTAAAAAACTAATCAAGCTATCGCATACATTCTTCTCTACATGCATAACATTGATGCAATTGCAAATTTCTAAGTGCTCCTAATAAGGCAAGCCCCAAAATATTAGCCTCTTCTTCCACATGTTCTTCTGACGGGTTCTCAATTTACGTCCCTTTCCGTGCACAACATCGATATCCTTGATCATATCGTAAACCTCTTTCCCACGCCTTAGAGTTGAGTCGTCCTCTTTTTTATCAAATTATTTCTTCATCTTGCGGTATGGGTGATACCTTAGAAAGAATCTACAGTGACGCATGTACACAGTTTTGCGCAAGATGTTCAATCACACACTCTCGGTATAATCTAAGCAGTGCAGATAGGGTTTGGATCCTTTTGTACTTATTCCTAATAAGTTACCAATGGCAAAAAAAATCATTGATGGTGCATAACAACATGGCACGCAGAGTGAAGTTTTCTCATATGTCCGTATCCCAAACATGTACCCCTTTGTTTCACAGTGTCATAAGGTTTTTCACCAATGGTGCTAGGTACACATCAATATCGTTCGCAGGTTACTTCGTCCCTTGGATAAGTAATAACATCAAAATATACTTCTGCTCCATACACAGCCAAGAGTCAAGGTTGTACAAGCATACATTCATGGGTCAGGTGCTATGTTGGCTGCTCATGCTACCGAAAGGATTCATTCCATCTATACTCAATCCAAACCTTATATTTCTTGGTTCTACACCAAAGTCTACAACGCATCCTATCAATGTTCTTCCATTTGGTAGAAATAACAGCATGTCTTATCAATGTTCTTGCATTCTTTCAGTTCGCAAATAAACGCTTCAAATGGGGAATTACAGGCAAATATCACAACATCTTAGTAAAAGATCCTTACTTCACCTTGATGCCCTTACCATCATCGTAGTCATTCTTACACTTGTATTGATATGCTTTGCACATCGGACAAACATATAAGTTTGCATACTCTTTACGGTAGAATATATAATCATTCCGACATACATGTATTCTTTCTACTTCCATTCCCAATGAACAAGGAACCTTTTTGGCTTGGTAGATGGTTTTTGGCAATACATTTCCCTTTGGAAGAATGTTCGCTAGGAGACCTAACAATGCCATGAAACTCTTGTCAGACCAAGCATTGCTTGCCTTCAATTTAAGCAGTTCAAGAATGGATGACAATCTTGTGTATTGTGGCTTGCAGCCTAGGAACAAAGGTTTCTTTGAGTCACCCATCAAGCCCTTGAATTTGTCAAACTATATCTTACTATAGTTCCCTTCTACATCGCGTAGCATCTGATCTAGACTATCCTCATGTGACTTATCCTCATCGAAAGATTAAGCCACAACCGACATATCGTTGTCTCTGTCGACGATGTTGTAACTACCTTTCTATATAACCTTCTCTTCATTTTGACTGGTTCAACATGTATATCCCTTTCTAAAATACCTTTGAATCAAGTGAGTTTCAATCTGCATTGAGTTGGTAATATCTTCAAATTATCGTAATCAATGCGCAGACAATACATATATTCCATCCCCTTCTTCAACATTTCCTACTTGTCCACTCTTCTAAAAGCAGACACGCCAATAATGTACTCTTCACTCACATAGTTCTCAACGTATATCCAACTTCGGTCCATCAATCTACACTACGTATGTAACAAATTAGTGTCATACGTATGCAATAAATTAGTGTCAAATTGGATTATTAATGCTATTATAGCAAGCTAACCTAATACTTACATATAATTGTTATTCACCTTAATAAACTGTTCATATCTAAATTAGGTCGATAGCTATGTACATATTATTAATGAAGCAATATATATATCAAGTAAGAATATATTGAAATAAACTAGGAGTAGTGACCCATTCTTAAATTAGAGGAAACTACCAAGGTAGATCTAAACCTTGCTATTATCTCTCTTTATTACAAATCATATAATTAGAAACAAATACAAATATCAAATCACCACGAACAAATTGATCTACAAGCGGAAAACTTTCACCAAACTCCCCAAAATCGGCTGACTCCTTCAATGCAGCGGAATGAAGACAGATCTGTCGGGATCTGTCTGGGTAGGTATTAATTAATAACGTAGCGTATCTTAGATACGTCCAACTATGAACCGTCTGTAATGCATAATTATCACATATGATTCTCATTAAGAACCATCTGTGATAATGGTAGATTTCATATATGGTTATTATTACGAACCATCTGTGATAATTACTTATTATAGACAGTTTACATTAATAACTATCTGTGAATATACATCACATACAGTTGTAAAGTAGAATCGTCTGTGATAAATACACTACAGATTGTTCTAAATGCATTCTCATATATACATAAGTGCAAATTCACATATATGACACATCCTCATATACATAAATGCAATTCGCTTGTTTGAGTGTCTCCCGAACACTCTTCGACTAAACAATAAAGTTGAATTGAGCCAACAGGCTCTCTTCACTTTCTTAAGGGGTCTCGGCAAGGTTGACTTGGTTACCTGTTGCCTCGACTAAGCACTCCAAGTGACGGCAAGCCTCTGGAAGAGATGCAATGTCATTGTGGAGGACTACGTCGATGGCGAGGTTAGGTCGCCAGAAGCGGGAGACCAACCGGAAGACACGGCAGAGGAGGATGTCAAGACGGCAAAAGGTGGCCTTTAATTGCTTTGGCAAATCCTCGGACATAGAACGAAGGACACTGTTGGCACAGTGTCCTTCAATAGCATCCACTAGCGTACGGCCGGCGAGGTGCTCGTACAATATGGCCAGACTGGCCATCAATGTCGACGACAAGGAATAGTAGGGAGCCATTTATTTGTTCCTGAGAGACAAGGAAGGTAGGCAGGTGGCCGGTGAGGTGCTCGTACAAGATCAGTGATGTGGGGATTAATCCTTGGTGACAGACGATCATTTTTATACAACAAGGAATACATTCGACACGTGAGATGAAGAGATGCATCGGGGAGCCGAAATGATCAAAGAGGCGCGCATTGGGGAGATGAAGCGTCATTCATGCGTACAAATACATATCACAACGGTTCCAACTATAAGCCGTATGTGATATGCAACTATCATATACGGTTCATATTAATAACCATCTGTGAACTATCATATATGGTTCTAATTAAAAACCATCTGTGATGTGTGCAATTATCATAGACGGTTCGTATTAATAACCGCTTGTGAACTATCATAGATGGTTATTAACAAGAATCATCTGTGATAGTTACGTATCACACATGGTACGCAATCATGCTTGTAAAACTGTTTGTGATAATTACAGTACAGATGGTTGCCCATGAACCATCTGTGATGAGGCATCAAACATAGTTTGTTATGTAGGAGTGTATGTCTATAACTATATATTTAAGCAACAAGAAAAATTATCAAAAAATAATTTATGATAGATACTATAATGTTCTCTTTTACCTACTTTTAGACATCGATGTGGTATCTCATACTTACATTTAACCATTATTTTAAAATTATATTTTTAGTAAATATTACTTGTTTCAAAAAAATTAGTATCTCTCAAAAAAAATATGTTGGTATAAATTGTAAAAACAATGATATGGAAATACCTTTGATGAAAATCTAATAATATCATTTCTACATGGCAAATCAAAATATTTTTTTCTACTACTGACTAAAGTGTACAAGTTTAATTACACATTTTCTAAGACAAGTAAAAGGCAAAATAAGTAGTAATATCATAAATCTTAGAAATGCATGAGTACTACTAGATACTAACAGGTAAAGTTGAATCTTAAGGCATCTCAAACTATGGCGCCGTCCAACCGGCGTCTACTTCTCGCTTCCTGAACTTGAAAGTGGTTTGGAACGGGTGGGTTTCTGTGGCAGCTTCTAATAAGTCGCGTCCTATGTGACCGAAGCCACTGGCAACCGAAAGGATAAGGCTGAGCACCGACACTTCTCATGCACACGTTATTTGTCGCCACCTTTCCCCACTCCTCGCTCTCACGCTATCCAGCAAGGAAGCTACCGTCCGCAGCTTCCACCTCCGTCGTTGCCGCCGTCCTCGCCTCTGGCTGCCGCACTGAGGTGTGTTGATGGTGCTTCCAATTTGTTGTATATGCTGTTTCTTCCTTTCAATTTCTTGCTTCATATTTTCGTCATGGGTTCTTGTGTGAGACCACATGGTGGTCATTCCATTATTGTAATGAGCAATTGACTTTTAGTTCAAAGAGTTTGTAGGATTTAAGTTTGGTTTTTGAGAGTTTGTAAATTTTCAGTTGCTTCTATTGCTAGCGGTATGACCGACATTAGGGCTGCGGTCATACCAGCCAGGAGCAGTCTAACCACTGGGCGGTTGAGCTGTGGTTAGACCGACATGAGAGCTTTGGTCTGATCGGTCGGGTGTAGTAGTACTAGGCTTGAATGGTAATTGGACTAGGGTTGCGGTACAACTAGATTCTAGTTAACAATAGCTATTTTTCAGAGAGCGTATTTTTGGGTGTCACGCTTGGGGAGGCGACGGTATGTCCAGCCTTGGGTTGGTCACTACTACAGAAAGGCTAATAGTAGACGCCAAATCACAGACGGTTTTGTGAAACCGTCTGTGATGTACACTATTACGAGCGGTTTTAATTTGAAGGCCGTCTGTGGTATTTAATGGCGGGAAAAGGAGTATCACAAAGCGGTTCTTACCTCTGAACCGCTCGTGATATTCGATATCACGCGGTTTTATAATAAAACCGTCGTGATATTCAGATTATCACGCAGCGGTTTTATTATAAAACCGTCTGTGATACTGGAATATCACAGACGATTTTTTTATTAAAAACCGTCTGTGATATGTTTCCCGCCTTGCAATTCCCCAAAATTTCATAATTTCCCGCCTGAGTCCGAGTAGGATTCAGTTTTGACACACCTTCAGTAAAACGGGCATAACTTTTGCATACGGTGTCCGTTTTCGACGTTCTTGTACTCGTTGGAAAGCTAACGACGAGACCGATCCAAAAAAAATGACTAGCTTGTGCTAGTCAACCTCCAAGACCCCGAAAATCGGCCATCTTTGGACCTAAACCTGCGTCGCAAGTTTTTGGTTTCTGTTTTTGCCCTTTTTCTTGGTTTTATTTTCGGAATTTGGATTTTTTCTTCAACTGCAAAGTTGTAGATCTCGTCGAAACCTTTCAAATGAGTATATATAAACTATATAAACATTTGCTATTTTATCTTTGCAGACTAGTTGTTTATATTGCATCGGTATATAAAATTTGTGCTTCAATTCACAGACGGTTCTATATATAGAACCGTCTGTGATATTCATTCATCACAGACGGTTCTAGCCAATAGAACCGTCTCGTGATAATCGACCACTGGGCCCGTCAATCCTCCTCACACCACGGATCGTAGCTCCGCCTCTCTTTTCCCGCGCCCAAAATTTCGAACTCCCGCCTCTCCCTCCCCTATAAATATTACCAAAACCCAGCCTCCTTGCTAGTTTCCTCCTCCTTGCCGTCCTTGTTCTCCTCCTCTTGTTGTTCTTCTCCTCCTTGCTATCCTCCTCCTTGCTGTTCTCCTCCTCCTTGCTGTCCTCCTCCTTTTAGACGACGCACACGTCAATGGGAGGCAAGACACCGCAGAAGCAACTAGCTCGTGCCAAGGCAGCGCTCAATCAACACCGACGATGGTGGGCGTCAAAGACATCCAGCTCGCGCGCTGCATCAGGGGCGAGAAGGCCTAGGCATAGATGATCTTTGCTTTTCTCTGTTCTTGTTGTGTTAGCTAGATGAGCAACCTATTTGTTGTTCTCCTCCTTTTTATTGTTTGTTGTTTGTCTGTCTATCCTTGTAATGGTAGACTCTAATCTTAAAATGTGTACTGTGTTTCATACTGTATTTGCTTGTTCTCATTTCAATTAATTGATTTGCGAAATGGATGTTTTATGTTTGTGAAATGAATTGAGATGTGAATTGGATGTATACATGTACATGTTGATCGCTTGTTTGAGAGCATGGCTAGCATTTCCGAGGCTAGCCAATAAGCGTAAATAGATTTAGGGGTAGAAGAGAATAGCATGAGCGGTTTTAGTTAAACCGCAAATGCAGTGATTATAGCTATCACGATGGTTTTTACTCAAAACCGTCATGATGATCGATATCCTGACGGTTTTTAACTAAAAACCGTATGTGATTATCGACTATCGCGACGGTTTTACTCAAAACCGCTGCGTGATAGCGATAATCCTGACGGTTCAAAACCGCTGTGATGACCTTCGATTATCACTGACCCATAAATACAGACGGTTCACAAAATCGTCTGTGATGACGTTTTCGAACCGTCTGTGATGACCTTTTCTGTAGTAGTGGGTGGTCATACTGGCCAGGTCTCGACAATTTGACCAGCATAGATGCCATGGTCAGACTGGTCCCTTATTCCCGGGGTGAGCAGGGGTAGTCAGACTGGCCTAAGGCTAGCGGTCTGACCGACATGGTGGATGTGGTTTGACAAGTCTCTGGCTATGTGTGCTGGGTGTGCGCGCATAGGTTTAAGGTTTGGTCCTAGAGTTTAGGATCAGTGGTTTGTGTGCATACATTATTCATGGTGCATTGTATGGACTAATGTGAGTCAAGTTGTAAAGAACTTGTGTCCAGAAATGGTTACTTGGTGTATTATTGTGCATGTAGCTTGGAGGTAGTTATAGTCAATGGCGAGGAGACCGGGACTGGGTTGGGGATAACTAAGGTCCAGAATGGTCATGGATGTCATGAGGGATAGTTGGGCTCAAACAAGGCACAAGATAGATAAGGACCATGAAAGGTGAAATTTGAGCAAAGACCATGATATATTGGAGAAGCAAATCATGCTTTGCAGTGGTGCTTCCGGGATGGAAGGTTTAGAGGTAAGTGTTAATGTATCATTAATTGGGCATATTGATGATTTTATCTTGTACGGTGCTGTATGATGATTTGCTTGTTATTGTTGGTTGTAATGCTTCGGAGTTATGTCATAGTGAGGCGGCTAATACCAGACTAGGCGAGGGGCACTGATGAGGACATTTTTTATACTAGTGTATCGTCCATCTCTTCAAATGTACAAGATGATGAAGACATTCCAACAGTCACATACATATGCAACGCCTATGCTTGATTTCGATGATAAGGTGAATCCGTTCTATAGTACATTTTATTTGGTAAAAGTGCATTGATGCTACATATAGTTTAACTCTTAACTGTAGAGATGCTGCTAATTTACAAGAATTAATGAAAAAATGGCATTCAGTGGGAGGCGAGGGAGAAAGGGGCATCACCAGATCATATGTTGCTGGCTTCATGGTACCAAGAAAAAGAAGGTCGAAGCCAATACAAGGAAAATGTGCATGTGCGTTGCATGTGTGCATGGATAGGGAATTGAGTGCGTGCAGCTAGCTTCAGTTTCTTTAGGGATCATTAAACTACTTCTCTCAGGGGTATTATGGGTGGGTTCAAAAGTGTTTATTTGTGGTTTATATTTGTACTATTTACGACAATTAGTTTTTAAACGGTATGTTTTTAAGACGGAGTTAATAGGAATATTTAGTAAAAAAATATACTGAGTTTAGCTATACCTGCTAAAATCACATGTAACTATTTTTCTATGAATACTACCTTTCACAAATAACCAGAATTTAAATATTTAAATAATAAACTATTAGTTCAAAAGAAGCCATCTTATAATTCTCCAACGTGACTTTGGTCACTCTAGAAATAAAGAGTCTATGCATACATACGGACCATGCAAAAAGATGACGATCGGCTAGCTAGGTAGCCCATTCTTGCGACAAGTCAAGAAAGAAAAGTCGCCTGGTTCCTGTACGTGACGTGAACTTCCGTGGGACCCAGGACGTGACTCCGTGGTCAACGAGATTCCTCAGTTGCGTCCATGCAAAGAAGCCGCGCCTCAAGCCAGGACCAAGAAGCCGCGCAAGAAAGGAGGGTCCGGATGCTTTGGAAAGCAAGAGAGGTCTCTGGATTTGGTTCGGGTCTGTCTATTATATGTGAGTTTGTTTTGTGCGTGTTAGCTACGAGTTTCTGAATTGAATGCGTGTGTTAGATTAGGCCTTAGGCCGTGTACGTGGGAGATTTATGGCCGCACCCCTTGGTGGCAATATGAGGCCAAGGCCTTAGGCCATTGTAAAAAAAAGATCAAATTATTTAGATTAAAACTTTTGTTTTTGATTTAATGGCTTATGCTACAACGCTGTCAATAGAATAGAGAGATTCAATATGAATATTATCACCATTTATCTTGTGATTTCCTCGTGTTTTTGCTGGAAAAACACGTCTACTTTTACGTAGCCGAGTAGACAAGGATTAAAGCATGTGGTTGAACGAATTCTTTTGTCGTAGGTTGCTGTATCGAGATAGTGGTTGGTGCCATTGGTTCATCAGGTTGCACAGATCCAAAATTATACTTGAGTCTACGTTATAAAGGTTGAGCACCCCGTATCAGGTGCTCAGGTCCAGGATTTGGACTAGGATTAGGAGGAGCTGAGGTCCTAACTAGGCTCAGGGAGGAGATGAGATCCCATGGGATCAGGGAACCGCTAGAAGATGACTAAAGCTTACGGGGTGGTTATAAACTGAGAAGATAAGAAGCTAGAGCGGGAGTTACCGGTAGTGGACATGACGAGCAACGACAAAGTGGATCAGGACTAGGCACAGGGAGGACCTGAGCTTCGGACTAGGTTTAGGGAGGAATCGAGGCCCTGTGAGGTCATGGAAGCCAGGTGTCGTCATGGTGAAAGTGAAGCATGTGGTGCATCGAATGACTTAGGTCCGTTTGCAAGCGAGAACGGCTTGGTAGGATCTAAATGTGTAAAATGCTTGGCAGTAAGTCATTGAGTCCATATAGAAGATGGCAAAGCATGTGTGATGCTTTGTGGTAAAGGAAGTAGAAAGCTTCGTTCACTACTGCAGAATATGTCATCACAGATAGTTCAAAAACATCATCACAGATGGTTTAGTGAGCCGTCTAAATTTATGGGTCAGTAATAATATAAGATCATCATAGACGGCTTTTGAACCATCTATGATGCAGTATTTCATAGATTGTTTCAACTCCAAATCATCTGTGATAGTCTACTATCACAGACGATTTGTAGTTGAAATCGTCCGTGATATAAGACTTATCACAGACGGTTTCAACTACGAACCGTCTGTGATATTTAAATATCACGGATAGTTCATTGTTGAAACCGTTTATGATAAATCTTATTTCAGAGACTATTTCAGCTACAAACCGTCTGTGATAGTAGAAATCATGGACGGTTTGTAGTTGAAACCGTCTGTGATATTCTTTTCTATTCACAAATCTATTTCTATTAGTTGGTTAGCCTCAGGAAATGGTAGCCATGCCCTCTGAAACAAATATATCAACATAGTATATATATACATCTAATTCACATTCATTCATTTCTGAAAGAAGAAATCCATTTCACAAATCAATTAACTGAAATGAAATAAATTGTCCATCCATGAACAAATATATGTACACATAAATAATTAAGCCCAATCTTATCCCAATGAAATTTGTTATACATTGTGGAATTCCCCATCTTCTTTTAGGACTTTAGACCACAAGAAGCACACATACTGTCCTCGAATCTCTGAGAAGTCGGGCTGTTTCAACGAAGTTGTAGCGATGGACATAACTTGTCGGTAGGAAGATCAATGTTGTGCATACATATGTAAATTGATAAGTATGAATAATTATCGCAAGATTGACAAATTAACTTGAGGATCAATATTGATCTTCGCAGAATCGACGAGTAGTTACATGTTATGGCAAACATAGAATCCATAGGTGTTACCTGGCAGCTGCTGGTGGCACTGCAAAAATAGAATTTGTTAGTTCGACATGCATTACTACGAAGTGTTATATAGGATTAATGTGTACAAGCGAATACCGAAAAATGTAGATCATGTCACAGGGTGTCCATCTTTTTGGATTTTCATACCTTTGCAACATACGTGGCAAATGACCTACGTGATTCCAAGAAGATAGCCTTAGTCAATGGGATGGAAAGACTACAATAGAGTTATCCATGGAGGAAATGTGTTTACCTGTCGATTAATTGTTGGACAACTGTAAAGTCGGTTTTGGTCCTCTTTAGGGAATTAAGGTATATTACCTTGTTCCGTTTTGATATAATTAAAAGTAAAATCCAGTGGAACCTACACAGGTATGTCATGGTCACTAAACCTAAGTTCATGTTACTTATAAAGTACAAATCAACAAGTATAACCACTAGTGCAGCACTTACCCATGGTTGTAGGACATAAGTATAAATTCCTTGTTGTGGTAAGCCTCCAATGCATTCGTGATGTAATTCTCAACGAATGATGCATCCTCGTTAATGGTATCCATGGCGATCAAGCATAGGTTGAGAAAACCAATCGGTGATTTCATTACTCTAGCTTTAGTCACTATGTATCTATATATACACATACAAAAGCCAAGAGTTAGATATGACATTTATTGATATTACATGAACATAGACCATGATTGTACACACTTATAGTGTTCAGCATCGAATGAGTGAGGCGTCGAGGGCATTGAGTGTGTAGAGATCCAATAAATCCTCGAAAGTCACCGTGAATACATAGTCATGAACATTGTGCTGAAAATGATCCGGCGTCAACTTGACAGTGAAACCCGAGCGCCGTTATTCCTCTTACTTGTTAGCCTATTCCACGTACCATGCATGCAATCTCTAGCAAGCTAGTCCTAGGGTTAGGAGGCACTCTTTTGGGTGACCAATGGCTCTCCTAGCATGACTTTTTGGGCCAATGGCAAGTAGGGCATCTCATCATCGGTCTTCTTCAGTTTTCCCTTGTCACCTCGGCTGTAGATCGACTTCATAGTAGTCGACTAGGCCTGAGATGTAGATGCATGGTGTCCTTGCTGCGTCTGTGCAAGTAGCTCTGGTGCAGATAGCCCCAGTGGACTTGGCACTAGTGCAAGTAGCTTTGGTGCGGGTCGCTCTTATGGAATTGGCACCAGTGAACATTGCTCCTGTGGACTTGGCACCGGTGTAGGAGTCTCTAGGTAGATGTCTCTCTTGGGCCACTGGATGAATATTCCAATAGCTTACCCTAGAGTCACAACCTCATCGTTTGGGGGTTTGTAGTGGGACGGCCTTGCAATTGGCATGAACACCGTCCATATTCACTTTTACAAAACCTAGCGCTAGAGATAAATTGTGAACCAAGACCCTAGACCCAGATGCATACGCCTGGCCCCAAGCATCCCACAGGGCAACAAAGGCATATCTCACTTGGAGCTTACACTTCATAGCCACCTACATAACAATACAAAATTAGCTACTCCAACATGCCTATCAGTGGATTGAGAATTCTAGAGATAATAATTATTACCAGGATGTTATCAATAGGAAATTGGTGGTTGCTCTCCAAGGTAGAGTTGGACGCGCAGCTACTCCGATGGTTGGGGGGCTGCCTACCACAGGAGCGGCGGGGGCTTTCTTTTGATTTTTTGAGATGCTATATCTTTCTATCTGATCTTTGACATACCTTCGCATCTCATCTCTAAGGGATATTGTAATGTCCTCTCATAGCCGTGCCTCATGCTCGGCTTTGACTCTTTTCCTACTTCGGTACGCTTCGGAGTCCTATGAGAAACCATGTTTCCAAGGAACATAAAAATCAAGGCCTCTCATGCGACCTGGGTGCTCTTTGTTTCTCAGGGCCATGGAGAGTATATCTCTCCCTGACTACTTGGAATGCGCCTTCGGAAGATTCAACACTCAGTGCTTCCTGCAAGAGCCCGACATGTCATTTCAATTCCTATGAAGTTATGGAGTAATTACAAACTAGGTAGTTTGATATCTTATCAGGCGGTGGGACACTTCCTCGTATGTTGGGTTTCGAAAGGAGATGGCCCCCAACAACACGGTAGATGACCTTGCTCTTATTCAATTTCAGGTGTGCTCATCAGGGATCCCGGCAAATAGCAGGGTAGTGTCCCGCAGGATTACCTGCTTATCCTCCTTCCTCCATTGCGGGATTTACCCGCATACCAAGTGGTTCTGAGTCTATGTGGGTGCATGTTTTTTGCTTGAAGGGTCTTGTGCGTCGCATTTTCACCCCTAAAATTATCTGTCATCTTGATCTGCACAAACCCTTCCCATTGCAGTTCCAGGAATGGATACTTGTGTAAGGGCATCAAATCCTTCTCCAAGTATTGCTTAACAAGCTGGCTCTTGAAGTTCTTCTACACTTTGCACGCTGCTAGCAATGCATGTCGTCATATGGAGGCCTGGTGTTCTTCTAGGATATCGAATGATCGTAAAACTCCCATCAGCAGCTCACTTTTCTGAGCTCTGGTCACCTTCTTTCACGAATCGAATGTGATCTCAATCTATTCCTGTGCAACTATTCTGACTATTCTCCAGAATGTAGACACTGCTTGGCGAGGATCGAGAGGGGTCCCAAACAGATCGACCTCCGTGATGGTCCTTTTCCTTTTTGGGATTTTCTAGAGGGTAGTGCATCACATGCATCAGGTGAACATGTTGGAGAATAAGCAGATGACATCTTCAAAAGATAATAGAATTGAGCAATATGAAAATGACCTGAATATATATATGTGTTATCTCTTGAAACATATAAACTATTCAAGTCATTAACATACGGCAATATGCTGAATAGTACATAAAAGTAGGCATAAAAAATCTGCATAATGCAAAGATTAAGAAGTGTGTTTTTGTTCTAAGGTGAGGAGTTGCACAAGTTCCAAACTTGGCCTTCTTCCGCTTTTGTCAATATTTCAATTATCACAATGACAATTTCTCAAAAATTATACTAGATTGTCTAATTGAATATTATCTTAGTGTAGTATCAATGTCAAGAGTATGCAGAACCAATATATATTTGGCAAAGCCAAAGGATAGTAATAAGCAATACTGAGCAGAAAACTAAGGACTAGCTATTGACAAAGCTACCGACTGCACAAAAGTATACAACTAGCAAATGTGAATTTAAACTAGCAAAATAATCATATATTCTTACTGAGATTTTAATCTTGACAAATTTCCTCATTGAGCAATCAAAAAGCCACAATCTATCATGCAATAGTTCTCCCACTACCAGTCAACAATTAAGAACATAAAGTAAAACTCATTATGCGGCTCAGGGAGGCGGCGTGCTCGGGGGAGGAGGAGAGCTCGGGGGAGGCGGCACGCTCAGGGAGACGGCGTGCTCGGGGGGAGGAGGAGAGCTCAGGGGAGGAGTGCTCGGGGAGGCAACGTGTTGGGGGAGGCGGTGCGCTCAGGGGAGGAGGAGAGCTTGGGAAAGGAGGAGTGCTCAGGGAGGCCGCATGCTCGGGGGAGGAGGCGCTCTCGGGGAGGCGGCGTGCTCGGGGAGGCAGAGTGCTCGGGGCCACGGCGCACTGGGGGGAGGAGGAGAGCTCGGGTGTAGTGTTAGTACAGTGGTGAAAATACTAGAGCGCAATATATATAGGGGAATAATCACAGATGTTTCTACTTCAAAACCATCTGTGATATATATTATCACAAACGGTTTTAAATAAAAACTATCTGTGATAATTAAGCATCACAAACGGTTCTAAAATAGAACCATTTGTGATAGTAATCGTCATAGATGGTTCTAAATAAAAACCATCTGTGATGATCCTCACTGCCATCACACATTCTCATATACATAAATGCAAATTCACATATATATCACACATTCTCACACACACATATAAATGCAAATTCACACACACACACACACGCGCGCGCGCGCACACACACACACACATATATCACACATGCTCATATACATAAATGTAAATTCACATATATATCACACATTCTTATACACATATATGCAAATTCACATGTATATCACACATTCTCAAACATATATTTATAAATGCAAATATAGAACATATGACACATAAACATTTCATTCATCACTCTACTTGCTTATTTCTTTTAAAAATTAGCCATTCATGATGATCGACGTGTATGTAGCCACTTTTGTCACGCTCTTCCTCTACTCTTATGCCATTTTCAAAAGGAGGCAACTCATTAAATTGATTGTATTCTTCCTCGTCCACTACATTGTCAACTCTGATAATCCTTCTTTTTCCCATAAAGAACTACGTGGCGCTTCTTATTTGCCTGGTCGATTACATAGAAAACTTGAATAACTTGGTTAGCAAGTATGAATGGTTCGTCTTTGTATCCGACACATTTTAGGTCAATGGTAGTGACACCGTACTTGTCGACCTTTACCTATGGGTGATGGACCCAACGACACCGAAACAAGGGGATTTTGAAAAGCACGTAGTCGAGCTCCCAAATCTTCTCTATGACCCATAGTAGGAGTTCCTCAACCCATCGGTACTGAATGCATCTATACTGCTGTTCTGGTTAGTGCTCTCTACATCCTGAGTTTGTGTATAGAATATGTACCCATTTATATCATATCCTTGCTATGTCACAACTATAAATGTTAGCTCTTTTGCCAACCATGTCAGCATATCACTTGATGAGCTCCTAGCGAATCGCTCCTTCAACCATTGGTTGAACCAACTGTTGTGTTGTCTCATGATCCAAACATCCGGCCATTCTGGATTCTATTGTCGAAGCACGTCCTTGTGCTGGTCGATATATGAAGACACTTCAGTCATGTGTTACAAGACTGTGAAATGGGCTTGACCATAAGTATCCATATTTGAAGTGATTGCTTTCCTTCTAATAGTCCTGATACCCTTGAGCCTCCCCTCATGGCGAAATCGAGTTACACCTATCAGTTCAATCTGAGCCATGTAATCAACACAGAACTCAATGACCTCTTCGATTACATAACCTTCGACGATGCTGCCCTCCGGGCGAGATCGATTCCGTACATAGAACTTAAGAATTCCCATGAACCTCTTGAATAGGTACATGCTACGTAGGAATATGTGCCCACATATTTTTATCTCCCACATAATGTGAACAATGAGATGGATGATGATATCAAAAAACGATTGAGGGGAATACGTCTTAAGATGACATAGAGTCATCACCACCTCATCCTACAGAGCATCTAATCCTTCGGGATCGATGACTTTCTAAGCAATTATGTTAAAAATAATATAGCCTCATGATTGTCTCTCGGACCTTGATTGGCAAAATTTTTCTAATTGCAATAGGGAGCATCTGAGTCATCAGCACATGACAATCATGAGACTTCATGCCAACTAACTTGAAATCTTCCATCGAAACAAATTTTTTCATTTTGGTGGAGTAACCAAACGGAACTTTCACACCATGCAAGCACTGGTACAGTTCAGTTCTATCAGCCTTGGACAAACTGTAATAAACAGGGGGAAGGTAAATTCATCCTTTATTGGTCTTTGTCGATGCTAACTCAGGCCTGATGTCCATATCAACCAAGTCAAGTCGTGCGTTGACACCATCCTTTATTTTTTTCACGAATGTTCAGTAAGAGACCAATCAAGCTGTCACATATATTATTCTCTAAACGCATGACATTGATGCAATGGCGAACTTTTAAGTGCTTCCAATAAGGTAAGTCCTAAAATATTGATCTCGTCTTCCAGATGTTCTTCTCACGGGTCATCGATTTACACCCCTTTTTGAGCACAACATCTAAATCCTTAACCATATTATAGATTTTTATTTCCGCTTAAATGTCTTGGAGCTGAACTGTCCTCCTCTCTGTCAAATTGTTTCTTCATTCTGCGGTATGGGTGAGCCCTCCGAAGGAACCTGCGATGACGCATGTATATAGTTTTGTGTGAGTGCTTTAGCCACATACTCTCACGTTCATCTAAGTAGTGAGTACAGGCTTTGGCCCCTTTTGTACTCTGGCCCGACAGGTTAGCAAAGGTAGGACAATCATTTATGGTGCAAAACAACGAATGTAATGTTAAATTCTCTTGTTTGTACGCATCCCATATCTGTACCCCTTCGATCCACAGTATTTTTAGATTTTCCACCAACGATGCTAGGTACACATCAATATCATTCTCAGGTTACTTCGGCTCTTGGATAAATATTGACAACAAAATATACTTTCACTTCATACACAACCAAGGAGAAAGGTTGTACATGCAGAGAGTCACGGGGCAAGTGCTATGCTGGCTGCTCATGTTACCGAAATGATTCATTCCATCTGTACTCAATCTGAACCTTATGTTCCTCGGTTCTGCACTGAAGTCTACAACCTCCTATCAATGCTTCTCCACTTGGCGAAATTAGCAAGGTGTCTTAGCATTCCATCATTCTTACGCTCCTCCAAATGCCAACGCAGCAATTTTGCCTCCTTTGGGTTTGCAAAAAATTGGTTCAAACGTGGAATTACAGGAAGATACCATACCACCTTAGCAGGAGGTCCTCTCGTCACCTTTATTCCCTCGCCGTCATCTGATTGATTCTTATGCTTGTGTCGGGAGGCATGTACACCAGCATGCATACATGTTTGCATACTCTTTACGGTAGATGATACAATCATTCGGACATGCATGTATTCTTTTTACTTCCATTCCCAATGGACAAAGAACCTTCTTAGCTTTGTACGTAGTTTTGGACAACTCGTTTCCCTCAAGAAGCATGTCCACTAAAAGACTTAATAGTGTCATGAAACTCTTGTTGAACCAACTATTGCTTGCCTTCAATTTTAGTAATTCAAGCATGGCTGACAAACTTGCAGCATGTGAACAAAGGTTTCTCTGAGTCCTCCATCAAGCCTCGAAATTTAAAATACTCTCTCTTATCATAGTTTCCTTCTGCATCACGAAGCATCTGATCCAGATTGTCATCATGCAGTCTATCCGAATCAGAACCATAATCACCTAATACTAAAAAAGTGATAGTGTGTGGAACTGAGACGTTGGCCTATATGGTTTAAGCCAAGAATGTGCTGAAAATATGAAGTGAATCAAATGTTGATTCACTAATTGGTTAATGGGTATACGCACTTTGTGAGTGAAACCAATTAGAGGGGCTAGTTAGGATTTCTTGTGTGCCTCTACTATAAAATGGTGGGAGGGGTGGTTTAGGGATAAGCCGTCTATGCCAAGTAGATGAGAGTTAGAGTTCTTGAAAGAACCTCGTGGGAGATGTGAGAGGCTCTTGTGGCTGAGGTTTTTATCATCCTTAGACTTTGTGTATACTTAGGGAGTGGATATAAGCATTCATCTCCAAGTATCAATATATCTACCAAATTCATCCAAGTCCTTCTCTCTTGTGTTCAAGTGATGAAATCTTGATTTGGCTTAGTTTTTTATGTTTCCTCTTCCCTTCTTGATCTTGTTTTATGCCAAGGATATGTAAGTGATAAAGATATCTCTTAGAGACTAAATCTCATCTATCTAGACACTTGTATTGGCAAGTTCTTATATTTGCCCAATTTTGCCTCAAGAAGTGGTGTTTTGGGGTTTTGGTCTTGTGGCCATTTTGGCTTAAGCTTGTATTGTGATCTAGTTTACAATGACATATGACCCATCCAAGGTCATCTAGAGCATCAAGAACTCACAAGCAATAGTAAATGGAGGTTCCTTCTTTTGCTTAGTTTTGGCACAACCTTCTTTGTTTTGGATAAAGGTTAAAACTTTGATATTGATTTTCATGATTCATGATTGTAATAGATTCCTAATATTCTATAGAAGGTGTATACCAAGTTTCAGGTCATTTGGAGCTATGGATCAAAAGTTGCATCGTTTCTTGGTATGAAATCACGCTGATTTTAAGTTCTTTTCGAAGGGGCCAGTCATACCACCCATGGACCAGTCGGACAACACTAGGCTGGTCAGACCACATGTTGACCTATGCTCATATCACTCCCTAGTCATGCTGGCCAGTGCTCTGTTGTCATACCACTTAAAGAAGATTTCACTCTTTTGGCTCGATTTTTCTTGGAGCTTTTCTTGTGAGTGTTTGGTATATGATCCTTATAGCTTCTCTTAGATATTAGAGTGAAGAGTTTGTCCATCTCCCTGGGAAATATTTTGGAAATCCTCAAATTTTATTTGGGCTCCAATTCACCCCCTCTAGTCATTGTCATCGGTCCAACATCTTACTTCCAATTGGTCGAAGATGCCATTTCTTCCTATAATTTGTTCAAGATGCCATGTATTGCTTAGCTTTGTTGAACATGGCATTAGTTGTTGGTTTCTTTATTTCTTGCTCATATTTGCTTCTTCCACATCGGCGCATATGGACAAGGCTGTGGCTATGTGCACAACACAACGTCTTCTAGGAGATATGCAGGGAGGAGGTCATCATGCACAACTAGCCTTTTGGGTGTCTCAACATGAAGTGTTACAATAAATTTTGCTAGAAATTTGTCGAGCATACTGGCCGAACATACCTACGAAAGAAAGTAAAGAACAAGTGGAACAACCTCAAAATGGTACTACGCCGCATGCAAGACCTTGAAGCAACACGCGTCAAGCCATGGCGTCGATCCAGAGATTGGATTATCACCGTCGACGACCAGTGGTGGGCATAGGCTACCATGATGAGTGTCATGTGTTATGAAATGCATTTTCTCCACACGGCACCATCGCTTAGTTCTTGCCTTGCCCATTTTTTTGGTTTTTGCAGGGGAAGGCCGCCATGCTCAATTCAAGAAAGGTCCCCTTGAAAACAAGGAAATGATGGACATCATGTTCGGCACTATGACCTGCACAAGAGAGCACTCATTTGTGCCTGATGTCAACACACTGACTCGAACAACGAAGAGGACACCCCATAGCATCCATGGTGACAACATTGGATTGCCACAAGGCAAGCGGCCATGGCTATCCTCGTCCCTGTCCACTGATATCATGAAGGCAAAGGCCATTGACTATTATGCCAAGCTAAAGCACCTCATTGACCTATACGAAAAGACACACAACACTGGCACACGTGTGTTAGGTGTGTGCACCACTTTCCCCATGTGCTATCCAACAAGGAAAGAAATGGCATGGCTAATGACATTGGCCAAGGAACACTACTATGCTAATCAATTGTTCATGAAGAAAGAATGGTGTGGCAGCTTTCTCACCATGAAAATGGATGAGGGACGGCTATGGTCGATAAGGAGGGCATGGGACCAACTAAAGAATTAGCCTTGAGCAATGCCATTTACATTTTTGTCATCGTGCCATTAAGCTCATTTAAGTTTGGACGTTACTTTAAGTTATTTTTTCACATTACATAAACTACATTTCATACTTGTATCATGCACTATTTAATGTTATGCTCTATTTGTTTCGGATTGTTCACATTATTTAATAATTGCATGATGTTGTTGAGTCAACTTTTGGGGTTTAATTCGATAACTAAATGTTCCTCATTAAATTTGACAACTGAACATCCCTCAGTTACTCATTTTGTGCAGAGATGATCACGATAGGTGATGGTGGTGGAGGTAGCAACGACGAAGAAGGTTTCACTAGCTCTTTCATGTTGTAGGCTTATGCTGCCTTCGCATGTGTAGACGACGATACAACTTCGTCATCTAGGACCCCATTGAGAATTCTTATCATGACCAAAATTCAATGGGTGGAACTGCAATTGGCCATCGATTAGTGATGCTATGATATTTTTAGGATGCACATGTCAGTGTTTAATAGGCCGCATGACACTCTTGTTGTTAACTATGGCCTGAAGTCTACTATACAGGTTTTCTCCAGAAAAGCACTTGCATTGTGACTCAACAAAAACTATTAGCAAAAAGTTATCACATGTGCTAAAGTGCATGAACTGATTGGTTGCAGAGAACATTGCACTTGTTGATTCAATATTCCAGAATGTGCATCTAAGGCTATTGCAATGAAGATTCTATTCACACTTTCGTAACTGCATAGGGGCACTCGATGGGACCCATGTGCAAGTCATAGTCCAATTTGAGGAGCACTCTATGCATTTCAACAAGCATGGGTAAACCAGTCAGAATGTGCTCGTGGACTGTGACTTCGATGCCCGGTTCACTTTTGTGTGTGCCGATGGCCCCGATCTATGCACGACGCACGTGTCTACAAGAAACACGCCTGAAATATGAAGATTGGTTCCCACATCCACTACAGGTATGGTCAATCAGTGTACATTCTATCATGTACTACTTTATGTACATAACACAAAAATGACATTTCTCATATGGTTTTTGCAGGCAAGTACTACATCATGGACTTTGGGTACGCAAATAGGCCAGGGTACCTAGCTCCATATCAAAACCATATATATATATATATATATATATATATATATATATATATATATATATATATATATATATATATATATATCATATTTTAGAGTTCAAAAATAGCAGCCACCCCGACAGGATGTAGGAGGTCTTCAACTTCCATCACTCCTCCCTGCACAACGTTGTTGAGCACACATTTGGCATGTGCAAGATGAAGTGGCGTATTCTGGAGAACATTCCTAGCTATAACGCACAAAAGCAGAAGGTGGGCATTACATAACATCCTTTTGGACTGCGAATTGCCTGACGTAGGTTTTGCTAACCTAGTAAGGCAAGATGGAGCGAATTCAGGTCTAGGACAAGGCGTTGTACCCCATGTGGACATGGTATGTGATGCGATCACAGTGTCGTTGGTGGCTTGACGTAGGTGCCATCGCGGCCTCCTAAAATTATTCTTCTATATAAATTACAAATGTCCACATGTCACATGAAATGTTTGTAAGCCACTCTATATTTGAACATGGACCCAATGTTCGTTAATGGTTTTGTTACGTACCACATTCTGAAGTGTCAGATAAAACCCATTGAAAATCATCTCAGCAAAAATCAAAAGCCAACAACCGAATTAAACACCCCTAGATTCAGGCACTATAGAGCCATTTTAGCCAAAAGCTATAGCCAAATTGAACATGACCTATGTCTCTTAGGTTGTCTATAGAACCTTCCGTGTCACCTGCAGACAGTAGTATTATAGCTAGGTAGCTTCTTCAACCTATATATTGTCTCTAATTTTTTTTCCTTGGCACTAACCCTCGCACACTCTAAGTCACCTTTGGTCTAATTTTTTTTTATCCCGTCTTCTCCCACACTCTTCTCACTATAATGTGTGTTGGATCACTATAATGTGTGTTGGAGAGACAACCTCCAATCCAATGCAATTTGTAGCCATCATTTGCATGAGAATCGACTCGAACTTTTATGCTCTCTCTCCTTCTTCTCACCTCCACAGCTCCACCTTAA
Organism: Dendrocalamus sinicus; assembly: GCA_036346575.1. Taxonomy (NCBI): domain Eukaryota; kingdom Viridiplantae; phylum Streptophyta; class Magnoliopsida; order Poales; family Poaceae; genus Dendrocalamus; species Dendrocalamus sinicus. The sequence continues at coordinate 5,264,697 of CM070653.1, read as the reverse complement.
TTCAAGTTTGACGCAGCTTCCCTAAAAAAATGGTATTAGAGATGCCTTCAAAGACCATGCAACAGAAAATAAATAGTTCCTCAAGCAAACGTCATTTACATGATCACCTTGTAACGCTACACAACTAAAGTCTTGATACATAAGCTTCTTTCATAAGCCAATTTCTTAAAGAAAATAATAGAAACAAATATTCTTGTGTAGTTCGTACAAGCAGGTCCTATGAAGTGTGAACTAAGAGCAATGCAGTGTATGTTTTTTTAGGAATCTATGGAAGGGGAGTTCCCCTCCTGAACATAAATTGATTATGGAAAGGACAATAAAAGACATGACACAACAGTTCTTGTTAAGCAATTCTTTGGTTGTGTTTACAAGTGGGAATGGGTAGGGAAATAGAAGGTGTAGCTACGGCGAACTATGCCGAACTATAGCAAATTACAACAGTAGCGCCACAAAAGAGCAAAACAAACAACAAGACAAACCGGAGGCACAAGAAACCACCGTTTCTAAAAGCACAACACCGTCAAGCAAATTCAAATTTCAAAGCCCAGGCCAAGAGCTAGGTCAACATCAAAAGCATGCTGCCCAACATATTTGTAAACTAGAGTTTGATACAAAAAAGCACCCGCATGACTGTCTAAGATTTAGTCGCACGTACACAAAGTTGATATATAGCATAAGTAAAGAATACATTAGTAAACTAAAGTTTGATATAAAAGTACAATTGAACATTCAGAAGCAGTTTTACAAAGGTCCTTAGGCCAAATTCACTTAGGTTACAGGTCAATATGTAGAGAACTTGAAGACACAGAACCGCCACTACACCATGGGATACATTTCCCAACAGTCACCTATCAGCAAAGGGTGGGTATATAGGTCAAATTAACTATTTACAAATATCAACAAATATGCAATCGAACTATCTATCAGAAATGCTTTAATTGTCAGATAGACCATCTATCAGCAATTCACACTGTGACAGACTATTTGTCGATAATTCTTCTAGGACTAGTTATTGATCGGCAAAGAGATATACGTGGACAAGCTATCTGTCGGGAACCCCAAGCTCATGCCACCAACTCCCCCGCCGTCCTAATTCTCACCATCACTTCTCTCCTTCGCCTGAAGGCCATGTCGTCAGCTCCCCCACTGCCCCAAACACCCATCATCGCTTCTCCCTATCGTCTGGAGTCCATCCCTCTCAGTGTTGCTCCTCCTAACGTCCGAAGCCCCTAATGTCACCTCCCCCGCTGCTCTAGCACCCACCAGCAATCTCCCTGTCCCCAACGCCCACCACCATCGGATCTGGTCACTACCGCCCATCCCTGACCTACCATCGTGAGATCCAACCACCACTGCCTATCCATGACTTGCTACTAATGTGTCCAGCATGTCCCAACTTCGCCACTGTGACATTCTGCCACCACATCCCGTTCTCAATCTGCCACCAATGCATCGGGCCATCATTGCTTGTACCCAACTCGGGCATCGCTGCCACCTTCCCCCCACCCCTACATCCCCATTTGCCTTATAACCTCTCCTACTTTTATAGGTTAACCTACAAACCGTGTCTACCTCAAACACGGACTCAAAACCTTATCTCTACTGAAAAACAAGGGAGCTAAAACCCTTCCAAACATGGGTTTTATTCAAACTCTTCTTCTTCCAAATGATGGAGTCTATTCGTAAACCTCCAATCTTATCACATGAGAAAGCCTCGAGAACAATACCTTCTGTAACTTCACCACACACCATCACAACATATCAAAGCCTTCGGAATGCATCTTCCGTATATTCGCTACGTATCAACAATCTCTGTGTCAAAGCATCCTGGACCGTACCGCCCGTAGCTTCTCCATGAATCACCATCTTTGATCTCCATGTGCTCCAGCATGAGCCTGACCACCTCACTTTACATCGTTGATCGCATAGACCTTAGACTCCCCCATCCTAGTCCATCCTCTTTGTTACCGACCATGATCACCTCCACACCCACCTGCACATCAAAGACCAAATAAATATTTTCCACCGGCACAAGTTCTCCACAACTTGACCGACATCAGCACGCACACGCAAACCACACTCTTAACCAACCATCGATACCAACTAGTTCATCCATGACCATAAACTCCATCGCTATCCAGAAATATGCCTCAGATCAATTATTACGACCGCTAGCTCATGCAGTACTCGAAAACCACAAGTACTCAGGAAATACTGTCGCTCCGCTAAAAAAACTCAAGAATAACAAGCATCGCTACCGACCAAAGATATCGAGTACTGACTACCGAGTACCGACCACATACCACAAGTCTCCAACAACCGATCACAACACCTACGACGACCGATCACCAACCATTGAGTACCGAATCCTTCTGACTACCGTGTACCACGACCACTTGACCACCAAGCATCAGCCATTCATCCCACTGGTCTAACATGAGTATTCGAAGCTCACAAGAAGTGAAGCACTCGTATCAACAAAGAAGTCTACGAGTACCGACCGTGAAGCCTACAACAACTGATCGCAAAGCATTCGGCTACCGATCGCCTGGTCTATGACAACCGACCAGAAAACTAAAGACCATGACTACAGACCACGAAGTCTACGAATATGACAGCAATCTGTGAAATCTACGACCATCGACCGCAAAGTCTATGACTATCGGTCATAAGGTCTATGACTATCGAGTATAAAGTCTATGACTATCGAGTACGACCAGTAAAGTATACGACCATGAAAAAGTACTGTAGCTACGATTACCTTCAATGGTCGTTCTGTCGTGGTTGAAGTCGAACGTGGTCAAAGCCAGACGTGGTCGAAGCCGGATGTGGTCGAAGTCAGTCATAGTCAGAATGCTGTAGTCGAGTTGCAGTGGTCGAAGCTAGGTGTAGATGAAAATAGACATGGTCATTCTTCCATAGTCGTGCTGCGGTGCTAGTACTGCTGTGGTTGAAAGCTACAATGGTCAAAGTCCATCATCATCGAAGTTGGATGTGGTCGTAAACGACCTTATATGGTCGAAAACATCAGCTAGGCCATCATCTTCGAGGTCCAAGCCAGCCATGCGATCCTCCGATACCAATCGAGTATCGTCCGATGTTCTGATGGCACTCGAAAGCCGTCTGATGTGCCAATGTTAGTTGGACACCATCCGATACTCCGTTGCTACTCGAAAACCGTCCGGTGCAACTTGTATCCAATCTAACTGGTTTGAAACTACTCGAAACAGACCAAATCCACTCGGAGCAGATGAAAACCACTCGTACGTGACCGAAACTACTCGTAGCAGACCAAAATCACTCGGAACCGACTGAAACCACTTGGAGTAGATCAACACCTTTGATTGTGATCGACCGAAACTTTCGCAAACGTAAATTCTAAAATAAATCAAATGTCAATTATTCATCATCACTTTAATCACGACCATGCATATGGTCTAACATTACCAAAATCAAAACTGAAATATATGCGGTTGGATCTTATTATTTTCGTAACATAAAAGGAACGAGATGGTTTGAAAAAAAATCGCAAATCGGACGTTTGAAGCTTGCTAACAAATCGGCGCGATCACTTTGTGTTTACCCGGTGATGTAATATCTTGCACGTCGTGTGGGCTTTATGCCAAAAATAAAAAGAAAGAAACTAAGAACAAAAGAAAGAAAGAAGAGTAGTGTATTCATATTTTTTACTCTAATAAAAATGTGATTAATCTCAAAACATATAAAAAGATAAATAATCACTATTTACTATTCAGTACTGTTTTAAAAGTTGTGCAAATTATTTTAAGAAAAACATAGAAACATGTTTGAGAAAGAAAGAAAGAAAAAAAAACAACAAGAGAGAACTGATGGAGGCTCCAGGCTTCGCGCGCAGCCTCTGATGGAGACTCCCCGCTTCGCGCGCAGCCTCTGTCTGCAAATGAGCGGCTTTCCCCTTTTCAACCCCTCTCCCTTGCACGCGCACGCGCGAACGCAGCAAGAAATGGCAAATCCCCAATGCCATCGGCCATTGCCGTCCTCCTGTTCCTCTCCTTGATCTCGTCCTTAATTAAACCACGCCACCCTCTGCTCGCCTCCCTCCTTTGCTCCCCGCGCCTCACCCCGGAATCCCGTCTCAGGGCGGTGCCGTAAGCGTACGTGCGTTGATTTCTTACCTTCTGTCGTTGGGCGGCAATGGCGGGGGGAGGAGGGGGCGGCAACTCCAGGGAGCTCGACCAGACGCCGACATGGGCCGTCGCCTCCGTCTGCGGCGTCATCGTCCTCATCTCCATCCTCCTCGAGAAGGGTCTCCACAAAGTTGGAGAGGTCATGCGCTCATCTACATAGCTCTATCTTATACATGATGTGTAACTCTCTCCGTGATTCCATCCATGTCATGCATGCTCCATTGCAATGTATGGCTATGGTTTGCTTGCTCACGTCACATGCATTGCGTTCGTTGCTGCAGTTTTTCTCGCACAGGAAGAAGAAGGCCATGGTCGAAGCCCTTGAGAAGGTCAAGACAGGTGAGAAGATCACTGAGACTCACCACCTGTCTTACCATTTCACATTTATTCAGATTTCAGAGAGAATCCCATAACACTGAGCTCGAAACTACAGTAACAATTGCAATTCGCCATTGTCGATTCGATTTCAGAGCTGATGGTGCTGGGGTTCATCTCGCTGCTGCTAGTGTTCGGACAGAACTACATCATCAAAATCTGCATCACGGAGCATGCTGCCAACACCATGCTGCCCTGCCGCCTCGAGACCGACAAGGAGAACCACGGCGGCGCTGAGGTGCCGCAAATCCCCAAGAAGTCGGAGCACTTCAGCCTCGGCCCTCCCTACGCCGCCACGTTCGGCCCCCACAGGCTGCTGGCCGAGGCTAAGATGTCAACCAAATGCCCTGAGGTCACGACCACAATATACACATCTGAATTTTACTTTCGTGTTTATGTATGGCTAACAGATCGAAGTGGGATGATATGAATTCATTCTGCAGGGCAAGGTATCGCTGATCTCGATAAACGCGCTGCACCAGCTGCACATCTTCATCTTCTTCTTGGCTGTGTTTCATGTGACATACAGTGCTATTACCATGGCACTGGGCAGGGCCAAGGTAGGCAGGCTCTCTACGGTTATCTGATTAATCTCTGTGCTATATAATCATGGTGACAGTAACATATAGTGCAATGTTTGGTTTCGACATGGTTGCAGATACGTGAATGGAAGGAGTGGGAGAAAGAGGCCGCGGGACAAGATTATGAGTTCTCCAATGGTACATATTTTCAGAATTGAAAAACATGTTGATCTTTTCCTTTCTCATCTTTTCACACTCTGAACAGCAATGTGATTTTGCAGATCCTTCGCGCTTCAGATTTACTCACGAGACATCGTTCGTCAGGCAGCACATGAATATCCTGAACAAGACCCCGGCATCGTTTTACATTGTAAGATTAATTCCCTTTCTGAAACTATACCAGCCTCAAAAGCACACAAACTGAAGCTACATACGTGCAGATAGCAAGAATATATATAATATAGCTAATTGACACGATCACTGCTTCAATGGCACCTGATGCATTCTTGCAGAGCAATTTCTTCAGACAATTCTTCAGATCGGTTCGGAGGGCCGACTACTGCGCATTGCGCCACAGCTTCGTCAATGTGAGTACAAGTATCTAGCAATTTATCAGCAGCTAAGAATTAACAGTTGATCACTGATCAGCTATTCAGTTCTTGCCTTTAATCGCCTAAATGATTGTGCCCCATATATGTTGTCTGTAGGTTCATTTAGCTCCTGGCAGCAAGTTTGATTTCCAGAAGTACATCAAACGGTCTCTCGAGGACGACTTCAAAGTCATTGTCGGAATCAGGTGGAGGAACAATTTAAATCCCTTGGATGAAATTAATGCCAATCGATCTCATTATGCATTGTTTTCTGTTTGTTTGTAGTCCTCCTCTGTGGGCTTCTGCTCTGATCTTCCTGCTCCTCAATGTCAGCGGTGAGTCAGCCGAATTCTCCTCCCAGACATGACAAGAGATTAAACTTACAAATTTCTTGGACAAAATACTACATATTACTAGTCCATGGTTTTATGTTTCCCGCGTGACACTGATGGTAAATTGGTACTTGTTGGATCTCCGTTGATTTCAGGCTTGCACACCATGCTCTGGATATCAATTATGCCAATGGTGGTAAGTATAGCTCAAGTGCACAATCATCTATCTGAATTTACCTAGCTACGATCCTTGGCTTGTTGTAACATCGTTGATGGCATGCATGGCATGGCAGATCATCCTGTCAGTGGGGACGAAGCTGCAGGGCATCATCTGCCGGATGGCGATTGACATCACAGAGCGGCATGCCGTCATTCAGGGCATCCCGCTGGTGCAGGTCAGTGACCAGTACTTCTGGTTCAGCCGCCCCACCTTCGTGCTCTTCCTCATCCACTTCACGCTCTTCCAGGTACGCCAATCTAATCATTCTTGATTTCAAGTTTGCAACGTCAATTCTTGGCTTCCGTTAGTATCTGTATAGTATGCATGTTCACTTGATGCTTGTTGGCTTTGATCTGCGTGCAGAATGGTTTCCAGATCATCTACTTCCTTTGGATACTGGTAATTAAGCCTAGCTAACCTCATGCACCATTTCGATCGTTTTGTTTCCTATGGATCATATCGTTAGTGATGAAAGATTTGTCGCTGCTGGTTTGATGCGTGCAGTATGAGTATGGGATGGACTCTTGCTTCAACGATTCCAAACAGTTTGTCTTCGCGCGTCTCTGCCTCGGGTAAACTAAGCTACTGGTCCTAATCTTTTAAGCTGCGGCTCATGGTTTTTAGCTGTAGCTGATATGTTTGATGAATGATATCAACTCATAGAAGTCAAATCTAAAAATCGGCTAAAAAGCCGAAAAGAACGGCCCAAAATCGGCTAAAAAGCCGAAAAGAACGGCCCAGACTATCTACCAGTACTATGTCTACTTCAGTATTTGCCGCCCGTTGTTTATTTCCTCTCTTGACGCGCAGATCTCCTGCGGGTTCTGAAAAAAAAATTGTCTGCTTCAAGTTCATGCCTTCTTCCTGCTTCACGTACATTGATTGATTTTGTTGTGTGCCTGCACGCAGAGTGGTTGTCCAGATCTTGTGTAGCTACGTCACGCTTCCACTCTACGCGCTTGTGTCTCAGGTATGCACATACATTTCTGCATCTGATAGATGGATGATAAATGCTAGTGGCCGGCCTTGTTCGGTCGCTGACCAATTGCGTGCGTGAGCAGATGGGGTCGACGATGAAGCAGTCCATCTTCGACGACCAGACGTCCAAGGCGCTCAAGAACTGGCGCGCCGGCGTCAAGAAGAAGCCGGCTCCCAACTCCAAGCACGACGCCGGCTCGCCGTCGGGCAGCCCCCGGTCCGGCAGCCCCAGGGCCGACCCCGTGCCCGCCGCCGCGGGCATCGCCCTCACGCAGAGGAAGCACAGCGGGGAGACCAAGGCCGTCGATGCGCAGTCCGACGGCGCCAGCGCCGGCACGGGGCTGCAGGCCGGCGCAGCGCAGCCCGCCGGCGGCTCCAAGAAAGGGGAGGAAGGCGAGTACGACTTCATCAAGCTCGAGCCGTGATTCATGGATCGATGATCGAGTAATTAGCCGGCAATTATTGAAAGATAGATGGATTGATCTACTACTTAATTTTTGTACCAGGACGTACCAAACAGTGCAGCACGTATATACATATGTATGTATGCATATATAGGGTACGTAGGACAGGCAGTGGGAGGGAGGAATTAAATCTTTTTTTTCTCTCTCCAATTTAAGTGGTTGTATTCATGTTGATCAATGTATTGTTAACTTGTAAGGTGTAATTGCAGCGCAACAGCATACGAATAATAGTATTATGCACGCATGCATTGCTTTCTTGCACTTTTTTGGTTAGCTATCCTTTTAATTTTCAAGTTAGCCCCTTTTTTGCTTTTCAACTGCTTTTAATTTTTAATTTCTTTAAAGGGTGTGTATAGGTATCATCTAGATGTTTTCTTCTTAACAATTATCTACATTTCGGACCATTAGATTAGTTATTATTTATTAGACTAATAATTCGTAGTCAAATAGCATAATCCACAGCCTAAAATTGGTGGGAAGAGTAAGGCCCTGTTTGGATCCCTCCATCTAAAGTTTAGTCACTAAAGTTTAGATCTAATGTCTTCAAACAGGTGGTCTAAAGTTAGATCTAAACTTTAGCTAACCCCTAAAAAACACTTTAGACCATTAGTCCACCAAAGCGAACTAAAGTGGTCTAAAGTTTTGGGTTCTTAGGCACAAAGACGTGTTTACCCATGCATGTTGGTCTCTCACCTCCCATTTAATGGCTGACGCACGAAACGAGGAGAGGTAGTATGGTCTTTTAGAAACTTTAGTCATATCATTAGTATAGGATCCAAACAGGACATTCGACTAAAGTTTAGTGGCTAAAGTTTAGCCAACTAAAGTTTAGTCCAAAACTTTAGACAACTAAATTTTAGACTATGTGATCCAAACAGGGCCTAATTCTCTGCAGTGGGCATTTACCTTCAACTTAACGAGCACTCAGTTTCCAAACCGAGTTAAATGGCAAAAAGAAGCAGAAAGCGACAAAACATACCGACTGACGAGCGCATCCAGCCAGCGGCAGCCTCTTTCCCTCCAGGGTTTACCAAGCACCGACGTTAGATTCTCAGGCGGCAGATTGGCCCGGCAGTGGTAGCGGAGGGCAGCCGCTCTTTCAGGTGGGGTGTTGATAGGGGTGAAAACGGGTCGGATTCGGACGGATATTGCTGTTACCATATCCTAACCCATATTTTTTCTCCGGATTCGGTGTCGGATCGGTCGGGATTAACCCATTTCGTTTGCACCCCTACTTGTTTGTAAGGATGCATACAGTGCAGTAAATGGAGTAGGACGCACTGACTTGATGTTACTATTTAATAGCTGATGTGGAAGATTTTATTTTACCATTGCAAAAGAAAATGAAACGTCAAATAGTAGCACTAACCTGAAATCAAACTTGAAGATGTATCGGATTCGGACGGATATTCGGATTCGGACGGATATTGCTGTTACCATATCCTAACCCATATTTTTTTCTCCGGATTCGGTACTAGTCGGATTCGGTACCAATCGGATTCGGTGCCGGATCGGTCGGGATTAACCCGACCCGTTTTCACCCCTAGGTGTTGACCATTTCTTTTTTAACTATATATTAGAAAAATATTAAAATGTGACGATATAAAAGTACTTTGAGCCCTTGATAACTAGAGATGGAAACAGATCGGATATGATCGAATAGTCTCATATACAAATACAAATTCATATTTTTAAAACGAATACGAATATGAATTTGAATATTCTCAAATACGGATACGAATGCTTATCACATTCGTGTTTTCTCGGATACGATATCAGATAAAATGGATTCCTAGCAGTTTTGCCGATTTTTCACCTGTTTTGACCGGTTACCGGTTTTAAACCGCCTAAATTCAAATTTTGAATCACAAAATTCGTCTGGGTTTTTCCTAAGTTCTGGAAACAGATCGAATACAAATCCAATAGTCTTGAATACAAATACGGATATGAATATTCGCAAATACGAATGCGAATACGAATATTCGCAAATACGGATGCGAATATTTTCGAATACGAATACAAACTTTTTTGAATACGGATTTTGCTTACCACATTCGTGTTTTCTCGGATACGAATATCGGATAAAACAAATTATCTGTTACCGCTTCCCACCCCTATTGATAACGAATCACTGTACGACAAATTTAAATACTTCTATGTATATTTATGTTCGAAGTTTTATAATACTACAAGTAAAAAAATAGAGGAAATATATTGTTTACAGCATTTGCATTGTAGGGCTAAATTTTAAAAATAAACCAGTTTTAACTCAATTTACGCAAATAAACCATTTATATTTTTTTATAAGAATAACTTTCAATGGCGCTTCCAGTACGCGACTAGGCCTAATCATGCGGTAGGCACATGACTAAGGCCATCAGTCGCGCGTTCATCGCACAACTAGAGGCACCGACCCAGTCACGCAACAAGTAGATGACATGAATTCACATCGCCCAGTCACGTGGCCGTTGAACGACTAAGGTTGGCAGTTGCACGATTGAGGCGCAGACGCTCTAGTCATGCAACGGTCGCGTGACTGATGTCTATGTAAGGCAAAAAAATTGGCTGAAATCCACACTTTAATTCAGAAAAAAGAGAAAGTGGGGAGGAGAGGGGAAGAGACGAGAGGAGACGAGAAGAAAGGGGAGGAGGAGGTTCTGCCCATCTGCCTCCGCATGCACACTTCTTTTGCAATTAGTTCTCATTGTTCTTGTAATTTGTTTGTTTTTTCAATGAAAACATGGTAGTTTAGTAATAGTGAACATAGATTAGTGGTAAAACTAGGGTTGCTACTTGTAGATCAACATATTCTAGTGGTAATATCGTGTGTAGTGTATTAGAATTCATGGTTTTCAGGCGTTGTAGAGTACCAATGATTGGTTTGCCTCATTTATAGATTGACTAGCACCAGCCTATAGAAACCATAAGCTTAGGTTATATAACGATACTTGTGAGTTGTTATTCCTTTATCAACAACCTCAAGATCATACTTAATAAAGTATTTTAGGATGTTATTGGAGTTTTCTTGCTTTTGTGCTTTGTGGTGGGAATGTTACAAAGACCTTCTCCTAGTTTCTCTTCTCTCCTCTAAATCTAGAAGAATCCGGCAGATGATGAACACCAGGAGGAATGTCAACGACAACACCAACACCAGTGCACAAGGAAGCTAGTCCACTCCCATTCCTCCACCTCCGCCAGTAGCAGGACCCGACTAGACTTAGTTGATAGAAAATCAAAACTAGCTGATTCAATTGCTAGCTCAAACCATCAACAACCCAGCTCAGAATGCTCCTTCGCCGCCACCTCAAGCTCCTTAGACCAGATTGTCAGAATTCCTGAGGATAAGGCCTCCAACCTTTTCAAGCTGTGCTGAGCCAATGGAAGCTGATGATTGGCTCCATGCCATTGGTAAGAATCTAGATATTCTGCAATGCACTAATCGAGAAAGGGACTTGTTTGCTTCACACCAGTTGAATCGATCTGCATTCAAGTGGTGGGATACTTTCACCACCTCTCATGCTAGCCCATAGGCCATTTCTTGGAATGAGTTTGTGCAGAGTTTCCACAAAGCTCATATTCTGACTGGTACAATTACTTTGAAGAAGGAATTTAGAGCTCTGCGTCAAGGCAGTTGCACCGTAAACGAATATCTCCAAACGTTCAACCAACTGGCACGTTATGCATCAGAAGATGTGGCTACCGATGAAGACAAGTTAGAAAGGTTTTTGGACGGGCTGAACAACAATATTTCTGTACAGTTATTGTCCAGCGACTATGTAGATTTTCATTAGTTGGTTAGCAAGGCCATTCGCCAGGAGGGTAAGTTTGTGGAGATGGAAAATAGGAAGAGAAGGATGGCCACTCAAAAGGTTAACCCTGGATGTTTCCCAAGCACTCCACCACTGACTGGCAACTTCAAGCCACTGTCCAGCAACTACAAGCCGCAGTCAAGCAACTTCAGGCCAGCAGTTAATGGATCAACCTTCTAAGTCAACCGCCCCAAACCTCGGGCAGCTTCTGTTCCTTCTGTTGGTGGTCAAGTGTAGAAGAGTACCACCACATCTGATGAAGTGACCTATTTCTATTGCAAGGAAATAGGGCATGTTGCTATGTCTTGCCCCAAGAAGCTCCAAGCAACAGCCGATGCCAATGCATCTGGAAGTCAAAACCAGGGACAACAATTTAGGAAGCCAAAGAACTTGGTTAAAGGACGTGTGAACCACGTCACCACTGAAGAAGCCCAGGCTACACCGGACGTTGTATTGGGTATGTTTCTAGTAAACTTACTACTGGCTTCAGTCCTTTTTTATTCTGGAGCTTCCCATTCATTTATTTCTAAGACTTTTACGATTAAGAATGGGTTGGGTATGGTTCCTCTCAGCAATCCTATGATAGTTCACTCCCCTAGAGCACAAATGAGAGCAAGAACCTTATGTCCAAAGGTAGAATTGCTCATAGTAGGGACTCTATTCCTAGCAGACCTTATAGTGTTGGAATCTTAGAGTTGGATGTAATTCTTAGCATAAACTGGATAGCCAAGAGCAATGGTCAAATAAATTGTGCTACTCGACCAGTTGGGTAAGCTGAAAAGAGCTAGTGCCTTCTCCAAGATAGACTTGAGATCAAGATACCACCAGTTGAAGATCCGTACCAAAGACATCCCCAAGACTATATTCTCTACTTGTTATGGATAGTATGAGTTCACCATCACCATATATGTACAGAATTGTATGCTTGCATGGAGTTCCCAAGAAGATAGTTTCAGATTGAGGTAGTTAGTTCACCTCCCGGTTTTGGCAGAAACTTCATGAGGAATTAGGGATTAAGCTCAATTTCAGTACAGCTCATCATTCTCAAACATATGGCCAAACAGAGTGAGTTAATCAAGTGCTTGAGGATATGTTGAGAGCTTATGCTTTGGATTTTGGAAATAGTTGGTATCATTCTTTACCCTATGCTGAATTCTCGTACAACAATATTTATCAGGCCAGCCTGTAGATGGCACCCTTTGAAACACTTTATGGTAGGAAGTGCAGAACACCTTTACTTTGGGAACAGCTAGGAGAGTTTCAAGATGTTGGACACAACCTACTTCAAGACACTAAAGAAAAAGTAAGAAAAATTAAGGACAGATTGAAAATAGCCCAATCTTGACAGAAAAGCTATGACGATAATCGCCATCGAGACTTGACCTTTGAAGATGGAGATCGTGTTTATCTCAGAGTATCTCCGCTCAGAGGAGTCAAAAGGTTCCAGGCAAGAGGGAAGCTTGCACCAAGATTTTGAGGGACCGTTTCAGATTTTAACTCACCGAGGAGAAGTCGCATACTAGTTGGAGTTGCCACCAAGTATGTCAGGAGTGCACAATGTCTTTTATGTATCTTAGTTAAAGAAATGCCTCCAAGCACCTGCAGAACAAGTAGCACTAGAGACTCTTGATCTTCAAAAGGATCTTACCTATCAAGAGCGACCACTCAGGATTCTTGAGATAGCAGAGTGACAGACCGGACGAAAGACCATCAGATTCTGTAGAGTTCAATGGAGCAATCATACAGAAGACAAAGCCACCTGGGAGCGAGAAGAAGATATAAAGGCCAACCATCCCCATCTCTTTGTTAGCTAGTCCAAATCTCGAGGGCAAGATTTCTCTTAAAGGGGTATGTTTGTAATATCCCAAAATTTTATTTGCTTTTTCTTGGATTTATTTGGTATTTATTTGTATTTTTCTGTTTTTTATTCTAAAGCTTAGGGCAAGAAAGCTTAATTTGTTTATTTCAAAAAGCAGTGTGCTAATTGCATGGCAAAATAGGAGGATATATCTTGTGGGTAAAGTTGTACACCTCTGCAGAATAACAAACTATCCTGGATAGCCGTGTCCGTGGTCATGGACGTGCTAAGTATGGTTTTTCATAGATTAGACTTTCGTTTTATAAAATCTGGTTTATGGCAAATTGTGGACTCTTTGGAAAAGATTGGTCCGGGTGGGATATCCGTGGATAAGTTAGTGTTAGGTCGGTGCCTACACTAATGATAGTATTTTTATTTAAAAGGTTGTTTTCATATATTGTATTAACTTTCGCTTTTGCACTTCATTTCTAGTATTTACTTAAATGCTACTTTTTCGCACAAATACCCTTATCGTGCCTTCCTTTGATAATACTCATGCATGCATCATATCTGTTATATCTCATGGTGTAACTTGTGGAGTACGTTATATGCTCACCTTGCTTAAATGTATTGCCAAAGAATGACTTCATCGACTACGGTGAGGAATGTGATGAATAGGTCATGTCTTACAGTCATTCGCTTGTGAGCAGGCAAGATGGGCTACTCCTTATATATTTACCTTCCGTTGATTTACTTTATGTTTGGTGTTGAGCCTTGTTATTGTAAACTCTGGCCATAAAGCTATACTCTTTGTTTATAATAAAGTTGGTCGTTATGCATGATATGAATCCCTGTAAACATTGTGTGCACTAGCTTACTATTGCGATTTACACAAAGGGTTCCATAGTTGTTGCTCTGAGATCCAACAGGCAGCGTTATTGGTGCTGCCCAAACTACTGCATGGACTACCCCGACCGCAGGTTTCACATGTCAATCCACAGGTTGCTGGTAATGAAATCGCATTTCAACGCAAACCACTATTTTGCTTCCCGTTAAGCCGTAACCACGTCTCTCTTCCCACCGCAGTCTCCGCCATGCCTATGCAACTTCAGCCAGTGGATCGATGATAAGATCCACCTCTATGACATGTGGATGCTGTTGTCATGGAAGATGTGGGATAGGGAGGACTGTGACACCCATGAAAGGCACCTCGAAGAGCTGCAGGGTGAGATGGAGAAGAACAAAAGGTGGGAGAGGCTACATGAGGACTAAGAGTGCAAACATGCCAGGTGGCAGGAGGCCAAGAGGGTGCAGAAGATGTAACAGCCCAGGTTTTTACAAAAAAATAATAATAGTAAAAATAATTTAAAATAAAAATAAGTGTTTTGGTTGCCTAAATTTTATTTTTGATTTGCCCTGATTTTTCTTCTTTAAAAATGCGGGATTTGAAAAGTAATTTAGGTAAAAAATATTATTAAATAAAATGATATTTTGATTTTATATAAAAATACTATTTAAAATTAATTATTTGAAAGAATTTGGTGTTTATCTGTATTTTCTGTATTTTTCTGGATTTTAAAAATCAATTTCAAAGATAAAAAATATTTTTGTAAAAAACTAAAAGACCAACTTTAAGTTGGAAATATTTTCCTAAGTCTAAATCATTTCCAGGAATTTTTGTAATTTTTTCTGAAAGTTTTGGACTTTATTTCCAATTTTCTAAGTGTTCTTGAAAGTTCATGAAAATCAATCTAATTTTTAAACCCTCTCTCTTCTCGAGTTGATAAGTGTCACGCCAGATCCAATCTTCTGCACCTAATTAAATATCGGCCCTCCATCTTCACTTAACCCACTCCATCTACATCTGACGGCCTGGACTCAATCTGCGCCGCTCGATTTGATCACACCTGGTCCATGAACCCACTTCACCATGGACCCAGTTCGCAAAAGCCACATGTCAGCCAAATATAATCATTTTCCTTTTGAAAAATAAATCAGCGAAAAAATCAAAATCCTTGATGACGTTGCTCTGATGTCATAAATCCCTTTTTTGAAGAAAAAATTCAATTCCTTGCTGATGTCATAATCTTTCTTTTTCAGTACAAAAATAATTCAGAAAATCTCCTTTTTCCTTTTTATTTAGATTCAAACTTCCAAACGCCCGTTCTCCTTCATCCTAGCTCCGATTGAGGCCATTCAAATTTCTAAATTTTTTAAAATTTCAATTTATCCATTTATATCCTTTTTTAAAATTTTGGAGTCTGTTTGAAATTTATTTGGATTAAATTAAAGCTTAGAAAATAAAAAATTTTAAATGGTTAAAATAAACTTAATTAAATCCGAAATTATTTTATTTGACCTTTTCAGGTTCCAAGGATTTTTGTGGAATTTTCATGATTCTTTCAATTTTATTTTATTTTTGGAAAAAAATTATTTTTTCTTTCCTTTTTTCTCTCTCCTCTCTATCTTCTTTGTCCAAACGCGAGCGTCCCTGTCTCCTGAGCCGAGTGCCATGAACGCATTTTTGAAGCTTTTCAAACCTGAGATTTTCTCAATGATTTCTTGCACAATCAAAGGCATTCAATCCCTCTCATCAAGACTCTTCCATTCCCGGCCTTAGCCCCCAATTTTGTTCGCACATTTCGCCGGAATATGTCATGCCACCGAAAGACATGCCTTGCGGATCTCCTCATCTGGTCCACGTCCGCCCCTAGAAAAGGGAGCACCAGGTGCTCCTCCTCATCCTCATTCACCCCCAAAAATCTCAAGTCCTCTCTCCTTTCCTCCTCACCGCAATCGGTATTTTTCTCTCGCCAACTGGACGGCGTTCCTCGGCCATTTGCGCCGCCTACAGTGGAGTTCTGCCATCTTTGCACGTTCTACATGGTGCTTCCTTCGCCTTCACTGGAGCTTCGCCGGAGCACCATGGCCAAATCACGCCGTCGTGTCGTCATCATCGGTTGACCGTGCATCACCCACCACAACCGAGGTGAGCATTGTGTTCCTCGTGTTCTCCTCTTCGTTTCTCCACAAACCTCACTCGCTAGCTCATCTCCGTTTGCTCGAAATGCATGAAGATCCCCGAGTTCTCGTCGAACATGTCGATCCGCGACACTAAAACCGTGTCTTCGCGCGTACACCACTTTTTCGGTGAGCTATTTAATTTTTGTTCATGTCATATTGTGTCCTAACCTCTAAGAAATTTATCTATTATTTTGACTTAATTTTTCGTGGAGCCAATTATCAGAAATTGAGCTTTCTGCGGAAATGTCCGTTTTTGACTTCCCGACATCGATTCGTCGCCTTCGGTGAGTTTTAGCCTATGCCGTCACCTCTGTCAGAATTGTCTCATCGCCTAACACCATCCACAAATTTTTGCCTCCAACACCTAGCCATAGCCGCCTTGGGCGTCTCGCGTTCCCATCTATCCGGTGATACTTTCTCCAATTCTTTCACGTCAAAACGCGTCTAACCATCACATGTAGTTACCTTCCAAGTGGTTTTAGATTCGCTTCACCAAACACCAAGATATCAAGTTTTTTTTCTACCGTCATCATTCAAACATCGATTGTATCATCTCCGATGAATTTTTAGCTTAGCCAATAATTTTCCTAGCTTCACCATACCGTGTTCTACCCTGTGCTCACCCTACATCTCCACGTTTCATACCCAGTGCTATCTCTCTCCAACCTGTCGCTACCACGCTATCACTGCCATTTTTCTCTCACCGCCGATGATTGCTGTCGTTCCTCACCGCCGTACCCGTATCACCACCTTCGCCTCATCACCAAAGTTCTATTTTGCCCATTCACCAGCCACCTCGCAGCCAACCGGCACTGTACTATTCAAAAAGTAATTCTCGGATTTTGTTATCATTTCATGTGATATCCAAAACTTCTAGATATTCGTTCTCCCTCATACAAACTCTTAATCTGTTGATTCTTTTTCCTTAATACATCTAAAATCATAATCTATCGCTCAATATATATTTTATGATTTTTGGATTTTATTTGAATTTATTCATTTTGGTTCTTCGCTTGTAGACTGCGACAATTTGGAAGAATTCGACGACAACTCACACCAGACTGCGGAGCAAGGCAAGTCACGCACCTTGATCAAGTTGATCCTAGTTTGCAAATAAAATTATGTTGATTTAAATTATATTTCATGCATATGTTTATTCAAGTATTTCAATTCCAGTTTTAAACTTACTTAATCCCCTGTGCAACATTACACCTTGTCACCCTAGAATAAAACTCTAGTTAGTACACTAGTATTGGCTAGAGAGTTTTATATGAAATGCTTAGACCTGCTTAGACATAATATTTGTATTAGGATACATTTTCACATAAAATGATAACCTTTTCAAATGTATTCTTGACTTCGGTGAGTCAAGAAAGATTATGAAATATTTTAAAATAAAATATAAAATATTGGTTTAGACTTAGGCTAATGGTTGGTGGGTGGTGGGTGGGTGTAGGCATGCACTGTTGTTAGGTGGTGGGTGCAGGCATGCACTATTGTTAAGTGACACAGTGTTGATTGTTGGGCATAGGGGGTATGTGGTTGAGCCTAAGTTAATTAAGGATCGGTCTGTGAGCTACTGTTGCAAAGCCCTATCGTACTACCATAAGACTAGTATGAAACAGTCCTGGCTGATTAATTTGTGGGTCCCAACCTGAGTCTCGTCGTAGGTTGAAAGTGAGCATGGCGTAGGCTATGAGAAGCCTCACTCGGCTCAAGAGGGGGTCCCGGTCTGGTGGATTTCTTACTGGGGTGAAACCTTAGTATTAGCTTGGCCAGGTTGAGCGCTTTGCATTGTAAATGTCTTGTCATGATCTCCTCACCTCACACCTAAGGAAGTGTGTTAATCCGGTGGCAATATGGGATGATCATGTCTTGTAGCTAAAACTGTACAACCTCTGCAGAGTATATAATCTATCCTGGATAGCCGTGTCCATGGTCATGGGCAAGCTGAGTAAAAGTTTTTCACGGATTAGACTTTGTTGTTCAAAATGGTTTATAAAAAAGCTTATGGATGGATGGAATCCATGAGTGGTTGGAAGCGTGTGGATGGATGGAATCCATACGAAATATTTTTGGAAAAGATGGTCCTGGTGGGATGCCCGTGGTTAGGTTAGTGTTTGGTCAGAGTCTGCACTAACGGTATTAATTTCGTTTAGAATTACTGTTTTTACTTACTGTATTAAATTCAGCAATTTCAATCTATTTACTGTATTTCTTAAATGCTGCTTTACGCTCAAATAACCATATATGCCTTCTTTTGTTGTCTTTATCATTATGACGCTCCAAGAGAAATAAGTCAAGCCCCTCGCTTGACTCTCACCATGTGCAACAAATGCATAAGCTCGAGCGGATATTAAATCCACCTCTAGATGTAACATATGCAATCTAGAGCCTTCCTCCTTACTCATAAGGTGCAACACATGTATAATTGAGAGGAGGACCTCACACTAGCTTAAAGGAGTAAAATAGAGTGCTAAAAGTCACACTCCAACTGGCCACAAGGGGGTATATGTACTCACACCACAAAAACTAGCCGTTGGAAGCAAAACACCTGAGAAAACAAGATTTTCGGAAGTACCAATGGCAAAACTCTGGTACTTCACTCCCCTCGGCAACGGTCAGAAAATTAGTCATTATCAGCGAATCGAGTAATTTCAATGACTAAAGTCTGGTACTACCGATCATCAAAAGTACCGCGCCACACAAGTGAAACTACCGATATCTTCGAAGATGAGAAGACTCCAAGAAGGTGTCTCCCTAGAAAAAAACGTACCACTACACAAACTGATCATTCCGCAAATCAAAAGTACCGCTCACACAAAGCCGATAATACCACTTGTTGGTCATACACTCACACAGAGCCAGAATTTCCGATCGACGACAACCCTGATCCTTGACCACGTCGAATGATTCAACCACTCAGGTCTCCAACTATGTTGTTCGGTTCGACCACATAAGTCTCCGACTACGCTGTCCGGATCAACCACACAGGTCTCCAACCATGTTGTCCGGATTGACCACACAGATCTTTGACCACATTGGTTTTGACCACATAGGCCTCGACCACGTCAGTTCTGACCACGTCGGTTCGACCACACTGGTCTCGATTACACAGATCTCAACCACATTGGTTTCGACCACGTCAGTTCGACCACGCTGGTCTTGATCACACAGATCTCGGACTATGTTGGTTCCGACTACATCAGTTCGACCATGCTAGTCTCGATCATACAGATCTCCGACCACATCGGTTCTGACTACGTTAGTTTGACCACATCGGCTCTCGACCACATTGATCATTGACCATGTTAGTTCGACCACTCTGGTCCTCGACCACATAGGTCTTCAACCATACTGGTCTTCGACCACTTTGGCTCGACCACTCTGATCTTCAACCACACAGATCTTTGACCACCATGGTATGACCACTTTGGTCTCGACAACATTAGTTCTCGACCACACAGGTCTTCCGACCACTAATGCATGTGGTAGTTCCATGATTATAACGCTGGTAGTTTCATCCAGTGGTAATACCGCAAAATACATTACGGTAGTTCAGATTATCCAGAAAATTACAGATATTTCAACAGATTTTGCAAAACACATTTGCAAACTTTAGTATCATGCACACAAGGATCAAACATAATTTCCATCAAGTTAAAAAACATATTTACAAACTTTTGGAATCATGACACAATGATTAAATATGAGTTTCAACCATTTGCAAAACACATTTGCAAATATAAACATCATGCTACAAGGAATGGGAAACATGGACTTCAAACACTTGCAAAACACATTCGTAATATATAGTCTCATATTACAAGGAATCAACACATAAACTTCAATTATTTACGAAAAACATTCGCAAATACAAGCCTCATGCCAAGGAGAGTTAGAAGAGGTGAGGTTGAGCTATCAACATATGATGAGACTCAAGCTACTAAACATGTCTCCTTTTAATAGTACGGCAACCTATACTAGCAATCTGATCTTCCAACCAAACACCAAGACTAGTAAAAGATTAGGAACACATCCTTAACCCTAACTAGCCATACCTTTACCTTGAGTCATAGTCTTAACATGCATCAACTCATGATGTATTATTTTCTTTAACTCCATCAATACATTATGGATCTTCTCTTGACTTGATGATTAACTCATTATCTTCTCTTGACTTGATAATTAACTCATGATCATCTCCTCTTAGACATGTATCAACTCATGATGCATTCTTCAATTGACTTGATGATCTTCAACATATGAAGTCATCCTCATTTGTGGAACCTAATCTATTCATCTAACTCATAGAAAATGTTAGTCTACAAACCAATTGTTGTCAATTACCGAAGCTTCACCATTAACTCATAATGGAGGGACTAGATTTTGTAATCTTCCTTTTTAGTAATTCATGACAATCTCAACAAATAATGAGATAGAAATTGAATTTTGAGTATACAACATGTACAAAATACTTGTATACTTTAAGATAAGCTTTTTAAGCAAAGTTTACTCATTCGGTTGTCATTAATTATCCAACCATTAACACATAATAGAGAAACTAGATAATCTAATTATGAGTATATATGAACTACATAAGCTATATATAGTCAAGGGGTATATTTCAAACTAAAGATTCTTAATATGTGGAAAGATGAACGTGTATCAATACTAATGAAACCTCAAAATATAGAGTAAACTCCCCCTAAATGTATGCCTAGAATATATAATAAAGATATATGCACATATTTATATTTGACTATTTGTGGAATTCAATCTATATTTTGAATCCAAAGAATACACTAAGATATGAGAATATGGTGTCGAGTGCATACCTCTTATGATTTTCACATTTTCATTCAAATGAGACTAAGCAATATTATAATTGATAAACAAATTAGTCTCACAATTAAATTTATCATTATCACCAAAATCAACTTAATGGAACTTAAACTTACACCAAAATAAATATAAAAATATCCATAGCACTGTATACCTACCACCACCCTGTTTACTCCAGCCCTACTAGTTGAGTGATTCATTGTGACGCAATCATTGGATTTGTTATTACTACTGCTGATGAGTAACTGACCATATAGATTACCAAACTGTTCATAGTTATTATATTGATGACGTAGGTGCACCCAAATTTTACCATAGAATGTTTGCAGCTTTGCATTACATTTTCCATGAAGGCAGAGATATTTGTCTTTTTTATGGTTCTAGCTATCTAACATATCAGGATCCATCTTTTGGGATTCTTTTTTCTTTTTTGTCAGTTATATGTACATGGATAGGCATCAATTCAGCCATTGTAACAACTTACTGCAAAGTTTTTGAATCACCTTCATCGGTGGTCACTTTTATATGTCCATGGTTAAGCATCAATTCAGTCATTGTAACAGACTACATGCCATTATTTCTTTACTCCAAATTTCTTCGTCATTGTTTTGGAACATCATTGCAGATGATGCGTAATTCTAAAGTATCTTAGCTTTGGTGGGTATAAATACAAGAACTGTGAAGCTGTGAAAGGTTTGCATCAGCCTGCAGGTTTGTTTCTTTGAAACCATTAGTCCCTTCGAATCGTTTTCTAATATTACTGTAACTGGCTGTACCGCTAGCAGTTGTTGCTCTCTCTCCTCTAGCATATTTTTTGACACTGGCAACTAAGATCTTATCTTAGCAGATACGAAAGTATAATTGCAGTTGAAGCACACTGTTTTTCTTTTTAACCTTCCATTTTGGTATTTGTTCCCAGATGTTATGATAATATCTCTGTTACATTTTAAAAAATATATATATAGTTCACAAGTAAAGAGTGAGGGTTTTTGTTCAGTAATTCATAGAAAAAAGAACTCTGGTTTTACTGAGTCGTTGTTGGTGGTTAGACTTATCTAGCCCCTTTAGCTCAATGCTAGAAATCGGTTTATCTTGTCCCAATTAGCTCAATTGTAGAAATTGCTTTATTACTTAATCTTGCTCCTTTTAGCTCAGCAGTGGCCCTTTCTGTTGTTTTTGACTGTCAGTTAGATTCTTTTTAGCATAGCTGCTATGTTAGGAAGCTTCATGTATGTGTTGTCACTGTCTATGCTATATACTACAGTACTAGATGTGTGCATTTTGTTAAATTGTTATAGGTTATACTTTATTAGTTGGAACAAGTCCATTTTACGAACCTCAACTATAGCATTGGTCTGATTTTCATTCTCTAACTTCAAAAACATTTACTTTTCACCCTTGAACTATTAAAATCGTTTATTTTCAACCCTAGGTTGGTTTCATAAAGGAACAACTATAGCATTAAAAGCTAAACCACCGCCATGTTGGATCAAACCAGAGTAGTTTTGTGTGAAGGTTGTGTTATAAACGGTTTTAATAGTTCAAGCATGGAAAATAAACAATTTGAAGTTAGAGGATGAAAAGCGGACTGAGACTATAATTGAGGGTTGTAAAGTGGAATAAGTCCACTTTACAACCCTCAACTTTGGCCTTGATCCGATTTTTAACTTCCAACTTCAAAAACCCTAGGTTGGTTTCATAAGTAGTTTTCGATAGAGAAAGAAGTAGGTGGAGAGCTCTCGAAGGTGGTAGGTGGAGCATGGCACTAGCGATGGGGTGGTAGAGAGGCATGGGTGAGGACAAAATGGAATGCTTGCGATATAAGGAACTTTACGTTGATGGTGGTTTGGGTAAAGGCATGTTGTGTTGGGTAGGCAACGGTGGCGGGCGATGGTGACAGTCAGGTCATGGAGGCGACGCCAGTACGGTGGAAAAGAGGAAAAAATGAACACGTCAGGTAAGGGAATAGATGATGCTCGTGTACAAAAGAATCGGATGAATTCTCATCGGTCGTGATGAACCATGGCGAAAAGCTTGACAGCATTAGAGAAGAAGAACTTCGATTATGAGCAATTATCAGCATGAAACTCAAATTAATTTGGGTATGTGAGAGAGGAGATTGTGGAACACGATGTGACGTGGACGGTTTTGAGAAGAGGAAATAGGAGAAAGAGGCTGACTAGTAGGTCCTCCCTTTTTTATTTTATTTTTTTCAGATCTGATAAAAGTATTGCTGAGAGGCAATACCACATCAGCTTACATTATGTATTAGGATACCACGTTAGTGTGTATTGTCCATTAGGATGCATTGAAGTTAAAAACCACCACCAAGTCGGAATCAAACCAGAACGGTTTCATGTAAAGATTGTGTTTTGCATCGGTTTTAATAGTTGCGTGGTGAAAGTTGAACGGTTTCAAAGTTGAAGGTTGAAAATTAGGCCGAGGGCATAGTTGAGGTTTGTAAAGTGGAGCATTGAAGCTAGACCACCACCACGTTGGATCAAACAGCAGTTTTATTTGAAGATTGTGTTATGAATTATTTTAATAGTTCAAGCGTGAAATGTAAATAGTTTTGAAGTTAAAAGTTAAAAATTGAACCGAGATCATAATTGAGGGTTGTAAAGTGGATTTGTTCCTTATTAGTTTCATTTCTTACTTGCAAACCATGAACGAATGCAGATCTTCGAAGAAGCTCTCTTTTACAAGGCACTCCAGTGGCTCCACATCTTGTAGAGTGTTTCTTTTCTTTCTCTTTCTTTCTTTTTTTGGTTTGTTTGCAAACATCTTACTTAAACTTGCTTTGTTTGAACCCTTACAATCCCAGATACAGCAGACATGGATTCATCAACGGAATCGAATGGAAGGGACACACACACACACCCACACTGATTCATCCGGTTGCCCTATGATGCAATAACCTGCCTTGCTGTTACCTGAAATTCCCTGCAGTACACCAGCATGCGTGCGCCTACGTGATGTGGCTTCATCCGAAACGACCTGCGTGTTTTTAGTCTGGTCTTGTGCCCTACTTATATGGCAGTTCCTAGCCCGCTTACATATATGGCCATGGAAAAGGAAAGAGATGATACTTGTGGTAGGCTAGCCAGTAATGCTTGTTCGACTTGTTCAGTAAAGACGATACTTGTGGTAGGCTAGCCAGTATTGCCTGTTGTTCGACTTGTTCAGTTCCTACTACTGTCTGATACTTTGATATGCATCAGACACTTTTTGTTGGAACCTTTGTCTATGGTCTCCTGCACACAATACCTAGTTTTGTTTGCCTGTCATTCATCTATGGTATTGGCATGTCGCATGATGTTAGAACCCAGGTTCCACACTTCCATGCGCAGTGTACCTAATCGGATCAGAGTGCAGGTAAGGTTTTTTTTTTTTAGCTTCGGAATGCTGGGACTGTACATGCAAGAGGCATGGAAATACGGAATGCTGTACTGAATAGCCTAGTTGTAAGAGGGTGTTCCTATTGGTTATTGGTTGTGATAGATGATTTTTGATCGAAAATAAATAATAGTAGTTAAAAGAAGTAACTTTTAAAAAGAGAGCGTAAGCGATAGAAAAAATAAGCAAGAGCCATGTGTACATTTGATGCTTACATTATCCTCTATTTTATTCTCAAAACAAGAAAAATAAAAAAAATATTTTAAAAAATTAAACATTTATATTAGTTTTTGACTTCATAGAAGGCCGTACATGGGGGCGGAATTTGATGACCGGCTCTTTTTTAGTGGACATTGGCATCGCCCGCAGCTGCAGGCCACTGCTCCGACTAGCGTGGCAGCAAAGAGAACAACAGCAGGTCCAAAGGCCGTGCCCGTCAACTCGGGAATTGGATGGTAGTTGCGCGGCAGCAGCGATCGCCGTCAAAACCTCAATCGTGGCAGGACCGCAGGGGTCGCCAAAGCTGCCACGGCAGATGAGACAACCTGGGCTATACGGCTAGCACTAGCAAACCCTTCACGTTTTCCTTTTCGCTTATCCCTCATGGTTTATATCCAACGCTACAGTAATTAATTCTTAATTATCGTATTTTTTTCAAAGTAAGATTTATTATTCAATTGTAGTACACATTATACTAACTTTAACTGTACTAACTAAAATCGTATACTATTATCTCTTTTTATAATTTATCTCGCAAACAGCTAGAAATCAAAAATTATAAATAAAAAAATCATAAACTACAGTTTAAAATAACACACCCGTGTCGCTCCTTCCAACTCAAAGCATTTCGGTCAGAAGCATATCCTCTCGCCATTACTTGGATATCGTCGGATCGAAAATGGACGCTCCGGATCGGAATAGGTACCGTAGCAAAATAACATGGACAGTTGATCTGGAATGGCTAGCATCGGCTTGCCTGAGATAGGCATAATGTCACATCGTTGTTCTATATCGAATAATGAAACCATAAGAGTTTTGTGAAGCACGCTATAATACTAAATTAATTAAGCTCTAACCCAAACGAGAGACGAAAAATTCTTGCAAAACTGCCAAACTACTACAGCTGGCTTACGGACATCGTCCGTTGTCATTACAAATATATAGTCAAGAGGGATAGGGACGGCGACGACCTGTTGTCCTGTTCCGGCGAAGTTTACACGGCATAGGACTCCACGATGAGCCGATGACGTCATGGTTTTAAAGGACTACGTGACCAGATTTAAAATATTATTATGACAAATCATTATAATATTTTTAAAGTGGTTATTCGATATTGCAAAAGAGTGTATTCTAGTTGAGTTACTTACTGGAATATTCAGGTTAAGTGGTCTAACCACCTTGTTTGGGCGGTCTGACCGGCAAGCTTCGATCACGAACGGCAGTCAGAGGTGTGGTCTATGATCAGTAGTCGATAGTCCAAACGGCCTTCTGTTGGGCGATCTGATCGGCAGATCGATCACGGCAGGTCAACCACAACAGATCGATCACGGCAAGTCAACCATGGCAGAATGACTACGGCAGATCGACCACAGTAGTTCAACCACGGCAGGTAGAGCACGGCAGAACGACCACGAATGGTCACAGCTATAGTACCTGGTCAATGGTCGTAGATATAATGACTGGTAGATGGTCGAAAGCTATAGTATCTGGTCGATGGTCGAAAGCTACAGTACCTGGTCGGGAATCAGTAGTTATAGTCTTTGCGGTCGGTAGTCGTAGACTTCGGTGTTTCAATTCTTATTTTCTTCTAGTACCTCGAGTATTCATGTTAGACCAGCCAACGATCTAACCTGATTGTGTATGGTAGTCAGACCGGTTTCTCTCGATGGTCTAAGGTTGGTTTTTGGAAAACACGAAAATAAGTCATGGATTGAGTTAGGGTGACAGCCTCAAAGTGTGATTTCTTGATCCGAACATTTTTGACGTGATTTCTTTTGTGTTCTTGCTTACTGGGACATGTGAGAAAATATCTAAAGCCATCTTGGCCATCACCCCCCCCCCCCCCGAGCAAGTTGTATTCACCAATTTTGGTTTTGGCTCGGTTTCAATGCACCTTTCCTTTAAACTAAAATGGTCTCAAGTTTATTCATGATTTTCACGATTGTTTGTTAGAATAGGTTCTTGATATTCTAGAGAAGATTACTGCAAAGTTTCACGGATTTTGGATTATCCAATCAAAAGTTATGTGGATTTAAAATCTCACTCAAGTGCTGATTTTTCCTGTTCATAAGCCTGGTTTTACTGTTCATTTGTTGATTTTTGGACAGATCGGTTTTTACATGGTGGTCAGACCACAAATATTGCACTAGTCAAACTGCCATCTAAATTGGGATCAGACCGCTAGTAGTAAGCTTCGGGCAAGATTTGTTTTCTCGAGAACTTTTGATTTGAGTGTTTAGTGAGGGTTGTATTCTATATAACTTCCAAGTTATTGGAGAATAGAATCTAGAATACTTAAGAAAAAATTTTAATAAGATACCAATAACCCCTCTACTGCCATCCAGTCCTACAGGCTTGATTGCAACAA
Organism: Dendrocalamus sinicus; assembly: GCA_036346575.1. Lineage (NCBI taxonomy): Eukaryota > Viridiplantae > Streptophyta > Magnoliopsida > Poales > Poaceae > Dendrocalamus > Dendrocalamus sinicus. Next base: position 5,237,592 of record CM070653.1, on the reverse strand, counting down.
ATGATGCCAAACACAAACAATGCAGGGCGTGTGATTGATTCAAAGGCTGGCTGCTGAGGAGGCAGCAGCTTGTTGGTGGTGTTAGATTCACTTCATTTCAACTTTGCAAGCCAGCAACAAAACAAATTAGGTTCTTTTTAGCTACATGTCGATAAGCCGATTCAAAAATGTTGTCTCGATAAGCCACTTAAAAAATGTGATAGAAAAGCCGTCCTATTTCTTTGTTCGATGTGGTTCATTACTGCATTTTACCACACCTGAGTTAAAGAAAATTTGACATTTGGTGATGCACATTTGGTCTACTACCATAGTTGAAATCACGTCACACTATTTTGGCCCTGTTCTAAATAGCGATGACATATGACTTCCAGAAGCCAAAAGCCGTTTAGAACATGTTTGTTTTTTAACACAGCTTTTTTTCTCATTTTTCCTTTCTTTGTATTATCCATAGAGATATAATATTATTTTTCTATTTTTCTTTACTTTTCTTTAATTGAATATCTTAGAAAAAGTTAACAGCTACTATAGTGTCATTTTAACTGAAAGCCAAAACACTTTGGAACAGGACCTTTGAGCCATGTGGTCCACTTTTGTCTGGACTTGATTATTTTGCAAAACTATTGTAAAAGGTTAATTGTATCCATCTTGTGTAAGATGGTGAAACATCGAAAACATTGCATAGAGCCTCTTTTTTCAGCTTTTAAAAACTGTAGTTACTAACTTTCAAATGGAGTGTTTTTTAAGACATGGTCTACAAGTTGGTTGTGGTACATATTGTAGTGACTTCATTTATATCGGTCAAAATCAAAAGTGAGTTTCTATTATTCCGTACTCTCTCACACAAATAACACAAAAACTATAAGTCACAGATAAAAGTTATAAACCGATGTCAAAAAGAACGTACCCTCGTATATTCTAGAGCGGATGGGTAATATTTCAGGACTTTTTTTTCTGCCTTAAGGCTACCCTTCCGTAAGTTTTTTTGTCGAATTGCATAAGTTGTCGTCCAACAAGAAGCACTACAAGAATGAAACATTTAATTTGGTCCTGTGCAGCGTGCGGATGCAACGCACATCATTAATTTGGTCCTGTGTTGTACTATGCACGTTTTCTTCAACTTAAGCATGCATGGAAGGGTGGCTATGCAACTTCTATACAACTTCAGCCGTGATTTATGTCTTTTAATTATAATTTATTAGTCTAATAAATAATAATTATTAAGAAAAATCAAAAACCACTAAAAGACCAAAAAGAACAGATCCACCTATGTTTGATACTTTTTACTCCCTAAAAAAGTAAGGTAGAAAATGTACCACCACAAATACAACATAAAAGACATTACAAACACATGATTTTTCATCCTGATTTTTTTAAAAAAAGAAATTTTAACCTTCTTTCAAAAAAGAAATGAATTTTGCAGCAAATTTTCGCTAGTTGTGTAAAGTACTCGATCTGTAAACGTCTCTTTCCAAGTGCGTTTTCTTCGTTTCAAATGTGGTAGTAGCCTAAAATATCTGTGGGTGGGGGAGCTATTTGAAAAGTACTACAAAAAAAATTCCCTCCAAAAAAAGTACTGGAGAAAATGAGGAGGAAATTATTCTTTTGATCTCCATTTGTCCCCCCACTAACAATGTCCAAATTCCACATGCAGCACGTGCAAATTAATAGCAAGAGAGTTTAAGCAGGCGGGCTAGCATTTATTATGTTAACAAATCGAGATAACAAGTACATCGCTATCAAGCAATGCCAACCCTCTCGAATAACTGGCCAAGGAAGCGTGTGAGAGGGGAGACGAAAGATCCAAAAAGATCAAACAATGGACATGTTTGATATGGCTGCGGTTTATAGATTTTAATTGAAATTTTTGAATTTTAGTTGTTTGTGTTAGAGATTACGGAGAGAGATGCTCGTTTGCGATTTTGGTTGATACAGATGTTGGCCTTTTAACGTGTACTACAATTTACTTATAGACTTCATCTTAAAAAATACTTTGTTTGAAAGTTATATACTATAGTCAAAATTAAAAGCTACTTTTAAAAGCCGTTAAAGAATGTGCCGAATTTGCCCATGACGAGGATATCTTGACATGAGCTCAGCTAGTCGCTCTTTATAACTAGCTGTATTATAAGGGGACAAATCCAGCCTAAACTCAAATTTAAATACAATCGTACGGACAATCGACTTGAAGGAAGAATGGATCGACATGATTTAGGCTCCATTTGAAATATTTCCTGAAATTGATGTGTCGAAACATTTTTCCAAATAACCACAACTAAAATTATTTATACCAATACATGCACCAAGTGGGCTGTCTTTTGTGCAAACAGGAGCAGTAATGCACGTACTCGCATACCAAAAACCACTTTATTTGCATTGTGACCCCTCCAAATCAAGTACTCACGCAAGCCACGAATTCACATACTTGTATCTAAAATAACACTAGTTCGCATACTCACGAACAACTAATATGCATTCCGGACATTGAATATATACTAGCATACTCATAAACTATAATGATTTGCATACTCACACATCAATTTTATAGGTGTACAAGTGTATGGCCACCTCAATCTCCGTGTAACACTAGTACTTGATATGCACGAGTACCTGCATGTGTATATGTTTAGTAGGAAAGCGTATGCTCGTGTTTCATAAGACACTAGAGCCTCCGCTAAATTTCTAGCATGTGCACACACGTGTATGAGTGTAGCGTAAGTGAGGTGTAGGGGTGGATATCGAGCCAACTCCTCGTCTTATCGAGCTTTTTCTAAAATTGACATAGTTTGATTTAATATCATTTTACGAGTAATTTAAAAGTATTTTTAGAAACGAGCTAACGAGCCGAGCCGAGCTAAAGCAAAATTCAAATTCATTTGAAATCAACTCATTTTAATGTTTAACCAATTAACAAGTATAATTGAAGCAATTTTGAACCGAGCCAACGAGCCTCACTAACGAGCTTTTTTTCCACCCCTAGTGAGGTGTTTTTCCTTTATGTACTCTCTCAAGTAAAATGTACCTCTGGACTAGTTTGAACAAGTATAGATGAATACATACCCACAAACATAAAATAAATTCAAAACCACTTTGATGTGAACTTTAAAATAAATTCAAGACCACTTTGGTTGTCAGTTTACCTTGCTTCTGAACTAGTCTGGATAAGTATGGATAGCTACATACCCACAAAGTGAAAGCATGGATGGGTACATACCCAATTTGATATTAGTATAGATGTATTGTAATGTCACGTACCTGATCAATGGCAAAAGGGAAAAGCAAATTTTTACCTAATAATTTGCATACATGTTTAACATCTAATTATAACTGATTTTTAAATTAATTTACAAGTTATATTAAAATGAACTAGCATGCAACCAAGTTTCTATCAATTAACATCATGTGCGATTCAAAATTGTTCTTTATTAATGGAGGTTTTACAAATTCATTTTAGATGTTGCCTCACAAAAATTCTTAAGTACCATAAGTAGATACCCAAAATTCTAGATTCTCATTCGCTGGCTTCTTTCTTTTTCTTTTTCTTTTTCTGTTAGATGTACCAAGAAAATTAATCTCTCACACTTATTAAGATGTAGCTGTGAATTAAGGTGAGAGCATCATGAAACAATTAATACGGTGATATTTCTTTCCAAATCAATGAGTGGTAACGAGTTTGCCCATTATTTTTCATGCCCACTGCACAAGTACGCATCTTAAAGTAATCCAAAGGTAGGGAGATGTGGTGTCCAGGCCCATATGTACTTAAATCCTAATTCTAAGATATTTCAATACGTTTTGGTTGAAAAAATGTCATCGGAGTCATTTATTTTGGCTGTATACCTTTTTTCATATATAAAAGAGGTATATACATAAATTATACTATAAAAAGTGGATTTTGGTAAATTTTTTCATGAAACTCACTTTCGAGTATCTAATAAACATTTTTAAAGTATACTCAAAATGATAAAGAGATATAATAACATCATTTAAGCGGTATATAAGAAGTGAGAGTTCGTGCTCCCAGCAGTATACACACATCGCGCTGGTGTAAAATACGCGCCAAAAAGTTAATGTGGTGTGTGAGTGAATTTACTACCAAATACATGTAGAGTTACTGTTAGTTGTAACACTATAAAACTGACAGTAACTCCGTATGTATTTGACAGTAACTTCACTTACGTATGACAGTAACTTTCCGATACGTACAATACGCACAGACGTAGAATACCACATCTGTGTGTATATGTGAGAGAGAGGTCAACTGATATGTACCTATCTCACAAACCTGATACGTGCCATGTGCAACTTGGCGGGGCTGTCACATCGAATCATAGTGGAATTGACATGTGACATATCTCCCAAAGCAAAACAGTCCATGGAATTGACGTGCGGCGCATCTGAGAACCTTCGGATCAGCTTTGCGAAAGATCCACGAAGCTTTGCAGGCCACAGGGACCCGTAGAACCGGATGTATAAGTTGCAAGGCTCGCGACGCCAAAAATATTATTCCGACACAAGACAACTACACAAGCAACTACTGCCTAGTAGTGGTGAAGCAGCTAGCTAGCTACTTTAATCATCTTGTGCATGTAATGGCGGCTTCGTTAGGCCTAAACCCTGAAGCTTTCTTCAGCCCCTACCCATACTCCTCCCCCTTCCTGGCCGACTACGCACCGAATTTCGCGGCCACCGGCGCCACCGCCGCCGACTTCTCGGCAGAGCTCGACGATTGCCACCCTTTGGAGTACTCGCCGGCACCGGTCTTCGCCGGCGCCGGGGATGATCATAGCGGGAATACGGCGTACGCATACATACATGTTTTACGTAGCTTATATGGTTTGGAGTGAAATCGTTAATTTGTACGTTCTTGTTGGTTACTTGCTTAATTTGGTGCTTTGATCAGGAGCTGTGAGAGCGACGAGAAGAGAGTGAGAGGGAATGGAAGGGTTGGGTTCAGGACGAGGTCGGAGGTGGAGATCTTGGACGATGGCTTCAAGTGGAGGAAGTATGGCAAGAAGGCAGTCAAGAATAGCCCAAATCCAAGGTATTGTACTGTACGTACGTAGTAAGAATACCACTCAGAAAATTATATCGACCGTCGATTAAGTAAAGGGCTGGTTATTGAAGTTGACCGAATTGGTACCAGTCCCGCCACTTTGGCCCTAATCAAAAGTGTTATGGGTTTTAGCTGTAACTTTTAACTAATTACAAGAGAGATTGAGGAAGTAAAACACAATCGTGTTGAAAAACCAGAGATCTTGCAGTAACTCCTATAAATAGTTTATAGAAACTATCTTAAAAAATCAATTCGTTTAAAAACCGGTTTCTAAAATTCAGAAGACGAAGTCTTTTTTGTAGTATAAACACCGTGACATGGGGTTAGCGTAAATATCTATCTATTTTTAGACTCGAAAAGTTATTTGAAGAAGTTGCTTTTGAGAAATTACTTGAAGTCACCTTATTTGTTCTGGTTTTTGAAGAAATCAAAAACCAAAAGCTACAAAAAAAAACCCCATAAAGAGCACGATTGTATATGTTTCTTGTTTACAAGTTGATTTAATTTGGTGAGGAGCTGAAATTGACGATTAACTAATTCTGGTACGGATGCATATACGTATGCAGGAACTACTATCGGTGCTCGACAGAGGGCTGCGGTGTGAAGAAGCGCGTGGAGAGGGACCGCGACGATCCCCTCTACGTCGTCACCACCTACGACGGCGTCCACAACCACGCCATCCCCGGCTCCAGCGCCGCCGCCCTGCAGTACGCAGGTTACTACAGCCCGCCGCGCAGCGCCGGCTCGCCGCCGGCCGCCTATACTCTGCAGGCTCACTGCTCCTGAGCCATCGTTCTACATAGACATACATACTAGGCTCAGAACAAAGTCCAGAGAAAAAGGCTAATTCCGTTTTGCTTGTACACTAGGAAGAAGAAACTAGAAATCAAGATACCTCTGCTGATGTATCAGGACTGCCTGCTTTTTACCTTTTTTTTCCAGGATATTTTATCCCTTGCCACCTAATAATATGTAATTCACTATTTATCACTTTATATCTCACTGACATATAGATTCTAGGATCATATTTTAATAAGATATTAGTGGTAAATTCTAAAATAGTATATCTTTAACAGTGGAAAACGATCAATTCCCTTATTTTTCCCCTTTTATTGCTTTGTTTTGCCGATCGATGTGATCTTCGGTTCGAGTTGATCTTGTATACATAGCATAGCATGTATTTGCAGCAAGACTGCTAATTTAATCGAACTTCTCGACTAAAATAGTAAAAGGGAAGTGCTTAGATCAGTGGAATTTTTTTTTGGCTTATTTCTTGTGTCAGAGCGCCAATTAGACAGGGTACCTGCGTGCCCCCTTTGACTCAGTTAACCGGCCTGTAATTTCTACCTTTAGTCCAAACTGCCAGCAAATAAACCGGTTGACCTCCCATTCAGCGTGCGACCTGAATATGTTGAAAAGAAAAACAATCGTGCCATGTCATTTTACACAAGTACAATATTTCTACTGTTTAATTCCAAGCTTGCTGTTCATCTTATCAATCCGACAAGCACCGCTCATTTATAGTAGACTCCTTTGCATCGGAATATTCAGTTGTACACTCCTCTCTCCGATAGTTTTTTTTTATAAGATTCAATGTATTCAAGCATTTAAACTTTCAAAAAAAATGTATTCAAGCACTTGGAAGCAGAGTACAACCTGGCAAAGAATTTATCAGAGGACCGTAATTTCCCTTTGGACTAAAGGTTGTAAGGCCCGTTCCGAATTCAGAAAATTTTCCATTTTTTTATGGGAATCGAAGCATCTTACGTGAAATTAGTTCGAAATTCGGAACAGGCCCGAAGCCGTCTGCGCACACAAAAATTTGGAGAATCATGTATGCAGGTATAAACAGGGCATCTTTCATTGAAAAAAAAAGGTTCAAGCGGTGTTCGAAATGCAAGACTTTTTTCGTGAGCATTTGAACGGTTTACGTGAATTAAAAAGGTAGTAGAGTGTATCTAGCTAGCGATTTACCTTTTACCGACTTACCTGCCGCGTAGTAGAAAAGCCCCAAACAATGTAGAGTTGTCTTTGGACCAAAAGGTCCTTAAAGCCCTCAGACTTGAGGGGAGTAAGATAATGAGTGAAGGGCAATTTGGTCATTGCACAAAACCAGAGGAAAGGCTAGGCGACCATACCCCCCTTAAGCCAAATTCAACACAGGCCAGCCACACAAAGCCTTATTTCATTTTTTCCTCCCTCGGCCAAGAACTCATTCAGAGAAAGCAAACCAAACCTTACAAGCCTTCCCATTTCTCATTCCTTCTCTTTTCTTTTCCCAAACCAAGAGCTCATCTAGGTCCCAAAACCTAAATCCACAGCCAGCATAGAGAGGAGGTGAGGGAGAGAGAAGCGGGGGAGAGGAGCCTGAGGAGTTAGGGAAGACCGACGGCGTGAGGGTGGAGTCCACAGCAACCGTAAGCCACCTAGGACCACCAGAGTCATGCCGAACCAGATCTGGGGCAAGGAGGAGGTGAGAAAGGCCAATGGAAACGCATGGAGAGCGTTGTCGCCACCACAGACATTGTCATCGCCTTCTCATCCCCATCCAACCCGAGCCAAATAAGGTTTTCCTTCCCCAACCATGCGTATTGAAGAGTAGGGCAAAACAAAGCTAGAAGCTAAATCAAAATGTGTTAAAGAAGAGAGGATTAGATGGACCATCCAGTGAAGTAGTGGAGTAGAGGCGCTCGGGCCAAGCTCGGGCACCTTGGCCAAAGCCATGGCCAAGGGGAACACCTGGTGGCCATCTAGTGGCGTAGCCACGGTCGAGCCAGGCGTCGACTTGGGGAGCCGACAGTGCTGAGGACGGCCAGATTGGGGGCACCACAACTAGAGGAGCAGCGTCGGGAGGCCGAAGTTCGGGGCCTTGGCACAGGGGCCTACCACCGTAGCGCGGGGAGGGTGACGGCTAAAAGCCGTGTCGACCAAGCGGCGGCGCCAAGCGCCTCGCCACTGCGCGCGCACAAGGGAGGTGGCAGATCCGGTCTTGGTTGGCCGGATCTGAGGCGAAGAGTGAGGGGAAGGAGCCAGAGGCAAGTTTCGGGCCGACACGCCATGGTCGGTGAGCCCGGTGGGGGGATAGGTGAGTGGAGGCGCATAAAAGGCAGATGGTGGCCGGCGGCGAGCTCTGGGCCAGTGAGCCCGAGCTTGGTCGTGAGCAGCCGCGTCACCTGGAGGAGCACCAAAAGCGAGGGAGGGGAAGGATTGAAGGGATGGGATAAGGCCGGTTCGGCCGGGTGGTAGGAAAAAAAAAAGAAAAAAAGAAGAGAGAAGAAAAAAGGAAAAAAAGAAGAAAAGAGGAGAAAAGAAAAGAAAAGAAAAAAATGGGGGTTTGGTACCTGCGCGACGGGTCCTTAACCCTGGGCATTTTATGCCAAAGTCAGGTTATACGTGTAGGATCGTCACAACTCGCTTAAGCACTGGTTTTGATATGATGTGTTGAGTCGGGTTGACGTTTGTACAAGTGGAGGTCCCGGGTCGGAGTTGTCCACGCATCGTCCCCGAGACTAACCAGGCAAGTGCATGGTAAAGCGGTAAATTCGGGTGGTGTTTGCTATTAGATAAATGATGATGCATTGCTTACCATGATACGGTAAGTTAATTATTTCTGGTTACATGATGAGGAATGATGAATGATGATTGTTGAGACGTGATATGTTGATATGCATAAATGGAGAACTTGCATTGCATGCATGTCATGAAAAGAGATAATTTTGTGGTATCATTAGTCTGCTTTGTGTGGGCGCTCCACGGGAGTGGAATTGAGATCTCCGTATGAAAATGATAGGCTACTATGGTCCCCGTATGAAAAAGGACAGGCATGTGATCCCTGCATGAAACAGGGCGGGCCTAGGTGAGCATCGACGGGTGCTCGCTCTGCTATACCGGTATAGGCTAAAGAGATAAGAGAGAAGAGCATATGCATACGCAATTGCATTATGACAGAGAACATGTGCTAATGCATAATGAGTGGTTGACAAGAAGTTAGGGAGTTTAAATGGAAATAAGTGGTCATTGAGTCTGTGATGGTTATGGATTGATACGTGAACCTATTATCTATTGTTTTTCTTTGTACTTGCTAAGTCTTTGGACTCACCCTTACTTTCTTACCGTTGAGCACGTCATGCACGGGCAAGAGTAGCACATGTATAACTTCACGTACTAGCAGCACTTCGCATCTCATCTTGTGGTAGCTTGTTTAAACTCCACTAGAATGCTAAAATAGCTACTTAAAATAATATGATGTAAATGGTAGCTACTTTATGAATAAAGTAGAGTTTGCTTAAAATGATTAGCAGTTGAAAAAATGGTAATACTATGCAATGATAGTAGCACTTTAGGCCCAGATGATGGGCGGGGTGTTACAAATGACGAAACCATCTATAGCACTTTTGGAAGCAAGCATGCATCATTAGAATTACTTGAGTGGTCTCTCCTGGTTACTCACATAATAGTATGTTTCTTTTGGCTGTTGCATTCAGGGATAGAAATATCGCTACCGGAGGAAATCCCACTAGGGGGCTGGTAACGGTAACTGTCCGGTTACCAGAAAACACAGAGAAAAACCAAGCAAAATTCACGAAACAAATTTGAATTTTGGCAGTTTGACAGCCAATAACTGGTCTGGTAACCGTCCAAAAACGGGAAAAACTAGAAAACCTGGTTTTGGGTAATTAGAAATTGGAATAATGTAAATATTAATTAGAAAGTGTGTTATGAAGTAACAAGACTGATACATAATTAGAAATTGCTTCTTGCTAGCTTGACTACTTAGTGAAGCCCTATGAAGCATCTAAAATAATATAAACATAAGTTAATGGTAATGAGTGATAACCTGACTAGCGTACTAAAAACAATAATAGAGTACCAATTCGTACCAATACATTGTCAAGAAACACTAAGGTTGTGCAATGTACTCATTGTTATTAATTAGGATAAGTCCTTCAGATTGAGGTAGGTGCGCTTTGTATTGATCCCAAGTGTATGTTGTATGGCTATGCTGTACTCAATGATTATAAACTAGTTAGTAATATGTGGAGTTTCACTCACTGGTAAACAATTCTTGCATTGGCTTAATTTCCATAATGGTAAGTAAGATGAGAAGAGATGTTTAAGGATGAATGAGAATCATCAGCAGAAAGTAATAGTTTGGCATCTCGACGTCCATAAGTCGGAATAGAATTTGAGCTATATGGGCTTTGTAGGAAGAAGAGTCTTGTGGTCGAGAATGATCTCGTTAGCATTGCTTAGCCCTCCTATAAGTATTATTGATTGTTCTTGAAGCACGACAACCATGGTCTTCATCCTGGGTAACATGCGTGAAATTTTTTCTCATAGGTGAATTCCAATAGTTGACATGTGGTTTGTTGATCTCGTACTTCATCATGAGTTGTTCCACCATTAGCACCATCATCGGACGGCGAAGAGTTTATTATCACCAGACTCTTGGTTCTCCACTTCATCAGATAGCGGACTTTCTGTCTCTTCATCGCTTTCCACAATGTCCTCGTCAATGACCTTTTTCTTCTTATCAGCCACTTGTTTCCTTGTTTGTGTAAGTGAGGCAAAAGCTTGAGCTAATTTTCCATTTAGTTGGCTACAATATTTTCTTTTCGCAACATGACTCTTGCCAATAGTTTTCTTAGTCCATTACTTCAACATTTGGTCATCTAGTGCTTTATCCAATTCATTCTCAGGGATGGCATTAATTACAATTGTGGATAGCATGGGGCTCACCTTCCTCGTCTAGTAGAGGCTCTGAATAGCTCATAGAGCTATTAGAGGTTCCGAGTGGCTCATGGAGCTATAAAGCCACTTATGGATTGGGTTCGCTCAGTCGTACATAGTGGCATTAATGAGATCTTCAAAATGATCTATATCCCTGTCTTTATTCCTAGTCTCATGCAATATCTCAGAACAATTAGCCAATTATTTGTTCTAGAATTAGTCGAATTTTCTATATGGTCTGTAGCATAAAAAAGCACCGCATTTCTTGCAATGCACATATGCATTATCACATTACCAACCGATAGGTGCATAGAACATAGAACATATCAATATATGCAATGTTTCTCTAGGACTTTTAAGATTAGTGATACCCAAAACCTCCTAGAATAGCAGCTATCCAGCCACAAAAAAACAGAGTGGTAGCTTTCTCCAACCAACACGACCAAATAATCAAACATGGTGACATAACAATCTACCGGCCCCTCGGCAGATTTTCCTCCGGTGGCGATATATCTATCTCTAGCTTGGAGCCTAGGATTCATCATCTACAAAATACGGGGACATGGTAGAATAATAATTATTGTATTTTTACTTTATACAATAGTTAATCTATCATAAAAAATACGTAAAACAATGTAGAAAGTACATTATGCAGTTACAAATTTAAATTTACAATTGAATTTTTCTGACCGATATTTTTTCTGCTGATGCCAACCGATTTTTCTAGTTACCGCCGGTAACTGCCGGCTTTTAGACCCCTGGTCGCATTAACCCTTTGCCAGTCGGCTGCAGTGCTAAATGATGGCCAGGCCAACAGTGATTCACCCCGGAACAATGGCATAGAAGGTGTTCGCAAATGATCTGTTTTTTGGCTGGGAAATGAAGCGTTGGGATTTGTATGAATACTTGTATCTATATTCTATATGTCTAACCCATAATCAAATATTTGTCGAGGATTTCAGTAGCACAAGTCCACTTGTCTCCAGCACGCTTGTTCAACGGACATTCTGCTGAAGCTCACACATAACGTCATTCCAGTACTATTGCTACCTATCTTTTCTTTCTGGAATGCTCAAATTCTAGCGCATCGTACACATCAAAGAAATGCAACTCTCAAATAAATATAGATTTAATGTTGGCTAATTGAAGAGGATTAAAGTTGGTTATTAGTAGCATGTCAATAATATAGATCCTGTTTGGCACAGCTTCACCAACAGCTTTATGAGCTGTTGTGAGATGTTTTTTGCCAAACACCCTTTTTGCAAACAGCTTTATGGGTGAAGCTCTTTTTTTGTGCTCTCACAAAAGAATGGGGAGAGGTGAAGCTGAAAAAAGTAGCTTTTCACAGCTCTCTCCCTCAGGCCCGCAGTCCTAGGAACCCACTGCCCCTCTGGTTCACCAAAATTATACACATTTGCCACTAGTCCATCCCGTTCACCAAAATTTTTATTATTTTAATTTTAATTTTTCCTAATGATTTTAATTTTTTATTATTTTTATTTTAATGTTTTAATTCATACTCATTCAAATATATTATTTTTTAATTCATATGACCATATACAAACATACAACTCCAAATGTTAGAACAAGTCAGGTAGACAGGGGCATCTTGAACAATTGCCCTTTCTCAGCCATGCATGAAGCTGTTGGTGAAGCTGTTTTGCCAAACAGTTTTCCAAAACAGATTTAGCTTCATCGGTGAAGTTGCTTGTGAAGCTGAAACAAAAAAAACAGCTTTACTAGTGAAGCTGAGCTGTGCCAAACAGGGCCTATATATATCATCACATGATAAGTGAACCTAAAAATTCACGCCGGGAGTCCTGTAAACGCTCGTGGCAATATTAATGTAAATGTTAATTTCGTTCAAATTTCTTTGCAATTTTGCTTGGAAGATCACAGTATGGCATGTTGCTGTGAACTGCTATACTGCCACTGTACAATTATTTCATACAGGAGCCCAATCTGGCCTAATCCATATGCTATCGAGTATCGACGAAACCCCATGTTAAGGTAATGTAGCTGAGAGCTAAATGCAACTTTTAAGTTAGGCACAAGGGAAATTACTCAATATATCACACACACAACATTTTTTTTATCAAATATATTTTCATAGCAATATTTTAAAAATAAACTCCACCCTGACTTATTTCTAGAAATGAAGCCAGCTAGAAATGTCTTCCTTTGTGGCGTGGCAAATAAACCTTACCACGCCGCGGGCAAGTCCAAACTTACTTTTACAAAAATGACCCTTTCGCCACAACATGGTGGCCCAACAGTGTTCATTTGGTGGTGTGGCGAAAAAAGATCATTTTTTTAGAAATAAGCTATAGACATGTTTATTTTTAAATATTGTTAAAAAATCAAATAATAAAAAAGTCAATAATTTAACACTTGCTGCCAGCGATAGATATATACCAAGTCGATATGGTACTCAATGCATTACACGATATGGGAAAACGGATATAACCTTCCAATGGTGAATCTATAAATGTTCCCACTCTGGAGGAAAGACATACATAACATCCACCCTGAATTATTTCTTACTTTGGTATGCATAACACTGGGGCAATCAGCAGGCGTCGTTAGATGCAATGCATCAGTCCGCAGTCCAGCTCTGCTCCACAATCTCACGCACTTTACGGTTGTATTCCCGCTTGTTCTCACTGAATAGGCGGGCAGCTTCAGAATTGGCAGGTGAATTTGGGTTTGGATCGCAAAGGAGTGACTGCAAATATTGAATGCCAGGTTAGATACACACCATCAGTGCCAAGATAACAAAATGAAATAAAATTGCTGGATAAAATAAAATAAAATTGCTGGATCAATAAAACTATTGGTTTGTTCATTTCTTGTCATTCTCAAAGAAGCAAGATACGTGAGTACCCCAATTGTTATATATGGTTATGCTCTTTTTTGCATGATACACAGACTCACCCTCACCAGTTACTGCTGGTAACCAACCAACTCCAACAGGGAATGGACCTCAGTAAATCAGAGGGAAGTTGGCAATCTACTCTTGCCTCACACAGATGTTTGGATATTTTCAGACGGTTTGGGATAGATTATAATTGCTCCCCAAAATTACAATAAACATAGGCTAAGAAATTTTCAGTGAAAAATATATGACAATGAAACTCAATGCTGAACTTGTAATTGGTGACAAAGATGACTAGTTATGTCTAGATGAGATCTTTAGGTAGATGTCTAGTGATAGTGCTTCTAACAAAGAAAACCAATTACTTAAAGGAAACATCATTTAGTGCAATGGAGCATGTAACAAAAAAACGTAGTAGTTTCTATAAGGAACCATTCACGTGAATATCAAAGAGGTATAATTAAAGTTAGTGAGAATTCACCAATCTTTGGTGGGTGGGTTTGCTCAACGTATTTCAAGGCAAGACTTCAATTGTAAGCATTCTATCGTAATAGACTAATAGTCACATTACACGATGATTTAACAAACTGGGCATCACAGGATATTAATGACCGAAAAAATGATTAAAAATAAAGAAAAGGATGAAAGGCGTCCTTTACCTGGATGGATGTAAGTATAGCGGCTACATCATATATCGGGCTCCACTGGTTTTGTAGGATATCTAAGCATATGCTTCCATCAGCATAAACTGCTCGGCATTAAATATATATCTATGTTAGAAAAAGTCGATGAATGGATATAAGAAAAGTAGAGAGCATAGCATCATTCTAAGGTTCATGTAACAACAATGAAGTATTTACATAAAAAAGACAACTACAGTCAAAACTGAAGAAGCAGTGTGTAAGCTCAAAATACGCTGCAAAAGCTGCAACTCTTTTATATCTTGATTCCAGTAAACTAATCATTAATGATTCTGATGTTTGAGAGCAAAAGTAAATTTATCCAACAAGCATTAGTTGAATCTGTATGCTTGCTAGCACAATCAATGTTCTGTAACCACTGCACAGCAGCACAGAGAACCACAATTGAACATTTCAGCATGTATATTAATACTTGATTAGTGCATCAAAAATACATAACTAGAAGAACCTGGGCTTTAACAGATAATAAGACAGATCCACAGCATAAGTATAAAACAAGGGGGCATAAGGCTTACTGTTAGGATGAAACATCCGAGAAACAAATCGCACTGTAGGTGGCTTGTTAGGATAATCTTCAGTGAACTGAAGTGTCAGCTTGAACGTACCTGATAAAGTAAGCATAATTTGACATAGTGGTAAAACGAGAGAAACTAATGTTGATTCCTACAGAAAGAAAAGACTCAAAACTGTATGAACAAAAACATGGACCAGAAAGGAAAGATGACAAACAGGCCATACCCAACAACAGCAGTAACAACAAAGTCTTTTGTTCCAAACAAGTTAGAGTAGGCTAGAAATAAAATCTCCTCAAGATCAAAGAAACGAGAGCCTTATAATAAAACTTACAAGGCTAGAACCCTAAGCCCTCATCCTGTCATCTGAACCAAGATCTTATGTCATAGTTCCGGTACCGCGGTACGTAGATCACTAACTTTCATGCGTTCATATCCCAAACCAACTCTTTAGATACATTACAATCCCTCAAGTCACACCCAACAGATGAGTTTAAAATGAATTAATTTCTCCATCAATGTCACACAAATATTGAATACATGTCTAATTGATTATTCTAAACTACGATAAGCATGCAAGGTAACAGGGAAAAAAGGAGACTCCTAGGCCGCACATCAAGATGAAGACAAAAGGGCATGCAGCTGAAACAGATAAATATAGGATATACATGCCTAGATATGAAACACCACAGACACTACATGTCTAATTGATTATTCTAAACTAAATAAG
Organism: Dendrocalamus sinicus; assembly: GCA_036346575.1. Taxonomy (NCBI): domain Eukaryota; kingdom Viridiplantae; phylum Streptophyta; class Magnoliopsida; order Poales; family Poaceae; genus Dendrocalamus; species Dendrocalamus sinicus. Next base: position 5,221,991 of record CM070653.1, on the reverse strand, counting down.
CATGCAAGGCAACAGGGAAAAAAACAGACCCCTAGGCTGCATATCAACATGCAAAAGGGCATGCAGCTGAAATCCTGAAACAGATGAATGTAGAATATACATGCCTAGATATGAAACACCACAGACAGTACCAAACAAAAGTTGTTTTCAGACGTTAACAAAACAAGAAGAACGAAATGAAGCATAGCAATTCAATATGTTTTGGCATTACAAATGGTAAACAAAGTAGGAGATATGACGATATATCATGCTTATGAATTACTCTCCGAAGTCCTATCTACAACCCCCAAATAAAATTAAAGGCCTTAAAACACATACCTCCATCCCAAGGAGTATCATCAGGTCTGCAAAACAAGATACAAGGAAATGACAACTGAGTACGACTGATTAAAATAAAATGGGAACAAAGTATAAAATCTTGAAGTCTAACATCTTACCCGAAAATGACAGCATTCCACAACATTATATTGTTGTCCTGTGGGGCCCCACTTATGCCAGCAGGAGGATCCTGCATCAGTCGTTTGAAATCCCTCATCAGTCTCTTCCTTGAAGGTGTTGACATCCTCGCCTTCTGTAGAAATCATATCACTAGATGAGTTTACAAGTAAAGAAAGAAAAATATCTAGGAATAAATTTGAGAGACCATGTGAAGGTCTAGAATATATTTGTGATGAACAATTGACATTTTGGTTAAGTTGAATTTGAATTTTGCAAAAGATTCAGAAATTTCAGATATCGGATTGTGCTATCAGGGTTCAAGTGGCGGTCAAACCGGTTGTTGGTGAATTATTTTTGTCAAATTAAGATCAGTGGTGATTGAGTGTGTGCATGGCATAGATGTCATGGGTTGGTTGTGTTGTGTTGTATAATGGATGGTTTTAACTAACGTGAATCAAGTGTATGGAACTTGTGCTCGAGATAGTTGCTTGGTCTTTGCATGTGCAGGTGGCTTAGAAAACGTTAGCGGTTAACGGCAATGGACCAGAACTAGACAAAGAAGCTGAGGTCTGAGCGATTGTGTAAATCCGAGTGAGGCTACGCAACTCAAGCAGGAAGCACAAAAAAGACAACGGTCGTGAAGAGATGAGTTGGTGCATGTGGTGCGCCAAGCAACGAGGCTGATAAACGTAGAGACGGTTCGGGAGAGACCGAATGTATGAAGACATGAAGTCTAGTTATTGGGCACTATGGACTGCGTGTCAAAGCATATGGAGATGCTTGAGGTGAAGTTGAAGACGGAGTCACAGGAAAGTGCTCGAAAGCTTCGTCAAGGGTATTTTGGTAGTTAGTCAAATACCGAATTAGTGCCTTGATCAAAACCGCGGTGTAAAAAGGTGCAAAAAAGAAGTGATTTAGATTAAGGAGAGCTAGAATTGTCAAGTGGATCAATCGCTAGAGTTAGCGGGTTAAGTCTTGTAAACGCTTCGAGAAACGCACATGTAAAACCTGTGTTAGTGTGGTTGCCGGATTTCTCCTGTAGACTTAATGGGTTGTACACATTAGCGTTGTTGCTGGTTATTAAATGGGAGGAGAGAAAGTGGTAGATCTAAGGATTCTAGGCTTTAAGTTTTACTCTACCACCTTTTCTCCTTCCCTTGTTGTGAGAGAGAACTTGAGAGAGGAAAGAGTGGTGCTATGACTGCACCTTTTAATCATCCATGAACATGTAAACTTCATCCTCTACTGGAAATAAATCAATATTTTGTCTCAATCATATTCTTGTTTACATTCTTGCTTGGTTTTGTTTGTTCTTGAGCTAGATTTGTGATTTCATATTCGTGGGAGTTCTAATCCCAGCTCTTACTTAAATTACCTTGCTAAAACATGTGAAAACTGAAAGACCTCATGTCTTAGATCCTCACGAGCAAGAAGTAATTTGAGTTTTAGGGTTGTTGGTGTTCTTGTGACTTAGATTCGATTCTCTTCATTTCAATGAACTCGAGTCTAAGAGTCTTGTGATTCTTAATTGGTTTAGGTTCCTATTGCATTAAACAAGTCTAATGCAAAACTTGAAAGTGTTTGAATGAGAATTGAGCAAGTTCTTGATATTTGAGTTTTATCCCAAGGGGCTTTTAGGTCAGGGAACAGGGTACGGGTAAAATCGGCCCTGGACCTGCGGTCCGACTGGCCCTTCCATGACGGCCTGACCGACCTTGTGCTAAAGGCTACTGATTTTATTAGCTTAGGTCCCTTGCCATGTTTTGTAAAGCATAGTTAGTGCAATATGAAGTTGGTGACTCTTGTAATCACTTGAGTACAGATTTTGAATACTGTTGGGGGGGAAGTTTGACCAATCATCCCCCCCCCCCAATTGCCGGCACCAGTCCTACACAATCCAACACTACAACATCCAAAAAGAATTGTGTACTCGCAGCCTGTTTTCTGAGCTAAATGCATTACTTGAGCACTATAAGTAGCATAGTAATGGGCTACCTTGATTGCTAGTATGGATTGTTCCAATTAGCAGGCGGCACGTGTAAATAAGATGAAACAAAACCTTAATGGCAACACTACACAGAACCCATCCATCAGCTTTGGGCAAACATTAGTATGTAAAAGTAAGTACGCTCTTTCAATAAGCATGGCAACCCTCATTAACTACCAAACGTATACATCAGAAATGAAACAAATTAGCGATTAGCGTCAAAATGAAACCGTTAAAATTCTAATGATTGAAAACGGTTTGCCGTGTTCCAACAGTAATGCAGATGATGTGTATCTGAGCACAAGCAGGTGCAACAATTGAATTCCAAAGAATCCACAGGACTTATAATCACAAGAACAATCTACTCGAAATGAAAAGGTGACATAATAAACATGGCAATCACATCGTTCCATCCACAATTCCACATGCCTAAGACGCTCATGAGCAGAAACCGAAACAACGGCTCCAGAACCATTCCTCCAACAACAAGTACACCAACCGCAACTGCGTAACCCTCGGCGACCCCCGACCTAAAATCCAAGTATTCACCACCAACAACCCCGGAAAGGTGCACGATCCTGATCACCAACAAAAATTTACAAAAAAAAAGTAACGAAGCATCACACGCTAACAGATCCTTCGCGGACGTGATCAATTCCACGATCTACCGACCTGCCTAAGCCTGCGCTACAACCGCAGGACTAGCAAAATCGCGTCACGCTAACAAGACGATAGCCGCAGATCAAACTAGCAAAATCTGAGACCAAGATCGATCGGGAAGAGCCGAGACGACGGCCGAATGTTACCTCCGATCGAGCCGCCGCGCCGCAGATCCCGCGGGAATCGATCGATGGCCGCCCCCAACACCGCGAACTCCACAGACTATAGCATACTGCAGCCGATCGGGTGGAGACGCAAGCGCAGTGGATTGGATCCTGTCGGATCGGAGGAGTGGAAGGTTCGAGAGGGGGAGAGCCCAGAAGTTGGAGGAGAGGAGAGGAGCGGAGCGGAGGGGAATGGATTGGGGACGAAGGGAGGAAGGTCGCAGCAGTGGACGACCAGTCACGAGTGGAGAATGTAAGAAGAATACAGCGCTTCTCTCTGGGCCTGGGTCCCCTTTGAAGCGCAAATGCATTTGTGGCTATAATTTTTTTGTCCCGGCAATAGTCAAGGATTCGCCGCTTGCAACATCCTTTCACATGTTCTCTAGATTTATAGCTTTTTGATTTATATTACAGCAATTAGTTTTTAAATAATATATCTTTTTAAGACAGAGTTTACAAGTTGATTATAGTAGATGTTATATTAAATTCATCTATATCGTCCAAAATCACGCATATATCTTTTTCTCTGCACCATCTCTTGTAAATAGATAGAATTCAAAGTTTTAATTCATAACCCTCAATTATTCTTTTTTAAAAATTTAAATCATAACCCTCAATTATTCTTTTTCTAAGATACTTACGCCCTCCGAAAGTTACCTTTCCGAATCACGCTGTTCTAATTGATGTCTACAACATACCAATCAAAGAATCATATGGAGCAACTGTCGGCAAGTGCTGTCATTCTTCCTTGTTGATTCTCGTAGGGTGTGTTTGGTTTGGAGTCAGGTAAGGATGGAATGAATCCATCCCTGTTTTTAAGGATGGAACCGTCCCCATCCCCTATTGTCCCTGGAACCAAACACACTATTGGAGGCAGGTAGCGAGGAAGAGGGACAAGCCCATCCCCTCATTTTTGAGGGATGGGGGCATCCTCAATTTAGAGGAATATTCCTGGGATATTCCCCAAAGGGGATGGACTCTGTCCCTGCTGACTCCAATCCAAACAGGTCCAAATCTGGAATCGCCCCGCCCCATCCCCTATTGTCCCTGGAACCAAACACACCCGTAGCTTCTAATCAACTTTGGTCGCCATAAGCGTCACTCTGGCTCAACCATCAATCCATCATCATAGGTACGGTTGAACCGTTAAGGCGCTGCTATTATACTACTACATCGTCGTCGAAGACTGGAAATTGAGATGCACTTCGCCAAAGTCATGTCTCTGAAAGAGTGAGCTAGCACACCGTTGTCGAATCCTTGTAATTATCATCGAGAGCAAAAGAGATACTCGTCGGAGTCGCGAAAGAAAGATACGGAGGGGGGATGTGTAATACCCGTGTGAGGGCTGTAAATAGACATATTCTTTTTAGCTTATAGGCTTACGGTTTTCCTCGAACAAATTTACCGGGACAGTCTTTTTAAAGCAGTTTATCGACATTCAGTTCATTCATACAAATACTCGTACTAGAGCTAAAAGCTATTAGCCGCAACTATAAGCCATCAACTGCAACAAAAAAAACTCACCCATAATGTTTGAGTGGTTTTTTTGCAAACTTATTGAAAGGGAGTGGCATGCAGGCAATTTTCATTTTAAAACTATGCAAATTTAATGCACCACCTCATTTGTGAAGCATCCCCAATCAAGCCCTCCCTATGCTGGAGAAGGATAAGGATTCGGCGGGTGTTGGCTCCGCAGTGGCTATCGATGCCTAGACAGTGGTGGGGATGGAGACGGAGCGGGTGACACTAAAGACAGATGGTGGGAGGCAGGTAGCAAGCCATGGCTGTGGCGGGGAGAGGATGAAAGAAGTAGCCGAGGCGAGAGGAGAAGAGCACTATACGGTGGAGGAGGAGGAGCAATGCGCGATGGGGGAGTACATGAGGAGGAGTCGTGCCCATGGTCGAGAGGATTTTTCTGATTTGATTTGAAGAAAGAGAGAGACTCTACACCACCACCATCACCCCAGCAACCTATGCATTGACCACCCCTGTTGCCATCCTTTGGGATCTCGCTGCTTCCCACCCCCTCCAATCTCCTGCTCTATGACGCCGCCATCCGCCTCTACCTCGCCACCACTTCCCTCAGTCGCCTTGGCCTCTTTGCCGCCTTCCTCCACCCCTACCACCGCCTCCTCGCCCATTCGCTACCACCACTGCCCACCTCCGCCCCCATCTGTGACCGTCGCTTCCGCGCCCACCAAGCGCCTCGAATGCATCTACTCTTCCCAAGGCGATTGTTGCACACGCCTCGCTGCACCCCTCTCCCTCAAGCTCTCCAAGTACGTCAAGGCCGCCCGCGAGCTCACCGCCGCTATAGACATTGGCTCCCCCACTGACGACTTCCGCCATGTTGGCATGCATGCCGAGATCTCTAAGACCCCCTTGGCCTCCCTCCGGGAGCTTGCCCACGAGGTGCTTGACGAAGGGTTCGTGGGGGTGCCCGATGCTGGTATCAAGGCATGAGGAGCTCGCCCCTCTACTCGGCTGGTGAGGGAAAGGGCGTGTGGTCGGTGGTGGTTGGTGGGAAGACCAGGCTAGTGAGTGGGGCTGATGTGGGATTCAGCTAGGCGGAGGTGGTCGCCATGAAGGCTAGGTTGGCAGCACTATCTGTGTTTAGAAAATGGTGGGACAGGGGCATGCTTAAGAGGCTAGAGTAAAGGTATGAAGAGGACAACGAGGAGGATGGTGACTGAGATGGGATTGAGGAAAATGCACAGGGGAAGCTGTGGTGTAAGTTGGAGTCAGATGGTCAAGGCTCCTGTGTTAGCGGTTGAATGGCGATAGTTTGCACATAAGGTGCTTGTTCATTTGCTGCTTGGGATCCTTCGGAGTTTAGAGGAAGAATGGATTATGGCACACCGGTGGTGTCATGAGATCTTTTGCACCTAGGGGGACACAGAGTAATTTCATGGAAGACAGGGGCGGATCTACAGTGGGTCAAGGGTGTTCAGCTAAACACCCAAAATTTTTGACAAAAAATTTTGTATATGTAGTGTATATTACATGTGTATATATATATATGGACATGTTTAGCTATTTGCTCTCCTATTTGCTGCCCAGCCCAACCGGCGACCGCCCGAGGAATCAGTTCCGCGCGCGCGTCCGGGGGAAAGCCAGCCCAGCCCGAGCAAATCCGCGCGCGGCGCGCCTGCGGCCTGCGGCCTGCTCCTGCTCCCCCGACCCCCGGCCCCCTTCGGCATTTCCCGGCCCCGAACCCGAACGCCGGTCCGGCCCATTTCCGAACCTAATCGGCTCCGCCTCCGCGCCCCGCTTCGCCGCTCGCCCCTCGGTCTCGCCGCTCGCTCGGGCTCCGCCTCGGCGCTCGCCCTCGCTCCGCTCTCGCCGTCCGGCGCGGATTCAGATCGGCCGTCGGCCTCCGCTCCGCCGCCGCCGGCACCTCGGCAGTGGGCCCGACCGCGACACGACGCCGCACCGCGTCATCCCCGGCTCTCGGCGTCTCGCTCCATTGGCGCGGATTCAGATCTGGCCGTCGCCCTCGCTCCGCCGGCACCTCGGCGGCTCTCCGGCCGTTCGGCGTCTCCGCTCCGCCGCTCGAGCTCGGCCGAGCCGGCCTCCTCTCGCGCGACCGCGCCTCGCCGCCTCGCCGATTGCCCGATCCGATCGGCGGTGAGTGCTTGAGCATGATGTATTGCGATGCGATATTGATGTTGATTGTTCATCGTTGAGTTGAATTGTTGAAAATTGAAATGTTGAATTGTTGAGCAATAAGCATGATGATGATTGATGATTTGATGACTGAATCGGTTGAGAAAATAGCAGTTTAGACTGGTGATTGCCTGATTGGTGATTGGTGATGTCTCAATGTTGAATTTTTAGATGAAATGTTCAATGTTGAATTTTTGTTGAATTTCAGCATCAGAAATATTGATTTTAGATGTCTCAATAATGGTTATGTGTTGAAAAATGAAAATGAGAAATTGAGAATGAACAATTGTATGTTAATTATTACTACTGTAGATCTTTATGTTTTGTACTGTAAAATATTTTTACAACTTCGAACACCCATTCCAAAATTCCTGCGTCCGCCACTGATGGAAGATCTTTGTTTTAGTCTGATAGTCTCGTAAGAGGTGATACTATGCAAGAGCTTTGCTTCTGATTATTTCAACTTACATAACCAATCTTGTTCATGTGCATTCACATGAATTTTCTTTCCTTTGCAATTGACTGTATTAATTTCATATCAGAATTAGAATGCAATTCAAATGCACACCAAGTGATTTATACTTTTACAGTCTTGTAAAGTGATGTCATACTAGGGCGATGCAAATGTTGAATTTTACGTCAGCGTTTTTACTGAAACATCATTCATACTTGATGGAGTGAGTAAGCACAACAATTATTTTCTTACTGAATTTCTTACAAGTTTAGGACAAATGTCATCCATTGCACCATTAGTGCATACTTCATATGTTCTTATTATTTACTTTGACATTCAAATGGTACGAATGACATATGCTTGGAAGTTGATTTATTTTGAAAACAATACTAAATACTTTGGTTAGGTTAGAAATTGGGACAGAAACTTCTACTACTTATTTATTTGTTTTATTAGCAAAGTATACATTATATTTCGGATCCGTTAAAATACACGAGCACCAAGAACTTGAGTTGCGAAGCTATACTTCGAGAGAAAATATGTCCAAAAACCTTTGTGATAAGTGATTAAAACAGCCTCTCGCAATCTCGTCTTAGTTGTCATCCCTGAAAAGTAGCATGCAATAAGAGGATCCTATTTATATTTTTAATGAACTCCGGGACCGAAAAGATACAATAATTTCCTATTAACAAAGTACTGTTATATTCTTAGTTGGGCATGCTCTGTTCTTTGCGGGTTTTAAAAACAGATTTTAGTTTTTGCTATAGTACCTAACTTTTAAACAGAGTATTTTCTCAAGATAAGATCTACAAGTTAATTGTAGTATACGTTAAAAGCTCAATATCTATACCAGCTAAAATTGTAAGCGAGTATCTCTCTCCATAATCTTTGTCGTGAATAGTTTAAAATTTAAAAATTCTAGCTAAAAGTCATAAGTTACAATCATAAAAAAAAATAGGCGTACTTAAATAGCCGAGACATGTACGCTCACACTTTTTGTGGGTTGATTAGTCTATCACAAACATAAACCTGGGTTCTAGAACAGTTGATTGTCATTATCTGATATTTGTTGAGACATGTGGAGAGATGGATGACCTAATGCACAAGTGGAAAGATGAGAAAAAGAGATCACGGTGTTGTGTGCACACAGTTGCACAGCAAAAGCATGGGTAGAAAATTTTGGACTATATCTTATAACTGAAAATTTTAAATTCTGAATTATTTATAAGAGGCAACATATAGAGAAAAATAGGCACATATAATTTTAGCCGGTATAAGTGAATTTGGTACAATTTGTACTACAATCTACCTGTATACCTCGCATTAAAAACGTATTGTTTAAAAGCTAGTTATTGTAGCACGTACAAACCAAAGCCAATTGAAAGTGCATTCGGACATACGTGAGATATTGGCTGGGTTTGAAACCGCCTATTGCTTAGGCTTATGTACTGTAGCTATAGTAGATTTTTAAAAAAACAGTATATTTTTTCGAGGTGGAGTCTAAAGGTCAATTCAGCTGTACCGGCCAAATCGCATACGACTATTTTCCTATACGTACCGCCTGTCACGAACAGTCAGAATTCAAAAATTTAAGCCATAAGTCACAGCTCAAAAGAACCGACTCATTGATGAAGGGTGGGTTCTTTTGAACTATGGCTTATATTTTTTTAATTCTGACTATTCGTGAGAGATAGTACATGTAGAAAAATAGTCGCATGCAATTTTGGCCAATACAGCTAAACTCAGTACACTTTTTACTATAATCTTTCTGTTGACCTTATCTTGAAAAAACGCACTGTTTAAAACCTAATTACTGTATCATAAGTCATAAGCCATAAATCATAGGTTTTTACTACAATCTTTTTATTAATTCTATTATAAAAATATACTATTTAAAAACTAGTTACTATATCATAAGACCTAAGCCATATTTATTCACGCTTTAACCAGACAACATCAACAAGATAGACCTCCTCCTCCATCCCATATCCATTCACCCTTTAACCAGGCAAACAATTTGTTGGAAGATGCTTTATAGCACAACCAAGTGACATTAATCCAACCAAACATGCCTATACATTCATATGGTGTCAAGAAAGTTTGCGTGGCGGACCGTGGCTTGTCCGGTTGGTGGTGACCGTCAGTGGACGTCTCATCTGTCGGGCTTTGAGCTGTGACACCGTGTTTTTGGAGGATACTATTCACATAAACAATATCTCTCTGATACTATTTATGTGAATAGTGTTATCTGATTATATATGCGTATATGGGTGCGTTCAGTGGTCAAAGCACTTGCCTGCGCTCCCGGAGATCTTGAGTCTCCATCTCTAGTCTCAAGCGTATGCATTAGATGCACCCACGTAGATGTATGTGGTATTGAGTATGTGCGTGCGTGTGTGCGTCCTTATTGTACTCATGAGCTCAAAAAAAAAAGAAAGTTTGCATGGTGCATTAAAAAAATAGGACTAACTTTGGACAATACCTCAATAGAAGAAATGGAAAACAACAATCACAATTCACAGGTGACATGTGAATAACACCATTCTTTTTAGCTTTTCAACTGGCTTTTAGTTTTGACTTCTATCAGCTGGTATTATCCATTAGATCTACCAGTTACATCCAAAAGCCATCAGCCACAGCCAAAAATATGATGCCAATATCCTCTTTTGGCAATGGAATAGTCTTTATATTAAACCTAGGGGATTCCCAGCCTCCCCCGTGCCACATCACCGATTTTGAGAAAAAGTCCTCTGCTTTGCTGAATACTCTTCTTTACCCCGTGCCTGCGTCGGCCGTTCGATCGGGTGGACCGCGCGATGCATGACCTTTGGGTGAGCTCCATGTGTTCTCACGAATGTTCACGCCGCTTTTGTCATGGCGCATCACAGCTGTCTTTTTTGTAGCTACGTCCGCATTCTCTGCTCTATTACCCTCGCTTACTATTCTCTACCTGCTCCCCAATTTGATATGGGGTCACCCGATCTTCTTAACGTAAGATCAATATACTCACGTGGATTCGAAGAATTGTAGTGATCCCCCGATGCCAATGCAAGAGTTAGCACTCTATAATTCGCCTAATCACACGTGTTGAACTTCACAACCACCAGATGAAGCTCTATCGTGATCCCAATTCTCAGCGGAAATGTTGAATGATCTTGATTTTAATGAACTCCTAATTCTTCTCTCAAGTTGGTTTGGCCAACAGAAAGAATAAGAGCAATTTGTTGAATTAATCTATTATCAAAAGTTGTCTGTCTTTTCCAGGGGTGGTGGCTGCCTTATAAAGAATGTCCCCCCCCAAACGCACATGTAATGGGTTTGAGCCCGACTCCTATTCTATTCGGTCATTGAAACCGATTTAAATGCTAACGCAATTCAGAATTGAACACTAACTAGTTACATAACTGAATTAAACAATCTCATCCCATCATTGGCACACCGGCTCGCAACTCCTCAATTGACAGCTTCGTTTATCTCCTTGGCTGAGTGGCATATGGGCCTCTTCTTCTTGTCTTGGGATGTGTGGAGCTTCCCCTCCTTTTGACATATGACCGCGTGGGCCTCCTTCCTTGTGGCCGCATGGCTCTCTTTCTTCTTAGCGCTGACCAGCTGGTCCTTCCATTTTTGTTCTTCCATTACATCAAATCTGAGAACAAACAATGTATTTGCATTAGGTAGTATACCATTCTCATCTAAAGCAATAGAAAATTCTCTAAGAAACAAAAGCAGCTGTTGTTGCAACAGCTTAGCTTTTGCTCTTTGTCATAGGACCTGTTGGAGCCTCCTTACTAGCTTTATCATGCACACTTAAAAGTGGAAGATGAATATATAGTACTAGAGATGTCCTCATCACGATTCCTTACTCTCACTTCCTCTTCTTCACCCGGGTCGCGTCTGTCGCTCTGTGTCCTCTTCGCTCGTGCTGCCCTCCTCCTCTTTGACCGCGCCGATCCCATCGCTTTCACTCGTGCCGCCTTCCTCCTCTTAGGCCGCGCCAACCCCATCGCCGCTCCTGCTCTCTCATGGACCTGAGGTGCTATCTTTACCAAATTTTATGCTATCTTTATCGAATTTTACAGGATTTACTATTTATACATTTATCGATTTTTTTCTCTCTCAAGGATCTGAGGTGCTATGTGCTATCTTTATCGAATTTTATGCTATCTTTACTAAATTTGCTCTGTTCTATCATGGACGCAGGGTGCTATCTTTATTGAATTTTATGTTACCTTTATTCGTAGGGTTGCTATAGCGCTTCGACCACCGCGCTTCAATCACGTTTTCGATCGCGACGTAGACCGTGACGCTTTAAGTATAATGCTTTGATCACATCTGTTCAACTACGGCTTCATGGTCGAAGCAGTTGTTGGGGCCGGTTGCCATAACGCTTCAACTGCAGTGTTTTGACGATGTTCTTGACCGCGATGCAGACCATGATGTTTCAATTAATTTGTAGAAAAAGGGGTCATGGTCAAAGTGCCATAGTTGAAGCAGTCATTGGGGCCGGTTGCTATAGCACTTCGACTACGGCACTTCGACTACGGCACTTCAATCACATTCTCGATCCTGCCGCAGACCACAACGCATCGAGTACGGCTCTTCGACCATAGCCAGTTACATCACGTTCAGGACTGAAAATGTTGATGGAAGATGACTAAGCTTTCCTTCTACTAAAACAAAAAATATAGTATATAAAGAAGTGTTTTCTTCTATTTAGTATCTCCTGTTATTACCACTACTTCTTTTCTATGATACACTTTTGTAACCTCTTAGGATTTTGTAAAATACTTACTACATGCAACCAGTACATACATAGACTTCAGTAATCATATCTTTCTTTGAATCCTATATCATACTCCATATGTATGTGCTTATTCATGTATATCTAATATACTTTTTTTCTTTTATATTTTGCTTACTTATAGAATATGCAATCTCCCTATTGTCAGCCCTTTTGTTTAGACCACTTCATTTGTTCGACCACATTTTTTTGAACACGTTGTTCCGAGTGCGTTAGCTGACCATGTTATTTCAATAATGATGTTTCAACCATGTTAATCGGTCATGTTGTTTTGACCATGATGTTTCGACTATGCTAGCCGACTACGTAGTTTCAAAAACGTTGTGCAATCTCCCTATTGTGAGCCCTTTTGTTTACACCACCGCATTCGTTCAACCACGTTGTATCAGCCACGATGTTTTGACCAAGATTGTTTCGACCACTTTGATCGACCATGTTGTTTCCACCACCTTGGTTCCACCAGGTTAGGTCCACTACACTGTTTCAACCACCATATTTCGACCACTTGGGTTTACCACGCTGCTAAAACCACGAGGTTTCAACTACTTCGGTCAATCACGTTGTGTCAACCACGCTGGTTCGACCACGATTGTTTCGACCACTTCGGTCGACCATGATACATTTGACCATATTGTTTTGACCACATTGGTTCAACTATGATAGTTTCGATCAGGATGTTTTGATCACTTCGGTTGACCATGAGATTTTGACCACGATATGTTTGGCCATGTTGTTTCGACCACGATAGTTTCAACTAGGATCTTTTGACCACTTCGGTTCGACCACAATATTTTCGACAAGGATATTTTGATTACGATACATTCGACCCTGTTGTTTCGACCCTTTTGTTTACACCACTGCATGTGTTCAACCATGTTTTTCGAACACGTTGTTTCGAGTGCGTTAGCTGACCACTTTATTTCAACCACAATGTTTCAATCATATTAATCGGTCACGTTGTTTTAACCACGATGTTTCGACTATGTTGGCCAACTACGTAGTTTCGAAAACGTTATGCACTCTCCCTATTGTGAGCCCTTTTTTTACAACACCGCATTCGTTTGACCACGTTGTATCGACCACGATGTTTCAACCAGCATGTTTCGACCATAATTGTTTCGACCAAGATTGTTTTGACCCCGATGTTTCAACCACTTTGTTCAACCATATTGTTTCCACCATCCTGGTTCCACCACATTAGGTTCACCACGCTGTTTCAACCATCATGTTTCGACCACTTGGGTCAACCACACTGCTTCAACCACGATATTTTTTAGCACGAGGTTTTGACCACTTCGGTCGACCATGTTGTGTGAACCACGCTGGTTCGACCATGATTATTTTGATCACTTCGGTCGACCATGGTACGTTCGATCATATTATTTTGACCACATTGGTTCGACCATGATAGTTTCTACCAGGTTGTTTCGACCATGATGTTTCAACCATGATAAATTCGATCATATTGTTTTGACCACATTAATTCGACCATGATAGTTTCGACTAGGATCTTTCAACCACTTTGGTTAGACCATGATATTTTTAACCAGAATATTTCAATCACAATACATTCGACCATGTTGTTTCGACCACGATATTTTGATCACATTGGTCGACCATGGTATTTCCACCACCTTGGTTCAATCACGTTAGGTTGACCACACTGTGTTTGACCATTTGGGTTGACCATGCTGGTTTGACCACTTCGGCCGACCACGTTGGTTCGATCACGCTGGTTCAACCATGATTTTTTCACCCAGGATGTTTCGACCATGTTCTTTTGACCACGGTGTTAGTCAAGGAGGCCAACTAGAGGGGGTGAAAAGGCAGTCTAAAAATTTCTTCTCTAATTAATTATCAATTTCTATTTGGCTAAACTGAGCAAATGATGCAGAAGCTTAACACAAAATGGTTTAAAACAAATAACACCTAAAATAACCGGATTCACCTAAGTGCACCAACAAGATAAGCCTATGTCAAGATTTGCAATTCTAGGATGACAAGCAATCAATTTAATTATGTGAAAATAAATTATTTGAATGTAACTTAAGCACAATAAAACAAACCACATTTGGCATGATTGCTTTTTACCGTGGTGTTCGGAGACTTACTGGTCTCCACTAGTCCACATTAAGGTTAGCCCAAACGAATTGGACCGGCTCCATGAATTAAGCCGAAATATCTCAATCCACTAGTAGTAGCTCTTTTTTCCACTCGGGATAGGTGAACTCTAACCTTCACAACTTTACTGGGTCTTCTCACAATCTTCTTTGAGAAGATCACCGCGCATGACACCTCCAACACCGTCTAGAAGTTGGTAAACTCAAAGAGTAATAAGTCAAGCCCCTCACTCGACTCTCACCACATGCAACGATTATACAAGCTTGAGTTGATACACAATCTACCTCTAGATGCAACACATGCAATCTAGAGCCTTCCTCCTTGCTCACAAGGTGCAACACATGCACAATTGAGAGGAGGACCTCACACTAGCTCAAGAGAGTAAAATGGAGCGCTAAAAGTTATTCTCCAACCAGCCACAAGGGGGCATATATACCCCACATCTCAAAACTAGTCATTAGGACAGAAAAGCAGGATTTCTGGAAGTAAGTAGGCAAATGACCAGTACTTTCACTCCCCTCAGCAACGGTCAAAAAACTAGCCATTGTAGGCAAATCTGGTAGCTTTGTCATGCAAAGTCCGGTACTAATGATCATCAGAAGTACCGCTTGCTGATCGGACCGCTCATACAGATTCGATCGGACCGCTCACACAAAGCTGGTCGAAAATACCGATCGTTGACTACATTGGTCCCTGATCACGTCGGATTCTCCGACCACGTTGATCTCTGACCACGTTGTCCAGTTCAACCACAAAGGTCTCCAACTATGCTGATCTCCGACCACGCTAGTCTTCGACCATGTTGTTCGGATAGACCACATAGGTCTCCGACCACATTGATTTCGACCACTCAGGTCTCGACCATGTCGACCATATCAATTTTCAACCACATCAAACTTCGATCATACAGATCTCCAATCGCCACATCGATCTTCAACCATGTTGTATCAATCACGTCAATTACGACACATAGGCCTCGATCATGTTGGTTCGACCACGTTGGTCTTCGATCACATAGATCTTGACCAAGTCGAATTTGACCATCTTGGTTTGATCACGCTGGTCTCCAATCACACAGATCTTAACCACGTCAGTTTCGACCACACTGATTTCGACCACACAGATCTCGACTACATCGGTTACGACCACATTGGTTTTAACCACTTTGATCTTAGACCACGTCGATCTTTGACCACATAGATCATCGACCACGTCAATCTTCGACCTCGTCGGTTCGACTACGTCGGCTTCGACCATGCTGGTTCCTGACTATATTGATCTTCGACTACATAGGTATTCAACCATATTGGTTTGACAACAATGGTTCTCGACCACATAGGTCTTCCGACCACTAATAGACATGGTAGTTCCATGATTACAATGCTAGCAATTCTGTTCAGTGTTAGTACCGCAGAATACAATGCGGTAGTTCTGATTTCCCTGAGAAGTGCATATACTTCAATAGATTTTGTAAAACACATTTGCAAACTACAGTATCATGTACACAAGGATTATCCATGATTCCCAATAAGTTGCAAAACATATTTGCACACTTTTAGAATTATGACACAAGAATTATATATATAAGCGTCAACTATTTCAAAACATATTTGCAAATATAAGCCTCATACTACAAAGAATGGAAACATAAACTTCAAACACTTGCAAAATACATTTGCAATGTATAGTCCTATACTACAAGAATTCAATACATGGGCTTCAATTATTTGTAAAATACATTCACAAATACAAGCCTCATGCCAAGAAGAGGTAGAAGAGGTGAGGTTGAGCTATCAACACATGATGAGACTCATGCTACTAGACATAACCCCTCTTAATAGTACGGCAACATTTAGTAGCAATCCGGTCTTCCAACCAAATATCAAGATTGATAAAAGATTAGGAACACATCCTTAGTACAAGCTATTCATACCTTTGCCCTACGTATTCCCTTGAAGTTTGATAACTCATATCTACACTTCAAGTCCAGGTCATCATCCTTACGTGTATCAACACATGATGTATCCTTCACTTGACCTCCATTAATATATGATGGGTCTTCACTCGACTTCATGATCAACTTGATGCACTTCTTGACTTGTTGATCTTCAACACATGAAGTCATCTCAAATCTTCCATATTTGTGGAACCTAACCTATTCATCCAACTCATGAAAAATGTTAGCCCATAAAATAATTGCCATCAATTACCAAACTTCTCCATTAACATATAATGGAGGAACTAGATTCTACAATCTTTCTTTTTGGTAATTCATAAAAATCTCAACAAATAAGGAGATAAAAACTGAATTGCGAGTATACAATATGTACACAACAATGTATACTCTAGAATAAGCTTTTAAAGCAAAACTTACTCATCCGGTTGTTATTAATCATCCAACCATCAACACATAATGAAAAAACTAGATGACAACCTCATTATGAGTATATATGAATTACATAAGCTATATATACGCAAGGGATATATTTAAAAGTAAAGATCCTTAATATATGAAAATAAAACATAGATCAATACAAATGAAATCACAAAACATATAGTGAACTCTCCCTAAATATGTGCAAACAAGAATGTATTATGAAAGCATATGTACATATTCAAGTTTGACTTATTTGGTGAGGTTCATTCTATATTTGGATTTGAGGAATGCAATAAGATAAGAATGTGATATTGAATGTATACCTCTTATGTTTTTCACCTTTTCATCCAAATGAGACAAAACAATATCATAATCAATGAATATATTAGTCTCACAATTGTATTTATCATTATCACCAAAATCAACTTAATGGAGCTTGAACTTACACACGGTTGTTCAACCACGATGGTTTTGACCAGAATGTTTCGACCACTTTGGTCGACCATAAGGTTTCAACCAGAATGTTTTGACCACATTCGTTCGACTATGGTGTGATTTTGTCGACCATCATGTTTCGACCACGCTGGTTTGACCACGATATTTTCCACCAAGATGTTTTGACCACCTTGGTTGACCACAAGGTTTTGACCATGTTGTTTCGACCATGGTGGTTCGATTATGACGTTTCGACCACTTCAACTGACCACGTTGTGTCGACAACATTCGTTCGACCACGCTGATTCGACCATGTTATTTCCACCATATTGGTTTCATCACGTTGGTCGACTATATTGTTTTGACCACGTTGTGTCGACCACGATGTTTCGATAACCATGTTTCGACCACGTTGTTTTGACCACATTCATTTGACCATGATATTTCAATCATGATATTTTCGACCAGGATGTTTCGAATACTTTGGTTCAACCATGAAGTTTCGACCATGATATTTCGACCACGTTAGTTTGAGCACGTTGATCGACCACAACGTTTCGACCACATTTCTTCTACTGTTCCTTCGACCATGTCTTTTCGACTACAATATTTTGACCACGATTGTTTCAACCGTAATTGTTTCGATCAGGATGTTTTGACCACTTTGGTGGGCCATGTTGTTTCCACCACCTTGGTTCCACCATGTTAGGTCCGCCACGCTGTTTTGACCACCATATTTCGATCACTTGGGTTGACCACGCCACTTCGACCATGATAGTTTTGACCATGAGGTTTCACCACTTTGGTTGACCACGTTGTGTCAACCATGAGATTTCAATCATGATACATTCAATCATGTTGTTTCGACCATGATACGTTCGACTAGGTTGTTTTGACCACGTTGGTTCGACCATGTTGTTTTTACCATGTTGGTTCCATCACATTGGGTTGACTACGTTTGATCGACCATGTTGTGTCGACTACGATATTTTGACCACCATGTTTCGGCCACCATATTTCAATCACTTTGGTTGACCATGTTGTATTGACTATGTTGCAACAATCATGATGTTTCAATCACAATATTTTTTATCATGTTATTTCGACCATGATATTTTTGGCCATAATGTTTCGACCACTTCGATTCAACCATGAGGTTTCGACCAGGATATTTCAACCACGTTAGTTTGACTGTTCATTCAATCACAATATTTCGACGATGATGTTTCGACCACATTCCTTCGGCCGTTCCTTTGACCACGTTTTTTTGACTGCCATGTTTCGACCACGATTGTTTCAACCATGATGTTTCCACCACCTTGGTTCCACCACGTTAGGGCCACCACACTGTTTCACCACTTGGGTCGACAACGCTGCTTCGACTGTGATAGTTTTGACCACAAGGTTTCGACCACTTAGGTTGACCACGTTGTGTCAACCACAAGGTTTCGACCACGATACATTTGACCATGTTATTTTGACCATAATACGTTCGATCACGTTGGTTCAACCACAATAGTTTTGATCAGGATGTTTCAACCACTTCGGTTGACCATGAAATTTTGACAACGGTATGTTCGACCATGTTGTTTTGACCACGTTGGTTCAACCACAATAGTTTCAACTAGGATGTTTCAACCACTTTGGTCGATCACGAGGTTTTGACCATGATACATTTGACCATGTTGTTTTGATCACGTTGGTTCGACCAGCATCTTTCAACCACTATATTTTTGACCAGGATGTTTCGAGCACGATACGTTCGACCATGTTGTTTCAACCATGTTGTTTCAACTACCATGTTTCGACCACTTGGGTCAACCACAATGTTTTGACCACATTCCTTCGACCATTTCTTCGATCACATTTTTTCAACTCCCATGTTTCGACCATGATTGTTTCGACCACTTTGGTCGACCATGTCATTTTCACCACCTTGGTTCTACCATGTTAGGTCCACCACGCTATTTTGACCACCATGTTTTGATCACGACGGGTTGACCACACTGCTTCAACCATGATAGTTTCGACCATGATACGTTCGACCATGTTATTTCGACCACGATACGTTCGACCATATTGTTTCGACCACATTGGTTCAACCACGATATTTCGACTAGAATCTTCCGACCACTTCGGTTCAACAACGATATTTTTGACCAAGATGTTTCGATCACGATGTGTTTGACCACGTTGTTTCAACCACGATGTTTCGATCACAATGTATTGACCACTTGGGTCGACTACGGTGTATTGACCATGATGTTTCGACCACAGTGTTTTCACCACCTTGGTTCAACCATGTTAGGTTGACCATGCTGTTTCGACCACTTTGGCAGACCACGCTGTTTCGACCACTTGGATTGACCACATTGTGTCAACCACAAAATTTGCGACCACGAGGTTTCGACCATGTTGGTTTGACCATGTTGTGTTAACCATGATAGTTCGATCAGGTTATTTCGACCACGTTGTGTCGACTATGTTGGTTTGACTGCGTGTTGACTATGTTGTTTCGACCACATTTACTCGACCACGTCGTTTCGACCACTTTGGTTCGATCATGAGGTTTAGAGCACAATACGTTCGACCATATTATTTTGACCATGAGGTTTCGAGCATGAGACGTTCAACCATGTTGTTTCGACTATATTGTGTTGACCACGATATTTTTTAACCACCATGTTTGACCACTTCGGTCGACCATGTAGATTCGACTATGAATTTTTCGACCAGGATGTTTCGACCATGATGGTTTCGGCCAGAATGGTTTCGATCGCTTTGGTCGACCACGAGATTTTGATCAAGATGGTTTCGACCACTTTAGTCGACCACGATGGTTTGACCATGTGGTGTTGACCACGCTGATTCAATCACATTGGGCCTACCACGTTTGATCGACCACGTTGTGCCGACCATGATGATTCAACCACGTTCGTTCGACCACGATATTTTGACCACCATGTTTCGACCACTTTAGTTGACCATATTGTGTCAACCACGTTGTGACAACCATGATGTTTCGACCATATTAGTTCGACCATGTTGTTTTGACCATGATGTTTCGACCACTTCAGTTCGACCACGAGGTTTCGACCATGATATTTCGACCATGTTAGTTCAAGCACGTGGATCAACCACGACGTTTTGACCACATTCCTTCGATCGTTCCTTCGACTGTGTTTTTTTGACTGCGATGTTTCAATCACGTTGTGATAATATGTTAAATTGATCACGTTATTACGAGCACAATGGTTCAACCATGATCTTTCAATCACATTAATCCGACCACGTTCTTCAATCACCTTCCTTCCACCGTGATGTTTCGACTACATTGGTCAACCATGATGTTTCAACCATATTGATTAACCACGATGTTCCGACCATATTTGTCAACCACCTAGATTCCAACACATTGGCCTATCACGGAATAAAACCTTACAGTTTTCCCAGAATTACACAACAATTCTTAATTTTTTTTTCGTAAAACGCCTCCTTTTATGTAATTAAGCCTTATTTTTTTTACAAAAATCCCCCTTACGAATTGTCTACTTTTTTCTTTGGTTCACTAGTAGCTAACACGGCGTGGTGCCACGCTTTCACATCTAGTTTGTTTCATAGTTACACTTATTGATATGATACCACGTATACCTCATCTAGAAGGTGTTTTAGGTAAGTCCGTAGAGTGTATGTGTAACCTTTTCTACACTTCACAGTTTACACCACCCCTCTAAGGCCATGTATAATGGTGTAACGTCAGCTGTCTGTAAGATTTGCCACGTAAGGCATGAGATGATGGGAGGAGAGAGTATAGAGAATTAAGATGTCTCTCATGCAGCAGTCGAATGTAACACGAGAAATAAGACATATTATACCATAGAGAAGCTGTCTAGCGAGATATATAAAAAGACAACTCATTGTATGAACTATTTTTAGTATCATCTATAGATGACATGAAAGATACTATAAACAATATTTATCTACACAAATATATGTGCCCTAACAAAACCATCACTTGCACTTGCCACTGTTGCAGTAGCAAGAGAGGGAGTGACTTCCAGAGATTGGTCTTACTCTTAACAGAGGAGTGAGGGAGAGGGAGAGAGGAATTCCAGCAAGGCAGGAGTCAACCCAGCAAGGCAGGAGTCAACCCAACAGGAGGATGAATATGCCGCTGGATTCCGGAATCCTGGCGCACTTCCACACCAACACCGCGGCTTTCCACTTCCGGAACGCTACCACCTCGTCGCCCGCGCCTCGCCCCACCAATAAATCCCCCAAACTCCACCGCACCCGCCGCCCCAAAACCCTAACCCTCCCCGCCGCGCAGGCCCAGATCGCCGCCGCCATGGTGAGCGGTGCCGACGCTGGCATCGACCGGGTGCTGTGGACGGAGGCTGAGATCGCAGCCCGGGTCGCCGAGGTCGCCGCCGAGCTCTCCGCAGACCTCCGCCGGCTCCCGGAGCCGGCGGTCGTCGTCGGCGTCGCCACCGGCGCGTTCCTCTTCCTCGCCGACCTGGTGCGGCGCGTCGATGCGCCGCTCGAAGTCGACCTCGTGCGCGCCGAGTCGTACGGCGGCGGCACCGAGTCCAGCGGCCGGCCGCGGATCACGTCCGACCTCAAGGTCGACATCGCCGGGAAGCACGTCGTGGTGGTGAGTGCGTCGAGCCTTTTGATCCTTTCTTTTGAGATTTTTTTAATCCTCTTTTGTGTGGCTATTATGTTCTTAACTTCATATGCATGCGATGTGTGCTTAGCTTACCTGTTAAGTTCTTGTCTTTTTGTGTGGTTCTTGC
Source organism: Dendrocalamus sinicus (assembly GCA_036346575.1). NCBI lineage: Eukaryota > Viridiplantae > Streptophyta > Magnoliopsida > Poales > Poaceae > Dendrocalamus > Dendrocalamus sinicus. The sequence continues at coordinate 5,200,092 of CM070653.1, read as the reverse complement.
CTTTGGTGCGGCCCTATACTAAGAATTACAGTAGTCTGGTTTGCTCAGAATAATCAGATCGTTATCTCCCTGTCTATTATATCTGCAAATTTTTATTCAGGGTCATAATTTCCGTCCATTCTAATGCGAGCACAACCCCTTTCTGTTGTTATTGCTTGCTAGTAGTCTAGTTATTACAACATTTTGGGCGGTGCTGCCGCATGTAATTTGAAGGTTCCTGAAAATTTATGGATTTGATAATTGAAAGTTCAATACACCAAGGGTCAGCATTGAGTCCATACATTTTTGCCCTAGTGATAGATGAGATCACACGGGATATACAAGGAGATGTCCTTTGGTGTATGCTTTTTGCTGATGATGTGGTGCTGGTTGATGAGAGTAGGATAGGTATTGATAGAAAACTCGAGTTATGGAAGAAGACCTTATAATTAAAGGGCTTTAGACTTAGTAGGACTAAAACTAAGTATATAAGGTGTGATTTCAGTGGTGCTAGAGTAGATGATGTAGATGTTAGATTGGATAGACAAGTAGTGTCTAAGAAGGACACGTTTCGTTATTTGGGATCGATGCTACAGTGGGACGATGAGATTGATGAAGACGTGAGCCACAGGATAAGAGCGGGGTGGGTGAAATGGCGCCAAGCATCTAGTGTCATATGTGACAAAAAAGTCCCTCAAAAGTTAAACGGTAAGTTTTATAGGATGACGATCAGACCCGTAACGCTATATGGAGCAGAATGTTGGGCGACTAAAAGACAACATATACAGAAAATGAGTGTAGCGGAGATGAGGATGCTACAGTGGATCTATGGTCATATAAGGCGGGATCGCATTCGCAATGATGATATACATGATAGGGTGGAGGCAGCACCAATTGAAGAGAAGCTTGTCCAACATCGCTTGAGATGGTTCAGACATCTCCAACGACGGCCTCCTGAGGCATCGGTACGTAGTGGAATTTTAAGACGTACTGAAAATGTAAGAAGAAGCAGAGGTCAACCAAAATTGACGTGGGAGGAAGCAGTTAAAAGAGACTTGAGAGATTGGAATGTATCTAAAGAATTAGCTTTGGATAGGAGTGCATGGAAGTTTGTGATCCACGTATCGGAACCATAAGAAAGTTAGGGGCAGTGTTTTAGGCTCTTGGTTCAAATAGCAGGTTGTACAACTTAGAATTTTAGCATTGTATGTTTTAATTCAAGGCTCATATCTCTTTGATCTTAAGAAGATTTCATTCCTAGCCTACCCTAACTTGTTTGGGACAAAAGGCTTTGTTGTTGTTGATAATTGAAAGTTCAACTTTGAAGAACTCAGGGGGCAAGTGCTGGTAAAATATGAATGGTTGCAAGAACTTGATGGAAAATTGGTTAGAATAGGGGGCAAGAATCTTTGATCATGTTGTTTACTTATTGGCAGAATTGAGTTTCTTCAGAGTTATAGAAGTAATTTTTTGACTAGATGCTGAAGTTTAGCTATACTGACATTATTGTAAGAAACCATTTATTTTAAAAATATTTTGCAAGACACTCCTTTTTTCACTAACCTCTCGATATTGTAATATTTGCAAAAGTAGAGTGACAAATTCTTAAGTCATTAGCAACTTTAGGGCCAATATAATAGCTCATCGAGATTCCATTCAACTTCTTACCTTAGCAATGCAATAAATGACGCAGCTCATTGAGATTCCATTTGTTGCCTTTTCACAAGAAATTGGTGTATAGAAATTGGAAGTTACACCAAAACCATGAAGATTTAACATGTATGCTGCGTTTAGGGACAAAACACAGATCACTGCCTTTGACTTTGATAATACCTCCCAATAGTATTACTTGGAAGTTGGAAACTTGATGCTTAGCAATTAAGGTGATAAATCAATACCTGAAAAGGATGGACACGGACTAGTGAATAGTTCCAACAACGATACCAACTTCCCATGCTTTTGAGCTTTGAGCTATCAAGGACGGACATGTATAGGGCAGCAACTTAGCAAGGATGAGTTTTGGGTAGGATGTCAGCCTTTGCAATGGGGCCTGACCAGGGAATTGTAATGCATCGCTTGAACACACTATGTCGAACTAGGCGGCCAATCAGTGGCGGAGCCAGGAAATTTTATGAGCCTGGGTGCACCACGAGACTGAGTATAGGCAATATGCGTGAACAAATCCATATACACGTGACACAAACAAAGTTGATAACCGCGATAGTACTTTATCTCAGTAATGTATGATCGATAGCGAAAAAACTCTCAACTAGTATAGGATTTAGGACAACTCTATTATGCTTTTCCTTTTCTTTAACAGAAAGACTCACATATATCTCCATGCCAATGTAGGTTATGGTGTCAACATTTGGTAGATGAGATTGGGACAAATTAACCATAACAAATGTGGTAGCTAGTTCTCCCGTGGAGCAATGACCTAACTGATGGCTGCTTCTCTAAGCTAATTCAGGACCTATCCTCTTTTGACCTGTGTTTTGTTGTCCCCTCTGTTTCTACTTTCAGTTAATTCTTCCTAAGAATGCAGAAAAGATGGCTGGAAATTGATCCAAAAGTACTAGGACAAACTCTATCATTGAGTGACAAACTCTATCATTGAGTGTGAAAAGTATGTGTTTAAATTATATTACCACGCAAATATGTCTCATGACAACTTGACAATGAAAAAGGAATACCTAACCTGCAGAATCCTTCCTATACTTTTCTTTGCAATGAACTTTCTTGGATTGTTCTCTTCTCATCGATGGACGAAGATTACTGCATAACCAGCCTTCAAGAAATACCTATATTATCACAAGGAAAACACATCAAAACATATACATCAATCTTGTCAGAAAACAGAAACTATCCACTGCATCTTTGATCTTTCAACGATCAACAACTTACCCTTGGCGGCTTGGCCCTTGCTGCCTCCCCAGATTCCCCACTGCTGCAGTGCTGCTGCTGCTCCCGCTGTGCTGGCTAGTGGCTGCCGTGGTGCCGCCTGACTGCCGCTCGGTGCCTCAGCGAGTCCTGAGTGTTGCCGCCCCTCCCCTCTGCCCAGCGCCTCGCCCAAGGGCGCCTGTCTGCCTGTCCTGCTGCCGCCGCCCCTCTCCTCTGCCCGGCTGCCCGCCCTGCTGCCACCCCAGCTCCGGCCCTCCCCTCTGCTTGGCGAGTGGCGACTGGCAAGCCACCGGCGCCGAGGGCGATTGGGAATGGCCGAATGGGGGAGGCAGGGGCGGTGTCGATCGGGCGATCGGGTTAGGGATTTGATTTGAGAGATGGCCAAATGCAATGGGGGATCGATCAGGGAGGAGCTGATCGGGGGCAAAGGGAATGGCTGGCATGATGCCATTGCCATGTGGGCCGCCGGCCATCCCACCCGGCCCATGAGGCCATGAAGACCCACCACATTGCCAGCTCAGTCTTCGGTTTTGTCCGCCTGGCGCCTGCAGCCTGCCTTCAGCATGGCTGCACTGATGCCCTGTTGCCTGGGAAACTCGGCGATGGAGTACTCCGGCGCAGCGGCGATGTCCCATATCCTCTATGGCTCATCGCCGGCGAGCCGCCTGGGCTCACCAGGAGGTGGCTCCGCAACTGCAGCCAATCACAGGGCGTATGTTTAGAGTACCACATCTAACCATTGTTTGATACTGTGGGGCACATGTTTGGTTTGGCTATGTTAGATTAGGCTTGCTTATCATCTTTCTGTAATAGTTCCTATATTTGTATGAGATAACCTACATATTTGGACTCTTATCTTGTGGTGCTATCTTGAAATTGACAAGGATTTCATACCTTGGTAGGTCGAAGATATTGTGGACACGGGGAATACTGTTTCCTGTCTCATTGCTCATTTACAAAAGAAAGGAGCATCATCCATATCAGTTTGCACTTTCCTTGACAAACCAGCAAGAAGGAAAGTTAATTTTCAGCTAGTGGGGGGTGGAAAATTTTATAGAGGCTTCGAGGTACGAATATCATTCCCTCTGAAACCAAACCTGAATAGACTTTATGCTACTTGGTAGCATGAAGTTACATTCACTCTTCAGTTTGCCTCTTTCATTTGTAACAAATGTACTGAAAAGTATCCTACAGTACCCTTTCCCTCCATGCAAGGTTAATTAATTGCCAGCCAGACTACTTTTGTTCTTTTGCAGTGCCCAGATTACTTTGTTGTTGGCTACGGTATGGATTATGACGAGCTCTACCGCAACCTGCCTTATGTTGGAGTTCTCAAGCCTGAGATGTACGATAAAAAGACAAGCAATTAGACTGGAGGCAATGCTTGCAGCACATCGTAGAGAGCAAAAATTATGAAGGAACACAGACACTTCAGTTTTGATAATTGTAGGCACTTATTGCTTGATTCTGTGCAAGAAAGAAGCATAAAGCCTGCTAGTATACCTTCTCTCCTTTTAAGCTGAGGAAAAACTTGTTTCCAATAGCATGACAGGAGGATGTATCCGTGTCATTTTTGTTTCACCCCAAACTGCAAACATGAAGAAAAACGATGTGGTTGTAGGGCATGTTACATCTTCGATTTACAGGCTACAGCTGAAAAAGGCTGATTTGGCTGTAAGCAACATCAAGTTACAGACAAGAAACTTGCGTTTTTGTCTTAAATTTCTTTTGTGTTCCTAACATTGCAGTTAAACCATGGTGTGCTTGCGTACATGATGAAAATAGGATCTGTTGTTCAACTTTGTTGTACTTGCGTACATGGTGAAGATATTACTATGTTTGAGCATGTTCTGGAATCCTAGGGAGATTTTCCTGAAGGAACAGAGATGGCTCCAAGAATTCCTTTTCGGCTAATTTTGGAGAAACATAAACATGAGGTTCTCTTCTACGCGTCAAACGTATGTGTTTTTTTTTTCAGTAAAGCATCTAAACGTTTCAAAAATCTCATTCAAAACTTTCATATGTTGTTTAGAAGGACTTTGAGGAACGTGCTGTTAGATATTCGGACTCCAGAACACAAGAAACAGCATCGAGAGGTTTTGAAGTTTCCAGTTTTAGCCCGAGTCCGGGATCTCCTCTTCTTCCCTCCTGGAGGCCTCAGCTCAGCCATGGCGATGAACTTCTTGTCCACCGCCACCGCCACCGCCTCCTCCCTCCTCCCCATCCGCCGCCTCTCTCGCCACAAGCCCATCGACGTCCCCTCCCTCTCCTACCCCCTCAAACCGCACCGCTCCCCTTCCTGCTCCCTTCTCCCTCCCGAACCCCCACGCTTCTCCACCTCCTCCAAGGCCCCCACCACCAATCTTCTCTCGTCAATCACGACCACCTCCAGAACCCTCCTCTTCCTGCTCGTCGCCTCCCTCCTCTCCCTCTCCGGCGTCCGCCCCCTCCCGTCCCACGCCGCGCCTCCCGCACCTACCCAACAACCGCAAGAAACCAAGGGGCAGGAGGAGGAGCAAGAGCCTAAAGAAGGGGGGCAGCGAGCAGTGGAGGAGGGCGAGGAGGCGTGGCTGCAGCAAGAGGAAGAAGTGGTGGAGGAGGCGTGGCTGCAGCAAGAGGAGGACGACGACGATGAGGTCCAGATGTATCAGGAAGTTTTGAGCAGCAACCCGAGCGACGTGGAGGCTCTCAAATGCGTGCTGTTCGCCAAGATGAGGCGCACGGACTGGGACGGCGCGCTGCGGTACGCGCGGCGGCTGCGGGAGGCCGAGCCCGGCGAGGTGGAGTGGCGGCTGATGGAGGCGCTGCTGCACGAGCTCAAGGGGGACCTCGCGGAGGCCGAGCGGCTCTTCAAGGAGGTCCTGGCGGAAAAGCCGCTCCTCGTCCGGGCTCTCCATGTGGGTATACGCACTCTTTCTGATATGTGCAGTAACTGCAGTTGTTCTTGTTGATATGATAATTTTATTATTCACATGCTATGATTATTGGTTTCTTTCTTCCTTGCTGGTGATAACACATGTGGAAGAATTGAGAAACAAAATTGTTAGTGGTACTGTGGTAGTAGCAATTGCGACGTACCATGAGCATTGTTGCAATTTGCTACAATTGTCTCTCATCTATGCAAGGTTTGTGCTTGGAAGTTCACGCTAATGTCATTATAATGATCAAAATTCTCAAGAAGGAAAAAAGGCAATTTGAATTTGTAATGTTTGCCTTAGGTAACCGACATAGATGCTAGCATTTTCAAATGTAGGAGGATTTGTGAGTCCTACCATAGAATGGTTTTTGGTTGCAATGTGTAGATTTGCACTGATTTAAGAGAGCACAAAAACTAGTTCGTTCCTTTTGTGAAGTTCAAATAGTTGTTTTTGTATGGACACTATGTAAAGAAGCTCTTCTTGTTTAGTATATATTTTATGACAACAGATACACAATTGAAGTAAAGGTTCGCAGAATTCACTAGGCAAATACAGTTTTAGTAGAGTTTTTTATGTGAGTGCTGCAGTGGTCAGTGGAGCATGTTGTTCTTTTACCTGTTTGCTCTGCATTTGTATTTCAGGCTTTTGCTGTGTGCAACACTGCAACTAACTTATCTGATTTTATAACAATAATACATTATACATACTGTCATTCATTATCGATTGTTGAGTCTTTTAGATTCATTATCGAAACTCGAGTCTTTTAGACTTAAACTCGCTCTTTCCTATAGTCCTTTTTGATGTGATACTATGATCTATGAATACAGCTGATATGTTTCCTGATTCTCACATTTCACATTCTTGCAGGGACTTGCCCTGTGTATGCATAAAAGACTTGAAGGCCCCACTGTTTTTGAGATGCTGGAGAAAGCTTTGCAACTTGCGATTTCTGAGGAAAGGGTCCCAGAAGAGTGCAACATAAAGCTTTTGATTGCACAGATGCATGTTGTCAAGGTAACAAATGACATGAGATTTCTGAAGCCATGATGGTTTTCCGATTTCTAAATGAAAGTTTTGACTTTTGACACGCAGGGTCAGTTGGATGTTGCATCAGAGAAACTACAAAATCTTATCAACGAGGATCCTCGTGATTTTCGGCCTCATCTTTGCCAGGTACTCAACCATTTACGGATTCAATTTCTTCAAGTTACTTTTGTTCTGATCCTAATTGTGAACACTCTTTCTACGATTTTTTTTTGCAGGGCATTGTTTATGCACTTTTAGACAGAAAGGATGAAGCAGATGAGCAATTCGATACATATAGAAGCCTTGTGCCGGATGAATTCCCAGACAAGAGTTTTATTAATGATGTTATACTAGCAGCCAAAATGGAGTCAAAAGATCGGCTACAGAAGGACTTTGGATCTGAGTTTCTATCTAAAAAATGATGATTCAGGATTTTTCGTACCTGAACGGCTCATACTTTTGGTAGTGCTAGATAGTTGCATATTGATGTGCACACAAGTGCAACAATGTTACAAGCAAAATGAAATGAAATAAAGATTAGTGAAGGAGCTGTGTGTCTCCTCTCCTTTCACCAATTCCCCCCATTACTTCTCGGTCCTTGTTGTCCCTTGCCACTAAAATATAACGAAGAGATGTGTTGTCACTTGCCACTAAAATCAACTGGATGGATTGTTGGTTGTGGAAATGCTCTAAATACGTTTTTTTGGGGGAGGCTTGTAGCTTTTGGCTGCGGCTTGTGACTTTTGGGTTGTTTGTATGAGAGATTACAGAGTAACAGAAACTCACGTGCGGTTTTTGCTGATATAAATGAAGTCAGTAAAGTATGTACTACAATTAACTAGTAGACCCTATCTTACAAAAAATACTCCATACGTGTAAATAATTTGTGTTTTTAAAACCAATATTTTGTAGATTTTATTTTACCCTAAAGTCTGAAGAACATGTTCATATTGGCTTCTATTTCTAGCTTCTGCAGGGAGAAGTTAGGAGTCAATATGAACAATTGGTTTCTCCACTCCTGTCGCTCCTATCTCGTTATGGAGATATGGCAAGGAGTCATGGATGTATCACACACCTCACTATTCTCATTTCCGTCTCACGCATATATCTCTGCCTCACTTTCTTTACCGTTTGTCTTCTTTTTTAAAAGCAACTTCTTTTAATTACTTTTATTTATTTTCGATAAAAACTGTCAAAACACCCCCGAACAGCTGAGTACGAGGACCAGTAAAACGGTCGATATTCCCAAGCCGCAGCAAACATCTGCAAGAACAACTTCCCAAAAGCACCGCCCGAAATCTTGGACGGAGGAAGAGGAGCCTCCGCAAGCAGGGGCGGATTTAGGCCCATAGCAAGGTAGGCTTTAGCCTATAACGTGAAAAAATATGTAGTGTATAGCCTGAGTATTTTTAACCTAACCCGGATTATTATTGCCAAGATCCAACGTAGGTAGCCCACTCCATCTCAGGGTGTGTTTGGTTGAGCTGTGCTGCTGTGAGCTGTGGGATGTGGAAAAGCTGCTGTAGGTTGTGGGCTGTGGAAAAGCTGTAAGCTGTTTGGTTCAAACAAGTATAAAACTTACCTCCTATCTCTATTTTCTTTGAAACAACTGTGAAACAGCTCTCTATTTTCACCATTTCAAAAAGCAGAAAGACAAAAGCCAAAAGCAGAGTTCAAGGTGCCTTCAAAATTGTATTACCCAAAAGTAGCTACTTCTGAAAAAGTAGCTTCTGGTTTTCAGCCCTTTAGTTGGCTTTTGACTTTTTAAAAGCAAAAATAACTCCTAAAAACTCAACCAAAGGCACCCTTAGCCTATTCGCTGATTTGTAGAAGGAAGCTTCGAGCTTTCAGGCAAAGCACGGGCCGCAGCCGCAGCCCAGTAGCCCACCGACTACATACTCTCGTGATGCCTGGCGTTGAGACGGTCCATACACCTGCGAATCTGTGACGCAACCAGCGCTGCCCCCTCCTTGCGTCGCCCCCTCCCGCCGCTCTCGGCCGGTGCCAACCCCCTTCCTGCGCCGCCCCCTCCGGCCCTCCTTGCGTCCCCTATCCCCGCCAGCGCCTGCCGGCCGCCGCCCCTCCCACGCCGTGCCGCCCCCTTCCGGCGTTGCCCCAACGACGCCGCGTCTCCCACGGCGCCCCCTTCCGGCATAGCACCGAAAGGCAGGATGCACCGAAACCCTCGCGTCCTCCTCCGCGCCGCCGCCTCCCTCCTCCGCCCCCCCACCTCCACCGCCGTCGCCGCCGTTCCACGAACCCTAACGAATGCGACGCCAGCTCCCCCGCCGCAGCTCCCTCTCTTTCCGGGACACCGGCGCGCCTTCTCGACGGACTACGGCAAGGAGGTGGACGAGGTGAATCGCAAGTTCGCGGAGGCGCGGGAGGAGATCGAGGCGGCCATGGACAGCAAGGAGACTGTCTACTTCGACGAGGAGGCCGCCTGCGCGCGCGACGCCGCCGGCGAGGCGCTCGCCGCCTTCGACGCACTGCTCGCGCGGCTCCCGCACGCCGACGCCGACTCGCTCCGCCGCTCCATGGGGCTCAAGATGGAGCAGCTCAAGGCCGAGCTCAAGCAGCTCGAGGAGTAGCGGTTTGCTCCAGGCGCTTCTCGATGAGCGAATGGAGGTCCAAGGTTTGGTTTTTGGGGGGCAATTTGTGCGATGTTTCGGTTGGCATACATGTTCTTTTTCATAAATCCTAGGTGTTGTGATTGCTGAATAAATTGGACCAACAAGCTGTTGCAAATCTGTTCTTCTAATGGGATATTTGGAGCTAATTTGTCATGTGTTCTTGCAAATTGGTCACTTGCAATTTTATATCGGCAAAATTAATCTTGATGTGATGAAGTAGAATCAACTTGAGGAGGTAAACTGGTAATTATGTTCCTGTGCTAATTGTTTGAGCCTCATCTCCTACCTTAGTTAAAATGTGGAGTAGTTTTTTTTCGAGCTGCATTCGCATTCATGCTTGCCTAATGATCCATGGATGCTTCACTGCATATTGCACCTTTTGTGTCTCAGCTTAGACAGTTTTGGGCAAGGAGGTTGGTTACACATGCTCATTTCAGATCTTTAGGTGTGTCTTGGTGAATAAAAGAAGCAAGAAAAAACTGATGCAATGTGGTCAGAATTTCTGGTAGATAAAGAGGGATTGGAAGCTGTAACTGCCATTTGCTGCACTGTGGTTTGGACAAATTGGCAGCTCATGGTGCCTTCTGATATTAGTCAAATCTAATCTTGATAATCATGGTGTTGCAAGAATCTTGATAATTATGGTGCTGCAAGAATGAACTGAATGCCTTGCCTGCTTCATGAATGCATGATTTACTGTGACTTTGATGTGTGCCTGCGCCTTTGCCAAATTTGAGACATTAGAGCAACTCCAAAAGATTAGCCAAAAGAAGTATCTAAATTTAGTGATTTAGCTATTATCTAAAATGAATCTCACCAAAAAAAAAACAAGACTACTTCAACAGGCTATCTAAACTAGAGGGCGCGCGGTGGGTCGTGTACGCGCGGGAATGGGGCGTACGTGCGGGAAGGAAACGCCGACCGCGCCAAGAGGTTGGATGGTGAGCGAGGTAGGCTATCAAAAAATAGAGAGCGAAGGAGGAGGGATGGAGAGCTACTAAATTTGGAGAGTCATTTACAGAGTTTATTGAAGACGTTTTTTCTCCAATAATAACCAAATTTACCTTTAGAAAATAATTTAGCTCTTCTCTTAGAGTTGCTCTTAGATCAAAGTTATCAGGGGCCGATATCGCGGCTTTGGAACAGTTGAATTCGACCGTAGCTTTGCCTTCATTATAAACAAGTTAGTTGCATTGCATATATTGTGTTTTTTGGTCAGAAATAGAGGGTAGTTAGTTGCATTGCATATATTGTGTTTGTGGTCAGAAATTGAGGGTATAAGGACTAGGATGTTGACGTAAAGATTTATTTGTAAATGCTATGCTACAGTGCAACTATTCCAAAGTGAGGCTTGGTTTGAAACGTGGATTTTTTTTTATTCCCGTGGGAAGTAAACTGTTTCCAATTAAATTCTTATGAAATTCCTAAAAAAGTCCTGCTTTCCGGAAAGTACAGCTTGGGCCTACCCTAGGTCATTCTTGGACAAGCTAAATTTTCCCATCACAAGCGGCTGACTTCATTGCAGGCTCAACCTAGGCGCATACCACGAAGCTTAGCCAAACCCAAGCTCAATCTGGGCCCAATCCGGCCTAGGGCTTGTTTATATTGGCTATGGTTGAAAATAAACCTAGGCGCATAGCCATGAAGCTTAGCTAAACCCAAGCTGAATCTGGGCCCAACTCGGCCTAGGGCTTGTTTATATTGACTATGGCTAAAAATAAATAGTAGTGATTGAAAGAGGTAATTTTTAGGAGGAGACGAGCGGTAGAGAAAGTGAAGGAGAGATGAATGCACGAGGCGAGAGCGGAAGGAGTAGAGTGCATGATGCATCTTTGACCTCTACCTTATCCCGGAGCAAGATGAGAGCAAGAGAAGTGGGGGAAGCCGTTTCGAAAAACTGGATGTTTATATTAGTTCGAAACTGGATGTTTATATTAGCTTCTATCTTTTCCAAGGAGAAGCCAACATGACAGACCCTGGTCCCAAAGCTAGTTCAACTCGAGAAATGTTTTGCTAGCGGAGTAGTTGGATGGTGTTGAGTATTGTTTGGTCAATTGATGGTTATGATTTTGTGTCTTGATTGAGACAAATAAGGCAGTGAGAAGATAAAGATGTCTAACACGTTCATTGACCTAAGGAGATGGTAACATATTATTTATCTACAATCTTCAATGTAAAAGTTAGATACTTATATACTTTACTCATTAAGTTATCACTAGTAAGTGTACATGTAGAATCCATGTTAAAAGCATTGATTATATGTCTAGAAATGAAATGCAAATTTTGCTCCATATCTTATGACTGAATTTATCATGAGTCGTGTAGTCAGACACGCCTTATGATAGATAACCAAGAGATTCTGTCACATTCAGTATGCTAGACCAAAGGTCGAGGAACTGGACCCCTGGTGAATCGTGGTCATTTATGGCCCCTCATGACTGAGAAATTCCCCTTTGCCCCCCCCCCCCCCGAAATTGCCCCTTTGGCCCCCCACGCAGACGCCTATCTAGTTGCAGTCGAAGCTAGTCGAAGACATCAGAGTCAGTAAACCGGTTGCAACTACAGTGAACCGGTTGAGGTCGTGAGTCGAGTTGCGTAGTAGTCGTAGGTACAGTGAACCGATCGTGGATAGAATGAACCAGTCATGCACATAGTGAACCGGTCGTAGCAGTCGCAGTTGGTACTCGTAAGCTATAGTACCCGGTCGATGCTCGAAGACCGGTAGTACCACTTTGTGTAAGCGGTACTACCGGAGAAGCGATCAAAGTGTCGTGGTCGAGAAGCCGTGGTCGGAGTTGCGGTCGAAGTGGCGTGGTTGAGAAACTGTGGGCAGAGTGGTGGTCGAGAAGCTGTGATCGGAGTTGCGGTTGAAGTGGCGTAGTCGAGAAGCCGTGGTCAGAGACGTGGTCGAAGTGGCGTGGATGAGAAGCTGTGGTCGGAGGGGCGGTCAAAGTGCCATGGTCGAAGTAGCGGTCGTATTGCCGTAGTCGAGAAGCCATGGTCGGAGACGCGGTTGAAGTGGCGTGGTCAAGAAGCTGCGGTCAGAGTGGCGGTCAAAGTGCCATGGTTGAGAAGCTGCGGTTAGAGTAGTGGTCGAAGTGCCATGGTCGGAGAAGTGGTCGAAGTGCCGTGGTCAGAGAAGTGGTTGAGGCGTCGTTGTCTAAGTACCGTGGTCGATGCACCGTGGTCGAGAAGTGATCAAAGTGCCATGGTCAAGAAGCGGTCAAAGTGCCGTGGTTGGAGAAGCGGTCGAAGTGATGTGGTCGGAGAAGCGGTTGAAGGACCGTGGTCGGAGAAGCTGTCGAAGTGCCGTGTTCAAAGCATCGTGATCGAGGCACCGTGGTCCCATTCCCGTGGTCGAAGTCCTATGGTCGACGTGCCGTGGTCCCAGTCCCATGGTTGAGGAGCCGTGGTCGAAGTCCCGTGGTCGATGCACCGTGGTCGAGAAGGGGTCGAAGTGCCGTAGTCGGAGAAGCAGTCGAAGGACCATGGTCGCAACGCCATGGTCCCAGTCTTATGGTCCAGGAGCCGTGGTTGAAGTCCCGTGGTCGACGCGCCATGGTTAGAAAAGCGGTCGAAGTGCAGTGGTCGGAGAAGCGATCGAGGCACCGTGGTCCAAGTCCCGTGGTCGAAGTCCCATGGTTGGCGCACCGGGTCGATGTGCCGTGGTTGGAGAAGCGGTTGAAGTGCCGTGGTCGGAGAAGTGGTCGATGGAACGTGGTCGGAGAAACAGTTGAAGTGCCATGGTTGAAGTGTCGTGGTCGAGACGCTATGGTCCAAGTCCTGTGGTCGAGGAGTCATGGTCGAAGTCCCATGGTCGATGCGCTATGGTCAAAGGACTGTGGTCGAGAAGCGGTCAAAGTGCCATGGTCGGAGAAGCAGTCGAAGGACTACAGTCGAGGCGTCGTGGTCGAAGTCCCGTGGTTGACATGCCATGGTCAAACTCCCATAGTCGACACATCGTGGTCGGAGAAGCGGTGGGGCGGCGAAGCAGGAGCGAAGGGGGAGGAGCGGCGGCGCAGGGGCGTGGGAGGAGTGGCGACACGGGGGCGGGGCGGGAGCGGAGGAGGCGAGGGAGCATTGGGGCGGCACCGATGGATATATTGCGGGCGTGAGGGGCGGCGCCGATGGATTGCGGGCGTGATGCGAGGGCGTGATTGCTGGGGGTGGGTCGACGTGGCGTGCGACGGGATTGGCAGGACCAACATGCAATCGTGGATGTTGGATGAACTGAATAAATGGTGTAGATATTCAGATAGCAGGACTAACTTGCAATGTTAGTCATTGGATTATATTGTTCTAACGATCAGGAGAGGAGGGTATTAACGTAGTTGGGTGACAAATGGTTTAATCAAACTGGTACTTTTTTATATTAGTATAGATTAATATAAATTAGAGGATTTTTGTCAAAAACAAATTTATATTTGATGGCGTGGTTTCATACCCCAACCAACCTTGCTAAAATCGTGGCGTGACCAAATTTTTTGGTGACAAACCAAATAATGGCCAAGACTGGAAAACCAAAATTTGGCTTGTTCACGCTTGGCCCACATGTCATAGAGAGAGGAGAGTTAACAAACTTTTGGTCACCAAATTTGCCACCCTAGTTTCGCCCAAAATTTGGCAAAAAACTTGCCAAATTTTGGCCTCCATACAAATGAAGGACGAAATGTTTGGGTATTAACAAAATTTGGCTTGGTAACTTGGGCTCCGAAGCAAACCGGCCCTATACGAAGTATCTATTTGGATAAAACTGGTTGCCGATTCCAGAACATGCTCGGAGAAGTTTGTAGAACAGAAAGCCCCAAAAAAAGGTCCGGGATTGCGAAAATTCTAGACTTGCCAAATATCTACGTAGGCCCACCCGAAAGAACCATTAAAGAAAGACCAAGCTTCTAGATCTTTCTCCGGTACAGCGATGCTTCATTGGCCCAAGCTTCCAAAGCCACATTCCAGAACCTTCCATCGTATTCCAGAACACCCCCTCTCTCACAAGCCACAGCAAATCTATATAAATCCCTCGCTACTCGCCACCTCTCTCCAAGTCCAAGAAGCACAAGAACTCACTCGCCTACTCCAAAGCCAAGAAACTAACACCAAAACGAAGAGGGATCGATCGATCGATGGATGTGAGGATGTTCGGGTTCGAGACGCCGGTGATGTCGGCGCTGCAGCACCTGCTGGACCACGTCCACGCCGACGAGGCGGCTGCGGCGGACAAGGCCGGCGGGAGCGCGGCCACGGCCACGGCCACGCGCGCCTACGTCCGCGACGCGCGCGCCATGGCGGCCACCCCCGCGGACGTGAAGGAGCTTCCGGGCTTCTACGCGTTCGTGGTGGACATGCCGGGGCTGGGCGCCGGCGACGTCACGGTGCAGGTGGAGGACGACCGCGCGCTGGTCATCAGCGGGGAGCGGAGGCGGCAGGAGGAGGAGGAGGCGACCGGCGCCAAGTACCTGCGGATGGAGCGGCGGATGGGCAAGCTGATGCGCAGGTTCGCGCTCCCGGAGGACGCGGATGTGGGGAAGGTGTCGGCGGTATGCCGGGACGGCGTGCTGACGGTGACCGTGGAGAAGCTGCCGCCGCCGGAGGCCAAGAAGCCCAGAACCATCCAGGTCAGCATCGCCTGAGCTGACACGGCAGGCAATGAGGGTCTCGATCTGTCGCCGCAAGTCTCACTAGTCACACCACCACCACCACTACCAGATGCTACTTTGTTTACAAGTATCTTGGTTTGTGTTGATGTTCTTGTCAGGAACGGATGGGTGTCGCTTAGATGTCTCTTGTGTTGGTGAATGATAATGTGCTGCTTACTATGTTTGAACGAACCTACGTTTGATTTTGCATACAAAAGGAGAATGGATCTGCGTTTGGTGCAAACTATGTCGAAAGCAGAGTAATTATGGGTGGTAATCCAAGCAACCCGGGCTGTTGCCTGCTAACCTTCGTGCTTGCACCAAGGAAATGTGGTTAGGGGCCTGTTCTGCTAGTTGACACGGGCAAATCCGTGGAAATGTTCATGCTACTCCTAACTTTTTGGATCCGGACTCGTAATTTCTTGAATGTAAGAAATCTCCGCTGCATTCACACTCGGTCAGGACTTTGAATTTTCATTTTACTGGGCATTCTATACTTGATCGAGCCCGCCGTTTCCTAACAGGGCTGAGCTGGCACATGGTCGGTCCGATGTGGATCCAGATGGGCACACGTGTGCATACTTTGACCGGCTCACATGATGTCATCAACAGTAATAAAAGGTGGTGACACCGCACCCCCACCTCCTAATAGTGTCGAAGGAACTTCTCTGGGTTAAGCCCTATTTCATCTCTATAGGGTCAGTCTCAGATAGACTGCACGTGGCGCACGAGCACGAATATCTGCGCAAGACCCTCTCCCACCTTCTTTTCTCCCCTCGCCCCTGTCGGCTGCAGATCGCGGCGTTGACCTATCAGACTCTTCGCAAGGATTCCCTTCACCACCGCCGGCACCTCGTGTCACCTCCTCGAGAATCCCTGCCCTGAGGCCTGAAGTGGCCGTGGTCGTGGCGTCGTGGTTGAAGTACCATTGTCGTGGCGCCGTGGTCGAAATGGCCCACAACCATGACCACGACCATGGCCACTTCGATCACGGTGCCATGACCACGCCACTTCGACCACGGCTTGGGCATACGGAGTGTGCGCAAGGCGGCGGCCGAGCTAAGGGGGGAGGTGGGGAAGCTGAACTCGGCTAATGCCGGTGCCGATTCTTGGGGCAGGGACGGCGGGGATTCTCGGGGAGGCGATGCGGAGGTGCTGACGGCGGTGGAGAGAATCCTTGCTTGGCCGCTGGCAGGCCGACGATGCAGTCTGCGACTAACGGGGGCGGACGTGCCATCAGTGGGGAGGGGGAGGGAGATTTCTGGCTGCACTCGTATTGGGGGGGAGGAGGTGGGAGAGGGCCTTACGCGGAGATTCGTGCACATGCAGTCTATCCAAAACTGACCCCATAAAGACGAAATAGAGAAGTGGAAGAGCAAGAAGGCCGTCGGTGTGCGCTCAGATCTGGTGACGAGCACCACAGCTCCGGCGCTGAACATGCCATAACAGGCATCTTTAGCGAAATCGAATGGATGCATCCCGATTTGGGGGTTTAGGCCCCGTTTGGCACAGCTCTAGCTCCGAGATCTATGCTGGATCTGTAGTTTGTTGACTAAATTAAAGTGATTTAAATATTTTTATTTAATATATAATATAAATGAAATGAGTCATGTAAATGCACTTAACATGCCCGCAACTCTAGATCCAGGATTTCCTAGAGCTAGAGGACCGACTCTAGAAATCTCTGATTTCCTAGAGCTAGAACTCGCCAAACGGGACCTTATTCTTGTTCAATTTCGATCCTGCTTTGTCTTGCGGAGCTTCTCATTAAGCGCAAAAGATTCAAGATACTATCCAGGTTCTATTCTTCCAGCGACATGTGCCCATCCATGAGCTCCGCTAAAGATTTCTGCCACCATCCGTCGCAACCGGCTGCTTCACCGGTTTTTGACCGGTTACCGGTTTTAAACCGTATAAATTCAAATTTTGAATCACAAAATTCGTACGGATTTTTCATGAGTTCTAGAAACGGATTGAATAGTTTCGAATACGAATACGGATACGAATATTCTCGAATACGAATGCGAATACGAATATTCTCAAATACAGATACGAATATTCTCGAATACGAATACGAACATTTTCGAATACAGATTTTGCTTACCACATTCGCGTTTTCTTGGATACGAATATCGGACAAAACGAATTATCCATTATTGTTTCCACCCCTATGGACGAAGCTGTAGGAGAGGAGGCAGGCGAGCACAGCGAGGCGAAGGCCAGAGCCGCATGCTGGCCAGGTCGAGTAGTAGGTGCGGGAGTGATTTTCCTGGCTGATCTGACGGCTCCGAGTCGTTGGTCGGCTTGGCTTTTCCTTTGCAGAATTTGTATCTGCCGTGTGTTCATGTGCTCAAAATGGCTTATGTTTAGTGGCTTATGGCTGAAAAGCACTGTAGCTGGCTGAAAAAACATTGTAGCTGACAGAGGCTTATTTAGCATAATTAAATTTAAAAATAGAAAAAACATATTAGCCCATCATGTATAATGCAAACAAATACGAGAAAAAAAGAACTGGCAAAAAAAGCTCAAAAAAGCCAAAAGTTTAGAAAAAGATAAAATTTATGAATAGTAAAAAATAAGCCAGAAGCCGAAGCCAAAACGAGCGGGGCCGCAAGCGACGTGGCATTAAGATTGACTGGATCGAGTTTGTCTCATGTTAATCCTCTTCCTCCTATTTAAATACATTTTGGACACGGAATCGGATAGAGAGAAAAAGAGCTTGTTAATTTTTGAATGTAAAAAAAATCTTCAAATAATAATTGAATTTGGTCGTAATCTCTCAAGTATTCAACGCAATTTATATCCACTACTACAGAAAGCCTAATACTAGACGCCAAATCACAGATGATTTTGTGAAACCGTCTATGATGTACACTATGACAGACGGTTTTAATTTGAAGGCCATCTGTGGTATTTGTGGCAGGAAAAAGGAGTATCACAGACGGTTCTTACCGCTGAACCGTCTGTGATACTGGAATATCACAGATGGTTTTATAATAAAAATCGTCTATGATACGTTTTCCGCCTTGCAATCCCTCAAAATTTCATATTTTCCCGCTTAAGTCTGAGTATGATTCAGTTTTGAGACACCTTCAGTAAAACGGGTATAACTTTTGCATACGATGTTCGTTTTTGACGTTCTTGTACTCGTTGGAAAGCTAACGACGAGCCCGATTTAAAAAAATGACCAGCTTGCGCTAGTCACCATCCAAAACCTCGAAAATTGACCATCTTTGGACCTAAACCTGTGTCGCAGCCCTTTTTCTTGGTCTTCCTTTCGAAATTTGGATTTTGCTTCAGCTGAAAAGTTGTAGATCTTGTCGAAACCTTTCAAATGAGTATATATAAGCCATATAAAACTTTGCTATTTTATCTTTTCAGACTAGTTATTTATATTGCATCGGTATATAAAATTTTGTACTCTAATTCACAGACGGTTGGCATATAGAACCGTCTGTGTTATTCATTCATCACAGACGGTTCTAACTACCAACCGTCTATGATAATCTGACCGCTGGGCCCGTCGATCCTCCTTAACCCGATCATAGGCTATAGAAATCCACCAATCCTCACCCCACGGATCGTAGCTCCGCCTCTCCGTTCCCGCGCCAAAAATTTCGAACTCCCGCCTCTCCCTCCCTCTCCCTCCCCTATAAATATAACCAAAACCCAGCCTCCTTGCTGGTCTCCTCTTCCTTGCTGTCCTCCTCCTTGCTGTTCTCCTCCTCCTTGCTGTTCTCCTTGCAGACGACGCACAAGTCTACGAGAGGCAAGCATCGTAGAAGCAACTGTGCAGACACTCAATCAACGCCGACGATGGTGGGCGTCAAAGACATCCAACTCATGCGTTGCATCAGGGGCGAGAAGGCATAGAGAATCTTTGCTTTTCCTCTGTTCTTGTTGTGTAACCTGCTCGTTGTTTTGGGATATTGTAATGGTAGACTCTAATCTTAATAAAAATGGATATTTTATGTTTGTGAAATGAATTGAGATGTGAATTGGATGTATACATGTACATGTTGATCTGCTTGTTTCAGAGGGCATGGCTAGCATTTCCTGAGGCTAGCCAATAAACAGAAATAGGTTTAGGAGCAGAAGGGAATATCATAGGCAGTTTTTAACTAAAAACCGTCTGTGATAGTTATTATCATAGACGGTTTTTAGTTAAAACCGTCTGTGATTTATAAATATCACAGACGATTTTTAGTTAAGAACCGTATGTGATATTTACTAATAGCACTAGCGGTCCCGATCTTTCGATGAATGTGATAGATTCGATTGGTGAAGGAGATGACGTTGACGACCTAACTACAACCATCCAAGGACATTGCGCCTTAGCGATCGATACACCAACTCCAGAGGTTGTTCGTGACCTTGTCGGCTCATAATCAACCTAACCACGAGGGTATTTGTTCCTGCAAGCAATCGAAGAACAGGTAAGAACAAGATAAACAGCAACTCAATTGCGAATAAAAGATGTAGGTTTCAATCGAGAACAGAAAAACGGTGGGGTTCTGAAGACAAGTATTCGGACGGTCTTGTTGACACGCGCGAATACAAGGCGAAGTAGCAAAAGCTAACTTAGTCTATCAAAATCCCAAACCCTAGAAGAGGGTGTGGCTATCTATTTAAGAGACACGGGAGGTGGAGGGTCGGCCAAAACACATGGAAGCCGAACATGACTCGATTACAAGGCCCAAAGCCCACTTTGACTCGGACTGGAAAAGTGACGTGACTTATTTAGAGGTGAGACTAGATCCATCTGAAAGTACACTTTAAGAGCTTTCCAACGAGTACTCACGGGCCCCGAGAAACCTTCTGGATCAAAAGTTATGGCCGTTTGAAGTAGACGCTGTTAGGAAGGCCGAATCCGAGTCAAACTCGCGAACAAGACTTGGGTTGTGCTTGACGGTTCCACTTCTATACTTGAGCTCACATGGTTCTTCCCCATGGTTCCTAAGGATGATTAAATCATCACAAGAATTAAGTAGTATTCCATTCTTTGAAATATTTGTATGCAAACTTAGGAACGCATTCACCTGATGGTTAAGTTGACGTGCTCGCGCTCTAGTCATTG
Source organism: Dendrocalamus sinicus (assembly GCA_036346575.1). Lineage (NCBI taxonomy): Eukaryota > Viridiplantae > Streptophyta > Magnoliopsida > Poales > Poaceae > Dendrocalamus > Dendrocalamus sinicus. The sequence goes on along the minus strand of CM070653.1, from coordinate 5,179,922 downwards.
GCCCTTGTATCACAGTTTTAGTTTGTTGAGCTTGTTGTGGAGTCGGCACAGTTGTATTTATGGAAAGGATGTCCTCATCATCCTCCCCTTCTTGCATTTGAGTCGTCCACGACTCAAGCTCATCTTCTTCTCCCAAGTATGGCTTCAAATCTGCAATGTTAAAGGTGGGACTAACTCCAAAATCTGCAGGTAACTCAAGTTTATATGCATTATTATTAATCTTTTCCAACACTTTGAAAGGACCATCAGCTATAGGCATCAACTTAGACCTCCTCAATTCAGGAAATCTATCTTTTCTTAAATGCAACCAAACTAAATCACCCGGTTGAAAAGTTAAATGCTTTCTTGCTTTACTACCAGCAAGTTTATATTTAGCATTCATGCGTTCAATATTTTCTTTGGTTGTCTCATGCATTTTCAACATCAAATCAGCACGTTGTTTAGCATCAAAATTTAACTTCTCCGAAGATGGAAGTGATAGCAAATCAATAGGAGCACGAGGCACAAATCCATAGACAATCTCAAAAGGGCACAACTTGGTAGTAGAATGCAGCGAACGATTATCAGGAAACTCAATATGAGGCAAGCATTCTTCCTACATTTTGATGTTGTTTTTCAAAACAGTCCTAAGTATGGTAGATAAAGTTCTATTCACAACTTCAGTTTGCCTACCAGTTTGGGGATGACAAGTAGTAGAAAATAATAGCTTAGTCCCCAATTTAGCCCATAAAGTTCTCCAAAAATGGCTATGGAATTTAGTGTCACGATCAAAAACTATTGTATTTGGCACATCATGCAAGCGAACAACTTCACGAAAGAACAAATCAGCAATGTTGGTAGCATCATCACTTTTATGACATGGTATGAAGTGTGCCATCTTAGAAAATCTATCAACGACAACAAATATGCTATTCTCCCCTTCTTTGTCCTAGGCAGTCCTAAAACAAAGTCTATAGAAATATCTTCTCAAGGCACACTAGGAACAGGTAGAGGCATATACAAACCATGAGGATTAAGTCGTGACATAGCCTTTTGACATGTAGTGCAGTGAGCAATGAAACGTTCCACATCACATCTCATCTTTGGCCAAAAGAAATGACCAGCAAGTATGTCTTCTATCTTCTTCACTCCAAAATGTCCCATCAGCCCACCTCCATGCGCTTCCTGCAACAACAACAAACGAACGGAGCTAGCTGGAATGCATAGCTTGTTAGCTCTAAACACAAATCCATCATTTAGGACAAATTCATTCCATATTTTTCCCTCTTTACAATTCAGCAACACATCTTTAAAATCTTCATCATGAGCATAATGCTCTTTAATTGTTTCTAATCCAAAAATTTTGAAGTCAAGTTGTGAGAGCAAGGTATATCTCCTAGACAATGCATCAGCAATAACATTCTATATTCCTTTCTTGTGTTTGATGACATAAGGAAAAGACTCTATGAATTCAACCGACTTTGCATGCCTACGGTTCAATTTTCCTTGACTTCTAATATGCTTTAATGACTCGTGATCAGAAAGAATGATAAATTCTTTGGGCCATAAATAATGTTGCCATGTCTCGAAAGTTCGAACCAGAGCATATAATTCCTTATCATAAGTAGAATAGTTCAAACAAGACCCACTCAATTTTTCACTAAATTATGCTACAGGTTTATCTTCTTGCAACAGCACACCACCCAATCCAATTCCACTAGCATCACATTCTAGCTCAAAAGTCTTACTAAAATCTGGAAGTTGGAGTAATGGCGCATGTGTTAACTTATCTTTCAATGCGTTGAAGGCGTCTTCCTGTGCATTTCCCAAAGTAAACGGCACCCCCTTTTTAGTGAGTGACATGCGTCATATTTGCATATATTTACTCATTATTTTACCCTCATATTCTTCGTATTTTGGGACCATTTATCATCATTTACACGCTTTTCCATATTTAATTGCTCGAAATGGACCTTTTTACATTTTTCATTATTTTTCTGCAGGCTGGCGCGATTGAGGCGCATAAACGACAAATCTGGACTTTCGGGACTGCTCCATACAAATGTGCGCATCGTCACAAACGCGTAGGATCTTTTCGCGAAGAAATCGGACTTTCGGAGGGCCAGAACAGAAGAAATCAATTGGGGGAAGGACCTAGTTGTAAACCCTAGATTTTACGAGGACTAAATCGCAAATCGCCAAAATCCTCCTCTCCTCAAAACCTCCAGCGCCGCCAGCAAAGAAAGGGGAGCCTGGCACTTCTTCTTCCCTAACCTCATTTGCTTCCCTCCTCCTTCTCTAGCTCTGGCCGGCGGCGAGGCCAGGCCGGCTCGCCACCGCCACCACCTCTCGGCCGCTCCCCATCTCCTCCTTCCTCCGCCGCCGATTCTCCATAGCACCTTCTCCATTAGCGCCGCCACCTTCCTCGGCGCGCCACCCAGCTCCACCGCACACCTCACCAGCCAACCACCTCTCGCCGCTCCGCGCCTCCAACCGCATCCACCGCCGCCTTGCTCTCCCTTCTTCCCCACATCCTACAGTTCCTCCTCCACCGCATCTTCTCCGCCGCATCCTCCCCACTGCTTCTCCGGTCGCCACCGCGCCACCCTACTCCGCCTCCTCCACTCGCCGCTCCAGATTCTCCCGTGTGCGCCACCTGAACTCCTTCCGACCGTAATCCCGCAGCACCGACACTGGCAGCCTCTTCTCCACCACACAGCGCCGCCACCTTCTTCACCGGCATCTCCCTCATCGCCGACCGCTGCTTCCACTTCACCGACGCCGACCTCTGCCTCGACATCACCACCTCCTCGGCTTCCCGTCTGCTTCAACCTCTTCTTCCTCGGTTGACTTTTCTCATTTCTCTTTATTTTTCTCTAAACTCTAAATGCTGTAATTGAATGTGGATTAATTTGTGCATTGTGCCAGTGCATTTGATTTTAATTGTGGATGCTAAATTGTTATCTGCTAGTCTGTTGATCTGTGATGTTTAGATTTAGTAGTATCTGTGATCTGTTCTTGGTGTGGTAATCTGCTGACTGCCCCTCTGAAAGTCTTTTAGCAGTAGCCTCTGCTTAGCATTGCTATGGGTGATTAGGTGTTAAGTTCTGGTGTCAGTGGTTAGTCTATACTTATTGTCACTTGTGTGCTTCCTGTGTATCATTGTTATGTGCTTGTGCAGTTGTGAATGTTAGTTTCTGTGATGTCAAGTTGCGCGAATTAGCTATTCAGCGACCGTCCCCCTTCTCATTGCTGTCTAGACTCCCTCCGCGCTTCTAGATCCTCTCTCTTTGCTTCTTTCAGCGGTCGTTAGTTAGTTAAGTCGTGCGTGCGTTCGTCGTAGTCATAGTTGTTAGTTGTGTTGTCCTGCCATCGTCGTCTAGTTAGCCGTCGACCGTTTTCTCCCTCATTCTCTCTCGACTCCCTCCGTGCTTCTAGACTCCCCTAGTGCTTCTAGACTTCCTCATTATGTCTCGCGGTCGGTAGTTAGTTAGGTCGTCAGTAGTCGTGTCGTTCTTCTCGTAGTCGTTGTCGTTCGTGCAGTTAGTCGTCGTGCCGTTCGTTCGGTCGTACGACGTCCATTCGTACGGTCGTTCGTCCCGTCGTCCTTCGTTTGTTTAGTTCGTTCATCGTTTCGTCTGTTTGAGTTAGAGTTCGTTTAGTAGTTTAGTTTTCTGCCCCGTTTCGATTGACCTAGCTTTAGCTGAGCACCGGTAGCCTTAGTCTAGTCCCTGTGGAGAACACGACACTCGCCGCTATTTCAGTGGCAACCCGTGCACTTGCGGGTGTGCTATTTTTGCACGATCAAGTATTTTGGCGCCGTTGCCGGGGACTAGCTTAGAACGACAGTGTTAGGCTATAGACTAGGTCGTTGTTTGTTTTCTTTTTCTTGTTTAGTGTTTGTGCTGGCTCGTTTTTCATTTCGTTATTGTTCATATTTGTGATATATCGCTAACCCCTAACCATTTTCCTAGCTATTTCTACTTCTTTTTGTGGTTTTCCTCATCTTTTCCCGTAGGTTGATCGTTAGAGATATATATTGAGGATATGGCATTAGTTCATGATCTTTGGGCTCCGAGTAGTCAGAGTGCTATGTCAGGGCCGGTTTTGCCAGTATTTGAGGTCGATGATTTTGAGTTGAGACCTGGTCTGATTGCCTTGGTTCAGGAGACCCGTTTTGGAGGATTACCCACTGAGGACCCTTATGAGCACATTCGCATATTCTTGGAGTATTGTGATACAGTCAAATACCACGGGGTTTCTCAGGACACTATCAGATGCAGATTATTCATATTCTCTCTTCGAGATGGTGCTCGTACCTGGTTTTATTCTTTGCCATCGAGGTCATTCACTTGGGATCAGCTGTCATGTGCTTTCTTGGAGAGATACTTTCCGCTATCTAGGCAGTTTGAGGTCCTGTATGGCGCACGATTGGGCAAAGATGCCCCGGGAATCAAATCAATCTGATGCTCAATCCCTCGCACTGGTGGTAGCCCTGGTGGCACGTCCTTTGGAAAGACATCCATGTACTCTTGCAAAAGATTAGTGACAGCAGGAGGCACAGAAGAAGATACATCCTAGAATGAAAATAAAGTTTGTTTGCAAAGTAAAGCATAGGAAACAGAAGTACTAGCATCCAGTTCATTCACATCAGACTTAGTAGCAAGAAAACATGCACCTTTTAATTTAATCTCATCTTTCTTCTCATGAACAGATTTAGAGTTTTTCTTTTTATGTTGCTCAAGTTCATTTGCTACAATATGATTTTCACTCCTATTCTACTCCTGATTTTTCTCTTTACTAGCTCTAGCAATCTCATCTTTTAAAATAGCTTCAGGAGACATAGGATGTAACACAATTTTCATGTCTTGATGCACAAAAGAATATTGGTTTGTTTTACCATGATGCAGAGAATCTTTATCATATTACCACGGTCTACCTAACAGCATAGAGCATGCTTGCATAGGAACAACATCGCATTACACAACATCATGATAAGAACTAATAGCAAAATTTACTCTCACCATTCGTGTTACCTTCACCTTGCCGCTGCTATTGAACCATGGAATGTAGTAAGGTTGTGGGTGTGGTTTAGTGTTCAATGCAAGCATCTCCACCATGTCGGAGCTTGTCAAGTTATTGCAGCTCCCTACATCATGATCACACGGTATGAACGTTCTTTCACGACACACTTTGTTTAGAAAAGAGTGTGCCGCTGATTTTGCTCCGTCCTTTCCATTTGCACACTCAACATATGCTGCATAATGAGGCTCTCATAGCGCCCTGCATTTTCAGCACCAATGTGCTCTTCTTCTTGCTCCTTCCCACTACATGCATGGTCAGCTGCAAGCATAGCATATGTATCATCATCCAAATCACTAGCAGAAGAATACTCACCATCATCTCTCACAATCAAAACACGCTTGCTTGGGCATTCACTCTGCACATGACCATATCCTTTGCATTGATGACATTGGATATCCCTCGTTCGTCCTGTAGATGTAATGGATGAAGAGCTCTTTGCATGTGCTTGGGCCGACCCTTTTGTTGCTTCGGATACCCGAGATGCTGAATTTGACGCTGAAAACCGTGGCTTGCTGTTGGAGGAAGAAGGTGCAGGTGGTTGGCTAGATGGTGCAGCAGATGCACGTTGAGACCAAATGTTACCACGACCTGCAGAAACGTTAGTCCTAGTGCTCGCACGTCGTCCCAGTACTTCTCTTTCAGCTTTACAAGCAAGATAAAATAAACGAGTGATAAAATTATATTCCTTGTAAGCTAAAATGTCCTGAATTTTACGATCCAAACTACCCATAAACCTAGCCATAGCAGCTTCCTCAGTTTTCTCTAAGTCACAACGCAGCATTTCTGTTTGCAAATCTTGAAAATATTCCTCTACGCTTTTACTACCTTGCCTCAATTGTTGCAACTTATGTAACAAATCACGTGCATAATATGAAGGAACAAATCTAGCTCGCATGATTCTTTTTAATGCATCCCAAGTTCGTGGTATGGTTAAAGGATTTTTCTTACAATATTCACTCCACTAAACAGACGCAAAATTAGTAAACTCACTAGTAGCAGCCCTAACCCTTTTGTTTTCAGGGAATGCATGACAAGCAAATTTCTGATCAACAACCAATTCACAAGTGATATAAGCATCAGTGTTATATTTTCCATCAAAAGGTAGTATAGTGAACTTTATCTTACCAAGTGATTCATCATTCTCACGTACCTCATTCCGACGTGGTTGACGATGACGGTGAGCGTCCTCATCATCATCAATCTCAGTATCAGTCGCATATTCGTCTCCACCGTTTTCGTCCACCCTGCTGCCCAAGACACCATTGTTGGCACGTGTACGCTGAGTAGGTGTAGCAGGAGTAGTCGTGGGGGATGCACGGCCCATCTCATCAAGACGTCTCAAAATCTCAGCAAGTGAGGTATTGACGGTGCCAACGGAAGCCTCCAATGTTGCAAGCGTAGTGTTGGTGTCGATCTGCGCAGCCTCCAATTGACCAAGGCATTCATTAGTGACCCGTACATCCTCATCAAGTCACTCAGTGTGCAGCTTCACTTGGTGCTCAAAGTATTGTATGATGCCTCTAGTCCGAGGGGAATGTGGTGCAGCCCTCGGGTCCAGTGGTTCTCCTGACATTGTTAGGAAAACACATGAGAACAAACAAAGAAGGGAAACATAATAAAACTGCAGGTTATGCCCTCACAACTACTGGGATGTGGTTAAATCAAGTCGCACACTATCAACTTGTTTTGTCTAGTTCTTACTAGTTCTTACCACAGCGAGCAGGAGGTGATGGCACCTGACAAGACAAAACAATAACTCCTGGAAATTGGGTGTATCGATGCCTCGGTAGCAAGTCCTGTGAGGTAGTAGCCAAATCTGTGGAGCTATAGGTGGGCTGAGAGTAAACAAAGGATAACTAGAACCACATTAGTCAAAGCTAGTTGAATAATTGCTCAACGACGGTACTGTGCTGGTCCTAGGCTAGACCGTACTAGAGACGCGAGCCTAGAACACAAACGAAACACCGTGCAGAAAGAAACTAGTTGACGTTGCACACGGAGTTCAGAAGCTCAAAAAAGGATGCCGTCTTCACAGGGAACCTTAGAATCACGTGTAGAAGGGCTCCATCAATTTTGAGCAAATTCTAAAAAACTTGAATTTTTCTCGGTTTGCGGGCCCGTTTTGAGGCCCTAAACGACGTTTTTGGGGGTCGAAGTTGCTGCATGTGTGCCTGAAGGCTTATGCGGATCTAAAATCTCCAGATTTTCCGGATCAAGAATCGTCTCAATCGGAGGTCGTATGCAAAAGTTAGACTTTCTTTTTCTTTTTTTTCACACACACGACACGGTTGAATCCGAAATCGTGTCCTACTCTGAGACCAACTAGAGAAAAGCCTTCCTAGAAACCGAGTCCTCCTTCTTTTCTACCCTCTCCGTGGCAGTTCGGATCTAACTACAACGGTGAGACCAAAACGTGAACAAAACTCGAAACTTTAGAGGAACTAGACACTAAGACCAGCAAAGGACATGACGATGCAACCGAAGACTAAACAAACAAAGATTATGCAGCAATAGAGTAAGGCTCAAATTGTTTCGGATTTTGGAAAAAAGATATCTAATCTACTATATATATTTTTTGGTTTTCTAGACTGTAGGTAGAAAAACATGTAAAAACTAAATAAAATCTCTTACCGATCAACCTTGAGCTCTGATACCAACTGATAGCACTAGCGGTCCCGATCTTTCGATGAAAGTGGTAGATTCGATTGGTGAAGGAGATGACGCTGACGATCCGATTACAACCATCCAAAGACGTTGCGCCTTAGCGATCGATACACCAACTCCAGAGATTATTCGTGACCTTGTCGGCGCACAATCAACCTAACCACGAGGGTATTTGTTCCTGCAAGCAATCGAAGAATAGGCAAGAACAAGATAAACAACAACTCAATTGTTAATAAAAGATGTAGGTTTCAATCGAGAACAAAAAAACGGTAGAGTTCCGAAGACAAGTATTCGGACGGTCTTGCCGACACGCGTGAATACAAGGCGAAGTAGTAAAAGCTAACTTAGTCTATCAAAACCTCAAACCCTAGAAGAGGGTGCAGCTGTCTATTTAAGAGACACGGGAGGTGAAGGGTCGGCTAAAACACATGAAAACTGAACAGGACTCGATTACAAGGCCCAAGGCCCACTTTGACTTGGACTGGAAAAGTGACGTGACTTATTTGGCAGTTTCTGACCGGCTTGGATGGAATTTGGAGGTGAGACTAGATCCATCTGAAAGTAAACTTCAAGAGCTTTCCAACGAGTACTTACGGGCCCCAAGAAACCTTCTGGATCAAAAGTTATAGCTGTTTGAAGTAGACGCTGTTAGGAAGGCCGAATCCGAGTCAAACTCGTGAACAGGACTTAGGTTGCGCTTGACTGTTCCACTTCTATACTTAAGCTCACGTGGTTCTTCTCCATGATTCCTAAGGATGATTAAATCATCACAAGAATTAAGTAGTATTACATTTTTTGAAATATTTGTATGTAAACTTAGGAACGCATTCACCTGATGGTTAAGTTGATGTGCTCGCGCTCTAGTCATTGGTTCTTGTATCACAGTTTCAGTTTGTTGAACTTGTTGTGGAGTCAGCACAGTTGTATCTATGAAAAATGTTCTCATCATTTATATATCACAGACGGTTTTTAACTAAAAACTGTCTGTGATATTTGCACCACAGACGGGTCAAAAGCCATCTGTGATGACCTTGTATTATTACTGACCTATAAATTCAGACGGTTCACAAAATCACCTGTGATGACATTTTTTAACCGTTTGTGATGACCTTTTCTGTAGTAGTGATCACGTATCACAAACGTAGACGGATAGCGGGCTGGATCCTAAACCATTTCGTGCGCAGGAATCAAGCCACGATCGTCGTAGACGACCAAACAGTAGAACCTCACACCGACGATTGACGCGGTCATGCACCAGATGTCGACGACCAACGCGGCCGGCATGATCTTGCACACGCGGTACGCGAACGCGCAGGTGAGGACGGTGGACAAGGCCCAGACGGCGAACTGCAGACGGCGCCTCTCGCCTGGGGGTGACGCCGGCGTGAGCTGCTCGACCAGCCGGAGGCACAGGAAGATCATGCCGAGATCGGCGTATGCGAAGACGACGAATGCTAGGTCCCAGGGATCGTCGCGCACCCGGCTCGCCGTCTGGACGAAGCTGCAGAGGAGGAAGGTGAGCATGGCGCGACGAAGGCACGCCCTGCGCGCAATGTCGAGTAGCTCGCCAAGCATGCTTGGCTCCGACCCGGCGACTCTGAGGCGGCTGGCGGCCGTGAAGGATCGGCATTGGCGGCCGCATCCATCGACGCGCACAGGAATGAATCACGAAGCTGTAGAGGGAATCGAGATTACCTGTGAGTAGGTACTCGATCGAGCACTTGCAGTTATGCAAGCTCGCCACCGCGGGCACGAGTTTTGTTGCAACTTCGTTACAACGCGTGAAGGCTATATACCTCTTGACCGTCAACATCCAACGCCGCCTTGCACCGTTGCATCTGCAAACGCATCATGATTTTTTAGGATTCGTCTTCGGTGCGCGTTGTCTTCTGCTGTACGTAGCCCAAGCAACAAGCAAAACTGAGATGCTTGCCTCACGCGGACTGATGGCCGGACAATGTCATGCGCTTTGTGATCAAAGAGATGCCACGCCAAAGAAATCGGTGAGATGCGATGCGCGTACCAGGGCATAAAAAGCAGATGCGCTGTCAACCAATATTATCTCCGCTCACAGCTTCCATCCAACGCAATGCAGCCAAAACAATAAACAAGTCTTCAATTAAAGCACACCCGCCTGATTGTTTCCATCAAGCATGCATCAACAACTACAAGTCATCAACCAAAAGTACGTTTCCATCCAATCTCGAATCCCGTGCCTTCTCATTGTTTTCTTGCTATCTGTATTTTTATTGTTCGCTCACCGCACCGCACAAAAACCATATGCGGCCGACGTCCGTGCATCTACATATATGCCGTCCACTCTAAGTCCTATCCAATCTCTACTTAAAATTCTAATACAACTCGTCTAACTGGGCTTAAGCCTTTTTACCTCAACTAAGCTTTTTAGCCCACTAATTTCCAAGGGACCCGAAACCATTCCTAACGCGGGTTTTTCCAAAATTCCAACTTTTCTAACACATCACGTGTCGAAGCCTCTAAGACCTCACATCCTGTATCTTCTCTACACATCATCTATCTCTGATCTCCATGTGCCCCAAGTATGAGCCCGATTATCTCGTGACCTCTTTGACCGTCTGAACCTCGGATCTCCCCATACTAGTCCCGGTTCACCTCATCACCGACCATGATCGTCTCCATACTCAACCTACACATGCAAAGACCAAAAAATATTTTTCCAGCACAAGTTCATCCCAACTTGACCAATCATCAGTCCACACACGCCATACGCCTCGCATAATATCGATAAGCAATATTATGAAATATTCATCATCATAAATTAACCATTGTCAATTATTCATCATCAAAATATCCTAGACCAAGCCACATGGTCTAACATTTTTTTGCTATAGCTTATGTCTTTTGACTTAAATTTTTAAATTTTAACTGTTCGTTAGAAATAGTATGGAGAGAGAGGTACCCACGTATGATTTTGGCCGATACAGATAAAGTCGGGACAGTGTCTACTACAATCGACTTGTAAACACGTCATGAAAAGACACTCTGTTTAAAAATTAGTTATTGTAGAAAGTCAAGTCATAAACCCAAAAGAACCTAGCCAATAATTGCCCGCGGTTCAGTGGCTAGCAGTAGGGGGGGAGGTTACGGTTTGCACGTACCCTTCAAAGTTGGGTTGTGCGTTGTTGATTGTGTTGAGGGCCTATTTATATTGACTTCTACTATATTAATTTTTTTACTTCTATTTTCTACTTGGAGAAGCTAATATAAACACTTGACTCATGTCTCGCTCTAGGGATAAGGCAGAGGGTCACAGGCATATCACGCACCCTACTTCTTTCACTCTCATCTCAGGTACGTATTTTACCCTCACTTTCCCTACCGCTCAACCACTCATTCTACAAAGCACTTCTTTTAATCACTACTATTTATTTTCAGCTAAAAACTATTATCTGCAGTTAAAAGCTATCACCAAAGCCAATGTAAACAACTCCTATGAGGATATTGTTATTGACACTGCGATTGTGGTAAGCAGAAGGTGCGGACCCGTTCAACCCATAAATGAACAACCCTATTAAGTGGTGACAAAAGACGATTGTGCTTAGTAGAGTCGCCACGGATGTGTCAATTGATAGGAGGCAACCACTTCGGACGGCAAGAGCGACGGCTTGGCATGGCGGTGCACTACCAACGAAGTGGCGGGGAGACTAGTAGTTTTAGGCCACGACTGTTTTTAGGCAACGGCTTACTTGAATTTGTCTCTGTTTGATGCAATTTCTATACGTACTTTAAAACAGGGTATTATTGCGGTGTAGGCAAGAAAAGCGCAAATGCGCACAGTATGAATCTTCGGACGTGGCAAAGCATATGGTTAAGAATTTGGGATCCAACAGCGACAACACGAATGCCCCTCATTTCTTGCAAGGATAAAGTGGAGGCTAGGAGCTGCGGTATTAGGCCCTGCGTAGATTCTCATCTCATCACCTGAGGGGCTGGAATTCATGACCGCCACCGCCGAGGCCAGCTGCCCTCGCCACGCTCCCCGTTCGAGCTGCCGCTTGGGTCGTCGCCACCACAAGAAGAGCTGGCGTAGGGGAAACTCTACTCCTCCCTCCCGTTTTGAGCCGGCCGGCAATGGGCCGAATGGGCTGGGACAAAATGGGCCGGAGGCTCGGCCTAGAAGGCGGGGGCATCGGTAAATCTAAACTAATAAACCACCATTTAAAATTATCCTACATTCACCCAACAATTACCTGCTCCACAGTCATAACCTTAACTACATCCACACCACAATATGCACCCAGAAATACACCATCCTAAAAACGTGCGCACCAGATTAACTCCCCTCCATTCTCTCTCCTTACTCAACCATATCCGACGGTCATCCTTCAATGGATCTGCAGTACCCCTCCCGCGTCCCGCTCTCCGCTCCACCCTCGCTCCTCCTCCGCCTCCGTCTCCCCCGCTCCTCCTCCTCCCCCGTTACGTGCGGCCGCGAGCCGGCGAGCGTTACGTCGCCGCGGAATCGCCCGCGGCGTGGGTTTCGCGTAGTGAACGGTGCTGATTTTGGTTTTTCTTGAAGATTTTTTAAAACTTTTTTTTGGGTGCGTGTGCAGCGAAGCCCTGCGGCAGCAGAACGGCAGTGTGCGTTTGCGGCGACGACGTAGGGTGACCCCGACGGCGAGCCCTTCGTGGTGTGCAACGAGTGCGCCTTCCCATCTGCCGTGGATCGCTACGCGCACGAGCGCCGCGAGGGCACGCAGAACTGCCCCTGCAAGACCCGCTTCAAGCGCCTCAAGGGCAAGTGCCCCGACGATTCCTTCGTTTTGTTGTAGGCTGCGCGCGTGTTCGGGATGAGGAGGAGGACGGCGTGGACGACACTGGAGAGCGAGTTCAAGCGGAGGGACAGAACGACTCGAGTATGTTGCCGAGTCCATGCTCCATGCCCACATGAGCTATGGCGCGGCGCGCCGACCTCAATGGCGTGCCACAGCATTTCCAGCCCATCCCCAATGTTCCCTTCCTTACCAACGGGCGGATGGTACAGCGACTCTTTGTCTTCTTTGGATTGCTATCTCGGTCTCGGCTCTGCATCTTGAGTGCTCAATTGCTTGTTCCAATGTGCTTGCGGGTTGATGACATCCCCCCGAGCAAAGACGCTCTCGTGCCGTCTTTCATAGGTGGCGGTGGAAAGAGGATCCACCCACTTCCTTATGCCGACCCCAACCTACAGTACGCATTTGGATTATCATCATCTATTCAGCGTAGATTATCCAGTTGATAAGGTTTCTTGCTATGTTTCGATGATGGTGCTGCAATGCCGACATTTGAAGCATTATGTCGAAACATCTGAATTTGCAAAGAAATGGGTTCCTTTCGCAAAAATTATAGCATTGAACCGCGTGCTCAGTGGTACTTCCAACAGAAGATAGACTACGAAAGATAAGGTGGCACCAAACTTTGTTGGGAGAGAAGAGCAATGAAGGTGAATTATTTGGTCGTTTCTTTAATGCTTTATCTGCGGTCTTTTATTTGAATATTTGCTAATCATGCTAATTAGGCCAAGCTTGAATTTTCCGGAGAGAGTATGAGAAATTCAAGGTTAGAATCAATGCTTTGGTTGCTAAAGCCCGAAAGTTCTGAGGAGGGTGGACAATGCAGATGGAACTCCTTGGCATGGAAACAACGTTCGCGATCATCCTGGAATGATTCAGGTATGTTTCCACAATTTTTGGTGGTACATAAATGCTGTCTTGTTATGATGGACCCCTATTTTCCGTCTCTCTTTTTTATGATAATAAAGTTCAATTTTCTCTACGAATAGGTCTTCCTTGGCCAAAGTGGTGGCCAAGATGTGGAAGGAAATGAGCTGCCTCGATTGGTTTATGTTTTAAGAGAAAAAAGGCCAGGCTATAACCATCATAAGAAGGCTGGTGCTATGAATGCTTTGGTAAAGAAATGTGTTTGATGCTTTTTCTGTCAGTCTTCTAACTTGCAGTAACATATAATGGATTTTTAATTCCTTTTGTTTGGCTGTTTCACAGGTTCGAGCCTCCGCTGTACTGACTAATGCTCCATATTTGCTGAATTGGATTGTGATCATTACATTAACAACAGCAAGGCTATAAAGGAAGCGATGTGTTTTATGATGGACCCTTTGGTAGAAAAGAAAGTTTGCTATGTGCAGTTTCCTCAAAGATTTGATGGGATTGATCGTCATGATCGATATGCCAACAGGAATGTCGTCTTTTTTGATGTAAGATTTTGCATCCATATTTCTGAGATGTTCTCACATAGACGAATCATTTGACTAAGTTGCAATGTCCCTAATATTTGCTTCTTACAGATCAACATGAAAGGTTTGGATGGTATCCAAGGCCCCATCTATGTTGGTACTGGATGTGTCTTTAGAAGACAGGCATTGTATGGTTATGATGCCCCAAAACAAAGAAGCCGCCATCAAGGACTTGCAACTGCTGGCCCAAGTGGTGCTTTTCTTTTTCTGCTTTGGTGACGGGAAGAGCAAGAAGAAGGCTACTGAAACCTAAAACAGAGAAGAAGAAAAGATCGTTTTCAAGAGAGCGAAAATCAATTCCCGCTTATGCTCTCGGTGAAATTGAAGAAGGTGCTCAGGTACCATTGAGCTTCCAAAGAACAACTCATTGTTATTCAAGAAACAGCTCCATCTTCATTGTAAGAACATATCTAACCTTGCAATATTTTTGGCAGGAGCTGAAAACGAAAAGGCTGGTATTGTAAATCAACAGAAGTTAGAAAAGAAATTTGGTCAGTCTTCTGTTTTTGTTGCATCTACACTTCTTGAGAATGGTGGAACCTTGAAAAGTGCAAGTCCAGCTTCTCTGTTAAAGGAAGCTATACATGTCATCGGTTGTGGCTACGAAGACAAGACAGACTGGGGGAAAGAGGTAATGTCCGGAGCTTGGTTGTTGTGTGTTGGTTAATTGTTGAAACATTTGTCACCGGCAAGCTCCTTTCTTAAGTCCGCCATTTAGAGCTGAAGAAGCAAGACAAAAGCTTACATTCCAGTACATAGCTTCAGAGGAAACACATTGATCAGGTAACTCTTATATGTACACTTTAATTGTTTACATTGTATTGTCAACACACATTGGTTTCCATTTTTTCTGATGAAAATGTTTGAAGATTTATTTTGTGGGTTTGACTTTACTTGGTTGACGGATACTTGCTTGGAGCTGCTCGGAGAAGAAATTTATTTGCTCACTAGCCAAAGTTAGCACAACAGTTGGTTCAAGCTGGATGCCAGCAGCAATGTTCAGAAATATACAGGTACACGGACGGAGCTATACAGTAAAAACCTTTCAGAATATACTTTTCTATCTCTCACATGGTCTCATCACTTGCATGGATAAATTGAAACTGAATTTATTATTTTATTGAGATTTCTGGTGATCATTTTTCTTACATGTTCACGTGAATAATGAGATGCACACAAAGAGATGTTTCTCTGGATTGAACATAGAAGCAAAGACTAGATTTAGTACTTGCAACTCCTATATTTAGCATTGTTATGTTTGTCAATTTGAGTACATCTATCAACTATTTTGACCTTAGTCAAAACCATGAACAAGGTTCAAAAACTGGTTTGGAACATCGGTTGCCACCCAAATAAAATAAACCTAAAAATGTTTTTACTAGGCATACTTCCAGGAAAATTCCTGTAAACTACTTTCTTCCCGCTGTGAGAGTGCAGTTTTTTTTCTTGTTTGCATGTGCCTGTTGCTATCTGCTAACTTCCTCGGATGCATATATGGGATTCTTGAAGCACCATGGATCTCTCATATTCTACATACAAGCCCTTCTCTTTATTGCTGAAAAATAGAATTAATGTCAGAAAAATATCATAAAAAAGGAATAGATGTTAGCTCAATTGCTGCCACATTTGAAACGGATTCTCACAAAAATTGTGTTGACTTTATCACTACTGTATGTGCAGGTAGGTTGATGCCCTGTGCCAAAGTATTTGTCGTGCATAGAATAGAATTTGAACAAAAATTGTGCTGCTTCCTGTGCACCTTTTCTTGTAGAACAGAAAACAAGTGCAGACTTCCCTCTTGAATGTTATGACTTTCAGATTTAATCTCTCAAGAGCTCTCCTGAGGACAGGGAAAAGAAATAATGTAGCGGACAGCATGTTTGGTGCCGGGTATACCACAACAGCCAAGATGTATAAAGATGGCCGGTTCTGGCCATCCCCGAGCCAACTTTTGATTGCTCTTGCAAGACCAGAGGATTCTCCTGTGTATCGTAAGTTCTTGGTAAAATTATAACCCATGCAGCAGTTGATAGTAACTTCAAGATGTATTGCAGTTTAACAGCAAGAGACATGCTTATTCTTGCTTTCCAGCTCAAGACAATGTCCAGAATTGCTGCATTGGGATGCACTTATTAAACCAATGATAAACAATATCTAATCTGTACAAAAAGGACCGCACATCCCAAAATTTTCATGCTAAGTAAATTATGTTAAGGAAAATTTAATATATTGAGTACAGTTTAATTGAACAAAAAGTATCTTTTGAACTTTGGTGCAGAGTCTAGGGCACATCCTTTGGTTCTGATATCCTTTGGTGAAACTTAAACTATGAAAAAAATATCGTCATTTGGTTGTTTTCATGTGCACCCCTGAAATGCCGCCGTAGCGTTAGCACGGACACTATACTAGTTTATAAAAAGGCTCCCGAATTCCAAAAATTATGGAAGGGTTATAAGAATTTTCAGACGGGTCCTAAATTTTGCAAAAAGGCCCTCGAAAAATCCAAAAATTACGTGAAATTTTTCTCTGAATTGAAAATTTGTGTATAGGCTCTCGGAAATTGCAGAATTCACCGAAAATTCATATTCCTTCATAAAAGGGCCTCAGGAATTCAAATTTTGAATTATATTTAGCATTTGAAGCATGTTTAGTACTGACATTATTATTTTCTATGTTTTTTTATGTATTTGCTATTTTGATTAATCATAATTATTTAAATTGCCTTTAATCACCGAAATTAACAGTAAAATTTATAGAAATGCATAAAAAATTCTAGAACATTACGAGAATTATTTATACCATTATCCAATTCATTTACCTGTAGTAAATTTTTCCCATGCACTTTTACCGGCAGTAAACTTATTTATTCCTTTCATGCACATGTAGATGACCGGCATCACGAACCGGGAGTTTGAGGAGCTGGCCCAGTATAGCCAAAACTTCTTGACTTGGGCTTCCGATGTTGAGATAGTACTTGGAGCCAAGAAGCTCCGCGCTGCCATTGGGATTGGTGCACCGTAGGATGCCAAACCCACCCCTGAGGAAAATGATCGGGCACTTCACTTCCTCAGGCACCACCTCTGTCTAACTCTCAAGAATGAGTACATGACAAAAAAGAGCGTGCTAGCATTATGGACTGCACTCAAGAAGTGGTTCGAGAGGCTAAAGTACACCATCTTTCCTCAGGCAGAGCAAGAGTGGATCCGACTGAGGTTTGCCGACTTCAAAACGGTCGGGGAGTACAATTCTGCTCTGCACAGAATTTGTACCAATCTTCAATTTTGTGGCAAGCAGATCACAGATGAGCAGAAGATTGAGAAGACCCTATCTATCTTCCACCCCAATGCAGTATAGTCTGCACGCAACTATCGTCAAGACGACTACAAAGAGTATGCTGAATTGATTGATATGATGCAGATTGCTGAGGCTCAGGTTGAAGTTCTCCATAAGAACTATGTCACACTGCCACTTGAGAGCTCTGCTGGCCGTGAAGCCAACGCCAGGAGCTATAAGGTGTGAAAGCCCATAATGAAGAAAATGGGAAGGAAGGGTCAGTCTGTAGCCTAGAAAGACAAGTCGGATGATCCACCTGAGAATAAGGCGAGCAAACCAAAGCGGGTGGGGGCACTAGTCACGAATCTGTAAAGAGCCGTAGTATGTCATCGATGCCTTCCAAGCTCAGAAGAAGGATGACAAAGGACAGCATGAAACCCACTTTGGTTCTGTTGAGGGGAGAGTTCTGAGCAGCTGACTTCGCCGATGGAGGTTGAAACCATTCCGGTAGCAGCACCCCCTTTTGACATTGCAGCTGCTGTCGACATGATTTATTTGGAAGAGCATATCACCCCCGAGAAGATAGCAGCCAAAATCTCTAACTTCTTAGCAGATTCAGTCTAATGCTCATAATGCATTTAGACTTTAATTGTCATTTACTTTATGTGTGGAAGGAATAAGTTAGGTTTTGCATGGATGGTACTCAAACAATTTTATTTTCTCATGATGGTTGGATGATATTGAATAATTCATTCATTTATTCAGTTTATAATGGTATGATATGTTCTGATATTGAATTATTGTATTTATATGTTAATTGCCTTCTACTACATATTAATAAAATACTTTATATTAGAACACGTGTGACGCCCTATAGAGGAAGTATGATTAGCAGACAGCGGCACAACAAATACTATCTTAAGAGAGACAAAATATTTTCAGTCGATTAGTAAGAATGCTGGCAGCCTTACAACAAATCGCTGGCAGTGATGCTTGTATAATAGGTTCAGGAAGAGCCACAATTATACTCCCAATGGGCGCAACTTTGGTCATTCAAGAAGCCTTATTGTATCTAGAATTGACTAGAACTCTCCTATGTTTCAAGGATATTGGCGCTAATGATTTCTATGTTGAAACTGAAGAAGAGTACGATAAGTAATACCTGCTCATTATGAAGCATGAAACAAATGGAAAAAGGGTATTGGATAAACTTCCTTCATTAGAAACTGGACTATACTACACCAATATCAAGGCACCTGCACCTTATACTGCCTTGAAAACAATATTTAGAAGTTCTGAACTTTTCTGTCTTAGGCATGACAGATTAGGCCATCCAGGTCTTAGGATGATGAGAAATATAATTAACAATTCACAGGGATATAATATTAATGTAAAGAATTTTTTGAATCATGAAGATTTTGTATCACCCATATGTGCCATTGGGAAATTAATTAGTAGACATTCTACTCTATAAGTAAAGGATGAAGTCTCTGCATTCCTGGAGTGCATCCAAGGAGACATTTGCGGTCCTATACAGCCACTATCAAGGCCATTTAAATATTTTATGATGCTCATCGATGCTTCCTCGAAATGGCATGTATGTTTATTGTCTAGAGAAACCATACTTTCGCAAAGCTGATCTCTCAGATAATTCACATTACAAATATTTTCCCTGATCATCACATAAAGTCTATCAGAATGGACAACGCTAGAGAATTTACTTCAAAGCCATTTGATGATTATTGCATGGCAATAGGAATTACAGTTGAGCATTTTGTACCGCATGTCCACACCCAGAATTTACTAGTAGAGGCATTAATCAAGTGAATTAAATTTAGTGCCCGACCACTTTTGCAGAATTGTAATTTACCAGCAACATGTTGGGGACACGCACTCCTGCATGCAGCAACTCTCATTAAATTTAGACCATCGGCCTACAACATCCATTCACCTATGCAACTAGCGAAAGGGTCAGCACCGAAAATTTCTCATCTCCGGAGCTTTAGATGCAAGGTTTATATACCTATACGCCATCCACAACGTACTGCAATGGGTCTTCTCTAAAAGACTGAGATATACGTTGGTTATGAGACAGCATCCATAATCAGGTATTTAGAAACCCTGACAGGAGATCTGCATACTGTCCGTTTCGCTGATTGCATATTTGATGAGGATAATTTCCCAACATTAGGGGGGAAATCAATTCCTTGATAAAAACGTCAGAAAATTACGTGGCAAGCCATGGGAATCCATGCCCATGACCCGTGCACAAGTGAAACAAATAGATAAGTTCAGAAGATCATTGATTTGCAAGCATTAGCAAACCAACTGCCTGACCACTTTAGTGATTTAAAGAGCGTGACCAAGTCGCATTTGCCTACATGCAATGCACCGGAGAGAGTTGAAATATCAAAGAAAGTTGAAGGTATCCCTAATCCCGTCCAAAGGCTTCAGAATAAAAGGACGAGAACTCCGGCCCCTCGAACCCTAAGTAACCGGGGACGCCTAGTGAAAAAGGATAAGGACTTGACACAACCAATCACTGAAATTCCCAAGAACTAGAAGGGGAACCAGTTGAGACGTAGCACCAGTATGACACCTTCAGAAAAGGGCATACCGGATTGAACATTCCCATGAAGGGAGAAATCAGTATGGATGTGTGCACACACATTAGAGCTAAAAAATTAAACGGACTTGTCGCCGCAACTGGAAGGAGCGGTGAGCAAGTAGAAGCACAAGAAGAAGTAACTCATAATGAAATAGCTATAAACTATGTGCACACAGGAGAATCCATGAATAGGACAACATCCAATGTTGATATCTACTTTGCAAAGAAAATTGCCACAATCATTGATCTTGATCCAGAGCCTGCATCGCTTACTGAATGTAAGAAAAGATCAGATTGGGAAGATTGGAAGAAGGCAATAGAAACTTAATTATTATCTCTAAACAAAAGAGAGGTATTTGGGCCTGTAAGCCGCACGCCTCCCCATGTGCACCCTATAGGGTATAACTGGGTATTTGTTCGAAAGAGAAATGAAAGAAATGAAGTTGTAAGATATAAAATAAGGCTTGTTGCACAAGGTTTCACTCAACATCTAGGAGTTGATTATGAAGAAACCTACTCCCCAGTCATGAGTGGAATTACGTTTAAATACTTAATCTCAATGGCAGTAAACCTAAATTTAGAAATGAAATTGATAGATGTGGTCACTACATACCTTTTTGGAAACTCGGAGATAACTGAAGGTATTCCAGTCCCGAACCAAGACAGAGCAAATAGAAATCTGTACAATATGAAACTCAAGAAATTACTGTACGGACTCAAGCAATCAGACAGGATGTGGTATAATCGCTTAAGTGATTTTCTATGCAAAAAAGGCTTCACGAATAATGAATATTGTCCATGTGTATTTATACGACGATCTCAGAATGGATTTTTGTATAATCTCAGTATATGTAGATGATCTGAATATCATCAGGACCTTGGAAGACATAAAAGAAGCAAGTTCTTATCTGCAGTCATAATTTGAAATGAAAGATTTGGGTAAAACCAAATATTGCTTAGGCCTACAGCTCAAGCATGTCCCTGAAGGAATATTAGTACATTAGTCAGCCTATGCTCAGAAGGTGTTAGAAAGGTTCGGTTTTGAGAAGGCATACCCATCGAAAATACCGATGATCGGGAGATCTTTACAGCAAGATAAGGATCCGTACCGACCTAGGGAAGAGGGGGAGGAAGTCCTGGGACCGTAGTTCCCGTACTTAAGTGCAGTAGGAACACTTATGTATTTAGCGAACTGCATTAGACCGGACATTGCATTTATTGTAAACCTATTGGCAAGGCATAGTGCAGAACATACCGAAAGGCATTGGTAGGGAATAAAAGATATTTTTCGATACCTCCAAGGAAGTAAGGACCTTGAGTTATTCTACAGAAAGAATCAAGACTTGAATATAACTAGCTATGCAGATGCTGGGTACCTATCGGACTCGCATACCGCAAGGTCACAAACAGGTTATGTATTCCTGTGTGGTAGAACTGTAATTTCATGAAAACCGTCTAAACAAAGTCTTGTAGTAATTTCGACGAACCACTCGAAAATCATAATATTGTATGAAGCCACACGAGAATGTGTTTGGCTCTGACGAATGATTCACCACATCCAGCAGTCATGTGGGATAAATATCATGCAAGCTCCCACAATTATCTATGAAGATAATGCAGCTTGTGTTGCACAAAGTGCAGACCGGCTACGTGAAGAGTCATCTTACAAAGCATATCAACCCCATATTCTTCTATGCTTATGAATTGCAAAAGATGGACGAAATTAAGGTACTGCACACTAAATCATGTGAAAAATCTTGCAGATCTATTCACTAAGTCACTCCCAGCATCTAGTTTTGAAAGATGCGTACAAGGAATTGGAATGATGAGACTTAGAGAAGTGCAGAATTCAGGGGGAGATTTTTCTCAATCTCGTTATTAAAACTTGATCACGAAGATCGAGTATCCAAAGAATAAAGCCTGAAGATTAAATGAAATTGAGTGGATTGTACTCTTTTTCCCTTGACGAATTTTCATGAAGGTTCTCGGCTAAGGTTTTTACTGAGGCAATTCGTGCAACACAGCATAACATATATCATGTACTTTTTCTCCAATTGTTTCCACTGGGTTTTATGAAGTTTTGATGAGACATGAACGTGTCGGATGAGTGCCCAAGGGGAGTGTTAGGAAACCTGGACCTGGGGTTGAAGTCTTGGCCTATGGACACCTCACCACTAGGCTATAAATAAAGAGTCCCATTTCTATTTTGTACATGCATGAGAAAGAAAAATCAATAAAGAAAGACTAGGAGTTCTCTCTATCTCTGTATTTTTAATCTACTATTTACATCTTCTGTGATTGATCTGTTTTTTTATATAGCAGAGAAATCAATCGGCTGAACTCACCAACGACAGTTGCTCAACAAATTTTCCCCTTCTCGTTGTACATTACTAGAGTAGAGAGCGTGCAGTGCAGACCTGTAGACGCCGTGTCCAAACGGGGACAAGAGGTCAAGAGTTGTGTATGTATGAATGTCATACTTAAGGAGGCGTGATTACGTGCGATGTAGGGAATTGTGGAGGAGAGCCAGAGAGGAGCTCTGAAACTCCATGGTTTCAAGTGCGAATGCATACCCGGGCAATTCTGACTTGCCCCGGCTTCACAAGACAGTTTTTTTTCTAGTGCTACCATGGTATGTTTGTGATGTTTTTTGAGGCTATATCTATAGAAGAGGTAAATAGATATCTGACACTATTCGTATCTAATTCTGACTCCGAGGAAACATATGGAATAGGATACGAGATGTTCATATATATCCATATGTCAAGTAATATGAAGAAGTCTATTGTGATTTTACTTAGGAACAAGATAATGTATATGCGGATTGCCACATTTAAATAAGCGAGAAATACTGAGTGCTCTTCCTTCGATATCTCGGTGATTAGTCTCTTCGTGTTCGCTCTTATTGCACCCTATTATCCAATATTCTATGTAAAGAAGCGGTAATTTCTGTCCAACAAACAAATGCCGCAGAATGTCACCTGGTCCTGTACATCATCAGAATGCCGCAGCCAACAAACAAATGCAAACGCTAGCTCCACCGAACCTGCTGCATTACCCGTAACTAAATGGTACTGCGCCAGTAGAAAACTAGTGAGGCACATTATATGGCGAGGCCCTCCCATAGATACTGCCACGTGGGCCTGCCCTCCCTCAGATGCTACTATGCTACCACATGTGCCTGAATTGCAAATTTTTATTCAGGTACATAATTTCCGTCCATTCTAATGCGAGCTGTTAGAAGTTACAATCCCTTTCTGTTGTCATTATTTGCTAGTAGTCTAGTTATTACAACATTTTGGGGGATGCTGTCGCATGTAATTTGAAGGTTCCTGAAAATTTATGGATTTGATAATTGCAAGTTCAACTTTGAAGAACTCAGGGGGTAAGTGCTGATAACATTTGAATGGTTGCAAGAACTTGATGAAAAATTGGTCAGAATAGGGGGCAAGAATCTTTGATCAGGTTGTTTACTTATTGGCAGAATTGAGTTTCTTCAGAGTTACAGAAGTAATTCTTTGACTAGATGCGGAATTTTATCTGTACCGACATTATTGTAAGAAACCATTTGTTTTAAAAATTCTTTTGTTCTTTTTCAGTGCCCGGATTACTCTGTTGTTGGCTATGGTATGGATTATGCCGAGCTCTACCGCAACCTGCCTTATGTTGGAGTTCTCAAGCCTGAGATGTACAATAAAAAGACAAGCAATTAGACTGGAGGCAATGCTTGCAGCACATCGAAGAGAGCCAAAATTATGAAGGAATACAGACAGTTCAGTTTTGATAATTGTAGGCACTTAGTGCTTGATTTTGTACAAGAAAGAAGCATAAAGCCTGCTAGTATACCTTCTCTCCTTTTAAGCTGAGGAAAAACTTGTTTCTAATAGCATGACAGGAGGATGTATCCGTGTCATTTTTGTTTCACCCCAAACTGCAACCATGAAGAAAAACGATGTGGTTGTAGGGCATGTTACATCTTCGATTTACAGGCTACAGCTGAAAAACGCTGATTTGGCTGTAAGCAACATCAAGTTACAGACAAGAAACTTGCGTTTGTCTTAAATTTCTTTTGTGTTCCGAGCATTGCCAACATAAATGGGTGTGGTCTGCTGTTAAACTATGGTGTGCTTGCGTACATGATGAAAATAGGATCTGTCGTTCAACTTTGTTGTACTTGCGTACATGGTCAAGATATTACAGAGATGGAATCCTAGGGAGATTTTCCTGAAGGAACAGAGATGGCTCCAAGAATTCCTTTTCGGTTAATTTTGGAGAAAAATAAACATTAGGTTCTCTTCTACGCGACAAACATATGTGTTTTTTTTTTCAGTAAAGCATCTAAAAGTTTCAAAAATCTCATTCAAAACTTTCATATGTTGTTTAGAAGGACTTTGAGGAACGTGCCGTTAGATATTCTGACTCCAGAAGCACAAAACACTTCAAAACAGCGTGGAGAGGTTTTGAAGTTTTCAGCTTTAGCCCGAGGCCGGGATCTTCTCCTCTTCTTCCTCCTGGAGGCCTCAGCTCAGCCATGGCGATGAGCTTCTTGTCCACCGCCACCGCCACCTCCTCCTCCCTCCTCCCCATCTCGCCACAAGCCCATCACGTCCCCTCCCTCTCCTTCCCCCTCAAACCGCACCGCTCCCCTTCCTGCTCCCTTCTCCCTCCCGAACCCCCACGCTTCTCCACCTCCTCCAAGGCCCCCACTTTCAGGACCCCAGATTATACAATCCGAAATCCTTTGTGATTCCACTGCACTATTCCCTGGATTAGTAGATAGAGCTCACAGATTACAGTTCTGAATATCAAAGTACATATCATGCGGAAGCATAAATATAATAGTAAACTTACTCACGGGCCGATTGGGCCGAAATCAATGAAATGCAGCAGCGGAAACGAAGCACACAGGTGGGTCCTTCAGGACATGCCCACAAGCAGCCAACTGGAGGATCGCGACCTAACTCTTGGCATGTTTATCTTCTCTGTTAGCTTGTCCAATCTTGTTGCTGAGGCGAGGTGATTTGATTCCTGATTCTGAATTTTGTCACAAAAGCGAGTGTGAGCACTCCAACCCCGTGCTCCGCGAGCCAATACACAGAATGCAAATAAATAGTATGCATGGCTTATCAAAGGAGAGGCTCGGGTTATTTTATTTGCCATAAATCGCTTTTAGTAGCATTTCTGTTATTAATCATATTGTTGTTTTTGCAACCTAAAAACTCCTCACCGCGATTGACATCATTGACTTAATCCACCAAAGATTCACTCTCATTATTAGTAGCTGTCTAAGACTCCCAACAGCGATTGCCATAATTAACTTCATCCACCGAAATTACACTTTCTTTATTGAGTGCTGTCTAAACTCCAAACAGCATGTGTCATCCTCTATTCAATCCACCGATCATATTCTTTCTGTAATGGTTGCTGTCTAAGACTCCAAACAACGAGTGACATCATTTAAATGATCCACCGACTACACACATTTTATATTGATTGCTGTCTAAAACTCCAAACACCGTGTGACATTATTTAGATATTCCACCAAACATACTCTTTCCAAATTGATTGCTGTCTAATCTCCAAACAGCGAGTGACATCACCTAATTAATCCACCGAAATTCTCATCAAGATTTTCTAACAATCCAATCCTTTTTATTATTGATTCAAATCCACTAAAAATATTATTGATCAAGCCTACGATTCAATATTATATATATCCACCAAGAATATCATTGATCAATTCTACGATTCACCATTACATATCCACCAATAATATCATTGATTAATTCTACGATCCACTAGTATCCTCCCACCAAGTAAATCACTAATCAGTAACTATAATCCAATACTTGTATTACTCCTCCAAATTCCCGAAAATTCAATTAGATCATCTATTTAGCCTATCTATTCAGCTAGACTCCACCAATTTATTTCTCCCAGAACCCACACTATCGTTTCCTATTTATGATCGACAGGAATCCACCAATACTTTTATGTGTACACTACAAACATCTATTTCCTTTACTCACGACCCTGTTTATTCCACCCATATTTTATTTTGTAAGAATAGAAATGCCACTATTTGATATACCATACATAAAATTTCCTGAAACCTTGCAGCTTTGGAACAAAACATAATGTTCAAGGAATATTAACAGGATTTTCCATACATATGGCATCACACCATATGCGTAATATCACCATAATTTTTCCATACATATGGCATCACACCGTATAATATCTTTCAGCGTTATAGCCGCTTAACTTACCACTGGGACGACACCCAGGACAATTCAAATCAGGGCTTTCCACTGCCCTCCACTTTTCAATTCCACCCACAAAGTTGTTTTTGAAATAGAACTATATCTGGTTAAGTTCCCATGTCCGTCCTTGACCGTGGGCACGACTATTCGAATAGTTTTGACTTTGCAGAGTTTGCACACTTTACCCACAAGAGATAGTTCACTCGTTGCCCCGCACAATTCCTTAGTTATGCGGTTGAGCCAACCATCACAGTAACCGTTCAAAGTACCTCGCCCCTTCCATCATCTCACCCTATGGGGCCGTTCCCACTTGCGGTGGGTCCCATACGTTGTGCGGGATGTTCTCCTTCTGAATGCCTAGCAGCTGACTACCACACTGCTAGCACGTCACAACAGAACCTTACCCTTCACGGATGTCCTATTCAAGCCTGACACACAGACAGCCGCTTGCACGACCTCACCTCCTCCACTTGTGAGGATGACTTTCAGGGTCCGGTAAATCTACTAAGCCAAGTTGTACTTTACAGACTTGTGGTTGTACTTGTTTTACACAGGAGGTCATGACAAGATTCAGTCCTTAGAGTTATCTGGGCGGTTCTACCACAAACCACACTCTCGTGCACCACTGCACCATACCCCCGAACCATCCGCCCAGATAAATAAGCAATTTGGGGGTTTTTGGGAATATAAAATATCCATATCCAACATACACCAGTCATTACCACCATGACTACCCAACCACATTTTCTCATGATTGAAATGATGCTTGGACGCTCTCGCGCCCATGAGTATTTAAGCAATACTAAGCATGGCATATAATTACGAACTTATTTTCGAAAGGTTACTATTATAATGTTTTTGCTAGGGCGACAAGGTTCACAATTTCAAATATTCCAAAGGAAGGGTAATATTAATTAAGTTAGATAATAGGCATTTAACTAGAATTCTAAATTAAACATGTATTTGTATATAAATTAACGGCATGCAATTTGATAATTTAAACAAAAGTAATTTGCAGAAAATGTAGGTTCAACATGATCAAAGTATTGACTCGCCTTACGCGGTTTATCGCGATCTTGAGCTCACTCAAAGCTATCTTGTTTGATGGTCTTGGGCTTCTGGTCTTTATCTCCACTTTGATCTTGATCTTGCTTGATCCATTGATTCTTCGGGACTCCAGTTTCTAACTATGTGATAAGCGACTGAATCCAAATAAAAACAAATAACTCAAGAGATCCAAATAAATCCAATCACTTTAAATATCCGATTAAATTTAAACTATGCATTTATTATGATTTGAGAACAGAAGGATGATTCAGGTTAGTGTATTGCAAGCACAGCGGTAGCTGGGTTTGAGCAAGAGGATGAGTTGTCTGGATGCTTTACCGTGAGGGAAAATTTTAGAAATACGAGGGATCAAAAGTGAAGATGTGCCTACAGGAATTATTCGCTTTTAGGAAAAGAAGGTGGACAGACATGGCCGATTGGGGGAAGGCGAGGCTTGACCTTTTGCTTGATGACTTTCTTTTAATTTATTTACATTTATCAAGGAAGTTCCATGAGGCAAGCAGGGCTTATGGACAGATAAAAGAGTTTAGCGGAGCTAGTAAAGAGGGACAGGGCTTTGTAATGCTAGGATGCGGGGGCTTTACATGAAAAGAGTATAATTTTAAATACTCGGTGTTACTTTGATATTTCATGTGACAATACTTATCCGAAGTTCGCAACTGAATATCTGTAAGGGGTTAATCATTTAACCGACTGTTATTCACGGGCTGCCTGATATTGGATGAGTGAGTTATGAATTATCTTGGATCTTCTTGATAAGGCTATTTCGTTTATTATTTTTGTATTTATTTAGGAAATTCCATGAGCCAGGTTAGACCTATGTGCTGACATATAATATTAGCTTGTTATTCCTTGAATGGCACGAGCTTGTACATTGTGAGAGCATTAACCCGGACCTAGGGGTTTTAATAGACACGCCAACATGAATTCAGTTGAAGATGCCCTTGGGTTAGGCATCGCAGATATTTTATTTACATTTTAGTTACTATTATAATGTTATTGTTGTTGATATTATTATTATGGTTATTTGAATTTATTTATCTAGGACCGAGCATGCCATACTAGGTTATACTTTAATATCAATATTCGATTAAATCTACGGTTGAGATTTATTTATCGATGACACACTAGCGATGACTACTATTTACATAGCTACATTAGGTAGACTACTTTTAATCATCCGATGACTTAGAGGTTACTTTATTATATTTGCCACACACACATTTCTTTCTATCATGACCTTCCTACTTAAGGACACCCTTTGGATTAAAGGTTATTTCCAATGTATGTGTCTTCAATTGTTATTTAGTGCAAAGTAAGCTTTAAAGAAAAAGATCTTATATAAGTACATTTAGGTGATGGCCTGGCTTGCTATTTATAGTTACATTTCACTATCGTTGCCAACTAGACCTACAGCTAAAATTCAAAGTACCGATGGCATGCTATATTAAGGCATATATTGTAATTGGGAGTGATCTTTATTTTCAAGCTTTGTTTTTATAGCTTTAACATAACATCCTATGTAGTTTCCTTGATTTTAACTTGAATATGCCTTAAATTAGAATTCTTATTAGACTTGGACATTAGGCAGGGTCATCCTTTACTAACACCCAAATTAATAACTAGTCTTTTAATTATTTATTAAATGACATTAATTATGAATATGCATATGATTCCACATTTTGGGGTATATACACATTTTTACTTGAACCCAACCAGTTACCTTAGCTCCCTTATGTTATTCCCTAATTACTTCCTAGCTAGAATGTGCTAAAAGAAAATAAAGCAAAAACATGCGCAGAGATGGTTCGAACCAAAGACCTGCGGGGTGGACTCAGCTCGGCTAACCAACTGAGCACGCGCTCGTTTGTGACAGTAGAGGGGGAAGTATGTACTAGGTGCTACGCGGGAACCAAGCTCCGAGCCAGAGCTTCCATTCGGCCGAACAGGGGAGGCGCCGACTTGGGGCAGATGGTGGCATCGCCGGCGAGGGGGGCAGCCAGAGGGAGGCGGCGACCCATGAAACGGACTTCGGGGTAGGTAGGGAGGATGATGGGGGCGGCGCTTTGACCGGAGTGATGGCGAGGCGGGCGGACGGTAACCCGAAACGGCCGGCGGCGAGGTGGCTACGGGGCGGCGGCGCCGGCATGGAGGAAGGGGGAAACTGTTGGGCGCACGAGCAGGAGTGAGTGAAGGGAAAACCTACCGAGGAGGTGGAGGAGCCGGAGGGGAACCGGGGTTGGCCGGCGGCGGAGGACGTGGGCGGCGCGGGCGGTCTTGCGGCGCCGGCGAGCTGGGGCCGATGGGGAAGCTTGGCGGCGGTGGCGGGAGGTTCGGGGCAGTGTGGAGATGCTCCCTCCCGGCGGAATCGGGCCGAGGGGCGCTGGAGACGGAATGGCACCGGCGACGGCGGCGGCGGCGATTTCAGTTGGAATTGGGGGAGATGAGGGAGGAAGGCGCCGTGGGAGTGGGAGATAAGCCAGGAAACCCTTTTATAGTGCAGAGGAGCAGCTGTGCCGGCACTGGAGCTGACGACCCGGGGAGCTGCGCAAGGAATGGGCGACGACGTGGGAATCGGATTCTCTACAGTCGTGTACGGCGACTGTAGAGTGAATTCGCGAATCTCAGCCGTTCGATCGGGAAAAGAGCGGATCAGATCAGTTTTGCTACAGTAAATTTACTGTAGCAAAATCGATCCGTCCGCTCTTTTCGACGGACGGCCGAGATTCGCGACCACTCTCGATCGCCAGACGCGATCGAGAGAATCTCATTTCGACGACGTGCGGTGCAGACCGGGATGCGACGGGGATTGCGCTGAGGCGGTAGGGCATGGGCGGGGAGTGGTTCGGCGATGTGAGCGCAGGCGGGCATGCGACGGGGACGCGCGGTAGGTGGCGCAGCTGACGTGGGTGCGAAGACCGGGCGGTCGAGTGACGGGGGCAGGTAGTAGTGCGAGGAGGACGGCGCTGTCGGAAGGAGATAAGGGGGGAGGAAGGGAAGAGAGAGGCGGGGGAGGAGTTGGGCCCGCGCGCAGGGAGGAAAGGGGGAGGGAGGAAGAGAAAAAAAAAGAGAGGAGCGGTAGCAGCGTTCGGCCCATCAGGCAGAGAGGGAAATGGGGAGGTGGGCCCATGGCAGGGAGGAAAGGATTTTGGGAAAAATGGGAAGTCTTTAGAAATTGTTTTGGGTTTTGACTTTCTAATTTGCATTTCTACTTCACATTTATGATTAGTGATTCAAATTTTTGCATGATATTTAGATTTAAATTTTCGATTATTAAATGTAAGTTTTGCTACATTTTAAATGCAAATTTTTGGTTCAATTCTCCAGATACAAAAATATAATACTCCTTTTGGTTGCCTTTTATTGACTTGAATTTTGAACTCAAGATTTTTGGTATTTCGATTTCTTAGAACTTTCAACTCCAAAAGAATATTTCGCATTTTTTTATTACCATAATTTCTATTTGTACTTGGGATTTATTTGCAGTTGTTTACTTTGCTCAGCGCAAAACTCATGAAAATCCAAATAAGATGTTTAATCAAAATTCAAATACCATTAAAATGCAAATAAAAATTTTAATTTGCTCAAAATTTCAATCATGCAAAATTTAGAATGTTACACCCACCACCAATCTTCTCTCGTCAATCACGACCACCTCCAGAACCCTCCTCTTCCTGCTCGTCGCCTCCCTCCTCTCCCTCTCCGGCGTCCGGCCCCTCCCGTCCCACGCCGCGCCTCCCGCACCTACCCAACAACCGCAAGAAACCAAGGGGCAGGAGGAGGAGCAAGAACCTAAAGAAGGGGGGCAGCGAGCAGTGGAGGAGGGCGTGGAGGACGAGGAGGCGTGGCTGCAGCAAGAGGAAGAAGTGGTGGAGGAGGCGTGGCTGCAGCAAGAGAAGGAGGACGACGATGAGGTCCAGATGTATCAGGAAGTTTTGAGCAGCAACCCGGGCGACGTGGAGGCTCTCAAATGCGTGCTGTTCGCCAAGATGAGGCGCACGGACTGGGACGGCGCGCTGCGGTACGCGCGGCGGCTGCGGGAGGCCGAGCCCGGCGAGGTGGAGTGGCGACTGATGGAGGCGCTGCTGCACGAGCTCAAGGGGGACCTCGCGGAGGCCGAGCGGCTCTTCAAGGAGGTCCTGGCGGAAAAGCCGCTCCTCGTCCGGGCTCTCCATGTGGGTACACGCACTCTTTCTGATCTGTGCAGTAACTGCAGTTGTTCTTGTTGATATGATAATTTTATTATTCACATGCTATGATTATTGGTTTCTTTTTTCCTTGCTGGTGATAACACATGTGGAAGAATGGAGAAACAAAATTGTTAGTGGTACTGTGGTAGTAGCAATTGCGACGTACCATGAGCATTGTTGCAATTTGCTACAATTGTCTCT
Source organism: Dendrocalamus sinicus (assembly GCA_036346575.1). NCBI lineage: Eukaryota > Viridiplantae > Streptophyta > Magnoliopsida > Poales > Poaceae > Dendrocalamus > Dendrocalamus sinicus. The sequence continues at coordinate 5,148,320 of CM070653.1, read as the reverse complement.
CATCTATGCAAGGTTTGTGCTTGGAAGTCCACGCCAATGTCATTATAATGATCAAAATTCTCAAGAAGGAAAAAGGCAATTTGAATTTGTAATGTTTGCCTTAGGTAACCGACATATATGCTAGCATTTTCAAATGTAGGAGGATTTGTGAGTCCTACCATAGAATGGTTTTTGGTTGCAATGTGTAGATTTGCACTGATTTAAGAGAGCACAAAAACTAGTTCGTTCCTTTTGTGAAGTTCAAATAGTTGTTTTTGTATGGACACTATGTAAAGAAGCTCTTCTTGTTTAGTATATATTTTATGACAACAAATACACAATTGAAGTAAAGGTTCGCAGAATTCACTAGGCAAATACAGTTTTAGTAGAGTTTTTTATGTGAGTGCTGCAGTGGTCAGTGGAGCATGTTGTTCTTTTACCTGTTTGCTCTGCATTTCTATTTCAGGCTTTTGCTGTGTGCAACACTGCAACTAACTTATCTGATTTTATTACAATAATCATTATACATACTGTCATTCATTATCGAAACTTGAGTCTTTTAGACTCATTATCGAAACTCGAGACTTTTAGACCTAAACTCGCTCTTTACTATAGTCCTTTTTGATGTGATACTATGATCTATGAATACAGCTGTTATGTTTCCTGATTCTCACATTTCACATTCTTGCAGGGACTTGCCCTGTGTATGCATAAAAGACTTGAAGGCCCCACTGTTTTTGAGATGCTGGAGAAAGCTTTGCTACTTGCGATTTCTGACGAAAGGGTCCCAGAAGAGCACAACATAAAGCTTTTGATTGCACAGATGCATGTTGTCAAGGTAACAAATAACATGCGATTTCTGAAACCATTATGGTTTTCCGATTTCTAAATGAAAGTTTTGACTTTTGACACGCAGGATCAGTTGGATGTTGCATCAGAGAAACTACAAAGTCTTATCCATGAGGATCCTGGAGATTTCCAGCCTCATCTTTGCCAGGTAATCAGCCATTTAAGGATTCAATTTCTTCTCAAGTTACTTTTGTTCTGATCCTAATTGTGAACACTCTTTCTACGGTTTTTCTTTTTGCAGGGCATTGTTTATGCACTTTTAGACAGAAAGGATGAAGCAGATGAGCAATTCGATACATATAGAAGCCTTGTGCCGGATGAATTCCCAGACAAGAGTTTTATTAATGATGTTATACTAGCAGCTAAAATGGAGTCAAAAGATCTACACACCCTTCAAACATTTTTTGTATTTTTGTGTAAGTCTGAAAATGTATTATTTTTATGTATGGTTGGACTCAATTTTTTATAGATCCAAAAAATCGTGTAAATAATTTGTGTTTTTAAACCAATATTTTGTAGATTTGATTTTACCTTGAAGTTTGAAGAAGGACCTGTTTATATTGGTTTATGTTTTTAGTTTCTGTTTGAAGAAACCAGAATTCAATATGAACATTCGGCTTCTTCACTCCTTTTACTTCCGTCTCGTTTTAGAGATGTGGCAAGGAGCTATGGACGTATCACGTACCATATTTCTTTTGCACGTATTTTTCTCTTGTAAGCCTTAAAAGATTCATGCATAACATCATCCACTAGTCTAGCATCTAGAACACCTAGGCTTAAGGGGTTAGGGTTTGACTCACGGTCACCGATGAACGCCATTTGAGCGAAGACCTCGTGCCTGCGTGATGCAGGCATGGGGACGAGTTGGTGCAGATCCGAGAGCTCGCGGTTCGGGGTCGCCGGCGTCGTCTTGCAGTGGCGGTCGGCGGCCTTCCCGTTGCTTGACAGCGCGTAATAGATCGGGTCGCGTTAGGGTTTGTCCGGGGTTTCTAACTCTCACGGGAACGTTGTCATGCGGGAGAGGCCGGAACCCTTGCTTTATATTGCGCTGTTGCAACGGGGGACCGTAACCATAATTTGGTAAGGCACCCCCGATCAGGGCGCTGAAAATAAGTGAAACGTGGATTTCCCCACGTCCTTCCTTTTCTGGCCGTTTTGGCCTTAGATCAATATCCAACATTCTCCCCCTTGATCGTAAGGCTAAACGTCATAAGCCCTCTCTCAATAAAACTTCACACCAAAATAATGCGTCTGTGATCAATTAAATACCATTTGGACAACAGTACTTATAGTGCTACATTCTATATCAATCGGATAACATAATACTTCATGGGAGTTGATTACTTTATATGATCCTCTTATTCCAGGATCACAGGCTCTCCAATAAACCCATGCCGGCAACATGATCACGAAAAATATTGGGTGGTAAGACTTTTGTGAGCGGATCCACAAGCATAAATTTAGTTCCAATATGCTCAACCTTAATTGTTTGATCTTGGACTCTATCTTTCACAGCATGATACTTTATGTCAATGTGCTTGGCAGCTGCACTCGACTTGTTGTTACTCGAATAAAAAATTGCGGGTTGATTGTCGCAGTACAAAATGAGTGGTCTAGAAATGCTGTCTACCACTCTCAATCCCGGGATAAAGTTCTTAAGCCATACAGCCTGCCCGGTAGCCTCATAACACGCCACAAATTCAGCCTGCATTGTCGACGATGCAGTAAGTGTTTGCTTTACACTTTTCCATAAAATTGCTGCTCCTGCGAGGGTGAAAATATACCCTGATGTGGACTTCTTAGTGTCTTTACACCCCGCAAAATCAGCATCAGAATAACCGACAACCTCAAGGTTATCGCATTTTCTATATGTGAGCATGTGACCTTTAGTGCCTTGCATATAGCGCAGGACTTTCTTAACGGCTTTCTCTTGGTCCGGTCTGGATTTGGTGATATCGCCAAGCATCCACGGTAACAAACGCTAAATCGGGCGCGTACATACTTGAGCATACATAATACTTCCGGCAGCAGAGCGTAAGGTATAGCCTTCATCGATCGATTCATAGTCATTCTTTGGGCATTGAAATTTCCCAAACTTATCGCCCTTAACAATAGGAGCAGGCGAGGCAGAGTATTTATGCATATTGTATCTCTTTAGTACTCTGTCAATGTATGCCTTTTGTGATAAACCTAATGTTCCTTTGGACCTATCTCGGTGAATTTCAATACCAAGAACATAAGATGCTTCACGAGATCCTTTATATCAAAATTGGACGAGAGAAATCTTTTAGTTTCCATGAGCATGTCCACTGCTAACTGCTGCCGCCAATAATATATCGTCCACATAAAGAATTAAGAAGGTGTAATTACTCCCCCTGAACTTAACATATGTACAATTATCAACATCATTCTCCTTAAATCCAAATTTTCTTATGACTTCATCAAACTTAAGGTACCATTGCCTAGAAGCTTGCTTCAGGCCATATATGGATTTCCTTAGCTTGCATCCCAAATGTTCATCGCCTTCCACAACAAAACCTTCCGGTTGTGTCATGTAAACATCCTCATACAAGTCTCCATTTAGGAATGCAGTCTTAACGTCCATTTGGTGCAACTCTAAATCGAAATGTGCTGTGAGCGTCATTATGATTCTAAATGAATCTTTAGTTGAGACAGGAGAAAATGTTTCATTATAGTCAATGCCTTCTCTTTGTGTAAACCCTTTCGCTACAATTCTCGCCTTAAACCTTTCGATGTTCCCTTTGGAGTCATGTTTTGTTTTGTAGACCCATTTGCAGCCTACTGTTTTGGCTCCATTAGGAATTTCCACTAAGTCCCATACGCCATTAGCGCCCATAGACTCAATCTCATCTTTCATAGCATCTAGCCATTTAGATGAATCCTTATTCTTCATTGCTTCCTTATAAGAGCTAGGATCATCTGCCTTCCCAAGATCATCCTCATTCAAGTAAACCTCATAATCACTTGGGATAGCAGATCTCCTCACTCATTCTGATCTCCTGACAGGTTCATTAGCAGGTTCATTAGGCTGTCCATTAATTGTCACAGGGGGCTGTGAAGGCTCATCATTAGGTGCCACACTTGTACTTTCAGAGCCCTCAACAGAAGGAGTGGCCACAGAATTAACTGGAGATGCAACAGGAGTTGCAACTACAGGATCAACCGTGGGCATAACCATTTGGGGCATGGAAAAATCAGTCTGTCGGATTAGCGGTGAAGCAACATAAATTCGCTTCTCCTCAAGATCAATTTTCCTAGGCTCCAAGTCACCACTGATGCCATCATTTTCCAAGAACACAGCGTGCCTTGTTTCTACAAATTTTGTGGTACAATCTGGACAATAGAATCGGTACCCTTTAGACCTGTCAGGGTAGCCAATAAAATGGCAACTCACAGTCTTGGGGTCTAATTTCCCAATTTGTGGGTTAAAAACTTTAGCTTCAGCCGCACATCCCCACACATGGAGATAGTTCAAACTAGGTTTTCTCCCAGTCCATAATTCATAAGGTGTTTTAGGCACTGATTTACTGGGAACCCGATTGAGTATGTGTGCAGCGGTCTTTAATGCTTCCATCCATAACTTTACAGGGAAAGTGGAGTAGCTCAACATACTTCGAACCATATCCATAAGTGTGCGGTTTCTTCTTTCCGCTACTCCATTTTGCTGGGGATTACCAGGCATTGAGTACTGGGCAACTATACCATTTTCTTGTAGGAACCTGGCAAAAGGACCAGGAATCTGCCCATAAGTTGCGTATCGCCCATAATATTCTCCCCCACAATCCGAGCGCACTACTTTAATCTTTAGACTGTGCTGATTTTCAACTTCAGCCTTAAATATCTTAAATTTATCAAGTGCCTCCGATCTCTCTTTAATGGGATAGATATAGCCATAACGTGAGTAATCATCAGTGAACGTAATAAAAGAATCATAACCATCCACTGATGTCACAGGGAAAGGACCACATATGTCGATATGAATTAATTCTAAAATCCCTGTGCTTCGAGTAGCACCTTTCTTTATTTGCTTTACATACTTGCCTTTGATACAATCAAGGCAATGATCATCCGAATCATTAAAGTCTAAAGGGTGGAGAATTTCATCTTTAATGAGACGTTCAATTCTCCCCCTCGAAATGTGGCTTAAAAGATAGTGCCACAATTTCGATGAAGTCTCATCAATTCGCTTGCGCTTTTTATTCACATCACATACATTCATAGATATAGGAGAATCTTGCAGGGATAACATATAAATCTTGTCGTGTCGGATGGCACGACCAACATTATCATTATTAAAATAGATCAAACACATTCCGTGTCCAAAATTACAAGAATATCCATCATTATCTAATAATGAAATGGAAATCAAGTTTCTTCTCATCGAGGGAACATAAAGAACATCATTGAGTTTCATTACAAAGCCATTATTCAAAACTAAAGAAACTGATCCAATAGCTTGAATTTCGGCTTCCATCCCATTAGCCACTCTTAGGCTTCTTTCCCCTTTGAGACTTCTCAACATATGGAATCCCTTTCTTGGCGAGCCATTTCAGCCATCCAGGACAATCATCTTTGAAATGGTCCTTCGACTAACAAAAGTAACATTCACCACTTTTCTTCTGTTCATTTGAGCTCCCAGGTCCTGAAGCATTTTTAGGCGCCTTAGGATGCTGTGGGTGATGTGGCTTGTGTGGCTTCTGATAAGGGGAGTAGGTTTGATCCTTCTTTCCCTTTCCTTTGTAGCCACCTCTATTTCTAGAGGGACCAGCCTTATTTGAGGAGCCGACTTGATTCACAAAATCAGTAGCCCCCTCAGCCTTGAGCCTCTCTTCCTCCTGTGAAACATTAGTGATCAACTCGCTCATGGTCCACTTGTCCTTAATGGTGTTGTAGTTCACCTTGAAAGCTTCAAATTGCTTGAGAAGAGACATCATAATGTAATGGACAACAAAACCATCAGAAATAGCCATGTCCATTGTCTTAAGTCTGGCAGCAATATTGATTATGGTCATAATGTGCTCACGGACATTCCCAGTACCATTGTACTTAGTATTCATGAGCCTGTGCATCAGTGTGGTAGCATAAACTTTAGAGGACCCCTTAAAATGATCCTCGATGGAGGACAAATAGTCCTTTACCCTTTCCTTTTCAGGGATTGCTCCCCTTATTGCCTCACTGATGGAGTTCTTCATCACAGCAAGTGAAACACGGTTAGACCGCTCCCACTTCTCAGCATTAGTTTTATAATCCTTCATTTTGTCGTCAAAATTGTCCTCCCTTCGATAGGAGCGGCGGGCTCATCGAACTGAATGCATAGTCCGGATCCAAGAGCTGAAAAGTCGTCATAAGCGTAAACTTCCATTTCTGAAAGTTACTACCATTAAGTGGCTCAATTGCATTAACATGAGCGGAAACAGAAGCAGTTGAAAAAAATTAAAATTTACATTAGGAAAGCGCATAATTAATTTGCATGAAAATTAACCTTACGTTGGTATGATTAACAACATGCTCATAAGAATTTTTCACATCACCGTTGGGCAGAAGCGAAAAATTTATCATAATTTATGGCATGCAATTACAATTAACGTTGGTCAAAGAGTAATAGCATGTCAAAATTAAACATAATAAAATAAACATAATTGATAACATGCCATTACAATTAACGTTGGTCAAAGAGTAACAGCATGTAAAACAAAAAACAGCCCTCCAATTGAATTTCCCATTGGTTCCATTCAATTAGGGGCAGAACATTACACAGCGGAAAAATGGCATAATAATTTTCAGCAGCTTAGCAACATTATCCGTTAATAATTTCATGAGAGACATCAAATAATCATTAATTAAACATAAGATAAACCATAAATACATGAAATATATACTGAAATAAATAAGATTATGCATTGCTGGGCCAAAAACTTCATGCGCTCATTCCCGCACGGGCCGAAAACCCTGGCGCGGTCCGGTTAACCCCGCGCTCGGGCCACCTCACGCGTGCGCGTGGCGATCGGCAGCGGCCCAGCGCGCCAGGCAGCCCGCCGGCCTCCACCGCCCAACAAGCGGCGGCTCCGCGACAGCGCGCCCATGAGGAGGCGGAGCGGAGGCTCCGTGCGCTCGGTACCGAGGCGACCCGAGCGGAGCAGTGGCGCGCCGGCGACGGCGACGGCCCGAGGTCGGCCGCATCTAAAAGTGTAAGTCCCCCCCGTTTTTTTTGTTCTTGATTTGCCGCAGATCCGGGGGGGCATTTTTGGGGATTTCATCAGGAAAAAATGGGGGGAAAACCTCAGGGTTCGCATGAAATTCGATTCCCCTCCTTCTAATATTCTACCCGAGCCCAAGAACATGCATCAGAAAACCCTAAATCCCAAGCATAACCGAGTACATCAGAGGCTAGGGTTCTAGGAAGCTAGTGGGCGCTCTGATACCAAATGTAAGCCTTAAAAGATTCATGCATAACATCATCCACTAGTCTAGCATCTAGAACACCTAGGCTTAAGGGGTTAGGGTTTGACTCACGGTCGCCGATGAACGCCATTTGAGTGAAGACCTCGTACCTGCGTGATGCAGGCGTGGGGACGAGTCGGTGCAGATCCGAGAGCTCGCGGTTCGGGGTCGCCGGCGTCGTCCTGCAGTGGCGGTCAGCGGCCTTCCCGTTGCTTGACAGCGCGTAATAGATCGGGTCGCGTTAGGGTTTGTCCGGGGTTTCTAACTCTCACGGGAACGTTGTCATGCGGGAGAGGCCAGAACCCTTGCTTTATATTGCGCTGTTGCAACGGGGGACCGTAACCATAATTTGGTAAGGCACCCCTGATTAGGGCGCTGAAAATTAGTGAAACGTGGATTTCCCCACGTCCTTCCTTTTCTGGCCGTTTTGGCCTTAGATCAATATCCAACATCTCTCACTTTCTTCATCGATTATTTTCTTTTAAAAGTTACTTCTTTTTATTACTGTTATTTATTTTCAACCAAAAACACTAAGGACAGTCTGAGACGGCAGACAATGAGGGTCTCGATCTGTCGCCACAAGTCTCACTAGTCACACCACCACCACCACCACTATCAGATGCTACTTTGTTTAGAAGTATCTTGGTTTGTGGTGTTCTTCGTGTCTGGATCGGATGGGTGTCGCTTAGATGTCTCTTGTTTGGTGAATGATAATGTGCTGCTTCTTATGTTTGAATCGATCTGCGTTTGATTTTGCAAATTGTTAGACCATGTGACTAGATCTATGATATTTTGGTGATGAATAATTGACAATGATTAATTGATGATGAAAATTTGATAATATTGTTTAGCGTTTGTTGTAGGGGTGGCCCAACCCCCCGTGACTGGGCCGTGCAACTAGTCCAACATGTAATAGGCCCAATAGTGTAGAGGAATATAACAGTGTAAATATACCAGTGTACCCCCATCCCTTGTAAATACTAAGGGGTATAATGGGGATTTCCCATTCTACCCCACTCACATATATATAAGCCCCCAGGAGGGGCAAAGGGGGGGCATCCTCTCATTCTCACCACCTCTCCAGATCTAGCTCTCTTTCTCTCCTACCGATCCCCCTCTCTTCCTGTTTAGCCTGTAGCAATGACAGATGGCGCCGTCCGTGGGGACTGAGCAAGAAGCTGCGCCAGGGCGCTGGAGGTGACTGCCACCGAAGGGGCTTCCTAGCGCAGAATGGAAGTATCTCAAGTTGCTCGTATCATGAAGCATCGCAGATAAGTTCATCTGGTCGCTAACCTGTTCGCTTCGGTATACATATGTGTGTGTGTGTGTGTGTGCGTGTGCACCTCGTTAACTATGGCAAAGGTTTTGTGAGCATACAGATCTGTTGTGAGTCCTTACTCTTTTTCCAGATCCAGATTTGGCAGATCTGATGGGTAAAGTGTACGGGCTTCGCTCATGTGTCAAGCCTCCACGCCGAGTCTTCGCTCAATGTTGCGTGTGCAGGTGATAGGCGGCCGAGGCCGTCCTCCACGCCACGGCCTTCGCGCTTTACGCGCGATGCGCAGGTCGACAGCGCACCACTCGCCGCGACTCGGCGTCCTCGAGCCGCGCGCCTCCGCTCGACCCTCGACTAGAGGTGGGACTTGGGCGGGCTTTTGGGCCGGCCAAGCACGGCCGGCACGGCCCGCCCAGCATGGCCCGGCCCGACACGTGGCGGGCGTGCGGCGCGCACGGCACGAGCGGTGGGCGGGTGGGCTTCAAAATCCGGCACGGTGGGCGACACGCACGGCGATCGGGCGTGCTCGGGCCGCAACGCGGCACGAAGAGCACGGTTGGCCAGAAACTATTTAAAATTGATTTCTTAACTATAGTAAATTGTACTCATGACTCTCCTTGAGCTTTTCTATTTGACTAGTTGGGTAGACCTATGCTAGATTGTCGGGTGATGTCCACATACGCCATAGTCTAATTTGCACCAATATATGCATTCCATTGGACTAGATGACCAAGTTCGAAGGTGAAATGGCATGAGACAATAGAATCAAATTTTAAGTAGGTTTTTAATAAGGCGGATACAAGAGAAAGGAAGATAGTGACCACCGCTACCATTGTCGCTATCGCTTTTGTCGTGTATAGTTACTTTGGGTTGGGCTTGGGCTGGCACGGCACGAACGCCGGCACGGTGGGCTTTGGGCCGTGCTTGGGCCTGGCCGAAGACGAGGCGGGCGGCGCGGCACGGCACGGCGGGATGATCTGGGCGAACCGCGCGGCGCGGCGGCCCGAAGCACGGTGGGCCTGGGCCGTGCCGGCACGGCACGGCCCAATTCCCACCTCTACCCTCGACCACGTCCGTTGGACTCCGCGCCGCACTCTCCGGACCCCGCGCGCCCCCACGGGGCTTCGCGCCCAGGACTTCGCGCGGCCCACCGCGACACCACGCGCGTCCACGAGGAGCGCGTCTTCGACCACCTCACCGCCAAGCCGATGCCTCAACAGCCGAAAAGTATCTGCATGCGGTTATTTACGTAGTAAACAAGTTTCACGTATGCATGCACTCCAATTTTCCTCCATGCATATGTTTCTGTCCGTGCGTAGCCATTCATGCATGCACAGACACAGACTCCGTGTACGCACGCATATTTTTTCCTGCTCCGCAGATTGCCGTTGCAGCCGAGGTAGAGCGAGCGTACGCGGCGCACGCATGACTTCGGCTGGTACGCGCGTCTCTGGCAAAGTCGCCTCGCCTCCACGCCACGGCCTCTGCAACGCCACAGTTGAAGTCTCGCTTCTCAGCTGCGATGTCGGCTGGTACGGAGCGCACCTCGCTGCCGACATGGACGAGTCGGGGAGGACGCCGACTTCTACAGCGGGCATGGCGTCTTCGGCGCGTAGTTTCCAAGCAGGCGGAGGTCTCCTCGGCCGTGGACTCCGCGCAGACGAGGACCTCCTCTTCGACCGCGGACTCCACAAGGCGAGGGCGCACCTTGGCGAGGTTCCGCGAGGTCTCCGAGGTTGGCTCGGTTGACGACTCCGCCAGGCTCCGCGCGTCCTCATTCATTGAGTGCTCCGCGTCGTTCGGGAAGCTCATAGAGAAGATCGACGCGGCAGACGAGGGCGCCACATGGGTGCCCGTGAAGTACCAAGGCAACACCCCGGGGAGGACCTCGGCTTACTCATCTCCGTGTCGTGCTAAGAGGACCATGACAACGCGGAGTGCGAGGAGCCGGCCACCGGCCCGCCTGACAGTGGCGGGTGCTCCGCCATCCATGCACGCATGTCAGCATCGGAGGCGAGCGAGCTCGCGACGAAGGGCGCCTGCTTCGCGCACTATCGAAGCCCGCGCCACAGCTCTGACCTCCGCGCCCTCGGCGTCTACGCGCTGCCGTTCGCCAAGGCTGGGAAGGGCTCTACGATGAGGTCGTCGGCAAGGCCAGCAGGGGAAGTCGCGTCGGCGGCGTTATGCGCTCCTCCAAAACTCATCCAGCATCCTGCTTCGAGGGCCCCGGGGAGTCGAGCTGCCGGCGAGCAAGCGAAGCCGGAGCCACGCGAAGACAAGCTCCGCGCAGGACCTCGCTTCCGCAGGAAGGACTTCGCAAGCGAAGCTGGGGCTGTTGGAAATAATCAAGCCGTTGCCAGGAGATTGAGTTTTGTCAGAAAACTGAAGACTGTTGGGTGATTGATTCCTGCGCAAAGTCTGAAGTTGCAGAGCCTGCTGGGTCAAAATAAGACTGCTTCAAGATCTGCATTCCCGGGTCATTCGGATCAAGCCGTGACGAGGTATCAGAGCATGTAGTTAGGAAGTAGTTAGCATTCCCGTAAATCTTTAAATATCTATATAAGCCATCAGTTTGGGAACGGAGAAAACCAGTTCCTGAATAGCATTGTATTTCCGGTTACTAGTCATCGTATTGAGTATTGATAATGGAGTTTCCCTGAAGCTTTGTTTCCTCATTCTTCCACCCGAGCGACACACATGATTGGAGAGATCGAGTGATATTTGGGCGTATTCCATCATTTGGTATCAGAGCCGGCAACATGTTCGCAGCGGCGGGAAGCACGATTGGCGCTGAAACCGTGGAAGAGCGTCATCGCAATGGGGCAGCATCAACCAGGCTCACGCCATAGAAGTCCAGCGTCATGGGAGAGCAGCACAAGGAGGTGCTCCGGTCAACTACCGCAAGATGCTGGCCGTGCAGCTGCGGAACTCGGGCGCCAAGGCAGGCTGTTGCGGCGCGTGCACACCGCATGGGTGCGGGCGTCCGCGTGAGGCGCGCAGCGAGCGCAACAGCCGCGGGCGCTGGTGCGGCCGGGTGACGAGCACTTGGGGCGAGCGGCGGCTTTGGCGCTGCGCGCTGCCCGAGGCGGCGGTTTCGGGCGTGGCATGGCATGGCGCGGCGCGCGGCAGCGTCAGCGTGATGGCCGCGAGAAGGGCGACAAACGGTGGTGCGGAGTCGCCACGAGGAGAGTCGGTATGAGGTCGACAAACGGAGATGGCACAGTATATTTCATGTGTCATTTATTTCTTTTGTGCACGTAGGAGGTGTGTTACATACGTGCATATATTTGTGTCATGGTCATGCATGTAGGTGAGGTTCAATGCATGATGTATGTGTGTATGGTGCAACGGTGGTGTGCCCGAGATTGTACCAAGTAGTATCGCACGGAGTTATTCTAGGTGCAGGAGAACCGGAGAGTCCGGAGTAGCGGGAGCCACTTGAACTGCAGATTGATCCTAGATAACAGTGCAGAAAATAATTACCGATGGCAAGTAGCCGGGATGGCGGGTCATCCGTCATGAGTTACATGTAATAGGAGTGAAAGATTTGGCATAGCAAAGTCTTGATTAGGGGAGATTGTTGGAAATAATCAAGCCGTTGCTGGAGATTGAGTTTTGTCGTAAAATCAAGACCGTTGGGTGATTGATTCTGCGCAAAGTCTGAAGTTGCGAGCTCGGCTGGTCAAAATAAGATCGCTTCAAGATCTGCATTCGGGTCATTCGGATCAAGCCGTGACGAGGTATCGAGCATGTAGTTAGGAAGTAGTTAGCATTCCCGTAAATCTTTAAATATCTATGTAAGCCATCAGTTTGGGAACGGAGAAAACCGGTTCTGAATAGCATTGTATTTCGGTTACTAGTCATCGTATTGAGTATTGATAATGGAGTTTCCTGAAGCTTTGTTTCCTCATTCTTCCACCCGAGCGACACACATGATTGGAGAGATCGAGTGATATTTGGGCGTATTCCATCGGGGCCACGCGACGACAGCTCGCGCGGGACCTTGCTTCCGCGAAGGACTTCGCCATGATACCAGGCCGCGGCGGCGTCGGCTCGCCTTGCTGCTTCGCGCGAGGACTTTGCGGCGCCCAGCGCCGGCCTCGCAATGCTCGCGCGGCGAGGACGCCCCACGCCGCAACCTCCGCCCGCCTCTCTCCGCCGTCAAGGTCTCGCGTCAAGCCTTCCGTGCCATCGCTGCAGGCTACTTGATGCGCAGCAGCCTCCGCAATGGCGAGCAAGCCGCATGAGCCTGCGTCAAGGTCTCGCGTCAGCGTCCGTGACAAGATCGCCGTGCTCCGCCCATCCGCAAGAGCCCTCGTCGTTGCCTTCAAGACCCCTCCCGAGCTCCGTCAGCATTACCACCGCTCGCCGGACTTCGCCGCCTCACGACCGCCTCGGCCGTCCTACAGCGACACGCCCCGGCGCCGGAAGTCTCACGCCGCCTCGCCTCGGCTCCACGCTGCCTTCCCAACGCGTCGGGGACGAGGGCGGTAGGGGCTTGAGCAGCACGGCCAGCGTAATGGGCCCGCGGTGGTGGCTCGGGCGTGGCGTCGGGTGTCAAACCAGCGTCCGCCGGCGGCTGCAACCACAACATCGGCGCCGCGGCGTCGGCTCTCCGCCAAGCCGTCTTCGGGCGACCTCGCGCGCTCGCGTTGATGATGCGCCGGCTTCGCGTGAAAGTCTTCGCTCCATCTCGTCCACGCCTCCGCCTAGTCAAGTGCCTCTGGAGCCTCCGCGTCGGCCGAGTCCACGAGTGCCTCGCCTTCCGCGCGCCACTTCGCCCCGATTCGCGAAGTCTCCGCCAACCTCCGACGAGGTCGCCGCCTCGAGCTCTCGAGGGTCTCCGCCGCGAGGTCGCCGCCACGCCATGGCCTCCATCTGCGAAGTCTCCGTGACGAGCTGAAAAGACAAGCGCCTCGATGAGAGCATTCATGGCGTCTTCATGGCGGACCTCCACACTGTGGGCGCTCGAGGTCACCATGGAGCTCGGTGTCCGCAAGCGAAGACGGCCGGAGCGGCATGTCGTAAGCGGCGGTGCTCTTTCGGAAGATCCGCAACGTCTTTGGCATGCGAGCTACGGCGAGGACAACTCGAGCGGCACGTCGTGGAGCTCGGCATCCGGCGCCCGCGCTACCTCTTCACCCATCTAAACCGCATCGCGCCGCCCACGCTGCTCTACACGACCGAGCTCGACAGATAAGCGCAAGCCACAGGAGGAGCTCCGCGTCGGCCTCCGCACCAACCCCGGCTCCGCTTGCCTCCGTGCAAACCGACGACCAGCCCCGGCTACGCTCGTCTCCGTGCCTCACCTTGCCTCGCCTCCGCGACGAAGCTCTCGGACCTCGTCTCCGAAGCCTCCGTGTCGTCAGGCGCCTCGCTTCCGACCGTCCGCACCACGGCCGAAGTGTCCTCTCCGCGTCGTCGGCGCCCGAAGAACTCGACCCGCACGACGGGCTTCGCAGGGGCGGTGTCGGCCTCCGCTCGGCGTCTGCGACATGGGCTCCAGCTCTGCACGATGGGCTTTGCAGGGGCAGCGTCAGCCTCTACTCCACGCGGTGGACCTCGCTTCAGTACTTTTCAAGGCTCCACGACCTCTCGGCGCGCGCGTTGCGAGTGCCTCGCAGCAAGCCTTCAGGCCGAGCCATCACCTCCGACGGAGACGGAGACGGCTCTGATGAGGTCGCCCGGTGCTCCGCTCGCCCCCGTGTGCTCGGCTCCGCGCAGGACCACACCTTCGCGACGAAGGTCTCGGCTTCGCGTTGCCCCTGCGCCCCTGCGTCGAGACGTTGCTTCTGAGCCTCCGCGCTGTGTCACGCTTCGAAGCCTCCCCAGGCGGTGGCCTCAGCAGTGCGCCCCACGACGGGCGAATCCGAGTTCAGAGGGACGTTCCAGTGGGAGTCCGCTCATCTCCATGTGAGTTGAAACAGAGGTCAGTACAGGCATAGCCAGGCTTTAATAATCACCGCTGCATTTCTTGCGTGCATGACAGCAAAGAAACAGTTGTGCATCATATCATTTCATGCGGCTGCGGTTCCATTTTGAGAGCATTTGATTTGGCCGTGTGTTTGCGTCTCCGGTTTTGGCCTGTTCTGGTCTCCTCCAGCATCTAATGCTTTTCCAGTACTGCATTCTGGAGCATTTTGTTGTCACAAATCTTCGGCCATTTCTTCGATGCCTCTCTTTTGGTCCTCATTTTTTATTTTAAATCGCACGACGGCCTTGCGCCTCGGCGTACTCTGCGGAGTATAAATAAGACGTAGCGTTGAGCCTAGCTCCGCACGCATGATGTCTACGGACTTTAAAAAAGACGTGACCGTCGAGGCATTCCTCCGCACGCGCGAGTCCACGGACTATAAATAAAACGTAGCGTTGAGCCTAGCTCCGCACGCATGATGTCTACGGACTTTAAATTAGAGGCAACGGGGGGATGCCTCCGCGCGCACTCTACGGAGTATAAATAAGATGTAGCGTTGAGCCTAGCTCCGCGCGCATGATGTCTACGGACTTTAAAAAAGACGTGACCGTCGAGGCATTCCTCCGCACGCGCGAGTCCACGGACTATAAATAAGACGTAACGTTGAGCCTAGCTCCGCACGCATGATGTCTACGGACTTTAAAAAAGACGTGACCGTCGAGGCATTCCTCCGCACGCGCGAGTCCACGGACTATAAATAAGACGTAGCGTTGAGCCTAGCTCCGCACGCATGATGTCTACGGACTTTAAAAAAGACGTGACCGTCGAGGCATTCCTCCGCACGCGCGAGTCCACGGACAATAAATAAGACGTAGCGTTGAGCCTAGCTCCGCACGCACGATGTCTACGGAC
The DNA here is from genome assembly GCA_036346575.1 of Dendrocalamus sinicus. Taxonomy (NCBI): domain Eukaryota; kingdom Viridiplantae; phylum Streptophyta; class Magnoliopsida; order Poales; family Poaceae; genus Dendrocalamus; species Dendrocalamus sinicus. The sequence continues at coordinate 5,132,928 of CM070653.1, read as the reverse complement.
TTTTAAAAACAAAAGACATGACCGTCGAGGCATTCCTCTGCACGCGCGAGTCCACGGACTATAAAGGAAGTCGTAGCGTCGAGGTCCGCCTCTGCACGCATGATGTCTACGGACCTTAAATAAGACGTAGCGTTGAGCTCAGCTTCCGCACGCACGACTCTACGGAGTATAAACAAGACGGAGACTCTGATCCCACGCTCTCTACGGAGCATAAATAAGACGCAGGTGTTGTCCCTGCGCAAGTCTACGGACTCTAAACAAGTCGTGCGCTGAGGTTCGCCTCCGCACGCACTCGCCATGGATAGAATTAAGTCGGCGCCGAGGTCTGCCTCCGCACGCGAGAGTCCGCGGACTATAAATTAAGTCGTGCGCCGAGGTCCGCCTCCGCATGCACCAATTACCCTCACGCACTCTACGGAGTATAAAAATTGCGCGATGGCCGAGACACTAGGGAGTGCCTCGCCCTAGTGATGCGGCACCTGGATGTCGCACCTTCGAGTGCGTTACACCAGGGAGTGTATCACTCCTTTTTGAAGGTAGGGGAACGGCGGTCTCGCCTCCCTACCTCGGCGTGCGTAGTGCCTTCGGCCTACGCTCCAAGCGCCCGCTCCCCGCGGGCACTCCTTTTTGAAGGTAGGGAACGGCGGTCTCGTCTCCCTACCTCGGCGTGCGAGTGCCTTCGCCTCGCGCCAGCGCCCGCTCCCGCGGGCACTCCTTTGAAGGTAGGGGAACGGCGGTCTCGCCTCCCTACCTCGGCGTGCGAGTGCCTTCGCCCACGCTCCAGCGCCCGCTCTCGGCGGGCACCTTTTGAAGGTAGGGGAACGGTCTCGCCTCCCTACCTCGGCGTGCGTGAGTGCCTTCGGCCCTCGCTCCAGCGCCGCCGCTCGCGGCGGGCACCCTTTTGAAGGTAGGAAGCGGCGGTCTCGCCTCCCTACCTCGGCGTGCGCGAGTGCCTTCGCCTACGCTCCAGCGCCCGCTCCCGCGGCGCCTTTTGAAGGTAGGGAACGGCGGTCTCGCCTCCCTACCTTGGCGTGCGAGTGCCTTCGCCTACGCTCCAGCGCCCGCTCTCGGCGGGCACCCTTTGAAGGTAGAGGAACGGCTGTCTCGCCTCCCTACCTCGGCGTGCGAGTGCCTTCGGCCTACGCTCCAGCGCCCGCTCCCGCGGCGCCTTTGAAGGTAGGGGAACGGCGGTCTCGCCTCCCTACCTCGGCGTGCGAGTGCCTTCGCCTCGCTCAGCGCCCGCTCCGCGGCGCCGCTTTGAAGGTAGGGGAACGCGGTCTCGCCTCCCTACCTCGGCGCGAGTGCCCTCGGCCTCGCTCCAGCGCCCGCTCCCGCGCGCGCCTTTGAAGGTAGGGGAACGGCGGTCTCGCCTCCCTACCTCGGCATGCGTGAGTGCCTTCGCCTACGCTCCAGCGCCCGCTCGCGGCGCGCCTTTGAAGGTAGGGGCGGCGGTCTCGCCTCCCTACCTCGGCGTCGTGAGTGCCTTCGCCCACGCTCCAGCGCCCGCTCTCGCGGGCACCCTTTGAAGGTAGGGAACGCGGTCTCGCCTCCCTACCTCGGCGTGCGTAGTGCCTTCGGCCCACGCTCCAGCGCCGCCGCAGCGGCACCCTTTGAAGGTAGGGCAACGGCGGTCTCGCCTCCCTACCTCGGCGTGCGCGAGTGCCTTCGGCCTCACGCTCTAGCGCCGCTCCCGCGGGCGCTTTTGAAGGTAGGGCAGCGGCGGTCTCGCCTCCCTACCTCGGCGTGCGAGTGCCTTCGCCTACGCTCCAGCGCCGCTCCCGCGGCGCCCTTTGAAGGTAGGGGAACGCGGTCTCGCCTCCTACCTCGGCGTGCGTAGTGCCTTCGCCCTCGCTCCAGCGCCCGCTCCCGCGGCGCCCTTTGAAGGTAGGGCAGCGGCGGTCTCGCCTCCCTACCTCGGCGTGCGAGTGCCTTCGGCCTACGCTCCAGCGCCCGCTCCCGCCGCGGCGCCTTTGAAGGTAGGGAACGGCGGTCTCGCCTCCCTACCTCGGCGTCGTGAGTGCCTTCGCCCACGCCCCAGCGCCCGCTCCCGCGGGCTCTCCTTTGAAGGTAGGGGAGGCGGCGGTCTCGCCTCCCTACATCGGCGCGCGTGGTGCCTTCGCCTACGCTCCAGCGCCCGCTCCCGCGGGCACTCCTTTGAAGGTAGGGAACAGCGGCCTCGCCTCCCTACCTCGGCGTGCGTGAGTGCCTTCGGCCTACGCCAGCGCCCGCTCCCGCGGGCACTCCTTTGAAGGTAGGGAACGGGGTCTCGCCTCCCTACCTTGGCGTCGCGAGTGCCTTCGGCCCACGCTCCAGCGCCCGCTCTCGGCGGGCACCCTTTGAAGGTAGGGGAACGCGGTCTCGCCTCCCTACCTCGGCGTGCGAGTGCCTTCGCCTACGCTCGAGCGCCCGCTTCGCCGCGGGCACCCTTTTGAAGGTTGGGAACGGCGGTCTCGCCTCCCTACCTCGGCGTGCGTAGTGCCTTCGCCTACGCTCCAAGCGCCCGCTCTCAGCGGGCACCCTTTTTGAAGGTAGGGGAACGGCGGTCTCGCCTCCCTACCTCGGCGTGCGTAGTGCCTTCGGCCTACGCTCCAAGCGCCCGCTCCCCGCGGGCGCCCTTTTTGAAGGTAGGGGAACGGCGGTCTCGCCTCCCTACCTCGGCGTCGCGAGTGCCTTCGCCTACGCTCCAGCGCCCGCTCGCGGCACTCCTTTGAAGGTAGGGGAACGGCGGTCTCGCCTCCCTACCTCGGCGTTTGTAGTGCCTTCGGCCTACGCTCCAAGCGCCCACTCCCCGCGGGCACTCCTTTTTGAAGGTAGGGGAACAACAGCGTCGGCGCGTCTTCGGCGCTCGACTCCGCCGTCCGCCTTGTAGGCACCGCCTCGGCGGGACGGCACGTCTTCGGCGCTCGACGACACGTCTTCGGCGCTCGACTCCGCCGTCCGCCTTGTAGGCATCGACTTGGCGGGACGGTACGTCTTCGGCACTCGACGACACGTCTTCGGCGCTCGACTCCGCCGTCCGCCTTGTAGGCATCTCCTCGGTGGGACGGCACGTCTTCGGCGCTCGACGCCGTCGTCCGCCTTGTAGGCATCGCCTCGGCGGGACGGCACGTCTTCGGCGTTCGACGACACGCCTTCGGTGCTCAACTCCGCCGTCCGCCTCGTAGGCATCGCCTCGGCGGGACGGCACGTCTTCGGCGCTGGATGACACGTCTTCGGCGCTCGACGACACGTCTTCGGCTCGACTCCGCCGTCCGCCTCGTAGGCATCACCTCGGCGGGACGGCACGTCTTCGGCGCTCGACGACACGTCTTCGGCCTCGACTCCGCCGTCTGCCTCGTAGGCATCGCCTCGGTGGGACGGCACGTCTTCGACGCTCGACGACGCGTCTTCGGCGCTCGACTGCGCCGTCCGCCTTTAAGGCACCGCCTCGGCGGGACGGCACGTCTTCGGCGCTCGACGACACGTCTTCGGCGCTCGACTCCGCCGTCCGTCTTGTAGGCATCGCCTCGGCGGGACGGCACGTCTTCGGCACTCGTCGACACGTCTTCGGCGTTCGACGACATGCCTTCGGCGCTCGACTCCGCCGTCCGCCTCGTAGGCATCACCTCGGCGGAACGGCACGTCTTCGGCGCTTGATGACACGTCTTCGGCGCTCGACGACACGTCTTCGGCCTCGACTCCGCCGTCCGCCTCGTAGACATCGCCTCGGCGGGACGGCACGTCTTCGGCGCTCGATGACACGTCTTCGGCCTCGACTCCGCCGTCCGCCTCGTAGGCATCGCCTCGGTGGGACGGCACGTCTTCGATGCTCGCCGACGTGCCTTCGGCCTCGACTCCGCCATCCGCCTTGTAGTTATCGCCTCGGTGGGACGGCACGTCTTCGGCGCTCGACGACGTCTCCGGCGCTTCACCGGTTCCTTCATAAGCATGACCTCTAGGGTCTACGAGCTATCAGTTGCATCGGCACCCTCGTGCTTGCTGTCAGGGAACGGGGGGCTGGGGTGGTTGATCGCGTCAGCTCGCCCATCGGGACCTCAGCGCTTCTTCGTCGAGGAGTCTTGTTGTAGGGTGGCCCAACCCCCCGTGATTGGGCCGTGCAACTAGTCCAACATGTAATAGGCCCAATAGTGTAGAGGAATATAACAGTGTAAATATACCAGTGTACCCCCATCCCTTGTAAATACTAAGGGGTATAATGGGGATTTCCCATTCTACCCCACTCACATATATATAAGCCCCCAGGAGGGGCAAAGGGGGGCATCCTCTCATTCTCACCACCTCTCCAGATCTAGCTCTCTTCCTCTCCTACCGATCCCCCTCTCTTCCTGTTTAGCCTGTAGCTACGACAGCGTTGTTATTCAAGGCGTGTGCGTGTGTGCGAGGATTAATATTGGTTAAGTTGGAGAGAACTTGTGCTGGAAAAACGTTCTTTAGTCTTTGCGTGTGCAAATTCGGAGATGATCATGGTCGGTAAAAGGGAAGACCAGGATTAGGAGGGGGAAATCTGAGGTCCAAGCAGTTAGGATGCACGAGGTGGTCGGGCTCACGCTGGAGCACACAGAGATCAAAGGTGGATGATACGTGGAGAAACTACGGGAGGTGCGGTTCTGTAGGCTTCGACACATGATAAGTCGAAAGTGTAAAAACCCGTGTTAGGAAAGATTTTGGGTCTCTTAAATAGTAGTAGGTTAAAAGTTTGATTGAGTTAAAAGATACAGACTCAATTGGATGAGTGATATTAGGGTTTCTAATAGATTGAAATGAGGAAATGAGTTTGTATTAGAGATAGCGGCGTCTAGGTATCGTATAGGATTAGAAGTTGGACGTGGCTTTTGGGGGAAAAATAGAACGGCGGCTGGATCGATTGGATTGCGGAAAAAAAGAAAAGAGAGAAGGGCATGGCTTTCCAGATCTGATGGAAAATTGAGGTGTGGCGTTCGTGACTTGTGATGAAAAATGATGGTGGCTTGCATGCATGGGATTCTTTGATGGTTGGAAGTGTGGCGTGTTCTGATCTTTCCAAATAGTCGCGTCGATTGCTTCTGACGACGAATATTCAACTGGGGTCGCGTCCAACGTTGTTGTCGAACTCGCTCCGTGCGCGACACGGAAAGTTCTGTACGGTTCCACCGCATGCGTACGTTTCGGTTTTTTTTTTCGTTCTGTATGAATTCATGAAACTAATCAGAGCAGTCAGCAGAGGGTTAAAAAATTCAAAGAGTTAGAAAAGGCAATGCTGGCCGAGGCTTTTGGTGGCTTACAAAAGCATAGCAGTCGTGACGTTTATGCATTAGGAGAGAGGAAAAAGAGATTAGTGGTAAAGTGATTAGATGCATGGTTAAGTGAGAGGTTATTAGGAGACTGCATTAATTGCATGAAAGTTGGACGTGAGTTCATTCATTGACTGCTTGCACGGTTGATGAATTATTATTTTTATTTTTGCTGTTTTTTTGTCTATTTTTCTATGTTGGCAGTGAAAAATCGAAAGACAGCAAATTAAAAAAGTTTCTGCTAAGAATTATAATTATTCATTCTCTCTGATTATCATTGACGATCCTACACAAACAAAAGGAAAATGGATCTGCGTTGGGTGCAAGCTATGTCGAAAGCAGAGTAATTATGGGTGGTGATCCAAGAAACCTTCGTGCTTGCACCAAGGAAATGTGGTTAGGAGCCTGTTCTGCTAGTTGACACGGGCAAATTCATTGAAATGTTTTAGTAAACTACATGCTACTAACTTTTTGGATCCGGACTCATAATTTTTTGAATGTAAGAAATCTTTACTACACACACTCGGTCCAATTGAATTTGGTTATGACATCACACGTAGTACCAGAATAAAAGAATCTGAAGTTTACTGAACTTCTGTTGTTGAATTTGCATTTTACTGGGCTTTCTATACTTGATCGAGTCCGCCGTTTCCTATCACAGGCATCTTCGGCGGAATCGAATTGATGCATCCTGATCCGGGCTTTATTCTTGTTCAATTCATTCATGTGGTGGAGCGATTTTTCACTGGTTCAATTCATCCCGATTTGGCCGAGAAGGGAGACTACACGAGCTCCTTACCATTTTGGAGAGCCAACCATATGCTGCTGTTGCAATTTTGGTTCACCTCTGTTTCTCCATCAGTCTTCCAGATCCGCCCACACCAAATCAGCCTATTCCGTTAACTATCAGAGAATCTGACCTACGGTGTTCCTGAAACAAGAATTATTCCTCGTTTTCCGTACAGTCGTAAGAACTGCAGCTACTCCAACAATCATCAGCCGTCTCACACTTGCCGTAAATCGCTGAAGCCAAACTTCTACCATATGTTGTAGAGATAAAGGCATGGATTGCAAATTAAAAGAATCACACATGTATGCAACGCAATTTACGTTATCAGACAGAAAATTGGATACATGGTTCATACACCATTTCGTCTGCGGGAATCTTGTGGATTCGGCGTCCATAACATCGCAATCTTCCAAGCCAGGATCGTTGTAAACAACCAAACAGCAGAACCCAATGGCGACGACCAAGGCGGACGGTGGATGAGGCCCAGACGACGAACTGCAGACGGCGCCTCTCGCCAAGGGGTGACGCCGGCGTGAGATGTCGACTCAAGTCACCAGACGTGAACGCGCAGCTGACGACGGTGGATATGATAGAGTATAATAAAAATTTCACAAGTATGGGACGCAATTTGCATCAAGTAACACAACGTAGATCTACGGTAGATGGATGGCTGGCTGGAACCTAAACCATTTCGTGTGCAGCAATCAAGCCACGATCATCGTAGACGACCAAACAGTAGAACCCCACACCGATGATCGACGCGGTCATGCACCAGATGTCGACGACCAACGCGGCCGGCATGATCTTGCACACGCGGTACGCGAACGCGCAGCTGAGGACGGCGGACAAGGCCCAGACGGCGAACTGCAGACGGCGCCTCTCGCCTGGGGGTGACGCCGGCGTGAGCTGCTCGACCAGCCGGAGGCACAGGAAGAGCATGCCGAGATCGGCGTATGCGAAGACGGCGAATGCTAGGTCCCAGGGATCGTCGCGCGCCCGGCACGCCGTCTGGACGAAGCTGTAGAGGAGGAGGGTGAGCATGGCGCGACGAAGGCACGCCCTGCGCGCAATGTCGAGTAGCTCGCCAAGCATGCTTGGCTCCGACCCCGGCGACTCTGAGGCGGCTGGCGGCCGTGAAGGATCGGCATTGGCGGCCGCATCCATCGACGCGCACAGGAATGAATTATGAAGCTGTAGAGGGAGTGCTTGCTTCGCTTTCCAAATTGTTAGCTGTGAGTTCGCGAATCGAGATCACTTATGAGTAGGTACTCGATCGAGCACTGGCAGTTATACAGGCTCGCCACCGCGTGCACGAGTTTCGTTGCAACTTCGTTTCAACGCGTGAAGTCTCAAGACAACTCCTCCTAAGCCCCGACAACTATTCAACTAAGCCCCGAAAATTATTTTGGAGATTTAGGGTTTAAGTATCAAAAATTAGGGTTTCATGATTTTTTATTAAATTATTCGTACAAACATATATGGTAACTATATGTTAGCGTTTCCGGAAAGCGACGTTTTGAGCGGCACGGATCGATTCAATCGGGGGCGAAGGAAATGGGTGGCATCGTCGCGCGGGGTGGGCCATGGGTGTGCTTCCGGAAAGCGACGTTTTGAGCGGCACGGATCGATCGGGGAGGAGCCGATCGAGGGCGAAGGAAATGGCTGGCATCGTCGCGCGGGGTGGGTCATGGGTGTGCTTCCGGAAAGCGACGTTTTGAGCGGCACGGATCGATCGGGGAGGAGCCGATCGGGGGCGAAGGAAATGGCTGCGCGGGGTGGGTGTGCTTCCGGAAAGCGACGTTTTTGAGCGGATCGATTCGATCGGGGAGGAGCCGATCGGGGGCGAAGGAAATGGCTGGCATCATCGCGCGGGGTGGGTGTTAGCGTTTCCAGAAAGCGACGTTTTGAGCGGCACGGATCGATTGGGGAGGAGCCGATCGGGGGCGAAGGAAATGGCAAGTTCAACTCTGAAGAACTCAGGGGGCAAGTGCTGATATCATATGAATGGTTGCAAGAACTAGATGGAAAATTAGTCAGAATAGGGGCAAGAATCTTTGATCAGGTTGTTTACTTATTGGCAGAATTGAGTTTCTTCAGAGTTTTAGAAGTAATTCTTTGACTAGATGCAGAATTTAATCTGTACTGACATTATTGTAAGAAACCATTTGTTTTATAAATTCTTTTGTTCTTTTTCTGTGCCCGGATTACTTTGTTGATGGCTACGGTATAGATTATGCTGAGCTCTACCGCAACCTGTCTTATGTTGGAGTGTCGGACCCGGATTTTTCAATCTAGAATCCCCTGTGATCTCTGCACTATTTTCTGAGTCAGTAGATAGTGCACACAGATACACTGCTGCATCATTTCATACATCGCATGAAACATAATATTGCATATCAAAGTTTGAAATTACACCGCGTCGGGTGAAGTTTAATAGGAGCCGAACAGGCTAAATGTTTATGTTGTAGGGGAGGCTCCCACCTAAGCCTAGTCGGCCTGGTAAGGGTCTGTAAAGCTCAGAATAGGGCACGTGTAATGACATAAATACCTCTGCGAGGGATGCTTGGATGTAAGAACATAATTGTAAAATACTTCTCATGTAAATATATATATGGTTGTCCTTTGCATGGGGAAGGCCAAGCATTGTTCATTTGTCTTCTCCACTACCACACTCCCAAATCACTGTTTGGTCTGTAGCCACAACAGTTGGTGCCGTCCGTGGGGAAGACAGCAAGCTCCAAGATCTGAAGAAGGATGGCACCGAAGAAAGCTTCATCATCGGCAACCAAGAAGAAGAGAAGTACGATGGAAGCGCTTAGCAATGCCAGGGCTTCTGCATTCGTAGCGGGTGCGGGTGACAACATCGGCGTTGCAACGGTCGACGTCGACACGCGAGGCGCAGCGACCGGCCCTACCGCTGACGCGACCCTCGGCACTCGTAGCACCGACCGGGCGAGCGAGAGCCACAACGTCGACGATCGTGCCGGCACGTCCACTGACCTTGCACCTGGTGTGGGAGAGGTGGGCAGCTCTGGCAGCAATATCGGCCCCGTTATCAACCCCCAGTCCCATAGCACCGGCTAGCCTAGCGCCTCCGGAGCGCAAGCCATAGTCGCCGCCAACCCAACCGTTCACGCTGACGCTTAGGGACAATCGCGAAGCTCTTCGATAAGATGGAGGAGTATGCAAGTGCGGAGGAGGACGCACGACAGCGCAAAGACGACAACTCCGATACTAATCAAGCAGAGGGCTCGTCGAGGAAAGAGGACTCGTCGAGGAACGAGGACTCGTCGAAGAAAGAGGACTTGTCGAGGAGCGTCGCTAGGCGCAAGCAAGAGTCTTCGAAAGACGTCCTCGAGCATAAGAACACTCCCAAGCGTAAGCAGGACTCATCGAGCCACAGGCCCAAGCGCAATCAGCGCAGGTCCCAGAGGGCCCGCTATGTCTTCGACATCGAGCTCGGCTCTGAAGACAGCGCCCCCGCCAGTCGTGGGCGAGGTCGCGGGCGCGGCCGGGGTCGGGACGACAGACCCCGCGTGGAAGCAGAGGATCAGCACTACGGCATGCGGTGTGAAGTGCATGGCCGTGGTGACCATTACACGCGGCAATGCACCGCCATTATGGCGCTTTGACAGAGCGTCGCCAGGGATAGGGCCCTAGAGGTAGCGCCACCCATCGTGGCCCACGTGCAGCAGCCCCAAGAGGGCCCCTTGTGCATTCAAGCTCGAGCGCATCAGCCCCAGCAGGGCCCATTGCGAATCTAGGCCTCGGATGGAGCCCAGCGCCGGATCATAAACGTCATCTCCAGGGAGCTCTTCGCTGGACTTCTCCTTGGCACAGCAATAAAAGGCATATGCACAGCGGTTACACCACATGGCAGCATACCCGGCGCAAGCACCGCCGGCCTGGGCCCAGCATGACATCACCTTCACGCCCGCTGACGCTGAGGGAGTGGAGTTCCCTCACCAAGATTCCCTGGTCATCTAGGCCACCATTGCAGGCTGTGATGTCAGGCGCGTCCTAGTCGATGGCGGCAGCTCCGCGGATATTCTGTTCGTGGCGGTCTTCGACCAGATGGGATCCCCTGGAGTCGCTTGGGCCCATCGGGAATCCTATTACAGGGCTTCGGGGGTCAGCCGCTGAAGGCGCTGGGCCAAATATGCCTACAAGTCTCTTTTGGCCAGGGCGGCAATGTAAGGAGTGAGAACGTCACCTTCGACGTCGTCGACATCCAGTATCTATATAACGCCATATTGGGGTGCCCAACCCTCAACTCCTTCGGGGCAGTCCCACGCCATGGCTTCCTATACGAGAAGCTCACAGGCCCATAAGGCATTATCACCACCTTTGGTGACCAAGACCTCCCCCGACGCATAGAGCTTGGTGCTCGGGGCCCACACCGCAAAGTGCATGTCCTCACCGACAATCCTAAGGCGGACAAGCCTTCCGCTCCAGGATGGACGCCCAAACCCCGGTCAGACGACGAGGTTAAGAGGGTGCCTCTTCAAGCCGAAGGCCAATGTGTGTCCGTCGGCAAAGGTCTTCCCCCAGAAGTCGAGCTGGACCTCCTCTAGGTTCTCCGGGACAATGTGAGTGTCTTCGCATGGTCCCCAAATAACATAAAGGGCGTCGACTGCACCCTCATCGAGCACACCTTAGCAGTCCGCCCCGACATCAAGCCAGTCAGGCAAAGGCTCCGGCGCATGTCAATCGAGCTTCAGTAAGTAGCCAAGCTAGAGGTAGCAAACTCCTCCAGGCCGGAGTCATCCGTGAAGTCCAGCACCTGGACTGGCTGGCCAACCCGGTGCTGGTGAAAAAGGCTAGCGGAGCTTGGCGAATGTGCATAGACTTCACCGCTCTCAATAAGGCGTGTCTGAAGGACAACTACCCCTTGCCACGTATAGATCAGCTGGTGGACGCCACTGCGAGGTGTGAGCTCATGAGCTTTCTGGACGCATATTCCGACTACCACCAGATCCACATGGCCAAATATGACGAGGACAAGACCAGCTTCATCACGCCGGTAGGGACATACTGCTTCGTCAGGATGCCCTTTGGCCTGAAGAATGCGGGGGCAACCTTCACCCGTCTTGTCACGCTGGCACTGGCCTCCCAGCTCGGGAGGAACGTGGAGGCTTACGTCGACGATGTGGTTGTCAAAACCAGGCAGCTCGCCTCCCATGGTTAGGATCTTCAAGAGATCTTTGACAACCTCAGGAGAGCGGGCATCAAGCTCAACCCGGACAAGTGCGTCTTTGGTGTGCAAGTGGGGAAGCTCTTGGGCTTCCTTGTGTCCAGACGCGGCATCCAGGCGAACCCCGACAAGGTCGACGCGATCCTCTCCATGGAGTCACCCAAGATGACGAGGGAGGTCCAGAGGCTTTCTAGTCGCATGGCTGCGCTGAGCTGCTTCTTATCCAGGGCAGCGGAATGGGGCCTACCATTTTTCAAGACCCTTCGCGGCTGCGACGAGTTCCACTGGGATGACGACTGCGCGAAGGCCTTCCACGACCTCAAGAAGCACCTCGCAAACCTTCCCACGTTGGTCGCCCCAGCACCAGAGGCTCCCCTCCTACTCTACCTCGCCGCTACGACGATAGCGGTCAGCGCTGTCCTTGTCCTTGAGGAGGGTGCTCTTCAACAGCCCGTGTACTTCATCTCCAAAGTCCTCCAGGGTGCCAAGACACGGTATACCGAGCTTGAGAAGTTAGGCTATGGGCTGGTCATGACGTCGTGGAAACTCTAGCATTATTTCCTCGCCCATCCAATCACTGTACCATCCTCGTCCCTTTGGCGGAGATACTGCACAATAAGGAGTCCACGAGGCGTATTGGCAAGTGGGCGACCGAGCTCGCACCATTCTCCTTGACCTACGCCTTACGCACGGCAATCAAGTCTCAAGTCCTTGCGGACTTCCTCGCGGAGTGGACTCCGCTGGCTCAACACGTGCAACAGCCAGAGGACCCGTGTGGGTGCTCAACACCGACAGGGTGTATGGTGCTCCGGGTGCCGGCGTGGGCGCAGTAGTCACCACGCCGGAGGGGCACTGCTTGCTGTACTCGCCGCGCCTTGAATTTCCGACGACGAACAACACGGCGGAGTACGAAGCGCTGCTCTTCGGCCTTGCGAAGCTCAAAGCCCTCAGTGCGCGAAGGGTCCTCGTCCACACCGACTCATGACTCGTGGCGGGCCATGTCTACAAGTCTTACCAGGCCAAGGACCCCGAGCTGGCCAAGTATCTGGCAGCAATAAGGGCAAAGGAGCACCATTTTCTAGGTGTTACGGTCAAGGCCATCCCTCGGGCGGACAATGAGCAGGCCGACGTCCTTGCCAAGGCCGCCATCACCCAAGACAATTGCGACACGGCTCTCATCCATCAAATTGCCCACCAGGGCAACTGGCGCGAGACCATCTACGACTTCTTACAAGGCATAGCTGAGTCGGATGACCCCCTCGAGCTGTGGCGTCTACAGCACTGTGCCAGATCCTTCCAGATATTGGATGGTGTCCTTTACAAGAGGGGAGTTTGTGCCCCACTTCTGCGATGTCTCTCACGCAATGAAGGAAAGCACCTCCTCGAGGAGATTCACGCGGGGCCCTACGGCTCGCACATTGCGTCAGGTCCCTAGTCGGCAAGGCATTCAGGCAAGGCTTCTACTAGCCAATCACCGTCGCTGACGCGCAAGACCTCGTGCGTCGATGTCAAGGCTGGCAATGGATGGGACGGATCATCTGCAGACCCCCGATGAGCCTGTAGCCTATCCCACCGTTGTGGCCATTGGCACGGTGGGGGATCGACGTCATTGGGCAACTTCCGCTGGCCCCAGGAGATCTTCGGTTCGTCGTGGTTGCCTTGGAATATTTTTCCAGGTGGCCCGAAGCCGTTGCTCTCGCTAGGGTAACTTCCGCAGCCATGCAGCGCTTCCTCTAGCAAAACATCATATGCCGCTTCGGAGTTCCCAAGGAGCTTACTGTGGACAGTGGCCTGCAATTCGACTCGGCTCCATTCAAGGTGTTCTGAGAAAAACATGGGGATCACGCTCCGATTTGCTTCGGTCGGGCACCCACAATCCAACGGAGCCACCGAGCGGGCAGATGGCGCCATCTCGGCCGGGGTCAAGAAGCGCCTCGTCGGGTTGCCAAAGGGCAAGTGGCCACATGAGCTCCACAGCGTACTCTGGTCGCTTCACACAACGGTGACACGTCCGATGGGGTTCACCCCATTCAAGCTTCTTTTCGGCGACGAGGCAGTGATGCCTGAAGAAACCAAGGCCGGTTTGAGGAGGGTCCTCGTCCAGGCCCCGACAGAAGAGCGTGAGTTGTCCCTGGACCTTCTTGATGGAGATCGAGTAAGCGCCACTTAGCACGTTGCGAAGTACGAGTGCCAGGTAGCGTGTGCGCACAACCGCACCATATACTCGCGCGAATTCCAACTAGGAGACCTCGTCCTCAAAATGGCGCTTCACGCGGTGACAGTTGGAAAGTTGGAGTCCAAGTGGGAGGGCACATACATCGTCACGGCAGCTTTGCAGCGCAGAGCATATCGTCTTGCAACGTTGGAAGGACAGGATCTCTGCCATACATGGAATGCAGACAGGCTACGGCGATATTATGTATAAGGCCGATGTAATCGCTCGCCCACGCAAACGGGAGTTCAATAAAGTCCACCATTTGCAAAACCTAGTCTCATTCTGTGTAAAGACACGCGGAGGCACGCCTCCGCGCGCACTCTACGGAGTATAAATAAGACACGTGGAGGCACGTCTCCGCGCGCACTCTACAGAGTATAAATAAGACACGCCGAGGCACGCCTCCGCGCGCACTCTACGGAGTAAAAAATCGCGTGACGACTCATAGCCAACCACCACTTCGGAGAGTAGGGGATGGAGCGCTCGAGCGTCTCTTCAGCTAGCCGCCAGCTCCGCTGTCACCGCTTTGAAAGATAGAGGACGGAGCGCTCAAACGTCTACTTCGGCTAGGCGCTAGCTCCGCTGCCACCGCTTTGAAAGATAGGGGACGGAGCGCTCGAGCATCTACGTCGGCTAGGCGCCAGCTCCGCTGCCATTGTTTCCAAAGATAGGGGACGGAGCACTCGAGTGTTTACTTCGGCTAGGCACCAGCTCCGCTGCCACCACTACGAAGGATAGGGGACGGAGCGCTCGAGTGTCTATTTCGGCTAGGCGCCAGCTCTGCTGCCACCGCTTCGAAGGGTAGGGGACGGAGCGCTCGAGCGTCTACTTCGGCTAGGCGCTAGCTTCGCTGCCACCGCTTCGAAGGGTAGGGGACGGAGCGCTCAAGCGTCTACTTCGGCTAGGCGTCAGCTCTGCTGCCATCGCTTCAAAGGGTAGGGGACGGAGCACTCGAGCGTCTACTTCAGCTAGGCGCTAGCTCCGCTGCCATCGCTTCGAAGGGTAGGGGACGGAGCTCTCGAGCGTCTACTTCAACTAGGCACCTGCTTCGCTGCTACCGCTTCGAAGGGCCTACTTCGCCTAAGTCGTGCAACGTACGTAAGGGCAATGCTGGCAAAGATCGCTTCGCGCTAGCGGTTTATGTGTCATTTGAGGATAAGTACAATCACAAAGAACAACGAGTACGCTCAGTTAATTTGACCATATTATTATTGCATCAATGAAATAATGTCTACACAATCAGCAGTGACATTTGCGAAGGCCTAGGCCTGCAAGTGCCTTTAGAGTACTCAGGGTTGTTGTTTGTCCGGCTCTACCTTGACATACTCTCACGCCGAAGTCCCTCCTGTTGAAGTCCGGGCAGCCCAGAACCTCCGGGCGTCCTCAGCCCACGCCCAATGACGAAGACACCGTCGAACCATGCAGTCCAAAACAAGCAATTTACCTAGAGCAAAAATAGTACGCGTCATCAGAACACTTCGTTCACTTTCATTACATTCATATAAAAAAGGGAGGGCGACCATATGGTGCCACTTTACAAAAAAAAGAGCGGACACACTACAACGCATGCCTATGCCCTAAGATTCCGACGTCACACCTGCGGGTCCGCACCTTGCTCCAGGACGGCGGCACCGTCTGCGTTGCGCCGTGGAACTTCGTCATGCCACTTGCTGAGGTCCCCTTCGCCGTGCAGGGTCCGTTGCAGCGCCACCTTCGCTGCAGCCTCCCCGATGTTATCCCAGATTCTATCGTGGAAGGCCCAGGCGTGGCGGCGGATGGCGCGCTCGGCATCCAACATTACCCCGCGTCTGACTGGCATCTCTAGTTGGGGGTCATCCAGGTGGTCGATGTGCCGACACCTTCGGTGGTGGAGCAGGCCGAGGACGAGGTGCGAGGTCACAAACAAACAGTGGTTGCCAAAGGACTGGGCGGCGTTGAGGGCGAGGCCGGAAGCTTCTCCGATTCGCCGAAGCGTCCCCGCCAGGTCCTCGGGACCGAAGGTCCGAGGTGGCACGGCGACAGAGAGGTCCTTCAGGGCATCTTCCAGAGCCTCCATGGCATCCCATGCGGCCACCGAGGCATCGTCTAGAGTCCGGTCCCTCTCTCCAAGGGAACCGACAAGTTGGGACTTCTCCTCCTCCAGCGCCGCGATTTGCTGGAGTAGGCCGTCGCGCTCTTCGGTGGCCGCACGCTGCGCCTCTGCCGTCGCATGCTGTGCCTCCTCCACAAGCGCCTGGGCATCGGCGATCACTTTCGCACCCTTCGTTTCCAAGAAACAGATGCGCTCGTCCTTCACGCCATTAAAGCACTGTCCTGGAGTCACGAGGCGCTGGGACACACTTCGACTACGATTCCATGCGGTGACTCCGGAGCCTACTTCAACTTCATACCCGCGGGTTGACTCAAGCCTTCGGTTCAACCTCGTGTATGAGGGACGGATCCGTGCCACGCTTCGCCTAGCCCGGATGCCAACTCGACTTCGTCTAGCAGGGCCGGCTCCGCTAGCTGCTTACACCACGCGACCGATGGACGACTTCGGCAGAGGGTTCGACTCCACATCCATCGTACCAAGACATGATGCACTGGCAAAACAATTTCAGCCCAAGGTCACGGAAGCTCACAAGCCGCAGGGACGAAGAGGGCCAAAGGACTCGGCAACATGGCTTCGGCCCGTGAAACCCTTCACCATGAGAGGCTCCTGTTGTAGGGGAGGCCCCCACCTAAGCCAGTCGGCCTGGTAAGGGTCTGTAAATACCCGCGCGAGGGATGCTTGGATGCAAGGACATAATTGTAAAATACTTCTCATGCGAATATATATATGGCTGCCCTTCACATGAGGAAGGCCAAGCATTGTTTATCTATCTTCTCCACTACCACACTCCCATATCACTGTTTGGTCTGTAGCCACAACAGTTTACATTACAAAGAACAGCAGAAACATAAACAGTAGCGAGACCACAATCCACAGGCAAGCAACTGGGGGTAAATGTGTTCCATAAATATATATACTAACTAGACTCAGGTAATATATATACGTATGCACACATAACTCCAATTAGTCTACTTGTCTAGGACCAAACAGCGAAGAAGGCGCCCTAATTTCCATCGTGATCTCCTCCATCAGTAGCCGGGGTGGCTTCATGTGCGTAATGGTCCTGAGTTCCTATTTCTGATGTTGGTAATGCGAGTGTGAGCACAATCCACCGTGCTCCGCGATCCAATACACAGGATGCAAATAGATAGTATGCATGGCTTATCAAGAGAAGGCTCGGGTTATTTTATTTGCTAGAAATTGCTTTTTGAAATATGTATTACTTAGAAAACTTTCTATGACCTAGCAGTTTGAACCAAAGCATAATGTGTGTAAAAGAATACTTTATTAACAGTGATCTAGAGACCATCCACCTTTACATGATCTCTACATCATATGCTAGACTTTTAGTGTTATAGCCGCTTACTTTATCACTGGGACGACACCCAGGGCAACACCATTTAGGGCTTCCCACTGCCCTCCATATCTCCCATCCTACCACAAAGTTTTTGAAATAGAACTATATTTAGTTAAGTTCCCATGTCTGCCCTTGACCGTGGGCACGGCTATTCAAATAGTTTTGACTCTGCATAGTTTGCACACTTTACCCATAAGAAACAGTTCACTCGTTGCCCCATATATTCCTTAGTCGTGCGGTTGAGCAAACCATCACAGTAATCGTTCAAAGAGCCTCGCCCCTTCCATCATCTCACCCCTATGAGCTTGGCCCGCTTTCGGCAGGTCTCATAGGTTGTGCGGGATGTTCTTCCTCTGAACGACTAGCAGCTGGCTACCCACACTACTAGCCACCACAGAAAACTTCACCCTTTGCAAGTGTCCCATTCAAGCCGTCACCCAGACAGCTGCTTGCACTACCTCACCTCCTCCACCTATGATGATGACTTTCAGGGTTTGGTAAATCTACTAAGCCAAGTTCTACTTTATAGACTTGTGGTTGTACTTATTTTACACAGGAGGTCATGACAAGATTCAGTCCTTAGGGTTATCTAGGCGGTTCTACCACAAACCACACTCTCGTGCACCGCTGCACCATACCCCCGAACCATCTACCCAGATAGATAAGCAATTTGAGATTTTTGGGAGTATAAAATAATCATATCAAAATATACCAGTCATTACGACCATAACTGCCCAACCAGTTTTCTCATGATTAAAAGTGATGCTTGGGACATTTAGACGCTCCCGAGTATCTAAACAAACTAAGCATGGCATATTAATACGGACTTATTTTCGAAAGATTACCACTTATAGTTTTACTAGGGTGACAAGGTTCACATAATCGAATATTCCAAGGAAGGTATTGTTAACAAGCTCATTAATGGGTATGTAACTAGGGTATTGAAATCAAGCATATAATTTAGCACATAAAATAACAGCATGCAGTTGATAATTTAAACGAAAGTAAGTTGTAGAAAATGTAAGTTCAATATGATCAAAGTATTGACTCACCTTGGTCATAGTGTACTGGTTCTTGATCTTCTAGAGCAGCTGCTTCAGCTTCTTCTTCTTGAGCCTTGTATGCTATTTTAACGTGCGCGAAAATGCTGATAAAAATCAGCAAACCAACAAATCCTCATAGAAAAATTCAAAATAACTCTAAAATTCATGATCTTGGTTCCATTGGTTAGATTTTGATTTTAGATGAAGTTAGAAATTTGTTTCACTCAATTCAGAGATAAAATGAATTAGTTATGATTATTTGAAGCTCTCTTTGGAACAAATTCGAGAAAAAGCTGAAAGTCTGACAGGTAGGACCCATAGCCGATTGTCGAGATGACAACGTGGTCGTAATGACTACGTGGTCATAAAATCGACCGCATGGTCGTGAGTTTGACCGCTCGGTCGTAAACGACTATGTGGTCATGGCTTCGACCGTGTGGTCGTAACGACTGCGTGGTCGGTAACAACCGCGTGGTCGGTTTCGACCGCATGGTCGTAGCGGCTGAGTGGTCGATTTCAACCGCATGGTCGATTTCGACCGCGAGATCGGCAATGACCACATGATCGATTTCAACCGCGTGGTCAGCAACAACCGCATGGTCGATTTCGACCGCGAGGTCGGTAACGACCGCATGGTGAAGAAATGAACATGGTCGAAAGTTGCTTCAACCACAGTGTGAGTGGTCGGTGGGCGCTTCGACCATGGTGTGAGTGGTTGGAGGGTGTTTCTGAGTGGTCGTAGGGGAGCTTCGACTACAAAAAATAAACGTGACCGTGTGACCGACCGCATGGTCGTAAATGGCGACGTGGTCGTGAGTTCGTTCACGTGGTCGGGAACGACCGTGTGGTCGCAACTTGGACCGCATGGTCGTAGCTTCGACCGTGTGGTCATAAATGACCATTTCACGACCATGTCCCTTTTATGACCACGGATTCTTCGACCGGCTGCTACAGTACTTTTTTGACCACTACTACGACTGGCGACAGCTGAGTTTCGACCACGTGCAGGCGGTGGCGGAACAGGGGATAACGGCGGCGACAGCCTATGGCACTAGAGTCCGATTAACTAAGGGGGCAGCATCTAGGTGGAATTGGGAGTCTACCTCGACAGTCGGCTGGGCTCGGGAAGGTCGGTGGCGAGCTGGCTATGTGGGACGGTGGCGGTCGAAGGGGTCGCAGGGTGCTGGTGCAATTCAAGCGACGGCAAGTCTTGTTGAGGGCGGGGATGACATCGGGATGCTCCGAGGGTGCCTTCGTGAAAAGGAATTGAACTCTGGTGGTGGCAATCGACGGTTGGCTCCTTCGCCGGTCTTGGGGAAGAAGAGATCGCCGGTGGACTGTGGTGCTCGAGGGGCTAAGTCCTTGGAGTGGGAGACTTAGTGGGGTGGTGTGGAGTGATCGGGAGCCCGGGCGAGGCTTTATAGCCACGAAAAGGCAGTGGCGGCATGGGTGGCAGTTGAGCGGTTGAAGCCAGGGCGTGGTGGTCGAGTGGCTATAGCACCAGGGATTCGACCTCGAGTCAGAGAGTAGGCGACGCAGGGCATGGGAAGGGAGACGGGGTGGCAGGGTCGTGCTGGTATGCACGGAGTCGGCAGGTGCAGTCGCACAGCTACAGGGCGGTGATGCCAGGCTGATGTGGGCACTGGTGCGGTGACGCCCGGAACAGGGGAAGCGACGAGAGTAGGAGCGTGCTGAAGCTGACGGAGGCGGGCGGGGAGCTGGTGGCGGTGAATTCGGCGCCTGGCCGTCGCGACTGCTCGGTCAAAAGGTCGGTCTCCGTGGCAGGGTGACACGAAGGTGTGAGACTGCCGGGCAGTTGGTGAGGGTGCGCGCGGTCGTCAGGAGTTGGAGAAGTGGGGTCCCAGTGACGCGAGCGCAAGACATGCCTGCGACCGCCGGTCCGAACGAGGCATGGCACGAAGGTGGGCTGTTGTGGTCGGATGGGCTGTGAGCTTCGATTGCCAAGGCGAGGGAACGGCTTCGGCCGTGGTCGAAACAGGGAGAGGAAAGAAGGCCGGCTAGGCCTAGCTGAGATTTGGCCTAGGGCTCTTTTTATTTATTTTATATTTTTCATATTTCACTTTTAATTTGTTGGAACCTCAATCACAAAACCAAGGAAAATCCATAAAATCTCCAAATATCAACAAAATACATTTCAAAATAATTCAAGGGCTACACATTTCCTAAGTTCATATTTTCAGGATGTTACATGGGATTCTCAAGCCTAAGATGTACAATAAAAAGACAAGCAATTAGACTGGAGGCAATGCTTGCAACACATCCAAGAGAGCAAAAATTATGAAGGAATACAAACACTTCAGTTTTGATAATTGTAGGCACTTATTGCTTGATTTTGTATAAGAAAGAAGCATAAAACCTGCTAGTATACCTTCTTTCCTTTTAAGCCTGCTACGGGAATCCATGCCCATGACCCGCGCACTAGTGAAACAAATAGTGAAGTCCAAAAGATCATTGATTTGCAAACATTAGTGAACTAACTGCATGACCACTTTAGTGATTTAAAGAGCGTGACCAAGTTGTGTGTGCCTACATGCAATGCACTAGAGAGGATTAAAATACCAAAGAAAGTTGAAGGTATTCCTAGTCCTGTCCAGAGGCCTCAGAATAAAAGGACGAGAACTCCGGCCCCTCGAACTCTAAGTAGCCGGGGACGTCTGGTGAAAAAGGATAAGAAGGTCTTGACACAACCAATCACTAAAATTCCCTAGAACCAGAACGGGAACCAATTGAGACCTCGCACTAGTATGACACCTTCAGAAAAGGGCATACCGGATTTGAACATTCCCATGGAGGGAGAAATCAGCATGGATATGTGTGCACACATCAGAGCTGAAAAACTAAAAGAACTTGCTACCATAACTGGAAGGAGCGGTGAGAAAGTAGAAGCACAAGAAGAAGCAACTCATGATGAAATAGCTATAAACTATGTGCACACGGGAGAGTCCATAAATAGGACAACAACCAATGTTGATATCTACTTTGCAAATAAATTGCCACAATCATCGATCTTGATCCAGAGCCCGCATTGCTCACTGAATGTAAGAAAAGATCAGATTGGGAAGATTGGAAGAAGGCAATAAAAACTTAATTGTTATCTCTGAACAAAAGAGAGGTGTTTGGGCCTGTAAGCTGCACGCCTCCCCATGTGCACCTTGTAGGGCATAAGTGGGTATTTGTTAGAAAGAGAAATGAAAGAAAGGGAATTGTAAAATATAAAGCGAGGCTTGTTGCACAAGATTTCACTTAACGTCCAGGAGTTGATTATGAAGAAACATACTCCCCAATCATGAGTAGAATCATTTTGAGATACTAAATCTCAATGGCAGTAAACCTGAATTTAAAAATGAAATTGATGGATGTGGTAACTGCATACTTTTTTGGAAACTTCGATTCGGAAATTTATATGAAGGTATCTGAAGGTATCCCTATCCTGAACCAGGACAGAGCAAATAGAAATCTATACAGTGTGAAACTCAGAAAATCACTGTACGGACTCAATCAATCAGGCAGGATGTGGTATAATCGCTTAAGTGATTTTTATGCAAGAAAGGCTATACCTCTTGTATATTTATACGACAATCTCAGAATGGATTTTGTATAATCTTAGTATATGTAGATGATTTGAATATCATCGGAACCTTGGAAGACATAAAAGAAGCAAGTTCGTATCTGGAGTCAGAATTTGAAATGAAAGATTTGGGTAAAATCAAATATTGCTTAGGCCTGCAGCTCGAGCATGTCCCTGAAGAAATATTAGTACATCAGTCATTCTACGCCCAGAAAGTGTTAGAAAGGTTCAGCTTTGAGAAGGTATACCCATCGAAAGTACCGATGATCGGGAGATCTTTACAGCAAGATAAGGATCCGTACCGACCTAGGGAAGAGGGGGAGGAAGTCATGAGACTGGAATTCCCATACTTAAGTGCAGTAGGAGCATTTATGTATTTAGCGAACTGCACTAGACCGGATATTGCATTTGCTGTAAACCTATTGGCAAGGCATAGTGTAGAACTTACCAAAAGGCACTGGCAGGGAATAAAGGACATTTTCATAAAAATCGTCTAAGCAAAGTCTTGTAGCAACTTCGACAAACCACTCAGAAATCATAGCGTTGTACGAAGCTGCACGAGAATGTGCTTGGCTCCAACGAATGATTCACCATATCCAGCAGTCGTGTGGGATGAATATCATGCAAGCTCTCACAATTATTTATGAAGATGATGCAGTTTGTATTGCACAAGTGCAGACGGGCTACGTGAAGAGTCATATTACAAAGCATATCAACCCCAAATTCTTCTATGCTCATGAATTGCAAAAGATGGATGAAATTAAGGTACTCCACACTAAATCATATGAAAATCTTGCAAATTTATTCACTAAGTCACTCCCGTCATCTAGTTTTGAAAGATGCGTACGAGGAATTGGAATGATGAGACTTAGATAACTGCAGAATTCAGGGGGAGATTTTTCTCAAGCTCGTTATTAAAACTTGATCACGAAGATCGAGTATCCAAAGAATAAATCCTGAAGATAAAATAAAATTAGGTGGATTGTACTCTTTTTTCCTTGACGAGTTTTCCGGAAGTTTCTCGGCCAAGGTTTTTAATGAGTCAATTCGTGCAACGCAGCATAACATGTATCATGTACTATTTATTCAAAATTTTCTACTGGGTTTTATGGAGTTTTGATGAGGCGTGAACGTATCGATGAGTACCTAAGAAGAAGTGTTAGGAAACCTGGACCTGAGCTTGAATTCTTGGCCTATGGTGGGCACCTCACCACTAGGTTATAAATAGGGAGTCCTATTTGCTATTTTGTACATGCATGAGAAAGCGAAAGCAATAAAGAAAGACCATAAGTTATCCTCATCTCTGTGTTTTCAATTTACTATTTGCGTCTTCTGTGATTGATCTGTCTTTTTGCATAGCAGAGAAATCGATTTGGCTGAACTCATCAGCGACGATTCCTCGACAAATTTTCCCCCTTCTCATTGTACATTACTAGAGTAGAGAGCGTGCAGTGCAGACCTGCAGACGCTGTGTCCAAACAGGGACAAAGGAGTCAAGAGTTGTGTATGTATGAATGTCATACTTAAGGAGGCGTAAATATGTGCGATGCAGGGAATTGTGGAGGAGAAGAAAGCCAGAGAGGAGCTCTGACACTCCATGGTATCAAATCCGGATGCATACCCGGGCAATTCTGACTTGCCCCGGCATCACAAGACAGTTTTTTTAATCTAGTGCCACCATGATATGTTTGTGATGTTTTCTGAGGCTATATCTATGAAAGAGGTAAATGAGTATTCGGCACTATCCATATCTGATTCTGACTTCGAGGAAACATATGGAATAGGATACGGGATGAGTGACATCCGTCCATATTTATCCATATGTATATGAGGAAATCTGTTGTGACTTCACTTAGGAATAAGATAACATATATGCGGATTGTCACATCTAAATAAGCAAGAAATACTAAGTGCACTTTCTTTGATATCTCGGTGATTAGTCTATTCGTGTTCACTCTTATTGCACCATATTATCCAATGTTCTGTGTAAAGAAGCGGTAATTTCTGTCCAACCGACCGTTTGAAAACTTATAAAACGAATACAGAATGGAGAAATAGGTATCCGATATTATCCATGTTTGATTCTAAGAAAAAATACAAAATATAATACAGAATTAACGATATCCATTCGTTTTCACTCCGAATGCACCCCTAGCTATATCTAACACGCTCTCACAAAAAAAAATCTGAGATCATGGCTATGAGTGGTAAAAAAGCAGGTTAGTGGGGCTCGCAGGATGGTTGGGAACAATTCAGCCCAAGAGAAGTTCACGGGGGTGGTCCAGCCGCGGACATCACTAGGCCCAGTTGACATCCACCGTCCATCTATCGTGTCCACTCCTCTTCTGTTTATGGGCTTGTTAATTGATACCACTCTCAAGGCACGGCTGTCAAGATGTCACCTGGTCCTGTACATCAGAATGCCGCAGCCAACAAACAAATGCAAACGCTAGCTCCACCGATCCTGCTGCATTACCCGTAACTAAATGGTACTGCCCCAGGAGAAAACTAGTGAGGCACATTATATGGCGAGGCCCTCCCATAGATACTGCCGCGTGGGCCTGCCCTCCCTCAGATACTACCACATGTGCCTTAATTGCAAATTTTTATTCAGGTACATAATTTCCGTCCATTCTAATGCGAGCTGTTAGAAGTTCAACTTTGAAGAACTCAGGGGGCAAGTGCTGATAAAATATGAATGGTTGCAAGAACTTGATGGAAAATTGGTCAGAATAGGGGGCAAGAATCTTTGATCAGGTTGTTTCCTTATTGGCAGAATTGAGTTTCTTCAGAGTTATACAAGTAATTCTTTGACTAGATGCAGAATTTTATCTGTACTGACATTATTCTAAGAAACCATTTGTTTTAAAAATTCTTTTGTTCTTTTTCAGTGGCCGGGTTACTTTTAGTTTTGAATGGGTATGCTGTTTTTGCCCACATATTCCTTAGCTTTAGTCGTAACCTAGTTTTCCTACTGCTCTTGTTACTTTCCCCTTTTCTCCAGTTAGAGATCTATACGATTTCCACTTCCCACTCGGATTCCTCCCTGGGATCTGACATTGTGGTATCAGAGCGATCGCATCCTTGGCGGAAGAGTCGGGGCGATTAGGTTGGGGATCTTTGGCTCTCCGTAAAATCCCTAATCTCTCTCCGGCTTTGGTGGCGGAATAGATCGGGGCGAGGTGAAGGTTCTGGACCTTGTTCCGGGTAAAATCCCCAAATCTTGCGTCGATTTAAGTGAGGATGACCAAGTCCACGGCGAGGAACGAAGCGGAGGCATCAGACCTCTCTGCGGTCCGGCAAGAAACAGTGGAGACGACTTACAAAGTTGATGTTCTAGAGAGAAAGATGGGAGATCTCCAAGATCAGATGAATCGCATGGAGACCTTGTTGCAAGGGTTGGCTACCTCCCAGACGAGAGCACCCGAGCGGAGGGCTATGCCAGAAGTTGCGCCGTCCGGGGAGATTGAGAGGGAGATGACACGAAGAATGGATGAATTGGGGAACATCAACGTCCACAGCACTCAAGGGATGCAATTGAGGGGTACACCAGATGGTAATTATACTCATCCTTCTACTAGATTTTCAGCTGTTGCTACTGGTTGGGGTTTAGATCAAGTGCCACACTCTTCTTTTTCATCCCCTACTTTGAACCATCTGAACCCTACTCAAGAACCGGCCTGGGATAGACAGTGGTTTCCAAACCCTAGAGAACACATGAATCCACCCAATTACCAGTACCAAGCGGGGCAGCGGAACCCTGATCCGAGCAATGAAAGAGTGCAGAGTTTTTACCAATCTATTGCCAAGGGACCGAAGTTGGATTTCCCAAAATTTGATGGGGGAGAGCCGTTGGAGTGGATACGTCAAAGCGAAACCTATTTTGCAATGGCCAATGTACCCGAGGAAGCTAAGTTCGGCTTAGCTCAAATGTATATGGTGGGTCGAGCTGACAGATGGTTGAGAAGCACGGGACTACTTGGGAATCCACCTCCATGGTCTAATTTTTGTAATATGATCTGTGATAGGTTTGCTCAACACAGTGGTTATGAAGTGTTTGAGAACTTCCACTCAGTCAAGCAGTACAATTCGAGTGTCTCAGATTACATAGATAAGTTTGAAGAGCTCATGGCAGCGTACAAAAACGAGAACCCCTTGCAGAACCCTCTCTTCTTCGTCAAGTGCTTTGTGAATGGTCTGAGAAATGACATTAAACATTATCTCAAGCCCTTGAAACCGCAGAGCTTATGCGAAGCTTACTGGATGGCCAAGGATATGGAGAAAGGAGCTGGGGCAATGGCTAAGAAAAGTGTTCAATACTCTAATTTGGGGCAGAACAAAGGGTTCTCTACCCTTTCAAGGCACAAACCTCTTCCAGAGGCTAATATTCCCAAGAAAGAAGGGGTCATAAAACCATTCACTCCTGGGGTATGCAGATACTGTGGTGACAAGTGGTATTTGGGGCATAAGTGCAAGCAATATCAACAAGTTAACCTAATGGTCAGCGAAGAGAATGAGGCAGCCCCGGCAGAAGAAGAGGATCCAGGAGGAGGGCAGGAGGAAACCTCAGAAAAACCTCCCTCACACTCAGATACTGAAGGGCAACTCATGCATATATCTCTCCAAGCAGTAAGTGGACTGGTAGGAGTATCCACATATACTCTGCCGGTCATAATAGGAGGAAAGCAAGGAGTAGCACTAGTGGATAGTGGAAGCTCGCACACCTTCATTGACTTAAAGTTTGCCACTCAGACCACTTGTAAAGTCCAATTGACACCATTGCAAAAAGTTGCTGTAGCTGGGGGCGGCACTTTGTTGACTGGATCTTACATAGCAGGAGCTGATTACTACATTGGGAAAGAGAAGTTTAGCAATTCTTTTAAGGTACTACCGTTGAAGGGCTATGATATTGTGCTAGGCTGCGACTGGATGTATCAACACAGCCCTGTGTGCTTGGATCTGAAGATAAGGAGAATGACCATTAAGAAAAATGGGGATACTGAAACAGTTTTTGAGGAGCTGAAGCAAACCCCTCTGGTGAAGGTGATTAATCCGAAGAATTGGGATAAAGAACTGGCTAAGAGTATGTGTGGGTATGTGGTAGACTTGCAGCTTCATAAGTCAAGGGCTGAAAATACACCAGTGAAGGCCAGTTCCAACATCTTCTTGACTCATACCAAGATGTATTCCAAGACCCTCAAGGACTACCACCCCAACGTGATTGCGACCATTCGATTCCACTCAAGGAGGGGGCGATTCCTCCTAACATCCGTCCTTACCGAGTTCCTCACCAGTTGAAGGCCGAAATGGAGCAGCAAGTGCATAAACTCCTGGAATCTTCGGTTATCAGACCCAGCTCAAGTCCTTTTGCATCACCAGCCGTATTAGTCAAGAAGAAAGACGGGTCATGGAGTTTATGTGTGGATTATAGGAAGCTCAATGCATTGACGGCTAAAAACAAATATCCAATCCCTGTCATTGAGGACCTTTTGGATGAGTTGCATGGGGCCACTATATTCACTAAGTTAGATTTGAAGTCTGGGTATCATCAGATCCGAATGAAACCGGAGGACATATACAAAACTGCTTTCAGGACCTATTTAGGCCACTTTGAGTACTTAGTTATGCCATTTGGATTAACAAACGCCCCCGCGACTTTCCAATCCCTCATGAACAGTATCTTTGCTAAGTACCTAAGGAGATTCATTTTGGTCTTCTTTGACGACATTTTGGTGTATAGTAAAAGTGAGGAGGACCGTAAACAACACCTGACCATTGTGTTGGACATCCTGAGGCAGCAAGGGCTATTTGTTAACTTAAGCAAATGCGTTATTGCATCAGGCCAGGTAGAGTATTTGGGCCATGTTATAACTGGACATGGGGTAGCCACTGACCCTAAGAAAATCAGTGCCATTCGGGAGTGGCCTAAACCACAAGACGTGTCCCAACTACGCAGTTTCCTTGGAATGTCAGGGTATTACCGAAGGTTTATCAAAGATTATGGACTAATCTGCCAGCCTCTGCACGATATGCTGAAGAAAGAAGGGTTCAGTTGGGGAAGAATGCAAGATGAGGCTTTTGAAGAATTGAAACTTAAGTTGACTACTGCACCCGTGTTGGCTCTTCCGGACTTCTCGGAGCCATTCACTATAGAGACAGATGCTAGCGCAAAAGGGATTGGAGCTGTACTCATGCAAAAGGGGAGACCGATTGCCTATTGTAGCAAGACGCTAGGGGTAAAATCTGCAGTGCTATCCACTTACGACAAAGAGGCTTTGGCTATAATCGAATCATTGAGAAGATGGAGGCACTATTTTCTGGGTACTCGACTTGTGATCAAGACGGATCAGCAAAGCCTCAAGTTTATGGCAGAACAAAGAATTGGAGAGGGGATACAACACAAACTCATGTTGAGGCTGCTCGAGTTTGATTATGTGATAGAGTATAAAAGAGGGAAGGAAAATAGAGTGGCTGACGCCCTGTCAAGGAGAGGTGCAGAAGTGCAGGCCATATCAGCAGCAATTCCCATCTGGGTAGAAGCCATTCAGAATAGTTACATTTCAGATATACACTGTAAAGAATTGATGGAACAACTTACAATTGCTCCAGACCCAGAATCTGGGTTCACTTACCATTCAGGTGTTCTGAGATACAAAGGCCGAATCTATGTTGGGTGCGATTTGGAGTTAAGGCAACAAATTGTGAGTTCTCTTCATTCTTCAGCCGTAGGAGGTCATTCCGGAATGGTGGCAACATATCAAAGAGTTAAAAGTCTCTTCTATTGGCCGGGTATGAAGAAGGAGGTGCATACCTTTGTGCAAAACTGTCCTGTTTGTCAAAGGTCCAAGGCTGAACACTGCCACTACCCCGGTCTTCTGGAACCTCTTCCCGTTCCCGATATGGCGTGGACTCACATTTCTATGGACTTCATAGAGGGAATGCCGAAATCCAAGGGATTCGAGGTAATCTTCGTGGTGGTAGACCGATTCACAAAATACGCACACTTTATCCCTCTAACTCACCCATATTCTATGCAAACTGTTGCCCAAGCCTTTATAGACCATGTTTTTAAGTTGCATGGCTTTCCCATTGCTATCATCTCCGACAGAGATCGCATTTTTACCAGCAAGCTGTGGCAGGAGCTCTTTAAATCTTTAAAGGTTGAATTGAGGTTCAGTTCGGCCTATCACCCCCAAACGGATGGCCAGACTGAACGGGTGAATCAGTGCGTGGAAACATATTTGAGGTGCATGGCATTTCAGGAGCCGAGGCGGTGGGCATCTTGGTTACCATTTGCCGAATGGTGGTATAACACCACCTACCATACTTCTCTCAAGGTGACTCCCTTCCAAGCCCTATATGGGTTCTCACCTCCCCTAATCCACGAAGTCAGTATCCCTGGACCAGTGGACAAGGAAGTTAAAGATTTCTTACATGAAAAGCAAGTCATGCTCGGAAGGTTGAAGGAAAATTTGTCTCAGGCACAAGCAAGAATGAAGAAATATGCAGACATGAGTCGCAGTGAACGGCAATTTTCTGTAGGAGATATGGTGTATCTGAAATTACAACCTTACCGCACTGCTGCTTTTGGACTCAGGCAGACCGTTAAACTAACTAGTCGCTTCTATGGACCATTTAGAGTACTGCAGAAGGTTGGAAACGTTGCATATAAACTTTTACTGCCAGAGGGAGTGGGCATTCATCCTGTGTTCCATGTCAGTCAGCTCAAGAGGCATTGTGGTCCTCAAGCCATTCCCAGTCCAGATCTTCCATTGGTAAGTGAGGATGGCAAACTGAAAACGGAACCTGTTGCTGTACTGGAGACCAGGGCATTGCCTCGCCGTGACCGACTCATTACGCAATGGCTCATACAGTGGGAGAACCTGCCACCAGAGGAAGCCTCCTGGGAGGATGCCGACTTCATCAAGAGTATATTTCCTGAATTCTACTCGCAAACTCTTAAATCTTGGTTTCCTGACTCAAATACTTGAGGACAAGTATGTGCTAAAAGGGGAAGGAATGTCAGAATCTGGCATTGTCTGATAGAAGTGCTGCATTTCTTATTTAGTTGGATACCGCTTCGTGATGGTTTAAGTCAGCTTCAACGGCCCAGATTTCTCTTTACTGATTTGGTGGCATCAATGGATCATATCTGTCCAACTCAACTTGATTAAGCTAATCAGCAAGTTTACTTTACTTAGTGTTAATTGTGCTGTTTATTTGGTTGTAATCAATGTAATGGGCAATTAAGCCAGCAGAATACTGTACTCATATACACCCGAGTGCAATGAATGGGTATGCTGTTTTTGCCCATATCACCAGAACCTAATGACCCGCGGAATGCTCGGCCGAGGCTCGCCACGCCACCCTGCGCGCTCGGCGGCGTGGCGCGTGGCGCAGAATTTGCGCGACTGCCGGCGAGGCACTTTCCTCCGCCGGAAATCACGTATAGGTCCTTTTTTCTCGCGAATAGGTCCCTGTAAGTTTTTTTCTTACAAAAATTTTTTTTGGATGGCGCCCCGCGGGTTTCCGAAATTACGTATAGGTCCTTATTTACTTACGTACAGGTCCTTACAAGTCCTCGATTTTTTCCAAATAAACCCTTTGATTTTCCCGGAATTACGCATTTGTCCTTGGTTTTTTTTACGAAACCCCTGCGAATTATCGTCTCTTTCACTTTGGTCCGCACGGTAGCTGGCGCGGCGTGCGCCGCGCTTATATGCAGCTAGTATTCCTTAGCTTTAGCCGTAACCTAGTTTTCCTACTGCTCTTGTTACTTTCCCCTTTTCTCCAGTTAGAGATCTATACGATTTCCACTTCCCACTCGGATTCCTCCCTGGGATCTGACACGCCCCCTCCCGTCCCACGCCGCGCCTCCCGCACCTACCCAACAACCGCAAGAAACCAAGGGGCAGGAGGAGGAGCAAGAGCCTAAAGAAGGGGGGGGGCAGCAAGCAGTGGAGGAGGGCGTGGAGGACGAGGAGGCGTGGCTGCAGCAAGACGAAGAAGTGGTGGAGGAGGCGTGGCTGCAGCAAGAGGAGGACGACGACGATGAGGTCCAGATGTATAAGGAAGTTTTGAGCAGCAACCCGGGCGATGTGGAGGCTCTCAAATGCGTGCTGTTCGTCAAGATGAGGCGCACGGACTGGGACGGCGCGCTGCGGTACGCGCGGCGGCTGCGGGAGGCCGAGCCCGGCGAGGTGGAGTGGCGGCCGATGGAGGCGCTGCTGCACGAGCTCAAGGGTGTCAGAACCTCAAGGATTACATCTGGGAGAGCGCTGCTCATTTTGAAGGTGATACCGCTTCGTCCGTTCGGTCCATGATATCCTACGGCCAGGATGTCCGCAGATCAACGGTCTCTGCCGTCTTGTTAATGCTGGTTTAGTTAATTAATGAGCTTCTTTACTTAGGTTTAAGGGGAGTGTTTAACTGAGTGTAATCTCCGTAAGGGGCTTAAGCTCAATTAGGGCTTGTACTCAAATACTCTGTTGCGAATGGAAGTAAAGCATATGCTATTTTGCCAAAATATCCTTAGTTCTTAGCAAGAGTGATGGCGTACTTTACTCTCTTCCTCTCGCTTGCTTTCCTTTCCTGCATTCCAATTTCGAGATTTGCCTCAACTGGATCGGATTCATCCCGGGATCTGACATTGTGGTATCAGAGCATGTCTTTCCTCGGCAAAGAGCGGTGGGGAGTGAGCGGGTTGGGGTCTTCGGCCTGTAAAATCCCCAATCGCTTTCCATCCGAATCGGCGTTTGAGTTTCATCTTCCTCGCCAAACCCCGTATTACTACGAATTGCGGCGGCAGCTTGAAGCGGCGGAGCTTGCGCTAGCTGTTCCGGCTCTGGCGGCGGACCGGCCGTACTCCTTCTCCGGCTATGGCGACGCACCAGCGGACCGGCCTTACTCCTTCTCCGGTTATGGCGGCGCACCAGTGGACCGGCCGTACTCCTTCTCAGGCTATGGCGGCGCACCAGCGGACCGGCCCTACTTTTTATCCGGCTACGGCGGCGGACCAAATCGGAGCGTGGTGAAGGTTCCGGGCTCCACCCCGGGTAAAATCCCTATCCCTAGTTCCGATCTGGGAAAGATGAAGAAGTCGGTGGTGAGGTATGAAGCGGATGCGTCCGATCCCACGGCGGTCTGGCGAGTAGTTCACTTGCGACCATCAGAGGAGCCGAGAAAATTACCAGATCGGGTTCCACCGGCCGAATGGGAGAATGAGAAGACCAGAAGAAGTGGAGATCTGAGGTGGATTAGTCTGAATAGCACTCAAGGAACCCGATTGAGGAATACTTCCGAAGGTAACTTCAATTCCCCTCCTACTGGGTTTTCTGTAGTTGCCAATGGTAGGGGTGAAGATCAATTGCCGCTTGTTTTTGTTGCTTCCCCTACCCTCAACAACTTGAACCCTAGTCATGGCCCTGAGCTGGCAAGGCAATGTTCTCAGTATCCCAGGAAATCAGCAGAGATTAGGGATTATCAGCTCGAGAATGGTACTGTTGTATCAAAGTCAGAGGAGGTTACTGATGGTATTGATTGTGCTGTGCAAGGGGATTTTGGAATTCCATCCTGGCTGTTTGGACTTTCACTGCCAGATGCAGTTGAACATGCTAAGGATGCTTTGTCAGTAATGGACAAGAATGTAGATTCTAATGAGGTTGGAGAGATTCAAAAGGATGAATCAGCTCTGAAGGGGTCAGATGCAAAAACCAAGTCCAATGACCCAATGGAAGCACCGTCTCAACCTGTTGATACCAATGACAAGGCAGAAGCAAAGAAAGGAGTAAATGAATCTGGTGATGAAGATAAAATCAACAAGGATGTTGCTGTGAAGACCAATTTCGTGATGGCCAATGTCCCAGATGAAGCCAAACTTTATTTAGCTCAGTTGTATATGGTAGGAAGAGGTGACAAATTACGGAGCACGGGATTGTTTTGGGAACTTCCCCCTTGGCCTGATTTCTGTACAATGAATTGTGATCGTGTTGCTCAACATTGCGAGTATGAAGTAATAGAGAAATTTTATTCAGTGAAGCTATATAATCATGGTTTCTTATATTACATTGACAGATTCGAAGAGCTGATAAAAATATGGCCAATTATGAATGAGGATTACTATGCTCGTGTTGAGGGCCGGGAGATCATATCAAATCTTAGCAAAGTAACTGGGCTTGCTACTATGAGTGCTGCCATGAGACTAGGCCTTGATAACATTGATGAATATGTGAGGAATACTATTGCTTGGGCATTTAGTGTGTTGGCTTCTGCTTTGGATACCTCTGCCCTTTTGTCATTCTCGAAGATTGTCTGTCAGAGTAAGAAGTCCTGGCAGGTTTGGCACACTGATGTCAAGGTTGTACAACCGATCGCAATTCTTATGGGCACATCTTGACCGCCTCATCCAAGTCCCTAGTGGAGATCTTTGAGCATGGTCGGGAGATGAGAACCCAAAAGTGCGCACAATCACCGCACTTGTTGAAATTGTTGCATCTTATGGTAGAGAAAGTTTCAATACGGTATGGAAGCCTCCTTGGAAGGGTATCGATCTCATCTTGGAAAAGTCTTTCGCTTATCGATAAATGAAAAACTTTCCATAGATGAAATTAAATTAACACCTTTGAAACCTTTTGAACCGATTGCATCCATAAAGAGTGAGTTGATGAAGATGAGACATGAAGTGGAGGAAGAAAGGATGAGGTTGCAGATGGCAAGGGTTTGGCGTGTAGAGAGGGTGCAGAGGAAGCTTGTTGTTGCAAAGTCGATGATGAGATAGCAAGTATGCACCGCTGAACAAGCTTGATCGACCTTGAGGAATTCCTCGCCACCGAGGCAATAGTGTAGATGAAGAAATCCACAAGTCTGCAGAGGAGAGTGGTGATAGTCTAATTGCAAAGAAATGCCTTGGAATGCCGAAGGCCATGAGGAGCCATCATGAATATAATTACGTTGATTATAGAAAGGGGATTGGAGTTGTTTGTAACAAAAAGGGTGGATTTGGTGTAGATGACAGATGGTTATGGAGCACTGGGTTGCTCTGGACTCTACCACCTTGGCCAGATTTAAGCCTTTGTGAAGCTGACTGGATGGCCCTTGACATAGAGAAGGGAGCAGCAGCAATGTACTTAAGGAGGGCTGCAATGTTTGGTGGTATTGTAGGTCAGGAGGTTGTGCAAGCATGCTCGGGAAAATTCCATCCAGTTTATCAGTTCTTCTATATTGACTCTGTTGAATCTCTCTCTGTTGAACCCTTGGAATATGGTGATTTGAAGCCAGAGAGTACTATATATGCTGTACAAATCAGTATTTCTGGATCTAAGCTTCAAAAGGAACTGGAGCAGGCGAAAGTCTTTATGGGTGGTTCTGGGGCACTTGGTTGTGAATTCTTGAAGAACCTGGCACTAATGGGCGCATGACTGCAAGAATGTACATTGATTCCAGATGTGTATATTTCCGAAGCCACTTAGGAATCTGGGTTTTGGGTGCTAAATGCAATACAGATGACCAAACCTCACCTAATCGAGAACCATGGGCGCCCAGAGATCCACTCAAAAACAGGCAC
Organism: Dendrocalamus sinicus; assembly: GCA_036346575.1. Classification (NCBI taxonomy): domain Eukaryota; kingdom Viridiplantae; phylum Streptophyta; class Magnoliopsida; order Poales; family Poaceae; genus Dendrocalamus; species Dendrocalamus sinicus. The sequence continues at coordinate 5,098,816 of CM070653.1, read as the reverse complement.
CTATGTGCTTTGTACATTCATTTCTTCATAATATTGACCATTGTCTAACTCGGCTAGGTCCGAGTTTGAACGTTCATCGAGAAGACTCCCATTGAAGTAAATGCCTTCTGCCAAATCCTACCGGATATGCAATTGCATCAAGAAGCGCTAGGATCGGCTTAAGTGTGTTATTGAATGCCTCCATGGAGAGAAGTGCGAGACATTCCAAGATTGTATTACTTGGACCCGCTTAAGTTTGAGGACTATCTTCTCACCGTGTGAAGCGGTGATGTTCACATTTCCGAAGACTCAATGACCAACTCGGGTACTCCTTCTGGTTCGCTCCAAGGCGATCCCCACGGCCTCTGGAATTCACACCCACCGAACTAAGTCACTTAACTTGGTATTAATCGCTTCAATATTAAGGGCGAGACATTTGTAATACCCATACCTATCGGGCATTTACCTTCTCAAGCTTTACTAAGTCGTTTGCGCCCAAATTGGGAGTTGATGATATCAATGCCACCGCTATTAGAAACCGTGATCGGAAGGTTCTTTTATGTTGAACATTTCTAAGATGATCTCGACTGACAGTGCGATTCTTTGCCTTTGGTAGTGTATTCTCAAGGAGGTTGCGGTGGCAAGAGGGATCTGTATGCGAAGAATGTACAGAGTTCGATATTTGGAAGGGAAAGAAACAAGGGTCTGTTGAGAACGTTTTTGTGGTAACACTTTTGTTATGGTGGGTTTGGATCGCTTAACCACAAAGAATGCAACTCGACAAATGAGAGCGAGGTTGATGTCCGCTTAATCGAACAATGACCTTCTCTGTATTCCTGTTGTGCTTTTTGTTGCTCAATGCAGGATTGCCTCGATTTTCCCAAGCTTATTGAGGGTTTGAAGCTCCTGGCAAAGTTTGATTCTACAGTTCTTTGCACCATGGAAGAATCTGGTGAGAATATTATTACTGAAGCTGGAGAACTTCATCTTGGAAATTGCTTGAAAGACCTGCTGAAGAAGTTTCTTTGGAGGATGCTGATTTTATTGAGGAACATTCCCAGAATTGTATGCCCATACTATCATCCTGGGCTGCTAAAGACATGGAACTTGGCAAAACTTTTGCATGAGTTGTCAGTTTGGGGGAAAATGTACTGGGAGAATCATTCAAGGAGAATCTCGCTCAGGTTCAATTCCGGATTTCTATTCACCGATTATTAAATTCTGCTTCCCTGGTCAAAGCACTTGAGGACAAGTTTGCTGCTGAGGGGGAGGAAATGTCAGAACCTCAAGGATTACATCTGGGAGAGCGCTGCTCATTTTGAAGGTGATACCGCTTCGTCCGTTCGGTCCATGATATCCTACGGCCAGGATGTCCGCAGATCAACGGTCTACAGTCGTCTTGTTAATGCTGGTTTAGTTAATTAATGAGCTTCTTTACTTAGGTTTAAGGGGAGTGTTTAACTGAGTGTAATCTCCGTAAGGGGCTTAAGCTCAATTAGGGCTTGTACTCAAATACTCTGTTGCGAATGGAAGTAAAGCATATGCTATTTTGCCAAAATATCCTTAGTTCTTAGCAGTAGCAGTAGCGTACTTTACTCTCTTCCTCTCGTTTGCTTTCCTTTCCCCAGATTCCAATTTCTGAGATTTGCCTCAACTGGATCGGATTCATCCCGGGATCTGACAAAGGGGGACCTCGCGGAGGCCGAGCGGCTCTTCAAGGAGGTCCTGGCGGAAAAGCCGCTCCTCGTCCGGGCTCTCCATGTGGGTACACGCACTCTTTCTGATCTGTGCAGTAACTGCAGTTGTTCTTGTTGATATGATAATTTTATTATTCACATGCTATGATTATTGGTTTCTTTTTTCCTTGCTGGTGATAACACGTGGAAGAATTGAGGAACAAAATTGTTAGTGGTACTGTGGTAGTAGCAATTGCGACGTACCATGAGCATTGTTGCAATTTGCTACAATTGTCTCTCATCTATGCAAGGTTTGTGCTTGGAAGTCCACGCGAATGTCATTATAATGATCAAAATTCTCAAGAAGGAAAAAGGCAATTTGAATTTGTAATGTTTACCTTAGGTAACCAACATAGATGCTAGCATTTTCAAATGTAGGAGGATTTGTGAGTCCTACCATACAATGGTTTTTGGTTGCAATGTGTAGATTTGCACTGATTTAAGAGAGCACAAAAACTAGTTCGTTCCTTTTGTGAAGTTCAAATAGTTGTTTTTGTATGGACACTATGTAAAGAAGCTCTTCTTGTTTAGTATATATTTTATGACAACAGATACACAATTGAAGTAAAGGTTCGCAGAATTCACTAGGCAAATACAGTTTTAGTAGAGTTTTGATGTGAGTGCTGCAGTGGTCAGTGGAGCATGTTGTTCTTTTACCTGTTTGCTCTGCATTTGTATTTCAGGCTTTTGCTGTGTGCAACACTGCAACTAACTTATCTGATTTTATAACAATAATACATTATACATACTGTCATTCATTATCGATACTTGAGTCTTTTAGATTCATTATCGAAACTCGAGTCTTTTAGACTTAAACTCGCTCTTTACTATAGTCCTTTTTAATGTGATACTATGATCTATGAATACAGCTGATATGTTTCCTGATTCTCACATTTCACATTCTTGCAGGGACTTGCCCTGTGTATGCATAAAAGACTTGAAGGCCCCACTGTTTTTGAGATGCTGGAGAAAGCTTTGCAACTTGCGATTTCTGAGGAAAGGGTCCCAGAAGAGGACAACATAAAGCTTTTGATTGCACAGATGCATGTTGTCAAGGTAACAAATGACATGAGATTTCTGAAGCCATGATGGTTTTCGATTTCTAAATGAAAGTTTTGACTTTTGACACGCAGGGTCAGTTGGATGTTGCATCAGAGAAACTACAAAATCTTATCAACGAGGATCCTCGTGATTTTCGGCCTCATCTTTGCCAGGTACTCAACCATTTACGGATTCAATTTCTTCAAGTTACTTTTGTTCTGATCCTAATTGTGAACACTCTTTCTACGATTTTTTTTTGCAGGGCATTGTTTATGCACTTTTAGACAGAAAGGATGAAGCAGATGAGCAATTCGATACATATAGAAGCCTTGTGCCGGATGAATTCCCAGACAAGAGTTTTATTAATGATGTTATACTAGCAGCCAAAATGGAGTCAAAAGATCGGCTACAGAAGGACTTTGGATCTGAGTTTCTATCTTTTGGTAGTGCTAGATAGTTGCATATTGATGTGCACACAAGTGCAACAATGTTACAAGCAAAATGAAATGAAATAAAGATTAGTGGAGGAGCTGTGTCTCTCCTCTCCTATCACCAATTCCCCCCCATTACTTCTCGGTCCTTTGTCCCTTGCCACTGAAATATAACGAAGAGATGTGTTGTCGCTTGCCACTAAAATCAACTGGATGGATTGTTGGTTGTGGAAATATGTTTTTCGCGGGGGCTATTTCAAATCTGCTCGACGTATCTACCCATGATCTACACACCCTTCAATCATTTTTTTTATTTTTGTGTGTGTGAAAATGTATTATTTTTATGTATGGTTGGACTCAATTTTTTATAGATCCAAAAAAATGTGTAAATAATTTGTGTTTTTAAACCAATATTTTGTAGATTTTATTTTACCCTAATGTCTGAAGAAGAACATGTTCATATTGGCTTCTATTTCTAACTTCTGTTGGGAGAAGTTAGGAGTCAATAGGAACACTTGGCTTCTCCACTCCTGTCGCTTCTATCTCGTTATGGAGATATGACAAGGAATCATGGATATATCACACACCTCACTATTCTCATTTCCATCTCATGCACATATCTCTTCCTCACTTTCTTTACCGTTTGTCTTCTTTTTTAAAAGCAACTTCTTTTAATTATTATTATTTATTTTCGATAAAAACAGCCAAACACGAACCGGTAAAATGGCCAATATTCCCAAGCCGCTGCAACATCTGCGAGAACAACTTCCCAAAAGCACCGCCCGAAATCTTGGACGGAGGAAGAGGAGCCTCCGCAAGCAGGGGCGGATTTAGGCCCATGACAAGGTAGGCTTTAGCCCGAGGCGTGAAAAAATATGCAGTGTATAGCCTGAGTACTTTTAGCACAGCCCGGGATATTATTGCCAAGATCTAGCTCGGGTAGCCCACTCCGTCTCAGCTTATTCGCTGATTTGTAGAAGGAAGCTGCAAGCTTTGCAAAGCAAAGCCGAGTGGCCGCAGCCCAAGAGCCCACCGACTACATACTCGTGATGCTCGGCGGTGAGACGGTCCATACACTGCGAATTTGTGACGCAACCAACACGCCTCCTTGCGCCGCCTCCCGCCGCCTCGGCGAGCTAACCCCTTCTGCGCGCCGCCTCCGGCCCTCCTTGCGCCCCCTATCCTCGCGGCGCCGCCGCCGCCGCCTCCCACGCCGTGCCGCTTCTTTCGGCGTTGCCCCACCGACGCCGCGTCTCCCACGGCGCCTCTTCCGGCATAGCACCGAAGGCGGGATGCACCGAAACCTCGCGTCCTCCTCCGCGCCGCCGCCTCCCTCCTCCGCCCCCACCTCCACCGCCGTCGCTGCCGTTCCATGAACCCTAACGAATGCGATGCCAGCTCCCCCGCCGCAGCTCCCTCTCTTTCCGGGACACCGGCGCGCCTTCTCAACGGTCTACGGCAAGGAGGTGGACAAGGTGAACCGCAAGTTCGCGGAGGCGCGGGAGGAGATCGAGGCGGCCATTGTAAAGGCCTTGTCATGATCTCCTCGTCGCACACCTAAGGAAGTGTGTAACTCGCGTGGCAAAACGGGATGATCGTGTCTTGTGGGTAAAGTTGTACAACCTCTGCAGAGTGTATAATCTATCCTGGATAGCCGTGCCCACGGTCATGGGCATGCTGAGTAAAAGCTTTTCATGGATTAGATTTTGTTTTTCAAAAATGATTTTTGGAAACCTTGCGGGTGGATGGAATCCATGAGAGAGTTGCGCAGTGGAAGCGTGTGGATGGATGGAATCCATACGAGATCTTTTGGAAAAGATGGTCCGGGTGGGATGCCCGTGGATAGGTTGGTGTTTGGTCGGAGCCTGCACTGACGGTAATACTTTCAATTACAAGTAATGTTTTACTTATTGTATTAAATTCAGCAATTTCAATCTATCTACGGTATTTCGTTAAATGTTGTTTTATGCAAACTAACCCTATAAGCCTTCCATTGATGCCTTTATCATTATATTGCATTTCTCCGTGTGACTTGCGGAGTACAAGTTTGTACTCACCGTGCTATCTCCACACAGAGGAAGACGACGTCGACTACGGTGAAGACCGAACAGTAGGCCACGCCTTGCGCTTGTTTGCCTGTAAGGCGAGCTTGGCTTCGCTTTTCAGCCTTCGCTCGCAGATTATTTTTGCCAATGTGCAATGATGTAAACGCTGGCCATAAGGCCGTACCCTTTAAATTAAATAAATGTCATTATGCTTGGTATTTATCTTTGTTGTCCACTGTGTGCACTAGCTGATCCTGGACTAGTGCAATTTACACAAAGGATCCTGGAGTTGCTGCTCCGGGTTCCGACAAAGCACTATCTCGGCATCGAAAGCTTACGTCAGATAGTTTTGGCCATGCTGGGCCAGCTCCTCGAACTTCCGGTTCGTGATGGCAGTCATCTACATGTGTATAAGTTTACTACTGGTAAACATGCACGAAATAATTTACTGCAGGTAAATAAATGGTACAAAAGGTTCTCGCAATGTTTCATAATTTTCTATGCATTTTCTATAATTTTTACTGCTAATTTCAGTGATTAAAAGCAATTTAAACAATTACAATTAACCAAAAATAGTAAATAAATACAGAAAATAATACCGGCAGAAATAAATAAGCTTCAAATGCTAAAAATAATTCAAAATTCGGATTCCCGAGGCCCTTTTATGCTTGAATATGAATTTTTAGCGAATTGTGCAATTTCTGGGGATTTCTACGCAAATTTTTAGTTCAGAGAAAAATTCACGCAATTTTCTAATTTACTGAGGGGTTTTCTGCAAAATTCTAGATCTGCTCGTAAATTTGAGGGTTTATACATAATTTTCGGAACTACGAGGCCTTTTCTGCAAAATCCGGGACTCATACGCAAATTTTGAGGGCCTTTCGGTAATTTCTAATGCTTCGGGCGGCTTTTTGCAAAACAGCCAGCGCCCCTAGGCCCTTTTTCTTTTCGGCCTGACCGGCCTGCTTCGGTCAAAAACCCATTGGCCGGCCTATTTAGCCAGTCGGCCCACACGACCAGCTTAAGCCCCACAGGCTAGTGTTTCCCCTTGCCTTTCCTATTGTGGCAGTGGCGCTGCACCCGGCCCGTGCGGCCGGTTCGAGTGGCGGCGCTGTGGCGGGACCGGGCCGAACGCGTTCGAGGTAGCCGGTGCGGCGTGGCGCGGCTGCGGGCGCGCCCCGGCGGTGCGAGCGCGACCGAGGTGACCAGCGAGCGGCGGGAATCGGGCGACGGCTTTGGCCGAGGCGATCGAGGGCGGCAGCCGCGGGCGAGGCGGCGACACCTCGGGTGCAGCAATGGCTGTGGCGCGACCAAGGCCGGCGGTGTGGCGCCGCGCATCTCCCACGCACGGGCGCGGCGCGGCGATGTCTCGGCGCGCAGCGGCCGCGCTAGGCCGAGGCCGTCGGCGCGCGGCGGTGGCGCCATGCGGGCAGCTAAGCGGCGGCACGCGAGGAGAAGCCGAGGCGGTGGCGCGTGCTTGGGGCGATGCTGCTCAATCGCCGAGCGCGTAGCATGCGGCGCCAGCAGGAGGCGGCGCCGGCCGGCCGAGCAAGATCGCAACACCGTCGCGGTGCGGCGCGCCCCGCGCGGGCGCGGTAGGCTTGAGCAGCTGCCATGCGGCGGTGTCAGCTGCTAGCCGACGACTGGTGGCCAAGAGGGAGCGGCGGCGGATCGACGTCAGACCGGCGGCCGGTGGCAGGCCGACAGCTATACTTTCGTTTTTCTCTTTCTTTCACAGTGGCCGTGCATAAACCGAGCCGTGCCAGATTTTTCCTTTTTTTCCTTTCTTCTAATCTATAGTGCAATCAATATCTACCCTGTGATGCAATTTACCGATCGACATTGTGTCGGCGACTTCAGGTCTACTTGCGGTAGATTATGGCAGATTTGCACCGTAGATAGTCAATCTAGAACACGAAAAACTTTGAATTTAAAGCGATCTAGAAAATTCAATCTATTAGAGCTTTGATGATTTATCTTGATTCACCGAAGCAATCTCGTGCTGATAACGTGTTGAGAACCGTCGCTGGCGACCAGTCCGATCGATTCCTCTGTTTAGAACAAATCGACTCAATCACGGAAGACAGAATAATAGATTGAACACACAGAGAGAGGTAGAGAGAACTCCTGGTCTTTCTTTATTGCTTTCAATTGCATGAGTATAAAATCTGTCAATACGACTCCATATTTATAGTCTACAATGAGATGCCCACCATAGGCCAGGACTGCTGGCCCAGGCCTAGGTTTCCTAAGAGTAACTTGGGCTCCGAACCAAACCGGCCCTATAGAAGTATCTATTTGGATAAAACATGTTGGAGATCGGAGAAGTTTGTAGAACAGAATGCCCAAAAGAGGTCCGGGATTGCGAAAATTCTAGACTTGCCAAATATCTACGTAGGCCCACCTGAAAGAACCATTAAAGAAAGACCAAGCTTCTAGATCTTTCTCTGGAACAGCGATGCTTCATTGGTCCAAGCTTCCAAAGCCACATTCCAGAACCTTCCATCATATTCCAGAACACCCCCTCTCTCACAAGCCAATGCAAATCTATATAATAATATAAATCCCTCGCTACTCGCCACCTCTCTCCAGTCCAAGAAGCACAAGAACTCACTCGCCTACTCCAAAGCCAAGAAACCAACACCAAAACGAAGTGAAACGACCCTGCAATTTCAAAATTTTGAAACATTTTGAAACTTTTTGTGAATAGTATTTGAATGCAAAACCTTCCCAATTTGGCAACTTTTAGTGAACTTCCGCTTTCCATTTTGGGCTAATGCGCCATCCCTCTGCTCTGGCGTCGCTCACGCGCGGGCGCCTCTCCCTTTTCTTCCCGAAGCCACGGTCGCACGCCGTCGCCTCCCCGCGAAGGATTGCGGCGCCACGCTTCTCTCCTCTTGCGTCATCTCTACGCGCTGGCCCCACCAGTCAGCCGTAACGCCGTTTCGTTCTTCCCCCTTGGCGCGCCACCTCCTCGTGCCTATTCTCCCGCCGTAGCCACGCCCATCCCCTACCTTACTATTCCCGCCTCTCACAGGGTCAAGCGACCGTGCATTCGGGCAGAGGAGACCCGCCACCTCCCTCTCTCATATCCTGGAGAAGCTCTGGTACATTCCCCCTTTCTATCTGCGTGAGAAGAACGCGACCGAGGACGCCTCACTGTTGCCGCCGTCCTGCACTCGCTATATAAACGTGTGAACCCCACAGAGCTTCTTCTAGCATCCCCGTGCGTCTCCCAGAGCAGCCGATTGCATTATCATCGTCTGAGCCGCCGGTAATCGATGCCCCTGAGCCCGGTTAACCCTAGATGCAATATCATGATTTCGTCTACTATTTTTCAATTCCTTGCAATGCTATGATCCTTAGTAGATGCTAATTGCAGTGGTGTCTTCAATTGATCGATAGCATTAGTAGATTGCTCTGTCAACGAAGGTCGCCCTCGGCCGCAAAGGCCTCATCGTAGCTAGCTCAATGGAGCTGTTCTCGAGCTTCGCCACCCCTCATAATGTGATTTCTAGGTTCCTTAGATGGTAAAACCACAGCCAATTTGGCTCAAGCCCTACCGGAGTTCATGGTCACCACAGAGGAGGACGTTGTCTTCCCGGCTGCCGGCGACCGTCTCCATTCATCCTCCCCTCTCCATCAGTCCACAAATGGAATCCCAACTCGTAACCGTATCTTTCCGTAGAAGCCATTTCCCCGGAGCGTCCCTACCTTCACCGATTGGCCGTGGGCAGCGGACTCTGTTTTGCCGCCAGAACTGGGGGTCGGGAGGAAGACGATGACACTCCGTCGTCGATCTCGTTCCATCCGGCTGTCGGTTCGGGTTTGAATCTCAGCCGCCAACGCTTGCGCCTTCCCTCCATCCGAACGCCTGCGTCCGCCCCATCTGCTCCGTTGGCGCCTCCCGCGTGTCACACATCGGGCAGGCGTGCATGCGAGCGCTGGTCGCGCCGCATGGGCCGCATAAGCAAGCGGCTGTCTGGCCGCAGCGCGGTAAGGCCACGGGCCGACTGGCCCGTTTGGCCGTGCGAGAGGCCGGCTGGGTTGTACTATTTAACCGGGCCGAGCCAAACACTGTGCACATTATTTTAGGAAATTCTGAAAAATTCAGAAAAATCCCCAGAAATCCTAGAAAAATCCCAAATTTCCAAAAATACCAAAGATACATCATTTTGACCCATTTCACTTCCTGAGTCTAGATATACCTTCCATTCCACCAAATTCCATTTTTTTATAAATTTAAATTTCTCCCTCCTTGTCCAAAGTTAATTTTCTAAATCCAATTACCAAAAATCCAGATTTATCCTTTTGTCAAAGAAAATCACATTCTAATGTCCCTACATGTTTACTTGATATTTTATGCAGTTTAATTCTTTTTATTTAGATTATTTCTCTAGCTTGATTAAAATCAAGTTTAGATTTGTGTTATTTTATGTGTGACTTATGTTGTTATTTTATGTGTTTACGCTAGCTTCCGAGGTCGCTGAAGTATCTGTCCCTGATCAAGAGCCAGTAGCCCAGATCTATGATTTAGTGGAAATTCCAGATCAGCAAGGCAAGTTATATGTTTTTGATCATTTTGAATCCCGTGATATTTAAGGTAGTTAAATACAGTACTTTCATTAATGTTATTTGTGAAATGATATTTGCTTAAAATAAATGTTAGAATGACATGCTAATTAGATACAACCTACCACGGAAAAATGCCCTGCCTTATTTGATGGCCATATTCACCTTGACAACCTTAGTAAGAATTTAAATATTATACAAATGTATATAACGTCATCTCATACAACATTTTACACTACTAAGCGACTTTGGTTGCTGGCCGATAGAATTTAAAATGTATTGAACTTAGGTTGAAGAGGTTGTGGGGATCTGCGTGGCGGATTTCGCCCACCCCTTGACTCTAGAGTTGGACTTCGGGTAGAGGAATTGTGGGGCTCCGTGCAGCGGACTTCGCCCACTACTTTACCCGGGGATGGAGGCTGGTATGAGTTGGTGGTGGTGTGTGCTGTTGAGCACAGTGGAAGCTATGGTTGAGTGCCTCAGGTGAAAAATATAAGGACTAGAACCTTGTGCTAAGTAACAGACATAGCGATAGCTCAAACCACAGGAGTTGACTTGTCAACACTGGTTTAGTAGCTGCTCAATTCGATTGAAACTCTACAGGATGAGATGTCAGGATGTCGGGGAGTTAGGTAAGCTGCTGGGTACCTAACAACGGTAGTAGACACTTAAAACGGCTTAGAGGAGTTTTGTTTATGTTTGGCCATGACTGAGTGATGCTACCGGGTAGAGTCTACATAGAGAATTGAGCAGTGAAACGACTTGGCTTTCTTAACTCTGTCGCGGGAGTTAAGGGATCGTGTGTGTAAAGTTGAGCGACTCTGCAGAGTGAATTAAATGGTATTCGAATACGTCGTGCTTCTGGTTAATGAAGCTGTGTTAATTGGGCGAATCCAACAACAAGGCATAAGTAGGATTGTGATGATTTTAATGTAGTTAATGATGAACTTTGTTAATAAACCCCCTGATTTTAAGGAGCAAATGTTTTAAATTTTATTTGATTGCAAATAAAACTGCATCCACCAAATGTAATAGAACAAATATATTCCCATCCTTTGAATATCCTTGCATATAATAAATTAAGGTTTACCCCTGTAAATTGCTGGGTACGATTGTACTCATTACTTGCTAAACAAAATTATTAGAAGGCCAATACTATCAAGAAGATCCTGCTGAGGATGAAGCTCCTGAGGATCCAATTTACTCTGATGAAGATTGGTCTTAAGTTTTAGCTTACGTTCAGGCCGTTGATCCTTTGTAATGTATTGTGGTATGTGGGCTTATGCGCCCCGCTGTGCAAGACAATGTTGTCACTATATTGTAATAAAGTTGGATCTTTTGATGTAAGCCAGAAATGGGGGCGTTACAGAATGGTATCAGAGCAGGCTTGCTTGACTGTAGGTTGAACCTTAAGGGAAACTAGGAGAGCTGTTTTATAGCAAAACCTAATTCAAAATGGTAAAAAGAATTTACATAAAATATAAGCAATACTGCTGCAGTTACTTTTGTTAATACTATCTTCCTTGTCTTAGTTTAATTATGGCTTAAGTTTCGCATTGGCAAATGTTTTAAATTGGATTCTGTCTAATATCAAAATTTTTATTATCAACAGATGGTGCATTTTATCCACTCAGATCCAGACCAACTTGTGGGATGGCCATACCTGTTGTGGGTGATGCAACAATCTTTGGGGGCCACCAACTGGCATCGACCCGTGTTCCATTCAGTATCACGACACGGGCAAGATGGAAGCATCTCTTGGAAGGCGTGGGTGAACCTTGTTTCGCTCCCTGTATGTCCTGACAGGGAGAGGAGGTTTATAGGCAGAAGGATTGATGAGTGGGACGCCATCCAAGACGCCGCGAGGAATGCCGTGCTTCATCTCAGGCATTACTATGATCATGAGTTTGATGGGTCAGCGTTTGACCAAGTGGCTCAGAGAGGTCCCCGGGACGGGGCCTATATCACTCCTCAGCCCAGGGAGCAGGACGATGTACGCATGAAGGTTGCATCTAAGTACATTGTCCACCAAGAAATAATGTATTCTCGGGCCACCCAAGAATTGTACCAGTTGCGTAATCAGCTGGGTCAAGCTCGAGAGGAACTCTGAGAGCTGAGGCAAGAACACCTAGAGCTGAGGCAAGAGCTGAATAGAAGGAATCTGGTAGAGGTGGGTGAACTGTCGGCTTGTGGAGAGTCGCCAGCTTTTCCTGGAGGACCAGGTTTCATTCAGCCACTAGATGCTTTTGATGCACCTTTTGATCCATTTGCACCAGATGTACCAAGCCCACTCTATCCTCTAGTGGATCCTGACCAGCCAGGACCCTCACACCCCCAGTGGACCCTGAGGCACCAGGGCCCTCTCAGCCATGTCGTCGCCTTACTGCTCCGGATTACCGTGCCTTGTTCCAGCCGGCTCTTCCTTGTGAGCCGCCGGCTGGGAATAATGATGCAGGAGGGCAAGCTTCCAATGCATATGATGATGATGATGATGGTGATGTTGATGAGGACCCTGAGGAGATTATTCGCTACATTTCCAGTAACCCACCAACCGAGGGTTGGTGAGCGGTTGCAGATCTCAGTACACAGCAGGACTTTTGGGAAAAGTGATAGTTAGGCTTTTGGAAAAAGTAATGGTAGTGGTAGTGGTAGTAGTAGTGATAGTAGTAGTGGTAGAGTAGTGAAGAACCCTTAGCTAGTGTGTAGTTGTGCTTTTGCAATGTAAAGAAAGTTGTGTAAGAACTCTAAGTAGTTGTTTCCAGCTTGTACATTATATAATGTAATGAATGTATAATTACCTCTGTTGCTTTGCTTGTTAATAAAGTCTTTGTCATTTTGTTTTAAAGTATTCCCTTTCTTATTTATTCTAATTCTTGCCCCGTTCACCCTCAATTTGCCTAAAATCAATTTCATGCCTATTTAACAGTAAGTTTTAAGGAAAGCCATTGTAAAGTTAACTCCAACTCGTTAAATGCAGAAATAAAATGTCAGGAAAAGAACCCAATCCCGGTAATCAACCCGCAAGCCAGGATAGCAGTACAACAAATCAAGATGCCATTGCTAAAATCTTAGCCATGATTGAACAAAATCGACACCAAGCGGAAGTGAATCAATCAAGATTACTGAAACAGCAGTCCAAAATGTTAGAACAAATTATGATGCGAACCACTCCCTCAAGTGGTTCACCAGGAATGGTCTTAGGAGGAACACAGTCTGCTACAAGGTGGACTGATTTTCAAAAAACTAGACCTTCTGTGTTCTCCACTTCGTCTGATCCCATGGCTGCTGAAGACTGGCTAAAAGACATTGATAGGAAACTGAAAACAATACAATGTGATGAGAAGGAGAAAGTATTATATGCAACCCACCAACTTCAAAGGCAAGCTGCCTCCTGGTGGATCAATTATCAAGCCATGCACACTGAACAGGACATATCATGGAAAGAGTTTGATGAAGCTTTTCGTAAGGCTCATATTCCTGATGGTTTGATTCAAGCCAAGCATAGAGAATTTTTAGCATTGAAGCAAGGAGGAAAAACTGTAATGGAATATTTACATCAGTTTAATGAATTGTCCAGATATGCATCCCGATGATGTTAAGACAGAAGATAAGAGGATGGAAAGATTTAGAGCTGGTTTACAGAGATCCTTGAAGTATCATATCTCAGCAACACGCTTTAAGGATTTATCAGACATGGTGGACTGTTTACTCACCTCAGAAGAAGCCAGAGGAGAAATGGAGGAATCTAGAAAAAGAAAGGCAGTACAGAGGCCACCTGCATCATCATCTAGCACACAGAAGTTGAAAACTTGGACACCATCTCAAAACAGACAACCAGCTACTCGCCAAGTAATGTTGATACCCAGACAGCAGTCTAATACCTCTCAATCAGGCAGTAGGTTTCAGGCACAAGCAGTCAAATGCCATGTGTGTGGTGGAAATCATTATGCAAACAACTGCCCCAAGAAGAATAATGCCTGTTTTCACTATGGACAACTGGACACTACAGAGACCAATGTCCAAAAAGGAATTTACCTTCTGAAGTGGCAAAAGCTCAAGTAAGCACACAACAGCAGAATGTGAAGTCAATAATCTTGCAACCCAGGTCTACTGCGCCTACTGGGAATAATTCTTCATCTGGCAATCAAGTTGGAAAAGGCAAAAGCATAGGCAATTATATTCTTCAAGCCAGAGTGAACCACATCTCAGCAGAAGAAGCTGCTGGGGCAAATGACATTATTGTAGGTATGTTTCCAGTAAATTCCATACCTGCATTAGTTTTATTTGACCCTGGTGCTACACATTCATATATATCCCTGGAATTTGTTACCAAGCATCAATTATCAGTAGTGCCTTTACCAAAGCTTTATGCCATTCAAACACCTGGAATTAAAATGGGATCTCGTTTTGGGTGTGGTGATTTGACATTGGAAATCCAGGGATTAACATTTAAAGCAAATTTGTTACTGTTAGATATGAAAGGGTTAGAAATTATATTGGGAATGAATTGGCTCACCAAAAATAAAGCTATAGTAAGATGTGAGACCAAAACAGTAACCCTAACCGGTGAAGAAGGCCAAGAAATAGTAGTACACACTAATCATGAGTTGCTTCAAAGGATGAAAGGATGTGTACACAGTGCCTTAGCAAAGGAAGAGATACAAGTGCCAGTAGTACAAGAATACCCTGATGTGTTTCTTGAAGAGTTACCTGGCAAACCCCCTGATAGACAAATAGAATTGGCAATAGAATTGGTCCCAGGAACCCAGCCAATTACCAAACATCCATATAGAATGTCAGCAATGGAGTTAAAAGGATTAAAAAGACAACTGGATGAATTAAAGGAGAAAGAATTCATACGTCCAAGTGTTTCACCTTGGGCAGCTCCAGTGTTGTTTGTCAAAAAGAAAGACGGAAGCCAAAGGATGTGTGTAGACTATAGAGGATTGAATGCAGTAACAATTAAAAACAAGTATCCATTGCCAAGAATAGATGACTTGTTTGATCAACTCAGAGGTGCAAAAGTATTCTCAAAAATCGATCTGCGATCGGGTTATCATCAATTGAAAATCCGAGAGCAAGATCGAGAGAAGACAGCATTCACCACCAAATATGGACTTTATGAGTTCACCGTAGTACCTTTTGGATTGACCAATGCACCACCATACTTCATGAACCTCATGAACTTGGTATATATGGAACAACTAGATAAGTTTGTGATAGTATTCATTGATGATATACTCATTTATTCAAAGAGTGAAGAAGAGCACAAAAAACACTTGCATGTTGCCTTAACCAAGCTCAGAGAGAATCAATTGTATGCAAAGTTTAGTAAATGTAATTTCTGGATGAAAGAAGTTGCATTTTTGGGGCACATAATCTCAGAAGAAGGAGTTAAAGTAAATCCTGAGAAGATCAAGTCCGTTATGGAATGGAAGCCACCAACCACTGTAACTGAAGTGAGAAGCTTTCTGGGATTGGCGGGTTATTATCGCCGATTCATAGAAGGGTTCTCAAAGATTGCCCATCCACTTACTCAATTGCTCAAGAAAGACAAACCTTTTGAATGGACCAATAACTGTGAAGAGAGTTTTCAAGAACTGAAGATCAAGTTGACTACTACACCAGTTTTGATACTCCCAGATCCAGGAAAAGACTTTCAAATCTATTGTGATGCCTCTAAACAGGGATTGGGATGTGTGTTAATGCAAGAAAGAAAAGTGGTAGCTTATGCTTCAAGACAGCTACGACCCCATGAAGAGAATTATCCTACACATGATCTGGAGTTAGCTGCTGTAGTTCATTCATTGAAGATATGGAGGCATTATCTGCTGGGTAATCATTGTGAGATATTTTCACATCATAAGAGCCTGAAATATATATTCACCCAACCTGACTTGAATTTGATACAACGAAGATGGTTAGAACTGATCAAAGATTTTGATATAGATTTACAATATCATCCAGGCAAAGCGAATGTTGTAGCAGATGCATTGAGTAGAAGAGTTTATCATAGCTTGGTCAGTGAATATGATCAACCATTACATTTGGTAACAGAAATGCAGAAACTGAATCTGACAGTTGTTGAACAAGGGATGTTAGCGACACTTGAAATCCAGTCATCATTGGCCGATCAGATTAAAGCAGCTCAATTGGAAGATGAAGAAACACAAGAACTTAAGAAGAGTAGTCAAGAGAAGAATTCAACTGAGTTCAGTGAAAATGAACAGGGGATATTAACATTTCAAGGTAGATATTGTATACCAGATAAGATGGAATTAAAGGATTTGATCTTATCGGAAGCTCATTCTTCCCAGTTTTCAATACATCCTGGAGGAACCAAGATGTACAAAGACCTGAAGAAAAGATTCTGGTGGAGTTATACGAAAAAGGAAATAGTAGAGTATGTAGCCTAATGTGATGTTTGTCAAAAAGTGAAGATAAATCATCAGAAGCCTTCTGGTCTACTACATCCATTACCAATTCCAGAATGGAAGTGGGATAATATTGGAATGGATTTTATCATAGGACTACCCAAGACAAAAGAGGGATATGATGCTATTTGGGTCATTGTTGATCGATTGACTCAAGTAGCACATTTCCTTCCCATCAAACAAACATATGGGAAGGATTGCGGCGCCACGCTTCTCTCCTCTTGCGTCATCTCTACGCGCTGGACCCACCAGTCAGCCGTAACGCCGTTCCGTTCTTCCCCTTTGGTGCGCCACCTCATCGTGCCTATTCTCCCACCGTAGCCACGCCCATCCCCTACCTTACTATTCCCGCCTCTCACAGGGTCAAGCCACCGTGCATTCGGGCAGAGGAGACCCGCCACCTCCCTCTCTCATATCCCGGAGAAGCTCTGGTACATCCCCCCTTTCTATCTGCGTGAGAAGAACGCGACCGAGGATGCCTCACTGTTGCCGCCGTCCTGCACTCGCTATATAAACGTGTGAACCCCACAGAGCTTCTTCTAGCATCCCCGTGCGTCTCCCAGAGCAGCCGATTGCATTATCATCGCCTGAGCCACCGGTAATCGATGCCCCTGAGCCCGGTTAACCCTAGATGCAATCTCATGATTTCGTCTACTATTTTTCAATTCCTTGCAATGCTATGATCCTTAGTAGATGCTAATTGCAGTGGTGTCTTCAATTGATCGATAGCATTAGTAGATTGCTCTGTCAACGAAGGTCGCCCTCGGCCGCAAAGGCCTCATCGTAGCTAGCTCAATGGAGCTGTTCCCGAGCTTTGCCACCCCTCCTAATGTGATCTCTAGGTTCCTTAGATGGTAAAACCACAACCAATTTGGCTCAAGCCCTACCGGAGTTCATGGTCACCGCAGAGGAGGATGTTGTCTTCTCGGCTGCCAGCGACTGTCTCCATTCATCCTCCCCTCACTGTCAGTCAACAAATGAAATCCCAACTCGTAACCATATCTTTCCGTAGAAGCCATTTCCCCGGAGCGTCCCTACCTTCACCGATTGGCTTGGGCAGCGGACTCTGTTTTGCCGCCAGAACCGGGGGTCGGGAGGAAGACGATGACGCTCCGTCGTCGATCTCGTTCCATCCGGCCGTTGGTTCGGGTTTGAATCTCAGCCGCCAACGCTTGCGCCTTCCCTCCATCCGAACGTCTGCGTCCGCCCCATCTGCTCCGTTGGCGCCTCCCGCGTGTCACACATCGGGCAGGCATGCGTGCAGAGCGCTGGGCTGCGCCCGCATGGGCCGCAAGCCAAGCGGCCTGTACGGCCGTGCGCGCGGTAAGGCCGCAGGCCGACTGGCCCGTTTGGCCGTGCGAGAGGCCGGCTGGGTTGTACTGTTTAACCGGGCCAAGCCAAACACTGTGCACATTATTTTAGGAAATTCCGAAAAATTCAGAAAAATCCCCAAAAATCATAGAAAAATCCAAAAATACCAAAGATACATCATTTTGACCCATTTCACTTCCTGAGTCCAGATATACCTTCCATTCCACCAAATTCCATTTTTTATAAATTTAAATTTCTCCCTCTTTGTCCAAAGTTAATTTTCTAAATCCAATTACCAAAAATCCAGATTTATCCTTTTGTCAAAGAAAATCACATTCTAATGTCCCTACATGTTTACTTGATATTTTATTAGTTTAATTCTTTTTATTTAGATTATTTCTCTAGCTTGATTAAAATCAAGTTTAGATTTGTGTTATTTTATGTGTGACTTATGTTGTTATTTTATGGGTTTACGCTAGCTTCCGAGGTCACTGAAGTACCTGTCCCTGATCAAGAGCCAGTAGCCCAGATCTACGATTTAGTGGAAATCCCAGATCAGCAAGGCAAGTTACATGTTTTTGATCATTTTGAATCCCATGATATTTAAAGTAGTTAAATACAGTACTTTCATTAATGTTATTTGTGAAATGATATTTGCTTAAAATAAATGTTAGAATGACATGCTAATTAGATATAACCTACCACAGAATAATGCCCTGCCTTTTTTGATGGCCATATTCACCTTGACAACCTTAGTAAGAATTTAAATATTATACAAATGTATATAACGTCATCTCATACAACATTTTACACTACTAAGAGACTTTGGCTGCGGGCCGATCGAATTTAAAATGTGTTGAACTTAGGGCGAAGAGGTTGTGGGGATCCGTGCGGCGGATTTCGCCCACCCCTTGACTCTAGAGTTGGACTTCAGGTAGAGGAATTGTGGGGCTCCGTGCGGCGGACTTCGCCCACTACTTTACCTGGGGATGGAGGCTGGTATGAGTTGGTGGTGGTGTGTGCTGTTGAGCACAGTGGAAGCTGTGGTTGAGTGCCTCAGGTGAAAAATATAGGGACTAGAACCTTGTGCTAAGTAACAGACATAGCGATAGCTCAAACCATAGGAGTTGACTTGTCAACACTGGTTTAGTAGCTGCTCAATTCGATTGAAACTCTACAGGATGATATGTCAGGATGTCGAGGAGTTAGGTATGCCGCTGGGTACCTAACAACGGTGGTAGACACTTAAAACGGCTTAGAGGAGTTTTGTTTATGTTCGGCTGTGACTGAGTAATGCTACCGGGTAGAGTCTATGTAGAGAATTGAGCAGTGAAACGACCTGACTTTTTTTAACTCTGTCGCGGGAGTTAAGGGATCGTGTGCGTAAAGTTGAGCAACTCTGTAGAGTGAATTAAATGGTATTCAAATACGCCGTGCTTCCAGTTAATGAAGCTGTGTTAATTGGGTGAATCCAACAATAAGGCATAAGTATGATTGTGATGATTTTAATGTGGTTAATGATGAACTTTGTTAATAAAACCCTTGATCTTAAGGAGCAAATGTTTTAAATTTTATTTGATTGCAAATAAAACTGCATCCACCAAATGTAATAGAACAAATATATTCCCATCCTTTGAATATCCTTGCATATAATAAATTAGGGTTTACCCCTGTAACTTGCTGGGTACAGTTGTACTCATTACTTGCTAAACAAGATTATCAGAAGGCCAGTACTATCAAGAAGATCCTGCTGAGGATGAAGCTCCTGAGGATCCAATTTACTCCGATGAAGATTGGTCTTAAGTTTTAACTTACGTTCAGGCCGTTGATCCTTTGTAATGTATTGTGGTATGTGGGCTTATGCGCCCCGCTGTGCAAGACAATGTTGTCACTACATTGTAATAAAGTTGGATCTATTGATGTAAGCTTGTGCTGTTGTGATAATCATTCGTAACTACGAATGTCGTAACTGTTCACCTTGTATGATTACGATGTTCCGTACCGTCCCCAGAAATGGGAGCATTACACGAAGAGGGATCGATCGATCGATGGACGTGAGGATGTTCGGGTTCGTGACGCTGGAGATGTCGGCACTGCAGCACCTGCTGGACCACGTCCACGCCGACGAGGCAGCTGCGGCGGACAAGGTCAGCGGGAGCGCGGCCACGGCCACGCGCGCGCCATGGCAGCCACCCCCGCGGACGTGAAGGAGCTTCCAAGCACCTACGCGTTCGTGGTGGACATGCCGGGGCTGGGCGCCGTTGACGTCACAGTGCAGGTGGAGGACGACCGCACGCTGGTCATCAGCAGGGAGCAGAGGCGTCAGGAGGAGGAGGCGACCGGCACCCTATGTAGCACGGACACGGATACGTCGACACGACACCGACACGGGAATTCGTCGTTTTCCCAAAAAGACCGATACGGCGACACGGCTATATATATTTAAATAATAAATAAATTATATATATATATATGTATTATTTTCTAGTTTCTAGTTTCTAGTTTCTACATGCTTATTAAACTGCAATAATGTAAATTGCAAACTTGTAATTTGTAAAGTGTATACTCGGAATATGTACCTCATGAATTGTTTTGTTAATCCTGACTACTGACGACAATTGTTGATGTGAATACCATTTTGAGAAAGAATTCCATTAACCTGGAAAAAATAACATGATCAGATCGACAAGACTACAAAATGACATGTATATTTGATTCTTTAACAATTAAAGCAATGGACTAATAGAGCAGCAACCCAACAACAATTGATAATTGATAAGGATAAGCGATAAATATTAAGAAATACCCAAGTTCAACCATAGAAACTGAAATGTAGAGTACAACCATTCAACCAAGAGCAAATATCCACTATCCAACATAGGATAGGAGTGGTTTAACTTAAGATTCATCACAAACTCAAATTCTAATAGCAAGACTACTAGACTAGTTTAAAGACAACATGAGACTCCTAGACTTCAAGTTCATCCTCATTTTCTTCTTGGATCATTGCAATAGGCTCATCTTCAAACAGCACACCCTGCAACTCTGGTTCTTCAAGAGAGAGCTGAGCAACCTCTAGAATGCCAACACCAGTTAGAGATTCAAAGCTATCTCCTCCTACATCCCACATTCTAGTTGTCCCTGTTTTATATGATTCTGTTCTTCTTGAGAGAAGTCTTAAATTGTTATGCACAAATACCAAATCTTCAGCACGCTCAGGAGTTAATTTATTTCTTCTCATGCTATTGATGAAGCTATATGTGCTCCAGTTTCTTTCACAACAAGAAGATGAGGCCGGTTGGTTAACCAATTTGAGAGCCAAACTTTGTAGCACAGGTACGGATTGTCCATGATTTGCCCACCAATTCATTGGATCAAGGATCCATCTATCATAAATAGAATCGAAGTCATTGAATTCTCCAGAACAAGTGGAAAATCTTGCATATTCTTCTTTCACTTTCTTGAGATCGTCAAGGAGAGGGAAGAACTTTTTGAAACACTTCATTCTCATTTGTGAAATCTCAAGATCCTTGTGTGGGGGTACACGGCCAACAACACCTTCTTGGTTGATCCATTTGTCACTATAATATCTACAAACAAAAATGGATTATAATATCTAGTAATCTACAAGCAAAAGCAAAGGAAAAACGAAGATTTATAATTTACCTTGGATTAAGTGAATGTGCCAAACAATGGAGTGGAGTGTTGCCTTTTGCCCAACGATCAATCAATATGCGATGAACAACCTCATAAAAGCAAGACTCCTCATTTTCTTCCTTACCTTCATGCCTATATATCACTTTCTTCACAGTCTCAATCATTGTATCCCACATCTCATAAATTAGATGAAGGCATGGTGTGTCGGTGTCCACCACACGTATCATTTCATAGATTGGCTTAGTGAATTCAACAATGTAGTTCACCTTGTCCCACCACACTTCATTAAGTACTAGGTCTCTAATGTTTTGTGCCATTCCTCTATTGTCATCTCTATATGTCTCCCATTTGTCACTAATCACCATATTTTGGAGTGCCCTCTTGATCATGCAAAACCGCTTCAACATAACTACAACTGAAGCAAACCTCGTTTCAGCAATAGCAAGTAACTTTAGTTTGCTAAACTCATTGAACATTGATAGCCTCATGCCATGGTTCATTATAAAATTCTTGATCATATTAGCATCTGCAGCAATCTCAGTTATCCAATGGCACTCACCAAAGATTACTTCTTCCTCATCAGTTCTTGGCATTTTAGCAGCACAAATACTCTTGAGAGCAAGATTGAGCGTATGAACAACACATGGAGTCCAAAAAATATGAGTGTACTTTTGTTCAACAATCAAACCCGCACCTTTGCAATTTGTAGCATTGTCAGTGATGACTTGGACAACACTTCTTGCACCCACTTCTTCAATAACAGCAATCAACTTCTCAGAAATGTACTCCTTTGTCTTTACCTCGCCTTCTGCATTGATAGCTCGCAAGAACATCGGTGCACCCTCAGAAATAGCAAGAAAGTTAATGAGAGGTCTTCTCTGTGCATCTGACCATCCATCTGAACAAATGGTGACACCCTTTTCAGGCCATGTGCTCCGCGTATGCTCCAATAAGGTCTCAATGTGAGTCCTTTCTTGTTGAAGAAGTGTAGTCCTCAACTTGTTGTACCCAGGTGGGACATAACCAGAAAGGTTATTGTTTGCAGCAAAGTTATAAGATTGTTGAAAATGTGGATTTCTTGCTAGATTGAAAGACAATCCTGTCAATTTCACATAACCAAAATTAGTTGAATGCAAATTGCAAGTTGGATAAAATTGAAACAATGATTGAAACTTGATTGCATACCTCCAGAATAAAACATCCTTGCAATTTGTGCATCCAATTGATTGCGCAAATCCTGAGCCCAAGCTTTCTCTAATGCTGAAGGAGGTCCCCTCCGCCTCTTAGTTCCCAACATAGCCGAGTCCATACTTGAGGACGAAACACTAGCACTAGCACTAGCAACGCTACCCATAGTTGATGGTGGCAAATGCACATTTCTTGGCTTTGTTTTTGCTTGTTCTTCCTCAGCCTTTGCAACTTCATTTTTAAGCTGAGCAAGAATTGGTACTGTCACCCTAGGACATATGTTACATCCACCATTAGTAATTTTCAGCAGGTGTGCTTTGACTCTAGAGTAGCTACTAGTGCCAACATATTTGCAATACTTGAATCTCCATTTCACATTCCCTCCCCCTTGACCACCTCTATCTAGAATATCAACATGATTCCACAATGGAAGCTTTGTCCTATTGTTGCTTGTATTTTCCTCCTCTCTAGCATTAGAATTAGAGGCTTCCATCTAAACAATCAAGAATAAATATTAATCGTGTACTGCACCTAAACTCTACGGCATGGACATCTAAAAAATCTAACTGCGCCGACTGCATCAAACTCAAGCTTATGGATTCCTGTACCTACTTCATCTAAACCGACGGCATCTAAACAGCTAAACCTCTGCGCCGACTGCATTCTGCATCTAACCGGCGCCCATCTCGGCCATTCGGCTATGGCTACTCATACCTGCGAGGGGTGGAGGCCGACGGCGGCGCGGGGGAGCGTCGGCGGCCCGGGGAAGCGTCGGCGGCGGGGAGCGGCGGCGGCCGGGAGCCTCGGCGGCGCGGGGAGCGACGGCGGCTGGGAGCGCGGCGGCGCTGGGAGCGCGGCGGCGCTGGAGATCTCGGCGCTGGGAGCGACGCGGCCGGGAGCGACGGCGCCCGGGAGCGTCGGCGGCCGGGAGCGGCAATGCCGGGAAGCTCGCGAAGACCGGCCGCGTCTGGCGGCGAGGCACGTGGGGAATGGCGAGGTGAGGCGCCCACGCGTGCTCTCGGGTGGGTTAGGGTTAGATGGTTACGGGTGGGCCAGCTCTCTCCTGGGCCGGATGTAGGCCGGGATGTGTCTTGGGCTGTGTCCGATGCGTGTATTTATCGTGTCCGATGCGTGTCGGGAATTTTAGCAATTAAAATTAATTCTAAAATTGCCCGATACGTCACCGACACGTGTCCGAGCCGTGTCCGTGTCGTATCCGTGTCGGACACGGATACGGCGGTTTTGACACGTGTCCGTGCTACATAGCTGGCACCAAGTACCTGCGGATGGAGCGGCGGATGGGCAAGCTGATGCGCAGGTTCGCGCTCCCGGAGGACACGGACGTGGGGAAGGTGTCGGCGGTATGCCGGGACGGCGTCTTGACGGTGACTGTGGAGAAGCCGCGCGCGAGGCCAAGAAGCCAGAACCATCCAGTCAAGATCGCTCGGTGACACGGCATGCAATGAGGGTCTCGATCTGTCGCCGCAAGTCTCAATAGTCACACCACCACCACCACCACTACCAGATGCTACTTTGTTTACAAGTATCTTGGTTTGTGTTGTTGTTCTTGTCCGGATCGGATGGGTGTCGCTTAGAGGATTTTTTGTACGGATAATCCATTTTTTATTCGAAATTACAGAAATATACCCGCGGGAAAATTTTTTACAAAAATAGGCTCCATCGCCTAATGGTTGGGCGATGGAGCCTTCGCCAACCATTGGGCGACTTTAATTCAGTCGCTCTACCCTCGGGCGACTGCATCTAGTCGCCCAACCATTGGGCGACTTTCATGCAGTCGCCCAATGGTTGGGCGACTGCACTCAGGACCCCGTGAATGTTTTAAATTTTGTCAATTTTATAGTTTTAAACTGGTAAAAAATTTGCTGAAGTTGTAATAAAAGTTTATGCTCATTGTATATTGTAGGAGTGTAAAAAATTTTGGGAAACTTTTTTTAGGAACAAATGACAATAGAACAATTGGTACATACGATGGTAAGTAATATTTTGATTTAGTGAGAATTTGGAAAGTGCATCAAACCTTCGCCAAAAAAAGTGAAAATTGGTGGAGCTGTTCTTCATACATCCAACAGCCTCTAGAAAAAAATTTGAGCAATTTCGGCTACAGGATCAAAAGTTATAGCAGTTTCCGTCTGTTTCCGACACACCTTCAGTAAAACGGGCATAACTTTTGCATACGGTGTCCGTTTTCGACGTTCTTGTACTCGTTGGAAAGCTAACGACGAGCCCGATCCAAAAAACGACCAGCTTGCGCCTGTCGCCCTCCAAGACCCCGAAAATCGGCCATCTTTGGACCTAAACCTGCATCGTAAGTTTTTAGTTTCTGTTTTGCCCTTTTCTTGGTCTTCCTTTCGAATTTGGATTTTGCTTCAACTGAAAAGTTGTAGATCTCGTCGAAACCTTTGAAATGAGTATATATAAGCCATATACAACTTTGCTATTTTATCTTTTCAGACTAGTTGTTTATATTGCATCGGTATATAAAACTTGTGATAAAGAGTATTACAGACGGTTTGTATGTAGAACCGCTCGTGATAATCTGACCGCTGGGCCCGTCTATCCTCCTCAACCCAATCCTAGCCCAGAGACACGAATTCTCAATAATATTAAAATATCACTTACCATCGTATGTACCAATCGTTCTACGGTTAATCGTTCCTAAAAAAAATTTCCCAAAATTTTTTACACACCTATAATATACAATGAACATAAACTTTTATTACAACTCCAGCAGATTTTTTACCAGTTTAAAACTACAAAATTGAAAAAATTAAAACATTCACGAGGACTTGAGTGCGATGCGCCAATGGTTGGGCGATCGCATTTAAGTCGCCAATGGTTGAGCGATCGATGCGATCGCCAACGGTAGAGCGACTAGATTAAAGTCGCCCAATGGTTAGCGAAGGCTCCATCGCCCAACCATTAGGCGATTGGAGCCTATTTCTGTAAAAAATTTTCCCGCGGGTATATTTCTGTAATTTCGAATAAAAAATGGATTATCCGTACAAAAAATTCGTCGCTTAGATGTCTCTTGTGTGGGTGAATGATAATGTGCTGCTTATTATGTTTGAACGAACCTACGTTTGATTTTGCATACAAAAGGAGAATGGATCTGCGCTTGGTGCAAACTATGTCGAAAGCAGAGTAATTATGGGTGCTAATCCAAGAAACCCGGGCTGTTGCCTGCTAACCTTCGTGCTTGCACCAAGGAAATGTGGTTAGGGGCCTGTTCTGCTAGTTGACACGGACAAATCCATGGAAATGTTCATGCTACTCTTAACTTTTTGGATCCGGACTCGTAATTTCTTGAATGTAAGAAATCTCCGCTGCATTCACACTCGGTCAGGACTTTGAATTTGCATTTTACTGGGCTTTCTATACTTGATCGACCCCGCCGTTTCCTAACAGGGCTGAGCTGGCACATGGTCGGTCCGATGTGGATCCAGATGGGCACACGTGTGCATACTTTGACCTGCTCACATGATGTCATCAACAGTAATAAAAGGCGGTGACACCACACCCCCACCTCCTAATACTGTCGAAGGAACTTCTCTTGATCAGGCCCCATTTCATCTCCATAGGATCAGTCTTAGATAGACTGCACGTGGCGCACGAGCACAAATATCCGCGCAAGACCCTCTCCCACCTTCTTTTCTCCCCTAGCCCCTGTCAGCTGCAGATCGCGGCGTTGACCTGTCGGACTCTTCGCAAGGATTCCTTTCACCGCCGCCGGCACCTCCGCGTCACCTCCTCGAGAATCCCTGCCCCGAGGCCTGAAGTGGCCGTGGTCGTGGCGTCGTGGTCGAAGTACCATTGTCGTGGCGCCGTGGTTGAAATGGCCCACAACCACGACCACGACCATGGCCACTTCAATCACGGCGCCATGATCACGCCACTTCGACCACGGCTTGGGCATATGGAGTGTGCGCAAGGCGGCAGCTGAGCTAAGGGGGGAGGTGGGGAAGCTGAACTCGGCTGATGCCAGTGCCGATTCTTGGGGCGGGGATGGCGGGGATTCTCGGGGAGGCGACGCGGAGGTGCCGACGGCGGTGGAGAGAATCCTTGCTTGGCCGCTGGCAGGTCGACAATGCAGTCTGCGACTGACGGGGGCGGACGTGCCATCAGTGGGGAGAGGGGGAGGGAGATTTCTGGCTGCACTCGTTTTGGGGGGGGGGGGAGGAGGTGGGAGAGGGCCTTACACGGAGATTCATGCACATGCAGCCTATCCAAAACTGACCCCATAAAGATGAAATAGAGAAGTGGAAGAGCAAGAAGGCCATCGGTGTGCGCTCAGATCTGGCACGAGCACCACAGCTCTGGCGCTGAACATGCCATAAAAGGCATCTTCGGCGAAATCGAATGGATGCATCCCGATCTGGGGTTTATTCTTGTTCAATTCTTGATCCTGCTGTCCTGCGGAGCTTCTCAGCTAACTGCAAAAGATTCAGTACTATCCAGGTTCTATTCTTCCAACGACATGTGACCATCCATGAGCTCCGCTAAAGATTTCTGCCACCATCCGTCGCAACCGGCTGCTTCACCGGTTTTTGACTGGTTACCGGTTTTAAACCACTTAAATTCAAATTTTGAATCACAAAATTCGTATGGATTTTTCATGAGTTCTAGAAATGGATTGAGTAGTTTCGAATACGAATACGGATATGAATATTCTCGAATACGAATGCGAATACGAATATTCTCAAATACAGATACGAATATTCTCAATACGAACATTTTCGAATACAGATTTTGCTTACCACATTCGCGTTTTCTTGGATACGAATATCGGACAAAACGAATTATCCATTACCGTTTTCCACCCCTATGGACGAAGCTGTAGGCGAGGAGGCAGGCGAGCACAACGAGGCGAAGGCCAGAGCCGCACGCCGGCCAGGTCGAGTAGTGGGTGCGGGAGTGCTTTTCCTGGCTGATTTGACGGCTCTGAGTCGTTGGTCGGCTCGGCTTTTCCTTTGCAGAATTTATATCTGTCGTGTGTTCATGTGCTCAAAATGGCTTATTTTTAGTGGCTTATGGCTGAAAAGCACTGTAGCTGGCTGAAAAAGCACTGTGAGGCTTATTTAGTATAATTAAATTTAAAAAAAATTAAAAATAGAAAAAACATATTAGCCCATCACGCATAATGCAAACAAATACGAGAAAAAAGAACTAGCAAAAAAGCTAAAAAAAGCCAAAAGTTTAGAAAAAGACGAAATTTATGAATAGTGAAAAATAAGCCAGAAGCCAGAAGCTGAAGCCAAAATGAGCGGGGACGTGGCATTAAGATTGACTGGATCGAGTTTGTCTCATGTTAATCCTCTTCCTCCTATGCAAATACATTTTGGACACGGAATCGGATAGAGAAAAAAAAGAGCTTGTTAATTTTTGAATGTAAAAAAATCTTCAAATAATAATTGAATTTGGTTGTAATCTCTCAAGTATTCTACGCAATTTACATCCACTACTATAGAAAGCCTAATACTAGACGCCAAATTACAGACGGTTTTGTGAAACCGTCTGTGATGTACACTATTACAGACGGTTTTAATTTGGAGATCGTCTGTGGTATTTGTGGCGGGAAAAAGGAGTATCACATACGGTTTTATAATAAAAGCCGTATGTGATATTCCAGATTATCACAGACGGTTTTTATTATAAAACCATCTGTGATACTGGAATATCATATATGGTTTTTATTATAAAAACCGTCTGTGATACTTTTCCCGCCTTGCAATCCCTCAAATTTTCATATTTTCCCGCTTAAGTCCGAGTATGATTCAGTTTTGAGACACCTTTAGTAAAACGGGTATAACTTTTGCATACGGTGTCCGTTTTCGACATTCTTGTACTCGTTGGAAAACTTACGACGAGCCCGATCCAAAAAAGCAACCAGATTGTGCTAGTCAGCCTCCAAGACCCCGAAAATTGGCCATCTTTAGACCTAAACCTGTGTCGCAAGTTTTTGGTTTCTGTTTTTGCCCTTTTTCTTGGTCTTCATTTCGGAATTTGGATTTTGCTTCAACTGAAAAGTTGTAGATCTCATCGAAACCTTTCAAATAAGTATATATAAGCCATATAAAATTTTGCTATTTTATTGTTTCAGACTAGTTGTTTATATTGCATGGGTATATAAAATTTTGTACTCTAATTCACAGACGGTTGGCATATAGAACCGTCTGTGATATTCATTCATCACAGACGGTTCTAGCTACCAACCGTCTATGATAATCTGACCGCTGGGCTTGTTGATCCTCCTCAACCCGATCATAGCCAATAGAAATCCACCAATCCTCACCCCACGGATCGTAGCTCTGCCTCTCCGTTCCCGCGCCAAAAATTTCAAACTCCCGCCTCTCCCTCCCTCTCCCTCCCCTATAAATATAACCAAAACCCAGCCTCCTTGCTGGTCTCCTCTTCCTTGCTGTCCTCCTCCTTGTTGTTCTCCTCCTCCTTGCTGTCCTCCTCTTTGCTGTTCTCCTCCTCCTTGCTGTCCTCCTCCTTGCAGTTCTCCTCCTCCTTGTTGTCCTCCTCCTTGCAGATGACGCACAAGTCTACGGGAGGCAAGACACCACAGAAGCAACCGTGCAGATGCTCAATCAACGCCGATGATGGTGGGTGTCAAAGACATCCAGCTCATGCGTTGCATCAGGGGCGAGAAGGCATAGAGGATCTTTGCTTTTTCTCTGTTCTTGTTGTGTAACCTGCTCGTTGTTTTGAGATATTGTAATGGTAGCCTCTAATCTTAATAAAAATGGATGTTTTATGTTTGTGAAATGAATTGAGATGTGAATTGGATGTATACATATACATGTTGATCAGCTTGTTTCAGATGGCATGGCTAGCATTTCCTGAGGCTAGACAATAAACAGAAATATGTTTAGGAGTAAAAGAGAATATCACAGGCGGTTTTTAACTAAAAATCATCTGTGATAGTTATAATCACAGACGGTTTTTAATTAAAAACCGTCTTGCATTTATAATTATCACATACGGTTTTTAGTTAAGAACCGTTTGTGATATTTACTGATAGCACTAGCGGTCCCGATCTTTCAATGAAAGTGTTAGATTCGATTGGTGAAGGAGATGACGTTGACGATCCGACTACAACCATCCAAGGACGTTGCGCCTTAGCGATCGATACACCAACTCCAGAGGTTGTTCGTGACCTTGTCGGCGCACAATCAACCTAACCACGAGGGTATTTGTTCCTGCAAGCAATCGAAGAACAGGCAAGAACAAGATAAATAACAACTCAATTGCGAATAAAAAGATGTAGGTTTCAATCGAGAACAGAAAAACGGTGGGGTTCCGAAGACACGTATTCGGACGGTCTTGCTGACACGCGCGAATACAAGGCAAAGTAGCAAAAGCTAACTTAGTCTATCAAAACCCCAAACCCTAGAAGAGGGTGCGGCTGTCTATTTAAGAGACACGGGAGGTGGAGGGTCGACCAAAACACATGGAAGCCGAACATGACTCGATTACAAGGCCCAAGGCCCACTTTGACTTGGACTGGAAAAGTGACGTGACTTGTTTGGCAGTTTCTGACCGGTTTGGATGGAATTTGGATGTGAGACTAGATCCATCTGAAAGTACACTTCAAGATCTTTCCAACGAGTACTCACGGGACCCGAGAAACCTTCTGGATCAAAAGTTATGGCCGTTTAAAGGAAACGCTGATAGGAAGGCCGAATCCGAGTCAAACTCGCGAACATGACTTGGGTTGCGCTTGACGGTTCCACTTCTATACTTGAGCTCATGTGGTTCTTCCCCTTGGTTCCTAAGGACGATTAAATCATCACAAGAATTAAGTAGTATTCCATTCTTTGAAACATTTGTATGTAAACTTAGGAACGCATTCACCTTATGGTTAAGTTGACGTGCTCGCGCTCTAGTCATTGGCCCTTGTATTATAGTTTCAGTTTGTTGAGCTTGTTGTGGAGTCGGCACAGCTGTATCTATGGAAAGGATATCCTCATCATCCTCCCCTTCTTGCATTTGAGTCGTCCGCAACTCAAGCTCATCTTCTTTTCCCAAATATGGCTTCAAATCTGTAATGTTAAAGGTGGGACTAACACCAAAATCTACAGGTAACTCAAGCTTATATGCATTATTATTAATCTTTTCCAACACTATGAAAGGACCATCAGCTCTAGGCATCAACTTAGACCTCCTCAATTCAGGAAATCTATCTTTTCTCAAATACAACCAAACTTAATCACCCAGTTGAAAAGTTAAATACTTCCTTCCTTTACTACCAGCAAGTTTATATTTAGCATTCATGCGTTCAATATTTTCTTTGGTTGTCTCATGCATTTTCAACATCAAATCAGCACATTGTTTAGCATCAAAATTTAATTTCTCCGAAGATGAAAGTAGTAGCAAATCAATAGGAGCACGAGGCACAAATCCATAGACAATCTCAAAAGGGCACAACTTGATTGGTAGTAGAATACAGCGAACGATTAGCCAATCTCAAAAGGTTACTCAATATGAGGCAAGCATTCTTCCCACATTTTGATGTTCTTTTTCAAAACAGCCTTAAGCATGGTAGATAAAGTTTTATTCACAACTTCAGTTTGCCCATCAGTTTGGGGATGACAAGTAGTAGAAAATAATAACTTAGTCCCCAAGTTAGCCCATAAAGTTCTCCAAAAATGGCTATGGAATTTAGTGTCACGATCGAAAACTATTGTATTTGGCACACCATACAAGCGAACAACTTCACGAAAGAACAAATCAGCAATGTTGGTAGCATCATCACTTTTATGACATGTTATGAAGTGTGCCATCTTAGAAAATATATCAACGACAACAAATATGCTATGCCTCCCATTCTTTGTCCTAGGCAGTCCTAAAACAAAGTCCATAGAAATATCTTCCCAAGGTACACTAGGAACAGGTAGAGGCATATACAAACCATGAGGATTAAGTCGTGACTTAGCCTTTTGACATGTACTGCAGCGAGCAACGAAACGTTCCACATCACGTCTCATCTTTGGCCAAAAGAAATGACCAGCAAGTATGTCTTTTGTCTTCTTCACTCCAAAATGTCCCATCAGCCCACCTCCATGCGCTTCCTGCAACAATAACAAACGAACGGAGCTAGCTGGAATGCATAGCTTGTTAGCTCTAAACACAAATCCATAATTTAGGACAAATTTATTCCACGTTTGTCCCTCCTTACAAATCAGCAACACATCTTTAAAATCTTCATCATGAGCATAATGCTCTTTAATTATTTCTAATCCAAAAATTTTGAAGTCAAGTTGTGAGAGCATGGTATATCTCCTAGACGATGCATCAGCAATAACATTCTCCTTTCCTTTCTTGTGTTTGATGACATAAGGAAAATACTCTATGAATTCTACCCACTTTGCATGTCTACGGTTCAATTTTCCTTGACTTCTAATATGCTTTAATGACTCGTGATCAGAATGAATGACAAATTCTTTGGGCCATAAATAATGTTGCCATGTCTCGAAAGTTCGAACTAGAGCATATAATTCCTTATCATAAGTAGAATAGTTCAAACTAGGCCCACTCAATTTTTCACTAAAGTATGCTACAGGTTTACCTTCTTGCAACAGCACACCACCCAGTCCAATTCCACTAGCATCACATTCTAGCTCAAAAGTCTTACTAAAATCTAAAAGTTGGAGTAATGGTGCATGTGTTAACTTATCTTTCAATGCGTTGAAGGCGTCTTCCTGTGCATTTCCCCAAGTAAACGACACCCCCTTTTTAGTGAGCTCATTCCATGGTGCGGCGATGGTGCTGAAACCCTTCACAAAACGACGATAGAATCCAGCAAGTCCTAGAAAACTTCGCACCTGCGTGACCGTTTTAGGAGTCGGCTAACTCTGTATTACCTCAACCTTGGCTTGATCAACTTCAATCCCCAGTGTAATAACAACATAGCCAAGAAAAGAGACTCGATCCGTGCAAATTGTGCACTTCTCAAGGTTACTAAATAAACGTGCATTACGTAAAGCATCAAAAACAGCACGTAAATGGCAAAGGTGTTCATCTAGTGATCTGCTATATATCAATATATCATCAAAATAGACCACTACAAATTTACCAATGAAAGCATGCAAAACCTCGTTCATTAATCTCATGAATGTGCTAGGTGCATTAGTTAAACCAAACGGCATCACTAACCACTCATACAAACCGAACTTAGTTTTAAATGCTGTTTTCCATTCATCTCCCAACTTCATGCGAATTTGGTGGTACCCACTACGCAAATCAACTTTAGAGAAGACAATAGAGCCACTTAATTCATCAAGCATATCATGTAACCTAGAAATAGGGTGACGATATCTAATGGTAATGTTATTGATCGCTCTACAGTCCACACACATACGCCATGATGCATTTTTCTTAGGCACTAAAATTACCAGAACAGCACAAGGACTAAGAGACTCACGTACATAACCTTTATCAAGCAATTCTTGAACTTGACGCTGAATCTCCTTAGTTTCTCCCGGATTGGTCCTGTATGGCGCACGATTGGGCAAAGATGCCCTGGGAATCAAATCAATCTGGTGCTCAATCCCCCGCACTGGTGGTAGCCCTCGTGGCACGTCCTTTGGAAAGACATCCATGTACTCCTACAAAAGATTAGTGACAGCAGGAGGCACAGAAGAAGATACATCCTCGAATGAAAATAAAGCTTGTTTGCAAAGTAAAGCATAGCAAACAGAAGTACTAGCATCCAGCTCATTCACATCAGACTTAGTAGCAAGAAAACATGTACATTTTAATTTAATCTCATCTTTCTTCTCATGAACAGATTTAGAGTTTTTCTTTTTATGTTGCTCAAGTTCATTTGCTACAATATGATTTTCACTCCTATTCTGCTCCTGATTTTTCTCTTTACTAGCTCTAGCAATCTCATCTTTTAAAATAGCTTCAGGAGACATAGGATGTAACACAATTTTCTTGTAATGATGCACAAAAGAATATTGGTTTGTTTTACCATTATGTAGAGAATCTTTATCATATTGCCACGGTCTACCTAATAGCATAGAGCATACTTGCATAGGAACAACATCGCATTGTACAACATCATGATAAGAACCAATAGCAAAATTTACTCTCACCATTCGTGTTACCTTCACCTTGCCACTGCTATTGAACCATTGAATGTAGTAAGGTTGTGGGTGTGGTTTAGTGTTCAATGCAAGCTTCTCCATCATGTCGGAGCTCACCAAGTTATTGCAGCTCCCTCCATCAATGATCACACGGCATGAACGTTCTTTCACGACACACTTTGTTTGGAAAAGGGTGTGCCGCTGATTTTGCTCCGTCCTTTCCATTTGCGCACTCAACACACGCTGCACAATGAGGCTCTCATAGCGCTCTGCATTTTCAGCACCAATGTGCTCTTCTTCTTGCTCCTTCCCACTACCTACATGGTCAGCTGCAAGCATAGCATATGTATCCACATCCAAATCACTAGCAGAAGAATACCCACCATCATCTCTCACAATCAAAACACGCTTGCTTGGGCATTCACTCTGCACATGGCCATACCCCTTGCATTGATGATATTGGATATCCCTCGTTCGTCCCGTAGATGCAATGGATGAAGAGCTCTTTGCATGTGCTTGGGCCGACCCCTTTGTTGCTTCGGATACCCGAGATGCTAAATTTGACGCTGAAAACCGTGGCTTGTTGTTGGAGGAAAAAGGTGCAGGTGGTTGGCTAGATGGTGCAGCAGATGCACGTTGAGACCAAATGTTACCACGACCTGTAGAAACGTTAGTCCTAGTGCTCGCGCGTCATCCCTGTACTTGTCTTTTAGCTTTACAAGTAAGATGAAATAAACGAGTGATAGAATTATATTCCTTGTAAGCTAAAATATCCTGAATTTCACGATCCAAACCACCCATAAACCTAGCCATAGCAGCTTCCTCAGTTTCCTCTAAGTCACAACGCAGCATTCCTGTTTGTAAATCTTGAAAGTATTCCTCTACGCTTTTACTACCTTGCCTCAATTATTGCAACTTATGTAACAAATCACGTGCATAATATGAAGGAACAAATCTAGCTCGCTTGATTCTTTTTAATGCATCTCAAGTTCGTGGTATGGTTAAAGTATTTTTCTTACAATATTCACTCCACTAAATAGACGCAAAATCAGTAAACTCACTAGTAGTAGCCCTAACCCTTTTGTTTTCAAGGAATGCATGACAAGCAAATTTCTGATCAACAGCCAATTCCCAAGTGATATAAGCATCAGGGTTATATTTTCCATCAAAAGGTGGCATAGTGAACTTTATCTTACCAAGTGATTCATCATTCTCACGTACTTCATTCTGACGTGTTTGACGATGACGGTGAGTGTCCTCATCATCATCGATCTCAGTATCAGCCGCATATTCGTCTCCACCGTTTTCGTCCACCCTGCTGCCCAAGACACCATTGTTGGCACGTGTACGTTGAGTAGGTGTAGCAGGAGTAGCCGTGGGGGATGCACAGACCATCTAATCAAGACATCTTAAAATCTCAGCAAGTGAGGCGTTGATGATGCCAACGAAAGCCTCCAATGTTGCAAGCGTAGTGTTGGTGTCGATCTGCGCGGCCTCCAATTGACCAAGGCATTTATTAGTGACCCGTACATCCTCATCAAGTCCCTCAATGTGTAGCTTCACCTGGCGCTCAAAGTGTTGTATGATGCCTCTAGTCCGAGGGGAATGTGGTGCAGCCCTCGGGTCCACTGGTTCTCCTGACATTGTTAGGAAAACACACGAGAACAAACAAAGAAGGGAAAAAATAATAAAACTGCAGGTTATGTCCTCACAACTACTGAGATGTGGTTAAATCAAGTCACACACTCTCAACCTGTTCTGTCAAGTTCTTACTAGTTCTTACCACAGCGAGTAGGAGGTGATGGCAGCTGACAAGACAAAATAATAACTCCTGAAAATTGGGTGTATCGATGCCTCGGTAGCAAGTCCCTGTGAGGTAGTAGCCAAATCTGTGGAGCTATAGGTGGGCTAAGCGTAAACAAAGGATAACTAGAACCACATTAGTCAAAGCTAGTTGAATAATCGCTCAACGACGATACTGTGCTGGTCCTAGGCTAGACCGTACTAGAGACGCGAGCCTAGAACACAAACGAAAACACCGTGTAGAAAGAAACCAGGTGACGTTGCACACGGAGTTCGGAAGCTCGAAAAAGGATGCCGTCTTCACAGGGAACCTTAGAATCATGTGTAGAAGGGCTCCGTCAATTTTGAGCAAATTCTGAAAAACTTGAATGTTTCTCGGTTTGCGGGCCCGTTTTGAGGCCCTAAACGACGTTTTTTGGGATCGAAGTTGCTGCGCGTGTGCCTGAAGGCTTACGCGGATCTAAAATCTCCAGATTTCCTGGATCAAGAATCGCCTCAATCGAAGGTCGTATGCAAAAGTTAGACTTTTTTCTTTTTTTTTCTTTTTTTTCACACATACAACACGGTTGAATCCGAAATCGTGTCCTACTCTGAGACCAACTAGGCCAAAGCCTCCCTAGAAATCGAGTCCTCCTTTTCTACCCTCTCCGTGGCAGTTCGGATCTAACTACAACGGTGAGACCAAAATGTGAACAGAACTCGAAACTTTAGAGGGACTAGAAACTAAGACCAGCAAAGGACACAACGATGCAACTGAAGACTCAACAAACAAAGACTATGCAGCAATAGAGTAAGGCTCAAATTGTTTCGGATTTTGGAAAAAAAGATATCTAATCTACTATGTTTTTTTGGATTTCTGGACTGTAGGTAGAAAAAGATGCAAAGACTAAATAAAATCTCTCACCGATCAACCTTGAGCTATGATACCAACTGATAGCACTAGCGGTTCTGATCTTTTGATGAAAGTGGTAGATTCGATTGGTGAAGGAGATGACGTTGACGATCCGACTACAACCATCCAAGGACGTTGCGCCTTAGCGATCGATACACCAACTCCAGAGGTTGTTCGTGATCTTGTCGGCGCACAATCAACCTAACCACGAGGGTATTTGTTCCTGCAAGCAATCGAAGAACAGGCAAGAACAAGATAAACAACAACTCAATTGCGAATAAAAGATATAGGTTTCAATCGAGAACAGAAAAACGGTGGGGTTCCGAAGATAAGTATTCGGACGGCCTTGCCGACACGTGTGGATACAAGGCTAAGTAGCAAAAGCTAACTTAGCTATCAAAACCCCAAACCCTAGAAGAGGGTGCGGCTGTCTATTTAAGAGACACGGGAGGTGAAGGGTCGGCCAAAACACATGAAAGCCGAACATGACTCGATTATAAGGCCCAAGGTCCACTTTGACTTGGACTGGAAAAGTGACGTGACTTGTTTGGCAGTTTCTGATCGGTTCGGATGGAATTTGACTCGCGTACCACTTTGACTACGCGTTGTACTGACTGGAACCTCACACCGACGATTGACGTCTACGACCAAACAGTAGAACCTCACACCGACGATTGACGCGGTCATGCACCAGATGTCGACGACCAACGTGGCCGGCATGATCTTGCACACGCGGTACGCGAACGCGCAGGTGAGGACGGTGGACAAGGCCCAGACGACGAACTGCAGATGGCGCCTCTCACCTGGGGGTGATGCCGGCGTGAGCTGCTCGACCAGCCGGAGGCACAGGAAGATCATGCAGAGATCGGCGTATGCGAAGACGACGAATGCTAGGTCCCAGGGATCGTCGCGCACCCGGCTCGCCGTCTGGACGAAGCTGCAGAGGAGGAGGGTGAGCATGGCGCGACGAAGGCACGCCCTGCGCGCAATGTCGAGTAGCTCGCCAAGCATGCTTGGCTCCGACCCCGGCGACTCTGAGGCGGCTGGCGGCTGTGAAGGATCGGCATTGGCGGACGCATCCATCGACGCGCACAGGAATGAATCACGAAGCTGTAGAGGGAATCGAGATTACTTGTGAGTAGGTACTCGATCGAGCACTTGCAGTTATGCAGGCTCGCCATCGCGGGCACGAGTTTTGTTGCAACTTCGTTACAACGCGTGAAGGCTCAGACGCTACCTCTTGACCGTCAACATCCAACGCCGTCTTGCTAGGAACCTCCAGATCAGAAATTTTGGTGCTGCAAGGAAATCTGTCCTGTGCGCGTTGTCTCCACGCGACAGCGAGTCGTAGTCTTCTGCTGTAAGCAGCCCAAGCAACAAGCAAAACTGAGATGCTTGCCTCACGCGGCCCGATGGTCGGACAATGTCGTGCGCTTCGTGATTAAAGAGATACCACGCCAAAGAAATCGGTGAGATGCGATGCGCGTACCAGGAATAAAAACTAGATGCACTGTCAACCAATATTATCTCCGCT
This sequence comes from Dendrocalamus sinicus, assembly GCA_036346575.1. Taxonomy (NCBI): domain Eukaryota; kingdom Viridiplantae; phylum Streptophyta; class Magnoliopsida; order Poales; family Poaceae; genus Dendrocalamus; species Dendrocalamus sinicus. Next base: position 5,061,079 of record CM070653.1, on the reverse strand, counting down.
CACAACTTCCATCCAACGCAATGCAGCCAAAACAATAAACGTCTTCAATTAAAGCACACCCGCCTGCTTGTTTCCATCAAGCTTGCATTTAACAAGTCATCAACCAAAAGCACGTTTCCATCCAATCTCGAATCCCGTGCCTTCTCATTGTTTTCTTGCTATCTGTATTTTTATTGTTCACTCACCGCACCGCACAAAAACCACATGCGGCCGACGTCCGTGCATCTACATACATGCCGTCCACTCTAACTCCTATTCAATCTCTACTCAAAATCCTAATACAACTCGTTTAACTGGACCTGAGCCTTTTTACCTCAACTCGCCACGGATGTGTCAATTGATAGGAGGCAACCACTTCGGACGGCAAGAGCAACGGCTTGGCATGGCGGTGCACTACCAACGAAGTGGCGGGGAGACTAGTAGTTTTAGGCCACGACTATTTTTAGGCAACGGCTTACTTGAATTTGTCTCTGTTTGATGCAATTTCTATATGTACTTTAAAAAACAGGGTAATATTGCGGTGTAGGCAAGAAAAGCGCAAATGCGCACAGTATGAATCTTCGGACGTGGCAAAGCATATGGCTAAGAATTTGGGATCCAACAGCCACAACACGAATGCCCCTCATTTCTTGCAAGGATAAAGTGGAGGCTAGGAGCTGCGGTATTAGGCCCTGCGTAGATTCTCATCTCATCATCTGAGGGGCTGGAATTCATGACCGCCACCGCCGAGGCCAGCTGCCCTCGCCACGCTCCCCGTTCGAGCTGCTGCTCGGGTCGTCACCACCACGAGAAGAGCTGGCGTAGGGGAAACCCTACTCCTCCCTCCTGTTTTGAGCCAGCCGGCAATGGGCTGAATGGGCTGGGACAAAATGGGCCGGAGGCTTGCCCTAGAAGGCAGGGATGTCGGTTAATTTACAAAAAGGCTCCCGAATTCCAAAAATTATGGAAGGGTTCTAAGAATTTTTAGACGGGTCCTACATTTTGCAAAAAGGCCCTAAAAAATCCAAAAATTACGTGAATTTTTTCTCTGAATTGAAAATTTGTGTATAGATCCTTGGAAATTGCAGAATTCACCGAAAATTCATATTCCTGCACAAAAGGGCCTCAGGAATTCAAATTTTGAATTATATTTAGCATTTGAAGCATGTTTAGTACTGCCATTATTATTTTCTATGTTTTTTGTATGTATTTGCTATTTTGATTAATCGTGATTATTTAAATTGTCTTTAATCACCGAAATTAACAGTAAAATTTATAGAAAATGCATAGAAAATTCTAGAACATTACGAGAATCATTTATACCATTATCCAATTCATTTACCTGTAGTAAATTTTTCCCATGCATTTTTACCGGCAGTAAACTTATTTATTCCTTTCATGCACATGTAGATGACCGGCATCACGAACCGGGAGTTTGAGGAGCTGGCCCAGTATAGCCAAAACTACTTGACTTGGGCTTCCGATGTCGAGATAGTATTTGGAGCCAAGAAGCTCCGCGCTGCCATTGGGATTGGTGCACCGCAGGATGCCAAACCCACCCCTGAAGAAAATGATCAGGTACTTCACTTGCTTAGGCACTACCTCTGTCTAACTCTCAAGAATGAGTACATAACAAATAAGAGCGTGCTAGCATTATGGACTACACTCAAGAAGCAGTTCGAGAGGCTAAAGTACACCATCCTTCCTCAGGCAGAGCAAGAGTGGATCCGACTGAGGTTTGCCGACTTCAAAACGGTCGAGGAGTACAATTCTGCTCTGCACAGAATTTGTACCAATTTTCAATTTTGTGGCAAGCATATCACAGATGAGCAGAAGATTGAGAAGACCCTATCCACCTTCCACCCCAATGCAGTATAGTCTGCATGCAACTATCGTCAAGATGGCTATAAAGAGTATGCTGAATTGATTGATATGATGCAGATTGCTGAGGCTCAGGTTAAAGTTCTCCACAAGAACTATGTCACATAGCCACTTGAGAGCTTTGCTGGCCGTGAAGCCAACGCCGGGAGCTACAAGGTGCGAAAGCCCATAATGAAGAAAAGGGGAAGGAAAGGTCAGTCTGTAGCCTAGAAAGATAAGTCAGATGCTCCACCTGAGAATAAGGCAAGTAAGCCAAAGCGGGACGACAAGTCCTATGGTCAGTAAGACCAATCCTACTACTAGTGTGACAAGTGGGGGCACTAGTCACAGATCTATAAAGAGCCACAATATGTCATCAATGCCTTCCAAACTCGGAAGAAGGATGACAAAGGGCAGCACGAAACCCACTTTGGTTCTGTTGAGGGGAGAGTTCTGAGCAGCTGACTTCGCCGATGAAGGTTGAAACCATTCCGGCAGCAGCACCCCCTTTTGACATTGCAACTGCTGTCGACATGATTTATCTGGAAGAGCATATCAGCCCCGAGAAGATAACAGCCAAAATCTCTGGCTTCTTAGCAAATTCAATCTAATGCTCATAATGCATTTAGACTTTAATTGTCATTTACTTTATGTGTTGAAGGAATAAGTTAGGTTTTGCATGGATGATACCTGAACAATTTTATTTTCTCATAATGGTTGGATGATATTGAATAATTCATTCATTTATTTAGTTTATAATGGTATGATATGTTCTGATATTGAAGTATTGTATTTATATGTTGATTGCCTTCTACTATATATTAATAAAATACTTTATATTACAACACGTGTCGCGCCCTATAGAGGAAGTATGATTAGCAGACAGCGGCACAACGAATACCATCTTAAGAGAGACAAAATATTTTCAGTCGATTAGTAAGAATGCTGGCAGCCTTACAACAAATCGCCGGTAGTGATGCTTGTATAATAGGTTCAGGAAGAACCACAATTATACTCCCAATGGGCGCAACTTTGGTCATTCAAGAAGCCTTATTGTATCCAGAATTGACTAGAACTCTCCTATGTTTCAAGGATATTCGCGCTAATGATTTCTATGTTGAGACTGAAGAAGAGTACGATAAGTAATACCTGCTCATTACGAAGCATGAAACAAATGGAAAAAGGGTATTGGATAAACTTCCTTCATTAGAAACTAGGCTATACTACTGTAGGATCGGAAATGGCAACAGAGGGGGAGTGAATGATGCCTTTTAAAAAAAATGCCCCTACAAAGTATCCACAAAGACTTCTCCTCTCCGATAGCTACAGGAGCTAAGAAGAGGAAGAGTTCATGCTCACTGGAAACAGGAGAACCAAAACCCTAGAAAGAAAGCAAGGAGCTAAAACCAAGAAGACAAAGATCAACAGCACAAAGTGCAGCAGACAGAGGCCGGTCTGATTGCCGTTACTAGGTCGGTCAGACCTCCATTAAGCCGCCGGTCGAACCGCTTGCACCGGGCCGGTCTGACCGCCTCTTGTCGGCCGGTCAGACCGCATTTTTGCCACCGGTTTGATCGGTGTTGTCTGGCCGATCTGACCGCCATGCACAAATCGGTCAGACCGGTCCAAACCCTAATTTCAGGCTGAACGACTGAAAAAGAGAGCAGATTTTGCAGAACTTCAAAAACAGGGAAAAGATGGATTTGCTTCTGTTCTTCTTAGGCCAATAGGTCAAGACCTTAAGCTAAAAAGCATTGAGGCCTGAGAAATCAAGGTAATTCAACACAAGAGCAAAGAATCAAGATTTTGACAAAAAATCTGAATGTTTGAGCAAATTTTCCAATTACTTTCCAATCTCTATTTCTTTGCTCATGAGGCCTTGTATTTCAGTATGACATGATCTCAGGACTAGAGGGCACAAGTCTCAAGCCATCTCTTAGAGAGAAATCAAAGTTTCACAAATCCCCTGACTATAAACCCTAGTTTCATGCAAACAGAGGAAATTGCAGCGCATGATTGAAAAAAAGGAGAGATCCTTTGATTCTACCACTTTGCACTTTGGGAGATAACTGACCAGATGGTCTTGAAACTTATTCCCATCACAGAGCAAAGAATCAGAAGCTACTCTCTCAAGAATTCATCTCAACCCAAAATGCAGTGAAGAATAGAAACTTGAACTACTGACAGAGCAAACACAAAAACAGAAGGAAATGCAAGAAAATCATGATTGATCAAGCTCAATTCGTTTCATAATGAATCGGAGACATGAATGCTTACATAAGATGAATGATTACACAAGAGTTACAATCTCCTCACTACATGGTTCCTAAGGAACTCACGCACACTCCCACTAGAACCACACTGCTCTGCTTGCTCACTTGCTTGCTGCCTCCTCCACACAACCTTAGCTAAATAGAGGAGCTCACACACACAAGTAGCAAATCAATAAGAGGCAGCCCAAACCCACTCCATTTCCTCATACTCCCATGAGGCAAAGAGTCAACACACACTTTTAGAGGGAAAAACCAACCTCCAACTCATGGCTTCAGTCAAATCTCCAATTTGCCCCTCAAGCACCTTCCCGGAAGTTTCCCGCAACCGGCATCTTCGACCGTCTGGACCTCGACTCCTCCCTGAGTCTAGTCCCAGTCCACTCCGCTGTACACGACCGCACCCGGCATCCTGACCGCCTGGACCTCAGCTCCTCCCTGAGCCTAGTCCCGGTCCACCTCGCCGCTGCCCGTCGTGTCCACCTAACACCGACCGAGACCTCCGACTCCACCTGAGTCTAATCCTGGTTTGTTTCGTCGCACACGACCGCAACCGACACCCAACCGTCTGGACCTCCGACTACTCCCTGAGCCTAGTCCTGGTCCACTCATCGTTGCCCGTCGTGTCCATCACCGGTAGCTCCAGCTCCAGTTCCTCGTCTCCTGACTCGCAACCACCTCAGCAACCTCGATCATCTTCGGCATCATCGACTGTCTGGACCTCAACACCTCCTGTGCCTAGTCCCGGTCCTCCTTGCCTCACCATGACCTAGCTCCAAAGTCCTGCAGTCATACAGACAAGCAAACCGTCACATAGCACTGCACGAAACAATATATCAACAATAGCATAAGTAAAAGGTACTCAACCCTAGAATACCCAAAACAAACTCAAACTCTCTAAACCAACCGTCAATTACTCATCACAAATATGGGGATACCTCCACATGGTCTCTCAACTATAGCAATATCAAGGCACCTGCACCTTATACTGCCCTGAAAACAATATTTAGAAGTTTTGAACTTTTCTGTCTTAAGCATGACAGATTAGGCCATCCAGGTCTTAGGATGATGAGAAATATAATTAACAATTCACAGGGATATAATATTAATGTAAAGAATTTTCCAAATCACGAAGATTTTGTATCACCCATATGTGCTACTGGGAAATTAATTAGTAGACATTCTACTCTAAAAGTAAAGGATAAGTCTCTGCACTCCTAGAGTGCATCCAAGGAGACATTTGCGGTCCCGTACAGCCACTATCAAGGCCATTTAAATATGTTATGATGCTCATCGATGCTTCCTCAAAATGGCATGTATGTTTATTGTCTACGAGAAACCATACTTTCGCAAAGCTGATCTCTCAGATAATTCACATTAGAAATATTTTCCCTGATCATCACATAAAGTCTATCAGAATGGACAACGCTAGAGAATTTACTTCAAAGCCATTTGATGGTTATTGCATGGCAATGGGAATTACAGTTGAGCATTTTGTACCGCATGTCTACACCCAGAATGGACTAATAGAGGCATTAATCAAGTGAATTAAATTTATTGCCCAACCACTTTTGCAGAATTATAATTTACCAGCTACATGTTGGGGACATGCACTCCTGCATGCAGCAACTCTCATTAACTTTGGACCATCAGCCTACAACATGCATTCACCTATGCAACTAACGAAAGGGTCAGCACCGAAAATTTCTCATCTCCGGAGCTTTAGATGCAAGGTTTATATACCTATACCCCATCCACAACGTACTGCAATGGGTCTTCTCTAAAAGACTGAGATATACGTTGGTCATGAGACAACATCCATAATCAGGTATTTAGAATCCCTGACAGGAGATCTGCATACTGCCTGTTTCGCTGATTCCATATTTGATGAAGATAATTTCGCAACATTATGGGGAGGAAATCAATCCCTTGATAAAAAATGTGAGGAAATTACGTGGCAAGCCATGGGAATCCATGCCCATGACCCGCGCACAAGTGAAACAAATAGAGAAGTCCAGAAGATCATTGATTTGCAAGCATTACCAAACCAACTGCCTGACCACTTTAGTGATTTAAAGAGCGTGACCAAGTCGCATGTGCCTACACGCAATGCACCAGAGAGAGTTGAAATATCAAAGAAAGTTGAAGGCATCCCTAATCCTGTCCAGAGGTTTCAGAATAAAAGGACGAGAATTCCGGCCCCTCGAACCCTAAGTAACCGAGGACGCCTAGTGAAAAAGGATAAGGACTTGACACAACCAATCACTGAAATTCCCAAGAACCAGAAGGGGAACCAGTTGAGATTTAGCACCAGTATGACACCTTCAGAAAAGGGCATACCGGATTGAACATTCCCATGGAGGAAGAAATTAGCATGGATGTGTGCACACACATCAGAGCTAAAAAACTAAAGGGACTTGCTGCCGCAACTGGAAGGAGCGGTGAGCAAGTAGAAGCACAAGAAGATGTAACTCATAACGAAATAGCTATAAACTATGTGCACACAGGAGAATCCATGAATAGGACAACAGCCAATGTTGATATCTACTTTGCAAAGAAAATTGCCACAATCATCGATCTTGATCCAAAGCCTGCATCGCTCACTGAATGTAAGAAAAGATCAAATTGAGAAGATTGGAAGAAGGCAATAGAAACTTAATTATTATCTCTGAACAAAAGAGAGGTGTTTAGGCCTGTAAGCCGCACGTCTCCCCATGTGCACCCTGTAGGGTATAACTGGGTATTTGTTCGAAAAATAAATGAAAGAAATGAAGTTGTATGATATAAAACAAGGCTTGTTGCACAAGGTTTCACTCAACGTCCAGGAGTTGATTATGAAGAAACCTACTCCTCAGTCATGAATGGAATTACCTTTAGATACATAATCTCAATGGCAGTAAACCCGAATTTAGAAATGAAATTAATAGATGTGGTAACTGCATACCTTTTTGGAAACTCAGAGGTAACTGAAGGTATCCCTGTCCCGAACCAAGACAGAGCAAATAGAAATCTGTATAGTATGAAACTCAAGAAATTACTGTACGGACTCAAGCAATCAGACAGGATGTGGTATAATCGCTTAAGTGGTTTTCTATGCAAAAAAGGCTACACGAATAATGAAGATTGTCCATGTGTATTTATACGACGATCTCATAATGGAGTTTTGTATAATCTCAGTATATGTAGATGATCTGAATATCATCAGGACCTTGGAAGACATAAAACAAGCAAATTCTTACCTGCAGTCATAATTTGAAATGAAAGATTTGGGTAAAACCAAATATTGCTTAGACTTGCAGCTCAAGCGTGTCCCTGAAGGAATATTAGTACATCAGTCAGCCTACGCGCAGAAGGTATTAGAAAGGTTCGGTTTTGAGAAGGCATACCCATCAAAAATGCCGATGATCAGGACATCTTTACAGCAAGATAAAGATCCTTACCGACCTAGGGAAGAGGGGGAGGAAGTCTTGGGACCGTAGTTCCTGTACTTAAGTGCAGTAGGAACACTTATGTATTTAGCGAATTGCACTAGACCGGACATTGCATTTGTTGTAAACCTACTGGCAAGGCATAGTGCAGAACCTACCAAAAAGCATTAGTAAGGAATAAAGGAAATTTTTCGATACCTCCAAGAAAGTAAGGACCTTGAGTTATTCTACAGAAAGAACCAAGATTTGAATATAACTAGCTATGCAGATACTGGGTACCTGTCGGACCCGCATACCGCAAGGTCACAAACAGATTATGTATTCATGTGTGGTGGACTGCAATTTCATGAAAATCGTCTAAGCAAAGTCTTGTAGCAATTTCGATGAACCACTCGAAAATCATAACATTGTACGAAGCCACACGAGAATACGTTTGGCTCCGACTAATGATTCACCACATCCAGCAGTCATGTGGGATGAATATCATGCAAGCTCCCACAATTATCTATGAAGATAATGCAACTTGTGTTGCACAAGTGCAGACGGGCTACGTGAAGAATCATCTCACAAAGCATATCAACCCCATGTTCTTCTATACTTATGAATTGCAAAAGATGGATGAAATTAAGGTACTGCACACTAAATCATGTGAAAATCTTGCAGATCTATTCACTAAGTCACTCGCAGCATCTAGTTTTGAAAGATGCGTACGAGGAATTGGAATGATGAGACTTAGAGAAGTGCAGAATTCAGGGGGAGATCTTTCTCAATCTCGTTATTAAAACATGATCACGAAGATCGAGTACCCAAAGAATAAATCCTGAAGATTAAATGAAATTGAGTGGATTGTACTCTTTTTCCCTTGGCGAGTTTTCATGAAGGTTCTCGGCCAAGGTTTTTAATGAGGCAATTCGTGCAACACAGCATAACATGTATCATGTACTTTTTCTCCAAATTTTTTCACTTGGTTTTATGGAGTTTTGATGAGGCATGAACGTGTCGGATAAGTGCCCAAGGGGTGTTAGGAAACCTGGACCTGGGGTTGAAGTCTTGGCCTATGGACACCTCAGCACTAGGCTATAAATAGAGAGTCCCATTTGCTATTTTGTACATGCATAAGAAAGAGAAAGCAATAAAGAAAGACTAGGAGTTCTACTATTTACGTCTTCTATGATTGATCTGTTTTTTTTATATAGTAGAGAAATTAATCGGCTGAACGCACCAACGACAGTCCCTCAACAAATTTTCCCCTTCTCGTTGTACATTACTAGAGTAGAGAGCGTGCAGTGCAGACCTGTAGACGCCGTGTCCAAACAGGGACAAGAGGTCAAGAGTTGTGTATGTATGAATGTCATACTTAAGGAGGCGTGATTACGTGCGATGTAGGGAATTGTGGAGGAGAGCCAGAGAAGAGCTCTGAAACTCCATGGTTTCAAGTGTGAATGCATACCCGGGCAATTCTGACTTGCCCCGGTTTCACAAGACAGTTTTTTTATCTAGTGCTACCATGGTATGTTTGTGATGTTTTTGAGGCTATATCTACGGAAGAGGTAAATGGGTATTCGGCACAATTCGTGTCTGATTCTGACTCCAAGGAAACATATGAAATATGATACGAGATGAGTGACATCCGTCCATATATAAATATCCATATGTCAAGTGATATGAAAAAGCCTGTTGTGACTTCACTTAGGAATAAGATAATATATATGCAGATTGCCACATCTAAATAAGCGAGAAATATTGAATGCTCTTCCTTCGATATCTTGGTGATTAGTCTTTTCATGTTCGCTTTTATTGCACCATATTATCCAATGTTCTGTGTGAATAAGAGGTAATTTTTGTCCAACCGAACGTCTGAAAACTTATAAAATGAATACAGAATGGAGAAATAGGTATCCGGTATTATCCATATCTGATTCCAAGAAAAAAATACAAAATATGATACAGAATTAGCGATATCCGTTCGTTTTCATTCCGAATGCACCCCTAGCTATATCTAGCACGCACTCACAAAAAAAATCAAGGATCATGGCTATGGTTAGCAAAAAAGCTCGTTAGTGAGGCTTGCTTGCTCGGTTCAAAATTATTTTAATTATACTCGTAATTAGTTAAATATTGAAATGAATTAACTTCAGATGAATTTAAATTTTGCTTTAGCTAAGCTCGGCTTATTTCTAAAAATACTTCTGAATTATACATAAAATAATATTAAATCAAACTGTATTAATTTTAGAAAAAAAACTCGATAAGACAAGTACTTGGCTATATCCACCCCTATTCATGACACTTTCGGGCATTTTTCATGAGAACAAACCCTTTTTTTTCTAAAAACAAAATGGAACGCACATTACCCGTAAAACAAACAAATGCAAACGCTAGCTCCACCGATCCTGCTGCATTACCCCTAACTAAATGGTACTGCCCCAGGAGAAAACTAGTGAAGCAAATTATATGGCGACGCCCTCCCATAGATACTGCCACGTGGGCCTGCCCTCCCTCAGATGCTACCACATGTGCCTGAATTGCAAATTTTTATGGGAAAATTTGTTCAGTAGCACTGAAAGATCACCTCTTTCGGAAAATACCACTAAAAAAATGGGGTACCGGAAATTACCACCGAAAAGTTCATTTTTCTTCGGGATTTAGCATTTTGGACAAAATTACCCCTCTCCCTCCCCTCCCTCACCTTCTCTCCTCCTGCGCCCCGCCCCGTCCGCCTCCCTCCCTCTTTGCCGCCGGCCTCCCCGCCTCCTCCCCGCTCCTCTCCCTCTTCTCCCCGCTCCTCCTCGCCCCCGCCTCCCCGCTCCTCTCCCTCTTCTCCCCGCTCCCCTTCCTCTCCCTCCTCCTCGCCCTCCGCGGGCCCCGTCCCTCCTCCCCGAGGACGATGCGACCCCGGGCGGACGAGACGAGGCGGATCCGGCGACCTCGGACGGACGAGGCGAGGCGGATCCGGCGCCGACCCCGGGCGGACGGTGGAGATCCGAGCGGAGGATTGGAGATCCGGGTGGCCACGGGCGGAGGACGGCGGTCGGAGGAGCTGCGACGATGAAGAAGAGCCTCACCATGACACGGCGACACCATCCCGACCGCCGGCTCCGCTGCCGTGCGTCGCGGCCGGCGGCAAAGGCGCATGGCCGCGCCGCCCTGAGCTCTCGCCGCCGGCTCTCTCTGGGTCTCCCCCACCTTCTCCAACCGCCTCGGTGCGCTCCCCTTGACCTGCTCATACTCCTACTCGTCTCCAATTTCTCCCCTCCCCTGCCGGCGCCACCGCCCCCTTCCAACCTCAACGCCGGCCGCTCAAACAGCTGTCCCCGCCGACCAGCGCCGTCCTGGGCCGTGCCGCCTGAGGAGCGGAGGGGTAAGGGCGACTGGGGTGAGGAGGAGCGGGGAGAAGAGGGAGAGGAGCGGGGAGGAGGCGGGGAGGCCGGCGGCAAAGAGGGAGGGAGGCGGACGGGGCGGGGCGCAGGAGGAGAGAAGGTGAGGGAGGGGAGGGAGAGGGGTAATTTTGTCCAAAATGCTAAATCTCGAAGAAAAATGAATTTTTCGGTGGTAATTTCTGGTACCCCGTTTTTTTAGTGATATTTTCCGAAAGAGGTGATCTTTCAGTGCTACTGAACAAATTTTCCCAATTTTTATTCAGGTACATAATTTCCATCCATTCTAATGCGAGCTGTTAGAAGTTACAATCCCTTTCTGTTGTTATTATTTGCTAGTAGTCTAGTTATTACCACATTTTGGGGGGTGCTGTCGCATGTAATTTGAAGGTTCCTGAAAATTTATAGATTTGATAATTGGAAGTTCAACTTTGAAGAACTCAGGGCGCAAGTGCTGATAAAATATGAATGGTTGCAAGAACTTGATGGAAAATTGGTCAGAATAGGGGGCAAGAATCTTTGATCAGGTTGTTTACTTATTGGCAGAATTGAGTTTCTTCAGAGTTATAGAAGTAATTCTTTGACTAGATGCAGAATTTTATCTGTACTGACATTATTGTAAGAAACCATTTGTTTTAAAAATTCTTTTGTTCTTTTTCAGTGCCCGGATTACTTTGTTGTTGGCTACGGTATGGATTATGCCGAGCTCTACCGCAACCTGCCTTATGTTGGAGACTTGGAGTTCTCAAGCCTGAGATGTACAATAAAAAGACAAGCAATTAGACTGGAGGCAATGCTTGCAGCACATCGAAGAGAGCCAAAATTATGAAGGAATACAGACAGTTCAGTTTTGATAATTGTAGGCACTTATTGCTTGATTTTGTACAAGAAAGAAGCATAAAGCCTGCTAGTATACCTTCTCCTTTTAAACTGAGGAAAAACTTGTTTCTAATAGCATGACAGGAGGATGTATCCGTGTCACCCCAAACTGCAACCATGAAGAAAAACGATGTGGTTGTAGGGCATGTTACATCTTCGATTTACAGGCTACAACTGAAAAACGCTGATTTGGCTGTAAGCAACATCAAGTTACAGACAAGAAACTTGCGGTTGTCTTAAATTTCTTTTGTGTTCCGAGCATTGCCAACATAAATGGGTGTGGTCTGCTGTTAAACTATGGTGTGCTTGCGTACATGATGAACATAGGATCTGTCGTTCAACTTTGTCAAGATGGAATCCTAGGGAGATTTTCCTGAAGGAACAGAGATGGCTCCAAGAATTCCTTTTCGGTTAATTTTGGAGAAACATAAACATGAGGTTCTCATCTACGCGACAAACATATGTGTTTTTTTTCAGTAAAGCATCTAAAAGTTTCAAAGATCTCATTCAAAACTTTCATATGTTGTTTAGAAGGACTTTGAGGAACGTGCCGTTAGATATTCTGACTCCAGAAGCACAAAACACTTCAAAACAGCGTGGAGAGGTTTTGAAGTTTCCAGCTTTACGGATCTTCTCCTCTTCTTCCTCCTGGAGGCCTCAGCTCAGCCATGGCGATGAGCTTCTTGTCCACCGCCACCTCCTCCTCCCTCCTCCCCATCTCGCCACAAGCCCATTGACGTCCCCTCCCTCTCCTTCCCCCTCAAACCGCACCGCTACCCTTCCTGCTACCTTCTCCCTCCCGAACCCCCACGCTTTTCCACCTCCTCCAAGGCCCCCACCAACAATCTTCTCTCGTCAATCACGACCACCTCCAGAACCCTCCTCTTCCTGCTCGTCGCCTCCCTCCTCTCCCTCTCCGGCGTCCGCCCCCTCCCGTCCCACGCCGCGCCTCCCGCACCTACCCAACAACCGCAAGAAACCAAGGGGCAGGAGGAGGAGCAAGAACCTAAAGAAGGGGGGCAGCGAGCAGTGGAGGAGGGCGTGGAGGACGAGGAGGCGTGGCTGCAGCAAGAGGAAGAAGTGGTGGAGGAGGCGTGGCTGCAGCAAGTGCAGGGCCGGCTCAACGTTTTCAAGAGCGCTAAGGCGAATTCGATTCTATGGATTTTTTACTATAAATTTATTTTCTACTTATAAAATAAGTAGTTTAAACTTTATATTATTTAAAGTGACACAAATCAATAGTTCTAACATGATAAACTAATTAGGTACTAACTAGTTCATAAACCAAATGTAACTAGTAAGAATTAACTTACCGTTCTTCTCGTTTTCTTTTGTTTCTTTTTTTAGCACCCGACATATGCTTCTTAGGCAACATTCTAAACCCTGTAATTTACAAAGTAAAGTAAACAATAAGAACATAAAATCCTGACCTAATTTTTGAAGTAGATATAGATGAGTAGATCACTAGATGTAAATTGTTGCCTACTTGCCTTACCTTGGCGATGCGGCGCAGCGGAGGATGCAGATAGAATCGAGAGACAGCCAATTGATCGGGCGCGAGGCAGCAGAGCAAAACGACGAGTCGGCGGTACGTGGTACGACGTACGACGGTGAGACGGCGAGTCGGCGGCAGAACAGCGAGTGATCGGGCGCGACGCCGCGACGATGGAGTCTCGGGCTGCGACGGCGGACGGCCACGAGTCGACTGCCCACGATGTCGGTGTAGCCGCGCAGGAGATGAGTAGACGACGTTGCCCCCGCCCCTGCACGCGACGTTGACGGCGGCCTTCACGCTTGAGCCCTTGATGCGGTCATCGGTACTCGGTCGAAGCCCTTGATACGTGAACTATGTTGATCTGTTAGGTGATACGCCGGTTAGTCTTATCCTTCTCTGTTCGATTACTTGGTGTAGGCGATTCCTGGAGCCGTGATGCGGTCGTTGGTTAGTCTTTGACTCTTTTCTTTCTCTGAATCGATCACGTATTGTCTTTTCCTTCTCTGAATGACTGAATCGATCACGTACGTATTGATAACGTATTCACGTCCAGAAGCAACCTGCTTGGGGCGACGCAAGCGTGGGGCGTTGCGGCTTGCCGGTGGGTGGGCCCTCCCTGGCCCGGGGCCCTAGGCCGGCGCCCCGGCCTACCCCCAGAGCCGGCACTGAGCAAGAGGAGGAGGACGACGATGAGGTCCAGATGTATCAGGAAGTTTTGAGCAGCAACCCGGGCGACGTGGAGGCTCTCAAATGCGTGCTGTTCGCCAAGATGAGGCGCACGGACTTGGACGGCGCGCTGCGGTACGCGCGGCGGCTGCGGGAGGCTGAGCCCGGCGAGGTGGAGTGGCGGCTGATGGAGGCGCTGCTGCACGAGCTCAAGGGGGACCTCGCGGAGGCCGAGCGGCTCTTCAAGGAGGTCCTGGCGGAAAAGCCGCTCCTCGTCCGGGCTCTCCATGTGGGTATACGCACTCTTTCTGATATGTGCAGTAACTGCAGTTGTTCTTGTTGATATGATAATTTTATTATTCACATGCTATGATTATTGGTTTCTTTCTTCCTTGCTGGTGATAACACATGTGGAAGAATTGAGAAACAAAATTGTTAGTGGTACTGTGGTAGTAGCAATTGCGACGTACCATGAGCATTGTTGCAATTTGCTACAATTGTCTCTCATCTATGCAAGGCATGGAAGTCCACGCGAATGTCATTATAATGATGAAAATTCTCAAGAAGGAAAAAGGCAATTTCAATTTGTAATGTTTGCCGTAGGTAACCGACATAGATGCTAGCATTTTCAAATGTAGGAGGTGTTAGAATGATCTCAGAGGATTTGGCCCAACGGCCAAATCCCCCCTTGCTCGCGCCCTGATCGGGGGCGCCCAGCCCATTATGACTGGTGGGCCCCTGTCGCCAGCGCCATATAAAGAGGTGGAGGCCGGGGCGGCACGCAACACGAGGTTCACCGCGCCGCTGCACTCCACCGACAAACCCTAATCCGACCTAAGAGGGGTGTCAGAGCGACGGAAGACCACCGCTCTCTCGCTTCTTCCCGGCATCGCCGCCAGGAGTCGCCACCGTCCGGGACACGCCGGCCGCCAGGGAGACGCCGATCCTCTTCCCCGACCGTCGCTGCCCGTGCGCAGAGCTTCACCGACGTACCCGCGATGGCCAACCTCTCCTCCTCCACGTCGGAAGGTTGGTACCCCTCTCTCCCTCTCAGTGTAGCACTCAAGAACCCAAACGCGATAGAAGAAGCCCTCTAGATCTAAACCCTAGGAGACCCAAAGTCTATCAATGGTATCAGAGCATGCCTAGTGGTAGATCTAGATGGGAAAAGAACGGTGACCGCCGTCGGTTAACCGGCGTGCGGAAAAAGAAATGCACAGAGAAAGACCCCCCTTAACCCTAGAAAACTGCAAAAAGAAGAGAAAGAAAGGGACTCACGGTTGCGCCGCCGCTTCATGTGGGAGCCGCCGGCGCCGCCGCTTGAGCGCCGTCTTGCGCGCGCCGGGGCCACTCCGTTTGGAGTCGCGCGCGCGCGCGCGCGCCGCCGCTGGGGCCGCTTAGGGGCCGGGCAGACGCACTCTCCCGCGCGCATGTGCGCCGTGGGAGCTCATTGCCGCCGCCGCGCGCGCGCCGCGTTCCTCTCAGCGCGCGCCGCCGCCGCCGCGCGCTCGCGAAGAAGCGCGCGCGCCGTCGCCCGTCCGTGGTTTTCGGGAGGAGGCACGGCAGAATGGGGCTAGGGTTAGGGTTTTCGGGTGTATGATCCCGCAGGGCGCGCAGTCGGCCGTCCGATCAGATCGGATCCGATCGGACGGCTGAGAAAGAGACGGCCACATTCGGCCCAGGCGGGAAAGCGAATTCCCGGCCCAGGCCCAGGTTGCGGCCTGGGCGCGGGGGAGCACGAGTGCGCTCGCGCGTGAGGCGCGGAAGAGAGCAGCCGCCTGGGCCGCGCGGGGGAGAAAGAGAGCGGGCCGCCGTGGGCGCGCCGTTGGGCGCGGGCATGCGGCGCGGCCGAAGCGGGCCGTCTGGCCGAGGCGCGCGTGGAGCAGCCGAAATGGCCAATTGAACAGTAAATTGTGTTAATTGTTGTTATTGATTTTCAGAAGTATTTGTTGATGAATTTGATTGAAATTTGATCCAAAATCTCTGTAATTTTTTGCACCAACGTGTTAATTTTTTCAGAGATTAAAAGTGTACAGTATAATGCTTCTGAATATTGAATTAGTTTTTAGAATAATTAGAGTTTCCGCTGCAAAAGATAATATTGATTGATTTTTCATTATTAAATTCGAACCAACGGGAGAATTTAATTTTGGAAAAAATAGATATAAATTTCCAGAGATTTATGATATTGTTATTTTCTGGCCAACGTTGATAATAACAATGTTATAATTTTTAATTGATGATTTTTATGCATTATTTCTATTTTTGCCCAACAGTGATGTAGATTTAATGTATAGATAAAATGATTTAAATTGTATGTCGATTTTTGACCAACGTTGGAAATAAGGCATATGATTTTCTTTATTACGTTCTCACTTTATTTGAAATATTTTTCAAAGTGGATACAACTTGATGAGTTGTATCGAGAGATCCCCACTCTCAAAGGTGATAATTATGGAGAGTGGAAGAAAAGATAGACTTAGCGCTTATCTTGGCCGAGGTGGACTGGTCCTCACTAGAGCACGCCCCACCGAGCCTTTGGCACCAATGAGGGAACAAAATGAGGATGATCTTGCATGGCGAGAAAAGACAGAGGATCATGCTCCCTCACGGATGTTTTATGACCTTGATCATAAGAATGGACCACACCAACAAGAAATGTATGGCTGTGATAAAGAACACAATTGAGCTGCGATTGTGGGCTCAATTGCAGAGTGTGACACCATCACGAGAATACCTTGATAAAATAAAGAGTCGGTTCACTGGCTCTTCAAAGACTTATGCTACACGGTGATTAAGCACTGCAATGTAAAGGTATTCAGCGTGGCAATGGCATAAGAGAGCACATTCTTAGGATGAGCAACTTGGCATCTAAACTTAAACCAATGGATTTGGCTCTCAAGGATGAGTTCCTTATTCACTTGGTTTTGCTTCTTGCCCAAAGAGTTTGACACTTTTGTTGTCAACTACAATATGCAGCCCGAGAAATGGGACATGGAAAAGTGCATAGCCATGTGTGTGCAAGAGGAGGAAAGAATCAAATCCTCACATGGTGGTTCTATCAACTAGGTGAAGGATAACAAGAAAAGAACTTCAACAAGCCTCCTTCTCAAAGAACAAGGGAAAACCCTCATCCATCACCTCAACAGAATAAATTTGTTTGAGACAAAGATCAGTGTCTTCATTTGAAGAAGACAGACACTACAAGAAGAACTGTCCGATTATTTAAAGATGATAATGGCAAAGAAAGGTGAGAACATTATTACCTTTATAAATGAATCCTGTATGTGCAATATTCAAATCCACTTGGTGGATTGACTCAGAGCAACTATTCATGTTGCTAATTCTTTCTGTGGATTCCGCTCGACGAGGACTACGCAAAGAAATGAAAGATGCATTAAAGTTGCAAATGGAGTCCAAGCTGAAGTTGAAGCCGTTGGCGATCTTTCATTAGAGTTAGCTAATGGCTCCAATCTTTTACTTAGAGATGTCCTTTTTGTTCCCTCTTTACAGAGGAATTTGATTAGTGTTTCAAATTTGGACAAAGATGGTTATGATTGTAATTTTGGAAGTGGCAAATGTGAAATAATGTTTAATAAAGAATGTGTTGGTCTTGCCATCTTACAGCATGAGCTTTATTTGTTGTCACTTCGTGAAAATGTGAATTCCGTATGTGATGTGAATGAGCGTATATCCTCGCCTGTGAATGCGAACAGAAAACGAAAGAGAACTCATAATGAATCGTCGAAATTATGGCACTGTCGTTTAGGCCATATTTCGAGGGGGAGAATAGAAAGACTTGTTAAGAATGAAATTCTTCCTCTATTAGAGTTCTCAGACTTAGAACAATGCAGAGAATGCATTAAAGGAAAATATGTAAAGAAAATTAAAAAGGACGCTAAAAGAAGCACAGGAGTTCTACAAATTGTTCACACAGACATTTGTGGTCCTTTTCTTGTGAAAAGTGTGGATGGTTATGACTCGTTCATAACATTCACAGATGATTACTCCCGTTTTGGATATATTTATCGAATCAAAGAAAGAAATGAAGCTTTGGATAAATTCAAGATATTTAAGGCTGAAGTTGAAAACCAACACGTTTTAAAGATTAAGATAGTCCGATCTGATCGTGGGGGCGGAGTACTACGGTCGACATACCCCATATGGACAAGTTCCTGGACCTTTTGCAAGGTTTTTACAGAAAATGGCATAGTGGCCCAAGATTCTATGCAGGCGAACCTCAAAAAATGGAGTAGTGAAAGACGCAACCGCACTCGATGGATATGGTGCGAAGCATGATGAGCTATTCCACACCGCCATTGAGTTTATGGATGGAGGCGTTGAAAACCGCCATTCATATTCTCAACAGAGTGCCTAGTAAATCGGTGCCCAAAACACCGTACGAGTTGTGGACAGGAAGAGTTCCTCACTAAACCACTTACGTGTGTGGGGAGACTCACGAGGCTAAAGTATTTAACCCAAACCTTGGGAATCTTGATCCCAAAACAGTAAGTTGCCATTTCATTGGCTACCCTGAAAAGTTAAAAGGTTATTGTTGTGGCTACAGACCAAACAGAGAGAGAAGTGGTAGTGGAGAGTGATGAAGATAAGTGTAATGGCCTTGGCCTCTCCCATGGCTTACTCGCATATATATACTCATGGGGAGTGCTTTACGCTTATACCCTTACATCCGGTCATCCCCTCCGGGGTAGTTATGTCATTACACAAGGCCTATTCTCGGGCCTTATAGTCTTCACCGGCTCTGGGTTTAGGTGGGGCCACCCCTCACGACAGAGCCTCTCATGGTGAAGGGCTTCACAGGGCCGGCCATGTCGCCGAGTCCTTTGGCCCTCCGTCCGCTGCGGCCGTGAATTACCCAAGCTTGTGGTTGAGGAACCTGAAGCTTGCGCCTCGGTGAGACACGCGCGCTCCGTCCCCCACCCTTTGAACGGGTGGCGGCGAAGCCGGCGCCTAGGCGAAGGAGACGCGCGCGCTCCGTCCCCTACCCTTTGAACGGGTGGCCGCGAAGCCGGCGCCTAGCTGAAGCAGACGCGCGCGCTCCGTCCCCTACCCTTCGAACGGGTGGTGGCGAAGCCGGCGCCTAGTCGAAGACGCGCGCGCCCGCCTCCTACCTTCGAACGGGTGGCGCGGCTGGCGCCTAGTCGGCAGACGCGCGCCCGCCCCTACCCTTCGAACGGGTGGCCACGGCCGGCGCCTAGTCGAAGGAGACGCGCGCCCGCCCCTACCTTCGAACGGATGGCGCGGCCGCGCCTAGTCGAAGGAGACGCGCGCTCCGCCCCTACCTTCGAACGGGTGGCGCGGCGCGCGCTAGTCGAAGAGACGCGCGCCCGCCCCTACCCTTCGAACGGGTGGCGGTGAAGCCGGCGCCTGGTCGGCAGACGCGCGCGCTCCGCCCCTACCTTCGAACGGGTGGCGCGCGGCGCGCTAGTCGGCGGAGACGCGCGCCCGCCCCTACCGCCGAACGGGTGGCGGCGGCGGCGCCAGGCGGCGGAGACGCGCGCTCCGCCCCTACCCTTCGAACGGGTGGCGCGGCCGGCGCTAGCCGAAGGAGACGCGCGCCCGCCCCTACCTTTGAACGGGTGGCGCGGCCGCGCCAGTCAGCAGACGCGCGCGCTCCGCCCCTACCTTCGAACGGGTGGCGGCGGCCGCGCCTAGTCGAAGTAGACGCGCGCTCCGCCCCTACCTTCGAACGGGTGGCGCGGCCGCGCCAGTCGAAGGAGACGCGCGCGCCGCCCCTACCCTTCGAACGGGTGGCGCGGCCGGCGCTTAGTCGAAGGAGACGACGCGCTCCGCCCCTACCTTGAACGGGTGGCGCGGCCGCGCCTGGTCGGGCAGACGCGCGCCCGCCCCTACCTTCGAACGGGTGGCCGCGAAC
The DNA here is from genome assembly GCA_036346575.1 of Dendrocalamus sinicus. Taxonomy (NCBI): domain Eukaryota; kingdom Viridiplantae; phylum Streptophyta; class Magnoliopsida; order Poales; family Poaceae; genus Dendrocalamus; species Dendrocalamus sinicus. The sequence continues at coordinate 5,041,229 of CM070653.1, read as the reverse complement.
CCGCGCCTAGCCGGCAGACGCGCGCCCGTCCCCTACCTTCGAACGGGTGGCGGCGGCGCCTGGTCGAGCAGACGACGCGCTCCGCCCCTACCCTTGAACGGGTGGCGCGGCCGGCGCCTAGTCGGTAGACGCGCGCGCTCCGTCCCCTACCTTCGACCGGGTGGCGCGGCCGCGCCTAGTCGGGTAGACGACGCGCGCTCGCCCCTTCGAACGGGTGGCCTCGGCCGCGCCCGCGGCAGCAGGCGCGCGCCCGGCTGTTGTGACCTCGTAGCCTTGTAGTGCGCTTTTAATGGCGGCCGGAATTGCGCCGACGCTGGCCCGGCAGAAGTCGGTGTCGCGTCGTCGCGATGCGCCGCCATGCCGCGGGTGGTGCACGTGGCGACTCGCGATCGTGCGCCGTGGGATGTGAGCGGTTGCGTGACGCGCGCCGTTCGCCTCGCTCCCGAGAAATTGGACGCGTGTTGAAGAGGTAGGGGCGCAGCGCTGCTCGCCACCTACCAGCGCGCCTTGTAGGTTCGGCGGTTCTTCTTTCCAAATCTGGACGGCCGAATCGCGGAATTTGATCCATCTCGCGCACGAGCCCCGTGAGCAAAGCGAGCGTTTTATAAGGTCTTGGCATTGGGGAGGCACCCTTCCTCGTTTGCTTTTTGATCCGCCGCCTCACTTGCGCCGCGCTAATTGTTAGGCCCATTGCTCCTTTGCCTTCTTCTTCTCCTTCCCTATCGTGAAGAGCAAATGGCTAGCCACGACGATGCCGGCTACCACCCCGCAGCGGTTCCTTGCCCACCCAAGGCGGGGACCCATCCTTCCTCGTGGTACAAACCGGTGCCGCGAGGAGCTCGCGTGCCAACAAATTGTGGAACGCGGTGGAGCATCCGGAGGCCTCGCTCCCGGTCCGGGAAAAGCCGCATGACGGAGGGGACGCCGCAACGGCTCGTGGATGAGGGGAAGATCGTGCATCGCGACGGGCGAGACGGAGCCGGCCCGCCCTTAGAGGCAATTGTTTTTGTCGCCGATGCCGCCTTCGGATGCCCCAGACGTTGTTTGTGGGCGAAGTCCGCGGGCCTACCGGTTGGAGCTAGCCCACCGACGCCACGCGATACTCCGCCTAGCCGTCTTCACGTGGGCGATGCGGACCGAGGTGGCACCTAGTGCGAGCCTATTTGCCACCCCGCACGATGCACACCGCCGCCCAGAAGGTTGGCGACGCGGTGTCCAACCGGTGGTGTGGACTTCGTGCTCGGCGCCCTGCGTGACGTTGTTCCTCGTGCTAGCCTCGGCAGGCGGTGGCGCCGGCCGACGCGGTGGTGGTTCTACTACACCGTGGACCGACAAGAGCGGGCTGCGATGCGAGGTGGGCCAATCTCGCTCAACAAAGACGCCAAGTCCGGCGGAGATTGACGACACGCGAAAGCTACTGAGCCTCGTTGGTGTAGCTCGTCGCATGAGCGCGGCGCGACTGGTCGAGGAGTTCACGATGCATGGGCGGCGCCACCGCCCTCCCGGGAAGTATGTTGCGCGAGAATGGCCCCGCAGGACGGGTTCGATCCGCTCGTGTCTCGGCCGCTTCGCCCTCCGCACCTTGTAAGTCTCCCAAAGACGCCCTTGCCTCTCGCTGGGTTCCGCCTACCGACGTGATTTCTGCGCAGATGGCTCGGCTAGAAGATGCGGAGCGCGCAGCGCGCGCTTCTCGGCCGTACACACTTAAAGAGCACCGGGCTCGCGAGGCCGCGTCCAGCGGCTAAACGAGGCGGATAAACCGCACTGCGAGGCTATAGGCATTGCCGCGTGCGAGCGCATGATGCCTAAGAGCTCCGCGGGACTCCGGTGCCCGTGAAGGTGATAGCCCCGTAGGGGATGTCTTCGCGACGCGGGCCCGTTCCCGGCTGTCGTATGCAACCCGGCAGCCCCGGCGGTAGCTCGGCCGAGGCGAGCGTGCGATCGGCGGTGGGCCCGCCACACTACTCGGAGGGGCGCACCACCGCGATCCCGGCATTTTGCTCGCCGCGCCCACGAGCCCGTGTGCGGGCTTGCGCCACCGCTGAATTGGACCCCGCCGACCCGGGTAGCGCCCCCCGCGAACAAACCACGGGGCGGTGCGCCATCAACCGTAGCGCCGACGAGGGCGTGCCCTCGCGGAGGAAGCGCGGGGCGACAATGGCGGAGGTGGTTCTGCCGTGGAAGAATCGCCGCGCCACCGCAGCGAACGCCGACGCAGATCCCCGCCAATGAGGGTCGGTTCCATCATTGCGGGCCTTGCCGCGGGATTACGGCGGCCGGCGCGCCGCAAGACCTTCTCCCGATCGTTGAGGCCCCGTGTCCCCACGGTGGTCGACCGGTGCCGCTTCCGCCGTGGCGAGGGGCGCAGGAGGTAGGTGTGAGTCCTTTCTCCCTTGACTTCGCGAGGCTTTCTCCGATCTGCTCGCTCATTCTGCCGACATCAGGCGAGACGACGTCTCCCGTGCACGGCGAAGGATCGAGCAGCGGAGGTGTGCGCGAAGTCGGGAGCCGTGTGCAGGATGCCCTGCCGGTGCCCCTTGCTGCTGACGTGGCCGTGGCCACGGTAAATCCTGGCGTGCTGGGGCCGGGGCTCGCTCGCTCGGACTTGCTCCCTCGCCCGGAGATATTTTGCGACCTTACCGCCGCCGCCGAGCGTGCCGACAACGGCCTCAACCGAGAGGTGCTGTCGTCATGCACTGGGGACCTCCTGGCGCTCGCGTTGCAGGCCTCCGAGATGAGGGTAAGTATGTGCACTTCAGCTTGTACGGTATGGTTAGCCGCCTGCTGATTCGTTGTTCCTGTCAGACACTTGCCCTTAGCCGGTCCTTTGATGAGGCCCACGTTCGGGAGCAAAGGGCTCTGGAAGCCCACCTCCGCGAAGCGAACACTGCTATCGCCGCGAAGGATGACGAACCGCGGCGGAGGCTGCCCGGTGGCCGCATGAGTTGCGACCACGAGGCGCGGACGCCGCAGGTGGGAACGCGCGCCGCCGTGCAGCAGATCTCCGTCCTAGAAGGGGAGAACACCCAGCTGGCGGAGGCTGCTGTTGAGAACCACCTTGCCTTGGGAAATGCGTCTGCGTCGGCGTGGCGGGCCATGGAGTGTTCAACCAGCCCTTCGGGATCTGTGCGTCCGAAAGTGCCGGATATTACGCACCGCCGGAGGCCTTGCCGAGACGCCGGGCTGATCGAGGAGGGGCCGGCGTTGCTCTTCGTGGCGCCAGACCTTTGGCGAGCATCGCAGCTATGTTGGTGCGTGCGCCGCCGCATACGCTTCATACTCATGGGTGTAGGCATGCCCATGAGCTAACGAATCCTCAATCGATCTTCCCGACCGACCGGAGGTTATGTCGGATGCCATCCGCTCCGTCTGGGCTGGCTCGCGAACTTCCACCAACGGATGCAGGGCCGCCGGGAAGGTGCGCGAGAGTCGCCGTGCAGCAGACGTTGCATGGGGAGGGGACCTCCTCCGATGGCTTGAAGGGGTCCTTGAGCGCCGTGGCGATGACGGCGCTGGCTCGCCCGCACGCGCCAAGGCCGAGCGGTTGGTCGGGTGGTGCCGGGGTGATGTATCGTTCTTACGCATGTGACCATGTAACCCCTCCGCCGCAATGGAACCAAGTAGTACTTTATGCTTGGTGTTACCGTCATCGGACGTGAAGGGCGGTGTATGCATCTCGCTTGTGCCCGTGGAGCGCGCGTGTGGATGCCAATCTCGACGCTATGCGCCCTTTATAGTCTGGAGACTCGCGCGTGCGAGCTAGGCTCGACGCCACGCCTTATTTATAGTCCGTGGACTATTGCGTGCGAGCTAGGCTCGACGCCACGACTTCTTTATAGTCCGGAGACTCGCACGCGTGCGGAGCCGGGCTCGACGCCACGCCTTATTTAGAGTCCGTGGACTATTGCGTGCGGAGCTAGGCTCGACGCCACGCCTTCTTTATAGTCCGAGACTCGCGCGCGAGCTAGGCTCGACGCCACGCCTTATTTAGAGTCCGTGGACTATTGCGTGCGGAGTTAGGCTCGACGCCACGCCTTCTTTATAGTCCGAGACTCGCGCGTGCGGAGCTAGGCTCGACGCTACGTCTTATTTAGAGTCCGTGGACTATTGCGTGCGGAGCTAGGCTCAACGCTACGTCTTCTTTATACTCCGTAGAGTGCGCGCGAAGGCGTCCCCCCACTGCGTCTTATTTATACTCCGTAGAGTGCGTGCGGAGCTAGGCTCGACGCTACGTCTTATTTAGAGTCCGTGGACTATTGCGTGCGGAGCTAGGCTCGACGCTACGTCTTCTTTATAGTCCGGAGACTCGCGCGTGCGGAGCTAGGCTCGACGCTACGTCTTATTTAGAGTCCGTGGACTATTGCATGCGGAGCTAACCTCGACGCTACGTCTTCTTTATAGTCCGAGACTCGCGCGTGCGAGCTAGGCTCGACGCCACGCCTTATTTAGAGTCCGTGGACTATTGCGTGCGGAGCTAGGCTCAACGCCACGCCTTCTTTATAGTCCGAGACTCGCGCGTGCGGAGCTAGGCTCGACGCCACGCCTTATTTAGAGTCCGTGGACTATTGCGTGCGAGCCAGGCTCGACGCCACGTCTTCTTTATACTCCGTAGAGTGCGCGCGGCGCCCCCCGCTGCGCCTTATTTATACTCCGTGAGAGTGCGTGCGGAGCTAGGCTCGACGCCACGCCTTATTTAGAGTCCGTGGACTATTGCGTGCGGAGCTAGGCTCGACGCCACGCCTTCTTTATAGTCCGAGACTCGCGCGTGCGGAGCTAGGCTCGACGCCACGCCTTATTTAGAGTCCGTGGACTATTGCGTGCGAGCTAGGCTCGACGCCACGCCTTCTTTATAGTCCGAGACTCGCGCGTGCGAGCTAGGCTCGACGCCACGCCTTATTTAGAGTCCGTGGACTATTGCGTGCGGAGTTAGGCTCGACGCCACGCCTTCTTTATAGTCCGAGACTCGCGCAGCGCGAGCTAGGCTCGACGCTACGTCTTATTTAGAGTCCGTGGACTATTGCGTGCGGCTTAGCGCGGACAGGGGATGCTCTTGGAACAGCAACCTTTATTGAACTCCCGTTTGCGCGGGCGAGCATCGCTTAATCAGCGGCGGTGGCCCTACGCCATCGTGCGCTTCTAGGCGTAGTATCGCCGCAACCCGTCCGCGTTCCCATGTGCCGGAAGGCTTGTCCTTCAAGCGTGGCGGCGGTACGCCCCCTTTGGCAATGCTCCGTTACGATGTACGGGCCTCCCACTTGATTCCAGCTTGCCGACGCCGCTCAAGCGCTACTCGAGGACGAGGTCCCGTGCTTGAACCCCGGGCATATAGAGCGTCCCGAGCACGCATTGTCCGCGCGCGCATTTCTCGACGTGGTGGGCTGCGTCGCCGTATCCCATCGAGGAGGTCCAGGACACACGGCGCTCCTCTTCGGGTGCTTGGACGAGAACTCTTCGCGAGCCGGCCTTAATTTCTTGGTGTCATTGCCGTCGCCAAGAGGAGCTTGAACGGCGTAAATCCGTTGGGCGCGTTATCGTTGCGGCGACCACAAAACGCCGTGAAGCTCGTCGCCACTTGCCCTTGGCAATCCCACCAGCGCTTTTGATGGCGGCAGAGATGGCGCCATTCGCCTGCTCGATCGCCCGTTGGATCGGGATGCCCTACCGAGGCGAATCGGAGGGTGATGCCCATCATCCGATAATCCTTGAAGAGGGGCGTCGAATCGCAGCCATTGTCGGCCGTAAGCTCGAGGTACCCCGGCGACATATGATGTTTTGCCATAGGAAGCGCCGTATGGCCGCAAAGTTACTTTGGCGAGCGATCGCCTCCGGCCACCTGGAGAAATACTCCAGCGCGACCACCACGAACCGGAGGTCCCCTGGAGCTCGGGCAAGTGGTCCTACTATGTCGAGACCCCAGCGCGCCAGTGGCCAGACCGGGGGGATTGGGTTGAGGCTTGTCGGGGGCCTGCGGATGATGCGCGCCATCCATTGGCACCCTTGGCACCGCGACGAGGTCCCTGGCGTCGGTGATGGCGATCGGCGATGAAAGCCTGCTCAACGCCTTGCCGACTAATGACCTCGGCGCCAGGTGGGATCCGCATACGCCCGCGTGGATTTCCGTCAGGAGTTCCTTTCCTTCCTCCATCGAGAGGCAGCGCAGAGCGGCGCGCAGACGCCCTTCTTGTAAAGCGTCCCTTCAAACACCTGGAAGGACCGTGCGCGGTGCTGCAATCGTCGCAGCTCGGCAGGTCCTCCGGCCGGCGAGGCCTTGTAAAATTTGAAAATGGGCTCCGCCAATCTCCGGCCGATCAATACGGTGGACAAGCGCCGCGTCCCGGTTGTCCTGCACGATGGCCACCTTTGCTAACACCTCGTAGAATGCCCCCTCCGGCGGGGCAGTTGTTGGCTGGCTGCCTTGGCGAGGGCATCCGCCGCTCATTCTCCGCCGAGGATGGCCTTGACGGTGACACCCAAAGTGCCTTTCCTCGCCTGCGTGCCGCGAGGTACTTGGCCAACTCAGGGTCCTTGGCTTGATATGACTTGTCCACATGGCCGGCCACCAAGCGCGAGTCGGTGCGGACCAACACCCGTCTCGCGCCGGCTGCCTTGAGCTTCGCCAGGCCAAAGAGCAGCGCCTCGTATTGATCGTGTTGTTGGTGGCGGGAAGGCAAGCGCGCGAGTACACAAGAACGCTGTCCCTCAGGCGTGACGATCACCGCCCCCACGCCCGCACCGGCGACGCTGTAAGCTCCGTCGATTGTAAGCATCCAGAGCCAGGGAGAAGGGAGCGAGCTCGGCAGCCCATTTACCGATACGCCCTGTGGACTCCTTGTTGTGTAGCATCTCGGCCAGGGGGAATGAGGAAGGCACGGTGATCGGGTGAGCCAGAAAATAATGCCGAAGCTTCCGGGAGGCCATGACCAGCGCGTAGGCGAGCTTCTCCAGCTCCGTGTATCTTGTCTTGGCACCTTGAAGGGCTTCGGAGACAAAGTAGACGGGCCGCTGCATGGCGCCTTCCTCTAAGACGAGGACGGCACTGACCGCGGCGGCTGACGCAACCAGGTAGAGCAGGAGGGGAGCCTCTGGTGCTGGGGCGACCAGAGTGGGGAGGCTTGCCAGGTGCTGCTTGAGCTCGTTGAAGGCCTTTACGCAGTCCCCGTCCCAACGAAACCCCTCGCACCGCGAGTGTCTTAAAACGGCAGCCCCGCTCCGCGCCACGACAGAAGCGGCTTAATCGCCGCCATGCGCCCGCCACCTCTGGACCTCCTCGGTGTCTTGGGCGGCTCCATACCCGCAATAGCGCCCACTTTGTCGGGTTCACTGGATGCCCCGTCGGACACAAGGAAACCGAGGAGTTTGCCCGCCTGCACTCAAGACACATTTGTCGGGGTTGAGCTTGATGCCCGCCTTGGAGGTTGTCGAAGGTCTCTGGAGGTCCCGACCGTGTAGAGCAAGTTGCCGAAGTTTTGACCACCACGCCATCGACGTATGCTTCGACGTTCCTCCCGAGCCGGGCGGCGGGGCAATGGTGACGAGGCGGGTGAAGGTAGCGCTGCGTTCTTCAAGCCAAAGGGCATTCGACAAGCGTAACGTCCCAAGTGGTGTGATGAAACTGGTCTTCTCCTCGTCGTCTTCGGCCATGTATACCTGGTGGTAGCCAGAATAGGCGTCCAGGAAACTCATGAGTTCGCACCCAGCAGTGGCGTCAACCAGCTGATCGATGCGTGGCAAGGGATAGTTGTCCTTCGGGCACGCCTTGTTGAGTGCCGTGAAGTCGATGCACATGCGCCAGCCCGCTAGCCTTTTGACTAGCACCGGTTAGCGAGCCATTTTGGATGGTGGACTCGCGGATGACCCCGGCGCGAAGAAGCTTTGCCACCTCCGCTTTGGCCGCCTGCTGCCGATCAATCGACATACGCCGGAGCCTCTGTTTGACCGGCTTGGCATCGGGGCGAACCGCCAAACGATGCTGGATTACCGCGCGATCCACGCCCTTGATGTCCTCCGGGGACCATGCGAAGACATCCACGTTGTTCTGAAGCACCCGGAGCAGCTCCCGCTCGACCCCCGGTGGGAGCCCCTCGCCAATGGAGACAAACTGCCCCTCCGCCTGGAGCGGCACCTTCTTGACGCCGCCGGGCCGAGGCTTGGGCGCCCACCCGGGCGGAGGGCCCAGCACTGGCGCGGAGAGGGCATGCCCCGGCGATGCGAGACGCGCCGCCGCCGGCCCGTCTTGCCAGGTCCTGATCGCCGAAGATGGTGATGACACCCTCCGGGCCCGGGAGCTTTACACACAAGAAGGCGTGGTGCGGGATTGCCTCGAAAGAGTTGATGGCGGGTCACCCCAGTATGGCATTGTAGGGGTGCTGGATATCTACGACGTCAAAGGTGACATGCTCGGTCCGGATGTTACCTTTGTTGCCCTCCTGACGGAAGGTGACAGGAAGGGAAACGTGCCCTAGGGCCAGCAGCGGTTGACCCCCGAAGCCTTGAAGTGGAGCTCCCGGCTGCTCCAGCTGGCTTCGGGGGATTGCCATGCGGTCGAGGGCGTCTGCGAATAAGATGTTCGCGGAGCTTCCCCCGTCGACAAGGACGCGCTTGACTTCGCAGCATGCTATGTGGGCCTGGATGACTAGAGGGTCTTGGTGGGGGTACTCCACGCCCCTAGCGTCGTTCAAGTCGAAGGTGATCTTTGCGGGCGGCATCCACATCCGCGGCTGCTCCCGTGGGTTTTGAGGAAGAGCCTCGGTGATGACGTTGACGGTGCGATGCTGCGCGCCCTCCGCTGCGGTGGCCCGCGTGGGGCCATCCCTTGGGTGCCCGCATGGGCTTCGGCGGGGCCGAGAAGGCGGAGACCGAGACCCGGCCGTCACCCTCCGCAGCTCCATCACCGCGATGCATGCCCTTGTGTAATGATCGCCGTAGCCGTGTACCTCGCACCACTTACCATAGCGCAGAGCTCGCTCGCGCGGGTTGGTCGGGTAGTCAACTCCACCCTCCGACCCTCGGGCTCCCCTTCGCGAGGCGGGGTCGGGTCCTTGGCGGGTGCTCTTGGTGGCGAGGATGTGATGGGCCGTCTGCGACCGGCGCTGGCGGCGCCGAGGTTTGGGCCCACATCGCGACGATCCTTCACGCACTCCGCCTCACCGCCTCGGGAGGGCTGCCTCGGGCTCGGCCACGGCCGGCCGAGGAGAGGCCACCCGCCCGACCTCGCGCGGGGCCGCTCCGCGGCGAGGCCGAGGGCGTGATGCTGCGTCTCCGCGCATCCTCCTCCGCCGCGCGCACTCGCCCATTTTGTCGAAGAGCTTGGCCACCGCCGTAATTGGCCTCCGCACGTTGTATTCGACCATCCGCCCGCGAAGGCCCCGATGGCTGCCTTAACGACGGTGATTTCATTAACATCATGTACCGCTTCAATTTTGGCGGCGCTTGAAGTAGTCCCGGCGTCTCGAGGGTCCTTGCTTCACGGCCAAGAGTTGGTCCGCATCGATTCGCCGAGATGATACCCTTGAAATTTGGATCGGCCGGTCGCGGTCGTTCCCACGCATAGATGGAGCGGGCTCTATGGTAAAAACCAAGAGAGCGCCGCTCGCGTGCGATCAGGGGAGTCCTTCGCGCCGTGGTGTCGTCTCGCCGCGGCCTCGATCGCGGTTTCGTACACGCGCGCACGAACTCGCGAGGATCCGTGTCGCTTTATACGAGCCGATGGCGCTAGGGAACTTGAAGTCTTGGGCCATACCACTGCTGCAGCCCCGCCGAGAGCGGGACTCGGATCCACGCGCCGCGCGCACGCGGCCGAGACGGGCTTCGCGATCGCCCGCCCTTTCCGGCGCGGGCTCGGACGCGGTTGCTGGCACAGCCGGCTGACTCCGAGCCTCTTGTATATCTCTGACGGCTCCGCGAAGGGCCCCCAGCTCCCGCTGGAACGCGTTGAGGGCCGCCAGCAGGGCGCTTTCCATCCCCGGTGTGGTGGCGGCGACGGGGTCGGCGTCGACGGGGTCGGTTGTCGCCGCACCCGTGTCGACGTCTTGGACCGCGGGGTCCGTCCTCGTAACGCCAGCGGTGGGGTTGATCGTCGCGGTGCTGGTGACGAGGTTGGCCGCCGCCACGCGAACGTCGACGTCTTCGGCCGCCGCGACTGCATCGCCACCCGCGTCCGCCGCTGTCGACGGCGGAGCCTCGTACTCTGCGCGCCCGCCCGCCGCCTTCTTTCCCTCGCGCGCCGAGGAAGCTTTCGGTGCCATCTTTTCTTCGGTCTTCAGGCTTGTCTTCGTCCTCCCCACGGACAGCGCCAACTGTTGTGGCTACAGACCAAACAGAGAGAGAAGTGGTAGTGGAGAGTGATGAAGATAAGTGTAATGGCCTTGGCCTCTCCCCATGGCTTACTCGCATATATATACTCATGGGGAGTGCTTTTACAGTTATACCCTTACATCCGGTCATCCCCTCTAGGGGTAGTTATGTCATTACACAAGGCCTATTCTGGGCCTTATAGTCTTCTACCGGCTCTTTGGTTTAGGTGGGGCCACCCCTACGCGCTTATCGTTTCTACCGCCCGCATGATATACAAAGTTTGTAGAAACGAGACACGCTGTCTTCTTAGAAGATCAAATGATGAAGGGGAGCATGGTAGCTCGAGAGATTGACCTTGAAGAGAAGCGGGCGTATGCGCCCACTCCGATGATTCAAGAGCCATTCTTTACACTACCTGCTGTCGCTGCACCGACGGTGCAAGACACTGTGGTGCTAGCACCTGTTATTGTTCCTCCTGTGGCAACAATGAATGAGAATGAGGAACCTGTTCTTCAGGATCCTATAGAACCCATTGCCACAGATGAGGGGAGCAACAGCAGACCTCAAATGTAAGATGTACCAAATGAGGAGGCCCCAGGAGGTCTCAAAGAGTAAGAAGATCAGCTATTTCTGATGATTATCAGATTTATTATACAGAGGAATTTCAAATGGAGGATGATCCCACCTCATTTGAAGAAGCCATGAGAAGCGAAAATTCCTCAAAGTGGCTTGAGGCCATGGAAGAGGAGATGAGGTCCATGAAGACTAATAAAGTCTGGGACTTAGAAATTATTCCTAAAGGAGCCAAAACAGTAGGCTGTAAATGGGTCTACAAGACAAAGCTTGACTCCCAAGGGAATATAGAAAGATACAAAGCACGACTTGTGACAAAAGGCTTTACGCAAAGAGAAGGGATTGATTACAATGAGACATTTTCTCCAGTCTCATGTATAGACTCCTTCAGAATCATAATGGCATTAGTAGCACATTATGATTTAGAGTTACATCAGATGGATGTAAAGACGGCATTTCTTAATGGAGATTTGGAGGAAAATGTTTACATGGCACAACCGAAAGGTTTTGTCGTGGAAGGAAACGAAAGAATGGGATGCCGCCTAAAGAAATCGATTTATGGGTTAAAGCAAGCTTCAAGACAGTGGTACTTGAAGTTTGACAGTACAATAAGAAAATTTGGGTTTAAAGAGAATATAGAGGACAACTGTGTTTATGCAAAGTTTAAAGATGGGAAGTTTATCTTCCTAATCTCAGATCTGGATGATATCCCATTGGCTAGTAGTGATGTCAGTCTACTCATCTGGAGACAAAGAAGTTTTTGTCCTCAAACTTTGATATGAAAGATCTTGGTGAAGCTTCGTTCGTTCTAGGGATCGAAATTCACCGGGATAGAAACAAGGGGACATTGGGACTGTCACAAAAGGCATACATAGAGAAAGTCTTAAAGAAATTTGGTATGCATAAATGTAGTCCTTCACCTGCACCTATAGTCAAGGGCGACAGATATGGGGATTTTCAATGCCCCAGAACCGAGATGAGATCGATCAAATGAAAGCGGCTCCATATGCTTCAGCTGTCGGAAGCTTACAGTATGCTCAAGTGTGCACACGCCCTGACTTAGCATTTGTTACCGGGTTACTTGGCAGATTCCAGAGCAATCCTGGAATAGAACATTGGAAATTGATAAAGAAAGTCTTGCGTTATTTGCAAGGAACAAAAGGCCTCATGATGACATACAGAAGATCAGATTCACTCCATATAGTGGGGTATACAGATTCTGATTTTGCGGGAGATGATAGAAAGTCTACATCCGGATATGTGTTCACTCTCGCTAAAGGAGCTATATCGTGGAAAAGCTCAAAACAAATCATCCTTTGCATCGTCCACAATGTATGCCGAGTTTGTAGCATGTTATGAGGCTACGGGCAGGTGAATCGGCAAAGAAGTTTATACCGGTTTAAAAGTGGTTGACGACATCAATAGACCACTTAAGTTGTACTGCGATAATGAACCCACTGAGAACGTATGCCCACAACAATAAGTCAAGTGGTGCTGCCAAACACATTGACATAAAGTACTATGTTGTGAAAGATAAAGTTCGGGATGAAATTATAAGTCTTGAGCACATAAGTACCGCAAAGATGTTAGCGGATCCGCTTACTAAAGGCTTACCACCCAACGTGTTCGAGAGAACATGTAGCGGCATGGGTTTAAGGGAAAGCCTATGATTCTGGACTAAAAGATGGCCCAAAAGATTAAAGTAACTATTTCGAAGCAGAGGTGTATTGTAATCTGTTGAATCTATCGGCGATTGACCGTGACGATGAGACATGTTCTATGCACTAATCTGTGATGGAATGTGTAAAGTCAAAAGTAATCAAAGATAAAGTATAGATTGAGATCAAGGGGGAGAATGTTAGAATGATCTCAGAGGATTTGGCCCAACGGCCAAATCCCCCCTGCTCGCATACGATCGGGCGCCCACCATTATGGTGGTGGGCCTGTCGCCGACGCCATATAAAGAGGTGGGGGCCGGGGCGGCACGCAACACGAGGTTCACCGTGCCGCCGCCAGACCCACCGACAAACCCTAATCCGACCTAAGAGGGGGTGCTGTAGCGACAGGAAGACCACCGGCTCCTCTGCTTCTTCCCAGATCGCCGCCGCCAGGAGTCGCCGCCGCCCGGGACACGCCGGCCGCCAGGGAGACGCCGATCCTCTTCCCCGACCGTCGCTGCCCGTGCGCAGAGCTTCACCGACGTACCTGCAATGGCCAACCTCTCCTCCTCCACGTCGGAAGGTTGGTACCCCTCTCTCCCTCTCAGTGTAGCACTCAAGAACCCAAACGCGATAGAAGAAGCCCTCTAGATCTAAACCCTAGGAGACCCAAAGTCTATCAGGAGGATTTGTGAGTCCTACCATAGAATGGTTTTTGGTTGCAATGTGTAGATATTCACTGATTTAAGAGAGCACAAAAACTAGTTCTTTCCTTTTGTGAAGTTCAAATAGTTGTTTTTGTATGGACACTATGAAAAGAAGCTCTTCTTGTTTACTATATATTTCATGACAACAGATACACAATTGAATTCACTAGGCAAATACAGTTTTAGTAGAGTTTTTTTATGTGAGTGCTGCAGTGGTCAGTGGAGCATGTTGTTCTTTTGGCCCCGTTTGGCACAGCTTTAGCTCCGAGATCTATGCTGGATCTGTAGTTTGTTGACTAAATTAAAGTGATTTAAATATTTTTATTTAATATATAATATAAATAAAATGAGTCATGTAAATGCACTTAACATAACTACAACTCTAGATCCAGGATTTCCTAGAGTTACAGATGACCAGCTCTAGGAAATCTCCAGATTTCCTAGAGCTAGAGCTCTGCCAAACAGGGCCTTTATCTGTTTGCTCTGCATTTGTATTTCAGGCTTTTGCTGTGTGCAACACTGCAACTAACTTACCTGATTTTATAACAATAATACATTATACATACTGTCATTCATTATCGAAACTTGAGTCTTTTAGACTCATTATCGAAACTCGAGTCTTTTAGACCTAAACTCGCTCTTTACTATAGTCCTTTTTGATGTGATACTATGATCTATGAATACAGCTGATATGTTTCCTGATTCTCACATTTCACATTCTTGCAGGGACTTGCCCTGTGTATGCATAAAAGACTTGAAGGCTCCACTGTTTTTGAGATGCTGGAGAAAGCTTTGCTACTTGCGATTTCTGAGGAAAGGGTCCCCGAAGAACGCAACATAAAGCTTTTGATTGCATAGATGCATGTTGTCAAGGTAACAAATAACATGCGATTTCTGAAACCATGTTGGTTTTCCGATTTCTAAATGAAAGTTTTGACTTTTGACACGCAGGGTCAGTTGGATGTTGCATCAGAGAAACTACAAAGTCTTATCAATGAGGATCCTCGAGATTTCCGGCCTCATCTTTGCCAGGCAATCAGCCATTTAAGGATTCAATTTCTTCTCAAGTTACTTATGTTTTGATCCTAATTGTGAACACTCTTTCTACGATTTTTCTTTTTGCAGGGCATTGTTTATGCACTTTTAGACAGAAAGGATGAAGCAGATGAGCAATTCGATACATATAGAAGCCTTGTGCCGGATGAATTACCAGACAAGAGTTTTATTAATGATGTTATACTAGCAGCTAAAATGGAGTCAAAAGATCGGCTACAGGACTTTGGATCTGAGTTTCTATCTAAAAAATGATGATTCAGGATTTTTCTCACCTGAACGGCTCATACTTTTGGTAATGCTAGATAGTTGCATATTGATGTGCACACAAGTGCAACAATGTTACAAGCAAAATGAAATGAAATAAAGATAAGTGAAGGAGCTGTGTGTCTCGCCTCCTATCACCAATTTCCCCATTACTTCTCGGTCCTTGGTTGTGGAAATGCTCTACATGCGGCAAAATGTTCACAAATGCTCCATCAAAAATATGTTTTGGGGTTGGAACTATCAAATCCAAATCTGCCAAATATGCTCGACAAATCAACCCATGATGTACACACCCTTCAAACATTTTTTGTATTTTTGTGCAAGTCTGTGAAAATGTATTATTTTTATGTATGGTTGGACTCAATTTTTTATAGATCCAAAAAAATCGTGTAAATAATTTGCGTTTTTAAACCAATATTTTGTAGATTTGATTTACCTTGAAGTCTGGAGAAGGACTTGTTTATCTTGGTTTATGTTTTTAGCTTCTGTTTGAAGAAACCAGAATTCAATATGAACACTCGGCTTCTTCACTCCTCTTACTTCCGTTTTGTTTAAGGGATGTGGCAAGGAGCTATGGACGTATCACGAACCATACTTCTTTTGCACGTATTTTTCTCTTACTTTCTTCATCGATTATTTTCTTTTAAAAGTTACTTCTTTTTATTACTGTTATATATTTTCAGCCAAAAACACTAAGGACAGTCTGAAGCTATAAGCCGCAACTAAACACCCACGAATAGCTGAGTACTGTTAGGAAACCTGGGCCTGGGCCGGCAGACCTGGCCATGATGGGCACCTCACCGGAGTCTATAAATAGGGAGCCGTACTGGCATATTTTGTACACATGCAATCAAAAATTAATAAAGCCCGGTCTGGCGCCGCCGTGTGTGCTTGGCCCGAAGACCGAAGCCTCTTGGTCTCCTTGCCGCCGCACGTTGTCCTCCCGCCTCGGCCCGGCGCATGCGCTGCGCGCCGAGGAGCCGGCTGGCAAGCCCGGCGCCGCGGCGCCGCCGCCGGTCTTCGCGTGCCCCGCATGGCCGCTCGAGCTCCGCGCCTCGCCTCGCCGGCCAGAGCCACGAGGCGCTTGCGCCTCGCCTCGCCGGCCTGCAGCCATGGAGCCGCCACGCCGCCTTGCCCGCTGCTGCTGCCGTCGCGCTCGAGCTCTCGCGCCTCCACCTCGCCGGGCTGCGGTGCCGAGCCGCTCGAGCCTCGCCCGGCCGGCCGCCCGCGCCCCGACTTCGCCGGATCGCAGCCGCACACCGCCTGGCCGCCGCTTGGGTTGAGCCGGCGCCACCGTTGCTAAGTGTGAACGGGGGAGGGTAAACCCTACCCCTTCCCCTCTTTCTTGCGCCAGCTGTGGGCCATTTTGGGCCGGATGGAGGAACGGGCCGAAAGTTGGCCCTACCGGAGGGAGTGGGAAGCAAAAATTATAAAAAGGTCCCCTCACTTCCTGAAAATTACCGAGCGGCCCTTAAAATCTTACATATAAGTCCCGATTTTTGCAGAAAAGACCTCGTAGTTTCGAAAATTACGAATGACCCTCAAATTTACGAGTGGGTTCAGCATTTTGCAGAAAACCCCTTAGTAAATCAGGAAATTGCGCGAATTTTTTCTCTGAACTAAAAATTTGCGTAGAAACCCTCGGGAATTGCAAAATTCACTGAAAATTCATATTCTAGCACAAAGGGCGTCGGGAATCCGAATTTTGAATTATTTTTAGCATTTGAAGCTTATTTATTTCTGCCATTATTATTTATGTATTTTCTGTATTTATTTACTATTTTGGTTAATTGTAATGGTTTAAATTGCTTTTAATCACTGAAATTAGCAGTAAAATTTATAGAAATTGCATAGAAAATTATGAAACATTGCGAGAACCTTTTGTACCATTTATTTACCTGCAGTAAATTATTCCATGCATGTTTACCAGCAGTAAACTTATTTATTCCGTTCACACACATGTAGATGACTGGCATCATGAACCAGGAGTTCGAGGAGCTGGCCCAGCATGGCCAAAACTGTCTGACGTGGGCATCCGATGTCGAGATAGTGCTTAGAGTCAAGAAGCTCCGCGCGGCTATTAGGATTGGCAGGCTGCATGACGCCCATTCTGCCTTGCACAGGATTTGTACCAATCTTCAACTCTGTGGCAAGCAGATCACAGATGAGCAAAAGATCAAGAAGACCATGTCCACCTTTCACCCCAATGCTGTTTAATCCGCCCGCAACTATCATCAAGACGGCTACAAGGAGTACACCGAATTGATTGATACGATGCAGGTTGTAGAGGCTCAGGACGAACTTCTCCGCAAGAATTATGTCACTTAGCCACCGGGGAGCTCCGCTGGCCGCGAGGCCAACGCTGAGAGCTACAAGGTGCGAAAGCCCTTGATGAAGAGAAGGGGGAAGAAGGGTAAGGCCGTTGCCCAGAAAGGCAAGTCAAATACTCCAAGTGACAAAAAGGCTAAGAAGAGTGGCAAAACCTATGGCCAGCAGAACCAAGGTTGCTACAAGTGTGGCAATGGGGGCATTGGTCGCGGATATGCAAAGAACCGCAGCATGTCATTGATGCCCACCAAGCTAAGAAAAAGGATGGCAAAGGGCAGCATGAAGTCCACTTTGCAGCGGTTGAGGGGGAGCATCATGAGCAGTTGCCTGAGTTGATGGAGGTTGAGCCCATCCCGGCAGCAGCACCCCTTACAACCTAGAGGCAGCCACCGCCATGATCTCTCTCGAAGAGAAGATCACTTCTGAAAAGATAGCCGAAGAAGTCTCTGATTTTCTAGTTGATTCAGCCTGATGCACAGAATGCATTAGACTTTAATTGTCATTTATTTTGTGTTAAAAGAACAAGTTAGAACTTGCATGGATGGTACTTTAGTTTTGATTTCTCGTGATGGTTGGATGATTTTGGAATAATTCATTCATTTATTCAGTTCATGATGGCATGATATGTTTTGATATTGAAGTATTTTATTTATGTGTTAAATGCCTTCTAATACATGTTAATAAAATACCTTATATTAAAACACGTGTGGCGCTCTATGGAGAAAGTGTGCCTTGCCAACAGCGGTACAACGAATACCATCTTAAGAGAGACTAAGTATTTTCAGTCGATTCGTAAGAGCACTGGCAGCCTTATGACAATCGCCGGAAGCGATGCATGTATAATTAGTTCCGGAAGAGCCACAATTATACTTCCAATGGGCACAACTTTGGTCATTGAAGAAGCCTTATTGTATCCAGAATTGACTAAAACTCTCCTAAGTTTTAAGGATATTTGCGCCAATGGTTTCTAAGTTGAGATTGAAGAAGAGTACGGTAAGGAATACTTGCTCATCACGAAGCGCGAAGAAAATGGCAAAAGGGTATTAGAAAAACTTTCTTCACTAGAAACTAGGCTATATTATACCAACATCAAGGCACCTGCAGCCTACACTGTCCTGAAGACAGTATTTAGAAGTTTTGAACTCTTCTGTCTCTAGCATGACAGATTAGGCCACCCAGGTCTTAGGATGATGAGAAATATAATCAATAATTCCCAAGGGCGTAATATTAATGTGAAGAATTTCTCGAATCACGAAGATTTTGTGTGCCCTGCATGTGCCACCGGAAAATTAATTACTAGACCCTCCACTCTGAAAGTGAAGGATGAAGTCCCTGCATTCCTGGAACACATCCAGGGAGATATTTGCGGTCCCATTCAGCCTATCTCAGGGCCATTTAAGTATTTCATGGTGCTCATTGATGCTTCCTCGAAATGGTCGTATGTGGGTATGTTGTCCACAAGAAACCATGCTTTCGCAAAGTTGATCTCGCATATCATTCGCATCAAAAATGTGTTCCCTGATCATCACATCAAGTCCATTAGAATGAACAACACCTGGGAATTTGGGCCTGTTCTTTTTGGCTGTGGCTTTTGGCTTTTGGCTGAAATTTTTGAATTTTGGCTGTTTACGGTACAGATTACGAAGAAATAGATACTCACTTGCGATTTTGGCTGGTACAGGTGTTGAACTTTTAACGTGTAGATTGTTTAATTTGTAGACCCCGTTTTGAGAAAATACTCCGTTTGAAAGTTAGGTGCTGTAGCAAAAGCCAAAAGCCGCCAGCTTTTGACTTAAAGAACAGGCCCTTTACTTCAAAGGCATTTGATGATTATTGCATGGTGATGGAGATTGCAGTTGAGCATTCGGTACCGCATGTCCATACCCAGAATGATTTGAAAGAGGCTTTAATCAAGAGAATTAAATTTATTGCCCGACCTCTTTTGCATAATTGTAATTTGCCAACTACATGTTGGGGACACGCAGTCCTACATGCAGCGAATCTCATCAACTTTAGACCATCGGCCTACAACATCCATTCACATATGCAACTAGCGTAAGGGTCACCACCGAAAATTTCTCATCTCAGGAGGTTTGGATGTAAGGTTTATGTACATATACCCCCTCCACATCGTACAGCAATGGGCCCTCCCCGTAAGGCTAGGATATACTTCGCAAAGAAACGAAGTCTGCACACGGGAGAATCCATGAACAAGATAACAGCCAATATCGATATCTACTTCGCAAAGAAAATTGACACAATCATCGATCTTGATCTCGAGTCTGCATCGCTCACTGAATGTAAGAAAAGATTAGATTGGAAGAAAGCAATAGCAACTGAATTACTATCTCTGAACAAAAGAGAGGTGTTTGGGCCCGTCTGCCGCACACCTCCCCATGTGCACCTTGTAAGACACAAGTGGGTATTTGTTCGAAAGAGAAATGAAAGAAACGAAGTAGTGAGGCACAAAGTTTCACTCAACGTCCTGAAGTTGATTATGAAGAAACCTACTCCCCAGTCATGAGTGAAATTACCTTTAGATATTTTTATCTCAATGGTAGTGAACTTGAATTTAGAAATAAAATTGATGGATGTGGTGACTGCATATCTTTATGGTAACTTGGATTCGGAGATTTATATGAAAGTCCCTGAAGGAATCCCTCTCCCGAACCAAGACAGAGCAAATAGAAATCTGTACAGTGTGAAACTCAGAAAGTCACTATATAGACTAAAGCAATCTGGAAGAATGTAGTATAATCGCCTAAGCAACTTTCTCTGCAAGAAAGGCTACACGAACAATGAAGACTGTCCTTGTGTATTTATACGGCGATCTCAGAATGGATTCTGTATAATCTCAGTATATGTAGATGATCTGAACATCATCGGAACAGTGGAAGACATAAAAGAAGCAAGCTCCTACTTGGAGTCAGAATTTGAAATGAAAGATTTGGGCAAGACCAAATTCTGCTTAGGCTTGCAGTTTGAGCATGTCCTTGAAGGAATCTTGGTACATCAGTTGGCCTACACCCAGAAGGTGTTAGAAAAGTTTTGGCTTTGAGAAGGCATACCCATCAAAAGTACCGATGATCGGGAGGTCTTTACAGTAAGAAAAAATCTTTTTCGACCTAGGGAAGAGGGGGAGGAAGTCCTGGGACCAGAATTCCCATACTTGAGTGCAGTGGGAGCACTCGTGTACTTACCAAACTGCACTAGACCGGATATTACATTTGCCGTGAACCTGCTAGCAAGGTACAGTACATAACTTACCAAAAGGCATTGGCAGGGCATAAAGGACAACTTCTGATACCTCCAAGGAAGTAAGGACCTTGAATTGTTCCACAGAAATAATCAAGATTTGAACTTGATTGGCTATGCAGATGCTGGGTACCTGTCTGACCCGCATACCGCAAAGTCACAAACGGGCTATGTATTCCTGTGTGGTGGAACTGCAATTTCTTGGAAATCGTCCAAGAAAAGTCTCGTAACTATTTCGACGAACCACTCAGAAATTAAAGCACTGTATGAAGCCGCACGAGAGTGCGCTTGGCTCCGCCGAATGATTCACAACATCTAGCAGTCATGTGGGATGAACATTGTGCAAACTCCCACAATTATCTATGAAGACAATGCTACTTGCGTTGCACAAGTGCAGACGGGCTATGTGAAGAGTCATATCACAAAGCATATCAACTCCAAGTTCTTCTATGCTCATGAATTGCGAAAGATGGATGAGATTAAAGTACTACATACTAAGTCATGTGAAAATCTGGCAGATTTATTCATTAAGTCACTCCTTGCATCTAGCTTTAAAAGATGCGTGCGAGGAATTGGAATGATAAGACTTAGAGAAGTGCAGAATTCAGGGGGAGAATTCTCTCAAGCCCGCTAGTAAATCTTGATCATGAAGATTAAGTACCCAAAGGAATAAAGTCCTGAAGACTGAATAAAGTTGGGTGAATTGTACTCTTTTTCCCTGGACGAGTTTTCCTGAAGTTTCTCGACCAAGGTTTTTAATGAGGTAATTCGTGCATCACAGCAAAACATGTATCATCTACTCTTTCTCCAAATTTTTCCCATTGGGTTTTATGGAGTTTTAATGAGGCATGAGCGTGTCGGATGAGTGCCCAAGGGGGAGTGTTAGGAAACCTGGGCCTAGGCCGGCAGACCTGGCCCATGGTGAGCACCTCACCGGAGACTATAAATAGGGAGCTGTACTGGCATATTTTGTACACATGCAATCAGAAATTAATAAAGAAAGAACAGGAGTTCACTCTACCTCTCTCTGTGTGTTCAAGCTATTATCCTGTCTTCTGTGATTGATTCGATTTGTTCTAAGCAGAGGAATCGATCGGACTGGTCGCCAGCGCCGGTTCCTCAACGAGTACGAGAACCAGAACGGCCGATACTCCCAAGCCGCAATGACATCTGCAAGAACCTACTTCCCAAAAGCGGATGGGCAAGCCGATGCGCAGGTTCGTGCTCCTAGAGGACGCGGATGTGGGGAAGGTGTCGGTGGTATGCCGGGACGGCGTGCTGACGGTGACCGTGGAGAAGCTGCCGCCACCGGAGGCCAAGAAGCCCAGAACCATCCAGGTCAGCATCGCCTGAGCTGAGACGGCAGGCAATGAGGGTCTCGATCTGTCGCCACAAGTCTCACTAGTCACACCACCACCACCACCACTATTGTCAGATGCTACTCTGTTTAGAAGTATCTTGGTTTGTGGTGTTCTTCATGTCCGGATCGGATGGGTGCCGCTTAGATGTCTCTTGTTTGGTGAATGATAACGTGTTGCTTCTTATGTTTGAATGGATCTGCGTTTGATTTTGCAAACTGTTAGACTATGTGGCTAGGTCTACGATATTTTGGTGATTAATAATTGACAATGGTTAATTGATGATGAAAATTTGATAATATTGTTTAGCATTGTTATTCGAGGCGTGTGCGTGTGTGCGAGGATTAATATTGGTCAAGTTGGAGAGAACTTGTGCCGGAAAAACGTTCTTTGGTGTTTGCGTGTGCAGGTTAGGCAAGATGGTCATGGTCGGTGACGAGGAAGACCAGGACCAGAAGGAGGAAATCTGAGGTTCAGGCGGTTAGGATATCACGAGGTGGTCGGGCTAACGCTGGAGCACATAGAGATCAAAGGTGGATGATGCGTGGAGAAGCTACGAGAGGTGCGGTTCTGTAGGCTTCGACACGTGATGAGTCGGAAGTGTAAAAACCCGTGTTAGGAAGGGTTTTGGGTCCCTTCTCTACCCCTCTATAATACACCAAAATTTTCTTTACTAAATCCACCCCCCTCAACCACCCCCACAGTCATGCCTAATCTAAGTCCACCCATATTTGTGTACCAAAGTAATCCAACTTCATACAAATGAATGGCCTGGATCTCTTCTCAAGCCTTCTTCTCTTACTCATTGAAGATCCTAAGGCCAAAATCATCCGGATCATGCACATCATTTGAACCCAGAACCCCACCCCGCGCCCACAAAAAAAAGGAAGGAAAAACTTTCCCCAACCGTTTCTCTCTCTCCCATGAATATCTCACCCGTATCTCTCTCTCTATCTCTCTCTCTCCTTCACGTATTCTGCATGGAAACGTCTCCATGGTGCGATGGAACCGGGACTGCGATGGCGCTTTCCTGGGGCGCGGGTGGCCGGAGTTCGCCGGTGCATACGGCATCGCCGTTGGGTGGTTCTTGGTGCTCCGGCATGAAGGCGGCGGCGTGCTCACCGTCAAGGCGTTCGACACCAGCTCCTGCCTCAGAGAGTTCTCGCTCTCCGTCCACGTAATCAAGATTGGCATGCAAATCTTGGATTGTGCTTTTGCATCTTTGTCAAATAATAGAGAGATCAGTAATGTTAGTAATCAGATCTCAAGACTAGAGTGCAAGAAACATATAATCGATTTTTAGAAAGGATAGAAACAGATGATGATCTTGTGGTACGGGGCAAATGTTGTAGGAAGATATTTAGATCAGATTAAGGATATGTGATCTCTTGTTAATCACTGTCATCTGGTATACTTTACATCTATACCGCTGTATGTATGATTAACAAAAGAGATAGTCTCTCCAGATGGATCGTGGATCTTCTTCATGCTACAGGCTTGTGTTATTTTGTTCACCAAGGTTGACCAACATTAATTATCATTTTGTTCATCAGTCATCACTTCATCTTAGTATCACAACTAATGCCTTTTTAGGGTACAATGCAATATGGTCTTGGGGCATCCTAACTCTTGTAGCACACTCACATTTGTGCATTTCGATACTTTTAAACAATAAAAATCATATTTGCGCTTTGTTAGAATCCTGAGCATTGAGCTTCCTAGCTGTTGTAAAGAAACCTTCTCCAGTAGGTTCATCTATATGAAAAATGTTCAGGGGAACAGGAAGCCTGTTTATCATGGCTGCATGGCACATCTCGGACAGCAACGGTTTCCTTTTTGCAGTCCGGTTTAGAAATTATTTATACAATGCATGGCCTGTCTTATTCAGGTGGCAGATGAACTTGTAGCTGAGTTTTTAGATCCCAATAATAATATTGGTTCACCAGATCCTGATAATCCTAACGCGGTTAAGAAATATGACTTCTCCCTTTGGTCGGTTATTTGTTAAGTGCAATATGTGCTGAACTTCTCCCTTTGGTCTGTTATTTGTTATGCAATATGTGCTGATTATGTGAAACATGGTTCTGTTTTGTTTTGCAACAGGTTTAAGATTAATCTTCTTCTATTTAGTTATTGCTCTTTTAATGAGATCATTAGATTAGGACCTGATTCATTTCACAAGCTGCTTCACTACTTCACTCTCTCTTCACTGATATTATACATTGCAGATCAACATGGATGTAGCGAGGCCGATCAAGACGATGCCGACAAATAGTTGACCTAGAACAAGACGACTACAGGAAGCGTGCTGACAAGGATGTGAAGTCGATAGTCTTGAACACACAGATGAAGGCATCATCCCGACATAATAAACCTAAGAAGTCAAACAATGCAAAAGTCCTACCTCAAGGTGAGTGGTCTTCAATTGTATCTTCTTTACTTATTTGGGAATTAATTAATAATAAAAATAATTTCTCTGTAGATTATGAGTGTACAAAAGAAGATGCTGATATAATTGAATACATGAAAGCAACACCAGAAAAAAGGGTACTCGTCAACATCGATAATAATTGGGTAAACAGAGATGACATGGATTGTCTTTTCCGTGACGGCGAGCAAGTGAATGGTGCTGTAAGTATGTTTACGGCTGTCTTTTGCATTGATTGATGTATACCAAATATTTGGGTTCAATTCTTTACTGTCAAATTAAAAATTTGCAGGTCCTAAGTGCTTATATTCATTGTATCCGGCATGAAGAACACCTACAGCATAGAGAAGGTGGAGATGTTTATTTAGAAAATACATTTATTTCCAGCTTGCTAAAACGTGACGGAGACCCTAAGGTGGCATTGAACTATAAAGATGACGTAGATTATACAAGGGTCGAAAAGTATTTACACGCTGATATGGTAAACTTGTCGATGCCATAATTATTATATATATAATATCATGCAGATGTTAATTTTGTTAATTTGAGATAAAACTCTGTTAGTGCAGGTGTTCCTTCCAATTAATATTGAGAAGTTTCACTGGTACCTAGCGGTTGTGAATGCTAAAAAATGTGAGATACATGTCTTGGATTCTTTCGGACGAGAACTATCGGACCGTCGAGATCTCAAAACTACGGTAGGGCTTAATGATTAATATATAGTTTCATATTGTATTTTAATTCTAATATTCCTTTCTAAATCTTGGTGTTTCGGTCACAACAGTTAAGAGGACTGGAAAGAGTAATAAAACTTGCAGCAGAGCATACACAGCTGTACCGAGATAAATGGGCGGATATTAAAGTGGCATCTTAGCCAATTATAGATAAGATCACTGAGAGAATGCAAACAGATGGGTAAAAGATCATCTGACTTGTTGTGTATGCCATTACTGGACTTGCAACGGTATCTATATCACTCACGTTAGTTTTTTTCACTTTTGCACAGGGTAAGTTGTGGTTTATGGATGATCAACTATATGGAGTATTGGACTGGAATTACTCTATCTGACCATGTGACCCAGGTAATTCATAGGAAGATTTCTAAACATAATCACTTTTTTTGTTAAATAATCGGTTAATAGATCAACACTTGCTCATATTTTCAAGATGATATAAGTAAGTTTAGGTTCAAGCTCCCTGCAATCTTGTGGAACTCCACATTAAACACAGCGAGAGGGTACCAGGATGATGAACAAGATAAAGAGGTCAGCGATAATCCAGATGATGTCATAATGATCGATAATCCGGGTGAGGTCACTCAACTGTCAGAAATTGCTGCTGGTCCTCAACCATCTGCCAAAATATTCACTGACAGAAAGGAACTATTGTATTGGTTGAGCACATACATCTGGTCGATAGACGATGAAGAGTGTTTAGAGTAAGTATTTTTTGCTAATTAATTGCATATACTAATATAAGATGTGATCAACTAATTCGTTCCTGGTCCTTGTTTTTTTGTAGCAAAGAATGGGTTCGAAGCACTAGACCATATACAATTTCTTTAAGTCTCAGAACACTTAGAGATATTTTAGATGCAAATAAACCCATTGATTGTGATTGCTTCAACATGGGTGTTTGGACGGTTGCGTGCAACGAAGCCTTGTTGTGGTTAGATGACAAATTCCACTACATGGACCTCCAGTTCTGTGCAAGTTGATATAATTGTTCCCTTGTTGTGTGTGTGTGTATATATATATATAAACAAATAATTCTAAATTTTGCAAAATGAACAGTCAATATCTCAGTTTGGACGAGATCCACAAGTGTGACAAGCTAGACTGCAAAAAACTCGCAAAATTGCTTGAATGCTGGCCTGACATGGAGTACGATATTTCACATTGCAGCAGTGTAAGATATGTTCTGTATACTCCTTTAAAAACTTGTGTTTTATCATTTGTCACTTATAGACTCGGTGTTTGTTTACAGATTCTACTGCCATACCGTCAAATGAAGCACTACACATTATACATACTAGACATGGGTACCAGAACTGTGTCCATTATGGATCATCATCCTAAAAATGGAATGTTTAAGGGTTCTGATCCATGCATGCCATATATACACAAATTACACAACATTGCCAATAATTTTAAACTCGCCATGGACTTGGCACATCCTGCATGGAAAGACAATATTTATTACTGGCATCGTAAATTCCCAACATGGGTTCCAAAAACATTGGACCGGTAATAACTTATAATATGTTTTATCTTTATTATCAATAATCATTTGATTTATCTACAACAATTAAACACGTGCTCTTCTCTAGCAACCTGTCAGGCTTCCTTGTACACAATTTCATGCGGTCGTGGGATGGTATAAGATTGCCATTGATCAATACTGTGAGCATATATATTCTCTATGTGTATTTTGCAGACTAAATAGCAAATTAATAAGTGATCTTATTAATAATTTATTATCTGCCACGCACAGGAAACACATTCACTGAGGACGAATTTCTTGGTGGACATTTTGAAGTGCAGTGCAAATGAATGTAAAGACATTATCCCTGCAGAACTCCACGACCTACTTAAGCAAATCAGAAATTAGATGGTTGAGGAGAGACATGACTTATTATTGCCTTGTTATTTATGCATTATAATTGGCCTAGGCTGGTAATTTCATGACCTGAACTTGCTGGCGATATACATGAGTGTTTTCCGGATTTTGAGTACCAGTTTTTGCTCTACTTCTATATATAATATTTCTAGCCAGATTTTCTCTTCCTATCCTAGTCAAAATAAACCTCACTTGGCAAGCATATATGACAGGCAATACACAAGGATTCCAAGTATTATATGATAGTTCAACAATGGTTAAACGATAGTTCAACAATGGTTATAAACCATGAAAGGTCCAATAAACAATTTTAAGGCAAGTAAAGTAGCAATCAGGTCACACTCACAGAAACTGCACATCACACTTGCACACAAACATATAAACTTGTTCAGAACGAAAAGGAATAATTGAGTGATATAATATGCTCAAGAACATACTCCTCATGTTTTTCCTTTCTTGAGAATATCCCAATTTTGTATGTTGAGGACGGCAAGAGTGCTATCATATCTTCTGGCAACCCTTTGCTTTCCGTACCAATAGCTTTCCCTAACATACTCCTCATGTTCCACCTCGCGCCTTGATCGGAGGCGGTTACCAACGACTTGGTTTTTGGTCCCGGACACCTAGCGCCATAGATTAACGAGGGTTTTTCGGCAGGGCTAATTGACATGTTGAGCTAGGCCACGAAAACCCTAATAACCCGATCCATCACGGGCGCTCAAGTGGACGAAGGCCGGAACCCCTTCTTCTCCGACCACACGGCATCAGCTTCTCTGCACCGGTCGACCTCCTCTACGCCGCCGGCGACCTCGGCTTCACCGACGCCGGCCACCTCTCCATCACCGAGTACCGACTGCTTCATGGTTTCATCCGGTTTCGGGTATGATCTAGGGTTAATGTTAATGCTTCATGATTAGACTTAATTTATTGTCACATTTGGTATCAGAGCGACCCTATGATCCTCATGAACCCTAAATTAAACCCCGAACTCGAATCTAGAGGCTTGGATTTAAGGTTAATGATTAAGGCTCGGTTTTAGAAATTAGAAGGAGGTGATTCAAGTTTTGTTTGGCAAAACCCTAATGGAATCCCTAAAAAATCCCACCACCCGAATCCCAATAACGCGAGATCAAATTTTAGATCGGCAAACAAAAAAAACTTACGGCTTTTTTGGCGCCGCCATTGCCGCCGTCCGCGCCGCTCCACGGCGCGCTGCCGTCGGTGCGGGGCCGCCGCTCACATCGCTGTCGCTCCGCTCGGGGCAGCGCCGATGCCGCTTGCTCCTCTCGGCGCCGCGCCACGCGCTGCTACGCGTGGCGCGCGCGCCGCCTCCGCTCCGCAGGGCGCGGCCGCGCTCGCGCCGGTGCGCCGCCGTTGCCGCGCTGCCGCTCCGCGCACCCGCGCCGTCGCCCGTCCGGATTTTTCGCATGGAGGCAAGCGCAAATGGGATTAGGGTTAGGGTTGCGGGATTTTGTCCCGCCCGCAGCACGCGCTCGGCCGTCCGATTGCATCGGACGGTCGTCTTTTAGTAGGCCGTCTGTTATTCTCGGCCGTCGGATTGAAAATAATGGTGTATATATTACAGCCTCTATTCAATAAAACTGATTCAACATGTATGATGTGATGTAAGCTGCCTATTTTTAGAACAAAACCAGGTTTTCAGATAACAAGATTAGAGCAGCACCACCTCAAAATGACCATGTCATGTTATGACAAAAAAAACCCCTGCAAATCGATGAGGAATCAACAAATTGGAAAATGACCATGCCATGTTAAGAAAAAATCCCTGCAAATCGACGAGGAATCATCAAAACGGCACTGCAAATGCTAATTATTCGTTCATTTGATTAGAGAGGATAGCAACAAAAGAATTTGTTCGATTTGTGCTGTTCTGGAGGCGGCACGCACACACGACGTCCATCGCTTTTGCCTGCACGACTAGCTGTTGATGTGATCACCAGACCATGTAGTAGCTTTCGATGTTTCATGTTTTCCTGGTACTTCGCTTTTGCCTCCTCTTTTCAGTTCCTACTAATTTGTCGTCTTAAGAAAAATCTCATCACAGTGTCATGCAAATAAATTGCCTACTGTACTGCAAATGAGAGAGGTTAGGGAGGAACTTTCTGTGGGTGTTGACCAAGAACATTTGGATATATATAAATCCCTTAACAAGGAGCAGCGTGCAGGATTTGATGAAATCATACATCATGTCATGAATAAGAAGAGCTAGGTGTTTTTCGTGGATGGTCCAGGAGGAACAGAAAAGACATTCCTATACAAGGCACTTCTTGCTAGAGTCCGCTCAAAGGGATTAATAGCAATTGCAATGGCAACTTTCGGTATTGCGGCGTCAATATTGCCTGGAGGACGCACAGCACACTCAAGGTTCAAAATCCCAATTAAGCTTGCTGACAATAGCACATGCAACTTCACAAAGCAAAGTGGCACCGCTGAGTTACTGCGTACGGCATCTTTGCTTATTTGGGATGAGGTTGCAATGACAAAACGTCAAGTTGTCGAGTGTCTTGATAGGTCCCTACAAGATATTATGGATTGTTTTTTACCATTTGGGGGAAAGGTTGTGGTATTTGGTGGAGATTTTAGGCAGGTGCTTCCTGTGGTAACACGTGGGACAAGAGCACAGGTAACAGATGCTACGCTGCAGAGATCATATTTATGGGACAATATAAGGAAGACACGATTGTCATGTAACATGAGAGCTCAATCTGACCCATGGTTTTCAGATTACCTACTCAGAATTGGAAATGGCACCGAAGAGACGATTGGAGATGATTATGTACGCCTACCAGATGATATGTAATTGGATATACAGACGACGAAGATTCAGTAAACAAACTTATTCAGAAAATCTTTCCATCACTTGAGGAAAATGCAAGATCAACAGCTTATATGAGCACACGTGCCATTCTTTCTACCAAAAATGCACATGTAGATCAGCTAAATGCAAAGATGATTGACAAGTTTCCAGGCGAGGAAAAGGTTTTTCATAGCTTCGACTCTGTCGATGATGATTCAAGAAATAACTACCCTATTGACTTCCTAAACTCCATCACTCCAAATGGTCTGCCTCCACATGAGCTCAAAGTGAAAATCCACTGCCCTGTGATCCTTCTCCGCAATCTAGATCCTAACCACGGATTGTGCAATGGAACAAGACTCATGGTTAGAGCATTCCAAAACAATGCAATTGATGCAGAAATAGTTGCTAGCCACCATGCAGGCAAAAGGGTGTTCATTCCTAGAATCCCTATGGCTCCGTCCGACGATATCTCACTTCCTTTCAAGTTCAAGCGGAAACAATTCCCGATCCGCTTTGAGTTTTGCAATGACCATAAACAAAGCGCAGGCCAAACCATCTCAAATGTTGGCATCTACCTTCCAGACTGTTTTTCACATGGACAGCTTTATGTCGCGCTATCAAGGGTGTATCAAGACAAACGACAAGAATTTTGGCCAAACCAAAGAAAGAAGTAGATGCCTCAGGGAAGAGCACCAAAAATATTGTGTATAAAGACGTCCCAGCATGGTGATGTGGTAAGTAAATAGTCCACAAACACCTATTTCCTTACTGTGTTTCATATTTCTTTATGTGACAAAAATGTTTGTTTTCTTTGTAGCCTCAAGTTTAAACAATGTGGGGATGGAGAAAGTCATCGGTGGGTGAGTCCAATGATGTTGTCGTCTCCTCAAAGGATCAGTCGTTATGTGACAAAAATATTTGGTTATACAATATATGAGACGTGAATCTTAATGAATCTGATTGTTCGTTTTATTTTTTACAAATTTTATCTTGTTTTATATTTTACCGTAGCGTTAGCACGAGCACACTACTAGTAAATAGTAATGGGCTAAAAGTCTGATTGAGTTAAAAAGGTATAGGCTCAATTAGATGAGTGGTATTAGGGTTTCTAATATATTGAAAAGAGGAAATGAGTTTGTATTAGAGGTAGCGGCGTCTAGGCATCGTATAGGGTTAGAAGTTGGATGTGGCTTTTGGTGAAAAAAATAGAACGGCGGCTGGATCGATTGGATTGCGAAAAAAAAGAAAACAGAGAAGGGCATGACTTCCGAGATCTGATGGAAAATGGAGGTGTGGCGTTCGTGACTTGTGATGAAGAAAAATTATGGTGGCTTGCATGCATTAAATGCTTTGATGGATGGAAGTGTGGCGTGTTCTGATCTTTCCAAATAGTTGCGTCATTGCTACTGACGACGAATATTCTGTTGAGAAACCGTCGCTGGAGACCAGTTCGAGCGATTCCTCTGTTTAGAACAAGAACGAATCAATCATAGAATCACAGAAGAATAGATGAACACACACAGAGAGATAGAGAGAACTCCTGATCTTTCTTTATTGCTTTCATTCATGTGTACATAATGAGTAGGTATGGCTCTCTATTTATAGACTACTATGAGGTGCCCACCATGGGCCCTGGGCTGCCGGCCCAGGCCTAGGTTTCTTAACACTCTCCCTTGGGCACTCATCCGACACGTTCATGCCTCACTAAAACTCCATAAAAACCCAGTGAAAAAAATTTGGAGAAAGAGCACATGATATATGTGATGCTGTGATGCACGTATTGCCTCATTAAAAACCTTGGTCGAGAAACTTCATGGAAAACTCGTCAAGGAAAAAAGAGTACAATTCACCCAAATTCATTTGGTCTGCCGGACTTTATTTTTGGGTACTTAATCTTCATGATCAAGATTTATTAGCGGGCTTGTGAGAATTCTCCCCCTGAATTCTGCACTTCTCTAAGTCTCGTCATTCCAATTCCACGCACGCACCTTTCAAAGCTAGATGCGGGAGTGACTTAGTGAACAAGTACTTTAATCTTGTCCATCTCTGCAATTCATGAGCATAGAGGAACTTGGGGTTGATATGCTTACATAGCCCGTCTGCACTTGTGCAACGCAAGCTGCATTATCTTCATGGATAATTGTGGGGGTTTGCACAATGTTCATTCCACATGACTGCTGGATGTGGTGAATCGTTCAGCGGAACCAAGCGCACTCTCGTGCGGCTTCATATAGCGCTATAATTTCTGAGTGGTTCGTCGAAGTAGCTACAAGGCTTTGCTTAGACGATTTCTAGAAAATTGCAGTTCCACCACATGAAAATACATAGCCTGTTTGCGACTTAGCGGTATGCGGGTTAGACAGGTACCCAGCATCTGCATAGTCAATCAAATTCAAATCTTGATTCTTTCTGTAAGACAATCCAATGTCTTTGCTTCCTTGGAGGTATCGGAAGGTGTCCTTTATGCCCTGCCAATGCCATTTGGTGGGCTCTGCACTGTACCTTGCTAACAGGTTCACGACAAATGCAATGTCCGGTCTAGTACAGTTTGTTAAGTACATGAGTGCTCCCACTGCACTCAAGTATGGGAATTCCAGTCCCAAGACTTCCTCCCCCCTCATCCCTAGGTCGGAAAGGATCTTTTTCTTGCTGTAAAAACCTCCCGATCATTGGTACTTTTGAGGGAAATGCCTTCTCAAAGCCAAACCTTTCAAGCACCTTCTGGGTGTAGGTCGACTGATGTACCAAGACTCCTTCAAGGACATGCTCAAGCTGCAGGCCTAAGCAAAACTTGGTCTTGCCCAAATCTTTCATTTCAAATTCTGACTTCAAGTAGGAGCTTGCTTCTTTTATGTCTTCGGCTGTCCCGATGATATTCAGATCATCTACATACACATAGATTATACAGAATCCATTCTGGGATCACCGTATAAATACACAAGGACAGTCTTCATTGCCCGTGTAGCCTTTCTTGCAGAGAAAGTCGCTTAAGCGATTATACCACATTCTTCCAGATTGTTTCAGTCCATACAGTGACTTTCTGAGTTTCACACTGTACAGATTTCTATTTGCTCTGTCTTGGTTCGGGAGAGATATTCCTTCAGGGACTTTCATATAAATCTCCGAATCCAAGTTACCGTAAAGGTATGCTGTAACATCCATCAATTTCATTTCTAAGTTCAAGTTCACTACCATTGAGATCAAATATCTAAAGGTAATTTCACTCATGACCGGGGAGTAGGTTTCTTCATAATCAACTCCAAAACGTTGAGTGAAACCTTAGGCTACCAGCCTTGCTTTGTGTCTCACTACTTCATTTCTTTCATTTCTCTTTCGAAGAAATACCCACTTGTGCCCAACGGGTGTATGTGGGGAGGTGTGCGGCATACGGGCCCAAACACGTCTCTTTTTGTTTAGAGATAGCAATTCAGTTGCTATTGCCTTTTTTCAATCTTCCCAATCTGATCTTTTCTTACATTCAGCGAGCGATGCAGGCTCGGGATCAAGATCGATGATGGTGACAATTTTCTTTGCGAAGTAGATATCGATATTAGCTGTTGTCCTATTCAGGGACTCTCCCGTGTGCACATAATTTATAGCTATTTCTTCACGAGTTGCTTCTTTTAGAGCTTCACCTTGCGCATCGCTTCTTTCAATTGCGGTGGCAAGTCCCTTTAGTTTTTCAGCTCCGATGTGTGCGCACACATCCATGCCGATGGGGATATTCAGATCCGGTATGCCCTTTTCTGAAGGTGTCATACTTGTGCCAGGTCTCAACTGGCTCCCCTTCTCATTCTGGGGGACTTCAATGATCGGCTGTGATAAATCCCTCTTATCCTTCTTCACCAGGCGTCCCCGGTTACTAAGGATTCAAGGAACTAGAGTTCTCGTCCTTTTTTTTTATTTTTCTGAGGCCTCTGGACGAGATTAGGGATACCTTCTTCTTTCTTTGGTATTTCAACCCTCTCCAGTGTAGTGCGTGCAGGCACATGCGACTTAGTCACGCTCTTCAAATCACTAAAGTGATCAGGCAGCTGATTTGCTAATGCTTACAAATCTATTATTTTCTGGACTTCTCTGGACTTCTATTGTCTT
Source organism: Dendrocalamus sinicus (assembly GCA_036346575.1). Classification (NCBI taxonomy): domain Eukaryota; kingdom Viridiplantae; phylum Streptophyta; class Magnoliopsida; order Poales; family Poaceae; genus Dendrocalamus; species Dendrocalamus sinicus. The sequence goes on along the minus strand of CM070653.1, from coordinate 5,007,774 downwards.
CTTAACTTCTCTTGTCTTCTAGACTTCTCTAGTGCGCGGGTCATCTGCTTGGATTCCCCAGGCTTGCCACATAATTTTCCGAAATTCTTCATCAAGGGGTTGATTTCCTCCCCCTAATGTTGGGAAATTTTCGGTGGTGACATTTGTGCTAGTTGCATAGGTGAATGGATGTTGTAGGCCGAAGGTCTAAGGTTGATGAGATTCACTGCATGCAGGACTGCGCGTTCCCAACATGTAGCTGGTAAATTACAATTATGCAAGAGGGGTCGGGCAATAATTTTAATTCTTTTAATTAAAGCCTCTACCAAACCATTCTGGGTATGGACATACGGTACCGAATGCTCAACTGCAATTCCCATTGCCATGCAATAATCATTAAATGCCTTCGAAGTAAATTCTCCGGCATTGTCCATTCGGATGGACTTGATATGATGATCTGGAAACACATTTCTGATGCGAATGATCTGCGAGATCAATTTTGCAAAGGTGTGGTTTCTTGTGGACAACAAACCCACATATGACCACTTCGAAGAAGCGTCAATGAGCACCATGAAATACTTAAACAGCCCTGAGACGGGCTGAATGAGATCGCAAATGTCTCCCTGGATGCGTTCCAGGAATGCAGGGACTTCATCCTTCACTTTCAGAGTGGAGGGTCTAGTAATTAGTTTCCCGGTGGCACATGCAGGGCACATAAAATCTTCATGATTCGGGAAATTCTTCACATTAATATTATGCCCATGCTAGTTATTTATTATGTTTCTCATCATTCTAAGACTTGGGTGGCCTAGTCTGTCATGCCAGAGACAGAAGAATTCAAAACTTCTAAATATTGTTTTTAGAACAGTGTACGCTGCAGGCGCCTTAATGTTGGTATAAAATAGCCCAGGAAGATTTGCTAATACCCTTTTCTATTTGCTTCGCGCTTCGTAATAAGCATGTATTCCTTACCGTACTCTTCTTCAGTCTCAACGTGGAAACCATTTGCACGGATATTCTTAAAACTTAGGAGAGTTCTTAGTCGATTCTGGGTACAATGAGGCTTCTTCAATGACCAAAGTTGTGCCCATTATGGCTCTTCCGGAACCAATTATACATGCATCGCTTCTGGCGATTGTCGTAAGGCTACTAGTGCTCTTACGAATCGACTGAAAAATTTAGTCTCTCTTAAGATGATATGCGTTGTGCCGCTGCTAGCTAAGCACACTTGCTGGGCGCTACACGTGTTCTAATATAGGGTATTTTATTAACATGTATGAGAAGGTAATCAACACATGAATAAAATACTCCAATATCAGAACATATCATGCCATCATAAACTGAATAAATGAATGAATTCTTCAAATATCATCCAACCATCACGAGAAAATAACAATTCTTAAGTACCATCCATGCAAATTCTAACATATTCTTCCACACAAAATAAATGACAATTAAAGTCTAAATGCATTTTGTGCACTAGACTTCTTCTGCTATTTTCTCAGGGGTGACGTTCTCTTCAAGAGATATCATAGCGGTGGCTTCTTCTAGGTCGAGAGGGGGTGCTGCTGTCGTGATGGTTTCAACCTCCATCGGTGCAGGCAGCTACTCAGAACTCTCCCCCTCAGCCGATGCAAAGTGGGCTTCATGCTGCCCTTTGCCATCCCGTTTTAGCTTGCTGGCCTTATTCTCTTGTGGAGCATCTGATTTGCCTTTCTGGGCTGCGGTCTTACCCTTCCTTCCCCTTTTCTCTATCAAGGGCTTTCGCACCTTGTTGCTCCCGGCGTTGGCTTCACGGCCAGTGGAGCTACCAGATGGCTGAGTGACTTAGTTCTTGCGGAGAACTTCGTCCTGAGCTTCCGCAATTTGCATCATATCAATCAATTCGGCATATTCCTCATAGCCGTCTTGACGATAATTGCGTGCGGATTATACTGCATTGGGGTGGAAGGATTTTCTCAATTTTCTGTATTGGGGTACAAATCCTGTGCAAAGCAGAATTGTTTTCCTCGACCGTCTTAAAGTTAGCAAACCTCAGTCTGATCCACTCTTGCTCTGCTTGGGAAAGAATGGTATACTGTAGCCTCTCAAACCGCTTTTTGAGTGCGGTCCAGAGTGCTAGCGCGCTTTTCTCTGCCAGATACTCATTCTTGAGAGTGAGGCAGAGGTGGTGCCTGAGAAAATGAAGTGACCGATCATTCTCCTCAGGTTTGGGTTGAGCGTCATTCAGTCCGCCAATCCCAATAGCAGCACGGAGCTTCCTGGCTCTAAGCATAATCTCGATATTGGATGCCTACGTCAGATAGTTTTGGCCATGCTGTGCCAGCTCCTTGAACTCGCAGTTCGTGATGCTAGTCATTTAAATGTGTATAAGTCTACTGCTAGTAGACATGCACGGAATAATTCACTACGGGTAAATAAATGGTACAAAAGATTCTCGCAATGTTTCAGAAGTTTCTATGTATGTTCTATAAATTTTACTGCTAATTCAGTAATTAAAAGCAATTTAAACAATTACAATTAACCAAAACAGTAAATAAATACAGAAAATACAGAGAATAATAATGGCAGAAATAAATAAGCTTCAAATGCTAAAAATAATGCAAAATTCGGATTCCCGAGGTCCTTTTATGCTAAAATATGAAATTTCAGCAAATTCTGCACTTTCTGGGGGGTTTATGCGCAAAATTTCAGTTCAGAGAAAAATTCGCGTAATTTTCTGATTTACCGAGGGGTTTTCTGTAAAATTCTGGACCCGCTCGTAAATTTGAGGGCTTATTCGTAATTTTTGGAATTACGAGGCTTATTATGCAAAATCCGGGACTCATGCAAATTTCGAGGGCTGCTCGGTAAATTTCAGAGTTTGAGGGACTGATTTGCAAATTTGCTAGCCCCCTCCCCCGGCCGGGTTTTTTTTTCTCTCTCTCTCTCTCCGGCCCATCGCGCCTTGGCCCACACAGTCCGTTCTCTTTTCGGCCGTAAAAAGCCCATTCGGCCAGATGGCCCACTCGACTTAACCCACGAGCAGGTAGGGTTTCCCCTGCTCCTCCTCTGCGTGGCAGCGGCCCGAGTGAGCTGGGGCGCGGGCGGGGCAGAGCGGCGGCTCGGCGGTGGCTTTGAGCGCCGGGTGCCACGCGGCGGCGGACCGGGGAGCCGAGGCGGATGGGTTTGGCGACGCCGTGTGGCGTCGAGCTCGGCGGAGATGCGCGGGGCGGCGGCTATGTGGGCGCGGTGCCGACTTCGGTGGGAGGCGGCGTGGTCCGGCTGCGGGCGGCGAGCCGTGATGGGAGGTTGAGGCTGCGCAAGGCGCGAGGTGGCCGGATGCGCCCTATTGTGGGCAGCGGCGCCATCTGCGCGGCGCGCGCCGCGCCGGCTTCGGCCGCGGACAAGCGGCGGCGCCACGAGGTTCGAGCAAGGCGTGACGGCGGCAACCACATCTCGGGGCGCGCGCTCGGCGGGGCGCATGCGGGCGAGCCGGTGAGGCGGCGCTCATGGGGCCAAGGCGGGTGCGGCGCCGCTCCCTCGGGCATTGTGCGTGCGGGCGCGTGCGCGTGTTTAGGCGTGGTGAGATCGAGCGGCGAGACCAACGGCGCTCGGCGGCTTCATGCCGTGGCGACTTCAGGCCGGTCAGGCGCATACGGGCGCGTGCAAAGGGCCGGCGGCGAGCGGTCTTCGGGTGACAGCCAAGCAGCCGGCAGGTGGTGTAGCCAGCGGTGCCATGCAGGGTGTGCGCGCTCGTGACGGGGAACCCGAGGCGCTGTGGGGGGGCGCACACACGCGGCGGGGAACTGAGACCGATGTGCGGCGACGCAACCCGGTGCTTCTGCCAATGAGGCACATGGCTCCACGGTCGGTGATTGTGAGCACCAACCAAACCGAGCGGTGGCAACCATCATGCAAGTTGGTGGCAGTGATGCTTCATGCGGGAAGCGTTGGCGGGCGTCGGAGTGGTGGGGCGGCCGCTGACGGCAATCGGCGCGCGCGATGCGGCGCGGCGTCGCCTCATGTTCCATGGCGACATCGCGGCGCCGCGCGGCGTGCGGTTTTTTTTGTGTTTGGTTTTTTTTTCTTTCGTGCAGCAGCAAGCAAAAACCGAACAGCAACAGAACAAAAGAACATATGCATAAATTTCCGTTTCCAATCTACGATGCAATCAACATCTACCCCGTTTCGCAATCTACCGATCGACATTGTGCCGACGATTTCAGATCTGCTCGCGGTAGATTGGGGCGGATTTGCATTGTTTCTATTCTACAGTGCAATCAACATCTACCCCGTTTCACAATCTACCGATCGGCATTGTGCCGGCGACTTCAAGTCTGCTCGCGGTAGATTAGGGCGGATTTGCACCGTAGAATTTCAATCTAGAACGCGAAAAGAAAATACAGATTCAAAAGCGATATAGAAAATTCAATCTGTGCTTCGATGATTACCTCGTTCACCGGAGCGAAGTCGTGCTGATAACGTGTTGAGAAACCATCGCTGGCGACCAGTCCGAGCGATTCCTCTGTTTAGAACAAGAACGAATCAATCACAGAATCATAGAAGAATAGATGAACACACAGAGAGATAGAGAGAACTCCTGATCTTTTTTTATTGCTTTCATTCATGTGTACATAATGAGGAGGTATGACTCTCTATTTATAGACTACAATGAGGTGTCTACCATGGCCCCAGGCCCAGGTTTTAACATATTCATCTCGGTTCGCGTCCAACGTTGTCGTCGAACTCGCTCGGTGCGCGACGCGGAAAGTTCTCTACGGTTCCACCGCACGCGTACGTTTCGGTTTTTTTCTCGTTCTGTGTTAATTCATGAAACTAATCAGAGCAGGCAGCAGAGGGTTGAAAAATTCAAAGAGTTAGAAAAAGGTAATGCTGGCCGAGACTTTTGGTGGCTTATAAAAGCATAGCAGTCGTGACGTTTATGCATTAGGACAGGAGAGAGGAAAAAGAGATTAGAGGTGAAATGATTAGATGCATGGTTAAGTGAGAGGTGATTAGGGGACTGCATTTATTGCATGAAAGTTGGACGTGAGTTCATTCATTGACTGCTTGCACGGTTGATGAATTATTATTTTTATTATTACTGTTTTTTTGTTTATTTTTCTGTGTTGGTAGGTGAAAAATCGAAAGACAGCAGATTGAAATTTTTTTTACTAGAGACTATAATTATTCACCTCTTTAATTACCATCGACGACGATCCTACACAAACAAAAGGAAAATGGATCCGCGTTGGGTGCAAGCTATGTCGAAAGCAGAGTTATTATGGGTGGTAATGTCTGACCCCAAGTTTAATACCTGGAATCCTCTGTGATAACTCAGCATTATTCCCTAGATCAGTAGATAATGCTCACAGATACAATACTGCATCATTTCATACACGATAAGTTCTTACATTACAATACCAGAGTTCAAATAGACCACGTCGGGCCGGGGTTACAATAGAGCCGTCAGGCCAAATGTCTTACAATACATAAAAGCGGAAGCGGAAGCGTACATAGCGTAGGGGCACAACTCACCACTGTAAGCGATCGATAACCCGAGTACCAATGCTATTAACCAGGGACCTGACTAATAACGAAGGCACCCGCCAAAACTAGCCTGGTCAACTTTACTGAGGCGAGAGGCAAGACTACCGAGGCCTATTCTAATAATCACCATCTTCATTTCCTTCGGCATCCTGATCCTCATGATAAGCGTAGTGCTCTTAATTCACATCTTCTGAAAGGGGGGTTAAGAGCGAGTTTGAGCACAAACAACCGTGCTCCGTGAGCCAACACACAGAATGCATATAATTTTAGATGCAAGGCTATTCAAGGAAGGCTCGGGTTCTTTTATTTGCATAAAGCGACATTTGGAATTACCATAACTTAAAATCTCTATGACCTAGCATTTTTCAAGAACTTATGATTTAAATACTGAAAATGTACAATAAACGGAGTAGTTTCCAATTCCAAATTTTATGGTTACATCCACCATATTTTATGGTTACATCCACCAATTACTAACATTTTTGCATAGCAGGTTACATCCACCTTAATTCCAACACTGGAGTACATCCCTCTAGGACAAATTACCAAAGTCAGGTTACATCCGCCTGACAGTTTTCTCCCCACCCACATTAGTTTTTAAAAAGAACTAACTCGAGGAAGATTTCCATGTCTGCCCTTGACCGTAGGCACGGCTATTCGAATAGTTTGTGTATGTACTCTGCAGAGACTGTACATCTTTACCCACAAGAGATAAATGTCCCGATGGTTCTACATGATTCCTTTGACATGCAGATCGAGAAAATATCACGAGGCCTTTACAATACATCACACTCTAGCATTTCACTCCTATGGGGTTACGTCCATAGGTTGTGCGGGATGTCCACCATAGGTTAGCACAGTCGGACTCCACTTTCCACATACGCTATCCTAGGCGACGTCACCTACATCCGGTGTCCCATTCCAAGTGGGGCTTTCATTACCCACCTACACACGTTCTCCGTGAAATGAATAGAGGGTTCAGTAAATTATTTAGCCCAGCCTACAATATGCCAGCTTGTGGTTGTACTGTTATACACGGAGGGTCCACACAGGATTAAGTCCTTAAATTGTTCGGGTGGTTCATTCCACAATCCCCTGTGTTACATCCACACCCGCCATTCTTACCATCCGCCCAAACAGGTTCAGCAGATTTTAGGGTTTTGAGAAGCCTAACATAAATCAACATAATTGTTCAGCCATGTACATCCCATGACTATCCCAAATCTAGTGTTCATGATTAAAGAGTGATTAACAGGGTTACTAGAACCCTGGACTTGACAAATTTTAGCATGGCAATAATAAGTCATATAACTACCATACTAGTGTTTACATCTAGGGCGACAAATGATCATGGGAATTCAAATGTACTTGTGGTGTTGTATATTATTAGGTGGACATAAGGTTGTTATCTACCTTAAGACTTTACATACTTTTAGCACATAAAATATCGCATGCAATTTTTATAGTTTAAACGAACATAGTTTCACATAAAACGTAGGCGCAAAATGATCAAAGTATTGACTCGCCTGGATCGAAGGCTTGGGGGTCTTGCGCTGCTTCAAGCGGGGTCTCGTTCGCGTCGTCGAACTCTACTCGGACGAGAGTACCGGAAATACACATAAAATGAAGAACGCCGAGTAAGAACCAAATCAAACAATAAAACAACTCAAATAAACTCAGAATTGAACCAAACCAGAATCATTAGACAGGCCTTGATTTTAGAAAAATTTAGAAGTTGGTTTCGTTTAATTCGGAGTTATGGTTAAGAAGTTATAGCAATTCAAAGTTTTAAATTCTGGAAAATCCGAAAATAGAAAAGGGGAGGGAGTGTGAGCTGCCGACAGGTGGGCCAGGCGGGCTTAATTAGCAGCGGTTAATACTTGCTTTAATAGCCAGCTTAGGACAGATTGAATGCGGGTTTGGGCAGCACTTATTGAGCTGAGTGGAGCGTGCACCCTCTGCTCGGGTTCGTTCTGGCCGTGGGGGGGCGGAGCTCGTCGGCGACGGAGGGGCACGGAGGCGCGGTGGGCCGGCCAAAATGGATCACCCTCCCCAGTGCGCACCTCGGGTGAACGGGAATCGGCCGGACTTGGCCCGGTGACCGGCGGCGAGCGGTTAGGGCGTCGGCAGAGGCAGGGGAAAAGGGCGGCGGCGGCTCGGGCCATTGGGGCTCAATTGCTCGGCACGAGAGCATCTCGGGGCGTCATGGATCTCACCTGCAGCTCGAGCGGCGGCCGGGGTTGAGCGAGGCGAGCCGGCGGCTCGTTGGGGAGGCCGGCGGGGTCCGGCGAGGTGGGGGACGTGCTCGGGGTGCCCTGGAGAAGCTCCAGGCGTGGGTAATTGGCCCGGGGTGCAGCGAATCGCCGACGAGGCCCCGGCGCCGGAGTTGATGAAGAACGCGTCGCCGGCGGCCTGCGGGGAGGGAGAAGGCGGTTAGATCGGGGAGGGGAAGGAGAGGGTAGGGAGGAGTGCGGGGTGGGGGAAGGCTCAAGGCCCTAGCGGCGACCGGTGGTGCTCGGCGGGCAGGCTTTCCCGGAGACGTCCGCACGGCAGAGAAGGCGGCAGTGGAGTTTCTTGGGCGAGCTGGGTGGGGGAAAGGCGAAGAAGCAACCGTCACCTCATATACGACCAGGGAGAAGGGAAAGAGGACACCGGGGAGCAGCGCGGCATGGCATTGCCGTGCGGAAGGCGCCAGCGCCGTGCGACCTCAGTGCACACGAAATGACCGAAGCGTGGCGCGACGCGTCAGCTGCAGGGGGGTGCCGCTCGACCCGATGGTCGCAAGGGGAGGCAGAGTGCAGAGGGCAACTGGGCGACGTCGACGTGACCGGGGCGTACCACGGCGGCGCAGCGCTCTGGTGGGGGCCGACGGGCGGCGTGCACAACGGGGCGGAGCTGAAAACGAGGGCGGGGAGGCGTGCTCAGGGTCTGCCGCTGTCGGGCACTGAAGGCGAGGGTCGCCTCCGCATTTACTCGCCGGCATGGTTGGTGGAGAGCGGCAATCAGAGAGGAGGAGGTGCTGCCGTGTGATTGAGGAGGAAGAGGGGAGGTTCTGCAGCCAGAAGGAGGTGGAATGAACGGCAGTGATTGAAGGGGAAGAAAGATGGGTGGCAAGGGATGATTTGGGAAGAATTCCTTTCATGAACAAATGCTTATATCTTTCCCTCCTCTTTTAAATATTAAGATATATCTTAATTTCCTGAATCCTCTAATCCTTGAGATAAATTTCAAATTCCAGATTTTAAAGGTTAATTTGATTTATTCCTTTGGGAATAAAACAAGGTTTTCAATTTACATTATTTAAGCACAACTTGACTTTTCTTTTGAAAACCAAAAGAAATAACCAACTGAGAAGAAATACTTTCAGATTTCATTAACATAGGTTTGAATTTTTACATTGCTACAAATTGCGAAAATGGGATGTTACAGGTAATCCAAGAAACCCGAGCTGTTGCCTGCTAACCTTCGTGCTTGCACCAAGGAAATGTGGTAGGGGCCTGTTCTGCTAGTTGACACGGGCAAATCCATTGAAATGTTTTAGTAAACTACATGCTACTCCTAACCTTTTGGATCCGGACTCATAATTTTTTGGATGCAAGAAATCTTCACTACACACACTCGGTCCAATTGAATTTGGTTATGACGTCACACGTAGTACCAGAATAAAAGATTCTGAAGTTTACTGAACTTCTGTTGTTGAATTTGCATTTTACTGGGCTTTCTATACTTGATCGAGTCCGCCGTTTCCTATCACAGGCATCTTCGGTGGAATCGAATTGATGCATCCTGATCCGGGCTTTATTCTTGTTCAATTCATTCATGTGGTGCAGCGATTTTTCACTGGTTCAATTCATCCCGATTTGGCCGAGAAGGGAGACTACACGAGCTCCATACCATTTTGGAGAGCCAACCATATGCTGCTGTTGCAATTTTGGTTCACCTCTGTTTCTCCATCAGTCTTCCAGATCCGGTCCTCGGAGTGTACTCCTCTCGCCGGCCGTCTCCTTCTCCCCGCCGTGGCCGCCCCACCTCGCGCACGCCGGCCGCAGCATGGAAGGAGATTTTTGCCATGTCATCCGCCCACACCAAATCAGCCTATTCCGTTAACTATCAGAGAATCTGACCTACGGTGTTCCTGAAACAAGCATTATTCCTCGTTTTCCGTACAGTCCTAAGAACTGCAGCTACTCCAACAATCATCAGCCGTCTCACACTTGCCGGAAATCGCTGAAGCCAAACTTCTACCATATGTTGTAGAGATAAAGGCATGGATTGCAAATTAAAAGAACCACACATGTATGCAACTCAATTTACGTTATCAGACAGAAAATTGGATACATGGTTCCTACACCATTTCGTCTGCGGGAATGTTGTGGATTTGGCGTCCATAACATAAACAACCAAACAGCAGAACCCAATGGCGACGACCAAGGCGGACGGTGGATAAGGCCCAGACGACGAACTGCAGACGGCGCCTCTCGCCGAGGGGTGACGCCGGCGTGAGCTGTCGACTGTTGTAAATAATCTTGTTTAGAAGTCGTACACAAGTTTTGGAAGTAATCGAATCCAAAACGAGTAAGAAATCAGAAGTCTAAAACCGAGTCCTAGATGAAGTCGTAACCGAGTCGAAGTCGTATAAGACTCGGAGTCGGAGTAGGTGTTGAGAACCCGTGTTAAAGTAGGACAACCGGGTATAAAAAGAGGCTTAGAGCCATGTATTCATTGTACCAAGCAATTGAGAAAAGACCAAAAAGAGGGAGAAACACAGAGCATTGTTTTGTCGTGTGTTTGCATAAGACGTGGTCGAAAGGATTCACGATCACCGCAAGCGTGATCAGGAGGAGTTACGACCACGGCAAAGGAACAGTGATTTTACGACTACGGCTAAGGAGTCGAAGGTGGTCGTAACGAGCTACGACTACACCGGGAAGACGAGCGTGGTCGGAAGCGACTCTGACCACGTTGAAGGAAGTGAACGTGGTCGACGGGTGTTTTCGACCACGGTGAACAGTGATCGCCAGCATCACTGCGTGATCGTAGAAGGCTTCGATCACGGTATCTTGAGCGGCTGAAGGAAGGCAGCGGCAGCGATATCGCGAGCGATCGTAATTGCTACGAGAAACATACGATCACGTTGAAAAAGCGATCGGAGGAGATTGAAGCGTTCGAATTGGTCGTAAGTACTCAACCGATCGTATTTGATTCTCACCGGTCGTAAACGACTCTAATCGGTCGTAAAGGTCACGGGAGGTCGTAAGACCTTTACAACGATTGGTATCGAGCCGTGGTTAAACATGGCTGACACGCGGCGAGCGTGTCGCTGCGATGCCGATCCTCGATTCGGACAACTATCCGGTGCAGGCGATGAAGATGAAGGTCAACATGATCGCGCAAGGCGTGCAGGTGCGGTCGAACCAAAGGAGAAGGACAAGGTCCTTGATGATCGTCTCGATAAGATGGCAATGGCAGCGATCTATCAAGCGTGCCCGACTCAATGATGCGCGGCTAGTCGGCAGGAGACGGCGAAGGAAGTCTGGACTACTCTGCGAACTATGCATGAAGGAGTAGATCGAGTGAAGGAAGTTCGACTTCAAACCTTAAGAAGTGAGTTTGAAGCCATGAAGATGGGGAAGAGTCGGGCCGTGGAAGAGTTCTGCAGTCGATTCAACGAAGTCGTGAACGAGATCAAATCTCTCGCGACGACTTAAAAGATGAGGTGGCAGTGAAGAAGTATTTGAGAGTGCTACCAGAGAAGTTCCTTCCGGTCGTAACCACGCTTATGTACTCGCAAGACCTCTCGAAGATGAAGATTGATAACCGGAGCGCTCAAAGCACACGAGCAGCTCCTAAAGAGTTATCAAGAAGACAACGGTCAGCAAGTGCTGCTCGTAAGAGAAGATGCGAAAGACCGAGGAGACTCGTCATCGAGGGGCGGTCGTGGTCGTGGTCGTGGCACATCGACCGGCCGCGGTGCATCTCATGGACGAGGTCGAGGCTACGACCACAGAGGTCGTGGACGAAGTGGTCGAGGAGGTGGTCGTGGAAGCGGTGACCGTCAGACCGACAAGTCTGATGTCCAGTGCTACACGTGCGAGAAGTTTGGGCACTACGCGGCCGAATGTCGGAGCCACATCCGTGCCATAACGCAAGAAATATGGTCACTATGCTGCGAATTGCGAAGCAAAAAGAAGGAGAGCGAGTCAATTTGGCTCAAGCGTCGAGCACAAAGAACCAACACTGCTGTTGTCACTCGACGCGTAGACGAACCGTCAATGGTTACATTAAGCGAGGAGAAGGTATTTCCAAGTCTGATGGAGCAGACGGGAGAGTGGTATCTCGACAACGGAGCCAGTAACCACATGACGGGCATACACTCGATGTTTCACGACTTAAACGAAAGTGTGCTCGGAAAAGTACAATTCGGAGATGGCTCGACCGTTCGGATAAAAGGAGAGGCACGATCGATGCGATGCAAGGATGGTAGCCAGAGAAGATTATCGGATGTATATTACATACCGAATCTACGAAGCAACATCATAAGCCTTGGACAATTGACTGAAGAAGATTGTCGAATTGAGCTCAAAGGCAACTATCTGAAGGTGTTTGACCACAGTAACGTCTGCTGATGAAGGTACAACGGACTGTGAACCGTTTGTACAAGATCAAGATCGAAACATGCAAGCAGAAGTGTTTGAAGACCACAATTGAAGATCCCGCTGGTTGTGGCATGAGAGATTTGGTCATATAAATTTCAAAGTCTCGAGAAATGGCAGAGAAAGAGATGGTGGTCGGATTACGAAAATCGACCACCTGAGCAAGTCTGCGAAGGCATCTCAGTGGCGAAACAAACTCGTAGCGGTTTTCCACAGCAGACGAGTTTGAGCTTCGCAACCACTCGAACCGGTTCACGTGGATGCATGCGGACCAATCACCCTCGCATGATGCGGGAATCAATACTTCATGTTGATCGTGGATGACTACTCTAGAGTCATGTGGGTGTACATGCAGAAGAGCAAAGATGAGGCAAAGTCGAACTTTCAGAAGTTTATTGCTCTTGCCGGAAACGAAGTCGACAAGAGGGTAAAAGCAGTCAGGTCTGATCGAGGAGGAGAATTTCTCGCAAAAGAGTTTGACTCAATTTGTGAAGAGAAGGGCATTGCAAGATTCTTCACGGCTCCGTACTCGCCTCAACAAAACGGAGTCGTAGAAAGAAGAAACCGAACCGTGGTTGAAACCGCACGAAGTCTTCTGAAGAGTCGATACCTGCCCGGGAGGTTTTGGGCAGAAGCCGTAAGACATGCGGTCTATTGCTAAATCGTGCAACCACACGGTCGTTGAATGGAGTTACTCCATACGAGTTGTGGTCGGGGAGAAAACCGAACGTCGATCACTTAAAAGTCTTCGGCTGTTTGGCACATGTGAGATCATCGACTTATCTGAGGAAGCTAGACGATCGGAGCAAAAGGATGATCTACCTCGGCTCGGAATCAGGTACCAAGGCATATAGGTGCTATAATCCAATCGAAAACAAGCTACATGTGAGCAGAGATGTGGTCTTCCAAGAAGACAAACATTGGGAGTGGGAAGAACATCAAGACATTGAGAAAGATAAGTCAAAGTGGATAACTTTCGATGTCGAAGAGGTCGACACCGACAATACGACAATGGAGGAAGGAGCTACGATCACACCTCAAAGCTCGGACACGATTGATGCAAATGATCAGGAAGCCTCACCTGATACTGAAGATGAAGAAGACGGCAGGGTGCCGAAGATGAGGAGCATCGATGAGATCTATGCTCAAACTAAGCCAATACAGATGAATGAGCTGTTACTGTACACAACAGCTGAAGAACCTGAAAGCTATGAAGAAGCGACGGGAGATGAACAGTGGAGAACTGCTATGCAGGAAGAGCTAAAATCTATTGAAGACAACAACACTTGGGAACTCACCGATTTGCCAAAAGGTCATCGAGCGATCAGGTTAAAGTGGGTCTTCAAGGTAAAGAAGGATTCCAAGGGAGAAGTCGTAAAACACAAAGCACGACTTGTGGCGAAAGGGTATGTTCAAAAACAAGGCGTCGACTACGAAGAAGTTTTTGCCCGATGGCTCGTATGGAGACTATCGACTACTTCTTGCATTGGCGACAAGCGGTGGATGGGAGATTCACCACATGGATGTGAAAACGGCGTTCTTGAGCGGAGACATTGAGGAGGAAGTTTATGTTTCTCAACCGCGGGTTTTCAATCCAGAAGCAAGCGAGAAAGTCTTGAAGCTGAACAAAGCTCTCTACGGACTTAAGCAAGCACCACGAGCATGGAATTTGAAGCTTGACAAAAGTCTAACGGCACTCGGGTTCGGAAGAAGCAACTCGAACATGCGGTATACTCAAGGGAGATGCGAAGAACGGTGATCGTGGCGTTACGTGGGCGACTTGATCATTCTGGATCGAGTTCGAAGAAGATTATGAGGTTTAAAGAAGAGATGAAGAGGCTGTTCAAAATGACCGATTTGGGACTTCTGTGCTACTACCTCGGCATTGAAGTAAATCAAACCGACAATGGCATAACACTTTGTCAGTCGGGATATGCTCGAAAGATTCTGGAGAAGTCGGGTATGGAAGAGTGCAATTCATGTCAAACCCCAATGGAGAATCATCTGAAGTTGAGCAAGACAGGCCCAGGATCACCAGTTGATGCCACGACTTATAGGAGCATTGTCGGAAGTCTACGGTATCTGGTGCACACCCGACCAGATATCTCGTTTGCGGTCGGATACGTAAGTCGTTTCATGGAGAAACCGGCTCAGGAGCATATGAATGCCGTGAAGCACATCCCGAGATACATCAAAAGTACTTTGAATCTTGGGATTCAGTACAAGAAAGGAGGTGGAAAGTCGTTGCGGTGGCGGACTCTGATGATAGCGACATGGCGGGAGATGTCGACGATCGAAAGAGCACGACAGGCATAATGTTTGTGCTTGGGGAGAGTCCGATCAGCTGGCAATCTCAGAAGCAAAAGGTAGTTGCATTATCTTCGTGTGAAGCCGAGTACATCGCAGCAAGCGCAGCATCTTGCCAAGGAGTCTGGCTCGCTCGACTGTTGAGTGAACTGTCAGATGAAGAAATTCAGAAGGTAACGCTCAGGGTTGATAACAAATCGGCTATTTCATCGAGCAAGAATCCAGTTCTACATGATAGAAGCAAACACATAGACACAAGATATCATTATATCGAGATTGTGTCGAAGAGGGAAGATCGCTATCAACTATATCGAACCAAGAACGTAAAGCGGACATATTGACAAAGTCATTTGGGCGGATAAAGTTCTCGGAGATGAGGAGAAAGATCGGCATGATTGAAGTCGAGAAACAAGATTAGGGAGAGAATGTTGTAAATAATCTTGTTTAGAAGTCGTACACAAGTTTTGGAAGTAATCGAATCCAAAACGAGTAAGAAATCGAAGTCTAAAACCGAGTCCTAGATGAAGTAAATGGCGAGTCGAAGTCGTATAAGACTCGGAGTCGGAGTAGGTGTTGAGAACCCGTGTTAAAGTAGGACAACCGGGTATAAAAAGAGGCTTAGAGCCATGTATTCATTGTACCAAGCAATTGAGAAAAGACCAAAAAGAGGGAGAAGCCTGAGCATTGTTTTGTCGTGTGTTTGCATAAGGCGTGGTCGAAAGGATTCACGATCACCGCAAGCGTGATCGGGAGGAGTTACGACCACGGCAAACGATGATTTTACGACTACGGCTAAGGAGTCGAAGGTGGTAAATAACGAGCTACGACTACACGGGAAGACGAGCGTGGTCGGGCGACTCGACCACGTTGAAGGAAGTGAACGTGGTCGACGGTGTTTCGACCACGGTGAGCGATGATCGCCAAGCATCACTGCGTGATCGTGAAGGCCGATCACGGTATCTTGAGCGGTGAAGGAAGGCGGCGGCGATATCGCGAGCGGTCGTAAATTACTACGAGAAACATACGATCACGTTGAAAAAGCGATCGGAGGAGATTGAAGCGTTCGAATTGGTCGTAAGTACTCTGAACCGATCGTATTTGATTCTCACCGGTCGTAAACGACTCTAATCGGTTGTAAAAGGTCCTGGGAGGTCGTAAGACCTTTACAACATCGACTCACCTGGCGTGAACGCGCAGCTGACGACGGTGGATATGACATAGTATAATAAAAATCTCACAAGTATGCGACGCAATTTACATCAAGTAACACAACGTAGATGGATGGCTGGCTGGATCCTAAACCATTTCGTGTGCAGCAATCAAGCCACGATCGTCGTAGACGACCAAACAGTAGAACCCCATACCGATGATTGACGCGGTCATGCACCAGATGTCGACGACCAATGCGGCCGGCATGATCTTGCACACGCGGTACGCGAACGCGCAGCCGAGGACGGTGGACAAGGCCAGACGGCGAACTGCGACGCCGCCTCTCGCTGGGGTGACGCGCGCGAGCCGCTCGAACACCGGAGGCACGGGAAGAGCATGCCGAGATCGGCGTATGCGAAGACGACGAATGCTAGGTCCTGTGGATCGTCGCGCACCGGCTCGCCGTCCGGACGGGTGTAGAGGAGGAAGGTGAGCATGGCGCGACGAAGGCACGCCCTGCGCGCAATGTCGAGTAGCTCGCCAAGCATGCTTGGCTCCGACCCCGGCGACTCTGAGGCGGCTGGCGGCCGTGAAGGATCGTCAGGAATGAATTATGAAGCTTGGTTCGCTTTCCAAATGCTGTGGAGTTTGGAGGATTTATTAGCGTTCCGGAAAGCGACGGGATTTGCCGGGGCATCGGCGGGGGAAGAGTGCCAGGAGGTGGGGGGTGGTAGAGTTCCGGAAAGCGACGGGATTTGCCGGGGGTGGTAGCGTTCCGGAAAGCGACGGGATTTGCCGGGGCATCGGCGGGGGAAGAGTGCCAGGAGGTGGGGGGTGGTAGAGTTCCGGACAGCGACGGGATTTGCCGGGGGTGGTAGCGTTCCGGAAAGCGACGGGATTTGCCGGGGCATCGGCGGGGGAAGAGTGCCAGGAGGTGGGGGGTGCCATAGCGTTCCGGAAAGCGACGGGATTTGCCGGGGCATGGGCGGGGGAAGAGTGCCAGGAGGTGGATATGTCACGTATGATATATTATAGTGTATATAATGTTATACTTTGTTTTTTTTTGTAAACATACGTATTTTAATATAGTTTAATTTGTGTGAAAATATGAACTTATAGATGTGTAGACATTGAGAAAGTACATATTTATGTTAGAGCATTTGTAGATGATAACAATAGTAGTAGGATTAGAAACATACAATTAGTACGCTTAGGGAAGCACCGGATACAATACGGGAGGTGGTAAAAATAAATTGGAAATAAATTTGGTATATTAGAATTAAAATACAACAACAGTAATACAAAATTATAGTACAATTAAATAAAATGAGTATATGAAATTAAAAAGATATTTCTATTATGTACGAGGGAAGCATCGGATACAATGCGGGAGGTGGTAAAAATAAATTAAAAATAAATTTGGTATATTAGAATTAAAATACAACAACAGTAATACAAAATTATAGTATAATTAAATAAAATGAGTATATGAAATTAAAAAGATATTTCTATTTATATACGAATCCGTAAGTGAAAGCCCATGTTAAAGCAAAGTTAGAAAAGAAATGAAAAAAAAAACGAGTAGTTGGGCCGTGGTAGCGTTCCGGAGAGCGACGGGGTAGAGTAGTGGAAGAAATCGAACGCGGCGGCGTTGGTGGGGAATCCAGCGGCATCTTCATCCTCTTGTTGGGTTGAATCCTGCCTCGCTGGAATACCTACACTAGTCTCCGTGACTTCTTTTCGTTAAGACCAAATCTCTGAAAGTCACTCCCTCTCGTGCTACTGCAACGGTGTAAGTGCATGTGATGGTTTTGTTAGGGCATATATATATATATATATATATATATATATATATATATATATATATATATATATATATATATATATATATATATATATATATATATATATATATATATATATATATATATATATATATATATATATATATATATATATATATATATATTGTAAATAACTGATGTCTATAATATTTTTCTTGTTATTTATAGATAGTATAAAAAAACATCTCACATAATAAGTTGTCTTTTTATATATCTCTATATATAGTTTCTCATAATATAATATATTTTATTTTTTATATTACAATCGACTACTACATAAGATGCTTCGCTTTCCAAATTGTTAGCTGTGAGTTCGCGAATGGATATCACTTATAAGTAGGTACTCGATTGTTATATCGGCTCGCCACCGCCAATCCAGACATTTCGTTAATCGTTAATTCGTTACAACTTCATTTCAACGCGTGAAGGCTCGCAAGACTTTTGGCTAGCTTGGAACATCTCAAGACATGTCACTTTTGGCGGAAATCTCAGCCCAAAAATCAGACCTCTAATATTACATCCCGTTTATCCTCTGGGCCTAAAGTGTTACCATTATTACATTACAATACAACTTTTAAATATCTGCTAATTATTTTAGGCAAACTCTACTTTACTCATGAAGCAGCGACCACTTACACCATATCATTTTTAAGCAACTATTCTAACTTACTAGTGGAGTTAATCATACTAACAAAAGCTGGATATGTGATGTTATTCATGTGCTGCACCTGTCCGTGTATGGTGTCCTCAACGGTCACCTAAAAATAAAACAAAACAAGGGTGAGTCCAAAGACTCAGCAAGTACATAATAAAACGATAAACATTATCAAAACATAAAAACAATTTAACCAGCCATAACATACTCCGCATGCATTGTCATGCTCATATCATCATTCTCATGGTTCCACATTAACATACTCCACATACATTGTCATGTTCCAACATTACCATATTATCAATGCAATGCAACACTGCTCTACATACACATTTGGTCATTACATCGCAAATACCGGTATTGCCGAGTGAACATCCGTCGATGTTTACCCATAATCTTGGGCCCGCCCATATCGGCACGGGGATCTCTCCACTTCCATGGAGGCCTACCGAAGTAGGTCTTACTCAAGAGCACTCCGAATTAGTCCGCTAGCTTTACTCGTAGCTAGGGACATTCTCACCGCCCTCACTCTTGAGTGCACATGATGCAAACGCATATGCCCATTGTCATTATCATTGTCATCCATAAATAAGCATTATGTCATACAATCATCGCATTTCCACATAAACATTATCACATCATGTAAACATCGCGTATTCATAAACTTTATGGTCTACCGCTCTACCATGCACTTGCCTGTTAACCAAGCAGAGCGAAGCGACGTGCAGACGGCGTCGACTCAGGATCTCCACCTAAACAAGCAATTAATCTGACTTAATACATTAAAACAAAACCAGTACTTGAGTGGGCGGCGACAATCTACACGCATATTCCGACTCTGGCATATAATGCCTGGGGTTAAGGACCCATCGCGCAGGTACTAAACCCATTTTTTCCTTTCTTTTTCTCCTCTTTTCTTTTCTTTCTTTCTCTTTTTCCTTTTCTTTCCCTTCTCTTCTTTTTCTCCCTCCTTTTTTCTTTTCTCTTTCCTTCACCCGAGCCCTCTCTCTCTCCTTGTTTTCTTCGGCCGAACCGGCCTCCTCCACTTCTCACTCCCTCTCGTTTCCCTCGCCCCCATTCCTCTCGGCCGTTCGGCCTGGCGGATCCGGGCGGTGCAGCGTCGGCGCGCGGCCGAGCTCGGCTCGCCGGCCCTGAGCTCACCGCCGGTTGACCTCCGCACGCCCCCTGCTGGCCCCCTTCTCCCTCTTGTTCGGGTGACGCCGCCGCCACCGGGCTCATCGGCCATGGCGCGACGGCCGGTAACTCGACTCTAGCTCCTCCGTCGCCCTCACCCTCTTCTCACCCCTCCCTTCTCATGAATCCGGCGGCGCCTTCCTTAGATCCAACCGACCACGGCTGGATCTGGCGGCTCTCCGACCGTCGGACGCCTCCATCTCCATTTCCTCTCAGCCCGTCGGTGCGACGCCGGTGCCTCCACGGTTTCCCCCGACCACGGCTTGCAGCCGGTCGGCCGCCGCCTCTACTAGGACGGTTTGCCCCCTAACTCTATGTGCTCTTCATCTACCTTTTGCATGCTGTTGTGCTGCGCTATGGGGTTGTGGAGGGAATGGTGGACGTACCCACGGGTTGGCTTGGCGTGGGTTCAGTGGTTGTCGACATCCTCCGTCGTTGGCGATGAAGCCCTCACGCCTCGGCCTTCTGAGCTCCTTGGGATCTCCTCTCTTCTTGCCCTTCCCGTCCTTGCTCTCTGTCTTGGCTTCAGATGGCGTCTTGGTGGCTCCGGCTAGAATGGGGAAGGAGGAGGTGATTAATGGCTTTGGACGGAGGCTTATGTTTCTGGTTGTGCTCTCGGTGGGGAAATGAATTGGTGCTTGCTCGGCTTTTGTGGCTGTGGCTTTGTGAAATGGCTTTGTGTTGTCTTGTCTACTTAAGAGGTATGACCATCACTCTCCCTGTGAAATGCCACTTTTCCCTTCCCCTTTAGCCTTGGCTGGTTATGGGCATCATGGACTTTTTGGTCCAATAGCAGCCCTACACTGTGTGGGGCTTTTCTACTGCGGCAGGTAAGTTGGTAAAAAGGTAAAAATGGAATTTCCTGCCAGATGATAAGTAACCGGGGACGCCTGGTGAAAAAGGATAAGAAGGACTTGACACAGCTAATCACTGAAATTCTCTAGAACCAGAAAGGATAAGAAAAGATTAGATTGGAAAGATTGGAAGAAGGCAATAGAAACTTAATTATTATCTCTGAACAAAAGAGAGATGTTTGGGCCTGTAACCCACACGCCTCCCCATGTGCACCCTATAGGGCATAAGTGGGTATTTGTTCGAAAGAGGAATGAAAGAAATGAAGTTATAAGATATAAAGCAAGACTTGTTGCACAAGGTTGCACTCAACGTCCATGAGTTGATTATTAAGAAACCTACTCCCCAGTCATGAGTGGAATCACCTTTAGATACTTAATCTCAATGGTAGTAAACCTGAATTTAGAAATAAAATTGATAGATGTGGTAACTGCATACCTTTTTGGATTCAAAATTTTATATGAAGGTACCTAAAGGAATCCCTGTCCCAAACCTAGACAGAGCAAATAGAAATCTGTACAGTGTGTGAGAGACCATGTGGTTTTGACCCCATGGGTGTGATGAGTAATTGACATCGGTTTAGGAAAGTCGAGTTTAGATTATGTGGTTCGGACCATGTCGTTTGCATGGTGCAATCGGTTTCGGCCGGACTTGGTCAAATCTGGTCAAAGTGATTAGGATGCATATTCTGGTAATTTGACAGGTTTGGGCTTATTCATGTGTAAGTATCGTTCATGGATGTGATTTATGTTTACATGTGTCGAGCGGTGCTATTTGATGTGTTTCTTGTTTGTGATGGCTGTAGGACGTTGAGGCGGAGTCGTGGCGAGACACGAGGTGACCGGACTAGGCGCAGGTGGCGCTGAGGTCAGAACGGTCGGGATGTGTTGAAGACGGCGGAGACTCGAGGTGGTTGCAAGGCTTGGACGACAAGAGACGCGGAAGCTTCCCGGAAGGTGCAGGAGGGGCAAATTGGTAATTTCGCGAGGCTGCACAAGCGGGAGGGGGTTCCGTTCAGGATTTCGCAGGCGTAACGGGTTGCAGACCCGTTAGCCAAAGGCTATATAAGGAGGAGGTGCCTCCTTGTGGATGCATGGATTCTAGGGTTTTGAGAGGTTGGTAGGGTGTTGCTTTAGTCAAAATGAGCTTTGGAGAGTTTGTTTTGGCTTTAGAGCTTTAGTTGCTAGAAGAGGGCAGAGGCTCTGTGTTGTTTTGTCTCCTCTCTCTCTGTGTTGTGTTCGTGTGTTTTTCCTCTCCAAGAAACATGTAGGGTGTGAGTTCTTGGCTTGGGGAGAGGGAGAGGATGGATTGATGAACTTGTAATCATTCCTCTTGTTCTAATGTCCATGCGTATGGGGACTCCTTTGTAATCATTTGATTGGGAATGAAATTTCTGTGTTTTTCTCCCGTGCTCTCTGTTTTGCCTTCAATGCTCTTTGTGGGTGATTTCTGAGATTTTCGTTTTGCATTGTTTCTTGCTGTTTAGTGGTAAAATGGGTTGCTCTGCGATGGGAATAGGTCTCAAGATCATTTGATTGGATTCTCCCTAGAGCAAAGTGAATGAATCAAGGATTTGCATTTTTCCAGTTCCTTGTTCTTGTTTTCCATTTCTAGGGTTTTGGTGCATTCCGGGTTCCACTTCTTGAGATGGCATGAAACTTTGCATGTTGAGTCCTGAGGCTATTTAGTAGCTATTCTCAAAGTTTCACGAGCCAAGGATCAAAGGTTGTTGAGTAATTTTAGGTTTGGTTCAGTTTTGCAAAAGTTTCATATTTTTGTCATAATCTGATATTCTTGCTCTTGGTTGGTTTTCTCTTGGTCTCCCAGTCTCTGCATGCTATTTAGTTCATATTCTTGCAGTTCTGGGCTGAGAAAAACCATAAGCAACTTCCAATTTTGCTGCAGTTTGAAGTTCCTCTCTTGCAGTCTGAAAAACTACCTCTGCTGCTGTCTGCTCCCGAGGGGCAGTCAGACCGGGCCGGTGGTTGGCGGTCTGACCAGCGTCCAAAGGGCGGTCTGACCGGCCCTTGAAGGGCGGTCTGATCGGCCGTGACCCACCAATCTGACCAGGTCTCTGCAGTTGATGCTTAACTTTGTTTTTAGCCCCTGTTATTTCTCTTTGAGAAGTGTTCCTTAATTGCGACCGGCCCTTGAAGGGCGGTCTGACCGGCCGTGACCCACCAGTCTGACTGGGTCTCTGCAGTTTATGCTAAACTTTGTTTTTAGCCCTTGTTATTTCTCTTTGAGAAGTGTTCCTTAATTGCCTCTCTGGTTTTTAGGCTTCCGGTTCCTTTTTTGGTGGTTTGAGGTGTTAAGTGGTTTAGGACGCCTTCTCTTCATAGCTTTTGTAGCTAGTGGAGATAAGCCACTCCGTAAGTGCTTTGGGGGCAAGTTTTTAAAAGTCGACATTCACCCCCTCTGTCGCCATTTCGGTCCAATAGTGTGAAACTTAGGAAATCACTATACGGACTTAAGCAATCAGACAGGATGTGATATAATCGCTTAAGTGATTTTCTATGCAAGAAAGGCTATACAAACAATGAAGATTGTCCCTGTGTATTTATACGACGATCTCAGAATGGATTTTTGTATAATCTCAGTATATGTAGATGATCTGAATATCATCGGGATCTTGGAAGACATAAAAGAAGTAAGTTCTTACCTGGAGTCATAATTTGAAATGAAAGATTTGGGTAGAACCAAATATTGCTTAGGCCTACAGCTCGAACATGTCCTTGAAGGAATATTAGTACATCAGTCAGTCTACGCCCAGAAGGTGTTAGAAAGGTTCAGCTTTGAGAAGGCATACCCATTGAAAGTACTAATGATCGGGAGATCTTTACAGCAAGATAAGGATCCGTAACGACTTAGGGAAGAGAGGGAGGAAGTCCTATGATCGGAGTTCCCATACTTAAGTGCAGTAGGAATACTTACATATTTAGCGAACTGCACTAGACCGGACATTGCATATGCTGTAAACCTATTGGCAAGGCATAGTGTAGAACCTACCAAAAGACATTGGCAGGGAATAAAGGACATCTTCCAATACCTCCAAGGAAGCAAGGACCTTGGGTTATTCTACAGAAAGAACCAAGACTTGAATATAACTGGCCATGTAGATGCTGGGTATCTGTCGGACCCGCATATCGCAAGGTCACAACACAAGCTATGCATTCCTGTGTGGTGGAACTGCAATTTCATGAAAATTACCTAAGCAAAGTCTTGCAGCAACTTCGGCGAACCACTCAGAAATCATAGCGATATATGAAACCACATGAGAATATGCTTGGCTCTGACGAATTATTCACCACATCCGGCAGCCATGTGGGATGAATATCATGCAAACCCTCACAATTATCTATGAAGATAATGCAGCTTGTGTTACACAAGTGCAGACGGGCTACGTGAAGAGTCATCTCACAAAGCATATCAACCCCCAAGTTCTTCTATGCTCATGAATTGCAAAAGATGGACAAAATTAAGGTATTGCACACTAAGTCATGTGAAAATCTTGCTGATCTATTCACTAAGTCACTCTCAGCATCTAGTTTTGAAAGATGTGTATGAGAAATTGGAATGATGAGACTTAGAGAAGTGCAAAATTTAGGGGGAGATTTTTCTCAACCTCGTTATTAAAACTTGATCACGAAGATCAAGTACCCAAAGAATAAATCTTGAAGATTAAATGAAATTGGGTGGATTGTACTCTTTTTCCCTTGACGAGTTTTTCTTAAGTTTCTTGGCCAAGATTTTTAATGAGGCAATTCGTGCAACACAGCATAACATGTATTATATACTATTTCTCCCAATTTTCCAACTGGATTTTATGGAGTTTTGATGTGGCATGAACGTGTCGGATGAGTATCCAAGGGGAGTGTTAGGAAACCTGGACCTGGGGTTGAAGTCTTGGCCTATGGACACCTCACCACTAGGTTATAAATAGGGAGTCCCATTTGCTATTTTGTACATGCATGAGAAAGAAAAAAGTAATAAAGAAAGATAAGGAGTTCTCCCTATCTCTGTATTTTTAATATACTATTTACGTCTTCTATGATTAATCTATTTTTCTGTATAGCAGAGAAATCAATCGGCTGAACTCATCAACGACAGTTGCCCAACAAAGTTTCCCCTTCTCATTGTACATTACTAGAGTAGAGAGCGTGTAGTGCAGACCTGTAGACGCCGTGTCCAAACAGGGACAAGAGGTCAAGAGTTGTGTATGTATGAATGTCATACTTAAGGAGGCGTGATTACGTGCGATGTAGGGAATTGTGGAGGAGAGCCAGAGAGGAGCTCTGAAACTCATTGGTTTCAAGTGCAAATGCATACCCGTGCAATTCTGACTTGCCCCGGCTTCACAAGATAGTTTTTTTTATCTAGTGCTACCATGGTATGTTTGTGATGTTTTTTGAGGCTATATCTATGGAAGAGGTAAATGGGTATTTGGCACTATTCGTGTCTGATTCTGACTCCGAGGAAACATATGGAATAGGATACGGGATGAGTGACATCCGTCCATATATATCCATATGTCAAGTGATATGAAAAAGCCTGTTGTGACTTCACTTAGGAATAAGATAACATATATGCAGATTGCCACATCTAAATAAGCGAGAAATATTGAATGCTCTTCCTTCGATATCTTGGTGATTGGTCTCTTTGTGTTCACTCGTATTGCACCATATTATCCAATGTTCTGTGTAAATAAGCGGTAATTTCTATCCAACCGACCGTCTGAAAACTTATGAAACGAATACAGAATGGAGAAATAGATATCCGGTATTATCCGTGTCTGATTCCAAGAAAAAAATACAAAATATGATACAAAATTAGCGATATCCGTTCATTTTCACTCCGAATGCACCCCTAGCTACTAGCACGCTCTCACAAAAAAAATCCGGGATCATGGCTATGGGTGGCAAAAAAGCTCGTTAGTGGGGCTCGCTAACTCGGTCAAAATTATTTTAATTATACTCGTAATTAGTTAAATATTGAAATGAATTGATTTCAAATGAATTTGAATTTTGCTTCAGCTCGACTCAGCTTGTTTACAAAAGTACTTATAAATTATACATAAAATAATATTAAGTTAAAATACATTAATTGAAAAAAACTCGATAAAACAAGTACTTAGTTCGATATCCACCCCTATTCATAACACGTTCGGCCATTTTTCATGAGAATAAACCCTTTTTTCTAAAAACAAAATGGAACTCCCATCGGCTAGCTGCGGCGTGCGCAGGATGGTTGGGAACAATTCGGCCCAAGAGAAGTTCACGGGGGCGGTCCAGCCGTGGACATCACAAGGCCCAGTTGACATCCACCGTCCATCTATCGTGTCCACTCCTCTTCTGTTTATGGGCTTGTTAGTTCATACCACTCTCAAGGCACGGCTTGTGAATGCCGCAGCCAACAAACAAATGCAAACGCTAGCTCCACCGATCCTGCTGCATTACCCGTAACTAAATGGTACTGCCCCAGTAGAAAACTAGTGAGGCACATTATATGGCGAGGCCCTCCCATAGTTACTGCCACGTGGGCCTGCCCTCCCTCAGATGCTACCACATGTGCCTGAATTGCAGATTTTTGTTATTACAACATTTTGGGGGGTGCTGTCGCATGTAATTTGAAGGTTCCTGAAAATTATGAAGGAATAAAGACAGTTCAATTTTGATAATTGTAGGCACTTATTGCTTGATTTTGTACAAGAAAGAAGCATAAAGCCTGCTAGTATACCTTCTCTCCTTTTAAGCTGAGGAAAAACTTGTGTTTCTAATAGCATAACAGGAGGATGTATCCTTGTCATTTTTGTTTTACCCCAAACTGCAACCGTGAAGAAAAACGATGTGGTTGTAGGGCATGTTACATCTTCGATTTACAGGCTACAGCTGAAAAAGGCTGATTTGGCTGTAAGCAACATCAAGTTACAGACAAGAAACTTGCGTTTTTGTCTTAAATTTCTTTTGTGTTCCTAACCTTGCCAACAAAAATGGGTGTGGTCTGCTGTTAAACCATGGTGTGCTTGCGTACATGATGAAAATAGGATCTGTTGTTCAACTTTGTTGTACTTGCGTACATGGTGAAGATACTACTATGTTTGAGCATGTTCTGGAATTTTGGGGAACTGGAATCCTAGGGAGGTTTTCCTGAAGGAACAGAGATGACTCCAAGAATTCCTTTACGGTTAATTTTGGAGAAACATAAACATGATGTTCTCTTCTCTTCTAGTCCAAGAATTCCTGATATGGACGATGCTCCTTTCTTTTGTAAATGAACAATGAGACAGGAAACAGTATTCCCCGTGTCCACAATATCTTCGACCTACCAAGGTATGTATCATGTATGAAATCCTTGTCAACTTCAAGATAGCACCACAAGATAAAAGAGTCCAAATATGTAGGTCATCATACAAATATAGGAACTATTACAGAAAGATGATAAGCAATGCTAATATAACATAGCCAAACCAAACATGTGCCCCATAGTATCAAACAATGGTTAGATGTGGTACTCCAAACATACGCCCTGTGATTGGCTGCAGTGGCAGAGCCACCTCCCGGTGAGCCCGGGCAGCTCACCAGCGACGAGCCATAGAGGATATGGGTCATCGCCGCCGCGCCGGAGTACTCCATCGCCGAGTTTCCCGGGCAACAGGGCATCAGTGCCGCCATGCTGCAGGCGCCAGGCGGACAAAACCAAAGACTGAGCCGGCAATGTGGTGGGTCTTCATGGCCTCATGGGCCGGGCGGGATGGCCGGCGGCCCACATGGCAATGGCATCATGCCAGCCATTCCCTTTGCCCCCGATCGGCCGATCGACGCCGCCCCTGGCTCCCCCATTCGGCCATTCCCAGTCGCCCTCGGCGCCGGCGGCTCGCCAGTCTCCTCTCGCCGAGCAGAGGGGACGGAGGAAGAGGAGCCTCCGCAAGGCAGGATGCACCGAAACCCTCGCGTCCTCCTCCGCGCCGCCGCCTCCCTCCTCCGCCCCGCCACCTCCACCGCCGTCGCCACCGTTCCACGAACCCTAACGAATGCGACGCCGGCTCCCCCGCCGCAACTCCCTCTCTTTCTGGGACACCGGCGCGCCTTTTCGACGGACTACGGCAAGGAGGTGGACGAGGTGAACCGCAAGTTCGCGGAGGCGCGGGAGGAGATCGAGGCGGCCATGGACAGCAAGGAGACTGTCTACTTCGACGAGGAGGCCGCCTGCGCGCGCGACGCCGCCGGCGAGGCGCTCGCCGCCTTCGACGCACTGCTCGCGCGGCTCCCGCCCGCCGACGCCGACTCGCTCCGCCGCTCCATGGGGCTCAAGATGGAGCAGCTCAAGGCCGAGCTCAAGCAGCTCGAGGAGTAGCGGTTTGCTCCAGGCGCTTCTCGATGAGCGAATGGAGGTCCGAGGTTTGGTTTTTTGGGGGAAATTTGTGCGATGTTTCGGTTGGCATACATGTTCTTTTTCATAAATCTTAGGTGTTGTGATTGCGGAATAAATTCGACCAACAAGCTGTTGCAAATCTGTTTTTCTAATGGGAGATTTGGAGCTAATTTGTCATGTGTTCTTGCAAATTGGTCACTTGCAATTTTATATCGGCAAAATCAATCTTGATGTGATGAAGTAGAATCAACTTAGAGGAAGTAAACTGGTAATTATGTTCCTGTGCTACTTGTTTGAGCCTCATCTCCTACCTTAGTTAAAAACTGGAGTAGTTTTTTTTCGAGCTGCATTCTCATTCATGCTTGCTTAATGGTCCATGGATGCTTCACTGCATATTGCACCTTTTGTGTCTCAGCTTAGACAGTTTTGGGCAAGGAGGTTGGTTACACATGCTCATTTTAGATCTTTAGGTGTATCTTGGTTATTTTTCTTGCTTCAGGTATTCACCATTGGTGAATACCTGAAGCAAGAAAAAACTGATGCAATGTGTTCAGAATTTCTGGTAGATAAGAGGGATTGGAAGCTGTAACTGCCATTTGCTGCACTGTTGTTTGGACAAATTGGCAGCTCATGATGCCTTCTGATATTAGTCAAATCTAATCTTGATAATCATGGTGCTGCAAGAATCTTGATAATTATGGTGCTGCAAGAATGAACTGAAGGACCTAAAGATGCCGACCCTCCTTTGCAGTGTATGCTAATCCTGATCTGAGCTGCATGGATGCCTTGCCTGCTTCATGAATGCTTGATTTACTGTGACTTTGATGTGTGCCTGTGCCTTTGCCAAATTTGAGACATTAGATCAAAGTTATCAGGGGCCGATATCGTGGCTTTGCAACAGTTGAATTCGACCGTAGCTTTGCCTTCATTATAAACAAGTTAGTTGCATTGCATATATTGTGTTTTTTGGTCAAAAAGTGAGGGTATAAGGACTAGGAAGTTGACGTAAAGATTTATTTGTAAATGCTATGCTACAGTGCAACTATTCCAGGCTTTGTTTGAAACGTGGAAATTTTTCTTGATTCCCGTCGGAATTAAACTGTTTCCAATTAAATTCTTGTGAAATTCCTAAAAAAATCCTGCTTTCCGAAAAGTACAGCTTGGGCCTACCTTAGGTCATCTTAGGCCAAGCTTAGGCTGTGATCGTTTTGGCTTCAGCTTTTAGCTTCCGGTTTATTTTTCACTATTCATAAATTTCGTCTTTTCTTGAACTTTTGGCTTTTTGTTGAGTTTTTTTGCCGGTTCTTTTTTTTCGTACTTATTTGTATTATATGTAATGGGCTAACATATTTTTTATATTTTTAAATTTAATTATGCTAAATAAATCTCTGTCAGCTACAGTGCTTTTTCAGCCAGCTACAGTGCTTTTCAGCCATAAGCAAAAAAAAAAGCACAAATGAGCACCATCTTAAATTCTCCCATCACAAGCGGCTGACTTCATTGCAGGCTCAACCTAGGCGCATAGCCATGAAGCTTAGCCAAACCCAAGCTGAGGCCATCATCGGTTCAACTTGAGCTTCTGGCTTATTTTCACTATTCATAAATTTCGTCTTTTTCTGAATTTTTAGTTTTTTATTGAGCTTTTTTGCCGGTTCTTTTTTTTCCCGTATTCGTTTGTATTATACATATTGGGTTAACATATTTTTTATATTTTTAAAATTTTTTAATTTTAATTATGCTAAATAAGTCTCTGTCACATCTGATGTTTTTCACCACTACTGATGTTTTCAGCCATAAGCCATGAGCTTTTAAGCCTAACTGATCACCACCTGAATCTGGGCCCAACCCGGCCTAGGGCTTATTTATATTGATTGTGTCTGAAAATAAATAGTAGTGATTGAAAGAAATAATTTTTAGAAAAAAAGACGAGCGGTGGAAAAAATGAGTGAGGGAGAAATGAATGCACAAAACAAGAGCGGAAGAAGTAGGGTGCATGATGCATCTTTGACTCTTGTCTTATCCCCGGAGTGAGACAGGAGCAAGACAAGTGGGGAAGCCGTTTCGAAAAACTGGATGTTCATATTGGTTTTTAGCATTTCTAAGGAGAAGCCAATATGAATAGGCCTCAATCCCAAAGCTAGTTCAACTCGAGAAATGTTTTGATAGCGAACTAGTTGGATGGTGTTGAGTATTGTTTGGTCAATTGATGTTTATGATTTTGTGTCTTGATTGAGACAAACGAGGCAGTGAGAAGATAAAGATGTCTAACACGTTCATTGACCTACGGAGATGGTAACATATTATTCGTCTACAATCTTTAATGTAAAAGTTGGATACTTATATATTTTACTCATTAAGTTATTACTAGTAAGCGTGCACGTGGAATTCATGTCAAAAGCATTGATTATATGTCCAGAAATGAAATGCAAATTTTGCTCCATACCTTATGACTAAATTTATCATGAGTCATGTAGTTAGGCACACCTTATGACAGACAGCCAAGAAATTCTATCATGTTCTTGAACGAATAGGATAGGTATGCTAGACCAGAGGTCGAGAAACTGAACCTCGGGCGAAGCATGGTCATTTATGGCCCCCATGGCAGAGAAATTCCCCCTTTGCCCTCTTCCGCGAAATTCCTCTTTGCCCCGCGTGGACGCCTATCTAGTTGCAGTCGAAGCACCGTGGCAGAAGCCATGGTCGAAGGTCGTAGTCGAAGCCGTGGTTGAAGTACTGTGTAATCGTGTGTTCGAGTACTGCGTAGTCGAAGACATTGGAGTTAGTAAACCGGTCGCGGCTATAGTGAACCAATCGAGGTCATGAGACGAGCTGCGTAGTAGTCATAACTACAGTAAACCAGTTGTGGATACAGTGAACCGATCGTAGCAGTCGCAGTCGGTGCTCGTAAGCTACAGTACCCGGTCGGTGCTCGAAGACCGATAGTAACTCTGTGTGAGCAGCACTACTAGAAAAGCGGTCGAATTGCTGTGGTCGAGAAGCTATGGTCATAGTTGCGGTCGAAGTGGCGTGGTCGAGAAGTCGTGGACGGAGTGGCGGTTGAAGTTCCGTGATCGAGAAGCTGTTGTCGGAGTTGCGATCAAAGTGGCGTGGTCGAGAAGCCGTGGGTGGAGTGGCAGTCGAAGTTCCGTGGTCAAGAAGCCATTGTCGGAGTTGCGGTTGAAGTGGCATGGTCGAGAAGCCGTGGTCGGAGAAGCGCTCAAAGTGCTGTGCTCAAGAAGCCGTGGTCGGAGTAGTGGTCGAGAAGCCGTAGTCGAAGACGCGGTCGAAGTGGCGTAGTCGAGAAGCTGCGGTCAGAGTGGCGGTCGAAGTGCCGTGGTCGAGAAACCGCGGTCGGAGTGGCGGTCGAAGTGCTGTGGTTGAAGAAGCGGTCGAAGTGCCGTGGTCGGAGAAGCGGTTGAGGCGCTGTGGTCAAGCGTCGTGGTCCAAGTCTTGTGGTCGACACGCCATGGTCGAAGGACTGTGGTCGAGAAGCGATCGAAGTGCCGTGATCGAGAAGCGGTCGACGTGCCGTGGTCGGAGAAGTGTTCGAAGGACCGTGGTTGGAGAAGCTGTCGAGGTGCCGTGGTTGAAGCGCCGTGGTCGAGGTGCCGTGGGGAAGGGGGAAGGGAGATTCCTGGCTGCGCTCGGATTTGGGGGGGAGAAAAGGAGGTGGGAGAGGACTTTACGCGGAGATTCGTACACGTGCACCACATGCAGCTTATCTGAAACTAATCCCATGAAGATGAAATAGATCTGATGTTAGAGAAGTTCCTTCTGATAATGCCTGTGCCGCCGCCTGTCCCACTATGTCCGAGCCCCCGTCACCGTTGCCCACGCAGCAAGAAGGGCAAAAAGGGCGTCGGTGTGCGCTCAGATCTGGCGACGAGCACCACAGCTCCGGCGCTGAACATGCCATCACAGGCATCTTCGGCGAAATCTAATGGATGCATCCCGATCTGGGGTTTATTCTTGTTCAATTCCTGATCCTGCTGTCCTGCGGAGCTTCTCAGCTAACTGCAAAAGATTCAGTACTATCCAGGTTCTATTCTTCCAGCGACATGTGCCCATCCATGAGCTCCGCTAAAGATTTCTGCCACCATCCGTCGCAACCGTCTGCTTCCCGCCCGGAGACCCTCCCGTGCTTCTTCCTCCCTCCGTAAACCAGCCCAAAAATCAATCCAATGAGAGATGTTATATATTACTCAAGAAGGATCAGTCGGTAATGAGTTCCTGAAACAAACATTATTCCTCGTTTTCCGCACAGTCCAAAGAACTGCAGAGGCACAGGAAGAGCACGCCGAGGTCGGCGTAGGCGAAGATGGTTGGCCCTATCAACTCGGCTTCGGTTTCTGGCTTATTTTTCACTATTCATAAGTTTCGTCTTTTTCTGAACTTTTGGCTTTTTGTTGAGCTTTTTTACCGGTTCTTTTTTTCCTGTATTTGTTTGTATTATACGTAATGGGCTAACATTTTTTTATTTTTAAATTTTTTTTAAATTAAATTATGCTAAATAAGCCTCTCGTCACTCTGATGCTTTTTTCAACAACTACGATGTTTTCAGTCATAAGCCACGAGCTTTTCAGCCGAACCGATCACCACCCGAATGCTAGGTCCCAGGGATCATGGCGCACCCGGCACGCCGTGAGAACAATAATTATTATTGTTTTTTTTATTCAATACTAAACCAGCATGTTGATATTCTAATCTTAGGGCATCTCCAATGGTCTGAATCAGCTAGCTATATGTATATACACATCAGCATATATCCTATGTGGAGGAAAGAGAGTATGCAAAAAAAAACCAAGCCAGCTCTTCCTTAAGCATTAGTCTATAACGCAAAACGAGGTAGCCTCTATAAATGATAGTCCTTTTCTGTGTGTGCATGTAAGCATCAAATAGCTATCCTTATAGATAGTTCTTTAGAGCAAGTACAATAGTATAGCTAACTAGTGGCTATAACATTTGTCCATTTCATCTATAGTCTTCAAAAAAATAGTTCATACAATAAGGTAGCTATTACAAATACTATTTGGCCCCATGTGTAAGAGAGTGAAATGCATATTTTTACGTGCTATAGCTAGCTGTAATTTAGTAGCTAACCTTCTTCTCTCTCTTCCTTTCTCTCTTTGTCACGTAAGATTTTGTTGATATTATATTTGCTATAGCCTGCTGACTAAGCCTTATTGTACCTGCTCTTAGAATGCTAGCTTTTAGTGTGTACTATATAAATGATGTGGAAGTTTTCTAGTTAGTTGCTAGCTAGAACCATTGGAGATGCCCTAATGGCTGCAAAAAAAATATATTAGAATAGAGTAATTACCAAGGATGGCAATATAAATATGTATTAAATAGATGATCATAACTAAGTAGGATTAATCGAAAGTAATTAATAACAAATAACATTTACAAGTAAGAATATAAAAGTATTCCCATATGAAATATACCTAACCACTGAGACTCAACACGATCAAGGGTTCGTGAGCTACCTTCAACTCAAAATCTTCGCTGCACTGTAGAGTAGTCATCGGGACCTCCTTATCTGATTCTTGAGGCTCTGGCTTTTTAATCGTAATTTAGCGCAGCACACAAAACACTAGATAAGTCTATTGCATCGACTACAAATTTTGAAAATAAAACTCAGCAAGAAAACATAAAGCACCAGGGTCAGAAAAAAGGTCTGAGAGACTAAAATCGAGGTTGAAGGAGGACAAAAAGCACAAGGGTATGTAAGAAGAAAAGGGCACCTTGAGTGCGGGACTGAAATCAAGGTATAGGAAGGAGAACTAAAAGCGCGAGGGTACATAAGGACACCTTCAGTATGGGACCAAAGGTTAGGTAAACGGTAAGGCTTTGACATCTCCTAGTGACAAGAGCACGGTCTAACCATCGGTGAGCAAGGGAGGCAACAACAAAGAGCTTAGGCTTTGGGAAAACAAGAAGGGAAGTGAAGGGAGATGAGTGTGGACCGGTTATTGAGCTCGACTTCTCCCACACTGGCAACATATAAGTCCCATGCGTCAATGGCAACATGACTTTGCGACGTGGCATTCGTGCATGAAGGCAGAAATAATCAACGAAAACGAGGTTGGCACAGGATAGACAAGACGACACACAATAGGGTAGAGTGACTGAAGTGTGGTTAGGGCTCCGAGCAAAGATTGTTTGCTGTCACTGGGGGGGGGGGCGACTGTTTTTGGTCAAAGGCTCTTGTCAAAAGACTTGGTTAGAGCTGAGTGCTCAGAAGATAAAGAAGAAGGTTTTGGGTCTTCGACTGCTCGGTAATTTGGGAATCTTCAGGGAAGATTAGAGAAGGAGGAAGAAGAAACCATATCAGTAAAATACGAGAAAAATCGAAGCAAAAAAACACTTACAATGTGAAAGAGATCTTCGTAAGTTCTGAAAGTTTTGGGAATGTCACAGTTTGGCCGGAGAGAAGAAAGAGAATTGGCCACCATGCAGGGCTGGCTCAGGTCTCGAAGGAAGGGAAAAGGGAAAAGAGTGGGCCGGCTGCTAGGTTTGGGCCCAATCCGAGAGAGGGAGAGGAAAAAGTTTTTCCATTTAAATTGCATTGCTAAATTCAATTTAAATTCGAATATTAGTTTCTGAATTCTCACACGACGTTTGACCACTCCAAAAATGCAGCAAAAGTTTTTAAAACTTATGGGGTTTTTAATACGGAGCAAAATTGGGATGTTACACTCGGGCGCCAGCCGCTCGGCCTGGTGGAGGCACTAGAAGAGTAAGGCGAGGGCGGCGTAGGCGCCGAAGACGAAGGCCAGGTCCTACGGGTCATCGTGCACGCGGCACACCGTCCGGACGAAGCTGTAGGCGAGGAAGCAGGCGAGCACAGCGAGGCGAAGGCCAGTGGCGCACGCCGGCCAGGGCGAGCATAGCGAGTGCTTTTCCTGGCTGATCTGACGGCTCAGAGTCGTTGGTCGGCTCGGCTTGCCGTTGGAAATCGGTGCGGGCCGTGGCGGCGGCGGTAATGGAGATTGTGTTGGTCGTTTGCCTTTCCAGAAATTTATATGTGCCGTGTGTTCATGGGACAAGCTTAGCAGGAGACCCCTGTTTAGACGCGACGCGGCATTGACTGGATCCAGTTTTGTCTGATGTTAATCCTCTTCCTCCTATTTAAATATATTTTGGACACGGACTCAGACAGAGAAAAAAAGACCTTGTTAATTTTTGAATGTAAAAAATCTTCAAATAATAATTGCAAAAAGCTAACAGCTGTTACAGTGTAATTTCAGCCATAAGTCAAAATCCACAGTCAGAAACTTAAGCCGTAAGCCAGTTGGAGCGGGGTCTAAATTGAACTGTTTTCTGTAAAAAATTTTCATTCTAATTTCTAAAAAGATCGATATGTTGAAGGCTCAACAGTCTCTTTAATGTCTTCTACCACATTTAAACAATAAACTATAACATTGCCTTTTTCAATTAACCTCTCTAGAGGCTGAATAGTCCTCCTTACCCGATCAGCTGCAATGAATTGTTGGTTCTGACTAGTTCCTGTTGGATAACTACTGGTCGGAGCTTGAACCGGAACTTTCTGTGAATTTTCTTTGTCGACATCTAGTGAGAATCCTCAATCAATAACGCGCTCTACTTACACGTTGGTCTTCTACTACTTCTCGGGAGCAACATTGGTTGTATTTTCTTTTATCAAAGCAGACATATCAAATATAACACTTCTGCTTATGACTACCTCTCTAGCTGTAGGCGAAGGCCAGCGCCGCACGCCGGCCAGGGCGAGCATAGCGAGTGCTTTTCCTGGCTGATCTGACGGCTCAGAGTCGTTGGTCGGCTCGGCTTGCCGTTGCAAATCGGTGTTGGCCGTCGCGGCGGCGGTAATGGAGATTGTGTTGGTCGTCTTGTCTTATACATGGAGAGAAGAAACCGGCCCTCGACAAGCAAGCACTCGTTTGCCTTTGCAGAATTTTTATATGTGCCGTGTGTTCATGGGACAATGATAGCAGGAGCCCCCTATTTGGACACGACGCGGCATTAAGGCCCTGATCAACTCAGCTTCGGCTTCTGGCTTCTAGCTTATTTTTCACTATTCATAAGTTTCATCTTTTTCTGAACTTTTGGCTTTTCATTGAACTTTTTTGCCGGTTCTTTTTTTTTCCGTATTTGTTTGTATTATACGTAATGGGCTAACATATATTTTTTATTTTTAAAATTTTTTAAATTTAATTATGCTAAATAAGCCTCATCATTCTGATGCTTTTTTGATCACTCTGATGTTTTCAGCCATAAGTCATGAGCTTTTCAGCCGAACCGATCACCACCTAAGATTGACTGGATCGCGTTAATCCTCTTCCTCCTATTTAAATACATTTTGGACACTGGACTCAGATAGAGAAAAAAGACCTTGTTAATTTTTGAATGTAAAAAAATCTTCAAATAATAATTGAATTTGGTTGTGGCATAGTACAAGTAATAAAGAATCTCTCAAGTATGCGACGCAATTTACATCAAGTAACACAAACGTAGCAGACACATGACAGCAAGATGGATGGCTGGCTGGATCTTAAACCATTTCGTCTGCAGGGATTTTGTGGAAAGATTTGCCGTCGCTAATGTCGCAACAATCCTCCAAGCCACGATCGTCGTAGACGACCAAACAGTAGAACCCAACACCGACGACTGACGCGGTCATGCACCATATGACGACGACCAACGCGGCCGGCATGATCTTGCACACGCGGTACGCGAACGCGCAGCTGAGGACGGTGGACAAGGCCCAGACGGCAAACTGCAGACGGCGCCTCTCGCCGAGGGGTGACGCCGGCGTGAGCTGCTCGACCAGCCGGAGGCACAGGAAGAGCACGCCGAGGTCGGCGTAGGCGAAGACGACGAATGCTAGGTCCCAGGGATCGTCGCGCACCCGGCGCGCCGTCAGGACGAAGCTGTAGAGGAGGAAGGCGAGCACGGCGAGACGAAGGCACACCCTGCGCGCAACGTCGAGTAGCTCGCCAAGCATGCT
The DNA here is from genome assembly GCA_036346575.1 of Dendrocalamus sinicus. Taxonomy (NCBI): domain Eukaryota; kingdom Viridiplantae; phylum Streptophyta; class Magnoliopsida; order Poales; family Poaceae; genus Dendrocalamus; species Dendrocalamus sinicus. The sequence continues at coordinate 4,971,249 of CM070653.1, read as the reverse complement.
TGGCTCCGACCCCGGCGACTCTGAGACGGCTGGCAGCCGTGAAGGATCGGCATTGGCTGCTGCCGCGGCCACGGTGCTCTTCTTCTCCGCATCCATCGACGCGCACAGGAATGAATTATGAAGCTGCAGAGGGAGTGCTTGCTTCGCTTTCCAAATTGTTAGCTGTGAGTTCGCGAATCGAGATCACTTATGAGTAGGTACTCGATCGAGCACTTGCAGTTTATACAGGCTCTCCACTGCGTGCCCGAGTTTCGTTGCTACTTCGTTTCAAGCGGAGCCTCAAGACTCAAGACACAACACCTCCTCCTAAGCCCCGAGAACTTTTCAACGCGTGAAGACTGAGACGCATCCTCTTGACCGTCAACGTCAACCGCTGAGTCTCGCACCGTTGCATCTGCAAACGCATCATGATTTCTTAGGATTCCTCTTCCACGCGGAGCATTGGCGAAACGCTAGGTATGTACTGAATCTCTGAAATCGCAAAGAAATAATATAGGACGTACGCAGCGTCTTGCCTTGGTCTCGTTCATTCCAAATTGAGCTTTGATATATTAATTTTACTATGTTAACTTCTACTGTATTAAGTTTTACTTTTGTTTTTGATTTAAAAAAACTAATATGAATATTTGACTCATATCTCGCTTTAGGGATAAGGCAAAAGGTCACAAGCATATCACATATCTTACTTCTCTCGCTTTCGTCTCAAGTACATATTTTACCCTCACTTTCCCTGCCGCTCAAACATGTCCAGCTTCTATGCAGATTTTCCCTTAAGCATGTCGGTAACAACTCAACAGTGGCTTCTTCAATTAAGAAAATAAATTAAACTCCAATAAACTTCCCCTTTAATTTATTTTCTTGAGAAATCTTTCTCTGCAATAAACTTCACTAAACAAAACCTTTATGAAAATATCTTCTAGATGAAAGTTTATCTCCAATCATTTCAGTTATACATCTTGTTCTATGCTTCTCGTCGAATGAACATGTATTCATCATTATGCAAATTCTCTTGTCTGCAATTTGTTTTCTTATCTCCGATTTATTTATCGGCTTTCAATCTTTGTTCTTCTCAACCTTTCGGATCTTGTCACTGCTGGATTTCACCGAATCCTTTCGCTTTATATTTTCTTCAACCGTCGATAAATTACATGACTAATGAATCTCCGCCATGCTCCTAACACATCTTGGAGCTAACTTTGGCATAGTCAATTGCTTGCTAGCACTCAGGCTAGAACTCGAGCCTAAATTAGAATTCGAGTTTAAACTTAAACTTGATTTATACTGTCTGAGATTGTCACCTTGCTCCTATTCCTTAACCACAGCAACATTTGATTAGGCTAATGATATAAAGGTAGTGGTATATATCAGTAACCTTGCCTTGTAAATCCAATTGAGTTGGATAACTCATCTTCAATGGAAAATTCTTGTTCTTATCTATATCATCCTTTACAACAACGTGATCTCTATTTTTCGGTCGATGATCTTGCAAGAAAAATCTTTAAATTAAACTGTGTACCCATGTTCTAATAGCTAAATAACACTTAGCAAATTATGCTTCAAGTTGGGTACAAATAGCACATTATGAACACACTTCTAACGACATTCTATTTGGATAGGAATACTGACATTTCCTTCAGCTTGGGCTAAATAATCATTATCCATACGTATCTTTGTCTGATATGATGAGCGACAATTCGAAAAATACTTCAATGGGAAGACAGATGGATGGCTGGCTGCTAAACCATTTCGTCTGCAGGAATTTTGTGGAAGGATTTGCCGTCGCTAATGTCGCAACAATCCTCCAAGCCACGATCGTCGTAGACGACCAAACAGTAGAACCCAACACCGACGACTGACGCGGTCATGCACCAGATGACGACGACCAACGCGGCCGGCATGATCTTGCACACGCGGTACGCGAACGCACAGCTGAGGACGGTGGACAAGGCCCAGACAGCGAACTGCAGACGGCGCCTCTCGCCGGGGGGTGACGCCGGCGTGAGCTGCTCGACCAGACGGAGGCACAGGAAGATCATGCCGAGGTCGGCGTACGCGAAGACGACGAATGCTAGGTCCCAGGGATCGTCGCGCGCCCGGCGCGCCGTCTGGACGAAGCTGTAGAGGAGGAAGGCGAGCACGGCGAGACTAAGGCACGCCCTGCGCGCACCGTCGAGTAGCTCGCCAAGCATGCTTGGCTCCGACCCCGGCGACTCTGAGGCGGCTGGCGGCCGTGAAGGATCGGCATTGGCGGCCGCCGCGGCCACGGTGCTCTTCTTCTCCGCATCCATCGACGCGCACAGGAATGAATTATGAAGCTGTAGAGGGAGTGCTTGCTTCGCTCTCCAAAGTGTTAGCTGTGACTGCGCGAATCGAGATCTCTTGTGTGTAGGTGCTCGACCGAGTACTTGTAGTTACAGGCTCGCCACCGCGTGCAAGAGTTTCGTTCCAACTTCATTTCAACGCGTGAAGACTCAGACACGACGTCATTGTGCCGCGTTTATTAATGAAAAGCTGTCTTTCATCCAGTCGCAACGACTTCTCACTTTTGGCTAGCTTGGAACATATCGATATATGTCCCTTTCGGCGCGTATTCTCTGACATAGCTTCGGGCTACGTCAGGCGGTGACTTTGGCCAGATCTGACCGTTCATCTTCGGATGGACGGTCCAGATTATTTTTATCTTTATTTTTAGCTTTTGATTTTTTTTAGTTTTTAGTTTTTTATTTTCATCTTTTTATAGTTAAAAAGATGAAAATAAAAAATCAAAAACTAAAAATAAAAAAAATCAAAAGTTAAAAAATAAAGGTAGAAATAATCTGGACCGTCCATCCGAAGATGAACGGCCAGATCTGGCCAAAGCCACGCCTGACGTAGCCGAAGCTACATCCGAGAATCCCGCTCGATGTCCCTTTATGCTCATGCTTTGGGTTAAACCTTTTTAATTTTTTAGTCAGCTTTTAGTTCCAATCATTTTTAATAATTACTATTATGTCCCTTTATGCTCATGCTTTCGGTTAAACCTTTTTAATTTTTCAGTCAGCTTTTAGTTCCAATCTTTTTTAATAATTACTATTTATTAAATTAAAAAACTATGGAGAAAAACAAAAGCTCAGCCCGAAAAAAGACCGCTAATAACGTTTCGGACGCAAACGGGATGATCGAAATTGCTTGGGCTAAACGTTTCTGACGCAGACGGATGATCGAAATTGCCTTTTTTTGTGGCTATTGGCTGAAAAACACTATAGTTGGCTGAAAAAACACTGTAGCTGACAGAGACTTATTTAGCATAATTAAATTTAAAAAAATTAAAAAATATGTTAGCCTATTACGTATAATACAAACAAATACGGGAAAAAAGAACCGGCAAAAAAGTTCAACAAAAAGCCAAAAGTTGAGAAAAAGATGAAAATTATGAATAGTAAAAATAAGTCAGAAATCAGAAGAAGCTGGAGTCGAAATGATCACAGGAATCGATGCAACCTCGTGACCGTCGCCGTCAGCGCACGTTACATCTGCAAACGCATCGTGACATCTTAGCATTCGTCTTCCACGCGGAGCCTTGGCAAAACGCGCATTATGTACTGAACCTCTGAAATCGCAAAGAAATAGTATAGGACGTACGCAACGTCTTGCTTGGTTGCTTCACTTGCTTGTCCGTGTATGAATCATATTGTACGCATGTATCGCGCCCAGTCGCATATCTAGTTACAAACGTGATGATTATCTAATTATTAATTATGTGCCATTATTATTATTGTATTTTTACAGGTCATTTGCCCAGTTGGTTGGTGTAGGGACTAGAACAAGTACGTCACCTTCGAGAGAGAGACCCGTCAAGAACGCGACGTCCTTCAGAGTAACCGTCATCTCACCCTAACGAAAGTGGAATGTGTACGTCTCGGGCCTCCACCTATCCGCCAGTGCCACGAGCAGGCTGCTGTTAATGGTGAACTCATGCCTAGTGGAGACCAGCCTCGCAAAGGGCAACAAGCCCGTGGCCCGCAGGGTTGAGACGTAGCGCTCGTCTAGCGCCTACGGATCCCTCCCCCTGCAGCCTGAATGGCGAAAGGCCAGTCGCGTCACCCGTCATCCATGCGTGGCAACGATGTTTCTCATCGTACGAGTGTTCCAGAAGCTCCGGTAGAGTCATACCTACCAGTACATACGACAGACGAAATATAAGTGCGAACATTAATAATTACTTCATAATACAATTTACATTAATTATAACTAACTAAATAACAGTAAATATGATTACGAGAATAACGTCGACAGCATGCTATAAAAAATTACCTGTCTTTCGGGGGAGCTAATCAGCACTGCCGTGTTCACAATGACTTATGCACTGCCTTCTCCAAATATTTAGGTACACACTATTAGTTTTGATAGTACCTTGCAATAAATGAGACAGATGACATATTACTACAAATATTCATAATGACAGCAACATATTATAAGTCAGTGATTACATGCATGCGTGAATACTTTACTACTTACTAATAATTTGATTATGCATCTGAAAAAAGACAAGCCATTCATTACCGTCGTCCTCACTACTAACTCATTACTTACCCTGAATTAACAAATTATGTGTACCGTATGTACACAATAACAGTACAAACTATGTCTAAATTACTATGACATACTTACTTTGTAATACAAACTACATTAATCACGACTAACTAAATAACACTAATTACCTATGATTATGGGAATAATGTCGAAAGAATACGATAAAAAATTACCTGTCTTTGCAGAGAAGAAATCAGCACTGCCAATTTTGAGCTACGCACTGGCTTCTCGAACTAATGTGCAACGATTGCGGCAATGATCTTCGGGCTTCGACGATGAGTGACTGGGACACTGCCTTCTCGATCTAATGAGCTACGCACTCATCAGAAGTGCATATTTATGCCTGAGCAAAAGAATCCGTTATCACTACCAGCACTTTGAGTGAGGGAGACGGCATCATAAGAATGACAAATGTGCAAACGAGTGAACGGGCGAGGGGGGACGACACTCAAATAATGACATTAGTGCGAAGGAGAGAGCGTGCAAGAGGTACACATACAGAGAAAGTGACAATTGTGCGAACCAGATACCCGCAAATAATATATACCATGATTGCCCGACACATGGCACTTCAAAATAAGCGTTATGATCGCTAAATTCATGGTTAAATTAATTCAAATAAACGTAGTTAATTTGGACTACATAAAATTCTAAAAAAATACATAATAACTATTACTGCATCGGGAGAATTCACATAAAATTTTACAATTTTTTAAGCTTGTTTGTTATATGTAAAAACTCGTAAAAATATCAAAGTTGTATGAATTTTTTAGCAACATTCGCCATGAATAAAATTTCTCAAAACTTACACTACGAGGAACGTTGTGTTGGGAAACTGTACATAAATTTTCGTAATTTTTTGAGCTCATTTGGTATATTTAAAAATTCAAACAAACACTAAATAGAAAAAAATCATAAATCACAGTCATAAACCATAAGACATGTTCTAAAAGAACAGGCCCTAACTTTCAGGTAGAACGTATATGACATGAAGATCAGAGTGATCGAGAGCGAAGCGACAAGCTAGCATACAATCTGAATAATGAGTCGTTCGACCACGAAGGCATCCTAATGACAGGACAGAACGCTAGCTAAATGATCTTAACAATTAAATTAGTGAGTTTATACTCTTAAACTTCTCTTTATTAGCAACATCCTTAGATAGCATCAATACTCTCAATCCTTGCTCTATACAAAAAAATTAGTGCTAAATAATAACGTAGCATCGAATCCTCTCGTGTACATCTTGCTTTAACTAAGTTGGTTTGTAGCTTATGTTCTCTATGATCATACTCTATGGCTTTATAGTCTCCTCTAGTCCTCTTCTAGAGTTAAATAAGAATCCTTATCGAATTAGGATTTATCTAGAAACCTTGTAGCACACCTCCCTAAATTCTAACAGGTTAGGATATGAGTCAACAATCTTCACATTAACTCTTATCTAGGGCTGCTACTAGGTAGGGTATGGGTAACCCAAATCTATATATAATTTTATCCATACCCATTTGAAGTGATATTACCAATACCCAAATGAAAAAGGGTATACCCAATGGGTAAAAGAGAAGGAAAATGAGGGGTTAAGTCAAAGAGGTTTATGAAGGAAGTTTTTGTAAAACTTCATTATTTAGAATTTCAACCTCATGTTCACACCACAAAAGTTTTTCAAAATCGACTGAAATTTGTTGGAGATGATTCTGCATGTAGGAAAGCTACTCTGTACAAATTGGTAAGGCTAGGCGCACAAGTGGGCCCAACATTCTTTTATAGGAAGCTTTCATAAAACTTCGGTATTTGAAATTTTAACCTCATGTTTACACCGCAAAAGTTTTACGAAATCGATTGAAATTTGTTAGAAATGATTATGTGTGTAGGGGAACTACTATGTGCAAATTGGCGAGCATAGGTTCATATGTGACTCCCACATGTTTTTATATGAAGCTAAAACCCAGTATGGGTAGTTGAAGCCTATGAATAGTTCAAGCACACTCTTAATCTTAGGTTTGAATGGGTATAGGTAAAGATGGGTAAATGGATATTACCCTCCCCATACCCAAATCTAAATAAGTATTTTATTTCTTATCTATACCCTACCCTATAGTATGTATATGCGTTTGGATAAGGGTAATGGGCACCCAGTGGCAGCCCTACTCTTATCTATTGAAGTCACCATGCTCCTCCAAGAACTCACTCCAAATCAACTTCTTTTTCCCCCATTTTGTTTGTCTTTTCCCTCTCACCTTTGAGAGTGCCCATACAATAGGGGCTCATACGCATCACTGTACTATGCGTGTCCATATTCGAGCAAACCTACTCGGATCCTCCATTTGAGAGCTCCTTACTTGTGTAGTTTGGTTAAGCACACCTCCTATTTCTACAACTCTCCATGCCATATGCTTGTGTAGCCTCTGAGCTCCACTTACTCATCTGTACCGTGTGGTTGGTCCCACCATATCTTTTTTTCTAGCAGCTCATTTCTTCGCCTCTGCAATTGTAAAGTTTGCAACCATTTTTATAGTTCCGCACATAATTGCAAATGAGATATGAGTATCTATAGTTAACGACACGGTTTTCTTCTCTTGGATAGGATTTTTATTAGACCTTCTATTGATTGCCCTTCCCTTACAGTTACCTATCAAATTGGTATCCTTCATTGCTCCACATAGTTTTCATGACTCTTTTCTAGTAACTCGCATGACTCCACCTCGAAGTAATAGCTTATAGCCTTTGAGTTCAAGCGATCTCACATATATTACATTATTCTTTAATTTGAAAACATAACAAACTCCCACCAGTGTGCAATGTACTTTATTATGCATCTCCAATGTAGCCATTCCCACCTCAGTAATTGAACAGTTTCTTGCATCGGACGTAGAGATTCTTTGTTGAACATTTGCCTCACCGAACATATATGGAAGCAACAACCTGAATCTAATATCCATCCATAAGAAGTACCTGATTTACTAATGATAAGTATATCTGAATCATCTTTTGCTACTGCCACTGGGCATGCACTCCTCATTTACTTCAAATTCATAATCTTTTACCATATGACCATTCTCATTACATAGATAGCATAAATGTATGCCCTTGCTCTTGTCTTTTTTCTTTATGTGACTTTTGCTTTTGCCTACAACACCTGTGACAACTAATGCTTGTCACTCAAGATGAAAATTATGATGGCTTTTTCAAGGATTCTATCTCCAATAAAGATACAACTGCCTTATTAAAGTTAAGAGTATTTTTTCGGATAAGAATATTCATCACCAATTGCTCTCATGATGATGGTAATGATGAAACCAAAATGACAACCTTGTCGTTTTACTCAGTTTTTCTCATCCAAATTAGTGAGCTTAGCGATAAGCTTGTTGAAGATATTGAGATGGTTAATGAGACGTATGTCTTCCTTTATACACAATTTGTATAGTTATCGCTTCAGCACCCTTCAGTTTGTTAGTGATTTTGCCATATACAATTCTTCGGAATCACTGTAATTTTCTTTAGTGAATTTTTCTTAATCACTAAGTACTTTACCTCATGGGAGAGATATAGACAGATTGTACTGATAGCCTTCCACTATACCATCTTTCATTCTTCAATGAACTTCTTTTCTGGTTTGTTCCTTTCAAGTGCATCGATTAACTTTTGCTTGATAAAAACATCCTTCACTACACATTATCACATGCTGAAATTTTCTCTGTCACCAAATTTTTCTATTTGACTCTATATCGTTGGCATCGATCTTGATTTTGTACCACTTGATGCTTTACCGATCTTCTTGCAAATTAGATTAATCCGGTATTGGCTCTGATATCACTTGTTATACCATGATATCCTTTTTATGCACAACAGCCCTCAAATCGGATGAGAGTTGCGAGATACGGTACGGGTATGCATGATATCAAGAACAAAGTAGATGAATTCTGTACAGAGAACAGAAACAACAACGACGAAACAACCGCAATGAGAGAGGAAGATTTGGTAGAGCCATCGATCGTAAATTATTTAAGCATGACCTAGTACAAGAGATTGTCACTCTCTCACAACTCTTTCGAATTATATTGGACTCTTGGATCTTTACTCTATATAAGAATCTAGTGTTAGTGATATGCCCTAGATGCAATTATGGAGATGATTGTATCACTTCTATATTTATGATCTTTAGAATAATATGTTATTTTGTCCCTTAAATAAATATCTTTTGTATTGATCAATAAGTATGTGACTTATTTGTAGAACTCTTTATTTATGTTTTGATGTTATTCCAAATTATCCTTGATCTTATATCATTATGTAAGACAATTATGATTTACAAATCAGCATATGTATTGATTGATGATCATATTTTACAGATCATGGATATGAGATATCAAATAAAAAATATGGACACATGTTAGAGATTATGATATTGGATTGACCCACCATGAGACACTGCGGGAATTGTTATATTCTTAAGTCCCATTAGTTGGTCTCATATATATTGTATGTAAGATCCTTAGATCTGAGATCGTTATTATTTTCTAAGATCCTTAGATCTGAGATCGTTATTATTTTCTACATGTGTAATCGTTTACTTAGTGATTACCAAACATTACTCCGTGACTAGTGGTCATAAAGGTAGCTTTCAGGTTTACTATAAAACATGTGGATGAATATGAGCGATTAAGATGGAATTTGCCCCTCCTATATAACAGGAGAGATATCTCTAGGCCCCATGATGTGGTTGGATTAAGGAAATACATGACCATGCCAAATGTGGTTGAGTCAATTACAACTGAGTAATCCACTACATGTTCGAGTGAAGGATCTAGCTATCATAGGATGGGACATTTCTCATCTTGAGTTCGATCTGGTATCATGAGGCAAAGGGATCAGTACATAAGTATTATATAGGTTCATTCGATATGATCTTTATGTATGTTTAGGAGTCGTTATGTCCTATTAGGGACCACTACCGACTTATGGACCAGAAAGGAGTTTTCGGCCCATAGCCAAATATGCATAAATCTGCAGGGTCACACATTTAATGGGCTGGAACAATAAGGGTTCAGATGATAGTATCTGAATGGGATACGATCTCTACTCATATCAGATAAGGATATGATTTGAGGCTATATAAGGTGAGGTGCGGGGGCTGAGGGAGGCATCCCGAAACACACCCGTCGAAACCCTAGCAGTCACCTCTCGTAACCCCTGTAGTGAGCGCTGGTGCTAGCACGCTGACGCATGATGTTCCATCCCTAGATGTGTGGACCTCGATAGAGGTGTTGCTGTGACTGCGGCGCTGATTGGGATGATTGCGAGGAGGAGACGGTTGGCCGGAGGACGATCAACTACTACCATTATACTGACGCGCTGTTCATTGAATCGACTGCTTCAACTCTACTTCTGCTGCACTGTGCGTCTAGTGGTAACGATCCATGATCTCTTACTTGCATGGCTTCCTATTTTACGCAGTAGAAATTTTAATCTACGCTAGTGCAGCCTATTCGTATCCCAATATCTAGTGCTAAAAAATAATATAGCTTTGTATCCTCTCGTACATCTCTTACTTTGAATGGATTGGTTTGTAGCTTAGGGGCGGGTTCGTTTTGGCTTATTCGCGGCTTATACTTGTACTGTCTATAGTAACTAGCTTTTAAACGGTGTGATTTTTTAATTCGGAGTCAATGGAAAGATTATAGTAAAAAATGTACTAAGTTCAGCTGTATCGACCAAAATCACATACAACTTTTTTATCCTTATCCGAAGTAAAGAAGAAAAACTTATACCACATCTCTCTAAGTTCTACGAGATTAGAATACGAGTCATGTTACTCCGAGTCCTGACTAGGGATGGAAACGGATCGGATACAGTCGAATAGTCTCAAATACGAACATGAATCCATATTTTTAAAACAAATATGAATACGAATTCGAATATTCTCGAATACGGATACGAATATTCTCGAATACGAATACGGATTTTCTCGGATACGAATATCGGATAAAACGGATTTCTAGCGATTTTGCCGATTTTTCACCGGTTACCGATTCTAAACCACCTAAATTCAACTTTTGAATCACAAAAATTATACGGATTTTTCATAGGTTCTAGAAACGGATTGAATACGAATCGAATAGTCTTGAATACGAATATGGATAAGAATATTCCTAAATACGAAGGTGAATACGAATACTCTCAAATACGGATATGAATATTCTCGAATACAAATACGAATATTTTCAAATATAGATTTTACTTACCATGTTCGTGTTTTTTCGAATACGAATATCGGATAAAAGAAATTATTCATTATCGTTTTCTACCCCTAGTCCTGACTTCATCGTTCTTGCAACAAGTACCACGCTGCGACCTTGCACGCAACGAGCAACCCGTACTCGTAACCAAGAAGTCCAACCAGAAAGCAGACACTCGTGTACCAAATACATCGGGACAGGGTGCTCCCAAGGCGCCGAACCCTGCCATGGTCTCCAGCACCGCCGCCGCGCTGACTCCCGCGGCCGAGCAGAACGGTGATGGCAGCGCAAGCGAGGACGACGAACGCCACTTCCAACGTCCTGACGCGGTGCGCCGGGCACGCCGCGTTGAGCGCGATCCCGGCCAAACACATTTTTATTCACATTTGCCCTCAAATCGGATGAGAGTTGCAAGATACGGTACAAGTATGCATGATATCAAGAACAAAGTAAATAAATTTTATAGAGAGAACAAAAACAACAACGACGAAACAACTGTAATATGAGAGGAAGATTTGGCAGAGCTGTCGACCGTAAATTATTTAAGCACGACTTAGTACAAGAGATTGTCACTCTCTCACAACTCTTTCGAACTATGTTGGACTCTTGGATCTTTACTCTATATAAGAATCTAGTGTTAGTGATATGCCCTAGATGCAATTATGGAGATGATTGTATCACTTCTATATTTATAATCTTTAGAATAATATATTATTTTGTCCCTTGAATAAATGTCTTTCGTATTGATCAACAAGTATGTGACTTATTTGTGAAACTCTTTATTTATGTTTTGATATTATTCTAAATCGTCCCTGATCTTATATCATTATGTAAGATAATTATGATTTATAAATCAACACATGTATTGATTGATGATCATATTTCACGGATCATGGATATAACATATCAAATAAAAAATATGGACACATGTTAGAAAATATGACGTTGGATTGACCCACCATGAGACATTACAGGAATTGTTATATTCTTAAGTCTCATCAGTTGGTCTCATATATATTGTATGTAAGATCCTTAGACCTAAGATCCGTGAAAAGATTATAGTAAAAAGTGTGCTAAGTTCCTTAGTAATTAGTTTTTAAACGGTGCGCTTTTCAGTCCAAAGTCAATATAAAGATTATAGTAAAAAATATGCTAAGTTTAACTGTATCGACTAAAATCACATACGACTCTTTTATCCTTCTCCGAAGTAAAGAAGAACTTATACCACATCTCTCTAAGTTCTACGAGATTAGAATACGAGTCACGTTACTCCGAGTCCTGATTTCATCGTTCCTGCAACAAGTACCACGCTGCGACCTTGCACCCAACGAGCAACCCGTACTCGTAACCAAGAAGTCCAACCAGAAAGCAGAAACTCGTGTACCAAATACATCGGGACAGGGTGCTCCCGCGGCGCCGAACCCTGCCATGGTCTCCAGCACCGCCGCCGCGCTGACGCCCGCTGCCGAGCGGAACCGTGATGGCAGCGCAAGCGAGGACGACGAACGCCAGTTCCAACGTCCTGACGCGGTGCGCCGGGCACGCCGCGTTGAGCGCGATCCCGGCCACGAACGCCGCGGCCGGAACAGCGACTGCACCGACGACGACGGCGTCAGATATTTTATCCATGTCGACTATCTACTAGCTAGCAGCTAGCTAAACTCTGAGATGAGAATCAGCCAGTCTCTGTGGTAATCTACTGCGTGTCAGTGTGTGTATACATGCACATGTGCATCCACTGTATATTGTGTGAGATGAGGAGCCTTGAAGGTATGAGAGGTTTTATGGAGAGGCAGGTAGCTAGCCAGCTGCTCAGGGCGCCCAAGAATTCTTGAGATGGATGAAGCGAGCATGCAGCTAGCAGTCTAGTTTTCCATCAATTCATGCGCCTATTTTTGCCTGGTCCGCGACGTGGATTTCTAGTTGGCGCGTGTAATTTTCTACGGGAGACCGGACATGCTGAGCAGAGGGTAACTTACTAGGAAATGGAGATCAGGAAACGCATGCTTCGCTTTTGACTAGGATAGCAATTACCGGTCAATTTTGTGCGCAAGTGCGCATTTCTCAGTCCAACAGTTCGTTTCCACCAAGCGTACAAGAGGATACGGATTAGACCATGTGTTTTTCAGCTTCTAAAAGTTATTTTTCAGCTTTTCTACAATAACTAGCTTTTAAACAGAGTATTTTTTCAAGATAGAGTCTACTGGTTAATTGTAGTACATATTTCACTGATTTCATTTATATTAGCAAAAACCACGCGTGAATTTCTGTTACTCTGTAATCTCTCGTACAAACAGTCCAAAAACCACAAGCCACAGCCATAAACCACAGTCAAAAAGAACAAGCCCTTAATCAGATTCTTCTGTGCGGCCGACTGATCATAGACGTCCAAGATATATACTCGATCGGACGGTTGAGTAGCACGATTGCGACTACCAGCTGCTGTGCAGCTTCGTGGAGTGGTAACGAACATGCTTGACTTGTAATTACCAAAATGGAATGAAAAGTACATACTAATTGGTAGCCTATGATTCCGCAGCTGCAACTTTTCACGCATCAACACTGGCCCGATTCTGTTTGCCAGTAAGCAATGTCAAATTGATGGACGAGAATTGGCAGCCTTTTCTAGATAAGCTTCAGAAAAGATGTGTCAGTAGTAAACAATTGGCGATTCTCTGAAGATTCACCGAACTCAAAGAATGTCGGACAATAAACAGTAGCGACCAACAACATTCAGACTCGATGGAAAGTTCAGACTTTTGTAAAACAAACAGAGCAGTTCACACACGTTTTGTGCCGCGTGCTGTTGGAACCGTACCCATCGCTCCGGTAGCTACTCGTCGGGAGAACACACACATATATTTTCTCCTGTGGAACGACACATACACATGAGTAGGAAGGAGGACGAACAAACACAGGAAAGACCTTTTAGTGGCAACACACGTCTTTTCTTCTTTTTTCTGTTATTCACTCGTAACTCCTCACATTACTTTACAGATAACATGGCTTAAATAAGACTCACATACACACGGTTACACAACCTGTGCACACACCTACTAACTCCACTAGTTAGACTACATGTGATCTGGTTTTGCCGTCATGATCCCCACGATCTGGTTTAATTCAATCAAGTAAATAATCTTCATAAATATGTAATATAATTCTTTTGTTAATTCATAGCAACGCATGAGCATTCAGTTAGTATAGTGGTACACGTAGCAATGCCAGCCTCTGGAATTGACGCGGAAAGCATCTCACAAATCAACTCACAAGCAATATCGCCAAGCTGGCCATACCGGCAATGCGAGATCTGAAGAGTATTTAAATGCAGAAAATTATATCAATCACAAACAGACTGCATCAGCACATCTTTTCAAGATCCGTCGACCACAACACAACACGACACAACTTCTGCCTGATTGCACGCATTTTCGATTGTCACTGGGATTACAAGATCAGATCGGTGGTGCCGGCAAGCCGCCGGTTGGCCTGCTCCATGACTACCACCGTACCCTGGCACTCTACAACACCATCTCATGCAAGCCCCCTTGATCATGGCCAAGAAGAACAGCTAGAACCCCATCCCAGCCATGAATGCCAAGGTCAGTGGCACGACAACCATCCACGGCGGGCGCCACCATTCTGCGTGCTACGCCACCACATCTCTGCCACGGCACACGCCCCGTGTAGGAGGAAGAACGCAGTTACCTTATTGCTCGGGGGCTGCCACATGATGTAGTAGACGATCACCTCGTGCATGAGCCTTAGGGGTGAAAACGGGTCGGATTCGGACGGATATTGCTGTTACCATATCCTAACCCATATTTTTTCTTCGGACTCGGTACCAATCGAATTCGGTACCAATCGGATTCGGTGTCGGATCGGTCGGGATTAACCCATTTCGTTTGCACCCCTACTTGTTTGTAAGGAATGCATACAATGCAGTAAATGGAGTAGGACGCACTGACTTGATGTTACTATTTAATAGCTGATGTGGAAGATTTTATTTTACCATTGCAAAAGAAAATGAAACATCAAATAGTAGCACTAACCTGAAATCAAACTTGAAGATGTATCGGATTCGGACGGATATTCGGATTCGGACGGATATTGCTGTTACCATATCCTAACCCATATTTTTTCTTCGGATTCGGTACTAGTCGGATTCGGTACCAATCGGATTCGGTGCTGGATCGGTCGGGAATAACCCGACCCGTTTTCACCCCTAATGAGCCTAGAGAAGAGGTGTCACCGAGGCGCACGCACACCGGGTGATACAATGACGGCCGGAGGACAGCAGGCACCATGAGGTTCCACTGTTCGCGCTAGAAGTCTCATAGCGGTGACACCAGGTAAGGCTGGTCCACCTGTGGCTCCATCTCCATCCCCAGCATGTCATGAATCATGGCGTGCAACCTAGGAAAAAGGCATGACTATGGAAGGAAACTTCGACTAGACATATTCACAGGGCACTCCAATAGATGAAATTTTTCTCATAGGCAGAAGGAAGAAGAAAGGATATAGTACCGGTACGTACAGGAAAAAGAGGCGAGAACTTGAATGACAGGCAGAGAAAAGGAAGAAAAACGGCTAATGCTATCTAAACGATTATTTCAAAGTTAACCAAGTTCGATCGTTCACGAGACAGGGGACTCTTTTAAATAAGACAGTGTATGGCTGCGAATAAGTCTATTCGGCAAGTCATAGAGAAGGGTGGGGGAGCTCCAGGGAGAAGTATATGTGCAGGGTGTACAGGATGAGGAGCTGGTATCGGCTCATCGCATTCTTGAACTAATACGTGTAGATGATGAGGAGAATGATGGCACCAAAGATAAGGATCTTTGCGAGATGGCGGAGTGGAGAGGAAGGAGGAGCAGGCGAGGTGGGAAGGGAGGGTGCGAGGCCCACATATTGGCACAGTGTTTTATGTGAGGAGGGGGAGGGAGTGGCAGATAAATCACTGGTGGTGAACCACCACCACCAACTCCTTTTGAGTAGTATAAGATGAATCACATTGGCCACCTCTAAATTAAGCCAGGTTACCGTTGGAGTTCTTTTGTTCCACTATAGTTTATTTGCTTAGTGTCTAAGCCCTACGTGGCTAAATAATTGTAAACTCGATCATAAGGTCAAAACCTTTATTTCTTATCAAAACTCATTATTTAGTTATTTATCGATGTATATGGATGATACTACATTGATGTTACCGCTGTGTGCACTAGCGTGATTCTAGACTAGTGGAATATACGCATAGGATCTAGATTTGTATATTTGGGTCCTGATAGAGGCTGTGCCGTGAGCGGGAAAGCTTATTTGAAAACTAGTATTGCTCTTTCGACCACTAATGCCGATTATATAGCTATTTCAAAAGCCTGTAAAGAAACTATTTGACTAAGAGGTTTATACATTAAGCTTTGTGGAAGTACATCTTGCATCAATTTATTTTGTGATAGTCAGAGCGCAATATGTCTTACAAAAGATCAGATGTTCCATGAGAGAGCAAAGCACATTAGATATCACTTCATCTGAGGAGTTATTACTCATGGTGCCATTAACATTTGCAAGATCAATACTTGTGATGATCTAGCTGATATGTTGTCAATGCCAATTCCTATAGCTAAGTTTGAGTTCTGCTTAGACTTAGTATCACACATTAATCCTTTCAGATGTTTGATGCACAAGAGGTGTTCTACAAGTTCTTTGAGAAATTATTCGATTCTTTTTTACTATAGGAGGAATTCGGCTTAAGGTGTACATTGTTGTATTTTTGTGATTTGAATTTGATCAAGTTCGACCGCTTGAAGAGTCCAATCAAGTTTCAGTCAAAAGGTAAAGCAATTAAGTGACAAGTCCTACTAGAACTCATTACCCAACTAATATACGATTCTGACCTTGTTAGTATTTTCGGATTGGTCAAACCGGTTATGGTCGGATATGTTCCAACCAGTATGACTGGTTGTGAGCAATGCAAACTAGTCAGAGATTATGATTGGAATCATCTTCATGTCTGTGATAGACTCTGCACCGATTTGTATCAGACATGGTGCCAAAGGCGTGCTTATGCCTATTGAACTCAAACGTGGCTACTTGAGGCACTTCTGATTACAACTCTTCATTGTCTCCAACTAGGGCTCTGCTTCATCTCCGAGTAGGATATTGTTTCCTTTGCTAACTAGGACTATTTCTTTATCATCTGAGACTCTTGTTCCCTAGGCTATTTCTACCCCTGTAAGTCTCTCGGTAGGGCAAGCCAAAATTATCAATGCACACGTAATACGCCATGACCTCTGTAACTTCTCTATATAGTAATTTTGCCAATTGTATATCTATGTTTTTTCCATAAGAGTTTTTTAGTTACATTTTTGTCTCGTATTCTTGATTATCTTTCATTGTTTCATATCTTGCTTGGTGTTTTCGCAATAGGAATCTATACACAAAGGTGGGCGATGGCGAGGATGCTTAGATCATCACCTATATACAATGTAGTTGCTTCAAGTGGCCGTAGGTTTATCCTCGCAAAAAAGAAAAGCGTAATCAATTTATCGGTTATCTTATATGTATTTTCTGGACAGTGCAGCTCCTCCAATGTTATCCTTGTAAGAAATCTTTTAGTTTCTTTTGATTAGAAGGAACTGGGATGGGGCCAGATGTGCTTGAAGGAAGTCAACGACGGTCCGGCAGCTGTTTAAAATTTGTCCGCTACCACGATTTGTCCAGATATGGTGTTCTATTCCGTGAGGCTAAGTACTTGCTCAATTTCCTGGAAGTCAAAGTGATGTATTGTTCCTAGAGCCTGTAATCAAGTAGCTGGTACCTTAGCTAGTCAGGGATCTCGTATGGAGCCGGGTGATGTTATGTTGTGGCACGACTCGGTATGGACCTTGATGGTCAGCGATTTAACTGCATCTATGGTTTAATGGAATCGGAGGATTTCCATCTCAAAAAAAGAAAGTCAGATTAGTCTACTGAGCCAATAAGAAAAGAAACTATATCAACTCACAAATCTTCGAGTATCACAAACATCAACCGAAGAATAAACAAAATAGTACTGATTAACTGCAGTTACATACATACTGGTATGCAAACACAGTTTAAAGTTCAATAGCATCGGATAGTAGTGTCATATGTAATAGCTGTAGTCGTAGTAGTATTAAGTAATGATAAGTGCTTCCATGCTATTCCCAAAAAAAAAATGAAAACTGTACAAACCATAGAGTGCTTAAACTGCACAAACCATAGAGTGCTTAAACTGCACAAACCATAAAGTGTTTGTAGTCGTAAAGATAGCATTTTTTAGGAGAGCATGGAAGCACTTTTACCAGGTACAATAAACATGTCAGGTTGTTTGGTTGCCTGTGGCACCATTGGCTCCGCAGAGGAAGAGCCGCCGGAGATGCTGCTTACCGGCGTTGTGCTCCGCGACGTTGAGCTCACTGGAGAGGTGCACATTACATACCTGGCACTGCACGTTCTTCTCCCCGGCGATGTAGGCCACCTTGTTCCGGTGCTTCCTGCCCTGCTCATGCTGCTTGAGGTGGAGCATCGTCATGCACCGCACGTCGCAGACACCGCACGCGACGGCGAGCGGCTTGGCTGAGGATCTTGGGTGAGGTGGGGGCTTACTGGTGCTCACCGGCGGCATTCCGGGCGGGTCCGGGGTGCGGTGAGCGTTAGGCGCTGGTTGCGGAGCGTGCTGCGCCCTGTGCCATGGTGGCTGCGGCTGCTGCTGCTTCTGAGGTGGCTGGCGAAAGCCGGCGAGCCCCGGAGGCGGTCCGGTTGCCGACCTCTTTGTCCATGCGCGATGTGCGGATGGAGGTGGAGGTGGTGGTGTCTGCTGTACCTGATTAGGGGAAGTAATCAGTACATGATACAAGAATCGTTGGCATACAAAATGGATGAAGGTATCAAATTAACTTAGAATGGATGCAGTTAGCAAATCGACAAAAATCTGAAAATAATGCAAGATGGATTTCTTCGCACGGTTTTTTTATGCTCACCAAAAGAATTAAGTAACAAGAAATGCGAAGTATAATACTTATACAGAATCTCAGATGAGACTTGAGAGGGAGTTGGTTTTACTGAATACCGATAGTCGGGGACAAGAGAGAAGAAACTGAATCTCTGAACTGAAGGACATTGCACTGTTTCTGAAGTCTGAACTAAGCAGAATTCTGCCTGTTTCAAGATACTACAGTGTCCTATTATAATTCCTATCATGGTACTTCAAGGAATAAAGTGTACCATCATTTGCAAAATATTTGAAGTCGAAAGCTTTTCCGTAGTATCTTTCACGGTTGCTGTAGGTTGATTTTGGCCTTCTGGCACCGAAAGATTTGATTGAAAAGAAAATTGACAGGAGCTCAACTAATTAAGGCCATCAGTGGGACAAACACGGTTGAAGATTTAGGGCTGTATTTTTTTTCTCTAAACAAAGTGCAGAACTGTCTTCTATATAATGTTTCAATTGGCATATTTCAAAAATACTATAGTGTGCACTCATAGTTTCTATCGCGGTAATTCAATGAATCGAGTGGGCCACTTGAAATTCCCAGGAACGTCATAAGCGTATGCCACGGAGGATTGTTTTGAGGCCACGGAGGATGTTAATAGTTCTCTTCAGTTTTTAAATTACAAGGTATCATATATCTCTAAATAATATAGCATGGCATCCAATGGCCGTTGTAGTTCATCGTCAGATTAAGGACCAAATGTTTTGCTTTTTAGTGAGAATTTCTAGCATATTACAGTCTTTTTTAAACATCCAATGATCACTATAGTTCAAGTAGGACCATCTAATTAAGAGCTGTTTTGTCTTTGTGAGAATTTCTATATTTTTTTCTTATCATTTGTAAAACAACTGCCATGAGTTTTGTTCTTAGCAATTGTAAAACAATTGTCATGAGCTTTTATAATATAATAAAAAGTGTCGCTGCCTTTGAACAATCTTACGGCTGACCCTTTATATATTGTTGGAAAAAAAACACTACTAGTACTAGGCTACTAGCTAACACTGTCATGTTTAGCTCAAGCAAGCAGAACAACATGTTAAAACGACTCCTGAAGTCCTAATCGACATGCTTTTACAGAAAGAATTATGCCTTTACAGAAAGAATTAAGGAACTGATTATTGTGCCTCACCGGTGGAGGACGAGCTGGTTCGGCGCTGCCAGTAGCGCGCTGAGCCATGATCGGAAGCTTGCGGCGCTGGACTTGGTTCCTGAAGTCCATGCAGTACTGGTCACTGTGAACCTGACCTGATGGAGCAATGTTGATGTTCCCTTCATCTTTAATAGCTTGTATTGCAGGCACACTACTTGACAATGGCACCGCCATGCTGGAAAAAGTTGATGTTCACACCACCGAAGATTGCAGATCGATCTCTGAAATTTGAAGATATTGAAGGCAAAGTAATCAAACAGCAAGGGCTGTAGCTTGTAAAATACTGCTCTACTCACAGGGCAAGAACACACCAATACCAAGAGACAGAACCATCGATTCTAGAAATTGCCATCTAATCACTGCTAGCAAGTAATCACATTTTAGAAGCACATTAGCCGGAGAAACAATAGAGAGAGAGAGAGCGCGCGAGCTTACCAGGAAACTCCAACCCAATGAAACTAAGAGGACACTGCTCTACACTAGGTTAGTAGCAACAAGAGGAAAGGAAACAGAGCAAGTACAAAGTAAATGTATTGCATGCGTTGGTTCACCTCACGCTTTCTGCATTGCCAGACGTCAAAAGATATTTACTCTCATGCCCACATACTGTCTTGTATAATTACTGAAAAAACAATTTTTTTGACAGAGGATAGTGAAATATCAACTTGTAATAATATTAGATGATATCCCGCGCATTTCTGCGGGAAATTTTGATGGCCACAAACAGCTTTGGGGAGATGTGAAGAAAACAATGTATTTACGGAAGGATAAAAATATTCAAGGCGTCCTAACCAATGAAAACTCATTTCCCATCCAACTGATCACCCGTTAACCTTGAGATGAAAGGTGTCAAATTCATTGTGGCTTTCTATGAAACGAAAAATCCAAGAAGTATCTTTCAGAGATCCATCAAGAAAAATAAAAATCAAGAAACCCAGCTAACTCATGCACAAAATTGGAATAACATCTTGCAATTAGTCCAGGATGATTTGCATCGCTTTAGCAACAGGTTTCAATATGTGGGAACTTCGTCATATGCCTAATATTTTTGTAGCAATTGGAGCGTGATAACATAAAGCAATAGTTTAGAAAATATTTGGCCATATTAGAGTAGCTCATTGTTGCTGTCGTTTACATCTCCTGAGCCCAATATGGGGAAAACTAAAATAGGCGAACTACCAAATAATTAGTGCATAATCACACATGAGGGGAACTAAATGAACCAAAAGGAATACATCGACACTCGAATAGGGAGGAGAAGAAATCGCTGACCTGATCTAGATAAGAGCAAGCGTGGACAGCCAACATCAATCGCTGACAAACAATGTGAGGAAGCGTGGACAACCGACATCAATCGCTGACAAACAACGCGGAATGATTGCGATTCATGACCAATTCTTTTGAAAAATTTGATTTATACCAGCAACTGCAGGCTGCATTAAACAAAATATAAGAAACTGGAAAGCAGTGGTTTCTCGCGCAAATAAATTATAATGCTAAGCTTGAAACATATGAAAATAGTTGCGAGGCTCTTAACTTTTTTTTCTCTCTATGTGGTGATCAGCAGGCAGATGGTAAATACAAACCATGGAACAACAATCTTGCAGGTAGGGAAAAAAGGTTTTTCTTATACCTCCCAAGATAGTAAAATGGCCTGAGAACAGCATACCTCCCAAGATAGCAAAATAGCAATCTTGCGGGCTGCATGGTGTGCTGTGTGTGAGAGTTGTTTGGCGTGGTGCTAGTGACCGCTTGCCTATGGAATTTTCTGGCAGGGTGAGTGTTATGTTCTTTTTCCCCTGCTTTATCAATATATCAGGCAGTTCCTACTGGTTCATTGAAAAAAGAAATAGACGGTCTGATTGAATAAAAAAGAATGATTTTTTTGTAAATAATCCAATTTTTAATAAAAAATTATAGAAATATACCCACTCAAATTTTTTTTACAAGAATGACCTTCAGTCACCGAACCATTGGGCGACTAGAATCTGTCGTGTGACACAAAGGCTATCTGTGGGCCAATGGGCGAGTCAGGCAACTGGGACCTATCACCCAACTGTTCGATAACTGGACGCGCATATAAATCGGCCTCTGGCCAAGCCCCCAGCCACTTCCATCGCCGATGCCGCGCTACGAAGAGAGAAAGGAGAAGGGAAAGAAAGAAGAGAAAAGGAGAGGGGAGAAAAAGAGAGGAGAGGAAAGGATGAGAAAGAAAGAGAGGTTTCGCTACTTGTAGGAGGTAAAATTTTTTATATGTTGTAGTCAATATTTTTTGTATGAAGTAAATAGTTTGTTTAGTGTGTAATTAGGATTCACAGAAAATTATTGCTGTAGACAAGTATAGTACAACATTCATATGAAGTAAATTGTTATAGAAAATTTAGTCAATGTAGTTATAGAAAATTAGCATCCGTAGAAACTTATAGTTGTAGAAAATTTAGTGAATATAGTTGTAGAAGATTAGCATCTGTATAGAATTATAGTTGTAGAAAATTAGCATCTGTAGCAAATTAAAATCAGTAGAAAATTCTAATTGTAGAAAATTTAGTCAATATTATGTACAACATAAGCATCCATAGAAAATTATAGTTGTTCAAAATTTAGTCAATACTTTTGTACGAAGTAAATAGTTTGCTTTGTGTGAAACATTATTATGTAACATTTATGATTAATTACAAATAAATGTAATATCATTTGTACATTAAACATTCACGTGTACCGTTAGAACTAGTACATTGGCATTTAAATCAGTATGTCATATAAACTGTTAAAACCCATTAGGAATTATTTACAGTAGGAGAGAACTCGAGCAGCGAGAGAAGAGTGACGTCGGTGCGCATGGGAGTTGATGCTTATTGGGTTGGAGAAAAGGGAGCGGTGTCGGTGCGAACAAGGATGGGTTACCCTTGAGGATAGTGTAATTGGTCATGATAGGCGAACAATCGTAGAAATGTAAATTACAGTACAACAGTACTTCTATAATCTACGATGCGAATTGACTAGTTGGAACATTCAAAATATTTGCAAGCAAATATCAGTAATGTTGATACCCACTATATTGAAAGTGCATTACGGTGTGGGCACTATTCGTGAAGGCCCAAACGCTGTTGACTTGAGCAGTTTTGTGCAAGCCACTCTAGTACACCCGAACAGTGAGAATGCTCGAATCACAGATATGATGCTCTAGCTCACCTGCAGCTTCTCCTTGGACCCTAAGGTGTGTAGCGTCATCATTTAAGGGTTTGGAGCCGGTCTCCTATGGACATTAGATGGGAGTTGAGAACATCGATGCACACTGTTGCATGGAAGGGATTTGTATAAGGCTGCGAGTGCCATGGATACGAGTGCATGCTACTTGTGCAACCATGCCCAATAGAAGTTGTACAAGGCCATTACAACACTAGACAACCTCCGCCTAACGAGGCCTGGGGGTTAGCCTAGGCACAGCCCCGTATGCCACCAATGCAGCAGTTTGGGCGTCCTCTAGACTTCTCCAGCTTCCCCACACAGGGCGCGTGCGGAGTGCCATACGTCCCTCCGGACGACTTTGACCATGCCATGGCGCTAGCCGAGGGTACGCCTGGCCTCTCTTTTTTTTCTCCCATCCCTTTATTTGATGAACTAATGATATTTACACTATAGGTCTTGTGCCCCTGAGGGATTTGGGGTCTCCTCGGGCCAGGAGGACACAAACCAGTACTTTGTGAATTGGGCCGACCAAGCAACAGGCTCAGGACCTCAGCCCACACCCCGAAGGTTCTCTCCGGGTCACAGCTCAGTGGTGCACTAGTAGCGACATAGGTAGCACTGTGGTCCACCCCTGGCTTTGGGACCTCGTGCGCGTAGGTCTCCTAATTGTCTTACCTTGTCAGAGCCTTGACACCTGGTGCTGAGGAAGACGATCAAACGGGGCCGTACGAGAGGACGCGGACACAGAGACAAAGGGGGCCAGGGTGGCGACGGAAGCGGGGCTAGGGGTGCTATTAGGGAGTCTAGTGTTGGCTGTGCTTTTGTTGTTCCTATAATACTTACATTTCTTGCTTACAATGTGATACTTGCAATACTATTATGTTCTTAGTTGTACTCCTTTTTATGATGTACATTTGTTCAATCCGTGTCGATGCCTCTAGTTCAATGTATGCACTACTGGAATAGTGCACTCAATAAATGGCAACTACACTGACATGTAAACCATTCGATTACATGCTTTAGGACATTAAACAATACCTTAGACAACAGGTGAGAGTACTATGGTACAACCTTCTCCGTGCGTACCTACTAGTGAAATGTTCCTTGCACTACCCACATGGAGTGTTACAGAGGGGGGCACCTCGAACATGGTTGGCTGTCGTTGTAGTGATATGCACATATGTAGTTAGGGTTCGCGCAGCAATATGTTAGATCGTACGAACTTTCTATGTTGATAACATCCTCATTGCCCTTCTCATGCTGCATCTATTGACGGAGGTCAACGTTCTCCTCTTTGAGACTTCCAATCCGTGCCTCCAAGTCAAAGATTTGCTCCCACAACGTATCAACATACCTTACAACGTACCGTTCATGGGGAGGATCGATCCAGCGGATGAAGACACATTTGGCCATCTGCTGGAAAGGAAGGTTAACATCGAAACTCTATTAGTAGTAATACAAAATAGATGATTGTCTAATTGTATCCCTAGAGTACGGGCATCGAAAGAAACGTCGCTCACCATCAAAATGGCCTTTCGCGACCTGCACAGACCAAAGGATGCAGCTTTGAGTAGTGGCAAGACCAGATAGGGCAGCTTTGCATAGTGACAAGACCAGACGGGACAACTTTGCGCAGTAACAAGACCAGACAGGCCAGCTTTGCAAAGTAACAAGACCAAAGGGTGCAGCTTTGCACAGTAGCAAGACCAGAAGGGGTAGCTTTACACAGTGACAAGACCAGACGGGCTAGCTTTGCACATTGACGAGACCAAAGGGTATGGCTTCGCGTAGTGACAAGACTAGACGGGCCAGCTTTGCGCAGTGATAAGACCAAATGGTGCGGCTTCGCGTAGTGAGAAGACCAGACGGGGCAATTTTGCACAGTGACAAGACAAAACAGGGCAGCTTTGCACAGTGACGAAATCAAAGGGTACAGCTTTGCACAGTGAGAAGCCCAAAAGGGGCAGCTTTTCGTCAAGAACTTTTCTGAAAGACAAGGCATCACTCTGCCTCATAGGCTACTCATATGAAAATAACCACACCATGCCAACCATTTGCCTTATAAAAGGAGGTGAAAAAGATCTGGGAGAGAACATTACACAACCGAATACTACACAACCAAACCCAACACTACACCAGAGCTTGCTTCATCACGTTGGGATGGACAGGAGGCAGAAGAAGCAATGAGATAAGATGATAAAACATTGGGAGGAGACCCACCAACTAGCATGGTCTAGTGTGGCCGGTGATGAACAAGCAAGGGCTACGGTGGCCCGGGCTGAACAAGTGAAGCATGCCAGCTGGTCAGCTCCCCGCAATAACGCCCCCCGTAGTAGCAACCTCAACCAGAATGTTCCAACCGAGTGTTCACCGTAACACCCGCCCCAGGGAGAGACGCCACCCCTCTATTGGTGCAGACACCCATGCAAGTTTTAAAAGTCTAAGTAGCTAGTGCAAGTGGATTGATCTAGAGATCCACCCATATGACCGTGGGCTCTCGACTTTGAGGAGTGGGATGTTAAAAGGGCCTACGAGATCTGGGAGGAGGAGCACCGCAACGATGAGCAAACCAAGCATATACGTCGGAGATGAAAGCTCATCTCGAGGCGTGCATGCACAGGGAGCGTGAGGCTCGCGAGACGGAGCATGAGAAAAAAGGGAAATGGCGGTCAAGGCCAATGAGGCTGCCGAGGAGTTCAACGCCGAACTTGCAAGGAAGAAAAAATGGTCTTGCTCCACGCAGTAGGTCGGGTTGTTCGGCACTAGTCTCCTGAAGGTCGAATCTATTTCCATTCCAAAAAGGTGCATATGTATTGTAGAGTACTTCGGTTTGTTGCATCATGCATGATGCTCTTCCTTATGCATGTAACCAAACCCTGTGCGTCGTATTACGTCTAGCTTTATTACAAAGTCTATTTTAATTCACAAAAGCACTTGTCCTTGTCTTTTCACATTCAATTTTTTCCACATAGCAAAGCATCCAACAATATGAAAAACAAGTTTTCTTCTATGTATGAATTTCCAGTTACATAACAATATCACTTGCCTTCGTACTTATCAATCGTTGCTATCTCAATCATTCTCAAATGAAATTTCACAAATTTTCTTGCACTACAACAACATATGACGATCGCAAACCTACCAGATTTTCTACCATTCAAAATCTACAAAAATCACAAATGGATCAACCGATATTGTTCTCTTTTTTCAAAAGAGATACAACTCGTAGACAAAATTTGATAAATGTTACCTACCTACAACAATTATCATTTACCCCCATGCGATGCGCGATCGGGGGCCTAGTTGCACAAAAATGGACGAGTTCTAGTCGCCCAATAGTAGGGCGACTGGAACTGCAGTCACTCAACAGTTGGACGACAGATCCCAGTCACCTGACTATTGGGCGACTACAATTACATCGTCCAACAACCCAATTCCTACAAATATCGAAATCGTATGAATGTTCTAGCAATATTCAGATGGGATAAAATCTTTAAAAAAATTAAATAATGAAGTACATTGTGTAAGAAGTATGTGTATAAAATTTCGTAATTTTTTGACCTCATTTGCTCTATTTGAAAATCCAAACAAATATAATGTAAAATTATAAATTTAGGCAATGATTGCAGTCCTATAGACGAGCGGCAGGCGTCTACCGTTTGATAGGCGGGCGGCAGGTGTCTACTGTCTGCTCACGGGGTAGCAGATATCATGTGTTATCTTTTTTAAGCTATCGTCTGTTCATCAAGTAATAAAAATATTATTTCTGTAAATACGGCTAGTTTTATAAATAAGGTGGCAACGCCAAATCTGCTACTCCCGCTTACGCTTCCTCTCCGGTAATCAGTATCCACTGTTTTGTCCTGCTCTCTCAACCACCCACCAACTCAACCGAAGCTACAAGGCATATACGCCAGAGAATTCCATCTCCATGGGCTTCTTCCTCGCAGGAGATTCGATCCGGCC
The DNA here is from genome assembly GCA_036346575.1 of Dendrocalamus sinicus. Lineage (NCBI taxonomy): Eukaryota > Viridiplantae > Streptophyta > Magnoliopsida > Poales > Poaceae > Dendrocalamus > Dendrocalamus sinicus. The sequence continues at coordinate 4,944,127 of CM070653.1, read as the reverse complement.
ATGTAAGTTTGCAGCTTAGATTTCACCCGTTTTACCCTACCGTACCGAGGTGTGCGTTTCTTGTTTCTGTAAAATCTCAGCTCAGTTGTTGGTTTCTTGTGCGGAAGCCTGATTAGATTGGATCGGAAATGTGGTGGATAGTGAATCCTGGAATGTAGTAGGACTGAATCTGGGAATCAGGGAATTGAGATTTTAGGCTGGAGCGAGCAGTGGGCGTTGACTCTCTTGGGTATGAGCGCAACCTGTTGGATGATATAACTGACCCAAGTTGTGCGGTGAAGTACCGGATGTTGGAATCTGGAGCTGTACGTTACTTCTTGCTTATCATGTAAGGAAAAGGTTGCGTAGATGGAGCTTGCTTTGGCTTTGGCTTTGGCAGAAGCTTAGAAGTTGGTGTTTCTGCGAGCAGATTTCTTGGGTCAGTGAAGAAAGTTGACTGTCTCAAAAAATTTAGGTTCGTGAGGCGTTGTTGTTGTTCGGCATATCTTGATTATATTTAGATATTGGAACATTTGTTTAAACTCCTAATTTTCGAGTAATGGGCAATATAGGACACAGGACCGTACTTCTTCCTCACATTCTACTTTCAATCGAATCCAGTTCAGATGCGAGTAATGGACAATATAGGACACATGACCGTACTTCTATTCCTCACATTTTATTTCTTTCAATCAAATCCAGTTCAGATGGAAGTGGCTCCAATCTTAGCACTAGGGCTATCACCTAAGGGCGTAAGGCTGGAAATTAATCTTCCAGCTTATAATGGCAAAGGCAAAGCGGATGCTCATGAGAGGCCCAAACTGCATCTCACTTTGTGCTTAGCTTTACTGGTTGTTTTCACTTTTTTGGCTGTAGGCTATATATCATTTCATCTGCCGTAGCCTTCTACATTTGGATACTGTTGTACCCTTAAGTTTTCTGGATGATGATGGTTAGACAAACTTTTGTTGTATCTGTGAGCTTGGTAATTCTCCATTCATCATGAGGGAATGGCTGTTTCAAGTGTATGTAATGAATAGCTGTTTCAACTGCACCCAGCATATTTCTGAAATATGTTGCCAAAACCTGTACAGCATCATGGTTTCTGTAGTGAATTACCTAAAACATCTGTGTGTCTTAAATGCACTTTCTTCTACATAACTTTGCTTTTGACAGATTAGATGCCACCAGATTTTCTTGCTAACTCGTGTTTTGATCTGCCCAGCTGCTTGCTGTGATGACTAGTTCTTAAGACCATAGTTTTCATTGAGCCGTTACAACAAGGAGTTGTCTGGAAATGCTGAGAAGCTCCAAGGTTCCTGCTGCTTCCTTTGCCGAACAACTATAATACTTATGAGGGAAGGTACTGTTTTCTTGAACCTGCTCATGCTCACATTTTGTGCATAATACATTTTAGATGTTGGTTACAAGTCTCACTCTCATCTCATGAAAAGCATGATCAGTAAAAGGTCTCTATAATGAAGAGTGTTTATTAGGTCTTATGGAAACATTTCATGTCTTGATTTAACTAAATTCATTCTTCTGCATTTCACAGGAAGCTCAGATGAATTTTGCCGTTGCCAGGTGTGCCTCGGCAAGTACACACTACTTGGAGATGAAGAAAACCCAAGATTGGCAATGTTTGAGAGGCGGCTTCCCTGCTTTGGTTGTGGAATCGGATGGTGTTGGTGAGTCCGTCTACTCCTCCATTCTTTTGTTCAATTTTTGTTTACTGTATTAAACGTATTACTATTGCAGTTTTCTTTTAGGTTTCTTGTGCCCTTTGATTTGGTACATTGCAGCTCTTCTTTATTGCTGCAAGTATTACAACCGGGATCCTCGAGAGCGGCCTGGACTTGCTGCTTCTGCTGTTCTGGTTAGTTTTTTATTTGTCATAACAGTGAATATGTTACTAAAAGATCAGTTGTATTTAGTGTATATACAGTAGATTTAGTGTATTTTGCTTGTGTAACTAGTTAGTCAACTATTCATGGTTGTACATCATCACAGTGATGATGCATGGCCTTCTTTAATACTTTATGATGCAAGAGAATCTAAAAAAGCTTGCCGTTAATCTATGAACTCATCGCTGAGCTTGTGTAGCTATTCATTTGTTGTTGTTTTTTTTTTTGTGTTCGCTTTCAGTCAGGGATGCAGTTCTCCCTCTTACAATTCCTCTGGTTCGGTGTGTGCAGGCAGTCTTCTTTACAGCAGCGACTATTGTTACCCTATCTGTTTTGCTGATACTGTGTGCACACAAACGATTCTTGAACAGCTGCACAAGCTGACTGAAAAGATAGCTGATCCTTGGCGGATAAGTACTCAGAAAATATTCTTTAGATTCCTTGATTCATCTATTGCTGGAATACAAAAGGGAAATCATAGGATAGTCCTTAGCATGGTAATTTATCAGCGGGATAAGCTATTACTTACTCGTGAGTGTAGATTTACTGAACTTGTGGATATGCCTGAAGATCCATGCGGCAAGTCTTTCTTTCCCTGAGGCCTGAAAAGTGTAAACAATTTTGTACTAACAAATTTTACCTGAGCAGAACAGTTTTGTGCTGCCAACAAAATGGAATTTATTCATTCTGGCGCAATGAAAGATTAGCTGTGCAAACTAAGTGATAGATCAGCTAAGCGCCTATGAGTGAAATAATTTTGTGGATATATTAGCATGCTGTGCGCTCAAAATCATGGATTTGAGTGGTTCTTATTTGCATTTAAGTGTGAAATTCTCGTTTTCACCAAAGATAGCTTGTCTATGTGTCGAAAGTTCCCAAGCCATATGCACATATTGCAATTCTGATTGAATAAATCAATCATTTTTACTAATCACCCTTCACAAATATGATAAAAATAAAATGACAAATATGACACCGTCCCAAATACAACATTTTTTTATCACATGATAGTATCATAATTTAGTACTACTAACTAATTTTCTCAATTAATTAACATGCAAGCAAGAGCACTAATTCATCAAGCTGCCTCACTTCTCTTGACCCTAACCATGAGGCCGTTCTTGGTGTGGAACACTACCCAGTATGTTACAAAAATGCACGATAGATATAGAGAATCAAAAGAACAAAAGATACGGATTTAATATGAAAAAACCATAAACGTACAAAGTTGAAATTCACTATATAAAGATATATTTATATTTAAGATTCTTATCTTTCCTATGGTCTACAGATGTATATTTATAGTGTTTACAAAAAGAACTTTAGGTAGTGTAGAATTCCGTGTTGGAACCGAAAACAAACCAAATAAAATTCGGATCTCACTTTAACAATCTCTACCTTGAGAAGAATTCCCTCCTGCAGCTAAAGAATGCAATAAACTCCTCCAATCAAATCAAGATGAACACCTAGAGCGTCGAAAGTCCAAAAGACCAATCTGAATGATTAAGATTGCAACAATCTTATGCAAAGCTTCTCATGAAGCTAAATTTGAACAAACTACCAACAGATTTAAACACACATCTATCAATAAAACAGATGAACAAATCTGGGTTTTCAATAATTCATAACTCCAGCAAAGTCTAAGTCATGTAACTAACCTGTGGCACTAGATAGATAACGAAGAACTCATCTCATAGAATCTAGCATGCTCCACTTGGAACACAAAACTCGACAAATAATATTCATTGAAAGAACAACTTGCACGTGTATGGCCATCACGTATATCAAACTATCGACTTTAAAGGTAACTCAATTTCATGACATAGTTGAAACTGCTCTTGTAAAATTGTTTGGATTAAAGGAACCAATGTGCTGTCAATGGGGTATAAAATACAGTAGACACATCATATCGAGCTATGACAACTGGACAAATATTTTTGTATCCACGCAAAGCCAAATTTTTTCTTACACTTAAATCCTTCATATCAAACTGAAATTAGAGCAAGGCCTTCACTTTTAAACAGCAAAACTCTAGAGAGTATTATGCTAGCTGTCATAAGAGTGTCATCAAATTCTTGATAATTGATATTGCCAAAGCTTTCATAATGGTCACGTAAGCGATCCAAATTGTAACATATCTAAATGGTGATTGAAATACTAAATTTAGTTGTTCCCATAACTAACATTATTTTTTTCTAAAGTCTCATCGATCAATTGTAGCTCAAATTAACTCATAAAAGACGATGGATCGTCAAAGACATCACCAGTGATTAATCCCGCATGGACGCTGACAATAATAGGCACAACGGGCTGAATTGCAATGAACTCTACCTCCAACAAAAAATATGCAGAGCTGGTGACACAGTCTCTTGATGGAAGATGACAATCAACTAAGGCAAAAAAATCATCGATGGAGATGGTGCAGTACGACGCCAGCGCATGGAGTTGAGCAGCGCAGGCGATGATGTTGGCAAAATTGGTGTTGACACAGTTGCAGGGGTAGAGTGCGGGTCGACACTCAGTATGGAGTTGAGTCATTGAACGGAGCTAAGACAAGTTGAAATCCCATGTTGAGGTTGCTGAAAATCTCTTGGTACGATTCTTTGTTCATAGACCATACATATTGGAATCATATATCTTTCTTATTCCTCTTCTTTCTTTCTAACATCCCTCCTTTTATCCACATCCCTTTAGTTTTGCTTCACAACCTAGAATCTGTTTTCTTTTTTAGAGAAAAATTGCAGTTGCTCCAACTATATGATAGATCTACTCATTTATGATATATGTATTTATTCATATAGCGATTGTTTCTTAGTTATGATCTCGATAATATGAAGCAATAGATTGGTTATTAGTTAAATTTGTATAATTACTAAATTTTGCCTTTTTATATTTATATTACTAAGTTTTTCCTTTTTCTATTTATAGTAGGGTTTAGTCTTTTTTTTTTGAATCTCCATTTTCGACTCTAAAGAAAACACTAACAAGTCACACACTAAGCATAGCAATTATATTAAAAGATTTATCAATTTTCATTAAATCTTATAGAAGGATGTAGACTTTCTTCTTTTTTTTAGGGATTTCAGAAAAAATAAGGTTCTTGCCATTTTTTACTCTATCACTGAATAGAATGGGAAGACAAAGCTAGTTATTCTTTGTCTACGGATATCCAAATTGTTACACCTAATACTCCATAGATAGTTCGAATTGGATAGCTGCAATAATCAATTTTAGCACAAATTGTTTGGTGGGGAAGTCTACCCTTTTTTATGCATTCGGCACGTGGCTAAAACCAATATGGTCGAAACCAATGTAGTCGAAACAAACATGGTCGCAACCAAAATACTGATCCTAAGCTTATGACCAAACAATAAATCGATGTGCACACTAGCAACAACACTCAGGTCAAACTATGACTAAAACCCTAAGAATTCTAGAGAACAACCTTAGACCATCGAGAGAAGGCAGTCTGACCGCCAAGCACAGGTCGGTCACACCACTAGCTGGTCTGACATGATACTCGAGATACTTAGATATCACAAAACTTAAAGTACTCGAAGCCTTCGAGTACTGACGATGAAGCCTACGACCATCACAACAAATCGCTACGACCACCACAACATATCGCTACAGCCATCGATCACAAAGGCTTACGACTACCAATCGTAAAGGCTCATGACTACCGAACACCGACCAGGCATTAAGCTACAAGCATCGAGTACCGAGACCTCTCGCCTACAGAGTACCTTCGGACTGCTTTTCAGACTACTCAGCAAAAGGCCATTTAGACCGCTCGACTACAAAGTCGTAACCTTCGAAAACTCCAGTACTCGCAGTCTAGACGAACTCATAAGCCACGAAGTCGTGAGACAAAATGCGGTAATTTACAAAATCCTCAAAAACCATATTCAAACTCCATAAAAACTCTAATCCAAAAGTCAATTACTCATCATAACCATAGGGTGACCTCCACATAGTCTCACAATTATATTGAAACTTTATTTCAATATAATTTTCATATCATTTAGGCCCTTAGGACTTGTTTGGAATACACTTTTTTCCTAGTTTCCTATGAAAATTAAACTGTTTTATATGAATTTCTTTACAAAAATTCCTACTTTCTAAATCAGGTCTCGGTGAGTAGCTAATAGTGCTCATGTTAGCGCAACACCATACCACAACGAGTCTACACGAAATCATACCTGACCGAGTCCTATGCATGCAGTTCTACATGTCCTCGTTTTTCTCTCACGATGTAACAGCACATTGCTGCGTCATGCTTCTCTTTCTCTTTTCTGTTGCTAGCTCTCTCCCTCTCACTTGTATATATTGCACCAAGTATTGATGAGAAATAGACAGCGAGGTATACTAGCTGTCGTGGTATCAGAGCCTTTGGCTTTCTAGACCTACTTGTTCCCTTTCTTTTTCACACCTCCCACATGCTTCAATCACCATGAGTGATTCGGAGGATGCACCCGGTATTGGTGTTTCCGGCGCTGCACTGGCTGATCCTACAACCATCTCGCTCGGGTCATCCCGCCAGCAGCTCTTATGCAGGCCGCAGCTCCAGTGTTTAGCCAAGCTGCTCACGTTCAGGCCATCAACGCTGTGAACATCAAGGTGTTGATCCCCCTACATGCACGAAATCTAGGCAAATAACTATGGGAAGTGGAGAATGATGCTCTCCATGGTCATCGGCAAGTTCAACCTTGGCCAACATCTCGACCTCGGCAGTGAGCCCAACCACAATGATGAGGCCTGGGTCTGTGATGACTTCTCCGTCCTCATGTGGATCTGTGCAACCATCTTTGAAGAGTTGCTCGACATTGTCATGTCACCCAACAACACCGCCTATGACGTTTGGGCACACCTTGAATAGCTATTCAGGGACAACAAATGCGCCTGGGCCACTCATCTAGAGGCAGAATTCGGTTCCCTGGTACAAGGTGACCTCACCATCACCGCATACTACCATCACCTCAAGACTCTCTCTGATGCCCTCGCCGACGTCGACCAGCCAGTCACTAATGAGATGTTGGTTCTCTAAATGATCAGATGTTTGAATCCCAAGTTCACCACCATTGGAACTATCTTACCGATGTAGCAGCCATTTCCCTCTTTCATCCAAGCACGATCTCTATTGCTGTTGAAAGAGACTACCCAGAATAACACCACCAAGAATGCTGTTGCATCTGCCCTTATTGCTGCTTTCGCCCCTAGTAACAGTGGTGACTGCACCCGCGGTGATTGTGGTGAGCGCGAGGACCACTGGGGTGACTGCACTGATCTCGGTGAAAAGAACCACGACAAGGGGGGCCGTAGCCATGGTCGCAAATGCTGCAATGGAGGCAATGGTGCTGGTGGTTGTAGCGGCAACAGTGGCCGTGGCAGTGTCTAGCCGTCCTGGATGCCACCCAGCTGCCCTTGGAATGCACCATGGGTGCACCCTGGACTCCGGCTGGTGGTCCTAGCGTTCTTGGTACTTGGCCGCCACAAGTCCCTACTCAGGCCTACCCCACCATGATGCTACTAGGAGCTGTGCCACCACCGACGCCAGCCATGCAGACTTGGGACACCTTTGGACTGGCTGCCACCCACAACAATGCAGCCATTCACTACCCGACCAGCACTTTGGGTGAATGGTTCCTCAACACTGGCGCCTCCTCCCATATGACTGGGGACAACGGTAACATTTCAACATTCTATTCTTCATCTAGGCCTACCTCTCAACATATTGTTGTTGGCAATGGATCCACTCTTCCCATTTTAGGAACCGGAATTGCAACGTTACACACACCAACCAATTTCTTCTCTTTACATGAAGCTCTCTATTCTCCTTTCCGAGTCAAAAATCTCATATCTGTGCACAAGTTTACTCAGGACAACAATTGCTCCATTGAATTTGACTCTTCTGGTTTTTGTGTGAATGATCAACATAGCAGGAAAATACTTTTGAGGTCCAATAGCTCCGGTGATCTATATCCCTTCATCAGTACAAATAAAGCTGCTTCCTCTTCTACTGCTTCCTTCACTGCATCGGTGGAACTATGGCACTAGCGGCTTGAGCACCCTGGCCATTAGTCTTTTTCCTGTTTAATTTCATATTCCTCTATCCCATGTAATAAAATCAGTCGCTCCTATGTTTGTGAAGCATGCCAACTAGGGCATCACATTCGGCTGCCTTTTTCTTCCTCCACATCATATACTTCTCTTTCCTTTCAATTGATTCATTGTGATTTATAAACGTCTTCAGTTGTTAGCTTTACTAGATACAATATTACTTAGTTGTACTGGATGACTTCACTCATTTGACATAGACTTTTCCCTTGCACAACAAGTATGATGTGTTCCATACATTTCAGAATTTCTATACCTTTGTTGTTAACCAATTTCACTCTTCTATACGGCGCGTTCAATGTGATAACTCTGATCTACACCAGATCTTCTTAGCTCATGGCATTACCTTTTGCTTCTTCTGTCCCCACACCTCTCACCAGAATGGAAAACCCGAGCGTGCTATACGGGCTATCAACCACATCCTCCGTACACTTCTTTTTCATGCTCACATGCCCTTCTCCTACTGGGTTGAGGGCCTTAGTACTACCACCTACCTCCTTAACGGGCATCCATCTAAATCAATCTGGCTCCTCACACCTTATCACCTTCCCTACGGCCAGCCACCACTATATGATCATCTTAGAGTTTTTGGGTGTCTTTGCTATCCAAACCTCTCCTCCACAATTACCCATAAATTAAGTCCTCGCTCTATACAGTGTGTTCCTTAGGTACCCCACCGAGCATAAGGGCTACAGATGCCTCAAACTTTGCAATAGAAAAATCAGTATATCTCAACATGTTATTTTTGATGAATCCATTTTCCTTTTGCAAGCAACTCTGTCGCACCACATTCTTCTATTGCCACAGGCAATCTGGTCACCTCCTCTACAGTTGTCCTCTCCCGCCGCTTCCGATCACCCCAGACGCCTGTGGCTTCCATCCCGTTGGGTCACAGAATCACATCAGCGCCATTGACAGCTCCAGCCGCGAATCCTGGTGAGCCTTCACTTCAGTTGGGTCCCAAGCTCCTGTTAGAGCCGTTGTCCCCTCCACACCGAGCGGCCACATATTGTCCCGTTCCACCATCTACCGCCTCTAGCCAGGTCCCCTCTCCTACTACTCTGCATCCTGCACCACAGGAGGCTCACCCGGTTACACCACTAGTCAATCAACATCCCATGCTTACCAGGGCCAAGTCTGGCTTTCTTGTCCCAAAGAAACACTTTAATCTTTCTTCTTCCACAAGCTTTCTTGTCCCAAGGAAACACTTTAATCTTTCTTCTTCCACAAATATTTCTCCAATACCTTCCAGCTACAAGTCTGCTCTTAAGAATCCAAACTAGCACAATGCTATACTTGATGAATATAATGCCTTAATGTAGAATAATACTTGGTCTCTTGTTGATTGTCCACCAGGTATTAATGTGGTGACCGAAAAATGGGTATTTTGACATAAGCTTCATCCTAATGGCTTACATGCTATAAGGCCTGGTGGGTGATTCGTGGTTTCACACAACAATATGGCGTTGATTAAGATGCAACGTTCAGCCCCGTCATCAAGCTGATAATGATTCACATGGTGCTTTCTCTCGCTACTTCCATGGATTGGCCTGTTCATCAAGTTGACGTCAAAAATGCCTTTCTCCACAAGAACCTCTCTGAAATGGTATATTGCCACCAGCCATCTGGTTTTGTAGATCCTTCTTTTCCTAACAATGTTTGTCTCCTCAACAAATCTCTTTATGGCCTTAAACAAGCACCACGCACTTGGTTTACTCGCTTTACCACTTTCCCTCTTAAGCTTGGTTTCAAGCAATCTTCCTTAGATACTTCTCTGTTCATTTATCATGTTTGCTCCCGCACAGCATACCTACTACTCTATGTCGGTGACATTCTTGTTACAGCAAACACAACATCCCTTCTCCATTCTTTTATTTCTTCTCTTTGACATGATTTTGCAATGTCAGATCATGGTCCACTCACCCACTTTTTGGGCGTCACTGTTCATCGCACGTCCTCTGGCCTACTCCTCTCCCCAAAACAATACGCCAAAGATATTCTTGCTTGTGCCAACATGACATCATGCAACCCCACCGCTACAACCATTGATACGCGCTCAAAACTCTCTACTACTTGTGGTCTTCCAATTAGCAATCCCACTCACTACCAAAGTCTCGCTGGGCTCTTCAATATTTGATTTTCACTCGTCCTGACATATCCTATACTGTGGAACAAGCTTGCTTATTAATGCATGATCCATGAGAAGCACACTTCCACTTGATCATGCGAATTCTTCAGTACATCCAAGGTACACTTGACTACGGGTTACATCTTTATAAGTTATCTTCTACTGATTTGGTGGCCTACTCGGATGTTGATTAGGCTGGATGCTCCGATACTTGCAAATCTACATCTAGGTATTATGTTTTTCTTAGTGACAATCTTGTATCTCGGTCATCCAAGCGACAGCCCATAATCTCTCATTCAAGTGTTGAAGCTAAGTACCGTAGAGTTGCCAATGCAGTGGCTGAGTCATGCTGGATTCGCAAACTTCTTCTTGAGCTTCACCAGCCACCTTCCAAATCCACTATTGTTTACTTTGATAATATCAGTGTAACATCCCGGAAAAAAAATTTAGAAATTGTAAAATTATGGAGCCCTGCAATATTTTGCAATATATCCTATTTTGATTTGGATTTCATGGTGTTTCTTCAAGAATTTTTGGTTGAGGTTCCCAGAATTTGAAATAAAAAGAAAGTATACAAACAAGGAGGATAATTCAAATTTTAATTTAGAATATGAAAAGATGATCCAGAAATTAGGAGGGAGGAATTTAAATAAATCTGGAAATTATTTATGAAATTGTGCAAAGAATAAACCCCAAAATATTTCTATATATATATATATATATAAAAGAAGAAGAAGCAAAGAAAAAAATAAAAAAATAAAACAATAATAAAAAGAGGAACAAAACGGGGGAATTGGAGCCAGGCCGGCCATCACCCCGGCCCAGCTCCTGCGCGCGCGTGGCCTTTCCACCCGCGCGGCCCAATTCCCGCGCGCAGCGCGCAAGCGCCACTGGCGGGCGGACCCCGCGCCCGTGTCCGCGCACTCCCTCTGGTCAGCGGGCCCTCCCGCTCGTCCGCTCTCTCCTCGCACGCGGCCCGCGTTCGATCTCTCGCCGCCGCCCTTCACGCCAGCGTCTTCCTCCTTCGCCCGCGTGTGCTCGCGCCATCATGCGTCTGCGCAGCTCCTGCGCCGAGCGTCCCCGTGGCGCGCATGCCTCCGCCGAGCCATCTCGTCACCCGGTGGGAGCGCCGAAAGCCGATACGCCTGCAAGCCGCGCCTCGCCTCGGATTGAGCCACCGCCACGCGCTTCCTCCCGGCCACTCCTCCTCAGCGCAGCGCAGCGCCCCGCCCGTGGCAAACATGCCCCGCTGGGACGTCCACTCGCGTGCGCGGCGCAAGGCATGCCCGAGCAGTCACGCGCGCATGCCAGACCCTTAATCCCGCTGCTCCGCCGCCTGCTCCGCCACTCCCGACATGACCGCACGGACGCCCCGACCGTTGCCCACTCCCTCCGCGCCTCTATAAGAAGCTTCGAGGGCTCCGCGGAGTTCCCCACGCCTCCCCCACTCACTTCCTCACAGGTAAACGCCCCAGCAAGCCCCGTAGCCACCGGAAGCCCATTCTTCCCCAACTCCGGCGAGCACACCGCCCCGCTGATCCCTAGCTCTAGCGCCTGATTCCCTTCGCCCATACCATCCCCAGAGCACCGCGAAGCGATTCCCTGCCTCGCCCGAGCTTCCCGACGTCCGTACCTCGCCGTCACCGAGAGCTCCTTCGAGTCGCCGCCGCCGCTCGACGCCGACCCACCTCCGGTCATCCTCAGTCCTCGCCGACTGCGCCACCGGACTCACCGCAGCACAAGGATTCCCTTTGGCCCCTCCACCGGACCTCCCCGACATTCCCTCGCCGCCGGGCACCGTCGTCCCCGAGTTCCTCTGCCGGGCCCCTCCACAACCTACTCCAAAGGGATATCTTGCCCCTAACAGGTAGGCAAAGCCTCCCCGCTCGCTTGGCTAGCACCGCTCGCTCTCCCTCCCTCAACTCCCCGGCCGCGCGCGTTCGAGCCCTTGGCTCCGCAGCGCCGGGTTGAGTTTTCTTCATTTTCATTCGGCCGACGTGTGGGCCCCACCTGCCGCCCATCGCAGCCGAGAGCGCTCGCCGCCCATCGGCCTCGCCGGTCGTCGGGCACAGAGCCCTCATCGACACGTGGACCCCATCAGCATGAGAGTCGGGCCCACATGTCAGTGGCACAGAGGAGATAAAAGAAAATAAAATGGAAAAATCAAAGTAAACTCGACACGACAAAGGCCCCACATGTCAGATCTAGTAATTTTTGGATTTGACCAAAACAGAGAATTTTGACTGGCTATAACTTCTTCATTTTAGCTCCAAATGGAATGAAACAAATTTGTAAATTCATCTAAATTCAAGATCTGTCTAATGGAACCAAAACCATAAATTTTTGAGTTTGTTTGAATTTTTATTGTGATTTGTATGATTTGCTGATTTTTATGCAAAAATGTCGTGCAACGTATATAGCGTTCGAGGCTCAGCGAGAGGAGGCAGCAGACGACATCAGTCCCAACAGCCCAGAACCGAACACTAGTGACCCAGGCGAGTCAACACTTTGAACATATTGAACCCAGCATTTCAAAGTTATTTCCTTTTAAATTAACCAAGTGCATGCTATTATTTCATAAAATATGTTATGTTCAATTTCAGCAAGCTAGTTATGCCCTGTTATTGCTGTTGTTTATATTAATCGCCTTGCCATACTTGGAACTGTGAACCTTGTAGCCATAGTAAGAAATAGCATATGATTTCACAAAGTAAGTCCCTATTTATATGACATGCTTAGGAATGCTAGCAACTTGGGGTGACACTAATGCCCCAAGGAAAACTCCTCAATTTATTTTAAATCATATGGTGCGATGCCATATGTAGTGTTGGTGCGATGCCGACACGTAGCGTATGGTGCGATGTCATACGCAACCCTTGGTGCGATGCCGAGGGTTAACTTATGGTGAGATGCCATAAGGATGGTTGGTGCGATGCCAACCATAAGCATATGGTGCGATGTCATATGCCGCCCTTGGTGCGATGCCAAGAGGCAACCTATGGTGCGATGCCATAGGGTTAGTTGGTGTGATGCCAACGCGTATGGTGCGATGTCATACGCCGCCCTTGGTGCGATGCCAAGAGGCAACTTATGGTGCGATGTCATAAGGTTAGTTGGTGTGATGCCGACAAAATTACTTGGATTATTCAACTAATGGTTTTAAAATGTGATTTAAAACCTGCTAGGTCATAGGAAAATTTTAAGTAATTGTATTCAAAAGCACTCTTTAGCAAACAAAATAGCCCTATGCCTTTCCATTGTCAAGCCATGCATGTTATATATTTGCATTCTGTGTGTTGGCTTGCTGAGCACGGAGTCGGCGTGCTCATTCTCGTATTATCAAACAGAGACAGGAACTCAGGAGCACTATGAGCATGAGGAGGCTCCTATAAATGCAACAGGAGACGACGACAACAACTAGGGCGCTTAATACGTATTTTGAAACATAGACAAGAGGACTAGATGGAGATTGTGTGCATATATATTATTCAATCATTGGGTAATATGCATGGACACAAGTACCCCCGGTCACTTGCCTGTGGTAATGGTTTCACTTTTGCTTCTATTCCGCTGCTTTAATATTATGTAACTTTTAGCCAACGTGGCACCTGTGTGAACTATTGCTCGATGTGAGCAAAGACCTTTATGGCATGTAATATTTTGCGATGTATGTGTATGATCCAGCAATCTTACTGTGTGCACTATTCATTGATCCTGGGAATAGTGCGATAAAACACAGAGGATTTGGATTGAAAAATCCGGGTCCGACAGCGCTGGTATCAGAGCATACGACCGTAGGATAAAACCTTAGGATGGAAAACTAGGATGGCCTAGGAACACAAAGTTTGTGAGATTTAAGAAAATAATTTCCAAAATCATAATATAATATTCTTACTCGTATCCTTCCTAGAATCTGCTCTACTCTATTTCTCATTACGTTTTGGAAAAGTACTAACACTAGTACCTTAACGATTACAGATGGCAAGAACGGGATATGAAGGGGACTGGGATTATTTGGGCCACGGTGTTTACGAAAATGAATTCGCAAGCATCTTACGTAAGCTTCTACATTACATGGGCTACGAAGAGCAACCTATCTACCGTGGACTGAAGGCTACCATTGGAGAAGATGAATCTTGGACCATGCAGGTCTACATCTACCCAAAAAGCGAGCAAGAACAGCCTCATGTCTTTACCACGGAGCATCGGAGGAGTACCAGGGCAGACGCGATCCAGGACGCCGCGCGCCTCGCCGCAGCACGGCTGTGTGACATCTATGAGACCGCCATACGCCGCACGCCCTACCGTTTCTACCCGTCGCGCCAGGACGGTGCGCGGTACAATGAGACAAACATGCCGGTTGATGAGGACGACCCTACGCTGACACACCAGGTCGCTCTCACCAGGGCTATGGGCGCAGCCCACACCGCAGCCTTGGAGGAGATCACCCTTCTCCGCGGCGCGCTTACCGCCGGGCACGCCTCGTGGTGACGCGACGGAGCAGCTCGCCAAGAGCGAGCGTGCCTGGCGCAGCCCGAGCAGGTGGCCGCCTCCAAGCTCGGCCCGTCAGCCTCCACCTCGCAGCAGCTCCAAGACCGCCACCACCGGATCCGGGCCCGACTCGGATGACCGCGCGAAGAGCACGCGGCCTCGGGTCCCCGGCTGCACGGGGAGAGCCTCCCCAGAGCCGTAGCCCCCCACGCGCGCCCTCGGACGCCGATGACTCCGATCCGTCGGAGTTCAGTGGGAGCCGCTCCCGTTCCAGGTCCCCACACTACAGCTCATCCGGTTACGGGTTTCTGGAGGAGTAGGTTAGGTAGAGCAGTGTGTACTTGCCCTAGGTGGTGCAAGTACTAATGTATGTATGTTGTCAGCCCCACTGTATCGTAGTATCTGTCGCGTTGAACTTAGAACGTTATGTTGTACCTGTTAAGTCCAGTATAAAACTGGCTATGTGATTGTGTAATGAATGGCCTAGTATGAGCCCTTTTGTTGAAGATTGTTCGCTGTTTCCTTGTTGGTTTCATTGCATGGATTTGTGTCCTCCTTTTATTTGCTTAGTGCTAGTATTGAATCGTGAAACCCGACTGCAGATGGCCAGCCAAAGGGTAACCCGAGCCCAGACTAGTGCAAATGTTCACCTCCAAGCGGAGGCAAACACAGTCCAGCAAGAGCAGCACACAAGACAAGGCAACAACCAAAACCAGGAAGATGACATTCCCCCACCCCCTGCCCATACAACCATGGCCCAAGTCATGGCACAGCAAACCCAAATACTACAAGCAATTCTCACTAGCCAGCAAGGCAACAACAATCATGGCCATAGATCCGATCTGGCCGACTTTCAGAGAACCAGGCCGCTCACATTCGCTTCAGCAGATGAACCACTTGAAGCAGAAGACTGGCTAAGGGATACTGAAAGGAAGCTATGCCTGGCCAAGTGCGCTGAGGAGGATAAAGTGATATTCGCCACCCATTAGCTCCAAGGAGCTGCAGTCGCATGGTGGGAGACTCATTCGGCCACTAGAAGCCAAGAAGGCGCCGCTAACAATGAGGTAGTAGCTATATCATGGTCCGAGTTCAAAACCGCTTTCAAGGCCAATTTTATTCCGGCTGGGGTGATGAAGATGAAGAAGAATGAGTTTCGTACTCTGAAGCAAGGGAACATGGCTGTTCAGGAGTACCTTGCTAAGTTTACTCAGCTTGCCCGGTATGCCCCAAGAGACGTAGAAGAAGAAGAGGATAAGATTGAACGTTTCTTTGAGGGCATGAATGAAGAGCTCAGAGTCCAGCTGATTACTCAAGATTTTACCAGCTTGCACCAACTGGTAAACAAGGCCCTGATCTTGGAGAATGAGAGAAGGAGTTTGGCAGCCAGCCGAAAGCGCAAGATGTTAGTGCAGCGACCCCAAGGGAAGTTCATGCAGCAGTACTCCAACAATCCTTCCTCATCCAAGACGAGTCAGTATAGGGCGCCAACATTTCAGCCAAGAGGTGGCTCTTCACAGGCTAACCGCCCAGGGGGCCAACCAAATGCTTCGAATCAAGGGCCCTCCTTCAGTTGCTTTAGCTGTGGAGAAAAGGGGCATTTCGCCTTTCAATGTCCACAGAAGCAAGGCACCTTGGTGAAGCCCAACAAGGGAATTGTCCCAGCTCGTGGTCAACACGTAGGAAGTAACAAGGGACATCAAGCTTCTCAGCCCCACAAGAACACAACGGCAACCAACAGAGGCTGCGTGAATCACATCACGGTTGAAGATGCACAAGAAGCAGCAGAAGTACTGATGGGTACGTTTTCTGTTAAGACCATGCCCACACAAGTATTATTTGATTCAGGAGCTTCACATTCATTTGTATCTGAGGGATATGCTGATAAGTTGGGGCTACCTGTCTATACTCTAAAAAGACCATTAGTGCTTAGTTCACCAGCAGGTCCAATTACCGCTACATTAGTATGCCCTGAGGTGACCATCACCATGGAGAAATGTGATTTCTTAGCAGACCTAATAGTGTTAGGCTCCCATACCCTGGATATTATTTTGGGTATGGATTGGTTAGCTAAATATCAAGGGGTCATAGAATGTGCCACCAGAAATGTAAAGGTGACCAAGTGTCCCGGAATGATTATTAATATAAAAGTTGATCGACCCTATCGTTGGGGCCATGCAGTTTATTATTGTGAGGATACACCCCTAGAGGGAATGTTGGTAGTGCAAGACTACCCCGAGGTATTCCCCGAAGAACTACCTGGTATGCCCCCGGACAGAGATATGGAATTTGTAATTAATTTGAAGCCGGGAGCTGCTCCAGTGTCAAAGAGACCCTATAGGATGACTGTGGAGGAATTGGAAGAACTGAAGAAACAACTCCAAGAATTGCAGGACAAAGGATTTATCAGGCCTAGTTCATCACCATGGGGATCTCCGGTACTGTTCGTAAAGAAGAAGGATGGCACTGCCCGGATGTGTGTGGATTATCGAGCCTTGAATGAAGTAACCATCAAGAATAAGTATCCTCTGCCTAGGATCGATGACCTATTCAATCAGCTTGGAGGAGCAACAGTATTCTCCAAGATAGACCTAAGGTCAGGCTATCACCAGCTGAAAATTAAGGCTGAGGATATACCCAAGACGGCTTTTACCGCCAGATATGGACTGTACGAATTTACGGTCATGTCTTTTGGATTAACCAATGCTCCAGCCTACTTCATGAACCTGATGAACAAGGTGTTCATGGAGTATTTGGACAAGTTCGTCGTAGTCTTTATCCACGACATCCTTATATACTCCAAGAATGCAGAAGAGCATGCTGAGCATCTACGATTAGTTTTGGAGAAACTAAAGGAGCACCAATTATATGCAAAATATAGCAAGTGTGAATTCTGGCTGCATGACATCAGTTTCTTGGGACACATAGTGTCGGAAAAAGGAGTATCTGTTGACCCAGCCAAGATAGCAGCATTAACCGAATGGAAGCAGTCTACCTCCGTCACTGAGGTAAGAAGTTTTCTTGGATTGGCTGGATACTACAGAAGGTTCATAGAAGGATTCTCTACAATTGCTAGGCCAATGACCCAGCTGCTCAAGAAGGAGCAGAATTTGAATGGACTGATGCCTGCGAAAGAAGCTTCCAGGAACTGAAGAAGAGATTAACGACCACCCCGGTGCTAGTCCTCCCGGATGTGCGCAAAGATTTTGAGGTATACTGCGATGCCTCACATCAAGGGCTTGGATGCGTACTAATGCAGGGAGGCAAGGTCGTGGCTTATGCATCAAGACAGCTTCGCCCTCATGAAGCCAACTACCCAACCCATGACCTGGAATTGGCTTCAGTAGTGCACGCATTGAAGATATGGAGGCATTACCTGATTGGGAACCACTGTGATATATACACAGACCACAAAAGCCTCAAATACTTCTTTACTCAGTCACACCTCAACTTGAGGCAGAGGCGATGGTTAGAGTTGATTAAGGATTACAACTTAAGCGTCCACTACCACCCCGGAAAAGCCAACGTGGTAGCAGATGCCTTAAGTCGTAAAGCATATTGCAATAACCTTATGGTTTTGGAACAGCAGCCAGAGTTGTACAAGGAGATCAAGGCACTCAACTTGGAGATTGTGGATCAAGGCACCCTGGCAACCATGGAAATACAATCAAGTATAGAAGAGAGAATTATGGCTGCTCAGCAAGGGGATCCAACCGTTCTGAGAATAAAGAAATTAATGGAAGCAGGAAAAGCCCCCAAGATGGTCATTGATGATGAAGGTACTCTACGATATGGGACACGCATCGTTGTGCCCCATCAGAAGGATCTTAAGGATCTGATACTGAGAGAAGCTCACAGTTCCCCGTACTCTCTCCACCCTGGAAGTACCAAGATGTACCACGACATGAAACAGTTCTGTTGGTGGCCCCGTATGAAAAGAGACATCGTAGAACATGTAGCCTGCTGTGACGTATGCCAGAGGGTCAAGGCTGAACACCAAAGACCAGCAGGATTGCTACAGCCCTTGCAAGTACCACAATGGAAATGGGAAGAAGTTGGGATGAATTTCATCACTGGACTACCAAGAACCAAGTCAGGGTACGACTCCATATGGGTGGTAATCGATAGGTTGACCAAGGTTGCCCATTTTATCCCCGTCAAGACCACCTACAAAGGAGATAAGCTAGCGGAGTTGTATATGTCCCGCATTGTGAGCTTGCACGGAGTGCCAAAGCGAATAATCTCGGATAGAGGCTCCCAATTTACCTCTCATTTCTGGGCTAGTCTTCATGAAGCCCTGGGTACCCATCTGGATTTCAGTACTGCCTATCACCCCCAAACGGACGGACAAACCGAGAGAGTCAATCAAATACTAGAGGATATGCTTCGGGCTTGTGCATTGGATTTCTCCAGAGATTGGGACAAATGCTTGCCATATGCCGAGTTCGCATACAATAACAGCTATCAAGCCAGCCTCCAGATGTCACCCTTTGAAGCTTTGTATGGAAGGAAATGCCGAACCCCTCTACATTGGTCAGAAGTAGGGGAAAGTTATATCTTCGGACCTGACACCTTGAAGCAAGCTGAGGAGAAAGTTCGCTTGATTAGGGATAGGTTACTAGCAGCCCAGTCCCGGCAGAAGAGTTACGCCGATAAGAGAAGAAGGCAGTTAAGATTTGAAATTGGGGACTATGTTTACCTGAAGGTATCACCCTTGCGAGGAGTTAAAAGGTTTAAGGTCAAGGGTAAACTTACACCACGGTATGTCGGACCATTCCCAATAATAGCCAAGAAGGGAGAAGTTGCATATCAACTAGAGTTGCCCTCAAATCTGTCCGGTATCCATGATGTCTTCCATGTGTCGCAACTCAAGAAATGTCTACGAGTGCCGGAAGATCAAGCCCCATTAGAAGCCATCGAGCTCGAGAGTGATCTGACCTATAAGGAGCGTCCAATTAAGATTTTGGACACAGTGGAAAGGACGACAAGAAATCAGACCGTCCGCATATGTCGAGTGCAGTGGAATCAGCACTCGAAGAAAGAAGCTACTTGGGAGCGTGAAGATCAGCTACGAAGAGATTACCCCGACCTGTTCACTAGCTAGGTTGAATCTCGGGGTCGAGATTCTTTTAAGGGGGTAGGTTTGTAACATCCCGAAAAAAAATTTAGAAATTGTAAAATTATGGAGCCCTGCAATATTTTGCAATATATCCTATTTTGATTTGGATTTCATGGTGTTTCTTCAAGAATTTTTGGTTGAGGTTCCCAGAATTTGAAATAAAAAGAAAGTATACAAATAAGGAGGAAAATTCAAATTTTAATTTAGAATGTGAAAAGATGATCCAGAAATTAGGAGGGAGGAATTTAAATAAATCTGGAAATTATTTATGAAATTGTGCAAAGAATAAACCCCAAAATATTTGTGTGTATATATATATATATAAAAGAAGAAGAAGCAAAGAAAAAAATAATAAAATAATAAAATAATAATAAAAAGAGGAACAAAACGGGGGAATTGGAGCCAGGCCGGCCATCACCCCGCCCAGCCTGCAGTGTGCTGCCTTTCCACCCGCTGCCCAATTCCCGCGCGCAGCGCGCAAGCGCCACTGGCGGGCGGACCCCGCGCCCGTGTCCGCGCACTCCCTCGGTCACGGCCTCCCGCTCGTCCGCTCTCCTCGCACGCGGCCCGTGCTCGATCTCGCCGCCGCCGCCCTTTCACGCCGCGTCTTCCTCCTTCGCCCACGTGCGCTCGCGCCATCATGCGTCTGCGCAGCTCCTGCGCCGAGCGTCCCCGTGGCGCGCATGCCTCCGCCGAGCCATCTCGTCACCCGGTGGGAGCGCCAGAAAAGCCGATACCGCCTCGCCGCGCCCGCCTCGGATTGAGCCACCACCACGCGCTTCCTCCCGGCCACTCCTCCTCTCAGCAGCGCGCGCGCCCCCGCCCGTGGCAAACATGCCCCACGGGACGCCCACTGCGTCGCGCGCGCAAGGCTCGCCCGAGCGGTCACGCGTATGCCCCACTCTTAATCCCGCTGCTCGCCGCCGCTCCGCCGCTCCCGACATGACCGCACGGACGCCCCGACCGTTGCCCACTCCCTCCGCGCCTCTATAAGAAGCTTCGAGGGCTCCGCGGAGTTCCCCACGCCTCCCCCACTCACTTCCTCACAGGTAAACGCCCCAACAAGCCCCGTAGCCACCGGAAGCCCATTCTTCCCCAACTCCGGCGAGCACACCGCCCCGCTGATCCCTAGCTCTAGCGCCCGATTCCCTTCGCCCATACCATCCCTGAGCACCGCGGCGATTCCTCGCCTCGCCCGAAGCTTCCCGACATCCGTACCTCGCCGTCACCGAGCTCCTTCGAGTCGCCGCCGCCCGACGCCGACCCACCTCCGGCCATCCTCGGCCTCGCCGATCGCGCCACCGGACTCACCGCAAAGACAAGGATTCCCTTTGGCCCTCCACCGGACCTCCCGACATTCTCGCCGCCGGCACCGCTCGCCCCGAGTTCCTCCGCCGGCCCTCCACAACCTACTCCAAAGGGATATCTTGCCCTAACAGTAGGCAAAGCCTCCCGCCGCTGGCTAGCACCGCCGCTCTCCTCCTCAACTCCCCGGCCGCTGCTCGAGCCCGCTCGCGCAGCACGGTTGAGTTTTCTTCATTTTCATTCGGGCTGACAGGTGGGCCCCACCTGCCACCCATCGCAGTCGAGTCGCCGCCGCCCATCGGCCCCACCGGTCGCGGGCACAGAGCCTCATCGACACATGGACCCCATCAGCATGAGAGTCGGGCCCACATGTCGATGGGTACAGAGGAGATAAAAGAAAAATAAAATGGAAAAATCAAAGTAAACTCTGACACGTGATGGGCCCCACATGTCAGGATCTAGTAATTTTTGGATTTGACCAAAACAGAGAATTTTGACTGGCTATAACTTCTTCATTTTAGCTCCAAATGGAATGAAACAAATTTGTAAATTCATCTAAATTCAAGATCTGTCTAATGGAACCAAAACCATAAATTTTTGAGTTTGTTTGAATTTTTGATTGTGATTTGTATGATTTGCTGATTTTTATGCAAAAATGTCGTGCAACGTATATAGCGTTCGAGGCTCAATGAGAGGAGGCAGCAGACGACATCAGTCCCAACAGCCCGAACCGAACACTAGTGACCCAAAGTAGTCAACACTTTGAACATATTGAACCCAAAGATTTCAAAGTTATTTCCTTTTAAATTAACCAAGTGCATGCTATTATTTCATAAAATATGTTATGTTCAATTTCAGCAAGCTAGTTATGCCCTGTTATTGCTGTTGTTTATATTAATCGCCTTGCCATACTTGGAACTGTGAACCTTGTAGCCATAGTAAGAAATAGCATATGATTTCACAAAGTAAGTCCCTATTTATATGACATGCTTAGGAATGCTAGCAACTTGGGGTGACACTAATGCCCCAAGGAAAACTCCTCAATTTATTTTAAATCATATGGTGCGATGCCATATGTAGTGTTGGTGCGATGCCGACACGTAGCGTATGGTGCGATGTCATACGCAACCCTTGGTGCGATGCCGAGGGTTAACTTATGGTGAGATGCCATAAGGATGGTTGGTGCGATGCCAACCATAAGCATATGGTGCGATGTCATATGCCGCCCTTGGTGCGATGCCAAGAGGCAACCTATGGTGCGATGCCATAGGGTTAGTTGGTGTGATGCCAACGCGTATGGTGCGATGTCATACGCCGCCCTTGGTGCGATGCCAAGAGGCAACTTATGGTGCGATGCCATAAGGTTAGTTGGTGTGATGCCGACAAAATTACTTGGATTATTCAACTAATGGTTTTAAAATGTGATTTAAAACCTGCTAGGTCATAGGAAAATTTTAAGTAATTGTATTCAAAAGCACTCTTTAGCAAACAAAATAGCCCTATGCCTTTCCATTGTCAAGCCATGCATGTTATATATTTGCATTCTGTGTGTTGGCTTGTCGAGCACGGGTCGCGTGCTCATTCTCGTATTATCAAACAGAGACAGAACTCGGAGCACTATGAGCATGAGGAGGCTCCTATAAATGCAACAGGAGACGACGACAACAACTAGGGCGCTTAATACGTATTTTGAAACATAGACAAGAGGACTAGATGGAGATTGTGTGCATATATATTATCCAATCATTGGGTAATATGCATGGACACAAGTACCCCCGGTCACTTGTCTGTGGTAATGGTTTCACTTTTGCTTCTATTCCGCTGCTTTAATATTATGTAACTTTTAGCCAACGTGGCACCTGTGTGAACTATTGCTCGATGTGAGCAAAGACCTTTATGGCATGTAATATTTTGCGATGTATGTGTATGATCCAGCAATCTTACTGTGTGCACTATTCATTGATCCTGGGAATAGTGCGATAAAACACAGAGGATTTGGATTGAAAAATCCGGGTCCGACAATCAGTGCCATGTATTTACCTTCCAACCCGATCCAACACCAAGCACATAGAAATTGATCTTCATTTTGTACGAAAACGTGTGGCTCTTTGAGAGATAAAAGTACTACATGTACCATCTTCGGCTTAGTTTGCTGATATCTTCACAAAAGGATTGCTAGGGCCATTATTCAGGGATTTCCCGTCCAGCCCGCATATCGCTCCACCTGATAGTGCCGGCTGAGGAGAGCTGTTAGCGCAACACCATACCACAATGAGTCCACATGAAATCATACCTGACCGAGTCCTATGCATGCAGTTCTGCATGTCCTCGGTTTTCTCTCACGATGTAACAGCGCATGGCTGCGCCCTGGGCCTCTCTCTTTTCTGTTGCTAGCTCTCTCTCTCTCTCTCACTTGTATATATTGCACCAAGTACTGATGAGAAATAGACAGCGAGGTATACTAGAGCTCAGCTCATTTTGTTCTCCTTCAATTATCTTCCTCATATATGAACACGGTTTACTCTCCTTTTTGAGGGGAGAAGGTGGAGATAAGAGTAAGATGATGATGATGATGGAGGTGTGAGACGCAATGTGCTAATGCAGATGGTACATGCTTTCATGCCAAGTTTGTGATGGATACCTGTAACGTAAAAACCGTGCATTGCGGGCAAGGGGATGCATGCTGTATCGCTGCTTGCGTTGGACGACACCTGCACGACTCGGCATCATCCTTTCTGTTCAGGTCGACAAGATGAAGACAGTGGTTTCTATCAAGGATTTTTCTCATTTGTGCTTCGATCCAATAAATAACATAGAAAACAAAAACAAAAAAAGTTGAGATGCACCAGCCGGGAATCGAACCCGGGTCTGTACCGTGGCAGGGTACTATTCTACCACTAGACCACTGGTGCTTTGCATTAGCACGAACGAGAGTAATGCATTTGTTCGTGAAACGATGCGCGTCGTAGTACCAAAGGTGCTCTGAATTCTGACTGATACCTTTCTCAGCCAGACGAGATGCCTCTGCATCTATCAACGTCTCAGTTTATCAATTAGGGTCTCGGAAGCAACGGTACCGTTCATGCAACACTGAAGGTTCTAGGCCATCAGCTTGGTTTGTTCGTGTGTCATTGACGATGGCATTGGGTAAATGAACACACGTACTTACCTTGCACTGACGAAATGATGGATGATTAGCAGCACCACATAGGAGGCTCGGGACTTCTGATACTCTCGATTCTCAAATAGAACAATTCATCTAACAAGAATAAAAGTTTTCTTTTCTCCAGTGACCAAAAATTTCCTGAATCGTTACGGACCATCGTCGATAAAAATTACAGCCAGACCTGGGGCACCAAAACCTGAAAGGGTGCCCTTGTCCTGCACCACCCAACCACCACCCTTCAAGAAAACTGATTCCAGAGGCAGAGAACTAAGACAGCTAGACACACTGCATTTTGCATAACCTCTCATGCCCCAATACAAATCCTCACAAAAGGGAAAACACCCGTTCCTCCCTAGTTTGTTGAACTACCAGTCCAAAAGCACAGGAGAATTCAACCGATCACCCCGAGGTAAAAACACCTTTGACCGACGATAAGCTTACGCCGAGGAAGGCTCAGCAGAACCATCAGGTTTGTCTGTGTCCATTTGCTCGGCTGCGGGCTGCTCCTGAGCACCTCCCTCGCTGGCCGGCTCACCAGCTTCATCGGCACCATTTGGTTGTTGCTCTGGTCTTTGAGGTTCAGGTGCTGGGGTTTCAGTCGGAGGCGGGGTCTGCAGCTTGGGTGCTGGCTTTGGTTTTGTCATGATCGGTCTGCAGAACCTGTATGACAAGGTTTCAGGACAGTTGTATCAGAAACAACTCGCAAGTCAGCTTTAATGGGGGGTAGCGTTAGTGCGGGCCACCAACTAACCTGTCAAGAGTTTCAGCCTTCTTCTTTAGGTCAGAAAAAAGGAGAACAGGATTAGCATGCTTTGGTAGAGCATCTTGCTGCTGCTTTGCCTCAATTAGCCAAGTCTCCGCGTCCGAGCACTCGTTAATGACCTGCACACAACAAAAAATGGATTAGCATCTGACGACAGGATCAACTCTCTTTCTCAACCACCACATTAGCTGGGCAACTGATCACAATAACAAGAATTACACACTACAGTGAGATAGAATTTAACAACAGGGAATGTCAGTGTAATACCTTTTGTTTCTCTGATATGTCAATGTGATCAAACTTTAGGTCGTTAGACAATGCGGCCTCTCTGAAACTGTTTATGCAGTATACCAGTTGGTCAACAGCAGGACCTCTTTCTGCCCACTCTCTGTAGCGCATCTCAATAGGATCACCAACCTGCAGATGAACAGAGTCCAGTAATCTACTCAACGTCCGAAAACACAGTAAACCAAACATTGCAGTAAAGAAGGCATACCTTCTTAAGTTCTTCCAGTTTTGCAATATAGACTCCCTTGGTCTCGTCCTCACCATCTTCATACAGCCAATCTTCAACCTCCTGAAGCTTAACCATCAACCCTTCCTTGTCCTCAGACATGACAAAATCATTGTACTTGTCGTAGAGCTGTATATAAGGAAAGGTAACATCAGGTACAGCTCAGTGCTCACAAGTTATTAGAAAATCATCAGAGCAGGCAACTAAACATACCTTGTTACGCATGTCATAAATGTAAGCCTCAACAGCATTCTTCTTCTCCTTGGTTTCTTCCATCACTCTGTCCTGAAGAGCCATTTCATACTCTTTCTCAACAGCTTTCTCCAACTCAACAGCCCCCAATGCACCATATACCAATTCGGAGACTGGAACATTAATTTTCTTAACTTTCTTTTTTGATGGCTCAACCTAAAATACACAAAATCATTGAACAAGTTATTAGTCTTACCAAAAAAATACAGAGACAAGAGTGCTTTCACACAATCCAAACATTCATGAAAAAGAACTGGAATATTAGCCTATAACTTGCATGAACAAGCCATGATTCTTTTGATATAACTAAATACTCTAGATTAAATTCACCACAGTACATCTTCTTTAGTTATCTAACAAAATTCTGAATCGGCACAATAAGGATGATTATCAAATTCATTCAAAAAAAGTGGGCAATTATCAAATGGTAGGTAAAATATTGATATATTGAAAACACTGCAATACTAATAACAGAAGAGTCAACTTAAGGCAACAGTGATAATTAGTTCATCAAAACACGCTGCAAACACAAGACCATCTACATGTACTAGTCTCAAAGTCAACAAGACAACAATAGAATATACCTTCACATCAGTATCCATTGGAACAGATTTTTCATCAGAATATGGTGCTCCATTTTCAGCAGCACCCTCAGCAGTATCTGTAGTCCCTTTGGACTCCGGCATATTCACATCAGTTCCAGAAGCAGGGTCACTTGGTGCATTATCTGTGTCCATGTTAGTAGCATCCTTTGCCACCTCATTTGTAGCTGATACCGGAACTTCCACTTCCTCCTCCTCCAGCATCTGCATATAAAAGAAGCATATCACACTTACAACATCAGAAAGTCGTTACATGTTATCTCAGAGGAAGAGGACAGGACGCGGTCTTGTGACTTACCATTGCTGACTCAACAGAGACTATCCCATGGATGTTGAGACGGACTTTTACTTTCAGTTTGGCCTTCTCACCTTTGCTGGATTGGAAAGGGCCAATCTGCATAGAGTTAGGCACATCATAGCAAATCAGCAACCATTAAAAACTAGTCAAGTGCCAGAATTTACATGAGGCCCTCTAGCACCTTGCAAGTGTATTAAATAACATTGAGAACAGTTTGCGATTCTGCTTACCGTATAAGTGCTTATTTTTTGTGCCATTTGCAAATCATCTGTGTCAACGTTCAAAACATCAACTTCAAATGTATTGGACTTGTAGAAGGTCAGAGCTTTCATGCTAGGGACTGGATTCCCCTTTGGGAATACAACAGTTTGTTGGGATTCATTGTTCTGAGAATCTGGCTTCCATGACAAAGCAATTGAGAAAGGAAAACCATCATTAACCTGCAAAATATCAAGCCAATCCATTCGGTCAAATATGAATTTATTGTTATCATGTTTTTGAGGATATAACACAGTGTTCAGCTGTATGAGAAATAGAAAAGTAAGCAGACATAATAGAATATGAATCTATAATAAGAACATACTCAAAGAGTCAAGCCACATACTCCAACAAACTAAACCAGTATAGACGATTAAAAGAAGTTAGTGACAATATAGACAATACATCCTCAATAATTCCAGGGGAAAAAAGGAGAATGAGGACAACATCACAAGAATACGCATAAAATTGTACACGTAATACGTATATGTGCAAAACGAAATTAACTAAAAGCACCAGCATGGTCCAATGTTAGGTAATTTGGGGAGTATTTCCAAGAAAGTCATGAGTTTCCCTTACAAAAAAGGTAGATATAAATTATGAGGGTGAGATGGTCATTTTGAGAAATATTTTAAGCACACAGATTACCAAGCCATCTAAGGAATTTGTTTGAAGATTGCGCAGTAAATATAAAACAAGGTCCCGTTGATTAAAATAACAAATCTTCCAAGAGAGACTAGTTGTGTAAATGTGCCTAAGCCAATACAGACACCATTTTCACTTATCGCAAGCCTCGCAGCCAAGCCATCTCTACCTACATAATTGTCAACTATGCCAACATGTCAACTACCATGCTTATTCCACCATTTACGAGCAATAAATTGTTTCCTACATTCCTTATTTCTATGTAATCTTGCAAAAGTGCAAATGTACTGAAACACTGAATCCAAAGACTATTGTATCGGCGGCTGACTAACAACAGTAGCATTTATTTCTGTTTAAACTGCAACGTGTGTGCACATCAATTCCAGCACACAGAATGCACAGACAAATAAATTTAAGTCCAGAACAACTAGACACTATAGGTTGAAAATGTCATTAAAAAGGAAAAGGTAGCCAAAGCCTGTTGCTGCTTACATGGCACACGCATGTCACACATCTAGCAAATAGAAAGATATCTTAGTTGACAAAAATAGAGAGATAGCTATTCTGCTAATTAAACAATCAGTTCTAGTGGCACATTTATTACTACCTTTTAGAAATATAAGGTAGCATCCAACATTTCCAAAATATCACCATAGTGGAATGCATAAAAAGCAGTATTATGTAATTATAATATATATGGTCAAGAACATTAGAATAGCAAAGAGTTAAGGTACAACAAGCAGAAAATTAAGTTACAGAACATAAGTAGATAAGTTAGTACCTGGAACTCTCGCACTTTGAAAGTGGGGCTAAGAATAGCACACTGAAGAGCACATCCCCTGGCAACACATTCACTTGCATTCATAGTCCTCCTTGGCTCCTTTCCAAAGAACTCGGTGATTATCCTGATTATTGCAGGAACTCGAGAGCCTGATCCAACAACCTCAACAAAGTGCACATTTTCTGTTGTCAGGCCAGCTTCACCCAAGGCCTTTTCCAAGGGCCCTATCACACGTTGTAGTACTGGGGCACTGATCTGTTCAAACTCCTCCCTCTCAATAAACCCTCGCACATCCTTCTCATCCATCAAGCACTCAATGTTCAGTGGTGCCTTTGGATTGGCGCTCAGCACCTTCTTGAGCTTCTCACACGCCACACGCAACCTAACGCATGCGCGGGCATTCTGGTAGACATCAATCTTATACTCCGCATTAAATTTCGTCGCGAAGTGCTTAAACAGGATCTCATCAAAGTCTCTCCCGCCAAGAGACTGGTCATATGCATGCGACAGCATCTTGAGCTGCCCCTTACTGTACCCGACAATGCTGACCTGCATGCTGGCATGCCCGACATCGACAAATGCGACATTCAACTGGTCATTCTCAGGGAGATCAGTCTTGTAGATCCCATACGCCAATGCCGTGGCAGTCGTCTCATGGAACAAACGCAACGGCCGGAGACCCGCGATGGTTGCAGCATCAAGAACAGCCCTACGCTGCAGATCAGTAAAGTAAACCGGGATACCGATGCAACAGTCAACGACCACGGTTTTCAGGTTGCCCTCAGCGATTGCCTTCAAATTGGACAGCACCATAGCAAGCAGCTGCGTAGGGTTGAACGTGCGCTCCTCCCCCAAATACCGCACGTGGACGAGCGGGAAACCATCGGTGCCCTCTGAAACGCGGAACGGTAAGGACTGAAGATCGCGCTGCACCTCAGGGTCGGCGAACTTGCGGCCGAGCAGGCGCTTGATCTGGGAGATGGAGTTCTTGGGGTTCATGGTGGAGGACGCGGCGCCGGCGGTGCCGATGAACCGCTGCTTGTCGCCGAAGCAGACGACAGCGGGGGTCTCCCGCTTGGACTCCTCGTTGAGGACCACGTCGATGCCGCGCTGCCGCGCCACCGCAACAATGCAGCTCTCATTGCCCAGATCGAACCCCACCACGCTCATCTTCGACTCGACCTTATAGCTCCCGGCTACCACTTGTTAGATCTAGATCGCAACCCAAACCTGCAAACAGCGAGATCTACGAGTTAAGCGCCTCAGAGAAACAGCGAAATAGCATGAATCTCAACATGCAAACCTCAAAAACTCTCGATTGCAAGCACCAAAACCCCCCAAAAAAATCGTCAGATTTAATCCAAAACCACCACAAACCACCATCTAAAACCCTCAAAAACCCAAGCCCACGCCCCCCAAAACTGCAGCAAAACTCCCAAAATCACAACCTAATCTTCCAAAAACGCACCCAAAAAAAAGTAGCACGCGATTTCTTGTTAAACCCCGATAAATCCAAAGGGAAAAAAACTAATCGAATGCTGAAAAAAGCAGAGATGGTCGGCATCAACGCAGCAGCCATGGTCGCGCGCGCGGAAGGGGAGGGATCGGATCGTACCCGAGGTGGGGAGGCCGATGCCGATGCCGTAGAAGCTTCTGGCAGCTTTGATTCTAACGGCGGCGCAGCTTCGGTTGGTGCCCTCGCAGTGCTTTCCCTTGGCGAGACGGAGACGGGAGAGGAAAATGGGGAAGTGATGGCGTATATACGACGCCGTGGTGGCGGTCGTGAATCTTCTAGAAGGTGGAAACCCTCCTCCGTTCTACGGTTCTAGTACGCCCCCAGCGTCGCATCTGGGCCGTAGGTTTCGTGGGCCGGTGGGCGGGCATGCCCGGCGGTGTGATCGTGGCCGTTGGATTGATGGGGGAGTTGCGCGGACGGCTGGGATGTGGGAGTTTCGGGTTTCACACTGTGGGGGCACCGGGAGATCTCGTGTGTATGGCTGACGTGTGGGCCTCAGTGTTCGAGCATGGAGCCCTTCGGCTGTGAGCTATGTTCTTGCTCGCTTCTCAGCGAATTTAGATTTATGTCGGTAATCATTATTAATTAAATTTATAATTTTTAGATATAATTTATTAGTATAATAAATAGTGATTATTAACCGAAATCGAAACTAAAAATGGCTGAAAAATAAAAAAAGCTCTTGTCACCTTCGTGGCAATTCCAATAGGCAATCGGTTTCCGTTCTTTTTTTTAAAAAAAAAAAGGAGTTGCCAATGGTTTTCGATTCCAACGGCTCGTTAACGTGCGAAAGTAATTTCTGGATTGCTATGACTCGAAATCATTGGTGGAAAACTAGGTCTAACCTTAAGGTTTTATAGTGAATATCTCACTTTGTAGTCTATTTTGCATAGGAAAAAATTGATTGGACTGGACTCGTTAGCGACGGTTCCTTAATACGAATTGCTTATGTGGATCGCAAGGTAATCATTCATAGATTAAATTACCTATATAGATCGCTTTCAAATCCGTAAATTTCTCTTTCTAGATTATTTTATATGGTACAAATCCACTCTAATCTACTACAAGCAGACTTGAAGTCACGGCACAATGCCGATTGGTAGATTACATGAAAGAGTAAATGTTAATTGCGTTGTAAATTGAAGAGGAAAAAAGAATGAAGATAGCCCTGCATCGCCGCGCTACGTCGCACCAAGCCACGCTGTCTGCGCCATCGCCCGCCTCGTGCATAAGACACAGGCCACCACCGCTGGCCCCGCAAGTGCCACCGTCAGCCACAAAGCGCCACCACCGCACGGACTAGAACGAAATGCGCTACCGCACCGGCCGTACCGCACGCACAATGCCAACTAAACACTACGCGCCGCGGCATCGCCCTGTCGCCACCACTCGGCCGTCGCTCACCTCTCACTGGAGCTGCTGTCGCCGCCCCGGAGCGTCGCTAGAGCCATCATGCCCGTATGCGCCACCGCTTCTGAGCGTAGCCCACATATGTCGCCGCCTCCTGAGCGCCGCCCGCACACGCTGCCTTCGAAGTGCCGCCCCGTACGCGCCACCTCCGCTAGCCACTCGGCCGCCGTCCAGTCACGCCCTGCATGGTTAATACTATTTCAAATTATGATTTCAATCTATTTATTATATTTACAACTCAATTTAGCTTTACGCAAAAACAAGTTAGGATAGTCACTTTTTTGTAATAAGCCTTACATCTATGTATTGTATTCTATGTGCATAACTTGCTGAGTGCTCCTTGTGCTCAACTTGCTATACAAAATTATGCTCAGTTTCTGAAGACGTCATCACAATTTCAATGGTCAATGAGGACTTTAATTCAAGATCGAGAAAAACTAGCACTACAAGGAAAACCCCATGTAGAGGCACTTTTTTAGAGGGCTTTTCAACTTGCCTCTAAAATTAAAATTACATAACCTGAACGCACTTTTTAGAGACGCTTTAAAAATCATCGAAAAATTTTATACTGTAGAGGTGGTTTTGAGATGTTTTAAAACCATATGCAAAAATTTATCTTGTAGAGGCGTTTTTAGACACTCTAATTCGCCTAAAGTTTTTGTTGTAGAGACATTTTTTTAGATGCTTTTAACTATTTGGAGGTGTTTTTCGGAGGTTTACATACATTAAATTACCTACATATAAATATTGCAAAACACATCTAAACATGTGAAGTGGTGAGGTTGAGGTGGCAGTGAAACATATCGAGAAAAGTACTATTCCTATGAACTCTAGAGTTCGAGTACCAACATGTGCAGAAGTCCACATATTTTTTAGATTTTTTCAAGTACTAACATTTGGAAGAGTCCACACATTTTTTTAGATTTTTTCTATGATATGCTATAGTAGTGGTATAATTTAACATCACTATGAAATACTTTTATTCCCTTGGAAACACAATAAAGCACCTCTATAAAACGCCTCTATATCCTTTATGACGTTTTAATAATGTCTCTATATTCATAACAACGATATATAGGAAGATGCTGTGACCTGATTTCCCCTTACCATTCAAAGATTTTGTGACCGTCGGATGCGCCTCGAGATTTATGCTTCAACGGCAGTGCCAGAGACCTCTGCAGTGATCTTTGTGGCTATATAGGGTCGGGGTTCACATAGGTTATATTCTCGGGGTTTCATATTGCTTCAATCTTAGATTTTAGGGGACACCAGCGTCATGACTCATGACGGTGGGCGTGGGTGACTGAGTTAGGTTTTGGTGTGGAGCAATGGCAAGTGATTGTGGGAGGAGGACCTGGCTATGGTTGAGGAGATTGCGTATTAGGTTTAGGTCTACACGAATCTCGATATGAACAGGCGCTTGAAAATGTACCTGATCTTTTGAGGAGAAAACATATTCATGATGCCTAGATAGACCCATTAGTTAAAACACTTCTTTGAATTTATTGTCCATATGTACAATCCATAGAATTTAGTAGAACGCATTGCGATGGTTTACTGTGTTACATCCAGAGAAAACTATTTCGGTTTGTGAAATCTTTCGCCGCCTAGCAAAAGAACCGAAATGAATGAAATTTCAAATTTTTATTCAAAAACTTGGACGAAATTTTCAAATGTTATTTGAATTTTTGATAAAGTTTAACCAACATTTAAACAATACCTGGACAAAATTCAAATAGGGATAAATTCAGCCAAATTTTGACCGAATTGTATATGTTTCGGAGAGTAACGAAATTAACGAAATGATTTCCCGAAATTGTGAACCGGGTTACATCTAAAAGGATGTGACGACTATGTAAGATGGTTATTATTATCTAGTCAATTGGCATAAAAATAATGTGGATGTTCGATTCCAAATTAGCTAAGTGAAATCTAACTCGATTTCATATTTGATGCACATTCCATTTCCACACATGTGAATATGAGTACATTCGAGTTCGCATTCGAATACATTTTTTAGACCACGGGCCTGTATGGATTCATCATTTTCTAAAGAAAGAAAGGGTAAGGGATCGCGAGCGTAGATATGGTTTGACATTATCCAAAATCCAGATTTGATCTGTTTTCATCTCTAGGCTAACATACACAGTATCCATGTTTTGCGATCGGGCAGAACAAAAAAATTGCCATGACGGTTAAATCGCGCATTCGCATTGACCAAATATCGAGTACAAGATCACAAACTAATCATGAACTTTACAAGGTAAGCTAGGTGCTCAGGTGCACCCAAGAAGAAGATGGTGGGAGTGGAACACGGGGCCAACTGATCAGTGAACGAGGTAGGTGACGACGAGCGCCGCGACCATGAGCGTGTACGCGACCGCCTGGTCGACGACCTTGCCGTCGGCGATCCTCCACGCCGTCGTCCCTGCCGTCTCCGGTGCCGCGCCGTTCGCGAGCTGCGCCGTCACGCCGGACACGAGGGGCATCACGCACGCCTTCACGGGCCTCATCTGAGCTCAGAATCGCAGAGATAGGAAGGTGAAGAGAAAAAAGGCAACAGAAAGCCTAAAGAGCACCAGTGCCGAGTCGAGCTGTGGCTTGTGAGACGGGAAGCTAGCTCGGTGCCTACTTTATATGGGTATCGAGTTGGGTTGTGTTGGAATTGCCACTTGGACAGTCAAGTCAAAAGATGAGCAGGAAGGAGATTTCCTGGCTGCCGATTCGGGACGCCAGCCGCCCAGCCGGCCAGCACCTGGAAATTCGGGAAGCTGGCTTTGCTTCGCCGCGTTGGTCTGGGGGAGAAAAAAAATGGAAGGTTCCGTTCGATTTTTTCCCCCTTCTCGTTGTAAGCAGAGAGCGTGCAGTGCAGACCTGCAGACGCCGTGTCCAAACCGGGACAAGAAGGTCAAGAGTTGTGTATGTACGCATGGCACGTGCGATGCAGGGAATTGTGGAGAAGAAAGCCAGATCCTGCTGCGTTACGCGTAAGTAAATGGTACTGCCCCAGCAGAAAACTAGTGGCCGGATTTTTTTAGAATATTGCTATACAACATTCGACTGTTTTTTAGGACAAAAACAGTCAGATTGATCTGGGACGTTAGATCTCCATCCAACGGATCCACCCATACAAGCCCCCTCCAAAAAAATGACCCCCTCCAAAAAAAATTGATCTAGGGCGTTAGATCTCCATCTAACGACTCAAAATCTAACTGTTTTTGTCCTAAAAAAACAGTCGAATGTTATATAGACACTCCCATTTTTTTTATTATAGTTGACTTATACGTATACTGTATATAATAAATAGTTTTTAAACGATGGGTTTTTTAAAATGAGATTAGTAAAAAAAAGTTATAGTAAAAAATATACAAAAGAGGCTAACCCTGCTGACAATTGGCAACATTCACATCGGGCTAGGGAGTACCACTATTAGTTCAGTTCCATCCTGAGTCTGGCACGAACTGTGATGTACAGCAGCCACCGGGATCGGTCTTGATTCTCATCGATGGAGGCGGTTCAGATGCCGCCGGCGCCGCCGAGGATGTCGAGCGCGGCGAGGGCGGCCTTCTGGAACCTCTCCCTCTCGTCCTCGAGCTCCCTGCCCTTGTCGGCCACGGCCTCCTTGGCCCGCTCGATCTCCGCCTCGATCTCGCCGCCGCACTGCTCGATCTCGCCCGTCACCTTCAGCATGCTCTGGAGGGCGTCCTGCACCTGTTGCGACACGTCTGCGGGGAGGCAATCCACGGCCGTGTTAGCGCTATCAGTTCAGCATCCGTGCTGCCGTCTGGGACGCGAAATAGATGTATGCTCATCCGTGCGTCCGAACCATCTCTAGTGTGTGCGCCTCGGAATATAGCAAGTGAACTACGCGCGCTGCACACATCGAGGTAGAGGAGATTTCTCTTTGATTTTTTTTTTGAGAATTTGATATACAAATGCAGCGGATGAATAAGAGAATTGATCCGAAACAAACAAAACAAATTGGCCACAGCAAATCAAATGGGGATGGGGAAAACAAACGAACCCGAGAAGAACCAGGTGGGTTAGGACCGAACCGCATTTCTAAGCAGGCGGTGCCGACGGATTCGATCGATTCAAACAACGCGAGGCCAGGGCTCGATACCCGTACCTCAGATCAAACTAATCCCCAAAATTTTAAAACGCTGGGTGGCTTAACCCCCCGGGGAAATCTAGGGTCGAATCGCTTCGATCCGAAAGCAAGCTCGTGCGCAAAATCGAACGAACCACGCATCATGAGCACGAGCTCGCGCGATCGCGGCGAGCAAGCAAACTTGGGAGAGGAGAGCGAGCGAGCACCGCGACGAGACGGGAGGCCTAGGGTTTCAGGGGGGCGCGTACCGAAGAGGAGCGCCGAGAGCTTGGAGTCGCCGCCGTCCTCCCCCGCCGCGCCGACGAAGGCCTCCTCTCCGGCCGACGGCGCCGCCGCGCGCAATCCCGATGGCGAATGCGACATCTCCCCCTCCCTCCCTCCTCCCTCTGTGGTGTGTGCGCTGGATGCGTGCTCGTCTGCTTGAAGCGATCGCCAATTCGCCGCGGTTGGTATTTGTAAGGACGGGAGGCCCACACAAGTGCTTCGTGGGCGGGAAATCCGCGGGGGAAAAAATCAGTCATGGGCTCGACTTTTCCGAGAGATTTTGGGCCTTTTTCTAGTCGGTGGAGCAATGTGGCCTGCTTGCTCCGGCCCAGTAATGCCCCCGGTTGTGGCAACGAAAAAATTTGCCGGGCATTTACCCGGCTGTTTTTTTATTTGCAGTAGCCAGTCGGCAGTCCACTCCACTGCGTAGCCATCAGTGAGGCTTTATAGGCCTCAAGTTCACCCTCAGCTAGTATCGGTTATCCTGCATTTGGTATCTTTATTATATTTATTTTTTCTTTTGAATTTGTTTCTCTTTTATTTATATATTAATTTGGATTGTATAAACTTAGTTTGTTATGTTTGTCTCAATTCATCTTAGTTCTTCTCGATTTTTAGTTAAAAAATAGCTTAGACCTTCGAGCTTCCCCTCTAATTTTATCCTGGCTTCGCCACTGGTTATGTACAACATGTGTCTATTATGTCCAAACATTGGAGGTTTTAAATCCTACATGAACTAAAATGAAAAAAAATGAGTGGATGGTTTTAAAGAGGCATTCGAATGTTTCAAAGGAAAGAGATACGACAATTTGAGAAGACAGAGCCTGCAATTTGTCTGGTGTCAAACGTAAGAGAATTTTTGTGAGGTTGGCGCCCGTGCTTAACACTCCTCCAAAATTCCCTGCACGAATAGTAATATTATAGGAACCTTTAGGGGACAATGTTTTTTTCCACACACCCATGTAGGGTTTTTCCTCCTTTTCAAGCAACAAGGACATCCTTGATGCTCTTTTAATGCAATTTCAAGGGTGTTAGTGCTTTTCAAGCAAGAAGGACATCCTTGATGCTCTTTTAATGCAATTTCAAGGGTGTTAGTGGTACCACATACCAAATATAACTATAGGTATGTTTATATTAGTTTCTGCTGCTGACTTCTGTTTGAAGAAACTAGCAGGCAATATGGACATCCGGTTTTTTGAAGCGACTTTTCCATTCATCTCGCTTCGGTGATAAGGCGGGGGTCACATGCGCATCATACACTGCACTTCTCTTGCTCTTGTCTCACGCACACATCTTTTCCTCACTCTCTCCATCGCTCGCCTCCTTCTAAAAACCACTTATTTCAACAATTACTATTTATATTTAACTAAAAATCATTAGTCACAGTTAAAAACTATCAACTATAACTAATATAAACCTGATCTATATATGACTAGCCTTTTCCTATAAGGACTACCTAACACAAGGCTAATGCACCAAGTCAGTTAACCACTTTATCCTTGCATTAGAATAAAACTAAATGTCCAAAACCATGTAAGTTAGCCAGTGGACAAGAAAGACATAGGTCTGGGACCCCAAGCACTGTCCAAGGCTGAGACGAGATGGGGCCATACTCTATGGAACCCAATACAAACAAATCACATAGGGCTTGTTGTCGACAGTGCCTTGAGCTCCCTCAACAGAGCTTATGGGTGTTCCAACGGGCTGTGGCTTTTTACTGTTGCCTGAAATTATACTATAATAATTATTATTTTTTCTAAGTCATTTAGTTAAAAAAATAAGAAAAAAAAATAAAAATACTATTATATCTCTACGGTGCAAAGAAAAAAAAAGAAGGGAAGCAAAAGCAAGAAGGCTAATAAGTTAAAAAAAAATCAAAATTAGAAACCGACACATTTAAATGGTTTCTAACTTAAAAAACAAAAGGTAAAAAAAATAGTAAAAACCGAAACCGTTTAAAGCGGAGTTTAATTGTCCATGGCCTCAACCAAGGGGGCAATGGTAGGCTTAGGGTTTCTTTCAATCTTGTTCTTTGTATAATTGTACTGTGTGCGAGCCCTGTAGGAGCATCTAGGTCTTCACGTGAAATTATGTGCCCACTAGGAGGCAAATTTTTGGAATAACGTCGTGTAGCTAGGTGCCTCCAAATCTGCACGTATGTACATGTTGACATTGGTTACATGAAAATAAAGTGTCCTTTTGTGCCACCGACCGGCAGATTTTACGTCCCGTCCAATTTGGATTTTTCAGTGGCTCCTGTTTTCTGATTATCGGGTTTTAACCCAAAATTACACTATAGCGATTATTAGTTTTTTCTAAATCAATCAGTTAAAAAATAAAAACACTGTTATATCTCCACGAATAATACAAAGAAAAAAAACAAAATTAAAAAGTCAACGTGTTCTAAAAGCTAAAAACCGAAGCCAAAATAAACGAGCCCTACGAACTGATCAATCGAGAGTTGAATAATTGTGTTCAAACTACGTAAGAAATTGGAAGATAATATGAGATCTAGGGCAACTGAACTACGAAGGTGGTATGGCCCTGCTCGATTGTGCTGAAAAGCTGTGGCTTATGGCTGAAATTGCTCTGTAGCGATTGAAATTTTTCTGTAGCTGAAGGTGACTTATTTAGCGTAATTAAATTTAAAAATAGAAAAAATATGTTAGCTTATTACGGACAACGCGAACGAATACGAGAAAAAAGAACCAGCAAAAAAGCTCAAAAAAGATAAAAGTTCAGAAAAAGACGAAATTTATGAATAATGAAAAATAAGTCAGAAACCAAAAACTAAAGCTGAAATAAGCGGACCTTAATTCCGTAGATTTGGGCTTAAAGCGTGACTGAAAGCTATGGCATTAATTTACACAAAATCACAAACCAGAAGACAGGTTGCGTGATAGCAAGCAACGAATGATGGAGAGAGGGGGTCACGGGTTCACGTACATTACAAACTTGTACGCTGAAATGGACGTCTCTGGAACACACGCAAATTTTAGCCAAAATATGTCAGTGTCCTAGCTAGAATGTCGCCCCAAGAGGCCACCTTGTTGTACTAGTAACAACAGGTTTTGCCAAAATAACCAAGGCATCACACATTCACACTAAGGGTTTGTCTGGAGATTGGGACTTTGCAAGAATCCAAAATATTTGTAGAGGCTAAACGTTCTGTAAAATTTTTGAGTTAAAAATAAGCCCTGGGCCCCGAGCCTATTTGTGCCAGGATGCAGCGAAATGTAGTGAAATCCAAAAATTCATGCACCGCTTGGATCGAAAGGTCTTTGGTAGGAATTTGAAAAGATTTGTAATATTTCTTAGAGATTCTTGTGAAATTTGGATATTTCAAACAAGACCCTCCAAGCTTTAAACAGAAATTGGATGGTATCACTCCATTGACCAAAATGACGTACGCTTGTATTGACACATCAGCCTCTGTCATAAGGATTTTGTATGTTGTTTGGGTTTGGAACGCAGGAATTTCAACAAAATTCCTTAAACCAATTTATTCCATACGAATAAAAAAATTCACCAGTTCTAAATATGTCTTAAATCAAATTAATACAAAACTAAATTAACAAGCGTTTGATGTTGAAAAAAAAACATTTCCGTTCCTCTGTGTGTTTTCCGGGTGAAGCAGAGGCGCACTGGTTTGAAGCAATACAGTAACAGCAGCAATAAACTGTGCAGTATAGGTCCTGTTCTTTTTAGCTTCTAAAAGCTGCTTTTCGGCTTTTCTATAGTAATTAGCTTTTAAATGGAGTATATAGAGTCTATTAGTTAATTATAGTACATATTTTATTGACTTCATTTATATCAGCAAAAACCGCATGTGAGTTTCTGTTACTTCACGGTCGGAGAGAATTTTTAGGCCCCTGTCTACGGTCGTGTTTATATTGAATTTTAAATAAAATATCTTTTTAAGATAAATTTTACTAGTCGATTGTAGTACACACTGCAGCAACTTTATTTATATTGGTCAAAATCTTACACGAGCGTCTCTCTATAAACTTATCTACAAGTTGTTACCCCAGATTGTGAGCATCAGAAAAAGCGTCGATCGCCATCAAAATGGCCTTCGATGTCCTGCAAGACTGCGTCCTCCCTGTGTCTGCATTTCGGGCATACTGGTTGAGCTCGTCTATTTGGCATCAAGTGGTAGTTAGGTCCGAAGTCCTCCCTCATTTGTAGGAAAAGGTCTTTCTTTGGTGACCCCGCTCTGACTGGTCCCTCGGTATCTGTCGTGCTATGTTACTGTATGACGGAGAAGGTTCTTCTTCATACAATATGCGAAACGTAGTTTAGATAAGCGATGAGCGATTGCAAGAGCTCCGTATTTGAAGTCGACCGAAAATTGCGGACACGTTGTCGACACGTAGTACCACGGGCGACAGGAGATAACATAGTAAGAGTGACATATGTGCACACATGGGAGCGGGCGAGGCGGGACGACATGGACAGACTAACATTTGTGCGGGCGAGGAGGGCTGGTATGGTCAAGCCAACATATGTCCGAAGGAGGGAGTGGGCAAGGGGGACAGTACGAACAGATTGACATTTCTGCAGGCGAGGGGGACAACACCAAGGGGGATATCCCTCCTCGCATATCGCTAATTACGATTAAATTATTATGAATTAACATAGCAAATTCGGAGCACATAAAATTCCTAAAAAAATTACACAATTAGGTCAACTATGTTGGGACGATTTCATAAAATTTTATAATTTTTGGAGCTCGTTTGTTATATGTAACGATTCCTACAAATATCAAAATCGTACGAATTTTTGAGCAACATTCAAAGTGGATAAAGTTGTTATAAAATTACACAATGAAGTACATTATATCAGGAGGCTGAGCATAAATCTTTGTATTTTTCGAGCTTATTTACTACATTTGAAAATTTTAAGAAATATGACATAAAATTACAAATTTAAATAGGTAATTAAGTCGGCTAATTAGCGGATTTATGGGTGGATGTCAGGTGGCCTGCCATCCGGAGTCCGGACAGTAGGTGCCATGTGTCACCTCTATAGCGCTGTCGCTCGGTGACCGGACAACAAAAACACTATTTTTATCAATATTATATACATATGATTATTTTTGTAAATACAAGTTGAAAGAGTGGTATATACGGCAAAAACTCACGCATTTTGCATGTACCACCGGCCGTAGTCATACGCGTAGGTCGTAACAGCTGCGGCTACGCCTACTACCGTCCTCTGTCTCCGGCTGCGTCCATGGATGAGCGGGAGGAGTATTTCAGAAGCAAGCACATCCCCTCACCTCTCTGAGCCGAGCTGAGCAGAGCTGCTCTCCTCTGATTTTGATGCACTGCACCGCAAAGCGACGCCTACAACAGGGAGAGACGCTGCTGCTGCTCTACTCTAGTGGAGGATGGAGTGCTGACTGCTGAGTAGCAGTGAGTGCAGTGACGCAGTGGCATTTTACTGCGCCTGTGCACTCGCAGGCTCCATCTGTGGAGGGCTCGGGCTCCTGCTTTGCTTCCTCCCTCCTTCGCGCCCTCCGTTCCTCGCACCATTGCGCGGAGAGAGAGAGAGAGAGAGAGAGAGAGAGAGAGAGAGAGAGAGAGAGAGAGAGAGAGAGCAGATAGGGAGACCAAGGAGGAAGAAACAATAACGGGGCTAATCAGGTGGGATGGGATCGATGCATGGGTCGTGTTTTTTCTTGCAAGCTGGAGAGATTCCTCCTCATCCGGTCATGCCCGGCTTGTCTTGATGCGCCGTGTTGTTCTTGAGGACCTGGACTTTCTAGTGGTGTTCTTGGATCGTAGCTAGTGTTGGGCTTTGGCGTTTCTTGATGATTTTTTCCTTTGGTTCTTGGGAAGTCTTGGGCTGATCCATTGCTCTGAATCTCTGATCTTGGTCGCGTTTCAGCCAGGGCTCGAGGCGACGATGCTGAGGAGGGAGGTGGTGTCCGACCAGGCCGCCGCGGGGGACGCGCTCGACGGCGCTGGGAAGCCCCGCGGCGCGGCGTTCTTTGCGGTTCCGCGGCTGCTGGTGGGGCTCGCGGCTGCCAAATGCGCGCTTCCGGAGTGCGATTCTCTGGCGCGCAGCCCGACATCGCCGCTCGACCTCAGGGCCTTCACCGCGCTCAGGGGGTCGCTGCTCCGGTCGCCGCGGTCGCCCAGGAGCTGGGACTCGCGGCGCGTCGGGCTCGGCGGCCTCGTGGACACCCTCGCGGAGCCCGCCGACGACGCCAAGAACCGCCTGCTGGGTCCCCAGCTGCGGCCGACCAACCCGCAATGCCTCACTAAATCCTACACCTCCCTGGCGAGAGACTGCGGCCGTGCGCAGCCGGTGCTCGGGAAGGTGGAGTCCGCCGCCGCCACCGGTGGCGGCGGCGGCATGTCGGTGCCGTGCAGTAGGTTCTACGGGGATGTGAAGTCTGGTCCAGAGGTCATCTTGTCCGGTGGTGCTCACCTCGGTGCGAATAGCCATTCGGTCGATCTTGGCAAGTTCCCCGCACCAGGGTCGCTGCCGGTGTCGATCGGCGGCCCATGCCGGTACATCGGGTCTGTCTCGGCGACGGAGGTCGAGCAGTCGGAGGACTACACTTGCATCATAGCTCACAGCCCCAATCCGAAGACCACCCACATTTTTGGGGATTGCATCTTGGAACCCTGCACCGTTCGTGTTTCTGACGGC
Source organism: Dendrocalamus sinicus (assembly GCA_036346575.1). Taxonomy (NCBI): domain Eukaryota; kingdom Viridiplantae; phylum Streptophyta; class Magnoliopsida; order Poales; family Poaceae; genus Dendrocalamus; species Dendrocalamus sinicus. The sequence continues at coordinate 4,901,844 of CM070653.1, read as the reverse complement.
GAGAGCAGGGAGACCAAGCAAGTGAAGGAAGGGGCTGAGTCCTACTGGCTGGTGAAGTGCTCCAGCGACGCCGGTGAGGAGTTCATGCGCTTCTGCTTGACTTGCAAGAAGAAGCTGGATGGCAACGACTCTTGCATTTATCGGTATGTTGTTGCATTTACCCAGTCGTCTCTTGAAGAATTGATGACTGTGATGTATCTTCAGATGTATAAGATCAAGGTGTGCTGCAAGTTTGGTTGTTTGGGGAATTTACATCGGTTGCATTAGGATGTGTTCGTTGGTCGATGAACTCTTCCTGAAATGGATAGATTGGAAACATTACATTGAAGAATTTGCTAATTGGTTTGTCAAGCTATGATTTCATTTGTTTAATTGAACAAGTTAATAGTAAAATGGGTAGCTGGGTAGCATTTCGTGACTTAAACGTCATTGAACAAATTGTTGAATGTCCTTTGCAGAGGTGAGAAAGCATTCTGCAGTGGCAACTGCAGGGACCAAGAGATTATAATTGAAGAGGAAGAGAACAACACAGAGGCCTCCTCCCCCAGCTCAGCCGGCTCATCATCGTCGTTCCAAGATGACATCTTGATGGCTGGAACGGTTGTCCTGACATGACCTCCAGCTCCCCCAATACCCAACCAATGCACCGTGTGCGTGCCGGGATAGATGGTCAATAATGTAAATCATCGTCACCATCACCATCGCGTCGTCGTCACCACCGTCACCAGTTTGCTGGTTTTTGTAAGTTCTTGTTTAAGCAGTTGGGAAATTCGGTGGCATTGGTGGGTCATTGAGGCTTGGAAGGTGCATCTAGCTCTACAAATTTGCCGAGCTCCGGGCTCCTGGGCTTTTAGAAAAGAGAGGTTGCCTGCCTTTAGCCCTGTAGCTTTGGCAGTTTTTGGTCGATTTTGCAGTATTGCTGTCTGTAATTACAGAAGTAGCATCCGTTGCGAAGAATTTACAGATTTGGCGCAAAGTCTACATGGCCACTGTGCGGAGCCACTACCACACGGCCGCCGTACGGTGCCTCCACCCCCACGGCCACCGTACACTAGCCACTATTCACCTTGCGATTAGTGTTAATTAATTCATAATTAGCGAATTTTATTTTGGTGTACTGCTTATAGAAATTTTTAAAAATATAGCAAATGAGCTCAAAAACTTATGAATTTTTTTGTGGAGCCTCCCGTCACAGCGTACTTAATTGTCTTTTTTCATAATTTTATCTATTTCGAATTTACTTGAAAACTCATGTAGTCCTACTGTTTGTAGGAATTTTCTAATATAGCAAACGAGCTAAAAAAAAGTTATAAAATTTTTTCTAAAGGATATTTACATAGTGGACTTGATTGTGTAATTTTTTGAGAATTTATATTTTGTAAAATTATCTCAAACTTAAGGGTTCAGTTCTCAAAAATTAGGATTTTTGTAAAGAAAACTAGCGTTTCATGATTTTATGTGACTTCGAACGTGGCAAGTTTAGTACCACAAGACTACTCTAAATAAGAGACACTCATTTATACGTGGGAGTATGTCATGCCTAGTTAAAGCAACCAAAAGACAAATACACGTGCGTTCAATTGCCTCGCCACCCATGGGACCTGCCACACCATCGCCCGTTGTTTGTAGTAAGTAGATGTCGATGTAATATTTCGATGTTGTTGGTATAAGGCATTGGTAATTTGTTATAGCATAATTTAGGTATACTTCTTATTCTGTTGTAGATATATATAGCAATACAATATCGCACAACACGGGATCCAATATGGTTCACTCGTCTGAGCCACTACTCTCTGCTCGCTGCGTCTATGTCCGCGTGCATGGCCTTGTTTTGCGTCGAGCATGTTCCATGGGATATGTCAGCTGGTCCAAAGAGTGTACGCTCCAAACCCCTAGCGCCATGTACTGCTCCCTGGCAGGAGCTGGGAGCCCTGTATCCTCATCGATGGACTGGTCGTCACCCCCACAGTCAATTCAAGCTACAAGACGGAATGATTTTAGTCAAAATAAACACTCTGGATGTAAACTGAGAATCTCGTACCTTCCGAATGTGCAGTGCAGATGACCGAGGGGGAGCACTAGTCGTGATGACCTAGCGAGTAAGCACGGTCCCCACTTGGTGCCCGATGAGTAGGGCGTCGTTCGTTGAACGGCCACAGCTCAAGCTCTTTATTATTTTCTTGAACTCTGCGATAGTGGTCTTAGATGCGCTTGTGATGTGCTACACCCACTCCAACTGAAGTGACATAAAAAAACAGCTCAGTAACAAAGAGTACAAATATCATCAATAAGATGATCAGCGGTTGTAAGTGTCTTATGGTGTCATCATGGCGTGAAGCGTTGTGACGATTGAATGAGTAGTGGAGGCTCCCGTGGTGCGTCACCTGATCTGGGCACTCCAGTGGAGGAAGGGTGAGTCTGGCGCGTAACCATGGTACGTACCACTCCAGGTACTTATCGTACGTCCAAACATCGTACAGACATTGCTTCTACAGTACCTCCAAGTGCGCCGTCTCCATCCATGCCGTAATCCACTCACGCTAGACTGCTTGGCAATCCTCAGCAAGCCGACTCGCCATCGATTGTCTGCATTTTCGAAAGGATCGATGTTACAAAACAAGACATAGGAAGTGTAAACATTACTTAGATGAAGTTTGACTCACAGGTGTACAGCTGGCTATAGGACCCTGCCGTCCGGAGGGTGCACGACCACATACAAAGCAAACTATCACTTTACGCGTTGTCTCCACCATATGTGCGAACACTAGATGGCAGGTCATCGCCCATAACCCGGCATCCTGGGTGCATTGCACGGATAGCCCGCGTGGTGCTACCGCCTGCACGAAAACTGGAGTGCAAGAGCCTAGATGATGTCATTGTCGTGCAACAACTCGAACTTGTTTGGAACAATGAGTAGCACCTCGCTGGTTTGTTCTTGGCCCAGCGCAGACGGGCAGCAGTCCACCAAGAGCCCATAGTGAGCCTGTCTATTGGGTCGTCCGACTCAGTGTATGGTGCACTACTCTCTTGAAGGCTGGGTGCCCAACAGAGAAGTGCTCCTAACTCCATAGTTGCAGGAGCATGTAGTAGATGGTTAGGTTTAGGGTAGCATCGGTGCCGCGCTGTGAAGCGTCACACAACTCCTGGTATGTGGCGCAAAGGACAGCTAATCCCTAGCTATACTGAGGCATCGCCCTAGCTGTACTGAGACATCGCCTCAGCCTCTGCATCAGCCAAAGACTCGGTGATGTGGATGAAGCTGAGTTAGCACCAATCACCCTGTGTGGTTGGAAACAGGACCCAACCAAAGAGCTAAAGAAGGTAAGTAATGAGGTGCGTCCTAACGACCTCGTCAGGTGCATCCTATGGGCACTGACTAAAATGTCTTAGCCAAGTCCAGGGGATGCCACCATCACGCTCTGGGACAGGTATGCCAAACTGATATGCCAGCCTAGCCTTTCATTCCACTGGTGCAAGGTCAGGAACAAGTGGCTCACCCCAGAGAGGGAGTCTAGTTAAGAACGAGACATCTTGTAGAGTGACCATCATCTTACCCCACCGAAAATGGAAGGTGTGTGTCTCGAGCCTCCACTTGTCAACAAGTGCTGATAAAAGACTGCCCTAATAACTAATAACCCTAGGCGCCAGTCTGCTGTTGGTACTTGTCGACAGGTGGAGGACCAAGACACACCTTTCACTTTCAGTGGGGTGAGATGACGATCACTCCATAAGACGTCTTGTTCTTGACTGGTCTCCTTCTCTAGGGCGAGCCACTTATTCCATCTACCGACGGACTGGAAGGCTAGGCTGGTGCATTGTTTCGACATGCCTGTCCCATAGCATGCTCGTGGCATCCCCCGGACTTGGCTGAGGCATTTCAGTCAGTGCTTGCAGAATGCACCTAACGAGGTCATTCGGACGTGCCTTGTTGCTTACCTTCTTTAGCTCTTTGGTTGGGTCCTGTTTCCAACCACACAGGTCAATTGTGCTCCCGCAGCTACGTCCGCATCACCGAGTCTTTGGATGACGCAGAGGTTGGGGCGATGCCTTAGTACAGCTGGGGATGAGCAGTCCTTTGTGCCACATACCAGGGTTTGTGTGACGCTTCGTGATGTGATACTGGTGCTACCCCGAACCTGACCGTCTGCTACGTGCTCTTGCAGCTGTGGAGTTAGGAGCACTTCCCTGTTGGGCGCCTGGCCTTCGAGAGAGCAGTTCACCTGTACACTATGTCGGACGACCCGATAGATGGGCCCACTATGGGATTCCGGTGGACTTCTGCTTGTTTGCGTTGGGCCAAGAACAAATCAACAAGGTGCTACTCGTTCCACAATGAGTTTGAGTCATTGCACGACAACAACATCATCTAGTCTCCGTGGACTCCAGATTTCATGCAGATGGTAGCGCCACATAGGTTATTCATGCAATGCACCCAGGATGTCAGGTTATGGACAATGACATGCCATCTGGTGTTCACACATATGGGAGAGCCTTACGCATCATAGCATGTAATATGACAGTTTGCTTTGTACCAGGTCGTGCCCCCTTCGGACGGTAGGGTCCTACAGCGAGCTATACATCTATGAGTCAAACTTTGTCTGAGTAATGTTTACACTTATGTCTTCTTTTCTAACGTCAATCCTTCCAAAAATACAGGCAAACAAGGGCGGGTCGGCATGCTGAGGACTGGCAAGCAGTGCAACACGAGTGGATTACGGCATGGACAGAGACAACACACTTGGACGTCCTACAGGAGTAGCGTCCGTACGACGTTCGGATGAACGATGAGTACCTAGAGTGGTACGTACCATAGTTGCACACCAGACTCACCCTCCTCCACTAGAGTGCTCAGAGCAGGTAACACACCACAAGAGCCTCTACCACTCGTTCGATCGTCACAACGCTTCGCGGCATGACGACACTGTAAGACACTTATAACATCTGATCGCCTTATTGTTGATATTTGTACTCTTCGTTACTAAACCTGTTTTGTATGTCACTTCAGTTGGAGCAGGCGCAGCGCATTGCAAACACATCCGAGATCGCTAACCGCAGCACAGCCATTCGACAGACAACTCCCTGCTCATCAGACACCAAGTGGGAGGGGGTCGTGCTCATCCGCTGTAAGACCGAGGAGGCCGACTAGAGGGCGGTGAATAGGCGGTTTTAAAATTTTCTTTTTTATCAATTATTTGGCTAAAGTAAGTATATAATGCAGAAGCTTAACTCAATTTGATTTATCACAAATAAAGTCTAAATCAACTAGGTTCATCTATGTGCACTAACACCCTAGGTCTATGTCAAGGTATGCAATCCTAAGATGACTAGTAATCAATTTAATTCTATGAATATAAATTGCTTAAATGTAAATGGAGCATAGAAAATAAACCACAATGACACGATTACTTTTTACCGTGGTGTTCGGAGATTTGCCGGCTCCCCTAGTCCATGTTGAGCTAAGCCCAAACGAATTGGACCAACTCCACAAATTAAGTCAAACAACTTAATTCCACTAGTGGTAGTTCTTCCCCGCTCCGGATGGATGAGCTCCAATCTTCACAACACGCCGGGTCTTCTCACAAGCTTCTTTGAGAAAATCACGGGGTACGACGCCTCCAACGCCGTTTAGGAGTCGACAACCTCTAAGAGTAACAAGTCAAACCTTTTGCTTGACTCTCACCACGTGCAATGAATACACAAGCTTAAGTAGATACTAAATCCACTTGTAGATGCAACACATGCAATCGAGAGCCCTTATGCAACACATGCAATCGAGAGCCCTTCTCCTTTCTCACAAGGTGCAACACATGCATAATTAAGAGGAGAACCTCACACTAGCTCAAGAGAGTAAAATAGAGTGCCAAAAGATCATCTCCCAACTGGTCAAGGCGGTATTTATAGCCCATGCCATAAAAACTAGCCGTTGGAAGCAAAACCCCTAAAAAAAATCAGGATTTTCAAAAGTACCGCCGTTATAAGGTCAGAACTACCGTTCCCCTCTCAACGGTCAGAAAACTAGCCATTATCAGCAAAATCGGAAGTACCGCCACAAACAGTCCGATATTACTCTCCGGTGGTTCCAATTATTGAAGTTGTACTTCCATTTGTCTCGAGGGCCAAAACATGGCGCTCTCTGGAAAAAATGTACTGCCCAAAATTCTGGAACTTCTGAGATCTGTTAGTATCGCTCAGACAAAGCCAGTAGTTTCGATGTTTGGTAGTACCGCACAACATATGCCGATAGTTCCGATTTTTCTCACAAGTACAGATACTTCAACAAATCCTGGAAAATACATTTACAAATTATAGTATTATGCACACAAGGATCAACCATAATTCCTAATAAGTTGTAAAATATATTTGCACACTTTTGAAATCATGACACAAGGTATAGGTACATGGATTTAACACGTTTGCAAAACACATTCGCAAACCTAAGTCACATGCAAATATAAGTCTCATACCACAAGAAGTAGGAAACATAGACTTCAAACATTTGCAAAACACATTTGCAATGTATAGTCCCATGTTATAAGAATTCAACACATGAGCCTCAACTATTTGCAAAACACATTCGCAAATATAAGCATTATGCTACGGAGAGCTAGAGCAAGTAAGCTTGAGTTATCAACACATGATGAGATTTAAACTACTAGACATAACACCTCTTAATAGTATGGCAAGCTATACTAGCAATCCGGTCTTCCAACAAATACCAAGACAGGTAAAAAACTAGGAACATATCCTTAGCTCTAGCTAGTCATACCTTTGCCTTGAGCATCCTCTTGAAGCTTAATGACGCACATCTTCACTTTAAGTCTAGGTCATTCACTTGAACTCCATTAGCACATAATGGGTTTTCACTTGACTTGATGATCAACTTATGATCATCTCTTTTTGGACATGCATCAACTCATGATGTATTTTCTCTTCATGATGGCCTTCAACATATGAAGCTATCTTCCATCCCGCATCTTGACTTGATCATCTTTAACACATGGAGTCATCCCAAGTCATTCTTATTTTTGGAACCTATTTATCCAACTCTTGAAAATTGTTAGTTCACAAATCAATTGCCATTAATTACCAAAACTTCACCATTGACTCATAATAGAGGGACTCGATTCAACACCCGCTAGGTCATCATGACCTAGCAAGTTCAGCCGGCATTGTAGCGTACCCACCAGTCATTCGCGGGCCAGATCGACGAGGGGGTAAGTTATGTACAAATCTACGTTCTATTTTTTTTATTATGCCTTACGTTCTGTTAACATCATGTCGTTCTCCCACCGCAGGTTCGTCAGGATGCTTCTACTGTCCGCACCCTGTACACAGACTAGTGCTCCCCTTGGTCATCTGCACTGCACATCTGTGAGGTATGTGATTCTCAGTTTACGTCTAGATTGTTTATTTTGATTAACATCGTTCCATCTTACAGCCTTCAATTGATCGTGGATGTGACAACCAATCCACCGATGAGGATACATCCCTCCCAGCTCCTATTGGGGAGCAGTACATGGCGCCAGGGTTTGGAGCATATGCAAGGTCTGGAGCATACGCAAGCTCCTTCAGATTCGCTGGCACATCGTACTTGAAGGCTAGAACTCCTCCGGATGACCGGAGTTGCAGATATCGGTCCTTGGGGCAATGCATTTGTACAATCCCTCGTTCATGACTTCATTGCATGTGGCCCCCAGTTCGGTATGTCTCAGCAGGACGACATTAATGCTTACCAGACCCAGCTTGCTCCGACTCAGCTTACTGGTGCACCTCCACCCACTCAACGGTCTCCGTACCCCCTCCAATCTGACACGCGCTCTCTGGACCGGCTGACGTATCCCACAACACATGCTCGACGTAAAACAAGGCCATGCACGCGGACGTAGACGCATCGAGTAGAGAGTAGTGGCTCAGACGAGTAAGCCATATTGGATCCCGTGTTATGTGATTTTTTATTACTATATCTGTACAACTGTAGGATCAAGGATACCGACTAGAGGGGGGTGAATAGGAGGTTTTTAATTTTTTTCTTTTTCACTTGATTAATTCTTCACAAATTAAATAGCAAGAATGTAAAGCAATTAATTCTACACAATTCTAGTCAAGAATATAGCAATCCTAACTCTAAGCAAGCAAATGATCACAATGGAGTAAATAAACAAGAGCTAAGAAAGAGATGAACACAAACGATGTTTTTATCGTGGTGTTCAAAAACTTGCCGGTTTCCCCTAGTCCACGTTGAGGTTAGCCTGAACGAATCGGACCGGCTCCACAAATTAAGCCGAAACACCTCGATCACTAGTGGTAGCTCTTCCCCACTCCGACCTTCACAAGACTATTGGGTCTTCTCACAAGCTTCTTGAGAAGATCACCGATCAAACCTCCGCCCAATCGTCCAAGTGCCGGCAAGCACTAAGAGTAATAAATCCGGGCTTCACTTGAATGCAAACTAGTGCCAAATGGATCAACTAATGAATTCTAGCACTATTTGCTCAACCACCTCAAATTGAATGCACAAAGTGAGTATGAGGGTGGAATGAATGCTCTAGGGCTCAAAAAATGTTCAATGGGTCTCTAACATCTGTCCTTGAGCAGTGGTGGGGGTATTTATAGCCTCCACCAACCAAACTAGCTGTTTGGCACAAATTCCTGAAAAATTTCAGGATGAGCGGTACTACCGCCCTTATGGGGCCGGTACTACCGCTACCAAATCTTCGCGGCAGAATGGCTATGTCAGAGCTCTGCTGTGACCGTTGGATTTGGTAGTGCGGTACTACCGCCGTTGTGATTCCGCAAAGTCAGTGCGATACTACCGCTCTCCGGAAATCCAAAAATCGCAAATTCGGCACTCTCTGGAAAAAAGGCTCCGCTCTCAAAACGGAGCTTCTGGACTCCGGAAGTACCGTTCTGGATAGCGGAACTACCGCACCCAGTGGTAGTTCCGGCGTTCAAATCGCCGGTACTTACGTTCCGCGAATTTCCAAATTTCATCCGGAGGAGCTCTCTGGAAAAAAAATGTTCCACTCAGCTTCCGGATCTTCCGGGCTCCGGAAGTACTGCTCGAAAATACGGAACTACCGCTCACTGCGGTAGTTCCGGCGTTGAAACCGCCGGTACTTCCATTTCCGAAAAAAACTAAAATGCATCCGGGGGTGCTATCTGGAAAAAAAGGCTCCGCTCGAAATTCGGAGCTTCTGGTTGCCGGTAGTACCGATTTTGGGCGCAGAACTACCGCTCTCCGGTAGTTCCGACGTTCAATTCAGCGGTACTACCGCTCGTCCAGACAGAGCACAGATTTGATTTTAAAACTAATTTTTGATGAATGCATGCTTCTAAATTGATCCAAATGGCACATAAATTTGCTATCAAGCTACTTGCCATGATCCATCTTTATGATACGATTTTCTACCCTATAATCCGGTCTTCCACCATTCTCCTAAGACCGGTAAAAACAAAAGGGATCCTATTCTAAGTATACCTTTGCCTTTAGCCAATCTTGGGTCTTCACATATATCCTTTGGCTTGCATCTTGTTGCTCTCAAATGGACTAAACCTTCGCATGCTCATTAAAACATGTTAGTCCCAAATTCATTAATTACCAAAACCAATTTTTAGAGGCCTAGATGCTTTCAACAACAGAATAAGGAGTATACCTGAATTATATTATAACAAATTATTGATGCCTTATACCAACAACATCAAAATATTACATCGACATCTACGTATCTACAAACAGCGGGTGATGGTGTGGTAAGGCCCATGGGTGGTGAGGCGATTGAACACATATGTGTTCGTCTTTTGGTTGGTTTAACTAGGCATAACATACTCTCATATGTAAATGCATGTCTCTTACCTGGAGTAGTCATGCGGTGTTAAACTTGCCACATTCGAAGTCATATGAAATCATGAAACCGTAGTTTCCTCCTCCTAAAATCCTAATTTTTGATATCTAATCCCTTTTGAGACAATTTTATAAAATATAAAATTCTGAAAAATTATACAATCAAGTACATTGTGTAAGGATCCTTCAAAAAAATTCATAACTTTTTGAGCTCATTTGCTATATTAGAAAATTTCTACAAACAGTACGATCACATGAATTTTTGAGTAAAATTCGAAATTCGTAATGGATAAAATTATAAAAAAAATACACAATCAAGTACACTATGTAGGGAGGCTCTACAAAAAATTTCATAAGTTTTTGAGCTCGTTTGTTATATTTAAAAATTCTTACAAGCAGTACACATAAATAAATTTGCTAATTATGAATTAATTAACATTAATCGTGGGGGTGAATAGTGGCCACTGCACGGTGGCAGTGCGACAAGGGCATGTGTGGGCTGGGAGGGGTCTCCGCGCGGTGGCCATGTGAACTTCGCGCCAAATTTGATTCTTTGCGGCAGGGACTACTTCTGTAATTATCGATCACAATATTGCCAAATCTACCAAAAACTCTGGTTTTGGTCCTGAGGCAATGGCCACTGCAAGATCCTTTTCGTCTTCTTTGGTTTCGTCTTAAGCAGCACTGACAATGTTTGCGTGCTGTAAGCTGCAACAACTTTATGAGATAATGGCATTGAGCTGCTTTGGGTAATTTTGATGCTTTTGCTTTGAGCAAGCGAGTAGTAAAGTGACATGATGATGACTTACATGCTCGTTCCACGAGAATCAGGAAAGTGTTGTTGATTTGTCAAAAGAGCTGGGTGCTAACTCAGAAGGCAGCCTATATTCTTGTCAAGAAAAGAGAAAAGAATGCAGCCTACAGAAGCTGGAGTAAACTTGCTCCGAATGTGATAGATTGTCCGTAATATCAGTGTCTTTGCAGCCTGAATTTTTCATGATCTAACACCACCGATGGTGTAGGACAGGCAATGGAAATAAGAGAGATGTATGTGAGAGTAATTGTCATTTGTTCAGGAGTTTAGATTATAAATTGAATTTGATTTTGTATGCTTCATCAAGAGAGAATGAATTTTCCGAGAAGTTGGAGGCAGCGTCGAAAACCTTTTGGTGGAGTCTATTCAGACTTGGGAGCAGAATTTCTGTATTTCTTATGGGAAACTATATTTCCTTGGAAGATGAAGCAGTATACCTCTAAAAATGGTGAAAGTATATGTTTTATTTTTTCTCATAAAAATGGAGTGGGATTTTCCTCAAAAGAAACAAGAAGAAAGCGGAGCATGACTAGGCTTTTTCCCAAAAGAGATAATAGATGTAATCATGTAATGGAGAATTTGTGACTAGGCTTTTTCCCAAAAGAGATTATAGATGTAATGGAGAATTTGTCCCTTCATATGTCATTGACATGTGATCAAAGGACTCACCTGTCATTAACTAATGGAGAGCAAGTGGACAAATCCTCATATGACCCCTAAAAGAGGAGAGGCGAGAGAGAGAGAGAGAGAGAGAGAGAGAGAGAGAGAGAGAGAGAGAGAGAGAGAGAGAGAAGCAACGGAGGGGCCCAATATGACAATTTGTCTGAGAAGTTAGACGGCCTAACGAGGGTCGCAGATCTGGGCTCTCTTTCTCAAGCACGGGAGATCGTACAGCCCATAAGTTCCCATGGAGATCCCGTCTCGGAGGCTGGATGGCCTCTAATGATTGGCAATTGAGACGCGTCGAGTAAAAACGAATCGGGATACGGGTTGGGTGGTGTTTAAACTATATTTGTATTTAGATTTTTTGGATTTAACTATAAATTGGATAAATATTAAATATGAATACGAAGCGAACAAATATTGCATATGAATTTAGATCAGATTATACTTAAAATTGGATTGAAATTGACTATTTTTTTTGGATTCTAATAATTATTCGTGGCATCTCCTATTTAAAATGACATTGAATTGTTTTAACATTTTAAATTAATAAATAGCTGGCTCTAATATGTAACTGTGCATTAAATGTTGACAGCAATAAATGAATCATTTATCTCACGTATTTGTATAATACAACTTCTGAAGACAGCTTCATATCTTATGACATAATGAAGTTTAGCAAATTAACACTGGTTTTATAGAAATATTTATACCTATTTTTCTCTAGCTTATCACATAATAATTTATCATTGGTATCATTTTGTCACTAATCCTAACTAATTATAGATAAATTACAAATAAATCAATCATAAACATATCAAATTTGGCTAAAAAGAGCATAAAAAAGTTTTATTAGAGGATGTGCCAAAATAAAAACATGAAATACCAAATTAGAGTCCACAATGACGGTGAGCTTATTGAGATGATCGAAATGCATATATAATATGCCCAATTTGAAGATCAGATACAAAAGATATGTATTATCTAGCTACTACTATTATATATGTTGAATCCGGATATTATAAGGATATCTGACTCCGAATACTGATTTTATTCGGATATCTGGCTTTGAATCCACATCAGGCTATACCGGATTCGCATATGATATATGGAACTTTGTCAGTTTAACATCCGAATTTGGATCCGTTTCATATTTAGATTTGGATAGTGAGTATCCGGATTCGACAGATTCGGATTTGGTATCCAGATAATCCGACCGAACCCGGATCCGTTTTCACCCCTACTCACGACCACTTTTGGAATGCAAGATTCTCATGTGGAACAAGAGGGATTGAATACAACTGCAGTTCGAACTGAACTAAATTGAAACTAAACCATACCACCCAAACAAAACCTTAGTTTGCAAATATTTAATTAGCACATCCGTTATCGATAGTTTAACCTAGTGCTCAAATGGCGTAAAAGTTATAACTGTAACTTCTGCTGTAGACTTTTGACTGCAATTATACTGTAACGGCCGTTAGCTTTTTTAAAATAAAAAATAAGAAAAACAACAAAAAGAGAAAAATTGAAAAACACCGCTATATCTTTTGTAACAATACAAAGGAATAAGAGGAAAAAACAAAACAAAAGGCTAAAAAGCTGGAAAAACTAAAATTAAAAATCTGATGCATTTTAAATGGTTTATAACTTCTCAAAACCAAAAATTAAAGTCATTTGGAGCGGTGTCTAAGATGCCACATTGCTTGGACTTGTCTTTGGACCGTGGGAATTTTTTGGAATCCACTGTTCCCTACGTTACATGCACGCCCAAATGCACATGAGAGGCAGACTCTCCCGTTGCAACTTAGCTAGGGCCAGCAAAGTGTCGGTTCGTATTTGGGCTTTTAAGCTTGATCTTATGATTTATTTTATATTATAACTATTAGTAATTTTTTTAGCATAATTAAATTTAAAAAAAATAGAAAAATTATACCATCATATATAATATAAAGGAATAAGAAAAAATACAAAAAAAAGGGCAGAAAAAAACGAAAGCCAGCACTAAAGCGCGGCCTACTTTGCGATCGACAAATATATTTTAAATTATCCTCGCAGAAAAAAATGATTTCTAAATTCGCCGGCACTAGATACAAACATAATCGAACACGTAGAAGACACGAGTCACGAGGGGGCCCGCACCCCACAAGCACCCAGAACCGTCTCCGGCCCCGCTTCCGTTTCCATTAGCATTCTAGCAGCGTGATTTGGGGTGGGTATCGAGTTAACTCCTCGTCTAATCAAGTTTTTTTAAAAATAATATAGTTTAATTTAATATCATTTTACATATAATTTAAAAGTATTTTTAGAAACGAGCTAACGAGCCGAGCCGAGCTTAAGCAAAATTCAAATTTATTTGAAATTAACTTATTTTAATATTTAACTAATTAACAAATATAATTAAAGTAATTTTGAACCGAGTCAACGATAACAAGCTTTTTTTTTTTCCACCCCGTGATTGCTCGTCCTCCAGTCAGTCCAGTGACCAAGCAGCGAGGGGGCTAGGGTTTTAGGTCTCGGCCAGGCGAGGCGACGGCATGGGCTACCACCACCACCTCCCCCTCTCGCTGCCGCCGCCTCAGCAGCCGCTACGCCTCTCCCTCCTCCCCTCCCGCCGCCCCCACGTCCCGCGGGGGGCCGTCGTCGCAGCCGCCTCGGCCGACGCCGCCCGCTCCCTGTCAGCGGCCACTCGGAGGGGCGTGCTCCTGGTCGGCGTCTTCGTGCTCCCGCTACTCCGCCTCCGTGACGCCGCGGCGCGGACCTCGATGGCGGATCTCGTCACTGGTGAGTAGTACTCTGCTCGGTGAGAGGATGATCCGTGAGATTTTTGGTTTGGAATCTGATGCGAATGTTTGATGAACACTTAGCTTTGGAGCCTTGATGGAATTAGGGTTGTGAGGTTAGTAGTATCTTGTTTGCTCATCGAGGGGATTTCTGAAACCTAAGTTTGAAGCCTGATGTAGATCGGGTAGCCATTGCGCTGAGAAATTTATAAATCTTGTTCCGTAACAACACTTCCGCCTGTTGGAAACCGGCGAGAATGGCAGAATGCTAATCCCTGTTCTGAATGGTTTGGCCAAATTATTCGGTCGGTTTCTGCTCATCTCTACAGGTTACACGGATAAGGTTGATTTCCAGAAAAAAAAACTGTACTCTGTATTTGTGGAACATAAAGGATATTTGAAAGTTGGAACAATGCCCGCGCTTGAGCTTCTAGGATTTTGTGTGTTCAATGATGTTAATCATCCAACATTGATTTTGGTATGATTCTATTTCCAGATTAAAATATTTTCATGCAGTTCATTTCTTGCAAAATCCTAGTTGTCAAAATGTAACTTAATTAAGTTGGCATGCTATAAGCTTGTGATACACCACGAAGAGCATTTGGCATGGCTTTAACATGGGATCGTGAATCATGATGCATGTAAAATTTGATTAAATGGATTGATTGTTGTTTTGATGCTTTCACTTACGGACCAGTGGTAGAGCTAGAGAGGAAACAATGTTCAAGAAGGCGCTAGGCGGACAGCGAGGTGGGGCCTAGCGCCTAGGTGGCCTAGGCGTGCGAATTAAAAATGCATATATATTTGATGTTTAGGCGAAGAAAATTGTTACCTTGAGCAACAATGATAGCTCTCCATCCATTGATGTAAATTTTTTATGTAAAGTGGTAAAACCTGCACATTAAGCAATGTATGAGACTATGAGTCTTTTGGTAGAATAAATGTTGTGCATTTCATATGTACAGTCCTTACCTTCTTTTTGTTGAACTCCTAAGTCCTAACAATATACAAATTCCTCATACAACATCTGGTCTTCATCGAAATCTCTGGCGCCGACGCAACAGACGACATCCTACGTAGCATAAAGAAGTGTGAGCATAGCACAATTATAGAGAGCATATCATTTAGCATTTAGCTATTACAATACAACAAATCACTGCAACTGCAAGACAGCAAGAGTGGTCCAATACTCCAATTTAGGGTAAATGAAAAATCATATCAGAGTATCAGAATTCACTAATACAGACATGACATAACAGTACATTTAAACATTTAACGTTCAACTGCACCATATCTTAATGTTCTGGCTGTTTAATGGTTTCGTTGGACAAATCACAAATGGACAATATCTAATCATGAAATTAACACATGGAACAGACCATGCTTGTCCAAGTTGTGTTCTGGTTTCCAACAATGAACAATCTGATGTTTTGCTCCCACCTCATCTCATGAAGCTCCCTGCTCCCCACAGCCCACTCTCCACGATGCTGGACAAGAAGGCGGGCGGCCAACAAGGCAGCAAACCTGGACTGCAAGGGAAGGGATCGAAGTTTTGAAGCCTTGAAGCAAGCATCAGAGAGGAGATTGAGGCGCAAAATGGGAAGAGAGAAGGGAGACAGAGAGAGTGGAGAAGCAGAGAGGAAGGGACGAAGGGATGGCAAACCTGGAGAGGAGAAGGCGACGGAGGGGGACTGTGGCACAGCCGGATAAGAGGGCTTGTCATCCTCGTTGGCGGCAACGTGTAGGGAGTCGGCCGAGAAGCAGAGAGAGGAAGGGATGAAGGGAGATGGCAAACCTGGAGAAGCAGAGAGAGGAGAAGAGGGGGGCGACGGAGGGGGGACGGCGGCGCGGCCGGAGAAGAGGGCGTGTCGTCCTCGCTGACGGCGGCGCACAGGGAGTCGACCAGTCAAGTCCTCGTCTCCGCCTCTCTGGTCTCTACCAACGCCGACTGAGGAGGAGGGGGCTGAGGGGGGTGACGGAGGGGGACGGCGGCCGACGCCGCAGCCAAAACCAGTGAAGCGAAGGCTGGATGGCGGTCGGCAGTGCGTGGGGAAGCTTCACTACGGAGGGTGGCGGCGCCAACTGAAAATATTCCCGCTCGCTCGCGGCTCGACTGCTCGATACTCTTTTAAACCCTAGCTTGAAGCGTTGTGTCTGAGCGTCCCCATTCCCTTCTTTATCTTCCAGCGTACACGCGCTAGGCAACCGCGCTGCCGCCTCATGCGCCTACCCGGCGGCCGCGCCTCGCCCGCCTGGCTACGCCTTGGACCGATGTTGACCGCCCAGCCACCCAGCCGGCCGCCGAAGACCCAAGGCGTGGCGGCTGACTGCTGTCGAGTGCCTATGCGCCACCGAGGTGGTTGCCGAGCCCGCCTTCTGGATCGCTGAGAGGGAAACAACCTTATTAGGCTGTAGCTTGATATATGTATGTGACAGATAAGTGCATGGAACAATGTGCTATTGCGATTTTGGTTTGAGGGATTGGTTATAAATGCAAAGATATATATTTCTGGTGCTTTGCTAAACGATGATATTTTTTTAAGTAATTTGATAAATCAATGGTTATATTCACTGTTTTAGGCCTTGTTTGGTTTGGCCCAAATCCCAGCCCATTCACTTGGATGGTCTGGGATTTTAGTTCAAATTTCTGGCCCATCCACGTGGATCCTGGCCGGGAATGGGCCTCCCAAACAAGCCCTTAGTGTGGTCACATCCCTTGGTGAGAGCATTTCAAAGCTATAAAAGTAGCATGTCATTGGCCATTTGAGAAGCAGAGCAAAAGCCAAGTGTGTGTGTGCATGTACCTGCCCAACTCTCTCTCTCTCTCATGCGCTTGTGTTAAATATAATTTATCAGTCTATGTTATACTTGCTGATGAATTGGCAAAAAAATTAATGGCATTGTTTTTGCAGATAGAATGGACATTGCGAAGACTAAGGGAATTCAGCCTGAAGAACCTTGGGCTGAACCACCTCAGCCTGAGGTGAAAGGACCACCTCCAGGGAATCTACTTGCAGGTTTTCTGAATGCAATTGCAGTTATTGCTTCTGGTGTTCTTGCTAGACTTGTTGGTACCTCTCAACGGGAAAAGAAGGCCTTGCAATCAACGATCTCATCTGTATGCCATCTACCAACCTTTAATCAGCATCTCTGAAATTATATTTTACCTCTGCTATATTAGTTCTGATTTTCCATCCTAAATTTTATGCATACGTAAATAAAAATTGCACACCATCATATTACCTTGAGATATCACTATGCTGCATACTCAAGAAAACAACTGAGTGCTGCAGGCTAGCATCTATTGCTTTAATCAGAAATTTAGATAGTATTAGGCCACCCTTCATTTGTTTTATCCAATTTTTTTTCTAGTACTTGGACATAGAGGAATTGTGGTGCTAACTTGTCAGATAGGATTTATAGTTGATCGGCTTTCCTGATTTCTTTAGGAATATGGTTTTTCCACACGTACATGTGGCTACATATACTATCACCACCATCAAATGTGCCTCGAGATTGATGCAGACTTTCAAAATTCAAATCACCATCCCATCTTCTAATCATTGCAATATCTGTTGCACAAATCTTGACGCACTTTGGAGGGCTAGGGTAGTATATGTACCAACATATACATGTGGTTTTGCATTTTCGATTCTTTTGCCGAGGATCTTGCTGTCCTATACTCGTACACATTTACTGTCTTCTGTTTTAGCACCAAGTTCAAGGTTATTAAGGCGTCGCTTAGGCGACGCTTAAGCGTCGCCTAAGCGGTAAGGCGCTCCCGAAGTGGCAAGGCGTCGCCTCGCCTTGCGAACGGGACTAAGGCGGTGGCTAAACCAGAGAGAAGGGGCGAAGACTCACCTGGAACCCTAGACGGCGGCGCCTCCATCTCGTCGCTCCCGTCTAGGCGGCGGCGTCTGGAACCCTAGGGCCAAATCCACGGGGACCGCCACTGGATCTGTAGGCCTCGCCGACGAATCGTCCTCTTGGGAAGCGAGAGAGCGGGGAGCAGGGGCGGCAGCGGCAGGAGGCGGCAGCGACTCTTGGGAAGCGAGGTGGCGGCGGTGGCATCTTTGGGAGCGAGGGAGGCGGTGGCGGCGGCGTCTCTTGGGAGAGCGAGGCGGCGGCGGCAGTTGGGAGCGAGGAGGCGGAGAGGAGAAGCAGCGCGGCGGCGTCTCTTCGGAGGAGAGCACGGAGGGCGGCGAAAGTTGGGGAGCGATGAGGAGAGAGGAGGCGGGCGTGAGACGGAGAGAAGACGGAGAGAGGCGGCTGTGACTCGATCTCGAGCGGCCGGCTAGGGTTAAATGGGATGGAGTGTATTATGGTATTATTACAATTTACTCTTCAGAGTTTTAGGAAATTACAATTAGGTCCTTCTAAGTCCTTCGCCCTCATATATTTCTTCTGATTTAGTCCTCCAGAACTCCGTTTTCTTCGCCTTATGATGTGTGTAAGGCGTCGCCTCGCCTTACGCCTTATCGCTTAAAAGGTGTGAGGGGGGTGGGTCGCCTCACCTCGCCTTACCGCCTTAATAACCATGACCAAGTTATGCTATTACTGTAAGTTACCATTATTTCTGTGTGCTAGAATTTAATGTAGCATCTAACATCTGTGGTATGCATTTGCATATCTTCATAGTTCATAAGCTTCATTGTGTTGAGACTCTATCCAAGTGTTTTGCTCTAAATATGTAGATTGAGAGGAAGAAAACCCAGCAAATCCAACATATGGTTATATGCTTACTTTGCTGACTTCCTTTTCTTTACTGTGGACCATAATACCATGCTTCCTACTTCTTTCACAGTGATGTTCCCGGATACATATTATCTGCCCCTGTGCAGCTTCAATCTTATATAGCATGATAACAAAATTGTTGGATTAGCCACTATGAACCTTAGGATAGAGCATCAGTTGTCAACATGACTTGAATGATTTTGATAAATCAGTATGAACTGCTGCAGAAATGCCAGAAGGGCCTTCACTCTGTTAGAGATTATGTGTCAAAAATTTATCTTGGAATTTATATCTATGAAAATTGAATTCGTGAAAATATTATTCTTGACTAATCTAATATTCTATTCACCCAGACGGAGATCAAATTGGCTGAAAATGAGGCAGCGATGTCTTTGCTTAGGGAAAACTACGAGAAAAGGTTATTGGACAAACAAGCAGAACAGAAGAAACAATCTAGGATGTTCCAGGAGGAGGAAGTTTCCCTTCGAGATCAGTTGGCTTCAACTAAGAGGACTATAACATCTTTAAGTGAGGAAGTTAAAAGGGAGAAGGAATTAGTCGAGCCGCTTAAGCATGATATACATCGAGTTGAGAGTAGCCTTGTGCAAGCAGAGGAAGACAAGCGTGTGTTTCAAGGCAAATTGAGGGAAAAGTTGGAGACACTTGATATTTTGCATGACAAGGTAAATCTGCTTAGCCAAGAGGTAAATGACAAGGAGGAAAGCATCAGGCAACTCAGCTCATCACTTGCTTCCAAGGAAGGAGACTACCAGAACCAGCACTTGATCTACAATGAAACTAAAGAAAACCTAGAACATGCAAATACTAAAATAGAGCAACTGGAGAAGGATGTTCTTTCAGCTAAAGATGATCTAGAATCAAAGATATCTTCAATTGATTCATTGAATGAGCAAGTTCAAACATTATACACTGCAAAGAGTGAAGCAGAAGAAAAAATAAATGAGCTAATGAAACAGTACTCAAACTTGGAAGCTGCTTCCGAGATGAGGGTATCTCGTGATTCTGAACTATTGTTCGAGAAAGATGATCAGCACAATCAGCTTGAAGAAAAGCTTTCTTCTGCATTAAGTGACTCTAGTAAAGACAGAACTACGATTGCTGAGTTGAACAAAGAATTGTATACCAACAGAACAATGCTAGATAATGAAGTTGAGGCCCGGAAAAATTTATCAGATCTTGTTCAGTCCACTGAAGAGGCACTAAGAGATTCCAGAAATGAAGTGTTCA
The DNA here is from genome assembly GCA_036346575.1 of Dendrocalamus sinicus. Taxonomy (NCBI): domain Eukaryota; kingdom Viridiplantae; phylum Streptophyta; class Magnoliopsida; order Poales; family Poaceae; genus Dendrocalamus; species Dendrocalamus sinicus. The sequence goes on along the minus strand of CM070653.1, from coordinate 4,881,761 downwards.
AACTTTCCAAAGAGCTTGACGTAGTAAAGAGATCAAATCAGGACTCGATAACCATGATCTCAAAATTCTCAGATGAGTCCAATGAAGTGAAACAGTCTCTGACTAACAAAATAGCAGAGACGGAATCAGTTTCTAAAACTCTTTCAGATGAACTGGCCTCAGTCAAGGAGTTACTTCAAAAGACACAAGAAGATCTTGAAGTCACCTCAAATCAATTAGTCTCTATTACGGAAACACATGATGAACTTAATAAGGAATTGTTGGATGCATATAAGAAGCTAGAGTCTACAACAAATGAGCTTGTTAGAGAACGTAAAATTAATGTTACTCTAAATAGGGAGCTTGAGGCATTGGTGAAACAATCACTGGTAGATTCTGAAGCACGAAGAGCTCTTCAAGCAGACTTGGATGAGGCCACTAATTCACTACATGAGGTGACTGAGAGTACACTGTTTCTGTCTGAGAAGCAGGATAGCACTAATTCTAGGATTTCCGCTATCAAAGAAAAGAAAGAGATGCTTTCAGAGGCTCTTGCGGAACAAAAGAAAAGTACAGTTGAAGCTCAGCAAAATATGGTGGATGCTCAGAATCTTATAAAAAGGCTTGGGGCGGAGAGGGAGAATTTTGAAATGAGGTCTAAAAAGCTTGAAGAGGAATTGGGCACAGCAAAAGGTGAGATATTGCGTCTGAGGAGGCAGATTAGTTCAAGTGGGTCCCAGAATACGAAAGTTCTCTCGGAAACAAGTGCAACACCAAATACCAGTCAACCTCTGAAAGGGCAACGTTTGAATGATCGTGTTCAAAATACCAACAGCATTAATGCTGGAGCTCCTCGCTCTTCTAGAAGGATTTACAGGAGAACAAAAGACAGACCAGCTAAATGAGCATTACCAGAACGCTGTAATCACCATTCTTTCATTTCCTCTAGTTAGTCACCTTATTAGAACATTTTTGAGACTTCCAACTTTCGAAAGATAGCATCAAGAAACTTCCCTACAGTGATATTTGCTTCTCTCTAGTGGTTCCAAGTTCCAACTCTTCTGTTGTAGCTCAAAAAAAAGGAACTCTTGGTGTAGTTCCACATGGTGAGTTTTGAGGAAATTGAGAATGTATGTTACTCTATGTACAGATATGTAGTTGAGCTCTCAAAATGGAGGATTCCCTGTTCTGACATTGCCCTGAACGATTCATGAATCATAATATGACTCATGCTATCGTTTTATCTGAACACTTCAATTTGCACCTGCAATCTGTTTATTCAGCATTACGTAATAATGCTTTTATTGTGTTGTCTGGATCATATGCCACATTTTATTGGATAGAACCTACATTCTTCTGACTTATTAAACTCGAATGTGATTTATAAAATGCTGGAAGCAAGTGTGTTCATGCCTCAACAGCTGCTGCTGGACATCTGTGAGCATAAGGAGTCATTTCACCTCCCAAAACATCTCTTGCTGCGAAAAGTTAGTGCTTGTGCTGCCTATTTGTGTAAACCATGTTGATTTCTCTCACGCTGGGTCTCAACATACTGTTATTTCTGTTTTATTTCTGTCACGGCCTCTGGACCGCAGCCCGTAACCGTGACTCGCCGGAGGGGGCGCCGGGCCTTGGCGGCGGCCAGGATCTCCAGGGTTGCGCGCCGCCAGCGGGAAACAGGGGAGAAGGTAATGCTAATAAGAAAAACTCTTTATTACTTCTTACCCAAACGTTTGATCTCTAAGCAATATATATAGGAGGGCTTGTACAAAATAGAGTCCGAACTGGACTCATATCCCTCAATCTATCTATTACACGGAAAGAGAGTCCCGATTGGACTTAGCTATATAAAGTTGTAACCTAAGCAACCGGGAAAGCTAGGTCTTTTGCCGCCTATTATAGACTATAACATCTCTCCCCTCCTCGCGAAGCAGCTCGTCCTCGAGCTGAAAATCGGGGTAAGATTCCTGGAATTGGGGCAGCGGTACCCATGATGCATCGGCCACTGCAGTGCCCGTCCATTGCACAAGGAGGTGAGGCAGACCTTGTCGTCGTGCTGATTTCAATACACGCAGTGGAGTAGGCAATACCCGGCCATGGTGAAGGAGCGGCAGTGGCGGGGGAGACAGTGGAGGAGTCCCCTGGAACTTTTTAAGCACCCCAACATGGAAGACGTCATGGAGTTTGGCGCCGGAAGGCAGTTCCAGGCGGTACGCAACGGAACCAATCCGTTCGATGATCTTGTAGGGCCCAAAATACTTCGGTCCAAGTTTACTAGCTGAAGCGATGCCAAGGGAAGCAGCCGGACGGTGAAGAAGGCGCAACCAAACCAAATCACCCACGGCAAAGGATATATCACGGTGATGTTGATCATAGTATTTCTTAGCATATGCCTGGGCCTGAAGAAGACGATCACGGATATCACGAAGGAGTTGATCCCGAGCTAAAAGAGAAACTTCCACAGCTTGGACAACGGCTTCTCCCTTTTCATATGTGCGCAAGGAGGGAGGATCCCGGCCATAGACAACCTTGAAGGGAGTTGTACGAAGAGCTGAATGGAAGGAAGTGTTATAACAATATTCGGCCCATGGTAACCAATCCACCCATTGTCGAGGTCGGTCGCCGGTCAAGCAGCGCAAATACATGGCGATCACCTTGTTTACTGCTTCAGTCTGCCCATCGGATTGAGGATGGTATGCGGAGCTAAGGTGGAGGCGGATTCCTGCTAGTCGAAACAAGTCTTGCCAAAAGTTGCTTGTAAAGACCCGATCACGGTCACTGACAATTGAAGTTGGGATCCCATGAAGGCGGACGACCTCATCAAAGAAGACGCGAGCGACCGTTGTAGCGGAATAAGGGTGGGCCAATGGAATAAAATGAGCGTACTTGGAGAAGCGGTCAATGACTGAAAGGATGACCGATTTACCGTGTACGCGAGGAAGCCCTTCAATGAAATCCATCGCAATGTCGGACCATGGTTGAGTGGGAACTTCGAGTGGTTGAAGGAGGCCAGCTGGATGCAAGTGCTCTACCTTATTGCGTTGGCAAATGATGCAGTTGCGCACAAAATCCTGAACAATTTGTTTGGCACCTGGAAGGAAGAAATCCCGCCGCAATCGGCACAAAGTCTTTTGGATGCCTTCGTGTGCAGCATGGGCTGAAGTGAGGATATGCTGCAAAGACGGTGAGGAGGCTGGTACATAAACTCGGCCGGAATATAAAATCAAACCATCCCGCAAGGACCATGGAGCAGCCAATTTACCCGAAGTGATATCTGCCTGTAGTTGCTGCAGAGCTGGAGTTTGTAATACCTCATTGCGCAACTCGGGAAAAAGGGAGAGAGCAGGTGATGATATGGCCATCAGGCTGGGCGGAGGATACTCACGCCGTGATAAAGCATCGGCAACAATGTTGAGGCGGCCCGGCCGAAACTCGATGGAAAAATCGTAGCCAAATAGTTTGCTCACCCAGTGATGCTGAGGGATGGTGGAGAGTCGCTGATCAAGAAGAAATTTCAAACTATAGTGGTCTGTGCGGATAAGAAAGGCGCGACCCCAAAGGTATGGTCTCCAATGACGCACAGCTTGGACCAAGCCAATTAATTCGCGCTCATACGCGGGAAGCTTGGAATGGCGTGGCACCACCGGACGACTGAAAAATGCTATGGGTCCCCGTCCTTGGTGCAGAACTGCCCCAATGCCTGATCCGGAAGCATCGCATTCCACAATGAACTGTTGGGTGAAATCGGGCATGTGTAAAACCGGTGCTGCTGATAATGCAAGTTTAAGGGCTTCAAAAGCTTTCTGGGTTGTGGGGGACCAGCCGAATGCCTCTTTTTTTAGCAAGTTCGTAAGAGGAGCTGCGATCTTGCCAAAGTCTTGAATAAATTTGCGATAGTAGCCCGCAAGGCCCAAGAATCCCCGTAATGCTTTTATTGTTTTGGGTTGTGGCCAGTCAGAAATTGCTTGCACCTTAGCAGGATCCATGGCGACTTGGCCGTCAGATATGATGTGGCCCAAATCTGGCGAAGACAAAAGAAGGAGCATTTAGACTGCTTTAGAAACAAAGCATGTTGACGAAGCAGCAAGAAGACCATGCGGATGTGTTGGAGGTGCTCGGCCCATGATGAACTGTAAATTAATATGTCATCGAAGAAAACCAGGACGAAGAGGCGCAAATAAGGACGAAGAATTGCCTGCATCAAGGCTTGAAATGTAGCTGGCGCGTTCGTCAATCCAAAGGGCATGACCAAAAACTCAAAAAGGCCTTCGTGGGTCCGGAATGCTGTTTTGAAGATATCATCGGGGTGCATGCGAACTTGGTGGTATCCCGATCGGAGGTCGAGTTTAGTAAAAAACCGAGCTCCCCATAATTCATCCAATAATTCATCAACCACAGGAATTGGGAATTTGTCTTTGACTGTCAGCTCATTGAGGGCACGATAATCCACACAAAATCGCCAAGTGCCATCATGCTTTTTGACCAAGAGGACAGGAGACGAAAAACATGACTGGCTGGGCCGAATTGTACCTTGGTGGAGCATCTCCTTGCATTGCCGCTCCAATTCATCCTTCTGATGATGCGGGTAGCGGTATGGACGCACAGAAACTGGAGCGGCGCCTGGACGGAGAGTGATGCGATGATCCTGCGGTCTTGCTGGAGGAAGCCCCGAAGGTGCAGCAAAGAGATCATCAAATTCAGCCAGTAGGGGTTGCAATGCCTCCTGGTCGGAGTTGACTAGCGCATGCACAGCTGGAGGAGAAGAAAGTCCGCGCCATTGCACCCGTTGTCCCTTCAACCAAAACATCATGGTGAGGTCGTCGAAATCCCAAAGGATGGGACCAAGCGTCTTCAGCCAGTGAACTCCTAAGACAATGTCAAAGCCAGCCAAGGGTATTGCATAGGCCTGGATGGAAAAGGGAGTCTGGTTCACCAAAAGCTGGAGATCATTGCAGAATCCTGTGCAAGCGAGTTGCTCCCCATTCGCTATTTTGACGTGAGAGTTCCGACGAGGAAGCAAGCGAAGCTCCGCCAATTGCAGCGTGAGCACTTAAGAAGTTGTGCGTGGCCGAGTCGACAAGGCGACGAAGGATTGAGTTCGATGGTAACCGTAAGTTGCATGGTACCCCGTTTGATACTCTGTGGCGTGTGGAGGAAATCTCGGTGAGGTTAAATCGGCTTCAATGGCGTGCAGCCCTGGATGATCCCCTTCCGGGTCGCCATCTTCATTCATATCAATATAGGTCAGAAAGGGTTGCTTGCAACGGTGCCCTGGCAGGAATTTCTCTTCGCAGTTGTAGCATAAACCCTTGGAGCGGCGTTCGGCCAATTCTGTTGGAGTGAGACGGCGGAACGGTTTCGCCGGACGTCCGCTGGGGATTGCAGCCGGTGGTGGCGTCTCATGTGAATGGCCTGCAGCTGGAGTCGGTGTTGACGGCGAACGCTGCTGTGGACGCCAGGGCCGTGGTGCCGATGGTGTGGTAGTAGAACCGATTGGGAGGTGCGTCGACGCGCTCATATCTGTGGCGAGCTCATTGCCGTCGGAGACTAGTGGTTCTTTGTAATTCGGACGTCGATCCGAATAGGCTCGACCAATCCGGCGGTGAAAATTTGCACTTGCTGCGAGGGTAGTAGACGATCCGCGGCAAAGTAAAGCCAAGAAGTTAGTTTGGTACTCAGCGCGGATCCGGTTTGCCGTGGCGAGTCAATTCCCAAAGGGTTCTTTGCGGGTAGGTGGTCCAAACCTCATGTGGCAAAGCTCTTTAAACTGGTCCCAATTGGGCTGTCCTTCGTCGCGCTCCAATTGGAAGTACCATTGCTGAGCAATCCCGGTGAGGTGGTATGCAGCAAGCCATACCCTGTCCCCTTCCTCTGTACGCTGACCGCGGAAGAATTGGTCGCACCTGTTTAGCCAGGAAAGGGGATCGTCGGCGCCGTCATATGTGGGAAAATCTAGCCGGTGATATCTGGGTGCATGGGAATACGAATTGGGTGGCAAAGGTTGGCGTTGGCCCATGGAAGTGTGTGCAAATGCCGGTGGATGGTGAAGAAATTGAGGTATGGGCGGTGGCAGGCGGAACATGGCATCGGTGGTGGTCGTCGAGATTGCGGAACGGGTGGCGGCGGATGGGGCTGGATATGGTTGGTGAAAGAGAGGGTGATTTGCGGGATCCTCCAGAATCGGAGCGGATGTGGACGGAGGTCTGTAGCCGCTGGTGAGAGAATCGGTTGGTGGAGCCGCTGTTGCGGAGAAGACCGGAGGCAGAGCACCTGGCGGAACCGGTGAAATCCCGGGCGCAAAGGTGATCCCAACGCCCCCGGACTCCAGCGCGGCGATCTTGACGTTGGTGGCGAGACTCTGCCGCGTCAATTCTGCCATCGCCGATTGCATCTCGGCCATCTGCTCCTGGATCGCTTTGAGCGCTGCGCCAACCGCGTTGGTTTCGTCGCTGGACTCGGAACCGGGCATGGCTGATACCAAGTTGTCACGGCCTCTGGACCGCAGCCCGTAACCGTGACTCGCCGGAGGGGGCGCCGGGCCTTGGCGGCGGCCAGGATCTCCAGGGTTGCGCGCCGCCAGCGGGAAACAGGGGAGAAGGTAATGCTAATAAGAAAAACTCTTTATTACTTCTTACCCAAACGTTTGATCCCTAAGCAATATATATAGGAGGGCTTGTACAAAATAGAGTCCGAACTGGACTCATATCCCTCAATCTATCTATTACACGGAAAGAGAGTCCCGATTGGACTTAGCTATATAAAGTTGTAACCTAAGCAACCGGGAAAGCTAGGTCTTTTGCCGCCTATTATAGACTATAACAATTTCATCCTTTTGTTGTTATATATCCATCTGTATCTCGCTGGATTCTGGTCTAAAAAGATACCAGAATAGTTAGAATCTCTTGCCCTCGATCTAAAGATTCATCTGTTCCTGAATTGTGAATTTGCCGTTGCTTTTCCTGTATAATGCGTTGTTACAAATGTTCTGCTTGCTGCACCAGATTTGTTTGAACGAACCAAATCATTCTTGTACCAATTTGACCGTTCTCTGCGTGCGTGTGTGCAATGCATGCACGCGTAGAAATAATGCAATGTGTGGTTCTAGTCATTTGGTTTCTATCAGGAACAAGGTGTCCCTAAGCACCTGGCAGAGCTTTATAGAATGCTGCGAAGTTAGTTGTCTGTTATCACCTGATCATTGTCTGCTCCATCCCACTATTTTGTCTCTTGTTGCATTGTGACGAATTCACTGCATTTTTTTGTGTCTACTTCCTTTTTTCCTCCGTTCTGAACTTGCAGTTGCACCTGTCTACAATGTTCTCTACGAAATCTCCAGATCTTTGTCAAAGAATATTGCAAGCTGAAGGGTAAACATAACGGTATTCCTTCTTTGCTTCTTAGCCCACTTGCCGTATACAATATGCTATTCCATGTTGACAAGTGTGTCAAAAGGAATGGAAAAAAGCCAAATCATTTGCCATGCTATTTCAGTTTTTAGTCCCTCTTTCTGGATAGGTATGCAGGCAACATATCAGGGCATACTGAAGCTGACGGTGAGGAGAGGAGAGGACAGACTAAGGAGACTGAAGAGGCAAAGAACCAAGGTGCAATGGAGCTGGCTTGTCTTCAAGAATAGCTGGCACTTGGGAGTACTTTGCAAGGTTGGCTAGGTTAGATCAGATTCCTTCCCTGAAATCAATCCCTTCCTTAGCCTCCTGTCCTCGCATGCTTCTCTACCTCTCATAATTAGTCTTCCGGGTCCATATATAATGGCCCATGCATGCACTCTGCCTCTCTTGGTGCTGTTAGTCTTATAGTAGATAATGACCAGGTGTATTTTCGTTCGGTTGTGGCCTTGTAGGCAAGGATAATGATAATCACTTCACACGTAGTTTTTCCATAAAACTATAAAGCACAAATGTTTTTCTCCCTGGTAGTCAAAAAATAAATACCAGAATGTTGCTTGTCAGGCTTGCACAGTAAACCTGCTTAAAATTAACCTCATTGGCCATTGCTAGAACAAAAGAGAAAGGGGAATGGGGGTATCTTGGACACAGTCATGCAGCACAAGCAGCAGCAGATGAATGGCCCATACAATTGGATCCTGTGATGATGCTGAACCTACCGAAAATAGTCCAAACTTTTGAGCATCTTCATCTTGGTGTCCTGAGTATTGCCCAAGTGCACTCTGTCGTACTCATTGTGGTGGGGCTTCAGTTGGTTGGTCACTTGTTGGAGCCACATCAGCTAGACCTGATAACCATGGCTTGGAAGCACACATGCAAAACTTCTAGCAGGTTAGCACGAGTGCCGTATCAAAGCTGGGAAAGCACTGCACCTGAATAACTAACCTTGCATTTGCCTGAATCCATGCATGGTCCAGCTTAACCCCTTCAATTAGCCAAACCACCTTGCCTGTTGCTCAGACGCCGTGAGTTTAAGACACCAAACTTTTATCTTTGATGATGGAGGTCAACTTGCAAAATGTCTTTCCTGTCCTGCCTTTTCTTAAATTTTAACACTGGCAAAATTCTTGTTCCACTGGCCGGATCCGGGCCATAAATACTTGCCCGGCGTTATTCCGTCAGTTACTGCCCGGCTACGGCCGGCGTCCACCGTGACCGCTTTAACTTGAACAGCAATTCGATGTGATCTCTCGCTCGCTCTCTCGATTAATTCCTTGTCTCTCAAAAGTTACTGCGTTCACGGACTGTCGGCTTGCGTGTCGAGGCTGCTGCTGAATTGGTCTCCTGGTTTGCTACTCGGCTGCATCCGTCTCAAGTTGGAGCTGGAGCAAACACTACAACAGCTGCAACTGTTGTTTTAGCTTATGCAGTGGCCGACAGTCCTGCTAGCAAATATGTATCTCCAACAGTATTCAAATATAAATGCTTACAACCGACAGCCATCTCGATGACCGAAAGCCCAAAACTGGGCTGAGGCCCTGTTTATTTAGGCTCAACGTGACTTATAAAGTGTGGGGTATTTTTACTGCAGCGGCTATTAATATTTTTAAATAATTAAATTTAAAAAATAAAAAATTTAAATCATCACGGACAATACAAAGAAATAAGAGGAAAAAAGAAAAGCAAAAGAGCTAAAAAAATTAAATTAAGAAATCAGAAGCCAGAAGTTGAAGCCGTTTGGAGCACGGTCTTAGATTTTTTGGTTTATAGCTTAAAGTCAGTCTTTTGGCTTATGCAGCTTAAAAGTAGTCTATTTGACATCTTGCCTTTTTGATAGGTTGGTTGTTGTAATTTATTGTTGAAAAGTTTGAAATACCCATGAGGGTTGTGAGGATTTTTTTTTATGTACTGATTTATCTGATACGAATGTTTTATTTTTTTCACCGAATTGAAGACGACATGCATGCCTGATACATTTCTCTTCTATGTAATCCATGCATTAGTACACAACCATTTTCATGCGTACACTGACACAACATTTTATTGATGAGCAGCAGGCACATCTGCATAAAACCAGCCACGAGCAACATGAAAACTTCTCCTTTTCTTTCCTTTCCCCAACAAATTGTCGCGCACCGCAGCAGCAACAACAAGTTTGATTTGGGGAGTTAGGGGTTTAGGGAATACAAGAACAAGAATGATGATACCTTCAGATCTGGTGAGGAGGGCTTGAAGGTGTGGGTGCGGTCATTGTTGGAGGCCACTGGCTATAGGGGTCGCCGGTTGGTGGGGATCCCATGGTGGGGATCACGGGCAGTCGACGGAAGTCGAGGGTGTCAGCCGTAGGTCAGGGAAGGCTGACGGAGGACAGCGTGGATGAGCGGGCTGCCGCTGGATGTTGCAGGAGCTCTAATCGCCTTGCGATTTTGGTGTGGGAGTTGGGATGGGAGAAGAACTTAGGCTGTGATAGAAGGTTACATACCTGGTACGGTGCAGATAATTTCCAGGAAGTTGAGTGGCAAGATCTATTTTTAACCCATAGAAATCAAAATAAGCATATCTTTCCTAGCTTTTGGCTTATAGATATAAAGTAGCTTATGCATTTTCAAAAGCTTGATTAGAAAGTCACTTATTTGTTTAGGCTTTGACTTTTTTACTTTTAAGCCGAAGGAAAAGTCTAAACAAACAGGGCCTAAGTTTGCCCTGTTCAATTTAGATGTGGCTTTTGGCTTATGACTTTTGGCTGAAATGGTATTATAGTAGCCGTAAGAACCTGCAGTTGAAGATGAGGTGTTCAATTTGGCTGTTGGTTTTTAGCTTTTTGATAAGCTGATTTTCAAAGGGTTATGTTAGACAGTTCAGGAGGTTGTACATAACAAAATCATTGATGAACACTGGGGCCATGTTCATGTACAGAGAGAGTTACAAAAATAAAAAATGCACATGGACATTTGTAATGTACATAAAAGCATAATCTAAGATGAGTCATATGTCAAGACACCAATGACACTGCAATATCGATAGCATCCACACTATATACAATCTGGTTTATAGTGCCCCTTGTTCTAGACCACCAGTCTCTCCATCTTGCTTTGCTAGGTTAGCAAAATCTGTTGCAGGCAATGCAGAGTCCAAAATAAAGTGTGTAACGACATTGTGACAATTATCACCTTCTGCTCTTGTGCATTGTAACTAGGAATGTTGTCCAAAATACGCCACTCCATCTTGCACATAACAAATGTTTGCTTGATGTCATTGTGCAGGGATGAGTGATGGAAGTTGAAGACATCCTGCATCCCATCAGGTTGACTGCTATTTTGAAACCCTAAAATATGATACATATGGTTCTGATACGAAGCTAGGTACCTCCGCTGCAGTAGCCTGGGATGCATACTTTGGAAAGTTGGATCCACGGGTACAATGTTCATAGTAGTCAATCTGTTCACGCACATGAGCATGTGTGTGAACTTTGTGCTTGTAGTTTCTGTTGAGTGCTTGAATTGGTTAACAACTACCTGTTGGATTGATGCACTCCATAGGACCATAGGAACAATACAAGTGCTTTTCTGGAGCAAACTTGTATAGTGGATTTGAGGCCATAGTAGGCAATTAGAGTGCCATGTAGCCTATCAAATACCGACCTTCACATTCTGAACATATCATAGCATCACCAATCATCGGCGAATTGTTGCTATACCCATTGAATCCTAGTCATGAAAAGAATTCTTAGTGGGGGCCTAGATGATGAAATTGCATCGTCATCTACGCACGCGAAGGCGACATAGGCTAACATCACGAAGAAGCCAGTGGAGACATCTTCATCATCATTGCCTCCATCTCTTGGCCCTATCACGCTCATCTCTGCATGAAGCAAGTAACCAAGAGACATTCAGTGGCCAGTGAAACGAATATACAAAACACAGTACTAACCGAGCAACTAAAACAAATACACCAATTGGAGACTCAACGATAGCATGCGAAACAATCCCGAGCAAACTTTAATAGTCTGAAACAATAGTGCATAACATTACAGTGCATGACACAAGAATAAAATACGTGGTTTACATAGTACGAGAAACAACTCAAATTAATGTCAAAAATCAAACATGCAACATGGAACAATGGTGGAAACATCGATGGTACTTCTCAGAGAATGTTCTTCAGATAGTCCCATGTCCTCCTAATCCACTAGAGACTCCCTCATCTATTTTCATGGTAAGGAAGCTATTAGGCATTCTTTCTTCATGAAGAGTTGACTGATGTAGTAATTCTTGTCGTGTCCTCTCTAGCCCTAGCCTCCTTGATCATTGCCATCAATCGAGACATCTCCTCCCTTGCTGGGTTGCGCACACACCAGACACATGAGTTGCTGCGATGTGTGTCTTCTCGTATAGGTCAATGATGCGTTTCAACTTGGTGTTGTGGTCAATGGTTGTCCCCTTCTTGCTGTCATTGCATGGAGACAAGGACACCCATAGTTGCTTGCCTCAAGATGGGCCTGTGCTGCCACGGTGCAGGCCCATCCCAAGGACGTCCTCCTTATTTTTTGATAGTAGTGTGTCTGGTTCGAGCATGGACACGTGCTCGCTCATGCATGTTGTGGTTGTGAACACGACTTCCATGAGGTCTTCATTTTTTAGAGGGTCTTTCTTGAACTCGAGTACGGAGGACTTGCCCTACAAAAACTAAAAAATTGGGCATGCAAGAAATGAGTGATGGGTTCTAGAGTGTCAAAAATGAATGTATGAACACACCGGTGGTCAGCGGTGATGGAGCCAGTATCTGGATCGACCCCAAGGCCAGTAATGCGCTGCTTCAAGGTCTTCCATGTGGTGTAATCCTGTTTGAGGCTTTCCCACTTCTTCTTTATTTTGTTCCGAAGGTAAGTCCAGCTGGTGCGCTCGGTGAACTTCTAGAAAAGGTTGTTGTAACCCTTCATGTTGAGACACCCCAAAGGCCGGTTGTGTGTGTTGATCTCCTCCACACATATCTCTAAGAAAACATGCGTGCAGTCTGCGTCCCACATAGTCATGGCCTTGTCCATCTGCGCCAGTGTGAAAGAAGCAATTCCGACTGAGAAATCAAGAAACCAAGACCACATGCCATGTTCAACAAAGCTGAGCAACAAAAGGGATCCTCAACAAATTAGACCGACAAATGGCATTGTCGATAGTAGCAAGCAACAAATCGAAAGCAACAATCCATGCCAACAGTAACAAGCAACAAATTGGAGGAAATAAATAATATGTATGGCAAATCAAAATCAATAACTCGAAAAAAAACATTGAGGCACCTCAATGCAGCAATTGGAGGCAAGGACGGTGGGAGCGATAGAGGTCGAGGTCGCAAAAGAGGAGCGACGACCGAAACAATGGCGGAGGCAGGGACAGTGGGACCTACAGTCAGAGCGATGAGGGAGCTGGAGGTAGGGACGGCATGAGCAACAACAGAGTGCACTGTGCAATCTACACATAGAGTGCACTAGATCCAGTAGAGGTGGCTAGGCCGGAGGGGGGATGGTGGGACTGGCGGTAGAACAGGTCGACGTCAAGGGTGATAGATTGGGAGCGGTTCTCAATGTGGGTGAGCATGAGAGATAGGAGTGAGGAAAGGTGGCGAGAGAAAGCATGAGCGACCAAAGTATTTGTGCTCCCCTAGGCCTTATCCATTCACTCAGGGGATGCTAGCTTCGATCGCATGATAACAACTTCTCAGCAGCTGTGGCACAAGCCGACCCATTCCAACCCGTGACCAGCTTCACAAAGTCGAAAGTCGACGTGAGTTAGAACGGGGCTTAATAACCTCTCAGCCCATAAAACTCTCTATGCCCTCACTCAGGGGCAAATCCATTGAGTGGGCTTAGGTGGGCTTAAGCCTACCCTTCGCCAGCGCTGAGGAAGCAACGGCTGCGACCTCGAAGAGGGCTAGTGTCTGTGCTGCCTCCTAGTGCACTGCAGCACCTTGCGCTCAGTGCGTAGCGGCGGTAGCAGCGGCCTCCTACTTGTGGCATGTGGCAGTGGCGGCATCATTTTCACCAGCCATGTCGATGGAATTAGTGAAAGGGTGCAGTCGCAGGAGTGATTGCTTTTGATACCATGAGAGCGTGGAATATTTGGGGCAATCGCAGAATGAATATAATGAAGAATCAAATGTTACATATATAGACCATGTCAAGCAGGTGAGGAGGCAAGTGTGAAACTGATCGTGCAAAAATAGCACACCCGCAAGTGCACGGGTTGCCAATGAAATAGTGGCGAGTGTCGTGTTCTCCACAGGGACTAGACTAAGGCTACCGGTGCTCAGCTAAAGCTAGGTCAATCGAAACAGGGGAGAAAACTAAACTACTAAACAAACTCTAACCCACACGATCAAAACTACGAACGAACTAAACGATGAAAGGGCGGCGAGCGAGCGATCATGCGAATGGGCGTAAATGCGGCCGAACGAACGACACAACGACTGACTACACGAACAGACACGACTACCGACCGACGATCTAACTAACTACTGACCGCGAGACAGAAGGAGACAGTCGAGAAGCACTGGGGGAGTCGAGCGAGAGAGTGAGGGAGAAAAACGGTCGACGACTAACTAGACAACGACAGCAAGCGACAACACAACAAAGAACTACGAACGACTGCACGACCACGCTAACGACCAACCGCGCAAAGAAGAAAAGGGGGAGGTCGAGAAGCACAAGGGAGGACTAGAAGCAAGAGGTGGGTCAAGACAACAAGGGGAAGGGAGACGATCGCCGATTCGCTAATTCGCGCAAGACCACACAATGACCAAAAGCACATACTACAGATCACACACACACAATTGAATACTACTACTACTAATGGCATTAAACAAACAATGAATTCACAAATGATCACACAAACTAAGAACATAACACAAGTACTATTAAATTTGAACAACACAAACCAACATATTAAAAGATAATAGATTCTCATCTAAAGTTCCACATCCACATATATCACAGTAACAGAACATGCACAATATCATCTCAGTGAATACATGCACAATCACAGTTCTCATCTCACAATCATAGTGCACACATGATCAACAAAGAAGAAAATAGATGAACAGTAATTGAGAATTAGAATAAAATCAAGAGGAACTGGAATGGACCGTTTGAAGAACATGAAGCAGAGGGAACAGTTGGGTCGGTGAAGATGAGGAGCAGCAGAGGACCGGCGCCGGCGTGGTAGAAGAGGAGGGTGTCGGTGAAGTAGACCGTCGGTGAAGTGGAGTTGGTGAGGCCGTCAGTGGCGCGATGGAGGAGCAGGTGGGGCGCACCGGAGAAGGCGGAGATGGTGCGGCGGCGCAGGTAGAAGGGATGCGGCGGAGAGACGGTGGCGGCCGTGGTGGAGAGAGAGGCTACAGAGAGAAGTGCTGTGGGGGAAGAGCAAGAGCAAGAGCAAGAAGTGGAGCAGCGGCGCCGAGGTGGTGAATGGCGGCGGTGCTGTGAGGAGCGGCGGTGGAGGATGAAGAGGCGAAGAAGGAGGAGGTGCGGCGGGGTGAACTGCGACGGTGAAGAGGCGAGGGAAGGGGAAGGAAGGCAGTGGAGAATGGAGACGGTGTCAGCCGCCGGTGAGATGGCGGCGCACCGACGGAGAGCAAGGCGGTGGAATGGAGAAGTGGTGGGGGCGCTCGGGAGTGGAGGTGATGGTGGCGCCCGGCGAGGTAAGGCCCGGCCCTCGCCAGCGCTGGTGGAGAAGAAAGGGGAGGAAGCCGGAGAAGCAAAGTGAGGGCCAAGGGAGAAGAAAATCGGGCTCGGTTTAGATCTGGGCGGCGGCTAGGGTTTTGTGGCCGGTGGAGATTTTTGGCAATTTTGCGATTTAGCCCTCCAGGTTTCCAGGAATTGCAATCAAGTCCCTTTTCGTTGTAATTTCTTCTGATTTAGACCTCCGGAGCTCCGATTTCTTCGTAGATAGATCCTACGCATCCGTGACGACACGTACAACTGTACGGAGCAGCCCTAGAATGCCAATTTTGTCGTTTATGCGCCTAGATCGCGCCGGCCTGCGGAAAAGCACAAAAAATGTAAAATAGTCCATTTCGAGCAATTAAATATATAAAAGCGTGTAAATGATGATAAATTGTCCCAAAATGCAAAAATATGAGGGTAAAATGACAGGTAAAAATATGTAAAAATGACGAATGTCAGAAACCATGTCAGACAGGTGAGGGGCAAGTGTGAAACCATGCCATGCCTTAAGTATGGGCCAGGAACCGAGACATCTAACATGTCAACCAAGGGTTCTAACAATGACCAAGATGGTGAATTTGCAACCCCCATGTTCCCCAGCATCATGGTTACTTCGGTGGCTGTCACTGTGAAAGTAGTTTCAAGTGACAAGAAAGGGGGTATCACAACCTCAAAATATTCTCTTTACATTACCAAAATTGAAACTTGGTTTGTCCAGCTTCGCTAGCTATGGAAGCCCGACCAAATAGGGTTTACATGTATTATCTCTACTCTTATCAAGGGAAAAAAGTATCTATGCTCAGAGGTGGAGGGAGGGGGGACTGGTAGGGCAAGCCTTCTTCTATGATTCAAATTTTGCCACTATTTTTTTTGTGATGTATGAAATTTTATTTATATTCTTGCCATTTGACCCTCCTCATAAAATATAATTTCACTACATAGTTTGTTCGGTTCCTCTCATCTCTAATTCTTGGCTTCGCCCCTGTCTACGCTCTACATGTCTCTTTGTTGCTCAATGGGTTTATGCGTGTGAGCATGTCATTATGGTGATTATTTGCAAAGATTTAAGTTGATATTCATATATAAGAGATGCTGATTTGCATATGCCTGTTGAAAACATTTTATGCGAATGCATGCTCTAGCTCTGGATCCCCAGGTATGACGTGTAGCTTTCCAATTGATACTTGTAGCTGCCTGGATGCATCCACTACATTGCGTTCGCCTTCTTCCTAACTGCTGAATCCCTAATCTCCTCCCCTAAATCCCTAATATGGCTATTACTCTCTCACCCCCAATCTACGCCCTAATGGTCTAGCACTACCGCCATCAGCTCCACTCTGTCATCCTAATCATCGCCTTCTTCGATTTCATTAAAACTTCTAAGCGCCAAATCGTGTTGTCGCCTCTTCAATTGAAGGGAATCTAAAGTGGGTTATTGTCGTGCTGCTATCTAGCGACCGTTGGTCGAGGGTTGTGACCCCTTGAAGTCCATCACGGTGGGCCTCCTCTTTTTTATCGGCTTTTGACTGAAATTACACTATAGTAGTTGTTAGTTTTTTCTGATTCATTCAATTAAAAATAAAGAAAATAAAATAAAAACACTGTTATATATCCATGGACAATGCAAAAGGAAAAAAGGAGAAGCAAAGAAAAGTCAAAAAGCAAAAAAAAAAACCCAAAATTAAGAAATCAACGTGTTCATTTCAGTTAAGTTAAAGTCGAAGCCAAAATGAACGGGACCTCACTCATAATTAAAAGTCAAAACTCCCCTTTTCAATGCTATTTGAAAGTTCATATATCTCTAAGTTGAATGTTTCAATTTCTCTACTATTATATAAAGAGGAGTTGGTGGTCGTCAGTGCGTTCTTCTCTCCCTCTCTACAACCATCCGATTTGATCTGGACCATTCGTCTCTTTCCTCCTCCTCCTCTCTCAGGATATAACCGCCCACCTCTCCACTTTCCCTATCTCCTCACGCAATCTGGCCACCTTTTTTTCTCTGTCGCTTGCTCTCCAATGTTTGATATGTGAAGTTGGTTAGGCAGTAAGTTTTGTCTCACTATTTTTATAACTCCGTTGCAATGCACAGGTTTCTAACTAGTTTAGATTAAAAGTCTCAATTTCCTATTGAATGTTTCTAACCTACATATGAAAGTTTTTCTGTTGACATCTTTAAATCTCCGTTTAAAAGAATATATTTCCTCATCGAGAAAAAGTAGATGTGTTCTATTAGGCCTAACAGCGAGCGCCTGTACGAACGAATCGAATGCTGATAAACTGTTTTGAAAAGATTGTTCTGATAAGCTGTTTCGAACGACGACGGAGAAACTATCATGTTTGTTTATTTAAGAGAAGATATAAGCTATAAACTATAAGATATATAAGTTGGAAATAATGGAAACATGTGTGCAAAAAGCTGGGCCGAAGGAAAAGATCAGCATCCTAGCTGAACTTGCCTCGCCCTTGTTCTAAATTGCGCGCATCTTCCGCATAAAAGGCAACTTTTTCCTCCGATGATGAGGAATGGCAACATTGCATAACGTGCACGATTGGGAAAGCCGTCGTACGAATTATGATGATCGTTTATCTTGGTCGTTGGGACGCATGTTAGTACCCTTTTGCACATTTCCGTGTTTTCCCCGCTCAATCATTAGTGTACAGTTTACGCGTATCTTTTTTTTTTCCTCGTGCTCTCCAGCTGCAACAGACTAACTGCAAATGCCACACAGCTACAAAACAATCCCATTCCGTCTTCCGTGTATAAGCTATCAGACCCAAAAAATTCAACCAACTTACTAGATTAATCAATACATTAACTACCCAATGGTGCTACATGTGCGTACTTGTTAATACCGTACCGAAAACCATTCCAGTTTAGCTCTTTGAACAATATATTCCAGTACCGGTCTACACCAGCTTACCGTTTTGAAGTATATATATATATATATATATATATATATATATATATATATATATATATATATATATATATATATATATATATATATATATATATATATATATATATATATATATATATATATATATATATATATATATATATGTTTAATTATATGTACAATGAATTTTACTTGTAATATTACTTTAAATACATAGTAGTATGATCAAATATATCATATAGTTTAATGAGTTCAATAAATGATATTATTAGTTCCACTGGTATAGTCAGTATTAATGGTATAAGAGGCAATACAGAACATAGGGCTACTCTTTACCGTTTTAGGTAGTGAAATGATACGTCACGGTCCATACCAAAATGATATTGATAAGTTTGTACATATGTATACTACATATACTCTAGAGTAATCGGACCAATCCAAAGCACCATTTTTTTTAACTAAATGGTTGTAGAGCATTATTACTAGGGGTGCAAACGGAGCGGATACGAATGAATATTGCTCATTCCATATCCTTTTCCATATTTTTTTGTCGGAATCGGAGTCGGATACGGATAGTGTCGGATACGAATATGAATGCGGATATTCTCGGTTACGAATACGGAGCGAATACATGCCGCCCCGAATGCGGCTAGTTTCGGTCACGAATATTTGATTGGATAATGCGCGAAGGCAAATTTCATATGGTGACAGAGACAAGGTAAGCAACTAGTAAATTTTAGCTAGCAAAGTGGCAAGTAAATGATAGAGACTAGTTAAACAAGTAGTACCTAACTAGCTACATGCCATATGGTTTAAAAGTACGAATTGTCCATAGCCAAGTAGTCAAGTATATCATTAGTTCATTTAACTTCATTATATTTAGCAAATAATTTCACAAGGCCTTCGTGCCTCTTAAGATCTCACATCGAGTTTTGTGAGGACATTTATTGCACGCACCCAAAGTTATTTCTCCTTTTCAACATTTTTTTGTGTCAACAGTCACCATGTATTTAATATAGTGGTCCTAAATCTTCGAGGTACACTTCTGCTTTTTCTCAGTAGACTCAACTTCTCCGGTGCAAGCTACAGTCCCAGTAATAACGTATGCTTATTGCTTAACATAGATTTTCAATAAGAAAGCATTCTATTTCTTATTGAACAAGCGTAGAGTGTAAAGGAGAAACTATCCGGTAACTATCTGGTAACTCTCCGTTTCTGTATCCGGTAACTATCCGTTTCTATATCTGGTAACTACCCTGTTCCATATTCGGTAACTATCCGGAAAAATACTCGGATAGTTCCGCATCCGTCGGATAATACTTTTTTCGAATCCGTTTTCGTATCCGATAAAACCTTCGGATATCCAAAAATTTGCTCCGAATTGTATCCGAATTAAAACGGACGGACAGACGATTAGAAAATATCCGCTCCATTTGCACCCCTAATTATTACTTCACAACGATAGAGGATCTAAAGCCATGTTTATTTTACGAGGAGGTTAGATCTAAATCCTTGTTGGAAGGATTGGTCATGAAAATATATGCGCTTACATAAAATTGTGCAAAAATACTGAGACAAAACCGAGCTCTGAAAAATCAAAAGTTGAATTTGAGTTCAATTTTCGTTTTTTGCTTTGTTCTCTTAATTCCTCAACTTAATCCACACAAGTTTCATATTACTACTGGCCCTAATCTTTGCCATCACAGCCGGAGCGGAGGGAATGAATGGCGGTACTGTTCATACCCGAAAACCCCACCGCCATACTGCTTTTGTCGCCGCTCACGCCTTCTTCGTGACCGCCCGCACCTGCGCCATCTCCCACCAGCACCGCTCGGTTGGACAGCCACCGTACCCCGCCCCCAGAGCCGTGGCAGCTACCGTGTCCCCCGCTTTGCCACCGCCCGTCTCCCATGATCGCGCCACCGCACCCCCTGCGCCATATGATCTCGCCACCGCTACCGCGTGGATAAGCTCTCCTGCAGCCTTTCCCCTACCGCCCTGGCACCCCCGAACCAACCCCAAGCCGTGGCAATGCCGCCGGCTGCCACGCGCCGTTGTCGCCATGGGATAAGCTCGACGCCGAACCGCCTTAGTTGCTCTATTTAAACGGCCAAGCATCCCTAGCCGCAGCCATCAACCCCGCCATCCGCCCGATGCCCCCAAAGCCCCCATTGCCGTCCCCAACTTCGGTAATTACAAAAATCCCCAACCCAAGCCCTAGACCAATGTCCACTCCCCGGTCACTCATCCTTCAATTGCCCTCGCCGGTAGCTCCCTAGTGCTCCCTAAAGCCACCCCCAACCGCCGCCATGGCCTCCCGAAGCCCCCTCTTCCCCGGCGCCGTGAGCACCCCGCCGCCGCTACCACTCCACCGTGGCTAGCTCCACTCGAGCTTTCCCCGTCGAAACCAGTGCCTCTCCGAACCTACTCAAACCCTAGAGAAGCTCTAGAGCCATTCCAATTAACCGAAGAAGCCTACATGAACTCCCAATTTCAAAATCGACCGCATCGGAGAGGAGCTCGCCGCCAGCGATTGCCGCCTCCGCCGGCCCGACCACCACCAAAAATGGAATCCCTACATCACCCCGCACCCGCTCATACCCTTCCCCACCGTCGCGCTTCACTCCACCGCCGCCGGTAGCAGCCGCCACCCTCCTCTGCTCCTCTGTGTGCGCACGGGCTGGATGGGGGGAAGAAGACGACCGGGCCAGCCGAATGCGGTTGGGTCGAGTCGACTTGCCCGCGCCCATTCCGTTCAGACCGAGCCACCTAAATAGTAAAGCCGACCGAGCCACTTCTAACCGGTTGAACCGAGCCCATCCACCCGAGCCAGTCGCACTAGTCGCACCCGACCAAATCCAAACCGAAGCGGTTGAGCTGAGTCCGTTCGCTGAGTCTGGTTCGAGTCCAATGAATAGTAACCGAGCCCGATGAACAGTAACCCGACCCAAAACCCTAAAATACAAGTTTATACTCCCCGGATTCGTTTCGAGCCCACCAACCCAAATCCAAGGCCCATTTCCCCATATGACCCTCCTATAAGCCCATAACCATGTTTATTTGAATTTTATCGGATTTGTTTCTTTATTTTATTTCTTTATTCCTAGCTCATTTCTTCGGCATGGAATTGATTTATTTTAATTATTTTGCGCTAGCTTCCGGAGTCGAGGATTCGCAGAACCAGGAGGGAGAAGCTCAAGCCCAGATCCAGCCCACCGAGGAATTTGAACTAGTTGAAATTATAGACTCGCAAGGCAAGTTGCGCATACCTTGAACATGTTGAGCCTATCTTGTTGTTATTATTTATTTAGCAGTATTTTCATTATGATATTTTAAATCATTATTTTGTGTATAATTACTGTTTAGAATGACATGATTTATTAGTTATGACCTACCACCCGAAAAGGCCCCGTTTAACTTGATGACCATATTCATGTTGACAAAACATAGTAGTATTAAATATAATAGTGATATAAACATGATAGCTTAGGAATTCACTAAAATCTTTTCACTGTTAAGAATCTTAGTATTTGTTTAGAGCTTTTAAAATATGGATCTAGGGTAAGCGAGGATCACAGAGGTGAATCCGAAGACCTTATCCTAGGGTGGAGGCTTGGTTGAGGAATGGTGGCAGTACAGGGTGTACTGAATATGGGTTTGTGTACTGATGATGCCTCAGAAAAAAAATATAAGGACTAGACCCTTATGTTGAGTAAAGAACATAGTATCTGCCCAACCACAAGCATTGATTTTGTCAAACCTGGTTTAATAACTGCTCAAGTTCAATTGAACCTCTGCAACTGGCGGGGGGAGTCCGAGGGTGAGTTCGTATGGGAGGTGGTTAACCATACAACAGTAGGACTACTATGAGTCGGATGAGATCTGTGGGGTCATCCGAGCTTATGGAGAACTAGGACCTACTGGGTAGAGGTTATATAAAGAATTGAGCAGTGAACAACCTTGTTCTTTTAACTCTGTCGCGGGAGTTGAGAGATCTTGTGGGTAAAGCAGGGCAACTCTGCAGAGTCATGAAATAATTGTATTCAAATACGCCGTGCTTCCGGTGAATGAAGCTATGTTTAATGGGTGAATCCAGTAGCGAAGCATAAGTAGGGTTGAGAATGGTTTGAGATGTGAAATATTGATAATCACGCTTGAAAGCCCCTTTACCTTAATGAAGTTGCTTTTCAAGTTTCTATTTGATTCTCAACTAAAACTGCATCCACATACAAATAATAAACCTGTTTTCCCTTCACTTATTATACCATGCATATAGTTAATGTTAAGCTCCGTGTGACTTGCTGAGTACGGTATTTGTACTCATACTTGCTTAAAAACATAAACAGAAACTGCTAATTTTGAGGAGCAAGGCGAAGATGAAGAGGTGGTATACTATGAAATGGAAGAAGCTTGGGATTAGGGTCGTTCTCCGCTCAAGTATGCCTGTGGTGTCTCTTTTTGTGTAATATATCCAAGGTCGGCCCCTCGTGTGGCGGCTTTGAGCCCTTTTATTGTAATAAAGTCGACTTTTGTATTTGAGCCTGCGTTGGCAATGTTATTCACTCGAATGATGTAACTCGCAATTGAACAATCCTAGGCGGTTGCGAGGGATTCATAACGCTCCCAGTAATGGGGGTGTTACAAATACAATCATGTCTGTGCACCCGCGAAAAAAGACAAGTACATTGCACAAATGAATATTTTTTGCAATTTTTTTTGCAAGTGCATATATTATACTCCCACCGTTTCGCTATATTTGTCCATGGTCTCGAGAGCATCCGTTTTAAGATATTTGTCTATTGAGGATTGTAGTTATTGTAATTTTCTTCACTCTTTATCTCTACTTAAATATTTTGAAAGATATTAATTGGTTATGGTATATCATTTAATAGGGTATATATAATCATTTCTCATTAGCTATTTCTTAGATTTAGTAATTCATTAGGCTATGCATATATTGAGCTATGAATAAATATTATGAAACGTAGGGATAGTATTGTATCCTAATTTATGAGTTTTCTGATTTTTTTTGTAAGTGCACAGGTTCACAAGAAACCAAAATGCATATGCACATAATCGAGCTGCTACTTCTATTTTTGTGCGCCACTATAAGGACAAATCGATCAGTGTGACCAAGCAGCAGGTCGATGGTTCTAGTATTCCTTTGTTATTACTGATGTCTTATAATTATTAGTAATAGCTTTTGATTCTAGAGTGAGTATTTATACAAACGAATCGAATACCGATGAGCTGATAAGCTGTTTAAAAATGCCTGTCTCAATAAATTATTTCAAAACGGTGATGAATAAATCATTCTGTTTGTTTGTTTAGGAGAAGCTACAAGCCATAAAATATAGGGTCTGTTCTTTTTAGTTTCGATTTATGTCTTATGGCTGTGTGTTATGGTTTTTGAGCTGTTCGTGAGAGAGAGTTTGGAGCAACAAAAACTCATGTGTGGTTTTTGCTAATATAAATGAAGTATTATAGTGTATATTCTGGAAAAAAAATATTTTGTTTGAAAGTTAGTTATTATAGAAAAATCAAAAAATATTTTTTTAAAATTAAAAAGAAAAGATATAAGGTGAAAAGAAGAGTCTTATATATACAGCTTACACACGTACAATACATACCAACCAGGCAAATGCAAGTGAGTGCAAAACTGAAAGTGATTTATGATATATAGAGGAGTCCAGCTAATGGGACACTGGCTTGCATTCTGTGGACACGACTCCTCCCTGTGGCGGTTATGCTTTAGCATGATTTGAGCCAAGCATGTCTCCGCCACAAATAATCTTGATCTAAACCCGTTTTTACTTATTTATCCTTAGTTAATCAATGTGTATTTTTCTCACATTATATATGATCTAAATACGGTTATTTGCCTTCTTGAAATATTAAAGTATACTCATATTAGATTCTATTTCTAGTTTCTACTTTTAAAAGTAGAAGCCAATACAAACGTTTCGACTTTTATAAGTCACTTCTATCAGTCATTACTATTTATTAGCCACTATTTTTCGCTTTCACATATTGTAATGTACTTTGTATTTTATTATATCACAATTTCGTAAGTCGTATAGCGGTCCGAATGTTGTAGTGTCTTTTATTGCATTGTCTTTCTTACATAATACATTACTATTCATCAGCCGCTTCTATCAGTTATTTCTATCAACTACTACTATTCATCAGCCGCAACCAAAATCTATCAGCAAAAACTAATATAAACAGGCTCTGAATTTCACGTACATGAGCCTGGAAAATTTGAATCCAAAGTGAATATGGATTTCTTCTTGATAGTTCTCACATATTATATTAATCGGCTTTTTAGAAAATAAAGATGCGTTGTGGATTTCCTTTTGAGTATACCACCTCAATATCTCATTCCATCGTAGTGCTCAGCAGCAATGTCGCAGCATATGGAGCCGTTCTTTTCGGCTTCTAATTTATGCTACAGCATCTAATTTTTAAATAGAGTGTTTTTTTATGACAGAGTTTGCAAGTTAAATGTAGTAGACACTATACCGACTTCAGTTATACTAGCCAAAATTGCGCGTGACTATCTCTCTCAAGAATAGCCAGAATTCAAAAACTATAAGCTATAAGCCACAGCAAAAAGAACGAGCGCTATATCACTACTTCCTTTTTAACTAATAATGTGTGTATGCTAAACATAAATAGGGCGGCGATGGAAGTGAAATGTCTTGTTCCAAACAGTTTTGGTTTTTAGAAGTCGGTTTTTGAATAGAGTGACTTCTTAATGTGGTTTCTATAAACCGTTTGTAGGAGTCACTACAGGAGTCACTTTGAACTAAGTGACTTCTCAATGTGACTGTCTCTTGCTCACTCAATCTTTCTTGCAATCAGCCAAAAGCTACGGCACTTTTGAACAAGGCCAAAATGTACCGTACGTAGGGATGGCAATTGTGCCCATTTACCCGTGTGTCCGTGGGTAAATACACTAATGGTGCTGGGCATGGGGTGTATTCTTTTTCCATAGGCATAAAAATGGGGGAACTCTCTGTCCATTAGGTAAAAGGGCACGGGCATGGGTGAGCTCCACTCGTACCCATCTTGCCCGTTTACCCGTGACCTAATAGGTGGGCTAGCCCAATAGTCTAAAGAATCAAAACCCTAGTCTCTCCAAGACCCCAAATGATTCCTACTTTCCCAACCTCCAAGCCCCAGCCGCCACCAACGTTACACGTGAAGCCGCCCTCAATCCTCTAGATCCAAAATCATTCCCTCATCCTCTAGATTCAGAATCCTTCGTCCTCATCCTTCTCCCAAGCCCCGGCCATCCCTCAGTCCTCGCCCAGTCATCCCCACCCAGCCGCCTCCTCGCCCCCACCCGACCGCCACCCCTCACCCCACCCTGTCGCCTGCTCGTCCCCTACCCAACTGCTGCCCCTTGCCCCCCACACAGCCGCCGCCCCTCGCAACCTCTCGGCCCCCACCCAGCTGCCGTTCCTTGCCCTCTACCCTGCCGCCTGCTCGTCCCCACCCCGCCGCGCCGCCCCACCCACCGCCGCTCGCCCACATGGCCGTCGCCTCGGCCCCCCCGGCGCCGCCTTGCCCCCACATAGTCACTGCCCCTCGGCCCCCCACCCGGCCGCCGCCTCTCCTCCCACTCGGCCTACTCTTCTACACTGTCCTCAACGCCCTCCTCCTGCCCAACGCTTGGCCTCCTCAACGCTGTCGTCAGCGCTAGGCCTCCTCCTCAACGCCATCCTCAACGCCCACCGAGCTCCTCCTCAATGCCCACCCAGCCTACTCCTCTACGACTGCCTCCAAGCCTCAGGCTCAGTGTATGTACTGTTGATCTGAAGATTTAATTTCCTGAATCTACGTTAAATTCATTGTGGAAATGCAAATTGTGCATCGACTGATTAGTTAGTTCATGTACTGTTGATGTGTGAATGTGATGCTTATATGTATTAGTGAATGTGATGCTATTATATTTCCTGACAACAGCTGATGTTTATATGTATCTATCATTAGTCCAACTCTCATATAGTCTCAGTTCGTGGGTAAACGGGCATGCCCACGGGCGACGGGTATGGGCGAGGTTCTTCGCCCACCGTCCTTCGCAGGAATGCTCGTGGACATAAATCGGGGTCGCAGGCATGGATATGGGCGAGCACTATCCGTGCCTGCCACGCCTGATTGCTGTAACATCCTGAAAAATTTGAATTTGAAAATATGAATTTCTTGAATTATTTTTGCAATATATTCTAATGGAATTTGGATTTCATGGTATTTTCCTAAATTTCGATGAGGTTCCAAAACTGAAGAATTCATAAAAGACAAAGACAAATATTAATAATACCTAAAAGGAAATGTGCAAATAATAGAAAACTAAAAATTGAAAACAAGAATATGAAAAGATGATTCAGTATAAAGAGGGAGAAACTTGAAATTAAAATATAAAATCTCATTTTTAGGGATAATAGCATAAATAACAATAAAAGAACATAAATAAAATACAAACACATATACATAAATACCAATATATATATATATATATATATATATATATATATATATATATATATATATATATATATATATATATATATAGGAAAAATACATTTTATTCCTGTGTAATTACACCCACCTCTAATATACCACCTAAACAAACTTGAAATACTCCTTTATCACTTTAGGTATACTCATATACTAATTATAAGATACTCCAATGTGAACCACACAAAAATTGCAAGGAAGTCCGTAGTTTTTAGCGTATTTTATAAATACCTTTACATACGCATACATAAAAGGAGCATGTCAAAAAATATGCATACCACATCTGAAAAATTGTTCATACCACCTATATGGTCTTAAATACTGTATACTATACGTACATACTCTCAGTTCATGAGATACTACCTATGTTGTGAGATACGACATAGAGTGTAATTACACTCGTGAGTAGAAAAGAGGCTTCCTATATATATATATATATATATATATATATATATATATATATATATATATATATATATATATATATATATATATATATATATATATATATATATATATATATGTGTGTGTGTGTGTGTGTGTGTGTGTGTGTGTGTGTGTGTGTGTGTGTGTGTGTGTGTGTGTGTGTGTGTGTGTGTGTGTATGTATAAACAAATTGTGCAAGGAGGAGTTTAACGATACAGAAATAATAATAAAAGTATATATACAATAATACATATATATAGACATGAAGGAAATAGATACACACACACACACACACACACACATATATATATATAATTAATGTGCAAATAAAAATATATATAAATATATAAATGTATATGTGTATATACAAAAATAGAAATAAATAAATATATACATATATAAAAGCTAAAAATTTCAAATGGCATGCAAGAATTTAAATAAATGTGAGATAGAAACTTAAAATAAAAATCCAAATTTTAAGGTAATGCATGAGCCTCATTTTCTCATCCTTTTACTTTTCTCTCTATTACATATGGGCCCCAACCCCTTTTCTTTCTCCTCCCTCCCTTTTCTTTTCTTTCCCTTTCTCCATTTTCTACCGGCTGAGCTTGCTCCACGATTCCTCCTCCTGTGCGCCCGCAGCGCCCATGTCAGCGCCGAGCTTGCCACCCCACCGAGCCGCCACCGCTCAATTCCTTTGCCCCCGAGCTCCCTCAGGACACGGTGAAGCCGTCCCTGCTCTCCACCGAGCTCGCCAACCCCTCTCCGGTGCAGGCGCCGTATCCCTGCCCGCGCCGCCGCTGGCTTCCTATGCCAGCCCACCCCGAGCCTTCCCCGGCCCCGCCGACACTTCCGGTGAGAATCCCCTGCCTCTCTTCAGCTCACGCCCACCCAAAACCCTTCTCCTTTCCCTCCGACGCCGCCGCCCCAAAGCGCACCTCGCCGCCGGTCGTTCCAAGCTGCCGCCCTCCTGCCTTGCCGCCGCTCCGACCAACGCGCCGCCTCCGGTAGTTTGACCATCCCCCACACCCCATTTTGCCTGTCCCCACCTCCCCTCCGGCCGCTGCTCGCCGCCGGCAAGGCTCCTCCCCACCGGCGCCCTTATGCTCTGTTTTGAGCCCCTCCCACCGTTCACCTTTTAAGAAATACCATCGCCCTTACATCAGTTCTTGTCGCCCACCCACTTGGCTAGCCCGACTGTGCGCTAACCCATCCCAGTCCGAGGTCTTGGGTTCGAATTCGGCCGGCCACATGTCCACCCCATTTTCTTTTGCCCTAATTTCTTTTGTTGTAATTTATTTCTGTTTGGGAAAAATTTAGGAAAATGGGAAGTAGTCTAGGAAACTCGATAGATTTAATTAGAACATAAAACAAGAATATTTAATATTGAAATGTGGATTAGCTATCCTATATGAATAATTAATCCTATTGGAATAATTAACTAAAAGGCAAAATATTAATCAAAGACTTCGATAAAGAAAAATAGCTTATGGTAAATGATCGAATAAAAATTGTCATTAAGATTTATGCCTAACATTTAAAATGCTGCCATTAAATAAATCCCGATGGTAGGTTCTGCTAATTAGGAAATATGGGAATATGGCCTTGCTAGAAAAATAAATTTTAATTAAAGCTAATAACAACTAAAATGTAGAAACCTTCTAAGCAAATGTAGGAAATAAGGCTAAGCCTAATAGTAACTAAAGCATAGATAAAATAATAATATCATTAATTAAATCTTAATACCTAATAAATAACAATGATGAGCATGAAATAACAAGATATGACTCATGTAACTGAATCCTAATTCAAGTTAAAACAGGCTTAGTGAAATTGAGGCTACATAAAACGTCACCCCATAAAATGCTATACACCTAGACTCTAAAATTAAGTCGGTAAGTCAAAATGCCCTAAAGAGTAACGCTCGACAAAAATAATACCTACTCCTAACTCATGGAACTTCCTTGATAAATATAAAAATAATAAAAGAAACTACTGATAAAAGATCGATCCATCGTTTTATACCACCAGCCTTGCCTCAAATCACCCAAATCGCCCCTTAACTCATAATAATACAAAGTTGAACTTATTCGGATTTATTTGGATCTTTTGAGTTATTTGCTTTCATTGGTATTCAGTCGTTGTCGCGTAATTAGAAATCGGGAGTCGTGAAGATTCAGTGGATCTAGCAAGGTTAAGCTCGCAGTGAAGATAAAGATCAGAAGCTCAAAAAGAAGCATTGTGTGAGCTCAAGACAGTGGTAAACCGCGCCAGACGAGTCAATGCTTTGATCATGTTGAACCTACATTTTCTGCAAATTACTTTGGTTTAAATTATCAAATTGCATGCTGTTATTTTATATGCAAATACATGTTTAATTTAAGATTCTAGATATATGCCCATTGTTTGCCTTGAATAATATTACACCTCCTTGGAATATTTGAATGTGTGAACCTTGTCGCCCTAGCAAAATTATAATAGTAACCTTTCGAAAATAAGTCCCTAATTATATGCCATGCTTAGGACTGCATAGATACTCGGGGGCGCTGAAATGCCCCAAGCCTCATTATGATTTCTAATCATGAGAAACCAATTTGGGAAGTCATGGTGATAATGACTGGAATCTGTTGGTATGATTATTTTATGTTCCCAAAAACCTCAACTTGCTTACTTATCTGGGCGGATGGTTCGAGGGTGTGTATGAGTGTGGTGCAGTGGAAGCACAAAGTGGGTTAGTGGTAGAACTGCCCAGATACCACTAAGGACCGAATCTTGTCATGACCTCCTGTGTAAAATAGTACAACCATAAGCCGGCAAAATGTAGGCAGGGCTAACTAATTTGCATCGACTTAGTAAGAGTTGCGCCAGTGTGACCACGGGCGGGTAGAGGGTGGCCACATCCTCCGACGTGACGGCGCAAGAGGGGGCTTCTGGAAGGGTGGTCGTACCCCGAAGGAAGTGGAAACGTTAGCGGACGTAACTCTGCTAGGAAAAATGCATTGTAAAGGCCTGTGATAGTCTTCTCAACCGCATGGCTAAGGAATCATGTGGGGGCAATGAGTGGATTTATCTCTTGTGGGTAAAGTGTGCAAACTCTGCAGAGTCAAAACTATTCGAATAGCCGTGCCCACGGTTAAGTGCGGACATGGGAACTTAACTAGATATAGTTCTATTTCAAAAACTTTGTGGATGGGAATGGAAAAGTGGAAGGGCAGTGGAAAGCCCTGATTTGAATTGTCCTGAGTGTCGTCCCAGTGGTAAGTTAAGCGGCTATAACGCTGAAAGATGCTATATGGTACGGATGCCATGTAACGGTGGATGGAATCTGGATCGCTATTATTATTGTATTTTCTTGAACATTATATTTTTGTTCAAAACTGCTAGGTCTCAGGAAATTTTTATGTATCATATTTAAAAAATAAAATGTTTTTCCTTCTTACAAAATGAAATATAGGGAGGCAAAAAAAAGGTCGTGAGTAAAGGATTTGGATACTTGTGGTAAAAACATAAAGGTATTAGTGGACTCATGTCGATCATAAAAAGAGGACGATAGTGTAAATTCTGGTAGAAATAAATTGGTGGAGTCTAAATAAGTATATAGGTTAGATAGATGAATTAAATGGTTTTTGGAGAATTAGGGAGTGTGAAAGTAATTGTTGGATTACAACACTGATAACTAATATAAATTCCTAGAAGATGATGGCAATAATGGGATTAATAGGATTGGATCAAATACTAGATGGATGAATTGAATTTCTGAAAATATTGGAGGAATAAAAATTATTGGATTATAATATTGATCAATGATATTATTGGTGGATGTGTACTAGTGAGTCGTAGACTTGATCATCGAAATTCTTGGTGGATGTGTACTAGTGAATTAGAGAGTAAGATTGATTATTGGAATGACAAATTATGGTTGTGGACCAATAACAAAAGGATTGGATTGTTAGGATTGGGAATATAAAAGATATTGGTGGATCAGTTAAATGATATTAAATAAGTGATGTCACTAGCTATTTGGAGTTTTAGGCAGCAATTGATTGGTGGATTGTATAATTGAAATTATCCGCTGTTTGGAGTTTTAGACAACACTGAATATAGAAAGTGTGAGTTCGGTGGATTAATTAAATGATGTCACTCGCTGTTTGGAGTCATAGACAACAATCAAATTGGAAAAAGTATATTTGGTGGACTAAGTCAATTTATAGTAGTTGCTAGGTGGAGTTTAGATAGCAACAATAGTATTATGGTTAAATAATAATAATGCTCCTAAAAAGCGATTTCTGCAAATAAAATAACCCGAGCCTCTCCTTTGATAAGCCATGCATACTATTTATTTGCATTCTGTGTATTAGCTCACGGAGCACGGTGGTTTGTGCTCACACTCGCTTTCACAACAAATCCAGAAATCAGGATCAGACCACTACAAATCGGCAACACTATTGGACATGATGGCAAAGAAGATAAAGATGTCAAGAGCTAGGTCGAGAACCTCCAGTTGGCTGCCTATGGGCATGTCCTGAAGGTCCCACCTGTGTGCTGCGTTCTTCCGCTGCTGCAATTTAATGATTTCGACCTAATCGGCCCATGAGTAAGTCTATTATTTTAATTACGCTTCCGCATGATATGTACTATGATATTCAGAACTGTAATCTGTGAGCACTATCTACTGATCCAGAGAATAGTACGGTGAAATCACAGAGGAATCCGAATTGTAAAATCTGGGTCCCTACAATTGCCATCCCTAACTGTATGATTGAGTGCTATCATTGTCTAACGTTCCTACTCCAAAGGGTTAGCTTTTGACTTTTGTAGGCTTTTTACTGTAGCGGATGTTAGCTTTCTATGAGTAAAAAAAGAAAAAATAGTAAAAGATTTAGATAAATTGGAAAACACTGCTAAATTTTTTGAGACAATGCAAAATAATAAGTGAAAAGCCAAAAAACAAAAAGGCTGAATTTTAAAAGCCAAAAAGCTGAAACTATTTAGAGCGGACCTATTATACATAATAAAAAGAGAAAATTAGCTTAATAATTAGTTGCACTGCAATGACATATACAAAACATCTAATAAAACTACTAAGAGGATGACAACTGGGCACCAGGATTATTATTTTCAAATTTACATGATTTTTGTAGCATTACTTAGCAATTTGGCAAAAAAAAAAGAGACTAGAGGGTTCCATCTTTCACGCTGTAACATATGCTTTGTTCTAGCTAGAGGTTTCACAAAGTTGCTTGCCCTTTTTTTTTTGAAGGATTGCACGTCATGTTTGATCCCCATTCGTCACTACTTACTAGTCTCACCTACAAGAGCAGTCCATTTAATCCCTTTGTCCACAAGCCCGTACGTAATTACGCTCGTCTGTCCCGTCTCACATCACCAGCCGTCCGATTTGAGCTAACCGCCATTCCACACCGTCCGATCGAGCAAGCGCCGAAGCGCAGGCGACAGCGCGGGGCCCGTGTGGGCCCATCTGGGCCGGGGAGTGGCATGTGGGCCCGGGCCTCACATGGGCGCGCCGTCCGACGGGCCTGGCTCATCTGTGGGGCCCACCGCGTCGTCCACGACATCGCGTCGCCGCCGATACAGATCTCGTAGAGCCCATGGATCAGGGCGCGAAAATACGAGCCCTCGGATTTGGGTACTATAATTTATTTATTTAATAAATAATAATTATTAAGAGAAATTAAAAACTAAAAATTACTATAAAATAAAAAGAATGAGTCCTTGATTTAGTTTATCGTATTTTGCATGGAGGGCGATACGTCCATATATACAAGTCCACATATCTAAGTTAACCTTGCTGCTCATCTCTGTGCGAACTAAGCTAGGAAATACAAGAGAGTTTGTATTAATTTTTCCTAATGGTTTTTTAGCATGATTTATATTTTTTAGCTGAAAATAAATAGTAGTGACTAAAATAAATAGATTTTAAAAAGAGAGAACGAGCGATGTAAAAGGTCAGAAAGATGGGTGCACGTGACAGGAGCGAGATGAGTGTGTTAGGTGATGCACTCATGACCTACTATCTTATCTCTGGAGCGAGACGGTAGTGAAAGAAGTAGATAAAATGCTTCAAAAAAAAACCGTTGACATTTTTAAGCAAAAATCAAAAACAAAAACCAATTCATATATACCCATAGACGCCTGTGGCAATCGTAACACCTTTTCTTGCTCGATGTTTCCAAAAAATGGCTGTAACTTAGCTCTTCCTAATAAAGCTCGAGCCGCTATTTCTCAAAAAGAATAAATACCCAACGGTGCTAAACAATCTGGGTGCTTGATTCCATTAACATAAGATGCTAAATTAGCGAAGATGTTGATAAATTCTTAAATATGTATACTAGTTAACTAATATCACTACCATACACATCATACTCCCCTACTCGCGTGGGAAAATGTGTAAGAACATAGAACGAAAGAAAGAAAAACTCTTCGTGACTACTAGCGTGCTATACATATCATACATACTTGTTAAAACCATTCGAAAGATCATCAGTTTGACTCTTTAAATAGTACATTCTAATAACAGTTCACCAGGATATTTTCTTCCTAACTATCATCTAAATTTATGACCTTTAGATTAGAGATTAAAGGACTCCTTGTCTTTGAAGGGGGAGATTTTTCCAAGGGGAAGGGTATAGATTTCCAGGGGGCGAATTTATTACCATTGAATATCTAATTCAATAGTTCTAAATCTGGATGATAGTTAGGAAGAAAACATCTAAATAATATTTAACAAAACTCATATAATATAGATGATTTTAATAGATAGTATTATCAATTCCATCCATATATGGTGGTGATCGGTTCGGCTGAAAAGCTCGTGGCTTATGGCTGAAAACACTGTAGCTGACAGATGCTTATTTAGCATAATTAAATTTAAAAAAATTTAAAAATAAAAAAATATGTTAGCCCATTATGTATAATACAAACAAATACGGGAAAAAAGAACCGGCAAAAAAGCTCAACAAAAAACCAAAAGTTCAGAAAAAGTCGAAACTTATAAATAGTAAAAAATAAGCCAAAAATTAGAAGCCGAAGTCGAGTTGATCAGGACCATAATATTGTGTTATACGGTATCGACGCCAGTACGCAGCGCAGAGCTGCTCCGTACCATTTTGGTAGCGAAATACATGGTACACACGGCCATACCGGTAAGTACGATATTAATAAGTCTGAAACACATCCCCTTGCACAAGAACATGCTGGCTTTACAGCAATTGTGGGGTAGTCCAACCATGGAGTGTATTATAGGTTTTTTTTTTAACTTTTTAGAGGATGTGATATTTTATAGTTAACTTCTGGAGATCGATCTCGTGACTGATGGATCGTGAGACACTGAGACTGTTAACTGCACTAGGCAACTAGTCGTTCTACTGTAAAATTTAACGGTTTTGCTATTATACTGTCGATTGAAATTTTTTTATCTTTTAATCATTTGAAGTTACATTCTCAGTTATCTAAAGTTGTAGTGCACTAATTCTTTCCACTTGAAGTTGCACTTTCAGTCACCTAATATTGTAATATAAAACAATAAATAAAGATAAAGAAAAAACAGTAATATATAGTCACTCTCAAAAATTAAAGCACGTCTTCCGTCGTACTACCTGCCCTGTTCACGCATCTCCTTCAACTGATGTTAGATGGCCTCAACAGTCCTTTGCATGTGCCGGGCATGCTTGACCGACAAATTTTTGGGTGCAGCTTTTCACAACTTTGTCATAACCGACACACATTTCCCCTGTTCAAATTCCATTTTTTTGTTGCAGATTTTACATTTTTTTTTGCGACTAGAACACTACTGCATGCTGTGCTCTTTAGGCTCCGAGATATGTGGGGCTTGATGACGATGCTCCAAGAATGGCTATTCGCCCACGTTCCTTAGCTATTCCTTGGACTACTTTTACTGGCCGAATTGTTTATTAGTCAAGAAGAAGAAAGAGCATGTGGGTTTTGCATTAGGTTTGTTTAACCCTATGAATTATATATTGGTTAGCTAACGACTTCGTGCTTGTGATAACTTCCTTAAATTCCTCTCGAGTCTCTGACCCTAATACCCTTTGGGCAGACATCGACACTGTAAATACTCTGCCTTTTACCTTTCCCTTTCCTGCCACAGATGCATGTGTTGTTGACTGTAAATACTCTTTACTTTTTAACCTTCTACTTTTTTTTGAGCTTTCAGCCACTGACGTGTTGCTTGACTTCAAAGGTAAAAATAAAGAACGGAAACTGGAAAAGAGAAGAAAAGCCTGCGAAATTAGGAAGGCACAGGTTGGTGAATCATCTTACTCGGATTCGATCGAGTTGGGGTTAATTGTGTGCGTCTCCCTGTGTACGTTAGATGGTTAATGGTCATAAATAAGAGGGTACAACAAGGATGGTGCAAGTCGGACAGTGCCATAGCTGCAGAAGTCACACTTCAAAATTTTAGTGGTATCCTATCAAATTTCTTGCTTTGTAAATGGAACCTAAACGGTTTGGGTCGACAAAGAGATAATGCGTACGGTCTCTACTCACTAGTAAGTGTATATTTTGATTGCTCCGTAAATCATTGCAAAGACACCGTCATTTGTCCTGAGGACAGAGAAAACCTTCAATTTTAAGAGGGTGCTTGTATTAGCTACAGCTAATGATTTTTGTCTAAAATAAATAAGTAGAAGGAGGGCGCAAGTGGCAGGGGAAGCGAGGGAGAGATGCGTGCGCGAGGTGAGAGTAAGAGGAGTGGAGTGTGTGACGCTTCCTGACCCATGCCTTATTTTCGGAGCAAGAGAAATGGAGAAGCCATATGTTTATATTAATTTTTGGCTTCTCTAACTTGAAACCAGAAATAGAAACCAATACGAATGATTAATTCAGCATTGATCTTGTCTTGATTTCTTGTAGAAAATGCAGTGTCTGTTCTTTTGGGCTACAACTTCAGGTTTTTAGTTGAATTTTTTGGTTTTTGGCTATTCGTGAAAGAGAGTACGGAGAGAGACACCTACATGCTATTTTGGCTAATCTAGATAAAGTCTCTACAGTGTTTATTACAATTAATTTATAAATCACGTCTTAAAAGATATTTTATTTGAAAGCTAACTATTGTAAAAAACTAAAAGTAAGATGATAAAAATGAAAAAGAACAGGCTCCACGTAGAAACTAGTATTCAGTTGCCGTGTTGTACATGCACGTAACGTGGCATGTGAACATCCATAGCCATGAGTGACTGTCATATGCTCAAGTTGATGACGCCATCATGCTATATCTACTACCTCACACATAAACTAGTGCCATCCCAAAAGGTTTGCTACTACGTTCTGCTCTTTAGCTTTCCCCCGAGTTTATCGCACACTAATTAAGCACGGACTTAGGCCCGTTTGTTGGAACGTGGGGATCCATACGACTCACAGCAGACCTCACCGTGTATTCATGTAGAAAAAGCGGTTTCCTGCAAAATTCTTATTTAGAATAAAAGGAATTTCACGGTAGGGTTGCCCTCTTGGACACGACGCATGGACATTGTACGGCGCACACAGTGATCGATCGAGTAGCAATTTCTTTTGGATTTTGAATTTTAACTTCTAGCTTCTTTAAAAATCAAAACAAATAGAATAGGTATTTAAGGTGGTGATCAGTTGGGCTTAAAAGCTCATGGCTTATGGCTAAAAACACTGTAGTTGGCTAAAAAAACACTGTAGCTGACAGAGCCTTATTTAACATAATTAAATTTAAAAATTTTAAAAATATAAAAAATATGTTAGCCTATTACGTATAATACAAACAAATACGGGAAAAAAAGAACCAGAAAAAAAGATCAACAAAAAACCAAAAGTTCAGAAAAAGACGAAATTTATGAATAGTGAAAAATAAGCTGGAAGCCAAAAGCTTAAACCCAATCGATCACTGCTAAAGCATATTCTCTAAAAGTATTTTTAAGTTTAAAATTATATACGTAGTCCGTATCAAAATCTCTACTATCTATTATGGTCTTAAAAGACATATTTTCAATCACAGTCCAAAAAAATTTATAATAATGAAGCACAGCCAAACCCGCACCATCACCGCCATAATTACCGCAGGACTGTAATCTGGAGACAACCGCGGGGGACCCCAAGCATTACTCCCCCGCCATAAATCCTCCTCCGCCGCGCCCCCCCTCCCTCCGCTACGCGTCCCCCACAAAACCTCCTCTTCTTCCACCCCCACTCCCTCTCCCCTGAGCTGTGTCATAGCTGTCCACCTCTCCCCACTCCACTCACTGCAAGAACTCATTCCCCAACAATCTGCTGCCAAATCTTCACCATTGCACTCACCAGTTTGGTTTTGGTTTGGTTTAAGCTAGTTTAATAAGTTTTGTTTTGGTGTTATGAGAGTGATGAGATGAGGAAGGTGGTGGTGCTGTTCCTCTGCTGCTTCGCCTTCGCCGGCGGCGGGGCTGTGGCGGCCAGGGAGTGGGGGGAAGGGACGGAGATGGCGGCGGTGGAGGTGGATCCCGCGTGGCGGTTCCCGAGCCCGCGGCTGCGGGACGCGTACGTGGCGCTGCAGGCGTGGAAGCAGCGCGCCATCTTCTCCGACCCCAAGAACCTCACCGCCGACTGGGTCGGCCCGGGAGTCTGCAACTACACCGGCGTCTTCTGCGCGCCGCTGCCGTCGTCGGGCGAGCTCGCCGTCGCCGGCGTCGACCTAAACCACGGCGACATCGCAGGGTACCTCCCGCCGGAGCTCGGCCTCCTCGCCGACCTCGCGCTGCTCCACCTCAACTCCAACCGCTTCTGCGGCCTCCTGCCCGACACCCTCCGCCGCCTCCGCCTCCTCCACGAGCTCGACCTCAGCAACAACCGCTTCGTCGGGCCGTTCCCGGCCGTCGTGCTCGACCTCCCGTCCCTCAGATTCCTCGACCTCCGCTTCAACGACTTCGAGGGCGGCGTCCCGCGGGAGCTCTTCGACCGCCCGCTCGACGCCATCTTCCTCAACCGCAACCGCCTGCGCTTCCAGCTCCCCGACAACTTCGGCAACTCGCCCGTGTCCGTCATCGTCCTCGCCAACAACCAGTTCGGCGGCTGCCTCCCAGCGAGCCTCGGCAATATGTCCGACACGCTCAACGAGATCATCCTCATCGACAACGGGCTCGACTCGTGCGTCCCACCGGAGGTGGGGCTGCTCCGGGAGGTCACGGTCTTCGACGTCAGCTTCAACTCCCTCGCCGGGCCGCTGCCGCCGGAGGTGGCCGGGATGCGGAAGGTGGAGCAGCTCGACGTCGCGCACAACCGTCTCTCCGGGACCGTGCCGGAGGCGGTGTGCGACCTCCCGCGGCTCAAGAACTTCACCATCTCTGACAACTTCTTCACCGGCGAGCCGCCGTCCTGCACGCGCGTCGTGCCTGCCGACGGCGACCGGCGCAATTGCCTCCCCAACCGCCCCGCCCAGCGCACGCCGCAGCAGTGCGCCGCGTTCTACTCCCGCCCGCCCGTCGACTGCGCCGCGTTCCAGTGCAAGCCGTTTGTGCCGACTCCGCCATTGCCGCCACCACCGCCACCCGCATACCCCGGCCCATTGCCGCCAGTATACCCCATCCCATACGCGTCGCCGCCGCCACCTCCGCTCTACCGATAATTTTTTACCAAGAGGAGCATTGTCACTTTCACTTTCCCTCCCTGCCCCCTCGCCGCCGCCAGGGTGGAAGAGGCAACCGAGCTCACCGTCACCAATGTACGTGGTCATTGTCATGCTTAGATTAGTAGTGTTCTTGATTGATAGCTACCATTGTAAAGAAGAGTAAGGTGCATATATCCCTCTTGGATTTTGCATGGTTGGTGTCTGTTCTTCTCCTCATCGTCGTCGATTCAATTTTGCGTCGTCGTCGTAGTAATGATGGTGAAAAGGATTGGAGGTTGGTGATGGGGGGAGTTTGGAGTTTGGAAGGAGGGAGCAATTCGAGCTTGGATTGATGGCTAATTGGGTTGTGAATAATAAACTGTTTGAGAGAGAGGTTAAGATGTTGTTGAAGAGAGGATTGGTTGGTGTGCACCGGGATGTGGGGTATATAGAGTGAAGCTTGATGAGTTCTTCAGTTAAGCTCCAGTTGAGAGTCAAGAGACAAGTTTTCAGATGAAGAGATTTGTCCTACTTAATTCCTTGTGTCACAGCTACTTACTGTTATTCGATTATTATTATGATATTTGGTTGGGATTCTTGGTGATTTTGATCTCTTGATTGTTGTCACTCTGTTCTTATGTTTTTGATGAGATAATGACATCTATACTATTGTCAGGTTGGTCTTTCTTCAAACTTCTGTTGCCTCTACTACCCCAGTTGCCATGATCTCATCTGAATTTGAGTTCCTTATCGATTGCATCAAGAATTAACTGTGATTTCCAAGCTCCCAAAGGTTGGTGAGCTGGAATATCTTTATCGACCAGAGACACAGAACATAGGCAATTTGATAGTCCAAAACCTGAAAAATACTTGTCTCGTGTTGATGTAGTTGGCGGTCCGATCCTACTATCTTAGATCTTGTTCACAGTTAGCACAATCCTGTTAACACGAAGGCGATCGTGCTTAGGCCCTGTTTGGATCCCATGGTCGGACTAAACTTTAGTTGGCTAAACTTTAGCCACTAAATTTTAGTCGAAGGTTCTGTTTGGATCATGTACTAATGGATAGGGCTAAAGTTTCAAAAAGACCATACTACTTCTCCTCGTTTCATGCGTCAGCCATTAAATGGGAGGTGAGAGACCAACATGCATGGGTAAACACATCTTTGTGCCTAAGAATCCAAAACTTTAGACCACTTTAGTTCACTTTGGTGGACTAATGGTCTAAAGTGTTTTTTAGGGGTTAGCTAAAGTTTAGATCTAACTTTAGACCACCTATTTGGAGACTTTAGATCTAAGGCCCCGTTTGGCACAGCTCCACCACCGGCTCCTGGAGCTGTTTGG
Organism: Dendrocalamus sinicus; assembly: GCA_036346575.1. Lineage (NCBI taxonomy): Eukaryota > Viridiplantae > Streptophyta > Magnoliopsida > Poales > Poaceae > Dendrocalamus > Dendrocalamus sinicus. The sequence continues at coordinate 4,841,883 of CM070653.1, read as the reverse complement.
AGCTGTTTTGTGCCAAACGGGGTACAACAAAATAGCTCCACCCAAGGAGTCCCTTAAAACCTGCTGAGACAAAAGTAGCTCCTTGGGTGGAGCTGAAAAAAGTAGCTTCACCCAGCTCCACTTGTGAAGTAAAAAAAACAGCTCCACTTGTGAAGTGGAGCCGTGCCAAACGGGGCCTAAACTTTAGTAACTAAACTTTAGATGGAGGGATCCAAACAGGGCCTTAGTATCCTGATCACACGAATATGATCATACAAAGTAATTTGTATCTAGATCCTGACAACTTTGATTCTAAATTTCTAATACGTGCCTTGGAGGCGTTAATCGCCGTGGTTAGAAGCTGTAGTCAGCGCTAACTGCACTGGTAAGCCTTTGATTCTTTAGAGGGGAAAAAGCACGAATTGGTTTGTTTACTAGGTTCTAATCGTTGAGGAATCCTCGCTGGTGAGTACAGTTCAAACGATTTTTTCTATACAATAGAGATGGATTAAACATAGATAATATGAAAATAATAAAAGATTGAATACAGAGAGATAAGGGCTCCTTCTTTATTGCCTTTTCTTTTCAAGAAGTATAAGTGATTATAATTAGGACCCTCTATTAATAGACTAAGTGGAGGGTGCTCACCAATGGGCTGGGCTTGCAGGCCTATGCCCAGGTTTCCTAACACTCCACCTTGGGCACTCATCCGACAAGGTTATGCCTCATCAAAACTTCATAAAAACTTAGTGGGAAAATTTTAGATAAAGAGTACATGATACGTGTTATGTTGTGTTGCACGAATTGCCTCATTAAAAACCTTGGCCGATAAACTACAAGAAAACTTGTCAAGGGAAAAAGAATACAATTCACTTAATTTCATTTAATCTACAGGATTTATTCTTTGAGTACTCGATCTTTATGATCAAGCTTTAATAGTGAACTCGAGAAGAATCTTCTCCTGAGTTTTGCACTTCTCTAATTCTCATCATTCCAATGCCACGTATACACCTTTTAAAATTAGATGCTGGAAGTGACTTAGTGAATAGATCTGCAAGATTTTCACATGACTTAGTATGCAGTATCTTAATTTCGTTCACCTTCTGCAATTCATAAGAATAGAAGAACTTGGGGGTTGATATGTTTCGTAAGATGGCTCTTCATGTAACCCGTCTGTATTTATGAAACATAAGCTGCATTATATTCATAGATAATTGTGGGAGCTTGCAAGATATTCAGTCCACATGACTACTGAATGTGGTGAAACATTCGTCGAAACTAAGTACATTCTCATGCGGCTTCATACAATGTTATGATTTCTGAGTGATTCGTTAAAGTTGATACAAGACTTTGCTTAGATGATTTTTATGAAATTACGGTTCCACCACATCAGAATACATAGCCTATTTGTAACCTAGCTGTATATGGGTCTGACAGGTACCTGACATCTGCATAGCTAGTCATATTCAGGTCTTGGTTCTTTCTATAGAATAGTCTAAGATCTTTGCTTCCTTGGAGGTATCGGAAGATGCCCTTTATTCTCTGCCAATTTCTTTTGGTAGGTTCTGCATTATACCTTGCTAATAGGTTTACGACAAATGCAATTTCCTGTCTAGTGCAGTTTGCTAAATATATAAGTGCTCCTATTGCACTAAAGTATGGGAATTTTAGTCCTAGGACTTTCTCTCCCTCTTCTCTAGGTTAATACGGATTCTTATCTTACTGTAAAGATATCCCATCATCGATACTTTTGCTGAGTACACTTTTTCAAAGCCAAACCTTTCTAACACCTTTTGGGTTTATACGGACTGGTGTACTAATATTCCTTTAGGGACATGCTCAAGCTGCAAGCCTAGGCAATATTTGGTTTTACCAAAATCTTTCATTTTGAATTTTGACTCCAATTAAGAACTCGCATCTTTTATATCTTCCAAGGTTCCGATGATATTCAGATCATCTACATATACTGCGATTATACAAAATTAATTCTGAGATTGTCGTATAAATACGCAGGGACATCCTCGTTCATGTAGTCTTTCTTACATAGAAAGTCACTTAAGCTATTATATCACATCCTGCCTAATTGCTTAAGTCCGTACAATGATTTCCTAAGTTTCATACTGTACAGATTTCTATTTGTTCTGTCTTGGTTCGAGACAGGGATGCCTTCAGGCACCTTCATATAAATATCCGAATCCAAGTTTTCATAAAAGTATGTAGTTACCACACCCATCAATTTCATTTCTAAATTCAAGTTTACTGCCAATGAGATTAAATATCTAAAGATAATGCCACCCATGACCGGGGATTAGGTTTCTTCATAATCAACCCTGGACGTTAAGTGAAATCTTGTGCAACAAGCCTTACTTTATATCTTACAACTTCCTTTTCTCATTTCTTTCGAACAAATACCCACTTATACCCTACGGGGTACATACGGGGATGCATGAGGCTTACAGGCCCAAACAACTCTCTTTTATTTAGAGATAATAATTTAGTTTCTATTGCCTTCTTTCAATCCTCCCAATCTTATCTTTTCTTACATTTAGCGAGCGATGTAGGCTTTGGATCAAAATTGATGATTGCGGTAATTTTCTTTACAAAATAAATATCAACATTGATTGCTATCTTATTCATGGATTCTCTTGTGTACACATAGTTTATAGTTATTTTTATCATGGGTTGATTCTTCTAGTGCTTCTACTTGCTCACCGCTCCTTCTAGTTGCGGGGGAAAGTCCCTTTGGTTTTTCAGTTTCTATGTGTGCACGCACATCCATGTTGATTTCTCCCTTCGCGTGAATGTTCAAATTCGATATGCCTTTTTCTGAAGGTGCCATACTGGTGCCAAGTCTCAGCTGGATCCCCTTCTGCTTCTTGGGAACTTCAGTGATTGGCTTTGTTAAGTCCTTATCCTTTTTCACCAGACGTCCCCGGTTACTTGGGATTCGAGAGGCTGGAGTTCTTGTCCTTTTGTTCTAAGGCCTCTGGACGGGATTAGGGATACCTTCGACTTTCTTTGGTATTTCAACTCTCTCTGGTGCATTGAGTACCAGCACATGCAACTTGGTCACGCTCTTTAAATTACTAAAGTGGTCAGGCAGTTGGTTTGCTAATGCTTGTAAGTTAATGATTTTCTAGACTTCTCTATTTGCTTCACTAATGCGTGGGTTATGTGCGTGGATTTCCATGGCTTGTCACGTAATTTCTCGATATTTTTCATTAAGGGGTTGATTTCCTCCCCCTAATGTCGGGAAACTATCCTCATCAAATATACTATCAGCAAAATAGGCAGTATACAAATCTCCTATCATGGGGTCCAAATATCTGATTATGGATGCTGTCTCATAACGAACGTATATCTCAGACTTTCGGAGAGGGCATATTGCAGTATGCTATGGAGGAGGTATAGGTACATAAACCTTGCAATCAAATCTACGGAGATGAAAAATTTTTGGTGCTGACCCTAGCGCTAGTTGCATTGGTGAATGAATGTTATATACTGTTGGTCTAAAGTTGATGAGAGTTGCTGCATATAGGACTGTGTGTCCCCAACATGTAGTTGGTTAATTACAATTCTATAAAAGCGGTTGGGAAATAAATTTACTTCTCGTAATTAATGCTTCTGCTAATCCATTCTGAGTGTGGACATGAGGTATGGAATGCCCAACTTTAATTCCCATTGCCATGCAATAATCATCAAATATCTTTGAAGTAAATTCTCCGGCATTGTTCATTCTGACGGACTTTATATGATGATCAGGGAAATTATTTTTAATTTGAATTATCCACGAGATTAGCTTTGCAAAAGTGTGGTTCTCCGTGGATAATAAATATACATGCGACCATTTCGAGGAAGCATCGATGAGCACCATAAAATATTTAAATGGCCCTAACAGTGGCTGTATAGGACCGCAAATGTCTCCTTGGATGCATTCCAGGAATACAGGGACTTCATTCTTCACTTTCAGAGTAAAAAGTCTAGTAATTAATTTTCTGGTGGCACATGCAGGGTACACAAAATCTTCATAATTCGAGAAATTCTTTACATCAATATTATGTTCTTGTGAATTATTAATTATATTTCTCATCATCCTAAGACCTGGGTGACCTAATCTATCAGGCCAGAGACAGAAGAGTTCATAGCTTCCAAATATGGTTTTCAGGACAGTATAGGCTGCGGGTGCCTTAATATTAGTGTAGTATAGCCCAGATTCGAACGAAGGAAGCCTTTCTAATACTCTCTTCCCACTTGCTTCATGCTTTGTAATAAGTAGGTATTCCTTATCATACTCTTCTTCAGTTTTAACGTGGAAACCGTTAGCGCAAATTTCTTTGAAACTTAAGAGAGTTCTAGTCAATTCTTGGTACAATAAGGCTTTTGAATGACCAAAGTTGTGCCCATTGGAAGTATAATTGTGGCTCTTCCTGAGCCTATTATGTAAGCATCACTACCAGCGATTATTGTAAAACTGCCAGTATTCTTGCTAATCGACTAAAAGAATTTTGTCTCTCTCAAGATGGTATTCATTGTGCTGCTATTAACTAAGCACACTTTCATTATAGGGCGCCACACACATTCTAATATAAAGTACTTTATTAATATGTGGTAGGAGATAATCAATACATAAATAAAATACTTCAAATATAAGAACATGTCATGCTATTCTTGACTGAATGAATGAATTAATATCATCCAACCATCATGGTAAAATTGTTTGAGTACCTTTAATACACCACACATTAAAATAAATGACAATTAAAGTCTAAATGCATTATATGTATTAGACTAAATCTGCTAGGAAACTAGAGACTTCAGCTGCTATCTTTTCAGGGGTGAGATGCTCTTCCTGGGAGATCATGGTGGCGGCGGCTGCAATGTCAAGGGAGGGTGCTGCTGCAGGAGTGGAATCAACCTTCATTGGTACAGGCAGCTGCTCAGAATTCTCCCCCTCAATGAAGGCAAAGTCGGTTCCATATTGCCCTTTGCCGTCCTTCTTCTTCTTGGCCTGGAAGGCATTGACGATGTGTTGTGTCTTTTTTACAGATCCGCGATCAATGCCCCCATTTGCCGCACTTATAGTAGGTTTGGTCTTGCTGACCAAAGGGCTTGTCTTCCCGCTTTGGTTTGCTGGCCTTACTCTCTTGTGGAGTATGTGACTTGCCTTTCTAGACTGTAGCTTTACCTTTCCTTTTTCCTTTTCTTCATTATAGGCTTTCACATTTTGTAGCTCCTAGCGTTGGCCTCACGGCCAGCGGAGCTCCCAGGTGGTTGTGCAACAAAGTTTTTGTGAAGAACTTCATCTTGAGCCTCTGCAACCTGCATAATATTAATCAATTCAACATACTCTTTATAACCGTCTTGACGATAGTTGCACACAGATTGCGCTGCACTAGGGTGGAAGGTTGAGATGGCCTTCTCCATCTTCTGCTCATCTGTGATCTGCCTACCACAGAGTTGAAGACTGGTGCAAATTCTGTGTAGAGCAGAATTGTACTTTACAACCATCTTGAAATCAGCAAATCTCAATCGGATCCATTCCTGCTCTGCTTGAGAAAGAATGGTGTACTTTAGCTTCTCGAACTGGTTCTTTAGTACAGTCCATAATGCTAGCGCGCTCTTCTCTACCATGTACTCATTCTTGAGAGTGTGATAGAGGTGGTGCCTGAGGAAGTGAAGTGCCTGATCATTTTCCTCAGGTAATTGTTTGGCTGATGCACTAATCCCAATGGCAGCGCGAATCTTCTTAGCTCCAAGTACAATCTCGATATCAAAAACCCAAGTCAAGTAGTTTTGGCCATGCTAGGCCAGCTCCTCGAACTCCCAGTTTATGATGCCTATCATCTACATGTGCATAAAAGAATATACAAGTTTGTTGTAGTTAAACATGCATGAAATAAATTGGACAATGGTACAAAAGGTTCTTGTAATGTTCTAGAATTTTCTATGCATTTTTATAATTTTATTGTTAATTTCTATGATTAAAGGCAATTTAAATAATTACAATTAATCAAAATAGTAAGTAAATACAACACGAACAGAAAGTAACAATAACAGTGCTAATCATGCTTCAAATGTTAAAAACAATTTAAAATTTGCATTTCTGAGAGACCCTTTTATGCTGGAATATGAATTTTCAACGAATTCTGCAATTTCCAAGGGTTTATTCGCAAATTTTCAATTTTGAGAAAATTTTTCACACAATTTTCCAATTTTTGAGGGCCCTTTTACAAATTTGGCCACTGGCCCTCCTTCCACTTTTTTCGTTTTTACCTTTCCTCTTTTCGGCCGGGGCCCCTTTTTTCTTTCTTTTCCGGCCCAATCCGACCTAGGCCCATGGCCGACCGATAAAGGGGGGAAGGGGTAGGGTTTCCCTACCCTTGTTCACACACACACTACGGTGGCATGTTTGAGCGTGCGACGGAGGAGGCGTTCAAGCTGGCGGCGGGGCAACGCGTGCTGCCGGTGGCGCGGGGCCGAACAACAGCGACGGCCATGCAGGGCTGAGCGGTGGTGCTCAAGTGGGATGATGATGGCAGTGGTCCGACGTGGCTGCTGGACAGCGCAGCGGCGGTCCGGTAGGGCTACGTGCTAGCGTGGTGGCAGACCAACACAGCTGTGGGCTAGCATGGCGGAAGGGCGGTGCGCCTACGAGCGTGCTGCCGTATGCGGATGGCGCAGCAGCTCGGGTAGATGCGACGTGGCTTTATGCCGGTGATGACGTGTAACGTTGCACCGGTGCCTTATACGAGAGGCGGATGGCGGCGGATCGCCCAAGAGCCGCGCGGTAGCGATGGCAGCGCAGCCATGTACAGGTGGTGTGGCACGTGCTGGCGATGCGGCAGCATGCTGGCGGCGTGGCACAATGGTGTGTACGGGTGGCATGCACGGTCGTGATCGCGTGCAAGCAGCATGGCTTCGGCTGGCGTGCGACATGGAGTTCGGCCATGTTCAGGCAATGTGGGTCGTGGTGGCTCGGCGGTGTAGCCTCATGCGGGAGGTGCGACGGCACAGTGCGATGTAGCTCAGCCGCATACGGGTGGCGAGGCGCGGCAGTCCGACAGTGCGGCCCTGTGCAGGCGGCACAACGGCCATATGAGCGTCGCGTCGCGTGCAAACGGCACGGCTGTACGTTGTTTTTCAATCTAAAGTGCAATCAACATCTACTCTTTATGCAAATCTACCGATCGGGTTGGCCAGTGACTTCTAAGTCTACTCGTGGTAGATTAGAGCAGATTTGCATCGTGGAAAATAGTCTAGAAACAAAAATTTGCAGAATTAAAGCAATATAGATAGGTAATGTTATTTGTGAACGATTACCTTGCGATCCACCAAAGCAATTCGTGTTGATAACGTATTGAGGAACTGTCGCTGGCGAGTCCACTCCGAGCGATTCCTCCTATGCAATAGAGATGGATCAAACATAGATAATGTGAAAATAATAAAAGATTAAACATAGAAAGATAAGGGGTTCCTTCTTCTTTATTGCCTTTTCTTTCCAAAAGATACAAGTGATGGTAATTAGGACCCCCTATTTATAGACTAAGTGGAGGGTACCCACCAATGGACTGGACTTGCAGGCCCAGGCCTAGGTTTTCAAACACTTATGCAACCCTTTTGGCGGTTAAGCATGCTTCTTACTTCTAGACCCATTCTGCTCTGCGATTAAACTGGCTCTAGTCAGGACTATGGTTTGAAGCATGCTATTATCTAGTGGGGTTTATCTCTAACAAGAATGATTACATCACCTCTTGATATTGATAAAGAAACCGCCATTTGCAAATGATGGATATTTTATTTTGTGCTAAATTTCTATAGAATTCCTGTGTTCCAGACTGCCATTTCCCTATTTTTCTAATTTTCATATGAATTGTATTAGAGAATTAGCTATGACGAGGATTTTCTAGTGCTACTCATCCTTTAAGGCTTATAATCAAACCTGTCGATATACTAAGTCTACTGACCAGAGGCAACTACAATGCGTCTTTCTGTTCTATTGCTTACTTAGTACATTGCATTACTAAGAAAGCAGTCGAGCTAGGAGAGATACGTCCACTCTACAAATAAGAACAAATAACACAGACTTTATTACTATTAAAGGTTAGTTTTTATATATCCAAAAAAATGTGAATACATGTTACATTATAGCTAACTACTCGTTGGAGCCTCTCAACTGGCCACTGTCTGACGGAGACCCAACTTTCATCTTATCAACAATCTTGTTCCCGAAAGGTTTTACTTATTCAAAGAACTTTGTCGCTTCTTCCTCCGAGCAATTGAATTCTACTTCGAACGGATGAAGATTGACATAAGAGTTGGATGCCTTAAGCTTTGCTAAGGCAAAGATGACTCTATCTACAGCAGTGTCTCTTATGGCCTGTTCGTGGTTGCTCCTTGAAGTGGCCAGCAGGTTTCGAAGGATTTTGAGTTGTTGACCAATACAATTCACCTTCTCAGTAAGTGCTTCCGCGCCTATCTCGGCGTGCATGTTGTTGAAAAGAAGGATCTTATCTTGAAGATTTTCTTAAATGTCCTTCTTTCTCTCCTTCTCGATACAAAGAGCCTTTCTGAGTTCTTAAAGATTTAAAACTTGCTCTGCACGAGTAGCTTACAAGTCAGTTAAGACAAGTTCAAAATATAACAAACTGGTCGGATAAATGATCAACTACCTTGGTTTTTCTCCACGTGAGCCTCGATCACTTCCTTGTGCTTAAGGACACTGTCATTAAATCTGATCAATTAGTCTTTAATCAACTGGTCCTTGGCTTTAGACGCCTCTTCTAGCTTTAGAATGACAGCTCCCTTGGCCTTCGCTTCCTTTTCAAGATTTTTGAATTCTGTCAACCACGACAAGGAAGGAAATAAGAAAAAAAGAAGATGTCATCCTCCCGAGTTAGCTCTGGCGATCCTCATGGCGATTCCCCTAGCCTCTAATCCTTGTCGGCATTGCCTTTGCCTCACTAGACTTCCAGTTACTCTTCTTCCTAGTGCGTTCCCCCTTCGTCGGGGTATTGGGTCATGCCCTTCTCTGATTAGGACTTTTCCTTGGGCCAGCGTTTTGAAGGCTTCATTGCCTTAAGGTTTGGTTCAATGGTTCACCTACCCCAGTCCTCAACTTTAGGATTTCTCCTGCTCACCATATTCTCTCACTTTACCTTTCATCTATATGAAGTTTCAGTGGGCAGCGTGCTTCAGTGTTACCTAGGGGGTGAACCCTTGGGTTTTAGGTCAAAAGGGCTTATGATTTTGGTTTTCAGTTTTCTGTGGCTTCTAAGCAAGTGGGTATTTGAATCCGTGGCCTTAAGAGCCGTTCTACCAAGCACTTCACTATCCACTTTCATCTCTGGAGGGATAGAGGAGCAAATTTCCGTAAAGATTATCATCTCAGGCTTTTCGAGCATCAGAATAAATGGACGATGGTGTCATCTCACAAGAAAAATCAGTCAAAAGGCTACCCCAAAGTTTAAAAGATAGTATCTTTTGCTGAGCAATCAATGGTTTTGGAAAAAATCATCTTTGGTCAATATTGGAACCATTCTGGTGCAAATTCTTTCTTCATCTTCCTTCAAGCCATTCTCGGTGATGGCCTTTGGTTCCTATTCCAGTCATCATCGCCTCCCCAAGCTGGAGATTTCGAATTCCAAATGGGCTCTACCCTTGCAGTCTGTGCCTGCTTTGGGCGATGGTGATTACAAGGCAACATCTTATTCTCGTTGTCTGCAATTGGGACACTTTGCATTTTCTTGCATTAATCAAATATGCTGTTGGGCTTGCTTCAATTATGGCCATAGAGCTTAAATTTGTTTATCTTCGTGTTCGCTTGCTAATAAGAAGTGGGTTCTTGCTCTTCGTCCCAACAGGCCCAAGAAAGAGGTGGGAATTCTCTTGGCCTAGCCTGGACAACGGGCACTTCTTCCCATGCAACCGCTGATTCATCTCCCCTTGCTTCATTTCGCCCCAACTCCTCACTCACAGAGCAACTCCTCGCTAGAACCCTCTCTGCCATCCTCCTCCCTCCCCAATGGCCAACTTCCAGGTGTTGAATCCAGGTAGATTTCTTCCGGCGGGCCTTTTCGTTGAGGATGGAGGCCAATTTTGTTTATCGTGGGCAGACTTGGTTCTTCAAGAGTCACTGCAACTCCAACACGAAGATTAGGCCATTGTGACTATGGTCTCGGCCCCTTAGGATGAAGACATTGCGCAAGCGGTGATGGACATTAGGGACTTCATCCAAGGGGCCTTGAAATCCATGTGGTAATGTGCTCTCCCCACCTACTAGGTGTCGGAATTTTCCAACTTAGCCTAGCTATTTAGCGTGACATGTTGATCTTTGGGAACCCCCACCATTTGGATGATCTTCACGAGATTAAATTCCATCGGTATAATGAGGCCATCAACTAGAGAGGGGCTAATTTTGCTCGAGTGGGTTGGATCATGTTCCTAGGTTTCCCGCTGGATCTTCTCAACCACCACTCCATCGCTCATGCGGTTTCTTCCTTTAGTAAGCTCTTGGAATGGCATTCAGGAGACATGATTAAGGGTAGCATTCTTGTCAAGGTCCTCTACCCTTCGGTTGAAATAGTCCCTAGGAACCTGGTCTTGAAAACAAGTGAAAATTTGGGGGCGCAGAGAATCTTGGACAATCCAAGTCTTTGTCCTCAACTCGGATTTCCCAGATGCTGGGCTGTAACATCCCAAATTTTTGCTAAAAAAATAAAAATTAATTAAAAAAATTTAAATTAAAATAAGTATTTTTGTGCCTAAATTTTAAATTTGGATTTGCCCTGGATTTCTGTTTTTGAAAAAGCTGGATTTGAAAAGTATTTTAAATGAAAACCTAAAATTATTATTAAATAATATGATATTTTGATTTTATATAAAAATTCTATGTCAAATTAAAAATTTGGAGTTATTTGGAGTTTATTTGGGTTTTCTGAGTTTTCAGGAGTTTAAAATGTATTTTTGAATTTAAAAAGTATTTTAAAATATGAAAATTAAGTACCAACATTAGTTGGAAATATTTTTATTAAGTTCCAAATGTCTCCAGGAAGTTCTAGGAATTGTTCTGGAATTTTTGGAGGTTATTTGGTATTTTTCTGAGGCTTAATGAGATTCTTAGCCTTTTCTGAAAAATCAAAATCAGAAAATAAAATTCAAAATCCCCCTTCCCCCTTTGGCCGCCACATGGACGGCCAGACTGCCGGCCACATCGCCTTCATCCGGTCGTCGCCTCCTCCCGCCTACCCCTCCTCCGCGCTTGCCACGTGGCTGGCCCCGAACCGCCCGATGCGCGCTCCGACCCATCGGGCCCGTCCGCCCGAGCTTCACCCTCGGCCACCCGATCTCCCCTTTCTCCCATCTCAGCCGCCCGCGCCCTTCTCTCTCTGCGCCCCCAGCCCCATCTGTGGGCGCACCTCCCCTCCGCCTCCCTCTCGCTACGTGTGGGCCCCGCCCGTCAGGGCCTTCGTCTCCCCCGCCTACTCCTACCTCGCGCCGCCGCCGCCCGCAACCACTCCTTCGCCCTACCCGGCGCCCCCCCTTTTCCCCGCGTGCGCCGCCCACTCGGCCACCTTCTCTCCCGCACGACGCGCACCACTTCCGCCCTCTCCGCGCCCCATCTCCCCCAATCCTCTCGCAACCGCCGCCATGACCCCGTCTACTCCGGCGAGCAATTCCCAGCTCCCCGTTGCCCTCTGCCCCCTATAAAAGCCTCCCCGGCCTCCCCTCACTCCGCACCACCTTCCCCTCCACTCCCCTCTCTCCCCCGGCCGCTCCACCGCCGCCGCGCCGTGCTCACCCGCCTCCGCCGCTGACAACAACGGCGAGCAATTGCCGCCGCGTGGCCCCTCCCCGCGCCCGGCTGACACCACCTCCGGCTTCCCCGCCTCACCGCCGAGCCCGTGCGCCTCTTCCCCGGGCTCGAACGCCGCCGGAGAGTCGTCCGCGCCGCCACCCTTCGCCACCGCCCGCGCCCGCCTTCTCCGATGTCGCGGCCTCACCGCCGAAGCCCGTATCCTCTCTCTCTCTCGGCGCCGCCGCGTTCGTTCCGGCGAGCTCCTCGCTCGAGCTCCTCCCCGCCGGCACCATGCCACGTCAGCGCCGACGGTGATGTGGCTGCTGACGCGGCCGCCACGAGGGCACCACACGGGCACCCGGCTGCCACGCAGGCCGCACCCCGCGGTCCGTGCCACCTCAGCCACCGCCTCCTTCCGTGGGCTCGGTCCATGGACCTGGGCCCACATGTCAGTGGCATGCCCGAAAATTCAAATCTCTGCCGACGTTAGCATTGCGTCATAAAGAGCTTTTTCTTCAGAAAAATAATTCAGCCGAATAATAAAATCTCTGCTGACGTAATAATTCAGATTTTCCTTTAGGAAAATAATTCCAAAAATCCTCTTTTTCCATTTTCTCTCTTTTTAAATTTCTCGGAGCCCGTTCTCCTTCGTCCTAACTCCGATTGAGCCCATTCAAATTTCTAAATTCATCAAAAATTTCTCTCTATCCATTTCTAGCCTCAATTCATATATTTGAAGTAAATTTGAATTTAATTTGAATTCATTTGAATTTGGTGGGTTATTTTCGCGTGTAGACTTCGACGATTCGGGAAATTTCTTCAACGAAGATTCAAGCCAATTTGAAAAGCAAGGCAAGTCACACTCCTTGATCATGTTGATCCCAGTTTTCAAATAAAATTATGTTATTTTAAACTATATTGCATGCATATTTATATGACAAACCCTTTTCACATAAAATGATAAACTTTTCAACTGTACTCTTGACTTTGGTGAGTCAAGGAGGTTTATGAATTATTTTGAAAACAAAATATAAAACTGGTTTATACTTAGGCAATTGGTTAGACTGGTGGGTGCAGGCATGCCCTGTTGGTTGGAGCCGCAGTGGTTGATTGTCGTGCACGGGGGTATGTGGTTGGGCCTAAGTCAGATTAAGGACCGGTCTGTGAGCTACTGTTGCAAAGCCCTAATCGTACTACCACATGGCTGGTATGGGACAGCCCTGGCTGAATAATTTGCAAAGTCCCAACCTGAGTCAAGTTGTAGGTTGAAAGTGAGCGTGGTTGGTGCCATGTGAAGTCTCACTTGGGCGAGAGTGGTTAAGCCATGAGAAGTCTCGTCTAGGCTCAAGAGGGGTCCTGGTCCGTGGATTCCTTCATCGGGTGAAACCTTAGAGTTGGCTCGACCGTGTTGAAGGCTTTGCATTGTAAAGGCCTTGTCACGACTCCTCGCCGCACACCTAAGGAAGTGTGTAATCGCGTGGCAATATGGGATGATCGTGTCTTGTGGGTAAAGCTGTACAACCTCTGCAGAGTGTATAATCTATCCTGGATAGCCATGCCCACGGTCATGGGCATGCTGAGTAAAAGTTTTTCATGGATTAGACTTTGTTTTTCAAAAATGTTTTTGAAAACCTTGTGGATGGATGGAATCCACGAGAGATGAAAACCTTGTGGATGGATGGAATCCGTGAGAGATTGAAATCTGGTGAATGGATGGAATTCATCAGAGTTACGCAGTGAAAGCGTGTGGATGGATGGAATCCATACGTGAGCTTTTGGAAAAGATGGTCTGGGTGGGATGCCTGTGGATAGGTTGGTGTTTGGTCGGAGCCGGCACTGACGGTATTATTTTCGATTACAATATTGTTTTTACTTACTGTATTAAATTCAGCAATTTCAATCTATTTACTGTATTTCTTAAATGCTGTTTTATGCAAACTAACCCTATAAGCCTTCCATTGAAACCTTTATCATTATGGTGCATTTTCCGTGTGACTTGCGGAGTACAAGTTTGTACTCACTGTGCTTTTTCCACACAGAGGAAGATGAAGTCGACTACGGTGAAGATCTGGACGAGTAGGCCGCGTCTTACTGTCGTTTGCCTGTGGGCAGGCTTGGGCTTCGCTACTTATCAATTTGCTTCCACAGTTATTTCTTTTATTTATCTTTGCCAATGGGCGTTGATGTAAAGACTTGGCCATAAGGTCGTACCTTTTATTTAATATAATCAGTCATTTGTACTTGGTATTTATCTTTGTTGTACTGTGTGCACTAGCTGATCCTGGACTAGTGCGATTTACACAGAGGATCCAGAAGTCGTTACTCCGAGTTTCGACATGGGCTAGGAGCTGAAGACCTCCCTGAAAGCCTGTTTAATCCTTACCAAGATGAAGCTCAGAACCCCCAAACAAGCTGGCTTTTGCTACCCCTCTCAGGATGATCAATGGGGGCAGTGGGAACCTCAGTAGCAAGCATTGGGAGAATGGGATCACCTACTAATTGATCAAGCAATGCAACCTCAAGAATTTGCTTTTGTTTCTTCAAATCCTATTATCAATGTGGAGTTGTCGGATTCAGACCCTCAACAAGCAATAGAGGACTCATCGCAAGCTCACAATGCTAGCACCCATTTGGAAATAACTCCTGTTGGTTTTGAACCTTGTCCAGCTACTGCTGTCACCAAGGGGGTTGTCGGACGTTCAGGTCCTCAGGCCTGCTTTCTAAAGCTACTTCAGTCTGTTGCTCTTTAGGCTTCCTTCTTCTTCCTGGGGTTGGTCGCTATTTTCTCATCGGTTCATCTCGACGTTTCCCAAGCTCAGGCTCAAGAGATCCTGGTTCCTAACATTTAATCCAGAGGCTCAGCTACCTTGGGGTCCCTTCGAAGAATTATCCTTAGACAGTTTCTTAGTTCAGCCGTGAGCGAGGAATTCTGCAAGGTGCAATTCGTTCACTGTCTTCATTTCAACCAGGTTTGGTCGTCAAGGCACATCCTTGGTCCGCATTGAGGAGATCCTTGAACAACCTGATGATGCCACAGCTAGGATGGACTCCTGTTAGATTGAGGAGGCCAACTAGAGGGGGTGAATAGGCGGTCTAAAAAATCTTCTTCTAATTAATTATCAAGTTCTATTTGGCTGAACCAAGCAAATAATGCAAAAACTTAACTCAAAAAGGTTTAGCACAAATAACGCCTAAAACAACCAGGTTCACCTAAGTGCACCAATAAGATAAACTTATGTCAATGTTTGCAATCGTAGGATGACAAGCAATCAATTTAATTCAATAAGTGTAAATTGCTTGAACGTAAATTGAGTACAAGAAAATAAATCACAATTGACACGTTTGCTTTTTACCATGGTGTTCGGAGACATGCCGGTCTCCCCTAGTCCATGTTGAGGTTAGGCCAAACAAATTGCACCGGTTCTATGAATTAAGCCGAAACATCTCAATCCACTAGTGGTAGCTCTTTCTTGCTCCGGATAGGTGAGCTCCAACCTTCAGAACTTTCCCGAGTCTTCTTACAACCTTCTTTGAGAAGATCATCATGCACGACACCTCCAACGCCATCTAGGAGTCGACAAACTCCAAGAGTAATAAGTCAAGCCCCTTACTTGACTCTCACAATGTGCAACGGATGCACACTGATCAAATGGATACACAATCTACCTCTAGATGCAACACATGCAATCTAGAGCTTTCCTCCTTACTCACAAAGTGTAACACACACAATTGAGAGCAGGGCGTCACATTAGCTCAAGAGAGTGAAATGGAGTGCTAAAAGTTATTCTCCAACCGGTCACAAGGGGGTATATATACCCCACACCTCAAAACTAGCCATTGAGACAGAAAATCAGGATTTTCAGAAGTACCGTGAAGTGTCGTAGGCAAATGACCAGTACTTTCACTCCCCTCAGCAATGGTAAAAAAACTAGACATTGCAGGCAAAAATTCAGTAGTTCCGTTGTGCAAAGTCCGGCATTACCAATCATCGGAAGTACCATAGCACCCGTGCAGAACTACTGATTTCCTCGGGGACGAGAAGACTCCACACATATGATGCTAATAATGTTGTTGACTTGCCATAATTCTTTTGTGGTTCTATTTTACTTGATGTCATCTTACAAATGTAGAATTGTTGTAGATGTGTTGAAACCTAAATCTTATGTTGTAGGCTTGCCTATTGAAACCTAAATAAATTTTGTGTGAATGTTATGGCATTGCTTAGAGCTGGTATGTTGGATAGTCTACAGATAGAAGTTCCCATTACTAAATGCTAGTCATTGATATCCTTGAGTTAAGCCTCAGTGTATTCACACACAAAGTATCTGTTGACTGTTTGAGATGCTGGATTTTCAAATAACTAATTTCGCAGGAAATGGATAGGTTGAGCTAAGAATTTTCAGACTTGTTTATAGCTAGACAATGTTGAATTCAAGACTTTGCTTGGTAGTCTTCAAAATCAAGACCTTTCATGTTTCCTGATGTATGCATGGCAATATGGCAGTTTCCTTGCGGGTTGAATGGTATTTCTAATTATGGAGATGATTTTTTGTGTGGCTGCCAATGCACTTGTAATCATGAATGTGTAGTAGTTGTTACCATCTATTGATGTTTGTTGTTCTCTATGTTGCTAAATGCTAATGAAGCATGTACTAGTTCACTGCAAAGCATACCTTATCTGCTACTTTGTTACTATTTGTTTGCCTTTCCTGTATGGCCAAGTGTGTTCTTGCTTGCTACTACTTGTTATCAATTACAGCTGAGCCTAACGAGCCAAGCTCGAGCTTCCTACCGAGCCGAGCCACCTTTTCAACTCATTAGCCAAACGAGCCAAGCTGAGCTGCCTCCCTAACGAGCTTTTTCGAGCTGAGTGGAGCCAAGCCAGCTCAAAATCCACCCCTAGGTATAGGAGTGGTCGGACCTTTGGTGCTTTCCGACTGGATATTCTCACATGTAGTAATGTCTTTGGATGGCTCCTCCTTGGGGCAATTAGAGACTACTTCTCCGATCACCTGCACCTCCTCTAAAGGTTGGGCTTCCTCGAGCACTAGAGCATTTGTCTCTGCTGGTGTTGTGGAAGTCTCAAGAGTGACTACTAGGTTCTAGACCTTTTCGGCCCCGACCACCTCAGTGCTCACGATCAACGGACCAACAACCACTATAGGCTTCATGTTCGTGACTCCACCTATCAGTGGCTCCACCTTCACTCCCGCTCATCAACAATGATAAGCTTGGCAGCAAATCCCTTCATCCAAGAAATGTATTTCCAATATGTAATTTGTTCATTCTTCGTACAAGAGTAGGAGTGGGTTTGTAAGAAAAGCTCTTAGGATCATAGTAAAAACGTACCTCTGAGGGGACTTTCTTCTTCTCCTCGGGCACTTGGATGGTCAAAGGAGCATGAGACGGCCCCGAGGCCCCATATAACATCTTGACGGGTTGTCATCTCTTGGGGGTTAGAGCGACTTCCTCGATGCTCTCCTTCGGTTCAGAGCCATCTGTTCTGAGTATCTGTATGTACCAAGAATATTACAATATACCAATTGAAAAGGTAAAACTTAGATGAAGAGTGTCTTTGGTTACCTTAAGCCTTTTAATCCTATCATCTGGAGAGGTAACTGCTAGGATTAAAGGGACTCCTTCCTTGTGCTCAGGTTCCCCTTTACAGATTGCCTTCACCCTCTCCCTTATCTCGGAAGGTGATACGGCTACAAAATCAAAAAAGAAGGAAAACTTCGAATCAAGAAAAGTGTACCAAACAAAGCATGATTCAACTAATTGGAATTCTCGATGCTTACCTTCCAAGGAGTCCCTAGTCGAATCTTCTGCGCCTTTATACCATAGCATGATATGATTGCACGACTTCAAGTGACTAATTTGGCTCATGGTGAAGTCCCTCATTACGTGCCATGAAGTCAGCCCCTTGTCCTTAAGATACACGATGACCTCAACCCATCACTGTATCTTCCCCTCTTTCTTGGAAGTGGACCTCCAATCCGGGCTCTCCACCGCTATCCTTCCCATGAAAGATAGGCTATCTTCTTTGCTGATCGTCATGTAAAACTAGAGCTTCTTCCATGATGACTAAGAAGACTTAGAGTACATCGTAATGTACTTCCTTGCCTTCCTGTCATGAAGGCATAGGAAGCAGCTTCTGGGTGATGCTGCTGCTTCCCTTGCTCTCTCGGTCATCCTGTAGTAGTAACTGAATAATTTTAGATTCACCTAAATCCCTAGATAGGTCTCACATAGGTAGAAGATGATGCTAAGGATTGTGATCGAGTTGGGAGCAAGGTTCACCAATTCGATTAAATATGGCTTTAATACTCAATTAAAGCCTCAGACCTATGTGGTCGTGAACTACTAATGACTACATTAGCCTAGTACCCTTGGTCGGAGAGTTACTATTCATTCACCTAACCAGTCACCACTCGAAGGTCTCATAAACTGATACATGGACCCTCTCTGGCTCTGGCGAGAGCTCTAGTAGTGGTTTCAGCAAGTTACAGTTAGGGTTCGGGTTGAGTTCATCGGAGTCCCCGGATTTAGAGGGAGACCAAGGGCGGTGGCAGACCGATGGTGGTGCAGCGAGGCAGCGATGGCAGAAGAGGGGTGGTGGGCGCTGGAAGTCAGTGGGCACATTGAGGATGAGTGGTTAGAAGGCAATAATGGATTTGGCAGTGGTAGCCGTCAAAGACGAGGAAGGAGGGTGTTGGTAGGGGAGCTCACCAGAGTAGAGAAAGGTAGGTGGTGTGGGGGAGCTTGCCAGAGTGGAGGAAGGTGGGTTGCATAGGGGAGCTCATTGCAGTAGGGAAAGGAGGTGGCGATGGTGGTGGCGGTGGCGGCGGGGAGGGAGGCGGCGATGGTGGCTCACCGGCAGGCATCACCAGCGCTGAGGACGGCAACGGCGTGGCAGTAGTGAGGAAGGGATGGCGCGGCGGCGCCTAAGGTGGGAGGCGTCTAGGGTTTGGAGGAGGGAGGGGTAGTGTGGATTTTGTATGGTTTTGGAGGAGAGATGATGACTTTTAGATTTAGATCCAATGGTTGAAAATTTGAGTACTAAAGGAAAGCTTCATGGAGAGCCTATGCATATTGTCATCTGCTTTTGGTTTCTGCTTGGAGAAATTAGAAACCAGTATGAATATATGACTTTCTAAAGTGGTTTCCTCACTCCTCTTGCCCCTGTCTCGTGAATGTATCTCTCCCTCACTTTTTCCACCGCTCGCTCTCACCTTATAAAAGCCACTTCTTTCAGGCACTACTATTCATTTTCAGTTAAAAGCCATCAGCTGCAGCCAAAAGTCATCAGCCACAACCAAACTGAGCAAGCCTCAAAGGTTTCCATAAGCCCACTTGCGCATGCTCAAGTCTCTTTCTCTAGTGGGTTTTCCCAACATGTTAAGACTACACTCTCTTTTCGGTGCATTGCAATAGTGCTAGGTGGGCCCTGCCAAAGGTGAATAGTTACTTACAATGCATTGCATTCCAACTACTAATCTCTATTACTTAAAAGAAAGAGTTGGTAGTGATATTGGTGCATCATCCCCTCCCCCTCATAGAAAAAACATACCAACATGTGGGGCCTCCACGACGCGTTGTTGTTCCTCCATCCCCTTTCGCGATGTGCTCCCTTCCTCGACCCCCTTCCTCTTGACCTCTTCTTTCCTTGTATCCTCCCTCGCCCCCTCCTTCCTCGTCCGTTCATCTCCTTCACCCACCCAAGCCTCCACATTTTGCCATATGCTCATGCCTGTCGTCTCCCCACCACAGCCCAACATGATGGGTTATGGGCTTTGCATGTCCCTTGCACGACCGCCCTCACCCCCAGTGCACTTGCCATCGCCTCCGTCGAACCATGGCAACTGATGGGTCAACCGAGCACGGTTGTGCCAAGAGAGGGAGAGAGAGAGTGTGTGTGTGTAGGAGCTCGCTGAAGACTAGGGCAGTGCATCGGCGCTGGCCTTCGTTGTCGGAGATGGTGGCGAAGCCATTGGAAGATGACAACGTTGCCTAAGGTTCCGCAACGCCGGAGGGAGAAGCTAGAACAAGTAACTGATAGAAAGAGGTAGAAGGAAGTGAGAGAAACTGGGGAGGTCATTGACAATGGTGAGGACCACCAGACTTTGTAGATCAAGGCGGTGACACGGTTGTAGGCGGCGGTAGTGCTAATCGATGCCAGGAGAGGGTGGAGAGATTCGAGGGAGACTGCTGGTAGTTACAAAGGCCACTTGAGATGATAGATTAGGCAAACGACACAATAGAACTGAGGTGGCGGTGTTTTACGCAGCGGCTATTCGATTTGGAGGGGGAGGGGGTGGAATAATGAGGAATGAGGCAGGTCATGGCCATCGACGACGGTGAGAGCCAATGGAGGCGGCAGAATTGGTGGTGGTGGATCGGGGTGATAGCGCTGCTCGTTATGGTGGGGAAGAGAGAGGTGCAGTTGAGAGGGAGTGGAGTGAAGTGAGGAGAGAGAGAAAGTATTAGGGTTAAGGGAACCCCTCTCGGGCTTAGCCGAATAAGACGATTGGATGAGCATAGTGTGCCCTACTAGGCCAAAGCAGAGAGAAAGAGAGACTGGGCCAAGGGGCCAAATGCATGTCCATTACAATAGAGCTCAAGTAGTGATAGGACTAGGGGTTCCGATCTTTCGATGAGAGTGGTAGATTCGATTGGGGAAGGAGATGACGTTGACGATCCGACTACAACCATCCAAGGACGTTGCGCCTTAGCGATCGATACACCAACTCCAGAGATTGTTCGTGACCTTGTCGTCGCACGATCAACCTAACCACGAGGGTTCTTGTTCCTGCAAGCAATCGAAGAACAAGCAAGAACAAGATGAACAACAACTCAATTTGCAAATAACGATGTAAGATTCAATCGAAAACAGAAAACGGTGGGGTTCCGAAGACAAGTATTCGGGCGGTCTAGCCGACACGCGCGAGTACAAGGCAAAGCAGCAAAAGCTAACTTAGTCTAAACAAAACCCAAACCCTAGAAGAGGGTGCGGCTGCCTATTTAAGGGTCACGGAAGGTGGAGGGTCGGCCAAAACACAAGGAAGCCAAATAGGACTCGAATTACAAGGCCCAAGGCCCACTTTGACTCGGACTGGAAAAGCAACATGAATTATTTTGCAGTTTTTGGTCGACTCGGATGGGATTTGGAGGTGAGGCCGGATCCATCTGAAAGTAGACTTCAAGAGCTTTCCAATGAGTACTCACGGTCCCCGAGAAACATTCTGGATCAAAAGTTACGGCCGTTTGAAGTAGGCGCTGTCAACAAGGCCGAATCCGAGTCAAACTCGTGAACAGGACTTGGTTTGCGCTTGACGGTTCCACTTCTATACTTGAGCTAATGTGGTTCTTCCCCATGGTTCCTAAGGACAATTAAATCATCACAAGAATTAAGTAGTATTCCATTCTTTGAAATATTTGTATGCAAACTTAGGAACGCATTCACCTGATGGTTAAGTTGACGTGCTCGCGCTCTAGTCATTGGTCCTTGTATCATAGTTTCAGTTTGATATGGAGTCAGCATGGTTGTATGCATGGAAAGGATGTCCTCATCATCCTCCCCTTCTTGCATTTGAGTCGTCCGCGACTCAAGCTCATCTTCTTCTCCCAAGTATGGCTTCAAATCTGCAATGTTAAAGGTGGGACTAACCCCAAAATCTGCAGGCAACTCCAGTTTATATGCATTGTCATTAATCTTTTCCAACACTTTGAAAGGACCATCAGCTCTAGGCATCAACTTAGACCTCCTCAATTCAGAAATCTTTCTTTTCTCAAATGCAACCAAACTAAATCACCCGGTTGAAAAGTTAAATGCCTCCTTTCTTTACTACCAGCAAGTTTATATTTAGCATTCATGCGTTCAATATTTTCTTTGGTTGTCTCATGCAATTTCAACATCAAGTCAGCACGCTGTTTAGCATCAAAATTTAACTTCTCCGAAGATGGAAGTGGTAGCAAATCAATAGGAGCACGAGGCACAAAGCCATAGACAATCTCAAAAGGGCACAACTTTGTAGTAGAATACAATAACGATTATAAGCAAATTCAATATGAGGCAAGCATTCTTCCCACATTTTAATGTTCTTTTTCAAAACAGCCCTAAGCATGGTAGATAAAGTTCTATTCACAACTTCAGTTTGCCCATCGTTTGGGGATGACACGTAGTCGAAAATAACAGCTTAGTCCCCAATTTAGCCCATAAAGTTCTCCAAAAATGGCTAAGGAATTTAGTGTCACGATCGGAAACTATTGTATTTGGCACACCATGCAAACGAACAACTTCACGAAAGAACAAATCAGCAATATTGGTAGCATCATCACTTTTATGACATGGTATGAAGTGTGCCATCTTAGAAAATCTATCCACAACAACAAATATGCTATCCCTCCCCTTCTTTGTCCTAGGCAGTCCTAAAACAAAGTCCATAGAAATATCTTCCCAAGGCACACTAGGAACAGGTAGAAGCATATACAAACCGTGAGGATTAAGTCGTGACTTAGCCTTTTGACACGTTGTGCAGCGAGCAACAAAACGTTCCACATCACGTCTCATCTTTGGCAAAAGAAATGACTAGCAAGTATGTCTTCCGTCTTCTTCGCTCTAAAATGCCCCATCAGCCCACCTCCATGCGCTTCCTGTAACAACAACAAACGAACGGAGCTAGCTGGAATGCATAGTTTGTTAGCTCTAAACAAAAATCCATCATTTAGAACAAATTTATTCCACGTTTTTCCCTCTTTGCAATTCAGCAACACGTCTTTAAAATCATCATCATGAACATAATGCTCTTTAATTGTTTCCAATCCAAAAATTTTGAAGTCAAGTTGTGAGAGCATGGTATATCTCCTAGACAATGCACCAGCAATAACATTATCCTTTCCCTTTTTGTGTTTTATGACATAAGGAAAAGACTCTATGAATTCAACCCACTTTGCATGCCTACGGTTCAATTTTGCTTGACTTCTAATATGCTTTAATGACTCATGATCAGAATGAATGACAAATTCTTTGGGCCATAAATAATGTTGCCATGTCTCTAAAGTTCGAACTAGTGCATATAATTCCTTATCATAAGTAGAATAGTTCAAACTAGGCCCACTCAATTTTTCACTAAAGTATGCCACAGTTTACCTTCTTGCAACAAAGACACCACCCAATCCAATTCCACTAGCATCACATTCTAGCTCAAAAGTCTTACTAAAATCTGGAAGTTGGAGTAATGGTGCATGTGTTAACTTATCTTTCAATGTGTTGAAGGCGTCTTCTGTGCATTCCCAAGTAAACGACACCCCCTTTTAGTGAGTTCATTCAATGGTGCAGCGATGGTGCTGAAATCCTTCACAAAACGCACGATAGAATCCAGCAAGTCCTAGAAAACTTCGCACTGCGTGACCGCTTTAGGAGTCGGCCAACTCGGATTGCCTCAACCTTGGCTTGATCAACTTCAATGCCCCGTGGAGTAACAACATAGCCAAGAAAAGAGACTCGATCCGTGCAAAATGTGCACTTCTCAACGTTACCAAATAAACGTGCATTACGTAAAGCATCAAAAACAGCACGTAAATGGCAAAGGTGTTCCTCTAGTGATCTGCTATATATCAATATATCATCAAAATAGACCACTACAAATTTTCCAATGAAAGCACGCAAAACCTCGTTCATTAATCTCATGAATGTGCTAGGTGCATTAGTTAAACCAAATGGCATCATTAACCACTCATACAAACCGAACTTAGTTTTAAATGATGTTTTCCATTCATCTCCCAATTTCATGCGAATTTGGTGGTACCCACTACGCAAATCAACTTTAGAGAAAACAATAGAGCCACTTAATTCATCAAGGATATCATCTAACCTAGGAATAGGGTGACGATATCTAATGGTAATGTTATTGATCGCTCTACAGTCCACACACATACGCCATGATCCATCTTTCTTAGGAACTAAAATTACTGGAACAGCACAAGGACTAAGAGACTCACGCACATAACCTTTATCAAGCAATTCTTGAACTTGACGCTGAATCTCCTTAGTTTCTTCCGGATTGGTCCTGTATGGCGCACGATTAGGCAAAGATGCCCGGGAATCAAATCAACTGTGCTCAATCCCTCGCCTTTGGTGGTAGCCCCGTGGCACGTCCTTTGGAAAGACATCCATGTACTCCGCAAAAGATTAGTGACAGCAGGAGGCATGAAGAAGGTGCCTCCTCGAATGAAAATAAGGCTTGTTTGCAAAGTAAGGCATAGCAAATGAAGTACTATCATCCACTCATTCATATCAGACTTAGTAGCAAGAAAACATGTACCCTTCAATTTAATCTCATTTTTCATCTCATGAACAGATTTAGAGTTTTTCTTCTTATGTTGCTCAAGTTCGCTTGCAACAATCTGATTTTCACTTCTATTATGCTCCTGATTTTTCTCTCTATTAGCTCTAGCAATCTCATCTTTGAAAATAGCTTCAGGAGACATAGGATGTAACACAATTTTCTTGTCATGATGCACAAAAGAATATTGGTTTGTCTTACCATGATGTAGTGAATCTTTATCATATTGCCACGGTCTACCTAATAAACATAGAGCATGCTTGCATAGGAACAACATCGCATTCTACAACATCATGATAAGAACCAATAGCAAAATTTACTCTCACCATTCGTGTTACCTTCACCTTGCCGCTGTTATTGAACCATTGAATGTAGTAAGGTTGTGGGTGAGGTTTGGTGTTCAACGCAAGCTTCTCCACCATATCGGAGCTCACCAAGTTGTTGCAGCTCCTCCATCAATTATCACTCGGCATGAGCGTTCCTTCACGACGCACTTTGTTTGGAAAAGGATGTGCCGCTGATTTTGCTCCGCCTCTCCATTTGTGCACTCAACACACGCTGCACAATGAGGCTCTCATAGCGCCCGCATCTTCAAGCACCAATGTGCTCTTCTTCTTGCTCCTTCCCACTACCGCATGGTCATTGCAAGCATAGCATATGTATCCTCATCCAAATCACTAGCGTAAGAATACTCACCATCATCTCTCACAATCGAACACGCTTGGTTGGGCACTCACTCCTCACATGGCCATACCCTTGCATTGATGACATTGGATATCCTCGTTCGTCCGTAGATGCAACGGACGAAGAGCTCTTTGCATGTGCTTGGGCTGTCCCCTTTGTTGCTTCGAATGCCCGAGATGCCGAATTTGATGATGAGAACCGTGGCTTACTGTTGGAGGAAGAAGGTGCAGGAGGTTAGCTTGATGGTGCGGCAGATGCACGTGGAGACCAAATGTTTCCACGACCTGCAGAAACGTTAGTCCTAGTGCTCGCGCGTCGTCCATGTACTTCTCTTTCAGCTTTACAAGCAAGATGAAATAAACGAGTGATAGAATTATATTCCTTATAAGCTAAGATGTCCTGAATTTCCCGATTCAAACCACCCATAAACCTAGCCATAGCGGCTTCCTCGATTTCCTCTAAGTCACAACGCAAAGCATGCCTGCTTGCAATTCTTGAAAATATTCCTCTACGGTTTTACTACCTTGCCTCAATTGTTGCAACTTATGTAACAAATCACGTGCATAATATGAGGGAACAAATCTAGCTCGCATGATTCTTTTAATGCATCCCAAGTTTGTGGTATGGTGAAAGGATTTTTCTTACAATATTCACTCCACCAAACAGACGCAAAGTCGATAAACTCACTAGTAGCACCCTAACCCTTTTGTTTCGGGAATGCATGACAAGCAAATTTCGATCAACACCAATTCCCAAGTGATATAAGCATCCGGGTTATATTTTCCATCAAAAGGTGGCATAGTGAACTTAATCTTACCAAGCGATTCATCATTCTCACGCACCTCATTCCGGCGTGGTTGACGATGACGGTGAGCGTCCTCATCATCATCAATCTCAATGTCGACCACATATTCGTCTCCACCATTTTCGCCCACCCGCCGCCCAAGACACGGTATGGCACGAGTACGCTGAGTTGGTGCAGCGGGAGATGCACGCCCTCTCATCAAGACGTCTCAAAATCTCAGCAAGTGAAGCGTTGACGGTGCCAACGAAGCCTCCAATGTTGCAAGCGTAGTGTTGGTGTCGATCTGCGCGCGCCTCCAATTGGCCAAGGCGTTCGTTGGTGACCCGTACATCCTCATCAAGTCCTTCATGTGCAGCTTCATTTGGCGCTCAAAGTGTTGTATGATGCCCCTAGTCCGAGGGGAATGTGGCGCTACCCGCAGTCCTCTCGGTTCTCCCGACATTGTTAGAAGAACACAAGAAACAAACCAAGAAGAGAACAATAAAACAGCAGTTATGCCTCACAACTCTTGGGATGTGGTTAAATCAAGTCGCACACTCTCAACCTGCTGTCAAGCTCTTACAAGTTCTTACCACAGCGAGCAGGAGGTGATGGCGATCGACAAGTCAAGACAATATCTCCGGAAATTGGGTGTATCATTTGCCTCGGCCGCTAGTCCCCGTGATGTGGTAGCCAAATCTGTGGAGCTATAGGTGGGCCGAGAGTGAACAAAGGATAACTAGAATCACATTAGTCAAAGCAAGTTGAATAATCGCTCAACGACGGCACCGCGCTGGCCCTAGGCTAGACCGTACTAGAGACGCGAGCCTAGAACACAAACGAGTACACCATGCGAAAGACAACTAGATGACACCGCACACGGAGTTCCAGAGCTCGAAAAAGGATGCCGTCTATGCGGGAACCTTAGAATCACTTGTAGAAGGGCTCGCCAATTTTGAGCGAATTCGAGAAACTTGATTTTTCCTCGGTTTGCGGGCCCGCTTTGAGGGCCTAAACGACGTTTTTGGGGTCGAAGCTGCCGCGTATGTGCCTGATGGCTTACGCGGATATGAAATCTCCAGTTTTTCTAGACTTCTTTTTTTTCACTCTATCTTCCGATTTCCTTTCCAACGGATCAAGAATCGCCTCAATCGGAGGTCGTATGCAAAAGTTAGCTGTTTCTCTCTCCTCTGTCTTTTTTTCTTCTTTTTTTCTAATTTTTTTATGCCGCGGCTCTTTCTAAATGCGGCTGCTGTTCCTTCTTTTCTCTCTCTCTTTTTTCTTTCTTTTTTTACACACACGACGCGCTGAATCCGACTTTGTGTCCTACTCCGAGACCAACTAGGCAAAGCCTCCTAGAAACCAAGTTCGGATCTAACCGCAACGGTGATACCAAGACGTGAGCAGAACTCGAAACTCTAAAGGAACTAGACACTAAGACCAGCAAAGGACACGACGATGCAACCAAGACTCAACAAACAAAGACTATGCAGCAATAGATAAAGGCTCAAATTGTTTTGGATTTTGGGAAATAGATCTACTATTTTTTTGGTTTTACGGATGTAGGTAAAAAATGCAAAGACTAGATAAGATCTCTCACCGATCAACCTTGAGCTCGATACCAACCGATAGGACTAGGGGTCCCGATCTTTCGATGAGAGTGGTAGATTCGATTGGGGAAGGAGATGACGTTGACGACCGACTACAACCATCCAAGGGCGTTGCGCCTTAGCGATCGATACACCAACTCAGAGATTGTTCGTGACCTTGTCGGCGCACGATCAACCTAACCACGAGGGTTCTTGTTCCTGCAAGCAATCGAAGAACAAGCAAGAACAAGATGAACAACAACTCAATTTGCAAATAACGATGTAAGATTCAATCGAAAACAGAAAACGGTGGGGTTCCGAAGACAAGTATTCGGGCGGTCTAGCCGACACGCGCGAGTACAAGGCAAAGCAGCAAAAGCTAACTTAGTCTAAACAAAACCCAAACCCTAGAAGAGGGTGCGGCTGCCTATTTAAGGGTCACGGAAGGTGGAGGGTCGGCCAAAACACAAGGAAGCCAAATAGGACTCGAATTACAAGGCCCAAGGCCCACTTTGACTCGGACTGGAAAAGCAACGTGAATTATTTTGCAGTTTTTGGTCGACTCGGATGGGATTTGGAGGTGAGGCCGGATCCATCTGAAAGTAGACTTCAAGAGCTTTCCAATGAGTAGTCACGGGCCCCGAGAAACCTTCTGGATCAAAAGTTACGGCCGTTTGAAGTAGGCGCTGTCAACAAGGCCGAATCCGAGTCAAACTCGTGAACAGGACTTGGTTTGCGTTTGACGGTTCCACTTCTATACTTGAGCTCATGTGGTTCTTCCCCATGGTTCCTAAGGACAATTAAATCATCACAAGAATTAAGTAGTATTCCATTCTTTGAAATATTTGTATGCAAACTTAGGAACGCATTCACCTGATGGTTAAGTTGACGTGCTCACGCTCTAGTCATTGGTCCTTGTATCATAGTTTCAGTTTGATATGGAGTCAGCATGGTTGTATGCATGGAAAGGATCAGGGGCGTAGCTACAGGGTATGCCGGGTATGCCCCGGCATACCCTGCAAATCCGGCAAGTGAGCATATATATATATATATATATACGTATTTCTATATAGACGTATTATTATCCTGAATCAACATATATATAGCAGCCAGCGTCAGGCCCACGACACGAGAGCACGCGGCCCATGCGGCCAGCGACGGGAAAAATTTTCCAGGCGTGATCTGGCCGACGACGCGAATTTTCCAGGCCCACGCCTGCATTCACGCTGCATTTTCCAGGCGTGGTTACGTCCACTGGATCACGCTGCATTCAGGCGTGATCAGGCCAGCGCCGTCACGAGTCAGCGAGTGCGAGTACAGATTAATCTCGATCGAGGCAGCGCGGCCGCCGTATCGCGACTTCGACGGTTCATCCTCATCACGCGTCCTGCGTCTGCGTGGTTGCGGCCACGAAAAATCGCCAAGACGCATCGTTGCCTGTCCCATCGTTGCGTGGTTCCTCGTCCCGTTCAGCCTTCCGCCTGCGACCTGCGTGGTTGCGTCCACCGGATCACGCTGCATTCACGCCGTCGGCCGTTGCCTGTCCCGTCGTTGTCCAGTCGACTAGTCGTCCTCGTCCCGTACGACCGCACCGGCATCTACGTGATTTTGTGATCGGAATTGTTGAGGTGAGATTCAATCTTTGCTCTTCAGCTTTTCGTAAAAAATTCATGTGTACTCTAATTGCTAAGCGCTAAAATCATAAAATCATCTATTACGCAGCGAGGTCGAGGATTTTCCCCCAACATCACTACATCAGAGTCGATCGAGATTGATCTATTGTTCAGTACACGTATCATGTGAGTGATCCATAATCACATGTGAGAATTCAATCGTGCAAGCGCAATTTATTTAATTTTTTGGCATTGTGTTCTTTGTAATATTTATGCAGTTATGAAGAGAAACGGGGACATTGCATCTCTTTTTCAGAAGCATACAGCAAAGAAGGCGGCGGCGGCTGCTGCTACTACAAATGTTTCCCCTAATCCGGTTGAAACAGTGGTGGAAGAGCAGCCTCAAGAGAGAGTAATGGAGGAAAATGAAAATACTATGCCATCGCCACCGCCAACGCCACCAGTTTATGACATCAATCGCCTTCCACATGATCCAGGTGAAAGACAGCCCATTCTAAGTTATCCCGTTAATGATCAAGATGCAATTCGAAGAGCATATATTATTAAAGGCCCATTCAAACCTTTTGCACATCATTTTCCAAAAAGAAAGATTTCAGATAAGGATCGGGGATTTAATTATTGTTGGATGTACAATCATGATTGGCTTGAGTATAGTATTAAGAAGGATGCTGTTTTTTTGCTTTATATGCTACTTGTTCAAGAAGGGTACTGGGTCAGACAAATTTATCGTTGATGGTTGGAAGAATTGGAATATAGGAGAGAAAGCACTTCTCCAACATCTGGGTTCTAAGGCACATATTGCGGCTCAAGAGAGATACATTGGCTTTAAGAATCCCAGGGTGGCAATTGATTATAATATTGAGAAGTGGAGCGACGAGGATCTTCGTCTTTATAAGAAAAGGTTGACTTATTCACTAAGGTGTATCAAGTTTCTTTTGCATCAAGGATTGGCGTTTCGTGGACATGATGAAAGTAAAGAATCTAGCAACCGAGGGAACTTCATTGAACTTTTGAAATTTCTTGCAGGAAATAGTGAAGAAGTGAACAAGTATGTTTTGGACAATGCTCCAGGTAACTGTACCTTAACTAGCCCAGACATACAGAAGCAAATTATTCACTGCTGTGCCATAGAAACTAGAAAGAAAATAATTGAGGAACTTGGTGATGAGCCCTATGCAATTTTAGCTGATGAGTCTAGTGATATATCACATAAAGAACAACTAGCTCTTTGCTTGCGTTATGTTGATAAATTGGGAAGGCCATGTGAGCATTTTATTGGAGTTGTTCATGTAAATGATACTACCTCTTTTATCACTTAAGGATGCAATTGAAGCTTTACTTGTTAGTCATGGCTTGACTATGACTCAAATCCGTGGTCAAGGATATGATGGGGCTAGCAACATGAAAGGAGATATTAAAGGGCTGAAAACATTGATAATGCAAGAATCTCCTTCTGCTTATTATATCCATTGTTTTGCACATCAACTCCAATTAGTTCTTGTTGCTGTTGCCAAGGGAAATACTGATTGCAAGAGTTTTTTTTTTATCAAATATCTATCTTGTTGAATATTGTTGGGGTTTCTTGTAAGCGTCATGGCATGCTTAGAAATGCTAGGCTTGAGAGTATCAAGAAAGCACTTGACTGTGGTGAACTTGAATCTGGAAGTGGATTAAATCAAGAGATGGGTTTGCCTAGGCCTGGTGATACTCGATGGGGCTCTCATTACCAAACTTGCCACGCCTAACCTTAGTCGAGTGTGGCGTGCCACACTTTTTGTGGCGTCCAAATTCCACGCCACACCTTAGGCAAAGTTAGGCAAAAGACTGAGTCTATGACGCGTGGGCCATATGGCTAACAAAGTGTGGCAAGCCACAACTGTGGCAATGAACCAAAGACCCACCTAAGAAATTGTGGCGCGGCTAAGGTTAGGCATGAAAATTTTGGCTGCCAACCAAACAGGCCCTATATGCAACATTATTACTATGTATGAAGCAATCCATGATGTACTCGTTGATCTTGGGGATGATCCTTCTCATAAGGATGACTGGACCAAAATACATTTTGTCCTTGGAGCATTCGAGACCTTTGAGTTTGTTTTCTTTGCACACTTAATGTTTGTTATTCTTGGATACACTAATGAGTTATCTGAGTGTTTGCAAAGAAGGGAGCAAGATATTCTTAATGCAATATCACTTGTTAATGTGGCAAAGAATAGAATGAAAGAATTGAGGTCTGATGGTTGGGATCAATTTCTTGAGAGGGTTACATTATTTTGTGATAAACATGGTGTTGAAGTTCCTGCTATGGATGGTGATTATGTGCCTTATGGAAAATCAGCAAGGAAAGCTCGTGCCCGAAAGCAAACCAATGATGACCACTTCAGAAGAGAAGTATATATTGGTGTCATTGATCAAATAAGTCAAGAACTTGATAATCGGTTTGATGAGATTAATATGGAGTTGTTGTCTTGTATCTCGGCCTTCAATCCTTCTAACTCATTTGCTTCTTTTGATGCACAGAAGCTATGCAGACTAGCTGAGTTCTATCCAAAGGAGTTCTCAAATAATAATTTGCTCAAACTTGAATTGCAACTACATAATTATATTGATGACATCGATGAATGATAGTTTCAAAGGTCTAAACAATATTGTTGATCTCTCAGTTAAGCTTGTTGAAACACAAAGGCACAAAGTGTATGATATGGTTTACCAGCTTCTCAAATTGGTATTGCTTCTACCTGTGGCAACGGCAAGTGTCGAAAGGGTATTTTCTGCAATGGTTTTAGTGAAATCAAAGTTAAGAAATAAGATGGGGGATAGTATTTTGGATGATTGTCTAGTCACATTCATTGAGCGGGATATTTTCTTTGAAGTTAATGAAGATGATATAATCAAGACATTTATGTCCCTTCGAAATCGTCGGATAAAAAAATCAGATAAATAGCATTGTAAGTTTCTTGTACTCTTTTATGCCTATATTTTGAACTTTCGGTATGGCTTTTGAACTATTTATATTGTATTTTGTGAATGGTTTCAACTTAATCCTTGAATCTAAGCCTTATCGTGTTACTTAGTACATGTATACCGAATCACATTGCAAATTTTACAATTGTTACCGAATTGCTAAAATAGATTTACTGAATTGTATATGAAAATTTTTGGGCGGCATACCCTTAAGTAAAATCTTAGATCCGCCACTAGAAAGGATGTCCTCATCAAGTAGATTATTGATGATATCATAATCTAAACTCTAAAAATATAATATAAGTTTAGGATATATGGTACTGTTTATTTAAGATCCGCAATAACTTTCGAACACACTACTAGTGTGAATTAAATATAAGTTTATTGTTTATTTAAGATTCATCGCAAGCCACGGACACTATACGACACTCTACGGCATTTAATTAAAGCTAAGTCTACCTACGTAGATGAACTTTTGCGCTCTCCATTTTCCATCGTTTCCTGTGCCATTCATCTCTCAAACTCACATGCATGCATAGCAGAAGTCTCGCAGTGATGTCTTGGCCATTTTCACCAGGTGATGGGTTCGATGGATGTGATTTGATTTGACCTGCAGGCTGATCGACCGATCTGGTGCTGTTTGGTGAAATATATCGGGCAAGTGACCGTGGGGTCCGGGTGGAAAATGGAAATGCCGCGGCCGACACCGTGATTTTGGGAGTAACTGTTGCTGTGTCGAGTCGGTGTGACGCCGATGTGATGTTTTTCCCGTTGGGGAATCGATCGATCTGAAACTGCTGCTCTCTGGTTATTGCTAGTCTTGTCTTGAATTAGGTTTCCAACAGCTGCAGGCTGCTGCAGTCGCGTAGTTAGGGCCTGTTTGGCCTGCGCCTACACGTGCCGAGCTGCAGCAGGGGCAACGCCAAAAAGTGCGACGTATGATTTCGTCATCAGACTTTCGGCAAGTTGAGGCGCAGAAATTGAACTACGGGGCCATGGCCACACTGCGGCACGCTGCAAGTGAGGACGCGAACCAAACGCGCGCCAAAACTGTGGCGCAGAAGGTGCGGCGCGGTGCGGCACGGTGCGGACGTGAACCAAACACGCCATAGCTCGTTTTGTTTATTCTGCATAAACAGTGGCAGGAGAAAAAAAAAGAAAAAAATAAAGCCATAGCTCAAGATCTTACCTATTTCATGATTTCTACTATTTTTAGCTACATCAATTAGACCCTTGGTTAAATCAAATTATGTGAAGCAATACTCCTCTTGTTCTCCACCGTTACCTTCCCCTTCGCCTAACCTTCTTCTCTAGATCCCATCTCGGCCCCCTCCCCTTACTCCTCTTTGGTTAAACACTAGCATTGAGAGGGAGGGGGGCCTTCTCCTAGCTAATCTGTACATTATCTTCACTTTTTTCCTCTTTTTGTATAGTTTTGTTGAGCTTCCACTAGGAATGGCAATCGGGCGCAGCGGGTACGGGTAGTGCTCGCCCATACCTGTACCCGTGACCCCGATTTACGCCCACAGGTATACCCACGAAGGACGATGGGTAAAGAACATCACCCATACCCGTCACTCATGGGTATACCCGTTTACCCGGGAATTGAGAGTCACCACCTGAGAGTTAAACTAATGACAGGTACATATAAGCAGTAGTTGTTGCTAGAAAATATAGTAGCTATCAAAAAAATTTATAACAATCAAATAGCAATTAGAGATATTGCTATGGTTGCACCACCTGTCAATCTATATCGTGGGTAAATAGGCGGGGCGGGTACGGGTGGAGCTTATCCATACCCCGTGCCCATTTACCCGATGGGTAGAGTGTTCCTCCATTTCCATACCTGTGGGTAAAGAAAATATCTTATATCCGACTCCATTAGGGTATTACCTACGGGTATATGGGTAAATGGGCATAATTACCATCCTAGCTTTCACCGATAGGAATACAGTTTGCGAGCTCCCCATTCTTGGTTGTCCTCCTCCTCGACGTCGTGAAGAAGCTGGAGCTACCATCATTGCCGCCGTCCAACTCCACCTGGATCTGGAGAGTGCCGTCTACCTCCTCCACTGCGGCACTCCGGATCTCGTGGGAGATGGCTTCCCCACTCGGTCTGGTAAACAAAGGTGCTCTTCCTACTCTAAATAGTGATGCTCCCTATGTGGATTTGGAGTCTATCTCCAATATTCTGGCAGCATTGTGTTCTTTCCCCTCGTTCTAGCACTCCGGAGCAATCAAAGTTCTACCACCGTGTTGTTCTTGCTCCACCGATTCTCCTGGGATTGCATATCAAAAATTCCCTTGTTCCCGATGGCGCCATAGTGGATCCAGCCAAGTGTCGATGCCTTGTCCCCGTCAGATCCTCGGTCAACTGTATCAACCTCCACTAAAGGAGGCCATATTCCCCAAGCTGACCCGGTCAACTATCTCTGTACTAGGGTGTCCATGGTGAGAGGAGCACAAAAGTAAGGCTTCAAGCCTGGGTGTATGTAACGCCCCCATTTCCAGGGGCGCGTACGGACACGGCACTCCGCAACTATTCACGTATGAACAGTTATGGAATGTCGCGCAAGAGTATACCATTGTAAGTACAACAAAAGTCCAGCATATATTTCACATATGGATTAACATCCAGCTCTCAACAGCGGGGCATGCAAGCCCAAAGTATATTTACATTACAAGAGCTCCAAGATCCGCTTGAGCGCGGCGAAAACCTAAAGCCACGGGTCCTCGTCGAAGAAGCGATCCTCAGGGGCGTCCTCGACGGGGAAACCTTCACCTTCGTCTGGATCCTCTAAAGAGGGGAATTAGCAAGCCGTGAGCCAAACAACCGGCTCAGCAAGCCTCAAAGGGACTCTATCTTACTACATGCACGGATTAACAATGGAAGGGAGTATACTTGGTTTATTAACTTGAGTGGATGCAGTTTTATTTGCAAACATTTTGACAAAACGAACCCAAAACTACTCCTTAAGATCTCAGGGGTTTTTCATGAAAATTTAATTAACCAACTAATCAAGTTAAAGCATGTACAAAACTACTTAAGCTTCGCTGCTGGAATCACCCAAGTGACACAGCTCCATTAACCGGGAGCACTGCGTATTTGAATACCATTTATTTGACTCTGCAGAGTATGCTCAGCTTTACCCACACGATCCCTTAACTCCCGCGACAGAGTTAAGGAAGCCAGGTCGTTTCACTGCTCAATTCTTTATATAGGCTCTACCCGGTAGAATCCACTCGGGTCTGGCACATGAAAATTCCCGTCCGCTTCGAGTGAACCCTACCGTTGTTAGGTACCCACAGCACGGCATACCCGACCTAATTCCTCAATCACCTACTTCTCAACATATGTAGAGTTTCAATCGAGTTGAGCAGCTACTAAACCAGTGTTGATAAGTCAACTCCTGTGGTTGAGCGGTCACCATGTCATTTGCTCGGCGTAAAGGTCTGGTCCTTATATTTTCCCCCCGGAGTCCGCAACCCCGGTCAGGTCTGCGACCTTACAACCTAGGGTAAGAGGTGGGCAAAGACCGTCTCGCGGCTCCTTCCCCAACCCTTACCCTATTCTGCATGTCGACAATCTCCGCCCTAGGGCACGGTGTCCTATACCACCCTGCCCTAGAGTCGGGTTTTCCAAATTCTATTGGCCCGCAACCACAACCTTATTAGTGTAAAGACTTTGCATGATAATAATAACCTACAGTTATCTAGATTAACAGATAATTATTTCTAGGGTTACAAAGGCATAGCTACAAGTTTAACAGGGCATTTATCGGTGGTAGGATTAACTACATATCATGTCATTCTAAACATTTTATTTTACTTTGAACTAACATTTCAGAACTAGCTTAATGCAAATAGCATAATAACATAATTAAATAACATGGGTTACAACATGATCAAAGGATTTGGGACTTGCCGTCAATCCGGATGATCTCAGCTAGCTCGAACGAAGAAACACATGGATCCTGAGCCTGCACCTGAACCTCCGGGATCTCCGAAACTAGCACAAACACATAAAATAAATAAGTCTGGCTTGAAACTATTCAAGCGAGGAAAAATAAACTATTTAAAAAGGAGTAAAATGCATAAATCCTCAAATGGGGAATTTTAGGAATTTATCTGGGATGAATTTGGAGGAATGAAGGTCAAAAATGGGTTCAGGACATTTTTCTGAGCAAAGTGGTGAGATTTGGGAATTTTTGAGATTTTCTGGAATTTTCTAGAATTTATTTGAGCTTTTTCTGATTTCTGAAAATTGGAAAAGTGAGAGAAAAATCGGGATGAACAGTAATAAGTCAGCTCGGCTACTGTGCGGCCCGGGCGAGGAGGCGGCCCGCTCGGCCGTTTAACCTACGTGGCCCAAGCGGCCCATGCGCACGCGCGCGCGGCGCTATGAAGCAGGCCGAGGGGAGCGGCCCATTCCCGCGCGCACCCTTGCAGCCTCGATGGGCGACACGCGGCTCGGGTGGATGGGCTGGATTGGGGCGGAGCGAACGTGCGGGATGAGATGCGGGATGGATCGGACGGCAGTGGCAAGTGGTAGGCGGGCGAAGCGATGAGGCGTGATCGGACGAATGCGACGAGAGGGATTTATGAAGATCGGACGGCGAGGTTTGGTTCTTATCCGACGGTCATGACTAAACGGCACTGGAGGAGAGGGGACGGTGGGGATGAGGCCACACGGTCTTCTTCCTCCTCCCGCCGGTGCCTTCAGCAGAGAGACAAGGGCGGCGAGTCCCTGGCTTTCTAGCAACTGCAGAGGTTCTTGGCGGCGATGGAGGGTGCCAGAGAGTAGAATCGGGTGTGGTGATTCCATTTTGGGCTTAGGGGTGACATGGGAGGTACTGGTGGTGGCTGGCGGCAGAAGGGGAACGTTTAGGCTCATGGCGGCGTGGGTGCTCACCGGCGACTCTCCGGTGGAAAGGAAAGGGGTTTTCATGGTCTTCAAGGCGTGCGGATCACAGTGGTAGGGTTGGTGTCGGCTGGGAGATCCTCTGGGAAGCTGGCCACGGGAGAGGCAATTTGGCCGGCGGGGAGCTTTGTCGATTGCGCTTCACGGGGCCTCTCCTGTCCAGAGGAGAGCATCAATGTAAAGAGGAGACAACAAAGGTGCTTTGGACACGAGGAATCGAAAGATGAGGGAATGGGGAAGAAGATCCGCTTTACGGGGTCACCGGCGCAGGGGAGAGGAAGGGCGGCGCTCGGAGCGGAGAGGTTCCAATCGGCCGCTTGGGGAGGGAGTTGGGAGGGGTAGGGAGTAAATGGGGGTGTTTGGGGAGACTGGGAAGCAAGAGGAAGCAAGGGAGCGGAGGATGGGGTTTTATACCCGAGCGGAAGGGAGAGGAACCGTGGGGGAGAAGGAATGGCGCGGCCGCGGCAGTCAACAGGAGTGGGTAGGGCAACGCCTTGGCGTGGAAGGAAAGCTGCACAGGGCGTAAAGGCGAGGCGACGGGAGAGGGGAGCAGGTGGCCGGAGCGGCATGGGCAGCGGCGGGCCTTGCGGGGGAAGGGAAGCGAGAGGGAGGCTGGCAGGTGGGGTCCAACGGGAGGCGGGGGCGACGCGTGGCGCGGGCGATGTCGGCTTCGGACTAGGGGACGGCGGGGTGGCGCGGTGGTCCAAAACCGGGGGCGCGGTGCGGGCGCAGAGGCGGTGCGGGAGCGGGCGTGGCGCGCACGCATGTGCGAGGGAGGAGGCGGGGAGGGTGCGGGGCACCAGCGGGGAAAAGAGGAGGGGAGGCGCTGAAGGGGAAGGAAAACGGAAAAGGGGCAGGGCGCCAAAAAGAAGGGGAAAACGGAATCGCCAAAAGAGGAAGGCGTATTCCTGGGAAACTTTTCAAAAAGGGAAAGTTGACAAAAACACTCAAAAATCCAGGGAAAAACAATGAAAATTTTTAGTTTGAATTTTGGGGACTTTTCAACTCTCCAACCTCCAACCAAAGGAGGTCTTTCTTGTGCTCCTGCTGCTCTGGATCGCCGACAAACACACAAGAGGTGGTGGAGCTGCGGTCATATTGGAGCAATCAAAGTGCGGAAGTCCCAGGACGGAGACTGTAGCTTCTTCCAGTTCCCTGGAGTTGTTTTCAGCTGCTCAAGGATTGCGAAGTAATTTCATATTTTATTTTAGTCCTTTTTCTTCAAAGCCAGGGGCTGATATGTAATATTTTATCTTTACAAGGATCCTTCTGTAATATTCTGGTGGTTGTACTGTTACTCTCATATTAATCGAGAGCTAATGACCCTATGGGTCATGTTTGCCTAAAAAATAAATCAAACTGTGATTTTCACCTCAGGATCGAGCATATATAGAAGCAGTTGAACAATCCCGTGAAATTGTACTGGTATCGCACCACACATGCATGGTTCGATCATCACACAGCTACTACTCGTTCTGAGTGGACTACACTACACATACAGCATGGATTCCCCTTCGCTTTTGTGGATTTGGATCGGATATTTTCACAGTGGAGCCTTGCATAAAGGAACAGCAATTGATTCAGCATGAAGTTTTCACAAAGAAATTAAAAGAAAAATCAGCATGCACGAGAGCTAGACCTAGAAGAATAAAAGCCTTTTCTTTTTGTTAGTGGGCTTTCCACTGGCAAGGCTGCTTCAGCTACACAAGAACGAACAACGCCCTCACGAATTGGCATGGTACCATTCGTCGGTCTTCTTCTTATGCTTCCGGTGAGACTTTCGCCTGCAACTACACGTTGGTGCCTACGTGCATGTCTACGAATTGGCATGGCAACTTGTAGCTTTCGTCTCTCGTCGAGTCGTCGACGCCAAGCTTGTTAATAGGTTTTTCTTTAGTAGTAGTAGTACTATTTTCCTTTCGCAAGGCAATAAGGCTGGCTAGCATTTACTCAAAACACATGGCAATTGCGGTATCAATACCATGGAATGCAGCAATTCTACAGGGAATGGCGAAACTCTCGCAGGACTCGATGAAGTTCCCATGCTCCAAGCACGGTCTAAGGTGAGATTTGGAGCAAAAATCTTCATTCGGGTGCCTCACACGTTAGACTATCCATCAGCGGTTGCCCGCCCTGCAAAGCACAGATTATATACTAGTATTCCGTCTTCTCATTTTGAGCTTTTAATTTT
Organism: Dendrocalamus sinicus; assembly: GCA_036346575.1. Taxonomy (NCBI): domain Eukaryota; kingdom Viridiplantae; phylum Streptophyta; class Magnoliopsida; order Poales; family Poaceae; genus Dendrocalamus; species Dendrocalamus sinicus. Next base: position 4,802,999 of record CM070653.1, on the reverse strand, counting down.
TGACTTCTGAAATCAAAACAAATAGAACGATTTCTTAAAGTGAATTTTTCAAACGGCTTCTCTAATCTAAAACTATATATGTCCTCTGCTGCCATATCAAAAAGCATAAATAAAAACCTTCAGTCGTAGTCCAGAAAACAAGAACTTAGTTTGCTATTAGCAACATGATGTCGAGTTAGAGGGAGTAAATATCAATTAGTCATTCAAAAAAAGAAGAGGTGATTTTTTTTTTGGAAATCAGAAGGGAAAAGTAATTTGTTGTTGTAGAGTATTAAGTTGGTGTATCGAGCTGTTCGTATTGGTTTTTACTGATGTTTTTATCTATAGCTGATGAATAGTAGTTGCAGATAGAAGCGGCTTATAGAAACTAGGGTATTCGTATCGGCTTATAGTTTTTGGCTTTTTGCTAAGTACATTACGTAAGAAAGGGTAAACGATAGTGTAATGAAAGGTATTACAACATTCGGACCGTCATGCAACTTATAAAATTATGATATAATAAAAATACAAAGTACATTATAATAGTAGTGACTGATGAATAGTAATGATAGATAGAAGGAAGGTGCTTTTATGTTTTTCTCAACAGTGATTTATATAGTTTTTAAAGCGCGATAAATGGTGGATAGATATTACTTTTTTTTATGTGCTTTGATATTGGTGTTACTCTTATTAGAGAAACATAGAAGTACTCCTCTAGATAGAAATAGCTTACAAAAATTAAAATTTTCGTATTAATCTTGGGTTTTTCTGAAAAAAAAATTAGAAGCCAAAACCGCGACAAAGGTCCATAGGTCTATACGTAAAGAGCACGCACCAGCAAAGTAGCCGAGAACACTGCACCGAATCTGACTCACCGACAGCGTCCAATCCGTCCGGTCCGCGAAAAAGTTTGTGGCGTGTCGGTGCTACGAGGACGTTGATGGGCTTTTGTACTACATGGGCCTCCAATTCTATCCGATTTATTTAGCCCAGGTATTGGAACGGGACAAGGAATTCTTGGTTTTTTTTTGTTTGTCTAGGCGTTTGGTGACTCACTGTCACTGACCAAGAATTTGCACTGTCACTTCTTGCCCCACACAAGAATTGAATCTGCTTGATTTGGGTACGATAAGAAGGGCCCAATATATTCGGGCTTTAACTGAATCAGTTATTTGGATGCTTGAATGAAGGGCCCAATAAATTCGGGCTTTAACCGAATCAGTTGTTTGGATGCTTGACGTGCAAGAGGTTACACTTCTAATTGTGCAGGATATAGGTTCTATCTTTTCAGTTTCCTACTTATAGATGAGATTTTTTAGACTGAGATTTATAATTTATAGCTCTGGTTTTTAAATTTTGATCTATTCATAAGAGACAATACGTAAAAAGAAATAGTCGCATATGATTTTGCCCAGTACAGCTAAACTCAGTACAATTTATACTATAATTTATCTGTAGACCCCATCTTAAAAACGTACCATTTAAACCATAAATCAAATGCACAAACGAACCTAGCCTATGTTTATAGCTTGTCCTTCTCTAACAAATAAATAGAATAATTTTTTCTTCGTTATCCTTTTAAAACAAATTATCAAAACAGTTTTTTCAAACAACTTACATATGTTCGATTTTCGTACAAAAACCCATGTACAGCGGCATAAAAAAGAACACACCCTTAGGGCGTCCGCAATGGTAATAGCTAGTACTAGCTATATAGTCAGCTGACGTGGAGGTGAGAGACAAAAGCAAAGACTATTTTATACTGTTGGACCCACATGCTACTCTCTCATGTTCTTGGACTACGTGAAATAGATCAGCTATTTGCTCGTCGCTAGTGACTACTCTCTCTCCTACTTTTTCCTTGCCACATCAGATCTAGCTAACTAAATAGCCAGCTGTTGGAGACGCCCTTATACTAGGTTCTTATCTCTACGTGTTGTCAACTTCTTGTTGGTTTCTGAATCTCATGACACGACGTTCTAGCAGAAAAGTCCATCAGATCAATCAATTCTTCACACAAGCGATAAGGCACAGCAGAAAAGCAAAGCAAACGCAGAAGCACAACAGCTCAGAGCCTTATCGCCTATCGCACAAACCGGGTCGAGCCGCCTCTCTCGCGCTCGCTCCACTCCTCCTATTCCTCGCATAAAAGCGCATCGTGCGCTAAAGCCAAGCACAATGCCAATGGAGCAGCGAGCCGAGCGCGCCGCCGCCAAGAAGAAGCACCACTTCCTGATCGTCACGTACCCGGCGCAGGGGCACATCACCCCGGCGCGCCACCTCGCGCGCCGCCTCCTGCGCGCGGCCGGCGGGGCGCGCGTCACGATATGCACCCCGGTCTCCGCCTTCCGGAAGATGTTCCCGGACGCCGCGGCGGCGGACGGTGAACAGGAGGAGAGGGAGGACGGCGAGGTCGCGTACGTCGCGTACTCGGACGGCTACGACGGCGGGTTCGACCGGGCCGTGGACGACCACACGCGCTACATGGCGCAGGTCAGGCTGGAGGGCACGCGCACGCTGTCCGGGGTGCTCGGGCGCCTCCGCGACGGCGGCCGCCGCGTCACGTGCGCCGTGTACACGCTGCTCCTGCCGTGGGTGGCCGACGTCGCGCGGGAGCACGGCGTCGCGGCCACCGCCGTGTTCTGGATCCAGCCGACCACCGCGCTCGCCGCGTACTACCACTACTTCCGCGGGAGCCGAGAGGCCGTCGTGGCCGCGGCGGCGTCCGGAGACCCGAGCGCTGTGGTGCGCCTGCCGGGCCTCCCGCCGCTCCGCGTCCGCGACCTGCCGTCCTTCATCACCATCACCTCCGACGACGACCCCTTCGCGTGCGCGCTACCGGAGTTCCGCGAGCTCATCGACGCGATCGAACGCGGCGGCGGCGACTCCGCGAAGCCTCCGACTTATGTCCTCGCCAACACGTTCGACGCCATGGAGCCCGACGCGCTCGCGTCGCTGAGGCCTCACATCGAAGTCTTCACCGTCGGGCCCGTGCTCTCATTCCTGTACGACGCCGACGACGCGAAGAACACCCCGTATCCCAACGACCTGTTCGACCACGACGGCGCGGGTTACCTCGACTGGCTCGGCACGAAGCCGGCCAAGTCGGTGGTGTACATCTCCTTCGGGAGCACCTCGGTGATGAGCAAGAAGCAGGTCGCCGAGATAGCAGGCGCCATGAAGCAAGCCAAGAAACCGTTCCTGTGGGTGCTAAGGAAAGACAACTGCAAGGACCAAGAAGACGACGAGGCGATCAAGAAACTCCTCGCGGCGGCAGCCATGGACGACGGCGACGGCATGGTGGTGGAGTGGTGCGACCAGGCGCGCGTGCTATCGCACCCGTCCGTGGGGTGCTTCGTGACGCACTGCGGGTGGAACTCCACTCTGGAGAGCGTGGCCTGCGGCGTGCCCACGGTGGCGGCGCCGCAGTACTCGGACCAGGGCACGAACGCGTGGCTGGTGGAGCGGATGATGGGGGTCGGCGTGCGCGCGGCGGTGCGCGGGGAGGACGGCGTGCTGGAAGCGGGGGAGCTGGGGAGGTGCGTGGAGGTCGCCATGTCCGAGAAGGTGACGGCGCGCGCCGCAGCGTGGAAGGAGGAGGCGAGGGCAGCCGTGGCCGACGGCGGCGGCTCGAACCGGAGCCTGAGGGAGTTTGTGAGGCAGATAGCCGGTGGTAACTAAAATTGTTACTGTTGCATTTTGTTCCGGCTTACCAAACTCAGGCTTTCGCCCATTGCGCGGAAAATTCCCCACTGCTGACTCAGCATTGCTACTCTTGTTGGACTAGCTACTCATGCGAGGAGTTTGTCCATTTCATATTTCGGGGCCTAAAAAACGGCCATGAAAATAGATAGGAACTCTTAAATGAAAATTAAAAAAGAAATGTAATCTTAGTTCCTTCGGAAATGGTAAGATCTTTGGCGCAAGAAGCTATCTTGACTTGGTTTTGCTTCCATCGGACACGAGTATTGCGATTTCTAGTCTTTTTTCAGTGATTCTCACAATAAATAAAGATTTTTTTTTCTGTAAATACTACGGATTTGATTCTATTATCAAATGATAATATCATCCGAGCACAACGTATTTGTGAGTTATAATATAAGTTTTCTACATCACTTAGTTCACCTAAAACCATAAGTTTAAACTTTCGAGAAAGAGTGGATGATACACTTGAGGACTATGGTGCCGTCTAAACAGTTGAATAGTCTATAATCAAGCGCAAGTTATATCAACAAACTAAAATGTTGGTACAAGGGATGCAGTTCAGGGGCGGATCCATCGGGGGTCAGGTGGTTTGCTTGTAGATAGGGGAGCTGGCTATGCTGTCTGTGGTGCATGGATCCTATCGGGGTTGTTGGCGACCATAACAGTTGGTAGCTGATTCCTTAAGCCTCTCATCTGCACATCAGCAAGCAATGGATTTTTATTTTTTATTCGAAATAACAGAAATATACTCGCGCGAACATTTTTTTTACAAAAATAGACTCCAATCGCCTAACTATCGGGCGACTGGAGCCTATCGCCCAACGGTCGCGTGACACGAAAGTTGTCCATAAGCCGTAGGACAACAGACTCCAGTTGTCCGACACTTAGGCGACTACAGCTTGTCGCCCAATGGCTGGGCGATTATAATTACAGTCGCTCAGGTATACAACGACTACAAACAAGAGGTAGTGTGGGTTAATTTATTTGTGATTTTCGTAGATTATGAATGGCAGATAATCTGTTGGATTCGCAATAAGAATTTATGATTGTTGTATGTTGTTGTAGTGTAAAAAAATTCATGAAACTTTTTTTTAGGAATGATTGAAATAAGAACGATCGGTAAGTACGAGGGTAAGTGATATTGTGGTGTTACCAGAAATTCGTATACGGAGGAGAACTAGTTTGTTAATGTTGTTGGATGACTTGCTATGGAAATAATTGAATGCAAAAAAGACGAGGAAATAAACTTGTCTGAATTAAAATAGACTTCCTCGTACAATTGGGAGTAACATGCCGCGTAGGATTTGATTACATACATAACATAGAGCATCATGTGTGACCAACCAACCCAACTGCTCATACAACCTACTGCGTGGACTGAGGCCATTTTCCCTTCCTTACGAGCTTGGCATTGAACTCCTTGATGACCTTTTTTTGCCTTGGTCGCCATTTTCCTCTTTTTCTCGCGCTCCCTCTCGCGAACCTCGCGCTCCCTACATGTGCACTCCTCGAGATGAGCATTCATCTCTCGATGTATACGCTCAGTTTGCTCGTCCTTGCAGCGCTCTTCCTCCCAGATCTTGCAGGACTTTTGACATTCCACTCCTCGAAGTCGAGGGTCCATTGGTTCTCTGGGTGGATTTCAAGATCGATCCATTTGCGGTAGCTTGGGAACTGTGGATACACGGGAGAGCTTGTTAGTGCGTACTTTAAAGGAGAAAAAGTAGGGGGAACACAATGCACTTGGTCCTTACCAGCTGTCGATAGGTGGCGGTGTCTAGACGGCGGTTGGGATAGTCACTGGAGTAGTGTGCGCAACCCCAGTAACACATACCTAAGCTGAGGCGGTAGATAGAGTTGAAGAACTTGCACGGGTCCTGGCACCAATAATGGGGGTGTCTCCCCTCTGGTGGGTGTTGCGGTGAACGCTCGGTAGGAACGTTCGGAATGGAGTTGTTGCTATGGGTGGCGTCATTGCGAGGAACTGACCTCGTAGCACGCTGGGCTTGTTCTGCATGGGCCGCAGCAGCCCTTGGTTTTTCATCGCGGGCGGCAGCTGACGTTGTTAGGTCACGGGTCTCCTCCCATTGCTTTATCATCTTGTCCCATTGTTTCTTCTGCCTCTTATCCATCTCGATGTGGTGAAGCAAGCGCCGGTGTAGTGTTGGATTTGCTTGTGTAGTGTTCTCTTAGAAATCTCTTCGACCTCCTTTTATAGGGCCCCTTGTGGCCTTTTTGCTGCATGAAAATGCGTAGTGTGGTCTTGTCACTGCGCAAAGCTTCCCAGTGTGGTATTGTCAGTACGCAAAACTGGCCAATCAGATCTTTGCACTGCACAAAGCTGCACCATTTGGTCTTGTCACTGCGCAAAGTGGCTCATGTGGTCTTATCACTGCACAAAGTTGCCCCATCTGGTGTACTCGCTATGCAAAGCTGGACCATGTGGTCTTCGTACTACGCAATGCTGGCCTGTGCAGTCATGTCGCTGCACAAAGCTAGCCCGTGTAGTCTTGTCGCAAAGGTGTCTTGTCTGGTCTTCTCACTGTGCAAAGTAGACTCGTGTGGTCATGTCGCTGCATAAAGTTGGCCCATGTGGTCCTGTCGCTACGCAAAGGTGTCTCGTTTAGTCTTCTCACTGCGCAAAGCTAGCCTGTACAGTCATGTCACTGCCCAAAGCTGGCCCGTACGGTCCTGTCACTGCATGAATGTGTCTCGTGTGGTCTTGTCGCTGCGTGCGGTCATGTCGCTGCGCAAAGCTAGCCTGTGTGGTCCTGTTGTTGTGCAAAGATGTCTCGTCTAGTCTTCTCACTTCGCAAAGTTGGCCCATGCTGTCATGTCACTGCACAAAGCTGGTCCGTGCTGTTATGTCACTATGCAAAGCTGGCCCGTATGGCTAGCCGGCCGGGGTCTCCAGTAGGAAGGTAGCAGCTCCCGCGATGGGAAGGCTGAGCAGCAGGGACACATCTTGTAGATAGGTGCCATCTTCCCGAATGGGTGTTGGAAAGTGTGCGTCTCTGGCCTCCCGTGCTTTCTTCCTCACCCATGGCATCACTCTACATATGTCATGTCCCTACACGTCTCAGCAAAATGGGAAGGCTGAACGAATCATCCGCACTACCAATGACATCATGCGTTCTCTCATGTTCCAAGCCGGCCTCCCACCCTCTTTCTGGGTCGAGGCACTGCACACAACCACCTATTTACTGAATCGCCATCCCTCCAAGACCCTCAATTTTCTGACCCCTTACTTTGCTCTCTACGGTGTCACCCCTCCTTACTCCCATCTTCGTGTTTTTGGGTGTAAGTGTTACCCCAATCTCTCTTCCACAGCTTCCAATAAGCTGTCTCCCCGTTCCACTTGTGCGTCTTCCTTGGCTACCCTTCCAACCACAAGGGTTACCGTTGCCTCGATCTTTCCACCAATAAAATCATCATCTCGCGCCATGTCTCCTTTGAGGAAACCTCCTTTCCGTTCCTCAAGGCCTCCTCCCAGCCACCGGATCTTGATTTTCTAACTGACGCTACTGTTTCGCAATCCCATGCAGGTCACGACAAACAGGACACCACTGGTTTCATTCCAAGTGCCGTGCCTGCTCTTGGGTCGCCACTTGCAATAAACGAGCCTCGGCTGGCCACGCCGCGCAGCTCTGGCTAGCTGCCTAGGCCTGGCACCCTGTCCACGGGGCCCAGCTTGCCTCCTGGGCTAGGCTCCTGTGTGGGCCTTGGCTCGCCCCTGGGGCCCAGCTTGTCCCTAGGGCCTCTCATCGACCCAACATCGTCTCCTCAACAGTCGGTTGGCTGCACCCCACCCGCTGCTCCCGGTCCTGGCCTTGACTCGCTGGCTCATGCCGGAGGCCTCTGGTGGCCTCCACGCCCTGCCACTGCAGTCTTAGTGCCGCCCGTGACCAACGATCACCGCATGGTCACGCGGGGTAAAACTGGTTTCCAATTGCTGGCCGAGCACCTCAATCTTCATGCAGCGGTGCTTTCGCCCATTCCGATTTCCTATCGGTGTGCCCTGGCTGATCCAAATTGGTGTCAGGCGATGATTGAGGAATTTGACACCCTCCTCAGCAACGACACCTGGGTGCTTGTACCGCGCCCCCCGCTGTCAACTTGTCACTGACAAATGGATGTTTCGGCACAAGTTCAACATTGATGGTTCTCTTGATCGGTACAAGGCTCGCTGGGTTCTTTAGGGATTCACACAGCGTTCCGGTATTGACTTTGATGAAACCTTCAGTCCTGTGGTCAAGGCAGCGACCATCCGCATAGTTCTCACTCTGGCACTCTCTCAGGATTGGCCAATTCATCAACTGGATGTAAAAAATACCTTTCTTCATGACACCCTCACTGAGACAGTCTACTGTGCGCAACCTTCGGGTTTTGTTGATCCTGCTCTTCCAGATCATGTTTGTCGCCTCAACAAGTCTCTCTATGGGCTGAAGCAAGCACCTCGTACCAGGTACAGTCGGTTTGCCACCTATTTGCTTTCTCTCGGCTTTGTTGAAATGAAGACAGACACCTCTCTCTTTGTCTTTTATCGCGGCGCCGATACAGTTTATCTGCTCTTATATGTTGATGATGTTATCTTGACGGCCTCTTCCTCGCCACTACTGCGCCGCACTATTGCAGCTCTTCAGCGTGAATTCTCCATGAAGGATTTGGGTCAGCTTCATTATTTTTTGGGCATGTCTGTTCATCAGCAAGACGGCTCTCTTTTCCTGTCCCAACGTCAGTACTTGTTGGACATTCTTGGCCGAGCAGGAATGTCAGACTGCAAGCCTTGCAATTCTCCTGTGGATACTCAATTGAAGCTCTCCTCTGATGGTGCACCCATGGCAGATGCTAGTCAGTTCTGGAGTCTTGCTGGTGCCCTACAGTATCTGACTTTCACTCGTCCCGACATCACCTATGCTGTTCAGCAGGTCTGCTTGCATATGCATGACCCTCGCGAGCCTCATCTTGCTGTGATGAAGCGGATTCTGCGCTATCTTCGTGGTACCCATGATTACGGCCTCCTACTTCGCTGCACCTCTCCAGAGAGTCTGACTGTTTATATAGATGCTGACTGGGCTGGCTGTCCCGACACACGGAGGTCCACTTCAGGCTATGGTGTCTTTCTCGGTGATAATCTCATCTCATGGTCATCCAAATGCCAGCAGACAGTGTCCTGCTCCAGTGCCGAGGCCGAGTATCGCGCGGTTGCCAACGGTGTTGCTGAGGCCTCATGGCTGCGCTAGCTTCTCCTTGAGCTCCACTGTCCACTCCGGCGCACAACTCTTGTCTACTGTGACAATGTCAGTGCCATGTACCTTTCAAGCATCCCGGTTCAACATCAGCGCACCAAGCATGTCAAGATCGACCTGCATTTTGTCCGCGAGTGTGTTGGCCTTGGGCAGGTTCGGGTCCTTCATGTTCCCACTTCGTCACAGTACGCAGACATCTTCACGAAGGGTTTGCCATCTTCAGTCTTTACAGAGTTTCGTTCCAGTCTGAACGTTCGGCCTTCTCCCGTTCCGACTGCGGGGGAGTGTTGGATGTATATGGTGTATGTGTGCCCGTGTGGGCCCTGCATAGCTTTGGAGGTCGGCCTGCATGCCCAGGCGTGGTTGCATGCCACTGTTGACGTCCGACGGGCCGCTAATCACGCGTAACCAATCCCTAATCTCCCGATCTCTATTTCTATAAATCGTTGGATATTATGGGTGCTTGGTTATATATATATGTCATCACCACATACGATGGTGTGTGTCTTTCCGTAATACACCTTGTTTACACTTTTCTACATCTACAATTTTCTACAGATACTAACACTAAATAAACTATCTACTTCATATACAAAATTAAAATACAACAAATAAAACATTACCTCACAAGAGTCACAAAACCTCTCCTTCTTCCTCACCCTCTCCTTCTTCCTCTCCCTCTCCTCTCCTCCTCCCTCTCCTTTTCTCTCATCTCCTCTCCTCCTCCCTCTCCTTTTCTCTCATCTCCTCTCCTTTTATTTTCTGTCACGTCTGTTCACTAAGCGGCCGAGCGGGTGAGCCCGCTCGGCCCATGATCTTTTTATCTGCGCTTCCAGTCCCCCAACCGTTCGATGACTGGAAGCTCAGTTGCCTAACCGATGGGCGGCTGGAAGTAGTCGCTGGTTCAGCGACTGCAATCAATTTGCCCAACGCCCAGCGGATTGCTTGCGTGTCACGCGGCCATTGGGCGATAGGTTCTAGTCGCCGACCTGTCGAGCAACTGGAGCCTATTTTTGTAAAAAAAATATTCGCGTTGGTATATTTTTGTTATTTTAAATAAAAATAGATTATTCATAAAAAAAATTCACAGGCAATGCCGTTCATAGAAGAGATGGGCACCTAGGCCAAAAGAGGAGATAAGAACAACCAGAATCATCCCCTATTACGCCCCGCGGGATTCCCCGCAGGAGGAGCCTCCCACGTCGCCCGCGCGCGCTCCGGCCGGCGCGTGGCGGCCGAATTTCGGTACGGTCGGGAGACCGGTTTTGCGAAAAAGTCACTGTGTTTTCCCGAAATTACGTAAAGGCCCTCTGTTATCGCAAAAAGGTCCCTGAATTTTTCAAAAAAGACCCTGCGCATATTTATTTTTCGTTGGTAACGATCCGCATTTTCTGAAATTAAGTACAGGCCCTCGGTTCTTTCAAAACAACCCCTGATTTTTACAAAAAAACCCCTCTAGTCTCCTTTTATTGCGAAAAGCCCCTCGCTTTTTTTTTGAAAAAACCCTACGCTTTCCTTTAGCTACGAATTTTCGCCTCTTTTACTTCGGTACACACGGTGGCTGGCGCGGCGTGCCGCCGCGCCTATGAGGCTAGTTATTAAGAGATCTGGAAGGAAGGAGATGGTAATTAGTAGTAGTAACAAAAGAAAAATTCATTCTTGAAGGTTTTCATCCTCCTCCTCCTTATTTCTCCTACCGATGATGTGAATCTAATCCAATCGGTTAGTAGTAGTAGCAGCAACAACAGGTAGACATACGATTATTTTTATAAATATAGTGATAAATAGTGCTAAATATGGTAAAAAGTCTTGTAGTAGAACCCCCTCTCTCTGGGGAGGTGAAGAAGTGATGGTTGCTTGTTTGGGTGGCAATGACAGAAAGCAATCCCCCTTCCCTTGCCTTCCCTACAAGGAAGAAGACGACACGACAACAACAGAGAAAAGGAATAAAGAAAGAAAGAAATGAAGGAAAGGGAAGCAGTCTGTAAATGCGAAAACGAGAGGGACCATATCAGTGCAACACCACACAAAAAGGAAGAAGAGAGATACCAATACTTCTGGCCTGCTTTGCTTTGCGTCTCTCCAAGCCCAGTCTATAACCATAATAGCAATTTATTTTATTCTTACTGATAATGCGGCAGGCTATAGTAGATCTACAACTCGGTATTCGGTAAATCGATGAATAAATCCCACTAGGTTTCTCTAAATTTTGATTCTGAATCCGTCACTGATGTAGTTGACATGATAAAAGGAATTTCTTACATGATGATGCTCGAAATTCCCTCTATCATAACCCATCGGCAAGAATCAATCAATAGGATTGCTCTGCTCTTCTGTAATGTGTCGTCCATGGCATGGTACCGATATTTTTGCATGCTCTAGATCGACGCTCCATCGCAAGACGCACCTTGCTTTTTTTTAGCTGTAACTCATAGGTTATAGATTTTGATCCTAATGCGAATGTTCGTGCAAATGAATCGAAAATCGATAAGCTATTTCTAAAAAATTATCCTGATAAACTGTTTTGAAATAACAGTAAAAAAATATCTTACTTATTTATTTAAAAGAACTATAAGTCACAAACTTAAAAAGGACTGAGACTACAAAACATGTTCCTCACAAGTACAATAAATGCGTGCAAGTATGCAACTAGTAGTTGGGAGAGCAACGCAGGCAAGGTTAACGGCATTAGAAGCTGAAGCTGAAACCGTCCATGACAAGACGTGATACTTACAGTAGCCGGATGCATCCCGGTCGCTCTCAAGACGGAGGAGGAGATCGACGGAGACGCGCACGAACGTACGTACGGCAGGCGGTCGATATATCTGTCCGTATCTTCGTCCAGAGAGAACGGCGTGCATGCGTTTGCCAGCGCTGACCGGAATGGCAACTCGCGACGATTAGCTAGACTTACTCTGCTTCGTGTCACAGCATCCATGATCCATCACGCAGATGCGCCCCGAGCTGAGCTCCTCCTCCATGTCCTCTGCTTTGCCGTTCAAATCGTGTGCTCTGCTCGACTCCGCTCCTCTTTCCAGACGGCGCCGGACTGCCGGGTGTTCACGCTCTTGATTTCGACGGTTCGACCAACGCTCGATGCATTCTCTGTTGGCAGAACTCCTGCCAATGCCGGTGTTTCTTTTTTGTGTTGTCGGATGAGCAAAACACATACACAAGAATACACAGGAACACAAACTGTTTTGCGTTGCAGAAGTTGCAACTTTTCTGATGTTACTTCTTTCCTTTTATTGAGCAATTAGTTGATACATCCATCCGGCCGTTTCAGCATGCGAATAGACTACGTAAATTACTAGTGCATCCGGCCGTTACGCCCACTACATGCATGCAATGAACTCCAATAAACAGCCACTAACCTGTGAAAACTTAACTGACATGCAAACTAAATAACATGCAGACTAAAAATAGCAACTAGATTAACTAACATTACTCCTCCTAATCTAGTTGAGGGTGATGTCGATGACGCCGAGCTTCGAGCGCAGGTGTAGAAATCTCACCCTGCCAAGTGATTTTGTCAATATATCTGCCAGCTGATCGTCGGTGTGAATCTTTTGGATGGCAACTTAGCCACCCTCGACACACTCTCGGATGAAGTGAAAGCGCGTCTCGATGTGCTTGCTCGCCATGGAAGACCGGATTCTTGCGAGTTGTATCGCCGATCGTTGTCGGCGTGGATGGTGACGATGCCCGAGCTCGCCGTAGAATCTTCCGGCGACGACCAAGCCAAAGCCCTTGGCATGCCGCGGCGAGGCGCGATGTACTCGGCCTCGCGACGACGATAGCGCCACCACCGGCCGCTTTTGTGATTGCCACGACACAGCGTGTTGCGAGGCGTAACAAAATGCCGAGGTGCTCTTGCGATCATCCACGCCGCCGCCATGTCCGCGTCATTGTACCCCTTGAGCTCGATGTCGTTGTCCCCTTGGTGTAGCTAAGACCAAAGTGGAGCGCATCGCGATGTAACGGTAGATGCTTGACGCGCGCCGGTGTTCCGTCGTTGGGTTCGCCATGAACTCGCTCATGTACCCGACCGCAAACCGATATCCGGCCGGGTGTGGACTTGGCACGGAGGCTGCCAACCACACTACGGTAGAATGTGGGATCAACAGGTGGATTGGAGCTCTCCTTACTCAGTTTAAGACGTGCCTCCATGGGCACTTGCACGGCATTACAGCCGGCCATGCCGGCCTTGTCCAGGAGTTTTGCCGCGTACGCAGCTTGGCTCATGGTGATCTTCCCGGGCAACTGCTTGACATCTATGCCGAGATAGTAGCTCAACTGCCCGAGGTCGCTCATCTTGAATGAGCGCTTCATTTCCTCCTTGAATGATTCGATCTCAGCTTGGTCGGCGCCGGTGAGGATCAAATCATCAACATACACGCCCAGGAGCACACGTCCTCGCCCCTTGCCGCGTGTGTACACCCCGTGCTCTTCCTCACAGCGCGTGAACCCAAGCGCCACCAGCGTGCGGTCGAGCTTGGCGTTCCACGCCCGAGGAGCTTGTCGTAGGCCGTAGAGTGCTTTGCGCAGCCGCAATACTTGCCGCTCTCGCCCGGCGATCATGAATCCCGGCGGTTGAGCGACGTAAACCTCCTCCGTGAGGTCGCTGTTTAGAAACGCAGACTTGACGTCGAGATGGTGGAGCGCCCAGCCCTCGTGGCGCCGCCTCGCCGCCGGTCGCGCGTCTGAGAATCGAGCCGCGCCACTGGTGCAAACACCTCATCGAAGTCCACGCCAGCGCGTTGTACGTACCCCTTAGCCACCAGTCGCGCCTTGTGCCGAACCACAGCACCTTGTGCATCCTTCTTGAGCTTGAACACCCATTTGAGGCCAATCGGGCGGTGTCCGGCCGGGAGGTCCACCGCCTCCCACGTGCCATTGTCCTCAATGGCCGCCATCTCCTCTTCCATTGCGGCGCGCCACGCCGGATCGGTGGCGGCCTCGTCGTAGGAGTTGGGCTCCTCGGTCGCAACGAGGAGCCACTCGTCGGGGTCCAGTACGCGTGGCTCGGCAGTGTTGATGCAATTGTCCACCATGCGGAAACGCCGCGGTGCGCCGTTGTCACTATGGTCGAGCCCCGACGGGATATGCGACGGTGGAGTGCAGTGCTCGACTTGAGCACCACCAGTGTCGTGGGTGGGCGTTCGGAGTGACGCCCCAGCTTCCTCTTCTTCCTCCAGGGACGGGACCGCAGGGGATACAGGAGAGTTCGGCTCGCCGCCGCCTAAGACGCCGCTGACCGTGTACTCCACGGTGAACGTCTCAGGGCAGGCGTTACCGTTCGCCTCCCAATTCCACCCTTTGGTCTCGTCGAACACCATGTCGCGAGTCACATGGAGCCGCCCGCCCACCGGATCGTACACCCGGTAGCCTTTGGAGCCCGGCTCGTACCCGACGAAAACCATCTTCACGCTTCGGTCATCGAGCCGCGGCGTGCGGACGTGTAACCTTGACGTGAGCGAGACAACCGAACGTGCGCATGAAATGCACGGTCGGTTTCTTGCCATGCCAAGCTTCATAAGGCGTCATCCCGGTGACGCTCTTCGTCGGTGAACGGTTCAAGATGAACACGGTCGTGCTCACCGCCTCCCCCCAGAATGTACTGGGCACCTTCTTTGCCTTGAGTAGGCATCGCGCCATAGCCATCACAGTCTGGTTCCGGCGCTCCACGACGCCGTTCTGTTGTGGGGAGTACGGCGCCGTGAGTTGCCGGTGCACGCCCTTCTCCGCGCAGTACTCGCCAAAAGTCACGGACGTGAACTCGCCACCACGATCGGTACGTAGTGCGCGCAGCTTCCGCCCGGTCTCGACCTCGACGCCGGCTTGGAACTTCTTGATCGCGCTGGCCGCCTCGTCCTTGCTTGACAACAGCACTAGCCACATATAGCGACTAGCATCATCAACGAGGAGGAGAAAGTAGCGCTTGCCACCGTGCGTCGCTGGCGTGACAGGCCCGCATAGATCTCCATGTACAAGATCAAGCCGCCCTTCGCGCGTACTTGGCCTCCGGAGGAATGGCGGCGCCGTTGCTTGCCGACAAGGCACGCGTCACACACCTGGTCGACATGATCCAGCGGTGGAAGCCCACGCACCATGTCACCATGCCCAAGTTTCTTCAACCCTTCAAGCTCGGTGGCGAACCGCTCATGCAGCGCCACACATCGCCGTTGGCGTGCGCCAGAGCGAGATCGGTCGAGCGGCGTGAGGGGATCTTGTGCGATCGATTCGCCGATCGCCGTACCTTGGCGAAGCTCCTCCTCGGATCACGCACCGCAGATCGCCGTCCTCGATCAACACTTGGCACCCGACCGCCGAGTTGTCCCAAGGCGATGATGTTGCGCGCAGACGTGGGATAAAGTACACGTCCGACAAGATACGATGGCGTCCACCCGCGTCGCGAACATGATCGTGCGCGCCGAGGATGTCCACCATTGATCCATCGCCGAACTTTACCGTGCCCGTGATGTCGCGGTTCAGCTCGGAGAAGGCCGCGTCATTTCCCGTCATATGGTTCGACGCACCCGTGTCGAGGTACCACACGCCGTCGTCCTGGCCGCCGGTGTGATTGTTGGTGTCACCCAACTGCACCGTCGTGCGTTCTTCGTTGAGGAAGACCCGACCGCCGACGTGCACAGGTGCGGCGCGCTCTGGGAGGCACGCGGGCACCGGTGAAAGAGAGGCCACCTGGGCCATCAACAGGGACGGCTCGTCGTCGCCGCCCTCCTCCACCAGCAAGATCTTGTGGCGCGCCTCGTCTCTCTTCTTCTTCCGGCATTCCGGGCCCAATGCCCGATTTTCCGCGATTTGCACGTATCCTTGTCGATGACCTTGCCGCCACCGCCCTTGTGTGCGTCATCGGTACCGCGCTTGGGTGGCTGCACGCCGCGCCGTGGCGGGACCGAGCCACCGCTCGTACCACTTCCGTTGGCGCCAGTGCTACCGAAGCGCGCACCCTCCTTGTCGCGCTTGCGTAGGCGACGTATGAGGTCCTCCTCCTTTGACGAGAAGCGGCGGGAGCCCGGTTGTGCGGCCGCGCCGCGCCGAGCCGCCGCTCCACGGACCGAAGACGCCCGTGACCTCCTCGATGGACAGGTCGTTGATGTTGAGCGGCGTCTCGATGGAGATTGCGACTGCATGAACTTATCGAGGATCACCGCAGCATCTTGCGCACGACCCGCCGCCGGTGATGTGGTCGCCGAAGCCGCAGATTATTGGCGAGGCCCGTGATGCGCATCGAGAAGTCGCCGATGGCCTCCCTTCCTTGAATGCAATATTGTTGAAGTCGCGTCGGAGTTTCTGCGCGTTCGCCTCACGCGCGCGCCGACGCCCATCCGCATGATCTTGACAAGATCCCACGCCTCGCGCGAGTCCTTATTGCCGATCGAGGCCAAGCATCTCGGCGGGACAGCTCGTGTAATCGCCGCTAACGCCACCGATCCACGCCAGTACTCTGCGCGGCCGGTTCGATGGCTCCCCACAAGCCTTGCGCCGCAGTTGATGCGCATGAGCACGCCCACTCCGGGTAGTTGGTCTTGGTCAGCATCGGATATTGTACCGACGCCGACGCTTCTTGACCACGCGCTCGATGACGCGACCTCGCGCCCCGACCATGCCGTTGTCGCAGACGGCGAGGACCACGTGATGGCGACCGGCGATCCCGCCGCGGAGGAGTGATCGACTCGCCCCACCGAGCCGACATGGCCACGGGATCCTGAACGGAGCTCGATACCAATTGTTGGCGAACTCCCGCTAATGCGGTGTTTCTTTTTGTGTTGTCGGATGAGCAAAACACATACACAAGAATACACAGAACACAAAGCTGCTTTTGCGTTGCGAAGTTGCAACTTTTCGGTGTTACTTCTTTCCTTTTATTGAGCAATTAGTTGATACATCCATCCGGCCGTTTCAGCATGCGAGCGGACTACGTAAATTACTAGTGCATCCGCCGTTACGCCCACTACATGCATGCAATGAACTCCAATAAACAGCCACTAACCTGTGAAAACTTAACTGACATGCAAACTAAATAACATGCAGACTAAAAATAGCAACTAGATTAACTAACATTCTCCAGATTGCTACCTGCCCACCAGTGTATGATATCTGTTAGGAAACCAGGACTCTATCTGGAGTCCTTATCTGATTGGGCACCCCCACCGTAGACTATAAATAGGGGCCTAGACCCCCCCTCATGAGGTACCCGATGCAATCTAAAGCAATAAAGAAAGACCAGGAGTTCTCTCTACCTCTCTGTGTTCAATATATTTTCTCTGTGATTCTGTGATTGATTCGTTCTTGTTCTAAGCGAGAAATCGCTTGATGGTCGCCAACGACGTTTCTCAACACGTTATCAAGACGACTTCGCTCCGGTGAACGAGGTAATCATCGGCTATCGATTGAATTTTCTAGACCGCTTTGAATCTGTATTTTCTTTTCGCGTTCTAGATTGAATTTCTACGGTGCAAATCCGCCTAATCTACCGCGAGCGGACTTGCGATCGCAAGCACAATGTCGATCGGTAGATTGCGTAAAACAGGTAGATGTTGATTGCATCGTAGATTAGAAAATTTTGCATAGTGTTGTCTCGATCCATGCATGATCACAAGCACAAGAAATATATGCAATGATTTCATACTCCGCACAAACATTGCAGATTGGAAACTTTTATTATTGCATCTTCCTTTATGCACGACATTCTAAGATCTGAAAAAAGGAAGGAGGGGATTTGGCTCACGGCCACGCATGACCACCGGCCTCCCACCGCCGCGCCGCATGCGCGCTGGCGATGCCTCCGCCACCTCGGACCTCGCGCGCCCGCATGGGCCCGCCGCTGCGCGCGAGCGCCGCCGCCGGAATCCTCCCACTCCGCCACCTCGGTTTCACCATCGCGACGCGCACCGCCGGCGATGCGCCCGCACGCGCCGCCGGATCCCACCGCCTCGGCCTCCCGCGCGCTCGCGCACGCGCCGCCCGCACTCGAACGGCACCGGCACCTCCACCGCGCCCGAACGGCGCCGCGCCTCGCTACCCGCGCCCGAACGGCACCGCTGCCCACGGCTCCCGCACCGCCGCCGCATGCGGCCGCCGCCCGACCGCCTCCGCGCCGCGCAGATACTCCCGCCTCGTCGCGGCCCCGCATGGCCGCCGGCCGCGGTGGCGCGCCGCCCGCCACCACCCCGGGCTCCGGCCGAGCCGCCCGCCTCTAACGCGCGCTCGCTGAACGCCCCATGCCAGCCCGCCGCCTCCGTGCTCCTCACCCGAAGCCGCCGCCGGGCTTCCCCGCCGCGCGCGCTGATGAACCGCGCGCGCCGCCGCCGGATTCCTCCGCGCCGGCGCGCGCCGACGCGCTTGTGCCTGTCCGCCCCGCAGCCTCTCGCGCGCCGCGCGCTAGGTGTGAACGGGTAGGTAAACCCTACCCCTTCACCTCTTTCACGCGCGCCATGGGCCATATGAGGCCAGTGGGAGCGGGCGGATCCGGCCCGATCGGATGGGGAGGGCAAGGCCGATTGGGGTGGGAAGGGGCGAGGCCGAATGGGCCGGGGAGCTCGTGGGCGGGTGGGGAGAAAAAAAAGGGGGCCCGGCGGTGGGGCACTGGTTGTTTTTGGAAAAGGCCCTAAAACCATAGAAATTACCGAGAGATCCTAAAACTTGCGTATAAATACCGAATTTTGCAATAGAGGCCTCGGTAATTCCAAAAATTAACAAGATGGGTCCTCAAATTTACGAGTGGGTCCAGAATTTTGCAGAAAACCCTCTGTAAATCAGAAAATTTGCAATTTTCTCTGAATTGAAATTTTGCGTAAAAACCCTCTGAATTGCAGATTTTCTTTGAAATTTCAAATTTTAGCATAAAAGGGCCTCTGAACTGAATTTTGCATCAATTTTTGCATTTGAAGCTTATTTATTTATGCCATTATTATTCTCTGTATTTTCTGTATTTATTTACTGTTTTGGTTAATTGTAATTGTTTTAATTGCTTTTAATAACTGAAATTAGCAGTAAAATTATAGAAAATGCCTGTAAAATTATGAAACATTATGGGAAGCTATTGCACCACTTTATTTACCTGTAGTAAATTTTCCATGTATGTTTACCTGCAGAAACTTATTTTATTTCATTCATACACATGTAGATGACTGGAATTTCGAACCGGGAGTTCGAGGAGCTGGCCCAGCATGGCCGAAACTATCTGACATGGGCATCCGATGTCGAGATTGTGCTTGGGGGCCGGAAGCTCGGCGTAGCTATTGGGATAAGCGGACAGAAAGACGCTACACCCACACCTGAGGAGAATGATCAGGCACTTCATTTTCAGCACCATCTCTGCTCAACTCTCAAGAATGAGTATATGGCAGAGAGAAATGCGCTAGCACTCTGGACCGCACTCAAGAAGCGGTTTGAGAGGCTCAAGTACACCATTCTTCCTCAAGCAGAGCAGGAGTGGATCAGACTGAGGTTTGCCGACTTTAAAACGGTCGGGGAGTACAATTCTGCCTTGCACAGGATTTGTACAAACCTTAAACTCTGTGGCAAGGAGATCACAGAGGACCAGAAGATCGAAAAGACCCGCCCACTTTCCACCCCAGTTGTCATAAAGGGTTCGCAACTATCGTCAAAACGGCTACAAGGAGTACGCCAATTGATTGATATGATGCAGTAGCCGAGGCTCGTGACGAACTTCTCCGCAAGAATTACGCTCGCAGACCACAAGCGACTCCGCCGCCATGAAGCCAACGCTAGCGACCTCAAGGTGCGGAAGCCCTTGATGAAGAAAAGGGAAAGAAGGGTAAGATCGTTGCCCGTAAAGGCAAGTCGATGCTCCAAATGACAAGAAGGCTAAGAAGAGTGGCAAGAACTATGGCCGCAGAACCGTGGTTGCTACAAGTGTGGCAAGTGGGGACATTGGTCGCGGATATGCAAAGAACCGCAACATGTCATTGATGCCCACCAAGCCCAAAAGAAGAATGGCAAAGGGCAACCTGAAGCCCACTTTGCAGCCGTTGAGGGGAGCAGCCTGGCAGAACTGAGCAGCTGCCGGAGATGATGGAGATTGAGTCCATCCCGGCAGCAGCACCTCCTTACGACTTAGCTGCGGCCACTGCCATGATCTCTCTAGAAGAGAATGTCACCACTGAGAAAATAGCCGAAGAAGTCAATGATTTTCTAGTTGATTCCGTCTGATGCACAGAATGCATGAGACGTTAATTGTCATTTATTTTGTGTTAAATGGACAAGTTTAGAACTTGCATGGTTGGTGCTTTAGGATTTTGCTTTCTCGTAATGGTTGGATGATTTTGGAATAAAGCATTCATTTATTCATTTATGATGGCATATTATGTTTCGATATTTGCGTATTTTATTTATGTGTTGAATGCCTTCGATACATGTTAATTAAATACGTTATATTAGAACACGTGTGGCGCCCTATGGAGGAAGTATGCCTTGCCGATAGCGGCACAACGAATACCATCTTAAGAGAGACTAAGTATTTTCAGTCGATCCGTAAGAGCAATGGCAGCCTTACGACAATCGCCGGAAGCGATGCATGTGTAATCGGTTCTGGAAGAGCCACAATTATACTTCCCATGGGCACAACTTTGGTCATTGAAGAAGCCTTATTGTACCCGAATCGACTAGAACTCTCCTAAGTTTTAAGGATATTCGCGCCAATGGTTTCCACGTTGAGGCGACGAAGAGTACGGTAAGGAATACCGCCATCACAAAGCGCCAAGAGAATGGCAAAAGAATATTAGAAAAGCTTCCTTCACTTGAAATCGGGCTATATTATACCACAATTAAAGCGCTGCAGCGCATAATACAACAGTGTTTAGAAGCTCTGAACTCTTCGTCTCGGCATGATAGATTCGCCACCCAAGTCTTAGGATGATGAGAAACATAATAAATAACTCGCATGGGCATAATATTAATGTGAAAAATTTCCGAATCATGAAGATTTTGTGTGCCCTGCATGTGCCACCGAAATTAATTACTAGACCCTCCACTCAAAGTGAAGGATGAAGTCCCCGCATTCCCGAACGCATCCAGGAGACATTTGCGGTCCCATTCAGCCCGCCTCGGGGCCGTTCAAGTACTTTATGGTGCTCATTGACGCTTCTTGAAGTGGTCATATGTGGGTTTGTTGTCCACAAGAAACCACGCCTTTGCAAAATTGATCTCGCAGATCATTCGCATCGAAATGTGTTTCAGATCATCATATCAAATCCATTCGAATGGACAACGCCGAGAATTTACTTCAAGGCATTTGATGATTATTGCATGGCGATGGGAATTGCGGTTGAGCACTCTGCACCGCATGTCCATACTCAGAATGGTTTGGCAGAGGCTTTAATTAAAAGAATTAAATTTATTGCCCGACCCCTCTTGCATAAAAGTAATTTGCCAGCTACATGTTGGGGACACGCAGTCCTCCATGCAGCGAATCTCATCAACCTTAGACCTTCGCCTACAACATCCATTCACCTATGCAACTAGCGCAAGGGTCACCACCGAAAGTTTCCCATCTTAGGAGGTTTGGATGTAAGGTTTATGTACCGATACCACCTCCACAAATGAATCGCAATGGGCCCACTCCGCAAGGCGGGATATACGTTGGTTATGAGATCGCATCCATAATCGTGTATTTGGAACCTATGTCGGAGATTTGCATACCGCTCGCCGCTGATTGCATTTTTGATGAAGATAATTTCCGTCATTAGGGAGGAAATCAACCCGTTGATGAAAATGTCGGAAATTACGTGGAAGCCACAGAATTCATGCACATGACCCGCGCACTAGTGAAACTGAAAAGAGGTCCGTAAGATCATCGACTTGCAATCATTAGCAAATCAACCGCCCGATCACTTTAGTGATTTGAAGAGCGTGATTAAGTCGCATGTGCTCGCACGCAATGCACCGGAGAGGGTTGAAATACCAAAGAAAATTGAAGGTATCCCTAATCCCGTCCAGAGGCCTCAGAATAAAAGGACGAGAACTCCGGTTCCTCGAGTCCAAAGTAACCGGGGACGCCCGGCGAAAAAGGATAAAAGGGATTTATCACAGCCGATCATTGAAGTCCCCCAGAATGAGAAGGGAGCCGCTTGAGACTGGCACAAGTATGACACCTTCCGAAAAGGACATACCGGATCTGAATATCCCCATCGGCATGGATGTGTGCGCACACATCGGAGCCGAAAAACTAAAGGGACTTGCCACCGTAATTGAAAGAAGCGATGCGCAAGGTGAAGCTCCAGAAGAAGCAACTCATGAAGAAATAGCTATAAATTATGTGCACACGGGAGAGTCCCTGAATAGGACAACAGCTAATATCGATATCTACTTCGCAAAGAAAATTGCCACCATCATCGATCTTGATCCCGAGCTCGCATCGCTCATTGAATGTAAGAAAAGATCAGATTGGGAAGATTGGAAGAAGGCAATAGCAACTGAATTGCTATCTCTGAATAAAAGAGAGGTGTTTGGGCTCAGATGTCAGACACCTCCCCACATACACCCGTTGGGCACAAGTGGGTATTTGTTCGAAAGAGAAATGAAAGAAATGAAGTAGTGAGATACAAAGCAAGGTGGTAGCCCAAGGTTTCACTCAACGTCCCGGAGTTGATTATGAAGAAACCTACTCCCAGTCATGAGTGGAATTACCTTTAGATATTTGATCTCAATGGCAGTGAACTTGAATTTGGAAATGAAATTGATGGATGTTGTGATCTGATACCTTTACGGTAACTTTGATTCGAGATTTACATGAAAGTCCCCAAGGAATTCCTCTCCGAACCAAGACAAAGCAAATAGAAACTGCACGATGTGAAACTCGAAAGTCACCAGATGGATGAAACAACTGGAAGAATGTGGTATAATCGCTGAGCGACTTTCTCTGCAAGAAAGGCTACACGAACAATGAAGACTGTCCTTGTGTATTTATACGGCGATCCTGAATGGATTCTCAGATAATCTCTGTATGTAGATGATCTCAATATCATCGGGACAGCCAAGACATAAAAGAAGCAAGCTCCTACTTGGAGTCGAATTTGAAATGAAAGATTTGGGCAAGACCAAGTTTTGCTTAGGCTTGCAGCTTGAGCATGTCCTCAAGGAGTCTTGGTACATCAGTCGACCTACACCTGTAAGGTGCTTGAAAGGTTTGGCTTCGAGAAGGCATTTCCTCAAAGTACCGATGACCGTGAGGTCTTTACAGCAAGAAAAGATCCTTTCCGACCAAGGGAAGAGGGGAGGAAGTCTCGGGACCGAATTCCCATACTTGAGTGCAGTGGGAGCGCTCATGTACTTAGCAAACTGCACTAGACCGGACATTGCATTTGCCGTGAACACGTTAGCAAGGTATGCAGGCAGAGCCCACCAAAAGGCATTGGCGGGGCATAAAGGACATTTTACGATACCTCCAAGGTAGCAAGGACCTCGGATTGTTCTACGAAAGAATCAAGATCTGAACTTGATTGGCTATGCAGATGCCGGGTATCGTCGGACCGCATACCGCTAAGTCACAAACAGGCTATGTATTCTGTGTGGTGGAACTGCAATTTCATGGAAATCGTCTAAGCAAAGCCCGTAGCTACTTCGACGAACCACTCGTAAATTATAGCATCAGTATGAAGCCGCGACGAGTGCGCTGGCTCCGCCGAATGGTTCACCACATCCAGCAATCATGTGGGATGAACATTGTGCAGAACCCCACAATTATCTATGAAGATAATGCCGCTTGCGTTGCACAAGTGCAAACGGGCTATGTGAAGAGTCATCTCACAAAGCATATTAACCCCAAGTTCTTCTATGCACATGAATTGCAAAGGATGGACGAGATTAAAGTACTGCATACTAAGTCATGTGAAAATCTCGCAGATTTATTCACTAAGTCACTCCCCGCATCTAGCTTTGAAAGGTGCGTGCGTGGAATTGGAATGATGAGACTTAGAGAAGTGCAGAATTCAGGGGGAGAATTCTCACAAACCCGCTAATAAATCTTGATCATGAAGATTAAGTACCCAAAAAATAAAGTCCTGCAGACCAAATGAATTTGGGTGAATTGTACTCTTTTTCCCTTGACGAGTTTTCCATGAAGTTTCTCGACCAAGGTTTTTAATGAGGCAATTCGTGCATCGCAGCATCACATGTATCATGTACTCTTTCTCCAAATTTTTTCCACTGGGTTTTTATGGAGTTTTAACGAGGCATGAGCATGTTGGGTGAGTGCCCAAGGGGGAGTGTTAGGAAACCAGGACTCTATCTGGAGTCCTTATCTGATTGGGCACCCCCACCGTAGACTATAAATAGGGGCCTAGACCCCCCCTCATGAGGTACCCGATGCAATCTAAAGCAATAAAGAAAGACCAGGAGTTCTCTCTACCTCTCTGTGTTCAATATATTTTCTCTGTGATTCTGTGATTGATTCGTTCTTGTTCTAAGCAGAGAAATCGCTCGGACTGGTCGCCAGCGACGGTTTCTCAACAATATCGTCGATCTGTGGCGAAGGAAGACGGGGAATTTTGGGGAAGAGCAAGGAGAGGAGAAGGGAGAAAGGATGAACTTCACTCACACGTACTTATAGTTACTCCAGTACAAAACATCATTCTCTCCTCTCTATCGTTTAAGGTTTTCCTTAGACTGTGCAAGTTCCTTTCTGTTATTCTTCCTGCTATTCCCGTCTTCAGCCTGACGTTCGCACCCACTGTATAATTCACATTTGCCTAATAATCGGTTTAGTAAGTAATTTATTCGACCTTCGTTGGGTGGCTTTGTCGACATTTCTCCTCGACAGCGCCTGCCATTCCTTCTTCATTTGCAGTGCGCATTAGAATATGCAACTTATATTTCCCACCTCCATGGCAATCGCCGTATGTTCTTCTATGTTGGTGCAGCACCCACCATTATATAACAACATTATTGAGAGAAAATGTATTTATGCTGGCTCTCACTCTCGATTTTTCTGAATTAGGTTGCCTCCAATATCTCAAAACTAGTAACTTTGTGTAGAAGAACATCGCGAAGAGACATAGATATATAGTAGTTAGTCATTAAAAAAAGCTCAAAATGTATAAGTGCGAATAACCTCTTATCTCCTATCGATGCTTATATATTGCTGCTAACCTCTTCTAGCCATGGGCATACTATTCCCATTCCCATCATACAAGAAATGTGACTAGCTGTCATTTCATTACCATGAGTTGCTAGTAGTAGAGTTAAAATGAGTGTCCATTAGGTCAGGAAAGGAACACATGTTTACCGGCATGCATTTTTCCCTTAATGTTTGGGAAAAGTTCAAAGAAATCAACAAGAAATCACTCTAAAAAACCAATTCAAGAAAAAAAAGGAAAAAATAAATTTAAAGAACCATTAACACAATTATCAGATCAAGTGTTACCGATATCAATTCTCTAAAAATGTAATGCCCAGCCACAATTGACCCGAGCTGATCGATTGATAGATTATTTGGGTTGAAGCATCAAGAGAAACATTCCACTTAGCTGAAGTGAGAGTCTTCTCCGCGATCCATGAGCATGGACGGTGTGGTCTTCATCGATGACATTGATGCAGTCAGCCTCATCTCCTTCCTTTCTTTTCCCTTTCCTATAAATTGTCTACTGTTTCTTTTCTCCTCCTCTGATAGATCTGTCAGGATTACGCAAATTGTTCCAAATTCCAAAAGTTTTCTTTCTTTGACCAGTTTTGAAGGTTTCATATGTAATTTATGAACCAAGTCTATTTTTTTTCTATCACCTATTTGATGTTATGATTAGAAATGTCAGTGAATCAAGGGATTGTTTTATTTGCCGAACTGGGAAACATGGGGGTCATTCTTGTCACAAACAGTCTACATAATTTTGATACAAGCATATCTGATTTCCTTGGAAATTTTGGGAACCAAAAAGTCATGTCTCTTAGGACCGCACCAAGAACGAGCCTTGCTCCCAATCTTTACCATCGGCGTTGTCTCATCCTCGTCGTCCAACAGCATATCAGGCTGAAAACAGATTTGGTCTGTGTAACGCCCCCATTTCTGGAGACAGTACGGAACATCGTAACCGTACGGAATGTACAGTTATGACATTCTAGGGTTACATGTGATCATCACAACAAAACCAGCTTACATAAACGTACCAACTTTATTACATTATTATATTGTTGTTAATGTACACAGCGGGCGCGCAAGCCCATACCCCACCATATACACACAAAAGGATCAACGGCCTGAGCGCGGCTAAATCCTAAGCCCAATCTTCCTCAAAGTAGATTGGTTCTTCAGGAGCGTCTTCTTCGACAGCGTCACCTTGCCAGTACTGGTCTTCTGTTAATTGTGTTTAGCAAATCATGAGTACCACTGTACCCAGCAAGTCACAGGGGTAAACCCTGGTTTACTATATGCATGGTATTCCAAGGATGGGAGTATATTGGTTGTATTACAGTGGGTGGATGCAGTTTTATTTGTAAGCAAGTAAAACGTGAAGATGTTAGCTCCTTAAGATCAGGGGTTTTGATTAACAGAATCAGTTCACTAGTTATCACATTAAATCATCTCCAATCCTACTTATGCCTCGTTATTGGAATCACCCAATTAACATAGCTTCATTAACCGGAAGCACGGTGTATTCGAATACCATTTGTTACACTCTGCAGAGTTGCTCAACTTTACCCACACGATCCCTTAACTCCCGCGACAGAGTTAAGAAAGTCAGGTCGGTTCACTGCTCCCTTCTTTATACAGACTCTACCTGATAGCATCACTCAGTCACGGCTACAATTGCGCACATATTCTTCTCTACCCGTTTGTGAGTGAATACTACCGTTGTTAGGTACCCGCAGCATACCTAACTCCCCGTCTACCTGTCATCACAGCCTGTAGAGTTTCAATTGAATGGAGCGACTACTAGACCAGTGTTGACAAGTCAACTCCTGTGGCCTGAGCGTTGACTATGTCTTTTACTTGGCACAAGGTTCGCGTCCTTACATTTTTCACCTGAGGCATCCAACCACGTCTCCCTCTGTGCCCCACTGGCACTACCACCAGCCATCCATACCAGCCTCTCATTCGGGTAAGGTTGTGGGCGTAGATCACCGCGTGATTTCCCACATCACACCCTTCCCAGTCTTAATTCCTCTAAGGTAAAGTCATGGGCGTAGATCACCACGTGATTTCCCACAGCACATCTTTACCTTAGTATCAGCTTTGAAATCCTACCGGCCTGCGGCCAACACCTTAGTAGTACAGAGTTGTTGTATGAGGCAATCATGGTTACTTTGATATCATATATTATTTCTTACTAAGGTTGTCAAGGTGAATATGGCCATCAAGTTCAACGGGGCTTTTTATCAGCGGTAGGATTATCTAAGTAGCATGCCATTCTAAATATTTTATTTAAGCACATACATTTCACAATTATCCATAATGCAAAATATAGTAATTAAGTATTGTAGACATTATGGGAATTCAATATGTTCAAAAATATGTGACTTGCCTTGCTGGTCTGAAATCTCTACTACGTCGTAGATCTGAGCAGTCGGCTCCGACTCCAGAACTGGGACTTCGGCTACGTCGGATGCTAGCGTAAACACATAAAATCATAACATAAGTTCCAACTCAAACTGTGTCCAAATCAAAGTAATCAATTCAAAAAGAGCCCATTAGCATACAATCTCAACCAAATACTTCAGAAGTGTGAGGATGGACATTTTTCTAGAAAGGTATTTTTAAATCGATGGAATTTGTATTTGGGTTATTTGGAGTTAGCAAAAGAAGGAAATTCAAATTTAGCAAATTTGAATTTGGAAGAATAGAGACTAGATTTGAACTCAGGGTATTTTTCTGGTCAAGATGGTGTATTTTTGTAGTTTTGGGAATTTTCTCGATTTTTCTGTTCTCCTTGAACAGTAACGGGCCGGCCCGGTGAACAGTGCGGCCCAGCCCGAGTGCACAGTGCGGCGGCGGCCGGATTCCCGCACGGGCGCGCCAGCCCGCTGGCCCGGCTCCGCTTCGGCCGAGCGGCCGGAGCTCAGCGCGCGCGGCGGCGGCCAGCCAGGCCGGCGCGCGAGCGCTTCGCCGATGGGCGACACGTGGGCGGTGCAGACGGCGCGGATGGGGGCGGGGCGACGCGTACGAGCGATCAGATGGAGTGGGGACGCGAAGGGAACGGCCGGGATTTAAAAGGAGGCCGACGCTCGGATGCAGCTCGATCGACGGCCGAGCGTCGTCGTCTTCCTCCTTCCGCTCCCCCGTTCTTGGCTGCAAACAGGGGAGACCGCCCGTGGCAGAGCGGCGAGGGCAGTGCCGCTCCGAGAAATCGGCTTATGCCAAAAGGTGCATCTACGAGAGCAGTCTCCATTTGTGGGCTTTTGGGAGAAGTGCGGTGAACAGGGGCGGTCGCCGGTTGCCGTGTAGGAAGAGGGGTGCACGATGGTGCTAGACGATTCCGGCAACTCTTCCTTGCGATTGGCTGCTGATTAACCATCTACGGGATCCCAGGGACACAGCGGCAGCGGTGGTTTAGCTTGGAAGATGCTCTAGTGGGCTGGCCACGTTGACGGCCTTATGGCCGGCGGTGAGCTTCGTGGCCCAGCCACAGGGCGATTGCTCTTGCCCCGGCGAGACTTCTATCGTGTCCAGGAGCTAAATGTACAAGTGTGGACGCACGGAATTGGACTGAAATTGAGTAAACTCCTCAATTGCATTTTAGGGCTCACCGGCGCAGGGGTGGCGATTGCCGACGGTGGAGGCGGCGAGACTGCAGTCGGTGGAGTGGGGAGAGGAAGGGGGCTGTCTGAAGGCGATCTACAGTGGAGTTGGGCCTTTATACGGCGTGTACAACTGGCTCCCCGAAGAGGCGGTTCGGCGCAAGGTCTCCCGCGAGGAAAGAGAAGAGGAGGGGTGAGCTGGGGCTGCGCCGAGCGAAGGAGGGCAAGGTGGCGAGACACCTCTTCAGTACTTGAGTGCTTCCTTGACTCTGGAGGGTCGGAAGCAACGCGAGGGCGAGCGGTGGCCGCGGCGAGGACATGCGCTGTCCGGGGCGCACTGCGCGAGTGAAGGGGAGCAGCGGCGACTCCCTGGCGTGCGGGACCGGCGTCCAGGAGCGATTCTAGGTGGGGAAGGTGGCTGTCCCGGCTGTACGTGCGGAGAAGCGGCGACGGTGTGCGCTGGCCCTTCTAGAGGAGCGGCGAAGGCGGCGCGCGCGGGCGGCGCTAGCCAGAGGCGAAGGCGGGAGGGGAGAAAAAGGAAAACAGTTTTTCTCACTTTCTTGCCAAATTGGGTAAGGAACCAAATTCAATTGAATTTCCAAAATTTTTCAAAAAGGGCTCAAAATTTGGGGTGTTTCAGTCTGATTCCGATGCGATAGTAGTCCTCGATGTTGTTTACCTAATTATCCAAGATCGCGCCTCTAGTTACCCACAGTTCTACCAACGACTTCAGCAGATCATTGTCGCATTCCTTTGCTCTTCACTACCATTCTCCTTCCTTTGTAGTTTGAAGGATGCATCCCAATATACAATTACATATGATTTCAAACTTAGTGGCCGCCACTATTAAGAGAAAATGTATTTACTCCCAACTCTCGCTCTCGACTTGTCTGAATTTAGTGAACTCCGATATCTCCACATAAAAGAACTTACGTAGAAAAAACAATTCCAAAGAAAAAACACTGATGTATATTATATAAGCTAAGGGTTAAGTTAATATGTATAGTTTCAAATAGTTTTGTCTCCTATCAATGCTTCCCTGCTCTGCTAAGGTCTACGGGGCATGGTGATACTATATTTCTATTTCCCACATAAAAGAAGTGTGAGTAGTCGTCATATGATTAATATGACTATGAGTTGCCGGCAGTGTCGCTAACATGTGGAATCCAACTTTTTTTTTTCAAATCTGATCTTCCAATGCATGAATTTTTAATCTTAGTCTCCACCACAATTGCGAGAGCAGTGACAGACAATATATGTCATGTGCCAAGCTTCCGCACCGCGGCAAGTACCTGCCGAGTTAGGGGAGCTCGGCAGAAGGACATGCCGAGCAAGCCAGCTGCGGTAGGAGGCTTAATTAGTGTAAAACATGTTTAATTAGTGTAAAGTAGATTAATTAGTGAGTGGTAGCTCGGCACATCCTCTTGCAAAGCTCCCCTAGCTTGGCAAATGGTACTGTTGTGGCGCTCTCTTGTCAAGCTCGGGTAGCATAGTAAGCTACCATGATTGCCGAGCTCAGAGAAGAGGTTATATTTGCAAAAACGAACGTTCAAGGCCAAATTAAAAAAAAAAGACTACAACGCCAAATATGCGAAAGATTCCTAAAATGTGTGCCGTTAGCTTTCCCACTTGTTTTTACCTTTGTGGCAGAGGTTCATACAAATCAGGAAGAAATCTCGCTGGAAGAAAAAAATCAACCGACTCTTACCTATTTCATTCCTGCAGAAAATTTAATTACAAACGGATAATAAAGCTATATTTGTCCTCAGCCAATAAATTTTATTTGGTTTGAAGCATCAATAAGAACCATTCCATTTCACCAATAGAACTAGCTAGAATATATAGGCCGCCTATTTCTACACTATTTTGCACCAACTTTTTCTGCCATCCTTAGGAGGTATCACAACTGTTCAAAACGGTCAGATCTAACTTCTGATGACACGAGGTGCTGGGTGGTACTGGCCCTCTATCACCAGCAAGACGGTTGAGGTAAACTACGCCTGAAGGGTATGATGGTAATTTTGCTACCTAACCTGGCCCTGACTTGGACTCGAATTATTGTCCTTGAGGTGACTGCATATTCGTATCATCAGCACGCTCGCTGGCAGTAAAAAAAAGTTAGCATATTCAGAGGGCATATATGTTCCTATACAATAAACAGCTTAACAATTAAAGACTCCACAAGAGTAGTACGTGTACAGTTGTACTTCGTGCTAGCACAGGACCATGTAATAGTGTTGCATCTTGCTGTGATCATTTTGGCTTCAATTTTTAGTTTTCAACTTATTTTTTTCATATTCATAAATTTCATCTTTTTCTGAACTTTTGGTTTTTTATTGAACTTTTTTGCCGGTTCTTTTTTTCCCGTATTTGTTTGTATTATACGTAATGGGCTAACATATTTTTTATATTTTTTAAAATTTTAAATTTAATTATGCTAAATAAGCCTCTGTCAGCTATAGTGTTTTTTTCAGCTAGCTACAATACTTTTCAGCCATAAGCCACAAAAAATAAGCCCAAATGATCACCACCAGATCTATCACCGCATTCATCTAAAATTTGCGGAAAAACTTCATCACAAGTACCAAGTTAAAACATGTAAATAGCAAAAAACTTCGTATTCTATATCCACAGGCCTGCTTTCTCAATCCTACGTAATGGTTGATGCTATAATGCTATTACTAATCGTCGTAATGCATTATGACTTCTTAGTTCTAAATTACCAGTCTTGCTTCACTAGTGCATTCAGATTGTACTGCATCTCGATTACATCTTACACATGGATGCAAACTGCTGTCTTCTTTCTACAGCAGGGAACAACTACGTTGGAGAATCACCGAGCTGTGGTTGGGCGCGACGCTCCGGCGAGCCGTCCAAATCATCGGGGGAGATGGCAGGGACAAAACGGCGCCGTCGAGCGAAACGAAGGGATGTGGTCCAGAGCAATAATGATCCTTTTCTGAAGTGAACGGATAGATTTAACTATTACCTCCTTTTTCAGTGAAGATAATACTCATTTTCTGATAGAGATACGGAATGGAAGGTACTGGTGCCTCTTGATACCTTCTAAGAATGGTGAAAAACTCGTACTAACACAAACACTACAATTAAGTTCATTTGGTCCGGGCTGAATTCTCTAATTAATTAGTATACACGTGTAAAAACATTCGTCAATTGTTCCAAAATCATTGAAATAATATCCTCTAGCTGCATCCTACCTCTCTTCTCCCTCACCTGTTCTTCTCTTCTGTCTGTTTTCCTGCTTCGATAGATCTGTGAGCGTCATGCGAATCGTTCCAAACAAACATCTTTCGGTTTTCGATAGGTTCTGATGGTTAACCAAATGTCCAGATTTTCCAGCACATGTTTGTTGTTATCATCAGAAATTTCAGTGAATGAAGGCTTTGTTTCATGCACCAAACAGCTTAGATACTACTGTTACAAGCGAATCTTATTTCCTTGGAAATTTTTTGGGAACCAAAATGTCATTAGTGTTTTAGTTTTGAAGTGAACAAATACACGTGTATTGTTCCTCCTTTTTCCCCTTGGATGTAATTGAGTACCATAGTCATACTGACTGATGACATCAAGAACTAAATATCGTAGACAACTGTTAAAAATTTAGAATATGGACATACATTTAAACTTGGTACCTACACTGGAACACAATTAGCAATAGAGTATGTGTTGGATCGGAACGGCCGACAGAGGGGGGGGGGGTGAATGTCGACTTTACAAATTATCCCCGCATAAGTACTCACGAAAATCTCAACTTCTATAGCTATGAGAAGCTATGAAGTAGAGAAATAAAATTAACGCTAGCGAAATCCAAAATCAAATTAAAACAGAGTACTAATTGAGCAAAGAGCCAGCAAGAGCAAAAACATCAGGAGGCATCCAATTTGGGCTCTTTAACTCTACCAACTCACTGCTGCAAAAAGAAGAAAGCAGCTCACACAGGAGGACTAAAAGAGAGAAAAGAAGACTATCAAAAGAACACTGCAGAACACAACAAAATAGCAAGGAGCTGCTGGACCAAAAGAAGGCAAGAACTGCTGCCCAAGAATTAATGCCAACGGGTGCAGCTACAGAAGATGGACACGGTTTTTTATTTTTCCTTTCCCCCCCTTTTTTTTGCTGGCCGAACTGAAACAGTACTAATCGGATTGAAAAAAAAGCTTCCAAGATTACTTAGCCGAAATAAAATGCAATACTACTGCAGTAGCCGAACAGGAAGCAAGCCATGCTACAAAGAGGAAGTAGTACTACTGCTGCCGAGAGAGCCAAAGCAATGGACACATGCTGCTGGCCAAAACTGAAAGCAAGAGATAAATAAAAAGGAAAGATTGCATTCAACGTAACTTGCTTTGGCCATGCAACCATTAATGATTGGCATGCAGATTTTTCCTTTGTGCTTGGCCAAAAGGCATCATCACATAGAATCAAAACCACAAGTACTAGCAAAGAAGAGATCAAACAAGCTACTGCCAAGAAAAATCATGAAGCACTGATCTGGCCAAAAGACACAAGAGAAGTTAAACGCAGGACTTGAGAGCAGACTAGAAAAACAGGAGAAATGCAAGAACTCAACAACAGCTCAAACACAAATTTCATAAACACGATACAGAGATATACATGATTGATATAGAGGAATGATTACATAGTTGTTCAGCTCATCTCTCTCTCTCAATCCTCAAGAACACCAAGAACTACATGGTTCTTGGGAGGAACACAACCCTATCTCATACACCCATTCTCTCAACCACTAAAGCACAAAGCAAAAGCTCTAAAACCCCTCTCCAAGTCTTGCCAACAATCAGGAAACACACTCCTATTTATAGCATTTCTTGATGGGTTTACACTTTGCTTTGCCCATTTTACCCCTCCATGCTTTGCCCGCTAACCCGCTTCCTTTTGCAGTCTCGCGCTTACCAAGCGCCTGCTGCACCTTCCGGGAAGCTTCGCGTTCCTTGTCTCGCACGCCCGCAACCACCTCGAGTCTCACGCTGTCTTCGACACATCCCGATATTCGACCTCGGCGCCACTGCGCCTAGTCCGATCCTCCGTGTCTCGCCACGACTCCACTCGACGTCTTGCAGCCATCACAGACGAAAACAACATCGCATAGCACGGCACAAAGCATATAAACATGATTAGTACCAACAAATCCTACTCAAGCGAGAAATGGCCCAAATGACCAACCGGGAAGACGACCACGCGTCAAATCTGTCTAATCATAACCCGACCTCGCCAAATGCCAAAATGGCATGAATCACTTAAACCAAACTCACTCTAACCAAATCACGTGTCAATTACTCATCACCAACTTGGGATTTA
The DNA here is from genome assembly GCA_036346575.1 of Dendrocalamus sinicus. Classification (NCBI taxonomy): domain Eukaryota; kingdom Viridiplantae; phylum Streptophyta; class Magnoliopsida; order Poales; family Poaceae; genus Dendrocalamus; species Dendrocalamus sinicus. The sequence goes on along the minus strand of CM070653.1, from coordinate 4,769,016 downwards.
GACCGCATGGTCTCTCAGTATGTAACATACTTCTAAAAGCATACAAAAGAACAAAAATTAGCTAGGTGCAGAGCACATAACGCCATTCACTTCTCAATTTCACTAGCCGCTCGGTCGCATAGTCATTCGCACCCACGGTCCATAAGCCCCATACATAGGATTTTCCAGATCAATTACTGTTTATATGGTCATTAGGTGCCTAATCCCAGGAATTAAGTCACCACCCTCACTCACACTCTGCAGGAAACAAAAACACATTATCCCCCTCTATGAACATCATTTCCTCGTTTTTGTGTTGTCCCACAATATGTAATTTCCAAACTTAATAAAGTCCTTGTTAAAGTTTGGTGGACTCCAAAATCTCAACATGAAGAGCTTATGTTGGAAAAACCATTCTGAAAAGGCATGCATACTAGCAGTTAAGTTATTGAACAAAGACACCCACAAAAAGTATAATTTTGAGTTCTTTGTCTCCTGTCAATGCTTATATATTGCTGCTATGCTTCGCTATGGGCACGCTATTTCCATTTCCAATATATGATCAGATGTGTGAGCAGTTGTCATTTCACTGCTATGAGTTGCTAAGATGTGTGCCCATTATATTAATTAGCTGAAAAATGGACAGACGATTAAGGACAAAAGTTCGTACAAATCAGCCAGAAATTAATCTCTCTAAAATTGAAGCACTCAAAAATTGGCTAAGCCTTGCCAATTTTAACTTTTTCTAGAGAGACAACTGAATTACTTGCAGATAATATCTCTATATTTATTTGTTCTGAGCCGACCGATACATTTTATTTGGTTTGCAGCATGAACAAGAAACATTCCATTTGGCCTACATACAGAACTAGCTAGAATATGTAGGCTGGCCATTTCTGAACTGTTCGCACTAACACAAACACCGGCACTAAATGATCATTTGGTCAGGCCTAATTTCTCTGATTAACTAGTACGCACTAAACCTGTGCGTGCTAATTTTTTGGGTCTTGATTTCAAAAAAAAAAAAACACACACACACACACGTTGAAACATTCGTCGATCGATCAGGTGATGAATAATTAGTACATAAATTATTGTAATCAGCGTAGAACTTTATGCAAGAGTAAATAACGGCACGACAAAGACATTCTAGCTTTTAAAAATTCGTTGTTTCCAGACAAGTAGCAACCATGATACGATATCGTGGAATGCGACAATGGCATACTTTCAAAGAAGTTGCACTTAGATTTTAGCCGCCCAACTAATCAGAGATGGTTCTATAATATTTCATGCCTTTTATCATGGAAATATTGTAATTGTGAAAATTTTAAAATTGTATGTTACTTTCCAGTGCTATTCAAAATTTTTGGTTTTTTATTTGAGAACCTTGAGTTGGTTTTGCCAAATCCAATTAAAATAATAAAATTGAAGTATTAATCAAGAGACAAAATGTTTGGAAAATCCATTCGGGCAAAAGTTTGAATTTGAGTTTTCAAACTAAAATTTGAAATTTAAAACCAAATTAAACAAAATCAAAAGCAAAGCAAATACCAAAATTTGCATCCAAACCATGGAACCAAGAATGGAATTGGAGATCCAAATTTAAAATTTAATTTCAAAATAAAAATCCAAAGTATGTATGTATATAGGAAGTATACGGTGACTTACCTTTACTATTACCATATTGAGATTTTCATTACTGCTACTAGTAGTGTGCCCGTGCTAACGCTACGGTAAAATACAAAACAAGATAAAATTTGTAAAAAATAAAACGAACAATCAGATTCATTAAGATTCACATCTCATATATTGTATAACCAAATATTTTTGTTACATAATGAATGCCACATAACGATTGATCTTTTGAGGAGGCGACAACATCATTAGACTCACCCACTGACGACTTTCTCCATCTCCACATTGTTTAAACTTCAGGCTACAAAGAAAATAAACATTTTTGTCACATAAAGAAATATGAAACACAATTTGCTGGAAGCATAGAGCAACGGAGCTTATTGTGCAATCAATTTGGCACCAACAGAATAATTGTGCACCAGAGTATAAACATGATCAATCAGAGTCCTAAACCAGTCAGATAAATGAATTGATCCGAATGCTTTACACTTCAGGTTAAACCACGGATGAGATTATCCAATATATACTGAAGATTGATAAGTTTTTACCATCCAAAAGCTACCAATTACTGTACGCTGGTTTGCCACCTGTGCTGAACAGTGTATTGACTATTAACCATTACATGTATGTGTAACTTCGATAAGTCATATGAGATTAATTTTGGCTCAAATTTGCAATAAGTACAAATAACAAATATTAAACCAAGATCTACGTTTGTTCCAAAAAAATCAATCAACTTGAAATCGTCAAACAAATAAGACATTTGTTGTAGATGCAAACTAAATTTACATTTTTAATAACCTGGTATAGGTATGTTGTTGTTGGTATAGGTATGTTATGTATGTACGCACTACACACATACACACAGCTAACAAATACACCAGATATCCCTTTTTGGATCCATAGTACAATACGATAAATGTAGTAATATCGTCTATAATTCACAAAGTTAAGTATAATTATGTTTCCTGTAGTGATAATTTACATGGTGCTAAGAAAACACTTGCAAAATTACTTAGGAGCTCTACTGTCATGCCATATCACAGGCTAGTAACCATATCATGCAAACTTAAGCTACCTTGATCTGAATTGATCAGAAGCATGAAGCAAACAGTATTACCCAAAAGCAAAATAATCCATGTTCAAACAACATTGTAATCGCACTAATAAGAGTATATGATACAAAGTAAAAACAACAATTACAATTCCATGCAAACATATATAGATAACGATAGGACACTAAAAATACCTCACTAATGAAGTTTAATCCATAGTTGCATCTTACGACAGCCATATCCTTCTCCATTTTTTCTATGGAGTTCAATTCTAAGGCTAGTGGCGTACTGTACTGAGCTCCCAAAGCCACAGACCACATTCACAATGCTATGATCCAATCCCCACAAACAAATTGACAAACAGGTACAATCAAATCTGATTCGGTGAGAAACTCCTAAATCAAAGCGAGAAGTTGACCTTGGAGGCGTAGGCCTCGGCCTCCGACAGAGCCCTCCCGAGCTCCCCCGCTGCACACGCATCCGCACACCTCTCTGCAACAGGGCAACCACAGCGCGTCAGTTGGATTTGATCTGCTCGTCGCAGAAGCTGAGGCGGCGCGGTATGGCAAAATTCCCCACCTTGTCCACCAAACCAACTCTACACCCGGGGGTGGGCTTCCACAGGGGGCGGCGCTGCTATCCAGATTCCAAATCTCTCTATTGCTCTTTGTTGGTAAATATATGATTGTTCCAGCAGCAAAAATCCAGGGAAATTATTAAAATAAGCAAGGCAATTAGATGACAAAATTTTGAAAAATCACCTATTGAACACATCAGTATGTTATTATTTCAAACACTCCATAGATGCCTTTGTTTATAATTATATTCATGTAGTGGTTATAAAAACACAGGTTATGACTCAACTTTGATCTACTATAGTACATTATTACATGATCAAAATATTAATCTTCTAGGCTTTATATTTTTCGCAATTTTTTATTGAACAACATGATACATCATACATGCGCTTACATGAGAATTGAGAGGCGTGGCAGCTAGAACAGACCAACATGAGATATGTTCAAATAATAGCCTTGGGGATGAAGCCATTACATTATACAAAAAATAATACTGCATGCGTAGAACATACCTACTCCCAGGAACATCAATAAGCATACTTTGCTTTGCCATGGCTGTCTGAAGTTAACGAATCTTATAGAATATCTCTTTGCCTTCAGTGAAACTGCTTCCGAAAGAAGCCCTTGATATGAGATCAGCCAAAAAGTTTCTCAAGAACTCATCAACAATAATGCCTGCACTGCCTCCTTCGCTCTCTAACTTTGTTTTCCCATAAATTCAACATTGACATTGCAGCCTCCACTATCAAATTCAGCATTCGCTATGGATATTTTCCACACTTAATTTTAGTCCAATGCTCCATGCAGGTAGTACTTCCAGCAAATATTATTATTGGACAGCTTCGTGAAACAATACAAGGTGTCTGAAGCATTTTTTTTAAACATGGGTGTCTGAAGAATTCTATCATCGAAATGAACTCATTGTGAAGGTTTAATTACCTTAACCTTGTCCATGAAGAATTCAGGTGCAATAACCTTTCTTTGGTGTACCTATAGGTCACCATTCGACGTCAAACTTCCCATACCAAGAGGAGCTACACGCTCTTTCTGCAAGTATCAAGGCTTCCCAAGATCCAAAAACTTGCAATTGGCCAGCTCCTACACCATGTCTGGATCTGTTACATTTAGAGCTTGTATGCTTCCGGTGGCATACAAGTAGATGGAACCTAACACAAAATAAAAATTTACATGAACCTGTGAGCTTTAAATATGAAAAGCAAAAGACATATTTCCATGTCATGAGATCAAACCCTGTTGTTTAATCAAGGTTCATAACAGTAAAAAGTGCCAGAAAACTGTTTAGCCCACAGTTGTCATTGAGAGAACAAAATTGAAAAGGGTAAACTTGGTGCCAGGAACACCTACATCCATGGTCCATAACAAATATGTCCCCATATATAAAAGTAACTAAAAATTAATAACCTAAACAATGAAACTACAGTCACCTCTCAACTATTCCAAAATCGAGGACATCATGTGGCTCATCATATTTGCTCACTCCTAGTTCAGTTTTTTCTTATGAGTTATAAAATATTTGATTGGACAATTGGTAGCCTCATCAACTTTGCTGAACTCCCTAGCTCAGTTTTTGATTAGATAATATGCACACTCATACAATTTTTAGTAACTCCCTAGTTCAATTATTACTTATGGCTCATTTGATTGGACAATAAGCATCCCACCTCTCTGCTTCCACATCTTGAGCGATTAGTTGCAGCAGCCATCTCTGGCAGGATGAAGGGCAAAGTAGCGATCAGATATATGTCTAGACTTCTTGCAACAGGAACAGATTACATCTTCTGAGGAAGAAGCTCGGTGCTGAGAGGTACCACCGCGTACGAGTTATAAAAAGGAAACTGTGGATAAGAGGAGATCTGCATGATCCTGATAGGAAAGAAACAAAAAAATCAGTGCGGGTTTTTAGCAAAGAAACGCGCAGGCTGCAGATTTCTGAAACAAGTACCCATTAAATCATACAAGGTCACTACCGTATCAAGCTACAATTGCGCGAGCTTTATAGAAGAAGCGCTCCAATAGCTCATTCATAATCCATGGAGAGGCTAGTAGAATCAAAACTTCAAAAGGCAAAAACTTTTTTACCACAGGACATATTCAAAAGGCTAGTAGAATCAATGTGCCGCCTCCTAGACCAACCAAAGAAACACGGCACGGAACCAAGCAGTCAAAATGGATCGGAGGAAATCAGGCAATGCGACAGTCATTTTTACTGAACTTTCCGATCAAAAGCGGTGAGCTTTAGAAAAGTAAACTCCCCGAGCGACCAAACGAACACACTGGACAAGTCAAATTCGATCGAGTTCACACTCTTCAGCCATTCGATTGCATCAAATTCTCGTGCTGAAGAATCAACGAACACGACGGAGACGTGATTTTTTTTCCGACCCCAACCACCAAATTCAACCCGTCCAGTAGCCAAACGGGCACGAAGCAGCTCAGAATCTAAGGAACACGCGAGCTTATTAAGATCGACGCGAGGTAGTTGTAAGGCTCACCTTCTCGAGCTGGCCGTCGAGCGGCGGAATCTTGCTCTTGGGGACGCGGATGGCGGGGAGGGCGACGAGATCCGGGTCCTCGACGGACTCGAGGCAGTCGGGGCTGGCGAAGGTCAAGGAAGATGACCCCTCCGACGACGACGAGAGGGCGGGCTCGGAGGAGGCGGGGCCGCGGCCCGCGGCGGCAGAACCATCTGTGGACGCCATCGACGATCGCTGCTCCCCTTCCTCGCCATGGTGCCGCCGGCGACGCCAGCGGCATTGGACGCCGTCTGCCGCAGGGGGCGTGTGCTCGCCGGGGTGTTCCGCCGGCGAGGAGCTCGGGCGCCGCCGCCTGCGGCCCTGCCATACACGCAAACCCTAACATGTCGATCAGGTCCTCAACCACGAACCCTAGCAAGAAAGACTAACAATGAGTAGCATCAATAAAGACACACTTCTTGACGACGTCGGCGGAGGCGTTGGCGGCGCCGTCGACGGCGTTCTCCACCTCCTCCTCGTAGTCGACGAGATCCTCCTCGTACACCTCGTTGTCCTTGGCCTCTCCCATCCTGGCTGCGCCGGCAAACATCACAAGCGCGCGCGTGTTAAGCAACGAAGAACACGAACCCACAAGAATCCAACCACGTTTTCATCGCATCATCAACCGCAAAGAACTCACCTCTCAAGATCGTAGAGACGGAGGAGGCAGCAAGAACCGGGGGATTCGGAGCAGAGGCGGCTGCAAAGAGAGAAATCAAGAGCAGGCGGCGGGGAGTAGGGATCTTGGATTCGGGATCTAGGGTTGGGGCACTTGGGATGGTGGATACGAGTGCGAGTGCGAGTCGAGGGGGAAGAGGACGACGAGATGCGGCGCTTGAGCGTGTGCGGGGGCGTGACGCGGAGGAGGCGCGGGGGAGGCGGAACGGTGTTGAATCGCGGGCGGGCGTTGAAGCCTCGCGTTGAAGCCTACGTTCCATCCAGCCACGATTGGGTTGAAGTCGGGAGAGTTTTTAGCCCTTGATTTTAATGAAGATAATTTGCTGGGTGCATTTTTGTGGGTGCACGAAGGTTGGTGCTCTCAGCGGGGGACGTATTCTTGGGTGGACTGAGTGTAATTTCAATTGGTCAATTATAGTAGAGATTGATGCCATTACATCCGAGATGAACCATCGGTTCAATTCAGTTTCTTCAGAGTTACTGGTATACATGTCTTGTCTTGATCCAAGATACTCTTACTCCAAGTTTGATGTAAATAAGCTCGTTCGACTTGCTGAGATTTATGCTGATGACTTAATATGGTTGACTATTTGTTGTTAAGAAATTAGTTTTAAACCTTTGTTCTCAATGTCAGGAGAAGTGTAGAATTCCATGGATACGGTAATACTGCAAAGTCAGCTCAAATGCCAGTTGAAATAGGAAAAAAATAGAACTTTTGCATTTGTCTATCGCCTCATTGAGCTAGCACTAATCCTTCCAGTGGCAACGGAATCAGTTAAAAGAGTCTTTTCGGCAATGAATATTGTCAAGATAGATTTACCAATAGAGTAACGGATGAGTGGTTTAGTGACTTGATGATATGCTATATTGAGCAAGAGATTTTTAGAAACCTTGATGATGATAGAATCAGAAAACACTTTCAAAGCATGAAATCTCATAGAATACTATTGCCTCGTACTTATACTACTACTACTACTACTCAATCCTCACTAGTGGTATGTTTCATCTTTTTTAATCTTTATAACTATTTGTAATCACAATTTCTGATTTCATCACGACACAATTAAATTTTGGTGTACAGATATCTACTTACGTATATTTATAAGCTTTTGGAGGTACATTATTTATTACCGAGGTATAATCTTCATTGTATTTTGTATTTTTACTCTGTCATATTCTAATTATGTATGATTTTGATTCGCAAAAGATAATTTGATTTATGTTTAGTTCGCTTATTTTTTATTGGTCATGCTCCATTGGCCCTTGTTAAAATTTAGTTCTGTATCCACCACTATTTATACTATTTCCTTATATTAACTCACTCGTTGCAAATTGCGACAAGATCGGACCATGAGGAGCCCTAACCCTCGAGTTCATGGGAATCTACCTTGTCGCCATCACAAGGCATACTAGGCACGCAAAACGCCAAGTGACACCTTTTTCGCCCGTGTCACCATCGATGCAGACACAAAGACACCACGTCAGCACTTGTTGAGACATGAAGAACTCTGTTCTGATATCCTTGTAGCCACACCAATGGCTCATGCAGCTGTACACATCTTCTCCCATATAGAATTGTCACAAGCATATCATTGCCTCCTCTCTCTCTCTCTCTCTCTCTCTCTCTCTCTCTCTCTCTCTCTCTCTCTCTGCTCGATCTTAATTATCTAAGCGGTTGTATTCTCGCTATAAATTGAGGTGACAAGTAGCCATGAGTTCTCATCACTACAAGAGATCAAGCAATAGATTAGTAGCTTTCCTGTCAGTTCTTGGCACGATGAACGCGAGGGTCTTCGGCGCAGGTGACGACGGCCGGGAGACGCTGGTGCTCGCGCACGGCTACGGCGGCAGCCGGTTCGTCTGGGACGACGTCGTCCCGGAGCTGGCGGAGAAGTTCCGGGTGGTCATCTTCGACTGGAGCTTCTCCGGCGCGGCGGAGGGCGAAGACGACGACGGTGGGTACTCGGAGCGGCGCTGCTCGTACTACGACCTCGCCGACGAGCTGGTGGCGCTGATGGACGAGGTGGGGCTGAGGGGGGCGGCGTTCGTGGGGCACTCGATGGCCGGCATGATCGGCTGCATTGCGTCGGTGGCACGGCCGGACCTGTTCAGCCACCTCGTGCTGGTTGGAGCGTCACCTAGGTCTGGACCACACACTGGTGGCTTCTTTGCTTACTCCTCTTTTATACACATTTCGTAAGGTGTATGCACATGAATTAGCAGCGGCGGAACTAGAAATAGACGACGCACTGGGGGCGTGAATGAGCAGCGAACTTACACGTAGTAACGGAGTTAGAATTTAGTTACGTCCTAAACTCAATGATGAAATGATGTACGTTATCTAGATTGGAATATAAATATGTTATCTAGGATGGACTGAATTTACTCGAGCTGTATACTAAATATTTTTTTATATCTCGGACTGAGACCTACCTAGCCCGGGATGTGGCTCTGCCCCTGGATACACGCTATATGGAAGAAATGATCGTGAGGCTTCCTCGAGCTGTGAGCATCTACTAGTTAAGGTTGTGAAGATGTCACTCAACTTGCCGGCCTGGGGCTACAAGGATTACACAAATGCACCCCATCCGATCATAAATATAGATCGTTTTTATTTTTTTATAGTACAAGATTTTAACTATAATTTATAACCATAATATACTAGCAAAAACAACAAAAACTATATTATAAAGTATTTTACAAAATAAATTTAATAATATTATTTTTATGTAGTTGATATATATACTTTAATATATATTAATAATCAAAATTTAAAAAACATGACCGCACAATAAGTACTATATGATTAGATGGCTACGGCCGCCTGAGCACATCGACAACCCCTGCGGTTGTCGGTCCTAATTAAGGACGGCACTGGTAATTCGAGCGCATGGCAGCTAATTAGCTCGCCCAAAGTCATGCGTCCGCTATTGATTGTATCTTATTTGTACCCTCACTATATTATTAATATAAAAAATTTGGTTGTGCCCTTTAATCAAAATTAATACATAGTTCATATTTTGTATTAACAATTTGCTTTTTAAGCTGCATGTTTTTTTAACTAACCTGATTTTCCCAGCCTTTGGATTAGCTGTAAGATGTGTGTGTGTGTGTGATTTTGATCCTGCAGTTTCAAGATGTGGCTTATACTTAAGAAATCATAAGTCACATTACCCTCATATACTACAGGGTTAGTTTGATGCTACGGTTTCCAATAGTCTACAATTCTATTTCTACTTTTAACTAAGGTATCCTCTTGATATTTTTTAAAGGACTAAGGTATCCTCTGTTTTAGTGCACGGCAATAATTTACTGGAATTGATCAAGATCCTCTTAGCCAATCATGTTCACGACGTAGTACATCACCGAAGACCAAAGTGGCCCGTAAAATCCATGATCACCAGGAGGATTAAGAGGCTTCACCATACAGTCGTCTAACTACGGGCATTTTGCACGTTCTCAGGTACATCAACGACGACGACGGCTACGAGGGCGGCTTCGACCGCGGCGAGGTGGACGCCATGCTCGCCGCCATCGAGGCCGACTTCGCGGCGTGGGCGCCACTCTTCGCCGAGGCCGTGGTCGGGCCGGACCACCCCGCCGCCATCGCCAAGTTCGCCAAGCAGCTAGCCCGGATGCACCCGGGCACCGCGCTCCGCGTGATGCGCGCCGTGCTCACCTGCGACGTCCGGGGCGTGCTCCCGGGCGTCGAGGCAAAGTGCACCATCGTGCACTGCGCCCTGGACGCCGTGGCGCCGCTCGCCGTCGCGCGGTACATGCAGAGCGCGATGGCCGGGTGCGCTGGCGGCGGCGCGGCGACGGTGGTGATGGAGTCCACCGGCCACTTCCCGCAGCTCACCGCGCCCAAGGAGTTCGTCCGGATCCTGGAGGCCATCCTGCTCGACCACTGAGCTGCTGCTGCTGCTACTACAACTGGCCATGGATTTCCATGGAGATGTTAATTAATTTGAGTGTCTTGCTTTGTTATTTGCATGCATGCTTGTAATCACACTAATCGCGTGCCATCAGTCGTTCTGCTTCCGATGTTTTGTGTCAGAGGTGAACTTTTGTGTCAGAGGTGAACTCTGAAGCGTAAAGAATGCAATTAATATTAGGGTTGTAAACTTGTGAAGCAAATGTCGAAGAAATATTTGGATCTTTGAAAAATAATTAGTTGAAGTGTATTTTTTTTAGATCTATACTGTCGATTGATATGGCTCTAAATTAGAATGGTTGAGATTAAGATGTATCCAGATTATACCGATCTGTACCATCGATTGATATGGTCTAAATTATCTCTATCTCTACTACTTAAAAGGAGTCGGTGGTACGTACGTTCTCTCTTTCCCCTCCCTTCTCTCAGAAAAATGATTTGCGAAACTTGTCTCACCTGTGTGATTTCCATTAGGTTGTTGTTCGATAGATATCTCGCACGACGCTGCCTCCTTCCCTCCCCACCCACACCTCCGCGGCCTCCTCCCTACCCTGTATGCCTCCTCCTCCTCCTTCCCACACTACCCTACACCGTCGCCTCCTCCTCCCCTTCCCTCCCTACCCCTTACCTCCACCGCCTCCATCCCCCACTGCACCGCCTGCTAAGCCGCAGTGGAGCCTCATTGCCGTGGATCTCCCGATTTGAGGAGCCGCCCATCAATTCCCTGTAGGTACGTGCCCTAATCCGGAGCCGCTTCGATCCAATTGGGTTTGCCCTTGCCAATTCGAATTCCTTCCCACTGCGTTCAATTTGGGTTCTGAAGGCCTGCTCCTTTGTGCTTGGAACTAGAGTTTTGCACATGCCGACTCAGGAGATGAGCGTGGAGAGCCTTGGTGGAGACGAGGGGAGCTAGGGTTTGACACACGCGCGGTGGCTCATCGGGTCACCCCCGACACCGTCCTAGGTTTTCTATGGGAGATGGGGGAGTCACGAGCGTCGTCCCGCCGTAGCGTGCAGTGGAGGGCTTCTGCGCCGATGCCCTTGTGAGGAGAGGAGAGGAGAGTAGAGGAGAAGAGATGTCAGACAAGGGGGAGAAGCAGCACAGCCACCACCACCATCACCACTGCAAGCACCAGCATTAGTTGGCATCGGTAGTCGAGCTAGAGGAAGGGGAGCTGCTCAATGGGGAGGCGGAGAGCAACGGGGACGTGGAGAAGACCATGCCTCCCAAGAAGTGGCCAAAGGTGCTGGCTGCCTCACCGGCTGTGGAGGTGGAGCCAAGGGAGATTGTGGGTGTGCATACGGTGCTATATAGGAAGGTAAGGAAAATATAAGATCGAGGAGACTGACTAGAGGGGGATGAATAGGTGGTCTTAAAAAATCTTTTAGGTTATTACCAAATTTATAATGCAAAAGCGTGAACTATTTGGTTTTCACAAGTAAGGCCTAAAACATCTAAATTTGACTAAGTGCACCAACGATATATTTCCAAGTCAACATAAGCAATCCTAGGAAGATAAGTATTCTAATCAATTCAATGAATATAAATACTTGAATATGAATTACTAGAAGATAAATTGAGCGCATGATAATAAACCACAATAACACTTGATGTTTTTACCATGGTGTTCAGAAACTTGCTGGTTTCCCCTAGTCCACGTTGAAGTTAGCCCAAATGAATTGGACTAGCTCCACGAATTAAGACGAAACACCTCAAATACACTAGTGGTAGCTCTTTCCTGCTCCGGGTAGGTGAGCTTCAACCTTCACAACTTTGCCGGGTCTTCTCACAACCTTCTTTGAGAAGATCACTACGCACGACGCCTCTAACGCCGTCTAGGAGTCGGCAAACTCCAAGAGTAACAAGTCGAAGACTCTTGCTTGAACGAATCAAGGATCGTAGCTCAACAGACACAAACTCCACCACCAAGTGCAACACAAGTACTAGGTTATGCTCTCCTCACTCTCTAAGTGCAACACATGCATATAGGAAGAGAAGACTTGCTCTTAGCTCAAGGAATGAGAGAACAGCACCAGCAAACTTGTCTCAACAGCCCTTGAGGAGGTATTTATACACTTCCCTCAAAAACTAGCCGTTGGAGTGAAACAAAGACAGAAATCAGCCCGAGGGCCAGAACTTCTGTCCTCCCGATGGCTACAAAACTAGCCGTTAGTTTGAAAAACTAGTCAAACCACCCACACAGGGACCAGTTTGACCGCCTGGTCCAGTCAGACCACAAATGCACCAGTTAGACAGCTATTAGAAAAAAAATCAGCAGAGTCACTTCCTATAAAAAACGTACCACGAGAAGGAACGGTAGAGCAATCAAGCGAGCTATCAACACTTGTTACGTTCAAGCTACTAGTCGCAACCCCTCTTAATAGTACGGCATCCTATACTAGCAATCCAATCTTCCAACCAAATACCAAGACTGGTAAAAGACTAGGAGCACATCATTAGCCCTAACTAGTCATACCTTGGCCTTACGCATCCACTCGAACCTTGACAACGTATATTTCAACTCCAAGTTTGGGTCATGATTTTTCAACGCATATGAAGTCTTTACATTGCTTGAGAATAATCAACCATATGAGCTCATCTTACGTCATCCATCATCGTTAGACTTATCTTATTCATTCATCTCAATGAATCTATTAGTCCCACAATTTGATTGTTAGTAATTACCAAAACATGTCATTAACTCATAATGACGGGTCTACATTCCTAAGAGGAATAGGGAGCTTTAGAAGGGAGAGATTGGCACTGCACCCTCATCGCTCCTCCCTTCACGGTGCCCGACTTCCTCCCCTCCCCTCCTCGCCTTCTTCTCCACCGGCCACCACATCCCCTGCTGAACTCCTCCTATCTTCTGTCGCCACTCCTCCCCTCATGCAATGCCCTCACCGTGCCAACGTCATTGCCTCCCCTACCTCCCCTAGCCACAGCCACAGCTTAAGCCGCTAGCCCTGCCTCCTTCTTGATCTGCTACCACTAGCTCCTCTCCTCCTACCTGATGCTACCGCCTCCTCCTTTAGTCATCCCCACTGCGCCACCCACCGACTCCGATGATGAAGGCCCCCTACATGGCCTCTTCGTGCTCACCCACTCTAACCACGACGTCAAGGTTTGTGCCATCCCAGAATCCCGCCTCCTTCTCGCCTGCAGGAGCTCTCCCTGCTCCTTGCAATTGTCATCTATAGTGAGTCAAGCCATGACCCTTGCTCCCCCCAACCTCTCCAGCTTTCATATCTACATGGATTAAGGGGTTGATTCCATGAGAAGGGTGGGCTGTTATGCTAATCTCGAATTTCTATGAATATTTTTGGCTTTGGGCTCTCAACTCAAAGCCTAGATCCTAGTGCTTGTCGATTTTATCCTAAAGACACCACCGTCGCTATCCTCTAAGAACGTTGAATCTGGATGAGGATGGGTACACCACTGCTTTCTTTAGATGCCATCACATTCTTGGTGGTTCCCAGTGGTTAGGCCCTCATTAATTTCCATCCAGAAGCTATCTACGAGTGATGGATGTTGGAGGCTGGTTAGCACCTTGGCGGCATTGCAAGCTTGGCAATGCGAACACGTGAGTTCTGGTGTCAAGCCTGCCCACAAGGAGAGTAGGCACTGCTTGCCTTGGATCACGCTGTGGCAGAAGCCTGCCTCTTCTTCTTCTTTGGTGCAACATGCCCTATGTTTCAGACTTCAAGGTGTGTTCTAGCTCCTTCTCCTAGATTTGTTTGTTAATTTCTTAATTGCTACAAATTATCAAGTAGAAGGGTACACCTAGCAAAGTAGAAAGATATGTGCTTAGCTCAGCTTGAGGATATAGGCAAACTTGGTTCTTCTTTGCTATGTTCAATTCCTTAAATATCTTTTTGTATGTGCTGTATAGATGTGGACTAAACCAACTAGGTTTGTCGATCACAAGTAGACCAATTCAAGGCATCAAAATAGAATGCTGCAAAGTGTTGTGACTAGGGCTATTAAGAATTCTTAATGTGGGCATTTCAACATATAGGAAATGTGCATCTCTACTGGACATAGTCATGTTGAAACATTTTGTGGAATGTTCATGTTATCGACCTAAAGCTCAATTGTCTATGCTTTTTGACCTGAAAGTTGACTCACATGACTTTAAAAAGGTGGAGATTTTAGGGACTTCTATAGATTTATGTGTCATGCTTTGTTTTATCTTAGTTCTAAATTTTGGTCACAAGTTTCCAATGTTAGAGCCTTTTCCTGGTGCAAGGTGTGGTGTTGCTGTTGTCGATGATGGCAGCGAGGCATGGGAACAGCGAGGGCATTGATGAGGGGGCAATAAGGTGGTTTCAGGTAAGGGTTTTTGAGGTGGTTTCTAATGATAACTAGAAATTTTAGTTTTAGTTATATGTTGTGTGTCTATACCTACGATTAATAATTTATGTCTTCAACCCTTTATTATTTTACTTCTGTTCTTTCTTTTGTTTTAGGATGGAAAGTGTAACATCCTGATTTTCAGAGCCTTTTTGAAGCTTTTAAAATAAAATTCACCATTTGAATTTTTCTGGAATTAATTAAAGCTTAATTGGAATTTTTATCAAATAAAAAGATTTAATATGATTAAGTTAAATATTAACATTTGCCAAAATATTTTATCTGAGTTCCCTGAGTCTCAAGGGCTTTTCTGGAATTTTTCTGGATTTATTTGCTATTTTCTAGAGCTCAAAAGCCTTTAAATGAATTTCTGGCAAAAGAAAAAGAAAAGGATCCTAAAAGCCGGTGGGCGAAGCCCACCCAGCCGCCTAGCTAGCCGCCGCCGCCCGCTCGCCCGCCTCGTGCCACGCAAGACGCATCCGTGCGCCGCGCGCCGCCCTCCGCTGATGCGCGCCGCGTCGCCCCATCTCGCCGCCGTCTTGCTCGCGCACCATCGCCGCCGCCGCTTCGCGCCACCGGCAGTGGGGCCCACTGTCGAGATCGCCCCGACCTGACTCCTCTCCGTCTCGTTCAGAACTCCGCGCCGCCGCTTACCCGCCGCGCGCCGCCTCCTCGGTCCCCGCGCCGCCACGCCGCGCCGACGGCGCCGCGCGCCCCTTCGCCTCCCCGTGGACGCCGTCTACCGTGCACCCCGCCGCCGCCATGTGGGTCCCACCCGTCAGCCCGAACCATAGACCCGTGAGCCGTCCGCCACGCGGCGCCGATCGGCCTTGCCACATCAGCCCTAGGGCTTGCGTGTCACGACCCGTCAGCAGCCACGTCAGCCTTAGCCGCTTGCGCAAGCAGCCCCGCCTCCGCACTGTTCCGTGCGCCGGTTCCACCGTAGACTCAGCTCCCCGTGCGCCCGGTCCACAGCACAGTGCAATTTCTTAATTTCCCCAATTTTCTTTAGATCCAATTTTCCAAGAGCCCGTTCTCCCTCGTCCTAGCTCCGATTGACCCGATTCTTTTTCCTAAATTCATCTAAAATTGAGCTTTACCTTTTGGTTCAGGTTTGAAATTTTTGGAGTTCTTTTGAATTTTATTTGATTTTATTTTGTCTTTTCAATTTGCTTTCTCTCTCGTTAGACCACGTGTTCGAGGGAGCGGAAGTTGGATTTGAAGAGCAAGAGCCCTCAGCTGAGCAAGGCCAAGGCAAGTCGTATTTCTTTGATCATGTTGAACCTAGATTTCAATCTATTATGTATTATTTTGTTTCAAAGTATCATGCATTGCTATTTATTATTAAAACCTTGTATTTGTAGTTATGGTCCTAATTGGTTAATCCCTCCATGATAACTTGACTACCATGATTCAATTGTCACCTTAGGGTTGGGAATTATTTAGTGATGCAATAATAGTTGTCACATGGGCATGCGTCTAATTGCTTAGCCATGCTTATTGTTAGTACGTTGGGTCTGTCATCACATGTGGTTAATTAATCTTGACTTAATGGCATACTTGAACGTGGTGGTTAACCACAGTTATAAAATTTATTTGCCATGGCATGGGTAGTGTCATGGGCATTGGTTATACAAACTTGGCTTTCACTTGGGCGAATGATCGTGCAGTAAAGGGGGTGCTGGTTGCACTTGGGATGTGGTTGCTTCGCCTGGGTAATTCTTAAGGACTTAACTTTGTGCGCCATTGATCTGAGCTTAATCGTGCAAACCACATGTCTAGTATGGGATAGACCTGGCATAATAATTTGTGAAGTCTCCACTTTGGTTTTACTACCGATGTTGTTATGGCGCAAGAGGGGGCAATTATCGACTAGGGGGTTACCCTACTCGACGGCGAAACCTTAGCGAGTGGGATCAGGTGGAGATGGATCATTGTAAAAGCCTTATTGTGATTGTCTTTAACGTGAGGATTATCACATCGTGTGGGTACAGTTGTGCAACCTCTGCAGAGTGTAAAACTATTCGAATAGCCGTGTCCTCGGTCATGGACAATGCTCGGTGATTTCACACGAGGGGTAGAGTTTTCATAAAAACCTGGTTGGGTTAAGTTGGGAAGTGAATGGTTAGTTCACGGGTGTTCATTTCATGGATCTTGGTTCATGGTGGATTCCTTGGGTGAATGGTCAGTTCACTTGTGGTTGGTCTCAATTCCTTTGGTTACTTATTTATTATCATTTACAAAGCTTGCTTTTCAATCTACTTATTGTATTTACCTTAAATTGTTGCTTTCTGTAAAATTAACCTTTCAGCCATCCATTGGTAAGCCTTGCATACTATATTTCATCTTTGTTACAAACGACTTGCTGAGTACTCTATGTACTCACGGCTTTATGCCCCTGTTGCTCAGTTGAGGAGGAGGAGAATCACCAGCAGGAGGTTCCAGAAGGAGAGTACTTCGACGTCTTCGCGGATTAGGCTTCGTTCTCCACTCGATAGCCTGTGGGCGTGTCGTTTGGCTGCTGCGCTTTCTTTTGGATTTCCGCTGCTAGTTTTTGTTAAGCCCTTCAGGCTAATAATTGTAAGTTTGGCCATAAGGTCGTACTCTGATAATTATTAACATAATTTGGTTTTTCCTTAGAATATCGTGATGTGGATGATATTTATCTTTGTTTACACTGTGTGCACTAGCGTGATCCTGGACTGGTGCAGAATACACAGGAGAGTCCGGATTTGTATATTCGGGTCTCGACAGAAAGCCTCATGATCAATTAGGAGATTACGTAAATGGTCATTAGGATTGAGTTTTATGCAACTTAAGCAGTTAAGCTAGTACTGCCTCTCATGTCTAGGCTCCACCATGTATATCATATGAACTCAAAGTGGACGTCGTCCTTCTTAAAAAACATTGCACCAAATTAACTCTAGGCTCCACCAGGTATTACATCTTAACTCAAGATGTGTCACTGGTGAAAGACAATTGGAGTTGAGGAAGTGGTCAAAGTCATTGACGATGTGTCACCGGCAGTGAAGAAGTGAAAGATGTCGGCAAGTTGTGTCACCAGCGGCATGGTCAGCAAGAAAAAGGCAAAACTCATTGGAGATGCATCAAGAGATCGGACTTCATCTTGTGAAGTTTAGCAAGTCAAGATTAGGGAGAGATTGTTGGAACTAATCTTGACACATGTTGAGTGCTCGTGTGTCCGAGTATGTGTAGAAGTCGAAGACCTCGGAGTTAGAGAGCAATCGGAGACCCCAAAGTTGTAAGCTACAGTGAACCAGTTGTAACTGGTTCATTGTAGCTTACGACTCCGAGGTCTCTGACTACTCTCCGACTATGAAGTCTTCGACTCCTACACGTACTCGGACACACGAGTACTCAACATGTGCCAATATTAGTTCCAACATGGAATCTGCTTCATCTCCATATGCGCATTCAAGTTCAATAGCTGCTGCTCATGTGCATCTCCTTAAATTAGTAACAGAGCGTGTAAACATTAGGTACCATAAGATTAATCATGTAATTGAATCAAAGTAGTGTGGTCGTGCATACAACCAAGCTAACAACGCAATTAAAAACAAGCAAGTGAAACTCAGTCCTACCATCTAGCTAAACCTCCAACTCTCTCTAAGTCATATTTTCTTTCAAACTTCTATTGTTAATACAAATGTTTATGATATCTTAAAAAACTAAAAAACAAAAAAAATATTTTTTCAGCGATCTCAGTTATATCATTTCATAACACAAACTTTGGACCGATCTAGCACGCTTTTGCATGGGCCACCTTGCTAGTTTGAATTAAGAAAAGACAGTTAAAAAACTTTAATGGTGCAATAATGAATAAGCATTCAGGATTCAGGGACCGCTTAGTCAAATTTTGGACATATTTGTATTGGCTTCTAAAAGTTGCTTTTCTATAGTAAATCACCTAACCTAAAAGGACAAGTCTTGCGGGCAAGTCGGTTGTCGTGCAGGGATCTAGGATAAGAGGGATCTTGGAGTCATTTGTAGATTGGACGTGTTGTTTAGTTGAAATGGTTTTTATACAGTATCTAACTTTCAAATAGAGTGTCTTTTTAAGATAGAGTCAACTAGTTGATAGTAGTACATACTGTAGTGACTTTATTTATATCAGCCAAACTCGCACATGAGTGTCTCCCTCTACAAGTTTCTCTACAAGCTGTTACTATTTATAGGCCAAACCCAATACGAATAGGCTCTTAGACCCAACAGGGCCCCTTCCCTTCTCTGGAGTTTACCCCTCCTCCCCCCTCTCCTCATCCATGATCTAACCCCATAACTCTAGCCAACGCCTCAGTAGTGAGGCTCGTTGATCCCGTCAATGCCATCATGTCGGCATATGGCTCTCCACTTCACCTTTCACCGACACCTCACTGGGATGAGCACAAAGAAAAAAGTCTTTTTAGAAGCTATATATATTATTCATAGATTTTTGAGAGGGGATCATTCATAGCTAGACTCTATGGTAGATCTTGTCACAAAAAAAGATAGATCTTGTCACAAAAAAAGATTCTATAGTAGATTGCAGACAATGTTTCCTAATCCCATTTTACGAGTAGGTTGGGCTTGTGTTGTCTAGCACAGAAATATCTAGTCTATCCAGTAGCTTGCCCATCCTAACTTTCTCTGCCTAGCCTAGGCTAGGCCCAGCCAGTCTAGATCAGTCCAACAAGGCTACCCTTGAGCCCAACTTGCTCCTGTACGACAAGAGAAATAAGGTGGCGCCCCATGGTCTCACCACCACCCCCTAGACCTCCACTAACGAGCATGTTAGTGGTCATCCTCACCTTAGGCAGTGTTTGGTTCGAGGGACAGGGACGTCCCAGGTAGGATATCCCATTTTGGGGTGGTGTTTGCTTCTAGGACAAGCAGAGTCAAGGACATCCCACTAGGAATATTCCTTGTAGATCCGAGACCAGGCAATCCTCTTTTTTTCATGGGACAGAGTCATCCCACGTGGAATAGAGTCATCCCACCTCTTTGTTTTTTTAAGTACTATTTTGTTTAAATTTTTTTTTAAAAAAAACTCAAAGGCTTATGTGTACAAACATATCAACAATAGCCTTCAATTTTTTTTTAAAAAAAAACTCAAAGGCCACACATGTCCCACCTTCATCCTTCCATCCAAACAAAGGATGGGATCATTCCATCCCACTTTATCCTTGCAACCAAACAAAAAACAGGAATGACTCTATCCCCCTAACCAAACAAAAAATGGGATCATCCCATCCCAAAACTAGGGACAGGACCATCCCATCCCACCTTGTCTCTAAACCAAACACAACCTTAGTCTTGGCTCAGCCCACTGTCCTCCTCGCTGCTTATCACCTCAAACCACATGAATATGGGCACGACAATTGTAGTGAGTGGTGCGGTACCCTAGAAGGCAACAACTGGCTTGGGAGCAAGCCAATAACAATGTCTGCTATGGCCTTAGTAAGAATGTCTGCCCTTTGTTCTTCGGTTGCAATATGCTTGATGATGATCATGCCCTCCTCAACACATTTTCGGTTGAAATGAAAATGAGTGTCAATGTGCTTACTCCTTCCATGAAACATTGGGTTTTTCATCAAAGCTATAGCTGACTTATTGTCGATGTAGAGAGTGATGGGATCGTTAGCCAAGCCTATTAGTTCATGCAATAACCTATTTAACCAAATGCCCTGGCAAGCTACCGTGGTGGCCGCCATGAACTCACCTTCACAGGAGGACATCGTCACACTTCTTTGCTTCTGTGAGCTCCAAGTTATCACATTGCCACAAAAATAAAACACAACACTAGGTGTTCTTTTTCTGTCATCAACATCCCCAGCTAAATTGCTATCACTATAGTCGGTTAGCTAAATTTGGGCCCCATTGGAAACTTGCAAGGATTACATTCCTTCATGCATGTCTGTTCCAAAATCTTCTTTGCATAGGAGGCCTATTTGATTATGATATGATGCTCCTTTTGCTCTACTTCAAAGCCGAGATAGTAGTCGAGGAGCCCCAAATCACTCATATCAAACTCCTTAATCATCTATTGCTTGAACCTCCTAATCTCCATGGTACTATTGCCATGACTATTAAGTAATCAACATAGACACCAATAATTAGCACATTACCTTCACCATTTCTCCTATAGACTGCCTGCTCATGGGAACACCTCTCATGCCCAATATTTTTCAGGCTTTTCCTAGCCAAGTGTTCCATGCCCTAGGTGCTTGACGAAGCCCGTACAACACCTTGTGTAGTCTGTACACTTTATGTCCCTCATTCTTCTTGACAAAACCCTCTGGCTAGTTAACACACACCTCTTCCACAAGATCATCATTTAGGAATGCATACTTCACATCGAAATGGTGAACCTCCCAGGCCTTTTGTGCTACAAGTGCCAACAACAGCTTCATTGTATCAAGCCTAGTCATAGGTGAAAAGACTTCATCAAAGTCAATTCCTTGCTGCTAGACATAGCACTTTGTAACCAATTTTGCCTTATTGTAGGATCGGATATGGCAACAGAGAGGGGGGGTGAATGGTGCCTCTTTTAAATCACCCCTCAAAAGTATCCACTTGAGACTCTTCTCACCAATAGCTAAAAAGACTATGATGAGAATAGCTCATACTAGCTGGAGAAACTCACTGGACACTGCAAGAAAGGGGAAACCAGAGAAACAAACTAGCACTGGCAGCAGGAAGAAGCTCACAAGAAAATCAGAGAACAGAAGCTTGCTGAAAAATTGCAGGCCGGTCTGACTGCCATAACAGGGGTGGTAAGACCACTTGCAAGGCGCCGGTCAGACCGCATTTTTGCCCCCGGTCTGACCGGTATTGTGTGGCCGGTCTGACCGGCATGCGCAGACCAGTCAGACCGGTCAAACCCTAATTTCAGGGCCTTCAGCTGGGAACAAAGCTGATTTTCAAGGAAACTTCAAGGATCTGAGAAATAAAGCATTTCCATCTAATCTTTTTAGCCCAAAACTACATAGCATCAACTTAAATAGCTAAGAGAAGCTAGGGAACCAAGGAATGCAACAAATGAGCTAGAGATCAAGATTTTGACACAAATTTGGAAACATGAGCAAAGAATGAGCTATTTTCCAAATTTCACACTATTGTCAAATCTTTAGCTCAACAACTTGTGAATATCAACTGGAGATGATCTCATAACATAATACCACAAGTTTGGGGGCTCCTAAAGAAAGGAAATCTCAAGTTCCATCATGCCCCTGACATGAAACCCTAACTTTCTCAGAACAGAGCAAATGGATGAAATGGAATCTTTGATTTTTATCATTGAACTCTAGGGAACAAGCTGACCAAATGGTCTAGAAATATCATCCCATCACAGAGCAATCCATTTTGCTAATCCTTACTCAAAGAAACAGTTCAAACACCAAAAAGATGAAAATGGACAGAGAATTGTAGAAACTGAGAAGAGAACTGAAAACCCTCAAGAACTCAAATGAATTCATAGGAATGGAGATGGATGATTACAAGTAGGTGAACTACGTCCCCATACATGATTGATACAAGGGATTGCAACCTTCTCACTACATGCTTTGAGTGGCAACACACAGGAGCTCAAGCACATGCTGCTTGCTTCTCCAGACCTCACTCAACGGCACACACTCATACTTCTTTCAAAGGATAAGCTGAATGCTGCTACCTCCTACACCTTTTGAAGGCAAACACTCACCCTAAAGAAGAAATTCAAGAAGTGGCATACAATGCCCACTCCCACACCTCAACACCACATGAGGCAATAAGTCAACACAACCTTTTGGAGGGAAACAACCAGCCACCTCCTTCCAAATGCTTGAGTCAAATTACCAATTTGTCCCTCAAGCACTTTCCCGGAAGCTTCCCGCGTCCGGTAACTTGACCGACTGGACCTCGACTCCTCCCTGAGCCTAGTCCGATCCGTTTTGCTGCACACGACCGCACCCGGCATCCTGACCGTCTGGACCTCAACTCCTCCCTGAGTCTAGTCCCGATCCTCTCGCCGCTGCCCGTCGTGTCCACCTGACACCGACCGAGACCTCTGACTCCACCTGACTCTAGTCTTGGTCTGTTCCGTCACGTACGACCGCAACCGACCTCCAAACCGTCTGGACCTCCAACTCCTCCTGAGCCTAGTCCCGATTCTCCCGTCGTTGCCCGTCGTGTCCGTCACCGGTAGCTCCAGCTCCGGTTCCTTGTCTCCCAACTTGCAACCACCTCACCAGCCTCGATCATCTTCGGCATCACTGACCGTCTAGACCTCAACACCTCCTGTGCCTAGTCCCGGTCCTCCTCGCCTCACCATGACCTAGCTCCGAAGTCCTGCAGTCACACAGACAAGCAAACCATCACATAGCACCGCACGAAACATCATGTCAACAATAGCATATGTAAAAGGTACTCAACCCTAGAATACCCAAAACAAACTCAACCTCACTAAACCAACCATCAATTACTCATCACCAACATGGGGATACCTCCACATGGTCTCTCAATCTCCCCCTTGATAAGTATATTGACAAACACCAAAAAAGCATAAGAATTGAGTTTGTTTGAAAGTCAAACTTGGTCCAAGGAAGGGAATGATGCTAATGACCAAGTTAACATAAGGAGCAAAAGAAAGAGCAAGTTTTCCTCAAAGCTCCCAAAACTCCCAAAATGTGGCTTGTTCAACAACTATTCTCCCCCTTTTGGCAATAAAGTCATCAAGTTACGTGGAGGAAAATAAATTATGGTGTGGCTGAATTTTATTCAATGCTAAGCAATTAAAGCCATGAAGATTACCCAAAATGACTATCAAGAATTACACCAAGCCATAAAGCAAATGAAAGCTATCAATATCATGACAACATATGCATAATCAAGCCAAGCCACATAAGCATGAATCTGAATATTAGATGAAATTTTGAGCATGTCAAGCCATTCAAGATCAAAGTCTAGCTAGAGGTATCCAAAGATGATGCAAGCCATGTCAATAGTCTAAATGAAACCAAAAAGCTAGTATTGAGCCATTTAGAGTGCTATAAGTTCAAGAATGAATCAATTGTTCAAGCACTTTAGTCTTTTTGTAATTAAGCAAATTTAGCACAATTGACATATTTCTTTGAAACTCATGGTCGTTTCCAACCAAAATTTTTGTCATGTGCTAGATCTCAAGCCTTATGCGACCATTCCAAGAAAGAAGCTTAAGGAGATGATCTTGGACATTCAATCGTTGCCATCGCAACAACCTCCAACCGCCATCACCACGGCCTCCATGACCTCCAACCACCATCGCCACCTCCACCGCAACCTTCAACCACTACCACTGCTACTAGGTAAGTTTGAGTTTAAATTTCCTTGTATTTTTTTAATGTTTTCTTATATCTCAGTTGAGAGTTCAAAAACTGAAAGTTGAATATGAGTTGCAAGTTCTTTCAAAGTTGAAAGTGTTTTGAATCTGAGCTAAAGTGTTTTGAATCTAATTGAAAGTGTTTTTGAATCTAAGTTGAAAGTTCAAACTTCAAAGTTTAAACTAAGTTGAAAGTTGAAAGTTGAAGGGTTAAAAGCTGAGTTGAAAGTTGAACCGAGCAGGTGTCTTCAACAAAAGTCTTCCGTCCAGGTCATCCTGACTGCGCTGTGTGTGCATGTTGCAACGTGTACATGTAGGATAGTGATTTTGTTTGCATGGATATTAAAAGTTTAGGGAGCAAGATACCTAATTTTGTAGTTCACGGTGTTAAATAAATACACCATCAAGATTTAGGATATATAGAGATAGAGCGACTTTTCTCCAAAGAAAAAGAAAATTTGTTTCCAATGTTCCAAAGTTCCCACCAACTAGTTCTTTCTTGTCATAGAAATTGGGTGCGTTATTTTTAACTGCGGCTAATAACTTATGTCTACGGCTTATGACTTTTATCCCTAGTGCGAGCGCTTGTGTGAACGAGCCAAATGCTAATAAGCCACTTTAAAAAGGTTGTAATGATAATCTACTTTAAAACAGCGATAGAGAAACTATCCCATTTATTTATTTAGAGAAAGTCATAAACCATAAACGGTTGGACAGTTTAATTAGAGAAACTATGCTTTAATTATTATAGACAGTTCATGGCTAAAACCATCTCTGAAACTATCACAGACGGTTAGGTTTAAAAGCCATCTATGATATATGCATTATCACAGATGGTTTTTAATTAGAACCATTTGTGAAACTATCACAGATAGTTTTTATTTACAACTGTCTGTGTTTGGTCTTTTGTCATATGAACTACATAAGCTATTGAGCTGGAACAGATAAGTGTGCCAGTGTGAGTGGTCACTTTTACAAAAGACAAACTCAAGACAAATTTATTACAAAAGTCCCAAAAAATAGATTCCCAGGTCTTAGTCTTTTGGGCTTCATATGCTTCTTCTTCAACTTTTGGAGTTGGAGGATCAGCCGCTGAGTTCTCGAATGCTGTGAAGATTGTCCTTGCCCTCTCCACTTCCTCCTCTAGCCTAGGCAAATCATTAGCATGGCCCATAATCTCAAAGAGGATGCCATGATAAGCTTCCTCAGAATCGATCGCTTCTACTTGATCGGCAATGTTATCCATATGTGTCTCCACTACCGCAAGAGCTTGTTCCGCTTTGTGCACATTGCAGAGAAGAATGAGGCTGAGGGCGGTTTCCCTTTCCTGAGTGGTAATGAGACACCTCTATCGATGGCAGATGATGAGGTCTAGCTGATGGATGGAAGTGAGTCGAGGAAGGAGAGCAGGGCGTGAGTGGAGGAGCTGCTCTAGACGTAAATTGTTGGCTGCCTATGTAAGGTTGCGACCGAACAACTCATGATGAATAGATGAGAGGAAGGAGATCAAAAGAATATTAGATGCCATTATTGAAAAATCTAGTGAATAAAATGAGGGAGAGGACAGTTTAGAAGAGTTGAATTAGGGCACGCATATTTAAGTGTTATCATAGACGGTTCATATATCAAACTGTCTCTGATATTAATATCATAGACGATTTGTATAACAAACTGTCTTTGATATGTGATTTATCACAGATGGTTCATATAACAAATCATCTCTGATATGTGCATCATCATAGATGGTTTGTATAATAAACCGTCTCTGATAATGACATGTCACCAATCCATGGCGTATCTCCCCAGGATTTCGATCTCACCCGTCCATTCTCTTCACATCGAATGGCAAGCACCGGTTCCTCCCACTACTCGGCCCTTATTAATTACCCCCCTCTCCCTTTCCACTGCCAGTCACACGTGAGTTCATCCACTAGCTTCCTGCATCCTCCCCTCGACAACGTCGACTACCACTGTAAGCTAGCTCCTCCGCCTCCTATTGTGACACCATGGTGCACTGCTACTCCTAGCTAGTTCATCCACTCCTAGCTTGCTCCTCGATGACGTCGACTACCACCGTGAGCTAGCGCCTCCATTGTGACACTATGTTCGACTGCACAACACACTCTTGTCATAAGGTTGTAAGAGTGTCTTGTGCAGTCTCACCGTCATGATACAAAGGTGATGCTACTGCCGCCTCTCCATTGCCGGTGATATCCGGCCGCCATCCGATGCCCTCCCCTCTCTTCCTTGATGGTAAGTGTCAAGGACATCGCGTGCTGTAACCAACTTCTACTGTCTACTAGGATGTCTGCTTCTTATATATTCTTGCCATTTTAAAGAGTTATGTTCGTTATCTTGTTATGTTGTAATGGTCGATTCTAATCTTAATGGAAATGGAATATGTGTTGTGTTTGCCACTGTATTTGCTTGTTTTCAAAGGGCATAGGTAACATTATTTCTTGAGGTTAGCCAGAAAACAGAAAAAATTTTAGGTATAGAATGAACTATCACAGACAGTTCTATATACAAACCATCTGTGATACTCACCAATCATAGACGGTTGGTAACTAGAACTGTTTATGATGTGTAAGTATCACAGACGGTTTTTGGTTTGAGCCGTCAGTGATAGTGTTCTTCATAGACGGTTCTAGTTACAAACCGTCTGTGTTGTTTTTATCACAGACAGCTCACAAACCGTCTGTGATAACCTCCAATTATCGCTGACATGTAAATCACTGACACATAAATTCAGACGGTTCAGAAAACCGTCTGTGATGACAGTTCCAAACTGTCTATGATGACCCTTTTTGTAGTAGTGTCGGTACGCTCCCATCGCCGATCTTTAGAACATCCCTGTCACCGGTGACATTCCTCAGCGAGCTCGGACGCGACATGGATTAAAGTGTACACAAACACAAGCTCTTATACCAATTGTTGGCCCAGCCTATCTCAAACGCACTCTTTCACGGTGGACTGATGTACACAAGTGGTTTGCTGGAATTGGAAATAAGATGACAGAGCTAATAACAAGACTAAACACAAAAGAACTGATGGATGAGATTGTGGTGCTAATTGCTCGCACCTTTTCTATGTTTACTCTGTTATTCTCTGGCTCAAATTCTCAACAAATTATATGGCTTAAATAGATACATACCGGCCGCACATACAGGCCACTCACCCACGACTATCTTTGATCCGGTTTTCACAGCCACAATCCCTACGACTCACTTACACTACGCACTATCCACTAGACTCAGTCTCACTGAGACCAACTCAAATGCCTACGACCACATACACACACAGGATTCCAGTCCTTTGAGCACGACACTTTGACCACACAGGTTTTTCGAGCACCAACCGCTTCAGTAGGCCTCCGACTGCTACAGAGATCAAACGATCATAACGCTACGACTGCTAGAGTGATTCTACGACCACGACACTACGACTGCTACAGTGACTATGACCATGACGCTCACAGTACTCCTCAGTATGATGTATACAGTACTCCTCTGAGTATGATGTATACAGTACTCCTTCGAGTATAACGTCTACAATACTCACGACTATGACTACTTCGACTATGGCCGCTACGACTGACACTTCGATCACGGCTATCAACTTCAAACGGGATCACCGGACACATCCCGGCATCGCTTGGGAACCTATCGTCGCTACAGGAGCTGCAGCTCAGCGTGAACAAGCTCTCCGGCACGGTGCCGCCGGAGCTCACCCGGTGTAGCAGCCTCACCGAACTCTCTTCTGGCTACTGCAGTTGTCCAAGCTGGTGCTCATAAAAAATGACCTCTCCGGCGAGTTGCCGCCGAAGATTGGCAACTGCACGTCCCTCGTTCGGTTCATGCAAGCGGCAACCACATCACCGGCGCCATCCGGCCATGATCAGCATGCTTGGGAACCTCAGTTTCCTGGACCTCAGCTCAAATCGATTGTCCGGCGCTCTGCCGGCAGAGATATCCGGTTGCCAGAACCTCACGTTCGTCGACCTCCACGATAATTCCATTGCCGGCGTGCTGCCGACGGGGCTGTTCGAGGACTTGATATCCCTCCAGTACCTTGACCTCTCCTACCATGCCATCGGCGGTGTGATCCCTTCGGACATCGGCATGCTCACTTCGCTAACAAAGCTTATCCTTGGCGGCAACCGGCCGTCTGGGCCGATACCACCAGAGATCAGCTTGTGCTCCCGTCTCCTGTTACTTGACGTCGGCGGCAACTCTCTTTATGGGAAGATACCGGGGATCCCGGTTTAACATCAGCTGCAACAGCTTCTCCGGCGCGATCCCGGGATTCCAAGCACCAAGATTTCGGGATCCCGGCTGAGTTCACAAGGCTTAAGAAGCTCGAGGTTCTTGACGTCTCACGCAACAAGCTCTCCGGTGATCTCCAGCTGCTATCCGCACTCCAGAACGTCGTGGCGCTCAACGTCTCCTTCAACAACTTCTACGGCCGGCTGCCATAGACGGTGTTCTTCATGAAGCTACCGATGAGCCACGTCGAGGGCAACCCGGCGCTGTCCCTCTCTCGGATCTCCTACGACGCCTGTGAACGTGAGCACGAGCTGCGCCACGCCGCTCGTTTCTCGATAGCTGTGCCTGTGCTGCTCTCTGCACTCGTGGTCCTGCTCCTCGTTGTCGCCGCGCTCGTTCTCTTCGGGCGGCGATAATGCCGTGCGCGCACCACCGAGGACAAGGACGGTGAGATTTCACTGCCGCCGTGGGACGTGCTGTACCACAAGCTGAAGATCCGCATGCCCGATGTGGCCAGAAGCCTCAAGCCAGCGAACTTCATGTTGGAAATAATCTTGTTGATAGTGTGGTCGTAGCTGCACACGGTAGTCGTTGCTACTATTGAGTGTGGTTGTAGTCCTGTACTCAGTGTGTTCGAGTACAGTGGTCGTAGCCAGTAGTCGTAGTCATACTCCTGTACTCGGTGTGTTTGAGTATAGTGGTCGTAACCAAATGTACTCGTGTATCGAGTACTGTACAATGGTTGACAATTGGCAGTCAAAGCTGCCGTAGTTGATAGTCAGTAGTCGAAACTGCCATGGCCGATAAGCGGTAGTCGCAACTGTCATGGTTGATAGTCGGTAATCGAAGCTGCCATGGTCGATAGTCGGTAGTTGTAGTTGCCGTAGTCGATGGTCGGTAGTCAGAGCTGCCGTGGTTGATGGTCGGTAATCGTAGCTGTCGTGGTCGATGGTCGGTAGTTGTAGCTTCCATGATCGATGGTCGGCAGTCGTAGCTATTGTGGTCGATACTCGGCAGTCGTAGCTACTGTAGTCGATGGTCGGTTACCACCATGTTGTACGTGGTCATAACGACTGGGTTGGTGTGTGGTTGTAACTACCGGTGCTGTGGTCATAAGCGTTACGGTCATAGATCCTACGTGTTCGTGGTCTTGGCAGTGGTTGTAGCTGCAGTACCACGGTTGAAGCCGAGCTCAGATCAAAGAAGCGATCAAGGAACAGCCGAGATTGAAGCCAGTGGCTGTGGTCGTGCAGGCGTCAGAACGGGTCATCATGGATGACGCAGGCCATACCGTGGTTGGTGAACTGCCCGATATGGACAGGCGACTGGTCGCTGTAACAGTCGTGGGGGCGGCTAAGTGAAGCGGCATGGGTAGACGACTAGTCGCTGTAGCAATCATAAGCGGCATGGGCAGACGGCTGGTCCCTGTAGCAGTCATAAGCGGCAGACCTAGGGAGCGGCAAAGGCAGGAGTTGTAGTCATAGTGGCCTGTGTGGCTCAGTAGTATATATACCCCTATAATCTGTTGTAAGAGTGAAAGTGAGTTTTGAGAAAGAAACAGAGTGAATAGAATAGAGCAAGCGTGCATTGCTGGAAAGAAAATAGTTCCTCTCGTGTTTTCGCTTGTTCTTTCTCCACTCCCCTGCGTAGGGGTGGAAAAAAGCTCGTTAGTGGGGCTCGTTGGCTCAGTTCAAAATTGCTTCAATTATACTTGTTAATTGGTTAAACATTAAAATGAGTTGATTTCAAATGAATTTGAATTTTGCTCAAGCTCGGCTTGGCTCGGCTCGTTAGCTCGTTTATAAAAATACTTTTAAATTATCCGTAAAATGATATTAAATCAAAATATGCTAATTTTAGAAAAAGCTCGATAAGACGAGCAGTTGGCTCGATATCCACCCCTACCCCTGCGTTTCTCACCTCGGCCTGGGCCAACACTTGGTATCAGAGCCTGGTGACTCCCGTTTGTTAGAGAATCAGAGCCTTGGTGTCCTTCGTGCATTGGGGAAGAAGAAGCGCAGGTGCTCTCCGTAAGTCGAAGAAGAAGGTTCCTCAATAATTTCTGTTAGTCGGAGAACATGCCGAGAGGAGGAGGGAGTATGTCTCCGACCGCAATGCGAGGCTCGCTGCGAGCTGGTCCGTCCGACACGTAGGTCATGAAGAGGGAAAGTGTGGTGACATTGACATACTCGTAGCTCACCCGCACCAAATACACGATCTGGGTGATGAAGATGCGAGTCACTCTTTAGGCTCTGAACATGTGGGATGCAGTCGAGCTTGGCGCTGTCGAGTACCAGAAGGACGGGTTGTGATGAGGACATCACTTCTTCGGATACACACAACACTCCTCCACTTGACATTCAAGGACCAATCACTAGAGCTCGCGCCCGACAATTGAATTTACAGGTGAGCTCGTTCCTAAATACTTCTTTTTATTCACTTGAGAATCGATTGCTACCTAATGATTTAATTATGATTAGGAACCATGGAGAGGACCTAGAAGTACTTGGAGAAGGACTACGAGGCGCACAAGTCCAGCAAGGGCGGTCGAATCATGTTGGAGGCCCAACTCAAACCGACTTCGAATCCAATTCGGAGTCCAGGACCAGGCCGCACTAAAACGGACGCCCAGATCGTATCCGGACTCCGTTTTGGACGTTCTACATATGTATGGAAAGCTGAGAAGACTACCTTTCCAATGGATCTGGTCCCATGTCAAAATTACTTTTGAGTCAATGGGAATCGTCGAAACAAGTGGGCGTTCAGAATCTATCAGGGTGCTGCGTCACCGTCTTTTGGGCCGATCGGCTTTGTATCGTGTTGGAGCCCATTAGGGGCGCGTCCAGGGGTTTTGCACGCCCCTCACTCCTTTATATCCAGCCACCACTCCCACCATTAGGGTTTGAGTTTTGCTTAGATTAATTCTGTCTTTGAACAGTTTCGCCGTTCATCGGTTTGTGAGACCCCAACTTTTTGAGTGCTAATCAATACATCCGCAATTCAGTTGTGTTCTTCCTTGTTCTTTCTTGTGTTCTTTGATTCGCAGGTAAGGAATAGCCTTCTTGGCGAGGTCAACCGGGCCACGCACGGTTGATAACCTGAGGAGACGTGGTGCTGCGATTGCGGGGTTCGGAACGTGTCGTTCGGAAGCCGGATCGATTTGTGTCGCGCCTCCACCAAATCGAACATATCCAGAACCTGTTGGAAGATCGGGACCCCGTCCCCATCAAGTGGTATCAGAACTTCAGGTGTTCCTTCAGGTTCGCGTTACCCTCCTTTGTTGTTTTCGGTTTCATCCTAGAGTCCACGAAAAAGCCCTACAAAAAATATTGTAGTCGTAGGTTGTTTCCTGTCCTAGATCTCGTTTAGCCTTTTGCACAATTTGATTCCAGAGTCCATAGTGTTGAGTTTGTGTCCTTAGTCGAGTTGTGTTGCTGGTTTAGATCGTGTTTTGTTTCGGGTTATCTTGCTTTCGCTACCTCTCATACAAACCCTAGCCGTCATCCATCGCGTATTCCACCCTCTGTTTTTGTTTTTCCCACCCATATCCCGCCCTCTGTTTGAGTCTTCCTTCGCATCTCATGATCACACAGCACCATCCCCCACCTTTTCCCGAGCTTCCGCCACCAATTTCCTCTACCCGATTTCGTTTCGGCCTCCACAGAAACCATAACTCGGAGCCCCTTCTTCAAACGGCCATAACTTTCGCATACGGACTCGAAATCAGGCGATTTTTTTTTGAAATTGGGTGAAATTAAATTTTACATCCGATACTCCCCAACTTTGCCTAGTTCAGTGATTTTATTTTCCCCAAATTCGGCCTGGAAAGTGCAGTACTCGAGCTCCGAAATTGAATCACCGAATTTCCAGCACATTCATTATTTTCTGTAGGCCACACCTTACATCAGATTGAGTTGAAACTTTGTGTGGTTCCTATTTCTATACTCTGCTCTGTGAAAAAAATAAAATTTAAAAGACACAAAAAAGAAAAATTTTGGCTTAGTAGAGAAGAGAGCGAAAAGTGCTATCCGTGGCCAAAAAAAAGGAAAAAAAAGAGAGAAAAATCGGACAGAGCACGGTTTTAGGTGACAGAGCTTCATTTGTTTTGTGTTTATGCTGAATTAAGTTTCTCATTCCCTGGCCATCTTTGTTGCTGTCTTCGCTTACTTTCTGGCCGTGATTCCTTGTTCATCATATCCTAACACTGATATAGGACACATTTAGGCCAGCAATTAGGACCAGTGCTTTGGACATTTATTCAGCATTACTATCTGTTATTGATTTGTATTCCACTGATATATTTGGCCTTCCAAGCTCCATATATCTCTACGGATAGCACAGCTTTGACCCTTGCAATCATACCCACGCTCGACATGGTATCACGAACCGACCACCGGTTGTACCACTGCCGCTTTGGTAAGAACACTTGTAAGAGCTTGGTAAGCCACTTCCTTTGCGAGTTCCCCTGCCCTTCATTTGTAGTTGATAGGATAATCCTTTTGTTTTCCTGTGTTTCCACTAATCATGGCAGAGACAAAGGAGACGAGACACCGGTCGATTTCAACGAGTGTGTTAGTCGCGCCATCTACAAGCTGCGCTCAACAAACAAAATGCTTCAATCACGATCTCGCGCGAGAATGGACACCATTGTCGCCGCCATTGCCAAGTTGAACACCACGGAAGGCATTGAGCGGGTGGAGCGGCGGTTGGTCGACCTCACCGGTCGGATGGACACATTGGAGGCACGCCGCCACTGTCAATGATGGCCATCGCCCCGATGATGACACGATGTATGATGCGGATGGCAACATTGATCGCGGGCGACACAAGATGCACGACTACATCGGCGTCTTCAGCAAAACCGGCGGTGGTATGGGAGGTAATAACCAGAACCGTCATGGTAAAGACGACCCTTTGCGAAAGTCAAGTTTACCATTCCATCTTTTGCTGGTCTTTATGATGCTGATATATATCTTGATTGGGAGATGACGGTAGAGCAGAAATTTAATTCTCACTTGGTTCTGAACAACATAGAGTTAGACAAGCTACTAGTGAGTTTAAGGACTTTGCTATTATCCGTGGAATGAACTAAGTAACATGCGCTACAACCTGATACATGGGAGCGGTTAAAAGAAGATATGCGTAATCGCTTTGTTCCTCCCACATATAAACTTGATTTGAGAAAAATTGCAGCGCTTAGAACAAGGTGATCGTTCTGTTCGGGACTATTATGCTGAGCTTCAAAAGGGTATGATGCGTTGTGGGGTTGTTGAGGACACGGAGGATAAGATTTGTCGTTTCTATGGGGGTTACGGCGTGAAATTCAGGACATTGTTGATTATAAAGAATTTACTATCACAACCGCTTGTTCCAGCTTACTATGCTTGTAGAAAAGAATTGCGGGGACGCAAGGAATCAGCGAAGGCAAGCACCGGACGACCCTTCTACACGCGCGCACGACTACATTGACGGATCGCCCAAGTCTTCTTGAGTTTCGTTCTCCTCCACCACCGTGAACAAGATTGCAGCAGCGCCACCAAAGCCACCTTCCACGACACGCTGCAGATGCTACAAAAATTCTTTGCGAGTTCCAGCCAAGAGTTCTTCTTCCGTGGCTTCAACGGGCCGCTCCTCCGACATTCGGTGCCACCGCTGCTATGGGCTTGGTCATGTGCGGAAGAATTGCCCTAGCCAATGGGCATACATCGCCACAGAAGATGGAGGCTACATCAGCACTTCAGATGTCGAGGAGGATGATGATGTTGCTGCTGCCTCGGACGACAATGGCGGTGGTGACGATGACTTGGTCCTTGGTGGGGCGTCCACAGCGACGCTACGGAGCATCATTGTGCAGCGAGTCCTCAGCACACAGGTACAACACCCCGATAAGCTTCAACGTCATAATTTATTTCAGACTTTCTTCGCAATAAAGAACCGGCACGCATGTGTCATCATTGATGAAGGAAGCTGCAACAACTTGGTGAGTTCTGATTTGGTCAAGAAGCTTGGCTTGACCACGCGACCGCATCCACATCCATACCATATTCAGTGGTTAAATGACTCTGGAAAAGCTAAGGTAACACAAACATGCCGAGTCTATTTTTCCATTGGTGGTTATGCTGATCATGTTGATTGTGATGTGGTTCCCATGCAAGCATGCTCTCTGTTATTGGGTCGACCTTGGGAATTTGATAATGATGCTTTACACCATGGTAGTAGTAACAAATACACTTTTATGCATAAGGGAAAGAAAGTTACTTTACTGCCTTTGACCCCAACTGAGATTATAGAGGCCGATAGGGCGAGAGCTGTTGCTGCTAATGATCAAAAGGAACATGATAAATCTGAAACACAGCAAGTAATTCATTTGAAAAATTCTGTTATGCTTGCCACAAAATCAGACCTTGCTGAAATTGATGATGTTAATGATACATGCTATGCTTTTGTGTGCAAAGATGCTTTATTTTCTCTTGATAATATGCCTTGCACTTTGCCTGCTCCTGTCACTAACCTTTGCGGGAGTTTAGAGATGTTTTCCCGATGAGATACCTCCGTGGTTTCCACCCATTCGACGGATTGAGCACCAGATTGACTTGATTCCTGGAGCGAGTTTGCCAAACCGTGCGGCATACAGGACCAATCTTGAAGAGACTAAAGAGATTCAGCGACAAGTCCAAAACCTTTTGGACCGTGGGTATGTACGTGAGAGCCTTAGTCCTTGTGTTGTTCTGTTCTTTTGGTTCCCAAAAAAGATGGTTCTTGGCGTATGTGTGTAGATTGTAGAGCCATTAACAACATTACTATACGATATCGTCATCCTATTCCTAGGCTAGACGACATGCTTGATGAGTTGTGTGGTGCTATAATTTTCACAAAGATTGACTTGCGTAGTGGATACCACCAAATAAGAATGAAACTTGGCGATGAATGGAAAACTGCTTTTAAAACTAAGTTCGGCTTGTATGAGTGGTTAGTCATGCCTTTTGGTTTAACTAATGCACCTAGCACTTTCATAAGATTAATGAAGGAGGTTTTACGTCCTTTCATTGGCAAATTTGTGGTCGTTTACTTTGATGATATCTTGATTTACAGCAAGTCCATGGATGAACATTTGACTCACTTATGTGCTATTTTTAATGCTTTGAGAGATGCACGTTTGTTTGGTAACCTTGATAAGTGCACATTTTGCACGGATCGAGTCTCTTTTCTTGGCTATGTTGTGACTCCACAGGGAATTGAGGTTGATAGAGCCAAGGTGGAGGCGATATGGAGTTGGCCCACACCCACGACAGTCTCCCAAGTGCGGAGTTTTCTTGGCCTTGCAGGATTTTATCGCCGCTTTGTCAAGGAATTTAGCATCATTGCGACACCGTTGATTGAGTTGACAAAGAAGGCCGTCGTGTTCCATTGGGGGCCATCACAGGAAGAGTCCTTTAATCTTTTGAAGGACAAGCTTACACACGCACCATTGCTCCAACTTCCGGATTTTGGTAAGACTTTTGAGCTGGAATGTGATGCTAGCGGAATTGGTATTGGTGGTGTTTTAATGCAAGGAGGCAAACCTGTTGCCTACTTTAGTGAAAAATTGAATGTTCCTGCTCTTAATTATTCCACGTATGATAAATAATTGTATGCTCTTGTTCGTTCTTTAGAGACGTGGCAACACTATTTATGGCATAAAGAATTTGTCATTCATTCTGATCATGAATCACTTAAGCATATTCGTAGTCAAACCAATTTGAATCGTAGACATGCTAAGTGGGTTGAATTTATTGAATCTTTTCCTTATGTCATTAAACACAAGAAAGGGAAGGATAATGTGATTGCTGATACTTTGTCTCGACGCTATACCATGTTGTCTCAACTTGATTGTCACATTTTTGGTCTTGAAACCATTAAATTACAATATGTTCTTGATGCTGATTTTAAGGATGTGTTGTTGCATTGTAAAGATGGACAAGCATGGAATAAATTCGTGATCAATGATGGGTTTTTGTTTAGAGCTAACCGCCTATGCATTCCAGTTGGTTCCGTTCGTCTTTTGTTGTTTCAGGAGGCGCATGGAGGAGGATTGATGGGACATTTTGGTGCCAAGAAGACGGAGGAGGTGCTGGCCACACATTTCTTTTGGCCAAGGATGAGACGAGATGTAGAGCGGTTCGTGGCTCGGTGCGCCACATGTTAAAAAGCTAAGTCGCGGTTGAACCCACATGGTTTGTATATGCCTCTTCCCGTTCCTTCTATTCCTTGGGCTGATATATCTATGGACTTTGTTTTGGGATTACCAAGGACTAAGAGGGGGAGGGATAGTATTTTTGTGGTGGTTGATCGTTTTTCTAAGATGGCACATTTTATTCCTTGTCATAAAAGCGACGATGCTGTTCATATTGCTGACCTTTTCTTTCAAGAAATCGTTCGCTTGCATGGTATGCCTTCTACTATTGTTTCAGATAGCGATGCAAAATTCTTGAGTCACTTTTGGCGCACTTTGTGGAATAAATTGGGGACAAAGCTTCTGTTTTCTACAACTTGTCATCCCCAAACTGATGGACAAACAGAGGTAGTGAATCGAACATTGTCCACCATGTTGAGAGCGATCTTGAAGCGCAATTTGAAGATGTGGGAAGAGTGTTTGCCGCATGTGGAGTTTGCATATAATAAGGCGGTACACTCCACCACCAAGGTAAGTCCCTTCCAGGTAGTGTATGGATTTAACCCCCGTGCTCCTATAGATCTTTTGCCTTTACCTACCACTGAGAGAACACATAATGATGCTAAAAAGCATGCTAAATTTATTCTCAAATTGCATGAAACCACTAAGGCAAATATTGAAAAGATGAATGAAAAGTATAGAATTGCTGGTAGTGAAGGTAGAAGGGAAGTTAAACTTGTACCGGGTGATTTGGTTTGGTTGCACTTGAGAAAGGATAGATTTCCTGAGTTAAGAAAATCAAAATTGATGCCTAGAGTTGCTGGTCCTTTTAAGATAGTTGAGAAGATAAATGATAATGCATATAAACTTGAGTTGCCTCCCGAGTTTGGGGTTAGTCCCACCTTTAACATTTCAGATTTGAAGCCATACTTGGGAGAAGAAGATGAGGCTGAGTTGAGGACAACTCCGCTTCAAGAGGGGGAGGATGATGAGGACATCACTTCTTCGGATACACACAACACTCCTCCACTTGACATTCAAGGACCAATCACTAGAGCTCGCGCCCGACAATTGAATTTACAGGTGAGCTCATTCCTAAGTACTTCTTTTTGTTCACTTGAGAATCGATTGCTACCTAATGATTTAATTATGATTAGGAACCATGGAGAGGACCTAGAAGTACTTGGAGAAGGACTACGAGGCGCACAAGTCCAGCAAGGGCGGTCCAATCATGTTGGAGGCCCAACTCAAACCGACTTCGAATCCAATTCGGAGTCCAGGACCAGGCCGTACTAAAACGGACGCCCAGATCGCATCCAGACTCCGTTTTGGACGTTCTACATATGTATGGAAAACTGAGAAGACTAACTTTCCAATGGATCTGGTCCCATGTCAAAATTCCTTCTTATTCAACAGAAATCGTCGAAACAAGTGGGGGTTCAGAATCTGTCAGGGTGCTGCGTCACCGTCTTTTGGGCCGATCGGCTTTGTATCGTGTTGGAGCCCATTAGGGGCGCGTCCAGGGGTTTTGCACACCCCTCACTCCTTTATATCCAGCCACCACCCCCACCATTAGGGTTTGGGTTTTGCTTAGATTAATTCTGTCTTTGAACAGTTTCGCCGTTCATCGGTTTGTGAGACCCCAACTTTTTGAGTGCTACATCAATACATCCGCAATTCAGTTGTGTTCTTCCTTGTTCTTGCTTGTGTTCTTCGATTCGCAGGCAAGGAATAGCCTTCTTGGCGAGGTCAACCGGGCCGCGCACGGTTGATAACCTGAGGAGACGTGGTGCTGCGATTGCGGGGTTCGGAACGTGTCGTTCGGAAGCCGGATCGATTTGTGTCGCGCCTCCACCAAATCGAACATATCCAAAACCTGTTGGAAGATCGGGACCCCGTCCCCATCAGGATGGCATTGTATGCCATATACCAATCCATGCTGGAGGATGTCATGTCTTCCCTCACCGGGAAAGACATGGCAAAGTCGACATGGGAGGCAATCAAGATGGTGCACAAGGGGCACGAGCGTGTGCGCGAAGCCAAGCTCCAAACCCTTAAGAGAGACTTTGAAGGGATGAAACTGGGAGAAGGGGAGTCTGTTGAAGACTTTGTCGGTTGGGTTACGTCGGTCATCACCGACATCTGAGCGTTGGTCAACACCACCGTGGATGAGATTACCATGGTCTGTAGGTTTCTCTGGGCTGCCCCATCGTGATACATGCAGCTCATGACCTCCATCGAGTAGTACATGGACTTGAAGACCCTCACTATTGAAGATCTCGTTGGATGGTACAAAGCCTACGATGGGCGCGTCTGAACCAGTTACGGTGACATGAACCAGAGTGAGCATCTGTTACTCACGTGCGCGCAGTGGGAGACCCTCAACAAGGAGAAGAGAGGAGGGTCAGGTAGTGGTGCAAAGGAGGACCGTGGTCGTGGCTACAACCGCGATAGAGGAAACCGTGGTCGTAGTCCTATACTCGGTGTGTTCAAGTATAGTGGTCGTAGCCAGTAGTCGTAGTCCTGTACTCGGTGTGTTTGAGTACAGTGGTCGTAGCCAAATGTACTCATGGTCGAGTACTATACGATGGTCGGCAGTTAGCAGTCGAAGCTGTCGTGGTTGATAGTCAGTAGTTGAAGTTACCGTGGTCGATAGTCGGTAGTCGTAGCTGTCGTGGTGGGTGATCGGTAGTCGTAGCTGCCGTGGTCGGTGGTCGGTAGTCAAAGCTGCCGTGGTCGATGGTCGGTAGTCATAGCTACCGTGGTCAATGGTCGGTAGTCGTAACTACTGTGGTCAATACTTGGTAGTTCTAGCTACTGTAGTCGATAGTCGGTGGTCGGTTACGACCATGTTGTACGTGGTTGTAACGACCGGGTTGGTGTGTGGTCGTAACTACCGACGCTGTGGTCATAAGCGCCACGGTCGTAGATCCTACGTGTCCATGGTCTTGGTAGTGGTCGTAGCTGCAGTACCACGATCGAAGCCAAGCTCAGATCAGAGAAGTGGTCAAGGAATAGCTAAGGTTGAAGCCAATAGCTGTGGTCGTACAGGCGTCAAAATGGGTTGTCGTGGATGACACAGTCCATACCATGGTTGGTGAACTGCCTGGTATGGACAGGCGATTGGTCGCTGTAGTAGTTGGTGGGGCGGTTGAGCAAAGCAGCATGGGCAGATGGCTGGTCACTATAGCAGTCGTAAGCGGCACGTGCGGATGATTGGTCCCTGTAGCAGTCGTAAGCGGTAGACCTGGGGAGTGGCAGAGGCAGGAGTTGTAGTCGTAGTGGCCTGTGTGGCTCAATAGTATATATACCCATGTAATATGTTGTAAGAGTGAGAGTGAGTTTTGAGAAGGAACTAGAGTGAATAGAATAGAGGAGGCGTGTGTTGCCGAAAAGAAAACAATTCCTCTTGTGTTTTCGCTCGTTCTTTCTCTACTCCCCTGCTCTTCTCACCTCGGCCTGGGCCAACACTTCATTGGCCAAGGATGGTCCGACGTGGTGTACCGTGCAACCATCCCGTCGTCGGCATCACGATCGTCGTCAAGAAGTTCCGGTCAAACAATGAGGCGTCAGTCGCAGCGTTCGCCAGCGAAGTCAACATGCTCCCATTGGCACGTCACTGCAACGTTGAGCGGCTCCTAGGGTGGGCGGCAAACCACCGGATGAACCTCAGTTTCTATGACTTTGGAGTGGTTTGCTAGAGATGATAACCGGGCGCATCCATTGGAGCCACATTTTGGCAAAGGGCAAAGCATGGTGTAGTGGGTACGTGACCACCTCTCCCGGAAATGTTATGTGATGGTGGTTGACACAAGACTACGGCTCTATTCTTATCAGCTTCTAAAAGCTACTTTTCGGCTTTTCTACAGTAACTAGCTTTTAAATGGAGTATCTTTTCAAGATAGGGTCTGCTAGTTAATTGTAGTATATACTGTACCGACTTCATTTATATCGGTAAAAACCGTACGTGAGTTTTTGTTACTCTGTAATATCTCATATGAATAACCCAAAAGCCACAAGCCACAGCCAAAAAGAACAGGCCCTACGAAGTCGACCAAACACAAGAGTCAACGAGATGCGCCGAGACTTCGAAATTGTAGTACAGTGTGTCAACCCGTGCCCTAAGGACCGGCCGACCATGAAAGATGTGGCTACATCGCTGCGTGGTTTGACATGATGCCGATGCCCATAACCTAGGTTGAAAAGGAACCCAAAGCGAAACATAGGCGACGGATGACCTCTATGTATGCGCGGGTGCATCTCTTTAAGAAAGCATGTGTGTGTGCACTATAAGGTCACTGATTTATCTCAAGCCCCCACAATTATAGGTGTGTACTAGAGAGTGTAATTATATCCGTATATTAAGTGATATGAGAAAGTCTATTATGACTTCACTTAGGAACAAGATAACATATAAGCAGGTTACCACATCTAAACAGGCAGAGAATACTAAGTGCTCTTCCTTTGATATCTCGATGATTAGTCTCTCCATGTTCGTTCTGATTGCACTCTGCTGTCCAATATCATGTGTAAAAAAGTAGATAATTTCCATCCGACCGACCGTCCCAAGGCTTATGGAATGAATACGGAATGGAGAAATAGGTATTTAGTATTATCTGTGTCAGACGTCGACTTCAAGAAAAATACGAAATAGGATACATGATAAACGATATCTGATCATATCCACTCTAAGTGGAATGATGACCTATCTAACCAATTTTGCCTCCTAGCTAAACCTAGCCTAAGCCAGTCCATGGTTAGATCAGGCTTTGTGCTTTCCAGTACGGAAACCATCCAGATCTAGTCTATCAATCTGATGCCATGGCTAACAAGAGCTTGGCCTGCCTAATTTGCTCTCCCGGCCCAAGCCCAAGCCCAGGCTAGGCCTAGACCACCCGACTTGGATCATGTATTCATATTCACATCTAGCTAATCTCATCTAAGATCTGACCTTGAGTGATGAGGTCTAGTGACTCTAGTTGTATCCAAGTGCAAATGCTATTTTCCCACGACTTTTTGGCATTTTTGACCTCACATGTCATCGAAATACAAAATGTAGCCCCCGATGGCCGAAATTCCCGATTTGGCCCCCCACTCCGTTCATGGGAGCATAGGAGGTTGGCGCATGGCACCTCCCACGCCTGGGGAGTGCATGAGGGCCGTGCTGCACCAGGGGACTGCATGAGCTGCTTGCTATGGTCGAGGCCTGCATCTGGTGGCTTGTTGCACCTGAGGAGTGCATGAGGTGGCTGGGAGCATTGTAGCAATACTGTAATAGTTCTATAGCAACTTTTTAGGAAAATCCATTTAAATGTAATTTTTTAGGAATTTTTACATATAGCAAATGAGTTTCAAAAATAATAAATTTTGTTGTGGAGCCTCTCGACACCGTGTACTTGTTTGTATAATTTTTCCATAATTTATAAACAATGTGATTTTTCTCAGAAATGTATTTAAATATACTGTTTGTAGGAATTTTTTTAATATAGAAAATGAGGTCCAAACATTATGAAATTTTTTGAAGGCCCATTACAAAGTGTACTTAATTGTGTAATTTTTTCATAATTTTGTATGTTTCAAAATTGTCTTAAAAATGAAGAGTTTAGGTCTTAGAAATTAAGATTTTAGGTTTCAGAAATTAGGGTTTTATGATTTCATGTGACTTGGAATATGGGAAGTTTACAATCACATGACTACTCTATGTAAGAGATACTCTTAAGAGACACCCATTAAAGATTTTTCATTTTGTGACGATCACTACAAGATGACCCCCCCTTTTGCAACGCGTATATGCGTTGCTAAAAGTCCATATATGCGTTGGTGAGGTCTATACCAACTCATTTATTATGCGTTGCCAGAAGTGGCGTTGCAAGGGTTTGTTGCAACACTTATATATGCGTTGGTAACACCTACAAATAACTGTTGCAAAGTTGCAACGGATATTAATGGGCTATGGCAACGCTTATATGTGTTTGTACCAATCGCGGACGAATGACTTCTATAGTTCGTAGCAACATATAGATTTGGATTGCTGCAACGCCTATATGCGTAGCTAGGAATAAACCATCAATAAACAATATTGGAAATTATTTCAATTTGGAGCCAAATAAAGAGATAATGCATATGCAATTTAATTGGGAAATTAGAAACCATCTCACACATGAGAAATAACAACAGTAAGCAATATATTAAAAGCAATTTTT
The DNA here is from genome assembly GCA_036346575.1 of Dendrocalamus sinicus. Lineage (NCBI taxonomy): Eukaryota > Viridiplantae > Streptophyta > Magnoliopsida > Poales > Poaceae > Dendrocalamus > Dendrocalamus sinicus. Next base: position 4,726,315 of record CM070653.1, on the reverse strand, counting down.
GCATTACAATAAGTACCATCCACGTAATCCATGGAATAATTTTTTTGTTCAGAACACATGTTCATATGGGAATAAAATATAAAACACAAAGAAGTCATATAGAATGCCACCAGCCCTCCATTCTCATATTCAGTCTATCTCATCCATTTATCTTCTCGATCTACAATGAAAATTGGAGTATGTTAATGCGACATTTAGGATAAATAAAATTTTATGGGGCAACAGGATAACACCATACAAAAGTTGAAGGCCACGCTATAGAAGCTTCAGATACATCTCCAATAACCTTGTAATTCTTGTATGGTCGTACCAATGGTTCATCTTGTGTCAATGGAATACTAACACGCACCATCCAAAATTCTTTGCCTAGCTGAACACCCTCAATTTTCTGTGTTGGATCACAACTTACTACTGTACCAAAGGCAACATCCTTATTTTGATTTTTCATGCTCTTTAAGAATACTTTTGTGCCAACCTAGTTCACATATAAAAGTGTGTGAATAAATAAGTACACAATGGAAACATAGTACAAAAATTAATTAGACACTCATACCGTCACTGAATTGGCAGCCGGCGAATTTGTAGTACCACGCTGATATTTCTGCAAAATTATATTACGTGGAATATTAGTTTGTAGTTAAATGAATTGTTAGGAAATAGGAAATAGAAATTCTTTTTGGAAGATGTGTCTTATACACTAGTAAGTACAACTGCACTAGCTCCTGTTGACATCTTCTTATTCTGGAGCAGATAAAAAGTCACTGCAGGTTAGCTAATAATTTGAAATTTGCATATAACATCAATATATTGCTAAGAGATTATTTACCTGGTAATAAGATGCTTCATGATTTGAGCAATTGGAAGATGTTTCCTGGTCCACAACCTGTAATATATGCTAGTTTGATTACAACACTCTGGTCATCAATTTGATAAACTTCATAACAAAAGAAATGACACTGATCACCTTGGCTGTAGTATACTTGTTTTTGTCCAATCTTATATCATTTTGGTTTGATTTGGCCTATAATAAAATCATAAATAGTAGTCAATTTGTGCAAAGTGTATGGGTTGCTAGAAATAAGTATATGAATTAACCTTATGTGCAGCAGAAACTCTATTGGCTTGTAGTATTTTCATGACGGGCATTAGCTTCCTTGCTCTTCAGTTAGATACAACAAACAATCACAATAGGTGACTTTCAGTACTATACAATGGTAACAAAATAAAATTGAATTATTGAACCATAAATCTAGTATAAATGAATTTGCATGTTATATAATATCAAGATGTACTAAAATCTCTTTGTTCTAGAATGACACACAAGTTAGGAGATTTAAAAGCAATAGATATAGCATTGGTATCTACAAATAATACAAACATAATGAATTGCTTTTCATCCATGTTAAGTTATGTGCACTAACCTTATCTTCAGTAGAATAATATTTGTAGTGTGGCTGCTTAGCATTAGTAGTTTGCTCCCTCTGTAATGGAAAAGAATAACTAAATATTTTTGACACAAATCTGGTTTGAAAATCATGCCCATTCAATCATACCATTACACAATTCAATTGATCAACCATGCTAAATTTTTCACTTCGAGGGTCACTATATACTCGCTATTGATAGACAAAAGATAATGCATTAGAATTAGTTATTCAAAAAATAATTTTACAGAAAAGATTATGTTTTGTTAATGCTCCATAGAGATACATACTTTTCGTTTCGAATTTGGCAGATCAGTGGAAAAGCCATCTTTAAGTGTAGACAATGGATCATCTAAACATTCCTGTGACAAGAAATCAAAATTTTAGTACAGAAAATGCTTACTGTAGAAGTTCTGTAAATTTAACTGTTGGATTTGTCTTTGTTCCAAGATTCTTGTCTTCTGTTGCAATTCTAGTATTGTAGCATCTTGATTCTGGACATGACGTCCAAACTTTTCCATTTGAAGTCTTAGAGATACAACATCTTCACTCGATTTGTCATCCAACGAAGTCATATTTATATTCTTAAGGCGCTTTGAAGTTGACAGGTCAAAAACTTGATTAGGATTTGGAACAAGTCCCAAGCCATGTACATGACCAGGCTTCTCTTCTCCTAGTATTCTATTTAGTGCATCTCCTCTCCATGCAACCTTTCCTTGACTAGTGTCGCTAAATCTGGTTCTTTGCACTATGAGTTTCTTCAAATCACCCTGTACATAGCCATAATATGAATTAAATAAATTTGTAAAGGTAGTAAAATAAAAAACAAAGTTGAGCATTCATAATTAAATTACCACATGTGCATTTGTGTCCTTCTCGCTTTTAGTCTGGTGTGTATGAATATACAAAACAACCCTGTGAGGGTATTTCTTTTCAGGATCTTTTTCCTTCTGTTGAACATGAAAATTAATATCAAGGACATGATAATCATTGTATCACATATATGGATGCAGCAAGAGGTGTACACACAATTAGAGTGGTAAAAATATTACCCACTCCTCTCTGTTTCGAGCAAAACTCTTTGTTCCAGCTGTATGGGTTGACTTCTTCTTTGTACAGTTTATCCTATTTGTCTCGCTTATATCCTATCCCAAAATAACGAAACAAAGAAAAGCATTTAAGTTATGCAAAATTTTTGGAAAATTTAGTATGCATGAGAACCACATAAATCCAACAATACGTAGCTACCTGTGCTTTCTGGGTCATCCAGTTATTGACAAGTGCAACCCACTGATCATCAATTACATCGGCTGGAACATTGTTGCAATTAGCTTCCACGCTCTTGTGCACATCAAAATAAATTGATTTTAGATTTGACTTGTGCTGCCTCCATCTCTCTCCAATGGTTCGCAGTATCCATTTTTCCATGCAAGAAGGGTAAAGGAATCTCATCTGCACACTAATAGCAGAAGGCATATGGTTAAAACTATAAGTTAGATATTAAAATTTAGCGAACAATATTATAGAATGACCACCAGAATTGCATACCTTTACTTGCTTAAGTATATCCTTCTTTTTTTTCTTCGTTGGTGTTTTTTTTTCTTTCTTTCCTATTAGAAGTCTCCAGTCCTTGTAGCTCAAGCTACACAAGCACCCATTCCTAGCCACCATGCCAAGAAATTTTCCTAGAAATCCAGCTTCTACTCCAATTGGCTGATCAAGTTCATTACATGCAACCACAATTCTATGACCTCTAGGAAGGTTCCAAATGTCTTTCAGTTTGGTCCTCCCACGCTTTACTCTACCTTCAGTTTCATCTATCCAATGGTACATTGCAAAAAGTAAATATTCACTGATAGAAAAATTGCAGGAAATCAGTTTATGTTAATTAAGATATTGTAGGTTATGAGTTACCTTGGACATTAACCTCGATCACGATCATCATGTCAATCTGGTCTCCTCCAAAGACTAGTATGAACTTCAGATGCTGCAACATTTTGTTGAGGGCTCTCTTGCCTAATATCTTGCTCTAACATATATTCATCATTACTTTGAATTGTGCGCTTTCTTGTAGACCTCACCATGTCGGCTGCACAACATCATCAAGGATAGTAAAATTTGACATATGAATTGATTACATGTGTATAAACATGAAATTTGTGAAAGTCTGTTTATAAGTTCTTCTACTCTCTACTCTACTGGATGGCTGTATTACTGATGAATGAAACATAAAAGTGAAAATAATTAGTGATTTGTCCTCATTTTGTATGGAATTGCTTTATCTGGAAGGATTTGAGCTTACAGTTCAACCATATTTAATATAAAGTACAACTTAGCCAATTGCAATTGATGAACTCATCTATTCCCTACTGATCAGGTTCGAGCAAAGATACTGAACAAAGAAGTAAAACAACCTTTATCCCTTATCCATTTCTTATTTCAGTTTCGATTTCCAAGAAATTTAGACCACAGACTAGGAATACTAGACTGGTTGATGGGTCATGGAATAAAAAAAATCTCTGTACTTACAACAAATACTCATGATTCAGTGGGAAAATACTAGAAAAATGAACCAAACCTAATCGATTGATGTATGCGAGGACGATCCGTGGTGCCGCCCTGTTGGTCCGGCGATGGGGGAGATGTGGAGTTGTGCAATGGGGGGTGTAGGAAGTCCTGCCGTGGCGTCGCCCGTCCGGCTGCGACGTCGCTCTGATGGTCCTGTTATGGATCCCGCTCCACAGCAGGGCAGATGCAGCGATGGGAAGAAGGAACCCACGATGTGTGAGATGTGGAGCCATTGCGTGGAATAAGGAGCTGATGGGATTCAGTTAGCCAAATGGTGAAATACTATTTTTGTTACACGGCTCCTCTTTAATCTCTATGGAAGGTGGGGTCACTTTTAGGCACCCCAACTATTACTGCGGCTTGCAATTTGTGGCAGCCAAAAAATGGAGAGAAGCATATTTGCGTGAGAAAAAATGGAGGGAAGCCAAAGAAACTGAGGTAAAGAAAGGCGGGAGTTAAAAGGGCAAAAAAAAAAGAATATGATGATATTATATTACTATTATACCTTGCATTAGAATTGAAGCGAGTCATCAACTAATTAAAGTAATAGAAACTTAAGGGATTTATTGGTCAGTCCAAATATAGTTTTTTAGATGGACTTTTTAAGGACATCTCCTATAGTTCCCCTATCTAACCTTTTAGAGTCAAAATTATGGTTTCCTACCTCCGTCCCGTAAAGTAAGTGCTTATATGATTCAAAATCTATCCCACAAAGGAAAAATATTCTAGCTCAGCTTTTCAAATGGATTTATTGGTTTATTAAGATGAAGCTTAGCTTCTCACCTCGCCGGCCGATTTCCCTGATTTAGAGTAGGTTGTGAGTACACCGTTTGGCTGTATCAACATATACAAGCGAGCAGTCATTCTCCGAATGAGCTAAAAATTTCACGCTGGACTCCCACCTACACCGCTGACATGCCATTGCAATTCGCCGCCATAGTTCATTCTGTACTGCGCATGAGAAATCATGGAAGGTAGTGAGTACACCGTTTGGCTGTATCAACATATACAAGCGAGCAGTCGTTCTCCGAATGAGCTGAAAATTTCACGCTGGACTCCCACCTGCACCGCTGACTTGCCATTGCAATTCGCCACCATAGTTCATTCTGTACTGCGCATGAGAAATCATGGAAGGTAGTGAGTACACCGTTTGGCTGTATCAACATATACAAGCGAGCAGTCATTCTCGAATGAGCTGAAAATTTCACGCTGGACTCCCACCGCACCGCTGACACGCCATTGCAATTCGCCACCATAGTTCATTCTGTACTGCGCATGAGAAATCATGGAAGGTAGTGAGTACACCGTTTGGCTGTATCAACATATACAAGCGAGCAGTCGTTCTCCGAATGAGCTGAAAATTTCACGCTGGACTCCCACCTGCACCGCTAACACGCCATTGCAATTCGCCGCCATCGTTCATTCTGTACTGCGCATGAGAAATCATGGAAGGTAGTGAGTACACCGTTTGGCTGTATCAACATATACAAGCGAGCAGTCGTTCTCCGAATGAGCTGAAAATTTCAAGCTGGACTCCCACCCGCACCGCTAACACGCCATTGCAATTCACTGCCATAGTTCATTCTGTACTTCGCATGAGAAATCATGGAAGGTAGTGAGTACACCGTTTGGCTATGTGAGCCTGTGCAAGTGAGCAATCCTACTCTAAATGAGCTGAAAATTTCACGTGTGACTCCCATCTGTACTGCTGGCATGCCATTGAAATTCGCCGCCATATCCAATCCTACGTCGAGAAAATCAGGTGACCCCGTATCATCTTGGTATCAGAGCACGGTTTCCTTGGTAGGATTACTTATCCTTATATTAGATTGAATTTTATTTTTTGTTCTTTATTCCCATAGTCCATAAAATAAAAAACTCCAGTTAACAGAGCCTCTAAAAACGTCTTTTGTCCGTCTTTGTTAATTGTTTCGGTGCTAATGGTACATAGTAATTCTTTATTCAAATGTTTTTGTTGCGAGACATTTTAGTTAGTCTAGTGGAAAGAGGTATTTAATTTTCTTGTGAGATCATATGTTCGATCCACAGACCACACACTGCTGCAAAGTCTTTTTTTGTCTGTGCTAATATTTCCCTAAGGTGGCGTCCTTCTAGCAAATGACGTATTGAATTTTTGTAGCAACTTAAAATTATATAACTTTTTAAAAAACTTCACATCAAATGCGTATGCTCCAAGTCCAACCAGTTGTATCGAACTGTACAATATTGAATGAAGGCAAACATATCTCACCATTAATTTTGGTGAATTACTGGTCTTCTTGATCAGAACTTGTTGTAGCATCTACAGTTGTTCCCTCTACATCTTTTCTAGTCCATGAATGAATATCGTGGGCATTATCACAAAGATCTCCAAGAGTACTGACGTGATAAGGCTCACATTCTACATCATTCCATTCTTCTCCCATTTCAAATACATCTCTAGGCTTCATCTTCAACACAACTGACCATCCTGGGTTTATTATGTGGTCTTCAATATAGAACACTTGATCAACTTGATTGGCAAATACAAAAGGTTTATGCTCAATCTTATCACCCTTGTGAATTTGATGTGAGAAATTCACAAGTGTACAACCAAACTTATCTGTTTGCACTCCCTTTCCTCGAGTGACATCAACCCATTCACATTTAAACAACACCACAGAAAATTTTCCATAATAGTCTAACTCAATTATTTCAAGTACCCTTCCATAGTACATAATATCTCCAAGGATAGGGTTTGTATCACCTGCTGAAGAATAACTTGATGTTTTTGTAGTCACAACAACTCCACTATTTTGAGTCGTCTTGTCATAACGTTTGGCTCTAAATCTGAATCCACGAATATTAAATGCTCTATATCTTCTGGCTGCATCCAATGGACCTCGAGCCAACCATCTAATGTCCTCATCAATGTTATCGCTACCATTTTTGGCCTCCAATTGCATGATCTGTAGCATCCCAAAATATACATAAGCCAACTTTTTTGTTTTTATAAAGAAGAAACAAACCATGATACCTACGCGTTCTCTGAACCAATTCGGAAACTCTTTATTCTGTATTTGCTCAATTGCTTTTAGAGATAGGCGACGGTCACGTTTTCTCCTTTTGAGATCAGCAGCATGTTCTCTAAAGTGGAAATTAACATAGCTTTAGTTTAAAAAAACTTATGTAAACTGTTTATAGGCACAAAAAAAACTTACTTCAAATACGGGATGACAGCTTCACAGTTGTATAGTGCATATCTATGCGCTTGCAGTTTCTCTAGATTAGTTAAAATGAAATTAGATGGTCTTCCCAATCGCTTTCCTACTGGAGGAAACAAAGAGGAATGATGTCCATATAAGTTAGATTTAAGATCATCTTGATTCTCATCATTCCTTGATGGTTGGTTATGCTTTGTGGAGAAACCTTCTAGGTATTTTGAACAAAATACCATACACTCATCTGCCAAAAATGAATTTGCCATTGAAGCCTCTGGATAAGCTTTGTTGCGAACATATGACTTCAATTCACCTAGGTACCTGCAACATATGGAAAAGCATCAATTTAGTAGGTTATATAATATATGATTCAAACAATGAACTTGTATTAAGAAGAATCAACATCTTTCTATAAAGTACATCCATCGATAACAAACTGGTCCACCAATCTTAAATTCGGTTGCTAAATGGACTACTAAGTGAACCATAACTGTAAAAAATCCAGGAGGAAATATCATCTCCATTTTGCACAGTGTAACTCTAATCGATTGTTCCAAATGGTCAAGCTCATCAACACGCAACACTTTTGAACATATTCCTTGAAAGTAAGCAGACAACTCAAATATTACAGTTGTGATATCATCTGGAAGAATACCCCTCAAAGCAATAGGCATGAGTTGCTGCATTAGGACATGACAGTCATGTGTTTTGAGACCAACAATTTTTTCCTTCAGTGCAATTTACAGATTTTGATATATTTCCAGAATAGCCATCAGGGACTTTTATGTCTCGAAGAACTTTGCAGAATAATTGTCTCTCACTTTTAGACATAGCAAATCTTGCAGGTGGCAAGTAAAACTTGCCTGAAGGTCTTTCTTGCGGGTGGAGGTCCTCTCTAATGTTCATCTCTTTGAGATCCTGACGAGCTTTGAGATTATCCTTTGACTTTCCATCTAAACTAGATAGTGTACCATAACAATTTTCAAACACATTCTTCTCTATATGCATGACATCGAGATTGTATCGAAGAATATTATGGTCCCAATAAGGTAATGTGAAAAGACTACTTACTGACTTATAAGTTTTGGACTTACTGAAATCACCAAGTGCGGTGATTTCGTCCAAAATCGGGCGCTCATAATATGTTAGAGGCTCTGGTCCAAGCTCTGTTGTTCCATCAAATGAATTTCCATCTAAACGATAATGATGATCAAAAGGAAGAAATCGACGATGACCCATAAAACAAGATTTACCACCATGCTTTAGACGTTTTGACCACGCATTTTCACCACAGGGTGGGCATGCAAATACCCCATGAACCATATGAGAAGCAAGCATTCCCAAGCCTGGTAGGTCACTTATGGTCATTAGCACAGCTCCTCGCAAATTAAAGGTTTCATTTCTTGCTGCGTCATATGTAGACATGCCATTCTGAAATAAATCTTTTAGGTCATCTAGAAGTGGTTGAAGGAACACATGAAGTCGATCTCCAGGACTTTTAGGACCAGGAATTATTAATGACAACATCAGATAATGTTCTTTCATGCAAAACCATGGAGGTAGGTTATATATTACTAAAACAACTGGCCAACAACTGTACTTAGAACTCAACATTCCATACGGATTAAACCCATCGGTAGCCAAGCCAAACCGAATATTACGAGAATTTGATGCAATGCATGGAAACTTTTCATTAAATGTCTCCCATACTCGAGAATCAGCTGGATGTCGTAGCACAGCATCCTTGATGCGCTCTTCATCGTGCCATCTTAGGAGAGATGTTGTTTCTTTGCACATAAACAGTCTTTTCAACCTCTCTTTAATAGGAAAGTATCGTAATACTTTATTGGGGCTTGCTTTCCTTCTTTCCTTCTTTGTTAGTTTTGTTTCAGGTTCCTTACCTTTCCACCTAGAAGCCTTACAGGTTGAGCAAAAATCATCATCTGCCTTGTCTTTCCAAAATAGCTGACAGTTATTTGGACAAGCATGAATATTTTCATATCCCAGACCAAATTTTGAAATAATTTTCCTAGCCTCATAAAAGTTTTTTGGCAATTCCTTTCCGTTTGGAATAGCCATATGCAGAATATCAAGCAGATCACCAAGTGATTTATCTGACCATTTGTTCATAGATTTTATATTAAACAAAAGCACAAGAAAAGTTAGTAGTGATAATTCACAACCTGTCCATAAAGGCTTCTTTGAATCTTCAATCAATTTATAAAACTCTTGTGCTTCTAAATTTGGTCCATTGACAAGTGGATTCTGAAATTCCGTGGCATCAGTCATAGGTATGTCATCATACATATGCTCAAATGCATCATGAATCAATTGCTGCATGTTGGCATGCCTTTCTTCATTCTGAGATTGTGGTTGCTGATCAACATTGTGCTGCACTGAACTATCAGCGTGAAAATCCCATTCTTCATAATTCTCAAGTATCCCATTGCATATCAGATGTCCATAGATCTCATCGCTTGATAATAGAGTAGTATGCATGCATGTATGACATGGACAGTATATCTTGGCATCATGTGCCTTATCTTTAAATGCAAATTCAACAAATCCTTCTACACCACTAAGTACCGATGGAATCTTTAGGATAGCGCAAAAGAAGCTTGATGATATTCAAATCCATTGTGAAACTATAAAAGGATATTGTTAATTCTGCTATAAATAAATAGCAACGTAGGTTCTTTTTTTGTTATCGTAAAGATTGCATAAGAACATTATTATGACTATTTAGATGTCTTCTAGTTTTAAGTACAAGGTTGAAGCCTAAAGATAAATACCCTAATAAACACAAACATGACAAGCACCCAACTAAGTAAGTAGAATGGAATTCAAGAGAAGGGGTCACTAGTTAGGACTGACTCTAATAAACACAAACATGAGGAGATAAAATGGGGCTCTAATAAGCTCATAAATAGGACAAATCAGAACATGCTATTTTACATAGACCTAAACATTTTCAGTGCCGCCACAATCTGCCAACCGATCATTGTGGTAGAAATCCTCACCCAAGGGTATCAATAAACGTGTTCGACAGCACTCACAGCAGGTCAACAGGACGATAGCAACGAAATCCTCATACCAGTAGACTACAACTACATAGAATAAGCTGAGTTTTTCTATGGTGATTGCAAACAGCCAGATCCAGTCATCCAGAACATAGGGCATATTGCTACCAATAATCATAAATAGCAAATTAGCAATCACTTTCTTTCAGGGAGTCATCTCATTAGGCATTACCTTGGAGGGCGACGATGCGGTCTTGGGGACGGGCCGATGGCCGACGGGAGGCAGAGCGGATGGCGATTCGGTGAAGCTCCTCGCTCGTCGGAGACCGCAACGCTGGGGCAACAAAGGCGGCGGGTGGCGGCGGACTCCAGGAGGACCGGGACGACCTGCTCGCCGTGCGGGGCTGGGGCTCGGCTGCTTGGGGGCGTCGCGGCGGCCACGGTCTTGCGGATGAGCTCCTCCCCTCCCACAGTCCTGCGTCTTGGGCGACCGGCGAACGCGACGGCGCAACCGGCGCAATGCCGCGTCGCCTCAATCCTTCGCTAATCGCTAGCGACGTCAGGCATCGTCAAGAAGTGGAGAACACTAGTCGAGAGAATGGAAGGGAGTGCTGAGCGGGCTGCAGGTGTCGAGAGAAAAAGTATGTGATTCTATCTTGAGATTTTAACATACACAATTTAGATAGATTATTAAGTCCAAAAGATATGATACAAAATGAAGCAGCAGTAGGCATAGGCATTGCAACAGAAATTACTTACGATAATCAAATTGTGAGTTTCACATTTTTGTTCGGGATGACAAACTTTTGGTAAACCTTGCTCTTAACAAGTTCACTTGGTATAATTCTAACAAGCCAAAAGGACATATTTAACGTAGATAAACCACAATGTTATAGCATGTGCTCCAGACCTTGGAGCATTAAACTGCAATACAATAATGTGTATAATGGAAATTTCACAAGTCACAAGTAACCATTGCTACCATTACCAACAGAGCTCTGTTATTGCTACTTGATTGCATAAGCTAGACAGAAATTACCAACAGAAATTACTTGATTGCTGGATCTGGAAAATGGCGGCTGGCTCCGGTGTCTCGGCGGATGGGGGCGGCGGTGCGGCGGCAGCTCGATCTGGAGGGCGGCGGCGGTTCGGCCGGGGCGCTGTCGTCGGTCGAGAGCAAAGAGAGGGAGGCCAGCCCTGGCGCGGGCGCGGGACTTCACGGGCAGAGCCGCGGTCGGAGGGGGCACGTGGTGGCGACAGCGGCGGGAGCGGAAGGGCGGAGCGAAGATGGAGGCGGCGGCGTCCCAGTGCAGGGTGGAGCGGCGGAGGCGCTGAGGGCTGAGGCAGATGAAGGAGGAGAAGGAGGCTGGCGGACGGGTGGGGCGGAGCAGGAGGCCGGCGGCCGGGTGGGGGCGGAGGAGGAGGAAGAGGAGGCGCGGGTGCAGGGGGAGGAGGAGGCCGCGGCTGGTGGGGCGGAGGAGGAGGAAGAGGAGGTGGCGGATCTGGGGGCGGAGGAGGAGGCCGGCGGCCTGGTGGGGGCGGAGGGGGAGGAAGAGGAGGCGGCGGATCTTGGGCGGAGGAGGAGGCCGATGGCCTGGTGGGGGCGGAGGAGGAGGAAGAGGAGGCCGGCAGCCTGGTGGGGGACGGAGGGGCAGGGCGAAGAAGGAGGCGGCGGCGTCCCAATGCAGGGTGGAGCGGTGGAGGGGCCGAGGGGGGCGGAGAGGCGAGAGGGAGTGGGGGTGAAGGGGGCGGAGCCGGAGACGCGAGAGGGAGTGGGGGCGGAGAGGCGAGAGGGGGCCGAGGGGGTGGTCTGGGTGACTGAGCGGGCGGCCCAACGCTGAAGACACGGATGATGTGCATTACAACGCTTGGCATATGTTGCTGCTCTGTTGCTTGCAATGACTACATCATGTGTTGCTAGGTATCCGTTGTTGAACGAGGGTTCGTCTAGTAGTGGATCGAGAGAGAAATGTGGATGATTGGGTTGTGATCCAATGGATGAAAAAATTGAGTAAGGTTGATTTTTTTCATTTACCTAAGAAATAGACAGACTCAAAAATATTACTTTGTGTGTTACATGAATCTTTCGTACATGAATTTTTTAAAGCTTTGTCAACCTCGCTAGTACTACAGTATAGAGCGATAAAAGCATCTGGACCATATAAAAAGAACATGCCTTTTGGAGAAATAAAAAATATGGCAGGTAGGATTAGATGCTACTATGGAATTACCCAATCTACTATGTGGACTAGGGCCATTTGCCCCTTTCTTCCGAGTTCGACGTTGTAGTTCTTGCCGGCTGCCCTAGCCTTGGCTGCCCTTTTGTGCTTTCTTTCGTATTCTCCTCGTGAGCCTCATGCTCCCTGCACCTGCACACCTCCAGATGAAGTTGTGTCTCCCGCCGGATATGCTCGCTATACTCTTCATTGCCTTGTTGCTCTTCCCTCCTCTCGTGGTTCATCTTGGCATCCCACTTCTCGCAGGCAAGACGTTACTGGTTATATGGGTGGATCTATTGGTCTATCCATTTACAGAATGTACATAGTGGATCTAGAGACTATAGGTAGATTGAAGAGGTAGTTAGTGTGTGCTTTCAAAGATAAATGCAAGGGAAATATATTGTAACTGGTCCTACTGGCTAGCAGTACCGCCCTGTGTCCCAACATCAGTCGGTGTAATCCCAGGCGTAGTTAGGGCAACCCCAATAATGCATGCCTAGGCTCAATCATTGCTTGGATTTGAAGAACTTGCACGTGTCTCCGCACCAGCCCCTCAGGCGGGTCTTGCGGTGAATGCTCAGTGGGAATGTCATGGTAGGGTTGGAGCTACGGGGGGATGTCGTTGCGGGGAGGTGCCCTTGTGGCATGCCCCCTTTGTTCGTTGTGGGTTACAGCAGTCCTTGCGAGTTGGCGGATCTTGTCCCATTGGTTCTCCATCTGAGCGAAAAAGTGTTGTATTCTCATTGCAGGAGAACCCGCGGTGGAACAGGTAGTACTTATGTGGCAAGCCAGCGTGGCATACACAGCTAAAGTGCGATTTGGTTGATGCATTTTCACGTCCGTGAGGCAGCGGACCCGAGGAGGTATATTGTGGCAGCGTTGGGTCATGTCGGTGTGGAAAGCTAACTCATTGGGTCACATCACTATGAAAAGCTGTGTCATTGGGTCACATCGTAGCACAAAGGTGACTCGTTGGGTCATTATCGCTGCGTAAAGCTGCCTTGTTGGGTCACGTCATGTTGTGGTATGCGCCTTCATGGATGTGTGCATATTTTATACCTTATCTGTTGTAGGGGTGGCCCAACCCCCCGTGACTGGGCCGTACAACTAAGTCCAACATGTAATAGGCCTAATAGTGTAGAGAAATATACCAGTGTAAATATACCAATGTACCCTCATCCTTTGTAAGGACTAAGGGGTAGAATGGGGATTTCCCATTCTACCCCACTCATATATATAAGCCCCCAGGAGGGGCAGGAGGGGGACATCCTCTCTCACTCTCACCAACCATTCCACAGCCTGGTTCCCTCTTCCTCTTCTATTAGTCCCCCTTCATTCCTGTTTAGCCTATAGCTACAACAGATGGCACCGTCCGTGGGGACGATGAGAAGCTACGTATGGAAGAAATTCCTCCAGCGTTCAAAAAAAAGAGGCTGGATGAAAAGTCGCTTAAGGAGTTGGAAGCTGTTCTTGGGAGCGTCATCAGTGACAGATAAGTAGTTTGCTCGATCTGTTTTGAAGACGCAGTGTTGAATAGATCTAGTCGCATGGGCTTTGCTGGAACACTTCGCCACGCTTTGTAGATGATGTATTGAGTAGATCTAATCGAATCGCTCATCTCTATATTGCTGTTATCTCCCCCCGCCTGGTGGTGTTCATGCAGGGAGATGACATCTTGGGTGACTTGATGGCTTGATCCTTCTAGCCAGGGAGCTTGCACGCCTTCAGCTCGATCACGCTGGACTCCGCGCGAGATGAGGACCTCCCCGACCATAAGCTCTACACAGATGAAACGGGCTCCGCACATGCGAGGTCGCGACTCTCCGATGTCGAAGTCCCGGCCTCGGCGCAGCACAGAGACGCGCCGTGGTGACCTCCGTGCGCTACGTCCATCCATGCATGCGCAAGTACCAAGTATCACGTACGTAAGTTATCCATCCATGCATGGTGCGAAGTATCCATCCACTCCGAAGGCCGGAGAGCAGCCTTCGCCGGGCTATCCGAAGTTTGTCCGAAGCCTTCACATTGGTGCCCGAGGTGTCCGCTCAATTCCGTGGGACTCCACGCACGCGCGGAGTCTCCCGCCCGAAGTCCCCGGCGTGAAGCCCATGCATGCGTAAAGTGCTTTTTCCATCCATGCATGGTACGAGTGTACGACATGTTTGCGGCAAGACACGTACACGAAGCATGCATCCAAGTATTTGTTCTGGCACGCATACATATCCACCCGTGCATATCCACCGGCTCTCCGCGCTCGCCGAAGGGTGACTCCGGGCTGATGGTCTCCGCTTCATGCTCGTCTTCGCGCTGGTCCTCCGCGCAGCGGTGCCCACGACGCATGCAAGCGAAGCATCCATCCACGCGTTATATGAGGCATTCATCTATGCATGCATGTGAAGCATTCATGTCCCATGCAGTTACGTGAAGCATCCATCCATGCATTACTTGCATGAGGTATCCATCCGCGTAGGCTCATGAAACTGCATGCATGAACCTGATCTCTCTCCATGTTCTACGCGTGAGCTTGTCTCTCTCTCTCCACGGTGTCCTCGTCCGACGCCGTATTACTCGCGGCGGCGCGCTGGTACTCGCTGCGGCACATCAGCGCGTGGTCGGCGGCGCCCCCGCATTGAGCAACGTGGGTCACTCGGCGCCAACTTCCGAGCTGACTACGTCTACCGCGCCACGGCTCTGCATCTGCGACAACACCGTCGGTTCGGCCGTTGCTTCGCGGGAGTCCGGGTGGGCCTCCCGGTTAGGGATGAAAACGGAACGGAAATATCCCGTACCGAACCGCATCGTTTTCTACATTTGACCTGATCGAATTCGTATTTTCGGACAAATTCGAATTCGGTTCGAAATACGGAATACCAAATTCGAAAACGGAGCGGAAACGGTTTAGGTGTTTTCCGACCGTTTTCTACTTTTCTACATTTTATTCGGAATATATCGTATTGCAAATCCGGTTTAAACCGAATTTGGCCCAGCCCACTCCCAACGCCCCAGCCCTACTCCTCCCCTTCCCTTCCTACGGCGCGGCGCCGCACCCCGCAGGCCCGCTGCTCCTGCCGCGTCCTCCACGCCCGCCTCACCCCGCGCGCCACCTCCGCCCTCCGCCTCGAGGCCGACGCCGTGGCCTCCTCGCTCCCCGCCTCCGTCCTCCGCATCCGCAAGCTCCTCCTCCTCGCGCCCCCGCACCACCGCCTCCGCCTCGAGCACATCCGCCTCCGCTCTCCACCGCCGCAGCCCCTTCTTCGCGACGCCGCCGCCCTCAACTGTGCGCCGCCATCTCTTCCACCTCCGGCGGCCACCTCTTCCGCCCTGCGCCACCGCCGGCCGCCGCCTCTCGTCTTCCCTTGCCTTCCCCTTGCTTCTAACCCTAGCCCCCATTTGCTCTCTCCTCTCTTCTCTGGCTCCGGCCACCCCTTCTCCACCTATCTCAGCCCGCCGCTCCTCCATCCTCACTTCCTCAGATCCACCGCGCCACCCCTCTTCTCCATCCGCACCGCCACCTCTCCTCCTGCTCTCCCTCCGTCGCGCCTCCCTCTTCGCCGCCTTCTTCCCGTGCGCCGCCGCCCCATCCACCGGTCGTCGCCTCTGCTCCCTCCACCAAGCGCCGAGCCGCCGATCGACATCTCCACCGAGTCCCCTTTAGCGCCGCCGCCGGCCGCCACCACTTCAAGGTCGAGCAGGAGTCCGGCTCCACCTCCTGCGCCTTCTTCGGATACAATGGTATCTTCATCCTGCGCCTTCTACAAATCATGCAGTTTGGTGTCGATTAGCTTGAGATCGATGGTTTCCAGGGACTGCTGTTGTGTGGAGGATACGGGCGATCACCGAGGCCGGCGGCTGGAAGGACAGGACGACCGTGGAGGACATGGATTTGGCCGTCGGGGCTGGCCTCGCGGGCTTGGTTGATGGCTGATCAGTGATCACTCAAACCTTACCATTTTTTTATGACGGATTAGTGATTAGGAATGTGGAATGACAGTTCTTGGATTTTTCCCATCTCGATGGATTCATAATGATAATCTCATTTGCTAACAGAAAAAATTTAGATCATCACAGGTGAAATGCTATATCAGCATATGAGGTCTTCTTTCCCAGGCTGTTTATTTGTAAGAACGTTGTGGTATAGTTTTCAGCTGTCAATGTTGTTGCCTACTTGCCTGTTGTGGTCATGGTGAGAGTAATATACTAACATGAGCCTCAACTTCTTAGTGCAACTGTCATTTGATTATGAACTATCAAACTTGTGATAAGCTCCAGATGGTTAGAGCAGGAAAATGGTGATCCATAATTGTTTTGTTTATTTGTTTTCATGTCCAGTATTCTTATCTTGAAATAATGTTGCATTTTCCCCCTCTGTAGATGGAGTTGGCATAAACCCACAGCAGAGTGCAGGTACAAGTAGTTATCAAACTCACACATCTTGTTTCAGATCTGTGTTTCTTTTCCAGTTTTCATGAGATGTAATGATGTTCTGTTAGCTACAAGAAGTTATCAATATGATATTTTTGAAACACTATTTTGTTCCATAGAAGAATTCGCGTTAACGGACCAGGTTAGTTTTCTAGATTATAGAAGATTGATCGAACTGTTTGAGGCTACTGATTTTGTGTTCATATGATGCGCCTAATTTGCGCTGGCACTAAAGTCGGCTACTAGAATTTTCAACAAGGTGATCAGCAAGTAGTAGATGATCACCATCAAGTTTTAGTTGGTGCAAAGTAGTCGGCACTCCAAGGTTAGAACTTACTTGGTACATTGCTTTTTGACAGTTCTTGTTTCACACTCATACAGTTTGTGCATTCCCTTTCATGGAAGCTCTGATGTGCTTTTCATTAAAGATGTTTTGAAACTAATATGGAGCATTGTTCTTTTCATTTCGAAGGAATATAGGTAGTATAGTAATTTGCTGTTCTTATTTTTCCCATGGTATCACAATCCATACATTAGGCCATCATATATATGTTTATGTAGAATATGTAAACTAGCTTGACAAAATGAGGGTCCGCCACTGACTTGATCATGCACTTGGTAATTGATATGTACTTGGTCACTTGTTAATTGTTATGCACTTGGTCCTACAGGTCGGTATTCCGTATTGAATTTTCGTATACCGACCGTGTTCGACATAATTCCGCTCGAATTGGTTCGTTTTCGAAATTCTCGATATTCCGTAAGTTCGCGTTCGTTTTCGTGTCCGGCTTTACCGCTTTCGCTTTCGTTTTCGTATTCAAATGTAGAAGAAGAAAACGGTTGAGGAGTTTTCCGACCGTTTCCGACCGTTTTCATCCCTACTCCCGGTAACGTCCCGACCTCCAAGCTAGGCTGGTCTTCGCATCGTGGTCTCCACGTCGAGGCTTCCCTGCCTTCGCTCCGTGCTACGCGGCCACGCAGCACCAATCAGGAACGTCGGCGAGGTCTCCTCAGTGGTGAAATCCCGACGCGAGGTCCCGGTGAGGTCTCCTCAGTGGCGAAATCCCGACGCGAGGTCCCGGTGAGGTCTCCTCCGAGCAGGCCGCGCCTCTGCACAACGCTCTGCTACGCACCGCCGGCTCCGCGTCCTCCGCTCCGTCGAGCTCTCAGACGTCTCCGCCAAGTCCCCGGAGCCTCCGCCGACATCGCGCGGGCAGCTTCGAAGTCCGCGTCGAGCTCTCTGAAGTCTCCGCCAAGCCTCTGGGGTCTCCGTCGACGTCGCGCGGGCAGCTTCGAAGTCCGCGTCGAGCTCTCTGACGCCTCCGCCAAGTCCCTGGAGTCTCCGCTGACATCGCGCGGGCAATTCCGAAGTCCGCATCGAGCTCTCCGACGCCTCCGCTGACATCGCGCGGGCAGCTTCGAAGTCCGCGTCGAGCTCTCCGAAGTCTCCGCCAAGCCTCTGGGGTCTCCGCGACGTCGCGCGGGCAGCCGAAGTCCGCGTCGAGCTCTCCGACGCCCCGCCAATTCCTCGAG
The DNA here is from genome assembly GCA_036346575.1 of Dendrocalamus sinicus. Lineage (NCBI taxonomy): Eukaryota > Viridiplantae > Streptophyta > Magnoliopsida > Poales > Poaceae > Dendrocalamus > Dendrocalamus sinicus. The sequence goes on along the minus strand of CM070653.1, from coordinate 4,707,929 downwards.
TCTCTGCGACGTCGCACAGCAGCGGCGAAGTGCGTCAAGCTCTTTGTAGCCTCCGCCGACGTCGCGCGATCCACGGACCATGAGGTCTTGGAGCATTCTGTGCACGCGCGAGCTCAACGTATCGCGCGCTCAAAATAACCCTTGCACCCATTCGCGCACGACAAGCGGGCGATGGGCGGCGTTGCCGCTGGAGAGAGGCGTCGCCGCGCGGCACCCGCCGACGACCGTGGGCTCGGGTGGTCAGAGCGGTCTGCGCGAGCCTCGGCGGCTGCAGCTGCGTGTCGTCATCCGCTCGAGGTTGCCTCCCCCGAGCTCCACGTCAGCGACGTCCCGGCAACGTCTCCTTCGACGCAGCCCAGGGAGTGCCTCGCTTTAAGCGGCGCACCACTTGGATATCACGCCCTCGCGCGCGTTGCACCAGGGAGTGCACCGCGACTTTTCGAAGGTAGGGGAACGGCAGTGTTGCCTCTCTGCCTCTGTGCGCGTAGAGCCCTCGGCCTACGCTACAAGCGCCCGCTCTCCGCGGGCACTCTTTTCGAAGGTAGGGGAACGACAGCGTCGCCTCCCTGCCTCTGTGCGCGTAGAGCCCTCGGCCTACGCTGCAAGTGCCCGCTCTCCGCGGGCACTCTTTTCGAAGGTAGGGGAATGGCAGTGTCGCCTCCCTGCCTCTGTGCGCGTAGAGCCCTCGGCCTACGCTGCAAGCGTTCGCTCTCCGCGGGCACTCTTTTTGAAGGTAGGGGAACGACAGCGTCGCCTCCCTGCCTCTGTGCACGTAGAGCCCTCGGCCTACGCTGCAAGCGCCCACTCTCCGTGGGCACTCTTTTGGAAGGTAGGGGAATGGCAGTGTCGCCTCCCTGCCTCTGTGCTCGTAGAGCCCTCGGCCTACGTTGCAAGCGCCCGCTCTCTGCGGGCACTCTTTTCGAAGGTAGGGGAACGGCAGTGTCGCCTCTCTGCCTCTGTGCGCGTAGAGCCCTAACGGCAGCGTCGCCTCCCTGCCTCTGTGCGCGTAGAGCCCTCGGCCTACGCTGCAAGCGCCCCCTCTCCGCGGCACTCTTTTCGAAGGTCGGGGAACGGCAGCGTCGCCTCCCTGCCTCTGTGCGCATAGAGCCCTCGGCCTACGCTGCAAGCGCCCGCTCTCCGCGGGCACTCTTTTCAAAGGTAGGGGAACGGCAGCGTCGCCTCCCTGCCTCTGTGCGCGTAGAGCCCTCGGCCTACGCTGCAAGCGCCCGCTCTCCGCGGGCACTCTTTTCGAAGGTAGGGGAACGGCAGTGTCGCCTCGCTGCCTCTGTGCGCGTAGAGCCCTCGGCCTACGCTGCAAGCGCCCCCTCTCCGCGGGCACTCTTTTCGAAGGTAGGGGAACGGCAGTGTCGCCTCCCTGCCTCTGTGCGCGTAGAGCCCTCGGCCTACGCTGCAAGCGCCCGCTCTTCGCAGGCACTCTTTTCGAAGGTAGGGGAACGGCAGTGTCGCCTCTCTGCCTCTGTGCGCGTAGCGCCCTTGGCCTACGCTGCAAGCGCCCGCTCTCCGCCGTCCGCCTCATAGGCCTCGCCCCGGTGGGACGGCACGTCTTCGGTGCTCGTCGGCACGTCTTCGGCGCTCGCCTCCGCCGTCCGCCTCGTAGGCCTCGCCTCGGCGGGACGGCACGTCTTCGGTGCTCGTCGGCACGTCTTCGGCGCTCGCCTCCGCCATCCGCCTCGTAGGCCTCGCCTCGGCTGGACGGCACATCTTCGGCGCTCGACTCCACCGTCTGCCTCTGGGGTTCACTGGCATTGCCTCTAGGGTCTGCGAGCTACCAGTTGCATTGGCACCCTCGGGCTTGCTGTCGGGGAACGGGGGGCTGGGGTGGTTGATCACGTCAGCTCGCCCATCGGGACCTCGGCGCTCTTTGCCGAGGAATCTTGTTGTAGGGGTGGCCCAACCCCCCGTGACTGAGCCGTGCAACTAAGTCCAACGTGTAATAGGCCCAATAGTGTAGAGGAATATACCAGTGTAAATATACCAATGTACCCTCATCCTTTGTAAGGACTAAGGGGTAGAATGGGGATTTCCCATTCTACCCCACTCATATATATAAGCCCCCAGGAGGGGCAGGAGGGGGACATCCTCTCTCACTCTCACCAACCATTCCACAGCCTGGTTCCCTCTTCCTCTTCTATTAGTCCCCCTTCATTCCTGTTTAGCCTGTAGCTACAACATTATCCATACGAGTTACTACGATGCAAAGATATTGAAACGGTAATAATAGCATGTAACCATCTACTACAGTATAGGTATGGATATGCATTATACAGATATACATTGTACAAAGCAGTGCAGGTAACAACATGATGGTACCGAAGATAGTATACGTGAACTCATGGTACATCGTACAATGCCCTGTGTGAACGTGCCAAACGTGTCGCCCTCGTGGTGGAGTGAGTCAGGGTCGCTGTTCAGAGTCGCACCCTATCGACCCAGCGAGGAAGTCCGGTCCTTCATCTCCCTGCATGACAATGATGGATGTAGAAGACTGTTGTCCACTCACAAGTGTGTCCTCACAACCTCCTGAGTCGTGTGCACGGGGCAGGTCATGTACTGCCATAATTAGTTTACATCGGGATGCATTACTTGTACCGTCATCCACATCCAGGAGGTAAGAGATTCTCAGTTTATCATCCAGGAGGTAAGAGATTCTCAGTTTATGTCTGGAGTATTTATTTTTTCTAGTGTTTCTTGCAGGGATACAAACCCAACTACATTGCATTCGAACACGCGAATCACAACAACACTCATAACACTACACCTTCTAGATAACGACCAACATAAGAAAGAAAACAATATACAATATTAAGTTTATCTTGCTCTCTAGTCTATCAAAACTATACCTCACCTCCACCATTTCCCTTACCCCCCATCATAGCTTCCTCCTCCAGAACAATGCCATGCCTAGTGCTCATTTTATCTTCCCACACCTAGAATCGGCAACCACCTGGGCCATCTTGCAATTCAATCAACAAAAAAGGTTTCCTAACATCTAGAGAATGATTGAAAGTAACCAAATCAAATTGACTCACCAAGTAAAAGGGGCACTTGTAGTAGTGATGTTCAAGATTCTTGGTCGTCCCGGAGATCTTTCGTTTCACAAGCGTGTTGCATTTTGAGCAAAACTGTTGGATCGGAAACGGCGACAGAGGGGGGGTGAATGTCGCTACTTAAAAATCGCACCAAACAGTATTTAACTCAAGAGAACTTCTCCACTACAATAGCTAAAAAGCTATGAAGAGTAAGAGTCTCAAGCTTTCTGAAAACCTAAGATTAGAAGCACAAGAAACTCAGAGGTCATCAGTGAAAACAACAAACACAAATGCATAACAGAGCACACTGCAGGTGACTGGTCAGACTGGTGTACATGGGCCGGTCAGACCGCCTGTACACTGCCGGTCTGATCGCCGTGTATGGGCTGGTCTGACCGGCCGGGTCCGGTCTGACCGCTCCGCCTCCTCCTGTCTAACCGCTCCTCAAAAATTCAGAACAGCAGCAAGCTGAAATTTTAGAGCAAAACCAAGACTTCACACAGAGAGAAAATTGAAGACTTCCCTCTGGATTTCTCAGCCCAGAAATGCAGAACTATGATCAAAATAGCATGTAGAGCCTAGGAGACCAAGAGAAAACAACTCAAGAGCAAGAATTGAGGAACTTGGTCAAAAACTGAAACTTACAGAGAGCATTACTAAAAACCAAATTTCTCTCCAATTTTTTATCATGAGCTTTTGCAGCTAGATTAACAATGATCACAGGACTCTCCAGACCAAATCTCAGGCCATCTCATGAAGGGAATAAAAAGGGACCAAGAAACCCTAGAAATGAGAAGAAGAACAGAGGAGACCAAGAAGTAAAATCTGAAATTAAACGTGGTTTGCTCTTAGGATTGACTAGCCAAATGACTTTAGAGCATCTCCTAGATCACAGCAACCCATTTTGCTACTCCTCAGCAAGAAAGAACTCAAGAACACAAAAGTTCAGAAATCAAACAGAGAGGAGAACGAAGGGAAAACAGGCATGAACAGGAAATAAACTTCAGAGATTTCATTCCCAAGCTACCAAGGATTACAGAGGAGTCCCGATACGCGATTGAAAACAGAGGAATGATTACATAGTGACTCAACTCAACCTCTCCCTCTCCCAAGACTCAAGAACACAAGAGCACTACATGCTTGGAGAGGAGACACAGAGAGCCTACGGGAGACACCTTCCTCTCCTGCTCTCAACAACTCTCAACCACTAAAGCCTAAAGCAAAACAACCCTCCAAAGGCCATTTTGACTAAAGCAAACCCTAACAACTCCTAGAATCCATGAATACAACCAGAAATTCTCTCCTATTTATAGCCTTTGGCTAACGGGTCTCCAACCCGTTATGCCTGCCAAATCCCGAACGGAACCGCTTCCACTTGTGCAGCTTTGCGCTTTTACCGAAACGCCCTTCCTGCACCTTCCAAGAAGCTTCCGAGTTCCTTGTCATCCAAGCCTCGCAACTACCTCGAGTCCTCATCGTCTTTGGCACACCTCGATTGTTCTGACCTCGGCACCGCCTGCGCCTAGTCCGATCATCCGTACCTCGCCACAACTCCGCCTCGACGTCCTGTAGCCATCACAAACAAGAAACACATCACATAGCACCGCTCGACACATGTAAACATAAATAGCATCAATGAACCATACTCAAGCAAGACATTGCCTAAACGGCCAATCGGGAAGGAAAATATGCAATAAGACCGACTAACCATACCCGACTACGCCAAATACCGACCTGGCACAAACCACTCAAACCAAACTCAATCTTTGCAACATACTTGTCAATTACTCATCACAAGCATGTGGTCACCTCCACATGGTCTCTCAAAAACACTGTGGGTGCCAATGAAGAGGTGCTTACTTGGCTCATCTCAACGTTTAGGGGAGCGAGAAACAAGGCCAAGATAGAGAGAATGGGGAGAAATGCATGAGGAGAGGAAGGAGAACAATGCAAGAGAAGTGCCTGAGGAATGGCCACCTTTATAGCCTCAACTGTTGACTCCTTTGCCACCAAACAATCACTTCTTTGGCGCCAGCAAGCAGGCATTTCGTGAGGGTAAAATGATATTTTTGTATCCCTAATGGAAGACAAATAATGATCAGTACGATTGATTACAGATAGTTGAAGTTATAGTAAACAACATCAAAACTTACCTGTAAATTCGGTAAGTCCGACTAATCTTCACCGCAAAACTAACAATAGTTTACTTGGCAGCAGTCTTGTGTGGGAAATGTTGCCCCACAAGCGGGTTTGGCGTCACCTTGAGAGAAAGAGCCCGAGAGAATTAAAAGAGGAATTAAATGAGCACTGCATATCACTAATTACGAATAAATTAACATGAATTAACATACGAAGGTCGTGGAGCATATCTTCGGCACATATGAAGAGACTTAAGGCCTAATCCTAAGAATGATACACCAAATTACAAAATCAAATCCACGCCTATTTCTTCAAACAGACTTACTAGTTGTTATAAAATTCTAATTTTTGAGACCTAAAAATTATGAAAAAAAATTACACATTCTTCGAACAGACTTACTAGTTGTTATAAAATTATAATTTTCAAGACCTAAAATTATGAAAAATTACACAATAAAGTACGCTATGCAATAGGCCTTCAAAAAAATCATAATGTTTGGACCTCATTTTCCATATTATAAAAATTCCTACAAACAGTATACTTAAATAAATTTTTGAGAAAAATTCACATTGGTTAGAATTATGAAAAAAAAATTACACAAACACGTACACTATGTCGGGAGGCTTCACAAAAATTATTATTTTTGGAACTCATTTGTTATATTTAAAATTTCATACAAAAGTACATTTAGATGCATTTTCTAGAAAATTGCTACAGTGCTACTGCAGTATTGCTATAGTGCTCCCCACCTCATGCGCTCCCCGGTTGCAGCAGGCCGGCCTTCTGTGCTCGAAGATTAGGTCAGATCGGAAATTTCGGCCATCGGGAGGCTATATTTGGATTTCAGTGACACGTGAGCCCAAAAAAAATACCAAATATTCTTTTCCCACTAGTCTGATCAAGCAAGTGTTTCCTACGAACCTGATGACTGCCGCTAATGTTCAACAAATACTAAACGAGGTTATGATGCTCCGTTGGTGCAAAAGATTTTTCTAATCATCTGTTTCCTGTAATTCTACGTGTATTAATTCCTGCATGGGCGAATCTGCAATACTGGAATTTCACAGGAATTTGGACAATTCCCATAGAATTCTTACGAAATTCTTGCATCCCAAGCTTCGGGAATTCAACATGGCAAAATCTCCTGGAGAAGTGATAAAACTGTTGCAAGTAAAATGAACTTAAAGTCGCAATAAAAGAGAACAAATTGCACACCACTGCGAGTAACCACACGAAGCAACCCAACCCAGATAAGAAATATCCCACATTTTCCATATAGTCAGAAGGGTTACATGACGTTCAAGAATCCAGTGACAAGAGGGAACCCCTTCCAGAATTCCCAAATGAGAATCACAGGGCACCTCGTCCAAGTCATAATACAACAGCCCAAAAAGTTTATTGCGAGTACAAAACGAACAAGGGATATCATATCAGAAGTTTCAACATCCAAAATTTAAGCAGTAATTCACCGCACAGGCTGCTGGTTGTAATGATTCTTCTCTTTCTTTTTCGCTGACGCAAGCCTTGCACTCCTTGCTGCAGCCTCAGATGCGGCGATCTTTGCTGCTGCATCCACCTCTTTGCTCGACTTCTTTTTCTTCATTGAGGCTACCTTCTTTATGCGCTCCTTGACATCCACTGACGCTGCGTGTTCATCAGGTTCTGCACCAGCAGCCTCGTCCACCCCGTCGTTCTGTTCCTGTGTTTCTTTTGCCTCTTTTGAAGATTTGTCTTTCTTAGCTTTCTTCTTCTTTAAGTTCTTGCTTTCGGAAGGAACAGGCGCATCTTTCTTTTTCTCTCCATCAGCAGCTTGATCTGCACCTTTCTTGCCTGCAAAATACGTACAATTCGATGCTAAAACTTTTGAAATCACAACGTTCAGCCCTCACAATTGAGGTTGATTCAATTTTCGCAGAATGTTTCTTCCAGAATAATTTAGTGGAGAAAGAAAAAAACATGTTAGAACTTACCATTTGTTTCATCTTGTGTAGCATTGCTTGATCTGTCAGAAATTCCCAACTCAGCCAAAACAGCATCAAGCTGTGCCAGTTCCTTTTTCTTTAACTCCTTCTTGGAGAGCTGTCTTTCAGTATCTTTAGGTGGAGCAGGTGGAGCTACAGCTTTCTCCACTGTTGGTTTAGCAGGGGCAGCATCTTCTCCTTCATGTTCAGGTTCATCCTCAGCATCATCATCAACGTCATCATCAAGGCCATCATCTTCACTCTCAGTTTCCTGCAGTGAGTGGGAGGCATCTAGAGTGTTAACAGTACAGAATATACATGCACCAAGTATACCGAATCATTCTTAGAATGAACTGACATTTCATTAGAGTAATTGCTTTGTTTGATACCACTCAATTTTACCAGGAATCTACTACATCTAAAGGTAAAACGAAAAAATATGGGGAAATGTAAATGACACAAGGTCGATCAAAGTAGGACTTTTGCAGGATTCTGGCTCATAAATCCACAATAACATGCTGCCAAATTCGGGTTTCCACAAAGTTGTGGCATACTACAGTGTCTTCTTATGATGCTCTAAAAAAGGCTCTTAACATCTACATAACATCTTATACAAGAAAAACAATTCAGTAGTGCAGAACTCAACAGAATTCAAACTCAAATGCAGATGCAGAATGCAATTCACATCAGCTGAAGTCAACATTGTGCACATATGGTCCGACGTTGTACACAGCAATAGTTGTGTACATTTTTTTCTCTCAGCACCGTTTTCTTTTGGTTAATGGCAGGCAGAACACTAGCTAGATTCCTGGAGTGACTAAAATGGCAAAAAGAAGGCCAAATCTGGAAAAATGGAGATAGATTCTAAGCATGAATATGGCAAGATGCTTCTTGTCAATCAACAGAATCAAGTGCCAAAAAGTACATATGCATCTGAAAAGTACATTTTAGGCATATATCAAAAATAGGCAGGTGCTAGTAATGCCAGCAAAACAATCTATCTGTAACTTCAACTTGACTACCCAAGTACCCACTTCTCTAAACGTAATCAAGATTTTTCTACTTAATTATTCGCATGATTGCTTTGCCTAGTTCCATACAAGTACATATTAACTTACGTCACCGAGCTACGGCTTATGACCGAATGAATTGCTACAAAGGAACGAGGTCAGTGCACATACCATTCACACCACCAAAAAATCAATTAATTAGAGCTATACTATATCGTCACACATCAGACACCAGTTTAACCAAATTCCCTTATTTGACTATCGCAAAACCTGCAGATTCAAGCATTTATAGGGTATGTATGACAATCGCAAAACATTCCAGCAACGGATAAAAGAAGCTAATCACATCATCATCCAACAACCCATTTGGCGTAGCATTCACTTGCTTTTCTACCTGCGATGCACTACGTGAAGGTGCGAACCGTGTTCATGACAACACCAAGCCACCAAGCTAAAATTGGCTCCTGCAGGGCAATTCCTGTCCTAAAGTCTCCAAGACCACATGTCCACGCAACATCATGCCATGCATACATACAACGCACACATAAACAGGCATAAAAAGGGAGCCTTGTCATGTCGAACTGCCACTGGATTATTCAGAGACAACACATACATGAACAGGCATAGAAGAGAAGCGAGGCGGACCTGTTCCAGGGCAGCGTGCTCCTTGTCGCCGTCGTCGTGGCCGGCGGCATCCTCCTCGGCCCCCCAGACGGGGCGCGGCGGCGCGGTGGTGGCGAAGTAGTCGTCATCGTCGTCGTCGTCCTCGACGTCGGCCCAGGACTTGGAGGTGAGCGGCGCAGGCGCCCAGAACACCTCCGGCCTCTGCTCCTTGTCCGCCGCCGCCGCCTGCTTCTTCTTCTTCTTCTTGAGCGTCTCGAGCGCCGCGAAGACGTTGCCGCTGCCGATCCTCACCTCCTCCGCGCCCGCGCCCCTCCTGCTCCCTCCCCCCGCCATACCTCCCTCCCGCAACAGCACCTTGAGAGAGAAAAAAAAGGGTCTTGCTGCAAGAACTACCTCAGGTCGTTCTTGGGACTCCCCGATCTGCGCCGAGAACGCGAGATGAAGGCGCCCGCGGCTCGGATTGGAGAGCAAGCGAGAAACCAAGGATCAACCGCGAGGGCTAGGCCAGGGTTTTGCGGGATTAGTCGAGGCGGATTGGATTCGCGGGATTTGTCTCGTCTCGTCTGCTGGTTAGTGGGACAAGGACATGGTTGCGCCTGCGCGAGCAGCGAGTAAATTTATCCGCATGAGAGGACGGGAGAGAGAGGCATCCTGCTACTGGACAGGAAACAGATTCAGGGGGCGTTCGCCGTTCGTGCTGGGTTGCGCTCATGGCCGCTCATGGTTTTTGAGAAATAAATAATAGTAGTTAAAACAAATAATTTTTAGAAAAAGAAGATAAGTGATATAAAAAGTGAGAAAGATATACGTATGTAAGACGAGAGTGAGAGGAATGGAGTATGATATATCTGTGATCTCTGACTTATCCTTAGAGCCAAAGAAGTAGAGAGCCCGATTCAAGAAGCTAGATAATCAATAATCATATTGACTTCTGATTTTTTTCAAGTAGAAATAAAAAGAAGTCAATTCAAATATAGCCATCTAAGGATAGCTAAAGTCACATCACTGTTTCCTCTCTGCCTTCCCTTCAAAGAATCCTCTTCCACAGCCAAGCGTCTGTCTCTCAACTGGACATGAAATAGGATCTTGCAACAGACATGTTCGGAACATTGGGCATGGATTCTATCTAACACTGAGGAGTGACACGGTACTATGGTTGCAAACTCGTAATTCCAGCAGCTACCGTGTAAACTGCAGGCAGGGGTGGACCCGCCGGAGGGTGAGGTGGGGCTGACGCCCCCCTACGCCTCCGCCCCTCTCCTTGGATACTGCCCGGTGGGGCTCCAGTGACTCCTCAGTTAGAAGGGATCGAAACAATGTGTATTTGGGCATTTGACGTAATAGGAGCTGATCACCAATCTCCTGGTATATATTTGATAAGTTTGCAACAGAGATTACAATGGGCGATACAAACGAATCAATTAGAGAATGTAATATGCTACTGAATTCTATCGGATGGTTAACTAATTATTGCCGATGGCAAATAGTATCTTTGGAGTTGAAAAGTATCTTCAGGGTTGGAAATTGATCAACGTGTAGCGGCAGCATATCAATCCTTGGAAACCATATCTCGGCACTGAATATTCAGAACACTGATTTCCGGTTGGCATCCTCCTCCGCGGTGAGGCAGCCACCATTCCGCTTCCACTCGCGTGGCGTGCCCGGCCGGCGAGCACCGCAGCTCAAGGAGATGAGCTCGCCAGGAAGAGTGCTTACGAGGTGCTTGGGGTGAGAGAGACCAGCTTCTCTGCCGAAATCAAGGCCTCCACTCTAGAAGACCTCATCTATAACAAATGGGAGAGGCGAAAGGATCTCTAGCCCAATGGTTAGAGGCCTGAGTAGCACCCCCCAGGTCCTGGGTTCGACTCCTAGTGGGAGCGAATTTCAGGCTTGGGGAAAAAAATCCCCTCGCCTGCTACCACACCAAAGCACAGGTCTAAGGCCCCGCCAAGACGTTGATCCAAAGGATCCGCCGGTAGTCTCATAAGGTCGGGCGATGGTGCCGCTGTGTAAGGGTGGAAAGTGTAAGGAAGACGAGTTGCAGGGTGAACAAGAAATTTCGCGTAAACGATATGATTGCCGTGAGATTCCTGCGAATACACTAATTCCCCCACCAAACACGTGCGGGCTAACTTTAATCCAAAGAATAGAGTCATTAATACGGAGTAAACCGGTTTTCTCCGACGATTTGAGCACACACTTTTGCCGATGTGTTACTGTTAGTCAGAGGGAAGATGCACCATTGGCAAAAAAAAAAAAAAGCACTCCCCACAAGATATGACTAGGGATGGAAAACGCTAACGGATAATCCGTTTTATCTGATATTTATATTCAAGAAAATATGAATATGGTAAGCAAAATTTGTATTCGAAAATGTTCGTATTCGTGTTCGAAAATATTCGTATCCGTATTTTAGAATATTCATATTCGAGACATTCGATTTGTATTCGATCCGTTTCTGAAACCTGGGAAAATCCTGGACGAATTTTGTGATTCAAAATTTGAATTTGAGCGGTTTGAAACCGGTAACCGGTGAAAAACCGGCAAAACCGCTAGGAATTTGTTTTACCGAGATTTGTTACAGAAGTCATAGGAGAATATTCGTATTCGACCGAATTAAGCACATATTCGATTCGAATTTGTATCCGTTACGACATTCGATTTGTATTTGAGAATATTCAAATTTATATTCATATTTGTTTTAAAAATATAGATTCGTATTCATATTTGAAGCTATTCAATTATATCCGATCTGTTTCTATCCTTATATATGACACGTGAAAGGCACACAATGTTCTCGTTTCCACAAATCACAATTATCAGATCAGATGAAGCACCAGCATACATTTTCTTTTTCTGGCAAGGCTCCTCTCTTTTTATCTTTTAGCTTCTCCGAAAATTTAGACAGACAGAATAGTTTGTTGAAAAAATTCTTCAAATAGCTTTACGAGCTCAAAATCGTCTGCGCCAATGTCTTCACCATCCACTGCTGTTTCGAAAAGTACAAATAAAAACCATCAACCACAGCTCAGAAGAACATATCAGCGATTCAACCATACCGGCACCCACCACAAGTCCCACTTCCGTTCCGTTTCCTTCACCAACGACACTGTTCATGTCTTCATTTGACGACGATGCATCGAGATCCACAATTATCACACACGCCACGCATGGTTTGCAAAACGAATGGGTATCGTAACTTGAAACCTTCACCGACCACGCGATGACCATGACTCGCAAGATTGCAGTCACCACAGGTCATCCCCATGAAATTGACATGCACAGTCCTTTGCTAGAACATCACTGCTAGGAAGTTACAGATCAACACGAGAGCTTAAAATTCACTATACATACATTAAAAGAGCTACAAAAGGGTTGCTGAGTCGTCTGCGCATAGAATATCTTCATCATCAGCCACCTGTCTGATGATACGCTGTTGAGGTGCTTCAGGAGTTGTCCTCTCCCTCCACATTAGCCAGTGTGTCATTCATGTCCTCATCGATTCTGTCACAGAGGGTACAGCAATATGAACATCAGGAGGAAAACCATGGGCACAAAGAATATCTTCATCACGCTGTTGTGGTGCTTCAGGAGTTGTCCTTGGGCCCCTCCACATTAGCCAGTGTGTCCTTCGTGTCCTCATCGATTCTATCACAGAGGGTACAGCAATATGAACATCAGGAGGAAAACCATGGGCACAAATAATATCTTCATCATGCTGTTGAGGTGCTTCAGGAGTTGTCCTTGGGCTCGCTCCACGTTAGCCAGTGTGTCATTCATGTCCTCATCGATTCTGTCACAGAGGGTACAGCAATTAAGCCATGAACAGCCAAAAGAAAAGCAACATGAATGAATCTGTCTTTCAGAATACTCATTTTTAAATCTAAACTTCACAAATGATCGAGGTATATTAGTGTGGATATGGGGTTGCAATGCAATTGGGAAGCTGGGAATGAATTCTGGCAAGCTAAACAGGGCAGATTATTGGGAGAGACAGATCAGCTGCAGGAGTAGCAGTTGGGGAAAGTGAAGGGGTTAGGGTAAACATTGTTCTCGTAATTTAAAGAGAGATCAAAAGGCTCAGTTAGGACGACTTGAAAACACCCAGGGAGAAGAAGAATCACAGCGAACGAGAGCATACATAGCTAAGGATTGTAACGAGTAATGAATATACAAACTACTTGTTCGGTTGTTCCTGATAATGGTTACCTAACCTTTGGACTTTGATCAAGATTCCAGTGTCATAGAACTATAGAAGACCATTCCAAACTATCACATATAAGATGCAGTTGTCCTTGTATACATTGTCATCGTCCAAGGAGAAGATGCAGTCACCGGGCATCCCCCGTACCCCGACACGCGCAGGGCTCTAGAGCAACCTTCCCCAACGAACAGCACATTGTCATCCGTCTGACATCAAGCACCACCGTGCGGACCATCGGCACAGTGCCATCGGCAGTCGGTCCTCGGTGGTGAAACGCGGAAACGCTTGGACCCAGAGTGGCGCTTCACTGAAACGGCCGTCGAACTGGGCCTCATGGACGCTTGTTCAGGCACGTCCGCTTCTGTAGGCCGGGCTTCGTGAGTAAGGCCTATGTACCATTTACAAATAGGGTAGACATGGGAGTTTTTATGGCCCTGAACCCCAATAACCGATGTGCCATTTACGAATCTCATTCACACCCCACCCTCCATCAGCGATGACACCGCTACCCATTGGTACCGTTAAGTACGATGACCCATATGAATAGTATTTTAGTAGGAGTTCTAGATAAATTTGAATAGAATTAGGATTTGTTTTTTTTTTCATAGGATTCCTACTTTATTTTGAAGGAGGACTAAGGACAGTATGTAAAGTATGAGGGGTGGTCATAGAGAACCTAAGCAATCAAGCAAAAACATCATTCATTCGAAGGTAGAGGTGAATAAAGGATAAAAGGCTAAGTTATTATTTAGTATTAGATTCTTGTATAGGACAAATATCCAATGGTTCTAAAAGTTCGAGAAGGTTGTGAGACAGCGATAATCTCTTGTACTCTTTTAAGATTGTGCTTAAGGAATTTGCGGTTGGCTTCGCCAAATCTTTTTTTCTCATCGTGGTTGTTTCTACGTCGTTATTTTGGTTCTCTTTATGAGATTCACCTTCTTCATTCTTAATACCGTGCACGTTCGTGTCGTATCTCATAAACTTTGATTCGATCTAAGGTTATTGCGCATAAGAAGGGGATAAAAGTGTAACAAGTGGTAGTAGAGCAGCTGGCACAAAATTAAGATCGAGATCAATGATGTGGAATAAAGTGGTGAAATTCCATGATAGAAAAATTACAGCGTGTGGTAATACGTGGTGAAGGATATCCTTATCTAGGAGGAGCTAATTGATGCTTGTCGTGGCTACTGACCAGACAGAAAGAGAGTATGGTAGTGGAGAGTTAGGTGAGTAATAGCTTAGCCCCCTCTCCCCATGGCCTGTGCTGTATATATATATATATCCACATGGGGAGTGCTTTTACAATTGTACCCTTACATCCGAATGTACCCTACAAAGGCACTTATGTCATTATACATGTCCCATTCTGGGCCTTACATTCTTCTAACATGCCTGCTGGGCTTAGGTGGGGGCCACCTCTACAACAGGAGCCTCTCATGGTGAAGGGCTTCACAGGCCGAAGCCATGCTGCCGAGTCCTTTGGCCCCCTCTGTCCCTGCGGCCTGTGAGGTTTCCCAACACTTCGGCGAAGTCTTATGGGTCAATGTAGAACTCTTCCCAGTGGAGGTACGACGCCGACCTTGCTGCCGAAGCTGAGGCCGAAGTCGCTGTGGAGGGGAGGGCCAATGTTGAAACCGAAAATGGAGCTCGAAGTCGGCAGCGGGGTCGAGGGCAAAGTCGGAGGTGATGCCCGCTCGGCCGTGACAACGAAGTCGAAGCTAGAGCGGAGGTGGACCTCGCGCCGGTAGGTTCTCCCGGGCACGAGGTGTGCGCGGCTCCGCATTCCGGTAGTGCGCTTTAATGACTCCTAGAAATGTGCCAACCTCTGGGCTGCCAGGAGTAGGTTGTTGCGACCGTGCGTTCTTTTTCATCCGAGTTGTACACGCGGCGGGCCCTGATTTGCGCACCGTGGGCTGTCTGCGGGCGCACGGCAGTAGCCGTGTGCCCCTTCCCCAGAAGGGTGGGACGCGTGGCGGTGCGCTATAGGTGCGTTATGCGATGTCCGCCCACCTACCAGCGCGCCCCCTGTTGCCAGCGGTTGTGCTTCTCGACGCTGGGTAGCCGAACCGTCAGGCTCCCGCCGGTTACGCTGCGCTGGTGGGGGGCTGGAGTTGGCTTTATAAGGCATCGCCATTGGCATCAGACGCTCTTTCGCTGTACTTGTTTCAGCCTGTGTTCCCTCTTCTGCCAGCCGCACAACCCACCCTTGCTTGCGTTGTTTTAGCACCCCGTCGCGGAGAGGGATGGCTTGCTGGGACGATCCCGCTTGCCGGCTCAGCGGTAGCGCCTCCTCCGATCGTCACAACCTGTCGCCTCCCCCGGGGGAATGCTCGCTGGTGGTGCGAGGAAGGGCGCATGCCAACAAGCGGTGGGACGCCATGGAACACTCGGGGGGCGCTGCTCCTGTGTGCTGGGGCAAAGCCGCGCCACAGAAGAGATGCTCCAGAGACTCGTCCGGGAGGGGAAGATCGCGGAACAGGGCGGGGCTCGCCTGCCCGATCCCTCCGAGATGGAACCGCATCCAACGGAGGAAGAGGCTATTGTCTTCGTCGCATTTTTTGATGCTGGTCTTCGGATGCCCTCGACACTCTTCGTGCGAGGTCCTATGAGCTTACGGGCTGGAGCTGGCGCAGCTGATCCCCGGTGCCATAGTCTGCCTGGCCGTGTTTGCTTGGGCCTTGCGAACGGAAGGTCGTCGTCCCAGTGCGAGCCTGTTCGCCATTCTACACGACGCGCGTTGCCAGCCGAAGAAACTCAAGGGGGAGAAGAGTCGAACTTCAGCAGCATCAACTTCGTGCTGAGGAAGTCGTGCACGGGGCTCTTCCCTGCATGGGCCGCGCGAGGGAAGTGGGAGTCTGGCTGGACGCGACGATGGTTCTACTATCTTGTGACGAGCAGGAGCGGCCTGGCGTGCCGAGGACAGCCGATATCTTTCACCATCTCGCCAGACGTGGAGCTGATGGCCGACGACGCGCAAAAGGCACGGCGGCTTGCTGGCATCGCCCGCCGGTTTAACATGCGCGACCTTGCCGAAGAATTTACCATGTACGGGGTATCGCCGCTCTCTAGTCGGTGGCAGTACGAGGTACATGGCGACGTCCGGAAGGATGCTGTGAGTCCGACCGTGTCCTGCCTCCGGAGACCCCCCGCTCCTTGTAAGGTGTTCGACCGTTGGGTGTGTGTGTGTGTGTTTGCATGGTCACGCGCTTCCTTACGGATAATGCTGCATTTTTGTGCGTAGTGCCTGACTGGAGGATGCGGAGCGCGCAGTTGTTGCGCTTATTGGACCGTACTCGGCCAAGGAGCATAAATTGCGCGAGGCAGCGACTGCCTCGGCAAAACAAGGGCGGTTGAATCGAGTGTGCGAGGTCCTGGGGATTAACGTGCCAGACCGCGCGGTGCCGGTGGAGGCCTCGGGTGGCGCCGATGACGACGGCGAAGTGGAGGCGCAGCCCCACCAACGTAAAGCTCGAGCGGGGGCCACCGCACCCGGCCCTCAGGCCGGCGCCGGGTCTGAACCCACCGCTTCAGGGGGGAGCGCGGCTCCTGATGAAGGCTTGGACGATGACGAGGTGGCGGGCCTCGACGTTGTTGGCCCTGGGGACAAGGTGGTGCCGCCCGCGATAGCCACCAAGGATCGCCGCCACGACGGCAGCGGTGGTCTGCCGTACAACGGAGAGGATCGGGAGGCGTCGCCGCGTCTCCGGCGGCGCCCGGCATGATCACCACCGCTGCGCGGGGCGGTTCGGGGTGGCCGGCGTGATCACTGGGATCCTGGCGCCCCGCGAGGAGGTCGGTGAGGCCGGGGGAGGGGGCGCCGCTCCTCAAGCCGACGAAGTCCCTCTACCTTGCACGGAGGCGGCGCGGACACCCCCCGTACCCTGATAGGGGGTACCGAAGGTAGGCGCGATTCCTTTTCCTCTGGCGATTTTGTGAAACTCTCTCCGCTATGCTCGCTCATTCCGTCGTCGGCCTTAGGCGAGACGAGATCTCCCGGACGCGGTCAAGGATCGAGCAACGGAGGTGCGCGCGAAGTCACCGATCTTGTTGCGCAGGGCTAGGCGTGGGCGTCCCGTGCTGTGGAACCCGCTGGGCCGAGCCCCGTCATTTCCGACTTCTTCCCGCGGACAAAGATGCTTCGCGTCCTCAATCAAGCTGCGGAGCGGGTCAGCGACAGCTTGGATGTGCAGGCGCTGGCGACCTGCGAGGGGGACATTCTAGCGCTTGCCTTGGGTGCCTCGGAGATAAGGGTAAGTGGTTTACGGTCTGCGCCGCTGTGTGAGGTTCTTCTAACGTACGCTCTCTTTCCCAGACACTCGCCCTCAGCCAAGCTTTGGAGAGGAATCGCGTTCAGGAGCGACGGGCGTTACAAAGCAATCTTCGTGAAGCAGATGATGCTCACGCCGTCAAGGACGAGCAGATCCGTGCGCTGGAGGCGGAGAGGGCGTTGTTAGCTTCTGAGGCGAAGGACGCACGGCGTGCTGCGACAGAGGTGCGCACCGTCTTTCAGCAGCAGATTGCCGCGCTGGAGGAGGAGAAGGACCGCCTCGCCGCGTCCCTTGCGGAGAAGACCGCGGCCTTGGATCATGCGTCCGTAGCAGCGTGGAAGGCGATGGAGTCACTGGAAGGGGCCCTCCGGGAGCTCGTTGTTGACGTACCGGAGGTTACGCATGGTCGTGAGAACCTGGCAGAGACACTTGGGTGAATCGAGGAGGGCTCGAGTCTTGTTCGCTACGGTGCCAAGGCCTTCAACGATCCCTGCGGCTACATAGGTGCCTCCTTCACCCTTGCCTTGCTTCGCGCCCGGGGATGCGAACATGCCGGCGAGCTAGCGGACTCCCAGCTGGATCTGCCAGCCAAGCCCGAGGTGATGTCTGACGCCATTCGCTTCACCGAACCGGCTGCATAGAACTTCTACGATCGAATCTGGAGCCACGTCGGGGAGGACGCAGCCAGGATCGCGGGGCGGTGAACTCTGCACAAAGAGGGGGACTTCCTCCAGTGGCTCGAGGAAATTCCTCGACGCAGTGGAGACGATGCGGACGGAGCGTGACGCCGGGTCTGGGTGTGTTGCGTCGTGTATACCTTTTTGTATGGCAGCTCCGCGGCCTACACTTTTACATGAATGAGGAAGCGCTTGTCGGATGTCGTCGCTGTATGCCCCTATTCGATGCAGTTGATACGTAGTGTTGATTTTCGCGCTAGGTATCCGTCCGTGCCTGGTCAGAGTAGATTCGCGAGCGGTTCGCCCTCCTCCTTCTGGAAGAGTGGCAGCGGAGCTGGCGCCCAACCGAAGTAGACGCGCGAGCGCTCCGTCCCCTACCTTTCGAAGGGGTGGCGCGGCCGGGCGCCAGCCGGCGTAGACGTGCGGCGGTCCGCCCCTACCGCTCGAAGGGTGGCGGCGGCTGGCGCCTAGTCGTAAACAGACGCGCCGGCGCTCCGCCCCTACCGTTCGAAGGGTGGCGGCCGAGGCGCGCCAGTCGGGAAGACGCGCGTGGCGCCCGTCCCCTACCGTTCGAAGAAGTGGCAGCGGAGCTGACGCCTGGCCGAAGTAGACGCGCGAGTGCTCCGTCCCCTACCGTTCGAAAGGGTGGCAGCGGAGCTGGCGCCTAGCGGAAGTAGACGCGCGAGCGCTCTGTCCCCTACCGTTCGAAGGGGTGGCGGCAGCCGGGCGCCAGCCGGGCAGACGCGCGAGCGCCCGTCCCCTACCGTTCGAAGGGTGGCGGCGAGCCGGGCGCCTAGCCGAAGTAGATGCGCGAGCGCTCCGTCACCTACCGTTCGAAGGGGTGGCAACGGAGCTGGCGCCTAGTCGAAGTAGACGCGTGAGCGCTCCGTCCCCTACCGTTCGAAGGATGACAGCGGAGCTGGCGCCTGGTCGAAGTAGACGCACGAGCGCTCCGTCCCCTACCGTTCGAAGGGGTGACAGCGGAGCTAGCGCCTAGCCGAAGTAGACGCGCGAGCGCTCCGTCCCCTACCGCTCGAAGGGGTGGCAGCGGAGCTGGCGCCTAGCCAAAGTAGACGCGCGAGCGCTCCGTCCCCTACCGTTTGAAGCGGTGGCAGCGGAGCTGGCGCCTAGTCGAAGTAGACGCGCGGTAGCCATGCGTGCGGAGGCGGACCTCGACACTATGTCTTATTTATACTCCGTAGAGTGCGTGCGGAGGCGGACCTCGGCGCTACGTCTTATTTAGAGTCCGCCAACTCCCGTCGGAGTATGCCAAAGCCGTCAGCAGGGCGTTGTCTCCCATGGGCATGACCAAGGCCGCTGGCGCATCCGGGCTGCCTGCCGTCGCAGCGCGATGGAGTTGGAGGTCGATGAGGGGGTCATGTGCCGCCGCTGCGGTGGTGGGGTCAAGTGTCCGGGTGGTGATGGCAGGATCGGGCGTTGCGCCGGGAACACCGGTGCTCGCGATCGCCGCGCTCGCGCTGCTGCCCGCGCCTGCCGCTGCCCCGGTATTGACGTGAAATCCCATCGCTCCCGCCTTCTTCTTCTTCGCCGCCGATGACGAAGCTTTCTTTGGTGCCATCCTCCTTCAGATCTGGAGGCTTATCCTTGTCCTCCCCACGGACGGCGCCAACTGTCGTGGCTACTGACCAGACAGAAAGAAAGTATGGTAGTGGAGAGTTAGGTGAGTAATGGCTTAGCCCCCTCTCCCCATGGCCTGTGCTGTATATATATATCCACATGGGGAGTGCTTTTACAATTGTACCCTTACATCCGAATGTACCCTACAAGGGCACTTATGTCATTGTACATGTCCCATTCTAAGACTTACATTCTTCTAACAGACCTGCTGGGCTTAGGTGGGGGCCACCCCTACAACAATGCTCTTGAAAGGGACAAACTGGAAAAGACGTCCGATGAAGATTGGAAGATGATGGAGTGAAAGGTTGTCAATACAATCCGTCTATTTCTCTTCGATGAGGTAAAGTAGTCGGCGATCGAGGAGAATTTGCTAAAGAAATTATGAGCGAACTTAGAAGAATTGTATATGATAAAGTTGTTGAAAATCGATGAGTGCTAAAGCGACAACTGTATAGGTTGCATATGGAGGAAGGTACATTGTTCGTTGACCATCTCAATGTCTATAACAAACTTATTACACAACTAATTAGTGTGGATAAGAGTTGAGGGGAACGATAAAATTGTCATACTAGCGTCATCTCTACCATCATTATGAGAGCAATTGGTGGTAAATATTCTCGTGGGAAAACCACTCTTAATTTCAATGAGGCATATGCATATCTATTGGAGACGGAGTCATTGAAAAAGCCATTAGAATATTTACCCTTAGGTGATCAAGCATTGGTTGCATGTTGTAGGCAGAGCAAAAGGCCATAGGAGGAAGAAGGGCAAGAGCAAGGACACACGTATATGCTATCTATATAACGGGGAAGATCACCTGATAAAAGATTGTCCGAGTTGAAGCAAATAAAGGGTGCATGCTCATTGGCAGTAGCAAAAGATGATTTAGACGTACTAGTCATCAGTCAATCAGGTATTTCTCATGGATGGATATTAGATTCAGATTAGTACTTCCATACAAGTTCGTCGAGGGAGATGTTTAATGAAGGATCTCTACGCCCGATGTATGGCGTTATTCACTAAACAGATTGCAAGGAGTCTACAATTAGTAAGGTGTGAACGGTTATATTAGAGATGTATGATGGAACACATCACACATTGTTGGAAATTCGGTATGTTCATGGCATAAAAAAATCTAATATCTGTGAGGTCATTTGAACTAGAAGGTTATGAGGTATCACTTCGAGGTGGAGTCATGCAAGTTATTTGCAAAGGGCGAGTGATCATAAAAAGTATCTAAAGCAATGGAGTATAACGATTGATAGGTACACCTAAAGAAGGGGCAACCGATGGGATGTCTCATAAAAATTTTGACTAGGAGAAGGAAACTGTGTCATCAATGGTAGGTACTCAAATATAATCTATAGTTATATGCGGAACAGCAAAGACGGTAGCAAAATCTAGCAAACACAAAGGTAAAGGTGTGAACTATTGGAAGAAGGAAGACATGGTGGGACCAACCACATAGTACTAACGAGCAGGTGGAGCTCGGAGGCAGTACAAACCTATGGTATGGAAGGTTGTAGGAATATGAGGTGCGGTTAATCAAACTACATAAGAAAGGAGCTCTCAAGTGGATGGTCTAGGTTGGCTAGCCCGGACACTAATACGCACATTACAACGATGCGTATGAGCCCCTGTGGTAGGGGTACTCCTAAAGGTGGGAGAAAAACAAAAAAAATGCAAATCTGACTTAGAGCGAATTCTTGGAGGAGCACAATGACTTCAACAGATAAGAGTCAAGGTGTAGATTATTGAGTATGGTAGCTCGTATCCTATTCTTTTAGGATTTGAAAAGGTGTGCTGTAAGGAATCTTAGACGAATCCTGATTTCTAAAACTAACTCAACATTGCATTTTTGGGAGAATTGCCAATGTGTTCATCAAGGGGAGATTGAGAGACGATGTGAAGGTCTAGAATATATTTGTGGTGAACAATTGGCACTTTTGTTGAGTTGAAATTGAATTTTATAAAAGTTTCAATAAACTCACATTTCAGAGTTTTTGCTAGGTTTCAGATGATCTGATTGGACCTGGGATGGCGATTAGACCTACCTTGACCTATTCGTCAAGCTATGTGCCTGGCGATCTTACCTCCATAGAGATGGTAGTTTGACTGGCTAATGGTCGACTGTCTGACCGCCATAGGGAGAGTGGTCAGACTGATGTTAGGCGGTTTGACCAGCAGTGCCACAATAGTCAAACTGGTTTTGTCTGGGGTGTGCAGAGATTTTATGGAGGGGCTAGACATGTCTAGGGTTACCCAAGACATATCTGGGCTATTGATGAAAATATATTTTGAGTTGGTTTGAGTGTGTGCACAGCATGGGTATCATTTGATGGGTTGTGTTGAGCTGCATGAAACATGTTTTTGACTAACATGATTCAAGTGCATGAAACTTATGCTCTAGATATTTGCTTGGTCTTTGGATGTGTAGGTGGTTTGGAGAACGTTCGCGGTCAATGGCAATGGACCGGGAATAAGTTCGTGTAGTGGTGTAGGTCCAAGTGAGGCTATGTGGCTCAAGCGGAAAACACAGACAAAATAAGGATCGTGAAGAGGCGAGTTAGTGCATGTAGTGTGCCAAGTGACAAGGCCAATGCACGTAGAGACTATTTAGGAAATTCCGAATGCATGAAGACGTTATGGCTAGTCATTGGGCACTACAGGCTAGCTACGTGTCAAAGCATGCAAAGATACTTTGAGGTAAAGGTGAAGATAGGGTCAAGAAAAGGTGTCCAGAAACTTCATCAAGGGTATTTTGGTACTTGGCCAAATACCGGGTTGGTGCCTTTATGAAAACTGCACTGCGGGAGGCGCAAAGGAGAAGTGGTTTAGGTCAAAGAAAGCTGGAACTTTCAAGTGGATCAATCGATAATGGTTTAGTGGATTAAGTCTTGTAAGTGCTTTGAGACACGTGCGTGAGTATGTAAAACCCGTGTTAGTAGAGTTAATGGGTTTCCTCGGTAGTCTTAATGGGTTGGACCTATTAATGTTATTGCTGGTTACTAAAGGGAAGGAGAGGACGTATTAGATCCAAGGATTTTTGGGTTTAGGTTTTTATTCTACCACCTTGTCTCCTATGGTTGTGAGAGAAAACTTGAGGGGAGAAAATGCAAACCCTAGAGGTCTGACTTTCAACCTGAGGCTGGTCTGACCTCCTATCGGTCAGGCCGATGGCTTGAGTTTTGACTACTCTCTGTACAGAATAGTTCAAAGATGATCACTTTTGGTGCAACTCTTAAATTACAAGTCCAAATGGTATGAAATTTTGTATACACCTTGCTTAAAGTTTCAGGAACTTATTCCAACCATGGATCACAAAAATCCATGTCATAGTTTAGACTTTTTCAAACTTAAGCAAGATTACATCAAAATCAGATAAAATATGAAAATGTTGAATATGACTGGCTCGTGGGTAGAAGATGGCCAAGATAGCTCTAAATGTATTCCCATATATCACAATAAGCAAGAACACTAAAAAACAAGCAAAAAACCCTCAAATCAAGAAATCACTCGGTAAGGCCAAATTCAAGCAAAACCAGATTTCTATATGAATTTGCCAACAAAGTGTCTAGATGAGTGGAGATTGATTTTCAAAGTTTATCTTCATCCCTTACATGTCCTTGGCACAACAAAATCAATAAGGGAGAAAAGAAGAGCAAAAACCAATCAAGTTAAGAGCAAATCAATCAACATAAGAAGGATTCAAGGAAATGAATAAATATTGATATATTGCTACTTGAAAATGAAGGTTTTACATCCACTCAACCTGGAAAATAAGAGAGCACACCACAATACTCAAACTTCTCTCAAACCCTAACCTTAGAACTCATGAACGCAATGAGAGGATGGCTTGATGGTTAACACAAGTCTCCATCCCTACTCGTTAAATAGATGAACTAGCCCGCTCTATCTAACTCTTAGTGGATACTATCCACTTAGCACTGTAGGAGAAACACAATAACCTCACACACATAAGTTTTAACTCACACACTACTCTTATGTACGCTTTTAAAGCGCACAAACCCAAATCCACTTAGTTCTTAGGTTTGATCCAACTTGATCTTCTCAGCTTTTTCTTGAACTAAACCGCTCTCCTAAGCGCCTCTCAAGCGTAGCAGTTTTGATCCAGGGTAATTTTTGATATTTTAATCAACTTACCAAAATACTCTCTCTTGACCCAGTCTTCTCCTTCCATTACAAGCGACTCCTCTATTAGCATAGCCCCGATCATCGTCGTTGACTATGGTTGACTTCAAGCGATTCTGCACATCCAAAGACAAAGAAATTATTTTCGGACACAAGTTGTTCGCAATTTAACCTACTTTAGCTGTAATTTGACTCATGCAACCTATAACCACTGACCTAGTTTGACACAAATCATCATGAAGCTCAAACTCTCAAATTTCAAACTTCAACTGAAACACTTCCTAGCCGGTCTGATCAAACCCCCATACCGGTCAAACCACTGACATGGGCTAGTCTGACCTATATGGTCCACCGGTTAAACCGCTGATGATTTCTGGTCTAATCGCCCCCTCTTCGGTCGATCTGACCAGTTGGTATGCCAACATTTTAAAAAATCTAACAAAATACAAATTTGAATTTTCAACGTTCTCAAATTGCAATGGTTCATCACGATATAAATCAGGACCCTCTCGTTCTTCAAGTTTTCTATAAAATTCCTGCAATAATCCAATATTTCAAACTTGGTCTAAATGTACTTCGGGTTAGGTGGAAGTTGACTAGACAGGCATGAGAAATGTATGAACTCCCTATGTGATGTCATGTAACGCACATTGGAACTCCATAGTTTTGCTAAAGTTGTACAAGTTGATACGACCAATCCCACTAAAGATTTTCACGAGATCGTAGTGGAGATGAAGCCGCAAGTGGCGCTGAAAGATGTTTTACTTATCTCGGAGAAACACGACATCTATCCAAGAAAACTCAACCGGCTACACACACTATGTACAGAAGTCTGAATGCCGACGACGGCTTGATCGGTTGGTTAGGCAAGGGTCGCATCCGAGAGCACTCACCAAGTGCTAGGTAGCCATTGTCAAATATGTTTTCCTCATTAATTTGCACCTATATTTAATTAATGATCTTGTTGTAAAGACATTTCGTACTCAGAATGGTGAAAACATGCTACATAAAGCTAAATCTGGCACTATTATCAACCGTATTTATAAAAATAGCCGTATGCACACCGTATTAACAAAAAATATCGCTTATGCCGTCCGGTGGGCAGGCGGCAGCACCCGTGAGGCGACACGCGGCGCGGCCACTGGCGGCAGGCGACTGTCGCCCCCTCACCAGACGACAGGCAGCCTGCTGCTCGGTAGGGGGACAGCAGGTTTGCCTGCCGTCCGGTGAGGGGGCGGCAGGTGATTAAGCTGGTTTAATTACCTACCTTAATTTTTTGTTTAGTTACTCTCTGAATTTTTAAATATATCAAACGAGCTCTAAAAATTACGAAAATTTACATACAGTCCCCAGACACAACGTACTACATAGTGTAATTTTTTGGTAATTTTATCCATTTCGAATGTTGCTCAAAAATTCATAGAATTTTGATATTTGTACGAGTTTTTACATATAGGAAACAAGTTCCAAAAATTAAGAAATTTATGTGAAACCTTCCGACACACCTATAGTTATTGTGTAATTTTTGGGAATTTTATGTGATCCACAGAAATACCAGTCTGTCCATACTGTACGGCGATGCCCACTCCCTTGTTCGGACATGTGTTGGTTTGACATAACGGCCCCCCTCGCCCGCTCCCTCATCCTCACAAATGTAAGTCTAGCCATGTTACCCCGCCTCATGTGCTCTGTCATGTGCACATACGTCACTTTTACCGTGCTATCCCCTGTCGCCCGTGGTGGTGCATGTCGACAACGTGTCTGTAATTTCCGATGGGAATGCATCGAATTCTCTTTTCGCTTGCTTCAAATACGGAGCTCTCGCAATCACTCATCACTCATGTAAACTGTGTTTCGCTTCTTGTAGGAAGAAGAACCTTCTATGTCATACAATAACATAGCATGGCAGACACCAAGGGGCCAATCGGAGTGGGGTCTCTAACGGAAGATCTTACCCTGGAAAGGAGGGAAGACTTCGACCATAACTACCGCTTGATGCCAAATAGGGGGGTTCTACCGGTATAGCCAAAATGTAGACACAGGGAGAACGCAGTTATGCAGGTCGTCGAAGGCCATTTTGATGGCGGGCGATGTTTCTTCCGATGCCCACACTCTAGGGTACAATTAGCCAATAGTTTATTTTCTCTTACTGATAATAGAGCTTTCATGTTAACCCTCCTTTTGTGCAGATGGCGAAATGCGACTTTGTCTGCTGGATCGATCCTCCCCATGAATGCTATGTTGTGAGGTATGTGGATACACTGTGGGAGCGAACATAGAGATGGAGACACGGATTAGCAGTCTTAATGAGGAGAACGGTGACCTCCGACAACAGATGCAGCACGAGAGGGGCAACGAGGAGGTCATCAATATAGGAAGTTCATATGATCCCACATGTTGTTGCGCGAACTCTAACTGCATATGTGCGTGCCACTACAACGACGACCAGCCACGTCCGAAGCGCCCTCCACTGCAACACTCCATGTGGGTACCACGAGGCACCTTCTACCAGTAGGCACGCACAGAGAAGGTTGTAACATGTAGCTTGTGGTTATGTTCAATGTTGTAAACACATGTAACTGAATGATATACACGTCGTCGCGGTTGCTGTTTTTTGAGTGAACTGTTCAAATGTTGTGTCATGTGCATTAAGCTAGAGGGGTCGATATGCATTGAACAAATGTTGTGAAATACATATCAAATTGGTACAAATATGAATTAATGCGATACAGTAAAAGAGACATGAGATTATGACACTGAGTGGCGACCAAACGAGCTCGGTCTATTGGGACAATTCTTCAATGAGTGCCCGAATGTCTTACATATTCTGTATTTCACTATTTGGGTAATGCTGGTACATTGGCTCACATCTATTTCATTCTGGAAGTGCCGTGTCTACCGACGTCCCTTCGTAGTTATCTTCAACTCCTTGTTGGGGCCCATTGCACCATGTTCGGCCAAAGATCCCTGTAGTTCATATCCAAACCGTAGAAGTGAAACTCTGCACTACATGTACTGAAAAGGTATTGCATGTCATAGTACTCTGAGACATACACCTCAGACATCTGCCTCATTCGCGCACATGCCTTGTACACATGAGAGCATGGCTTGTGCAGGAGCGTCGGCTTGTTGTAGGTGCATGTTTCCACATCACCCAGGATGCATGCCTGTTTCATTTCACCCCTAGCATTACTATTCACATATTTTTACCGAAGCCTAACCTCGTACTTCCTCCGGAGGCCATCGATTACACGGATGTCGTGCATTCGGGCTTTCTCCATCTTCAGTTCCATATGCCTCTGCATGTTCTCGGACCATTTCTTACCTTCGTCTATTTGACGCCTAGCTACGGTGGCTCTATTGACGAAATAACCGATAGTGTGAGTCCATGTCTCCTCCACAATCGCGGTGATAGGGAGGCACCGCACACCTTTCAGGATGCTGTTGTACACCTTAGACATGTTGGTCGTCATAATCTCATACCTCGCACCATCCATGTCATAGAGAAGGGACAATTTCTATAATTCAGGAGCGTGCCGACGAATCCACTCGGAGAAACTTATCGCGCCACGGGGTTGCTCTCCCTCCGTAGTTCACCTTTCTAGCTCTGTCCAAATGGATTCAAACTTTCGCCTCTGATTTTTCAGACATAATGCCTTGAACATCTTCACAACTTCCTGACTGCGGAACCATGCGAACAAGTTAGATATAAGATACCTTATGCACCATCGGGTTCGCACATCGTTCCACTAGTAAGGGGGTTCGGTCCCCTGCTGCATGGTGTTTAGCGCGGCCATCAACCCAGCATTGCGATCCGTGACGATGCAAACGTTGGGTTGGTCATTAACCACCACTTGTTTCACGTTCGCCAGGAACCAAAGCCAACTGGACGTGTTCTCACTTTCCACAATGGCAAATACCACTAGGAGAACCTGGTCATTTGCGTTGGCCACCACCGCGGTGAGAATGGTTCCCTTATAACTCCCTGTGAGGAAGTGACAGCCATCGTGAATACAAAATGACAAAACTTGAAGCTCTCAATAGCCTGGGCGAAAGCCCAGAATAGCTGATCCAGTATGAAGCAGTTGGGCCCTCTGTCATCATCTGGATGCTCAAGCATATTTACGTACGTGTCAGTGTTTGATTCGGCTATCTAGTGAAGCAATCTCAATGCAAGGTTGTACGTCTCTTCGTATGTCCCGTACATAGACTCAATGACCTTGTACTCGCCTCGTCGTACCTTACTGTAGTTGACTGGATAGCCAACCACATTGGCGACTTCTGACATGAGCATCTTTGGAGAGACGGAAACGTCCGCCGCAATTAGGTGGCTAATGATGCTTGCCACATATGCTAAAGTCACGTTCTGATGATGGCGCAGGGGCTCACTGAGCACGCAAGTGTGGGCGATTATCATCTTGATCGAGAAGGCCAAGCCAAAAATCTTGGCTTGTTGAGCGCTGACCTTTGTAGAGCAGCCTTACACTACACACTTCACTATGTAATTGGCTGGATTGGACTGGTGCACTCGGTACACATGGTTGATAGACAAGGCGTACCGTGCAATAGCTTGTTGCACAGCTGCCTTGCTAAGGAAGCGTTGCCCAACTAGGAGGGTGTCAGCTTAAAAACCCCACTGGAAATCTTCTTCATGTGAAAGTATGAGGCAACGCACCACATCATCGCGCCTAGAGCACACATAGGGCACCTACGATGACATAATTCCCCCGAATGGACCAGCTGTCTACTGTGCATCGTCCTCGCTATCATCGGAGCCTAGGTCAGTATCCTCGTTGGACTCCAACCCATGCGGCTGGTTTGGTAGATACTCGTGGCAGCCAATTCAAGCTGACCACCACATGCTCGACCCCTCATTCCGCACGAAATTAGGGGTGAGTCTACCCTCTGATACAACACATTCAGTGGTATCATCTTGAAGCTCCGCTTGTGGTTACCCGAGTGTCAAGGGGCTGGGCTCATCAATGTTTTCAAACTCCCACCGCGTGAAACTTAGGTACACCATCGGCCTCTCATAAGTGGGCTCCCATTCACCTTCATGAACTCCCACACGCCATTGGTGCAGGTGATCCCCTCGATGGCAAGTTTCATCGCCATTACCTTCGTGGCAAACTCCTTTTGGATGCAACTTCGTAGCTCATAAATATTCATGACATCGAGTCTCTCGACCTGGAGCACCTTGTATTGGCATGTTGATAGGTCCAACCTATTGGGTCCAGCCATTACAAGACCATCGCCGTAGAACATTATCAAGTGTTCCATGTCTGCGACTACCTGAAGCCACAACAACCAGATCCGCAGTAAGCATTACAATAAAAATAATTACATGTGTGTAATTATATACGAATAGTTCATTAATTACCAACAATTTGTCTACCAATCTGAAAATAATTACCTGTCTTTCGAGAGAAGCAATCAGCACTACCGCTCCCTCATACCACGTCCTTAATTTTTGAGCGACGACCGCAAGAGTGAGCTTCTGCGATGAGCGACTGAGATGACCGATGACCAACTACGAGAGGTTCGTATTTATAGCTGAGCACAAAGGGAACCCGGTGCACTCAACCCGCAAATTAAGGACTCCTTATTGATGCGCAGCACTTTGGGCGAGGGGGACGGCATGGTATCACTGATAAATGTGGAGATGAGGGAGCGGACGAGGGTAAACGGCACGGACATAACGACATCAGTGCGGACGAGGGAGTGCACAAGGTGGGACAACATGGGCAGAGTGACAATTGTGTGAAGCACGCAGTGAAAAAGAAAAGATAGCAGCAACGGGTCAACATATGTGCGAAAGGCAGATGTCACGCACTTCAAAAGAGGCCTGAGCATCGCGTATCGCTAATTACGATAAAATTATAACGAATTAACATGCAAATTCGGACCACATAAAATTTCCAAAAAATTACACAATAATTATGGGTGTGTCGGGAGGCTTCACATAAAATTTCTTAATTTTTAGAACTCGTTTGCTATATATAAAAACTTGTACAAATATTAAAATTTTATAAATTTTTGAGCAATATTCAAAATGGATAAAATTACGAAAAAATTTCACTATAAAATACATTATGTCAAGGGACTGTACATAAAATTTTGTAATGTTGGACCTTGTTTAATATATTTAAAAATTCAAAGAATCACTAAATAAAAAATTAGGACAAGTGATTAAGCTCGCCCTCTCACGGACGGCGAGCAAGCGCCATCCCCACCGGCCGCAGTCGCTGCTTTGTGCGCTAAGGGGCGGCGCTGCTGCAGCGCTGCTGCAGGCGGCCGTGCCGCGTGTCGTCTCGCGGGCGCTGCCACTCACTCACAGGATGGCATAAGCGATATTTTTATCAAAACGGTATGCATACATCTATCTTTGTAAGTATGATCGACAACAGCGTTAAATCTGGCTTTAACTCAAAATATGCATGCAGTATAATCTCAAAACAGAGGGGAACATCCCAGGATTAGAGCTTAGGGCTGAGCGTTTCGGGAATATCTGCAAAGTAATTAATGTTTATGTGTATTACATAAATATCCGAAGTGTATTATAACTGATCCGGCACATCTCTCTCCATTAGCCCAACTCGTGCTCGTGATTTATGTGTTTAATAGCCTGCCAATTGCTTTCTTAGTGGATTAGAAGTAAGCGAGATGCTAACCTTTTGGCATTATGAATTTACGATGACATATATATACTATAGTTTCTTCAAAAAAAAATATACACTATATTGCTTAACAGCTACTTTTCGTAGAATACTTATTGACCAACCATCCTAGATGCCGCTTGGTTGGGCTAAAAAATTTGATTTATGGATAAAATTTTATTGTAGTTGACTGAAATTACACTGTAACTGATAATAGCTTATTTGACCTAACTAAATTTTAAAAAATAAAAAATAGAAAAAATATGTTAGCCCATCACAGACAATGCAAACGAATACGGAAAAAAAGAACCAGTAAAAAAGCTTTAACAAACCAAAAAGTCAGAAAAAGATAAAATTTATAAATAGTAAAAAATAAATTATAAATTAGAATCTCAAACTGAAATGAGGAAGTCTAGTCCTGCTTTCCTCGAGTGCTAAGAGCAACTCCAAGAGAAGAGCTAAATCATTTTCTAAAGGTAAATTCGGCTATTATTGGAGAAAAACCGTCTCCAATAGACTTTGTAAATGACTCTCCAAATTTAGTAGCTCACCATCCCTCCTCCTTCGCTCTCTATTTTTGGATAGCCTACCTCGCTCACCATCCAGCCTCTTGGCGCGGTCGGCGTTTCCTTCCCGCATGTCGCGCCCATTCCCAGCGTCAGACGCGACCCACCGCTCGCCCTCTAGTTTAGATAGCCTGTTGGAGTAGTCTTATTTTTTTGGGTGAGATTCATTTTAGAGAATAGCTAAATCACTAAATTTAGATACTTCTTTTGGTTAATCTTTTGGAGTTGCTCTAAGGTTTCCGGAAGTGTATATGAGAAGGCAGCAATTTAGATGATAATTACTTTATGCATAGGTTACGTCACGGTTCTTTCCGGGGGGAAGCTAGGGACCTCACATTGTGTTTTGTCTTTGATTTTTAATTTTGGTTTATAAATAGTGACAATTTGTAGAGAGATATTTACATATAATTTTGATCAATATAAATGCAGTTATTACCATGTGTATTATAATCGACTAGTATATCATGTCTTAAAAAGACACTCCGTTTGAAAATTAGATACTGTAGAAAAAACTATTTACAGTAGAAAAGCAACTTGTAGAAACCAATACAAATGGCGCCTTAATTACTTAGAAAATTGGTGGCTACAGGGTCTATTTTTTTGGGCTGCAGCTTATAACTTTTAGGTAGAGCTTATTAATCTATTGAATAGTAATTACTGAAAGAAATTGAAGCCACAAGATATCTGAAAAGCCGAAAACGAACAGAACCCAGTCTGCTCGGAGTGAAGAACAGATGAGGAAACTAGTGCTGACAGACAGCCAAGCACCAGGCTCACGTAATGAACAAGCATATATATTTGGCACAAACATGAGCTACAATATTTGCTCCCCTCCGAACAAAGCGAACAGAAAAATTGTCGAACCTCCTGCTGCTTCCAAAGACTCACCAACTGCGGGCAGTCCGTTTCAAGAACCACATCGGAGTTAATGAGACAACAATTGGCTAGCATAGTCTTCTTAAAACTCACAATCCTACACGATCAAATCTAGCTAGAAGATTACAACAAAAATCTACAAAAATAACCGGCTCCGCTCATTTCGGCTTCAGCTTCTGCCTTTAGCTTTTGGCTTAATTTTCACTATTAATAAATTTCGTCTTTTTCTGAACTTTTGGCTTTTTTGAGCTTTTTTGCCGGTTCTTTTTTTCCCGTATTTGTTTGCATTATACGTGATGGGCTAATATGTTTCTTCTATTTTTAATTTTTTTTAAAATTTAATTATGCTAAATAAGTCTCTATCAGCTACAGTGTTTTTTCAGCCAATTACAGTGCTTTTCAGCCATAAGTCACTTAAAAAAAGCCATCTAAAATATATCCAATGGAATAAAAGTCTGACTAGAAGACCGAGGTGCTACACGACGGTTGAATACGATGGTTGGCATGTATTAATTTGCACTAATTAGTGAAGCCTAAGGGTATCTCTAATGGTCTGAGTCAGCTAGCTATATGTATGTACACATCAGCATATATCCTATGTGGAGGAAAGAGAGTATGCAAAAAAAACCGAGCCAGCTCTTCCTTAAGCACTAGTCTATAACGCAAAACGAGGCAACCTCTATAAATGATAGTCATTTTCTGTGTGTGCATGTAAGCATCAAATAGCTATCCTTATAGATAGTTCTTTAGAATGCTAGCTTTTAGTGTGTACTATATAAATGATGTGGAAGTCTTCTAGTTGGTTGCTAGCTAGAACCATTGGAGATGCCCTTAGGCTAGGCCTGCGGAGACTATCATGAGGTGGGTGTGCCTCACTTCTACCTTAAGGTGAAAAATGAAGGGAATTACTCTCTTATCCCCTCCACTCGTTGATCTTTTAGTTAGGTTAAGCCTACTCAACACCCACTCATACATAAGCCGAGAATTAACCCACATCACCATATCATCTGCTGTCGTAGTCAGTGCCAAACCAAATAGTTACTTATCGTGATATTTTCGAGATAGTGCGTACCCTACGTATAGATTCATCGATCAGCATTCGGCAATGATCATTGCTTGCATGCTAGTAACCAGTTCAACCTTTGGATTTTTGTCTCATCACGATGAGAAAGTTGATACATATGGTCGGCTTTTGCAAAGATAGTGGCCCCTTGCATTCGTAGATCCGCCAAAAAAGCGAATTATCTGTGTATGCCATGCATGTTCCCATTGAACCCTGTATTGTGTAGCCAAGCTAGCTAGAGCACCTGAGTGGTTGATTAGTGCAATGCTGACCTCATCTCCAAGCAACACATGCAAGTGCACTTCATAATCTATTGTTCTGATAAAGTCATCCCATTCAGAATCAGCATTAAGAGGAGATATTTACCGCACCCGATCATTTCTCCAACACAGTAATTAACATGAATTACCCAACGTAATTGCATAGTCATACATGTCGTGTAAGGGGTACTCCACAAACCCTAGGTTTTTTATGGAGCTGCTCCACGGTAGAATTCGTGGAGCAGAGTTTATGGAGCAGTCCCAAACACCCCCTAAATATGTCTATTCCCTGTCATTTGTCTCAAATTTAATTGTGTCAAAGCCTTAGGTGTGCCGTGTCACCTCAGTCCATTTTACAGTTGGTGTCACTGTTTGGCGTGTGACTTTATTAATTACTCTCTCCGTCTAAGTTTGTAATATGTATTTTCTCTTAGCATATAGACCAAAAAGATAGTAAAAATGGCTAGATTACTATTAATTATTACCTCTAAATATCATATTTAATGTATGTATGTATGTATGTATGTAGAAAATAATAAATAAGGTTGTATATTTATTAAAGTATAAAGAAAAATATCACATAAATTTTACATTAAAATATAAAATCTTTACTATTATAAAAGTGTGAGTTGGTAGTTGGTCTACTCTCTCTCCTCTCTTCTCAGCCATCCGATTTGATCTAGACCATTCATCTCTATCCTCCTCCTCCCTCTCTCTCTCAAGATACAATCGCCCACCCTCTCCATTTTTTCCGTCTCCTCGCGCATTCTGACCACCCTTCTCTCTCTGTCGCTTGCTCTTCAATATTTGATGTGTGAAGTTAGCCAGACAGTAAGTTCCGTCTCATTATTTTTATGACTCCGTTACAACGCACGAATCTCTATTCTCCCTCGGATTAGTACAATGTAACAGGGAATAATAATAAGTTTAGATTAGATAGGAGCCAATGCTGCCGATCGAGTTGTTTTAATTATCATCTCTTTCAGGAGTCCCAATCTCGTAGTTGCTGCCCCCGCAGCAATAAGCAAGTAGCACAATAGTTCAGTGTAGCCCCAACCCAATACACAGTACCCATCTCTATCCCCGAGAATGATCGATCATCCATACATCGCCTTCTCACTTCGTTCGGGTACTGCGACTTTGTTTTTCACAAATGTAAATAAATAAGTTATTTATAATTGGTCCCCAATGGCCTCGCAAACAGTACTCCTATATTGGCAAGAAGCCAAGAACTGCACAGGCCAAATGATGGAAATTAGTTGCCAAACGTGTGTTTTTGAGGACTGCCATGTCTAAAATAATACTCTTTTGTGAACAGAGGTAATTAATATAAGAAAAGTGCTAGTACCAAACCGGCCTCCTAAACATTCTAGTTTATTTTGGGAGAGCACTGAAGCACCTGTTGCAAAGTTTTCGGTGGTGGGCTGGTGGCTAGCTGAGTCTGACCAATGAAGCAGGGCAGGCTACTAGGTAGCAGGATCCTATGCTTCCTTCCGACTCGAACATATATGTGCGAACATGCATACATTGGGTTCTTTTTTTTACTACGGCTTAATTTATAATTACATTTTATGGTTTTAATCCTAACGTGAAGCTTGTATTAAGTCGTTTAAAAAAGGTTATTCAATAAACCGCTTCGAAACAGTAGCAAAGAAACTGTTTTATTTGTTTATTTGAAAAAAGTCATCAACTGTAAGCTAAAAACCGAAAAGAATTTGCCAATATATATTTTGAGATCATGCATGCATCACGAATGCAAATCCAATTCGGATTTGGCAGCAACAAATTAAGCGGCAGTACTGTGATGTGATGCACGTTCCTATTTGTTCCTTGTGGAAGTTTCCGTGGACCTGCCGTTCCTGGTTGCTTTCTCCGGTTGATTTAATCGCACAGTCCCACAGGTCGCCGAGGAGTGATTGGCAGCAAATTTGGCAGGACAATTTGACTCCCGAACGTTTGGTAGCTGACATGCAAACATCACTGCAAGCTGGCATTTTCCCCATAGATATATCGTATATGTATATATCTTATTTATACACATACTTGACTGATTTATATGTATACATATGCATTATGATTTATATCCCATAAATAAATAAATGAATATGTTGACATGTGATGAAATGAGGTGTGGTTTGGTATGTGGCTGCCTAATCCTTGGCATTATTTGGAAGAGATATAAGTAAAACGGTGGCAAGCGTTTTTCAGCCATACTATTTCCAATATATGTATATATATTGTTTCATCCATGCAATGCAAAGAGCCAGGAGGGGTTGGTGTAAAGATTGTTCATGCAAAGTCTCATTCTACAATAGTCAAAGGTTGCAAAATTAAAAGAGCAGTCCTAACTAAGTTAGGTACAAAGCACAAAGCTGAAGAAGAACCAAAGAGAGAAACAACCAAGGAATAGTAGTAGCTAGCCAGAGTGCCAGCTGAACACTGTATCAGTTAATCTAATCAGATTTTACAGACCATGGACATGACTGGTCCAAATATAAAAAGCCATGCATGCATATATAAATATATAGCCTCTTTTCTTCTCCCGGGTGTGATTACACCCTATGGCATATCTCATAACGTAGAGACAATCTCGTATAACGAAGAATATGTACATGTAGTATAAGAGTATTTAAGATCATGTAGATGGTATGAATAATTTTTCAAAGGTGGTATGTATATTTTTTAGACATACTCCTTTTTATGTGCGTATATGAAGGTATTTATAAAATATGCTAAAAACTATAGATTCCTTTGCAATTTTTCCATATGTATTTCACATTGTAGTATCTTATATTTAGTATACAAATATACCTAAAGTGATAAAAGAGTAAAAGATATTTTCATATATATATATATATATATATATATATATATATATATATATATATATATATATATGAAGCATTTTTCGTACTCCCAGGAGTACATACTCTTACTTCAAATATATCACTTAAATGAACATGTTATACTTCTTTATTACCTTTGGTATACTTAAATACTAATAATAAGATACTCTAATGTGACTTGGTTAAAAACTTTCATCGAAGCTCTTTATTTTTGCTATATACACTTTTCCATGTAAAAAAAGAGTATATACACAAATTATGCTATAAAAAGTGGATTTTGATGAAATTTTTCATAGAACTCACTTTAGAGTATCTTATACTCATTATTAGAGTATGCTCAAATAGATAAAGAGGTATAACAACATTATTAAAGAGGTATATTAGAAGTGAGAGTACGTACTCCCAAGAGTATAGAACCATTTTTCTATGTATATGTATATATAGGGAACGTATGCTGTGCACTCACCTCTCCTATGCACTCATGCACTCAAAGCGATTTGGCGCGTCTGCGAGGGAAGTAACGTCCAGGACGTAGGAGGGCGTTTACCCCAGGTCTTTTTCCGTTTACCCCCGTTCGCGTCCAAAGATTCAACCCATCCCCCCCTCCCCGCCCTCCCATCCATGCATGCGACGAAGAGGAGGGAGGCGTGGTCAAAGTGCCATGGTCGTAGCACCGTGGTCGTAGCTCTGTGGTCGTGGCGCTGTGGTCATAGCGCAGTGATCGTGGCACCGTGGTCGTAGCGCAATGGGTCGTGGCGTCGTGGTCAAAGTGTCATGGTGGTGGCGCCGTGGTTGAAGGGCCCCGGGTGAGAGGACACTGATGCCGGGTAGAGGACATCGTCGAAGGGCGCGCGTGGGCCAGAGGATGCTATCGAAGGGGCGTGTGGGCGAGTGGCACAGCCACACATGTGTGTGTGTGTGGGTGTGTATGTATGTATGTGTAAATCATTACTGAGCTTTGTTGTACTGATCGAAGTACTGAATCAGCTGCCAACAAGTTGCTAGCAAATTCATTAGGTAATTAAGCTTCAGGTAGCAATTCACCAAGGACGACTGAAGACTGAAGAACAACAACACATGATCCCATGTGAGTTTGAACCATGCATGCAGATGGAGCAACTTCTTAGTGATATGGTCTAGAGACACAATCTTTGTGAGATATGTGCATATCTGGAATGGAATCTCCCTCTCAACTTGGATGCTTTGAATACCGCTGTTCTGTTGGAATCTTTTCGATGCCAGGGTATCAAAAAAACATTTTTGCCTCATTTGACGCATGGTTAATCAGGATGCAACCGCACGATTTGGAGGCTTCGACTTAGGTTACAAGTACAGGGATCACTACTACAGAAAAAGTCATTACAGACGGTTAAAAAACGTCATCACAAACGATTTTATGAGCCGTCTAAATTTATGGGTCAGTAATGATACGAAATCATCACAGACAGCTTTCGAACCGTCTGTGGTGCAAACCATCTGTGATAGTTATAATCACAAATGGTTTTTAGTTAAAATCCGTCTGTAATATTTACATATCACAGACGATTCTAAACTAGAACCGTCTGTGATAACTAAATATCATAGACGGTTTTTAACTAAAAACCGTTTCTGATTATAACTATCACAGACAGTTTTAGTTATTCCCTTCTACTTCTAAACCTATTTCTGTTTATTGGCTAGCCTCAGGAAATGCTAGCCATGCCCTCTAAAACAAGCAGATCAACATGTACATGTATACATCCAATTCACATCTCAATTCATTTCACAAAACATAAAACATCTATTTTATTAAGATTAGAGCCTACTATTACAATATTCCAAAACAACGAGCAGTTTACACAACAAGAACAGAGAAAAAGCAAAGATCCTCTATGCCTTCTCGCCCCTGATGCAACGCATGAGCTGGATGTCTTTGACGCCCACCATCGTTGGCGTTGATTGAGCGTCTGCATGGTTGGCACGAGCTAGTTGCTTTTGCGGTGTCTTGCCTCTCGTAGACTTGTGCGTCGTCTGCAAGGAGGAGGACAGCAAGGAGGAGGAGAACAGCAAGGAGGCTGGGTTTTGGTTATATTTATAGGGGAGGGAGAGGCGGGAGTGCGAAATTTTTAGCACGGGAACGGAGAGGCGGAGCTACGATCCGTGGGGTGAGGATTGGTGGATTTCTACTGGTTATGATTGAGTTGAGGAGGATCGACGGGCCCAGCGGTCAGATTATCACAAACGGTTGGTAGCTAGAACCGTCTGTGATGAATGAATATCACAAACGGTTCTATATGCCAACCGTCTGTGGATTAGAGCACAAAACTTTATGTACCGATGCAATATAAACAACTAGTCTGAAAAGATAAAATAGCAAAGTTTTATATGGCTTATATATACTCATTTGAAATGTTTCGATGAGATCTACAACTTTTCAGTTGAAACAAAATCTAAATTCCGAAAGGAAGACCAAGAAAAAGGGCAAAAACAGAAACCAAAAACTTACGACGCAGGTTTAGATCCAAATATGACTGATTTTCGGGGTCTTGGAGGATGATTAGCACAAACCGATTATTATTTTTGGATCGAGCTCATCGTTAGCTTTCCAACGAGTACAAGAACGTCGAAAATGGACATTGTATGCAAAAGTTATACCCGTTTTACTGAAGGTGTCTCAAAACTGAATCCTACTCAGACTCAGGCGGGAGATTATAAAATTATGGGTGATTACAAGGCAGAAAACATATCACAGACGGTTTTTAATACGAACCGTCTGTGACAACTTCATTATCACAGACGATTCTTAACTAAAAACCGTCTGTAATGTCTGCCATCATCACAAACGGTTCTTATCTAGAACCATCTGTGATAATGAAGTTATCACAGATGGTTCGTATTAAAAACCTTTTGTGCAAATACCACAGACAGTTATTCTTATGAACCGTCTGTGATACTTGCAGCACAAACGGTTCCTAGGAACCGCCTGTAATATAAGCGTCCAGTTTAACCTCTTTTGTAGTAGTGGATGGTAGATAGATTAAAGTACAGGGATGATAGATAGATTAAAGTACATTCATGTTGTGCAAAGAAAAGAATGATATCAGCAATAACCAAGGCCCTTGGATCACATGATTACAGTATATATTAGGAAGCCAGGAGTCCAAGGCAAGGATAAACAATTCTACTATTCCATTTCATCCCCACACATTGCGTGCTTATATTGTGTTTTGTTCAAAGCCTTTTTTATGGTTGCTTCTACCTAAACTACGTGTACATTGGAAGAAAGGTCACGTGCAGGACACCAATCATTTGCTAGCTCTACTAATGCCCAACTACTTCAGACAGTCGTACATGTTTCATAGAGAAAAGGACAATGGTCTAACGGAGTTGCTAAGCTGCGCTCTTCCCCCTCTCTTCTTCATGTGCACCCAAAGGGTCAAAAGCTGCGGAAAAATCATGAAGAATATTTCAGTTTTACTGTTTGTAAGCTGGCTGATTTTGATTTTTTTTCAGGTACTACAATTTTCTTCAAGAAACTGTGGGCAATTGGCTAGCTATTGCGGCCATCTTTAGAGCTCACGAGTTCAAATCTTGGAAAATTTACAGTAAAAAATCCACACAAACAACCTATCTAACCTGTGGTCGGAGGGAATCAAACTCTGCTTATATTTTGCGGTTCAGGAAAAAGACTCATTGTCTCACTAAAATACATGTGTTCCTCGGGCTTACTCAAAGGCGGAACCAGCCTAAGTCCAAGCTCTGGGTTGGGCCAGCTGTTTTTAGGCTAACTCTATTTTTTATAATTTTTTATAATTTTTATATGAGTTTTGATTGCCTTGCCGTGTACTCAATAGTTGTAGCGAAGCACATTTTTGCTGAATCACAAGCTGAACCTGTGCAGCTGCATGCAACTGCAAATTCCTTCTTGAAACGGTACTTCCGAACACGCGTACACGGCAAGAGTAAGTTGGCACATCAACTTCATGTGACAGCACCTTGTCCCAAGGCTGCATCGCGGCGAAGTGGTGACATATGCCTATGCAACACATACCAGAAGAAGCTCGTCGTCAGATGACACTATGCTAGCTACTGATGCTACTACCGGTAGTCCTCGACGTGGTTCGTCAAGTTAATGCGTGTGTGCGTTACGTGGCAGGCAAGAGCACAACTGAACAAAAGCGGCGCTAAGCTGCAATAGTTCCGTCCACCATTGAATTCGTGAGAAGCTCAAGGTGCTAGGGTTGCGTGCACTCCTGACGTAGGTGGATAATGGATATATACATGCACTTGATAAGTTCAGCTTCGGCCCTGCTCGTTTTGGTGTCACTTTCTGGCTTTTGATTTATTTTTCACTATTTATAAATTTCGTTTTTTTAAATTTTTGGTTTTTTTTAGCTTTTTTACTAGTTCTTTTTTCCCGTATTCGTTTGCGTTGCTGTGATGAGCTAGCATATTTTTTTTTCTATTTTTATTTTTTTAAATTTAATTACGTCAAATAAGGTACCTTTAGTTACAGTGAAATTTCAGCCGTTATAGTATAATTTCAGCTATAAGCCGCAGCTTTTAACCCAACCGAGCGGGGCTTTTTATGGGAAAATATGCATATAGAGAGAGGTATGCCTAACCACCCCACCATGTACGATTGATCCGAATTTCGGAGTTTTGAGTATGAATTAACGTATACCCTTATATATACTTGTCAACTATGGCATGCCCTGGATTAATTTCGTTCGTCTGCGCCGAAAGAGATACACACCGAGGTGCCATGTACAACAAAATTGATCGATCAACCAAATTTCTCGCCAGAAATGCGAGTAACCAAGTGGCTAGTCCAGCTAGCGAGGCACTCACGTTGTCTGGCCGACGATAAAGATTCGAGTCTCGCAAGCTACACGTTTGATGGATCTACATATAATTTTCAAGAGCAGGGTGGCGGACGGTGACGGATCCTCCACCAACCAATTCCCGGTGCGCGCGGCTGGGGACAACTATAAAATTACCAACACGAAGCGAGCACGCCGCTAGGCTCCGGCGGCTCTCACACGCCGGCCGTCTTGTCTCGTCTCTTCTCGCCGACGTTGCTACTTTCTTCCGTTTACAAAAATAAATTGTTTTAGATATCGACACGATCTTGTCTCACTAACATTGCTACTCTCTCAATTAATAAATTACATAAATATTAAAGCATCTTTAAGAGTAAATTAAGAAGCTATTTACCTTTTAATTGGTACTTTGAGGTTTGTATGTCTGTAAAAGTGAAAAAGCATACCATCACTGCTCTTCTTTTCATATCGGGCAATTTTTCGGCAATAAAAATAAAATATTAATGTAATAATGTTCGGATGTCAGATTATCCGCAAAGAAAAACATGCACTACAATGCTCTGTTTCCGAAGAATGA
Source organism: Dendrocalamus sinicus (assembly GCA_036346575.1). Classification (NCBI taxonomy): domain Eukaryota; kingdom Viridiplantae; phylum Streptophyta; class Magnoliopsida; order Poales; family Poaceae; genus Dendrocalamus; species Dendrocalamus sinicus. The sequence goes on along the minus strand of CM070653.1, from coordinate 4,666,556 downwards.
TGGTATTACTTTTTTTGCACAACCCTAGACCTGCCCCGTGGACCACGCGAACCGATACGTTACTTCCCGTTAATCACGCGCCTGCGCCAAATCCAGTCTAACCCCGACAACTGAGGTCTTTTAACTTATTTTTTATTTTTTATAAATTTTTTTCTAAACTTTTAGCTTTTTTAAGCTTTTTTACCGATTCTTTTTTATGCGTTTGCATTGTCTGTGATGAGCTAACATATTTTTTCTATTTTTAAAGTTTTTAAATTTAATTACGTCAAATTAGACACCTTCAGTTACAGTGTAATTTCAATCAGCTTAGTGCAATTTCAGCTCTAAACCACTATTTTTCAGCCCAACCGAGCACACCTTTAACTGTGGAGGAGCACAGTGACTATGATTGTCGAATAAAAAAAAGGTAATACAAGGTACTACAGTAACTTAGCTGCGGCATGTTTTAGGTACGTGTACCTTGTTTATTAGAGCTTCTGTTTCTGCCTTCTAGTTTTTTAGTTTTGTCTTTTTTGGGTGATTTGGTTTTTTAGATTTTTTTTGCCTTATTTTCAATCTTTTTTATTTTTCATAATTATATAATATTTTAAAAAAGTAATTATGCTGAAAAGCTACGAGCAGCTAAATAATTCATAAGCTAGAGATTTTAAACTTGATGAACAGCACCATGGTATGACTTTACTACAGTATCCAGATATCTCAATCTTTTGTTTTTTTTATCCGATGAGTAGGGAGCAAAATCACGGTGCTACAGAGGCCAACCCCGAACACCTATATAAACCCCCAGCTCCCCAAATAAGTCCAACCAAACGAAGCCCCACTCCAATTCAATTCACTCCAGCAACGTCACCAACCGCAACAGCTCATCCTCACATCCAACCCAAGCCTTAAGCCAACGCCAAGGGAAGGACATGACGGCGGAGGCCAAGCCCGTGGAGCGGCTCGCGCAGCGCCTGGTGGCGCCGGCGGCGCCGACGCCGGGCGGGCCGCTCCGCCTATCGTGGCTCGACCGGTACCCCACCCAGATGGCGCTCATCGAGTCGCTCCACGTGTTCAAGCCCGACCCGGCCCTGGAGGGGGCCAGCCCGGCCCGGACCGTCGAGCGGGCCCTGGCCCGGGCCCTTGTGGAGTACTACCCGCTCGCGGGCCGGCTGGCCGTGTCCGACGCCGGCGAGCTGCAGGTGGATTGCAGCAACGCCGGTGTGTGGTTCATCGAGGCCGCCGTCCGCTGCCGGCTGGAGGACGTCGACTACCTCGAGTACCCGCTCGCCATCTCCAAGGACGAGCTGCTCCCCCACCCGCGCCCCAGGCCCAGCCGTGAGGACGAGAGCAAGCTCATCTTGCTCGTCCAGGTACGAACGGCCGCGGATTCGAGTCGCATTGCGCTGAGTCGGCGGTGGATTTGGGTTTGAGCTCACCCGGCTGGCCATGGTGCACGCAGGTGACGACGTTCGGGTGCGGCGGCTTCGTGGTGGGGTTCCGGTTCAGCCACGCGGTGGCGGACGGGCCCGGGGCGGCGCAGTTCATGGGCGCGGTTGGCGAGCTGGCGCGCGGGGCGGACCGCATCTCGGTGGCGCCGGCGTGGGGCCGCGACGCGATCCCTGACCCTGCCGGCGCGCTGGTGGGCGGCCTCCCGGAGCCCGCCGGCGCGGCCCGGCTCGAGTACCTCGCCGTCGACATCTCGGCCGACTACATCAACCACTTCAAGGGCCAGTTCGCGTCGGCGACCGGCGGCGCCCGGTGCTCGGCGTTCGAAGTGCTCATCGCCAAGGCGTGGCAGAGCCGGACCCGCGCCGCGGGCTTCGACCCGGAGTCCCCCGTCCACCTCTCCTTCGCCATGAACGCGCGGCCGCTCCTCCACGCCCGCCTCCCCCACGGCGGCGCGGGCTTCTACGGCAACTGCTACTACATCATGCGCGTCTCCTCCACGGCAGGTAAGGTGGCCTCCTCCTCCATCACCGACGTGGTCAAGATCATCAAGGAGGGGAAGAAGCGGCTGCCCTCGGAGTTCGCGCGGTGGGCGGCGGGGAATATGGCCAGCGTCGACCCGTACCAGATCACCTCCGACTACCGGACGCTGCTCGTCTCCGACTGGACCCGCCTGGGCTTCGCCGAGGTGGACTACGGGTGGGGCCCACCCGCCCACGTCGTCCCACTGACAAACCTGGACTACATCGCCACGTGCATCCTCGTCAAGCCCTGGGTCCACAAGCCAGGCGCGCGTCTCATCACGCAGTGCGTCACGCCCGACCGCGTGGCCGCCTTCCATGACGCCATGGTGGACATGAACTAGCTCGCTACGTGCTACTACCACTCCACCACCACCATTTCTTCATGGTTTTTCTTACTTTTTACAGAGGTAATTATGCCTAATAAATTACAGCTTGGTGAGCAGCAATAATGGTGAACTAAGCAGCAATAATGGTAAACTAAGGGTAAAGAAAGGTTAAAGAAGAAGAGTACATATAGACAGCTAGATGGTCGTTGGCATTAGTGGGATTGGTATTGGATTCCTTTGTGATGTTCTTGGTGGTGGTGTTGGTGCAAGTGTATGCCATACTACTTATTCTTTTTTTTTTTGGGGGGATCCTATTCTCAAGTGGTGTTTGTCCATGTAAAAAAATGATATACTACTAACTCCAGTGCTAATGTAAAGTTACATGGGTGCACTGCAACTAAGAGGAGAGTAGTTTGTGTAATTGAGCGTACAGTTATGTAGTAGATTCTGTGGCATGAAAGGTAAGCTGAACAAGCGATGCCAAAAGAAGAACACGAAGACATGCATATTGTGTAATTTGTACACATCTCTATCTTACAATAATTACAGTGTGTTTATGCCTTCTAAGGGAGTTTTTAAACACCACAGTGATATCGACTCCTCTCCTGATTTCTTTTCTCCTTTTTTTTTCATGCTTTTAAGGAATCTATCTATTCTTACCATTCACCCCCCCCCCCCCCTCTCAATTATTGGCACCACAGAACATCATAACTAGTAGAGGGCAACATATGCAAAGAAAAGGGCATACTTTCCGTCATTTATAGCTAACGACGCCGAAATGAGCACAGATGGAGTGATTTTTTCGCAAGAAATTGGAGCTTTTCACGCCAATTGATCTGAATTGAGATATCATTCATCTATGACTATACTAGCAATCACACTATGCTATGGGTCTGTTTATATTAGCTGCAGCTGATGACTTTGACTGAAAATAAATAGTAGTGGCTAAAAGAAGTAACTTTTAGAAAAAGAGAACACGAGCTATGAAAAAGTGAGGGAGAAATGCGTGCGTGAAATAGGAATGAGAGAAGTAGGATGCATGATACGTTTGTGATCACTTGCTTTATTTCTAGAGCAATATGGAAACAAGAAAAGTAGGAAAGCTACTTTAGAAAATTAGGTATTTATATTGACGTCTTGATTTATTTAAATTTAAGTAAAATACAAATTATAAGTTAATTTGAATAGGTACTTGGAGTCCAGCTTGTCGTTGCTAGTCCTCTTTGACCAATCTAATTTATTTTGTCGTTGTCATCTAGCTGGCACGTATGGACTACAATATTATATAAACATGGTCGTCGTCTATGCGTTTTTGCAGTCACGACCGACAGAGTTGGAAGTACTGGTGGCTTCACCGTTTAGCTCGTGACATATATAATCGTACAAGAAGACAAGGAAAAAATTAAGCCCATTTGGAAATGAAGTGCGTTGATAGATATGTCAGATTTTTTTTGTCCAGATTGACGTGAAATTTCAACGTGTTTAATGTCCGGTTCATTAGTACTGCAACCGATGATTTTTAGCTACAGTTAATAGATTTTGTCTATATTTTTTAAAACGATAGCAGATATTAGAGACGCCGATGCGAACAGTACACATAATTGTATACTCGGAAAACCATTCGAAAAATATGCTACAATATGTTCCCTTAGTTATTTCGATTTTTAGAGAAATCAAAAGCCAAAAACTAAAAAGCCAAAAGAACATAGCCTAATTCATGCATTGCGGACAACCTAAGCATTCTAAGAAGGGAAATAGAGAAATAAAGCATGCTACACTCGCTACTGTTGCTTGGCTTGCCATGACAAAATTATGTGACATTGAGAATTGAGAGACAAGTCCCCTTCACATGGCACACATACGCACGCAGAAGATTTGAGTAGCGCCGAAGATAGATTTACGATTGACAGTAAGGTCGCGCCAACTACGAAGGGAATTTTCGTGGTCAAGTCTTTACAACAAGAGAAGACGGGTTGCCGATGAGAAAAGAATAAAGTAGCAAAGCAGCAAAGGTTATCTCTTGTTAGAGACGAAAGAAGCATCGCCCACTAGCCGGTGATGGCGCAATGCCAACGACCCAAGTACCAGAGCTAATGACGCTTCTCGCCCATGCCAAATGTGTGACACCCATATTTCGCTGTGGGCTATCCCTCGTTGATTCTCTCTAGTTAGTGTCGTATTGTTTGATGTTAACAGTGGTGCTCCAATTGATTTGTTTTGGCTTCAGCTTTTAGCTTCCGACTTATTTTTCACTATTCATAAATTTCATTTTTTTCTGAACTTTTGGCTTTTTGTTGAGCTTTTTTGCCGGTTCTTTTTTCCCGTATTTGTTTGTATTATATGTAATGGGCTAACATATTTTTATTTTTTTTTAAATTTAATTATGCTAAATAAGTCTCTGTCATCTACAGTGTTTTTCAGCCAACTACAGTACTTTTCAGCCATAAGCCACCAAAAAAAAGCCCAAATGAGCACCACCTTAGAGTTTAAGTTTCTAACTGTGGCTTTTGACTTACGACTGAAATTATATTATTATAACTATTAGTTTTTGAAAAAATAGAAAAAAGTGAGAAAACCATGTATATAGGGGGTGTTTGGTTTGTGGCCACACCTTGCCACACTTCAAGTTAGGCATGCCACACTTCCTGTGGCTACTGTTTGCTTGATGATTCAGCTGAGGCATGCCATAGCCACAGTCTCCTCCCGCCACAGAAATCTGCCAAAAAAGCGTGGCGGGGTTTTTCGGCGCCACACTGCCTCCACAAGGCACGCCACAGGCGAAGCGTGGCGGGGTTTTTTTCACCTCTCTCTCTCCGCTCGATTCGTCCGGCCTCCGCTCGATTCCTCCGCCCTCCGCTCGATTCCTCCGCCGCCGCCGCTCCCACCGTCGTCTCCAAGGTCGGGCGTCGGTCCCCTCTGAGCTCGGCAGCCACTCCGCGCGCGGATCTGAGGATGTAGGGGCTCCATGGCGACGACGGCCTGAGGAATCGACGCCGGCGCTCTCCCGGCCGCGGCGCCATCTCTCTCTCGCCGCGGCGCCTCCTCGGCGCGGGCCCCCCTCGGCCGGCGCGGCCTCCTCGGCCGCGGTGCCCTCTCCCGCAGCGGCGACCTCGTGGCGCGGCGCTCCCCCCGGCAGCGGCGACCCTCGTCGGCGCGGCGCTCTCCCCGGCAATGGCGCCTCGTCGTCGCCACGGCGCTCCTCTCGAACGCCGCGCGCGCCTCCGCACGCGCGCGCGGCGTCGTCGTCTCGGCCGCGGCACCACTCCGAGCCGCGGCGTCCTCCTCGCTCGCCGCGGCATCCCTCCGGCCGGTCAGGAGCCATCGATGGAGGTCGGCCGCCGCGCCCTAACTCGCCGGCTCGTCGCCTTGCGTCCCTCTGCAGGTCGCCTCCCTCCCCCGGTTGATTTTCTACTGCACGGTCTCCCCCGGTTCTGCTACTGCCCGGCTTATTGCTAGCGTGATTCAGGGTGATTGCTATTGGATAACACAAAGACCATATTACATGGCATTTGTATATTACAGGAGCTTTGTTGTTGGTTGTTGTTCATGTGATATGTCAAGCTCCACCCATGTCTGATCATTACAGTTTATGTGTTGTGCAGCCAACAGTTTAATTTGTTAAAGTCTTCCTAACTGAGGTATTTGTGTGTAATTTTTCTTCTACTTAATACTTGAATCGCTCTGTTTAATACTAGCATTTCACTGTCATGTATGTCACTAGAAAATATGCTTGCCAAATCTTTGTAGTTGAATTGACATTAACATGTGGAGTAATCCAAACACTTGCTACAATTTTTTGCCACACTTTTGTGGCAGGGAACCAAACAATAGCCACAAAGTTTTTGCCATACCTTAGTTATCAACCAAACACCTTTTTTTGCCACACATTTGGCTAGCCACAAGTGTGGCAAATTCTTAAGTTGAGGCATGGCAAATTATGGCCTCCAACCAAACACACCCATAGTCACAAACAACACAGAGGAATAAAGAAAAAATAAAACCAAAATAAAACCTCTAAAACTAAAATTAGAATTCAATACGTAAATAAACCGAAAACTAAGACCCGTTAGATCTGGACTTTCCTCCTGGAGTCTTTTTGGGTTGCTAGCTTGCACGGAAGCTACCCGGTACAGAAAGTGTCGGCGAGAGATCAGGTTTTTTTTCCCTCCCTCGCAGCAAAAAAACGGTTAATCGCCAATAAATCGGTACTCTTTGATGTGGAAGGAAAGGCGCGAGCATATCAAGTGAGAAGGAATTATTAAGATTAAACATCGTAAATTTACGATCTCGACTTTGTGATAAATATCAAGTGAGAATATTTATTAAAACTGTTCATTGTAGATTTGACCATTTGATAGAGGGCATATTCTTTAAGTCAAAAGCTGATGACTTTTGACTTGTACTATAGTATCTAACTTTCAAATGGAGTATTTTATTAAGACGGGGTCTACTAAACGATCTACACGTTAAAAGCCCAACATCTGTACCAGCTAAAATCGCAAGTGAGTATCTGTCTCTCCGTAATCTGTAGCGTAAATAGCCAAAATTCAAAATTTTCAACCAAAAATCATAAACCGCAGCAAAAAAAAAAACAGGCTCTAGAATTGCCGATGGTTAAAGACATGATGTCGAGTACACAGGACTGCAAAACGCAGCAATTTCGTAGGGAACAATTTAATTTCCGTGGAAAATATCCAAATGAAGGCACACATTCTGGAAGGACGGAGTTGTGGGAGCATTTTGCACGAGACATGTTATTATCTGCTTACTAGCTTTATGTCGCATTGTCTCTATCACGTTAGGATTTCTGTACCAATCATCTAGTCTCGGTGCGAAGTTGCTTCAATCATGTAAGATAATAGCGATACTTTGATAGACATATCAACTCTGATTAGGGGTGAAATCTGGGCAGATAATTTCCGACTATATGGAGTCTGATCTAGTCGGGACTGAATCCGAGAAACTATCTACCATCCGGCCGGATCTGGGGTTGATTCTACTATCCACCAGATCAATATTTTCGTGTATTATAATCTAGATAGTTTCCAATGTTTTAGGAAGAAGAAGAAGAATACCAGAATAGGATTTTGGGCTTTAAAAAATAGCAAAAGAAACTCAAAACTTCCAGAAAATTCACAGAGGTATTTTAGAATATTTAGAACCCAAATAAAATATTTTAAGACTTTGAGGAGGTTTTATTCATTTTGCAAGAATGCTTTTACTGTTGGGAAAAACAGGAAAAAGCTTGTCGGTGTGGTCATGTCAAATTTATGTAAAAACTTTTGTTGAAGTGTACTGTGCCGCACTTGTAAGACTTATATATGTACTCGTGTTGAAAAGCTGAAGCTATAGTGGTATTGTTTAACGTATATTGCTTCCTATGTTGATGCAGTTGCGTACTATCCAACTATTTTATGCGTTGCCGACCCAAATCTTTCATGTATCTGCTTTGTCTTCGTATGCTGAATACTCCGAATTCGTACTTGTATTTGGATTTGAATCAGGGAAGAAAATATGGGTTATGATACCGGATGAGCAATATCCGCCCATATATGACCGGTTTCACCTTAACACAAATTAATGTCCTTTTGTACATAGGACTCCACAGTTAGTTAATGAAAAATGCTAGAAAACACCATTTTAAGCGTTTCAACATTGCAGTTTATAACCGTCTGATCACTATCATTCAACAAGTGGTGCCATCCATAACTCCTTTCTTCCTAGTCCAACCAAGCCTTATCCACATAACCATACCCATGCACAGAGCACTGGCTCCTCTGATCCTCTCCTCTCTCTAGCAAACCTTGGAAGCCATAGCCGCCATCTCTTGCTCGGGCTCCGACAATGCTGTGCCACCTCCACCACCACCTCCAGACCTTGGAGCAAACATGGTGGCATACCAAGGGGGAGGCACCTGTTAGATCCAGACATTGACACCCCCAGTGGCAGATCCAGGAAAAATTTTGAGGGGCTGAAGTACCTTCAGCTCGACCTCAGCCCCTTCTACATTATACATCCATGGATAAAAATTTAGGGAGGGCTCCAGGGGGACTTCAAGGGTCCGGTAGCGGTAGGGGCTCGAGCCCCCGCCCCACCGCTGGATCCGCCGCTGGACACCTCGCTAAGTCCAACCGGGTTTACTTCCCAGTCTCCAGGTCTTAAATGGGTACGCACCTCGCACATCTAAACCCACGGGCTGTCCGCAAACAAGCCCTTCAAGCAACAACCTTATAAGTGGTATTGGGCCTCACACTTATAAGTTATGCTTTTTTCCTTTCCCACAAGCAATGTGGAACTATTCCTAACATTCTCTCCCTCACACATTACTTGTGCACTTCTGAGGCCCAAGGAGATATTGGGAGCCTGGGCACTGATACCTCTGTTAGATCCAGACCCTGACACTCCGCCAAGTCCAACCAAGTTTACTCCCCAATCCCCAGGTCTTAAATAGGCTACACACCATACACATCTGAGCCTATGGGCTACCCTCTCAAGCAACAACCTTATAATGGGTTGGGCCTTCTCCCCCAAAAAAACTAATCCAATGGGTGGAGACTTTCTTACACTTATAAGTTGTGTTTTTTTTCTTTTTCATAAGCAATATGGGACTAGTCCCAACGGCACCATTGTGAGCACCTACAGGGCTACAGTGTCGCGTGGCGGTGAGTGGCTGCAAGAGGTGAGCGAGCTTGAGTGCAGTTCAGAGTATGGGGCTTGGAGGCTGCGCCAATGGCAGTGGTGGCCGGCCAAGCGATGAGTAGCGCGTGGGATGCGACAGGTGAGGTGGTTGATCGGCAGCGATGGTGAGCAAATATGACTCGGTTGTGGTTCGATTTTCCAATAAGATAGGTTTGATACTTGAAAAAAAAAATCTTGTAACGTTGATGAATTTTCTAAATTTTGTGTGATTTCTTATGAGACTTGTAAGAAACTCTTTCTGAGCTTATTCAAATGTTTGAAAATTTTGTTGAAACTTGCTAAAACATGTTGAAACTTGAAACTTTTGGTTGAAAATAGCTGAAACCTATTGAAACTTTTCGGCTGAAACTTGTTGAAATTTGAGTTCAAAAATGTAAAAATTGTTCGAACTTTGTCTTAAAATTTTCTTGAATTCTTCTCAAAACTTCTAGAAACACACGTAACTCACTGGAATATGAGACTTTTCAAATGGTTTATTGAAACTTGTTGAAACTGTATAAAACCTGTCGTTATACCGTTGCAATAGTATACTATTGTCTAGTCACTTATTTAATAGCTGCTTTTCTCAAGTCAAATCTTCGCTAGAGTGTTGCAATTTGGTCATGCGAAGGTACCCTTTAGGATGAGGAGCGAGCAGTCCATCTGCATTCGAACACTGGGTTCGACGTTGGTGCTCAACTGTTCCCTGGGCTAAAGTCCCAAGCAGGAAGAGTACATTACATATGTCGACGCTTCGTGAGATTCTGGCATCTGCTCTAGATTAGTCATATGCTAGGAACATATCCACATATATATGTGTGTGGGCATGCGTGTGAGTGCTTGTAGGGTGTATGTGAGTGCGCATGCGTCCTTCCTCATACTTGAAAAGGTATCCTTTAGTATATTAACCCATTCTCAATCGATCAGTCAACGTTAGCACGTAAGATTAGTTCCACGATAGCAACCCTTTGCTAACCACATACCCTAATCTATTTTTTAGGTGAATATATAAATTATATATAGTTCTTCCAAGACCGTTGGCCTTGATTGGTAGGGGTGAAAAGTATATGCAAATTATCTATATTATCTCTTTACCATATTTGACAGGATGCGAATATGCATGGTTTAGATTCTCCATCTGAATAACATTTTCTATCCTATTTGTATTTGCATTTGAATTCGTATAAAAAATATAGATGCGAATATGGTATAGACTTTTACCATCCCGAATGTTATTTTATCCGGACTATCTGTATTCGTATTCGTATTCGACAAAGCAATATGCGTATTTTATTACAATACGACTAATTAGTTGGATAAGTTTTTTAATTGAACTTAAATTCATGTTTCTTTAGGTGAAGTAAATGAATTAGAATGATTAAACATGATTGTACGAGGATAAAATGTCATTAATGTCTTCATAATATATAATTTATGAGAATATGTTGATCTGACCGAATTGAGTAGATATTCAATTCAAATTCATATCTGGCATTTGTCTGGTCCGTATTCGTATCCGATATTTGTTCGATTCGTATTTGAATCTGAGAATAAATATAGATGCGAATATGATTTGAGCACTATCCGGTCTGTATTTGATCCGTTTCACCCCTATTGGTTGGAACCATGGATCTATGTAGAAAATTGGAAGGAATTGTAATGTTTCATGCGAAAATTGCTGCGTTCCAGTGCCATTAACATATGCAGTGGTAAACGGGCGTGTACACTTTACAATAAAAGAAATTATGGCCCCCTTGCTGTCACTCAGGAGAAAAAAAGAGGCCCCTAGTGATACCCTCTTCACTTCCACATGCTTGGCTTGGATCATTGCACACCACCATTGACCATTATACCATTAGCCACAATCCCGTTCCCCAGCCAATAGGTTGAACTGTAAGTCACACGTCTGTGACCTAATTGGAAGTTCATCGATCAATTTGGCAGGTTGATAATCAAGTTCAGCTCACTTAGGATCAATACAAAAACGTCATAATCTAGCAACTATCTCATTGCAAGTCAACACTAACAGTCTCCTCCAGGTCACTACTACCACTTACATGTCTCTACTCTAGATGACACTGTTGCCCATCTTCATGTGTGTGAGTATTTTTGACTGCCTGTGGGCCCCAACACCGTATGATCCGCCTTGACACACGGATATATACAACCACAGCTGAGAACTGGCTACTGTAAGCACCCAACCTGTAAACATCTCTCGCAAAAAAAAAAGTAATTTGTAAAAAAAAAAGATTTGCTATGTAATAATCAGCTAATTTTTTTTATGATTTCAGTCAATCCCTAATATCTAGATGTGCTTGAATTCGTGCACAGCTTCTCCAGTGAAGATAGGCATATTTTCTCCCCTTTTTTTTTTTGCGTAAGTAATCTTCAACTTTTTTCCTTCCCTATTTGCAGGGTGCAAGCGAAGAGCACGGAGGAAGACAGGCAGGAATACGTATACACAGACATACATACACTTGATGAGCGCGCGAGAGGATATGCAGGAACAGCAAACGATATGAACTCGAGATCTGGATCTGCCGACGCGGCTGTGTGTCACGCGATCCTCGTGTGCGTGACAAACCCATAGAATATGGGTTGCTTTGGAAGCTTCTAATACGCAACTTGTGTTTCCCGCAGCAACCTAGAAGGTCAGTTGTGGACAAAAAAATATTATGCTTATTCAAAAGTATTTCAAAAGAATTAACTTGATTAAAATATAACCTAACGGCCAAACTATAGCTAAACTTACATTCAGAAGAACCCATGAAATCTCATTTGAATGCTTGAGTGCGGTCGTAACCCCAATATGTTAGCTGATGCATCTTTCCTTCTTCAGGGTTTGCTCTGTTGAAAATAAACAAGTTTGAGTACACTAAGTACTTAGTAAACCACAAAAGAAGGCTATTTAACTACCATGCAGGTGTTCGACTGGATAGAGTCATATGTTGTAATATAATAAGAATATATGCAAATTTACTGTTAAAGAACTTTGACCTTAAAATAGTATAACAATATTTAATTAACAGGGGGTTTTTTCATCCGCAATTTCCACATTAAAATCATCTAAATTCTACTTATACCTTGTTATAGGAGTCACCCATAAAACACAAATCCATTGACCGAAAGGACGACGTATTCAAATACCATTTCTTATATGCAGAGTTGCCTAACTTTACCCATAAGATATCTCAGACTTATAATGTCAAGTTGTAGACACGCAGCATGATAGTATGCAACTAAACTGAGACAACAAGGTCATTTCACTACTCTTTTCATTCTGGTCTCTTGTAACAACCTAATTTTGAGTTCCAAATAAACATACATGAATTTCAAAATTTTTGATGCGTGTTTAAAAAATTTCTAGAGCTTGGCTGCGGTTTAAGATTTTTAAAATAAAATTCGTGACACAATAGGCAAACAAAATTTCTAAAATTAAATTGGGTGCTGAGTATTTTTTCATTAAAATTTCATGTACAAATTCCCTAGGGAATTCAAATCAGAAATTCAAACTCAAATCAAACTGAAAATAAAGTTCAAATCCTAATTTAATACCCTCCAAGCCCATGGGCCGAATTTCGCCAGCCGGCCCAGTCCACATGCCTATTCTTCCCCGTGTCGCAGCCCAAGCCAATCGACCCAAGCGCCAACCACCCCGTGTCTCCCTTCTCTTGTACCACACTGCCATGTGGGGCCTAGATCCCACCTGTTAGCACTTTTTATCTTCTTCCTCATTCTCTTCTTCCTCACACGCGCTCGACCCTATCCATTTGTCTATTTTCGCGAGCCACAGAACTATGAAAGCCTCCTACCTCGAGCCAAGAGCGTCGTGGCTTTGTCTCGTCGCCGCGAGATCATCCATCAGCCATTGAAGCCTCTTTCTCCCTCTCTCTTGCCCTCTCTCAAGCTTGGTGCTCTAAGTCCCTAATGGCATCTGAGCCAATCTCTTCCTTCCCCGCTATAAAAGTAGAAGCCTCCCGTGTCACTAGACTCGCTTTGCTCACTCTTCTTCTTCCTCGCGTTCTCCCACTCTCTCTACCTTCGGTTGAAGCTAATCGTGCCAAGTTCTTCAAGTCCAGACACTGGCTTCCATTGCCAAATTCCTTCTCTCTGATGAGTCTTCAACCTCACCATTGTGCTTTCCGAGCTTGCCTCATCTTGGCCTACCCGGGCTTACTCTCTCATGCTCAATTGCCCCTAGGAGCACCGAATCTCAAAGAGCTTGCCGTGCACCATCCTCGCCATCGCTATTCACCATCAATCTCCTTCTCTATGCTATTCCACGATAAGCCTTTGTGTTCCCTTGCTATTCTAAGTAAAGCCAATGTCTTGAGATAGCTTAGCAAGCACCTAGCTCACCGTAGTTCTCCCTCACCGCTGCCCTTGTCATGCCATGCCTTGCCACCATGGAGAACATAGCTCGTCACCACCCCTGTAGCGCAAATGCATTCCCTAGCACTGTACTTTTACCCCCCAAAGCTAAATGTAGCCTTTAATTGGAGTTTCACGCTTGCCCACGCCATTGCCATGCTCGCCATCGCCAAGCTAGGCCAAGCTTAGCCATGGCCAAGCAAAGATAGAGGACGATGGTAGTCACTGACCGGTGGGCCCCGAGTGTAGAGATATTAGTGTGATCGATAGGTTAGTTAGCTTTTAATGACATAATTAAAATTAGTATCATATGTGGGCCCTAGAAAATTAGAATCTCTATTTAACCTGTGATTTAACCCATGACACACTAACATGCGGGCCCCATGTCCATTAACATGTCGCATGGACTAACCCTATGAACCACTGTCGCTGACCAACCCCTCGGGGTAATGACCGCATGGACCTAGTCTGCACGAGCCGTGACCCCACCTACCAGCCTCTCAAGGATTTCATTAAGAAAAATAATTAGAAAAGAAAACAAAACCCTCTGCCGACCCCACTTGTTAGCCACAGCAGCCTTTCCTTCAGAAAAATAATTCCAAAATAAAAAGAAAATCTGAATGGTCCCCACTTGTTAGAATTTTAGGAATTTTCTTTCTGTTTAAATTTTGAAAGACCATACTTTTTTTTTTATTTCAAATCCAATCCAGTTATTCTTGTTTCTAAATGCATATAAATTCAAATTATTTCCAACAGTATCAAAATCACAATTTTTGGAGTTTATTTGAATTTTTGTTTGAATGTTTGATTGAATGTGGATGATTTTGCGTGTATAGACTTCGATGCTTTGAACGCCCCCAACACTGGCGAACAAGATTCCACCTAAGCCACATTTGATCAAGGCTAGTTCTTAATTATAATTGATCATGCTGAACCAAGTTTTTAAATGCAATATTTTGCTTTCGAACCTAGATGCATGCTTATTATAGTAATTGCTAAAATGATATGTTAAAGGTTGAATGCCTAGTTACACCATGTCCTTGATACTAGTATTATCTTCCTTGATTATTGATTTTTTTTGCCTTGTTGCCCTATGATATTTACAAATAATAATAACTCTACCATTGATTGAACTTTAGTAGGCTATGGTTATGCTTAGAAATACTGTAGTGGTAAAATGAAATGCAGCACAAACAGTGCCAGCTGAACTTGAAAATATAATAATAATGGTAACATGGGTTACCACAGGAAACAGAAAAATGTTTTCTAAAAATGATGGAGACTCGAGCAAGGGGTTGGTTGGAGACAGGTGCAGGGATTGCATGTATTGGATTGATCATGCAGGAATTGCACATGTCATTTTTGGATGGATTGTGCAAGGATTGCACATGTCGTTTCTTGAATAGCTATGTAGGGATTGCATGAGCTTGTGTTTGTGATTCGTCTCGCCTGAGTCATTTAAGGACCAAATTCCTATGCTCATCTTTTCTACACACAAATCTTGCAACCACAAGTCTAGTTATGGGACAGATCTGGCCAACTAGTTTACTTAGCTTCATTGTGAATCATGCACAAATATTGGTTCATGAATTTCTAGATTTCTGTGATTGGTGGGAGTGCCCCGGGATGAGCACTACCCTTGTCGATTTGTCGAGAAGGGTCGTAGACTCCCTAACAATAGGGTCCATCATTGCAAACGTAGCCTATAGATGGGAATGTTCTGGGAGTAAGGTGTAACCAGAGATAAGAGCAGCCACTATCACCAGTGTTGAGGACTCCACCCTAGAGTGGGAGTAAGCACCGTAGCTAAGCATCGTAAAAGCCTTGTTATGTTTTTCTCAGTTGCATGTCTATGGAAGCATGTAGTGGCTGACATTATGAGTTAATCATATCTTATGGTAATATTGTACAACCTCCGCAGAGTGTTAGAAATCTATTCAAATAAACATGCCCTCAAACATGGGCAAAATTGTAGAAACATTACACTTGTGTAGTTTTGGTTGTGATAACCAACTTAAAATGGAAGTGGAAATGGAGGAATTTCTCTCTCACAAGTAATAGAAGTGAATGTGGAGTGATTTTGCTCTCGCTTAATGGAAGTGAAAGCGGAGTGATTTCGCTCTCACATTAACGGAAATGAAAGCGGAGTGATTTCGCTCTCATGATAAAATTTTAATCAAAAATTAATATTGATTTTAATGTCAAAATGGCTAGGTCATAGGTTTAGAATCTAACTAAACTAGTATATTTGGCAAATTTGCTTTATGCGAAAAGAGACATAAGACTTCGCTTGGATAAGCCTTGCATATAGTTATACCTAGGTACATTCTGCTATAAGGATTTGTTGAGTATCTTTGCACTCATTATTTCTTAATATTTGATTGTAGATGATGGAAGTGATGATCTGGTGTATGGGTTCACCCATGCCTCTGGCTATGACATGGAAGACGAATGCCAAGACTATGTTTAACCCCAGTTTATTTTATATGGCTAGATATGGAGGCTATTTTGGTTTACACATTATTCCGCTGCTTTACTCTGAACAATGCTATTTGGCCAGTAGGCTATTATGTGAAAATTGGTCATAAGATCTATTTATGATTGCCTATGCAATATGAAGTACCCTTTTATTTACTCGTATGTATGAATGTGATATCTACCAATGTTATTGTGTGAGCTAGTTACTGATTTAGGGACCAACTTAGAATACACATAAGATTCAAATTGTCAAATCGGGGTCCCCACAAAGGTGGTACCAGAACCATATCGACTATAGGATAAACTCTAGTTAGAATGGCCGTTAGTCCAAAGACTTGTTCTATGGAAAAATGCTAATTTATCCTAAGCAAAAACTTTGCAAAAAATATATAGTACTATTGCTATTTTCTCCTTCCCTCTTTCTTAGACTCTTGTTCTCATCCTACTTCTCTCTTAATTTTCAAAAAAATTGTTACTGATCTTTTCCACTCTACATTCTTTGTAGATGTCGAAGCCATGCAAGATCACTCATGGTGAGAAGGTCGGACTTTTGGTGGACAGCCTGGCAAACTTGCTGGGATATATATAGTATCAGAAGCGCATTTTTTTCAAGGGACACTGAATCTACATTGACACCCACGTTGAGTGGTGAGTGGAGGCCATCATCTATGGGAGAGATGGGGATGACACTCAGGCGTACCGCTTTCCAGCCCTGTACCAGAGGGGCAGCTTTGAGCTCAGAGTTTAGGATGTCGCTCAAGAGTTGGTCCACCATCTATGTGACATCTACGACAACGATATGCAAAGAGCACCATTCCACTACTACCCATCCTACCAAAACAACGAGACACTCATGCCCTTCTTCTTTGGTTCCGACGAGGATTGCCCCATGTTGACTCACCAGGTGGCACTGACCAAAGCCATGGATGCCATGTACCAAGGGACTTTGAAGGAACTACATTGGCTCCATGAGTTTGTAGCCCATATGCAAGAGGAGATGGGTGATCTTTGTTGGGAGCTCGACATTGCACGCAAATAGGATATGGAGGTGGAGTAGACCGATGAGTCTTCATCCTCCGAGGCCATTCCTTTGCAGTTACCACCCTGTCATCTCTGCAGCAACAGAGACTACCATCATCGCTTCCATCGCGACGGAGTGCCAGCCTACCCTAACGAACTTCTATGCCCCTAGACTTTCTCTCTAGGTAGCCTAGAGCCACAAATCAACTAGGAGGAGTCCAGGTAGTAGCAGATTAGGATGTGCCAACTCCAATACTGCACCACCACGACCAGTTTGCACAAGCTCCGCCACACCCACCTACGTACACTCCAGAGCAGAGCCAGTAGGGTTTTGGAGGATTCCTGGATGAGTAGGACTATCCCTTCTTAGGCAGTACCCGACCTATCGGATAGGTCACTAGAGCTCACTTTGTTGTATTTTGGATAGTAAGCTAGCATCTTTATTTCCCGCATGAACTTTAGAACCTTTGTAATGTTGTTTGTAATATATTGACTATCACATGAATTGCATGCCATCTAAGTGTATTATGCATGGCAGTCATGTAAGATGTATGTTATGCCATTATGTGTTTTCCTTCATTGAGTGTTAAGTTCTTTGTGGTCTTGTGTTACTAGAATTTCCCCCTAGATACCCTCTTCTCATAACTTCTAATTATCATCTATTTATATACCTTTAATAAAATGTAGGAGATCACCGCAACCAGACCATGCCACCACCACCAAATAACCCCACCATGGCTGACAATCATGGTCTACCAAACCCAGCTACTTGAAGTTCTCATTCAAAACGTAGCAGCAATAGGAGGAACCTCTAATTTGGGGAGTTCATGAGGACCAAACCTCCTACTTTCTCCAGACCTAAGGAACCGCTATATACAGACGATAGTATTCGTACCATCAAGATGAAATTAGAGATTGCTTGATGCACAGCCCACGAGAAGGTATTTTTGTGAGCCATTAGCTAGAAGGACCTACTGTAGACTGGTGGGACAATTTCAAGATAGCCCAGGAAGAAGGCCACGACATCACCTAGGATGAATTCATGGCCTCTTTCCATGACTTCTTCATCCCGTCGGGTCTAATGAGCTTAAAGAAAAAGGAATTTCATGAGTTGAAGCAAGGAAGCATGTCAGTACACGAGTACCTGACAATATTCAACCAACTTTCCTGTTATGCCCCTATGGACATAGATGATGGTGCGCTATGCCCCTACAGACATAGAGAATGACGAAGAGAAGTAGAAACAATTCCTAAAAGGCCTACGTGAAGGGATATCGTTACAACTATCCTTTCATGACTTCGTGAATTTCCAGCATCTGGTAGATGAACAACCACAAATGCCAGTTGGCTCACCAGGGACACTCACAAAGGACCCGAGTACCCCTGACCTCAGGTTGATTTACCCTAGTTGCACCCCATAGAGCACCATCTACTATACCACACCCCATCAACCCTGTATGCTGAACCCCTGTTCAAGGATCTCAGCAAAGGAGTAGCACTTCTACAACCAAAGTCACTTGTTACCATTGTGGAGACAAGGGATATTACGCCAACAAATGCCCCAAGAATCATAAAACCCCAGCTAGGACCAACACCGCAAGCACTCCAGCTAGAGTCCCAATGACCTGAGCAGCAGGCCGAACCGCTCAAGCAGCCAAACCTACACCAAACTTCGGAAGAGGCCATGTCAACCACATCACCGCAGAAGAAGCTCAGGAAATCTCGGATGTTATACTGGATATGTTCCTTGTCAAGTTAGTAGCAACTACGATATTATTTAATTTTGGAGCTTCGCATTCATTCGTTTCTAAGAATTTCATTAAGAGGCACCACATGCCCATCTTTCTGCTCAAAAATGATATTTAGGCCCATCTAGTCTTCCCCTAAACCAGAATCTAGATTAAGAGAGTAGCATTTCTAGCCAGCCTACTAGTATTGGATTCCCAAGCCCTGGATGTGACCTTAGGAATGGATAGGTTATCCCAACACCAACGCCAGATCTATTGTGCCCTCAGACTAGTTACCCTAGTAAATGCCCAAGGAATTCCAATGAAAGACACAACCAACCCTTCGCCTTAGAAGACCTTGGCAGTGAACAACATGAAGTGCGTTGGATTAGAAGAAGTACCCATTATAAGGGAATACCCCAATGTCTTTCCCAAAGACTTAACCAATATGCCGCCAGACAGAGATTTGGAATTTGTTATAGAATTGACACCTGGCACCGTGCCTATATCCAAAAGTTCATATCGTATGCCCGCCAATGAGATGGAAGGGCTAAAGAAGTAGATACGGGAGCTTCAGGATAAATGACTGGTGAAATCAAGCTCGTCTCCATAAAGGTCGCTAGTGCTATTTGTCAAGAAGGACAATAGCATGAGAATGTGTGTGGATTATCGCGCCCTCAATAAGGTCACCATAAAAAAATAAGTATCCTCTTCCCAGGATAGGTGATCTATTCAATCAACTAAAGGGAGCATGCGTGTTCTCCAAGATTGATCTACGATCAGTATACCATCAGCTGAAAATCAGACCAAAAGATATCCCCAAAATAGCATTCTCAACCAGATATGGATTATGTGAGTTTACTGTCATGTCATTTGGATTGATGAATACTCTGGCATATTTTATGAACTTGATGAACAAGCATTCATGGAATACCTAAACAAATTCGTGGTATTTTATGAACTTGATTAACAAAACATTCATGGAATACCTGAACAAATTCATGGTTGTTTTCATCACCGACATCCTCATTTATTTGAAGACCGAGGAAGAAAATGAAGAACACCTGAGACTCATTTTGGAGAAACTCAAGGAGCATAAGCTTTATGCCAAATTTAGTAAGTGTGAATTTTGGCTAAAATAAGTCACTTTCCTAGGACACGTTATGTCTGTAGGAAGAGTTATTGTAGACTCGTCCAAGGTAGAAGCCGTTCTTCATTGGAAGCCACCATCTTCCATTACTGAAGTTAGAAACTTTCTCGAATTAGCTGTTTACTACTGATGATTCATTAAAGGATTCTCTAAGATTACTCGAACCCTCACCCAACTCCTTAAGAAGGAAAAGAAGTTTGCTTGGACTGAGAGTTGCGAACAAGTTTTTAGGAGTTAAAAAAGATATTGACTTCTACCCCAATGCTAGTATTGCCAGATATCAAAAAGGATTTTGATATTTACTGTGATGCATTGAGACAGGGACTCGATGTGTACTGATACAGGAAGGTAAGGTAGATGTAAGAAGGTAAGGTAGTAGTTTACACATCTAGGCAGCTATGGCCACATGAAGAGAATTACCGAACTCATGGCTTAGAGTTAGCATTAGTGGTTCAACATTGAAGCTACAGATGCATTACCTTATTGGCAATTGCTGCAAGATCTATACCTACAATAAAAGTCTGAAGTACATCTTCACCTAGACAGATTTAAACCTAAGGTAAAGAATGTGGTTGGAATTAATCAAGAATTATGATCTCAGTATACACTACCACTCCGGTAAAGTCAATGTGGTAACAAATGCTTTAAGTAGAAAAGCCTATTGCAGCACCACCATCGTTAGAGACTGCCAACTAGAACTTCACGAGGTATTCAGATGGCTTAACCTAGAAATCATACACCAAGGCTTGTATCACCATGATGGAAGTCCAACCCTAGTTAGAAGCCCAGATTAGAGCAGCTCAGGAAGTTGACAAAGATGTCAAAAAGACCAAAGAGAACATAAAGAAAGGCCAAGCTCTAGACTTCACTATAGACGATAAAGACACCCTGTAGTTTGATAAACGTATTTATGTGCCTAACAACTAGGACCTCAAAACCCTAATTCGTAAGGAAGCACACAAATCCGCTTTCCAGTCACCCTGGAGGTACCAAGATGTACCTCGATCTGAAAGAAATATACTGGTGGCCTAGAATGAAAAAGGAGGTTGTCGAGTACGCAGCCATGTGTGACATATGCCATCAAGTTAAAGACGAACACCAAAGACCAGTCAGACTACTCCAACCATTAAGAATTCTATAATGGAAATGGGAAGAGGTAGGCATGGACTTTATCACTAGTTTACCCAAGACAAAGATAAGATATGATTTCATATGGGTCATAGTAGACAGGCTAACCAAAGGAGGTAGGCATGGACTTTATCACTAGTCAAATAGAACCCTTCAGCGGTGAAACTTTAGCGAGCGGAGTCAGGTTGGGTTGGTGCATTGTAAAGGCCTTGTAATAATCACTTAGTCACATATCTAAGAAAGCATGTGTTGGCCGATAGCATAATTTGATTATCTCTTATGGGTAAAACTGAACAACCTTTGTAGAGTGTAAAACTATTTGAATAGTCATGCCACGGTCAAGGGAGGACAAGGTGCGTCTTCACATGGTAGATTTATGGTTTTATTTTTTAAAATGAATTTTTGGGAATCTAGGAGTGGTTTGAGTTCTCAGGTGTTCATTCTGGTAGTTAGAGCTAATCAAGTTGATAGAAAATGATTTAGTGAAATTTGGCAGATAGATCCTTAATACTACTGTTGGTAGCTAAAACCTTCACTAGAAAAATATTTAGTTTCAATTATTACAATTAGTTTGCCAAATGAGTGCTTTGTACAAAAAATGAAAATTTTTGAACTATTGCTTTGTGCAAAAGAACCACATAAGCCTATTTTATTGAGCTTTACATCTAAATAATTGCATTTTTTTTTCAAGACTTGCAGAGTACTCTATATACCCACCTTTCAATCTATAAATTATCTCAGGGAATTATGAAGACACAGAAGGAGACTACGACTACTACGCATGTGACTTCAGTGAAGGATGTCCAGAGTACTAGGTTGTGCTTTTCTAGTCAATTGCCTGTGGCATATTGGTGGGAGCCATCTTTAGAGTTTTGTTTTGCTTTTGCTGCGTGTTTTTGTAAGTTTGAGAGGTCGTGCAACCTCAGTTGTAATAAGTGGTCATAAGGACAGTACTCTTTATTATTGTAATAAAGCATTGTTTGGTTATGTATTTATCACTGTCCAATTGTATGCACTAGTTTTGATCTGAGACTATTGTGGTAATACATAGAGGCTTCAGATCTAGGAAATCTGGTTCTGACAGAACGTGCTAGACTTCAAAACCAAAGAAATGTTTTTTTCTAGTTTTCGTACTTCTGCAAGATAAGATAACATCACAGTATTGAGCATTGATACTCTTTCCATGTTTGATTCACTACTAGTTGAGAATTGCCATTCACTAGTAGTCTGCGAATTCCGAGTACTTTAGCTGCTCAGAGCCCTGCCAGTAAACCTTCATACTCTACTACATTGTTTATAGCAAAAAAATTTAACTGAATGACATGTTTTATGGTTTCTCTAGTATGAGATATCAGAACTACCCCAACCCCTGAGCCTTTTATAGTCAAGGACCCATCGAAGTACATAGTCCATTGCTCGTTGTTTTCGTACTCGGGTTATTGGATAAGTTCAAGATTTGTGCACCGGCGATGAACTCTACTAAAGCCTAGGACTTAACTGATGTTCATGAAATGAAATCGAGATCAAACTCCCCCAAGTTCGATCGCCTATTTTGCTATACATCCTAATGATACCCTGTTTTAGAGAACTTGAGCTAGAGGATACCCGGTCAGCACCACAATTTTGTGGGCCTAAAAGTAATACATTAATTTCCTCGAAGTCACAAGGAGGGCATATAAGATTTTTTGCATTTCTGGATAATACTCTTTTGGTCCATATAAGATTTCGCTTACACAATATACCAGTCATTGGATATTGTCACTTTCAATGACTAGTACTGCACTGTCTGCTTGTGGTGTAGCAGCAAAGTATAAGAGCAAGGATTCTCTCGGTTTGGAGATGCTAAAACTAGGGCATTTATCAAGTATTTGTTAACTTCTTCAAAGGCATGATTGGCTTCTTTAGTCCATTTGAAACTTTCATGTTTTTGAAGAAGCTTAAAGAAAGGTAATTCTCTTTCTCTTAATCATACTATAAAATGACTTAATGCTGCCATACAGCCAGTTAGTTTTTGTACTTCTTTTTTTGTGATCGGGGGACACATCCGTTTGATTGTCACTATCTTCTCTGGATTAGCTTCAATCTCTCTAGTCGAAACTAGAAAATCAAGAAGCTTTCCAGAGAAAACTTTGAACACATATTTCTCTGGATTTAATTTAAGGTTGTCTTCTTAAGTTAGCAAAAGTTTCCTAACGGTCGGAGATATAGTCTCTGATGTTGACACTTTTTTACTACCAAGTCATCAACGTAGGCCTCTAAGTTCTCACCAATTTGTGGATTAAAGATTTTTTGCATTAACTTTTGAAAAGTAACACCAACATTTTTAGTTCAAACGGTATTTTCACAAAGCAAAAAGTTCTGTATGGTGTGATGAAGGAAGTTTTCTCTTACTTCCTACCAATTTATGGACTAAAGGTTTTTTATATTAACCTTTGAAAAGTAGCACTAGCATTTTTTAGTCTAAACGGTATTTTCACATAGCAGAAAGTTTTGTATGATGTGATGAATGAAGTTTTCTCTTCATCTTCTTTACTAATACTAATCTGCTGGTACGCATAATATGTATCTAAGAAGCTTAGTAACTCTTTATCGGAAGTAGAGTCAACAAGTTGATCGATGTGTGGAAGAGTAAATTATCGTTTGGGCAAGGTTTATTAAAATCTGTAAAATCTATATATATTCACTATTTTCCGTTACCTGTCTTAACTATTACAGGGTTAGTGAGCCAGTCGAAGTGGTCACTTCACGAATGAATCAGCCTTAAAGAGCTTATCGATCAAACAGCATGGTCGTTCAACAAACGATTTGTCCCCAGGCAAACGTGTGCCCATTAACAATGCAGCTGTCCTAGGCCCCAAGCTGGGCTGGACCGGTATTGGCTTGGCTTGTCTCTAATTGTGCAAACTCAAAAAAACTGCAATTTTGCAATAGCCAGTTATTTGTTTTTTGTTTATAGTTTATGATTTATGATTTTACTTAGATAAATAAGCAGGACAGTTTTTTCATCACCGTTTTGAAACGGTTTATCAAGACAGACATTTTAAAGTGGTTTATCGGTATTCGGTTTACTCATATAGGCCAAAAGCTATAACCTACAAACCAAAAAAAACACACCAAAGGCTTTAGGACTCAGAATGGTGAAAAGAAGCAGAAATCAGCAGGCAAGTTAAAAAGAAGCTTCAAATTTATCGTTGCGCATGCTACTGGCTCAATGTGTAGCAGTGCACTTATCTGTTTCATTGCTTTGTTAGTGGCAAATGATTTGAACTAATGTTTAAACTGCAACTGCTGATGCTGCTCTTATCCGTCTCTGCAGGACCTGCATCCTGAATGGAGTACAGCAGATAAGCTTAGATTTGAGTGGATTCCTCTGCACCAATCATATATGTAGCCCGGACTCCAATTAAAAATCCAGTTGCACAAATCACCAAGACCACATATATTTGTGTATTACGTACCCCGCTCCAATTCGATCACTGATGTGCACATCAATATGTCCCTGCCTCCATGACAGACTGCCTGGATTAATGCATAAGTGAACTAAAAATTAGAGCGCAAGAGAACAATCATATTGAGTGGTGTATAATGGCATACTTCTTGGATTAGTGCAGTTTGTGAACTAATAGGTAGAGCAAAACACGACAACACGATTGGGATGCAAGGTAAAAGGTTAGGTTTGGTGAGCACACGGGCATATCCCCACATATGTTAAATTTATGCACTTGACAAATTTCAGGTCCAAACTTTATATAACCTTCTAATACTACTAGCATGTGTTTGGTTCATGGGACTATGGGGGATAGGATGGGGCGGTCCTCATTCCAGAGCTGTTTGGTTCAGAGTCGAGTGGGATGGGAGATATCCCTCTCGGGAATATTCTGCGAATATACTCTCAAATTAGGGATGCTCCTGTCCTCCAGAAATGAGGGGATGGTGAGGGATGAGGTGGGACGAGTGGGCCCCACGAGCTGTTGCAATCCCAGAAAAAGAGGCTGACAGGTAGATCCCGCATGTCAGATTTGTCATCCCAAACCTTTTGTCTCTAAACCAAACAGAAAACAGGGACCGTCCTATCCCTTGCAACCAAACACGAAACAGGGTCGGTTCTATCCCTAAAAAATAGGTTAGATCCGTCCTGTCCCACCATGACTCTGAACCAAACACACGCTTAGTCAATAAGCAGTATTTAGTAGGTTGCCTAGAAAAACAAAATGAGTAGTACTTACAAGCCAGGCATCTTGCTAAAACAATATCTAATTCAGACCAATAGCTAGGTTAGAACTGAACAACAGAGAACAAACCCCTACAGTAACTACTCCACTGAACTGATGGCATCACTCTAGGCCATGGCCCCTAATAATTTGGTGTGTGATGCCTGTAAATTTTCAACTAGACTTGCACACTTGGAAATTAATTAATGACTTCATACCCTTCTTCACACTCGGACATCCTATCCCATCCTATAAATTGAAAGCTTTCTTACATTCACACAATCCCCAATTATCTCTCTTTCTATATATATTCATGGGAGCTCATGAATTTTCTTGCATGATATTGACCCGTCGTTTACTTCTTGCTTAGACCATCGCCATGGTCACCACATAAGTGTTGGGTCACAACTCACGAGGCCCCCAACACAACTACCAATCTAGCTAGTTAATTACTCTCTTCATCACCAAAAAATCCTTTTCGATCTAGATAGGTAGAGAAAGAGAGAATGCATATGATCACCAGATTACCCTTGGTTAAATACAGGACTGACCAAGTGACCATGGCTGGTACATTGCTGTTGGTGATCACTCTCGTTGCTCTTGGGGCCGGTCATGGTGATGCCTTCGACCCCAACCCTCTCCAAGACTTCTGCGTCGCCGACACAACTTCTAAAGGTACGTATCATGTCATGCTTGCTTTAATCCTTTTGTACTACTTAAACCTGTGAGTAAACATGATCATCGTCGTATTACGTCATGCATGCATGCAGTGCGCGTGAACGGGCTGCCGTGCAAGGACCCGGCAGCCGTCGTGCCGGACGACTTCTTCTTCGCCGGAGCGGACAAGCCGGGCGGCACGACGAGCCGGCGCTACGGGTTCTCGACCGCGTCCGTGCAGATCCCGGGCCTGAACACGCTCGGCGCCTCGCACGTCCGCGTCGACGTCTCGCCGGGGGCCGTCTTCCCGCCGCACTACCACCCCAGGGCGTCGGAGACGGCCGTGGTGCTGGAGGGCTCCGTCTACTTCGGCTTCGTCACCTCCTACCCGGACAACAAGCTCTTCGCCAAGGTGCTCCGCAAGGGCAACGTGTTCGCCGTGCCGCAGGGGCTCGTCCACTGTTGGAACTGGCCCAAGATCAAACACTAGAACGCGAGGATTTTTGTCAGGCGACGAAAACGCCCGGGCGACACAACGCCAATCTTTTTTTCTATTTTTTTCAACTCACTGAACACACACAGTTTACATGCATATTTATTAGCCAGTGCAATCAACTCATGCACACGTCCAGCCTGAGCAACCAATTCACGCGCACGTCCGCACGGGATTCTGGCGTAACCAACGCGCGGCTTCGATACGGCGCAACTAACGCCCGTAACTCACGCCTCGTCGCATGCCACACACACGCACTCAACGCGCACACGCAACGACCGCGTAACACACGCGTACACGCAACGACCTCTGCGTGGTTTATTCCAACAATCACCCCCTAAACCACGACACCCCCATGCGCCCGACCTACATGAGTGCTAGCTCGTTGTCGCCTTCGGCGAGCAGTGCTTTCTCCTTCCTCGGCTCACGGCAATCCCTGGAGAGGTGGCCACGTATGCCACAGTTGTAGCACCTTCCTCGCCTGGCACGGCGCGAACGTCTACTTGTCCCCGAGCTCATGCTGCTCGCGTCTTCGTCGTCATCGCTCCGGCCGCCGCCCTTTGCACGGCCGCTGTTCTTGACGAAGTCCATGCGCGCTCGCTGCCTCCCGTTGCCCTGACGCCGGCGCGCCTCCCACTGCTCCTCGGTGAGCAGCAATTGCCCGACGCCGTCCGCAATTGCCTCGGCGCCGCACCGATCTTCAGCAATTCGGAGTCGTCCAACCAGCTCTTCGAGCGACATCGTATTTAAGTCCATGAGCATCTCGATGGACACGGCGACTTGATTGTACTTCGCCGGCACCACGCGAAGCAGCTTCTTGACGACGCGCACCTCCTCGATGTTCTCCCCCAGCTCGCGCAATTCCGCAACGAGGGAGCCGAGACGCATGGCGAATTCGTCGATGGACTCACCAACGTTGAATGCCATATTCTCGAATTGCTTGAGGAGCTTCTGCGCGTTCGCCTCCTGCACGCGCTTGTCGCCCATCCGCATCGTCTTCACAGCCGCCCATGCCTCCTTGGCACTTTTCTTCACGACGAGACCCGAGCGCATCTCCGTCGGCACCGCGCGCAGGATGGCGGCCAACGCCAGCCGATCCTCGCGACGCTCGACGTCGCTCGTCTCCACGGCACGCCAGAGCCCGAGCGCCTCCAAGTTCACCTGCATCACCAACGCCCACTCGTGGTAATTGGCTCGCGTTAACACCGGGAACTCCACCGATCCGCTGGACTCCTTGATGACGCGCTCCACCATGACCTCACGTCGTGTGTTGCTACCGCCGGACTTCGGGTCGCCGACGCCCTTCGGAGACGATGGCGGCGTACGCTCATCACCGGCCATCAGCTTGCTGTCGAACTTCACCGGCTCTGATACCAAATGTTGGAACTGGCCCAAGATCAAACACTAGAACGCGAGGATTTTTGTCAGGCGACGAAAACGCCCGGTCGACACAACGCCAATCTTTTTTTTCTATTTTTTTTCAACTCACTGAACACACACAGTTTACATGCATATTTATTAGCCAGTGCAATCAACTCATGCACACGTCCAGCCTGAGCAACCAACTCACGCGCACGTCCGCACAGGATTCTGGCGTAACCAACGCGCGACTTCGATACGGCGCAACTAACGCCCGTAACTCACGCCTCGTCGCATGCCACACACACGCACTCAACGCGCACACGCAACGACCGCGTAACACACGCGTACACGCAACGACCTCTGCGTGGTTTATTCCAGTCCACTTCCTGTACAACAACGGCAGCGCGCCCGCCGCGCTGTACGCGACGCTCAGCAGCCAGAACCCCGGCCTGGTGCTCGTCGGCGACGCGCTCTTCGCTGCGGCCGTCCCGGACGATCTCCTCACCAAGACGCTCCTCACGGACAAGGGCACCGTCGAGAAGATCCGGGCCAACTTCCGGCGGTCGTGATTGGCGGCCACCATGCGTGTTCTTGTCTCCTTTTATTTTTCGTATTTTCTGCGTCGACATTAATCTGTGGCGTTTCTTTGCCGAATTGCGAAATAAATATATCTGCATGAATTGCGAATGAATCATGTGATGCCTGAAAAAGATGCTGCCGTGAGTACAAACAACTAGTCACTTTGACCACCTATTGGCCAACAAAATTATGTGAACACATTTGTTATATTTGTATATAATCTCTACTCCATAAAAGTTAGTGGTCATCGGTGTATTCTTTCTCAGCTCTCCGTAGCCATTCATTTTGACCGCGAACGATCCGGGCCATCCCCACGTGTGCTGCGTGCTCGTCCTATCCACCCTGAAGAACCGGCGAGTAAACAACGACGCCTCAAGCCCCAACTAGCCATGCCTCTAAGAGCAGGTACAATAAGGCTTAGTCAGCAGCCTATAGCAAATATAATATCAACCAAATCTTACGTGGCAGAGAGAGAAATGAAGAGAGAGAAGGAAGCTGGCTACTAAATTACAGCTAGCTATAGCACGTAAAAATATGCATTTCACTCTCTTACACGTGGGGCCAAATAGTTGTTGTAATATCTACCTTATTGTATGAACTATTTTTTTAAGACTATAGATAAAATAGATAAGTGTTATAATCACTAGTTGGCTATACTATTATCCTTCTCTAATAGATGGCTCCAATCTCCCACTAGCAATCTTATATGCTTTCCCTTTCGCCAATAGATCGCCCTCCTCTACTATCCCAGGAGAAAACAAAGACAAGAAAGGAATCCACTAACTCTCCCTTCCTATCTCGGCAGTCGCGGCATCGCTGGGGTAGATGGCTGGCAGGAGAGAGGGCCCCTGATGCGCGGCGGCGGGGGTGGGCAACTGCTATCGTGCGGGTCCTGCATCATGGCGGCAGTGGCCATCGGTGTTGCACTCAGTTGCGTCCACGCGTTCCTCTATCCTAACGGCCTCCTTTCCGGCTCCTTCGATTCCACCCTCCGTTGGCCTCGCCGGGTAGCCTCTTCCTCCCTTCTTCCTTGCCTTTTCGTTTGGTTATGTGGGAGGTGTGAGTCGAGGATTATTGGGGCTTGGGATGGGTTAGTACTAATCGTTGGTTTTGTGATATCTCACCAGCACCACCTCCTCACCCGCTGCCCTCCTCGTCGCATCCACCACCACCCCAGCCTTGTCCGTCTCCCCTATGGCCACCAAACGGCCGCACCACCTCGGTGACGACACGCCCTAGCGCTCCACGGCCATCAACATATCCAGAATCCGCCCCCTTCCACGCATCCACCACACCCTGGTCCTCTGCGTCTCCCAGGATGACTCATCTGCCTACGCCCTCGTCGTCATGAAGGTACGTCCTGGCTTGGCAAAGGCTTGGCTCCATTTCGAGTTGGTTTGGTCTGGTTGAGTGAGGGAGGCCTAATTCTGAGCTCGCTCTGCAGCATCCGAATCCAGTAGGGGAGGGGCTTGCCATGGAGGCAGTCGCAGAGGCGACCAGGCAGGAGTGCATTGTGCCTGGGCAGCAAGCACCACTTCGGCTACTGGGGCGCAAGGTACAGACAAATCCATCTTTTGGTCATAGTGTATTTGTTCTGCGATCGTTATGCATGTGTGATTGGCATAGCTATTAGTTATTGGATGGTGTGAAGGTTGCTTTGTGAGTGGACTTGTGGTTGGTTTCGCTCAATCCTACATCATGAATCATGATTGGGTAGTTTTGCTCAATTCTGCATCATGGCGCCTGAGTCCTGATGTTTACCAGTAGTCCCAATTGTTTAAATAAACAACAAAAATACTTGCAAATGAAGGCATAGCTGCAAAGATTTGGGATAAATGAGCTTATTTGTTTTGATTCTTGTATGATTATATACTAAATAACGATGCTATCCCGGTCTACCGTTGGTACTCAAAAGGTTTTTTTGTAGTTATTGTTCTCTTTGCCTAACACTTTTGTAGTTAGTAGATGCATCCTCTTTGAAGAAAGATGCAATTGAAGGAGTTGGCATCATGGTTGCGAGAGAGCTTACTGGAGGTAATGTTGTTGACTAAATTATGATTAAACATGAATGATGATTTCTCTTTCATTGCTAAATTAAATATTTCTATGTGCATTCTTGTGAAACTTGAAACTTCTAATAGTAATTTGTAATTCTGCGTGGCAGGAATCTACTTCGGCAAACATAGGGGTTTTGGAACCAATGACAAGGGGGAGGACACTGGCTTCAACACTGAAATATTGTTGTAGGCATCTATGCTTTGGAGAGAACAAGTAACTACACTAGCTTTTGAATTCCCTGACATTGAGCTCTCACATATGTATATTGATAATTCTGCAATGCAGCTTATTGGGAATCCTATGTTACTCGCTGGAGTCTTGCTGTTGGTGATAGCAAGATCCTTACTCTCATCGAGAGGATGACACTTGGGGATGGGGAAATTTTCTTGCTTATTTCTCACACAATGTCATGCCAACATGAGGGGTTGGGGATACAAATTTATAGGCTGCTAACCAGCCAAGCATATGCTAAGATGCTAGTCCTAGATGCTAGTCAAAAGCTGTCCTAAAGCTAGTCTAAGATGCTAGTCTAAACCTGTCCTAAAGCTAGTCTAAGATGCTAGTCTAAAGCTGTCCTAAAGCTCAAGATGCTAGTCTAAAGCTGCTGTACAAGAACCATGTGCCCACCCCACAAAGACCACAGTACAGGGACTTATTCATCATTCTCCCCCTAAGTCTTGTGCGTCGTCTTGTGGGAAAGTTGAACCATCCCGATCCTAGAGCAGAGCTCGAGGAATTTGACCCTCCCAAGAGGCTTGGTGAGCAGGTCCGCAAGCTGATATGTGGTGTTGATGTAGCTCGCCTTGATGCTGCCTTCATCCAAACAGCCTCGGATGAAGTGGTACTTCACCCGGATGTGCTTGCTCCGTTTGTGGAAAACGGGGTTCTTTGCCAGAGCCAGAGCGGACTTGCTGTCCACCCTGAGCGCCACCGCTTCAGTGTCTCTGCCGAGGAGATCACCAAGCAGTCGAGCGAGCCAGAGCGCCTGAGTCGAAGCGGTGGAAGCCGCTATGTACTCGGCCTCACAGCTGGACAGGGCCACAACCGCTGCTTGATCGATCGCCGGTGACGAGGCACTTGCCGAGGAAGAAGAGAATCCCGCTTGTGCTCTTCTTTGGTGTCGATGTCGCTGCGTGGTCGCTGCCGCTGTGCCGGCGAAGTGCGTCGCGCCGGGACACCTCGGGTAGTGCAAGCCATAGTCGGAGGTGCCCGCAACGTAGCGGAGGATCCTCTTCACGGCCTGCTGATGCTCCATCGTCGGTCGCTGCATGAACCGACTGACGTAGCCGACGGCGAACGCCAAATCTGGACGCGTGTGGACGAGATAGCGAAGACTGCCCACAATGCGCCGGTACTGCGTCGCGTCCACCTCCTCCGCCGTGCTCTCACGACTCGGCTTCGCCTCTCCTCCCAGGAGTGTGGGTGGGTTGCGATCGGTGAGCCCGCCCAGCTCGACGGTGCGCTTGGCGTAGGCGGTCTGACGAAGGGAGATGCCGGAGCTGTCCTGGTGGACCTCGATCCCCAGGTAGAAGGAGAGGAGCTCCAAGTCGCTCATCTGGAAGGCGGTCTTCATCTCCGCCTTGAACGCCTCGACCTCGGCCTCCTTGGAGCCGGTGATCACCAGGTCGTCGACGTAGACGCCCACCAGCAGGGCGTTGCCGCCTTTGCCCCGCCGGTAGACCGCAGCCTCATGTGCACTCTGCTGGAACCCCATTTGCTTGAGGTGGAGTCCAGCTTAGCGTTCGGGCTCGTGGTGCCGCCGCAAGCCGTGAGGGCCTTGCGCAGCAGAGAACCTGCCCTCCTTGCGGGGATGGCGAATCCCGCGGCCGACGGACGTAGGCCTCCTCCTTCAAGTCGCCGTTGAGGAAGGCGAACTTGGCGTCCATGTGATGGACGCGCCAATCCTCTGGGCTGCAAGTGCGAGGAGAAGACGAACGGACTCCATGCGCGCGACGGGTGCGGCGTCATCGGTCGACCCTCTCTGCCGCACGAAGCCTCGTGCCACCAAGCGAGCCTTGTGCTTGGCGATGGCGCCGGCTTCATCCCGCTTCGGCTTGAACACCCACTTAAGGGTGATCACGCGGTGGCCGGCGAAAGATCCGCCGGCTCCCACGTCGGTTCCGCGCGACGCGGCGTCCATCTCTGCTTCATCACGACACGCCACGCCGCGTCTCCCTCCGCCTCGGCGAAGGCGGGGCTCGCCGTCGTCGCGACGCCAAGTGCGCTCCGCTCGTCGTCGGCTGCGCCGATCCGAGGACGGCAGCTCGCGAGATGTTGTCCATGGTACGATAGCGCAGAGGCTCGTCGTGGACCGAAGCTGTTGGGGCCGATCTCGGTGGTGTGGCCGCCGGTGAAGGAGAGTGGTGAGCCGGTGCGGGAGAGCGTGGAGTGGCCGGTGGTGAAGAGTGAGGCGTAGCCGGTGCCGAAGGTGGTGGAGCACTCGCCGGAGCTGGTGGCGAGCAAGGTGTCGAGGTGGACGAGCTCGGTGAAGACGAGCTGCTAGCTCCCCCGGCTCTCTCGAAGTGGACGTAGTCGACAACAAAGTTCCTGAGAGTCAAAGTCGAACCGTCGTCCACCGCCTTGTCCCACGTCCAGCCTCGCCCTTCATCGAACACAACGTCATGCGAGATGCGGACGCGCTGTGTGACAGGGTCGAGGATGCGGTAGGCCTTCGAGCCTTCCGCGTAGCCGATGAACACTCCCGGAGTGCTCCTGTCGTCGAGCTTACCGATGTGGCCAAGCTCCTTGGCGAACGCAAGGGAGCCGAAGACCCGCAAGTGGGAGACCGCCGGCTTGCGCCCATGCCAAGCCTCGTACGGCGTCCTGCCGTCGAGCGCCTTGGTAGGCGAGCGGTTGAGGATGTAGATGGCCGTCACCACCGCCTCTCCCCAGAAGACAGCCGGCATCCCCCTTTGCTTGAGGAGAGCCCGAGCCATCCCCACAACCGTCTGGTTGCGCCGCTCGACGACGCCGTTCTGCTGCGGGCTGTACGGCGCGGAGTAGTGGCGCGAATGCCCTCATCGGCAGCGATGCGACGCGAATTCAGCCACCGTGAATTCGCCGCCGTTGTTCGTGGCGCAAAGACGCGCAGCTTGCGGCCGCACTCTGCCTCTGCAGCAGCCTGCGTGCGCCTGATGGCGTCCGCAGCCTCTCCCTTGCTGCCGAGGACCATCACCCACATGTAGCGGGAGAGGTCGTCGACGAGCAGCAGGAAGTAGCGTCGTCCTCGGTGTGGCGGTGTCACGGGCCACACAAATCCCCATGCACGAGCTCGAGCCTCTCCTTGGCTCGGAAACTCGCCCACCGGGAAAGGAGTCGCCTCGCCGTCAACACGTGAGCGTCGCAGAACCGCTCCACATGGTCAAGGCACGGCAGGCCTCGCACCATTTCCGTGGCACCGAGCCGCCGGGGCCTCGAAGTGAAAGGTGCCCAAAGCGCTCGTGCCGCGCACGCCTCGTCGTCCCGACGAGCAGCGAGACAGAGGGGTTGTGCCACCTGCATGTGAAGAATGTAGAGTCGATTTGCGCCTCTGGTTACCTTGGCAAGAAGGCGGCGGCGAAGATCCCAAATCCGCAGCACCCCGTGCTCGATCTCGACACGCGAGCCGTTCTCATCCAGCTGTCCCAAGCTGATGATGGAGTTCCGCAGATCGGGGATGTAGTAGACGTCGGTGAGCAGCCTGTGCTCACTAGACACGGTGGTGAAGATGACGGAGCCGACGCCCTTGATTTCCACACCGGAGGCGTCCCCAAACTTGACGGAGCCTCGAACGCTAGAGTCAAACTCGGCGAAGAACTCCCGTCGACCGGTCATGTGATGGGTGGCGCCGGTGTCGAGGCACCACCCGTCAGTCTTGTCGTTGCCGGAGCCGTAGCCGAGGAGGGTGCGTGCTTTTGGCTCGTCAAGGTGGAGGAGAGCCCGCGTGGCGGTGCCGCGGAGGTAGTTCGATGCTCGCATGAGCAATGAGCGAGCCGGCTGCTCCTCCTCCTCCGCCGCGCGGCGTGGGCTGGCCGCGTCGTGGTCGCCGACAATCCTCGCCCAATGACCAAGCTTGCCGCAGTTGTGGCAAGAGTCGTCTCGTGCCGGCTTTGCTTGCCGGTGGCGCGCCGGCGCCGCCCACGGTCATCACCTCGACGTCCTCGCGCCCTGCTCGGGCGTCTTTGCGCGGCTTGCCGTGCTTGCCGCGCTGCGGCGCGCTGTCGTGGAAGAAGACTCCCCTTCTTCCTCGTCACCTTGGCCGCGCAGCCCACCGCTCCCGAGTGAGGAGGAGCTTCCGCCAATGGTGACGGGTCCCGAGAGGCGCGTGGCTCATCATCAACGACCTTGAGGCGACCCAACGCCTCGATCGTCATCGTGGAGAGGTCCAGCAGAGACTCGATCGGCGAGCCATCCGCTTGTACTTCTCGGGACGCAGCGGAAGAACTTCTCCGCAGCTCTCTCTTCGCCGTAGGTGTCGCCACCGAACGCACCAACTTCGCAGCAGAGTGTTGAGGCGAGAGCAAAGTCATCAACGTCCTCACCGGCTTGAAGGCCGGTTCTCCCACTCCGTGCGTAGTGCCCGCAATGTAGACTTGCGGGCGCGGTCGGTGCCGGCGCGTCTTTGCGGCGATGGCGTCCCAAGCCTCTTTGGCGATCCGCTTGTTGGTAGCGAAGCGCATCTCGGGCGGGGCTGCGGCGATGAGCATCCAGCGCCGTCGATCTGGTCGTAGTCGGCGTCGCCGTCGGATCGCATCCCACATATGCCGCACACGGAGCTTTACCCTCATCACCGCAGCCCACTCGACATAGTTGGTCTTGGTGAGGTAGGCCACCGCCGCCGGGCCGGCGTCCTCGACGCGACTGGTACTCGTGGTGACCACGGTATCAACCGGGAGAGAGAGCGCGTCGCTGTGAAGGCTGCACTCTCCGTCGACCCGCACGCGCGCCGCCGCACGCCTCCTCGAGGCGCCACCGGCGCGTCGCGCGCTGTCTGGCTGCCGCCGTGCTCGTGGCGTCGCGCGGCTGCCGCCATCGCGCTTCGCCCTCGCCGCCTCCGGCGGCTCAAGATCGCGTCGGCGCCATCATCGCAGAGATGGAGCTGCTGTTCTTTGCCGCATGAACCTTGACCTCGGCCTGCCGCCGCGCTGCATCTGCCGCCGCCGCTTCCACCTCCGCTCGGCTGCCGCCGCCGCCAGCGCCCTTTCGCCGCGCAGCGTCTCTGCCGCCGCCGCTTCGCGCGCTGCTGCTGCTTGGCGAGCTCGGCCGTCACGACGCCGCGCTCGCGTGCTCGGCGGCCGAGCCGAGCGCCTGCGGACATGGCGCGCTACGGGGGCTGTTGCGTGGAGAGAGGGCTGCCGACGAGTGTTGCCGTCTCGAGAGAGGAGGGGACGGCCGAGCTGCCGCTGCTACGGTGGGCTGCTGCGAGGCTGGAGAAGGAGATGAGCAGGAGATGCTCAGGCTACAGGATAGTATAGCTCTGATACCTACTAGCTACTTTGTATGTTTCTGTCAAACAAAAAATAAAATGCTTATTAGCTTCATATTGTCTACTTGAAGACTGTAGAGTCATAGAAGGCAGTTGCTGCTATGAAGTGATAGCCCTTGATACTTTAGGTATAACCCTATGATTTGGGATGGCCAAAAGCGTACTCGGATTTGAACCTGCCAAAAATCAACATGGCCCCTAGAGTGTGGTTTCATTTGCTTGCCCTTGTTTTTTATAGGAACTCAGCGGATGAGTTACCTATTTTTTTTCCCATTCGTTGCTTATCGGACAGATTTCCTATTGACATATATCTCTACTAATAATATTTGATGCAAAGTTATGAGTTTCTGTTGCAATACACAAACATCTTACTAGTAATTTCATAATATGTCACTTTATAAAGTTATGTAAACATGTTATAGTAAAGTTGCATTGTTGGGACTGTTTAAAATAATAAGAACGGGTTTGTTGTTTCTAAATTGCTTGATTTTTTTTAACTCAAGTTGACTTTCTTTGCTTTTGGATTAGTTTTGGGATGTGTTCGTGTTTGATTGTAGATCAATCAAATTGTTTAAAAATATGACATATATTTAAGAAAGTATAAGTCACTTCACTTTTGGATTAGTTTTGAGATGTGTATGTATTGGCTAATACATCAATCAAATTGTTTAAAAATATGGCATATACTTAAGAAAGTATCAAGTCACTTTAGGTTGCTGTTGTCTCCCGCGACCTTGCACACCCTTGCCTTCAAGTTTGGAAATTTGTAGCACTGTTTGCCCTAAAAATACCAAATATAACTTGGTAAGCGAAAATTTTCATTTTTGGCTCTCTATGCGACCGCGGGACTACGAGGTGATAACTTGTGTTAGTCGTGCGGTCCGGGACCACACGACTAGCACTATAGCTTAATCATGCGGTTCGAGACCGCACGATTAAACTGTAGCATGCAGTGGTGCAGTCCACGTGCGCATGAATTTGGGGAGAAATGCGGTGCCCGAGCGCATGACTTTACCGAGATTCCTACCCACGTATAGAGCTCCCGACTGCGCTTTGCCTCCTGTCCAATCCTACAGCTGGCTTAATCATGCGGTTGTGGACCGCACGATCACTGTAGCTGGTTTAATCGTG
This sequence comes from Dendrocalamus sinicus, assembly GCA_036346575.1. NCBI lineage: Eukaryota > Viridiplantae > Streptophyta > Magnoliopsida > Poales > Poaceae > Dendrocalamus > Dendrocalamus sinicus. The sequence continues at coordinate 4,629,771 of CM070653.1, read as the reverse complement.
CGGTCGGGAACCGCACGACCACTGTAGCTCTTATTCGTGCGGTTCGAGACCGCACGACTATCACATGCCACTTTCTCGTGAACGTGAGGTCAGGAAGAGAGCTATATATGGGATTTCGGTGGTCAGAGAGCTATATTGGTATTAATATGGGGAACAGTGCCAAATTTATCCAAAATTCCTTGGTTGCGGCGTCGCCAGCGTGGCCGCGCGGACACGACAGATATTTACTCAACTCAGTCACTATTATTTGCTGGGTCGGTCTATTTGGAACCTAGCAAGTTCAATTCCTGTAGGAATTCCACCGGATTTCAGCGTTTTAAACGAGGCACTTTAGTCTTTATTTGTATAAGTACTGTACTATCGCATCTATTTTTTATAGGGTAACAAAAAAAATGATTTCAAAATGAAAAAAATATTGCAACTATTTTTTACTCTTTGGTCTTTGTCTGTATAAATCACCCCAATGTTACTGCCCAGAAAAATGCACGGTGAACCTCTTCGGTTTTTGTCCTTGCACTGTTGACATTTCCATAGTCAGCCGTCTAAAATCCAAGTAGTTTAACAATCAGCAGGGTTGTAGGGACCCGGATTTGGTAATTTGGATTTTCTGTGCATTCTAAAATAGTTCTTAGATCAGTAGCTAACTCACACAATACAACAATGATAAGTATCACATCCATATATATGTATAAATAAGATAGTAACGAAGTGTAAGCGGACTAGATAGCCTAAGTCTTACATCATAGGCCTTATACAAATAAAGTCTTACAATGAAAAAACACATAGTAGGCGAGACTCTTAGAATATGCCTACAGATAATCGACTAGGGTATGCGACCTAGTATTTAGCGGCGTCTTCATCCTTTGATGGATGGTAACAAATGTTCACTGGAAAATCATTTCTTAAACATTGAATTCATATAGTTGAGCAACAATATGTACAAAAATACTCAACAAGTCCTTATATCAAGATACAAGTGTGTATAAACACACACATATACATATATGTATGTATATGCAAGACTTAGTCAAGAGAAAGTCTTATGTTTATTTTAGTATAAAGCTAGTTTATTAAATATCACGCTATAGCTAGTTTTCAAACTTATGGTTTAGCCATTTCAACTTAAAAGCAAAATGAAACTAGCCAGGGCATGATCGTAAATTCAGCTGGTACGGCTGAGGGATCGGTTACGCGTGGGGTTAGCAGATGTAGCACTAGCCGGCTAGCACGATGGATCGCCGTCCATCCATGCAACCTACATTACAACAGCGCCAATCCTATCCGATTGTGCCGTACCCACGTTGTGCATGGCACTCAAAACACGGTAGGATCCGGAGAGAGAGACAGGGCCCCGGCAGTGGGAGGGAGAGAGGGTCGTTTCTACTGCACACCACGTTTCCATACCGGTGGCTACCACACTCATCTGCCTTAATCAATCTGGGTGGGACCACACGTGCGTACTACTTGTTGCATACGCCTATATTTTTCCCGAATTTTTTGTACAAATAATTTATTTTTTATTTAAAATTATAGAAATATACTCGTGTCAACAGTTTTTATACAAATAGACTCCAGTCGCCTAATGGGGGGCGACTAGAGTCAATCGCCCAATGGCCAGGCAACAGGCTCCAGTCGCCCGACCCTCGGGCAACTGGAACCACTCGCCCCACCATTGGGCGACTTGATGGGCAGTCGCCCACTGTCTCTTGTAAATTTTTTACATTTTGTCAATTTTGTAGTTTATAACTAGAAAATAATCTGGTGGATTTGTAATAGAAGTTTATGTTCATTGTATGTTGTAGATGCATAACAAAATTTGGGAAATTTTTTTAACAACAATTGAGCTTAGAACGATCGCTACATATAGGGCTGGACGAAAAACTCGAAGCTCGTTAGCTCGCTCGGCTCGTGGCTGGCTCGGCTCGTTAGGATAACGAGCCGAGCCGAGCCAAGATTTTAGCTCGTTAGCTATAACGAGCCAACTCGAGCTGACTCGCGAGCCGCCACGAGCCAAACGAGCCATACTTCCAGAATTTAGATATGCATATGCTGCTTTCATGGACCTAATTTGTAATCTATTGCATGTGTTAATGTGTAAATTTGTACTCTATTGTACCCAAACGAGCCATGCATGTGTTAATTTGTACTCTATTGTACCCAAACGAGCCAAACGAGCTAAACGAGCCAAACGAGCCATGCTTCCATGCATGAATATATGATGGAGACATTTTTTGGCCCTGGCTCACGAGCCAAACGAGCTAACTCGAGCTTTTTACGAGCCGAGCCGAGCTAGCTTTTTAGCTCGTTAGTTATAACGAGCCAGCTCGAGCCAGCTCGTTATCCTACCGAGCCAGACCGAGCCGAGCCGAGCCGAGCCAGCTCGTTATCCAGCCCTAGCTACATACGATGGTAAGTGATATTGTAATGTTACTGGGAATTCGTATACGGAGAAAATCGGTATGTTAATATTGTTAGATGACTTGCTAAAAGACGAGATAATAAGCTTGTCTGAATTTAAATAGACTTCATAATACAGTTGGGAGTAATATGTCGCGTACTTTTTTATTACATGCATAACATATAGCATCATGTGCGACTAACCTACCCAACTGCTCGTACAACCTACTGTGTGGACTAGGGCCATTTTCCCTTCCTTGCCAGCTCGATGTTAAACTCATCGGTGACCTCTTTTGCCTTGGTCGTCATTTCCCTCTTTCTTTCATGCTCCCTCTCGTGAGCCTCCCGCTCCCTATGTGTGCACGCCTCGAGATGAACTTTCGTCTCGCGTTGTATACGCAGGGTTTGCTCGTTCTTGCGGTGCTCCTCCTCCCGGATCTCCGATGACCTTGTGACATTCCACTCCTCGAAGTCGAGGGCCCATTGGTTCTCAGGGTGGATCTCAAGATCGATCCATTTGCGGTAGCCACATAGGGGTTCCAGGAACTGTAAATACAGGGGAGTGGTTGTTAGTGTGCGCTGTGAAGGAGAAAAGGTAGGGGGAAACGGTGCACCTGATCCTTACCGGCTGTCGATAAGTTGCGGTGTCTAGACGGCGGTTGGGGTAGTCACTGGAATAGTTTGCGCAACCCCAGTAATGCATACCTAGGCTGATGCGGTGCTTAGACTTGAAGAACTTGCACGTGTCCCCGCACCAACAAATGGGGGTGTCTCCCCCTCAGGTAGGAGTTGCGGCGAACGTTCAGCGGGAACGTTCGGGATGGGGTTGTTACTATGGGGCCTGTCATTGCAAGGAGCTTACCTCGTAGCACGCTGGGCTTGTTCTGCCCAGGCCGTAGCAGCTCTTATTTTCTCATCACGAGCGGCAGCTGACCGTGCTAGGTCGTGAGTCTCCTCCCATTGTTTCTTCTGCATTTCGTCCAGCCTGGTGTGGTGAAGGAAGCGTGGTGTAGTGTGCGGTTTGGTTGCACAGTATTCTCTGAGAAATCTCCTCGACCTCATTTTATAGTGTGCAAAGCTGGTAAAGTTGGGCCGTGAGGTCTTGTCGCTGCAGAAAGCTGGCGCGTGCGGTCATGTCGCTGCGCAAAGCTATCGTGTTCAGTCTTATCACTACGCAAAGCTGGGCCATGCTATCATGTCACTGTGAAAAGTTGCATCGTCATGTCATGTCACTGAGGAAAGCTAGCACATTCGGTCTTCTCACTGCGCAAAGCTGGGCCATGCTGTCATGTCACTGTGAAAAGCTGCATCGTCATGTCATGTCACTGAGGAAAGTTGGCACGTTCGGTCTTCTCACAATGCAAAGCTGGGCTGTGCTGTCATGTCACTATGAAAAGCTGCGTCGTCATGTCATGTCACTGAGGAAAGCTAGCACATTCGGTCTTCTCACTGCGCAAAGCTGGGCCATGCTGTCATGTCACTGTGAAAAGCTGCATCGTCATGTCATGTCACTGAGGAAAGTTGGCACATTCGGTCTTCTCACAATGCAAAGCTGGGCTGTGCTGTCATGTCACTATGAAAAGCTGCGTCGTTATGTCATGTCACTGAGGAAAGCTGGTGTGTTCGGTCTTCTCACTGCACAAAACTAGGCCATGCTGTCATGTCATTGCGAAAAGCTGCGTCGTCATGTCATGTTACTGAGGAAAGTTGGCACGTTCGGTCTTCTTACTGCGTAAAGCTGGGCCGTGCTATCATGTCACTGCGAAAAGTTGCATCATCATGTCATGTCATTGAGGAAAGCTGGCCCGTGCGGTCTTCTCACTGCACAAAGCTGGCACGCCCAGTGTTCTCACTGCGCAAAGCTGGGTCGTCATGTCATGTCACTAGGCAAATATGGCCCGAAGTTACGCTATAAAATGAATGGACGAGGTGGTGCAGTTTGGAAGAACTATCTTCTCCATCGTAGAGTAAGCCACTATGACAGACGCCGAGGGGTCAGTTGAATATGGGTCACAGTCCTGATTGTCATCCTGCAACCTATCCTCATCGAAAGCACAGTCTACAACCGGCATATCGTTGTCTCCCTCGACGATGTCATAACTACCTTCTTGTGTAATCTTCTCTTCACCGTGACTAGTCCAACATTTGTATCCCTTTGTAAAACCCCTTCGAATCAAGCGAGCTTCGATCTACGCTGAGTTGCTAAATATCTTTAGATTATCACTATAAATGCATAGACAGTACATATATTCTATCCTCTTCTTCAACATATCCAGCTCGACTACTCTTCTAAAAGCAGACATGCTATTAATGTACTGTTCACTCACATGATTCTCAACGTACATCTAGCTTTGATCCATCTATACTACACATGTAACAAATGGATGTCAGATTGGATTATTAGCGCTACTATAACAAATCAGACTAGCTACTTAATTACACACATCTATATTAGATAGGTAGCTAGCTAGCCACATATTCATGAAACAATAATATTAAGCAAGAATATGTTGAAGTAAACTAGGAGTACTTACCCATTCTAAAATTGAGCAAAGTACCATTATCTTTCTAAACCTACCTAGCTAGCTAGATCTAAACAAAAATTTAGCTCTCATCTCTCTCTCTCTATTACAAGGCATATAAGCTATTAAAAGCAATTGAGTATTAACCTTTGATCACCAAGAATACGTATATAGATTTACAAGCAATATGTTTTCACCAAACTCTCCAAAGCCGACCGCCTCACTCCACCAATGCAGCGCAATGAAGATAGATCTGTGTCGAGACCACGTACGCCAGCTATTTAATAGCACAAATTATCCTAGATGGTTCCAACCACAAACCGTCTATGATACGACACTATCGCAGACGGTTCGTATTAATAACCGTTTGTGATAATTCACAGACGGTTATTCATACAAACCATCTGTGATGTTCGTAATATCATGGATAGTTTGTTATAAGAACCTCTTGTGATAATGCTCATATCAGAGACTGTTTTTTTATAGAAGCCGTGTATGATGTCCGCAACTTTTACAGACAGTTATTAATATGAACTGTCTATGATGTATCAATTATCACAGATGGTTCGTGTTAATAACCATTTGTGAAAATATTACAGATGGTTGTTAGTATAAATTGGCTGTGATAGTTTAAGTATAGACGATTCTCTATAAACCACCTGTGATGTAGCCGTCAAGTGTAGCCTTTTTTGTAGTGGTGCTAGTGTATGTGATCCTGGTGTTGTGTTTCAACATCTGGTATCAGAGCTGAGCAGTCGCAAATAGGTTACGACTACTGAGATCAGAGTTTGGAGTGCATGTGTAAGTTGCTTCCACGTGCTCGTGTGTAGGGGCAAAATCCCAACAGAACCTCTCCCTGATCTGACGCAAGATCAGTCTGATTGTCCAGCGTCCTGGTTTGATTGATACCATGATCAATTTTTTAGTTGGAAATCTAATCAAAAATTTTTAGGCCATTGGATATAGATGAACACCCCAGATCTTTCCCTCTTCCCTGCGCCGAAGAGTGCATCCCCATGCCTGACCCTAAATCACTAGATCGCGAGTCACTGAATCGGTTGCGCTTCGCACCGGGACTCACACACACCTCCAAATAGATCCAATCCACACAGCAGACGTTCGAGCCCCACTCGCTTGGCGCTTGCGAGCAGTGGAGCTGGCCATGGGTTACGCACGCAAGCTCGAATGATATCGATTCCACTACTACAGAAAGCCTCATAGTAGACGCCTCATCACATACGGTTTTGTGAAACCGTCTCTGATTAACACTATTACAGACGGTTGTAATTTGGAGGCCGTCTGTGGTATTTGTGGTTGGAAAAAGGAGTATCACAGACGGTTCTTACCTCTGAACCGTCGGTGATAATGGAATATCATAGACGGATAAAAACCGTCTATGATATTCCAAATTATCACAGACGGTTTTTAAACATAAACTGTCTATGATACTCCTTTTTCCCGCCACAAACACCACAGACGGCCTCCAAATTAAAAGTCCGACAAACAGAGATTCCCAGATTTTAATTCAAGACAGATTTAATTCATTACAAAAGTTTGACAAACAGAGATTCCCAGATTTTAATTCAAGGCAAATTTAATTTATTACAAATCTAAGAGAAAAAGAGATTCCCAGATTTTAATCTTCTGGGCTTCATATGCTTCTTCTTCAACTTCTGGAGTTGGAGGATCAGTCGCTGAGTTCTCGAATATCGTGAAGATTGCCCTTGCCCTCTCCACTTCCTCCTCTAGCCTGGGTAAATCATTAGCATGACCCATAATCTCAAAGAGGATGCCATGAAAATCTTCAACATAATCGGCCGATTCTGCTTGATCGGAAAGATTATCTATCACACTCTACACTTCCGCAAGAGCTTCCTCCGCTTTGTGGACATTACAGAGAAGAACAAGGCTGAGGGCGGTTTCCTTTTCGTGAGCAGCAACGAGACACCTCCGTCGACGGCGGATGATGAGGTCTAGTTGACGGACGATATTGGAAGCGAGTCGAGGAAGGAGAGCAGGGCGTGAGCGGAGGAGCTGCTCCAGACGTAAATTGTTGGCCGCCTGTGTAAAGTTGCGGCTGAACAACTCATGATGGATAGATGAGAGGAAGGAGATGAGCAAAATTTTAGATGTCATTGTTGAGAAATGTGGTGATGATCGAAGAAGATGAGGGCGGGAGAGGACAGTTTAGATCGAAGAAATGGAATAGTGCGTGCAAATATAAGCATTATCACAAACGGTTCATATTCGAAACCACCAGTGACGCTTCGTTAACCGCTGTCTCTTAATTAATATCACAGACCATGACGCTTCGTATATAACCTCCGTCTCATACATTACTGCCTTATCCCGATCTGCCTCCCCGAAGCGTCTGTGACATGAAGCTTATGACAGACGGTTTTTTTATAAAAAACCGTCTGTGGTAATATTTATCACAGACGGTTTTAATTAAAAACCCGTCTGTGATAAGCTGGTTATCACAGATAGTTTTTAATTAAAAATTATCTGTGATATGGCTAAGGCATTTATTGCGCTACTCAGGCCGCATCTGTCTTCATTTCGATCCAGATCTAGCCACTGCTGCGCACTTTTTCACTCGGGAGGAAGCTAGGCGATTTCAGGCCAGTCAATTTGGTAGGAAGATGCAGAGATTGAGCTTTGAAGATTCAGACTTTCCTAGTTGCTCTAGATATGGTTAGTAATGAAATTTATTTTTTCTTTAATTGCATTACAATTTAGGTCTAAGTAATCCATGAGTGGTTATTGAAGATGGTTAATTTGCAAAATTGTTGGTTATATAATAGCTGTTGTGTTTGTAATATGAATTGTGCTAGCAAATTAAGTCTCAATATAATAAATGTGGCCAGTATATATGTAGTTATAATTAGTTAATCTAGATTTTAATACTAAGTTGTTATATATGTACGTAACGTAAGACCGAAGCTGGATGTATGCCGCGAGCCGTGTGAGTGAAGAGTACATTAATGGCGTTTCTTCTTTTATAAGAGCCGCCGAGGAGGATATGTTGAATAAGGGGGTGGAATATATGTGCTGTCCATGCACTGACGGCGAGAATTTGAAGATGTTTAAGAACCAAGGGCAAATTGAAGCGCATTTCATTCGGAGGGGTTTCAAAAAAGGATTATACGTGTTGGACCAGTCATGGCGAAGTGAATGGTCATATGCCGCCGGATGACATCGCCGGTGAAGTGAATGATATGCCCCCGGATGACATCGCGGTGAAGTGAATGACATGCCGCCGGTGATGTCGATTGTGGCTCTGATTGAGATAGGTTGCACGATGATAATCTGGATCGGATGCAGCGATGTAGAAGAGAACTATGATGAGAGAGAGTATGTTAAATTCCATGGCTTGATGGAGGACTCGAGAGAAACCTTTATACACGGGCTGCAAGTACACGAGGTTGTCGGCCGTGCTTGAAGCTGTTGAAATTGAAGGCAAGCAGCGGTTGGTCCGATAAGAGTTTCACACGTATTGCTAGGTCTTTTAGCGGACATGCTTCCAGAGGGAAATGAGTTACCTAAAACCACGTATAAAGCCAAGAAGGTTCTTTGTCCGTTGGGAATGGAAGTAGAAAGAATACATGCATGCCCGAACGACTGTATCCTCTACCGTAAAGAGTATGCAAACATGCATGTATGTCCAGTGTGCAACGCATCCCGATACAAATGTAACAATCAATCAGATGATGGCGAGTGAACAGAGGCGAAGAAAGGACCTCCTGCTAAGGTGGCATGGTATTTTCCTATAATTCCCCGTTTGAAAAGGTTTTTTGCAAATCCAAAGGAGGCAAAACTGCTGCGTTGGCTCTCGGAGGAGCGCAAGAAGGATGGAATGATAAGACACCTTGCTGATTCCGCGCAGTGGAGAAACATCGATAGGAGTTTTGCATAGTTTGGTGCAGAACCAAGGAATATAAGGTTTGGACTGAGTACAGATGGAATGAATCCTTTCGATAGCATGAGCAGCGTGACATAGCACATGGCCCGTGACTCTCTGCATCTATAACCTTCCTCCTTGGTTGTGTATGAAGCGAAAGTACATTTTGCTGTCGATACTTATCCAAGGGCCAAAACAACCTGGGAATGATATCGATGTGTTCCTAGCACCGTTGGTGGAAGATCTAAAAGTATTGTTGCACGAAGGGGTACAGGTATGGGATGCATACAAACGAGAGAACTTCACTCTGCGCTTCTTATTGTTCTGCACCATAAATGATTATCCTGCCCATGGTAACCTATCGGGCCATAGTACAAAAGGTGCCAAAGCTTGTACTCACTGTTTAGATGGTACCGAGAGTGTGTGGCTGAGACACTCACGCAAAACCGTCTACATGAGTCACCGCCAGTTCCTTCGGAGGGCTCACCCATACCGCAAGATGAAGAAACAATTTGACGGAGAGAAGGAAGACGGTTCAGCTCCAAGGCATTTAAGGGGACACGAGGTTTATGATATGGTTAAGGATTTAGATGTTGTCCTCGGAAAGGGACGTAAATTGAGGGCTCATGAGAAGAACACCTAGAAGAAGAGATTAATATTTTGGGACTTACCTTATTGGGAGTACCTAGATGTTGTGTTGCATCGGCGTCATGCACGTAGAAAAGAATGTGTGCGGCGGCTTGATTGGTCTCTTCTTGAACATCCGTGATAAAACAAAGGACGGTGTCAGCGCACGGCTTGACTTGGTGACATGGACATCGGGCCCGAGTTAGCACCGACAAGCACCGATAATGGACGAACGTACCTTCCCTGCGTGTTACACTCTGTCCAAGGTGAGAAAACAGAAGCGTGCGGTGCTTGCATGGTGTCAAAGTTACATGCGGTTACTCGACAGCGTGAAGAAACTTGTTTCGATGCAAGATTTGAAGTTAAATGGCATGAAGTCTCATGATTGTCATGTGCTGATGACACAGATGCTCCCTATTGCAATTAGAAATATTTTGCCGATCAAAGTCCGAGAGATAATCATGAGGCTATGTTATTTCTTTAATACAATTGCTCAGAAGGTCATCGATCCCGAAGGACTAGATACTCTGCAGGACGAGGTGGTGATGACTCTATGTCACCTTGAAATGTATTTTCCTCCTTCATTTTTCGATATCATGGTCCATCTTATTGTTCACGTTGTGTGGGAGATAAAAATGTGCGGACCCGTATTCCTACGTAGCATGTACCCATTTGAGAGGTTCATGGGAATTCTCAAGTCCTACGTACGGAATCGTTCTCGGCCGGAGGGTAGCATCGTCAAAGGTTATGCAAGCGAAGAGGTCATTGAGTTTTTTGTCGATTATATGGCTCAGATTCAACCGATAGGTGACCCTCTATCTCGTCATGAGGGGAGGCTGAAGGGTCTCGGAACTATCGGAAGGAAAGCAATCACTCCAAATATGGACACGTATACTCAAGCCCATTTCACGGTGTTGCAACACATGACTGAAGTGGCGCCTTATGTGGAGCAGCACAAGGATGTGCTTCGGCAACAGAATCCAGAGCGACCGGATGTTTAGATCATGAGACAACACAACCGTTGGTTCAACCAATGGTTGAAGGAGCAAATCGCTAGGAGCTCGCCGAGTGAGACGCTGACATGGTTGGCAAAAGGGCCGACATTTACAGTTGTGACATGGCAAGGATATGACATAAATGGGTACACATTCTATACGCAGTCTCAGGATGTCAAGAGCACTAACCAGAACAGTGGTGTCCGCATAGATGCATTCAGTACCGATGGGTCGAGAAAATCGTACTATGGCTTCATAGAAGAGATTTGGGAGTTCGATTATGTGGTTTTCAAAATCCCCTTATTTCGCTGTCGTTGGGTGCATCTCCCACAGGTGAAGGTTGACAAGTACGGTGTCACGACCGTTGACCTCCAACGTGTCGGGTACAAAAACGAACCATTCGTACTCGCCAATCAAGTTGTTCAAGTTTTCTATGTAACCGACCCGGCAAATAAGAAACGCCATGTAGTTCTTCATGGAAAAAGGAGAATTGTCGGAGTGGAGAATCGCTACTGGCGTATGTGATCCAGAGACCAGAGATGAAGAAAAGAAGTGGGAAGAAGCTGATGGATAGCCGCTCATCAAAGAAGTCGGCTATGTCGGCTGCTCACCGAATAATCTGGGAATGTCTTTTTTTGCACTTTTGTAATAAAATTGCCTTGAATTTTGCAGGAAAAAGAAGGATTGTCGTAGTGGAGAATGTTGTGGATGAGGTTCCCAGATAAAGAAATCTTGCGATTGTTGCAAAAGATACATGGACCATTTGGGTGGAAAGATGAACTGTTTCGTCAGGCGCATGACTGCCAATTCGAAGCATAGCATAGCATCCGAGGTACATCCGAGGTCTGCTGCTGTGTCTTGAGGAATGCCAAGAGCTGGTCTTCAGATGGAGCATAGCATCCGAGGCACATCCGAGACATGCTGCTGTGTCTTGAGGAATGCCATATCTGAAGACCAGCTCTTGGCATTCCTCAAGACACAGCAGCAGACCTCGGATGTGCCTCGGATGCTATACTATGCTTCGAATTGGCAGTCATGCGCCTGACGAAACAGTTCATCTTTCCACCCAAATGCTCCATGTATCTAGCCAAAAAACAGCAAATGAAGCAAGTGACATACTCTAGTGTTCCCGTTTAATGAACCGGATACACTAGTTTAGAGACTTTGCTATTTGGTTTATAGTATTAGCAACTAAAGTAGGTGCTAAGATAGGCACATCACCCCCTCTCTATGTCCATATCACCTCCTCCCTTCTCCCCCTCCCCTCTACTCCTCTCCTCTCTTCCAATTCAATATGATCTCTTTCTCATCTTATCTTAATAGACCCACAAAATGAGCAACATGTCATGTAACATCCCAAAAATTTGCTTTCTTTAAAACCAATTGCAAAATAATTATTTTAAAGTATTTGAACTTTATTTGGATTTTCTGGAGCTTAGTTGGATCTTTTCTGGATTTTATTTCAAGCTTTAAAGTAAGAAAAGTTAACAATTCTCATTTTATAAAAGCCAAAATAAATTTATTTCATTTTCCAAAGTCAAAAATAAGTTTATTTATTTTTCCTAAGTCAATCTGTATTTTATAAAAATTTCAGGATTTTCTAGAAATTAAAACTCCTTTTAAAATTAAATTGTGTTTCTGAAAAATCTAAATCGAATTTAATCCTCAACCTCTCTACTCGGCCATCACGTGTCGCTCCCTGATTCAATCCATCCTCGCTCGGTTTAATCTCAGCCACCTGCCTTCACTTACCCCTTCGTTTTAATCCAATGGCCCGATTTCTCTTTCGCCTCGTGGCATTCATCCGAGTATCCACTCCTTTCTCCTCTCTCCTCTCATTGACACCCAACCCATGATCGGCTTCTTCTTTCTTCGGCCTTCTTCAACCTTCCACCGCCACCATTTCCCGCTTTAAACCCGCTTATCTCCTCTTTACTCGTCTTTGCGTCGTCCTTAACTTTCGTGTAACCGATAACCGTTCGTCGCCTCCACCGAGTGAATCCACCGCCGAAGAGCCCTGCTGCCAACGCCCTCACTTCGCCACCCCTGCATCCTCGTCGCTGGCTACCATCGAGAATTTCCGAGTGTCGTGCCAAGGTGCACTTAACTCCCCGTGCCTTTCCTCCCTCTCACGCACCCCTCGCCGACCCTAGTAGCGCCGCCATCCGCCGATGCCCTTAGCCCCAGTGCGCCACCTCAGCAACCATGAGCCACACAAGCGCTACGCCAGCCAAGTGTGCCACCTCAGCTTTCTCTTTGGTCCATGAACCCAGTCCACAAAAGCCGGTCCCACCTGTCAGTGAATAAAACCCTTGTTCTGTTGAAAAATAATTCGATCAGAAAATCAAAATCTTTGCTGACGACACCCTGACATATAAATCTCTTTTCCCACAGAAAAATAATTCCTCTGAAAATCATTTCCCTTGATGACATCATAATCTGATTTTTCAATTCAAAAATAATTCCAGAAAATCAGTTTATTCTTTTTTCTCTCCTCTCAAACTTCCAAATGCTTGTATTTCTTCATTTTAACTCTGAATGAGCCCATTCAAATTTCTAAATTCATCAAAAATTCCAATCTATCCATTTATATCCTCTTTTCAAATTGTTGGAAGTTTCAAATTTAATTGAATTAAATTAAAATTTAGAAAGTAAAAATATTTTAAATGGTTAAAATATGCTTCAATTAAATCCGAAATTATTTTATTTAGTCTTTTCGTGTTCCAAGGATTGTTATATAATTTTTCTGAATTTTGTTTCGAATTTATTTATTTTATTTTTAAAAAAAAAATATATATCATTTTTTTATTCCCGTTTTCTCTCTCCTGCATCCATCTTCTTCAGGAAGCCTTCGTGCAGAACATGGCCGCCATGGCCGTTTCTTTTAGCTTTAATTCCTCTTGAATTTCTCCACCGTTTTTCATGAAATCAAGTGCATTGATTTGCTCTTTTCGAGACTCCTCCATTCCCAACCGTTTCCCTCCACCTTTATGCTCATTTACACGAAAATGGAACCGTTGCTCTAAAGGACATCGTCGTTCGATCTCCCTCTTCCGTCCACTTCCGCCCCTATAAAAGGGAGCACCGTGAGCCCCTCCTCTTCCTCACTCAACCCCAAAAATATCAAGTCCCCATTCCCTTTCTCTTGGGCGCAATCGGAGTTTTTCTTTTGTGTTCCAAGCGGCGTTCTTCGGCTTATTGTGCCTCGTCCGGTGGAGCCCCGCCACTTTTGACCACATCCTCGGATTCGCCTCGTCGCGTTCTACGCGGTGCTCACCTCGCCTTCACCGGAACTTCGCCGGAGCACCATCGCCACCGTGGGCTATAGCGTGTCGTCGTTCCTCGCATCGCCACCGGCCGTCCGTGCATGCCCGACCAAAACCAAGGTGAGCATCACGTCCCCCACGTTCTACTCTTCGTTTCGCCGCAAGTCTTGCATGTTAATTCCTCTCCGTTTGACCGGAATGTCGATGTCAGCCTGTCGGCTACATAAAAGCGTGTCCACCGCGTTTCACTAGTCCGTTGGCCGAGCCGTCTGCACCGTTGAGTTGGCCTCGATGCATTCTACGCCGTGCTCTCTTCCATTTGTCCAAAACCCTTTCCTAAATTTTTGACCCCGACACCTTGCCATGGCCGCAAATGGCACTTTGCATCCCTGCCTGTCCGGGAATGCTTTCAACAATCCGTTCACGTCAAAACGTGCCAAACTATCCCAGGTGGCTACGTTTCAGACGGTTTTGGATTCGCTCTACGAGCACGAAGATATTGAGTTTTTCGTGTTTGGTACCGTCGTTGTTCAAGCGGCGATTGCGTCGCCTCCGGTGAGTTTTCGCTTAACGATATTTTTCTAACCGCCTCGCGCGTTCTAGGCCGTGCTCACCTTACTTCTCCTTGTCCCTTTCCGAAAATTATTCTTCTCTCCACACCTTATGTCGTTGTCGTCGTACACGTCGTCATCGTGCTCCGTTTGACGTGTCGTCACTTCCTACATGTGCCTCGGGTCCTTAGCAACCCATTTTGCTAGTTAGATTCACCTCCCATGCCTCCTCTCGCCAGCGCTAGCCTTCTCGCCAAAAGTACTGTTCTCGGATGAACAGTAACATCTGGGAATTTCCAGCATTTTCTCGCCCCGGCAAACTTTAGATCGCTCGTTCTCCTTCGTCCGAACTCCGATCAACCCGATTCTTTTTCCTAAATTCATCTAAAATGGAGCTCTATCTTTTGGTTCTGGGTTTGCAGTTTTTGGAGTTCATTTGAATTTTATTTGAATTTGTTTTGTTTGTTTTATCGTTTCGCGCGTAGAACCCGACGTCGCCGAAGAGTTTGTCGAACCACAGCCAGAGGGACCAACCAGTGCACAAGAAGGCAAGTCTCCTTTGACCATCTTGCTCCTATGATTTACAAAATGATTTGTGTAGTTATTTTAAATTATTGCACGCTTATGTTGTAAAAGTGGATAACTTGATTTTAGAAAAATTTAGTTAAATGTTCCAATTGTTATACCTTCCATTGAAAATCGTTTACCTTGTACCATTGTCAACTTAGGATATTCCTTTGACTCAATAATGAGTTAGTATTACATTTTGTTAAATTTATACTAGCAAATGCTTAGTTTAGCGAATCAATATGAAATGTTCAAATGAGAAGCATGTTTGCTAAATGTTTTGATCAATGGTTTGTTTGAACATTGGTAATGGATGTTACCATTGTTAATTGATTTGTTTGAAAAGTGGTAATGGATGTTACCACTGTTAATTTGAAAATAAAAATGAAGTTCAAAGGGAAAAGTTGACAAGGGTGGATGGAAGGTTTGGTGGTGCGATTTAGCACGAGAGTTTTGGGATTGTGAATGAACCACCACAGTCGTTTAAGGATCGACGCTTGTGTTTGTCCAAAGCGAGCAAAACAGTGCAACCACAAATCTATATGGGTGCGACCTAGTTAACTAACCTATAAAGGTGTAGTTTAGATATCACCGATGGTGTATTGAGTGCCGTGGTGTCTGGTTACTCATAGTGAGGGACGGGGTTTCATTGTACTCATACGGCGCAAGAGGGCTCCCACTCGTGGATTCGAGTTGTGGTGAAACCTTAGCGGGTGGTATCTAGCTATCTTTGGAGTAGGTGAAAGGCTTTGTGATATTTTATCCGGGTCTCATGCCAAAGGAAGCATGTTGACTATTAAGATAATTTATCTCTTGTGGGTAAAGTGTACAAACTCTGCAGAGTAAAACTATTCGAATAGCCGTGCCCACGGTCAAGGGCGGCAAGGAATGCATTCACATGGTAGAAGTTTGATTTTGATTTCAAAATAAAATGGTTTGTCAAACTTGAGAGTGGTATAACTCTCGTGATTTAAATCTGGTGGTGTAACGGATCGGTGATTTAACTTTGAGTTTTGAAAGTTGGCGATAGCCCGAGATATTAGTGTTGGTGGTTTAACCTTCACTAAGATTATTTATCTATTTTCAATTATTGAAAACAAGATGTTTAACAAATGGCTTTGAAATAATAGGAAAGTTTGAAATAAAATGCTGATTTTCGCAAAAGAACCATATAGCCTTCCTTTGTTAAGCCCTGCATCTATGCATCTTTCCCAAGACTTGCGGAGTACATTCATGTACTCACGTGCTACACTTCAAATTAACTCTCAGAGGAGATCGAAGCTCAAGAGGTGGACTACGACTACTTCGTGGATGGATTCGTCGAAGGCTTTCCGGAGAACTAGGTTGCGTTTCCCCAGTCAATTGCCTGTGGTGTATTGATCGGTCTTGCTTTAGTTTCTTTTTGCTTTCGCTGTAATTTTCTGTTTGGTGTGAGGTCTTAAAACCTCATTTGTAATAAAGGCTTCGAGGTCTGTAATCTCGATTATGATAATAAAGCGTTGTTGGTAATGTATCATCTTTTCTGTTTGAACTGTGTGTACTAGCGTTGATCTGGGACTAGTACTGTAATGCACAGGGAGTCCAGGAGTTTCTACTCCGGGGTCTCACATGTCACGCGCGCATTCTTCAACATCATCGCCGGAGGCGTCCGCTCCAACATCAAGACGCCAAGGAAGAGGGCTATCGAAGAAGCCTGAGGGCCGACAGACCATCACGTGATAAACGATCCGGGTCCCTATCCTTCCTCAAAAGCGGTAAACGCATTCGAAGCACGGTCGAATAGTTGCACGAGCAATTGAGATCACATACAATTCGTGGAAGAACATGCGACACTCGGAAACGTGAGCTGTGGACCGAAATTTTGGCATCGTTCGAGTTCCTAGAAGAACACCTATACGCTTGTCAGGAAATATGTGGAGACGGACGAAACGCCTTTTCATAAATACCCATTCCTGGAACCACAATGGGAAGAGTTCAAGGCGATGAAGACGTCCAGAAGATTTTAAAAGTACAAGTACGGCGCACAAGGCCCTCCAGCAAAAACACACACCCCACGGACTTGGCACGGTGGGTATGCGGGTAAAATCCGCGATGGAGGAAGGAGGATGACTGGCAGTGCGAGGACATCGCCACGCCGTTTTCAATATCCGGATGACCGCGCTCGAAATTGGATTAGAGCAAGGTCATCTACAACGACATCGGGGGCGTCTCCTTTGAAACCACAGAGACCAGCAAGTGTCCCAGCGCTGGTAAGATATCGATAGAACTACATAGCTTGTAATTACTCCACAACCGTACAAATTGAAATGACATTTTGTGCTCTTGCAGAAGAACGAGTTTTGAATCTACCAGGATCATTCCAGGAACAAGGGAGAATGATATGCTCTCCATGGCCCCAGGAAACATGGAGCACCGGGTCGTCACGAGAGGCCTTGGGCTTACGTTCCTTGGAAACATGGTTTCCAAGATGACTCCGAATGTATCGGCGTAGGAAGAGAAACAAAGCCGGCGTGGCCTTACGATACGAGAAGAGATCAAGGAATCTCTTAGAGATAAGCTATTAGCTTAGATGGCTGATGTAATCGAGAGATGAGGTGCGAAGCAGATAGAAAGTCGCGAGCGCGCATCGCCGCTTCGTGCTAGCTAGCCCGCACAACCATCCGAGTAGCTGCGCATCCAATCCGACGCAAACCCACCCAAATTTCCGTGGGCGACATCCTAGTAATAATTATTATCTCTCGAATGCTTGCTCCATTGATAGGCCTATTCGAGTAGCTAATTTTGTATCGTTATGTAGAAGCCACACAGTGCACGGGTTCCAAGTGAGATATGGCTCCATTCCCTTGTCTACGCTTGGGGTCGGGCATATTAAATGCAGTATCGGGGCTATGGTGCAGTCGAGCTTCGCGCGAGCTTCGCAAAAGTTAATGTGGATGGTGTGTATGTCAATTTTGAGGTGGTCCCGCTACCGAAGCCCCCCAACGACGAGATCGTGACTCTAGGACAGGCCATTGGAACATTCATCCAATGGCCCAAAAGCGACATCTCCCTGGAGGCTTCTTCACTGGTAGCAGGACCAGAAGTGCAGTGCGAACCACAGCAACATGCACTGGTGCCATCTCCACACGGGCAGTGCGAACCACAGCTACCTGCACCGGTGCTATCTCCACGGGTGCTATTCTCGCCAAAGCAACTTGCACCGTCTGTACCATTACAGTCGACTACCACAAAGTCAACCGACAGTCGAGGCAGTGGCCATGGCAAATCAAAGACGAAGGATGATGACGATATCCCGTACCTACTATTGGCCCGCAAATTCGTGCTAGGCGAGCCGATGATATTCCCGCAAGAGCACCTCATAAAGCTAGGACTTGGTTGCCAAAGATTCCACACTTGGTATATGGAACAGTCCAATAAGCCAGAGGCAGAACGGCGCTCAGGTATCACTGTCAAATTCAAGCCGGAACATTTCTTGCACGAAGCTCAGGAATGTGTCTTCGCGGTGACCTTTGACGATATATTTGAACTTTTCATGCTCAACGCTCTCGACGCCTCACTCGTTCAATGCTGGACGCTGTAAGTCTGTACAATCACAGTCTCTGTTCACGTAATACCGATATATGTCATAATTTGTTGATTTTCTGTGTTATATATAGATTCATGCTGACCGAAGCTAGATCATCGAAATCACGAATTGGTTTCCTGGACCCACGCTTGGTCGCCATTGATACCATCAACGAGGATGCATCCTTCGTCGAGGACTATATTACAAAAGCACTGCTGGCTCACCAAGATAAGGAATTTGTTCTTATGCCATACAATGAGCAATTCCATTAGATTTTAATTGTAATTATACCAAAATGGAACAAGGTTATATACCTTGATTCTCTAAGTAAGAACAAATCCAAGTACACAGCTATCGCCCAAATACTCGATAGGTACGTACATTGTACTCTTTCTTTCCTTCCGAATGACTAATCTAACTTTTTCGAATAACGAAGGTCGTTCGCCACATACGTTCAACAAACACGTGGCTTGACGACAGGGGCCAAGCCCTTCAAACATGCTCGCAATTTTCGGGTATTCGCTAGCTACACATTAATTAATCATATACAACACATAGTAGTAATGCCACTTGATTTAACACATTCTATTTTTGCGGTGCCACGGAAGAAGGGGCAACGTGTGGATACTCGTGTGCCACCATATGAGACTACTCCTCGATTCCACCAAGATCACCAATTCTAAGGTTTGTCAATCTTCCCACATTTATTTCATACATGTCAAGTTTTATATATGTGTGCGTTGATATTCCTATCGACAGGCTGCGTCCATCTCTACATCTGCATTAAAACAGACGGATTTTGCAAAAATTCGAGGAGAGTTCATTTGGTTTTTGTGGACAAAAGTCGTAAAATTAGATGGAGAGTTCCACTGCCCAGAATGATTTTTTATTGTAATTCTAAGTGCAAATGCAGTGTAGATCTTTTACAATTGTGTATTTGTTAATGGATATTTTATTTCAATTCAATGAATTGATTTGCGAAATGGATGCTTTATGTTTGTGAAATGAAGTGTGTTGTCAATTGGATGTTTTATGTCTGTGAAATGAATTGAGATGTGAAATGTATCTGAAATGAAATGAGATGTGTCAATTGTATATGTTTTATGTCTGTCATTATCTGCTTGTTTCAGAGGGCATGGCTAACATTTCCTGAGGCTAGCCAATAAACAGAAATATATTTAGGGGTTGAAGGGAATATCACAGACAGTTTTGAGTTAAAATCCGTCTGTGATAGCTGATAATCATAGATGGTTTTTACTTAAAAACCGTCTGTGATTATCAGCTATCACAGACGGGTTTTAACTCAAAAACCGTCTGTGATAGCTGATAATCACAGACAGTTCGAAATCTGTCTGTGATGACCTTCGATTATCATTGATCTATAAATACAGACGGTTCACAAAATTGTCTGTGATGATAATTTTGAACTGTCTGTGATGACCTTTTTTGTAGTAGTGTTCCTCGGTTCGCATGGCAAGTCCTTAGTTTCTTGCACGTCCACTGTTCGCCTCCTCGTATGCGTTGCGATGATTTGATTCCGAAACGGGTAGAATCCTAACAATAACCTCACATGGTTTTATTATCGTGTACGAGTATTTAGCATATCATCTGATCACACAAATTATTCCCTCCGGTGTAGATGCGCATATATGTATGCGCGACGCTACATGCATGGCTGCATGCTCGTGCGTATGCACGTGTTCTACACGTACTGGCCGGATCAACATGAGCTAGTAGTAGCTAGTAGGGGCTCTGCCCGACGACGTTGCCCGGCGGGTTGTAGCTGCAGATGATGAAGACGCCGGCGTCGTTGTCGCAGACGTCGCGCGCGCAGCCGATGGCGGTGGAGTCGCGCCACACCACCTGCGTGTAGTGCCCGCACGACTGCCCCTCCGGCGCCGAGCAGCTGTTGCTGCCGTGGTCGTAGTACTGCTTCTCCGACACCCACAACTTGACGGCGTGCGCCGCTGTCCAGTCGGTGCCGGCGGGGCCCCTGAAGAGGTTCTCCCCGTACTGCCCGCCCGAGTGCACCAGCTGGCAGTCGCCGCGCCGCTGGTCCGCGTACATCTGCGCGTACGCCGCCACAGTGTCGTCCCACGACACCGGTCCGACGCCCACGTCCGCGCGCGCCGCGTTGTGCAGGTCCACGTAGTCCTGCGGCGAGTTCTGCGCCGCGCACGGCGTGGCGATGCCGGCAGCCATGGCGAACGCGAGAGCCAGAAAGCAGGCTAGCTTTGATGAGTACTCCATTGCTAAGCTTTAAAAAAGATGAACAAGCTAGAGAGAGATATGTGCGTGTGATTAACTAGCCAGGTTGCCATTGTGAGTTGTGGCGAGTGGGTATTTATACTGCTAACTCGACGACTTCTCCAAGGTACAAGTAAACTGATGAAGAAATGTTGATTAATTAATTACACTGGTCAATCAAGTGGCGCCTAATTTTGTCCAAGAGGGGCAAGAACTCCAAGCACGCGATCGATGGGCAGGATTTGGATAAACTGAACAGCACTATCGATGGGCAGGATTTGGATAAACTGAACAATACTGTAGCTGGCTGAAAAAATACTGTAGCTGATAAAGACTTATTTAGCATAATTAAATTTAAAGAAATTAAAAGATATAAAAAATATGTTAGCCCATTACGTATAATACAAACAAATATGGGAAAAAAGAACCGGCAAAAAAACTCAACAAAAAGCCAAAAGTTCAGAAAAAGACGAAATTTATAAATAGTGAAAAATAAGCCGAAAGCTAGAAACTCTTTTGATCCCCACAGACCTGTTCGTGGAGTAACACTTGTAAAAGAGATAGGGCCTTTTGGAAGGTTTACTTCATCTGGCCGGCCGGTCTTGATCATTCGTGTGTGCGTGCATGCATCCATCATGCATCCATATGAATTTTTTGTACGGATAATCATTTTTTATTCGAAATTACATAAATGTACCCGCGGGAAAATTTTTACAACAATATACTCCAGTCGCCCAATGGTTGAGCGATTGGAGCCTTTCGCCCAACCCAACAGCGACAACCGGAAAATCTCCCAACCGTTGGGCGATTAATTGTAGTCGCCCCACCATTGGGCGACTTTCATGTAGTCGCCCAATGGTTGGGCGACTGCATTCAAATCTTCGTCAAAAATAGTGAAAATTGGTGGAGCTGTTCTTCATATATCCAAAAGTCTCCAGGAAAAAATTTGAGCAATTTCGGCCACGGGATCAAAAGTTATAGCAGTTTCAATCGAGGTCGAAACGAATTTGAGTCCGTTTCCGACACACCTTCAGTAAAACGGGCATAACTTTTGCATACGGTGTGCGTTTTCGACGTTCTTGTACTCGTTGGAAAGCTAAAGACAAGCCCGATCCAAAAAAAATGACCAGCTTGCATTTGTTGCCTTCCAAGACCCCGAAAATCGGTCATCTTTGGACCTAAACCTGCGTCGCAAGTTTTTGGTTTCTATTTTTGCCCTTTTTCTTAGTCTTCCTTTCGAAATTTGGATTTTGCTTCAACTGAAAAGTTGTAGATTTTGTCGAAACGTTTCAAATGAGTATATATAAGCCATATAAAATTTAGATATTTTATCTTTTCAGACTAGTTGTTTATATTGCATCGGTATATAAAACTTGTGATATGGAGTATTACAGACGGTTTGTATGTAGAACCGTTTGTGATAATCTAACCGTTGGGCCCATCGATGTCCTCAACCCAATCCTAGCCTAGAGACACGAATTCTCAGTAACATCAAAAATCATTTACCATCGTATGTACCGATCATTCTACGGTCAATCGTTCTTAAAAAAATTTTCCAAATTTTTTTACACACCTAAAATATATAATGAACATAAACGGACTTGCCGTTAGCTTTCCAACGAGTACAAGAACGCCGAAAACGGACACCGTATGCAAAAGTTATGCCCGTTTTACTGAAGGTGTGTCGGAAACGGACTCAAATTCGTTTCGGCCTCGATTGAAACTGCTATAACTTTTGATCCCGTGGTCGAAATTGCTCAAATTTTTTCTGGAGACTTTTGGATGTATGAAGAATAGCTCCACCAATTTTCACTATTTTTGGCGAAGATTTGAATGCAGTCGTCCAACCATTGGACGACTGCATGAAAGTCGCCCAATGGGAGGGCGACTGGAGGAAAGTCGTCCAACGGTGGGGCGACTGCAATTAATCGTCCAACGGTTAGGAGATTTTTCAGTTGTCGCTGTTGGGTTGGGCGAAAGGCTCCAATCGCCTAACCATTGGGCGATTGGAGCATATTTTTGTAAAAAATTTTCCCGCGGGTATATTTCTGTAATTTCGAATAAAAAATAGATTATCCGTACAAAAAATTCCATATATAGCCAAGCTAGGGTTCTAGAAGATTATTCACTGTATCAGTAATCACCGGAGTTTTCTGTATACATGCGTGCATGTATCCCTTTAATTTGGATATGTGGCGTGCGTGACCAACCAAAGTTACCAGATTATATATATTTCCAAGTTGTTGATGCATGCCTCTCTGGTGACTCAGAGAGAAACGTAGGAGCATTGTGGAAGCTAGGGCAACTTGCCGTGGAAATTGTGGAAGTCGGTGGAGAAATAAAGTGTTTTTATTTGCAGACTTAGAGTCTGTTTGGATGTTACAGTATCTGAAAACCATAGTTTTTCATGTATTAGGTACGAGATACCACAGTCTATGAATATATCACAGTTTTTTTACAGTTTTGGTAAAAACTATGACCTGTTTGTAGTTGCAGTATTAATATAGTTTTTGTTTTTAAAAGATAGCTCTCTTAGGCTAAGTAAATTGTTATTACCAAAATTTATCAAAGTTACATGCATAAATAGTAGCTGGTTGGTCTTTGGGCGAACATTTTTATTGTACATAGCCAGTACATGGCACATGGATGATATCTACAAACTGCAACAATCATGTCTCGTGGACGTCTAGATGCCCATGTTCTTCAACAACGGGATACTTCTATAGCAACGTTGAACAACACCAGAGAACGGGAAAGACAAACTATGTAGATATACTCAGGAGATCAAAGTGGCCAAGAAAAACTTACGTAGCGAGACTAGAGATCGGCGCGATGCCCTGTACGATTGGTAACTAGGCGTGCCTTGGTTTAGCGGGGAAAAAAAGTGGAGAGTAGATTTTTAGTACTCCAAAAATACTGTAGTATTTGGCATACTTCGGTTTATAAAACTATAGCTTTTATTGTATCCAAACGTCTCAGAAATCCCTCTAAGATTTCTTGTCACGGGGTACAACATGCAGACGTGTCAGTGTACTAAAGTATACAAAAAATAATAAACATAAAAAAAGTAAGAAAACATGTATTTTATTTATTTATTTGAGAATAACAAAATTACAAGTTCCCTTTATATATATGCGCTCCATAGTTTGCTTTGCATAGCAGATCTGACATAGATGATGTGATCTCCTGGTTCCCGGAGCCTCACAAGGCTTCCGGTTAATTACATTTGCAGGGCAAACCCACATAATACCTCCGATTGAGCTGCACATTAGTCATCATCTTCAATCTTCGCTTCACATTCTCCATGCATGTGATGAATGATTGACGTAGATGTAAGCGTTGACATGATTCATAGTCTCGTCAGCCCGGGGCCATTGATGGCGTAGCCTTTGCATTGGCCACGCCCGCCTGTGTCATTTGACCTCGTCAGTATCGAACTCCATATAAAATTAAGGTGATTAAAAGTGTGCATGATTCACATCAAGCTTGACAGATCTAACGATGCAACAGTAGCAGAATCCGTGTAGTAGACATAGTTTAGGTGATGAACTTAGAAGAGCAGGATGCCAGGGTCTAATATCGACGTGGTAGAAATTAATCGTTGGGAAAGACTCCTCAAAAGTCGGAAGCCATCAGCACTCAGGAGTGGTCGACAGTCAGAAGCCGAAAACCATCTCCATTCAGATGTAGTTGGTAGTCAAAACCGGAAGCCATCGGCAATCGGACATAGTCGCAAGTCGAAAGCCGAAAGCCATCAGCAATCGAAAGTAATCAAAAGTCAAAAGCCAGAAGCCATCCGTAATCGAACATAGTTGATGGTCAAAAGCTAGAAGCCATCGGCAATAGAAAGTAGTCGAAGGTCAAAATCTAGAAGCCATCAGCAATCGGAAGTAGTTGCACGTCGAATGTCGAAAGCCATCTGTAATTGAATGTAGTTGGTGGTCAAAAGTTGGAAGTCATCGGCAATCGAAATTAGTTTAAGGTCAAAAGCCGAAAACCATCAGCAATTGGAAGTAGTCGGCGGTCAAAAGGCAGAAACCATTAGCAATCAAATGTAGTCGGTAGTAGTTGAAGTTGGAAATAACCGAAAGTCGAAAACCATCTGATGTTGGCTGTAGTTGGAGTCGGAAGCAGTCGACTTCACAACCGGCTACTATAGCAGCAGTCATGCTGGATCGAGTACTGTAGCTCCTAGCACTATAGCTCGACTACCATGGCAGATGGCAGTCGGAGGTAGTCGGAAGTCAGAACCATCGGCAGTCGGAGGTAGTCGGAAGTCAGAACCATCGGCAGTCGACTGTAGTCGGAGTTAGAAGCAGTCAACTGCACGACCGATTACTATAGTAGCAGTCATGCTAGATCGAGTACTGTAGCTCCTAGCACTATAGCTCGGCTACCGCAGCAGTCGGCAGTCAGAGGTAGTCAGAAATTGGAAGCCATCGATAATCGAAAGTGGTCGGTAGTCAAAAGTGGGAAGTTGTTGACCATCGGACATAGTTGGTAGTCAACAGTGGGAAGCCATTGACCATCGGACATAGTCAGTGGTTGGAAGTGAGAAGCCATCG
This sequence comes from Dendrocalamus sinicus, assembly GCA_036346575.1. Taxonomy (NCBI): domain Eukaryota; kingdom Viridiplantae; phylum Streptophyta; class Magnoliopsida; order Poales; family Poaceae; genus Dendrocalamus; species Dendrocalamus sinicus. Next base: position 4,604,568 of record CM070653.1, on the reverse strand, counting down.
ACCATTGGACGTAGTCGGTAGTCGAAAGTCAAAAGCCATCAACCATCGAACATAGGTGGTAATCAGGAATGGGAAGCCATAGACCATTGGACATAGTCAGTAGTCGGGAGTAGGAAGCCATCGACTATCAAACATAGTCGGTAGTCAACAGTGGGAAGCTATCGGACCATCAGACATAGTCGGCGATGTCCGAGTACAGAAGGCAGTCAGTGACGCCCAAGTATTGAAAGTGGTCATACATGTACGAACACAACATATGGTTAGTGACATCTAGGTACAATTGGCGGTCGGTGGCGCCCGAGTATTGAAAGCGGTCATAGACGTCCAAGCACAATGTGTGGTCGGTGATGTCTGGGTACAGCGGGTGATCAGTGGCGCCCGAGTGTCGAAAGCGGTCATAGGCATCCAAGCACAATGCATGGTTAGTGATGTCTAGGTACGGTGGGCAGTCGATGGCACCCGAGTATTGAAAGTGGTCGTAGACATCCAAGCACAACGAGTGGTTGGTGACTGTTGTGGTTACAGACCAAACCCTGAAAGTTGTTGTAGAGTCTGTCGTGGACCTGTTCCCACGCGTAGATGGACTGTGGTTCAACGGTGAAGAACCAGGACAGCGCCACCCCTTGTAACGCGAGGGGGAGCCCTTTTGCCTTCGTGGTGTCGTCTCCGCCAGCGGCTTCGATAGCGGTCTCATACACGCGCACGAACTCTCGCGGGTCGGAGTCGCCTTTGTAGGCCTCGATGACGCTCGGGAACTTGAAATCTTCAGGCCATGCCACCTGCTGTAGGCCCGCAGAGAGCGGGGACTCCGGATCTACGCGCCATAGTGGGACGCGGCTAGACGTAGGGGCGTCGCGGCTATCCGCCCTCTCCAGAGCGGGTTCGGATGCCACCGCCGGAGGGGCGTGTTGGCTCCGAGCCTCTTGCATATCCCGGACAGCTCCGCGGAGGTCTGTTAGCTCCCGCTAAAACGCTACCGAGGGCGCCCGGCAGGCGATCTCCACCGCGGCGTGGCGGGTGTCGGTGCGCTTGGCGGTGCTACCGGCATGGTGGTAACCGCGGCCTGTGCGCCCAGGCTGCGCACCGCGTTGTCCTGGAAGGCCTTGGAGCCGGTGACGAGGTTCGCGTCGCTGCTGGGGTCATTCACCGCTTCTGCGCCGGGTGGAAAAACGGATGCGCCCGCGTTGCCATCGCCGAGGCTGGCCATCGGGGCGGTGCTGGTGGGGTCGGTTGTCGCGCCGATGGCGGGGTCATCGGTCGCACCCGCACCATCGCTCGTACCTGCGGCTGCTAAAGCCGAAGCCCTAGTGCTGACGCGAGACTTCGCCGCTTCCGCCTTCTTCTTCTTCGCCGCCGACGGTGAAGCTTTCTTTGGTGCCATCCTCCTTCAGACTTAGAGGCTTGTTCCTGTCCTCCCCACGGACGGCGCCAACTGTTGTGGTTACAGACCAAACAGAGAGAGAGTGATAGTGGAGAGTTGAGTAAAATGAATGGCTTAACCTTCTCCCCCATGGCTTGTGCTGTATATATATACATCCATATGGGAAGTGCTTTTACAATTATACCCTTACATCCGAGTGTCCCCCTCAGGGGTGTTTGTGTCATTACACACGCCCCGTTGTGGGGCCTTACATTCCTCTTAACAGGCCTGCTGGGCTTAGGTGGGGGCCACCCCTACAACAGTGACGTTTGGGTACAGCGGGCGGTCGATGGCAACTAAGTATTAAAAGTGGTTGTAGACGACTGAGCACAGCAGGCGGTCAGTGATGTCCAGGTACAGCGAGCCCTTTTTAACCCCCCTGTCGCCCGAGCGTTGGGCGACCGGCCAACCGTTAGGCGATTAGAGCTCCAGTCGCCCAATGCTTGGGCGATAATAATTATTCGCCCAACGTTGCCATATTGGCCGTGTGTCGCTTCCCCATTGGGCAACTGGAGCCAATTTGTGTAAAAAATGTTGCCGCAGGTATATTTCTGTAATTTCAAATAAAAAATAGATTATTGATACAAAGCAATGATTTTTGAACTGTTCACCATTTTGACTCTAGCAATATTCTTTTCAATTTTATTTTCGAAACATATGGTTTTTTTTTATAAAAATAGCTTTCTCCTCGTGCTTGAAAGATACAGCAGACGATACGTGTCACATATCATGTCTAGGGAGCTCGGAATGAGCTAACAGGTGTGGGAGCTCGTGGGAGCATGATAGGCTTGAGCACGACATGGCAACAGCAATGTTGTTGAGCTGGTGTAGCTCGGCAGCTACTTACCGAGCCATCCTTGCTCGTTAGGCGCTACCGAGCAAGCTAGGCTCAACAGGTGCCCATGTGCATGCATGGTTAGTAGCTAGGCTCAGCTTCTTACTCATGTTGCAATAGATGCTTGCTGAAATGAATTAATGAAGGACCATGTGAGAAGGCCAGGTTATTGTTGTGATGAACCATTATAAGTTTCGTGGAGTGGTCAAGTGATTTTACAAAGATCGCACTTTGTCTGGATTGGTTTCCGAATTTTTCAGGGAAAATGGTAGTACCGGCCTGATGAGAGCGGTAGTACTGCTTTGGGCAGAAATTGAGAATTTTGGGATTTGAGACATGGATTGAATTGGGATGACCTGGGTCATTGTATTAAAGTTGCATGATACATGTTTTGACTAACGTGGGTCAAGTTGTGAAGCTGTTTAGGTTAAGGTGTAGCTGGTTTGATCAAGATAGATCAAGGTTAAGGATTTAATAGATTCGCGCTTATGCGCTTTGAAACACGTGCATAAGTGAACAAGTGTGAGTAAAATCCGTATGTGTGGGGTTAACGGGTTTCTACCATTGTGCTAAGTGGATAGTATCCACTAAGGAGTGGATGTGGCTGGCTAGCCCATTTGTAAAACAGGGTTGGGATGAAGAAATGTGGTTAACCATCCAATCCATCTCACTTGTGCTTTCATATTTAGGGTTAGGGTTTGAGAGTAGAATGCTTGGTGTGCTCTCTGTCCTCTACGAGAGAGTAGCTGTAAAACGTTTTTTCTCAAGCAGCAATAAAATCAATATTTGATCATCTTTGTGGCTATTTCTTGTCTTCATTGATGTGCTCTTGATTTGGTTAGTTTTTCCTCTCCTCTCATTCCTCTTCTTGATCTTGTTGTGCCAAGAACGTATAAGAGATGGAGATAATCTCAAGAAATCTATCTCCTCCTATCTAAGCACTTTGGTAGCAAGTTCATCAAGAAAACTCAGTTTTTGCTTGGTTTTCATCTTTCAAGTGATTTCTTGATCTGAGGGTTTTGGCTTAATTTTTGTCTGTGTTCTAATTTGCTATGACATGTGGAAATATATTTAAAGCCATCTTGGCTATCATCCATACACGAGCAAGTCGTATTCATTGTTTTAGATTTTTGATCGATTTTGGTGCAATAAAAAAGTCTCAACTTTGTTAATGTTTTTCATGATCGTTTGTTAGAATAGATTTGTGATATATTAGAGAAGATTCCTACAAATTTTTATGTCATTTCGATACACGAATCAAAAGCTAAATGGATTTTTTGTTCATGAAACGGTGCTGAAATTTCTGTTCATCCCCTGATTTCACACAGATCTTATTTCGACTACATTATTTGGTTCGACCACACAGGTCTTATTTTAACCACATTGTGTAGTCCGACCACACAGGTCTTTTTTCAACCACATTGTGTGGTTTGACCACACAGGTCTTTTCGACCATATTGTCTGGTTCAACCACATAGGTCTTATTTTGACCATATTGTCTGGTTCGACTACACAGATCTTATTTCAACCACATTGTTTGGTTCAACCACATAGATTTTATTTCGACCATATTATCTTGTTCAACCACATTAGTTTTCGACCACTCGTTGGTCTTTAACCACATTGTCTTGTTCGACCACATTGGTTTTCGATCACTCATTGGTCTTCGATCACTCTGGTCTTATTTCGACCACCTTGGTTTTCGACCACACATTGGTCTGCAACCACGATGGTCTTTTCGACTGCACTGGTTTTTCTCTTTCAAATGAGTCTCTGTTGATTTATTCTTTACTCTTGATCTTCCTAGCTATTGGAGTAAATATTGGCACCATTCACCCCATGTTGTCATCTCCGATCCTACAATTAACTGTAATTTTGTCTTGGTCTTTAACTGATTGTTTTGTACCGCTTTCTCAGTATTGATCCCAATTATTTTAGTATTGCCACTTTGAATATTTGGAACCGGTGTATTAAGAACTAGGAATAGATTCTTTTTAGTAGCTCTGCTACGGCGTGGCTTATGGTGGGTAATGAGAGGTGGAAGTTAGATGCTTGCTAGCTTGGGGATTAAAACGAGAGGGTAACGATGCTGGCCACGGTGCGCCGTGACAGGAAGGAGGCCCTGAAAGCTGCGGATAACTAAGGGCACTATATTGATTCTTGCTTAACTCAGAGAGTAGATGCGGCAGCCCTTAATTAGGCTCCCCTAACATGAATATCTCTGAAGGAGATATCTAACTGAATGTCTAACAGACCGAATAGCAAATGACAAACTAACTAATCTGCTGAACTAACTCCTGTGTGCCCTTGATTGTCGACCAAGTCACGGCCGTGCCGTGCCGCCGCCGCTGCGTCCTGTACTGTAAGTGCAACCCCAAAAGGAGTCCACAACAAGCTCATTGTAGAATGAACTAGGAATAGATTCTTTTTAGTAGCTCACTGTAGAATGCCAATATGTGTGAACCGTAGCGCTGATGGGAGTTGGCGTCTCCTGTTGTTCATTGGATCTATACAGATATCCTCCAGCACCTATGTTTTTTATTTATGTCATGGTTATAGACATTATTAGCTCATACCAATATATCTAATATAGTAGTATGTTCTTTTGTCGATATGTACACAATTTAGTGCAACTTGATTGTCAACAATCTGTCCATGAGCTTATTGGTGTGTTATGACTTCGCAGAAGGCAGAGGTTTTATGAATCCGCAGATAGTAGCTGTGTGTGCAGCAGTGGTGGGTGACTTGGAGTACGCTTGCTGAAACGCTTTGCTGTTTTGTTGGGGCGTCTTTTCTGTGTCAAGTTCGCATCAGCATTTGGTAAACAAAACCTTTTTTTCTATTGATGTTTATATAGACTTTACCACTTACAGTACAGGACGCAGCAGCAGCGGCACGGCACGGCCGTGACTTGGTCGACAATCAAGGGCACACAGGTGTTAGTTCAGCAGATTAGTTAGTTTGTCATTTGCTATTCAGTCTGTTAGACATTCAGTTAGATATCTCCTTCAGAGATATTCATGTTAGGGGAGCCTAATTAAGGGCTGCCGCATCTACTCTGAGTTAAGCAAGAATCAATACAGTGCCCTTAGTTATCCGCAGCTCTCAGAGCCTCCTTCCTGTCACGGCGCGGCGTGGCCAGCATCGTTACCCTCTTCGTTCTAATCCCCAAGCTAGCAGTCATCTATTTCCACCTTCACTCCCCACCACACCATAAGCCACGCCGTATCAGAGCTACTAAAAGAATCTATTCCTAGTTCTTAATACACCGGCTCCAAATATTTAGACCCCGCTCGGTTGGGCTAAAAAATAGTAGTTTATGGCTAAAATTGTACTGTAGTTGACTGAAATTATACTGTAGTTGAAGGTGGTTTATTTGGCGTAACAAAATTTAAAAAAAATAAAATAAAAAATATGTTAACCTATCATGGACAACACAAACAAATACGAGAAAAAAGAACTGGCAAAAAAGCTTAAAAAAACTAAAAGTTCATAAAAAGACGAAATTTATGCATAGTGAAAAATAAACCAAAAACTAAAAGCTCAAGCCGAAATGAGCGAGGCATCAAAGTGGCAATATTAAAATAATTGGGATCAATACTAAGCAAGCAGTACAAAACAATCAATTAAAGACCTAAGAAAAATTACAATTAATTCATTTCAACAAGCATCTACTACAATCTCTACCCCTCTATAATACACCAAAATTTTCTTTACTAAATCCACCCCCTCAACCACCTCCACAGTCATACCTAATCTAAATCCACCCAGATTTGTCTCCCAAAGTAATCCAACTTCATACAAATAAATGGCCTGGATCGCTCCTCAAACCTTCTTCTCTTACTCATTGAAGATCCCAAGGCCAAAATCATCCGGATCATGCACCCCGCGCCCACGCACACTCGCTCGATGGTTCCAATCCAATCGGCGCCGCTGCTCCTCCATCCCGAACCGCGCTCATCCCCACCGATTCCTCTGCACCCCTCGATTGCTTCGCCCCCGCGCTGCCGCCGCCTCCCGCTCCCCCGCTCCGCCGCTGCCCAACCGCATCCGCCCGCCGCCTCCCGCCGCATCTGCCCATCTCCTCCTCGCCCATCTGCCCCCAAACTCTCCATCCCCTCGTCACCGCCTCCCCTGACCATGCCGCCCCTGTCCTCACGTCGACCGCGCCCCCTCCATCCTCTTGGCGACAATGGCGCCGCTCCCGTCCTCTCTCTAACTCCGCCAACGCCGCGCGAGACTCGACGCGGCAGCGTCCCGACCTCCTCTCTCGCCATCCAACCGCGCCATCGGGTTGAAGAGAAGCCGAGTCGCCGGCGCCGACGCCTAGAAGCTCCGTTCGGGCTCCGAGAAGGCGGCGCGCGGAGCCGGTTCAGGTTTGTCCCACCTCCTCCCCTCCTCACACGCCGCCCTCACCCGTCTGTCGTTCGCCTCGCCTCCTCCTCCTCCCACCCCGCGCCGCTGCCGCCTCCTCCCCCCACTCCTCCGCTCCGCCCGCCTTCTCACGCGCCGCCCTCACCGTCTGCCGTCCGCGCCGAATCCTCCTCCTCCCACCCCGCGCCGCCTCCTCCTCCCCCCCCCACTCCTCCACCGCCGCCTCCTCGCGGCGCGCGCCTCGCGGACTCCGCCCACTCTGGTCGGCGAAGTCGATGGGCACGACCGCCACGGCCCTTGCCCCCTTGCCGTTATTGGGGATCCCGAGGCGCGGTCGACGAGGACCGAGCGGAGCGGCGGCGGGCGGGAGGGCGGAGCGCGAGTCGGGAGAGGCTCGATGTCGTTAGGGAGGTCGGCGAGGAGGCGGTCGGAGACGAGGAGATGGAAGGGAAGGGGAGCACGGAGGCGGAGGCGTGCTCGGCGGCGGACGGCGCGCTTGAGGGTGACGAGGAGGTAGATGGGCTCCGACGCCGGGGTGGGGTGGTGCTGAAGCCACCGGAGGAGCGCTGCCACCGCGCGGACCACGGCCTCGCGGCGGAGGCGGCTGGTGGGGGTGGATGAAGTGGTGGAATACATCGGTGGCAGCGGAGGAGGACGAGGACGCGGCTCCATCGACAAGCCGTGGGGCTGGGGGTGGGCGGCCGATGCGGCGATCGCCGGCGATCGGGAGGCTGTAGCGGCGGCAGCGGCGGCGCCGGGGGGGATCTCCCGGGCGGTTTCTCTGGCGATGGCCGCCGACGCGCACTCCATCATCCCGGGCGCCGTGCTGCGCAACCTCTCCGATACGCTGTACGAGAAGCGGAAGAACGCCGCGCTGGAGGTGAGGGACTTCTGTATCCTGTATTCTTTTCCTACGGTCTCGTATGTGTGTAATATTTTGGTTTGGTTTGGTTGCTTGCCTCGTGCGCTTGTCCTTGTTAGATTTGTTGTACTAAGCATGGATCCGCCGGTTCATCTCTCTGTGGGGATTGACGTGCCGACCCCATTTAGGAATCTAGATTTAGCGGGCACATTTTGGTTGTAAAAGGCGTTATTGCCTACTGGATGCGATTTTTCTGTTGAGTTTAGGGCCACCAGAGACATGAAACTGCCTGCTGGTTTATGGCAGATGTAGTTAAGGGTTGTCATGTACTCATGTGGGTGATTAGTGTCTCTCGACTTCTGGAGAGGTCATGTGTTGTTGATTTGGGATAATTTTTGTTGCGCTTTCTGTCTTGCAGAATGAATTGTTTCATTTCAACTCATGCCGTAGCGCTGCAGTATTTGTTAGTTGTTTGAGAAGTCCTTGGTACACTGACCAGCTCATTAGCGCGTCTCTAGCGCTCTTGAATTGTGACTTCTTATTTTTCTTAGGGACTGTAGTATGCAAGGCTAGATTGTGCTGTACAATCTTTGCATTTCCATCTGTTGTTTTTTTTCCAGTGGCGGATACAGAACAAAAATAACGAGGGTGCACCATGTATAACCAAATGGGTGTGGCCGTGTGGGTGCACTCGGCTTGCGCCTCCGGGGGCAAATTTAAGTGGACCCGGCACCCACCCCCTGCCACATAACATGGATCCGCCCATGTTTTCTTTCTTTGGATATCTGAGATATTTTGGTGAAGTTGAGTAACCACTTCATTTTACAGAGATCAATGAATTTTTCTTTTAGTGGGTAGATAATTTAGTGGCTCCTCAGGTCATGCGCCATGCAAGACTAGATTATGTTGTGCAACTTGAACATTTAATGCTGGTGATTGGGTTATAATCTGACCTTGTTCAGTGATTTGATGGGAGACTAACAATGCACTACAAACTAGAGTATTTGGACGTTGAGAACCAAGAGCAGCTATTAGATGTGTGAATGCTGATACTTCACGTATGTCATTCAGTTTATACTTCATACTCGGGTATTGTTCTTTTGTTAGATGCTTGTATCTGTTTGAATATTTGAAGTTCAGAAATAGTCATTACATGTATATTATTTTGTCAGATTAGATGCTCCTCTATTTAGCTTTTTGAGGCTGCAAGGTTTCCATTATAGGAAAAGGCTTGGTTTGCCCATTTGTAATGACGCCAAAGTTAGTGAACATCGAGTAGCCACCTATTTTCATGGAATGTAAAAATCATGAATTGATTGTTAGAATAGACATTATAATGCACTACAGGGTACCAAACAATGCGGTCTCAAGCACAGTGATCTTTTTGGTGTGCAAAAAGGGATGGTTCGGCAAACAAAGAAGCTGTTTGATGAGCTTTGGAGGGAGTTCATGCCAAGCTTGCTGACATACAACGTGGTTATTTTGGGGTCTGACGTAAATGAGAGAGTTTTGGGATCTTGGGTGGATGTGGGATGACATATTTTAGCAAGGATATCAGCCAAATGTCACTACTTATGAGACCTTGGTTAAGGGATTCTGCAAAGTGGGGAAGGCAGATCAAGTGGTTGCTATCTTTGATAATCTCTCTGAGACGAAACATGAGGAGATTGTTGGCTAATTTCTTGAAACCACTTCTTTGAGCGGTCGTGATTTCTTGGGTAGGAATTGCTGGGAAATCTTTGTTGGGAAAGTGATCAATAGATGTGGTACTTGTAACAAGCGTATTGATATAGTACTAGGTTTTGTAACCACGAAATGCGCAGATGATGGCTGGAACTTTTTATGCCTTCTGGTGATTTCCTCAAGGCATTTGATGTCATCAGTCTTCAGCAGATAAGTTACCAGGCGATCAGGATGTATATAGATTTGAATAGTGATGGATTGGCTGAGTGGGTAAGGAATGGAAGATTGCCCATATCAACAGAGGTGGCCAGCCTATACATGCCTTATCATGACAAAGTTGCTATTGGTAGTTTGTCAGATTAGATTCCCCTCTATTTTAGATGTTTGAGACCGCGGAATTTCTGGTATATCTCCCTTTCCAGCAGAATGGATCTCTTTGCCCATGTGTAATAATCCCATCGTTAATAAACATATGTTTTGGACTTTAGTAGTTGTCTATTTTGGTTGAAATGCTGAGTGCCTATGCGTTGCATGTTAGCATAGGCATCTTAATACTCTACATTGTAGAGGTTGTCAGGTAAGATGGCACATATATCTTGGTTATTTCTAATTTGGTATGGTTTTGTGTCATTTTTTTGTTGCTGTCCATGTAAATTATTTCGTTTTCCAGCTCTTGCTTTTGATATTGATAATTGTGTAATTATGAGGGCTTAATTGATAGTTGGGCACAAAATTGAGTTATCTATCAATACTGTTGAAGTTTCCCTTTTTTAAAAAAAAATAAAATCATGTGGTAGACCTGTTGATTTGTTATATCATCCAATATTTGAGAAGTAGTTAGATATTAATTCCACTTGTTCCTTATTTTGAAGCTCTATATTTCATTCTTAATCTTGTTTATATCAGTGTAGACTTAGATATGCACGTTTCTTCTTGAGAAACTAAAATTTTATTTTGAGACACTGCCTCAAGTGGGTCTTTCTATGGTATGCTATTGCAGTTAATGGATGAAAAATTGCAATGATTACTTTTCAAGTGAATCTCTCTGATGATTAGACAATTCATGTATTTTGTGCTTGTCAGATTACTTACGTGCTCATCGCATCTCAACCCTTTGTTTGTTTAGTTTGCATGCTAACTGCGTGTTGATTGTAACCATCCTTTCTTGCATGTTGGCACTTGGCAGGAGAAATTCCCGGACTATCTTTGCCGTGAAGGTGAGAGGCTGAGGAAGAAGGACAGAGCCGCAATGGGCGAGAACTAGCGAAAAGCCTAACCCAATTTCGACGGCACAACATGTTAATTAGACATGGGATGTGTTTCTCTGTACTAGAACAAATTTTCTCCTAGAAAGCGATCCCTCCGATGGCTTTGGCTTTCCGGAACCAACTGCCTCCGTAATAAATACATGATCATCCCCAAGCCCAGTGTTTTTCCTTGGAACATGAGTGTGCCTAATGTCCCGAACTCCCGATTTGCTGCTGCGGTTTTTCGGTTATACTGTTGTAGAATGAAAAAGGTTATACCATTGTAGTATAATTAAATGTTTTGCGTATGTCTTGTCCAGGTATTAACTTTGCCATGACGGTTATATTTCCCATCCAAATGCTTCATAGAATTTGAATCCTGACAACAATGATGTTTTGTTAAAATTACTCTTCCATTTTGTTTTTCTTTCCATCTCGGGCGTCACGGAACAATCTCGAAGGCCGGGAGCACCAAAAATATTGTGTATAAAGACGTCCTAGCATGGTGATGTGGTAAGTAAATAGTCCACAAACACCTATTTCCTTACTGTGTTTCATATTTCTTTATGTGACAAAAATGTTTGTTTTCTTCGTAGCCTCAAGTTTAAACAATGTGGGGATAGAGAAAGTCGTCGGTGGGTGAGTCCAATGATGTTGTCGCCTCCTCAAAGGATCAGTCGTTATGTGACATTCATTATGTGACAAAAATATTTGGTTATACAATATATGAGACGTGAATCTTAATGAATCTGATTGTTCGTTTTATTTATACAAATTTTATCTTGTTTTATATTTTACCGTAGCGTTAGCACGGGCACACTACTAGTACAAGTAAGAAGCTGAGCCTGGCTACTAACCAAGCATGCATATGGGCACCTACCTAGCCTGGCTTGCTCGGCAGCCCCTACCAAGCAAAGGCGGCTTAGCATGGCTCGTTAGCATCGCTGCTGCCGCGCACGCTGGTTCCTACCAAGCTCCTCAGGCGCGTCAGGTGATATGTGTCATCTGTCGTGTCTTTTAAGTTTAGGGAGGATATCATTTTTTACAAAAATAGGTGTTCGAGGGCTAAAATTAAAAAATATTACTACAAGGCAAATCGGTGAATAGTTCATGGCTTTCTTATGTTGCTTTAACTGCATCCATGTATAGCACGTGTTACAGTGGTATAAACGGTGATTATCTGTAGTACTATATATGTTATCTATAGAAAAAATTAAAGACACCTCATGTAATGAGATACCTCTAAATTGTTTACATAAGATTCTACAATTTATGGCCATAAAATGCATAAGATACAGACGGCAATGATACAATAACCGTTTGTTGCATGCGGCTTCTCCCTCAATCTCGTGCTCATCCACATCTAAAATGTTACATGGCAAGTATCAGTGGTGGAGGACGAAAAAAATTTAAGGTATGGCCGGCGGCTGAAGGCAAAGCGTCGTCGCTGCTCTGGAAAACGAACAGGCTACCACAGTCCCAGTCCACATATGTTGCGCGGCCCACAAGCCACAAGCCCACAAGGCAAGCCACAAGCGTGAAGCGTCAAGGCCCAAAGGCCAAAGGTCGACTAACAGACTTACGAAGTAACGATTCAGTCATCTTCCTCGTGAGAACATTCAGACTTCGTTCAATAGCAGCAGCAGGACCTTCAACCTGGCATCCATGGCGGCCAGATCAACTCGGAGTGGGGATTCGCGGCGGAGCCAAGGTAGAGCGAGCGCCCTACCTTGCCCTACCGGGCCCTCCGCCCCTGGCAAGTATTATAGACATGCCCTAGCAGCACATACGTGTCAACTGTGGACTACATCAACACCCGTTTGGAACATCCGAAATAAGAAACACGTGAGGGGGAAAGGCATAGTTTAATATCACGTATCTCTACTACTTAAAAAAATAAGATAGTGATAATAGTTTACCTGTCCCTCCTAGCTCCCTCTAGCCTCTCCATAAAAATCTCTAATAAAAACAGAAAAAAAATAATCTACTAAAAATACAAATTCCACCATCATAAAAATTATCTAACAAGAAAAAAAAAGTAAATCTCTATTTGGTGCGCAACAAAGCCGAGGACGCAGAGGCACGACGTGGCTGAGCGTGTGAGCATGGCAGGTCGATCCTAATAATATCAACTTAACATGCTAAAATAATATAATTTTTTATTCATAATGAGCATTATGCTAGTACTGAAAACATATGGGAATAGAAAGTGCAAGGATTGCTCACGTGGGAGGTGTTTGGAAGTTTGACAGGAAAATACGGGAATTAACGCTTCTGTTCGACGAAACCAGTGGTCTTCTATTCGATTTATCCTCTCAATCATTCCCTTGCGTGGCAATTTATACGATCAATACTGAGGTCAAAGAAGGTTGATAATTAACCATTGACCATTTCAAGCTGCGTTGCATCTTGGTTGTCTAATTAATGGCTAGAGTTCGACTTACGAGTACATTTTGTATTTAGGTAAGTTACTTTGAATTTTTATAAATAATTCATAGTTTATTTGAAATAACAGAGATATACCCACGTAAATATTTTTTACAAAAATGGCCTCCGGCCGCCTAACCGTTAGGCGACTGGACCCTGTCGCCCAACGGCCGCGCGACGCGCAACCAATCCATAGGCCGTTGGGTGACATAATTACAGTAGTCAAACCGTCAGGCGACTGCTTCCAGTCATCCAGTGGTTAGGCGACTGCAAATCCAATCGCCCAACCCTTTGGTGACTGGAGATGCATATAAATCGGCCGTGCGGCCGAGCCCCCGGCATTTCTTCTGCCACACCACGCGGTGAAGAGGAGGCGGAAGGGAAAGAAAGAAGAGGAGAGGAGAGGAAAGAAAAAGAGAAGAGGGTAGAGGAGATGAGAGGGAAAGGGAAGAATAAGAGGTTCCGCGATTTTCATTAGGTAAAATTTTTTATATGTTATAGTCAATATTTTTTGTATGAAGTAAATAGTTTATTTAGTGTATAATTATTATCTTTAGAAAATTGTAGCTGTAGAAAAGAAAAGTGTAATTTTGGCATAGAAAATTTAGTCAATGTAGTTAGAAAATTAGCAGTCATAGAAACCTATAGTTGTAGAAAATTTGGTGAACATAGCTGCAGAAAATTAGCATCCGTAGTAAAGTAGCATCCATACAAAATTGTAGTTATAGAAAAATTTAGTCAATGTTATGTATGAATTAAGTATCTGTAGAAATTTATAGTTATTCAAAATTCAGTTAATACATATGAATTAAATAGTTTTCTTTATACAAAATAATAATACGTAATATTTATGATTAATTACAAATCAATGTAATATCATTAGTACATTAAAAAATCATATATACTGTTATAACTAGTATATTGGTATTTAAATCAATATGTCATGTAAATTGTCGAAACTCATTAGGAATTACTTACAGTAAGAGAGAGTTCTAGCAGCGAGACAAGAGCGGTGTCAGTGCGTGGTCCGCTGATAGGGAGTTAATGCTATGAGGGCAGTGTAGTTAGTTATGATAGGCGAACGATCGTTGAAATGTAAATTACAGAACTTTCATAGTATGCGATGCGATTTGACTAGTTGCAACATTGAAAATATATGCAGACTGACATCAATAATGCCAATACCCACTACATTGAAAATGCATTACGGTGTTGGCAGCGTTCATGAAGGTCCGAACAGTGTTGACTTGAGCGATTTTGCGCAAACCACTCTGGTACACCCGGACGGCGAGAATGCTCGAATCACGGATGTGGTGTACTGGCTCACCCGCAATTTCTCCTTAGACCCTGAGGTGTGCAGCATCGTCATACAAGGGTTTTGGAGCCGATCTTCTATGGTCATTAGAAGGGAGTTGAGAATATTAATATGCACTGTTGGGTGGAAGGGGTTTGTGCAAGGGCATCGGCATCGTAGGTATGAGTGTGTGATGTTTATGCAACCATGTCCAAAAGAAGTTGTACAAGGTCGTGTCGACGGCTATCATCTAGGAGGTGCAAGCAGCTTGGGCATCCGGCATGTTGGTCAAGAGAAGGACGTTGCTCGTGACAAGGCTGATGTGGTACATGGAGAAGAGGAAGAATGGTCACAGCATGGTAAGGCTACAGGACAAGCTGATGAAGGGGAGCATATGGAGTACATAGTGCATCAAATGGAGAGTGATGACCATATGGCTTGGGCTGAAGAGGAAGATGTACAGGAGGACAACGAGGACAGTCCAGATGAGGACGAAGCTCTCATCCCGCGGGAATGGAACCAGTTTGATGCTGAGGGTATTGCCGCACATAACGAGCATGAATCACCGTGGGAGTATCATGGCACAAAGGTTCGGTTGCATGTAATGTTTGCTGACAAGGCATCATTGTAGGATTCTATTAAGCTGTGGGCCCTATCCATGCAACGGACTTTTCGGGTTGTGAAATCTAGTCAGGAGCAGTACAACATGAAGTGCGAGCAGGCTAGTTGTCCTTGGAGAGTGCATGCATGTAGATCGAAGTATGAGACTCACTAGATTGTGTCGAAAGTGGAGCCGCACTTCTGTATTCTCAATAGTGTTTTGCCGAGGCATCGTAACATAACGTCCGTTTTTATAGCCAATCTGATGTATGGAGAAATAGTGGAGAAAAAGGACATGGAAGCCACGCACATCATGGTGGCTATCGAGAAGAAATTCAAGTACAAGATTAACTACGCGAAGGCATGGCGTGCGAAACAGAAGGCTTTGGAAAAACGGTTCAAGTCTTTCGAGGCAGCGTACAACAATCTTCCTCGTATGCTCCAGATGTTGTAGGACAGGAACCCGAGAACATACATTGCTACGAAGGACAAGCCATCTACAGAGATTGGCTATGCAGAACCAGAAGGGAAAATTTGACGCTTTGTGGGCGTTGTTGGACGAACACAGTAGGAAGCACATCAACGAGAGGAACAAGGGACCGGTCATGGCTGAGGCTGCACAACCCGAGTACTTCACAGTACAGGCTAAGCCTAACGCAGCTGGTTCGAGTAGGAGGAGCTCACAGAACACCAATTGCTTCTCGCAGTGGATCGAGGGAGAGACATTGGCGAAGTGGACCCTGCTGCACGACATGGGTAGCGTGAGGTACAGCATAATAACGACTAACCTTGTTGAGGTGTACAACTGGGTCCTCAGGGGCCTTCTTCTCAGTCCCTCATCGCCATCGTGGAAGGTGTTCTCCATAGCACAATTGGCTATTTCAGGGAGAGGCATGCAAATGCCGCACTTCATGCAACCAACCCACAAACATCGTACTCGTCAAAAATCATGGCATACATGGAGGTGAAGACAGAGAAGGGCCAATCACGGTGCATGTTATGGGCAATAGGGAGCATCGTTTTGACGTGCACCTCTGGGATAGAACTAGATTTGGGACTGCTCGTGCCCTTGTTACCCATGAGGTATACCTTAAAGATCATGTAAATGAACCTAACTGCTCATGCAACAAGCCAAAGCTATTACACAAACTATGCTCTTATGTCCTCACCGTATGTGCGACTGTGGGTGTCTGAGTACATTTTCAAGGAGAGGGTGATGCATGCATGGTGTAGCGAGATTAGGGGGTTTAGGATTGTGGGGAACTTCGCCGCCTTGGATATTGCAGTGAGGACCTGGATTCTAAATGTTGACATGTTGAAGGGTAGGAAGGGTTAGCGACAGGGCCATCATATTACAAATGATATGGATGAAGTACAAGCCAGAGCGTCCGGTGCATGCTACAGGCAATGCGGTCGGAAGGGGCACACAGCTAGACGATGCAAGGCATCTGCTGATGAGTATGCAAATCGACATGATTTCTGCAACTAGTTGTTGGAATATGCAAAATGGCTTGAAGACTATAAATCATTGTGCATTATAATATATAATTTGTTAGCTGGCACTTTTTACGTACGTACTATCGTACTAATTGTATCGTACATTGCATATACCATTTGTACAACTGTTGTGGTATTTCTCCCTTTTCATTAATGCTGTAAGTATTGTTCTAGTAGCCTAGTGTTGTTTTGTTGGTTTATTTACAATTTCTATTTTCTGTTTGTTTACATTCGATGTTTTTTGTTCCACAAAAATGCTAACTTGAATTCATTTTGCAGGTATGGCTCATGAACTTCGCATATCAGAGTGGCCTTATGGCCTGTTGGACGAGCACATTGACCAGCTGCATCACACTTCGTGTTGTGTCCCACCTCCAGGGAGTGCGGAAGATGCGGCTGACTTGGGGGTGATCCGGACATGCACACCTCGAGTGGCCTGGAGGCTAGACCCACGCTGGATAGCCAGGTTAGCACTCCGACAGCGTTGTATTCTTGCCATACATAAGTTACGTACTAACCTTTTTTGGCTTCGCAGGCTAAGCAATGACGGGCTACTCCCTCTCATCAGATGATGCAGGCCACAAAAGAGGATGGACCAGCCTTGCCTACGGGCGGGGACGACAACGCGGAGTGGTTGCAATGCTTCCCGTTCGACCGCTCCCTACTGACAGTTTTGGTGGACCGATGGTGGCTGAAGACGCACACTTTCTACTTCCCATTCGGGGAGATGGCCCCTACTCTACAGAACGTCTCCTTGCTGTTTGGCCTTCCTATCGCGGGAGCTGCTGTCTTCCTACAGGAGGCCCTGCCCTGATGGCGTGTGGACCTGTTGGACAGATTCCAGGGAGTCCTTTTGTCTGGGGCCACGGAGGAGTGCTATGTCTTCCCACCGGGTCAAACACACGGCTAGTCGTTGCGGTGGCTCTTGTAGTTTCGGGTACATGTCTAATGCCCTTTCCGTTCGATCATTCTCACTCTCCTTTCCACTGTACGGTCTTAATAACTTTTGCTTGTACTCAGGTGGAGCGGATGGACCCAGTCGCAGATGAGCAGCAAGTCTCACAGCACTTGGAGGCATACTTGTTGTGGCTATTTGGTTGGGTGCTTTTCACTAACAGCCACGGCAACACCATCAACGCACGCCTCATCACTCGCACTAGGGCCATCGCCGAGGGGGGGCCCACATATCAGCTAGGGTTCGGCCGCACTTGCCGCGACCTATCGCGGCTTGTGCGATGAACGCGGCAAGACCAAGGAGAACTCGGTCCTCGTGGGGTGTCCGCTGCTACTGCAGCTATGGTCGTTCCATACTCGAGGACATCACTCCGTATTATTTCTCTCGTAAAGTATGCACTAACAACCTCTCATGTCTAACCGCAGTCCCCGGAACCGCTATGTGGCTACCGCAAGTGGATTGACCTAGAGACCCTCCCACATGAACAGTGGACTCTCAACTTCAAGGAATGGGATGTCAAAAGGGCCTACGAGATCCGGGAAGAGGGGCACCGCAACGACAAGCAGACCGAGCGTATACGTCGGGAGATAAAAGCTCATCTCGAGGCGTGCACGCGTAGGGAGCGTGAGGCTCGCGAGAGTGAGCGTGAGAAAAAGAGGAAAAATGGTGACCAAAGTAAAAGAGATCGCCGAGGAGTTCAATGTCGAGCTCGCAAGGAAGAAAAATACCCCCAGTCCACAAGTAGGTTGGGCCATCCTGCACTAACTAGTCTGCTGAAGGGCGAAATTAGTTCTATTTCAAAAAGGCGCATATGTATCGTACGAGTAGTTCAGTTTGTTGCATCATGCATAATGCTCTTTCTTATGCATGTAACCAAACCCTACGCGCCATGTTACCCCTAAGTTTATTATGAAGTCTATTTTAATTTGGACAAGTATATTTCCTCGTCTTTTCGCATTTAATTATTTGTGTAGTAAGTCATCTAATAATATTAACAAACAAGTTCTCCTCTGTGTATGAATTCCCGGTTACATCATAATATCACTTACCTTCGTACTTACCAATCGTTATTATTTCAATCATTCTCAAAAAAAATTCACAAAAATTCTTGCATTACAACAACATACGACGATTACAAACTGTTATGTTGAAACTAATAGATTATCTACTATTCATAATTTACGAAAATCACAAATAGATCAACCGACATTGCCTCCCGGCTGCCGTAGTAATGGGTCGTTTGCAGTCGCTGAATAGCCGAGCGACTGTAAATGTAGTCACCCAACTGTTAGGCGACAGGCTCTAGTCGCCCAACGGCCCACAGACAGCTTGTGTGTCGCATGGCCATTGGGCGATAGGCTCTAGTCACGTAACGGTTCGGCGACTAGAAGTCATTTATGTAAGAAATATTTGTGCAGGTATATTTCTGTTATTTTAAATAAAAGATAGGTTATTTATAAAAAAAATTCAGTTGTTTCTGAGGAAGAGAGTGTGTAAAAGATCTCTACTCAGTACTCACATAGCTTGAAGATAGTTGCTAGCACATCAATTCTCAACACTTTCAACGACACACTTGTTGCTGTATCCTTTCTTCTCTTCTTTTTTTTTTTGGCCGTTGAGGGGGAAAAATATAGACAAATGAACCTTATATAGTTAAAGTCTCTTAAAATAATCATATATAGTTAAGAAAAACTCGCTTTCTTAAAAAAAAAAGGACAGGCTTAGCCGAAGCCCAAAAAGGCCCAACAATGGAAGCCCTAGCCCATGTCCAGCTTACGTTTCCAATAAGAAAATTCTCTCTCTTTTTACCAAAGATACAAAACTGTGTGTTAGTATTTGGATTTCTATAACAGATCCATCGAACGTACAGCGCTTGAGGATCTGTGAGTTCAGGATGCTTCCCACTTTGTGTCTTATCATCCAAGCCTCGTTTGAAACATGGGGCTTTTCTCACCTATTTCTGGAGAAATTGAAATATTTAATGTGAAATTCCTGTAATATGCCTGCGTTTCACAAGGGTCCCTGGATATTTCCAACTTCGTAACATGGCACCTTAGGTGAATAGTGTCTCAGTTTGAATTAAGGAATTGTGTTCACGTAGATGTTCTGTTCTTGCCTGCAAGTGCTAAGTCGTATCTCTGATCTGCTTGCAGATTGTTGCTTTGCTCTGGAACACGGCTTTCCTATTTCCTTCTTCATGTCTCACTCGTGTTTCTGTCGACGTGGCAAAGATTCAGAGCATTCTCCCTGTCCTCCTCGTATTCCTCTGGTGCTCTGGATCTTTACCACGTCGACAGAAACACGAGAGGGACATAGAGAACTAGAGAAGGGAACAATGAAACTGCATTCTTGCTCCGGAGCTATGCAGTATCACTCACCTGATCAAATAACTGTCGTCCAATGATGGTGCATCCATCCATTCCAGCCATTCATGATGGAGATCACGGCTTTCGTTGCATGATGCGTCTCTACACAATTATCGAGATTCGCTTGCCTTTCTTCTCATACGCCATCTCATCTCAATTATTCCTTCGATCACAGTTGGTTGTTCCAGTTCATCGTGCTTACTAGACTCTTGATACAATTGCACGTTTATATCGTTCCAAACAAACATGAGCCTGTTCGTTCTTGTTTTGTTCATATCATGAGCCTGTGCTTAGTTAGCCATTATAACTTACAAAAAGTTGCATCTTTTTCCGTACAAAATTTGCATCTTACGTATGAATTTGACCGCAAGATAGAGCTCCAACGAGCTCGGATTTATTTGGGAAAACAAACACTAACATTCCATCTGCATGAGAGAAGCCAAGAACACTTCAATGATACCGAACAGACTAGCGCAAATCCTTCAGAGTTCAGACGATAACAGTGAGATATACTGCGAGGTGAACAATGGTCAGAATCAGAGCGATCGTCCCTAGCAGTGCAAGACGTCCACTGCCACTCGTCGGAGCCCCCTTCGCCGCTGGATCAGACGGCGGTGAGTTCCTCGCCGCCGCCAGTGACGCGCCATTCTCAAAGACCCTTCGCCTCCGGCGAGCCCGGCTCCAGCTTGAGAATGCCTTCATACATCGTGTGATCTGCAGGCTACTGTCACAGATCTTGACACACTCGCTGAGGTAAGGGATCTGCATGAGGCTGAGCGCACCCTTTTAGCTCAGTCTCGGGATGCTCTTACCAAATTAATGAGGGAGGAGGAAATAAAATATTATCAGCGGGCTAAAGTCACAGATATTTTATATGGAGATAACAACACTAAGTATTTCCATATGATTGCAAATGGTAAACATAGGAAAAAAAAGATTTTTTCTCTCGATGATGTTAATGGAAAAATTGAGGGACAGTCAAATCTCAAAGAATACATTACACATTTCTATAAAGACCTGTTTAGTGAACCTGAAGAGAGTTCCTTTAATCTAGTCGCTGATCGGCTAGAGGATATTAATCAGGTCACTGATTCTGAAAATAATATTTTGATCGCTCCGTTTACTGAGGAAGAGGTTAGAAATGCGGTTTTCTCTATGGAACATAACAAAGCGCCAGGTCCGGATGGCTTTCCTGCTGAATTTTATCAGAAATTTTGGGAAACCATAAAAGGCGACCTGATGCGCATGTTCTATGAGTTCCACGCAGGTGAGCTGCCTATCTTTAGTTTGAACTTTGGGGTGATTACTTTATTACCAAAAGTCCAGGAGGCTAATGTTATTCAGCAGTACAGGCCCATATGTTTACTTAATGTGAGTTTTAAGATCTTCACTAAAGTGGCCACAATGAGAATTAATCTAATTGCTGATAGAGTCATTAGCCCAACTCAAACGGCGTTTATGCGTGGACGAAATATCCTGGGAGGTGTCGTCATACTGCATGAAACGGTACATGAGTTACATCGCAAGAAGTTGAATGGGGTAATTTTGAAGCTTGATTTTGAGAAGGCGTATGATAAAGTTAAATGGCCTTTCCTATTACAAACCTTACGCATGAAGGGATTTTCATCCAAGTGGATAACTTGGATTCAATCCTTCATCCAAGGGGGCAGTGTGGCTGTTAATGTTAATGGTGAAATTGGTCATTTTTTCCAGACTAGGAAGGGACTTCGTCAGGGTGATCCTTTATCGCCAATTTTATTTAACATTGTTGCGGACATGCTCGCCATCCTTATTAGAAGGGCTATTGAGGGGAGCCAGTTTGACGGCATTATACCCCATCTAGTAGAGGGAAGTTTGTCTATTCTTCAATATGCGGACGATACGGTGTTATTTTTGGATCATGATGTTGAAAAGGCGAAAAATCTGAAACTCTTGTTATGCGCTTTTGAGCAACTATCTGGCTGAAGATTAACTTTCACAAAAGTGAAATCTTCTGTTTCGGAGATGCTGCAGACGCTAGACAGGATTATGTGGACCTTTTTGGGTGCCAATCCGGAGAGTTTCCAATTAGGTATCTCGGTATTCCGATCCACTATAGAAAATTGAGAAATGCCGACTGGAGAATGGTAGAGGAACGTTTTGAGAAAAAACTTAGCAGTTGGAAGAGCAAACATCTATCAATTGGGGGTCGATTGACGTTGATAAATTCCGTCTTGAGTAGCCTTACAATGTATATGATGTCTTTTTTTGCGATCCCAAAAGGCGTTCTAAAGAAATTAGATTATTTCAGATCCAGATTTTACTGGCAAGGTGATGAGTATAAGAGAAAATATCGACTTGTGAAGTGGAATATTCTATGCCAGCCAAAAGAACAGGGTGGTTTAGGAATAGCTGACTTACATCTCAAGAACTTAGCGTTGTTGAGTAAATGGCTTTTTAAGCTTTTAACGACGGATGGTACTTGGCAACAACTGTTGAGAAATAAATACTTGGGATCTAAACCCTTAGTGCAAGTCGAACGTACACAAAGCGATTCACATTTTTGGGCTAGTCTGTTAAAGGCAAAAAGAATTTTCCTCTGTTATGGATCTTTTATTATTCATGATGGCTCACAAGTCAGATTTTGGGAAGACAAATGGTTAGGCAATGATAGTTTGATGAACCAATATCCTGGTTTATACAACATTGTTAGACCAAAATTTGTCACAATTTCAGAAGCTTTGCGCTCTTCTCCACCTATTTTTTCTTGGCGCCGTGATTTAATTGGACCAAAGCTGGTGGAATAGACTAACTTATTAGCACGCTTATCCAATATTCAGTTGTCCCAAGGTCAGGATGAATTTCGCTGGTCTTTACACTCAAATGGGAAGTTCTCGGTGAATTCCCTTTATAGAGCGATGATTCAAACTCCTGTCCCTAATTTGAATAAACGCCTTTGGAAACTGAAAGCGCCGCTTAAGTTGAAGATCTTTTTATGGTACCTTAGGAGGGGCGTGGTTCTAACAAAAGACAATCTCCTCAAGCGTAATTGGCAAGGGAGCAAGTCATGTTGTTTTTGTCATAATGATGAGACAATTCAGCACTTGTTTTTTGATTGCCGATTTGCGCGATCTGTTTGGGTTTTCTCTTAAGTGGCGCTCAAACTCACAAAACCTCTAAGTGTAGCACATATGTTTGGTAGCTGGTTAAATGGTATAACTAATCATTTGAAATCATTAGTACTGCTTGGGGCAGCAGCAATATGTTGGTCTATATGGTTGTACAGGAATGATATTGTTTTTGAAAAGAACAACTCTTATTCTCCTTTGCAGGTTATTTATGCAGTTTCTCACCGTCTCCGTTCGTGGGCTATCCTGCAAAGACCGGAATTACAGGATACGGTTGTGGTGGCATCGCGACAGTTGGAGCAGTTGGCGAAGGATTTCTTTACCCGGGCATATGGGTGACGATCTAGTCTTAGGATTGAATGTCACTAGATTTTGCTCAGTTTTTCCTTACTCATAAGCTGTGTGCCTTTTTAGGCAGAGGCTGGAAGTTTGTTCCAAGAACGTGTATCAACTCGATGTAACGAACTTAATTGCTCTGTGGAAGCCACATCAAAGGCGTGTTCCGCTGTCATGGAAGAAGCCAGAGCTGCGATTCGGTGTCGTTTCCTACCCTGTTGTCATTGTGGCGACGCCCAAAGCCAATGGCTGAAGCACTTGTCGAACCACTGCCTATCTCAGCTTTGCAAAGGGGGCAAAGTGCATTTATCTTAGCCATTTATCTACGCATTCATTGAGGAAGAAGCACGTGCAAGGAGGCTCTCGAAGATCATCATTGTCCATGTATCTTGCCAAGCAGATACAGCAAATCTGCAGAGCAAATGACGCACCTCGGTTTTTAAATTAAGAGCAACAGGAAATAGAGTTGTGAAGAAAATAAGAGTGTAGGAGAAAAACTCACAGCATCTTCAGAAGAAATAATCCGCTCCTTGTCTGTTCCAGCAGCCAGGACTCCACTGCCAGCTTCATTTCCCTCACCATTACGAACCTTCTTCGATTTGAACTTGCATGTACCCAAGGCAGCGATTGCTTCGGCAGTAGCACCACTGTTTTGGTTCAAATCTTCACGAAAACCCAATACAGAGATTATGCAGGGTAGGCAGCAACATATCAATGCACAGACAATGAAAGGCATAGCCTAGCCGATGCAGCTGAATGTGAGGAAGGCTATACACAACCTGAAAAAAAAAGGTTACATGATGAAACATCTTCATGTGTGTTACGGCTGGCGGGCCGTAGCTCAAGGAATCTAACGCAGCAACACTCATGGTAAGCAAGGAGTCCAATAGTTGGTCAACAAAAGTAGTTTATCATAGATAAGAGTCGGTTTCCTAGAAATTAGAGTTTGTGTCTTTGGGATAAGTTGAGTCCTCCCTATAAAGTGAGCTGCACCTCCTGGAAATTAAGCAAAAAGCATGGACCAAATTCTACCACCAACGTTTCTCTCTCTCTCTGCCAAACCCATCTATCTATCTCTGCTTGTCGCTCTGTTCTTCTCCCTTGTGCTGTTCGCCCTTCTCTCCAGCGCCAATTCTCCTTCATGCTGTTGTTGTTCAGCCTCTATCAGCGGTGTTTATCCCCCTTATGGTACCAAGGATCGTAACAACATCAAAATAAGTTGCAAAGACATGGCAAGCTAGCAGCACACCTGTACAAGTTGGGCGCCTGATGAGCAGAAGAACGCCCACCAAGTATCCACACATTCCCAACAACAAATCACGCAGCGAAGAAACAATCCAGGGCCATTTTGAAGTGATCAGCAAATGCTTGAACCCTACAACAAATGGTCAAGAGTGCAACCCAGTTTAATCAAAAACAGAACGACTCAGAGGCTGGACTCTACAGAAAGTTAGCAAAATAAGTCTTGAGAATACTTCAAACTCTAGTGTCCTATACACTGGCCTTACTTTGATAGCGTTACTGCAATGAAACGTTACCAGAATAATAAATTTTAAAAATAGATTGATGTAATCAAATTTTGCTACAAATTATCCCATTTAGTTATGTTCAACCATGATGGCATAAAAAAAGGTTGCTCATGGTGCAGTCCTAATTGCACAGGAATGTGACAAATATAGGTTTGATGCAATTTGTCGACATGTCCCGCAGAAATAGACACTAGATGTGTGCAGACTTGAGACATATAAATTTCAAAAGAACAGGACTTCATCGTGGAGTTGAAGACTAGAATCTGTTACCTTGGATTTGTGGTGAGCATGTTTCTTGAGACTCCATTTGTGCCAGTCACATCACCAGCTTCAGACACACGAGGGGCTGAAATTACTGTATAAGAATTGGTTTCAGGGATGTTGTTTGGAGGGAGGTTCTGACTTACTGGTTCTTACCTAGTGGTTGGGCGCCGGCGGTAACAATGGAGATAGCGCCAGTAAAGATGAGGAAGAGTAGCAATACAACCTACCGTATGCCCAATGACCCACTCAAACAATGGAGCGTGTGGATGTTCATTCCTTGATACTGACAGAACAGAAATAGCCGATATAATCTGGCTAATATTTACAATAAGCTCAATTGAGGTCCAGCAACCAGAATTCAAAGGACTTTGCCGACGACGACGACGATTATCATCTCTTCTGGCTAGAGCATTTTGAGAGTTTGATGCAGTAGTTGTTTCAGAAGAACTGAGATACGAAGCAATGGATCCAGGCAATCATTATTATCTCGACGAGATGTTGACGAAGAAGCAACATCATCCCTTGGGGTATCGATTGCATGCTCACGATGACCAGTATTTTCCATGTGGTTCATCAGTAAAGGGTGATTATATGTTTGACTGCCTGTTTCTGATTCAACAAGAGGAACAGCCCTCAACCAGAAAGTTGCATAGGAAACTAGCTGGTTGTGCTTCCCAGAAATGTAGCTGCTTTGATTTAAAATGAAGGATAATCTCTACAGCAAAATCCACTTAATCCAAGACAAGGTATTTCGGTTTTTTTCCTACAGAAGCTGTTCACTTTCACTCCACCTGAAAGAAAACAACACTTATTCTCAAAAAAGAAAGAAAACATCACTGGACACCAATTAGCTATTTAACTAGCTCTCTTTAACTAGGAATCCATTACATTCTTGAAGGTAGTAAGACAGGGAAAACATATAGCTAGGTAATACAAGTGTGATGGCTAATCTAATTGATGTGCAATCGAGAGTGTTGAAGTTGATCCAAATTCGTATTGCATCCATGTAGAACATTGCATCACCTCATGCCATACGTGGCATGACCGATGCCAGACCATGCGTAAGTTGTATCAGATGTAGCATCAACATGTAGCAACTGACTCTGATTTGATTTCCTTTCTGTGTAGAACTCGTTTCCCTTGCCCTACATATGTACCCTATTGTGAACAAAAGGCATATTAGATTATATTCACTCCGATTTGTAGCGAGTCCTGCATTCCATCACTTGAAGGTGCAACCTACATGTTAACCATCATTGATGATTACTCAAAAAGAGCTTATGCATTTCGTTAAGCACAAATCGGATGTATTCAAAATATTCAAGTAGTGAAAAATTATGACTGAAAGACAAACTAGCAAGCATATCAAGAAGCTGTGTACCGGTAATGGTTTGGAGTTCTGTTCTAAAGAATTTGAATATTTATGCAAATCAGAGGGTATTATAAGACATTACACCGTCTCAGGCACTCCTCAACAAAATAGTGTGATCGAATGCATGAACAAAACCATCATGGAAAAGATACATTGCTGTTGTCAAACTCTAAATTATCTAAGAGTTGTTGGGCTAAAACCGTTTGAAGCAATCACTCAGACAATGGTATAAGAAATTGACTCATTTATGATATCTCTGGATTTTAAAAGATTTGATTATGATATCTATGTTTATTTGAAGACTATTAATAGTTCTGCTATTTATTTGCTCACATATGTTAATGATACATTAATTGCTGCAAAAGACAAGATTGAAATTTCAAAGTTGAAGGCACAATTAAGCAGTAAATTTGAGATAAAAGATCTCGGTATA
This sequence comes from Dendrocalamus sinicus, assembly GCA_036346575.1. Lineage (NCBI taxonomy): Eukaryota > Viridiplantae > Streptophyta > Magnoliopsida > Poales > Poaceae > Dendrocalamus > Dendrocalamus sinicus. Next base: position 4,577,967 of record CM070653.1, on the reverse strand, counting down.
GCAAAAGATTCTTGGAATGAAAATCATCAGAGACAGATGGTTTGATAAATTAGACCTAAGTTAAAAAGGGTATATTAGTAAGTTATACATCATTTCAACATGCATAATGCCAAACCGGTGAGCACTCCTTTAGCTGCACATTTTAGACTTTCTTCAGCACCATATCTTTAATCAAATGATGAAGTTGAGTACATATCTAGAATTCAATATGTGAGTGCAGTTGGTTCGATGATGTATGCATGGTATGTTTTTGCCCTAATTTATCTCAATCATTAGATATGGTTAGTAGATACATGGCTAATCTTGGAAAAGAACATTGGAAAGCAGTTCAATAGATTTTCATATATTTGCGAGTCACATCTAATGCTTGTTTACAGTTTAGGAAGAGTAGAAATAGACTCGTTGGTTATGTGGAATCTGATTTTACTGGAGATTTGGATAAAAAAAATCTCTTACTGGTTATGTGTTCACGGTTGGAGAATGTACTGTAAGCTGGAAAGCAAGTTTGCAAGCTACTATTACTTTATCTACTACAGAATCTGAGTATATGGCTATTTTTGAAGCTAGCAAAGAAATCGTTTGGCTAAAAGGTTTATTTACTGAGTTTTGTGGAAGTACGTCTTACACAACAATGTTTTGTGATAGTCGAAGTGCTATTTGCCTGATAAAAAATCAAATGTTCTATAAGAGAACAAAACACATTAATATCAGGTATCACTACATTCGAGGTATCATTACTCAAGGTGATATTAAAGTCAGTAAGATAAGTAAGGTGATATTAAAGTCAGCAAGATAAGTACTCATGATAATCTAGCTGATATGTTGACAAAAGCAGTTCCTGGCGCTATGTATGAGTTTTGCTCAAACTTAGTATTACTCACTAGTTCTTTGGACTTTCAGTGCACAAGGTATTTATGCTAATTTTATTGGAGTTTATCATGTATTTCGATTACTGGAGAAAATTTGACTCATGGTGGAGATTATTGAATTTGACCTGAATTTGTACCGTATCCATGTAGGACACTGCATCACCTCATGCCAGACATAGCATTACCGGTGCTAGAGCCATGCGCTGGTTGTATCAGACGTGCTATCAATCTGTAACAACCAACTCTGATTCGGTTTCCTCTCCATGTGAGACTCGTTTCTCTCGCCTCATATATGTACCCTAATAGTCCATAGAAAAAAAACAAGAGCTCCATTGTAAACATCTTCTCATTATATTGATTTGGCTTCATACATCCGTGGTTTTTACCTGTAAGGGTTTTCCATAAAAAAAAATTCGTGTCTCCCATCTTTGGATTTATTGATCATATACCCTCCATTTAGATAAAAATTTAGGATATACTCTCCTGGTCCACGTGTCAGTGACTTATGATGACCCCACGTGTCATTGAGATGAGGAAGGTAAATTCTGAATTTCCCAACTAAAGGGAGGGTATATGATCCAATCCCCCATCTTTATTTTTCTGTACATATTTACAACAGAGAGGTTAATCTGCAATTTTATTTTGAGTATTGCTATACAACACTCGACTGTTTTTGAGGACAAAAACAGTCAGATTGATCTGGGACGTGATATGAAATAGGCCAGCTGCCCTACAACATGATAATTACCAATTTCCCCACATTTTCTCCATCAATTAGTTCCATAAAACACTAGAGACTAACCAAAGACCAGAATCACCACCTAGAAAAGATCAACCCAGGAGGACATACCTCAAGAAAATTCATGTTCCAAGAACCGTCTCACCGACCACGGCTAGCAGCAGCTGCAACCGCCTGAAAGATTCAAGAATCCATGAAAACCCAAGAACGGGACGGAACTAATAAGCTTCATAACCATGTCAAACGCATACCTAGACCACTCAAAATCGACTCAATGCCTGGCTCGAAAGCATCCACCAAGATTTGTACTAAAAAATCCAAAGAAAAACTACTGGACGAGCTCGCGAAGCAAGATTGAGCCGGAGGGAGGGAACAGGTACCAAACCCTTCGATCAAAGCAAACGCCGCCCTAAATAAATGAAAAGAAAAGTGGAAGGGGAACTCTTGGTTTCTTTCTCCTGCCTTCCCCAGTCTCTATGTCGAGTGGCGACGTGTATTTAGAAATTTTCTCTTTTTTAGCTCATTTTTCTTCGTTATTTAAGGAATATTTTACTGGAGATAGGGGGGAAGAGGGGAGCTGTATCGATCTTGGCCGTACGTATGTTGTGTGTCTCGGATCGGACGGTGAGGAGGGAGGGGAGAGATGGGCAGTGCGGATCGCGCGCACCGCTTGATCGGAAGGCTACGATTGGCAACAGATAGATGGTGGGTTGAGTAGTTGGGAGGGGAGAGGAGGGAAGGGGAGGGGTGGCACGGTGCTCGGCACAAGAGAGTGGGACAGTAAACCGTGGGTAAATTGGGTCAGTCACTAGAGTTGTAAATAAGTTAGATTTGAGCGAGTTTGGTCTTTCAGATTCGAACTCGGTAGAAATTCAAGTCGAGCTCGACCTGAGCTCGAGTTGGGCTCCGAATCTAGATCTGGGCTCGGCCTAAGCTCTAGTAGGCTTGAGTTCGGCTCGTTGAAACTCGATAACAATTAAAATAATTTATTATGCACTATTTTTCAATAATAAAAAATTTTGAGTTTGAGTTTGGCTCTAGTAAACTCGATAACAGTCAAAATAATTCAAACATACACTAATTTTCAATAATAAAAAAACTCGAGCTCGAGTGCGGCTCGAGTAAGCTCGATAAGAGTTAATATGCATCACTATTTAAACTTGAATCGAGACTTACGAACTGTTCGAGCTCGGCTCGGTGAAGCTCGCGAGCTCAAGTTCGACTTGTTTAAAGTTCGAGCCGAGCTCAGATCAAACCTAGAACGAGCCAAATTCAAGTAGCTTATGAGTTTCAAGCTTTTTTGCAGCATTATCGACGACTTCGCCAACGAGTTTCGAGCTTTTTTACAGCATTATCAGTTATTTCGTCAACGTGCATATTGCTGAAATCTTTACTATTGTGGCTTCCGATACTATTTTCTTAGTTCAATCCTATGAGTATTTTTTATAAATTAGTCCTCTCTCAAGCGCGGAATTACGTGAAGCCAACATGTAGCAAATCCGTGCCAGAGCAGCGTAGAAATACCATTTCTGTGGTACTGTAGCGTAGATTTTGTACTGTAGCTACAGTGCATGTAGCACGGGAATGCCATTTTCCGCACTCCCCTGGCGCAGAATTTAAAAATCCGCACTACAATGCCGCGAAAATAGCATTTTCCCGCTCCTCTGGCGCGGAATTTGCCACATGTCAACCTCGTGTAAATTCCGCACTCGAGAGGGGACTAAATTTGCAAAAAAAATCTCAGGGGGCTAGAACTAGAAAAAATAGCACAAGGTCAAAACAATAAAGGATTCCATATTGTTGTATTGTATAATGCAGGATTAGGGTGCTACTCGGTTGCACTGAAATAACCTGGCTTATGGCTGAAATTGCACTGTAGATGACTGAAATTATACTATAACTGATGATGGCTTATATGGCATAACTAAATTTTAAAAAATAAAAAAACAGGTTAGCTTATCATAGACAATACAAATGAATATGGGAAAACAAGAACCGGCAAAAAAGCTCACAAAAGTTAAAAGGCCAGAAAAAGACAAAATTTAGGAATAGTAAAAAATAAATTAGAAGCTAAAAACTTAAGTAGAAATGAGTGGAACCCAAGGCCATTTTGTTAATATTTTTCTTTTTAAGAAACTCTGCAATATAGGAGTGGAGAGTACAGGCATGGAAACGTGGCCTTTCTTTTTTCTTTTGTACGAATAGTTTATTGGAGCATATATTTGGAAGACACTGAGTCAGGCTCTCCTTGCAACGTAGATATATATTTTCTGTAGTGCGTAACTTTGGTTCTGTTATTTTTGTTTTTCGTTTTCTCCGGCCTGTTATTATTATTATTAGTTTCTCTGAAAATTAGAAAGTCAAATGTTGAAGCATGGCGGTTTCTTAAAGTAGATTCTACTCATGTGTATCATCCACATTGACGTCTCTATCATCTATTACCGTATCGAAAAGCACAGACAAAAACCATCAGTTAGAACCTAAAAGAACATTTTTATATGTGAAATTTCTCCAGGACTCTTATGAACGAGACGTTCTAAACAAGTCCATAAATTTTAGTCAAACTTGCGTATTAGGACAAAAGAATTCTCGCGAGTGTTTTTTTAAGGGAAAAAACAAGTTCAGTGAAATTGATTGATTTCTACTCTGTATTTTTCTTGCTTCCTTGAGACGTAAAAAAACAACACAGAGCACATGGGATCAAATCCCAATAAATCTACATATAAATCAATAACCTATGTAGTGATTAGTCACGAATTTGTTATGTCCTACACCGTAGAGGGTTAAAGATAACTACTATCTAGGTTAGGAAAAAATTTGTATCTCAGATCTATCTAGACTTGCACTAGTAAAAATCACACCTTGAACTGAAGCCTAAGCTGTCATATATCTGAACCTACCTCTGATTAGAAGTTAAACTCCCCGTACTTTAGACAACTAGGGTTCCAGATTCCCTGGGCAAGCTAACAGTTGCAATGCTTTGCATAATATTTACATCACTTGTGGTGATAATACATTGCCTAATTGGCCAATTGCCCATGAACATGGTCAGTACGATAGCCAAGGACCAAGAACGAAGACTGAAAGGAAATGACTTGTGCAAATGAAATGACTTGTGGAACGTCTTGGGCGATTTGATTCCATATCTTCTTCTCAACTACTTTGTTGGTAGTGTGTATTAATCCCACCGCATCACCGGAACCGCGGTATATTTATTGAATTTTATTCGCGTGTGGCTTTCAGGGGACGTGTAAACATTTTTTAAAAAAAACGACGTGTAAAGGTTTTTGATCACACGCGTTTGAAGATGCATGATTTCTTGCCTAGCTGTCACGAGGGTTGTTCCCCACTTTTGACCCTACGATTTATGACTATGGCGCATATGATCTTCATTTTGTATTATGTCGGAACCAAATTTTTAAATCTGAACTCTCTATATATTATTGTACTAGTTTTAGATCAAAATTAATGTACACAGTCAAACAGTAATATTTACATAACCAACTACGCTTTATTATAATAAAAAAGATTACATGCCTTATGACCACTTTATTACAACTAAGGTTATAAGACCTCTCAAACTAACAAACACAACAGAAGCTAAAATAAACTTTGAAGATGACCCATCAATACACCACAGGTAATTGACTGGGGAATCACAACCTAGTACTTCGAGAAATTTTCGTCGAATCCACACACAAAGTAGTCGTAGGCTCCTTCCTGATCTTCATAACCCTCTGAGATTTGTTTTAAGTGTAGCATGTGAGTACATAAAGTACTCCGCAGGTCTTGAAAAAATGGAGTAGATGCAAGACTTAACAAAGAAGGATAATATGGTTCTTTTGCACAAAGCAACATTATGTTTCAAATACCATAATTAAATTCTCAAAAGCATCAATTTAACAAAGTAATTGCAATAACTGAAACTAAATAAATTTTCTAGTGAAGGTTCAAGATTACGGGTTTCATCCACCCACATTGGCTCCATCCGCCAGGACACACTCCCGAGATTTCTATCCATTCCCGAGTTCCCAAAACTTTTACTTTGAAACCAAAACCAAAGGTCTACCATGTGAAAGCGTACATCGTCCGCCCTTGACCGTAGGCACGGCTATTCAATAGTTTTACACTCTACAGATGTTGTATAACTTTAGCCACAAGAGATAAGTCATTTTAATAGCCTACATGCTTCCTCGGGCATGAGACCTAAATAATTTATCACAAAACCTTTACTTCACTCCAATCTAGCTAGACACCATCCGCTGAGATTTCACTACTAAAGGGTTAAATCCACTACAATCAGAAGCCGCCTCTTGTGACGTATAAGTACAGTAAATCCCTGTGAGTCCAGTAAATCTCTGGTACCCACTTACCACTGGTGATATCTAAACTAAATCTTCGTGAGTTAATCAGCTAGGTCATACCCATTTAGACTTGTAATTGTACGGTAGTGCTCAATTTGGATAATCACAAGGATCGGTCCTTAATTGACTGGGACGGCACATTCACAATACAAGTTCTTGTGCTAAATCTGCACTAGTTAGACCTTACCATCCGCCCAAGTTTAAAATCAATTTTCATCATTTTATTTTATTTTATAAACAACGGCAACACCTATTGCCAAACACTTGATAAAAGTAATTGTCTAGAGGTTTGATAACACTATTCCCACCCATAGGGTTATAGTAACCAATAAGCAAACAATTACTACCGTTCTAGAATTAACAAATATAGTAATAATATCAATACTGAGACAAGGGAAACTTAGGGTGGCAAAGATATATGGTTGTCAACTTCAAATGAGAATATAACAAATTTGGATTAGCTAATAACCTTAAGACATAAATTAATATTTTATGTAACATAGCAATGCAATTAAATTTCAAGTAATAAAATGATTTTTGAAAACATAGGTACAAGATGATCAAAGGAGACTTGCCTTCCTGCACGTTGTTGGACCTTCCTACTGTGGATCAAAAAACTCTTCGGTGATGTCGGGTTCTACAAGCAAAAACAAGAAACCCAAATAAATAAATACAAACAAAGTCATAAAATATAAAATATACATGCTGGAAGGAGGTTTATGATTTTAGATGAATTTATAAATTTAAACAGGTTCAAACAGAGCTAGGATGAAGAAATACGAGTTTCTGGAAGTGTTTGCCGTGGTCGGAGGGGTTGGATCTTCAGATAGTGGTCGGAACTACCGAGTGGTCGAAAGACTATGGTAGTGGTCGATAGTCGAAGGTTAAATGTGGTCGAATGGCTCTGTGTGGTCTCAGTCACCGAGTGGTCGAGAAAACTTACTAGCTGGTCGGAAGCGACTGTAGTCGAAAACGACTACGGCCGAAAAGATCAAAGGGTCTGGAGAGATTGAATGGTTTAGAGTAGTCGAAGGAATTGGACGATGCGAAGTGGTCGAAAGAATCGATCGGCTTGGAGCGATCGAAGGAATCGATCAGCTCGGGTGGTCGAACAGTTGTGATTAGATGGCTGAATGTGGTCAGAAATTTAGACATGGTCGGTGGTCAAAGTAGCTGAGTGGTCAATGGTCGATACGTGGTCGCAGGGAGTAATCAAAAAGTTTGAAGTGGTCGAAGTATGCAACGTGGTCGAAAGGTTCGAAGAGGCCGGAACCATTTTCAAGTCGAACATTATAGGAACTGGTTCAAGAAGACCGAAATTGATTGAAGACTTCAAAGTGATTGAATCTTGATGATTGAAACCTAGTGGTCGGAGGTTGAGAGTGATCGAAGACTTCAGAGTGGTCGAAAACTATAAGGTGGTCGAACACGAGGGTGGTCGAAATCGGCCATGGTCGTGAGCGACTATGGTCGAAAGTGACCATGGTCAAAAGTGGCTGCAGTCGAAAGCGACTGCGGTCATGAGCGACTGTAATCGAAGGTGGCCGCTGTTGAAACCGACTGCAGTCGTGAGCGACCGTGGTCAGAAGCGGTCACGGTCGAAAGCGACCATGGTCGAAAGGTCTGAGTGGTTGGGTAGTTAAGCGGTAGGAACTCAGGAGCGATCGGGAGCGGTCGGAGTGGCTGAGGTCGATGGGATTGCCGTGGTCGAACGCGGAGCGATTGCTTTAAACAGGCAAGGGAGTTTACCAGAGAAGGCTGGAGAGTAGTTGGCAACGACGGAAGACAGCGGCAGCAGAGTGCTTTGGTGAGGGAAGGGCTTCGGCAACGGACTTGCTCGACGACGAGGCGGAAAACGGCGACGATAGGTGCTTTGGCGAGGTCTTGGATGGTGAAGCGGTTGGCAAGATCATTCTCGAAACCAATGGCATTGTCGGTGACTCGGTGACTTCTCTAGAGGAGGGGAGACTTTGGCCAGATGGGAGGGAAGGCCACACGATCGCGGTGCTCCAATTTATAACTTCGGCAAAGAAAAGAAAACCGACATGATTTATGGTACCGTGCGAGTATTTTGATATTCAAGGACGCACAAAAGGAAAGGAAAGATTGATGAATTGCTTGCTAGCACAAATTAATCAATTTCCAAATGAAGATGCGAAGGGAAAAGGTTTTTATCTGTTGGGAATTTGAGCTTAGATCCGACGCAAGGTAGAAGAAGATAAACAGTGATCAAGTCAAAGAATAAAAGGAAGAAAGGTGAAAAAACATTCAACATCGAAGAAGTCCAACTGGTGGCCGGTTTGGTTGGAACTCCAATGTTACGTATGCTTGGTATATAGCAATTCTAGGATGGATGACTCTTTGGGTAATTTTTTTATTTATTTGGACTTTAGATTGTAGTTGGGATTTTGATATTTTCTTTCAGTATTACACAAATAATTCAAATAAAATCCAAACATTTTTAAAATAATTAATTTGAAATTAATTTTTAAAGAAAGCAAATTTTTATAATGTTACACATTAGCATTCGGGCATCAGCTAATCCAGTTCCAACATGAAACATTGAGCTCAAATTAAAGTGGTTTGCCAACGTAAATAACATTTTGGTAATTATCAATAGATTAAGATCATCCAATATGTTTCAATGTCTACAAATGGATGCGAACAACATAGGAAACCAACATCCATCACCCGAATGTGCGACGCCAACGATAGCAAGTATCCTTGTCAACAAGTTTTGAGATACCGAAGTGTTGACAAAGTTTGAGACCGTGGAGCTCTCGAGAAGTTTAATGGAGGTGGTGGCAGACGAAACGGGTGTACTGACAACATGACCTGGACGAAGAAACCGTAGGATGACAGGTCCAATTTTATCTCCATCTCGGGCCTCCCAACCTGATAACCTCCTCCGCGCATGAATCACGGCGAAGCCTTTCGGCGTTGCCATCGTCGTCCTTCTCAGTTACGTCACCATACAAGTCCTTCAGCTTTGCTATGTTGCTTGAGACGGCGGCGGTCTTCTCTTTGCTTGCATTCCCAAATGGACTGGATCGCAGCTCATTCCTGCTCCGGCTCCTGCTTCGACTTCGGCTCCTGCTCCTATGGCGCGAGCTGGAATGTCTATATCTGCTATTGTCACGCTCCCTTCGGTCATCTCGTCTTTTGTCCGAATGCCTGGATCTGTAGTGGTCACGGTCCCTGCTATGATAATCCCTGCTGTCCCTATCATGGTCCTGGTGACGGCTTGAACGGTCCCGGTCCTGGTCACGGCTTGAACGGTCAAGTTCTCGGTCACGACTCGAACGGTCATGGTCAGAACCCCCGCGGCTTACACTACGACGAGATGGTGAGGATGATCTTCGATGATCATCGTGGGTGACTGTACGCCGAACTGGGGATGAATCCCTTGTGGAAGCACGATGTGGAGCACGCTGTCCAAAGGAAACTGATAGAGAAGCTTTCACAGAAGGAGGGCGACGGGCAGTATCTTCTGATCCATGACGACTCGAGTCTCCGGTCACCCCAGAAAGCTTAGTGGGTAACTTCATCATCTCAAGATTGGCTGTTACCTGACGAATTACTGGAACAGGTACTCTTGGAAGAAGACTATCAAAGTAGTACTGCACCATGAAAAAACAAAGCAGCATGATGGTCAATATAAGGCTAGCTGTTAAAGAGCGGCACAAAGTGGACATTGCTTATCAAATTCAAGTGACACGTAATTCAGAGGACTCAATTCAATTGTGAGACATGGAAATTAAAAATCAGCAATAAACAAACCTTAAAGCTTAAACAAAGGATTTATTGTATACTACTAGTCAGAAAAAAAAAAGGAAAGAAGAGTTTAAACCATAAACAAGCTATGGAACCATGACTTGCCTGACCAAGAAAATTGTCCAATTAGTTGGCATAGTTTCTGAACATACATGAAATAAAAGTAGGATTAAAAAATGTTCACAAGCATTAGAAGAGAAGAATGAAATAAGCTCATCTGAAGTCACAAAAACATGGGCAAGAACCTCATATAGTTTATATGAGAAGCAAGGGGTGCTAGCTTCAGCAGATAAGTCATAAAGAAAGGAACTTTCTTCAGTTATAAGGACAGAATTATCATGGCATAGGGCTATTCATTTACATGAAACATTAACGCAACAATTGGTCAGAGACAATGCAATTATTTCTATTTTGAAAGCAAAAAGAAGCTAAGAAACAGACCTGTCCAAGTATAAGATCACGTACATACACGCCCATGGTTGTCATGCGACCACTAGATCCAGGGGAGAATTCCTGCATCAGAAAAAAAAGACTGAATCAGCTCTTATGCATTGCTAAATAACTCATCTGATGAAAGTATATGGACTCCATATAGTTCAGTCTTAAATGTGCCACAATGTTTTAACTTGTATACCATGGTTTTTGTTTCATGACTTTCTGCTGCCCCTTTTTAGCACATCATTCCTGATCAAGCTACTAGCAAGTCATATAATGGCTTTTCTTCTCTCATCTTTTTTGGAAGTTAAATAGAAGTTACACACAGTGATGAAATCATGAAGTACATATAATGGCAAAATGCAGAGATTGTTATTGATTTAAAAAAGATTTGGGTGCACAAAAAAGAAATAAATAAACAGACAGATGAGAAATAGCAATACCTCATCATCCTTTAAGTAGGGCTCATACCACGTCCATAGGGTCTTTGGATCTGCAACATACCGAAGATACAAGAATCCTATCTGCAAAACAACACCAATCGCTCATTGACCATAAAACATCTGATTCTTTAACAGGATAAATAAAGCCAAACAAAAAATGCTCACAACTCCAATGCACAGACTGGTACACTATGAACTGCTTGCAAACTTTGTCATCCACGTGTCCTAGGACCAAAATCGAGACAAAAGGCCATCCAAGGAAATAAGTCATAGGACTGTTAGTGGATATAACCAATGTAAACAAAAAATATTATGTATTAGTGAATTGAAAGGAATGATGAAGTTGATAGCTCTGGATAGCACCATACTGCAAAACTTGCTAACACTGGGTTCTAGTATAACTTGATAAACAACCTAATGCATGCATTAATATCACATCTAATGAATAGACACAACACCACGAAGTGTGACATTCGTCAAAAGTACCTCGGGGCAAAGAAACTTACAGCTCTAATGTATGGAGAGTCAGGATGCTTCAACAAACCGTGCATCTGTTTGACAGTAAGCTTCATCGTGAAGAATTTGTAGAGGAGACAGAAAGCAGTGGAGGGGCCCCTGCAATTGCCAGTCATCCAAGGCTCCACATGATCGACTTGATTGTAAATCTCATCAATGACCTCATGATAGGTCTTCAGCCTGTGGAGCTCCTTGAAGTAATCAGAAGACAGGATGTTCATACAGAGAACCTTCTCCATCAGCATATCAACGGGCTTCCCAGAAGTCTGTATCTCCATCTTTCAGCTAACTGAAGTCTGAACTAAAAAGGAGAAAAGGTATTCCCTCATTAGCTGAAAGCTTGACTTAGCCACGTTGGAAAAGTACAACATAGGAAACCTATTTCCCAAAACTAATCAGAATATTGACCGATTTCAGCTAGAACTACTTAGCGAGCATCTACAAATATCTTGATTCTGGAGACCTCAAAAGGCTAAAATCCCCCCTTTCGCATGTTATTATCCATGAAATGCCAAACTAAACTTGCAATGCCAAAAATTACGCTATGTTAATATCAGTACATCCAGCCAGTAATCGCATCAAGTGCACAGCAACAACCATGTTACAGCTAAAAATAAAGAACTTTTTTCACTAAATCCTAGCATCTGATGTTTACCCTGTACTACACTCACTCATAGAATAAAATCAATTATGAGGCATATCTGAACAACCTGCGCCGAACCCCTTTTATCAATATATACCTAGTCAATAGATTTCCCCCAAATACTTAATCCCTCCAATATATCGCTTCCTTATATTTTTATCAGGTCAAGTAGAACAAAACTGGAGCTACTTTACCTATAGATTACACCAACAACAGGCCAGATTTCATCAGAAACTAAACCGTTACCCTACATGATTTCGTCCCCGCGACATCTCTCGTCGATTCCACGCGCGATAGCAAACAAGAGCGCAATAACTAGCAATCGGCGAGAGAAAACTACGTACGCAGAGAGAGAGAGAGAGAGAGAGAGAGAGAGAGAGAGAGAGAGAGGTACTCACACGCGGGATGCGCACGAACCCTAGATCCCACACGGCGTCCAAGCGCGCAGGCAGGAAGCAGATGAGATGAAGCCGCTCGCTCGAGGCTTCGCTCGCGGAGGCGTTGGAGTCGGAGGCGGCGACGTGGGGGATCGTTTGGAGTAGGCGGCGGCGGGGAGGAAGGCGGCCGCCGGAGATGGGAGAGGGGAGCGGCGACGCGAGGCGGCTGTGGATTTGGAGGTGGGAGAGTCACGTACGCCTCGGAATCCAAGGATTTATTGGGCATTCCAAGGGCCGACCGAGGCGGTTTCGGCCGTGGAGCAAGAAATGTGGGCTTATTGGGCTCTACTAGGGCCCAGGCCCATGGGCTGACTTGATTATACAGGGAGATATCTTCCTTGTCATGTCGGTGCTTTGGGTATTCTTTCTTCTTCTTCATCTTTTTTTGTCTCATGTCTGATATGCAGCCACACTTTCCGAAGCAGAAATTTCATAGGGATTTTACGGGAATTTTAGAGAAAATGGTTCAATTCGGACAGAATTTCGGAAAATTACCATGATGCAGCAGGGTGTTAACAAAAAATTAGTTGGAGAACCATCTTTCGGCGGAATGATAGAATTATAGGTGCACGACTCCATCTACTAGGTTTGAAATCTTGATGTCCACCTTAATGAACATGTGAGTATCCTGTTTCGTTTTTCGCTAATGCCTCCGCTTTTGCTTTCGCTTTTCTTTTGTTTTATTCCGTCCCTGTTATTTTACTTGACAGTCTACTTGCTGAATGCGAAAGCCAGAAAAAGTGTTGTGTAGTGGTAGTACCTTGAGATATTCTCCTTTCTTTCCCACTAGTTCATTTTAATGTGTTAGCTGCCAAGGGAAGGGAGCATCTACAATTTGAGAACATTATTACCGCATGATAAACAAATCCGGTGTTTGTGGATACGGATAGTAGCACTGTATAGGAAAAGCTAAAGCCTTCATTTGGATCCCATTTAGGCCGAACGCACCCAAACGACACATAAAAAAGTGTATCGTAGCAACTTTTCCTAACAGGCCCGCTTCTTTTTTATATGTTGATTTATAACGTTATATGCGTATATAAATTTAAGCTTAATTTATGTGCACTGAGAATTCCCCCAAGTTTATATGTGAGCTGGTTATTGGATTCCATGAAAAAGCCAAGCTAGCATACTTATGGCTTTTGGCTGCGACTTATGGCTTTTGGCTGCGGCTTGTGACTTTTGGGCTGTTTGTACGAGAGATTACAGAGTAACAGAAACTCACATGCGGTTTTTGCCGATATAAATAAAGTTAGTAAAGTATGTACTATAATTAACTAGTACACCTTATCTTGAAAAAATACTCCGTTTAAAAGCTAGTTACTGTAGAAAAATTGAAAAGTAGCTTTTAGAAACTGAAAAGAATAGTGCTGCATACAAGTAGACCATTGGGCTTAATTTACAGCTTGGGCAACTTCGATGTCCCATTGAAAGAAACTGCAACTAACCATTTTGGACTCGGCCACAGTGGTGTGGATGTAAACAATGTGTGGGCAGCCAGACACAATGTGATCCAACTGTGAAGCAAAGAAGAAGAGAAGATTCTAATTTGACCTACTCTGCAATTGGCCGACTAATTTATCAGGTCTAGGTAGGCAGGTGAGGGACAAGAACAAACCAAATTGGTAGGGCACGACGAACGGTAGGCAGGTAAGCTTCACACGTATTGTCGATACAAAATGGGGGTGCACCTTCTGGACCAAACAAAGTCTATGCATTTCTTTTGGTTGGCACAAGCAAAGCGTGCGTGATCTTGATGCGTGTAGGTGGTAGGCTGGAACAGCACACGCTTAGCAAAGTTAATAATACAGTCTTTAGCTGACTGTATGGCACTTACAGTCCACTTATCAGCTCATTCACATAGTAATTTACAGCCAACTGAAGGCTGTATGACCCACCCTTTTCTCTCACAAAGTTTCTTGATTCTTGTGCTTCAGCTGGCTGTAAACTTACAGCCCACCTCTCTTCTCTCTCCTCTCTTACGCGCTCCTCCAACCAAATCGAACTTGTAGTTTCTGCCTCAAAAGAACAAAATGAGCACTGTGTTAGATTCTCAATGATTAGTAGTGCAGCAGACAGGCCAGGAAATCAGCAATATACGCTGTTTGATTTGATTTCGTTCCTAGCAATTGTCAAACTTGATGTCGGCCGCAAGGCCCTCTTTTTTTGACTTTTAAGCGGTTTTGGTTTACCTTAATAATCACTATTTATTAGATTAATAAAATATAATCAAAAAGTATAAACGGTAGTTCAAAAGAAGGTGTGTGTTTATACTCAGTTAGAGATTACATTCAGAGATTACAAACGTGCGCAAGTGAACCAAGATCAGGCGCAACAGGAGAGAAGCAGAAAAGATTGTTATCGTATCGGCTACAGCTGTACGACAACACGCGCTTATAACCTGATCTCCACGTTAAATGTTAGTGTTCTATGCAGGCGCAGACGCTGCACGCTACACCTTTCAACGACAATTTCTTTATAGTTTTTGCACTCGCACAGAAGCTTGGCCTCTTGCTTGCAGCTGTTAAGTCATCGAAGGCAAAGACAGACATGGACAAGAAACTATACGCGTCACTGCGATCGTCCTGTGCCACGCTAATAAGGACATGCACTGATGCACATTGCGGCCCTCTTCTAAGGGATAGTGACCTCCCTGCTCGTTTTAGCTTCAGCTTCTAAATTCTGACTTATTTTTTACTATTCATAAATTTCGTTTTTTTTTTGAATTTTTGTCTTTTTTTAGCTTTTTTGTCGGTTTTTTTCCTGTATTCGTTTGCATTGTCCGTGATGAGTTAGCATTTTTTTTCTATTTTTAAATTTTTTTAAATTTAATTACGCCAAATAAGCTACTTTAGCTATAGTGAAATTTCACCCGCTACAATGCAATTTCAACCATAAACCACAGCTTTTCAGCCCAACCGAGCGGGGTCATCGAAGCCAAAGACAAAGACGTGAACAAGAAACTATACACGTCACTTCGATCGTCCTATGTCACGCTAATAAGGACATGCACATTGCGGCCCTCTTTTAAGGGATAGTGACCTCTTATAGGATCGGCGTGGTATGTTAGAGGGAAGAATAACTTCTTAAATCTTTATTCCAGTATTATCAACTTAATACAACAAAAACACAATCTTACAAACTCACCAAATACAAGAGCTAGAGAATACAGACCAACGTAGACTTCCTATCTCACTAGTCTGATCATTGGCCAAGAAATGATTGGACCAAGATCTGCTAGTCTAACCGCTTGGGTCACCAATCTAACTGAGTCGATTGGTTTGGCCGCTTGGGTCACCTGTTTGACCAGGGTCTGCTGGTTTGACCGCTCGGGTCACAACGGTCTGAGTGCTTGCCGATGTAGATGCATGAAATAGCATTACACACGATCCAAGAAAAGGGCTAACTTCTAAGCCACTGATCTAAACGCAGTGAAATTTGGCACAAATCCTCCTTAGAATATCATGAACCTATTCCAATCATGGATCAAGAGGATCAATACCAAAGTTCTGACCTTTATCCAAAATAATGAAAGTTGCACTAAAACCGGGCAAAGGTGAAAAACATCGACTAGGAGATATCACTTGAAGCCATATAATGCTCATTCTCCCCCCTTAAAAGATCATTCTCAATATTTTGACCTTTTTTTACTAAAGACAAAATTTGACTTAATCATTCTCTCGTTTTTTGCAAAATAGTCATCAAGAATCAAAGGGCTATGCAAGCTCACAAATACCCCCTCAAATGATGCATGATGCCACATGTAATACTAAAGGGAACCAAGAAAGAGCATGTATGCATGAATAAAATATATAACCTAAAAGAGGTTTAAAAATCATCCAAAGCGAGATTCAAGTTAAAAAGATACGACATGAAAGTCATAGAATACATACAAAGCTATATAGATCATAACAAGGCATATATAATAAATCTAGACAAGATAGCATAATTTAAAATAGTCAAATTAATTTCAAGCTAAACAAGGCTTCAAAAATAGCAAGTTTATCTAAAGACATCTAAATACGAGCTAAGTCATGCCAAGAAGGCTAAATAGGGCTAAGAAACTCAAATTGAATCAACTTAAGTGTTAGAAGTTTAATTTTAACCAATTATACTCAATTACTAAATAAAAAACCAAACTTAAGATTTTAAAGATCATTTAAAGCTTTATCTTAGTAAAAACAAATCTTAGATTAAGAACCGCCCACAACTATCTTATAAGCTTCAGCCATTGATCACAAATTCATGTGTTGCACATAGACCCTTAGACGAACAAAGATAAAATGGAAAATGCGAGGGTCTTGCCTTAGGATGCACACGCAGGATTGCACTAAAGTATTGCATGATTTTTAAAAAGAAAAGTAGGGAAACCCTTCTCTAGGTTAAGAGCATGTGCAATGGTGTAACATCAAAAGATGGTATGAAATAGAGAGAGCGTAAGAAATTGAATCGCCTCTCATACAATAATCTATATCACGAGAAATAATACACATTGATTATATAAGAGTTATCTACAGAGACATATAAAAGAACCTACTATAAAAACTGTCTTAAGTGTCATCTATAGATAATATAGATAATAGTTATATATATATAATACACACACACACACACACACACACACACACACACACACACACACACATATATATATATATATATATATATATATATATATATATATATATATATATATATATATATATATATATATATTATTGTATATACCCTAAGTTTTCCATAAAATAGTTTCAATTCTCAATAATTCCTTTTGGAAATGCCAAGTACCCTGCGACTAGGGGCCTCTTTAGGCCTCGCTCGTTTCGGCTTCAGCTTCTGGCTTATTTTTTACTATTCATAAATTTCGTCTTTTTTTGAACTTTTAGCTTTTTGCCGGTTCTTTTTCCTCGCATTCATTTGTGTTGTCCGTGATGAGCTAGCATATTTTTTCTATTTTTAAAATTTAATTACGCTAAATAAGTCATATTCCGTTACAGTAAAATTTCAGCCATAAACCACAGCTTTTCAGCTCAACCGAACCAGACCTCTTTAACCTTGCCACCTTGGAGTGGAAGCAGACGCAAATATCATCAGTCTTCTGACCATTGAAGATCTTAGGCGTGATTCTTCGTTCTTCCATGCCTGGGTTGCGCAGTTCCCCATGAATGCATGCACGTTTGTACATAGAGATGGCAATGGGTACCCGAAACCCGATACCCGATGGGTTTTTACTCTATTAGGGTATGGGTCTGGGTCAGTTTCCTAACCCATGGGTCTCTTAATGGGCAAAAAACCCAACCCATCGGGTCTGCTGGGTTTGGGTACGTTCCTATAGTACCCAAACCCGTAAACCCATGGGTAATATAAACCCGATCCATAGTAGTTCACCAGGTCAGCCCATTAGCCATTTAGCAAATTAGCCATTTAGATTTTAGCCAAAGCCCAAGCGGCCAAAGCGCCAAGCCCTCCACGCCGCTGCCGCATATGGCCAAAAGGCCCATAACGAATCAACGCCATCGGCCCATACGTAACCCTAACCCTAGCTCTCACGGCGACACGGCCTCACCCACTCGGTCTCACTCTCGGCCACTCCGTCAGACCGTCACCCACTCACCCCGAATCCCCGTCTCCTCGATTCCTCAGCGGCGGCGCAGATCTGGCGCTCCGCGCACTGCGCTTGGTCGCCGGACTCCAGCTCTCCGCTCGCTCTCCAGTCTCGCCCTCCCATCCCGCTCCTGCTCCCGCCAGGTCGCCACTCTCGCCGCACGCAGTATTGCTGAGAAGAACGGATGCCTCGTCAAGCCTGTGGCTGCTGCAACGACCAAGAACGGACGACCACCTGTCTCTCCAACTTCACCTGCAGGGGGCAACATCGTGCGTTCTTTGGGGTAAGACCGTAAGAATGTGGTTTGTATGTGGTTTGTATGTACTGAAATTAGAGGAATGTATGAGTGATTGCCAAAGTTCATGCAGCAAAATTGCTCCCTTAGGGAATTAGGGTTCTGCAGTAAAAATGTATGTCTTCTTATTTTGTTTTTCGTTTGCTACCAAGTCATGTGCCAGTTCTGCAGAAAGAAGTTGAATACTGCACTTTATGCTAACTGAGTTGGAAATTTGGAATAGCTTATTGTAAAGTTATATTGCTGTAGCTCTTATAAATTGAAAAATCTTACCAAGATTAACATAAACATTGTTTTAACTAGTTGTAGTAAATCTGGCTGTAACTTGTAATACTGTTGAGATGACCCTATATAGTCATGTCTGCTATCTTTGTAACTTGTATAAGCTGCAATAGAGTTGTTTTCATGTGGTAGCATTTGAATGCAGCTTTGCCCACAACCTGCTCGCAGCTCGCCTGACTGCCGCCCTGTTTTTGTTATTGTGAGAAGGGTAAGCAGTAAGCTTGGGTGTGGGATTAGATGTGATCCTTTACCAAATTCGAAGCGATAGCGATGGCGGGGCATAAGGAATCATGCTTCATGTGGGTACCCACGGGCGACCCGTGGGTACCCGTTACCCGAGTGGGCATGGGTTTGGGCAAAAATTTGTACCCGTCACGGGTATGGGTTTTTTAGCGGGCACGTCTAACTTTCATGGGCACGGGTTTGGGATAGCAAAACCCAACGGGTTTGTGCCCGTTGCCATCTCTATTTGTACACTTGTCTTTTGGTTCTTTTTTTTTCCCTTCAAAATCGTCTTTTGATTCTTGCCGTGCTTAACCCAGACAGGGCAGGACTGGCTCCCCAGCCGTAGGTGGCCATGCCTTGCATACAGAGTTGCAGATGCAGAGCCGTTTGGTTACTAGCCACATTTTACCAACAAAAATTACCACATTTGCTTAAGTTGAGGTGCTCAAATTCTTTGCCACACCTTAGTAAGTCTAAGGGAATCTTACCACACTTTTTTGAGTCATTGACGTGTGGGATCTAGTTTCCTGGAAGGGAATCTTGCCACAACTGTGACTGCAACCAAACAGCTCACAAAGTTGATCAAACTTGCCTAACCTTAGGCGTGGTAAACTGTGGCTGGCAACCAAACAGCCCCGCAGAGTCCATCTCCTCTGCTAGCGCTACCTTCTGTCCACGCGCGCGGGCGCATCATCGATACGGATCTGTTTGCATATGCAGATATACGGTAGTGATGTAGCATGCACGCAACTAGGGAAGCTCTGAAAATCGTCAGGCCGTGTCCACCTAGGGCATTGGCATTTGGCAGTGTATCCATGCGTCCATTCCGGGCCTTGGTTACGACTTAGGACTGGCTTTTGCTCTGTCAGGATAGCAGTTCTGTCCTTTGTTGATTTTGGGAGGAGAAGCAGTAGGCATAAACTCGACTAAGGCACTGTTCTCTCTAACGACGGTAACAAACAACAAAGACACTGATATAGATAAAATATACAGTTTTAAGTTTAGAAAGTCGTTTGAAGAAATAGTTTTGAGAAACCATTCTGTTTGTTTCGGCTTTTAAAGAAACCAAAGACAAAGTCAAAAGCCACAAAGGCCCAAAAGAACAGGCTCTTGGCACTGAGCATTTTCTTTTAGCCTGTGGCTTATGTTTTTAGCTACAATTTATTAATCTAATAAATAGTAATTGCTGAAAAACCAAACCTAAAAGTCAGTTGAAAAGCCAAAATAATAGGCTTCTAACACATGCAAAAAAGGTACTGGGCCTATTCTTTTCAGATTCTAAAAGCTATTTTTTTGCTTTTCTATAATAGCTAGCTTTCAAACAGATTGTCTTTTTAATATAGGGTCTACAACTTGATTATAGCACATATTGTAATGACTTCACTTATATCGGCCAAAATCGCACATAAATTTCTATTACTTCGTACTCTCTTATAAACAACATAAAATCATAAATCGCAACAAAAAAAACTATAAACAAACTCAAAAAGAACAGGCCATTGCTCAAGTTGCGGTACCAAGCAAGGGAAAGAAGCACGTGTTAGTGAAATGGAGGGGGGGAGAGAGGGGTGAAAAAAAGGTAAAAAATTGTATTTAGTTGGGGTCAGTGGCGGAACCAGAATTTGGTTACGCTTTGGGCTGAACTCTAACAACCTAAAACTAACGTCGATTTATATCCATACCACGATATAACAAAACTATATCATAATTGCTAATTGCATTACTGATATGAAACTTGAGTTCAATACTAAACAAGTAAACATAAAGCATAATAAGAAAAGCATAACATGATATCAAAATATAAAAATGTAACATAATAGAGATACAATTCGAGTGCCTAAATTACGAAGATTTGCTATCTATCATATCCTGTCATTTCTTCATTGATAGTTGGACATGAACCAGAACCTGTAAACACAACATACGAGAGTAAATCAAACAGGTGTATGAATAAATACGAACAACACGAAGTTAACATTTATAAGAAGCATCCCACCAAAATATCTTAGATACATCCCCCACGGCATAGTCACAGTGAGAGCGCAAAAGGCACAACCAGGAGATAAGGGCGCCCTATTCAGCCACCAACGAAGAGAACATTCAACCCAGCGGCCCTCACAGAGCGCATAGAGCAACCATAGCCAAGAGCCAAGCACAAATCCAGCACAGGGGAGGGAACCACCATTTCCTTTCCCCACTTCCCCCAAATCCCCCAAGATCCAGCCCTAAGAGCCATCAACATTCGGTCGGCCAGCACAGCTGCACAAGGAGATCACAGCCAGCCAACCAGGAGCAAGGAACAAGGGAGCTGAAGACCAAGCCGAAGGGAGAAGACAACCACAAGGTCCCCCACCTGGGCCGACAAAGAAGAAAGCAACACCATGGTCATGTCCTCAACTCCTCCCAAATAAACCCGACAGGCGAGGGGCAAGATGCACTGCAAAGTATGAAATAGACTTAGGTAAATCAAGTAACCGAAGTAAATAAGGACAAAGAGGGGAGAAGGGGGAGTTAAAGGGTTGGAGTGTTAAGCCATGGAAGCGGTGGCGTCGGTGAAGACGAGGCAAACCCTAGCCGCCACGGGGAGGAGAGCTGGCATAAGGGAGGGCCAAGGTCAGGCCCTAGATAGGCACCGAGAGATAGGGAACCGGGAGTAGTGGTAGCCGGAGCCGGGGAAGGCGACTGGAGAGGCGGCGCCCGAGGCCACGGTAGGAGGAGATGGCGTAGGGACCTGAGCGGGCCAATGTCGAGAGGTAGAGGGGAAACCCCGAGTCTGGAGTCAGTGGAGCCGAGGAAGAGAGCCAGGTGCAGCGTCGAACACCAACGGTGTGAGAAGAGGGAGCTCCAGATCTAGATCGGAGAGGGGAGATCGAGACGCCTGGGGTGTGGGAAGGGCGGGACTCGGGCGGCTGGAGGGAGGGAGTATGGAGAATCTGGAGAACGGTTTGGGGAGTGTGGATGCTTGGGGGCGGTTCTGGGCCTTCCAGCTGTGCAGTGTTTGTGGGCTGGACAAGCTGGCGCTCGTGGCTGGGCTATGAAGCCTCGGGCTGTAGTACTAAATCTTAATTTTTTTACCTCTATATCAAAACAATTGCACTACTATTTTTTTTTCTGGGCCTCGGGCTATAGCCTACCTAGCCCGAGGCTCAGATCCGCCCCGCTTGGGGTGTCCTATTTTGGAGAGAAGTGCTAAAATATCGAATAACTGCATTGATATATAGTTAGTGTTTATTTAGGTTTATAAATCTAGACTTATATCTCTTTTATATTGTAGCGGTTAAAAATACATTATACCTACTGTTAGCTTTTTAGCGTAATTAAATTAAAAAATAAAAAGATATATCATCACAGAGAATCTAAATGAATAAGAGAAAAAAAAGAAAGCAACCAAAAATATTAAAAAGATGAAGTAAAAAGGTAGACAGAAATTTGTCGTATCAGACCATAATGTGATGTAGCATTTTGTAGAGCTGTACGAATGCTCCTCGCTGCAGGCCGAATCCACGTCAACACCACGTGTCTAGGCGGCCGGCCGGCGGCAAGTGAACCGGCGGTCGCTCTCGTGCAAAGCGTGCGGGGAGAGGAAAGCGATTCGATTTCCTCCTCCTCAAATCGAAAGCGAAAGCGAAAGCGAACGAAGATGCGCGAGCGAACGTACGGGGGGCGGACACGTCGCCGACACATCCATCCACATGCCCCCCGCTTTTACCGCCTGTCCCCCGACCCGTACGCTTTCCCCTCGGGTTTACGCCCTTTACCGGGCCGTAGTCAGCGTCCATTGACGGTGTTCTGACCGTCGGATCGGGGATAGGGTGGTCGGGGCGGTGCGGGGCGAGCGGTAGGGTGGCCAACCGGCAGCCCTGGCCCACTCATAAGAACGACCGGCACGGACGTTAATGCTACAACCCACCCATGGATGGATGGGTATGACAGCAATGATGTTTATAATTTATAATTTAAATATTTAAATTTTAGTTATTTATGAGAGATAATATATATAAAAAATAGTTATATGTAATTTTAGCTGATACAGTCGAAATCAATATATTAATATAGATAGTATGAGAATATAAATCAGTTTAAGTTGAAAAGAACCCAGCCATCAATATCTCGTGTTCTTTCTCCTTATTCTTTTTTCTTTCTATTTGCATTTGGGAAATCCAAGAGGGGGCGATTTTATGTATGGGACCTCGTCTTCTAATAATATTATTAGCTCTCGAGTCTAGCATGTTAGGCTCTTTTTTTTTTGTGAAATTCCTGCCCGCTAAGAAATTCTACGTTAACTTTGCTCAAAATTTCACACAAAAATCGATAAAATTTTCATAGCAATTTAGAAAATTTATGTGTTGCAAACATGGCTATCAATCCAGGAAGCCAGCGTCTCGTCGTGGTGATTTGTGATTGGTGAATAGGGTGGCATATGCAAAAATGTCCAAGGCCACCAGAAACTAACATTAAAGGTCCATTTTTTAAGCTTACGGATTTTACTGAACAAATAAACAAAAACAGATTGTCTATCATCATTTCAAAGCCACTTGTCAAAATATTTTTTCAAAACAGTTTATCGACATTTGATTTATTCGCATAAACACTTATAATGAAATCAAGACTGTCCTCAGCTAGGATTTTTTGTGGCTTTTGTTTTTTCATTGTAACTGATTTATTTTACATTGTAGCGTATAGTAGCTTTTTTGTTGTAATTAAAATTTAAAAAATTTAAAATAAAAATAGGTTATCCTATTATAAATAATACAAAGAAAAAAAGAAAAAGTAAAAGCCAAAAAAGTAAAATAAAAATAAAAAAAGTAAGTGAAAGCTATAACACGCGGTGCGCCACGTGTCAGCACTCCATTGGCCGGCACCTAAGGATTGAAGTATTGAACCCCGACGACCGGTAGACCGGTGACCGCACCCGCCTATAACCTCCTCCCCTCGTACCGCCCGCCTCGCAGAGAGAGAGAGAGAGAGAGAGAGAGAGAAGCAGCCGCCGCCGGCCACCGGAGCCAAAGTGCAAACCAAAACCACCGCCCCAACTCTTCCCCCTTCTCCGCATCAGCAGCCGCCGGCCATGTCGGTGGAGACAGAGCGGAGCTCCACGGATTCCTCCGCCGCCTCGGGCCTTGACTTCGAGGACACCGCCCTCACTCTCCGCCTCCCCGGCTCCTCCGACCCCGACCGCAAGCGCGCCTCCACCTCTGACCCCGACCACCGCTCCCCCCGCGCCGCCGCCTCGGACTCTCCCCCTTCCCCCAAGTACGCATCATCCACCCCTCAGAAATTTTGCGTAGTTTTGGGGTTCGGCCCGGTTTGAGCTGACATGGTCTCGCGGTGTAGGGCCCGGGTGGTGGGGTGGCCGCCGGTGCGGTCGTTCCGGAAGAAAGCGCTCTCGGCGGCGGCGGCGTCCAAGGCCAAGTTCGTCAAGGTGGCCGTGGACGGCGCGCCGTACCTGCGCAAGGTGGACCTGGAGGCGTACGCGGGCTACGACCAGCTCCTCACCGCGCTCCAGGACAAGTTCTTCTCCCACTTCACCGTCCGTGAGTACACCTCACCGCCGCGACATGCTTGTGCTACGTGCTGCTGTTTTTGATGGTTTTCTGAGAGTCTGATGGGTGGATGGCCGCAGGCAAGGTTGGGAACGACGGGATGAAGCTCGTGGATGCGGTGAGCGGGACGGAGTACGTGCCGACGTACGAGGACAAGGACGGGGACTGGATGCTCCTCGGAGACGTCCCCTGGAAGTGAGTTTTAACTGCCTTGTTCTGTGCTGTTTATGAATTAAACCCGCATGCAGCTGCAGCTCATGTTGTTATTCAGCAACAGTTCATGTTGTTTCAGTATTTCTTTTCTTGGGAAATGGTTGTTTTGAGTTCAATTAATGGTCGATCTGGTAGTAACATGTAGGAAATGGGGATCTCTTGGTTATTGAGGTACAAGACAGATTTTTCTCTCCTACATGAGAGACCAGGGAATCATGAGATTGCTCGTGTTTTCTGCTAGTAGAGATGTATCTGTTGGTTTATCAGTTGGATCCATGAGAGTTGTTCTTACTTAACCTGTATTCTTCTATGGGCTATGGATCTTGCTAGCTTCTTTTAATAGGTGTTTATCAGCAAGCTAACCTGAGAAATTTAGGAGATGAAATGATTAGCAGCGAATGATCCTGATAGATTCTCATTCCATGTGAGTGCATTGAACCGTTCCATTTTCGGATCTGAGGATCTAATAGCATAATTGGAAAGATAGGGGTGGAAACCAGTTGAGGGCGCTGTTAGGAATGTAACTGATATTGCTACTAGGTTATGTTCTGATAGCAACCCGTTTTTCTTGTTTTCCAAATACATCAAAGATACAATGAATGAGGTGATTGTGAAACTGGGACTACTTACCATCCTTTCATGTGAAATCGAATCTAATTAACTTAGAAAAGGTGAACGCATAATGGAAACTGTGCCTACCAGCTCAAGTTTTGGGCTTATGCATCCCTTCAGAAATTTCTATTTTTGTAGTCTGTAGCTCAATCATAGGAGTTCCCTGTTTGATTCATTTTGCACTATGCGCTCTTCTTATCTAAAGTAGGTTCAGCAAACTTTCTTTTTCTTAAGAAACTGAGACAACTGTGATGTATCTGTCTCACCACAATTAGATAAACATGGGCATCAATACGAAGAATCAAGTTGGTTTTGATAGGCTGCTTTGGATAAGGTTGCATTGCTTGCTTGTTGGCTCAACCTTTTTGGGTTAACACTGATCCCTAACAAAGCCCTTTTAATTTGTTTGTGGTCAACTGTATCTGAGATTTTTTTCCCGCTTTCACTTTGCATAAAAATCTTTTCACAAAAGTTAAATTCCTGTCACACTATTACTCGCATAGGCTTGTAGGAGATCTGATTCCTATCTAGGAAAATAGCTGAGCTCTCATTACCTGTTACTTTTTATTGCACCTTCTTTTTTAATTAAGACTGCAATGAATTAGAGCTTAAAAGGATGATATGTTCTCCAAAAGTTTACTCCAAGTGGATCTGACCTCCTTATATTTGCCTACAGAATGTTTGTGGAGACCTGCCAGCGTCTTCGTCTCATGAAAAGCTCTGAGGCTGTTAACTTGGGTACATGCTCCTCCCAGTCTTTCTTCTGAACCTTGTTTTGCAGAGTTGTGGCGGTGACTTTCTATATGGTTCGACTCAATATTTTCTGTAAATTATCTAATTTTAATTTCTCCCTGCAGCACCAAGAGCTGCTCGATGAGGAACCATCCTTGCTTCTTCTACATACTGCTTGGTAGGAAGACACATCTTTGCTTGCTGAGGTTCTTCCATGCGTGAGAGAGAAATGTGTACAGCCATCGACTTCTACTTTTGGTTCCAGCATGTTATTGAGTTCAGAATATGTTTGTAGTTTCATTACACCTACAGTGTCCCCTGTTAAATAAAGATCAGGCATACAGAGGCCCTGTTCCTTCGAGTTGCTAGTTTGCTTGACTATGTGATGTGGGTGCGGGTGAGGCCTCCCGTGCAAGTCATATAATGTTTGAGCAACGATTTTCTTCTATGTTTGTGTTAGCAGCATGGTATTATATACGATATGTTTACTGTTCTTGCTTTTGCTGCTGCGTATGCAGTTTTTTTTTTTTTTTTTTGCTCTTGGTGAATTCTGTTCGTACTGACTGTCAGAAGCCACCTAATTGTGTTGGACATTTGCACCTAGAATTCCAAAGTAATTCCTAACAGTGTGAAGCAATGGAACTGAAACTTTCCATTGAGTATTATGAGCGACAAGAAAGCAACAAAAATCTGTACCTTGCAACGGTTGCTCAAAGGAGTGCATTTGTTGTTAGATGGCTCTGCATACCATTTGAGTTGCAGGTGTAACGTGTACTTTGTGATTTGCCTTTGCGTGAAGTTTGCTTGCGGTGAGCGCCAAGGCAGGCAGGCTGGGCCTTTTTTTTTTACGGAATAAAACGATCCCATTAAACCAAATGCCTAACTCAGTTCCGTTCATTTCAGCTTGAGTTTCTAGTTTATTTTTTATTATTTTTAAATTTTATCCTTTTTAGTTTTTTTAGCTTTTTGAGTTTTTTGTTGGTTCTTTTTTCTGTATTCGTTTGTGCTGTTCAGATAAGCTAACATGTTTTTTCTATTTTTAAAGGGTGTGTCTAGGCATCATTCGGATGTTTTCTTCCTATCAATCATCCAGATTTAGAACCGTTGGATTAGAGATCCAACGGCCCCTTTTTTTTTGGAGGGAGAGGTTTTTTTAGAGGAGAGGAAGATTTTTTTTGGAGGGAGGGGGGAGAATTCATAACCGTTGGATCTCTAATCCAATGGCCACAAATCTGGATGATAGTTAGGAAGAAAACATCCGGATGATATTTATCAACACCCATTTTTAAATTTAGTTACACCAAATAAGCTACCATTAGTTACAGTGTAATTTTAGTTAGCTACAGCATAATTTTAATCATAAACTAGTTTATTTCAATCTAACCGAGTGGCACCTAAATTGCTGGCCAGATCCTAAAGGTAAGCAACGGGGGATCACCCTGAACAAAGATTTCTACCGTGCGTCGCTAACATGCGCTTCACCGTATTACAGTTTCTAAGACAGAAATCAATCTGATAACTATAAAGTTTTAGGGCTAGAAACTGCTTAATCTCCAAAAATAACAAACCATTGACGGAGAAGGTTAAAAGCTTCTCATTCTAACTCCTGTTTCAGCGTAAGAATCAGTCTCAATTGTGATATGTCCTATTTCATGATCCAGGGCAGCTTCTAGGCCCTTCAAACATGCTACAGTTTCAGCATTAAGAGCATCAAACAAAGGAGGACAGTGTCTAGCCCCTGCTACTACCACTTCCCCATGCACAGTGGCAGGAGGGGCTGGGCCTGACAACCCAACCTTCTACTAATCCTCCATTATATAGTTAATTATATGTGTTTAATTAGTAGTTTAGCCCCTCCAAATTTAGTCCAAATATAAAGTATGTTTAAAGTCTAGTCATATGCAGCCCAATTAGGCCTAGTAGCTGAGAACTGACGCTTCATATTTGAGCATTTGGCTCTTTGCCGGCTTGCCGCATGCTCTGTCTGTTCGTCTTCTTGCCGCACACTCTGTCTGTTCGTCTCCGTGAAGGCCAGCCTGACCCTCTTCTGACGCACCGAAAAGGCCAGAAGGGCGCGTGTGAGTCCTCACTTCGATCCCCTTCCGTTTCCAATACTGTAGGATTCGGTCACTACTTACTACTATCTAAATCAATTAGTACAAGAGTACAATTCGTGTGAAATTGGAATTCTCATGATTCGAGTGTTTCTGCTATGAATGTGATTTGCAGTGTGTTTGGATGGGAGCGTGCCATCTGCAGAGAGGGTCTGGGAGTGGATCTCAGAGCTGGTTCATAGTTTCCCTTTACAATTTTAAATGATATGAAGAAGAGAAAGATAATTCATAGTTTTTTTTAACTTGATGTATGCAACCATCCAGACCTAAGTGCATTACCATCACTTGTTGATCTAACAAGTGGACTAGTTAAGATTGGTAAAGATTCATCTTATCATTTGGTGGACAAGTTGTTAAGATTGGTCTTAACTCTTCCGGTTTCAACTGCAACCACTGAGAGATGTTTTTCAGCTATGAAACTTGCGAAGACGCAACTTCGAAGTACAATGGGAGATGGATTTCTACGAGATTGTTTGGTAATTTATATTGAAAAGGAATTGGCCACAAAGATTAGTCATGATGATATTATTAAGGCCTATGATCTTGCTGGTAGTCGTAGAGCTAAGTTTAAGTTAATAGAGATGTAATTTTCTTTGCATTGTAATTTGTGAAACATATTGCTCTGATATGCGATTATTGAATCGGTAAATCCGGCATAGTTTATTGGTTCTACTCTACTTGTTGTCCACGTTGCCCCCTATATCCAATTCCTGGCTCCGCCCCTGCCCATGCAGTACCATATTACAAAGCCCCATCCACCAAATCCCGATTCCTGTAGGTAAGCACCATCAATATTAATCTTGAGATTATCTCATACAGGTTAATCTTGAGATTATTTCGTACAGGAGGCTTCCAGCCCTAAGACTATCTTTAATGTATTAAACCGATATTGATTGAAAGTCATGCCACTAAAATATAAGTTTGTTTTTCTTCATTATATTGAACCGATTTCTACTAATAAATGGAACCTATGTTACATTTAAAAACCACAAAATAATATCTTCTCTTAACCGCACTCTCTCCTATGTAGTTGTTTAATGCTTATATGAATTGTTTAATGCTTTAAATTGACTCTTAAGTAGAGTCCAATTCTATGTATTTTTTTTTGTTGAAATTGGTCCCTCAAATATATTGAATCAATTTAATGGCTTCTCTCACCTTATTTAAACCGATTAAAATACAACATTAGAGATAGTCTAATGAGACTTAGGCCGTGGCTTCTTTTTAGCAATAAAGACATTTAGAAATAATTCAATATGTCATCTAATCACAAAGGCCAAATAAGAATCAGTTCTCCTAGCCCCCCTTCTCTGACATTGTTCCTTTCTGCCCACCATTTGCACAACAGAGTGACACCAAGGTCTGCACTTTCAATTCCATGTCTAAGATCTCCCGTGCCACCTCTTCTGCATTACAACATCTGCACAGCTTCTCTCTTATTGCATTCAAATTCAGTTTTGCCCGGATATCTTTCACATACTTACGGCAAAAGAAAAGATGTCCTCCATCCTCATTGAGCCGTTGACACATAGGACAGATATAGGATTAAACATAACCGATTAGAGAGAAGTAAATAGGAGGCTCTAAAAATTCTTATCTATTAAGATTAATTACCACAAAATAAGATTAGACAAGATTTCAATTTATTCAAACCTACACAATTCTAGTATATCTAAGGCACCACAAACACTAGTCTCTACAAATATATCTCTAGTACTAGTAAACAAGACAATTTTAGCAATCACAAAACTAAAAACATAAGTACAAAATGTAGAGGCAAAGAAATAACCACAACATGACTGGAGAAGTTTTTTTCCCCATGGTGTCGAAGACTTTCCAGTTTTCACTAGTCGACGTTAAGGAAAGCCCAAGCGACTTGACCGACTCCACGAATTAAGCCTCAACTCCTCAATTCACTAGTGGTTATCCTTCCTTCTCTCCAAAGAAGGTGGATATCAAACCGCTCACAAGTCAACGCTGGGTCTTTTCACAATCTTCTTGAAGAGGTCTCCTCGCAATCTACCGCCAAGCCGTCTAGATGCCAGCAAGCACCAAGAGTAATAAACCACGACTTCGCTCGACGGAGCACCAAGAGTAATAAACCACGGCTTTGCTTGACGGCTACCAAGTGCCAAAGGATCAATCTAGATGAATGCACTTAATGTTGGCTCAACTACCTCAAATGAATAGAATGAAAGCAATTGAGATGTGGAGTGAATAATTTATGCTCAAGGATATTTCAATGTAGTGTCTTTTTTGTGCTTGAGCTGGTGGAGGAGTATTTATACCCTCACCAACCAAATATAGCTGTTGCATAAACCAATCTTGAAAATTTAGGGTGAGCGAAAGTAACGCCATTCATCGGCCGGTACTTCTACACCTGTACTGTAGTAACAGTAATGACTATAATAGAGCGTCAGAACTAACCGTTGAAATTCGGTGCGGTACTACCGCCATTATAAGCGCATAGTTCTGATCTTCGGAAGTTCCAAAATTCTGGCGCGGTACTTCCGTTTGCTTCGAGGTCAAAAGTTAGTGCTCTCTGAAAAAACTTACCACTCGATTTTCGGAGCTTTCGAGCTCCGAAAGTATTGCTCAAGGGTTGCGGTACTACCGCTCTGCAGTAGTTCCATCGTTGAAACTCCGATACTTTCATTTTTCTAGAGAGACAAAGTGATTCTATGGGAGCTCTTCGAAAAACAATGTTCCGCTCGATTTGCCGAAACTTCCGAAAAGCGGAAGTACCGTCGAGTACACTCCGGTATTTCCAATATTCCTGATAGTGCACAGTTTGGCTATCAATTTAATTTTAACTGCATGCATAATCCTAAATTGACCCAATGGTATAAGAATATGCTATCTAGTTACTAACCATGATCCCTTATAATAGTGCGGTATTTATCCAATAATCTGGCCTACCACCCTTTCCTCTTAGACCGGTAAAAACAAAACAGATCTTAAACTATTTATACTTTTCTTTTGAGCCACATTGATCTTCATGATGACCTTTAGTATGCATCTCACATTCATCATCGAGACTAAACCTTTCAACCACTCAGTAAATATGTTAGTTCTATATTTAAATAAAGTTATTAATTATCAAAACCTTTTTTAGGGACTATAAGCTTTCAACAGATAGGATAAACAAGAACCCCTCTCCTCCTCAGATTGCGCCTTAAAGCTAGACTGTTACGAGGCATTCTCCATAGGAATTGCTTCACTGTGTTTGGACATTTTATTTGCCACAGTCCAGGCCAGACGGATCGAGAATCCGTTGTTTCACCTGACGAACTTGCTCCTGCCTGTTGCTTCTCCTCAGCTTGTCATCGTAACACCCTCTATATGCCGACTTAACAGAGAAAAGTCCTTTTGAATCGTAATGCCACGCAACGACATCTTTAAAATTGAATTTTACTGGAATGGACATAATGATTTTCACATCCTCCTCCCAAAAGGTTTGCCTAACTCAACATCCCAATGTCCTGTCACATGATCAATCAAATATGAAACTTGATTTATGATATTAGACCCTCTCAGCGTGATAGGTTTACGGGTGCGATCTCTAGGAATACAGGCATCCTTCCACATGTCCACTGCCTCACCATTGCCAATTTGCCAGATTTTACCCTCCTTCATGAGCTCTACTTCTTTTCAGCTTCTAAAAGCTGTTTTTCGACTTTTCTATAGTAATTAATTTTTAAATGAAATATTTTTTTAAAGATAAGGTCTACTAATTAATTATAGTATATGCTTTACTGACTTTATTTATATTGGCAAAAACCGCACGTGAATTTCTGTTATTCTATAATATTTTATATAAACAGCCTAAAAACTATAAACCGCAAAAAAAACCCCTAAGATGCTTCTCCATGTTTGCTTATTATGTTGGCACGTTGTTTTGCATCATCTCTGCTCTTTCATCTGCGTGTCATTCATGGATCATCTCCTTAACTGTGCATCTGGATCCTCTACAGATGTAAGTCACCAACTGCACGTCTTTCTAGGCCATTGGATCGAGATCAAACGGTCCGAATCACAGCATACGAGAAATTGAATATCTCACGACAAACTGGTAATTTATCACCTGATAGATCAGGACCGTTCGTTGATTCATCCGATGGCTCCGGACGCCCCAACTGCATGCTAATTTGCGGCAGAATTTTGCTAGTGATTCCGTGCTTCTGGATTCCGGACTTCAATTTTTAATGGCTTCAATGCTGATATTTTTACCTAATTCCTTTATTTGCACTTTTGCTTTGACCAATCCTAAGGACATCGAATCAAATGCTTTGATGTTCATAAGCATTTCCCAAAGTTCTAAAATTCAGAAGATGTTCTTTCGGTAATGCTTTTGATACATGCATACACAAGAACATCAAAGGAAAAAGCTCCTTTTGTTTCTTCCTTTTTTCCTCGCAAGTGGATGATACCCTGAAACATCTATAGGCTGTGCTCGGTTGGGCTGAAGAGCTATGACTTATGACTGAAATTGTACTGTAGCTAACTAAAATTACACTATAGCTGAAAATAGCTTATTTAGCGTAATTAAATTTAAAAAAAATAAAAAATAAAAAAATATGTTAACTCATCACGGACAATGAATACGGAAAAAAGAACCGACATAAAAGCTTAAAAAACTAAAAGTTAAAAAAAAGATAAAATTTATAAATAATAAAAAATAAATCAGAAGTCAAAAGACCAAATCGAAATGAGCCTGCCATTGTCTGATGTGATCTAATCAGCTTAGCCGAGCAGTTGTTTTTCTGAATTGGTTCTGTACCGGTTCATCATGGCATTAAGACCAATATATGTCCTGCGTAGTAGGTAGATGGATCATGGATGGATGGATGGATGGATGGATGGATAGATATTTCTTGGCTTCTGACGCAGGGCACAGGAATGATGGTTGGGCCAACACATCGACCTGGCTTATTCGTCGCCCTTTTTCTCTTTCGTTTTATGCGTGACCTGTCTGCATTGGTTGTCACTGCTTTGTTAAATGGGAGTGTGGCAGCGATGGACCAACTGCAATTCAATGGTGTTTCCTTCTCTTATCTTTTGATAAGGAAAGGACATCTCTAGCGTCCTGCCTTGTTGGCCCATGATGGCCCTGTTTTTTCAGGACTTTTTTTTGTCGTTGGGGTTGCAGATATGACCAGCTGAAATGCTCGTGCTGTTGCGCGGCTCGTCAGCGAGTTGATGCGGTCGCACAGTTAAATTGATAAAGAAACTAGATGAAAAATACACTTATTCACCATTTCCTTGTGGACCTGTTCTTTTTTACTGCGGCTTATGACTTTTGGCTATGGCTTATGTCTTTTAGATTGTTTATATGAGAGATTACAGAGTAACAGAAACTCACGTGCGGTTTTTGCCAATATAAATGAAGTCAGTAAAGCATGTACTACAATTAACTAGTAGACCCTATCTTAAAAAAAATACTCCGTTTAAAAGCTAGTTACTCTAGAAAAGCCGAAAAACAGCTTTTAGAAGCTGAAAAGAATAGGGCATATACTTCGTACCTTGCACATTCTACGTCGAGACATTTTAGAAGAGTTAGGGTTACAGGAGAGATGAGAGGCGAACATAAACAGATGCATAGATCTTAAGAATCTGGAGAAGAGCTACAATCTGAGTACATTTTATGTTTCGCAGATAAAAAAAATGCTATTGATCGGACGTCTAACGTCTTCGAGAAAATGGAACAACATTTTTCGAATCATGAAAGCATCCAACACCTGTCGAAGCATTGTGGTCAGAATGTTGTATTGCAAGATATGTTGATTCATAATGTATAACAATTTTATAGAACCATGACACTTTTAGTGAGCTATAACGATATTATGAAGCTAGTCAAACAAAATGATGGAGCCTCTTGCCGTGGCTGATTCAAAATGTTGCCATATACCTATCGCAACATTCTTCACTCATAAATCCATCCCATTCTTGGATATACCTTTTGTACCATACTAATTACTTATCGCAAATAGATCACACAGATGATGTTTTTAGGGAAAAAAAAGATCAAACAAACCTATCAACCATAATAGGGCCATTGTCCGTGCAACTTTTGTCTATGACAATACTCCTTTAAATATGTAAACCGAAGCATGAACTCGAAAAAAAAGTTCACGTCATCACTCCTCATCTGTTGTCTTGCAATCTTTTACCTTTTTCCCATTGCCTTTCTATATTTCTCATTCTAAGGTATCGTTCTAAACAGTTTCTGGCTTTTGGTTTGTAGCTTTCAAAAACAAAAAGTCATTTAGAACACGTTGGTTTCTTTACATATGTTTTTCTTTTTTCCTTTGTATTGTCCGTGAAGATATAATGATGTTTTTCATTTTTTCCCGCTTTTTCTTTATTTTCTTTTAATTGAATGTCTTAGAAAAAAACTAACAACCACTATAGTGCTATTTTAGCCAAAAACCATAAAAAAATCATGTTTTTTTGGACTATAGCCGATGGCTTTTGTCTATATTTTTTGAAATGGTAGCAGACGATAGAGACACCAATGCCAAACGACGCACGTGGTTTTGAAATCGAGAAGCTGTTTGGACGATCCACTTCAAGAAATCGTCCTGATCCGTTTCGACTTTCAAAAAAAATCAAAAACATAAAAGAACGAAGCCAAGCCGAATTGAACAGGTCATTAAACTTCGCTATGGGTATAGTAATTTTATATTTCGAGATAATCTGTACAAACCACTATGTTATACATATTTGATTTTTCCTAACCGAATGGAGAGCCAGGAGTGTCCAAGAAGTGAGCTAATGTGCATTTAGCCACGTAGCATAAAATTTTCGCAAGCAATGCGTTTTCTACCTGGGAAACCCCCATTTTCACCGGCCCACGTCAGCGCCAAAACACCATGGAAACCTTAAACCTCAGAACGCTCCAACGGCTGGTACATCCCAATCCACCAAAACCGACGGCCGAGATGCGTCGAGCTACCCCACCCTACCCTCCTCCCCAAGACGCCAAAAGCTCTGCGCTCTTTGCCCCCCTCCTCTCCTCCTCCCCACTAGATCCATGGCGGCCTCGGCGCCTCGCCTCCGGATCTGAGCCCATCCAGCCATTACGGGACCTGTCGCTGGCGCCCCGACAGCCGCAGGGTTTGCGGCGGCCCCGGTGTTCTTTGCCGTGCAAGATTTGCTTTGCTGCTCCGTTTCGTGGGGTGGGTGGTGGGTACTTCTCCCTGCCCGTCCATGGTTTCTTGAAATGGGAGCCTGACACGAGCGGTTGGCGCCACCCAGTGTTGCTGCCGCCGCTATGTGGAAGCAGTTTCTTGGCAAGCTCTCGTGGAAGTCGCCGAAATCTGGCGGGGGCGGCGGCTCGCCGCCGGGGAAGTCACTGCCGTCGTACGGCGCCAATGGGAGAGAGGCGGATCTGCTGAGCGCGTCGCCTCCGCCGCCGGCGTCGCCCGCGGCTGTCGCTGGAGCGGAGGGGGAGACCAGGGAGGACGTGTTCCTCCGGAGGCTGAACGTCTGCTGCGTGGTGTTTGACTTCTCCGCCGAGCGTGGCAGGGACTCGCCGGACAGGGAGAGGAAGCGGCAGGTGCTCATGTCCCTCGTCGACTGCGTCGGCGCGGCGGAGGAGCCCCTCACGGAGGCAATGGTCTCGGCCTGCGTGCGCATGTTCGCCATCAACCTCTTCAGGGTCTTCCCGCCCAAGATCCGGTCGGGCGCCGCGGAGGCCGACGAGGACGAGCCGTTCTTTGACCCCTCATGGTATCACCTGCAGGTCGTGTACGAGCTGTTCCTCCGGTTCGTCACGTCTCCGGTCGTCGATGTGAAAGTTGCTCGGAGGTACATGGACAACTCGTTCATCTCGAGGCTGCTCGACTTGTTCGATTCCGATGATCCTAGAGAAAGGGACTGCTTGAAGACAATCTTGCATAGGATATATGGCAAATTCATGGGCAATCGGCCGTTCATCCGCAAGGCCGTGAGCAATATCTTCTATAGGTTTGTGTTCGAGACCGATCGTCACAGTGGGATTGCCGAGCTCTTGGAGGTGTTTGGGAGCGTGATTAGTGGGTTTGCGAAGCCATTGAAGGAGGAGCATAAGTTGTTTCTGTGGAAGGCACTGATTCCTCTTCACAAACCGAAGGCGATGGGTGTGTATCTGCCGCAGTTGACATACTGCATTACGCAGTTTATTGAGAAGGAACCCAAGCTTGCAGGGACTGTGATCAGAGGCCTGTTGAAGTACTGGCCAGTGACGAACAGTCAGAAGGAGATGCTGTTCTTGGGGGAGTTGGAGGAGGTGCTGGAGTTGACAGAAATGCCTGAGTTCCAGAAGTGCATGCTTCCATTGTTTCGGAGGATTGCACACTGTCTGAATAGCTCTCATTTTCAGGTAATTTTCCTCCTGGAATTTCAATCTGAAACAGTCTATTGGGCAGTGCTTTTTTTTTTTTGTCTCTTTAATGTATCTTGTTATGAAGTAGTTACTGCAACAAGTTCTAGACTCTGGGGACTGAGACCTAAGAGGTTGTCGACACACAAATTTTTACTTCAGCAAGTTATTTCAATTGAGGATCTCTCGATCCATTTCATTTTTCTGTGGCACCAGACCACCAGTATTTCCAAACAAGCACCACATTTTACTGTCAAGATATTTTCACAGTTGGCTTCAATTTTCAAATTGTCGGGTGTGGGCTACATAAGTTGGACGTTATCTTGCTCATAAGCAACAAACAGGTCACATGGTTGTACTTGAATGATTAAAAGCTCTTCAGAATTAATGCAGCACCACATAGTGAGGAAAGTTAACATAATTAAGTCATTTTAAGCCGTGAACCCTAATTGTTTGGCCCATTATATCTGTAAAACTTCAAGCTGGATCCTTTTTTTTTGCTGCACTATCATAGGGTAACAAACAAAACCACTAGTGGCTGAGATTTGTGAAAAAGCACCTGATTATATACACTCCCATGTTGGAAATACCAAACTAGAGAAAACGAAGAAAACTATAATATGAGTCAGCAAGGGCCTGTTTTGGCTTTATAATTGTTTGCTAGAGGGAAGAAGCAAGAAAACATCAACTGGAAATTAAGGCATGATGATTCAACATGTCAGCTGGGCATTACATATCTTACTGTTTAAATTTGTCGCTGACCATTGCCCAGGTTCAGGAACTGATCTTATTTCCTAGGAAGAAAATTTTAGTATGTAGTTCACAACAACTACACAATGGTTGTAGCTACAAGGCATTGGCTACAAAGGCAAATTCTAATTGTTCCAAATGAAATATCCAAGAAAACAACTTATGTATACATTATTTTCTTTCTCCTTTTTCTGGTCATTGGAAAAGCTTTTCTTTCGTATGCCTATATGAGGTTTTAGATAGCCTAGCACTTGCATGCACCATGCAACAGTGTGGCAAAAGATGAATGCAAGATCCTGGTGTTGTCTGCTACGTGCATTTTTCTATAGTTTGTACGATACTGGCTAGCCTAGAAACTCATGAATATTCTTTCTTCCTTGCTAACAGGTTGCTGAAAGGGCCTTATTCCTGTGGAACAATGAACATTTGTTCAATTTGATCTCCCAAAAACGCCAAGTTATCCTGCCAATCATATATCCAGCTCTGGAAAGGAATGTCCGTTGGCACTGGAACCAATCAGTTCTGAATGGTACAATGAACGTCAGGAAAATGTTCCTCGACATGGATGAGAGATTGCTGTTGGCTTGTCAGAGCAATTTCCAAGAGGAGGAAGAGAAGCGAGCCACATCTGAGGAGCGTAGAAGGCTTATATGGGAGCACCTCGAGAGGAATGCCGCATTCCATCCAGTAACTGGAGACATCAGCTTTGCTGTTCTTCCTACATCTGCTCCTCTGGTAGCTCCCACTATGACATAATATGATATGTGTTCAAATGTACTTCATTCCACTCCATTATTATCTAGTGATGGGTGCTGTGCAGGGCATTTTGTTAACTTTGTAAGCCCCTTGTGCCGAAGTCTGTAATTAATAGTTGCTGGTTTGATGACGAACACTTGATTCTTTCATGGTGTACTCTCAAGTTATGGACATTTCTTTGACAAGATAATGTCCAGTTCTACTCGACTGTTCTGTCAACAGCTGAGGATACGAGAGATTGGTTGGATTTCTTGGAAAATTTACAAGTGCAGCTGGTGTCATGTGAATGTCAGTATTTTTTTTTGGGATTCTGATGGATCTATACGCATGCCAGATTTGATGGATGAACATACAACGACGTAAGTCCATAGTTCTTTTCATGATTTGATAACTCAACCGCATTATTTCCTTGTCTGCTTAACAAGCTGAAAAGCGTAGGAAATTTGGATTCACACTAAGCTTGAGTAGATGCTTGTGGTATTGTGCATCTTGCCAATTTATGACAGGAACAACACTGCATAATTGAGCCTGTTCAGCTGGCCACAAGCCGGGCTGGTTTTTCGCAGCCGCTACAGTACCTAATTTTTAAACGGAGTATTTTCTTAAGATGGTGCTTACAAGTTACGTAGTACATGTTAAAAGCCCAACATCTGTACCAGCCAAAATCGCAAATGAGTATCGATTTCTCTGTGATCTGTACCGTAAACGGTCAAAATTCAAAAATTTCAGCCAAAAGTTATAAGCCGCAGCAAAAAAAGAACAGACCTATTGTCTGTTTACCACCTTTCCACGGGCTCTTAATCCTATGCAAGCGCTATCTATTTATCAGGTATTATTCATCAAATAAGGATGATTGACCTTTGACATGATAAATCTCAGACTCTTGGCCTTATTTACAACTATGTGTGCCTGTGTTTGTTTCTTCCACAGGCTATTCTACAAGGGAAAATTGTTATAGTTTAACCTCTAGGGTTGATTGTTGTGGCTACAGACCAAACAGAGAGAGAAGTGGTAGTGGAGAGTGATGAAGATAAGTGTGATGGCCTCTGGCTCTCCCCATGGCCTACCGCCATATATATATATATATATATGCACATGAGGAGCGCTTTTACAATAGAGCCCTTACATTGGAGTGCCCCTTTAGGGGTGCTTATGTCATTACACATGGCCTATTCTGGGCCTTGTAATCTCTGCCGAACTCGCTGGGTTCGGTGGGGCCACCCCTACGACAGGAGTCTCTCATGGTAAAGGGCTTCACAAGGCCGAAGCCATGTCGTCGAGTCCTTTAGCCCCCTCCGTCCCGCGGCCTGTAAGCCTATCCGAAGACTTGGACCGGGCAGATGCTGCGGCGAAGCGAGCGCGTGTTGTTGCGCGACTCGGACTTCCGGCGCCCACGTGGTGCAGGCGTGCTTGGCGTGGTGCGGGCGTTGAGGCGTCGTGACCATTAATATGGCGGCGGACTTCGGTGGTGGAGTTCCGCCGTTGATTCCCGCGATTGGGGTATATATATGGCGCCGAGGCGTTGCTCTGCGTATATTGTGATAGAAGCCGCTCCCTAAAATGGGCCTGCGGTGCATCAACATTCGGGTGATGCTTTGAGCGGCTTGGGGAATGTTGATGCACGAAGGAGGTCTATTTTTCCGGAGCTCGATCAGCCGGTTATTGTGACCACCGCGGTTCCCGACCCGCACCGCATTGTCAGAGGCCACGGCGAGGTCCGCCTTGTCTTTCTTAATGAGCCTACCTACGGTGGGTGTTCTGAGGAGCCCGCCGGCATTACCTTGTATGTTGATGCGCTGTAGGTGGCCTATTAAGGAAAACGAGGCGATCTCGCAGACAAGACGCCGTCGGCGGGCGCGCCTAGCCGGCGTAGACGCGCGCGCTCCGCCCCTACCCTTGAACGGGTGGCGTGGC
Organism: Dendrocalamus sinicus; assembly: GCA_036346575.1. Classification (NCBI taxonomy): domain Eukaryota; kingdom Viridiplantae; phylum Streptophyta; class Magnoliopsida; order Poales; family Poaceae; genus Dendrocalamus; species Dendrocalamus sinicus. The sequence continues at coordinate 4,538,344 of CM070653.1, read as the reverse complement.
GGCGCCATGTCGGCAGACGCGCGCGCCGCCCCCACCCTTCGAATGGGTGGCGCGGGTGGCGCCTAGTCGGTAGAAGCGCGCACTCCGCCCGCTACCCTTCGAACGGGTGGCGCTGGCCGGGCGCCTAGTCGGCGAGCGCGTCTTGCGCGCCGTCCCCACCCTTCGAACGGGTGGCGGCGGTGGCGCCTGGTCGGTAGACGCGCGCGCTCCGTCCCCCACCTTCGAGCGGGTGGCGTGGCCGGCGCCTGGTCGAAGAGGCGCGCGCTCCGCCCCCACCCTTGAGCGGGTGGCGCGGTGGCGCCTGGTCGAAAGAGGCGCGCGCTCGCCCGCCACCTTCGAACGAGTGGCGCGGCCTGGCGCCTGGTCGAAATGAGCGCGCGCTCCGTCCCTACCCTTCGAGCGGGTGGCGCGGCCGAGCCTTGTCGGAAGACGCGCGCGCGCCCCCCACCATTCGGGGTGGTGGCGTGGCCGGCGCTGGTCGGAAAAGAAGCGCGCTCGCGTCGCTACCCTCGAACGGGTGGCGCGGCCGGGCGCCTGGTCGGTAGACGCGCGCGCTCCGCCCCTACCTACCGAACGGGTGGCGCGAGCTGGCGCCAGTCGCGAGAGACGCGCGCGCTCCGCCCGCGACCCTTCGAGCAGTGGCGGCGCGGTGGCGCCTAGTCGGTAGACGCGCGCGCTCGTCCCCACCTTCGAACGGGTGGCGCGGCTGGCGCTAATCGGTAGACGCGCGCGCTCCCCCCCTCCTTCGAGCGGGTGGCGTGGCCGCGCCCAATCGGCAGACGCGCGCGCTCCGCCCGCCACCTTCGAACGAGTGGCGCTGGCGGCGCCTGGTCGAAGACGCGCGGCGCTCGTCCCCTACCCTTCGAACGGGTGGCGCGGCCGACGCCTTGTCGGCGTAGACGCGCGCGCCGCCCCCACCGCTCGAAGGGGGGTGGCGCGGGTGGCGCCTAGTCGGCGAAGCGCGCGCTCGCACGTATAGGCCGCCACTGTCCTCACCCTACGGGGAAAGTCAGAGAGAAGCCATCATCATGAAGATAATAGTAGCCCTGCGCCAAGTAAACCTCGAAAGAAGGCCCCTTGTATCTATTGCAAGACTACTGAGCATCGTTCCCGAAAGTGTCCTCAGAAGAAGCAAGACAAATGTTTCAACTGTGGCCACCCAGGACATTACGCGAGGAATTGCCCACTTCAAAAGCCAGAAGAACAAGGAGATGGTGCTGCCAACACCGGCTTCAACCCCAACGAAGAAAACCCTAGCAGCTCCAAAGAAGAACGGGGTACACCTACCATAGTTCTATCACCAGACCAAGAAGCTTCGTTAAGTGCTACATGTCTCGAGTGCGGTAAAACCGGACATGTCGCACGATCCTGTCCTCCATTACGCCAAGATAAACGAGGGGCATGCTTCACCTGTGGGCAACCGGTCATTCTTGCTACAATTGCCCATCCCCTACCGCTTATCTTGCAAGAAATATCACTACCGGATGATCGCCTCACTAACCTAATAGCTTGTAGGCATTGTGGAGCAAAAGGACATGAGAAAAGCCAATGTATCGTTAATCGCCCTAATCTGTGGAGGAGACCACCGCCGCGGAATGTCCAACAAGGAAGATGACATGTTTTCTCTGTGAAGGACAAGACCATCGCCCCAAGGATTGCTACCTGAGCCCGCTGGCTGACCAAAGCAGCTGAGATACAACGGATGAGTCTCCAAATCGCCATAGGACTTGTCATGCCTGGAGTTAGAAAGAATGATGATGTCTGCTACCATTTATTTAAGGGGGGTAGCAAGAGTAGATGAGTATGTTGGAGAACTACTATGATGTATAATTACTTTTGGAAGTACTAATATGATGTATGGTTACTTTGAAGGTGTAATAATATTTTAGTAGATCTAGATGAATCCGACCGAGAAGATTTGCAGACACCGGGAGCCTTATAGTGATGGGGACAAAAGACCGCCATATAGAAATGTGTGTCGTCACCCCCGCAATCCTAAAGTCCTCTCCCTTCTCATTTACCCCTACGCATGCACCATTGGTACCCACCTACCAATATGAAATTCTACGACCGTATGACCAATAGGCGACACAACTACTCCATTCTACGATGATGTGAAGACGACGATGTCAAAGCAAAGCATCTGGAAGTCTACGACTTATCCAGAAGAACGAGGTTCCTCTCTTCCCTTTTGACTTCTCCAAGTGTCAACCCCTATTGTGCAGATCTTCATCTTTCTATGAAGCTAAGGAACATACGTCAAGCAACACCCTGAAATCCTTTGCCAGCCAATAGAACCCCGCCTCCTTTCTTTCTACTCTACCGGAATCTCGGGGTCGAGATTCATTTAAGGGGGGTAGGTTTGTAACATCCTGAAATTTCAAGTGCTCGAAAATATGGAGTTTTTAAAATTTCTCTGGTGTTTTGCTAGCGCTCAAATTTCTTTCGAATATTTATTTGAAGTCTTTTGAGTTTTGTGCCATACAAATTAATAATCAAGATGTACTCCCAAATATAAATAATAATGTTGTGAATTATAAAAATGAAAAGATGTCATTATAGAGCATGAATTCAAAAATTACCAAATTCTTAAAATTCAAATTTAAGATAAGAGAATATTAGAATATATCTCTAAATGATTAGACCAGAAATAATAATAATAAATAGTTAATTAAATATAAATTCTCCTTTAAATTCCATCACATACTTGACCTAAGGTAGGTATTCAAAAATTTAGAGGTATATATATATACATATATACACAATTCACGAAGAAAAAAAAAAATCGACATCCGAGGGCGCGCTCGTCTTCCTCTTTGCGTCAGCGCTTGCTCTGTGAAGTCGCCATCATCTGCAGAGCTCAGCATTCCTCCGCCCCGTGGCATCCATGCACGCCTCCTCAGCCCTCCGTCACCCACGTCGCGCCTTCACTTGCCTCCGGCCCTGTCAGGCGTCAACTTCCCGCATCACTTCTTTCCCGTCGTACGTGATCTCGCCATTACTTCCCACCTGCGCCTCTCACGTCGCTGCGCCATTGCCCATGCCCCGGTTCCACTTCTCCCCGCATGTGCTCGCCTATAAGGGCCCTGGGTCACCTCCTCCCTCTCCCCTTGCTCCCATCTCCTCACTCAAGTTGAGCCACCGAACACTCCCGCCTGCGCCTCCACGCCGCCCCGGCCGCTTCGACAGACCCACGCCCAGCTGACCGCGCCACTGTGTGCTCCCGAAGGCCTTCTTCCTCCCCTCCCATCTAATCGGAAATCCATGCGCCGTGCTTGCCGGAGCGGCCATCTTCCCCATTGCCGGCCGCCGCCGCCACCGCCCGCCCCATTCTTCCTCCAGGGCACCTCGGCCCAATTCCTCTGAGGGAGAGCACCCTCAGACCTCCTCGAAGCCTCCCCCGCCACTGGCCGGAGCAGCCATCCACCCTAGACCGCCGGCAACGTGGGCTCCCCTTGCGCCACCACCGGCCATAGCCGCCGGCCCACCTCGGCTCCCCTCCGGCCACACCCGCAACATAGGTGAGTTCCAAAGGCCTCCCTCCCGCTTACGCCCTCGTCAATTGCTGCCCTCCTCTTCTCCAGCGCCGCCGCCCCGAGCTGACCTCGCCGCCGGCCCGCTACAAAGCCTCTCGGCCGGAGACGCCACCTCCAGGGGGTTCCATTCCTCGTCGGGCATCCATTTTGGCGGTCGCCCCAACCTCCCGGCGGCGCCGCCGCGGCGGCGCGCAGCATCTAGCCGCCGCCTCCTTTGTTTCGGGCCAGCCTCAGCACTTTCCTCATTTAAATTGCCCCTCTCTCATAGTCGCAAGTGAGCCGCTGCTCGGTTGGTCAGCAGCGTCGGTTGAAAAATCGGTTTCCAGAGATGCGCGGGTTCGATTCTCTCCCAGCGCATTTCTTTCCCCCTTTTTCCTTTTTTTTGCTTTTAATATTCATTTCAGTTTAGGAAAATTGTGGGAAAATTAGGAAATAATCTAGGGAAGCTATAAAAATTAATTAGAATGTAAATAAAACTATTTGAGATTTTAAATTGGAATTAATCCGTGGAAATGCAATAAATTTTATTAGGATAAGGTATTTAAGATTTAATATTTGGATGTTTATTGTATGTAGCTTAAATATTTAATTGAGGCTTAATTATCAATTAGAGGCATTAGTAAAATGTGGTTCTGCTTAAGGTCCGAATTTAATAAGGATCCACATTAAGAATAATAATAATAGTAATAATAGTAGTAGTAATAATAATGCATCCAAGTTAAAGTTAAGGAAATAAAGTAGAGAGGCTAATAAATTTGGTTGGGATGTAACATAAGATTATTTAAGCTGTAATATTAGATTAAATGACCTATATGAGTAACTAATGTAGTTTGGAACATTTAACTAAAGTATAAATTTTAATTAACAGCATTCATAAAAGGTGGACTTGGCTACATGACCAAATTTAATAAAGACCCCGATTAAAAATACATTCAAGATTAAGATTAGGGAAATGAATTGAATAGTATGCTTACCTATAAAAGCAAGGCTTAATATTAAAGATAAAAGATATGCCAAAGTCATTTAAAATGAAATATATATTTAAATTAGAAAGTCATGATTTGTAAACCCCACTAATAGTACTCACGACAAATAAATATCAAATGCTAGCTTTAGTTAATAAAGGCAGTTGGTATTTAAATTAACATTCCACATAAAATGACTATAGAATATATTATACAAACTAATTGCACAACAAAAGTAGTATATAATCAAGGGATACAAAATTTACCATATAACGTATAAGCGCTGCTCCTATATCTTTATGAAGTCATGAAAATACTTTCACAAACAACCATTAAGTAAATAGGGAGATTAAGCTATCAATATTTAAGCTATAAGGTTAATTGAGATTTAATAGTGGATTAAATATATATAAGTAGCTAATGTAATTGGAACAAAAGGCTAAGTTTTAATTAAAGATGTTAATAAGAGGTGGCTTTGGTTAGAAGTTCCAAATTTAGTAAAAATATCCTTAGTCATAATTAAAAGTACATCCATAGAAGGTACAAAATTTATTAAAATACACATGAGCTTAATACATGTCTAATTACGGATTAGTTATTAACATATATGAATGACTAGTATGCCGATAGCATCCATTTTAGATATGATCCTACACTAAAGTAAAAGCTTAGGGAAAAGTTAGGCATGATCTAAGGAAGCTAATAAAATTGGAATAAGAATTTAGGAGTCTATGTATGATTAAATTCGGATTAGATGTCATGATAAATAATTAATATAATCTGTAATATTTACATTGTAAATCTAAATTAAATATTGAGCCCTTGCTATTTATCTTAATCTAATTAATAAGCAAAGCCTATATCGAGATTATTCTAAAAACTTAATAAAGATATCCAAATGTTATAATACCTTCGACTAAAAGATTTATAGAATAAGTACAGATCTCATCCATCGACCCAGTTTGCCTTTGCCATAACCTAGTTCGTGGAACTTCCTAAATAAATATAAAAATGATAAAGGAAGTTAATAAATAAAAGATCGAACCTCGCCTTTCTCCAATCGGCTATGTTTGGCCACTTCTTTTCCAAAGCAAATAATTCATGTCGATGCTTTCGCTATTGATCTCTTAATACCCTAAGATTTTCCCTCACGGTAAAACTATTCAGATAACGCGTTCTCTCACTCAAGTCCAGCTACCACTGTGTTTGCAAAACACTAAACCAAATCATCCTTGTGCTCTCAAATCGTAATAAATGTATAAACTAAATCAGCCATTTGAATTATTCGGATTTATTCGGATTTTTGAGTTATTTGTTTTATTTGGATTCATCGTCTATCACGTAATTAGAAATCGGAGTCGTGAAGATTCAATGGATCAAGCGAGGTCGGGCTCAAGTGAAGATAAACCCCAACTCGGAAAAAGCATCGTGTGAGCCCAAGGCGCGTAAACCGCGCCAAAGTAGTCAATACTTTGATCATGTTGAACCTCGTTTTCGCAAATTACTTTGCTTTAAATTATCAAATTGCATGCGGTTATTTATATGCAAATACATGTTAATTTAAGATTCTAGTTATATCCCATTGTGTACTTGGTTAATATTACCCCTCCTTTGAAATATTTGAACATGTGAACATTGTCGCCCTAGCACAAATTATAATAGTAACCTTTGGAAAATAAGTCCTTAAATATATGCCATGCTTAGTATTGTTTAGGTACTCATGGGCGCGAGAGCGCCCAAGCATCACTTTTTAATCATGAGAAAAGTTGGTTGGGCAGTCATGGTGGTAATGACTGGTGTATGTTGGATATGGTTATTTTATGCTCCCAAAACTCTCAATTTGCTTTAATATCCGAGCGGATGGTTTGGGGTGGTATGTGGTGCGAAGGAATGCACAAAATTGTGGAGTGTGGTAGAACCGCTCAAGATAATACTAAGGACTGAATCTTGTCATGTCAACCCATGTAAACCAGTACAACCACAAGTCTGTAAATACAACTTGGCTAAGTAAATTTATCGAAATCTCGGACTCATCTCACCGGTAGTGGATAGAAGTGGATATGCAAGGGCAAGGGAGGCCTAAAGGGACACCGAGTGGAGGGTGACGTTTCCCGGTCGTGCTAGCGCAGAGGGGAGTGGAGCCCGTGCGCTAGTAGTAGTTGGGGAACATCCCGTGCAGCGTATGGGACCCACCGCAAGTGGGAACGGCCCATAGGGTGAGATGACAAAGGGACTAGATACTTTGAAAAGTCACCGTGATGGTGCGCTCGACCACACGTCTAAGGAATCGTGTGGGGCAACGAGTTGATTGTCTCTTGTGGTGAAAGTGTACAAACTCGCAGAGTCTAAAACTATTCGAATAGCCGTGCCACGGTCATGGGCGAACATGGGAACTTAAGCGGATATAGTTACGCTTTAAAAACATTGGAAGCGGGAATGGGAAACTTGAAGGCGAAGGACCGCCTGGTTTGGAATTGTCTGGCGTCGCCCCAGTGGTAAGTTGCGGCTATAACGTGAAGAAATTGCTATATGGTGCAGATGCCATGTAACGGTGGATGGAATCTGAATCGATACTAATAATGCATTTCCTTGTACATTATGATTTGTTCCAAAATTGCTAAGTCATAGGGCTTGTTAATTAATTGTATTCAAAAGCACTCTACGCAAAATAAAACAACCCGAGCCTCTCCTTTGTTAAGCCATGCATACTATTTATTTGCATTCGTGTATTGGCTCGCGAGCACGGGTCGGAGTGCTCATGCTCGCTGCGACAAAAATTCAGAATCGGAAATCAAATCACCCCGCCTCAAGAACAAGATTGGACAAGCTGGCCAAGAAGATGAAGATGTCAAGGGCTAGGTCGCGAACCTCCAGTTGGTCGCTGTGGGCATGTCTGAAGGTCCCACTGTGTGCTTCGTTCTTCCGCTGCAATTTAATGATTTCGCCTAATCGGCCCATGAGTAAGTCTCATTGTTAAATTTACGCTTTCGCATGATATGTATTTTGATATTCAGAATCAGAAGCGTGAGCACTATCTCTCGATCCGTGGAATAGTGCAGAAAATCACAGAGGAATCCGGATGTTAATATCTGGGGCCCTACAGCTTTGGTATCAGAGCATATCGACTGCAGGTCGTGACCTAGTTAGCCTGGTCGTTAGTTTCATGACTAGAATTATTTCTTCAAAATCTATTTCGAAACATATAAGTGGTATTGCTCAGTCTCCTCTCTCTTATATGATTCCCTCTCACCTATATGCTGCCCTAGCCATTTGTGCTTCTAAAGCTCTCTTACCCCAACTTCAAAACGATACCACAGGAATGAGTGCTAATATCAATTTGCCCCCAAATACGAATCTGTCTATCAATTAAAAAGGAAAAATTTGATCCTCTTCTCATACCCTTATTCCAAAAATTTAAGGTTAGGAACGCTGAAGATATTCGTGAAGATAAGGTGGTTTCGTTCTAAAACGGACTACGCAGATAAACCCGGTGCCCCATTGTGTGTGCCTTTCCCAGGTAGACGTTGTATTGTTGTAAGACTTTATTTGGCTCTGTGCACTGCCTTCTTGCCCTCGGGCGTCCTATTTCGCAGGCACAGGAAAAGCTTACTTTTAAAAATTTGTGGGGCTCAGTGTCACTCCAGCTCCCTGGGAGTGCTCTTTTAAAATTTTTGTATGGGTTTAGAAGTATCTTATCTCTACGATGTAACATTCATCTCATGCTGTTTCCTCTCATCTTTTCTGAAAAACCCTACCAGGCCATGGATGGATACAAGACAACTACTACAACCAGAAGCAAGAGGGGAAGAATAATAATTGATGCCCACAATAACCCCAACCATACGTATAGGCCGTCACCTGTCCTCACCCTACGGGGAAAGTCAGAGAGAAGCCATCATCATGAAGATAATAGTAGCCCTGCGCCAAGTAAACCTCGAAAGAAGGCCCCTTGTATCTATTGCAAGACTACTGAGCATCGTTCCCGAAAGTGTCCTCAGAAGAAGCAAGACAAATGTTTCAACTGTGGCCACCCAGGACATTACGCGAGGAATTGCCCACTTCAAAAGCCAGAAGAACAAGGAGATGGTGCTGCCAACACCGGCTTCAACCCCAACGAAGAAAACCCTAGCAGCTCCAAAGAAGAACGGGGTACACCTACCATAGTTCTATCACCAGACCAAGAAGCTTCGTTAAGTGCTACATGTCTCGAGTGCGGTAAAACCGGACATGTCGCACGATCCTGTCCTCCATTACGCCAAGATAAACGAGGGGCATGCTTCACCTGTGGGCAAACTGGTCATTACTGCTACAATTGCCCGGTCCCCTCATCGCTTATACTGCAAGAAATATCACTACCCAGATGACTGCCTCACTAACCTAATAGCTTGTAGGCATTGTGGAGCAAAAGGACATGAGAAAAGCCAATGTACTGTTAACTGCCCCAACTGTGGAGGAGACCACCCGCCCGCGGAATGTCCAACAAGGAAGATGACATGTTTTCTCTGTGAAGGACAAGACCATCGCCCCAAGGATTGCTACTGAGCCAGCTGCGACCAAAGCAGCTGAGATACAACGGATGAGTCTCCAAATCGCCATAGGACTTGTCATGCCTGGAGTTAGAAAGAATGACTGATGTCTGCTACCATTTATTTAAGGGGGGTAGCAAGAGTAGATGAGTATGTTGGAGAACTACTATGATGTATAATTACTTTTGGAAGTACTAATATGATGTATGGTTACTTTGAAGGTGTAATAATATTTTAGTAGATCTAGATGAATCCGACCGAGAAGATTTGCAGACACCGGGAGCCTTATAGTGATGGGGACAAAAGACCGCCATATAGAAATGTGTGTCGTCACCCCCGCAATCCTAAAGTCCTCTCCCCTTCTGTTTACCCCTACGGCACAGACCATTGGTACCCACCTACCAATATGAAATTCTACGACCGTATGACCAATAGGCGACACAACTACTCCATTCTACGATGATGTGAAGACGACGATGTCAAAGCAAAGCATCTGGAAGTCTACGACTTATCCAGAAGAACGAGGTTCCTCTCTTCCCTTTTGACTTCTCCAAGTGTCAACCCCTATTGTGCAGATCTTCATCTTTCTATGAAGCTAAGGAACATACGTCAAGCAACACCCTGAAATCCTTTGCCAGCCAATAGAACCCCGCCTCCTTTCTTTCTACTCTACCGGAATCTCGGGGTCGAGATTCATTTAAGGGGGGTAGGTTTGTAACATCCTGAAATTTCAAGTGCTCGAAAATATGGAGTTTTTAAAATTTCTCTGGTGTTTTGCTAGCGCTCAAATTTCTTTCGAATATTTATTTGAAGTCTTTTGAGTTTTGTGCCATACAAATTAATAATCAAGATGTACTCCCAAATATAAATAATAATGTTGTGAATTATAAAAATGAAAAGATGTCATTATAGAGCATGAATTCAAAAATTACCAAATTCTTAAAATTCAAATTTAAGATAAGAGAATATTAGAATATATCTCTAAATGATTAGACCAGAAATAATAATAATAAATAGTTAATTAAATATAAATTCTCCTTTAAATTCCATCACATACTTGACCTAAGGTAGGTATTCAAAAATTTAGAGGTATATATATATACATATATACACAATTCACGAAGAAAAATAAAAAATAAAAATCGACATCCGAGGGCGCGCTCGTCTTCCTCTTTGCGTCAGCGCTTGCTCTGTGAAGTCGCCATCATCTGCAGAGCTCAGCATTCCTCCGCCCCGTGGCATCCATGCACGCCTCCTCAGCCCTCCGTCACCCACGTCGCGCCTTCACTTGCCTCCGGCCCTGTCCCAGGCGTCAACTTCCCGCATCACTTCTTTCCCGTCGTACGTGATCTCGCCATTACTTCCCACCTGCGCCTCTCACGTCGCTGCGCCATTGCCCATGCCCCGGTTCCACTTCTCCCCGCATGTGCTCGCCTATAAGGGCCCTGGGTCACCTCCTCCTCTCCCCTTGCTCCCATCTCCTCACTCAAGTTGAGCCACCGAACACTCCGCTGCGCCTCCACGCCGCCCCGGCCGCTCGATGCACTCCACGCCCACCGGCCGCGCCACCGTGTGCTCCCGAAGGCCTTCTTCCTCCTCCCATCTAATCGGAAATCCATGCGCCGTGCTTGCCGGAGCGGCCATCTTCCCCATTGCCGGCCGCCGCCGCCACCGCCCGCCCCATTCTTCCTCCAGGACACCTCGGCCCAATTCCTCTGAGGGAGAGCACCCTCAGACCTCCTCGGCCTCCCGCCACCGCCGGAGCAGCCATCCACCCTAGACCCCCGGCAACGTGGGCTCCCTTGCGCCACCACCGCCATAGCCGCCGCCCACCTCGGCTCCCCTCCGCCACACCCGCAACATAGGTGAGTTCCAAAGGCCTCCTCCCGCTTACGCCCTCGTCAATTGCTGCCCTCCTCTTCTCCAGCGCCGCCGCCCCGAGCTGACCTCGCCGCCGGCCCGCTACAAAGCCTCTCGGCCGGAGACGCCACCTCCAGGGGGTTCCATTCTCGTCGGGCATCCATTTTGGCGGTCGCCCAACCTCCCCGGCCGCGCACGCGTGGCGCAGCATCTAGCGCCGCCGCCTCCTTTGTTTCGGGCCACCTCAAGACTTTCCTCATTTAAATTGCCCCTCTCTCATAGTCGCAAGTGAGCCGCTGCTCGGTTGGTCAGCAGCGTCGGTTGAAAAATCGGTTTCCAGAGATGCGCGGGTTCGATTCTCTCCCAGCGCATTTCTTTCCCCTTTTTCCTTTTTTTTGCTTTTAATATTCATTTCAGTTTAGGAAAATTGTGGGAAAATTAGGAAATAATCTAGGGAAGCTATAAAAATTAATTAGAATGTAAATAAAACTATTTGAGATTTTAAATTGGAATTAATCCGTGGAAATGCAATAAATTTTATTAGGATAAGGTATTTAAGATTTAATATTTGGATGTTTATTGTATGTAGCTTAAATATTTAATTGAGGCTTAATTATCAATTAGAGGCATTAGTAAAATGTGGTTCTGCTTAAGGTCCGAATTTAATAAGGATCCACATTAAGAATAATAATAATAGTAATAATAGTAGTAGTAATAATAATGCATCCAAGTTAAAGTTAAGGAAATAAAGTAGAGAGGCTAATAAATTTGGTTGGGATGTAACATAAGATTATTTAAGCTGTAATATTAGATTAAATGACCTATATGAGTAACTAATGTAGTTTGGAACATTTAACTAAAGTATAAATTTTAATTAACAGCATTCATAAAAGGTGGACTTGGCTACATGACCAAATTTAATAAAGACCCCGATTAAAAATACATTCAAGATTAAGATTAGGGAAATGAATTGAATAGTATACTTACCTATAAAAGCAAGGCTTAATATTAAAGATAAAAGATATGCCAAAGTCATTTAAAATGAAATATATATTTAAATTAGAAAGTCATGATTTGTAAACCCCACTAATAGTACCTCGCCGACAAATAAATATCAAATGCTAGCTTTAGTTAATAAAGGGCAGTTGGTATTTAAATTAACATTCCACATAAAATGACTATAGAATATATTATACAAACTAATTGCACAACAAAAGTAGTATATAATCAAGGGATACAAAATTTACCATATAACGTATAACTGTCGTTCCTATATCTTTATGAAGTCATGAAAATACTTTCACAAACAACCATTAAGTAAATAGGGAGATTAAGCTATCAATATTTAAGCTATAAGGTTAATTGAGATTTAATAGTGGATTAAATATATATAAGTAGCTAATGTAATTGGAACAAAAGGCTAAGTTTTAATTAAAGATGTTAATAAGAGGTGGCTTTGGTTAGAAGTTCCAAATTTAGTAAAAATATCCTTAGTCATAATTAAAAGTACATCCATAGAAGGTACAAAATTTATTAAAATACACATGAGCTTAATACATGTCTAATTACGGATTAGTTATTAACATATATGAATGACTAGTATGCCGATAGCATCCATTTTAGATATGATCCTACACTAAAGTAAAAGCTTAGGGAAAAGTTAGGCATGATCTAAGGAAGCTAATAAAATTGGAATAAGAATTTAGGGAGTCTATGTATGATTAAATTCGGATTAGATGTCATGATAAATAATTAATATAACTGTAATATTTACATTGTAAATCTAAATTAAATATTGAGCCCTTGCTATTTATCTTAATCTAATTAATAAGCAAAAGCCTATATCAGAGATTATTCTAAAAACTTAATAAAGATATCCAAATGTTATAATACCTTCGACTAAAAGATTTATAGAATAAGTACAGATCTCATCCATCGACCCAGTTTGCCTTTGCCATAACCTAGTTCGTGGAACTTCCTAAATAAATATAAAAATGATAAAGGAAGTTAATAAATAAAAGATCGAACCTCGCCTTTCTCCAATCGGCTATGTTTGGCCACTTCTTTTCCAAAGCAAATAATTCATGTCGATGCTTTCTCGCTATTGATCTCTTAATACCCTAAGATTTTCCCTCACGGTAAAACTATTCAGATAACGCGTTCTCTCACTCAAGTCCAGCTACCACTGTGTTTGCAAAACACTAAACCAAATCATCCTTGTGCTCTCAAATCGTAATAAATGTATAAACTAAATCAGCCATTTGAATTATTCGGATTTATTCGGATCTTTTGAGTTATTTGTTTTTATTTGGATTCAGTCGTCTATCACGTAATTAGAAATCGGGAGTCGTGAAGATTCAATGGATCAAGCGAGGTCGCTCAAGTGAAGATAAACCCCAACTCGGAAAAAGCATCGTGTGAGCCCAAGACGCGTAAACCGCGCCAAAGTAGTCAATACTTTGATCATGTTGAACCTACGTTTTCTGCAAATTACTTTGCTTTAAATTATCAAATTGCATGCGGTTATTTATATGCAAATACATGTTAATTTAAGATTCTAGTTATATCCCATTGTGTACTTGGTTAATATTACCCTCCTTTGAAATATTTGAACATGTGAACATTGTCGCCTAGCACAAATTATAATAGTAACCTTTGGAAAATAAGTCCTTAAATATATGCCATGCTTAGTATTGTTTAGGTACTCATGGCGCGAGCGCCAAGCATCACTTTTAATCATGAGAAAAGTTGGTTGGGCGATCATGGTGGTAATGATGGTGTATGTTGGATATGGTTATTTTATGCTCCCAAAACTCTCAATTTGCTTTAATATCCGAGCGGATGGTTTGGGGGTGGTATGTGGTGCTGAAGGAATGCACAAAATTGTGGAGTGTGGTAGAACCGCTCGAGATAATACTAAGGACTGAATCTTGTCATGTCAACCCATGTAAAGCAGTACAACCACAAGTCTGTAAATACAACTTGGCTAAGTAAATTTATCGAAATCTCGGACTCATCTCACCGGTAGTGGATAGAAGTGGATATGCAAGGGCAAGGGAGGCCTAAAGGGACACCGAGTGGAGGGTGACGTTTCCCGGTCGTGCTAGCGCAGAGGGAGTGGAGCCCGTGCGCTAGTAGTAGTGGGAACATCCCGTGCAGCGTATGGGACCCACCGCAGTGGGAACGGCCCATAGGGTGAGATGACAAAAGGGACTAGATACTTTGAAAAGTCACCGTGATGAGTGCCGCTCGACCACACGTCTAAGGAATCGTGTGGGGCAACGAGTTGATTGTCTCTTGTGGTGAAAGTGTACAAACTCTGCGAGTCTAAAACTATTCGAATAGCCGTGCCCACGGTCATGGGCGAACATGGGAACTTAGCGGATATAGTTACGCTTTAAAAACATTGGAAGCGGGAATGGGAAACTTGAAGGGCGAAGGATCGCCTGGTTTGGAATTATCTGGCGTCGTCGATGGTAAGTTAAGCGGCTATAACGCTGAAGAAATTGCTATATGGTGCAGATGCCATGTAACGGTGGATGGAATCTGAATCGATACTAATAATGCATTTCCTTGTACATTATGATTTGTTCCAAAATTGCTAAGTCATAGGGCTTGTTAATTAATTGTATTCAAAAGCACTCTACGCAAAATAAAACAACCCGAGCCTCTCCTTTGTTAAGCCATGCATACTATTTATTTGCATTCTGTGTATTGGCTCGCGGAGCACGGGGTCGGAGTGCTCATGCTCGCTTTGCGACAAAAATTCAGAATCAGGAAATCAAATCACCCCGCCTCAGCAACAAGATTGGACAAGCTGGCCAAGAAGATGAAGATGTCAAGGGCTAGGTCGCGAACCTCCAGTTGGCTGCCTGTGGGCATGTCCTGAAGGTCCCACCTGTGTGCTTCGTTCTTCCGCTGCTGCAATTTAATGATTTCGGCCTAATCGGCCCATGAGTAAGTCTACTGTTAAATTTTACGCTTTCGCATGATATGTATTTTGATATTCGAATCAGAAGCGTGAGCACTATCTACCGATCCAGGAATAGTGCGAGAAAATCACTGAGAGGAATCCGGATGTTAATATCCGGGGCCCTACGACTTTGGTATCGAGCATATCATTGCAGTCGTGACCTAGTTAGCACGGTCGTTAGTTTCATGACTAGAATTATTTCTTCAAAATCTATTTCAAACATATAAGTGGTATTGCTCAGTCTCCTCTCTCTTATATGATTCCTCTCACCTATATGTTGCCCTAGCCATTTGTGCTTCTAAAGCTCTCTTACCCCAACTTCAAAACGATACCACAGAATGAGTGCTAATATCAATTTGCCCCAAATACGAATCATCTATCAATTAAAAGGAAAAATTTGATCCTCTTCTCATACCCTTATTCCAAAAATTTAAGGTTAGGAACGCTGAAGATATTCGTGAAGATAAGGTGGTTTCGTTCTAAAACGGACTACGCAGATAAACCCGGTGCCCCATTGTGTGTGCCTTTCCCAGGTAGACGTTGTATTGTTGTAAGACTTTATTTGGCTCTGTGCACTGCCTTCTTGCCCTCGGGCGCCCTATTTCGCAGGCACAGGAAAAGCTTACTTTTAAAAATTTGTGGGGCTCAGTGTCACTCCAGCTCCCTGGGAGTGCTCTTTTAAAATTTTTGTATGGGTTTAGAAGTATCTTATCTCTACGATGTAACATTCATCTCATGCTGTTTCCTCTCATCTTTTCTGAAAAACCCTACCAGGCCATGGATGGATACAAGACGGGTGGCAACGAAGCTGGCGCCTAGTCGAAGTAGACGCGCGCGCTCCGTCCCCTACCCTTCGAACGGGTGGCGCTGGCCGGGCGCCTGGTCGGAGTAGAGCGGCGCGCGCTCCGTCCCTACCCTTCGAGCGGGTGGCGCGAGTGGCGCCTGGTCGGTAGACGCGCGCGCTCCGCCCGCTACCCTTGAGCGGGTGGCGCGGCCGCGCCAGTGGTCGAAAGAGCGTCGCGCGACTTGGGCTCTTTGATGCGACCTTGCGCTATCTGAGTTCGTTGAATCACGCCGTCCTCGGATCGGCGGTGTTAGGTTCCGTCGCGTGCGCCCCGACACGCCGGGGCACGCGGCATCCTCACGCATCTGGCGGGCGGCGGGGTGTGGGCGGTTGCGTGTCTGCGGCGCCGCTTCTTTCCTAGGCAAGGGGACACGGGCGTGCGGCGAGTGGCGCTGCGGCGTCGCGGCAGTATGGGCGCTTATACGATCTGCGGTCGCGCCTGCGTGCGGACCTCGCAACCCTTTACTTTCGACACGGAAGCGTGCGGGGCGGGCCTTTACGCGCCGCGGTTTTGTCTCGCACGCGGATCGTTGCGACGCTTCGAGCGGCGACAGGCGGCGGCTTTGAAATAGCCCCGTAATAGCGCCCCCGCACCTTTGCGCCCTCTTTCCTGTTTGCTCGGCCTTTTCCACCTTCGCGCTATCTTTGCCATATTAGTCTCGTCGTGGGAAGCGATGGCCTCCAGCAGCGAGCGTGGCCCGGCGGTTGGTGGGCTCGCCATTCGCCGGCGATCCTCACCGTTGAGGTAAAATACGCGCTCGAAGCGCGACCGGCAGCGGCCGACCAGAGCGCCGGCGGCGGAGGAAGGCACGTTTTCCGGCGAGCTAGGCCCCTCGCTCGTGACCGAGAAGACGATCCAAGGGCTCTTGCGCGCGGGGAAGCTGTCCGGGCGCCACGACGTACGATTGCCCACCAGCGACGAGACGGAACCGCATCCCGAGAGGTCGGAGGCGATCGATTCGTTGCCTTTTCGACGCTGGGCTCCGGATCTCGCTGCGGCGGCGTGGTGGGCGACGATCGCGGACCTTTGGGCTGAGCCGCGCAGCTTACTCAAACGCCGTGGTCGGCTCGCGGTGTATAGCCGGGCCTTGCGCTCGGGCGTCTTGGCCCGGCGCGTCGCTGTCGCCTATCTCCACGAGGCGCGGTGCCACCGGCGGGCGGAGGCGGGACGTTTGTCGAGCTTTGGCGGCGTCTCTTTTACTCTCGCTCATCTTGTAAGAAGCTCTTCCTCGCGAACTCGACTCGCGGAAGTGGAGTCCTCTGGATGAAGCGGTGGTTCTACCACCGTGTGGAGAGCGGGAGCGACCTCGCGTACTGGCCGCCGATCGCGTTCAAGCCTTCGCCGCCGAACGCCGATGATGAGGACAAGCGGAGGGTCAAACGGCTTGTAGGCATGGCCGCCGCTTCAATATGCGCGACCTTGCCGAGGAGTATGTGATGTATGGCGTGGCCCGCTTGCCCATGATCGGCATCTTGCGCCGAGAGGCGTCGAGATGACAATGTTTCGCCGTGGGTTTGCTTGCTACGGCGCGCCCGATCCCCGTAAGCCTCGATTGCGCTCCTCCTTTGCCGACGCGAAATGCGTTGGCGTCGATGTTGCTCTCCTTTGCTTGTGGGTTCCTTTGGAGGAGGCGAGAGGCGCGCGCGTGTTCCCGGGTCCGTACACCGCCAGGAGCACGCAGCGGCCAGGCGTCTGCTGTCGCCAAGGCGAGCTGGGCGACTAAACCGCGTGTGCAAGGTCACGGGCCTTGCCGTGCCGGATCGTGTCGCTCCGGCCGATGGTGGAGCGAAGAAGAAGAAGGCCTCGTCTCGGAAGAGGGCCGCGGGGCACTGCGCGCTGCCGCTAGTGCTTGAGAGGACGCGGCGACGCGAGTCGATTTCGCGAGGTACGCCGATTCGGGCTTAGGTGGCGCA
Source organism: Dendrocalamus sinicus (assembly GCA_036346575.1). Classification (NCBI taxonomy): domain Eukaryota; kingdom Viridiplantae; phylum Streptophyta; class Magnoliopsida; order Poales; family Poaceae; genus Dendrocalamus; species Dendrocalamus sinicus. The sequence goes on along the minus strand of CM070653.1, from coordinate 4,520,726 downwards.
GCGCCGAAGGTGAGGTGTCTTCGGCAGCGCCCGGTGGGTTTGCAGCGGCGGCGGGGGGAAGCCTCACCACCGCGGAGTCACCGAGGCGATTCCGTGCGGACGAGATGCCGAGGTGGAGGCCTCACCGGCGGCGTGGTGCCGAGGCACCTCCGCGGGCGCACGTAGCCGCCGCCTCCTTGCCGGCGCGGGATCGAGGTGGCCCTTCGACGCATCGCTACCATGGGACCTTCGCCTCGGGCGTAGCCGCGCGGGTCTTCCCACCACGGCTGCGGGGCGTGGCGCTGCGAATCGCCCCGCCAAACGTCTATGCGTCGCGCCGAGCTCCACCGACACCGCGGGGTTTGTCGTGGCCACGGGCATCGGCTTTGTGGGACGCCGCCGCGAGCGCCGAGGCCTCGCGGCATATGCACCTTCCGGCCCCGACGACGCCGCCCATCGCGCGGGCAGCCACCGGCCTCCCAACGCGAGGCTTCCGTCCGCATCGGAACCATCCTCGCGCCACCGAAGGTAAGGTGGCGAGCTTACTCGTGTATGATTTTTATGCCTTGGAGTGGTCACCGCCTTCTTTTTGCAGCGTTGCTCATCCCGGAGGGGAGCATCCGACGGAACCGGGGCCTCCGAGCCCATGAACCTCGCGGACTTCGTGCCGCCGAGACGCCGAGGGCGTGGCGCGGATTGTGGATGAGGCGCCGGAGCGTCGACCCGCAGTCTTGCCGGCCTACGGCGTGGGGCGCCGAGGACGCCGAGGTGTCAGGATGAGGTAAGTACTCATGCGACCGCGCTGAGTCTAGCTGAATTTGCTAAGTCTGGTCCTTCTGCAGACACTCGTCCGGGCAGCCCCGCAAGCGCCTATGCTCGTAGCCAAAAGCGCCGAGGATAGGATGCGAGCCGCCGAGGGGAGCTGCGAAGCCTCGACGCCCGCTCGCGCCAGACGCCGCATCCGTCACCGAAGCGGAATGCGCTGGCGAGGCGCGCGCGACGGCTTGCTGCGTCGGCATGCATGGAATCAGCCGCAGCTGCCGATGAAAAGTTCGCGGCGGAGCGGGACGGGCTCTGGAGCGGTCGGCGCTAGAGAAGGAGAAAGGCGAACTTGCCTTGGTTCTAGCGAGCGCAACCGGACGCCGGCGACGCCTCGGTGATTGCTCGACGCCATCCAAGCGCTGGAGAGCCATCTTCAAGGGTTGGTGGCGGAGGTGCGGGGGACGCCTTTGGCCGGAGGAGCTATCTCGGCGCTCCGCTGGATCGGGGATGCCGCCAACGCCGCGCGCGACGCGGCGACGTCGCCGGCACCCATCGCGCGTACGCCGGCCGCACGGTGTGCGCGCTCCTCCAGCACCGCGGCTGCACGCATGTCGCCGGGCTGAATGACCTCACCGAGATGCCTAGCGGGGCGGAGTGATGTCCGCGCCGCCCGCTCCGCTTCGCCGTGCCCTTGGGCCCTCTCGCGACCGGATCGGGGTCCGTCGGGCGGAAGGCGATGGATCGAGCTCCGAAGTCGCTCACGGGACGGGAGCCTCGACCAATTTCTGGACGGGGTCCCTCGACGCGATGATGGCGGCGCTGGGCCCTCTGAAGGCGCCTGGAACCCGCAGGTCTGATACCGCGGTGCCTAGGTGCAGGCGTGCATTGTGCTGTCCCTTGTTTTTGTTAATAAAGCGCACAGTTTCTGCATGCATGCTGATTTTCCCCTATATCCCGGGCAGCTTCCTTGCCGGGGCCGGCTTCGGGCGGTCGACCTTTCAATCCGACGACGCCTTCAACGCTGGCGAAGGGCCGAAGATTCGCTCGACTTTTGGGCGAACCGGCCTTCCTCGAGCGAGGTGCCGCCTTTGGCGCGCGTTAAGGACGAACCCGCGGGGTAGCGGCTTAGAGCGGCCGGGATGTTGGCGGACCTTTGTATATGTGACCCTTCCGAAGCGTGCCTCCCGCACCGTTAAGTTTGTGTCTTTGTGTCCGATGCCGCCGTTGGCGGCACGATCTGCGCCGTGGTTCCGTGAGAACGGCGATCTGCGACCGACATGTGCGGAGGCGAACCTCCGCGGTTTGCCTTGCTTTATAGTCCGGAGACTCGCGCGTGCGGAGGTAGGCCTCGACGCTACGTCTTATTTAGGGTCCGTGAACTCGCGCGTGCGGAGCTAGGCTCGACGCTACGTCTTCTTTATAGTCCGGAGACTCGCGGCGTGCGAGCCACGCTCGACGCCACGCCTTATTTAGAGTCCGTGGACTATTGCGTGCGAGCTAGGCTCGACGCCACGTCTTCTTTATAGTCCGGAGACTCGCGCGTGCGGAGCTACGCCGACGCCACGCCTTATTTAGAGTCCGTGGACTATTGCGTGCGAGCTAGGCTCGACGCCACGTCTTCTTTATAGTCAGGAGACTCGCGCGTGCGAGCCACGCTCGGCGCCACGTCTTATTTAGAGTCCGTGGACTATTGCGTGCGGAGCTAGGCTCGACGCCACGCCTTCTTTATAGTCCGAGACTCGCGGCGTGCGAGCCACGCCGACGCCACGTCTTATTTAGAGTCCGTGGACTATTGCGTGCGGAGCTAGGCTCGACGCTACGTCTTCTTTATAGTCAGGAGACTCGCGGCGTGCGAGCCACGCCGACGCCACGTCTTATTTAGAGTCCGTGGACTATTGCGTGCGGAGCTAGGCTCGACGCTACGTCTTCTTTATAGTCCGGAGACTTGTGCGTGCGGAGCTAGGCTCGACGCTACGTCTTATTTAGAGTCCGTAGACTATTGCGTGCGGAGCTAAGCTCGACGCTACGTCTTCTTTATAGTCCGAGACTCGCGGCGTGCGAGCCACGCCGACGCTACGTCTTATTTAGAGTCCGTGGACTATTGCGTGCGGAGCTAGACTCGACGCTACGTCTTCTTTATAGTCCGGAGACTTGTGCGTGCGGAGCTAGGCTCGACGCTACGTCTTCTTTATAGTCCGGAGACTTGTGCGTGCGGAGCTAGGCTCGACGCTACGTCTTATTTAGAGTCCGTAGACTTGTGCGTGCGGAGCTAGGCTCGACGCTACGTCTTATTTAGAGTCCGTAGACTATTGCGTGCGGAGCTAAGCTCGACGCTACGTCTTCTTTATAGTCCGGAGACTTGTGCGTGTGGAGCTAGGCTCGACGCTACGTCTTATTTAGAGTCCGTAGACTTGTGCGTGCGGAGCTAGGCTCGACGCTACGTCTTATTTAGAGTCCGTGATCGCATTGCGTGCGGAGCTAAGCTCGACGCCACGTCTTCTTTATAGTCCGAGACTCGCGCGCGCGAGGGCATCCCCCCGGTGCGTATTTTGTTTATACTCAGTCCCGTCACCTTGGCGACGGCGAGTGCACACGCGAATGTGCGTCTTTGGTTTATACTCAGTCCCGCCCACCCTGGCAACGGCGAGTGCACACGCGAACGTCGTCTTTGGTTTATACTCATCCGCCCACCACCGCAACGGCGAGTGCACACGCGAACGTCGTCTTTGGTTTATACTCGCCCCGCCCACCTCGCAGCGGCGGTGCACACGCGACGTGCGTCTTTGGTTTATATCGCGGGCGCGCGCGCTGCGCAAGCGCGCGCGCCCCACCGCGTGCTCGTGTGTGACGAAGAAGAATTAACGGCAAACGGCGACCTTCATTATATCCCGTTTGCGCGAGCGCTACAAGGGGTGAATATACCGATCGTTTACCCTTGACGCCGCCGCAGCCTCTAGTCGCCGGGCGTCTGCGGGGCCCGCGCAGCGCCATGGGTGACCCCGGACCTCCCGCCGTGACGCCGCTCTAAGGCGTCGGCCCGGGCTCGCGCGTGAGCCTCAGTGCTGGCTCGATGCGCCGAGCCATATCTGAGTCGCCTCGGGACGGTGATGATGGTCTGGGCCCGGATTTTCATGCACAAATAGCCATGATGTGGTACGCGCCGAAGGAGTTGAGGATAGGCGCCCTGAATGGCATTGTAGGGATACGGAGGTCGACCACGTCGAAGGTGGCCTCTTCGGTCCGCATATTGTCATTTCGACCGAAGGAGACTTGAAGGCCGATCTGGCCCAGCGCCCGCAGGGGCTGTCCTCCGAAGCCTGCGCAGTGGGATCCCGAGGCCCGAGCGGCTTCGAGAATCCCCATCCGTCGAAGGCGCCGTAAACAATACGTTCGCGGAACTACCCCCGTCCACCAATGCGCGCCCCACGTCGCACCCCGCGATGGTGACCCGGATGACCAAGGGGTCCTGATGAGGGAAGGCCACACCTTGGGCGTCATCAGGTGTGAATGTAACCTCGTGCCGCGCCCATTCCGGCGGCGCTTGCGCTGGATATACCGCCACGTGATGTAGTCTTCGCGCGTAGGCCTTCTGCTGCCGCGCCGAGGCGAACTCCAGCGCAGAGCCGCCGGATATGACATTAATGACCCTGCGGTAGGTTGCGTCCGGGGCCTGCAACGATAGGAGGCCTTCCCGAGGCTGCTGCACGTGAGCTTGGATCCGCAAGGTGCCTTCTTGGGGTTGCATTCCCTCGCGCTGCACCGCATCCCCGCGCTGCACCGCATGGGGCCTCGTATGGGGTGGACGTGGGCCACCGCAGCGGCGCGCCTCGGGTTCTCGCCCCGGCGACACTGCCGCGAGCGCCGCGATGGAGGTGCAGTTACGGGTATCATGATTGCCGCGGCCGTGGACTATGCACCACAGCCCCTGATGCTGGTCGTCGTAGTCTCCACGACCCTTATCGTCGCGCCCTCGCCACGGCCGCGCCGCCTCGGCCGGCTGGGCGCCTCGTCGGACCGCCGATGTCGAGGACGTACCGGTTTCGCCTCGACCTTTGCTGGCCGCACTTGGGCTGATCCGACGACTCCTTATGCAGGTTATCCCTGCGGTCGGGCGCATCCCTGGACGACCCCTGCTTACGCTTTCCTTTCGAAGGGCCGCCCTTCGGTGGATCCCCGGTTTTTGCCGAGGCTCCGGCCTGGTTAGTGTCGGAGTCGTCACCTTGCCTTGGCCGCGCGTCTTCCTCCGCCCTGGCATATTCTTCCATCTTGTCGAAGAGCTTCTCCACCGTCTTGATTGGCTTCCGCGCATTGTATTCGGCCATCGGGCCCGGACGAAGGCCCTGTATGGCTGCATCGACGATGGTGGTCTCGTTGACGTCCTTCACTTGACACCGAATCTTGGCGAAGCGTTTGAAGTAATCCCGGAGTTTCTCCGAAGGTTTTTGCTTCACGGCGAAGAGTTGGTCCGCCTCGACCGGCCGACGTAGTTTCCACGGAAGTTGTTGTGGAGGCGACGCGAGCTATTCCCACGCGTAGATGGAGCCCGGCTCTATGGTAAAAACCAAGAGAGCGCACTCCTTGCGGCGCGAGAGGAGTCCTTTGCCTTCGTGGCGTCGTCTCGCCCGCGCCGATCGCGGTTTCATATACGCGCACGAACTCGCGGGGTCCAGACGCTTTATACGAGTCGATGGCTCTAGGGAACTTGAAGTCTTGGGCCATTCCGCTGCTGCAGCCCCGCCGAGAGCGGGGACTCCGGATCCACGCGCCGCAGCGGCACGCGGCTGGACGTGTGGGCTTCGCGACTGTCCGCCCTCTCCGGCGCGGGTTCGGATGCAATTGCTGGTGCGGCCGGCTGACTCCGAGCCTCTTGTATATCTATGACGGCTCCGCGAAGGTCCCCCAGCTCCCGCTGGAATGCGTTGAGAGCCGCCAGCAGGGCACTTTCCACCGCCGGTGCAGGCGGGGTCGCCGGTGCTCCCAGCGGGCGGATCGGCGCGGGACGACCGCGTCGCGAGGTCCCGAGCTGCCGGTCGCCGTCGTGGCTACGCCGGACCACCCGGTCCGCGCCACAGCGAGGTTGCCGCAGGGCGCGAGGTCGGCCGCCGCTGCGCCGGCGGGTCGATCGTCGCCGCACGCGCCGACGCCTCGGCCGCTGGTCGGTCGTGGGGCCCGCCCCGCGACGCCGGTAGCTGGGCGGGTCGTCGCGGTGCCGGTGCCGGGGGCGATCGTCGCGGTGCCGGTGACGAGGTTGGTCGTCGCCGCGCGAACGCCGGCGTCTTCGGCCACCACGCCTGCGTCGACGCCCGCGTCCGCCGCTGCCGATACCGAAGCCCTGGTGCTCATGCGGTGCTCCGGGCCGACCACCTTCCTTCCCTTTGCCGCCGCTGAAGAAGCTTTTTTCGGTGCCATCTTTTTCCTTCGGTCTTCAGGCTTGTCTTCGTCCTCCCCACGGACGGCGCCAACTGTTGTGGCTACAGACCAAACAGAGAGAGAAGTGGTAGTGGAGAGTGATGAAGATAAGTGTGATGGCCTCTGGCTCTCCCCATGGCCTACCGCCATATATATATGCACATGAGGAGCGCTTTTACAATAGAGCCCTTACATTGGAGTGCCCCTTTAGGGGTGCTTATGTCATTACACATGGCCTATTCTGAGCCTTGTAATCTCCTGCCAGGCCTGCTGGGTTCAGGTGGGGGCCACCCCTACGACATTGATATTACCAGTTCACTGTATAAAACTCCACCTATCTAAGCTATTTTGCAATATTACACAAATCTAGATTAATCACAAAGTATATGATAGTGATATCTTTTTCTTAAATATCTTTCTTCCCCCTCCTTGTCAGCACGAGTTTCATGCCTTATTATAATCATGGGTCAATGGATGTTGGCATGTTGCCATTAAGGAATTATGGCAGATGGACGTAGTTGATAGCCCAGTTCAATCCAGTTTTTTTTAGCGGCTTTCAGCTGTTGGCTGAAATTACATTGTAGCGGCTGTTAGTTTTTTTTTCTGAATCATTCAGTTAAAGAAAAATGAGGAAAAAAAAGAGGAACACCGTTATATCTCTACATACAATACAAAGAAAAAAGGGGAAAAAAAGAAAAGCAAAAAAGCCGGCAAAAACTAAAAAAGCTGAAGTTCAGAAGTCAACGTGTTCATTCCGAAAAGCCGAAGTCAGAATGAACGGGCCCTGATGCAACCATCTACCAATGAATACAAGAGGGACCTAATTTCACCTAAATATTCGATGTTAAATCATTTGCATCCAGCTATCAGCCCAGTGCACATTTTCAGTCAGATGGATACTCGTAATAAAGAGATATCTGCCTCATGGCATCACTATGGATTTGGCCCGATCCAATTCTGATGTGACCTGTCTAGTTATCCGAAGAAAGGATCAAATTCTACAGGGTTCAGTATGAATGATGATAGGCTTGATTGTTACCACAGTAATTAGTACTTTACTTAAATTGACTTAGTAACGATTCCAAGGATCTGAAATGGAGTTCATACACTGGTAAAATGGACAAATGCTATTCTACTTAGTATTTCCTTTTAGCAAGGATTTTCCATAGACTATTTATTGAACAAAACTGTCCAGTATGGATATCTATTACACTGACAAATAACACAACAATTATTGTGCTTGCAACCGACACATTGCAAGATTGAGTTGAACCCTCTATAAAAGAAGGCTTCACATCCACAGAGATAGCTACTAGCCACTCTATATATCTTCCTGCTTTGTTCATAGTCCTTTTTCTTCTCTTTCGGTGTACTGGAGATACTTGTACAGGGAGATATATACAGCAAGATGTATAACCCTCCGAGTGCGCAGGTCATGTCCTACTACGATCATGTTCAGAGGCGCCACGAGGAGAAAGGCTGCTTATATGCATGGTAACCTTTCAGTCATGTTCTTCTACTCGATTACTCTTATTACTCTTCTTAATATGCTTTCTAGTGGAGTTTTTATGGACATAGTTGCAACGATAGCCATTACAAATCCGTCTGAATTCTGAAGCTTGTCTTGAGGTGCAGAAGGCCACCCGAGTAAATTTTCAGAATAGTGCCTGTTTTGTCTAGTTGGCTGAATCAACGTGGATATGGATGCAAGGTTCCTTTTCTATTACTATTATAAAAGGAGTTGGTGGTTGTAGATCCATTCTCCTCCAACCACTCTATTTACTCAACTTCTCACCATTCTCCACTTTCTAGCTGATCAAAGCAACTCTCTTCTATAGTATGATTCTCTGTATATTCAATGAGTTTTGTTGCAACGCACGGGTATATAACTAGTAAAAGAAATATATGGAGTTAACCACTTGTCACTAATTTTTTTGGAGCAACATAGACAAGATCATTCTAACATATGCAAGACTAAACTAGGTATTTGGTATACAGTTTGCGTAGTGTAACTTTCGATATTTGCAGTCTCATCTTGCGGTTAAATCTAGACTTAGCAATGTCTAATTCGGTATAGATAACCCATAAATCGATCAATATAAATTTAGGAAACGCCGGACCTGTATTTCAAAAGTTTTTAAGTTTTCGATACAAATTGTCCTTCTGCGGTTTTAGTCTTTTAGGATTCAGAACATGAGTTAAGTGACTTGGGTAAAAATCCCTATAAAAATATTAGAGTCCGTAAAAAAGCTTCATTTTCTATGGAAGCTAATTAGCTCAATTGATCAGATTCGTTCTATCTTTTAGTCCCAAATCATGCGTGATACTTCACCTTGATATGTTAACTTTCCTCTCCTTCAAAACTTTCTTTTGACAAAGTTGGTTCCTCCTTTTTGTAAAATTTTTTCACTATTCATCTGAGCTAGCCTACCAGGGTTTCAGAACAACAAAAGTTTCCAGCACCTATCGTCATAAAGGCCCCTGTTGCCATCATGCCGAATCCTTTCCCCAAATCCTCCGCCGCCTGCCATCACCTGCTCCGCCGCACACCGAAAAGACCGAATGGGGCGAGTTCCCGATGCCAGCGTCGCCCGTGCAATCCGCCAGCTTAAGTACTCGCTCGGCCTCTCTAATCCATTGCGCACTTCACTCCTCTCCACCTTTCCCCTCTTACCGAACTCGCCGTCCAGCTCTTCTCCGGCCGCCGCTGTCGCTAGCACCCCTCGGCGACCCTTCACCGGCAGTGACTCCCTCCCCGAGCCCCCTTCTCCCCCTCATGCCCCGGCCGTCTCTAATTGACTCCCCTCCCCCTTGCAGGCCGCCGGAGCACCGTGCCTCCCCCGACTCCGGCGACTCCCCTCGCCGCCAAGCTAGGCCACCGCCGACCAATTCCTCTCGGACGGGGCACCACCTGGACTCTGTGAAGACGATCCCAATGCCTGATCGAAGATCCGTTGGCTCATCTTCTCCGGCACCGAGCGCCCTCTCCGCCGCTCCGACCCCGACGTCGCCGGCTCACCTCCGACCTCCCCGAGCCCGGCAACCACCTTCGGTGAGCTAGTGCCACGCTCCTTTAGCTCCCCTCCATTTTAATTGAGATGCAATTGCTCGAGGCGCCGTCGCGGTCTCTGCCCTGTTTTGACCGCCGCCGAGCTCGTCGCCGGTGTCTCCCCGGTCGATGGCCATCCGATTCAGCCCGCCCAAGGATGCGCACGAGGCCCAGCGGGCCATTTCAGCCGTACCCAGGCCCCGCCGAGCCGCCCCTCGCCGGCGAGCACGCCGCCTAGCCCCGCGCCGGCACCCTTCCTCTGCTTCTCCCCTTCTGGCCGAATGCCCCTTCGCTCTGTTGGCCCCTCTCTTTTCTCTGAGTGGTGGGCCCAGCTGGGAAAAATCCCTCTAGCCATTGCATTCCAGATTTGGTACCTGTTCTTATCTAAACTTGTTCAAAGGAGCAAATTGGTAAAATATAAATTAAACAATAAAAAGGAGTAGGAATTAAAATTGTAAAAATCACTGTTGAGAATTCTTGCATATATATGTATTTATATATATAGGTATATATAAAAAAATGAGGGAAAGTTAACTCTAGTTAACCTCATGACAATGGATAAGGTGTGAGATTAACTAAGGAGTTTTAGAAAAATAAATCACTGAAGGTCTAATCCTAACTAACGCCAACCAAGCTTGTCAAAAATCAAATATATGAGATTGATCTAAGGATGCTCTTCTATGAAAGAAAATATAACTTAGGAATGTAATCCAATCAATTCCGGTGGCCCTTGGGCGAAACTAATATCGGGCATGGTTATTTTCCCTAACTGGCAAGAAATTAACATGAACCCCCTTAATGTTAAGGTTCAAATTGACATGTGAAGCTAATTCAAATGAGTTTACAAGTTAATAAACGCAAAGGATATAATCCTACTTAAGTGCCAGCTAAGATTTAACTTCCTTGATTATGATTAAAATTTCCAAATGTAATCAAAGACCCACATGATAAACTATGAATTATTTGACCTCAATAAAGAAAATGGCCATAAAGATAACTCACATAATCATTGGGATAACTATGCCATTAATGTACATATTTGATCTACCTTGCCCAGAGAGTTTTTGTCTCAAGATCAATCCTCAGGCCACATATGATATCAAGTATGGTTTGCATACCTCCAAAATCACGCAACACCTCTTGTATGGTAATCAATGTTTGGACTATTAGAATCAATGGTATTTAAACCTTAAATAATAATATTAAAATAAGGTCTTACATGAGTAATAACCATTCCCTCATATTCTCAAGATTTACATCCGCCAATAAAAGATGGATCGTTAATCCTTAATAATAATTCTTTAATCAATGGAATAATTACCCCTGCTCCTAATAATAATAGTAATAATAATAGCTTTATCAAGAAGATCTTTGTAAAATCCTAACTCTCCTTTCTGACAAATCACAGCCATTGGTCCTATCAATTAAAGATGTTAATCAAGCAAAATAACCGACTTTAGAATTGGCGATTGCAATCCCAGATAAGTTGTGCCACATGAAATATCAAGGTTTCGCCGCATACTCACCTTACGTATCCGTATCCTAAAAATCATCAAATCATGTTTCTCTTTACTACCATCGATACTCTCTGTTATTTGCTCCTAAGTCCTGTTCGACTCATGGAACTTCCTTGATAAAGAAAATTCCATAAAAAGAAAGCTATTAAATAAAAGATCGAGCCATAGTGTTCCTCAATCGGCTATATCTGACCATCTTCCTTTCCCAAGCAGAATACCCCTGTAAATATCTCTTTATCGTTGATCATTCCTTCTTCCTAATTTTCCCTTACGGTAAAGCTACTTAGCCACTACCTTGTGCTCAATCCCTTGGCTCCAGGTCTATCTCACACTCACTAATTCTATATCCAATCCTCAAACACAACCAAAATAAAGCAAGTATATTTAAATTTGTTTGAACGTTTGGAGTTATTTGGATTTATTTGGCCCTTTGGTTTTATTTGGTTTGTCAGTCGTTGCCGCGTAATTAGAAGCTGCCATCTCGGGAGACGGCAAGCTCAGACAGGATTAGGAATCAAGTGAAGACAAGAACCATGGATTCAAGATCACTGACTGAGTAGGCTTTGAAAATGACCAAGGCCATGGTAGCATAAGCCAGGCGAGTCAATACTTTGATCATGTTGAACCCATATTTTCTGCAAATTACTTTTGTTTAAATTATCAAAGTGCAGGCTGTTATTTTATATGCAAATACATGATAAATTAATATTCTAGTTATATGCCTATTGTTTACCTTGAATAATATTACACCTCCTTTGGAATATTTGAATGTGTGAACTTTGTCGCCCTAGCAAAAATTATAATAGTAACATTTTGAAGATAAGTCCCTAAATATATGACATGCTTAGTATTATTTAGATACTCATGGGCGCGAGAGCGCCCAAGCATCACTTTTAATCCTGAGAAAAATTGGTGGGCAGTCATGGTGGTAATGACTGGTATATGTTGGGTATGGCTATTTTATATTCCAAAAACCTCGAATTGCTTATTTATCTGGGCGGATGGTTCGGGGGTATGGTGCAGGTGTGCACAAGAGTGTGGTTGCGGTAGAACCGCCCAGATAACCATAAGGACTGAATCTTGTCATGACCTCCTGTGTTAAAGAAGTGCAACCACAAGTCTGTAAAGTACAACTTGGCCTAGTAAATTCTGGGACCACGAAAGTCATCATCATCGGTGGAGGAGTGAAGTGGTGCAAGCGGTGTCTCGTGTGGCGGGCTTGAATGGGACATCCGCGGAGGGTGAGGTTCTGCTGTGCGCGCTAGCAGTGTGGGTAGCCAGCTGTTAGGCGTTCAGAAGGAGAACATCTCGCACAACGTATGGGACCCACCGCAAGTGGGAACGACCCATAGGGTGAGATGATAGTAGGGGTGAGGTACTTTGAACGGTTACTGTGATGGTTCGCTCAACCGCACGACTAAGGAATCGTGTGGGGCAACGAGGGAACCGTCTCTTGTGGGTAAAGTGTGCAAACTCTGCAGAGTCAAAACTATTCGAATAGCCGTGCCCACGATCAAGGGCGGACATGGGAACTTAACCAGATATAGTTCTATTTCAAAATATTTTGTGGGTGGGATGGAAAAGTGGAGGGCAGTGGAAAGCCCTGATTTGAGTTGTCCTGGGTGTCGTACCAGTGGTAAGTTAAGCGGATATAACGCTGAAAAATGTTATACGGTGTGATGCCGTATGTATGGAGAAATTATGGTGATATTACGCATACGGTGTGATGCCATATGTATGGAAAATCATGTTAATATTCCTTGAACATTATGTTTTGTGCCAAAGCTGCTAGGTCTCAGGAAATTTTATGTACTGTATTTCAAATAGTGGCATTTCTATTCTTACAAAATAAAATGTGGGTGGAATAAACAGGGTCATGAGTAAAGGAGATGGAAGTTTGTGGTAAAAACATAAAGATATTGGTGGACTCAGGTCGATTATAAAAAGGAAATGATAGTGTGGGATCTGAGAGAAGTAATTTGGTGGAGTCTACATGAGTATATAGGTTAGATAGATGATTTAAATAATTTTTGGACTATTAGGGATGCAAAGGTAATTGCGGGATTACAATACTGATAACTAATATAAATTTTTGAAAGATGATGGCAGTAATGGAATTAACAGGATTGGATCAAATGCTAGATGGATGAATTGAATTTCTAGGAATATTGGAGGAATGATAACAATTATTGGATTATAATCTTGATCAATGATATTCTTGGTGGATGTATCCTAGTGAGTCGTAGACTTAATCATTGATATTCTTGGTGGATGTATACTAGTGAGTCGTAGACTTGATGTCACATCCCAAATTTCTCCTTTCTGGAAAAATTTAAATTCAAATTAATTATTTTAAAGTAATTGGATTTTACTTGGCTTTTATTTGCCTTTCTGGATTTTCTGGAATTTAAAACCTATTTTTAAAATTTAAAAAGTAATTTAAAGTATGAAAATTAAATACCAACAGTAGTTGGGAATAATTTTATTCAGTCCAAAATATCCCCAGAAGCTTCTGTGAATTTTTCTGGAATTTTTGGAGGTATTTTCATATTTTTCTGAGGCCTAAATCATTTCCTAGTCTTTTTTGAAAATATAAATCAAATTCTAAAATCAAAATTTCAAATCCTTTCCTCCAGCCGACACGTGGATGGCCCTGGGCCACCAGCGTCGCCGCTCGCCAAATCCGGGCGCTCTCTCCTCTCCCCGCTGGCGGGCCCGGCCGTCACCGGCGGCCCCGCTTTCCTCCTCGCTCGACGCGCGTGGACGGCTCGGATGAGCCGAGTCTCCGCTGAGCCATCCAGCCGCCCGCTCTCACTTCCTCCTCGCCTCGCTGACCGCGGCCCCGCCCGTCGGCCATGACGCGCTCTCGCTCCACGCCACCCGCCCCACTGTCGATCTGTCGTCCCATGAGCGCCACCTTCCTTCTTTCTCCTCCCTTTCCTTTCTTCGCCGCCGATCAATCCGAGCCGATCCGGCCTTTCCTTCCCGTTCCTCTCGGTTTGGAATCCCGAGCTCCCGCGCGACCAAATCCCGAACGCCGCGCCTCCCTTCCCTCTCCGCCCCTTTTCCTTTTTCCCCCAAACCTTCCCCGCCGGCCACCGAGATCTCCGGCGAGGAATTAAGCGCCCGTGTTCCCTCCTCTGCCCCTATAAATACCCCCATCGCCCTCCTCTCTCCCCGCACCACCTCCCAGCGCTCTCCGCCTCCTTCCCCGAGCCTCGTAGAGCCCTGCCACCGTGCACCTTCCCCTCCGAGCTCCACCCAACTCCAGTGGGCTCACTGTCCAGTGGGTCCCACATGTCAGGGACAGCTCTCTGTGGACTCACTGACCAGTGGACCCCACCTGTCATTCTCTCAGAATAAAAATAAAAATTAAAATTAAATAATTTCCGTGGGCCCCACCTGTCAGAAATTTGGGAATTTCTAGATTTATTCAATCTGAGATTTTCAAATGAGCATAACTTTCTCATTTTAACTCCAAATTCAGCCATTCAAATTTCTAAATTCTTCTAAAATCATGAGCTATTCAACTATGGCCTCTATTTGAATTTTCTGAGTTTGTTTGAATTTTTATTTGTATTTATTTGCTTTGTTTGCTTCGTCTTTTCTCGCGTAGATTCCAACGTTGTCGACGATCCTTCTTCACAGCAACAAGAAGACCCAGAAACCCTGCAAGAAGGCAAGTCTCCTTTGATCATCTTGAACCTATGCTTTTGAAAATGTTTTAATTATTTTAAATTGTATGCATTGCTATTTACATAAAATATTAGTTCAAATCTTTAGGAATTAGTTATTCCAACTTTGTTATGCCCTCATTTGACATTGATTGCCGTGTACCTTGTCACCCTAGAACTTCCTTCGTCTCAATAATGAGATTAATATTAATCTTTGTGAATATTAGAATGGTAGGATAATGCTTAGTCATGCTATCTAATATCTCTAGAAACTCTGGAAAATGAGAAATTAAGATTTATTGTTGAGCCTTGTGTTTATAAAGTCGTGGTGATTGGAGTCACCCTTGTTCTCTTAAAATAAACTAAAATGTGAAAGTTGGTTTAGATTAGGGTGGATGGTTGGTTTGGTTTGGTGCAGGAAGCACGAGATCTTGTAAAGTGTATGTTCCACCTAGTCAACTAAGGACCGACGCTTGTGTTTGTCGGTGAGCATTAACCGTACAACCACAAGTCTATATGGGTACGACCTAGGTGACTAACTTATGATAGTCTAGGTTAGGTGCCACCGATGGAAAGTGGGTGCCGAGGATGGACCGGTTATTCACAAGTGAGGGACGGTGATTTTATACTCATATGGCGCAAGAGGGGCTTCTGGTTGGGCGATTAGCCTACTGCGGTGAAACCTCAATGGTGGTATCTAGCTAGATTAGAGTAAGGTAAAGGCTTTGTGATACTTTATCTGGGTCTCATGCCAAAGGAAGCGTGTTGACTTATAGGATAATTTATCTCTTATGGGTAAAGTTGTACAATCTCTGCAGAGTGTAAAACTATTCGAATAGTCGTGCCCACGGTCAAGGGCGGGCAAGGAATGCATTCACATGGTAGATTTCTGGTTTTGTTTTAAAATCAAAAGTTTTGTATTCCGAGGGTGGAGGAACTCTCGGAAGGGTATCCCGCGATTGGAGCAGAGAGGGTGGATGTAACCCGCAATATTAACTTGTTCAGTTGGAAATGATTAAGCTAGTGTTGGTAGATGGAACCTTCACTAGAGAATAATTGTTAGTTCTGTTAAAATCATTTACTTTATTAAATTGATGCCTTCGAAAATAATTAGTAGTAATTGAATTTAAAATATTGCTTTGTGCAAAAGAACCATATAGCCTTTCTTTGTCAAGCCTTGCATCTATTGCATTTGTTCCAAGACTTGCGGAGTACTTTATATACTCACATGCTACACTTAAAAAAAATAAATCTCAGAGGAAGTCGAAGCTCAAGAAGGTGACTACGACTACTGCTTCGCTTGTGGCTGTGATGGATTTTTCTCGGAGGACTAGGTCGCGCTTCCCCAGTCAATTGCCTGTGGCGAATTGATGGGTCGTCTTCGAGTTATCTTTTGCTTCCGCTGTGTTTCATGTGTGCGAGGTTTAAACCTCTATTGTAATAATGAGACCCTGTGGTCAGTACTCTTAATTATTGTAATAAATCGTTGATGGTGATGTTTTCCATTCTGTTTAACTGTGTGCACTAGCTTTGATCTGGGACTAGTGCTGTAATACACAGAGGGTCCGGATTTGGAAATCCGGGGGCCCGACACTTGATCATTAATATTCTTGGGGATGTATACTAGTGAATTAGTTAGAAATAGATAGTAGAAAATAAGATTAATTATTGGGAGAACAGATTATGGTTTTGGACCAATAACAAAAGGATTGAATTATTAGGAAGTCCCGATACGAAGGATTTCGGTGGATTTAAAAGCAATTATGTTGGATAGTCATTAGAATTTAGAAATGAAGAGTGGATGATTAGCAAACACAAGATTGGATTTTAGAATACAAAAGATATTGGTAGATCTAAATAAAGGATGACCCTCGTTGCTTGAAGTCTTAGGCAGCAATGAGTGCATGATTGGTGGATTATATAGATGATAATATTCGCTGTTTGGAGTTTAGACAACAACCAATACAGAAAGAATATGATCGGTGGATTGAATAGAGGATGACACATGTTGTTTGGAGTTTAGAGAGCACTCAATAAAGGAAGTGTAATTTCGGTGGATTAAGTCAATTATGGCAATCGCTGTTGGGAGCCTTAGACAGCAGTTAATAAAGAGCGTGAGTTTTTGGTGGATTAAGTCAATGATATCATTTGCGGTGAGGAGTCTTTAGGTCACAAAAACAACAATATGACATAATAATAGAAATGTTACTAGACGCGTTTTATGGCAAATAAAACAATCCGAGCCTCTCCTTTGTTAAGTCATGCATACTATTTATTTGCATTCTGTGTATTGGCTCGCGGAGCACGGGGTTGGAGTGCTCACACTCGCTTTTGCGACAAAATTCAGAATCAGGAATCAAATCACCTCGCCTTAGCAACAAGATTGGACAAGCTGGCAGAGAAGATGAAGAAGTCAAGGGCTAGGTCGCGAACCTCCCGTTGGCTGCCTGTGGGCATGTCCTGAAGGTCCCACTTGTGTGCTTCGTTCTTCCGCTGCTGCAATTTAATGATTTCGGCCTAATCGGCCCATGAGTAAGTCTACTATTATATTTACACTTCCGCATGATATGTACTTTGATATTCAGAACTGTAAACTGTGAGCACTATCTACTGATCCAGGGAATAGTGCGGTGGAATCACAGAGGAATCCGGATTGTAAAATCTAGGTCCCTACACTCATGCTCATGCACTCGCTAATTTTCGCTCTCCTCCACTCTGGCGCCACCGCCCTTGCAGCCTCCCTGCATCGGCTGCCTTATGCCGTGCTGCCTCCTCGCCGTTCTGGCACCCCAGTGCGTCCCTCTCCAATTCACTTGCATCGAAATGTGCTCCTGAGCATCACTATCAATCCTTCCGATTTAATTGGAAAACCATGCTCCACAGCTCAATGCGTCGGCCATCTTTCGCCATATTGGCCAACGACGCCTCCACCGCCACTGATTGTCCTCCGTCACTTCCCTCGCTAATTCCTTCCTCCGACACCACCTACATGCCTCCCTGGAGCTTCCCCAATCAACACCGGAGCTCCTCTCTCACCCCAGCTCACCGGCACAGTGAGTATGAATGCGTCATTGCGGGTCACCATTGCTGGCCCCCTCTGGCATGTGTCCCCCGACGTGGATGGCACGGTAAGCTTTCTAACTCCTTTCTCCAGCCCATGCTCCCCTACCTTCCCTTCTCTTTCACCACGGTGCCTTCGCCCCGTGGCCACCTCGCCGCCGGCCGCTCAAGCAACCGCCCGAGGCACATTGCTTCTCCCCGGCTTACACCGCCGCCCCCCTTGGCATACCCACCTCCTCAACAACCCATTTTGTCAGCCTCCACCCTTTCTCCAGCCACCGCTCGCCGGTGGCACCACCATTTGCCCAGCGCCAGCCGCCTCCCCTGTTTCTAGCCACCTCCTCCCCTGCTTTGGTCGAAAACAGAGCAACCGTGATCTATCTCTCTCCTCTCAATGACAGGTGGGCCCTCTTCCAATTAAGAGCTAATTCAATTAATTAGTGACCATTCAAATGATAATCCATGTAAGGGCAAGTTTATATCTATCAATTCTTTTACTAGGAAATAATTATGTGAGATTTAAGTAATTACCATAAATTTAGTTTAAAATAGGGATAAGAATTTAATTATAGAGATGGAATAAAGTATTGTGCAAAGTAAGATTATTAAAGATTTAATATTGGATTAATTATCATATATGAGTAACTAATGTGGCTTGATTATTTATTTAAAATATAATTGTTAATAAAGGGGCATTAATAATAGATGGCTTTGGTGCAATATCTAAATTTAGTAAAAATCCCAACTCGAAGGTAATAAGGTGAATGACAAATTAAGCTGGTTCATTAAATTAATTAACCATGCGTCACGATCACTTAAAATGAAATGCGCATTTAAATTAGAAGGTTGCGATTGAAATGTAATCTCTGTCATAAACATGATGCAATTAATTAAATCTTAATATTAGATTTAGTAAATAATAATGTTGAGACATGATTGTATATAACAAACTAGGACCCGCATAAATAGATCCTAATCCAAATTAAACTATACCAAGTGATAACTAAGAGTACATAAAATGGCATTTAATTCCAAAAATGTCTTCAATTAAAATATCATAACTAAGTATTCAAATATAATGGCCTTGGATCATCAGACATTGGAATAATATCGCCAATGAATAATCTGAAGAACAATGTAATATTATGACCAATAGTCGCAGATGAGTAGTAAATAAAAATATACTAAAATTAACTATTAAACATCAATTAGATAGTTAAATACTCCCGTGCCTCAATGAATTATTGAACTAATCATTCGGTGAATATTTCGAATAATTGGTAAATAGAACCCCATAAAATACCACAACTCAAGTTGCCAGGAATACATACTTTAAAGATTAATTTAATAAACTAAACTCATACATCAATCCACAAGGTCTAACTTGATTCATGCAACCTCCTCAATAAATATAAAAATACTAAAAAGAAGTTATCAAATTAAAAGGATCAAGCCATGCTATTCTACCATCGGCTATTCCTAGCCATCCTTACGTCCGAAGCGAAATATTTCCGTGAATATTCCTTTATCATGACCCATCTTTTGACATCCATTTCAGTAGGTTTTTCCTGTTATTCCCCACTTCTCTCCAACCCCGTATGACTCTGTCAATATTACGTGCACAATCAACTTTATCTCAAATCACCCATTAACTCAAAATAAAGCTAAATTGAGTTTATTCGGATTTATTTGTATCATTTAAGTTATTTGCATTTATTTGGATTCAGTTGTTTAGCGCATAATTAGAAATTAGAGCCCTGAAGATTCAATAGATAAAGCAAGACCAAGATCTAGATGAAGATAAAGATCAGAAGCTCAAAACTATCGAATGAGAAAGCTTTGAGTGAGCTCAAGACCATGGTAAACCGCGCAAGGTGAGTCAATACTTTGATCATGTTGAACCTACATTTTCTGCAAATTATTTCTATTTTAAATTATCAAATTGCATGTTGTTATTTCATATGCCAATATATGTTTGTTTTAAGATTCTAGCTATATGCCTATTACTTAACTTGTTAGTATTACACCTCTTTTAGAACATTTGAATATCTGAGCCTTGTCACCTAGAGAAATTATAATGGTAACCTTTCAAAAATAAGTCTACAATTATGCTCCATGCTTAGTACTGCTTAGATAGTTGGGGGCACTAAAATGCTCCAAACATCACTTTTAATCATGAGAAACTGATTTGAGAAGTCATGGGTGAAAATGGCTGGTATATTTGGATTTGGGCGAATGGTACGAGGATGTGGTGCGGTGGAAGCACGAGGGTGTAGATTGTGGTAGAACCGTGCAGATAACCCTAAGGACTGAATCTTGTCATGATCTCCTATGTAAAACAGTACAACCACAAGTCTGCAAATTGCAACTTGGCTAAGTAAATCTATCAAACCCCCGGATTCATCTCCGAAAAAGGTTGGTCGAGACTGTAAAGATCTTCTTCAAACAAGCCCACAACTTCTAAGTTGATCGACATAGTTGGTTGCTCATCCGACTAGAACAAAGCTGAGAAATGTTGATGGATTAGTGACTCCATGTCTACCTGGGACTGGTGTAGGGTGCTGTTATGTCAGAAGGAAGCAATTATGTTGCGCTGACTTCAGTGGCGGGAGAAAGAGTGGAAGAAAGCAATGTTGGCATCGCCTTCTTTAAGCCATAAGAGACGCGACCATTGCCGAATCATAGTTCGCTTCAGGGAGGAGAGGGATAAAAATCTAAGTTTTAGCCACCTTCTAAACTCCCCCTCGGCTGGGGAGAGAACTCGCCTTTCTTGTGCATGGTCCAAATGAGAGATGAGGTCTTCAGCCATAACAATTGAAGGGAGTGTTCCCAAAGTGATGCTGACTCCATTGTTGAAGAGCTTTCGTCGTCGATCTGAAAATGTCATCCAAGCGATGGAAAGGGGTAGAGGAAGGGCGGTCACTTGACCAACATTTTGCAATCACTTCTTGGAAATCGACATGCGACGCCCAATGCTTCTCGAAGTGGAATCGGTCGCCGTGCTTGAAGCAAACATTGGTGGCTAAGAGAAGGGTCTCATGGTCAGAACATGTGGATGCTAAAGCAGAAAGGAAGCAACGTGGGAACAAATCCTCCCACTTAGGAGAGATGAACACCCTGTCTAGTCTCGACATGGTGGGAGAAATGCGCTCATTGCTCTAGGTGTAAGAATGGATGTTAAGGTGCACATTAGTTAACTGGAGCTCATTCACTACTCGATAAAAATGACCAATGTTCAGGCGATTCACCTTGTTGTTGTTTTTGGTTGAGTTCTTTTCGACTTTCAGCCAGCTTATGCTTGTATTGTCTACAGTAACTAGCTTTTAAACGGTGCATTTTGAAAGCGGGGTCAACAGGAAGATTATAGTAAAAAATGTATTGAGTTCAGCTGTATCAGCCAAAATCACATGCAACTATTTTCCTATGCATACTATCTCTCACAAATAGCCAGAATTCAAATATTTAAGCCATAAGCCATAAGTCATCAACCCAAAAGAACCCACCCTTTGTCGCTCACGTTAAGGATCATATTGAAGTCACCGACGATGCACTAGGCGCCCGGCCGTGAAAGATGAAAATGCCTAAGTTCCTGTAGGAACTCTTGCTTCGCCGTGTCTATTTGGAGGTTGTAGACGGTGGTAATCCACCATGGTTCAGACTCTTTGGGAGTTTGAATATGTAAGCTAACAGAGAACATGCCGCAGAAAGAGTCGAGCATGACGACATTCGGCGAACGACAAGCAACCAAGATCCCTCCATGCATGACAGAGGCAAGGAGATAGCAGAATTGCGAGAAATTAGAACTGAGCATGGAGACAATGACCAATGTTGGTATGATGGACATCTTAGTCTCCTATGCACAAACACAAGTGCTACTTTGTGGTTGTCGACAAGTATGCATAGAGCGTCTCGACGGCCCTTAGAGTTTAGGCCACGAGCATTCCAGACTAAGATATTACTGTAGGACCGAAGATGGCAACTAAGCCGGGGGGTGTGAATGGTATCTTAAAATTTTTCTTCCAGGTATTCACTTATCCTTTGCTTTAATATCTATAAAGCTATGAAGATTCGGATAGGAACTCTACTCAAAATCTAGAGAAACATGGAGCTAAAACACTGTGGAAAAACTGCAAGTACGGTACTATCGTTGTTGATCCTATGGTACTACCGCGACTGGTCAGAAGACAAAGTGGTCTGAAATGACTCATGTGGTCGACAATTAGTGAATGGTCAAAAACCAACATGGTTGAGTTATGACTCAAGTGGTCAACAACCAAAAAGTGGTCGATAACTAACGTGGTGGAAGACAACATGGTCGAAACCAACGTGATCGACACTAGCGTGGTCAAAACCAATGTGGTCAAAATCAACATTGTCAAAAACCAATGTGGTCGATGTCCAGTGTGTGGTCGAAAGACCAGCGTGGTCGAGGACCAATGAGTGATTGAAAACCAACGCGATCAAGACAATGTGATTGTAACTTTCGTGGTCAATGTCCAGGAGCTGCAGTCAGAAAACCAACAGTGTAGTCGATGACCCGAGTAGTCGTAACAATTTGGAATATGACCAAAGTGGTCTACGACCAATGCATGCTCGAAATCAAAGTGATCGAACCAAGCCGAACTTCGACCAGTGAGGTCGATGGCCAATAAATGGTCAAAAACCAAAGTGGTCGAAAAGCCAATGTGATCGAAGACCAATGAATGGTTGAAAACCAGCACGGTCCAAGATTTGAGTGCAAACCCAAGTGTTTAAAGCATGTTGAAATCCGACTGGTGTGAACAACTACTAGTGAGTGGTCGATCTATAAGCGGTCGAAACCAAAGTGGTCAAACCAAGTCGAAACACTACCAGTGAGGTCAACGATCAGTGAATGGTCAAATATCAGAGTAGTCAAAGAACAGGAGTTGCGGTACTACCGCTACACTGCCTGTGATACTACCATTTCTCCCAGATGAACAGGGGTTTTAGCTCGACCACAAGATCATGAATCCAGAAAACTTTCGATCGACTAAATCAAAAGCTGTGAAACTATGTGTGCATGTTTCTTAAGGTCTCAGGAAGTTATTCCATTCCTGGATTGAAAAATCTATGATAAAATTGAGACCTTTTTACAATTTGAGAAAGCACACACCAACTGAGATCTAAAAATGAAATCAACAATTAGGGTTTGCTCGTGGGTAGAGAATAGCCAATATAGTTTTGAATATGCTCCCACATGTCACGGCAAGCAAGGATACCGAAGAAATCAAATAAAAAACCCCCAGATCAAGAAATCGCTCGACAGGGCTAAAATCAAGTAAAAATAGGATTTCTTGATAAACTTGCTATTGAAGTGCCTAGATGATTGGAGATCGATCTCAAGAGGTTATCTCCATCTCATTCATGTCCTTGGCACAACAAGATCAAGAGATGGGCAGAAGAGAGATCAAACCAATCGAAATAAGAGCAACTCAATCAACAAGATGAGATCAAGAAGGTGTAGAAAGATTGATGTATTACTCACTTAAATAATCAGTTTTACAGCCACTCCACTTAGGAGAACAGAGCTCTAAGCCTAGAGCGCGCGCGCACACGCACACACACACACACACTATCCTATCTCCCATGAGAGGGAGGATGTGCTAGCCACCAAAAAAATGCTTAGCCGACCTTCTCAAACCCCAGCCCTTGTCTCTTCTCTCCCTTATGTAGACTCACAATCTGAACTAAAACTTAATGCATCCACCCATTAGGTCAAACCAGAGATAACCCATTAACCCCACCTAACACCGAGTTTTATTCTCTCACACATGCTTCTCAAAGTGGTTTACAACTATTAACCCATTAGGGTCTGTTTGGCAGAGCTCCACCACTGAAAAAATGAATCTGGAGCAGCAGATCCACCAAAAACAGCTCCACCGTGAATCTGGGATCCTACCATGGAGCTAGACAAAACTGTTTGGCTTGCACAAAGACTCCGCATCCACAAACTGAGTTTTTGGTGGAATGGCCTGTTTTGCCCATGGGTTTTATGGTGGTATGGGATGGGGTGTGTAACCAGTGGCAAAAGGTGGGTAATTACCACCCAACTCCACGAGTAGGTACGAAACAAGGTTTCGTGGAGCACCCCTTGAGGTGCTCCATGGATTTCATGAATCTGGAGCTAGATTCAGTATTTTGGTGGATCCAGATTTCGTGGAGCTGGAGCGTTTAGGTAAAAATTCGTGGAGTGGAGCTGTTTTTGGTGGATCTGGAGTTGGTGGAGCTCTGCCAAACAGGCCCTTAGTGAATCAACACTTAATCCACTTCACATTTTTAGCACATACAAGACATAAACCACTTAGGCCAACGCCACGGCTTCTACACCATCACTTTTCTGGTATTGGGCAATTTTACTAGAATGCCCCTCTACTGTTTTCTACAAAGCTTCTTGCTTCGTTTTTCATGAAGCATCGCACATGCTTTGTCATCTTCCATGTTGTCCTAATGACTTGCCTCCAAGTCTCTCACGCATCCAGATCCCACCGAACCATCCTCGCTTGTAAGCGACCTAAGTCACTTAGCACATCACATGCCTCTCCTCGTGCATGACGGCACCTGGCTTCCTTGATCGTCTGGACCTCGACTCCTCCTTGAGCATAGTCCCGGTCCACCTTGCTGTTGCCTGTCATGTCCACCATCAGTAGCTCCCGCTCTAGTTTCTTGTCGTCCTGGCTTGCAAGCACCCCGTAAGTCTCGGTTATCTTCAGCATCTTCCTGACCATTCTAGACCACAGCACAACCTTGTGCCTAGTCCTGGTCCTCCTACGTCTCACCATGACCTAGCTCCGAAGTCCTGCAACCAACGCAAACAAGCAAACCATCATGTAGCACCGCACAATACACAAAGATCATCAATTTGCGTAATTTATCCATACAATGTTTAATGCAAAATGTATGCACTCAAATACTGATCCTTAACCTACGACCACACAATAAACACATGTGCCTACAAGCAACAACACTCAGATCAAACCATGACCAAAAACCAAGATTTCCAAACGACAGTTTCAATCACCCAGAAAGATTGATCTGATAGCCACCCACAGACCGATCAGACTGCTGGCCATGAGTACTCGGGTACTTGAGGAATACAAGAAATGAGGTACTCGAAACCAACGAGTATCGACCATGACGCCTACAACCACCACAACAAATCACTACGACCATGAAGCCAACGAGTACCGATCATGAAGACATAGACTACCGATCACACCAACGACCAATCAGTGAAGCTACAACCATCGAGTATCGAGACCTCTTAGACTACTGAGTACCGAGTCCTCTTGACTACAGAGTACTGAGTTCTCTGGACTACAGAATACCTTCAGACTAACTCTTCGGACTATTCAGCATAAGGCCGTTTGGACCGTCCGACTACAAAACGAGGTCCACGTCTCTGACTACTGTCAGCGGTCGAAGCCTACCGATCAGATCGTCTATACAGAGCGATCTGAGATTTCAGCAATCAGCCCAAACAAAAAGCAGTCTTTGCAAAACCCTCAAAAACCAAACTCAAAACTCTACAAATACTCTAATCCAAAAGTCAATTACTCATCACAACCGTGGAGTGACCTCCACATGATCTCACAGTTACAATTGGACTTTTGCATGGATTGGGAAACGACGTTAGCACTTAGCAGCCGCAAGGTGCTCTAAAGATGGATTGTTTCAGGAGGCGCTGAGTCCATAGCATTGGACAGAAGACTTCCTGAGGCAAGACTGAACAGATCAAATAATTGCTAGATCTGCTCCTGCGATAGCGGATGGTCGAAGGCGGCATTATAAGCTGCGAAGTCTTGTGCACTTGGTGTTGAGTCTGGCAGTATGACGCCCAGCTTGCGCATTAGAAAGACTTGCGCCTGCCAATCTACAATCGAAGGGTTGAAGCCAAAAACATAATCAAATGGACCATAGAGCGTACTGTACTAGATATGCTGGGTATGATTGAGCTACATGCACCTTGATAAGCTTTATTAGGGCCAATGTGGTTTCTTAGCTGCTTCAATTCTTCTTCAAAGCTTTTCAGTCATGTCCTTCTTAGTTAAGTTTCAAGTTTCGACAGTGGGATCCTACTCGCAAATAGGTTTCAATCTGCTGTGTTAGAAAACAAATGACATAGAATGGGTTGGTGTAGGACATAACAAATGATAAATTGGTCGTGTATGATTGAGACGTCAATTGATTGTCGTGAAAAACAAATAATAGGCTATTGATACAGAAAAATGGAATAAAAACCATGAGCCAATATAACCACGAACGAATCAAATGGGTCAAATCTGACAAAAACACATAGAATGGCATGGTTAATCTTTTCTGAGCCATCGTGATCCTTTATTTAGTATTTCTGGGACTGATTGTTCCTTGCTACGATGAAAAAAAACTTTGGATCATGTTAGATTTAATTTTGACTTAAGAGTCCTAGTCGTAAATTGAGTTCGTTTTCGGGTGTAATTCGAGTTGAAGTAATGTCCAATTCGAAGTCCTAGTCGTGTGCTATTAGGAGTTATAGGCATATAAATTGAGATGCTTGTAACCAGTTTATGCAATGCAATATTTGCAAGAAATAAAGATTAGAATTCGAAGGCTAGATTTGTAACAATTGGTATCAGAGCCTAAACCTTGAGTTCTTCCGCTGCTGCTCCCGGTGGGTGATCTTTGCTCCCGGGGGCGGCCACCGTTGCGCGTCGTCGCCGACTGCTGAAATTGAGGAGTGCGCCTTTGAGCCGGAGTTTCCGATCAGCATGTGCGCCCAGCAAGAAGAATCAAAGCAAGCCAACTTCATGCGGTCAAGTTAATATGAAGAAGCCCGATCACAACTAGCAATTAATGATCAGGAGGTTGAAGTAGTTGTAATCACTCTCCACCAACACGTCAAAGATGAGCTGGCGTTCTTTAGATGGATGGGGCCGGTCCTCGATTGACATCTCTCCAGTGAGGATTTCCAAGAATTCTGAGGGAGCACCGAGCCGAACGAGGAGCTCCTCCACGCGGAAGTTCCCCAGCCAGATCCGATCCAAGACGTTGTGCGCGCCGGCTGAGCTTGTTTGCGTCGGCAATCTTCAGCCTCTTCCTGCCCGGGGGCGTGGTCCACGGGTGGTCGTCACGGGCCGCGCGAAGGAGCTGCTCCGCGATCAGCTGCACTGGCGCCGGCGTCTTGCTCCTGACGCGGCACGCGCGATGCCATGGGCGCAGAATCGATTCTCCACTGCTGCAATCAGGGAGTGGAGTTCTGGTGGTACACGGAGGGGAAAAGAACAGGATACCGAAGCCGACTCCAAGCCGAAGTGCATGTCCGTGTCCGTATTCTGAGCTGAACCGTTTTAGTTCTCCGTCTCCGAGATCACATCAGGTGAGCACAAATAAAAGGCACCCAAACGCAGAGCAGCAAGCAGATCAAGTCGCGACAAGAGCAAAATTCAAGAAAAAGAGAAAAAGGAAAACAGCAATTTTTCCTTCCGTTTCTCTCGGTCTAAGAGCCTTCAAAGTAGCCGAAATTTTTTGATCCGTGCCCAAGATCATGTCGCGTGCTTCGGGAAGCGGTGTCGACGGCAATGAGGCATCATCCGGTGCGATGGCGAATGAGAGTTCCGCTATCTCGCTGCATTATCCGATGCTCATGGAGAGCAATTATGCAACGTGGGCAATCAAGATGAAGGTGTACATGAAGGCTCAAGGAGTGTGGGATGCGATCGAGAACGGCAACGTTGATATGCGCAAAGATCAGATGGCATTGGCGGCCATCTATTAGGGCATCCCAGAGGAGACGCTCTTCCTACTGGCCGAAAAGGAGACGGCCAAAGCCGCATAGGAGGCGTTGAAAGCGATGCATCTTGGCGCAGATCGTGTGAAGGAAGCAAAGGTACAAACTCTCAAAACCGAGTTCGAGGTGCTGCGTATGAAAAAAACGGAGTCGATCAATGACTTTGCCGTCCGGTTGATGGTCATCGTCAACAAGATACGGGTCCTTGGCGAGAAGGTGGAAGAGTTGTGCGTGGTGAAGAAATTCTTCGTGCTATTCCTCACGCTTTCTCCGATTGCTTGATCATAGAGCAATTTGGAGACCTAAAGGCAATGACCATGGAGGAGGTCATCGGTCGTCTTAAGGCGTATGAGGAACGCATCCATGACACTAGCAACAAAGGTGAAGGACAGCTCTTGTTGACTCGCGCCGAGTGGAAGGCTCAATCATCGAAGCGTGAAGGCAAGAACACTTCCAGGGGTGATGGCCAAAGCCGTAAAGGTCGGAGGTTTGATAAGGCAAAAGTGAGGTGTTATAACTGTAATGATTATAGACACTTTGCTTCAGAATGTCCAAAGTCGAAGACGAAGAAAGCGTTTGTTGCCGAAGCGCTCAGCGAAGATGAAGTGCTCTGAAGATGAGTTGAATCAGGGACGTTTGAGATGTGTCGCCGTCCAAACTCAAACAAGATGGAAAGAAGTTAGAAAGTCAAGATTAAGGGGGAGATTGTTAGATTTAATCTTGACTTAAGAGTCCTAGTCGTAAATTGAGTTCGTTTTCGGGCGTAATTTGAGTTGAAGTAATGTCCAATTCGAAGTCCTAGTCGTGTGCTATTAGGAGTTATAGGCATATAAATTGAGATGCTTGTAACCAGTTTATGCAATGCAATATTTGCAAGAAATAAAGATTAGAATTCGAAGGCTAGATTTGTAACAGATCATTATGACTATAATAGAAGAAATTGTTGATCCACGGTTCCGTGTATAAGAACAGATTAAACAATTCAGTTGCATTATAAGTTCCCCTAATTCTAAAGTAGTGAGAGCTAGCATCCATAAACATTTAGAAAAGAAGAGAAAGCTGCATTGAAAATTTATACATTCTTGTTTAACAAGTGGGCAATATGAGACTATGTGATCATATTTATGATGAATATTTGACTGTTTTTACACTTTGGTGTCGAAGTTTGAGTTTGAATCAGTATCATTTACTTTTTGGTTTTTCCTTTACACGTAGGAGCTCCATGATTTTTTTAATCCAAAAACATGGTGGAAAAACTCCTTATGTGTAGCTCTTATATTCTTTTCTCCTAAAAGAGTTATGATGAATGCATATAGGATTGAAGCAAACTACTTCAGATAAAGTGAATCTTCAGGAAGGAAAGAGGGATTGCAATCAGTAGGAGGATTGTTATGTGGGTTACACAGTGACACGTCGGGCTCAATTCCCAGATAGCTAGATGGATGTTCATGAGTAACTGTGCTAGGAGATACCAATCCAATAAACAAAGAAGCTGAAACTTCAGAACATGGTTGTCTTTTTCTGTTGCTCACAAGAGTTCTAGCCTTCTAGGCAACCATTACATATAGAAAGCTGCCGAATCTTCCAAATTAGTTTTAGGCAGTGATGGAACAGGTGCATCAAATTAGTTAATCCACCCAATTAAGATGTACTGGAAAGCAGAGAAGAGATGTTCCTGTAATGGAAAGAGCTTCTCTGCTCCTCTGAAAAAAAAATCTGCATTGATGATGAAGCAAATCAAGCAATTGCACAACCTGAGAGAAGTTCATATGCACCAAACCATCAGTAATCAGTAGTAACCCTGCGCTGATCAGTAATCAGTATCAGATGCTTTAAGATCTGTACAGTTTTCTTTCGCAATCCATATAATTGTTTCTCGAACACGTATTTATCATCTAACTTCATGGCTTGACATCTTCCATTTCCATCTGTCTTCCCCTGTTCCAGCAGGAGCCGATGAATGAATGAATGAATGAATGAATGAATGATGAACAGCAGGAAGCAGCTGAGTGGCGCTGAGTGGTGCCGGTCATATTGCAGTGCCCTGTTACGGCCAGCATCCACGGTTGTCGCTCGTCGTCGCTTTTGCTTTTGTTTGCAAAGCTCACGGTCTAGAAGAAAAGAAAGAAGCAGAAACCATGAATGTGTTTTCAAAACCCTGCATAGAATTCGTTCGGCAGCCGGCGTACCGTCGACCAGCGAGTCTTGCTTAACCATGCAACGTACGCACAAGTGATTTCCGATCGAACGGTGCAGGTTAAAAGGGTCGGGTTCATGTCTGCCATACACGGATGCCCGTGTCGGTGAGCCTAGCTACCTACGAACTCGTAATAAACGTTTTAATCATTTTAATTAAGGCCGACGTGGTTGATTTCCCTTAATTGGACTTTGGAGGCGAAACGTTGTGGCCGTGTACAGACCGTGCTGTAATTAAAATCCTCTTTTGAGAGATGGAACGACGACGACGTACGTACGTAACCACGCATTGCAGTTTGCACGTACATGTCGACCAAATCTGGTGGGGGGCGGCGTTATACACTGTTACATTCTGAGCCACAGGTCTAAATGGACTGAACACAACTTAAGCCCATGGAGCAACGGAGCAACAACCTTATAAGTGGTATTGGGCCTTCTCTCCCCAAAAGACTAGTCCAATGGGTGGGGGCTCCCTCACACTTATAAATTGTGCTTGCTCCTCTCCCACAATCCATGTGGGACTATTCCTAACAATCTCCCCCTCACACATGGATTGTGGGAGAGGAGCAAGCACAATTTATAAGTGTGAGGGAGCCCCCACCCATTGGACTAGTCTTTTGGGGGAGAAGGCACAATACCACTTATAAGGTTGTTGCTCCGTTGCTCCATGGGTTTAAGTTGTGTTCAGCCCATTTAGACCTGTGGCCCAGAATGTAACAATTGGTATCAGAGCCCAGGTGTCTAACATCTCCTTGGACCTCATGGTTGCAGAAGTGTCCAATCCATGTGTGAGGGGGAGATTGTTAGGAATAGTACCACATGGATTGTGGGAGAGGAGCAAGCACAACTTATAAGTGTGAGGGAGCCCCCACCCATTGGACTAGTCTTTTGGGGGGAGAAGGCCCAGTACCACTTATAAGGTCGTTGCTCCGTTGCTCCGTGGGCTTAGTTGTGTTCAGCCCATTTAAACCTGTGGCACTCAGTTGGACCTAGGCATGCGGCTAGGGTCAAAAGTTGTAACATACACGTTTTGAGCGTTGCCTAACATATAGTTACACTAGCCATATACCCGTACGTTACAATAGAAATTCAGTAAAAAAAATTGATGAGTAAATTTCTCAAAGCCACACGTATTTTGTAGGCTAACCACACATCAATGAATTAAGATCTCATAACAAAAAAGAACTACAAGTTTCAAAGACAAAAGGAAAACCTAGTACAAAAACTCCGAGAAACATAATATCTGTGTTAAAAGGACTCAAACATCTAGGCTAGTGGATTGTTTCAACTTTAATGCGCAAAACAAAATATAATAAAATCATAGTACAAACGTACTAGTGTGAAACCTCATTACTAGTTGGAGCATCACAGGCTAGGACTGATGACATAGAATTGACTGAGAGTAATGCGCATCATAAAATTAGCAGACACAATAGTGAGGTGGTAACTGCTTTTCAACTGTGGTCATACAATGGCTTAAAGGTTAGAGTGGACCTACAATGAGCAACAAAAATGTGACAGAGGACTAGATGTTAACCAAGAGACATATAAGCAAAATCAGTGTCAACATTATGCAAATAATGAGATCAGATCCCAACTCTACTAATTCCATCCTTGCACCCTACAAACAGTATATTATTTAGAGAGGGTGGGGTGCGGGGGTAGGTTAGGGCGAGTGAGCGGTGCGAGCAGATCGATCTGCGCGGGGGAGGGGGTGATTTCAGCATGGGTGTTCGTTGGAGGAGCGGGGTGTGGCGTCTGCGTTGGATTGATTACGAAGGACTTGATAGTTTTGGAAGGCAGATGAACCACGAGGTGAACCACCACCACCAACTCGTTCTTTAAGTAGTAGAGATTATAAACCATCATTATATCCTCTGTTCGTTCTGCAATATAAGTTCAATATTATTAAGTAATATTTAATATAGTTAAACTGTGCCTTCTCTCGCATTTACTACCGCTGTGAAACAGTGAAACCATTTTTACTTCTTCCCCTCTCCAGTCTTGACGCCAGACGCGGCGGCCCCACACGGAGGGACTGACACGCACGCGCTCTCTGGACGCTGGGCCCCACACGGATGGGTCGAAACGAAGCACCCGGGAAAATCAACGCACGGGGGATCATCCTACGATCGACTCAAACGGACGGCCGCGATGCGCCGGGGTTCAGATGTCCCAAGACGCGTGCGCCACCGGGCCGGAACCCGAGGCCGGGCGCCGCACCCCGCCACGCGTGCTTCCAGGCTGACACCTGGGCCCCACCACCACCGTTTTTAGGGCCCCACGAGACAGGCAGAGAGAGACGCTTCCCTCTCCTCTTCTCCCATCCCATCGATTGATCTGCTTGCCCCCAACCCCCCACCCCTATAAATAGGCGGCCACTGCAGAGGGAGAGGCCACCGATCGACTCGCCACTTCCCCCTCGCCTCCGCCCACCGACGCCTAGGGTTTCGCACCTCGCGTCGCGGTGGAGGCTGCATTGCCGCTGCCATCGCACGACCGCGCATCTCCGGCTCGAACCTCCGCCTCCCCGACCTCCCCTCCTCAGCTGGTACGCCTCGATTCGCTCACCTAATCCCGTAAACCTGGAAAGTTTGCTACATTTGATGTTCGTGCGCATCGTTGCTTGGTTTCGCCGCTCGGTGCCTTAGGATCATCTGGACCTCGAGTTTGGCTGTGTCAATTCGGTGAGTGATTTTTCTAGTAGATTCGACGTGTTTGAGGAAATGCAGATTCGTTGCTACATTATAGTACTGTTCCGTAGCGTTTAATTTTCGTTGCAGGTGGCTTACCCCACGTGCATTGTTCACCAATTCGTTTATTTGCAGCAGCAAGGAGCCCGTAGGGTGAATTGTGCTTGGCCGTATTGATTTATCCTAGATAATTTTTCTCACATTTTCCGCTTAATGGGCTCCCATAACAGCGTTGTCGGATGCATGCAATCCCATGCAAAATTATCTTACCATTTTAAAATCCCAGCAGTTCCTCATGATGCTTTTGCGTATTGCTACATGGTTCGAAACATCAATGCTTTCCCTTAAAGAAAAAAAGGGAACATAAATGCTTGGTTCCAAATTGGGCCTAATTTTAAATTTTCGATCGCATTTGCAACATGCAGAACTTATATACGGAGGAAATCGGACAACTTTGATTAGCTATTTTAGGCAGAGCACATCCATAGCATAGCCTCTGTTTTTTGCCAAGCCAAAGATGCGATCAAATCCTTGATTTCTTAATTATATTCATCCATGTAGGGAGCTTCAGTACCAAACTACCAATTTCCCCTGGCCCCTCCCTTCTTGGGTGGTTCTATGTATCAATCAGTTGATAACTGCATTTACCAAATTTAGCATGCCAAACTGTTTGCGCTAATGTTCCCTGTTTTGTTTGCCCGAGACCTTTTTTTGGTCTTTGCAGCTGTCAACATACTCATGAAAAATGCGCTGATACTATGAATGGAAATGTAAAGCTAAAGATATCATCAGGTTAAAAAGAGAAAATCGAGGGAACCAAATTATATCATGCTATGGTTGGAAGACCAGTCAAAATTTGACCCCTCCAATGTGCTACATATATAGCATAACAGAGGGACACACCAAATCGGACCAACCTTCCTTTTAGCTGCTGCTTCATGTGCTAGTTATGTCTTAATTCTTTCAGAGACAAAATCTAAAATTACGGGGCAACATTTTATGTGGTATTGCAGCCCGATCCATTCTTTTCATGCACAGTTTGCTTCTGGAACTCAACTGACATTTTCTGCGAAAATACCATGTACTTGTTAGAAACGTATATGACTCATTTACATGTTTGTAAACCCCACGCATGCCTTTTTCAGATGATGGAACCTAAGAAAGCCCCATTTAAGGGAGTGGTTGACGATTTCAGAGGAAGAGCAGCTTGCTACAAACAAGATTGGCACAATGGGTTCCGTTCTGGGTTCAGGTCTGCAGCTTAACCTCACACCATCAAATGCTCATTTAATTGTACATCTCTCTTTAATTTTTCATGTTGTGTTGACTATGTTACATGCAATCTATTGTCAGGATATTGGCACCTACATTGTACATCTTCTTTGCATCTGCACTTCCTGTTATCGCCTTTGGAGAGCAATTGAGTAAAGATACAGGTTGGCTGTTCTTCCACTGTCTGGATCAGTAGCAGTTTACCCATTTGTAGTTACTGCCATGATGTGCTACGTCCTTTCCTTTTCTGTCCATGCCGCTTGACTTAAAAAGGAAGGAAAATATATAGCCATTTACCTGCATATTGATTTTTGTTTCAAACATGGGAATAAAAGAAAATAGTAGTAACAGTATTGCTCAATTTCTTGGACCTTCGTTTTTTTTTTTTGAAACGGAGCTCCATGTCTTTGACTTCGCATTGTAGAGGAGAATAACCAAGCAGGTAATTCTGGATCCTTTTTCTTAGGCACAGCTGCTGACAAATAAATTTGGTGTTTTTTTCAGATGGTGCACTGACCACAGTTGAGACATTAGCATCTACTGCCATATGTGGCATCATACATTCTATAATGGGCGGACAGCCACTGCTGATTGTGGGAGTTGCAGAACCAACTATTATCATGTACACTTATCTCTACAGCTTTGCCAAAAATCAGCCGAGCCTTGGAGAACGTTTATTTCTTCCGTGGGCTGGATGGTAAGGGATGATAAGTTGAATAAATCCTGCTCTTATTTGCCGTTCAGCTACACTAAATGCTACTTATTTCTTTTTCTTTTTTGCCATTGACAGGGTTTCCATCTGGACTGCTGTCATGCTGTTCCTCATGTCAATGTTTAATGCTGCAGTTATTATAAATAGATTTACAAGGTTTGCAGGAGAACTATTTGGAATGTTGATCACAATTCTGTTCATGCAAGAAGCTATCAAGGTATACAATTTGCTAGTTATTCAATCTAGGTTGTGCCGTTGTGTACTAATTTAGTAGATAGTTACTCACTACATGGCCTGTGTTCTGCAGGGGATGTTGAGCGAATTCAGTGTGCCTGAGGGTAAAGACCACAGCCTACCGATATACCAGTTCCAATGGGTATATATTAACGGTCTGCTTGGAATTATCTTCTCAATGGGCCTGCTCTATACTGCAATAGGGAGCAGGAGTGCGAGGTCATCGCTATACGGCGCTGGTTTGTCACATTTATCTATATACTTTTGATCCCACAGTGGTCTCCATATACCAACAACTAATGCTCCAGCTAATTTAACCTGCAGGGTGGCAAAGGAGCTTAATTGCTGACTATGGCGTTCCACTCATGGTCGTACTGTGGACAGCATTGTCATATTCATTGCCAAGCAAGATCCCTTCAGGGGTTCCTAGGAGGCTCTTCACCCCGCTTCCTTGGGAACCCAAGTCACTGCAGCATTGGACAGTAGCGAAGGTAATAAGGCAGTTTACTTTGATTCCAGGATCCAACTGTAGATATGTGTGATCTCAGAATTTTGATACTCTTTTCATTAATGCACTTGCAGGATTTGTTTTCTGTCCCTCCAGTGTACATATTTCTGGCTATTGTGCCTGCTGCGATGGTTGCAGGGCTCTATTTCTTTGATCATAGTGTAGCTTCACAGATGGCTCAGCAGAAGGAATTTAATTTGAAGAACCCATCGGCCTACCATTATGACATTTTGGTCCTGAGCTTTATGGTATGATGTCTTAATGTGCCATTTGTAGTTGCCTCTTTAACATAAATTCTTTTGTAAGATTATGGATGCCAGTCCTATTAGAATTTTTAAGGGTTTATCTGCAAATTCCTACTGCTTATGGGAACTAGAAAAATATAACCAATTTGAAAATAGGTGGAAAAATGTGGTTACAAATGTATATAGGACAGAGAGAACTTTACTATAATGTTTCCTCCTTTTCTCAAAGTATTGAAATGCCATGTAGGTCTTGATTTGTGGCCTTCTTGGCATTCCTCCATCTAATGGAGTACTTCCCCAGTCCCCCATGCACACAAGAAGCCTTGCTATCCTCAAGAGGCAGGTTGGTGATTTTCGCAGGTCTATGTCCGTCATTTTTCTATTCAGTTTAACGTTTCTCATCTGTCGCTTTTCGTTCAAACAGTTGCTTCGCAAAAAGATGGTCCGAACTGCCAAGGAGGGTATGATGAACAATGCTAGCAGTTCTGAAGTTTACGGCAAGATGCAAGAAGTTTTCATCAAAATGGATGATAAAAGCAGTGTGAGTAGTTACGCACTAAAACATGTATTATATTATCCTATGATTTCCTCGCTACACTACTAATTGCAACGCGCTTCATTCTACTTTCATGACTTTTTTCCACCTTTGTTTATTTGGAGAGGACCTTTCCATCTTTCTTTTGAATTTTGTAATATATTCACTAATTTCTACTATTTACCGTATGTAAGCGTATGCAAGAAAAGTGTCCTACTTAAATAGTGTCATCTGTTAGCCTTTATGAAGTTGTTCCAACAAATCATACGGTCTTCAGTTTTGTTCTGTACACAAAAAAAACGCATCGCTTTGCTCCATGCATAAAAATATCTCTATAACATCCTGCAGGCTGATTCTGTTCACAAAGAACTGAAAGACTTGAAGGATGCAGTTATTCCGGAGGGGAATGGGGCAGGGAGAGTGTCTGAAGTATTTGATCCTGAAAAGCATCTAGAAGCTTACTTGCCTGTCCGAGTGAATGAGCAGAGAGTAAGCAATCTGCTGCAGTCCCTGTTGGTTGGTGGTTGTGTTGGAGTTATGCCTATCATTCAGAAGATACCGACATCAGTTCTTTGGGGTTACTTTGCTTATATGTCCATTGATAGCCTTCCTGGGAACCAGTTCTGGGAGAGGATACAACTTCTGTTCATCGTACCTCAACGGCGCTATAAGTAAGCCTCTATGAGCTGCATCCTTTATCTATTCATTTCTTTTCAGCATGTGTGAATCTAATAAGCAGGCTACTGTGTTTCATTTTGTCTTAAGCCAACTTTTCATTCAGGAATCCAGAACTTGTAGTAGTTATTTATTTGTTATAATTTGGGCAGGGTTCTTGAAGGTGCCCATGCATCCTTCTTGGAGTCAGTGCCATTCAACAAAATATCTGCCTTCACGCTTTTCCAGATGATTTATCTCTTGATCGTCTTTGGGATGACATGGATACCAGTAGCAGGAATCCTCTTCCCGCTTTTGTTCTTCTCTCTCATTGTCATTAGGCAGCATTTACTCCCGAAATATTTTGATCCACGCCACCTGTGGGAATTGGATGCAGCTGAGTACGAAGAACTTAAGGGTGTGCACCGTGATCCATCAATGGTGCGAATTCTTCTCCCTCCCGGTTCTATTTACTGCCCATTCAGTTTCCTGAAGCACACTTAATACAGGCCACTTGATCCCTAGTTCATATGTTTGATGAATATATTTTGTCCTCGAACAATATGGCATATACCCTTCTGATCAACTGAAATTCAGCAATGCCTCTAGGTCTACGAGGTTATTTGCATATCTTTTAGCCACTATTGTAGACTGTTTATTTACTTACCTGGAGCATACTTAATATTGGACACACAGCATTTTATTAATATTGGACACACAGCATTTTATTTTTCATTGGATCAAATAGAGCATTTCCAGTTAATGTAGTCAAATAATTAAAATCTTTCAAACAATATAGCCTTATGTTTATGTGCAGGTTAGCAGTGTCCCTTGACCTACTAGGGTCTATATAACTTACATTTCCATCATCTGAGATGACCTGAATCATTTTGTTTGGTTCTTTACGCAGGAGGAAGATGAATCTGCTTCACGCTGCAGCGATGCCTACCCTGAATATGTTTCTGAGATATTGGATGAATTCACTACTAATCGTGGAGAATTGAAGCGCAGGGCCATGAGTTTCCGCAACGAGAGGCTGATGCAGGTAGCAACTTAGATCCCTGGCATGGCTGATTTTTACACTAAGAACGCTCGTAGCAAAATCATATATTTACCGATCCTTTTCCAAAGTTGCTCATTAATTTGCCACCAAGCTTCGTATTTTCGTAGCATAACCCCGAGTTGAAACTTAATATTTCATATTTTGGCTTGACAGCTTAATTCGGTCAAGATGACAAGAGAGTTCTATCACATTCCTACTTTTACCCCTCCACGATCCTAACTACGGAAGGAGATGGGAAGACTAGTCTTTCAAACACTACAAAGCAAGATGCTTCTGTGCGAAGTGAGTGTTATCGCTGAATCACGATTCATAAGATTCTTTTATTCGGTTAGTGATTAAGTAATGACATACAAGATACTGACCTGGGGGCAAATACACGGGGAAGAAGGGAAAATTTTGGCAGAATTGGACATGCAAAGGAAGTGCCAGTAGTTGCACGGGGAAAAGAAAATTTGTGTATGTATGTATGTATTGTTGTGCAAAAGAAAAGAAATGGGAGGGGGATAGAAATATTAGAATTAACGGTGTATTTTCTTGTTGTGTGATGTGCAATATTACTAATTGAAAGGATCACTACACGATTGATTAGAGTTAACAGTGTTTTTTTTGTGTGAAATTCATTATTGCTAATTCAACGCGCAATGCATGTCAAACGTTTCCATGTGCTGTTTGTATCTTTCGCCTGATCCTTTTCCTGGTGACCCACTTCAGGTGCCGCTTGGAACGCGAGAATTGAATTGTTTCTTATGATATTTCTATATTCTGAATATGTCTTTAATTTGTACTCACTCCGTCTTTTTGCAGTCTTCAATGCAAGACTTTGACTATAATTTATTATCATAATATATTAACAAAAATAATAATAAAATATATATTATAAAAGAATTTTGTAACACAAATTCAATGGTATTATTTTCATAAAATAAATCTATATCCTTTAACATATATTAATGGTCAAAGTTTTAAAAGTTTGACCGCACGGAATCTACGGCGATCTACATTTAGGGACAGAGGATGTACTTAATAGTTGTGTAGTTGGCACGATAACTTTTCTTAGAAAAATCAAATCTTTAAAAGCTTGACCGCACGGAAACTACGGCAATCTACATTTAGGGACAGAGGATGTACTTAATAATTGTGTAGTTAGCACGATAACTTTTCTTAGAAAAATCCACTGATTTTGTGAACTTATCAAGTATAAAAGTATCCAACTTTTACATTTAAAATTATAGGCGAACAATATGTCACTAAGTCTTTAAATCGATGAACATAGTGGACTTCTTTATCTTCCTCATTATCGACTTCGTATCTTACAACAGTGTTTTAGATTACCGACAAACATGGCAGTGGGAAGTAGATTGTGAATTATCTCTATTGATATGTGGGGAGTACGCGTCAGTAGCGGTACATGAAATCTACAAGTGAGCACCCTTCTCAACTCAATGTCGGTTCTCGGCATAAGCATTGCTATCATTGGCAAGTGAGTTGGTTCGATAAAACCCATATTAGGTAAATGAAATCTGGCTAAGTGCTTATCGGAGAAAAAGCAGACTAGAAAATTTAATCAAAAAGAAAAAAAGAAACTTAAAAAATATAAAACTACTTTTTAAAAAATCAATGATTTCCCTATCTACGCCGGGAAAAAAAAGGGAAGAGAAACCGACGGAGTTGCCGTGGGCTCAAGAGTAGCCTTGTGAGCCCTGATCGGTTCGGCTTGAGCTTCTGGCTTATTTTTTACTATTTATAAATTTCGTTTTTTTCTGAACTTTTGGTTTTTTATTGAGCTTTTTTGCCGGTTCTTTTTTTCCCGTATTCGTTTGTATTATACATATTGGGCTAACATATTTTTTATATTTTTAAATTTAATTATGCTAAATAAGCCTCTGTCAGCTACAGTGTTTTTTAGCCAGCTACAGTATTTTCAGCCATAAGCTATGAGCTTTTAAGCCCAACTGTTCATCCTCACCACACTCGCACTGGGATAGGCTGTAGCAGTGGACTTAATATTATGCATAAATGAGCTGGACAAAGTGCTTTGATGTTCTTCTTGTATTTTTTAAAAAAATGTCCTTCATATTATGGCTTTGTTTTTCGCTTTTCAGCTTTTTTTTCTAATAATCACTATTTATTACATTAATAAACTGTAACCAAGAGTTATAAGTCGTAGCCTCCTAAAGAACATGCTCTATGAATGTTGTAGATGATTAAATTATCAAAACTCCTGTACTGGATGCGTGCATATCAAGCGCTGAGTGTGTATAAGGATACGTTGCCATTATCCATGTAGTCCAAAAACGTGTCATATCTCCTTTGAAAAAAAACGTTTATTTACTATATTAGTTTAGTGGCGAGGATCGATACAATAATACTCGCCGATAGTTCAACACGTACGTCGTTTGTACATCAATCTATAGGCTCTAGCGAGTCTTTGACATATATTGTATCTCGAGTCATGCTGGTATCCCGGTATATTCCTAAATTTGAGCCACATTTGGCGCCGTTTGGTTGGACTAAAATAAACTAACTTATGATTAAAATTAAACTATAATTGATTAAACTTACACTGTACTTGGTGATGACTTATTTAGCGTAACTAAAATTAAAGATAGAAAAAACATATTAGTCCATCATGGACAATGCAAACGAATATAAAAAAAGAAAAACTAAAAAAATCAAAAAAAGATAAAATTTATAAATAGTGAAAAATAAATCAGAAGGTAGAAACTTAAATCGAAACGAGCAAAGGAACTGTCCAGTCGTGCTCGTCATGTGCATCGTCATCGCCAGGTCATCAGTACATGTTCTGCTATTTGCAACAGGTGCTCATACAATCTTGTTGTACGCGGCAGGCCACCGCACAGATCGTAGGAGCGTTTTGTTTAGGATCTAGATTCTCTTAGCAGCTGGATCGTTGGATGGCCATCTGACGGCGCATGGAATCTGTGGTGATGTGGCAACTGGCAAGGCTTTTAGAAGAAGATTAGGATTTGCTTTAGGCTCTGTTTGTCGCCGCATTGTGTTTGGCTAGTTACCTTGCTTTTCTGAAAACCACGATGCAGATAGGGATTATTGTTTTTCAAACGACAGAAGATTACGGTGGAATGCTAGAATTTGTTAGATATTGATCTGATTTACCGATACCAAATAGTGACCGAAAGAACAACCTTTTCCAAAAACAAATGCAGAGCAGATCACTTGTCGGAAAAACAAATCTGAAAATATACTGTAGTTAGCTTATTTTACATTGTAACAGTTAATGACTTTTTTGATATGATTAAATTTAAAAACATCAAAAATAAAAAACATACTTTATCATAGACAATGCAAATGAATATGAAAAAGAAAAAATTAAAAAACTTTAAAAAATAAAATTAAGAAATAGTGAATTAGAAATCAGAATAAAGGAGTTATAATCGAAACGGGCAGATCACTTGTGCCCCGGACGGCTCGGGTGCGCGTGCGTGCCGGTGAGTCACGCAGAACGGACCGCGACGCGCAGGGATCCCGTGTTTTCTCTCGTTTCCTTTCGACAGCGAGATCCGTAGTTAATTAGTCGTACGACCAGGCCGGACCGGGGACCGATCCGGTTCGCCATCAAGATAAGTCCGACGCGTCAGTCAATCAGGCTAAGATCTGATCAGACATTGGGTCCGAGTCACATCCGAGTCAGCCACCAACGGAACCAATCTGGATACTACCCCCACCCCCACCCCCACCCAGGGGCAGGCACAGCCGCACGGCATAGCATGTTTACGATTTTGCCCTTCTTCCTCGAGAGCTCACCCTTGTCTGGAAGGCTACCGGGTTTTTCTTTCTTCTTTCCTTCTCTCGACTTTTTCTCTGGAGCCTCGACGAACCGGAGATACTCTTACATTTGTACCATGGTAAGTTTAATGATGATTATTTAGCTACAGCTGATAACTTATAATCAAATACCAATAAATCGCTTCGAAAAGACAACAGAGAAGCTATTTCG
The DNA here is from genome assembly GCA_036346575.1 of Dendrocalamus sinicus. Classification (NCBI taxonomy): domain Eukaryota; kingdom Viridiplantae; phylum Streptophyta; class Magnoliopsida; order Poales; family Poaceae; genus Dendrocalamus; species Dendrocalamus sinicus. Next base: position 4,479,404 of record CM070653.1, on the reverse strand, counting down.
TTTGTTTGTTCGGGAAAATCATAAGCTATAAGCCATAAAATCTATAAACAACATATTTTATTATTATTAGGATGTAGTAAAATATCCAACTAGGTCATTGTATGCATCTAGCCCCTAATCCGTTAATTATGGCGTTTTGGTGATTAAAAACTTCTAAATCATACTTATGTGTCAAGTGTTGTTAAGAAAGTTAGGTTTCAATGATGGCAATAAATGATTTTTGGGCATATGTGTATCGCCAAATGTGCAAATGATGGTAAAGCGTGGTATTTATAAAGATTAAGGATTTTGTGGTTAGATATAAGGTAGGTTCTTTTCTATTTTAGCTTATAATTTATGGCTGCAGTTTATAATTTTTAGCTTTAGCATGAGCACCTGTGTAAACGAACCGAATGTCGATAAGGTAATAAGCCGCTTCAAAAAGATTATCCCGATAAGTCGCTTTAAAACGACAGCAGAAAAGTCATCTTATTTGTTTGTTTGAGAGAAGTTATAAGCTATATGACATAAGCCGAAAAGAACTCAACCATGATCCAAGGAGTTGAGTATAGTTCAAAGACTAGTAACTTGAGCTTAGTTAAGTTGTATAACTAGTTGTGGTGCACAATAGCTCTTTCTAGCTCAAGTAAAAAAAATCAATAGAGGTGAATTATCTGGGTCAGTTGTACCATCTATCTAAAGAGGATGTTTTCTATGCATTTGTGAATTTATAAAGAGAGATAATTCAGGTCCACTTGGACCATTGAGTCGTACCATTTCAACAGGGAAGTTGTTTTTTGTTACCTATTGGACTTTGAGCTGAGGTGTATTATCTGGGTGGAGACATAACATTGAGGTGTACAATCTCAGAGAGAGTTGAATTTGGACAAGTTAAGAGATGGATTAATATGGTGAGCCTGATTTTCACGATTTAGGATCAAGAAAAACTTTAGATCTATGTAAACGAACTGATAGCGCCAACTACTATGTCAATACAATAACCTGCAATAAAAGAATCTGTTCAACCACATGCTTTGATCTCTATCTACTCAACCACGCAAAATACATGTGGTGTTCTTCCTGCAAAACATGAGGAATCACAAGAATAATAGAGGTATTTTCAAAAAAAAATCGTCCAATTCCCGAAAAGCAGAGCATAGCATAAACCCTAAAATAAATAATATTAGCTATTTTAAAAATAATATGATTTTGGTATACATGGCCATTATATAGCCAGCTCAACGAAAAGAAAACAACCAGAATATTCCTAATTATTCTTCGGTCGGCTTGCACACGAAATCATTGATCATCCAACTCCTGTGCTTGGTGTCTTGTGCGGGCCCACGGAATCAGTGTTTTCAGATTTAATACTTGCGTATATGTGGGCGAAGGAATACAAATCCGGGAGTCGATGAGTTCAACACAACCGCACCCACGGATTTGGTTTGACATCATAATTGCACCATGTGGAGCCACGCTGCATGCATCCATTAATAAAAGAAATAATCTTTGCCTTCTCTCCACAATGATCAAGAAACCAATGAAATGAAGCTGTAGTTGGGCCCCTGCCCATCCGAAATTCCGAGAATGCCCTCTCCGTGAAGGAATTCTGGAATCGGCCTCCTGGCGCGCCGCACGACCGCGCTAATGAGTTGGCGCGCTCCTCCCACCACGCCGTCTCCTTGTGCTGCCCGGCACCACCGCGCCACCTTCCTGGCCCCGTTCCATGCGCCGACACCTGCTCAGCCGGTCCCTTCCCCTCCGCACGCGTTCTCCAGATGATAGCGCCGACGTGACCAGCCCCCTCCCCTCTCCCTCTGCTGGTTATTTAAATAGTGCGGAGATCCTCTTTGAAAGAGGCAGGAGTATCATTTTGTAGAAGAACGAGAAACCGAGAGAGGCAGCAGAGAAGAGAGAAAGTAAGGCCATCGGAGCATTGGATATTTGAGCGGTTTTCAATTTTGATTTCAAGTTTGCGCATTTGAAAGAGTTGCAGATCGACATGTGAGCATCCGAAAGAGGTAATTTTCATCGACATTGCCTATTTTTTTTGTAGCAACAGGGTTAGCATGTAATTAGAAAAATGGTAGTTTGTTAATATGAAATGATAGTAGCTATGTTGTGTAAATGCGCAATGGCCTTAGTTGATGTCGAATAAACAGCGTTGTCAGTGTCGTTAAATGTTTGTTTGTCACGTTAATTACGGGCATGTTTGGTTGGTGCCTAAGCTTAGGCAATGTGTGGCTACCACAGAAAGTGTGGCTAACAAAATCGAAGCCACACTTGTGGCAAAGTTTGGCAAGAAACTGAGTCTATGACGTGTGGGGCCGGGTGCTAAGAAAGTGTGGCATGGCACAGTTGCGTCAATGAACCAAACAGCTACCTAAAAACTGTGACACGCCTAACTTGTGACTAGGCAACTTATGGTCATGAACCAAACAGGCCCTTACATGAATGACATAACTTATGCGTAGGTTATTTTATTTGTGTGGGAACAATATTGTATTTTTTCTGCATTTCGAAATACTTGTTGTGCTTAGCATTTTATGTGCTATTTTGTAGAAACTATTACATATGCATATTTTTTGTCAATTTTTTATGATTTGTGCAGATATGAGTTAATGCCCAATTGACGTAGTACCGTCATGTTAAAAATTGAATATCGTTTTGTGGTTTGCTTATAAATATTATGCACTACTGTTATGAGTAATTTTTGAGTTTTAGGGTGGTACATGTGTTGTATGTTAAGTTGTACATAGTTTAGGAATGCCAAAAGTAGTGCAAAATGGTGTAACTCAATGCTGCACACTATGTGATTTTTTGAAGTTTATTTGGATGGAGTGGTAAACTATGATAATTTTAACATGCTCCTAAGATGTCACATATCACAAGAAAAGTTTTATTTTGGTTTTTTGTATATTGACTGGGCATGTTGTGCACCTGTTTTAGGTACGCCATGTCGGACATTCAGGAATCGTTCGTGTTCTACGGGGATCGTCTCATATGTGACGGACCGTACAGGGTGGATCTATCAAATTGTGATAGGACCATAATCTAGGTGCCCAGTCTGAAGGACATGGGTCTCTCAGAGCTCAGGAGGTGCGTCCGTTCTACGTTCGATGGGTCTCTCAGAGCTCAGGAGGTGCGTCCGTTCTACGTTCGATCGCTCCATTGCAAGGAACAAGCTGTGCATCGAGGTGTTGTACCTCTCCGTGGTGGGTGGTTCAGGGGAGACCTTATGGCAACTTCTAAAAGTGACAAGTGACACGATGTGTTCCAATTATATGCAAGTTGTGTGTAACCCTGTTGCTGCAATATATGCCAGATCGACGGTGTATGTTTAGTTCATGGAGCTGACGAAGTCATCAGGCATGCCTGGTTCTAGTGAAGGCGGTGTTGATATAGTGCCTGGGTTGGTCTTTGGCGCTGATGCAGATGGTGTTGCTGGTGGAGATGTGGGCGAGGCAGTGGGTGATAGAGACCTAAGGAGGCATGCTACAAATTTCGAGCCCAATGAAGGCATACAAGGATGGTGAGCAGCCCGTATTGACTATCACAAGTACCTAGCAGACCAGGTAGAACAAGTGGAGAGCGATGAGGAGGGGGATGTGGAAAAATCTAGTTGTACAGACGATGTGGCATTCTCCTATATTGCATATACCCTTCTGATCAACTGATGAATATTGAAGGCACCACAATGTGGCACCACAATGTGGCATTCTCCTATATTGCAAGCTTGATCAGCCACCTGGTCCTAGCAGATGTTTCCATTTCGCGAAGCTTCTACAGGCAGATGTTGTCAACATGGTGGGCTTCGAGGTTAGCTACAAGAAGGTATGGTGGGCAAAATAGTAGCTCCTGGATCATACATATGGCACTTAGAGTGCGGAGTTCTACAAGGACCTTTGGCTAGGGAAGGTGCAATGGGGGCCCAACGATGCGCACAAGCATGCCGGGCATGGAAGACAATGGTCCCACCATATCCACAACGATATGGATGAAAGCCAGCATGGCGAATGGGTCAGGCAGCCAAGATGTACACTCCTCAAGACGGTTGGGCATTCATCTAATCACCATTCCGTGTCTTGATTTGATGTATATTTTCTTTTATTGAATGAATTCATGTTTGTACCAATTCAAGATGTACTTTTTATGTAGTGGTAATTGGCAATTAAGCAATTCATTACTTAAATGATTAACTCCATAATATATTATCACATGTGATTACTCATGGCAACCGCAACAACATGTCAACCATTTAGTTAAATTTATTAGGAGATTGAACACAACCACATACAATAGGGGAGAGCTGTGGCACAAACATCTTCGAACATGCCTACTGATAGAACGTGCCTGGCGCTACCCACATGGAGTGTTACTGAGGGGGACACCTCGAACGTGGCTAGCCGTTATTGTAGTGGCACGCACATATGCAGCTATAGTTCACGCAGCAGCATGTGGGATTATACGAACTTCCTATGTTGATGACCTCCTCATTGCCCCTCTCGTACTGTATCTATTGACGAATGTCATCGTTCTTCTTATTGAGATCATCAATCCGTGCCTCTAAATTGAAGATTCGATCCACAATATATATATATATATATATATATATATATATATATATATATATATATATATATATATATATATATATATATATATATATATATATATATATATATGTACATCATGACATGGCATTCATGGGGAGGATCGATCCAGCGAACAAAGTTATATTTCACCATCTGTTGGAAAGGACGATTAGTATGAAAGTTTCATTAGAACTAAAATAAACTATTAGCTAATTGTACCCCAGAGTGTGGGCATCAAAAGAAATGTCGTTCGCCATGGAAGGGGCCGTATGCGACTTGCATGACTGCGTTCTCCCTGTGTCTGCATTTCGGCCATATGAGTTGAGTACGCTTGTTTGGCATCAACTGGTAGCTAGGGCCGAAGTCCTCCCTCTTTCAAGAAGATCTTACTTCAGTAGTCCTGGTTGGACTAGCCTCTCGGCATCTGCCGTGGTATGTTAGTGTGACAAGCGTGAGAATGAGAAGTGAACGGGAGAGGTTGACATGAGCGATGAGCAACTGTGAGACCTCCAAATTTGTAGATGAGCAAAAAGGAAACTCAATGCGTTGCCACCAGAAATTATGGACTCATGTGAGCACAAGGGAGCAGGCGAAGGGGACGGCACAGACTGAGTGACAAGTGCGCACATGAGGGAGCGGACGAGGGGGGCGTCACGGACAAAGTAACCAGTGTGTGCATGAGGGAGCGGGCGAGGGGGATGGCACAGACAGAGTGACAAGTGTGCTCACGAGGGAGTGGGCGAGGAGGGACACCATGGACAATGACAAGTGTGTGAATGAGGGAGCAGGTGAGGGGGATGGTACGGACAGAGTGGCAAGTGTGCGTACGAGGAAGCGGGCGAGGAGGGACGCCACGGACAGAGTGACAAATGTGCGCACGAGGGAGTGGGCGAGAGGGGGCTCCACAGACAGAGTGACAAATGTGTGCATAAGAGAGGGGCAAGGGGGGACGGCACAAACAGAGTGATAACACTATACCTCCTCAGCTTTCAGACCAACATGACAACACTATACCTCCATAGCTTTTTAGACCGAGAAGATAGGACTCTACAAAGTAGGACATGACATCTCCCTACAATGTAAGACGTGACAACACTCTGTCTCACCAGCAACTTTTCAGAAAGACATGGCAACACTCTGCCTCACAGCCTACTCATGTGAAATTAACCACACCATGCCAATCGTCGGCTTATAAAAGGAGATAGAAGTGATCTGGGAGAGAACATTACACAACCAAACCCAACACTACACGAGAGCTTACTTCAGCACGTCGGGATGGACAAGAGGCAGAAGAAGTAATGGGAGGAGACACACGAACTAGCAAGGTCTACTGCGGCCCGTGACGAACAAGCAAGGGCTGCTGTGGTCTGGCACAAACAAGTGAAGCGTGCCAGTAGATCACCTCCCCACAATGACGCCCCTTGTAGCAGCAACCCCATCCCGAATGTTGCAACCGAGTCTTCGCCGTAATACCCACCCGAGGGGGAAATGCCGTCCCTCTATTGGTGCAGGGACCCATGCAACTTCTTCAAGTCTATGCAACGGCTCAGCCTGGACATGCGTTATTGGAGTTGTGCAAACTACTTCTGTGACTATCCTAACCGTTATTCGGTCACGAACAGCTATCAGCAGCCGGTAAGGATCATTTATAGTGTGTTCCCCTACTATTTCTCTTTGAAAGTATATAAACTAACAACCTCTCCCGTCTACCCGTAGTCCCCGGAACTGCTATGTGGCTACCACAAGTGGATTGACATAGAGATGCATCCACATGACTAGTGGACTCTTGACTATGAGCAGTGAGATCAAAAGGGCCTATGAGATCTGGGAGGAGGAGTGCAGCAACGACAAGCAAACCAAACGTATACATCAGGAGACAAAAGCTCATCTCGAGATGTGCATACGCAGGGAGCGCGAGGCTCGCAAGAGGCCGTCGAGGAGTTCAACACTGAGCTCACAAGGAAGGGAAAATGGCTCTGGTCCATGCAGTAGGTCAGGCCATTCTGAACCAGTCCTCCAAAGGTCGAATTTATTTTTATTCGAAAAAGCGCATATGTATCATAGGAGTATTTAAGTTTGTTACATCATGCATACTGTTGTTTCTTATGCACGTAACCAAACCATGTGTGCCATGTTATTTCCAGCTATATTATAAAGTCTATTTTAATTCGCAACATCAAATCTCGTTGTCTTTTTGCATTAAATTTGTTCATCCCGACAATGTAAATTATTGCAAAATATTTGGTATGTACCCACTTGTAATTAGTTTGCTCTCCAACCACGCGTGAAGATTCCACACGGTATAAAAATCATTAAGCGGGAATCCTGCTTCCCCGGCCACACGCATGAAATTACTTGACAATACCTCCTTGGGCTCGCTGCCTCAGGGATGCAAAAATACATGAACCTCCACTTTATCCTTGCATTTTACAATCATGCATTCATGGAGACAAAACGACTTACTGCAATGCACACAAATTGAAGCGGTAAGAATATGCAATCGTCTACTATGATATAGGCATGTATATGCATTACACATACATATATCATACAAAGCACTGTAGGAAATGAACAACGCAAATCAAAATAACACTCGCAATACTACACCTTCAACATAACAACAAGCACAAGAAAGAAAATACCACACAACATTATGTTAATATTGGCCTCAAGTCTATCAAAACGATGGCATATCTCGACCATTTCAGTACCCCCATCATAATTGTCTACTATAGAACAATGCCGTGTCTAGTGGTCATTTCATCCTCCCACACCCAGAATTAGCAACCGTCTGGCCCGTCCTACAATTCAATAAGAGAACTGTTTTGTAACATCTCATGAACGATTTGAACCAACCCGAAATAAGGTGACTCACCGAGTGAAAGGGGCACTTGTAGTAGTGCCATCCTGGATTTGGGGCCATTTGTGAGGTCTTACGTCTCACAACCATGTTGCACTTGGGCAAATCACTATAGGTGCCGATAAAGAGGCGTTGAGTTGGCTCATCTCCACGTCTGGGGGAGGGATGACCAAACCAAGGTTGAGAGAATGGGGAGAAGTACTTCAAGACGTGAAGGAGTGCTGTAAAATGTCTTCCTTTTGTAGCCTCAAGTGCGAGGGCAAAATGGTCTTTTCACATCCCTAATGGAAGACAGATAACGATCAGTACTAGACGAGACGAGACAATTTTCCGCAGTGACTATACCAGATAGGACAGCTTTGCTTAGTGACAAGACCAAAGGGGAGTAGCTTTCTATAGTGACAAGACCAAAGGGACACCTTTACACAATGACAAGACCAAAGGAGCAGCTTTATGCAGTAACAAGACCAAAGAGGATAACTTTCTGCAGTGATAAGACCAAAGGGAGCAACATTTTGCAGTGACAAGACCAAATAGGCCCTTCATAATATACAAAAATCACAAACGGACCAACCTACCTTGTTTGCCCTTTTATTTCCAAAAAAAACACTAAACCTACAAACAAGATTTTGTACATGTATTACATACAAAAATTGCTCTTTATTCCTCTGTAATTATTCTATCGGATCAATCCAAAAATATTACTATATTTTTAATTAGCGAACCGGTGCGTGACTTGTCAATGTATCGGCCAACAATTGAACGAAGTTATATTGCTGTAATTTCCAATAAAAATACATTATTTCAAAAAAATGTGCTACGGTATTTCCGAGTGAGTGGGGGCCAAATATGGCCAGATTTTGAGACCAGTCGATATAGGGTTGCAGCTCTTCGGCTTGCATACGTGAAATGGACTACAGCGCGTGGCTTGGTAGCGGCGTCAACAAAGTGGGTCCCTTGAGCTAAGGAGTGGGCCCACATGACACATAAATCTTGCCAACATCGTAGCTTCCTCATGTAAGCTTCGAATACAATAATGTATTCATTTTGATCGGCTCGACGTTATCTTCGCAATGATACTGTTGTGGTTACCGACCAAACAGAGAGAGAGTATGGTAGTGGAGAGTTAGGTGAGCAAGTGCTTAGGGTTTCCCCCATAGCCTGTGTTGTATATATATATATCCACATGTGGAGTGCTTTTACAATTATACCCTTACACTCAAGCATCTCTTTCAGGGGCATTTACGTCATTACACATATCCCATTTTGGGCCTTATAACCCTCTAGCAGGTCGGCTGGGCTTAGGTGGGGGCCACCCCTACAACAGGAGCCTCTCATGGTGACGGGCTTCACGGGCCGAAGCCATGTTGTCGAGCCATTTGGCCCCCTCCGTCCCTGCGGCCTATGAATTTCTGAATTGCTTGGTGGGTTGATTGCTTGGTATAATCTGTGCGTCTCCACGGGGGTACGGCGCTAGGCGGATTGCCGAGGTCGTCCTCACCCTCAGGGCCCCTTGGTAGCGAGGCCGAAGTCGAAGCCGCAGTGAAGGCGTGTGCTTGTTGCGGAGTCGAAGGTGTTGGCGAAGTTAAAAGATGTTGGCGGAGTCGAAGTGGGAGGTGTCGGCGGGGTTGAGGTAGAGGCGGAGACAGATCTCGCGCCGCGGATTCTCCTGGGCGCGAGGTGGGTGAGGCCCCCACGCCTAACCTCGGGTGGTCGAGTAGGGTAAGGGGCTCCGCCTGGTCTGATGTCAGCTTGGCCAGGCAACTCCACGGTCCGGTAGTGTGTCTTAATGGTAGCGAGAATCGCGCCAGCCCCTGAGTTGCTAGGAGCAGGCTGCTGCCGCCGTACGCACTGTCCCGATAGGAGGATACACGCGGCGGGTTGCGATTGGCGCGTCGTGGGCTGTCAGTAGTCGCACGACCGTGGCCTCTCGCCCCTTCCCCATAGGGGAGGGACGCGTGGCGGGATGCTATCAGTGCGTCGTGCGCTGTTTGCCCACCTACCGCTGCGCGCCCCCCAGCTGTCAGCGGTTGCACTTCCCGATCGTGGGTAGCCGAACCGCTGGGCTCCCGCCGGTTGCGGGGAGGTGAGGGGGCTTTATAATGCGTCGCCACCGGCATTGGAACGCTCTTCCTTGCTGGTCGCTTAGCCCTGCCTTCTTTGCTCTGCTACTAGCGCAATTCGCCCCTGCTCTTGCTCTTTAGCGCCCCACCTCGGAGAAAGATGGCTTGCCACGACGACCCCGCCCGTCGGCTCAGCGGTAGCACCTCGTCCAGCCGGCGCGGCTTGTCGTCTCCCCCGGCAGAGTATGCTCTGGTAGTGCGAGGGCCAGCGCAACTCAACAAACAGTGGGATGCTATGGAGAACTCGGGAGGCCGCTGCTCCCATATGTTGGGACGGAGTCGCGTCACTAAGGAGATGCTCCAGAGACTTGTCTGGGAGAGGAAGCTGGAGGAGCGTGATGGGGCTCGTCTGCCCGGTCCCAATGAGACGGAACCGCACCCGACGAAGACGGAGGCGATTGTCTTCGCTGCATTCTTTAATGCCGGGCTCCGGATGCCTTCGACGGTCTTCGTCGGCGAAGTCCTGCAGATTTACGGGTTGGAGCTAGCGCAGCTGACCCCCAATGCGATAGTTCGCTTGGTGGTCTTTACTTGGGCGGCGCGAACAGAAGGTCACCGACCCAGTGCGAGCCTGTTCGCCATTCTGCACGATGGGCGCTGCCAGTTTAAGAAAGTCGAAGGAGGAGCAGTATCGAACTTCGGCAGCGTCAACTTCGTGCTGAGGAAGCCATGCGCGGGGCTCTTCCCTGCGTTGGCTACACGAGGGAAGTGGGAGTCCGGCTGGATGCGCCGGTGGTTTTATTACACGTGACGAGTACGAGCGGTCTATTGTGTCGGGGACAGCCGATATCGTTCAACAGCTCGCCAGACGTGAAGCCGAAGGGCGACGACGCACAGAAGGCGCGGAGGCTTGCCGGTGTCACCCGTCGGTTTAACATGCGTGACCTCGTGGAAGAGTTCACCATGTACAGGGTGGCACCCCTCTCCGGCCGGTGGAAGTACGAGCGACGAGGCAGTACCCGGAAGGACGGCGTCCATCCGATAGTATCATGCCTTCTAAAACCCTCCGCTCCATGTAAGTTCTCCCGCCTTGGGCCACGCGCCCACTCACGTAGTCGCGTGGCCTTTTATGAATGGCCTACTTTTGTTGCGCTCCTCGGGCCATACACGTCCAAGGAGCACAAGCTGCGCGAGGCCGCGACCGCTTCAGCGAACTAGGGGCGGATAAACCGGGTGTGCGAGATCCTGGGGATTCCCGTACCTAAGCGCACGGTGCCGACGGAGGTCCCCAGCCGTCGCGACAGCGACAGCCAAGTGGGAACGCTACCCTCTCGGCGCAGGGCCCGATTTGTCGTCATCGCATCCAGCCCGTCGGCTGTGTCACCAGCCGGTACCGTCGAGACGGGGGGGCACGGCCAACGCTGGGTCCGAACCCGCCGGCTCAGGGGTGCATGCTGCCCCTGACGAGGGGGCCTTAGGCGACGGCGAGGCGGCGGGCCCCAGTGTCGCTGCCCCTGAAGATGGAATCTTGTCGTTTGCGATGGCCACCAGGGATTTGCCACCCTTGCCAGCTGTTGCGGCTACTGGAGCGGCTGAGGAAGTGTCGCCCGCATCTCCGAGGGCGAAGCGTCCCCGGGTGCAGTCGCCTCCACGTTCGAGGGGACGATTCAACATGGCAGGCCCAGTCACCAGGATCCTAGCGCCCGACGGGGAAGCTGTGGAGGCTGAAGAAGAAGTCGCTCCTCGGGGCGGTGAAGCCCCTGTACCTTGGGTGGAGTTTGAGCGGGCCCCTCCCCGCGCCGCAGTGGAGGGTGTCGAAGGTAGGTGTGATTCCTTTTCCTCCCATGACTTCGCAAAACTCTCTCCAATTTGCTCGCTCATTCCATCGTCGACATCAGGCGAGACGAGGTCTCCTGGACGCGATGAAGCATCGAGCAACGGGGGTGTGCGTGAAGTCTCCGAGCTTGTTGTGCAGGGCGCGGCGCAGGTGTTTGTTGCTGCCGAAGCCGCCGGCGCAGAGGGGCCGAGGCCTGTCGTCTCCGATCTCATCCCTCGATCGGAGATGCTTCGCATTCTTAATGAGGCCGCGGAGCGCGTCGGCGGCAGCTTGGATCGACAGGTGTTGTCTACGTACGGGGGAGATCTTCTGGTGCTCGCGCTGGGTACCTCGGAGATAAGGGTAAGTAGCTAGATTTGCGGCCTTCGCCGCTGCCGGGTGTATTTCTAACTCCTGCAGTTTCTTCCAGACTCTTGTTCTCAGCCAAGCCCTGGAGGAGACCCGTGTCCGCGAGCGAAGGGTCTTTGGAGGGCGAACCGTCTTTGCGAGCGTGGCTCATGCGCCGCAGGATGAGCGCATTCGTGGGCTGGAGGCTGAAAACGCGAGGGTAGTTTCCCACGCGGAGGACGCCGTGGCGGCGGCGCAACGCGCCACGGAGGAAGCCCGGCACGCCGTGGCGGAGGAGCGCACCGCCTTTCTTCAGCAGATCTCTGCGCTGGAGGAGGAGAAGACCCAGCTCGCCGCATCCCTTGAGGAGAGGAACCGGACCTTTGATGATGCGTCCATGTCAGCGTGGAGGGCGATGGAGTCTTTGGGGCAGGCCGCCGGGACCTTTCCGTTGACGTGCCCGATGTCACGCATGGCCCTGAGGATCTGTCTGAGACGCTCAAGCGAATTGAAGAGGGTTCGAGCCTCGCCCTCCGCAGTGCCAAATCCTTCAACGAGCACTGCGGTTTCATCAGTGCCTGCCTCACCTTCGCCATGCTCCACACCCATGGGTGTAGGCACGTCAACGAGCTGGCGAACCCTCAGCTGGATCTTCTTGCCAGGCCCGAGGCGATGTCCAACGCCATCCGCTTCATCCAGCCCGGCCTCCGGACTTTCCACAGTCGGATCTGGGGTTACGTCGGGGAAGACGCAGCCAAGGTCGCACTGCAGCGAACGCTGCATCAGGAAGGGGACTTCCTCCAGTGGCTCGAGGAAGTTCCTCGGTGGAACGAAGGCGACACAAACCCGTAGGTGTGATGTCGGGGTTGGGTGTGTGTTGTGTCATGTACGCTTATCTGTACGGTTGCCTTGCAACCTTCTCTTTATATAAATGAAGCAACACTTGCCCAATCTTCTTGTCGGTGCCTACCGCTCTGCTCTGGGCAATTGTGTCATGTAGGGTTCAGTTTTCGACGCTCGGCTTCGCTCCGCTTATCGATAGCAGTGGCCGAAGTAGACGCGCGAGCGCTCCGTCCCCTACCTTTCGACCACCTAGTCGAAGTAGACACGCGAGGACGTGCACCCTGCGGTGTGGACTCCTGGCACCAGCCTCCACGCACCTAGCGAGATCCTGCTCGCTGAAGATAGTGATGACACCCCGCAGGCCCGGGAGCTTCATACACAAGAAGGCATGGTGCGGGACCGCCCCAAAGGAGTTGATGGCGGGTCGATCGAGTATGGCGTTGTACGGGTGCGAGATGTCTACAACGTCGAAGACAACATCTTCACTCCTGGCATTGTCACCTTGACAAAAGGAGACTCGGAGACACACCTGACCCAAGGCCTTCAGCGGCTGGCCCCCGAAACCTTGAAGCGGGGCCCCCGATGGCCCCAAGCGGCCCCTAGGGATTCCCATACGGTCGAGGGCCCCCGCCACCAGGATGTTCGCGGAGCTGCCTCCGTCGATGAGGAAACGCCTGACCTCGCAGTCTGCAATGTCAGCCTGAATGACCAAGGCATCTTGGTGGGGGAACTCCACGCCCTGAGCATCGGCTGGCGTGAAGGTAATGTTGCAGTGCAGCGTCCCAGAAGCGGTTGCATCGAGGAGGTTCCCGGCGAGGAGCCTTCAGAGATGATGCTAACGATGCGATGTTGGCCCCCCTCCATGGCTGCATCTTGCGGGGGGCTTCCCTGCAGCCACTGCACGTGGGCCACGGCGGGGGGCCACGCCTCCAAGGCTCAGGTCCTGGTGATTACTTGCCGCAGCTCCATGACTGCGGTGCATGCTCGTGTGATGTGATCACCGTAGCCGTGTACTTCGTACCTCCTGCCGTAGTCTAGGATTTCCTGCTCCGCGCGCGGCCTCTCATCGCGACCGCCTCCGCGCCCCCATTTCTGGCCTCCCCGGCCCTTCCCACGCGGGGTGGGGGTAGGTTCATAGGGGGCGTCCTCTATGCCGAGGACGTGGCGAGCCTTTTGGGACCTGCGCTGATTACGCTGGAGCTTGTACCTACCGCTTGACGGGCTCTCATGCCCCCGGCATCACTGCGTTCAGGGGCGTCCCTCGCGGACTCGTGCCTATGTTTCCTTGTCAGGGAGTCATTCCCCGAGCTTCCTTTTCGCAACCACCGCTCTACCGGAATGGGGCTGGAGTCGTCGCCTTCGCGTCTTCGCGCATCCTCCTCCGCCCGCGCATAATCTTCCATCTTGTCAAAGAGCTTCGCCACCGTCTTGATTGGCTTTCGCGTGTTGTATTCGGCCAGCGGCCCCGGGCAAAGACCCTGTACTGCTGCGTTGATAATGGTTGTCTCATTGACATCCTTGACCTGGCAGCGTACCTTCGTGAAGCGCTTGAAATATTCCCGAAGCTTCTCTGAGGGTTTCTGCTTGACCGCGAAGAGCTGATCCGCATCAAGGCGCTCGACGTAGTTCCCCTGAAAGTTATTGTAGAGCCGATCACGGATCTGCTCCCACGCGTAGACGGAGTTTGGCTCGATGGTGAAAAACCAAGAGAGCGCCACTCCTTGCAACGCGAGGGGAGCCCCTTCGCCATCGTGGTGTCATCTCCGCCGGCAGCTTCAATGCGGTCTGTACACGCGTATGAACTCCCGAGGGTCTGTGCCGCCTGTGTACGACTCGATGGCGCTGGGGAACTTAAAATCGTCTGGCCACGCTGCCTGCTGCAAGCTTGCAGAAAGCGGGGATTCAAGGTCCACGCGTCGCGGCGGGACGCGACTGGACATGGGGGGATCACGGCTGTCCGCCCGCTCTGGCGCGGGCTCCGGCGCGACCGTCGGCGGGGTTTGCTGACTTTGAGCCTCTTGCATATTGCGCACGACCCCGCGGAGATCCACCAACTCCTGCTGGAACGTACTAAGAGCCGCCAACAGGGCGTTCTCCACTGTAGCCGTGGCCGGGGGCACCGGCGCACCTGATTGCGCGGCCGGAACCGCGGCGATCACGGTTTGCACCCCTGGGTTACCTGCCGTGGTGGCGTGGTGGACTCTGGAATCGCTGACGGTGCCGCGTTGCCGCCGGAACCGCTTGCCGTTGCCGCACCGGGCGTGATGGCGGCGACCGTGGAAGCGGTGGCAGGGTCGACCGTCATGGTGTGCACGCCGGTGTTTGTCACCGCCACGCCCACGTCGCCACCCACACCGGCGGTTGCCGACGCTGAAGCCCTAGCGTTGGCACGAGCCTCCATCGCGCCCGCCTTTTTCTTCTTGGACGCCGACGATGAAGCTTTCTTCGGTGCCATCCTTCTTCGGATCTTGAGGCTTGCTCTTGTCCTCCCCACGGACGACGCCAACTATTGTGGTTACCGACCAAACAGAGAGAGAGTATGGTAGTGGAGAGTTAGGTGAGCAAGTGCTTAGGGTTTCCCCCGTGGCCTGTGTTGTATATATATCCCACATGGGGAATGCTTTTACAATTATGCCCTTACACTCAAGCATCCCTTTCAGGGGCATTTACGTCATTACACATATCCTATTTTGGGCCTTACAACCCTCTAGCAAGCCGGCTGGGCTTAGATGGGGGCCACCCCTACAACAGGTACCATTTATGTGATATGCAAACGCATCTTCACTTTAGACTTAGATCAAGTATATGCCTGTATATAATTAAATAAAATAGAAGCTCTACATCTCTAAATATAATAAATAAATACCCAAATAAATTAGAGTTCACCTGGCATTATTTAATGTGGCTCAATAATTCTTTCCTATCAGATAATATATTTACTGAAAAGCGCTAAGTATGTCTGTAACTGCATCATCCTCCTCTTCTTCAAGAAAAGTCGTCCTAGGCTTTTGGTAACCTGAAAATATGTTAAGTAAAGAAGACAACGTATATACATAGCATACATAAGTATCATCCATTGTTTTATTGTTTCATATGTTTTGCACAGTGTATTTAGTATAATAGCCATCAGACGTATAAGGTGTATATGTTAAACCAGTACTTATATATCTCAATTTATTCACATCATTTAACCTCACGTTAAGAAAAGTCATCCGTGGTTTTTGTAAGCTTGCATACTGGACAGCATATATCACATCGTTCTAATATGTGTGAGAAAAATTTTAGTGACTTCCATGCTTCAACTATGATACTCTGATTAATTAAACATGGCTCAAAAGTTGGTTTGTCTAAAGCATGTAAATTTAATTAAGCAAGCTTGTCACAGATAATGCATATTCGATAAACATGAAACTTCTACTCTACACCGTAATCTTCAATCAAATTGAATTTATATGTGTAGCAGTAGGTACTAACTAGTGAAATTTGGCATGCAATTTTAGAAACCTTCTTAATCACACTATATAGTTCTACAGGTTTATCGAATATGATATAACATAAAAAATCATCAAGAGATATTCTTCTAAGAACTTCCTTATAATTACTCAATTATACATTATGTAAATTAAGCACTTTAAATTCTAAATGTGGAATTTCTAATTGGGCACAAGAGCTCTCACTTTTACTCACCTTTTCTTGATTAATTACTAAGTTATCACTATTATTATTAGAGCTGAGGAAAATTGAACTAAGATAGATGATTAGGGTGTAAGGACGAAGAGACTGACTAGAGGGGGGTATGGACGGTTTTTAAATTCTTTTGGCTAAACTGATTTTATATGTGGAAGAGTAAATCAAATTAGTTTTTTACAATTAAGTCCTAAATCAGTTAGACTCAACTAAGTGCACCAACATCCTACAACTAGATCAAATTTTGCAATCCTAGGGTATGCAAGAATGTAAATAAGTACAAGAGAGCAAACCACAATGGCACAATTATCTTTTTACTATAGTGGTCTTCCCTAATCCACATTGAGGTAAATCCAAATAAATTGGACCAGCTCTACGAATTAAGGCAAACACCTCAAATTGGACCGGCCCTGAGATGATGAGTATCAAACCACTCACAAGTCATCGGGTCTTCTCACAATCTCTTTGAGAAGATCACCAGCACAACTCCTCCAAGCCATCTAGATGCTAACAAACATCAAGAGTAAAAAATTCAGAGACTCTCACTTGAACAAATCAAGTGTCAAAACTCAATGGATACTCAATCCATCACCAAGTGCAACACATGCACAAGGATTTGCCTCTCCAAGCTCCTTAAGTGCAACACATTCAAACAAGAGGTGAGCGGGCTTGCTCTTAGCTCAAGGAAATGAAACAAGGCACTAGCAACCTTGTTCAACCAGCCACTACACTAAGAAAGTAGTTATTGGAACAATATTCCAAGAAAAATAGTATGGATTGGTATGACCGCCAACTAGTGGTCAGTCGGATCGGCCTACACTGTAATGGCTAGAAAACTAGCCATTACAAATGCTGCCGGTCAGACCACCCACACAGGTGCCAGCCAGCCCAGCCATATAGAGCCGGTTAGACCACGAAAAAATCCAGAGGGAGCCGAAAACATGCTCTCTGCAAAATATTAGTCCCATAATTTCATTTGCATTAATTACCAAAACTCACTATTAATACATAATGGGGGGTCTATATTCTTCACCGAGTTTGTAGGAACTTTTTAGAAACTACGTGAAATGGCTAGTTTTCAAATGGAGAGGCAACATAAGTGGACCTTGGGCATTCAAAATAGCTCTCTTAAGACTCCAAAATAGTGACTTGCATATTGGGCAGTTCAAGGACACTCACGAGTATCAAGTTGAGATCTCGATAGTGTGAGAGAGTAGATTAGGCCTAGTTGTTTGCATCATTCCTAGTTGATTGACCTTGCTGGATACAACTTCCAAGTGACCTCTTTGGCACAATACTCTTGAAGTTCGGTAATTCCTAAATGGTTTGGAAGCGTGCTCTTATTGACCTTCTAAGGAGGAGCTTGTGGAAGGTACCAGCAAGATTGTGAAGGTTCAGAGTCCACCTATCCAGAGAGGAGAAGGGCTACCATGAGTTGATTGCTTAAATCTTTGTGTGGATTCCAATAGGAGCTAGACTCTAGCGCGAGTGCTCCAATGAGAAGTAGGGAAGATCACCGAATCTCTGAGATCTCGCTAAAAGATTGATTGTCTTTTGTCCCTTTTACATTTCTGCATTTGAATTGTTGTTCTTTCAATTCCTAGACCACTAAACTTGTGTAGGATTGAAACTTCCATAGCAAATTTCACTAGACTTGCGTAGGAGTTATGTGAACACACTAGCAAGCCTTAGTCACATAGATTGAGATTAGAGATTAGGTTTAGGTTTTTAAATTGCTTAATTTTGCTATTGTTCGGAAAAGATTCCCAATTCACCCTCTTCCTTTTTGGGCATCCGATTCACTTCTTTCGTCTATTGGAAAACACAGTTATGTGAAACTTAACACATCATCTGGTGACTAATATGCAGAATAGAATAGATCAATCCTATGTGTTTTCCTTTTTCTATACTTTCATTTTTCAAGGTTGAGTTCCAACTTAGAAAATTTTCTGCCTCTCTGACTACCTAACACAATTCCTTCTGTATCAACTAAATTAATTCCTTCTGTAACCCTTGGAGGTTTATAAAGCTTTAATTCCTTCTGTAACCCTTGGAGGTTTATAAAGCCAAGGATGATGGATGGGTAAGACTGAAAGTAGGGTAAATAGCTATTTGCCATGAAGTATGCTAATATAAAAATTATACAACTATAACAAATGAGTTTCTTCCTTTAAAAAAAAGAATAATGCCTTTTGTTTTTCCAAAAGCTTTAAAATGCAGTTGGACCTATGTGTATGACTACGGATTGAGCTTACTAAAGAAATAAAACCAAAAGAACCATATTTGAGTTGGCTTAAACAAACCTGGCACGAATCAGTTTTAATGTTAAAACCTTCTGGACATATAATTGAAAAAATTGATTCTCTTTTCCTAACAAAAAAAAGAGGAAGAGAGAGATTCACTGAGTATCACCAGCCTAAATTTCCTATCAAAATATTGTTCATCAGCACAACCTTCCAACTCCACTTGTTAACTAATTTCACACCAAAGCCTCATGCACATCGCATATCAACACTCGCTTGCCTTCTAGAATGGCCCAAGACCACTTGAAAAACAAGGAAAACAAACCAGACAAACTTCCATCTCTTCCTTTCTACAAAATGATTTTCTTGATAACCTCTAGAAGGCTTGGCTACTCCTGTATTTGTGGTAATGGTGGCTCTCATGACACGCATAAACTAACCTAGGAACGAGAAATCTATTAGTGTTGCAATGTTTGACTAAGGTCATCTAGTAGAAAGTGACAGTTATTACTTATACAACGGATCATCTAGTAGAGTGACAACGATGAGAAATAAAACAAATCAATAGTCCATGTTTATCTAATTTTGTTATTTTTCGTAATTTTTTTATTCTCAGGTTGAGTTTGACTTCAAATTTTCTATCCCTCAAGGCTCAAAACTAATTGCTTCTGCAGCCCTTGGAAGTCTCTAAAGGCCAGGATAAAAGATGGACTTAAGGTTAAAGCTAGGGCTCGATGGTTACTTGCCATGTAAATATAAAACCAAAATCATGCAATTATAAACATACGGATTTTCTCTTTTTTCTCTACTAATATAAAAGGAGAGTTTGTCCGTTCACCACCCCTCCCATCCCCACCTTGTTTCCATCGAGCGCACTCACAAGAGAAAACCAGCTGTCAAGAAAACCATAGAAACCAATGCGCACTGAAAGATAGACGCGCCGTCCGTCTCTCCCCCGGTTCGCTCACCCAACCAGTCCTTAACCAATGCCCCGAACCCAGCCGCACGCCATCCGCCACTCCCCTTCCCTACCTCTAGCCGCCACCCCGATCGCCATCCGCCCCTACCCTTCCCCACCTCCAACTGCACACCGTCTAAAGGTAGTTAGCTGCTCTAAAATAGTGCCTATCCAACTTATCTCATCATATTTTGGTTTTTTCTAACCCTAATGCCGTTCTTTGCCTTTTCTATTTGATAGGTTTGTGAACACATACACACAGAGAGATGTATTAGATCTCAGTACATATGATGGTGTTCATCATGTTCGACAAATACTTATTCATGGTACGATTTTGGATTACGTTTGCTTAAATGTATCATCATCTTTTAGTACTCCGTTGCAATATACGGACACCTTAGGGCGTCTCCAACAGCTGGCTATTTAGTTAGCTAGATCTGATGTGGCAAGGAAAAAGTAGGAGAGAGAGTAGTCACTAGCGACGAGCAAATAGCTGATCTATTTCACGTAGTCCAAGAACATGAGAGAGGAGCATGTGGGTCCAACAGTATAAAATAGTCTTTGCTTTTGTCTCTCACCTCCACGTCAGCTGACTATATACCTAGTACTAGCTATTACCATTGCGGACGCCCTTACTAGTTAAAAAACAAGTTTGCTATGTTCTAGGAAAAACAGATCATTTAAGAAAGGCTTTACAATGCCATGAATGAACATGGGTTAAGCTTTCTTAAGAAACAAAACCAGTAACCCCATACATATTTGAGCTTGCTTCAATTAAGCGGGTGTGCTCATTTAGACTTAAATTTGTGGCTTTTGGCTTTTTTACTATAGCTGCTGGTAGTTTTCAGCATAATTAAATTTTAAAATAGATAAATAGGCTATCCCATCACAAACAATACAAATAAATACGAAAAAACAAAAAAGCCCAAAAGGTCATAAAAAGATGAAATTAAGAAGTTAGACGTCAAAATACAAAAAACAAAGCCCAAATGAGTGGTACCGTACATGCCACAAATCAATTTGAACTCTAAAGCCATCCAAACAAATCATCAGGCCCCGTTTGGTAGAGCTCTAGTTTTAGAAAATCTATAGATTTCCTAGAGCTGGTTATCTGTAGCTCTAGAAAATTCTGGATCTAGAGTTGCAGATATGTTAAATGCATTTACATGACTTATTTTATTTATATTATATATTAAATAAAAAATATTTAAATTACTTTAATTTAGTCAACAAACTACAGATCCAGCATAGATCTCGGAGCTAGAGTTGTGCCAAACGAGGCCAGTAACCCTTTTTCCTTTTAGATCCTTTTCTTTTAATGCCAGAACCCAGAATGGCGGTAAGTGTTGGCCACTTAACCAGACCTTATTTGTCCACAACCTATCGGTTCCTACGCTTAAGAGCAAGTACAATAGTATAGCTAACTAGTGGCTATAATACTTATCTATTTTATCTATAGCCTTCAAAAAAATAGTTCATACAATAAAGTAGCTATTACAATAGCTATTTGGCCCCACGTGTAAGAGAATGAAATGCATATTTTTACGTGCTATAGCTAGCTGTAATTTAGTAGCCAGCTTCCTTCTCTCTCTTTCTTTCTCTCTCTGTCACGTAAGATTTGGTTGATATTATATTTGCTATAATCTACTAACTAAGTTTTATTGTACCTGCTCTAATATATCTTGCACCAGACCCACATATCATGGCTACGTAAGCTTATTTCAGCAAAAATCGCATCAACATTTGTTTACTCCAGACATTCTCGAAGACCGAGAACCACTCTAGAAAAGCAAAATAAATAAATAAAAAAAACGCCCCCCAACCACCCGCCGAGCCACCTCTCGTCTCACGAGGAGTCGTCCGCATCCCACCACCCCATCCCAAATGTGCCGTCCAGCCAGCATGCGTGTTCCCGCTGTATTAACTGCCTCCCGGGCGCCGTCACCGTCGCGGCAATAAAAGCAGCCCTCCAACGAAGTAAACGTTGGAAAATCTGTATCTAGATCTGAATCCTTAGTCTATAGTAAATATCTCATCACTACTATATATATATATATACACACACACACGAGATTCTATTGACTATCATTGATATCTTTGTAAAAAAACAGTAATAAAAAAAGGCAGGAGTTCTTTTCCTATTTTTTTATGTGCTCAATCTATTATTTACATTACTTATGTTGTGCTTGATCCATCTCTTTTGCATAGGAGAAATTGATCAAACTAGATTCACCAGCGATGGTTTCTCAACATGTTATCAGCACGAATCACTCTGGTGGATTGCAAGGTAATCATTCACAGATTAATTTACCTATCTAGATCGGTTTAATTCTGTAAATTTCTCTTTTTAGATTATTTTCTATTGTGCAAATCCACTCTAATCTATCGTGAGCAAACTTGAAGCCACCGCCATAATATCCATCAGTATATTACATGAAAGAGTATATCTTAATTGAACTGTAGATTGAAAAGAAGAAGAAAATTCGCATGCGACCGAACGCGTCGACGGCCGCCACGCCGTGCGCATCGCTTGAACGCGACCGTGCCGCTGGCCTGCCGACGCACCGCCCGAGCCACCGGCCCGCCACGGCGTGCGGCACTGCCGCCCCACCACGATGAGCTGCCATCGCGCCGCTCGAGGCACCAGCAGCCGCCCATTTCCGATCGAGGCCCGCACGACCACCGGCTCCCAGCTGCCGTACGCCTCGCACAAGCACCGATGCAGGCCGAGTGAAGCCAAATGCCATCTCTTGGCCCTTGGCGGACCGCCATGCGCTGCTGCTGGCCTAAACATTGCACGTCGCTGATGGCCCGAGCCCTGCCGCTGCACGCTGCTCCTGCCCCGAAGCCGTGCGGGTGTAGCCCAGCGCAGTCCGAGGCTGACAATGCGGCGGCGGCTGGCTGCGCCGTCGTGCGCATCGGTGTCGCCCCCTCATGGCCATCGCCGCACGCATGAGGCATGAGCATCGTTCAGCCAGATGGGCAGCACCGTGTCATCGGCCTCGGATCGCGATGGGCTGCCCTCACATGGGCTCCCCACCGGTGCTGCCTCGCACGAACTCGCACCGCGCTCGCCGCCCCGGCCGCACCACGTCGCCGGCCTTTTCCCCCACACGCACCGCATGTGGTGAACAGGGGTAGGTTTCCCCTACCCCTCCCTCTTTGAGTCGGCCAAATGGGCTAGAGCGAGCCGAAGCAACGGACCTAGCTCGAGAAGGGGAAAGAAACAAGGGGAAAGGTGGGCCGGTGTCCATATTTTTACAAATGAGCCCTCAAGAAATTAGAAAATTGCGCAAAAATGTTCTCAGAATTGAAAATTAGTGGACTGAAAATTCATATTATACCATAAAAGGACATCGGGAATTCAAATTTTGAATTGTTTTTAATATTTGAAGCATGTTTAGCACTGTAGGATCAGAAATGGCAACAGAGGGGGGTGAATGGTGCCTCTTTAAAAAGCCGCCCCCAAGTATCCACAAATGAATCTCCTCTCTGATAGCTATGAAAAACTATGAAGAGGGAAATTCATGCTCTGGAAACACATGCTGACCAGACACGAGAAAGAAGCGAAGAAAGACAAATCACAGAAGAGAGGCAGCAAATAACAAGCGATCGCCAGGGGCGATCGGACCGCAGCCTTGAGGCGGTGAAGGCGCAACTCGGCGTCGGTCGACCGATGTTCTTTGGCCGGCTCGACCGCTTCACTGGCGGTCTAATCGCTTCAACCTGGGCGGTCTAACCGCCATGTGCTCTGGTCGACCGCCTCGGCGGCCGGTCTGGTGGGCTCGTCGACCGCCATTGAGTGGCGATCGACCGCCCCGATTCGAGCAGAGCAAAAATTCAGCAAGCACTGATTGAAAAACTCAGAACTCACGAAGCTCACTTAAAGTAGTGGTTTGATCAATTCTTGCTGCTTTCCTTGAGTCAATAGATCATGACTTCAAACCAAATAGCAAACAACCCTCAGAAAACAAGAGAAAGCAAACTTAGATCAAATAAAGGGTGAAAATAGACTTTGTCACGAAACAATCAGCAGAGTGAGCCAAGATCCAAATTACTTGAGGATACCTCATCTTTTAAGACTGAAACTCTGAACTTCAATGAGATATGATCTCACACATGGAATGCACAAGTTTGAGACCAACTTTTGAAGTGGAATCAAAAGAGTCCATCATCCGCTGACATAAAACCCTAGAAGAGCAAGAACAGAGGAATTCCAGTGAAGCACTGAGTAATGACATAAATCATTGAATCCTTCATTTTCCCTTGGGAGTGGAATGGCCAAATGGTCTAGAGTATTTTCCCCATCACAGAGCATCTCATTTTACAACTGAAAACTCAAGAATCCATCTCTAGAACACAAGAACTGAAGAGAACAGGGAAACCAGCCAAAACACAGAAAAGAGAACAGGGAGCCAAAACATCTCAAGCATAACATTTCTCATATTGATATTGAGGAAGAGAGATGAATGATTAGACTTTAATTGTTATTTATTTAATTTGTGGAAGGAATAAGCTAGATTTTGCATGATATGTTCTAATATTTGAAGTATTTTATTTATATGTTGATCATCTTCTACTACATATTAATAAAGTACTTTATATTAGAACGCGTGTGGCGCTCTATGAAGGAAGTATGCTTAGCTGACAGCGGTACAATAAATACCATATTGAGAGAGACAAAATTCTTTCAGTCGATTAGCAAGAATGCTAGCAACCTTACAACAATCATCGTTAGTGATGTTTGTATAATAGGCTCAAAAAGAGCCACAATTATACTTTGAATGGGCATAATTTTGGTCATTGAAGAAGCCTTATTATACCGAGAATCAACTAGAACTCTCCTAAGTTTCAAGGATATTCGTGCTAATGGCTTCCATGTTGAGACTGAAAAAGAGTATGGTAAGGAATATCTGCTCATTACGAAGCGGGAAGTAAATAGAAAAGATTATTAGAAAGACTTTCTTCATTTGAGACTGAGCTTTACTACACTAATATTAAGACACCCGCAACCTATATTACCCTGAAAACAATATTTAGAAGCTCTGAACTCGTCTATCTCTGACATGATAGACTAGGTCACCCATGTATTAGGATGATGAAAAATATAATTAACAATTCACAGGGACATAATATCGATGTAAAGAATTTTTCGAATCAAGATGATTTTATGTGCCCCGCATGTATGTTTATTATCTACGAGAAATCATACTTTCGCAAAACTGATCTCGCAGATAATTCAAATTAAAAATAATTTCCCTAATCATCATATAAAATCCATCAGAATGGACAACACTGAAGATTACTTCAAAGGCATTTGATGATTATTGCATGGCAATGGGAATTAAAGTTGAGCATTCCGTACCGCATGTCCACATCCAGAATGGACTAGCAGAAGAATTAATTAAGAGAATTAAATTTATTACCCGATCACTTTTGCATAATTGTAATTTACCAACTATATATTGGGGACATGTAGACCTGCACGCAGCAACTCTCATCAACTTTAGACCATTAGCATATAACATCTATTCATCAATGCAACTAGCACAAGGGTCGGCACCGAAAATTTATCATTTTCGCAGGTTTGGGTGCAAGGTTTATGTATCTATACCCCCCTCACAATGTACAACAATGGACTCTCTCAAAAAGTCTAGGATATACGTTAGTTATGAGACAGCATCTATAATTAGGTATTTGGACCCATAACAAGAGATTTGCGTACTGCTCGTTTTACTCATAGTATATTTGATGAGGATAGTTTCCTGATATTTGGAGGAGGAAATCAACCTCTTGTTGAAAAATGTCAAAAAATTGCGTGGCAAGCCACATAAATCCATACATATGTCCCACGCGCTAGTGAAACAAATAGAGAAGTCCAGAAAATTATTGACTTACAATCATTAGCAAACCAACTGTTGGACCACTTTATTGATTTAAAGAGCGTGACCAAGTCGCATGTGTTAGCACACAATGCACCGAAGAGGGTTGAAATACCAAAGAAAGTTGAAGATATCCCTAATCCCATCCAGAGGTCTCAGAATAAAAGGATGAGAACTTTGGCCCCTCAAATCCCAAGTAACCAGAGATGCCTGGTGAAAAAGGATAAGAATGACCTAACACAGCCAATCATTGAAGTTTCCCAAAACTAGAAGGAGAGCTGGTTAAGACCTGGCACCAGTATGGCAACTTCAGAAAAGGGCATATCGGATCTGAACATTCCCATGGAGAGAGAAATCAGTTGGATGTGTGCATACATATCGGAGTTGAAAAACTAAATGGACTTGCCCCCGCAACTAGGAGTTGTGATCAAGTAGAAGCACTGAAGAATCAACCCATAATAAAATAGCTATAAACTATGTACACACAGGTGAATCTATGAAGGGAAAGTTGATCATATACCCTCCCTTTATTTTGGGAATTCAGGATTTACCCTCCCACCTCAATGACATGTGGGGTCATCATAAGTCACTGACATGTGGGCCAGGAGGGTAAATCCTGAATTTCCATCTAAGGGGAGGGTATATGATGAATAAAACCATCTATGAATAGGACAACAGCCATTGTTGATATTTATTTTGCAAAGAAAATTGCCACAATCATCGATCTTGATCCAGAGCCTGCATCACTCGCTGAATGTAAGAAAAGATAAGATTGGGAGGATTGAAAAAGGCAATAGAAACTGAATTATTATCTCTGAACAAAAGAGAGATGTTCGGGCCTGTAAGCCGCACGCCTCCTCATGTGCACCCCGTATGACATAAGTGGGTATTTGTTTGAAAGATAAATGAGCAAAATGAAGTTGTAAGATATAAAACAGAGCTTATTGTATAAAGTTTCACTCAACGTCCAGGAGTTAATTATGAAGAAACATATTCCCTAGTCATGAGTGGTATTACCTTTAGATATTTAATCTCGATAGTAGTAAACCTAAACTTAGAAATAAAATTGATGGATGTGGTAACGGCATACCTTTATGGAAAATTGGATTCGGACATTTATGTGAAGGTGCCTGAAGGCATCCGTATCCCAAACTAAGACAGAGCAAATAGAAGGATGTATAGTATGAAACTCAAAAAATCAATGTATGGACTTAAGCAACCAGGCAAGATGTGGTATAATTGCTTAAGCGACTTTCTATTCAAGAAAGGTTACACGAACAATGAGGATTGTTCCTATGTATTTATACGACGATCCCAAAATGGATTTTGTATAATCTTAGTGTATGTAGATGATCTAAATATCATCAAAACCTGGAAGATATAAAGAAAACAAGCTCTTACTTGGAGTCAGAGTTCGAAATGGAAGATTTAGGTAAAACCTAATATTACTTAGGCTTGCAGATTGAGCATGTCCCGAAAGGAATATTAGTATATCAATCTGCATACACTCAAAAGGTGTTAGAAAGGTTTGGCTTTGGAAAGACATACCCTTCGAAAGTATCAATGTTTGGGCGATCTTTACAGCAAGATAAGAATCCGTACCGACCTAGAGAAGAGGGGGAAGTCCTGGGACCAGAATTCTCATACTTAAGTGCAGTAGGAGCACTTATGTATTTAACAAACCGCACTAGATCGGACATCACATTTGCCGTAAACCTATTAGCAAGGTATAGTGCATAACCTACCAAATGGTATTGGTAGGGAATAAAGGACATTTTTGAAACCACCAATGAAGCAAAGATCTTGGGCTATTCTATATAAAGAATCAAGATCTGAATATGACTGGATATGCAGATACCGGATACCTGTCAAACCTGCATACAGCTAGATTACAAAGAGGTTATGTATTCGTATATGGTGGAACCGCAATTTCATGGAAATTATCTAAGCGAAGTCTTGTATTGACTTCGACGAACCACTTGACAATTATAGTACTGTACGAAGCCGCACGAGAATGTGCTTGGCTTTGACGAATGTTCACCACATCCAGCAGTCATGTGGGCTGAATATTATGCATGCTCCCACAATTATCTATGAAGATAATACAACTTGTGTTGCACAAGTGCAACGAGCTACGGAAAGAGTCATCTCACAAGGCATATCAACCACAAATTCTTCTATGCTCATGAATTGTAAAAAGATAGACGAAATTAAGATATTGCATACTAAGTCATGTGAAAATCTTGCAGATTTATTCACTAAGTCACTTCCAGCATCTAATTTTGAAAGATATATACATGGAATTGCAACGATGAGACTTAGAGAAATGCATAATTTAGGAGAGATTCTTCTCGAGGTCACTATTAAAACTTGATCACAAAGATCAAGTACTCAAAAAATAAATCTTATAATTAAATAAAATTGGGTGAATTGTACTCTTTTCCCTTGAAGAGTTTCCTGAAGTTTCTCGATTAAGGTTTTTAACAAGGTAATTCATGCAACACAGTATAACATGTATCATGTACTCTTTCTCTAAAATGGAGTTTTGATGAGGCATAAACGTGTCAGATGAGTATCCAAGAGGGAGTGTTGGGAAACCTGAGCCTGAGCTTGAGGCCTTGGCCTATGGTGGACATCTCACCATTAGTCTATATATAGGAGGATCCCATTGGCTATCACTTATATCTTTGTGAGGGAAAAAGCAATAAAGAATGACATGGGTAACATGAGTTCTTCCCCTATCTTTTTGTGTGCTCGATTTATTATTTGCATTACCTGTGTTTGATCTATCTCTTTTGCATAAGAGGAATCAATCAGACTAGACCCGTCAGCTACGATTTCTCAACACTAAACACCCATAAGGCCGGTTCTAAACAGCTTCCAACTCTTAGAAACCAACTTTTAAATAGATTAACCTTTTAAAATTATTTTTTAAGCTATTTGTAGAATTCACTGTCAAAGCTGTTTTGAACAGAATTGTTTCTCAACTTGAGTATCGTTTACTCCATTAATTTCTCTCATAATCAGCTAAAAACTAAAAAAATACTAAAAATCAAAAGTCACAGTAGCTTTGCACACGACCTAGCAAGTCACTCTTCGGTTCACCCGATAACGCGTAACGGAAAAACGCTCACGCTTTCCTACCGGATGCCCGCCACGTGCCCACGCACCGGCCTTATCCACTCGTCCTCCCTTCCCCTCTCCCCGCTCGGCTCCGGCTCGCTATAAATTCCCCACCACGCCGAACCCTAGAGCTCAAATCCTCACAGTTCACAAGCGTCCTCTTTTTTTAGCCAACCCTAGCCGCAACCAAAGCAACCCAAGGGAAAGCTTACGAGAGAAGCAAGCGACCAACCCAAGCCGCGAAGCAAATGGCTTTGGCACCGTCCGCATCCGCCGTCTCCTTCTCCGCCCACCCGTCGGCGGCCGTCCGACCGCGCGCCGCCTCCGCCTCCGCGGCCGCTGGGCGGGTCCGTGGGGTGGCCGCCGAGGGAGGGAAGTGGTGGGCGCCGCTGCTGGGGTGGTCGGGGCGGCCCGACTACATCGAGGCCGCGGCGCCGGTGATGGCCACGGAGGAATCGGAGAAGGCGGCGAGGAGGAGGTCGTCGTCGTCGTTCGTGGGGGGCCTGACGGAGGAGAAGGCGCGGGAGCTGCGGGCGCGGATGGTGGAGACGGAGAGCTTCCACGACGCCATGTACCACTCCGCCATCGCCTCCCGCCTCGCCCGCTCCGCCTAGGCCGCCGCCGGAGACGAGACCAATAACTCGCCGACACCAAACTTGTGCGACCATGCGTGTACATAATTGTTGCCTTGCCCCCTTTGCCTCTTCGGATTTGGGGATCGTCTCGCTGCTGCTGCTGCTGCTGGTTGTGGAGGAGAGATTAGAGGAGAAGAGGGGAAGGGATCTGGTTTTTAGGGTTGGTCTCTTCCACCCATCTCCACCACCTTTTGCTTTTGGTAATTAGGAGCAGATGTTCTGATGCACTCCTCCCCCTCTTCGTTGGAGCATTCGGGATCCGCATTGCATGCGGCAGATCTGCGAGGCTTGTACCACTCATTGAAGGTTCAAGGTGGATCCAAACATGATTGCGCTCCAATTCTATGTGCCGTTGATCTCTTCTCTACCGCGATGTGTTTGTTTTTGAACCTTTCGTGCCGATGTGATTCGATTCGATTTTTGGGATCACCAGTTCGTCTCCGTGCCTGGCTACGGAGTATCGTCATCTTCTGAAACAATTATCGAGCACCCCCAGCAATAATGCAACTAAACAAGGTCACATGCTAAAACCTTGACCTATCATCACCATCCTTTCTGCAAAGTGCAAGGTGCTACGCTACGCGTCGGCATCGGCACAAGCTCCATATTGCAATCGTATATCGAGATGTGCTTTGATACTTTCCGGGTGACAAGAACCACGTGTCTGACCCTCCCTACTACGTTATTACTAGTCGTGCTACGACAAATGATTTTGTGCCAGTACTACTTTTCGTTTGCGTTTTATGTTTTTTATACCTATGTAAATATATTTATGCAAATAAACTGTATATGGATAGATTATTTCTAAAAAATGATTAATCGTATCGATAATAGATAAACTGTCCTAATTATTTGTTAGAGTAGATTATTTCTAAAAAATGATTAATCGTATCGATAATAGATAAACTGTCCTAATTATTTGTTAGAGTGAAGCCATAATTTATAAGTTAAAAAGAATTAAAGGTTAATTTTTTATTTTTTAATTGATCTCTAGTTTTAGTTTTTTTTCGTAATTACTATTCATCATACTAATAAAACTGAAACTAAAATCATAAGAGCAAGTATAATAAGAGCAACTCAAGTGATGGCCTCAAAAGCAGGCCTACTTTTATTTGAGGGCTCTCCTACTTTTGAAGGCTCTGTTTTTGGGCTACACTCCAAAGAAGAGCCTCAAGCAGGACCTCAAATTCATTCTTAGAGGATGACACATAAGACTTACACTCATCCTCAACCTACTTTTGAGGTAGAGGCAAAAACTCACTCAGTGAGGCCCCTACTTGCCCTCAAAGTAGGGCTCCTCAGACCCCAGGAATGAGGGCTCGAGAAGGAGATTTGAGGGCCCCCTACTTTTGAGGGCTCAAGTAGGGGCTCTGCTGGAGTGAGTTTTTTTGCCCCTCGGCACTCAAAAGTAGGATGAGGGCTCAAGTAGGGGCCTTGCTGGAGTTGCTCTAAGAGGCTGTTAGTAGGCTGTATACTGAGGTGGAGGAGAGAGAGGAGAAGAGAGAAGAGAGGTGGGCTGTAAGTTTACAGCCAGCTGAAGCACAAGAACCAAGAAACTTTGTGAGAGAAAGGGGTGGGTCATACAGCCTTCAGCTGGCTATAAACTACTAATATAAATGAGCTGATAAGTGGGCTGTAAGTGTTCATACAGCCAGCTGGCTGTATTATTAGCCTTGCTCTAAGCCGTTGGGAAAAAAAACGCCAGCTAAAATCCTTCGAACTCAAGGATCCGTACATTACATTACTACAGAAGCCTCGAGTCTCCCGGCCGGAACCCGGCACAACAATACAATTATCGTCTGTTAATTAATCACCCAGACCGTCCTCTGCCTTGAATTAATTATTAATCAATCAGCCGACCAGTTGATTAAAATTTCTGACTCTGTAGTTTATGCAAAACTCCAATGCCTGCTTGCCGGATGCAACGTTCAGCTGCCTTTGGCCATTGGGCGTATTTTATTCGCGAACAGCAGAGCCTGCGGCCTGCCTAAAACGCTAAACGCGACCCTGCTGGCCTATGGCCGCATCATTATTGCGCTTGACAAGCAGAGCAATGATTTTACCTGTTAATTTTGGCTGTTGGGCTTCAGATTTTAGATTTTAACTTCTTACTTGCGACTTTTTCTGTTTATTTATTTTTTTGGACTTTTTTGCTTTTTATATTCTTTTGTATTGTCTTGATAAGAAAACCTGTGTTTTTATTTTTAATTTTTTTAAATTTTAATTACGAAAAAAACTTACAACAGTTAAAAGTACAAAAATAAAGTCTCAATGCTAAAAACCTAAAAGCCAAAGTTTAAACCAACTTGAGCACTTCCTTGGTACATGGTACAAGTATGATATGCTTATCGGTGTGTTTCTTCTTTTCTGCGAAGCATCCTAAAAAGTTTGGACAGGACTGCGAGGGGAAAAAAAATAACTTAGCCAGCATGGTTTAGTAGTTGGCCACAGTTTTGTAGCTTGGCACGGCATTTCTTGGCCAGCTAGGACTCAACGTTCATCAAGTTCATGCTCTTTGTTCTTAACACAAAAAAATATTCACCCAGTTCATGCTGATCTAGAGAGAACAGCCATCTTGCAATTTGTGCATTCTACAGCTTAACCAGCGGAAACTACGAATAAATGGCCACGTATGGCAACCAATGTTATGATTCCTTTTCACATAAAGGCCTGACAACCTTTGGTTTGTTCGCCCAACTCATCCCGATCTCCTCCGATCGCACTCGCATGTTTCACCTAAATAATTAAATTAGAGTATACATATATGCGTGTTCAAATGAAAAAACCGCACGAATTCCCAACACATATGTTAAAAGGCATGTTCTTTTTCGCTACGGCTTGTGACTTTTAGGCTGTTTATACGAAAGAGATTACATAGTAACTTACGTGCGATTTTTGTCGATATAAATGAAGTTAGTAAAAGATATATTACAATTAACTAGTAGATCTAATCTTAAAAAAATACTCCGTTTAAAAGTTAATTATTATAAATAAGTCGAAAAACAGCTTTTTAAAAACTAAAAAGAACAGAGCTTAAGAACGCATTCGCAGATGTATACGTGTAGTGGTGTGAGAAGTGTATGTGTGTGTCTACCTTTAACCCTCTCAAAAGGAAGACAAAAGGAGTAATTAAGGGCCTTGAGGTTTTGCCAATGCGAGCACGATAAAATCTTAGAGCTGGACAATAGACGGATGCCAATGACCAGCTAAGAACGGTTGGATGAGGGTGATAACAACAGCATGCATGATGCTTCCTGAGATGAACAAGCAAGACTATAAGAAGAGGAGCTAGACAAGAAAAGACAGATTTTTCGCTCAAAATTAAGGGTGTGTTTGGTTGAGCTGTGGCTTCTGAAAAAACTGCTGTGAGCTGTGGGCTGTAGAAAAATTACTGTAAGTTGTGGGCTGTGGAAAAGCTGTAAACTGTTTGGTTCAAACAAGTATAAAACTTACCTCCTATCTCTATTTTCCTTGAAATAACTATAAAACAGCTCTCTATTTTCACCATTTCAAAAAGCAGAAAGCCAAAAGCAGGATCTAATGTGCTTTCAAAACTGTACTACCAAAAGTAGCTGCTTCTGAAAAGGCAGTTTCTGGTTTCCACCCCTTTAGTTGGCTTTTGCTTTTTGGAAGCAAAAGCAGCTCCCAAAAGCTCAACCAAAGGTACCCTAAATAGATGATAGGCCAGGGGTTTCGTGAGAGCGACACTGATCCCATCTGCATAGAACAGGTGCTTAATGCTTTGGCCTTCCAGGCCTTTGCCTGCACAACATTACAATTGGGTTTTTTTCCGTCTCTTTTTGTTGAAGAAAGAAAGAAACGGGCTACACATCAACACGAATATACCTACTTACAGAACAAGAGGGAATATAAAACTGCAGTAAACGGAAGACTTGCTGGATGAATTGCTCGCAGTAAAAATTATTTTTGTGTGCTCAAACGTTCTATTATTATAGCAGACATAAACCTTGAATAGAATGACGAAAAATAGGTACAGAGCAAACTTGTCAATCTGAAAAACCAGTCAGCTCTCATCCATTGTAGACTCACAATCAAGTAAAATTTTGCTGGATCTTTGGAGGGATGTGATTTCACTTGCTCTCCACGTCGTATAGTTCTGATCTGAAACAACATTAAAAGATAAACAACATAAGCACGTCCAGTTAATATCTCTGTGTATTACGCTAACATAGACCTTTACTACTATTTCAATAGAGTAGCCTTAGCTTATCCACATGAAGAAAGTGTTATCTGTAAACATCGTGCATAGGGACAAACCAAATTCAGAAAATATGGCAATGGCATCAAACAAGCTCAATAAGAAAATGCTTTGCATTGCCATCAGGAATGACATGTCCACTGAAAGCGGCCACCAAATTCATAATGATATATTTGGAAACTATAGTGGTTCAGCAATAAAAGCACTAGCAGACATCAAGAATTGGATTCGTGCACCATCAAATGATCCAGTACAGCAGATGTAATTACCATCACCAGAAATGCAGACCAGTTTGCACAAGCAAGAACCACAAGAAGGCTGGGGGCGCCTTTTTCAAACAGGAACATGTCCAAGCAGGGGCGGAGGCACATGGGCCGGAGGGGGTTCCCAGGAACCCGGTTTCAAAACAAAATTTAGTTATTACTAGTAAATATTCACCCTTTGTGCACCCCCTTGACCCAATATGGTGTACCCCTAGCTCAAAAAACACCCTCACTCGCCCTGTCCAGCCCATTCGTTTTGAAGTGGTGCATCCCCTCCATTTTGCTCTAGCTCCGCCACTGTGTCCAAGATTGTTTTCTTAGAACCATGTCCAAGATTGTACCTTAGGCCAATATTCCTTTCTTTCATATGCATTGTGCAACAAGGGCTCTGGCCCAAAATTAGCGTATCTAACTATATATGGAGCATTTCATAAGAGTTCCTGTCACTTGTTTCATGCACACATTTCAACAGTTGGATCACTCATATTATATAATATATTCATTTGCATCTAAAGTCATAAAAAACAACAGGTGCCTCAATACGGAGATGACAATTGGACTCTCATTTGATTCATACTAACCCATGTCTTAACATTTCCGGATGTAAATACAGCTCTTTGCGGTAACACACTAAGACTGAACTTTGTGCTGGACGTGATACATACATACATTTCAAGTATTGCAGTGGCACAATATGGATAAATCCTAGATTAAATCACCTCAAGACATCAAATCTCGACCGATAGACCTAATCTTTCAAGCACGCTAGAAACGACTTTATTTTACTTCAAGTGTAATAAGAGCTCTCGTGTACTACCAGTTCCCATGCACTGCTGATTCACATCGAAACATCAGTTAAATGGATCAACATAAGATCAATCATGACTGGAAATTTCTTTTGAGAAGTATGGTTGGGAAATTTTCGTCATAAGAATACACTGTTTTATGCTTAAACAAGATAATACTTGCACAGCCTTACAATTGAGGTCAACGGATAACATATATATGCCTTGTTCCATAGTTCTTTGTTTCTACATTATGCGTCCAGGTGTTCATATAACAGTGCCATAAGCAGATCAAACACACGTGGTGACCATTCTTTCAGTTTAAGCAGCTCAGGAAATCATCCGCAGATTGGTATGGTTTACATTAAAAGCTATGTATGGGCATAAGAAAAAATCATGACCTTTAGTACCTCGTGACCAACTGACCATCAGCCATGAATCTTAGCATAAACCTCAATCACTAAGACGGTTAGGAAAACCATAACAAAAGAATATTATCACCAGTCTGAAATATACCAAGATTGTCAAGTTCATATTCTATTACAGAAATCATGTTTCATGTGCATTGTGCTTAATCGGTAATGGCTGATTCCCCAATTCATCCAACCACATCCCTTTTAGTTGTACTCAAAGCTCCTATAAATTTGTACCATGTACCACATATTTTCTCAATATTTTCTATAACCATGATAACAGCACTAGAAGTATTTTCTCTGCAGTGACGA
Source organism: Dendrocalamus sinicus (assembly GCA_036346575.1). Lineage (NCBI taxonomy): Eukaryota > Viridiplantae > Streptophyta > Magnoliopsida > Poales > Poaceae > Dendrocalamus > Dendrocalamus sinicus. The sequence goes on along the minus strand of CM070653.1, from coordinate 4,444,380 downwards.
TAACGACAGTTTCTTGACGACCACCAGCCAATCTGAAATCAAAATATGATACAACTGGCAGATGCGTGCAGCATTTTTTCTATTGAAGAAAACAGAGAACAGCACATTGCGTAGCTATCATAGCCAAAAAAAGAAACAGATATATCTGTCGTTCACGTATGGTACACGTGCTCGAACGTTCTAATAGCTTCCATATCCTATTCTTTACGCGGTAATCAGAATGATGGTTCACCTAGTACATATCGACCAGCTCATAAAACCAGCAAGAGAGCGATCACAACAGCTGCAATTGCGCAGTTACCAAAGATAATCGCAACTATCACAAGCACAATAATGGTGCGTATCCGAAAAGGGGCGCGTATGTAAAGACATACATGAGGTAGGTGCCGTGGGCGAATGCGCCGGCGAGGACGCCGTAGAACAGGCGGTCCCTCCACACCGGGTTGTTCCGCAGCCCGATCCTGACTGCCCACACGGATCAACGGAACAGCCAAAACCCTAATCAGCAACACGATTCGAACAAGAATCACGGCGCAAGGCAGGGATTTTTTTTTCTTTTTGCGGGGAGAGATGGTCGGCACGTACTGAGGGGGAGAACGGGAGCGTAGATGAGGGGGAGCAGCATCAGCAACGGCGGCTTCCTCTGCTGCAGCTGCGGCGGCGGGCGCCTCGCCGCCGGATCTCTGCCTCGAGACAAGAGATACATGAGAAGCAGAGTAGAGGTGGTGATCCAGAGATCGGGAAGGGAGGCGGAGGCTTACTCGATTTGGGAGGAGGAGGAGGAGGACGCCATGTCGAATCGAATCGAAGGTTTCGTTTTGCTTCCTCTGCTCTGTGCAGCGCTGCCGGTTTTGGCGTCTAAACTACTAAATCCCCGCCATAGCAGCATCGCTTACGTAAACTTGGTTTTCCGCCTTCAGTGCATCGTTACACCGAATTTTTTGTATTTTAGCCTTTTTTTTTGAAAAATATTCACATTTAGACCCTGTTAGTTTTAATTCCGTTTTGGACCCGAGCTCGGCGCGTGACCCACGGCGCGAGGAAACTGCGTCTCGCGCCGTGGTCCACGGCGCGAGGTCGCAAGCCCGCGCGGCGTGGCGGCTGCGTGGCGCCTACGTGGCGACCACCTCGGCCACCGTGGTGCGGCGCCGAGGTCGGCGCCGTGGCTCGTGGCGCCGAGGTCGGAGCCGAGGCGTGGCGCCGAGTCGCCTACCACGTGGCGCCACGGTACTTTAGGGTTTGCCACCGATCTTTTTTCGCAAAATGAATTATTAGTTGTATTTTTTATTTGGATTATTTAATGATAGTAATATTATGTAATATAGTTAGTTATTTATTTATAGAGAGCAAAAAATACGACGTATGTTTTGAAAATTCGTTATGTATTGCAGATGATACATGTAGGAAAATTCGTGTAGATTTTTTAAAAATATTATGGTACGTTGGTAATGGTTTTTGAAAAATAAAATTCTGCAGCCGTGACAAGCGAGTTTTGTGTGAAGTTCTCTGGCCGTGAGATCTTTGCGGGCAAGGCAGAGGAGGCGACATGTGGCATACAAGCAACTCTCCTCTTCCTTTTGTTCGATTGTTACTACACACTTGGGAAATAATTATCGAGATGATTTAGGTCAATCCCATCCCCTCTGTTTGTGAATTGTGAGCGAGTTATGTGTGAAGTAACGATTAGTGTATTTGTGATTTTTGTACAATCTTGTAGTGAAAAATATGTTGAAGCTGCAATAACATTTTTCGATCATGTTATGTTGTTTTATTGGAAGAAATTTTTGAATTATTTTTATGACAAGCGTGATAGGAACAATTGGACGAAAGGAGGAAGTGATAATAAGACACGTGAGAATCATTGCATGGGAAAAGTCGAGATAATAAGCTTATGAAGTTGGGACGAACATGGCGCGTACAATTTTATTACATGCTAGCATGATATCCGACTAATCGACCCAAGCGCTGCATCATCGACCTCTCGTGTGGACCGGGTCTATTACATCTTGTCTCTTGGGTGTAGCGTGGTTGTTTCCCCTACGTCGCGCCACGAAGATGGCTCGCTGCATCCTTCTTCTGTCACTCTTGGTCTTGAGAGCGCCTCACGAGCTTGAAGCTCTTCCTCCGACGCTTGATGGTCGCTTCACGCAGACTTAACTTCTCCTTCCTCCTTTGCAGCTCATCCTCCTTGCCCTGCAGACGGATTTGGTCCACCCTCACGCAGCGCTCTTGCTCAAGCCGCATCTGTCATTCCACCTCGCAAGCCTGAGTCATCTTGCTAAAGTATTGTCCTTTGTTTTCTATCTCCACTGTCCGGTTATCTGGCCATGCCGGCGACACCCGATCCACCCATTCGATGAACGTGCAAGCCTATGTGTGGCGTGGTAGATGTCATGGATCAAGTTGAAAAACGGTAACAAGAAACAAATGATTTAGTTGTGGTCGTTACCACGAAGTCGTCATCCAGGTCTGGACACTTGAAGAACCTACGGCCGTATTTGGCTCGTTGTAGTCGATCCGTCCAGACTCCCAACATCGTCCTAAAGCCACAATGGCACTTCGGGCGCTCATGCCACTCCGGCACTCCAAATGGGTCGGACTTCCAGGAAGACATTGTTGTGTGGTAGTATTGTGATGTCTTGAGGAGGAGATGTGGTATGGAAGACATATGAGGCCTTCATATAGGCAGGTTATCGGTGCAGTGAGCATAGTCCATGGAGAGGATCTTTTTCGCTTTTCCTGGATTCCAGTGTAGCAATAAATGGCCCTATGTAGCCTTTTCAGAGACTATAGTCTCGTAATAAATTCATAGTTCGTAACATTTTCAAAGACCTACACCCCTATATGTGTACAGGCCTACAGGCCTACTCCTGTAAAGGCTAAAGACATACGCCCCTATATGTGTACAGGCCTACTCAAATAAAGGCTAAAGACCTACGCCCCTATATGTGTACAGGCCTACTCCTGTAAAGGCTAAAGACCTTCACATGTTTCCTTCTCACACACAACTGTGTACCTCCGCTCCACATAAGAATGTCTCACCTTGAATGGCCTTTTACGGATCACTGAATACTCCTGCAGCCACCTTTTCAATGCAGACAAGTCCTCAAACACCATGCCCTTCTCAATTGTCATGCTTGACCCGGCCTCAGGAGCATCTAGCAACTCGTCATCCCTTCCTTCTGCATATGCCTCATGAGAATGCCTAAGATCGCTGAATTCATGAACTGGTGGATCCCGGCCAGGGCAATAACGCCTGATCAGCTCAATATCACTTTCGGTCAGCTCTCCAAAAGGGCGGTCATCATCAGAATCAACGGTCCTTGCGATCTCGTAAGGCTCCAGATCATCCACAATTTGAACATCCACATTGTTGGAGTCCCTACAGACTTCTTCAACGTTGCCAGATGGAGCAACGGGAGGAACAACCACATTATCAGGAATGTTTCCTGCATCATAAGCACGACAACGATGGGATTGAGACAAAATAAAGGAATGACGGGAAAAGGCTAAAGTGTTGCTCGGCGATTCTTGGGATGATTAGGTCAATCCCATCTCCGAGGCCGCCACGACATCATCAGTCCGACATTCAACTCGAACTGGTTGAGAAATCTGAACCTCATTCGGAGAAGATAGAGCATCGGGCACCTCAGGCACTTCTTCCACATCCACCGCAAGATCCGGTAACGGAGGGTCAAAGGGTGCCTGATCACCTAGTTCTGGTGAATAACCGTGAGGGGTGGGATCAATGGACACCTTCCGCACAACAACGTCCAAACATTTTAACTCATTCCTCATAACCAATTTGACATATTTGTCCCACTCATCCTCTGAACCAATTAAGATCAACCGTCTGAGAATTGTGTCTTTCGAACCAAAGTGAAGTAACCCCTCAACTGTGATGCTCTCCTCGTTTGCATGACAATGTAGCTTCTCCCGAGCCCTAGCAACCAACTCACTAAACGACGGCCGATCACCGAATATCGAGGCACCTTTGCATTTCAACAAATTGAACATTTCCATAATCATCACTTGTCACACTGCCTCCATGATATAGGGTCACTAGGTTGTCCATCTAGTTCATACACAAAACCAAACTTAATACCTTTAAGCGAAATTTTGGATAAATCACATGCATACTTGTTTAAGCAATAAAATATCTAAATGAACCCTTTCCCATTCAAACATCTATATATCTAATAGGATCCAGATATAGTCACATGAGATTTTTAGTTATAATATGCAGCCTACATTGTCTTTTTTTGGAGTCAAACAGAACCACCAATATTTATCTAGATATTGTATTAATCACACCAAAAGTCTAAAATCATTATGCCTTCTCGTAGGTACCATAGATATGGAGTGAACATTAAGCGACAATGTGTAACATATGTGGAAAAAATTTCACGATATACTAGAGATTCACCTTGAAGGCTTGCGGGGCCGGGAAGCGGTGGCGGGAGGGGCGGCGCGGGAGGCGGGGCGGGCGGCGGCGGGGGGGGGAGGCGGCGGGGCCGGAAGGCGGCGGGAAGCGGCCGGGCGGGAGGCGCTGGCGGCCGGGAGGCGCGGGGCGGGAGGCGGCGTGGGCGAGGCGCTGGCGCGGCCGAGGGCGGGGCGGAGGCGGGAGGCGGCCGGGCGGGGGAGGCGGGGCGGAAGGGCGCGCGAGGCGGCGGGCGGGAGGCGCCAGCGGCGAGGAGGCGGAGGCCGGGAGGCGTGGCGGCGGCGGAGGCGGCGAGGCGGTCACGGCAGAGGCGGGGCGAGGCGCGCGCGCGAAATGAATGCTCGGCCCGGCCGACTGGGTAAATGCCGCGAGCTCGGCGCCAAGATCCACGGCGCCGAGCTCGGCGCCACGGACCACGGCGCTAAGGTGGCTGCTACGTAGGCGCCACGCAGGCCGCCACGCTGGTGCGGGCTTGCGATCTCGGCGCCGTGGACCACGGCGCCGAGACGTGTTACCTCGGCGCCGTGGGTCACGGCGCCGAGCTCTGGGTCCAAAAACGGAATTAAAACTACCAGGGGTCTAAATGTGAATATTTTTCAAAAAAAAGGCTAAAATACAAAAAATTCGGCATCGTTACATGTCTCAGGAAAGGCCCTCGTGAAGCCATTACCGGTTCAGTGGGCCAATCCAAATGTTGGTATCTTCCTGGGCTGGGCTTTTCAGGCCCAGCTCACCTCAGGCCAGCTCTTCACCTCACTCATTCTTTTCTCTTTCCTCTCGAAAAAAACTCATTCTTTTTTCTCAGTAAATTGCACCAAAACTACATAAACTTGCGACTTGTGATATGGTGCAGCTAGGCCAATGAACTACAAAACCATGTAATTAAGTTAATAAATTTGTTAAACCAAGCAAGAGAGGTCTAAATATGGTTTTGATTGGTTATTTGGCTAACAAGGTATCCATGTGGACAGTAATAAAGAAGAGAGGGAGAGGCGAGCAATTTCCACCAGAGCGACATCAACATCTGGTCCCACGAATTTTTAAAAAATCTAGTTCCTTGCTATGTGTCGGTCATGTCAACTAAAGAAACCACCTTTAAGGTGGTGCTCAGTTGAGTTGAATTTTAGTGGTTTATAGCTGAATTTTTATTGTAGTTGATGATAACTTATTTGTCATAATTAAATTTTAAAAAATTAAAAATGGGAAAACATATGTTAGCCCATCGCGTATAATGTAAACGAATACGTGAAAAAAAGGGGCAAAAAAGCTCAAAATAAGCTGAAAATCAGAAAAATATAAAATTTAAAAATAGTGAAAAATAAGCTAGAAGGCAAAAAAGCCCAAATGAGCAAATATTTCTCGCTTGGCTTAACAAGTTCGTTAATATAGATACACTAATTCATTATTCATTGACCTAGGTCTATTTATATTGACTTTTACTATAGCTTTTGATTTTAACTTATAAATAGTAACAGTTTGTAGAGAGCTGTATGAAGGTAGAGAGAAACTTATGTGCAATTTTAATCGATATAACTGAAGCCACTATAGTGTGTACTATAATCGACTAGTAGACTTTGTATTGAAATGATATACCGTTTGAAAACTAGATATGTAAAAAATCTATTTCCTGTAAAAATAGTTTTTAGAAGATAATATAAACAGTGCCCTATTTAGATGCACCACCACGTAAATTCACGTACATGTCGTGAAATTTGCTACTTTTTTTTTTCAAGTTCCATTAATAATCCCTCATCAATCCCTCTGAAAAGAAATTGTCAATCTATTGTCCTGTTGTCTCAATGACGTGTCGGTTTATCATGGGCTTGGCTGGTCGCTTTCATTATTAATGGCACTAGATCTAGTACTACTACTTGCACTAGCCGGGGCCATTAATTATTGTTTCATTGATTTCATCGTAATCACAGAGGACCAGTTAATTAGCTCTAGCCCACTTCTGTCGCTTAGGGCACTCCAATGGTCTGAGTCAGCTAGCTATATGCATGTACACATCAGCATATATCCTATGTGGAGAAAAGAGAGTATGCAAAAAAAATCGAGCCAGCTCTTCCTTAAGCACTAGTCTATAACGCCAAACGAGGCAACCTCTATAAATTCTGTGTGTGCATGTAAGCATCAAATAGCTATCCTTATAGATAGTTCTTTAGAATGCTAGCTTTAGTGTGTACTATATAAATGATGTGGAAGTCCTATAATTAGTTGCTACCTATAATCATTGGAGATGCCCTTAGGGCGTCTCCAACAGCTGGCTATTTAGTTAGCTAGATCTGATGTGGCAAGGAAAAAGTAGGAGAGAGAGTAGTCACTAGCGACGAGCAAATAGCTGATCTATTTCACGTAGTCCAAGAACATGAGAGAGGAGCATGTGGGTCCAACAGTATAAAATAGTCTTTGCTTTTGTCTCTCACCTCCACGTCAGCTGACTATATAGTTAGTACTAGCTATTACCATTGCGGACGCCCTTACGCTTTGGTTTTCACATGCATCCCACGCAGTAAATTCTCTTCTTTCTTTTCTATATCCTTGTTGGCCCATCCCATCGACCGCGCCTGGTGCCCCTTCCTGACCATATCTACCCAAATGGGCGACATAGCACGGCCCAGTTGGGTTCAATACAGCACGGACCCGTTAGAGCCTAAGGGCCAGTTTTTTTTTCTTCTCCAAAGCTAACGGCTTTTAGCTTTTATTACAGTACCTAACTTTTAAATCGAGTATTTTCTTAAGACGGGATTTACAAGTTAATTGTAGTACATGTTAAAAGCCTAACATCTGTATTAACAAAAATCGCAAGCGAGTATCTCCCTCTCCGTAATCTCTGTCGCAAACAGCTAAAATTCAAAAATTTCAGCCAAAAACCATAAACCACAGCCAAAAAGAACATGCCCTAAATGGGTATGTGATACCACTAACCTATAAAGAGAATAAAAGTGAGAAATGAAACAATCCAAGAGAGAATAAAGAAAATAAAATAGAGTTTTATCGTCAGATCCACCGGCTTTAAAATGTTGAATAAAAGTAGCGTTCACAGAGATTCCCAGACCGTTCGGGGTTGGTCGGCACCTCTTGCTATTGCGGGCTTCATCATTCGGCAGAAAATTAAGCCAACTCTTACTTTTACCGATTTACCTGCCGAAATAAAAAAAAAGTCTCAAAACAGTGCAGAGCCACCCTTGGACCAAAAGGTTCATGAGGCATATAACCAGTCAAGGCTAAAATGGGAAGGGCAAACTTGGCAATGCATAGGGTAGTAGAGGGAGGAGCCAATCGAAGCTATTTCTTAAGCCATAGTTCACCAACATGTACAGTGCACATGCGTTTCCCTCATTTCACATCCCCAGCCGAGAGCAAGCCAGAACCTTATTGTCACTCCATACTCTAGCCAAGGCCTAACACCACCACCACCACCCCTCAGTTAAGCGAAGAGGAGGTGAGGAAGGGGAAGCCCGCAAGAGGAGGAGCAAGGGCGCGACCAACCACGATGGCAAGAGAAGGGACCAACTGAACTGCAACATGGCCATCACCATCGTCTTCCACATTCCTTGCAAATCCTCAGCCGACAAATAGTAGGCCTTTCTCTTCACCTTACGTCTTAGCACAGCCAACAGAACCATAGCCGTCTTGGCTTTCTTGCCAATGGCGGCGGGCCAGCAACCACTGTCGCACATCCTTGAGAGGGAAGACGTACTCCCTAGCGTATGCCTCCCTCAGTAAGTTCCGTCACGACGGTAATATTAGACCTTCCCAATACCATGGATGGCAAAACAAAAGTAGGCAAATGTAGTAGCCAAATAAAATGCGTAGAAAAGGGGATGGAGGGGAGAGCTGTCCTGGTAGTAGAAGAACCGGCCAGTTGTATGCTGTGGCCAATGAGCTGGAAGGTAGGGGCCCGAGCCATGGCATCGGCGACAGAGCTGGAGTAGGCCGACGGCGGACCGGTCCTAAGCGTCTAGACATAGGCCCGTGGAAGGTGTTGGCGGTGAGCAGCTGGTCCAAAGGAGGGCAATGGTGGCCTAGCGCGGAGCCTTGCGTGAGGTGCTGTGGGGCACCTGCCGATGGTGAGGCCAAACAGCGGTGACCCCAAGGCCAACGTGCCCACGACACCCGGGAGGTAGTGCCAAGCGCCTTGCCGCACATGCGCAGAGGAGAGACGGCAGATCCAATCCCGGTTTGCCTGATCCGGGCAAAGGTTGAGGGGGTAAGAAGTGATGACGGGGCGGTGCTTATCTTGTTTTAAACTCCCAAACAGCCACAAAACAACTAGAAATTTCAAAAATCCAATTGTTTATCAGGCAAACGAGTCGTGCCCACCATGTCGTGCCTAGTCAGCTGTGCCTAACGGTCGGATTTTTGTACCTAATAGGCTATGCCCACTGGGCTAACTATGCCTACCGAGCTACCTTTCCTATTGGGACGTACTGTGCCTGTGTCGGGCTGTGCTTGGTCCGATACTATTCATGTCATGTCGTACCGGCATGCTTGGCCGGGATGGCAGCCCAGGCATGCCCCATCGTATCATGCTGGGCCAGCCTGGTAGCGGGCTATGGGCTGGCCTGGTAGGCACAGCCCATTTGGCCACATCTATTCCTGGCCCCTTTTTGAACTGTTCATATAAATGCCAATGTAGCTATTTTTTTCTTCAAATTTGACCCCAGACGAGGAGCCTATTTTGCAAATCTAGCCTCCTCTGTGGACCTACTGAGCTCGGCAAGTATTTACCCTTTCGAGCTCTCCTAACTCGGCAAGTCACCTGCTGAGCCCCCATGTGCAGTAGGTGCGATGTGTATTTTTAATTAGAGATAATTACATTTCAATTAGTACTGATAGTAATTAATTAACGCTAATCATGAGCTTAATTAAAAACTCTGATCACATGCCTTGATTTCTGCCAGGGGTTCGACAGCAACTTGCCAAGCTACTTTAGTTCGGTGGGTATCTGACGAGCTTGGTACGTTCACGGAGGGGATTAAATATGCAAAAACGGATGTTCAGTGATCAAATTTTTTTAAAAAAGTTACTACAATGCCATTTACATTAACAATTCCCCTTTTCCAGCACCTAACGAGCATTTGGGCTCTTAGTTTTTTTGTTTTCGTACTTCGAAAGTCGAAGCAAATAAAACGATTTCTTCAAATAGATTTTTTAAATAACATTTTGAACTAGAAACTATATACATTGTCTATATTAATATTTTTTATCATCTATTATCATCTTAAAAACAAGTATAAAAGCCTTCCACCACACTCCAAAGAACAGAGGCAATATTGTGCTTTACAGATTGCAAGCAGACGATCGATCAAGAGGCGCGCACTTTGGCCATCAGGAGCTAGCAAGCAGCAGCCACCCCCCACTACGTGCAGCCACCCACCAGGCGGCCCGCATGGATCATGGATGGATACCACAGTACTACATAGATCACGTAGAGTCGATTTCTTTTTTGAGTATTACTATACAACATTTAACTGATTTTGAGGACAAAAACAGTCAGATTGATCTGGGGCGTTAGATCTCCATCCAACGAATCCACCCATACAAGCCCCCCTCTAAAAAAAATGACCTCCTCAAAAAAAATGATCTAAGGCGTTAGATTTTCATCTAACAATTCAAAATCTGACTGTTTTTATTCTCAAAAACAATCGAATATTGTATAGACATTCCCTTCTCTTTTTTTTTATCTTATATCCGGACTGCCTGACGTTAGTGCCCTTCGGCCTCAGCCCATAGACTCCATCTCATGCAGTACAGAGCACCTGTTGTTAAGGACCAACCAATTCGTCCGAAGGCTTAACAGACGTCGTGTGAAAGCAAGCGATACTCTTTTGGATTTGGCTGGTGCCGTTCGGGTGTAGTTGGTAGCTTTTGGTTGATCATAAGACAGAGTATAGTATAAAAAATTGGTATATAGTTTTAACCAATATAGATGTTACAAATGTGGGCAATATTTTAATTCCAAGTTTTATTAGGAGACAAAAATAATAAACTAATGATGCAAAACTCACAACTAACAGCAAGCTACTCATCATACTTCAGAACATACATAAGAAAAACAAGACAGTAACAAAGTCGAATGTGCGCATGAACGACTTACTTGTTAGCCTGATGAAGAATAGGAAGCGCGCAGGTTTGACGCAGTGCAGAACGCAGATGACGCAGTGTAGTGAGCGGTCTCGCAGATGCGCTACCCAGAAACCTTATTGGCGCCCCGTGCAGGTACTCTCTGCAGCAACATTCGGAGATAGCCGCTCTCCCTCTTTCCAGGTGCACGCCGGGAAGAAAGGTCGATGAGGTTCAGAAAGCACAACACAACAGCACAACAAAGCAGAAAGTAGAGCAAGAATGGAGGTCTTTTTTCTTGGACGTCTCCAGGCCCTTTTAAGGGCGCTGCAGTTATTCATTAGTAACTGCTGCGTTTTAAACAGAATTATGCACTGGTAACTGCCTCATCAAATCACAAATTAAGCAGTGTTAATTCACTTATAACCGTCTCATTCAAATGTTTGAATCTCATTCAAACAGAGAGAGAGGGTGGTGCAGAGTTTAGCAAAATAAAGATAGACTTGGTCTGCCAAGTGGCGCTCCACGTCACGGCACGGTCGCGCGTCGCAAGTCACAAGTCATGCGATTTTTACTCGAAAATACGCAAATACGCGCGCGCGTGCATGCGTGTGTGACTAGACAGAACCTTCCTCATACCATCTCTATCCATATTCAAGGAGTGGTGAGGACTCCACCTTATAAATCGGTCTTCCTCACCTTGCCTTAGCAATATGGTACTTAACCATGCATACTTTGGAATTAAGGAAATAACCCATAATTAAATGGGCCAATTTCTAACAATCCCCCACCAATTCCAAAGCAACAAGTAAACATATGACAAAGATATTGTGCTGAAGTATTGTTAATATACCAGTCTTTTAGTGTAAGTCCCGTACGGGTTGAACTTGCACCGAGAATGACAAGATTCATCTTCTCACAGCTGATGAATGGATTATGCCTTGAATTCATAGCTTTTCGTGATCAGATTTCACTTGAAATCTCAACTAGTACTAGGCTGCCAATGAACCATGTCTAAACGAAGCGTTATATGGTCATGCTCCCTTATCTGCTCATGAGCTTTCTAGAGAATTCCTGTTCTCGTGAACTGCGACCACACAGTTAGGCTCAAGTAGGTGTATTCTTTCTAGGTATCCTGCAAGCTAATACATTTTCCTTATTTGGACAACAGAATACATTAAGGCTTTATGCCAACCTTCTCACAGCTGAAAGAATCCCGTTTGAAAGTTAATTAATGTAAAAAACATTTTACTGTAGAAAAGCCAAAAGTAGAAGCCGAAAAGAAAGAATCCATACTCCTATGTCAACAATTAGTGCCCGTCTTGACCTAGGGTGTCAAACAGATCTAGATTATCCATTTTATTTGGTATCCACATTCGCATGATAGCGAATGTGGTAAGCAAAAAATGTATCAGTATTGTAAAATGAATCCGAATCCGAAAAGTATCTGGATTTTTCTGTCGAATATGGATACGAATATGGTATGTAAAATATGTGTCGAATCGAATATAAATATGGATAATATCTAGATTATCCATATATAATAGTAGCAGCTAGTTAATACACATCTTTTGCATTTAACCTTAAATTGGGCATATTATATGTGCATTTCGATTATCTCGATGAGCACGTCGTCATAGTGGACTCTAATTTGGTATTCATGTTTTTTTATTTTGGCACATCCCTAATAAAGCTTTTTGCATGCTCTTTTTCTAGCTAAATTCGATATGTTTATAACCAATTTATTTGTAATATATCTCAAATTAGTTAGGATTAATGGCAAAATAACACCAATAAGCAATGATTACGTGATAAACTAGAGAAAAGGAGCATACATATTAAATATAAAGGGTGTGTATAGTTATCACCCGGATGTTTTCTTACTAACAATCATCCAGATTTGGGACCGTTGGATTAGAGATCCAACGGCCCCTTGTTTTTGGAGGGGGGAGTTTTTTTTTGGAGGAGGGGGAGATTTTTTTCTGGAGGGAGAGGAGAATTCATGGCCGTTGGATCTCTAATCCGATGGTTATAAATCTGGATGATAGTTAGAAAAAAATATTCGGATGATGTTTATCAACACCCTAATATAAAACTGGTATCAATTTGCTAAATTTTATTGTGTTATAGGATATTCGTATCTGACCAAATTAAGGATATATTCTATTTGTATTTGTATTTAAATATATTCAAATTCGTATTTATATTTATTTTAAAAAGTATAAATATAAATATAGAAAGGCCACTAATTCGTATTCGATGCGTGACCTCCTCGCCTGGTGTTTCTTGTAGCTCTTTACGCCACCATTGTTTGCAGTCACATCCTTGTACGTGTGGTCGCCTCGCTCGCTTTCCCTGCCTATACTACTGTTCTGCCAGAGTTTGCAGTTGCACTCGCAGCAGCGCAGCAGTTTTTGCCACACATCTCAAGATTTCAGCAAGCTGTAACAACTCGTCATCGTCGCGACGGCGGCCGTTGGGAGGAGATGAGCAGCTACATGAATGACTACGGTGGCGGCGGCTCCCTCGCCTCCGGTCATACCTAAATTGCTGTTTCTTGATGTCGTCGCGCGCTAGCCGCATCGATCGTGGAGGTTAACTTCTTCATGGTTTGGGTTTCCGGGTTAATGCCGGAGCAGGAGGCGCGAGGGCGGTGGCGTCGGAGTTCGGGAGGACGTACGTGGTCAGGCCCAAGGGCGCGCACACGGCCACCGTCGTCTGGCTCCACGGCCTCGGCGACAACGGCGCCAGGTACTAACTAGCTAGCACATGTCACATGTGTGTGGCTTCTTGGCTCCTTTCCCATGGTATCCGTTTGTATCAAGAAGGAAATGCTGCTGCATATACTTGTTTTGCTTGCTGCCGACAATATGTGAAAAGTATTTTGTCATTCTAAGCAAGAGTGGTATAGCTACACAAGGTTACAAACATGCATGATTTCTTTAATTACCCCAACCATCATGAAGATATTTGACACCCTTATCTAAGTCGATTGTTATCCTATCTCCGGCTACTGATGGAAACTGGATGCTATTTGCAGCTGGTCTCAACTTCTGGAAACTCTTCCCCTTCCCAATGTAAGTTATGACCTGATCCAAACAAGCCCATATTGGTTCATCTTTCACTAATTTAACATGTTATTAACTCACTATCACCATGTCTGGATCTGCATTTTCTGCAGATAAAATGGATCTGCCCAACTGCACCAACAAGGCCTGTAGCAGTGTTTGGCGGGTTCCCATCCACCGCGTGTAAGTTATGCGTGTCGCTCGCATTTTCGTCAATCTAGAAGATGCGGTACACACACACTGTTTGTCCCTGATATGGCTTCATTGTTTCTGGATTTCGATCTAGGGTTCGACGTCGCGGATCTTTCGGAGGATGCGCCTGATGATGTTGAGGGAATGGATACCTCTGCTGCACATGTTGCAAACTTACTGTCAACTGAGCCTGCTGACAGTACGGTTCTAGAGTTCTTATTTTCCATCTATTTCTTGGTTCATTTTTACATGCCATAACTTACGTGAGCTTGTTTCTAATTGTTGAAATAGTCTCACATTAATTTTAAAAGGGTAATAGATCTAACTTAAAAATAGATGAGTCTCTTATGCCCCGTTTGGCACAGCTCTAGCTCCGAGATCTATATTGGATCTGTAGTTTGTTGACTAAATTAAAGTGATTTAAATATTTTTATTTAATATATAATATAAATGAAATGAGTCATGTAAATGCACTTAACATGCCTGCAACTCTAGATTCAGGATTTCCTAGAGCTACAGATGACCAGCTCTAGGAAATCTACAGATTTTCTAGAGTTAGAGCTCTGCCAAACGGGGCATAACTTTATTGGTTAGCTTTTGGGGGGTGAAAATCCTTTACGAGCCAACAAGTGGTATCAGAACCCGGTTCTAACATCTCTGGTCCAATGGACACTAGTATGTGAACGCCTGATGGACTGTGACCCCAAGCAACCGTCGGTGTACAGTGAAAAACTAAGGGACACCAATGTGAAGGGAAAGATTGTTGGAATAGTTCCACATTGGTTGTAGAAGGGTAAGAAACCTAACTTAAAAGTAGAGGAGTCCCTCACCTTATTGGTTAGTTTTTGGGGTGAGAAGACCCTTACAATCCAACACTAATAAATAAATACCCGACGTTTTTGATTTTTTACGGTCTTCAAGATGCGACTTTGACTGTTACTTTTTATAATTTTACACTAAGATACACTAATAAAATTATAATAGTATAAAAAAATTTTAATAATAAATCTAATGATATAATTTTTGTATAACCAATTTAGATAATTTTAAATTTATTGGTAAAGTTTGATAGCATGAATTATAAGAAGCCAAGTAAAAAAAGAACGGAGGGGGTATGAGAGCAATCATTCTTACTTTCTTACCATTTGTTTTATTCAGCGAGCATTATATCTTATTTGCATTATTCTTTAACTCCTCGCTTTTTCCTTGTAAAACAAGTGCACCAAATTTGCAGGTTTTCTTTAGGACGTCTTTTTTCTCTCCTTTTTACCACTGTTTTTACCACACTAAAGCTCACTTATTTTTATTCCAGAAAATTTCCATTCGAATTGATAATTTGATACATAGGACCTTCGGTATATTTTAGGCGTTTAGCTTGATAACCTTTGGTCTTGTACATCAACCATTGCAGTCAAGCTTGGCGTTGGGGGCTTCAGTATGGGTGCTGCTGCAGCGCTGTACTCAGCAAGCTGCTTTGCTCATGGAAAATACGGAAATGGCAATCCGTATCCTGTGAACCTTAGTGCAGTTGTTGGTCTCAGCGGCTGGCTTCCTTGTGCCAGGTCTGTGCTAGAACAATGTTTCGCCGAGCTCGGCTAAACCGTGTTCGACTTTTGGCTAACGCGTTCCATCTCTTCCCTGGCTGTTCCCAGCACTCTGAAGAATAAGCTGGAGAGCTCGCAGGAGGCTGCGCAAAGGGCTTCGTCCTTGCCTCTTCTGCTTTGCCATGGAAAAGGTGCATCTCTGTTGTACCATTGAGTGGTCATCAAGCAAAGTATCGAGTTTTCTGCTACAGTTCTATGCTCCGAGTTTGGAAGCTGGCTTCCCTGTTTCCTTCTCCGTGTTCCCCACGTGGCAGAGATCCTCTGCCACGTGGACGGGAACACAGAGAAGGGAACAGGAAAACCGTGTTCGAGTTTGTTGCACCCGTGCTCTAACTCACATTCAGCTTGAGAACATCTGAATTTTTGCTGAAAGTGACAAAAAAGTGACCACGATGCACCTGGAAGGCTGGAACATACTAAGTGCTTGTTTCAAAGTGATTTTATGAATCCATGCGATCGTGTCCGAACTTATGTGCTACTAATTCATTTGAGTCTTGTTCAGCTGACGATGTGGTTCTTTACAAGAATGGAGAGAGATCTGCCGACGTCCTGAAATCATCTGGATTCCCCAACCTTGTGTTCGAATCATACAACAGGTATTGTGCATCTGATCTTTCTCTTCTTGTTAACTAGTTACATACCCATGCGTTGCAATAGAATTCATTGAATGTATAAATATATAAAGGATCATTCTATAGAAGATAGTTACTCTAATCGGCTGAAAAATGGAGAATAGTGAGAAGCTGAGAGAATAGAGCGGTTGAAGGGGAATAGACATACAACCACCAACTCGTTCTTTTATAATAGTAATGATTAGCAATTTTCGCGTTTGCTGATCTCCCTCTTGGCGCGCTTGCAGGCTCGGGCATTACACCGTCCCAGAGGAGATGGGTGCTGTCTGCAAATGGCTCACTGCAAACTTGGGGATGATCAGCAGTAGCTCCGTCCCCTGAAACAATCCTAGCTGGAGGTCTCAAATCTGCGAGAGATGAATAAATTGGACGAGTGAGTGTGATGAATCCGGGACGGGTATACAGCAGTATTGTAGTTTGTGTGCCTGATGATGCATGTAGCGTGTGTTTTGGTCCATTTTGATGTGGATGCCAGGTTTGCTCTTGTTGCTAATGTTAGTGATATGTCCTAGAAACAGTTATGGAAATAATTGTATCACTTTTATATTTATGATCTTTTGAATAATAAGTTATTTTATCCTTGAATAAGTATTTTTCATATTGATCAACAAGTATATGACTTATGAAGGTATTTACTCCGTTATCTGGTGGTAATAAAATCCAGGTGAGCCCATTTGAAAAAAAGTATATGACTTGTTCGTGGAACTTTTTATTCCTGTTTTGATGTTATTCTAAATTATCCCTGATCTAATATCATTATATGGGATAATTATGATTTACATATCAGCACATGTATTGATTGATGATCATATTTCATGGATCATAAATATAGGGATATCAAATCAATAATGTGGACTTATTGTTATATTCTTAAGTATCATCAATTGGTCTCATATATAGTGTTTGTAGAATTCTTAGACCTAAGATTGCCACAGTTTTCTATATACGTAATAATTTACTTAGGGGTTGTCAAGCACTACTCTGTAACTAGATAGTTATAAAGATAACTTTCGAGTTTACTATGAAGCATATGGAGAAATGTTAGCGATCAAAATGGAACTTTTTCCTACAATATAACGGAAGAGATATCTCTGGACTCCTCGATGTGGTTGGATTAAGGAAATGTATGGCCATACTGAATGTTGTTGAGGAGTCAATCACAACTGAGTAATCTACTATAAGTTCGAGTGAAAAATCGAGTTATCATAGGATGACACGCTTCTCGCATTGAGTTCGATCTGGTATCATGAGGCACAGATTCGTCCAATATGATCTTTACATATATTTGGGAATCATTATATTCTGCTGGGGACCACTATTGACTTATGGACCAAAAAGGTGTTTTCGGCCCGTAACCAAATATGCATTAATGTACCGGGTCACATACTTAACGGATCAGACGATAAGAGTTCAAATGATAGACTTCAAGTGGGATACAATCTCTACTCATATTAGATCCGGTTGGAGGTTCTCCGAGTGAGATACGATCTCTACTTGTATTGTATAAACATCTAGCGTGAGGCTTTTTTAGAGTTTAATATGATATCTGATCGTATCGGATTGGGATCCGATTAGAGGCTATATAAAGGGAGGTGCAGAGGCTGAAGGTGGCACCCTGAGACACACCCATCTAAACCCTAGCTGGCACCTCTCATAGCCCTTACTGTGCACGCTGGTGCTACTACACCACTACACGGTGTTCTATCCTTGGACGCGTGGACCTCGTTAGAGGTGCTGCTGCGACTGCGACGCTGATCAGAGCGATCGTGAGGAGGAGATTGTTGGCTAGAGAACGATTGACTCTTTCTACTACACTGATGTGCGCTTCGTTGAACTGGCAGCTTCAACTCTACTTTCGCTGCACTGCGCATCTAGTGGTAACAGTCTATGATCTCTTATTCATATGGCTTTCTAGTTTACACTGTAGAAAATTTTAATCTGTGCTAGTATAGTTGTTGCAAATAATGCACATAAAAATAGAGATAAGAAATACAAATTTTTACGTGGAAAACCCTTGCGGGAAAAATCACAGGCGCTCGAAGGCAAACCACTATAATGAGAAGAGTTTACAATGGAGCGCTTGCTCTTGCTATGAGCTATTAGGGTACATACATATAGTGTGAGGGAAAAGAGTCCCACACGAAGAGGAAACCGAATCAGAGTTGGTTGCTACAGATTGACACCACGTTTGATACAACCTATGCATGCACCTGCCATGCCACGTCTGGCATGAGGCAATGAAGTGTCCTACATGGACACGGTATGAATTCAGATCAACTTTAACAATCTCCATCTTGAGCCAAATTCCCTCTAGTAGTTGAAGAATATGATAAACTCATTTAATAAAATTATCATATATACCTTGAGCGCCGAAAGTCCAAGGACTAGTAAGTAATACCAACTAAGTCTGAGCATAGCTTAAACTTAGATGTAGGAATTGGCTTTGTCAACACATCAGCTGGATTATCATGAGTACTTATATTGCTGACTTTAATATCACATTAAGTAATGACACCTTGAATGTAGTGATACCTGATATCAATGTGCTTTGTTCTCTCATGAAACATTTGATGTTTTGTAAGACAAATAGCACTCTGACTATCACAAAATATTGTAATACAAGTTGTACTTCCACAAAGCTTAGTAAATAAACCTCTTAGCCAAATAGCTTCTTTGCAAGCTTCAGAAATATCCATATACTCAGCTTCTGTAGTAGACAAGGCAACGATAGCTTGCAAACTTACTTTCCAACTAACGGCACATCCTCCAACAGTGAACACATAACCAGTAAAAGATCTTCTTTTATCCAAATCTCTAGCAAAATCAGAATCCACATAACCAACGAGTCTATTTCTAGCCTTCCCAAATTGTAAACAAGCATTAGATGTGACCCGCAAATATCTGAAAATTCACTGAACTGCTTTACAATGCCTTTTTTCTAAGATTAGCCATGTATCTACTAACCACGCTTAATGATTGAGATAAATCAGGGCGAGAATATACCATATCATACATAAGTGAACCAACTACACTCGCATATGGAACTCTAGACATGTACTCAATTTCATCATTTGATTGTGGACATGACGCTAAAGAAAGTCTGAAATGTGCATCAAGGGAGTACTCACAGGTTTGGTCTTATGCATGTTGAAATGACGAAGAACTTTATCAATATATCCCTTTTAACTTAGATATAATTTGTCAAACTGTATGTCTCTAATGATTTCCATACCAAAAATCTTCTTTGCTACACTGAGATCTTTCATCTTAAATTCACTATTTAATTGTGCCTTCAACTTTGAAATTTCAGCCTTGTCTTTTGCAGTAATCAACATATTATCAACATATCATCAACATATAGGAGCAAATAAATAACTGAACCATTAATAGTCTTCAAATAAACACAGTTATCATAATTAGATCTTTTAAAATTCTGAGATATCATAAAGGAGTCAAATCTCTTGTACCATTGTCTAGGTGATTGCTTTAAACCATAAAGAGATTTCTTCAATTTGCAAACAAAATTATCTTTTCCCGGAATGACGAAACCTTCTGGTTACTCCATATAAATGTCTTCTTCTAATTTCCCATCTAAGAATGTGGTTTTCATATCTAATTGATCAAGCTTATAATCATGCATAGCCACAATACTGAGTAAAGTGCGAATAGAACTATGCTTCACAACAGGGGAAAAATATCTATAAATCAATACCTGAAATTTAGATGTATCCTTTTGCAATTAGCTTTGTTTTGTACCTAACCTCTTCGGTTGGTGAAACTCCTTCTTTCTTTTCTGCTACACACGCACGGATCGAGAAAGAGAAGACCGGCTGCAGATGACGTGAGGCAGAGTCTCGGGATGACGCCGCGCACAATGTATTGGGCGAAAGTAGGGCTGGACGAAAAACTCGAAGCTCGTTAGCTCGCTCGGCTCGTGGCTGGCTCGGCTCGGCTCGTTAGGATAACGAGCCGAGCCGAGCCGAGCCAAGATTTTAGCTCGTTAGCTATAACGAGCCAACTCGAGCCAGCTCGCGAGCGCTCACGAGCCAAACGAGCCATGCTTCGAGAATTTAGATATGCATATCTGCTTCCATGGACCTAATTTGTACTCTATTGCATGTGTTAATGTGTAAATTTGTACTCTATTGTACCCAAACGAGCCATGCATATGTTAATTTGTACTCTATTGTACCCAAACGAGCCTAACGAGCCAAACGAGCCAAACTTCCATGGATGAATATATGATGGAGATATTTTTTGGCCTTGGCTCACAAGCCAAACGAGCTAACTCGAGCTTTTTGTCGAGCCGAGCCGAGCCGAGCTGGCTTTTTAGCTCGTTAGTTATAACGAGCCAGCTCGTTATCCTACCGAGCCAGACCGAGCCGAGCCGAGCCGAGCCAGCTCGATATCCAGCCCTAGGCGAAAGCTTCTTTATTGACTTTGCTTGCTTTTCTGTGTTGCGTACAGGGGCTGCTTGAAATAGCCTTCTCGTGTTGCTTCAAACTGTTGTGCGTTCGCTCTCTCGTCACACGCGAACCGAGGGAGCGAGGACATGTGACAACTTGAGGTGCTGGATGATGGCCTCGGGATGAAGCGGAGTGTAGTGAGACGTCTTTCATCATATGGACATGCTGTGGCGGCCCATCGACTTGGCTTCAGATACGTGCGCAAGACTCCGAGACGAAGACACGCTGCGCGAGACGGTGACGCTGGTTTGGATTAGATGAATTTTTTCGTGAATCTCTTAAATCTTAATATCCTGTGCTCTGATACCATTTATTACAAATAATGCATAGAAAAATATAGACAAGAGACACGATTTTAAAAAACCACAGGCGCTTGAAGGCAAACCACTATAATGAGGAGTGTTTACAATGGAGCGTTTGCTCTTCCTATGTGCTACTGGGGTATATATATAGTGTGAGGGAAAAGAATCACACACGGAGAGGAAACCAAATTAGAGTCGGTTGCTACAAATTGACACCACGTCTGATACAACCTGTGTATACACCTACCATGTCACGTCTAGCATGAGGCAATGAAGTGTTTTACATGAACACGATATAAATTCAGATCAACTTTAACGGTAGTCTACCCGTATCCCAATAGCTAAAGCTAGCTGTTCCTCTTCAGGAGAAGAATGGTTTTTTTCACGGAGAAGAGATGTTGAATTGTCTGTTTGGCATTGTAGCTGGAAAAGATGTTTTGGGGTTCTGATGCATGCACCATGTCAGGCCCCATTCGGAACACGGGGATTTTCTCATCTGTTTTATGTGAAATTCTTTCAAGGTTCCTACGAAATTCCCACGTTGCAACTAGACCCAAATGTCGTCTATTCTTCCTTTTATGTTGCTTTTAAAACGAGCTTCTAAAAGGTAGGAATCACACTTATTCACATGTGCTCTTGCATAGTACCTAAATCTGCTGTTGGGAAGTAAAAATCTGAACTTGTTGAAACAGCAAACACAACACACAATGTAAATGACCAAATTTAGCGTAGCTGAGATGGCCCAGTCGAGACCAATTTAGGCCCATTTGGGGACAAGCTTAGAGGGTTCCAGACTGTCCCAGCTCGTTGATTTTGCAACTTAGCCCGCTGCCTAGCCAAGTCGTGCTGCTCCTGAAGGCGGCAGCGGCGATGATGCTGAGGGCGCGGTCATCGGCGAGGGCGATGCTCCGCCTTACCAGCGCCAGAGGAGAGAGAGTTTGCAATAGAGCTCCACCGGTGCGTGTTGCGTTCCCCGTGGCTTCCTGGATCTCCACAAGGTAGGCTCTTCGGCTTCCTCACTCCTCTCTGCAACAGCAGTCGATTAGAGGGTGAACTCACTTGGGTTTTCTCATGGTGCTGGGATGAACGGACGATCAGATAGGGGGCAAGGAGGCCATTGAGAATGAGAAGGCAAGGCTATAAGACTCACCCCCTCACACCTCGCTTGCGTTGCGCTACTGTATGGATGTAAGACCATCATCCCGGAGGACATTGCCGTGAAGTTCCCTCATATTGCTGTGGAGTCCCTTAATGGCGGGGCATTGCATCTGCCTCTTGTTGTGGATTGAAACGACCCATAATTTTTTTAAATTGAATTTATTCAAAATTTTCTTGAATTTGAGAATTTTACCAAATCCAAAAACCCTTCTTGAATTTACACTTTCTTCTTTGGGAAAATCCGTTTTCACCTCACCCTTAATGCCTTTTCACCCTGGCGTCAGCGGTGGCTCTCGATGCTATGCGTTAGCATACCGTTCTTACTCTGCCAGCCGCCCTCATCACTCGTCATTGCAAACCCCGTTAACAATTGCACGTTAGCCATGCCACCTCACCAGCTAGCCATGACTAGCCATAATGCCACCCTTAGCCACGTGCCTAGCCACCTCCCTACCCAATTCGCACCATTGTCATCGCCTGACATCAATTACTCGACACGCGCACCGCTACTTACCGCTCAAGCTTGTGCAGCTATGCCAATGACCCGACGCCAATGCTACTAGCATTGTCGCTACACTGCAAAAACCCCTCAGTGATCCACACCACCATCCATGCGCTGGCCTTGTCATTGCCTTGCCACTATCACTATCGCCTTCATTGGGCTATAAAACCAAACGAGTAGCTACATCACCACCATCCGCACCACGTTTCGACTCGAAGCTCTTCCCTCTCCTCTTTGGCCAAGAATTGCTCTCGCTGTCAAGCTCTAGCCGGTGAGCCCCCAAAACCAATTCTTCTAATAACATTAATCCTAGTCTAATTACTCGTGCCCATAGCATCACCTTAACCCCATGATGCTATCCCCTGCCTCCCCAAACCATCTCGTTGTCTCTAGTCTGCCGGCGCCATGTGCCCCGCCCTGCCATGCACGGCCACTGTTGCCAGCATAGCACAAGCTTTCCTGAGCCAAGCCATTGCCATTGCTAGACTCCATTCACGTCGTAGATACTCGAGCTACCCTTGGTTTAGCCAGGATTGCACCACAACGCCACTGTGCCATGGTCCTACTTCGATGAAGTACCACCATTACCAGCCACCCCTAGCACTCCTCTGACTGCATGCATGCCCAAAATGGGTTGCCTGTGTCCCAATTTAACTGACTACACCACCGCTTGCCACCGCGCACCATTGTCGTCACTCAATTCATCTTTGCCATTGTTCTCCTCTGCTTAAGCAGCCATAGGCGTGAGCTCAAGCAAAATGGGCCTTGCACTACAGCCAGTGAGTTGGGTCAACCAAGTCAACCCAAAACACACTTCATGGCCCAGTTGGCAAATGGGCCAAGCACACTATTCGAAGCCAATACTATTCATACGTAGCCTAGCATTGTTCACAATCCAAACCCATTACTTATGAGTAGTTTCAACCCGATACTATTCACCAAAAACCCGTTAAGCCTATTTATACTCATTTCGACCATTTTGACACCGTTTAATCTATTTTCAATTCCGTTCAATCTAACCAAGCTTAGTTTAAACCCTACATGCCTATACCCACCTTCTTTTATACCTTTTTAGATGCTTTATTGTATTTTGTTCCTAGCTTGCATTCTGCAAAATAGAAACTTATTTGTATTCGTTCTTTTTATGCTAGTAACTGGATTCGATTAGTTGACTAGCGAAAAAGCTAGTACACTATTCAATCCGATCGAATGTCTTAGGCCAGATGGGCCGTTGGATGAGTGAAGCAGCATTACACACATCATGTTAGATAGTGAATAGTGTTTAGGCCTTAACTAAATTGTAACCCAAAAGGAGAACCTAGTTGGATATAAACCAAATAAGTATGTAACAGAAAAACATATGGAATAGAAGAAACAACTCGATCCCCAAATTCTGACTTCATCTTCCCCAACCTCTCCTATTTTCCCCATTCTTCCACCCCCAATTCCTTGCGGATTCTACCCTAAATTCCCAGTCTAAATTCTATTCCTCCTCTCCTCGTTGCCAATTACCGACTAGGACCGTGACACACATGTTAATTCACATTAACTCAGTCCTAACATGTTAATCAACAGTCCTAATAGTCTCATGGTCGGATGCCATACTTGTAGTTGGACTAACCACTAGTTGATGTAATTATACGCTGAGTAGAGAGGTACACATTCCCTTGCAGTGTTTCTGTGTATGTACCTTCTGAACTGTTGTTTTTCTTGGGACAATTGATGAGCTGTCACCAGTGGTACTTTAGAATTTTGCCACTCTGTAAAGTACAAATCATTATTTGCCACTCTATAGAGTGATCAATTTTTTTTCCATTTTTGACACTTTTCCTCTACATTAACATTTACACCCCTCTTTTTCTTCATCCTCTTCTGCTCCTCTCTTCTTTTCTTCTTGCTTCGGCACCGGTGGTGGTTGGGCCATACCTCGTCGTCGGACGTCCGTGTCCACTCTCCATTCCTCTCTTCCCTTGATGCATCTATTGCTCCCTCCAACTTGTCCCAATCCCCTTGCCCATCGCCACCACGCCTCCTTCTGCGGGAGGTCACCGTTGTTGCCGCCGGCCCAATGCCTCCTCTCCTTGCCACCTACTCATCTTGGTGTCAGGGAGGATGGCAGGTGGATAGGGAGAAGGTGGTGGGGGTAAGGTTGGTTCTAAGGTTGGACTAGAGGCAGAGCTCAAGCTATTATGATGGAGGTAGAGGAGGAAGTCGGAGGAGGGGAGGGGACACACTAAGTAGGGAAGAAAAGGGTAGACAGGAGCAAAATGAGAGGCGAAATGTTCAAAGTGATTATGTTCAAATCGGATCTTGTATAGAATAATAAATTCTAAATTGCAATCTATGTAACGGCAAATCTTAAAATACCATTCTATAGAGCGACAAATATTGAATTGCCCCTATTTGTTGTGATCTATTAGTCTGGATGGCATGCTGTCCTGGTGAAGAACCTGCCATGTCGGTTCAGACTTGAGAATTTGAGATGGCTCTGAGCTCTCTACCCGTGAATGAATATTCCCCCACGTTGCATTTTTTCCCCATTAAAATTTTGCTGCGGCGCATGTGACCAGGAAAGCGTCGCAACGTTAAACCCCCCTAAATCCAGCTAAGCATCTACGGGGCTAACACTAACCTGCAGCTTAATTAGGCCGAGCTAGAAACTCAAGACTCTCATTTCAGCCTAATAATCCCTACGTACTCTGTGCTCCGCACTAGAAGATAAAAGACGAATATACTATACTACTTCTACGCTGGTCTATTAAAAGGCGTACTATACTATACCAATGATCCGCTCATGGCATCAGTGGCGAAGCTAGGATTTGATTATGTTTCAGACTCAGTGGTTAAATAATTTAGATTATCTAGATTGGATCATAAAAATGTTACTCAGGCTGAACTGAATTTAATTAGGCTGTACACTAGATATTTTTCTACATTCCGGGTTGAAGCCTATCCTGTCCGAGGTGTGGCTCCACCCCTGTATGGCATCAAATTTATTCTGTGACGAGTGTAGTGGGAGGTGATTTCATACTTTTAGATTTAAATCATCAATGCAGGATAAATTAAAACTACTTACCCTTTAGTTGGTACTTTTAGATTTATATATAAATATACGTGCGTGAAAAGCATAGAAGCACCGCTCGGATTTAGCTGATATACTGCCAACAGGGTAGTGTAACTGGAATAGGGTAACACCACCACCGTGAGTGAGGTTTGTTGATGGAAAATCATTTTCCATGCATGGAGTTGGAAGATTCCAACCCAATCAAATCCGTTGCACACCAAATGGAGACGAGAAGAGATTAGAGAGACGCAACGAAACAGAAAGAGAGAGAGAGAGAGGAGAGGCCACCGACGGCCAGGGAAAGCGGCACCCCAACCGCCATTACTGGGACAAGAACGGATTACCGGACAAAGTTTAATGCAAAGCACCTGTCAGCAAAACTAATTGATTTGATCCATCCCGCAGCACTGCACTGCACAGTGCACACTGGCTCGCTCACACACAATTAATGGCGGCTTCCCAGAAACTGCGCTGTTTCTTCTTCTTCTTCTTCTTCTTCTTCTTCTTCTTCTTCTTCTTCTTCTTCTTCTCTTCATGTGTGTTTCTCAGGTGCCCCTTGATTTGTTTCAACATAATACTACTCCATAAGGAACGGTGTCATGATTGTTAAAAACCAATTAACACTGTATTTTCCACTTAGTTGCTTTTTTTAAGTCAACAGCTAAGCTTTATTCCATGCTCAAACTAGGAGTACAATAGCCATCAATGCATTTCAGAATTCTCATTGAGGCTACAATAGTTACAGAAACCCTTTTGACGGCGGGTTTTTGTCGAAAGCTTGTGGAATAGTATCTCCAAATCATGTGTTCTAAACAGGATCTAATCCTATCTTGTCATGAATCTTTTATGGTCGTATGTGCGGAGAGAATAGTTGTGTGGGATGGAAAAACATGTAATTTATAGAATACTGAAAAAAGAAAGTGAACATGTGTGATCTACAATCATTTTGTTGGCTCCTAAGCCCATTTACATACATAAAAAATATTTAGATCCAAGATAGGAAAAATCCTATCAATTGTTTCCACGTATTGGTCTGTTTTTAGACTACAGTTTATTAATATAATAAATAGTGATTGCTGAGAGAAATTAAAAAAAGCCAAAAAAAAATATGACTCTCTAGTTGTCTTATTTTGCTGTCGGTAGATCAAATGAAAGTGGGAAACAAATTGTCTAGCAGGAGTGTTAGGTAGTGCAAGCACGTCAATTTGCACAAGAAATCTAATCATCCTAGGGAGAGGGAAGAAATCGATCTTCTGTGTTGCATAAACTAGAAAGAGAGGACATTTTAATAATTTGTATGCGTCTTTTTCAACTCCTTAACTCCTTCACCACGTATTGTTTCCCCTTTTTTTGTGAGGATTTTGTTTGTTTTCAATACTGTTCACGAATTTGAGTGAAGTTTACCATTGGGTCGATCGAAATGGCAATCCAAAATAATTCTGAACTATCTTGCTTGTAAAATGGCTGGCAAGCCTCTAATTTCCACAAAAATAAGTCGATCCACCACCAAACACAGCGCCAACAATTTTTTTTTAAAAAAATGCCAACTCACACGTAACACGCATGGTGCACATGGGATTTTCTTTTCCTTTTACCAGTCCAAAAAAAAATTCTTAAAAAAACACTCCTAGAGAGAGGAAACAAAGCACCGGCAGGTAGGAGGGCATTTCGGTCCACCCTCGCGGCGCCGACAGATCCACCTGCTGCAGCCGGTCACCGGGCCCACCTGCCAGCGAGCGCCGCGAGGGGAGACGCCTGGAGAGTGGGACCGACGCCTGGAGCGACGCGACGCGGACGTCCCGCATCCGACGGCTTGAACACCTCCCTTGCCCCCATCGGACGGCCGAGAGAGCCCCACGGCGGCCACGTGGCCGCGCGAGGGGGTAACGGGCAATAGGCGGTGGGAGCGGGGAGGAGGCGACTCCCACCAACTGAACTGAACTAGCCAAGTGGAGGTGCGCGTTTGTAAGAAGAGACGGAGGAGTGGAGCGAGCTGAGAGGGAGGGGAGGGGAAGCAGCGGCGGCGACGGCGGCATTGCAGCGGGCGGGCGGATCTGGAGCGGGAAATGGTGGTGGTGACCGCCACTGCTTCTTCCTCTCGGATCTACTAGAGGCAGCTCCGACCTCTCTCTCTCTCTCTCTCGCTTCGTCTTCGTCGGTGGCGTGTGAAGGGAAGCGGAGATGGCGGCGAACGCGGGGATGGTGGCGGGCTCGCGCAACCGCAACGAGTTCGTCATGATCCGCCACGACGGCGACGCGCCCGCCCCGGTACGTGTTCCTCTCTCTCTCTCTCTCTCTCTCTCAATGCCTGCGTCGTTCCAGTTCTGTTTGTGGCGGCTCATGCTGTGCGCGTGCGTGCGTGCGTGTGTCGGTGGATCTCACCACTCGAATTCACCCCAATTCCGTTTGGTTTTCGCGGCTTATTCGTGCGTTAGGTCGCTAGATTCGCCGCATTGCCCCCGTCCATTAGGATGGTTCCGTTCGTGCGAGGAATTGTCGAGCTATGGAGGAATTTCAGAGGTCCGATGCAATGGATTGGTTAATCCAGACTTCACATGACAGTTTAAGCCTCCGCAGCTTCTTAACTTGGCGCGGCTGATGTATTAGATCCATGTTTGGTCTCCACTAATGCACCTACCTAATTTTAACACCTTGAATTCATGCCACTTTTATAAAGCGCCGCCTGTTCCAGCATTTTGGATCTTAGCCTCAACTTGAAGCCGAGCGGATAGTTTCTTGCCGATCGATTCACAGTCAATCTGTTTGGTCATGAGTGTGATGGAAGCTTTGCTGTCTGTTCTAGTTGTATAATTTTGTCTGGGTTTGTACTGACTGTGTTGTTATCTTGCTGATGCAGGCTAAGCCGCCGAAAAGTGTGAATGGGCAGGTCTGCCAGATATGTGGCGACACTGTTGGCGTCTCAGCCACCGGCGATGTCTTTGTTGCCTGCAATGAGTGCGCCTTCCCGGTCTGCCGCCCTTGCTATGAGTACGAGCGCAAGGAAGGGAACCAGTGCTGCCCTCAGTGCAAGACTAGATACAAGAGGCACAAGGGTTAGTTTCTGTATAACTTCTTGAATGCTTATGTAATCTGCATGATAATAGTATGTGCAAGTCTGCATTTCGTGCTTTCTTTATATGAACCAAAATGGCACTGTACCGATTAAACCTTCTCATCTTTTTTTTTCTTTCTAAATGATGATAATTGATGTATGCTACACTCGTTTTGTCTTGGACTAAATTCAGGTAGCCCACGAGTTCAGGGAGATGAGGAGGAGGAAGATGTTGATGACCTGGACAATGAGTTCAACTATAAGCAAGGCAATGGCAAAGGGCCAGAGTGGCAGATAGAGGGTCAAGGAGAAGATGTTGATCTGTCTTCATCCTCTCGCCATCAACCTCATCATCGGATTCCCCGGCTGACAAGTGGGCAACAGGTACAATATATATCAAGGAGATACTGGGTTCTTACTTTCATTATTGAACTTGTTTCTGTAAGACTGTAACAATGCCATGCTATTGGGCACTAACACATACATTTATTTCTTCAGATCTCTGGAGAGATCCCTGATGCTTCCCCTGATCGCCATTCTATCCGCAGCCCAACTACGAGCTATGTTGATCCAAGTGTCCCAGGTATTATCTTGTTCATCATAGGTCCCATTTCAAATAACGATGGCTTCTGGCTTTTAGAAGCCAAAAGCCGTTTGAACCACATTGTCTTAACGCGTTTTCCCCCCTTTTCTTTTGCATGATATAACGGTGTTTTTTATTTTTCTATTTTTCTTCATTTTCCTTTAATTGAATACCTTAGAAAAAGCTAAAAGTCGCTACAGTGCCATTTCAGCAAAAAGTCACAGCACTTTGGGACATTGCATCTTTTGGAAAATTTATCTGCAAATTGGTTGAACATCACTAACATTTCTCTACTATGATTTCAGTTCCTGTGAGGATTGTGGACCCCTCGAAAGACTTGAATTCCTACGGACTAAATAGTGTTGACTGGAAGGAAAGAATTGAGAGCTGGAGGGTTAAACAGGATAAAAATATGATGCAGGTGACTAACAAATACCCAGAGGCAAGAGGAGGGGGAGATATGGAAGGGACTGGCTCAAATGGTGAAGATATGCAAATGTATGAACAACCTGCCCTTGCCTATATCGTTATACTTTCCTACGTATAGTGGGTTTAAGTTATATTTGCATTATAGAAGGTCACATTGGATACCAAAACTTGGGTTATAGGCAGAACTTGTATGGTGGATATTCATTGCTTTGAGTGGCACTTAAACTCAGAAATGGAAGCCCAATACGAAAATCCCTTTTCTCCATGTTAACCAATGTCTAATTAGATAATTTTAATTTTTGTCACTGATTTGATTAGGATCTAAAAGTTTTCCCTTGACTAAGCTCTACCAATAGTTGTGCTGCAATTGATGTTTGTTGTAGATTTTGCTTCAAAGAAATTGAGGTCTCTGTACATTTGTCTCTGTGGCAGGGTTGATGATGCACGCCTACCTCTGAGCCGTATAGTGCCTATTCCATCAAACCAGCTCAACCTTTACCGAATAGTGATCATTCTCCGGCTTATCATCCTATGCTTCTTCTTCCAATATCGTATCACTCATCCAGTGCATGATGCTTATGGATTATGGCTAGTATCTGTCATCTGTGAAGTTTGGTTTGCCTTATCCTGGCTTCTAGATCAATTCCCAAAATGGTATCCAATCAACCGTGAAACATACCTTGACAGGCTTGCATTGAGGTAAGTTACGACAGGTGGTGTACATTTCTTCAGGATTTTGGGCACCACGATATCTTTTATTAATATCGTGTCCTGAGATACCTAAATCTAATGTTGCAGATATGATAGAGAGGGAGAGCCATCACAGCTGGCTCCGATTGATGTCTTTGTCAGTACGGTGGATCCACTGAAGGAACCTCCTCTGATCACAGCCAATACTGTTTTGTCTATTCTTGCTGTGGATTACCCTGTCGACAAAGTGTCATGCTATGTTTCTGATGACGGTTCAGCTATGTTGACTTTTGAGGCTCTGTCAGAAACTGCAGAATTTGCTAGGAAGTGGGTTCCATTTTGCAAGAAGCACAGCATTGAACCAAGGGCTCCAGAGTTTTACTTTGCTCAAAAAATAGATTACCTAAAGGACAAAATCCAACCTTCTTTTGTTAAAGAAAGGCGAGCAATGAAGGTAAGCTACAACTCTGATGGTAAGACTACTGTTACTCCACATTGTGCTTGGGGTTTAACTTTTGGATATGCTTTGTTTCAGAGAGAGTATGAAGAATTCAAAGTACGGATCAATGCCCTTGTTGCCAAAGCACAGAAAGTACCTGAAGAGGGGTGGACCATGGCTGATGGCACTGCTTGGCCTGGGAATAACCCAAGGGACCATCCTGGCATGATTCAGGTGCCCTTTACTTTTAACATGGCAGCTGCTTAAAAAAATTCAATTTAATCTGGATCTTATGTATTAGCCTTGCTTATGTGGAAGTCAGGTGTTCTTGGGGCACAGTGGTGGGCTTGACACTGATGGAAATGAGTTGCCACGACTTGTCTATGTCTCTCGTGAAAAGAGACCAGGCTTCCAGCATCACAAGAAGGCTGGTGCAATGAATGCACTGGTATGTGTTCTCTTCGGTGAATTACCATGCATTGGATTTATCTGGTCCTTACTAATTATACCCCTGCTGGTGGGCAGATTCGTGTATCTGCTGTGCTGACAAATGGTGCCTATCTTCTCAATGTGGATTGTGATCACTACTTCAATAGCAGCAAAGCTCTTAGGGAAGCAATGTGCTTCATGATGGATCCTGCATTAGGAAGGAAAACTTGTTATGTCCAGTTTCCACAAAGATTTGATGGCATTGACTTGCACGATCGATATGCTAATCGCAACATAGTCTTCTTTGATGTAAGTATGGTAGTGCCTGTGCTCATCATCACAACAAAATTTTCATGTCTCACATGGTCTTTGCTTTGCAGATCAACATGAAAGGTTTAGATGGCATTCAGGGTCCAGTTTATGTGGGAACAGGATGCTGTTTCAATAGGCAGGCCTTGTATGGCTATGATCCTGTATTGACTGAAGCTGATTTGGAACCTAACATTGTTGTTAAGAGCTGCTGTGGTGGCAGAAAGAAAAAGAACAAGAGTTACATGGATAGTAAAAACCGTATGATGAATAGAACAGAGTCTTCAGCTCCCATTTTCAACATGGAAGATATAGAAGAGGGTATTGAAGGTGTGTGCTTGTTGTTGTGCATTTTTTTACCTTTTATTCTTCATATCTGAGAACAATCACTGTGTATACTACATTATTAAACATCATGCTTCAATCTAGTTCTTAATTTTTGGACAAAGATTCTTGAGATGCTGAAGTTGGCTGGCTTCCACTAAGCTCTCTTTTGGAATTCCATTAGGCTATGAGGATGAAAGGTCAATGCTTATGTCCCAGAAGAGATTGGAGAAACGCTTTGGTCAGTCTCCAATTTTTATTGCATCCACCTTTATGACTCAAGGAGGCATACCACCTTCAACAAACCCAGCTTCTCTTCTAAAGGAAGCCATCCATGTCATCAGTTGTGGATACGAGGACAAAACTGAATGGGGAAAAGAGGTTAGTGGAGCAAGTGTAGTTTCCTTCTTGCTTTTGTATAGTAGAGTTCTTTCTTCATTTAACCTGTTTTCATGGCATGGAGCTCCTTTTATATATATATATATATATATATATATATATATATATATATATATATATATATATATATATATATATATATATATATATATATATATATATATATATATATATATATATATAGAGAGAGAGAGAGAGAGAGAGAGAGAGAGAGAGAGAGATGCAAGACTGGAAGTGAGTTTTTCTTTTTATGTGGTTTCAGATTGGCTGGATCTATGGTTCAGTTACTGAGGATATTCTGACTGGGTTTA
The DNA here is from genome assembly GCA_036346575.1 of Dendrocalamus sinicus. Lineage (NCBI taxonomy): Eukaryota > Viridiplantae > Streptophyta > Magnoliopsida > Poales > Poaceae > Dendrocalamus > Dendrocalamus sinicus. Next base: position 4,411,917 of record CM070653.1, on the reverse strand, counting down.
AAATGCATGCAAGAGGTTGGATGTCAATCTATTGCATGCCACTACGGCCTTGTTTCAAGGGTTCTGCACCAATCAATCTTTCTGATCGTCTTAATCAAGTGCTCCGTTGGGCTCTTGGGTCAGTTGAAATTCTGCTTAGCAGACACTGTCCTATCTGGTATGGTTACAAAGGGCGGTTGAAACTTCTGGAGAGGCTGGCTTACATCAACACCATTGTTTATCCGATAACATCCATTCCACTTATTGCCTATTGTGTGCTTCCTGCTATCTGTCTCCTCACCAATAAATTTATCATTCCTGAGGTTAGTCACAGCTCACAAGATATCCTTTTGCTTCCTTACAATGTTATTCAAGAACTTTTAGTTACCAGCTCTGTTAAACTCGTCATTGTTTATTTATCATGTAACTGCTCTAATCCATATAACCATTATCACATTGAACTAACCACTAGTAGGGTGGAAATTGATCGAATACAAATTGAATATTGCCTTTACCACATTGTATTCGTATTTTGTAAACGAATTCAAATTCGAATCAAATATCTACTCAATTCGGTCGGATCCGGATATCCTCATAACTTATGTAGTATGAAGATATTAATGACATTTTATCCTCGTACAATCACGTTTAATCATTCTAATTCATTTACTTCGTTTAAAGAAACACGAATTCACATTCAATTAAAAAAACTTGTCTAATTAATTAGTCTTATTGTAATAAATCTGTATATTGTTTCATCAAATACGAATAGTCCGGATAAATAACATTTCGGATGTTAAAAGTTCATACCATATTCACATCCCTATTTTTTTATGCGAATACGAATAGTAGAGAAATTGTTAATTGGATAGAAAAATCTATATCGTATTCCTATCCTATTGAATACGGCAACTGGATAATACGGATAATTCGTATCCATTTCCCACCCCTAACCACTAGCATGAGTGTGCAACATTTAGGCAAGTGTAAACCGGATAATTCGTATCCACCCCACCACAACCAGTAGCGTGAGTGTGGAACATGTAGGTTCTTACTCAAATATTGGATCTTATTATGTTTGAATTATGCCACTTGATAAATTGCACATGACCGTAAGCGAACAATGTTTTGTGTTGATCATAATTTCTAATTCACCAGAGCTCTGTTCTTCTAGTTAAATTTCCGCATTGCTGTAATCCTTTCTATCGATCGTTGTCATGTCAACTTTTTTCGGATGTTCATGTCTTTTTGTGATGTTGCAGATTAGTAATTATGCTGGGATGTTCTTTATTCTGCTTTTTGCTTCCATCTTTGCCACTGGTATATTGGAGCTCCGATGGAGTGGTGTTGGTATCGAGGACTGGTGGAGAAATGAGCAGTTCTGGGTCATTGGTGGCACCTCTGCCCATCTCTTCGCAGTGTTCCAGGGTCTGCTGAAAGTGTTGGCCGGGATTGATACCAACTTCACAGTTACGTCAAAGGCGTCTGATGAGGATGGAGACTTTGCTGAGTTATATGTGTTCAAGTGGACCAGTCTCCTCATCCCTCCGACCACTGTGCTTGTCATTAACCTGGTGGGCATGGTGGCAGGAATATCATATGCCATTAACAGTGGTTACCAATCTTGGGGTCCACTCTTTGGAAAGCTCTTCTTCTCAATCTGGGTGATCCTCCATCTCTACCCCTTCCTCAAGGGTCTCATGGGCAGGCAGAACCGCACGCCAACCATTGTCATCGTTTGGTCCATCCTCCTTGCGTCAATCTTCTCCCTCCTCTGGGTGAAGATCGACCCTTTCATATCCCCTACCCAGAAAGCCGTCGCCTTGGGGCAGTGCGGTGTGAACTGCTGATGGGCACTGTTACTCTCGTCAAAGAGATTCAATCAATGTCTACACCTTCGTGTAAATACCTGAGGGGGTTGGATGGGATTTTTTGTTGTAGATGAAGAAGGATTTTATCTAAATTATGCCCCTATTTGTTAGCATCTTCCCTTGCCTACGAAAAACTGTGAAGCTTCCCTTGCCTACGAAACCTGCAGCGTAAATTGTGAATTTTCCTTTTGTGATACCTGTTGTCTATTGCTACCTGTTTGTCTATTGCTTAGAGTATATTATCATTTGTTTGAGGTAAACGTTGTCATACATACTAAGGTGATGCTGTTATTTATACGGGAAGATTCTGATCGCATTCTTTTGTTGTGAACATTGTAATTTTTGGCACGTCTATATAAGGCAGCTGTTGCATCAATATCTTTGTTTCGTTGTGCGGTGGAATATGAATTGCTTGCACCAGTCTATCTCGGTTGCATGGTGATTGTACTTTGTGCTTGTTGAAAAATGCAAAATTTGGACCTATTTGGACCCCTGGACACTACAAATTCCGGTTTTAGCCCCCTATGGAAATTTATTCCATACGGACCTGTTGAGCGAAATAACGGAAGGCGACACGTGGGCGGGTCGTGCGGAAGCTGGCCGCGCGACCGAAGTGGGCGGGCGCGCGGCGCGCGACTCCACGGCCCGCCGCGCGATCGCCTCGCCCAATGCGCGACCGCTCGGCCAATACAGCGCCCCGGTCCCCCCGCGCGTGTGCGCCCCGACCGCGCGTCTTGCCCGCCGCGCGCGTCATGCCCGCGGACGCGCGACTTGATCCAGCGAGATTCGCGTTGCATGCTGCGCCCGACCGCACGGAAGTGGTGTCAAATCCATCCGCCAAAGCACCGAGGCGTATTTTTCACGCCGGTTTGCACGCGTCGCAAGAGGTTTGCATGGCCCTCTCCGTGAATACATGCGGCGAGCTTAAAGAGGTTGAACAAAGGCGCATATGCTCACATAGCAAGCGAAGCAACTCATTTGCGATTCGCAGTGCGATTGAAGTGAAGACAGAGCGAGTGAAGGAGGAAAAAGAGAGTGCAAACTCGGGATTTCGAGTTGGTTTTGTTTGAATCAACGGATTTTGCAAATACAAAAGTTGTAGATCGTCTCGCGAGCTTCAAGAAGAGGTAATTTTGCCCTCATGCAAGTAATTTTCTGCGAATGTCATTAGCCCGTAATTAGCCAAACGTGTATCGGTAACGTTGTTATAAGCCAATCTTTCATACGGTGTGTATGTGTATGGTGCATGATTTATTGTAGTGTAAATAATGTCGTATTTCATGTATGTGATTAGTCCATAATTAGTCGATTAGCACAAACCATCGTTTGGTAATGTTATTTTATGTGAATGTGTGATACGCGATGTCAATATTTGGTACGTTATGTATTTGTAGGTGAAAAATCTTTATGTGAATATATGTATTATAAGTCAATGTGTCATACGATTGTGTATGTGTAGGTAAAAATCAACATATGATGCATGCTTTATTGTAGTGTAGATAATGTTGAATTTTATGTTGAAGTTACGTATTGTAATGTAGTTAGTTTTCTTGAAGAAAAGAGAGGAGCGAAAGGAAGAGTTGAATTGTTTTCGTTTGGAATCGAGTGGACTTGGCAAGTAGAAAAGTTGTAGATCGTCTCGTGAGCATCAACAAGAGGTAAGTTTTGTGCCCATGCAACTATAATTTCTCGTGAGCATCGAAATGGCATGGCACCCGCCACCACGTCTACTCTACTCTAGCCCAAAGATCTTTTAGCTTTGAACTTTTCCCAAAATCAAAATAAGCGGATACCTTTTGAAGTGAATATTTGAATGGTTTCTGGACTTCAAATCTATATACGTTGTTTATGTCGTTTCTTTGCGTCTCGAAAAATGTTGACCGTAGTTATTTGTAGTGTTTATGTCGTTTTCTATCTATATACCACTAGAAATTTACATAGACATTTACTTTTTCGAAATATTTCTGCGTCCAAATGTCGTTTGCTACATAGACTATTTATGTCGAGTTAGAAAAGATTATAGTTTAAATAATGTGCCCATGTGTTGAAAAAGTAAATATTTATGTTGGAGCATTTGTAGGTGTTAGATTAGAGACAATTTGTATAATTAGTATGTTTAGTGAATGACCGTAGTATGAAGGTCATTTGATGGAAATAAAAATGATATGTATATTTAATTTGATGTATGGTACAATTAGAAAGTAAAATAGTTACAAATAAATCGTAGATTTAGAAATACAAAACATATAATAATCAAACTGTTAATTACATGATACGATTGTTACATACCGTACTAAAATGGTTGATTATGCACTTATGTTAGGTACGCAATGGTGGCATTGAACAATTGATGGTGTTTTATGGGAGTGGTCTCAAATGCGTGATGGGCGTATGGGCGGACTGTCAAATTGCGAGCGGACCGTGATCCGGGCACCGGCCCGAGCGCCATGAGCTTGTCCGAGCTACGGAGGTGTGTCCATTCAGCGTTCGATCGAGAGACCGCAAGGAAGAAGTTACGGATCGAGGCGTCTATGCCTCAATGGTGGATGACGGAAGGGGAGCATATGGCAACTCGAAGGTGACCAATGACGCGTCATGGGCGAACTACATGGAGGTCGTGCGCAACCACGATGCTGCGATATATGGGAGGCCAATGGTGTATGTCGAGTTCGTGGAGAGGCGAATCATCGAGCATGGTTGGTTCGGATGCGCTGGTGGAGATGAAGTGGCGGCGGTCATGAAGACCCTTCGCGGAGAACATGTGGGCGAGGAAGTGGGTGATGAAGACGGCGGAGGCGTGCGCGAATTTCCAGCCCAACGAAGGTGTGCACGACGGTGGTGGGCGCCGTATTGGACCGTCATGAGTATCTTGGGGACCGGGTGGAAGAAGAGGACAGCGAGGAGGATGAGGAGGTTGACACAGCAGCTCCGGAGGACGAGGATGGCGAAGGTGCAATTGGAGGGTGGTAGGTCGTGTTGTGACCACGGGCGGTGCGTGCGTGTCGTCCAGATCGGGCGACATCGCAGCGGCGACCCTAGTTACGCCACAGTGGAGGAGGAGAATGGGGTTCAGCGAGGCGCACTCTTTACGAGGCGATGTTTCCGTAATAAGAGTCTTTGTCCAGCGAGCTATTGCTAGACATGCCGTCAACATAAGCCGGACGTATCGGGTCCACAAGTCAAAGCCGGACACGACGTTGTGAAGTGTGTGGGCGGGTCATGTGGTGGCAAAGTCCGTGCACAGCGGTACAAGGGCGTTGGCGCGGAGTTCGGATAACGGTGCTTTGCAAGATCACGATTGCGAGCTTGCGGGGCGATACATAGACACCGCAACATGACATCACGTTATGTTGCGGAGGTGGTCACGCACCTCGTCGGCGGATGTGTCAATTACCCGAAGGTTACGATGGCGGCGAGAGCGAGCGAGGCGGGCTACAGTGAGCTACAAGAAGGTGTGGCGGGCGGCGAAAGGTCTTGACGGTATGTATGGGACGACGAGGAGGCGTACGACTGGTCCCAAGAATGCTGGATCAAATTGCACAATCAAACCTGCACTTACATAAGCAGCGGAGAGGGTCCATCCTACGGAGGGCCCGAATCGTTTCATTCTTGACGAGTGTTCGGGCCTTCCATCGAGCGATACAAGGGTTTTGGTGGTGCCGCCCGGTGCTAACCGTAGATGGGGCGTTCCTATCCGGCAAGTACAAGGGCACTATCCTTACGCGATTGCGGCCGATGCAAATGACCAGCTACTCGATGGCATTTGCAATTGTGGAGAGCGAGAATACGAGATAGGCGGCTTTGGTTTCTTTGCAATTTGAAGAATGCCGTAGTGCAAGACAGCCCGAAGTGTGCCTTATCTCCGACCGCAATGCGAGCTTGATGTCTGCGTTGCGAACGTTGCGAGATGGGACGCGAGCCCCGTCCGTGGGTGATGTGAAGAACCGCGGTGCATGAGGCATATTGCGGCGAACTTCCACGAAGGTTCCGTAGCAAGGACCTCATGAAGATGTTCAAGAAGCTATGCATGCAGAACCGAGCGGAAGTTCGGCGCCTTGCGAGGCGGCTCGATCAGAGGCTACGAAGCATGTGCATGCAGCGCGAGGCCGTGGAGGGGGCTCCACAAGAGTCGGGTATTCTCACAATGGGTTGGTCAATGCACGACTTGGAAATGTGGTCTTTGTTGCACGACACGGTGGGGCGAGGTATGGGATCATGACAACCAACATGTCCAAGGTTTACAATGGTGTATTGAAGGCGTCAGATCCTGCCGATCACGGCAATTGTGGCGAGACACAGGAACCGTGCCGTCGGGTACTTTGTGAATAGAGCCGAGGATGGCGCGAAGCACGTTGAGGAAAACAAGCAATACTCGAGGTCATGCAGGCCTTCATGGGCGGGAAGATGGAGAAGGCTCGAACCCACATTGCTCGGCCCATTGATGGCTTAAGGAGGAAGTTTGAGGTCCGCCTAAGCGAAGTATGTCATGGGTCAAATTAGAGGGGCGCAAGCGGTATGCACGATTGGTGATGAAGCATCTTGCGGTGCAACAAGCCCGGCTACGCACAAGCCATGCTCCCATGTGTACGCGGCATGCGTTGTATGGAACCGGCGTCGACACAAGTACATCTCCAAGTACTACGACATGCGACACTTGTATGCAACCTGGAGTGCAGAGTTCCATTCCTACGGGTAGACATGCACTACGAGGAATTATGGCGGGAGATAAAGTGGGTGCCCAACGATGCATTGAAGCATGTCGGGCGTGGAAGGCGACAAAGCCGTCGCATCCGCAGCGACATGGATGAGAGCCGCCGAGGGGATCGTGTTCGGAGCCGAAGTGTAGGCTATGCAAGACGATTGGCCACTCCTCGATCGGTGCCCAAGCAGTAGGCATCAAGCAACGCTCGTAGTCATAACCACAATCCATATGTAATGTATTATTCGGAGGTGTACGCTTAATTGTTGGCTCGATGGTGTAGCTATGTATTGCACATTACCATGTTATGTATATTTTCGCACATTCCATATGTTTCCTTGTCGTGTGGGTCATATTCGTGTGCACATTTTACGTATGTTTTGTACATTCCGACGTTTCCTGTCATAACATTTGTTGTGAGTTATGTTGTTATTTGTTGCACATTTTGTTGTAATGTACACTAACTTGTTATCCTTCTTTGGCGTGACATGGCGTTCGAGCTGCTAGAGCCCGTTGGGACGAGCACCACCGATGCCATGTGTGGTTGTCGGCACCGCACAGGGCCTCCTTGCTTCGTCCTTAGGGGCCCCGAGAGAAGCGGCGTCTCGACCTCGGTACATCCCACTCTTTGCGGGACACCGATCTGCGCCCATTGCCCGCATGTTGGATCTACCGCATGGGTTCCGAAGACGATGCGCCATCGTTGTCGACTCGTTGATCGATGGAGGCCGAGACTCACACCTTCCACTTCCGGTGGGGAGATGACGGTTCTGTTGCAGACGCCACGATGATTACAGGTCTACCCTCCGTGGTGCTTGCTTTGGTGCCACCCCTAAGGCGCAGATTGGAAGGTCCGTCTGGTCACCGGTTCGGTCATGCGATCCGAGACAACGCGGTGGGGTGCCACATGGATGGCCGTCGCTTCATGACCTGTCCTGCAGACGCAGATGAGGTCGCGGTGCGGGCGCGCCGTTGCATACCGCTATATCTGTTCGGCACGTCTTGTTCCCTAGCACGATCGAGACTCGTGCGGCCTAGCTACATACCGCTAGCGAGTCCTTGGCGGATGGTCGCTGGTCGGCGACCACAGATAGCCGGGATCGCAGTCCTTAGCTCCACATACCGAGGCTTGTGTGGCGCCTCGCGGCGTCTGCATGACGCCGAGCCGATCCTAGCCGCTGCTACCTTCTCCTTGATTGTGGTCATGGGAACACTTCCCGTTGGCGAGCCCGACTTTGGTCGTCGTGTGCACCCTTATGACCTCATCCCGCAATTGTATGGTGGTAGCGACCCCATTGATGCGCCCACAATGGGTACACGTTGGGCGCATGGTCGGTTGAGGTGGGCGGAGAGACCGAGACGTGCGTGCTCGGATTTCCACCGAGGTTCGAGCTTACGGCGTTTGGCGGCGTGGGCGGTGGCCATGGTCTCCACATTAATTGCGAACACGCCCCACGGGTTGTCATACCGGCGAGCAAGATCGAGGTCTTGGATGACGACCGCCACTTGGTGTTCGCGATCGCGTCGAGCCGTCTGCCCACACCGAGTCATGCGACGATTCGGGCTGTACCGGCATGTCCCTCCCATGGCGGGGCGCCTCTTGCGGAGGAGTTCCACCGGTATGTCAAGACACCCCAAATTTAATTTCTGCATTCTGTCAATGTCGCATCGCATCGATTGTGTAATGTCTCAATGGACTTGCGAGCAATCGAGAGAGCGGCGGCGATCAAGGCGGAGAGCCACACGGCGGACGTGGGCGGACATGTGGTCCGACCATGCGCATACGATGCTTGTGGATGAGACACACCGCATCACGACCGGACGACCCGCGCCGTATAGGCGTACCTTGATCGGTACGCGCCACGCACCCGCGTAGGCTTACTACTGGGAGCCCCACGACCTCCACCTCATGCCGTTCACGGGCGGCTATACAGAAGGTCGCACCGTCATCTAGCGGCACGGTCGACGAGGCGATGCGAGAGTCTTGTGTCATTACGCAATGCGTGATTACATTTGAACCGATCGTTTGTTTCACTGCAGTGGACCGGATACATCGTATCGACATCGAGGCTAATGAGGCTATACGACATAGGAAGTCCAATACCGAATCTCGGTGGGTAAGCTATATCGCGACATCGCGAAATGGCAAAAAGTGCGACACGGGGCTTGAGTTGTGGTCGCCACCGAGATGGCGTTGTTGCTACACGCGGTGGCGGGCGTGGCGAGGACCACCACCTCCTCCGCGCCTCCGTCGGCACCGGGATCGCACGGCCATCCTCGGCCTCCACGCGCTTCGGCCCAGCGGTTCGACAATTGGCAACTATTTGTTTGTGCACTCATTTACCATTTCTGTCTAACCACATGTTCGTCTTGCAGCAATTGCGATAGGATAGCACGCTGCTACGGAGGGCGATGTCATCACGGAGGTCGACATCGCCGCACGAACCAGAGGGGCCGTCCGAGAGTCGGCAAAGCTACGGTCGCTCGGCCTCAGCAGCGCCGCCCGGCGGTTCGACAATTCGCAACTATTTGTTCATGCACTCATTTACCATTTATGTCTACGCACATGTTCGACTTGCAGCAATTGCAACAGGATAGCACGCAGCTACGGAGGGCGACGTCATCACGGAGGTCGTCATCGCCGCACGAACCAGAGGGGCTGTCCGAGAGTCGGCCAAGCTACGGTCGCTCGGCCTCCACGCGCTTCGGCCCGGCGGTTCGACAATTCGCAACTATTTGTTCATGCACTCATTTACCATTTATGTCTAACCACATGTTCGTCTTGCAGCAATTGCGACGGGATAGCACGTCGCAACGGGCATCGTCATCACGGAGGGCGACGGACGGCGACCGCGCTCTCGGGGCGGCGGGGCCCACTCGAGCAGCGCCCCGACTCGCCGGACCAACAGAGGGGCAGATGCCTCGTATTTCCGGGACAGTGCGACCAACCTATATGACCCGGACAGTGGGTTGTGCCGACCTATCAAGGCATGACATCGCACGAGTACATGGGGACTTCCGTCGACATCCTCATTTCACCACCACATACCCGGTATGCACTAAGCGTGTGTATTTCATTTTGAACAGTTTCGTACTTTCCATTGTCTAATTCGGTTGTACCATCTAAGCGGGGCGTAGGCACCTCCTCCGATTGGGTGAGCTCTATGCTTTATGACCACCGTCGAATCGTCTCTGAGTTGTACCCACCGCCGCCTCGGCCACACCCCTCGCAGACGATCTTCGCGATGCACCCCGCTCCCTAGTAGGTTCACCTTCTCGGAGGATCATATGCGCTGCATTTATGGCGGCGGCGAGATGATGAATGAATTTATTAAATTGTGCTTTTGTAATATTTGTGATGTTTTTCAAGTGCTTGATGGAAAGAGGGCATAACATAGCTTGACGACAATTTTTTTGCCTTGTGATAACAACTCCACGTACATAACAACCAATTCATCACATGCTTAACAACGTTGCACATTACATCATTATGGAAAGAGGGCACGAATATGAAGGTCACGAGAAAATGAAGGCGTCATGCACTTACAACACGAAACAACACATACATTGCACATACGAGACATAATTTATGGAAAGTTCTACACCCAAAACATCAACACAACAGATCCCTCGGCACAGCATCAACACATTCCGCACCCTCGTGGCCTACATGCCAAACGAGCCTCGTGGCACCCACATGGAGAATCTGGCGGGGCCGCCTCGGACGGGCCGGCCATCGTGGTAGTGGCACGCACATATGCGGCTCGGGTTCGCGCAGCAACATGTGGGATCATAAGAGCTTCCTATGTTGACAACCTCCTCGTTTCCCCTCTCGCGTTGCATCGTTGGCGGAGCTCATTGTTCTCCTCATTGAGAGTCTCCATTCGGTACTCCAAGTCCATTATTCGGTCCCATAAAGTACCCACATAACGGTCAATATACCGTTCATGAGGAGGGTCGATCCAGCGGGAGAAGTCGCATTTCGCCATCTGCGAAAAATGACGATAAACATGGAGGGTCCATAAGCAATAAATAATGTACTATTAGTAATTTCTACCGGGCGTGGGCATCGGAAGAAACGGCGCGCGCCATCGTTCGCCCTTCCGGGACTGCACGACCACGTACTCATTGTGTGCGCATTTCGCCACGCTGGTTGCGCACGCCGGCTTGGTAGCAAGCGATGCGTGGTCCGAACATCTCCTCCTTTCCAAGGAAGGTCTTCCTTCGTGACCCATATCCGTGGCCCCTCATCTTCCGCCATGGTATGTTCTTTGTTCGATTCTGAGGTTTTTGGCTACAACTTCATGGGACCTCTACCGTGCTATTTATATCGAATGGCGGGACAAAAGATGGTGCTTTGCCCGAGAGACAAGACAAAAGCGCTCAGCTTTACTCGGTGAGATGACAACACATGCCAGCTTTACGAACATTTATTGCTACTCTGAAAAGCCTACATAGGAACATTTATTGCTACTCTGAAAAGCCTATCGCTACAGAAACCAACCAAATAGGGGCGTAGGCTGTAGCCTTTACAGTGAGTGTTCACGTCAAAGGCATGTATCCTTTCCAGTGAGTTTTCATGTCACCTTTCCTTGTTGTTTCATAAATACAGGATACAGGCTCTGAAAAGCCTACATAGGGACATTTTCATGGACTATGCCCACTGCACCAGATAACCTACCTACATAAAGGCCTCCTATGTCTTCCATACCACATCTCCTCCTCAAGCCTTCACAATACTACTACACAACAATGTCTTCCTGGAGGTCCGACCCATTTGGAGTGCCGGAGTGGCATGAGCGCCCCAAGTGCGCTGCGGCTTTAGGGCGATGTTGGGAGTCCGGACGGATCAAGAAGAGCGAGCCAAACACGGCCGTAGGTTCTTCAAGTGTCCAAACACGGATGACGATTTCATGGTAACGACGACAACTAAATCATTTGTTTCCGTTGTCGTTTTCAACTTGATCCATGACATCTACCATGCCACACATAGGCTTGCGAGTTCATCGAATGGGTGGATCGGGTGTCGCCGACATGGCCACATAACCGAGCGGTGGAGGTGGAAAACAAAGGACAATACTTTGTCAAGATGACTCGAGCTCGCGAGGTGGAGCGACAGTGCGGCGTGAGCAAGAGCGCCGCGTGAGGGTGGACCAAATCCGTATGAAGGGCAAGGAGGATGAGCTGCAAAGGAGGCGGAGCGGCTAAGTCTGCGTGAAGCGACCATCAAGCGTCGGGAGGAAGAGCTTCAAGCTCGGAGGCAGCTCTCAAGTCCAAGAATGACAGGAAAAAGGATGCAGCGGAGCCATCTTCAAGGCGCGATAAAAGGGGAAACAACCACGCTACACCCAGAGACAAAATGTTACGGCGGTTGGGTGGGTTAGTTGCATATCATGCTATATGTTATGCATGTAATAAAATTATACGCGGCATGTTATGAAGTTTATTTCTATTCACATAAGGTTATTATCTCGTGTGTTCGCATTCAATGATTCAGATAGCAAGTCATTTAACAATATTAACATACTCTTGGTACACTAATTCTTAGTAACATAAAAATATCACTTACCAATGTATATATCAAATAAAAAAGGGATAGCATAAAACATTGCGAACATACACGAGGATAATCTCCAGCACTGCAACTTGAGGATAACAATAAACACAAGAAACAAAATAGCACACAACATTAAATTTATCTTCCACTCTAGTCTGTCGAAACGATGTCGCATCCCGACGGGTCGCAACCCCACGACAACTCTCTCACGGCGAACACTGTCATTCCTATTTCCCATTTCATCCTCCCACACCCAGAATCGGCAACCACCATGAGCTTCCTGCGATTCCATGACAAGAAGATTTTTAAACATACCACCACGATTTGAATGAACCCGAAACAATATGACTCACCGAGTGATTGGGGCACTTGTAGTAGTGTCGCGGGATTCTTGGCCGTCTGTGATGTCCTACGTCTAACCACCAAGTTGCAATTTGGGCACATCACCGTGGTGCCCATGAAGACGTGCTCGGTGACTCATTGCCTAGTCTTGGGAGTGAGCACGAAATAAAACTACACAGATTGTGAACAACTTACTCGGAGGTGGTGATAACATGGCCGGGAGTATGTGAGGATGGCTCCATTTTATAGGTGTGTGGGGGTAGCCTCACGCACAAAGACCACAGACAACACAAATCTTGACCCCACACCATGCTCGGTGAGGAGACAAAACATGCCGCTTTTGAGGTGACCTCACAAAAGGGCCGCTTTGCTCGGTGACATGACAAAAGAGGTCGACTTTTGCTCGGTGACTAGACAAAGCAGTCGACTTTGCTCGGTGACTAGACAAAATGGGCTGCTGTTGAGCTACCGCCTACCGAGCTGCTTGATGACTCTGGCTAGGCCATTACGACATATACATATTAGGCTAATACTTTAACTTGGTAGAATGACGTGTGGTACAATTTTCTACGTACACGTAAGAGAGTGAATGCACAAATTCCTGCAGTCTTGAGGGACGAGCCTATCTCATCAATTATCCATTTTGGTCCCCGAGCTAGTGTCAAAGACAATAAGTCATTCCCTGAAAGTCCCAAGTGCAATGATACACATCACATTCAAAAGGCATTACATAAGAAAGCATAAAATGCATACAGGACAGATGTACATAATATTGACAATGAAATAAATTTTAATATTGGATCAAATAACACCTCTTACCGAATGAGGCCATCATCTTGGTTCCGTGGCTTGAATAAGGAGGACATCATTTCTAGCTTGGGTGATGAGTGTGCACCGATGCTCAGATTTAGAGATAAGAGGTCATTGGCGAGAGCTAAACACCTAAACAATGCCAAAAGGCATGAGTATAGCCAATTCGTGATTACTAAAGAGAGCGATTGTCCTCGGTGGGATGCCAAAGATGCCGGCTTTGGCGGTGACATTACTAAAGAGAGCGATTGTCCTCAGTCAAATGACAAAAGAGGCCACTTTGCTCGGTGAGATGACAAAACATGGCGGTGTGCTCAGAGACAAGACCAAACGGGCAGCTTTGCTCGGTGAGATGACAACACATGCCGCTTTGCGCGATGACATGATAAAACGGGCAGCTTTGCTCGAGACATGACAAAACGAGGCGGCTTTGCTCGGTGAGATGACAACGGATGCGGCTTTGCGCAGATGACATGATAAAACGGGCAGCTTTGCTCGGTGATATGACAAAAGAGGTCAGCTTTGCTCGGTGGGATGACAAAAGATGCCGGCTTTGGGCGATGACATGACAAAACGGGGCCTTTTTGGTGATATCGCAGCCCTCCCATCTTTACTCATCTGCTACGACCACGCGGACCATCTTTACACGCACGAGTAGAGACAAACGCCCCTATAAATTGGTATGCATTCCATTTCCCAGCGAACATTGCACATCCAAACCCCATACTACATCGCGCTTCCTCACCCAACCGGGATGGACAAAGGCAAGAAGAAGCAATGGGACAAGATGGTGATGGATTGGGAGGAGACCCGTGACATAGCACGGTCATTTGCAGCCCGCGATGCCGCCGCGATGAGAAAATAAGGGCGATCAGGCCCGGTAGAACAAGCCCATCGTGCTACGATGAAAGGTCCCCAGGCGCCGCGTAGCAACAACCCCATCCCGGACGCCCCACCGGCGTTCGCCACAACTACCACTGAGGGGAGACACCTCCCTTTGTTGGTGCGGGACGTGTGCAAGTTCTTCAAGTCTAAGCACCGCATCGGTCTAGGTATGCGATGCGGGGTTGCGCAAACTACTCGGTGACTACCCCAACCACCGCTTTGACACCGCAACCTATCGGCACCCAGTGCGACCACATGCACCATTTTCCCTACCTTTTCTCCTTCACAACACGCACTAACAATATCTCTCTTTATTTACGGTCTCGGAGCCCCTATGTGCCTACCGCAAATGGATCGATCTTGAGATCCACCCTCAGACCAATGGACCTCGACTTCGAGGAGTGGAATGTCACAAAGGAGAAGGAGTTCTTTGGAGGAGGAGCGCCGCAAGCACGAGCACACCTGCGTATACAGCCGCGAGACGCAAGCTCATCTTGAAGCGTGCACGCGTAGGGAGCGGGAGGCTCGCGAGATGGAGCGCGAGAGAAAGAGGGAAATTGCGGCTAAGGCAAAAGAGGCCGCAGAGGAGTTCAACGCCGAGCGGGCAAGGAAGGAAAGTGGCCCGGTCCACACAAGAGGTCGTCTGGCGATTGGGTGGGTTAGTCGCAATCATGCTATATGTTATGCATGTAATAAAAATCTACGCGACATGTTACTCCCAATCTGTATTATGAAGTTTAATATCTCGTATTTTCGCATTCCATGATTCTAACCTTCAAATATCACTTACCACTTTATGTATCAACCGTTCTACGGTCAATCTTTCCTAAAAAAATTTACCAAAATTTTTATGCATCTACAACTTACAATGAACATAATATTTTATTACAACTTTATCCGATTTTTATCCAGTTTATAACTACAAAATTGCCAAAACTTAAAACAATCACGGAGATTTCAAACCCTAACTCGGCCAAACCCTAACGCTAACGCTTGTAAACGCGCTCGGGGAATCAAAATCTACGCGCATGTTACTCCCAACTGTATTATGAAGTTTAATATCTTGTATTTTCGCATTCCATGATTCACGTAGCACCTCATTTAACTATATTAACATAGCGGTCCTCACCGCACACAATTCTCACTAACCTTGAAATATCACTTACCACTATATGCATCGATATTTCTACGCTCCATCCTTCGCAAAAAAATTTAGCATAATTTTTTTTGCATGTCCAACTTGCAATGAACATAAACTTTTATTACAACTTCATCAGATTTTTACCCTATTTATAACTACAAAATTGTCAAAACTTAAAACAATCACGGAGATTGAAAACAGCCCAAACCCTAAAATTCACTTACTAATGTATGCATCGATATTTCTACGCTCCATCCTTCGGCAAAAAAATTTAGCATAATTTTTTTTGTATGTCCAACTTGCAATGAACATAAACTTTTATTACAACTTCATCAGATTTTTACCTATTTATAACTACAAAATTGTCAAAACTTAAAACAATCACGAGATTGAAAACAGCCCAAACCCTAAAATTCACTTACTCTGTATGCATCGATATTTCTACGCTTAATCCTTCAAAAAAATTTAGCATAATTTCTTTTGCATGTACAACTTGCAATGAACATAAACTTTTATTACGACTTCATCGATTCATTCCCAGATTATAACTACAAAATTATCAAATCTTGCAAAACCACGAAATTCAAACCCTAACCGCAGCTCAAACCCTAACGCCCCCGCCTACAGTGTGAACGCGCGCCGGGAGGGGTTTCGCGCGATGGCAAGCGGGACTTGCGATCGGCACGGCGTCGCGCGCTCAGAGGCGAGGACACGCGGTGGCGAGCGGTCGCGCGGTCGGGAGGCGACTCGCGCGGTGGAGCAGCAGCGCAGGCGGTCGTGCGGTCCCCGACCGCACGACCGGCCACGTGGCGGCCTGGGGTGATCCCGCGGTGGGAAGGGGTCCAAAAGTGGAATTTTTTTGTACAGGGGGCCAAAAACGGAATTTTGGGTATTTTAGGGTCCAACAGTGTCCAAATTTCGAAAAATGCGGAGTGATCGATGTATCATGTATCCACTACTAAATCATCCATTCTTAAGACTCCCACCTTCTATTTCTGTGCTAATTTCATCTAATCAAAAGCCCTTATGACGCAACAAAAAAATCATTACGAGTGCAACAAATATTACAATAGCATGCAACAAAATTTCATCCGGCTACAACAAAAACCTACAGTAGAAACGAAGCAACAAACCACAATCTTCAATTGCAACAAAAATGCTTGTGTGCAAAAAATCACTTAACCCGTTGTAACAACAAATCACTTAACCCATGGCGCAAAAAAAACATCACAAGTGCAACAATGATTATAATAGCTTACGACAAAATTCCATTCGGCTACAACAAAAACCCACAGCAGAAACGAAACAACACACCACAATATCCAATTGCAACAATAATACTTGTGTGCAACAAATCACTTAACCCGTTGCAACTAAAACAACTGAATGCAATTTTTTTAGAATGCAACAAATTGAAACAATTTGTGCAACAAAATTATAAAGAGTTAGCAATAAATGGGAAAACACTTGCAACAACCTACCGGAAAAGAAGAATGCAGTGCCCATCGGTGAGCAGACGAGCTCAACAGAGGAGGAGGCAGCCTTGATGTCAGCGAGCGAGGATTTGGTGGGGATGAGACTGGTAAAGAGCCTTATCGGCCGCCAACACTACTTTTGTGCTGGAACTTGCAGGGGGAAGGTTGAGGTAGCAGCCAAAGGCGAGGCAGGGCTGAGCTCGTCAGACACAGATGCAGCTTGGCCAACCGCTGGAGCAAGGTCAAGGTCGAGGTGGAAGACTGGGTAGAGCTAGAGCTCATCGAAAGTGTAGGCGGCTCGTCCGGCTAGAGCTTGCCGGAGAGAGCAAGTTGATGTGCTCATAGCTTGGAGAGAGAGAGAGAAGCAGGAGGGGTGGTGCAGTGCAACTAATAGGGAGTAGGGAACTGGGTTGCAGGTGAGTGTGGAAGTGTTCATCCGATGCGTGAGTTAGTATCAGACGTCTGGATCTTATCATTACCCAATTCAAATTCAACTACAGGTAACAACGTAACATTCTATGTGATAACTAGTAATTAACCATCTCCATCCATATGACTTAGACATGTGTCCAGTTTTCTAGTCACGCATAAATACATAGAAGACTAATGCACGTGGGAACTGACCTAGAAGGTACGCAAGTTTGTGTTTGACTTATATATGGCAAGGTTAAATAGAAAGGGCCGTATCCAAAAAGCCAGATTGTAGCGCATGAGTCGAACCATGTAACTGGCGTAAAAAAATATATCGCCGACTCTTGTAACCTTAATTGTGAAAAAACTATGCTATCACAATTCATCTCTCGGGATATAGGCATTGCCAAGCCTTGTAAACAAATTCTCACGTCACTTATGTGCTTTATGTAAATATTATTCTTCACTGTCGGTTCCAACAGCAAGATATGCTTGTAATCCGCGCTCTCCCAGAAACTAAATTGTGCAAATCTTAAGTATTGATGATAGTAATCGAGTAAATCAGCATCCATACCATATTACCATGGTCCTTCTCCAACTCGTCACTGTACTTGTACTTCACCGATCTAATTAATTGAATCAAACCCTATGCAAGGACGATTATGTAGGACTTGGATTTCCGTCTGAAACCCTATATAAAACAGCACTAGTCCACATATAGTGCACATAATAACATCATCGAATATCAAGTTGCACATAATAACATCATCAAATATCAAGTATATATCTCACAAAAAAACAAAACTAATATATCTTGTGAACATATCTTGTGTTTTGCATCGGCATGACACAATACCAAAACATATTGAAAACGGGGGCATTGATCATTTGCCACTGTCAAAGATGTATCAATTTAGTATTTGTCACTCATGTTCTACTGACATATGGTCCAGAATCCATACAACAGTGAGATATAGAGCGATAAATCTTAAAATACATATCTTTACAGTGACAAATGCTGAAATATTCTTTTTGGGTTACAGAAGTAGGGAGTTTTTGCGGTACGGCCCACAGGCCCTATAGGTGTTGGAAGCCCTGCCGTTTACGGCCCATGGAAGCCCAAGTAGACGCAGAATTTGGGCCGGCCATGGAGACGGACTCGGTAATCCGTGTCCTCGTCTGACCCGCTCCCTCCCGATCCTATTCGCTTCTCATCCGATCTGAGGCCGCCATTAATACAGCCAGCAGCAGCGTCCCCTGTTCCTTCCTCCCCTCCGAGCTGAACCAAGAACCCGATCTTTCTCGCGGTAGTAGATCACCGTAGGCCGTAGCGTGCGATCTAGTGATTGGCTGAGCGACCTCACCATGTCCGGCGACACGGCGGCGGAGGCGGGCGGCGAGGCGCAGAGGAAGGCCGCCGGCGGCGGCAGCAGTAACCGGATTCAGGTGTCCAACACCAAGAAGCCCCTCTTCTTCTACGTCAACCTCGCCAAGGTATTACCGATCGGCTCTGGTTTTCGCTGCTCCTTCCGGCCCGGGCGTGCGTTCGCCGTCCGTCCGTTCCCCCATGGGCGGCGGTTTCTTGGGTGGGTGCTGATAAGAGTCCTTGGCTTCTGTTTGGTGCAGAGGTATATGCAGCAGCACGACGAGGTCGAGCTCTCCGCGCTCGGCATGGGTGCGTCTCCTCCTAGCTCCTCATCTTGTATTCGTGCTTGCTTAGTTTATCTGCAAAAAACAAATATTACGATTTTGGCTCAATACGAAGGACTAGACCTTAATTCTGAGTATCTCTGTTTCCTGCCTGTCACGGTATTGTAGCCAAATTTGAGATATGTTACTTTGGACTGTTTTCCGCACGATTTATGAAGCACTCGACGATATATGTAGTTTGGGGTTAAAAATTGTAGAAAAAATTTATCAAATTGGGATAGGTTTCAAATTCGGGGAAAATTTGACTCTGGTAACCATAACTGGCTCACCGTGGGGTTCAGAGAAAAAAAAATCTGGAATTTAACCCTGGTTTTTACTATTGTTGCCGTGCAAATCCTACATTGAGAAACTGAGATTAAAACAGAGCATTGGATGAAGTGATATATGTTGTGGCTTTTAGGCAATATTCTCCTTCACATTAGGATGTGCTGATGAACAACATTGTTGGCAACTATATGCATGTTAACATAGATATGTTGAACAACATAATCAATCAAGCCATCCTTTAAACTGTTCTTCAGCATGGGAAAAAATGTTCTTTGGGTGGTCTGCATCCTTCTGTGTGTGTTTTCTACACATTGTGAAGTCGCAAATCTGATTTCACCATCAACTTTTTCAACGGTTGATAAGATCATATAGTATTCTGATTTCCAGATAGCTAACAGAGCTGTTTAATTTACTTGCAGCCATAGCGACAGCTGTGACCGTGGCGGAGATTCTGAAAAACAATGGTTTCGCCGTCGAGAAGAGTAGAACTTCCTTGTCCTTTCTCCAGCATCTGATATGCACATATAAATGATATCATTATATTGATATCATGTTTCCTTTATTTTTTTATGAACTTACTGCAAATTTTAACCCCCCCCCCCCCAACCTGTGCAGAGATTAGGACATCTACTTTGGAAATCAACGATGAAATGAGAGGGCGGCCAATCCAAAAGGCTAAGGTTAGAGCATAATAAATCCCTGTTGTGGTATTAACCAACCTGTTCTTCTGTTGATTCCTTCATTTCACACGGCATTCTGCTGCATAAAATATTTACACCAAGCTTTTTGCGCAGATTGATATAGTGGTGGGGAAGAGCGAAAAGTTTGATGAGTTGATGGCTGCAGCTGCGGCAGAGGCAGCCGCAGGTGATGGTGAGGAGCAGACATACTAGAGACGAGCTGCCTTGGAATGTGTTTGGGACTTTTGCTGTGTTCAGTACGTCAGTAATTGACCGATGTGAACCTCTAGCATTTTTGGAACATATTTTTGATTTATTCCATATGTCATGCTTGGCTGACTAACGTGCGGCAGTTGTTACTGGTTTGGTAATGTTATTGAGCAATGCAATTGCCGTGGGAACATATCTGTTTTGTTTTTGTTTTTGTTTTTTTGAAAATGTGGGAGCATATCTGTTGATCTGAAAGAATAGTTGATATCGCCATAAGTTAACAGCAGAATCAAAAGCCAAGAACACAGCATTGAATCAAATGAATCTTCATGCACCCATACAGTTGCATACAGAGAGTAGTACTAGTAGCAGCTGCACCACTCGTGAACTATGATTGCTCATAGGTATTTTAATGATTTCATTACCTCCCAACAATCGGTTTTCGTTAGACATGCTTTCCTCGCATGTGATATCCAAAATCAAAACTGGGAACAGATGTAACTTTTATCAGGCCAAGCTGACGGTACAAAAAAAAAAGGGTTAAAATCCTGCAGCAACAATTATGGGTTTCATCCAGTTCCAGCACAATTTTATTCAAAGGAAGACCAAAAGACGCGCCGCTCTCAGAAAGTCGCAAAACTCATGAGGATAAAATATGCACTTCACTCATCCTCTTCCTCAATCAGTATCTTCTTGCAAGCCTCGTAGCACATGAATGAAATCCCAGCAGCAGGCACCAACTTCATGCAGCTTGGCCCCAATCCTCTGTAAAGGCCCCCAACCCCTTCATCCTCGAGAATGCTCAGGAGAGCATGGAGCATGTTCTTGTAAACCTTTCTTCCGCCAACAGCTCCAACTTGCATGTGCTTGCGGGCAACCTCAAGAGGGAACGTAGCGCTGCTTGAGATAGCTCCTGCAGCAGACCCAATGAGAAGGGTTGGAATGTTGCCGATTTCATTGGTCTTGAACATCTTCTTGTACACCTTCTTAAGGGTATCATAAGCGTAGTAGTTGGTTGCGGCATATGGCACCACTCCAATTAGACTTGGGGTTAAGCCTCTGTACAGCTCAGTGGGGCCTTCTTCACGGACAATTTTGACAAGCGCATGGAGGAAGTTATCATATACACCTCTCTGCACAATTAGAGGGCAAACATCGTATGCTCGTCATGTGTTACATCTCAGAAGGTCATAGAACTCTAATAGTTTCTGGGAGACTGGGACCTAGAGAATTCTTGTGGGATAACACTAACCTGTATGGTTAATCGTGTCTTAATTAATTCCAGAGGGTATGTACAGAGTGTGGAGCTGACACCAGCAAATGCCCCTGCCACTAGTGAAGGTGGAATTGGGATCTTCTGTTGTTCCCCAGATTTGGGGGTTAAGAACTTCTTAGCTGTATCAAAAGCAAAAAGCTGCCAAAAAAGGTCAAAACAAGCATGAAAATACTTCAATGTCTGTGTGTGCAACTATGTATGTGAGCATATGTTATTTCCATCCCACAACTGTCATTGATATCATATATAATCATTATACCATGCCCACCATTACCAGATTCTAATAGCATATGATGATATCTTGCTATGTGAAGTCACTATGCCCATACAAAATGTATAAACTAGTCAACAAATACAAAGTATAAAGCATATGAAAACAGCTGCATAGCCATCAGGGAAATGTTTTCAAGACATATCATTATGTATATATGGATATAAATAATTTGCATATAGCTCCTAGGTTGCTCTGTCCTACAAAAGGACAAGGCTAAACTTCTAATATCCATTGGAGATGTTAAAGGCTACAGAGCATTAGCATTGAGTCAGAAAAAAAGAGGTGCAGAGTTAATGCTAATGCTCTGTAGCCCAATAGAAAGGGTACAGAGCAAGAGCATTAGCATTATGCCACAAAAAGTTTCCTGTTATACGGGCTTTGGATAGGCACTGTTCTGTTATCTTGTCTGATCGACGTGGTATAGCTCATAGGAGAGCAAGCAACTATCATGCTTCTACCTTGTGCAAAGAAATGATAAGTAAATCAAGTCCTTAAATTTATGGAGTCCAGAGCTTTGTTGAAGCTACTTATTTTCAGACCAGCTTGAACAGGGGAAATAATGGCAACAGCCAAGAGCAACTGTTCCATATAGAGGTAAACTTCAAAGGACTCCTCCGTATATAAACCTCAATTTGGACTTTCTTAATAGAAAAGCTCTCTATGGTCAAAATGAGAATAGCATTATATTAAGAAGAATCAAATAGAAAATGATTCATATAATATAAAAATGTAGTTTTATGATATGAAGTACATCAATGCTTGAGGTCTCTTATCAATTATAATGCAGGTTTGGCCTCAGGGAAAGCCCCAAAAGGATGTTTGGGTAACTCATCTTATAAGCCCTTAGAGTTCTCAATAAGCTAAATCCAATACAAAAAAAGTTACATTATTTTCGACAAGTCTTAGCTAGGCCAAAAGGACAAAACAGATACTAGCTTTTCTTTGGTGATAGGACTTAAGCTTTAAACATAAACAAAAATAAGCAATCTTAGGTTAAAATTATTTGACCAATATACCAAGGCGCTTGGCCAAATAGACCCCAAGTGTGGGGAAGAGAAAATTTCACAGTGTCAAGCGGAAACTTGCACAGAAATGAACACTGATTTACAACAAGGACTAACGCCTAACTTTGTAAGCAGGTGGGGTTATATACATCGCAAAGGAAAAATCCTTTCGCAAGGATTTCCATATTACGGTTAACAATTGTCCGCATTGCATACAAGTCACAAACAAACAATAGTGCAGAATCACGAAAACATGACAGTGAATTTGGTAGCCATGGATAAGTTAGTTACCTCAATTGCTTTGCTCGGGGCTACTCGGATGACATTAACAAAGTTACCACGGAACAATCCAGTCCATCCTTCATGCTTCATGATAGACTGGAACACCTCCGTAGTTGAATTCCCGTTACTCCCGACCATCAAATGCGTCCTAATCGTCTCCAAAGGCGCAACAGCCGTCCTCGACACCGCGCCCGCAATCCCCCCGCTGATCAGCCTCTTCAGGTGGGCATTCCCAACCTTAATCTTGACCTTCACCGCTTTCTTCTTCCCCTTCTCCCTCAACTCCACGCATTCGCCTGGCAGGGGTGTTTCGACCACATGGTGGCCGACCTCCGGCGAGACGTACTTCACGTATGGGTCTCGAGGCGTGTCCGGCGGCGGGGCGCTAGAGGAGGAGGCAGGGAAGCCGACCCCCACCTGCTGTCCCACGCTGGCGAAGAGGCCGGCAGGCGGGTGGAAGGACTGGTGGAGGGTCCACGCCAGGTTGAATCCACCATCACTACCAAGACCAGAAGGGGCCGCAGGTGGCAGGGAGAGGAAGCAGCAGCTCCAATCCGCCGCCTTCGCCTCCGCGCATTGCAATCGCACGCCGCCGCCGCTCTTCTTGCTCATCGGCTCACCTCGGTTTCTTGAATCAACAGGGTGGTGTCGGTAGGGTTTCGATCCTCCTCAGCTCCAAGAACCAAGACTACGCAAGAATTACTCTTGCCAAAGGAAAGGAAAGCCGAGGGCGACGGATATCAGTGGGGATTCAACCG
The DNA here is from genome assembly GCA_036346575.1 of Dendrocalamus sinicus. Classification (NCBI taxonomy): domain Eukaryota; kingdom Viridiplantae; phylum Streptophyta; class Magnoliopsida; order Poales; family Poaceae; genus Dendrocalamus; species Dendrocalamus sinicus. The sequence continues at coordinate 4,388,286 of CM070653.1, read as the reverse complement.
GCGTGGCGTGGAAAAGACGCCGAAAGGGAAGAATCTTGGGGGGCAGAAAAGGTGCGATTTTTAGCGGTTTCCCGGCTCAATTCACTCCAGGAATTGTACTGCAGCAGTCATAGAATCCCCCAAGAATCAATCTTCATGGGAGAGGGGATATGAAATAAAAATTAGACCTTTTTTCTACGGCGTGTTTTGGAATTGGACTTAGAATGGGAGCGATTACCTCGAAGCAAGCAAGTAGGCGAGAGCATTTAACTCGTTTATCACAGTACTTCCCCCTCGCGTTTCTCGGCCGCCGCCACAGGAGAGAGGGAGGAGAGCGGCGGGTCAGGAAGGGACTGCATTTTTGTTGGCTCGCCCCCTCGTTGTTTCTGTCCGACTTACGGTCCGTTTGTTTCATTCTGACTTATAAATAATAATAGTTTATAAAAAAAACTCTTATATACGATTTTTACTAATGTAAACAAAGTGATTATTGTATATACTACTATAGTAACTTAATTGTGCTAATCGATTGCAGTTACTATAAAAGTTACTAAGCTGCTATTATTTATATATTAGTTGATTATAATTATTATGGTATATACTATAATCAACTAGTATGTAAATAATAACAGCTTATAGAGGAGTAAGGAGAGGGCAGCCATTGGGGACGTGAGAGGTGGCTGGAGAGAGAGATTGGGGGAGTGGTGGCAAACATTGGTGGCACCAAGGGAGAGAGAAGGCTGTGGTGTAGGTTTGGGAAAAATAGTGGACGACAACGGCAAAATGTGTATGGGTGACGGTTCAATTAGGTGGCCGCACTGGCAAAGTCTGGTCCGGCTCTTATTGGTGCTAAACTCGGAGAAGAGGGGGAGGAGAGGGAGAGATGAGAGAGGGATGGGTGAGAAGGGGAGGAAGAAGAAAGGGCGCGGTGACGCCAGCGAGATTTGGCCTAGCCTTTGTCGGTGCCGAACTTGGAGAGGAGGGGAAGGAGAGGGTGATATGAGAGGAAGAGAGAGATGAGTGATAAGGGGAGGAAGAAGAAAGGAGACGAGAGGAAGATATGCGGGTCATATAAATATGTTTTTGGTTTTTATTTTTGCTGAGTTTAATGAGTGTCTATCATATCATCGAAAACGAGCTTACGTGTCAAAAACAATTGATTTGTAGGCATCATATCAGATAAAACAACTATGATTTGGGTCCAAGGGGTAAAGTGCATGGTTCTATTAGTTTGAGGTTCCGCTTATGACGATTTCAAAGTTAAGGGATGAAAATGTAGGTTTGATCTAAGTCTAAGTCTAAACTTAAACATTAATCTAAGGTCTTAACCCTAGGCTCTAATCATGAACACAAATAAACATTAGTGCGGAAGCGTCACATACCCGAACTCGAAGAAGCCATGGAGAGGTAGTCGGTTGATGTAGCGAAGAAGGTCGGCCGGAGCTGCGGTGGTCGATGCCGACGGGGATGAAGATGACGAGGGTTCGGTCTTCGTTCACCACAGCGCACGTGAAGGGATCGGGTCTGTTAGGGTTTTGGGGGCCTTGAACAACTGGTGAATAAAGCCTGCCGAAACCCTGTTTTTATGTTGAGCTGGGTGACCGGGACCGGGACCGGGACCAATTCTGTTGGTAACCGCCTCCGATCAAGGCGTGAGTGGAGGGGGCTCCTCCCTGAAATCTCAGAAGTTTGTTAGCCGAGATCAACCCAACAGAAAAACGAACTAAGTCCAGAGTTGGTTGAAAAGCAGACCTTTTCCATTAAAACATGTAAAATTAATGCTATTTGATTGAATATGGAGCCTGCACAACAAAATAACAGCAAACTTGAATAGCAAACACCTTATTTCATTTAGATTTAAAGCTTTCTGGGCCAATATTTTTCTCAGTTCCCAACAAAATGCTCAATTGCACGCAGTATCTGGCCCATTCCCTGTCTATAACAAGCAACTGTATGTTGACAAGCCAAACAAACCATTTCGATCATGTTTAATTCATGTCTAATTTTTTTTTATTTGAACTGGCCAAACAAACCATTTCGATCATGTTTAATTCATGTCTATTTTTTTATTTGAACCTTTTGTGTCTGTTATAGTCAAATTTGAGTAGAAAACCATTATCTGTCCCAACCAAAAGATGCTCTTTTTTCAAAAACAAAAAAGAAACTAAAATACTCTTAAATCAAAATTGTTTACATAAATGACACTGGAGCTATCCTTTTAACTTTGGTCTCCGGACACCTGCTTTTGTAAATCTAATTCCTCTTTGGACCTACCGAGTGAAGGGAGCTCAGCAGGCCAAAATAGTATGTTGCTTTAATTATTGTTAATCGTATTTAATTAGTGCTACTTATATTTAATTAGTACTAATCACATTTATTTAACGCTAATTATGAGCTTTAATTAGCGCTAATCATGTTGTTTAATGTTTGCCGCTGTGGGGTGCTCGGTAGCTCCTGTTGTCGAGCTACTGGAGCCTGTAGCTCAGTAGGTGCCTGTCGAGCAACTGTAGCTCAATAGGTGCCTAGCGAGTAAGCCTAGCTTAACAAGTCTAAAAATAAAGCTAGATTTGTAAAAATAAATATTTAAGGTAAATTAAGAAAGCTACAGTATTATTTATGCAAAAAGCTCCTCAAATCACAGGTTCATAGTGCTCACTCCAAGAAAGAAAGGCAACTTCGAAGAAACATTGCTCACTTCAGTGTTCAGCGGGTATGTACCCGTTCCCACCTCTACTTCAGAGCAAGTCTTATAATACAGCCTTCAGCTGGCTGTATAGATACTTACAGCCCACTTATCAGTCTACTCATATAGTAGTTACAGCTAGCTGAAGGCTGTATGACCTACCCCTTCCTCTCACAAAGTTTCTTGGTTCTTGTGCTTCAGCTGGCTGTAAGCTTACAGCCCACCTCTCCTCTCTCTCCTCCACCTCAGCATATAGCCAGTTTACAGCCTCCTCTCAGTCACGTACCACGTCAAATGCTCTCCCCTTATTTATTGCGCGTCCACCTCACTGGCTCACTCGCGTTCATCATTGACCTACGACCAAAGGCGTACAGCGAATCCCTGTAAAAAGCACGTTTTTTCGTTAACTCTTTGCCCTTGGACTTGATACAACTCACATGTTAGTTTAAGCATAGTTCTTTCTGAATTCTGTCAAATGGATTCCGTTCCTGTAATTAGTTTTTAAATAAGATATCTTTTTAAAATAGAGTCTATTAATCGATTATAGTAGATAACTTTAGCTATACTGACTAAAATTACATGCGACTGTCTCTTTTCATATTTTCTCTTACAAACAGCTAGAATTCAAAAGTCATAAGTTAAAAGCCAAAAGCTGCAGCCGAAAAAATGCACCCTAAATTGCAGTTAGGATGAACTACTGAAATAACATAAAAAGAGGGTAAAAAAGATGGCATGTTTTTTCAGCTTATGACTTATCGTTTTCCCTAATGATGACTTATTCATGGCCATTTCGAACCGACTTATCTGGATAGTCTTTTCAAAAGGCTCATCGGCTTATCGACATTTGGTTCGTTTGTACAAATGTTCATGTTAGAACCAAAATCTATCAGCTACAATTATAAGTCATAAACTACAGCAGAAAGGAACACACAGGACAATTATGGAGTTGCAAGAGCCAATAACAGGCAAAGGATAGTCACTGTTCTTTGGAGTAAATACTAAAATAGTAGAAGAAGAGTTGGAGCAGCACAGAACAGAGTACGGGTACCAACCCTAGCAAGTAGTGTACATATCATTACAGTCTGTAATGCTCATTTGGGCTTATAAGTGTAGTCTTTTAGTTTTTTACACTATAGTGATCAAAAATATACTTCTGTTGTTGTTAGTTTTTTGGTGTAATTAAATTTAAAAACTAAAAAGTTATGTCATCACGAATAATGTAAAGAAATAAAATAAAAAATAAAAGGCAAAAAGCCTCCAAAAAATTAAAAATCCAAAAAAGAACAAAATTAAGAAGGTAGAAACAGAATCACGTTGAAACAGGGCCGTTGATTAGCTGCCAAAGGCTTCGTTCTTCCTCTCATGTGGCTTAAATCGGCACCTGTCAGTCAGTCACGTTCCTTCCGTTCAGAACACATGGTTTTCATCGGTGCATATATGAGTTGGAAACAATTACACGACAACAACAAAGCTTACAGATTGAATGTTTCTGTCACGCAGGGAATTCAAAACATCTCAAAATTTTGATCCACGTTCTCCTTGCTCGTCCAGTTTTCACAGTAAATTTTCATATATTTTGGTGGTACTTTAACTAGCTTTTAGCTTAAACTTTTGACTATGACTTTTGATTGAAATTACATTGTAGTGGCCAGCGGCGGATCTAGGATCAAAATTTTTTGGAGGGAGGGCTAATAGGACTTACTGACCAGTTTACTGAATACCGAATTGCCGGCCTACCTACGATAGACTTGTAGATACTAGAGGGAGAGAGGCTTCAAGCCAAGAGTCAAGATATCGTTGTGGCTTGTAATCATCACTACAAATACAATTTTCTTCATCATGCAAAAGCTTTTAAAACCTAATAAGGTCATTCATATGGCTAGCGTAGAGCTGTATGGGATGAAAGAGGTACACTGGTGGCCGTGAGGAGGGTGGCGCCCACCGACCCATCACGAGTCCGCCCAGTAGTGGTGTTAGTTTTATGAAAAATAAGAAAAATAGAAAAAAAAATTGAGAAAAAAACCGTTATATCGTCATAGACAATACAACGGAATAAGAGAGAAAGATAAAACCAAAAAGCCGAATAAGCTAAAAAGGCAAAATAGCTAAAATTAGAAACCGATACATTATAAGTGTTTCTGACTTAAATAAACTAAAAGCAAAAAAAAAGCTGAAGTCATTTGAAACGAGGCCTTTACCGCGAGAACTATCGTCCGGTTCAAGTCACCTGAGAAAAACGAAAAGAAGCTAGACTATCGCAGCATTATTCACAAAGTACCAACCAAAGCAAAGCAAAAACACCATTTGAGAAAAGCAAAATTACCACAAATATCTCGTTGTTGAAGCGAGTTTTTTAATTTGAAATATTGTCTCCAATTACAATTAGGTTCTCTTCGTATCGCACTGGCTGTTGAATTTTCGTAATAAATTTAATTTGTGAACTTTTTTGGATAAAATAACTCTTAAGGGACCAAATTTCACGGTGCAGCTGAGCCCTATGCCCCTGCGGAACATTTTGGTTACCCCACCACTAATGGGACATCCCTGCGAGCCAAGAAGCTCTCTTTTCACTTCATGGTTTATGTTTTTTCCCGATAAAATAAATTTTGTTGTTTTTTAAGTGATTTATCAAAACAGCTTTTTTAAAATAATTTATTAGTATTTGATTTGTTTGTATAAGTGATTGCTAAAATAAAAAAATTATATGTTATAGTTATAAGCCATAAGATACTGCTGAAAAGAGCACATAAGGCGCAAAGAAAGCGATGGGAATCCTGATGCACGAGTCTGCTTATTCTCGATCGATGCCAAATCGCCAACTACAATGCCGACACGGCACAGAGAGGGTTGTACTGAGCACAGCTGAACGAGATCACCCTATCCTAGAGGCGAAGCAGAGGTGTTCGTCCGAGGCGCCGCGGCCTTGGGGCAGCGGTTGTGCCCGTACCAGACGCCGTCCGGCAGCGGCGCACCGAAGTAGAAGGTGGCGGGCTTGTCGCCGGCGGCGGCGCCCGGCTCGAAGACCTGCACCCACTCGGGCGCCCAGCCGTCGCGGCCGGCGCGGCGGAGGTAGAGGTAGCACACGCCGTAGCCGCACTTGCCGGAGACGCCGAACGTGTCGGCGCCGCACCGCTCGAACGTCTCCGGCGGGCCGGACAGCCGCGCGCCGTAGGCCTCGTTGAGGTACGCGTCCCCGAACGCCACGCTGACCGCGTCCGCCGTCCGCGCCGGCGACGCGCAGCTCGTCTTCACCTTCACCGTGTACGAGCACGCCCGCCTCCCGCTCCCGGTCCCTCCCCCGCCGCCGTTCGCCGCCGCCTCCTGCACGACGCACACAAACCGTGCATACATGCACGCACGCATCAGTAGTCATTGATTGCTACGTTAGACCTGGTGTGAGCATGTGCAAGAACTCACGGTGCGGTTGTCTGGAGTGAGCGCGAGGGAGGAGTCGACGGAGATGGCGACGAGCAGGAGCAGCAGCAGCGACAGGCGGCGCGCCGCTGCGGCGATACCGGAGGCCGCCATGGCCGGCGAGGAAGGGAACGGGATGGCGGCGCTAGAAGTCGATGGATGCGCGGGGATGGGGTTGTGCAGTGTGCGGAGTGACCAGGCGGATCGGTCGGGGTGGGAAAGGAGAGGACAGCATAATACGGCGGACGATGCCGATAGGACGATGGCGCGCGAGCGTGTCAGGAACGAGATGCGCTCCGGCACATGGCTGCAGTGCAGGCACGAGGGCTTGCGTCGCATCATCAGCCGCTGTCCTCTGGTTCTGGTTCTGCGTGGGGTATGCTGCCGGACGCAACGGCTCTCTCCTCAGCGAGAGGCGACACCGAGTTTTCGATTTAGCGCAGCATCGTCTTTGACACTGACGAACCGAAGCGTCCAGCGCTGGGTACACGCGCGCAGAGCCACAGTGCAAAAAATACATAGCCAACAAGTTGAGATGTCCTTATGCCTGTTCTTTTACAGTTTCTAAAAACGGTTTTTGATTTTTACTCTAGTATATAACTTTTAAATAAAATATTTTTTAAGATAGAGTCTACAAGTTAATTATAGTATATGTTAAAAAACCAACATCTATATCAATCAAAATCACAAGCAAGTATCGCTCTCTCCATAATTTTTATCACAAACAACTAAAATTCAAAATTTTCAACCAAAAACTATAAGTCACAGTTATATCAAACAGGCCCCTTGTCCAGCAACCAGCATTGGGGAAAAGAAAACGTGGTTAAACAAACAAGAGTAACAGAGAAAAAACTTGGAATTGAACTCGGACCCTCTCGCACCTATGGTCTTGTTTGATTGGACCACACTCTCAGCCTATTCACGTGAATCTCGGTATAGACTGAATCTCCATCGACAATGGATCTCTCAAACAAGGTCTAAGCAAGAATTAGACCACTGGACCAAACAACGTTGTTGCTTCGTTGATTTGAAAGATCTGATAAATAGGTTTTCTTATGGTATGCTCCTCAACAATAAAAGGCTTGAACGCTAAAGTACCTGACTCCTCTTCCTTACACAGCTTTTCACTACGGTTCTCACGGAAGACGCCAACTATTGTGACACTAGCTAAATAGTGGGTAGTTTATACCCTTTCTCCCTTGGGGATAGGGAAATGGTAGAGCTAGGAGCCATCAAGGAAATGGAGAGACTGTGAGAGTCAATGAGCTCTGAGTTCCCATCATCCTCCCCTACGGCTTTATATATAGGAATAGGGGAGGGCAGAAATTTACCATCCTGCCTCTTAATAATTTCAATGGGTGAGAATATATTGGTATATTATATATACATCACTATGCTATTAGGCTTACTCTTAAGCCCACTAGGCAATCCTAATGGTCCAAAGGGTTGAGCACCCCTACAATAGTACTCCCTCGACAACAAGCTCAGATGTCCCGAGGGGAAGCTGACGCAACCAATTGCTGCCCCTCAGGGGTCTGGATGTTCAAAACCTCCAAGAATAGGTCCCACTTCCCTCGGCGAAGCTGTAGCCATCCCATCAAGGCTGTGCATCCGCGGTGTATAGAGATGGAGTCGTTGAGGTAAGGCCGCCCTACTAAGACAACGTCTACAAGGCAGACGACATGCAGAGTGGAGCGGTTGAGGTAGGGCCATCCTGCTAAGGCAACACCTATGAGGCAGGTAGCACGCAGAGGCCGAGTGGTTGAGGTAGGGCCACCCTACTGAGGCAACCCTTATGAGGCAAGCGGCACATAGAGGCAAAGCTGTCGAGGTAGGGCCACCCTGCCAAGACAATGCTTATGACGCTGACGGTGAAGTGATGTGTCGAAGCTGTAGCTGTCCTATTGAGATAGTGCCTCCAAAGGAGGTAGCGTGCAGAGCTGAAGCCGTCGAGGTTGAGCCTCCCTACCAAGACGATGCCTACAAGGCAGGCGTCGAAGTCCCATGGCAAAGCCATAACCATCCCATCAAGGCCATGCCTCCGAAGCATCGTAGAGCCGAAGCCATTGATGCAGGGCTGCGGAGGGCAAGCGGTGTGGCATGAAGAGGGTGCTAACGTGCTTGGAGGTAGGGAGGCCACACCGCCATTCCCTTACCTCTAAAAAACAATGCCCACGGATGGCATGCATTATGGCCCGAAGAGAGTGCTAACGCGCACGAAAGCAGGGAGGCTAGACTGCGATTTCCCTACGTTCAAAAATAGCATCCGCGGAGCACAAGTGGCGTAGCCCGAAGAGAGCGCTAACACGTGTGAAGGTAGGGAGGCCAGACTACCGTTCATTTACAATAAAAAATAATGCCTGCGTAGGGCAATCGACATGGCTGCTGTTCCCCGGCCTTCAAAAAACAGCGCCCAAAGAGGGTAAGTTGCGTGGCTCAAAGAGGGTCCTAACGTGCATGGAGGCCAGACTGCCGTCCTATTACCTTAAAAAATAACGCCTACGGAGGGTGCACATCGTGGCCCGAAGAGAGGCTAACACACATAGAGGTAGGAAGGACGGACCGTCATTCCCCTACCTTCAAAAATAGCACATGAAGAGGGCAAGCAGCGTGGCCCAACGAGGGTGCTAACACGCATGTAGGCAGGGAGGCTGGAATGTTGTTCCATTACCTTAAAAAAATAGTGCCCGCAGAGGGCACATGCCATGGCTCAAAGAGGGCATAAACGCACAGAGAAGTAGGGAGACCGAACTGTCATTCCCTACCTTCAAAAAACAGTACCTGAAGTGGGCAAGCGGTGTGACCCAGAAAGGCTGCTAACACACATGGAGGCAATGAGGTAGGACTGTCATTCCCCTACCTTCAAAAAATAGCGCCCACGAAGGACAAGCAATGTGGCCCGAAGAGTGTGCTAATGTGCATGGCCCTACCTTAAAGAAGCAGCGCCCATAGAGGGCAAATGGTGTGGCCCTAAGAGGGCACTAACACGCACAAAGGCAGGGAGCTCGGACCACTATTCTCCTACCTTCAAAAAATAGCTCCCGCGGAGGGTGCGTGTTGTGGCCCGAAGAGGACGCTAACTCATGTGGAGGTAGGAAGGTTGGATTGTCGTTCCCCTATCTTTAAAAATTAGCACCTATGTAGGGCTAGTGGCGGATATGTGCCGAAGTACGATATTCTTAGCCCACCAAGGCATTGCCTCCAGGTGGTGAGCTAGGCTGTGAGGAGGCCATGCCTTCAAGGCTTCAACACACGCTTTGCACCCCCCGAGGCCGAAGCCAAGAAAGTGGGTGGAGTCCTCACCGGGGACATTGCTAAAGCGACGAACTCCCCTGGTGGGACACGAGCCATAGCATGATATGCTTAGCTCACCGAGGCATTGCCTTCGAGTAGAGAGCTATGCTATGTGGGGGGCTTGCCTTCAATGCATGCTTTGTGCCTGCTGAGGCCAGAGCCAGTGAAGCGAGTGGAGTCCTCACCAGGGACATCATTGAAGTGACGAACTCCCTAGTGGGACGCACATCGGAGCACAATATGCTTAGCCCACCAAGGCATTGCCTACAAGCAAAGAGCTTGGTCGTGCGAAGGGCTTGCCTTCAACGCATGCTTTGCGCCCGCTAAGGCAAAGCCAGTGAAGCAGGTAGAATCCTTACCAGGGACATCGCTGAAGCAGCAGACTCTATGGTGGGACATGCACTAAAGCACAATATACTTAGCTCACCGAGGCATTGTCTCCGGGTGGAGAGCTTGGCCATGCAGAAGCCTTGCCTTTAATGCACGCTTTGTGTCCGTCGAGGCTAGAGCCAACAAAGCGAGTAGAGTCCTCACTGGGGACATCGCTGAAGCAACAGACTCCATGGAGGAACACGCGGTGAAGTGCAATATGCCTAGCCCACCGAGGCATTACCTTTGGGCAGTGAGCTAGGATATGCGAAGGCCTTGCCTTAGCGCATGCTTTGCACCTGCCGAGACTGGAGCCAACGAAGCGGGTGGAGTCCTCATAGGGGACATAGCTAAAGTGGCAGACTCCTTGGTAGGACATGCACCGAAACACGACATGCTTAGCCCGTCAAGGAATTGCCTCTGGGCAGAGAGCTAGGCTGTGTGGAGGCCTTGCCTTCAACGCATGCTTTGTGCCCTCCAAGGCCAGAGCAAGTGAAGTGGGTGGAGTCCTCACCGGGTGTAAGATCGAGGAGAACAACTAGAGGGGGGTGAATAGGCGGTCTAAAAAATCTCTTCAAATTAATACTAACAATTAAAGAGCTTTTATATTGCCTAAACCAAGTAAACAATGCGGAAACTTAAATCAATTTGGTTTAGCTCAAATAGCGCCTAAGACAAGCAAATTTGCCTAAGTGCACCAACAATGCTAACCTAGGTCAAGGTTTGCAATTTTAGGTTTACAAGTAATCAAAATAATGCTAAGTAAGTAAATTGTTTGAATGTAAAAAGAGCACAAGAAAGAAAACCATAAATGATACAATCTCTTTTTATCGTGGTGTTCGGAGACTTGCCAGTCTCCCATAGTCCACGTTGATGTTAGCCCAAACGAATTGGACCGACTCCACGAATTAAGCCTTCCACCTCAAATCCACTAGTGGTAGCTCTTCCCCGCTCCGGGTAAGTGAGCTCCAACCTTCACACACGCCGGCCCTTCTCACAAGCTTTTTTGAGAAGATCACCGGGCACGACGCCTCCAACGCCGATACAAAATCCACATCTAGATGCAACACATGCAACTAGAGACATCTCTCTTTGCTCACAAGGTGCAACACATGCACAAATGAGAGGAGAAGCTCATACTAGCTCAAAAGACTGAAATGGAGTCACAAAAACCTTATCCCAACCGGCCACAAGGGAGTATTTATAGCTCACACCTCAAAACTAGCCGTTGGAGTCAAAAACAGAATTTTGCGGAACTACCGCCGTTATAGGTGCGGTACTACCGCTCCCCATCATAACGGCTAGAAAAATAGCCGTTATTCAATCATTTGCGGAACTACCGCAGTTATAAAATGCGGTACTACCGCTCACCGGTAGTTCTGGGAAGTCGGCGCGGTACTTCCGTTTTCGGTTTTTCAGCACAGACAACACTCGGAAAAACGATCATAACTTTTGACTCCGATGCCGGAATTGAGTGATCTTGGACTCTATGAAAAGCTTATTCAGAGGGCTACACAACTCATCTATTTGCATGATCTCAAACACATTAGATCAATGTAGAAATCAAAAAACATCCAAAGAGTCACTACCATGGTCTAATGTCAAAGGAAATAATAACAAACAATCTTAGACCATGCCAAGGGATAATACATGATCTCCAACTTTTGCAAAAGACATTCACAAACTTAGATCATGTTACAAGGAGTGGGTACATGGACTTCAACCTTTTGCAAAACACATTTGCAAAGTATAGTCACATTTACAAGGATTCACCATATGAGTTTCAACAATTTGCAAAACACATTCGCAAATGCAAGCCTCATGCCAAGATGAGCTAGAGTAAGTGAGGTTGAGCCATCAACACATGATGAGACTCAAACTACTAGACATGACCTCTCTTAATAGTACGACAACCTATACTAGCAATCCGGTCTTTTCAACCAAGCACCAAGACCGGTAAAAGACTAGGAACACATCCTTAACCCTAGCTAGTCATACCTTTGCCTTGGGTCATCTTCTCGATATGCATCAACTCATGATGCATTCTTTTCTGCAACTCCATCAACACATGATGGTCTTCACTTGACTTGATCAACACATGATCATCACCATGCATCAACTCATGATGCGTCCTTTAACACATGAAGCCATTTTCTTCTTGATCTTGACTTGATGATTTTCAACCCATGAAGTCATCCCAAGTCATCCTCATTTGTGGAACTTAACCTATTCATCCAACTCATGGAAAATGTTAGTCCCGCAAATTGATTGTCATTAATTAACAAAACTCACCATTAACTCATAATGGAGAGACTAGATTCTCAATCTTTCCCTTTTGACAATTGATGATAATCTCAACAAATAATGAGATAATAAATTGAATATAAAATCATTTGAATTCAAAATGTTGTACTACCGCCGTTATAAATTTCGGTGCTACCGCTCTGCGATAGTTCTGTAAAGTCGACGCAGTAGTTCCGCTTGAGCTGGAACCAAACTTGGCGTTCTCTGTAAAAAAAAAGGTTCGCTCTAGTCTCCGGAGCTTTCGGGCTCCGGAAGTACCGCTCCGGACAGCGAAAGTACTGCACCCAGCGGTAGTTCTGGCGTTAAAATCGCCGGTACTTCCGATCCTGTGAGCTCCGCTCGCAATCTGGAGCTTCTGGTCGCCGGTAGTACCGATTTTGCCTGCGGAACTTCCGCTCTGCGGTAATTCCGACGTTGAAATCTGCGGTACTACCGCTCTTCCAGACAGAGCACATATTTGCTTTTAAAATAGATTTTTAATGAATGCATAGTCCTAGTTTGATCCTAATGTATGTATAAAAGGAACCATGGATCAATAATAATGAAACTCCAAAACATAGAGAGAGAGCTCCCCTAATGTGTGCATACAAGTCTATATGAAGAAAAACATATGCACATATTCATTTGAACTATTTGAGGAGTTCAATCTATATTTTAGATCTAAAGAATGCATTAGCATATGAGAAAGTGATTTTGAATGCATACTTCTTTGATTTCACCTTTTTATCCAAATGAGACTAAGCCATAATATACTTTGAACTAACATATTAGTCTCATATAAACATTTGTCATTATCACCAAAACAATATAAAAGTATTTGTCATTAATATCAAAATCTCATAATGGCATTTGTCATTAACACCAAAACCAATTTAAACGGAGCTTGATCTTTCACCGGGGACATCGCTGAAGCTGCGGACTCCTTGTTGGGACACGCACTGAAGTGTGATATGCTTAGCCTGTTGAGTCATTGCCTTTGGGCGGAGAGCTTGGCCATGCGAAGGGCTTACCTTCAACGTATGCACTATGCCTACTAAGGCCAGAGGCAGTGAAGCAAGTGGAGTCCTCACTGAGGATATCACTGAAGCGGCGGACTCCCTGGTAGGACAGGCACCGAAACACAATATGCTTAGCTTGCCAAGGCATTGCCTCTGGGAGGAGAGCTAGGCCATGTGGAGGCCTTGCCTTCAACTTATGCTTTGCGCCCGCTGAGGCCAAAGCCAACGAAGCGGGTGGAGTCCTCACCTGGGACATTGCTAAAGTGGTGGACTCCCTGGTGGGATGCACACCAAAGTGCGATATGCTTAGCCCACTAAGGCATTGCCTCTGGCCAAAGAGCTAGGCCTTGCGAAGTTCTTGCCTTCAACGCATGCTTTTTGCCCGCCAAGACCAGAGCTATTAAAGCGGGTGGAGTCCTCATCGGGGATATCGCTGAAGCGACAAACTCCCTTGTGGGACGCGGACCTAAGCATGATATATTTAGCCCACCGAGGCATACCCCTAGCAAACGCAAGATTGACTTCATCTTCACGGCCCATATGCCGTAATCCGTTTCGCTTAACATCAGGTATTGAATCAAAATCGATGCGCTTCTTGTTGTTGGCTTGACGAACATGCATGGCTTCGATGGACCAAGCTCATTACCTGTGATCTTGATGAGTGCTCCTAACTCCGATGGATCAATAGGGTTGCCGGCTATCACTTCGTCCCCTTAGACTCTGATATCAATTGTTGGAGAATTTGCCTAGGGCCTAGAAGAGCAATGAACTCTAACTTCAAGATCACACATACGAACACGAGTAAACACAAATTGATTTCTTCTTTTTCTGACGCGATATGTCTGCTTCTTTTTTGTTTTCTTATATAGATAAGCAACATATAAGACTTTGTAACCAATGCGTCATCCCACACTGTGAGTCCTATACAGACACATCTTAACTTTCCTTTTACGACTACTCTGAATCCTAGTTACAATCAGACTCTGAATCCTAACCTCTTACGACTTCAGTACTTGTCTCCGAGTGCTACTTGACTCTCGACCACTGACTGCTACAATACTTTACGACTACGGCTACTACAGTACTTTACAAGTATGGCTGCTACAATACTTTCATGACTATGACTGCTACAATACTCGAACTAACTTGCTGTGGTCGTAGCCTACCATGGTCGTAGCCATACTCTGGCTCGACCAGACTTGAAGATAACTAGATTAACTCTAACATCGATACATTTCTTCATATGTATATCACTATACTATTAGGCTTCTCTAAAACCTACTAGGCAATCTTAATGGTTGGAGAGGTTGAGCACCCCCATAACATTCACAATTTCAACCTATCTACGTGAATAGATAAGGATTTTAATTTAAATTTCTGGCCCACCCACGTAGATCCTGCCTAGGACTGAGCATTCCAAACAAGACCTAAGCAAAAATCAGACACTAGACCAAATAGTCGTGGTTGCTTCGTTGGTACGAAATATTTGATAAACTAGCAGCGTAAGCATGGCGCCAAGCCACATTAACTACCATGTGGACCGAAGTAAAAGAGACGACAATTCGTGGGGAAGTTTTTCTAAAAAATCGAGGGCACGTGCGTAATTTCGAGAAAACCAAAGACCTTTTCCGCAAAACACTGAGGACTTGTATGTAATTTCAAGAAACTATGGGGTGTTATCCAGCAAAAGGAGGGGCTCCATGAGAATGCTGAAGGCCTATATGTAATTAAACGAGGACCCGTATGTAATTTTAGAAAATTGTGGGGTGCTATCCTGCAAAAGAAGGGCCTTCATGAAAACGCGAGGACTTGTACGCCCTAAGCCCTATGCATTCCAACATCCCGAAGAGAGGAGACCTCGCCGCCGGTGAACGCCAACTCCCTAGCTGCCACTGAACCCCAAAATGGAAATCCCCATACACCAGGAACCTACCCATGGTCATCGATTAATGTTTTGACTACGGATTCCTCGATCACCCCATCTCCTGAAATCTCCAGCTGCTCCCCTGCTTCAACTCCGATCACTCCGCTGCTTGAAGTCTCTGACCACCTTGTAGTCGAGAGTGACTTTGACCGCGCCATTTCGAGTCCTGAGCAACACCACTCGGACATCGTCCGATGCTTTTAAGCCACTCATACGCCGTCCGATGCTCGGACATCGTCCGATCTCAATAGCAACTCGTGTACTGTCCAATCTTCATCGACTTCACACTTAGCTACTCAGGAGTCGTTACGACCACGCTATGGTTTACGACCACGTTATGGCTTACGATTGCGCTGTGGTTTATGACCACGCTGCGGTTTACGACCACACCGAATGCTCGATCTTAGTAGTCGTACTCGACTACAACTACAACTTCCAGCTTCGTAAATACCTTCGCTTGTGAGCAAGACTTATGCCATCAGAGACCACCTGAGTACTTGTAGAATTCTCCGAGTACAAACCCAGTGGACAGTAAAACCTGCGATGAACAGACCAAGCCCTTTTAATGTTCATGAAACCAAGCCCTTTAATGTTCATGAACCCTAAAATACATGAACCCTAAAATATAGATATACATCTATTTCGATCGTTTCAATCCTATCTATCCATTCCTTAGCTCCGTTGTTCCATACCAAACTCCTTTAATCCCCAAACCTGTATCATTTGATTTTTCTAGATTTTGTTTCTTTATTTTATTCTTTCTTCCTAGCTCAACCCTTCGAGCATGGAATTGATTTTTTTGTTTGTGGTAGCTCATGACACTGAATATTAGCTAGTCCAGGAAGGAAAAGCTCAAGTACAAGCGCAAGACTCAGAAGAATACGAAATTATAGAATACATTGATCCGCAAGGTAAGTCACACGTCTTCGATCATATTGAACATATATTCCACTAATTATTTATTTACCAGTATTTTCATTACATTATGTGTACACTGTTATTTCTTGATCAATAAATATTTAGAATGACATGATATTAGCTAATGTCCTAACACCCGAAAAAGTCTTGTTTAATTTGATGGCCATATTCACTTTGACAAGACTTAGTAATAATAAATATATTATTTAAATAATCATGATAGACTAGGAACTCCACTGTTTTATACTACTAAGAGACTTGGCATTTTGCCCGTAGAATTTCAAAAGTGGTTCTAGGATAAGGATATATCACAGGAAGCCACAAGATGGTTGTCCCCAAGGGTGGAGGCTTGGACTAGAAAGGTGACGGTGCGGATGGGCACCGAAACAGTGCGGATGGGCATTGAACTGAAACTGGTGCGGATGGGACCAAAACAGTGCGGATGGGCACTAAAACACGAGTTTATGGATGGAAGTTGCCTCGGTGAAAATATAAGGACTAGAACCTTATGCCAAGTAAAGAACATAGTGATCGCTCAACCACAAGTGTTGATTCGTCAAACCTAGTTTAGTAGTTGTACAAGTTTGATTAAATATCTATAAAGGGTGAAGGAAGACGAGGGAGTTTTTGTGGTATGGGAGGGGGTATAACCATATTTCACAACAGTAGGACCGCTTCAAATTAGGCAAGGCCATGGGCCACCTAAGTTTGTTCGGAATTAGTCCCTACTGGGTAGAGGCTATATAAAGAATTGTGTAGCGAAAAGTCTTGTTTTCTTAACTCAGTCATGAGGGTTAAGAGATCTTGTGGGTAAAGTTGGGCACCTCTGCAGAGTCGCAGTCTAGTGGTATTCGAATACGCCGTGATTCCGGCAAATGAAGCTGTGTTTAATGAGTGAATCCAATAACAAAGTATAAGTAGATTTGGAAATTTCTTATGATTGATAATCAAGTTGTTAAAACCCTAATTTCTTTAAGAAGGTTATGATTTTGTGTTAAAAATTGTTTTCAACTCAAACTATATCCACAAAATATTAAAACCACTATTTTCCAATCTCTTGGATGATTCTACATGTAATTAAATAGTATTTTCCCATGTGACTTGTTGAGTACGGTGATTTGTACTTATACTTGCTAAAAACATTAACAGAAAATGCATAGCAAGAAAATGAGAAAGTCTACGAAGATGACGTGGTGGAATACTGCAAAGTAGATGATGCTTGGAATTAGGGTTGTTCTCCGCTCAGACATGCTTGTGGTGTTCTTTTGTATTGTAATGTATCTAAGGGTAGCACGCCCCGTTGTAAAACTTGGCTGATAAGCCGTTATCTTGTAATAAATTAGCTTTTGAATTTGAGCATGTGTTAGCAATGGTGTACACTCGACTGTAATACCTTGCAGCCGAATAATCTTGGGCAATTACGAGAAATTCACGATGCCCCTAGATATAGAGACGTTACAACATGCCAAACATTTTTATCTACATGTTTTCATCTAAAAAAGTTACATCACATCTTAGCTCCCCACAACACACGGAGCATGCTTTGTATAATTATATAGTTTTTTTTCACATGTTGAGTTGTTAGTGACAATGAAATGTCCTTATTTTTCTAGGTTGTAAGGTGCTTACCATACATACTAGGGTACATTGTGTGCTACAAAGTTCGTTCGAGCAAACGTCAACTTAGACCGTCGTGTATTTGTCTACGAAATTAACCAAATAAACTTCTCTATCATCTTATGGAGTATCAAATAATATGAACGACCAATCAAGCCACTTATTTGAGATGCGGCTATATTAAGAATGGACAGTGAGAATCAAACTAATATCTCCGTTGATGTAGTTGTAAAACAGAGAAATCTTTTGTAAAAAACACTAACCACTAATCAGTTTCCCCAGCAAAATTCTACCTGATAGCCCAAACTGGACTCAGCTATCTAGCCACAGAATCGCACCATCGGGAAAAAAAAATCTAAGCTTTATTTATTTCTTTCCTTTTTTTTTTTTTGCGCCGGCGAAGAAAAAAATTGCGGTTGCGGTGGCGCGAGTGACGACGACCGATCCCTGTGCGCGCACAAGACGGGATCTTTTCGTCCCCGAAGCCCCGATTCCAACATGTTCCGTGTCTTATCCGATCCAATAATGATGTGCGAGTCGCTAATTCGCACGAATTAGCCGCAAGATTTTTTTTTTGCCCTCTCCAATTGGGGGTTTCTTGGCGATGGACGGAGCCACAGAAATGGGGGCCAAGAACAGCGGCTAATTTTAGCCAGCCGCAGGGAGGGGAGGGAAGCTGGGCAGCCACTCGCCGGCCTCCGAGAAAACGCGGCGATCTTAATCGCGGCTGAATTCGATTTTTTTTTGTTCCAAGAACCAAGTTGATTTTGGTTCTTGGTTCGTGGGAGAGGGAGAGGAGGATGCAGTGGGTGGGCCTGAGTTCGCCGGCGCCAGCGCCGACTGCTCTGTGGATGCGACGGAGGCCAAGAACAGCGAGGTGGCCGCGGGGGAGCTCGTCTGCGCTGCGTCGGGCGGTGGTGGCGGCCGCGTCGTCGTCGTCAGATGCGAACTCGAGCTCGAACTCGCCGGAGAGGGACGAGGAGAGGGAGGAGACCGTGCGGAGGGAGAAGGACGAGAAGGCGGCGGCGTCCTTCTTGATGAGGAGCCAGAAGTACGCCATGCTCAAGCAGCAGCTCGCCGTGGCCGCCCAATTCGAGGTACAATACAAGGAGGAGACAGTACATTTCGCAGGAGGCAAAAATTGCAGTCGATGGGCTGCTCGTTGACTACAAATTGGAATTTGTTTCAGGATTATAAGGAGGCGGCTAGGCTGAGGGACTCGCTGAGGTCGTTCGAGGAGGAGGAGCCTGTCCTGCGCCTCCGCCGGCTGCTGAAGAACGCGGTTGAGGAGGAGAGGTTTGAGGTATTGTACTCATACCTCACCATTATCGTTAGTCCTACGAATGAGGTGCTTTTAGTTGTACAGGTCCAAAGAAGAACCGTTAGAATTCCTCATTAGGCATTAACAAATTTGGGTAGTGGATACGCTTGGATGGATTGTTCCAACCAGTCTTGGTAACCATGTCGATTAAACAGAAGAGGTGCAGGTTCAGTTTCGTAGGTCTCAGTATAAAAGAGTAGGGTATGCTGCACTGTTTTTGTCTTCAATGCTGACAGCAGCTTATGATGATAACTGATGTGTTCTTGTGCTGACCACAAATTCGACAAGTTAGTTGGATGTCCGGTTCTTTTCTCCCACATGTTTGATGTTGAAAATGAGAGGAAGTCGAAGAAAGTCACTTCAATAAGCATATGCTCTTACTCTCTCCTCTATTCCACTCTCATGGTTGGAATTGTGCCTTCTTTATTCCAATCTCATGGTTTGAACTTTGAATTGCATGAATACTTAGTGATCAATTTGTGCCACTCCACTGTTATAGCTATTTCAATAAGTATTTATGTAGATTTTTTTTCTCTCTCGTCAACATTCTAGCAAACACGTTTTGTTCATCTCTTAGTGTTCTATCTATGTTTATGAATTTTCTTTCCATTGATGCTTCCCAGGATGCTGCCAAGTACAGAGATGAATTGAAGATTTTGGCTCCACACTACCTCCTCAAATGTTCTAGTGATGCTACAACTCTGGTATCTTCTTCTAGTTGAATGTTCTGGTGATGCTACAACTCGTTCTAGTGATGCTACAACTCTAGCAATCTCCCTTTCAATTCATAAAGTACTACGGTTTCTTACAAAATCATCTGACTGTTTGAAAACTTCAACTTTAGGAATCACTATCATTTTCTATGACAGTATTTGAGTGTTGAAAAATTTCCAGCTTGTTATGCGAGCAAGAATTCACCAGAAAGCTTGAGCTCATGTAATGAGAAAAGGGCTATGACAGGGAAAGAAAAATAAGAGACTAACAGGGTCAAGGTCTTCAGGAAATGGTTTCTATCTGACTTGGTCAAAACTGCATGCCTTGGGCATCACCTTGGTCTCTCCACATGTTTTGACAGTCATTTTTCTTTTTCAACAAAATCTCATCCTTTACTGGTGCCATGTCCATTGTCCCTTGTTTCTATAGTTTGTACAAAATGAAGACTAAAACATGAATTCTTTGGATGTGCTCTGGTTGCTATGCAATTCATTGGACCATGTAGTAACTTTTGGGACCTCTAATGATCTGGTTCTGCAATGCTATTTCACGTGTAGAACTTGAAATCGTTGTATTGCAATATATTGGAAATTCTGATATTAAATCCACCTAGGAATCCTAGGTTTCCAGTAAACGTGTTACTGGCTGAAATAATGATCAAACTGACTTCTCTTTCTCATAATCTTGGTCGTGACACTATATTTTAGTAATATAGATCAAGTATTTCTTCACACCCCTTGAATTCAACTTAATTTCCTAATATAGTTGGGCTGTTAAATTTAGGGGATAAGAGTTCAAGTCAGGAGTGTCTATATCGAAAGCCGGAGCCAACCTTTGAAGGGACAGTTCTTTTTTGCCTACAGAATCAGAATCACAAATAACTCTCAGCGCCCAGTTCAGCTTCTCAGAAGACACTGGATTGTCACTGATGCAAATGGAAGGACGGAGAATATTTGGTTAGTCTTTGTCGTACTATCACCTTACCGCAATTATCATAAGTGGATTCTAATTTTTTTTAAAAGAATATAAGTGGATGCTAATAAGACTTACTCCATTGTCATGTCAGGGGAGTTGGTGTAGTGGGAGAGCAACCTGTCATATTCCCAAGGACTGGTTTTGAGTACTCATCTGCATGCCCATTAAACACTCCAAATGGGAGAATGGTAACATGACACGAGTTTGTTTTTCTTTATTTTTTTTGAACAACCTATGCCTTCGAATTTGTAAAGAGGATACATCGTAGGCGGTGGTTATGAATTTCTAACTGTGCAAGAGATTCTTATGGTTCTGATATCTCTTGGACACATAATTTCTACCAATTATGCCCAAGACTGGCACCTTATGCCCAAGACTGGTACCTTATGCTTGACTAACAGACTCAGTTGTTTTGAGCTGTGACAGAAGCAAATAGGAATGTTCAACTTAAACTAGTTATTCCCTGTAAAGTTTGGAGCATTTGGCATGTTTGCGCCATGCATATCAGCAAAGCTAAGCTTACCAGAATTCCGTTCCTGGTTGTAGGAAGGTGATTTTGAGATGAAGCACATCGACAAGGCTGGGTCCTCGACATTCAACATCGCTATCGCACCATTCTCTCTGTCAATCCTTGGGGACGGAAATGATGTTCTCCTCTGAATGCGGTTGGGCGTCAGAACGAGTTTGAAGAAGACGATGTTTCCAGTAAGAAATAGCACAACACGCAGACACAAGTAATGCTGCTAGTGATGTAGTGTAATAGAGCTCGCTCTTCAGTCGAAGTTGCTACTTTCTGCAAAATTTTGGTACTGGATCAGACACGGTTTGGTGAAATATGGAAAACCCAATGATGTAAATTTGTGTAAATTTGTGGCACATAACAATGTAACATGTTGTCAATTACACTTTTGTACGTACAGCATAGAGCCATAGAGTTTGTTCAGTGTGAAACACACTCATTTTCCATTCTCCTAGTGATCATGGTTTTCTTAGTACCTGTTTCACAATGGCATTAAACACTTGGCAGATGTTCTGGCCGTTCGTACTGTAGTGAAGTACTGAGAATATCCGAACTTGAGCTGGGATTCAAAAGCTTCATTGTATATTGGGTTAAAAAGGCCAGGTCGGATTTGCCTCATCCAGAAAGTCTAGCCTGTGGACCTCAATTCTTTACATGGTCTGCACAAAAACCGGGCCGGGTTTACCATGGCCCGGTTTTTTATTCATGGCCCAGTTAACTACTAGTGGGCCGGGCTAGCTTTGCCCACCAGTAGCTCGGTTTTACACCCGGGGGACATGCTGGGTGAAAACCACCTAAATCTTGCAAATTCGTGAAATCATATCTTCGAAGTTTTCAAAAATTCGTGAAAATCATATAAAACATATCTGTTCACTAAGAATTTGTCTTTTTATATCTTGCAAATGAGGCTGAGTTTGATCATAAAATTTGCACGGTTAAAGAACATCCCCTCTCCTACATCTCGAATTTTTCAATAAATTTTTGAAAACTTCGAAGATGTGATTTTCATGAATTTACAAGATTTAGATGGTTTTCACCGTATGCGCACCCCTAAACCTAGGCTGAAGCTAGACTGATTATGCTCAAGTTTGGATCTCACGAAGTGCAGAGCAAGGCCCAATGTAACCGATATTTCTATCGGATGCAACATGTGCACCAAAAAAATTGTAAACCATTTTAAACCTTGTTTGTGAGAAGGTGGAAGGGTGCAGCCGCGCTACCTCTCATCATCACATAGCCTTTGTGGGTCTAAGTTTTTTTACTATGGCTTATGACTTATGGTTTAAAATTTTAAATTCTATCTGTTTACAAGAGGCAGTATATAGAGGAAAATAGTCGCATGCGATTTTGACTGGCACAATTGAATTCAATATTTTTTTAGTACAATCTTTTTATTAACCTGTCTTGAGAAAACGTACCGTTTAAAAGTTAATTACTATAGCATAATCCATAAGCAACAAACCATAAGTGAGAAAGAAGTGAGCCAAGACTTACGAGATTTATCTTCACATATGATTTTATTTTAGCATAAATCTCAATAACTAGAGGGTCTTTTTGTAATAAGTGGTGGATTCAATTGACCCCACATTTCGTTCGTTCATCCGCCGCTATGGGCACTTTGCTTGCAAGGTAGGTGTAAAAACTGCGCGGAACTTTTTTTTTTTTGACCCGTTTGGAACACTTTTGGCAGGATTACTACGAAACAAATGTTTTGTCTCAAATAGACCCTTCAATTCGGAGTTTTGAAAGAGGGGCTTCTTTCCAAAAAAAATGTCCAAAGCATATGGATAAATATGGCCGCATCACATAGTCGTCTAGTCCTCCATATAAATCTATCTAGTCCTTCCAATAAATAAAAACACAAACTTCATTCATGTACATATGCAACCACTGCCTTTTAATTGAAACCTATCTATTCCTTCCAAGTTCCAATAAATAAAAACATAATATCAACTATTAAGTGTACCTTATAATTGGCACCTATTAAGTGTAGGGAATTAATTGCTAAAGCAGTGCAAAATGTTGCGTCACATACACACCTCTTTGTTCACATATATCTAACCTACATCATCCTTCCAGTTCCCTCCAACAAATAACAACACAAACAGCGACCAGCTATGGTCAATTACAACCTGTAACCATTCGCTTTCTCAAACAGAGTATTAACTGGTCAGGACTAATATGGTTTTCCACGTGGATGTTTAATTCAACATGTGACAGTGGTAAATGGTGTTTCCGATAAGTTGCAATATTTGACAAAGGGCACAACATTTCAAGACACAAAAAAAAAACTTGCACGTGAAGACAAGAGGCATCTATTCAAACATTAACTGCCACCCTTTAAATTTATATAAATTGGGAGGCATGCGCGCCTACAACAACACAACAAAATCATTCACATTCATTACCACACTTTTGTAAATACTATTTAGCCATGTTAATAAAGTATATTGGTGATTAGTGTTTCCTTTGTTATTCTCGCAAGTTCGATAGTAGGCAATCTAGTTTTGTGTGTTGATAGCTATTTTTAGGTCTTGGGCTATGCCCACTTGTCGAGAAGTGAGAGCAACATGATCCGCAAGGAGGCATGGTAGCAATAGGATATGACATCAATAAAGGAGGGGTGCCACTTGATGACTCGACATGTTTCTCAAGCAGGGACTGCAGGAAGTAGTCAATTGCAACCGACACGATTTGAGGATGGGCCTGCCGCCTTCTTCTTTGTTGCATTTTTTCTTCATCTACATCTACTCTATATGCATCTCATGTGATCAAAAAGCTATAATAATTCACCTCGCAATTAATCCCATCACTGCAGCAAGCTTGCTGCCTCTTCTTAATTAAAACCAAATTATTTTTGAACACATTAGAATGGCGTTGATGGAAACGCAGATGGGCATAGCCAACAGGATGGGGATAGAGGTCTTCACCTTCTCATGTCGGCACCCACATCAATGCTACATAAGCATTAATGCCACATGGATGCTTTGTCATCCTTGGAAAAGCTCTTTTGAAGCTCCTTTGTATAGTTTGACAAGTCCATTGATCTAAATGCACGGTTTCATTTTTTGGTGATCTAGATGCACCCACCTCATAATTTCGTGTACCTACGGTGCAATTTACTCTTTAATATTTCTGGTAGAAAATAAGTATATTTCTTCATTTCTGAACAACAATGTCAACCTTTCACTGAATTAAGAAAATAAGCAGCTCTAAAATACATGATAATAGTTTGTTAGAAATACATATACCTTTCTGTTAACACAACATTCAAGACTTTCGGAGCTTGTTCGCGCAAATGCGCAGAGTCAAGCCTTTTCGCCGATAACGTTTCTTGATTTCATTCAATTGCCATGAACTGCCATTAATCTCACACAGTTACGCGCGCATCTTGTTGCAGGCTAGGGAGCTTCTTAACGAAAATCAGCTAAGCTCGTTTGTGGACAAGAAAGTAGGAAACAACTATGGCAATGCGGAGCTGGAGGAAATGGTTCAGATAGCTTTGCTCTGCACGATGCACAGCCCAGATCATCGCCCAAGAATGTCTGAAGTTGTTAGGATGATGGAAGGAGATGGATCAGTTGCACAGAAATGGGAGGGCTTGAAAAATGCCAAGACGCCGGAGCCCGGCTCCCCGGAGTTTCTGTTGCCTCCTCCTGTAGATTGTGGTGAAGATGAGTATAATTCAATTGATTTGGAAGCCGTTGAGCTCTCAGGGCGAAGGTGATCTCATAGCCGTTTGTCATGTGTGCATGTAATAATCAGTTTTAGTTTTTCAGAACCCCAACATGGAAAGATAAAGAAAAACAGAAGGATGTTTCAGATTTTCAGATGAAGTAAGAGTGTCATGTTGATATCTAGTTCATGACCTCTCTAAAAAAACATAAGTTAGTTTAGATGAATAACTCCTCGCTGCACATCCATTGGTGGCAAAAAGAAATGAATGGGAAAATATAGAAAAAATTTCAGTGGACTATTATGGTTGATGCATTCACCTTCTGTGGTTGCATTCAGTTCTCCATATATTTCCATATAGCTGATTAAATACTCTTTTTCTACCAACGTATAGTTGAAATTTTGTCTGATTTGTTATCACCAAATGTCACACGTTTGGCTTGTAATTTTTTTGTGCGATTATTCCTAAGTAACATATTTGGCGCAGTACTTATTCATACATGTATCCAAACAATAGGACAGACAATAGCATGCTACAAACGAAACTTACAATTGTGACAGTGAACCAAACGCCCCCAATATTCATTACCTTTTAATTGTTACCTTCCAACACATATCAAGTTCAATCCATTTTTACGATGTAGTTGTGCAATCGCTTTAGGCACCAAATCAACATGAAATTTTTTGAAAACAATTGGTGACATAGTCTACGGAATGGTGTAGCACCCTTTAAATTTGAATTCAAACACAAAGTGTTAGAAGAAATAAAAATAAGTTTGTTGTGAATAGTAATGTCGATGTTTTAATATCGATCTTACGTATGATTTGTTTAGATTTGGAAAACTCTTAGAAGACCCGGTGTATGCATATGCAAAGTAAAGACACGAGAATTTTTATACAGATTTAGGTCTTCTCCTAAGAGAATAACAACCTACGTCCTGTGTGATCACTAATCACCATAAAAGGATTACAATTGAGAGTAATGCGAATGCCTAGCACTATTTTCTCCTTCGATCCGAATGCCTCTCCCCTCTCTCTTTGACGTTAGCCTTTAGATAGCCAACGAAGCAACGACAGTTGTCTCGTGTCAGAAGACGCATCAACGCTTCGGGTGATAACCCCCTGACGGAAGTTACGATCAAAGAGACGTAAAAGGCCGTTCGTTGTGTAGCGGTTGTTGTCAGAGAGAGATCGTGTGCGTTTATTGGATAAGCGCACATTCTGACTACCTTATCAGACGAACCCACGATGCAGTTGTTCGTCATAAACAAATTAGTCAGAGATAAGTTGGTCGCAGTAAGACCCACGACCATAAGGTGGTCATAAGACAACTTACGACTACGTGGTCGTAGAAGGACTTACGATTACGTGGTCGTAGAAGGACTTACGACCATATAGAGTAGTCACAGTAAGAATTATAACTACGTGGTCGTAGAAGGATTTACAACCATATGAAGTAGTCACAGTAGTACTTACGACTATTTAGTCGTAAAAGGACTTACAATCAAATGGTAGTAGCAGTAAGACTTACGACTACATAGTCATAGAAAGATTTACGATTAAGAGATAGTCGCAATAAGTCTTACGACTATATGGTCGTAAGCTCTTCTATGACCATATGGTCATAGAAAAGCTTACGACCATCCTGCCATATTTACCTCTTATCGATAAGGGATATATTCGAGAAATATAATGACATAATAATTTAAAAATTATTATATCCTCGTCAAATAACATTTATGTTTCCTATCCTTTTGATTTATAATTTGTTAGAATTTTTCTATTTTTGTTTTTCTTGACATATTGACATATAATGAATTTGAACTTAATTTTGTATACATAGGTGGATTAAATTAAAAAGTACATGTAGATGTTTCTTTTAAGCCGGACTGCATTATTACACTATAAAGGCAGATTGCACCCGTCATGTTGTGTTTACTTCTTTGCTCTTTAATCAAAGGAATGTAGATCCCTAGTCTCATTTTAGCCTGGGTTTAACAATCTTTTGCTAGCCATTATAAACAATTCATCAACATCATGATGGAAAAGTCTGATACCAGATGTTCAAGACCCCCCAAACAAAAGAGCGTATCATACCTGTATCTGCACATAGTTCAGTAAGCCTTACCAAGCTAGTCCTCCAGATTCTTACCTTTATCTCTGCCTACTGGCCTGCAAGAACTATTCTGATGCATCACAAGCATCAAAACTCAGAAGTGCAGAGCCATGAACCGTGTGCCCTCCTTACCCCTAAAGACTAAAGCTACACCTTGCAGAGCTTAAGCATCTACCTGCTCTGCTCAGCCCTATCCCCTATCTTTGTGATGCATCAGAATTATTCAGAGCATTGAGGCAAAGGCAAACAGCATGCAGACTCAACGCATCAGTGCATGTTCTTGTGCCCTGCATGTGTCCTGGAGAAATGAGAGCCTGTGAGCCTGTGATGCTTGTCAGCTTGTGCAGTGTAGTGTAGCATCTGGACTTGCACTTGGTATGGCAATGTGCGTCACAAGCTTCCAATTTCCAATTCTGGACCCTGGCCAGCATGCAGCCATCAGTCAGCTCCAAGGCACTGCAGCCCTGCAAAGACAGGAGCAGCTGCATGCATGAGAGGAAGTTTGGCAGATGCTGATGGATGGAACACTTCATGGGTGTAGCTACTGCTGCCAAGGACTCCGGATTTGGCCGGCGCACACTCTCATGCGCTTACGCACTGGTCACTGCTCAGTACTATGTAAGTATGTGATTCGCATTACATGGATACTGATAGATCGATCCTTGCATCAAATGTGCTGTTCATAGAGACTGTTAATCTGCTTCGAGTAGCGGCAGCAGCTCGCAGACAAACTGCACGGACCTTTTCTCTGTGCATTATGTTGCTTGCAGTCTGAATTTCAGCTTGGCACATGGTTGGAAAAGACTGAACAATGCTTGTTTCGTGCAGCTCTGCGTCTGCGAGCGTGAGGAATTGGCTTGGAACATGTCGTTCTTGATGTTTACGGGGACGGAGACGGTAAAACATCCCAACGCGTGAGGAAGCATTAGCCGCAGGTAAAATTATGGGGACGCATCTCTCTCGCGGCCATCCGCAACGTCCCAACGCAGCAGTCATCGACCCCGCTGCTAGCCTCCTTCCCAGCCCCGGCACTACTGTTGCCCAAAACCAGTGACGAATTTAGAATTTGGTTACGCCCTAGGTTCAGTGGTGGAATGATCTAAACTATCTAGACTAGATCATAAAAATGTTACTCAGACTGGACTGAATTTATCCGGATTGTACACTAAATATTTTTCCACACCTTGAGCTGAAGTCTACTCTGTCTGAAGTGTGGCTCCACCCCCGCCCAAAACCTAACTCGATCGCCAGCCGCCATCAACTAAAATTTAACTCGGATGGTAGGATGATTAGCGGATGGTTCACTCTCTTATTTGTGGTTCTTTAAGATGTATTGTTTCCTCGACCATCTGCACCCTACATTCTCCTTGAGTGGCAACAGTGGTAGCAAAACACCACTAGGGTTTCTGATCAGTTCCCAATAGGAATTGAACCTTGGTCACCATCACTGCTGATTGATGCCACGACTTATCACCCTGCCGCTAGGCCGTCCGGGTTGCAAGGTAGGGAGAGCCTCTGCTCCGGCTTGTCGCGTGTACGTTGGATCGCTTGCCTGCGGACGGATCGATCATTCACGGTTCATCACACGTCTCATCGGAATCCTTTGGGACGCTACGAACGTAGCTCAAGGAAGAGCTCGCACAGAGCCGCCGTGGACGCGCGCCAACTAAAGCTGCTTCCTCTGTTTGGCCTTGCTACTCGACTCGACGCATTGGTCGCCTCCTCCGTCAAATCATCTCTCTCTCTCTCTCTCTCTCTCTGGGCATCATCATTGCCGATTATTACATCGCCACATGCATGCCGATGCCAACAAACGCCAGGGCACACGCCAATGCATTCCATATCCTCTCACTGCTAGCTATGCTAGCTCAAGCTCAGTGCATTCTCCCCCGCCACCTCCATATCCTCTCGCCTTGAAGCTACTACCTACCTGCATCTCTGAGAAGAAGGGCAGTACACATTGATCACCGAGAGAGAGAGAGAGAGAGAGGGAGGGAGGGAGGGCGACTAGCATGAACTGCATCAAGATTCTCGTACTGGTCTCCCTCATCCCTCTTGTGCTGAGGGGAGCCTCGTTTCTGGGCAATGTCGTCGCCGTCATACCATCACCTTCACCAGAGAAGCAATCGGATTCAAAGAACGCTGCAAGCACCGGCGTTTCGGCTCCACAAGTGGACCATTGTTGGCACAGGAGGAGGAGGAGGATGGATCAGAGCCGCCTCGCCGCCTTCACCCCGCGGCGGTTCGGCGGCGCCAATGGCGGCGGCGGCGGCGACTTCTTCGGGGGCGAGAAGAGGTTCGCGCCGACGGGATCGAACCCGCTGCACAACTTGTGACCGATGATGGATCAGCCGTGTTGTATCACTCGAGTAGCAGCAGGTGATGGCGATCAACTTTTTGCAGAAAGCGATGCCTACGGAATTGATTAGCGTACCTTTCTTCATGTGCTGCAGTACAGATGTGCTAGCTTGAGATGAGACGAGCTTTCTTTCGTGTACATACGGTTCTTCGAATTAGTTATTGCTTTGGTTTGATAAATTCTTAATTTAATTTGGCTGGTCCTATTTATTTGTGTGTCTTCTTGGTGTTTACTTTGTTCGTGTATGGTAGTAATTTAGTCTGTAAGGTCATGTAGAGCCCAATTTAGTTTTAGAAAACTGACTAGTTTCGAAGCAGAGTTTGAGATACTATTATCGATCATCTTACCAACAGGAATAATGAGAAATTCCCGTATTTCAAAGAAGACGGAACGACAAAGTCCATCAATCACATTTTTCTTTCCTTTTTTCCCAACATGAGAAACTCACTAATTTATGGAACCGATTTGTATAGTATTAAACTTGAGAAATTCACCGATTATGGGACTGATTTATGTAGTAATATCTAGGAGTCGATGAGGAGCCAAACAGTAGCAGGTGATCACAGTATGATCCGAAGGACAAGAGACCCATTGGCTCGATGCACTCAGGTGACAAGAGGCAGATGCAGAAAGCCAGAAAGGTGGTGTCTGTTGGAATTAATCTTGATGATTTATACGTGATCGTCGGTACTATGGTCGAAGCCACAAGCGAGAAGGCGTGATCAAAGCAGTCCTAGAAGCCGTGGTCAGAGTGACCGTGGTCGAAGTGGCCGTGGTCAAAGTAACCGTGATTAAAGTGACCGTGGTCGGAGTGGCCATGGTCGAAGTGACCGTGGTCGTGGCTTTTATGAGTGGTCGGTTACAACCACGTTGTATGTGGTCGTAACGACCAGCATCGTAGCATTTGTGTGAGTGGCCGGTTACGACCACGCTATGTATGGTTGTAACGACTAGCATCGTGGCGCTTGTGAGTGGTCGGTTACGACCACGTTGTCTGTGGTCATAACGACCAGCGTCGTGGCGCTTGTATGAGGTCGTAGACATGGCGACCATGGTCATGGTCGTAGCACCATGGTCTATAGTACAGTGACGGTCGGTGCTCAGAAGACAAACTGTGGTCGGTGATGCGGTCGAAGACGAGCTGTGGTCGGAGATGCGATCGAAAACAAGCCGCGGTCAAAGCACCAGTCACTATAGTAGACATGTGCAGATGAAGGCGAGAGCGGTTGGTCACTGCAGCAAATAAGTGAGGTCGAAGGCAGGCGGCCAGCCACTGTAACAGTCATCACCACAAGTGGTCATGGACGACACGGGGCTTCAGTCAGTTGGTGAACTGCTCGATATGGGTCGGTCGTCAGAGTTAGCTTGTGTGTGGTCGGTTACGACCAGCCTCAGTATAGTCGTAGACGACCTGTCTATGTGTGGTCGACTGCGGCTAGTCCGTACGTGGTATGTGTGGTCAATTACGACCAGTGTAGTCGTAGACGACCTGTCTGTGTGTGGTCGACTACGACTAGTCCGTACGTGGTATGTGTGGTCAGTTACGACCAGTGTAGTCGTAGACGACCTGTCTCTGTGTGGTCAGCTACAACCAGTCTGTGCATGGCCTTTGCGACAATGTGGTCGTAGATGACCAGGATGTGTGTGGTTGGTTACGACCAACCCTTGTAATAGTTGGTGACCACTGTAGCATACGGTGGTCACTGTAGCAGTCATCAGCACTCAGAGCAGAGCATGGGCAGACGGTGGAGCATGGGTGAGTGACGGAGCAATTGAGTGCTCTGAGGCCCGGTTATATATATACCATGTAATCTGCAAGAGCCGAGCAAGTCAAATAAGCAGAGAAAAAGGAAAAGCGATGCAAGTTGTGTTCGCGTCAGAAAAATTTCCTTTGTGCCTGTTCATTCAACTTCCTTGTGTAGTGTGCGACCACGGGTAACTCGAGTCTGCTCTGTTCCCTGTCCGACAATAGAGTGGTCGAGAGCGAGCTGTTCTTCTTGTCCTCTATTTTCACCGTAGTCGTAGGAACGACTGGAGCAGTCGTATTCAGTTTGGGCGTGCAGATCCTGTGCCGGGGGTTTTCCAACACTTGGTATCAGAGCACGGTGTATGCCCAAATACTTACAACCAGAGTCGATGGCGACCAGCGCGTAGCAGGCAGCGAAGGAGAGCGGCGGCGTGCCCTTTCAGGTGCTGACGGATACCCAGGGGATCTGGGAGACCATCGATCCGGTGACCGGAGTGGTCGTAGAGGCAAAGGACATGTTAGCGGACGGTTTGGGTGGCGCGACGCGGGGTCGGCAACTTGTTAGCCTGGGCAACAATGGCCTTGCCTAGGGCCGGCTCAGTGCGCAGCGACGCGCATCAGGCAGAGGTGCGCAGGTGCTGGCCACGAGTTGGCTGCATCACCGTGCGCTCAGGAGCAGGGCGGCGTAGGCCTGGTCGGTGCCATGGTTGAAGCCGCCGTTGCAAAGAGAAGTCGGTGTGAAGCCGACAACAAAAGACCGACAACAGAAGTCGGCGTGAAGCCGATGACTACGCCTCAGCGTGAGGCCGAGCAGTAGCGGTGTGATGCCACTGCAAGATGAAGTCAGTGTGAGACCGATAGCACCGACAGCAGTGCAAAACTATTGTGTGGTCGATGGCGGTGTGAAGCTGCCAAGTGGTCATTTTGACATGTGGTTGATTAAACCAAGTTTTATTAAAAAGAGTAAAAGTATGCAATATTAATAACATACAAGTTCCATCAATCATATGTTTATCTTTGTTACTATGGTTATATCGACCTAATTATCATCACTGGGCTACATCCACCTAGGGCAAATCAAAATCAAAGTTACATCCACTTGACAAGTCTTCATCATGCCCACAAAGTTTTTAGAAATAGATACTAACTAAAATAAGTTACTATGCCCGTCCTTGACCATGGGCACGACTGCTCGAATAACTTACACTCTGCAGAGATTGTACACTTCACCCATAAGGGATAAAGGGGAAGGCTCACTAGTCAGCAAAGATTAGCTAACACTAATGACAGTCATTAACTTTTAACTAATTACGTATTTTTAGTTAATCCTACACGCTACACGCGCTATAGTTCTTCGACTTCCCATCGAATAGGGCTCAGCTCGTCGGCGGCGAGGGAAGCCACAACGACCAGAGGGGAGCCCAAAAAGTGGAAGGCCGAGGTCATACCATACCTAGGGGTGAGGATGGCTCAGGCCAATTCAATGGCTGCGGTGGCCAGCGACGAGCTAAACGGCAGTGACCGGGATCATTGCACCATGGCGGGCCATGGCACTAGAAGCCAATTAAAAGCTAGGGGAGCTTCTAGAGGCGAAGAGGAACTCACCTGAGGCAAAGGGCAAAGCTCGCGGAGGTCCGAGGGGGCGGCGTGGAGGTCAACATGGGCAGCTCACTAGAAGGGAGGATGTCACTAGGGATGTCTTTGGGGAGTCCACACAGTGCTCCAGGTGGTTGGAATCGATCGGAGGTGCGCTAAGTGACAAAAGTGTCGGTGGTGGTGACTTGGCTGGAGTCGAAGAAGAGGGGAGAGCAGGGTTTCCAACCTGAGGGAGAGCAATGGGGAGCGATTGGGAGCCAGATGAAGCCTAGCGGGGGTTTTATAACTGAGGAGACAGGCGAGAGCCATTGGATGGCATTAAGGTGGTGTGAGGCCGAAGGTGGCGCACGATGTGGCATAGTGAGAGGAGGGTGGAGCCAGTGAACGGCGCAGGAAAGTAATTGCAAAGGTGATGGCTCAGTGACACAATCAAGAGCGTGAATCGTGGGCACGCGACGTCGACGCAGAGCGGTAGCGACAGGCGCAACATGGCATGGCGCTAGGAGGAGGAGGAAGGAGAAGAGGGTCCAGGCATGGTAAGGTCGGCACGAGGCTGGGCTAACACGAGGGCGCACAAGGGTGGGCGGCGGCGCACACTACTACAGCATAAAGGGAAGGCGACACTAATGCAGACACAGGTCGAGACGCGCATGGCGCAGCTTGCACGCGTACGGGTCGTGCCCAAAGTGCGAACAACACATTGGAGGGGTGGCTGGGCCAGCGTGGGCCACATGGGCTAGGCCAAAGGCCAGTTGGGCTGAAGGAGAGATGGGGAATGGGCTGGGTCAAGCTCAAGCAAGGTTTGGGTTTTTGTAGAAATTTTGAAATATGTTCGAAATTTGAGTTGGACTTTGATTTGAAATTCAAATTTGATTTTTATTCAAGTAGTTTTGAGCTCCCAAAATGGATGTTACAGACATAGAGAGTTGTGCCACAAGGATTCCTAGATGAATCCTAATTGGATTAGGATTTCTACTTCTCTTTGGAGTAAAACTTGGAGTGACTATATAAAGCCATGAGTTGTGACCATAAGAACCTAAACCACAAACTAACTCATTCAAAGCAAGAGGCGTACAAGAAGATTAGAGGCTAAGTTATTCTTTAGTACTAGATTCTTGTATAGAACAAGGATCCAAAAGTCCTAAAAGGTTCGCGAGGGTTGTAAAAGAGCGACAATCCGTTGTGATGTTTTAACGTCGTGCTTAAGAAGAAATTTGCGGTCGGTTTCGCCAAATCTTTCTCTCTTGTCGTGATTGTTTTGGCATCTTTATTTGGCTCTTTGGTTCTCTCCACGAGATTCATCTACTTCGTCCTTGATATCGTATCTTACAACTTTGAACCAATCTAGAGGCTACTACGCATAAGGAGGTGTATCAGAGTATGACAAAAACAATTTTAGGCAAAGAATGGAATTATTAAGCACCTTTTTATCGTAGGGAAAATAGAAGATAGTTTTTTGAAACAACAAAAAAAATTGAGGATATTTAAGAAATTTTGATGTTATAAGATACTATAAAAACTTAATTAGCATCACAGCATGCTATAATATTATAGTAGAATGTATTTTCCCAATATTATAATATATTTGAGAAATACCAGAAGCGTTTCGATATTCCCTACAGTCTATTCCTACGATTTTGTCGAAGCACTAGCGGTTCGTTTTTCAGTCATTTCAAACTTTCCCAAATTCCTCCACACCCAACCCTGATTTGTCGAAGCACTAGCAGTTCGTTGTTCAGTCATTTCAAACTTTCCCAAATTCCTCCAGACACCCAACCCACCATTTTCCCTCCTTTTGTTTCGTTCCGTTGTTTCATTTTTCTAAAAAAAATGTCTATAAGAAGCCATATGCAATGATTAATAGATTGAGTGAACACCGGCTAACCTGGCTGCAATAGCAAGCATTAGGTGATTTGCAAGGCAAATCAGTGGACGTTAACCATGCGCATGGCATGTAGGATGGTTTTTTTGTCATCTTTTCAAAGTTATTTATCGGGACAAGCTTTTTAAATATGTTTATCGGTTCACACAAGCGCTTATATTAAGACCACATTAATAATTCAAAGTTGAAAGAACTCATCTATATCTTTGCAAACGAGGCACCCAACCAGCCGAGACCGCCTTTTTCAGCTTGGAGATCTAAAAGCCGATCTCCTCTCAGAGGAATCTGCCGGTAAAGCGTTTTGCACGCATGA
Organism: Dendrocalamus sinicus; assembly: GCA_036346575.1. Taxonomy (NCBI): domain Eukaryota; kingdom Viridiplantae; phylum Streptophyta; class Magnoliopsida; order Poales; family Poaceae; genus Dendrocalamus; species Dendrocalamus sinicus. The sequence goes on along the minus strand of CM070653.1, from coordinate 4,353,568 downwards.
TCAGTCGTTGACTCAAGCATGCTAGCTAGTAGCAGAAAACATCCTGGGATGCTCATGGGCGCAATGTAATTTAAGAGTATTTAGCTGAATGTCTGAATTTTTTTCGTGTAATATCTAATATTTAGTAGGTATATTACACATATATATTGATAATTAAACAAAATATTTCATATTTATACTCTCAATTGATTTCAACCCGCTCCCACACCTCCCCTCCCCTCGCATCTGAACTCAAACTTCTGCCTTTCCTTGCATTGCCAAGCGGTGCACAGTGGAAGCTGCATAATATGTAGAAGTTGTGATGAAGCCAAAGCCAAAACTTAGCCTGGGGTCACTGGATTTGCAGCCCAGAAGTCCAAAAAAAAACTTATCCCAGTTGAATTTTCATGTCCAAGTGGTTTGAGTACCCATCACAGGTTCGCAAAAACAAGATGTATATAAGCAGAAAGGACTGGCTTCCTATCTCTTGTCATACCATGGTAAAACCAAAGGTGCTACTTTGTGTCGCGTATAACAGTGGTTGGTTAAAAGGTCTCCTGACAAAATAGGGGCAAGAATTGGAAGAACCTGAATTATTTGATCCCTCTGTGCGCTGCGCTGCGTTCTTCTCATGGTAAACCTTGACAGTGGATGCAGTTCGTCGTGCGTCTCAAATGTTCACTTTACCGTGTGTTGGTTCAGCAATCAGCATCCGGTATGTCTCCTGATCAGTAGCAACCCCCTGTTTCCATTGTTCATCCATCCCAGATGCCAGCAACTCTGTTTTTTCCTTTTTTGCGACGAAGATGCCGGCAACTCGTTGGATCTGAACTCATCAAATCATCAACGCAGCAACAGCAATGAGCAGTAGGCGAATACGAATGTACTAACTCGCAACCCAGTGCCCAGCCTCCCCTGAACAAGGTGGTGTCGCCGGTTACAGACACTATGCGCGACCACCCCCGGTAGGGAGCAGCGCAGCGCAGTGTGCCGTTATGGCTCGTGGCGCTCGACAGTGGCCTCAGCAGCGCGTGCGCCAACGCCGCGCGGCGCGCTCCCGCTCCAGCGACGTAAGGTCGAGCACCCCGCGGGCAGCACCGCAGGCAGGGCCGGCAAGGTGGCGTAGCGGAAACCGCAAGCGGGGAAAGAGTCGGTTCTTCTTGGAGACCACGGGCTCTAAACAGGGGGGGAAAACCGCCGGGGAAGAAGCCCGCCGTGCCGCGCGGCCTGCGGGGATGATCGGCGGACAGCCACCGGGCGCTGCCACGGTCGCCTCGCCGCGTCAAGCGGAACGGGAGGGCGCGACGGCTACAGTGTTGGGCCGGTAACCTGGAAATGATGGCCCATGTGTGTGCTGCAATGCTGAAGCAGACACCAGCCATTCTGTGCTCTCTTCTTTTTTTCTTTCTTTCTTTCTTTTGATAAACTCTTCTTTTTTTCGAGAACACACAAAAGGCTTATGTGTTTTTGCATTAAAGATAGAAAGAGAGTATCAAACGTCGTCGTCTTCTTTTGAGACAATTCGGTGCTTCTCTTCTCGCTGTACCATGCATGGCTGCTTCATGCCTACACATGCAGCAACGATGTCTTCCCCTTTTGTGACATATCTCAGAGATTTTTTGTTTTAAAAAAATAAAATTAAGGAAGTACATTTATACGCACATAATGCCTTCGGTTGGGTTAGGCTTTGACCTAGATTACTATATTAACTAACTTTTAGACAATACGTTTTCTCAAAACGGGGTCTACAGATAAATTATAGTAGATATTGTACCGAGTTCAGCTATATCGACCAAAATCACATACAACTATTTTCCTCTGCATACTATCTCTCGCAAAGAACCAGAATTTAAAAAGCATAAACCAAAAACACAGTAAAAAAACAAATGCATGCCTAGAGATGCTTTCTATTTATTCACAAAAGTTTTCTTTCTTCTGCCTCCCACACATACATACATACATACACCACAGGATCATGCATGGCACCATAGTGGTTTCTGGTTAATCTACAAGCACAGTTCTTGCAGCATCAACCGCACACTTGCTAGCGCGCGCTATTCGCTGTACACGCTAGCTAGTAGCTCGCCGCTGCAGCTGAAGGCAGCACGTTCTCCCTCACCACGGTGACGGGGCAGGTCGCGTGGTTGACGACGTAGGTGCTCACGCTTCCCATGAGAACCCTGCAAGCATCGAGAACCATCATCACCTTTATCATCGTCAGATAAAAAACGAGTCATAACTTGGAGCTTGCTACTCTGATCTAATCACACCAGAGCATTTAAGAAAACTAAAAGAATAAACTCACTCTCTCTCTCTCTCTCTCACACACACACACACATATATATATAACAACTTGTCGTGGATTGATGGCCAGCTAGATCGGTTCATGCTTCATAAAATGATAACTTTTTAGGCACAGGATATTAACTTTATAAATATAAGTAACTTGATGAATTATAGATGATAACTTTTATGTGCAGAAAATAGTAGCTTTGCCATAACCAACAACCCCACTAAATGATAACTTCATGAATGCATGGTCTCTTGCGTTTGGTGGTTACGTTCTGACACATGCATGCAGCAGGAGAGAGAAGAATAAATGCACTTGTGATTTTTTTTATCTTATTTACAAGCTAAAAAATAAAATAACTCTTTCCTTAAAAGTTCGATCCACGATCTGTTTGTATTATTGTGTTCGAAATTACGAGCTTAACAAAATAAGATCCATGCTAAATATGTTTCAATGCTGCGAAATTTGTGTCATTAGAATTGTAAGTAACTTTATGAATTATAGATGATAACTTTATGTGCAAGCAGTAGTAACTTTACTGTAACCAATAACTCCACTAAATGATAACTTCATAAATTGTAAGTAATTTCATAAATTATAGATGATAACTTTTTGTACATGATATAGTAACTTTGCCAAATATAAGTAACTTGATAAATTTTTGATAGATAATTTTATATTCAGGAGATAATAACTTTTTATAACCAACAACTCCACTAAATGATATCTTTATGAACTGTAAATAACTTTATAAATTATAGATCATAATTTTTATACATGATTGGCTAATTGGTGTGTGTATAATACCTTTTACTTCCAGGTGTAATTACACTCACCTCTAATATACTACCTAAATGAACTTGAAATACTCCTTTATCATTTTAGGTATACTCGTATATTAATTATAAAATACTCTAATGTGAACCATAGGAAAAATTACAAGGGAGTTCATAGGTTTTTAGCGTATTTTGTAAATACTTTCATAAACACACATAAAAAAAGTATGTAGAAAAAAATATACATACCATCTCTGAAAAATTATTTATACCACTTAGATGGTCTTAAATACTCGTATACTATACGTACATACTCTCCGTTACACGAGATATTCTCTACGTTATGATATATATATATATATATATATATATATATATATATATATATATATATGTGTGTGTGTGTGTGTGTGTGTGTGTGTGTGTGTGTGTGTGTGTGTGTGTGTGTGTGTGTTGACCAGTTGGTTACCTCTAAGCCTACTCTTTCTTTAGCACGAGCCATAACTCCTAGCGAACGTTAGAAAGAAAACTCAAGGCTCTGTTACAAATAGCTTTTAACTTCTGATTTCTAGTTTTTAGAAACCAAAAATTATTTGGAACATGTTGATTTTTTAACATACTTTTTCTTTTCTTTGTATTGTTTGTAGAGGTATAATGGTGCTTTCTGTATTTTTTTAATTAAATGTCTTAAAAAAAAGTCGAATCGAGAAGAACCATGAACCATATACATGTACCTCTTAACAGTGCTTAGCCCTCTGTTCCCTACGACCATCCAGTGCAGGGGAATCCTCTGGACCGCCTCGGCCAGCTTCTTCGCGGGGTCGCCCCAGTACACCTTGGCAAACGCTCCAACCTGCAGCAGTTTTTTTTTTCTTCTCCCCATCAGTCGCCGCCATCGAACAATCAGCTCGCTCATAGAACCAGTACAGTGCAGTGCTCACCCCTTTCTGATTCGCGGCTCGCGTGAGGATCTCGAGCGTCTCCCTGTCCGGCGCCACGCCGTAGATCTTGCTCACGCGGGGATCCGAGAACTCCACCAGAGGGATCAGCGCTGAAATCAAACCCAAGAGAAGAGCATGCATGCAGTTCCATAAATAAAGCGGGAAGAAAACCTTCAGAATTGGCATGAAACTGATCGAATCAGCACGAAGCATCCTATTGTGATGTTGTTTATTAGCATGGCCGTGGTGTGGTGTGACTGTAAGCCTGTAACGGAGGCTAGCTAGTACTGACTGGTACACGTACGTGAGCCGTTCTGCTCCCAGAGTTGCACGACGCCCTGCTCGTACTGGTACGAGCTCTTGACGTGGATCAGCACGAGCCGGTCGCCGGGGCAGGCGAGGCTCGCCGCCGCCCACCGCAGCGCGTTCTTGCTGCACGGCGAGAAGTCCACGGCCACGCCGATATTCCTCCCGGCGGCCATGTCAACCCCTTTCAGCAACCACAAAAGATATATATACCCTGTGTAGTGCTCTACTCAAAAAAAGAAGAAGAAGAAGAAGAAGACGACGACGTGTCCCAGTGAAATTAAGCTGATCACCTAGCTTCAGCTAAGAACTGAACTCGCGGTGTTAATTGCACCCAATCCATCGATCACGCTCTTATATAGACAGCAGGAGGAGAGAGAGTCAGATAGAAGACTGTCTTCTAGTGTATATCTTCTTTTTCAGGATTCCTTTGCGTAGTTGAACACTTGAACTTGCTTCTGTATACCTTTACCGGAGGGATTCCTTCACCAATCGGCGCTTCTAGCTAGTTCAGCGGCGACGCGGCATACCGGCGGTTCGCGAACCACGCAGACGGGTGCGAGAGCTGGAATGCGCCCATGCCAAGCGAAGAGATCGATCCATGAGCAATGCAATGCATGGGGCGCACGGCAGAAAGGAGGACGAATATTACCAGAGGCTTGCGGCGTCAGGAAGAGTGATCAGTTGGGCGACGGCAGAAAAGGAGGACGAATATTGCAAGAGGCTTGCGGCGCCAGGAAGAGTGATCCGTTTGGCGACGGGAGAAAGGTGGCGAAAGGAATCGGATTCTAAGTACGTACTTAATTGCAAGTGACTCCCGGCCGGGTTTGCTTTCACCGAAATCCCAGCACGGACTGCTGCTTATTCCATGGATCCACCAGGGAGCAATACCATCTGCGGCTCGCAGCAAACGATGGACGTTGTATGCAAAAAGGTTTTTGTTTCGTAATTGCCTTCAGGAACGCAAGTTGACGCCTCCTCTGTCGGGGTGTAAAGATCTCAGCGTACCGCCCGGGCCTGTTGGATGAACAGACTTACCCTTTTCTCTATTCATATTTTCATAAAAGTGCATAGAATTTTGAAGATGTTACCTCAAACACAAAATCATCTACAAAATAACAGCCCATTCAGAGCTGACTACCTACGCTGAAAAAAGTAAACTTTTCTACAATAACTAGTTTTCAAACAGAGTGTCTTTTGAAAATAGGATCTACAAGTTAATTACAGTATACACTATAGTAATTTCATTTATATCAACCAAAAACACATACGAGTTTCTGTTATTTCGTACTCTTTCTTATAAATAGACCAAAAATTATTAAGCCATAGTCAAAAACCAAAGCCAAAAAAAAAAGCACATACTTTGCCATGGCGTGAAAAGACTAGACACTGAGATTTATGGGTCCTTATGAAAATAAGCATCCCTGAGCGAGTGTATTTACAGGGAGCATACGACACCGCTGGGCTTATGTGGGCTTCCACGATGCCATGGCCCGTTAGTCCCGTGCGCTAATTTTAGGGAAAATTGCTCTAATGCCATAAACTTGTACACCATCATCCCTTTTGCCACATACTTAAATACCTTTGTTATAATGCCACAAACTTAATGGTTTAGCTCTTTCTTTTGCCATTTCCACTTCTTAAAGTCTATTTTCATTTCAGTTTGCTTTTTCCTTACCTGAAGTGACGGTTTTGCCCCTCTCACTCCATACCGCACGCCCGCACAGATCGGTTCGATCAGATCGATCGAACTCTCCTCCCCTCACGCGCGCACGGAGGCGGGAGCGGAGATGGACGCCACCCTTCCGTCGCCGGCGACCGCGACCGGCGTCCTCGGCGACCCTCTCCCGACGGCCTCCTCATGGCGGCGCCCGAGCTGGACTCCTCCGCACCCCGACCCGGCCTCCTCCGCGGCGGCGCCCGAGCCGGACTCCTCCGCGCCCGAACCCGGCCTCCTCATGCGGCGCCCGAGCCGGACTCCTCCGGCATGGCGGCGGCACCCCGACCCCGGCCTCCTCCGGCATGGCGGCGGCACCCCCGACCCCGGCCTCCTCCGCGGCGGCGTCCACAAGCAGAACAAAGGGAGTGCTTTGTTTTGTTTTCCCTTTTTTCCAAACTAAATCAGCTATGTGTTTTGTGAATTTAGACCTTTGTTTGCAGGTTCAATCATCATAGTTTTATGCATTGCTCTCAGGTTCAACATAGATCCAACAGAGGACAATCAGGTTCCACCATTTGCTCTCAGGTTCAACAATCACTTCATCACTCATTTCTGAATCACAGTCAGTGTATTTGGTAAATATGCAACAATCACTTCATCACTCATTTCAGCATTGCAATTACATTTCTCAATTACAATCACTTCATCACTACATTTCTGAATCACAGTAAATCTCTAATCACAGCCATCCAATTTGCCATACATCTTCAATTGAGTCGCTGGCCGGGGTCGTGGGCGCCGCCGTCGGGAGATGAGACGCCAGGAGAGGAGGCCGAGGCAAGGGTCGTCGAGGGCCGGGGTCGTGGGCGCCACCGTCGGGAGATGAGACGCAGGCGATGGCGCCAACGGCCGCGCGCCGAGAGGGGCGCCGCCACGCGAGGAGGCCGGGTCGGGCGCCGTCGCGAGGAGGCCGGGTCGGGGTGCCGCCGCCATGCCGGAGGCCGGGCTCGGGCGCCGCCGCGAGGAGGCCGGGTCGGGGCGCGGAGGAGTCCAGCTCGGGCGCCGCCCGCGGAGGCCGTCGGGAGAGGTCGCCGGAGGACGCCGGTCGCGGTCGCCGGCGACGGAAGGGTGGCGTCCATCTCGCTCCCGCTCTTGTGCGCGCGTGAGGGGAGGAGAGTTCGATCGATCTGATCGAACCGATCTGTGCGGGCGTGCGGTATGGAGTGAGAGGGGCAAAACCGTCACTTCAGGTAAGGAAAAAGCAAACTGAAATGAAAATAGACTTTAAGAAGTGGAAATGGCAAAAGAAAGAGCTAAACCATTAAGTTTGTGGCATTATAACAAAGGTATTTAAGTATGTGGCAAAAGGGATGATGGTGTACAAGTTTGTGGCATTAGAGCAATTTTCCCCTAATTTTAGGGGGCGCTGGCAACATATAAAAAAATGGGTCTTAAGCGTTCATGCCCTCGTTTTCAAGCGAAATGGTGATTTTGCCCTTATTTTTTAAACTTTGTGATTTTACTCCTGTGTTTTTGAACTGAAGGGAGAGTCTGCCCCTATTCCGTTAAAGCCAGTTAACGGTGTTAACTTTTGCACGAATAGACAAGTTTGCCCATGTGATTTTACTCCTGTTTTGTTAGAGAACTTTGTGATTTTACCCCTATTTCAAAATTGAAGTTTTGACATATTTGGTAGGGATGTTGTCAACAGAATTAGACACAAATTTATGCATTCGTTTTATTAATACAAATCTGGACAAAATTTGTCAAATTTTGCAAAATTTGGACAGCATTTATGCCAAAATTCAAAGAAACACAATTTTTTATCACACAACTTGCATGTAAACATCAAGAGATTACGGATAACCACGAGATATCATGCCATACATGTACATGTCACATTAATGTCTAGATGACATACCAACATATCCATATGACATGGCAACATACAGGTCCGCATGACATGTCAAACAAAAGTAGCAACTAGCATTGGGTTTTTAGATCTCTATTGGCAAACATCACATTCAACCATTAAGACCTAACAAACTAGCAAGTCTCCCAGCAGTTCCTCCTCCTCTCCTTCCCCTTCCTGAACCTCTTCCCCTTCCCCTTCCTGTAGCAGCACCACTTCCACATCATATGGAGAGAGTGAAAACAAGTTAGTACAGTTAGAAATGCTATAATTTCAAAAAAAACTGTAGTGGACAACAATGCGTTCATGAATTACATTGTCTCATTGTTGTCGTCTCCTGACCCTCCTCCCCTTCCTGACCCTCTTCCTCTTCCCCTTGCTGTACCAGAATCACTTCCCATACACATGGAGAGAAGAAAACATGTTAGTAAAGTTAGAAATGATTAAATTTGATAAAAAAATAAGAATGGACAGCAAGAGATGCATGACTTACATTGGCTCATTAATGTCCTCTTGTGACTCCCTTCCCCTACCCCGTCCCCTTGTGAGAAAAGAATGTGTTACTACAACTACCGATTAGTAAATGAGGTAAAAAAAATAGTAATACATGCATGACTTACATTGGGTCATTGCTTCCTTGTGCAGATCCATCTTGTGGTGTTGATAGCCTCTTCTTTTGACTAGCTGTAGGACCTCCTTAGCAATGTTTAGCTGTATGGCCTAGTTCATTGCACTCAGACATACCTTCCTTTTCTTACTAGTGCCAACTTCATCATATGGTTTGATCCTAGATTTTCTTGGTCTCCCAGGTTTCCTTTTCAATTTGGGCTTCTTGATTTTGTAGCCTAAATCAACATGAGGCCACTGATCTTTGGATGTCATTGGATTGAATTTGCATGCATACGCCTTCCTGAACCTATCAACAGAGAAGTACTTATGGACAAAGTCATCCATCTGTACCTCCCTGCTGATCTTTGCAATGAAAGCCAAAACATGGCTGCAAGGTTTTCCAGTCACTTGCCAAGCTCTACAAGTACAAGTCTTTTGCTCCAAGTTGACTGCATGCCTAAATCTATTCACAGTGACTTCAGCTTTCCCATACCCACATATTAGAATCTCATGGTCTTTGATACTCTTGCTTTTAGCATTCAAATCATTGGTAATAGTTGGGATTATTATTCCTGACATATTACTACCAATCTTGGACCTCAAAACAAACTTCTCAATAATCATTTGTCGTATCTTGTCAAGCATTTCAACAATCTGAAAGTCCTTTGATTTTGACACCCAACTATTGAAACATTCAGAGAGGTTGTTATTGATATAATCTACCTTGCAGTCTTCACTAAATTTGCTTCTACTCCACACATATGGATGATTCTCATCCAACCATTCAATGGCCTTAGGATCCTTCTCCTCTATTTTCCCCATGAAGTAGTTGAAGTTGGAAATTGTAAAGCTCTTGGCAGCACACCACATATTCTTGCCATAAAGAGTACCACTGAAACTTTTCTTCATGTTCTTCCACAAGTGCCTCATACATTCTCTGTGTTCCACTCCAGGATACACATCATCTACAGCCACTTCTATTCCTTTGCCTGCATCTGTACTAATGACCAAGCCTGCATGAACATTTTGCTCTATGTCAGAAAATATTAGAAACTTGAAAATTGGAAAACAGAGTTAGAAATGTATATACCTGGAGGTGTACCAATAGCCTTCTTCACATTATTGACAAACCAAGTCCAACTTTCCTTAGACTCAGTCTCAATCACTCCATATGCTACTGGGAACAACCAATTATGACCATCTACTGCAACAGCTGATGCCAACTGGCCTCTCGACCTTCCTGTCAAGTGTGTTGCATCCATGGCAATGTATGGTCTGCACCCTTGTAAAAAGCCATCGATGCATGGTTTAAGAGCAACAAAGAACCTCATAAAACACACATCACCATTGTGCTCTTTAGTCTCTAGCTCGACAACACTACCAGGTACTGATCTCAGAAGTTCAGCTTGATAAGTAGGTAACAAATCATAACTATCATCCCACTTCCCATATATCATGTCTAGTGCTCTCAACTTCCCTCTAGCAACTTTTTCATATGGAAGATCCACCGAGTATTTCTTCTTCAGTTTGTCCCTCAACTCAGCCGGTCCCATTTCAGGGTCTTCCCGCAACAAGTCAATCACTCTGTCAGCCACCCATTTATTAGAGGCCATTGTCTCACCACACTTGTTGAATGAACCACAGGTATGCTTTGGTCCACTTGTCTTAACCTGCAACACAAAAATGTGCAAAAAGAAACCATTAATGTTCTATGAATACATTATGTCATCAATGAACTCAAGAGTCGTCATTTACCTTGCATCCAACGTATTTCTTGCTTGTAGATGCAAAAAAGATCCACTTGCAACCTTGTTCAGCTTTCTTGCATATGGCCCTAAATCTTGTCTTGTCTTTTTTCACAATATGGAAAGCATGATCATGCAAGATAGCATGATGTGTGACTGCTGACTTGCACTGATCCACATCTGAAAACACCACATTTACATCAATACATGGATCATCAGCATCATATGAAAACATGGGAGGATCATACTCATCATCCTTATCAACAATTTCACCATCAGGATCACAGGGTCAGAGCAATCATCATCAGAGTCAGATGATGCAGCCAAATCAGTGTCATAGCTGATATCACTTAGTGCCGCAAGTGAATCCGTATCGGAGTACATCCCCTCTGCATCAACCCCTACAACCTCATCTTCAGAAGAATCTTTCTGGGTTGTGGCTCTCTTTTTTTTGGTGGTGACTCTCTTCTTTTTAGATGTGGCTGTGGCTGTTTCATTTGTGGTTGTCTCAATGGTGGCTCTCTCATTGGTGGCTCTCTCATTTGTGACTCTCTCATTTGTGTCTCTCTCACTGGTGCCTCCCTCAATTAGGAGTACACTACTCCTCACAGTAGGGTGAAACGCTTTGTTGGTGAAAATTGCAGTGGCCCCTCAAAATCATCTATCTGAGCATTGATGCATACTAATCCCTTGTCTACATTGATTACAAACCACTCTAACAGATTTTCATCAGATTTTATCTCCACAGAGTCATTCTCCAAATCACGCCACAAAGTTATGAATTGTTTAGAACCCCATAAGCAGTGCTCAGCAATGAAATCAACTAGCTGCAGCAACCCAAAGCTATGCGTTTCAACAACCTTGGTTGGCAAAGTTCTACGTTGCCACCACGACTTTGGACCACCATCTGGCAAGCTAAAAAACGATCGAACTCTAACAACAAGTTTCAATTCTCTGTGATTTGGCCTACAAATCACAGCAGCGAATATACAGGTTAACAAATCTAGACACCGCTGTTATTTTGCACTATACCTAGGCTCTTCCATGGTGGCTGTCGTGCAGGTCCCGGAGTAGCCCACACCCGCAGCGCCCGCTCCTCCGGTGGCCGCCGCCGCAGCCTAATCCGGATCCCGCGTGGAGGAGGCGGGCTCCCTCTTCGGTCTAGATCTGGAGGAGGGCGCCGGAGCAAGAATTGAAGCAAAATTCGCTTTTCAACACAAGTGTCTACATGTCGTCAAACTAACGAAAATTCAGAGTAACGAAAAGGAACCTACCTGGTGTGGAGGTCGGTGACGTCGAGGCTGAGGGCGGGCGTGCCAGAGCGGCATCTCGGCGACCCAGACGGCGCGGTCCTCGCGGGTCTGCGTGAACCCGATGCTACACAGCCACGCCTCGATGCACGTCGGGCTGTGCGTGTACAACGGCTTCTTCTTCTCCTGCAGCCACTCCAGCCACTCTACGTCCGACGGCAGCACCGCCGCCAGCACCACAACCCCCGCCCTCCTCCACCGAGACCGCCTCCGCGCGTGGACTGCCAGGGCCGCGACTCCGTTGAGCCCGAGGTGAGCAGAGAAAGGATCGAAGGGAGGACTCCGCGACTCCGTCCAGCTCCCTCCGCAAACCCTAGCTTTTCGCGCTGGGAGGACAAACCCGAGAGACCGACGAGAGAACAGGGGTATTCGTGGGTGGGAGCTCCAGTAGACTTTGCGCGTGGGCATTCTTGTCTTTTCGCGTGGGCATCTTTTTTTTACCATTTAATCCTCCAGTCTTAACGGTCTCACAAAACAGGGGTAAACGGAGTCTTCATTTCAAAATCGCGAGGGCAAAATCACAAAGTTAAAAAAGTAGGGGTAAAATCACATTTGCGGTCGAGAACAAGGGCAGAAACACCAAATCCCCAAAAAAAATATATGGTCCATAACGGACATTAGGCTCCTTCGCAGAACCTACAGTATTTCTGAGCTGCTCGTGCTTTTCCTAGAAACTGCAACTCTGCTCGCACCGTCGGGGTGATAGTACTGTTACCGTTGTTCATGCTCAATTCTTTACGATTTATAATATTTTTGAATAAATAAACAGAACGTCTTTTATCTAGTTTTAAAACGATTTATCGACATTCGATTTGTTTATACAAACACTTACATTAGGATCAAAATCATAAACCACATAAAAAAAGAACCTATCCCATATGCCCTGAGATTGCTGCCCCGTAAAGTGAACTAAGCTTCGATCGGTACCCACATTAGGCATTAATGAACTAATTTAGTGCCGAAGCCACTTCTCGACAACCCTACGCTGCTACCGGGCTCGTTGGCGTACAACACAGTGCATGTTTTTGTGTTGCTATGGCAATATTTTTGGCTCATTGACTAATAACACAGTGGTTTGTTCAAACTTTAAATAACATCGACTTGTAGACTCTATCTTAAAAAGATATTCAGTTTAAAAACTAGTTACTGCAAAAAGCGAAATCATAAGCCAAAAAAAAACCCCAACACGATGTCAAATCTCCTATCCATCCAAACGGATCGAGTAAACCAGTTGTTTTCCAGTTGAAACCGATCCGACGCAGGGCTGGTGCCACCCAGACACAAATCGCAACTTGGAAGACTGCTCTGTTCTTTTTGGCTCACACGGACGTGACGGTGTCCACCGAAATCATCATCGGATCGGATCGATAAGTTTTTGACGGCAGATCAGATCGAGATCGAGGCTCGCCAAGGCAGGAGGGAAAGAAAGGTTGGTACGGGCGTGGCATGGAGTCGCCGCCGAATCGCTGGTGCAGTGCAGATGGAGTGCTTATCATTTTCCTCGACGACGAGGACGGAGGCGACGGCCCCTTGCAGGTGGAAGGCTACGACGAGATCCCCTCGTGGATGCCGCCGCTCGTCGGCCGAGGACTTCTCCAAGAGGTGCGTCAGGGGCCGCGCGTGTAGCACCTGCGGCGGCGCCTTCTGCGGCGCTGTTGCGGGGAGCACCACCAGGGCCACGACGCCGCCGCCTTGAAGGGGCGGAGAGCCACCGGAGGGACTCGGTTCTGCATCGGCTGCCGCACCGCGTTCTGCTCCGAGCTGTGCGCGCACCACGCCGGCATAGCGAGCGCTAATTATGCAATATGGTGCTTTAGGCTATGTTTGGCACAGCTTCACCAACAGCTTCATGAGCTGTTGTGAGCTGTTTTTTGCCAAACACCCATTTTGCAAATAGCTTCACCTATGAAGCTCCTTTTTTTGTGCTCTCACAAAGGAATAGGGAGAGGTGAAGCTGAAAAAAGTAGCTTTTCACAGCTCTCTCCCTTAGGCTCATATTTCTAGGAAGCGAATGCCCCTCTAGTTCACAAATATTTACACGCATTTGCCACTCAGCGTACGCACCGTAGACTTCACAAAAATCCCGTGCATGAAGCCATGCATGAAGCTATTATTTTATTATTTTAATTTTTTAATTCAATATTCATTATTATTTTATTATTTTAAAAATATATCATTTTATTTTATTTTAATTTTTATTCACAAATCCCGTTCACAAATATTATTTTATTATTTTAATTTTTTAATTCATATTCATTCAAATATATTATTTTTTAATTCATATGATCATATACAAATATACAACTCCAAATGTTAGAACAAGTCGGTGTAGACAGGGCATCTTGGACAATTGACCTCTCTCACCATGCATGAAGTCATTGGTGAAGTTGTTTTGCCAAACAGTTTTCTAAAATGACTTTAACTTCACCGATGAAGTTGCTCGTGAAGTGAATCTAAAAACAGTTTCACTAGTGAAGTGAAATTTGTACAAACGGGGCCTTAGTTAATGCTAATCATGATTAATTAATGCTAATTAGTGCTAATAATAATTATTAACAATACTTAATTACATGTATTTATTTCATGCCGACATACCTATTCCTGATATCTATCAAGCTACTATAGCGTAACAGTTAGATTTATAAGAAGAACATACAAAACTAAGGCTTTATTTGGTTGACTGAAAAGCTATGATTTATGACTGAAAATGTACTATAGCTAACTGAAATTTCATTATAGCTAAATGTAGCTTATTTAACGTAATTAAATTTAAAAAATTTAAAAATAAAAAATATGTTAGCTCATCTCGGACAACGCCAATGAATACAAAAAAAGAACCGACAAAAAACTTAAAAAAGTAAAAAAAAATTAGAAAAAAACAAAATTTATGAATTATAAAAAATAAGCTAGAAGCCAATGAAGCTGAAACCAGCATGGCCGCTACCAGACGTATCAATAGTTTCCACATCCGTCCGTATCGGCTCCACTGCAGCCTAGATCCGGTCCCGTCGCGTTCGCGCCGCGCGGCCCGGTTGTTAGCACGTCGAGAGATTTGGAGGCCTTACTTGCCACTGCGGCCTGCGCCTGCCGCGCTTCCTCGGCAAGCAAAGCAAAGCAAAGCAAAGCAGAGCACGCGAGATTCGATTCGATTCGATTCCCCCGCCGCCTCCACCGTCGTCACGGCGTCTCCGCTGCCCAACCACCTCCCACCACCATCAACCACCCGAGAGATCACGAGACCACACCACACCACGCTCGCTCGCTCGCTCTCCCAGGCTCCCACCCACCCAGCTGGGAGCTCGAGATCTGCGCCCGCGCTGCTGCTGAGAGCTGAGCCCGCTCTACTCCTCTGCCCCATGCTGCTGGGGAGGTTGCGGCGTGCGGGAGGAGGGGAGGCGAGCCGGTAGCCAGCCTCCCTCGGTCTCGGGGAGGATGAAGCCGCGGAGGTACTTGTACGGCCGGGGCAGGAACGCGGCGGCGCTGGTGCTGCTGCTGTGCCTCTGCCTCACCAGCCTCTTCCTCCTGCTGCTGCACGGCTCCTACCCGTCCCTGGAGGCGGAGGAGGAGAAGAAGGCCGCGGCCATAGGAGGAGAAGGGCAACAAGAGGTAGTGGTCCAGGCGGAGGTGGAGGAGGCGCCGCTGCCGCCGGGGAACGCCAGGGTCGCCTTCCTCTTCATCGCCCGCAACCGCCTCCCGCTCGACCTCGTCTGGGACGCATTCTTCCGTGTACACGCCCAATCCCCCTCTCGCTCACCGCTCAAATCAACCAATGCCGGTGTCGGTGTGAATCCTAATTGCGTTCGTTGTGACATCTCCATTGTGCGTGATTAGGATGACAAGGAGGAGAGGTTCTCCATCTTCGTGCACTCGCGGCCTGGCTTCGTGCTCACCCGTGCCACCACCCGGTCCCGCTTCTTCTACAACCGGCAGGTCAACAACAGCATCCAGGTCGGTGCTGACAATTCGTGGCATATGATCTCCGCTGTTGCGTTGTTACCTATTAGTACCAGCATCCACATTCCACACTGTGTTCCTGCTGAGATGAGTTCGTCTGATTTGTCATTCAGGTGGATTGGGGGGAGGCGAGCATGCTCGAGGCCGAGCGCATCCTGCTCGGCCACGCGCTAAAGGATCCCTTCAACGAGCGCTTCGTTTTCCTCTCCGACAGGTACAGCTCGATGCATTGTCAAGAATGGTGCTCCATTCTAGATGATGAACGTAACCTTAAGAATTAAATTCTTTTCTTTTCTGAGTGAAAAAAATCCAAAATCTATCGTCATTGTGAGGTGAGAAGTCTAGTTTGAAATATATAAAAAACGATCTGCTGTATTGTGTCCTTAGATTGTATAAATGTGGATTGGTGTGTATTGTGAAAATTGTTTAGTTATGTGCATCAAGCTAAAATTTTCCTAGATGGAATACATCCTCATGCTCATATGATAAATAGTTTCTGTGCTTATTCAATGAGTTCTAAGTTCGTTTTGAAAAATGTGGTGTAATAGCACTAACAAAAGTTCGACCACTCAATCTTCGAGGAGAATCTTTAATTTGCTGGGAATGAATCTTGTGTTACAAATGTCATATTGCCCTGATGTTCCATTGGTTATGTATTGGATAAGTCTGTTGCTATTAAGTACAATGGGAATCCACATGTACCTGTACCAACTTTACCAAATTGTGGTGCCTTGGAGCAAATTTAGTTATGTTTTACAAGGCTGACTAGTCGGCAGACCTGGTGTTTGACACCATAGTTACTAATACTCCATAATTCCACACATCTTTTTATTATCTATTAAACTATTTTAAGCAAAACAGTTGTGTACTACATTAATCTTTGATGACCCTTTTTGGATCTTAATATTGAATTCGTGCTTACTAGGATCTTCTCTCTCTACCAGCTGTGTACCCTTGTACAATTTCAGCTACACTTATGACTACATAATGTCTTCATCAACCAGCTTTGTAGACAGGTATGAACATCTCAATATTGAGTTATGTTTCCTGGTCTTGGTTAAGAATTAGTTTTAATAAAATTTCATCTTAGCCTTTTCCCACTTTGCATTATCTAAGTGTTTTCATGTACCTTGACCTTCTAAATGGGTCCATAGCAAATTGCAGACCTGTGCGGCTTAATGTGTCAGCTTTTCTTTTTGCTTATATCATAATCTGGCCATCTGGGTACTAATAGCATCCAATTGTATAATGCTGGAGGCAGTTTTGCTGATACAAAACAGGGGCGGTACAATCCAAGAATGCACCCGATCATCCCGGTGGAGAATTGGAGAAAAGGCTCGCAGGTGCCTTTCCATTTTTATTGATAAAAGGCGAAGAGAAGAATTTGACTTGAAATTTTCCTGTGCCTAACCAATTTATTTTGGTACTCTACCGTAACTCTCTGCCATACAGTGGGCTGTGTTAATTAAAAAGCATGCTGAAGTCGTGGTCGATGATGATGTGGTGTTGCCAGAATTCCAGAAGCATTGCAGGGTACGTGTCTCAATATTTGTATGCACCCTATGCAGATAAGTTTCAGAATTGTAACATAGTTTAACAGATGCCTCTTAGCTTGCCAAGGAAGCCTTCTCACGTCATACTTTTGATCAAACTGAAACAGGGAGAATGGAAGTTATATAGTTGAATGCTTTTCATTATTTTAATTTAGTATGATAGTTTTTGCATGTGTAAGTGAACGTGCATAGGATGCCGCATAGGGGATTAGCTTTTAAGATAATTGGCATTGGACCTGAAGAAAATAGTAATTTAACATGGCAACTGTCATATTTGGGACTGCAATGCATGATAACATTATCTTGGCTAAATGGATTGAAGATACATCCAATTTTGTTATACCATGGGCTCAAATTATTGAACCCATATCTCTTTAGTGTCAATTGGCTTGATATTTCTATGTCTATTCTTTTAAAACAATTATATCTTTTATGTATTGCAGAGAAGGCCCTTACCAGAGTTCTGGCGGGACTGGGATCGTCCTATTGTAAGTGAAAGTCTCCTGTAAAATACCGAACCATTATTTACCTTTTGGAGTATCTTGAACTTGTGGTTCTATGTTTGTTTTGATCTGCTGCTGGTACCTTGAGTATGTTTAGGATAAATATGTCACATTAGGTGGTTGTGTTCATGCGTGTTATTTTCTTCCTGTCTGCAAATAAAATGAAAAGAAAACCAGAAGGTATTCATAGTCAGTAATGAGGCTGTAGTGTGGGCGCCTGCATTAATAGGCATTGAAGTTAACGTTTGGTTTGATTCTTGTGACAAGAATTACAGGACTCGAGTTAATCCTTGCCCTGTCTTTGCTTCAATGTTGAACAATAACCATCCAAATGAATTGATTTTTGTTTGTCTTCATTAACAGTTTGTAATAGTAAAGGAGGCATTGAATTGTGAACTTCTGGACATTTCAAAATGATGCCTGAAATAGATAAAATTACATGGGACATTTTGTAAGTTCACAAGCATCAAAATAGAGAGAGAAGTGTAAAAAAAGTTCACAAGCATCAAAATAGAGAGAAGCGGAAACAAGGTTACATTAATCTGGGTTATTTCTATAATAACTTTTCTGCCGGCACATATGTGTGCAAATGCAACCAAAGGCCCAAAACTTTAAGCACAGCATATATTTTCACTCTTAACTTTTAAGGTTGCATAGAAGCACTACTCGTATATTATTTCTTATGTTTCCTAAAAAGCTTTCTTAACAGAATCATTGTCTAAGCCTTCAAGATTTACAAATGAACTCAATATTTACATCTGTTTGTGGTCGTGTAATAGAAAAAAGTTTAATTGGTAATTTTATGTACTAAAAATGTCAATTGTTTTGACCCAGCCTGCGGAGGCATGGAAGGCTCATAACTGCATACCAGATGAGCACTATGTTCAAACATTGCTTGCAGTAAGTGAATAATCATGACAACATCCCATGCAGCTGTTCCTTTGCACAAAAACGCCTGATCTTTCAACTCTTTCTTCTCCATTGCAGCAAAATGGTCTTGAAGAAGAACTTACACGGAGATCAGTTACATATAGTGCATGGGATCTGTCATCTTCTAAAGACCGCGAAAGGCGTGGATGGCATCCTGTAACATATAAAATCTCTGATGCTACTCCTGCACTTATAAAGTCCATAAAGGTATATATTTCTTTCAAATCTTAACATTTTGCCCCCTCAAAAAATGATAATATGGTATTTATGTTTAAAAATGAAACTAAGGGTGTTGTTACCATTTTTAATTTGTTGCTTTTATTTGATAGTCATATCATTTAATAAAAAATTGGCATCTAAAGCAACAAGCAAGGTGAATGCTCTAAGCCTCTAACTAATAAAATCAGTGATGGCAAACACATTATCGATTCATCTCTTCAATAGATGTCAGTTTGGAAGGCTGTTTTCATAACATAGTTTTCAGCTTTGATTTCATGTTGTAGCTGCCAAAATAAGCTGCCTTTCTGTCAAAATAAGCTGCCAGTAAGAAGTGCATAGGACAATTTCTATGTTCACTGAGGATCTATTTTTGCAATTTTGTAGGATATTGATAATATATATTATGAGACTGAATATAGAAAAGAGTGGTGTACAAGTAATGAAAAACCAGCACCTTGCTTCCTTTTTGCAAGGAAGTTTACACGTGCAGCTGGTCTGAAGCTTCTTAACTCGGTAAGTTCGGGACCTTTAGATTTTGTTGTGCATGAGCACACACACAGGCAAACTTACAACCTGGTGTATTGTCCTAAGAAATCACATTATGCTTTCCTTATGGTAATTCCTTTTTCAAATTTCTTTTGTCCAGTCATTGATAGCAGCAAAATGATGAATATAGTCCACAGGGCATCTGCCATGTAAAGGTTTATCCCTTACAAGCCAAATACTATCAGTTTTAATATACGCAAAGGAAAGGGGTGGAGGAGACAGAAGAAAACAACGATTTTTTTTGGGTGTATCTTAATTACTGTTTGTTGCACTCTGAAAAGTGCAATAGGTGTTGTAAAGAAATAAACTTGGCTTCTTTTAGCACCTAGGCTAGTACACAATATTAACTCACGTCTCAGCATTATAACTGTAACTGTAAGCAACGATCCACAGTTGGATCTGGAAGAACCACTTGAGTTCTTTTCTTGAGAAAATCCTTCTGCAAATTTATAGAGAACTGTTCTATCTCATAGCCTGTGTATTCATTGTGTTGTACGCAATGCAGTGTGATTTATTGATCTGAATGCAAATCTAACGTATTGAACTGCATGGTTCACATTGATTCATAGCAAATCTGTCAATGAACTTTCATGTCAGCATTCTGTTTCGTCAGAAATATGGGACCTAGTACAGTGACAATGGTTTACACCCTTGGACTTTGACGGTCTCGGTTTATAATGAGTCTGCTGGCTGGAGATACAGCGATGGTGTAGCCCATTTAATGCTTCAGCAGAGCTCATCATGTTGTTCCTTCAGAGGATGTCTTACCATTGGGTACCTATGATTCACAAGATCTGGTGCTATTGTGATTGTACTAGTAGGCTTACAAGAACAGTGTTCAGACACATGTCTATGACAGAACCAGAGCTCTTCACTTGCAGATTGCCAGTGTCAATGCCGGGCCATTCCAGCGTTCCATCTGTTAGGATAGAATAGGATTATTATTTTTTTTCTTATATACCTTGATTTTCTTATCTGTATATGACATATTCATCTGTATATCCTCTTGTACTTCCTATATATATTGCCCTTTGGGTCTCATGAATATACACACAATATTCATAACATGGTATCTGAGCTAAGCCTCTGACCTTGTTAGTTCGCTGCCTTCCACGCCACCATTGCCGCCGCTGCTCAGGCTACCGCCATCGCCGCTCGAGCCGTCGACCGCCTCATCTTCACCAGATCGAGTGTAGCCGCCGCCACCTGAGCCATCGCCACCTGAGCCGCCCACCGTTTGCTCCATCGTCTTCACCAGATTGAGAGCCGCTGCCGCCGCCTCTCAGGCCACTGCCGTCCGAGCCACCGACCGCCTTGTCTTCACTAGATCGAGCACAGCCATCGCCACTGCCGCCGCCAGGCCACCGCCGCCCGAGCCACCGACCGCCTACTCCATCGTCTTCACCAGATCGAGTGCAGGTGCCACCGCCCGAGCCGCTGCCGTCGACGCTTTGTTGGCCGCCTACTCGTCGCCTTGGCGATGCCCGAGCCGAGTCGGCCATCTGCGTCGGCTCGGTTTGAGCAATTTCGGCCGACGTCGGTAGTTTTGTATTAGCTCAAAAAAAGAAAAAAAACACAACATTGATCTAACCGCCGCGCCGTCCAGCACTGCATGTTAGACTTCGTTGCCTTGGTCGCTGCGCTGTTTAGCGCCGCCTACCGATGGCTTCTATTCCATCTGCTGCGATCCCATTCTCAGAAATAAAGCTCCATAAAACGAACTATAGCTTATGATCTTCTCTCATTGAGATCACGCTTGATGGTCTCCACCTTTGGGGACATGTCATTGATGCACGTCTTTCTCCGCCACCACTTGTTCAACCTCCTCCTAGGCAGTCTACTTCTGCATTTTCTGCAGCAGATGAGGCTGCCAAGAAGGAGGTAAAGACTGCTGCTGACGCTGGTGGTGAGGCTTTTCAATATGTTATTGATGCTTTTGAGCGCTGGTGTGCTAACGAGGCTCGTGTTCATGTCATCCTGGTGGTCAGCGTCGATGACTCTATTTAGCCAGACATTGTTGGTCTACAGTCTACTTAACAAATCTAGGAGTAATTGCGCAAGCGATACCAGCAGAGCAGTGATGCTCAGTTCTTTTCACTTTAGCGTGAGTTGGAGATGCTTCGCCAGGGAGATTATTCCGTTGATGACTTCTTTCGGGCCCTGGCAAGTCTCTGGTGCCAGATAGATGAGTTGGCCTCTCCACTCTGTCAGGAGTGTCATAAAGTGCAAAAGGCGGATCATTATCACATTCACCTTTATGACTTCGTCTGTCGCCTTCGCCCAGAGTTTGAGCCTATCAGAGCTCAGTTGCTGAGCCGCTCTCCACGGCCGACCATTACAGAGGCCCTTTCAATACTTCGGGCTGAAGAACTTCATCTCGGATTAGCAGCATAGTCTGTTTCAACTGTGTTTGTTGCCCCTTCTTCAACTACGATAATGATATCTGCTTTGACTATGGCCTCTCTTTAGGTGCCTGTCTCCGCTCCTGTTTTCACACCAACTGGAGTTCAGTGTAACTACTGTAAGAACTTCGGACACGACTACTAGAGTTGTACAATGCGGAAAAAGCGAAACAAGGCACGTGTGGGTGGGCGATTAAAGGGGGGCAGGGATGCTCTTTCTTCATAGGAGGACAAACTAGCTCATCAGTTTCTGCTCAGAAAGATGACTCTGTTCAGTAGCTCTGTCAGGCTCTACTTCAGCGGCTCTCTCATAGCTCAGCAGGCTCCGCCAGTCTAGGCCAGATATCTCCTCCAGGTACCTCTTGGGTTCTAGATTCTGATGTCTCCTTTCATATGACACCGGACTCCACATCTCTCACTTCAGCAGGACCTCATGAATTTTTCTATATATGTTTCCCTTTAGGACTCATGAATATGCACACAATATTCATAACACCAACATTATCAAGGGAGTTGTTGACAACTTGACATGGTATCTGACTTGTCACACCGACACGGCACTGTCATGAACTCCTGATGCATGCTGCTTTGGGCAAGAAGAGACCATCAAATCGTTCCATGACCATGACTTTGCTGGTAAATGATTTTGTTACATGTCCAGTCATATTTGTCTCTGTGTTCCTGTATCAGCTTCATCTGTTTGCTATTTTGCCTCTCACGTTTGATTCCCAGTCCCACATAACATCCTGAAGCATTTTTTCCAGTTCTTTTGTGGATGGATCTAGTGCAAGATTTATGTTATGAATTATGATGATGTGGTACCAAAGAAGAAAAACAAAGGAGTATGATGGATGCATGTCAGTTGCTTGCTGTTAGCCTGGTGTCTCTTTCAAGCGTTGCATTGTCACTCACTCTGCTCCATGGTCCAGGATGTCTGCAACTGCAATGCTAATGTGCTAAAATAAAATGGAATTAATCATTGTGTTAATCCTCCCATTCATTTCACAATATGCGGATTGATGGAATTGTTTTGGTGTGCGAGGTGCTTGGCAAGGAGGAAACAGGTAACGTCAGGACAACCTGGAGTGAGAAAGGATGGTGTGACTGTGGTTTGTGGCCGTCCCTGTTCATTGTGCAAGCCTTCGTTCTGAGCTTCGCAAACAGGCCTTCAGAGTGACAGCCATCAGTGTACATCTGATGGCAGTTTTTTTTTTCTGTGATGCATAAATGGAGAAGAGCCTTTCCTTCTTTTCTAGTAGTATTTTTCTGACACAGAAGTGAAAGAACCTGGAGGATCTGTCCCAGTTTTTTACAGCAAGATTGCAACCATCAACTGGAAGAGCTTTATCGGCTCCAAATTCTATGCTCCCTGACAGCAAAGTTTCTGAAGAAACTTGGAAAAACAACCGATTTTGACTGGTCCTTCAAATATTACTATTGTAAAAACATTGGATCTGAATTGAGGGCTAACGCAAAATAGGTTCAGAAAAAACCTCGAATCGACTGAAATCAACCAAAGATGGAACTAAATAGCCAGTTTTATCAGCACAAAAATTGTGCACATGTTAACCTTCGAATACCACATTCTTTGCACTCACAACCTAGAATAGGTTCCTCCTAGTTGTTCATCATTTTTCCATTTACATAAAATGCGGGCCAACCTATGTGTGTGTCAAGAGTGAGAACATGTAGATGAAAAGGAGTGCAAACCAAGCAAACTCATACGCAAAAGTTTCACATAAATTCTCAAGATTGAAAGGGAAAGAAAGAAAAGTATTATTTAAAGATGATAAGCATGCAAGGACGAGACTAAGCCTAATATATTTTTTAATAAAAAAATCAGCCTAAGCTAGTAGTCCATGTGTATATACAAACTGCTAGGCAAGGTACAACATTACATTCCATGAAGGCAATTAGGCAACACAAGCCAGCCATTTTGGTCATGAAAAGAAGTGTGCAGCCATTTTTAAAAAGATCTAGGAAGGAACAAAGGCAACACAAGCCAACCATTTTGGTCATGAAAAGAAGTGTGCAGCCATTTTTAAAAAGATCTAGGAAGGAATGAAATGGATGTAGGGCAAACAATACCTCAATCTAAATCCATTCTTTTGATCTTGTACAGAGTCTTGTTGGTAGACTTACATCCCCACATTGGCATGGCAGCAACAATTGCTCCCACTGAGATATTCTAGTCTTTCCTCCACACTACACCACACCACACTCTGTCCAAAAGGCAGCACTGCATCTGTATGCAAGCATGCACTGCCTCTGCCTGTGGACCTCTCCCTTCACCAACAATGCAGAAGGGGCAGTGTGTGTGTGTGTGTGTGGCCCTGTAGGTAGGTGTAGGAGAGCAGCCAAAAGAGCAAGATGGACTGTGGCAACGGCAAGCTCTAGTGGTGCAGACTGGAGAATGACACTGCTTGCGATGGTCCTATTTCACTTAGCTGCCTTTTCCTTTGCAGTTGAAGTCCAATCAAGCTCATGAATCATGATATGTGTGCTATTAGTCTTCAGTTATGATCAAGGGAATAATGGTTGTTGTTGTTGTACATACTACAGGGTCCTGCAATTATTCAACTAACAACAGGGATTATGTGTGTGTGCTTGTTGCATGCACTAGTTAATGGCAATCTTGCTTTTGATGATGAAAAGAGAAAAAGCAGAAAGCATATAAGATATAAAGATTAAAGAGTGATACTGGCATGGCCAGCATGTGCAGATTGGCTGGTATATATGCTGATTGTTTCTGGGGGCTAGTAGGGCTAGTAGGATTAGTGACGTCTACCAACTGAATTAACATTCTTTTTCACACTCTGGATGTTAATTAATCTTTTTACACTTTAAAAGTCTTGCCATGGAAACTTCGAATTTTTAGAACAGATGTAAATCTGTGACTCAATTCAGGATACTGAACTTGTTACTTCCAGTCAGCAAAAGCTTGGTCAGTAACTGGGTAAAAAAAAGGAAGCAGCACTGCTAGCCAGGAAAGCAACAAAAATAACTGCAGGACATGTGACCAGTGACCTGGAACTAGTCACTCCCACCACAACTGCCAAAAAAAAAAACAATGGCTGTCCTGAAATTCAGTGAGCTTATGCATGCATTGTACCTGTGCTGAAAATTGGATCAAGAACTGCTCCCTCCAAGGAGAGGACACTGCAAGGATGTAGTAATTTTCTGCTTAGCTGGGAATGTATTGCTGCAACCTGCAAATGCTGAAACAACACTAGTGACCCTCTAAAAATGCCTAATTCCTTTGCACATGGAGAGCACTATTGAAAAGTGGCACCTCAGCTAGTGCAAATGCACGAATTTTTTGTACGGATAATCCATTTTTTATTCGAAATTACATAAATATACCATGGAAAATTTTTACAAAATAGGCTCGATCGCCGAACCGTTGGGCGGCGGAGTTAATCGCTTAACGGACCGCGGCGGTGGAGAGTCGCCAACCGTTGGGCGATTTACTCCGATCGCCAACGGTTCGGCGATGAAAATAAGTCGCTCAAGCTGTTGGCGGCCGAATATCGATCGCCAACCGTTGGGCGATCGAGGTGGATATAAGGCGCCGAGCGGCCACCCCGACGTCGTCCACTTCTTGCGCGCAGAGAAGGAGAAAGAGAGGAGAGGAGGAGAAGAGGAAGGAAGAGAAAGAGAGAGAGGAGAAGAAGAGGGAGGGAGAGGAGAAGAAGAGAGGCGTGCGCGATTTTGAGTAATTTTTGTGTTATATTTTTTGTTCTTGTAGAAAATTAGTTTAGAAATATAGTTAGTGTAGATAATTTAGTTTAGAAATATAGTTAGTGTAGATAATTAGTTTAGAAAATTAGTTAGTGTAGATAGTTAGTGTAGATAATTAGTGTGGATAATTTAGTTTAGAAATATAGTTAGTGTAGATAATTAGTGTAGATAAATTAGTTTAGAAAAATAGTTAGTGTAGATAATTTAGTTTAGATAATTTAGTGTAGAAAGATAGTTAGTGTAGATAATTTAGTGTAGAAAGATAGTTAGTGTAGATAATTAGTGTAGATAATTAGTTTAGAAAATTAGTTAGTGTAGATAATTAGTTTAGATAATTTAGTTTAGATAATTTAGTGTAGAAAGATAGTTAGTGTAGATAATTAGTTTAGATAATTTAGTTTAGATAATTTAGTGTAGAAAGATAGTTAGTGTAGATAATTTAGTGTAGAAAGATAGTTAGTGTAGATAATTAGTGTAGAGAATTAGTTTAGAAAATTAGTGTAGAAATATAGTTAGTGTAGATAATTAGTTTAGAAAATTAGTGTAGAAATATAGTTAGTGTAGATAATTAGTGTAGATAATTAGTTTAGAAATATAGTTAGTGTAGATAATTAGTGTCGATAATTTAGTGTAGAAAGATAGTTATGTAGATATTAGTGTACATAAATTAGTTTAGAAAGATAATTAGTGTAGATAATTAGTTTAGAAAATTAGTTTAGAAATATAGTTAGTGTACATAATTAGTGTAGATAATTAGTGTAGATAATTATTTTAGATAATTTAGTGTAGATAGTTAGTGTAGATAATTAGTGTAGATAATTAGTTTAGAAAATTAGTTTAGAAATATAGTTAGTGTAGATAATTAGTGTAGATAGTTAGTGTAGATAATTAGTGTAGATAATTAGGGTAGAAAATTTAGTTTAGAAAATGTAGTTTAGAAAATTAGTTTAGAAATATAGTTAAAAAAATAGTTTAGAAAATGTAGTTTAGAAATTTAGTTTAGAAAATGTAGTGTAGAAATTTAATGTAGAAATTATTGTACAAATTTTGCAGGTATGACTCGTGCTGGACGTGCCTCCGAGTGGCGATGCTGTACCGTTGGACGAGCACGTGGACCGCTCTCATCGCGCTTCCCGTCTAGTGCCGACACCGGGGAGCACGGACGAGCCGCCTCAGCTGGGAGTGGTCCGGACACGCACACCTCGCGTGGCCTGGAGACTCGACCCTCGTTGGATCGCTGGTTTGCACTACTCCAGCGTTTAGTGCGGCCGTAAGTTCATTTCTGGCGACCTTCACTTTGTTTGCAGTGCGGGATGCCGGGCTACTCCTCTTGCCGGATGGTGCAGGCCACGGACGAGATGCGGCGGCGGGGGGGACGAGGCGGACGAGGCGGCGGGGCGAGGCGGCGGGAGCGATCACGACGCTTCCGTTCGACCGTTCCTGGCGGCGGCTTTGGTGGACCGTTGGCGGCCCGAGACGCACACTTTCCACCTCCCATTCGGGAGATGACGCCGACCACGGAGGACGTGTCCTCGCTCCTTGGCCTTCCGATCGCGGAGACGCCGCCTTCCTACCGGAGGCCCCACACGGCCGGGCGCACGACCGCTTGGCGATTCGAGGTGTCGTTCCACCGGCCCTCGGCACCACGTGTTCCTGAGCGCGCACCCATGGGCCGGCGAGGTGGCTCACACGATCACAGATGCGTGGTTTTTACATTCGATCGTGTCGTCCAACCGTTTATTTGTGGTATCACGTACTAATAACAACTTGTTTGAATTCAGGTGGAGCGCATGGTTCCACAGGCCGACGATCACCAGGTGGCGCGCCACCTGGAGGCGTACGTGCTGTGGCTGTTTGGTTGGGTGCTTTTCACCACCAGCCACGGCAACACGGTGGATGCGCGCCTTATCGCTTATGCGAGGGCGATCGCTGACGGCGAGCCCCACCAGGTCAGCTTGGGATCGGCCGTGCTTGCCGCGACGTACCGCGCCCTATGCGATGCGTGCACGAGGGTCAAGGCGAACTCGATCCTCACTGGCTGTCACGTTATCGCATTTGTGGTCGTTCGAGCGCTTAAGCCTCGGGCGACCTGTGCTAGACGACATGGGCCCGTACGGGCCCGAGATGTATCCAGGGGGAGACGTTGACCGGCCGACGATGGGTTCTATCCGTGCCGTCGTCGAGTAAGTATTATCACGATCAACTATTTCGTCTTATTGACGGTCGTCATTCTAAAGCGGCTTATATTTCTTGCAGTACGATTCGCGCGCGCGCGTGTCACACGGCGCATCGGGTCTTTGTGGAGCGGCTCGACCGCATCACACGGACGGCGTGCGCTGGAGCCGTCGCAGATATTGGCGATTCGAGCCCGTGCTCTGGCGGGCTGTCCTCACTTCTTTGGCGTGGCCGGGCTTTACGGCTCACCGTCGGAAGCTCGTGTACCTCATCTACGTGGAGGACTACGCACCCCGTGGTGATGCGGCGATTCGGGCTACGGCGGCCGGTTCTGCACCATTCGGACCATCGATTCCGCGCCACGTGCGGGTGAGTGATCGTTTCGCTAAATATTTACATACTTACCTGCGTTCGCAAGTATCTCACATCCGATAATGGTTCTATACGCAGCAAAGCGCGAAGGAGTGAAAAGAGGCACCGACCGGTCGTTGAGGATGCGACCATGGGTCGGCGATGGCGGTGCGCTCGACGACCGCGTGGAGGAGGACGGCCGTCACGACGGCCAGGAGTACGCCGAGTACTGCTATTGGTACCACCGCGGACCGCACGAGCTCGTATATGTGGTAGACCCGCCGCCACACACGTCGCCGCTCCGACGGACACGCACCCTCGCGCTCGCGCGCGGCGCTCACATCGCGAGACGTTTCATGTCATTTCAAAGATTCCCAAATGGTAATGTCGTTTCGATAATCAACCATTTCATGTCTTTGTGTCGGTGCCGCGTCGGTTACGCCCTATGCCTCGACTCGGGGCGATCGAGAGGCTCTCGATGGTGCGCACCGACCCATGAGGAGGGCATCGGCTTTGCGCGTCGGGTGCACAACGCGGCGGGCGTATCGTTAGCCTACTCTCCGCACGACGCCACGGCGGTCTCCACGCCACCGCCGATCGCTCGTCCACCCCGACCAGCGTGGCACCACCACGGTGCACCTACGTGGATACGTCCTCCACCACCTCACCCGAGCAGCCGGGGTTCGGCTGGCGGGGCCTCCTACACCGGTTCACTTCACGCCTTCTACGCAGGGGGTGTACGCCCCTCCTCCTGCGTGGATGGCGCCCGCACTGTACGCAGAGGTTCTTATATCGTGTTTATCCGAAGACGACATGCAACGAACTAACGTTATTAATATTGCGGTACTTACCAAGACACGGCGTCTCGGCATCTCCGCAGCGGGACGAAGTGGACGATTTTCGCGTCTACACCGGAGTGGCATGGACACTTCTCCGACGTAGCACCGGAGGTTATATCGCGATGCCCTCCCGGTGCACCGGAGAGCACACGCCAGAGGTGCGGTGACTCGCCCCGCCCGCGGGATAGACACCCTCCTCCTCGTTTTACTTTTTCGGATCGTCCTAACCCGTTGCCGGAGGAGGGCTAAGCGAGGCCGTATGGGAGGACGCGGCGCGGTGACGGGCACACCGGGGTGACTAGTGAGGCGACAGCTGCAGATGCTATGTATTTATGCATGTAATGAAAAACATGCGGCATGTTACTCACGATTATAATATGAAGTTTATTTAAATTTACATAAGTCTATTATCTCTCTCCGCACATAAACTATCTCACTTAACAAGTGTATGTATCGATCGTTCTTTACTCAATCTTTCATGAAAAAAATTTTAAAACTTTTGCACACCTACAATATACAATTAACATAAACTTTTATTACAACTTCACCGTATTTTTACCCGTTCAACGTTACAAAATTCACAAAATCTAAAACAAAACACGGGGGCTACATGCAGTCGCCCTACGGGATGGCGACTTCATTCTAGTCGCTTAACGGAAGAGCGACTGCATGCTAGTCGCTTAACGGAAGAGCGACTGGATGTAGTCGCTCTCATGCGGCGAGACAAATTGTGTCGCTGATGCGGTTGGCGATTAACTCGATCGCCCAACGGTTCGGCGACTGGAGCCTATTTTTGTAAAAAAATTTTCCGCGGGTATATTTATGTAATTTCGAATAAAAAATGGATTATCCGTACAAAAAATTCGCAAATGCACACCTCACGCTGGACAATATAGACCCACATCTCCCCCTCTCTCTCTCTCTCTCCTCCCCATTCTTTGTTTATGATTTGCTCGTGCTCTGAAAGAAAGCTACTGCGTGCCACCACTGACCCCCACTAAGAAAGACCTAAGGGCCGGCAGAAGATCTATAGCTAGTAAAATGATGGGAGCATGGGTATGTGGGGTGCTCATTTTGAGACAATTATGCTGGTCCATGGAGGAAAAAGGTGTGCATATTGGTGAGCTGATGAGCAACCAGCATACTGCAGAGACAGGGAATGCATTGCTAATACTTCTTACTACTAGACCACTAGTTTGTTAGTTCCATGCTTCCATGCATTTGTTAGTGCCATGCTTCCATGCATCTATCTATGTATTTATAGGCAGTAGGAGAGCAAGAAGACAACCGCACCAATGTGTGCACATACAGACAGCTCCAGAAGAGCAAGCAGCAGTAGCATCAACAACTTCTTCTAATACTACTACTACAGAATTCAGGCAGCTCCAAAAGAGCTCCATGCTGATGGCTTCTTGCTGCTGCATCAGCAACAAGAAGCCTGGCCCAATTATTGCCTCCTTTGTTTCCTTCCTCCTCCTCGTCTCCTCCTCGGCCTCGGCCTCCGCGACGAAGCACGGAAGCAGCGGCGGCAATGGTACGACGCAGGTGGCGTTCCACTCGGGCGAGGAGCTGCTCAGGTTCCAGAGGATCAAGGCCCAGCTTGCCAGGATCAAGCAAGCTTCCGTCAAGACGATCCAGGCACGCATTCTTTCATCGTATGAGCTGCATTTCTCGACAAATAATTAGTCTTGCTGCTGATGATGGCTGATCGTTTGCAGAGCCCTGACGGTGACGTCATAGACTGCGTGCCCTCTCACCTGCAGCCAGCGTTCGAGCATCCGAAGCTGAGAGGGCAAAAGCCAGAGGTGGTAAACATAAGCAGTAATATCACATTCTCACTGTCTGACTGCAATGTGCAGCATGTTCTTGAGTTGAGCTGGCCAATGATTGGTGTACATACGACTGCAGGATGCACCTGCCGCGAGGCCGAGGAGTGGTGCGCATGGCAATGGTGGCGCGGTGAAAGATGATGAGGCCTTGCCGCAGGCGTGGAGGGACTCCGGCGAGTCGTGCCCCGAGGGGACGATACCAGTGAGGCGGACGACGGAGGGCGACCTGCTGAGAGCCAGCTCCGTCGGGCGGTTCGGAATGAAGCCCCGCGGCGGCGGCGTGCAGCGCGACTCCACCGGCAGCGGCCATGAGGTTAGTCACCGGCAGGAGCGATCGCCACTCAATTCAGGCTCCGTTCGGTGGCCATCGAAATAGGGGTGGATATCGAGCCAACTGCTCGTCTTATCGAGCTTTTTCTAAAATTGGCATATTTTGATTTAATATCATTTTACGGATAATTTAAAAGTATTTTTAGAAACGAGCTAACGAGCCGAGCCGAGCTGAGCTTGAGCAAAATTCAAATTCATTTAAAATCAACTCATTTTAATGTTTAACCAATTAACAAGTATAATTGAAGTAATTTTGAACCGAGCCAACGAGCCCACTAACGAGCTTTTTTTCCACCCCTACATCGAAAGCACTTCTATACCCTTATTATTTTTAGACACAGCGACTACCTGAAAGCTTTTTTAATCTATTTTATTAGAGTTGGTAAAGATTAGTCGATTCCATCCTGTAATCCATACTCTATTTTTTATAACTAAAATATACTAATAAAATTATAATATTATAAAAAATATTTGTAACGATATATTTAATACTAATGTAAATAGTTTTAAATCTATTAATAATTAGATTTTAAAATTTTGATAATATAGATTCTAAAAAATAATTAAAAACGAAGAAAGGGTATCACTAACCGTAAATTAGCCTTTAATTAGTCATAGCCTCGTAGCCATAGAATAAATGGACCAGAAAGCAAGAACTACAGTTGCATAATTTAATGTTTCTACTAGCTAGAACTTGATTAATTGGACACAGATACACACAAAGGATGCGGCACGCTGTACTGGATGGACATTGTGACATTAATGGCCGATTGTTTTGGATTTAAAGGTAATTTATGCTTATACTGTATATAGTAGTTAGCTTTTAAACAGTTATTTTTAAGGCAGAATCAATAAAAAATTATAGTAAAAACGTACTGAGTTCAGCTGTAACGGTCAAAATCATATATAACTACTTTTTTTTTACATACTGTCTCTCACGAACAATAAGAATTTAAATATTTAAGCTATAAACTATAACTAATCAGCCCAAAAAACCCCATCCATTCCTCTTTTTCGAGCAGCACGCGGTGGGGTATGCGACCGGAGGGCAGTTCTACGGTGCCAAGGCGAGCCTGAACGTGTGGCCGGCGGAGGTGGCGTCGCCGGCGGAGTTCAGCCTGTCGCAGATCTGGGTCATCTCCGGCTCCTTCGGCAACGACCTCAACACCATCGAAGCCGGATGGCAGGTGATTAACACACATGCTTTAGCTCTTCACTGAACTTTCTCTGCAATTATGCATTTCTGAAACTACTGCACCCAGCACTGCTGCTGTATTCTATTGATCATCATCTTTCTCACAGGATTATGGTTTGATTTAGCATGAATCTATCATCTCCGTAATCTCGAATAATTAGTACCAATAATGGGGAAAAAACACTCTATTTCTTTTCAGGTAAGCCCTCAGCTGTACGGGGACACCAACCCAAGGTTCTTCACGTACTGGACCGTAAGCTCACTAATCTTCAGACTAGTAGCATAATCACCAAGCGTCTCTGTTCGAGTGTCCGTCCATGAAAAAGAAAAACAAAGTGATGGGAAAATAAAACGGAGGAAAGGGGGTTTGAATCGTCAATTCCACTGCAAATGTGATGCAGAACGATGCGTACCAGGAGACCGGCTGCTACAACCTGCACTGCTCGGGCTTCGTGCAGACGAACAGCCGGATCGCGATCGGAGCTGCCATCTCGCCGATCTCGGCCTACGGTGGCCGGCAGTTCGACATCACCCTCCTAATATGGAAGGTAAAACTGCTCTCTCTGCTTCGACTAATTAGACTTGCGAGCTTGTTAGATACTTCAATATTCTTTGGATCATCTTTGGCCTTGAGTGCATAATTAGATCGATATTCAAACGATGAACTGTTAAGCGATGATAATTTGCGGTTGTTCCGTAGTTTAAAATGTGTGGGAAATGTGGAAGCTGATAAATAATTCGATTGAAAGCCGCCGATGTATGCTTGTGAGAATTTGATTGAAAAACTTATTGCAACACTTCGAAAACAAGCTCTAGATGCTCTATGTATCCTTCTTTACCCTAGACTTGACTTGGCCCCGCTCGGTTGGGCCGAAAAACTGTTAGCTTATAACTGAAATTAAACTGTAACGGCTGAAATTTCACTGTAACTGAAGGTGACTTATTTGGTAAAATTAAATCTAAAAAAATTAAAAATAGAAAAAAAATATGCTAGCTCAACACGGACAACACAAACGAATACGGAAAAAAGGACAGATAAAAAAGCTTTAAAAAGCCAAAAGTTCAGAAAAAGACGAAACTTATGAATAGTGAAAAAATAAATCAGAAGTTTTACTTTTAACTGAAATGAAGCCAAAAGTCACTTTTAACTGAAATTAAGCCAAAAGTCAGAAGCTGAAACTGAAATGAACGGGCCTTTATAATGCAACATCCACGTTATGCCACGTCACTTTTAACTGAATTAACTTTTACTTATCCACGGCCTGCTAAACTAGCAAAATAACAGTTTTGTTTTTTAGATCAACAATTTTGTTAGCTGTTGGCAAATTAAATGGATGGATTAAATCAAATCAAATTAATGAGCATGCGTGCAGGATCCAAAGCGGGGGCATTGGTGGCTGCAGCTGGAGTCGGGCGCGCTGGTGGGTTACTGGCCGTCGTTCCTGTTCAGCCACCTGGGCGCGCGCGCCGACATGGTGCAGTTCGGCGGCGAGGTGGTGAACACGCGGCCGTCGGGGTCGCACACGCCGACGCAGATGGGCAGCGGCCGCTTCGCCGGCGAGGGCTACGGCCGCGCCGCGTACTTCCGCAACGTGCAGGTCGTCGACTGGGACAACAACCTCATCCCGGCCGCCGGCCTCCGGCTCCTCGCCGACCACCCGGGCTGCTACGACATCGCCGGCGGCCAGGGCGGTGCCTGGGGCAGCTACTTCTACTACGGCGGACCCGGCAGGAACGTCCGCTGCCCGTAGAACGCAAACGGATGTTATCAACAACCTACTGATGAACAACACATGCTAATTCCAGCAAATATACAACAAAAAAAAAGCTTCTTAATTTCTTTCTTTGAATGCGTGGTTCTTGTGATCATATGTTCATCGAGTTCTGTTCGATTTGGTTATGTATGTGTTTGCATCCTCTTTGCGCGCATGTATATGTAGGGGCAGGATCTCATCGAGCTCGTAGATTTCGCTTGTTTTTTCCTCTTCTAAATTTGTTGTGCTGAAACCAATGAGTTTGGTGTAAATTATATATGGAGTTTCTTCTTAGTTACATGTGTGCCGGGAAAAAACGCAGAGGAGCACATAACAGGTGTTGGAACGTCTTGGTTTTGTTTCTACCACTAATAAGTAATAAATGAGAACAAGTGGAAATTTTGGCACAGGAGTTGACGGGTGGGTTTTTTGGGTCGTGGTTTATGGCTTCTGAATTTTTGCTATTTGTGAGAGAAAGTACAAAGAGAGATAATCACATGTGATTTTTGTCGATATATCTGAAGTCGGTATAGTGTTTAGTATAATTAATTTGTAAATCCCATTTTAGAAGGACGCACGTATCGTTTGAAGGTATTTACTGTGACAAAAAGGCAAATGACATGAGTATAAAGACTGAAAGAACCATCAGTCATTTCCAATTTGCAAATGAATCAGAGAGGAACATGGGATGTGTACTGTTGAGCCCTGTTGGCACTCATCTACGGTCTATGGAGATTAGCAGTTATAGGATCGTCCATGGCAATCGAAGAAGAGTGGATGATTGTAATTTTCAATGAAAACTTTTTCTTTAAAATCTGTTGCCTCCTACTTTTTCAATCTACTAACTCCGCAAAAACGCAAAAGCAAAAAACAGCAAAAAAAAATTAAATAAGATTAATAACTCACCAAATCTAATCACGGCCACAGCACCAAATCAAGCCAGCAAGGACAACTCGGCCGCCGCTCACTTCAATCAACGGATCTTAGCCAAAAACGATTACCCATCAGACATGCATGCAAACCCAGCACACGATTATCCATCAACTATCCGTACTGCCACTTTTCATTTTTTTTCCTTTTTGTTTGTTTTCTTTTCAACTCTGCATGCAAGCCCGGGCCGATGGTTTCGGCTTCTGACTTATTTTTTATTATTCTTAAATTTCGGTTTTTTTTCTGATTTTTTGAGTTTTTTACCGGTTCGTTTTTTTTCCCGTATTCGTTTGTATTACACATGATGGGCTAACCCATTTTTTCTATTTTTAAAT
Organism: Dendrocalamus sinicus; assembly: GCA_036346575.1. Lineage (NCBI taxonomy): Eukaryota > Viridiplantae > Streptophyta > Magnoliopsida > Poales > Poaceae > Dendrocalamus > Dendrocalamus sinicus. Next base: position 4,318,454 of record CM070653.1, on the reverse strand, counting down.
TTTTTTTACATTTAATTATACCAAATAAGCCACCTTCAGCTACAGTGTAATTTCAATCAGCTACAGTGAAATAAACCATAAGTCACAGCCCAACTGATCACCACCTTAATGTCTAATTGGCTCACCTAAACACCTCCCTAATCTCCTTTTTCTTCTCTCCTCAAGGGTTGCATGCGTCTGCTGTCTTCACGTCCATGTGGAAATAGGCGGTTCGCTTGCTCTCTGCATTTTTTTCTACGCGTGATATATGTTGCTCGCCTTTTTCGATCGAGACAATGTGGCCGCCGCTCAATGCTTCTTTATTTCTCCGAGATGTCACAGCCTCCGCTCTCGACCATCAGAACACAAAAAGTCCGACCGCCTGCTCGCTTCTCGTACGCAGAACGACGACGTCGATCAAAAACGAAAACAAGACGCGTGGCTGCTGTCGAAATATCCCTTTTTAATAGATCTGATTTTTATTTTTGTAGCATAGTGGCTACAAGGTGCTCTCTCCTAGCACCCTTAAATCATAACACAAAATTAGTTTCTCCAAAGATCACGGAGTTAGCCTCTAACTACATCTCTATTTATAGTCTAGGGTTCAAAACATGGACTGAATCTAAGTCCACGAGTTCTAATCCAATTCTAACAGCAAAGGGACCCGAAACCCTTCATAACACGGGTTTTTCAAAATTTCAACTTTTCTAACTCCGTCACGTGCCGAAGCTTCCAGGATCACACCTCCCGTAGTTTTTCTACGCATCATCCACCACGTGTCGTAGCCTCCGGACTGTACCTCTGCAGCTCCAATATGTATCATCTATCTCTGATCTCCATACGCCTCAAGCATGAGTCCGACCATCTCGTGACATCCTCGATCGTCCGATCCTCAGATTTCCCCATTCTAGTCCCGGTCCACCTCGTCATCGACCATGATCTCCTCCATGCTCAACCTGCACATGCAAAGACTAAAAAATATTTTTCCAGGACAAGTTTATTCTAACTTGACCAACATCAGTCCACACACGTCATACGTCTCGCATAACATCGATAAGCAATATCATCAAATATTCATTATCATAAATTAATCATTGTTAATTATTTATCACTAAAATAATCTAGATCTAATCACATGGTCTAACAGCAGTGGACAGTCTGCCCAAACCCAACTCTGAAATGGTGTACGTGTATGTGTGTTTCTTAACTTGTAATGGAAATAAAAACATGGCAACAAGAAACACCCCTGGTTTTACCATTGCTAGAAACATATTTCCGGTGCTTGGTTTTTCTGATAAGTACAGTTAGCTTTGTCTAGTTCTTCAGACACACCCTTTTTAAAATTTGTGCGCAACAAGATTAAAAATTGAAAAGTGCAAATATTGATTGATTGTACTGTCGTAGGGGAAAAAATAATCATGTATGATTGATTGCTAAATTGTACATGATCATTTTGAAGTGGTTTGATGATCATTGACGCATTGCTTTCTTATGGATGTCCCATGTTGCTAGCTAGAAGGGCCCTAACCATTAGACGATTCAATTCAAAAGGTAGGCCCCATTTGTACAAACTAATACACAACTTCTCTAGGAGTATCTGGCTCATGTAGCACAAATCTAGCTTGGACCACAGACAAAAACAAAAGAAACGGGACAATAAGAACAAGGGGGCATGTGCTCCCTTTGACAAACATCTTCATTAATCACATAGGCAATTATTATTAATTGTATAATTTACAGTAGCTTCCATTGCATTTATGGTGGAAAGAATTATTAACTGTCATGACTCGTGACCTTAGAGATATCCTATGATCATTAAATCCCTACTACAAGATGACATTTGTATCAAGAGGGGGTGCACCTAACGAAACGACGCACCCCCTACACTCTCCATTAACTCACCTCAGCAGTGAACAGGAATCCATCTTTTCTACGGGTCCCCCGAGGTACATCCTTGGTTGCACGGTCAACATCACACTGCTAGTGGGCCCAGTAGCTTCAGATTATGGCCCCATATTTTTTTGGCTTATGGTATCCCGAATAAATAAATGGCTCTTAACTTCTTTGCCATCTTTTCGAAACAGCTTATCGAGACAACATTTCAAAGCGGCATATCAGTATTTAGTTCATTCGCACAAGCGCTCGCGCTAGTGCCAAAAGCCATCAGCCGCGACCATAAACCAAAAGCCTAAGGTACTCGAGCTTGCCTGGGCCTAGGTCTGGGTTGGCATAGCAAGAGCCATTACTTTGGTCGGCCCGCCTCCTCACCACTGGCTCGACTCCAGCTTCGTTTCGAAGCAACTTTTTGCGCCTCGGTGCCATCATCATGCTGGATGCCACGTAGCAATGCGGCCACGTCCTTCATGGTTGGTCGGTCCTCCGGGCGCGGGCTAGCACATAAGAGTGCAATACCAAGAGCCTGCAACATCTCTTGGACCTGTGCATCTGGCCGGCCTTGTAACTTGGTGTCGACTATCTCCACCGGCTCACGTTTTCTGCAGAGGTGGTCGCGCACCCACTGCACCACACTTTGGCCCTCGCTGAATGCTGGGTTGTCCAATGGGCGTCGCCCCGTGATCATCTCTAGTAGCACCACTCCAAAGCTATACACGTCGCTCTTGGTCGTGATCTTGGCCATACATCCGTACTCTGCATTAATATCATGATTAAATCTCCGCCGTCCATCCGGTACACTACTCGTGCTGAAAATGTAGGGCTTGATGCATATGCCAACCAATGCTTACCGGGAGCGATGTAGCCATAGGATCCGGCGAACGGCGGAGGTGACGAGTTTGCCCCCTCGTCGGCGACTCGGGCCAGCCCAAAGTCAGCCAGGCATGCTTCGTAGCGCTCGCCGAGGAGGATGTTGTCGGCCTTGACGTCACGGTGGATGATCCCGGGCACGCAGTCGTGGTGGAGGTAGGCGAGGCCCTCGGCCACACCGATGGCGATCGCGAGCCGCACTTCCCACTCCACCACGGCGCCACTGGTCGCGCTGGCGTGAAGCAGGCCGCCGAGGGTGCCGTTCGGGAGGTAGTCGTAGAAGAGGAGGCGCGTCCGGCGGTTGGCCGCCCATCCCACCAGCCGGACAATGTTGCGGTGGCGCACCCGGGGGAGCACGCTGACCTCGCAGGCGAACGCCTCGACGGAAACCTCGTCGCATGACCGGAATTTCTTGACGGCGATCGTGACGCCGGTCGACGGAATTCTCGCACGGTACACCGCCCCGGACCACCCGTGGCCGATGACGTTGGCCGGAGTAAGGTTGCGAGCCACGTCGGCGACGCTGATATCCAGCTTCTGGTACAGCGTGACGTCCCACGGCGGCGACATCTCGGCTGCCTCGTCCTCGCCGGCGCGCACACCGCGCCGGCGCCACTCAAAGAGAACGAGCGCCGCGACCACGAGGACGACGAGCGCGGAGAGCAGCACGGCCATCGCGACACGAGCAGCGTGGCGCGCCTCAAGCTCGCGGTCACCGGCGTCGCCGGAGCATCGCGAGAAGCACAGCGTCGGGTTGCCCTCGAGGTCGCTCGTGGGCAGCTTCGCGAAGAACGCCGTCTCCGGCAGCCGGCCGGAGAAGCTGTTGAAGGAGATGTTAAGCGCCACGAGGTTCTGGAGCGCGGACAGTGGCTGGAGATCGCCTGAGAGCTGGTTGTGTGAGACGTCGAGCACCCCGAGTCTTACCAGCCCGGCGAACTCCGCTGGTATCGTGCCGGAGAAGCTGTTGCAGCTGAGGTTAAGAGCAATCTCCAGCCCCGGAATCTTCCCGATGCTTCCCGGTATGTGGCCAGACAGCGAATTTCCGCCGACGTCAAGGAGCTGGAGGCGGGAGCAAGAGCCGATCTCCGGCGGTATCTGCCCGGACAGACGGTTGCCGGTGAGAACGAGCTTTGTCAGCGAGGTGAGCATGCCGATGTCCCAAGGGATCGCGCCACCGATGGCATTGTAGGAGAGGTCGAGGTACTGGAGGGAGAGCAAGTCCTCGAACAGTCCCGGCGGCAGCACGCCAGCGATGGCATTGTCGTGGAGGTCGACGAACGTGAGATTCCGGCACCCGGATATCTGTGCTGGAAGGGCGCCGGACAGCCGGTTTGAGCCGAGGTCCAGGAAACTGAGGTTGCCAAGCATGCCGATCTCGGCCGGTATCGCGCCGGCGATGTGGTTGCCGCTTGCCCGGAACCGGACGAGGGACGTGCAGTTGCCAATCTCCGGCGGCAACTCGCCGGAGAGGTCGTTGTTGATGAGCAGCAGCTTGGACAGCCGCGGTAGCCGGAAGAGAGGCCGCGGGATCGGCCCGGTCAGCGCGTTGTTCGACAAGTCTAGCGCCTCGAGACTCGTGCACCGGCCGAGCTCCGGCGGGATGGTGCCCGTCAGCTGGTTGGTCCACAGGTAAAGCACGCGCAACGCCGGGATGCCGCCGAGCTCGGCGGGGATGCCGCCGGTGATCTGGTTGTTGTCAAGCTCGAGGTCAGTGAGGTTGCTACACCGGGCGAGCTCCGGCGGGACCGTGCCGGAGAGCTTGTTCACGCTGAGCTGCAGCTCCTGCAGCGACGATAGGTTCCCGAGAGACGCCGGGATGTGTCCGGTGAGCCCGTTGAGCGACAGGTCAACCACAGCGAGCTCGCCGCACGACCCGAGCTCCGGCGGGATGACGCCGACGAGCTGGTTCTGCCACAGCAGCAGGTTCTTGAGCTTCTTGAGCCCGCCGAGCTGTGCCGGGATGGAACCCGAGAGCGCGTTCTCGTACAGGTAGATGTTCTCAAGGCTGGTGCACCGGCCAAGCTCCCGTGGTATCGGTCCGGAGAGTAGTGCCGTGTAGATGGCCAGCGTGGTGAGGTTCTTGAGCCGGCCAAGGCTCGCCGGCAGTGGGCCGGTGATGCTGGTCTCGGCGAGGCCGATCATGGTGAGCCTGGAGCAGTTGCCGATCTCCGTGGGGAGCGCGCCCTGGAGGTTCTTGTTGCCGCCGCCGCGGAGCACCTCGAGGCTGGCCATCCGTCCGATGGCCGCCGGAATTTTTCCGGCGAGCTGGTTGTCGTAGATGATGAGCTCCCGGAGCGACATGAGATTGCCGATGGTGTCCGGGATGGCGCCCTCCAGGCGGTTGGAGTTGAGGTACAGTGTCTCGAGCTTGCTCCCCGGCCGGCAGAGCCCGGCCGGTATCGACCCCGTGAGCGCACTGTTGCTGAGGTCAAGGTGCGTCAGCGCCGGCAGCTCGCCGAGCTCCGGCGGGACTGGCCCCGTCAGGTTCGTGCCGGTGAGTACAAGTCGCGTCAGCGTGCCGCCCACGGCGGTCAGGTTGGCGGGGACGCCGCCGAACATGGCCACGAACTGCAGGTGCAGTTCGGTGACGCCGCCGTCGGCATTGCACGCCACGCCGGTCCACCGGCACGGCGACGCGTCCCCCGCTTTCCAGTCCGCCAGCGCGTCGGCGCCGCGCAGCGTCGCCTTCCACGCGAGCAGCGCCGCGCCCTGCTCGTCCACGGCGAGGGCGCCGCCCACGCACATCGTCACAAGCGCGCACGCCATGAGCATCGCCGCCGGCAACGGCTTGGACGCCACGGACGCCGCCCTCCATTTGCTTCTTTTACTCATCATAACACCACCAAGACGCATCGCGCATATACAATAACAACTCTCTTGTACTAACCACTAAAGTGCAAGTATATCCAAGAACACTGTACAAGAGTAGCTAATCCTATAGGATTGTGATATTTACTAGTGTTAATTGCTCCCAAATCTTGGTCTTGCTTATGTTGCAAGACTGGTATTAGTAACTAATCAATGGAGTCGTGGTGAGGTTTAGTATAAGGAGAGAGGAGGAGGAAGATAGAGAAAGAGAGGCCATGGTCAAATGGTGCAGTTTTTATATGCTTGTATAGTTGTATGAAAGAAAAGAGCAAGAAAGGAAGGCCTAAATATGTAGGAGAGGGAGGTTAAAGAGTTTTCAGTTTGATGAGATCATGGAGCAATGGAGGCTGCCTCTGTACCTGCAGAATCTCTGGATCGAAGGCCACAGTACACACTACATCATCTGTCCCTCCTAGGATTTGTTTATATTAGATATGTATACATAGTTGTATATTTACTCTATTGTATAAAGGATTTTCTGTATATTTGCCACACCTGTACATGTATATATATTAGTCTATTAGCCTCATAATGAATAGATGCGCTATTCATAACAGTTTACTTGTCCTGCCGTGTGGCCTCTCTGCAGTGTTCATAATCGCTAGTGCTATGTTATTGTTAGGATTGGAAATTAGGTTTTTTAAGTTCGGGACAGGCATCACCAACGACTAATTGCTTTGCAATGCCCGATTGGAGTTTGAAGGACGGAGAGAGGGAGGGAGGAAAATTTTTAACGTTACCAACAGGCAACAGCTTTGCTGCTGAGAGTCAAAAGGAACAGCGGTGGCATCAGGGTAGGCAACTTCATGGAAAGGCTGTGTGTGTCACGGGGGATAAGATTAAATAACATGCAGTTAGAGCAACACTTCACAGCTAGAAAGTCAGAGCAACACTTACACTAAACAGCCTGTAATTAGGGAATTGGGGGTATAATTTTGGACTTTGCAGAGTGACAAATAAAGAGCACCAAGAGTTGAAAATGGAAGTGGAATTCTTCCACTAGAAAAATTGGGAATGAAATCCTCTCTAGAATTCTCGGAGAGATCCTTCCTCTGAAAAAATGGAGGTGAAACAAAAAGGAGACATCACTGCCGCATAAATGCAGAGAGATTCTGAAAACAGATTTTTATGTGCAATATGTTGAGCAAAGCCACAACTTAGTAACTCACAAACTATAGATGTAGAAGAAACAGAACGATGATGATGGAATAAAAATAGAGGTGTATCCTTAATGTTGATAAATTTTCACCTTTTTTGCTGGGTTCGATACAGTCATTTCTTAATGTGATCGCGTAAACAGCCAGTACGCCCTGCATTGCAATTATGGGCATTGCAGGGTGACAGTTGAACTACTGAGGTTGTAAGAATCTCCAGAGTTGAAAGTTAAGAACAAGAATAAAAGGAAACATCACCAGCCGGTCACTCAGTGGTAACTAGGGGTGAAAACGGGTCGGGTTAATCCCGACCGATCCGGCACCGAATCCGATTGGTACCGAATCCGACTAGTACCGAATCCGGAGAAAAAAATATGGGTTAGGATATGGTAACAGCAATATCCGTCCGAATCCGAATATCCGTCCGAATCCGATACATCTTCAAGTTTGATTTCAGGTTAGTGCTACTATTTGACGTTTCATTTTCTTTTGTAATGGTAAAATAAAATCTTTCACATCAGCTATTAAATAGTTTTAATAGTAACATCAAGTCAGTGCGTCCTACTCCATTTACTGCACTGTATGCATTCCTTACTAACAAGTAGGGGTGCAAACGAAATGGGTTAATCCCGACCGATCCGACACCGAATCCGATTGGTACCGAATCCGGAGAAAAAATATGGGTTAGGATATGGTAACAGCAATATCCGTCCGAATCCGATCCGTTTTCACCCCTAGTGGTAACACATGACACACAGAGAGAAGAAACAGATCATTCCTTGCAGTAACAATTACATAAAACCTCATGGCAGAGGCTGTTTCTTGGCAGATTAAACAGAAAAGGATTGGATCTGAAGGCCTCAATGGAGAGGCTGTCACATGCTCTTGGTTTAGATCTAATCTTGCCTTTCCACTGCCAAGTACTCTGTTAATTACTGTCCCTTGTACTTTGTGTTAATGGCGAGGAAGCCGCCATCTAGCAGCAGCTGAATTACACTAGCAAAAAGTACAGGAAATTTTGCAGGCACACAGATCTAGATCTACCTTCCACTCCAAATTCCCATTGGTAAATGAGCAGTTCTGATTAACCAATGCAGCAGTACCAATCCCATAGAAGAAGATGGAACTTGCAGAGTATTTACATTGGAATTAGAACTTCTATTTGCAGTGTTGGTTGTTCTACCAGAAAAGGTAGGGGTATATCTGTTTTTACAGTAAAGAACAGAATTACAGAGACAAATGATAAGTTTACATGCAGATGTAGTATTCGAGGAAAAACAAACTTACATAAGTAGAAGCATTCATGAGTTTAGTAGATCGGCGGCATACGAAAACATTTTACGAAATTCTTGTCAGCACTCACTGATTGACAGGTGAACCTGACAGGCACAGCCTACTGTTGATAGACTGATAGTTACACTCACAAAATCTCATAAGAAAAATTTACTCATACCCAAACAGTGCTCATGAATCCATCTAAGAGAAGTGTTCATGAATTGTGATTTGTAACAATGAATGAGCATGGAAGCTGAAAGCTGGCACAACCGCAAAGGCTAACCATTTTTTACATGGAGGGAGAAAGTTATACTTGCTAAACACTGATAGAAGAACGAGTTAAAGTACAATCATTTGCACAAAGCACAATTTTCAAGGCTTTCATTTCACCACATCATCACCTAGATCTACCAACCTAAAACTTGTTACTCATTCCATTTTGTGTCTTGATGCATATGGTATTGGCAGTTTTGTTGACAAATTCCTCATTGCATCTATTCTCGTGATGCTTGTGCATGTAATTCATAATGGTTTAAATCGGCCTATAGTTGAAAGGCATCTCAGTTGTCATATATATATATATATATATATATATATATATATATATATATATATATATATATCTTTGATTTTATTAAACAAAAGTGATTAATCTGTCACGTGAGGCAGTGGACTCTTGAGATACTTGCCGTGTGACTGTATCCATCCAACGATATTCCATTTGTTTGTAGGCCCTCATAGACATGGTGTGGCTATTGATACTCATGTGCATCATCTTTTGTTAGAGGGGCAATTATATGTAATTAACCATACAATCCAAACTAGAAGAGAAGGGCGAGTTTTAAGAATAGGAGAAGCAAAGGTGGACAAACTTCAAACAGAAAGGGAAAAGGAAGAAAGGGAACAAAAAATAGAAATATTTAAAAGCTAACTTGCAAAGAACAGCAATAAGAGCAAAGATTGCTTTGTTTAGGAATTGAAATGGTATTAGTGAGAGGCATTGAGAAGGAGAGAATCTAGGCATGAGGGGTGGGAGGTGGTCGGGCACATGGAGGGGGTAAAAGACATGAAGAATACAATAACACAAGGACAAGGATAGGCATCATGTGAGGAGATGGTGGAACAGATATGCATAGGTATCATGGGGGAAGGTGGCCATTTGTTTAAGTCGGAGCAATTAAGAGAAGGATAGACATGTACTAGCAATAAACAAATGAAGTTAGTGCCTTAATTGGTGATCAGCAATGAACACACAAAAAAAACAAGGAGTGGGGAGGCAACTAATGTTCATTTTCTTGTCCTTTCAAAAGAGAGTTGCAAAATTTTGTCGATTGGTGAGGCATAGACCAAGGCAGACAAACAGACCACCTGCTCAACTGTACAACTCCACATTTCAAAGGGATATGAAGATAGGATCAGAGCCGACATAATTGGTTGCTATGTTTAATTACCAAGATTTTCATAAAATGTTGAAAGAAACACAGTTTGGTGCAAATAAGCTAATTTCTGGCTCATTTCCAAATGGTTACCTGCTGAAATCTTTCAGAGTCTGCCTTGCGGTGTTATGGAACACAGATGCATCTGTCACTGGCAGCTGAACCTCTCCAAAGATATGGTATCATTCACTGAAATCATGCAGAACCATGGAGGAAAAGATGTACCTGCTACTAGAGAGAAAACTAAAAGGATTAATAGATGTTAGAGTTTGTAATCTTGTTTTTCAGTTTAGAAGTCAAAGTCGTAAGTCGTAGTCGAATCGGAAGTCGTAGTTGTAACAAAGTCGGAAGTCGTAGCCATATTCGAGTTCTAGTCCGCTTCATAGTCGTAGTCGAAGAGTCGAATATAAAAGGCAGAGCCATTGTACCGAGAGGAGAGCACCAAGTTGACGCGATATAGTCAAGAGGAGGTGTCGAGCAATGGGCGACCGGCGTGGTTGCAGGCGATCGGTGTGATCGTAGTGGAGGCGACCGATGTGGTTGTAGGCAGTCAGCGAGATCGCAGAGAAGAAGACAGCTGGTGTAGTCGTAATCGATCGAGTGGAGAAGTCCACAGGAGCAGCAGACGTGGTCGTGAAGGGTTACGACAACAAGAGTTGATAGAGCCTTCGACGTGGCCGTCAGTATCACTGCGTGGTCGTAAAGGAGTTACGACTACGGTGATCGACCATGGTTGAAAGAAGTGCAGCAAGAAGGGGTGAACATGGTTCTAACTTCAGCCGAAGTCACGACTACGTGGTCGGAGCAGCGAGGAGTGATCGGAGGGGTCACAGTATGGTCGTAACGATTGTCAGCGTGGTCGGTGAACCAGCAGAGCGGTCGTAACGACACAGGAGGTGGTCGTAACCTCTTCAACGTGGTCGTACGGCTGCAAGAGATGATCATAGCGACAACCGGTGATCGTAAAGATCCTAAGAACAGTCGGTAGGACTGTAACAATAGATAACTTTATTTTCCAAGTTTTTTGGCCTGACCAGCTTAAAGATCAGATATCAAGACTACAAACTCAAGAATGTTTAACCAGATAAATCTCTCTCATTTCTTGACAGCAAAAGATGCAGAAAATAAATCAGGCTTCAGACTTTAGAGCAGCAGCTGAGCCTCGGCATAACTCATGAAGAAATGCCAAATATCTTTTCTTTTTATTTTGTTTTTTAAAGAACTTCTCCATTTCACGAGAAGCTCAAAACTGATTAATCTATACCAAGCCATACATCCTTGATATGAACAGCAATGAACAGCTGAAAACCGGTCGCTTCATTAGGACAAATCATAAAAAACTTAGTCAACAACATCACCATCCAGCAGTGCGGATAGTAAACAAAGGTTTAATTGCACTCTCATATATTGTGCGATACACTGCTTTCCATCAACAAGTTTGCAAATGGGAAGCTGTATATTTTTGTAGTTACCACTTACCAATTACTCCTATCTTTTCCATTTTCCCATTACTAAAGCTGGTGAATCAAGCAATAGAAAGCACCCAACGGATGGAGTTGTAGATCACACAAATCAATCAGTTCTTTAGTGCACACTGTGGAATGATTACAGATTCAAATATAGAATCGGTGGGGGGGGGGGGGGTCAATTCACGCTCAAACTATACATCTTTAACTATTATTTAATCAAACAAGATAATTGTTCTTTAGAGAACCAACTGGGAGAAGTGCCCGGGTTCTGAGGGTGGCGATCTCTTTCAGCTCTAAGCAGCAGTTAAGCCAAAAGTATTCATATAAGCACTATGGCTGTAACCATCTTCTTCTACTTTGTGATCTCATCACCTTTCATTATATGCACTTAATTATGCAGTATATTCGTTTCTTGTTCACCATCAGCTCCAACCTTCTCCTGAAATTTTCATATTGTTAATGGTTCCCAAGAAAGACTACCTTACTTGTTACGGCACTTCTGTTCCATTGGAAAGAGGTTACTGGTAAAAGGTGCTAATTAGATACGAGATTATATGGAAACCGCAATTTCTGAACAGCACAGAATGGCTACTCATGGTGGTTCTCAAAATCTCTTGCACTGATGTTGTGTCAAATCCAAGATATCATTGCTCTTCCATACAGTTTTAATAACACCAATGTTCATACTTATGTTCCATTTCATCTCCAATATAACCATATGTTAGTTTCTTGACATAATGGTGAGGGTTCCATGGTCAAATCAAATGACATCAAGATATAAGACAACAAAGCTAAAATCCAAGGTATAATACTTCCAAAACAGATGCCAGCATCCTTGCATTTAACTTTAAAAAGGATTTCATCAACTGTAACATAGACTTAAGAACTCATGACTAAGGACCAATCAGTAGGAGAGAATCCCCGTGCATCACAGGACACATAAATACAAGTATAGAGAGTAAAAGACAGCAAAGGAAACTGTAAGTGAATTCTTATTTTATCATTCAGAAAAAAGAGGGCATGATAAAATAGGGGCGTGAACTAAAGGATAGATGAATTGCCAACAGATTGGCAAGGAGATATAACACAGCTGATCTAATCAAGAACATTAGCAAACATTCGATTTATGTGAAGCATTGCACTGACCAAATGTGATGTTAATCGTGTGTACAAAATGTAAAACTTTATGGGAAGGAATGCATCATCTCATAGTGATTCCTTCCTCAATTTATGGGACCTGCCACATTGTAGTAATTGTATAACAACAAAAAAGAAGCAATAAAGGCTCAAAAGTAGGGGGTCACTTACACTTGGACAGTGTCAAAAGACAGAACTATGGCAATATGCTATGATCCAAAAAACCAGACAAAAATGAAGTCAAGTTAGCTTTTGGCGACTCCAAAAGATAAAACTGGGCAGTATGTCATGGCCCAAAAAAGCAGACAAAACTGATGTGATGTTACCCATTTATTTGTCTAACGCTAGCTAATTGATGGGCAAGTCGCTTTCTGTAGTTCACAGTATGGGCCTCTGCACAGCTTGTTCACTAACCTTCTGCATGAGGCTTAGACCAAATTAATTAGGTAAAACCCATCACGTTGATCTTACATCAGTTTGTGTTACAGACCTAACTTTACCTTGAGATGGTATAACTATTAAGCACTTATATCATGCAATGGTTCCATCTTTGTCAGAGACATAGGGAAACAGTTCAACAAAGGTATGGTGTCAACTGTCAAATCCTAAGACAAATAAATGATTAATTTTACATGCTTCGTAATTTAATTTTTCGAAGGAGGCTCCAAACATGTTTTTTTAGGGAACGTGCACAAGACTTGAACGCCGTTGCATTAAGTAGGAAAAAAACATTACATCACACTAGCAAAACCAGTGTTCAAGTTACAAACCCAAAACAAGAAAGGAAACGGAAAACCAGACAGCAGAACAAAAACACACTGGCAGGCACGATGGACTGAAGGGTGCCTCAAGGCGACGCAACACAGCTGCAGGAGGGGAACTAAGCGGACAATCTCAGAGGAACCGGCAGCAACCCCCCGCCCCCAAGGTGCCAACTCGCGAGCTCCTGAAGTAGCTTTCCCAAGATGGTTTGCATGTTCGCTGCAGAGTTATCAAAGATTCTGGAGTTATGCTCGAACCAAATGATCCAGAAGAAGAGGATTACGATAGAATCGAACCCCTTCCTTTGTTCTTTGGGTAGACGGCTTCGCAGGATGGACCACCAATCATTCAATCAATTAGCTGGCCATTCGGAAGGAGCAAAGATTGGTGAATGCCGAAAATACGCAGGACATTTGCCCAGACTTGTCGTACCCACGAGTAGTGAACCAGAACGTGACCTATTATTTCTTCAGCCTGAGCACAAAACGGGCATAAGTTGTGTGCCGGCATGCCGCGCCGTGACAGACGAGCCCCTGTCCGGCAGCGATCATTGGCTGTGAGCCACACAAAGAATTTGCACTTCAGAGGGGCTTTAGTCTTCCGGATCAACTTGTAGCCTGCAAAACGGATCCCTCCAAGGAAGAATGCGTTGTATGCCGACTTGGCTGAATACACCTTGTAGGGGCTGAATTTCCAAACCCAGCTGTCTTTGGTTCTCGGTTGCAGGGCTGTAACGCCCCTATTTTTGGGAACAGGGATATCGTACCACCCGCAACAGCCTAGGAATTCAATTACGGATAGAAGGAGTATCATGTCTGCTCACGAACAGTTAAAAGTGTTAGAGTGATCTCAGGACTTTGGCCCAACGGCCAAAGCCCACCCCTTGACCGCGCATACGATCGGGCGCCACCATATGGTGGTGGGCCCTGTCGCCGGCGCCATATAAAGAGAGGTGGGGCGGGCGGCACGTCGACGAGGTTCACCGTCGCGCGCGGACCACCAACAAACCCTAACCCGATCTATTGAGGGGGCGCTCCAGCGACGGGAAACATCCACCGCCGTCTTCTTCACCGGGTCTGCGCCGCCGACCCCGTCGCCGCCGCAGCCGCTCCTTCTTCTCCGACCGTCGCTGCCCGTGCGCAGACGTCACCGACGAACCGAGATGGCCACCTCCTCCTCCACGCCGTCGGACGGTTAGTACCACTCTCCCTCTCGCTCTCTCTCTCGAATCCGAACAAGAACCACCCTAGATCTACCCCTAGGAGATCCTAATGGGACCATCAATGGTATCAGAGCATACCCTAGGAGTAGATCTGAGAGGGGAAAGAGACCGCCGTCGGTTGACCGGCGTGCGGAAAAGAAAAGCACGAGAGGAAAAGAAGAGACCCTAACCTAGAAAGCGGCAAAAGAAAGAAAGAGGATTTGGATCGGCGGCGGAACTTACGCATCGGACGGCGGCGCCGATGTCGCGTGCGCCGCGCGCGCGTGCGCCGCGCGTCGTCTCGCCACCGCGTCGCGTCGCCGTAATGGGTGCCGCCGTGGCCCACTCGGCGGCCGCGCGCGCAACCTCGATCGCGCGCGCATGCAAAGGAGGGCTGCGGGGACCGCCGCCGCGCCGCCTTGCTCCACGCGGCACCGCGGCCGACGCCATGCCGCTCGCCGGTGCGCGCACCGTCGCTATGCGCGAGCGCGCCGCCATCGCCCGCCCGTGTTTTTCGCAAGGGGCCGGTGGAAATGGGGCTAGGGTTAGGGTTTCGGGATAAAAATCCCCAACGCACGCGCGGTCGGCCGTCCGATTAGATCGGACGGCTGAGGACCCTTGGGTCACTTTTGGCCCAGGCGGGGAGGCGTTTTCACGGCCCGAGCCGAGTTGCGGCTGGCGCGGGAGCGGCTGCGCGCCAGCTCGGCTGGGCTGAGCAGGCCGGTAGGCCATGGGCCAAGGGAGCGCGCGTGGGCCGCGACCGCGCGGGAAGGGCCGAAATGGCCGAATGCACAGTAAAATCCTGAATTTTGATGTTTTTATTGATTTTCAGAAGCTTTTATGAGTGAATTTGATTGAAATTTGAACCAAAATCTCTGTAAATTTTTGCACCAACGTGTTAATTATTTCCAGAGATTGTTGAGTACAGTAATGGTGCTTCTGAATATTGAATTATTTTTTAGAATAATTACAGTATCCGCTGCAAAAGTTAATGATTGATTGTTTTTCATTATTAAATTCGAACCAACGGGAGAATTTAATTTTTGAAAAAAAAATAGAGATAATTTCCAGAGATTTATGATATTGTTATTTTCTGACCAACGTTGATAATAACAATATTATAAAATTTTAATTGATGATTTTATGCATTATTTCTATTTCTGCCCAACGGTGATGTAGATTTAATGTGTAAATAAAATTGATTTAAATTGTATGTCGTATTTTTGACCAACGTTGGAAATAAGGCATATGATTTCACTGTTATTAATGTTTACATGTTCTCACTGTATATGGATTGTGGTTTCAGGAGCATACTCCTTGATGGGCTACATCAGGGATATCCCTGTTCTCAAAGGAGACAATTACGGTGAATGGAAGAAAAAGATTGACCTGGCCTTCATCTTGGCTGAGGTGGACTGGGTAGTCACCACACCGTGTCCCACAGAGCCTGTGGCACCGGTGAGAGATGAAAATGAGGATGATACTGCTTGGCAGAAAAGACAAAGGGATCATGCTCCCTTACAGATGTCTTATGACCTTGAGCATAAGAAATGGACCACAGCCAACAAGAAATGTTTGGCTGTGATAAAGAACACGATTGAGCCTGCTATTGTGGGCTCAATCGCAGAGTGTGACACTGTCACAGAGTACCTTGAAAGAATAAAGAGTCAGTTTACTGGCTCTTCAAAGACTTATGCTACACAGCTGATTAAACAGCTTGTGACAGAGAGGTACTCTGGTGGTGGCAGTGGCATAAGAGAGCACATACTGAGGATGAGCAACATTGCATCCAAGCTTAAACCAATGGATTTGGCTCTCAAGGATGAGTTCCTTATTCATTTGGTTTTTGCTTCCTTGCCAAAAGAGTTTGACACTTTTGTTGTCAACTACAATATGCAGCCCGAGAAATGTGACTTGGAGAAGTGCATAGCTATGTGTGTGCAAGAGGAGGAAAGAATTAAATCCTCACATGGTGGATCCATCAACTATGTGAAGGATAACAAGAAAAAGAACTACAACAATACCTCCTTCTCAAAGAACAAGGGAAAAGCCTCTGTCCATCAGTCCCAACAGAATAAATTTGCTGTAGACAAAGATCAGTGTCTTCACTGCAAGAAGACGGGACATTACAAGAAGAACTGTCCTGATTATTTAAAGATGATAATGGCAAAGAAAGGTGAGAACATTATTACCTTTATAAATGAATCCTTGTATGTGCAATATTCGAAAACTACTTGGTGGATTGATTCAGGAGCAACTGTTCATGTTGCTAATTCTTTACAGGGATTCCGTTCGACGAGGACTACGCAAAGAAATGAAAGATGCATTAAAGTTGCAAATGGAGTCAAAGCTGAAGTTGAAGCCGTTGGCGATCTTTCATTAGAGTTAGCTAATGGCTCCAATCTTTTACTTAGAGATGTCCTTTTTGTTCCCTCTTTACAGAGGAATTTGATTAGTGTTTCAAATTTGGACAAAGATGGTTATGATTGTAATTTTGGAAATGGCAAGTGTGAAATAATGTTTAATAAAGAATGTGTTGGTCTTGCCATTTTACAGAACGAGCTTTATTTGTTGTCATTATGTGATGATGTGAATGTCGTATGCGATAATGAGAACGTCGTGTGCGAGAAAGTAATTGAATCCTCGTCTACGAATGTAAACAGAAAACGAAAGAGAACTCTAGATGAGTCGTCGAAATTATGGCACTGTCGTTTAGGCCATATTTCGAGGGGGAGAATAGAAAGACTAGTTAAGAATGATATTCTT
Organism: Dendrocalamus sinicus; assembly: GCA_036346575.1. NCBI lineage: Eukaryota > Viridiplantae > Streptophyta > Magnoliopsida > Poales > Poaceae > Dendrocalamus > Dendrocalamus sinicus. The sequence goes on along the minus strand of CM070653.1, from coordinate 4,301,644 downwards.
CCTCCATTAGAGTTCTCAGACTTAGAACAATGCAGAGAATGCATTAAAGGAAAATATGTAAAGAAAATTAAAAAGGACGCTCAAAGAAGCACATGAGTTCTACAAATTATTCACACAGATATTTGTGGTCCTTTCCCTGTGAAAAGTGTGGATGGTTATGACTCGTTCATAACATTCACGGATGATTACTCCCGTTATGGATATATTTATCCAATCAAAGAAAGAAATGAAGCCTTGGATAAATTCAAGATATTTAAGGCTGAAATTGAAAACCAACACGATTTAAAGATTAAGATAGTCCGATCGATCGTGGGGAGTACTACGATCGACATACCCCATATGGACAAGTTCTGGACCTTTGCAAGGTTTTTACAGAAAATGGAATAGTGGCCCAAGATTCGATGTCAGGCGAACCTCGGCAAAATGGAGTAGTGAAAGACGCAACCGCACTCGATGGATATGGTGCGAAGCATGATGAGCTATTCCACACTGCCATTGAGCTTATGGATGGAGGTGTTGAAAACCGCCATTCATATTCTCAACAGAGTGCCTAGTAAGTCGGTGCCTAAAACACCATACGAGTTGTGGGCGGAAGAGTTCCTCACTAAACCACTTGCGTGTGTGGGGAGCCTGCGAGGCTAAAGTATTTAACCCAAATCTTGGGAAGCTTGATCCCAAAACAGTAAGTTGCCATTTCATTGGCTACCCTGAAAAGTCAAAAGGTTTTCGTTTCTACTGTCCAGACAGATATACAAAGTTTGTAGAAACGAGACACGCTGTCTTCTTAGAGGATGAAATGATGAGGGGGAGCATGGTAGCTCGTGAGATTGACCTTGAAGAGAAGCGGGTGTATGCGCCCACTCCGATGATTCAAGAGCCATTCTTCACACTACCTGCTGTCGCTGCACCGACGGTGCAAGACACTGTGGTGCCAGCACCTGTTATTGTTCCTCCTGTGGCAACAATGAATGATAATGAGGAACCTGTTTTTCAGGATCCTATAGAACCTATTGCCACAGATGAGGGGGAGCAACAGCAGCCTCAAACAGAAGATGTACCAAATGAGGAGGCCCCAAGGAGGTCTCAAAGAGTAAGAAGATCAGCTATTTCTGATGATTATCAGATTTATCATACAGAGGAATTTCAAATGGAGGATGATCCCACCTCATTTGAAGAAGCCATGAGAAGCGAAAATTCCTCAAAATGGCTTGAGACCATGGAAGAGGAAATGAGGTCCATGAAGACTAATAAAGTCTGGGACTTGGAAATTATTCCTAAAGGAGCCAAAACAGTAGGCTGTAAATGGGTCTACAAGACAAAGCTTGACTCTCAAGGGAATGTAGAAAGATACAAAGCGCGACTTGTGGCAAAAGGCTTTACGCAAAGAGAAGGGATTGATTACAATGAGACCTTTTCTCCAGTCTCATGTAAAGATTCCTTCAGAATCATAATGGCTTTAGTGGCATATTATGATTTAGAGTTACATCAGATGGATGTAAAGACGACATTTCTTAATGGGGATTTGGAGGAAAATGTTTACATGGCACAACCGAAAGGTTTTGTCATGGAAGGAAATGAAAGAATGGGATGCCGCCTAAAGAAATCGATTTATGGGTTAAAGCAAGCTTCAAGACAGTGGTACTTGAAGTTTGACAGTACAATAAGAAAATTTGGGTTTAAAGAGAATGTAGAGGACAACTGTGTTTATGCAAAGTTTAAAGATGGGAAGTTTATCTTCCTAATCTCGTATGTGGATGATATCCTCATGGCTAGTAGTGATGTCGATCACTCATGGAGACAAAGAAGTTTTGTCCTCAAACTTGATATGAAAGATCTTGGTGAAGCTTCATTCGTTCTAGGATCGAAATTCACCGAGATAGAAACAAAGGGATATTGGGACTGTCACAAAAGGCATACATAGAGAAAGTCTTAAAGAAATTTGGTATGCATAAAAGTAGTCCTTCACTGCACCTATAGTCAAGGGCGACAGATATGGGGATTTTCAATGCCCTAGGAACGATATGAGATCGATCAAATGAAAGCGGTTCCATATGCTTGGTGTCGGAAGCTTACAAGTATGCTCAAGTGTGCTGCATACGACTTAGCATTTGTTACTGGGTTACTTGGCGATTCGAGCAATCACGGAATAGAACATTGAAATTGATAAAGAAAGTCTCGCGTTATTTGCAAGGAACAAAAGGCCTCATGATGACATACTGAAGACCAGATTTACTCCATATAGTGGGGTATCTGATTCGATTTTGCGGAGATGATAGAAAGTCTACATCCGGATATGTATTCACTCTCATTGGAGGAGCTATATCGTGGAAAAGCTCAAAGCAAACCGTCACTACATCGTCCACAATGTATGCCGAGTTTGTAGAATGTTATGAGGCTACGGGCGGTGAACGGCTAAAGAAGTTCATACCGGTTTAAAAGTGGTTGACGACATCAATAGACCACTTAAGTTGTACTGCGATAATGAACCCGTAGTAATGTATGCCCACAACAATAAGTCAAGTGGTGCTGCCAAACACATTGACATAAAGTACTATGTTGTGAAAGATAAAGTTCGGGATCAAATTATAAGTCTAGAGTATATAAGTACCGCAAAGATGTTAGCGGATCCGCTTACTAAAGGCTTACCACCCAACGTGTTCAGAGAACATGTAGCCGGCATGGGTTTAAGGGAAAGCCTGTGATTCCTGGACTAAAAGATGGCCCAAAAGTTTAAAGTAACGATTTCAGAACAGTGAAGTGTATTGTAGCTGTTGAATCTATCGGCGATTGACTGTGACGATGAGACATGTTCTATGCACTAATCTGTGATGGAATGAGTAAAGTCAAATGTAATTAAAGATAAAGCATAGATTGAGATCAAGGGGAGAATGTTAAAGTGATCTCGGGGCTTTGGCCCAACGCCAAAGCCCACCCCTTGATCAGCATACGATCGGGGCGCCACCATTGGTGGTGGGCCTGTCGCGCGCCATATAAAGAGAGGTGGGGGCGGGCGGCGCACGGCGAGGTTCACCGTGCCGCCGCCAGACCCACCAACAAACCCTAACCCGATCTGTTGAGGGGGCGCTCCAGTGACGGGAAACATCCACCGCCGTCTTCTTCACCGGGTCTGCGCCGCCGACCCCATCGCCGCCGCAGCCGCTCCTTCTTCTCCGACCGTCGCTGCCCGTGCGCAGACGTCACCGACGAACCGAGATGGCCACCTCCTCCTCCACGCCATCGGACGGTTAGTACCACTCTCCCTCTCGCTCTCTCTCTCGAATCCGAACAAGAACCACCCTAGATCTACCCCTAGGAGATCCTAATGGGACCATCAAAAAGAAGTTAATTTGATTAAAATAAGACCTAACGGTCAACTTTAGCAACAATACGAATGTCTAAGTCCAAAATTTAACTTACATTCAGAAGGACCGAAGAAAACTCCACAGAAACGCTTGAGTGCGGTCGCAACTCTAACACGATAACTTGCAGCATCCTCTTTTCCTCTGGTATCTGTTACGGTGGAAACATTGCAAGACTGAGTACAATCAACCGTACTCAGCAAATCACATGGGGAAATACTATATATCTACTTGCCAGAATTCTCAAATGATGGGAATATAGTGGTTATGTTATGATATGTGGATGCAGTTTTGTTTGTCAACATTTTTAAACACAAGAGAATAATAACTACTTAAGGATTTAGGGTTTTAAGACTTGATTAACAGACCTCAGCATTTTTCAACTTATTTCCAAATCTACTTATGCCTCACTGTTGGAATCACCCATGAACATAGCTTCTTTTACCGGAAGCACGGCGTATTTGAGATAATATTGTGATTACTCCGTAGAGTTGCCCAACTTTACCCACAAGATTTCTTAACCCTCGTGACTGAGTTAAGAAAACAAGGTCGTTTCACTGCTCATCTCTTTATATAGGCTCTACCCAGTAGACCTCCAACTCAAACCCAGGTATCCGCCGACACGGCCAGATATCTTCGACCTGTCCTGAGAGGAATCTACCGTTGTTCAGTATAGTTTTACCCTCTCCCATACTAACACTTCCCACTCCTGTAGAGATTCAATTGATTTGAGCAGCTATTAGACCAGGTTTGACAAATCAAAACTTATGGTTGGGTGATCACTATGTTTTTTGCTCAGCATAAGGTCATCCTTACTTTCTCCAACTTTACCATCACTTCACTCTGAGATATTTTCTGCTTCTAAAACCAAATCACATTGCTCAATGGCAGCATTACCCAACCAACACATGGTTCTCATGATAATCATTTCCCAAGAAATACTTCTGCAAAATTACCGGCAAAATGATATGCTAAACAGTAGTATAAAATAGTTGAGTTTCCTACACTACCATGGTTATTTAAGTAGTTGGTTTAGCATTACTAAGTCTTGTTAAGGTGAATATGGCCATCAAAGTAAACAGGGTTTTTTCAGTGGTAGGATATAACTAGATATCATGTCATTCTAAATATTTATTGTATATAAAATATCAGAGCATAAATAAAAGGTAATGAAAGTACTGATAAGTAAATAGTTAACAAAATGTAGGCTCAACATGGTCAAAAACATGTGACTTGCCTCTTCTCGTTGTTCTTGGTCTTCTCTACTGGCTTCAAGTTTACTTCAATTGCTCTTGCTGCCCTTCTGTTCACCAGCTCGCTTGGTCCGTTCACTAGCGTAGAAAACAAGGACAAATAAGTTCCTGCTTTGTAGAATACAAGCTGGGAAAAAATACAATTAAATAACAAGAAAAGACATAAAAGGAAATGGGTTGGGTGGTTGGAGTTCAACAGTGCTTTGAGTTGACTGGTAGGGTTAGAGTTGGGCCAGATTGGCTCGGGACAGTCAAAAGGGTTATAAACGTGCTGGACAGATTTTGGAAGTAGAGGATTGATTTTTGAATAGTGTGAGTTTAGATTTAATCGAGGCTTGATTTGACAAAACGGAGATCAGAAATGGATTCACGCGGTCGAAACGGTCAAAATGAAGGTATTTTTGATTTTAAGATTTCGGATGAACATTAATGGGTTTGATACTGTTCATCGCAAGTTTTACTATTCATACTCAGAGAACTTTACGAGTACTTAGGTGGTCGGAGGTATTGGTGGAGCTGAAAGATGTGGTCGTAACCAACTACAAAGACCGAGCACTCAATGTGGTCATTGAAAAGATCTATTGTTTTGGGGTTAAGGATCACCACCGATCCCTGCATGTTATATACTCGGCTGAAACGCCATATATAGTACAATATATTACCACCGCAGTAGATTAAGGAAACCTGGCAGTGCTATTTCCATCTATTACTTCAAATCAATCTATTCTATCTTTAGCCAGGTCTTTCTAATTATATCTCTGCGCCAGATTACAATCAGATACTTATCTGTAACAGATTCATATCTGGGGAAACAGATTTCTACCTTATCTCTAACATCCCCTCTCAATCACAACTTTATCAAGTTGAGATTGCTTCGAAAGTCTTTAAGACGTTGAATGGGTAGAGCTTTAGTGAAACCATCTGCAATCTGATCTCCTGTTGGAATAAGCTTGATATCAAGCAATCTTTGATTTACTCTTTCTCTAACGAAATGATAATCAACCTCAATATGTTTAGTCCGAGCATGGAAAACTGGATTGGCAGATAGATAGGTTGCTCCAAGACTATCACTCCATAGTCGAGCTGCGGGAGGACTAGGAATTCCCAATTCTTTGAGGAAGGTCTGGATCCACATTATTTCAGCTGTACAATTAGCCATTACTTTGTACTCAGCTTCTGTGCTAGATCTGGATACTGTAGGTTGTTTCTTTGCATTCCAGGACACAAGATTGGTTCCTAGAAAAACAGCAAAACCTCCTGTGGATTTTCTATCATCTAAACATCCAGCCCAATCTGCATCAGAAAATCCTGAAATTAACATAGAAGAAGATTTAGTAATTTTCAGTCCATATACCATAGTGTGTTGCAAATACCTAAGTATTCTTTTAGCTGCTATCCAGTGTGCAGTTGTTGGTGCATGTAGATACTGGCATACTTTATTTACTGAGAAGGAAATATCTGGCCTCGTCAAGGTTAAGTATTGCAAAGCTCCAACTATGCTTCTATATCTTGTGCTATCCTCAGGACTTAATTTTTCTCCTTCTAATGAAAGTTTTTCAACAGTGGACATAGGAGTATTCATTGGCTTGCATCTTTGCATCTGAACTCGCTTCAACAAATCAACAGTGTATTTTGCTTGTGTTAGGAGAATTCCATTATCTATCTTCTTCACTTCAATCCCAAGAAAATAATGTAAATCTCCTAAATCTTTTAGTGGAAACTCACCTTGAAGATCTTTAAGGAGAGCTTGTGTAGCTTTAGTGATGAACTGGCCACAATTATATCATCCACATAGATGAGCATAAAGATGATCGCATCACCTTTCCTATAAAAGAAGAGTGACGATCACATCCACCCCAATCTGTTTGTATAGAGATGATCTTTTTATCAAACAGCCGTTCAACAAGTTGCTGAAACTCACGGAACTTTTGGAAAACTTTAGATTTGTAACGGAGCAAATAAATCCACACAAATTTGCTATAATCATCAATAAAGGTGACATAGAACTTGTTTCTTCCTACATATTCACATGCTGGACCCCAAACATCTGAAAAAACTAGCTCTAGAGGTGATTTAGAGACACTAGAGGACTTGGAATAAGGTAATTGGTGACTTTTTGCTTGTTGGCAAGCATCACAAACAATCTTTTTATTGGACTCTGGGGAACAAGGAAGATTATTCAACCTAACGACCTGCTGCACTATTGAAGATGTTGGATGACCAAGACGGCTATGCCACCTTGAAGAAGATGGTTTTATTGCTCCAAAGATCTGCTTGTTGGGACCAGCCGAGGGTATGAATGCGAGAGGATAAAGTCCTCCCTCACATTTGCCTTTGAGGAGAACTCTCTTTGTGATCTGGTCCTTAATCAAGAAGAAAGTAGGGTGAAATTCAAGAAACACTTGATTATCAGAAGCAAGGCGATGAACTGAAACTAAGTTTTTCTTAGCACTAGGGACATGAAGAATGTTATTGAGGTAAAGATTTTGAGAGGGGGCGCGAACAATAGTATGACCAATATGGTGAATGTCCATACCTGCCCCACTTGCCGTGTGGATTTGATCACCAGTAGTATACTTCTCGCGTACTGCCAGTTTATCAAGTTCACTCGTGATATGATCTGTTGCACAGGTATCAGTGTACCAGTTTGTGTCAATGCCATATGAATTTACTGCTGCAAATGCGCTCTTCTCTTCAGGAACATAGTTCTCATCGAAGCGATACCAGCAGACCGGAGCAGTATGCCCCATTTTCTTGCAAAGTTGACAGATGGGACGAGTGTTTGTGTCTGCAGTACCTCGGTTAGCATTGCTGGATGCTGCACCACGGCCACGACTCCCATTGCTGCGGCCTCGGCCTCCATTGCGTCCTCCACGACCACGCTGGAAGCCATGTTGTGATCCACTTTGTCCACGCATTGCAGAATTGACAGATGGCTGATATTGATTGCCCTGCAGAAGGTTCAATCTCTGTTCGAAACTTAGAAGTTGAGAGTAAAGCTCACCAACAGAAACTGGATTAGATCGCCTAGTGACATTGGTCACAACGGAGTTGTATTCAAGATCAAGTCCAGTAAGGATGTAGGACACTAGTTCTTCATCATCAAGCGGCTTCCCAGCGGCTGCCATCTCATCTCCAAGAGCCTTCATCTTCCCAACATACTCAGCAACCTTCATGTGGCCCTTTTTTGTTGTTGCTAGGGCAATGCGCGTGTTGACAGCCTGCGCACGAGTTTGAGCAGTAAACATCTGCTCAATGGCCTTCCAGACTTCTGAGGCGGTCTTCTTGGAGGCGACACGGGTCAGGATCTCTCGTGAGAGAGAGGAGAGTAAGTAACCCAGGACTTGTTGATCCTTTTCGAGCCACAGATCATACGCCGGATTGAAGATTTTGATCTCCTTCTCGCCGTCTTTGGTGATGATTTCCTCTGCTGGTGCTACTGCCGATCCATCAAGGTAGCCGACAAGTCTTGCACCATGAATCGCTGGGAGAATCTGGGCTCTCCAAAGCATGTAATTGGATTTGGTGAGTTTTTCTGTCACAGGATGACCTAGGAGGGTGGCGGCCATAAGGGTAGATGAGCTCGCCATTGAGGAGAGGCTCTGATACTATGAAAAGATCTATTGTTTTGGGGTTAAGGATCACCACTGATCCCTGCATGTTATATACTCGGCTGAAATGCCATATATAGTACAATATATTACCGCCGCAGTAGATTAAGGAAACCTGGCAGTGCTATTTCCATCTATTACTTCAAATCAATCTATTCTATCTATAGCCAGGTCTTTCCAATTATATCTCTGCGGCAGATTACAATCAGATACTTATATGTAACAGATTCTTATCTGGGGAAACAGATTTTTGCCTTATCTCTAACAGTCATGACCCACAATGCAGTCATAAACCGCGTCATGGTCGTAAGCCATAACGTGGTCAAAAGCCATAACGTGGTCGAAAGCACACCGTGGTCGTAAACCACAACATGGTTGTAACGACAACGTGGTCGTAAACCACAACGTGTAGCCGAGTGCGAAGATCGGACGATGAACAAGTTACTGCGGAGATCGGACGACGTCCAAGTAGCTATGGAGATCGGGTTGCGTCCGAGTGGCTTAAAAAACCGGACGGCGAACGAGCGGTTCAAGCACATCGGACGGCATTCGAGCGGTTCAAGTGCTGAACTCAAAAGTGGAGCGGTCGAAGCCCTCTCAATTACAACATGGCCGGAGGGTTCAAGCGGAGGAGCGGTCGGAGGGCAGCCGAGAACTCAAGCAGAGGGGCGGCCAGAGAATCCATGGTCGAAACAGCAACAAGTGACCGGGAGGGTTCCTAGGGCCACGAGGATTCCATTTTTGAGGTTGGCCGAAATTGAGAGGCGGTGATTGTGGCTGGCGATGAGCAGTTCCACAGGCAGGGGCATGGCACAGGGCGGCTCTGGTGAAGTTCTGGCGGAGCGCTAGGATTTTTAACCATCTACGGGACAAGGCGAACTCAGTGGCTGTGGTGGTTCTAACTAGGATGGTCTATGCTGGGCTGTCCATGGAGATCCCCTAATGGTCGGCGGCGGCGCACGGTGCTGGCGAGGAAGAGATTGAGGAAAGGCTCGGTGAGTTAGGCTATGAGTTCCTAGTGGCCTAAAGGTTCTCTGGTTGCTAGGAATTGAAAAGACATCAACTGAATCATGAGATTGGGTGGGGAGGCTTAACGGTGCAAGGGAAAGAAATGGTGGCGATGTAGAGCGGCGGTGGACGATTAGGTGGTTCTGATGAGTTGTGAGAAGTGACATGGGGTTCTCTGTGATGGTAATTGGGTTATAAAGGCGAGGAGAGGTGGTGGGAATAGTGAGGCGGTTCGGCCGTGTCTCTTGCACGTGACCGAAAAGAGGCAGGGGCCTGCTGACGCTCAGGGAGCAGGGGGAGGTGGCACTGGCTTCCTACATGCGTTGACGAGGTAGTGAAGGTTGCGGTACGACACAGGCGCACGCAACAAAGAAGAAAGGCGGTGCGCCACGGTGGGGAGAGAGCACAGGCACGAGCCAGCGGCGCACGAAGCGAGGAAGGAAGCAGAGCTGGGGGGCTGATGGATGGGACCCGGCGTCAGCTCGATGTGAACGCACGGGCGAAGGCGGCCACAATCCTGAGCGGGGACAGTGCAGCGCATGCAGGTGGCTGAACAGGGAGGCAGTGGGGAGGTGGCAGCGTGTGGAGGCGCCGGCGCAAGGGTGAAGGCAGGGAACCAAAATGGAAGTGCATTTTCAAGGGATTTGCCAAATTGGGAAGGAAAACCAAATTCGAATGAAATTCAAGAATTTTCAAAATTTTGAAAATTTTCGGGTTGTTTCAAGGGCAAGACAGAGGCATGGTTCCATAGGAAGATATAGTCATCAATGACTTGAATCGTCAACACTCCATGGTTGTCTTGAACCCAAGCGTTGGAGATTACACCATTTGCAACCGTGGTGGACGACATGTCCTCTTTCTTGGTGGAATGAACTTCCAAAGGGTTGGGGCTAGAGTTTCGATGGACTGGCCGCCAATCCAATTATCCAGCCAGAAAAGTGCAAGATTGCCATTGCCAAGCCTCACCTCCGTAGCCACTTTAAATATTGCTTGAACGTCTAGTTCATGAGACACTTGTAACTTTGCCCACGTGCGCGTAGGGTCTGCCTTTTGCCACCAAAGCCATCTCAATCTCAAGGCGAAACACATGATTCTGAGATCAAGGATGCCTAGGATGCCTAGTGAGAGGGGCTTGCATACAGATTTCCATGCCACCAAGAAATGACCACCATGAACCACATCCAAACCTTTCCAAAGGAAAGCACGACGATGTTTGTTGATTGCTTTAATAGCCCAGGCGGGCAGCTCAAGAGATAGAAGGTGATAGAGAGGGATAGAGGATAGAACATGCTTGACGATGATCATGCGACCGCCCGATGATAACAAGCTGCCCTTCCAAGAAGGGAGTTTCTTAACGAATTTGTCAACCAACGCCCACACTTGGGTCTTTGAGAGCCTAGACAACGCTAAGGGCAACCCCAAGTATTTGATAGGGAAAGAATTTAGCACACAAGGTAGTCCTTGCAAAGCCACGTGTATGTCTTCCTCTTGACAATGGATGGGAGTGACTATGCTTTTTTGAAGATTGGCACAAAGACCGAAAGCTGTCCCAAAGTTTGTGAGGATCTCGTGGACCATTTGTAAATCCTAGTGCCTTGGAGAAATGAAAAAATTACGTTGTCAGGGTACAAGGAGACGCATTCTTCTAATCCTCAGGCTCTAAAGGGGGTAAGGGCTCCCAGCAAGGCCGCCTTGCGGAAATAGGCATTCAAGGCCTCCACAATCAGCAGGAAAAGCATTGGGGACAGCGGGTCTCCTTGACGAAGTCCTCTGCGTAGCGAGATTTTATTACCTTGCAATCCATTGAGAAGTATTTTGGAAGAAGAGCTGGCTAAAAGCAACTCATATGCTTGAGAACTTGAAGAAAGAACGGCCAGGAGACCGAATCAAAGGCCTTTGAGATATCTATTTTCAGTAGCAACGTGGGTTTCTTTCTTGATTTTAATGTCTTGGCCGCAAGTTGCACAAAATGAAAGTTGTCATGGATTGCTCTGCCAGCGATGAAGGCACCTTGGTTTAGTTTGACTAGCCCTAGGAGAACCTTTCTCAGCCTGTTTGCCAAAACTTTTGAGAAGAGCTTGCCGAAACTATGAACTAGACTAATCGACCGATAGTCCGCAGTACCTGTCGCTCCCTTTTTCTTCAGCAAAAAGATAATCAACGTGTTATTCATGTAACTAGCGACCTTGCTTGAGAAACAAGGCATGGAACACATGCAATATGCTATGTTTGATCATCGGCCAAGCGGTCTTGTAGAATTCACTTGTGAAACCGTCCGGCCCTAGAGATTTAGCAAAAAGGAAGTTCTTTGATAACTTCCTAGACCTCCTCATCTGAAAACTCTAAGTCGAGATGGACCAAGTTAGTAGAGGGCAACTCTAGGAAGTCAAGGTCAAGAGTATGAGTATGGTCAACGCAAGTACCCATGAGACTTTCAAAGAGTGCATGGAACTGCTCTGCCTTCTCTTCTGTTGTGATCACTCGGTTATCCACCTGACGGGAAGCAACGAATGTTTTTTGCCGACGATGGGATGTGTGGAAGCGCAAGAATTTTGTGTTTGCATCTCCTTCCTTGAGCTAGTTGATTGTTTGCATTACCATTTGTTATGGCCTAGGATCTTGCAGACGAGTGAACAATACCGCGAGCAGCACTGTGTGAGTACTGTAGCAACACGTAAACAGTACTTGCGAGTAATGTAGCACACGCACAATTGGGTGGTTTGCCGGTATATCGTGGATTAGGAATATAATAATTAGTTTTCTTATTAATTGTGCTTATTTCTTTTTAGATTATTTTCATGTATTAGAAATAAACTTTCTATTATTAGGGATTAGTTTTCTCAATATAGAGATATATTTCTTAGGGGTCAACTTTAGCCATCTCTATAAAAGGGATAGCATTGTACCTATTATCATTAAGCAAAGAAAAAAATAAAGTTCTCTAATCTTCCTCCTTTCTTCAACAGGCATCAGAGCCTTGGTGACGGCATTTGGTATTAGAGCCACTCACCATTTGGTATTAGAGCCACTCACCATGACTTTCGATGTTAAATTATCTCCCTTGGACATGTTGATGGCTAGCAACGAAAAAATAGGGTCCTTACTCGACAATATGATGGCCAACTTGGAGAAAGCTATGGAGTTGGTGAACAATCTGAAGGAGTAGAAAGAGGCGTTGCGTGCCATTGCAATGGCTGCGCTGCCATCACCTTTCCTCAGCGCCGGCTTTGGCAATGGCCACGTCACCAACGACGACTCCTTTTCAGACTTTACCTTTGGTGCTTTTGCAAAGGAGGAAGGTTGTCGCTGTCTAACGGCGGTTGTCTCCACGTGACTAGCCGACACCGTGCCTCCGCAAGTGTGGAGCACAACGGCTGATAGGTGGGGGCCAACAATGTCGTCACATCCCTCCCACAACCGCTGCATCCGGGGGCAAGAAGGATGTTGCTACCTCGTGCCGGTTGACCCTGCCACCGACGAATACTACAATGTCAACCGACGCTACAGAGTTGCTATCCTCATTGTTGCACACCGAGGCTTCACAGATCTTCTTCCATGTGACACGATGTCATCATCGTGCCTTTTCGTCAACATGGAGTTACGAAGGACTTCAACCATGGCTACCACCTGACAACTCAAGGACACGTTGTCTCGCGCACGAGGGGTGTAATGTTATAGGCTAGGATCTCGGCGTACATGCAGCAGGTGAGCGAACAGTACCACGTGGTACTGTAACACTGCGTGAAAAGTACCGTAGGTACTGTAGCGTACGTAAAATTGGGTGGTTTGTTGTTATATTGCAGATTAGAAATATAATAATTAGTTTCCTTATTATTTTGGCTTAGTTCCTTTTAGATTATTTTTATGTATTAGAAATAAGTTTCCTATTATTAGGAATTAATACTTTCAATATAGAGATATGTTTCTTAGATGTTAAGTTTAGCCATCCCTATAAAAGGGACAACATTATACTTATTATCATTAAGTAAAGAAATAAACAAAGTTATCTAGTCTTCATCTCTTCTTCAACAAGCCTCATAGCCTTGGCGGTGGCATGACCGGCTGATCAAGGGCGAGTACCCTACCCTCGGTCATCGGACCTATACCACAACAACATTGTTCTCTCAAGTGAAGCCAAGCCCAAGCTCTTGAGTTTGAGATGCTTTCGCAACCAACTCTCGTAAATAGTGAGGGTGCGCAAGTCTTGGGCTCGGTCAAGTTGAAAATGAGTTCCTTGGCCATGAATAGCTACATCTTTACGTCCCCAAATTTCTTCTGGCCCCAACTTTGCAAGTTGTGGGCTACATTTCTGAACAACGCGTCGAGGCGCTTAAGAGGGTTGGAGGTATTGGAATCGCAGGACAAAGCCACCTACATTGCTTCCAAGAACCCCTCCTATTTGGCCAAAAGGATTCAAAGTGAAAACGACGCTTGCTCACAAGCACTGCCTGAGTGGAGATAAGGAGAGGGTAGTGGTTTGACATCAACGAGGATTGGGCTTGCATGAATACATCCGGTTGCATCTCCTCCAAGTCGACCGAGATGAACGCTCTGTCGAGCCTGATAAGGGTTGGGTTCTCCCTTTCATTACTCCACATGAAACGTCGATCGTGAAGATGGAGCTCCTTAAGTTCAAGATCATCAACCAATCGTTGGAATTTCCTCATGAGCCTCCTGTGAAGATTGGAGTTATTCTTATCCTAGGCGGAGAGAATCAGGTTGAAATCTCCTGCAGTTTCATTGCAAAGGATGCCGAAATGACATCTAATTTTGTTTCCTAGATACAAACTATGGCAGGGTCACAATCACTGACCAATTCTCTCACAACATTACAATGGGCAGGATTGTTGAGCCCACGAACATTCCAATTAGAACCTTAGTATTATCCATTGATGAAGGAAGGCTACCATACTACCATGGCCACAACTTGCCTAGCAAGCTTGCACCACGTCATCCGGCAGTGGACCTAGGTTGAAGAGGGCGGCAAGAGCTTCGACGTGCTCTGGGGAGAGAAGATGGTCGAACAGAGTTGCATAGGAGTGTATCACTGCGTCATCAATCAGTGCTTCGTCTTTTGAGATGCCAAGTTTGACCATGAGCCTTCTCTATGCACATTTCCCTGAGTCCATGCCTTTCATGGCTGATTTGGCTGCAAGACGCTTGCTACGCCAAGGAACGGGAGATTCATGTTTTTGCCACCCTTAAGATTGCCATCGAAACTCTGTCACTTACATGTGGGGTCACCTGAGCCACTGACAACGGGCCCAGGTGGTAAATCTGTTGCCACCCGAGTCGTAAGGGTGGCAAATACATAAATTTTCCGAGAACCAGGGGTGCAAGACTGCACAGGACTATAGTGTTGGTATTGATCTCAGGCCAAACGGCCAGAAAAGGAAGGACGTGGGGAAATCCACGTATCACTGATTTTCAGCGCCCTGATCGGGGGTGCCTTACCAAATATTGGTTACGGTCCCCCGTTGCAACAGCGTATATATAAAGATGGGTACTGGCCTCTCCCGTACGACTGCGTTCGCGTGAGAGTCACAAACCCCGTACAAACCCTAACGTGACCCGATCTCCTACGCGTTGTTAAGCAACGGGAAGACCGTCGCCGCCGCTGCTACAGGACATCGCCGGCGACTCTCTGGATGACCTTCACCGACTCTTCCTCACGCAGGCATGGGTCTTCGCTCCATGGCGTTCATCGGCGACCGTAAGTTCTCCCGATCCCTCTCAACCCTAGGTGTTCTAGATGCTAGACTAGAAGATCATGTCATGCATAAGGTTTAGGTGCTCTAACATTTGGTATCAGAGCCGAACTAGTCTTTCCTAGAACCCTAGTACATGTTTGGGTTTCGGATTAGGGTTTTATTTGATGATGTTCTTGATTCTTGGGCTTGGGTAGCATGAGAGAAGGAGGGGAATCAAATGTTTCATGCAAACCCTTAAGTTTTTCCCCAAAACTTTTGATGGATCCCGAACCCTAGAATCCCAAATTATGATGAACCTTGAGAAAGTTTCCCCAAATCATGTTGATCCTCGGATCGGAAGAAGAACAAAAAAAGGAAGGGGGAACCGGACTCACGGTGCAGCGCGCCTCATGTGGAGCGCGGCGTCGCCGCTTCTTCCGCGCGGGGAGGCGCCGCCGCTGCGCCGCGCGCCGCGCCGCGCCTCGCCGCCGCTTGCACCGCAGGGCCACCCGCTCCGCCGCCTCGGGTGCGCGCGCTGCTCCCGTCGCGCGTTGCGCGCCGCCGTCGCCGTCTTGCTGCCGTTACGTGGCGCCGTTGCGCACCCGACCGCCGTCTGCCGCTGCCGTCGCCGTGAGCGCGTGTGCCGACGCCGCCCAGAGCCGCCGCTCCATGTGCCACGCGTCCGCCGCCGCGGCGTCAGCAGGCCGCCCCGAGTCCGCCGCCTTGCTCCTGCGGGAGCCGCCGCCTATTGCCCTTTTTTTCGGGTGGAGAGAGCCGAAATGAGGGTTAGGGTTAGGTTTTGGGGTGTTATCCCCTCCGCGCGCCCTCTCCACCGTTGATTTTGATCGAGCGGCTCAGATGCTTTCCGGGAGGGCTGATGGGCTAATGGGCCATTTCATTTGATCTTATTTTTGGTCTTTGGGTCTTCGCCCAGATGCTTTTTTATTTCATGTATATCTCATGTATTTCAGCATTTGTTTCATGCATATATTTAGGTATATACATGAAATTTATGATGTATTCTTCAGGCTGTTGAGGTTTTTCAGTATATATATATATATTTCATGTATTTATGTTTTATCTCATGTTTAATTAATGATTATTTGATGTCTCTCATGAAATTATTTACGGATAATGTTGCTAAGCTGCTGAAAATTATTATGTTTTTTCCGCTGCGTAATGTTCTGCCCCTAATTGAATGGAACCAACGGGAAATTCAATTGGAGGGCTGTATTTAGTTTTACATGCTATTACTATTTGACCAACGTTAATTGTAATAGCATGTAATCAATTATGTTTATTTTTATGTTTATTTTTCGCCATGCTATTACTCTTTGACCAAAGTTAATTGTAATTGCATGCGATAAATTATGTTAAATTTTTCGTTTTCGCTTCAACGGTGATGCGAAAAATTCTTATGAGCATGTTGTTAATCATACCAACGTAAGATTAATTTTCATGCAAATTAATTATGCGTTTTCTAATGTAAATTTTAAATTTTTCATTGCTTCGTTTCCGCTCATGTTAATGCAATTGAGCCACTTAATGGTAGTAACTTCCAGAAATGGAAGTTTACACTTATGATGACTTTTCAGCTCTTGGATCTGGACTACGCGTTCAGATTCGATGAGCCTGTCGCTCCTACTGAAGGGGAGGACAATTATGATGACAAAATGAAGGAATATAAAAATAATGCTGAGAAGTGGGAGCGGTCTAACCGTGTTTCACTTGCTGTGATGAAAAACTCCATCAGTGAGGCCATAAGGGGAGCAATCCCTGAAAAGGAAAGGGTAAAGGACTATTTGTCCTCCATCGAGGATCATTTTAAGGGGTCCTCTAAAGTTTATGCTACCACACTGATGCACAGGCTCATGAACACTAAGTACAATGGTACTGGGAATATTCGTGAGCACATTATGACCATAATCAATATTGCTGCCAGACTTAAGACAATGGACATGGCTATTTCTGATGGTTTTGTTGTTTATTACATTATGATGTCTCTTCCCAAGCAATCTGAAGCTTTCAAGGTGAACTACAACACAATTAAGGACAAGTGGACCATGAGCGAGTTAATCGCTAATGTTTCACAGGAGGAAGAGAGGCTCAAAGCTGAGGGGGCTACTGATTTTGTGAATCAAGTTAGCTCCTCAAATAAAGCTGGTCCCTCTAGAAATAGAGGTGGCTACAAAGGAAAGGGAAAGAAGGAGCAAACCTACTCCCTTATCAGAAGCCACAAAAGCCACAGCACCCACAGCATCCTAAGGCGCCTAAAAACGCTTCAGGACCTGGGAGCTCAAATGAACAGAAGAAAAGTGGTGAATGTTACTTTTGTCAGTCGAAGGACTATTTCAAAGATGACTGTCCTGGATGGCTGAAATGGCTCACCAAGAAAGGTACTTATGAAATTACTTTTGTTGATGAAGCATTTTATGCTGATTTTCCTATAAATTCTTGGTGGATTGATTCTGGTGCTTCTGTGCACGTTACGAATTCCTTGCAGGGATTCCATATGTTGAAAAGTCTCAGAGGGGAAAGAAGCCTAAGAGTGGCTAATGGGATGGAAGCCGAAATTCAAGCTATTGGATCGGTTTCTTTAGTTTTGAATAATGGTTTTGTAATGAAACTTAATGATGTTCTTTATGTTCCCTCGATGAGAAGAAACTTAATTTCCATTTCATTATTAGATAATGATGGATATTCTTGTAATTTTGGACACGGAAAGTGTCTGATTTATTTTAATAATGATAATGTTGGTTGTGCCATCCGACACGACAAGCTTTATATGTTATCCCTGCAAGATTCTCCTATATCTATGAATGTATGTGATGTGAATAAAAAGCGCAAACGAATTGATGAGACTTCGTCGAAATTGTGGCACTGTCGTTTGGGCCACATTTCGAGGGGGGAGAATTGAACGTCTCATTAAAGATGAAATTCTCCACCCTTTAGACTTTAATGATTCAGATGATCATTGCCTTGATTGTATCAAAGGCAAGTATGTAAAGCAAATAAAGAAAGGTGCTACTCGAAGCACAGGGATTTTGGAATTGATTCATACTGACATATGTGGTCCTTTCCCTGTGACATCAGTGGATGGTTATGATTCTTTTATTACGTTCACTGATGATTACTCACGTTATGGCTATATCTATCCCATTAAAGAAAGATCGGAGGCACTTGATAAATTTAAGATATTTAAGGCTGAAGTTGAAAATCAGCACAATCTAAAGATTAAAGTAATGCGCTCGGATCGTGGGGGAGAGTATTATGGGCGACACGCAACTTATGAGCAGATTCCTGGTCCTTTTGCCAGGTTTCTACAAGAAAAAGGTATAGTTGCCCAGTACTCAATGCCTGGTGATCCCCAGCAAAATGGAGTAGCGGAAAGAAGAAACCGCACACTTATGGACATGGTTCGAAGTATGTTGAGTTACTCCACTTTGCCTATAAAGTTATGGATGGAAGCATTAAAGACCGCTGCACACATACTCAATCGGGTTCCCAGTAAATCAGTGCCTAAAACACCTTATGAATTATGGACTGGGAGAAAACCTAGTTTGAACTACCTCCATGTGTGGGGATGTGCGGCTGAAGCTAAAGTTTTTAACCCACAAATTGGGAAATTAGATCCCAAGACTGTGAGTTGCCATTTTATTGGCTACCCTGACAGGTCTAAAGGGTACCGATTCTATTGTCCAGATCGTACCACAAAATTTGTAGAAACAAGACACGCTGTGTTCTTGGAAAATGATGGCATCAGTGGTGACTTGGAGCCTAGGAAAATTGATCTTGAGGAGAAGCGGATTTATGTTGCTTCACCGCTAATCAAACAGCATCGATTTTCCCATGCCCCAAATGGTTGTGCCCACAGATTGATCTCGTAGTTGCAACTCCTGTTGCATCTCCAGTTAATTCTGTGGCTACTCCTTCTGTTGAGGGCTTTGAACATACAAGTGCAGCACCTAATGATGAGCCCTCACAGCTCTCTGTGACAATTAATGAACAGCCTAATGAGCCTGCTAATGCACCTGTCAGGAGATCAGAACGAGTGAGGAGATCTGCTATCCCAAGTGACTATGAGGTTTACTTGAATGAAGATGATCTTGGGAAGGTAGATGATCCTAACTCTTATAAGGAAGCTATGAAGAGTAAGGATTCTTCTAAGTGGCTAGATGCCATGAAAGATGAAATTAAGTCTATGGGCGATAATGGTGTATGGGACTTAGTAGAAATTCCTAATGGAGCCAAAACAGTGGGCTGCAAATGGGTCTACAAAACAAAACGTGACTCCAAAGGGAATGTCGAAAGGTTTAAGGCGAGACTTGTAGCGAAAGGGTTTACACAAAGAGAAGGCATTGACTATAATGAAACCTTTTCGCCTGTCTCAACCAAAGATTCATTTAGAATCATAATGGCGCTCACAGCACATTTCGATTTAGAGTTGCACCAAATGGACGTTAAGACTGCATTCCTGAATGGAGACTTGTATGAGGACGTTTACATGACACAACCGGAAGGTTTTGTTGTGGAAGGCGAGGAACATTTGGGATGCAAGCTAAGGAAATCCATATATGGCCTGAAGCAAGCTTCTAGGCAATGGTACCTTAAGTTTGATGAAGTCATAAGGAAATTTGGATTTAAGGAGAATGATGTTGATAATTGTACTTATGTTAAGTTCAGGGGGAGTAATTACACCTTCTTAATTCTTTATGTGGACGATATATAATTGGCAAAGAAGGTGTGGACATCTTGCAAGAAACTAAAAGATTTCTCTCGTCCAATTTTGATATGAAGGATCTCGGTGAAGCATCTTATGTTCTTGGTATTGAAATTCACCGAGATAGGTCCAAGGAATATTAGGTTTATCACAAAGGCATACATTGACAGAGTACTAAAGAGATACAATATGCATAAATGCTCGCCTACTTTGCTCCTATTGTTAAGGGCGATAAGTTTGGGAAATTTCAATGCCCAAAGAATGACTATGAATCGATCGATGAAGGCTATACCTTACGCTCATTGTCGGAAGTATTATGTATGCTCAAGTATGTACGCTACGATTTAGCTTTTGTTACCGGATGCTTGGCGATATCAGTCAAATCCAGGACCGGACCACTGGAAAGCCGTTAAGAAAGTCTGCGCTATATGCAAGGCACTAAAGGTCACATGCTCACATATAGAAAATGCGATAACCTTGAGGTTGTCGGTTATTTCGATGCTGATTTTGCGGGTGTAAAGACACTAAGAAGTCCACATCAGTTACATTTTCACCCTCGCAGAGCAGTAATATCATGGAAAAGTGTAAAGCAAACACTTATCGCATCGTCGACAATGCAGCTGAATTTGTGGCATGTTATGAGGCTACCGGCAGGTGTATGGCTTAAGAACTTTATCCCGGATTGAGAGTGGTAGACAAAGCATCTCTAGACCACTCGCTTTGTATCTGCGATAATCAACCCGCAGATTTTCTATTCGAGTAACAACAAGTCGAGTGCAGCTGCCAAGCACATTGACATAAAGTATCATGTTGTGAAAGATAGAGTCCAGATCAAACAATTAAGGTTGAGCATATTGGAACTAGATTTATGCTTGCGGATCCGCTCACAAAAGGCTTACCACCCAATATTTTTCGTGATCATGTTGCCGGCATGGGTTTATTGGAGAGCCTGTGATCCTGGAATAAGAGGACCATATAAAGTAACCAACTCCCATGAAGTATTATGTTATCCGATTGATATAGAAGGGAGCACTATAAGTACTGATGTCCAGCGGTACTTAATTGACTGTTGTGAAGCATTATTTTGGTGTGAACTTTTATTGAGAGAGGGCTTATGATGTTTAGCCTCACGATCAAGGGGGAGAATGTTGGTATTGATCTCAGGCCAAACGGCCAGAAAAGGAAGGACGTGGGGAAATCCACGTATCACTGATTTTCAGCGCCCTGATCGGGGGTGCCTTACCAAATATCGGTTACGGTCCCCCGTTGCAACAACGTATATATAAAGATGGGTACTGGCCTCTCCCGTACGACTGCGTTCGCGTGAGAGTCACAAACCCCGTACAAACCCTAACGTGACCCGATCTCCTACGCGCTGTTAAGCAACGGGAAGACCGTCGCCGCCGCTGCTACAGGACATCGCCGGCGACTCTCTGGACGACCTTCACCGACTCTTCCTCATGCCTGCATCACGCAGGCACGGGTCTTTGCTCCATGGCGTTCATCGGCGACCGTAAGTTCTCCCGATCCCTCTCAACCCTAGGTGTTCTAGATGCTAGACTAGAAGATCATGGCATGCATAAGGTTTAGGTGCTCTAACATACAGGAGTTGGAGCCGCCAGATTTTGTCCTATCGGCGAGGACAACAGTGTTGGTGGTTCCTCCGACATTGTCTAAAGTGGGGTTAGAGACAGACAATGGGACCGGTGCATGTCGTTTCGAGCTCTGCCACGTCTTGTGTAAGCGACGAGAGGAGTGTTGTGCGGTGTAGTCCATCCAGTCGCGAGCGCTGTGGCCTGGTTGGTAGGGATGGAAAACGGTAACAGATAATTCGTTTTGTCTGATATTCGTATTTGAGAAAATGTAAATGTGGTAAGCAAAATCCATATTTAAAATTGTTCGTATTTGTATTCGAGAATATTCATATCCGTATTTGAGAATATTCGTATTCGAGAATATTCGTATTCAAGATTATTCGATTCGTATTCGATCCGTTTCTAGAACCCATGAAAATCCGTACAATTTTTTTGATTAAAATTTTGAATTTAGGCAGTTTAAAATCGGTAACTGGTCAAAAACCGATGAAAAATTGGCAAAACTGTCAGGAATTCGTTTTATCCGATATTCGTATCCGAGAAAATCCGTATTCGTATTCGAGAATATTCGTATCTGTATTTGAGAATATTTGAATTTATATTCATTTTAAAAATATAAATTTGTATTTGTATTTAAGACTATTCCATCGTATCAGATTTGTTTCCACCCCTACTGGTTGGTTCCAGTGGCAAAGGCAGCATTTGAATGGCAACGTGTTGCACCGACACTGGTCTGTCAACGGGCGGTTGGTGGATGGTAGACTCTTTGGGGCCCGCTTGGACCGGAGAGAAGCTGTGCGGGACAGAGTGAGTGGGCTCCAGAGCAGGCGCCACGAAGCTGTGCAGTGCAGGGCCAGTCGTCGCCAACTGCGATGCTGCGAAGTTTTGCAGTGCAGGGCCAGTCGTCGCCAACTGCGACGCCACGGCAACAACGTCGTGATTGGCCGCCGGCCGTATGTCGTTCGGAGAAGGCGCCGCGCAGTTTCGCGGTGCAGGGATAACCACCAGCAGCTGTGGCGCCGCTGCACCAACCTCCTGTTCAGCCATCGACCGTGCGCCGGCCAAGCCTGAAGAGGGAAGCGATGCTGACAGCTTGGGAAGACACTAGCTGAGCTGAGCACATGTGGATGACACCACCATCCCCACACAACGTTGCAGGGCCAGAGACGCCGTTTGGGTGGCCATGGGCATAGGAGAAAAACTGGCGCTTTGGACCTAAACTCGACGAGCCATGGGGCCCATCTCTGGCCGGCCACTGTGTCCACTGTCTGAAGAAAGTTTCAATGGTTGGGAAGCGTTCTCACCTCCCGTAGGAGGCCGCGTAGATGTATATATCTCAGCCAGGAACAGCACCTGGCGTTGCGTTTACAATTGGAAACATACCCGGGATTGCCTTTGCTGTTAGACCGTATCTAAACCTGCTATCTTTAGTTAGCACTCCTAAGCAAATACGATACAAGGGATAGCAACTAACTATGGACTCTAAACAGAAGGCAACCACCGGATATGCAGAGGAGTCGGTTACAAATATACTCTTTCTAACAGCCCCCCTCAATCACAACTTTCTTAAGTTGAGATTGTGCTTAAATTCTTCAAGTCGTCGTAATGGAAGAGGCTTGGTGAACCCATCTGCAACCTGATCACCTGTAGGAACATATCTGATATCTAATAATTTTTGATTGACTCGTTCCCGCACAAAATGATAGTCCACTTCAATATGTTTGGTTCGAGCATGGAATATTGGATTTGCTGATAAGTATGTAGCTCCTATATTATCACACCATAGCCTGGCAGCAGGAGGACTTTTGATGCTAAGTTCTTGGAGAAGGGTTTGAATCCACATTATCTCAGCTGTAGCATTAGCTAAGGACTTGTATTCTGCTTCAGTACTTGACCTGGAAACTGTTGCTTGCTTTCGAGCACTCCAAGACACAAGATTTGTTCCTAGAAATACTGCAAATCCACCAGTTGATCTTCTGTCATCAGAACATCCTGCCCAATCTGCATCTGAGAAAGCACTAACAAGCATAGACATGGAACTGTTAATATGTAGTCCAATCCCTATAGTGTATTTTAAATATCTCAGAATCCTCTTGACTGCTGTCCAATGTAGATCAGTAGGAGAGTGTAAATATTGACAGACCTTATTTACTGGAAAAGCAATATCTGGCCTAGTCAATGTTAGATATTGTAAAGCACCAACAACACTCCTATATCTTGTAGAGTCTTCAGGACCAAGTAGATTACCTTGAGCAGACAATTTTTCAGAAGTGGACATAGGTGTATTCATAGGCTTGCAGTTTGTCATATTAACCCTTTTAAGTATATCCAAGTATACTTTTCCGTGTCGAAGAATGCCTTTTGTGTCTTTCTTACTTCAATTCCTAGAAAGTAATGAAGATCACCTAGATCTTTGAGTGCAAACTCGGTTTGCAAAGCTCTTAGAAGTCCCATAGTTGCATCCGTGGAAGAGCTTGCAACAATTATGTCATCTACATATATAAGCATGAATATGGTAGTATCCCCTTTCTTGAAATAGAATAAGGAGGTATCACTTTGGATGGGTGAAATCCCGATTTCGCAACTTCTCACTAAGTCTTGAATACCAAGCCCGTGGAGCTTGTTTTAATCCATACAGAGACTTATCCAATTTACAAACATGACTTTGTAGTTCTTTATTCTCATAACCAGGGGGTTGTTTCATGTATACATCTTCCTCTAGAACACCATGAAGAAACGCGTTCTGCACATCTAATTGGCGAAGGCTCCAACCTTTTGAAATTAGCAATGGACAAAACAAGTCTAACAGTAGCTGCTTTGACTACAGGACTGAATGTATCTTCATAGTCAATACCATATCTTTGTTTAAAACCTTTGGCTACCAATCTAGCTTTATATCTATCTATTGATCCATCCGCTTTTCTTTTAATTTTATATACCCACTTGCAGTCTATTATATTCATGCCTTGCTTTATAGGTACTAGATGCCAGGTATTATTTTTCATTAATGCTGAATATTCTTTATCCATTGCATCCTTCCAATTCTTATTACTAAAAGCTTCTTGTAGACTTTGAGGCTCACCAGTAGAGGACAAAAATCCATACCTAATCCTTAGTCGGTGTAGACTTTCGGTTTGACAATTCCTCTCATGTAATCTGGTCACCGGACGCTGCACCGGGCATGAAATTCACTGGCCACAGGCGATCCACCGGAGACGTCGGCGGGTGATCCTTCCGGACTCGGTACTTCGTGTGCAGGGAGAGTTAATGCATGGTCTGACGTTGCTGCCACCGAAGCAACAGAAGACGCGGGAGAACCACCAGCTGTGATCACATCAGTAGCTACGGGAACGTCCGCCTCAACAAGACCGGGAATTAAATTTTCCTCGGTATCGCCCCCATGCAATGCAGAGCCATGCACGTCCGATATTTGCATCCCAGAGGCAGAGACTTCTGTATCGCCTGCACTGCTTTCTCCTGCAATATTTTCTGAGAATTGTTCTGCAACAGGGTTAGCTATATTATGTGGATCATTAACAAATTGATCACTACTATGTTCGCCCCTTTGATCAATAGTATTTAGCAGAGCTGGTGAAAGAAGAAGAATTTCGGATTTAAGTCGAGCTCCAGCATTAGGATGGAGTTTTGAGAAGGGAAATACTTCTTCATCAAAGACAACGTCTCGAGAAATATAGACTCTCCCAGTTGAGATGTCGAGACATTTGAATCCCTTGTGCATAGTGCTATATCCAAGAAACGCACATTGTTTTGAGCGAAACTGAAGTTTATGATTATTATAAGGACGAAGATTTGGCCAACATGCACACCCAAAAATATGAAGAGAGGAGTAGTTTGGTTTGGTTTGAAAAAGACGTTCCAGGGGTGTGGACTGAATTGTCTTACTGGGTGTTCGATTGATTAGATATGTCGCTGCAAGAAACGCTTCATCCCAGAATTTTAGTGGCATAGAGGCATGAGCAAGAAGGGCTAAACCAACTTCTACAATGTGGCGATGTTTTCTTTCAGCAGATCCATTTTGTTGATGAGCATAAGGACATGACACCTGATGAGAGATACCGACTTTTCTAAAGAAGGAATTCAGTTTTTCATATTCACCGCCCCAATCAGTTTGCATGGATATAATTTTTCTGCCAAACATTCTTTCTACAAGATTTTGGAATTCATGAAATTTTTGGAAAACTTCAGATTTATGCTTAAGAAGATAAATCCAAGTAAATTTACTGAAGTCATCAATGAAACTGACATAATATTTATTTCTTCCAACTGATTCAATTGCAGGTCCCCAAACATCAGAAAATATCAATTCTAAAGGAAAATGTGACACACTTGTCGATTTTGAATATGGTAGTTGATGACTCTTTGCTGCTGACAGGCATCACAAATAGTACTTTTATTTAAATCTAAGGAACATGGGAGATTATTTTGATCGACGATTTGTTGCACTGTCGGTGAGATTTGGATGTCCTAGTCGGTTGTGCCACTTTGACAGGATGGCTTGATGGCATTGTAGACTTGTTTATTTTGCTTGACCGAGGTAGAATTAAGCGGATAGAGACCTCCTTCACATCTTCCTCGAAGAAGAATTTTCTTCGTTGCTCGATCCTTGATCAAGAAGAAGTTTGGATGAAATTCAAGAAAGGCGTTATTGTCGTGAGCTAGTCGGTGAACAGAGACAAGATTTTTCTTGGCTTTGGAACATGTAAGATATCATTGAGTAAAAGATTACGATATGGGTATGAACAATAGTATGACCAATGTGTTTAATGTCCATACCGCACCACTTGTTGTGTGTATCCGATCCGTGCGATATTTTTCTGAAGAGCCAATTTGTCAAGATCACTCGTAATATGATCATTGCACCGGTGTCCGTGTACGGTTGGTATCAACTCCATATGAGTTTGTGGCGGCAAAGCAGCAGATTTTCTCTCGAAACATACTCTTCATCAAGCGGTGCAAAGCAATCAAGAGCAAGATGGCGCTTTATCACACACACGGCGGCGTGGGACGATTTTCATTCTTCGCCGTTGGAGCTTAGTAGTGGTTTCGCACGTTCGCGACCACCACGGCCACCACGACCATCTCGGCCGTTGCTGCGACCACGCCCACCATGGTTGTGTTGGAAGCTTCCACGCCGCGCTTGGCGCGCTGCATCGAACCGTGAGAGCTTCCTGCAGAGATCCATTCGGTTTTCAAAGCTAATCAATTGTGCATATAGTTCGCTCACCGTGATTGGCTCTTTTCTGCCCAGAACGGTTGTAACCACCGGATTGTAATCAATGTCCAGACCATTGAGGATATAAGACACAAGCTCTTCATCATCAATCGGTTTGCGGCCGCCGCCATCTCGTCACCATACGCCTTCATCTTGCCAAGTATTCGTGCATTGTGAGACCCTTTTGAGCCGAGAGGGCCATGCGTGTGTTGATCACTCGCGCCGAGTCCGCGAAGAGAACATGTCTTCTATCGCCTTCCACACCTCCGTTGCGCTTGTCATCGCAGCAACATGCGTGAGGATCTCCCTTGATAGGGTGGAGAAGAGATAGCCCAGAACTTGCTGATCAAGGGCTAGCCACTTTGCAAATTCAGGATTTGGCTCTTCTACGGCTTTGTCTCCAGTCTTGACGATGATCTTCGACGGCGGTGCCGCTGTGGTTCCGTCTAGGAAGCCAGTAAGTTGAGCACCTCTCACGGCGGGAAGGACTTGCGCTTTCCAGAGCATGTAATTGCTCTTTGTCAACTTCTTCGTGATTGGATGGCCAAGTGAAGAACTCAAGGCCATGGCCGTCGTAAACGAAGAAGCGCTCGCCATAGATGAGATCTAGAGGATTGGCTCTGATACCATGAAGAAAGTTTCAATGGTTGGGAAGCGTTCTCACCTCCCGTAGGAGGCCGCGTAGATGTATATATCTCAGCCAGGAATAGCACTGGCGTTGCGTTTACAATTGAAACATACCCGGATTGCCTTTCTTTGTTAGACCGTATCTAAACCGCTATCTTTAGTTAGCACTCCTAAGCAAATACGATACAAGGGATAGCAACTAACTATGGACTCTAAACAGAAGGCAACCACCGGATATGCAGAGGAGTCGGTTACAAATATACTCTTTCTAACACTGTCACCGTCACTAGATGGGCAAGAGTATTCTGAGGAGGAAGAAACATTGGAGCAAAAATCCTCCACCTTGGAGACGTGAATGATCAGGTTGTAAGGGCCCTCTTCTCTCGAAAGAGCAATAGCAAGTGGCCAAAGATTGGATCAGAGGGGTCAGGGTTTTCTTCTTTCGGCTCCGCAATGAGCAATGAGGCTTGTTTGAGGTTGGAGTTTGGGTCGGCCGTCCAGACGTCAAGCATGAAGTTGGCCATGTCTTGGCGGTTCGCCGTGTCAGTGTGGAGCCGTTCAATCCAACACGACGATGAAAGCAGAGCTGAGGCTGTGTGCTAATCCCAAGCATGAGCAGGCAATCCCTCAATGTCAAGGGACACCCTGAACAGAAAGGAGACACTGGAAGCTTGAGCTTCCCTAGTCCATGGCTTGAGAAAGAGCGTGACTTGGGAGAAATCAAGTGTGCAACGCCGAGCTACTTGGTTTCTTAGCTCGTCTATTGCAAACGCGATGAGGAAGTTCTCAGGCCAAAAGTTGTCCACTGAAAAACCGCAACACGGGGTGCCAGTCTGCTCCTCAATTGCCATGGCTGCCTCTTCCTTACACATAGATAGGGGTAGGGATGGCAATGGTGACCCGATCCCCGACGGTGAAGTCACCTATTAGGGGATGGGTCTGACGAGTTTTATTCCCCGCGGGGATTTTCGTGGGCAAAATACTGTCCCCGTCGGGGATGGCGGGGCCAGGGCCGGGGAAGTGATCCCCGTCCCCGTTAACCGTTAGGGATCACTGACATGTGGGGTCCTCTACACTTCATATAAAAGTCACCCAAAAAACCCTACCCCGCCGCCCCAATCCCTCTCCCAGCGCCGCCAACACCTCCCCGACCGCCCCTACACCCCGCCCCCCAGGCCCCTCCCCGCGCTCTGCCCCCACCACGCCGCCCCCGCCGCCGCGCCCCTCCCCTGCCGCCCCACCGCGCGGCCCCGCCGCCTCCACCGTCGCCTCCCCGCCGCCCCTCTTCCCTTCCCCCTCCCCCCGCCCCCCGCCGCCTCTTCCCATTCCCTTCCCGCGCCTCGCCTCCCCGCCGCCCCCCCGCGCGCCGCCCCCGCCGCCTCCACCGCCGCCTCTTCCCTTCCCGGCGCTCGCCCGCCTCCTCCGCCTCCACCACCGCCCTCCTCCCCGGCGCCCGCCTCCTCCACAGATCTGCGACCGACGACGCCTTACCCACCACGCGGCGCGGCTGCAGCCTCGAGCGGCGCAGATTCATCATGGCGGCGGCGACGCGCGATCCACTCACGGCGGCGGCTCTCTTCCTCACCACGCGCGGCTCCCTTCGGCCCTTCCCACGGTTCCTCTTCTCCACCGAGGCGACGCCACCTTGATCGAGACCGCGACGCCTCCTCCACAGATCTGCGACCGACGACGCCTCCACCGAGCCGAGCTTCATCGCTCCTCCGTACTCAAATACTCAATACTCATCTTCTTCCTTTTGGTATGTGGATGTGATGTCGCATTTCCTTGATAGTATGTGAAATTGTTGGCACCGCAAATTGATAATTGTTGGCACCGATGATAGTTGCACCGCAAATTGATAATTGTGAATATGAGTAATGAGTGTTTATGCTACCTGGGAATGCAATGTCGACATTGCAATGATAGTTGGCGGGGAATTTTGCCCGTCGGCCCCCGGCCCGTCGGAACGGACGGTTCAACTTGGCCCCGAGCCCGGGGCCGGGGTTCGGGGAATTTTAATTTCGCGGGGATCGGGGACGGGGATTAGGTCCCGTCGGGGATGAGCCCCGTTGCCAACCCTAGATAGGGGTGGAAATGAGCCGAGCCGAGCCGGCTCGAGCCAGGCTCGGCCGAGCTTGCCCAGAGCTGCGGCTCGGCTCGTTCAAGAAACGAGCTAAAAGCCCAGCTCGACTTGGCTGAGTTGGCTCGTTTCCTGGCTCGAGCCGGCTCGCAAGCCACACAATATAAGGAAGCTGCAGCTTGAAGGACAGCCACCTACACTATCACCTATTGCACCTTTAGAGCCCTGAATGCCCATGCTTACAGCTGCTGAATTTTTTGTACGGATAATCCATTTTTTATTCAAAATTACAGAAATATACCCGTGGGAAAATTTTTTACAAAAATAGGCTCAAGTCGCCCAATGGGAGGGCGACTGGAGCCTATCGCCCAACCAGAAGCCGATTCTGTTCCTGTCGCTCAACCATTAAGCGACTGCATCCAGTCGCCCTCCCATTGGGCGACTTTAATGCAGTCGCCCAATGGTTGAGCTATAGGTATCAAACCTTCGCAAAAAATAGTGAAAATTGGTGGGGCTATTCTTCATACATCCAAAAGCCTTCAGAAAAAAATTTGAGCAATTTCGGCTACGGGATCAAAAGTTATAGCAGTTTCAATCGAGGCCGAAACGAATTTGAGTCCGTTTCTGAGGGTATTACTTTTGGGCGACTTGAGCCTATTTTTGTAAAAAAATTTCCCGCGAGTATATTTCTGTAATTTCAAATAAAAAATAGATTATCCGTACCAAAAATTCTACAGCTGCTTGTTTTATTGTTATCGGATTAGGAGCTAGATGCAGAATTACAACGCAGCAGTGGTAAAAGTGAACATCCAAACAAAAGGTTAGTTACTGGCCTCAAAATATATTAAATATGAGTAACTGAAATACAACAGAGAATTATTTACAGAATGACTCGACAGATTATGTTGTAACAAGAGGGGGCAAAAAAATTGGCAAGAAAACCAAGTGAAAAGATGGAGTAAGTAATGACAAAGTCAGTTGTCAATAAATTCAAACAAATGAGCATGATATGCATTTGCTCAACATATTACTCAACTGCTTCAAATGGCTCAACTTGGAACATGAATTACCAAGAGGACAACATTTTCACACTGAAACACAGACCATAATCATAAAGTACACTGTTGGCTAGCCGTGCAGTATTGCACGGGTTATGCGGCTAGTTTACAAATGAAAGCTGCTCCCTCAAATTAATGCAGTAATTGAAGTACTTCACCACTAGTACCAATTAGCAACAATGATAACATAATTAAGCAAGCATTAGCCCAATAATACCTATAATTAAGCAAGCAATAACCCAATAATACCTATAATTAACAAAGTCAGCATCGTCAACATGGGCGTCATCGCTGGGGAGGGGATGTAGAGGCAGAGGACGGCGTCGACGGAGGGGCGAGCGGCGGTGGAAGCCAAGTTGAGGGGCGGGCGTCGCGGTGGGAGGGGCGAGCGGCGGTGGGAGGGGCAAGCGGCGTGGCGGGAGGCGCGGGCGGGAGAGAAAGGGGATCGGTAGCTGAATCAGATTGGGATGGCCGGATAGGGATCAGCCAAAGGGTTTGGGACTTAAGGTTACGCGGCTTACGCCGCACGAGATGATCGGATGTCTGGGCTAGGCCAAGGGCGCCGCATGGGCAAGTAGGCGACTGCTGTTGGGCTGGCTGGGCTGCACACATACGAGCCAAACTAGGCTCGCGAGCCAGCTCACGAGTGGCTCGAGCTTGGCTCAATTTTTTGGCGAGCTTGGTGTGGGGCTCGGCTCGACTTGAAAATTCACAAGCCTGAACCAAGCTGGCTCGAGCTCGTCACGAGCTGAGCTGGCTTGCAAGCCTTGAGCTATTTTTCCAGCCTTAGACACAGATGGTCTATTGCCACCAACGTAGGCAACCAGGGTGCATTTGAGGTGGTCCTCCATCTCGACGTGCGATGTCATACGGGGCATGACGCAGACGGCGTGCTCTGGGCAGGCGTCAGGTGGCCAGGGACGGGCCGACGACAGGAAGGTATGTTGAGGGATGAAAACTTCAGTGGACACTTCCAGAGTGGAAGCACGACAGCACGTCGAGCCAGTCATAGTCCCAAGCGAGTCTTCAGTGGACACATACGGCGTGGTAGCATGACGGCACAACGAGCCAGTAGCAGGCCCTGGCGAATCCAATGAACTGGATTGCGGAGACAAAGGCCTGGGAGCAACAGCTGCGGTAACGCACACACGATCCGCTGGCAGGCCACAGCCTAGGTGCCCTTCACGATACGTAGATGGCGGCCTTGCTACGCTTTGGCACCTTACGGCAGGCTCCAAGGGCACTTGCAGTCCTTGAGGTGATGGCCAAAAGCTCGACAGCGCCTGCACCTTGTGGGATTCCTGCAATCTACCTTGACATGATCGACCGCCAAGCAGTTCCAACAATGCCTGGCCAAGTCAGTAGGTACCTCGCTCCTCAGCTGAGCCAGTGCTGACAGTCGTTGGTCGACGCGCCTCTAATGGCGCTTGGTCTTCACAATGCGCCAGCCATCATTGACTTGCAGCCGCGCTTGTAGCCTACCAGCTAGACGCGGCTGGGGGGAGGGGTGCCGAGCAGGGACACCAGAGGGGGCGTAGCACTGAGCAGGGACACTGTTGGGGGCGCCGCCGGAGACGCACTTGCCAAGCCAGGGTGTCAGGCTGGAAGGTAGTAAACCCAGGTTCAGAAGAAGGTTCATCAGAAGGAGATGCTAGTTGTTGAGATGGAAGGTCTAGATTTCTTCATACCCTTTCGTTAAGTACTATCGGGTGGCTGACAATCGTCTCCGTTACTATTTACTGTAATTGCCGTTACTATTCACCGTCGAGCCTGAATTCCTACCAATGTAGTCAGCTGGTATCACGTGGGAGGATGCGTACTCGATATAAGCATTCCTCGGTGTACTTTTTGTTTTTATCGATGAAATGAAACCCTAGTTCTATCTACTTTTCCTTTGTTCATTTGTCTTGCTTTTCCTTGCTTATTTCTGACTGCGATTTCTCGATTCTGAAATCGATTTTGTGTGATCCCAATTCCCTCGGGGTCTGACACAGGGCCCTTCGCGGCCAAAGCCGTCGGCGCCGTTGCACTGCCCACGACCACCGCTAGGTAGGAGGAGGCCAGCCTTGCTTTGGCTCCTAAAGTAGGGCTACCGGAGGGGCTTAGATCCAGCCACCTCTCGCCCTTGCCACGCCCAACGGGGTGGCCAGATGCATACCGGGTGAAGTCATCTAAGAAGGCACGGGGAGGGGAGGGTGGGGAGGCGATTTGTGGCCAGCGCCAGTGGGGAGGGATGGGGAAGCTCTTCTAGGCTTCTGCCTTGCTCCAAACATGTTGAAACCTAAAGTTGTAAATCTGTTGTGTCTGGCATTAGCAAGAAGTCCAATCAAGTATGTTGATCAGAAGACGTCAGATAATGCTTTGGAGAAAGTTGAATGCAATTTCAAGTATTCGTAAAAGACATGTAATTCATCTGTGTTCTTTGTATTGTACAAATACATAATTAAAAGAAAAGCCTCCAACTCAGAAGGACAACTTCTTCAAACAATTCCAGGAGATTAATGTTATGTAGACCACTTTGAAACAAAGCATTGCTTATACCCAAAAATGAAAAGAGGAAGATTGCAGAATGGTGTAAAATGACAAGATAATAAACTGCTGTACATGGCCAAAAACGCACTCAACAGCATATTAAACCTTCTAGCATGAAGGGAAAATTCATAGCAAGCCCATGGGAAAACAAATTTTAGCTTTGTGGCGTGTACTATCAGTGTGTAACGAAATCAGGCTGCTTACAAAACTACTTTACTTAGGTTTAAGCACATTTTTGAATAGTTTTGCCTACTACTACAAAGCTAATGACAAAATCTTTCATGCTTTGTTATGCTTTATTTTTTTTCTCATTGCTTTATTCAACATTGCTTTCAATTATATTGGATTCATGATGAGTTGCACTCACCCGTCATGTTGCATATCTGAAAATGCATAGCAAGTAGCAACTTCAAAAATAACATCAGGATGATACATAGCCAAAAGCAACATAAAGTTCATCCAAGGGAATAAGAAAAATACATTATACATATTTAACACAAAAGGTTAGAAATCAAATATATGCAATATATATTGCACATGAACATGATACGACTGCAAGCTGACACAAGATTTAAGGTAACAAGTTGAAGTTGTAAACACCGTATTATCGATGTCCATGAAGTGGAACATAAGTTAATTGACATGGGTGCTAGTGCTGACCATCTGCTGATTCAGTACCATCTAGCCACAGGATCGTTGTGAAAGGCCCAGCAATGAGAAGCGATATAAGTAAATTAGACAGAAACAAGAAAGCAAATGTAGTAATACTCATGAAACCAAATTGAGAAGAAAGGAACATTATGACAATAGAAGTTTTGCATTCCCAGAGTATTGGAGAATCTTGGGGGTCTCATCGAGAAGTCGAGACCAAATTGGGCAGGCTGCAAGAGAAAATACGACACAGTGCTCCTCGCAAGATCACTGCTGGAGTAAATCACTAGTCATTTGTACTAGCTAGTTGTGTAATGAATTTGAAATGGCACCTCCACTCCACTAGGGTTAACAATTTCAGTTGGGAAAAAATTTTGGAGGGTAGAGAAATTACCGAAATCAATGAAATTTAGGTAATTTTGATTTGGATTTCATTCAAATTTCGGTAATTTGAATTTGAATTTTGATGAAACTTTAGAATTTTAAGAAAATGGTTATCAAAGATGGTAGAGATGAGCTAGATATTGGATATATATGAAATAGAGATGAAAATATAGATGAAACTTGCTCTAATATTTGAAGTTCATCTCAAGATTTGAATTTGAACTCAAATTCCGGTCTTACAAAATAATTTCAGAGGGGACCGAAATTACTGAAATTTCACCGAAATTGTTAACCCTGCACTCCACTCAACTCTCTATATATCAGATGAAGCATCTGAAGGATGCTGCCATTGCACAGTCAAAAAGGTCAGCAAAGCTATGATGAATGATGGCGCCTTAAAGTCGAAGCACGCTCTACATTACAAACAGCTAAACTTACTACTAACAGCAGTACTTCTCAAAACCACCCTCACAATTTAGAATCCCTTCCCTTTTTATGCACCCGCACTAAGTATCTACATCTAGAACAAAGCAACCGTGCTAATCTCACTTGGAATTGCGAGTCATTACCGATCGGTAGCAGCCGCGACAAGCGAAGCGATAGGAGGAGAACACGAAGAGAGCATCAACGTCACAAAGTGGAGGGTGGGTGTGGAGCAAAGCAAGGGGACCCGGACCTTGCGTGGGTGTCGGAGCCGGCAAGCGCGGCGGCGGCTTCGGACGCGATCCACGGTGCCTCCGAGCACCCCGGGCGCCGGCGAGACGAGCCAGAGGAAGCAGCAACCGCCAACCTGCCGCCGCTGCGCGAGTCGGCGTCGAGCCGCTCCGGCATCTCTCCGTTGGGCTGGGCCAGGCGCGTAGCTTCGTCTCCACCTAAGCCCATGACCTCCGCTTGCGGATTCAACTAGGCCTTAGAGCAACTCCAGCAGGAGCTCTCAAATCAGAGCCCCTACTTTTGATTTGAGGCTCCACTACTTTGAGCGCTGTTTTTGAGTTGAACTCCGTGAAGCCCTCAAATCAGGGCCTCAAATTCATTGCAATCGAGAATGACATGTAGGACACACTCCTCACCTCCACTGTCTCTCCACCCGCGCCTCCTCCTCTCTCTCCGCCGCGCGCCTCCTCTCCTCCACCCGCGCCTCCTCTCCTCTCGGCCGCGCCGCCACCTCCTCTCTCCTCCCCGCGCCTCCTCCTCTCCTCTCCGCCGCGCTCCTCCTCTCCTCCACCCGCGCCTCCTCCTCCTCTCGGCCGCCGCCGCGCACCTCCTCTCCTCCACCCGCGCCTCCTCCTCTCCTCTCCGCCACCGCGCACCTCCTCTCCTCCACCCGTCTCCTCCACCCGCGCCTCCTCCTCTCCTCTCGGCCGCCACCGCGCACCTCCTCTCCTCCACCCGTCTCCTCCACCCGCGCCTCCTCCTCTCCTCTCCGCCGCCGCGCACCTCCTCTCCTCCACCCGCGCCTCCTCCTCTCCTCTCGGCCGCCGCTGCGCACCTCCTCTCCTCCACCCGTCTCCTCCACCCGCGCCTCCTCCTCTCCTCTCCGCCGCCGCGCTCCTCCTCTCCTCCACCCGCACCTCCTCCTCTCCTCTCGGCCGCCGCCGCGCACCTCCTCTCCTCCACCCGTCTCCTCCACCCGCGCCTCCTCCTCTCCTCTCCGCCGCCGCGCTCCTCCACCCGCGCCTCCTCCTCTCCTCTCAGCCGCCGCGCCTCCTTCTCTCCTCCACCCGTGCCCACCGCTCGGCGCCGCCACTCTCCACCTTCTCCGGCCGCCACGCCTCCGGATCCTCCTCCGCGCCACCACTTCTCGCGGACGGCACCACCATGGCCAGGCGCGCGGCAGAGGCATCGGCGCGGCGACGAGCGAGCGCCGGCGGAGGCGTCGGCGCAGCGGAGGTCTGGCGAGGCGCGGGCGGAGGAGCGAGAGCGGAGGAGGCGGGGTGAGCGGCCGGGAGGTGGGCGAGGATTTTTCACCGAGGCGGGAAAAAACAGAAGAATGAGAGCCAGAGTAGGGGGCCCCTGGGAATGAGGGCTGGAGGGGGGATTTGAGGGCCTCCTCAAATTTGAGGGCTCTAGTAGGGGCTCTGCTGGAGTGCTGTTTTGCCTCAAGCCTTCAAATATGAGGTTTGAGGGCTCAAGTAGGGGCCCTGCTGGAGTTGCTCTTACGGGCAAATTCGTTTCGGGCCTAGTGACGCGGCAGCCACCAACAAGCGAACCCACTAATCCGGCCCAACGAGCACCAGAAGTACTCGCGGTCGAAATCTGGACACATGTGGACCTCTAAACACCCGAAAATTCCGTTTTTGGCCCCTAAACCAAAAAAAATTCCGTTTCTGGACCCCTTCCGACCGCGCGTTTCGCGAGATGGCGCCACGTGTCCCGGCCGGCCGCGCGCCGCCCACCCACGCGACCGCGCTCTCGATCGCCGCCCGCGCGCGCCGCCGCGCCAAGCGCCGCGCGCCGCGCGCGGCGCGCGCGCCGCGAGCCGCGCGTCAGACACGTGGCACCGGCTTCGCGAACGCGGTCGGGAGGGTCCAGAAACGGAATTTTTTTGATTTAGGGGCCAAAAGTGGAATTTCGGGTGTTTAGGGGTCCAAATGTGTCCAGATTTCCTCGCGGTCGTAGTCGCCTTGTCCTGAAAGCAACCATGAATTTAGGGAGCGGCAAGGGAACGCTACCGTTGGTTGGGATAGCCTCTCTCTTTCCTTTCCTTTCCTCTCCTTTCGCACTCTCTTTCCTTTCCTCTAGTTTCCTCCATCGACAAGCTCTCCCTTCCCTCCCTTACTGCTCTGCCTTTCCTCCCTCTCTCTTCTCCAACACCGACACAGCTCCGCACCCCTTCTGTCTCTCCCCACCTCTGCTCCACAACCAGTAGCTGACGAAGATCTCGCTGCACCATCGTTCCTATCCCTCTACCCAACCTAATATCCAGTATACTGCCTCGCCATGCCTCCCTCCGCCACCACCAACCGTCAGACTACCACCTCTCCAGCCTCACTCTACAGGGGGAGGGGTGAAGCCATCAGCGACGGTTGTGCCCCTCTATCGACGTGAAAGAGAGCGTGACAGAGTGGCGGCCAAGAGAGTGTTGGGATTTTTATGTGGCTTTCAATATTTATTGTGGTTATTGTCTATTTAACTCAATATAGAATTATTTATATTATTGATGCAAGTGATAAAAAAATAATTCGATGCAAAATTTAATTTGAGAAATTAGTACTCAAGGTGTCGAGAACAGCTGTGCTGAAATATGGTAGACATATTTATTGAAATCGAGTCTATTAGAATTTAATATGCATGTATATATATTTAAGTGGGAGGATTTTGGTATTTGTGAAGCATGTATAATAGGTAAGATGACTCATGCGCCTTTTTTCAAGGCGAAAAAATCTAATAAACCTCTTGCTATTATTTATTCTGATATTTGTGGTGAGATATCTATTCCCACTAGAGGTCAAAAGATTTATTTTATCACATTTATTGATGATTATTCTAGATTTGGTTATATGTATCTTCTTAAACATATGCCAGAAGGATTTTATGTATTCAAGATATTTAAAATTGAAGTGGAAAATCAATTGAATACAAAGATCACAGTTTTGCGAACTGATTGTGGAGAAAATACACTTAGGAACATTAAACGATTTTTGTAAAAAGTGTGAAATTATTCATCATTATATCATACCTTACAATCCGCAACAAAATGGTGTTGATGAGCAGAGAAATAGAACACTTCTAGGTATAGTTAGGTCTATGATGGCTTATTTAGACCTTCCTTTATCTTTTAGGGTGAAATTTTACATATTATTGTTTATTTATTAAATTGTTCACTATTTAAGGCTGTAATAGTCACTTCTTATGAGTTGTGGACTGGAATGAAACCATCACTTCGCCGCTTAGCTATTTGGGGTTGTAATGTGTAAATTAGAGTGCCAGATCAAAACCGTACAAAATTATAGCCTAAAATCACGTCAAGAATTTTTATTGGTTATTCTTTGTAATCAACAGGGTACAGGTTTTATGATCCAAAAAAGGATAATTGGTGGATAGCAAGGATGCAATATTTTTAGATCAAAAAATACCTCGACGTGCTAACTAGGAAAGGGTGGAATTATTGGCAACTTCACCAAAAACACAGATAGATACATTTGGAATTAATTCTCAACTGAAGTAGGTTCAGCTCTTGAAGAAAATACAAATCAAATTCCCAACACTAACATTCTTAGGAGAAGTGGGAAGAATTTAAGTACACCTCATTATCTAGATGATTACTATTTGTTCTTAGGGGAAGTTTACTCTAAAATTTCAGATTTAGAGGAAGAATCAAAGACTTATAAAGAAGCAATAAACATCTCACAATCAAAACTATAGGTGGAAACAATACAGGAAGAATTAAACTTGATAAAAAAGAATAAAGTTTGAGAATTTGTTGATCTACCAAACAATCATAAGCCCATAGGATGTAAATGGATTTTAAAAAGGAAATTGAATGCAACAATTTTACTGAGAAAATATAAGGCTAGACTTGTTGCTAAAGACTTTACTCAAAGGGAATGTATTGACTTTATGGAAACTTTTTCTCTTATTGCTAAATTTACTTTAATTTGTATTATTAGTGTTTTGATGGCTTATTATGATCTTGAATTCCACCAAATGAATGTTAAAACTGTTTTTCTTAATAATCTTTTGGAGGAGGAAATATAAGGTGGATTCTTTTGAGTTTATGGCTTGGTTTTCTACAGTAACTAGCTTTTAATCGGATTATTTTTTAAGATAGGGTCAATAAGTCGATTGTAGTAGATACTGTTTCGACTTCATCTATATGGCCAAAATCGTACGCGGGTATCTCTCTCCATACTCTCTTGCGAACAGTTAAAATTAAAAAATTTAAGCCAAAAATCACAGCCCAAAAGAATCGACCCATATATGATACAGCTGGAAGGTTTTAGAGAAAATGGAAAAGTTTTGTCTTGTTGTCTTTATATGTTGATGATATTCTCATTATTTCTAATGATAAAAATATATTGAAAGAAGTGAAAGCTTGGTTGTTTTCTAAATTTAATATGAAAGATATGAAAAAAGCTTCCTATATTTTAGGAGTTGAAATACATAGAGATCGAAATAAAAGGATTCTTGGACTGTCCCAAAAGGCATACATTCACAATATTTTAAAATGATTTTCTATGAAAAACAACAAACATATTAATACACCTATTATGAAGGGAACTAAACTCGGTGAGAAATTTTATACAAACACTCCTGAGGAAAAAAAACTAGAATGAATAAATTTCCTTATTCTTTAGCTTTAGGATGTCTTATATATGTTGTGTTATTCGCCCGACATGTCCTTAGCCATACCATTGGAATTCTTAGTAGATATTAAAAGAATCCTTGGGAAGAATACTGAAAACAAATCAAATATATACGACGTTATGTCAAAAGAACTATGGATTACTCAAATCTGTATTCATAGTAAAGGAAGGTATCACTATATTCGTGATGTAATAACTAGACTTAAGTCTATTTGTTTAGTTTATTTGTCTAGCGTTGATATGGTTGCAGATCTACTGACTAAGCTAGTTAGTTTGAAATTATTTTCTAAGCATGCTAAAGATATGAGATTTCAGTTTATTGATTGAAATATTTCAGCCAAGTGAGAGATATTGGGATTTTTATGTGGCTTTCAATATTTATTGTGGTTATTGTTTGT
Organism: Dendrocalamus sinicus; assembly: GCA_036346575.1. Lineage (NCBI taxonomy): Eukaryota > Viridiplantae > Streptophyta > Magnoliopsida > Poales > Poaceae > Dendrocalamus > Dendrocalamus sinicus. Next base: position 4,262,139 of record CM070653.1, on the reverse strand, counting down.
TTAACTCAATGTGAAATTATTTGTATTATTGATGCAAGTGATAGGGAATAATTTGATGCAGAATTTAACTCGAAGAATTAATACTTGAAGTGGCAACGACGACTGTGCTAGAATATGGTAGATATATTTATTGAGATTGAGTCTACTGGAAGTTAATATGCATGTATATGTTTAACCTAGGTACAACACAGAGCGGAATAGTTAGATTTGTTTTGCAGGATCGACTCTGTAGGCTATTGACCCACATAATCAGATTAGAATTGATCTTGTAAACAATCTGATTATGACGCATGACTCACACATGTGTACTAGAGACTAATATGTTTTAGACACATAAAACTGATATGTCTAATCGTGGTTGGTGATATGATTAAGGAGTCTTACGGTGTACTGAAAACAGGTGGATCACTTTGTAACACCTAGAAGTAAAGTCTATAAATATATTCATATTCTCTAGCCTCATAATACATTGTGAGTGGTACTACGGAAAAGGTAGAGAAATAAAAGATATACCGGATAGCCTCTATAAAATCAATCTATGGTTTGGAAAAACCCAACTAAGATGATGTTATACCGTTTGAGGTATAAGTTTTTTTAGTTTTTTCTCTTTATTTATTTATGGAAAATGCTACTATTCATATGTACGGAGGAACGGATAAAAATCGGACGGTTGCAACATTTCTCGCTCCATTTATGCAATACTTCTTAGATATATATGTAACAAAAAAAAGAAACAATGAAAGTACTCCCATCATTAGCTCCGATGCAACATTTTTCATCCATGTATACAACATTGTCAGCTATGTATGCAACAAAAAACAAAGAACGATGAGGGTAGTCCCAGTGTACGCTCTGATACAACATTTCTCGGTTATGTATACAACAAAAATGTTTGATAAAAATCTCAATGTTACCTTGCTGTTGCCAATTGCTGCATGCACATAATAAAAAATGTTATAAAAACAACTATTTTTTTGCTGTATAGATAACTGATAAATGTTGCATAGATTGGTAACAAATATTACTGAACGCTAGCAATGGCCTTTATTTATTTTTAGGTCCTGCTCATTTTGGTTTGAACTTTTGATTTCTAGCTTATTTTTCACTATTCATAAATTTCGTCTTTTTCTGGTATTTTGGTTTTTTTGAACTTTTTTACCGGTTCTTTTTTCTTGTATTCGTTTACATTGTCCATGATGGGCTAACTTATTTTTTATTTTTAAATCTTTTAAATTTAGTTACACCAAATAAGTCATCATCAATTACAATATAATTTTCATCTGTTACAATACAATTTCAACCATAAACTAACCTTTTTTCAACCCAACCGATCGACTTTAAGAATTTTTTGTACAGATAATCCATTTTTTATTCGAAAATACACAAATATACCCGCGGGAAAATTTTTTACAAAAATAGGCTTCAGTCGCCCCCATTGGGCGACTGCCACCTTTTGCCCAACCAGGCGGCGACATTTAGGGAATGTGGGAATGGTTGAGCGAATCAATGGTATCGCCTAAGTGTTGGGCGACTTATTGTAGTCGCTGTACGGTTGGGCGACTGGAATTCCAGTCGCCCAACGGTACTTTATTCCATCGCAGTCGGCCGCCCACTACCACCTACCACTGTTTGCCCTCATTCTGCGCACAGAGAAGAAACGAGAGAAGAAGAGAAGAGGAAGAAGGGGCACTCATTGTGCGAGAGAAGAAGAGGAGAGGAGAAAGGGGCACTCATTGTGCGAGAGAAGAAGAGGAGAGGAGGAAGGGGAAGAAAAGGAGGGGTAGAAGAGAGGGAGGAGGGGAAGAACAGGAGGGGAGAAGAGAAGGAGAGGAGGACAGGGTTGGAGGAGGAGGAGGTGAGGGAGGAAGGAAGAGTAGAAGCTATTCCATCCATTTGGATCCAGGTATTTTTTTATTACGTTGTATTTGCACTATTATTTAGATGAAATATTGGTGTTAGTAAAAATTGTAGATTTAGAAAATGTAGTACAATTTTAGTATGGAAATATTAGTGTCAAAAAGTTGTAGTATACATTTTGTAGTATGGAACATTTTGTAGTATAGAAATATTAGCACCCTTTTTAGTATGGAAAGTGTAGTTTAGTGTTGTACGATGTTATTTGACATGTCGTAAATTTCAATCATACATGCAGGCCTACATCATCAATGGCCACTACAACATTGAGAGTGTATTATGGTGCTGAAATTATTCGTGAAGGTCCGAATGGTGTGGATTTGAGCGATTTTTCGCAAGTAACTCTCGTACTTTCGGATGATGAGAATGCTTGAATGACAGATGTGCAGCATTGGCTGACCTAGAGTTTGTCATTGGACCTCGAGGTGTGCAGCGTTGTTGTGCAAGGGCTTTGGAGCCGGTCTCCCACGGACATCAGATGGGAGTTGAAGACATTGATGCACTCTGCTTCGTGGAAGGGCTTTGTGCAAGGGTGCCGGCGCCGTGGATACGAGTGTGTCCTGCTTGTGCAACCGTGCTCACTACAAGCAGCTGCGCAAGCTCGTGCGTCCGCCTATGCTGCTTCGGGAGGTGCTAGTAGCTTGGGTGGGCCGCACGTTGGCGGAGCCGATGAAGTTGCTCGTGATGAAGGCAATGCGGTACATGGAGGAGAGTTGCAGCCGTCAAGCTATAGAGAGGGAACTGGGCAAGGCGATGCAGTACATGGAAGAGAGTTACAGCCGTCAAGCTATAGAGAGGGAACTGGGCAAGCTGATGAAGGAGAGCATAATGAGTATATCGTGCAGCAAATGGAATCTGATGACTAGAGGGCATGGGATGAAGAGCAAGCTGTAGAGAACGAGGAGGAGGACAATTCCGATGATGAAGAAGTTCCTATCCCCTAGGAATGGAATCGGTTTAATGCGGAGGGTGTTTCCGCACATGATGAGTATGAATCACCATGGGAGTATCATGAGACAGAGGTTCGATTGCATGCTATGTTTGCTGACAAGGAAGCACTGCAGGATGCCATCAAGCTTTGGGCCCCTTTCAATGCAGCGGACATTTCGCGTCGTCAAATCAAGCCAGGAGCAGTACACTGTGAAGTGCGAGCAGGCTAGTTGTCCTTGGAGGGTGCACGCACGTAGACCCAAGTATGAGACTCATTGGATTATTTCCAAGGTGGAGCCGCACTCCTGCATTCTAAACACTGTCTTGGCAAGGCATCGTAACCTGACGTCCGGATTTATAGCCAATTTGATGTATGGGGAGATAGTGGAGAAGAAAGATATTGCAGCCACGCATATTGTGGTAGCTATCGAGAATAAATTCAAGTATAAGATTAGCTTCGCGAAGGCGTGGCGTGCAAAGCAAAAGGCGTTGGAAAAATGTTTTGACACTTTCGAGGCGGCGTACGACAACCTTCCTCGTATGCTTAAGGTGTTGCAGCAAAGGAACTCGGGCACGTACATCGCCGTGCACGACAAGTCGTCCATAAGTCCACCGGGATTTGCAGTGTTACAGAGAGCATTGTTTGCATTTGATGCTAGCATTGAAGCATTCAGGCACATGCTGCTAGTGATCTCAGTAGATGGGACCTTCTTGACAGGCAAATACAAAGGGCAGCTCCTGACGGCCATAGGCGTTGACGGTAACAATCAAATACTGCCGCTGGCCATTGCATTTGTGGAGAGTGAGAATTATGAGAGCTGGCTGTGGTTTCTCAGACATGTGAAGGCTGGAGTTGTAGGCACCCGTCCTGGTGTGTGCGTAATCTATGATCGCCACGCCGGTATTATAAAGCGTCTGAAAACTTCAAGAAGACCACGAGAGACCTTTCATTGGCGGACATGAGGAACCGGTGTTGCGATGCGTCACTTAGGGGCAAACTTTTTCAAGCAATTCCCGAAACAATCTTTGATGAAGCTATTCAAGAGGTTGGCTAGGCAGAACCAGCAGAGGAAATTTAATGCTTTATGGGGGTTGTTGGATGAGCACACCAGGAAGAACGTCAAAGAGAGGAGCAAGGGGCCGGTCACTCCTGGGGCGGCATAACTGCAATGCTTGCCAGCAATCGATGAGCCTAACCGAAGTGGTCTAAGAAGGAGGAGCTCACGTAACATCAAGTACTTCTCGTAGTGGATCGAGGGGGAACCATTGGAGAAGTGGTCGCTGTTGCACGACACGGATGGCGCGAGGTACAGAATAATGATAACTAACCTTGCCGAGGTCTACAATTGGGTTCTCAGGGGTCTCCGTTCTCAGCCCCTTGTCGCCATCGTGGAAGGTGTTCTTCACAGCACAATCCGCTACTTCAGGGAGAGGCACGCGAGTGCCGCACTTCATGCGGCCAATCCCAGAGCCCTGTACTCGTCAAAAATTACTGCGTACATGGAGACGAAGGCACAGAAGGGTCAATTGCACACAGTGCATGTCATGGGCAACAGGGAGCATCGTTTCGAGGTGATACTCCGTGACAGAGTCGGATTTGGGACATCTCGTTCACTTATTACTCACGAGGTATACCTTGGAGATCATGCAAACGAACCTAGTTGCACATGCAACAAGCTTAAGTTGTTAACAAGCCATGCTCTCATGTCCTCACTGCATGCGGGACCATGGGCATGGATCCTTCTAACTTCATGTCCGAGTACTTTTCAAGGAGAGAATACTGCAAGCTTGGTGTGGGGAGCTCCGGGGGTTCAGGGTGGTGGAAAACTTTGCCACTTTGGACACTTCAGCGAGGATCTGGGTTCCGGATATTAACATGATGAAGGGTGGGAAGGGTCGGCGACAGAGCCGACGTATCAGAAATGACATGGATGAATCACAAGCTGGAACATCTGGTGCACGTTGTGGGCGATGCGGTCAGGAGGGGCACACACCTAGACGATGCAATGCATGTCCTGATCAGTAGTTGCAATGCATGCTAAATTTCATGTACCATTTGTAAAACTTGTATGTTACATCCCTTTTCTGTAATGTAGTTGGTGTTGTGCTGGTAGCTTAGTATTGCTTACTTACTAGATGTATTTGCTGTTCGTTAAAATGCGATAGCACCCACATGGAGAACAACACATACAGAACATATGGAAGTACTACAACCAAGAATTTAAATCACGACAACAGGCCCAGCGCCACACCATCAACACAACACGACAACCAAGAACTAAAATACGACACAACCATACCCCTCGTTGTCTATATGCCAAAAGAGCCTCGTGGCACCCACATGGAGAATTGCTGAGGGGGCCGCCTCGGACGTGGCTGGCCGTCGTGGTAGTGGCACGCACATATGCAGCTCGGGTTCATGCAGCAACATGTGGGATCATAAGAGCTTCCTATGTTCACGACCTCCCCGTTGCCCCTCTCGCGTTGAATCTGTTGGCGGAGTTCGTTATTCTCCTCACTGAGAGTCTCGATTCGGTCCTGCAACTCCAAGACTCGATCCCATAATGTATCAACATAACGGCAAATATACCATTCATGAGGAGGGTCGATCCACCGGAAGAAGTCGCATTTCGCCATCTGCGAGAAAGGACGGTAAACATGGAGGGTCCATAAGCAATAATAACAAATGTACTATTACTAATTTGTACCCCGGAGCATTGGCATCGGAAGAAACGGCGCCCGCCATCGAACGGGCCATCCAGGGCCTGCACGACCGCGTACTCATTGTGTCTGCATTTCGGCCATGCTGGTTGAGTACGCCGGCTTGGCATCAGGCGGTAATGTGGACCAAAGATCTCCCTCCTTTCCAAGGGAAGGTCTTCCTTCGGTGACCCAAAATCGACTGGCCCCTCAGCTTCCGATATGGTATTTTCCACCACGAAAGAGATGGTACTTCTTTGCTCGATTTACGGGGTTCTATGTGTACAATGTTATGAGATCCTAACCGTGCTATTTATACCAAACGAGAGGGCAGCTTTGCTCAGAGAGATGACAAAACAGGGCTGCTTTCTGCACCCTTTCTGCACAAGAGAGGGCAGCTTTGCTCAGTGAGATGATAAAAGAGGGCAGCTTTGCGCAGTGACATGAAAAGAGAGGGCAACTTTGCTTAGAGAGATGACAAAATAGGGCTGCTTTCTGCACCCTTTCTGCACAAGAGAGGGCAGCTTTTGCTCAGTGAGATGATAAAAGAGGGCAGCTTTGCGCAGTGACATGACAAGAGAGGGCAGCTTTGCTCAGTGAGATGACAAGAGATGGTAGCTTTGCTTAGAGAGATGACAAAACAGGGCTGTTTTCTGCAGTGAGATGACAAGAGAGGGCAGCTTTGCTCAATGAGATGATAAAAGAGGGCAGCTTTGCGCAGTGACATGACAAGAGAGGGCAGCTTTGCTCAGTGAGATGACAAGAGAGGGCAGCTTTGCGCAGAGAGATGACAAAACAGGGCTGCTATCTGCACAAACATGACAAAAGAGGCCAGCTTTGCTCAGTGACATGACATGACAAAAAGAGGTCAGCTTTGCTCAGTGAGATGACAAAACAGGGCAGCTTTGCTCACTGCTACGACCACGCTGACCAGCTTTACACGTAGGGGTAGAGAGAAAACGGACCCTATAAATTGGTGTGCATTCAATTTCCCAGCAAATATTGCACATCCAAACCCCATACTACACTGCGCTTCCCTTACCCCACCGGGATGGACAAAGGCAAGAAGAAGCAATGGGATAAGATGGCGAAGGATTGGGAGGAGACCCGTGACATAGCACGGTCAGCTGCCGCCCGCGATGAAAAAATAAGGGCTATACAGGCCCGGGTAGAACAAGCCCATCGTGCTACGATGAAAGGTCCCCCCAAAGAGCGCCCGCGTAGCAACAACCCCATCCCGGACGTTCCCACCGAGCGTTCGCCACAACTACCACATGAGGGGGAGACACCTCCCCTTTGTTGGTGCGGGGACGTGTGCAAGTTCTTCAAGTCTAAGCACCGCATCAGTCTAGGTATGCGTTACTGGGGTTGTGCAAACTACTCCAGTGACTACCCCAACCGCCGTTTTGACACCGCAACCTATCGTGCGGCGTGCGACCACATGCACCATTTTCCCCTACCTTTTCTCCTTCACAACACGCACTAACAATATCTCTCTTTTATTTACAGTCTCCGAAGCCCCTATGTGGATACCGCAAATGGATCGATCTTGAGATCCACTCTGCGGACCAATGGACCCTCGACTTCGAGGAGTGGAATGTCACAAAGGAGAAGGAGTTGCTGGAGGAGGAGTGCCGCAAGAACGAGCACACCCTGCGTATACAACGCGAGATGCAAGCTCATCTCGAAGCGTGCACCCGTAGGGAGCGGGAGGATCGCGAGAGGAACGCGAGAGAAAGAGGAAATTGCGGCTAAGGCAAAAGAGGCGCGGAGGAGTTCAACGCCGAGCGGCGAGAGGGAAAGTGGCTCGGTCCACACAGTAGGTGGTAGGAGCAGTTGGGTGGGTTAGTCGTATATCATGCTATATGTTATGCATGTACTAAAATTGTACGCGGCATGTTACTCCGAACTGTATTATGAAGTTTATTTCTATTCACATAAGGTTATTACTGTTCGCATTCAATGATTCAGATAGCAAGTCATTTAACAATATTAACATACCTGTTCTCTTCGTAAACTAATTCTTAGAAACATGAAAATATCACTTACCAATGTATATATCAAACGTTCTACAGTCAATTGTTCTTAAAAAAAATTCCCAAAATTTTTAATGCACCTACAACATACAATAAACATAAACTTTTATTACGACTATACCAAATTTTTTCCAGTTTAAAACTAGAAAATTGACAAAACTCTACAAAATTACGGGGACTGAGTACAGTCACCCATCCATTGGGCGACTGCATGACAGTCGCCCAATGGGAAAGCGACTGATTGTACTCGCTCGAACGTAGAGCGACAGAAATTGTGTCGCCTCCTGGTTGGGCGAAAGGTGGCAGTCGTCCAATGGGGGGGCGAGTGAAGCCTATTTTTATAAAAAAAATTTCCGTGGGTATATTTATGCATTTTTGAATAAAAAATAGATTATATGTACAAAAAATTCTCTGACTTTAAGCCCAACACACCAAACCGCGCGCACAACCCAAAGCGGCACGGCTCAATTGCCTTGTAATTACTCAACCTGACCTCCCGCAAGCGTAAGGAAGCCTCCTCCCGTTCCGTCCCCAACTCCGACCAACCAGTCACGATCGCCATGAACGCGTCGCAGTTCATGGACAAGCAGATCCTCGGCCTCGCGGCGGCGGGCGCGGGCGCCGCATCCTCCGCCCCTCCCTCCGGCGGTGGCGGAGGAGAGCTGTTCGATCTGATGAGCCCCAACCCGCAGGCGGAGGTGGAGAGCCACAACCGCCACGTCCAGCACGGCGGCGGCGGCGCGGACGAGGTGATGCCCAGCTACGACTTCCAGCCCATGCGCCCCGCCGCCACCGCCGCTGCGGCGGCCTCCGCGGCGAACCCTTGGGGATCGCTCGACTCCAAGGCCGCGTCCTCCAACATCAAGGTAATATTATACCTAGCTACCTCCCTGGTGATGGCTCTGCTGATAGATCTGTTCATCCTGCCCCTTCACCGGCGAATCGAACAAACATTTTTTTGTTAAGTTGTTTAGTAATTGGTAGTTAATAGTTAGTAGCTGTGGTAGTGTCGAATTCCATTCCGGGTAAATGAAATTGATGCGGCTGCTCACATGCTACTACTTGATTCAGATAGAGGGGGAAAATAGCCTTTTAGGCTCCGGTGTTTGTGAAAGCTGATGCCTTTTCTGTTCATAATGGGATATACCACTGCGCACGCCTACGGATGTTGTGCAGTTTCCTTATGATTGCTGTGATTGTTGCGATGAGTTGACTGCTGCTATTTGATGATACTATTACCATAGACATGGCCCTGAGCCCCGGACAGCATTTGCGAGTTAACTGGATGTTGATATGGCATTATTTTCTGTGGTTCCTTTTAGGATGGTTTCAGATGCTGCTCTTGCAATGGGCTCTGTGTTCGCAACTTGTTGCTGATTGTTTTTATGCTCTCTGTGATTACTCCTTTTCATAGTCTTATAGGCTGTATATTATGTCTGAAGCATGCATGCGAATGCCATGTTATGTAACTTGGTTAGGTCGAACACCGTGTAGGATGGGTTCAATAGTTTTGTTCAAGGGTTAGACAGAGATAGTTTGGCAGCAGCAAAATGGTATCCTGAAACACTGTGTAGGATGGGTTTGATAATCCCACCCACCTTGTGTGGTCAATCCAGCATATCCATGTTACATGTGTTTGTGCAAAGTTAGCACCTTTTTCCGTTATGTTTTCTGATACTAATATGGCATGCAAATTATTGGCAGCTGATTATTTATTAAAGTGGGCAAAACAGGGATCTCATATATCTATTCGTCCTGTGCTTCTGCAGCTGTACTTGATAATAACCAATCCAGTATATTCTTTTATTCTTGTGATGCATGATTATTATCAATTCATATCACTGCCCTTCTTTTCTCTTTCCTTTTGATATATGTACTTATTATGCTTAACTTCTCTTACCATGCAAAGAGTGCCGGTATATTGGAGCCTCATATGCTAAAGCAAGTTAGTCACGAAGAAGAAAGGAGCAACTTGAATGCAGTCACTATAGCAGATATTGATCGCGCCATGAAGAAATATGCTGATAACTTGCTACATGCACTGGAAGGTGTAAGCTCAAGTCTTTCACAGCTGGAGGGGAGAACACACCATATTGAGAACTCTGTTGGAGAGTTGAAGTTAATAATTAGTAACTACAATGGCAGCACCGATGGAAAACTGAGACAATTTGAGAGCACACTGCGGGAGGTAAGCTTTTGTCCAACTCCTCTATCTGCAAGATAATAGCTTCCCTCCATCCCTCTTCGCCCTGTTCTCTTTTTTTAATGGTAGAGAAAGGACCATGCTATCCTATTGGGATAAGTTATTTTGTGGTTCTGATAATCAAGAAGGGAAACAAGTTGGTTACTACTTAATAACTTATTTTGTGGTTCTTTACCTCATCAGTGTATGCTGCTGCTGTTATTTAATCCTCATCCTATTTTTGAAACTGAAGCATGCGGGCTGTTTTTATTTTTTGTGTGTGTATACAGTAGGAAATACTCATCTCTAAAATTTATTGCTTCTATTCCATCCTGGGCTTATTTCATTGTTAGTGGTTCATAGGTCCCAGATGGGTCACATCATTGTTTATAGTTGCAGTTTCTTTGTCTATTTATGTAGTATATCATTTGACCAATACATAAGTTAACAGTCAGTATGTACCTCATCTGAGTTTCTGCATTATTTTTAACCTTTTGTTTTCTTTCTGCCCCGTTCAGGGGCACGGCGGCATGATGTACGAAGTACGGATAAATTTGTTTCCCCATATTTTCTGGTGTTTCACATACTAGCCCGCTCTATGTTTTCCTTTTTTTGCCTTCAGCATCTGATGGTTGTACATGCATTCACCTGGTGTGCGTAGCCAGTCTTGGGGAATTTTTGTTTTTGTCCTCAAATTGTAATGTAATTGTCTGAAACTTTAAGGGCAACTGCTTGCTTATATTTTTTTTTGTACCATTGTGAGGGTTAGTTCCATGACTAACTTTGTATGCACTACTTGCAGGTTCAAGCAGGTGTTCAGATTTTGCGTGACAAGCAGGAAATTGTTGAAACCCGGATCCAACTTACAAAGCTTCAAGTGTCTAAAGCAGATGATGCTCAATCAGAAAATGCTGGTGCTGAGCAGGCAGATCCACGGCAGCAGCCGACTCCACCCCAGCCAACAATTCAACCACAACATCAAGGCCCTCCACCTTCCCAACCACCGGCACTGCCTGCTCTTCCTGCTCTAAACGCGCCACCAACGCCTCCGCTTCAGAACCAACCTCCACCACAATTCCCAGGTCATTTACCACATTCCCAGGTGCAATCACTCCCACCTGCTCCATCAGTGCCAGCCATACCACAGGAGTCCTACTATCCCCCATCTGCACAGCCAACCGACGCCACACACCAGCAATATCAAGCCCCACCAGCCCCACAGCCGCAGACACCTCCAGTACCACCACAGTGTTATCAAACACCGCCTCAGTATGCTCAATATTCTCAACCTCCCCTGCCTGCAAGTGTTAACCCCTCAACTGCAGTTCCACCCTCGGTGTCCCAGCAGCCAGAAGCAGCAGCACCGTATGGGCCTCCTGCTCAGAGCTATCCACCGAATGTACGCGCACCATCCCCCTATATGCGACCGCCTAGCGGACCTGCTCCTCCATTCTATGGTCCAAACCCTGGCATGCATGAGCCTCCTGCAGTCAGGCCTAACTCCGGGCCACCACCATCCTACAGTACTGGATACAAACCACAGGGTGGAGGCGGTTTCTCCGAGCCATATGGTTACAGTGGGTCTCCATCTCACCGAGGCAACGCCGGAATACAGGGCGGAGCCTCTTCTGGGGGAAGCGGAAACTACGGCAGGCTCCCTACAGCTCAAACACTGCCCCACGCAGCGCCGGTCAGCTCCACTCCAAGCGCCTCCTCTGGCAACGGAGTGCCGATCGACGATGTGGTCGAGAAGGTTGCCACGATGGGGTTCTCAAGGGAGCAAGTTAGGGCGGCCGTGCGCAAGCTGACCGAGAACGGCCAGAACGTTGACCTGAACGTGGTGCTCGACAAGCTGATGAACGACACGGACGCGCAGCCCCAGAGAGGCTGGTTGGGGCGGTAAGCCCAGCTGCTAGCCATGGTCGGCGTTCCCGAGCAGCCTGTGTATATCGTTGAGCAGCCGTGGAACCATTTTGTGCATTCACTTGTACCTATCGGAATTCTTTCATATTGTCAATTTGTCATGGTGTTGAGGAACTACAATCTGGTTAATTTGCTGCTTGAGCTCGTACAGCTGATGTTCTTTAGCTTCTCTTGTTTTTCACCTGTTATTTGTTGGTAACTTGGCATCCATCAGCAGAGTGACTACGTCTATAGGGAGAAAATTGACAATATACCCTCCAACTAGATGGAAATCTAGAATATACCCTCCTTTAGATCCTAATTAAGAAAATGCCCTCCTTTAGAGTGTTTTGTTGAGAAAATGCCCTCTTTATACATTTTCATTAGTTTCTATTGTATTTCTCTTAAAATGACCTATTTACCCCTCATAAACTCATCAAGCTGGGTGTCCAACACCATACATCCCAGGAAAACCAAGAAGCCAAAGTAAAGCTGCAGGTCACCATCATACAGTCAGCTTGCCGGGGAAATTTGATTAGCAGGCTGTTTTATTGAGATGAATGAACTACATTTCTGGGCAAGTAGTCTACCTCAAACATGAAGGTCGCATTAGAGTGGCCAAAGATGGAAGCGGCAAACTGCATCCAGATGAGAATTGAGAGGCCAGAAGAAAGCAAACCTCCAAGGTAGAGGTACTCCCGGTGCTTGGCTACGATAGCAGCAGCGGAGAAACATCCAAATGCAACGGCAGTTCCAACAAATGCTGCCATGAGTATCCTGGAGGCACAAAGGTAATAGAAACTAGACAATGTTTGTCTTAGCTCAAACATGAAGCCCAATCTGAAGAAATTATGTTACAGCCTCACATGCACCTCAAGTTACAAAAATTGATAGTGGCACTGGCACAGACCATCAGGAATATATACAGCTCAGCTCAATCAAAAAATTGATAGTGGCAGTTCAGAATGCCAATATATGATTTGGTTTTGTTTATAGATCACAGGTACGTGAGCTAATAGTTTGAAGCAACATAACCAAAACAATCTGTTCCAGTACAAAGCAAACTAATTTGTTCCACTACAGATTCAATCTCTTGGACTGAAATAGACCATACAAACCAACATAGCCAAAAGGACCTACCAGTTTGCTCCTGGACAGATCATACAAAGCAACACAGCCAAAAGAAACAACATGACATGAGCTAGCAGTTGTCAACCAATCTTGCCCTTTTCTTCTTAGGTGTCATCTTCTTAGCACGAGGTTTTGATGGTCCTGGTACAGCAGGTGCCGGTGTGCTTGTTGATGTCCCTTGTGAGGTGCCTTCACCATCAATTGCTAAAGCTAGCTGCCTGTTAAGATGTCATGAAAAAAAATCAGTGAATTAGTAACTTGAAAGACCACATTCATAGTTTTATAACTTGCACAATTATGAAATTGTATTACCTTCTAGTAACAGGGCCCGGGCTGTTTTGCAGTGATGGTGGCAAAGTGATAAACTCTCTAGGTGGAGTGCCAATAGGGAGATCTCTTTCATGCTGATTGTTACCATTTTTCTTCCTACAAATACCACATTATTAAGTGAAGCAATTAACGGTAGGAAAATGAGAGAAAGAAGATATCAAATACCTCTTCTTAGGACCATTCAAATGGCATCCATCTGATCGATGCCCAAGCTCTCCACATTTTCTACATTGCACTTGTCTTTTAGATGCCCCTGACTTGCTTTTCTCTAGAGCCCCTTGCATCCTATTTTTTTTAGGCCTCCCAGAAGATCTCTTATTTAATGGTGGAAGCAATTTAAAATCCAACATTACTTTAGGCCATTGATTCCTACCAGTAATGGGCTGCACTACCCCTTCATATGCTGCTCTAAATTTAGCAATTGAGTAAAAATTGTGCACAAATGACTCTATGTTTGGTCTCCTTTCTGTTGTGATGAATGCTAAGGCATGTGAACAAGGCTTTCCGGTTGACTGTCATTCACCACAAGTGCATTCATGGTTACTAAGATTCACAACATGCCTATCAACTTCATAGTTGTTATTTACTTCAGTTACCTCAGCAATATCTTGTGAAGATGCTCCAACTTTAAGATGATCCAAATCTCTAGTCTTCACATTTAGCTTTTGTATGATGGCTGAGAGAATTTGACCTTGCAATCTTTCTCCAATCTTTCTTCTCTTGAAGAATAGCTCTCTGATCTTGCCTCTCAACTTGTCAGCAAGTTCAACAACAGGTAAGTCCTTCCGCCCCTTAATCCAATTATTGAAACACTCAGCTAGATTATTGTTAATGTAGTCACACTTGACGTCATTAGAGAACCTGCACCTCATCCAAAGAAATTTATGGTGTCTTTGCAAATAATTCTTGACTTGAGGCATGCTTCAAGTATTTGTCCTATGTGATAGTTAAACTTGTCTTCTCTATATGCTCTTGCAGCTAGCCACATGTGACCAAATACAGGACCATGAAACTTCTTCACAAAATTCTGCATAAGATGCCTATGGCACTCCCTTTGCTCACATAAAGGGAAGACTTTTTGCACCGCATTCTCAAGACCTTTGCATGCATCAGAACATATAGCAAGTGTAGGAGGAGTACCAATTGCTTTCTTCAATTGTTCCATGAACCATGTCCAGATTATTGGTTGTTTGATTCTATAAAGCCAAATGCAACGGAAACATCCAACTATGACCATCTAAAGTTGTGACGGCACTAATTGACCTTTCCATTTTCCAGAAGGTGTGTAGAGTCCACACTCAAGTATGGTCGCAACCATTGAGAAAGCCATCTATACATGGTTCCAAAGCCATGAAAAAGCTATGGAAATAAATCTCTCCATCTACTTTTCTTGTACCAATCTCTACAACACTCTGGGTGACCTCAACTCAATCTCAGCTTTGAATCTATACAAATCCTCAAAACTTTCCTCCCATGTCCCAAAAATTTTATCAATTGCTCTTTGACGACCCGCCCATACGGTATCATATTGCAAAGTGACCTTATGCTCAATTTCTAGTCTTTCTTGGAGTTCTTTGGCACCTAGATTTGGATTTCCCCGCAATGCTTTCACAACTTTATTAGCTACCCAAGATTGTGACCCCATGCTTGTTTTTACTCTACTAGTCGACGAGCAATCATGCTCAAATGGCTTCTTTGTCACCTGCATATGCACAAGACATGCTTAGTAATAAGAACATGTAGCTATACAAATTAGCAAAAAAATAAATTAAGTTAGTACCCTGATGGCTCTCCCATCCTTAGTTTTATGAGCATTAATTTGCCATAAGCACCCTTGCCCCTTACACTTTGCCTTGAACCTGGTTTGATCAGATTTAACAGTGTAAATATCAAATTGGCCCTTGATTGCATATTGCCTCATGGCCATCCTAAAAGCATCCATGGTTGGATATGTATCACCGACATTCATTGTAGGATTCTCTTCATCCATATATTCAAAATCTTCAACAACATTGTCATCAACCTCCATTGATGCAGCGGCTATCTCATTCTCAAGTTCGGGAGGTAAAGGATTGACAACTGGTTCCTTAGACCTTGCCTCCCTCCTCTCATCCTCGGCCCTCAAACCTATGAACTCATACATCGCATCTTCTTCCAAAACAACATCTCTATCGTCATTCTCATCAACGTTAACATTTATCACGAGTTTAGACCAATCAACTATGCCTGGTGATTCGCAAGCAAGCACAAGACTATTAGTGGTACCTTCATCTGTCGCTACAACGGAGCAAATGGCTGGGTGACCAGAAGCACTGCCTGTGCTAGGACCTTGACTACATGAGGTTACCACAGCATTTGGTATATTTTCATCAATGCAAGTCAAAGTCGACCCAACTTGAGGGGGACTGAACTCGAGAGGAGAAAAAACATAAATTTTAGTTAGCGTAGGGACTGAACAGGGACTAAACTGCACTTAATGTTGTAACTATTATGTCTATTTCTTGCATCAAAAGAGTGAACAACATTTTGGTTCTATGTACAATAGTCAGCAGGGGGTGGCTCAAATGGGATCAATGGCTTATCAGAGACATTTTGGCTGAAAACATATTCAAGTGTCTCATGGCACAAAGCAGCATGCATGGAGAAGTCCTAGTCCACTGTGCTATACTGCTATGCAAATTTCATAATACAGTTTGTGCAACAGTCATTATGCATTTGACCACAATGTATCACATATCGATTTTAGCGAGGTTTTCCAACCAATCTGACTAATGTATCAGCATTGTTCATATATCATCACCATTCACCAGTGCTCCCACTTTGCTCAGTTAACTCGTCAGCTAAAATCATGGCCAGGCCACTTGCCGCAACCAATCCGCACCACCGCTGGAATGAATGTAACTACTTTCGTTCCACATTTGCTCCTACCAACATTGACTAAACATACAAGAATAAGAAGAGATATAGGAGTGAGAAGCTTACTCTAGAGGAGTTTCCTTTGGATCCATCCTGCCACTACACCGTCGCCGGAGCAAATCGGGTCGTACCTTGCCTTCTTCTCTTCCTACCGGCAGCTGGAGCAAATCGGCCGCTAGGCCCGCGCCGCCCTGGCTGCGCAACGCATACTGGACGCGCGCGCGCCGGCGCGAGCGCGCGAGCCCGCGCGCGCTCTGGCCGCGCGTGCCGCCCTCGCCGTCGGCCGCCGGACCTCTGCCCTCACCGCGAGCCGCCCTCGCCCCGTCCGGGAAACCCTAGCCCTAATTGCAGAACCTCCGTCGCCCGCGCCGCCCTATCGAGACAGAGAGCCCCCGCGGGTTGAAATGAGAACCGAGACTCTAAAGGGAGGGCAAAATGGTCAACATAATATCAAAATACAGTATAATACGTATTAGTATATTTAAGAAGTACTAAATAGTATAAAGAGAGCATTTTCTCAACAAAACACTCTAAAGGAGAGCATTTTCTCAATTAGGATCTAAAGGAGGGTATATTCTAGATTTCCATCTAGTTGGAGGGTATATTGTCAATTTTCTCACCTCTTCCATTGATGTTCGCCGTTTACGTGTTCTGATGTGCTGGCGTACTTTGCGGTTGTCGCTGTTGTTAGAGCGCGCCACCGTTTGCTCGAGACGACGACGCTTGGTGGAAGCCTTTTTCTCTTTTTTTTTTTGAGTTTTTGGTATTTTTGGTGTTTTTTAAATTCCTGTTTACAAGAATAGCAGTAGCCGCACGAAATTATCAAAAATGTTGCTTATATCGCGGCAGCCCTAGAAGGGTGACACGTGCCTTTTGCTGCACGGCTAGCATACGACAGCGCGAAGGTTGCACGGCTACCATGCATGAGGCAATTAGCTAGGGTTATTAGCGCTATTCTAATCAGTTCGTTTAGGTGCACTGTTTATATGAATGTTTAGATATAGCAAATGAGTTTTAAAAATTATAAAATTTTATGTAGAGTCTTCCGACGCAGCGTACTTGACTGTATAATTTTTTTTATAATTTTATCCATCCTAAATTTCACTGAAGAATTCCTTCAAGTAGATTGATCATAGGAAAATTTTAATGCAGCAAATGAGCTCTAAAAATTATGATTTTTTTTAAAGATCCTTGCGCAGTTAATTTAATTACGTAATTTCTCCAGAGTTTTACATGTTCGAAATTGTCTCAACAATCAAGGGTTTAGGTTTCGGAAAATCGCATTACAGTTTTTCAAAATTATGGTTTCATGATTTTATGTGACTTGGAATGTGAAAAGTTTAGCACGATATGACTACCCTATAATGCCTCGTCGCTTTGGGCAGCCATTTGAGTTAGGGTTTCATAGTTAATTTTTTATTCAATTATACAAGGAATAGACAGCCCAAAACTATTACTTTGCGCGTTATAGAAATCTTTCGTACATGAGTCTTTCAAGTTTTGTCAACCTCACTACTACTACTACAGTACAGAACGACATAAGCATTCAGATCATGTACGAACAGATTAAAGGAGATACGAAAAATATGGTGGGTTGGACTAAGGGCTACTACAAAATTGCCTGATCTACTGCGTGGACCGAGGTCATTTGCCCTTTCAGCCGAGTTCGACGTTGTAGTCCTTGTTGACTACCCTAGACTTAGCGACCCTTTCGTGTTTTCTCTTGCGCTTATCACGAGCATCGTGCTCTCTGCATCTGCATGCCTCCAGATGATCTTACATCTCCTATCGGATACACACGCTATGCTCTTCGTTGCGTCGCTACTCCTCCCTCCTCTCACGGGCCATCTCAACATCCCACTCCTCGCAAGCGAGACGCCGCTGGTTGTGTAGATGGATCTCTTGGTCAATCCATTTGCGGAACACGCATAGCGAATCCAGAGACTAGGGGTAAACTGGAGTGGTAGTTAGTGTATGCTTTCAAAGAGAAATGCAAGGGGAATATACTATAAACTGGCTCTTACCGACTGGCGGTACCGTCCCGTGTCCCAATGCCGATCGAGGTAGTCTTAGGCGTAGTTAGGGCAATCGTAGTAACGCATGGCTAGGCTCAGCCGCTGCTTCGACTTGAAGAATTTGCACGTGTTTCCGTACCAGCAGAGGTGCATCGTTCCCCCTCTGGCAGGTCTTGCGGGGAATGCTTAGTGGGAACGTTGTGGTAGGGGTTGGAGCTATAGGGGACATCATTGTAGGGAGGTGGCATCCTGGTACGAGCGCTTTGCTCATTGTGGGCTGCAACAGCTCTTGCTACTCGGCTAATCTCTTCCCATTGCTTCTCCATCTGAGGGTGGTATTATGGTAGTCTTGTTGCATGAAAGGCTACAGTGGAAGGGGTAGTACTTATACACCGAGCCGTGCACGGTGAACACGACAGAAGTCCAATTGGGTTGATGCAAATTCGTGTTCGTGAGGCAGCGGCCCCGAGGAGGATTCTTACTTCAGCGTGCGTCACATCGCTACGCAAAGGTACCTCGCGGGGTCACATTGGTCTACAACGCTGTCTCGTTAGTTCATGTCACTGCACAAAGCTGCCTCGTTAGGTCATATCGGTCTACAAAGCTGCCTCATTGGGTCATGTCACTGTAGAAAGCTGCTATTTGGGGGAAGCAATCAGCACTGCTACGATCGTGACGACTACTTCGATACTTACTCTCCAAAAAAAACTTAATTATGCCACACTCTCTTAATTCTCAGCGACGAGCGTGAGAACGAGAAGTGAAACGCAGTTGAGATGAGCGATGAGTAACTGCGAGAGCTCGGTATTTATAGCCAAGCGAAAAGGGAACCCACTGCATTGCTGCCGGGAATTCCAGACTCGTTATCGATGCGCACCACTATGAGCAAGGAGGATGGCATGTACAGAGTGATATATGTGCAGACGAGGGAGAGGGCAAGGAGGGACACATAGACGAGACGATATATATGCGAAGGAGGGAAGGTGCAAGGGTGGATAGCAGTGAGGGGGTCACATATGTGCGGAGGAGGGAGGTCAGACACTGGAAAAGATGGCCACCGCACGATGGCCGTGTGGCCTACGAATTAAAAGATGAATTAAATGAGCACCTTATGCCGCTAATTATGATTAAACTAACATGGAAAATTTGGAACGAATAAAATTCTTGAAAAATTACACAATTAAATTAATTGTGCAGGGATCCTTCATATAAAATTTCATAATTTTTGAAGCTCATTTGCTATATTAAAAAATTTCTACAAATATTTTACTTAAATGAATTCTTTAGTGAAATTCAGGATGTATACAATTATTAAAATTTTACACAATCAAGTATACTGCGTCGGGATGCTCCATATAAAATTTTGTAATTTTTAAAACTCATATGCTATATCTAAAACTTTGTAAAAGTAGTTTACCTAAACGCTAATTAGGATTAGAATATCGCTAATGACCCTAACTAATCGCCTCACGTATGGTGGCCGTGTGATGGCCCTCTGCTGCACGGTGACCGTGCGGCCTTCGCGCTACTATACAGTGGCTATACGGTAGAGGCCACATGTCACCCCTCCTTTCGAGGCTGTTGCACGATCACCATGTGTTGAAGCGATATTTTTGCTAATTTTATGTGGTTTCTATTATTTTTATAAATACTGATTCTAGAAACTTCAAAAATATCAAAAACTCCCCTTTTGTGTGAGATGCACAATCAGTGGCGGAACCAGCCGAACGAGAAAGGGGGGGCCAGTCCGGCAGCAGAAGACTGCTAGACCGGAAAATGTATATATATATATATATATATATATATATATATATATATATATATATATATATATATATATAAAATATAATATAAGTATCCAAACAAACATAATTTTTGTTATGCCAACACATAAAGAGAAAAGACGATAAAAACTTACTGTTTTTTTCATTTGAGCCTCACTTTGCGTCTTCATGGCATAGAAATCATCTATAATGTCATCCGTTGTGAATTGTAGTGCAAGTTCTTTCTCGATATAGATTACCAAACAATCTCTCAAAATGCATCTTCCATTTTATTTGAAGCCTTGTCTTGACAAGCTTCATTGCAGAAAAATGCTCGTTCGATGTTGCGGTTGAAACCAGGAAGAGTAAGGACAAGTTGAATTAACCTATAAATTAAAAAGGAAATGCAGCTTGTTATTTCTAAAACAACAAAACGATGAATAGTAGGAATAGGCAAATAGTATACCTGTCAATCAAATAATAGTCCTCTAATTTGTTTGTTTCTACAAGCCGACGACAAAGATCGCCTACACTTGTTAAATTCTGAAACTTTGGATTGGTAGGCACATCAAGCTCATAATGTTGTAATTGACATCTCAATTTAATCATATCTTGCTCTGAAAAGTCAGCGGGATAAAACTTTGAAGCTATAGTACACACAACATCAATCTTGAATGAACTGAAAGAATCTTTAGGATCCAAACTAGTACACAAAATGAGAAGCTCGGTTGCTTGTTCACTGAACCTAGAATTTAGCTCTTGCATTTGCTGATCAATTGCAACTATGAAAACATCATATCTGTAGTGATGCTCAAGCTGTTGTCTCACTACTAGAACGAGATCGAATATAATCGACATAGAACCCATCCATATCTGGAATAGTAATACCTTGTTTACCACAAAAAGTTGTCACTTCTTCGAGAAGTTTGCTCCAACCATGATCTCTTAGATTCTGAATCAATCTTTTGTGGTGGCAACATCATCCATAGCATTTACAATATCTTGAGATTTCTGTTGCAACTTTACGCAAAGAAGATCGTGATTCCCATCAACTCTTTCATTAGATGTAAAATAAATACAAAGTCAAATGTCATCATCAATCTACAACACCAAGACCTTCCCTCGTCTTGAGCGGTACTTCCGGACCTCTAGTATTAGCAATATCTTTAAGTACTAAATAAGTAGCTTTGTATGCTCTCAAAAGGCTACAAACAAAATCATAATGGGAGCTCCATCTAGTGTCACCAGACCTCCTTAATGTTCCAACTTGGTTTGCTCCACTTGCAGTTTCTAAATCACAAAGTTCAATAAGACGTTCCATTTCAGCTACTTGATTAGCATGCAGATCATCATTTCTCTTACTAGAAGAAACAACAGTATTAACAATAAAAGAAAGATGATCAAAAAAGTTTTCAACCTCATATACTTCTTTAGATGCAGCAACAAGAGCTAATTGTAATTGATGAGCAAAGCAATGCACATAATATGCATAAGGGCAATTTTCCCTAAATTTGGCCTGCAGTCCATTCCACTCTCCGCACATGTTACTAGCACCATCATATCCTTGTCCACGAATATTCTGCACATCTAGATTATGATATGATAGGACATAACATAATTCTTGGTGAAGAGTGGCTGATGATGTATCATGAACATGAACAAGATCAAGAAACCTTTCCTGAATGAACCCTTCTTTGTCAACAAAACGAACAACAACTGCCATTTGTTCTCTTTTTGACTCATCCCTAGACTCATCAACAATCAAGCAAAATTTAGAACCCCCAATTTCACGACGAATTGCCGATTGCACTTTTGAAGCCATAACATCCAAAATTTCTTTTTGAATTTTAGGTGAAGTATATTTGGCATTCTGTGGAGCATTATCTAGCACAACTGCATTGACCTCTTCATTATATGAAGATAGAAGTTTCACCATTTCAAGAAAATTACCTTGGTTCTTTGAAGTAGCTGATTCATCATGTCCTCGAAAAGGGCAAGATTGAAATGCTAAATATCGACAAGCATCAATAGATGTCCCAAGACGCAACCTATTCTTCTTGATATCTTCCTTAGTTTGCGTCTCCACCATATGCTCAATATGGCCTGCTGCATTCTTCAAATTTTCATAACACTTCATATTATAATTATGAGCAGATTTACTATCATTTCCCATGTGGATCAAGAATGAACAATTAGCACCATCATTCACTTTTTTCCAATTTTTAAATCCTTTCACTATAAATGTATCAGACCCTGCCTTTCCAGATGGCTTCTTAGAAAATAGAAAGCAAGGAAAACAAAAGACTGCATCTTTTGCGGGAGAATATTCTAACCAAGGAAAAGCATTGAACCAGTGAGATTGAAACCTGCGTGGATGACTTGCTGGACCAGAAGCAGGATATATGTCCATGTGAAACTGATAAGGGCCATGCATAATGTATACTTTGCGAACTTGATCTCTTTCATTAGCAGGATACTCCCAAATTTGCCGGCGTAAGCTCGGATCTCGTTCAACTATCAAAACGCTGGCCTCAGCATTAACCCTCTGAACTTTTGGTGCTAGTTCTCTTGGTGCTTCTTCAGGAGTCCTCTGTTCTCCAGGGTTGGGGGCTTCCTCTTGGACAACAGGTGAATTATTTTGCTCTTGCTCCAATCCATCAGCAGGTATCTTCTTGAAAAAGGAATCAATTGTCCTTTTGGGGGGCATTATTTTCTACCTAAAAATAATGCATAAGCTAATAAACAACGAGCACGGATGATCATTGAAATAGAGCGATTAAAAAATAGAAATCATATCCTATAAAGTATAAACTAATAAACTATTCTTACTTTGCGGCCGCTTGCACTTGGACTTGCGTGTTGCAATTTGCAAACTGTGAAACTGGAGACGCCTGGATGGATGCAGTGATGCAGTGGAGGCCTGGCCTTGCCGCACCGTAGTGCTACTAAATCGCCCTGAGGCCTGAGCACCTGTCCCCTGATGACCTGATCTGCCTGATGGGTGATGGCTCCTGAGGATGGCACTACCGCTGCGCAGGGAAGTGGAACAGTCGAACAGATGCGATTCGAGTAGGCAAGGCGGCGCGCGTGATCGAGTTTCGAGTCTTGACTGCAACGTTTCCTCTGCTGCTAACGCTGATTGCGTGAATCGTGATGGGCTAGACCGCTGTATTCCTGAAATGGGGGTCCAAAAAAATTTGCCGCATGGGGGCCACGGCCCCTGCTGGCCCCCCCCCCCAGTTCCGCCTCTGTGCACAATCATACGTTTGTCGTGTCGATTCGTGATTGGATTTCGGACAAGTTGGTACCCAACATTTGTATACGATCGACACGACGCTAGTAGGGCCTGAGAATGAGATGAGAGCTCCACGCTTCCAGCGTGAGCAGTGGACGCAACCAAAAGCTCAAAAGTTGTGCAAACGTTCGTTTGAAACTGCGGTGAATAGCTTTTTTCTGTATTTTTTAAGATAATAATAGATAAGTAGATATCACGTAAATAATATGCACAGTTTTAAATTTAAAAAAGTCATTAGCAAAAACAGCTTAGAGAAACCGTCTCGATTATTATGGTTTCCAGATATTACACTGCAACAAGCTTCACAGCCAAAAAAAAAAAAGAACAGGCTCGTAGGCCGTAGCCTGTACTACTAGTGCTTGTAACTACACTCCAACAAGCTTGACTGATGTACAGCAGCTGCGGCCAAGCGTGACAGATGTACAGTAGCTCGCGGCCAATAGTGACAGATGTACAGCAGCTCGCGGCGTCCTTTCGTCGAAGCAACGACGACATTTTCGTGGCTTGCAGCTGATGCAACGCATGGAACTCTCGCTGTAGTACCACACTTCTCATCTCCTTATCTTCAGAGCTTGCAGTGCTCTCACCACGACCACATGCATGATTTACGCTTGCAATTTGCAGGAAACAGAACAAGGCTACTACTACTCTACTAGCTAGCAGTGGCTTGAAGGTTTCTCACTTCACCTGCATGAGCTGCATCTGGGCTGTTGTTAATAGGGGTGAAAACGGATCGGATATTTTCCGACCGACCGACCGCCGAATCCGAGTCGGATCGAATTCGGATAGTCATATCGGATAATTATCGGATTCGGAGTCGGATTCGGATAGTTGTTTTCGGATACGGATTCGGATTCGGGAGCGGACTATCCGACGGATACGGATACTATCCGGAATTTTATCGGATAATACCCGGATATAGTTTTCGGATATCCGGCCCATCAGCCCATTAGCAAATCCAAATAAATTCCAACAAATCCAATAAATGCAAATAACACCAAAAAAATTCTAGAAAATGCACAAAAATACTATAAATCTAGGAGAACTTAGGGAAATAACATAAACTATTTTTAGCTTTTAGAAAATAGTTAAAATAAGTTTTTTTGCTCTTGGCTTAAAAATAAAATCTAAAAAAATCCAAATAAATTTCAACAAATCCAATAAAATATGGGATATGATATGGAATGAGTAATATCCGACCGAATTCGATCCCTGTCACTCTGCTACCTGGATTATGTGCTAAAGCGGCTATTTCCATCAAGAAAAAAAGAAGATATGCTAAAAAAGGTTCAGCCATATGAATATATGATATATATCTCTCGGATCCTCATGTTTCATTCACTGGGATCGTTGGTAAGAATCCACCTTTGATTTAGTATTGAGTGTTGATCGACTTTTACTAGTGAAGCTGTACCTTTTGGAATGTAATCATCTGTATTATCCGCCTATATTATCTGTTTCCGAGCCGAATTCGTTATATATCCGTCCCGACGGTACCGTATTCGAAACTCCGAATATTCCGTATTCGTATTCGTATCCGGTCTTACCGTATTCGACTCCGAATCCGAAAAAAAAATATGGATTAGGATACGGTTTAAGCAATATCCGACCGAATCCGATCCGTTTACACCCCTAGTTGTTAAGATGTATGGTAGGCTATATTAGCATAATTTAAAATTTCTACCACGTAAATTAAAAAATTATATGAGTAAAAGATTATTAATTGTTACCACCAGACGCATAGTACATAGGAAGAAGAGTTAATGCATCGCAATTCAATGTAACACACGTCGTTATAGTGGAAGTAGTTGATCTCCGCGAGCCAACAGTCTCCTCGTGATCATCCTAATCAATATCATAGTCGCAGCAGTGTCTTTATCGAAATCCACACATCCAGCAAGGAATGCCGTGTGTTGGTGTGCTAACAATAGCACGCAGACAGAGCCAGTGAGAGGTGGCGGCTAAGGTTTCAATGGGTGTGTATAAGATACATCTCTCAATCCTACGCCTCTCTTAATATAGTCTCTTGGTGGAACCCTACATTAGGGGCCTAACAAGGTGCGAAACCAACTTGGTCTATTAGTAATGGATTCAATTCGAATAGATGTGTCTCAACCTATTAAGTGTGTGATCTTGTAGATTCATATATATTTGGTCGTGGCCTGAAAACTTCTTTCCAGTCCACAAGCCAGTAGCGGTCCCTAACAGAATATATTGACTCCCAAATATACATAACTATCATATCAGACGAAACTATGTAGTGTTCATATACTAATATCTTTGTCTCATGATACCATATCAAACTCAATGCGAGAAGTGTGATATCCTATGATAGCTTGTTTCTTCATTCAAACCTATAGTGAATAAGTCAGTTGTGATTGACTATTCAACCATATTTGGTATGGCCATGCACTTTCTTAATCCAATCATATCAAGGGGCTAGAGATATCGCTCTTATTATATAGGAGGGGCAAATTCCATACTGATCGCTCATATTTCTTCACATATTTTATAGTAAACCCGAAAGTTACCTTTATGACCATCTAGTTAGGGAGTAGCGTTTGGCAAC
Organism: Dendrocalamus sinicus; assembly: GCA_036346575.1. Lineage (NCBI taxonomy): Eukaryota > Viridiplantae > Streptophyta > Magnoliopsida > Poales > Poaceae > Dendrocalamus > Dendrocalamus sinicus. The sequence continues at coordinate 4,236,456 of CM070653.1, read as the reverse complement.
CAGTAATTAAAGGTCCAAGGATTCTACATACACTATGTATGAGATCAACTGATGACACTTAAGAATATAATAATCCCAGCAGTATCTTATGATAGGTCAATTTAACACCATGTTGTCTAATATGTATCCACATTATTAATTTAATAACTGCATATCCATGATGTGTGAAATATGATCATCAATCAATACATGTGCTGATCTATAAATCATAATTGTCATGTGTAATAATATAAGATCAAAGATAATTTAAAATAGTATCAAAATAAGAATAAAGAGTTCCTCAAATAAGTCATAGGGAAGTGCTAAACAGCACTCGAATGTTTTTTTGGACTAGGAACAATCAGATTTTTCTCCCATATATGTACCATCTAAAAGATATGAGTGCTCCGAACCATAAAAAACACTCGAATCTCTCTTCTCCCATGCATGCACCCTCTAAAAAATATAAGTGCTCTGAACTACAAAAAACGCACAAATTCCCATTCTTTCATGTATGCACCTACTCTAAAAAAATATACGTGCTCCAAACCACAAAAAATACTTGCTCTCTAAACACCACCTAAATCATATATTTGTTAGTCAATATGAAAGGTATTTATTAAAAATAACATATTATTTAAAATATTAAGTGATATAACTATCTTCATAATTATCTTTAGGGTATAGCGTTGACAGCTGTGTCCAATGTCGATCCAAAAGTTTGTTGTGGCAAGGTAGCAAAAGGAGATGATCAGATCACCAACGAGGAACCACCTCTTCTCCGTCGTCGCCGGCCGCGTGCATGCGCAACAAACATGTAGCAAAACGCCGGCCGGAATGCATGCATGTGTGCCCGTCCCCGACGGATATCAATCCACCAACCTTCTCCTCCTCGTCAATTCTCACCAGCGGCTGCAGCTAATTAGGATGATGCCTTATTCCAGAAGAAAGTTTGTTGTTGCACGCGCAGCAATGGTCGGGGAAAGGAATCAAGAGCGGGCGGCGGACGGCGGCAAGATGGGCCGCCGGGCGCCGGCCGGTGGGTTCGCAGTGTGGGCTCTTGTGGCGTCCAACCTCGCCTCTATCGCGCTCCTCCTCTACAACTACGTCAACCGGCCTCACGACTCTGTCGCACGATCAGGTGCAAACGGTGTGCGACAGCAGCCGCCGGAGGACGAGAAGAGCAAGGCGACGACGCCGGCGGAGCCGGCCGTCGCTCCGGACGCCGTCATCAACCTCGAGCTGTACGTGCCCACTGCTGTTCTTGCTGTAAGTGCGTCGTTTCCTTAGCTTGTCTCACTTTTGGATTGCATGGCGTGGCTGGCCGGCGTGGCGTCATGCATGCATGCAGCGGCGACCCGACGATGTACGAGGCGTTCTGGCGGGAGGCCGGGGAGCGCGCGGCGGTCGTTATCCCGGGGTGGCGGGCGATGAGCTACTTCTCCGACGCCGGCAGCCTCTGCTGGTTCCTCGAGCCGGAGTTCGAGCGCGAGGTGCGCCGCATCCACCGCCTCGTCGGCAACGCCGCGGTCGACGACTACCACCTCGTCGTCGGCACCGGCGCCACCCAGCTCTTCCAGGCGGTCATGTACGCACTGTCTCCCGCTGACGCCGACCAGCCGGTCGCCGTCGTCTCGCCGGCGCCGTACTACTCGGTAATTGATTAAGATCAGACAAAACAAAACACAATGTTAATTATTGCTGTTACGCGAATGAACCAAGCAAATCGATGAGAAAATTGATTGACATGTTGTGATCGATCTTGGACGCCGTGCTAGTCGTATCCGCCGCAGGCGGACCTCCTGCTCTCGGGGCTCTACCGGTGGGCCGGCGACGCAAACGCCTTCGACGGCGACAACGCCCACATCGAGCTGGTCTGCTCGCCGAACAATCCCGACGGCGCCATCCGCGAGGCCGTCCTGAGCTCTGAGTCCGGCAAGGCGATCCACGATCTGGTGTACTACTGGCCGCAGTACACGCCCATCACCGAGACGGCCGCCCACGACGTCATGTTCTTCACCGTGTCCAAGGTCACCGGCCACGCCGGTTCGAGGGTCGGGTAAGGAGGACTTCGCAGTCTCGTCGCCGGTGCAATCCGCAACAACAGTGTGCATTTCTGATAACGGCGATGGTTTCTTGGGGCAGGTGGGCGCTTGTGAAGGACCACGAGGTGGCGAAGAAGATGGTCTACTTCGTCGGCCGGAGCACCTTCGGCGTGTCAAAGGACTCGCAGCTCCGCGCCGCCAAGATTCTCGGCGTGGTCTCCGACGCCTACGACGAGGTCTCGCCCACGCCGCTCCGCCTCTTCGACTTCGCGCGGCGGCGCATGGCGGGGCGCTGGCACGCTCTGCGCGCCGCCGTGGCGGCCTCCGGCGCCTTCAGCCTCCCAGAAGAGACCTCTGGATACTGCAACTTCACCAAGCAAACAGTGACAGCTTACGCTGGTAATGTAATTGAGTACACTAGCCATTGCTACATCCTAGAAGAGATGCTTGTAATCAAGTCTTCTATCACTCGTTGTCTGAAGCTCTTATTCCCGTTGGATTTGCTTGTGCTCGCAGCGTTCGCGTGGCTGCGCTGCGAGAAGGAAGGCGTGGATGACTGCGCCGGGTTCTTGCGCGGCCACAAGATCATGGCTCGCGGCGGGGAGCAGTTCGGGGGAGACGCGAGGTACGTCAGGCTGAATATGCTGGACAGGGAAAAAGTTTTTGAGATACTGATACAGCGTCTCTCCTCTATAACATGACAAGAGAATGTATGAACTGAGTCAGAACTCAGAACTCATGGAAACAGCATGCATCAAGTGGAATCAAAGAATAAAATGAATGGAGATGATTTAATTTGGTGATCATTTCTTGTACAGATCGATGTGAGTTTCCGCATTTGTTTATGCAGTCTAGACTGAACTTGTCAATGAGTGAAGCAGAAATACCATCATGAACTCTAGGCCTCTGGATGAAGCAATAGTAGATGAAAGGGGTGGATTGTGTTTGATAATGAGTGCACATTTCATCAAGGAACATAGATTGGCACCATTTGAAGGCTTTGGGACCTCATGTGCGTAGGTCTCCTGCGCGTCTTACATTATCAGGGTACCGACACCCCAGGCCGTATAGAAGGACGTGGACATGGAGACAGAGAGGGCCAGGGTGGCGATAGAGGGGGCTGGGGATGCTGTTGGAGGGGTCTAGTACTAATTGTACATTTGTTGTTCCTATACTACTTACATTTCTTACTTACTACGTGATGTTTGCAATACTATTGCGATCTTCGTTGTACTCCATTTTATGATGTTCGTTTGTTCGATTCGTGTTGACGTCTCTAGTTCAATGCACACGACGCACCACTCGAATAGTGCACTCAATTAATAGCAACCGCACCGACGCATAAACCATTCGATTACATGCTTTAGGATATTGAATAATACCGCAGACAATATGGGAGAGTACTATGGTATAACCTTATCCGTGTGTGCCTACTGGTAGCATGTGCCTTGCGCTACCCACATGGAGTGTTGTAGAGGGGTTCACCTCGGACGTGGCTGGCCGTCATTGTAGTGGTACACACATATGCAGTGAGGATTCACGCAGCAACATGTCAGATCATACGAACTTCCTACGTTGATGACCTCCTCGTTGCCCCTCTTGCGCTGCATCTGCTGACGGAGGTCATCGTTCTCTCTTTGAGACTTTCAATCCGCACCTCCAAGACAACGATCGCTCCGACAACATATCGATGCGTCATGTTACTTCCAACTTTGTTATGAAGTCTATTTTAATTCGGACAAGTGTATCACCTCGTCTTTTCACATTCAATTATTCACGTACCAAGTCATCCAACAATATTAACAAACAAGTTCTCTATGTATAAATTCCCGGTTGCATCACAATATCACTTACCTTCGTACTTACCAATCGTTGTTATTTTAATCGTCCTCAAAAAATTTTACAAAATTTCTTGCACTACAACAACATACGACGATCGCAAACTGTTATTGCGAATCTAATAGATTATTTACCATTCATAATCTACAAAAATCATAAATTGATCAACCGATATTGTCTCCCAGCTGTGCAAGAATGGTTTGTTTGCAGTCGTTGAATAGTCGAGCGATTGGAATTATAGTCGCCGAGTCATTAGGCGATAGGTTCCAGTCGCCCAACAGCTCGACGACTGAAACCTGTTGCCCAATGGCCCACACACAGCCTACGTGTCGTGCGGCCGTTGGGCGATAGTTCCAGTCGCGTAACAGTTTAACGACTGGAAGTCATTGCTATAAAAAAATGTTTACATGGGTATATTTCTGTTATTTCGAATAAAAATATATTATTTATAAAAAATTATAACATGACACTGTACGAGTTGTGCTGGGCCAACTCGCTGAGCCACGGTGCTAACCCAAGCACGGTATGGTCGACTGGACCAAGCCGACATAGCCCGTTTAGGTCCTGAGCCATGCCGTGCCTAGGACAGCCCAACAGTGTCGTGCCATGGCTGGTCTGAGCCATTTGGCCACCTCTACTCCTCTAGATTGTAGGGGGTTTGTTGCTAAATGGTGTGAGTGATGTGGGGAAACGGCCGTCTCGATCGTGGCCACCCACTCGTGACCTAGCGGCTGTGATCCAAAAAGTTTCAGATTTTTACCAAATGGGCATTTTCAGGTGAGACGCCACGGTCATATTTGGGTGGTCACCAAAAGGAGGCAAAATTAGTGCACATAAATAGTAGTAGTTTTTGTGCATGTAAATGAGCAATACTGCATTTTGAGTGTCCAAATTTAAGAAGCAAATTTCTCCAGAGACATTCGAAGTTACATGTCAGTAATAATATGCCCCCGCCCGCACACACGAACACACGTATCTGTTAACAAGAAATCCTACTGCTGTAGCTAGAAAGGAGAAAATTGATCTAAATAAACCAATGTGTGGAACAACTGCACCTAATCCGGAAGGAAATAGGTTACCCTCAATACCCAGGTCTCCCTAACCCGCCTATCTAGAATGTTAACGGAGAGAAGACGATCTATATACAGGTTGAAATCAGTAGAAAACTTCTATGTACATGCACTTAAGGCAATGATTATCATGGGCTATGAACTTCCGGTGGTTGGAGTCCTTGAACGAGGGCTGCTGGCCTTTAGAAACCGGAAATATTCCTTCAGCACCATCTCCCCACCGTTTACAGGGTCAAAGCTGCATCTGTAAAAACTAAACATGCCAAAAAAATGAGTCGATGCAATTAGTGAAAGTAACCCTCAACACATGCAAACGCAAGATGACGCAATAATCAGCCAAAAAAGTAAATCATCAAAATCAATATATGGGAAGAGTTCATGGTGTTGCGCGAACTATTTTAACCCAACAACCAACCTAACTATGCCTCGTCCCCTATCTAACTATGTAGTACTACAACATTTTGAACATAGCCCCAGTTAACCACATGACAGAAACAAGTAACATCAAGAAACAAATTACAAAAAAAGAAGAAGAAAAAGCTGATTATAGCTCCAGATTGACTTACAATCATAATTGCACAAGCAGGAAGGGGAAAAGGATCAAGAATTATTAAAATTGAATAGTTTTTGGCTAATTTTGTTCTAAGCATGTTCCTTTTTGAGAATGAAGCAATTCAATTATAATAAAAAACTGGCAGAGAAAGAACACCATATGTGAACTTGTAATGCCAGTTTTGTTGGTATTCTTTACTTAAGTTTTCTGGAGTACCTGCCATCCAGACCAATCATCATTACAGTGGCTTGATCTCCAAATGCTGTAATATAGCGTGTGACTTCTGGTAAACGGAACTGAGCAAATGACCATTCTGAACTGAAATATTTCGGCAGAATCCCTGGAGAAAATTAATGTGTATAAGAAATTTGATTAGTCAAGATAAGATGGAAGAGAGCAAAATATTCCCAATCCCCATGTGCAAGAAAATTTTCATAGGGTTAACAGATTATCCGGCAGAATTAACATCATACTTATTTCCAAGTACCACTATAACTGTGTGATGTTGAATATCTCTTTCTGAGAAAACAGTACCAGTCAGTTGGCAGTTTTTTTATGACTAAGTGCTAATCTTTACATGCTTTGCATGTTCCTTACGAAAATGTCAATTAAAAACATGCTATCCCTGAAACCTGAAAGCAATGGAATTGCACGGGAATAGTAGATTGATTATTATGCCAAGAGGCAGGGATACATATATATAGGCAAGGAAGACCCAGGGTTGGTTGGAGGAGGTGTCAAGACAGCGGTATCCTTTATGATGAGCAGAGTAGCCAAGGAAGACACACGAAGTGGAGCGGGGAGCGAGTTTGTGGGCACTTGTGGCAGACAGGTTGGGGTAACATCGACAGCCGAAGACGCGCAGATGATCATACGTGGGCGGGGAGCCAAACAAGGCTTCATGTGGCGTATGGATGCGCAGCGTCTTGGTTGGTAGGATGTTAAGCAGCAGGGTGGCAGTGCTGAGTGCCTCGACCCAGTAGCGAGGTGGAAGACAAGCTTGGAACAGGAGGGACCGAACAACGTTGTTGAGGGAGCGAATGGCGCGCTCAGCCTTCCCATTCTGAGCAGATGTGTAGGGGCATGACATGCGGAGGTGAGTGCCGTGGGTGAGGAAAAAGGTGCGGGTGCTGGAGTTGTCAAACTCACGCCCATTGTCGCATTGGACAGACTGAACGGGGAGACCAAACTGTGTGGAAACAAGGGCAAAGAAATTAGACAGAGTTGCAAATGTGTCAGACTTGAGGCGCAAAGGAAACGTCCACATGTAATGTGAGCAATCATCGAGAATGACCAAGTAATATTTGAAACCCGATACACTAGGAACTGGTGAGGTCCACAAATCACAATGTATGAGTTCAAAAATATGTGAGGCACGAGATGCTGACACAGGAAAAGGAAGACGAACATGACGCCCAAGCTGACAAGCATGACATATGGAGGTTCTAACGTCTTTATGACAAGCCATGAGTTTGGATAAAGTCTCAAATCCGGGATGACCGAGACGACGATGCCATAGGGTGGACGCGGTGGTGTTGGCGAGGAGTGCAGCGGGAAGTGACGGCGTGTCGGACAGTCGAAGAGGGTACAACGGGCCAGAGCTATTGCACCTGGTGATCACTCTCTGAGACTGCAGATCCTTCACAGAACAACCAGCGGGGTCAAATTCAACAGAACAATTGTTGTCAGTAGTGAACTGGCGAACAGAAATAAGGTTCTTAATAAGACCAGGGGAAACAAGGACGTTATTAAGACACAACGAACCGGGAAGGTGAACTGTGCCAGTAGAGGTGACGGGAAGTAAAGAACCGTTACCGACAACAATGGAAGGTGGAATAGGATACCGCGGGGAGGAAGTGTGAGAGAGAGTACCGGCATCGGAAGTCATGTGCGAGGTGGCACCGGAGTCGAAAATCCAGTCATGTTGCTGAGGCGGAGTCAGCGACATGGTGTTGAAAGAAGATGCCAGCGCCTGCGAGTCCCAGGACGGCATGCCGGCCATGGGATGGTAGTAGCCGGAGGAGAGTGCCTCGCTCCGGCGCCGGCCACGGAGGCTGCGGGCGAGGCACGAGGGCGGCGATGGAGGACGGCAGCCGCGCAGAGGGCTAGGGAGGCCGATTCCCGGGCCACATGCTGATGGAGCCGGACCAGGGCCTGTAGAAGCTGGGCCAGGAGCCGCCGGGGGGAGCCTGCTGCTGCTGCGGTGGTACAGAGGAGGCGCTGACTTGGCTAGGGGCAGACCCGCCAGACTGCCGTCCCTTGCCTTTGCCACCACGCGAGCCGCGCTTGTCGCCCTTGCCCGAGTTCCTGGAGTTGCTGTTGGTTCCAGGAGTAGCGCCGAGGATCGTGGGGTTCCCGCTTCTTTGGGGCTGGTGGGAGAACGATCTTGCCGCCGCCGTGCGGAGGCAAGAAGGGCGGTGGGTGGTGGCGTCGAGCGATGTGCCATGTTGAGCTCTTCAAGCAGCAGGTCATTCCGAGCCTCCAGGAAGGTGGGGAACGGGCGTCCACGCTGTAGATGCATGCCGATGGAGGCGAAGCGCTCGTTAAGACCGCGGATGATGTTGAGGACGAGCGTGCGATCGGAGACGACCTCGCCCAAGTCACCCAGGTCATCGGCCATGGACTTGAACTTGCGGCAGTAGTCGGTGATGGAGAGGTCGCCCTGGACGAAGTTCCGGAAGGCGGCGTCCAGATAGAGGGCACGCTGCTCCCTGTTGCCAAGGAACTGATTTTCCAGGGCGAGCCAGATGGCGCGAGCAGTGTCGCAACGCTCCCGGACGATGTCCTCGAGGTCGCTGGAGATGGTGCCGTAGAGCCATGTCAAGACGACACAGTCCATGCGTGCCCAGTCCGGGAAGGTGTGGTCGGCGGCGTCGGCGAGGACATGGCGTTGCAGAGAGAACTTCCCAAGGACGAGCAGCATCTGGTGGCGCCAGCGGGTGTAGTTGGCGGAGTCAATGTCGAGGACGGCTGGGACGAGACTCCGAATGTTCTGCACGGCAACAGCTTGCGCGTGCAGATTAATAATGGCGGCGGCCTCGTGAGCTAGGAGGGCAGCGTGGAGGAACTGCCGAGGACCACCATCGATGTCATCAGCAGCAGAAACGGAGTCGTCGTCGTCAACAGCGGCGGCGGCCTCAGCAGCTTCGCGTTCGCGAGCCGCGCGGGCGAGGGCCTCGCGGCGCGAGCCGCGGCGCGTCGTGCTCTGGCGGCGCGGCGGCCTCTGCTCGGCCGCCTTGGCGTCTTTGGAGGGCAGCCGCGCGGGTGGCTGGGTTCGGCGACGGAGGCGCTCGCCGGCCGGCTGCGCGGGCGCGAGCCGCGTCGCGCTCCTCCTCTGCTGCGCGCGCGCTCCTCCTCTGTCGCGCGGACGCGCGCTTCTTCGGCAGCGCGAGCGCGCTCCGCCTCGGTGGGAATGAGGCTAGCAGCATCGGCGGCGGGAGGAGATCCAGGCATCGGGAAAGCAGAGGAAGAGGGGCCGCGCGTGGGGAGGGCGGCTGGGGATGGTGCGCAGCCGGAGACGGCGCGCAGGGAGGAGGCACAGCCACAGGGGCGCGCGAAGGGCAGCGGAAGAAAACCTTAGACTCGTGATACCATGAAAGCAATGGAATTGCACGGGAATAGTAGATTGATTATTATGCCAAGAGGCAGGGATACATATATATAGGCAAGGAAGACCCAGGGTTGGTTTATAGAAGTATGACCACCGTCGGATCTCCTTGCCTATTATAAGATTAATCAATCTATAATAGCCATAATGGGCCAACAGCCCATGCGCCTAAATGGGCAGCGACTGGCTGTCTAACAAAACCTTATAGCAAGTCCTATAGCATACCATCCTAATATAAGCACACAATAGACACAATGTTCAGGATCATTCTGCAGCAAAGTATGAATACTGACAAACTGTAACTCAACTTCAGGTATCACCCCTTTTTGTAAATTAAGTGTGCAAAATAGTTCCTTTTGTCTACTTGGCACTACTTGAAAGAGCAAGCGCAACATCAGATAACAGGAAAAAAAGGGTTTTCTTTGTGCTGTAATGTATATGAATTTTAAGATGACATCACAAAACTAACATGAAATGGCTTGATCGGACCGTGCAATTGGGTAAAAGGACAAAGGCAGGGTGCAACTGGCTCCACCTAAACCTAAGAAGTTGAAACAGCATGAGCATTATGCACTTGTTATGCTTATTTGTCATCACTCCTTATTTTAATGAAAAAATTGACATGGGATGATGTCATTACTCGTTCAAACAAATGGGATCAAACAGCTGCCACAAGATTTTAAAGAAAGGACGGGTTGAATTGCCCCTGGCTCCTTTTTGATTTAAATGAAACAAGCAAAACAATGTTCAAGCATCGGACAATCTAAGTAGAAAGAAACAGAACAGCAAATTACACAGAAGCACCGTGCCTCTCCCATAACAATCTGATATACTAAATTACAACATTGTGATGGTTTCAGGGTCTTGGCAAACGACAACAGACTATACGAAATTACCAATTAGAATTTAGAATCGCACTAGCTGAGCACAAAATAAGTCATTGACTTTGCTACAAGGCTAACGCATACATGTACCAGTCTTGAGAGAATAATAACAGTACAAAATCGATACGTAAAGTACTTTTGCAACGACATTTCACAAAAGGCTAGTGAAAATAATCAATTGGGGGCAGTAACAACACTGTATTCTTAAACAATTTTAAATATTGAGAGAATTTAATACTCCAGAAGATTCAAATCTTAATCAACAAGAAAATTCATTCCGAGAAGCAGAGTATTCTCACCTTTCATGAATTGAGATACAGGTGTTTCTAGCAGTGACTAAAGTTGTGTAGAAACCTCATTGTTTTGTCCTGTTGCTTGCAAAGGAGAAGGTGAAGCAAGAATAGTTTGAGATTGACATGTGGATCGTGGTATATATGTTGCTAAATTGGTCACTGTGTCTGTCTATATAGTCACTCATAGAGAGATTAAGGTGTGCTCAGGAAATTTGGATAGAATGGATAAAAACAGATTTTTTTTCTTGGATAAGTATTTTAGAAGACAAATTTGGATTATTATACTAGGGTAATTTATGTTTTGTGTAGGATTATATCATGGTTGTTTCCTATCTCTAGTCATGTTTATTGCTCTTGAGTCTTTAGTTTGTTAGTCGCTGGACTCTTGCTCTTGGTGATAGCAAGATCCTTACTCTCATGGAGAGGATGACACTAGGAGATGGGGCAAGTTTTCTTGTTTATTTCTCACACAATGCCATGCCAACCTGAGGGGTTGGGGATACAAATTTATAGGCTGAGAACCAGCCAAGCATATGCTACGATGCTATCCTAGATGCTGTCCTAAAGCAGTCAAAAACCAAAAACTACCACAGCCCCACAAAGACCACAGTACAGAGACTTATTCATCATTCTCCCCCTAAGTCTTGTGCGTCGTCTTGTGGGAGGGTTGAACCAGCCTGATCTTGGAGCAGAGCTCAAGGAACTTGATCCTTCCAAGAGGCTTGGTGAGCAGATCCGCAAGCTGATCCGTTGTGTTGATGTAGCTTGCCTTGATGCTTCCTTCATCCAAGCAGCCTCGGATGAAATGGTACTTCACCCGGATGTGCTTGCTCGTTCATGAAAACGGGTTCTTTGCGTGGCTAGAGCGGACTTGCTGTCCACCCCGAGCTCCATCGCTTGATGTCCTGCCGAGAGATCACCAGCGATCGAGCGAGCGAGTGCTGAGTCGAGCGGTGGAAGCCGCTATGTACTCGGCCTCACAGTGGACAGGCCACCACCGTTGCTTGATCGATCGCCGATGAACGAGACACTTGCCGAGGAAGAAGAGAATCCGCTTGTGCTCTTGCTGGTGTCAATGTCGCCGCGTGGTCAGCGCCGCTGCATGCGACGGCGAAGTGTGCGCGCCAGACACCTCGGGTAATGGAGGCCGTGGTCAAGGGTCCCCGCAACGTAGCGGATGATCCTCTTCACACCGCTGCGATGCTCGTCGTCGGTCGTTGCATGAACCGACTAACGAGCCGACGGAGAATGCCAAGTCCGGCCGTGTGTGGGCGAGGTAGCGAAGGCTCCCACAAGACGCCGTGCTGCGTAGCGTCCACCTCCTCCGTCGTCTTTGTCGCGGCTCGGCTTGACCTCTCCTCCATTGGAGTGAGAGCTGGGTTGCGATCGGTGAGCCCGGCTAGCTCAACGACGCGCTTGGCGTGGCGATGCCGTCGAGCGCGATCCGGAATCATCTGGTGCACCTCGATCCTAAGTAGAAGAGAGAGACCTCGGGTCACTCATCCGGAAGGTGGCCTTCATCTCTTCCTTGAATGCCGCCACCTCGCATCCTTGGTGCCGTGATCACCAAGTCGTCGGCGTAGACACCCACCGCCAGGCGTTGCCGCCTTTGCCCGCCGTGAGATGCAGCCTCATGTGCGCTCTGCTGGAACCCCATTTGCTTGAGGGTGGAGTCGGCTTAGCGTTCCACGCCCTCGGTGCTGTCGCAAGCCATAGAGGGCCTTGCGCAGCGGAGCACCTGCCCTCCTTGCCGGGATCGCAAATCCGGCGGGCGATGCACGTAGACCTCCTCCTTCAAGTCGCCGTTAAGAAATGCCGACTTGACATCCATGTGATGAACACGCCACCTTCTGGGCAGCTAGCGCAGGAGGAGTCGCGACGGACTCCATCCGTGCGGCGGGTGCGGCGTCATCGGTCGACCTTCTCCGCCGCGAACGGCCTCGTGCCACCAAGCGAGCCTTGTGCTTGCGATGGCGCCGGCTTCATCCCGCTTCGGCTTGAACACCCACTTAAGGGTGATCGCGCGGTGGCCGGCGGGAAGATCCGCCCGGCTCCCACGTCGGTTCCGCTCGGCGGCGTCCATCTCTCGCTTCATCGCGACACGCCACGCCGCGTCTCCTCCGCCTCGGCGAAGGAGCGGGGCTCGCCGTCGTCGCATGCCAAGTGCGGCTCGCCTCGCGATCGCGCTGCGCCGCCCGAGGACGGCGGCTCGCGAGGATGTTGTCCATGGTGCGATAAGCGCGAGGCTCGTCGTCGTGGTAGCGTCGACGCAGTCCTCGTCGTGGGACAGCGAGTAGCGAACTCCACCATGCGCTCCTCACCGTGGACCGAAGCTGTTTAGGGCGATTCGGTGGTGTGGCGCGGTGCGGGAGAGTGGTGGCCGGTGGTGAAGGGTGGGGCGTGGCGGTGCGAAGGTGGTGGAGCACTCGCCGGAGCGGTGGCGAGCAAGGTGTCGAGGTGGGCGAGCTCGGTGAAGACGAGCCGCTAGCTCCGGCTCTCGAAGTGGGCGAGTCGACAACAAAGTCCCACGAGTCGGCCGAACCATCGCCCACCGCCTTGTCCCGTCCGCCCGCCGCCGTCGAACACGGCGTCACGCGAGATGCGGACGTTGTGTGACAGTGGTCGAGGATGCGTAGGCCTCGAGCCCTCCGCGTAGCCGATGAACACTCCCGGTGCTCGTCATCGAGCTTGCCGATGTGGCCAAGCTCCTTGGCGAACGTGAGGAGCCAAGACCCGCAAGTGGGAGACCGCGGCTTGCGCCCATGCCGAGCCTCGTCACGGCGTCTGCCGTCGAGCGCCTTGGTAGGCGGCGGTTGAGGATGTAGACGGCGATCACCACCGCCTCTCCCGAAGACGGCGGCATCCCCTGCGCGAGGAGGGCGAGCCATCCCCACAACCGTCTGGTTGCGCGCTCGACGACGCCGTTCTGCTGCGGGGTGCACGGTAGCGGAGTAGTGGCGCTGAATGCCCTCATCGCGCGCGATGACGCGAATTCAGCCGCCGTGGTCGCCGCCGTTGTGCGTGCGCGACGCGCGCGGCTGCGGCGCGCTCGCCTCCGCGGCGACTGCGTGCGCTGATGGCGTCGCGACCTCTCCCTTGCTGCCGAGGACCATCACCCACATGTAGCGGGAGAGGTCGTCGACGAGCGCGGGAAGTAGCGTCGTCCTCCGGTGTGGCGGTGTCACCGGGCCACACAAGTCCCGTGCACGAGCTCGAGCCTCTCCTTGGCTCGAAACTCGCTGTTGGGGAAGGGAGTCGCCCGCGCCGTCAACACGCAGACGTCGCAGAGCTGCTCCACATGGTCAAGGCACGGCGGGCCTCGCACCATTTCCGTGGCACCGAGCCGCCGTGGCCTCAGTGAAGGTGCCCAAAGCGCTCGTGCCCATCGCCACGCCTCGTCGTCCCGACGAGCAGCGAGACAGAGGGTTGTGCCACCGCACGTGAAGAGTGTAGAGTCGATTTGCGCCTCTGGTTACCTTGGCAAGGAGGCGGCGTCGAAGGTCCCAAATCCGCGGCACCCGTGCTCGATCTCGACACGCGAGCCGTTCTCATCCAGTGTCCCAAGGCGATGATGGAGTTCGCAGATCGGGGATGTAGTAGACGCCGGTGAGCGGCGGTGCTCGCCGATCTTGGCGGCGAAGGCAGCGAGCCGACGCCCTTGATCTCCACGGCGGGCGTCGCCGAACTTGACGGTGCCTCGAGCGCTGAGTCGAGCTCGGAGAAGAACTCCGCCGCCGGTCATGTGGTGGGTGGCGCGGTGTCGAGGCACCACCGTCGGTCTTGTCATTGCCGGAATCGCCGCCGAGGAGGCGTGTGCTTTTGGCTCGTCAAGGTGGAGGAGAGCCATCGCGGCGGTGCGGCGCGGAGGTGGTTCGATGCTCGCATGAGCAATGAACAGACCGGCCGCTCCTCCTCCTCCGCTTGCGCGACGTGGGCACGGCGCGTCGTGGTCGTCGACACTCCTTGGCCCAATGACCAAGCTTGCCGCGCGATTGTGGCAAGAGTCGTCTCGTCTTGCGCTTTGCTTGCCAAAGATCGCCGCCTGGCGCTTTGCGCGCTTGCGCGCTTGCCACTCTGCGGCGCTGTCGTGGAAGAAGGCTCCCTTCTTCTTGTCACCTTGGCCGCAGCCCACCGCTCCGAGTGAGGAGGAGCTTCCGCCAATGGTGACGGGTCCCGAGAGGCTCGTGGCTCATCGATGTCGGCGACCTTGAGGCGACCCGCGCCTCCTCGATGGTCATCGTGGAAAGGTCCAGCAGAGACCCGATCGAGCGAGCCATCGCTTGTACTTCTCGGGGACGCAGCGGAAGAGCTTCTCCACGACTCTCTCCTCATTGTAGGTGTCGTCGCCGAACGCACCAACTTGTGCAACAGAGTGTTGAGACGAGAGCAAAGTCATCAACGTCCTCACTGCTTGAAGGCCGTGCACTCCCACTCCGCGCGTAGTGCTGCGGTGTAGACTTGCGCGCGCGCCGCTGCCGATGCGTCTTTGCGGCGATGGCGTCCCAAGCCTCTTTGGCGATCCGCTTGTTGGTAGCGAAGCGCATCTCGGCGGATGCGGCGATGAGAGCATCCAGCGCCGTCGATCCTGGTCGTAGTCGGCGTCGCCGTCGATCGCATCCCACATATGCCGCACCTGGAGCTTCACCCTCATCACCGCAGCCCACTCGACGTAGTTGGTCTTGGTGAGGGTAGGCCACCCGCCGCCGGGGCCGACGTCCCTGACGACAGCCTGGTACTCGTGGTGACCACGGTACCGAACCGGGGAGAGAGAGCCGCGTTGACTGTGAGGGCCGCGCTCTCCGTCGACCCGTACGCGCCGCCGTGCATGCCTCCTCCAGAGCGCCACCGCCGTGCGCCTCTTCAGAGCGCTGCCGCGCGTCCGCGCTGCAGGCTGCCGCCGCGCTGCGTGGCGTCGCGGCTGCCCATTGCGCCGTTCGCCCGCTTGCGCCTCCCTCTCAGCGGTGAGGTCGCGTCGGCTGTCATCAACGAGCCGAGCTGCTGTTGCTGCGCGCGAGCCTTGACTCTGCTGCTGCCGCCGCGTTGCGCCGCCGCCGCCGCTTGCTTCCGCCTCCGCCGCTGCTGCCCGGCTCGCCGCTGCCCGCGCTTGACGCCTTTCGCCGCCGCGGCGTCTGCCGCCGCTTCGCTCGCTGCTGCTATGCCGCGACGAAGCTCGGCCGTCACGACGCCGCATGCTCGAGGCGGCCGAAGGCCGAGAGCGCCTGCGGACATGGCGCGCATCGGGGCATTGCGTGGAGAGAGGGCCTGCGAGACAGAGCTGCCGTCTCCGGAGAGGAGTGAGCGGGACAGCCGAGCTGCCGCTTTGCACCGGGCGGGCTGCTGCGAGGCCGGAGAAGGAGATGAGCAGGAGATGCTCAGGCTACAGGATACTAAGGCTCTGATACCACTTGTTAGTCGCTGGACTCTTGCTCTTGGTGATAGCAAAATCCTTACTCTCATGGAGAGGATGACACTAGGAGATGGGGCAAGTTTTCTTGTTTATTTCTCACACAATGCCATGCCAACCTGAGGGGTTGGGGATACAAATTTATAGGCTGAGAACCAGCCAAGCATATGCTACGATGCTATCCTAGATGCTGTCCTAAAGCAGTCAAAAACCAAAAACTACCACAGCCCCACAAAGACCACAGTACAGAGACTTATTCATCATAGTTAGCCTAAAAAAGTAACGGTGTGACTGAACGATGTTAAAAACTGAATAACTGATGGCTACAGATTGCAGAAACTTATTTCTTACAGCAGTGTTTTATTGAAAATATCTCATTGCGGGTAGGCCATTTGTTATCTAGTAATGTAATATGCCTAGTTGTTGCTGAAGGATAAGGATGATGCAAAGACCTTTTTTGTCTGGAAGCACGCACTTTTTGGATCTCATGTACTCATTATGATAGATAAGTCATTATTTTCCAACCATGATTGAACTAGCTTCCCCTCAACAAAGGAGAGATGAAGAGTTAGAGCGGAAGTTTCACTAACAAAGGAGATTAAATTTAGATATGCAATCTGCAATTTGTGAAACTATGAAGTGTTAGACAAGTTATGCTTTGGATTTTAATGCCTTAAAAAGCAATTTGATGTGATAATTGCACACCGATAGTGAGCACTGGTTCTGGAAAGAAAGAAAAGATCCATTAATTTAGTTTACACAAGTTTGGTGGAATTGTGTTCAAGCATATGCTGAATTTGTAGGAAAAAGGCAAGCAATGAGAGCATGTGACTGTCTCATAGATCATATTCCATATTGCCATTAGCTTTTGAAATATTAACGCGTAATAATTCTTGTCTTGGTCCTTGTCACTTCAGCAGTGATTATGCTTTATGCAATGCGGCTTGTTGGCCATGTTATTACATTGATTGTGGGAGAATTTGCCATGTGAAATCCACTGCACTAGCTGCAAAATTTCCACATTCAGACATTTAGCTTGGGCTATTATGTGCTTTTAAGTAGATGAAAAACAAGAGCACCTTGCCTTAATGCCTTGCATAAAAATCAGCCTCCTGTTGATCCTCGCCTCTCAGACATTTATGAGTTTGTTTAAAACAGATATTAGTGTGCACCATAGTTTAGGCATGCAAAATATAACTTGCATAATGCATATGAGTTGTCTCCTCAAGAAAAACAGATTGCCAAACAGTACTTGGAAGTAGGTTTTTTTTTTTTTGTTCTCAATTTCATGACAATATATCAGCTAGTTATAAGATTATACTTTATAACTAGCTGATATATATCAATTTCTTTGTTCTCAATTTCATGAATATAGCTAATTTGGTCCAATTTGTACATGTGTGGTAAACTCATGTTTTGTTTCTTGCACTGTAAATTATAGCATGCAGTAAACTCATGAATCTTGTATTGTATGATTTTGTAGATCTTTGAGCTTTAAAACTAAAGAAACCTACACATTTAAAATCTTTGCGGGAGAGCTGTAAAGAGCAAAAAAAGGGGGGGCAGGATCAGTAAGGTATACAATTGTCATTAATCTCTATAATTTGCTATGTAATTCTTGTCATTATGCTAGCTTTATGTTGCCTATTTTTTCATAAGAAATCATTAATTTCTATATTTTCTGTATTTTATTATATCTGTATACATGTATCGGTGTTTTAAAAGAAACGGTGTGTCACGGTACCGACGTATCCGAGCAACATAGCTCCAAAGTTCGAACACCCATCCTAAAAATTCTGGGTCCACCACTGGTTTCAGGGTCTTTGCAAACGACAACAGACTATACAAAATTACCAATTAGAATTTAGAATCGCACTAGCTGAGCACAAAAGAAGTCATTGACTTTGCTACGAGGCTAACGCATACATGTACCAGTCTTGAGAGAATAATAACAGTACAAAATCGATACGTGAAGTACTTTTGCAACGATATTTCACAAAAGGCTAGTGAAAATAATCAATTGGGGCAGTAACAACACTGTATTCTTAAACAATTTTAAATATTGAGAGAATTTTATACTCCAGAAGATTCAAATGTTAATCAACAAGAAAATTCGTTCCAAGAAGCAGAGTATCCTCACCTTTCATGAAGGACAGGGATGAGCTCGCATTGGATCCAGTGTTTTTTCGTAAAAGAGGATCATTATCACCAGAGGAGTATTTGCGATCCATCTGTCCACCTCAATTGCAGAATGCCCGTTACTTGCATCTTCCCCTGCAACTCTCACTGAGTCTGAACATATGCACTGTTCCTTTGTCGCAGGACACTGCTAACCGCTGCACATTTGGTGATAGTGCAATGCTGTATACCTCAGCTTTGTCAAGTCCTCTACGCACCTAAACGTTAAAACAGATACACCATTACTGTCCATTGCTGAGCATATATAAATTACAAATGCTAATTATAAACAACTCCGATGCAACAATTCAAGAGAACTCAAAACAATGGCATGAACAAGATTGTCATGCTACCTAGACGAAGCACACTAGCAAAAAAAAAATCATCTAACCAAAGAAATGCGAGACAATTTCATAGCGCGATTGAAAAGTAGCCTCACCTCCTGCAAGCAAGTGCAATCCGTCGTGCTGAATATCCTGATCAGAGTACCCTTAACACGGCCAACGCCATGCACGAAACGCTCGAGCCATGCGCGGCGACAAACCCGGTCGCCGTCAGCGGTCAGCCCGAGATGCTCGATGCGAACCTGCCCCTGACACATCCCGGGGCAGGCCATCACCGGATTGCACGTGCGATGCGAGAGGCAGCACAGCGCTTTCGGGTTCGGCGGGGTCTCGATCCGGTGGAGGAGCTAGAACACTGGACTTGAATGAGAACTCGCCGATGCGAGAGTTCCGGTGATCGTCCCAGATCGAGACCTTGTTTGGTGGGTACTCCGTGCCAGATCCCTCTCCCACGAAGCCGAGTATGTATGTTGGTGCGGAACAGCATCTCGACGATCCCGAACCCGCCGTGCGGCTGCTCCCTCATGGTCTCCTTGAACGGCTCACGGCTGAAGATCCTGAAGCCGTTGGTGGTGGCGGCGGTGAAGAAGCTGTTGTCCTGGTTCCAGTTGACCGACAGCAGCTCGACCAACTCGTCGTCGTCGCCGTCGCTGCCGCCGCCTGCTGCAGCGTGGGCCATGGGGCACGAAACCGCGCAGTACTGGTTCTGACCCACGCAGTCCGCAGTTAGCACCGCCCGAATCGAGGAAGGACCGACGGGACAGACGGCGCCGCCGCCGCCTGAAGCATCCCCCGGTCGAACCTCCGGAGAGATAACCCGCGCGAGAGGAATCCCTGAAAAGCCCCTAAATTTCAAACCCAAAAATTTCCTTGATTTTTGCTGTATTTTTGAGTGTTTTTCGGAAACTTTCCCTTTTTGGAAAGTCTCTCCGGAGCCGCTTTCCTTTTCTGGCCAGGCGCCTTCCTCTTTCCGCTGGCGCCCCCCTCCTTTTCCGCCTTCTTTCTTTCCCCGGCGCCTCCCTTCCTCCTTTCTCCGCTGGCGCCTCTTCCCGCTTCTTCGCGCGCGCGCGCCACGCCGCGCTAGTTCGGCCGTGCGTTCTGTTCGCCGCCGCCGCCGTCGCGTGCTACCGTCACGATCGCCGCCACTGCGCCACGTTGCCCGCGACTCCGTCGCCCCGTCACCTCGCGACCCCACCTGTCAGCCCCGCCACCTCTCCCTCCTCGCGCGGGAGAGCGCCTCCGCCCATGCCGTTGCTCACCTGCTCCCACTCCCCCATTCCGCCATTACTCCACTGCAGAGCCCCGTCCCGCCTCCCAATCGCTCGGATTCGACAGCTTCCCCACTCCCGCAGCTTCTCCAGGACGCCAGCGACGCCGTAACCCCGCCCACACCGCGCCATAAACCCCTCGAACCGCCTCTTCGATGCCAGCTCGTTCCACCCCTTTATAAGCTCCACCAAGGCCGGCATTGTGTTCCCCTAGCTTCCAAGACACACTTCAAGCGTCTGATCGAGTTCGGAGCCCCTGCATCGCCGGTGATTAGCTCCTCCGTCGTCGGTGAACTCCCGAGCCTAACTTCTTCTACATTTGATTATAATCCAATTGCATTCGTTGACTTACTCCTCTCTGCCTCCTGAACACGATGGTGGACTCGCCGTCGAGCGCCACTCCCTCGCTCGACGGCGGGCTCGCGGAAGTCGGCCGAAAAGGGTCGCCATGGCGGCTTCGCGAAAGCTTCTCAGCTCGCTCCACCGCCGCCATTGAGTTCCCCTCACCCCAGAGATGCTCCTACCCCAGCTGATTTGCCCGGATCGCCGCCGTTGGCCTCCGGTGACCGAAAGTCGTCGCCACCTTCTCTCCGGCCATGTGTCGCCATCGATCATCCCCGTGGCTTCCAAAGCCCAGAAATGGGTTCCTCTCACTGAGACACATCCCCTAGTGCCTTCCCTGGCCACCGAGGACCCCGCAGTCGCCGGAGAACGGAGCAGCTCCTGTCTCCGCCCCTCTGTCGCGCGCGCACGGCGAGAGGAAGACGACGACCTACGTGGCCGCATCTTCGCCATTCTCTGTCCCCGTTGCCGTCTAACCTCCACCCTCTGATCCAACTCCTCTCCACCGTCCGATGCCACTTAACTCCCCTCCCTGCATCTGTCCGATTCCGCCTCCCCGCTCCGCCCGCCTTCCCCGCGCCACTGCCGTCCAATCTTCACCCCGCTCGAATCCAGTCTGCCCGCTCCCACTCGATCTTGGCCGTCCACCCGAGACGCGCGTCGATTATCCGGACCGCGTGAGCGCGCGCGAGCGTGGGCCGCGCGGACCGTTCGGCTGCGCGGGCTGTTTCTCCGCTCGGGCCGCGCTGTTGCGCTGGGCCGGCCCAAATACTGTTCATTCCGATTTTCCAGCATTTTATTCTTTTCTAAAATCCAGAAAAATCCAAATAAATCCTAGAAAATCATAGAAAATCCCAAAAATTCCCAAATTTCACCACTTTGCTCCATTTGATGTCTTGAACCTATTTTTGACCTCCATTTCTCCAAATTCATTCCAGAAAAATTCTAAAAATTCCCATTGGAATATTTTTGCAATTTACTCCTTTTTCATAGATTATTTTTCCTCGCTTGATTAGACTCAAGCCGGACTTCTGTTATTTTATGTGTTTGCGCTAGTTTCGGATATTCCGGAAGCTTCGATGCAGACCCAGGATTCAGGAGTTTCTACATTCGAGATCGCCGAGATCGTCCAGATTCACGGCAAGTCGCAAAACCTTGATCATGTTGTACCCCATGTTGTTTAATTATATTATTATGCTATTTGCATTATGCTAGTTGTGAAATGCTAGTTCTAGTAAAATAAAATGGTTAGAATGACTTGTTATGTAGTTAAAACCTACCATCGATAAATGCCATGTTAAACTTGTAGCCCCGCTCTTGTAACCCTAGAATTATCTTAAAAATAGCATAATCACCCTTAGGCTATCTATATCACATGTATAATCTTTACACTACTAAGGTTGTGGCCGTGGGCCGGTAGATTTAAAAACTTGGAGCTAGGGTAGGGTGGTATGGGACACCGTACCCTAGGGTGGTAGTGCCGGCATGCACATGTTAGGGTAAGGGTTTTGTGAGAAACCGCAAATCCGTCTATGCCCACCGTTTACCCTAGAGTGGAGGTTGCGGACCTCGGGAAAATGTAAGGACTAAACCCTTACGCTGAGCAAATGACATAGTGACCGCTCAACCACAGGTGTTGACTTGTTAACCCTGATTTAGTACCTGTTCAACTTAAGTGAAACCCTGCATTGAGAGTCAGTGCGGATTTCAAATCCGGACTAAGACAACGATAGTCCCCACAACTCGGGCCCGACGTTTCGTGGTGGCCAACAGATACCCGAGGTTGTGTGGATTCCGCACCTATCGGGTGGAGTGTATACCAAGAGTTGAGTAGCGAAAAGACCCGGTTCCTTAACTTAGTCATGAGGGTTAAGGGTGCATGTGGGTAAAGTTGAGCAACTCTGCAGAGTCAAATAAATGATATTCGAATACGCCGTGCTCCTGGTTAATGGAGCTGTGTCACTTGGGTGATTCCAGCTGTGAAGCTTAAGTAGTTTTGGTAAATGTTTTTAACTGGACTAGTTGGTTAATTACCTTTTTTATGAAAACCCCCCTAATGTTAAGGAGTAGTTTTCATCTGGTGAATTTCCAAAGATGTTTACAAATAAAACTGCATCCACTCAAAAAATTAATAAACCAAGTATACTACATTCCTTTGTTAATACGTGCAAATAGTTAAGGTAGGGTTTCCTTTGTGACTTGCTGAACTGGTTAGCTCACGGCTTGCTAAACCCCCTCCAAAAGATCAAGACGAAGGTGAAGGTCTCCCCGTTAAGGAAGCCCCTGAGGAGCTTTTCTTCGACGAGGACCCGTGGCTCTAGGTCTCCGCCGCGCTCGAGGTTTCTTGGAGCTTTTGTGTTGTAAATATACTTTGGACTTGCACGCCCCGTTGCAGTAAAAATGAGTTGCTAAACCTTATCTCGTATTAAAGTTGGACTTTTGTTGTAAGCATGTGATGGTACACTCTTGCGCGACGTTCCATAATTGTTCACGTATGAATAGTTGCAGAATGCCGTGTCCGCAAGCGCCCCTGGAAACGGGGGCGTTACAAGCAAGCCAACACAATAGGAATCCCTGTTGAGAGAGAGAGAGAGAGAGAGAGAGTACCCCCGGCTCCGACCACCGTGGAAGGAAGGCGACGCCGGCGCGCGAAGCGAAGAAGCGGCCGGACAAGGAAGCAAACGGTTAGGGGTGATCCTGTTCACTAAGTATAAATTTTTCTACCTAATTAATAATTTCTATCTTATTTACATTCGAATTGACATAAAAAAAATATAAATATAAATATGGTATAGACTTTTACCATCTAAAATATTATTTTATCCAGACTATCTGTATCTATATTCGTATTCGATGAAGCAATATACATATTTTATTACAATACGACTAATTAGTTGGACATGTTTTTAATTGAACATGAATATGTGTTTCTTTGGGTGAAATAAATAAATTAGAATGATTAAACGTGATTGTACGAGGATAAAATGATGTTAATGTCTTCATACTATATAAGTTATAAGGATATCCGGATCCAACCGAATTAAGTAGATATTCAATTCGAACTCGTATCCGACATTTGTCCGGTTTATATTCGTATCCGATGTTTATTCGATTCGTATTCGAATCTGAGAAAAAATATAGATGCAAATAGTTTAAGTACTATCCGATCTATATTCCATATATTTTCACCACTACAAATGGTTGTGCTACGTATCGGGTCCTTCTGGTTTGGCTTTGTTTGGTGTTCGGGTCGCGTGCACCAAGACGTCAAGGATGCTATTGGATGCGTGCACTTCAGCCGGTCTTTGCCTTCCACGAGTGAGTCCTGGACATTTTTTGGCTCTATGTAGTATAGCAATACTAGAAGTAGCCATCGGATACATACAATATCATTTTTGGTCTCTTCCCAAGCATAGGACTCTGGCTGGCCAACGTGTACACAGTCCTACGCCCCGGCACCGCAGCACCTAAGTCATGTGGTCCGGAAGCGCATGATTCCGGCAAAATATCTAAGGTCAAAAAGGTTGCCGTGGTCGAATGCGGCAGTGGTCGAACAGGTAGTTGTCGAACACGGGTGTGGTCGAAAGCGGTTGAAGTAGAAAGCGGAGGTGGTTGAACATGGGTGTGGTTGAAAGCGGCGGTGGTTGAAAGCGGTTGCGGTTGAAAGCGGTAACGGTCGAAAGCCAAGATGGTCGAGGGAGGTAGTGGTCAAAGGTGACTGTGGTCAAACAGTCGTGGTCGGAGCGGCTGCGGTTGATGTGGGGTATCATGCGCTCTCAGACTGCATAGCTTGGGCATTGCGGTGCGGAGCACGGGACTGCGTACGCATCGGCCAGCTGAAGTCCTACACTCGGGGAGGGGGCTAGAAATGGCATTGCATACGCCTGGGGGGCTACTTCTGGTATTATTATGCTGCACAAGGGCCAAAAATATCTAGGTTTCTCCACTAGTAAGGGCGTGTGTGGTTCCGTTCTTTTTACATGGTGCATATTTAGGCTTAGAAATCTTGTTTTATGTCTTATTTTATACTATAGAGGTTAAAAATACACTGTAGTAGCTAGTAATTTTTCAGCATAATTAAATTTAAAAAAAAATTATATCATCATGAACAATGAAAAAGAATAAGAGAAAAAAATAAAAGATAAGAAAAGCCCAAAAAACTATATTGGTAAAAAAAGACAAGTTAAAAAGTTAAAAATAAAAAACAGAAGCTATAATGAACAAAACCTTAGTTTTGTAGTCGGTTTTTAACTTCTATCAGAAAGTAATATTTATCAGACCCACCGCCCAGAGGTAAAAGTCATATACTACAACTCAAAACAACAGTACCTGTGTATCATCCATCCATCAAATTCGACACACCCGGTCTAGTACTTACGGCCACCCCTGTTCCAATGCTCACCTTCCCGAACCAAAGGTATCGGTACAGGTTTACGGCCACTTTTACGCAAGATTCCTGCGGTCCAAATAATGTTTGCGTGGAATTCCTGCGAAATTTTGCGATTCATTCGTCATTCATGGACCTGGTCTCTTTCAGCAAACATCTGTGGAGGTTGTATAGAACTCTCTCACCTAGTCTTCCCTGGGCTCCGGCACAGACCCGGCTATTATCTATCTGTGTGGACTTAGCGTCGAATCTATCAACAGCACAGAATGAACACACACAGAAGAGATATCTTGAGTGCCAAGAAAGATGACGATGTGAGTCGGATGCAAGTGGGCTACCCAACGACCCAGTTTATGTATTTTAGTTACGGTTTATTAGTCTAATAAATAGTAATTACTGAGAGAAATTAAAAACCACTAAAAAGCTAAAAGGAATATCCAGTTCATTTACTATATCCCTAATGCAAGGTCCACGTATACAAAATGAATTAACAATTAGATGGGAAGTAAAACACCACTTGGGTGGAATGTATCAAAGGGTCGGCCCACTTGCATCTCTAGACGTGAGACGAGTCAAAAAAAAAGAAGGGAAGAACATCTTTTCAGCTACGCTGCCTCATGACATGCAGATCTTGTATAAGGTCAATTCGGAAGGATTTGTTCTTTGCAATATGTGGTTGAACTCATCTATAGATTCAACTCTTCTGTAATAGAAAGTACTCAATTTTATGTGTTGATGCGTCCCGCAAGGGCCTATACAGGGAGTTATATGCACATGCACAGGTACCTCCTCCTACGGAAACGGCGGAGAAGGGCGGTCAGCACGCAGCAGGCTGACAGAGAGTAACCCAACATCTGCAGCCTGAAGGTTAGCACTTCTCGTTGGTTTTCCTCTAGAACAGCTGGAAAAAGAGGCTCGTCGAACCGTCGCCAAATGACCGGAGGTCTCCCGGTTTGACCAGCGCCCTGCACAACGGGCATGTCCGCTCTCTCTCGAACCTAGCATCGTTCACCAAAGTAACAACACGGTGTCAAGGTCAGCACAGATTAGGAGCTAGCAATTCAGAGGAATTTCAATTCGGACATTATTAGATGACAAGGCAACAAGAACCAGGTGACAAAATGCATGTGTGGAGTACCATTCAGAGGCACAGTCCTCACAGAAGATATGTTTACACCGCAGAAGGATGGGAGCATGCATCTTTTCTTGGCATATAGCACACAGATCTCCGGCAGCAAGGACCTGCATCCACATGTTTGTATAGTGAACTGGATGGAAACTTCTCGGCTATAAGCTGAAGATATCAGAACCAAGAATGCATATATCACCAGTTCACCACCCATTTCATTGCTGCAGCTAGAAGCCTAGGACAGCTAATAGTTTCAGTTACCTGTTCAGTCGTTGCATGTGAACCATAATGCAAGTCCTTATGAGACAGCGCCTTCAATGCTGCCAAAAGTGATCGAACCTGATAGGAAACAGCACTAACGTCAGCTATTATCCATCCAGCGTAGGTTCAAAAATAAAACAAGGGAACTTGAAGTACCTTTTCCACCATTGATGTCACCTTGAAAGTAAGGTACAATCCAGTTGTTAAAGATGAAAATAGACTTCCATATTCCTTGTTCAGGAAAAATCGGTACCATACAGGAGCTGGCAACAATGCGCGGTACAGAAGTAGGAAATATTCCACAACTGTCAGTATTTGACCCTAAAGAAAAGGGCTAATCAGATATACAAGGAAAAAAAGCTTGGGCACTTCATGAAATTTCACAAAATAAGCAATGTCCTAATCAGGAGAGTTTTATTGATGGTATATTGGTATCACAGAACCAGACTGCAACGTACATCTCTATGCAACTGGTAAAAATAATACATAATTAATTTAATGGTGATAGTGTACAGCAGATTACCTGTCTACGATAGTGACGACCTTTGCTGTTTTTGTAGTACATGAGCAGCACACACTTGACCACCATAGCAGCTTGGCGCACCATTGTATCTGTGGAAGACAAAACAGTGAGCGACCTCATCAGAAACTTTCAAGAGGAAAGTACTACTTGAGTAGTTGAATAGATAGCACCAGTAGCTCTATTCCTGCTATTTAACAAATATAAGTTACTATTTTCTGAGTGAAATACAGAGAAATGTTTACCCACTTCAAAACAGAAAGCACAGTTTAGTTCATGTGCAGAAGAAAAATGCATGTCATCAAGTTTTTCAACAAGACAACAACCGAGTTAGCAATTGAGCTTTGTTCATGAAATGACCAAGTGGAGAAATATTCATGTGCCATGAGGGAGAAGAGAATACCATTCACCATGATGAAAAATATAGCGTGCCAAAATGGTGGTATTTCTTTTGGAGGAAGCATCACTAGAGGTCTAATGAGGTCATCATTCCTGTACCACCAGTAGACTCCAAACACATGAATAATGAATACTACTGTAATCCCAACAAGCATTGGTATTTTCCTCTCCCCCTGAAACAAGCAAAATAAAGACAAAGTGATACAACATTAGCAAATACTTCTTTTATATGGCATTCATATCATTAACTTAAAGTAAGGAGGAAGCATACATAACCATTGTATTCTAGAACAAATTTCCATAGCAAATTAGCAACGTTGTAAATAACTATTATGTCTTTCAGTCCTAGTTAACAAATACACTATGAAGACAAGGAAATTAAGATATCTGCAATTTCCTGAATGGTTATACTTCTTAAGTACTTAATTACCACATAAATGCCTAATCATTTTTGAAGAAGTATGACAGATTAATTTAGAAACAAATATAATCATCACAGCAAGCTGACTGTAGTGCGTAATAATAGACGTTGCAAAGCACTGAAGAAGGCAAATAGAACAGAAGTTTTTTCCCTTGAAGGAACTATGAACAAGACAATAGCAAAGCAAAGAAAAAAGTAACCATTGGAGGATTATAATACAGTTTCATATCAAGAAAATAAGTTTAAATATAAGCATCATCAAAACAAATGATTTTACGAAGAATTCCAAAAATAACTACAATTTGTCAATGCATTCTCTCATTGAGTTCAAATATCCTCATTGCGACTCTCGACAAAGTAACCCCAACCAACAAAACCACATTTTTTCTACTAAGATTGTGGCTGGACTATGCAATGCAAAGCAGCTGTGCATTGTGATCTTTACATATCCTAAAAAGATCTTGTCACATTGCTACTGTCAGTCACTAACCAAAACTAATACGATCAGTAAAACGGTATCCAAATTCCGAATTAACATCTAGTCTAGAAGCAGAACAACCACACTTATACACAAGATAAGAAGCGCAAACCTTCAGAGCGGTCTGCTTGCACAAGATATCATTGGACTTGAACATCACCGCAGCAATCCAAATCATCACGAAGAAACCTACACAACACAAACCCACTTGCAATGAACAACTCGCCATCACCCGCCCGGCAACTCTCCACACTAACTGGAGATATGTGCACGCGCACAACTAAACGAACCAAACCAAACGCATCATAATTCATGCATATAACGCCTCATCAGAACCCCATCAGAACCCACTACATCAACAAGTAGGTGCTGCACGCCGATTTGCACTACCTTGCAAGTGCTGCCGGATGAAGACGCCGAGCAGAAGCAGGGAGAAGGGCAGCGCGTGCTCCACCCACCTCGCCATCCGCTGCACATCGTACCTGTGGTACGGCGACTCCCCACTCCCGCCACCCGCCGCCGGCGCCTCGGCCGCGGAAGCCGCCGGCGTCTCCTCGTCCACGGCCACCGCCTCCTCCGCGCCAGGCGCGAGCGTCCCCGCCTCGCCGGGCCGGCCGATCCGAATTGACACCTCCCCGTCGCCCCCGCCTCCACCAGCAGCTCCGTGGTGGTGGGGCCCACCGCCGGCGTGGGCGCGGAGGATGCCGGACGAGTAGTCGAGCAGCGCGGAGAGCGGGGCGTGGAGGAAGCTGGAGGCGGAGAAGCGGGCGGCGTAGCGCCGGGGCGCCGAGGCGGCCGGCTGCGCAGGAGGGGGAGGAGGGGAAGGCGGAGGTGGGTCCATCAGGGCAGGCAGATGATGGAAGGAGGATCGGTGCGTCCAGAGCCGGGGGCGCGGAGCCGCGGCCGGGCGGGGCGACGGCGACGACGCGCGGGGAAGCAGGAGCCGCGGCGAGGCGGGGCGACGGCGACGGCGCGCGGGGAAGCAGGAGCCGCGGCGGGGCGGGGCGACGGCGAAGGCGACGGCGCGCGGGGGAGCCTAATGCGGAAGCGGGAGGCGAGGCGGTGGAGGGGAGCCGTGCTCGCAGTCGTCGGAGAGAGAGGGAGTGAGGGCTTTTATGCTTGGAGAATGTTGCTGTTTCGCTTTGCTTTTTTTGTTTGATTTTTCGGGGGTAATTCGATCGTATTGGATGCGTCTCCTTGGTTGGTTTGGATGTTTGTTAGTCACGACATGCTTCCATGTTTTTTTAACAGTAATTTATATAATTTTTTAAAAAAATGTAATAATAATTTATATAATTTTTAAAGTACAATACATACTCCGTGTGCACAGTGCATAGAATGATGGAAGCACTTCTCTTGTTCGTCTCATCCCCCTGATTGCTTTGCTTGGTGCGGAAGGAAATAAGGAATATTAGCAGTGTACTCCGTTAGGCTTAATTTTTGTGATTTATAATTAAATTTCTATAGTATTTATTAAAATTATACTGTAGTTAATGATACTTATTTGACATAATTAAATTTAAAAAATTTAAAAATAAAAAAGGATAGCTCAATATGTATAATGCAAACGAGGGGAAAAAAAAGAACCAACAAAACAGCTAAAAAATCTAAAAAACGAAATTTAAAAACAATAAAAAATAAGTCAAAAGTCAAAAGCTCAAACTCAGTCAAACGAGGCTTAGACCATCTCGCCATTTTGCGTTCAGGTACACCGAGAGGTGGCGTTCGTCTATTTACCATTTCTTGGATTCAAGCCGTCCATCGTGGGCTGTAATGGTTTTGCCATTTATAGATCAACGTTTTTTTGGGGGGGGGGGGATCGGTGGCATTTGGCTTGAAGAGTAGAATGGAAATGAATAGGGAGACAGCATTTCACGAGACCATTCTGAACCGTGTCCGAAGATGACACCATCCTCAATTGCATACGGGACGAACGGAAACAATTCACCACAAGAAAAGACGAACACATACATCTTAGCCACATCAATACGGAAAAGACGAACACGTTAAGCAATCCGCAAAATTCATCATAGGCTGAACGATGTAACACTAGAACCACCACGATTAACAAGAATCCATGCCATGTAGTACAGACGCAAAACAGATCTAATTTCTTGGATAAAGATGTTCAACAAAAGACAGGTTCAGACAAGGCAATATAGCACCAGAGACTCCTGGAATTCAAGTTCCACAAAGCTAAATATGGTTGGATAAAACAAAGTGTCGTTCCCACTGATAAAAGTCTAAGCAGCAATGTCCTCTGCCAGGAAAGCTTTCCCAGGGGCGCGGGCAGAAAGTCGGCCATGGCAACCAAGGAGCTGCACAGAGAGACATAATAAAAGTCAGATTATGCGTACTAATGCTTACGAAAAACATTGCAATGTACAGACAAAAGTCAGAAAACAACATGTTACTGAAATAAGCAATGCATTACTCTTGGGATTACCAAACAGTAACTGAACATTGGCTGAATATATTTACCTTAGCATTGACACCATCAGACACAATTCTACCCTCACTCTTGTACTTGATGTAATCATCACGGTTGAACTTGGTGAAGCCCCTGAAAAAGAAAATGTAAATTAAAGAATTGACACATAAAACTTGTAACAAGCAGGACATCCCAGCAATAGAGACAGACTGTAGTTCAATTGCATGAATGGACCAATATGTTACTTACCACTTTCTACTTTCAATGATCTTTTGGCGGCCAGGGAACTTGAACTTGGCACGGCGGAGGGCTTCGCTGGCATGGACAGCGTTGTTGGGCTTGCACCGCACAGAAAGGAGGACCTGGCCAATATCCACCCTAGCGCAGGTTCCCTGTGGCTTCCCAAAAGCACCCCTCATTCCAGTCTGGAGCCTATCAGCCCCGGCACACGAAAGCATCTTGTTGATACGGAGCACATGGAATGGGTGAACACGGACCCTGAGGTGGAAGGCATCCTTTCCTGCGGACTTGGTCATGTACTTGTTGCACGCGATACGGGCAGCCTCAAGAGCCTCACTGGAGACATTCTCCTTCTCCCAAGAGACAAGATGCACACAGTGGGAGAACTCATCCACGCCCTTCTTCTTCATTCCAACATCGTAGATCCTGATCTTGGGATCAGGAACACCACGGCAGTACCTTGACTTGGGGTATGGCTTGTTCTTGATTTGGCGATAGCACCTCGCAGGTCCTGACAAAAGTTAAGACACAAAAGTTTGTTACTAACAACTCAAGAAAATGCAGTGTGACATGGCCTTTAGTGCGGAACTCAGTTATAACATTGAATCATTGATACATATCGTAGAGTACTGAAAATTCACCGTTTTAATTTACACATGGCATACAATACTAGCTAGATAGAAACATGCAGAATCAGAATGCCTTTTAGGCATATTATGTTATACCATTGACACGTGACAAAGAGATCACTACAAAACATGCTAAGGAAGCAAATGAGATCCACAACATGATCTACATAACCAACTCACGAGAAAGCCAATTTTAACCAGGAAAAACATAGCAATCTGTAAGACCTACAAGCACTAGCCGTACCCATCACAAGACAGTTCAATAAGATTCACAAGGAACGACTCATCGTCTTATCCTACCATTAGACGAAACCACCAGAGTGGTATAAGTTGCAAGCAATACATGGATCTTCATTTCCCAACAGATTACCAATAAACATGAAAGAGCACATCAAATCTTCCATCCTGGAAACCAAAGATTGCATTTTTTTGCTAGCCCTAGGATGTAAGCAGCCAACTAAACGAAGAGAACACAGCAGATAGGCGCAACTTTACTAATCACAGAACATCTATCCTCCCCAAGTTTTTACGAAATCAACCGCGAGAACAACTACCAACATGAAATTTGCTCCGCAATTTATCAGAATCCGCACGACTACGACGGATCTAAGCCAGATTTGCGCGCAAACAACCCCATGCAAACGGTTGCATCAAACATCGCAACGACCAAATCAACAGTAGAAATCTACAATACCACTTACGGTTGATGTTAGAGGGAAATCGAGAGCTTACTTCTCCCCATGGCGGCGGCGGCGAGGGATGAGGGAGCTGCGGCTAGGGTTTGGACGAGCGCGACGAGGCGGCTTATATAGAGAGAGGGATTGCGAATGAGTCGTGGGGTTTGCGTCACGCGTGAGGCGTGGCTGATGGACGGGGCTATTGGGCCTAAGGAGTGTTTGGGCCAAGCCCAAAGAAGCCCAGGTGTTTTGGCCCACATTGTTTTTGATAGAGAAAGGAGGAGATTTGGCATTTGGGCCGGACATTGTTTTTCCTCTTTCTTTTAGTTTTCTAAAAACAGAGGATTTGGAAAAAAAAACTTGACATTGTAATGCCATGGCTTCTAGAATCATACAGAATTAAAAAAAGGCATAGCATAGATATGCGTGTTACCGCTTCTTTCTTTTTGAGGATTCTTTTTTTTTGTTGTTGAAGAATCCGTGTTACCATTTCTTGCTTTGAAGAAATAAGATAGACATGCGTTACATGCCAATTGCGCTCGAGTTAGCTGAAGTGTATTGTCATCCTGGTAGGTAGCTCCGCACTTTAACGTATTTTGTAGTTAACCCTGTTGAGGGGCTGCAGCCTGCATGTAGCCCCTGATGCCAATTGTGCTGCATGACAGTATTCCAATGTATAGTCTCCGTGTTTTTTTGTCGAGACGATCTTTTACAATTTTTGCCCCCATGTCTGGCCTCACATATGCATGCTGTCAACCATAATATGGGGTCTGTTGTTTTTGACTGTGGTGTGTGGTTTTTGGCTGCGTCTTTTGGCTTTTGAGCTGTTTGTACGAGAGATTACAGAGTAACAGAAACTCACGTACGGTTTTTGCCGATATAAATGAAGTTAGTAAAGCATGTACTATAATTAACTAGTAGATCCTATCTTAAAAAATACTCTGTTTAAAAATTAGCTACTGTAGAAAAGCTGAAAAGCGATTTTTAGAAGCTGAAAAGAACGGGCCCATGAACCTGTGTTGGATTCAGAGCTGTAACATAGTTTTGGAACGATGGTCGTGTGCTGGAGTATTTTGAGTTCTGTCCAGTGCAAACAAATGTGTGGGTTTGTGTTGAAGCATAGACCTCACCTGCCTAAAATGGCCTGTCTCCGGGGTTTTCCACTTTTCCAGCCCCCACACGGCCCAATGTTAGTCCTCATTAGGCTTATAAGCCTAATCTTCTGGTTTTTTATAGTAATAGTTAAAAATATACAGTAATTGCTATTAACTTTTTAAGTATAATTAAATTTAAATTTTTTAAAAAGATATATTATCACAGACAATACAGGGGAACAAAAAAATTCAAAAATCTGAAAAGCCAAAAATAAGATGAAGTTAAGAAGCCATAAGCAGAAGCTCGTTTACCTTGTTTGGAGCATAGGAATTTGGTAAACCTTTGTTTGGAGCGCAGGAATTTGGTAGGAATATTGTGGGATTTGTAATGATTTTAGCCGTAGTGACGCCAACCATTTCATTGATAGGTCCACGAGCAAGTTGTGCTGAGCCTAATTTTTGTTTGACCGGGGTTATGCTAAGCCTAAACTGTACTGAATGTACGTACTGCTGGTAACCTGGAATGACTCTGCACTACCGAAATTGTAGACGCTATAAAATGAATTTCGAGCTTTTCGATGGTGAAGCTAATTTTTGTACACGCAAGGGACAGCACGAGTGTCACGAATCAAACGGCTTGGATGAAACACATGCGAGAAATTCCTACGAGACATTACAAAACTTACCGTGTGTCGTAGATGGTAGCCATGATCATTGACCATACGTCTCGAAAGCACACAAAAGGAGACACTACAAAGCATCTCACGCGCCATGATCGTAACTATCCGAGACTTGATCCAACGGCCTAGGAATGCGAGCTCCATCCTACGCCATGGCCTTGTGTACGGGGTGTTCTTTTGAACGGCGGCTAATGGCTTTTATTTATGTTTTTTTTTACACGGCAGCGGATAATGGAGACGTTGATATGGATGACGTACATGATTTTATGTTTCAAAGCCGTTTAAAGAATTCGTTTTAAAAAATCGTTTGATTTTAATATTTGCCCTTTTAACTTCCAAAAAAATTAAACACTAAAAGTAGAATCCAAAAGTAAAAGAGAACAAGAGCATGTATGTTAGGGCAGTCCCAGTGCTCCACGTAGGATAGTGTATATGTCATTAATTAGATTGTCATGTAGGAGTTTTAGATGATGTGGCGCTATATTAAATAAGAGAGAAGAAAAAGAGGAAGAAACTGGGTCTCATACAAGACCTAGTTTCTATGAGAAAACCAATGCAATAGACACTATCAAAGTTTGTATTGGAGAGATGGTGGTATCTACATGATAGATAGAGAAAAATTATGATTGGTGAAGAGGAGAGAGAGATTTTGATACTTAATTAATTGCTTGAGTTATAAATAGATATGGTGCATTAGAGACAATAGTGTCTATATAATATGATATAGATAGAAACTACTTAAGTAGTTTTTGCATTGGGACCGTCCTTAGTAGAAAAGAAAGACAGAGAAGTCCAGCATCCTATGGCGCTGCCGGCCGTAGAGCCGTTTTGCCGCGATCCAAGGCTTTTTCAGCCTCCCTCCGGCCTACCACAGCCCCGGGGACAGGCGACACGGCCGGCCGGCCCGTGCGGGGTCCACAGAAGCACCATCATTCGAGCCAATCACCCTCATTTTCTTATGATGATGATTAGTTAACGTTAACCTCTCACAAAACAAGTTACTCCGTTCGGTCTTCTTATTTGATGTTTAATTACTGCTAATTTGGTAACTTTGAATTACGATATATTAATAAAAATAATGATATTATGAATGTATTTAGTGATAAATCTAATGGTATGATTTTGTATAGTTCATCTAGATAGTTTTAAATATACTGATGATCAATTTTCATAACGTTTAACGACACTGATCCTATAATATTAAATAAAAAAGAAGGAAGTATTATTAACATTAATCCCACCGGACAGTATACCTTCTTCCCACGGTTTGGGGATGTTTGTATTGCTTTTTAGCTATGACATAATTTTTAGCTAAAAACGAATAGCAATAGCTGAAAGAAGTAGTTTATAGGAGCGAGCGAACGATGAAAAAACTAAGGGAGATGTGTGTGTATGACGGGAGCGAAAAAAGTGAGATATATGGTAAAATTATGACTCGTCTCTTATTTCTAGAGTAAGACAACGAGAATAAAAAAAATCATTTTAAAAGTTGATGTTTATATTATCTTTTGATTTTTCTTAGAAGAAGCGAGAAGGAAAGTGGATACAATGTCTGAGCAGAAGCCAGTACATAAGAATTCGCACTCGAAAGTCGAAACTGCCCTCGAAAACGCACGCTTCGATGGGTTTTGGGCTTCATCGCTAGCGCTCCCCCCGCCCCTCTGCAACTGCTGTCCTGTGGTGTCCCCAGGCCCTCCCATCTCCATTCCTGCGTGCTTCTTGCCTGCCCTCTTCTCCCATCGACTCCCTTCCTCTCCCGGTTGCAGGCTTTGCGCTGAGGCAATCCGGGATGTTCTGATCTCTGATGAACCTTGGTAATCCCTGCGGTTCCCCCAATCTCAATCTCTTCTGCTAGTGTTCCGTTCTTTCTCGTGATGCTGTCTTGCTCTTTTCTTGGTTCTTGATCTCCTTCTGTTCTTATTTTTGCTTTTTTTTGGAGCGGAATGGCAGCAGGGGGTTAGTGGCGATTTATAGTGGTTATAGCCCCCGTAATTTTTGGGTGGTGTCTGTGCTCGTTTCCCTGTGTTGTTCTTTCTTGGTTCTTGGCGAGAGATGGCACTGCTTGTTTTGGTGTGTCTGATCTGTGTGTGCTTCCGCTTTTAGTTGGCGGAACTATCTGCAATTGACTTGTGCTTCTTTTCGCCCTCCATAGATTCTTTTCTGTTGTTCTTCGCGTCGATTCTTGTGTTCTTGCTGGATGCTCAATCCTCATGTCATGAGTGACGAAACACGGTTGTTGTCTTGTGTTGTTTAATCCTAGATTGTGGTAGTGTCAGACTGTTAAGTCTTACAGAGAGGAGAGTGTGCTTATATTGTGTATAACGAGAAATTTCGATATTTGACACTGAATACGTGCGCCTCTCAACTTTTAATCTCTAATTCGCACGCCTTTGAAAATTTAACCCTGTCACTGCGAATTCTTTTGATTCAAGGGATTATCTTCTTTTTCGCAGGGACAAGTGTCAAAATATAAAAGGAGAGAAAATGAGGAGAATTTCTTGAATCAAAAGAATTCGTAGTGACAGGGTTAAATTTTCAAAGGCGTGCGAATTGGGGGTTAAAAGTTGAGAGGCGCACGTATTAGTGTCAAATATCGAAATTTCTCGTGTATAACTTAGAATTTAGAAACAGAGATTGTGGTGTGGGTGAAGCTTAATTGTCCCCCCTGTTCCCGTGGTTGCACTAAATGCCCCCAACAAATGAATGTGAATTCAGTTTCCTTAGATTCAATGTAGACAAATTTATCTTCACCTTTTAGAGCAGTGAAATTTATTTATGCTTGAGTTGAGATAGAAACGTCATTAGTTCAGTTTTGCATTGCATTTAGTTATCGATTGTTCTGAATGAAACTGATCACATGGTGATACAGATCTAGATATCATTCCTTCATGTGTCTATCTAGGTGTGAGCCTTGCCATGTTTTGTGGATCCCAAATCTCCAATAATATCGAATTGACTAGTCTTAGTGATTGCTTCATAGGTGAATAGATGTCGACAAGAACATTTTTGGCTGCAACTTTGCAACTTCTTGCCTGAATCCCGAAGTTTTGATCAATGTGGGGTAGAATTTGTGTTGTCCATTCTTCTTGTCTGTGTTTCAGTTTGTTCCCAGTTCACTGTATCCAGTTCCCTGGCCTACCTAACGGGCACAGAGCTGTAGTTGTTGTGTCTTTTGCAGGGACATGTGATAGCCAAGTCCTAGCGATTTTATTGTGTAAATAAGTTTCTCAACTAATTGCTATCTACAAGATCTGATCAACTTCACTGTCATCTGTTTTTGAAATATATGCCAATATACATGTTATATTTATTTGTTTTGTCTTAAGTAAGCTGGGGTTATGGAATCAGACTATTTATTGTCACTGTGCGTTAGTATTCCTCATCTTAAATGATATTTTTGCAGAAACATTTGTACATGTATACTTAATATCTATTAAATATATTGTTGCTAATGTTTCCTTGTGATGGCGTACACATATTCGTTCATTTTTGAATCACTTATTGAAGCAGGGATGTTTTCCTTTTTCAGAAAAAAATGTCACTGTCTTTCACTCCCATGTTACTATTCTTTGGATAGCTAATCATTGTTAGTCCCGGGCTTCCAACAGTGATGTTGATAAGATCATGAATGATATGATACTTTGCCTCTTCTTGGTAGCTGGCAATGCTCTGGTCGCTTGGGTTGTGCATCTGATTTGTCTAGTCTTTCTTCTTGTTGTACTCATCTGTAGGATAGAAGTTGGGCTTCTTTGAGAGGAATTTAGTTGTTTCCATGGTCTTTTTTATGTAGAGCGTGCAAGACCTACTCTGTTGGCTTTCAATCTTTCTTTTTGTACAGGCAAGTCACTTAATTGGAGTTGTGATTCAGTCCAGAGTTTGTTTATAAGCAACTTTGCATATCTGCATTTTTGGCATTTTACTTCCCCTTTTAATCATTGATTACATTGCCATGAATTCTCAGATGTCTAATTTGTGGTTTTCTATAGTTAACTCTGTTGTAGATTTGCATTAGAGGTACTTTTTTAGTTCTGTAGTTGCCATCTTCTTCACAAGGCTACTCTTGTTGTATCGTATGTATCTTGTTCTCCCTTCTCACTTGTTTTTCTTTTTGAATCACAATTAGGCCTGCATCCTAGCAAGGATTTTCTTAAATTTTGGTGAAGATGAAGCGGATGCAAAGGACAGAATTAAGGAAATCCAGCTCATGGTGGTGGGATAGCCACATTAGTCCCAAAAACTCTAAGTGGCTCTCTGAGAACTTAGAAGGTAATGACTATGTTACTCTGATGTTCTGTTCTTGTCTTACACACTAGAATTAGATAGCATCGCTGTTTGCTAGACATGGTAGTTTGTAGGATCTCAGTCATGTATGATTTCAATTTTAGTCTCCAGTCTAACTAGGCATGTCAGGTTGTTTTCTGAACATTACTGTTCTTGTAAATGAACAGAGATGGAGAAGCAAGTAAAAGAGATTCTGGGGCTTTTTGAGGGGGGAGGTGAATCCTCTGCAGAAAAGGCTGAGTTGTATTACCAAGAACGATCCATGCTTATTACCCATGTCAAGAACTTCGATCGCATGTATCGCGCTCTTGCTGAGCGGTATGACAATGTAACTGGAGAACTGCGCAGAAATATCCCATCATCACTGCAATCACATGGCTCTTTTGGTGTCTCTGAATCAGATTCTGAGACAAAATTTCCTTCTCCATCTACGGAGCCTGACATGCAAGATAAGATGGCACAACAAAAGCAAAAAAACCAATCAGATTGCTTTGATGTTTCCACTGGCTCTGGAGTGAGCTCTGATGTATCCAAGAAGGGGAGTGATGGGTCTTCATCATCTTCAGAATCCGATTCAGAGCTTGATAAAGCCAAAGAGGGAAATGGCAACAGCATTTTTTATGCCCTGAGCCAAAGAATTATTGAGCTTGAGGATGAGCTTCATGAAGCAAGGGGAAAACTTGACACTTCGGAGGAAAAGAACATTCATTGCAAATGTAATTTTGGTGCTAACTTAGAAATGTGTGAACATGAGGAAAACTTGCAGATTTCAGATGTGGAAACCAATAACCTTCAGAAGGATCTTGAAGAAGTCAACAGTGAGAAGGAAGCATTGGAAGCTGTGCTGTTGGCAAACAAAAATGATATTGATGGGCTGAAGGGAGCAATGGCATCAGCAGCTAAGCAGTTTGAAATTGAATTGGCGCATCGTGATCTTGAGGTTGATAAGTGCAAGCAGGAGCTTGGAGTACTTTCAGAGAAGTATCTGCATGATAAAGCTGCTCTCCAGGCTGAAATTGGGATGCTCCGGGGAGTCATCACGAATTTTGAAGGTGACCTAGCAAAAATGTCACAGGAGAAGTTGCAGCTCGAGTCTCGGATTGAAGACCTTGAACAGGCAGCTCACAGCTTAAATTGTTCAGCTTCTGAGATAGTGAAGCTGCAAGAAGTAATAAAGAATACACAAGCAGAATTAGAAAAGGTTTCACTAGAGAAAGAAGAAACCATCAAGAACCTCCAAGCCCAGCTAGAAAGCGCCTCACAAGAGAAATCAATACTCCAGGACCGGATCAAGGAGCTGGAGCAGGTTGTGTGTGATTCTCTGGATAAACATTCACAGGAGAAGTCCTATCTTAGTGCTGAGCTTTCAAAATTATCTGAAGCCAATGCTTCTCTTGGGGCCAAGTTGGCATCCATGGAGGCAGAGATTAAGCAAGTTTGTTCTGACAAGGCAGAAGAATCCGTCAACAGTGAGAAGCAAATTTCTGGGCTGAATCAGGATCTTGCTGATCTTAAAAGCAACCTCGAACTGATATCATCCGAGAAAGCCACAGTTGATAACAAGCTGGCCACTCTGCTAACTGATATTACAACTCGTGATGAAAAGATGAAGCAGATGGATGACCACCTGAGTCAGCTTCAGCTCGAGCATGCCAAGATAATGGCAGAGACCGATGTTGCGCGCAAGTCCTTGTCCGAGCTGCATGCGCGGGTTTCTGAGCTCGAGGGAGAGGTGGAGAAGCAGAAGCTTGTGATCTCTGAGAGCGCCGAGGGGAAGCGCGAGGCGATCAGGCAGCTGTGCTTCTCCCTTGAGCACTACCGCAGTGGGTACCAGCAGCTGCGCCAGATGCTGCAGGTCCACAAGAGACCATTGGTGATGGCGAAAAGCTGGGAGCGTCCTCCATGGCTTGAAGGCTTGGCTATTAGAGGAGGAAATTGAATTGGACTGTGTTGGGCTTTCTTGGATTGGATACAATCTGTGTTAGGCTTACTTGGATTGGATACGGCTGTCTTGGGCTCTCAATTTGCTCTGCTCTAATTCATGCGACAAACAAAGCGAAGGAGTACCAATCATTGTTGAAACTTGAAAAAGAGAGAGAGAAAGAACACAAGGTTGATGTCGTGGGAACATGCATCCTTCCTTTGCTTTCCACCCTAGAAGAAAACTTTTTCCATAGTGTCTTTGACATACACCAAAGTTGTATTTCTTTACTGTTTGCTGCTAATGGAGATCTGCATATTTGTTACATGAAACTTGTTTCCAGGCTCGAAGTTAAACTCAACCATGCAGGACTATGTTAGGAATTGAACAGAGACGCTTGTGTCCTCTTCTAATAGTAAAGTGCTAAGAGTACCAGTCGTAGCTTCCAAGTAGTTCTG
This sequence comes from Dendrocalamus sinicus, assembly GCA_036346575.1. Taxonomy (NCBI): domain Eukaryota; kingdom Viridiplantae; phylum Streptophyta; class Magnoliopsida; order Poales; family Poaceae; genus Dendrocalamus; species Dendrocalamus sinicus. Next base: position 4,196,644 of record CM070653.1, on the reverse strand, counting down.
TTTGGTACCAACTTATGCTAGTCCTTGATCACGTGGACCATTGCCTAGATGCTACCCAGGACAATTGATCTAGTTAGACATTCATGCACAACTGTCCCTTGACCAAAAAGAAGAGAATTGGCACAGCATTTTAGATCTAAGTTTACCGTTTATATGGATGGACCATCTGATACCTAACGAACCATTTCACAACGCTAAACGAAAATTTGTAAAATTTTGAATTTTCTTGAATTTTGGCCAAATTTGAGTTTCTTGCCTAATTCAAAAGTTTCCCAGCCAAAACCGCTTTCCATTTTTGGCCATCCGCTTCCCCAAGTCATGGCGCCAATCCAAACCTAACCTTCGCCCCTGTTTCCAAGCACCATTCGGCCCGCCCACGTTCCTTGTTGCCGCCATTCACACCCGCTATGGCCAAGCTCATCAAAGCCATACCTTGCCATGTCATCCTCTTCAATGCCCATCCCATCACCCAAGGCCATGTGCCAAGATTGCTAGAACTTGTTTCGCTGCCGCCGCCAAGCAAGGCGTCTTCGGCCGATATGCGTGCGCCCACCCATGCTCTGCCCGCCTACTTGCCGAGACTCTAGTGAGGTGCAGTAAGTCCGATGTGCCAGCTTTGTATGCCACCTCACCATCGAAACTGCTCGGCCACCACTACATTGTCCATGCACCGTCCACCGCCTCTGCCAAATACTGCTTCCACCGCCTCAGCCACTCTATAAAGCCACCCCAACATGCAGCATAGCCTCCTTTAGCGCCCAATTGCCCTTCCCTACACTCTCCTCCCAAACTCCAGCTTCGAATTGTCGTCTCCATCGTGCCCTGTGCTAGTAAGCCTCCGAGCTCAACTTTTGCCATGGCCAATTAGAATCCAATTCATCATGGCTAGAGCATCCTTAGGCCATCACAAACTCAACTCAAGCCTCGCTAACCCTCCCCATGCCCCCCCAAGCCATTGGCATCATGCTCTGCTACCGCCACAACCAGGCTGTCGTGGACAGCCTCACCCTGATCGAGTTAAACCAACCCGTCACTGCCAGTGAGCTTCTAGCCTGCCCTAGGTGCCCAAACCACCTACGGTCTCGTCGGAACCCCACAGTAGCGTTGCCAGTGCCATGGTGGCACTCCGTTGAGCTCACCTCACCTCCAGCTCTTACAGTTACTCCTTGAGCTTAACCAATGCAAAAAATGGTACCGCATAGCTCCCTTGAACCCATCCATATGCTTGCTCACCGTCGGCGACCTTTGCCGGTGCACCAATGGCTCGCCATCGCCATTGCTTCGCTCGGGTGCACAGTAACGCCAGAAGAAGAAGAAGCTAGCTGAAGCAAGCTTTGGGCTTAGTCTGAGTTGGCCTAGAGGCCAAAACCATTCAACCAGGCCTTGGCCAAGCCCAACTTTGTAGACCCACCACTATTCACAGCCCGACCCGACATTATTTCAGACTGAACCCAATAATGTGTCAAACCCATTACTGTTCCTGAACCCAACCTGTTATGAATAGTGTAGACTTATTACTATTCATCCAAAACCCGTTAACATATATTTATACCCATTTCGACCGTCTCGAGCCTATCTAACCTATTTTCAACTCCATTCAACCAAACCAAGCACCATTTAAACTATATTTACCCAAATCCATTTTCTATATATATATTTTCTAGTTATTTTATTGTATTTTGTTCTCGGTTTGCATTCTATAAAGCAGAAACCCATTTAAATTCGCTCTTTTACACTAGTATCCGGATTCGACTAGTTGGCCAACAGAGAAGCTGCTGTAGTAATTGCGGTGGATGGTGTAAACCTGAAGTCTACAGTGAAATAATCAAAGACTCTGGATAAAGAGGCAAGTCATATGTCTTTGATCACGTTGATCCTACATCATTTAATTATTTAATTATCATTACTTTCATTATTCTTTATTTATGCATTGTTATTTATTTAAAATAATTGTTTAGAATGATATGATAAATTAGCTATGTCCTAACACTAGAAAAAGCCGTGCTTTACTTGATGGCCATATTTACCTTGATAAGCCTTTGTAATAATAAATTACTACAAAATTTATCATGGTAGATTAGGAACTCAAATATTTTACACTATTAAGAGATTCGGCGTTTTGCCGAAAGAATACAAAAATAATACTAGGGTTAAGGATGAATTATGTAAAGTCATGAGATAGTTGGAGCCCATAACCTTACCCTAGGGCCGAGGCTTTGTTTGGTTTGGTGGTAGTACCATAATGCACTGGATTGTTTGTTTGTGGCTGGTGGCTTTACTGATGAAAAGTAAGGACTGGAACTTTATGCTAAGTAAAAGATACAGAAATCACTTAACTATAAGTTTTGACTTATCAAATCTAGCCTATTAGCTGCTCAAATCAATCAAATATCTATAGGGTGATTCAGGTTATCAAGGTGGGAACAGCCCATGTATAAAGGGGGTGGTATAGAAATGGTAAAATCGTAGTTAACAACAGTAGGACCACACATAGTCAGGATGCGCTTTCCGTGTTGGCTAGTGGATTGCTGACTATGTGTGGGCTCTGTCCCTATAGGGTAGAGGCTAGAAAGAGGAGAGCAGTGAAAGACCTTATTTTCTCAACTTAGTCAGACGCTATCTGTTGCGTGTCTATTACATGATACTGAGAGTTTGAGAAATTTGTGGGTAAAGTTGGGCAATTTTGTAGAGTATAATAAATGGTACTTGAATGCGCTGTGCTCCCGATTAATGGAGTTATGTTTCATGGGTCATTCCAACAACAAGGCATAAGTAGAATTTGGAAGATTTTGATACGGAAATTGTGGATAACAAACCAGTTCTGTTAATTAAGTATTGTTTTACTGTTTTAAAAATGCAAAGTTCTTTATTAGCAAATTTGCATCCACATATTGCATTACAGCCTGTGACTATCTATTTGAACTCTTCACATATTAGTTATATAGCTTTTCCATGTGGTTTGCTAAGTACTTAGTGTACTCAATCTTGCTTTATCTTCATTAGAACATATACCTGAAAAAGAAATGTGCTTCAGCTTTTATGTTAGGGTTACAATCGCACTCAGGCGTTTCTGTGGAGAATTTATTCAATTATTCTGAATGTAAGTTAAGTTTTGAGCTTGGACGCCCGAAAAGTTGTTAAAGTTTGGCCGTTAGATCATATTTTAATTAAGTTAACTATTTTTAAATGTTTGTGAGTAAGCATGATACTCTTTCTATTCATAACTAAACTTTTAGTCGATTACGAGAAGTACGGTGGTCTTATTCTTAAAAATGGTTCGTTACAGAAACAACTTGTTACTGATGATATCAAAATTTTGACTCATGGAGCAAATTGGATCTGGAAACCTCCTAAAAGCTGAGTGGCTGACAACAGCTGTGTAACTAAAAGATTCTCAAATAAATAAAGTTCCTGTTGTATGAAGAAAGAGAGGAAAAGAGAATTAGCTTCCAAGTCTTTTTTTTTTTTGGTTTTGCTTGCAGCACATGAAAGATGGACTTTTCCTAGTTGGGAACGTCCTGTTTTTTGGGCTTTTGGGTTAAGCTTTTCCGAAAACTGAAACAAACGGAATGGTTTTTTCAAATATTTTTTTTTGAACTCAAGAAGCTGCTTTTCAAAACGGCTTCGCGTGCCGTCAGTGTGGGCGCTATTCGTATTCGCGTTTCCGTCGTCGTCTCGAAAAGCACAACCAAAAGCCATCAGGCGCAGCCCAAAATAACAGGACTGGAGTATCAAGTCCAAACACAAGAGAATTGCCCCACATGTCGAAGGACCCAAAAAAAGTTAGGGCTTAACACAGCCATTCACACTACCAAACCTATTTCTTTCCTGATAGGCCAAACCTCTTTCTTGAATATAAAGGACCACCAAACAACACACAAGTAGTAAAGCAAAGGGAATCGAATTAGCAACAATAATTGATCCTTCGAATCTATAAAGCCTGTGATCACATTCTGATGGCGATGCTAATAATGAGAGTGCTTGCTCATTGATTAGTGCTTTCCGCTGTGCTCTTCAAGTAGAAAATTGAGTTTATCTCGCTGTCCTCGGCCGTGAGGGCACATGAGCTGCTCCGGTAGTACAACCAGAGAACCCTAAAACAAGGAGTAGTTGGATCCATGGCCCAGAGCCCCATAATTCTCAGGCAAGCCCCTCTAAGACGACGGTCCTCACAACAGGAACCAACGTTTTTATCGTCCGATGATACACAGTTGGGGCTGCCCCGCTCATTTCAGTTTCAGCTTCTGATTTTTGGCTTATTTTTCACTATTCATAAATTTTATCTTTTTTTAAACTTTTGGTTTTTTTGAGCTTTTTTGCCAGTTCTTTTTTCCCGTATTTATTTGCATTGTCCATGTTGAGCTAGCATTTTTTTTCTATTTTTTAATTTTTAAATTTAATTACACCAAATAAGCCACCTTCAGCTACAGTGAAATTTCAACCGCTACAGTGTAATTTTAGTCATAAGCTATAACTTTTCAGCCCAATCGAGCGGGGCGGTCTTCACGCAAGGACGGCTCCGGTATAAGTTTTTTTCCTCTAACTTTAACTGTGCTCACAATTGGGCAGGTTCATCTGATCCACATGATCTTTTGGTTTGTGTTCCTCTATAATTAGACCCAACTTGCAAGCAACAACTTTGGTCAAACTCCCACAGTAATCTATAGTTACATCTGATCATCTGGTGCCAAACACAATTCTGAATATTATCTGCACAGTTGAACAATCAGTGCTAAATGCATATTATAGTCCGCCGATTTTGAATTGGATTCATCTTCGAAAGAAATATACTGCTAGTAATCATGGATTATGTTTCGGTGGAGATTGAGACAGCACCCATATCTTGGCGTCGGCTAGTCAAGGTTCCAGCTCAAACAGCATAAAGATTAGGTCCATCAAAGTTCCAGCTCAAACAGCATAAAAATTAGGCCGGACCAAAGAGTCCGATCGAGGATCTTTGCATATATTCATCCCACTAAGGCTTCATTTTTGCTTAGCTAGATCAAGACGACGACCTTATCGAATGATTTAAGAGATAAACAGGACATGATTTGCTATGCAAGAGATAAGATAAGTGTCCGTTGGGCGACATAAAGAGAAGATAAAGAAATGCCAAACCGTCGTTTGGACGGGTATGCTTGTAAAAGATGTTACTTTCTAGCAATCCAAGCTCTGGTTGTAATGTAGTTGTCCACAGGAACTTTGCGGTGCTAATCATACCAAGCGGATTAACTTTTTAAACAAAGTAACATTTAGATACTGTGCCGGTTCGAGCTGGATGTACTTGGGCACTGTGAGAGAACCTCCTTGCTAAAATTACCTTTTCAGTTTCCGGAGACCCTTGAAATCCTGCTAAAATTATTTTTCGGTTTCGAAAACCCCTCACAATTCGTCTTTTCTTTTGTCAAACGCAACTGCGCGGCTAGATATTATGATACATATATCTTTGATATGCAACTCTACTTTCTATAATTGAAATATAACTATATTTATTATATGATTCTAATATCCAAATATGATTAATCTGCATCATTATAATCTTGCCCTATATGTATAGATCATTCTTTTTTCTTTCGATTAATATGAAAAATTTTATTTTTTAAGATTATTATAGAATTTTTTGCACTTAAAATGGAGATGTCTTAAATATCTTTGATTGCTTTTATTTATATAGTTTTGAATGAAAAGCCTTGCAAAATTAGAAAAAAGGAAAGTGCTAAATAACACTCGAGTATTTTTTAGACTGAGTACTCAAATTTTTCCTCTTATATATGCACCTCTCAAAAAAAATATAAGTGTTCCGAACCATAAAAACACTCGAATTCCTCTTCTCTATATGCACCCCTCCAAAAAATATGAGTGTTCCGAACAATAAAAAACACTCGAATCTCCCTTCTTTCATATATATATATATATACACTCCTCTAAAAAAAACTAAATACTCTAAACTATAAAAAAAACTCGAATGCTTGTTAGACACTACCAAAAAAAAAAATGCAGGTATTAACCGCGGAGTCAATAGCTAATCCTATATCTAATTGCCTTGTGCCACCAGCAGCATCTCACCGACGAGACGAGACGACCAGGCATATAAAAAACCTCGTCTCCCTCTCCCCGCCGCCCCTGATTCGCAAGACCAGAGGGGACGAGCGCCACAGCGAATCCCCACCGATCCCGCCCGCCCCTCGACAGATCTCCCCGCCATTGCCGACTCCCCGCCCAGATTCGCGCCCTCCTCGCCCAGATCCTCGCTCTTGCGCAGATTTCCCGAGCCGAGACAGGAGCGGTAGGTTTGACCGGGAAGCGCCCGTTTCTTGGCGCGCTTTGTTGTTGCGATTTTGCCGATCAAAATGGGATCTTTCTTTCCTGCAGGTGCTGCGTGCGGCGTGATTCGGGCGGTTTGATCGGGAAGTTTTGATCATTTGGGTCCGGTGTTTGTTTGGGCGGCGGAGATGGGCGTCGGAGGGGAGAAGTTCCAGCTGGGGACGGTGGGGGCGCTGACCCTGTCGGTGGTGTCCTCCGTCTCCATTGTCATCTGCAACAAGGCCCTCATGAGCTCCCTCGGGTTCATCTTCGGTGTGAGATCTAACTGTTCTTGCCTCGTATTCTCTTGATTTGTCACATATATGTTCGTGTTTGGTGCTTTGTGATCTGCGTAGATCTACGTGAGTCCATTCCGGTTGTAGATTTGGTGCAAAAGGCGTGTGTGCAGGGTTCAGATGATGTTGATGGGGTTAGCTTCTGTGATAACTTTGAGCGAGGGGTGTCTTTGGACTAGCGTACTTTCGATGAAGCTTTGATGATTGTTGATGTTCTGGATTAGATTTACTTGTTTGTAGTAGTGAACAAGGTTGAGTAGCATGTCCTGGTTGCTTACTGCTTAGGTTGCTTGACACATGGGAGTAGTATCCTTGTTTGTTCTAGTGCTGCAATTGAACTGTGTTTAGAGTGCATGTACCCATGCACCATGAACCGTATGGAGAACTTTTTGTCAAAGTTGACTTGCGTTTTGTTCAGAACATACGTTGACTTATGTTGATGTTTTTCATTGTTGCCTTTTTTTTTCTTATTAATTCTGGTACTTCAGTCTTCATATATGAAATGCAATGAGAAATTTATTAGATTAACATATAGAGAAGTACGTAGTTTTGGATCACATAAGTCAACGTTTGTAAAACATGGAGTTGTGTTTTGCAGCCACTACCTTGACGAGCTGGCATCTCCTGGTTACGTTCTGCTCCCTTCATGTAGCATTATGGATGAAGCTCTTTGAGCATAAGCCTTTTGATGCAAGAACTGTCATGGGATTTGGAGTACTTAATGGGATCTCCATTGGGCTCCTCAACCTGAGTCTTGGTTTCAATTCTGTTGGTTTTTACCAGGTACATACTATGCGATCTTCTTTACTTTGATTTGTGTACTAGTCAGAAAATCCTAGTTAATTCACTGCAGTCCTGCACTTATTACTTGTCTAGTACAACAGCAGTACTTATTTTTGCGAAGCGGTACAACAATAGTTACTGCGTTAAACATTTTAGAAACATTTAAGAGAAGGCTTTGATGAGAGCACTATCTACGCGTTTGTGCAAGAAACATTTTAGAGAAGGCTTTGATTAAAGTTGCAACATTTTGTGCAATAATTTATTGCACTTAATGTCACCCTTCCTTCCAAACTAATCAATCCACCTAACTGATGCTGAGATCTCCTTTACGCCTCTAGATGACGAAGCTGGCCATCATCCCTTGCACTGTTATTTTGGAGACTCTTTTCTTCAGGAAGAAGTTCAGGTATGTGTTTTTATACATTTTGTGCATCCTTTCGATATATCTTCAGCTAACATTTTTCTGACTTGACACCACAGCCGGAGTATCCAGGTGTCCCTTTCAGTGCTCCTTTTTGGTGTTGGAGTTGCAACTGTCACTGATCTGCAACTCAATGCTGTGGGATCCATACTGTCCTTGCTGGCAATTATCACGACCTGCATTGCTCAAATTGTATCCTTTAACAGCAGCCTTTATTTTTCCTTTTTTTGAAATTTAGTCAAAATTTTAATATCATCCATATATTCACAGTTGATGCTGGTTGAGTATTCCACTAGGCAACAAATCTTGTTTAATATTTACATCATCACTTCTCCTGTCCCAAAATATAAGTCCATTTTGGCTTTTCACGGTCTCTAACATAACACTTCGACTGTGATTTTGTATCATGATGTACTAATAAAAATGATAAAATTATATATTATGGAAGTATTTCACAAGACAAATCCAATAACATTGTTTCTATGTAGTTGTTTTATATATTGTTAACATATATTAACGGTCAATGTTTTAAAACCTTGGCCGCACGGATCCCAAATGGACTTATGTTGTGGGATAGAGGGAGTACATGACATGATATTGTCAGCATTATCTCTTACAGAAGCTACTGTTGTAACTATGTTTTTTTTTTGCCATTTGAACACAAGAACGAGTCGCTGCAGATTTTATCCTATTAGTTGGTGCCTTTTCCCCAAGTGGTAGAACTATATTGCATTTGAATATTACTATGCTTTGCAGTGTGATTCCATACACCATAGTCCTTAACCAGCTATCAGATGACAAACACTATTCAGAAGAAGTTCAAGGTTTCTTCAACCCAACTGCTATACCAGTCATGCCCTTACCAATCACTGACCCTGTTTCTTACTGGTCCGTTCCTTGATGGATTTTTGACTAACCAAAATGTCTTCGCTTTTGATTACACATCTCAAGTTGTGGTAAGTAGTGAAGCAGCTTTGACATACTTTTTTTTTGACATTGTTTCATTTAATTTTGATTTTGATCTTATTTCATGTGCAGTTTTTCATTGTATTGTCATGCTTGATAGCTGTCTCAGTAAACTTCAGCACTTTTCTTGTGATTGGAAAGACATCTCCTGTTACTTACCAAGTCCTGGGCCATCTTAAAACATGTCTAGTTCTCACCTTTGGTTATGTTCTGCTTCATGACCCATTTCGCTGGAGAAACATACTTGGCATCCTAATTGCAGTAGTTGGAATGGTCTTATATTCATACTTCTGCACAGCGGAGGCCCAGCAAAAAAATGCCGAAGTCTCCCCACAACAGGTATCTTCTGTTTGAATTTCATTGCATGCGGATAGTTAACTGGTTTTGCAATAATTTTGATTATATCTTATTACCTATTGTAACTTAAAACTATGTGTTTGATGCCATGATTAAGAAATATGCAAAACTGAAGCATCAAGACCTAACTAGTTTTGGTTATGCTTCCATCTTGGCCACTTTACTTGCATGACGGAACAGGCTAAGCTATACTTTAAGTAGGAAAAGTGGGGTATTTAACCTTTAAGCATTTTCCTTAAATACTTTCAACTTCAGTGGTCTTCTAGCGTCATTAGTTTTAATTTCGTGTTTATAGTTCCTCGTGTGTTACTGCATTGCAGGTGAAAGAAAGCGAGTCGGCTCCTTTGATGTCAGACTCTTTGAGCAAAGTTGAAAATGGAGGCAGTGTGGTTGACGATGAGCCTCTGAAGGTACCGATGTGGAGCTCAAAGTATTCAAGGGCATGAAAATTTCTTCCTCTAGACGATGGTATTATACAGGATTTAATTTAGTGGGCACATAGCAGGGTTGGAAGCCAACCCAGAGTGTAATGAACATTTCAGTTACATTTTTGGGTTTCTTTAGCAGTACTATCTACTAGCAGTAAAAGGATCTGATTATTTGAAGGATTTTACCTTCAAGATTGCAGATCTGCCATGATACTAGACAGCAGATACTGTATGATTGTATCTGGATATGCTCCACATCTCCTCACTGTAACTTCATATTGGGACAGATCCACAGATAGACTCCATTCTTTTTGTACCAAAGCTCCAGAGAACCAGAGTTGTGCAAGATTTGAAGTATTTTTTTGGTTCAAGTAACTTTGGACCCACTGATGCAAGTGTTGCACATTTTCGGGCCTAGGTGGGAAAAAAAAACCAGCCGTTCTTTTCCTCGAATTTTCCATGTAACATTAGCATTCCTTTTCTCCTTCCTTATGTATTCCTCCAGAATAATAACGCAAAAATGTTTTTCTAGCTTTGTTGCAAGTTGAATGCTGCATGAACTTATTATCCTTTCTTGGTGATCCATCTTTTTTTGGTGAGGAAAGTACTGGTACACAATCGGTAATCCTACATCTCAGCACATGTAGCCATCACCGAGCTCAAAGCAATTTACTAATTATGTAGTAATGGACATTGGCACTAATTTATTTAGTACGAATTATGTACTAAAACAGAAACGTACAAGCAGAATGAAGTATTGCAGCATAGATGCTTACTTTTGTTTAGTATGTGTGCAGTGACGGATAGTAAATATTGTAATAAATCAGGACATCCGATCTCACTTGATTTATAATTAATAAAGTATTTTTAGTCTCTATTTATTATTTTACTGTAACTACTCTGATGGGTCTTTTATTTTTAAAGTGATATTCTACCGAATAAACGAGTAATAATCTATTGATTAGTGTTATTAATATTCGGTAACGACATAGGTCATCATAGGAACCAATTTGACTAATTCATACGATTTTACTCAATATTAATCACCACTAATCTGACATACAATTTTACTCAAATGTTGTAGGATAGCAGTGTAAAATAATCTTCAAAGACATGTTAAATGTCTTGTTTGTATTGGTTTTTAAAAGCTATTTTTTTTTTACAATAGATAGCTTTTTTTACGATGCCTAGCTTTTAAACAGAGGTGAGGTCTATACATTGTAGTGGCTTATTTATATCGGTCAGTATCTCTCTATAAAACTATCTACAAATTATTACTATTTATAAATTAAAGCTAAAAATCAAAATCAAAAGAAAATATAAACGGAGCTAACCTGAGAGATTTCCAACAAAACCATACAAAATCTTACATCTTGTACGGATGAGCACCACTGAACCCCGTCGGCTTCGGGATTGGCATCAGCACCTGCACGAAAGAGCGAACCAAATCACCAAAACTCCCACAAGAAAAGCCCCAAAGATGGAACCATCGAGCCGTTCCAAGAAACCCTCACCTCGTGGTTGACCGCGAAGGCCGGGCAGTGGCGGCCGACGACGTCGAATCACACAGACCTGGACCGCAAAACCACACAAAGAAACGACACGGATCAGGCTGAGACGAAACGAACTAGCTTCAGAGCCTCTAAGCTTTGAGGAAGGAAGTTTTGATCTGGTTACCCCGTGGTACTGGCCGGAGCGGAGCATGGGGACGATGTCGCCGGGGCGGCAGGCGGCCGCGAGGGGAGGGAGGTACGAGCAGGGTAGTTGGAGGGAGAGTACGGGGAGGTGGTGGCATGGCCGGCGGCGATGCTCCGGCGAGCGGCCGTGGTGGTGGTGTGTGGTGGTCACCGTAGTTGGGAGTTGGAAGTGGAAGAGGACCTCGTGTGAGGCCTCTCCCCATCCACCGTCCATCTAATACTAATCCAAATGAATGGACCGTGGATGAAGCCCTGTCCTAAAGAATTCCTTTCTGATGGGCAGAGCGTTTGACGATGGCAAGCATACGGAATTGTCCTGCAATAGAATTTGCACCACTGGTATTTTCCCCCCCTCTTTTGGCAGATTTTGATCTGTGCTTTAAAATTTGGTAATTTATTTACTACTCATATCACTATATATTTTGGCAGTTGGCACACAATGTATGTTTTACCTCTTGAGATATGAGAACCAGGTGGTGAATTAGAATTTCAATCGTGAGTGCACCAAATTGAAGGTATGAATAGTAAATTGCTAACTTGTAAAGTTTATATTGGTATTTACTCAATACTGCATGAATGGTCGGTGGAACTTATCTCAAAAACTGCCTTCCCTCCATTTCTAATTTCCTCCTGTCGCTAACATTGATCACTGGCATGTTGTACAATGAGACTTCGTGTATCTCTGAAGTTTACTAGAGTCCAAGTGGTTTCAGTGGGAGATGCTAAAATAGGTTTGTTCATGTGTAGCATATTCTATGTCCTACCTTTGCAGCGGATTTTCGTCTACAGAAATAAAACCTTTGCAGTGGATTTGTTGTCTGGCGCTAAAGATACAAATAATAGCATGTTTAATGTTGACGTATTTTTAGACAGATTTACTATTGATGTCTTTGATGCGATAGTCATGTCGATGCGGTTCACTACTTAGGTCAAGGATAATACCTTACTGGATTCAACACAACACAAGCATTTGCTATGGATGGAGGAGGATTTCGGTTGTAACTGGTTTGACTCGTTTCTCAGCGATCAAACAAAAAGCACTATGTTTTAAGATGGAGTGCAAGGTAGGTAGTTTCCGTCTTATTATTGAGGAAAGAAATACGACAATCCTTTTTTAGCAATACTTTAGTGCTTTTTTCGCACTAATCTCAAAGCAAACAAAGAGGTAAGTAACATTTTTCAACCATTTATCATGCTTTAAAAATTATACAAATCACTATAGAGAAAAGGATAGAAACATATCTTTTTTTCTTTACGACAAATAGACACACCTCTTATAAAAAGTTTACCACGTATATTTAGTAAAGCAAAAGATGGTGGTCATATGGTATGTTTTTTTGTTGTACATGGAGTACAACAAAACATTACTCCAATTTAAGAAGCACAAATATAATTTCATTCTAAAATAGAACTATGTACTAATTAAATTGTTCAACAACTCCTTGCAGAAAGGATTGTCCATAAGGTGATGGACAGCTCTACGTAGAAGAAAATAAGGTGGTACAGCTATGTATTCCATGTGAAAGTAATTGTGCATCATTCTGTCTAATAGAACATGTAAATCCTAAAATGCACCCGAGCATTATCCCAAGGAGAAAAAAAAGTATTTTTGTAAAATCGTCAATAGCAATTAGAGGAGGGTGAATGATTGTAATCTGCATGAACCCTTTTTCTAAAATCTATTTTTAAACTGCTAATACTTTAAAAATAAAAAAACTAATCAATATATTAATGTAACATCTCGAAAATTTAAAATTGAAAATGCGAAGCTCTTGAATTATTTTTGCAATATACTTTATTTGAAGATTGGATTTTATGGTGTTTCTTAAATTTTCGTTGAGGTCCCAAAAAACTGAAGAAAGCTTTGAAAAATAAAACCAATATTAATAATGCCATAAATGGGAATATGTAAATAATAGAAAACTAGAATTTTAAATACGAATATGAAAAGATGATCCAGCATAAGGAGGGAGAAACCTGAGTTAAAATATAAAATCTCATTTTGGAAATAATGACATAAGTAGCAATAAAAGTGAATGAATAAAATACAAACACATATACATATATATATGTGCACATACAAATTGTGCAAGTATATATATATATATAAAAATTAAGTAAGGCAGCAAATAACAATATGTGAAATTATATATATATACACACACATATAACCTAAACAATAATAATAAAAACTCTCATTTAATAGTTGAAAATTTAAAGCTTATATTCTAAATGTCATCCAAAAATCAGTAAATTCTAATGCAAGTTAAAAGTTCAAAATAAAAAATCCAAAGTCCAGAAAATGATTAAGCCTATCTATCCTTCCCTTCATTTCCCCCCTACTCTCTATTACATGTGGGCCCCCATCCCTTATCCCTCTCCTTCTTTTTCTTTTCCCCCTCCCACTCCCTCTCACTGCCAGCGGGCTCGGACCTTTCCCTGCCAACTGAGCGCCCCCTTCCTTTTGTCACTGCCCTGCGAGCCCCAGCCCCTACGCGCCTCCCCTTTCCTTTCTTTCCCCCTCCAGTTCTTTTCCCCCCTTCTCTCTTCCCTCCCCGTGCTCAGCTTCTTCTGACTTCACTGCGTTAAGCTCTGCCTCGCTGCCCCATGGCAAGCACGCACCGCCTTGCCTTGCACCGCGTCGCCAGAGCCCGCCACCGTTGAGTCCCCTCCGCTAGGCCCTGTCATTGCTGCGCCCCGTCACATCCCTGTGCCCCACGCCCCACACGTTGCGGCCAAGCACTGCCGCACACAACGCTCTGCGCCCCTCGCCCGACCACACCCGTGAGCCCACCACCACGCCTTCCCCGCCCTTTGCGTCTACAATGGGCCTTGCCGCCCCCATCTTCCCCTGCACCTCCTCACTTCTCCTCCCTCCCTACCTGGACCGAGCGCCTCCGCAACCGCCATCTCCTCACGGGGAGAGCTCCGGCCGATTCCTCCCGGGGGAAGTATCTCTGAGAACCCCCATAGCTTTCCCGCACGGTCAATTTGAGCTCCCGCCCACTCTAGCTCACCGCCGCCGTCAACCCACGGGCACCGCCGTAGGCTCACGTTGTCGGAGCTGCTCGCTACACCTCCGCCTCTGCGGCCGGCTCGGTAAGGCTCTCTTCTACTCCCTCTCGCTCAAGCAACTGCAAATTTCCTTTCCCGTCCACTCCAGCGCCGGCGCCCCCGACCCTTCCCCGCCTCCGGCCGCTCGCGCCAACGCTGGCCACCCCCGACGCCACCACGACCCGTGAAGACACCACCGGAGGCTTCCCCACCCATAGAGCAATCCATTTTTCCAGCCACCGCCCCATCCTCGGCCACTGTCCACCGCCAGCAACGCCAGCACCGTGTGTCGGCCACCTCCTCTGTTTCGCCCCACCACCCAAAGATAACTCAATTTTTGCGCTCCTCGGTCACCCAAAGCCGACCCATTTGGCTAACAGCGCTCGAGTTAAGAATTTGCAGCCGAGAGGTCCTGGGTTCGAATCCACTCTTTGCACTTTTTATTTTCTTTTGTTTTTACTGTTATTAACCCATTACAATTAAGGAGAAATTAAGGAAAATTAGTAAATAATCTAGAGAAGCTAATAAAATTTAATTAGGATATAAAGGAGATCATGTAAAATTAAATTTGGATTAGTTATCATAATAAACAATTAATGTGTCTTTAGTAGTTTATTTAAATCTAATTGGTAATTAAAGGCATTAATAAAGAAAAATGGCTTTGGTTAAGTGTTCCAAACTTAATAAGGCTTACCCTTAATTATAATTAAAATACATGCCCTAACCTTTAACATGCCGCTAGTAAATAAATCCCAGAGGTAGGTTTCATTAAAATAGCAATACCGAAATAAGACACTATATGATAAATTTTCCTAGGTAAATAAGTTTAGATTAAAAATAAAGCTACGCCTAATAATACCTAAAGTATAGATAAAATAATAATGGTGCCATTAATTAAATCTTAATATTAGATTTGGTAAATAATAATGTTGAGCATGGAATAACAAACTAGGGCCCTGACATGCGTCATATTTGCATATATTTACATGCCATTTTACCCTCTTATTTTTCGCATTTTGGGACCATTTATCATCATTTACATATATTTCCTATATTTAATTGCTCAAAATGGACCATTTCACATTTTTTGTACTTTTTCGCAGGCCGACGCGATCTAGGCGTATAAACGACAAATCTGGACTGCTCCATACAGATGTACGCATCGACACGAACGGGTAGGATCAAACCGCGAAGAAATCGGAGCTCTGGAGGTCTAAAACAGAAGAAGCGAAAAGGGAGAAGGACCAATTTGTAAACCCTAGAAACTATGTGGACTAATCCGCAAAATGGCGAAATCCCCAATCCACAAAACCAGCCGCCGCCAGGAAAAGAGCGAGCCCGGCATCCTCTTCTCCCGTAGCCCACCACTGCTTCTCTCCTCCCCCGATCCATCTCCCTCTTCTCCAGCCGCCGGCGAGGCCGGGCCGACTCGCCGGCGCGCCATCTCACCACCGCCGCCGCAACTTCTCCTTCCCTCCTCCTTCTCCATCCGCCCCTCCGGATCCACCAACGCCGCTTCCTCCCTTCTCCACTACCTCCCCCTTCCCTCGCTTCTTCACCGCCGCTGCTCCTCCCGTGCGCTTCTCCGCTGACCTGCGCCCTCGCCGCTTCTCCGCTGACCTGCGCCCTCGCCGCTCCTCCACCGGTTGCGCCTCCTCCCAAGCTTCGTCGACCGACTCCTCTGCTCTCCCTCCATCGCGCCTCCCTTCTCCCTTCTCAACTCCCTCCTGCGCTCCATCTCCACATCCGCCGCCGCCCTCTACTCCGGCCGCCGCCATCTCGCCGGTGCGCCCCCGTTTCTCCGCCGGCCGCATCACCTCTCCACCAAAACCGACGGCGTCGATATCTCCCCAACCCCATCTTCTTCCTCATCGGCCGACCGATTGCATCCACTCCACCGAGTTCGGCGACCGCGGCGACTTCTCCACCACCATCCTCGGCTCCACTCCACTGCGGGCCAACCGACGGCGACTCCTCTGCTACCTCTTCACTGACCCCTAGCACCGCCGACCTCCATCAGCGCCGCCGCCGGCCACCACTTCCTCATCATCTACACCGACGGCACCGGCGTTGCCCCCCTTCGCTGCTTCTACACCCCGCCGCTGGCCGCCTCGGCTTCATCGACATCTCCACGGCAGTTCTTCCACCGGCCGCCCTGCATCAAGCCTTTAGCATCCTCCCCACCGACAACCCCCTCTACTATTTGCTCATCGGTCCATCTCCAACCCTTCTCCTTTTCTCTTTTTACTGACTTTTGTTGCTCAGTGATTGCTTAGGTTAATTGCTAATTTCTGTTAATTGTGCAATGTCAAATTGTTGATTAGTGATGCTATATGAACTGTGAATGTTTGGGCAGCAATGTGATTGTGTTCTGTTATGTCTCTCTATGATGGATGCATGTGATCAGAGGTTATGCTTCTCTGTTTGCTTTAAAATTTGTTGAGAGATTGTTTTAAAGTTGCTGTTACTCAAGTGTTGATACTGTTGCGGTAGTTTAATTATACAATCAGTTCCTGTAATTTGTTATCGTTTTGATGTTAGTGATCTTTGTGTTAGTTAAATTAGATGTTAGTAATTTGCATTAGTCCGTGCTTGTGGTCAATGTGTGCGCTCCCTGTGTATCGATGTCCTGTTCTTGTGCTGTTGTCATTGTTAGTATATGTGTATGCTTGAGAGTGTCGTCGAATTAGCTAGCCGACGACCGTTCCCTCTCCTTATGCTGTCTCGACTCCCCTTTGCTGCTCAACATCCCTCCTATCTTCTATCTCACGGTCAGTTGGTCGTTAAATCGTGCGAGCGTTCGTAGTTGTGTTTTATGTTGTTATCTGTCGCCGTTGTCTAGTTAGCCATTGACCGTCTTCTCCCTCATTCTCTCTTGACTCCCTCCTTGCTTCTAGACTCCCCCAATGCTTCTCGACTCCCTCTTTCTTTTTCGCGGTCGGTAGTTAGTTAGGTTGTCGGTCGATAGTCGTGTCATCGTTCTTGTAGTCGTTGTAGTTCGTGTGTGTTTGTTCGTGTAGTCAGTCATCGTTTCGTTCGTTCGGTCGTACGACGTTCATTCGTATGGTCGTTCGTCCCATCGTCCTTCGTTCGTTTGTTTAGTCGTTCGTCGTTTTGTCCTTGCGAATTAGAGTTCGTTCTGTATTCCGTTCGTTCAGCTGTTCTGGTAGTCGTTTTAGGTTTAGTTCTCCCCCGTTTTGATTGACCTAGCTTTAGCTGAGCACCGGTAGCCTTAGTCTAGTCCCTGTGGAGAACACGACACTCGCCGCTATTTCAGTGGCAACCCGTGCACTTGCGGGTGTGCTATTTTTGCACGATCAGGCCCACACAAATGAATCCTAATGCAAAATTGAACTAAGCCTAGTGATAAATGAGGACACATAAAATATCACACCATAAAATGCTATAAACCCAGGCTCTAAAATTTACTCGGTAAGCTAACATTTGTATACATATAGTATATGCCCTAAATATTAACGCTCGACAAATACCCAGCTAAACTCATATAACAAGTCATAGGCCTAACCTAACTCATGGAACTTCCTTCATAAATACAAAAATAATAAAAAGAGATTATTAGTTAAAAGATCGAGTCATCGTATTCTACCACCGACCTTGCCTCAAATCACCCGAATCACCCATAATAAACTAAATTGAGTTTATTTGGATTTATGTGGGTCTTTTGAGTTATTTGCCTTTATTTGTATTCAGTCATTTAGCCCGTAATTAGAAATCAGAGTCCTGAAGCAACAAGGGATCAAGCAAGATCAAGAGTGAAGTGAAGAAAAAGACCAGAAGCTCAAGAGAAAGCATTGTGTGAGCTCAAGACCGTGGTAAATCGCACAAGACAAGTCAATACTTTGATCATGTTGAACCTACATTTTATGCAAATTACATTTGTTTAAATTATCAACTTGCATGCCGTTATTTTATGTGCAGATATATGTTTGATTTAAGAACTCTAGTTGTATGCCCAATGTCCAACTTGATTAGTATTACACCTCTTTTGGAATATTTGAACATGTGAGCCTTGTCACCTTAGTGAAAAATTATAATGGTTAGTTTTCGAAAATAAGTTCTTAATTATACGCCATGCTTAGCACTGCTTAGATACCCGGGGGCACCAAAAGTGCCTCAAGCATCACTTTTATTCATGAGAAACTGGTTTGGGCAGTCATGGTGGAAATGACTGGTAAATTTTGGTTTGGTTATTTTATGCTCCCAAAAACCCTAAAATGCTTACTTATCTGGGCGGATGGTACAAGGGTGTGAGTGGTGTAGTGGAAGCACAAGATGGATAGTGGTAGACCACCCAGATAACCCTAATGACCGAATCTTGTGATGACCTCCTGGTGTACAACAGTACAACCACAAGCTGGCAAAATGTAGGCAGGGCTAACTAATTTGCGTAGCTCTAGGGTGGTTACATGAAGGTGTGAACACGAGCAAAGGGATGGATGGTCACATCCCCGCCTTTGCCCGTGATGGCTCACGGGGGACCCTTCTCGAGGGATGCACACATCCTACAGAAGGCAGAACCTAGTGGGCGTAACCACAATAGGCAATCCATTGTAAAGGTCCTGTGATAACCTACTCAACCGCATGTCTAAGGTATCGTGTGGAGCAACGAGTGGATTATCTCTTGTGGGTAAAGTGTACAAACTCTGTAGAGTAGAAAACTATTCGAATAGCCGTGCCCACGGTCAAGGGCGGACATGGGAATCTTACTGTATATAGTTCTGTTTCAAAATGCTTAATGGGTGGAATGTAAAAGTGGAGGGCAGTGGAAAGCCCTAGTTTGAATTGCCCTGGGTGTCGTCCTAGTGATAAGATAAGCGGTTATAATGTTGAAAGCTAGTATATGGTGCGGATGCCATATAACGGTGGATGGAATCTGGATCACTATTATTATTTCATTCTTTCTGACAATGATAAAAAATTTGTTTTAGTTAAAACTGCTAAGTCTTAGGAAATTTCTATGTATCATATTTCAAATGCAATTTATGGCAAATAAAATAACCTGAGCCTTCCTTTGATAAGCCATGCATGATATATATTTGCATCCTGTGTATTGGCTCGCTGAGCACGGTGGTTTGTGCTCACTCTCGCTCTCACAATCAGGAGTCAGATCCCAATGCTGCAACATTTCCCTTGGTCAAGATGGTGAAGGAAAGGAAGATGTCAAGAGCTAGGTTGCGAACCTCCAGTTGATTGCCTGTGGGCATGTCCTGAGGGTTCCACTTGTGTGCTTCGTTCTTCCGCTGCTGCAATTTAATGATCTCAACCTGGTCGGCCCATGAGTAAGTCTACTATTATATTTATACTTCTGCATGATGTGTAATTTGATGTCCATTACTGTATCTGTGAGCACTATCTACTGGTCCAGGGAATAGTGCGGTGGAATCACAAAGGATTCTAGATTGTAAAATCTGGGTCCTACAATTAATCTCACTACCAAATTGCAACTCTCAACCGTAGCTTATCACTTACATGCATAAAATAATATTTGTGCACATGCAAAAACAGAAGCACACTTACCATCTATGTATGTAGTACTTGGTCTTAATTGCAAGTGAAGCAAAGTCGTGTGGAGCTGTTGATCTGTTGCTGGTTCATGCGAAGTCTAGCATTTGTGTGCACATAGACTGAGAAAACAATTGACTGCCAAACAGATCCGAGTCCAGACCGAAGCAACCAACACAACGCATAATACTCCAGCCGCACGCCAAACGAGGAACGAAGCTGACGTGCGTTGCTGTCCAACCAAAGCAAAAATTCTCACATTGTCTTGCACATCTCCTGCATGGCGATCGAGGCAACGAGGGATGTCGCCGCATGACTGATGAACAAGCGAGGAATTGATGATGCCTGGACACACCCCACGCGAAGCGAGACTCGTCGCCAACAATGTCTCATGCTAAGAGACGCACGAGATCGCTCACATACTTCGACGACACCAGGATGACTACCTAAATAAAAACACAATTTCTTATTCCTTCTCAATGTCTCGGCCAGAGCGCACCAATATATATATATATATATATATATATATATAGGACGCTGAAATGGGACACCTGGGTGCCCGAGCACCAAGCCTCTCTACCTTTGGATTGCATTCAGATGCGTGCTAGTACAATGATATATAATATCAAGATGGAAAGTCTTAATTATGAATGGAAAGCCTCAATCATAGATGGAAAGTCTTAATTATGGAGCCTGTGCACTATGGTGCCTCTGTTATTTATACTATATATATATATCGAGTCACCACTAGAAACCTAATACAACTCATCCAATCAGGCATTGACCTTTTTTTACCTCAACCAGACTTTTGGCCCACTGCTTTTCAAGGGACCCAAAACCCTTTCGCTACACAGGTTTTTCACTTCCGTCACATGTCGTAGCCTCCGGGTCGTACCGTCGTAGCTTCGACACGTATCATCCATCTTTGATCTCTACATGTCCCAACTCGAGCACAACCGTCTCCTCTGGCATCCTTGACCCTCTGGACTATGACTTCACCAAAGGCATCTCTCGACCCTCGCCATAGACCATGATTCTCTCTGAGTTATTTTGCACATGCAAAGACCAACCTAACATTTTTCTCGGCACAAGTTCTTCCTAACTTGACCGACATTAGTCCATACACACCACACGCCTTGAATAATATTGATAAGCAGTATTGTCAAATATTCATCATAAATTAACTATTGTCAATTATTCATCACCAAAATATTCTAGACCAAACCAGCCTAATAGCTTTTAAGTAGCTAGAAATTTGACTTCTTAAGTTTTACTAGCGGCTAGTAAGATTTCACATAAATAGGTCTAATAAAGAGTAAGATTTCACATAAATAGGTCTAAAGAAGAGTAAGATTTCACATAAATTCAGGTTTTATATGTGATATACATACCACCCTACCGGTTTTCAGCGCATTAGTTAGTTTCGTGTAAAAGTGGATTTATGAGAGTTTAATGGTTCCTTCAGGTGAATTCTTTCCGGTACCGCTGTTCTTGGGGTTGGTGTGTGAGTGAGCTAGTACTATTAGCCACAGTTGTTCTTATAGGTTGGTGCTGGAGCAGCCAATGAGGTGCTTCTTCGATTAAGTGATGGTCTCACCTGTTAGCTGCTCAAGGGAGCGAGCACTGGCTAGTTAGCCTTTTTTTTTGTCAAGCTGCTTTAGTTGGGTTGCTTGGATAACAGCCGTACTTGGCTTTGTAACGTGCTATAAAATCGAACCATTCTCAAGCGACCGTTAGTATTGGCCCATTACGTTACGTGTTTTTTGAGGACAGGAGCTGAACGAAAGATTGCAAGAATGCTTTCTTCGAAGGATAAGGCATGCTATGAAGCCAGATGAGGCATTTGGGCTAATTTTCTCGAGGGACAATGTTATTTGTGAGTCATTTTGCGTGTTAAAGTGTATCATACTGCGACGGTTAGTGTAATAGCAGCATTTTAAAACTTCCTTGTCAACAATTATGTACTGCAGTGATAATGTAAACGGATTCTAGCTTACATTTTACATAATTCAACATTTATCTGGTTTAATGCAACACCGTGTGATTTGTTTCACAGTTTTATTTGCACATGCATGCTTGTATGTACTCCCTCTTGTTCACAAAAACAAGTTGTTTTGGAATACATACAGTCAAACTTTGAAAACTTTGGCTATCGATATCTTTTTAAATATTTAAATTAGATACATGAAAATCATATGTATAGATTCATCTCGGAAAATACTTTTATAATATTATAATTTTGTTGGATTTTATAAATATATTATAATAGCAAGTAGTGGTCAAAGTTGTATTTTGAAGACCGTGTCGATGTCCAAAATGATTTATTTTTGTGAACTGGAGGGTGTATATCTTATGGATATGCCATTATTACAGGCATTATTGCTGTTAGACATGTATAGGTTACAGGGTTATCACATTGTATAGGGGGCTCATTGCATATTTTTTCCTTGTATATATGGCCTTTTGGCCCATTGGAATAGTTAAGCCCACTTCATAACAAGATATCAGCCCAGGAGAGGGCTAGGGTTAGAGTTTCCTAGCCCTAGCTGTCAGGCGGCCTCTCGGCCGCCTCCAAGCCCATATCCGACCGTCTCCGGGCTAGATTCAGCCGTTGCGCTAAGCCTGAATCCGGTTATTTCCAAGTCAAATCCAGCCCTCTCCGCCGCCGCCAAGCTCGGATCTGACCCGAGGCTAGATCCAACCCTCTCTGCTACCACCTCGCCCGGATCCGTCCACAGCCAGCCTCTATCGCCACCCGGACACATCTACGGTCTTTTTCCGCATATGATGGCTACCCATAATGCTATCCTAGTTCTGAAAGTCATCTTTGACGGGGTGAACTATCTCGAGTGGGCAATGCACATGCGGATCTACATTAGGAGTCAGCTTTTTTGGCCCATCTTACTAGCGAGAGATCGTATCCGCCTTGCCCTTCACTGCTGGCCGCCCCTCAGATCCCTGCAGCTGCTAATGAAGCAACCCAGAAGGCTATGATCATCGCCTTTGAGGAGGCCATGGAGATGTACTAGGCTTAGCTTCACTCCTACGAGAGGTGGCAGGACGATGAGGCTCGTGCTTCTATCATCCTGGTCGGTAGCATGACTGTGTCTAGATCTATGGATGTGATGGAGCTATCAACATCTCAACTGATGTGTGTAAGTTCAAGTTCCATTAAGTTGATTTTGGTGATACCAATAAATATAATCGTAAGACTAACTTGTTTATTGATTATGATATTATCTAATCTCATTTGGATTAAAAGGTGAAAACCATAAGTGGTATGCATTCTATATCACATTCTTATTTCTTATTGCATTCCTTAGATCCAAAATATAGATTAAACCTATCCAAAATAGTCTAACCTGAATATGTGCATATGCTCTCACAATATATTCTTGTATGCACACTTTAGGGGGAGTTCACTCTATGTTTCGAGGTTTCATTAGTATTGATCCATGTTCATCATTTCACATATTAAGGATCTTTACTTGAAACATATCTCTTGAGTATATATAGCTTGTGTAGTTCATATATACTCATAATCGGGTTGTCATCTAGTTCTTCATTATGTGTTAATGGTTGAATGATCAATGACAACTAGATGAATAAGGTTTGCTTTGAAAGGTTATCCTAGAGTATACAAATGTTGTGTATATGTTGTATACTAACAAATCAATCTTTATCTCTTTATTTGTTGAGATTGTCATGAATTACCAAAGGGAAGATCGTAAAATCTAGTCCCTCCATTATTAGTTAATGGTAAAGTTTGGTTATTGATGACAATAGATTTGTGGACTAACATTTTTCACGAGTTGGATGAATGTGTTAGGTTCCACAAATAAGGATGACTTCATGTCTTGAAGATCATCAAGTCAAGTGAATGATGTATCATGAGTTGATACATGTCCAAGAGGAAATAGTCATATGTTAACATCAAGTCAAGTGAAGACCCATCATGTATTGATAGAGTTCAAGTGACAAGGACCTGAACTTGAAGTGAAGATATGTGTCATCAAGCTTCGAGAAGATGCTAAGGCAAAGGTATGACTAGCTAGTGCTAAGAATGTGTTCCTAGTCTTTTACCAGTCTTGGTGTTTGGTTGGAAGATCGGATTACTAGTATAGGTTGCCGTACTATTAAGAAGGGTCATGTTTAGTAACTTGAATCTCATCATGTGTTGAAAGCTCAACCTCACCTCTTATAGCTTATCTTGACATGAGGCTTATATTTGCGAATGTGTTTTGCAAAATAGTTGAAGTTCATGTATTAAATTCTTGTAATATGGGACTATACATTGCGAATATGTTTTGCAAGTGTTTAAAGTCCATGTTTCTTACTCTTTGTAGTATTATGCTTATATTTACAAATGTGTTTTGCAAATGGTTGAAGTCCATATATAATCCTTGTGTCATGATTCTAAAAGTGTCCAAATATGTTTGGCAGCTTGTTGAGAATCATGTTTAATCCTTGTGTGCATACTATAATTTGCAAATGTGTTTTGCAATATCTGTTGAAGTATTTGCAACTTTCAGGACAATTGTAACTACCACAGTGTAACCCGTGGTACTACCGTGCACCGAAACTACCAACGTTGTAATCATGGAACTACCATGTGCGTTGGTAGTTGACCTTCATTGTCGAGAGCCAATGTGGTCAAACCGACTTGGTCGAAACCAATGTGGTCAAAGACTTATATGGTCGAAGATCAAATGGTCGAGAACCAGAGTGGTCAAACCATGGTGGTTGAAGACCAGAGCGGTCGAGCCCAAGTGGTCGAAGACTTGCGTGGTCGAGGACTAGAGTGGTCGAACTGACTTGGTCGATCCAACGTGGTCGAGATCTGTGTGATCAAAACTAGCGTATTTAAAACCGATGTGGTTTAGATCTATGTGATCGAAACAAGTATGGTCGAAACCAGTGTGGTTGAACCGACATGGTCGAAATCGATATGGTCAAAATTGACGTTGTCGAACTGACATGATTAAAACAACGTAGTCGAAGATCGACGAGATGGTCAGAGATCTGTGTGATCGAAGATTGATGTGGTCGAAGATTACATGGTCGACGTGGTCGAGACCTAAGTGGTCGAAACCAACGTGGTCAGAGACTAGCATAGTCAGAGACCTGTGTAATCGATCTGAACAACCTGGTCAAAGACAAACGTGGTCGTGGACCATGATAGTCGACGATCAGAGTTTCCAACTAACTTTGTGTGAGCGGTCCGATTAGATCTGAGTGAGTAGTCCGATCAACAAGCAATACTACCAACTCTATGTGATCAGTACTTTCGAGTTGTGGAACTACCGGCTCTGTATGAGCGGTACTTTTGTTTTGCGGAATGTCCGGCTTGTGTAGCAGTATATTTTTTCAGAGAGACACTTGTGTGGAGTCTTATCCTCCCCGAGGAAATTAGTAGTTCCGCATGAGTATGGCGATACTTTCGATGATCCGAAGTTCTGGACTTTAGCCATCAGAACTATCAAATTCGCTGATAGCGACTAGTTTTCTGACCGTTGTCTAGGGGAGCGGTAGTACCGGCCTTAAGCTTGCGATATTTTCGGAAATCCTATTGTTAGGAGTTTTTCTTTCAACGGCTAGTTTTTGTGGTGTGGGTATATATACCCCCTTGTGGCCGATTGGAGAAGATAGTCACTCTATTTCATTCCCTTGAGCTAGTGTGAGGTCTTTCTCTCAATGGTATGTGTGTTGCACTTTGTGACAAAGGATGAAGGCTTTAGATTGCATGTGTTGCATCTAGAGGTGGATTAAGTATCCACTCGAGCCTATGCATTCGTTGCACATAGTGAGAGTAAGCGAGGGGTTTGACTTATTACTCTTGGAATTTGCCGACTCCTAGACGTTGGAGGCGTCGTGCGCAGTGATATTCTCAAAGAATGTTGTGAGAAGACCTAGCAAAGTTATAAAAGTTGGAGCTCACCTACCCGAAATGGGAAAGAGCTACCACTTGTGCATTGAGGTGTTTCAGATTAATTCATCTAGCTAGTCCAATTCATTTGGGTTAACCTCAATGTGGATTAGGGGAGACCAGCAAATCTTCAAACATCACGGTAAAAAGAGATCATATTTATTGTGGTTTGTTTTCTTATGCTCAATTTATATGTAAGCAATTTACATTCATAGAATTAAATTGATTGCTTGTCATTTAGAATTGCAAACCTTGACATAACCTAAAATTGTGGGTGCACATAGGTGAACTTATTTGATTTAGATGTTATTTGTGCTAAACCAATTTAAGTTAAGCTTTCGTATTATATACTTTATTTAGACAAATAGAAAAGATCTTTAATTGAATAATAATTAGAAGAGATTTTTTAAGACCGCCTATTCACTCCCTCTCTAGTCGGTCTCCTCGTTTTTACAATGTGGGACGCCTTCGTGCCCACTATGAGCTGATGAGTGATGCTATGAGTGATGCTATGTATCTTTCGGTCGTACATCAGACACACTCTCTTCAGCAGCTTGATGCCACGGTGGACAACTTCTACCAACAGATATCTGCGGTGTAGTGTCAGCTTGACTCTCTGGGACCGGATGTCTGTTGGACCTATTCTTGCTGTGTGCGTCAGCGTGCTCACATAGAGACTCACCAGACGTGTGGGAGTAGATCCAAAGTTATCTTGACCATTCTTTACCCACAAGCTAGTCTTGATTCAAGTTCTTGTGTTTTGCTCAATTTTGATACAACTTTTCTTCAAATAGAAAAATATTAGAACTTTACCAATGATCTTGCTGTGTTAGGTTCATTGGATTAGGAGATATGTTCTTGCTGTGTTAGCTAGATGGGTAACCTGCTCGTTATCTTGTGATGTTGTGATGGTCGATTCTAATCTTAATAGAAATATAATGTGCTGTTATATTTGCTTATTTTCAAAAGGCATAGCTAACATTTCCTAAGACTACCCAAAAACAGAAGAATTTTAGGTATAGAACGAATTATCAGATACGATTTTGTAGTATAAACCATCTGTGAAGGACTATAACAAATGGCTTAAACTAAAAGCCATCTGTACTACTCGCACATCACAGACGGTTCTATATACCAACCGTCTATGATACTCGCCCATTACAGACAGTTGGTAGCTAGAACCGTCTTTGATACTCGCACATCACAGATAGTTGGTAGCTAGAACCATCTATGATGTGTGAGTATCACAGAAAATTTTTGGTTCAGGCCGTCTGTGATAGTATATTTCACAGACGGTTCTTTATACGAACCGTATGTGTTGTAACTTATCACAGATAATTGAAAAACCGTCTGTAATAACTACCTGTTAACATAGGTACATAGATTCAGACGGTTCGAAAACTGTCTATGATGACAGTTTTGAACTGTCTGTGATGATTCTTTCTATAGTAGTGATAAATTTATCCCTTTTTGTTGTCAACTCACCTTTCTCAATTGGGCCTTCATGATTCACTGTTTTTTTTTTCTCTTTTTCCCTTTTTGTTTTTGTGTAAAAGTACCTAGAGTACAAAAGCAACCACACGATGATTATGCAAAGAAACAAATATTGACACATCACAAATGGTGTGGACTTTGGAACAAACAAACACTAACGCTGCGTTTATATGTGCAAGGACAAACATATTATTGGCCTCATTATTGAGGGACACCAGTTTAGTAGCATCAGAGAGCAGTAGAGTTAGCTAGATAACATCGTATTTATCGTTTATTATAGAAATTAAATAGCAATACCGTGTATGCGATGACATTTTTTTCTGCCGGATCAACCAGTCTTTTGGAGCTCACCAGAGATCCAATCAGATTGGGCCATTCATAGCCCCCATTCTTCTACGCTGTAGCTGATAGGTTTTTGTTACGATTGGTAGCTCTGATAAATAGTATCAACTTTTCTTTAAATAGAAAAATATTAGAACTTTACCGATAATCTTGTTGATCTTTGATCGGAATAGGTTCTTGACATATTAAAGAAGGTGCATGCTAAATTTCAAGTGATTTGGAGCTATGATTCGAAAGTTGTTCAAGTTTCTTTCTCTATCTGTTGTGTATATTGTGTTGAGAGGTCAAACCACCTAAGGCCGACCAAACCACTGAGAGGAGAGGTCAGACCGCCCCTACCTGGTCATACCACCCTTTGCACTACGGTCAAACTGTCTGGGCATGTCCAGACTCATCTATCTCAGTTTTTCTTTGAACTTTTCTTATGGGTGCTTAGTCTCTGACCTCTATAGCTTCATATAGCTATTATAGTGAAGTGGCTTGATTTTACTTTTGGGAAATTTTTTGAAAAGGATTTTTTGATAGTGTTGGCTCCTATTCATCCCTCTAGTCGCTATTCTCGGTCCTGCATACAAAAAAAGAAACCCTTTGATCTTTATGCACTAGTATGGATCCAAACAAGATCTTGGTATTCCATCATTTACCAATTATTGCACACCCGAACAAAGACAAAAGCAAGAAGGAAAGATATAGAACACAAGCCAAATCAAAGACATTAAAGCCACAAGGAGAGGGATCAAAAGTGAGCACAACACCACCAGGGTTATGGCAATTTGCTTTGTAAATTGTTTTGTTTTTTTACGGTCTCTCAACTAGACAACCATCCTAGAGGGAGACAAATCACTAACCAAATAGTAAGATAAATCACTAACCAAATAGTAAATAATGCACCCACTTCTCCCCCAGATCTGTCTCTAAAACCCTTGCCTCTCTCTTTCTATTCCCCTCTCTCTCTACACTTGCATGCTGGATCTCCACAACGCTCAAAGCACAGGACAGGAGCCCCTCTCATCTCCTTGTCTTTTTTTAGAGAAAAAAAACATGTTTGCAGAGCGGCGTTGTGGTATTTTATTTCTTTGTACTAAATTAAATCCACAGTGAATTGTCTTTGAATTCAAACATCTAGCAAGTGATTTGGAACACGGGAAGAATGGGAGTTTCACCAACCAACCATGGTTTGAGCCCAATTTGACAAAGCCCAACAGATTTCAAGTCTGTCTTCTTAACAACTCGGACATATCGAGTCAGCCAAGGAACTCTTCTCAACAACTCTTCTCCGGCCGCACTCCGCCCTTGTTCTTGGGATGGGATTGCCCGCACGCCTTTTCTGTGCTGGATGACGATTCGGGCATGAGGCGGTGCTTGTACTTTGCAAGCCAATCTTCCTCGGCGAGCATCAGCCGCCCTGTCTTGTCGGTGATGGCATCGACGTCAAAACGATCCTCAGCCGCCCGCAGTCGCCCAACCAGTTCCTCGACCGAGAGTTCCTTAAGATCAAGGAGAGTCTCGATTGAAATAGCGATCTGAGAGTACCGGGGTGGCACTACTCGCAGGATTTTTTTGACGACGCGCACAGCTTCGACTTGCTCGCCTAGCGACCGAAGGTTGCTAACGAGCCCGGTGATGCGCATGGCGAAGTCGGTCACCGTATCCCCATCCTTGAACGTGATGGTCTCGAACTCTTTCAACAGCCACTGGGCGCTGGCTTCCTGCACGCGGGCGACGCTGATGTGCATCGTCCTCACGGCCTCCCACGCCTCCTTCACCGTTTTCTTGACTGCAAGGGCTACACGCATCTCGGATGGCACCGCGCGAAGGAGAGCGGCCAGGGCCAGCCGATCCTCGCAGCGCTCAACCTTAGTGCTCTCGATTGCATCCCATAATCCTTGAGTTTCGAGATTCACCTGCATAACCAATTCCCACTCGTGGTAGTTCGTGTGCGTCAACTCGGGGTAGAAAGCCGACGCACCCGCCTCCCGCACCACGCGCTCCACCACGACTTCGCGCGGCGCGCTGTTGCTGCCATTTCTGCCGGTCATCTTCACGACGCCAATCGCACGGTGGCACACTGAGGCGAACTCCCGGCCTTGCTGTGCCGCGTGCGCCCGAGATTCTGCCGTAGCCTCGGCACGGGGCGCCGTGCATTCGGTTCAATCACACCTACTGTGGCTCTGATACCACGTGTGGAAACTGATTCTTGATCTCGGCTTGGAACGACACCCAGAACCTGTAAGGAATACACTCTCAAACTCACGCACGCCAATCGCACGGTGGCACACTTAGGCGAACTCCCGGCCTTGCCATGCCACGTGCGCCCGAGATTCTGCCGCAGCCTCGGCACGACGCGCCGTGCATTCGGTTCAATCACACCCATTGTGGCTCTGATACCACGTGTGGAAACCGATCCTTGATCTCGGCTTGGAACGGCGCCCAAAACCTGTGATGAATACACTCACAAACTCACGCACGCTAATCGCACGGTGGCACACTTAGGCGAACTCTCGGCCTTGCCGTGCCGCGTGTGCCCGAGATTCTACCGCAGCCTCGGCACGGCGCGCCGTGCGTTCGGTTCAATCACACCCACTGTGGCTCTGATACCACGTGTGGAAACCGATCCTTGATCTCGCTTGGAACGACGCCCAGAACATGTGATGAATACACTCACAAACTCACGCACGCGAGAGAGAAGAAGATGAAGTCTTCTTGCTGTTCTGATGGATGTTGCTGTTTCTATTTTTCCTTTGAGCTATTTATACAAACCATTACATAACAGTTACGCCTGGCAGTTCTACTGCGAAGCATCGCAATGCCTACTTTACGCGGAAGCGCTGCGGCATTCCGGCAACGAGCGCATACGGTTATGTATACATGAACAGTAACGTATACATGAACAGTGCCATGCACGACTCTGCACGGGATTTATTCTATCACTATTCATTTCTCCTCTGTTTTCTGTCCGGTCCTACAAAAAGATAAAGAACACAAGCCAAATCAAAGCCACAAGGAGACGGATCAAAAGCGAGCACAACAACACTAGGGTTATGGTAATTTGCTTTGTATTGTAATTGTTTTGTTTCTTTTACGGTCTCTCAACTAGACAACCATCCTAGAGGGAGACAAATCACTAACCAAATAATAAATAGTGCACCCACTTCTCCCCAGATCTGTCTCTAAAACCCTTGCCTTTCTCTCTTTCTATTCCTCTGTCTCTATGCATTTTTTTTAGATAAAGGATATAAAATCCGGCCTCTATATCCACGAAGGATATACACAGCCAAAAGTTACACGAGCTCTTAGGCTCAAAACCTCAAAACTGAGGTACATAAAACAACATGAAAGATAGCTTAAGGACTATGAAAAAACTAGAAAGGCTAAGCTCCAAAGACTTTTCTCCGTCCTTGCTTACATCCAAGCCCCTATCCTCATCCGATCGTGCCATCCAAACTTCGGTCCGCTGCGTGAAGATGGACCTCCGAGGCGACGTCTCCAAGAAGGCGACGAGTCGCCGACGCCGCCCGCCTCACCGAGGCAAGGTTTTCACCTAGAGATCGTAAACATGAGAGCTATGTAGTGCCACGACACACCTCCAGAAGGATAATGGCGCCGGCGCCATTGATGTCGAGACCAGAAGATCACCGGCAAGGCTTTCGCCAAAGACCTCCACAACACCCCACGCACTACCCACACACAAAATAGATCGCCACCAACACTCCGGGGCCCTGCATGCCTCAAGGCCATGGCATAGCCACCCTTAAACTCCACGACGAGCCGCTTCCTGCGATGTCCGCTACTGTAGAAACCACTAAGCGACGTCTAAGCGCCACCATTGAGCAGATCCAGGGACATGAGCCACAGAACAAACCTACAGCAATAGAACGGAAGGGCCTGACACAAATCTTCCTAAACGCCTTACGAGCCTGTACGGCACGTGGATCACCACCGCCTTCTTGCTCCCGGCCGCAACCAACTGGAGATGTTCTTGCATTGATCGCTTCTTTGCGCGAATCACAGCATCGCCTACTACCACACCCGCGCCCGGCGGCGTCCTCCGACGACCGATGCGGCACCCGACGCCACAACGCTGGCGGCCGCCCGCGCGCGCGCGTCCTCACGATGCGGCGACGCCAAAGCCCGACGCGCGCACAGCCCGACGCGGCTTGGCGCGGCGATGCACGCGCGAGGTGCGGTCGAGCGCGGCGCGAAGGCGGTTGCGCAGCCCGAGAGGCGCTGCGCGCACGCCCGCCGGCGGCGACGGCGCCGAAGCGGCGCGACCGGCGGTGACACACGACGCCCGGCCCGGCCCGCGAGCCGAGACGCCCGCGATGGCCGGCGCGACGGAGCCCAAGGCGGTGCGGCGGTGCCCGAGCCGAGACGCCCGCAGATGGCGGCGCGCGGAGCCAAGGCGGCGCGGTGGCGCCGAGCCGAGACGCCCGCGGATGGCGGGCGCGGCGAGCCAAGCCGAGACGCCCGCCGATGGCGGCGCGGCGAGCCCAAGGCCAGGCCGACGGTGGCGGTGCCCAAGGCCGGCGGCGGTGGAGGCGCGCTAGGCGGCGCGGCGGCTCCCCATGGAGGCGCCTGCGCGCGGCGGCTAGGGTTTCTAACCATCGACCTCAACCGGTTGCACCAGATCCGCATGCCTCGCCCGCATCCATGAGAGACAGCCCCGCCGCCGCCTTCCTAGCACCCGCACAGGCCTCCGGCGGCGTGCTCCAGCGGCGGCAAAGCGGAGGGGAGAGGAAAGAGGGAGGCGACGGCGAAGGAAAGTGGAAGCGGAGGGGAGAGGAAAAGTCGGGAGAGGAAAGGTCGCTCCCGCTCCGATTGGAGAAAAGTCGGGAGAGGAAAGTGGAAGCGGAGGGGAGAGGAAAAGTCGGGAGAGGAAAGTGGAAGCGGCTCTGTCTCTATGCATGCATGCTGGATCTCCACAAACGCTCAAAGCACAGGAGCCCCTCTCATCTCCTTTTCTTTTTTTTAGAGAAAAAAACATGTTTGCAGAGTTGTGTTGTGATATTTTATTTGTTTGCACTAAATTAAATCCACAGTGAATTGTCTTTGAATTCAAACATGTAGCAAGTGATCTGAAACACGGGAAGAATGGGAGTTTCACCAACCAACCATGGTTTGAGGTCTCAGATATTACAAGTGGTTAAAATGCCAAAAGAAAAAGAAAAGGCCACTACACAAAAAAGAAAAAAGAAAAAGAAAGATGGGAATGGAATGCAATTAGTCGTCGACAGCAGGGTTCTAACCTGCGCAGGCGAAGCCCAACAGATTTCAAGTCTGTCTCCTTAAGCACTCGGACATATCGACGCTAGCTTTGCATACTATATCATGCAGCCAAGGAACCACTTACCCTGCATCCAACGACTGATTGATCTCCATGTAAACTGGACCGCATGAGAAGAAGTTTTCACTTGTGGTATGTCGCTCAGTTAAGTTTTCACTTGTCTACCTGGATGTAAATTGTAAATCAGCAACTCAGTCCCTTACTAAAAGGCCGAAAAAAGATCTTTTAAGTTGGGGCCCAAGTATGGCCGAGAGATGTAAAATTGTGCTAGGAAAAGAAATGGTGTAAGATCATTTGGAAAAGTCTTTTCTTTCTCTATCAAGGGCGAAGACGGTTGCGGCAGAATCGACAAACATTGGCTGCTTCTGGGCCAACGACGGGAGCAGCAGCAGTCGTCCAGATGATGGCGAGCTCACGTGACTTCCACGCATCGTAGTAGTGTCAGATGAAGAAAGTCGTATGCATAGCAAGGCTGTGAAACAAAATGATTTTTTGTCAAAAATCAAAATTTGATCTGAATTCCTGTTTTTCCTTTGCCTATCTCATCCCTAGCCCTAATCCTCACGAATCTTGGCGCAAATCACCTTCAAATCCCCACTGTTGCTGCTTGAATGGGAGGAGTTATCGCGGTTACTGTTCATGGCCGAAAATCCCACCGTCGCCAGAGATATTTGCCACCGCCCGGTCTTTCTTCACCCCCAAGCCGTCCCGGCCCCTCCTGTAACTTCGAGTCTCTACCACCTTACCCCAGCTGGTCAGCTCGTCGTACCATTGTCTGCAGCGCCCTGACACCGCCCTGGCACGGCCGTAAGTCGTGGACCGCTATCGACCGTCCGCCGCCGCTGTTTCCACCCCGTTCGCGCGTCTTCCTCTCACAGCCGACAACCGCCCTGTACAGCGCCACTTCTCGTGCCCTTGACCGCCATGGATTGACGCCCAAGCCAGCGGGCCCTTCTCGAGCTGCAGTTCACCGCCGCCGAGATAATTCCCGCCCCTCCACGGTGCCAACCGCCTTCCCGGCCTATATAAAGCGCCCCGACCCTCTCAAGTGGAGCATCACATCCTCCCGAAGCTCATCGAGCACTCCCAAAGCCCCCACCGCCGCCCCATTGCCGGTAATTCCGAAGAACCCCAATGCAGAGCCCTAACTCAATGTCACACCTCCACCCCATAACTTTCCAATTCCGTCCGCCGACACCTTCACCGCAGCCCTAGAGACAACCCCCAACCGCCGCCATCACCTCCCATCCGCCCCTCTTCCCCGGCGCCGTTCACCCTCTCATCGCCGCCAATCCCCACCGTGGCCGGCCCTACTCAAGCTTCCCGAGCTTCAACCAACTACCTTCTAACCTTCCCCACATCCCAAGGATGCCCAAGGACCCGCCCAATTGCCTAGAACCCCTCCTATTAGCACCCAATTCCAAAAATGGCCGCAAAAGGGGAGGCCTCGCCGCCGGCGAACGCCGCCTCCACCGGACCTCCCACCACCCAAAATGGACTCCCCACCACCCGACGAACCCATCCATGCCAGAAAAATGTGTCGCAAGTAACCCTAGCGCCGCCGCCACCCGCCGCCTCCCTCCTCTGCTCACTGCGCGCGCGGGCCGACGGGGAAGAAGAACAGTGCCCCGGGCACTGTTCCTCCGACCGCACCCGCCCGATTCAGCTGGACCGAACCCATTCGGCCGAATCGATTGCACCCGACCGAGCCGCCCTGACGCGACTGAGCCAAACCCGTTCGCCCGAGTCCGAGGAATAGTGCCGAGCCCGAGGAACAGTGCTTGACCCAAGGCCCAAAATGCATATTTATACTCCCCAGAACCGTTTTGAGCCCACCAACCCAAATCCAAGGCCCATTTCCCTATAAAGCCCTCCTATAAGTCCAAAATTTCAGTTTATTGGAGTTTTCTGAATTTTCTTTCTTATTTTATTTTCTTTATTCCTAGCTCTTTTCCTTCGAGCGTGGAATTAAATATTGTCTTTTTGCTTTGCGCTAGCCCGCGACATCGTGAGTCAACCAAGTCAAGAAAAAGCCCTGGATCAAGCTCAAGATCAAGAAATTGAAGAATACAAAATAATTGAAGTTGAAAATCCGCAAGGCAAGTCATATGTTTTTGATCATATTGAGCCTACTTTCCGTTAATTATTATTTACCAATATTTTCATTATGTTATTTGTGCAATGTTATTTTATGTACAATGAATGTTTAGAATGACATGATACTAGTTATGTCTTACCACCTGAAAAAGCCCTGTTTAATCTGATGGCCATATTCACCTTGACAAAACCTAGTAAAAATGAATATGCTATTTAATTAATCAAAGTAGATTAGATGTTCAGATATCTCATATTACAAAGTGTTCGGCTTTGCCGAAAAGTTGTCGGTTGTGGTTGAAAAGTGGTTTCAGTAAAAAGTAAGGACTAGAACCTTATGCCAAGTAAAGAACATAGTGATCGCCCAACCACAAGCGTTGATTCGTCAAACCTGGTTTAGTAGCTACTCAAATCGATTGAATATCTGCAACTTATTTTGGGGACTCCGATTAAGGGACATCCCACGTACACAAAGTTGGTATGGAAACAATGAGACCATATTTAACAATGGTAGGATTACACGGAGTCGGGGTGCATCTTTCTGCGTTGGCCAGCGGAATGCCGACTGCCTGTGTTGCCTCGTCCCTACCGGGTAGAAGCTATATAAAGAATTGAGCGGTGAAAGGCCTTGTTTTCTTAACTCTATCCGGGGAGTTAAGGGATCTTGTGGGTAAAGCAGGGCAGCTTTGCAGAGTCATGACTAATGGTATTCGAATATGCCGTGCTTCCGGTAAATGAAGCTGTGTTTAATGGGTGATTCCAATAACGAAGCATAAGTAGGTATGGAATGGATTTGGAAAAGTGAACGTGTGTTAATCATGTTTGGAAAACCCCCAAATACCTTAAGGTTATGATTTGATATTTCACGTTTAAAAGAAAAACGTTTACAAACAAAATTGCATCCACATAAAATAATGAACCACTATACCCCATTTCATGGCAATCTCCTCCATATAGTAAATAGTATTTCACATGTGACTTGTTGAGTACGGTTGGTTGTACTCACGCTTGCTAAAATCATTAAACAGAAAGTGCTTGTCAAGATAATGGAGTTTCCGAAGACGACGCAGAATTCTACGAAATAGATGACGCCGAGTGTTAGGGTTTATTCTACACTCAGGTCTGCCTGTGGAGTTTCTTTTGGTAATGTAACTTTGGGTTGTACGCCCTTTATGTAAAAGTTGGCTGTTAAGCTTTACTTTTGTAATAAAATTTGATTTTATGCTTAAGCTTGCTTTAGCAATGGTGCACATTCTTCTACAGTACTCGTAGCTGAACAATCCTGGGCAGTTGCGAGGTTAACCTAACGCTCCAAAAAATGGGGGTTGTTACAGGCTGCTCTTCTTATCTGGTAAATCTAGCTTTGTGATTACATGCAGGTATGGGTTGGTACAGGTTGACCCTCGCCGTCGCAAAAACAGCGAGCTAACAAATATCTGTGATCAATCTCGGAAGATTGTTTGCGCACTAGGGGGATAACGACGCCGGGAGGCCCTGGACGTTGTGTCAAAGTGGAACTGAGGAAGTAAGTATTTAGGCACAATGGAATATCCATTGGCTGCTAGCACCCTAGCACGATGCATTGCATTATTTAGGTTTTTTGTTAATTATTTTGTAAATATATGTATTATATTATATCTAGAGCGGTACATCGGGATGATTCATTCCAAAAGCCAAATCAAAATAGCGTCTGGATTCTGGAATGGAATTGACAACTAGGTTGTGGAGAGTTGAGCTATGGATTAAGAGAAGCAAACCAAAAAGTAGCAGCCAGCAAGTATGCGTCGGCGTTAGGTAATTTGAGGTGAGCCAGAAAGCAGAGCAGGAGAGAAGCCATCGGACTTTGCTTTGATAATTTATCTCTGGTATCTTCTATCTTTGATTGCACAAAGACTATTTTGCAATATTTATCTCAATTTGACTTAGTCCTTTAATCTCACCTTTTATTTTCATTTAGCTTCGCCATTAGGGATAAGCTTCATGGGCTTGCAGATAATCGAGAGGTCACCTCCCAAGAGGAAGCTGACAGTGGACAGCATCTCCTAATCAAGTCTTTCCTTGTATTGTTTCCTTCCTGTTCTTAAATTGGCAGCCACCTTCGGCTTTCTGCGGCGTGTATGTATAGTGTTTAGTTGTATGTTGGTTAGACATAAAGTGCTGATCTGTTGTATATAGTGCATAGGGAATGTTGTACAGAGGTAATAACAAGACAAGGTTTACAGATAGATTGTAATAGATATTATATCAAATTCAATTATTTAACCATTTTACTCGTGATGTCAGGTCACAGGATGGGGCATGATGCCTGCTTGGCTCTTAACATTTATGTACATGTGTGGCGCTGGCATACTCGAATGCTGCATACGAGACAGAGAAATTTTAAGCCAAGTCTGGGACTCAAATAGAACGAAAAGAAGTTGGAGTTCTTAATAGTGATTTGCATAATTTTTAAAGTATGATAAATGGTGGATAAATGTTACTTATCATTTTATTTGCTTTGAAATTAGTGCTATTCTTGTTAAAAAAAACACTGCTCAAAAAATTTCTTTTTTGGGAACAGAAGGTCTTCCCCTGTCTCCCATTTTTCTTTTATTTTATATTTTTTTGAAAGGGTGTCCCATTATACATACATACATATAGTATAATCATTAAGTTTCAAGCAAGCATGTAAACAAAATACATGACGCCCTCGTACAAAGCATAACAGGGGAACGAAGAACACGACCTCATACAAAACCCAGCCGACACAAAATACTCTCCCCTACAAACGCTACCTTCACGCTAGTAATATATTATTTCTCTTACTGGACGCATACATACATGTGGATACAAGCGTCATGCATGCAACATTTGAGATGGCGGGCAACACACAATTATATCCATCGCAAATGCTAGGCGGCGTGGTCAGGCGATCGGGCAGAGCGCTCTGCTCTCCGCCTTTGCCAGAGTAAAATACCTTCGGGAAAAGGTTTGAAATACCGAACCACAAAAAAGGCGTACACCACCATGAGAAAGATGGTAATGAATGTAAACAGCCACTGTGCGGAGCTGCCCAAGGCGAAGGTAAACATGGCGCTTATGCCCATGAACACCATCATATTTCTTGCTCCCTTCGTGGTAAGTTTAGCCCGATCCCGCGGTATATCCCACAGAAGCATCAGCACCAGCCACAGCGCAGTCGCGAACATAAACAAGTTAAAGCTCATGTATAACCCCGCTCTCGCAGATAGACCTGTTGTGGACTCCGCAGCTTGAGGGCTTGGACCTGGAGAAGGAGCAAACATCGCCGGAGCCGTCGCAGCGGCATGGGAGAAGCCGCGGAAAGGATGCTTAAGCTGATTTATGTCGGACTGATTGATTCGAAGAAAGTCCACCGTCCGCATCCAGGCCGGCGGCTGCAGCGCCGCCTGGAACGCCATGGTGACGAAGAGCGTGCCCACCGTCATCAGCCACCCGCGCATGTCCTTCAGTTTGTCCTCCTCCATTTTCTCCTTGTCAGCGTCTTTTTCAACCACCACCGTGATCTTGAGCCGGCCATTCAGCGCCGCCATGTCTTCCCGTGCTGCGCCGACGTCAGTTGCTTGAGGTCGAGGACCGTTGCTCTGCTTGATGAGGATGTCGATGTGCCTGGTGTCGTTGAGGTTCTCGGTAAGAGTGATCTCCCCGACCCCGACGGTCCTCTCAACCTGGCGTACACATTCCATGCAACCACACGTACGAAAAGGCAATGGGAATTATGGACAGAGGTCGACACACACACACGCCACACAGCATAAGAGCATGATGGATCGTTCTGTTAATTATCACCTGGGTTCCTGGGGCGTTAGCATCGTGGATGTCACCGCCGTTTCCCCGACCCTCTTCACCTGCCATCAGTGCTCCTTGCTAGCTGATCCGGTCACAGGGATCCTCCTATGTACTTCGGTCGGCCGGTGCTAGTTGCCTAGCTACTTCGTACCATATGCATGCAGCTCCCTTAATTTATAGACTGCATGTACGTAGTCGTGCACGAGAGCCCTTCCGTGTCCCAACCATGCAAGCACTTACCGCTGGCACTGTGTATGATGTCGCATCAATGATCAAAATAGCAAGTAAAAAGAACGGAGAGTATTTTACCGTTCTCCTTTTACCTTTTGCGAGGTAACCCGAGTTTTCGATCCCACCCATATATCCAACATCACTAAAGGTCTCTAGTCCTGCATTTTGGCTTTCCATGAAATACTCGTTTGGCCGAGGACTTAAAACATATCATAAGCTAAACCTGTGCTAAAAAATAATCAACCCACAATGAACAGGGGAAGGCATAGTATTGCTAGGAATAACTCAGGATCGAATACTAGTAATAATATCAGTATCGGCAAGAGAACGGTTTAAAATCGCTTGCTTGTTGGAGCCGAAGCTGGAGGAGCTGTGCTGTGCATGAGTCTTGAAGCGCATGCAGAGGTAAGAAACACTGCTGGAATCATAAAAAAAAATTAGTTGAATGTTATATAACAAATCTGTAACATATACCATGTTGGTATAGGCACCGCAG
This sequence comes from Dendrocalamus sinicus, assembly GCA_036346575.1. NCBI lineage: Eukaryota > Viridiplantae > Streptophyta > Magnoliopsida > Poales > Poaceae > Dendrocalamus > Dendrocalamus sinicus. Next base: position 4,157,142 of record CM070653.1, on the reverse strand, counting down.
CAATCAGGAATGTTGTATAAAATCATCATGCAGTCGAGTCACTTAATGAAGAGTTTTCTTCTCTAAAGTTTATGATATGGAATTAGAATATATTGGCAGCAGTGTCCTTCGAGCCCGTTTGGCCGGGCTAGGCTTTAGTTTTTGGGGCTTCGAAACTTATTTTGGTACCCCCGAGTCTCTAAGCAGTACTAAGTATGGAGAATAACTGTAAACTTATTTTTGAAATGTTATCATTATAATTTTTCTAGGATGACAAGGTTTAAATGTTCAAACATTCCAAAGGAGGCGTAATACGAGCAAGTCAAGTAATGGGCATATAACTAGAATCTTAAAACAAACATATATTTGAATATAAAATAATAGCATGCAATTCGATAATTTAAACAAAAGTAATTTGCAGAAAATGTAGGTTCAACATGATCAAAGTATTGACTTGTCTTGCGCGGTTTACCGCAGTCTTGGGCTCACTCAAAGCTTTCTCATTTTAAGGTCTTGAGCTTTTGGTCTTCACCTTCCCTAGATCTTGGTCTCGCTTCATCCACTGATGCTCCAGGACTCCAATTCTAATTACGCGCTAAATAACTAAATCCAAATAACTCAAAAAGTCCAAATAAATCTGAATAAATTCAATTTAGTTTTATTATGAGTTAATGGATGAGTTGGGTGATTTGAGGCAAGGTCGATGGGGTATGGAGTATTGACGGAGTCAAACGGGGGTTGGAGCGAAGTGATCGTATGGTAGAGAGAGATTTGTCGAGACGAATGCCAAGGAAGGTTTATGGTGAACGAATATTCATGGGAATATCCCGCTTTGGGTTCAAGGATGGATAGGCATAGTCGACAGTAGAATACCATAGCTTGATCTTTTACTTTAATAAATTCTTTTTATATTTATCAAGGTAGTTCCATGAGTCAGGTTAGATATATGAATAGATGTATGAATCTAGGCAGGGTATTAATTTATTGGTCGAGTGTTGCCATTTATGAATTAAGGCAGGGGTTCCATAGGTGATGTATACAACTTTTAGCTTATCGAATTAATTCGTATTGCTAGTAATTTGATATCTAACATTTTATGCGGTCCTAATTATTAATTAATCGTATAATTGGTTAAATGTTTACTTCGGAATATATATTGGTGAGATTATTTCAATGTCTGATGACCTAGGGTTATTATATTTTAGTACCTATATATTAATATGACCTTTTAATTTGGAGGAGGTCTGGAAATCAACTAATATTAATATTTTATCCCTTTAGTTAGCATCTGACATAATTTAATCTTAATTTATTTATGACTGATTGAGCCTGCTACACATGATTATATTTCGTTATCGTTACTAATTTAAAGCTACCGTTTAAGATTTCATGATCGGCAGTATGTTAATGATAGTGTCTATATTTTTAATAAGGTCTACAGTGGATACAAAAATTTTACTAAAATATTTACTAGTGGGTTGCATACATATCATCCGCATTTTTCTAACTATATATATGTATGTATGTATATGGACACTATTTCACATACTTCTAATATTTTATTTAATTCGTGCTCCTTGATTAGATATCTTTCAAGCCTAAAAGAGAGAAACCGAGCACGACCAAACAGCACCTTCATACATACGGTTTTCTTTTTCCTTTTTGAAAGAGCTTGGTCCAATGATGGTTCCAAATTCTTTAACACAGCCTCAAGCAACGTGCTTTTGTTTTTTTCATTCCTTTCTTTCGTTTTTCTTTTTTTTTTTTATAAAGATTAAGGTGGCTGAGGTGACGTGTTTAAATCTCCTTAAAATCTACAGGACCGTGGATGGCAAGCAAGAAGCGGGGTGAATTAGAAGCCAAAATCTCCCCTCCAGAACTCACTTCGAGAGACACACCAGGTAGCTATTGAAAAACCTGATTTGATGCATGTTTCCTGTATGGAAGCACAACCTGATTTGATGCATGTTTCCTGTGCGTCCCACATCTAAAGCGGTGCCAAACAGCATTAGGTGACGTGTCGTCTAATGCTGCTTCCACGGTTTGAAAAAGGGCTATTTTTGCAAATTTAAGTGAGAGAGAGAGAGAGAGAGTTATGCCTGCTAAAACAAGTGAGCAATGCGCTAAAAACACATTGGACTCTCTTGATAGATCATCTGGCACCGACAAGGCCCACCAGCTCAGCTTCTCACAAGCCACCGCGCCTCTCCTCCTACACTACCACTGGAGTCAACTCAAAAAGTAGTTTGTTGAGAAGGAAAGTGAATTTAGTGAAGGGATGAATTTGGCTGAGGGTAACATGCAGCGCCAGCGAGCTGGAGCTGGCTCTAGCTTTACTGGAGATGGTTGCACTCGTTTGCGCGTCGGAGCCGAAGCCGGAGGAGCCATGCATGAGTCTCGAAGCACATGCAAAGGTTAGAAACACAGCTCGATTCGTGAAAAATTTTAGTTGAATGTTATACAACAAATCTGTAAAATATACAATGTCAATATAGGCACCGCAGCAATCATGAATATCGTATGTAATTATCAAGCAGTGGAGTCACTTAAGGTAGAGTTTTCTTCTCTAAAGTTTACGATATAGAAATAGAATGTGTTGTCTTTTCAAAAATAAAACGAATTAGAATATATTCGTAGTAGTGTCCTTCATACATACAGTTTTCTTATTCTTTCTTAAAAGAACTTGGAACCAAATTCTTTAATATAAGCTCAAGCAACGTGCTTTTCTTCTTTTCTTTCTCTTTTGCTTTTCTTTTTCATAAAGATTGTGGTGACAGAGGTGTTAGGTTCAATTCTGTGAGACCCAGATTTTACAATCCGAAATTCTCTATGATTTCACTGCACTATTCCCTGGATCAGTAGATAATGTTTACAGATACATTAAAATACATATCATGCAGAAGCGTAATATAATAGTAGACTTACTCATAGGTCGATCAGGCCGAAATCAATAAAATGCAGCAGAGGAAACAAAGCACACAGGTGGAACCCTCAGGACGTGCCCATAGACAACCGACTGGGGTACGTGACCTAGCTTCTTTGCCTCTTCATTTTCTTTACCATCCTAATCAGGTGCATTGTTGAAGCGTAGCGATCTGACTGCTGATTCTAGATTAATTGAGTGAGAAAGGATGAGCACAAACCACCGTGCTCCGTGAGCCAATACACAGGATGTAAATAGATAACATGTATGGCTTATCAAGGAAAGGCTCGAGTTATTTTATTTGGCTTAAATTACTTTTAAAATATGATACACAGAAATTTTCTGAGACCTAACAGTTTGAACTAAAACATAATGTATGAAAGAATGCAATAATAATAGCGATCCAGATTTTATCCAACATTACATAGTTTTTGCACCATATGCTAACCTTTTAGTGTTATAACCGCTTACCTTATCACTAGAGCGACACCTAAGGTAACAAAAATTAGGGCCTTTCTTTGCCCACCACTTTTCTAATTCCATCCACAAAGTTTTTGAAATAGAACTATATCTGGTTAAGTTCCCATGTCCGCCCTTGACCGTGGGCACGACTATTCGAATATTTTTCACTCTGTAGAGTTTGTACACTTTACCCACAAGAGACAATCTACCTGTTGCTCCACACGATTCCTTAGTCATGCGGTTGAGTAGATCATCACAAGGCTGTTACAATGCATCTTCCTAATGTGATTATGCCCACTAAGGTCTTTCTTCTGTAGGATACGACCATGCCTCGAGAAGTTTTCCTCTTGAACCGTCATATGGAGAATAACTGTAAACTTATTTTTGAAATGTTACCATTATAATTTTTCTAGGATGACAAGGTTTAAATGTTCAAACATTCCAAAGGAGGCGTAATACGAGCAAGTCAAGTAATGGGCATATCACTAGAATCTTAAAACAAACATATATTTGAATATAAAATAATAGCATGCAATTCGATAATTTAAACAAAAGTAATTTGCAGAAAATGTAGGTTCAACATGATCAAAGTATTGACTTGTCTTGCGCGGTTTACCGCAGTCTTGGGCTCACTCAAAGCTTTCTCATTTTAAGGTCTTGAGCTTTTGGTCTTCACCTTCCCTAGATCTTGGTCTCGCTTCATCCACTGATGCTCCAGGACTCCAATTCTAATTACGCGCTAAATAACTAAATCCAAATAACTCAAAAAGTCCAAATAAATCTGAATAAATTCAATTTAGTTTTATTATGAGTTAATGGATGAGTTGGGTGATTTGAGGCAAGGTCGATGGGGCATGGAGTATTGACGGAGTCAAACGGGGGTTGGAGCGAAGTGATCGAATGGTAGAGAGAGATTTGTCGAGACGAATGCCAAGGAAGGTTTATGGTGAACGAATATTCATGGGAATATCCTGCTTTGGGTTCAAGGATGGATAGGCATAGCCGACAGTAGAATACCATAGCTTGATCTTTTACTTTAATAAATTCTTTTTATATTTATCAAGGTAGTTCCATGAGTCAGGTTAGATATATGAACAGATGTATGAATCTAGGCAGGGTATTAATTTATTGGTCGAGTGTTGCCATTTATGAATTAAGGCAGGGGTTCCATAGGTGATGTATACAACTTTTAGCTTATCGAATTAATTCGTATTGCTAGTAATTTGATATCTAACATTTTATGCGGTCCTAATTATTAATTAATCGTATAATTGGTTAAATGTTTACTTCGGAATATATATTGGTGAGATTATTTCAATGTCTGATGACCTAGGGCTATTATATTTTAGTACCTATATATTAATATGACCTTTTAATTTGGAGGAGGTCTGGAAATCAACTAATATTAATATTTTATCCCTTTAGTTAGCATCTGACATAATTTAATCTTAATTTATTTATGACTGATTGAGCCTGCTACACATGATTATATTTCGTTATCGTTACTAATTTAAAGCTACCGTTTAAGATTTCATGATCGGCAGTATGTTAATGATAGTGTCTATATTTTTAATAAGGTCTACAGTGAATACAAAAATTTTACTAAAATGTTTACTAGTGGGTTGCATACATATCATCCGCATTTTTCTAACTATATATATGTATGTATTTATATGGACACTATTTCACATACTTCTAATATTTTATTTAATTCGTGCTCCTTGATTAGATATTATTCACCTTAGGAACCCTTGATTTTTACTTATATCTACATGGGTACATTTTTCCTAACTTATATGCCAGTAGCGTCTTTACTAGTATTTGAACTAAAGATGAACATTAATGGTACACTAATTATTTTCGAGGTTTATTTAATCGTATACTAGGAAACCATTAATTTAAATTTCACTTGTTAAATATTAGTGAGCTAGTACTAAACTATTTCCCTTAATCACTTAATTTTTTCATATGCATATAATTCTATATTTTGATGTATATATAAATTTTATTTAAACCCAAATCAATTATCTTAGCTTCCTTGATTAATTTCGTAAATATTTACTAATTGAAATGTGCTGACAAAATAAAAATAAAAGCATGCACCCAGGGAATTCGAGCCCAGGACCTGCGGTTTCATGAACGGCTGAGCTGACCAATTGGGCGGTGGCCCCATTGTGATTTAGAGGATTAAATCAGAAGTGGTGAGGGGCGGCTGGGGCAAAATAGAGGATTTTGGCGGTGCTCGGTGCTAGGCTCGCCGGCGGTAGGCGGTGGCCGGCACTACTACAAAAAGGGTCATCACAGACGATTCAAAACTGTCATCACAGACGGTTTTTTGAACCGTCTGAATTTATGTGTCAGTGATAATCAAAAGTTATCACAGACGGTTTGTGAACCGTCTGTGATAAATACATCACAGACGGTTTACAACTAGAACCATTTGTGAAAAACACTATCACAGACGGTTCTAACTACCAACCGTCTGTGATACTCACACATCACACAGTTCTAAGCTAAAACCGTCTGTGATGTGTAAGTATCACGGACGGTTGGTATACTTCCCCATCACAGATGGTTTATACCACAAAACCTTCTGTGATAGTTCATTCTATACGTAAATTTTTTTCTCTTTCTCGGCTAGCCTGAGGAAATATTAACTATATCATCTCAAAACAAGCAAATACAGCAACAAACACAGCAACACATTCTATTTTTATTAAGATTAGAACCCACTATTACAACATCACAAGATATCGAGTAGCTTACCCATAGCACTACATACAAAAGAGGGCACTTACAATTTTACAAAGATAAACTTCACGGCTACAAATTCAGAAAAATGCTTACACTACATTAAACTTCAATTTAAAACAAGTGGTAGGGAAAAATTTTCAAGTAGCCGAAACAAAAAGGCAACGAACACTAATTTTAGCTTGTATGACAAAAATCAATAGCTTCTATGCCGGCCTTCTTCCTTTCCATCTTGCTTCAAGTGAAATTTCAGTCGCCCTTGCCAAACCCCTTCCTACCCTTGCTACGCACAAAGGAGTTGGAGTAGTACTGGTGGTACTGGTTCTTCGAGTAAGGAGAGGGGGTTAATAAGGGGCAAGAGGTAGGGAGGAGAACGGTGCCTGCCATTCGATGCGGAGAGAATGGACGGGTGAGATCGGGATCCGGGGGGATATGCTGCGGATCGGTGACATGGCAAAACATCACAGACGGTTCAAATTACAAACCGCCTATGATAGACATCACAGATGGTTCATAACAAAAAAAAATATCTATGATAACAGGAGATATCACAAAAGGCAATATATCGGTACAATATAAATAACTAGTCTCAAAAGATAAAATAGCAAAATTTTATATGGCTTATATATACTCATTTGAAAGGTTTCAACGAGATCTACAACTCTGCAATTCAGGTGAAACCCAATTTCCGAAGGTAAGATAAATTTTTTTTGGTAAAAACAGAAACTGAAAACTTAAAACACAAATTTAGAGCTAAAGATGGTCGATTTTGAGGGTCTTAGAGGGTGACTAGCACAAGAGAGTCATATTTTTGGATCGGGCTCGTCGTTAGCTTTCCAACGAGTACAAGAACGTTGAAAACGGACACCGTATGTTAAAGTTATGCCCGTTTTACTGAAAGTGTCTCAAAACTGAATCCCTACTCGGACTCGGGCGGGAAATTATGAAATTTTGGAGGATTGCAAGGTGGAAAACATATCATGGACGGTTTTTAATACAAACCATCTGTGATAACTTCATTGTTGCATACGGTTTTTAATGCAAACCGTGTGTGAAGTATCACACAGTTTAAATAAAAATCCGTCTGTGATGTCTACCATTATCACAGATGGTTTTATCAAAAACCGTATGTGAAGTATCATAGACGATTTAAATAAAAAATCATCTGTATATCTACCATTATCACAGATGGTTCTTATTAAGAACCGTCTGTGATGTCTTGTATTATCACAGACAATTCATATAAATAACCGTCTGTGAAAATACCACAGACGGTTATTCGCATTAACCATCTATGATACTTACAACACAGACGGTCCTAGAAACCGTCTGTGATGTAAGCGTTCAGTTTAGCCTCTTTTGTAGTAGTGCGGGGAGGGAATGGAAACCGCCAAAATGGGTCAAGGGAGCGACAAGCAAGCCACAGGAGGCAGCACATCAACCGGGGCGGCGTCATGGGCGGCCGGTGGTGACGGGGAGCGGCTGGGCGCGGGTGGCTGCGAGGGCGGCAATGGTTGGAGGGGATGAGGAAGAAGATAGGGGAGCGTAAGCTTGCGTGGACCACAGGGATACTCACTGACGAGTTGGCGGGGTCGGAGGGGGACCGAGGCAGGCCGGCATCGTGCATGGGTGACGGCACAGAGGGGGTCACCGTGGGGAGAAACTCTAAGGCGAAGGTTGCGTCGGCTAGCGATTGGAGGATGTTGAGGATGGCGAGGAGATGCTCTAATGGTGAGGAATTGGACTGGAGTGCTCTAGACGAGGAATGGCGTTGACGGTGGTTATTTTGGCCGGATTGGAAGGGATGGCGGCGCAACGAGCCCTAGTGCATGGATTTCCAATTGAATTTGGGGGAGAGAAGGAGGAGATCGAGAACACAGAATGAGACACTCAATTTAGCAAGAGGATCACCAGAAGTCTAGGGACGACAAGGGGGCGGGTTGGCTGGTGCGCGGGCAGTGCACAGGACGAGCCGAGCTTAGCTTCAAGGAGGAAAGGAGGAAGTCTGGGGGAGCAAGGGGAGTCCAGGGAACTGGGCCCAGTGGCAGGGGAGAAAAGGAGAGGGAGGAAGAGAGAGAGAGAGAAAAAAAAGTGGGGCCCACATGGAAGTGAGGGGAGAGGAGAAAGAGAAAGGGGCCCAGCTGCAAGGAAAGATGAAGAGAGAAGGAAGAAGAAAAGAGGACTACTGGCAATTCAAAATTTAAAATTTTCACTTAAGTTTTGTGTTCAATTTTTGGATTTTCAATTCAAGTTTTAGTTCAAATATCTAGATACAAAAGCTAACATTCCTCTATTTTTGATTTTATTTTGTTCTGAATTGTATATAAATTTTGAATATCCAACCTTAGGTTTAGTTTGCTAATTGAATTAAAAGAAGAAATTTTTGGTTTAATCATTTAGAGATAGAGTCTAATATTCTTTTGGTTTTATTTTATTGACTTAAATTTGAATTCAATATTTTGGTATTTTGAATGCATGATCTATAATGTCACTTTCCATTTTTATTATTTATATGACCATTATTTGCACTTGGAATTATTCTTTGGTTATTAATTTGCATAGCACGAAACTTAGAAAATTTTAAATAAATATTCAGAAGGAATTTGAATGTCAACAGAATGCAATAAAAAGTTTTAAAATTCTATATTTCAAACATCTGAATTTTAGAATGTTACAAATTCCTCCTTAAAATCTGTAGGGCCGTGGATGAGCTTGTACAATGGAAACATAAATGAAAAAGCAAAGCCAAACGAGCTAGCTTGTACTATCAGCATTAGCGGACGGTCCGCTCGTCGCAAAAAGCAAAAACTTTTCCAAAACAAGGTGAAATCAATTCAGACCAACATCAAACGAATTAAACTAAGAAATTGATGGTTACTAGATGAAATCCAGCCCAAACCAACCTCACAGAAGATCAAGAACATGATCAAGCACAGTCCAAACCAAGGCTTTCTATTTTTTCAAGAAAAAGAAATAAATTGAGCAAACACACACAGACACACACACACACACAAACTTCAATCCTTACACACTAGGAGGATTGATCCAAACAAGCTCTTGCTATTCCATGTCGGGACCCCGGATTTCCAAACCCGGACCCTCTGTGTATTACCGCACTAGTCCTAGATCAAAGCTAGTGCACATAGTTAAACAGAAAAGATTCATAACCATCCACGCATTATTACAATATTTAAAGAGTACTGACCGAAAGGTCTCATTATTACAATTGAGGTTTCAAGACCTCGCACACATGAAACACAGCGGAAGCAAGATAAATTCAACGGAGACCCATCAGTACGCCACAGGCACTTGACTGGGAAGCGCGACCTAGAACTCCTGGAATCCTTCATCGAAGCCACCAGCAAAGTAGTCGTAGTCTCCTTCTTGGGCTTCATATTCCTCTTATTATTATTTTTGGAGTCCAGCATGTGAGTACATAAAGTACTCCGCAAGTCTTGGGAAAAATGCAATAGATGCAAGGCTTAACAAAGGAAGGCTATATGGTTCTTTTGCACAAAGCAATGTTTTAATTTCAAGTACTACTAATTATTTTCGAAGCCATCAATTTAATAAAGTAAATATTTTAACAGAACTATCATTTTATAGTGAAGCTTCCATCTACCAACACTAGTTAACCAATTACAATTGATCAAGTTAAAACTGTGGGTTCCATCCACCCTCTCGCTCCAATCGCAGATACCCTTCCAAGAGTTCCCTCCACTCTCGGAATACAAAACTTTGATTTTAAAACCAAAACCAAAAGTCTACCATGTGAATGCATTCCTTGCCCGCCCTTGACCGTGGGCACGGCTATTCGAATAGTTTGACACTCTGCAGAGGTTGTACAACTTTACCCCTAAGAGACAAATTATCTTAATACCACCACGCTTCCCTTGGCATGAGACACGATAAATTATCACAAAGCCTTTACCTCACTCTAGACTAGCTAGATACCACCCACGAGGTTTCACCGCAGAGGGTTAAATCGCCCAACCAAGCCCCTCTTGCGCCATATGAGTACAAGAAATCCTGTCCCTCACCGTGAATAACCAGAAATCCACGGCACCCACTTTCCATCGGTGGCACCTAAACTAGACTATCATGAGTTAATCACTAGGTCGCACCCATATAGACTTAGGATTGTACGGTAGTGCTCAGTCTGGACAAACACAAGCGTCGGTCCTTAATTGACTAGGGTGGAATATACACTTTACAAGATCTCTTGCTTCCTGCACCAACCCAAACCAACCATCCACCCTAATCTAAACCAATTTCCATATTTTATTTTATTTTAAAGGATTAGTGGCAACTCCAATCACCACTAGACTTATAAACACAAGATTATTACAACCAATCATAATTTCTCATTTTCAAGATTTCAAAGGTATTAAATAGCATGACTAAGCATTATACTACCACTCTAATATTCACAAATAATTATGATGCTCTCATTATTGAGACAAAGGAAATTCTAGGGTTAAAAAGGTACATGGCATTCAATTTCAATTGAGGGCATAACAAGGTTGGATTAACTAATACCTTAAGATTTGAACTAATGTTTTATGTGAATAGCAATGCACATAATTTAAAATAATTAAAACATTTCAAAATCATAGGTTCAAGATGATCAAAGGAGACTTGCCTTCTTGCATGCACTCTAGGTCTTCCTGCTGAGGAGTGGAGAGGTCTTCGACAACGTTGGATTCTACGCGAGAAAAGACAGAGCAACAAAACAAATAAATACAAACAAAAATTAAAATAAACTCAAAAATTCAAATAGAGGCCATATTTGGATAGATTATGATTTTAGAAGAATTTAGAAATTTGAATGGCTCAATTTGGAGTTAAAATGAGAAAGTTATGCTCATTTGAAAAATCTCAAATTGAATAAATCTAGAAATTCCCAAATTTCTGACAGGTGGGGCCCACTGGCAGGATTTAATTTTTAATCTTTTATTTTATTGCTTTATTTTGAGTCTATGACAGGTGGGACCCACTGGACAGTGAGCACTCTGGCCCTACCTCTGACATGTGGGACCCCTCTGGGCTCTGGGCCCAGATGTCAGTGGGGAGCGCATACGGGTGGGGCCCAGGCGGCAGTGGCCAGCGCAGACTGGCGGCTGTTGACGGGTGGGGCCCATCTGTCAGCGCAGAAATTAAAAGAATGGCTCAACCTCAGCGTGCGGAGCCGAGGGCTCGAACGCGCGCCGAGGGAGCCAAGGGGGGAAGAGAGTAGCGCTGATAACCAGTCGGGCGGGGAGGCGTTGCCTACCCATAAAGGGTAGGTAACCCTCTTGAGGGGTACCTGCTGGAGGGGCCGGGCAGCAGTGGACAGCGGCGACGGTGCTCCGGCGGCGGGGAGGCTCGGCCGAGGGGCTGAGGGTGGTCGCCGGCGCACGAGGAAGACGTTGGAGGAGGCGACAGGCTCTGGTGAAGACCGATGCGGCGACGATTGCTCGCCGGAGTTCTTACCGGGCACGCACGGGGAGCTCTCGATGTGGGGCGCTCGGGCTCGGGGAGAGAGAGAAGGAGAGCAGGGAATGTGGTGCGGTGAGAGGGGAGGCCGATGGGGCTATTTATAGGGACGGAGAGGGGACATGGCAGCGGCAATCGCTCGCCGGAGTGTCGGCCGAGAAAAGGAAGGGAGCGGGGAGAGAAGGAAAGAGGGGCGCGGAAGGAAAGAGAGGAGCGGGGGAGAGGGGATTCGGTCGCGGCGGTTTCGAAAACCGGGGAGGGCCGGGGAAGGCCGGATCCGTGGGGGATTCGGTCGCCGGCGCAAGAAAGCAAGGGGGAGGAGAGAAAGAAGGAAGGAGGCGGCTCCGCGGGGAAGAAGGGCCTGACAGGCGGGCCCGGCGGCAGCGGGAGCGGGGGTGCAGGCGGCTGACGGGCGGGGCCCGCAAGGCAGAGAGAGAAGGGAGAGAGAGAGCGATTCACGGGCGGCTAGGATGGAGACGTGTGGCAGAGAAGGAAGATCGGGCGGTGGACGCGGGTAAGTGAGATGGGATGGTTAGATGGGCCGGGCGCGGGGACGCGGCTCATCCAGGCCGTCCACGCGTCGGGCGAGGAGGAGGGGAAGGCGGGGCTGGCTGGGCCGGGCCCGCTTGGCAGAGGAAGAGGGAGAGAGCGGCCGGATTGGGCCGAGGGGCAACGTGGGCGGTCCTAGGCCGTCCACGTGTCGGCTGGAGGAAGGGTTTGGAATTTTAATTTTTTGAATTTGATTTTAATTCTCAGAAAAGGCTAGGAAATTATTTAGGCCTCAAACAAATATGAAAATACCTCCAAAATTTCCAGAAAAATTCACAGAACTCCTGGACATATTTTGGACTTAACAAAATTATTTCCAACTAGTGTTGGTATTTAGTTTTCATATTTAAAATACCTTTTAAATTTTAAAAATAGGTTTTAAACTCCAGAAAATCCAGAACATCAAATAAAAGCCAAATAAAATCCAATTACTTTAAAATAATTAATTTAAATTTAAATTTTTCCAGAAAACCAATTTTGGGATGCTACAAACCTACCCCCTTCGAGAGAATCTCGACCCCGAGATTCGGACGGACTGGGAAAAAGGTTGGGGAAATCTGCTCTTAAATCCTCTTCACGCTCCCAAGTCACTTCGGACTCAGAATGGTTGCTCCACTGCACTTTACAGAACTTGATAACCTTGTTTCGCGTCCGACGCTCTGCTTCTTCCAATATCTTGACCGGATACTCTGGATAGGTTAAGTCCTCCTTCAAGTTCACTTCATCTAGAGACATCTGTTTCTCTGGCACTCCGAGACATTTTCTTAGCTGAGACACATGGAAACCGTCATGCACCTTTGATAACTGAGGTGGAAGCTCTAGCTGGTAAGCAACTTCTCCCTTTTTGCTGTAACAGGAAGTGGTACAATGAATCTAGGAGTAAGCTTTCCACTAACTCCAAAACGTCGCATTCCCTTGAGAGGTGAAACTTTCAGATAAACATGATCTCCAGGTACAAACTCTAATGTTCTTCGACGATTGTCCGCATAGCTTTTCTGTCTAGTTTGAGCTGTTTTTAATCTGTCCTGGATTAGACGAACTTGTTCCTCTGCCTGTTTCAACACATCTAGTCCAAACACTTGCCCTTCTCTGGTTTCTTTCCAATACAACGGTGTCCTGCACTTTCTGCCATACAAAGCTTCAAACGGAGACATCTGCAAGCTGGATTGATAACTGTTGTTATAGGAGAATTCAGCATAGGGCAGACTTTGATCCCAATTAGCCTTGTTTGCTAGAACACAAGCTCTCAACATATCTTCCAAAATTTGATTTACTCTTTCTGTTTGACCATCTGTTTGTGGATGATATGCTGTGCTAAAATTCAGATTGGTGCCCAAAAGTCCATGTAACTTATGCCAAAATCTTGAGGTGAGTTGGGTCCCTCGATCTGACACAATCTTCTTTGGAACTCCATGCAAGCACACGATTCTGGACATATACAACTCTGCGAGTCTATCCCCAGAGTATGTTGTCTTTACTGGAATGAAGTGGGCAACTTTTGTCAGACGATCCACAATAACCCAAATGGAATCATGTCCTAATTTTGTTCTCGATAATCCGGTTATGAAGTCCATTCCAATTTCTTCCCATTTCCACTCAGGTATCTGCAAGGGTTGTAAAAGTCCAGCCGGTCTCTGGTGTTCAGCTTTAATCCGCTGGCACACATCACACGAAGCTACATACTCTGCAATGTCTCTTTTCATGCTTGACCACCAATACCTTTCTTTGAGATCTTGGTACATCTTTGTACTTCCAGGGTGAATTGAGTATCCAAATTCATGGGCTTCCTTCAGAATTAACTCCTTTATCTCTTTATTTTCAGGTACAATAATTCTCTTCCCAAACCATATGATACCTTCTTCATCTTCTGAAAATCCTAGCGCTTTTCCTTTCTTCATGTTTTCCTTAATTTCCTTGACATACTTATCCTCTTTTTGAGCTGTCTTGATCTGGTCCTCTAGAGTTGGCTGAACCTCCAAAGTTGCCAGGAATCCTTCCTCTACAACTTCCAGATTGAGCCGCTGGAATTCTTCTTGAAGTGTAGGCATACTGTCCCTTATCGACAGCTTATTATAGTAACTCTTTCTGCTCAAAGCATCGGCTACCACATTGGCCTTTCCTGGATGATAATGTATTCTAACATCATAATCCTTTATTAACTCAAGCCATCTCCTTTGCCTCATATTGAGATCGGGCTAAGTAAATATATACTTCAAACTTTTGTGATCCGTGTAGATCTCGCAACGGTTAACGATCAAATAATGCCTCCAAATCTTTAGAGCATGCACAACGGCAGCAAGCTCTAAATCATGGGTTGGATAGTTTCCTTCATGGGGTCACAACTGCCTTGAAGCATAGGTTACTACCTTTCCTTCCTGCATCAGAACACAACCTAGTCCTTGTCTTGATGCATCACAAAAGACTTCAAAATCCTTTCTAATATCCGGAAGTGTCAACACGGGAGTAGAAGTTAACATCTTCTTTAGCTCTTGAAAACTATCCTCACACGATTTACTCCATTCAAACTTCTTTTCCTTCTTTAGCAACTGAGTGAGAGGTCTTGCAAGCTTGGAGAATCCTTTCAATAAAGCGATGATAGTAACCAGCCAATCCCAAAAAGCTTCTGATCTCGGATACTAACTTTGGTTGTGTCCAATTGAGAACATCATTTACTTTATCGGGGTCTACGGACACTCCTCCGGCAGAAATCACATGACCCAGGAAGGCTACTTTCCTCAACCAGAACTCACACTTGCTAAACTTGGCGTACAATCTGTGCTCCCTGAGCTTTTCCAAGACTATCCTCAAATGTTCTGCATGCTCTTCCTCATTCTTGGAGTATATCAGAATGTCTCGATGAACACCACCACAAACTTATCCAAATATTCCATGAATACCTTATTCATCAGGTTCATGAAATATGCGGGTGCATTCGTTAGGCCAAAAGACATCACTGTATACTCATACAATCCATAACGAGTAGCAAATGCCGTCTTGGGTATGTCTTCTGGTCTTATCTTCAATTGGTGGTAACCTGATCGAAGATCAATCTTGGAGAAGACACATGAACCTTTCAGCTGATCAAACAAATCATCTATTCTGGGCAAAGGGTACTTGTTCTTAATGGTCACATCATTCAAGGATCGATAATCCACACACATGCGAAGACTACCATCCTTCTTCTTCACTAGGAGTACTGGTGCTCCCCAGGGTGAAGTACTTGGTCTTACAAAACCTTTCTCTTGCAGTTCCTGAACTTGCTTCTTAACTTCTACCAAGTCATTTGCGGGCATACGATAAGGTCTCTTGGAGATTGGAGCTGTACCAGGTACTAGGTTGATGACAAACTCAATTTCCCTATATGGTGGCATTCCGGGTAAATTTTCAGGAAATACATCTGGATATTCATATACTATAGGCACCTTTTCCAATGTTACTTCCTTCAAACTATTCAACCCACACCTATTCTGAGAAGATGTGTTTGACTTATACCTTACTTGGATTCCATCCGAATTGGTAATAGTGACAGTACGATCGACACAATCTATCTGTCCTTTATACTTGGTTAACCAATCCATACCAAGTATGACATCTAGGCTCTTGGAATCTATTATAATAAGATTCGCTAAGAACTTTACTCCATTTATATCTACAGTTGCGCTAGGGCAAACTGTGTTAGTCCTCATTTCCTTTCTAGGGGATTGCACTAGCATAGGGTTCTTAAGCAAACGCACATCCCAATTATATCTTTCAACAAAATCTTTTGACACAAAAGAATGCGAAGCTCCAGAATCAAATAATGCTGATGCAGGTACTGAGTTGACAAGAAACTTACCCAGAACTACGTCGGGTGCATCCTGGGCTGCCTCCGCAGTGACATGGTTAAGATGCCCTCTGCTCATTGTCTGCGGAGTCCTTGGAGTTTGTGGTGCCCCACGGCCTTGACCTGCAGATGGAGCTCTTGCCGGCGTGGTCCCCAAGTTGAAACGAATGGGTGTCACCGCTAGGCGCTTCTGGGGACAGTTGCTGGCATAATGTCCCATGTTCTTGCAGTTGAAGCACTGCACCCCTGCCGCGGATGTCCTGTTCTGCTGTGGTTGGCCACCATTGCCCGTTCGGGGAGCTTGTGGATTTGGACGAGGTCCAGCAAATGGAGTCCTTGGCACACTTGACTCTGAGGGCTTATGGAACTGGGGTGGATTGGGGCGGAACCGAGAACTGCTTGCCCCCTGCTGAGCTTGAAACTTCCTTTTCCTTGTCTCATACAGTTGACGTTGAGCATCTTCTTGTATGAGGGCCTTGTTCACCATATGCTGAAATGTGGGGTAGTCATTGGACACTAGCTGCACCTTGAGGTTGGGTTCAAGTCCCTGCATGAACCTCCAAATCTTCGTTGACTTCGATGCAACATCTTCAGGGGCATACCTGGACAGTTGGGTGAACCTGTTCAGGTATTCGGAAACACTGAGGTTTCCTTGCTGCAGCTTGTAGAATTCTCTCTTCTTCATTTCCATTATGCCCATAGGGATATGTGCAGTACGGAAAGCCTCCACAAATTCAGCCCAGGTGAGAGCTTGCACATCTTCATGAGCGGCGCAATAGTTTTCCCACCAATTAGCAGCAATTCCTTTGAGTTGGTGGGCAGCATACAACACCTTTTCGTGGTCACTGCACTGAGCTAGGATCAACTTCCTCTCCACATCCTTGATCCAATCGTCTGCCTCCAAGGGATCTATGGAACCCACAAAAGTAGGATGTCTTGTCCTCATAAACTCTCCTAACTTAGGCTGGGGTGCTTGGTTTAGAGCCTGTGGGGCTTGCTGCACTTGGTTCTGGGCAAGGGGTTGAAGTGGCTGCAACTGCATGGCCATCATCTGCTCTAAGCTAGGGGTTTGAGCAGGAGGTGGTGGAATGTTGTTGTCTGGCTGATTGTTGGCGTCACGGCTGTTGCCGGGGTTGCTCCTTGTGTTCACCATCTGAAGCGGTTCCAGGGTTAGCAAAAGGTAAGAGGGAACTAGCATAGGTAAGAGATTAGGGGAAGCTAATAACATCCCAACCAACACACAGGGAAGAAACAAGCAACAACTTAGGGAAACTTTTATTGAAATCAAGATAGTTTTATGAATGGCTGTACCACAAGTGCACATAGGCTTGGTACAGTACATCTAGCACACCAAAACATAATAAAGCGTTCTAAGAACGTGGACATTTTATTTGGGTACTACTGACTCACTACTACTAATCCTCCATGAAGATGAAGATGCGCTCCTCGGGGTCCTCCTCTGGATCTTCCTTCGGGTCCTCCTGGCGCTCTTTCACGTGGTGTCGCGAATAATTACACTCGACGGAGGCGCGAGGACGGGAACGGTTGCGACTGGAGGCAGTCGACCGGGAACGAGATCGGGAACGGAAGAGTCGGCGTCTTTTGCTGGTTTCGCCGATGTCGAGGTCGGGTAGTGGGCTCGGACGTCGCACCTTCTTACGTGCTGTGAGCCTGGTGCGGAGTCCCGAAAGTCGAGCCGGCACCTGGTGGTTGGGGACGACAGCTGGTACGGGCGAAGACGGCGTGTAATCAGCTGCAGCGCGGAGACGTCCCAGCTCGAACTCTGCTGCCTAACTCTGGCGAAGCTGAGCTCAGAGAGTGTCGGAGTGCTGGTAGCTGGAAGTAAGCAAACATCCATGGTGTCCAATCTCATCCAAGGCTCTAGCGTAGGTAACTGCCATCGCCTGGGTGAGCTGCACCTGGTGCGAAAGTCGAGGATCATCAGCCGGAATGTCAAAAGGTTTAGGGTACCTCTGTCCTGCTCGCGGAGTGATGAAGAAGCAGAAGGGTGACTGATGAACAGCTTCCTTGTGAAGATGGCACAAGTCAGCTATGGCGAGGCGGGCATCGTCTTGGATGGCGTCGTAACAACGGGTCCGGGGATGCTCGATGGGGTATGTGTGGGAGTTGAATTCCCCATCCCGTGCATACAGGAATACCTCCATCGTCCAAGAATCCCGGTCCAGGATACGAGTCTTTCGCCCCCTGAAGATAGGTGGCTGATGATACTCCGGACATTGCATAAGCTGTCGAAGGAGGCTAGCCAATGCTCCAACACTCTCGCCATGGGAATAGTAGTCCCACGACCTAGCAGAGGATGAACCGGCCATCTACAAAGTTGAGATAATAGAAAAGATTAGTGAAAATTTTTAACAAGGAAATTTTAAGGACAAGAATGAGATACTAAGTAAGAAAAGAGTAGAAGCAAAGAAGCTTATGGATTTTTAATATACTCTTTTTATAAATATAAGTCCTTATGGTTTTACCATTCTAATCTAGGTCTCGTTCTACAGTCAAATTGGCTCTGATACCATCTCTGTCGGGACCCCGGATTTCCAAACCCGGACCCTCTGTGTATTACCGCACTAGTCCCAGATCAAAGCTAGTGCACACAGTTAAACAGAAATGATTCATAACCATCCACGCATTATTACAATATTTAAAGAGTACTGACCGAAAGGTCTCATTATTACAATTGAGGTTTCAAGACCTCGCACACATGAAACACAGCGAAAGCAAGATAAATTCAACGGAGACCCATCAGTATGCCACAGGCACTTGACTGGGAAGCGCGACCTAGAACTCCTGGAATCCTTCGTCGAAGCCACCAGTGAAGTAGTCGTAGTCTCCTTCTTGGGCTTCATATTCCTCTTATTATTATTTTTGGAGTGCAGCATGTGAGTACATAAAGTACTCCGCAAGTCTTAGAAAAAATGCAATAGATGCAAGGCTTGACAAAGGAAGGCTATATGGTTCTTTTGCACAAAGCAATGTTTTAATTTCAATTACTACTAATTATTTTCGAAGGCATCAATTTAATAAAGTAAATGTTTTAACAGAACTATCATTTTATAGTGAAGCTTCCATCTACCAACACTAGTTAACCAATTACAATTGATCAAGTTAAAACTGCGGGTTCCATCCACCCTCTCTGGCTCCAACTGTCAGGATACCCTTCCAAGAGTTCTCTCCACTCTCGGAATACAAAAACTTTGATTTTAAAACCAAAACCAAAAGTCTACCATGTGAATGCATTCCTTGCCCGCCCTTGACCGTGGGCACGGCTATTCGAATAGTTTGACACTCTGCAGAGGTTGTACAACTTTACCCCTAAGAGACAAATTATCTTAACAGTTACCACGCTTCCCTTGGCATGAGACACAGATAAATTATCACAAAGCCTTTATCTCACTCTAGACTAGCTAGATACCACCCGCTGAGGTTTCACCGCAGAAGGGTTAAATCTGCCCAATCCAAAGCCCCTTCTTGCGCCATATGAGTACAGTAAATCCCTGTCCTTCACTGTGAATAACCAGTAAATCCCTGGCACCCACTTTCCACTGGTGGCACCTAAACTAGACTATCATGAGTTAATCAGCTAGGTCGTACCCATATAGACTTAGGATTGTACGGTAGTGCTCAGTCTGGACAAACACAAGCGTCGGTCCTTAATTGACTAGGGTGGAACATACACTTTACAAGATCTCGTGCTTCCTGCACCAACCCAAACCAACCATCCACCCTAATCTAAACCAATTTCCACATTTTATTTTGTTTTAAAGGATTAGTGGCAACTCCAATCACCACTAGACTTATAAACACAAGATTATTACAACCAATCATAATTTCTCATTTTCAAGATTTCAAAGGTATTAAATAGCATGACTAAGCATTATACTACCACTCTAATATTCACAAATAATTATGATGCTCTCATTATTGAGACAAAGGAAATTCTAGGGTTAAAAAGGTACATGGCATTCAATTTCAATTGAGGGCATAACAAGGTTGGATTAACTAATACCTTAAGATTTGAACTAATGTTTTATGTGAATAGCAATGCACATAATTTAAAATAATTAAAATATTTCAAAATCATAGGTTCAATATGATCAAAGGAGACTTGCCTTCTTGCACGCTCTTTGGGTCTTCCTGCTGAGGAGTGGAGAGGTCTTCGACAATGTTGGATTCTACGCGAGAAAAGACAGAGCAACAAAACAAATAAATACAAACAAAAATTAAAATAAACTCAAAAATTCAAATAGAGGCCATATTTGGATAGATTATGATTTTAGAAGAATTTAGAAATTTGAATGGCTCAATTTGGAGTTAAAATGAGAAAGTTATGCTCATTTGAAAATCTCAGATTGAATAAATCTAGAAATTCCCAAATTTCTGACAGGTGGGGCCCACTGGCAGGATTTAATTTTTAATCTTTTATTTTATTGCTTTATTTTGAGTCTATAACAGGTGGGACCCACTGGACAGTGAGCACTCTGGCCCTGACTCTGACATGTGGGACCCCTCTGGGCTCTGGGCCCAGATGTCAGTGGGAAGCGCAGACGGGTGGGGCCCAGGCGGCAGTGGCCAGCGCAGACTGGCGACCGCTGACGGGTGGGGCCCATCTGTCAGCGCAGAAATTAAAAGAATGGCTCAACCTCAGCGTGCGGAGCCGGGGGCTCGAACGCGCGCCGAGGGAGCCAAGAGGGAAGAGAGTAGCGCTAGTAACCAGTCGGGCGGAGAGGCGTTGCCTACCCATAAAGGGTAGGTAACCCTCTTGAGGGGTACCTGCTGGAGGGGCCGGGAAGCAGTGGACAGCGGCGACGGTGCCGGCGGTGAGGGAAGGCCGGAGAGGTTCGGGTGAAACCCGAAATGGGGTCCTGGTGTGAAGGCGGTTCTGGCGGTGGGGTCAGCGGGGTCCGGCGGCGAGCGGAGGTGGCCGGCGGCGAGGAAGTGGCGGAGCGGGCTCGGGTGCTCCGGTGCGACGGTGCTCCGGCGGCGGGGAGGCTCGGCCGAGGGGCTGAGGGTGGTCACCGGCGCACGAGGAAGACGTTGGAGGCGGCGACGGGCTCTGGGGAAGACCGAGGCGGCGACGATTGCTCGTCGGAGTTCTTACCGGGCGCGCACGGGGAGCTCTCGGTGTGGGGCGCTCGGGCTCGGGGGGAGAGAGGAGAGCGGGGAAGGTGGTGCGGTGAGAGGAGAGGCCGAGGGGGCTATTTATAGGGACGGAGAGGGGACATGGCAGCGGCAATCGCTCACCGGAGTGTCGGCCGAAAAAAAAGGAAGGGAGCGGGGAGAGAAGGAAAGAGGGGCGCGGAAGGAAAGAGAGGAGCGGGGAGAGGGGATTCGGACGCGGCGGTTTCCAAAACCGGGGAGGGCCTGGGAAGGCAAGGCCGGATCCGCGGGGGATTCGGTTGCCGGCGCAAGAAAGGAAGGGGGAGGAGAGAAAGAAGGAAGGAGACGGCTCCGCGGGGAAGAAGGGCCTGACAGGCGAGGCCGGGCGGTAGCGGGAGCGGGGGCGCGGGCGGCTGACAGGCGGGGCCCGCAGGGCATAGAGAGAGAAGGGAGAGAGAGAGAGCGATTCACGGGCGGCTAGGATGGAGACGCGTGGCAAGGAAGGAAGATCGGGCGGTGGACGCGGGTAAGTGAGAGGGGATGGTTAGATGGGTCGGGCGCGGGGACGCGGCTCATCCAGGCCGTCCACACGTCGGGCGAGGAGGAGAGGAAGGCGGGGCTGGCTGGGCCGGGCCCGCTTGGTAGAGGAAGAGGGAGAGAGCGGCCGGATTGGGCCGAGGGGCGACGTGGGCCGTCCTGGGCCGTCCACGTGTCGGCTGGAGGAAGGGTTTGGAATTTTAATTTTTAGAATTTGATTTTAATTCTCAGAAAAGGCTAGGAAATTGTTTAGGCCTCAGAAAAATATGAAAATACCTCCAAAAATTCCAGAAAAATTCACAGAAGCTCCTGGACATATTTTGGACTTAACAAAATTATTTCCAACTAGTGTTGGTATTTAGTTTTCAAATTTAAAATACCTTTTAAATTTTAAAAATAGGTTTTAAACTCCAGAACATCAAATAAAAGCCAAATAAAATCCAATTACTTTAAAATAATTAATTTGAATTTAAATTTTTCTAGAAAGCCAATTTTGGGATGTTACATTCCATAACTTACTCATCGTTGCAAACCCCAAATTAAGAGAAAGGCAAGCAGGGAAGGTAAAGAACACAAACCAAATCAAAACCAAACACAAGAACACAACTAGCTAGGAGTTTGGGAAATCTCTTTGCATTGTATTTGTGTTGGTTTTACAGTCTCTCAACTACTAGACAACCATCCTAGAGGGAAGAGTTTCACCAAGCAACCATAGTTTGAAGTCTCAGATATTTCAAGTGGTTAAAAATGGCAAAAAAAAAAGAAAAAGAAAAAAAGAGAAAAAGGCCACTACACACAAAAAAGAGGGGAATTTCCAAGAGGTCGCCGACAGCGGGGTTGGAACCTGCGCGGGCAAAACCCAACAAATTTCAAGTCTGCCCCCTTAACCACTCCGACACATCGACGTTTAGTGCGCATTTCTGGATCAGATGATTTCTATGTAAATCATGTAGCCAACAAACCACTCACCCTGTCCCTGCACATGCAACTTACGTCCAGCAGATACCTCTGCATCCATCGACTCGCCGATCTCAATGTAAATTGGACCGCTTGGTTTTGCATTAGAAGAGGAGGTTTTCACTTCTGATATGTCAGTTGCCTGCCATGGTGAAGAACGGCTCGAAGCACACCTCTGCACTTTCCCAGCAACAAATCCTGTATACAATGTCCTCATCTTTTCCCTTTTTGATCGGCTTTTGGCTAATCTATCGGTCGGTATTATTTAACAGACTTACCAACCGTAGCTTAAAAGAAAGTGGCCAATATCTTTCTATTCTATTATTAGAATTGTGCTTGTCGATGTTCTAATATCGACCTTACGTATGATTTATTTAGATTTGGGAAAGCTCTTAGAAGACCTGGTATAGGAACATGCGAAGTAAAGACACTAAAATTTTTATCCAAGTTTGAGCCTTCTCCTAGGAGAATAACAACCCTATGTCCTGTGTGATTGCTTATCACTGAAAAGGCTTTACAATTGGGTGTAATGCGAAAATCTAGCACTATCTCTAGCTTCAACCAGCCTCTTCCTTTTCTCTCCGATGTCAACTTTTTTATAGCCGACGAAGCGATGGCTATTGTTCCGCGCCGACGTCTTGACGGTTCGGATGGCAACCGCTTGATGTAAGGGATCCCTCACTAAAAAGCCGAAAAGATATCCTTCAATTTAGTGCCCATGTAGCCATGTCACCTTGCAAAATGGCCGAGGGACGTAAAACCCAATTACCATTCTAGATGGCCTTGTCCACTCGGCCTTGGAAAAGAAACGGTGTAAGATCATTTGGACAAGTCTTTTCTTTTTACATCAAATCAAACTAAAGTTCCTAAAAGTAAATAAAATTGGTTTAAAAAATCAAACAAAAGTTGACGTGCATGGGGCCTGTGCACAGGTCAAACTTTGTCCAAGTTTGTTCTTTTGACTCACTGTAACTTTTTGCTAGTTTGGAAAACACGGGGAAGACGAAAAGAATACGAAATTATTTATCCATAACTACGTACAGCAAGCTAACATGTGAACAGTTCAGAATTTCAAAACACATGTTGCGATGGTCCTCTTGCGTCATAACATTTAAAAAATCATGTTTTAAGAAACAATACCATTTCGATGATACCAGTTGTCCAATTAACGCATTAACGTATATTTAGCAAGGCTCCGATCGGAACAGAGAAATTCGACAAGAATTTGGAAAGAATTGCGTTGGTCATATGAAATTCGTGTATTCCAAATAGAGCCTAACACTTCAACTTTACTTAATGGGAAAATTTTTGTTTATGCTATTAGCTGCAGTCCACTTCTTACTTTTGTCATCCCCGACGTTTATTCCAAGTGATCCCCGACGTTTAGTCATACTGTGGCATTTGTAAGTGCCCCCTGTTTTTAGAATTCTCCACAACGTTTACAAACGCCTCGTTTAAGGTTTCCATGACGTTTATAAGCACCATAGTTTCCTAGATTCCATAGCATTTATTGTCGGAAATTAAGTAATTTTAGCAAATTTCTTATGTTGATTCCAAAGTTAACAATGTATAGCAAAGCATATGTGCAACAAGCAATAAATGACATGAAAATTAAACAAATATCTCTTAGCTCAGAAATAGCTTTCAGATCATTTATACAAAACATTATGCTTAACTGACATTAAAATAAGCATTAACAAATTGCATAATGCACAGATTAAGAGGTGAGTTTTACTCTCAGTTTGAGGAGTTGCTCAAGTTAAAAACTTGGCCTTCTCACTCTTGTCAACAGATCATATATCAAAAGGACTAACTCCTCAGTATTTTACTAGTATGACAATCTAGAATTACCTTAGTAAAGTAATAGAACCAATTACCAGATTTAAGCATACGATAGAATGAAGAATAGCTATTGCTAGATTCATAATAGTACTACGGCAATAACATAAACATTCAACAGATATGTGCTATGACAACAAAGACTGAACCTAACAGTGTTCGGACTAAAACACAAGAGATCTATACTTAACCGAAGTATGAAATAAGCAGTAATAAATCAATACTAGCAGAATACTTTTCCTTTAGTCTCAATGATCTCAATGTCAGAAGTTATCCTCATCGACTCATCGAGCATTCACAAAAGCCCACAATTTATCATGCAAAGTCCTCCCAGTGCTAGCAAATCTCACAAATTTCAGAGATACTAAACAGAGATATCAATCTAGCATAGCTAACATTTACACAATAGAAATTAATGCTGTAGAGAAATGCTCACTGAGGGATGACAGTCAAAGCCACTGAGTCGGCCGACAAGGCAAGGCTCATCGAAACACGATGTCCTAGAAAACTAATCACCGGAGAATAGGTAATCGGATATATAAAGCCCAATCTTCACAAATCAGTAATCACCGAGTTGCGAAGTCGAGACGCGATTTGATGCCGCACAAAGTCCACAGGAAGTGTGTGAGTTCGTCACGTGACACAGCACGTATGCCGCACTTCAGAAATCAGAGAACAACTGCACGCGAGCGCACAGTCCAGAGCCTGGATCCCGAGAGGCAGGAGCAAGAACACCACAGCCCGGTGAGCTCGCAAGCGCAAGACCGCCGAACTCGCAAGCGCAAGAACACCACAGCCCGGAAGCTCTTTGATTCGTGTTTTGTTCTTCCCCAAACCCCAAACTCTCTCCACTGATTTAAAGGCAAAGAAATCAGCACGCACCGGTGAGGATTTGGCACCGCTATGGAACAAAAACCGCCGAGTCTCCCGCTCGAGAGACCCGAGAGAAGAGGAGATCCACGAGAGGAGGAGATGAAATCGGCGCTGCCACCGAACGCCCGAGAAGACACCGAATGAGAGGGATCGGGACGACGGTTCAAGTGACCGCATCTCCTACCAACACCCCCTCCCCCCAAATTCTCTTACAAGCGGGCCCCATTCTGAATTTCTCTTCTCAATTCTTTTAATTCAAAATTGAGGGAAATTACCATATTGCCCAACATTTATAAGCAACCCCCATTTGCTTACCATGGCGTTTATAAACACCCTAGTTTTGGCACTGTCAGAGGCATTTATAAGCATCCCCAATTTTATACTAAGAGCAAGTCCAATAATAGAGCCAAATGTTTGGCTATAAGTCAAGTTATAAGAGCCAAGTTATACAATAATTTGTCTTCTATTTGTCTACAAAAGGTTTTTTTATTATTATATGGTACCATGTCTCACATTCTCTTTCCTATTCCTCCTCACATACATTTATTATGTGAGCCCACCACTGCGTAGGCTCCCGTGTTCAGCTTGTTGCTTGCATGAGAGCCAAGCTCTCATCTCTCTCCTCTCTTCTCTCCTCCACATCAGCAAAAATGCTGACTAGCTTGACTATAAGACCATTATTGGACTTGCTCTAAGGCGTTTGCAGATGTTGCTCCACAATTTGTGTATATTCGTACAAGTCAGAAACATTACATTTCACACATGTAAAAATTAGTGTCTAAAATCACATACAAACATGTAACACTAAGATTTTCTACAAAGTTTGCATTTTCGTAATAGTCATATCAAGTGTTCATAATAAACTTACAATGAGTTAAACATCCGGTTACTAAACATCAACAAGTACTAGCAAGCTGCATAATAAGTATAGTAGGCATCCATACTAATAAACTAGAGAACTCTTATTTGGTTTGGGATCAACAAAAGATATATAATATGCTGACGTGTCTTAGGTCGTCAGAGTTTCTCGTTGCAAATCCCAGCAACCACGAACTCTACGTCCTTTCGCGGAAATCTGAAAGCTTCCAGTAGCGAGCTCAGTACGGACACACGAAGGGTTTCGATTCTAGCAATGAGCAATGGGGGTTCGAAGCATCCCTAGGTGCTATAATGTTGAGGACCTTACATTCGAGTTCTCTATTGAGGAGCTCCATGAATGGCTTGGCGAATGTACGATCCAGTGAAGCTTCAAAGCCTAGGCAATTCAAATATGGTCTTCTGCTTCCTGCAACACAAGAGAAGTGATCAGCTTGACTTAAATTTATGTTTCTGCGAATAACACATAACTTTCAGAGTACAATGCAGCACCATGGTTAACGTTAAAGAACAGTGGAAGCAGGGCATAATACAGGGGTTTTGAATGGCTCAGCTGCATCCATCTTCACAACCTTCTTAATAGTCTGAGAGCAAAAGAGTAGCCTAAGCCTTCGTCTATTTCTAGACTTGTCTCCTGTGATGTTAAAAGAGTCAGAAAACCACATATTCAGTAACTGGGAAATTACAATAGCCTAGCTATGAGTGCACATCATCCAGAAAAGAAAACAAAGGAACTTTTAAGTTGCATGGAAGAGCCCTGTTTCACTATCAACCCATCTTACAAGACAGAACACCCATATAGGATCTTCTGATATTTTTTTGGCCCGAGGAAAATATAAATAGCAAATAAAATTCTGACATCACTAACATAGAAAGAACCATACTTCTCGTATCAAACTTTAATAAGCAATAATAGTAATTATTATATCCTGATGTTGCTTGCATGCTTATTTTTTCTGCAAGAGCCAAGAGCGCCCATTTTATACTTTATAACCAAAAGGTTCTAGCGCATGATACCAGTGTGAGTATAGCTTTATACTTACTCAGATTGAAACCCTTGAGAAAGAAGCCACTACATGGACATGAATGAATTTTACACAGAAAATTTTGCCCTAAGGATGATAGCAGCACCTAGTAGAGCAGCGTTATTGGAAGTTGTTGGTTGGCGATCACAATTTCTATTACATCTCTGTTACAAAAAAGGAATGGACACCACAATTTAGAAATTTCAGTATTGACGGGCCTAGGAGAGGGCTAACGAAGTGCTACGAACTCTGTTACTAAAATGGGTTGCAAGATCTATGCATTAGTAACTTTATTCAATCAGTAGCAATAATCACAACATTCTGGCATTGAATAAATATTTAACTAATGAACCAATTAGAACCCAAATTGTGATTTCCTATACCAAATGTTCCCTATTCAGTCCCCAATACACATCACATTGGTAATCCAAGCGCATGAATCAATTTGAACAATAATTCATAAGTTCACTGCACAGCATCACCTCAAACAGGGTCAAACCGTACAAGCCAAATTGGGAACCAACTTGAAGTTCCAAGTACTGTTGTTAACTATGTAAGAGATCGGGAGCTCACAGAGATCGCCAGGGAAGGAGCCGGTTGAGCTGACACGGATGAATTGCCGTCGATGAGACGGCACCACAAATGAACCTCCGTGTGATGAGACACCTAACGGCTCCTCATCGCCGTGAATAAGGGGGAAGCCATCGAGGAGGTCCGCGGCGATAGCAGCCCTGCCTCCCCGAGGATGAGTGAGCCATCGGAGTTGACGAGCTCATTGTCTCATCCTCGTCGTACAACAGCCTGTGCCACAGCAGTAGTTGGAGGAAATGGTGTGACGTCCTAAGCATTGGGATATTTAAAAATATGAAGATTTTAAATTTTTTTGTTGAAATTGTTGGCATTCAAATTTCTTCTAAAAATTTTATTTGGATATTTTGAATTTTGTGCTATGTAAATTAACATTAGGAAATAATCCTCAAGTGTGAATAACAATTATGTGAATAAAAATTTTGAACAATGAAAAATGAGTTGAGATATGAGAACTTACATTAAAATTTAATTTAATTAGACAAAACTTAAATTCAAATTTAACCCACTAGCTTAAAACCAGAGTCTAACTGAAATTTGAAAGACGAAATCTTGAAACAATAATTTAATTTACAAATTAAATGTAAAGCGTCGTAGTCTTCAAACTGCCGATAAAAGAAAATTCAAAGTTGAATTTTAAAGACCAAACCTAAGTTAAATAAAAAAATCAGAATTTTAATGGTGCTGGCCATTCTCCTTTCCTTCATTTTTTTTCGTTCTCTCTCTGATGCCTGGGCATCTCTTCCCTTTCCTTTTCCTTCCCCCATTCTGTGCTCCCGGCCAGAGCAAGCCGGCCATGCACCAGCGCCGTGGCCCGCACATGGCCTCGCCTCTGCGCCTAGGCCCCAGCTCGACCTCGCGTTGTGCCCCTGCATGCACCACGCCAAGCGCCGGTCGCGCGCCCGTGCCCCGACAAGGCCGGCCACAACAATTGACCGAGGAGCTCTCACAGTTGACGTCGCGACTCTTGACCATGAGCCATGCGTCTCAAAGCTTGACCACCAGCACGGCCATGCACCCATGCCCATACCATGCGCCCGCGCTCCGCGACGGTCGTGCACTGCGCCCGGCTGCCCTGCGCCAGCCTCGCCCATGCGCCCACGACCTGCACAGCGCCGCGTCCAACAAAACGAGCTGCAATGTTGGACCTCCGCCCTGCGCCAGTCGTCACGTCGGCCATCACCTCGCCAGCGACGTCCCTTCCCTGCCACAAGTCACCTCGCCGAGCTGCGTTAAAGCAACGCCGACGCATCGCGTCACGTCGTGTTCCGGGCTCCCTATTGTAAAACCCCTTGGTCAATTTTGGTTTTCGTCCACCGGAGATCGCCGGAACTTCCATCTTCCCCACCGCCGGCGAAAACCGCTACCATCTTCCCTCCGGCGAACCTCTCACCGATTCCTCCCTCTAGCCCCATCTCCAAGACTTCCTTGATCTTCCCCAACCGCTGCATAGGGCTTTCGCTGGCCACAAGATGCCCGCACCATGGAGCCAATGTCGCCGCCGTGGGTCACCGTGGCCAGACTACTTCGTAGCTCTTCCACCCTCACGGAATGCTTGGTAAGACTTCCCTTGGTGCCCTGCCACTCATGCCCCCGTTGTTTTTCTTCCTCTTTTCTCCGGCGCAGCCGCACCCTATGCCTGCCCCGCTGCCGGCTGCCCAGAGCCGCCGCCCGACCGCCCTCGGCTCCGCCCTGGACAAAGCACTGCCTCCCTTAGCTCCTCTCCCCTCCGAGCACTCCATTTTGGCGGTTTAGTTCACCCCCACCATGGCCAAGCCACCGCCGGCAAGCCGCCTGGCCGAGCGCGCCGCCCCTCCCCTGTCTCCACTGTTCCTCTGTTCGTCTCCCCCTGCTCTGTTCCTTCCGAGAGTCCCTCTCCCTTATATGACCGGTGGGCCCTCCTTTTTCTAATTAAGAGCCAATTCAAAATAATTAATGGTTATTCAAATTATAATTCATGTAAGGCAAAAGTTAATAACTCACAAATGCCATGAATTAAAATTTTCCACTAGGAAATAATTATGTGATATTTAAATATTTAACATAAATTCAAATAAAAATAGAGATTAGAATTTTATTATAAAAATAGAACAAAGTATTGTGCAAAGCAAGATTTTTAAAGATTTGATCTTGGATTACCGACCATGTATCAGTAACTAATGTGCCTTGATTAATTATTTTAAATCTAGTTAATAAAAGATGGTTTTGGTTAAATGTCTAAATGTAATAAAAAATCCCAAGTAAAAAGACAGTTAAGTTAAAGTCGAGAAAATTAATTTGGATATTACTCAAGGAATTAATTGGAATATTAAGCCACTCATGTTTAAACCTTAAATGCCCACTTTGGGGTTAAAGGTGAACTCACATATATCTAAACAATCCTCGAAAGCAATTAATTTGCTGCTAATGTCTATCTCAAATCAATTGTTAATTAAAAGACATTGTTAAAAATGTAGTCTGGTGTAAATGTCCAAATTCCATAAAGGTCATAATTGTCCAAATTCCATAAAGGTAATAATTGAAATAACGATTAAGTCAAAAGTAAGGAAAATAGCCACTATGACATTGTCACTTAAAATTAAAGGATTTATTCATCATATACCCTCTTCATAGATGGAAATTCAGGATTTACCCTCCTGGCCCACGTGTCAGTGACTTATGATGACCCTACATGTCATTGAGGTAGGAGGGTAAATCCTGAAATCCCAAATTAAAGGGAGGGTATATGATGAAGATCCCCAAAATTAAAATAGAGGTGATAACAAAAATATCAATTTTGCAAGTGTATAATAATCAAGGTTACTTAGGATAAATAATGACCAGTCAGGGCGAGCAAATTAATTGCTATATTGCTAGGCTTTAAATTGAAGTGTCTTGTAGCAGTCTTCCTTGAAAGATAAGTTATATGGAATGGAGATTGTACACATAAAGCCAACCAATGCTTGATTTAAGGAGATGCATGTGCTAGTCAAAGGTCCTATTTAAATAATAGATCATGGTAAAATATAAATTTATATGTCCAGTAAAATATAATGACCTCTGGGTCATCGGTCATTAAAAATAATCTAGCTGATCTACACTTTAATTAACAATGTGATACTAGGATCAATTAATTAGACCCTAATAAAGATAATTTACTAACACTCCAATAGATGGTAAATAGAAGTCTAGTAGTACCCAGACCTAGGCTAAAGGAGCATTTTATCCGAAGGCTCAATGATCGTAGATCATTAGTAAATAGTGATCTAATTAAAATTAATTATTAATTAGCAATTGGATAATTAAATAATCCTATGCTTTAGTAATTTATTAAATTAATCATGCATTCAAACCCTTCGATTATTTGGCAACTAAACCTCAAAATAACAATGCATCGTGAATTCTCTGGAGATAAGAAATAAAAGAATAATATGGCTAATTAACCATTTACCGATTGTGTATGAATCCGTATTTCTATCATATATCTACCTTGACTCATGAAGCTTCCTTAATAAATATAAAATTATAAAAAAGTTATTAAACAAAATAGGTCAAGCCATGGTATTTAATAGTCGGCTACACCTAGCCATCTCCAAACCCAAAGCGGGATATTCCAATAAATATCCCTTTATCATAAACTTTCCTTGTATCCTTCTTAGCTGATTTTTCCCTTTGTCGTCTTCCCACTTCGCTCAAACCCCATTTGACTTCGTCAATATTTTGCACCCAATAAACTTCGCCCCAGGTCACCCACTTAAGCATAATAAAACTTAATTTAGTTTATTCGGATTTATTTGAACTTTTGAGTTAATGGCATATATTTGTATTTCTAGTTCTTATCACATAATTAGAAACTGAAGCCGACAAAGTGACGAACTACATGAGATCAAGATCTAAAGTTCGAGACCAATGACCAAGACATTTTTGAGTCAGATCAAGACTGCGATAAAATAAATCAGGCGAGTCAAGACTTTGATCATGTTGAACCTATATTTTATGCAAATTATTTATGTTTAAATTATCAAATTGTCTGCTTTACTTTATTATGCAAATTATGTTCGCTTTAAGATTTCAGATACATGTCCATTATAGATTGAAAACAATTGAACACTTGGTCCTTGTCACCCTAGGATAATGGTTAACCTAGTAGTAATAGGTCTATATTTAAGCGCCATGCTTAGTCTTACTTAGATACTCGGTGTATTATATGCCCATCATCATTTCAAACATGAGAAATTGGTTTGGGCAAGCAATAATGGAAAGTGACTAGTATGTTGTAACATGATTATTTTATGCTCTAAAAAAATCCTCAATATGTTTATTTATCTAAGCGGGTGGTAAGAGGGGTTGGTGCAGTGGATGCACGAGAATATATGATTTATGGTAGAATAGCCTAGATAATCCTAAGGACCAAATCCAGTCATGACCTCTCATTGTAAAACCAATCCAACCACAAGTAAGCAAAGTGTAGACTAGGTTGAATAATTTACCCTTGAACCCTGCGCGACATTGAAGGCCCAACAGCCATATCCTTTTCCCCTCAGCTATAAAGCCCGCGCATTGTCCTCCTCATGCCCCCAATTGCATCCCTCGCTTCCAATCACCTCTGAATGCCTCCCCACACCTCTCCTTCCTTGGCTCTAGCCAAATTGCCATCGTAATGTCGATCGAGAACCACCGTGCCCCATCTGATTCCCCACGCTTGGAGCTTCGCCTTGGAGTCCCGAAGATGCCCCAAGCTTTGCCGCCCCTTTTCATCCTCTCTACTAAGCCATTCGTGATGACCTCCTCGCCGTCAACCAGGTCTACGTTGATAGGCCGTTGCTCTCATCCTGAGCTCCGCCCTTGCTTCCGGTGAGTCCTTCCTAGCCTCTGGATGCTCCCCTATCAAGTAACTAGCTTTTAGTGCCATGGTTCATTGTAGTGCCATGCTCCGATTCTCTGCCACCGCATAGGCTCACCACCGACCACCCCATGCCTCAAATCAAGCCACGCCACCTTGCCTAGAGGTTTGGACTGAGTGGAGGGTTCCATTTAGGCCCTTCCCTCCAACCACCGTGCCCCTCTTGCCAGTGATGAGTTGTGTCTTGCTCAGCGGGAGGGAGAGCTACTGTAGCACACTATATTAGTTTAAACATGTAATTAGTTTAAGCCTAATGACCATTGTCAGTAATCGCTAATCTCACTAACCAGTGGGCCTGGCTCATTAAGTTTAAGCCTCTGTCTCTATGACATGTCATCCCCAGATGTTAAGAAACATTTTAAAACTGATTAAGTCAATAAGAGCCACTTACATGTAAGTCTATTTTACTATGGCTACAGTACATGGCCCTACTTGTCAGCCTCTTGGCCTTTTCTTTTAGAAGTTTAAATCAAAAATGAATTTTAAAATCTAGTGGACCCTACCTGTTAGCGAGCGAGTACTCTCTCCTTTGTTAATTTTTGGATTTAATCCAAATTTAAACTTTGGAAAGCCTGTTTTTACTCATTTTAACTCCAAATTTAATAAAATTTATTTTTATATTCATCTAAATTCAAGATCTATCTAATGGTAGTGGAATTGTTTAATTTTTATTTTAATTTATTTGTTTGCTCGCATATTTGTCTTCTTTTCGATGCGATCATCCGAATAGAGTACGGGGACACGGAAGAGCCACAGTACAAGACAACTTAGGATTTTCAAGACCAACCCTCTTGTGAGCCAGGTGAGTCAATGCTTTAATCATATTAAACCTATATTTTATGCAAATTTATGTTTGTTTAAAATATCAAATTGCATGCTATTATTTGTTATACAAATGTATATTAAATTTAAGGTTATAGATACATGCCTATTCAACATTGTATTAATATACCATCCTTTGGACACTTGAATTATATAATATTTATCACCCTAGAAACTTAATAGTAACTTTACTAGCTATAAGTCATACTTATGCATCATGTTAGTCTTGCTTAAGTATCAGGACATAAATTTGCCCTATCACAATGTTTTAATCATGAAACTTATTTTGGGCAGTCATTAGAGGGAAATGACTGGTATATTTGAGATAACTTAGTTTTATACTTATCAAAACCCTAAAACTTGTTGCTACTATATCTAGGCGGATGGTAAGATAGTTGGTACGAATGTAGCACGAGAAATTATGGTTTGTGGTAAGAACCACCTAGATAACATTAAGGATTGAATTCTGTGATGACCTCCTAATGTAAAACAGTACAACTACAAGTCTATAATGGGTATGACCTAGCTAATTAATTTGCATCCACCAGTGCGTGTTGTACCATTGGAGTGACCCATTAGTCGTGTCATTAATTTTAAGCCATTGTGGACATGGGTCGTATCACTGGTGTAAACCGCTGTGTGGCGCAAGAGGGGGTCACTGGGTGCTGCATTATAAAGGTCTTGTGGTGATCTTGTTCATTCACATTTCCAAAAAAATATGTGAAACATAACAAATTGATTATCTCTTATGGGTAAAGTGTACAGTCTCTATAAAGTATAAACTGTTCAAACAGTCGTGCCCACGGTCAAGGGTGGGTATGGGAACTTACTCGAGTTAGTATCTATTTCTAAAACTTTTTGGCTAGGATGAAAATTTGTTGGGTAAATGTAACTCTAAATTTGGTTTGCCCTGAGTGAACGTAACCCAGTGATGATAATGGGTAGATGTAACCCTAGTAGAAAAAACTAGCATATAGTGAATCGAACCAAGTAGCAGATGGATGAAACCTGTATCGTTATAAATATTGTACACTTTTACTATCTTTAATACAACATGGTTTGGTTAAAATGATAAGTTTTAGGAATTTCTAATGATTGTAGTTTTTAAATGTTGACTTTAGCAAATAAAAGAGCCCAATACTACCTTTGTTGAACCCTGCATATATACTAATGCATTCTATGTGTTGGCTCGTGGAGCACTGTTACTTGTGCTCACTCTCGCCCACAAATTTCCTCAAAACTTGTCGACCAAGAATACTATACGTACTATGTTGCCCCAAGAGCTGATGGTGAAGAAGATGGAGGAGATTAGGATAGACTCTAATAGTCTAAATCTTACCCTAGTTATATTGACTAAGTTGGTGTTTGCGTGCACTAATATTATCCAAGCCATTTATTAATATCGGTCAAACACAACCTACCCTAGTCACTTGCCTGTGGCGAAATGTGCCCCCCTTTGCTTGTGCTTCTGCTTCCGTGTTTATGTAATGTATCCATTTGGCCTAATCAACCCTTATTGTAACTTGACCCAATGCGGTCTATTAAACTCTTATTCTGTAATATTAATGTATGGTGTGATTTATGTCACGTATGAAATGATTTAGTGATGTATTTTGTGAGCACTATCTATTGATCCAGAGAATAGTGAAGTGGTTTCATAGTGGATTTTAGATTGATTAAATCTGGGTTTGACATGCTTGCCCTAGATTTCATGTGCGGGCACCGCCATCTCTAAAAACGAAGTCACTACTGTAACTTTAGAGTTTTTTTTTTTGCTTGTATTGGAGTACAGGTCTATTTTAGATGTCTTAGGATGGCTATATAAGCTATTGTATCTTGTCCATGTAACAATTTCAGATTGCTATTTGCATATACTACCATTACATGTTAGTTCTTCTAAGTTGTTTGGCACAACTAAATCTTGAAGGTAATTGGATGTTGCCTACCAAAGATTGTTCTTGCTTTTGCGCTAGGAATTGAGGATTTGATATCATCCACTCGGTGGTCGATTGATTTATCTTCAAAGCGTATGGTGGAGCGAATTCAAAGAGTTAAAAGTCCATTGTATCTGGCAGCGGGTGAGCAGCTACAAATCATCAGAACATGTGAATTATTTTCGATCCTATGTCAAGAAGATTGGACACCCGTATGATCGGTGTCCGGTTGATGGGTGATGATATCTTCATAAATTCCTCGCCAAATTCTAGTTCTGCTGCTAACTGCGGTTGATCCTCTGCTCGAAATTCATACGGGCCCTGCACTGGAGATTTAATTGTTTGGTGGGCCGTTTTACTTGCTGGTAGATCCGGATGCTGGTGGCCAAGGATTGGAGACAAAATATTGCTGCAGATCAATCATCGGCTGTGCATGAATGTACCTGGCATCGTCTTGCATTTGCGCAATCCGTACAGAAGATGTGTATAACCTGCAAGAAGAAAAAGCAAAATGTTTTCAGTTTAGCAGCAATCGATCTCTCTTGCTGCTTTTTCTTGCTGCTTGTCATGTTGCCCTCCGTGCCTGTCCTGCGTAGTAGGCTGGGCTTGTCATACATATTAATCAGATCGTCTCTTCTTCCCTAAAATTTTTGAGTCTGCTGAGCTACACATGGCTCTTCTATGGTTAGTGGACCACGAAACACGGCCTTAAACTACATATTGGTTAGTACTATATATATAGATGGTAAACCTAAATAATCTAGTGGTTTTCTGGAGAAAAAATTTGGTATTAGAGTATCTCTTTTAAATGGTAAACCCAAATGAATGGTACACATGAGTTTAAGACTTGATAGGAAATGAAGGAAAGTTGTTGTGCAGTGCCATGCTAACGAGAAATTAAGGAGGGAAGAGGCAAGAGAACACTGACCGGTCGTTTTCAAGCGGCGGCAACAGCCATCACCATAATCATCCATCATTAGAAAAACCATATCTACTAATCTGCGTGAGGAACAGGGTGCTTGCATTGCATGGCGACCGATGGGGAGGTGCCATTAATTTACCAAACTATATGTACTAGTTAAAATTGATGTACTTTTCAGCTGCTAATTAAACAATGGCATGCATGCGCAGTAAATTAGACGGCATGTCATGTAGCATTACGTATGTACACAATGCAACATCTTCATGCGCATAACATATATCTCTAATTCTCTATGGACGGAGTTGAGAAAACAGAGAGATAATATCTCAGTTTACCACCATGTATGCATGCTTACAGAAGCAAGCCGCAATCTACGTCTCTCTCTCTCTCTCTTACAATGGCGTGTCAGACGCTCGTTGGACGACGGCAAAAGTCAGCTCGGCTCATGCCTCTCTCTCTATCCCCATTAATAGGGGTGAAAACGATTCGTATTCGAGAAAACGTGAATATGGTAAGCAAAATTTGTATTTGAAAATGTTTGTATTTGTATTTGAGAATATTCGTATCTGTATTTGAGAATATTCATATTCACATTCGTATTCGAAAATATTCATATCTGTATTCGTATTCGAGACTATTCGATCCGTTTCTAGAACCCATGAAAAATCCGTACGAATTTTGTAAGTTGAAATTTGGATTTAGGTGGTTTAAAACCGGTAACCGGTCAAAAACTGGTGAAAAATTGGCAAAACCACTAGGAATCCGTTTTATCCGATATTTGTATCTGAGAATATCCATATTCGAAAATATTTGTATTCATATTCGAGGGGGAGATCAGCAGGAACCAGGCAGCTACTACAGCCTTCTACTGTGCTTGCAGTTGCAAATAGCTGATCTACCTAGCCAGCGTATATAAAACCATCTGCTATGCCACTGCACTGCACCCTCTAATTCTTAAGTGCCAGCTCCTTCACTTCTCCCTTGCAGACACTCACCTCCCTCTCTCTAGTCTCTACCAAGCTAAGCCAGAAGAAGCTAGAGAGACTAGTGTTGGCCATGGCGGGCACGAATTTCAAGGAGGAACCGGACCTGTACGCGAAGGAGGGGAGCAAGCTCTACTCCAGGATGCTTTCCAAGGAGGCAGCCGCCACCCTCACCGTGCCGTCCTTCCGGGTCTACTACAGCGTCGCCTCGGCCGGCTCCGTGCCCTTCCTCTGGGAGTCGCAGCCGGGCACGCCCAAGAGCTCGTCCTCCGAGGCCACGCTCCCGCCGCTCACCCCGCCGCCGTCATACTACACCGCAGGCGGCAAGGGCGCCAAGAAAGCGACCTCCAGGAAGCGCTGGCCCGGCGCCATCCTCCCCAGGATTACCCTACTTCGGAGGCCGGGGCGCCGGACTTCGCCATGCTCCTCCTACTCCTCCTGCTCGTCGTCGTCAACGTCGTCAATGTCGCCGGTGTTCGCTGTGCAGTCGTCGCCCGTGGTGGCGGACTCAGGCGCCCACAGGCTCGAATTCTCTGCCGGCGACGAGGAGGCGGCGGCGAGGTGCTTCGGGATGGAGCGCGAGTGCGAGAGGGGGATGATGAAGGGGTGCGGCGTCGCGGTGGCTGTCAGGAACGCGCTCGCCACGGTCGTCGGCCACAAGCCCGGCCGCCGAGCCACCAGTGCGGCGGCATAGAGGATACATATTACCATGTGATGCTTAATTTCCTTAATACTCGGGGTGTGATTTGCACTTTGTCCTAACCCTACGTTACGTGCCATGTCCAAGTCATGCAAGATAATTAAGGAAGAGAAGTGTAAACATAACAGTTAATATTATGCGATGTGTAGGGATGTCTGTACTGTAACCGTATATACATATATGTACGGTCGTGTACGTGGTCGTGCTAGGGCGCCCCTGTCCTTCAAATATGTGTGCTTGTCCAAAAATTGATAAGTACATCACCATGGAAATGGTGGTGATCAGCAAGGTAGATTTAATGATCGACGGTACTAATTTGTGTGATTAATTGTGTCTTTCCTCTCCTTATATAGTAGCATATTTAAATCGTTTTTAATTCCACCGCATGCTTCGTTAGTAAATTTTTCTATTGTTCATGTCAGTAAACATTTTTTATGAGCCATCCTTTCATAATTTACAGGACCCAATGAAGCCATTAATGAACCTTAGGAGAAAATTAAGCACGAATCTAGGGGTTGATCGATCCCCTGTCTCACGCTCATGGTTCATGGCTTCATGCATGAGTCATATCTCTGTCATAAATCTGCGTACACTTGTTTTCTCCAACTTGCACGTTGAAGAATGCAGTACAGTAACATGGACTTCTGAACTGGGTTGGGATATTTGAAGGGTGGCACAAAACTAATTTAAGATCCTTCAGAGGCCATGGATTTGCCTCCTTGGACATTGTTCTTGGCCTCCCTTGATTATTAGTTAGGAGTCTCAAATTTTGTTTACTGCTCTCTAATGGTCATGAGAAAAGGACGCTTGTTTACCCAGTCCAATGTTCCTGGATGGTGCTACCAAGAAGAGGACAGTAGTGGTTAAGCTGTGCTGATTCTTTTGTATTTTGAACTCTGAAAACAGAAGACTAGCTCATATCTTGAGGTTGATGTGGACTAGAGATTTTAACAGTCTTACATGTATTATTCATGCATGATGGATGCTGCATCAGGTGTCTATCCAGACAGTTATGGTTTGTGTGATGCTATCTTATCTATTTGACTTGCGTCTGTTTTTAGTTTATCCATGCATAGTCACTTTCTCACGTCACACACTGAATTTCTCGACCTTCATCCAGAGCTTTGGTTTCTAATCAAATGACTTGCATGCTCGTACCGTTCGTGCCATTGGATTGAAGCTGAGGACATGAATCCAGTGAATTATAACATGTACTTTTTTGTGAACAGTTATAACATGTACTAAAAATTTACAGACTTCTACACATGAATTCATTGCCCTGATCATCTCCTTCAGAAGAAGTGAAATGGTGTACTAATATGTGCCAAGCTTCCCCCCTTAGAGGAGATACTAATGGGATGTTCGTATTGGCTTCTATTTCTAGTTTTAATATGAACATTTGACTTCTTAAAATGGTTTCTCTACTCTTCTCACTCCCGTCTCACTTCGAGGATGAGTCGGAAGGTTATAAATGCATCACGCTCCCCACTCCTTCTGCTCCTATCTCATGCACACATCTCTCTCACACTTTTTTCACCGTTTGCCCTATTTTTGTAAAAGATACTTCTTTCAAGTACTACTATTTATTTTTATCCAAAAGTCATTAACTGTAGCTAATACGAACATCTCTCAGTAAAGGCATTGTCAGAGTTCACCAGAGTAACGACGTTGCCCACGTCGCCGGTGAACCCAAAAGTTTGCACACACAGGAAAAGAACAAACTCACACGATCTCAATTTGATGAACACAGAGACTCAGTTTCTTTTGTGTTGCAACCGAAACAAGCAAGCAGCGTTTTCTCTGTTTTATTAGCTTATATAGAAAAGAAACCGAATACAAATTGGCAGCTAATCTGCATGCAATATTTGTTTCTAAAACAAGGAGCGAAAGATCAGCTAATCTACCAAAACCAAACAGGAAGCTAATCAACTAAAAGAAGAAACCTGAAGGGGCAAGAATTATTCAACAGTCTTTTGGGGGGAGAAGGCCCAATACCACTTATAAGGTTGTTGCTTAAAGGGCTTGCTTGCGGGTAGCCCGTAGGCTCAGATGCGTGGGGGCGCAGCCCATTTAAGACCTGGGGACCGGGGCACGGGCGTGTACGGGTCAGGGGCGTGGGCATATGACGCATGGCGCGTGTGGGCCCGTAGCGGACACACGGCATGGTATATGTGCCAGCACTGGACATACGGACGTGTGCTTACAGTGGTATCAGAGCCAGGCACCCAACATCTCCCAGAAGTGCGGTGTGCACAATCCATGTGTGAGAGGGAGATTGTTGGGAAAAAATAGTCCCACATGGATTGTGGGAAAGAAAAAAGCACAACTTATAAGTGTGAGAGAGTCTCCACCTATTGGACTAGTCTTTTGGGGGGAGAAGACCCAATACCACTTATAAGGTTGTTGCTTAAAGGGCTTGCTTGCGGGTAGCCCGTGGGCTCAGATGCGTGGGGTGCGCAGCCCATTTAAGACCTGGGGACTGGGGCACGGGCGCGTATGGGTCAGGGGCGTGGGCATATGACGCATGGCGCGTGTGGGCCAGTAGCGGACACACGGCATGGTATATGCGCCAGCACTGGACGTACGGACGTGTGCTAACAGGCATCAACCATCAAGAGCAGTAGCTAGCTAGCTACCCTCAGTGAGGGCTCCATGCCATATTGCCATGGCCATTGGCTATTGCTGCAGGTTGCTTTGCCCCACATGAGGGGCATCATGTAGTTGAAGAAACAGCAGGAAAGGTACTGAAGTTAATGGTCTTGGAGGACCAGCTCATCATATGATGAAAAACATGTATATGGGCCCATGTTTCAACTTTCACTCCATATAGTAGTGATAAATTAGCGTGAAACTTAGTTGCCAAGGCAATCTTAGCTAGAAGACTAAAGTTTAATTAGTTAAGAAAGCACTTAATTTGCCACGAATAACTGAAATATACAATAGTTTGGGGAAATTAGCTTAGTAACACTGCAAAATGTCAAGTTTGGGGAAATCAGTTTAATGTGAGGCCACTTGTCAGTAAGACACCAATATTATTTTCCAATTTGCAAACTCTATGTAGTGTTAATAGTTGTGTTGTGTGATGAAATACTCAATAATTTGATGTCTATTTAATTTGCAGCTCGAGACCAATGTGCAAGGGCAGAAAATTAGGTGGAACTCTGCAGCATATAACATTCAATTAATCTGCTAGAAAGTGCTCATTAAGTGTTTAAGACAGTCGAACACTGCCCTAAACCTTTCAAATCATAAATTAATTAAGCTTGTGATTTAGGGCATCCAAGGTGGTTGTTGCAAATTAAAAAAATTTAAAGACATATTGGCAATTAATATTTACAATAGAACAATGAGCAGCATGTATACAACGACTTGTCCTGTGATGTGTAAATTCATAGCGTTTACATCATCATTAACCTCAGCTCTGAATCTGTCAAATGAATTAGGTATGTTTCATGTGTAATCTTGAGTGTAAATTATTCTGCTTCTGTACCTAATCCCCTGTTGAAGAGTTATAACAGGTCATAACAGACAAATCAGTGCAGCAACTTGACAAATTGTTCAGTCAAAAAAATAATTGACAATTTTGCCTGTGCCTTTCTCTTTTCCATTTCAAAGAGAAGAAGTTCTAAATGTGATTGCAATCATATTCCTAGATGCGCACAGGGCATAATCATAGAGAAAAACATTCTGAATGTGATACTAATTAACGGATGCAAAATACATGTTCTGTTATTCTGAATGCAATCATATGTAGCTAGATGTGCACAGGGCATATAGATGATAGAAGTCAAAGCCGTAACAAAAACACTGTGTCCTTTGCATTTTTGTTACAGGGAATTCCAATAATTAAGCTCACAGTTGAGAAATTAAAGCTTAAGCTTGCTGGGCATTTGCACAAAACGACATTGATCAGCAACTGATGGGTGTATGCTAACTACAGTGTAATGCCAAACATCCATTATTCTGATGGGTACCTTGTAGCTGCAAGGTTGTTTCAATCCATGGAGTTGTTTTAAGGCTTGCATGCCATGCAGTTTGTGAGTACAATAC
This sequence comes from Dendrocalamus sinicus, assembly GCA_036346575.1. Taxonomy (NCBI): domain Eukaryota; kingdom Viridiplantae; phylum Streptophyta; class Magnoliopsida; order Poales; family Poaceae; genus Dendrocalamus; species Dendrocalamus sinicus. The sequence goes on along the minus strand of CM070653.1, from coordinate 4,115,077 downwards.
TGAAAGGGACCATTGAGCTGTATGCATCTTAATCATATGGAAAGCCACTTTTTGTATCAAATCTTTGTGCTTTACAGTTTAATACTACATTCTGCAACTTAATGTACATTAACGTTCACTACTTCTACTAAAACATTCTAGCTGCCAAATTTGTTAAAACACACAAAATTCGGCCATGCTTCGATGTGACGTCATGCCCAAAAGATAAGCATTGATCTCCAGCTACTTCTAGTAAGATCAGATCAAGCAAGTACTAACTGAAACTGATGCAATCTTGGTACCATATGAATTAAACTAATCAAATAATTCACGTCTCCTTTCTAGATAAAAAAGAGAGCGAATCTTGCTTATGTTTCTTTGTGAACACTGAACAGCATGGGAGCACGGCTGAGTTCGATGATTGTGGTGTATGTTGCTACGTAGGTCACTAATCACCATCCATCCTACTTTCCTCCACAATTTCAGATCAGATACCAGAGCATATGATACTTGCAGAAACCAAAAGTTTAGTTACAAAACCATCATTTGTGGTTTCTAATTGACAGCAAAATCATCGAAGCTAACATCGACCTAATGCCATGCATGGCTTGGAAAGCGTCAAAGCGAAAAAGGAGGAGATTATAGTTAAAAATCCCCTCGCCTGCTACCACACCAAAGCACAGGTCTAAGGCCCGGCCCTGGTCGAGGTCGTCTCACGCGGGCAACGGTGCCACTGTGTAAGGGTGGAGCAGGGGTTCGAGGGTTTTCTTGATCTGCGTGAGAGATCTTCTCTATGCGTGAAAGCCCGGGGGCCGTCTTACCCCCCGCAGGTCAAGTTTTTTTTATAGTTACACTGTACCCTTATAATCCTCTCCCTGATGTTAACACTCGCAACAACAAATTCCTTTCGTAAAGCAATTATTCCGAATCAGTTTTTTGTGCAGGACATGAGAAGGAAATGTCAACTGTGACACCTGAACTGAAGATCTGGTTCAATAGCAGAGCTTCCACTTTGATGCGAAATCATGCCAAAGGAAATGACAGAGCAAGACTCTAGAGGTAGATGATGTGATTCAGAGGAGCTGAGATCAGACACCTTTTTTGTTGTCAAAACCAGGAAGTGTGCCTGTGGAAGAATTGAAGTGCCATCTAACAAGGAGGCTCTTTTACCTACAACCTTCCATGTAGTAGTAGCTAGGTGAAAGCTCACTTTGAAAAAATCCTCTCTGAATATGCACATTTTAACAAACTAAGTTGGTGTACATTTTATTCAACTCTCACTTTGTGGCTTATGGCACATTCAATTCTGAACGCACACCTAAATTCTTCAGTGAAATGTATATCTTTGCTTTTTAATTAAACTGTACAACACAACATTTAGAATGCATAATTTTGTTTTAGTAAATGTATATGTTGTAGGAGTGGCCCAACCCCCTATGGCGGGGCTTTTGCAGCTAGCCTAATATGTAATAGACTAATAGTACAGGGATATGTGTATAAAGGAAGTACCAATGTACCTCTACTTTTTGTAATTATTCGGGCCTCGCATTGCCTTCACCGGCCTTCGCGCCCTCCGGCCTCTGTCGACCTCGGCTCCATGCCTCCGCACCTCCGAGTGAGCGACTCGTGGTTGTACACGTTTGTCCAGACATTCGACCGTCCTCGTGGTCCAGACATCGTCCATTCACATCACGGTCGTGACTTCATTCGACTACTGTGTGGTCGTTAACTCGTCCAATCGCCTTGCGGTCATGACCTCATCGACGTCGAGTCCGAAGGGTGCGGGACGGACCGCGTGCGTCAAAGATTTGTCTCGCCGCCGACTTTGTCGACACCTCATTGGCGTAAGACTACCTCGTGCTTATACACTCCATCGACCACCTCGCGGTCATACTCCGTTCGACCACCTTGCGGTGGTAGGCTCCACTTGACCACCTTGTGGTCGTAGACGTAGTCGTCAAGACTTTGTTCGACCACTTGTGCTTGGGAATTCATCGACATTTCGTTCGACCGCTTCAGAGCCGCGACTTCGTCCATACCTACGACCACCACATGGTCGCACCTTCGGCGACCTTGTCATGAGTGACATAGTCGTCAGGCCTTTTTCGACTACATCGGAGGCACCAACCCGACGGGGCACCCGGGTTTTCAGCGTGGGACTTCGCTGCCTGCGTCTACTAGCCGCTCGAGGCTGGGGCACAACCTACGTGCGCCGGCTTGGCCTTTGCCGGGAGATGCCATAACCGCGTCAAAGATCGGTCAAACAATCATACTCCGAGAGGTTTATAGTGTCCACACCCCTGAGGATTGGGAGTTACCAGCTGCATCAGCCCACTCATCGGCACCTGCGTACTTACTGTTGGGGGACGGGGCGGGGCCAGTATCATGTCAGCTCGTCCATCGAGACCTCCGCTCTACCTGTGAAGGGAATACTGTTATAGGGATAGCCCAACTCTTTGTGATGGGGTCTTGCAACTAGCCTAATATGTAATAGGCACAATAGTATAGAGACATGTGTGTAAAGGAATGTACCGATATACTCCTACCTTTTATAATTATTAAGGGGTAGGATTTACGTATATAAACCCCCAAGATAGGTATAAACGAGAGATCCACTCATTCTATATACGAGCACTCTCCTCTATTGTTGACTCTCATTAGATAATCATTTCATAAGCTGTTTGGTCCATCATCACAACTATATGCATCCCAAGACACTTAATTTTAGACATGATGCAGCAGGTATGTATGCTGCTGAGTGCTGACATGACACCTTTAGAAACTAGAAGCCTCTGGACTGGAGCAACTCCTACTCAACTAGACCGTCAGCAGGGTGCATGGTAGCCTTAGATATGGAAAGCAACACAAGACAGGGGAGCAGGAACCAAGAACCACGCATGTGAGAAGAAAGATAATTACATTGACTAAAAACCCTATGTGGGTTGTGGAGAGAACATGCATGACCCTCCATACCAAACCTTCTTGCCTAGGAGCAACACCCGCGACACATGACATGATGACATTGATCTACTCTCTCTCTCCCCCTCCCCCCTCAAGCTTAGCCGGCCCCAAGTGAACAGTGCCCAAAATGTCGGTGACCAGCTGAAATTAAAGTTACTTAAATCACGACACATTTCTGCTCACCTTCCTCGTCCACCCTCTTCATGCCGAATTTCCCTAACAGCAGAGCAATAATAACTTGCCGAGTTTCTTGTGCAATTACGTGTGGCTCCGCTCCACTGGCTGTAGGTTGCAGCTTTTGGCACTGTACAATACTGTTTGGTACTATAGTAGAATTATTTTTACATTGTAATTATTGTTAGTTTTTTCAATGTAATTAAATTTAAAAAGGAAAAAAATTACGTTATTCCAGACAATGCAAAAGAATAAAAGAAAAAGCAAAAAAAATCCCAAAAAAATAAAAATCATAAAAAATACAACATTAAGAAGATAAAAGCTAAAGCTTGAAGCCCACTTGATCGGGGCCATTTGTGTATGTTCATATAAAAAATAAAACTTTATTTATTATACAACTCAAATGCTTAAGATGGAAATATAGTGGTATTTTTTGTATAATTATAACAGCTCTCGTAACTGTACAATTAATATATATTGTTATAATCTAGACATTACAAATCAACGCTATAGATTTTGTCTTAGTTTTAATAATATAATAGAATGATACGTATAGAATTGTCAATGACTATCAAAGCGGGCGAATAATTATACTTCGTAGCGAAAATTTTTTCTTTTCAAATCTGCTATCTTCTTATTATCCAACTGCAAACACAGCATAAATCAAAACAAAAACAAAAAGAAAAGACAGAGAAAAGGAAAACATTTTTCGGTACTGCAGCGAAGTACTATTCGACACTGTAGTAAATTACTGTTTAGTACAGTAGCAACTGCTGTTGTCACTGTGCAAATAATAAAAAATTCAATGAGCCCTTTGACTGCCTGCATAATCCAACTGAGCCAAATAAAGAATTCAATGCGTAGCTTCCCATGGTTGGACGCTTGATGTGACCAAACAACAAACGCAAGATCGATTTCTCTCTCCCGTGGTCGCACCTCGCCGACAAGCTGCCAACAAAAACGCACGGCGATGCTTGCTGGCGTGTGCTCCGAGGCAACCCAGCTGCTGCGCGCCCGAGCCGAAAAGTCACACGGCGCCTCTGCAGCAAACCAACCGCAGCACGTCATGCACAGGGGCGGACTTCACCAGAGGGTCGGGTGACGCTGGCGCCCCTCCTGTGTGGTGCGGCTCAGGTGCTGTGCCCTCCTGCACGCGCTAAGTGCAGGGGTGCATCCAGAGCCGCCACGTATCTTCAAAATTCAAAAGACTTCCGAAAAATTCTAAAAAAATACGTAAAAATTCGAAAATTGTAAAAAGTACTTTTTGTAAAAATACTTTTATTAAAAAGTATTTTTAAGTACTTAAAAAAATACTTTTTAATAAAAGTATAAATAAAAAAATTGAGTACTTACAAAAAAATACTTTTTTACAATTTTTCCGATTTTTTAAGTATTGTTTTAAAATTTTTCGGAAGTTTTTTGAATTTTGGGGACACGTGGCGGCTCCTGGGCGCACCCCTGCACTTAGCGCGTGCAGGGGGCACAGCACCTGAGCCGCACCCCCTGCCATCGGGCCGCCACCGCCGCCTCTTCAGAACTTTAGTTGGCACAATACCAAACATAGATAAGGGCTGAATTCGTTAGTGTTTACGGTTTATATACGGATAAACAGTAACACGTTCTTAAACGGTGTTTTTTAAGATAGAATCTATAGGTAAATTATAGTACAAACTATACCGAGTTTAGCTGTACTGACTAAAATCGCATGCGACTATTTCTCTCTATATACCGCCTCTCACAAACAGACTAGAATTCAAAAACCGTAGTCATAAGCCTCAGCCCAAAAAACCCACCAAGGTCTCATTTGTCACCAAGCAAAGATTAGCCCACTAATATATGTTATCACGTAGTTTCACCGTACCACGGAGTAAGGATTTTAAGTGTTTGAGGTCATGGATAGTAGCATAAAGAAGATTTCTTTCCGATGACATGATCACTAGCATCCATTGCACCAAAGCAATTGCAAAGCCCTCGCGCCATCAATTGACACCAGAAACTACATATAACTACAAGATGACAACAATATTAAGGCACAAAGGCACCTGTATATGCTGGGCTCATGGACGATGTCCGTGTGGTAGGATCGAAAGGGCGGTTGCATCATGAGTTCCACTAGCTCATCGGTGAGCTCCAGGACGACCGCCTGCAGCATTTACGCCGTGTCGGGCTTGAGCTATGCCTGGTGGCGTAGCAGTTGTGTGACGTAGACATTAGTGTGCCCCGTCTCGGTAGTGATGTCTGCGCCGCTATCCTTCATACCCGTCGTGGTCGGGGCCATTAACCTCCTAAATTTTAATTCTGGGTTCGTCACTGATCATACATGCACGAGCACAACCAGCGGTAAAAACTTATGAGCGACCAGACGATCTCTAGAAGGCAAACAGCATATGGTTGACACAACAGTACGGGAGATGGCGGCGGCCACGTCGCCGATAATATTTCTTGAAATAGATCTAATGTTTATTGCTGGATCATATTTGTGGCTACAAAGTGTCCTCCTAGCACCCCTCAAATCCTAGCACGAAAATTAGATTTCTCAGTCTAAGGGTTAGCACCTACCCCATCTCTATTTATAGTTTAAGGCCCAAACGAGTTCTTATCCAATTCTAACAAATAATTGATCCGAAACCCTTACGTAATACGTGTTTTTTAACTTCTGTTATACTACTCAATTTTGGATATACCAAAATTAAATTGTCACGTGTCGTAACCTCCGGACCACACCTTTATAACTTCAACACACATCATCCATCTTTGATCTCCACGCTTCCCAACTCGAGCACGATCGTCTCTTCCAGCATCCTTGACCCTCTGGATCATAACTTTGCACGAGGTCATCTCTCAGTTCTCACCGTAGATCACGATTGCCTTTGAGGTACTTTGCACAAGAAAGACCAAAGTAACATCTTTTTTGGGTACAAGTTATGAGTCTACACACGTCACACGCCTCAAATAACAGCAATAAGTAACATTGTCAATTATTTATCATTATAAATATTCTAGATCTAGCCATATGGATTGATAGATAGATATTTTTTTAATCCATGTGGCTTTGTTTGCTTAGAAGATGTGTCTCTCAGCTAAGGAAAGCTGTTTTCTCAGAATAATAATAATAATAATAATAATAATAATAATAATAATAATAATAATAATAATAATAATAATAATAATAATAATAATAAGGAGGAGGGGAGGAGGAGAAAAGCTGTTTAATTAAGAGGGATCAAGATATTAAACAGTGGATGCTAGCCAGCAGTGGCTGCAGTTGCCTGTGAAGTACGGTAGGAGATGATAATGGACATGCAGGAGCCGTATGTACGGCAGCCATGTACCACCTAACATGGTCCAGACATGGGAAGAGTGGAGAGAGAGGAAGGACAACAAGTTGATGAGATGTGAAAATCGTGTTCCCCTTCTTTACAATTGCGTACTAACAATTACTAGCTTAGATCACCAAGTGTACACTTGCAATGATAAATATGCACTTGTTCCTTCTTTATTAGTCATAAATACTGCCCAGGGTTTTCTGTTTGGGACTACTCTGCTCTACCAATTTCATCATAGAGCAGTTTCACTGTGGAGTTCCTGGAGCAGATGGTCCTGTTTGGTACGCAGCCAGCTCTAGCTCCAGGAATGTGAGGTTTCCCTGAGAAAGGTCCAATGTACCCCTGATTGATGTTTGGTGTATGTTTTGATGTCTGCAGAGCAAATGTAATTGAACATTTTTTGTTGCCAATTGAAATATGATGAAAATATTATAATCGCAATTAATTTATTCGAGAAAACCAAAAAACAAAAAATTTGGTCAAATAATTCCATCCTTTTGTCCCATAAATTGCAACGTGCATGATAGATAATTAACAAAGTCCATCATTCGAATACAAATAATTATCCATAGATAACTAGAGAGCAGTTTAAACCAAAATAACTACGAATGCAAGTGTTCCGATACATAATTCTAGCTCCAAGCTAGAGAAATGGCGGTTGCCAACTCATCACGGAATGCATCCATAGTAGGAACATTGGGTTCCATAGTAGACTCATTTGATGGAGCTACATATTTGTTATACCTTTCGGGTATTGTTGGGACAAAGTTTGGATCACGATCGAAGCGAGCAAAGTCCAAGTCTTCACCCCCATGCTCACGAATGAAGTTGTGAAGAACCATAGTAGCGACAACAATTATCTTTTGCTTGAACATAGGGTAGGATGGCATCTTGTAGAGAATTTGCCACTTCATTTTAAGCACTCCAAACGATCTCTCAATAACATTGCGGATAGAAGAGTGAATGCGATTGAACCTTTCCTTAGGAGTCTTCGGTTCCATACCTCTATGTCACTCCGGCATATGATACCTCTCACCCTTATAAGGGCAAAGGTATCCAGGACAATTAGGATATCCCGCATCAACAACGTAGTATTTGCCTATAAATGTGAAAAATGACATAAGTTAGAATTTGTCAACAATTAAACAAATAATAAACTACATTACCATATGTAGATAACCATGTTACCTTGTGGAGGATCTGGAAAGAATTTTTCATCCAATCGTATCGCAGTGTACAACACACTAGTGTCATGCATAGCTCCCGGTTGCCCCGTCGACACATATGTGAACCTCATGTCAAAGTCACAAATTGCTAGAGCATTTTGAGTAGGTATCCCTGACTTCCCAATATATCTCACTTGATCGTCGGGTGACAAAGAAACTCTAATATGCGTGCCATCAAGAGCACCAATACAATCTTTGAAGTGTGGATATGCTCTACGGTCATCTCTTATCCTCCTATGAACAGTTGGAAAGTTGGGGTTCTTTGGTCTAATAAAATCTTTAGCCATGGCCATCAAAGAATTTAGGACCTCATCAAATTTTCTATGAATGGTTTCACCCGAGTGCTTGAATCGGTTTTGTCCTTTCTATTGGATTCATTTCAGCACAAATGAACAAGAAAATTCCCAACATCTCATAAGTGTTTATATGCAGCGATGATTTTAGACCGTACCTTCCCACCAACAAATCATGAAGGTCGTAGAACATTTCCGTGCTCATTCGAAGCTGCGAATGGCACTCACCCGGTGTCGTCAAAGTCTCTTACAACCACCCCATACCACTGAGGTTTGATGTCCTCGGTGGATTTTTGTCAAGGTATAACTCAACATACATTTCAGCAACTTTAGCACCAGACATAATAAGATTCCAATATTCCATGCTCTCATTGTCGGAGTCATCACTATCACTATCATTATCAGTTCCAAACATCTGCAAATAGAGACAAATGACATACATAGAGCCAAATAAATAGAGACAACAAATAGTGCAACATTTAAACATACATAGAGCCAAATAATTGAGTTTCAATGAGCCAAATAATTGAGTTTCAATGGCATGCATAGAGCAAAACAAATAGTTTCAAAGGCATACATAGAGCAAAACAAATAGTTTCAAAGGCATACATAGAAGCAAATAATAAAAAGTTTAAATGGCACACATAGAGCCACATAACTAGCCCAAAGACAATTGTTCCTAGTTTTCATACTTGTCATTGTGCCTCTTCCTAAGCCAATTGAACCTAATCTCTCTAGTAGGAAAAGTCATGAACATTTCCCTAAAATCCTTCTTCACAAACAACTGAGTGGCAATGTCATGCTCATCTGAACCATAGTCCGCACCACAATCCAAAACGAGATCCATCACTTCCTTGATTGTCACCCCCTCTTGCTTCTTTGATGTAAAAGAGGTGGCAGATTCAGACATCTTTGTGATTGCTTCTTGAATAATAAGTGCAGTGCTTGACTTCTTTTTCTTGTCTACTGCAATACAAGGTCTCTTATTTCCATGCACATTGCAAGGATTCACCTCCTGGACCTCCTCCTCTCTAGTGTTGTGTGCATCATCAAAAGGTACTTCACGGACATCATCATCATCAAAAGGTTGGTCTTGAGAATTAGGAATAATGGGATTATCACTCATAGGATTCCAATGATCTGCTTCCTCATTTGTAATGTTTCTAAACATATCCCTAAGCAAATCTTCATTTTGTATAGCCTTTTTCCTAAACTTGCCACTCCCGGGAATTTCCTGTAAAAATAAGAACCACAAACATCAGTGCATCGATTAATGGTAGAAATTATCAAATTTAGAGATATATAAAGACACTCATAGCTCTTATCTTCTTCCACCACTCATTCTCCATGCTAATGACCCCCTTCGCATTGTTCCAACCTGTACCAGTTTGCCGCCTCTTCAATTTTTGCCAAGCAGTCCAATCAACCTTTAACTTGTCCCACTTGTTTTTTTATTTGTGTCTTCGATAACATGATTCCGGTCATTTGGAAAAACCTATCTGACACCTTGGTATAACCTACAGAGTTCAAATGGGTGTTTGGGCGATTGCCTTTCCTAACTTGTTCGGCCATTAACTCACAAGCAAGTGTGACATGTGCATCGGTCCAATCCATTTGATCACCCTGACCATGATATTACACAACAATATGTTCAAGCATTCATGACAATTGCAAGCACTATGCTACTACTGTATCAGGGTACCACAATTAATCAAAGAATCAATAAACTAGCTATATTCATGACATGTAGGTTTCTTTTCCCATTTAATAAATGTGATATTTTGTCACTTTCATTTATATCCAGTAGATGTTCTTGCTTGGTATTTGTGTTGACAAATGGATCTGAAATGAAATTGGTTATCTATTTATGCCCTTGGCAACTCTAGTAAATGAAATTTTGTATATGAATGCTTTGTTTTTTTCGAGAAAAATAATGATAAAAAGATGGTAGATCATTTCCATTCTTCTGTTTGTATTCCACTTCTGAAATATGGGCAGGCCCATGGTTGTCACTAGTCAGACAAGAGGGTCTGCGATCTATTTGGCTTCTGTAAACACTAGTGATGCCCCCTATGTTGTGATTGCTTATACAAATGTACCCAGATAGTTATAGCTATAAATATGCTAAAAAAACGTAAATACATTTGGCATCTACACTAATTCTGTGATGATTCATAATGTTGAAGTTTTTCCCCACTCTTGCATTGTTTTTCTACATATATTACAGAACAGGTTATGTACCAAATAAACAATATTAATAAAGCTACCATTCTGTCAAGTGTCAACAACACAACACTCCCTATAAAGTGACCGATCTATATATTGAAAAATGGATATTGAGTTCATTATACTACTGTTTTTTCAGTGGCTATATGGCTCCTGAGTATGCTATGGCAGGCATTTTCTCTGTTAAGTTTGATGTATTTAGCTATGGAGTCTTGCTTCTGGAGATCATCAATGGAATAAGAAAGGCAGATGGTATGAGCTCATTGATAAATCATTACATGGTGCATGTCCTGAGCATATGGTATTAAGATGCATTCATTGTCGGATCATTTCTAATTAGACATTTTTATGACAATCTACAGGTGACATACGGTGACAATAACCGGATGTAATCCAAATGCAAGCATACAAGGTGATTTGTCCATACCAGATCCTCCTTTTCTTCTTCGCGGCGATGCACTGCGGCCACCCGCGGCCCCACAGGAGGCCTTGGCGGCGGTGATAGCCCCGCCACCGCAACCACCTCAGGGGCTGGGCGGCCGCGCTGGCCGGCTGGCGGTCGGGGCTGGTCGGAGGCGACCGCCGGCGGTGTTGAAGGGGTCGGGTAGCCCAACTCTCGCGCGGCGCCGAGCAGATCCACGAGCATCTTGGATTCTTCAAGGTGATTCATTGTCGGAAGAGGCGTCGCGGGGGGGGCGAGAGAGGAGGCGCGCGGGAGGCGGAGAGGAGGAGCGGCGCGGGTGGGGGGCGGAGAGGAGGGGCGGCGCGGGGGGGGGCGGAGAGGAGGGGGCGGCTGACATGCATCATATTTATATATATTTTTCCATCATTTTACCCTCATATTTTTCGCATTTCAAGATCATTAATCATCATTTACACGTTTTTCCATATTAAATTGCTCGAAATGGACCATTTTACATTTTTCTGTATTTTTCTGCAGGCCGGCGCGATCGAGGCGCATAAACGACGAATTAGGCATTCTAGGGTTGCTCCGTACAGTTGTGAGCGTCGTCACGGACGCAGAGGATCTTTTCGCGAAGAAAACGGAGTTCCGGAGGTCTAAATCGGAAGAAAACACTAAAGGGGAAGGACTCGGTTGCAATTCCCAGAAACTTTGAGGACTAATTCGCAAAATGGCCAAAATTCCCCACCGGCTGCAAACCCTAGCCGCCGCCTGCGGGGAGAGATGAGCCCGGTATTGCTTTGTCTCCCCTTCGCCTTCTCACCTCCCCCCGGTTCTTCTCCACATCCGGCCGCCGGCGAGGCCGGGCCGACTCGCCGGCACGCCACCAAGCTTCGCCGCCCCTCCCTCTCTCCGCCGCATCCTCCATCGCGCCGCCTACTCCCCTTTTCTCCGCCTTCTCCACCCCGCTCCACCATGCCACTCTGCACCGCCTTCTCCATCCGCCATCTCGCCATTACCGCCTCCATATCACCACCGCACACCACCTCTTCCACATCTCTCCGCCGACCTTCCTTCTCCTCTCCCGTGCCATCTGTTTCTCCACCGCCTTCCTCCACCCGCGCGCCGCCGTTTCTCCTCTTCTTTCTACTTCTCCGCTCCGACCTCCCTTCTCCGCCGCGCCATCACACCGCCACCCTCTACTCCGGCCGCCAGCCCCTACCTCTCTCCGCCGCCTCTCTCCTCCCTTCTCAATCCCCTCCGGCTGCTCCTTCTTCACATCCACCGCCGCCTTCTTCATCCACCTCCGGCCGCCGACCACTCCACTACTCCGATCTCCGCCACCATAGCACCGGCGACCACCACCAAGCGCCGGGCCGCCGCGACTTCTCCACCATTGCTGTTATTCTAGTGTTGGTGCTGTTGCCAGTAGTTTAATTTTACATTTAGTTCCTGCATCTTGCTATCTGAATTGATGTTAGTGAGCTTAGTGTTAGTTAAATTTGATGATAGTAATTTGCGTTAGTTTGTGCTTGTGGACAGCGTGTGTGCTTCCTGTGTATAATGTCCAGTTTAAGTGTTTATGTGTATGTTTGAGAGTGAGCGCGGATTAGTGAACCGACGACCATCTCCTCTCCTCGTGCTGTCTCAACCCCTCCTTGCTTCTCGACCTCCCTATTTTCTCCCTTCCATGGTCGGTCGGTAGTTAAGTCGTGCAGTCGTTCGTAGATTTGTGCTTGTGTTGTCTTGCCATCGTCGTTTAGTTAGCTGTCGGCCGTCCTCCCTCTCTTTCTCTCTCAACTCCTCCTTGCTTCTAGACTCCCCCAGTGCTTCTCGACTTTCCCTTTGTTGTCTCGCGGTCGGTAGTTAGATTGTCGTTCGTTCTCGTAGTCATTGTAGTTCGTGCGTCAGTGTCGTTCGTGCGTCGTTTGTGTCATAGTAGTGTTGTTCGTTCGGTCGTACGACGTCCATTCGTACGATCGTTCGTCCCGTTGTCCTTCGTTTATTTAATTCGTTCGTCGTTTTATCCGTGCGAGTTAGAGTTCGTTTAGTAGTTTAGTTTTCTCCCCTGATTTGATTGACCTAGCTTTAGCTGAGCATCGGTAGCCTCAGTCTAGTCCCTGTGGAGAACACGACACTCGCCGCTATTTCAGTGGCAACCCGTGCACTTGCGGGTGTGCTATTTTCGCACGATCAAGCAGCGGCGCGGGAGGGGGGCGGAGAGGAGGGGCGGCGCGGGAGGGGGGCGGAGAGGAGGGGCGGCGCGGGTGGGGGCGGAGAGGAGGACCGGCGCGGGGGGTGGGGAGAAGAGGAGTCGCGAGTGGGTGGGGAGAGGAAAAGAAATCGAATCGAAACGGTACGGAAGAGGAATTGTGTAATGGCAGTGGTGGGTAATTTTTCATCAACTTCATGAGGAGGTACATAAGTTTTGTTTCTGGAGTACCTCTTCAGGAGCTCCACCAAAAACGTGGAGTTGGCCCTTAGCTCCTCTTTTTTTTTTCCTGAAGTGGAGTTTCTGGAGTTGACGTGTTTGGTTAGCAAAGTTGGGAGCAGAGCTGTAAAAACTGGAGCGGAGCAGTCCCAAACAGGCCCTAAATGTATAATTTAGGCTGATTTCGTTTTGAGTGGATATTTAGTCATAAATAGGAAGGCAAAGCACTGTGGATACATTGAATCGGCAGTGAATAATGGTCCGAAACATGATGGGCCGTATTTGTTATTTTCTTTTCTTTTCTTCTGGGCCAACCTGCATACTGGGCTGGGCATCATTGGTTATCCGATACATCACCTCTTTTCTCAATTAATCTCACGTCTAGGAACTGACCGTTACCTCAGTGATGGTTTGGGTATTTTGAGCCCATTTTCATGAATTTGTTCCTAGATCGGACGAAGTATTTTCTACTTATCTTCTTAGGTTAAGTCTAAGAAAGAGAATATATATAGATATATTCAGTGATTAAAGTAATGCATATATTTTATAAGATATAGGCTTTTGCTTTAATTAGACGTATGCTAGTGGATAACATATGTGCATATGAGTTGAGGCGTACGTGAGATGCATGAGACCACCGTTGTAGTCTAAAACAATCTCACGTCTAGACTTCAAACATGTCTCTTTTTTTCTTCGCACCATCACGTCAATATGTCATGTATGAATAATCCAGTAATAAATGTAGCAACAGGGATCTAATTCTTTTTCCCTTTCGAGAAATGGTGTGGCTGGCTTATCGAGCTAGCTTGTTTTGGTTTTAGTTTCTGGCTTATGGTTTATTTTTAACTATTTATAAATTTTGTTTTTTTTCTGAACTTTTAGCTTTTTTACCGGTTCTGTTTTCCCCGTATTCGTTTGTGTTGTCCGTGATGAGCTAGCATATTTTCTATTTTTAAAATTTTAAATTTAATTATACCAAATAAGGTACCTTTAGCTACAGTGAAATTTCAACCGTTACAGTGCAATTTCAGCCATAAGCCACAGCTTTTCAGCCCAACCTAGCGGGGCCATCATAACACCGGCGGGAGAGATCCCACAAAACAAACACTTATATCATGTAATTAGTGAAACTCGGACCGTGACTGCCAAATAGTATTCGTGTCACACTGGTTAAATGCCGGATCCTGATTTTATTGATCTGAAACCCTATGTAATTCTATCGTACTATTTTCTGAATTAGTAGATAGTACTTACATATATATTTTTGGACATTAAGTATATATCTTACAGAAGCATAACTAATACAATAGTGGACTTACACATGGACTAATCAAGCTGAAACCATTAAAGAGCAGCAGCGGAAATAGAAACTTCACACATGTAGGACCATTAGGATATGCCCACAGGTAATTAATAGGGGCTCATGACCTAGTTTTTGGCTCTATCATCTTCTATTTTTGTCAACTCATTTGGATGATAACAGGGCTTGAATTTCTTCTTACTTACTTACTAAACAATAGTAATTGAGCAACAAGTACAAATGTACTTAGTAAGCTACTACACATAAAACAATTATAATATATGCAACTAGACAAGGGAGGCTTGATGTTCTTTTATTTGTGAAAACGCCATTATTTTGAAATACAATTATAGAAAATTCATATGACCTAATAATTTTAACTAAAACCATGTTTTCTAAGGTTGTAAATGATGCAATAGTAATAATAATTTTGGTGCAGGTTCTATCTGCCTGTTACATGATTTCATCTACCATATACTATTTTTGTTACTAGGGTTTCATACACCCATTATACTCGCTGGGAGTGGAAATTAATAATACGAGTACCATTAAGGCATTAAGACATATTTCAAATGATAGATGCAAAATGATCAAAATAATGAATTACCTCACTCAATTTATGTCAGCCTTGATCTTACTTAAAAGCCTTCTCAGTCAATAGTCTTGATCTCTTAATCTTTATCTCAATTTTGGTCTCGCTCGATCTGTTGCTCTTTCGAGACTCTAAATTCTCGTTACACGATAAACAACCGTTTCCAAGTAAATTCAAATAACTCCAAAAATCCAAATAAATCGTAATAAACTCAATTAAATTTTATTATGATTAGGTTGGCGACATGAGACAAGATTTAGTGTGTGTGGGTTATAGATGGGGTCAAGTAGAGATTGAGCGAAGAGGAAAAAGGGCAGGGAGAAAACTGTTGGGAAGGATATCCAAGAGGGATCAAGGAGTTTGAATGAATATTCATGGAAATATTCTATTCCAAATTTGAAGGTGGTTAGAAATAGATGACTGGAGGATACTATTGCTCAAATCTAACTTAATAATTTTTATTATTTTATATTTATCAAAAAAATTTAATGAGTTAGGTGAGACCTATGGATATATACGAGGGTCTATGCGGTACACTGGGTAGCCAAATATTATTATTTATGGATTTTAGCACGGGTTCTACTTGTGATAAGTATAACTCTAATTATTAGTAACCTTGGGTTCACAAGCACTTGGACCAAATGCAACTCTTATTTTAGCCCGGATACTACTAGACCTTGAGACTATGGCACTGACATGTTGGTGAATTTAGTTTATTTGAAGTCCACTCAATCGGTCCTACTAATGTGTAGTTCATCAAATAGTAGTTTAGCAATTTATTATTAAGAACCAACGGTCCAAGGTTAATTGATATAATTAATTGTATTAACTTCCTGCTTAAAGTTAAAATCTAATTATATGGGGCCAAACTTGTTATACACAAATATATTTTAATATCATTTTTAATTAATGTATACTTAAAATTAGGTATTAGTGACATGCTATCTATCTTTATTATAATTTATGCAAAATTATATTGCAATAATGTCTTACATTGATATTTGATTTTTACATGGCTTAATCCTACACTGATTATTTCTAGTCATTAATTAATATGCTAAACCATATTGGCATGCAACTAATCATGATTAACCTTTCAATTATTTTCAATTTACATAAATCCTTATTCTAATTTCATAATTATTTTTATTCTTTATTCTTTATTTTATTTATAACTAAGTTGTGTTAAATTATATCTTTATTTGAATTTTTCTTTTGTAGAGCAACGTCTTGCAACTATGTACAAAGCCTCCATTCCCCTGGGTGTCGTGTTTGAAAGCACAGTCTTTGTCATAAACCGATTACCCTCCACTCCAAATGGCTCTATTTCGCCCACAAAGTTCCCGAAACCAAGTTTCTCAGCTTAAAACTTAAGAATCTACTCACAATTTTAATGTAGAACTAAAGAAGCACAACTTCCTATTTTGATTTTCCATGAATTATTTTCTAATTGAAAAAATAGGACTAGAGAATGACATGTGGAGCCATGAACAGTGATCGGGTGCAGGGGCGGCGGTGCCCGAAGTGGGAGGGTGAGAAAGTGAGGGGAGCATGAGCTAGAGATGGGGGAGCAAACTCACCGATGTGGTCAGTGGAGGCGGGGTGGAGCCGAGGCAGGCTAGTAGCATGAGCCGGGGGCAACGCGGTGAGGCCGACATGGAGGCAGTGCCTGGGCAAGAAGGAGCTCCAATCGGTGGTTAGGGAAGGAAGAGGGCGACGATGAGATGCTCCAGTAGTTTTGAATCGAGCTGAGATGCACTGAGCGAGGAATGCGGTGGTAGCGATGGTTTTGGCCGAATCCGAAGAAGATGTCTCCGTCAGTGAGCTACAATGCATAGCATTTCGATTAAATGGGAGGGTGAGAAGATGTCCAGAAACACGAGATGACATGAAAGGAAATAGGAGGGACTAGCCGGGTTGGCCAGAATGACAAGGGGAGGTTGCAACTAGTGCGTGGGCGCAACGCAAAGTCGTGATTGAGTTGGCACAGGGAGGAAGAAGAGAAGCCCGGTGGCTTAAATAGCCATGGGGAAGGGGATGGGTGACATGAGCGTGCTTCACGGTGAGGGCCACGGTGATGTCATGGTGGCGTGGTGCTGGCGCGCATTGAAGCATGCACAGTGCTCGGCATTGGTGTCGGCGCGGTGGTGACATGAGCAGGTGGTAGCAAGGTGTGGGTGTGGCAGTGGAGGTGACGGGAGCAGTTGGGTGCACGTGGCATGACGTGGGTGAGGCAACGACGGCGATCAACCATTGCGGCGCACGTAGGCGCTGTTGGGGCGTGGTGCGCGATGGCATTGACAAGCATATGACGAGGCCGTGAGTGTGGCGCGGGCGTGGCCAATGCGACACGGTGCGGAGTAGGCACAACACAAGTGCGGGTAGCGTGGCATTGTGCGTGCGGCTCGGCTGCAGGTGTTGCTAGCATGGTGCATAGGACGAGTTAGCATGGCGCACGTGATATGCCTAGGCCGGGTCAGGGGCGAGGCATGGATGGTGCGTACATGTGGCACGACATATGTGCGGGCACGTCGAGGCCAATCAAGCATGGCTCTCCTAGAAGCAGAGGGAGCAAAGAGAGAGGGGAGTGGGGAGGAGAAGGAATGGGCCGGCGGGGTGGGCCGAGCCAAAAAGAAGGGAGGTGGGAAGAAAAGAAATGGGTAGGCTCAAATTGGAAAGTTTGATTTTGAATTTCTATATTCGATGTAAGTTCAAATTTGAATTTCATTCTTCTCGTCGCTTTCAATTTCTTAGGGAATTTACCCTAGATTGAAATTTGGCTATTCTTTTATTTACTTTTCCTTATTATTATTATTATTATTATTATTATTATTATTATTATTATTATTATTATTTATTTCTATTGTGTCTCTTTCATTGTATTATTTTGTATAGCACAAATTTTAGAAAAAGCCAAAGTAAAAAACCAGAAAAAATTTTAGTAACATCAAAACACATTGGAAAGTTTTAAAATTTTTATATTTTAAACATTCCAAATTTTGAGATGTTACATTAAACTAGACATCTAACTCCGATTGCTTCACTTGAGTGTAGTAATGTCCCATTGTTCATTGCAGATGTTGATCCAAATAACTAAATCCTGATTAAGTTGAGGATGGACCAAACATGCACATGCAGATCAGAGCTTGCTGAATGCATGTTAATATAAACTGAGTGCACGGCGAGCGAGGCACGATTGGCCTCATGTTTAAGACCAAGGGCACAAGGGGGCGGCATAGTCGACGTTGCAGCCACGATGTGCGGGTCAAACAAGAATTGGCGTGCAGCGCATTTCCTTGCAAGCGACGCACATGCACTGTCACCGGAGAACATGGCTTCTCTGTTCCTGTTTCACCGTTCCTTACTTTCTTTCATATTTCTATCTATATGTCATATATCTACTAATTCATTATTTGTACTATAAAATTTCTGTATTTAATAGATGCATAATACATAGACAAAAATACGAAGGGAGTAGAGAAATGGAAACAGAGAAACCGCGTTTGTCACTAGATGCTAATCTATGCTCTCACACACTATGACACTACGCAGACATATATTTATGTTAGGATCGTAACCACATCTACGTATGTATACTTCTCAATAGCTGAGAGTTTAAATATAGGATGGATTCTTTTAAACTATGATTTATGATTTTTGACTGAAAATTTTAAATTCTAGAATGTTCATAAGAGACAGTTTATAGAGAAAAATAGTAGTATACGATTTTAGTCAGTATAGTTGAACTCAGTGCAGTTTATACTATAATCTATTTGTAGATCTCGTTTTAAAAAATATATTATTTAAAAGCTAGTTACTTTAGCAAATAAAAACCAAAGCCTAAATCAAGTCCTTCCTAACCAGCTGATGTACTCCAAAAGGTTGTTTTTACAGAAAACTTATTTTGACCAGGGGCAAAGTTTAAAAGAAAAAGATCCAAGTTTTAGGAATCAATAGCATTAGTACCTTTCCTTTTTTTTTATGGCATAGTACCTTTCCGTTCAGTGCTCTAGAAAGACGAGAGGTGATGGTTTCTATGGTCATCATAAGCTTATGTCAGAGTGAAATAAAAATAACAGGATAAAAGAGAGAAACTAGGATTAAATCTATTTACATGCCATATAAAATAGAATATGTTTAGAAAATTAGTAAGCCGTGTGTCAAATGTACTTGAGGAAAGCAATATCATTTTCAAAAAGAAAGGAAAAGAAAAAAAAATCTGTGGTTGCGAATTGTGATCGAAGAAAGCAACATGCGAGGTTCTTCTTTTCAGCATATAAAAACTGTTTTTAGTTTTTTTATAGTAACTAACTTTTAAATGAAGTGCCTTTTAAAGCCGGATTTACAAATTTATTGTAGTACACACTGTAGCGACTTCATTTATATCAGTCAAAATTGCATGTGAGTTTTTATTACTCCATATTTTTTTTCACGAACAATCTAAAAATCATAAGTCACAACTAAAATCTATAAACTAAAATAAAAAAGAACAGATCCGCATGTGAGTTCTTTATATATTGGACGCACTAAAGGAAAAAGTTTGGACAATATTGTTGGATATGCATGGATCGATCAATTGTTTCATTGTTTGAGTGAGTTGACCTCTCGATCTTTGGAAGACAATATATTGACATACATACACATAGGTTTTCTTCAAGGGTAGCATGATGTGATTAAGGAATCTGATACATTTAATGATAAATGTGCTCCACTGCTCCGTGCATGCTAGCCAGGGTAACGCTGGTACGTCAGCATTTATGTGCTTCACTGATTCTCCTTGAGCAAGATTAGGGTGCCGTTCGGTTAAGCTGAAATAAGCTGATTTATAATTAAAAATATATTATAACTGATTAAAATTATACTATAGCTGATGGTGACTTATTTGACGTTACTAAATTTAAAAAAATTTAAAAATAAAAAATATGTTAGCCCATCACGGATAATGTAAATAAATATGGAAAAAAGAATCGGCCAAAAGCTAAAAAAAAGTCAAAAGGCTAAAAAAATGAAATTTAGGAATAGTAAAAAATAAGCCAAAAACTTAAACCAAAATAAGTAGGGCCTATGGTTGTACCACGGAAGCCTTTCTTTCCTAGCTAGCTAGCTATTCCCATAGACAAGTATTCCTAAATATTAATTACTCACTATTCTTAACTAGTCCAAAATACATATCATCTTTTGCATAATTTCCTAGTTTTTAGGTTACAACTTTAACTACTAATTTTAATCACGATATGTAGGCAAAAACTATAATATTGCAGAAGTATTTTTGAAAAAAATCCTTCTGATGTCATTTTCATATAATCAACTTATAAACATATTACTGCTGGTCAAATCAAGTAGACATATAAAAGTTAGTCGCGCATATAATGTAGTGAGATATCCTTTTTGTTTGTGAGAGGGGCATCTTACGTTATGTAAAAAACTTTATCACAATTCACTTTTTATAGCATAATTTATGTATATACTCCTTTTATATATGGAAAGAGATATATAACAAAAACAATAAAGGAACTAATGAAATTATTTCAACTAAGTCGCATTAGAGTATCTTAGAATTAGTATTTAACTATATCGAAAGTGATAAAGAAGTATAACATGTTTGTTTAAGTGGTACATTGGAAGAGAGATTATGTATTCCCAGGAGTACCGAAAAGGCTTATATATATATATATATACATACATACATATATATATATATATACATACATACATATATACACATATATACATACATACATATATACACATATATATATATACATATATATATATATATATATATATATATATATACATATATATATATATATATACATATATATATATACATATATATATATATATATATATATATATATATATATATATATATATATATATATATATATATATATACATATATATACATATATATACATATATATACATATATATACATATATATACATATATATATATATATATATCAGCGAAACATCTGATAAACAATGTTGAAAATATCTAAATTCGAGTATATTTTTTTAAAGGTATACATTTCATTTGAATTGTTATATATGGGTATATACCCTAAAACTCAAATTGTTGAAAAATATATCTGAATTTTGGTTGAATTTATGTATTTAGAATCATGGTGTCCCAACACCATGGTTGCCTATTTCGGTGTCTTATATATAGTATAATTAACTAGGACACACACATACATAGGAAAATAGTTCCATACTCATGGGAGTACGTACTCATACTTCTTATATACTGCTTAAATGATGTTGTTATACCCCTTTATTCTTTTGAGTATACTCTAATGATGATTATAAGACACTCCAAAGTGAGTTCGATAAAAAATTTCATCACAGTCCATTTTTTATAACATAATTTGTGTATATACTCCTTTTATATTAGAAAAGGGTATGTAGCAAAAATAAAATATTATAATGAAAATTTTCAATCAAATCGCATTGGAGTATCTTAGAATTATTATTAAAGTATACCAAAAGTGACTCCCAAGAGTACAGAAAATGCTTCATATATATAACTTGGAGTTTCTACACATATGGATCTCCACATACTATCTCTACCCTTCATTTGTTCCATGAGATTTGTGCCACATATGAATTTCCAATCTTTCCTCTTGCATTATGTTCCATCAACAAGGTAAATAGTCATGTACTTCTACCATATTTGCATAACTAGCTTCTCTCTCCAATACCTACCTCATTCGAACTTTCAAACTTGTTCCATCTAGTTAAATTGATTGGGTTGCTAGAGAGTTTGCATGAGTTAGATATATCTTCTAATACGTCACATAGTTTCAACTTTTTAGCTTGGAATACATCGATTGATATATAATGACATGTTGGCTTGGAACATGTTTAGCTACCATATTTTACCTATGTCCTTATCTGTTTATAGGTAAATTTTAGAGTGAAAGATAAGTACAAGTTTGGCATGTACTCAATGTCAAGCAGCCATGGGCGATGGTGCTCGCCAGGGCTAGAGACAGCGAAGCTAAGAAGGTTGATGAGGCATCAACCTAGAACAAAGTTGTACTAGCCTAGATCTAGCATGCAGCACCACTACCACCCATTACTAGCAACGACACCTTTGCCTTGTCTACCTCACAGATCGGGAGAGAGATGGAGTTGGGGACGGGGTTGGGGGCACTGGATCTAGTGGCGACGTGGTACTATGGACAACATGATAGCGCCTTAATCTAGGTGACATGACAGCACACCTTGTCGCCCACCAAGTCTATGTGGGGTGGACTAGGCCACAGACACCGACATGTTAGTGCCGCCTCCAATCGCCATGCCCTGTCACCGTTGGGAGGGAGATGAATGGTTGGAGGGGGATGGGTGAGAGATATGCCTAGGACGTGTGCAAACAGGCGCCATAGTGATGCTCGCTGGTGCTTGTCATTTCCATCACCACCCTTGCTAAGATCTGGCCTGCAGCGCCATTGCCACGCCTTTGCCTCATCCCATAGCTGGGTGTTGCGACTTTGCCTCATTCGTCACTAATATATCATGCTACTCATGGACGCCGATGTTGGCAAGGTAGAGGAAGGTGGAGGGATGCTAGATCTAGAGGTCGCGGGGATGGGCAAAACTAGATCTGGCTGTGGTGGTGGTGGGGACAACTGGATCTAACCAGATTTGTGGAAGAAGTGCTACTGGCTCACCACATCACCGCTTGCCAAAGTTGGGGAAGAAGCCCTGCCGCCACATTGGATCTCACCGTAGCTAGTACTTGCCTCCAATTGCCACTCCTCAACTCTGATGACGGTCCTCGCCGGTGCAAGATTCGGCATCACCGATGCCAAATCTGGGCAGAGATGCACCATGCGGTGTATCGCCTCCCCCACATCTCTGACGTGCACCACCGTATCTCCTCCTCGACTTGCTACCCTGCTCATGTGTTCACTAGATATAGAGAGAGAATGGGGAGAGAAAGTGAGAAACAGTGAGAGGGAGAGTGAGGGGAAAGAATATTAGAGGGGCATGTGCGGGCCCACATGTACTTCATTGTCTCCATTAAGTCCCATCAAGGAATTACAAAAATGGAAACACAAATCAAAATGAATTTGTTGCATGTATCTTAAAACATCACCAATGGCTCAAATAGTATGGGGAGATCCTAAGATGTGGAGATACCTCTTTTCCTACACACACACATACATATATAGGGGGGTGTGTGTGTATAGGAGGCATTTTTCGTACTCTCGGGAGTACATACTTCCACCTTCTAATATGCCACTTAAATGAATGTGTTATACCGCTTTACCACTTTTAGTATACTTAAATACTAATTTTAAGATAATGCAATGTGACATGGTCAAAAAAACTTCATTGGAGTCCCTTATTTTTGCTATATACCCTTTTCCATATGTAAAATGGCTATTGAAGGCACTATTCACCCCTTCTGTTGCTATACCGGTCCTACAAGTGGTATCAGAGCCTGGTTAGCTCTTCTTATATATCTTAACTGGTCTTAGGAGCCATGACATCAGACAAATATTCAACCAAGCTACCCGTTTTTGATGGAGTCAATTTCTCTTATTAGAAGGTTCGCATGCAATCCTATATTGGGGCTGAAGGGCACACAATTTGGATTAAAGTCAAGAATTCTTATGCGGTGCTAGCCAATGATGGGGGTGATGACACCTGATCTAGAGGTAAACAATAAGGCTCATAATTTTCTAATTAAGGGTTCAGTCGATCTGAGAGTGAACTAACTGAAGAAAGAATACTCAAAGATTGAGCAAAAGTCTAGTGAATGTTTGGATGAGTTGTGAGGAAGGTTTTCCAAGATCATTCATAATTTGTGTGCTGTTGGCCTTGTGTTTACTGAATCTAAGAATGCACGCCAGCTGTTGGGTGCACTTGATGTGAGAGTTTGGGGGATGAAGATCACTTCCATTAATGACAACACTGTTATGAGTGAGCTTATCATGGATAAGCTCTACTCGAGGGTTGAAGACGCATGATATTGACTTTATTTCACATCTCCTGAAGATAGAGTCGATAGCACTTGTGGTTGACCCTTCTCAGATTAGCTATTTAGATTTCTTGGATTTTGGCTCTTCTAGATTTTTATTGTCCGCTTTGCACTCTTTGAGCAATGAGCAGCTAAAGCGACTTTTTGAGGATGACTTAGCCCTCCTATCTACAAAATTCATTAGAGCCTACAACAAGGTGAGGAACAAGAGGAGAGGTGACCCTATCACATTCTTTGAGTATGGTGAGCCAGACCACATTCTGGCCAAGTGCCCTAAGCTGAAGTGCAAGGAGGAGAATGACTTCCGAAGGCATCCTCAACTTCGAGACCGAAGGCTCTTGCCATTGACTCTAATAAAATGATTAAAGTCTATGTGACTAAGACTATAATGTAAAAAAACTATATCATGAGAGTCAGAAGCCACAAGATATCTAGGGCTAGAGATAGAAGAGATACTAAAATCAACAGTAAAAATCCTCTCAAACCTAGAGATCCAAAAGACATACTCACCCGAGGAGTCTAGAACTCTCAAACCTAGAATTTCTCAATAGCCTTTATCATTTTAGAATTTGCCTCAATACCTCTTGCCAAGACAAGGAATCCGAGCAATTTTTTTCGAAGAAACTCCGAATACACACTTCTCAGGATTGAGTTTCAAGTGGTATTTTCTGAGGTTGTCAAAAGTTTCCTGCAGGTCTGAAATGTGATTAAGTCATTTGATGCTCTTTATGATTAGATCATCAACACAGATTTCTAAATTTCGGCCTAGTTGAGGGGGGGGGGAAATCAGTTGCATCAAACGCTGAAAAGTCGAACCAACATTTTTCAAACCAAATGGCATTTTGATAAAAAAAATACTCCAAATGGTGTGATAGACACGGTCTTCTCTTCATCTTCTAGAGACATACTAATCTTATGATAACCAGAGTATGCATCTAGGAAACTTAATGTTTCATAACCAGTGGTGGAGTCAACCAATTGATCAATACGGGGTAGAGGAAAATCATATTTTGGACAAGCTTTATTAAGACCAGTGTAGTTAGGGGTGGAAAATGGTAACGGATAATTCGTTTTATCCGATATTCGTATCCGAGAAAACACAAATATGGTAAGCAAAAATCCATATTCGAAAATATTCGTATCCGTATTTGAGAGTATTCATATTCGCATTCGTATTCGAGAATATTCGTATCCGTATTCATATTCGAGACTATTCGATTCGTATTCGATCCGTTTCTAGAACCTATGAAAAATTCGTACAAATTTTGTTATTCAAAATTTGAATTTAGGTGGTTTAAAACCGGTAACCGGTCAAAAACAGGTGAAAAATCGGTAAAACCGCTAGGAATCCGTTTTATCCGATATTCGTATCCGAGAAAATCCGTATTCGAAAATATCCGTATTCGTATTCGAGAATATTCATATCCGTATTTGAGAATATTCGAATTCGTATCCGTATTCGTTGGAAAAATATGGATTCGTATTTGAGACTATTCGACCGTATCCAATCCGTTTCCACCCCTAAGTGTAGTCTATACATATACACCACTTATCTTTAGACTTCTTAACCATTACAAGGTTAGCCAACCACTGTGAGTGATTAACCTCTCTTATAAAGTTTGCTATCTTGTCCAATTTAGATCTAATAGCCTCCCTTTGATCAGGTGCAAACCTCTGTAATTTTTGTTTTACGTGTTTTTTTTGTCAGGCCATAGGGCTAGCTTGTGCTCGATCACCTCCTTGGGGACTTTGGGCATGTCAAATGATTGCCATGCAAACACATCTGCATTTGCTCGGAGGAAGGTGATGAGCACATCTTCCTATGTAGGAACTTGGCCAATTGGTTTGGCTGAAGACCCTAATACGATTCCATGGAATGAGTATCGTATAGGCTTTATTCTAGTCCGATGAACTTACATGTTGTCCAGAGCACCTGCAAACAAAATATTTAAAGAACTCCTACCATCGATCAACACGTGATTTACTCAACAATTGTTAATGGTGGGCTCGACCATGATCAAAAACCGACCTAGTCGAGTTACAGGGATTGAACAGTCACTCTTCTCAAAAGAGATAGTGACTTTCGACCACTTCGGAAGATAATTTACAAGGGGAGGGTCAATGGACTTTACCTCATGCTCAACAGCTTATACTGCCTTTTTGACTCGTATGCCGAAAATCCTCCATAGATGTGGATGTGCTTGACAGTATGCTATGGATCCTGAAATGGCATCTCCTCGTCATCATTTGACTGCTTTTGACCACACGCTTGTCCTAGTTCTTGGAATGTGGGGAGTGGTCCCTTGCTGAGTAGTTGTCCCTGAATTTTCGTTGGAAAACTTGGCAATTACGAAATTCGTGTCCTTCGTTTTTATGAAAGGGACATTATCTAGGCTTGTTGTCCTTCCCAGCGGGGATTTTGGCCTTGCCTAGGTCAAAGTATGGTTTGGAATTCTGTGGCTCCTTTTTGCTCATGGCCAAGACCTCCTTAGAACTTCTGGCTTGAGGCTTCTTACCTTTTGCTTTGTTTTTGGATTTCTTGACCTTCCCCTTTCCTTTGCTACCTTTGCTTACCTCCTTGGTATCTCGCTCGGCATGGTCAATTGTCTTGCTCCACTCGATTGCTTCAGCAGCAGTCGCATAATGATCAGCCATCTCGAAGAGGTCGACGACTATAGTCAAATGATTTAAGGTAATGTCTTCTATGAACCTCCTATTGTGGACTCCTTGCTTAAATGCCCTGTTGACAAGCATTAGAAACCTTAGGAATGGAATTACGAACCTGACTAAAACATTTGATGAATTACTGAAGAGTCTCATTCCTATTCTACTTCATCTAGTGCAAGTCATCTTCCTTTCCAGGGTGGTTGTGTGTGCCCTGGAAATTGGCCAGAAGAAGGTCACAGAGATTCTGCCATGAATGAATCGACTCTAGTGATTGATTCAACAACCACGATCGAGCGGATCCCTCGAGCACAGTTGAAAGGTGATTTGCCATGACATGCTCTCCTCCTCCTGCTCGAACTGCGGTCGTGTAAATCTGAAAGAATTCAATGGGATTTTGAGACCCATCAAACTTCTCCATGTTTATTAGTCAAAACAGCAATGGCCAGCATACTGATCAGAGTTTAGGCATGAACGCCCGACATTCGATAACAAGATTATGATGCCTCCTTTGCGGGAAAGGATGATTAGCATCTCTAGGTGACTGTACTCGACGATGCCGACAGTCGGTGGACCCAACATGTAATAGGCCTCGTCCATACGAGGGTAATACTCCTATATTCCATCTGCTACTGTAGATTTCTTGCTTGAAGTGGTGATCGATCACCTACTCCGAAAGCTTTCCGATCTTGGGATGCTCGAATTACTCTCCTCCCGCTAGGGTTATGATTTGGAGAATGACGTGACCTGTCACCATGTTGATTTCCGTGAGGTGAGTTATGCGAACGACTAGACACAGTCGCACCTACACGACTCCCAGAGTTGTGTTGATGAGTCTACTCGAGTATGACCATCATGCTTTGGATTCTTCATGTGATCCCTTGAGCAAAGTCGTTGTAGCCCGGTGCTCAAGCAAGCTCTTGATTTGGATTTTCGAGTAAGTCATTTATGCATTGAAGCTCTAGAGCTTCCTCAGATTGGTAATAGACACACCCAGTCAAAAACCTCTAGACAGCCAATCTTCTTCTTCACACAGTCTCAGGATCCTCAATGCCTGAGGCTGGTTGAGGCCTCCTTAATGGAGAGCGATTATTTTAAGGATTTCTCCTATGCTCATCAAAGCACCCACTCGGCTCATCATCGAGGGTCTCCTCACCACTACCATGAGAGGTCGTAGTGTGTGAGCGATGAAGAACACTGCTAGGCCTTCCTCCGAGAGAGTGATCAGTATCTGAGGAAAGGGCAAAAACCTCCCGAACCTGATCTCCACTCACGTCAGACGCCTCCTGGCTTGAGGAGTCATCAAATGACAGAGCCTCACAGTCCAAAATAGGCCTCTCTAGAAAGGGCAATTCTGGGTTATAACCATCCCCGACCGAAGTTGAACCCTGCGAGAATTACAATAGAGAAAGTAATGCAAAAAAGCCTACTCTACTACTACTCTTCCTTAGGTCTGGCCCAGATCGGATCCACCTTTCTTCTCCCTGACGTCCACCTTTATATAGCATGCATGGTGGCAGCAGTTTCTCCTCGCCATAAGATGCCTTAATGCTTCAAATGATAACCGTCCAACAGAAGTTATTAGAGATGTGATAACTCACTCATCATGTGACATTTTCTGCTAAGGTGAAGTTATGTGTACTTATTTCAGAGAATAAATACTTATACTAAATGCCTTGCCAAACAAGCCCACAACGCTATGGGTTGTCGTAGATGGGTCAATCGGAGTATGGCTTAGTCATAGGAGGATCTGCGACCACAAAGTGGTCGTATGATACCTTACGATGATACCGTGGTCGAAGGAGAACTTACGACTATGCCATTGTGGTAGGAGAACTTACAACTATGTCGTGGTCATAGAAGAATTTACGACTATGAAGTGGTCATAGAAAAACTTACAAATATGATGTGGTTGTAGAACATCTTAGAGTAAGGATCGGTTGTTGAAGAACTTATGACTAAGGGGAGGTCGTAGAAGAGCTTATGACTACCCTTTGAAATTTCTCTCTTATATATACGGGGTATATTCGAGGAGTATAATAACGTAATCATATTATTTACAGATAAATAATAATATGAGGATTGGTTATATCCTCATCAGCTATAAATATTGCACACTTTCACTCTCTTTAGTAAAACATGGTTGGTTAAAATGCTAAGTCATAGGAATTTTTAATATTGTTAGTTTTTGAAATGTTGCTTTTAGCAAATAAAAGAACATAAGCCTTTCTTGTTAAACCTTGCATGTATAATTATTGCATGTTGTGTGTTGGCTAGTGGTGCACTGTTGCTTGTGCTCATCCTCGCTCACAAAATCCCTCAGAGCCCGTGGACCAAGGATGCTACACATACTACGATGTCTCAGGAGTTGATGGTAAAGAAGATGGTAGAGATAGATAAATCTCTAGTAATCTAGGTCTCACCCTAGTCTGGCGTATTAAGATAGTGCTTGTGTGCACCAATATTATCCAAGTCATCAGGTATTATCGGTCGCACATAAGTCCTACGATGTCCCATTTTTGCTTTTGCTACCGCTTCCGTATTTATGTAATGTATCCATTTGACTTGATCGGCCTTATTGTAAACTTCACCCGACACTGTCTATTTAAACTATAATGAATGTAATATTAATCTATGGCATAGTTTACATCATGTGTGAAATGATTCAGTGATGTATTCTGTGAGCACTATCTACTCATCCAAGGAATAGTGCAATGGTTTTACAGAGGATTCTAGATTAGCAAAATCCAGGTATGACATTTGACTATGGTTGACTTCAAGTGACCCTACACATCTAAAGACCAAGAAATTATTTTTGGGCACAAGTTCTTCATAACTTGACCCATGTTAGCTGCAACATGCATCATGCAACACATAGGCACTGATCTAGGTCAAACCAAATCATCCTATGGCTTAAAATTTTCAAAATCATCCATTTCTACAAGTTGTTCAGAAATCTATAAATTTACAAATTCTGAATTTTTATTCCTCCAAAATAACAATGATTCATCACATTAAAACTCTGGACTTTTTCATATGATCATTCAATTTTATATATAAATTACGATATAAAAAGTGGGTTTTGATTAAACTCACTTAGGAGTATCTTATTGTCATTATTAGAGTATGCTTAAAATAATAAAAATGTATGACAATATTATTTAAGTGGTATATAAAAAGTAGGAGTATGTACTCTCTATATATATATGTCATTAATAGACCCTAGGCGTTGAGATCACTTGTCATGGTGCATGAACATTTTTCTTAAAAATATGTCTGTAAGCAGACCTTTTGCCAATATAATTGTTTCTATTTCTTCTCACAAATAATTATCGCAATTTTGTTGCAACGAGACAACACCATCACCCCCGTGTAAATAAACAATGCGATTGTGCGTCAACCCCCGGGGCGTTTATTCTAATGGAGGACATTGGAAATGCCAATGTCAAGTTCATACTTAATTTAGTGCCAATGTACGTATATATAGGTGAGTACATACTGATATGTTGTTGTGTTTAAAAACTTACTCTGCGATCAGGGGGGCAAGATAAACTATTTTCTTCTAGATGGGATCTTAGATGTGCACAAGCATGCCAGTATCCCATCTACAGCTAATGCCAAGAAAAAAAAATGCAAAAACAAACCGCCTGTAGACCTAGTTAGGAAGAGCAAGACTCAACAAGTGATCCCTGACCAGCTTCAACCCTACAAATGTGCCTAATGTTGGGCAGAGTATTTAGGGCCATGTTTATTAATTAGAAAATTATTAATAATTTCTAGAGTAATACATGTAATGAATATTTTATGGACTTTCAATATTTTCAACTATGAAGTAACTAATGAACCAAACTAAAAATTCTTCAAATATTTTTAAAATTTAGCTTCGAATTCTGATTACAAAAATCATGTATAAAAATGCTTTAATACAAAAATCATGTATAAAAAAGGCTTAATTAAAGAATTGAAGTACCTATATGTTTTTTTATATAGTATGCCATACTACATGCGTATGTCTTGTGTATACATATGGATTAGATGACAACAAAGTTTAGACTGTACTACATATAGAAAATCCAAGAAAACTCGTGGTGCATAAGTAGTGGATGCTCTTAACTATGCAAATCAAGTTTATCATTAACAGGATAATTTAATGTGCACCCACATTTGTCCTCCATCAAACTTCTTTTAATGATACCACTTCTTCCAAACTATTGTGCATGTAACTATGTGATGTGACCTTATAGATCAAGCTCCCATTTCATGTGATCACTGATTACATTTCCAAGAATAGCAATCCCAATCTGAAAGGGAACCGTAAGAGAGTTTATTTACATTCAGAAGATTACATCATTATTCCATATGCGTACATCTACAATTTTGCCGCTTGATGGCCATGCTCAAAAGGGCTTATTTTGAGTGGTTTTAGCTGAAAGTCACAGTAGCTAGCTGAAAAACACTGTAGCTGATGATAGCTTATTTAGCGTAATTAAATTTAAAAAATTTTAAAAATAGAAAAACATGTTAGCCCGTCACGGACAGTACAAACGAATACGAGAAAAAATAGAACCGACAAAAAAGCTAAAAAAACCAAAAACTAGAAAAAGATGAAATTATTGAGTAGTGAAAAATAAGTCAGAAATCAGAAATCTAAACTGAAATGAGTGAGGCATAAAACTTTTAAACTATTGCAACAAGTCAACACAGCTCCAGCTACCTTCCATATGGTGCGAGGACAACTACATAACTTGCAGTACAATCTATTGGCAGCGATTTTTTTACATGTTCTCTTTTAGCTTCCATTGCACTCTCTCTCTCTCTCTCTCTCTTCTCCCTCTCTCTTCTCTCTCTCATAAGTTGCACAGACACAGCCTAGAAGCCACCTTTTCCAAAGCACCTCACTTCCATCCATCCCTGTCCCCCCTTTTGTCCCTCTTGCCTTCATGTCCACAGCAAGGAATGATCAAATCCCCAATCGCCAACTCCACTAAGCAAAAAAATCAAACTAGTCATAAAAAATATTCTTCTAGGTATAGCTAATTAGCCTCTCAAAAATTCATGCATGCCATAGTAGATCACTCTACACAAGCTTAGTTAGCTGTGTTCATGGATGCATGCACTCAATGTCACGATCAAGTTAGAACCGGCCCTAACCCTAACTATGATCTCATGCTATCTTCTTCAGTGACTGGAAAGACCATGAGCTAGGGTGCGGTGGCGGACCGGATGATGGCGCGGAGGAGCAGCCTGCTGGCGGCAGGCGCCGGGCCGGGGTCGGTGATCAACACGATCACGCCGTGCGCGGCGTGCAGGCTACTCCGGCGGCGGTGCGCGCAGGAGTGCCCCTTCTCGCCGTACTTCTCTCCTCTGGAGCCGCACAAGTTCGTCTCCGTGCACAAGGTCTTCGGCGCCAGCAACGTCTCCAAGATGCTCCTGGTGAGTTCACATCCTTGGCACCCCACAAAGGCTTGGTTGAACTATCAACTTAATTGTGAACTGATTTTTTTGCGAGGAATTTTGAATTTTGAGCTCATCTTATATTGAACTGATTTATTTTTTATGAGATTGGATCTCTCGATCTCTCAGGGCATTTTATTTCCCCTCCTTTGAGTACTTCTAGAGAGTTACAATGTTGAACACTTTGAGTCTTGAACCAGACCTTTGTAAATTCAGAACCCTAAATTCGCTTGATCTATCTCTTTTGAGCTCCATAACTAAAGCTTGTTATTCTTGTACCCTTGTATTTTTTTAACAAGAATAAATGTTAATTTCCAGAAGATATGTCAAGAGAGTACATCTCTATCCACTTTTGTTTAATATCACACCCTGAATATGTCTCCTCATTCTGGATCCATTCATTTCTCTTAAGAAAGGACTAAATAATTCGCTCCCCTCAAAAAAAAATTTCCCCTCTTGAAAAAAACAGTCGTTGGATCTCTAATCCAACAAATCTAAATTTAAATAATTGTTAGAAAGAAAATATACGGATGTAGACACACCCCAACTCCAAAGCTAGCCCCTCTCTCCCCCCATTTTCAGCTCAAAACTAGCTTGGTGCAAGAGATATCATCATACTATATCAGATCATAGTTTTAAATCTCCGGCTATAGCTGCCGCTATAGCCCGCTATAGCTGTTTTAGACAGATGAAGCTATTTGAGTCCATGTATAATTTAGCCGCTATAGCCCGCTATAGCCTCATTTAGCTCCGCTATTAGCTGTTTGAGAAGTCATCCGCTAAACGTCATAACCGGAGATTTAAAACACTGTATCAGATAAGCCTTTTTGCTCATGAGTAAGATCAGTGAGCTCAATTCCTCTTGCAAAGTTGAAACTATATATGTACAATCCTGATATATCTCTGTATGTATGCCTACCTAGTTCATTCGTTCATGGCGTAATTAACAGCATGCATGCTGACCATGGCGAGAACTGCGTGCAGGAGGTGCATGAGAGCCAGCGCGCCGATGCGGCGAACAGCCTGGTCTACGAGGCGAACCTGCGGCTCCGGGACCCCGTCTACGGCAGCATGGGCGCCATACTGACCTTGCAGCAGCAGGTGCAGGCCCTCGAGGCCGAGCTTGCCGCCGTCAGGTCCGAGATCGTCAAGCACAAGTACCAGCCGGCGGCCGCGGCGGCGGTGGCCAACGTTCTCCCCTCGTCGCACGCCTCCCAGCTCCTCGCCGCCTCGGCGGCAGGACGGGGGCTGTCCTCGTCTGCGGCCGCGTCGGTGGGAATGGGGTTTACGGCGACGCTGGCGGCGGCGACGGTAGGGCCTGCTGCTTCGTCGTCGTCGTCGACGGTGTACGCCGCCGCGTCGAGCTCCACGGACTATAGCTCTGTCACGAATGACAATGTTCCCTATTTTGGTTGAGGTCGTAGCAGTAGCTGCTTTAATTGAGAGTTTCTTGAATGTTTTTTGTGCCTCTTTTTCTCTGTAGACCTAGCGAAAATATTGAAATATTATAAGGCCTTTCTTGGAGAGTAATACTTTTGCGAGTTGGTACAATGATCTCTTCAGGCTAGGTTTCAATATACTGCCCTCCGTTCTCAAATCCATATCATTGTAGCTTTCAAATTTTATCATTTTTCAAACTCATTCACTAGTATGGACTATAACATACACCACACCAAGAGCAATAGGTAACCTAATGAATCATTTGAAGGATAATATAGTCTTTTGTATATGTTCTTTAGTTATGCAAAAAACCTAGAATGACATCTATTTAAGAACAGGGAGAATTTATACTTAGGTAATTAGTCAAATTTTACCATTTCAGTACTAGATATGTCTTTGGTACAAAATTCTTGCGTTTCAACCGGGGGCTGAACTTGTAACCAAAGGTCTAAATTTTGAAACTCAAGCCCAGCAGGCCTCCAAATCCAGACAGGCATACAAATTAACAAATCATTGAGAAGGTTGGGGAATTGGAGTGCACGTGCATGTGATACTCCATATGGGATGTGTTTGTTTGACTGCATTTGGATCTCTGCATGGGACTCCTCGCCCAGGTAATAAATAGCAAATAGCGGGTAGTAGCGAATTGACGTTTACACAGCGTATAGCGAGCGATATTGCGAATGATATATATATATTCCAATAGCGAAATCTAATAAACACTCATAATTTTAAGTTACTTATATATACATCGTATGCGAAAAATTTTAAAAATTTCTTAGATGTCAAGTTTAACTAGTTTACTAACTAGTTCAAACAAGTTTAAACTAAATTCAAATTGTAGTTGCCTTTTTTATGATAGTTTGATTGTAGATATATGCTGATTATATATAAATCAGTAAAGTATGTGATTTAAATTCGCTCAAAACTTTGAATTTCAGTATATTTTTTTCAAACTTATACGTTTCATTTGAATTGTTATAGATGCGTATATACCTTAATATTGATATTTTCAAAAAATATACCTGAATTTAGATGGAATTGATGCATTTGAAATCATGGTGCCCGGGCACCATGGTGCCCCATTTC
Organism: Dendrocalamus sinicus; assembly: GCA_036346575.1. Classification (NCBI taxonomy): domain Eukaryota; kingdom Viridiplantae; phylum Streptophyta; class Magnoliopsida; order Poales; family Poaceae; genus Dendrocalamus; species Dendrocalamus sinicus. The sequence goes on along the minus strand of CM070653.1, from coordinate 4,080,522 downwards.
AGCGTCCTATATAGTAAAAATAACGAGTGCTCCTCACACACACATGTACTATTCAGTGGCTAAGCGTAGAATAAGCATGTGCCCCCTAGCGACGTGACCCGAACCCAATCAGCCAATCGCAATCGCACCACCCCCTTTCAGTTGGCCCCACGTGGTAGACTGGAAAAATTACTTGCGGTTATGCCTAAAGTTATTGTCTATATGCAATGAAGTTACCATCCGCTGGGTAAAATTATCATCTACACAATAAAATTATTGTTTCCTGCACAACAAGTTATTATATACAAGACATGAAGCTACTTACAGTTTCATGTGCATTAAAACCGTGCTCTCGGGTCCCATGTGCCGTTTTTTTGGGGATTTACTAGGGTATGGAATCCGAACGGTTTTTAAGCTCACCTGGGAATATCTCTTCGTCTTCCCCCGATTTCGATCTCTCCCCATCTCTCCATCTCTCTCGCGAGAGCGCCTCCCTAACCCGGCGACCTCGCCGCCTCATCATCGGCCGCATGTCCTAATCTGGCATCTTCTCTCACTGCCTCGTCGTTGACTGTATGTCCTAATCCGGTATTTTCTCTCGCGGCCTCATCATCGACCGCACGTCCTAATCCGATATCTTCTCTCGCCGCCTTGTCATCGTCCACACGTCCTAATCTGGTATCTTCTCTCGCCGCCTTGTCATCGACCACGCACCGTCAGTCCGTCAGAAAAGCTCACATCGTGGAGAGGAAGAGGGGCGACAGTTGCTCCAAATACAATAAGGTACGTGTAACATTGTAATACACATTTTGTAAATCACTAGTGGATGTATAGTAAATTTCTTGTTTATAGTTGGTAACTTCGTAGTGTATGGTTGGTAAATTTTAGATCAGTGGTCTTTAACTTTTCTTATTTAGTAGACGGTAACTTCGTAGTGTATTGTCGGTAACTTTTAGATCAATGGACCATAATTTTTCCTATTTAGAAGATGGTAACTTTGTAGTGCATTGTCAGTAACTTGTGTATTGTCGTAATGCTACAGTACTCTTATGAGTTACAACCATGACGCTATTTCGACCATGGCTGCCAAATACGACAAAATCACTCGGTAGCTACAGTACCAATGACTGTTATAGTACTTTCGACTACTATAGTTTGGCTATAGTAACAACGACTGCTATAGTGTTTTTTTGACTTCTACAGTATCTATGACTACTATAGCTACGACCACTCACTGTACCTTCGACTGTGGCTTTGACCACTGCTTCGGCCATGGCTTCGACCACAGCTTTGACTGCTCCTTTGACCACCATTGCTACTCGAACCCTGTCTGATTCTCCTCTGCTACTCGAGCACCGTCCGATGCCCTGAAGCCGCTCGAACGTGGTCCGATACGCCGTTGCTACTCGAACGTTGTTTGATGCTCTGCTGCTACTCGAACATCGTCCGATGCTCCTCTGCTACTCGAACGCCATCTGATCTCCATTGCTACTCAAAGGCCGTCCGACTCTCCGATGCTCCTCGAACACTGTATGATGCTCTGAAGCTACTCGAACGCATTTACTTGAACGTTGTCCGATCTCCGTTGCTACTCTAATGCCATTTGATTCTTTTCTATTCGAACACTGTCCAATGCGTAGCGTGCGCACACATGCTGGATAGCGTGTCTGTGTGTGTATCATAAATTACTAACCTAAACATAGGCTTTCCATCCAGAAATGTGCAAACTGTAGATATGTGTGATGTGTCTCAGACAAAGTTGTTTACTTGCTCCAAGCTGCATATTACAATGCTCAACTGGTCAACAGACTCAACACCAGCAACATGACGACGAGCTATATTTTATAAGCATACAATGGCAAATTGCTTTCTTAAGATGAATCAAACAGAGAATGATTTGTTTATAATACCATATTTGACCTTCCACTTTTTATTGATAACCTAAAACTAAAATGAATAGTATGTGCTAAACAAAGATCTCTTGCCCATCTCCGGTACACAATTCCAATCCTAGTGCAAGCCAAGACAAATGTCCTTTGGTGATCTGAATTGTTCCCAACAGACTCAGGTCAATCACAATATCGACTGCTATATCGCTCGCTATACCATAATAGCGTCCGCAAAATTCCACCCCACTATTTTGGGACTCTACTTCGACTTAGTAGCACCGACCCTCCGCTATCGTAATTGCGGGCGCAATTGTGGCCGCTATAAACACTATTTAGAACGTTGCTCCTCACATGCTTGTCTGTACACATCTCTCAATTCATGGCACAGGAGACAACGAAGATTGTTTAACCAGACTTTGCATCTCTTCCCAAACATGTAAGAACAAAACCAACGGCAGACATGAATGAGTAACAGAGCTGATTTGAACTTTTTATATTTGGCACCAGGGAGTGTTTCCCTACATACAAATAGAATTGGCATAGTTTACAGAATGAAATGAATGATGCACTGTTCAAGTGTTCAGGTACTTCAGAATTATGAGTGGTCAGAATTGAGTACACTTCCACATAAAAATTTCCAGGTATTTTCTTCCAATAATCAGTGGCCCTTGTATTCGTGCGTCCTACAACACCACCAGATGGCTCCAATAATTTGTACCTAGCTCGTCATATAGGCCCTCAGCTCAACTGTAGCTGCTTTCTGAATATTACAATCGCACTATAGCACCAAACGAGTCATGTTTCCGAACAGTTCGGTTCAGAGGCCGCACAAGGGCTTTGGGCGTTCAGAGGTTGTAAATGAGCAGAGTGCTTTCCAGATAGGAACCAAGATTTTCACGGGAGGATGAAATTTCTGCAGGTTAAGCTCTATTGAATTACTAAAAAAATTAATCAATTAAACCATGAATGAAACCGGGTAAATTTTATCTGGAAAACTAGCATGAGTTCCTCTTCACCGCGCAGAAGCAACACCAAGCTCCAGTAACAGGCCGGTCACCGGTGTCACACAGTCGTTCAGCAGTGGCTTTAGAATCTTGCCAATGGGCACAAAACGACGAATGAACTCTTCCTCTAAAAATCATAAAGTTTTAATGTAAACAAACCAAGGGCCGGAACCAAAGCTTCCGGTAATATAGCAGCCTGCTACTCTAGTCACAAAAGAAGTCACCGTGAACATCAACACGGGCCCAAAATAAAAACTTTAATCACTCATTTCTATTACAATATATTTATAAAACCTAGTAAAATTATAATATTATGAAACTACGTTTCGAGACAAATCAACATATATCATTTTCTTGTCTAATCTAAATATTTAAAAAGATATTAATAGCTAAAGTTTGTAATGTTTGACTGCATGTGACCCAAAAAGACTTCCTTTTGTGACTGAACTAAGTATGTTGAAGTCTACGACCACTCCCAGGACCCGTACGACTACCTTGTAGTCACTACGACCACCCACTACAGCCGAACAACCACGTTGAAGAGGCTACGACAACCTCCTGAGTCATTACGACCGCTCTACTGGTTCTCCGACCATGCTAACAATCGTTACGACTACGTTGTGACCTCTCTGATCACGCCTCCTTGCTTCGACCACGTAGTCGTAACTTCAGCAAACGTTACGACCACGTTCACCGCCGCTACTGCACTTCCTTCGATCACGGTCGATCACCGTAGTCGTAACCCGATTACGACCACGCTGTGATACTGTCAACCACGTCGAAGGCTCTGTCGACTGTTGTGATCATAACGCTTTACGACCACGTCTCCCCGCTATGATCGCTTACAACCATGCTTTCTCGCTGTGGTTGTAACACTTATGACCACGTCTTCTGCTCTGTGACCGTGGTCATAACTCCTTTATGACCACATCTTCAGCACCTGCAGACACCTTCGCTCGTTGCCATGGTCGTAACTTTGGTTACGACCACGTCTATGGATACAATGAACTCAATAGACTTCCCAGAGCCAAACCACTCTTCTCTTCTTTATTTCTTGCTCTCTCGATCACACCGATCACTATGATTCTTCTGCGATCACACCAATCGCCTGCGATCACACTGATCACCATTTGCTCTGTGACCACAGCAATCGCCTGCAATCGCACCGGTCACCCTCTGTTCAGCGATCACACCGATCGCCCTCGTGCTCGACACCTCCTCTCGACTACATCGCCTCAACTCGTTGCTTCCTCTTGACTACATTGCTCTGCTTTTATACCAAACTCTTACTGGGACTTGACAACGACACAGACTCAGATACAAAGTCGTACTCAACTACGACCACGCGGAACAGACACGAAAATAGAAACACGACGTGAACTCAAACATGGACTCGACAGCAACGAGTACAACTTCTACGACTAGAAACAAGATTATTCTAACAATCACCTCCTTAATCTTGTTTCTCTTGCTTCATCACACCAATCTTCTCTCTTGCATCCGCTTCTTCCTTTTACTTGCACTCCTGTGCGCTTGAGCCATCACCGCTCTACCGCTTGTGCTTGCTCCATCCTGAGCCTTGCACAATCCGACACTTGCCGCGCCTCGTACCTGGATGGAACCGTTCTTCCTTGTACGCCTGCCTGGGCTGGAGCACTTGCTCCCACAGCCACCTTGGCTTCGCCATTACTTGAGCCTCCCATTCCTCTCTCTTGGATCAAGACTGCCACTTTTCCGTGTACATCTCAGCTAAGCTTGCCTTCAACGCTTCCCGCGTTCCCTTTGCAAATCCACAAAAAGCCAACCTGTGCTCCAAGTCTTCCTCTTAGACTTGTGTACCTCCCACACCTCCCGTGCCATCTCCTTGCCGATGAGCTAATGCATCATCGCATCTGACACCGCCTGGTAGATGAGGGCTAAAGTCGCCTGATTCACCTTATCATCCACCTCCTTGTCCTTCCCCTTTGGATCGACTGCACCTCAGGCTCCCTAGGCGCGCATGTTCGCCTTCATTTTCATTGCCCACACCGGGTAATTGTCGGTCATCAGGAGAGGGTATTGAAGGGAGATTAGCTCACCCTGAGCCTTCGCCTTATCGCCCATGATCTTCAAAACCAAAGTCAACTATCTTTGATACCACTTGTTGACGTCTATGACCACTCCTAGGATCCTTACGACCACCTTGTAGTCACTACGACCACCCACAACAGCTGTACGACCATGTTGAAGAGGCTACGACCACCTCCTGAGTCGTTACGACCACTCTGCTGGTTCTCCGATCACGCTGACAGTCGTTACAACCACGTTGTGACCTCTCCGATCACACCTTGTTGCTCCGACCATGTAGTCGTAACTTTAGCAGAAGTTATGACCACGTTCACGGCCGTTGTGCTGCACTTCCTTCGACCACGGTCGATCACTGTAGTCGTAACCTGATTACAACCACGCTGTGATACTGTTGACCACATCGAAGGCTTTGTCGACTACTGTGGTCATAATGCTTTACGACCACGTCTCCCCGCTGTAATCACTTACGATCACGCTTTCTCATTGTGGTCGTAACACTTACGACCACATCTTCTGCTCTGTAACTGTGGTCGTAACTCCTTTACGACCATGTCTTCAACACCTGCAGACACCCCCACTCATTGCCGTGGCCGTAACTCTGGTTACGACTACGTCTGTGAACACAATGAACTCAATAGACTTCCCAGAGCCAAACCGCTCTTCTCTTCTTTATTTCTTTCTCTCTCGATCACACCGATCACTATGACTCTTCTGTGATTACACCAATCGCTTACGATCACACCGATCGTCCTCTGCTCTGTGATCACACCAATCGCCTGCGATCACACCGATCGCCCTTTGCTCTGTGATCACACCAATTGTCTGCGATCACACCGGTCGCCCTCTGTTCTGCAATCACACTGATCACCCTCGTGCTCGACACCTCCTCTCGACTACATCGCCTCACCTCGTTGCTTCCTCTTGACTACATTATGTTGCTTTTATACCCGACTCTTACTGAGACTCGACAACGACACGGACTCAGATACAAAGTCATACTCGACTACGATCACATGGAATAGACTCGAAAACAGGAACATGACTTGAACTCAGACACAGACTCGGCAACGATGAGTACAACTTCTACGACTAGAAACAAGATTATTCTAACAGAGTATTTCCTAAGCAAGAAGAAAGGGTTGCAGAAAACATAGCATTCTGAAGTAAAACACTTGACTACTTTGTTAGATATTGCATCAGTTGTGTGATTAGTCCCTTATATAGGGTCTTCTTTATTTCCCTATATATGTACATGTACATATTTTGGCCTTTGTCCCATTGCAATTGACAAAGGTTCATTTGCAGCATGGCATCAAAACCATGATTAGGGTTTTCATGCCACCCAAAACCCTAGACCCCCAATACCTCTCGTCACCACTAGGCCACTGGCGTTGCTGCTTCTCGACTACCGCCACCCTCCTAGTTGCCACCTTAGACCCCTCCCGCCACCGCCGCTCACTTTTTGGACCACCACCGCTTGGGAACGCCGAGCTGGACGCCACCACTGCTCCTCCTCTTGCTGCCACCTGGGATCTGGCCTCTCCGACCTCATATTTTGTCACTGCCACTCGAGACGTTGTCGGGTCACCGTCTGCCTTGGCCCCTATCACCGCCACCATTCCTTCTCTATTGCTACCTTCGATCTGGCCCCTAAGGCCTCGGATCAAGCCGCCGACGCCACGAACTTCACTGCCACTTCATCCTCACCTCAAGTGACTATCCACAATGTGAACTCATCTTCTTCCTCACTAGACTTCGTCGTCTCGACTTTGTCCCCAGCTCTAGACGCCAACGCCGCTGCAAGATTGACTCCTTCCTTGTCGAATCTTGCCACCATCACCTCACCATTGAGGAGGCAATGGGGGTGTACTAGACACAACTCCATGCCTATAAGGTGTCGCAGGATGATGAGGCTCATGCTTCCGCCATTCTGATGGGTGGCATTAACATCAACCTCTCTATGGACGTGCTTGAGTAGTCAATCTTAGCTAATGTGGGAGCACCTCCGTGGCCACTAGGAGCCGACAAGCGATGCTATGTACCTCTCGGTTGTGCACCAGGGGTAGTCACTTTAGCAGATGGATGCCACTATGGACGAGTTCTACCAACAGATGTCTACGGAGTGGCATTAGCTTGACTCATAGAGACCGAACATCTGTCGAACCTGTCCCTACTGTGTGCACTAGTGGGCTTACCTAGAGATGGGTTGCCTCTATGACTTCTTAACACGTCTCTGGTCCAAGTTTGAGCCCGCCCATGCTCAGCTACTAACAGTCAGCCTTGTCCGTCCCTAGTGGAGGCCCTAACTTTTGTCTATGTTGAGGAGACTCACCTTCATGTGCTAGGGGTAGGGGTCAACTGCAGTCCACTTCTATCTTGGGTACTCGCGCCCTTGCTCCACCAGCTATTGCTCGTGCTCCTACTCCACTAGCTCCATCGTCCTACACCATTGCCTCAGCCTGCCTAGTGGAGGTTGGCACCACTAAGGGTCTCCACTGTGACTATTGTGACCTTGTTGGGCACACGTCTTAACAGTGTTGTAACAAGAGAAAGGACCGCAAAAGTGGTCGTACTCTAAAGGTTCTTAGTGGCTTTTCCCATCAGGCCTCGCCAGCGCTCCTACGTCGATGCTTACCAAGAGATGCTCACTTTGCTTCAATGCCTTACCGCCTCAACACCTGGGTATGCTGCTCGGTCCTTTGGCTCTACACCACCACCTCCTCCTTCCTCAGGTATGACACTTTGGATCCTAGATTCTGATGATTCTTTTCACATGACATCAGATTTTACTCACATCACTTCTGTGAGTCCTCCTGATGTTCCTCTCACAGTTCAGACTAAATATGGCACCTCTCTTCCTGTTGCAGGACGAGGCACCCTCTCTACTTCTTCCTTTCATGTTCCCATAGTTTCTCATGTTCCTAAACTTATAATAGATCTCATGTCGACCAGTTAGATCATTGATCATGGTTATCATATCATTCTTGAGTCTGACTCTTGTTGCATTCAGGATCATCGCATGGGGCCTCTACTTGGGACTAGTCGAGGCGCCATGATTCTCAGGGCCTTTGGGAGCTCGATTGGTTGCACCTCCCTTCCGCTGCCTCCACCAGCCAATCAGCCCGTACCATCGCCTCCATTACAGCTACTTCTTCCACTACCACTTTTGTCCAGTGGCACCATTAGTTAGGTCACATTGGTTGTTCTCGTCTTTCTTCACTAGTAGGGAGTGGTGTCTTAGGTTCTATTTCTGGTGACACTGCTTTACACTGTACGAGTTGCAAGCTTGACAAGTAGCTATAACTCCCATATCCCTCTAGTGATTATGTGTCTCAGCATCCTTTCGATCTTGTTCACTCTGATGTATGGGGCCCAGCTCCCTTCATTTCGAAATGGGATCATATCTACTATATGATCTTTATTGATGATTATTTGAGATACACTTGGCTCTATCCTATGTCTCATCGCAGTTAGGCCTTCTCTATTTACCAGCAGTTGACCACCATGGTTTGCACTCAGTTATTGTAGGCCATTCGGGTTTTTTGTCCTAACTTTGCTGGAGAATACCTCTCAAGTGCACTTCGCTACTTTCTTGCCTAGCAGGGTACTCTTCCTCAGTACTCCTGCTCTTGTGCTCATACTTAGAATGGTGTCTCTAAGTGTAAACATCATCAACTTCTTGAGATAGCTCATGCTCTTATGCTTACTTCTCATGCTTCACCTCATTTTGGACTAAGGCTATCTCTATGGCTACTTTTCTTATCAACTGTCAGTCTTCTTCTACTCTTCAGAGTTGTGCTCCCGTTGAGTGTCTTACTAGTACGACTCCTCGGTACAATCACCTCTGTTGTTTTGGTTGTGTATGTTACATTCTTCTTTCACCTCGTGAGCGCACTAAGCAGACTGCTCGGTCGGTTGAGTGTGCTTTTCTTGGCTATAATATTGAGGATAAGGGTTATCACTGTTATGAACCTATTGTTTGCAGGATGAGGATCTCTCATGACGTCACTTTTGATGAGTCTCGTCCTTCTACCACTAGTTCCACTTCCCTTGAGTTGATTTCCTTTTTTATTTTTCCTGACTCTTCGATTCCTCTTGCCTCTGTCTCATTTCAGTCGCCACAGTCATCCTTGTCTCCTCTAGTTTCCATGTCTCCTCTAGAGGCTCCTACCACCTGTTCTATTGAGATCTCCCCTTTGAGGCCTACTACTCCTCCATTTGAGGCCTCTTCTTCTCCTTCCACTCTTTCGTCCTTGCTAGGTCCTACTCTAGCATCTCCTCCTAGATACGATATTCGTGATCGTCATACTATTAGGCCTCCTGAGTGTCACAGCTTCATAGTTGCTCTTCTTGCTGAGCTTACAACTTACCATGAGGCTGCTGCTCACCAGGAGTGGTAGCACGTGATGGCTGCGGAGATTATTGCTTTGGAGCATACTAGCACATGGGACCTTGTCCATTTACCTATGCATGTCACTCCTATCATGTGCAAATAGGTGCACAAGATCAAGACCCACTCGGATGGTTCTCTTAAGCACTACAAGGTTCATCTTGTGGCACACGGATTTCAACAGGAGTATAGTCATGACTATGATGAGACCTTTGCTCCTGTTACTTATATGATCACTGTTCACACTCACCTTGTCATGGAATCTGTTTGTCAATAGTTGTAGGATCGTAAGGGCCTTCTCACCCCAAGAGCTAGCCAATGAGGTGAGAGACTCCCCCACTTTTAAATTAGGTCCTTTGCCCTTCCACAACCAATGTGGGACTATTCCAACAATCTCCCCCTTCACACATTGGTGTCCCTCAGCCCTCCACCGCCCCTTCACCGTACACCGACGGTCCCTCAGGGTCCCTTCACCGTACACCGACGGTCCCTTGGGGTCACAGTCCATCAGGCATTCACACACTAGTGTCCATTGGGCCAGAAATGTTAGAACCGGGCTCTGATACCACTTGTAGGATCGTAAGGGCCTTCTCACCCCAAGAGCTAGCCAATGAGGTGAGGGACTCCCCCACTTTTAAATTAGGTCCTTTGCCCTTCCACAACCAATGTGGGACTATTCCAACAGTAGTCTATCTCTTAGCTGGACATTAAGAATGTCTTTCTCAATGGCGGGCTACATGAGGAGGTCTACATGCAGCCACCTCCTAGGTGTTATGTCCTTTACAGCATGGTTTGTCGTCTTTGCCACTCTCTATATGGATTTAAGCAAGCTCCTCGTACTTGGTTTGAGCACTTCTCTTCCATTGTCATTGCTGTCAGCTTCTCCATGGTGATCATGACCCTGCTCTCTTTGTCCACACTTGAGGATCCTACTCGCTACCGCCATCTTGTTAGGAGCCTCGTCTACCTTAACATCACTTGACCTGACATTTCTCACCTAGTTCACATTCTGAGTTAGTTTGTCTCTGCTCCTACTCATCTCCACTTTAGTCACCTTCTGTGTTCTTCGATACATTCTCGGGACCATCACTCAACACCTTTTCTTTTCTCATTCCAGCTCTCTATAGCTTCAGGCGTACTTTAATACATGGGTTAGTGATCATTCTGATTGTCGATCTCTTTCTGCCTATTGTGTTTTCCCTGGTTCCTCTCTGCTTGCTTGGAAGACCAAGAAGCATATGGTTGTTTCTCATTCGAGTGTTGAGGCAGAGTTGAGGGCTATGGCATCGTTGACAACTAAGATCACTTGGCTACAGTGGCTACTTAAGTATTTCGGTGTTTCTATCTTTGCACTAAATTCTCTCTTATTGGACAACACCAACATGATCAATATTACTCAAGATCCAGCAAAACATGAGCTAACCAACATATCAGTGCTAATTCTTCCTACATGAGATCGCATGTGTAGGAGCAGGTTTTCACTCTCCAGTATATGTTTTCGGAGCTTCAGTTAGCATATTTCTTCACCAAGGCACATACTTGAGCTCATAACAGCTTCCTACCCCTCCAAACTCGGTGTTGTTGATCTACCATGAGTTTGAGAGGGTGTTTGATATTGCATTAGCTGTGTGACTAGTCTCTTGTATAGGGTCTTCTTTGCTTATTTCCCTACACATATGCATGTACATATTTTGGCCTTTGGCCCACTGCAATTGACAAAGGTCCATTTGCAACACACTTGAGCAATGTTGTCTACGATTTAGTTCACTTGTAATACATTATAATCTTGTCCTTTTTCTGAGAGTAAAGCTACATAGTACTTCAAGCCTTGCAAGTTCATACTGCATAACCAAAATATGGTAAGTGTTTAACTCAATAACTTGATCTAATGCCAACACATGCACAGTCTTATCCATCAAGAGTTGAGTTCTACTCATAGGCACAAGCTTTAATACTCCACAATGCTACAACATTCTCCTAATAAAGGGAACTGTTGAGCCTACAACATATTATATATCTGCATATCATTTATCATCGTGATCTAGAGTAACCAGTGAATAGTAAATGCATTGTTGTCCTTTCTCTTGTTTTGGTCAAAAGAAAAAGAAATTGACTTCTATAACATGAAGACTGTTCAAAAGGGAATTGCTGGCCAATGAAACCATATGTGGCTTTATCTGCTACTCTACTAGGTAAGCAGGTATGTCCAGTGGCGGACTCACCTGTGGGTCAAGGGGGCTGGTGGTGCCCGCCCTACCTTCAGCCAGAGAGTGGGCACCCCTTTAGCCCCCCGCCCTAGCTCCGGTTGGGGCGCCATGCTACTGCCAGAGGCTAGAGCTCATTGTCGGCAGGGTCGGCTGTCGGCATTTGGCGAGAAGAAGTGAACAGAATAGCTGAAGGCACTTCAGCTTGGAAAAATTGCTCCCTTGCCCCCAAAGTTTAATGGCGTTTGCTCATTTGCCCCATGATGTCTCACTGACATGCGGGTCCAGGGCCCATATGTCAGTGAGACATCATGGGGCAAATGAGCAAACGCCATTAAACTTTGGGGCACATGAGCAAATCCCCCCTTCAGCTTGGAGTTGCCCTGAACTCATGTTGGGTCAAGTGGCCAACCCTTAACCATGCAACACAAAACATTACAGTAGCAAGCAAGCTAACAAAGCCCAGCACCAAATAATGAGGCCCACATGTAGCCAAGCAACTGAACTAGAAGTCTAGAACCAATCCTTGGCTTCTAGGGGGTGGTGGGCGGCTTAGAAGCGGTTGGGCAGTCGGGCTGAAGGTTGAAGTAGGTGGCACTAGGCGGTGTTGCGATGCCGCGGTGGGCAGGTAGGGGTGGGGCGCTGACCGCCAAGACCGACCAGGCATAGCCGACTAGGCGGCAGGCACCTAGGTGGCACCAGCCACCAGATCTGGAGAGGGATCAGCCGCGTCGCCGCCCTGGAGGAGAGAGGGGATCTACGCTGCGCCGACCTAGAGAACTCTACTGCCACGTTGAGCCACTGAGGGAGCCAGGGGCAGGGAGGATCGTTAGAGGAAGGGGGACTGGACGGAACGGAGGGTCGGAGACTCGGAGGGAGGCCCACCGGTTGCCGGAGCGGTCGAACCACCGCGTGGGCCGCCTGGCACCTGCCATCGCTGCCAAGTGCCTACCGGCTGCTGATCTGTTGACTGTTGGGTGTAGTGGAGTCTAAGAGAGAGAGACGTGGAGTGGTCACCACTAACTCAAGTACTCAAGTGGTGTGGTGAACAGCATAACAGGTGAACTGGTGTAGTGATGTAAGTGGTCAAGGACTTGGGCTCTTGGCCAACTGGGTGATCACAGATCAGATCATTGATCAAAGATTCAAAGGCACTAGTGTCTGGTCCGGCCGTAAGGTAATAGAACATTGATATAATTTTCAATTTACGCAATCATGATTGATTTAGTATTTTAGTTTCATCTATTATCATTTATCGATTCCTAGAGTTGCAAGAAATGGAGAAACAAACATTGAATTAATATTTTTTTATACAAAACAAATAGTACTCCTCATACTGATGAGAGTCGGGTAAAGAAAGCTCGGGTGGATTTTAGTCCGAATGAAATCATAGCTAACTCGGCAAATTGCTCCTCATACTATTCACAATCGCAATTCTGATTTCATTACTAAGTTTGCTCATTTTTATATACAAATAGTGGCTTACATATATTTATGGGCTTTGGGAGGCACATTACCTATTACCGAGATACCATCTTTGTTGAATTTTGCATTTTTACTATATTCATGTTCTAATTATGTATGATTCTAGATTGGAAAAGGTACTTCGATTTATATTCAGTTCGTTTATCTTTTATTGGTTATATCCCAATAGCCCTCTCAAATTTGGTTCTGGGTCCACCACTGGATATGTCCCCAAGATATTTGGGTCAGTTGATGCTTGAATAATTGGTGGTGAATGCATTCAACAGCTGCAGTGGTCATTCTAGTTTTGACTACCTAAAGATGTGAGGAGGGAGGGGGCATCCTACAGCAAGCAGTAACATAACCAACTAGTGTCCACTAATTATGCAGGTGTCAGTGGGAATATACAAATAGATGGAGACAAGAAAGACTAACAGTACGAGAGTAATGCGAAGAATGGTTAATGATTTCAGATCAGGATGCTGGTATACCTCCAAAATATATTTCTAGCTGAACCCCAAAATCTGGCATTTTCACTACCGACTCTGAACACAATGAAACAGGGAAACGCAATTAGAAACACACAGTTCATATTCATGTGTAAGTTCTCGGTATGGAGGTCAGGAAAAAAATGGATATGCTACATTGATGGATATCCTACCATGTCCAAAATATGCAGAAGGGCCATACAACGACATATTTGAGGAAGGATTCACCTTTCTTCGCAGGTTTGTATTGCAAATATTTGGCGACCAGAATTCCAAAGGTAATACTTACTCCACAATGACCCAAGGCACAACCTCTCCTGCAAATTGAAGCAGGTCAATACCAAGGTTCTGGGATTCAAAAGGCTAAAAATTTCGGTGGCCACCGAATTGGACGAATTTCGGAAATTTCGGACCGGTTTTCAGCTACGTTGACCAGTCAAACATTTCGTATTTAACCGAATTTTGACCAAATTTTGACAAATTTAGTCCAAAATTTTGAAAAAGCAGGAAATTTGTCCGGATAGTATCCGGTTCAATCTTTCTCGGGCCTGTCCGAAATGGACGAATTTCGGTGAAATTCGGTCCTTTCGGGACGAATCCCAGATCCCTGGTCAATACCAATATACATAGCAGTCATGACAAAGTTATAAACAAAAAGTTAATGCCTTTTATCATATATGAATCTAGGGTGCAAATAACCTCATCGAAAGGATGGGCAACTAAGCCATGAAAAATTAAAGTGTTAATGAAGAATCTGATAAATTTCATCATTTTCAACCTACAGTTATACGAACATGAAATGCACAACTGTTCTAAATAAGCAAAACATGTGAACATGGATGGTTCTATAAAAACATAATAGACATCTTCCAGCTTTGTCTACAATTTGATGAACTTAACCCTTAGATAAGCAGCAACCAGGGAATGTTAGCTAGACTACTCTTAAAATATCAGATAAATTTCCTCATTAACACAACCGCCTATTGATATCTGATCTGGTGGTGATTTACAAGAGAAGTAGTGCACCTTTGCCAGAAATGATTGGCAGATATTTGCAGGAAGGAAAACGACGCCGAAGTAACCCGGGATGTGCTCTTCTTAACAAAGATATCATGGTTATCAAGTCCCTTGTCACAATGATGCTTGTAAGTATACATGCCACTGGATGCTTCTCCTTTCTGTTCTTGTTCCATCGTCTCGCTAGATGAAACAACAACTGCTGCATTAGGCACCAAGGAAACAAGGCGGAATCAGAAATCGACCACGATCAGGGCTGAATTATGAACCGGAAATAGGCCACGACAAGAAATATGGACCAGATTACAAAGATTTAGTCCATCCTAAAGCATGCCTCCACAAACTGCATTTGGAAACAAGAACCTGTATCAACAAAATCATATAAGCACCCATAGCGAAAACTCCCTTATAGCTTGATCTCTAATTTCTGCATCAAAACTTGTCGATTGGTTTCCGAAACCTAGGAACGGCAATAATATCACTGAGATTAAGTTCAACACGACGTTTCCTCGTGCGGTGTTACTAGCTCCAGTCAGTCATAATATATCGACTCATTAGATGTGCATCATAACAAACACTACCCGTCATTTCACACACAGAAACATCTACACATGAACGCAATAATCTTACGTTAGGAAGCGATTCATCATCTGTGCTTCCATCCCCCATTCATACAAGCGTAGGTCTGCAC
The DNA here is from genome assembly GCA_036346575.1 of Dendrocalamus sinicus. Taxonomy (NCBI): domain Eukaryota; kingdom Viridiplantae; phylum Streptophyta; class Magnoliopsida; order Poales; family Poaceae; genus Dendrocalamus; species Dendrocalamus sinicus. The sequence goes on along the minus strand of CM070653.1, from coordinate 4,065,329 downwards.
AACTGATACCTCATACCTGTGACCGAGCCGGGGCACCAGCACACGGCGGAGTCAGAAGCAGGGGCGGAGCTAGGATCCACACAAAGGGGGGGCCGACCCGCCAAGGCGCCGGCGTCATAGGTCCTGGGCGCCGTGTGTCGGCAAAATTAGACATACACATATATAATTAAACATACGCATATATATTGTCATATAAATTCAATCATAACACATATGGCAAAATAATGTAGCATACGTCTAGCATACTGAAAAGACTCTCTCAGTGGTCGCTGTTGATACTGGAAGAGTTATGACTAATCTTAGCAATCTATCGACCATTGGATAAATAGAATTTTTACCTAATCTCACTAGTCCCTTTGTTAGATCAGCAAGTGATGGCAATGTACTTAGCTCTAGATGGTTGCATACATCAAGTTGAAAATATGGTAGTTGACACTCCAATTGAGCTTGATCTTGACTTGAAAAATCAGCGGGATAGTACTTTTCCACCAGAGTATTTATCTTTGAAATGTCAAAGCCATCTTTTCTTAGATCTAGTGAGGCACAAAGTGATAGAAGCTCTGTTGCTTGAGAACTGAATCGATCTTCTAACTCAATCAATTGTTGGTCGACCGCAACATTAAACACATCTATTTTATAATGGTGAAGAGTGGTGGTATTATCATTTTTGTTCCGAGATTTGGTCACATCCACACACCTACAAATTGTGACATGTAGTTAAATAAGTTAGATATGTACCATAAGAATAAAAAAAATATGTATTTGTGCTCATATTAAAAAACTGAAGGTAAGATAATAACTTACTTGCGATTTAAATCCGAAATCTCAATCTCGTGCTTGTCACAAAAGGCTTTCACCTCCTCAAGAAGTGGTTCCCATCCATCATTTCTCAAGTCACTAAGCAATGATTTTGTGTTAGAAATGCAGGGGCCTAATTGACTAATTGACTGTGATGAAGGGTGATTAAGGGGTCCTATTAATGCATTTGGTGGACCATTGGGGGGGGGCCAGGCCCCTGCCCGCCCCCCCTTGTCTCCGCCCCTGGTCAGAAGAGGGCAGCCGAGGACGCGTCGACGCCGGCGAGGACAGACGAGGTCCCGACTCCTGATGACGCGTCTGCACCGGCAAGCCGCACGGCGGCGCCGGGAAGTGAGAGGGTGGGGCTGCGTTCTCCACGGGCGAAGGGAGGAGGCGGGGTGGCGAGGAGGAAGCACGCGGTGCGAGGGAATTTTTTTTACATAATTCTTTTTTATTTAGAAATATAAAACTATACCTATATTTTATTTTTTTTTAAAAAAAGTAACAACCTGTCGCCTAACCGTTAGGCAACTGAATCCTGCCGCGCCAACGGCTGAGCAGTACGCAAACAATTACCTAACCGTTGGGCAACATGAATGCAATCATCCAACGGTTAGAGGATAGGTGCTGTCACCCAGTCATCAATCACTAATCTCCAACTATTGTTCACTTCGACAATTTACTAATCTTCAACCATGATGTTTAGATCATGATGTTTCGACCATGTTATATCGACCGCGTTAGTTCAACCTCGTTGTACTCTTCAACTACTCACTAATCTTCGACCATGTTGTGTCAACCACGTTTTTTAACGACATTGTGTCGACCACGTTGGTTCGACCATGTACCTGTCATCCGATCGTTGGACGATTGCATCCCTGTCGCCCAATGGTATAGCTATTGTGTGTCTATCGCTCGACCGTTGGGCGACAAGGTGCAGTCGCCCAATAGTCAGGTTATAGGTGGTTACTTTTGTAAAAAAAAATAAAAATATAGATATAATTTTATGTTTTCAAATAAAAAGGATTATTTAAAAATCTCGGTGCGAGGTGGGTTGCAGAGTCAGGATTAGCTGTTGGGTTGGGCTTCTTCGTGTGGAAATGGTTAGCGGAGGTGAGCAGCGGCTGGTTGGGCTTTAGCCTAAGGGACTTCTAGGCACGATGGGCTCACTTTGGGCCGTACACTGGGCTTTACAAGAACCCATTTCAAACAATTTGTATTTCTCCTCCTTTTTTGAATGGGCTTTTGTTGTACAATGAGCCAGACCTCCATTTTGCGTTCCTATAGAAGCGCCCTTTTTCCTTTTCTACAGTATCGGCTTGTTATTTTTGAGAGCTGTTTCCATGTTTTCTCAACAGTGATTGTATAATTTTTAAAGTACGATAAATAGTAAATATATGTTATTTACTTTTTTATTTGTTTTGAGATTAGTGCTACTCTTGTTGGAGATCAAAGGAAGTTTTTTTTTCACTTTTGGGTATTCATTTTTTTAGAAGTTTGTAGATTTATTTGGAGGCAACAATGAACGTGAATGTCATGTGGTCGCAGAACATGTCTTAGGAAACGTGTTTTCCAAAATAACATGACACATTTTCTGTTAGGAGAGGGGCTTTTTTTTTGAACGGAGAGTTGGAGGGTTTTGAGTGTGTTCTGGTGTAGATCTACATATGTTGGGGTTTTAGCAATATCTAGTAATAAGAATAGTTATTGAACGCTCAGTTAAGAAATCATGTAATAGATGAACAGGAGATTGTTATCAGAATGGTGCAGTTATATATGTTATAAAAATAGAGAATTATGCAATAATATAATTACCCTAATTAGCTTACAATGACTACTAAAACAAACTCACATGCCTGAAATAATTGCTTATCTCTGCATTAGTTCAAAAGATACTGATTTAAATTAAGAAACTATCAAAGTTCATATTGTATAAAAACAAATGACAACCAAGCAGCAAAATAAAAGAAAATGTTCGCAACTTTTGGCTAATTATCAACAAATATCCTACATGCATGGTTTGTGTGAATTCAAGAGCCTGTTTCTTTAACCCTGAATGAATGAGCAACACATGTACTTCTCAAAACTGAGGCACATGTTGATTACATTTCAGAACAGAGCAATAATTTGTATATATTATTTCTTTCCAGAAAGTAAAAACAAGTACTACTACTGCTACAAAGACATAGTACCCTAACCAGCACCCTAACCCCCAATTATGAGCCATAAATGAACAAAAACATCCTAGTCTGCAAAACACCAATGTTTTATTCCTACTACTCAATCTCTTGCAGCAGGGCCAATCATTGACTAATACTAAAATCCCCAAATATCATTGGCTCCTTAGCTGTCTTTTGGAAGTAAACAAACACAAACTAATCAAGGCAGTAATAAGATAGACACATGGAAATTTGTGCATGATTTGACATGCAGCTTAATTCGTGCAGTATGTACAGTTGTTTTCTCTGCCCCATAAGTAGCTTCTTGTGGGTACTTATCCAGGGGCTCACGCAAATCTATTATATTCAAATCAAAGTTTGCATGAGCTTTAAGCAAACAATATATGTATTCTCTTCCATTTACTACTGATGCATGCACCAAGGACAAAATTGTGCCAAATTATCTAAAAATTGATGGTTTTGATATGTCAGATTCAGCAAGATGGTTCTACATATATACAGAGAGGAAAATAGCTGTCCACATGCATACAACGGTCCCATACTGAAATTTTAACAGGTACTCTGAAAAATACGTATGAACTTCTGCTGAACATTTAACTGTTTTTGTGCCTCCAAATTCAGAGACATCAACTGCAACATTGACATTTACAGCCTTGGCAACTTTGCAGCTACATGCATTAGCTCATTATATATGTGTGGATGTGTGAGGGAGTTCTCATTCTGTTGAGTAGTCAGTAGATCGGAGCAATACTGAAGCTATCATATCTTTTCGACAGACTACTGTATAGGAGTATTAGTATTTTGAATCATGTCAGGGTAAGGGAGACTTGTAGTTTCGTGCACAAGATTCCCTCTCCAATTAGAACACCAATTATTGGTGATTGATATGAGAAGACTACTCTATTGTGACCATTCAACAACTGTGGCTGTCATGTCTGAACTGATTTTATTTGTTGCATAGGCAAATAAGTGGATATTACTGTTTTTGGGATCATTTTCAGAAATTCTATCACCAAATGAGCACAATACTTTTCGTTTTCAACGACATAGAATATATGTTTGCACCAATAACCAATTATGCGACAATACTGGGAATATTTGGATGACATTGACACCCAAAGTGCAAAATTCTCTAGCAGAGAACAAGCAAGGCTTTCATGTAAAACAGGAAAACAAAATGCTTTTAGTAGGCACTCTCGAGTGCTACTATAAAGTATAATATTCACAAATGGTAGATGATATTTGTGTTAAGGAAAAGTATTAGTCAGTGCTTAAAAATATCTTTTTTAACATGGTGTGGTCACTGACATGTTGTGTCATTTTTGTTTTGCGTATTTAGTTTGTAATTTTCCTCTGGTTGGATGTTTTGAGGGTATCAATCAAATGCATTCAGTAGTACTGGTACAGAAGGCGAAGCTTGAAGGGGGAGGCCATCAAGTACAGAGTTAGAATAAACACTAAACTATGCTCCAGCAGTAGCTGGCTTTACTTAAAAATGTTGCTTGCTAGGGTGTCTTTTTGTCAAGGCGTTCCTTATAAAATTTAAGAAAGAAACCATTAATCATTCATGATCTAATGATGTATGTCTCCCACTATTAGTTAGCAAATGATGATTGGAAACTATGGCATGATCTCAATTTTGTTTTGCTAAGCCTAGTTGGTGTAATATGAACTTAGTGACTCTCATAGTCATTAGAGTGAAGCTTTATAGTATCATTGAGGGAAAAATTTCGAGAATCATTCACTTCCCTCTGATTGCCAGCATTGATCCAAGACTAGTTAACTACGACTTCATTTCTAATCTAACCTCCTAGCTTGCATTGGTATGTGAGAACAAGCTTGCTTCCATGGATTAATTGGAGTAACCACTGGGATTGATGGACATATTGCCAGTAGTTTGACCATTGAAGGATGGACCAATTAAAGACTACATACAAATAGCTCTATACACAAGTTGGCACTATTTTTCTTTCTTTTGAGAAAAAAACTAGGTGCATGCCCATCTTCATCTGCTCTCTTCCTCCTCCTTGAGCTAATCAAACACTCCTCCACAAATAAAAAAATAGAGAAAGAAACAACATAATAGAACAAGGAGAACAAAAGCAATGGCTCGAACAAGAAACAATTCACAACCCACCCTGTCCTTGTCCATCATATATATATTTAGGAAGGGGAAAACATTACATGGATGTACACTTACAAAAAAACGAAAAAAAAAACATGCACATTAACCATGCACACAAGGGAGAAAATGACACTCAAGCAAAACACCATGCTGGTGGCACTACATCAACCCCCTTAATTCCATGAAACCAAAAAAGAACAAAAATTAGTCCCCTGTTCAAGTGTACTCGGCAATGCACTCAAGGTGTGGCCTCCACGCGGCTGTCCGGCTGCCGGTGCTCATGCGCCGCCAGTGCAATGACCTCTTCTCCAACAGCACGTTGCCCAAGTGACGACGACGGCCATTGTCATGATCTGATGGCACCTTGCTCTTGAGATGGCTCTTGCCGTGGCAGCTCGCCGTCGTCGGCGTCTTCTGGCCGGTACCGTGCGAGGCTGTTGAGCTCTTCTTTTTCTTCTCCGGCACCGACGACGCCGGGATGAGGAAGTATATCACGCCGCGCTCCAGCTCGGATTCCGGGGAGACGATGAGTATGCTTCGCACGACGCCCTGAGAGCACGGCTTGCTCAGCACGTGGTTCGGGTTGGCGGCGAGGATCTCGCCGGCAGCGACCGGCCGGCCGTACTCCTCGATCCGGCCGTTGAGGTGGACAATCCTGATCAAGTCCAGCGCACCGCAGGGAAGGACGCAAGCTAGGCAACATCTGAGGCTATTGCCCATTCTCTCTCTCTCTCTCTAGCTTTCCTACCCCTCTTGAGGATTCTCTCACTCTCTGTATTTCCTTCCCCCTCTTCACAATGTAGCGTGACCAATGCTTATATAGTGGCCATGCCTAGAATGATAGCTAGAGTTGCTACATGTTGAAGCTAGGTATAGCAGGCTTATTTGGTCATGGTCTCTTTGCATTGCTTGGAGGGCAAAAGAGGCCAAGGAAAAAAAGAAAGATAATTAATGTGCATGGTTTGGTGTGGAAATATTGGTGATGTCTAGGGAGCACTCGATTGTTTTTTTTTTTTTGTGATTTAGAGCACTCAGCTTTTTTGAGAGGTGCATACATAGGAGATGGGGATTCGAGTACTTTTTATGATTTGAAGCACTCACATTTTTGGAGGTGGTGCATACATGGGAGAAAAGGGGATTCGAATATTTTTTATGATTTGGAGCACTCACATTTTTGGAGGTGGTGCATACATGGGAGAAAAGGGGATTCAAGTGTTTTTTATGATTCGGAACATTTATATTTTTTTTGAAGAGAGTACATACATAAAAGAAAAATATGAGTGCTCTCAGTCTAAAAAAACACCCGATTACTGTTTAGCACTTCTCAGAAATATTTTAGGGCTAAGGGGTATCAAAAGATGGTCTCTCATGTGCTTGCTAATTAGCTTTATCTAAAGTACTCATCTAAGGACAATTAAGGGCACTTCAACTACAACCCCCATGTTCACTAGAATTTATGGGTGCAAATTTTTTTTCTCTGGCTCTTCTCTCCTATTGCCTCAATTATTAATTCCCACAGCACACTCATGCACATTCACGGTCACGCTGCTTTGCTGTACTTTGGTTGTGCACAATCAATGGTTACATTACATCCATGTGTAGGTAGACCAGCCAGTGTAGTTGGATTTTGATTTGCTTTTAAGGTATGAGTTTTGCATAGCCTATTTAGTATATTTTAGAAAGATAGTGTGTCACTGTGCCTTGCATTACGAAAACAAAACTACGTAAATTCTAGATTAATGTAAGGCTAGAGAAGTGGAGTAGTGGACTACTATAAATTAAAATTTGTATGAAGTTCTTCAAGAGCTAGCGTTGAAGCACTTATTCAAATTTTGATGTATGCAATTCAGCCGGCCCTAGATTTACGAAAAGGAGGTATTTTTCATGGATTGTATGCTGTATGAAAGTGAAAATGCAACCGCCACTACCACCCGAAAAGAACAACTCCGCACAATGCATCGTACATCGCTTATTGGAAAATGAATTCGTCGTACATCTTAGTAGGAATAAAGAGCACCTCAAAGTTGCAAAATTGCAGGAGAAGACGCTTTTTTTCATCATATGGCAGGGCAATGTGAAGTACTCCTGTTAAATATGGTTAACCTAGAATCTACATTAAAAGGGGCGTCAGATCATAGAGTACTACTAGCTAGTCCTTCAAGCTTGTATATCTCTTTATAATTTATTCTCTCTTTTTGAAAATTTGTTTATAGTCTATTCTTGAACATCAACGAAATAAACTGCTAGGTAGTGAAAACAATTGAATTAATAGTTCAAAAAACCATTAATTTGTTACGCACATATAATTTTGAATGAAAAGTACCTGAGTGAGAAATATAGAGTTTCTAATGTTAAGATTTGTTTAAAACTAACATCCTTAATTCAGACCAAGGTTTACATCATTCGGAGCAGGCAAAAATTAGAGTTTCACTCATAGATTTTGATTTGGAGATCACATATAACATGAATTATTTGGGGTAACTTCAACCTAAAGGATAATAGTTCATGATTGAAAATGATTCCAAGATAACACCTTCAAACAACAAATACTGTAGCTCTTTTCCAGGAGAAAAGATTGTAGGTTTTCCTTGTGTCTACCTTGATGCACTCAACAACAACTGACCCAAACCATATAAATTTATTTTCTTATATCACCACACAAATGCTCTCCACTAGAAAATTAATATATGGAGATCGATCTCTTTATCATCTACCCCCAAAAATTAAATCTATTTTCAAAATTATTCAGAAGTAGAAAACGGTAAGTGTGGGTAGCCAACTAGCCATGACCAATTTCTTTCAGTACATTTTTTTTCACTGTCTAGCTACCTACAGCACCGAACCATGATAGCTCAAGCAACAATCGATTAGATCTCAATTATGGCCGTAACCTAGAGAAATTATTGGGCCCTAGCGAAGGAATTGTATATCATGGCCATTGGGCGCTGTACTATGCGTGTGATTTGTGCTAATTAGTTTTACTAAATTACAGGCCAAGTTGTTGTAAAAAAATTATCATTTGCAACTTTGGCCAATAAGAATAGACCCCTGCTTCCTGCACCACTCTCGAGCAATTTAGGGGGACGACCAAACCCCACCACCACAAGGTCCACAACCCTCCCCCCTACACCGTGTCCTCCCTCACCGCCACTGTTGCCAATGCAGTGGCTGCGGCAAGGCTCCCGCTGCTCCGTCTCCTCCTCCTCCCGTCCCCTCTCCTTCCCCCAGATCTAGGGTTTTCTCCCCTAAATTCATTCCTCGGTGATCTCTCCTTCTATGCGTCAGTGGCAGCAGTGATGCGGGTGTGGATGGTATGGCGCGAGAGGCATGACGTAAGTGCAAGTGGCATTGTGTGGCGTGGCGCAAGCAGCGTGGCATTCGTCACTACCCTATCATACGTGGTGTTTTCTTAGGTGTTTATAGGGGGACTATTCTCTACCTGTGGTGTATTCCCTTTGGAGGGTTTGTATTCTCTCCTTCTTTGAATGAATGACAGGGCTCCTATCCTTGGTTAAAAAAAACTTTGGTTAATGCATTAGCTAGCTACTAGGGGCTTTAGGTGCAACCGTACGTGATGCACCTAGATTAGATTGCATTACGCGGCCGAATTATTAATAATGCATTTCTCGGGTTGGATACGTATATACGTGTGTATGTACACGCTTGATTTTTTTTGTCACTTCTAGCGTGGTTTATGAGCTGCTAATTGGTGCTTAAAAACGCTATTCAAGGAGGAAGAGTACAATACAAACTTATTAGAGTGTGAATATTCCCTCAAAAAGCTTGATTCTAGTGCAAAATATCAATACGTAGAATCCGAACAGTAATCGTGTAGATTGGTGCCGGAACGTCGAATTGACGTGCAATCCAACAGGTAAAATACATATCATCCGTTGAATATGGGTTTTGTCGTCCGTGAATCATTTTCAGATTTAATCTTATAAACTCCTAGCACGGCAGCTACGTCTTTCTGATATGCTCTGTTACCATTCATCTCTCTTTGCTCTGAAAAACAAAATCAAAAAGTCCTTTTTTTTAACGGTATGGTTAAATGTGAGCATTTTAACTTGGGAGATCCTTGAACTTGCAGGACATGAATGATTGGCACTAGCCGGAAAGTGCCGAGACACGGTGACATTTCAGCACCAAATCCGGGCCGGATTGGATCGAATTTCATATACAATTAACCACATCGATCCAATGCAAGTCGCAGCAGTTGCACAGCTGGTTAATTATATTAAGCTATTGTGATCGATCATCCCAGTGCTGTAGATCTGTCATTAGTTTACTAATTATTCTGCTTTTGCCGTGATCTTTCTCGTGATATCAATGCACACACTTCAAGATCAAGATGATCGACTACTTGATACAGTATGTTAATTTGAGGTAAATATCTAGTATATCCGAAGATTTTATCTTGCATGTGCGACTAGGGACAAGCGGGCGAACAACATACCATCACGGTTCTACCACTAAGAAGAACAATTTGGTCCTGTGATTTATCGGGTTGCTGAGTATTAAGGATTACCATGATAACCTAATTAACCGTACTCTTTTGAGAGAAAAAGGACTTCGCTTCGAACCGTTTAATAGTCTAACTAGATCTCTATTGAAAAAGAGAAGGACTTCGCACCCGACCGTTGAATAGTCTAACTAGATGTTATATGAGCTCTCTAGTTGACGACTAGAGTTTAATTGGACTATTTGCGTATTATTGATGTTTTAATATGGATCTTATGTATGATTTATTTGGATTCAGGGATTCTCTCAATAGATCTAGAGTATATTCATGCAGAGTAAAGATATAGGAAACTTTATCCCGGTTCGGACCTTCTCCTGAGAGAATAATAACCCTATATCCTGTATAATTGCTAATCACCAGAAAGAGAATTACAACAGAGAATCATGCGAATAGCTACACACACACACACTCTCTCTCTCTCTCTCTATCTCAAAATTCGCCTCCCCCTTCTCCTCTGACGGTAACCTTTATATAGCAAGTGAAGCGTCGGTCATTGTCCCGCGTTAGAAAACGCCTTAACGCTTCGGATGATAACCGCTTGATGGAAATTATTGTCAAAGAGACATAAAAGGCCATTCTCCGTATAGCGGTTGTTGTCAAAGATAGATCATGTACGGGTAGTAGATAAACGCACGTTCTAACTATCTTGTCGGATGAATCGAGAATGTACTTTATCGTTGTAGACAGGTTGGTTGGAGATAGATTTGTCGTAGGAATTCCCACGACCAAAGATTTGTCGTAAGACTTACGACTACGCGGTCGTAGAAGGACTCACGACCAAGAGGTAGTTATAGTAAAACTTACGACTGCATGGTCGTAGAAAGACTTACGACCAAAAGTTAGTCGCAGTAAGACTTATGACTATGTGATTGTAAAAGTACTTACGACCAAGGGATAATCGCAGTAAGACTTATGACTATGTGATCGTAGAAGAGCTTACGATCATATAAAAATATCCTCAATTCGATTCAGAATCACGATTCTAACAACCTTGTTTACAGCAACTACTACTTCCCTCTTAAATTTGTGCTAAACTGTAGCATAAATAAAGTTTATAGCGGCAGTCGCTACACAACCATAGTAGCTCGTCGTTGATACCAGGGAGGCCGCGTGTTCCCACCATGTACTATGAGCATACGGTACTCGTTTGCTTGGCCTCGAGTTGTTCTGTACTCCAACGTACAGCAGGCTAGCAACTAGTGGTATTCTTGTCGTACGGTACGGTCAGAGTCGTTCGCACGTGCAGGCGGCACGTGGGAAGCTTGGTACCCTCGGCCTCGAGCCCCGACCGACGTGCGTCCGTTGCATGGGCCCCTCCCACGTGCGCACGGCCATCGGCGCTCGCACGTGCTCGCCCACTTCAAGATTCGCGCGCGCTCCGATGGCGAGCAGACATATAGCCTCCGATAGAGACAAAAGAGGTTTGTTTGCTAGTACGTACGCGGCCATTGCTTAGCACCAACGCCAACCAAAGCAGCGTGTACCTCACTTCTGCACAAGTCGTACGTAATGGCTTATTGTAGTCATCATTAAGACTCAGCGCTCCAGATGTCATATGATCAACGGCTAATAGTCTATTACTAATTAATAACTTCTGTAATGTACTCACTCTATTTAAATTTATAAAACGTATTTTCTCTTCGTATATAGATAAAAAGATAATAAAAATAGTTAGATTATCTCTAATTACTATATCTAAGCACTATATTCAATACATATATATAAAGAATACTCTCTCCTTTCAAGTTTATAAGACGTATTTTATCCTGACACATAAACCAAGGAGATAATAAAAATGACTAAATTACCCCTAATTATTATCTTTAAGTACTATATTCAATGCATACATGTAGATAATAGCAAATAAAACTGCATATTTATTAGAGGTATAAAGAGAATATCACACTAATCTTGCATGGAAACATAAAAGGCGCCATATATTTATGGACAAGGTCATTAAGAAACGTCCTATAAACTTGGACGAAGGGAGTAGCAAATAAAACTATATATTTATTAGGGGTATAAAGGGAACATCACACTAATTTTACATTAGAATATGAAATACGCTCTATATTTATGAATATGTCATTAAAAAATACGTCCTATAAACTTAGACAGAATAGCATATCTTAAACCATGGTTGTTACCTGCAAGACACGGATACCATACCAGTTAAACTAACCGCCGGTTGGCAACGTGTAACTCATTTGTTACCCGTGCAATTATACCATACCATCACAAAGGATCATAGGTGGGATATACCTCAATCAGCTCTGAAATACGTAGCACATCGTAGAGTAGGATTTGAGTTCCCTCCTGTTCGATCAGTACTAACTACTAAGGGAAACAGTAGTTCATGTTTATTCTAGTCACAGTATCGATTGCTCGACGTGATTATAACCATCTCTCTGTCTGCGAATCGATCTGTAATTATCATTTTGGACACCACCGGAGCACTGGCTCCTCCTGTGATTGCTGCAGATTCTGGTAGTGTTTGCCACAATGCTACTCCACCGGTGTGCTGGTACACACGCATCTATAGGGTAGGGTTCCCAATATTATCCATGCATTGCAATGACACGTACGTAGGAGAGTAATTAACTAACGATGATGCGACGCTATATAGGTCCCGCTCGTTTCGGTTTCAGTTTCTAGCTTCTAGCTCATTTTTCACTATTCATAAATTTCATCTTTTTCTGAACTTTTGGCTTTTTTTGAGCTTTTTTTCCGGTTTTTTCCGTATTTGTTTGCGTTGTCCGTGATGAGCTAGCATATTTTTTATTTTTAAATTGTTTTAAATTTAATTACGTCAAATAATTCACCTTCAGCTACAGTGAAATTTCAACCGCTACAGTGTAATTTTAGCCATAAGTCATGATTTTTAGCCCAACTGAAATGGGGCATATATATATATATATATATATATATATATATATATATATATATATATATATATATATATATATATATATATATATATATATATATATATATATATATATATATATATATATATATATATATATATATATATATGGGAACGTATCCAGTGCTAATGAGCTATTCGGTGCTAACATGTGAACTCAGATTTAGACCATCGGATGTACCTCAAACGGTCTAGATCTTTAAAGGTGAAAGCAACCAACCCACTTAAACGTTTTTGCCAAAACCACCCTACCGGTTCGGTTTCTTTTTCCGGCCTGCTGCTCGCCTCCGATCCCCACCCCACCCCGCGCGCTCCGCGCCGCCTCTCCTTCTCGCCTCCCTCCCCGCCTCCCTCCCCGGCGGCGCCGTTCCCTCTCCCTCTCGCCTCCCTCCCCGGCGGCGCCGCTCCCTCTCCCTCTCGCCTCATCCCCTTCCCGACCTCAGTTCTGCCGTCGCCTTCTAGGGTTTGCGCGCGCCTCCTCGCTCCGACCTCGCGCCTCCGCCGTCCGTCGCCCCTCTTCGGCCTCCACGCCTCGGCCAGTATCCGCGACGCGCGGCCGCCTCCGGCTGATCGCCTCACTCCGCCTCCGAGCGATGCCGCTACCTCGTCTCAGCCCGCCCGCCTCCCTCGCCTCCGAGCGACGCCCGCGCGCGCCCTCCACCTGGGCCACCTCCTCCGCCTCGCCATCTCGCGCCATCGTGGACCGTCTCTGCGCTGCCGCCAACACCTCCTCCTTGTCCAATCCTCCGAGGCCGCGCGACTCCTCGTCCGTCCGGTCTTGGCGTCCCCAAGTGCTCCGATTGGGTTTTGACTCGCTTCGCGAATCAAGGTATGTGACCAAGTCCGATTCGATTCTTACGATCAATAATGTATTTGCTAATTTCTGAAATCGGTGTGATGGAGTCGATCCAAAATTGGGGATTGGTTAGTAGATGGCGATGGTGATAAATGGTATAATGTTGTGTTTCTTGAGAGAATACTAAACCTCTTGAGCTATTGATTTTTGAAGAGAAGATGCAAATAGCAACATCCAAGCACCGTGGATCCAAAATTATCGATATTGAAGAATTTTACCGTGGCCATTAATATGTGTTTGGTTTTGAATCGTATCTTTGTTGACAGGATATTAGAAGGAATTAAAGATTGAGCGGTTTGTGATTCTTGAATCAGCACCAAAGGAAGATGAATTTATGCAAAGAGCTACTGATAAGTTAATTGTTTTTCCTCAAAATATAATCTAATTGTTACTATTTTTGATATTTGAGCACTTCACAAATATTGCTTTGTTCTAGGTAAATGAAACTGTCCAAAGTGCTGCAATCCTAAACTTGAATATTACACCAAGCCGCAATCCTCCCAGCGCCGCCGCCTCCTACAGGACACCATCTATCCTGAGGATTTATCCAACTGTAGGAATTAGTTCCCTATATCGATGGATCTTGCGGCTTGAAATTTGTAAACCTGACACAATTTAGAGAATGTAGAGAATGTTAACCTTCCGTGTTTTTAGGAATGCAGAGAATGTAAACCTGACACAATTTATACATTATACAAATAATGTTTCTTGCTCGCAGCTGCTTGTATGTGTGAATAGAATTTCTGTGATGGATGTTGGGTTTCTGGAATTGGATGAATGTTTCTTGCTCACAGCTGTTTGTATGTGTGAACGAATGTACATGGTCTTACTTGATATTTGGCAAGTTGTTTTCAGCCGACAATTGTATCTTTACGCGATCGTATTGGTGTTGTATGTGAAATCAATGAATGGAAGAGGTAGAGCTAACCTAACTCTAACATGGCTGTTCCAGTTCTTATTGGTCGTTGTTTCTTACGAAAAGCTATTTACTTTCTTGTAAAAGTGCTTCATTTTGTATGAGAAGGAGCTCGGGAGCTAATTCAGTAGAAGATGCCTTTGTTTGATGACAACCTGAATGGAACAGCACAACAGTTAGGGATGCCGCGCAATGGATGTGTCAAGGTATCAAGCGTAAAAAGAAGAGATCAACAATCTGTCATTGTTGTGTCTTCAAAAAAATTCATGTGCTGCTGTTTGCTTCAAAACATTCATTGTCACCGAAGACACTCTTGGCAACAACTTACATTTCAAAGATTCAGATAGAATGTAGATAGCAAATAGTCATAAGTTTGAAATCGCTTACAGATATTCAGATAGATTACAGTTCAAGGGCTCAATCAGAGAAGTGAAGAATCATCATCATAAAACCAGCCTTTTTCAAAGTAATTGATACTACTAATACTGATGTTTTGATTTCAAGCCCATACACCCACATTAGCATTCCCAGAATCATCTATTCCAGTAAACCCTGCAGTTGATAAGGATCATCTATACCAATAAACCGTGCAGTTGATTTCAAGCCCATACACCCACATTAGCATTCCCAGACACTGACAATACATGATGCTGAATGGAACTTGTGAAATGAATTCCTTGAACCTGAAAAAACAGTAGGCATTCGACAAACTAACAATATTCATTTGCATTCAATTTTTTTCAACTGATCAATGCATCATCAATCCATGCAAGCATTTCTTTTGTTTTCACTCAGATTTCTGATATCTGAACCAGCCAGCACAACAAAAACAGTCATTATTTCTCTCCATTCGACAAACCAGCCATCACAAGACAAACAATCAATCCCAGGCACTTTCATTTGCACACACAATTCAATTCACATCACAGTTACACAATTTGATGGTTCAATTCACACAAAGAATGCAATTTTTTTGCAAAATCACAGCACAATTAAAGCACAAATCAACCTCACAAGCACAAATGAACCTCACAATTCCTCAATACGAAACATTCCTCAAACCCTAGCTAGTGGTGGAGGGGGGTGGCGGCGGCACTCCCTGGTGCGCTGTGACGGCAGGGGGGATGCCGTGCAGTGGGGGAGGGAGGCGGCACCGCTGGCCGACGAAGGAGGAGGAGCGAAGGCTGCGCCATGGTGGAGGGCGGCGGCGCCGTCGGCCAAAACCCTAGCCTAGGAGCAGCGGCGGCTCGGTGGTGGAGGAGGTGGCGTCTGCGGTATGGAGGCGGTGGGTTGGGGCGGCGCCGAGAGAGCCAGGGGACAGTGGGGCTGTGGAGGGCGGCGCCGGAAGCCGGGCGCGCCGGGGAGGCTGGGAGAGCCGAGGGGAGCGGCGCCAGGAATCCGGAGGAGCCGGGGCGCGCGCGGGGAGGGACGGCGCCGGGACGAGGAGGCGAGAGGCGGGAGGAGCAGATCGACCGGCGCGGTGGCCGGGATGGAGGACGGGAGGCGGCGACGAGGTGGGAGAGCCGAGGTGCGGCGCCCGGGAATCCGGGAGAGGCGGGGACACGCAGTGGCGGCGCTGGGACGAGGAGGCGAGAGGCTGGGGAGGAGCAGATCGAGCGCGGTGGCCGGGGATGGAAGACGGGAGGGCGGCGACGAGGCTAATCGAGATGGGAGGCGGGGCCGGGAAAAAAGAAACCGAACCGGTAGGTTGGTTTTGGCAAAAACGTTTAAGTGGGTTGGTTGCTTCCACCTTTAAAGATCTAGACCGTTTGAGGTACATCCGACGGTCTAAATCCAGAGTTCACATGTTAGCACCGAATAGCCTGTTAGCACTGGATACGTTCCTATATATATATATATATATATATATATATAGAGAGAGAGAGAGAGAGAGAGAGAGTAGGAATTTAATTTGTCGGTCGTCTCCTTCTAATTAAAGCCATTTGTACGTCTGCTGGTTGGCTAGAATTGTATAATGGCCAAATGATGAGCTTGGACGTTTGTGCGTGGTGCACTGCACCGCTGATAGCGGATCTGCCGCACAGATCATCGAATGGTCTCGATTCCCAAAGATTTCTTGTTTATTAGATCCTATCTTCTCTCTTTTTTGTTTAGGTGAGAGATAGTCATTGCTTCGCTGGGGTGTTTGTTTCGGTTTTAATTTTGATTTCTCCCCTTAAGATGCTCAGTCAGTTCTCTTGACTTAACTAAAAGTCGAAACAAACACTAAACTTCTACTTTCAGTCGCTTAGTAGAGAAACCGAATTTTCTTTTAGCTCAGCCAAAAGCCTAAAACTTCAATCGAAATAAACACTTAGTGGGCTAGCAAGAGAGAGCTTTTTTTTAAGAACATGCAGTAAAGCTGCGTTCTTGACGTACGGAGAGGTTATTATTTCGTGCATGCATTTCTAGTTCATATGTTTCGTTCCTCTTTTCATCTGAGGTTTCTTGTCCCTGGGATCATATATTATTACTTGATTACTGTTAAACAAACTCATGCACATGCAGTACGTGCCGATCTGCTCGCATGCACTAAAGCCTGACTCGATATTCAACTGCATGCCGATCCTAATATATATCTAGCTAGCTAGCTTCCGTTGTGTTCTGTTGCTTGTATTCACACGTAATCTGCCGCATGTAAAATATATCGATCAATCAATGGAATTCAAGGTTTGCTGCCATATACATTTAGCATGGTATCAGAGCATGCTTAGCTCGATGCCATCTCCACCATGAGCCACGACAGCTCGCCGTCTGCGGCTGCAACCACGAGCAGCATCCTTTCCTCCTCCTCCTCCTCCTCCCAGTCTGAATCCGTTTTTGCCTCATCCACATTAGCCCTCCAAGTCGGCAACATTATCAAAGCCTTCATTCCATTGGTTTTGGATCTTCAGAGACCGAGCTACTCCCAATGCCATATACATTTAGCAATTACATTACTTTCTAGTTGCATCAATTTGAGTTCTACATTTCTTTTTAGATTACGATCCATTTAAGTTGTACATGACAAGTGGAAGAGGGTTTTTTAGTCCGGCCAATCGCTGCCAGGTTGTGCGCATCAGTGCATGTCTGCATGGGTTGTTTGCTCAGGAATTGTCAAGCAAGAAACCCACCCATACGGCCCATTTCAATTCAAAGCCAGTAAAGGCTTTATAGCAGCGCAAAAAGAAAGAAAAAACCTGGGCCTACGGCTGATCCCAACGCACTTCTTACTGACCCGTATAAGCCTGGCCCATGGGTTTGACGTATATAGTTGGAATAATTAGATGCCTACTTGGGTGGGAAACAATTAATCTGAAGTGCAGCATATGACTTTTGGATATGATTTATTAGTCTAATAAATAGTAATTACTGAGAGAAATAAAAAATCATTGAAAAGTCAAAAAGAACATGGCTAGGGCATCTCCAATAGTACCATGTTTAGGGGTGAAAACGGATCGGATTCGGTCGGATATTGCTTAAACCGTATCCTAACCCACATTTTTTCTCCGGATTCGGAGTCGAATACGGTAAGACCGGATATGGATACGAATTCGGAATATTCGGAGTTTCGAATACGGTACCATCGGGTCGGATATGTAACGGATTCGGGTCGGAAACGGATAATATAGGCGGATAGTACGGATGATTACAATACAAGCAGTGAGAACAATAGGAACACAAATTATACATAAATGGTAAATTCATACAAGACACAATAGAAACACAAAGGTTCATACGAGATTACGAGTACCGAGTACCATACATAACGTAAGTTTATCTTGCCATAATAGAAACACAAAATAGCAATAATGTAGGCTCATAGCCTCAAGCAGATAACAACTGAACATGAGATTGATTCCTGCCAGTGCCAGCTACAGCTATGTGTACACAGTGAGAAAGAATCATTGACAAACATTGCAGCACCTGAAGCTAGCTTCTGAGACATGTCCTTAACTCAATCCCACTGTCATCTCTCTTTTCTCCCTAGCCGATTCAACCAGACACCAAATACCATCTCCATAGATCAATGTTAGTACACAAAGGCTCATTCTTGCATAGCTAAAAGGTGAAAGACTTGTGCTTAGCAATCGAAATTTTGGTACATATGTAATTCTCGGTTTCTCACCAATTGTCATCACAGCATAAAAGGAACAATGTTACTACAAGGTGAGGGAAAATGGCAAGAAAAATAGGGAACATACAAATATACAACGATCTGCAGACTCAGCAGAATGAGATTGAGCTTGGATGCTGGGAATTAAACAGATTTTTTGTTGTGATCTTGTGGATCCCTCCCAGGATCAGAGGATCTGAAAGTGATGTAAAAACTAAGAAATCAATAGATCAGGACAAAAGACAAACAATCATTCATATATTTAAACAAGTATAGTGTATAGACGTAGATAGGAGCTCAGCACTAAATATTTTGAACTTATACACTATATATTTCTTAGGGAAAGGAAATGAGCATGCAAATTGTGCTACTCTCATGTTAAGAATGGATCAAGGTACTACTTAGGGAAAGGAGCATGAAAACAAGCATATGAATATACGATAAAGTCAATTGACATATGTGCATGGCATGCTATTCCTTGATACAATCCGAAACAGCAAGTGTAGGGCAGAGGAACACAGGTCTTGCCTGGCATGTGCAATGGCTCACGCCGAGCGAAGCTTCGGCGGAGGGATTGACACGATCTTGCGCAGCAGCTCAATGAGCTCGCCAACCCAAGGAAATGCGACAGGATGGTGTTTGCTGAAGCTGCGCATGACGAGTCGAGGATTAACAACGCATCCTTTTCAGCTACAACCCGCACCCATCCCGACATTCGCGCGGCACGTCGCCCGCCGCTCCCGAATCGAATCAACACAGAGAGGGGATAACCGGATAAGGGAGGAAGGGATCGAGGAGGCAAGAGGGGTATACCGGCTGCGACGGCGAGGGGGATGTGGCTGTAGCGCCGGCGGCGGCGAGATCGAGAGGCGGGGACGCCGGGGAGGGATTTGCGGGCGGCCGGGCGAGAGCGACCGAGCGAGCTAGGGTTTGGAGATGATTTGGCGGCGGCCGGGCGAGAGCGAGCGACTGGTGCGTGGTCGATATGTTTCGCTGATGGGCCGCTCCGCTTCCGCTGATGGAGTGATGGGCCGAGGCGCCAAGCGCTAGACGCAGTCGGGTTTTTATTCGGTTTCTATTCGGGTAGTATCCGAATAACCGCAAACCGAACCTATTCGATCGGATACCAGTTATACCGAATCCGCTACCGAATCCGACTATACATATCCGTATCCGAAACCGAATCCGACCGGATACCAACCCAGTTTACCGAATTTGCTAAAAACCGGATTCGGTACCGGATCGGTCGGGAAAAACCCGACCCGTTTTCACCCCTAACCATGTTAGCTTTCGGTTAGCTATTCCATATCAGCAAAGTCTTAGGTGGAGGCGAGAGAATGAGGAGAGAGAAGAGAGGTCATTGTTTCTGGATGCGATGAACGCTTCACGTGAACCAAGACCAAAGCAACAACACTTTTTGTTGTTGGAACGGTCTCGTCATTTCCAGACGTGTTTTGTGGACCATGCATAATCAAGACTCTCATAATCAAGAGGAACGGTAGTGGTTGTGACCCTCACCTATGGAGCATGATCTGGCTGTGGTGGTGAGGGGGTGTGGCCGACATGTCGAGGAAAGGGGAGATAGTGGAGATGCAGCAAAGATGGCGAATCATGCCCACATCACACGATGGCGAGGCCATCCCGGCTAGATTATGTTGGATTAATGAACTCTGACGAGGTGGATCTAGCTAGATCTAGCCAGATCTGGAGGCAGCAGCGGTGAGCCCCATAGGTGAGGAGCGGATGGGGATGAGTTGACACCGACAGAGGTGACGAATGGCAGGGAGAGATGGGGAAGATGGTGAGCTCGTTGAGAAGAGGCAAGGGAGGTGGAGGGGCGACGGCGAGCTCCATAGGTGAGCGAGAGAGGTGGACGGGTGGTGACGAGCTCTGCACGAGAGGGAGAGGGGTGAAGGGGCAGCTGGTGAGCTAGTTGAGGAGAGGCAAGGGAGGTGGAGGGTCGACGGCAATGGAGGGTCAACGGCAAGCTTCATGAGCGAGGCATGAGGAGAGGGAGGAGGTCGATAAGGGGAGGCTGCTGGCGGTGAGGTGGAGGCCACGCTCGAGGGAAGCATCGAAGAGGGAGAAGAGAGCATTAGTGTGGTGCCAATTTGGGAGGAGAGAGGGGGCAAAAGAAAAGAGAGAGAGGGGGATGTGAGGGCATGGACCCTTTTAGGAAAAAAGTAAAAGTAACTGTGAAGTGTGTGGATCCATCTAAATTAACTATTAGAGATAATTTATTGAAGCTGTTATCTCTTGTGCTGTTGGTAGATGACTTAGATATCTTAGAGATAACATAAAAGAGACAAACTATTAGTCATGTCCATACTCGAGTATTCACTGCAAAGTGAAACTGGACGTTCAGCATTTAAGCCATGGACAGAACTAGTCCGTCGATCCATTTACCAACGTGTGTACGCAACACAACCTCTGTTTGCACCAAGTGTATATACATCCGCCTATATCACGTTCGTTTTTGATTGATCATACGCTTCGAGTAGGATCAAATCAAATGCGTTAGTGTCAAGCGCTAGTTGTTCTCACTGATTGCAATGAGATAATTTCAGATGTGCTGGTGTTTAGGGTTAGAAACGGATCAGATATGATTGAATAGTCTCCAATACGAATACGAATTCATATTTTTAAAATGAATACGAATTTGAATATTCTTAAATACGGATACGAATATTCTCGAATACGAATACGGATATTTTTGAATACGGATTTTCTTGGATACGAATATCGGATAAAATGGATTCCTAGCGGTTTTGCCGATTTTTCACCGGTTTTTGACCAGTTACTAGTTTTAAACCGCCTAAATTCAAATTTTAAATCACAAAATTCGTACGGATTTTTGATTGGTTCGAGAAACATATCGAATATGGATCGAATAGTCTCGAATACGAATATGGATATGAATATTCTCGAATACGAATGCAAATACGAATATTCTTAAATATGGATATGAATATTCTCGAATACGAATGCGAACATTTTTTAATACGGATTTTTCTTACCACATTCGCGTTTTCTCATATACGAATACCGGATAAAACGAATTATCTGTTACCCTTGTCCACACCCCTACTGGTGTTTCGTTGCTGCCAACTGTAGTGCTACACAGTGTGTTTCATTCAAACTAGCCGCTTCCGTTTCAGGGCACACTCGTTAATCTGGTCACCTGTGGCAGAAAGAGCGTCTGTGCACACTTGGCATAGTTCAACTGATCTTGCCGAAATGGTTTTCTATGTAACGCCATTAGCACGCAACAATAAACATGCGCACCAGGGACAGCACACTGGCAGCGTTCACACTGTTGGCGATGCCACATGTCCACGGTTCTCCCTAAGCTCACCTCCCACCCATCACCCGAATTTTTTGTACGAATAATTCTTTTTTTATTCAAAATTACAGAAATATACCCGCGGGAAATTTTTTTACAAAAATAGGCTCCAGTCGCCTAATGGTTGGGTGACTGGAGCCTTTCGTCCAACCAGACTGCGAGAGTTAATGAATATACCAACCGTTCGGCGATTAATTGCGATCGCCCCGCGTTGGCGGCGCAATACGATCGTCGAACCGTTAAGCGATGCAATCGATCGCCGAACAGTTCAAGCGGCAGAGGCGATATAAGACCGCTCGGCCGAGCGCCGGCCGTTGCACTGTTTTCTCGTTCGGCCGCGCGAAGAGTAGAAGAAGAAGAGAAGAAGAGAGGAAGAGGGAAGAAGAGAAGGGGGAGAGGAGGACAAGAGGAGGGGGAGAGAAGGAGAGGAAGAGCACGATTTTCAGATATTTTTTGTGTTATATTTTTTTGTTAGTTTTAGAAAAATAGTTTAGAAATTTAGTTTAGAAAATTTAGTTTATAAATTTAGTTTAGAAATTTAGTTTAGAAAATTTAGTTTAGAAATTTAGTTTAGAAAATTTAGTTTATAAATTTAGTTTAGAAAATGTAGTTTAGAAATTTAGTTTAGAAAATTTAGTTTAGAAATTTAGATTAGAAAATTTAGTTTAGAAATTTAGTTTAGAAAATTTAGTTTAGAAATTTAGTTTAGAAAATGAAGTTTAGAAATGTAGTTTACAAATTTTGTTTAGAAAATACAGTTTAGAAAATTTAGATTATAAAATTAGTTTAGGAACTATATTTTAGAAATTTAGCTTAGAAAATATAATTTAGAAATTAAGTTTAGAAAAATTAGTTTTGAAATTTTAGGTTAGAAAATACAGTTTACAAATTTAGTTTAGAAATTTAGTTTATAAAATATAGTTTAGAAATACAGTTTAGAAAATGTAGTTTAGAAATTTAATTTAGAAAATATAGTTTAGAAAATATAGTTTAGAAATTTAGTTTAGCAATTTAGTTTAGAAAATGTAGTTTTGAAATTTAGTTTAGAAATTTAATTTAGAAATTTAGTTTTCAAATTTTATTTAGAAAATATAGTTTAGAAATTTAGTTTAGAAATTTTGTATACCATTTTTAATGCATTATTGTAGAAAATATAGTATTCAAATGTAGATGTAGAAAATATTTTGTATGTATTGTTGTAGAAAATGTAGTGTACAAATTTAGATGTAGAAAATTGAGTGTACAAATTTTGTATAGTATTTTTGATGTATTATTATAGAAAATTTAGTGTAGAAATTTAGATGTACAAATTTTAATGTTAAAATTATTGTACAAATTTTGCAGGTATGACTCATGCTGGACGTGACTCCGAGTGGCGGTACGCGCTGTTGGACGAGCACGTAGACCGCGTGCGTCGCGCTTCCCGTCGTGCGGCGCCACCGAGGAGCACGAACGAGCCGCCTGAGCTGGGAGTGGTCCGGACACGCACACCTCGCTTGGCCTGGGGACTCGACCCCCGTTGGACTACCAGGTTTGCACTACGCCAACGTTTAGCCCGACCGTAAGAACGTTATGTGCTGATCTTCACTTTGTTTGTAGGCTGCGGGATGCCGGGCTCCCTGCTGACGGCTTTGGTGGACCGTTGGCGGCCCGAGACGCACACTTTCCACCTCCCATTCGAGGAGATGACGCCGACCCTGCAGGATGTGTCCCTGCTCCTTGGCCTTCCGATCGCGGGAGACGCTGCCTTCCTACCGGAGGCCCCTGCCGACTAGCGCGCTGACCTGCTCGGCAGATTCGACGGGGTCGTTCCCCCGGGCGATCACCACCACATCTTCGACGAGGATCAGACCCATGGGCCGATGCTGAGGTGGCTCGCACAGTACCAGGTACGTAGTATTTAGAATTGATTGTGTATTGGAAGCTCTTATTTGTTGTATTACATACTAATAACAACTTGTTTGCATTCAGGTGGAGCGTATGGATCCGCAGGCAGACGATCACCAGGTCTCGCGCCACTTGGAGGCATACGTGCTGTGGCTGTTTGGTTGGGTGCTTTTCACCACCAGCCACGGCAACTCGGTGGATACGCGCATTATCGCTTATGCGAGGCGATCACGGCGCGAGCCCCCAGTCACCGGGATCGGCCACAGTTGCCGCGACGTACCGCGCGCTGTGCGATGCGTGCACGAGGACCAGGGCAAACTCGGTCCTCACGGGCTGTCCCCTGTTGCTGCAGTTGTGGTCGTTCGAGCGGTTGAGCATCGGACGACCTGTGCTAGACGACATGGGTCCGTACGGGCCCGAGATGTATCCAGGGGGAGACGTTGACCGGCCGACGATGGGTTCTCTCTGGTGCCGTCGTCGAGTAAGTATTATCACAGTCAACTATTTCTTTCTTATTGATGATCGTCGTACTAAACAACTTGTCTGGCTTGCAGGTACAGTTCGCGCACGTGCAGGTCACGCGGGCGTACCTGCCCTTTGTGGAGCAGTTCGACCGCATCACAGCCGACGATGTGCGCTGGGAGCCGTACGCAGATACGGTACTGCAGGCCCGTGCTCCTAGCGGGCTGTCCACACTTTGCTTCCGTGACCGGGCTTTCTGGCTCACCCGCCGGAAGCTTGTGTACCATATCTACGTGGAGGACTACGCACCCCAGCGCGTCATGCGGCAGTTCGGGCTACGGCAGGCCCTTCCTGTACCAGTCGGACTATCGCTTCCGCGGAACGTGCACAGGTGAGTGATCGTTTGTGTTAAATATGTACATACTTACTACTGCGTTCGCAAGCATCTCACATTAGTAATGGTTCTATACACAGGCACAACGCGAAGGGAGTTAAAAGAGGCACGGACTGGTCGACGAAGATGCAGCCCTGGGTCGAGCAGTGGGAGGGTGCGCTCGACGACCGCGTGGAGGAGGACCAGCCATACGACAGCAGGGACTACGCAGAGTACTTGTGCTGGTACCAGGAGCGGACACGTACCAGGCTCGTATATGTCGTAGACCCGCCTGCCACACAGGTCGCCGCTCCGACAGACACGTACCCCGCGCACCTCGCGCGCGACGCTCACATCGCGGTACGTTACATGTAATTTCAAATATTCCCAAATGGCCATTTTGGTATGTATGCAGTTTACATTTCCCAAATGTCGTTTCGATGATCGACCATTTTATGTCTTTGTGTCCAGGCTGACGTCGGTGCTGCCCTATAGAACGACTCCGCCTCACTACTGCAGAGGGTCGCCACTGGTGTGGAGCCGACCCACGAGGAGGGTGTCAGCTTTGTGCGTCGGGTGGAGGCCGGGTGTAGACGTATTGTTAGCCTGCTGTCCTGCACGAGGCTATCGGCGGTCTCCACGCCCAGCGCTCCGACTGCTCGTCCACCAGTGCCACCCCAACCAGCGTGGCACTACTCCGGAGGTAGTACGTGGACATGTCCTACACCACCTCACTCGGAGCAGCCAGGGGGTTCAGCCTGGGCACGGCCTACTACACCACCGAGCTTCCCGCCTCCTCCGTACATCCCCGGCTTCCACACGCAGGGGGTGCATGCCCCTCCTCCTACCTCGATGGCGCCAGCTACGGGTACGCATCGTCTGATCTCGTTTTTATCCCAAGACGACATGCAACGAACTAACGATATTACTATTACAGGTACTTACCAGCAGCACGGCGTCTCCCCGGGCCCGGACGATGTGGACTAGTTTTTTGCGGAGTGGCCCGGGCAGTTCTTCGACGCAGCACCGGAGGTTCTCTTTGGCAGTGCTCTCCCTGGTGCACCGGAGGGCACACAGCCAGAGGTGCAGCTGACTCCACCAACGCAGGGGCGGGATAGACACTCTCCTGCTCATTTTACTTTTTCGGAGCCTCGTAACCCGTTGCACTGGAGGAGGGCCAAGCGGTTCTCCGCACACGAATTAGCATCGTATGTCACTTAACAGTGTATGTATCGATCGTTCTCCCGTTAATCTTTAATAAAAAAGTTTCTAAAAATTTTTACGCACCTACAATAAACATAAACTTATATTACATCATTTTTTTACCACTTTAAAATTGCAAAAATCACAAAATTCACGGGGGTCATGCAGTCGCCTAATGGGATGGCGACTGCATGTAAGTCGCCTAATGGGTTGGCGACTGCATGCAAGTCGCCGTACGGAAAGCGCGACTGGATGCAATCGCTCCAGCGTACGGCGACAGATATTGTGTCGCAGTCTGGTTGGGCGAAAGGCTCCAGTCGCCCAACCATTAGGCGACTGGAGCCTATTTTGTAAAAAATTTTCCCACGGGTATATTTCTGTAATTTCGAATAAAAAAGGATTATCCGTACAAAAAATTCCCCATCACCCCACCTGTCAGCCTATCACTGAGCCAGCTCCTCTGCCTCTTGCCATTGGAGATGCTCCACGACCATGGTTTGTTCCCAGCTCACTTCCCACCCGTCACCCTCCCTCGTCTACAGTATCAGTCTTCAAAGCCCAGCCTCGAAAGGCTAGGCCTGAGCTGGCCTAGCCTGAAAATTGCATTTTTGGAATAGAAAAAAATATGATTTTATTATTGCCTAAATAAAAATATTATTTAATTATTTTAAAAAATTATTATTTATTATTTTATCATATTATTGGGCTTCGAGCCCATATGCAGGCCAAAAACTTGGGCATGAGCTACCATGGGAAATCAGGCGCATGAACAGGTCGACCTGTCAGTGAGACCCAACTCTTCCGCCTCTTGCCAAAATAACTTAGCCCAGCGCACGACAATAAACATGAGCATTGTAACATCATAGCGCATGACAATAAACATGAACGCTGTGAAGAGACACCACACCGGTAGCGTTCACACCATCGGAGATGCCCTGCAACCACGGTTGGTCCCCCCAACTCACCTCCCACTCTTCACCCCTCACTCTACCTGTCAATGAGCTAGCTCCACCTATCGCCATACCAACTTAGCCAAGCGGAGGCAACCCCAACCCCACCTCTCACACGATGGTGTTGCTGCACACTACCACACAGAGAGAAGGGGGGAAAAGACAACCAAAAAGAGAAGCATGAAACAAAAAGAGAGGCTTGTTTCCAACCACTTTGGTAGTGAAGCAATCAAGTGCAATACAAACTACGCTAGAGCTATATTGGTGCGAGCTACACCATGTGTTTTATTTGAGGTAGCCGCTTCCGTTTTGAGAGCACACTCATCAATCCAGCCACCTATTGGAACCCGAAATTTACATTCTAAATCCACATATATTTACCGTATTAGTTCCATGATCAGTAGCTAGCACACACATACAATAATATTCATATCACATCTATATACGATAAATTTAAACAAGGTAGTACATATAGGTAACAATCGAATATAATCCTACACAGCAAAGTTTACAACATATAGGCTGACCGGCCAAATAAAGCATACAACATAAATGGTTCCGTGGAAACAAAGATAAAAGATGAATAAAAAGCCAGCGAGTATGTCTCAACCCATTCACAAGCAATTGAATGGGGTAAGACCTAGTAATCGGCATCCTCGTCCTTAAAACATGTTGCGTAAAAGTAACCACATGACGAGCCTTCATTCACATTCTTTGAATATGTTCAATAAGAGATCGTGAGTACAAAAATTGTACTATGCAAGACTTGATAGCAAAGTATAATATTATGCAAGCTGAGGCAAAGATAGATGTCTATTCTTGTTTGATTTGCACAAAACCAGCTTTTATTTGTAGTAATGAGTAATAGATTGCAAACAAAAGTTGTAAGTGCATTTGAATTTGATAAGAAGTTAATATTAAAGCATAAATAGCATATCTAAATAAGTGGCTTGCTGCCCTAAAAACCAAAGTGCAGCAACTTCCCTTTGCCAACTAAGTTATGCATGGATTTTCCTTCTATATATTTCCCGAACCATTTTACAAAACACAAAGCTAGTTATTGTGGGATATAACCAAGCTTTGTCTATGACTGGGAATATGGCTATTCAAATATATTTATAATCTGTAGAGGTTGTACAACTTTACCCACATAACATAAATATCCCACTATGTTATATATGTCACGCGATATCATAGGTATCCTATTTGAGAATTCATGTACAACCTACATTTTTGGATTTTTAAAATGATTTTAAGAACTGGGCCCATATGTCATAGACTTATTTTTGATACTTTAGTTTTGAAAAGAAAAACTGACATGTGGAACCTACATGGCAATGACTTGGTACGATACTTGGGCCGGCTGATAGGCGGGCCCTACTTGGCAGAAAGAGAAATAGGGGAGGCGCGACTCGGGCATGGCCGAGCTTGTTGCCGGGCTCACCGATGGAGAGGCAGTGGTGGAGAGGCCTCAGAGGCTAGTGAAGTGGGACGGTGAGACCATGGTGAAGCTAACCATGGTGATGGTGGTGCCCCAGGTGGTCCAATGTGGCAACGCGATGGCATTAGGCCGCGAGGTTGTCTTGGCCTAATGTTGGCATTGGCGAGAAAGGATAGAAGGGGCTAACTGGGTCATCGCTTGAGCTACTGGGAACTTGGGCGACGCTATAGAAGCTGGCGCGAGGCCATAGGGTCACTGGAACAGGGAAAACGGCGATGGCCAGCGGCGACACCATGGGCGACGTTCAAGACGATGGCAACGACAGCTCGCTTAAGGTAAAATAAAGGGTGCATGAGTTTCAATGACTCAGCACGATCATGACGGTGAGGTTGGCGGCGATGGAGGAGGTCTGGATCGACGGGTCGGTGGCAAACAACAACAATGAGAAGGGGGGCGTATGGTGCTAGAGCTTGGCGGTGATCGAGAGCTACCACAGAGGTTTGTGTCAGGCCCGAGAGGTCACAGGGAAGGTGAGAGCAAAGGGAATCGAGAGGAGGCTTACCGAAAGCGCATCTATGCTCGGGAAGGTGAGAGCAAAGGGAATTTCATAATGAATTATATGGAACAGTGTCGTATGTCGTTTCCTATAAAATTTCTTCTCAGCTCCCGAAAGCGCATAGATGCAACCTAGCAAGAGAAAAACATTAAAACTAAAAATATCGTCTACATTAACCAAGAGAGGGTCCACACATGTCGCTCATCTATTTTACCATGTACACTGGCACTCAGCAGCTCTAGCTCACCGGGGACACGCCGGCCGCCGCCTCCTCCGTCCTCACCACCGTCCTGCAGACCGGGCACGTCGAGCTCACGCCGAGCCACGCGTCGATGCACCCGACGTGGAACACGTGGCGGCACGCCGGGAGCAGCCTCCCCAGCTCGCCGTCCTCCATCTCCCCCAGGCACACCGCACATCGCTCGGCGACGACGCCGACCTCCTCAGCAGAAGACTCCCACGTGAACACCGGCAGCGCGCCCAGCTCCTTGGCGTCCAGCCCCGCCTCCTGAGCGCACGCGCTGACGACGCTGATCACCTCGAGCTCGTAGCCGTCCGACGGGCGGTGCAGCACGTGAGGGTTGCCCGAGACCACGGCGTCGACGCCTCGCCGTTGCAGGAAGCACCGGGCGTATAGGTGGAGCGCGGTGACGAAGGCGATCGCCACCGAGAGCGCGGTCACCGTGGCCAGGAGGACGTTGGCGTTGCAAGGAGCAAATGACATGGCTGAACGCTGGTGCAGATGATGCAATGTGTAATCATGCATACATGATGGGCAATCTAGTGACTAGTGAATATATATATCTGAAGGCAGTAGTATGTTAGCATTAAGTAGCAGTGGACAGACAGCAACAGGTGAGCACTACATTCTTCATGGGTGCCGCATGGAATCATGGGAAGTTTTGGCACACTGTTGAGCATCATGCCATTATGTGAGCTGAGTTTCTGGAGCAAGAAACTTCATGTCTTGTGTCCTCACACGGGTACAACACAGGAGGACAAGACAGATCGAAGTTTGGTAGGTTCATTGCCTCTTACTGACATCAGCCACAGGAGCACTAGGAGTAGCCATTGGATTTGTTACTTTGATATGTCGGCATTGCATTCCTTATTAGTTCTTTTGGAAAGTGTTAATGATTACTTGAGTGTTTTTTGGAGTTAGAAACACTTAGATTTTGGAGCATTGAATTGTCATCCAATGGATCCCCCATACCCTCCTCCAAAAAAATGAATCTGGATCTCCATCCAACTGATCCCTCATACCACCTTCTCTAAAAAAAATATGAGTACTCTGAATCTGAGATATTGGATGGAGATTCAATGCTCAAAAAATCTGAGTGCTTCCAACTCAAAAAACACTCGAGTGCTCCGTAGACACCACTTTTCTTTTTACAGTTCCTTATTAATAATATGTTTTTTACAATGATCAAAAGGTATTTTCGGTCGAGAATTTTACATCGAAGGTTTAGTTTTACACCGTCCAAACTCCGAAAAAGATGTAAATGGAAACTATACACTTGAGTTAATTGTAGGATGCGACTATGAAACTACCATGCGTTGGTGGGGGGTGCACGCGCACACCCTTTTTTGGCTAGCTGACAAAAAATGCATTTCCCACCCCTTCCCATTTCTGCCTACTCCTACTAGGGATGGAAATGGATCAGATACGGTCGAGTAGTCTCAAATACGAATCCGTATTTTTAAAATGAATATGAATTTGAATATTCTTGAATATGAATACGAATCGAATATCGTAACAAATACAAATTTGAATCGAATATGTACTTAATTTGGTCGAATACGAATATCATCCTATAACTTCTGTAACGAATCTCGATAGATCAAATTTATGTAACATGATTGAATACGAATTTTGGCTTGCATAGGAAACGAATTGAATATGAATCAAATAGTCTCGAATACGAATATGAATGTTC
The DNA here is from genome assembly GCA_036346575.1 of Dendrocalamus sinicus. Lineage (NCBI taxonomy): Eukaryota > Viridiplantae > Streptophyta > Magnoliopsida > Poales > Poaceae > Dendrocalamus > Dendrocalamus sinicus. Next base: position 4,034,758 of record CM070653.1, on the reverse strand, counting down.
TCCAATACGAATGTGAATACAAACATTCTCAAATACAGATACGAATATTGTTGAATACGAATACGAACATTTTTTAATACAGATTTTGCTTACCACATTCGTGTTTTCTCAGATACGAATATCGGATAAAACAGATTATCTGTTACGGTTTCCCACCCCTAACCCCTACAACGCGGTTACCCTAGCGCACATCCTGTGGCCCATCAAATGGCCCACTTAAGCCATGTATATCCTAGCGAATAAAGTGTTTTTCTCTAGAGAATCCTTTGCCTTTTCATTTCTGCTAGGTTTGGGATTACTTCACCAACATCTCAGTGTGAAAAACATGCAACAAAAAGTTGCTAAAGCACGAAGAGAAGGTATAGTTTTTGACACTCTCTTGGTTTTTTTGTTAGTCTATTTTGAAGCGTGATTATGATGCTAGGTTGAGCCATGCAGTACTGATCACTACACCATAACGTAGGAGGAAAAAGAGTAGCAATTCTCAGAAAGCACATCAAGATTTCTCCGTATCTGATTTTGCCTCTTCAACTTGATGCAAGTTGCGCCAGTCTCCTCTTCTAAATTCTTTAACCCTTGTTGCAACTTCTGCACCTCCTGTTCAAAATTCACACACGTAAGATCCTTGTAAAAAACCATCTAGATTGCTTGTCAAATTTATCATATATTGCTAGGGTATTCATTTTCATATATTGCTATGATATGCAGTGATTAGGAGGATATGCTAGTGTAGCAGAGGTTGTTCTACATTTTTTTTTGCTTATGGTAATAATGTGAGCTATTTGTCAATAAAACCATAGATTGCTTGGCAAAACCACCTAGATTGGTTTTTTGAATTTATTCGCATCCTATTCCTTCGATATGTAGTATTTGGGAAGAAGCTAGTGATGCATATTTTTATCATCCCCAATTTGCTTATTGTTGTAATATGAACTTCTTGTCAATAGTTGCTAAGTTATTGTGTACTACTTGCTTGATGACATAGCAGAAACCAAGAGGAGCAATGTGCCCCCTGTTTTGCTTTCCATATTTATCTAACATGCTTGTGTTAATTTGTCACTGTTATGTTATGATTTTTTTGACATTTTCTTTTCAAATTTCCCAAACATGCTTCTCAAATTTAGGTTGCATAGAACTTAGTTATAAAGTTTTTCAAATTTTCCACACAGATCATGCTATAATTGCTCAATTTTTTGTCTTGAGGGGAAAATATAGTGTTGTCTATTTAATGATTCCAATTTTGCTCTAGGTGGCAATAATAAATTGCCTACTATGTTATATTCACTTGCTTGATGACATATCAGAAAATCATGAGGCGTAGTATACCCCCCTCAAAATTTTATATTTGCTTTTCTAATTTTTTTATGGAAATATTTGCTTTTCTAATTTCCTTGACATGCTTCTTTTAGAATGAGTTTTGCTTTTCTAATTGTAAGCATACATTAATTATTTCAAAAAATCTTGACCGTGCTAATTTGCCTATTACCATATCGATTTTGCTCTAGTTGACCAAATTAATTTGCCTAGTATGCTATCATAACTTGCTTCTTATTGATGCACGTGTGATTTTCCTAGTATATTGCTTTTGGATACATCACAATTTGCTTTTCCTAATGATGTAATATGCTTCCTAAATTGTTAGTTTTGCTCTTAACAACCAAATTGATTTACCGATTACTGTAATATAACTTGCTTTTCACCATCAAAGCAAGCATACATTTCTACAAAAATCCTGATCCTGCTAATATGCCTATTACTATATCAGTTGCTCTTGTTAATCAAATTAAACTACCTAATATACTACCATAACTTGCTTCATGTTTGGTCGGCAAAAACTTTGACCAAGATAAGCATAAAAAAGGCACGTCTCTTGTTTGCCAACTATGCTATAGTATGATAGATTGCTTCCAAAATAACTATACAAATAGTTCTACCAATTGCTTATAGAGTAAGGTAGAAAACATTTTATTTCAATTAGGTGCTTGGTGACAAGGGAAATGTATGTAATTGTGTACTATGATGCTCAATATGTTCTTCCAGTTGACATCATTATCTACATGGCTGAGCCATTTGTATGTTAGAAGCTCCCTGATGTTTACCATATCTTCTTGGTAAAATTGCCACTTTTAATATATCATTAGCTGGATCATGGTTACTATGCCCCCACAATATTACGTATCTACAGAATATTATAGATAAAAAGTCTATGAATTGTTAAAAATAATTTATTCATTGATTGAATTTATGATTTGCACGAAGAAACCTATAAATTGAAGAAAAGAAAAAAGGAATTCTAACATAAGATGTATATTGATCTAACTTAAAATTTCTATACAGAACAAATGAAACCTAGTGATTAGTGTTGAGAAAAAACTATGTGGTTAGGTAACCTATTTTTTGATGAAATCGATTTTGCTCTATGTTACCAGCCTAAAGTTCCTATTGTGCTATCAAAAGTTGCTTATGTTGTGGTTTTAACAAATGTTGACATATATGCAGGGGAAATTTAGGACTTGCTCTTGATGACCCAATTAGGTAACCTATTTTGTTTCTACTATATTGCTACAAACAACTATCCAAGTTGCTCTGTCTAGTGTTGATAGAGTACATTAACATTTCACTAGACAGCAAATTCATAATATAAATGATTGGATGGATTTTGCTTCCAAAATCTAGGACCTAGAAATCCTGGATGGCAACCTAAACAAATATAACATTAATTTAAATACCAAAAACTGAGAAACAAAAATAATCTAGAAAATGCTCCATGAGGAATTGCATGGAACAGTTGACTATGGTTTTCCCTCTTTTGTTGAACCTTTTGCGTCTTCAAAATCAGCAACACATAGGTTGTTTTCACACTGTGTTGGGTACATAACAAATAAAAATCAAAACCTAAATTTGATTGAGAAATAAAAAAAATCAAGCAAAGCTAATGTACCAAACTAAACTGTGGCAAATATAGTCAGAGTGTTGCCATGATGATATTCTAAAAGCATATTATACTGCAAGAAATTAAAAATGTGTAATATCTCACTATCTCTTTGAAGGAAGTGTCATCACAACATTAGAAAGAAAAGAGCAATTAAGCAAGTTTACTAGATTTTGTATCCTTCCTCTACACTTTCATATCTACATCATTATCCTAATTTGCTTGTGATACAAATATGACATGCTCAATATAACATATATTCCTAAAAGCAAAACTTCAAGAACTTCCCTTAGGCACAAGGTTCTGAAAACTGGCCGATTTTCGGTTTTACCAAACTAACCAATCCCCTCGATAAACTGGGTTGACGGGCAAAAACTTTTGGCCCGTTTTGAATTGCCGGCGACCCAACTAACACGGCTTACCCATTAGTGTTTGCCCTAATGGTTAGATGAGGCATGCCCATGCGCGTCACCTCACTCTGGCAATGGCACGGCTCAGCTTGCTTTGCCTCTTCCTTAGTTCGTCTTCCTCTCACTCTTAGACCTCAGTTGGTCTTCCTCAGTGATTCACCCAATCCATTCCTCGATGCGTACTCCCAGTGCCCAGTCCCTACTTCGGCACATCCTTCCTCTCAATCCCCATTGAATGGAGGGCAATGGAGGGGAAGCCTACACGAGGAGAAGGCCGAACGATGGTGGAGGCCAAGGCGGTGGTGGCGGAGGCCAGGAGGACAGTGGTGACCGGGACATGGGGGCATAGACCAGGGTAGCAGGGGTGGAGCCCAGGACAATAGTGGCAGCTGGAGCAGAGGCCATGACAAAGGCGGGCCCTGTGGATCTAGTGCAACGGTCGCCAATAACCCCTTCCCATAAAATTTTCATTTTTATAATGCAAACCTTACTTGTGCATGATGTTGATGCCCCGTTCCTCGTTAGAGCACATTCCCGCCTCGCTGCCACGTTCAAATGATGCAACAGCCTTGTCACTGTCACCGCGTTATTGAGCTCACCACCAGCATGCCACTAGCTTGCCCACACCTCGCTGCAACACGTCCACCCCTCGCTGTTTTGTGCTGTGGCATTGAAGGCCGTCACAAATCTTGACCTCGTTGCCATCAACGCATTGTTGAGCTCACCACCCGAATGCCACTAGCTCACTCACACCTCGCTGCAACACATCCATCCCTCGTTGTTCTGTGCTGTGGTGCCAAACACCACCGCAAATCTTGACCTCGTCATCGTCACTACATTGTTGAACTCGCTGCCAGCATGCCACTACTATGCACTATTTGCTCCATTCTATCTCACGATAGTCTGCCAGCTCCTGCTTGGAGCCTTGCCACATGTGCCACGATTTCTGTTGTTGCATCGCTTCTGCTTGCTACATGCAAATACTGCCTTCTCATCCGTATAATTCTAACATTTTCACCCTTAATCTTGATACTTTGACTCACAAGACAAAGTTCGATCTCCTGACACATCTCCAAGGAGTTTTGCCTTCTTCTTGCTGACCATGCCACCGGTGACACAACTTGCTGGTGTCTTTCATGACTTCCTCAGCTCCAATTGTCTTTCGTCGGTGACACAACTTGACAGCAATGGAGACTCTCATCAAAGCGTACACACATGAGATCTTGGACACAATTATAAGAACTCACACACACATGCATGCGTCATGCACTAACTCACCTACGTGCACGACCATGACACAAATATGCACACGTATGTAACACACCTCCTACATGGACAAAGAAATAAATGACACATGCAATACGCCTACTATGCCATATACACATACGACTCATTGTTGGCTTTAAAGCATGCTGGCTCGTCCTCTGCACCCACTGCAGCAAGAAGAGCTACCTCCTTCGGCTCATGGTACTTCTTTACAAAATGCCCATACTCCTGGCAGTTATAGTAGCGCACCTTCACCTTGTCAAAAGTGCTCTTCTTCTTGCCAAGACTGTCGATCTTCTTGGAGCAGGCCTAACACTCACCCATTGTCAATAGTAGGTACTGATCCCCTGTGCCTACACTGAGAGATACCCATCGTTCTTCGTGTGCCTTCAAGCAGCTAATCAACTCTTTAGTCATCATTGCCTTGAGGTCACCAAATTGCTCGATTGGGGAGACTACCAGTAGGAACATGGTGGGAGCTGCACAAAGAAATTTCCTTACCGCATAGCTCTCCTCCATCTTTTCACCGAGCCCTCAAATTTTGTTGATGATTGTTGTCAGCCAGATGGTGAAGTCATTGATCGACTCTGATTCTGTCATGCGCAACACCTCAAACTCTAACTTGAGGGTCTACATCTACATGTTGGCTGCCTCCTTAAAAATACACTAATTTAGGTGTTTTGTCAGAGTCGTTGAGCCTGAATATTTAGTTTGTCTAAAAAAGATGTTGATGAATGATTGATTTCAAGAACTGAACTTGTTTCAGCTGGCTGCAGCTTTAGTTGCTCTATTAATTTAACCGGAACTGCATATGTCACTTGGCTATATATGTTCCATATGAACAAGTGTTGGGATATGGGTAGGCTACACTAGCGCAGATTAAAATTTTCTACCGAGATCATGGTTCAACCACTAGATGCCCAGTGCAATAAAAGTAAAGTTCAACCAGCCAATTCAATGAAGAGCGTGTCGGTGTAGTGGTAGTAGTCGATCATCCTCCAGCCAACCGTCTCCTCCTCGCGATTGTCCCGATCAGCGTCGCAGTCGCAGCAGTGCCTCCATCGAAGTTGACACATTCAAAGATGGAACATCGTGCGTTGGCGTGCTAACACCAGCACACACGGTAGGGGTTATGAGAGATGGCGGCCAGGGTTTGGACGGGTGTGTTTCAGGATACCTCCCTTAGCCCCACACCTTGCTTTATATAGTCTCCAATCTTATCCTTATCTGACATGAGCAGAGATCGAATCCCACTCAAAAACTATCATCTGAACCCTTATCGTTCTAGCCCATTAAGTTTGTGACCTTGTAGATTCATGTATATTTGGCCATGAAAGGTCACCCAATGGCAAGGGGACCTGCTGCTGGAGCCGAAACTACCTCATGACCCATTGCGGGTTGTACGAATCCACCATATGCGAGAATACAAGATGACACTTTGTCATCCAATATGGTGCACAAGCCATTCGACGTTGTCTGCTACACGAAGGCCTATGTCCAAGGGGCCCATATTCACAAATTACTTTGTCCCACATTGAGGATACTAATATGTAGTATTAGTTGATTTTTTGTTGTGTTATTCCTTTGGAGTACTATTTGATGACGTAGGTGATAATGCTATATATGTTTGTTTATGCAGTATTTCATGCGTGCAGTGTACGAACACTCCCCATTATCGGTAAGTTAATTTCAATGTTGTATGTATGTTTTTAGGTGGAATGACACTTACTGCTGTGGTATTTTCTGTAGGAATGGATAAACTGTTCATGTTCTATGGTGGTGAGGTTGTGCGTGGTGGTCTGTTCGGACTTGATCTGTCTAGCTGTGAGCGTGCCATAGTAACTGTTCCCAACCTAACGCACACACCTTTGATCGAACTACGCTAGTGCATGCGGCAGTTGTTCAATAGGGACATCGCAAGAAACAAGATAATAATAGAGACAGTGGCTGCCACCATGGTCACACCCCAGGGGCAAATCATGTGGGACATGTGAAACTTACTAGCAGTGCTATGTGGGAGCATTACATGGAGATCGCTAGCAATCCTTCTTCTCCGACCTTTCGACGGCCTATGATGTATGTCCATTTTGTTGACTGTGGTGATTCCTCTAGGGTGGCCGACGCGCAAGTGGGCAGGAATGATCTTGTCCCCCCTCTTTCATTCAGTGATGATAGAAGAGTTGCCCCAAGAGGCATAGGTCGCCGAGGAGGAAGCTCCAGTTAAAAGAGATTCTATAGGCTTGAAGCCGAATGAAGGTGTCGGTAAATGGTGGAGCGCTCGCATTGACTACCATGAGATTATTCATGGCATGTCTGAGGGGACAAATACAGAAGATGAGGAGGACTTCAACTCACAGTCCAATGAGGATGAAGCAGGCAACGAGGGTGGTGCCGTGGGTGGCATTGTTTCCACCTACACGGACTATGTAGCCAGTCGGTTGGATTTGCAAGAGACCTCTTCCCTAGTTCTACTACAGGACCACAACTCTTCCTAGGCTTTCAACAAGGACACTCTGCTTGTGGGGCAGCGCTTCCCTGACAGGAGTGCTGCAAAGCAAGCTATCGCAAGCTTTGTAGTCAAGACCAATCGAACTTACTAAGTTTTCTGGTGAGTTGGACTGTGAACTATCATGTTATTTTTTATGTGAAGATAATCATTGTAACCAGTATGTCTATGCCATCCTTTTGCAGGTCAAACCCTAACACTTAAATAGTTAAGTGCATAATTAGCTCTTACCCGGGCAAAGTCTATGCACAGAGATTCCCCAGCGTAGGAATAGACTTTCGCATCACAGCTGTGACAGACCACACATGTAAGCTTGAGGAGCCATTGCATCGCCATCAGAATATGACCTCGGGCTACATCGTGACCATCATTAGTTATTTAGTTGTATCAGATGTAACCATTTCCCCAAAAGTTTTGATGGAGGATGTAGTAAATGCAATAGGCTATGCCGTGAGCTACAATAAGGTGTGGCGGGCAAAGCGGAAAGTGCTCGAAGGGATGTACGGTACATATGAGGAGGCGTATGACCTAGTCCCTAGAATGTTGCACCAGATAGCTGAGGCTAATCTGGGCACACACATCGACAAGATGGTGCAGCCTTACCCCTTTAACACCCCAAATTCCCTAATCATAGATCATGTATTCTGGGCATTTTGCCTGGCAGTGGAGGGATTCAAGCACTGTCGGCCCTTCCTCAGTATGGATGGGACCTTCATGTGTGGGAAGTACAAGGGCACCATCTTGACCACTATTGTTGCTGATGCAAATGACCAGTTGCTCCCAGTTGTCTTTGCAATTGTGGAGAACAAAAACATCGATAGCTGCCTATGGTTCTTGGCCAACATAAGGCAACATGTAAGGTTTTTCGACCGAGAAGTGCTCCCATGCCCATAGCTGTAGCAGTGTATGGCAACCCGCCAACATGGGCTCAGCTCCCGTGCGACGCTGAGATGCACCACATAGCAAACTCCTCTAGGCTGCCAGCTCCTCCTTCAGATGGTCTTTGGATCTTCAATGTCTGAGGCTGCTTGAGTCTGCATCAAAGGAGAGCAATTATTTCGATGATTTCTCCCACGCACATCAGAGTACTCACCTCGTTCATCACTGGAGGTCTCCTCACTGTCACCACGAGGGGTCGTAGTGTGTGAGTGGTGGAGAGCATGATCAGCCCTTCCTCCGGGAGAGTGATCAGTATCTATGGGGATGACAAAGACCTCCTAGATATAATCTCCACTTGCATTAGACGCCTCCTAGCTTGAGGAGTCATCAAATGACAACGCCTTGAGGCTAGAGTAAACCCCTCTAAGAAGGGGAATTCTGGGTTATAACTGCCTCCAGTCAGAGTTGAGCCCTGCAAATGTATGGGTGAACTCGCAGAGAGTTATGACATCCCAAAAATTTTGCCTTATTTATTTATTTATTATTGAGACCCGAATATACAAATCTAGACTCTCTGTATATACCACACTAGTCCAGGACCACGCTAGTGCACACAGTGTAAACATAGATGAAATATCGACTATAAACATAATTAATAAAGGGAAAAGACTCAAATACCATAAATTATCTGAGTACGACCTTATGGCCAAGCTTACAAATAATAGTTTGAAGGGCTTAAGAAGCTAGTAGTGAAAAACAAAAATAAGCGCAGTAGCCATTCGACATGTCCATAGGCAATCGACTGGGAAGCGAAGTTCTAATCCGCGAAGTCGTTAAGTATCCTCATTCAGGTACCTCCTGCTAATATGATCCTTCTTCCTCAACTGAGCAACAGTAGGCATAAAGCTGTGAGTACATTGGTACTCAGCAAGTCATTTGTAACAATAATGCAATATAATATGCAGGGCTTACCAAATGATAGCTGAAAGGTTATTTTTGCAAAAAAGCAATAATTTAAAGTAACTAGAATAAGTAGATCGAAAGTGAACTTTAAGGAAAACAATAATAATTAAATAACCAAAGGAATTAAATAAACTACCAGTGAACTAACCATTTACTTCCCAAAATCATCCCAACCAAATTTTATGAAACATCTACCCTTTGTGACGGGTGTAGTGGCCTACTGGAGCCGAGCGTGTGCGGCAGCCGCCTCCGCCTTGGCCTCCGCCAAGGCCTTCTCACACTGGGCGAGCTGCTCTCGTAGTGACTCCACCTCTCCATGGCGAATGAGCAGGTGCTCTCACAGCGCAGAGATCTCCTCCAATGCAGCAACGTGGGCAGTCCCCATAGCCGGGGTGAGGTCTACCTAATGTGTCAGCATCGGGTCGTCCTCCATCGTGGGCATAAGGGTCTCATCTACCTGGCGCCCTCTTTGCATGACGGGTAGTAGAAGAAGGGAGCCTGTCGCAGCAAGGATCCGTGAAGGTCGTAGAGCCGGGCCGTGGCCAAGCGGGCGGCGTCCTGGAGAGCAGTCGCCACGGTGCTCCACCGGTGGGTAGTCTGGAACACATGGGGTGGGTCTCTCTCATCCTTAGCATAGATAAAGACCTCCACCAACCACGACTCATCTCCTCCGTCCATGGTCCTCCGACCACGGTAGATGGGCTGGCTTTTATAGCCCATGTAGTGCAATAGTTTGCAAAGTAGACTCGCAAACTCTCCTTCTTGTACCCCGTGTGCCAAGAAGTCCCAGTGGCCCTCGTCAGCTGCTCCTGCCATCTATAGTTTGCAATACTAGTGTTAGTAACTTTTCAAAATATTAATGAAAGGTAGAGTCGAACAGATCTAAGAAGGATACGAAAGGAAGTAATACGTTATATTTTTGACAAAATTTTATAAGTTCTTCAAATATGGTGATCCTAGGCCCATCCTAGTATCCATTCTAAGGCTTTTACCCTATAGTCGTATGCTCTGATACCAGCCCTGTCAGACCCGGATTTTTAATCCAAAATCTCCTGTGAAACCACTGCACTATTCCCTAGATCAATAGATAGTGCTCACAGGTACATTACTGCATCATTTCATACATCGCAGGAATCACATCAACTCATAATAATACTACATGACTGAGTTTGAATTATGCCGCATTTGGCAATAGTTTTACATAAGGGCCGATTAGGCCAAATGTTCACATTACAAAAGCATAACAGCGGAAGCAAAAGCACGGTAAGGCTTTTAATCCACAGGCAAGCGACTGGGGGTAAATATGTGCCCTGTGATTATTACCTAAGCTTAAGCAATAATTATAGGCACACAACACCATAGTCTAATTGCCTAGGACACCAAAAGCGCCGTAGTCGTCCTAAGTCTCGGCGTTGTTCCCTCCATCTATAGCAGGGGTTTCTTCATATGCGTAATGGTCCTGGGCCCCTAAATCTGATTTTTGGTAATGCGAGTGTGAGCACACAAACCACCGTGCTCAGCGAGCCAACACACAGGATGCAATAGGTAATATGCATGGCTTATCAAAGGGGAGGCTCGGGTTGTTTTATTTGCCAGAAATGCTTTTAAATACAATACTTAACAATTGCCTATGACCTAGCATTTTGAACTGAAACATGTTGTATAAAAAGTATGCTTTACCATTAATAATCCAGAGACCATCCACCATTACATGATCTCTGCTCCATATGCTATACCTTCAGCGTTATAGCTGCTTACATTACCACTGCGACAACACCTAGGACAACACAAATCAGGGCCTTTCTCTGCCCTCAACTTTACCAATTCCACCCACCATGTTTTTGCAATAGATCTATATCTAGTCAAGTTCTCATGTCCGCCCTTGACCGTGGGTACGGCTATTCGAATAGTTTTCTACTCTACAGAGTTTGTACACTTTACCCACAAGAGATAGATCTGCTCGTTACCCCCACATGATTCCTTAGATATGCGATTGAGTAGATTATCACAAGACTGTTACAATGCATAATCCTACTTGTGGTTACGCCCGCTAAGATCTATCTTCTGTAGGATGCGTACATCCCTCGAGAAGGGTCCCTCGTGAGCCATCACTGGCAAAGGCGGGGATGAGACCATCCATCCCTTTGCTCGTGTTCACACCTTCACGTAACCACACTAGAGCTATGCAAATTAATTAGCCCTGCCTACAATTTGCCAGCTTGTGGTTGTACTGTTGTACCTTGGAAGGTTATCATAAGATTCGGTCCTTAGGGTTATCTGGGTGGTGCTACCGCTAACCACACTCTCGTGCACCGCTACACCACACCCCTAATCCATTCACCCAGATATAAATAAGCAAGTTGAGGTTTTTGGGAACATAAAATACCCTTGTCCAAATACACCCGCCATTCTCACCATGACTTCCCAAATCAATTTCTCATAGTTTAAAGCGATGCTTGGGGCATTTTTGTGCCCCCGAGTATCTAAGCACAACTAAGCATGGCATAGAATTACGGACTTATTTTTGAAAGATTAACACTATAGTTTTACTAGGGTGACAAGGTTCACATGATCAAATATTCCAAGGAATGTATTATTAACAAGCTCATTACTGGGTATGTAACTAGGGTATTGAAATCAAGCATATACTTTAGCACATAAAATAACAGCATGTAATTGATAATTTGAACAAAAGTAATTTGCAAAAATTGTAGGTTCAATATGATCATAGTATTGAATCGCCTTGGTCACTGTGGGTTTGGTCTTGGTTGTCTTGAGCTTGAAGAAAAACAGTACGGAGGGGAGGAAAGCTGGGCCAGCTGGTGGGAAGGAGCGGGGAGAGGGGGTTGGGCCGGGCCATTCGGCCGGCCTGACTAGCTTCTTTCTTTTTTTATTTTATTTAATTGCCTATTCACTTTATATACCTATATATATTTCCTTTATGGCCATTTTTGTATATCTACATTTTGATGTTTCTGCTCATCTTGCTGCCCCTTTTGCATACATTTTTGTATATGGTTTATTTATTTATTTTTGCTGACATTTACACTACTATTTTCAAAATGAAATTTTTATATTTTAATTTATGTTCCTCCCTCCTTAGGATGGATCATCTTTTCAGATTCGAATTCAAAGTTATAGATTTCTTGTACTTCCATATTTTCTCTATGGCTTATTGTTTTTATTTTCAATGTTTTGGAACCTTAACCATAATTTAGAAAAAAAACTCCAAAGAAAATTCAAATTTTCAAGAGAATACATTGCAAAATGATTCAAAAGCTTCACATTTTCAAATTTCAAATTTTTGGGATGTTACAATATGCTAGCTATGCCCTCTAAAAACATGCAAGATCACGTATATAGCACATGACAATCATTACATAAATCACATAGATGAATGAAACAACACCAGCAGATCACATATATATAGCATGACAATCATTACACAGATCTCACAAATGAATCAAATTGAATGAATTGTTTGATTAAGCACAATTGAGTGATTTGTACAATTGAATCCAATGTTTCAACATCTAATTATCATCATTGCCAGGGTGGAACTCTCTAGTCTTATTTATGATCTCTGCTAGCAAGAATTGGGAGAGGTTTCCACGAATTTCGATGAGTTTGTCAAGATCATATGCACTTTCGTCGAAGTTCACCCGCTGTTGCTAGGATCAATGTTAAGTCATTAATTAGCATGTGTATATATATATATATGCATATATAATCAGAAAATAATAATTATTAGAAGGCTGACAAACCTCTGGATCATTCATCTTAGTGTATGTGATTTCCTTCATATGGTGGCAAACGTAGAATCCATATATGTTGCCCTGTAGCTGCTGGTGACACTGCAAAATATATAGAATTACATAAATAGGTATTGTCAATTCTAGAGGCATTATAACAAAGTTTGATATAGGATTATTGTGTTGTAGCGGGTACTGAAAATCACGTCCTGCGTCGCAGCGTGTCACTAGATTCGTTATGTCTCCCTCCTAGGGCAACATAAGCGGTAAACGACCTACGTGATTCCATAAAAGTTAGCCTTGGCCATTGCAAACGAAGGAAAGATTACAATAGAGTTATGTATGGAGGAAATGAGTTTACCTATTAATTACTTCTTGCACACGACTGAAGTTGTAGTTGCTCCTAAGTAGGGATTCAAGGTATATTATCTTGCTCCACTTTGGTACAATCACAATCAAAATCCAGTGAGACCTAGTCATGTGTGTCGCCATACTGATTAATCCTAAGTTTGTGTTGCATATAAAGTACAAATGAAACTTGTGTCGTAACTAGTGAAGCACTTACCCTTGGTTGAAGGGTACCATGATGTACCCCTTGTTGCTGTGAGCAATCAATCCCCTCGTTATGTAATCTTACACGAAGGATGCATTTCCGTTGATAGATTTCCGTTGTCACCATTGTTGGACTTGTTGGATCATGTATCTATACATAAGGAAAAAAGTAACGACATTTATTAGTATGACGTGAATGTAGAACTTCATTGTATAATATACTTATAGTGTACAACATTGTAGAAGTGAGGCGTCGAGTTTATCGAGATTGAATAGTAAGAATAAGTCTTCGAATGTCACGACAAAGTAGCCCGAGTCGTGAAGGAAATGCGCCTCTGTATATCTCATAGTGAATCCATTGTGCCGGTTTGGCTTCATGTTGGACCTCTGCATGTACCAGGTATGCAATATATTGTAAACCAGACCAAGCCAGAGTAATTGTGACTCGGGGACCAACGACACTCCTAGAATGAACTTCCATGGCTTGGGATGTACCTTAATTTTCTTCGCTTGAGTCTTAGAGCCTCGCTTATGATACGTTTTTGGCGGCGTCTGCACGGGAGTTGATGCAACAGGCTTCGGAACTGGAGCTGTAGGTGGAGCCATCGGAGCCAACGTGACAGGTCTAGGGTGATGTCCCTCTTGGGCCACTGGATGTGGAGATCATGGCACGGATGAGTCGAGGGCGATGTCCCTCTTGGGCCACTAGATGAATGTGTGGACGGCATCTCCTATATCATAATATCTTCATTTGGGGGCTTCCCAAGAGGGGACGGTCTTAAAAACATCATTAATCATATCCACCTGAACCTTTATGAAACCGGTCTCTACTTGTACACTATGCATCAGAATCCCTGATAGCTATGGATACGCATGTATGTATTCTTTCTACTTCCAATCCCATGGGCAAAGAATCTTATTGGCTTGATAGGTGGTTCTCGGCAACACATTTTCCTTTGGAAGCATGTCCGCTAGGAGACTTAACAATGTCGTGAAACTCTTGTCAGCCCAATCATTACTCCCCTTCAATTTTAGCAGTTCTAGAACTGATGACAATCTCGTGTATTGCGGCTTGCAACCCGGGAACAAAAGTTTCTCCGAGTTCTCTATCAAGCCCTCGAATTTACCAAACTCTCTCTCACTATAGTTCCCTTTTGCATCACATAGCATCTGATCTAGATTGTCATCCTACGACCTATCCTCATGATTGAAAACACAGTCCACAACCAACATATCGTTGTCTCCCTTGATGATATCATAACTGCCTTTTTGTGTACTCTTTTCTTCACTGTGACTGGTCCAATATTTGTACCCTTTTCTGAAATCCCTTCGAATCAAGTGAGCTTCGATCTGTGCTGAGTTGCTAAATATCTTTATGTTGTAGGGGTGACCCCCACCTAAACCCAGCCGGCCTGCTAAGGGTTTGTAAGGCCCAAAATGGGATGTGTGTAATGGCATAAGTACCCCTACGAGGGATACATGAGTGTAAGGATATACTTGTAAAATACTCCCCATGTGAATATATATATATGTGTGTGTGTGTGTGTGGCTGCCCTGGACATGGGGAAGGCCAAGCATTGTTCACCTGTCATCTCCACTACCATACTCTCACTCCACTGTTTGGTCTGTAACCACAACAGTTGGCGCCGTCCGTGGAACGACTTAGCAAGCGCTGAGATCTGAAGAAGGATGGCACCAAAGAAAGCTTCATCATCGACAGCAAAGAAGAAGAGGAGTACAACGGAGGCACTCGTCAACGCTAGGGCTTCGGCGTCGGCTACGGGTGCAGATGGCAACGTTGGTGCTGCGGTTGCTGACGTCGACGCTCGTGGCACGACGATCAACCCCACCGCTGGCGTGGTGGTCGGCACTGGCAATACCGATCGGGTTGTCAGGAGTGGTGACGTCGATGCCCGCATTGGCACGGCCATTGCCCCCGCACCTGGCGTGGTAGCGACGGTGGCTCCGGCGGCAATGTCGGCAACGTCGACCTCATCACCGACTCCGGCGTCCACCGCACCGGCATGCCGAGTAGCTCCAGAACGCAAGCCGTGGCCGCCGCCAACCCGACGGTGCATGCCAGCGCTCCGACCAGCGCAACCGTGTTGATGGTGGAGAACTCCCTACTGATAGCCTTCGGCATGCTGCAACGGGAGCTGGCGGATATCCGCGGAGCCATGCAGGAAATGCAAGTGGCTCAGAGCCAGCAGACCCCACCGGCGGTGGCGGCGGAGCCTGCGCCAGAGTAGGCGACAACCGCGATGCCCCTACATCCAGTCGTGTTCCGTTGCGACGCGTGGAACCGGAGTGCCCCCTCTCCGTGGGCTTGCAGCAATCGACGTGGCCAGAGGACTTCAAGTTCCCTACCACCATCGAGTCGTACATGGGCGACACGGACCCCCGGGAGTTCGTGCGCGTGTATGAGACCGCCATCAAAGCTGCAGGCAGGGACGACTCCACCAAAGCGAAGGGGCTACACCTCACGTTGCAGGGAATGGCGCTCTCTTGGTTTTTCACCATAGAGCCGAACTCCATTTACGCATTGCAGCAGATTCGCGACCGCCTCTACAACAACTTCCAAGGAAACTATGTTGAGCACGTTGGCGCAGATCAGTTGTTCGCCATCAAGTAGAAGCCCTCGAAAAAGCTCTGAGAATACTTCAATCATTTTGCGAAGGTTCGCTGCCAAGTCAAGGACGTCAACGAGACCACCACTATCAACGCGGTGATCCAAGGCCTTCGCTCGGGGCCGCTAGCCGAATACAGCGTGTGCAAGCCGATAAAAACGGTTGCCAAGCTCTTTGACAAAATGAAGGAGTACGCGAGGGTGGAGGAGGATGCACGGCGACGCAAGGGAGACGACTCCGACTCCAACCAGGCGGAGAGCTCGTCGAAGGAGGGATCCTCCAAGGATGCCGCCAAGTGCAAACAAGGATCCTCCAAGGACGCCCCCGAGCACAAGCAAGACTCCTCCAAGGACACCAAGCGTAAGCAGGACCCATCGAGTGACAAGCCCAAGCGCAACCAGTGCAGATCCCAAAGGCCGGTCGAGGGCGAGGTCCAGGAGATGGATGCGCTCGTCCTTGGTGATGTGGGCCTCTTCGGAAGCGCGAAGTCGGTCTTCTAGCACCCCCCCTGCTCGAGCGAGGGCAAGGGTCTGCACAGTGCAACCATTAGTGAAGTCCCAAATGACGGTGTAGATCGTCAAAGTTGAGTACTTACCCTCATCTCCGAGGCCTCTAGCGCGCCTTCTAGGAGTTTCGAGCTGCATGATAGTAGTGCCCATTGGTCCATGCCAGAGTCCACGCAGTTCACGGCACCTTGAAGAGCCCGCAACATCTCCGGCCGAGGAACGAAGTCGGAGACAGTTGGCCGCTGAGCCTCCGCGCCGATGACTTCGAGGGCGGCAGGTGTCGACGTCACATCTGGGGCAGGAAGACCAGAGACTTCGCGGCCGTCTCCGTTGCTCGATCCTTGCCCACGTCCGGGTGACCTTGTCTCGGCTGATGTTGACGACAGAATGAGTGAGCAGATCAGAGAAAGCTTCGCGAAGTCGCGGGAGGAGAAAGAATTGTGCCTACCTTCGACGGGGCCAGGTGAAGCATGCGGGGGTGTTCGCTCCGTCTTGGTCCAGACCGCGGGAGTCTCACCGGCGTCGGGGGCGATGAGTTCCTCTTCAGACCGGATGGCCTCTATGTTAGAGTCTGACTCCAACATGCCCCCGACCCCAATCGCCACTGCAAACGCCTCCTTTGGCCAAGAAGGCGATTGTGTCCGAGGGTGCTTTGCTCTCGGGGACTTGGGTGATGCTTCCTCGACCTCTGTAGTCACTGCGGGCTAGGAGGCCTCTCCCTCTTGGATATCCGCACCATGCCCCTGGTCCATTCTTCTGCCTAAGGACTCCTCACCGGGAGCTGCGTGGTCCGCCTCTGCCTCCAGATCCGAGTTGGCGTACTCCGCCAAGTCAGAGCTGGTGATCGCCGGACCTCCAGTCCTGACAAGACGTATGGGAGAGGCAGCCGACGGACTTGACACGGGGGCAGGGGACCGGGCCCTCCGTTTAGGGGGAAGCCTCCCCCTTGTCGTTGCCATCGCAGAGGCGAGCTCGGCCTCTAGTCGGGGTGGCACGCTCCAGCACAGGAATGCCCAGAGCTTCGCACACCCTGTTGATCCATCCCAAGTTGGCTGTTGCGGTCGCGGACTCACGCAAGCTATGCTTCTTGGCCACGTATGGCCCAAGGAACACGACCACCACGCGTTCCGCATCTTCTAGGAGGAGCCCTATTGGTAAAGCGAAGAGAGGTAGAAATAATAATAATAAAAAAGAAATAATAATAATAATAAACCACGTCGGAGAGCTTACGGGGGTCTGACGACCTCGGCAGCAAGGCCACAGTCGGCCGAACACCGTCCTGCCAGGTGGGGCTGGGTTGGACGTGCCATCGGCTGGCAAGCGGCGCCACTCTGTGCATGACGAACTCCTCCGCGAGGTCACGCATGTTGAAGCGGAGGGTAATCCCCACAAGCCACTACGCCCTCTGCTCGTCATCGCGGTCGGGCTCCACGCTTGGTGAAGTGATGAACGCCATCGGCCGTCCCGTGCAGCGAAGGCTGCTGCCGCTCCCCACGCGATGGTAGAACCACCGCCGCATCTAGTTGGATTCCCACTTCGCTCGGGTCGAGTTAGCGGAGAAGATCTTCATGCACTAGGACCGCAACACGAAGTTGACGCTACCAAAGTTCGAAAACTTCCCTCCCTCGAGCTTCTTCAGCTGACACCGCACGTCATGCACGAAGGTGAACAGGGAGGCACTGGGTAAACCCCCTATGTCTGTGTCGCCCAACTGTAAACATCAAGGCGAGCGATGGCATTCGGAGTCAGCTACGCTAACTCCAGCTCGTAGGTATGAAGGACGTCACCGATGACCTTGGCTTATGGGATTCGGAGCCCAGCTTCGAAGTACGCCATGAAGACGATTGCCTCCGACTCTTCTGGGTGCGGCTCTGTCTCATCCCTAGAAGGAAGGCGAACCGCACTGCGGTCCATCAGCTTCCCCTCGCGAAGCAGGGACCGGATCGTCTCCTCTATCATGAGGGTCTACCCCAGCACGCTGGAGCAGGGGCCTTCCATCTTCTTCTCCGTCGTATACCGCTTGTTGGTCTGCGAGGGATTGCGGCCAACTAGCATGTAGTCCATCTCCATTGCCGACGAGCTGCGCCGGCTGGAAGAAGCGCCACCGTCGGGCCGGCGAGCGAGCTCTTCACGACGAACCATTCCTTTAGTGGGCACGGTGAAGCGAGCGACGGCGGTGGTGAACAGTGGCAGCAAGCGAGACGAAAGCAGCGCGCACGGGAGCAAGGAGCAGCAAAGAGCAGATGACAAGCGGGTTAGGAGGAATAGTGGTTCGACGGCGAGGGGGTATATAAAGCCCCTTCTCCTCCCACGATCGGGAAGCGCAACTAGCGGAAATCCAATCGTCTGTTTCCCCTCGATCGGGAAGCGTAACTGGCGGTAGCCGAAGCCGTGTGATTGCCTGGTCGCATGCGCATGCACGCGCGCCCCGTCGCGGTCATGCGGCCGCCTGACAATGCATAACACACCGGTAACGTCCCGCCACGTGTCTCGCCCCCTCGGTAAGGTGCGCACTATTGCGGTCGTGCAGCTGACTGACAACGCATGACCCACCGGTCATGTACCACCATGTGTCTAGCCCCCTCAGGAAGACGCGCACGATCGCGGTCGTGCGGCCGCCTGATAACGCATGACCCACCAGTCATGGCCCGCCACGTGTTCCGCCCCCTGGGGAAGGAGCGCTTGGTCGCAGACATGCGACCGCTTGACATCCTAGGAGTCGGCGTGATCCTCGGTGCCATTAAGACACCGTCTCCGAGCCGCGAGCCACCGGGCTGTGAAATCTCCCGATACAGTAATAGTTATTGTGTAATTTTTTTGGGAATTTTATGTGATCCCAATTTGTCATGTTTATTGGAGTTAACTTAATCATGAATTTACGAGTATTTCACTTTTTTTTACAATTTTATACATTAGGAATTTGTACAATTTAAAGTAATTACAGTAGTACAAAAAATGCATCACACTGGATGTGATATGGCTCACTCATCTAAGCCATTGCTATCTTATCGTCGTGCTTGCCTGCCCGTACGTAGCCTTGTCATCCGTTGTGCACGAGCATGTCCCGTTGGGTACATCAGTCGGTCCGGAGGTTGCATCTCGGGTCAGAGGAGGTATGGAGACCGTTCTATCTGCTCAGTGGTTGATGGTGGTCCAGTAGGCTGAGGTACAGTAGGCTGGGTTCGGTAAGGGTCGAAGTAGTCCAGCTACACACCGAACTGCGAGCCACCTGCAATAATGTCGTGTATGAAGGACCCTAGAAATCCCCCATTATGGTGCGAAGGAGCTCTCGCCCTGACTGTACGATGTGGAAGTGAAGCCGGAGGAGCTCTGCCCACCGAATTGTCCAAACCCTGGGTATACCGAGAACGCTGAGCTTTGCCCTGCGTACGCTGCAAACCCTAGCGCCGTGTACTGCTCCCTGGAAGCATCTAGGAGGCCCATGTCATCATCAATGGGCTTGTCATCACCCCCATGTTGAATTGGACGCTGCAAGATGAAACGATATTAGTCACAATAAATATTCTGGATGTACAATGCGAATCTTGTACCTCCCGAATGTGTAGCGAAGATAAACGACGGGGAGCGGTAGTCTGTGCAGGTGGTGCGGATAGCAAAAGGGATGCATCTCGATGATGGACCTGCGGTGGGAGAACGCCATGATATTAGTGGAACGTAAGGCATAATAGGAAAAAAAATGTAGGTTCGTACGTAAGTTACCTCCTCATCGATACGATGCACGGATGATCGGTGGTTAGTACTACGACGCCATGCAGACTCAGTAGATTATGATGGCCGGTCGGACTCGCTAAGTCGTGATGACCTGGCGGGTGAGCATGGTGCCCCTACTGGGTGGCTCATGTACGCACTATGATCCATGAAACGGCCACAGTTTAGGTTGTGCACTATTTTTTAGCCTACTTTAGGATGAACTTCATAGTCTTCTGCAAGGCCGATGGCAGCCTTTGATGTGTTTGCGATGCACTGCGCCCGCTCCAACTGAAGTGACATACGAAACAGGTTCAGTAACGAGTAGTATGAACTTCTTGAATGGAACAATAAAATATTTGAACTGTCTTACGCTGTCATGTTGCTACGAAGCGCTGTGGGGATCGATGGAGCATTCCAGATGTTCCTCGTGCGTGATGTGCTCGGGGCGATCTGGTGGAGGAATGGTCAGTCTGCTGCGTGACCGGGGTACGTACCACTCCAGGTACTCGTCGTACGTCTAGACGTCGTACGGACGCTACACCATATGACATCGACGTGTGCCCTTTCCGTCCATGCCGTTGTCCACTACTACTGCATTGGCGCCAGTCCATGCCATGCCGACCAGCCCCCGATTGCCTACATTTCCAGAATTATCGACGTTACATAGCAAGACATAGAAAGTGTACACAATAGTCAAATGGAGTTTGACTCACCAGTGCACGGCATGCGGTAGGAACCTGCCATCCAGAGGGGGGCACGGCCTCGTGCAAACCCAATTGTTGCATCACGTGCTATGACGCGTAAGCCTCCACCATGTACGTGAATACCAGATAGTGTGTCGTCATCCATAGCTCCCCATCCTCTAGGCAATGCAAGGACAGCCCATGAGGTGATACACGATGCACAAAATCTACCGTCCAGGGACTCCATATGATGTCGCTGTCGTGCAATGACTTAAACTCATTGTGCCACAGTAAGTAGCACCTTGATGGTTTGTCCTTCACCCACCGCAAATGGACAGCAGTCCACTGGATGCCCATAGTGGGCCCATCTATCAGGTCGACGAACTCACCAAACGGTTGCATTGGCATCATGATTGTCGAACGTTCGACAGGAAAGTGCTATCAACTCCACAGCTGCAGGAGCACGTAGCAGATGGCTAGATTGGGGGTACCAGCAGTGGCACGCTGGCAAGCATCACATAACCCCCGATATGTAGCGCATAGAACCGCTAATCCCCAACTGTACTGAGGCATCGCCTCGAACTCTGTGTCCACCAAAGACTCGGCGAGGCAATGAATTCGGTGTTGCAAATATCACCTTGTGTGGCTGGAAACATGCTCCAACCAAAGAGCTGGATAAGGAACGCGACGAGGTGCAACCTACGGGCACACACTGAAATTATTGAGCCATGTGCCGAGGACGCCATGTGCACTCTCCGGGATAGGCCGGCCGAACCGATCTGCCAGCCTCTCCTTCCAGTCAGCTGGTGTAGGGGCTGAAACAAGTGCGTCACCCCCGAGAGAGAGGCCAGTTAAGAACACGATGTCCTTCAGAGTGACCGTCATCTCACCCTAACGAAAGTGGAATGTATGCGTCTCGGGCCTCCACCTGTCCACCAGTGCCACGAGCAGGCTACCGACGATGGTCCGTGGCCCGCAGGGTTGGGACGTAGCACTCGTCCAGCGCCCATGGATCCCTTCCCCCGCAGCTTGAGCAGTTAAGGGCTAGCTGCGTCACCCGTCATCCATGCGTGGCAATGGTGTTTCTCATCGTACGAGTGTTCCACAAGCCCCAGTAGAGCTATATCTACCAATACATAGGACAGACGAAATATTAGTGCAAACATTAATAATTACTTTATAATACAAACTATATTAATTATGACTAACTAAATAACAATAATTATGACTACGACTACGGGAATAACGTCGAAAGCATGTTATAAAAAATTACATGTCTTTCGGGAGAACTAATCGGCACTGCTGCGTCCTCAATGACTTATGCACTGCCTTCTCCAAATAATTAGCTACGCACTATTAGTTTTGAGAGTACCTTGCAACAAATGGGACAGATAGAATATTAGTGCAAATATTCATAATGATAGCAACATACTACAAGTCAGTGATTACATGCGTGCGTAAATATTTCACCACTTACTGATAATTTGATTACTCATCCGAAAAAATGACGAGTCATTCATTACCATCGTGCTTAGCATTAACTTATTACTTACCCCGAATTAACAAATTATGGTTACCGTATGTACACAAAAATAATACAAACTATGTCTAAATTACTACAACATACTTACTTCGTAATATAAACTACATTAATCACGACTAACTAAATAACACTAATTGAATACGATTACAGGAATAACGTCGAAAGCATACAATCAAAAATTACCTGTCTTTCCAGAGAATAAATCGGCACTGCCAATTTTGAGCTACCACTGGCTTCTCGAACTAATGAACTACACACTCCCAATTTTCAGCAACGACCGTGACAATGACCTTCTGCGACGAGCAACTGGGATGAGCAACGGCGAACTACCAGAGGTGCATATTTATGCCTGAGCGAAAAGTGAACCCAGTGCACTCACCCCGTACATTGAGGACCCATTATCATGAGCAGCGTTTCAGGTAAGGGGGGACGACATCGTAACAATGACAAATGTGCAAATGAGGAAGCAGGCGAGGGGGGACGACACTAAAATATGACATTAGTGCAAACGAGAGAGCGCGTGAGAGGGGCACATACAGAGAGAGTGACAATTGTGCGAACCAGATAGCAGCAAATAATATATATACCACGATTTACCGACACATGGCACTTCGAAACATGCGTGACGATCGTTAAATTCATGATTAAGCTAATCCGAATAAACATGGTAAATTCAGACCACATAAAATTTTCAAAAAATTACACAATAATTATTGCTATATCGGAAGGCTTCACATAAAATTTCATAATTTTTGAAGCTCATTTGCTATATGTAAAAACTCGTAAAAATATCGAAATTGTATGAATTTTTTAGCAATATTCGCAATGGATAAATTTTCGTAATTTTTTGAGCTCATTTGATATATTTAAAAATTCAAACAAACACTAAACCAAAAAAATTAGGGCAGGTAATTAAACTGGCTAATTAGCCGACTTAATTACCTGTCGCTGGCGGCAACGCTGCTTGTCACCTTACGGATGCTGTCGTCTGGCCCCGGATAGTAGAAAGGACATTTTAATTACCTATCGCCGGTGGCAATGCCGTTTGTCACCTTACGGGGCGCTGTCGTCCAGCCCCGGACAGCAGAAACGACATTTTTGTCATACTCGGTATATTGCTATTTTTATAAATACGATGAAAAACAGTGCCAAAAGCGGCTTCGGCTCAAAACAGTGTCAAAAGCGGCTTCGGCTCAAAACAGTGTCAAAAGCGGCTTCGGCTCAGCCGAAGTCTATGCGAAGATTTTGGCATGAATGAGTATTATTACTATTATAAAAGAATGAGTTGGTAGTTGTACGTTCATTTTTCTCTAATTGATCTATTTTTTTTAACTTT
Organism: Dendrocalamus sinicus; assembly: GCA_036346575.1. NCBI lineage: Eukaryota > Viridiplantae > Streptophyta > Magnoliopsida > Poales > Poaceae > Dendrocalamus > Dendrocalamus sinicus. The sequence continues at coordinate 4,011,092 of CM070653.1, read as the reverse complement.
TTATCATTCTCCACTTTCTAATCGATCAGAGTAACTCTTTTTTATAACACGATTATTTATACATTCCATGAGTTCCATCACACAAATACCTAAGTAACTAGTATATATAAGAAAAAATTGATCATATACCCTCCATTTAGATGAAAATTGAGGATTTACCCTCTTGGCCCACGTGTCAGTGACTTATGATGATTCCACGTGTCATTGAGATGTGGAGGGTAAATCCTCAATTTCCCAACTAAAGAGAGGGTATATGATCCAATCTCCCTATATATAAATACTGAGGTTCTGCGTATATTTGTTTTGACACGCCTCTCGACTCCACATGGGTGCCCTCATCTAGGACTGTGCAATCGGTTTTTTCGGTTTAATCGGTTCGGTATATATGGTATATACGGTAAATACGGTGTTTGTAATTCGGTAATATGCGGTATTTTTAGAAGTGCGGTTCGGTATCGGTAAATCCCAATTTATTTCGGTGCGGTATCGGTAAATACCATATTTACCAAAGTTGATACGAATTACAAACGATATAGCGACTAGCGAGACAAATAGACGATAATATCGCATGGACTAAACGCCAGCAAAGAACTTGGAAGCAATAATAGTAGTACAGGTGGCTCTAGGAAGCAATAAAATGCTATCCTGCATGTTGTGATGCTAATGGCGTGTATTTATGAGTGCTCCCGGGGGATTTGTTGCTGCAGACGTGATACACGCCTACACGGGCTTCTTATTCATCCAAGCGACGTCGAGTGATTTTGGGCTGACTGGTGTACAGATATTATCCAATGGCCCTGCAGTTTATTTTGGACTGAAGATTTATAAATTCGGGAGGTGCATTAATGCATCTGCCATTGTTGCCTAGCTCGGTTGGCAAGAGCGCGTGGCCACTCGTTGCCCGCGCGTGTTCGAGTTCGGCTCTGCGTCCCATTTTCGTATAGATTACTACGCGCTGGCCCACTTAGCGCCCGTTTGCACGGCTCACTCAATGCCCGTTTCGGTAGACTCGGTTTTTTCGGTTTTTAACCGGTTTTTTCTAAAAACTGAATGCAAAAAAACCCAAAATTTGAAAACCAAACTGAAATCGGTCAAACCGAGTTAACGGTTCGGTTAATGCACAGCCCGGCCTCATCCCTCCTTTCCCCCTCGCCGCCGCCGACTCCCGTCGCGCCCTCTCCACCTCGCCGCCGCCGGCTGACTCGCCTCGCGCAGGTGCCTCCTCTCCTTCTCCCTTTCTTCCTCTCCGTGCCTTTATTTGCGCCGGATCTGACCCCGCCGACCCGTCCTCCCATCGTAATGCATGCTACGGCACAGAGGAACACCGACCCGTCGCCGGTCGTGACCGGATCCGAGCTGCGGCCATCCCCTATTGACGCCAGTGGTGACCGGATCGAAGCTGCCGCTTCCCCTCCTTCCCATCCCGACGACGGTATTGGCTGGATCTACTGCCGCCTCACGGTCTTCTTCCTCCCCTTCGTCACCTTGGGGCGATTTTGTGACCAGAACCGAAGGTACGGATCCTTGTGTCCTTTGCAAGCTCCAAGTTCTTGCTTTCTTGGTTTTGCTTGTTCAAGTTGTGTGAGAGACAAAGCTAAGAAGCAGAACACACCACCACATCAGAAGTGATTTTGCCAGTGCTGTCTTTCTGTTGTTAGGGCTTGAACTATAGTCTATATGCAGAAATCGAGTGTGGGTTTGTGAAGACGATTAGATTATTACTTGTGTGTTCGTCTGCACTGTGGCACTAGAAAAAACAGGATATTACTTCTTGCTTGCATGACCAAGAGCAGAGCATCAATTGTGAACCATGTACTGAATCTTAAGGGCCCAAGCTAATCAACCCATTGTCAGTTTTCAATGCTTAGAAAAGGGAAGGTAGTAGTTGAAATTTGAAATATCGTAGTAACTACCGTAGAAAGAACAATCCCACATACACTGTGGTTTGCTCAGAGGCGCAATTGGTTGTAAGCACGGCATGTGGTGCTCGGCCATGGCACTCTTGATCTTATACATAATTTTAAGTCTACACGCATATGCAAACGTCTGATGTGGAGATCATATAGAATCATTTATTATTTATTAAGTCTACCTCAACTTTGAACAAGTGCAAAAACAATCTTTCGAGGATATGATGGATTTTCCCCTAAAAAGTTGCACAATTTAGATGCATGCAATTTGGAGAACACTTGATTTTACATTACTTGAACATGACGGATCAACCGATTCATTCAGCCCAACACAAGATAAGGATGCCAAGAAGGCACAAGGAACATGAAGTCCAACCAACGATTTGGCCGGAAGAGCCGATGGGTTAGTAGCTGCAACTCAGATCCGGGCTGCCTATATAGAACAAAGCCCGATTTCAGTGCAAAAAAGTTTAGGTCTGGTGTGAGGAACAATTACAAATCTGTGAACTGTGAACCAAAACTACTGATCCTAACCTTGAAGTAGCAAGGGCTGCTCTGAATTAATCAGAAAAGATATCTTTAATAAAATAAGGCCACAACATACAGAGAGCAAGGGAAGAAAAAAAACAAAGAGGATGTGTCGAGGTCTGTGGATGTATCCGATATGCTGAATCATCTAGTGTAAGGCCTCAATGTCTGTGTTATTTGTAGCTGGCTGTGTTTGCAGCAGAGCGTAGGATGTTGAACTCTGTTTATTTTGGTTTCTCTCTAATGAAATCGGGGAAATAAGGGAAGGAAAAAAACTCAGTTGGTACCATGAAAGAGGAGTTGATAAACAAGAAGATAACAACTTGATGCACATTAGCATGGACTGATCGCGAGTCGAAGCTTAAAAATGTGAAAAGGTGAAAGCTTTTTCCCAAATCGGAAGAAAAATGTTGGATTGCGACGTCCGGATGGGGAATTGAATGCAGTGAGGGCGCTAGTCGTCAGAGGACAGTGCGGTTTGGCCGGGAGTCGCTACGGGAGTAGAAAGGAGGTAGGGGCGCAGCTAGGGTTTTGCGGGATTTCGCACGGGTTGTTGCCAGGAACTGGGGGGCTTTCCCGGCGGGCGGGGGGAGCAGAGAGGACTGGCTAGATGGAAAGGATGACAGGAGAGGAGGGAGAGGGAGAGCAGGTAAGGGCGACGGGGAAGAGGTCGGCCACCATGGAAGAGTGCGTACCTGTGCTATGGTGCTGGCAGTCATCGGCCCTGGCCAAATGGGTGCTCGGTATGGTACGGCACGCGTCCGGACAGGCCATGACACGATTAGGTCCGGCAACAACCCTGTATGCAATTTGCATGCATCTAAATTGTGCAATATTTTAGGGGAAAATCCATTGTATCCTTGAAAGATCGTTTTTGCACTTCTTCAAATTTGAGGTAGACTTAGTAAATGATTCTATCTGATCGCCACACTAGTTGTTTGCATATGCGCGTAGGCTGGAAGTTATGTATAAGATCAAGAGTGTCATGGCCAAGCACCACATGTAGTGCTTACAACCGATTGAGCCTCTGAGCAAACCACAGAGTATGTGGGATTGTTCTTTCTACGGCAGTTACTATGATATTTCGAATTTCAATAACTACCTTCCCTTTTCTAGGCTTAGTTCTGAATATTCCCACTTGATTGTTGGATGTTTATATCTCATGATGCTTCAATGAACATCAGAAAGGGCAAGTTATTGATGGGAAATAAGTAAGAAGTGAAGTCCAAGAAATCATAAGCCTCACTTCTTATTGCTGAGCATCAACTTGGCTATTCAATTTCTATGCATGTGTATACTTCCTATGTAGCACGGACACGGATACGTCGACACGACACCGACACGGGAATTCGCCGTTTTCCCAAAAAGATCGATACGGCGACACAGCTATATATATTTAAATAATAAATTATATATATATATATATATATATATATATGTTTGTGTATTATTTTCTATGTTTCCACATGCTTATTAAACTGCAATAACGAATCCGACGGCGCGCGGGGAAGAAGCTGGCGGCGCTTGGGGAGGAAGCCGACGGTCGGCGCTTGGGGAAGAAGTCGGCAGTGCTTGGCGAGGAAGCCGACGGGCAGCGAGGTGCGAGAGCGGGTGGGAGCAGGCGGCGGCGAGGTGCCGGAGCTGGCGGCGCAAGCAGCCGATGCGGACAAGCGGAGCAGCGCGAGGCCGATGGGAATAACGCGCTCGGCCGCTCGTGCGTGCGATGCGTGCGTTAGGGTTAGGGCACGCTGTGCGTGCGTTATGGGCCGGTCGTGTCCTGGGCTGGCTGTGTCCAGGCCGTGCCCGACTCATATATTTAGTGTGTCCGACACGTGTTGAGAATTTTACTAATTAAAATTAATTCTAAAATCGGCCGATACGTCTTCGACACGTGTCGAAGACGTGTCCGTGTCCGACATGGTGTCGGACACGGATACGGCTGTTTTGCCACGTGTCCGTGCTACATAGTATGCTTCATTCATATTATGTTCTACTGCCGTAATGTTCTAAAGTTCGATTCAACTAGTATGTGTGAGACTTCCTTATTTCTTATCTTCATGCTACGTGCGGCTTTGTTTCATGCATATCACTTAGAGAAAAAAAAGTATTTTTATTCGCAAACGTATATGTTTTTTCTATCATGCATATCATATAGAAACATATTTTCGTTTCTATCATTTCATTACAGTCATCAAATCATTCTTGTCAACTTTGGATTTTTTCACTTAGTGATAACAAAAATTCCCAGATAATATGTAGTTTGGAGGTATTAAAAAAAATTACATTCTAGCATATTTCGTATTCTGCAGCACAAATTCACTAAAAATTTCACATCCGAGCAGGACGTGAAATTGGTTTGGCCTGTAATTTCATGTTATAGTTCCTTGTTTCAGGCAACACCGATGCAAACATTCCGTAAACCAGTGGCAGTGGAAGCTGTTCATCATGGAGATGATAGTAAAGACAGAGATGGATCAACCACAGTTAAGTGTGATCCATGGAATCCTGCCCTTCCTCCTCCCCCTTTCGACTGCACTACTAAAATGATGTTGGAGGTATGGTAACCACCCATCCATATGCTATTCCACTCCATTACTTCTCCTAAAATTCCTTACATTTGTAGTGGTTTCTAACTGACACTTGTTTCATTCAGTATTCAAAACGAATAAAGGAAATACTTCGTGAGTCCAGAGCTACAAACATAATCGCCCCAGACCGCACTCCTCAGGTTATTGGCTCATTTCATTTAGTAGGATTGACATACTATTTGGTTATCCTGCAATATTTTTGTGTGGTTGTCCTGCAACATTGCAATTCGTTGACCTAAACTGTATTTCAGCAAGATTTTATTTGTTCTGCCCTGTTAGTTGGATAATCAACTGACTGTTACCCTTTTCCAAACATGAATGAATCAATCTAGTCGGTGCTCAATGACTTTTGTTTGATATCCTGCCGCTTGGCAACCATCCTGGAAAAGGATAGTGTCCGGAGCTTCCTCAGCCTCTTCGAGTACAATGTGCGCCGCATGGCATGGGGTTTGATCCTGACTTCGCAAACCTTCAACTTCATTGTCGCACACAATGCCCTGCGTTGTGCCAAGGTTGCCTTGGAGGGCAAGGCGCCCAGGCTCTCTGGGTACCGAGCCAACCCCAACTATATGACCAGCTTTGGGTTCTACCCCCTCCACCAAGCAGCTGATATATTCTCTCTCAACATGATCAACTTACTTTTAGACTACGGTGCATCAGCCAATGTACGCACCGCAGGCAATAAAGTCATTGAGGGTCTTCTTCCACTCCATATTGCGATTGAGAATACTTGCATGCATAAGTATCTGGAGGACAATTTGTTAACTGAACAGAAGCATCTGGAGCACAATGATGATTATATCTACAAGCTCATCCATCTGCTGTGCCTCCCTCAGATGGTTTGTCTAAAATCTGCCCCTACACCAATTACTACTTTGGCAGCATAACAACATTATTTGCAGATTGGTCGTTTGTGTATCTCAACTTTTGAGATATATATTAGTTTCCAATGTTGCATTTTAGCATTTCTGTTCATGTGTCAAGAGGAATGATTTTAGTCCTTAGTTAAGGGTTTGATTGGATTGTATATTGTATAAATAGTTTATGACAAAACAAGTTTTAGTGGGGTTGTTTGTGAAACATATTTTGTTCTGTTGGTTGTTAGGTTTGCATTTTGTGAATATCTTGTTTGGCAAAAAGAAGTTTTAGCCTTTTAGGTTTACCTTCTGCGTTTTTAGGAAAAACAAGAAAAACTGTTTTTAATTAAAGACTCATTTTCTGAGTTTATAGAAAACATGTTTTGTTAACAGGGTTTGTAGCTGGTCAGAGACCAAATTCAATATAACAAAAACTTATTTTGTTAAAACTCGAGATCCAAACAAATAGGAGGAAAGGAGTTTTTTTTTGGCAGCCACTAATTACCAGTGTGCATATCCATTCTAGACACTGACATTTTGTCTATGTTGGTGGTTTTTCCAGAAGATCTTCTTGGACATAATTAGACTGCTTGCAAAGTACACAGATACTGTAGTCGATGAAGTCTGGAATTACATCAAGGATGGGAAGCTTGTGCATACAGCAATTCTGCTTATTGCAGCTCAGCAGCAGATGTGTAGCACAGCTAGGAGAAAGAGAAACGGTAACTTCAGTGGGATTGATATTATCAAGAGTCGTATTGCAGAATCCGCCATTTCCCTAGAATCACAGGGGAATGGATTAGAGAGGGGTAAGAAAGGCAAGGCACATAAGCTGCTGAAGGAGAAGAAAAATATTTTTCATAATGCATCTGAGCTCGCTGTTATAATTTCCCAAGCTGGTGAAGCTCTTGATGCATACATTCAGACTCATTCAGAGGTACATCATTTTCTCCGGTTTCTTCCTTTACCATGTAATATTTGAATATACTAGTAGCTGGTTTTTGAAAAATTATCACATTAATCTTTCTGGATCGTTGTCCTCCAATTATAAACAAAGCTGAAGAAATCCACAAATTTCACTTTAAGAAAATCAAAACAGGAGTAAATGCAAATTTGAATACCTTTTTCAATGGTTTTATAAAATTAAGTACACTTCAAGTATAATTGTTTATCACTATGTTTAGAAACTATTCTTTGCTTTCCATCTCATAAAATTTTTATTACTTATGTTTCCTTGCAAGCTAGTCATTCCATCATATCTGAGGCATCATTGGTTTTATGACACTTTCTCTCCCTTCCATTTTGCATGCTGGTTGAACTTTGTGTAACTGCTTTGATGGCAACCTCATCTATCGTCAATCGCTTAATGTTCTCATTTATCTGTTTTACTGTTGCTTGCTCCCTTGTGCAATCAGCTGTCAAAAATATCATGTAGGTGCCCCATCATGAGGTCCTTCGACATGTTTCATCAGTTCTCAAGGGTCATGGTTTTTCTCCTACTGGAAAAGGCATTGACATTGGAGATCTTTACTGGTATGTCTATCTACTTGCCCTTTCTTCCGTTGATCACCATTTTATATAAATATAGATGATTTATGTGATGGTCTTATAATTATTTTTTCCACTTGTTATTGAAGGCGCCATTATGACTATGGAATGTCGGATTATGATATATATAAAGAACATGGTGCGTTTGTGCGCTCTTGCTGGATTGCATTCTGGCTCTTAACAAATCTCACAAAATAAGCCCTAACAAGTTTTATTATGGAAAACAGGGAACACGGACGCAACCGAGACAGCTATAGGACCACCTAATCTGAATGCTCAAGCTAAAAAGGTAAGGATAATGAAACTGGAGTGCTTCTATCTTTTCTGTTTCTTATTTGCTGCATGTTGATTATTGGTTCTTATGAAATTGGTATATGATATATCCGTTTCCATTTTTTTCTGCTCATGAGAAAAGGTCGTTAAGTTCGTTTGGACATGGATTTTTGTTGGACAGTGAAATTAACTATGGCTGCGACAAGTACTTTGTTTTCTGTTTTTTTGTGTGTGTCTAAGAGCTTCTAGTCGTGGTAAGGAGTCATCCAAATTATGTACAGTAGACTATTATCCTAAAATTTGGTACGACGTTTGGAAGTTCTTTGGCGCGGCTACCGGCTAGAAATGAGATGTTTTTGCTTTAGTTATAATGTGGTATAACCTGTTTTCTTATGATGTAAGTACTGTTGTGCAAAAGGTCTGTTTGGTTGTGTGGTCAAAATTTTGGGTAAAAAAAAGGCTCAATTGTTGCAAGCAAGAGCAGTCCTAAATCCCAAGCTAGTAGAGTGAAGAAACATTGATCTGTACAGTCAATTAAACTATCTTGTTCTTCCCTGCAGTTACTAAAAATACGTAGCACTGGCTATTAGGCATGGCATGCAAATCTTGCAAACTAAAAACAGGGGTCTATCCGTCTATGTAGTTTAAAAAACTCTAATGACAAGTCAATTTGTGATTGACAGTTCTTGTTACGAACCTATGGTAATTTTCACACATGCTTTAATAATTTACTCTTATGTGGTTGGAACTTGGAGAGCAGAGAGGAAGTGAGACTATAAGCGTGTAGGGAAAGATAATAATAGAAGACTGAAAAAATAAATGAGGATCTGTGATCAAGTGTTTCATTTTTATTTGTCCATGTCAGATCTTGGCTAAACAACCGTTGGGCCAAGTTTATACAAGTAATGGGCTCTAACTCGGTTCTAATTCATTTGGACGAAAACTTGCACCTGGGCCAAATGCATGTGAAAGTCAAGCGGCCCAATTGATCGAAACGACCACCTGACCTGACATTCCTTTCAAACTGCTACCTTGCATACTTTTACCAGAAACTGCAGGTTCGACAAAAGTATTTAGTGATGACCACCAGATGGCAAGTAAACTCTGCAAAATGAAACGACAAGGACCATTCCTAAAGGATATTAATCACAGCAAAAGTAATTCCAGGTGGTTGTGAGTTGTGACTACAACTCTCGACTTATTGCTGTATGCAGTATGTCTTTTAGCTAGTACAGTAACATGCAAGCATAAAAATAGAGCCAGCTGAAGGACCCATCCTTCATGGAACAACACAAAATCAATCATTTGTAGCAACTATTCCGCTCATGAACTGTAGTACAGGCACCGTGTTACAGGCAAAAGTGAACCACATCTTTACATGCCACAAAAAATAAAGCCATCTTAAAGTTGAGATAAAAATATTGAAGGACATTTTTGTTGTTTCCCACTAAAAGTGTGTCAATTATGTTTCTGCTAGTGGAAGAAATATTCTTTGCTATTCCAAGATTTAGTTTAAATTTAGCATTTAATTAATTTTCACCCGTGTTTCAAATAGCAACATCAGTGTAAAGGTGAAGGTTTTTTTCTCTATGGTGGATCCAGCACTCGTACCTTATGGGTTCAACTCCTACAGTTTTTTAGATTTTTATTAACTTATGTATAATACCAGTACTAATTTTTTTCACAAAAACCTAGCATCCAACACAGGTTTTTACAGCAGATAGTGACGATATATTGAGTGCAACATGCTTAACTGTATTTGCAAAATATGAGGTTAAATCAATCAATTTTCGAGTAAAGTATCCTCTTCGTTGCGTAGAACTAGAATCGAAGCTAGGAACATTAGTGATATAAAACAAAAGGAGCTTTTGTGTTTTCTCTTTTAGAATTACTTGTTGGTTGGTCTAAAAAAATCAGTTAAGAGTAAGAATTAAAATTGAGGATGGCTATAATACACAATTAATGAATCATATGAAAACCTAAAATTTGTTTATCCTGGGGCACTACTAGTCCACTACATGCTGTATGCTGTAGTGTGGCCATCGTTGCCTGTAATGGGCCGCCTATGGGCCACAACTGTCCAAGGGTGCTATACACGACCCCAAGCTGCTTCCATTATTGCATGCTACCAGTACTCTTTGCTGATTTCTTTTTAATATATATTTCTGGAATATTTTCTGTTAACCCTGTCTGTGGAAATTAATCGAACAGGTCTTGATTGTTATTGTTAAGGCAATCTCGGTTCTTTCTTGGCATATTTAAAGTAGGATGCAATTGTACCTTTGTTTTACAGGCGAGATTAGTGTTGAAATTTATGTAATGCTCGAGAGAAAAAGAAATTAGTTTGCCAATGGATGCTAAAATACAACTGGATTTGTGAGAATAAAAGTGTAATTACACTGTGAACACCTATGTGAGGGTTATAGCAACATAATTGAGTGTAAGGCTTAAGCAACTTTCTTACCGGAGCATGCTACTGAAGTACCATACGTCTATACAGTTATAATGCCATATATCCCAATCCAGTACCATCTGTTAAGCGGGTGAAGGCCAGTCAGGTTTAAACATGTATATTCTGGGATTTCTGACATTGAGCTGTCAATTGATGTATGAAGCAGGCTGTGGGAAAGAACCTACCCAACGGACAGGATCACAGGATGTACTTCCCATATTGGAGATCAGTGTTAACATATCGGTTTACCGTGAAGGTGTGGCCATCCTATGTAACAAAGAGAAGCACTCATCATCTTTACATGGCTGGTAGCTCTCGAAATAGGTCGAAGGATGAGGGGTCTTCTTCAATTCCAAACTGCGGTCTTTGTTTGTCTAGAAGGACTCCACAAATAGCAAGTAATCATCAATCCAAAAAGCTATATGGTACTGCTGCATTGACGCTCCTGAAGATGCTAAAGCGCGCATGAGTAGAAAGGTGTGTGCCATGACTGTTGTTTTTTCTACTCTCTCTCGTGTGCATTTTGAGGCAAAATTCCTTCCTGCAAAAATCCTTTAGTGTGTTTCAATCATTTCATTATCTTGTATTTTGCATGGCTAGAAATGAGATGTTTTTGCTTTAGTTATAATGTGGTATAACCTGTTTTCTTATGATGTAAGTACTGTTGTGCAAAAGGTCTGTTTGGTTGTGTGGTCAAAATTTTGGGTAAAAAAGGCACAATTGTTGCAAGCAAGAGCAGTCCTAAATCCCAAGCTAGTAGAGTGAAGAAACATTGATCTGTACAGTCAATTAAACTATCTTGTTCTTCCCTGCAGTTACTGGTCGGGGCGACGACGCCGGCGGGGAGAAGGGAAATTGAAATGCGTGTGAGTATTAGGGGGTTCGGGGGAGGCTTACCAAGGAGTTAGCCAAGCGGGAGAGGTGCCGACGTGAGCTGGCGGCGGAGGCCATGGGCAGCGTAGTTGGGTCGCCGTGGAGGGGAGGCTCGGGTGGTGGAGGGCGTCGGCCGGCGGTTGGGATAGCTTCAGGACGCTGGGTAGTTGCTCCCAAAGCGAGGAATCGGAGGAAGCTCAGCTGCGGAGGGGACGGCGACGGTGGAGGCGCATTCGGCCGGCAGTGAGGAAAACCGGCCGTGCAGCGAGCCAGGGGCACCGCAGCCCAATTAACTCGGAGGGGATGTACACGAGGAGTAGGGACATGGCGTGACACGACCACCTTGGCCGGCGCTTCGCCGGAGAGGCGCGAACGGCGAGGAGGCTACGGCGGTGGTTCATGGCGCTGGGTGGGAGAAGGACAGGGGAGCAACGGGGAGTGGCGCAGGGCTACTTATGGCCACAGAAGGCTATGGAGATGGTGGGCGGCGCGGGGAAACGGTGGGCGATGGTAGGGGAAATCGGTGGGCGAGGGCGGGTGCATGGATGCCACGGGGAGGAAGAGCAGAGCGCAGCAGAGAAGGTAAGAAGGTGGTGCGAGCGCTGAGAAAGTGGGGAAGAAGGAAAAGAAAGGAGCAGGCGTGGCCTGGGCTCGCGAGGCGATGAGAGAAATGGGGAAAAGAGGACAGAGAAGTGACGGGAGGCCGAGCCTGCAGGATAGTGAGAGAACGGGAAAAGAGGGGAGGGAGAGAAAGGAGATTGGCCCACATGCAGTGACAGGGAATGGTAAAATGGAAAAGAGAAGATAAAATGTTTAAGCTTGGTTTTGAAATTTCAGATTTCTAATTTAAATTTTTGTTTCATATTTATGATCACTAATTTTGATTTTTGCATGACATTTAGAATATAAGTTTTAATTTTCAACTATTTAAATGTGAGTTTTTAATACTGCTTTAGCCATTGTTTTTCTTTTACCCAAGTGAATTGGATTTCAAATTTTTACTTCCATTAGCTAATACTTAAATTTTAATTTGTGTGTAAATCCTTGGATTTTCTATTTCTTCTATTAACACCATCATTGTTTTCAAATTTGGATATTATTTCTCAATATATTAATTTGCATGCCACCAAAAACTCAAAAGATTTCAAATACATATTCAAAAGAAATTTTAAATGCCAGCAAAATACAAGAAATATTTTTAAAAAATTCATATTTTTGAATAACCAAAATTTGAGATGTTACACGATGTCAGCCACGACATCACCCCACACTCGCGCCGTGCATCCGTTCACCTTCTCTGTGGACCTAGTCTACCGTGAGCTGAGCCACTGACAACGGGCCCCACTCGTCAGCGGCACAGTGCCATAAGCCCATGAGCCAAGATGTCCACATCAGCAGCCACGCATGGACTGTCCATGTAAGCCCTAGGTCTACGTGTCGTGCCACATAGGTGCCATGTCAGCCAATCGAGCCGTCCCAGTGCCACGTTAGCATGCCACATTAGCCCTAGTTGCCCAGTCAGCCGCGACTTCATCAGCCGAGTTGCCAATGCACTATTCCATGAGCCGAGTTCACTGTAGACTTGCTATTTCATGCACCGAATCCATAGCACAATAGAATTTCCTATTTCCAGAATTTTCTTTAGATTTAGTTTTTCAAGTGCTCGTTCTTCTCCGTCTTAGTTCTGATTGACTCGATTTTTTCTAAATTCATCTAAAATTGAGTTCTATATTTTGTTCTAGTTTTAAAGTTTTTTGAGTTCATTTGAAATTTTTTATTTTATTTGTGCCTCATTTCATTTTTTTTTCTCGTTAAATAACGTCTTTGAAGGAGCTTAAGCAAGATCTGAAGATCAATAGTCATTAACTGAGTAAGTCCAAGGTAAGTCATGTCCTTTGATTATATTGAACCAGTTTTCAATCTTATTTATTATTTTGTTATAGATTAACATGCATTGCTATTTTAATACAAACCTTTGTATCTGGTAGATATTATCCAATTTGATTAATCCCCCACTTGATAATTTGAATGCCATAATTCCATTGTCACTATAGGATAGGTAATTGGGCCTGTTCTTTACCTCAAAAGTTGGCGGCTTTTGGCTTTTGCTACAGTACCTAACTTTCAAACGGAGTATTTTCTCAAGACGGGGTTTACAAGTTAAACGATCTACACGTTAAAAGCCCAACATCTGTACCAGCCAAAATCGCAAGTGAGTATCTATCTCTCCGTAATTTGTACCGTAAACAGCTAAAATTCAAAAATTTCAACCAAAAGCCATAAGCCGCAGCCGAAAAGAACAGTCCCATTATCTAGTGATGCAATACTAGTTGTTACATATGTTGTATGTTGATGTGTCATATAGCTTATAGTTATGTTGGATTCATTATCACATGCCATTAATTGATTAATTTTGATTTAATGAGATATGAAACCGTGGTTGTAGCCACAGTTATAAAACTGGTGTGCCATGACATTGGTGTGTCATTGGTATTGGTTATACAAAATATTTTTTCACTTCAGGTGAGTGATCGTACAATAAAGGGGGAAGTGTGGTTAGCACTTCGAGGGATGTGGATGTCTCGCCTGGGTAATGTCTAAGGACTTAACTTTGTGCGTTATTGATCTAAGCTTTATTGTGTAACTACATGTCTAGTATGGGATAGACCTGTCTGATTAATTTGTGATATTTTAATTTCAATTTCACCATTGAGATGAACGTGGGCATTGGTTAGATATTTCCATGAGACGCAAGATGGGGCAATTACCGACTAGATGGTTAACCTACTCTACAATGAAACCTTAGCAGCCGCAATTGAGTTTGAGGTTAAGCACTGTGAAAGATTTGTTGTGATTTTCTTTTATGTAGAGATGATTACATCATGTGAGTAAAGTTATACAAAATCTACAGAGTGTAAAACTGTTTGAATAGTCGTGTCCCCAGTTATGGACAATGCTTGGTGATTTCACATAAGGGATAGAGCTTTCATAAAAATCTGGTTGGGATAACTCTGGGAAGTAAATGATTAGTTCATTGGTGATTTATTACGTGAATGGTCAGCTCACGAGTGGTTCATTGGGTGAATGGTCAGCTCACGGGTAGTTTATTCAATTCCTTTGATTATCTATCTAATAACCATTTTCAAAGTTCGCTTTCAATCTATTTATTATATTTACTTTAAATTATTGTTTTCTGCAAAATAACCACTCAGCTATTATTTGGTAAACCTTGCATACTATATTACAATTTTGTTACAAATGACTTGTTGAGTACTCTATGTACTTATAGCTTATGCCCATTGTTGCTCAGTTGAAAAAGAGGAACCATATCAACTGGAAGTATCTGAAGGAGAATATTTCGATGACTTCTCGGATTAGGGTCTCGCTTCCTAGTCGATTGCCCATGGGCATGTCAAATGGCTACTTTATTTTGTTGTGTTTCCGCTGCTAGCTTTTGTTAAAACTCTTCAGACTATTATTTGTAAGCTTGGCCATAAGGTCACAATTTTGATAATTAATAATATGAGTCTTTTACTTGGTTGATCGTGAATATGTTTGATATTCCATCTATGTTTATACTATATGCACTAGCGTAATTCTGACTGGTGCAGTATACATATAAAGTCTGAATTTACAAATTCGGGTCTCGACAATATACACATCAAGAAGAGAAATAGAGTACCAACTAAATACAGCGCAACTCAGTAGCAGATGCGGCAATGCAATACTCAACTCAGTGTACGTACGCACAATCAACAGTTCAATTTGTGGTTTCGAATGTCTAGGCTTTGGGGGTTCCTTTTACTGACCGATTTTGTTTTATCCTTTACTGGCTGTCTGTTACGTTCAGGAGCAAGAGGCCCAACATATGAATTTTTGTACGGATAATCCATTTTTTTATTCAAAATTACAGAAATATACCCGCGGAAAATTTATTTACAAAAATAGGCTCAAATCGCCCAATGGTTGAGCGACTGGAGCCTTTCGCCCAACCCAGCAGCGACAACTGGAAAATCTCCCAACCGTTGGGCGATTACTTGCAGTCGCTCAATGGTTGGGCGACTTTCATCTGATCGCCAATGGTTGGCGCATCGCACTGTGTCCCCATGAATGTTTTAAATTTTTTCAATTTTGTAGTTTTAAACTGGTAAAAAATTTGCAGGAGTTGTAATAAAGTTTATGTTCACTGTATGCTGTAGGTGTGTAAAAAATTTTGAAATTTTTTTTAGGAACGATTAATTGTAGAACGATCGGTACATACGATGGTAAGTGATATTTTGATGTTACTGAGAATTCATGTCTTTGGGCTAGGATTGGGTTGAGGATCGACGGGGCCAGCGGTCAGACAATCGGTAGAACGATCGGTACATACAAACCGTCTGTAATATTCTCTATCACAAGTTTTATATACCGATACAATATAAAAAACTAGTCTCAGAAGATAAAATAGCAAAGTTTTTGTTGTGGTTACAAACCAAACAGAGAGAGATGGTAGTGGAGAGTGAGAGGGATGAGTAATGGCTTGGGCCTTCCCCATGGCCCGTATTCCACATATATACATGGGGAGTGTTTTTACAATTATACCCTTACACTTGAGTATCCCCTCTAAGGGCACTTATGTCATTACACATGGCCTATTCTGGACCTTGTAACCTTCTACCAGGCCTGCTGGGCTTAGGTGGGGGCCACCCCTACAACAGGAGCCTCTCATGTTGAAGTACTTCACAGGGCCGAAGCCATGTTGCCGAGTCCTTGGCCCTCCGTCCTCGCGGCTGTGAACTTTTCCCGAACTTGACTAGGGGCCGGGTCAGTGCAGTAGACGCGTGCGCTCCGCCCCTACCCTTGGAACGGGTGGCGCGGAGTGGCGCTCGGGCGGTAGCGCGCGCGCTCCGCCCCTACCCTTCGAACGGTGGCGCGAGCCGCGCCAGGCGGCGTAGACGCGCGCGCGTCGGTCCCTACGCGAGCGGGTGGCGCGAGGCGGCGCCAGGCGGTAGATGCGCGCGCCCGCCCCCACCCTTCGAACGGTGGCGGCGGAGCTGGCGCCAGGCGCGTAGACGCGCGCTCCATCCCCCCCTTCGAGCGGGTGGCGCGGAGTGGCGCTGGCGAAGTGAGACGCGCGCGCCGTCCCCTACCCTTCGATCCGCGCCACCTGGCGAAGTAGGCGTCGCGCGCGCTCCGTCCCCTACCCTTCGAGCGGTGGCGCGGCGGGCGCGCGCTGGCGAAACGCGCGCCGCGCGCTCCGCCCCTACCCTTCGAGCGGGTGGCGCGAGGCGGCGAAGACGCGCGCGCTCCGTCCCCATCCTTCGAGCGGGTGGCGGCGAGCGCACCCAGGCGGCGTAGACGCGCGCGCTCCGTCCCCATCCTTCAAACGGTGGCGCGAGCCGCGCGCTGGCGGTAGACGCGCTCGCGCTCCATCCCCCACCCTTCGAACGGGTGGCAGCGGAGCTGGCGCCTAGGCGAAGTAGACGCGCGCGCTCCGTCCCTCATCCTTCGAGCGGGTGGCGCGAGCCGGGCGCCAGCGGCGTAGACGCGCGCGCTCGCCCCCATCCTCGAGCGGGTGGCGCGAGCTGGTGCCTTGGCGAAGTAGACGCGCGCACTCCATATGCAGTGATGAGGGCAAGCGCTGCGCCGCCGGCTTTCCCGCGTTTCGCAGGTGCCACAACCTCGCGGCTTGATAGTGCGCTTTAAATGACGGCCGGAATCATGCCGACGCCTGGCCTGTCAGAGGGCAGGCCGTCGCGTTATGCAGTCCGTTGTCGCGTGGGTGGGGCACGCGGCGGCTTGCGACTGGCGCGTCGTGGGATGTGAGTGGTTGCGTGCTCGCGGCTGTTCGCTGCTTCCCCAAGGAGGCGGGACGCGTGTCGAGCGCGCGCTGGAGTTGTGTGCTGCCTGGCCACCTACCAGACGCGCCCTTCCAAGTACCGACGGTTCCTCTTTCCAGATCGTGCGTAGTCGAACCGCTAGGGTTCTGACCTAACTGCGCTTTCTGGCCGCGGAGGAGGCGAGCGGGCGTTATAAGGTGCCCTCCCCGCGATGGGAGCGCTTTATCCCGCTTGTCGCTTAATTCTGGCTTGTTCTGTGCCGGTAGTAGCGCGACTTCCTCCCTTGGTTCCTTTCGCCCCACTTTTAGAAGACAATGGCCAGCCATGGCGACACGTCTCACCCTCCCAGCGGCGGCTCCTCGTCTGGTTGGGACAAGCTGTCCTTCCCTTCTAGGGATTACAAGTTGGTGCTGCGGGGGCGCTCGCGTGCCGACAGGCGATGGGACGCCATGGAATACTCGGGGGGCCGCTGCTCCCGCGTATTGGGAAAGAGCCGCGTGACCGAGGAGACGCTGCAGCGGCTTGTTCGTGAAGGGAAGATCGAGGATCGAGATGGGGCTTGCCTACCGCCGCAAATGAAATGGGCCGAAGCCCGGAGAGCGAGGCGTCGTTTCGTCGCGTTTTTGACGTCGGCCTTCGCATGCCCTCAAAGATGTTTGTGGCGAAGTCTTGCGTGCCTATGGCTGGAGTTAGCGCGGTGACGCCGAGCGCAATAGTCGCGCTCGTCGTCTTCACATGGGCGACGCGATCAAGGCGGTGCCCAGCCATGAGAGCTGTTCGCCACCTTGCACGACGCCGCTGCCGCCCAAGAAGGCCGGAGATGGAGCTATCTCCAATTTTGGCGGCGTGGACTTCGTCCGCGATCGTCTGCACGACGCCGCCGTTCCCGCGCCGCCGCCTGGGAAGTGGGAGGCTACCGACCGGTGGTGGTTTTATTACCACGTGACCGGCCCGAGTGGCCTGCTATGCCGAGGCGGGCCGATCTCGTTCAACACTTCGCCAAGCGTGAAGCCAGAAAGTTACGACGCGCAGAGACTATGGAGGCTTGTCGGCGTCGCCCGCCGGCTAAGTATGCGCGACCTGGCCGAAGAGTTCGCGATGTACGGGGTGGCGCCACTGTCCTCCCGGTGGAAATACACGGGCCGGGGCAATGACCGAGCGGACGGGATCTGCCCGCCTGCTTCCGCCCTCCGCCCCTTGTAAGTTGTTTAAAGTGCAGCAGGCATTGCTTGACGTATCTGCATTTGTTCTCACGTGATCGCCCTACTGTCTTTTGTGCAGTGGATCGGCTGGAAGACGCGGAGCGCGTGGCTAAGGGGTTCCTCGGCCCATACACACTCAAGGAGCACAGGCTATGCGAGGCCGCGACCCAAACGGCGAAGCAAGGGCGGGTGAACCGCACATGCGAGGTTTTGGGTATTGCCGCGTTTAACGCCCGATACCGCGAAACTCCGCGGGACTTCGGGTCATCATGGCGGTGGCGGCCGTGCCGACACCTCATCTTCGCGGCGCCGGGCTCGCTCCGAGGCAGCCATACCCAGCTTGCCAGCCACCTCGGCAGTTGGCGCCGCTGGTCGAGTGCTCGGCCGTGACGCGCCCGGCCGGACGGGCCGGCGAGGCGCGGCCTCGATTCCCCCGGCCGCACTATCCGTAGACGCTACTGAGCATACGGGCACGGCCTTTACTGGGCCGGAGCCCGCCAACCCGGAATGGAACGTTATGCCTGACGCGAGGGCCGTGGGCGATGGTGCCTTTGCTACGAGGACACGCCCGCGGCGGAGCCGAAGGCGGGCAGAGGCGTGGTCGCTAATGTCACGGAGGAATCGCCTCGGTTCCCGGAACGCCTCGGATGCGATCTCGCCGCCCGAAGGTCGCTACAACGTTGCAGGCCCCGTGCTTGGAATTGTGGCGCCCGATGCCGCCGAGGGGGCCTTGGACCCGACCACCGAGGCGCTCACGCCCCGATCGGTGGCCGAACAGACACCACCTCCTACTGCGGTGAGGGTTGCAGAAGGTAAGCGTGGCTCCCTTTCTCCGCTCGACTTCGCGAAACTCTCTCCGATCTGCTCGCTCATTCCGTCGGCATTAGGCGAGACGAAGTCTCCCGGGCGTGGTGAAGGATCGAGCAATGGGGGTGTGCGCGAAGTCCAAAACCTTGTGCAGGGTGTCGCGCCGGTATCTGACGCTGTCGAAGCGGCTGAAGCCTCCACAACCCTCGACGCGGTGGGGTCAGAACCCGTCTTGTCTGACTACCTCCCGCGTCTGGAGATACTCCATGCTCTCACCGCAGCCGCCGAACGCGCCAGCGGCAGCCTTGACCGGCGGATACTGTCATCATGCGAGGGAGACCACCTAGCGCTGGCACTGCGGGCCTCGGAAATACAGGTGAGTACGCGTGCCGCGCGTTTTGTATGGTGCTACCGGGCACCTGGTGACTTTCATTGCTGCTTTCAGACGCTTGTCATCAGTGACGCACTAGACGAGGCCCGTATCCGGGAGCGGAGGGCCCTGGAAGCCAGCCTTCGTGAAGCGGATAACGCTCACACGGCAAAGGACGAAGAGCTCCGCGCGCTGGGGGGTGCCTTGTCATCCACACAAGTCGAGGCCGAGGAAGTCAAACGCGCCGCGGCAGAGGAACGCGCAGATTGCCGCCTTGGAGGAGGGAAGACCCAGCTGGCCGAGACTCTTGCAGGGAAGACCCGCGCCTTGGACGATGCGTCCGCGTCGGCCTGGGGGGCAATGGAGTCTTTGAACCGGGCCCTCCGCGATCTGTGCGTTGACGTGCCCGGCGCCACTCACGGGCCGGAGGACCTGGTGGAGACGCTTGGGCTGATCGAGGAGGGGGGCGTCGCGCTGCGGCGCCAAGACTTTCGGGAGCATGCGGCTATCTTGGGCGTGCCTTGCCCTCGGCATGCTTCACACCCGTGGGTGTAGGCACATGCAGGAGCTGGCGAACCCTCACCTGGATCTTCCTGGCCGGCCGGAGGCGCTGCCGGACGCTATTCGCTCCATCGAGCCTGGCCTCCGGAACTTCCACCGGCAGATCTGGGGCCGTGTCGGGGAGGATGCGGCGAGGGTTGCAGTACAGCAAACGCTGCGCGGGGGAGGGGACTTCCTCCGTTGGCTCGAAGGAGTTTCCCGAGGCCATGGCAGCGGCACGGGCCCCGCGGCGCCGCGCGAAGACTGAGGCGTTTATCATATCAGGCGGAGGGGGGTTCGCACTTGTGCGCCCATACCTGTAATCATTTAACCTCATATTTTTTGCAATGAGATGATGCACCATTTATTCTTACTATTGTAAGATGTGTTTTGGGCCGACGACGCCTTATTTGTAGTCTGTAGACTGTGGGGTGCGGAGGCGAACCTCGACGCTACGTCTTAATTTATAATCCGTGGACTCTCGCGTGCGGAGGCGGACCTCGACGCTACGTCTTGTTTAAAGTCCGTAGACTGGTGCGTGCGGAGGCGGATCTCGACGCTACGTCTTTTTTAAAGTCCGTGATCGAGTGCGTGCGGAGGCGGACCTCGACGCCACGTCTTGTTTAAAGTCCGTGAGATCGAGTGCGTGCGAGGCGGACCTCGGCGCCACGTCTTGTTTAAAATCCGAGACTCGCGCGCGAGGCGGACCTCGACGCTATGTCTTGTTTAAAGTCCGTAGACTGGTGCGTGCGGAGGCGGGCCTCGACGCTACGTCTTATTTAAAGTCCGTAGACTCTCGCGTGCGGAGGCGGATCTCGACGCTACGACTTAATTTATAGTCCGTGGACTCTCGCGTGCGGAGGCGGACCTCGACGCTACGTCTTGTTTAAAGTCCGTAGACTGGTGCGTGCGGAGGCGGACCTCGACGCTACGACTTAATTTATAGTCCGTGGACTCTCGCGTGCGGAGGCGGACCTCGACGCTACGACTTAATTTATAGTCCGTGGACTCTCGCGTGCGGAGGCGGACCTCGACGCTACGACTTCATTTATAGTCCGTGGACTCTCGCGTGCGGAGGTGGATCTCGACGCTACGACTTAATTTATAGCCCTCTGCATATTGCGGCCAGATGATGGTACTTTGTGCGAACAGCGAGCTTTATTGAACTCCCGTTTGCGCGGGCAAGCATCATACAATAGGGGGCCGATGCCGCTATAACTTTCGTCCTGCCTCTAGGCGTAATATCGCCGCAACTTGTCCGCGTTCCACGTTTGGCGGAGAGTCTGTCCCTCGAGCGTGGCGAGGCGGTATGCTCCCTTCTACAATGCCTCCGTCACGATGAATGGACCTTCCCACTTGGACTCTAGCTTGCCGACGGTCTCCGCATGGAGCGCCGTTCTGAGGACGAGATCTCCAGGCTTGAACCCTCGCGGGTATATGGACCGGTCCCGGGTACGCACTGTCTACCGCGCGTATTTTTCAACGTGTTGAGCTGCCCTTGCCCGCGCCCTGTCGAGGAGATCCAAGGATATACGGCGCTCCTTGTCCGGCACCTGGACGAGGACCCTTCGCGAACCAGCCTTGATTTCCTCGGGCGTCACTGCTTCATCGCCGAAAAGGAGCTTGAAAGGCGTGAACCCCGTTGGACGTGTTACCGTTGTGCAGCGGCGACCAGAGGACGCCAGGAAGCTCGCCGCCATCGCCCTTCTGACACCCGACAAGCGCTTTTTATGGCGGCGAAATGACGCCATTCGCCTCTCGACCGCTCCATTGGGTGGGGTGTCCAAGCGAGGCGAACCAAGTGTGATGCCCATGCCTTCGCAGTAATTCTTTGAAGAGGGTGGCGTCGAATCGCAGCCGTTGTCCACGGTGAGCTCCTCGGCACGCCGGCGACATCGATGTTTTGCGGAGGAAACGTTGCATGGCCGCCGAGGTTATTTTGGCCAGGGCCACTGCCTCCGGCCATCTGGAAAAATATTCCAGCACGACTACCACAAACCGCAGGTCTCCTGGGGCTCGTGGGAGTGGTCCTACTATGTCGATACCCAGCGCGCCAGCGGCCAAACCGGGGGAATGGGGTTGAGGGTCGTCGGGGGTCTGCGGATGATCCGTGCCATCCACTGGCACCCCTGACACCGACGCACGAGGTCCTGGGCGTCGGTGATGGCAGTTGGCCAGTAGAAGCCTTGTCTGAATGCCTTGCCGACCAATGACCTCGGCGCCAGATGAGATCCGCACATACCCGCGTGTATCTCCACAAGGAGGTTCTTCCCTTCTTGACCCGATAGGCAGCGCAGGAGCGGTGCGCAGACCCCCTTCTTGTAGAGTATCCCTTCGAACACCTGGAAGGACCTGGCGCGGTGTTGCAGCCGGTGGAGTTCTGCGGGGTTCTCCGGCTCGGCGATGCCCTGCAGAAAGTTGAAGATGGGCTCGCGCCAGTCGCCCTGCTGGACGATGTGGTGAACGAGAGCCGCGTCCCGGTTGTCCTGCGAGATGGCCGCCTGCGATAGTACTTCATAGAACGCCCCATCAGGGGGTGGAAGTTGTTGGCTGGCCGCCTTTGCGAGGGCGTCGGCTTGCTCATTTTCCGCGCGAGGGATGGCCTTGACCGTGATGCCCAAAAAGTGCCTTTCCCTTGCCCTAATCGCGGCGAGGTACTTGGCCAGCTCAGGGTCCTTGGCTTGATAGGACGTGTCGACGTGGCCTGCCACCAAACGCGAGTCTGTGCGGACGAGCACCCGTCGCGCGCCGACTGCCTTGAGCTTTGCCAGGCCGAAGAGCAGCGCCTCATATTCAGCTGTGTTATTGGTAGCTGGAAAGGCAAGGCGCGCCGAGTACAGCAGGCGCTATCCCTCGGGCGTGACGATTACCGCGCCTACGACCGCGCCCGCGACGCCGTAGGCTCCGTCGATGGTGAGTGCCCAAACCGGGTCGTTATGCTGCTTGGCAGGCTGAGCCGACGGAGTCCACTCCGCCAGGAAGTCGCGAGAACTTGAGATTTGAATGCCGTCCTTGAGGCGTATATCAGGGAGAACGGGGCGAGCTCGGCGGCCCACTTGCCGATGCGCCCTGTGGATTCCTTGTTGCAAACATCTCGCTTGATGGGAATGAGGAAGGCACTGTGATCGGATGGGCCAAAAAATAATGCCGGAGCTTCCTGGAGGCCATGACCAACGCGTAAGCAAGCTTTTCGAGCTCTGTATATCTCGTCTTGGCGCCTTGGAGGGCTTCAGAGACGAAGTATACAGGCCATTGCACGGCGCCTTACTCTAGAACGAGGATGGCACCGACATGCAGAGCCGACGCGCCGATAGAGCAGAGGAGCCTCGTGCCGGGCGACAGTGGGAGACTCGCGGATGTTTCTTGAGCTCGTTGAAGGCCTCCGCACAGTCGCCATCCCAACGAAATCCGTCACACCCGCGAAGTGTCTTAAAAAAATGGCAGACCTCGCTCCGCCGCCCTGGATAGGAAGCGGCTGAGGGCTGCCATGCGGCCCGCCAGCCTCTGGACCTCCCTAGTCGTCTTGTGGATAAAGGACAGTATGCCTGCACTTCAAACAGAATTTCAGCAGCTCAACTTGGAAGTAGTAGAGGAAGGATTCCTGGCAACTTTAGAGGTTCAACCCACTCTAGAGGACCAGATCAAGGCAGCTCAAGGAGAGGATAAGTATGTCAAGGAAATTAAAGAAAACATGAAGAACGGGAAAGCACCAGGATTTTCAGAGGATGAAGAAGGTATCATTTGGTTTGGGAAAAGAATTAACGTACCTGAACAGAAAGAGATAAAAGAGTTAATTCTGAAGGAAGCCCATGAATCTGGATACTCAATTCACCCTGGAAGTACAAAGATGTACCAACTGTAACTCCCATTCGTTTCAACCTGGGGACCACGCCAGCAAGAGCTCCAACTGCAGGTCACGGCCGTGGGGCACCGCAAACTCCAAAGACTCCGCAGACGATGAGCAGAGGACATCTTAATCATGTCACTGCGGAGGCAGCCCAAGATGCACCAGACGTAGTTCTGGGTAAGTTCCTTGTCAACTCAGTACCTGCATTAGCATTATTTGATTCTGGAGCTTCGCATTCTTTTGTGTCAAAAGATTTTGTTGAAAGATATAATTGGGATGTGCAGTTGCTTAAGAACCCTATGCTAGTCCAGTCCCCTGGGAAGGAAATGAGGAATAACACAGTTTGCCCTAGCGCAACTGTGGATATAAATGGAGTAAAGTTCTTAGCGAATCTTATTATAATAGATTCCAAGAGCCTAGATGTCATACTTGGTATGGATTGGTTAACCCAGTATAAAGGACAGATTGATTGTGCCGATCGTGCTGTCACTATTACCAACTCGGATGAAATCCAAGTAAGGTATAAGTCAAACACGTCTTCTCGGAATAAGTGTGGGCTGAACAGTTTGAAGGAAGTAACTTTGGAAAAGGTGCCTATAGTAAGTGAATACCCAGATGTGTTTCTGAAGATTTACCCTAATGCCGCAGAGAGGAAGTAGAGTTTGTCATCAACCTAGTACAGTGCACTCCGATTTCCAAGAGACCTTATCGTATGTCTGCAAATGACTTGGCAGAAGTTAAGAAGCAAATTGAATAGTTGCAAGATAAAGGTTTTGTAAGACCAAGCTCGTCACCCTGGGGAGCACCAGTACTGCTAGTAAAGAAGAAAGATGGTAGTCTTCGCATGTGTGTGGATTATCGATCCTTGAATGATGTGACGATTAAGAACAAGTACCCTTTGCCCAGAATAGATGATCTGTTTGATCAGTTGAAAGGATCATGTGTTTTCTCTAAGATTGATCTCCGATCAGGTTATCACCAATTGAAGTTTAAGACCAGAGGACATACCCAAGACAGCATTTGCTACCCGTTATGGATTGTATGAGTATACCATGATGTCTTTTGGTCTAACCAATGCCCCAACATATTTTATGAATCTAATGAATAAGGTGTTCATGGAATATTTGGATAAGTTTGTGGTTGTATTCATCGATGATATTTTGATATACTCCAAGAATGAGGAAGAACATGCAGAACATTTGAGGATAGTTTTGGAAAAGCTCAGAGAAAACCAGTTGTATGCCAAATTTAGCAAGTGTGAGTTTTGGTTGAAGAAAGTAGCTTTCCTGGGTCATGTGATTTCTGCAGGAGGAGTGTCCGTAGACCCTGATAAAGTAAATGATATGCTCAATTGGACACAACCTAAGTCAGTATCTGAGATCAGAAGCTTTTTGGGATTGGCTGGTTACTATAGACGCTTTATCGAAGGTTTCTCCAAGCTTGCCAGACCTCTCACTCAGTTGCTAAAGAAGGAGAAGAAGTTTTAATGGAGTAAATCGTGTGAGGATAGCTTTCAAGAGCTAAAGAGGAGATTAACTTCTGCACCAGTGTTAACACTCCCGGATATTAGGAAGGATTTTGAAGTCTTTTGTGATGCCTCAAGGCAAGGATTAGGCTGTGTTCTGATGCAAGAGAGAAAGGTAGTAGCATATGCTTCAAGGCAATTGCGACCTCATGAAGGAAACTATCCAACCCATGATTTAGAGCTTGCTACCGTGGTGCATGCTTTAAAAATATGGAGGCATTATTTGATTGGTAACCATTGTGAGATCTACACAGATCACAAAAGTTTGAAGTATATTTTTACCCAACCCGATCTCAATATGCGACAAAGGAGATGGCTTGAGCTACTAAAGGATTACGATGTGGGAATACATTACCATCCGGGAAAGGCCAATGTAGTAGCTGATGCCTTGAGTAGAAAGAGTTACTGTAATAAGTTGTGGATAAAGGATAGTATGCCTGCACTTCAAACAGAATTTTAGCAGCTCAACTTGGAAGTAGTAGAGGAAGGATTCCTGGCAACTTTAGAGGTTCAACCCACTCTAGAGGACCAGATCAAGGCAGCTCAAGGAGAGGATAAGTATGTCAAGGAAATTAAAGAAAACATGAAGAAAGGGAAAGCACCAGGATTTTCAGAGGATGAAGAAGGTATCATTTGGTTTGGGAAAAAAATTAACGTACCTGAACAGAAAGAGATAAAAGAGTTAATTCTGAAGGAAGCCCATGAATCTGGATACTCAATTCACCCTGGAAGTACAAGATGTACCAAGATCTCAAAGAAAGGTATTGGTGGTCAAGTATGAAAAGAGAGATTGCAGAGCATGTAGCTTTGTGTGATGTGTGCCAGCGGATTAAAGCTGAACATCAGAGACCTGCCGGACTTTTGCAACCATTGCAGATTCCTGAATGGAAATGGGAAGAAATTGGTATGGATTTTATAACTGGATTGCCGAGAACAAAATCAGGGCACGATTCAATTTGGGTTATTGTGGATCGTCTGACAAAAGTCGTGCATTTCATTCCAGTAAAGACCACCTACTCTGGAGATAGACTCGCGGAGTTGTATATGTCTAGAATTGTGTGTTTGCATGGAGTTCCAAAGAAGATTGTGTCAGATCGAGGTACTCAGTTCACCTCAAGATTTTGGCATAAATTACATGGACTTTTGGGCACAAATTTGAACTTTAGCACCGCATATCATCCACAGACAGATGGTCAAACAGAAAGAGTAAATCAAATTTTGGAAGATATGTTGAGAGCTTGTGTTCTAGCAAACAAGGCTAATTGGGATCAAAGTCTGCCCAATGTTGAGTTTTCCTATAACAACAGTTATCAATCCAGCTTACAGATGTCTCCATTTGAAGCTTTGTATGGCAGAAAATGCAGGACACCGTTGTATTGGAAAGAAACCGGAGAAGGACAAGTGTTTGGACCAGATGTCTTGAAGCGGCAGAGGAACAAGTTAAATTCGATCCGGGGCCGGTTAAAAGCAGCTCAAAACGACGAGAAAAGCTATGCGGACAATCGTCGAAGAACATTAGAGTTTGTACACGGAGATCATGTTTATTTGAAAGTGTCACCTCTCAAGGGAGCGAGGCGTTTTGGAGTCGAGTGGAAAACTTGCTCCTAGATTCATTGGACCCTTTCTGTTGTAGCGAAAAAGGAGAAGTTGCTTACGCCTAGAGCTTCCACCTCGGTTGTCGAAGGTGCATGGCGTCTTTCATGTATCCCAGCTAAGAAAGTGTCTCAGAGTGCCAGAAGAGCAGATGCCTCTAGAGGAAGTGAACTTAAAGGAGGACTTGACATATCCAGAGTATCCGGTCAAGATATTGGAGGAAGCAGAGCGTAGTACGCGAAGCAAGATCATTAAATTCTGTAAAGTACAGTGGAGCAACCATTCTGAATCAGAAGCAACTTGGGAGCGTGAAGAAGATTTAAGAGCAGAGTTCCCTGACCTCTTTCCCAGTCCGTCCGAATCTCGGGGTCGAGATTCTCTCTAAGGGGGGGTAGGTTTGTAATATCCCAAAAATTTGGCTTTCTGGAAAATTTAAATTCAAATTAACTATTTTAAAGTAATTGGTTTTTACTCGACTTTTATTTGATTTTCTGCGTTTTATTTCAAAATTTAAAGCAAGAAAATGCATTTTAAATATTTTATTAAAGCCAAAAAGGGGAAATTATATTTTTCCTAGCCTTTCCTAAATTTTTAAATAATATTTGAGAATTTTCTGAAATTTAAAATCAATTTTCAAAGTTAAAAAGTATTTTATACAATTATAAAATTCAAATCTGAAATTAAAAATATTTTTAATAAGTCTAAAATGCTTCCAGGAATATTTTATGTTTTTCTGGAATTTTTAGACATTAAATATTATTTTTCCAAGTGTTTATAAAGTTTCTAGTAATTGCTGAAATTTATTCCGAAAATAAAAATCAAATAAATCCTAGCCCGCCATGTGTCGCTCTCAGATTAAATCAACCTCTCTCCACGTTTTAATCTTAGCCACACATGATCACTTACCCCTTCATAAAATCCAAAGGCCCTCATCCACTCACTTGCCACTTGTCGCGAATCCGACGGCCCATACCCCTTCACTAACTCTTACTCTCTATGACACATGAGACTCATATGTCATATCCTTCTTCAACCTCACCTTCTTCCTCCTCCCACCCTCTCTCTCCTCCACCATTAAAACCGAAAATGAGCTTTAAAATCCCGTGTTTCTCCCTCATAAAATCCCGATTAAAGCGTCGAAACGGATGCCCTATTACTCCCCTCCATTCCTCCGGCCGTTTCTTCTCAATTTAAGTCCCCTAATTGCGGGAGCAATAACTCCGGCGAGCTCCAAAATGGCCGGCCTCCCCCTCCCCTCCTCGCCTATAAAAACCCCCCTCCACTCCCTTCTTCGG
Organism: Dendrocalamus sinicus; assembly: GCA_036346575.1. Taxonomy (NCBI): domain Eukaryota; kingdom Viridiplantae; phylum Streptophyta; class Magnoliopsida; order Poales; family Poaceae; genus Dendrocalamus; species Dendrocalamus sinicus. The sequence continues at coordinate 3,983,062 of CM070653.1, read as the reverse complement.
CACCGCCTCCCACCGCCCCTTCTCCTCCCTTTCTCGGCGCCGCTGCCACCTCCAAAAACCGCCGCCGCCGCCACCTCCAAAAACCGACGCCGCCGCCACCTCTTAGCGCCGCCGTGGCCGCCTAAACCCCGCCGCCGTAAGTGCGCCGCCTCCCCTCATCCGCCGCCGCCCTCGCGCGGCCGTCGGCCGGTCATCTTCCCCCGCTGCCCTTGGGTGCACCCGTGTGGCCGGTCTCGCCCACGTGGACGGCCATGTGGCCGCCACCTCGCGCCCGCGTGGCGCCATGTCAATGGAGCGCCACCTCAGCCCTAGTTTTTCCCCGTGAGCTTGGTCCACGGTGGACCGGGCCCGCGTGTCATGAAATTCAAAATTTGAATTTTCGATGACGTCATAATTAAGTTTTTCCCGTATAAAAATAAATCCCAAAAATCAGCATTTTCATTTTCACTCCTATTAATCTTTCGGAAGCCATAACTTTTTCGTTTTAACTCCGTTTTGAGCCATTCAAATTTCTAAATTTTTCTAAAATCCTAAACTATCCAAATATGTAATCTTTTTGAATTTTTGAATTTTATTTAAATTTTTTTTGATTTTATTTGTTTTGTTTGTCTGTCTTCCCGCGCGTAGATTCCGCCGTCGCTGAGGATTTCGTCGAGTCGCAGCAAGAAGAACTAGTCAGCGCTCAAGGAGGCAAGTCTCCTTTGATCATCTTGAACCTATGATTTCGAAATGTTTTAATTATTTTAATTATGTGCATTGCTATTTATATAAAATATTAGTTCAAATCTTAAGGCATTAGTTATATCCAACCTTGTTATGCCCTCACTTGAATTTGAATGCCATGTACCTTTGCAACCCTAGAAATTCCTTTGACTCATTAATGAGAGTAATATATTTAATTGCTGGTATTAGAATGGTAGAAAAATGCTTAGCCACGCTATTGAATACCTCACCAATCTTGCAAATGGGAAATTATGAATTATTGTAATACCCTTGTGTTTACAAATTTAGTGGTAATTGGAGTTACCACTGTTCTTTTAAAATAAACTAAAATGTGAAAGTTGGTTTAGATTAGGGTGGATGGTCGGTTTGGATTGGTGCAGCAAGCACGAGATCTTGTTAAGTGTTTGTTCCACCCTAGTCAATTAAGGACCGACGCTTGTGTTTGTCGATCGAGCATTAACCGTACAACCACAAGTCTATATGGGTGCGACCTGGTGACTAACTTATGATAGTCTAGTTTAGGTGCCACCGATGGCCCAGGTGCCGAGGATGGACTGGTTATTCACGATGAGGGACAGATTTCTTGTACTCATATGGCGCAAGAGGGGCTTGGTTGGGCGGTTAGCCTACTGCGGTGAAACCTCAGCGGGTGGTATCTAGCTAGATTAGAGTAAGGTAAAGGCTTTGTGATATTTTATCTAGGTCTTATGCCAAAGGAAGCGTGTCGACTTTTAGGATAAATTATCTCTTGTGGGTAAAATTGTACAACCTCTGCAGAGTGTAAAACTATTAGAATAGCCGTGCCCACGGTCAAGGGCGGGCAAGAAATGCATGCACATGGTAGATTTCTGGTTTTGGTTTTAAAATCAAAGTTTTTGTATTCCGAGAGTGGAGGGAACTCTCGGAAGGGTATCCTGGCAGTTGGAGCCAGAGAGGGTGGATGGAACCCGCAGTTTTAAACTTGACCAATTGTAATTGGTTGGCTAGTGTTGGTAGATGGAACCTTCACTAGTAAGTTAATGTTAATTCTGTTAAAACATTTACTTTATTAAATGGATGCCTTCGAAAATAATTAGTAGTAATGGAAATTTTAAAATATTGCTTTGTGCAAAAGAACCATATAGCTTTCCTTTGTCAAGCCTTGCATCTATGCATTTTTCCCAAGACTTGCGGAGTACTTTATGTACTCACATGCTACACTTAAAAATAAATCTCAGAAGATTGCGAAGCTCAAGAAGGTGGCTACGACTACTGTTTCGCCTGCGGCTGTGATGGATTTTTCCCGGAGGACTAGGTCGCGCTTTCCCAGTCAACTGCCTGTGGCATCTTGATGGGTCTACTTTGAATTTGCCTTGCTTCCACTGTGTTTTGATTGTGTGAGGTCTTGAAACCTCTAATGTAATAATGAGACCTTTCGGTCTGTACTCTTTAATATTGTAATAAAGCGTTGCTTGTTATGTATTCATTTCTGTTTAACTGTAGGCACTAGCTTTGATCTGGGACTAGTGCAGTAATACAAAGAGGGTCCGGGTTCGGTAATCCGGGGTCCCGACAGGACCCCTGGTAAGGAGCCTCCGGTGATGACATTGACGGCGTGGCACCGTGCGTCTCCCCTGGCCGAGGCTCGCGGGGGGCTGCCCTTCGGATGCTGCTCCAGGACTTCGGCAGGGAGCCGAAGGGGCGAGTCCCGAGATTCGGCCATCACCCGACGCAACTCCATGACCCCGGTGCACGCCTTCGTATAGTGATCACCATAACCGTGCACCTCGCACCACTTGCCATAATCTAGTTGCTCTTGCTCCGCTCGGGGTCGCTCCGCGCGGCCGAGCTCGCCTTCGCGTCCTCGGGGGGCATTCTCGATGCCGAGGGTATGGCGGGCCTTTTGTGATCTGCGCTGGTGACGCCGGGGCTTGCGTCTGCTCCTTGGAGAGCCCTCCTGCTCCCGGTGCGATTGCCCCGGGTCCTCCCGGCCGTCGGCCGCGGCTGCGCTGAAGTCGCGCCGCCTCCTCGTGTGTCGAGCGTGTCGCTTGAGCAAGATTGAGGGTGGAAGCGTTGCGTCTCCGCGCATCTTCCTCAGCCCGCGCATACTCCTCCATCTTGTCGAAGAGCTCGGCGACTGTCTTGATAGGCTTCTGTGCGTTGTACTCGGCCATCGGGCCCGGGCGAAGGCCCTGTATGGCCGCACTGATAACGGTGGTTTCATTAACGTCTTTGACCTGACAACGTATCTTCGTGAAGCGCTTGAAGTAGTCCCGGAGCTTCTCCGAAGGTTTTTGCCTCACGGCGAAGAGCTGGCCCGCATCGACTCGCTCTACGTAGTTTCCTTGGAAGTTGTTGTGAAGGCGATGGCGGAGCTGCTCCCATGCATAGATGGAGTTTGGCTCTATGGTAAAAAACCAAGAAAGTGCCGCTCCTTGCAGCGCGAGGGGGAGTCCCTTCGCCTTTGTGGTATCATCTCCGCCCGCAGCCTCGATCGCGGTTTCGTACACGCGCACGAACTCGCGGGGATCCGTATCACATTTGTACGGCTCGATGACACTGGGGAGCTTGAAGTCTTCGGGCCACGCCACCTGCTGTAGCCCTGCCGAAAGCGGGGACTCTGGATCGACGCGCCGTAGCGGGACGCGGCTGGATGCGGAGGCGTCGCGGCTGTCCGCCCTTTCCGGCGTGGGCTCTGGCGTGGCCGCCGGCGCGGCCTGTTGGCTCCGAGCCTCTTGTATGCCTCGGACAGCCTCGCGAAGATCCCCTAACTCCTGCTGGAACGCCTTGAGGGCCGCCAGCAGTGCGCTTTCCACCGCCTGTGCGGGCGGGACCGCCGGCGCGCCCAAGGGACGGGTCGGTGCGGGCGCACGACCGCGTCGCGAGCTCCCGAGCTGCCGGTCGCTCCGTTGTGGCTACCTCGAGTGCCGGTCCGTGCCACCGGCGAGGGTTGCGCTGCGGCGGCGAGGTTGGCCGCCGTCGCGTCGGCGGGTCGGTCGTTGCCGCGCGCCGGCGTCGGCGTCCTCAACCACGGGTTGGTCGCGCGGCACGGTGGACGGGTTGGTCGTCGCGGCGCGGTGGCGGGGTTGGTCGTCGCGGCGCGAGCGTCGACGTCCTCGGCCACCACGCCTGCGTCGCCACCCGCGCCTGCAACAGCCGTTGCCGAAGCCCTGGTACTCATGCGATGCTCCGACCCGGCCGCTTTCTTCGGTGCCATCCTTCATATTTCAGGCTTGCTCCTGCCCTCCCCACGGATGGCGCCAACTGTTGTGGTTACAGACCAAACAGAGAGAGAGAGATGGTAGTGGAGAGTGAGAGGGATGAGTAATGGCTTGGGCCTTCCCCATGGCCCGTATTACATATATATACATGGGGAGTGTTTTTACAATTATACCCTTACACTTGAGTATCCCCTCTAGGGGCACTTATGTCATTATACATGGCCTATTCTGGACCTTGTAACCTTCTACCAGGCCTGCTGGGCTTAGGTGGGGGCCACCCCTACAACAGTTTTATTTGACTTATATATACTTATTTGAAAGGTTTCGATAAGATCTACAACTTTTCAGTTGAAGCAAAATCCAAACTCCAAAGGGAAGACCAAGAGAAAAGGCAAAAACAGAAACCAAAAACTTACGACGCGGGTTTAGGTCCAAAGATGACAGATTTTCGAGGTCTTGGAGGGCGAATGGCGCAAGCTGGTCGTTTTCTTTGGATCGGGCTCATCGTTAGCTTTCCAACGAGTACAAGAACGTCGAAAACGGACACCGTATGCAAAAGTTATGCCCGTTTTACTGAAGGTGTGTCGGAAACGGACTCGAATTCGTTTCGACCTCAATTGAAACTGCTATAACTTTTTATCCCATGGCCGAAATTTCTCAAATTTTTTCTAGAAGTTTTTGGATGTATGAAGAACAGCTCCACCAATTTTCACTATTTTTGGTGAAGGTTTGATGCATTTTCCAAATTTCGGCAAAGATGGACTCTTTCCTCTCTTTTTTCTATTTCTTTTTCTCTTTTTTTCTCTGTAATTCCCAAAATTGTTTACACACTTCCAACATACAATGAACATAAACTTTTATTACAACTCCAGCAGATTTTTTACCAGTTTAAAATTACAAAATTGTAAAAGTTTAAAACATTCACAGGGGACCTGAGTGCAGTCGCCCAACCATTGGGCGACTGCAATTAATCGCCCAACGGTTGGGCGATTTTCCAGTTGTCGCTGCTGGGTTGGGCGAAAGGCTCCAGTCGCCCAACCATTAGGCGACTTAAGCCTATTTTTGTAAAAAATTTTCCTACGGGATTATTTCTGTAATTTTGAATAAAAAATAAATTATCCGTACAAAAAAATTCCCCAAACATATCGAGGCCATCTTCTCCTCTGTGGACCAGCGGTCTGAGGCCTGCTACGTGAATCATTAGAGCGCAGCCCAGGACATGGAGGTCAGTAGACTCCGTGCTACATGTACGTAGGACCACTTACAACAGTCTCTTCTCCAACTTAGGGCAGATCTAGAGGACATCCAACGGTGTCTGGCCAGCCATCAGCACCATAGATCTGCCCCCAAGTGCTCAACTCATGTTAGACATAGGTGCTGTTCGGTTGGACTGAAAAAAGTGGTTTATAGTTGAAATTTTATTGTAGTTAATTGAAATTATATTGTAGCTGATGGTGACTTATTTGGTCTAACTAAATTTAAAAATAGAAAAAAAGTTAATCCACACGGACAATGCAAACGAATACGGAAAAAGAGAATCGACAAAAAACTCAAAAAAAAAGATAAAAAAGATTTAAAAAAAGATAAAATTTATAAAAAAAATAAAAAATAAACCAAAAATTAGAAGTTTACGTTGAAATGCGCAGAGCCATAATTGTTAAAAGGGGGAGATTGGATCATATACCCTCCCTTTAGTTGGGAAATTGAGGATTTACCCTCCACATCTCAATGACATGTGGGGTCATCATAAGTCACTGACACGTGGGCCAGAAGGGTAAATCATCAATTTTCATCTAAATGAAGGGTATATGATCAATTGACAGCAATAGGAACTGTAACAATAAATGGAGAAGCTGAAGTAACTTATTTGTCCAGGAGTTGTTGCACTTTGAGAACTAGACTGTCTACGGAAACCAAACAGATATTTTACATAGCATCCATCTCCTGTTTCTGGTCAAATCAGAAACTCCAAGTTTGCTATTTTTCATCGTTTTTCCTTTCTCTAATTTTTATTTTCAATTTGGAATCAACAGCTAGGACTAAGAGCAACTCCAGCAGGGTCCCTACTTAGCCCTCATCCTATTTTTGAGGGCCGAGGGGCAAAAAACTCACTCCAGCAGGGTCCCTACTTGAGCCCTCAAAAGTAGGAGGCCCTCAAATCTCCCCCTCGAGCCCTCATTCACGGGGTGCGGAGGAGCCCCTACTTTGAGGGCTCAAGTAGGGGCCTCTTTGGAGTGAGTTTTTGCCTCGGCCCTCAAAAGTAGGATGAGGATGATGGTGGGTCCTATGTGTCATCCCCTCTAAGAATGAATTTGAGGGTCCTGTTTTGAGGGCTTCTGCTGGAGTGCAGCTCCAAAAACAGAGCTCTCAAAAATAGGGAGAGCCCTCAAATAAAAAGTAGGGGTCCTATTTTGAGGGCTACTACTGGAGTTGCTATAAGGTAGTGCAGCATTTATTTATGTATTAAACATGCACTGCCTGCCTATCAAGTAAGGATTCAGGCATATACATTACAGTAGCAAGAACACAAAATATGTGTTACTTTGTGGAATATATAAGTACGAACAAATAGGAAGAAATGGGAAATGCCTAGATACTAAAAATTTCGTACTAACTGCATACAAAAAAGGTGATAATTTTTAAATGTTTTTTGAGGATAAAAAAAGTGATCTTAGCCTTGGATAACTTCTCAAACACTGCCCTCCCGTGATCTACACCAACTACCTTTGCTTCTACAACATCCAACCAAATTTTTTACCCAGTTAATACACAAAATTTAGTACGTATAGCAGTGCTCGGAAGAAATTGCTCCAATCACCCAAAGCAATGCACGTCGCAGGCAAGCACTCAATTTCAAGTTTTTCAACTCAAACACACTTCATTTCCAGAAAATGTGTGGGGGTGAAAGTGCAAACCACATGCTTCTGACAGGAACAAATCTACCATATGCAATGGTACAAAAAAAAAGTTTTTCATGTCTACGTTTTTGGGGCAGGAGTTGGCGCACTAGGTTCAACATGTCCCGCCCTAGGTTCAACATGTACTTAATCGATCAATAGCACTAGATGCTGTAAAGATAAATTTTCCACGAATAAAGCAAAGAGCCTTTAAAATATGCAGGACCGGATATGCAACATAGGAGATGAATGATGTCTTAAAAAAAATTCGAGTATTCACTTATCCTTTACTCCAATAGCTACAAAGCTATTGAGATTAGGATAAAAATTTTACTTGAAAATCAGAGGATCATAGAGTTGAGAACGACTAGATTAGAAAACATCGTGGTCAGATTTTAACTCCCTATCAGAAATCAACGTGATTGGAACTCGACTACCAATCGAGATCACAGACCTAAGAATGACCAAATTAGAAAATAGAAAACACTATGGTTGGATTTCAACTCCCAGTCGGAAATCAACATGATTGGAATTCAACTGCCAATCGGGATCATAGAGCTGGGAACGATCAGATTAGAAAACACCGTGGTCGGATTTTAACTTCCAATCAGAAATCAATGTGATTGAGGCCACTATGGTCGAAACCAACATGATCAAAACCACTGTGGTCGAAACTAATATAGTCAAAATCAACATGATCAAAGCTAACGTGGTCGAAACCAACGTGATCGAAGCCAATGTGGTCAAAGCCAACGTGATCAAAACTGAAAATGGTCGAAACCGCCATGGTCGAAACCAGCGTGGTCGAAATCAACGTGTTCATTGTCCAGTGTGCGGTCGAAAGACCAGCGTGGTCAAGGATCAATGAGCGATCGAAAACCAATGTGGACAAGATCGACGTAATCGTAACCTTCGTGGTCGGTGTCCAGACGCTGCCAATTGGAAAACCAATTAAGTAGTCAATGATTAGAGAAGTCGTAACAGTTCAGAAAATGACCGAAAGGGTCAACGATCAACTAGTGATCATAACCAAAGTGATTGAACCAATCCGAGCTTCGACCAGTGAGATCGACCGTCAATAAATGAACGAAAACCGAAAAGCAATCATATGACCAACATAGTTGAAGACCATTGAGCAATCGTAACCAGATGCGGTTGTAAGCAACTCGGAAAAGTAATGGAGACACACGACCAAAAGATCTAAGATTATTGAGCGGTCAAAATCAGATCGCTGCCGTTGTGGCAGGCGGGACCGCAGTGCCGCCCGCAGTAGCACTGCGTCCAAGCATTCTCGGTTTCACCGGCGCCGCAGCCCGCGATCGCTCGCTATCTGGAAGACCATCGGAGTCGCCGCCATGCAGTCGCCTTGTCGCCGCAGCCCCCTCGCCACTCACGGCCAAATTCGGCGGCATGTGCCTTTGGGTCCCTAGCTTTTTGCAGCCTGCGTGCAACCACCAGCAAGATCGCAACATCTCTCGGTTTTCCATCACCTACGGCCTTGTTTGGTTGGTGGTGGAAATTTTCCCCAAGGGAAACAACCGAGGGGGATTGGGTTGATGATTGGAATGAATAGCTCATATTTAAAATTCAGAGTTTGGAAAGAAGCAAGAAAATTCAAAAAACAAATCATAACAAATCAGAATATTAAAAAAACAGTACAGAAAATTCCAAAAAACCAGAAAAATACAAAACAATAATAAAAATGGACGAAAATTGTGAAAATTCGAAAACTAGATGCGTCAATATGATAGATGTGTCAACTTGCATACTTTAAGTAATACATCTGAACAGAAAAACTTTTATATTATATTAGTAAAGATATCTCACTAACCAATTCGATTAGACATCTAGTAATAAATTATATATCAACGAAACATCGAAAATACACGTCTTGTAAGACGAAGAATCCTCGAATCCGCCAGTTAATTCCTCCCTCCCTTTCGCCCTATAAATACCCCCGACTCCATTGTCTTTCCGTTGACGGAGTGGGAGAAACCGAGCCCTCGTCGCGGTGGGAGAGGCGTGCTAGCGAGAAGAAGAAGCCAAACCCTCTTCGCGGCGGCGGAGGGGAGGGGAGGGGAGAAGCGCCGCTCGTCGACGTCCGCGCCGACGAGGCCAAGCCGCGTCGATTCGAGCCGCGAATCGGCCGCCCGCGAGGTAAACCCCCCTCCGATTCTCCCCCCAATCCCGCCTAACCCCGTCTTGTGCATCCGATTCGATCGGGGAGATGCTTTGATCCGGGGATTTGTTGCGGGGGGCTCCATTTCTGGCGGTTGATTGGTAGGTTGGGCAGGAGTGAAGAGCCCATCGCGTGATCGGTATCCGCAAGTGGGTTTGAGGTGTTTCGGGAGAGAGGGGGGAGGGATTCGCGGTCGAATTAATGGGGGGATTTGAGGTGTGTTGTTCGCCGTCGCCCTAATTGGCGGGATGGGTGTGGTTTTGAGCGGTACGGTTGGTCGATCCTGCGCCCGGATTGGGCCAAGCTCTTGAAATCATGTGATTTAGGGTGGGAAGGAAGGTCAGTCTCCGTGAATGCGATATGCCCCCAATACGTGGTGGTCTCTATACCACGGTTTGTTTGGTTTTGTGTTCATCATCCGTTGGAGTCAAACAATGCACTGCAATCGTCTTTGATCGGTGCTATCAATTTGTGTAGTAGCATTGTGGCTGCCTCCTTGCTCTCTGTCGTATCTTTCCACCGTAGCATCTTGTACACCCTTATGGTGAATCGATCATTGTCGAAGTCCCATCACTATGCTTCATCGTCTATAGATAGGTCATAGGTTCCTTCCCAGTTAAAGGTCATTGGTCATAGGTGGTATGGTTGGCTGATTCTGTGTCCAGATTGGACCGTACTCCTAAGATTATGTGATTTAGGGTGGGAAGCATGGTCTTCATAAATGGAAAATGCTACCAAATATTGTTTTGTAGTCGTGATTGGTTGATGTCAAACAAGCTGTGCACTGTAATAATCTTTGATCACCTAATGATCGATTTGCATAATTGGGTTCCAGCCATCTCCTTTGCTGAAGTCATCTATTACAACCAACCATTGCATCTTTTATACCTTTCAGTGGAGTGGTCATTATCCCTGTCCATCACTATGTTTCAGCTTCAATATATATGTTATTTCCCAATTTAAGCTTTCAGACTGTGTGGATGACTAGTTGATGTTTGTTCGAGGAGTCAGCATTATGTCCCAGTTCTACTTCTTAATCTTTTAGTTCAGGAACCACATACATATTGAGCTACCAATTAAAGCCTTAGGAGATTTTTCTTGTTATCCATCTAGAACTACATTCATGAAATGAGTTGTTTCAGCTCCAGAGCTTATTGTCAGGGAACTCGCCTGCCCTGCTTTGTATATTAGCAGGGCATCTTTGGTAACAGCAATCGATAAATATATATTTGTTATTGTCAATCTGAAAGCATGCATATCTGCTAGTTAATCTGAGTTATGTGAAATTTGATCATTCCGGTTGAACTCTTGTGTAAGCAACTCCTATATGCTATTTAATCTGGTCACAGTTTCTTTTATGTGTAAGCATAAACATCAAGAATATTCGCAATATAAAAATTATGTAATACAAAGTCTCTTAGCATCTAAGTGATCACTAGATAAAAATCATATGATAACTCGTGCTATGTCTTGGCCTTCAAATGTACCTTCTTCCTGTGATTCTTCTCATACCGTTAGATCATGGAAGGTACCCTTTGATTCTGCCGTCCATGTTGTTTTTTTATAAGTTCCATCGGACAGAACACATATAAGTTCTACAGCCTCAGTTTATTCTTAGAAGCAGAATTGTTCAATGCGTTAAAGGTACAACACCGTTGTCCTTTGCTTTGATGATTATGCACATCACTTGAACCAACATGTCTTCTGCATCTTCAGGTATCCCTTGCCAATATTTTAAGATTATCTATATATTATTTTATTTTGTCAGAAATGGCACAGAAACCATTATTTCTTATGGAAATGCAGGTTATAGTGAGATTTGGCTTCCACAATAGTCCATGTTCTTGAAAGCAACGATTAAGATTTGTTAGAGTTGGAGTTCAATCTTTGGGGACATGATTCAGTTATGTTGTTTGTTTGACTTCAAATTGGGGGCAAATGCGGGAAATAGGTTGGGTAAGCAATTGCTATTTCCTCCAATTATCTGATGGTCAGGTACTCAGGTTAGTGAATAGCTCCAGAAATATATGATGGTGAGTGTTGGAATCTATCACTTCGTGGTGATAATCTTAATTCTTTGTAATTCTTTGGGCACCATTCTCAGCTTTTTTTAGGGACACACACCTTTCCCTTTTCTCCCTTACCTTGAGATTCCATGGTTAATGTTGGCCTTTCTTTTCTCTAGCTCCTCCAGTTTGTTGCTGTTCCAACTAAGTCCCTAACAAGGGCAGTGTATTTCTTCTGGAGGACTATCTAGCTTTTGGTCTTTTGAGATACTAGTGTAGTCTTGAGTTTTTTTTTTTTTTTTGCCAGAGTGCTAATACTTGATCATTTGAACTGAGCTACTAATAACATTGCAGGTACTAGTTGATCCTCACTGTAAAGGAAAATTTTGTTTTCTTGTTTGACATCTTGATTTGCCAAAATCAAGGTCACATTAAGGTCAAACAAATGGCCGTTTTGGACTCCTTGATTCATTTTGTCAGTGCGAAGTGCTGATTGCTGCAGCAGCTAATGGAAGAGCTCTTCCAGTTGATGTATGCCATTTGAGGGCCTATACTTTGTCCTCTGTAAGACCATATGTTCAACATCAATGTTGGACCTGATTTGTCCTTAGACTGAGTGATTTGTCCTTAGACTGAGTGAAGGCGACACATCTTGCAAGACTGTAACAGCAATTATATTCTTAACCATACAAGTCAGGCCTTCCAATGTGGTTTTGGGAGAGGCAATTGTTCTATTTGATGTTCGACTTTTACATTCTTCTGAGGACTGGAAAAGTGCACTTTACTGCTGCCCACTTAGCAGTTAGCACATAGTACTTTAGCCTATTGGTGCCTATGGTGAGGTTCATGGATTAAGTATGTTGATGATGGTATATGGAGATCATTGCTAGTTCCATGGCCCATTGTTAACCTGTAGAGAAGGATTTCAAGATCCATGGAAGTATTGACTGGAGCAGTGTAAACATCCACTTCGTACAAGAACTATCAAATTGCTAGTCCTGATTTGGATGATTAATTTAGCAATAGATGGGTGTAAAATCTGGAAAAGAAAACTTAAGAGCTTATGTTTCCTATCATATTAGTTGATCTGAATCTGCTTTTTGAAGCTAAAATCAGCTTAGCATGTAGAACTGGCTGTAATGAGGGTAGCTGCACCCTTGAAACGATAGTTCAGTTCTGATTGAATCGTGAGAATGTTATTTGCAGATAGCCATTTGTTGGAAATTGAAAGGAAAGAATGGCTAGTTGAAAATAGGTCAACTGATGATGTTGGAAACAAGATGCATTTACTCATAAGCAGAACCAATGGGCACAACAATTTCATGGAGGAACCTTAGCGATGTCGTACATCTGGCATCTATTTAAATGGGGCCTATTTCTTCCTGACATGCTATGACCACCTGCCTTGATGATATTCTCTGGCTCTTCTGAAGCTGATAGTTAGCATTACACTTTTTGTCTTAAATATCCAATTGTGTTCTTTTTTTTTCTAGTGTTATGTACAACATCCCTCCCCTATGACGTAGCTCATTATGACGAGCTTTTCACATGCCATGTAAAGATTGAAGATTCAGTCAGAACTTTTCTATACTTTCTAGGATGTAAATAATAATTGTACTGTTCTAAGAGGGCTGTCATACAAATTAGTTGTAATTCTGTGTCAACTTCTTTGGCTGCTTGGTGTATTATCATTGGTACAGATGCATGCAATAGGTTTTCGCCATGTAGGGCTATTCATATTGGCTGCGGCTGATGGCTTTTGGCTGTGACTGATGTTTGTTGGCTGAAAATGGATAGTAGTGACTGAAAGAAATGACTTTTAAAAGGAGGGGACGAGCGGTGGGGAAAACGAGGGAGAGATATGTGCACGAAACGAAAGTGAGAGGAGCGGGGTGCATGATTTGTCTGTGACCCCCTGTCTTATTCCCAGACTGAGACAGGAACGAGAGGACTAGGGAAGCCAAGCCGCTTCGGGAAGCCAGGTGTTCGTATTAGTTTCTAGCTTCTCCAACCAGAAGTGAAAGCTAATATGAATAGGTCCTTAAGATTGGTTGTTTCACCTACCACCTGGTGTTGTTCAGAGGTTTTATCTTTCTATGGGTCTTTCTATCATGGAGAAAAAAATATTCTAAGGCTATTTTTCATACTTCATACTCAAGTATTGCAATTTTATTTGTAACATGATCCTAATACCATTCGTTATATATACACCAATGTCATGTTTGTCTATCACTTAAAGAAACAACATATGCAGTCTTGGTATGCCACGTTCCACCTATTTTGTCTAAACCTGTCTAAATTGGAAATATAATCATATAAAATGTGAAGAGTTTGGAAATAATGTCTATTGATTTTTTTAAGCTTGAAGTCAAAATGTCTTCAGCCAAAGAGATTTTTTTTTGTAACCTAATCATGAATAGTCACTAAAATACATGCATAATAGCAACATTTTTTAGCTAACACTTGGAACTGCTATGCTGCATTTCTTTACCAGTTTATATTTTCTATTATCTTTCAGTTTTTTTAATGCAACCAAAATTGTACAGAAAGGTGCAAGTAAATTTATATGTACAACTTCAACATGGATTGTAGTATATTTTAGGTACCTAAGACTTGAGTTGGATAATATTTATCGCAAAGAGATGTTGTCAGTGTCAAATGGGTATCCTGCAAAGTAGTTTACAATGGATGGAATTTTGAACTATTTGTTTATTTATATGGTCTACTGTTACTTTCCAGCCCCATGTACCGCCATTGTCCAAAGCTATGTCGTAATACTCTATTACTTAAATTGAGGGATAAAATGTTTTTTGAGCAAACAAATATGCTGCAACAGATTGTTATGCAAATCTATTGGTATTGCCTTCCCTGGTTTAAATCTGCAAATCATATTCTTTGGTTAAAACCTTTTTGTTTTGTCTCGTTATTATCACAAATTCACAATGCTCAGATTTTTTTCTAGTGTTCCTGGATATGAAAGAAACTACATATGTGTTGTGTGTTTTGTGCTAAATTAAATAAGACACTGGATATGACAAATCATTTGGATTTAGGCATTTCAGATCTGTGTGATTTATCTCACAACTCACAGTTATAAGGTTTGACATGCTCTTATTTTGTTCCTGAAGTTTATGCATTTATGATTCTTCATATATTCTCTTGATGTTTAGTTTCTTCTTTTAAATGTCAAGTTTTCTGTTATGAACCTTAATTCATAGGAGATAAACACCACCAAGAAGATGGCCGGATGTCGTTGGCGTGGAAGGAGAGAGAATATAGATGAGGATGACTTTGTTATTTCTCTGTTTCGTTCCAATAGCACGCGGTAGCCCTCTTATATAGATGGGCTCCTCCTAATAGATAGGATCTAACTTCAATCATATCTCTAACAAATATAGAAACTAATATCATATTTCTAATTATACCTCTAACAAAAGAAAACTAATCTTTAACTCAAATAGAAACTAATCTCTACTTTCTAATAATGAACCGGCTGGACCCAAGGCCCACACCCATGACATTACACCCCTCCCGAACATGCAGCTCGTCCTCGAGCTGCTAGGCGGCGGCCATGGTTGCAGTTCCACGTCGACGAAGTGTAGCGCTTTCGGCTATACGATACCTGTAAAAGAAGGTTTTTTTGCTTTTCTTTTTTCTTTTTAACTCCAGTCGGTCAACCATTACAAAAGCCACCAACCTCACGAACCGATCGAACACACAAATCGTTCGCGACGTCGGCCTCACCGACGTTGGACGCATCGGCGACGAGTGGCGGCGGCGATGGAAGTCGGCGGGGCGATTCCGGCGCCTTGGGAGCTCGGCCACGGAACGGCGCGCGACTGCATGGATTCGGGCGGGGAATGGCAACCGGGGACGGCGACGCCGGCAACGACTTGCGTGGATCCGTGTAGCGGATGGCGACCGACGACCGAGGATGGCGAAGGCGACGGCCGTGGATCCAAGCGGCATCGGCTACGTAGATCGGCGGAACAGAGCAGGCGGCGGACGAGTGCATCAGCGTCAATCTCTTCGAAGGGGATGAGCTCCTGGAGGCAGACGGCGACCCTGCTGCGCACGGCGTCGAGGCCACCAGGAGCAGCGCTGCCGCCAACGGTGGCCAAGGAGGGTCCCGGCGAGAACTTGTGGCGGGTGGAGCGGCCCAGGTCAGGGAGAGCGCGGCGGTGAGGGACCAGGTCCAGGACGAGGCGTTGGAGGGAGTTTGCCGGAGGAGGCGGAGGCGAGGGGCCAGCCGTCGGGGGAGGAGAGGTTGGACGCATCCTCGCCGTGGCCGGCGATCTCGACGAGGGGGGCAAGGTCGGCCTCATCCTCCTCGTCGTTAGCAACCGGCAAGTCGATGTCTACCGTCTCCTCTGCTCTATGAGCGCGAACTTGTTGCACATTCTCTTGATTCGCGACCATCTTCTCTAAGATGGCATACATGTTGAGGAAGGCGTCCGTTATCTCCTTGTTGATGTTGGCCATCTTGTTGGCGTTAGCCTTTGTCGTGGCCAACGACTTGGCAGCAGGAATCATGGTAGCAGAAGTCGTGGGAAGGGATTGACTGCTTTGATACCAAGTTGTCATGAATCTTAGTTCATAGGGGTAAACACCACCAAGAAGATGGCAGGATGGCGTCAGCATGGAAGGAGAGAGAAACTATAGATGAGGAAGACTTTGTTATTTCTCTGCTTTGTTCCAATAGCACGCGGTAGTCCCCTTATATAAATTGACTCCCCCTAACAGATAGAATCTAACCTCAATCATATCTCTAACAAATATAGAAACTAATATCATATCTCTAATTATATCTCTAACAAAAGGAAACTAATCTCTAACTCAAATAGAAACTAATATCTATTTTCTAATAATGAACCGGCTGGGTCTAAGGCCCACAGTTATAAGGTTTGACATGCTCTTATTTTGTTCCTGAAGTTTATGCATTTATGATTCTTCATATATTCTCTTGATGTTTAGTTTCTTCTTTTAAATGTCAAGTGTCAAGTTTTCCTTTGCAGCTGCAATTTGTTTTGCTGGAATACTAATGTGGGGCCTCTAATTCCAGATTAAGCAAAATCTTATTAGCTTGTTCATGTGTTATGGCTGGACATCAGTATAACAATTCCCAGATGCCTAGGTTGGATCATATGAACCGGCTGCATAATGAACCTCCGCCTTTTGGTACATGGACTTAACCAAGATACTGCTTTATTTTTCATACATCTCAATTATGGCAAACTCATTCTATTGTACCCTGTTATGTCAGGTCAAAAGTTATTTATGCATCCTAGAAATGATGCACCAAATGGAGCTGTATCGTCAGGTTATGGAGGTGCAACAATGAGATCAAATGACCTTCCATCCTCTAGTTACATTGGGCAGTCTTATGGTCAGCAGATTGGAGCCCCTGGAACCTTGCATGCTTCCTATGCTGGTCATCGTCCTGCTGGAAGCTCTAGTAGCAGCTATGCACCATGCAATACTCAACTTCTGCCAGCTTTAAGCCATCCACATAGATCTGAGGATAATTTAATTCCCAGTTCCCATGTGGATGACAGAAGGGTCGCACTGAAGCGGAGAAATCCCATCATTCATCCTATGGATGGAGTCAGTGCTGGAGGTTATTATGCTGGCAGTTCTTCCAATCCTCAGTTTTCTGGTTGCATGCCTCCAAATCCTGTTCCGACTGCTGAAGCCTGCCCTCCACAAATGCCTTCAAACTTGGGTTCGAGCCACTGGAATGATCGTCACTTTGTTAACCATGAAGGATCTCAGAGGAATGTGAGAGGATGCCACAATCATAATTCTATCCATTTGGAACACAATCCAACTGCAGTTTGCCCATCAAGCAGCATTCGTGCTCCACCATACCATCCAAATGCAAGTGGACCTTTTCTAAGTACACCAGTACAACGGGGTAGAGCTCGTTTGTCTCTACCTCCAAGAATTGTTCCCCCAGGTTAGTTGCAATCTCTTCTGCTCTAGTTGTAGCTATGTTTTTAATCTGATGTGTTTCCTTAGAGTTTCATTTCTGCTGCTCCTAAAAGATTTTAGTTTGGACTTTTTCGGATGTTTGGTAGTCAGATGAAATAACCATATATGTCAACTGGATGGAATAATTCTTCATAAGTCAATATTACATCCACCATCGAGGTCTTCAATGATTGTATCATCCTATACCTATATTGCTCAAGCATAGCATTTTTGCCACTCAATTTTAATTGGTGGTATCCCACTTCTTTGAATTTGATATCATTCAAGATTGTCATTATTCAAGAAACTAATAGCTTATTTTTCTATTATTGTCCAGGGACTGATGGAAGCACTAGCATGGTATTCAGAGAGAGGCCATACTATCCTGCTCCGCAGAGCACTAACATAAGTGCACCTGTGCCAACACATCCTGGTTCTTCGGACAGTTCACCATTTGCCCATGTTGGATATGTCCCCAGATCAGTTCCTCGTAACACCGTCCACAGTTATCCCCCGTCAGCTTTTGCATCTTCTTCCAACTCCAGGGCAGTCTCCCTCAAGCCTGCAAGCACTAGCTACCCACCTGCTATCCCTAGCTATACACCTGCTACCTCTGCAGCAGCATCAAGTGTCCAGCCATTTCATGCCGAAGCTGCTGCATCTTTGAGACATCCAAGGCATGTATCTGTAGGGCCCGGTGGTAGCGCAAGGAGTAGAAGGGGGAGGGATTCCTATCATGGTTTTCACCCTTTGATGATTGAGGACAATAATTTGGGAAGATCAGCAGCTGAGGTAGATAATGTTTATGTTCTGTCAGAGGTGTCAACATAATATAAATTTTGTACCCATATCTAATTTAGTTGCGCTCTCTTTGAAGCGGTTTATGATGCTGGACCAGTTGGTTATCCATGAATCGGAAGAAGCATTTGATCCTCACTGGGACATGAGACTGGACATTGATGACATGAGCTACGAGGTAAGAATCTAGCTTCTTCTTATCACCTACAGCAGCATCCAAATGTTCCGTAAACAAATGCAACTTTCTATTCTGTGATATACTTACAGGAGCTACTGGCTTTGGAAGAACGAATAGGCAATGTCAACACTGGCCTGGCCGACGAAAAAATTTCAGGCTGTGTGTTGGAGGTAGCCTGCTGCAGCTCTGTTCATACACAGAACGATCAAGGGAATGGGAGTTGCATAATTTGCCTGGTAAGATGATACCCATATAGTAGAATAGCCCGTTTCATATGTTACGGCGCGGAACTGCAGCATCGTGAGTACTGTAGCACGAACATTACCGTGCAGTACTGTAGCACGGTTCCATAGCGGCTATTTAGGATATAATCTTAGTATATCTTCATATTAGAAAAAGTTAGATACATGTCTTTATATTTACATAGCATGGATGTGATATTATATCTTTAATTGATTGGTTGCATTAGGTTGTGTTAGTTTTCATATTGTTAGGGGCTAACCTCATCTATATAAAGAGAGGAGTCGCACCATTTATAATGAAGTAATAGATCAGCTAAGTTTTAAATCAATTAGTCTCTAGATTAGAGCCTCTGCAAAGAAGGCGATCTTAAGCCTTCCTGGCCTATACCCTATCATGTCACTAGGTATCAAGATCCATTCACTATAGCTTCCAGTGCCGCACTATCATCCTGAAGAGCTTGAAGAGCTTGAAGGCTAGCAACAAGGAGCAGATGATCCTACTCGAGAAGGCTATGGAGTTGGTGGACATGTTGAAGGAGCAAGAAGAGGCGTCGTGTGTTATTGTAATGGCTGCGCTACCACCATCTTCACCGACGCCAGCATTGACATTGGTCATGTTGCCGCCAGAACCAATATCGCCATTGATACCACACCTGCCTTCATCACCAACGCTTCAACCGGTGGAGCTATCTTTAGCTGTACCTTTGGTGCCTTCGTCAAGGAGAAAAGTTGCCATGGTCCAACGACGATCTTTTCCCCATGGCCGGCCGACATTGTGCCTTCGAAGATACAGAGCGCAACAGTTGTCATATGGGGTCAGCAACATCATCGCATATTTCGCATAACCGTTGCATGTCGGGCCAAGAATGCTGCTGCCCTACACCGTTTACCCTTGCAACCGGTGACTCCTATGACGCCAGCGGCGACTCTTGTGACGCCAGCCAAAACTAGAGGGTTGTTATCCTTGTTATTGTGTATCAGGGTTTCCCTGATCATCTTCCACTCCGCACGACGGCATTGTGCTATTTCGTCGACATGGCAACACAAAGGTCTTAGTCCATGGCCGTCGCCTGACAACTCGAGGACGAGCTGTCTTGCCATGAGGGATGAAGTGTTACGGTGTAGAACTGCAGCATCACAAGTACTGTAGCATGAATAATACCGTGCGGTACTATAGCAATTCAGGATGTTATCTTAGCATATCTTCATATTAGGAAAAGTTAGATGCATATATTTATATTTGCATAGTATGGATATGATATTATCTTTAGTTGATTGGTTGTATTAGATTGTATTAGTTTTCATATTGTTAGGGGCTAACCTCATTTATATAAAGAGGGGCCGCACCACTCATGAAGCAATAAAATAGTCAAGTTTTAAACTGATTGGTCTCTAGATCAGAACCTCCGCAAGAAGAACAGTCTAAAACCTTCCT
The DNA here is from genome assembly GCA_036346575.1 of Dendrocalamus sinicus. Taxonomy (NCBI): domain Eukaryota; kingdom Viridiplantae; phylum Streptophyta; class Magnoliopsida; order Poales; family Poaceae; genus Dendrocalamus; species Dendrocalamus sinicus. The sequence continues at coordinate 3,963,434 of CM070653.1, read as the reverse complement.
AGCCTACGTCCTACCATATCACATATTACATTAAGCAATACTGGCTCATTAAGTTCGTTCATCCGTAACCGCTGGTCGTTGCAGGAGAATTACAAACACAAGGACTCCCTGGGGGGCCTAAAATGCGGCCACGACTTCCACGCCGACTGCATCAAGAAGTGGCTGCAGGTGAAGAACGCCTGCCCGGTCTGCAAAGCCGCCGCCGCCGCGGACGATGATGATGATAGCAGCTGAGGGACCAAGCGCTGCGTCCCTCCCCATTTATCCTAGTTCAGGCCAAATTATATCTGTCCATTACTCTGCAATTTGGGTGCGTAAATAAGTGGTCCCCAAAAGAGGGAATTATTTGTGAGTTCACTCTGAACTCAGAGAACTTATGCTCAATGTAAATCTTTAAGAAACCTGGGCATCTAATTGTTGGGTAATTTAATTACATGAAGATATCTTTTCTGGATGGTTTTGCTGTTCACATCTAAAGGCGGTCGGGCCATCTCATGATGGGAAAATTGAATATATAGGACTAACTTGAGACTGCTTTGGTAAAATAGGATAAATTATTTGTGCTTGTAAATATAGAACCGAGTTGGACACATTCTTGCAAATATGGTATTTTCCCCATTTTAATTTCATTTTTATTTTCCAGCCCTTTTTCTCTACGCGAAATGACTCTTTTGCCCCTTCCTCCTTCCTCTCTCGAAATGAAATTAAAATGGGAAAAATACCATATTTGCAAGAATGTGTCCAACTCGATCCTATATTTACAAGCACAAATAACTTAATCCTAGTTTACTAAAACAGTCTTAATTTGGTCCTATATATTCAATTTTCCCTCATGATTGAGGAGCCGGCCGTTATGAGGTTGTTCTCTTGCCAGCTGCTTCACCTGTGCTAGCGCAACGGATGGTTCGCTGTTCAAAATCAGTGATACTACGCGCGATCTCATCGCGCTGCTGGCTTCGGATTGTTGCCCGTTAATTTCTTCCTGCTTAGCATGCTGGATTAACAATTTTACTTGCTAAGGATGGGTGCGCCACCCTCCTGATCCAGATTGTTGGGCCCAATGTTAGCATCTGCCGGTTGACGAACAGTAACTAACAATCCAGGAACAGTTCGCATCTGAACCGTTAATATTTCCACTAAGCAAATCTCTGATCTCTTAGTGGATTGATCAGAGAACCTGTTAATATTTCCATCAATCTCTGATCTCCCAACTCACCATGAGTAGCAGCAGTAGTTCATGACACCCCACCATTTATCTGCTTACATCTCACTCTACAACCTCTTTGTAATCTCACTTCTACTGCATCCCATCGCATTGCGTTGCATGCACGTAGCACCAAGAACAGCAAGCGCAAGGCGTTAATGGAGATGAAGATGCGTGCGATCCATGGCGGAGTTTGTCATCGTGCTCCTCTTCCTGTCCGCGGCCACCCCGTCGGCGCGCGGGCAGGCGCCGGCGCCGAAGACGATCGCGGCGGTGCTGACCAAGGCGGGGCAGTTTACCAAGTTCCTGCAGCTGCTGCAGTCGACGCAGGAGGCGGAGCAGATCAACCACCAGATCAATAGCAAGACCACCACGGGCGGGCTCACCGTGGTCGCGCCGACGGACAACACCTTCTCCTCCCTCCCCTCCGGCGCCCTCAATTCCCTCTCCGACCAGCAGAAGACGTCGCTGGTGCAGTTCCACGTCCTCTCCATGCTGCTCCCCCATGGCGCATGTAACGCCCCCAATTTTTGGGACCAGGGACGTTGTACGGCCTGCAACGCCCAGAGTTACATTGCGGCTTAACGATGTATCATGCACCTTACAAGCCATTTAAAAAGAGTTAATTGGATTAAAGTAAGACCTAATGGCCAGCTTTAATGACAATAAGGGCATCCAAGCCCAAAACTTAACTTACATACAGAAGAGCCGAAGAAAACTCCACAGGAACGCTTGAGTGCGGTCGTAACCCTAATGCGAAATCTTGAATTGCTTCCTTTTTCTTCTGATATCTGTTGGGGGAAAATTAGGCAAGCCTGAGTACTCCCACCCCGTACTCAGCAAATCACATGTGGAAATACTATATAACTAATTGCCAGGGTTCTCGGGTGGAGGGTGTATAGTGGTTTTATTATGAAGTGGATGCAGTTTTATTTGCAAACGATTAAAAGTAAAACATTTTCTTCTTAAGATCAGGGGTTTTCTGTTATCAGATAAAATCTCATCATTACTCAATTTAACAACATCAGAAACACTACTTATGCCTTGTTTTTGGAATCACCCAATTAACACAGCTTCATTAACCGGAAGCACGGCATATTCGAATACCATTTATTTCACTCTGCAGAGCTACCCTACTTTACCCACAAGATTTCTTAATTCCACGTCTGACATTAAGAAAACAAGGCATTTTGCTGCTCAATTCTTTATATAGCCTCTACCTAGTAGACTTCCTCAATAAGCCCAGGCCACTTCTGACTTACACCAGTAAGCTCAAAATACCTCTGACTTATCTCAGCCTACTATTGTGCGGCTCACATAACACATGATCGAGATTCAGATCGATCGGTCAGATTGTTCACATAAAATACCCAACTTCCATACGGCCCTACTCAACCCCTTCCGTATGGACTCAAGACGTGCCTCCCGATGCGTGCTCAGAGGTTCAATCGAACTTGAGCAGCTACTAGACCAGGGTTGACGTATCAACACTTGTGGTTGGGCGATTACTGTGTCTTTTACTTAGCACAAGGTTCTTGTCCTTATACTTTTTCCTGAGGTCCGCAGCCTCAGGCTCAGGGTAAGGCGGTGGACGAAGTCCTCCACGGACCTCCACACCATTTTTACCCTAACTTGCACACCAGCATCACCGGCCTAGGGTACGGTGTCCCATACCACCCTACCCTCTCGGGTTTTCAATTCTACGAGCCCACGGCTCACACCTTAGTAGTGTGACACGTTGAAGGGCAGATGAGTGGGCGAAACCGCTTGCGCGATTTCGCGCAACACCTTTACCCCACACTGCCCACCAGCATTTCCGGTCTAGGGCACGGCGTCCCATACCACCCTACCCTAGATCCGGGTTTTTCAAACCTACCGGCCAACGGCCAGAGTCACTTAGTAGTGTATCATACTGCATGAAATGATCTTGTATACATTTATATCATATGTTAATTCTTACTAAGGTTGTCAAGGTGAATATGGCCATCAAGGTAAACAGGGCTATTTATCAGTGGTAGGATTATCTAGATAGCATGTCATTCTAAATCTTTGTTTTAAGCAATTATCAGTTCGCAACTATCCATAATGAAAATACATTAAATAAATAATGTAATCTAATGGGATTCAATATGATCAAAAACATGTGACTTGCCTCTTGGTCCTTAGTCTCTGATTATCTTCACTTGATCGTCGGGGTGAGCATCGATTTCTTTAACTGCTCTTGTAGTCCTTCTGCTGACCAACTCGCGTGGTCCGAGTACTAGCGTAGAAAAACGAACATACATTAGTTCCTGCTTTGCAGAATGCAAGCTGGGAACAAAATACAAACACACAATCAAAAAGGACATAAAGAAAATAGGCGGGGTGGCCAAGGTTTAGGTGGTGAAGAGTTTGGCTTAACGAGATCGAACTTAGGCTATGGTTTTAGGATAATCAACAATGCAAAAAGGCATTGTATGGATTTCAATGAATGATAGAGTGTATGGATGGTGTCGGATTCTTGAGTTAGAATATTTCTCAAGGTTGTTTAGGACCTTAGTGGTAGAGCGAGGGTGGGCAGGGTGTAGACAGGTTTGAGCTACTACAAGGGCTTAGGTGTTACTAGGGTTTCGGTGAACGACAGAAGTTCGGACCGAATTAGGGTTTTGAGCTTGGGTCGGATAAATCTTGGGAGCAGGGGATAGACTCTTAGAATTAAATAGTCTATCTTTGAACTAGATGATGTGGGCTTCGTCGAGATTTACTTTGGTAAAACGGATGAATTTAAATTTACGGGGAATTGAGATTTACTAAGCTTAATTATATGGGCCAAGGGAAGCTTAAATTTACAAGATTTAATTTTAGAGAATTGGAGTTTATTTTTGAAGTCAAAATATTGAGCTTGTCGAAATGGGGTGATTTGGTGTTTTTGGAATTTTTGGAATTTTCTAGAATTTTTGGAGAGATGGATGCCAAATTTAAATTTGGGATATTAAATTGGTCAAAATAGTGCATTTTAGTATTTTTGGGGCTTGTGGATTTTTCTGGGATTTTTGGGGAATTCTCTGGAATTTTTTGGGATTTTTAATAATTTTTCTGAATTTTAAATACATGTGAACAGTAACGGCTCGGCCCGGGGTGAACAGTGCCGCCCGACCGCTTTCCCGCACGGCCAACCAGGCCAGCCGGCCCACGGCCAATCGTGCGCACGGCCGCAAGGTCGCGCGGCCTGCGGCCCACGCACGCATGCGGGCGAGGCCCAGCGCAGGCGCGCGTTCGTTCGCCCGATGGGCGACGCGCGGCTAGCGCAGACGGACGGGATCTCACGGGCGCGGCCATCGGATGGAACATCGACGGCTGATTTTCAAATCGTTGCCGACAGTTGGATGAGACGAGATCGACGGCACCGGGTCGTCGTCTTCCTCCCGCTCCCCGTCCTTAGCGGCAAAACAGAGCCCGCCGCCCGCGGTGGAGCGGCGAGGACAGAGGCGCTCTCGAGGAGCATCCTGAGCCAAAAGGAGCGGCGACACGTGGGGGTTCCATTTGTGGCCTTAGGGGGAAGGTGGGGCGAATAGGCGCGGTCGCCGGCCCTCGGGAAGACAGGAGAGTGCACAACGACGCTAGGGGTTTCCGGTAGCTCTTGGATGCGATTGCTGGCGGTTTAACCATCTAGGGCTCCTAAGGAGTGCACTGGAGGTGGAGATGGAGCTCGGGGATGGCTCAAGTGGCCTGGCCACGGTGAAGGCCTTACTGCCGATGGCGACCACAGTGGCCTGGGCTCTAGCCCAATGCTACCACCCTAGCAAGCTTACCCAAGTGCTCGGAGGTAGCAGTGGAGATGCCGGCGCAAGGAATCGACTTTTAATCGACGGCGTTGCTGGATTGGCTACTAGGGCTCGTCGGCGCAGGGGCGGCGATTGCTGGCGACTGGAGTAGAGAGCGACCAATCGGGCGGGTGGAGAGGGGCAGGGGATGTTCTGGAGCTGGTCTACAGTGGCGGTGGGGGTTTTTATTACGCGCACAGCTGGCGCTGCTTGGAGGCGGTTCGGCGGCTTCTTCCGCAAGGGAAGAGGAGAGGAGGGGTGAGGTGGAGCCGTGCCCACCGGAAGGGGGCAAGGTGGCAGAGATTTTCTCCACTCCCGCACGTGTTGGCTTGGTCTCCACGGCGGGCAGCGTCGGCAAGGGTGAGGTGGCGCACAGGGGCAGCGGCAAGGGCAAGGGCTGCTCGGGGCTCGGCGCGAGGGAAGGAGGGCAGGGGCGGGGACACTGGCTCGCGGGACCGGATGTGCTGGCGCCAGGCTTGAGCGGGGAGGCAGCAGCAAGCTGCAGGCGGGGAAGGCACAAGAACAGCTCGGTGGTGGCGAAGAAAAGATCAGGCGGCGGGGCATTTTCGGGCATGAACAGTAACCGCACAAAAACAGCTAGGTGAAGGGAGATTGCTTTGAGATTAGTGCGGGATTAGGTTGATAAACCTGGAGATTAGGCTTAGGAATTGGAATTTGCAATGGAATTTGGAAATTCAACTAAACTTCAAAATTTGAAAAAATTCGGGGTGTTTCAGCGCAGTTCGACACCGTCAGCAACCCGCTGCGGACGCAGGCCGGCGACACCGGCAGGGGAAGTACCCGCTCAACGTCACCGCGGAGGACACGCGGCTCAACATCTCCACCGGGGTCGTCAACGCCACCGTCGACAACACGCTCTACTCCGGCGACAAGCTCGTCGTGTACGAGGTCAACAAGGTGCTGCTGCCCTGGGCGCTCCACGGCCCGCCGGTGCCAGCGCCAGCACCGGCGCCAGCCGACAAGGCCAAGAAGAAGGCCGGGCCGGCGGTGGTAGCCGACGCGCCGGCGACCGATACCGCTGCGGGGACGACGGCGTCGGAGGCAGCGGCGCGGGGGGTGCGGGGTTTCGGAGGTGGTTTGTTTGGGGTGGCTGTCGCTGTGGCGATCGCGTCGTGTGGCATGTGACGTCAGCGATGAGGACGTGAGAGATGGATGTCGCCATGGTTTTCGATTTCCATTCTTAATCTGTGGAGAGGTGTTCAATGTTTTCTTTTCCTTTGTGAAAACCAGGTGCTCAGATTGTTTTGTTGGTTTGGTCTTTATTTTTTCCATGTTCTTTTTGTATTATCATTGTATTTGGTAGGGTTTTGTAACGCTTGTGTTTTGTGTTCACTGTTGCTATATATAATGAATGCATGTATATTGCAGCATCTTATTGTTATTGGCATTATTGACTATTCGTAATTTTCTTTTCTTTTACTAATTTACAAGACAATGGCACACCGGTCCATTTTGGGTTGTACACATATGGTGCCAGAGATTGTGGGCAAAAACCTTTTGGTCACAAAGGATTTGGTTAGCTAGATCCGACCTTGGACATGGCAAGAGTTCAATGCCTACGTAGCTGGTGAAGTCACGATGGGTATAAGAAGTCATGTTGTATCATCTTAATTTGACAATCGCCTGCAAGGCTTGCCCTCGATGGAATATTTCTTTGTTCATTACTACAGTTGACTGTGCTCTCAAAATTAGAGCGAAATATTCAGTAATTCCTGAAACTTGTGGAGAGTTTCATTGGCACAACTCAAATGAATTACTCTCCTCACAAGTTGTGGGAGGTTGAAAATTCATCGAGAAGGGGAAAAAAAAATGAATTCTTCAGTTACCTAGATTAGCAATTTCAATGCGTAGATTACCAAGAGAAAATGTGATAAAACTAAAGGCACCCCATTAATTACATACTGCAAAAGGTTTAGAAATTATCACGGGATCGAATTACATAAAATGCGTACCTCTTTTTGTGGTTCTACAACCCACTCAAAACACTAGGATAAATGCAGATATTTATGATCCAGAAAAATTACATGACTTGCATGTTGTAGTCGGTGTCAGTGTGGCATTCGTCTTAGCATTATATATAAATTTTTTTGCAAAATATGGTACATGAATTTGAAGAAAATTTTCTATTTTTTATCGAGAACTTTCCATGAATCATGAAGACTTCTCATGTTTGCACTAAGCATATGTTTTCAGGGACATAAACTACAAAATCGAACCTATTTGAAATGCATAAATTTCACAATATTTTCATAAGAAACAGATCTATTTCTACAAGGCTCTGGAAGGTTTTTCTTATTCTAAATGGACCCTTATGCCTCATTTGAAACGTGGCAATCTCATAGGTTTTCTAATGAAACTAAGGCATGTTTAGGACACGGTAACTTCAAACAGACCCTTTTTAGCTCTATAACTTCAGCTAGAGTATCTAGGTCCATTAAAAATACTGTCTTTCGGTTAAAATAACACTATAGCAGTTATTAATTTTTTTTTGAAAGTATCTAATTAAAAATAATACATAATAAATACTATTATATCTTTATGAATAATATGAAAGAAAAAAAAGAGAGAAAAAGGTGTTAAAGAGCTAACGTATTTTAAATGGTTTTTAGTTTCTAAAGTTATAACCTGTTTGGAATATGATATTAGAGTAGAGCCTTTTTCTCTATTAGAAAAGACTTAATAATAAATTCGGGAGCTGTTTGAAACAGGGCATTAGAGCAGGATCTATTCCCCGTTAAAAAGGAGTTAATCGCAAAATCTTACACATCTCCCTTTCGTCGACGGCATCATTCGTGTGCTCATCACTCGCCCGCATCGCGATAACCTCCTCCTCCTCCTCCATCTCGCCGGAGATCAGAAGAGGCGCCGCCGCGATGGACGCCTCCTACCGCCGCGCCGGTGCCGGAGGCGGCGGCGGCTCCGCCCCCCGCTCCGTCGAGGACATCTTCAAGGACTTCAGCGCCCGCCGCTCCGCCATCCTCCGCGCCCTCACCCACGGTACGCACCACCGTTCCCGCCCGCACCCCAAACCCGAAACCCTAACCCTTCCCCCTCTCCTTCGCAGACGTCGAGGAGTTCTACGCGCAGTGCGATCCAGGTGAGTCCCCCTCCCTCCCCGACGCGATCTCTCCTAGCCCTCCTGCCTTATGATTCGATTGGATGCGAGTCGCCTCCTCAAATCACGATATGATTTGGTCTCGATAGACAAGGAGAACCTGTGCTTGTACGGGTACGCCAACGAGGCGTGGGAGGTGGCGCTGCCGGCGGAGGAGGTGCCCACCGAGCTGCCGGAGCCGGCGCTAGGGATCAACTTCGCGCGCGACGGGATGAACCGCCGCGACTGGCTCGCGCTTGTCGCCGTCCACTCCGACTCGTGGCTCGTCTCCGTCGCCTTCTACTACGCAGCGCGGCTCAACAGCAACGACCGGTATGATTCCCGATCCGCCTCTGTTCCTTTGGGTTTGAATGATGCTTGTGTTGCAGTATTAGTGTGAGGTTAAGCTTCTAAATCCTGACAGGTTAGTGAACTGTTATTAGCTCATAGAGGCGACTTGTTACTTGGTAGCGTGCTATCTATCTTGATGAGGAAATAAATGTATCGAGGCCTCAAGGGCTCACCCGGGAGCTTGTTGTGATTTGAGGTTGATATCGGAAGTAACATGTTATGTATTGTGTCCTGTTAATGGGCTCGTTTGGATTGATGGATTCAATGCTTACTTTGGTAATTACAGTTGTGATTACTTTGGTAATTACAGTTGTGATACTAAGTTTATCTCTAGATGGGGAAGTTTGGGTCTTCTCTAGTGGTTATTATGTGATTTGATGGAGAAAGAGATTTAATTTGTTGGCGAGGGTAGTGCATTGGATTGTTTCAATGGCTCCTCTTTCCAGTAGTGGAAGGATAGCTAAGTGAAGAAAGATTAAGGTTATAAACTCATTAGTAATAACTTGATTGAAATGATGCAACTTTGTTTTCTGCAATGTAATTTTGATCTGAAATTCCAACCGTGCATAATGTCCACAGAGATTTAAGTTTTTGTCCAGAAGATTGTGATGTTAAGTGTTATGCTTGATCACCTGTTGTGTGTGTACTGTGGCCACATGAGAAAGGTGTGGTATGTAAGCTCAGAAAGTAATGTTTTCGGTGGGAAGGAGATTGCCTTGCGTTTTGTCGGTGTCTCTATGTTTAGCACCGTGTGAACTTTCGAAGATATATGCAAGTAATAAAGGTTTCTTCTTAATCTGATAACATTGTTGGCATGGTAACCCTGTGTACTATGGAGAAGGGTAATTTTGATTGCTCCTGTGGAAAGGTGGCTCACTCACCGTTGACACAATGTTAATATCGATGTGATATATCCAATATGCCTCTTGTCCAATGGGAAAAAAATCTTCTGATGGTTAAGACAAGTTTTGAGGATCTACGTTGATATTTTTTCGAAAAGAGATGTCTTTGATGCCTGTCTATAATTTGGTGTGGTATTTGAAGGCACCTCATTAGGGGCCAAAGCCCCAAATCTTGTAGTTATGTTTTTTCTCAATCTTAATTGAATGGCAGAGTGCCTGCCTATTCCCTGAAAATATTGTTTACACTTTGGGGTGCTTTGTGAATTGTGATTGAAACAAAATTATGTTCTTTAACTCTTGATCGCCTCTGTGGTAGAAAGATCTCTAAAGTTGTTTGGACCAACATTTTCCTGAGTTTTACTGAGTTACACATTTCCATTTTGACATGGGCTAAGAAGTTTGTGTAAGTCTAACAGCCCTCTTAAGCCGCATGGCCTGTCATCATATTTAAGCCTTGACCAGGCAGTGAATTACATCTACATACTCAACTAAGTTATTTACTTAGCTCTTGAGCAAACACTAAATATATCTTCATTCTTCCCTTGTAAAACATTCGGCTGAACTGGCAATGTACTCTATTTAAATCAAATATAGTGTGGTTTCAGATCTTTGCAGCACTTGCTTTTGTTCTGTTTGTATGATAAATGCCTCGCATGAATAAACTGTGTCTTAAGCTGTGGATATTTGAAAACAATCTGTGACTCTTGGAATGCTCATGTCTTTTCTAGATTGATGGATGATGTGTCATTATTGATGATGGCCAGTAAGCCTGAAATAATTTAGCTAAGCTGTCAGGTGGAATCCGAGAGCATGTACAACAACAACAACAAAGTTTTTTATCTCAAGCAAGTTGGAGTAAGATAGGAATGAAATCTTCTCAAGATCAAAGAGATGAGAGCCTTGAAATAAAACCAACAATGCTAAAATTCTAGGTCGTACAATCTGCTATCTGAGCTAAGAGCCTAAAACACTGCCCCTAACTTTCTTATGGTTCTAGTACGTGGATCGCTAACTTTCATGCGCTCTTATCCAAAGCTAATTTTTTAGATACATTCCAATCCCTCAAGTCTCTTTTAACTGCTTCCTCCCACGTCAGTTGTGGTCGACCTCTGCCTCTTCTTACCCGAGAGCCTGTAATTCTTCATTTTGTATCACCGTTCATAGTAGTACTGCCCTTTGTCAAATAATCCTTCGGGTTAACTTTAGCTACGCAATCATAAGCAGCCTTGGCTTGAGCCCTGTTTTAGCTTTTTTGTGGAATTCACTTTGTCGAAACTACAGTTTGTGTGGGGCTGTGTGCGTAATCTAATTTTGGGGGTCGTACGATCTACTAGGATAATAGGTCAGGCACCATCAGTTCCCCCTCTGAACTCATAAACCTCTCAGGCTCATTAATATTTGCCATCATGCTATTATTGTGGGCTGATATAGTGGCATTTAATTTGAAATTTTCGTATTGTGTTTTAGGCGATTTTTCTAGTTTGGCAATAGCAGGAACTCTCGTTTTTGTTAGATATGTATTATATAACTGTGTATTTACCCTATTATGTAAGAGGTTTCTTGTATATATGCCATACATGTACATGTATATATACTGGCCTATTGGCCTCATGATTAATACAAGCACTATTAGCGTTACCTAGGGTTTTCGTTCACCCACCGCATCTGATTTTGCTCATGGCCGCAGCGGTTCTCTCAGCTGTCGCCATCTGCTGCTTGCTGCCACCGCTCGACTTCTCCATCGGCCGAGCCGTGGCTGATCTCCACCAATCACTTGCCATCGCCAACTATCTAGGCCGCCGCCGCCGTCTCTGGATCTTTCGGATCCACGGCCGATGTCTTCCCGTTCAGATATAGGGGCTTTCTTCACCGTTGTCAACTTCGCACGAGACCACTGCCGTTGAGGTCAGCCGATCTGGGCTTCCTTGAGGTTGGCCACTGTCGACTCCGCCCGATACCACCATCGTTGAGGTTGGCCACCGCCGACTTTGCCCGAGACCACCTCTGCTTCGTCTCCCTTCGGTCGGCCGTCATCGACTCCGCTCGAGATCACCGCCATCGGTGAGGTCGGAGACCGCTCAAGACCACCTTTGCTTCGGTGAGGTCGGTCTCCCTTCGGTTGACCGACCGACTCATCCTTCGGTTGGTTTTGTTAACCGATCGAACCAAAAGAAAAGCAAAGCAAAAAGAAAAAAAGAAAGAACAAAAAAGAGAACAAAAAAATGTCATCCTTTGCAGGTACCGTTTCTGTTCTTCGCTGCTCGGTATTCTTCGCTGCCCGGTAATTTTCGATGGTCTCAATTACCAAGACTAGTTCCAGTACATGCGCCTCCACATGTGTGGTCAGCGTCTTTGAGAGTTTCTTAATGGCTGGTTGCCTTTTTCTGCCTCACCCTGCTCCTGCTAAGCCTGTACTCCCAAAGATACTTCCGAAAACGCTCGTATAAAGGCATCTAAGGCTTTTGAGAATGCTATGGAGACTTTTCAGACTCAGTATGCTGCTTACAAGATACAAATCGATAAGTATGCCCGTGCTTCTGCTATTCTAGTCACTAGTATGGAGGTGTATACACGGATCGATGAGTATGCCCGTGCTTCTGCTATTCTAGTTGCTAGTATGGAGGTGTATCTTACTGGTGATGTAGTTGGCTTGGCTTTTGCACAGGCGATGTGGACGTATCTGCACAACCGCTACGAGCCATCTGGTGATTCCTTGTACCTTGTTGTGCGTTAGGAGCAGTTATTGCAGCAGGGAGATGCCACCATGGACGAGTTCTATGCTTAGCAGTCCGCAGTATGGCATCAGATTGACTCTTTGGGGCCATATGTTTGCCACACCTATCAGTGCTATTAGCATCAACAGTCTCACCTAGAGCTTCGCTGCATCTACGACTTCTTAGCACAACTTCGGGCTAAGTTTGAGCAGACTCGTGCTCAGTTGCTGGCTCGTCACCCTCGTGTCTCTTTTGGAGGCCCTTGCAGTTGTTCGTACTGAGGAGATTCGTCTACATGGTGCGGGTCTAATGTTGTCACCATCGTTTCCTTCGGTTTTGGCAGCTCCTCCAGTTTCTACACCTGTTGTGCCTCCGGTTACTTCTTCACCAGTTGCGCCTCCACTAGTAACAGCTGCTGTTGGTAAGGGACTTCACTACACCTATTGCAATAAAGATGGATATATGGAGCTGTTCTGCTATAGGAACATGTATTTTCATTGTGGTGATCGTCCTCCGAGGGGAACTGGAGGTTACTCTCAGAGGAGTCCTGGTGTCTCTGATACTTAGGAGTTTCTTACATTGCTGCATCGCATGGTTGCTTCTACATCGTCCGGTTCTGCTGCTCAGTCTTCCAGTGAGAAACCACCTTCTACTTCTCCTTCCTCAGGTACGTCATCTTGGATTCTTGATTCTGGTGCTTCCTTTCATATGATATCTGATTTCACCAGTCTCACTTCCATTAGTCTTTTAGTTCTTATCACTGTTCAAGCAACAAATGGTACCTCTTTCTATCGCAGGGCGAGGCACTTCTTCAAATTCATCATTTCGTGTTCCTACTGTTTCTCATGTTCTAAAACTAACCATGCAGCTCATATTTACCAGTCAGCTCACTGATCATGCTTATCGTGTTATTCTCGATTAGTCTTTTAGTTGTTCTTATCACTGTTCAAGCAACAAATGGTACCTCTTTCTATCGCAGGGCGAGGCCTCTCCTCGATATGCTCTTCATGATCACCAGTTTATTCGGTCTCCTAAGTGTATTTGTTTTGCTGACACTGCTCTTGCTGAACCTTTCTATCGTGATGCTGTTGTTTATCAGGAGTGGCAGCAAGCGATGGTAGAGGAGATTGTTGCCCATAAGTGTACTAGCACATGGGATCTTGTTCCTCTTCCTGCGTGCGTTATTTCTATCACATGTAAGTGGGTCTATAAGGTTAAGACCCGCTTTGATGGTTCTCTTAAGCGCTACAAGGCTTGTCTTGTGACACGTGGTTTTCAACGGGAGCATGGTCGTGACTACGATGAGGCATTTGCTCCTGTCGCTCACATGATCATCGTTCGTACTCCTTGCTGTGGCTTCTATTCGACAGTAGCTTATCTCTCAGTTGGACGTCAAGAATACCTTTACCAATGGCGAGTTACGTGAGGAGGTCTACACGCAGCCACCCTTTGGGTATTTTGTTCCTGAGGGTATGGTTTGTCACATACGCCGATCTCTCTATTTCCTCAAGCAAGCTCCTTGTGCTTGGTTTGATCGTTTATCTTTTGTTATCACTGCAGCTGGTTTCTCCACCAGTGCTCATGATTCTGCTCTTTTTATTCACACTTCGCTTCGCGGTCGGACGCTTCTCCTTTTATATGTTGATGATATGATCATTACTGGAGATGATTCTCAGTACATCATTTTTGTCAACGAGCGTCTAATCTGGGCCCTCTTCGCTACTTTCTTGGGATTGAGGTTCTTTCTACTGTTGAGGGTTTCTACATGTCCTAAGAAAAGTATGTTCAGGATCTTCTTGATATGCCTCTTTCTGATCAGCGCACAGCTGAAACTCCCACGGAGCTTAATGTTCATCTTCGTCCCACTGATGGTGAGTCTCTTACTGATCCTACTCGCTATCGTCATCTTGGTGGGAGCCTTGTTTATCTTGGTGTCACTCGTCCTGACATTTCGTACCCTGTGCATCTCTTGAGTCAGTTTATTTCTATTTCCACTCAGCTCCACTATACTCATCTTCTTCATGTTCTACGATACCTTCATGAAACTATCTCACATTGCCTCTTTTTCCCTTGCTCCAGCTCTTTACAGCTTCAAGCATATTCTGATGCCACCTGGGCTAGTGATCACTCTGATCACCGACCTCTCTGTTTATTGTGTTTTTCTTGATGGTTCTCTCATTGCTTGGAAGACTAAAAAGCAGACAATAGTTTCTCATTCGAGTGTTGAGGCTTAGTTGTGAGCTATGGCAGTGTTGACAGCGGAGGTTACTTAGCTACGGTGGTTACTTGAGAATTTTGGTGTTTCTGTTTCTACACCGACTTTTCTTTTGTTTGACGGTATATGTGCTATTAGCATTGCTAGAGATCCAGTGAATTATGAGCTTACAAAGTATATTGTTGTTGACGTTTCCTATATCAGGATAGGTGTAGGATCAAGTTGTTGCTCTTTAGTATGTGCATTCAGAGTTTCAATTGACAGGCTTTTTCACAAAGGCACTGACCAGAGCCCAGCACAATTTTTACCTCTCCAAACTTCATGTTGTTGATCCACTATAAGTTTGAGGGGTGTTAAATATGTATTATATAGCTATGCATTTACCCTATTGTATGAGGGGTTTTCTACATATATGTCATATCTGTACGTGTATATATATTGGCCCATTGGCCTCATGATGCATACAAGCGTTATTCATAACAGTTTTGAGGTCAAAAACCGAAACCTGTTAGATTCCAAAAACATACCGTTTTTGGGCCCCAAAACTGGCCCGGATTCATATTTTGATTTTTAAAGCTTTTGATGTTTGTAATATAACCAACAAGTCATAGTATGTATATTTAGCAAGAATATGGGATCGAACGGGTGGTGTTATGGCATTGAACCAGGGATTGGAAAACCAACCTGGAACCAGGTCGGTTTGTGTTTCACGGATGGTTCCCTGCAGTTTTACAAACCCTGCAGTAACCCATCATGCAAGTATAGTAAAAGTTACCATAGTCTAAATAACATTTTTTATGGGAAAATAGTAAATAACATTATGAACGTAGATAGAAAAGAATAGATTTGCTGTACTGTTATTAGAGTAGCTAATTTCTGTATGTTTTAGAGAGTTCATAATGTTCTCATTTTATCCTATTGTTTTTACTCTGCAATCCAACAGGAAGCGTTTATTTGGCATGATGAATGATTTGCCAACCGTTTATGAAGTTGTCTCAGGTGCGAGACAATCTAAGGAGAGGGACAGATTCAGTATTGAGAACAGCGGTAGAAACAAGCTGTCAGCGAAGGTAACGACTAACCAGAATTCTTTACATTTTTTTTACCTCTTGCCTTCCCTCATGCTCAATTTATTTTGTCATCCCAGCATACAAGTGAGGCGCGTGTGGAAAATAACTCCAGGGAGAGGGAGGTCGAGGAAGGCTATGATGAAGATGACAGTGACCACAGTGAAACCCTATGTGGGACATGCGGTGGGATATACAGCGCTGACGAATTCTGGATCGGGTGTGACGTGTGCGAAAGGTGGTACCATGGCAAGTGCGTGAAGATAACTCCGGCAAAGGCGGAGAGCATAAAGCAGTACAAGTGCCCGAGCTGCAGCTCGAAGAGACCTAGGCAGTAGTAGCACCGTCCTCCGGCGAGGAGGGCGGCGGCGGCCCTGGATGGGGCCTTGAAGCAGCAGCAGCAGCTGAGAGCGTAGACTCCCTTGTGCATGGTTGCTATCGCCATGCTATGTTTACTGTACCTTTGGTTTTAGCTTACATATGACGATGCTAATGTGAGGAAAGATCACACACATTCATAGCCATCTAATGTTTTCATGTCCTGAAGAGAGTTAAGGTGAGCCTGTATGTTACCGGGGAAGGAATAGGAGTGACAGAAAATATGTGTAACTTTGCACGGAAAGCTGGGCGGTTTATGTGACAAATAATCAGAGGTTTGTGTCCATATGTTACTCCCGCAGTCTTGCGGAACCTGTCGTGAAATAATAATGCTGGCTCGTTTACTGCCCAGTGTTCTATGTTGAAGCACAACACAAATAACTTTTTGGTGGACTACTTAAGAGCTCGTCTCGACAACTACCTTGAGTACCACCGTGGACATACATACGCTTTGCACGCACACCGCAACACAAATTCGACGTGCACCCACGAATGCGTCAACGACAAATCCGCAACCTCATCAATTGAATGTATCGACAACAAATCCGCAAGCTCAGAAAGTGCCACTGTGTACGAAGTCTCACCTCCCTTCCATTAGCCATTTGGAGGGTGGCATCGTAAATTGATACTCCCTCCGTTTTATTTTTGTTTAACCTCTTCGAATTCGTGCAATTGAACTACTATATAAAGACTAGAATTCGTGCCATTGAACTACTATATAAAGATCATATCATTTGATTGATTGTTAAAAATACTTTTATAATATTATAATTTTATTAGCACATCGTGATGTAAAGTAATAAAAAAATCATTAGATTGGTTGTTAAAATATTTTTATAATATTATAGTTTTACTAGTACATCTTTATGTCAAGTTACAAAAAATAACGATCAAATCTTATATCCAAAACCGTGAAAAAGTAAAACAACATCAAGTAAAAGGCAGAAAAGGGCATTTGTTAATTTCTCGATCATAATCGTGCAAGCAGCTGCGCATTTACAGGATACCAAACGCAAGCGCCATAGTAGCCGTTGTGCAAGCTGAAGTGAAATAAAAGAAAACTTCACAAAATAGCTTGACGACAGCGGGTGCTACTGCACTGCTACTTTGCCACCCAGCATCAACTAACGAGCTTCCAGAAAACAAAGAAAAAAAGACACACAAAGCCCAACAGGTAATGCGAAGGATCAACAAAAAAAAACTTTTCCGAACAACTACAGATTTTCCAGCTGCTTCTGTTCTTAACTGGAGCGATCAATTCGAGTAAGTTAGCCGCGTCAAACTAGGGGCCTGTTCTTTAACGGCATCTAAAAATGGTTTTTGGCTTTTGCTACAGTATCTAATTTTCTAACAGAGTATTTTCTTAAGACGGGGTGTACAAGTTAATTATAGTACACGTTAAAAGCCCAACATCTATATTAACCAAAATTGCAAACGAGTATCTTTCTCTTCGTAATCTCTATCGTAAATAAACAGCTAAAATTCAAAAATTTCAGCCAAAAGGCATAAGCCGCAGCCATATCAAACAAGACCAAAAACTGCAACCATGGAGTGGGGTTTGTGTGGAAATGGATAGTGTGTAAATCAAACATGCATGGGCCGATCACAGCTTGTAAACTGGCGTTATCCCGAGCAGCTGGAAGCACTGCCGCATGACGACCGCCGTCGCTTGGCAAAGCAGCAGCCGGCTTGTCTCCTCCGGAGATCCAACCACCTGCTGAGTTCAACGCAAAGCAAGACGGCGGTTAAATCTCATGTGGTCCAGATTATTCCTACTGTTTTGTACGAGACAAGCAGATGTGAGCTTCACTTAAAAGGGGACGGAAAGATGGAAACTGAGAGAAGTATACCTGACAATTGGTGTAGAACTTAGTGAACATTTCGGATAAGTTGTATAGGTATTCACACAGAACATTGGGAAGGAGATTGGTGCATGCCTCTTCCACGACCTGACAAAGATAGCAGCACAGAATCAATACAAAATGAGGAAAAGATCAGTACCATTAAGCCATACTCTTCACTAACGAAAGAAACAGTGGTGCATTAGTGACATCTCAACGGAATGCCCTGAATAATAAAGTGCTACAATGCTTGACTAGTATTTTGGTGACTATTTGGTGCAACAGGTTTGTACACATCAACAAATAAAAATGTAGGCCTCATTTAGTTTTTCATTTGTAGTTTCAGTTGAGTTTGATGGCATCTGAAGTAGAATGGAAACAGCTTCATATATAATGATATAAACCTTATTTGTGCAAAAAAAATCAAAATGGTAGCACACAACCAAAATGTTTGCTAACCGCCGTGGCTACTCACTACTCAACGACAAATTGGGTTACGGTTTTTAGCTGATTTTTTTAGTTCCTCGACCTGATGAAATAATTTACTTAACAGTACCAATTATACCTCCGCAAATCGGATAAGATATAATCCCAAGACACGCTCGTCTGGATGGCCAAGTGAAATCGTCCCACTCTGAGAACAAAATACGAAGTCAACAATTTTAAGTCCATGTCTGATGGCCAAAAGAATTTGATGCTGAAACTTTACGAAATCAACAACAGCATCGGTACATAAAAATAACACAAATATTACCATTTTTAGCTCTTCTACATCCTTGTTGGATTTCCGGATAATGGAGCAAATGCGAGCGTGAGCATACTGTAGGTAGACAGCAGTATTTCCCTGTTAACAAAGGAGGATGTACGCAAAAGGATGAATGGGTTCAGAAAATACTTATGAATATTAGTTTCATTTCACGCAAGAGAATGATCATACGAGACAGTAATGCCAACAGAAAGACACAAAATAAATCAGCAAAATATTTAATACAGAGCATATAGTGAAAACATATCCTTCCACAAACAGTAGAGTAGGTTGTAAACAAATATATGGTTAAGAGGAGTTGACAGCAAACAAATAATGAAGGGTGCCAAGGCTCCCACATAATCCAGTGAATAAATACAGAGTATGAAAATACCTTATCATTTAGCATCTGTTCAAAGCTAAATGTGTAATTGGTCAGTCGATTATTCTTCAGATCTGCGTACCTGTATTAAAGTTGTAGAAAACACGAGAATACTAATACGATTAGAATTTGGAAAGCTTAGTTATTCACATTTCAGTTCAACATGTTTGTCTTCCTGAATGAAGAAATTTCAGGACATACTTGACAGCGCCATATCCTACGGCCTCTGAAGTTTTTTCTAGTTCCTCATCAGTCCACTCAACAATTTTACCTGAATAAAATCGTGATCATATTTGACCTGAAAAATTATTAAAAGAAAGCAAAATTCCATAATAGTACCACTTACCATTTTCAGTGAGGCGCTGGAGAAGTTCTGATTTACTCCGAGATTTAGCCTCATCAAGTAGCTCTACGAATCGAACAACCTCAGTACTACGAGTTCGGAAGCGCTTGCCATCTGCTCCAAGAACAAGGCCAAACCCAACATGATTCGTTTTTGGAAGCTTCTTTTCTTTTGGATCTGGGAGCCAACCAGCCATCCTGGCAGCCTGTAATAGAATACAACAAACGATTCACTGGAAGTCCATCGAGGGATAAATATTTAAATTGGTTCTCTTCATCTGAAGAATTACTGGTACCAAGATTACAACATGTTTCGAGTAAAGATAAATGGCACTTTGTGCTTACACTGAAAAACATATCAAAATGCTGCTGTTGGCCAACATCTGTTACATATATTATCCATTCTGCCTTCTCAACATTAAGCCGATACCTCCATAAAAGCAGAGACAAAAAAGTTAAAATTCACAAAAGCTATAGCTGTGACAAAATAGACTACAATACTACATCAACTACAAAAACATATCATATCAATTATTATTTAGCAACTAACCAAAGAGCAGCTAAGTCTGTTGAGGCATAGTTAAAGCCGCCATCTCTTTTAACCACTATCAAAGGGATTTGATGGCCTTCCACAAAAATTACTCGAGCACCCTCACTTTCCTTGATCAAACCTTTGCTATTCAATTTCTCCAAAACTTGTGGAATATAAGGATTATAAAAGCTCTCCCCCTGAAAAGTAAGGCCTTGTTTGTTTAGACTTTTTGTATGGCTTAAAAGCAAAAAAGTCAAAACCTAAACAAATGGGTGCCTTTTTTAATTGGCTTATAAAAAACTTAAGCTACTTTAAGCCTATAAGCCAAGCCATGTGAGAGGTGTTTTTTTGGCTTTTGTGAAATGGAATAACCCTTTGCCACTAAACTTCATTGAAATTATCCTCAAAATGCCATTCGTATATAAGCACAGACCCTTTCATTTTTTTTCTCTTGCTTCCTCCTCTCCATTTGTTCTTTTCCAGATGCCGCCGCCTCCACACCCCTCCCCTCCCCCTACCGCCGCCGCCTCCACACCCCTCCCCCACCGACACCGCCGCCTCCCTGCCCCGATGCCACCTCTCGATGCCGCAGCCTCCACACCCCTCCCCTCCCCCCCACCGACGCCGCCTCCCCTGCCTCGACGGCACCGCCTCCACACCCCTCCCCCCACCGCCGTCGCCTCCCCTGCCCCGAGGCTGCCGCCTCCCCTACCAACGCCACCACCTCATTGCCCCATCTCTCGATGCCGCAGCATCCACACCCCTCCTCCCACCGCCGCCGCCTCCCCAGCCTCAACGCCGCCACCTCCCCTGCCAACGCCGCCGCCTCCCCTGCCCCAACGCCGCCACCTCCACACCCCTCCCCTCGCCCCGCCGACGCCGCCTCCCTTGCCTCGACACCGCTGATTGTTGTGTGTTCATGCATTATGTGTGAATTTGTTATTTGCTCATGCATGATCAGTTGCGTATTCATGTCATTCTCAAACTGTGAAAAAACCAAAAAGCCTAAGCCCAAACAAACAGGGCCTATAGCTGACTTGCTTAAAAGCTGATTAAGCCAAAAAAGCTAGCTTTAAGCTATAAGCCAAAAAGCCTAAGCCAAAACAATCAGGACTTTACAGAAATTAGCTTGCTTCTCAACATTCCAAAGCATATAAATCAATAACCTTCTTGGCTGCTCTGGGGAAGATGCAGGCAACATAACATGAACACAAGCATTTAACGACACCAATAGACAAAAATTTGATTGAACGCAAGTAGATATAGATGCTTTGGTCAAAATGGGTTTAGATGAACAACAGATCAAATATGGACAAATATTGCGAGAACTCAAAAATCTTAGCGATAAATTCAAGTAAAACTTGTTTAGAGTCATCACAAGTTCAACAAATACATATTAACGAAAGAGCCATGCTCGCCAGTTCGGGTCTGCAAGAGCAGCACGGTATGTCTTCGGAACGGGAGACAACGGAGCAGCATGGAACGCAGCAGGTACCCAGAAGCCATGTTTCGCCCTGGTGGTCATGGAGTGTTGATTGACCACGGGGGGATTGACCACGGGGGGGGGGATGGCAACGGCGCCCTTTGGGAGGGACGCAGGCGATCGGCACGCAGGTGGCGGCGACCGAGGAAGCGGCGACGCCGGTGTACACTGGTAATGGTGCGGCGGCGGCGGTGAACACCGCGACGTGGCTGTGCGGGGGACGCCGAGGGAGTCGCAGGAGCAGGCGGAGAAGCACCGGAGGACAATGCCGCACGTGGCAGTGTGGGCGAGGCGGCGGCCGAGACCCGCCGCGCGTGGCGATCGCGGCGCGGCGTCGTGGTGTCCGCGGCGAGCAAAGGAGCCGGCAATGATGATCCTGCAGGTAACAAAGACCGAGTCGGGCCTATGGGCACCGGAACGGGATTAGTGAAAATTTCCAGAAACTCGAAGTCCGCGGGGGAGGGTGTGACGGGCTGCTCGGCAAAAGGAAAGGAGGACTCGTCAAAGATCACATGGCGAGAGATGATGATCTTGTTAGAGTCGGTGTCTTGACAGCGGTATCCTTTATGATGAGCAGAATAACCAAGGAAAACACACGAAATGGAACGTGGAGCGAGTTTGTGGACAGCTGTGGCGGACAGGTTGGGGTAACATCGAAAACCGAAGACGCGCAGATGATCATACGCGGGCGGAGAGCCAAGCAAGGCTTCATGGGCGACGGAGCGCGCGGCGTTTTGGTTGGTAAGATGTTGAGGAGCATGGTGGCGGTGTTCAATGCCTCGACCCAATAGCGAGGTGGAAGACAAGCTTGGAAGAGGAGGGACCGAACAACATTGTTGAGGGAGCGGATGGCTCACTCAGCCTTCCCATTCTGAGCAGATGTGTAAGGACACGACATTCTGAGGTGAGTGCCGTGGGTGAGGAAGAAGGTGCGGGCGCTGGAGTTGTCGAACTCGCGCCCGTTGTCACATTGAACAGACTTGATGGTGCGGCCAAACTGAGTGGAAACAAGAGTAAAGAAATTAGACAGTTGCAAAAGTGTCAGACTTGAGGCGTAAAGGAAACGTCCACATGTAATGCGAGCAATCGTCGAGAATGACCAAGTAATATTTGAAACCTGATACACTAGGAACTGGCGAGGTCCATAAATCACAGTGTATGAGGTCAAAAATATGTGAGGCACGAGATGCTGACACAGGAAAAGGAAGACGAACATGACGACCGAGCTGACAAGCATGACATATAGATGTTCTAATTTCTTTATGACAAGCCATAAGGTTGGACAGAGTCTCAAATCCAGGATGACCGAGACGACGGTGCCATAGGGTGGACGCGGTGGTGGTGGTGAGGAGTGCAGCAGGAAGGGATGGCGTGCCAGATGGGCGAAGAGGGTACAACGGACCAGAGCTATTGCACTTGGTGATCACTTTCCGGGACTGCAGATCCTTCACAGAACAACCAGCGGGGTCAAATTCAACAGAACAATTGTTGTCGGTAGTGAACTGGTGAACGGAAATAAGGTTCTTAATAAGACCAGGGGAAACAAGAACATTATTAAGACATAAGGAACCGGGAAGGTGAGTTGTGCCAGTGGAGGTGACAGGAAGTAAAGAACTGTTACCGACAACAATGGAAGGTGGAATAGGATGCCGCGGGAAGAAGTGTGGGAGAAATACCGCGTCCGAGGTCATGTGCGAGGTGGCGCCGGTGTCGAAGATCCGATCATGTTCTTGGCGAGTCAGCGACATGGTGTTGAACGAGGAAGCCAGCGCCTGCGAGTCCCAGGAAGGCATGCCAGCCATGGGATGGTAGTAGCGGGAGAGCGATCCAGCGCCCCTGGCGCCGGCCACAAAGGCTCATGGCGAGTGCAGGGGCGGCGGGAGGACGAGCAACCGGCAGAGGAGCCAGGGGAGGACGATTCCCGGGCCACATGCTGATGGAGCCGGACCAAGGTTTGTAGAAGCTGGGCCACGAACCACCTGGTGGAGCCTACGCTGGTCTTCTTCTTTGTGTAGAAGAGGTGGACCGGGGCGGGCGCGCTGCATCGCCGCCTTGCCCTTGCCCTTGCCACCGCGCGAGCTGCGCTTGTCGCCCTTGCCGGAGTTCCTGGAGTTGCCGCTGTTTCCAGGAGGGCCGCTGGGGAGCTGCTGTGGTGGGACGGCTTCTTTGGATTGTCGATGAAGAGGACCAGCGATGCGCCGGCACGAAGCAAGGAGGGCGGTGGGTGAAGGCGCCGAGCGATGAGCCATGTTGAGTTCTTCAGCGGCAGTCGTTCGGGCTTCCGGAAGGAGAGAAGGTGCCACGCTGGAGGTGCATGCCAATGGAGGCGAAGCGCTCGTTGAGGCCGCGGATGATGTTGAGGACGAGCGTGCGATCAGTAACGACCTCGCCCAAGTCGCCCAGGGCATCGGCCATGGACTTGAACTTGCGGCAGGAGTCGGTGATGGAGATCGCCACGGACGGTTGCGTAAGCGGCGTCGAGGTAGAGCGCCGCCGCGCGCTGCGAGAAAGCGGTGTTCGAGGCGAGCGACGAGCGGGCGATGGCGGGATCCTCCCGGACAATCTCCTCGAGATCGGGAGAGACGGTGCCGAAGAGCCACATCATGACGACGCAGTCCATGCGCTCCCAGTTGGGGTAGGTGTGGTCGGCGGCGTCAGCGAGAACATGGCGCTGGAGAGAGAACTTCCCAAGAACCAGAAGCATCTGGTGGCGCCAGCGAGTGTAGTTGTTGGACTCCATGTCGAGGACGGCGGGGACGAGGGCGTGGATGTTCTGGACACCGACGGCCTGGGCGTGGAGGTTGATGATGGCGGCGGCCTCGTGAGCCAAGAGGGCGTCCCGGAGCGGCTGACGAGGACCACCGCCGCCGAGATGCGAGCGAAGGTCATCAAAATCGCCGGCAAAGGAGGCGGCGTCGTCCTCGTGCTGGATGGCGGCCTCGGCGCGCTTGCTCGCGCGGCGGCGGCGGCGCGTCCTGGCGCGCGGCGGCGGCGGCGTCGCGCTCTGGATCGCGGCCGCGGCTTCTTGCTTCGGCGGCTTTGGCGCTGGAGGCGGCGTCGCGGCAATAGCATGTTGGCGGCGGCGCTCCTGCCGCTGCACGCGGGCTGCAGTGTCGGCGCGCGCGGCGCGCTGCGCCGGCCAGCTGCTGATCGCGGCGGCGGAGAGGCGAGTGGAGGAGCGACCCGAGCATGGCGGCGGGAAGGACCCGCGAAGGGTGCGCAGCCGGAAGGCGCGCGTCGTGCGCAGCCAAGGGGCGCGCGGTAGGGAGGCTAGGGCAGCGGGGAAAAAAACCTAGGCGTCTGATACCATGAAAGCAATAGAATTGTACTGGAAATTGATAGATCGATCAGGAGGCCAATAGGCAAGGAGGACCCTGGGTTGGTTTATAGAATTATGACCACCGTCGGATCTCCTTGCCTAATATAACATCAATCAATCTATATTTAGCCATAACGGGCCAATGGCCCAAGAGCCTATGCGGCTGTCTAACAGTTTCTGAAGCCTTGTAAATATCTCCACAAATATTGACCGGCAATACTAAAACACTGATGAATTTGGCCCTAAAAAGTCAGAAGTTTAATAAATTTGATTTTGGCTTCAAACATCCACTGGAATACAGGATATCAATGTTGCAATATAAAACTCATAGTTCATAGCAGTGCAAATCAGAAACATCAAGCAAAAGGATGGGTATTTGGGTACCAATTTACAACTGAAGCTAATTTGTAATTTTGACGGCAGTTGTAGAATTTTCAATCTATGAGCCTTCATATGACAATGAAGGAAATAAACCTTGTTGGGGCAAATCAACTAAAATTAATGATCGATCAGAGAATCTTTTTCAGCATGGTTCAGATGAGTATGAAAATACAAACCGTTCGAGCAAATTTGCTAGAAATTAATGTGACAAATATTGAAGAAATTTCAGTTTTAGAAGGTGTGTACGGCAAGCAAGGAATGTTATTATGGCAAACAATCTAGAAACCGATGTGTTGGTGTTCATCTAAACTCCAATTGATACAGAAATTTCAGGTTGCAAATTGCAACTACATTTTGTTGATACTTGACAGTTGATAAGCAACTTTTTTTAAATAGTAAGTCAAATCTTAGTAGAAGGTAATACTACCTTTTCTTCAAGCTCTACATTTAAGCGCTTGTAGACCAAATCAAATTCATCCCTGCTGATTTCGCAAATCTTTTTCCAGGCAGCTCGGTATTTCTCCTCCCCTCCCTGCAGATTATTAATTGCTTAGATGAGAATGAGAAAATGTCACAACCCTCCCAGACTCCACATCCAGAAGAACAGCTCACCTGTAGTCGAACTACTGCTTGTTGAGCCCTATCTTTAAATTCTGGATCAGCATCAAATCTTTGCTTGGATGCTTTATAGAAAAGCTGCAGCAAATAACCAAATTGAAACATGATTATTTGCCTAATGAATCAGAAATTTTTATACGATGCAAAATTGTAAACTGGTCATTACATTGCACCTTTGGCAAGATAAGCAAAACATCAAACAAAGTAAATTGAATTGGCAGCAATAAGAAGCAATGCCACATGGTAAATGCACAAATGCATGTGTGCACATGCACCCAGAGGCAACAAATATCTAGATAATATATGCTTGAGAATTATTTATGGTTATTTCCTCCTGACAGTATGCTGGTGTAAACTCATACTTGCTCCTGAGCACAGCTTCTGTGAGCACAACTGATTTAAATTTCAGAAATGTACTTTGATGGACTAGTAAGGGAAGCAGGTAATCACCCGAATTGGGAACAAACAACTAAATGCAAAATCCAATATGCAGAGATACAAAATCAGCCCACACTGCTCAAACTGATGAGATAAAAATATAAGGCAATGCAATATTTATAACAATAACATCACATGCTTGACTAATGCCATCCATATGTTATTGGACTTGGATAAAGCATAAACCAGTACAGTGATAATACTGATGCATAGACTAAGCAGTTAAAGATACCGAATAAGTGATACAGCTATCTGAATGTAGTAGTGTAGAGTGCTACCAAGAACAATACAAATGATTCAATAGCGCAATTTATGTTACCGCAACAAATTACCCTGTAACTCACGTTTCAGTTTTCTCTCAAGCGTATAGCTTTTTACAGGGATATCCAGTACCAAACTCTGTCCATGTTTATATGCTAGCTGAGCATGCCATACTTGTAACCACGTGTCTGTATGCTTTTATGGCAGAGGGCAAGTGATATATACTTTCATTAATGCATGGAACACCACCACATTACCTGAAGGTCACCAATGGCCTGGCTACCAACTTCCTCCCAATTCGGAAATTTCTCAAATAGATATTCTATGAGCATTCCAAACTGCATGATCAAAGAAAAACATATTTTAGTAAGCACATTTTTTTATTTCAGTTTAAACTGGAAAAAAATTTATAGGAAGGAAAGCCTACATATGGAAAGTACAACATAACAACTACATGGTTACAACAAGTGGTTAAACAGCTAAAGGAAAACACAATGATGATTGGATGACCAAATCATATTAGATCTAGAAGTGGAAACAAGCTCTAGCGTCTCTGAGTACAGAAAATAGTGCATATTGTAGCAATGAATAAAGCAAATCGAAGTGTCCAAGGTACTAAATATGTTACTCGCTGGAGTCTTGCTGTTGGTGATAGCAAGATCCTTACTCTCATCGAGAGGATGACACTTGGGGATGTGGCAATTTTCTCTTGTTTATTTCTCACACAATGCCATACCAACCTGAGGGGTTGGAGATACATATTTATAGGCTGCTAGTCAGCCAAGCATATGCCAAGATGCTATCCTAGACTAGTCCAAGATAATGTCCTAAAGCTAGTCTAAGATGTTAAAGCAAAAAGCTGCTAAAGCAAAAAACAAGTCCTAGATGCTAAAGAAAAAAGCAAGTCCTAGATGCTAAAGCAAAAGCAAATCCTAGATGCTAAAGCAAAAGCAAGTCCTAGATGCTAAAGCAAAAAACAAAAGCACCATGTACACCATGTGCAGACAACACAAAGACTTATCTATCATTCTCCCCCTAAGTCTTGTGCGTCGTCTTGTGGGAGAGTTGAACCATCCTGATCTTGGAGCAGAGCTCAAGGAACTTGATCCTTCCAAGAGGCTTGGTGAGCAGATCCGCAAGCTGATCCGTGGTGTTGATGTAGCTTGCCTTGATGCTTCCTTCATCCAAACAGCCTCGGATGAAATGGTACTTCACCCGGATGTTCTTGCTCCGTTCATGGAAAACGGGGTTCTTTGCGTGGCTAGAGCGGACTTGTCGTCCACCCCGAGCTCCACCGCTTGATGTCCCGCCGAGAGATCACCAGCGCCGAGCGAGCGAGTGCTCGAGTCGGCGGTGGAAGCCGCTATGTACTCGGCCTCACACCGACAGGCCACCACCGCCGCTTGATCGATCGCCAGTGAACGAGGCACTTGCCGAGGAAGAAGAGAATCCCGCTTGTGCTCTTGCTTTGGTGTCGATGTCGCCCGCGTGGTCATCGTCGCCGCATTCGACGAAGTGTCGCGCGCCAGACACCTCGGGTAATGGAGGCCGTGGTCAAGGGTCCCGCAACGTAGCGGATGATCCTCTTCACACCTGCCGATGCTCGTCGTCGGCCGTTGCATGAACCGACTAACGTGCCGACGGAGAATGCCAAGTCCGGTCGTGTGTGGGCGAGGTAGCGAAGGCTCCCCACAAGACGCCAGATCGCATAGCGCCCACCTCCGTCGTCTTCGTCGCGGCTCGGCCGACCTCTCCTCCATCGGAGAGAGCGGGTTGCGATCGGTGAGCCCGGCTAGCTCAACGACGCGCTTGGCGTGGCGATGCCGTCGGCGTGATCCGGAATCATCTGGTGCACCTCGATCCTAAGTAGAAGGAGAGGGCCCCGTGTCACTCATCTGGAAGGTGGCCTTCATCTCTTCCTTGAATGCCGCCACCTCGCATCCTTGGTGCGGTGATCACCAAGTCGTCGGCGAGACACCCACCGCCAGGCATTTTCTCCATCGCCCGCCGGTAGATGGCGCCTCGTGCGGACTTTGCTTGAAGCCCATCCTTTCGGCCGTGGAGTCCAACTTGGCGTTCCACGCCCTCGGTGCTGTCGCAAGCCATGAGGGCCTTGCGCAGCGAGCACCTGCCTCCTGCGGGGATCGCAAATCGGCGGTGATGCACACGCCACCTTAATCTGGCGGTGATGCACACCTCCTCCTTCAAGTCGCCGTTAAGAAATGCCGACTTGACATCCATGTGATGAACACGCCACCTTTCTGGCGGCTAGCGCAGGAGGAGTCGCGACGGACTCCATCCGTGCGACGGTGCTGGCGTCATCGGTCGACCCCTCCTGCGCGCGAAGCCTCGTGCCACCAAGCGAGCCTTGTGCTTGACGATGGCGCCGGCCATCCCGCTTCGGCTGAACACCCACTTAAGGGTGATCGTGCGGTGGCCGGCGGAAGATCCGCCGGCTCACGCGTCGGTTCGCTCGGCGGCGTCCATCTCTCGCTTCATCGCGACACGCCACGCCGCGTCTCCTCCGCCTCGGCGAAGGAGCGGGGCTCGCCGCCGTCGCATGCCAAGTGCGGCCTCCGCCTCGCGATCGCGCTGCGCCGATCGAGCAGGCGGCTCGCCGAGGATGTTGTCCATGGTACGATAGCGCGAGGCTCGTCGTCGTGGTAGCGTCGACGCGTCCTCGTCGTGGGGCAATGAGTAGCGAACTCCACCATCGCGCTGCTCGTCGTGGACCAAAGCTGCCAGGCCGATCCGGTGGTGTGGCGCGGCAGAGAAAGTGGTGGCCGGTGGTGAAGAGTGGGCGTGGCGTGCCGAAAGTGGTGGAGCACTCGCGGAGCCGGTGGCGAGCAAGGTGTCGAGGTGGACGAGCTCGGTGAAGACGAGCCGCTAGCTCCCGGCTCTCGAAGTGGGCGTAGTCGACAACAAAGTCCCCGAGTCGAAGTCGAACCGTCGCCCACCGCCTTGTCCCGTCACGCCTCGCCGCCGTCGAACACGGCGTCACGCGAGATGCGGGCGCTGTGTGGTGGTCGAGGATGCGGTAGGCCTCGAGCCTCCGCGAGCCGATGAACACTCGAGTGCTCGCTGCCGTCGAGTTTGCCGATGTGGCCAAGCTCTGGCGAACGCGAGGAGCCAAGACCCGCAAGTGGGAGACCGCCGGCTTGCGCCATGCCAAGCCTCGTGACGGCGTCTGCCGTCGAGCGCCTTGGTAGGCGGCGGTTGAGGATGTAGACGGCCGTCACCACCGCCTCCCGAAGAGCGGCCCGCATCCCCTGCGCGAGGAGGCCCGAGCCATCCCCACAACCGCCGGTTGCGCTGCCGACGACGCTGCTCGCTGCGGTCAGACGGCGCGGAGTAGTGGCGCTGAATGCCCTCATCGCAAAGATGACGCGACCCCGCCGTGAATTCGCCGCGCGTTGTGGCGCGAAGACGCGCAGCCTGCGGCGCGCTCGCCTCGCAGCGACTGCGCGCGCGATAGCGCCCGCAGCCTCTCCTTGCCGCCGAGGACCATCACCCACATGTAGCGGAGAGGTCGTCGACGGCGGCAGGAAGTAGCGTCGTCCTCCGGTGTGGCGGTGTCACCGGCCACACAAGCCCGTGCACGAGCTCGAGCCTCTCCTTGGCTCTAAACTCGCTCTTTGGGAAAGGAGTCGCCTGCGCCGTCATCACGCAGACGCCGCGAAGCGCTCCACATGGTCAAGGCACGGCAGCCTCGCACCATTTCCGTGGCACCGAGCCGCCGGGGCCTCGAAGTGAAGGTGCCCAAAGCGCTCGTGTTATGCCACGCCTCGTCGCCCCGACGAGCGGCGAGACAGAGGGTTGTGCCACTGCATGTGAAGAATGTAGAGTCGATTTGCGCCTCGTTAAATTGGCAAGAAGGCGACGGCGAAGATCCCAAATCCGCAGCACCGTGCTCGATCTCGACACGCGAGCCGTTCTCATCCACCGTCCCAAGCGATGATGGAGTTCCGCAGGTCGGGGATGTAGTAGGCGTCGGTGGCGACTGTGCTCGCGGACACGTGGTGAAGATGACGGAGCCGACGCCCTTGATTTCCACGCCGAGGCGTCCCAAACTTGCGGAGCCTCGGACGCTAGAGTCAAACTCGGCGAAGAACTCCGTCGGCCGGTCATGTGATGGGTGGCGCGGTGTCGAGGCACCACCCGTCGATCTTGTCGCTGTCGAGCCGAGCGAGGAGGCGTGTGCTTTGGCTCGTCAAGGTGGAGAGAGCCACTGCGGCCGGTGTGCGCGGAGGTAGTTCGATGCTCGCACGAGCAATGAACGAGCCGGCCGCTCCTCCTGCACTGCGCGACGTGGGCTCGGCGCGTCGTGGTATCGCCGACAATCTCGCCCAATGACCAAGCTTGCCGCGATTGTGGCAAGAGTCGTCTCGTCTGCGCTTTGCTTGCCAGCCAGCCGCGCCGGGCGCCCCACGATCATCACCTAAGACGTCCTCGCGCCGCCTGCTGGCGTCTTTGCGCGCTTGCCGCGCTTGCCACGCTGTGGCGCTGTCGTGGAAGAAGGCTCCCCTTCTTCCTGTCACCTGGCCGGCACCCAGCCGCTCCCGAGTGAGGAGGAGCTTCCGCCAATGGTGACGGGTCCCGAGAGGCGCCGTGGCTCATCATCATCAACGACCTTGAAACGACCCAACGCCTCCTCGATCGTCATCGTGAGAGGTCCAGCAGAGACTCGATCGAGCGAGCCATCCGCTTGTACTTCTGGGACGCAGCGGAAGAGCTTCTCCACGCTCTCTCTTCGCCGTAGGTGTCGCCACCGAACCGCACCAACCGCAGCGAGTGTTGAGGCGAGAGCAAAGTCATCAACGTCCTAAGGCGAGTTCTCCCGCTCCGTGCGTAGTGCTGCGGTGTAGACTTGCGCGCGCCGCCGCCGCGCGTCTTTGCGGCGATGGCGTCCCAAGCCTCTTTGGCGATCCGCTTGTTGGTAGCGAAGCGCATCTCGGCGGGGCTGCGGCGATGAGAGCATCCAGCGCCGTCGATCTGGTCGTAGTCGACGTCGCCCATCGGATCGCATCCCACATATGCCGCACTGGAGCTTTACCCTCATCACCGCGACCACTTGACATAGTTGGTCTTGGTGAGGTAGGCCACCGCCGCCGAGGCCGACGCCCTCGACGATACTGGTACTCGTGGTGACCACGGTGATCAACCGGGGAGAAGTCGCACCACTGAGGCGCGCTCTCCGTCGACCCGTCGCCGCCGCCGACGTGCCTCCTCCAGAGGCGTCACCGCGCGCGCGCGCTGTCGCGTCGCTGCCGCGCGCTGCGTGGCGTCTTGCGCGCCGCCGCGCGCGCCGCCGCCGCGCCGCCTCTCTCCGCCGCTCAAGATCGCGCTTGCGCTGTCATCGCAGAGATGGAGCTTTATTCTTGCCGCCATGAGAACCTTGACCTCATTCTGCCGCCGCGCGCTGCATCTGCCGCCGCCGCTTCCGCCTCCTCGCCGCCGCCGGCCTGCCGTACCGGCCTTGACGCTTTTTCCGCCGCGCGGCCGCTCGCCGCCGCCGCCGCTCGCTGCTGCTCTGCGCGAAGCTCGGCCGTCACGCGCCGCGTGCTCGAGGCGGCCGAAAGTCCGAGAGCGCCCTGCGGACATGGCGCGCCATCGGGGTGTTGCGTGGAGAGGGTCGCGACGAGCTCGCCTTGCCGTCTCGGAGAGGAGTGGCGGACGGCCGGAGCTGCTGCTGCTACTGGGTGGCCGCTGAGGTCGGAGAAGGAGATGAGCGGGAGATGCTCGGGCTACAGGATAGTATGGCTCGATACCACTTGTTACTTTGGAGTCTTCTTTGTTGGTGATAGCAAGATCCTTACTCTCATCGAGAGGATGACACTTGGGATGGGGCAATTTTCTCTTGTTTATTTCTCACACAATGCCATACCAACTCGAGGGTTGGAGATACATATTTATAGGTCGCTAGTCACCAAGCATATGCCAAGATGCTATCCTAGACTAGTCCAAGATGCTGTCCTAAAGCTAGTCTAAGATGTTAAAGCAAAAAGCTGCTAAAGCAAAAGGCAAGTCCTAGATGCTAAAGCAAAAAGCAAGTCCTAAATGCTAAAGCAAAAGCAAGTCCTAGATGCTAAAGCAAAAGCAAGTCCTAGATGCTAAAGCAAAAAAACAAAAGCACCATATACACCATGTGCAGACAACACAAAGACAACACAAAGACTTATCTATCAAAATAAATGGAAAATAATACCAGCAGAACCTGTCAAATATTTGGGGGCACAAAGAACAGCACCAACTGAACCTCTAGTGCATCAGGGTGTAGCAAAATTGAAGGTACATGAAGCAAAGATAGGTAATGGTTACAGGCACAGAAAAAGGTAAAGCCACTGAAAAAAAGGATGAATTGTTGTGCGTAACCACATTCTCTATGAACCAAACAGGACTGACATATTAAAGGATCGTAACAGCATTTGTCACCATTCACCAACAAGAAGCACGTACTAAAGCAGCTCAAAGTCACAGCACAAAGCATGTTACCTGTGTACCCCAGTCTCCCACATGATTACGTCGGAGAACTTCAACATTTGAGAACTCAAACATGCGTGCCAGGGTGTCCCCAATGATTGTTGACCTTAGATGCCCGACATGCATTTCCTTTGCAATGTTAGGGGATGAAAAATCAAGCACTGCCCTCTTAACTGGCAGAATTGGAGCCCAAGTTTTGATATCATTCACAAGCATGTCGTGTATTCTCTGCAATGATGTAGTTCATTGGCACTTAGCAGGAAACAATTATAGTACCACAAATACCGGCATAGATTATTGATAAAACATCTCAATAAAACCTTTGCAACCCAGCTGTTGGATAAGATGATATTCACAAAACCAGGACCAGCGACAGAGGTTGATTCAATGATATCAGAGGGAGGCAGGTTCTGTGCAATGGCCTGGAAAAATGTCAGGGTTCAGTATGTTAAGTCTAAGAGAGTTTCGGCATGCATGAAAAAGGAAAAATGAATGAGCAAGGAAATACTAGTAGCGGAACCTATGGAAGGACTCTCTACTGCTTGAGATTTTCTTGAAGTAAAACATTGGTACTTCAAAGAGTGAAGATCATTCTAACCTGTCCAATTGCATTAGGGTTTTTGAAACTTGTCCCAGATCCTTTAATTCTTGACCACAATCCCATAGCATTGTTACTGCACATGGTTTACAAAGAATCACTTGATGAGCACATTCAAGGGATGCTAACAAGAACAGGAGCAGCAGATACTGAGGTTGTAAATGAAATGGACGCATCAGGCAAGGCAAGGAGTCAACAACATACCACTGATAGTCGCCAAACTTTGCTGTACAAACTTCAACCATCGGTTCTACCTCGAATTCAGGCACGGTCGCCCGGAGTGACGAAACCACTAACTTGGAGAGCTGCTGCTTGACACTCCCAGCTCCCTGCACGGCCTAGCAACAGGTTCGCAGTCATTACCAACTGAAGCAAGTAGGGAAGGGGAAAACACACGCAACGCAGTCATCTCCAGAAAAAGCAACCCGATACTCACCGCCGCTGCAGGCTCCTGCGGCTGGGCGGAGGCGGAAGTGGAGGTCTCGTCTCCCATGGTGGTGGCGTAGCAGGCGCTCCTCGGTAGCCTCACAGAGGAAGATGCTCTACAGTGACCTAGCTAGACAGGCAGCACCAAAATGAGCAAACAGGTCTAGATTAGGAAACAGCAAGGCACTCTGAGCTGAATTTGCAACGCGGGCAAAGTTCCTGACCACGAATGTCCCAGCTACAAGCCTACAACCAAAACCTAGCCTGTTCCCGAGTTAGCTTGAGCGAAAGGGAGGCAAAATTCCACCATTTTTCACCCCCAAAAAATTCGCTACAGAAATTCGCATGCTCCTATGCCCAGATCCAGCTGCTGCGAACGGATTAGAGCGGAGAGCCCCGATTCACCGAAACTAGAGATTTGCGCAGAGCAAATGTAGAGTAGGGTGATCAACTCAAACCGCCTGAAAACGAAACTCGAGCGTCATAAACCCTAAACCCAGAACCGCGCCGAACGCAACCCCAAAAATCCCCAGATTTCTTGCGGTAAAATCGGACCTAGCAACCGCGAGACACGGGGTCGGAGCAGCGCTACTCGAGCAGAATCATGGACGCCGAAGCAGATTCGGGGATAGGATGAGGAGAGTCGAGGGGCTCACCGAATCGCGGTGCGCGGGGGGAGACGAGGCGGAGGCGCGCTGGGGTAGGCGCCGCCACTGCAGTTGCTGCGGCTGCCGCGAGAGCTCGCATCTCGCCTCGGCTCGTCTCGTCGGCCAATAAATACTCTCACGGCTGCGACGAGGGCGAGGTGACGCGAGGCGAGGGTTTCCGCTTTTCCGTCCGCATCGCGTGGCACCTCCGCTGGCAAGTTGCAGAACGGGATAGATTGCTGCTCTGCCATCGCGTTCCTAACAAGAATGGGTCCTGCTTTTTTTTTTTTTTGGCTTCTTCGAAACTAAAAAGGCAGAAGTTTCAATGAGACGGTCTCTTTGAAATAGGTTCGCTAAATGATTTTTCGAGCTAAAAATTATGTGTCATTTGTATTAGTGTTTTCATTGTCCGCTGCTATATCAAAAAATACAGATAAAAGCTATCAACTGCAGACATTAATCGCAACCCAAAAGAACACCCCCATGATGCTAATGATCGGATTTGATCGGTGCTAATTGTCACAGGTACGGTGCAATGTAGGTCGTAACAACGATGATTTTCGCACTTGCACAGGTCAATTTGTCAAGTTCCATGCCGATGCTCTGGTCTTGAGTAATGTATAGCTCATCTTGGACCTAAGGGACCCATTTACAAAGTCCAAGGATTTAGATACGTAATTTTAGAGTATAGATATTTACTTGACTGCTCACAACAAATTCAAAGACTTATTGGTGAACTTGGGAGTTGGGTCGTGCCGGCCCAGCACGGCCACCCCGCCATGTCATGTCATGCTAGCCTTGGCTCGGCCCTATTGACTTAGAGGCGATAACAGGTCAATGGCGGCGACAAGGACGTCAGTGGAGATGGCGACGATGATGGTGGCGGTGGCAACCGTCATCTTCATCACCTTCCTGCTCTACTTCTACCTTCCATCTCCAATGCCACCGGCATCGAGCCCCACTTAGCCAGGCCACACCCACTATGGCTCCTCACTTGGCCACCTTCGTCGTGTCCCTGCTGCCATGCTCAAGTACTAACGTCGTTCTCACCTACCATGAAGGCGGGAATGGCAGCACAGGTTGGTGCGGAACCCATGCTCGTCAGCTAGAGCTCCTCGGGCAGGCATTGAGACCGTAGAGAAGACTCTCTCGTAGCTCAATCTCAAGCTCGAAATCCTGTGAACATCGGGACAACAAGGATGAAGAGCGACAACAACTCCAGTGCGAGTGGGGAGGTGGCTATGTTGGAGTCGGATCTAGACGACCTGGACTCTGACATGGCGCGATGGAAGGGAGAGGATATGGGGTGGGTGGCACTGGGGGAGGAGGGGGAGGTAGAGGGGAAGAGGAGGGGTGTGGTGGAGGAAGGGCGGTGGAGGGGGAGGATGACCAGTGGCCGTGCCGAGGAGGAGGAGCGGTGGAGGGGGAGGCTGAGCAGTGATGGATGGGAGGCGAACGAGAGCGGCAAAGTGAGGATCGGTGAGCAGCAATGGTGCGATGGAGGAGTAGGAGCGAAAGCACATATCTGGATATCATACATACTAACTACTCCCTAATATCGATATCGTTCGTGCGTTCTATGTCAACATACACCTGCACGAACTCGGAATCCTCTAATTGATATTGTTGTCGCTTTTTAGCCAATTCACAATCCTTGACATATGTGATTGCCTCCAAGATTCAAGGCGTGAGGGATGATTTCCTTTCTTCAATTATTCTTCCTACTGAAGAGACAATGGATACCAGAACAGTAGAACATCCCGTGTGAAATGGCACAACACAGTAAGATAAGCACTTCTCTAGTGTGATGATGTTCAAATGTCTGAATTTACAGCAAAAGAGAATTAAACTTGTAGGAATATTTTTTTAGTTCTGCTAACTCCTTACGATAGATCTATAAAATATCATATATGGTAGTTCTACTAATAACATGATGGTATTATGAGCAAAAGTTGTGTTGAATCATTCTTTCGAATACATGACTTTCACCCATCCTAATTGGTTAATCTTTGGAAATAATATATTAAATAATTTCCTCATGGACAGAAAAAAGTGTTGTATATCCAAATACTCACAGAGCCATCGGCCTCAAAGTTCAGCTGCATATGTACTCCTTCTGCTAGCTTGTGCGCTTCCATTTTGCTTAAGCATGCTTTGTAGTGCCAGTTCAAGTTCCCCATCCCTCCACCTACACGAACAATTAATTGAGTTTTGCAATTGTTACAAGTTACAATCTCTACCATTTGGTCGTCTTAGATTTCTTGACTCCAGGTCATGTTCTGCGAGGGACGAACACCTAATTGGGTGAGGTGGGATGGAGAGAAGAGTGACGCGGCCGATTTGGTATGGTTGGAAGGGGAGGAGACTCACCGGAGCAAAGGGGCAATGAGGTGGTCTTGTCAAAGTGCGGCGGTGAAGCTTAGCGAGCTCAGCTTTAACTCCGAGCGACCAAAGGTGAGGTACGGGAAAGATGAGGGAGATGTGTAGAGGCAAGGGGGCATGTCAGCTTCCATAGCCAAGGGGGAGGACGGGTTTCTGTCCACGACGACTGGGCACCAATGCATAGCATGGGCACGACCAAGTGAGGTGATGGTGAGGTGACCGCGCTGGAGCACATGGGCAGTGAGGTGGCGAGATAAGCAGATGATGCGAAGCGGGCGTTGAGCTGGGCGCACGCAGAGCAGAGTTGGCACAACAACAGTGCGCGTGGCTTTAACATCAGCGCACTGGTGAGTCAATGCGATGTGACGATGTGGTAGTGCGGCACGGTATGGGTATGGCAGGGCATAGCAGTGCGGCGCACATCGATGCAGTTGATGCGGTCAGCGAAGATGACGAACATGGTTAGGGTGGGGGTGAAGCGGGCTGAGTGCATGGGCAGCACGGGTGTTAGCGTGGCGTGCACAATGTAGCACTAGTACGCACACTAGTCGACCAAGCTAAGCGCACATTGCTGGGCCAAATAGTCGGAGTAACCGGCTAGGTCGACGTGGGCGTTGAAGCAAGCATGACGGATGTGCAG
Source organism: Dendrocalamus sinicus (assembly GCA_036346575.1). Lineage (NCBI taxonomy): Eukaryota > Viridiplantae > Streptophyta > Magnoliopsida > Poales > Poaceae > Dendrocalamus > Dendrocalamus sinicus. Next base: position 3,926,170 of record CM070653.1, on the reverse strand, counting down.
CCAGGCTGGGGTGCATTCAGGATGGCTGAGCTGAAGGCAGAGCAGCGAGAGCAAGGAGAAAAAGAGAGAGTGGGAAAAGGAGGCTGGGCCGACTAGGCTAGTGGAAGTAGGCTAAGGAAGAAGGAGAAAGGAGGAGAGAAAAAAGATTAGGCCGTCCCAAGTCGAATTTTTTATTTTTAATTTATTCCGTTTTAATTTGAATTTTAGTTTTCGGTTTTGAATTTGAGTTTGAATTCAAATCCAGATTTCATTCTTCATTGTCACTTTCAATTTCTCAGGGAATTTACCCTGGATTTAAATTCCACTATTCTTTTATCTGTCTTTCCTTTATTATCATTAACATTAATATTTATTGTGTATTTTTCCTTGTCTTATTTTGCATAACACACATTTTGGAAAAGCCCAAATAAATTCCAAAAAATCTAAATATAAAAAATGCATTTAAAAGTTTTAAATTTTTCATATTTTTAAACATCCTAATTTTGGGATAGCGGGCAGTGAAATGCGCAGATCGTTAGGCTGTGTGGGCCAGAAGATTCTGTATCCAAAATGTTGTATAAAGAAGGCCCAAACCACAGCATGGGACCCAACTAGAAGTGGGTAGAGGTGAGAGCCATATGTATGGGTCGTATAGACAAGCATTGAAATTGTCAGACTTCCCCAGCAATCTCCTCCTATCTTCCCTGTGCTCTTCATCCGCCTCTAATATTCTGATTTTCAACCCCCAAAGAAATTCGTCAACTTGCTTGGGAAGAATTTCGCCAGCTAAAAGATATCGATTGTGTTCTTTTGGGCTATGCCTGATGGCATTTATCTACATTTTTCAAGATGATAACAGATGGTGAAGACGCCAACATGAACGGTGCACACGGCTTTAAGCTTGGAAAGACGTTTAAAAAATCTACTTCAAATACTGCTTCATTTGTTTTGACTTTCAGAGAAGCCAAAATCCCAAAAGAACAAATCCATCAAGCATGGACAAGCGATGTTCTAGAGGATTTACCAACATGAAGCCCAAAACCGTGCCTCAATTGTGCCAAACTCTACCTCCTCGGCCTAAAAGTCCTAGGCAAGCAAGACTGCGACTCTTTGAAGCAAGCCCAGTGCACATGAAGCACATGCACAATTAATCCCAATGTTGAGCACGTGTGCTATGTGTAGCTAGCTCGGCCCCAAGCCCATCAGCCACGGCCCATTCGTGCTACGTTTTGCTGCAGCCCGATTGCTCGACACAGCTCATAACCCATATCTAGCATCTGTCCACGACGATCACTCGTGAGCTTAGCTTGGATCCTGGCATCCTCGGTCGATTAGCCCAACACTATGTGTATATAGTAGTAGGGTTCTAGCTCCATGCTTCGTTGGCCCTATTTTTTCAGTTTTTCAATCAGTTTTTTGTTAAAAATATGTCCATATGAGTGAGGCCTATTTTCTATAATTATAAAGCATGCATAATTTAGTACCATATTACTAAAGCAAGGTGGAGGAGACCAATTTATAATGTGAAATCCTTATCACTCCATAAATCATATGACACATGGATGGGGATGGCATGAGGAGCGCACACATATTCACGTGAAAATTGTGTGACTTGTGACTTGCGATGCGTGACCGTGCCTTGACATTGCACGCCACTTGAATTTGAGGCTTTACTGGGTTTTGATGACAAGCAGTTACCAGTAAGTAAATGGCTGATTAAATATGTCACTTACCAGTTGTAAGATCGAGGAGGCCGACTAGAGGGGGGTGAATAGGCGGTCTAAAAATTCTCTAGAAATTAATACTTGCAATTCAAGACCTTTTCTATTTGCCTAAACCAAGTATATAATGCGGAAGCTAAATTCAAGTTAGTTTAGCTCAAATAGCGCCTAGAACAAATAAATTCGCCTAAGTGCACCAACAATTCTATCCTAGGTCAAGATTTGCAATTCTAAGTTTACAAGCAATCAAATTTATTCTATGAATATAAATTGCTTGAAAGTAAATAGAGTACAAGAAGATAAACCACAAATGACACAATCACTTTTTACCGTGGTGTTCGAAGACTTGCTGGTCTCCCCTAGTCCACGTTGAGGTAAGCCCGAACTAATCGGACCGGCTCCACGAATTAATCCTTCCATCTCAAATCACTAGTGATAGCTCTTTCCCACTCCGGGTAGGTGAGCTTCGACCTTCACAACTTCGCCGGGTCTTCTCACAACCTTCTTTGAGAAGATCACCGCGCACAACGCCTCCCACGTCGTCTAGGAGTCGGCAAACTCTAAGAGTAACAAGCTAAGTCTCTCACTTGACTCTCATCACGTGCAACGAATGCACAAGCTCAACTTGGACACAAAGTCTTCCTCTAGATGCCACACATGCACTCTAGAACACCTCTCCTCTCTCACAAAGTGCAACACATGCACAATTGAGTGGAGAGCCTTACTCTAGCTCAAGACAACAGAAATGGATCAAGCAACAACATCTCCAACCGGCCATAAGGAGGTATTTATACCCCACACAAGAAAACTAGCCGTTGGAGCCAAACCCCTGAAAAATCAGGAAAATCGGAACTACAGCAGTACAAATTGCGGTACATCCGATTTCCTCGCCAACGGTCAGAAAACTAGCCGTTTCTCAGCGAAATCGGAACTACCGTAGTTCAAATTGCGGTACTTTCGATTTTCCCGAGGCCAAGTCATTCAAAAAGTCGCTCTCTGGAAAAAACGTTCCGCTCGAAAATCGGAACTATCGGAAAATCGAAACTACCGCAAAAATCAGAACTACCGCAGTTAAAAATCCGGTACTTCTGATTTTTCAGAACTACCGCAGTACAAATTGCAGTACTTCCGTTTCCAGTTTTTCAGCACAGGCGACACTCGGAAAAACGGTCATAACTTTTGACTCCGATGTCGGAATTGAGTGATCTTGGACTCTATGGAAAGCTTATTCAAAGGGCTACACAACTCATCTATTTGCATGACCTCAAACATATTAGATCAATGCAAAAATTAAAAGACATCCAAAGAGTCACTATCATGGTCTAATATCAAAGGAAATAGCAACAAACAATTTTAGACCATGCCAAGGGATAATGCATGATCTCCAACTTTTACAAAACACATTTACAAACTTAGATCATGCTACAAGGATTAGGTACATGGACTTCAACCTTTTGCAAAACACATTTGCAAAGTATAGTCACATGTTACAAGGATTAGATGCATGAGCCTCAACTATTTGCAAAACACATTCGCAAATAATGGCATCATGTCAAGATGAGCTAGAGCAAGTGAGGTTTGAGCTATCAACACATGATGAGACTCAAACTACTAGACATGACCCCTCTTAATAGTACGACAACCTATACTAGCAATCCGGTCTTCCAACCAAACACCAAGACCGGTAAAAGACTAGGAACACATCCTTAGCCCTAACTAGCCATACCTTTGCCTTTGGTCATTTTCTCGATATGCATCAACTCATGATGCATTCTTTTCATCATCTCCATCAATACATGATGACCTTCACTTGTCTTGATGATCAACACATGATCATCTCCACTTGAATCATGCATCAACTCATGACGCATCTTCTTTTTGATGGCTTTCAATACATGAATCCATCTTCTTCTCAATCTTGACTTGACGATCTTCAACACATGAAGTCATCCCAAGTCATTCTTATTTGTGGAACATAACCTATTCATCCAACTCATGGAAAAATGTTAGTCCACAAAACAATTGTCATCAATTACCAAACTTCACCATTAACACATAATAGAGGGACTAGATTCAACAATATTCCCTTTTTGGTAATTCATGACAATCTCAACAAATAATGAGATATAAAAATTGATTTGGGAGTATACTACTTGTACACAACAATTGTATACTCTAAGATAAGCTTTAGACAAAGCTTACTTATTCGGTTGTCATTAATCATTCAACCATTAACACATAATGAAGAGGTTACATGACAACCCGATTGCACATGAGTATATATATACTACACAAGCTATATATACTCAAGAATGTATTTCAAAGTAAAGATCCTAAATATGCATATTAAAAGAAGCATGGATCAATACTCATAAAACTCCAAACTATAGAGAGAGCTCCCCCTAAATGTGTACAACAAGTGTATATAAAGAAAGACATATGCACATATTCATTTGAACTATTTGAGGAGTTCAATCTATATTTTGGATCTAAGGAGTGCATTTGTAAATGAGAAAGCGATTTCGAATGCATACCTCTTTGATTTCACCTTTTCATCCAATTGAGACTAAGTATAAATAAACTCAAACAAACATATTAGTCTCATATATGCATTTGTCATTATCACCAAAATATTATAAAAGAATTTGTCATTAATATCAACATCTCATAATGGTATTTGTCATTAACACCAAAACCAATTTAATCGGGTCTTGATCTTTCAATCTCCCCATTAATCAATTTAATCGGAGCTTGATCTTTCGCCAGTGGGTAAATGGATGCTTAATCATGTCAGTTCACAGTCTATCTATATATATATATTGCTGTGAAGACCTACACAAGAGTAGCAATAAGGTTTTTGGGCAACGCACACCTGCGCGACCGCATGTTTCGCTATGACATTTACGTTCAACGCTGCTTCCTGTTCTTTCTTACACTCAACTGTAAGTCGTTTGTATGACCGATCGACTTGTTTAAATTATATTTCAACGTATATTTGAAGTACAATGATTTGCCTATTGTTAGCAACGCTTTATGCATCATTAGTTATTTATGATATTTATCTCCTAGTAAAATCTAGAATTAGAATATTGCTCATATTTTCAACATTTCAGAAACCTTGTGTGAACTTTGTTGCAATACAAAAATGGCGCTGGAGCTTCTGATGCTATGAAACCTAAGAGATTTTGTAGTCAGAATTTCCATAGATGGCATATTAGAGCCAAGTTTTGACTCATATTTTTGGAGCTGTGGTGGGTTATCCATCTGTGGTATCCATTTACGATTGAACAGTTCATGTAGTTTGAAAATGTGAACAACACTGTTCTTGGCTGCATTCTGACTATTCTGGGAGATCAGCTCTATGATATGTACATGGACTACAAATCCACCACGGAGTTGTGGGATGCACTAGAGCACAAATATGAAGAAGTAGAGGCAAGTCGCTGGCTCTACATGTGTGATCAACTTTTTTGACTTCAGCATGAATGAGGCTAAGTCCATTGTTGGACAAAGCTCATGACCTCCAGTTACTGGTTAGTGAAATTGCTCACCTGGGATGTGTACTATCTTCTAAGTTTGTGGCTGAGGGCATTGTTGCCAAACTCACTACTTCTTGGCGGGATTTTGCCACTAGTTTGAAACACAAGAGAGAAGAGATTTCTGTTGATAATCTCATTGCTGCCCTCAATGTGGAAGAAAATGCTAGAGCAAAAGATGCACCACCACTTCTGATCAGAATAATACAAATTTCATAGATAAAAAGACTACTGCAAAGAAGTACAAATCCAACAAACCGAATAAGACAACTAGCTTTAAGAAGAAGGAAATTGAGAAAAAAGATTTGAGACGCATTACCTGATTGTATGTGGAAAAGACAGTCATATGGCGAATGACTGTCACTTCTGTAAGAGCAGAGATGGCGCACAATCAAAGAAGAAGGTTGTCAACATGATCATAAGCGAGGCCTCGACTTCAAGAGGGTATGGTAATTCATTTGTTATCTTTTTAGTGTGCCAATCCATTGATTGGTGGGTTGATACTTGTGTTAATGTTCACGTATATTCTGATATTTTCTTCTTTTCTTTTTACCAAGTAGCAAGGGCTTCCTTTATCCTAATGGGAATGGGTCGCTTGTTTTTCTTCTTGGTGATGGCACGGCGGACTACAATAAATAAGTACTTTATTAGTGGTTCTCTCCTATGCAAGGATGGTTATAAGTTAGTATTTGAGTCAAATAAAATTGTAATGTCTGAATTCGAAAACTGGTTTAAATAAATATGAGGCAAATATTTGGTATTCTCATTTCTGTCATATTGATTTTGATAGTGCCGCTAGAATGTCCAAATTAGATTTAATTACAAAATATGAAATTGTCAAAGGATCAAAATGCCAGTCATGTCTGTAAACAAAGCAGTCTCAAAAACCCTTTAAGGCTAAAGGATGAAAAGAACTTGGTACCATTAGATATTGTTCATTCAAATTTATGTGAAATAAATAAATTATTGACAGAAGGAGGCAAAAAAAATTTCTAACTTTTATTGATGATGCAACATGCTACTGTTTTGTGTATTTACTAAAAACTAAGGATGAAGATTTAAACTACTTTAGGACTTATAGGCCAAGGTTGAGATCCAACTAGAGAAGAAAATAAAAAGATTAAGGTCTGATCGTAGAGGAGAGTACATCTCTTATGAATTATCCCAATTCTGTTCTGAGCATGGAATAGTCCATGAATTTGCACCACAATATTCACCCCAATCAAACTGGGTAACTGAGAGGAAAAACCAGACCCTAACAGACTTGATTAATGCTATGTTAGAGAGTGTCGGTATGCTTAAGGCATGGTTGGGAAACTATGTTAACAACAACTTTCGTCCTAAACAGAGTAATCAGTAAAAATAGTGATATTACTCCATATGACGGATGGAAGGGGAGAAACCTAATGTTAATTTTCTGCGGACTTGGGGGTGTTTGGCAAAAGTCAATATACCATTGCAGAAAAAGAGAAAGCTCAGACCAAAAACAGTCGATTGTATTTTCTAGGATATACTCAAAATAGCACAGTTTATAGATTTTTAGTAGTTAAATCGAAAACACCTGAGATTATTGCTAACACAATAATGGGGTCTAGAGATACTTCATTTTTGAGGATATGTTTCCTATGAGAACTGTAGATAGTACTTTACGAATTGAGAATATTCAAAATGAAAATATTGAAAGTGAGAATAATCAACCTTCTGAACTTTTCATCGTTTCTGAACCAATATGTGGTATCCCTGAGGAGAATAACAATTTAGTCGTAGAGGCTCCTCGTAGGAGCAAGAGACAAATTGTTGAGAAAATCTTTGGTGACGACTTTATTGTATACCTCGTAGATGATATGTCAAAGCCTCTTTCAGAGGATTATGCATCTTCTGTTGCTGAGTATTGGAAAAAGGCAGTCTGTAGCGAAATTGACTCTATCATAGCTAATGAGATTTGGGAGATAACTGATCGTTCTATTAGCTATAAACCTGTAGGATGTAAGTAGGTCTTTAAAAAGAAACTACGGTTTGATGGTACAATTAGGAAGTACAAGGCAAGATTGTGAACAAGGGCTATACCTAAAAAGAGGGAGAAGATTTCTTTGATACCGATTCTTCTATCACCAGACTAATCACCATCAGAGTGCTCCTTACGTTAGCATCTTCCTATATTCTACATGTCCATCAAATGGGTGAAGACAACTTTCCTTAATAGAGAGTTGGAGGAAAAATCTATATGGATCAACTGAATGGTTTTTGTGATTTCTAAACAGGAAAAATAAGATATGCAGATTATTGAAATCCTTGAATAGCATAAAGCAAACATCTAAACAATGGTACAAGAAGTATGATAAAACTTTAACATCCGTTGGCTTTGTTGTGAATGAAACTGATAAATGTGTATATATCATTATGATGGGGGTCAAGGAGTGATCTTGTGTTTGTATGCGAATGGCATACTTATATTTAGAATAAACACTACCGTAATTGATAAGGTCAAATCTTTATTATCTCGATGCTTTGATATGAAAGACTTAGAAGAGGCAAATGTCATTATGAATACTAAATTAATCAAGAATGAGGATATGATTACTTTGAATCAATCCATTATGCTGAGAAAAATATTGAGCCAGTTTGGTTTTGTAAATTGCAAAGTTTCTCCAACGCCTTAGGATAGGATTAATTTGACGGATACTGCTGATAAACTAGTAAATGACTGCTGCCGTATAATTGCTCCAAGAGTAACTTTCAAAAATTTCTAATAGCATGTGCAAGTTGTGCCTTTTGTTCTTCTGTTGAATTGTTTTTCTTTAATTATTATTAATCACCATCAAATTTGTGCTTTTCTTATTAACAGTCGATCAGATTCTCCAAGGAGGGATAGCCGTGGGTGCTGGTTGTGAGGAAAGGCTTTCTCCAAGAAGGGGTGGCCGTGACACTGGTTGTGAGGAAAGGCTTTATCCAAGAAGGGATGGCCGTGGCACTGGTTGTGAGGAAAGGCGACCAAGAAGCCCCGAATACAGCCGCAGCCCTGGAAGGAGTGCTTCACCTCCCAAGGGGAGAAACCGCAGCCCCACACCAAATGGCATGAGGACCCCACCAAGGTTGCAAGCTGAACGCAATGGTTTATATCACAGTGGGAGCAACAGGAGAGGTCAAAGCCGGAGCCCATTCTGCGATAGCCGCCCAGCCACCAATGGACGGAGCCCGAGCCCCAGGGACTGGTGATGATGACATGGCAAACACCGTGCATCACCCTGAACTTGAAATCTTGCGGCTGTAACTCTTGGAACAAACTCTCCAAAATGTTGGTGACTGACTATGTTGAGGCATGAGGCTTCATTTCCAAAGAATTTTGATCGCATTGCGTACATTCGCCTTGTCTGCTGCATTTTAACAAAGCTTTTATGACCGTGATGATAATGTTGTCTGGGCTTAACTAGGTTCCATGAGGTTGTTTGCTGTCAGTGAATTCCATCTGTGTTTATCTTACGCTACGTGTCTTGCCTAGCTTTTACACTTCATGAACATGACGCGCATCAAATGCGTCAGGTTTTGGAGAGTTGCAGCACTGGCTCATTCAGCTGTAGAAACTGTAACAGTTTGGAGATGTGACCCTGGAATTGGGAATGAGCTCAGCTGCGTATATGTGCATGGCAGTGTGCTGTACTGCGCTCACCTGGCGGATGTGTTAAGCGTCATGCTGAACTATTGTCAGCGAATCAAGGCTTCTACTACGCAGGAATATGCAAAACTAACATAAACAAACTAGTGAACAGCACTTTCTTTTCACCGAGAAACTTCCAACAGATCATCAATTCATTGAAGAATACATGTATTTACTGGTCTTAAAAATGGTAAAAAGAAACATGTATTTACAGGGTAGGAGGTAAGCAAAACTTAAATTCAATTCAGAACTTGTGTTGTTATATATCAGGGCAAAATCAAACACTGTAGACAAGCAAGAAACGTCCTTTCTCTTTAACTGAACATGTTTCAACTTTTTTCAGCCACTCTAGAACAGTTGAATCAAATTCACCTCCCCTCAGCATTGATCAGCCACGAGAAGGCAGTGCTCGCTGACATCTGAGAGTAGTCCATAAGCACACACACATCGCAAATAAGCTGGGAGAACACAAATTTTTTTTTGAATTTCTCTATTATATTATTTGCTCCCTTTTTTTCTTACTTTCCTTACAAAACTGGCTGCAAGCCTTCTCAATATATAGGCTAATAATCTCCTACTAGTATATGGGTCTGTTCTTTTTTGCTGCGGCTTTTGGCTTTTGGCTGAAATTTTTGAATTTTGGCTGTTTACGGTACAGATTACGGAGAGACAGATGCTCACTTGCGATTTTGGCTGGTACAGATATTAGGCTTTTAATGTGTAGATCGCTTAACTTGTAGACCCCGTCTTGAGAAAATATTCCGTTTGAAAGTTAGGTACTATAGTAAAAGCCAAAAGCCGCCCGGCTTCTCTCCTGCCGAACAGGCCCTATGTATTCAGATTTCGAGTTGGACACAACTTCAACTTGAGTTACACACAGAGACGGACTCTATTATATCTTGAACTTTAAGTCAAGATTATTTCTAACAATCTGTCCTTTAATCTTGACTTGACATACTCTAGTTTTAGTCTCAATGCATTATAAACTACCAGCCACGCCTCCACATGAAGCGCTCTACATGCAGGCTACATATAGAAACTCAACTTAGCTGGCACAGGTTCATCCGGATGCAAAAATTCTAAAACATTGAGACAGTCGGTCTCAACTACAACTTATTAAACTCATACTTGATATAGAACGGTGACACATCTCCTTTGTCTTGCTGCGTTGCTTTGCTTCTCTCAATGCTAACTTTTGTTGCTCCAGCCGTACGACACGCACGTGGAAGCCTCGGCAGCACCGCTCGAGACGAGCGCGAAACGGAATCGCCGAGACGATTTTTTTCCAGCGACTCGATTCTCGCCTAGGCTCTCATAGCACTTGTTAGAACTTTGATCCAAGATAAAATACACACATCGCAAATAAACTGACAGAACACAAAAGAATTTCTGAATTTCTCTATTCTCTTATTTGCTCCCTTTTTTTCTTATTTTTCTTACAAAACTGGCTATAAGCCTCCTCAATATATAGGCTAATAATCTCCTACTAGTATATATATTTGGACTTCAAGTTGGACACAATTTTAACTCGAGTTACACACGGAAATGGACTCTAGGTGTTAAACTCACTGCTCGTTGACATCTGAGAGTAGTCGATAAGCGTGCAGCTTTCGTCTCCAGTGCAGATCTCCAGGGAGCTTATCCACTGGGCGTTCGAAGGGAGTTTGGAGATCTGATTCGTGCTATCAGTGTTTGAGATGTCCGGGCCAGCCTCCTGCAGCTGCAGCACACAATCCAGGTTCCATAGAACATCTCCCATCGTAGGGCGCTCGACACCGCACTCAGCAAGGCATTTCTCAACTGTCTCCCCGTACTTCCTCAATGCTTCAGGCTTGATTGTCCCGGCAATCCTTTGGTCAATGATCTGGTCGAGCTGTCCTCTCTTTTGCCACTCAATACCCCACTCTGCTAGGCTAATCATTTCTGTTGGAAGTGTGGCGTCGATGACCGGCCTTGCACAGATCACCTCTAGCAAGACCACTCCAAATGAGTACACATCCGACTTGTCGGTCAGCTTCTGCCACAGGCAGTACTCAGGATCAAGATACCCGATACTCCCTTTCACCAACGTGGTAACATGTGTCTGATCGAATTCAGGTCCTGTCTTTGAGATGCCAAAATCAGAAACCTTGGCCATGAGATTCTCATCAAGGAGAATATTTGATGACTTGACATCACGATGGATGATCGATTTCGCAAAACCGGTGTGGAGGTAGTGGAGCCCTCTTGCAGCTCCTATGCAGATCTCCAGCCTTTTGTTCCAGCTGAGAGGAGGCAGGTCACTGCCATACAGATGACTCTTCAGAGTGCCATTCTCCATGTACTCATACACCAAGATCATCTCATTGCGCTCATCGCAATAACCAGTGAGCGACACGAGATGACGGTGTCGCAGCTCTGATAGCAGCTCTATTTCCGTCCGGAATTCCTTGATGCCTTGCTGAGACGTCTGGTTGCCCCGCTTGACTGCAACTTTGGTGTTGTCCTGCAGCACTGCTTTGTAGACCTTCCCAAAGCCTCCAACTCCGATAACCCTCTGCTCATCAAAGTTATTTGTTGCCTCTTGCAGCACAACAAAAGGAATTCGGTAGCTGTTCCCAGATGTAAGAGTGGTCCTGTTCTTTCTTCTGAGGACAACACAGAGGACAGCAGCAATGACGATAGCACCAACACCTCCGAGAACGGAGCCCAATATGGTAGCTAATTGCCGCTTTGCCGCCGATGGTGGCTCCACGACATCAACAGATCCAGTACTGATGTTCATCTTCATTATCTCCAGGCCATTCAGGATGCCATCCAGTGCAACATTCTTCAAGCTGGAAGGCCCAATGCTGATACTGAGCTTACCAGACGGATCACTTGATGGCAAGACGATGTCAATGTAATATGGCACGGCCAAGATACCTTTGGCTTTGTTGGAGAGATCAAGATCTTTCGCTGCTGACCAGCTGTCCACATAAACACCAAAGTAGAGTGCATATGTAGTCTTGCTCACTATGTCGCAGAAATGGGTCCGGATCAGATAGCTTGAACGACCGTCGACATTGAATTGCCATGTCATGTTGGACGCCGAGCTGCCATTATTTTGCACAACCAATTGCCTTGCAGTATTGTACACACTGTCCGGTGCATCTTCCTCTGTCGCTTCTCCTTTTTGGTAATTCAGCTTTCCTTGGTAAGTAACTGCTCGAGTGGCAGTGGAACTTAGGAAGAAGCTCTGATCAGTATCCCATGTTCGCCAAAGCGTGTCGTTCTCAGCAGTCACCTTCGGTCCACCCACATTGATCCTGTAGAATGTCTGCAATGGCTGCGTTGCCAGGCCGAGATACTGCCCGACATCCACAGTTTGCGCTGAATCAGTTATCAGATCATCAGGAACCGAGATGACTTCAATAGCATTGATGAAGGATGTGCTGCTTCCTTGTGGCACGAATGTGAGAATGAGCATGTCCCTGGTAATATTCAGCGAATACTCCCTGAACACTGGCGTGGAATTGCTCGGCGGAGTGAAATTGTTGAGGAGCACAACATCTTGAGTCGACACCTTGAAGTTCGCCGCAGCAAGATCGTAGCTTTGGTATCTGAAAGGGAAGAAGTGGAGCCGGACAAAATGCCGGCCACGGCTGTTCATCTTGAAGGCGTAGGACGATGGCGCGGCGAATATCCTCGCAGTCTGATACAGCACAGCATTGTCGAAACCCGAGACCAAATTCAGCGAGGTGTTTGCCGCAGTGCTCTGAGGGGATGTCAATATAGTCGATCCGGAATTGTCAGCTGTGAAGACCCTCTGGCCAACGGTTGCGTCGACCGTGGAGCCGCAGTTGATGAGGTAGTTGTCTGCAGGGGTGAATTCAGCATTGCAGGTACCAAGCATCCAGATGATCCCAACAAGAACTAGTTTTAGCTCCATGGTGCTGCCACCCATGACGAATTCTAGTGCGAATTGGGGCTAAAAGGATCAAAGGGCCCCAATGAATTGCACAAAGGTATAGAGAGGCGGGTAGTCCATTTCAGATTGCAAGGGGACGCAGCAATTGGAGGGGAAACATGTGAATAAACTCGACTTCTTGGAGGCAGGACTGGATTGAGAAATTAAAGGAAGATAAGACCAGAAACCTTCCTTACCAGGCAAGAACCTCACCAAGAACACTCAGTCACAGCATTCACCAAGAACTCGATCTGCACAATAGTTCCATATGAAATGGTCAGTATCTTCTCCGACATGCAGGAATCGAAAATACAAGGGTCTGTTCTAAATAGCTTCTGGCTTCTAGAAGCTTATAGAAGCCAGCTTTTAAATGAGTGGCTTTTTAAAGTGGTTTCTATAAATCTTTTGTAAGAGTCGCTATAGGAACCATTTTGATTGGACTGACTTCTCAACGCGAGTATTTTTCACTTCCTCAATCTTTCTCGTGATCAACCAAAAACCAATAGATACAACACTTTTGAGCATGACCTAATGTACTAATCACTCCAGCAATATAATTAACCCATTTTCCCAACTGACAGAAGCGCAAATGTAAAGAGCAGTAAAGGAGTTAATTACCTTTGCTGGCTTCCAAGCGGTTAGTTCTTTCCTCTGCAAAATTTCAGTTTGCAACACAAAACTGAAACCTTCGCATCAAAACCGTCCAAGGATTAATCAGGCCAAAGAACTCAACACTCAAAAACGAGGTTGTTCTTGGCAGGAGCAAAGGGTAAGAAACACAGTCACCACACCACCCTTGCAGGCCTCTCTCTGTGGAAGCAGTTTCTTGAAGCAGTCAGTGGAGTCAGTCTGGGAGGAATGGGTCGGTAGCTCTCCCGGTGGAGTGAGATGCGGAGCAGGTTTGCACGAGTCAAAACGGCTGATTTGGATGGTTTCGTTCTTCCCTATCTGTGGGTATGAAATGAATGCAGAAGCAGGTCATTGTTAGAGATGGGCCCACATGGTAGAGAGTGAGAGTGAGGTGAGAAGAATGGGAAACTACCCCGCTCATTTCACCTTAAACTTCTGATTTTCGGCTTATTTTCACTATTCCTAAATTTAGTCTTTTTTTGATTTTTTTTAGTTTTTTGAGCTTTTTTTGCCGGTTCTTTTTCTTGTATTTGTTTGCATTGTTCGTGATTGGCTAACATGTTTTTCTATTTTTAAAATTTTGTAAATTTAATTATGCTAAATAATTTACCATCAGCTAAGTGTAATTTTAGCCAGCTATAATATCTTCTCTTTATATAAAGGCTTTAGCAACAAATCTAGCTTTATATTTTTTCACTAAACCTGCTTCATTCTCTGCTTCATTCTTCCCTATCCGTGGGTGTGACATGGATGCAGAATCAGGTTGTTAGTGGAGATGGGGCCACATGGTAGAGAGTGAGGTGCGAAGAAAGCTGGTGGGAAACTATGGGAGCGATCAACATAGCTGCCATAAGCTGGCTGCGGCTTATTTGTCACTATTCAAGAGTTTCGTCTTTTTTTTTGAATTTTTGGCTTTTTGTTGAGCTTTTTTGCCGGTTCTTTTTTTCCCGTATTTGTTTGTATTATACGTAATGGGCTAACATATTTTTTTTATTTTTAATTTTTTTTAAATTTAATTATGCTAAATAAGTCTCTATCAGCTACAGTGCTTTTTTCAGCCAGCTACAGTGTTTTCAGCTTTTCAGCCGAACCGATCACCCCTGTACGACGGACCGCGGACACGCGCGCGCGCACTTGGAGTGGGCCACAGAGATGAGGTGAGCGCCTGAGGATGGTGCACGTATGACGTACCTGAGGTGAGCCTTTTAGGTTTGTACTTTTGGAAAGAGCTACATGTACATTCAACTAGCTGGTTAAAATGATGTATATACTTTTGGCTAAAGTAATTCAACTAGCGATTGATATTTTCGGTGGAGAAGATAAAGTTGTAATGGTGCTGTAAAGCTTTAAACATTTTGTGTGCATTAATTTCACCCATCTATTCCATATGGACCAAATCAACTTATATTGTTGGAGTCTTGGTATCACTCGTCTGAAAGAAGAGCTAACTGTCATAAGATTAAGTCTATTCTTAAGCTAGTTTAACGTTAGATTTAAATATACGTCTTAAGATCTTGGGATGTACCATGTTCAAACCCTTCTCTCGACCTAATTAAAGAGGAATTATCACCTGTTCTATCTTAGAAATCGACTACATACTATTAATAACACTAACACCCCTGGTTAACGAAGATTGTTGTGTTGTTCGGATGGCTCCCAGTGAGGTATGCTTGTTTACAAGGGAAGAAAAGGGGGTTACTTCTACGCTTGATATATTCCCTACCATCCCAATTCAGTCAACGCTATAATCATGCATTTATTTACTTTCTCCGGTTTTTTATTTGACATCTTAGAATTCGTATCTTCAAAATTTTAAAGGTTTGACCACAAATATATTTCAAACTATGTAAATTAGTTATATGACAACTATACTATTGGATTTGATGTTAAAAATACTCTCATAACATTATTACTTTATTAAATATATATTAACATAAATTTATAATAAAACAACTGTCAAAGTCATATGTTGGAAACTGTAAAAAGTAAAAATCGTTAAGTAAAAAAGAGTGGAGGGAGTATTCTTTAGCTTAATCGACAAGCTTAAGCTCTCTTTCAAGTAGTAGGCTAGCAGTAGAAGTTTAGGTTTTTAGGTCAAGTCCTCCAAACCTACAAATCTCGTAGGTTTTCCAAGGCTTCAAAAAAGAAAAAAAAGGAAAAGTTTGATGTGTATGATTGATGTTTCAGGCAATTGTAACATCCTAATTTTTAAAGTTTTTCAAAAATTTCCAAATTAGAATTTGCTTTAATTAATTTTTCCATGAAATTCCTTTTTAAGAAAATATAGCTTAAATTCAGGAATTAATCTGGGAAAATGAAATATAAAATATTGCTAAAAATATTTTATTTGAGTTCTTGATGTCTCAAAGTATTTTTATGGATTTTTATTTTTCTTGGCTTATTTGAATTCTCTAGCTTTTCTAAAAAGAAAGGTTATTTAAAATCCAAATTTTGCTTCAGGCCGAATTGTTTTCCGCAGCCCAATTCTTTTTCTCCATGGCCCAGTCCAATCTTGTAGCCAGCCCAACCCAACCCTACGCCACGTCCGCCATGCGTTGGCACCATGTCTGCATGCTCGCCGCTGACCAATGGGTCTCACCTTTCAAGTGTGTCGTCTTTGACTCAATCTCCTCTCGCCCGTGTTCGAGCCAGACACCTGTAGCACCACCAAGCCATTTTTGACTTTGTCTCGCCCACCTCCTCTCGCGTGCATAAAAAGGACCCTAAGCCCTTAACTTCTGCACCCCAAACTGCCCTTGCACCACCATCGCCGCAACCGTGAATTGCATCGTTGTCATTCGTTTCTTCAACAAGCAATTGCCACCTCACCGGAGAGCTTCCAACCTCACTGACCATGCTAGAAGCTTCACCCAACCAAGGTATTCGCCTCAAAGCCATCGTCTTCGCCAAAGAACCACCGAAAGACATCGTTGCCGTAGACCTGATCTGGTCCGCCGTCGAACCTCGCCGCAAGTGAGCCCCGACGACCATTGGTTCTCGTGCCAACCCAAATCACACAGCACCGTAAGGCTCCTAGGAACCCAATGCGCATCACGCTGAGCCTTACCGATGACGTTTCGCCGGAGTTCATCACCACCCAAGCTAGCTCGGTTGCCTCTCTCACCGCCAACCACCGCGTCGACCTTTGCTGCTAGATCAGAACTGGTAGATCGCTTCTTCGTAGCACAAGGAAGCCAAAGCCGCTCATGCTGACACCTAGCTCGCTGCTGTTCATCATTGCCAGAGACGAGACGCCTCTACTGTAGATCTGTCCACATTAGTGTGGATGCTTGTGTGTCAGCTAAGTATGTGCTACGTCAGATCAATCTGTCCACATCAGCTTGAACCGATTAGCTATGTAGGATTCCATATCAACACCACCTCAATAGGCTTTGCCCACATGTTTTGCCATGTGTCAGCCACATTAGCCTAGCCATTGACCAGTTCGGTGAACCGAGTTCACCGTGGGTCGTTTATATGACATGTGGGTCCTATTTGTCAATCTCTGTTGAATTTTGGAAATTTCTAAAATGAAAATATTCTAGAATATCACATGGTCCCACTTGTCAGTCTTTCAATTCTCTTTTTTATTCGTTTTCTTGATTTTCTAAGTCGATCTAATTTTCAAGAGCCCATTTTCTCTCGTGTGAACTCCCATTGAGCCCGTTCAAGTCTCTAAATTTTTATAAAATTAAGTCCTATTTTATGGTGAATTTTATTTAAATATTGGAGTTTTTTATTTTTTATTTTTTTGTTTTTATTTGTATTTTCTCTCTTATGCGAGTAGATTTTATCACATCGGAATCGTTAGTTGAGCAAGGAGAAGAAGTAGTTCAAGATAAGACTTGGTATGCGCATGAAAGCAGCCTGCCCCGTCTACGTGACTCGAGCAAGTCTCCAAGACTCCCCAACCAAAGTCCGAATGCATGCACGCCTCACATTTCTTGTTCATGGGAGCTTTTTTTTCCGAGAAAATAAAGGAAGAGCTCTTCCAGAGATAGTTGTTTTGCACTGGTCAGGAAAATTGGAGTTTCACACGCCACTTAACAAAAAATATAATTAAAAAGAAAGAAAGAAAAGGAATGGGACTACGTACACAAGCCAAAAAAAAGTCTTCCATGAAACGGTAAGCGGAAATTGGGAAGAGAACTGATCCAGAATTGAGCAGAAAAGAGGCTTATAAGAAAACATAAACAATTCCGTAAAAAAAAGTAGAAAACATAGACAACAAAAAGGAAAGAAAAGATTGTGTGTGTGCGCGCGCATCGCCTCGGCAATGAAAAGACCAAATAAAGGTGGTGGGTGAGAGTTGACCAGAGGAGTCCATCGGTGCCGCTTCAAACTGTCTGATAGTTCTTCCTGAATTAAAAATAAAAATAAAAAATGGTAAAAAATAAGAGAAATTAAAAAACACCGCTATATCATTCAGAGGCAATGCAAAACAATAAGGAAGAAAAGAAGCCAAAAGCCGAAATTAACAAGCCGACGTGTTTCAAGTGTCTTCTGATTTTTAAAAGTTAGAAGCTGAAGGCTTAAAAGCCATTTGGAGCAGATATCATGGAGATTGCTCGACATATTTAAAACCTCTTGTAGTGGCGGAATTTTTCAGGAGCCTGGGCACACCACTCTCCGGCTCACACCCACGCGACGCTTGGCTCTCCGTCCACGTGAAGTCCATGGCTCATCGCCGACGAGTCTGGGTAGCTGCCTAGACTCGCTGGGCGATAGCTTCGCCTGTGACCTCTTGGAACGCATCACTATGGAAATGATATGCAGTAACAGGAAGAACATATAAAATTGGACGTCATATCTACCAAAATTTCAAAACAGTGTTTGGACATTGTAAAATTTCAAAACAGTGTTTGGACATTGTATAGAAAACCGCAGGAAATGTTTTTAGCCAAATATAGGTAAATATCCCTTGGAAGAGAGAATGGGTGAGACAAAGATAGTGGATCAGACTTCTCAAAGTAATCCTTAACATGAAGTGTAAGCAGTGGCGAATCCAGGAAATTTTTTTGGAGGGGCTAAAATACCTTCAGCTCAACCTCAGCCCCTTCTACATTATACATCTATAGCTAAAAATTTAGGGGGGGGGCTCCAAGGGTCCGGTAGCGGTAGGGGCTCGAGCCCCCCCCCCCCATTTGGATCCGCGTGAGTGTAAGCAAACTTTAAGGGCATGTTTGGAACGTAGGGATGAAAAACATAGAAATAGGAAAAAAACATAGGAATATGAAAGGATTGTATGTGTAAAATAGAGGATTGGAAAAGCATGGGAATTTTGTAAGGATGAGTGTTTGGGACACAGGAATTGAAAGAATACAAGAATTTTGGAGGAAGTGTAGAAGTAAATAGTAATCTCATTTAATTTAATCAGCTTAGGCTAAATTTTCATTTGTAAGGTATTAGCAGATGGGCATTTATTTTATACAACATATTGCACACTTCAACAAGGCAGACACGGCCATCGAGACTTGTGAGCCAGCCTAGGACTTTTTCCTTCCAGTCTCCCCTCATGTTTCGTTTCCTGCAAATAGTGCGGGAGAATTTACGGCGCCCTCGGTTGGGCTGAAAAGCTGTGGTTTAAAGCAAGTACAATAGTATAGCCAATTAGTGGCTATAACACTTATCTATTTCATCTATAGCCTTCAAAAAAATAGTTCATACAATAAGGTAGCTATTACAATAACTATTTGGCCCCACGTGTAGGAGAGTGAAATGCATATTTTTACGTGCTATAGCTAGCTGTAATTTAGTAGCCAGCTTCCTTCTCTCTCTTCCTTTCTCTCCCTGCCACGTAAGATTTGGTTGATATTATATTTGCTATAGCCTGCTGACTAAACCTTATTGTATCTGCTCTTATGATTGAAATTACACTGTAACGACTGAAATTTTACTGTAGCTGAAGGTAGTTTATTTGGCGTAATTAAATTTAAAAAATTTAAAAATAGAAAAAAATATGCTAGCTCATCACGGACAACTCAAACAAATACGGGAAAAAGAACCAGCAAAAAAGTTCATAAAAAGCTAAAAGTTCAGAAAAAGATAAAATTTATAAATAGTAAAAAATAAGGCAGATGCTAAAACGCGCGGTACATTTCCAAAGGAATACTGTAGCATCATTCCTTTGATCCAAACGTGTCTGCAGTATTACTTTTCCTTTGGTATTCCTCCATACCAAACGGGCCCTTAAAGTCCCCCAAAACATCGAGAAAAAGGCTTCGGTACGAATTGCCCAATAGCATCCCTTTGAATCAATTTCCAGAGAGCTCCAGATGCGACGCCCATCCATTCAATCGAAAATCAGATGACGTGTAGGCATGAAAAATGAATGCCAGTTGAGATGCTAATTAATGCTTTTTGCGGATGGCTTTTTGAGTTTAGTTTATGAATAATAATAATTTATAAATTTACATATAATTTTGATTAATATAAATGAAGTCATTATAGTGTATACTATAATCGACTAGTAGATCCTACTTTAAAAAAATATTTTGTTTGAAAGCTAGATACTGTATAAAAATTATTTATTATAGAAAAATAGTTTTTAGAAGCCAAATGAACCAGAACTGCTTTCATTAAATTTTTGATCGCTATGTTTTTTATTGAATAAAAGAGACACAGGGCGCGGCCAGACCTGACAGATGATGGCGAGCTAGCGATCACGACGCTAATTAAGGTGTTCGTCAATGCAAGCCGATCTCCCGACATGCTTGGACGACAGCTTCATTCAATTTGATTGAAGGCGAAACGCGAGAATTTTTCTTATTTCAGTAGAATTTAGTCAATTGTTTTAGCAGATCTCTGTAAATTTCTATGTTCCAAACAGTCGTTGAACGCGAAAAATTTAAGGAAGGAACTTGTAAACTGATCTCCATGTTTTATTAGGAGAAACAGGGGCAACAAAATTACGGATCTATTCTTTTCAGTTTCTAAAAGCTGATTTTCGATTTTTTACAATAACTAGCTTTTAAACCGAGTATCTTTTTAAGATAAGATTTACTAGTTAATTGCAATACGTATTGTACCGACTTCATTTATATCAGCAAAAACCGCAGGTGAGTTTCTGTTACTCTGTAATCTCTCATACAAACAGCCTAAAAGCCACAAGCCGCAACTAAAATCCATAAATTTCAGTCAAAAAGAACTCAGCGTGGAAAATTTTAAGAAAGAAACATGATTTTTCCTTATTTTATTAGCAGGAAAGAGCTATAAAAGATGGGATGTATCAAGCTTTTTCTATCCTCTCTCTACTTTTTGTTCTTAAATCAGATGGTGTGTATGAAACTCCTAACCATCAGTTTCCCCTCAGTGCCTTTATCCCTTTCAAAGATAGTAAAAGAAAGATCGAGAGAGAGAGAGAGAAAATGACTTGCATGTGTAAACTTTTCCACTTGTGCTCAAATGTAGTCGTTGTAAACAAAAATACTAGGAGTACCCCTATTGCAAATTACGATTTTTTAAACAATATTTTTCAGTAATATTACATGTTACAATTTTGATCCTAGGAGAAAACGCACACATCGCAAATAATATGAGAGAACACGGAAGAAACGCACACATCGCACCACTTTCCGGAGAACGCGACATGATCTTAAGCACGGATGAAGATTTCGGACTACTTTGAAATGGCTTTTGGACCAAGGGAACGGAGAAAAAAAACTAGGCTGTTTTTTTCTTTTCCCTTGAACTTGCTTCTCGCTGTCTGAATTTTTTCCCTTCGCGTGGATGAAAAAAACTACAGCTGCTTGCTCTCTGTTGCTCGCTCGGGACGTCGTGATGATTTTTTTTGACTTCCTCTCGCGCTTTTGGAGTCTCAGCTGAAGAAAAAATTGGCACATTACTGTACGTCGACTTTTTTCACCATGCGGACGGACGAAAAACTGAAGTCGCTTATACTCTCCGGACGCAACAGTCTCTCTTGAATGCTAGCGAAATCAGCACGCACTGCTGTTCGCCTCCTCGCCCGGAACACGCTGTCTTGTCGTTGCTTTTCTAGTGTGGAGCTGGAACGGAGGGTCTTGCACTTGCTCTCCTTTGACCCAAGGACACGCCTGCCTCTTGCTTTTCCTGGCGCTCGGAATTGGCATTGAGTTTGGAAGCAAAAATCACAAAAGATTTTCTAGGTTTCGATAAGAAACAGACGTTACACTGGCTTGTGCTTGGCGCTGCTTCCCTCTTCGTCTGGCGTGCGCTCTGCGTGATCTTGCGCCTCGGGAGATGCACGCTGGTCTCGGGACGACTCGAAAAACTCGGGACAATGTGTCTTGGCAGCTCCATGGGAGATGCGCCGAAATTAAAATTATCGAGATAATTTTTTCATAGACTCTTATGTCCTTTGCATAGGCTCTGATACCACTTGTTACAATTTTGATCTCAGGAGAAAATACATGTATAGCAAATAATTTGAGAGAACACGGAAGAAATTTCTGAATTTCTTTATTCTCTTATTTGCTCCCCCTCTTTCTTTATTTCTCTCTTGCTTTTTCTTGCTTACAAAACTGGGTACAAGCCCCCTGAATATATAGGCTAATACTCTCCTACTCGTATTCCGATTCGAACTTCAAGTTGGACTCAACTTCAACTTGAGTTATACTCGGAAACGGACGCTACTACGTGTAGGACTCTAAGTCAAGATTAATTGTAACAGTACATAAATATATCATCGCTAAAAAAATTACATAAATAACATTATGTCGCCAGGCATTTGAACTTGGGTCAGAGCTTCTATCGTCATTTCAAATAGCAACAGAAACTCTATCATCAAACGAATTGATGATAGTGTGCCACGCCGGTGTCACGACATTTGTCGCTATTTCAATTGACATCAGTTGAAATGGCAATAGAAGCCACTGCACCTTCAATTGTCATTTTCAATGACAACAGAGGCCTCCCACACATACTCTTGCCATTTGAAATAGCGGCAAAAGCCACACATGAAAAGGGCTAAAAACTGGACCTGCTTTTCGGACCAAAATAACCGCACCTTGCCCCCCAGTTTACGTGCCTCAAGTCCATCACCGTGTACGAGAAGGCCTATAAATTGTCCCACGTAATGAACCCATGTATCTTAAACACACTCCTCTAACCACAACATAGCGAATAGAGCAAGAAGCTTAAGGCATGGGAGGGGACAATGGGCACAGATTGAGTTTCAAGGCCGTGATCCTTACCTGGAAGATACACATATCTACGATCCCCTGGACCCTGACCCCCAACCTCTGATCTACTACTCGAAACCAGAGTCTATACCCCTAGACATCCCCTCCGCGAATACCCATACTGTTGTAGGGTGGCCCCCACCTAAGCCTAGCCGGCCTGCTAAAGGATTGTAAAGCTCAAAACGGGATATGTACAATGACATAAATATCCCTACGAAGGGTACATGAGTGTAAGGACATAATTGTAAAATAGTCCTCATGTGAATATATATATATGGCTACCCTGGACATGGGGAAGGGGGCAAGCATTGTTCATCCGTCATCTCCACTACTACACTCTCACTTTACTGTTTGGTCAGTAGCCACAACAGTTGGTGCCGTCCGTGGGGACGACTGAGCAAGCCTTAAGATCTAAGGAAGGATGACACCCAAGAAAGCTTCATCATCGGCAGCAAAGAAGAAGAGGAGCACAATGGCAGCGCTCGTCAACGCTAGAGCCTCTGCATCAGCAGCTAGAGCGGATGGCAACGCTGGTGTTGCGACCGTCGACGCCGACACCCGTGGCATGATGGCCAACCCCATCGATGGTGCAGCGACCGGCACTGGTAGTACCGACCCCACCCAGCATGTCACGAAGTACGATCGTGCCGTGTATTTGCGCAAATTCCAGCCGGGAGACCTCGTCCTCAAGATGGCGCTTCATGCAGCGACCGTAGGCAAGCTCGAGTCCAAGTGGGAGGGCCCCTACATCGTCACTGCAGCTTTGCAGCGTGGAACATATCGCCTACCGACGTTGGAAGGGCAGACTCTCCGTCACACGTGGAATGCAGACAGGCTGCAGCGATACTACGTATGAGGTCGAAGGAATTCCCGCAGCATAGCTGGCGCCCCTCCCTTTGTAACAACAGCTCACCCGCGCAAACGGGAAATCAATAAAGGGTACCATTTGCAAAACTGGTCTCATTCCGTTTAAAGACACGCGGAGGCAAGTCTCCGCGCGCACTCTTCGGAGTAGAAGTAAGACACGCGGAGGCTCTTCGGAGTATAAATAAGACACATGGAGGCACACTCTTCGGAGTATAAATAAGACATGCGGAGGCAAGCCTCCGCACACACTCTTCGGAGTATAAATAAGACGCGCGGGGGCAAGCCTCCGCGCGCACTCTTTGGAGTATAAATAAGACGCGCAGGGGCAAGCCTCCGCGCTCATTCTTCGGAGTATAAATATGACGTGCGGAGGCAAGCCTCCACGCACACTCTTCGGAGTATAAATAAGACACGTGGAGACAAGCCTTCACGCGCACTCTACAGAATAAAGTGTCAGGAACTTGTCGTTCCGAACAACTCAAAAGAGCGTGCGCATAGCTTTCCAACGGCACGTGCTTCAGCAGCTAGTCGCTAGCTCCAATGGCGCCACTTCGAAGGGTAGGGAACAAAGCACTCGAGCGTCTACTCCAGCTAGTCGCCAGCTTTGCTGCCACCGCTTCGAAGGGTAGGGGACGGAGCGCTCGAGCGTCTACTCCAGCTAGTCGCCAGTTTCGCTGCCACCGCTTCGAAGGGTAGGGGACGGAGCGCTCGAGCGTCTACTTCAGCTAGTCGCCAGCTCTGCCGCCGCCACTTCGAAGGGTAGGGGACGGAGTGCTCAGGAACGCTCACGAGGTCTATGCTTAGTCGGGAAAAGTCGTCGGCTCTTCGTTCCTACCCTAGCTCATGTGTATCGTGTACTGCGCGCGGAGGGCAAAGCCAGCGGAGCCCGCTTCGCGCCCGAAGTCCTATGTGTTGGTCGAAGACAAGTGCAATCACAAAGAACGATAGGGACACGTATTTACTTCGACCAAGGTTTTTATTGTATTTACGAAATAATGATTACATAGACGTCCGGTTATTACATTTGCGAGGAGCAATATTTACAAATGCCTTCGAGCAATCAGGGTTACTTCTCGCCTAGCTCTTCTAGCTTAACGTGCTCTCGTGCCGAAGTCTCCCCTTCCGACCTCCCCAAAAGCGCAACGAATCCTCCGCCCGCCCCCAATGCCGAAGGCGCCGTCGGACCACAAGGTCCGAAACTAGCAGGCGGCCCCTGTCAAGCACCTGCCCGTAGTAGAATAACACACATGATCAAAACACTTGAGCAAATTTCTCATTTCATTGATAAAAGAAGGGGCCATGGGTTACAGGGTTAACGGATACAACGCACACCTACACCCCTACACCCTTAAGACTCCGTGTCACACTTGTGGGTCGATGCCATGCTCCGAGCCAGTGGCGCCATCTTCGTTGCGCAGCGGGACTTCGTCGAGCCACGCACCGAAGTCCGCTTCGCCCCGCAGGGTCCGTTGCAGCACCACCTTCACCGCGGCCTCGCCGATGTAGTCCCAGATCCTTTGGTGGAAGGCCCGGACGGAGCGGTGGACGACGTTCACAGCGCCCGACATAACCCTTGGTCTGACTGGCATCTCCAACCGGGGGTTCGCTAGCTCGCCCACATGGAGACATCCTCAATGATGGAGGAGGGCGAAGGCAATCCTCGAGGTCACTATCGAGCAGTGATTCCCGAAGGACCGCACGACGCAGAGGGCGAGGCTGGAAGCTTCCCCAATACGCCGGAGGGTCCGCGGCAGCTCTTCGGGGCCGAAGGTTCAGGGCGGCACAATCATGGAAAGGTCGACGAGGGCGCCCTCTAGGGGCTCCATGGAGTCCCATGCCACCAAGGAGGCATCTCCCAGCGCCTGCTCCTTCTCCTTGAGCGACGTGGCCAGCCGGACCTTCTCCTCCTCCAGCGCCGCAATCTGCTTGAGTAGCCCATCGCGTTCTGCGGCGGCTGTCCGCTTCGCTTCCTCCACGAGCTCCTGGGCCTCCGCGATGGCCTTCGCGCCCTCCGTCTCAAGGAAACAGATGCGATCGTCCTTGATGACGTTCGCCTCTTCGGTGGCACGAAGGCGGTCCTCCAAAGCCCCTCGCTCGCGAGCATGGGCCGCCTACAGAGCACGAGCGACGGCGAGGGCCTACACACACAATTGTCAGTTCAGTCTCAAAATGTAAATGCAAGTACAAATCGACGGTACCAACACTTACCCGTATCTCCGCGGCTTTGAGAACCCCCTCCAGTAGCTCCGAGCCGCATGACGCCAGTGCCCACTGGTCCAGCTTGACGTCCACACAATCGATGGCTGCTTGTAGAGCTCGCAGTGCCTCTGGCCCAGGGCCGAAATCAGAGATGGTCAGGCGCCGAGTCTCCGAGCCAACGACTTCCATGGCGGTGGGGGGCGACGTAACGTCTGGGGCGGGTGCGTCGGAGATCTCGCGCCCGCTCCGATTGGTCGATCCTTGTCCGTGCCCCGAAGACCGTGTCTCGGCTTATGTCGACGAGGGGATTAGCGAGCAGATCGGGGAAAGCTTCGCAAAGTTGTGGGAAGAGAAAGGGCTGCGCCTACCTTCACCGTGGATCGATGAAGTCTGTCGGGGTGTCCGCTCCGCCTCGGGTGGAACCGCGGGAGCACCGCCTGTGTCTGGGGCAATGGGTTCCTCTTTGGGCCTGGCGGCCTCGGTGTCGGAGTCCGACTCAGACACGCCACCAACCCCGATTGCCACTTTGAATGCCTCCTCCAGCTTGGAAGGCGACTGTGTCCAAGGGCGCTTCGCTCTCGTGGACTTGGGCGACGCTTCCTCGGCCTCCGCGGCCGGCGCGGGAGATGAGGCTTCGCCCTCCTGGATGTTCGCGCCGCGCCTCTTGTCCTCTGTGCCGCCCAAGGACTCCTCACTGGGAGCAGGGTGATCTGCCTCCGCCTCTAGATCCGAATTGGCGTACTCTGCCAAGTTGGAGCCGGTGACCGCCGTACCATCGGTGCCGACAGGATGTGCGGGAGGGGCAGCCATCGGGCTGGATACGGTGGCAGGCAGTGATCTAAAAGGCGGTATTAGGTGGCCGCCTAGACAGGCCTAGGCGCTGGGCGGAGCCCCGTCGCCGCGCCTTGGCAAAAATTAGTGAGCTAGGCGGCAAGCCCGCCTAAGCGGCCACTGGAAATGGGCGAAGGAGAGAGGGAGAGCGGCAGGTGACCGGGCCCTCCGGCGAGGGGGGAGGCCTCCCCCTTATCGTCGCCATTGCGGAGGCGAGCCCGACCCGCGGTCGGAGTGGCGCGCTCCGGCACAGGGATGCCCAGAGCTTCACACACTTAGTTCACCCGCCCCAGCTTCGCCGTTGCGGTTGCGGACTCACGCAGGCTGTGCTCCTTGGGAAGGAATGCACGACCGCGGTCGTGCGGCCGCTGGATAAACCACGACGCGCCAATCACGTCCCGCCCCTCGGGAAGGAACGCATGACCGCGGTCATACGGCCGCGTGACAAACCACGACACGCCAATTTGGTGCTGCCACGTGTCCCGCCCGACGCCAGCGCATGGTGCAACTCCCATCGCACGCCAGCAGCCAGTCTAATCGGTGCCATTAAAACACCGTTGTTGGGCCGCGGGCCACCGGGCTGTACTTCGACTTTGCGTCTGTAGGACGACTTCAGAACCCACTTCGACTTCGTGTTTGCGGGACGAGCCCCGCCTCCACCTCGACTTCGTCTTTGCGAGGTGGCTCCGCCAGGTGCTTCGACTTCGCGTCCACGGGACGAGCCCGCCTCCACGTCGACTTCGTCTTTGCGAGGCGGCCCCGCCATGTACTTCGACTTTGAGTCCGCAGGACGATTCCGGAATCCACTTCGACTCCGGGTCCGTAGCACGAAGCCGGGCTGCATCGGCAAAATCATTTCCACCCAAGATCACAAAAGGTCACAGGCCGCAGGGACGGAGGGGGCCAAATGACTCGACGACATGGCTTCGGCCCGTGAAGCCCTTCACCATGAGAGGCTCCTGTTGTAGGGGTGGCCTCCACCCAAGCCCAGCCGGCCTGCTAAAGGATTGTGAAGCCCAAAACGGGTTATGTATAATGACAGAAATACCCCTACGAAGGGTTCATGAGTGTAAGGACATAATTGTAAAATACTCCTCATGTGAATATTGTATGGCTGCCCTGGACAAGGGGAAGGGGGCAAGCATTGTTCATCCGTCATCTACACTACTACACTCTCACTTTACTGTTTGGTCAGTAGCCACAACACATACATTCTTTATTCTTGGCCGCAATGCAAACACAAATTTAAAAGCGGTGATCTAGGCTTTCGATGACGTGGAGAACCAAGAATGTCGATTATTTTGCTACCCTCTATTCATGGTAAGTAGTTTATTTTCTATCTATACATTCACTTATGTATCGCTTGTAAATCACCTTGTCTTCCTTGTAGACCGTGGATTGCAAGTTCGCCGAATGTTTGAATCAACTGTATCCAATACTTGGTCAGTTTTACATCCACACTCTACAAATCCACCTAGAAGAGTTGCGGGAGGAGCCCTACGCCAAGAGAATCAACAACGACAAACTCCGCAGGCAGAGGATCGGTGAGACGAACAACGAGGAGGTGGTATCCCTCGGTAACAACTACCACCTATATTGCTGCTACACTAATCTTAGCTGCAATTGCACTTACCACTACCGTGACAACCAGATACATCTATGCTGTGCCCTATAGTGTTTCATTTTTGTCTTAGGGGCGTTCGCCTACAAATTAGATATGCAACCACCATGTCATTTACATTTCACAAGACACATATGTATCATGTAGTTTGGGTTGATTTAGGTTGATGGTTTGTACATGTTGTCATTTGTATCGTAGTAGTGAGACAAACATATGCGTCTAACCAAACCCT
Source organism: Dendrocalamus sinicus (assembly GCA_036346575.1). Classification (NCBI taxonomy): domain Eukaryota; kingdom Viridiplantae; phylum Streptophyta; class Magnoliopsida; order Poales; family Poaceae; genus Dendrocalamus; species Dendrocalamus sinicus. The sequence goes on along the minus strand of CM070653.1, from coordinate 3,897,810 downwards.
ACGCACTGTATAATTTACAACTTCATTATGAAGTGTTATGTTGGGCTTGAAATAGGTTATTTAAAACAAAAATCATTGATGCAACCTGAGGCAATCTAGTTAAATTCTCTCTTTAATAGTTTGCTATTATTCAAAACTACTCAAGCAAAAAAAAATGCAAGGATTTTTTTATAAATAATACATTTTTTTATTAAAAATGTATTATTAAAAAAAAATCAAAACTGACTCAGTTTCTATTTCAATTGGCTACAGGTCCTTTGTCACCAGTTGAATTAATGATAGGGTCTGTGTCGCCAATACAATTGGGGACAAAGGTTGTTGCTAATTTAGTTGACGACAGAACCTTTATCGCTTATTGAATTAACGACAGGGCCTTTATCGTTAATTCATTTGGCGACAGAGACCTACAGACTGTAACGCATAACTCCAAGTATGATTGTTGTCATTCCAAATGAAGACAATACTCTGTCATCATTTAGAATGGCGACAATAGGTTATTTATGTAGTTTTTTTAGCGATGATATATTTATATACTATTAATAAAAATGTATTATTTTAAAAATCCACCTATCGCTACCCTCGAGCAGAATGCCAATTGGTCGTCGTCATCATCGTGTTTTCTTTCCTTTTTTGAACAGCACAAAATGCCATTTATGTGGGATAGATTCGAAGTGGTATTCCTCGGCTTAGAAAGAAGGGCTGGCCCAAATGGCCTGATTCCGGTGCCTGTTTTGCAATGGGCCGGCCTGTATAGATAATGGGCCCGAAAAGCATATGACGTGTGAATTCTAGCCCCACAGGGACTAGCTCGGCAGGCTCGTGCAAAGTAGGAATGTGCCCCGTCGTGTAAAAAATTCTGAATAAAAAGAAAGCGAAATAGTTGCACATACTGTCGAGTGTCTAATGATATATTTGCTAGTTGATGTCCGGATGAGATATCAATGATATTTTCACTCTTATGGATGTGTTTGGTTTGAAGCCCATGGACGACAAGTTTTGAGTTAGCAAAACTCAGTAATTTTCACCATATTTGGATTTCGGTTTGGCCTGTTGCGAAATTTCTGTGATTCTTGCCATAGTTTATGGGCCAACAATTTGTTGAGGAAAAAAATTCAATGTATCATAATCATGCAGCACATGACGAATTATCATAAGACAACCGAATAGGGCATTAGTTCTCCCATCATATGATTGTTAGAACAATATCCCTAAACAACCCCCACAAATTCACATCAAAGTCGTGAGAGATCAATGGGTTAGAAGCTTAACTGCTACTGTGCGTTTTAATTTTAACTAGTTCATAATTTTTTTGTACTATCTTTGTAAATTTAATTAAAAATGATACACTAATCCAAATATCTAGCAGCCTTTTAAGTTGCTTAGGATGTACTAGTTAACCACCACTTGGATCAAGAAGCACTATAAGAGCATGTCCAATGCAGGCGCTTAGAGAGATGCTTAGTAATAAAAAATTGATTTTTCTTACCACATAGGATAGATAAGGTGTTTATTTTGAAGCATCGATACTTAAATAAGCACCGGTGCTTAGTAGGTGCTTATGTGTATAACTATATCTATTAATAGATAATATAACATCTAAGCACCTATGGAAGAGATACTTGCATTGGAGGAAATAACTTTTGCATGGATGTTTGATGATGTGACTATATTCTCTTTCTTTAAGCACTCATATATAAGCATCTTGTATTGTACATGCTCTAAGTAGTCTAGTAGTGGTTTACTACGGGAATAGATGATTTGTCGGTTTCTTTCCTTTTATATATTAATTTTTTATAATAATTAGCTTTTAAATAAGATTTACAAAATAATTGTATTAGACACTATGTTAATTTCATCTATATCGATCAAAATTATGCACAAGTGTCTCTCTTATAAACAGTCGGAGTTAAAAAATTTAAACCAAAAGCCACATCTTTTGGCTTTTGCTCTAAATAGTTTCAGCTTCTAATTTTCTGTATTTCAGTTTATTTAAGTAAGATTTTCTGTATTTCAGTTTATTTAAGTAAGAAGTTATTTAGAATGCGTCGGTTTCTTTCTCTCTCTCTTTTTTTTTTTTGCAACGAATTGATCCCCACCGCAAAATAATTCCCATCTTTGCTTCACGCCCCAGAAGAAGCCGCATTTTGGTTCGGGCAAAACCGACGAAGAGGATGTCGGCGAGGAGGGGTCGATGAGCTCACCATGCGGTCGTGGAGGATGTCAGCGATGGCATGGCCGGCGTGGTGGGCGACGGCTTCGGCGTAGCCCTTGACGGCGCGGGCGACGCCGCTGCGGCCGCCGGCCTCCACCGCCCGCCTAACTGCGCTGCACAGCCACGACGACATCTCCGGCGACCCCGGGGAAGCTAGGGTTAGGGCTTTGGACTTTGGATGGCACGGGCACCGACCACAAGGACGACGACCACCACTGAAGTGAAGAAGACTAGGGCGAGAGAGAGGAGTGGTAGAGACTAGAGACGTGCTCTCTGGATTTGCACGGGGTGGGTTCTTGCAGCGATTGTCAGCTTTTTTTAATAAAAATAAATTTTAAAAAAATCATTATATTGCTAATAGTAATTTATTGTGCATATATTTTTTCTGAGCATTCTGTACAATCTCAGCTACTTGACGCTCCATGCATATCTCTGTTGGACCTTCTCTGATCAGCGAATGTTTTGTAATTTACTAAATTTACCATTGCAACTAATGTTGGTTTTTACAGCCTATGTCTTACTGGAGAGAAAGAAGTCAACAAGACAATCATGAAAAATGTACAAGGCTTGGCCAAAGCATTTTCAAATTACAAAGATGAAGTCCTGGTATGTTTCTGGTTACCTTTAATCACTACACCACATCAATTTTAGGCTACATTTTTTACAGAACCCTCAACATAAATGGTACCTGATAGTTCTTGCTTGTTCTGTTACTTATGTAGTTTGTACATATCATTACATAATTGTCACACCATACACGGCTACACGCTTATCCGCTTGACGTTTGAAGGGAGTTTGGAGATCTCATTCATGCTATCAATGTTTGAGATGTCCGGGCCTGCCTCCTGCAGCTGCAGCACAAAATCCAGGTTCCACAGAACATCTCCCATCGTAGGGCGCTCGACACCGCACGCAGCAAGGCATTTCTCAACTGTCTCCCCGTACTTCCTCAATGCTTCAGGCCTGATTGCTCCGGCAATCCTTTGGTCAATGATCTGGTCGAGCTGTCCTCTCTTTTGCCTCTCAATACCCCACTCTGCTAGGCTAATCATTTCTCTTGGAAGTGTGGGGTCGATGACCGGCCTTGCACAGATCACCTCTAGCAAGACCACTCCAAATGAGTACACATCCGACTTGTCGGTCAGCTTCTGCCACAGGCAGTACTCAGGATCAAGATACCCGAAACTCCCTTTCACCAACGTGGTAACATGTGTCTGATCAAATTCAGGTCCTGTCTTTGAGATGCCAAAATCAGAAACCTTGGCCATGAGATTCTCATCAAGGAGAATATTTGCTGACTTGACATCACGATGGATGATCGATTTCGCAAAACCGGTGTGGAGGTAGTGGAGCCCTCTTGCAGCTCCTAAGCAGATCTCCAGCCTTTTGTTCCAGCTGAGAGGAGGCAGGTCACTGCCATACAGATGACTCTTCAGAGTGCCATTCTCCATGTACTCATACACCAAGATCATCTCATTGCGTTCATCGCAATAACCAATGAGCGACACGAGATGACGGTGTCGCAGCTCTGATAGCAGCTCTATTTCCGTCCGGAATTCCCTAATGCCTTGCTGAGACTTCTGGTTGCCCCGCTTGACTGCAACTTTGGTGTTGTCCTGCAGCACTGCTTTGTAGACCTTCCCAAAGCCTCCAACTCCGATAACCATCTGCTCATCAAAGTTATTTGTTGCCTCTTGCAGCACAACAAAAGGAATTCGGTAGCTGTTCCCAGATGTAAGAGTGGTCCTGTTCTTTCTTCTGAGGACAACACAGAGGACAGCAGCGATGATGATAGCACCAACACCTCCGAGAACGGAGCCCAATATGATAGCTAATTGCCGCTTTGCCGCCGATGGTGGCTCCACGACATCAACAGATCCAGTACTGATGTTCATCTTCATTATCTCCAGGCCATTCAGGATGCCATCCAGTGCAACATTCTTCAAGCTGGAAGGCCCAATGCTGATACTGAGCTTACCAGACGGATCACTTGATGGCAAGACGATGTCAATGTAATATGGCACGGCCAAGATACCTTTGTGGGAGAGATCAAGATCTTTCGCTGCTGACCAGCTATCCACATAAACACCAAAGTAGAGTGCATATGTAGTCTTGCTCACTATGTCGCAGAAATGGGTCCGGATCAGATAGCTTGAACGACCGTCAACATTGAATTGCCATGTCATGTTGGACGCTGAGCTGCCATTATTTTGCACAACCAATTGCCTTGCAGTATTGTACACACTGTCCGGTGCATCTTCCTCTGTCGCTTCTCCTTTTTGGTAATTCAGCTTTCCTCGGTAAGTAACTGCTTGAGTGGCAGTGGAACTTACGAAGAAGCTCTGATCAGTAGCCCATGTTCGCCAAAGCGTGTCGTTCTCAGCAGTCACCTTCGGTCCACCCACATTGATCCTGTAGAATGTCTGCAATGGCTGCGTTGCCAGGCCGAGATACTGCCCGACAGGATCCACAGTTAGCGCTGAATCCGTTATCAGATCATCAGGAACCGAGATGACTTCAATAGCATTGATGAAGGATGTGCTGCTTCCTTGTGGCACGAATGTGAGAATGAGCATGTCCCTGGTAATATTCAGCGAATACTCCCTGAACACTGGCGTGGAATTGCTCGGCGGAGTGAAATTGTTGAGGAGCACAACATCTTGAGTCGACACCTTGAAGTTCGCCGCAGCAAGATCGTAGCTTTGGTATCTGAAAGGGAAGAAGTGGAGCCGCACAAAATGCCGGCCACGGCTCTTCATCTTGAAGGCGTAGGACGATGGTGCGGTGAATATCCTGGCAGTCTGATACAGCACAGCATTGTCGAAACCCGAGACCAAATTCAGCGAGGTGTTTGCCGCAGTGCTCTGAGGGGATGTCAATATAGTCGATCCGGAATTGTCAGCTGTGAAGACCCTCTGGCCAACGGTTGCGTCGACCGTGGAGCCGCAGTTGATGAGGTAGTTGTCTGCAGAGGTGAATTCAGCATTGCAGGTACCAAGAATCCAGATGATCCCAACAAGAACTAGTTTTAGCTCGATGGTGCTGCCACCCATGACGAATTCTAGTGCAAATGGGGGCTAAAAGGATCAAAGGGCCCCGATGAATTGCACAAAGGTATAGAGAGGCGGGTAGTCCATTTCAGATTGCAAGGGCACGCAGCAATTGGAGGGGAAACATGTGAATAAACTCGATTTCTTGGAGACAGGACAGGATTGAGAAATTAAAGGAAGATAAGTCCAGAAACCTCCTTATCAGGCAAGAACCTCACCAAGAATGTCACAGAATTCACGAAGAACTCGATCTGCACAATAGTTCCATATGAAATGGTCAGTATCTTCTCCAACCTGCAGGAATCGAAAATACAACGTTCTGTTCTAAACAGCTTCTGCCTTTTGGCTTTTAGAAGCTGGTTTTTAAACGAAATGGCTTCTCAAGATGATTTCTATAAGCTGTTTGTTGACGTTAATATAAGCTGTTTTGAATGGAATAGCTTATCAACACGAGTATTTCTTACTCCTCAGTCTCTCTCATAATCAGCTAAAAACGCAGTACTGTTGAACGGGGCCAAAATCACTCCAGCAATTAACCCATTTTCCCAACTGACAGAAGCGCAAATCTATTGAGCGGTAAAGGAGTTGATTACCTTTGCTGGCTTCCAAGCGGTTAGCTCTTGCCTCTGCAAAATTTCAGTTTGCAACCTTCGCATCAAAACCGCCCAAGGATTAATCAGGCCAAAGAACTCAACACTCAAAAACGAGGTTGTTCTTGGCTGGAGCGAAGGGTAAGAAACACAGTCACCACACCACCCTTGCAGGCTTCTCTCTGTAGAAGCAGTTTCTTGCAGCACAGTCAGTGGAGTCAGTCTGGGAGGAATGGGCAGTAGCTCTCCCGGTGGAGCGAAAGATGCGGAGCAGGTTTGCACAAGTGAAAACGGCAGATTTGGATGGTTTCGTTCTTCCCTATCTGTGGATATGAAATGAATGCAGAAGCAGATCACATTGTTGAGATGGGCCCACATGGTAGAGAGTGAGAGTGAGGTGAGAAGAAAGTTGGTGGGAAACTATACGACGTACGTGTGCGCGCATGAGGATGAGGTGAGCACATGAGGATGGTACACTACCCAGACAAGCTTATGTTTCACACCTCAAGGGTGAAATGGATGGATTGGATGCATATGCCGAAAAGCAATGGTTTGTAGAAAAAAATCATAGGGATAAAATAAAAAAATTGTGTGTTTCAAATAGCGACTAGCTGATTTTTTATATAGAGATAATGTTAGGTTTTCTTAAACTCTATATTGATTTTATGGAGGCTTTTGATTTACTCTTCATTTCTCTGTCTTTTCCGTAGTATCGTTCACAGTTGCATTAGAGGCTAAAGAGTAGAGACCTATTTATAGACTCCACCTCCAGTGTTACAAAGTGATGCACCTATTTTTGGTACACTGTGAGACTCCTTAACCATGTCACCAACCACGATCAGTCATGCCAATTTTATAAGTCTAAAATATATTAGTTTCTAGCACACATGTATGAGTCATGCATCATGATCAGATTGTTTATGAGATCAATTCCAATCCGATATATGAGTCAACAGCCTGCAGAGCCGATCCTGCAAAACAAACCCAGCTATTTCGCCCTGTATTGTACTCAGGTTAAGCATATATATGCATATTAAATTTCAGTACACTTGATCTCAATAAATATGTCTACCATATTCCAGTATAGCCGTACTCAACACCTCAAGTATTAATTCCTCGAGTTAAATCCCGCATCAAATTATTCCCTATCACTTGCATCAATAATATGAATAATTCTATATTGAGTTAAATAGATAATAACCACAATAAATATTGAAAATCACATAAAAATTTCAATATCTCCCACTTGGCTGAAACATTTCAATCAATAAACTGAAGTCCCCTATTTTTAACATGCTTAGAAAATAATTCCTGACTAACTGACTTAGCCAGTGAATCTACAACAATATCAATGCTAGGCAAATAAACTAAACGAATAGTCTTGACTCTTGAGTTTATTTATTATATTACGAATACAGTGATATCTTCCTTCAATGCATTTACTTTTACTATAAAATTTATGATTTTTTAAAACCTTGATCGTTGTCAGATTACCATAGAAAATAGTGATAGGTTGTGATACACTTTCCACGACCTTAAGTGATGCAAGAATTTAGAAGTAATGAGAATATCATCAACATATAAAAACTGTAAGATAAAATATTTACCCGTAACTTTTGTATATATACAATGATCAACTTCCATCATTGAAAAACTATATGACATGACAACATTATCAAAAAGAATATATCATTGACATGAAACTTGTTTAACACCATAAATTCATCTATTCAATTTACAAACCTTATTTTCATTTCTTTTTTTTCCAAAACCTTTCGACTGTTTCATATATATATTTTCTTCTCCAAAAGGCCATTAAGAAAAAGCAGTTTTGACATCTGTTTGGTAGAGTTCAAGATCATAATAAACCATCAAAGCACTAATAATACGAATTGAAGTAAATTTAGAAACTAGAGAAAAGGTTTTCACAAAATTAATATCTTCTTTTTATGTAAAAGCTTTAGCAACAAATCTAGCTTCATATTTTTTTCACTAAACTTGTTTCATTCTTCCCTAATCCCTATCCATGGGTGTGAAATGGATGCAGAAGCAGGTTGTTAGTAGAGATGGGGCCACATGGTAGAGAGTGAGAGAGAGGTGAGAAGAAAGTTGGTGGGAAGCTATATGACGGACCGCGTACATGTGCGCGCACACTTGGAGTGGGCGGGATGGATTGGATGCAAATAAAAGCAACGGTTTGTAGGAAAAAAAATCATAGGGATAAAGTAAAAAATTTTGTGTTTCAAACGAGGACTAGCTGGTTTTTATATAGGGATACATTTTCGTATAGATTAGCCTTTTAGGTTTGTACTTTTGGAAAGAGCTACATGTACATTCAACTAGCTGGTTAAAATGATGTATATACTTTTGGCTAAAGTTATTCAACTAGGGATTGATATTTTCGGTGGAGTAGATCAAGTTGTAATGGTGTTGTAAAGCTTTAAACATTTTGTGTGCATTAATTTCACCCATCTATTCTATATGGACCAAATCAACTTATATTGTTGGAGTCTTGGTATCAATCGTCTGAAAGAAGAGCTAACTGTCATAAGATTAAGTTTATTCTTAAGCTAGTTTAATGTTAGATTTAAATATACGTCTTAAGATCTTGGGATGTACCACGTTCAAACCCTTCTCTCGACCTAATTAAAGAGGAATTATCACCTGTTCTATCTTAGAAATCGACTACATACTATTAATAACACTAACACCCCTTGTTAACAAAGATTGTTGTGTTGTTCGGATGGCTCCCAGTGAGGTATGCTTGTTTACAAGGGAAGAAAAGGGGGTTCTACGCTTGATATATTCCCTACCATCCCAATTCAGTCAATGCTATAATTATGCATTTATTTACTTTCTCCAGTTTTTTATTTGACATCTTAGAATTCGTATCTTCAAATTTTTAAAGGTTTGACCACAAATATATTTCAAACTATGTAAATTAGTTATATGACAACTATACTATTGGATTTGATGTTAAAAATACTCTCATAACATTATTACTTTATTAAATATATATTAACATAAATTTATAATAAAACAACGGTCAAAGCCATATGTTGGAAACCGTAAAAAGTAAAAAATGTTAAGTATAAAAGAGTGGAGGGAGTATTCTTTAGCTTAATCGACAAGCTTAAGCTCTCTTCCAAGTAGTAGGCTAGCACTAGCAGTAGAAGTTTAGGTTTTTAGGTCCAATTCCTAACCTACAAATCTTGTAGGTTCTCCATAGGTTCAAAAAAGAAAAAAAAGGAAAAGTTTAGTGTGTATGATCGATGGTTCAGGCAATTGTAACACCCTAATTTTTAGTGTGTATTATCCTGCGCCATGTCCGCCACGCGTTGGCACCACATCTGTATGCTCGCCGCTGATTGGTGGGTCTCACCTGTCAAATGTGTCATCTCCAACTCGATCTGCTCTTGCCCGTGTTTGAGCCAGACACCTGTAGCACCACCATGCCATTTTTTTTGACTTTGTCTCGCCCACCTCCTCTCGCGTTCATAAAAAGGACCCTAAGCTAGACACCTGTAGGACCTCGCCGCAAGTGAGCCCCGACGACTATTGGTTCTTGCACCAACCCAAATCACACAGCACCACAAGGATCCCAGGAACCCAATGCGCATCACGCTGAGCCTTACCGATGATGTTTCAGCGGAGTTCATCACCGCCCAAGCTAGCTCCATTGCCTCTCTCACCGCCAACCACCATGCCGACCTTTGCTGCTAGATCAGAACTAGTAGATCGCTTCTTCATCACACAAGCCAAAGCCGCTCATGCTGACCCCTAGCTCACTGCCGTTCGTCATCGCCAGAGACGAGATGTCACTATCGTAGATCTACCCACATCAGTGTGGATGCTTGTGTGTCAGCCGAGTTTGTGCTGTGTCAGATCGATCTGTCCACATCAGCTTGAACCGATTAGCCATGTAGGATTCCATGTCAGCACCACCTTGGCAGGCTTTGCCCACATGTTTTGCTATGTGTCAGCCACATCAGCCTAGCCATTGACCAGTTCGGTGGACCGAGTTCACCGTGGGGCGTTTATATGACATGTGGGTCCTGTTTGTCAATCTCTATTGAATTTTGGAAATTTCTAAAAAGAAAACATTCCAGAATATTACATGGTCCCACTTGTCAGTCTCTCAATTCTCTCTCTTTTTTTTATTTTTTTTTCTTGATTTTCTAAGTCGATCTAATTTCCAAGAGCCCATTTTCTCTCGTGCGAACTCCCATTGAGCACGTTCAAGTCTCTAAATTTTTATAAAATTAAGTCATATTTTATGGTGAATTTTATTCCCTATTTTTGGTTTTTATTTGTATTTTCTCTCTCATGCGAGTAGACTTCATCGCATCGGAATCGTTTGTTGAGCTAGGAGAAGTAGTCCAAGATCAAGACTTTACTGAAGGCAAGTTATGCAAGCTTGATCATGTTGAACTCAGTTTCATAAAATTATTTTGTATTTAAATTACATGTATTGCTATTTATTAAAAATACCCTAGGAGGTACTTATTGTCCCAATTGCTATTTGTCCACCTTGTCATTTGTATGCCATGATTTTTTATCACCTTAGAATGGTTATTATTAGTTGGTCATTAATTTGTCATCAATATGTGTTGGTTAGATTGACTAGCTATGATGGGAGTTATGGAATATTGTTTTGGAATCAAATCAAATTTAATTAATGATATATGAAATTATTTTGTGAATAAATTTGTGGACTGGGTGTTATCATTAATTGCGTATGTTATGCTTTAATATCAAGAGTTAATAAATGCTTTAGACTAAGGCGATTGACTTATCAGTCGGTTGGTTAAGCTTAGTGCTTGGGTGGAAGATGTGATTGCATTCGTTGGGTCACATCTTATGGACGGTGCTGTATTTACAAATCCAACATAAGCGTTGGGCCTGCTTGCATGTGTTGGGGGTGTGGTTACCGAGTTTAAGCTTGACGGGAGGGGTTAGTATTGGGATGAAATTTTTGAAAGATTTTGTTATGGTCATCTTAGTCGCACGCCTAAGGAAGCATGTAATTGGCCGATATAATGGATTGATCATATTGTGTGGGAAAAGTTGTACAACATCTGTATAGTGTTAAATGGATTTATTCGAATAGGTGTTTTTGCGGTCATATATGTGCTCAGGAATTTCACATAAGGGTTAGAATTTTATAACAAAAAACTTGGGAAGAAAAGCTAGGTTAATTTGATGGATGAGCTATGTGGAAATTTTGTCTGCTTTGTTATTTATTTATTATCTATTTTACTTAAATTATGCTTTCAATTTATTTATTATATGTACAGGTCGAATTTAGCTTTTTACAAAACAAGATAAGTTAGTCATTTTCTTTATTCAAGCCTTTCATCTATATATTACATTCTGCAAGTACAACTTGTTAAGTACTCTATGTGCTCATCCTTACTATCAACACAACTCAATTGCTGAAGGAGAAGAATCTTTACCGTTCTCCGAGGAGGAAATGTTTTTAGCCAAATATAGGTAAATATCTCTTGGAAGAGAGAATGGGTGAGACAAAGATAGTGGATCAGACTTCTCAAAGTAATCCTTAACATGAGGTGTAAGCAAAACTTTAAGGGCATATTTGGAACGTAGGAATGAAAAACGTGGAAATAGGAAAAAAAATATAGGAATATGAAAGGATTGTATGTCTAAAATAGAGGATTGGAGAAACGTGGGAATTTTATAAGGATGAGTGTTTGGGACACAGGAATTGAAAGAATACAAGAATTTTGGAGGAAGTGTAGAAGTAAATAGTAATCTCATTTAATTTAATCAGCTTAGGCTAAATTTTCATTTGTAAGGTATTAGCAGATGAGCATTTATTTTATACAACATATTGCACGCTACGACAAGGCAGACGCGGCCATCGTCCTGTACTTTTCCTTTGGTATTCCTCCATACCAAATGGGCCCTCAAAGTCTCCCAAAAATCGAGAAAAAGGCTTCGGTGCGAATGGCCTAGAAGCATCCCTTTGAAAATCATGCGACGCCCATCCATTCAATCGAAAATCTGATGACGCGTAGGCATGAAAATGAATGCAAGTAGGTGAGAAAATGAATGCCAGCTGAGATGCTAATTAAGGCCTATTTATATTGCTTTTTTGCGGGTGGCTTTTAGTTTAGTTTATAAATAGTAACAGTTTATAAAGAATTATACAAAGAGATAAATTTACATACAATTTTAATCGATATAAATGAAGTCTCTACATTATATACTATAATCGACTAATAGACCCTACATTAAAAAGATATTTCGTTTGAAACCTAGATACTATATAAAAATTATTTATTATAGATAAACAGTTTTTAGAAGCCAAGCGAACAAGAACTGCTTCCGTTAAATTTTTGATCGCTATGTTTTTGATTGAATAAAAGAGACACACGGCGCGGCTAGACCAGACAGATGATGGCGAACTGGCGATCACAACGCTAATTAAGGTGTACGTCAATGCAAGCCGATCTCCCAACATACTTGGACGGCAGCTTCATTCAATTTGATTCAAGGTGAAACGCGAGAATTTTTCTTATTTCAGTAGAATTTAGTCAACTGTTTTAGCAGATCTTTGTAAATTTCTATGTTCCAAACAGCCGTTGAACGCGAAAAATTTAAGGAAGGAACTTGTAAACTGATCTCTCCATGTTTTATTAGGAGAAACAGGGCAACAAAACTACAAAAGGTAAGGTGCACGATCAGCGTGGAAATTTTAAGAAAGAAACTTGATTTTTTCTTATTTTATTATCAGGAAAGAGCTATAAAAGATAGGATGTATCAACCTTTTTCTATCTTCTTTCTACTTTTTGTTCTTAAATGAGACGGGGTGTATGAAGCTCCTAACCATCAGTTTCACCTCAGTGCCTTTATCCCTTTCAAAGATAGCGAAAGAAAGAGGTATAGAAAATGACTGGCATGTGTAAACTATTCCACTTGTGTTCAAATGTAGTCATTGTAAACAACAATACTAGGAGTACCCCTATTGCAAATTAAGATGTTTTAAATAATATTTTTCAGTAATACTACATTAATATATCATCACTAAAAATTTACATAAATAATATTATGTTGCCAGGCATTTGAACTTGGGTCAGAGCTTCTATCGTCATTTCAAATAGCGACAAAAGCTCTATCATCAAACGAATGGACAATAGAGTGCTACATCGGTGCCACGACATCTATCGCTATTTCAATTGAAACAGAGAGACGAATCATCAATTGAAATGGCAACAGAAGCCTCTGCAGCTTCAATTGTCATTTCAAATAGCGATAGAGACCTCCCACACTCTCTCTTGCCATTTGAAATAGCGACAAAAGCCACACGTAAAAAGGGTTAGAAACTGGACCTACTTTTTAGACCAAAATAAATGCACCTTGCCCCCACACAGTTTACATGCCTCAAGTCCATCGCCCTCGTACGAGAGGGCCTATAAATTGTCCCACGTAAAGAATCCGTGTATCTCATACACACTCCAACCACAACATAGCGGACAGGATGGGTAACTTAAGCCATGGGAGAGGACAATGGGCATGGACTGAGCTTCAAGGCCGTGACCTTTACATGGAAGACACACACATCTATGGTCCCCTAGACCCTGAACCCCAAGCCCCGATCTACTGCTTAAAACTAGAGAGTCCTACACCCCTAGACATCCCCTTCACGACTACCCATACATTCTCGATTCTTGGCTGCAATGCAAGCACAAATTTAAAGCGGTAATCTAGGTTTCCAACGACGTGGGGAACAGAGAACGTCAATTCTTTCGCTGCCCTCTGTTCATGGTAAGTAGTTTATTTCCTATCTATATATTCACTTATGTATCACTTGTAAATCACCTCATCTTCCTTGCAGACCGTGGATTGCAAGATCGCCGAATGGTTGAATCAACCGTATCCAATACCTTCCCAGTTTTACATCTACACTCTACAAATCCACCTAGAAGAGTTGCAGGAGGAGCCCTACACCGAGAGGATCAACAACGATAAGATCTATAAGTAGAGGATCAGTGAGACGAACAACGAGAAGGTGGTATCCCTCGGCAGCGATTACCACCCATATTGCTGCTGCACTAACCCTAGCTGCAATTGCGCTTACCACTACCACGACAACTAGCTACGTCCACGCTGCCCTAGCAACTGCACTCTATGTAGGTGCCCTATGGTGTTCCATTTTTGCCTTAGGGGCATTCGCCTATAAGCCCTGTTAGATCTACAACCACCATGTCTTTTACATTCCACAAGACACATGTATCATGTAGTTTGGGTTGACTTAGGTTGACGATTTGTGCATGTTGTCATTTATATCGTAGTAGTGAGACAAACATACGCGTCTAACCAAACCCTACGAATTGTGTAATTTGCAACTTCATTATGAAGTGTTATGTTGGGCTTAAAATATTTTATTTAAACAAAAACCATTAATGCAATCTGAGGTGTACTAGTTAAATTCTCTCTTTAATAGTTAGCTATTATTCAAAACTACTCAAGCCAAAAAAATGCAAATTTTTTTTATAAAAAATACATTTTTGTTAAGAAAATGTATTATTTAAAAATTAAAAAAATGACTTTGTTTCTATTTCAATTGGCGACAGGTTCTTTGTCACCAGTTGAATTAATGACAGGGTCTCTGCCGCCAATATAATTAGGGACAAAAATTGTCACCAATTTAGTTGATGATAGAACCCTTGTCGCCAATTGAATTAATGGCAGGGCCTTTGCCATCAATTCATTTGGCGAAAAAGACCTATAGACTGTCACACACGACTTCACAAAGGATTGCCATCATTCCAAATGATAACAACATCGCAGTTTATTTATGCAATTGTTTAGCGATGATATATTTATATACTATTAATAAAAATGTATTATTTTAAAGATCCTCCTATCACTATCCTCGAGCAGAATGCCATTTGGTCGTCGTCATCATCGTGTTTTCTTTCCTTTTTTTAACAGCACAAAATGCCATTTCTGTGGGATAGATTCGAAGTGGTATTCCTCGGCTTAGAAAGAAGGGCTGGCCCAAATTGCCTGATTCCGGTGCCTGTTTCGAAATGGGCCGGCCTGTATAGATAATGGGCCGGAAAAGCATACGACGTGTGAATTCTAGCCCCACAGGGGACCAGCTCGGCAGGCTCGTGCAAAGTAGGAATGTGCCCTGTCGTGTAAAAAATTCTGAATAAAAAGAAAGCGAAATACTTGCACATACTGTCGAGTGTATAATGATATATTTGCTAGTTGATATCCGGATGAGATATCAATGGCATTCACTCTTATGGATGTGTTTGGTTTGAAGCCCATGGACGACACATTTTGATTTAACAAAACTTTGTAATTTTCACCATATTTGGATTTCGGTTTGGTCTGTTGTGAAATTTATGTGATTCTTGCCAAAGTTTATGGGCCAACAATCTGTTGAGGAAAAAAAATTCAATGTTTCAAACAAAACCTTAGCATAATCATGCAGCACATGACGAGTTATTGTTCCAGGGCTGCGACTGAGTTGCGTGCTATGGTTTTGTTGATTGCGGAGGTTACTTGTCTATGGTGGTTACTTGAGAATTTTGGTGTTTCTGCCTTTGCACCGACTTCTCTTTTGTTTGACAATACAGATGCTGTTAGTATTGCTAAAGATCCGATGAAGTATGAGCTTACAAAACATATTGGTGTTGATGCTTTCTATATGCAGACATAACCACACAGGTGCAGGATCATTTTGTTACTCTTCAGTATGTACCTTCAGAATTTCAGTTGGCAGACTTCTTCACAAAGGCACAGACCAGAGCCCAGCACAGCTTTCACCTCTCCAAACTTCATGTTGTTGATCCACCATAAGTTTGAGGGATCAGTATCCTCTGACGTTAACGTCAGTGACGTTGGGTCACCGACGCGTGGCCCCACGAGCCGTGGGCGCGCGTCGATGACTCAACGCCACCGACGTTAACGCCAAAGCAGACCCATCCAAGTTTGAGGGGGGTGTTAGATATGTATTATATAGCTGTGTATTTATCTTGTTGTATAAGAGGTTTCCTGCATATATGTCATACCTGTACGTGTATATATATTGGCCTATTGGTCTCATGATGAATACAAGCGCTATTCATAATAGTATCGTGAGGCTACCTCTTGTCTGGAGTGGCAGCTTGCCATGGTAGAGGAGCTTGATGCCCTTCAGTGGATTGGTATTTGGGATGTTCCTCTTCCTACTCAAGTTACTCTTATCATGTGCAATTGAGTCTATAAGGTCACGTGCAATTGAGTCTATAAGGTCAAGACCCGCTCTGATGGTTCCATTGAGCTCTATAAGGCATATCTTATTGTGTGTGGCTTTCAACAAGAGTATAGTCGTGACTTTGATGTGACTTTTGCTCATGCTGTTCATATGAGCACTGTTTGCACTCTTGTTGTTATTGTTTCTGTTCGCTAGTGGACTATCTCTCAGCTTGATATTAAGAATACATTTCTTAATGATGAGTTGCGTGAGGTCTACATGCAACTGCCTTTTGGGTATTCTGTTCCTAACGGTCAGGTTTGTCGACTTCGTCATACACTCTATGGGCTCAAGCGAGCCCCTCATGCTTGGTTTAAGCATTTCATTTCTGTTGTCACTGCTACTGGCTTCTTCGCTAGTGACCATGACTCTTTTCTCTTTGTTCACAATTCCTCTCATGATCGGACGCTTCTTCTCTATATGGATGACATGCTCATCACTATATATGACCTTAGTATATTGACTTTGTGAAGAGGTGTCTCAGTGAGTAGTTTTAGATGTTTGATCTTGGTCCCTTTAGCTACTTCCGTAGAATTGAGGTCACCTCCACTCTTGAGAGCTACTACTCTCCCAGCAGAAGTACATCCAAGATCTCTTTGATCGTGCTTGTCTCACTGACTAGCTCGCGATGGACACTTCTTTGGAGCTCCACCTTCAGCTTCAGTCATCTTGTTGGGAGTTTGTTTTATCTTACCACTACTCAACCTAACATCTCTCATGTTCACATTATGTATCAGTTTGTTTTTGCTCTCACTCAGATTTATTGAGTTGTATGCACCAATTCATCAAAAAGCTTAAGTTGATGAGGAAAGACAAGCAATTCATTTACAATCTCCCTCGTGTGTAGGTTCCTATAAGCCTAAGACATGGAATCAAAGTGGGCTGCAATCATTTATTTTAATTGCACCAACCGGACTTGAATTCAAGACCTCTTGGCTCTGATACCATATTAATTTGTATGCACCAACTAGTTTACCCAAAAACTTAAGTTGATGAGAAAAGACGTGCAATTCACATTGGTGTGATTGTGATGTGTTGTTTCTCTTTAACATGCTATGTGAAATTTGATATTTCAGTTCCCCATACCATCCTCATAAAGTTTCTTTGCATTATGTTCTTTTGTAAAGATATTTCTCATTTGCAGGTCAATATATCACTAAATGCTGCTGCTGGGCGGCTCAAGAAAAGCAGGGAAGAGAGGGACCAATTTGATGAAGCAAATAATCAAATCATATTTTGTTTAAAAACAAAGGTGCTGATACTTTCCTTTTTGTGGTGGATTCAGTTTTATTTGAAGTATATTTGACAAGAACTCATCGTTGCGGTTTTTTTTTCTAGTCATACTGTTAATCAACTTGCTGTTTTAAATTTCTTTTCAACATATTTGCTACTAAAGATGGTGCTTGACTCATTTTCTTTCCACATCAACTTAGGAGGATGACCTCTCGAAATCCATTGCCTCATGTAATGTGGAAGCCAATGTAGTCGAGACCTGGATCAATTTACTTGAGGACACCTGGCAGCTCCAGTCCTCATACAATGAACAGAAGGAAAAGAAAACATGGTATGTGGCTATCATTCCTGTACAGTCCAGGAAAGTCAGACATTCTTCTTGTTTATCGTAGCATCCAGGCACTAGGATATGTGTCTCCATTTCGTTCTATCCCATCTGCGAATTTTGTATTTATCAGGAAGTACTAAGCCCGTCGATTGAGGGTATCCGAACATACGTGGATAACTTGGCGGTCTTGAACTCAAGGTGCTTCAGTTTCTTTCTGTTCTCTGTTTCTCTTTCATGCATTCAAAATGCCCAGTTTTCTTCATAATTAGAATTTGGACTTTCCTTGTAGGGAAGAGACTAGACAACATGAAGATGATGAAGCATCTGAGAAGACAAACCCACGTAAATGCCTTGAGGAGGAATATTTGGAAACTGAAAAGAAGGTCCCACTCCGCCACTTAGCTGAAGCTTGGTTTTACAAATTTCAAGTGCTATTTTTCTTTTACCAGTTGATTTCTTGCACGTGCTTTCACATTCCTTTTACATAATATTATTGAACACACTTGAAGCAGGCTCCAAGTGATATGGTCATTTGTCAAAACATATCATTCCATATTTTTCTTTAGTTTTACAGCTTCTAAGCCTGTTCTGCTTTTCCTAGAAAAACAGATATAATTGGCCGATGATGGTAACAATATTTTCAGATCATAATTGCTTTCAGCATCGCCGATCACATAAAGAAGTTGTTTTATTCTGATCAAGGAGCTAATACTAGGTACTGTCGGCTGTTCTCTCCTTGATGAATTGTTTTTAAATTTGCATCCATGTGATTTTACTCCTTGAAATTGGAACACTCAACTTCACATATTTATTCAGGAGAAATGACCCAGAGGTCAAGAACCTAATTGCCGAGATTGAGAAACTGAGGGAAGCATTTGAATCTATAGAAAGACCAACACTAAGCATAGAATCCCACAAATCCAAGGCCCTACCCGAGGAGAGATCTGAATTGAGCCCATCGCCTATTCAAGCACCTGCTACCCCCAAAGCCGCGCACGTCGACTCTCCGAAATCTCCCATGAAGCCCGAGCAGCAGCTCGATCCTGATGCCGAGCTTGCAAACCTGGGAGCAGAGCTTGGGAAAGAGGACAAATATTACTCTGGTGAGGAGATCAGCAGGTGGGAGTTTGATGAGCTCGAAGAGGAGAGCTGAAGGCTGACATATCATTCGAATCAAGCGACAAAAAAAAAAACACCTACAAGGTTCAGTTAGCCCGCACTGACATGTATTGTCTCCAGTTCTGGCGTGCCCGGGAAATATGCACCGTTGGATGTGTATAACGTTGTTGTTCGCAATGTATTGTCGTTGTCTGCGGACATGCAGATTGAACTGTAACCTTGGCAAGGCATTTGCTATTTGTTTGTTCTTGCCATGAACATGTTGCATTTTACAATTATACTGGTTGATGAACACTGTTTGTAACATTTGCAAGTGCAGGAGATAAACCCTTCAAAATCTGTCACTGTTGCTCTGTTTGAAACTTTGGAAACGTTGAGGGTTGAGATTTTGATTAAATTCTGCTTTGCTTAAATTCCCTTTGTCATGATTTGTTGGGTAAATTGGGGTTGAGATTGTGACTAAAAATTTACTAGTCCAAAAAACCGTTTACAACAGTTGGTTGAAAATGCATGTAGAAATTACGATTATTCGTGGTATTTGCGATGAGCTCCCTGCTTCCGTAATGCATTGTATTATGCATGATCGTTCAGTAATTCACTAAAGTTTTCCGCTAAAAAAAAAGGAAAATAATGTACATCTGATTCCACCAATTTAGCAACAGTTTAGTAACATGATAAAAACAAAAAAAAAATTAGAAAATAAGAACGACCACAGTGGGAGTCGAACCCACGACCTTCTGATCCGAAGTCAGACGCGCTAATCCACTGCGCTATGCGGTCATGCTTGATTATTATATCGAATAAAAGTATTTATTAACTACTTTTGGATAACAAGGCCGGCTACACGTCACGTTATCAATTAATTAATCAATCCTAATGCTAATGTCTTGAGCAAGCGTCCCAACAGCTGAAATTGCCAAATATCTCTTGATTAAATGATTGCGAAAGAAGCTTAGTATTAGGTGTGACGAGTGTTGCATGATGTAATGGGAATGTCTTGAGGAGTTCAACAATGTAAGATATGGTTCTCATATGTTGTAGATATCCAATAGTTTGACTGTTTTGTGTAATTACCAATCATAATAGGGCATGTCTTAATTAATTATGCATGATGATCGAATTGCATCGGATTGTTCTTTAATCTGTGCTATGTGTGGTGTCCTTTCCTCTATATCATCATTTTCATGTTCTTATGTTCTGATTTGTTGGTGATAGAGGCTCTCACTAGAAGCACAACAATTAACTCGTTCGAACAAATCTCATGAACCACTGATGCACCAATCGTGGCGTACATGACTCAAGTAGCACCAATATATCGACCTAACTTCCAAGTGTCGATAATACTCGCACAAATTCTAGGCATGTTATCCACTAATAATGCGGCCCTTTGCATGCTTGTTTCGGGATTTTACACAAGCACAAATTATCCAAATAAAAATCATCAACACGTCGCTCTCTCTCTCTCTCTCTCTTAATAATTCTATCGACGATTTTAATTGAAGTAAGAAGAAGAAGAATTCAACTTACCGATTTCCCTAGTATTTGCGCTACAACTACTCCCTCTCACTTGTGGCATGGTAAGCACATAAAAGTGTACTATCTAGGACTAAGACTTCATCATCGTTAATTATTCGAGTTTTAGTTTTCCATTCATCCGTTGTTCTGTCGATTGAATTTGTTTTAGAAGCAAGACTTTTTTGATCTTTCGTCTGCTCTCAAGTTTGCGGGCATCAGGCTCATTACCCGTTCCTTTTCTGAAGATGATATGCTAGAGCAAAAGGGAAAATAAGCATTAGTTTTAGTAATTGATACTTCGACTTTACCCCCTACGGATGCATATTTTTGTTAGATGCCAAAAATTAACATATACATGTCTCAAAACTTTCTAGCATACAGTAACCACTCAAGTTATCTGAAGGTAACTTTTTTTTTTGGTGTGAATCTGTTGATCACAGTTCCAAAGCATATACAATATTATGCTTAATTCATGAATCATTTGATCTAAATAAGTCCTTAGTTGAGTTTATCCGAGCACATGCAAAATTGTTCAGATCTAAGTTGTTGAAGATTGGCCCCAAATTTAAAAAATAAATGCTGTCAGTTTGCATCAAAGGAAGCATCAAGTTAAGTCGTTCACCAAACTGTTGGATTGAGAAACGCACAGCATGACCTGTGCCATTGCATTCATGTATGTATATAATGGTTTACAAAGGGAGGAGATATCCCAGAGATACACACTGGGATAACTACCCATATACAGCTATACACAATCCTAGTTAACTGATCTTAACAGATATTGGTTGATACATACCAAATGTTGACGAACACTCCCCCACAGTCGAAACTAATTTCTCTCGAATGTTGAGACTGGACCGAAAATCCAAGAATAGTGGCAAAGGTAATCCCTTTGTTAATATGTCGGCCAATTGTGATGACTAAGGAACATGTAGTATGCGGATTTCTCCCAAGGCCACTTTGTCGCGAACAAATGCAAGTCTATTTCAATGTGCTTGGTCTGTTGATGTTAAACCGGGTTTGATGACAAGTAGACAACACTTATATTGTCGCAAAAAACAACAGTGGATCGGTTGAGCAGGCGGTGGAGTTCCTAAAGAAGCTGCTTAACCCAAATTGCCTTAACGACATAGCGACTGCTTGGTATTCTGCCTCAGCGCTGGAATGAGATATCGTGTGCTACCATTTGGAGGATCAAGACACAAGATTATCTCCAAGGAAGAGATAATAACCAGATGTACAACGACGAGTGTCGGGGCAATCGACCCAATCCATGTTGGTGTAACAAACAAGAGAATCCGTGGCTGATTGAGTAAGCTGTAGCCCATGATGAATGGTTCCTTGGATATACCGTAAGATGCACTTCACCAAATTAAGGTGTTGTTCGCGTGGATTGTGCATGGCAACAATACATTGTCTCAGAAATAGTGCCATATAGGAAGGCATTCTTAACATCGAGTTGGTGTATTGTCCAATCAAATGACAAAGCAAGGAGAGAACGAGTTGAATGGTGGCTGGTTTGACAATGGGACTGAAAGTTTTGTCAAAGTCAATGCCGGCTTTGTATCGTTCGAGGGAGTCATCGGGTTTGAATTTATGGCGAAAAATCCACTTCCCAGAGACCATATTGGCATTGAGAGGAGGGGAGACAAATTCCCAAGTGTTATTGGAAGTGAGAGCACGAAATTCATCTCACATGGCAGCGTGCCAGTTGGGATCTTTAAGTGCGAAGCGAACAGACTTGAGAACAGGAGATACATTGGGAACGATTGTGGTGTGTAGATTAAGATGCTCCCTAAGTTTGAGTTGTAAGCCACTGCGGGTGTGGGTGTTATAGGGATGGTTTGGTGGGATGGTGGAAGGAGCTGCCGCAGGCATTGCCGCAACCGTGGTAGGTGTAGGCACAAGAAGTGCGGGTAGGGAGTGTGGCAACCGCTGGTGCGGCAGGGGCCAGGGCTGCCGCGTTGGGTGTGGCAGGCATGACAGATGTTGCCATGGAGGGTGCGGTGGAGTGTGTAGTAGCGACCGAAGGAAAAGAAAGCCAAGGAAGGAAAGGTTGATCAGGGGAATCAATAAAATTGTATGTTTCTAAATTGGAAGAGATTGGAGAGGTGGTGGCAAAGGCGAAAGTGGACTCATCAAATATGACATGTTGGGATATGATGATGCCATTAGAGGAAAGTTCCATGTAGCGATATCCCTTGTGATTGGAGGGGCAACCAAGAAAAACACAAGGAGTTGAATGGGGAGATAGTTTGTGTGGCATGGTTGCTGCTGTGTTGGGGTAACAAAGGCAACCGAAGATGCGCAGGTGAGTGTAGGAGGGAGTGGTTCGGTGTAGAAAAAATATGGAGTGGAGAAGTTCAAGGATTTGGTGGGGAGGAAATTAAGGAGATATGTGGCTGTATGGAGGGTCTCCGCCCACAAAGAAGGGGCAAATTGGCTTGGAAAAGGGGTGTGCACACGACATTATTAACTGTATGTATGGCATGTTCATCTTTTCCATCTTGTGGTGACATGTAAGGACAAGAAAATCGAAGATGAATACCGTGATCTTGTGCAAAAGAACACGGCAAGAAATCATAGAATTCATGCCAATTATCACACTGGATGGATTTGATGTTAGATGTGAACTGGGTTTGTACATAGGCATGAAAGGAGGAGAGACAAGAGTATGTGTCGAATTTTGCGTGGAGAGTGAATGTCCGGAGAAAATGTGTAAAATCATCTAGAATATCTAGATAATATTTATAGGCCAAAATACTTTCAATTGGAGAGGTCCAAAGATCATAATGAACAAGTTCGAAAGGTGTAGAAGTACGACTCAAAGAACTGGAGAAAGGTAACCGAACATGCTGACCTAGTTGACATGTGTTACCAGGTTTATTTTCATTTATTTGGTTAGCACATGAAATGGTAGATGACCGAGCGAGGCGATGGAGAGTGTGGTTGCTGGGATGCCCAAGCCGGTGATGCCAAAGGATGGTGGAGTAGGTGGAGGACACAAGGGCGTGAGATGGCAATGATGGTGAGTAGATCGGGTAGAGATCGCCCGAGCTATTGCACCTTAAAATCACATTCTTTGTTAGAGAGTCCTTCACAGAGAAGCCAAAGGGATCAAATTCAATAGTGCAATTATTGTTAGTAGTGAATTATAGAACGAAAATAAGATTTTTGACAATGTGAGGAGTAACTAGGACATTGCGTAAAAACAGAGGCTGACCAGGTATGGTGGAAGGAAGGGAGGTGTGGCCGGTGTGTGTGACTGGAAGAATTGACCTGTCACCAACCATGACTTGGTGGGAGGAGAGGGAATGCGGAGTACCATAGTCGGCTAACATGTGTGCAGTTGCACCAGTATCCATGAAACATTCATGAGTTGCGGGCAGCTGCAGTGTCATCGTGTTGAAAACGTTGAAGAGGCCGGCAAAGTCCCATGCTGGTCCTTGAGTCACCCAGGTAGGAGGAGCAGCAGCCTGCCACGGTTGCTACCATGGTATTGCCTATTGAGTTGGGAAAGGTGTGGCAGGCTACCACATCTACTGTCGCATGGGTGTGCATCTTGCCACAGTTGCAGTTGTAGTGGCAGAGGCGTGGCAAGGAAACCCTGCTGCGGAGGAGCCCAGGGAGGAGTGGCAGGACATGGTCCGAGTACCCCAACAGTGGAAGAGTGAGGCCACCACCGAAGGACCAAAGTTGGATGGTGCCGGTCCAGGGATTGTAGACTGTTGGCCAATGGGGCATGGGAGATCCAACATGGCCGACATTGCCACCGCCTCTACCTCCTTTGCCGCACCCTTTCTTGTGCTTATGCCCACCACCATAGCCACTGGTATGACTACTGCTAGGACGCCAACTAGGCTGGCTGCCTAGATGGGACACGGTATTGGCGAGGAAGGTGGATGCATTGGAGAAGTCAGCATTGGGTTGAGGTGGCGACTTGCTAGAATTTAATTCCTGCAAAAAGAGCATCGATCTGACTTGGATGGAGCTTAGGAAGGGTGTCAAAAATGACATGATTGTGGCCACGTTGTCAAAACGCGAGTTGAGGCCCTTGAGAGTGGTGAGGACAAGAGATTCGTCACTAACTACTTGGCCGATATCGTCGAATGCATTGGCCAGTGTCTTGAGCTGAAGACAATAGTCCATGACGGAGAGGTCACCTTGCACCAGGTTGTTGAACTCAACATCGAGGTAAAAATCTTAGGTTTTTTTATTATCTCAAAACAAGTCTTCAATGCAAGTCCATGTGGTGTGAGCGGCGGTGGTGGATTCCATGATGATGTCAAGGATTTTCATGGAGATGGATCCATAGATCCATTGGAGCACCGTGCAATCGAGACGCTTCCATTCGGCATCGGCATCCTTGGGTGGTGCGGAGGCGACATGGTCGTCGAGGTTGAACTTGCTGACTGCAACAAGGAAGAGATTGCGTCACTTTGTGTAATTGGGTGCTTTGATGTTGAGGACGATTGGTACAAGGGAACGGATGGAGGAGACAACCACTGCTTGCACCCACAGTTGGGGTAAAGGATTGGCAGCAGTTTCTCCCATCGCTTGAAGAAGGTGAGGTGCATGCTAGCAGACAGGAGAAGGACAACGCACTTTGTAGTGGACGATCGGGCTGGAAGAAGCCGATGATCAGTGCAGAAGGAGGAGGATAGGTTCCCGGTTTAGGAGAAGAACCAATCTAATACCATGTTGGATTGAGAAACACACAACATGACCTGTGCCATACATGAGTTGGTTTACAAAGGGAGGAGATATCCCAGATATACACGCTGGGATAACTACCCATATACAATTATACACAATCCTAGCTAACTGATCTTAACAGATATCGGCTAATACATACCAAATATTGACTAACACGAACAATATGCAGTTTTTTATGGGATAATATGCAAGTTCTGATCCCAGTGGAAGGCTATATATGGCATTGGCTATTCAACCTTCACAGCAAGCCATGTGGATAAACCAATATTATGAAAAAATGTACTTTTTTTTATGGATAAATAATTTACTATTAATATTTAATCATGCCAAGCCGTACATTATCAATAAATCATGGTTAAGGTAGTGCTCCAATGGGATTCAAGCTTCTAACTTTTTGGCTGAAATGGCAATCTAGCGGCTGAAATTACATTGTAGTGCCTGAAAGTGCATTGTAACGTATGTTAACCTTTGCCGAGTCATTCAATTAAAAAAAATTAAAAAATACCATTATATCTTTATGGATAATACAAAGGAATAAAAAGAAAAAAGCAAAAAGCAAAAAAGAAAATTAAAAACCAAATTTAAGAAACCGACGAGAAGCAAAAGCCAAAAGCAGAAGGCGATTGGAGCAGGGCAGGACTTCAAATTAACAAACTTGCGTGACAACAAGATGGAAACTACAACAACCTATTCCAAAGCTCGAAGTTCCTTCAATGGCTTCACGCATGTGATGGCATCCATTGACTTTCACCATCTTAACAAGGGCTAGATCACATTCAAGCATGCAACATGTTAGCCTCACATGATGAGGATAACGTAGTATATAGATATAGGCTTCAACACCGATCGAAATAGATAATCAAATGAATTAGTAATTAAGACCTCAAACTCAAAGGCTAATTACCCAGCCAAGCAAGCAAGAAAGAGAAACAAAACAACACACCAGGATTAATGAAGGCTTTAGTCGGTAACAACTCTAGGGGTACTGCATTTCTTTTAGCTGCCCCGATTACAAAAACTGATGGTCCAGATAAAGAGACGTGAGGAGAAGAGCTCAACAACACGCAAGTCTTCTGCGTGTTCTCAATTTTTTTTCTATGTGTATGAATATTCAGTGTGTTGATTCTCGATCCAACGACTTGCAGAAGCGTGCAGTAATTAATGATCAGTGGCTAGTGACGGAATTGCCCTCCCATTTTATGCAGACAAGCAACCCAACGTCCTATAAAACCCTCCATATACCATCAAGTCATACATGCACACAGACAAGAAGCTACAAAGCAAGAAAAAGAAGCAGCGTGAGCTCTGTTACCTCTGTAGCCATGAAGGGCTGCTTCTACTTCACCTCGGCGGCGGCGCTCGCCGTCGTCCTGGCCGCGCTTCTCTCGGCCGCCAACGTGGGCGCCTGCGTGGACGTCGGCTTCTACGACAGGACGTGCCCGACCGCCGAGACCCTCGTGCAGCAGACGGTGGCCGCCGCATTCAAGAACAACTCCGGCGTCGCTCCGGCCCTGATCCGCCTGCACTTCCATGACTGCTTCGTCAGAGTAAGTATGAGTACAGTGACGGACAGTGTATATCACTCTCGAGTTCTTGCACGCTTACGCATGGCACTCTACATGTTCGTATGCAGGGCTGCGACGGCTCGGTCTTGATCGACTCGACGGCGAACAACAAGGCGGAGAAAGACGCGGGCCCCAACTTCCCCAGTCTCCGCTTCTTCGGGGTGATAGACGCCGCCAAGGCGGCCGTCGAGGCGCGGTGCCCCGGGGTCGTCTCCTGCGCTGACATCCTCGCATTCGCGGCGCGGGACAGCGTTGCGCTGGCCGGCGGCCTCAGCTACCAGGTACCTGCTGGGCGCCGGGATGGCCGGATATCCATTGCCCAGGAAGCGGTTGACAACCTGCCAGCGCCGACTTCCCCCTTACCCGACGACCTGGTCACCAGCTTCGCAGCCAAGAACCTCACCGTCGAGGACATAGTCGTCCTCTCCGGCGCACACACCATCGGCGTGTCCCACTGCATCGGCTTCGCCGAACGGCTCTACAACTTCACCAACACAACTGACGGAGTAAGCAATGGCGCATAGATTCTTTTCAGAGAGAGAGAGAGAGAGAGAGAGAGAGAGAGAGAGAGAAAGGAAGTGATTCTTAACCTGTCTTGTGATGAACCAACAGATTGATCCGAAATTGAGCAAGGCGTATGCGTTCTTGCTCCAGAGCATCTGCCCGCCGAACACCAACGACACCTTCCCGAACACGACGACGTTCATGGACATCATCACGCCGACGAAGTTCGACAACAAGTACTACGTCGGCCTGACGAACAACCTGGGGCTGTTTCAGTCGGATGCGGCCTTGCTGGCCAACTCGACGATGAAGGCGCTGGTCGATTCCTTCGTGCGCAGCGAGGCGACGTGGAAGAGAAAGTTCGTCAGGTCCATGCTCAAGATGGGGCAGATCATCGAGCTGTCGGAGACGCAGGGCGAGATCAGGCGCAACTGCAGGGTCATCAACCCTACCAGTGTTCATCATCCTCTGACCAGAGGTTCTTCAGGATTCACCGAAGTGGCCGCGAGCTAACTGTTAGTAGATTTGTGTGCAGTGTGCATGATGTCTAGTATGGTGCAATAAGTAATGAGCTAATTAGGTTCCGTGTTTTGCTCGTTACAAGAACAGAGAAGCACCAGATCTTGTTCAGTTGTCCTATGTTACCTACCTGATGTGTTGGCTTGATCATCTATGCATTTGTGAGTTTGCAAGGAAGTGAATCAGTGTCAACTGTTGTTCTTGGCAAACATGTGATGTTCATCTGATTACAAAAATAAAAATGGCAAATGGCAACCATGAATTTTTAACCAAAGAGCTATACATGTGGAGTTGTGGACAATTCCATTTACAAAGTCCTTACAAACTGTGAATGACAAGCAGGCCCAACCATCATGCGCTATTTGTCGGGCCATGTCAGTTTTGACAATCCTTCTTATCCAAATCTGCCCCCGCGGCAATAAACATGGCATTGGGAAATTATATGGTGTTTACATAATCACACAATTAAGAATCTGAGCTAGAAGTTTTAAAAAAAAGAGTCTGTGTTACACTGAGATCGCCCAATCAATGGATGAGACACATCAGTACCAAGGAAAACATTTTCGGTTAAAAATTTTTTTGGACCCATCAAAGAAATCTGAAATTCAGAAATTTTCAAATTTCAAACATATGGTTTGAATAAAAAAATTCAAATAAATTTCACCTTCCATCGCCGCCTCCTCTTGCTCCTTGCCGATGCCGACTTCCTCCTCCCTTGCCGGCTCTGCATGCACCTTCCATGAACAGCCCTTTCTTACCGGCGCCGCCTTCCCCCTCCTCCCTTGCCGCCGCCGCCTCACCCTCCATTCCTGACACTGCCTCCACCTCCAATGCTAGAGATGCAGCCGACGTTGATCGATTTGAAAGCTATGAATTAGGGAATGAAAGAGGGAGTGATTGGGGTCTAGGGAATGAAAGATTGGGGAATGGCACCTGTCGGTGTTTTAATGTCGATCTTACGTATGATTTCTTAGATTCGGGGAACTCTCAAGACTAAACTATGAACATGCGGAAGAAAGACACAGGGAGTTTTTATACAGCTTCGGGCCTTCTCTCAGGAGAATAATAACCTTACGTCATGTGTGACTATTGCTCAGGGAGAATGATTACAATTGAGTAATGCGAAAAAACCTTGCAATATATCTAACTTGTCTTGGATCAAATTCCGGATCAGCCCCCCTCTTCTCTCCAACATTACCCTTTATGTAGTTGACGAAGCTGCGGCCGTTATCTCATGCCAAAAAACACCTTAATGCTTCGGGTGATAACTTCCTGACGGAAGTTACTGTCAGAGAGATGTGGTGGCCCGTTCGCCGTGCGACAGTTGTTGTCAGAGAGATTGTGTGTGGTTATTAAGAATAAGCACATGTTCTAACCGCCTTATTAGATAAACCCACGATGTAGCTAGTCGTCATAGACAGTCAGTCAGATATAAGTAGGTCGTAAGAAGGTCTATGACCACGAGGTAGTCGTAGGACAACTTATGACTCCGTGATCGTAGGACAACTTACGACTACATAGTCATAGAAAGACTTATGACTATGTGGTTGTAGAAAGAATTACAACTGCATGGTCGTAGAAAGACTTATGACTGCAGGGTCGTAGAAGAGCTTACGACCAAGGAGTGGTCGTAGAAGAGCTTACGGCTATCCTATAAAACTTCTCCCTTACTGATAAGGGGTGTACTTGGAGAACATAATGATGTAATAATTTGAGGATTATTCTATTCTCATCATCTAGCCTTGCAACTTCAAGTGAAAGTAATTTACTTGAGAAAGTGAGATCGTAGATGAAGAATAATCGAAAGCAAAGCCTTTTTGATTTTCTTTGACCAGAAGCAAGCTTGGTCAGAAAGGTAATTTCGCTTGAGTTGTAAAGATAGACGGACTTCAAACAGATAAATGCCAATCGATTTCCGCTGATATGTCCATCGAATCGGTTCCCAAGATAACCGTTCGGTTTCTGAGACGGGTAAAGGACTCATACTGTTATAAAAGCTTACCGCGTAGTAACTTTTGGTCTCCTTACTTTTCCTTCTATTTGATTTGCTTCGAGCCTTCCGCCAATGACTAGGTCGTCTTCTTCCCTCAATCTCTTACAAATCCACACCAACCACTCAAGAAAATGACTATGTCATCGTCCAATTGGGCGGTGTCTGAGATGGATGATGAAAATTGAAGGCATTGGAGGATGCAGAAAAGATTCCTCCACAGCGATTCGTTAGATGGATTGAAGCCGTTGGACAAAATTGGTCATCGGGACAAATAAGAGAAATCTCGGTGTTTCAAGCCTCTATGAGTGTGGTCTTCGCCTCACTGCTCACACCTTCCTCACTGCACTGCTCGAGTATTTTGGGGTCGAATAGGTGAACTTGGTTCCCAATTCGATCACGATGCTCATCATTTTCATATACCTTTGTGAGGCATACTTGGTTATTATGCCGGATCTCGAGCTTCTTCGGTACTACCACCAAATGAGTTAGTAGACCAGAATCGCTGGAAACTGTGCTCTGAAGCTCCACGACGGGAAGATGGACCTATACATCCCAATGTTCACTCGGTCCTCATGGTTGAACTGAAGAAGTGGTTCTACTAGGAGACGACCAGCAAAGACAGTCTTTCTTTCGTGGGGAAGGATGCGGAGAAGAACACATCCTGGAATTCAGTCCCCAAGGACCTTACTCGAATAGCCCTCTACATCTTAGCCATCAAAGAGCTGAGGGACAAGGGACTCACTGACTAGCACGTGGTAAAGGACTTCATCACGCGTCGCATTAGCCCTTTGAAGCGACGAGCACACCCCATGTGGATGTACTTGGGTGTTTCAGATCCGACTAGAGACTGCGAGAATGGTAAGACTTGTACTCATGTTCATAATTAGTTTACTTCTTTCGAGTACTGTATATCGATCACCTTATTTGTGTAACATCCCAAATTCTAGGGCATGCAAAAATGGGAAAAATTTTAAACTTTTTGAATGCATTTTGTTTTCTTGGCTCTTTATTGGAGTTTCTTTGAAAAGTTTGAATTTCAAAAATCAAAAGTGCAAGTAATACAAATAAAAAATTTAGGCCAAATTATAAAAAACTAAAAAGATGATTAAAAGTTGGCATGAGAAAACTCATGGTGGAAACCATCTTAAAAAGGCCACGAGTATAAATTGTGGCACTGAAAATAAATATCGAAGTAAGTTCCAAAACTATCTAAATTAGATAAGTATAATTAAATTCGGTAAGAAGTCTTCTCAGATTTTTCTAGAAAAATCAAGAGAAGATAACACACTAAAAATTTACACGATCATCTGCACTACATAAGGAGTGTTAGTTTTGGCCACCGCAGCCTCCGACCGCTGCATGCCCCGGGATCTCCGACCGCTCTTGCGCTAGAAATCTCTGACTGCTCCTTGCTCTAATCCTTCGTAATACCTCTCAAACACCGTCCGATGCTTCAACACTACTTGAACGCCGCCCAATGCTTTGAAGCCGCTCGAACGCCGCCCGATACTCCGCTGTTACTCAAACACCGTCTGATCTTCGTTGCTACTTGAACACTGTTCAATTCTCCTCTGCTACTCGAACACCATCTGATACTCTTTAACTTCTCGCTCAAAGTCAAACTTTGACCATCCACCCAGCTTCGTTAGTTGAACTCGAAGCCTTTTGAGTTCTCAGGACTTCTCTGTTCTTCGAGTACGACAACGATAGCCCGATAATAATAGACCAATAGAATAAACACGATCTTTTGGTGGCACTTCAATCGTTGGACCTTTTCTGGGGTAAACTCCCCTCTATTTATACTCAAGTTTACAACTTAAAGACGGAAAACATCGCTAATTACAAATTGGACTTGGACTCGATTTCTTACTGAAACAAGACTCCAAATTGAAAACAACTTGAACTCCTAGTTCGATTCCACAACCGGATTGAACCGACTCGTACTCTACACTCAATGTTTGCCAATCAAGTCTAGATTAATTCCAACTAGGAGCATTCACAAAGATTTTCATAATCCTTTGAGCTCATCTAATGTGTCTAGCTTTTGCTTAAAGCTCTTAGCTCTCCTCACCCTTTCTCTCTCTCTCATTGTCTAGTGTGGCCCACTTGCAGGACCCTTCTTCCACCTCCAGCTTGCATGAGCATAGGTCACTGGTTTTGGACACCATGCTCATCATTTTGAATACCACGTCCATTGTTTTGACTCTTTGCTGTCAGCCCATGCTCTGTACCGCACCTTACCTCTGTGCATCCCAGCCTTGTGCCCACCTTTGCCTCTCGACCAGTAAGTTGGTCCTCAAGAGCTTCGGCCAGATAGCAAGTTCTGCGACGGGTGCTCCAACATACTCCTAAACCCTTTTTCATGTTAAGACAATCCCGTTAGGACATCTCTCTTCGCCCACTGATCCATCGGGCCAGCTGGTAGCAATCGTCTTCCACCTCGCACGCATGTGCCCTCTCTATCGAGGTCGTGGCCCGAGCTGCCCCTGGTTTTAGATGTTGCACCTATAGTTTTGCTCTCTAGTGCTGCCAACTTTGCCTCAAATATGACGCATATCTTCCCCTTTGTCCCCATCCGTGCCTCGCATTACATGGCGAGTTTTTGGCCATGCTCGTGAGAACTCGCGCTCTGACCTCAGCCGTCCGCACCTATAAAGCCCCCTCCCATATGTGCCTTTCTCCTCAGCTCGCCCTCTCTGTCTCTTGTGTGTGATCCTTGAGCACTCCGCTCTCTGGAATGTTGAGAAAACCGAAGTCATACGTCACGTGAGTGAGCATGCCACCGTGCGTTAACTTCTCTATGGATCACTTGGTGGATCACTCGAACACTCGAACTAGGCCTTCTCCTTCATCTTCGACCAGGACGCCGTCGTAAGATCTTTCTCTCTGGTGAATAGTACCTCGATTCCTACCACTTGTACTTCCGCATGCATGCAAACTGATGCGTGCCTCTTTTTGTAGCTTCTCTACTGCCAGACATCATTGTCACCGTGGACCCCTTCGCCGCCGATGAGGTCTCCAACACCGGCCTCCTTCACTCTTTCTTGAGTGCCATCATTGACTTCAGTGAGCTCCTCCTCCCCCGTAGAGAAATGTGAAATAAAAAAGAGAACTAAAATAATCATAGTTGAAAGAGAACTAAAAGCAATTGTAGTCGAGAAAAGAACTAAAGTAGTCAAACTCTAAAAGAAAACCGTAGTGGCCGAATGTGGAACAGAACTGTAGCGGTCGAAGTCAAACCCTTCGGCCATAGTTGGATCGAGATTTCCAACCACAGCCAGTCATTGAGACCTTCGATAGCCGTTGTCAAAATCTTCGACCATTGCATTGTTGAAATCTTCGACCACAGCTGTTGTCGAAATCTTCGACTGCTACGTTGTCAAAATCTTCGATCGCTGTGTTGTCGAAATCTTTTGCCGCTGATGTTCTCAAAATCTTCGACTGCAGCCATTTTTGAAATCTTCGACCACAACCATTGTTGAAATCTTCGACCATAGCTATTGTCAAAATCTTCGACTGCTGATGTTGTCCAAGCTTCGACCGCAGCCGGACTTGTAATCCTCAGTACGGTAGATCAGTCATAAGTGTAGAAGATAGTCATAAGTTACAACACCGGTCGATAGTCGTAGCACCGGTCGATTGTCGTAAGTCATAGCATCGGTCGATAGTTGTAAGTTATAGTACTGGTCAATAGTCGTAAGCCGTGGTCAATAGTCGTAATCCATTGTCGATAGTCGTAGGACGTGGTCGATATTCATAAGCCATGGTTGATAGTCATAGGACGTGGTTGATAGTCATAAGCCATGGTCAATAGTCATAAGCCGTGGTCGATAATCATAATCCTTGGTCGATAGTCCTAAGTCGTGATTGGTAGTCGTAAGTTACAGTACCCGGTCGATAGTCGTACAGTACCTGGTCGATGCTTGGAAGATCTGCATGGATGAAGATCGGTAGCACTGGCTCTATATGAATGGTACGACCGGAGTTGTGGTAGGATCTACATAGTCAAAGACTCGCGTGGTCGAAGTGCCGCGATTGGTAGTCAGTAGTCAGGGCAACCGAGTACCATAATGGTCTGAACGTCCGAAGTATCGAAGTAGTACTCGTAAGATCGGTAGCCACAGTGGTCGGTAGTGATAATGGTCGTAAGATAAAATCGTAACCTATAATGGTCATAAGTAAATGATCGTAGGCTTCAGTAGTCGTACATAGAATTGAGTAGCAGCCGAAGTGTTAAAAGTTGGTAGAACTCCACAGTGGCCCAAGAACGTTAGTAGTTGTAGAGAGTACTGTACCAAATAAGACGAGAAAATTCAAACGAAGCCAAGGTACTCTACGATCGGCTATTCCTAGCCCTCTTTGAGTAAAAAGTAGAGTATTCCTATGAGCATTCCTTCACCTATGATCCGTTCTTGCTTTTCTTCCCAACAAAGCTTCCCCGCCAACCTCTCTTTCACTCAAACTCTGTTCAACTATAACAAACATCTCTCACCCTTTAAATTTACATCACCAAACTCAATCTTGATAAAACTTAATGAAGTTCTCCTTGGATTTATTTGGATCTTTTGTAGTCTTTTGGATTTATTTGGTCTTTCGATCGCTTATCGTGCAATTAGAAGTCAAAGACCCGAAGGTGCACCAACTCAAGCAGAATCGAGACAGAAGAACAATAGCTTCAAGATCATTGACTAATAAGGTTTTGAGTAAGGTCAAGACCATGGTAATTTAAGCAAGGCAAGCACCCCCTTTGACTATGTTGATCCCAATATTTCAATTATTGTACATTGTTTGCAAAATCTATTATGCATACGTGTATGTTCCATAAAACTGCTATACTATGGGTAATGGTAGTTACGACCACTCGTATGCATTAAACCTCCTTGAAAACTTGATACCCTCATAGTTGTAACCTCTAGGACATGGTTTAGACAATATAGTGTCAAATTGAGAATACTACATTGATATATGGTCTGGATGCTTAGCCCAGCAATAGCTTTCACCAAGTTTGACATTTTGGAAAATTCACGCATGGACATGGATGGTTTCGAAATGTTGGTCCGGAGGAGGAAGCTCTGCTAGTTTGGTATGAAACAAAAATGAAAACATAGTTTTTGGACGCGAGTGAGTTATATGGTAAACTGTTGAATGTGAGCGGAACCTCGCATGTAGATTGGGGGAGATTCTCACTTGGATCAATTAAGGTCCGAACGTTGTTGCCGCACATCTGAGTCACACTGTACAACCATATATGTTATATGTGCTCTAGCATTTAGCTGACTAAATTGTCTAGGTCTAACCATGCATTGTGGCAGGCACAGAAGTGGTAAGGACATTCCGGGTAACGGTCTGGCTCATAGGGGCTCCCTTCACCAAGGTATTGGGACCAAATATTACTAATAAAATGGTGAATGCCTCACCAAAGGGACGTAATCCGCTGAGGTGAGGGTCTATCATGTGGCTCACTTGGTGCATCCGATGAGGGTTTGTCCATTCATCAGGCTAGTGCAAGGTTAGGACTAGATAACCCAAAGCCTATAAGATAATCACTCCTGTCGCACACCCAAGAAAGCGTCTAATGGCCGACTATATGTTTGATTATCTCATATGGGTAAAGTTGTACGACCTCTGCAGAGTATTAAAAACTATTTAAATAACTGTGCTTGTGGTCATGAGTAAGCTTGGATATGGCTACAAAGGGTATAGTTTTCCTTTTTAAAACTGTTTCACTAAATATATGGGATGGTATGAATATCTAATCGTGTGTTGTACCCATAGGTGGGATTTGTGCGAATGATGTGTTGATAGCCGAGGAAAGCCGTAAATGGTTTTGATCTATTGTTACCTAAGTTATACAGATGTTATTTCATTATATGTTAAATGCTCTTTACAACTCCATTTGCAAATTATTACTTATTGATATTGCAAATAAAATTTGATTCATGCTGAAAATAACTTAGTATAGAGCCTCACTCCTTTGATAGCCACACATATATGTATAATTTTACGATATACTGCAAGTCTTGCTGAGTATAAAATGTACTCAACCTTGCTTAAATTATTGTTGATCAGAGAATGAAGAAGGATACGTGCTAGATGACGCGTACTTTGCTCCCAACATCGGGGAGCTTAGCGATGGGTTTTCTAGGGCCTAATCCCCCAATCGGTTGCCTGTTTATATGGTGGCATGCCACTGGATTGATGCTTATACTTAGTTATTTGTCCTCCGCCGTAATTTACTCTTGACTCTGGTATTCTCTTGGCCAGTCGGCCATATACTATAGAACCTTATTGTATTCACCCATTTGTCATAAATTAAATATATTCGATGTGTATGGATATGATCTCAATGTTGTAAATATGTGTACTAGTTACTGATCATGAGACTAGTACATAACACATAGGCAACCCCCTCCCAGGGTTACCCATCAATCTGTTTGAACAGATCTTGATTTGGGAAAAATCAGCCTTTGGATCAAGGCTGTCTGCGAGAAGGCTCCATCACTTGATGTGGTGGCCCCTCATATTCTGCTAGATGTGTCCACCAAAGAGAGGGAAGAATGCTTAAAGGTAATCAGAGAATCAACCTCATCTTTAGGACTACGTAGTTACAAGGAATGACTAAATAGTGTTCTTTCTTTCTCACAGAATGTAGGGGTGAATGCAGGGATGAATACAATAAGGTTCTATCTCACAGAATGTAGGGATGAATTATCATCAGGATGACTAAGGGGTTGAACTGATGGTCGTCGGATGGGAGGTGGAGAAAACCAAAGCTCCTTCGGCAAAGAGACATCGACTGGTTAAAATAGTTGAGAAGGACAAGGGGATCGCAAGTACTGCCATCCTCTTGCCATTCTTCCTTCGGCTGCTCTGATTGGCCCTATCGAGAAGTTTATTGCAGATGTGGCTGCTGCAATTAAAATAGGGGTAGACATATTGGAGAAGCCGACTCCCAAGATCAAGGTATCCTTCTATTATGATACTGAAACTGACTTAGTTGGCACTTCCCAAAGCTTTATCAAGCATCTTGAAAAGGAAAACAGGAAGAATTTTATATCTTTTGTGAAGGGGACTGCCGTGACTACAGATTCTGTGATTGAGAAGGAGGCTGCCCTCAATGTGGTCGAAACTATTTCTGACCATCAGAAGGGGCAAGAGAGAGGAGCAACAACTCTTGCTCCAGACCTTCGATCAGTCATGGTCGAAGGAGACCAAGACTCTTGACAAGTCATGGTAGAGGAAGCTGAAGACTCTCGACCCAACATGGTTGAAGAAGTCCTCATTTCACCATGACCAGACATGGTCGAAGAGAAGAAGTCGAAAAAACTACTATCAGGGAAAGTTTCTTCTAAATTCACGCTGAGGGCTACACCAGCAAGGTATGTAGATGAAAACATAAAAATAGCACTCTACCTGTATGTCTTCTTTAATGCCAACTTTGTTTTTGTTATCTTAGCTTAGCCTCTCCTCTACCCAAGGATGCTCTTGTTGAGAGCCCCCTTCGACTTTACTAATAGCCGAAAAGGCGGTGGAGATGGTGGTAAAAAAGACGACCACTACAACCACTGAGGCTGCTATCGAAGCTGCAAAGTCTACAACCACGAGAGTGGTCGTAGCAACTGAGAGACAAGCAACAAAATATAGGATAGAAGTACCTGTTCAGGAGGGTAGCAATCCTTTCGACCACCACACCAAGGAGGAAGTCATCAGGAATGCTCCCCCTCATTCTCGAGAAGGTATGACAAGAGAAGAAGAAGATCGGCCTAAATTCTTCTCCACATTTTTTAACGCTCTGTTTGTAGAGAAACCTTCTTCTGTTCAACCTTGGAGCCAAGTTCCATATCCCAGAGACACTCCTAAAAAGGGGAACATCTTCAACGATGAGCGCCTCGACAAGATGTGGTGGAACAGGGCTCAAATAGCTTGAAGACTCTATACTAGTATTCTCTACGTTTGCTCGTAGGTGCATGAACGTAAGTATCGAGTATTCAAACATTCATACATGTTTCCTCTTGCTCCTCACTATCTTCCTTTGTTTAGAGATCATTAGAAGACATGGCAACTGTTGGTGAGTACCACAAATAACTCATGCATCTTTGACAAGAGAATGCTAAACTCTCCAAGAGGGTAGCAGTACTATAAGTCACTAGCCTCTGTAGTCGAACTCTCATTTCAACCACTTGTCCAGCTTTTCATGTCTGCTTTTAATCCTTGCAGGTCTAAGCTTGATGCAGAGTTCTTGATTGCTGCACTCGAGAACGAGAAGGCCGATTCACAGATGATAAAGATAGACAATTGTATGCTATCGATAAACCTCTTGAAGGCCAACTTTGCATCCAAGGCTTTGCAGGAGAAAACAAATAGTAAGTTTCCAAACTTTAGACTGTTTATCTTGATGTCTTTCTTTCCTTCCTTTATCCTTTCATTTTGTCAGAACAAAAGGCTAAAATGAGTAAGTTTCATATTGAGGTCGAAGAAAAGGCCAAAGTGATCGGAGAAGTTGCTCATATCAATAAAGAGAAGGATGAGAGAATAAAGCTACTCGAAACTCAACTATCAGGTAAGAAAAACTTTACCTCTGACCAGTTATTCAACTAGTCTCTTGATAAGTATTGCCTTGACTACTTTCGATCTCTTTGTAGAGGATACCATCAAAATAAAAAGTCTTACTGAAGCTACGACTCATAGTCAAGAGGAAACAAAGTTGATCAAGGCAACCCTTCAAGACTGTAGGATTCTTCTGAATAATTTACTCGGTGGGTTTAGTGCGGAGAGGATGAGTCCTTCCGAGGACACCATATCCGCTCACACAAGTATGATCAGACTACAAGCCAAGGCTTTAGAGAAACATTTATCCACTCCGAAGACCGATTAGGCCGAATTGATTCGGGATGTGGTCAAAGGTGCTATAAGTTATGCCTTAGCAAAACTCAAAGCTAGCGGCCAGGACCTCAACTTACACCCAATCGACCATGATTTCAGCTGCTCTTTAGAAGAGGCAACCCACCTGATCGAAGACCCAGGCCAACTGGTTGTAAGGTTGCAGAAGAAATGCAACTTGAATCTCCTTCTTCTTCATAGTAGATTGTAAATGAAAACTCTATAATGACTTACCTTTTAGATAATGAAAGAACTTCTTCCTTTACCTGCAACTCATCTGTTGAGTAATTAGTACTCGTAAGACAAAAAAGAAAAGAAAGAGTGTAGATTTATGACTAGGAAATAAAGTTATACTGATAACTTTATCCTAACCCATGACTATTTACCTAGTTTATGTTGATAAACAAAGCAAATAGTACAGAGAAAAGTATGTAGAGAGTAGAGTAGTTTATTGACTATCATTGTCGACTTCGATTGTCATGTTCTGGTAACAGAAGTTAGGAATAAATCAACGCTAGGAAGCTCCTTCTAGTGGGTAGAACCACGTGCAGAAAGGTGAGACTTTGATAGGTGATGTTACCTCCCTTTGACTAGGTTAATCAAATCGAAGACATAAATGATAGGAAGATAAACACTTAGAATTCCTTCTTATGCATCTGTTCAATATTATCATAGACAACTCAATTGTTTTATGCTAATAGCAAGCGCCAGGAACGTTTTGTCACTAAGAAGCTCCTTCTAGTAGGCAGGACCACATGCAGAAAGGAGAGACTTCGACTAGTGGTGTTCCCTTCTCCGACCAGTTAAACAAATTGGATGTACTAGATGTGGTCGAACAAACATAAAAGAAGCTTTACTAAACATACCACAATAAATATTTAAATAAACTGAAAGCTTTATTGAAAGACAAGAAATGTTACTTACAAAGTTTACACAGCTGGTTGATGTTACAAGAGTTTGTGAGAATTTAGCCATCTTCTATAGCAAGTCGTACCGAGTCTGGTCATGTGACTTTGACCATAGTGTAAGGACTTTCCCACTTGGGGAAAGCTTTTTTCTATTAGACTGGGATTGAATTTTTCTTAATACCAAGTCACCTACAGTAAGGTTGCAAGGTTAGACCTTACGATCCTAGCACTTACACATGGCTTATTGGTAGACAGCTAAGCAGATTAAGGCTTGATTTCTCTTATCTTCGAGCAGGTTGATGTCATCTACTCAAAGTTGCTCTTGATTAGAGTCATTGAAATTCTTGACTCTTGTCGACCGGATCTTTAGTTCTAGAGGAAGCATGGCTTCAGCCCCAAAAACTAGAAAAAATGGAGTCACTCCCACTGCCTGAATAGGAGTCACGTGAATTGTGCATAGCACTGAAGTTAATTCCCGTACCCAAGCCCCTGAACACTTTACAAGATGGTCAAAGACTCGAGTCATGATTCCTTGCATGATTTGGCCATTCGCACACTCGACTACCTCATTGCTTTGAGGATGGGTGATTGAGGCATAGCACAATTGGTACCCAATTCATCACAAAATTCTTGGAATTTTGTGCTCAAAATTTGCTTATCGTTGTCGATAATTATTTGACTTGGGATCCTAAATCAAGTAATCACACTCCTCATCATGAACTTTTTAGCGACTTTCATTGCTATCCCAGTCACTGGTTTGGCCCCAATCCATTTTGTGAACGTATCAATAGCTACGAAAAGAAACTCGAAGCCCCTGGTGCTCTTGGGAATGGTCCTAGGATGTGAAGACCTTAGGTTGTAAAAGGCCAAGATAAGAAAATTGTTTAAAGAGTCTAAGCTGATTGGTGTATTTGTCAGCTATGAAACTAGCATTGTGCACACTTCTTAACCAACTCTTTGGCATCCTCGAAGGCTGTTGGCTAGTAGACATCTTGTCAAAAGGCCTTACCGATCAGCGTTTGGTAAGAGGTGTGTGCTCCACAGATACCCCTGTGTATGTCATTAAGGAGTTGTAGTCTTTCTTTTTGTGATATGCATCGCATGAGAACCCCTTGAGTTCTCCATTTATAGAGTACTCCATCAACCAAGGAATACATCTTGGCCTTGCAGGAGAGACGACCTACTTTGAGATCATCGTCAGGTACTCAACCCTTCTGAAGATACTTATAGATGGGAGCCATCTAAGTATCATTGTACTTTAGAGAGGCTGTCTCATTAGGAGTTGTCTCTGGTACTTCAACTAGAGAAAGCTTCTGGAGTTGCTCTAAGAAGACTTCTGGTTGTACTTGTGATCGGGAAGAAGCTATTCGAGCCAACTGGTCAGCGAGAAAGTTAATTCTTCTAAGGGATATACTGTAACTCAAAACCAAAAAAGTGTTTTTCCAGACTTCCGACAAGTACTGAGACATGGTCAAACTCGAACATTGATACTCTTTGCTGACTTGATTCACAACTAGTTGAGAGTCTCCCCTCACGAGTAGTCGATGAATCTTGAGCACTTTCATAGCTCATATGCCAGCCAACAAACCTTCATATTCAGCCATGTTATTAGTAGCTAGAAAGTGTAGTTGAATGACATACTTTAAGGTCTCTCCCGTGGGAGATTCCAGGACCACCCCAGCCCCCGAGCCACTAATCGTAAGTGGCCCGTCGAAGTAAATCGTTCACTAGTCGTGGGAGTCGTACTATTGGAGAT
The DNA here is from genome assembly GCA_036346575.1 of Dendrocalamus sinicus. Lineage (NCBI taxonomy): Eukaryota > Viridiplantae > Streptophyta > Magnoliopsida > Poales > Poaceae > Dendrocalamus > Dendrocalamus sinicus. Next base: position 3,856,649 of record CM070653.1, on the reverse strand, counting down.
CCTGAACAAGTTTAGGATTTGTCCATTCAGTGACAAAGTCTACCATGATCTGGGATTTAATGGTCGTTCGAGACATGAAATGGAGGTCGAATGCCTCAAGTTTGATCGATCATTTGGGCCATGCATCCAACTGTTTTCCTATTTTGGATGACCACCCCTAAGGGAAACTTAGACGACACAACAATTTTGTATACCTGAAAATAGTGCCTTAGACTCCTTGGAGACATGAGAAGGGCATATAAGAATTTTTGGACCTAAGGGTAGCAGTTCTTAGGCCCGTGTAAGACTTCACTTACAAGATATACAGGTCGTTAGACACCTTCACGTTCTACGACTAGTACTGCATTTACTGCCTATGGTGTGACCAGCACAGGCTTTCTTATGGTATGAGAAACTTGCATCTCGTCCAGTGCACCTGCAAACAAGATATTTAAAGAACTAACACCATCGATCAACACTCGATTCACTTGATAATTGTTGATGGTGGACTCGACCATGATCGAAAACTGACCTGGTCGAGTCGAAGGGATTGGATGGTCACTCTTATCAAAAGAGATAGCAACTTTCATCTACTTCAAAAGATAATTGACAAGAGGTGGGTCAATAGAGTTCACCTCACGCTGGAGCTTACGTCACATTCGATAGCTTTATACTATCATTTTGACTCGTATCCCAGGATCCTCCATAGATGGGCTCGATGGCATGCTTCAGATCCTAGAACGACATTTCCTCATCATCTTATGATTGTTTTTGGACATTTGTTTGAACTTACTCTTCGAGTGTAGGGATGGCCCTTTGGCGAAGTAGTTATCCTCGAGTTTTTGTTGTAAAACTCGGCAGAAGGTCGTGCCCTTCCCTCTTGTGGAAAGGGCACCACCTAAACTTGTTGTCTTTTCCTTACGGGTGCTTCGCCTTTGCCCTGATCGGAGTATTGCTCGAGGTTTTGTGGCTCTTTATCGCCTACAGCCAAGATTTTCTTCGAACTTCCGGCATGAGGGTTTTGACCTGTGGCCTTATTTTTTGGATTTCCTAGCCTTATCCCTCCTCTTACTGCCTTCACCTTCCTTTTTGGAACTTCGATTGGCCCAATCGTAGGTTTTAGTCCATTCGACTGCTTCAGCGGTAGTTGTGTAATGGTCTACCATCTCAAAGAGCTCGGTGACAGTGGTTGGAGGATGCAAGGTGATGTCCTCTGTGAATCTCCTGTTGCGCACCCCCTGCTTGAATGCTCTTATGACAGAAGTATCAGAGACCTCCAGAATTGAAATACGAACCTAACTAAATCATTTGATGAATTGTCGTGGGTCTGGTCGCTGTTCTGCTACATCCGATGTAGGTCGTCCTCTTTCCTTGGGCAGTTATATGCGTTCTGGAAGTTGGCCAACAGAAGGTCACAGAGATACTACCACGAGTGGATTGAGTCAAATGGTTGATTGAGCAACCACAATCGAGTAGATCTCTCGAGCACAGTTGGTAGATAGTTCATCATAGCATGCTCTCCACCTCCTACCACTCGAACCATAGTCGTGTAAATCTGAAGGAACTCGATGGGATTTTAGGACCCATCAAATTTCTCCAGATTTACTGGTCAAAAGCGCGGTGGCCAGCACACAGCTCGGAGTTCAGGCATGAACTTGTCGTATCCCAGGAAGGGGAATTATGGGTTATAACAGTCTCTGGTTGGATGAGTACTCTACGAAGGGGCAGGAGAACTCAGAGGGAGCCCACCCACTCTCTTTGTAGATTCCATCAAAGAGTAACGACCACCAGTTGACGATGAACCCCTAGAATTGTGGACTCCAAGGCTCACTGAAACTGCTGGAGTGGTCGCTGGGGGACTCAAACACTCGAGGGGAGGCCCGTCACCATGTTGCGAGTCCTGTTCATGGTCGGATCGACCCTTGCCATCTGGGGAAACTAGTTCCTCCATTCGGCGTACTGCTGTGGGGGATGAAGATCCCTCTTCAGCCTTTCCCACGGTGTGGTCTCTAGGATCACTGAATGGATCTCCAGAGACAAGCTCACCGCCAGAAGCAAGCATGGTTTGCTCGTAGTCGTAGTAGGCCTCCATGTCAATATCCGTGTAGTTAGCCAAGTCGAACTACTTCTTCTCATTCCACTCCCCTGCCATGATGACATCAGAGGAAAAAGAGAACTCGCTCATAAGAAAATTACCGAAGTCTTGGAAGAAGATTCCCTGTTGATGGCGCCAATTGTTGGCATTTTAATGCCGATCTTACGTATAATTTCTTGGATTCAGGGGAAACTCTCAAGACTAAGCTATGAACATATGAAAGAAAGACACAGGGAGTTTTTATACAGGTTCAGGCCTTCTCTTAGAAGAATAATAACCCTACGTCCTGTTTGACTATTGCTCAGGGAGAATAATTACAACTGAGTAATGCAAGAAAAGCTTCCAATATATCTAACTTGGCTTGGATCATATACCGGATCAGCCCCCATCTTCTCTCCATCATTACCCTTTATGTAGTCGACGAAGCGGCGGCTGTTGTCTCATGCAAAAAGATGCCTTAACGCTTGAGGTGATAACTTCCTGATGGAAGTTACTGTCAGAGAGACGTGGTGGCTCGTTCGCAGTGCAACGGTTGTTGAAAGAGAGAGATCGTATGCGGTTATTAAAAATAAGCGCACATTCTAACCGTCTTGTTAGATAAACACATGATGTAGTTGGTCATTGCAGACAAGTCAGTTGGATATAAGTAGGTCATAAGAAGGTCTATGACCATGAGGTGGTCCTAGGACAACTTACGACTACATGATCACATGACAACTTAAAACTACATATTCGTAGAAAGACTTATGACTATGTGGTTGTAGAAAGTCTTACGATTGCATGGTTGTTGAAAACTTATGGCTGCATGGTCATAGAAAGACTTGCGACTGTATGGTCGTAGAAAGACTTACGACCAAGGAGTTGTCGTAGAAGAGCTTACGACTATCCTATAAAACTTCTCCCTTACTGATAATAATTTGAGGATTATTCTATCCTCATAAGTGCCGGTCACTTTCGGTCGGTGGATGTGGATCACGAATGATTGGGGAATGAGAGAGTGAGTCGGGGGCCGAGAGGGAGAGTGATTGGGGTCTAGGGAATGAGAGAGAGGGAGTGAGTTAGCCCGATTCTAGTATCCTCAATTGGGCCGGGCCGGAAAATTTCAAATGGGGCCAAAATTTGCACCCGATTTGAGCTTTTTTTCGAGATGGACTGAGAAGGCCAAAATTCGCGAAACTCGGCCCGAAAATGTATTCACTGATCCGTACATTACCAACCCTCTAATTGACCCAATTTGCCTGCTAATCCTAGACTCCACAACTTGCCTTTGAACCCACCCAACTACTATCCTTCTTAAACAACTGATCCGATCAAGCTTATGTAAAGTACTGTATGTCCTAAATATTATGGTGTTTAATAACCGTTTCACTGACAGCATGTGCTTAGGAGTTTGGAGTTGCAGTTCTGGCACAATAGATCTCTACATTTTTAACATAATAACCCGCACAGCAGAAATTTTATCGGGGTTACAGATCAGTTTTCAGGAAGCTAACTGAATTTCAGTTTCTTACAAAGGCATGGTAAAATGTTTTCCTTCTAAAATGGAACATAAAACTTAGCTGTCTGACATTACAGCTCAAAACCAACGAAATGCTTGCTGAATATCTAGCGATTTCCTTACATTATTAGTCACTGAAAAATCAGCCTTTGGTTACAAAGTCGTTGTTCTTAACCATAAGTTAATTACAACATGCAACAACAATTAAGACTGAAGAAAGATGGTCAAACAAGTACCTCCGAGTTGTTATCCGACTAACCCTTAGATGCTTACCATCTTAAATATTACATAAAGAATATTGACCTGACACGATCTGTTCTGACCTAAGTAGTTGGGCGGCCATGGGATCAATTTTCTAGACAACAGTCCAATACTCCAAACACAATAGTCTGATAAAACTTGGGTCAACTGTAATGCAAACAAAATTTTCAGTATCCATCAAATGATTCCAGATCTGCACATCTTTGCTATTAGTTAGATAGTCACTCTTAAAAGTAAAAAGTAATGTCAATGCTGGCAATGTGTTTAAGGTTATTTTGCTTGTATCTCAGGAAGTAATTAAGTGTAAACATGTGACTCTTGAAAGCATATTTTTCTAGCGATTGAAAGGGTTGTTTTTTTTTACTTTCCTTTTCTGTTCCTTTCCCTATATCTTCCTATAATCCTATCTCCGCAACATTACCCACATTTAAGGTTTTCGAGCAGAATACCTATGCATGACTATACATATGGCTCAATGATTTATATATGTTCTCTTTGGTAGTCGACAAGCAAATTCTGTGTTAGTATTTTTGTATAACTTAGGATCTTTATGTGCTTCCTATTTTTCTTGCCCTAGTTTCATGCATAATTATTATGGTATGTCGACAAAAAAAATCTTCAAATCAGAAAACGAGCATATATAGTTGGATCCAAGTAGAAGCAGAACTAAAAACATACCATATTCACAGTGTCAATACGCGTCTTTCCTCATGCTCATCTGACACAAACCACTGATCATAGTGTAGTAAATTATTAAATTCAATCCCATGGTTTAGCATCTTGATCACCTGAAGAGCATCTTCACGGTTTCCTACCCTGAAAGGCCATGAAGCAACGCATCGTAGGTTCAGTTGTCCAGTGGGCATCCATACCATATTACTGTAATACCCTCTTAAGAGATAGAGAGAGAGGTTGGGCTGGGCTGGCCTAAGTTTGGTCGGCGCAGAGGAATTTTTTTAAATAATTGAATTTCTATTTAAAAATATAAAATTATACCTGCATTTTTTTTGGCAAAATTAGCCTTCTGTCGCTGAACCGTTGGGCGATTGACCCTTGTCGCCCAACAGCAGGGCGACAGACAGGTAGTCGCCCAACCGTCGGGTAACATTAATACAGTCGCCTAATGGTTGAATGATATGTTCTGTCGCCTAACTAATTGGCAACAGTAGCTTCCAGTCATTGAATGGTTAGGCAATTGGATGGCTTATGTAAAGGGCACGCTAGTCCATCCCCCCTCCCCGGGGCGAGCAGCGAAAGGAAGGAAGAAAGAGAGAAAGAAAGAGAGGAGAGGAAAGAAAGGGAAAAAGGAGAGGGAGAAGAAGAAGAGGAGAGGGAGAGCGAGAAGGAGAAGAGGGAGGAAGAAGAAGAGGAGGAAAGATTCATCCGTGAGGTAATTTTTTTTATCTTTTAGTATATTTCTTTGTAATAAGTAAATAGTTTGTTTAGTGTAAATAATAGTTTAAGTAGCACCTGTAGAAAATTTTAGTTAGAGAAAAAAGTAGTAGATCGGAATCTTGTTAATTTATATATAAGTAGCACCCATAGAAAATTTTAGTTAGAGAAAAAAAACAATAGATCGAAATCTTGTTAATTTATATATAAGTAGCACCCGTAGAAAATTTTAGTTAAAGAAAAAAGTAATAAATCAAAATATTGATAATTTATAATAGTATAGGTAGCACACATAGAAAATTTTAGTTAGAGAAAAAATTAGTCCATGGGGGAGAAGTAGTGTTGTTTGTGAGAAGTATTGTAGTAGTACCACCTGTAGAAAATTTTAGTTAGAGATGAAATTAGTCCGTGAGGGAGAAGTAATGATGTTTATGAGAAGTATTGTACTAGTAGCAGTGTTGTGTCGGTGCATGCGTGACTGACTATTGTTCAATGAATAATTAGAAAATCGGTAAGTAGTAGTGGGTACTCTGGTCGAGTGCATGAGGATGAATGATTTATATGGACTAATTAGTACATGTTAATTATTATAGACTAATTGACTTAGATAATTGCTAAAGCTCTATAGAAGACTGGAACACCACTTGTAACATCAGTCATGCTGGGACCCACTATATTGAAAGTGCATTACATGACCCACGCAGATTAGATGGGAGTTGAGAAGAGTGATGCGCATGGTTGTGTGGAAGGGCTTTCTGGAAGGCTGCTGGTGCCCTGGATATGAGTGTGCGCTGCTTATGCAAGAATGCCCAAAAGAAGCTGTACTGGGCCCTGCTGACGGATATCATCTGGGTGGTGGGTGCAGCTCGGGCGACCAACATGTTGGTGAAGAAGAGGGTCCGGAGGCTGGTGTTACGAAGAGTGCGGAGGATGTTGCTCATGACGAGGTTGACGCAATGGATGTAGGAGACGAAGATCGATCATCACATACTGAGCCTATAGGACAAGCTGATGAAGGAGAGCATGGGAGTACATAGTCTGTCAAATGGAGAGTAATTGCCAGATGGCTTGGGTTGAACAGAAAGCTGTACAGGATGACAATGAAGTTACCATCCCACAGGAATGGAACAGATTTGACGCTGAGGGTGTATCTGCGCATGACAAGCACGAATCACCGTGGGAGTACCATGCCACAGAGGTTGGTTGCACTTAATGTTTATTGATAAGGCATCCTTGCAGGATGCCATTAAGCTGTGGGCCATGTCCATGCAATGGACATTTTGGGTCATCAAATCTAGCCAGGAGCAGTACACCGTTAGGTACAAGCAAGCCGGTTGTCCTTGGTGAGTGCACGCACAAAGACCAAAGTATGAGACTCACTAGGTTGTCTTGAAGGTGGAGTCACACTCCTACGTGCTCAGAAGTGTTTTGCCGAGGCATCGTAACCTAACGTCGACCTTCATAGCCAATTTGATGTATGGAGAGATAGTGGAGAAGAAGGACATGGAGGCCAAGCACATCATGGTGGCTATTGAGAAGAAACTCAAGTACAAGATTAGTTACACGAAGATGTGGCGTGCGAAGCAGAAGGCTTTGGAAAGACGGTTCATATGCTTTGGGTGTTGAAGGATAGAAACTCAAGGACGTACACTACTATGAAGGATAAGCCATCTATAACACTGCCAGGTTTTATGATATTGCAGAGGGCCTTCTTAAACTTCAGTGCTTGCATTGAGGCTTTCAGACATATGCTACTTGTGATCTCAATTAATGGGACCATTTTGACTAGAAAATACAAGGGGCAGATCCTTACGACCATTGGTGTTGACGGGAACAATCAGATTCTGCCATTGGTTATCGCATTTGTCAAGAGTGAGAACTATGATAGTTGGTTGTGGTTCCTTCTACATATGAGGATGGGAGTTGTTGGAGCTCGTCTAGTGTGTGTGTAATCCATGATCGCCACATCAGGATACTGAAAGCCATAAGAACACTTCAGGAAGACCCCGAGGAGCCATTCCCTTGGCCGGATTTGAGGAGTAGATGGTGCATTTGCCATCTAGGGGCTAGCTTCTTTAAGCAGTTCATGAAGCAACCATTGGTAAAGCTATTTAAAAGGTTGGCTATGTAGAACCAGCAGCACAAATTTGATGCTTCATGGGCGCTATTGGATGAGCACAGTAGGAAGCACATTGACGAGAGGAATAAGGAACCAGCCATTTCTAGGGCGGCATAACCCGAATGCCTCACACCATTGCTAGATTCTGAACTTGTTGGTCCAAGGAGGAGGACCTCGAGGAACATCAAGTGCTTCTCCCACTGGATCGAGACATAGCCATTGGAGAAGTGGTCCCTGCTGCACGACACGGACGGTGCAAGGTATGACATAATGACCACTAACCTTGCGGAGGTGTACAACTAGGTTCTTAGGGGCTTCTGATCTCAGCTCCTCATAGCCATCGTGGAAGGTGTTTTGCACAACACAATTAGTTATTTCAAGGAGAGGCATGCAAATACCACACGTCATGCTGCCAACCCACAACACCCCACTGCACGAAGATATAGCATACATGCAGGTGAGACAGAGAAGGGCTAGTTGCACATGGTGTACGTGATGGGCAATACAGAGCATCGTTCGACATGCTCCTCTAGAATAGAGCCGGATTTGGGACGGCTCATTCTATTGTCACCCACAAGGTATGCCTTGGAGATCATGTCAACCAACCTAGCTGTACGTTCAATAAACCGAAGCTCTTACACAAATCATGCTCTCATGTACTCACCGCATATGGGATTATGCACATGGACCCTTCGAACTTTACGTCTGAGTAATTCTTGAAGGAGAGGGTAGTGCAGGCATGGTGTGGCGAGCTTAGGACATTCGAGTTTGTGGGTAACTTCACCATCTTGGATATTATAAATAGGATCCAGATTCTGGATGTTGACGTGCTGAAGGGTGGGAAGGGTCGTCGGCAGAGTCATCGGATTACCAATGATATGGATGAAGCACAAGCCGAGGCATTGGGTAGACGCTGTGTACGCTGTGACCAGGAGGGCCAAACAATCAAATGATGCAAGACACCTGCTGAAGAGTAGGCACGACGGTGTGGTTTGCGATACTACTTCTTCGAGTGTGCAAAGTGGGACCAATATTGGAAATTAGTGTACAGTGTTATCTGTACTTGGTTAGTTGCTACATTTGATGTACGATGCACCGTAGCACTTGTATTGTATGTTGGTTGTAATGTTTATATAACTTTTGTGGTACTATCTTATTTTCATTTGATGTACATAGTGTCGTAGCACATGTATCGTGCATTGCACATACTATTTATGTAACTGTTGTGGTACTGTCCCTTTTTTATTACTTTAAAAGTACTATCCTGGAAGTGAGTACTATTTTGTTTGTTTGTTTATAAGTTAAATTTACTCTTGCTTTACAGCTGTTGAAGTTGTTTTACAGTATGGCTCGTGACACTCATGGACCGAAGTGGTCTTTTGGCCTCATGGAGGAGCGCATCGACTGGTTACATCACGCGTTGCATCGTGTCCTATATCCTGAGGGCACAGGTGACGTGACTAAGTTGGGGGTGATGCACATGCGGACACCTCGGATAGCCTGGAGGCTAGACCCACGCTAGACAGACAGGTTTGTATCTCATCGGTAGTATCTTCTTGCCATACATACATTTTGCACTGACCTTTTTTTTTTGCTTCGTAGGCTTAGCACTTCTAGTCTACTACCTCTCGCCCGATGGTGCAAGCCATGGATGAGGACGGCTCGGCACCACCTGTGGTTGGAAACGACAGAGATGTCCATGAGCTATCACGACGCTTCCCATTCGATCACTTCCTGCTGACAGCTCTTGTGGACCGGTGGTGGCCTGAGACTCACACTTTGTATCTTCCATTCGGGGAGATGGCCCCTACTCTGCAGGATGTCTCCCTGCCGCTTGGCCCCCCTATCGCGGGAGGTGTTGCCTTCCTGCAGGAGGGCCCGGCCGACTGGCGCGGTGACCTTCTGGCCAGGTTTGATAGAGTCCTTCTGCCCAAGGCTGTGCCTGGGTACTACATCTTCTTGGAGGCACAGAGGCATAACCCACCCATGCATTGGATGTCACAGTTTCAGGTACGTGTTTGACACCCTTCCTGTTGGAACTTTGCGCTCTCCTTTCCGTACTACTGTCTTACTAATTTTTTTTCTTGTGCTCAAGTCGAGCGAATGGACCCGGCCACCAATGAGAACCAGGTGTCATGCCACCTCGAGGCCTACTTGTTGTGGCTGTTTGGTTAGGTGTTGTTCACCAGTAGCCATGGCAACACTATCAACACGTGGCTCGTCGTGTATTCTAGGGTCATCGTCGACAGGGAGGCTCCCAGATCAGCTAGGGTTTGGCTGCACTAGCCACCACCTATCACGACTTGTGTGATGTGTGTTGTAGGTCAAAGCTAAAATCTGTCCTCACGGGGTGTCTGCTCCTACTGCAGCTTTAGCCCCGAACAACCCCTATTGGACAACAGCGCTCCCTATGGGCAGGAGATGTACCATGGGGGTGAGGTGGACTAGATGACAATGGGCTCTCTCTAGTGCCGGTAATGGGTACGTACTCTGTCTATCCAATAGCTTATGTTCCTTATAGGTATAGTTTGCATATGTGCAAGTGACACTAGTGTACGAGCCGTTTAGGGAGTAGTTCGACCGCCTGTGTTCGATGTCTTGTCGAGGAGTATGTGGTGCATCGTGTGATGTGCCAGTTCGAGCTATGCCAGGTGGTTCTAGTACTGTCAGGTGGCCTATGCCCAACAACATGCACAGATGAGTAATCATCATAGATGTCCCTATTTTTACTGGTGTCTCGTATACACGATTTCTAACTACATGTTACGTCTTGCAGGCACAGTAGGAAGGGAGTCCGCCACGGCATGGACTAGGGGAGGAGGATGGACATGTGGGTAGAATAGTGGGTGGGCACGCTGCAGGACTGTGTGCAGGAGGACACCCCCTATAACCACAGCATGTACGTGGAGTACCTTCGCTGGTACAGTCCTCAGACATGTACTAGGCTGGCACTTGCTGCTCACCCGCCTGCACCACGTGTCCTAGTAGTGTCCGACACATACCCGGTGCACTTTGCATAGTACATGCATTATGCGGTATACTACATCTATTTTGAAAACTTTGCTTCTGCCAACCCCGCTAATAGGTTTTACCCTATCGTGTTTTTGTTGCAGGTGGGCAATGTTGCTGAGATTAAGAGGACTCTCGCTCCCTGTTTCAGAGGTTCACCGATGGTGCAGAGGTCACATGTGAGGAGGTGCCCCAGGCTTTTCCTCGTGTCACAGTTCAAGCCGCACGTATTGTCACCCTGTTGTCATGCACCAGGCTCTCGGAGGTTGACATGCTGACATCTGGTCGATAGTCGATACGTCTGGTACCGTCGTCCCATCTGACAGCACAACAGGCAGGAGGGTCAGCGAGGCCACGTGCGACATGCCCTAACGAGGCCGAAGGCTTAGCCACACAACATTTGACACCGCCACAGCCTGACGAGGTGAGAGGGTCCGCCTGGGCACAGTCTCGTGCACCGCCAGCGTCATAATATGTGGGTCCTCTAAATTCCTTCGCCTTCCACACGCAACACATGCATGGCGTGTATGACCTGTCGTACTTCACTGTGGCCCTAGCCCAGGGTACATCACATCAATGTTTGTTTGCTCCCATTGCCTTATTTGATTAACTAACAATATTTGTACTATAGGTCTTGTGCCCTCCAACGAATTAGAGACCTCCCCAGGCAGTGCAGACACCAACAACTTCCTTGTGGACACAGACCCTGCACCTCAGCCCACACCTGTTGAGGTTCTCTCCGGGTCACAGCTTGTTAATGTGCCAGTACCCACACAGGCGGTAGTGATGTCCACCCCTCTAGCTTTCAGACCTCATCAGACCAGGCTCCTGTCTGTCAGGGCTGGGGCCCCGACACCCAGCATAGAGGAGGAGGCCCAAGCAAGGCCGTACGGGAGGTCGCAGAGGTGGAGTGGGCCATGGCAACGCAAGAGGGGATGCTAGGGGTGCTGTTGGGGGCCTAGTAGGGGTCGTCCCCATACGTTGGTTGTACTTTTTTTCTTTCTGTATCTATAATGCTGTTGTGTTCTTATTTTTACTCGTTCGTACAACATATGTTTGTTCAACCCATATCGACGGCTCTAGATTAATACACGGGACACTATGAAGCAACAGTTCACTACATAAATGGCAACCATAATAACACATCCACCATTTAGTTACATGCTTTAGGAGGTTGAACTTATCTACGTACATGGGATAGTACAATGGTACAAGCTTCTCCGATCGTGCCTAATGGTAGAAGGTGCCTCGCGCTACCCATATGGAGTGTTCTAGAGGGGGCACCTTGGACGTGGCTAGCCGTTGTTGTAGTGGCATGCACATATATAGCTAGGGTTCACACTGCAGCATGTAGGATAATAGGAACTTCCCATGTTCACGACCTCCTTGTTGCTCCTCTCACACGGCATCTATTGGCAGGGGTCATCGTTTTGCTCATTAAGATTGTTAATCTGCTCCTCCAATCTTGGATTTGGTCTGACAACATATCCATGTACATCACAACATGGTGTTCATGCGGAGGATTGATCCAGCGGACAAATTTGTGTTTCACCATCTGCTACAAAGGAGGGTTAACATGCAATCTCTATTATCAGTAACAGAAAATAAACTATTTACTACTTACACCCTAGAGTGTGGGCATCAAAAGAAATATTGTCCACTATTGAAATGGCCTTTCACGACCTGCACAACCACGTCCTCCCTGTGTCTGCATTGCTACCATACCGGTTGAGCATGCTTGTTTGGCATCAAGTGGTAATTAGGGCCGAAGTCCTCCCTCCTTTTGAGGGGAAGGTCTTGCTTAGGCGACCTCGGTTGGATTGGCCCCTTGCCGTCTGCCATGGTATGTTACTGTAGGACAAAGAAGGTTATTCTTCCTACAGTTCAGAGGGTCAAGTGGTCCTAATTTTGAAGGGTGGGGTGTGCATTTTATATCCCGTGAGGGGACATAGTGTGCTTTCTGACACAGCGGGTGATGTGCCGCCCCTCTGTTGGTGCAGAGATAGATGCAAGTTCCTTCAAGTCTAAGGAGCATCTTTAGGTTTACGTTAGGATTTACAGTTACATTGTATCCTGGTGTATAACCCATGATCGCTATGCCGGGATGCTGAAGGCCATAACAACACTTCAATAAGACCACGAGGAGCCGTTCTTTTAGTCGGATTTGAGACCGAAAAGACTGGACTATGCAAAGCATGACATGATAGCTCCTTGCAAAGTAAGACGTGACAACATTTTGCCTCGCTAACTTTTTAGATCGACTTGACAACACTGACCTCGACGGCTTTTCAGACCAAAAAGAAATGACTCTGCAAAGCAGAATATGACAACACTCTGCAAAGTAAAACGTGACAATACTCTGCCTTGCCAACTTTACATATCGACATGACAACACTATACCACATCCGCTTTTCAAATCAAAAAGATAGGACTCTGCAAAGAAGGACGTGAAAGGTTCCTACAATGTAACACATGACAACAGTCTGCCTCATGAACTTTTTAGATTGACTGATCAAAAAGAAAGGACTCTGCAAAGCAGGATGTGACAATACTTTGCAAAGTAAGCCATGACAAAATTCTGCCTAGCCACCTTTCCAGATTGACATGACAACGCTATACCTCCTGATGCGGATACAGACCACAGAAAATTAATCTATTATTTTCATAGAGCTATGCGCTTGTTCTTCCTTGGGTTTGACATACGATTGTAACCTAAAGGGGAATCGGGCGTTCTTCCCCGTTGTTCTTGTGTTTCCTTGTGATTGGCCAGAGCGATGATGTATCTACTTGGTGGTCAGGTAGATGGGATCACGAGCGTGTGGTTGGGCGAATTCTTTTGTCGCATATTACTGTTCTAACAGTGGTTGGCGCCATTGATTCGTCAGGTTGCACGGATCAAAATTATCTCCATCGATCCTACGCCGTGAAGATCGGGCAATCCCCCGCATCATATTGGTATCAGAGCACGGTTGACACAGTAGGATCAATTTACCCGTAGTTAGATTTGATTTTTTTTTCCTATACACAAAAGCCAAAAAAATCCAAACCCTAGTTTTTACATCTGTTATTTTCGTGAGTTTTGTTAAGTTTTCATCCATTAGAATTTTTGTTTAGGTACTGATCGTCGTGTTCCTTTGTGTCACTTAATCATTGTGTTCATATAAATCCTTAAAAAAATTATATCTACATTAGTCTTGATTATGAGTTCTCTGCTATCGGCCAGTCACAAATCCTATCGAGTTCTCATCTGGCTGGTAGCACAACAATTGTCGTCTTTGATCTGGCCGAAGTGCTGTGTTGCCTTATCTGAACACGCAACCTTCTGATCATCTATAAACCTCATGTGAAACGAACCTAGCTGGCCATCACGTGATTAGAAAGTCACCTTTGGTCATTAAGGAAGTTGGCCAAACCGAACTTTTGACTTCATAGCCACTTCTCCAAATTTGAATTGTGTGTGGATTGTTGCCTTGCAATTCAGAAGCTTGCACTCCACTTTGCAACCTGGCAGTCGCACCATTGGCATCACGTTGAGCTTCACTTTTTTTTTCTTTTTATTATCTTGAGACTAGTCATTGATAATTGCATTAAGGACTGTTCTTGGTATTAATTTACACATGCTGAAATTTTATTTTATTTTTGTGCAAGGGAAAGCTAAACCTTAGTACCACCCACAAGTAAAAAAAAGAAAAAAAGAAGGAAGGCAGCCGACAAAAAAGAGAGAGAGAGCCTCGGCCAAAAAAAAGAGAAAAGTGAGCGTTGGTTGAATTGGGATTAGCTAATTCTAATTCATAATTTTAGCTTGTGTATTTAATTTCCTTGAGCAATCTTGTGCCCTTACAATCATATTATTACAATTGGCTAGCATCTCTCCTAGCACTTGGTGCAAAATGAGCTATTTAATCCTCAATTTCAGATTGCCTCTATTTAGCTCATTCCTTTGTTTGCATTAAGTCACATTAATCTTTGCGTGTACGTCATACAGTTCACTTAAATCTATTGGATCAGCACTTAGGCAAAGTATTCTAGCTTGGACTATTATTTAACAACATCAAGAATTTCAGATTGCATAGGTTGATATTTTCCCTGCAAGCTCCACATATAATCCATTGTTATAACAGTACTTGTGCAATTGAATTCGCTTAATCTACCACCTTGTGTTGTCTACAGTTAGCAAAGTTCATGTAGCTCTTCAATTCCATCAAGGACGCATAACAACTTAGGTTGGTAAGAGAAGGGGAAGTTGAGTGAATTCCACAAATAAAACTTTCTACATCCACATACATAGCTTTTCTTGTTGTTTGCACTAACCACGACAAGGAAAGAAGGAGAACAAGCATATGTGACCCAGGCCGACCTTGAGAAGCTCACGAATGATTTCAACACTCAGTTGAATAACAATATGAGCGTCTTGAGGAGGGAGATACTAGAGAAGCTTTGCAAAGACAGATGAGGAGAGGGCTGCACGGTTCGCTAGAGAAGCTCAAGCAGATTGAGCCGCTGCCAACGCGGGTCGACCATCCTTTCTCGGGCGTGGGGGAGGTGTTTTGGGTGCTGACCATGGCCAATGGAGAGGCTGTGGCTATGGGCATGGCTATGGGCACGGCGGTGCCACCCACATTGAGGACTTCGATGATGACTTTTGGCTACACCGCAATGACAACTACCAACGTCATGGTCGTCGTCATGATGACCCACGCGTGGAGGAAAAATTTGGGAAACTCAAATTCACTATTCCCAAATTTGAAGGTGCTTCCGATCAAGATGCCTATCTCACATGGAAGCTTAAGGTAGATAAGATCTTTCATATGCACAATTATTCAGAGGAGAAGAAGCTACAAATGGTATCATTTGAGTTTGATGGGTATGCATTGATTTGGTGGGAGCAAATGTTGAACCAAACAGAAGATAATAGGGAACCTCCAATTGCATCGTGGGCTGAAATGAAGCAAGAGCTGAGAGCACGCTTTGTTCCTAACACTTATAAACGTGATCTTTTTGATAAACTGCAGAATTTGAGACAGGGAGGTCGCTCGGTGGAGGAATACTACAAGGATATAGAGCAAGTTATGATTAGGGCACATGTGCACAAAGATCAAGGGCAAACACTTGCGTGTTTTCTGTTTGGCCTAAAAAAACATTAGACACATAGTGCAATATCAACCCTACCGTACTGTTGTTGATTTGGTGCATCAAGCAACAAAGGCAGAGAAGCAGTTACTAGAAGATTTAAAACCAGCACCAAGGACAACATCTTTCAATTTAAAAACTCCATCATCATCATCATCCTCTAATGCCACCAAAGCACGATTCAATTTGGGACGAAGTACATTTTCAGCTAGTACTAATTCAAATACTAATGCTCATTCTTTTTCAATTGCAAAATTAGTACCTACACCAAGTGAGAAGAAGGCTACTCCATTCTCTACATCCTCAATTGGTGCTACAATAAAGAGTAGAGAAATTCAATGCTTCAAGTGTTTGGGGCGTGGTCATATTTCTAGAGAGTGTTCCAACAACCGAATTGTGCTTGTGACGGAAGATGGTGAGTATGAGTCCGCAAGTGAAGATGAGGTTGAGCTTAGTTATGAAAAGGAGAGATATAAGGATGCATCGGATGACAATGAAGAGGTTGATGTGTTGAATTATGAAACGGGAGAGGCATTAGTTGTCACCAAAAATTTGAGCATGCTTGCACAAGAGGGAAATGCACATCCGTAGCGATTCAACTTATTTCAAACACAAGCCAAGGTAAACAACAAGGTAATCAAACTTATTATTGATGGTAGTAGTTGGCTAGTGTTGAATTATATCAGAAGCTTGGTTTAAAGATGCTGAAACATCCACGTCCATATCATATGCAATGGTTTACCGAATGTGGGGATATGAATGTTCAATTTGTGATACATGTTACTTTTAAGATTGGCGATTATGAGGATACCGTTTAGTGCAATGTGGTGCCTATGACAGTGTGTCATTTGCTATTGGGAAGGCCATGGCAATATGATAGAAGTGTGCAACTTGATGGCCATTCCAATAGATATGCTTTTAAGTGGAAGGGAAAGACAAATGAGCTTAATCCAATGACTCCTAGTCAAATACATGCCGAATTTCAGCAAAGGAAAAAAGAAAGAAATGAGAGAAATAGATAATAGGAAAAGTGAGATTACTTTTTATACTAATGACATACTCTCTACTTCTAGTGTTGCTTTTCACATTGTGCAGGTTGACATTAAAGAAGAGGAGTCGAATGTTCCACAACCGGTACCACTGGAGAAAACCGATGAGAAGATAACCACAGTTGAAGATGAAGTATTTGCTGCCCCGTTGTTACATCATGATAATTTGATACCTACATCACCTACATCAACTGAAGAGAATGATAAAGGTAACCATATTGGTGCTGAATTTAATTGTGAAAAGGTGAGTAATTGTGGGAACTTATGTGTTCAACCAAAAATTCCATGTTCTGAAATTTCTTAGGTCAATTTACATAATATGGAATTAATTACTCATAAGGAAGTTCTTACTCGAATATCTCCTAGCGATTCTTTGTATTATATCATGTTCGATGATCCTAAAGAGCTATCTAGTGTGATTCAGAATGTTGCTAAATTTCGTATTTAAAATCACTAGTTAGTACTTATGCCTACACCTATAAGTTCAATTTGATCGGAGATTATGGTGTAGATAAAAAGTTCTATGTTTGTCGAATATGCATTACATGTGATGAGCTTTCTGAATTGAAATTGCTTTGTTTGGATAAACAATCTTTTATACCATGTCATAATCACAATGAGATGAGTTCAAATGTTAGTACTTGTTATTTAGAAAGATTTCTTAAGCCTACTTGTTCATTCTTTGTTGTACAATCATGTACAAATAATTAGAGTAGCACAGTTGAAGCATGGAAAACACTAAAAATTTTGTCCCCCATATTTGAACAACTTGATCGGGTTTTGTCTTTTGATATCTTGTCTATGTTCTTAGAAAAGTCGAGAATGACTTTTTCTCATGGGAGGGAGAATGATGTGAATGACAATATTCCAATATATATATCTTGTGGCTACTGTTGTACTAGATGGTTTGTGCAAAATAATAAAAATGACACAATAATATATTCATACATATACCATACATATGTGTTGTTCTTTCTGTTTACTACGCCTTCAGGTAATCATAGTGTGCTAAATGAAATGAGTGTAAATGACAAATATATATATCATGCATACACAGTGTATTCTTTGTTTAGTGCAATTTTAGGCTATCAAAAGCCGAGGATGGCTTTTCTTGAAGAAGAAAAGAATAATACGGATACAGACCACAGAAAATTAATCTATTATTTTTAGAGAGCTATGCGCTTGTTCTTCCTAGAGTTTGGCATACGATCGTAACCTAGAGGGGAATCGGGCATTCTTCCCCGTCGTTCTTGTGTTTCCTTGTGATTGGCCAGAGCGACGACATGTCTACTTGGTGGTCGGGTAGACGGGATCACGAGCGTGTTGTTGGGCGAATTCTTTTGTCGCAATTTCCTGTTCTAACAGTGGTTGGCCCCATCGATTTATCAGGTTGTATGAATCCAAATTATCTCCATCGATCCTACGCTGTGAAGATCGGGCAATCCCCCGCATCACCTCCTCAGCTTTTAAGACCAAAAAGACAAGACTTTGCCAAGTAGCACGTGATAGCTCTCTACAATGTAAGCCATGACAACACTCTACCTTACATGAACTGATGAAGCCACTTGATCCAACCTATTGCTCAAACCTTCCCTCGAATGCATCCCTTGACTTAACCATGTGTCATGCTTGAGCCCAACCATCCCACACGACCTCCTTGACCATTCTGATTCTCGATCCACCTGACCTACTCTCAGTCGTCTGCCATTGATCATAGTTGTCTCCAAGCTTCTCAGCATATCCAAAGATCAAGAACTCGTTTTTGGGTAAAAGTTCTTGACAAGTTGACCCAAGTTAGCATAAACATGCAACAAGCAACACAATGCAACCATGACAGGAGTTCCAAAATCATCCCATTATCAAAGTTCTCACAATTCCTAAAATTCAGAACCTAACCACCTTAACTGATATGACTACACTCCCCATGTTGGTCATACCGCTCTGGTTGTTCCACCAACCATTGGCAGGTATTACTGGCCCTCACCTAATTCCTGGTAACAGGGGAGTGGTATGACCGCTTGCCAAGACTAGTACTACCTCCTTGGTAGTACCATCAAGTAAAGCCTAGTCATACCGTTCCTCTGGTAGTTCTGTGGTTTTGCACCGGTACTACCAAACCTGCCTAAAATAGAAAACTACCATCTCTGAAAAATAGCTACCACCATCTCGAGATTGATCATACCACACCTGTGGTAGTACCGCGGCTATCATGCAAGTACTACCGCTGCAACTAGGCTAGTAGTACTGCCTGAGACCTAACAACAACCTAAATTTTAGGAAATCATAAACCCTTTGCAAAATCTTAGATTTAACTCAACCCAGCTACTAAGTGTTCATCACAAATTGACTTAGACCTACCCACTGATCTCTCAGAAAAGGACCTAATTAAATTGTGGTGACAATCGGAAAGGTGTGGGTAATTTCTTCTAGTTTCCAAAAATGTTATTATCTATTGAGTTTGAGTTTTTAGTTTATAAGATATGGCCATTTGAACACCGGGACAGCGGGGTGAATGGTCGGTGAACTAGATTGACTTATTTCAGATTTGCGCATAGGAGCGTCGTTAGCTTACATCTTCTGCTTGTACTATTGTTGCGTTGTTTTGAGGTTGGGATATGAATTGTTTAGGTGATGGAGTTTCTTATTTGGGGTTTGCATCGACTACGCTTCATTCCACATATTTTGGTAAAAAGGTAAGTACATGGTAGAAAGGTACATAATTTATTTGATTTGATGCTTTATGCTTATGATGTGTTTACCATGCTGCTCATATGATTACTCCTGTTAATGACGTTGTTTCAATGATGATGGTTACATGATTATTACTGAATAATGGATAATGGTTAATGATGAATGATAAATGAATAAAAGAAACTATGACATCATATGCATTCATGATATGGAAATAAATGGCTTATGTGGACATCTATGGTCTACTTTGTGCGGGTATCTCACGGGAGTGGAAAGAGCAAGACGTACTTTGGTAGGCACTCTACAGGAGTGGAGATGAGGTCCTCATATGAAAAAAGGACAAGGTCCCCACATCAAAGAGGGTGGGCTTGAGTGGACACCGATGGGTGTTACACTCCTCTATACCGGTATAAGTTAAAGAAAGAGATGAGACATGTGTATGAGTATTCGTATTGCATTCATGAAAAGAAAGAAATGGTGAGATATGTGGGTAATGACATGATTAATGAATAGATAGATGGGATGATAAGAAAAATGGACAACAACCTAATTATGTTTATGCTTATGAATATGGTCATGCTAATATTTATGGTTTTACTATGTACTTGTTAAATCTTGGACTCACCTTTGTTTTGTCGATGTTTTTAGGTAACTATGATGGCGACATGCAGGGAATGGGAGTGGCACTTTTGCATCATGTCCTTTGAATAACACCGAATGTCACCTTTAGTACTCATAGCTAGACTTTCAATGAATAGCACATTCATGTCAAGTTCAGCCATAACTTAGATATCACCTTTAGCTATCATATGCCAACTTTAATGCTTTGCTTAGCTAATTCCCTATTATATAAATGAATCCTTAATAGAACAGAGATATTTAGTCATGTATGTTTTAAATAGTATCTTTCAATAATCAGCGAGTTCATGCTTTGTTTACCTTTAGGTTGATGCTCGTTGTCTAATCTAGGTAATGTTCTCGGGCATAGGGTTCTGGGCGTTCTAGGGGCATGGTCCAAAGTGTTCTCGGGCGCAAAGTTCTAGGCGTTCTTGGGCACGAGGTCCCAAGCTTATGTGTGAATTCCCTTATGCATGTTTATGAATTTGTGTAACCTTCAATCGGTTAGTTTTTTATGAAGCATATCCCAATGAGGGTATTGCTAGGTTGTAAGTAATGATGGTTCAAATTGAGAGTACAAATTGCAGTAATAGCATTCTGGACTCAAGCTATTGGGCCAGGGTGTTACAATTACCATATCGTCTAATAGTGCACACCAAAATCTTTCCTAATTCCCAACTCTTCCACCGTTGCACAGGTTTCTAAATTTCAATCGACGTGTTAAATGTCACCATGTGTAGGATCAAGTATGGAGAGTCAAGGGGGAGGGGTGAATAACTTTTCAAAATCTTCTCCCAAATATCAACAATAACATGCAGCGAAAACACGAATTCATAAACTCACCAAAGCCCAGAGCCACAAATGGCAAACCTCCATAATAGCAACCCAACAACGGTCAGACCTCTAATTGCTAGTGGCTAGATCTCTAGGCGGAATCAACATGATTTAAAAACTAAGAATACATGTAACTTTTGATCTGATGATCTAAATGACTTAAACTTGTCATGCACATTCTCTAGGATGTCACAAACCTATTCTAATCAATGATCGAGAGAATTGGTGCTGAAGTTCTGACCTTTTTTCTATTTGAAGGAAGGTTGCATCAAAACTGGGCAAAGGAGGAAAACCTTGATCTACTCTTACTCATGAGTCCTAGATGATCTAGGTTATCTCAGATAAGTTCTCACATATCATAGAAAGCTATATCATAGCAGAAATCCAACTAAAATCACTCACAAAAGCAAAATCCTAAAATCACCCCTCTTTTGGGGAAAATCGAGCAAACTCAAGAACTTCTTCCAGATCACACCTAAATAGATGAGATATTATCTTCAGGAGATATCTCCACCTATTACATGTCCTTGGCACCAGAAAAGATCAAGAGAGGAGAAATCCAACAAGAAAGCCATGCAAATCAAAAGCACAAAAGGGGACCCATTGCACAAGTCACTTAAGCAAATTTTTTATATTCATTTCACTTAGAGAAATGTTTTACAGTCAATCCCTTAGGATAACAGAGTTCTAAGTCTAAAGCGCGCGCACACACAAAAAAGCTCCAATACAAGAAAACCCTAACCCTAATCTCTCAAGTCATATCTATCTTTCAACACAAGGGCTTATATAGTGGAGGCTACCACCTCACACCAAACCAGCCACTCCTTAGTGGATTACACCACTTACAATTAGGAAAACCCGATAACCCACATACAAATGGGTTTTACTCTCACACATACTTGCACTTTTTCAAAACACGGCCCTCAAAGTCTCCGCAATCTCCGATAAGACATTCAACCCATAAAGTCGTGACCTAAGCTAGTTAGGCCAACATCATGGTTTTGCAAACTATTAATCCACCAGTATTGGATAATTTTGCAAATTGCCACTCATCGATCTTCACGACGATGCGATACCCATGACTTGTCGCCAAGATTGTACACTTGCGCCGAGGCCATCACCACTTGAAATGCCCAAGTCCCATAGCACACTAACATCACACCATAGTCTGTGATGTCTAATGCTTGCCGCCAAGATCGTACATCTACTCCGAGAACTGTCACCACTTGAAACACACAAGACCAATTGGCATACCACATACATACATTGCCTCCTCACGATCCTTGTGTTTCTCCTATGCTCTTGGCTCGAGATGATGCTCCACTCGAATTTACATGACACTCCATGGCCACCAAGCCTCAGTATTGCCGCTGGCCGCAATTCTTCATCAAAGCACGTACACATCAAAGACAAAGCAATCGATTCAAGTACAAATGACGTATAGTTGACTCTCAATTAGTAAAAATATGTATGGACCTATGTCATGACTAACCCTTGCATGAACACACCATGACTAACACCTACACAAACACCCGCCGTGGCCAACACCACAAGAAATAACACAAAATCAACTCCTCTCAGAAACATGGGCCAGTCTGACGGTGGCCACCAAACCCGTCAGACCATCCTATAGACACTTGTCAGAACGCAGTTGTCCCGAAGCAACGCAGCAAGGTAGAGGAGATGTGTCACCGTTCTGTGTCAAGTATGAGTTTAGTAAGTCGTAGTTGAGACCGACTGCCTCAATGTTTTAGAATCTTTGCATCTGGATGGACCCATACCAGTTGAGTTGAGTTCCTACATATAAATTACATGTAGAACGCTTCATGTGGAGGCGTGGCTGGTAGTTCATAATGCATTGAGACTAAAATTAGAGTATGTAAAGTCAAGATTGAAGGGGAGATTGTTAGAAATAATCTTGACTTAGAGTTCAAGACGTAGTAGAGTCCATCTTCATGTGTAACTCAAGTTGAAGTTGTGTCTAACTTAAAGTTCGAATACATATGCGAGCAGAAAATTATTAGCCTATATATTAAGGAGGCTTGTGGCCAATTTTGTAAGAAAAGCAAGAAAAAGGGAGCAAATAAGATAATAGAGAAATTCAGAAATTCTCCTGTGTTCTCTCTGTTTATTTGCGATATATGTGTTTTCTTCTAAATCAAAGTTTTAACAGCCTTGCATCAAATTCTGCATCTACGTTCCCACATTGACATGGGATCATGCATCTACGTTCCTAGCTTTGGACAAGCCATCAATAAAAGTACAGTCGGTCTTAACATTAGGAAAGCAGCGATGTTTCTCCATGCCCATGTGGCAGTGCCCAGTTAAGCTTACTGGTGTGGCGAAGGCCATGGATGAGGGCTGCCGATGAGACATTGGCACCCACCCCTCATCAACATTCAAAATTCACAGCATGCCACCTGGATAAACCAATATTATAAAAAAAAATGTACTTTTTCGATGGATAAATAATTTACTATTAATATTTAATCATGCCAAGCCGTACATTTACAGTAAATCATGGTTAAGTATCTAATTCCCTCTGTCCCCAAATATAGGTCACCGTGGATTTCATGCAATCAAACTTTTTAAGATTTGACTATTAATATATGTTAAAGTGTATAAATTAACTACATAAAAATAATACTATTGGATTTGTCTTGTAAAATACTTTCATAATACATATAATTATTATTATTCTTACTAATATATTATGATAATGTATTGAAGACAGTAAAATATCAAAAACGACCTACATTTTGGGACAGAGGGAGTACCAAAGTACCCAACTGTTCCTTAAAAATTCATTTAAATACGTGGGACAGGAATTCAAATTAATAAACTTGCGTGTCAACAAGATGGAAACCACAACAACCTATTCCAAAACTCGAAGTTCCTTCAATGGCTTCACGCATGCGATGGCATAAATTGACTTTCACCATCTTAACAACTAACAAGGGCTAGTTAACATTCAAGCAGCATGTTAGCTTCACATGATAAGGAAAACGAAGTGTATACATATATGCATTACCACCGAATTAGATAATCAAATTAATATTAGTAATTAAGGCCTCAAACTGAAAGGCTAATTATCCAGCCAAGCAAGCAAGAAAGAGACACACAAACAAAACAACACACTAGGATTAATAAAGGCTTGGTCGGTAACAACTCTATGGGAGGGTACTGCATTTCTTTTAGCTGCCCCGACTACAAAAACTGATGGTCCAGATCAAGAGACGTCAGGAAAAGAGCTCAACTATTTTTCTCATTGTATGAATATTCAGAGTGCTGATTCTCGATCCAACGGCTTGCAGAAGCGTGCAGTAATTAATGGTCAGTGGCTAGTGACAGAATTGTCCTTCCATTTCATGCAGATTAGGTGACTGAGAGTACTTCAAAAGAAGATGAATTAGTATACTGTAAGTTTAAATGACTGACAGTATAACTTCAAATAATTAAGAGATGAAAATTTTTAGTCTACCGTGCCAAAACTGCCTATAAAACCCTCCATATCCCATCAAGTCATACATGCACACAGACAAGAAGCTGCAAAACAAGAAAGCAGTAGCATGAGCTCTGTTACCTCTGTAGCCATGAAGGGCTGCTTCTGCTTCACCTCGGCGCTCGTCGTCATCCTGACCGCGCTTCTCTCCGCCGCCAACGTGGGCGCCTGCCTGGACGTCGGCTTCTACGACAGGACGTGCCCGACCGTCGAAACCCTGGTGCAGCAGACCGTGGCAGCCGCATTCAATAACAACTCCGGCGTCGCACCGGCCCTGATCCGCCTGCACTTCCATGACTGCTTCGTCAGAGTAAGTATGAGTACAGTGTATATCACTCTCGAGTTTTCGCACGCTTGCGCATGCCACTCTACATGTTCGCATGCAGGGCTGCGACGGTTCGGTCCTGATCGACTCGACGGTGAACAACAAGGCGGAGAAAGACTCGGACCCCAACTTCCCCAGTCTCCGCTTCTTCGGAGTGATAGACGCCGCCAAGGCGGCCGTCGAGGCGCGGTGCCCTGGGATCGTCTCCTGCGCTGACATCCTCGCATTCGCGGCACGGGACAGCGTTGTGCTGGCCGGCGGCCTCAGCTACCAGGTGCCTGCTGGGCGCCGGGATGGCCGGATATCCATTTCCCAGGAAGCGTTTGACAACCTGCCCGCGCCGAATTCCTCCGTACCCGGCGACCTGGTCACCATCTTCTCAGCCAAGAACCTCACCATCGAGGACATAGTCGTCCTCTCCGGCGCACACACCATCGGCGTGTCCCACTGCATCGGCTTCGTCGAACGGCTCTACAATTTCCCCAACACAACTGACGGAGTAAGCAATGGCGCATAGATTCTTTTCAGAGAGAGAGAGAGAGAAAGGAAGTGTAATTCTTAACCTGTCTTGTGATGAACCAACAGATTGATCCGAAATTGAGCAAGGCGTATGCGTTCTTGCTCCAGAAAATCTGCCCGCCGCCGCCGATCACCAACCAGACCTTCCCGAACACGACGACGTTCATGGACATCATCACGCCGACGAAGTTCGACAACAAGTACTACGTCGGCCTGACGAACAACCTGGGGCTGTTTCAGTCGGACACAGCCCTGCTGAACAACGCGACGATGAAGGCGCTGGTCGATTCCTTCGTGCGCAGCGAGGCGACGTGGAAGAGCAAGTTCGTCAGGTCCATGCTCAAGATGGGGCAGATCATCGAGCTGTCGAGGACGCAGGGCGAGATCAGGCGCAACTGCAGGGTCATCAACCCTACCAGTGTTCATCATCCTCTGACCAGAGGTTCTTCAGGATTCACCGAAGTGGCCGCAAGCTAACTGTTAGTACATTTGTGTGCAGTGTGCATGATGTCTAGTATGGTGCAATAAGTAATGAGCTAATTAGGTTCCGTGTTTTGCTCGTTACAAGAACAGAGAGGCGCCAGATCTTGTTCTATGTTACCTACCTGATATGTTGGTTTGATCATCTGTGCATTTGTGAGTTTGCAAGGAAGTGAATCAGTGTCAACTGTTGTTCTTGGCAAACATGTGATGTTCATCTGATTAGCAAAAATAAAAATGGCAAATGGCCAACCATGAATTTTTAACCAAAGAGCTATACATGTGGAGTCGTGGACAATTCGATTTACAAAGTCCCTACAAACTGTGCATGACAAGTAGGCCCAACCATAAACAATCATGTGCAATTCATGGGGCCATGTCAGTTTTGACAATCTTTCTTAAGGCATTGGAAAAAAAATGTTTCTATGCAAAGCATATTCCTTTCTTATCCAAATCTGCCTCCCGCAACTTCAGGCGATAAAAATGGCATTGGGGAAATAAGAATATGTTACATTATCACACAATTAAGAATCTGAGCTAGAAATTTTAAAAAGAGTGTTTTACACTGAGACACATCAGTACATCACCAATCCTAATTGACCCAATTGGCCTGCTAATCCTAGGCTCCACAACTTATGTAAAGTACTGTATGTCCTAAATATCATGTTATTTAATAACCGTTTCGCTGACAGCGTGCGCTTAGGGGTTTGGAGTTGCACTTCTGGCACAATAGATCTCTAAATTTTAACATAATAACAATACAACAGAAATTTTGTCAGGGTTACAGATCAGTTTTCAGGAAGCTAACTGAATTTCAGTTTCTTACAAAGGCAAGGTAAATTTGCTTTCCTTCTTGAATGAAACATAAAACTTAGCTGTCTGACATTACAGCTCAAAACCAACGAAATGCTTGCTAAATATCTAGCGATTTCCTTACATTATTAGTCACTGAGAAATCAGCCTTTGGTTACAAAGTCTTTGCTCTTAATCATAAGTTAATTACAACATGCAACAACAATTAAGACTGAAGAAAGATGATAAAACAAGTACCACCGAGTTGTTATCCGACTAACCCTTAGTTGCTTATCATCTGTGATATTATATAAAGAATATTGATCGGCCGCGATCTGTTCTGACACCTATGTAGTTGGGCGGCCTTGGGTTCAATTTTCTAGACAACAGTCCAATACTCCAATCTCAATGGAGTAACTGGTGCAGGCTGATAATGCTTGGGTCAACTGTAATGCAAAAAAGTTTTTCAGTATCCATCAAAAGATTGCAGATCTGCACATCTTTGCTAGTAGTTAGATTGTCACTCTTAAAGGAAAAAAGTAATGTCAATGCTGACAATGTGTTTAAGGTTATTTTGCTTGTATCTCAGGAAGTAATTGAGTGTAAACATATCTCTTGATTGCATATTTTTCTAGCGATTGAAAGGGATGCTTTTTTACTTTCCTTTTTTGTTCTTTTCCCTATATCTTCCTATCTCCACAACATTACCCACATTAAAGGTTTTCGAGCAGAATACCTATGCATGACTATACATATGGCTCAATGATTTATATATGTTCTCTTTCGTAGTCGACAAAGCAAGTTCCGAGTTAGAAGTTAGTATTTTTGTGTACCTTCGGAACTTTGTGTGCTCCCTATTTTTCTTGCCCTAGTTTCATGTATAGTTATTGTAATATTATGGTATGTTGACAAAAAAATCTTGAAATCTGAAAGAAAAAACAAGCATAGTTGGATCCAAGTAGAAGCAGAACTAAAAAACATACCATATTCACAGTGTCAATACGCGTCTTTCCTCATGCTCATCTGACACAAACCACTAATCATAGTGTAGTAAATTATTAAATTCAGTCCCATGGTTTAGCATCTTTATCACCTGAAGAGCATCTTCATGGTTTCATACCCTGAAAGGCCATGAAGCAACTCATCGAAGGTTTAGTTGTCCAGTGGGCATCCATACTATATTACTGTGCTACGCTGTGAAAAGGGGGGGAAAAATAGAGTTGAACCAGGTCAGCCCAAGTTTGGTCTGGCCTCGGCCGTGCCCTTTTATAAAATGAATAGGGGAGGGCTCCCCAATCCTAGCCACTCCCTCCCCCTGCTACACCAACGCCCATGCCCTCCCTACCCCGCATGCACCGCACCTCCCCTCACCTACGCCGCACGTCGCCACCCTTGCCCTCTGCGTGCACTGCCACATGTAGCCCCGTCGCCCCTACTGCCGGCGCTGCCATGCCGTGCTGTGCCTCCCTCTGCGCACCGTCTCCCTGTCAGATACTGAAGAACAGAACTTAAAAGTTCAGGCAGTTTTTGGACGGTCCGAAGAGTTAAGTCACAACGGGCGATGAAGATGTATCCTTACCCCTTGAAAGAAGATCAACGGTTTGAAAGCTACTCAGTAATTACAGTTGGCGTAATGGAAATTAGCTGACCATGAACAGTGTTTAGTTGTGGGATTAAACTCTGTTTGCATTTGCTGTAATCTTCTTTTATCCCTAAACTCAATTGTAAGCAACTATATATACTTTTGAGCTAGAATGAGATAGCATCCCAATTGTTATGTCCTAATTCATAGTCTTAGTTGGTAGCGTTCTTCCTATCTTGCGGCGTCCTCTTTCCCATCTCTCGATGTACTCTCAGATTCATCTCTTGGGATCTGACAATATTGGTATCAGAGCCTTTCAATCCTCGGAGGCGATTTGGTAAGGAATTGATCAGGTTGGTGGATTTTGATTCACCATAAAATCCCCTATCGGCTCTTGACCAGGCGGCAGAAGAGATTGGTTGCGGTGAGAGTTCAGGATTTATTCCCTAATAAAATTCCTAACCCGGCAATCGATTGGTGAGACGGATGACAAAGTCGATGGCACGAAATGAATTGATGGCGTTGGAGCTCACCGCTGTGCGACAAGAGGCTAAGGAGGCGAGTAGCAAGGCGGATTTGGTGCAACATCAGGTCAAAGAGCTGCAGAAGCAGATGGTTGGTATGCAATCGCAGATGAACCGCATGGAAGCATTATTGCAAGGTTTGGTGAGTTAATAGATGAGGGCAACCGAGCCAAATCCTGGTGGGGGCATCCCATTTGCAAGAAATGAGGAAGTGTTGAGGGGTGACCAGAACCCAAATCTGGTGCAATCGAATGAACTAGACAGGGAGATGATGAGGAGAGTCAGGGATCTTGGTCAGCTTAACATCAACAGCACTCAAGGGGTCAACCTCATTGGTCAGGGAATGAACTAGACAGCCAAATCCTGGTGGGGGCATCCCATTTGCAAGAAATGAGGAAGTGTTGAGAGGTGACCAGAGCCCAAATCTGGTGCAATCAAATGAACTAGACAGGGAGATGATGAGGAGAGTCAGGGGTCTTGGTCAGCTTAACATCAACAGCACTCAAGGGGTCAACCTCATTGCCACTCCTGAAGGTAATACTAATCCACCTTCCACTGGATATTCTGCAGCACCAGTGCTTTGGGGTAGAAATCCATAGCCATATTTTGCTCCTGTGTTCCCCACTCATAATCACATGAATGCTAGATTTGTTGGACCTTTTGCTCGACAAAGAAATCCTCATCCTAGGAAAACCAAGGACATTACTATGCTAGACAGTGGAACCCTAATCCAAGTAATGAAAGAGTTAACAGTTTCTACAAATCTATTGCTAAGGGACCAAAATTAGACTTCCCAAAATTTGATAGTGTGAGATCTGGACCTGGCCGCATACCTAGGTCCAGCCGGGTTTTTACTCCCCGGGCCACAGGTCCACATGGGCGGAACACAACCAAGCCCACGGAGCAACGGAGCAACAACCTTATAAGTGTTACTGGGCCTTCTCCCCCCAAAAGACTAGTCCAATGGGTGGGGGCTCCCCCACACTTATAAGTTGTGCTTTCTCCTCTTCCACAACCAATGTGGGATTATTCCCAACAATCTCCCCCTCACACATTGGTTGGACACATCTACAACCATGAGGTCCAAGGAGGTGTTAGGCACCTAGGCTCGATACCAAATGTGAGATCTGGACTGCCGCATACCTAGGTCCAGTGGGTTTTACTCCCGGCCACAGTCCACATGGGCGGAACACAACCAAGCCCACGAGCAACGGAGCAACAACCTTATAAGTGTTACTGGGCCTTCTCCCCCCAAAAGACTAGTCCAATGGGTGGGGGCTCCCCCACACTTATAAGTTGTGCTTTCTCCTCTTCCACAACCAATGTGGGATTATTCCCAACAGATAGAAGTGACCCAATGGAATGGATTAGGCAGCGTGAGACTTATTTTGCCATAGCCAATGTTCCTGATGAGGCTAAGTTAGACTTGGCTCAAATTTATATTGTGGGAAGAGCGGATAAATGGTTAAGGAGTAAGGACTCTTACGGGATCCACCACCTTGGCCAGATTTTTGTGCAATGATTTGTGACCGGTTTGCCTAGTATAGTGGATGTGAAGTTCTAGAAAAATTTCATTCAGTGAAGCAAAACAATCTCAGCATTTCAGACTATATGGATAAATTTGAAGAGCTTATGGAAGTTTACAAGAGTGAGAATCCATGGCAGAACAATCTCTTGTTTGTCAAATGTTTTGTGAATGGACTGAGGAGTGATATCAAGCACTATCTCAAGTCATTAAAACCCCAAACATTATGTGAAGCCTATTGGATGGCTAAAGATATGGAAAGGGGGGCAGGAGTGATATCAAAGAAAGGTACCCATACTGTCAACACTAGACAATAGAAAATAGGATATCACACTCCAACATTCAAGAATAGATTTCATGGGGAAATGTTATAGACGTGGGCCTGGGGCCAGTTGGGTTATTATTAGGAATAAGAGATTGGTTTCTATTTGAGTTAGAGATTAGTTTCCTTGTATTAGAGATATAGTTAGAGATATGATTGGAGTTAGATTCATCTGTTAGGGGGAGCCATCTATATAAAGGGGCTGCCGCATGCTATTGTCATTAAGCAGAGTAATAACAAAGTCTCCCTAGTCTATAGTCTCTCCTCCCTCCCTACGCCGACTCCATCCGGCCATCTTCTTGGTGGTGTTTACCCGTTATGAACTAAGGTTCATAACAGATTGGTATCAGAGTAGTCGATCCCTTCCCACGACTTCTGCTACCATGGTTTCTGTGATTCGCCCTACTGCCGAGTCGTTAGCCATGCTAAAAGCTAGCGTCAACGAGATGGCCAGCATCAATAAGAAGATGACGGACAGCTTTCTCAACATACAGGCCATCCTTGAGAGGATGGAGAATCGGTGGAAGGAGCAACAAGAAACAAAGAGCAAGACACAGGATCATCCAACATCAGATCTTCAACAACAAGAAGAAGAACCACGGCCACAGCCTTCACCAGAGCTTCCTCTAACCCTCGGCAGATCGCCAGATCCCGACCACATCGCCGCAACATCTCCTCTGCCGTCTCCGCCCAGCACTTCACCCGCCGTCGCCTGGCGTCTGCTGCCGCCGCCGTCCTCCATGGCCGTCGCTCGGCTGCTCCGCCGCATGGACCGTCGGCGCCCGAGCCATTCCGCTGCTCCGTCAACGGCGCTCGGGCCACCTCGCTAGTGCGCCGCCGCCATCGCCGGGCCACCTCGCCGATCCGCCGTCGTCCGGTCGTGGTCGCCTGCCGTGACGAGCCGCCGTCGGCTGATCCGCCGCCACCCATTGCCGAGTCGTCGCTCCGGCCGCGGTTAGCCTCCGCGCTGGTCCGCCTCCGCCGTCGATCGCCGCCGCGCGCGCCGCCGGCCGCCACCGCTGGAACCGCCGCGATCCGTCGCCGCCGAAGCCGCCACCGCGCGCCGGGCGGCCTCCGCGCGTTCGCGGCCGCTCTGCCGGCTAGGCCGTCGGCGAGAACCGCCGTCGCCGTGGGCCGCCGGAGCGCCGCCGCCGGTCCGCACCGCCGGATCCGCCGCCGCTACTTCAGTCGCCACTTTCGAGTTCGACCGATGCGTTCGGCCCGTGGGAGTTGCGGTCGGTTTTAAAACCGACCGGTTAGGTTAAGTTAGGGCGCAAAAACTGAAAAAACTGAAAAAAAAACTTTTGCAGGTGTTGAAAAAAAGAGGGTATTTTGCAGGCATTCTATTTCCGAAAGCGCTACACTTCGTCTAGCTTTGTTCCGCGTGAATCTGGCCATTCGTCTCCATCCGCTGCAGCACTCCGCCACCGTTCGTTTTCTACATCGGCATCGAAGGTCTTCCATTGACCGCCGTTTAGCAGCTCGAGGACAAGCTGCTTGTCCGGGAGGGGTGTAATGTTATAGACGTGGGCTTGGGGCCAGTTGGGTTATTATTAGGAATAAGAGATTGGTTTCTATTTGAGTTAGAGATTGGTTTCCTTGTATTAGAGATATAGTTAGAGATATGATTGGAGTTAGATTCATCTGTTAGGGGGAGCCATCTATATAAAGGGGCTGCCGCATGCTATTGTCATTAAGCAGAGTAATAACAAAGTCTCCCTAGTCTATAGTATCTCCTCCCTCCCTACGCCGACTCCATCCGGCCATCTTCTTGGTGGTGTTTACCCGTTATGAACTAAGGTTCATAACAGGAAAACAATCTTCAGAAGAAGGATGCAAACACAAAGCCTTTTGTCCCTAAAGTTTGTTAGTACTGTGGTGGTAAGTGGTTCCTGGGACATAAGTGCAAAAAATATCAACATGTTAAGCTCATGGTTTCTGAATCTGATGACACTCCATAGCAGGATTTGGATCCTGAAGAAAACCCATATGAAAATACCAACAGTCCACCTAGTAGTTCTGATCAGGATGAGCAATTGATGCAGATTTCAGCTCATGCAGTCCACGACCTGACTAAGGTTACTACTTATACTCTCATGGTGAATCTTGGAAGAAAAACCGGGGTGGCATTGGTGAATAGCGGAAGCACACATACTTTTATGGATTTGAGGTTTGCTACCAAGGTGTCTTGTAAGATTCATAGCAATCCATTGCAAATAGTGACAGTGGCTGGAGGAGGAACAATCTTGACTAAATCCCATATACCAAAGGCTGAGTATGGCATTAGTGGTGAGAAATTCTGTAATCTGTAGTTCATTCAAGATTCTCCAATTGAAAGGCTACGATATTGTCTTGGATGTGATTGGATCTATCAACATAGCCCCATCTGTTTGGATTTAAAGGCAAGAAGATTAACCATTAGGAAAGATGGGAAGACTAAGGTGACATTTGGTGGCCACACCCAGATTGACACTTTACCTTCAATAGACACTGAAGCAGTGGTCGTCACAAAAGGGAATTTCAGGCTTTGTAATTGAATTACAGTCCATAAGAGAAAAGGAAGGAGAGGTCAAGGTTAAGCCATCTTTCCAACCCCTCATTGAATCTTATCAAAATATTTTTAAGGAGCCACAAGGGCTACCCTCTGTGAGGAGCTGTGACCATACTTAAAGAGAGAGGGGACGCTGGGAGTTGATTCACCTCATGAGGGTTGCCAATGGTGGACGTAGATGGCTAGCGGTGAGGTTTAGGTGGTGCTGATCTTGGCTTCGGTGAAGTCGCGGTTCCAGTAGTGTTCCTTAGCAACGAAGGGGTGGACAAGGTCAATGGCAACTCAAGGAAGCTCCTAGAGATGATGGAGAAGCCCGGTGGTGGATGCTTCATCAGAGACTCCTCGAGCTCTAAGAAGATAGGCACGCGGTGCAAAGGGGCTAGAGCCCACAGGAGAGGAGAGGGAGATGGGGGGAATCGGATTCTCTACTGTAGAGTGAATTCGCGAATCTCAGCCGTTCGATCGGGAAAGGAGCGGATCAGATCAGTTTGCTACTGATAAATTTCTGTAGCTACAGAAAATTCATGTAGCAAAATTGATCCGTCCGCTCTTTCTCGACGGCGGCCGAGATTCGCGATTCACTCTACGATCAGCCGTCTGTGATGGAGAGAATCTCATTTCGAGATGGGGAAGCTATGGAATGGAGAGATGTGGTCCTGAGGGGGCCTTTTATAGGGGCTGAGAGGGACACCAGATGGGTGTGGTGGGGCAAATGTTCATCAGGGGTGGCGGCAGCGCAAGTATGGTGTAAAGGCCGGTCAATGTGGTTTGATTAGGGTTCTTCAGTAGCATCAATTGCACACAAAACGGATGAAGAAACGACAGACTTGAAGATCTCTCAGGCACGACATCGACTGGAGAAAGGTAACACAGCTGACAGGTGGGGCCAGCGTGCTAGTAAGAGGGAGAGGAAATGTGAGGCGGGGTGGGTGTGTGGTGATGGGCCAAGTGGGCTGCGCAGGAGAAAAGAAAGAAAAAGAAGAGAGAGTTGGCCGGGCTAGAAAAATAAAGGAAGGGTTGGGCCGGGGAAAGGAGTTCATCCCAAAAAGGAGATTGGGGAGTTTAAATTATTTTTGAATTTTGGTAAATTTAGGAAATACAAATGACCTCATAAAAATAACAAATAAGGCTAAAAAATTAGAAAAATTCGTTTGAACATAATAAAATATTTCTAACTTAAAGTTGGTACTTATTTTTGCACAATAGTTTAGCATCCTTTGGTGGTAGGGTCAGCAAATAGGGTGGTGCTTCGGCATCATAACTCCTTGATCTGAGAGAGGTTGTGGTCAAAAAGGGCAGGCGAAGCTTGTCGGTCGTGAGAGGGAAGGTAAGGCGGTGGCGGCTACTTGCTCCAGCAGTCGTGGTGCACTTGCCAGTGATAGGATGGGCAATTAAAAGTGTGTCAGGGTGAGGCAAACGAGGTACAACTGGCTGACTCAAAGGTGGCGTCGGTGAACCAGGTGGTGGTGAGATGAACTAGGAGAGGCGGCGGTCAATTCCAATTTGAAAACTTCGCTGGCTATCAGGGCGGGACTGGCGAAGTGTACGGGCTTTGATGGGGTGGCAGGGGTGTGGCAGCTGCGGGCGAAGTCACGGCAGTGGCGAATGAGCAGCATCCAGGTGAGTGGTGACATTTGCCAGTTTATGAATCGTGTTGTCTCTCCGTGATGTGCTCAAATGGATGGCGTGAATGCTGTGGTGGGCAAAAGGAGGTTTGAATGGTGGGGATAACCAAATAAAACCAAAACTAGAAGCAATTCAAATGTGTTTTGAAATTTTGAGGTCGTTTCACCCCATGGCTCCCTCACTGTGCGAGATTGTTGCTTAGGCTTCTGCCATATCTCTCAAGGGAGGGGGCGGCGCTGAGCGGGAGCCAGGGTGGCGCAACGTGCGAGAGGGGGTGGCATGTGAGTCTGCGAGCTGAGACTGAGGGTTTGGCTTCTTTCCATGAGGCAGCGAATGGCGTGTGACCTGCAGGCTTCTTTCCGCGAGTGAGGGCGAGCAACGAGTCAGTGGACCAACTATTTTTGTGTCATTTCAACTGAGGCCCAAGAAGAATATCAAAAACTAAAGCTTGAGTTATCAATGAATACAAAATGAAGCGGATCAAGATATTATCATCTTATTTTTCAACACAAGCATAATCTCACCAATCCTTTAAAGCTATAAAAACACCACAAACAGGAGCTAGTAACACACATCAAAACATTCCTTATGTTGTACTTAGCCCGGATGACATTGTTGCTGATCCTGGGCTTCGGAAACTAGTTGCTGATCCTAGGCTTCGAAAACCAATTGAGAATTTGGATATGGATATCATAAATGCTGCTAGAAGAGAGTAACTACAAATGGATTCATGCCAACCAATTGATCATAAATTTCCACATAAAGAGTATAGAAACTAGAGGAGGAGCTTTCAGCTATCATGGTTCGAAATGTATAATTAGTTGGAATATAGTGCTGCTAAACATGCATCCTTTTATTTTTATTGTTTCCTCTTTAAGCAGCCTAGAGTTGAGAACTATCGTATTGAATCATTCACATGGGTAAAATTTGCTAATTAGAATAATGCAATTAAAAGTTTTGATGAATATATTTGTAAAATCTGTACTTATCAAAATAAATCAAGAAAACATTGCAAGGCTTTCAAAAATCAAAGGCAGTGTGTGGATTATGTGATGGATGTTGCCACCAAGAAGGATGGGGAAGAATATAGATCACATCTTACTATTATGCTATGTTTTGCAAAATTTCTTCTATTACAAGTCTTGCTTTTTGTGGATATGATGAATCTTCTAGCTCAAACAATAGGGAGAACTTCCTAGAAATGGTGAAATGATATAAAAGAAGAGGATGAAAAGACTACAAAACTGCTTGACAATGCTCATACTAACCACTTAATGACTTCTCCACAAATACAAAATAGTTGTGCAAAGCTTGTGCAAAAGCGACCACCAAAACCATTATTGATGATATTAGGAGTAAATAGTTTGCCGTATTTATTGACGAGGCCCATGATACATCTATCAAAGAGCAAATAGCTGTAATTTTAAGGTTTTGCTATGTTTTCATGTTTTAGCGTTAAACTCAAAGTTTCACATCAATGATGTATTTGTGATATACTTTTGTTATATCGTGGTATGAGTATAAATTAACATTAGTTGTTACAGTTTAGCTCAGGACGTAGCCAAATCCAGTTGTTAGAGTTTAACTCAGAAAATAGCCAAATCCTAACTCTGCCATTGTAGGTGACAGAATGCTCCTTGTGGCTGGAGCATTGAAGCGGCAGCCAAATCCTAAGGGCATGTTTGGGAGAACTCCACCAGCTCCAGATCCACGAAAAACAGCTCCACTCCACGAAATTTTACCCAAACGCTCCAGCTCCGCGAAATCTAGATCCACCAAAATCCTGGATCTGAGAGCCAGATCCATGGATTTCATAGAGCTCCTTAAGGGGTGCTCCACCGTGAAGTTGGGTGGTAATTACCCACCAATGCCACTGGTTACACACCCCATCCCACCAAAAGTGGTCATTCCCACTAAAACCTCAATTTCGTGGATCTGGAGCTGCTGTACAAGCCAAACACTCCATGGTGGGATAAAAAATTACGGTGGAGCTGCTCTATGGTGGAGCTGCTGCTCCAGATCCACGTTTTCAGTGGTGGAGCTCTCCCAAACAAGCCCTAACTCTGCCATTATAGGTGACAGAATGCTCCCTGTGGCTGGAGCATTGAAGCGGCATGTGTGAGGTGTAGCGTGCTTTCATTGAATGCCTGGGAGGTTTGGGTTAAGGTTAGGCATGCGTCGCTTGGGATTTAGAGCAAACTCCGAGCACATCCTAGAGCAGATTTTGGTTCGAGAAATGTATCACGTCTCCATCGAGAGAGCTCTCAATGCAACGAGACGTGATTTATGAAGGCTGCTTTCAATGTAGGCACCTCAATATAACGTAATTTCATTTGCTACTGTCAGTTACTGAGTATTTTCGACCCACAGCAAACGGTACCGGCAAACAGTGCCAGACTGCCCGAGAGAGAACAATCAAAGGAGCAGACAGTTCCAGTCTCAGATCCACTGACAAGCTGACAACAAACACTTGACATGCACAAGAACAAAAATAATGCAGGAAGTAAGATCACCCAACTTTTTCCCCCGAGGAACAAGTCGCAAGCATTCATCCCATAAACCAATTACTGTGGTAAATTAGCATGCAAACTACCTCTAGGATCCCATCTTCGAATTACTTTCCAAATATAAAACGTATTAAACCATTTGAAAAACAAAGTCTTGTAATCCAACCAAAGCTTTTTAAGCTGCCCAATGATCTCTTTACAGTCTAATAATTCTGAATTATAGATAGCACCAGCTACCCAATGAATCTTCAACAGAAGTGAATTAACCTTAATACCTTCCAATCAATCCGCATTGTCTAAAACAAAACTATCAAATGCATGCACATCAACAAAGAAAACCAAAAAAATACTCACCGCCATCCCCAACAGTAACACTAAACTCATTACAAGGTTCCAAAAACATAGTCATGACAGTGCCTCCACTGTAAGCCAAAATTACCAGAAACCAATTGCGGACAGAGCTAGTACAAAACTAAAATCCTAGATATGCGCACCCAAATAGAATGATGTAGCTGATGGCATGGATAGTCGTAAGATACTGTAAAAAATAACATACATTAAATTTTTACAAATTGGGAAGCAAGTCTTGTACAATTCCAAGAAATATTTATGCCAAACATTATAATTCTGGATAACATGGAACACAATTATATGAAGAATGGTTCTCAAGCAAAAGGCATGAGTTCCATAATTCATTTTGTTTGGTTTGCTATCAAGGACCCAAATCTACCCTGAACATACCCACATTCCCAACAACACAATATGGTTAAACTACAGGCTAACACTAAGTCCATATAAGCACTGACTGTGCCACGGTAATTAGACACCAACAATTGATAGAGCAAACACATAATCTAATCATAGCTATACTTTGATGCACACAATGTACAAGAGAACCACATCATAGTACCAAATGAACAGTCGCGCAGCTAGAACACACTATAATCGCACCAAGAAGCAATCCGATGAACTGAAGGCTTCTAAACACCTATAAACAAAACAGACCACCATCATTCTATCACAAAACAGAAATAATCGAAGAACCATCAACATGGAAACACATCCATGGCTAGTAACATCACAACCACCTGCAAGAAAGAATTAACACCAACCCTGCACACCTATCTATGTCATAGAACCATTTGCAATTGCCCCGGTGATCACATCAACATCAGAGCAACGCAAGAACGAATTAAACCAACATTATCACGTCATACTCTACTCTTAACAGATCCATGACAGCAATAAGAGCAAAAATATATCACCAAAATGATGGCATATGAAACCAAAATTAAACTCGCATCGCCTCAACTCAGTAACAGGCGTTCCAACATCCAAGAAACTACTACTTATGGTTTTCAATTTTAAAGACAGACAAGACACATATCTAAAATAGATGTAACCAACAGCTCAGTTCTTGATAGGTAGGTGTAGATAGGTAACGCAACTAAGCAAGCGAAGCAGCCACCTTTCCTTAAGCCTTCTGGTTATAGACGTAGGTGAGACCGCACTTGCCGCAGTAGTGGCGGTCGAAATGGTTGGCCATGAAGGTCCCGGCGCCGCACTCGCCGTTGGGGCACTCCTTCCTGAGCCTGGTGACCTTGCCGGTGGTGTCGTCCACCTTGTAGAACTGGAGCACGGCGAGCTTCACCTTCTTGTGCTTGTGCTTTTGCTTCTTGGGCTTGGTGTACGTCTTCTTCTTGCGCTTCTTGGCGCCGCCCCTGAGGCGGAGCACCAGGTGCAGCGTCGACTCCTTCTGGATGTTGTAATCGGCGAGGGTGCGGCCGTCCTCGAGCTGCTTGCCGGCAAAGATGAGGCGCTGCTGGTCCGGGGGGATGCCCTCCTTGTCCTGGATCTTGGCCTTCACGTTGTCGATGGTGTCCGAGGACTCCACCTCCAGCGTGATGGTCTTGCCCGTCAGGGTCTTCACGAAGATCTGCATCTTGGCGGCGGCAGGGGTGGGGGTCGCCTCCGCGGCTGCGGCGGCGACAGCGGCGGCGGTGTAGGGTTTGACTGGGGTGCAGGGATGGAGGCTAGGGTTTGGGGCGCGAGAGTGGAGTTTGGCTTTATAGATGCGGAAGAGGGGTGTGGTCTGTTGGATCTAGGGGTTTCGGATCGGACGGCTGGAGTTCGTGTGGACTTGAGGTGTGTTGGGCTGGGCTTAGGTAAATATTTCTGCTCGTGAAAGTGCTCGCTTGACCCATGACTCATTCGGTTTTGGCTTTCCGCTTTCTTGCGTTAAAAGCGCACAGCAACATTTTCTGCTTTCGCTAGTCTTCAAGCGCAAGACGTTTGTTCGGTATCGGAGAACAATGGTTTTTGCATATTCGACTTATGAAAGGGTGTTCACTCCCCTATTATTTTCCCGTTTATGTAAAGTCGGTTCATGCTGCAAGTTTGCAACTAATATTGTACGTTGATTTAATGTGCATGAGTAGCGAGTATAGATTTTGCAGTCACTCGACCAGGAAAAGTTATGGAAAGCAGTGCTTTCAAGGGTTTTTGCTTTGCATCACAACTCAAATTAACTTAACAGGATGCAGAATGTGCCCCGGTTCTATGTACATTCAGACTGCAAGTCACACACAAATCAGTGTCTCACAAGAGCTACGCATCAAGATCATCATGAGATATATGCCTTGACGAGGTCCGAGAATTTGCAAACGTCCCCTGTCCTGGGGCATGTGATCGTGTTATCATTCTTCTTGGCCATCTCATCAAGGGCCTGAGGTACAGCACACAAGCAACAAATTCTAAGTTCACTATGAATGTTTGAATGGAGAGATTAGCTACAGCTGCTCAGTTCAGCGTGTACCTTGGTGCTATACACATAGCCATTCGGCAGAACGAGTGGTGGGTTCTCTGTGTCCATGAGCTCCTTGGTTATGTAGCAGACGAGCTTCGAGTGGTGCTGCTTTGAGAATGGCAATGGCTCGGCCAGTTTCCGGAAGCCGTCCAGCGATAAGGGGTCTTCTTTGGGGCAGTTACCCTCAAAGCAGAATCTTTACAAGGTCAAGGAGGAAACAAACAAGAGACTGTAATTAACAACGCTAGCAATTTATATTGAAATGGTGGTAAAAGTGAAGAGAAAAGTATTGATCATGCAGAGGATACGGAGTCTTGAGAGCTGTCAGGCCAGCTTGCAGGTAGATGTTCAGCAAAGGCTCTAGTGTCATGCCATACAGTTTGTAGAATTCTTGCTTAAACTGATCCACAAGACAGTCCCACTGGCTTTGCTCAAACAAGACCTGCGAGTAAAACACATGGTGTCACCCAGGTACAAAAACCTTTATACTGTAGCTCCAGTGCTCCACCAGGAGTTGATCCCAAATTTATGACGATCACCCCAGTCATGTATATATACTCCAAGATCCATGCTTAAGCAATCTAACTCCAATTGCTATCAGGTTTGTGATGCAATGACATAACAAAAACCAAGAAAACATAGACAGCGCTGCTAACCTTGTAAGGAGCACAGCTTGTACTGCTTCTAAAAACCAATGTTGCTGTAACACGCTGCAATTCTTTCATGTGTGTAGCCCCCCAGGGAGCAAGGTATTTCCGAGCATACACTATAGCCTGAATGAAGTTCTTAGCCTTGACTAGTTCCACAAACTCTTGAAGCCTCAGTAAAAACTCGAGCTTACTCTGCAGGGCAAATAACAGAAGACATTAATGTCCTAGAACAAAAGAAAGTACTAAGATAAAGAAGGTAATACATGCCACTCAGAAGCTAGCAAAATCTTTTGTTTTGTTTCTTCGGAAAATGATAACAGGAAACATCGTACACTGATTCTTACTCATCGATATACCATGCACTCTCCTCATAATATTTTCCCCTATTTCTTTTAGATTTAGATGCTCTCTAGCAGAAAGAGTAGTAGAACAAATCACCTCCAATATAGAAGATAATGGCAAAAAAATCGCAGCATTCGTGCCACAAGTTATTATAAATGTTGAAACCGGTCATCCCATTATCAAGCGATTAAGAAGTTACAAATATGAAGGATAGTTTTTTAAAAAAAACCGGGAAAGATGAAGGATTTCAACAAGCAAACCCACGTGATTCATGATTGATGAGCTATCAGTCAGAGATCAATGCAGGCACCGCATTCACCTGTGTTTTACCATATGCAACGATGCATTATTCCATCTCACCACTATGCCGATGGAAGAATATCAATAATGAAATAGCACAAAGTGAAACAAACCTTTGATTTCTTTAACCGAGACTTGTTTTCTGCACACCAAGCTAAAGCAGGAGCAATTTCCTTATTCTGAAGAGAATAAATTACTCTTTTTGCATCTAGGAAGACATCAATATCAACGAGGTCCTGCATATCAACAGTTGAATGGTTAGGTTAGGTTCCAAAACGTATCCATGACTGCAGATAAAGGACATAGGTACTAAAAAGTCTTGGTTCCAGCATTATTTGATAGATAACCACTCTCATTATCATTATAGCAAAAGACATTTAGATACTGGTGGAAAGCAACTATTACTTTCATATTTAAAAATGATGTAACAGTTTGTTATTTACACAATAGAACCAAAAGCACAATGCAACATGAGCTACTGGCAAATAATCAGCACAATGCAACAAATTGGGCTACTGGAAAATAATCACATATAGTTGGACATCACAATAATAATGCTAAGTGCAAAAGGAAGAGAAATTAACTATGTCATCTCCATTACACAGATATAGTTTGATATAAGTGAACCAAGATAACTCTAGTAAAACATTTCAAACAAAGGAAGGCAGAGGAAAACTAGACACCAGGATGTAACAGGGCAGCATAAATAAACATAACCCAATCACACAGTTTTCCAATAAGAAAGGCTTTGCAATCTTCCAATAAGAAAGCCTTTGCAAGCCTATGGTGAAATCAGGAATTAATAAAATCTCCTTATTCGGCAGGTGGGAAGCATGCGTAATACGTAGAAGATCAAAACTCAACTGGGTTGATTCATACAGCTAAACCAGATCAGTCAAATACAGAATGACGGCACTAGTTGAAGGATCACACATGAAAAGGAGTTGACCAGGA
The DNA here is from genome assembly GCA_036346575.1 of Dendrocalamus sinicus. Classification (NCBI taxonomy): domain Eukaryota; kingdom Viridiplantae; phylum Streptophyta; class Magnoliopsida; order Poales; family Poaceae; genus Dendrocalamus; species Dendrocalamus sinicus. The sequence continues at coordinate 3,814,667 of CM070653.1, read as the reverse complement.
ATATATTATCAGATTCAGACTCTGAAATTTTATATGTAGTTTTAACTGATATATCGTCTTTGCAACAGTACCTACGTAACTTCAACTATCTTGATAGATCACTTCAGTACCAAGCATTCTACGCCTCGTTAAATGCCAGTTCAAAATTATATGCCAGCCACAGCCTAATATCTTCCTACCTGCTGCTGCTAAATTAGATTTATATTCTTCCAAAGCTCTAACATATGTCCTCTTGATTCATAGTTCTTGCAGTAACCTCCTCAAGCCAACCTTGTGTTTTTCTTGCTAAAACAGATATTCACACATATCGAATGTTCTTTCTCGCCGCCAGGTTATGTTCACTGCCCTTTGTACCTGAACCGTATCTGCTACTTTTTACAGTCTCTAGTGCCCTTCGTGCCCACCATTCTTATACCTGTATGCCGGAAGTCTCAGCGAGCTTGGTGGCGGTGTCGTAGTAGGACATACGCAGCATGTAATCAACCAGGATCCGCTTCAGCCGCATCTCCTCCCACTCGCCGTCGTCGCCGGCGCTGGCGGCCGCCAGCCGGTCCAACCGCGCCCGGCACCTCTGTACCTGCAGTTCCTCCGCCCGCGCGCCCTCCTCCATCTGAAAGACATCATCAGGAATCAATTCATCTGCAAGGAAACATAAGATACGATTTTTCCAGTAGTATCCAGAAACAAGAACCAATGATTCAACAAGTCGGGGTCTTTTCTAAGGCAAGCATCTCGGCGAGAGATTGGGGGATGTGTGGGGATTGGGGGGCGGGGGCAGTGCCTTGCGCTTGAGGCCGTGGAGGCGGGAGACGAGGGAGGTGAGGTGGTCGACGGCGGCGGCTCCGTTGTCCCCGGGGGCGGCTGCGGCTGAGGAGGCGGAGGAGAGGACGGCGGCGATCTCCTTCTCGGCGAGGCGGTGCTTGTCGCGGGTGGTGGACTTGAGCGCCTCCAGGGGCACGCGCACCAGCTGGTGCTCCAGCCGCACCGACTCCGCCGCGCGCGTCTGCCGCCCCGCAGCGGACGACGGCGCCGGCGATGGCGTGTCGATGGCCATCTCCATCTTTTTGCCCCTCTTGTTGGGTCTCGCACAGAAGAGAGAGAGAGAGAGGAGTCGTGTGGATTGTTACAGAAAAAAGGGAAGACAAGAGAGTTTTTTTGCTATTATAGTACTCCCTAAGTATGACTTCGACAAAACGGTATTCACGTTATGAACTTCTCTAAAATGATACATGTTTTGTGTACTCCTCTCTTTAATAGTATTCCCAGGGATTTGAACTCAAATTATTTTGATTTTCGAATTTTATCTTCTCTAAATGACTAAACTACACTTCCTAAATTTGTTTAGACCTAATCCTTTTCTTTTCTTCCCACACGACACAAGCGCATCACTTTTCCTCTGGCGGCGACGCACGAACCACGCACGCAGGTGACGCGCTCGCCCGCGGCGCTCGCTCATGGCGCCACGCCCACACGGCAGGCAACGATCTTGCGGCAAACCTCGATCACCTTTGTGCGTGATCACCCTGCCGCGCGAGGTCTGCCGCAAGATCGTTGCCTGCCGTGTGGGCGTGCGCCGCAAGCGAGCGCGTCGCCTGCGTGCGTAGTTCGTGCGCCGCCACCGCCAGAGGAAAAGTGATGCGCCTATACTGTGTCGTGTGGGAAGAAAAGAAAAAGGATTAGGTCTAAACAAATTTAGGAAGGGTGGTTTAGTCATTTAGAGAAGATAAAATTCGAAAATCAAAATAATTTGAGTTCAAATCCCTGGGAATACTATTATAGAGAGGAGTACATGAAATAGGTATCGTTTTAGAGAAGCCCACGATGTGGATACCATTTTGTCGAAGCCATACTTAGGGAGTACTATAATACCAAAAAACTCAAGACAAGAAGATGAGAGGATGTTTTGTGGAAATACTCTATTTTACTGACTGAACCTAAGGGCATGTTTTTTACGGTTTTTAAAAACAGTTTTTAATTTTTGCTATAGTACCTAACTTTCAAACAGAATATTTTCTCTAGACAGGATCTACAAGTTAATTGTAGTACACGTTAAAAGCCCAACATCTGTATCAACTAAAATCACAAACGAGTATCTCTCTCCGCAAGCTCTATCGCAAACAGCCAAAATTCAAAAATTTCAGCCAAAAGCCATAAGCCGCAGCCATATCTAAGAGGCCCTAAATAGAGAGATGGCTTTGTTTTGGCCATAATTATTGCAGGTCTAGCACTTGTACTCCTATTTGTTTTCTCATAAATAAAGCAAAAAATTATTTTATGAACTCATATTAAGTAAAATAAATTCTGGCATGGTATGTGCTGTAACTGTAAACACAAGAATATGATTGCACATCTATAGACTATAGGATTGGTCAGATTTGCACTTTGGCTACTTCAGGTTTGGAAAATGAGATTGGGAAAGCTTATGGTACACATTGGTGTTGCTTAAAGGCTAGAATATTATCTCCACATGTTGAAGGCATAGAATTAGAATTTAGAGAGAACTAAAAAAAGCAAATCATTCTGAATTGGAAATAAAGTTTATATAACATCTCGAACTTTGCTTGAAAGTCCATCAAACACTCTGCACTATAAAATTAGACATTTGACACCCCAAATTTGGCAATCCGACTCAAATAACACCTTGACCTGGCTTCGCATAGTGATATTACCGCGTGACCTAATGAATAGGTGATTTTGCCATGTAGGATAATACGCTGATCAAATTGGGTCAATGATATGTGGGCCCACAAGGGCTTCTCCCCACCGAGCTCCCAGCCATACTTCCATGATGACTGCCCTTTGTAGTTCCCTGCCTCTGATACAATCTGGAAGAGAAGGTTTTGTGAGTTCCATCTGTCATTCATCTAAACTTGATCAGCGTGTCATTCTACGTGGCAAGACCACCCACTCATCGCGCCACGTGGGCAATACCACCATCCAAAACCGGGTCAGAGTATTATTTGAACTAGATCGTAAAATTCGAGAGCCAAATGTCCAATTTCATAGTTCAGTGTACTGGACAGACTTTCGAGTATAGTTCAAAGTGCTATATGGATTTTTTTTCCTTCTGAATTCAGAGTGTATAAAAAATTCCCAAGCAAAATCATTCTGTTATGAGTAGAATAGTTCAATTCCCTTGGTTTTGCCTTATTCTAGAAAGGGCTAGTTTTGGCATTTGTGAATACTGTTAGAGTTAGTAATCTTGTTTTCAGTTTGGTGATCGTGGTGTGTATAAGTTAGTGCTTCTATATAATAGAGTTATAGATCCCCGTCCTGTCCCGCACCAACCCAAGGCGCTCTGCCTCAACCCAGGGTGGGTGGATGTGGGTTAGAGGTTCCCTACTCCACCTCAGTCACATAAATATTATTTATTTCTGTATCAATTAATATTAGTCTACAAGCTATAATAATACAATATTAAATAGTATTTGTTATTTCAAAGTACTTGTTACCATTGTTACATGTTGGTCTTTAAATATCAATGGTTTATGATTATATATCAATCAAGTTTAGTAAATAATATCATCCTTACTTTTTAAAATACATGAAACTATAATATAATATTAACCAGTATAACCATTCGTCCTTATCACCACCTACAGCAAAAACGTGCATAAAACCAATGTAGTAGTACCATTTCTTCTCTCTGTCCATGCACCATGCATCCACATCTATACATTTGTCATTCACACAGCTTCGATTAGTCGAAAAGAAAAGGACGTTGCCCGATCCTAGGTACAAGACGTGCAAAACTAAATAAATCTACACCATTTTTGGCCATCAATTAAACTGATCCAAACAGATGACCACATGCCTAGGTATGAACATGGGAACCGGTAAAACCCCGACCCGCCCGTGTTAAAAGCAAATAGGCACCACTGCCAGTCTTGCAGACATGTCGGGCCCACGTACAGGTCAAAGTGCACACGGGCAGGGGCGGATCCACACCCCGGGCAGGGTAGGCTTCAGCCCGGGGTGTGGAAACATATCTAGTGTACAACCCGGGTAAATTCAGTCTAGTCTAGGTAATATTTTCATAGTCCAACCTAAATAGCCTAAATCATTTCACCACTGAGCCCGGGGTATAACTAAATCCTGGCCCCGCCACTGCACACGGGCCAAGCCTTCCTCTGTAGGATGATACGCTGACCAAATTGGGTGAATGATATGTGGGCCCACAAGGGCTTCTCCCCGCCGAGCTCTCAGCCATACTTCCATGATGACTGCCCTCTATAGTTCCCTCCCTCTGATACAATCTGGGAGAGAAGGTTTTGTGAGTTCCATCTGTCATTCATCTAAACTTGATCAGCGTGTTATTCTACGTGGCAAAACCACCCACTCATCGTGCCACGTGGGCAATACCACCATCCGAAACCGGGTCAGAGTGTTATTTGAATTAAATCATAAAATTCGAGAGCCAAATGTCCAATTTCATAGTTCGGTGTACTGGACAGACTTTCAAGTAAGTTCAAAGTGTTATATGGACTTTTTTCCTTCTGAATTCATAGTGTATAAAAAAATTCCCAAGCAAAATCATCCTGCTATGAATAGAATAGTTCAATTCCATTGGTTTTGCCTTGTTCTAGAAAGGGCTCGTTTTGGCATTTGTGAATACTATTAGAGTTAGTAATCCTGTTTTCAGTTTGGTGGTCATGGTGTGTATGAGTTAGTGCTTCTATATAATAGAGTTAGAGTTAGCATTAACTTTGGCTGTTACAATTGCTGGAATTGATTTGAATGACTTACTAAATGGGTACCATCTCTTATGGAGTTGGAAATTTCCACTTTAGCACGTTATGGTTTGGTTTTGTGTTGAGTTCCTTCCTAAATCATGTGGTTGACCTTGGGGTTCTTGCTGATGTTAACATGCTTGAATTGTTCTTGACCAGAAGATGGCAGATTTGAGTCCACCAAGTCACTTTTCAAAAGTTGCACACCAATGGATGCACAAGAACAAGGGTAAATGTATCTTTTATATGAACATGATTAGAAAGCCATATTGCCACTAGCATATTGTTGATTATCTTATGAAAACTTATAGGATGATTAATAAAAAAGTAGAAGCAATTATTTTGAAACGTAAGTCTGCAACTGGTTTCATGATTTACCATGATGGGGACACTGCTTACCTATTAACCTGCTGTCATTTGCTTGAGGAGTTCTACTTAGACCAGATTGAGCTCACAGAATAGCAAATTCGGTGGTTCAGTTTTTGGGTTCTTTGTGACATAATGAGTACCATATGGTGACCTGTTATCCTACTCTCTACAAGCTTGAGAATGACCCAAGGAACTATACTTTAGCAAATGTCGTGAAATTTAACCACACCAAAGATTTGTTATTTCTTCAAGTCAACATGGCTAATGTTTATACTAATCAGCATCTCATCCGATGTTTACTATCTCATCATCCACTGAAGCTTGCTAGGTATGTACCTTCTCAACTGGATGATGTGGTGATGATTTCATGGCCACCTTACCTGTGTGATAGTTGCCTCTGGAGAGGTTTCTAATCTATCTCGGAGCTACAATCAACTAACCAGGATGAAAACTACAAGCTACCACATGAATATGATGGAGTTAAATATCATCCGTGATGATGGAAGCTCTAGTTCACCAATATTGAATAACCATGGGTATGTGGTTGCACTATATCATGGGCACATGCATGGAAAGGGATATGTTGTCAGTTTAGCTGACATTGACCATTTCTTGGGAAGGGATATAGCTTCTGCTAGCTAGTGAAAGGTAATATAAGATCAACCGCCTTGCTCATTTTGTTAAATACTTTGGTTGACTATGTTGTATATAGCATGCTTGAATTATTCTTGACCAGAAGATGGCAGATTTGAGTGCACCAAGTCGCTTTTCAAAAGTTGCACACCAATGGGTGCACAAGAACAAGCGTGAATCTATCTTTTATATGAACATTATTAGAAGGCCACACTGCCATGAGCAAATTGTTGACTATCTATAATAAATCCAAGAAATCTGGAAAAATCCCCAAATAGTGTTTTCTTTCCTTTTCTCTTAGATTTAAATATTCCAAGAGCTCGTTCTACCTTCGAGTGACTCCGTTCTTTTTCCTAAATTCATCTAAAATCTTAATCTACCCATTTCTACACTATTTTTTGAATTTATTTGAATTTTATTTAAATTTGGCTATTTTCACGCCTAGAACTGGATGTCCACGAACTTCACAAGGACACCACTCATCAATCGTGCGAGTAAGGCAAGTTACACACCTAACCATGTTGATCCCAGTTTACAAATAAAATTATGTTGTTTTAAATTATCCCACATGCATATGTTTTATTCAATGTATTTAAATTTCAGGATAGTTGAATACCTACTTATTACGACCGCGTTTGATATTGCAATCCTTACACCTTGGACACATTAGTTAAAAATCCACTAGTTGGTACATTAATATTATATTGACTAGTAAATTTTGTAGTAAAAGCTTAACCATGCTTAGACTCGAACCTAGGTGATTTAAAGAAGAATTCCACTTTTGATACTAAAATTTTATAAATGAAACCTTGACAATGGAGTGCCATGGAATTTCTGCTATAACTTGTCAAAACAAAAATGAAAAGTGGTTTAGATTTGGGCAAGTAGTTGTCTGGTGGGTACGAATTGAGAACGAGGCTTGGGTTCGTGGTTTGCCTCGTCTAAGTCAATTAGGACCAATCTATAAGCTACTACCACAAAACCATTTCATATTACCACAAGTGACATAGCACAAGCGTTGGAGGAACCTCTCCAACGTGCTAATGGGTAGAAACAGCATAAAGTGTTGAAGGAACAACTTCAATGTGCTGAAATAGATATTGTTCTAGAGATGAATGTAAGCCAAAAGGTGACAATTCAAATCCACGGATGGCAAAAGCTTAATCCGAAGCCCTTGGGATACAATATCTACAAGAACATAAAAAGTTCTATTCATAGGTAGAAGGCACACCATGGGTGTGTTGTTGTTACAAAACTAGAGGCTCTCACCTCTATTTATAGGCTAGGAGAAGCCTTTTACAACTCATTGACAACTTCTAAACAACTAGATAACAACTTAACTACAACTAATTAACAAACCAAATACAATCCATACTTGACAACTTATTGACACCTAATCTATAGGCTGATATTATCAATGACATCACCATTCTTAATAACTAAGTATTCTAGAAATATGTAGTAGTAAGAAGAACTTAGTAGTAAAGGCCATATTTGCTTCTATCTCTTGAAATGCCTAAAAATTGCTTCTATCTCTTGAAATATCTAGATATCTCTTGAAATATCTAGAAATCATTTTTTTCTTTTTTATAGTAGATGAATCAAAAATGGTCTTTGGGTCATAAAGGTTCATGAATTAGTCAAGGATATACGATGTCTCTCATCAACAAGTCTGGTGTGGGACAGACATGGCTAACTAATTTATGAGTTCTAACCTTGGTTTCACCAATAGGCTGAATGTGGGTGTGATGGGGCCACTAGTAACTCACACGGCACAAGAGGGGGCCCCAACTTAGTGGATTTTGTATTGTGGTGAAACCTTAGTGGGCACGACCAGGTTGAGGATTACTTATTGTAAAAGTTTTGTGATAATTACTTAGTCATACACCTAAGGAAGCATGTTATGCTCGACAATATAAGTAATTATCTCTTGTGAGTAAAGGTGTACAATTTCTACAGAGTGTAAAACTATCCTGGATAGGTGTGCCCACGGTTATGGGTAAGTTGAGTAAAGTTTTTTTTTTGCATATTAGACTTTGGATTTTAAAATGATTTATAAAAATAGTTTAAGGATGGATGGAATCCATGTGGAAAAATTTAGGTTTGGAGCCCATGTTTAAGTCGGTATCAGGTTGGAGCCCATACTAGCTTCTTTGTTTCTTTTTAAACTTTAGTTTTTGATTTAATTGTATTCAAATTATGCTTTTATATCTATTTGTTGTATTTAAATGTCAATTATTGCTTTACGCTCAATTAACCCTATTATCCCTACATTTGTTATTGCCTTACATTAATATGCATTTTTCGTGTAACTTGTTGAGTACTTTATGTGTTCACTCTTACTGCACAATACTATTAAGAGACTGAGAACTTCGCCAACCATGAGGAGTACAACTCATAGGGTATTGCCCTAATTGATTGTTTGTGGCAGATTGGCCGGGCCTGCAACTTCTACTTTTATTCTTTCGTTGTTATTATTTACTTTTGGCCTATGGGTTTTGTATTGTAAACTTTGGTCATAAGACTTGTACTTTATTTAATTAATATGGAATAATGGTTGATAATTATCTTTGTTGTTCACTGTGTGCACTAGCTGATCTTGGACTAGTGTGATTTACACAGAAGATCTATAGTTGTTACTTCCAGGTCCGACAATAGGTGATGGCCAAAATGGGTTGGTGGAGTCACAAGGAAGGGATAAGAGGCGATAGCGCGGGCGAGGACACACTATGGTGGGCATGGCGGTGTGCGGGGTAGTGTGTGGGTGGCGAGAAACGACAGCAGCACTTCTCTCCAAATGGCACATGCACGAGCATGTGAATGGCAAGAGGAGTATTGTTGTGCGGTTAGTGCGGCCGAAGGGAGCTGGAGGAGGTGGGGCGACGGCAGGTGGCGGCTCAGTGGTGGCCTTCTCGATGGCTCATTGGTCAAATTAAGGTTGGGAATGGAGAGGGGATGGACTTGATGCTATGGATGCAAGGAATTGAAGTTTATCGAACCAGAGATGACGAATCAGTGATGAAAAGCAGATTGGCTGGTTTGGGGAAGAACTCGATTCCCGGTGATTCACTATATGAAAATCAAATTAACTTGAGATGTAGACTTGCGATGATTGGGTGCACAAAGTGACGTGGACAAAATCCTTCAAACATCACCGAAGAAATAGTTTCTGATGGTGGACGTGGTGGTTAGGGACGGGCAGAGCAGGTGGCAGTTGGCAATAGTTTAAGCAGAGCACGACAACACATAGTGTCAGGAGGAAAGCTTGGGGATTGTAGGGGATTGAACGCTAGCTATTGCCTCCTATTTATACACTAGGATGAGGAGTGTGCAACGGTTTTAGCTCCATGTTTTGGTAACTAACGAGCGGAAGGAAAATGAGGGCAAGGAAACAGAAGGGAACTGATTGCATACGGGATTGGCGGGCATTTCCCTGTAAATGCAAGTTCTTGCTTTAGTTGGTTGATGCAGTGATCATGGGCGGCTTGGCTTGGCACACGACATCAAGCAAAGCGGTCGGGTAGCAAAGCAAGGCTCGGCAGTGGGAGAAAGAAAGGAAAAGAAAGAAGGGAAAGCAGGAAGGAAGAAGATGAGCCGGGTGGGCAAAGGAGAAAAGAAATGGGCTTCGACCCAGAGAATAATTGAAGGGAAATTCAAATTGAGACTTGAATTTAAGATTTGAATTGAGGATTGCAATTGAGTTCGAATTTAAATTTTAAATTTGATATTTAAATTTAGTAAATACATTTAAGCTTGCTCTACAAGTTTTAAATTTAAAATTTTAGAGTTCATATTAAGATTTAATTTGAATCATCGTTTGGGTTTAATATTAATATTTATTTGGGCATTTATTTTTGAGATATATTTTTGGAGATTTAATTTTGAATTAAATTAGGATTTTAATTTTATATTTATTTTGGGGAGAATTTGCTTGAATTTAAAGTTTTAGGATTTTGGATATTGAATTTAGGATTTGGAGATGATTTGGGAATTTGGATTCACATTGCAATGCATGAACTCCAATTAAGATGCAAACTTTAAAATAATAATTTTGAAAATAAAATGTTAAATGAATGCAAATTTTGGGATGTTACAATTGAGTTTTTTTAATTTGGTTAGAGGCTCATGGGCACTTGAACTAGTCCTAGGATTCTAAATAGCCTTTACACCATCATGCCTAGTTCTTTGATACAACTTTACATTTTTAAATGATTCATCAACATCTGTTTATTTTTAATGAGCGAAGCTTGGATGTAAACTTTCTAGGAGTACGCTCTTTCAAAACGTGCATAAGTTTGAAAACCAAGGATGGAACCGAGACCTATTTTATGTGTTTATGCATTTATTATAAACAAACAGCAAGGAATTATAGGTGTTTATGTTGTCACCGATTGCCTGAAATTACATGTTTCAGGTTTTACTGCACTGTCTAGCTGTTCACCATTCAACCTGGAATAAAGGCCATTTTCTTTTTGACTTTGGCTTATGGCTGTGACTTATGACTTTTAGGCTCTTCGTGAGAGAGAGAGAGTACAGAGTAACAAAAACTTATGTACGATTTTGGCTGTTATAATGAAGTTACTATAGTGCGTACTACAATCAATATGTAGACCTCGTTTTGAAAAGACACTCTATTTAAAAGTTAGTTATTGTAAAAAGTAAAAAAAAAAACAGATTTTAGAAGATGGAAAGAAGAGACCCAAAACTTGGGCAAGTGTGTGTGGAAGAAAATTTTCTAGAGGAGGGCCTCCCTTCCACCTTTTCTTAGCTTCCACTCGTGATGTCCTGTCTACCATCGCAATCGTGTTGATCTTTGCCGGCTAGGTTGAAGCCACTGTTGTAGTGCTTCTCCCTTCATTCACCGCCCTTATGCACATTACATAGCGCCGGCTTCGGTTGTGGCTGCTACTGAGAGAGAGACGTAGACAAGAGGAAATCAGAAGACATTAACACATCACAGGGGAAGGAGAAGAAGCTTCACATTGGTGAATTATTTTTTCTTTCTCTCTCTCTCTCTTCTTGGATGGAGATGCGACCGTCGTGACCCAGGATCTCTCATTCGGGTGCGGCTCTTGCGACAACGGCCGCCACTTGAGGAGGATGTTCAATTGGAACGATGACCAACAACAGGTGCGCCATTGTGAAACCCCATCCCCTTCATGATCTAACCTTTTGTGACGGTGGATGGGAGGAAGCCAGGAAAGTTGGGGGAGAAGGCTGCTTCAAGATTGGTGATGATGCTAGCCGACAAGATTTTAAGACCTTAAGAGGTGGAAAGAGAAACCCTCCCTAGAAAACTTTCTTCCAGTCTTGGGCGGAGCAGGAATTATATATAGTGGGGGTCGGATAAGCAAATACATATAGTATAGTATAGTATAAATTTCAATATATATATATATATATATATATATATATATATATATATATATATATATATATATATAGAGAGAGAGAGAGAGAGAGAGAGAGAGGATTCGATCATATATTAAAACACCAAAATCTCTATTAAATCATTAATTATGCATGTTGTGACAATTTTGCGATGAAAAATATAACGATAAGCATAAATAGTTAAAGGAACTAACATGTTTCAATTAAATTTTGCTCTCCGCGTCTGAATTGCATCGAAGTCATCAATAAGTTCATCCGTCGTAAACTCCATTGCAATCTCCTTTTCAATGTAAGTTATTAAGCAATCTCTTAGGAACCCATCTTCCATCTTATTCCGTAGCCTGGTTTTAACAAGTATCATTGCAGAAAAGGCACGCTCTGTCGTTGCTGTGGAAACTGGTAGAATTAGCACAAGCCGAATCAACCTGCCAAGGAAAAATATTATCAACATTTGACATAATCATGACTATAAAGACAAAGCAATCAACTAAATATTGTATAATGTAGACCTCAACACAACTCACCCAGATCATCTCTTCTAATCCAGTCAAAACTTGTACATACATCGTACATGTAGTATATATGCATGTACAGTTCGATCAAATCAGGGTAGTATCACATGCATGCATAGAAGTAATTTCTTGCACCAAACATTGGGTGGGGCCATGGCCCCTGCTGGCCCCCCTCCCTCCGCCACTGCCAGTGTGTAAGAGGGGATGGATGGTGTAAGTAACCGACATGTCAGTGGCCGACGCCTCGTGGCCCCAGTCCAGAGGCAATGGGTGGATTCGTTTTCGCTCAGGCTTTGGCTTTTTGGCCCTGTGCTACAGTAGTTAGCTTTTAAACGGTACGTCTTTTAAAAGTAGGGTCTACATTTAAATTGTAGTATACACTATATCAAGTTCAATTACACTGGCAAAAATCGCATGCGGCTTTTTTCCTCTTTGTATTGTTTCTCACAAATAACTAGGATTTAAAAGACATAAACCACATAACAAAGAATCCACGCAATGCCACGCCATCCAATCCAACCTCAACACCGTCCGCGTGAACCAAAGAGGCAAAGCTCCAAAACGGAGAAGTACAAACCCTATGTCAAGTGAGAGATCAATGCACATACCGAAACAGAAAACTCATTCCTTCCTTCCAAACGCACTCACCTCACCTCCCTCTCCGTTCGTACAGGGAGGCCTCTCCCACCCACTGCCACCTTGGTCCCACTTGCATGCCCCACAGGTCAGTGAAACAAACGGAAATGAGTGCGTTGGCACACACACCACCGCCTCGGCCGTTTCTGCGACCTCGCATCTTTTCCCGCTTTTGCGTCCCCTTCCTCTTCTCGCCTCCTCCGCCTCCGCGACGCCGCTCTCCCCGCTAGGGTTTCCGTCTCGGCCGCCGGCGACTACGAGTGGGTGGAAGCGATCGCGGCACCGCTCCGTGTCGGTGAGCTCTCCCTTCCCCTCAACCCGACCCATATCCGAGCCGTTCGCGCTTACGGGTGTAGTGCTCGCTCGCTTGCGGGGTTGGGGGTTTCCGCCTCGGGCGGTGTAGTGACGGTTTGGTTTTGCGGTGGTGCGCTCTGATCGTGCGCCGTGGGGTTGGGGTTTGTGGCTACGGGTGTCGAACAATCTAAGGTTTCGTGCTCCGCTTGGGCGGCGTGCTGTGGTTTTGGTTCCGTTTGCCCGTTGGGGTTGAAATGGAGGTGCATTTGCTATCACGGGAGTGGTTTTACTGTTTCTGTTGCGTTTTCGAGGTAGGGATCAGGGATAGGCAAGTTGGGCTGTCCATTTTGCCATAATGATTTCCTAGCTGAATTGAATGCTTGGTGTGCTGTGCTAGTTCGATGCTTGTGTTTGTTCCATGGGTTTTCGAGGAATAGAAGAAATGGTGGACATGAAGAAATAGTACTGAATGGTTTCAGGGGGGAAGATAGTCGGTTGTTTTGCAAGCCACCGGTTGACGGTTAAGGTTGTTGGAAACTCGGAATTGCTTGCATGTCTTACTAAATGGGCTGGTTGCGCATACCATTTATTTGCTTATGTGCGTTATAGCGTTATTGGGGGGATTTTGGCGATGGATTTTGGGTCTAGGTTTTTGTCGCGTGGCGAGGTTTCACTGGTTTGCATATCGGGGTTGAAATGATGGAGCATTTGCAGTTTTGGGAGTTAATAAACTTTTTTCTGTTTCATACTTGCATTTTTAATGGATTGAACTGTTGGGCAAGTCAGTTTATCATAACAACTTTCTATTTGAATGGTTGCTTGGGTGGTCCAATGCTCATGCTGGCTTGGCTCCATGATTTTCTAGAAATAGAATTGAGGGAACATTAGGAAATTAATGAGTGTTTTAAGGGAGATTTTAAGGGATAACTGTGAATGTTGGAATTGTTGGTTTCATGGATTGCTTTTTATGTACACAAGCCATGTTGCCAACTGTGGTGATAAACTGATCATTCTGTTTGTGGTTGCAGATTACACCAGTGTCCTTCTTTTAGAGTGACTGCATTGTATGGATCTTCAGGCGAACCCCAAGCTTGTAATTGGAGAGGAATTCTGCTTTCCTGCCACCACGACTTACTATCCAACTCCGTATGCCCCAACTGGTAACATTACGGGCTTGATGATGTCTTGATTAAGTGATATGTGTTGCTGGTGTAGTTTATTACTGAATGTGTCACCTGACTTGCTATCAATCTCTTGTTTGCGGGTACTAATGTGCCTGCTGAGTTGTAAGAGCACCAGACAATTTGGGGATGTGGCGATCAGGGTCTACTTTACTCGGTTAGTACCACAGAATGCTAGTTTCTTTCAAGAGTCTTATTGTTTCGCAATGTCCATTGTTTGATCAGGTACATCCTGATCCTTTGACAGGGACAGCAGGCTGAGGGCAAATCATGCATGTATTATGTTGTCCCTGGCTATGGGATTGCACATTCTCCCCATGGCCCTTACCCTTTAGACCCTTGCGCTATAGCTGATGGCAGATTTGTTAGGGCCCAAGAGTATCTTGCTAACACTGCTGACAGCACATACCATCAACCAGTTAGTTCATCCCCCTATGCTTTTCTTCCATCTGCGGCAGACAGGGCCCCAGCTAGCACCTCCCAAACTCCTGCATACACGGATGGTTTGTTCATCCCCAGTGGACAAGGTCAAACTGTCCCTGTCGCCTCAAATAAGGGTGTTACATGGAATCCATCTCTACAATCAACTACTGTTTATTCAAAGAAATTTCAAGACCGTGCTATGCTACCAAAGTCCAAAGGTACAACTGTGCAGTTCAGTACCATGGAAGCAAGAACTAACATGTGGAACCGTGGTGCCTGCTAAACTTTCTCATGTTCCACAGCTATGCCATTGTCTTCATTCTTGCGTTTGTTGAGTTTTGCTGCTCTTTTATGCCAGAGTTGCACTTAAATAGTATGGTCCTGTCAACGATGTTGATACCTGTCATTCCGTCTGTTGTACATTGTAGTGTTCTTCTTTTACCCTTTTACTGGTAGGGTACAACCATTTAATAAGGATGATAGAGAATATATGTGCAGTTACTGAACTGAATTTATTGTGGATATTTTTGTATTTATAACAGCATATGCAGAATTCTACTTAATCTAATGACTACTGGATGCATATGTTCTTATCCATGCTCCCTCATAGACATTCTGATTCCATGATCATACGTTCCACACTTCTAGTGTTCTCATGCAAAATGTAATTTTTGTCTTGTGTCTCCTGTTAACAAGTCTCCTGGTTATGATTAGGCATCACAGCACACTCTACATGGGGCAGTTCCTTCTGTGCAGCCTTCGCTGGAGACTAATCTGTCATACAACTATCATGTTCCATATGCTGGAGCTGACCTTCGTAAGATGGTTGCAGCTGAGAGTCCAACCAGGTCCGAAGCCCAGAAGCTATGTAAATAGTTCCAGTCCAAGGTTGAGTTCACTGAGTTGGCAGAACTTAGGTAAAGCAAAAAGGCCAATAGGTTCAATGTCCTCAGAAGTAGTTATGAAATCCTATACGTCCAGGCTCCATACTGGCAATCCAGACGGGAAAATCATCATTAGGACTGATCAGTATAACAGAGATGACTTTCAGGTGGTGTATCCCAATGCAAAATTCTTTGTTATCAAGCCTTTTGACGAGAAGGATGTTCACAAATCCATCAAGTATGGTGCGCGGTTGATTTCCATTACTGGAAACCAGAAGTTGGATACCGCATTTTATGGTGCGCGGTTGAGTTCCATTACTGGAAACGAGAAGTTGGATACCGCATTTAGAGATGCTCAAGCGATAGCTGCAAGTAGTTCTACCTTGTGCCCAGTTTTCCTGTTCTTTTCTGTGAGTTGATCTTAATCTAAAGTGTTTAGCCTCTTTTATTCGATTCGTTGTTCTTGAACTTGAATTGTTGAATCCAAAATCATGGTCTAACAGGTTTTTCATAATCGTTTTTTTACCTTCGATTTCCCTAGTCTCTGAAAAGGAAATACAAGATGCAGTGATTTGTTAAACCTTTTGATAAGGCAGATACCTAAATTCCAAGTCGCTTCATCTTGATCTTGTGCTGGTGTTTGGTTTGCAGGAATGGCATGCTGTTATCATCTCATTGTTCTTTTTTTTCTCAAAAAAACTGAGCATTGCAAATTTTAGAATTTCATAGCGATCTTAATCTGAAGTCAATTCTTCGTTTTCTTGATTTCAAATATCTAGTACATATACCCTGATTCTTGAGTTGTTGGGTTAGGCTATACCCAGCAATATGTTCCCATGCATCACGGAGCTGTTGGTGAGATCTTGGATTACAAAATTGGGTTTGGTGGTGCATTTGCTATAAGGTCAAGTTTAGAGGCTGTCCCTGGATTCCAGGAACCCTAGTAAGATAGTGTCAATCAACCACCTGAACATGCATTTTTCTTTGTTTTACTGCTTTCGTTGTCCTGGGTCGAACCACCGTTCATCAATGGGGCAAGAATGCAAGCGTCTGGCAGTATGTATCTAACTAACCTGCTTGCTTTGTGTGTTGTAGAGCTGGGTCCTCCGCTTGCTGTTACTACTGGACTATCCATGGACCATGGCTTCTCCCTTAAGGCCCCTGTAAACTGTTTGGCAAAACAGCTCCATCTGTTTTATCATACATGGTTGAGAGATGTCAATTGTCCAATATACCCCTGTCTATTTGGCTTGTAGTAACATCAAGAGTTGTATGTTTGTACATGATTTTTCATCCGAGTAAATTTGAATTAAAAAAATTAAAATTTAAAATAACACAAAGTATTAGCAACCAATATTTAATGGCGGCGGCGCTCCCTTCACGGTCGAAGACGAGAAGACCGAACAGAGGAACGGGAACGGGAGAATAGAAGAGCTGGTGGTAGATCGGTAAATTCACGAAAATATAAGGGCAGTGGCATGAGGGCCTGCGGATGGAGCCGGGTGGAGCTAATTTTTTCAGCTCCATCTTGTACATATCTTTTGTCTCAGCATGTTTTAAGGAACTCCTTGGGTGGAGCTATTTTGTTTTACCCCGTTTGGCACAAAACGGCTCTAAATAACTCCAGAAGCCGATGGTAGAGCTGTGCCAAATGGGGCCTAAATCATCACCCATCTGCTACTACTCCGTAGGTACCAAGTACCAAACCTCGTTTTCATTTGCACAAAAAAACACTAGTGCTAACAAATTGAATCATTGGATATTTTGATGGATCCGACATGTACTGCTCGGCTGGTTTGGTTCGCTGCAACGTTACTTCACAGATTATTTGGACTTGGCCGAAGTCAGGTTCTTCTGGGTTGTATTGAGGCGTCGTCAAGGCTGACCTTTCCTACTCTGCTTCATCGCAACCAACTGCTCCTAGTACAACCACCATGATGCAGTAATATATTACCAGTAGTAAATGATGGCACATCTATAGCTTTTTTCTGTGGGGAATTTTTACAGTACATTGTGCTAATAGTAAGAGGAAGATAATAGAAACTAAATCTAACATTGATTTGTGAGGGTATAATAGACTTTTCTTTATAAGTCTATTTTTTTATGAGGGTGTTATATACTTTTTCTTTGAATCTATAATTAATCTTTTCCATCATCGCCGCTCCCTCTCACACATTCCGCTGTGCTACTGGCGCTATCTCTCGTAAGTGCACTGCCATGATGTTTGCAAAAATTATTCTTACGTCATGTGTTTTTTTTATATAATTTTAATTTTTTTGAGATTTTATTGCTAGTATTATTGTTAGTAGTATAACTAAAATTTAGTTAGTCTGATCATTTGAATAAAAAAGAATAAAGGAGCCCTTTTTTTTAATCCTCGTGAGTCATGCGTTTGCGTTACCTGCAAGTCGTTGATTCCATCGCAATACGGCCGGCCATCCCCCATTCCCCTCGTGCTGCACAATGCACAAATCTTGTAGCCCTTAATGCAGCCAAACATACACGGAGCCCACACCAAGCTACCACACGGAAGGAAGCTGCGTGGGTACTTAGGATTTGTTTGGTTGGAGGGATAGGATGGGATAGGAATGGGATAAGATAATTCCACAAAAAAATAGAATTACATGGTTCAACATCTAAGAAAAATATTCTCTAAATTTGCACAGGCTCATCCCACTTTGGACCATTCCATCCCACCCCATCCCTCCAACCAAACACACAGATAAGCTTGGTCAAAGGAACCATCCCATCCCACCCATCCCTCCAATCGAACACATCGTTCCTTTGCTTTTGAGGCCCGCCGATGACTCGGCAACAGCTAGGTCTAACTAACGGCTCAATTTTCGGACAGGTCTCATGCCTATGTGATACTGGTACATTATAAGAATTATTATAATTCCATAGAGTTAAATTTGATCTTGTTTGGAACGCAAGGTTCCCACACAGGATCTGTACAAAGTCCCTACATTCAGTGAAATTTGACGTCTTCTTTGCTACGAAGTTATGGAAGAATTTCTGCATCCCAAACGAGGCGGTGGCTTGCAGCCTTGGAGGTAGTAGTATTTTGCCGGTGCTACTGCTACCCATAGTCTCTCACAGTTGCGTTGTTGTTGCATATGTGTTGCGTTCATTGTTGGGTAGTATCTTTCCCCTGTCCATACTCCATACTGGATGGGGGTATTCTGTTGCGTTGCGTGGCTAATTCGTTCTGCGGTTGCATTGCATATTTGCATGTCGTGTTGCGAGCTGGCAGCCGGCCGGCCGATGAGCCGTCGCGGTCGGTCGCTCCGGCCCGGCCCGCCCGCCGGTTCGTTCCGTCGCAGCCTCGCAAAGCAAACCAGCAAGGAAACCAACGTTCCACCAAACACAAAGGCTCCCTTTTTGGCAACAACTAAGCACCTTATGTGTATTCTACTTTCCGCTTAGTCCATCACTCATGGCCATTACACATTGATCAATTTGATTATCTAGGCGTTTAAAGCATTCTTCCATCACCTTTTTCCGAAAAAAGGTTCTAATAGTAGTACCAGAAGAAAAGAAAAGACACGGAAAAACAAAGACTTCTGCTTCAAGCGGCTTCAACTTCTAGCTCTCAAAAGATAGAGATCGGAAGACATTTGGAACATGCCAGCTTTTTAATTTTGGTTCTTTAGTACTTTTATTTTGTCTTTTTTTATATTGTCTATAATAATATAATTTTTATTAAAAAACTAATCGTCACTATAGTGTAGCAACAGACAAAATCCAACCGCCGAAGTCAGCAGCCAGGGCATTTAATCCCGAGTTGTGTGCAATGTGCCTTGTTTTTATATCCCGAGTTCTTCTCTTAAAGGCTTGTGCTGTGTGCTGAGCTAACACTGTATAGGCTGTATATAAACACATACAGAGACAGTCACACATCATTAGCACAGGGAAAGAAGCAGATAGTAGAGAGAGAGAGAGAGAGAGAGAGAGATCGCCACGGCGAGCGCGATGAACGGGGGAGGCAATGGCGGCGGTGGCGGGGTGCCGAAGAAGATGAGCCTGCTGCGAGTGCAGTACTACTGCGTGCTGGGGGCGGTGGCCGCGGCCATCGTGCTGGCCACGATGCGCTACATGCCCGCCGTCCCCGCCGGCACCAGCGTCCGGTCCAACGCCGCCGCCGCGGCGGCCCCCGGCGGTGGCGGAGAACACAGTATTGGAGCTGGAGCTGGAGCGAGCGGGCAGGGGAGTAGGAAGAAGAAGGCGGCGGGGGTGGTGCTGTTCAACTTCGGGGACTCCAACTCGGACACGGGTGGGGTGGCGGCGGTGATGGGGATCCACATAGCGCCGCCGGAGGGGCGCGCCTACTTCCACCACCCCACCGGGCGGCTCTCCGACGGCCGCGTCATCCTTGACTTCATCTGTGAGTCCTCTCCACCCCATTCCCCCTTCTTGCTCCCTCCATTACTGACTCCTGAGCTTGGTCTTGGTAATTAATGTGCGCACAGAGGCAAGAGTCGCCAGCACGATCTGTATACTCATCTTCTTGCTGCAAGTTAGGAATTATGAGTAGATTAATCCTTCAGTTTCTTGTCGAAATGCAGAATTAATCTGGTTGCTTAGTTGCATTGGGATTAGTTTTGTTTCCTAGTGTGTCGTTGATGTCACTCACGTTCGTAAGAAGATCGGTGCAAACTGCAAGTGCACGACAGGAGAGAACTACCAGTGTTTTTCGTGTAGGTCAGTACTCGTTGGAAACCGTGTTTGTCGTTGTGTCTCGGAAAGGCTACGTCTAACTAGCTCTACTGAAAGTCAGTACTCGTTGGAAACCGTGTTTGTCGTTGTGTCTCGGAAAGGCTACGTCTAACTAGCTCTACTGAAAGAGATCCAGTGCCCAACTTTTACATGGGCAAGAACGTAAGGTGGTGTTTCAAAGTGCTTATAATCTTAAATTTCTAGCCTTTTTATATTATAGTGACTGAAAATATATTATACATGATATTAGTTTTTTCTATATAATTAAATTTAAAATATTAAAAAATAATATAAAAATAGAAAGATAAAGATAAAAATAATAAAATTAAGAAGTTAGAACAGAAGCTCGTCGGAGCGAGACCTCTGTAAACAACACGCGGTGCAACCGTGCAAGGGTTTAGACGACTCCTTGCTCAAATCAGGGAAGTTTTAACTTTTTTGTATGTCCATAGCCACACTTTTTTTCGTCACCCTGAACCATTGAGCGTAGCGTAGACTCGATTTTTTTAGAAAAATCTAACAGGAGCTCGGCCTTTCATTAAAGAGAGGAGTTTAGCAATAAAACAACAAGGACAAACAAAAAAAGATCTAGCCCAACAAAGAGAAAACAGAACCAAAAAAAGATCAACAAATTAGCCAAAGCGTAGACCCGTATCCTAGACGAAAATTGCCTAACCAAAGAGCAAACTTCTGTGGCACATTGCTCCAAATATCCCCCACCATCGTGTCACAACTTAGAATAGGGTGTAGGGGTGAAAACGGGTCGGATTCGGACGGATATTGTTGTTACCATATCCTAACCTATTTTTTTTCTCCGGATTCGGTACCAATCGGATTCGGTGTCGGATCGGTCGGGATTAACCCATTTCGTTTGCACCCCTACTTGTTTGTAAGGAATGCATACAGTGCAGTAAATGGAGTAGGATGCACTGACTTGATGTTACTATTTAATAGCTGATGTGGAAGATTTTATTTTACCATTGCAAAAGAAAATGAAACGTCAAATAGTAGCACTAACCTGAAATCAAACTTGAAGATGTATCGGATTCGGACGGATATTGCTGTTACCATATCCTAACCCATATTTTTTTTCTCCGGATTCGGTACTAGTCGGATTCGGTACCAATCGGATTCGGTGCCGGATCGGTCGGGATTAACCCGACCCGTTTTCACCCCTAATAGGGTGTTTGGTCAGGAGCCTAAATCTTCCTGAACAAATTAGCATCTCGGTTCATTTTCTTAGGAAATCTCGATGAGATCACATAAGACGGATCAATGGCAGAATCCACGTCACTGTTGGCTTGGTAGGATGTCATTTTAGTTAAACTTCATTAGCACGTGATAGCGCCATTAAATTTATCCCGTTTTTGAAGCGTCCTCCTCGCGCGGTCGTCAGACGCCACCAACGCTGCATTAGGTTTTTAGCCTTTTTTGTTTAAAGAAAGGGAAAGGAAAAGAAAACAAAAGGCACGCTGGATCACACGACGCGGACAGATCGCCTGCCGATTTGCCGTCACAGGCGCTAGCTTCCTGCCTTGCATTCCTCGCATCATCATGGCGCATTCGACACTTGGGCTGCCGAGACCACCACGTGGCTGTCTTATGATACAAAAATTCTATTGTATCACCGTTACACAGCCTAAGATATATAACAAGTCAACAAATGTTTGACACGTGACATAATATGCACTGTAGTAATACTGTAGCACACTGTAGCAGACGCGTTTTGTGCTGTTCTCGTATGCTATAGTGCTCGCTACAGTACTGTTACGGTGCTACGTGTCAGACGTTGGTTGGTTTGTTACATATCCTGGGCTGTGCAATGGTGATACAATAGAATTTTTCGTTATGATACTTATCTAATTTATTCGACCATTCATACTGCAGTTTTTTTCAACAAATTTAGCGAGGCGTCCGGTTTTATAAATCTAGTTTCTCCCTGAGCTCGGTGGGTCATCTGGCACCACTGTTGAGCTACACTTGCTTGGCAGTATTCTGTTGAGTCCCATGCAGCAACATCTAATCTTTCATTATTAGCGCTAATAAAATATGATTACTGCTAATTAAATATGATTAGCACTGATTATGCATGCTATAAAATACGGCCGGCCGGCCTGCCGATCGGTAGGTATAAGAAGGGAACTAATTTTATGAAAACGGATGAGGCCAAATTAGGAGAAAAAAGTGGTCATAGTGTCATTTGTGTAAATAGCTTAATTAATTTGGCTTGCTTTGTTCGTGTACCGTAGGAGTTTCACAGCAATTTTATAGCGATTTCGTACAAAGTACTTCAATCGTGCCAGAATCCGGAAGAAATTCCGGCGTTCCAAACCTAGGCTATTCACCGGAGGAATCAGAAATACGAGATGTTGGGGGTAGAGAAGTTGGCTGCGCAGATCCGCCTGGTTTAAGGAGGCCCATGCCGCCGCTCGGGGAAGTTTTTTTTGGGTGCTTTTTTTCGGTTGCGGCCGGTGACTATTGATATTGACATGAGTATTTGTGCAAACGAATTGAATACCGATAAGTCGTTCAAATTGTTGTAAACGCCGTGCTATTTGTTTATGGGGAAAAGTTTTAAGCCATAGGTCCTATTCCTTTTAGTTTTTGGTTTCTTTAGAAGTTAAAGAGAAAATATCAAAATGGGGCAGTCTTCTAAAGTAGATTCTCTAGATGGTTTCATCAGTCTAAAATTATGTGTGTTATCTGTGTCGGCGTCTCCCCTGTTTGTTGCTATGTCAAAAACGCAACGAAAAACAATTAATTATAACTAAAAACTATCTATCTTTTAAACACGCTCAAAAGAAACGAGCCTACGTTTCTGGCTCGCGTGGTGGTGTATGCAAATGGGAAGATGCGGCGAGACCCTGGCTCGGACTGGGTTGAAACAAACACAACACACGCGGAACGGAGCAGTGGCACGTCGGTCTGTGTTTGTTCGGCCGCCGGTGACGGCTGCTAGTTTGGTTGGAGCCTCTTGCTAGCCTGATTCGCTTTTAATACCCACCCTGATTCGCCTTTAATACCCACCTACTCCCATAGTTTGTTACTTCCACTCAGCGTCGCTGCACATGGCAGATTTGCAATTCTTTTTTAAGAGAGGCATTGCGCCCAGACCGACATTTCCTTTGGGTGGTGGGCCCCACCGTGCCACACAGAAGAGGGAATATAAGGGAGTGTTTGGTTCCTTGTCTTAGGATGGATGGAACGGGGCGGCCCTGTTGAAATCACCGTTTGGATCAGAGTCACAGGGAGGCAGGGGCAACCACAACAGAATATTCCCTCATATTCGGGGGCAACACCATCCACCGAAATCGACCGGATGGCGCTGCCCCCCACCTCGCGCTCGCCCCCGCTTCAGCTCCCCCGCGCGCGCTCCTGCAGCTCTCCCGCGCGCGCTCCCGCGTAGCTTTCCCCCGCGCGCGCGCTCCGCCGCTCCCCGCGCGCGCTCCCGCCGGCTCCTCACGCGGCGCTCCGCCGAGTCCCCACGCGCGCTCCCGCCGAGCCGAGGTCCCGCCGGCTTCCCACGCGCGCGCTCCCGCCGAGCTGAGGTAAGCTAATGATGACTGCCCTTTTCTTGGTAAGCTCATGTTCTCTTGCTCCAGTTTTTATCTATTGAATGTTGATAGCAAGCTATGAGTGTATTATGGTTCAGTGTATTATCCTGGACACTGCAAAGGACTTGGCACTTGAGCTTGTTGAAAATGTATGATACCAATTTAGTTTGTGTTGATACCATTCCAGGTGATAGAGGTTGTGAATGGATATTGCATAATCGTTGTTGATGTTGTTGCATATATATATATATATATATATATATATATATATATATATATATATATATATATATATATATATATATAGGAAAATTACGTAATGCACCATGGTGCCTAGGCACCAACATCCGATACACGTGTATGATTGATAATTTTTTGAGTTTGGGTATGAAAATGTTTTATACCCTTGATATATTTATGGTAAGTTAGTTTTGAACTCAGTTCAAACTAGTTTGAACTACTTTTGAGTTCAATGCAACTACTGATGAGTATATACCATAAAAATAGTTCAAACTAATTAAACTGAAGTTGAATTTAAATTTTTTGAGTTTGATATCTCAAATATACTTTTTATGGGTATATGAAGATACCCACATCAAACGTTATGAATCTCAAGCAAATCAACGGGTATTGATATTGGTGCCTAGGCACCATGGTGCATGAAACACTCGTCCTATATATATATATATATATATATATATATATATATATATATATATATATATATATATATATATATATATATATGGGGTAAAGATCAAATCTATGTGTCCATATTCATCCATCCAAACAAAAACTGGGGCGATCTCGTCCTTCACTCATCCTTTGCACCAAACAAAAAAAGGGGCTCGCCCATTCTCGAATCAAACAAAGAATGAGGGCCACCTCGTCCCGAAAGAGGATGACCCGTCCCATCCCACTTTGCCTCTAAACCAAACGCACTCTAAGGGGTGAAAAAGGGGTAAGATACTGATCGAATAGTGCCTAAACTATATTTATATTTATAAATAAACATAAATATGAATTTGAATATTCTCGAATACAAATATGAATTCAATATTGTAGAAAATATGAATTTGAATCGAATATCTACTTAATTCAGTCGGATCCGGATATCCTCGTAACTTATGTAGTATGAAGATATTAATAATATTTTATTCTCGTACAATCACGCTTAATTATTCAAATTCATTTATTTTATCTAAAGAAATACGAATTCACGTTTAATTAAAAAATTTGTCCAACTAATTAGTCGTATTATAATAAAATATGCATATTGCTTCTTCGAATACGGATACGGATAGTCTGGATAAAATAACATTTTAGATGGTAAAATTTCATACTATATTCGCATCCATATTTTTTTATACGAATTCGAATAGGATGGAAATTGTTAATTAGATGAAAAATCTATACCATATTCGCATCCTATCGAATACGGTAACCGGATAATATGGATAATTTGTATCCACTTTTCACCTCTACTCCAAATGGCTTCTTAAGCTCAAAATCATATACGCCATTCGTATCGGCGTCTTCGCAGTCCGCTACTATGTCGAAAAGCATAGTAAAAAACTATTAATTGCAGGCAAAAATCACCTGCCACATTTCAAAAGACGTAACCTAAAAAGAAACAACCCTTTGTTTCACTTTGGGCTCGTGCAGCGGTGTATGCAAATGGGAAGACACGACGAGACCCTACTCGGACTGGGTTGAAACTAGCACAACAAGCGGAACAAATTTAGATAACATGTTTTACTGAATTTTATATAAAATCAATATATACCTACAATCAAACTATCCTTTTAAAAAAAAAGGCGAAAGTCCTATCATCCACTGTGGTCACTACTCACCAGGGTATCACGCATTCCCGAGAAGTCCCATGAATGATATGAGCTCTTTTCACTCGTCCTCTGTTCACATAAAATCCATTAATGGGCCCCTACGAGAGACGTCAGCAAAAATATGGTGCTTCTTTTTGGCTTCGGGTTATGACTGCTAGCCTGCGCCACACGCCGACACCGTTACTATTTGCCACCGGTTTCATCACTAGTAGTATGTTTTTGGTACATAGCAGACGCATATATAACCCATACAGTCACTCACATCATATATATACATATACATATATATCCTTTATATATGTTAGGAAATTAATTAGAGGCTCAAACGGAACGTGGGTACGCGCATGCGTGTGTACCCGTTTTTTTTTTATTCGGGTGAGCGCCTGTCGAGGAAAGCTCAAAAAGAGGCGGGCTCGGAGCGAACAGTTCTCTCATCACTAGTAGTATTTGGTTGGTCGGTTGGGCGGTTGAACGAACCCACCCACCCAACCCGTTCCATTGATAGATAGAAATACACACACACACTCCTAGGCCACGTTAGCGTTGATTTCTGATCGGACAGCTCTTCTCAGAGCGCGCGATAGGACGGAATTGCCAAATTTGTTGGAGTCAAAGGGCGTCCGGTTAGACTGAAAAAATAGTGATTTATGGCTAAAATTATATTATACTTGGCTGAAATTACACTATAGCAGAAAAATAACTTATTTGGCGTAATTAAATTTTAAAATGTTTTAAAATAGAAAAAAATATATTAACCCGTCAACGGAAAATGTACTTCGCATTGGTCCTCTCTCTAGTCAATCATGCTTTACTCTACATTTACCAGTACGACATTAGATCTCCGTTTACGCGCCTTTTTAACTTGGACTGTCAAAGAGGGAAAAAGGTATAATATTCTTGCCTGGACTGAAAATGCTACTCTTTTATGTTCCTAAAAAGAATGCATTTTTTATATGCTTTCTACTCTGTAATGCAACCTGAAACGCCGAATACGACAGAACAGAGGCGTACCAATCACGGCGTAATGCCTTCCAGTCGACCGCACAGTGTGGTCTCAAATGCATCTCAAGTTGAGCTCAACAGCTGAACTGCACCAGTTGTATATGGAGGATCATGTACCGTCAGGGCCACCTCATTTTTTAAGCACAAGTGATGTGTAAAGCACTGTTGGAATCTGATGCAATACAGCCATGAATGCATGTGCTGCCTCATATGTAGCTTAAGGGTTGTTCTTTTCGGGTGTGGCCTATGATTTTGAAATCTAGCTATTCGCAAGAGATAGTACAGAGAGAGATAGTCACATACGATTTTGGTCAGTATAACTGAAGTCGGTATATTGTCTACTACAATCAACTTGTAAACCCCGACTTGAAAAGATACTCCGTATAAAAGTTGGTTACTGTAGTATAAACCAATGTCTCCTGCAATCGACTTGTAAACTCCGTCTTAAAAAGAAATTTCATTTAAAAACTGGTTATTGTAGTATAAATCATAAGCGGGAAGCAAAAAAACGGGGCATTTATTTTTCTTTTATGTGTGTGTTTTACTGAAAGTGCAAAGCATCTGCAGAGTTTGACCTTGAATATCTGAATTGTCTGAACTCTGAGTGTACTATTGTCCATGCCATTTCTCTTCAGGTGAGAGCTTGAACACGCACCACCTGAGCCCGTACATGAAGCCGCTTGGTTCAGATTTCAGCAACGGGGTGAACCTCGCTATCGCGGGATCGACGGCGACGCCGGGCGACACTCCGTTCTCGCTGGACGTTCAGCTGGATCAGTTCCTGTTTTTCAAGGACAGATGCCTCGAGTCCATCGAAAGAGGTTCGCTTGCTCTTGATTTGTTCAAAGTATCTTCTCAACAAAAACAACATACGAGATTGTGATTCTTTAATGCCATTAATTTGGCTTGCAATTCTTTTGAAGCGTTGTGAGCTGACAAACTAGTTAATTTCTGGTGAATGTCATTCAGGTGAGACTACCCCGATTGATGAGCAAGGGTTCAAAAATGCGCTCTACACTATGGACATTGGGCAGAATGATGTCACTGCCATTCTCTACTTACCCTATGATGAAGTGCTTGCAAAGCTTCCCCCCATAGTTGCCGAAATCAAGAAAGCCATTGAGGTACATATGGTTCAAATCATATGTACAGTAGTGCATCTGAGGAAAAAAAACATTCTCAGTAAATAGGATAGCTTTTCATCTGAACTTCCATTTAGCTAGTAAATTCTGAAAAACTATTTATTCAGTGATTCGACTGTTGAATCCTCGCAAAACTGCAGACTTTGCATAAGAACGGGGCAAGGAAGTTCTGGATACACGGGACGGGCGCGCTGGGATGCCTACCTCAGAAGCTTGCTATGCCCAGGGATGACGACAGTGGTCTCGATAAGCATGGATGCATCGCAAGGTTCAACAATGCTGCCAAGAAGTTCAATGCATTGCTAAGTGAAGCCTGTGATGATCTGCGCCTGCAACTGACAGATTCGACGATCGTATTTGTGGATATGTTCGCCATCAAGTATGATCTTGTTGCCAATCACACGAAATATGGTAAGTCACCCTGTCAATTGCCAATAACTGCAAGTATATCATTCAGTAACTTGAAGGATACATCTCTACCTGTAAAAAATGTGCGATTTTGTCACGCTGAAAACTACAAATTATTGTTAAAATAGTGCGGGTTCTTCTCCAACTCTAATCTATTCCTCTAAACTTATTTTGGTTATCAGCTAGGACAGAACTACGGGTTACCGTAACATTCAGATCAACCTTGTTTAGCGTTCGCCTCCTAATGTGGTTCTTGTTGTTTTTCAGGGATTGAGAAGCCATTGATGACATGTTGTGGCCATGGAGGCCCCCCTTACAACTATGACCCCAAGAGAAGCTGCATGACTAACGACATGGACCTATGTGAGCTTGGCGCCAAGTTCATCAGCTGGGATGGGGTTCACTTCACCGATGCTGCAAACGGCATGGTGGCTGCTAAAGTACTCAGTGGCGAATACTCCATTCCCAGGATCAAGCTGACCAGCTTAGTCAGGCCTGCAAAGCCTAGTAATTCATGATGATATATCACTTCAGTGATTCAATTGGGTTTCTCGCCCATAAAAAATGATAAGGTGAAACTACTAACAAAACTGACCCCCAAAGGGAATTCATTTGACAGTGATTGTGGAAGAATGAGATTTGGAGTTTTTTCTTTTCCTTTTTGTACAATTGAGGTGTACCGTGTGTATGTATATCCTGGGTGGATGGGGGGGGGGGGGGGATACATGCAGGTGCTGTATTATTTATAATTTTTTTTCTGAATTTTGATCAATAAACAGAGATGAATATGTAACATGCTTTTATCAATTTGGACAGAAGCTCTACTTTCTAGAGTTCATATTTCGAATTAGAACTGTCATCAGTGTGACACATGGAAAGTAAAAAACAAATGAAAAAGAAGAAAACAAAAACACGTAGGAAACACATATAGGAGAAACTAGAAGTCTCAGTAATAATGCATGATTTAATCAGTTTGAGTTGGTGGTTGGTGCATTCTCCTTCTTTTCTTCTCAACCGTCCGATTTGAATACTAAAATCTTGACCGTCTATCTAACATCTCTCTCCCTCGCTCTCATATCTAACTATCCCTCCTCTCCACTTCCACCAACAGTTACCATCTCCCATCTCCTCTTCTACCCGGCCTCTCTCGCCTCCCTCCCCTCCTGCTCCGCTTGCTAAAGTGAAGTAGATATCCGTTGCTATGGATTTAAAAAAAAGTAGAACATATTTGTATACATATTCCAACAAATTTTACCATCCGTTAGTTTTAGAACATATACAGGGGCGGAACTAGGCCTCGGGCTGGGTAGGCTATAGCCCGAGGCCTAGTAATTTTTACTAGTACTACCTCTATTTACTACTGCCTTTATAACATATATACTATACGGCCCAGCCCGAGGCATGAAATCCTGGCCGCCCGGCAGCCCAAAGCGCGCGCGCGCCCTCGGCCCACAAAACCAGTGAGCGCGCGGCCACGCGCCCTCGGCCCACCAAACTAGCGAGCGCGCGGCTGATATGCCTCAGCGGCAGCCCGTCCCAAACCGCGCGCGCCCTCAGGCCTCAAGCCACCGAACCCTAACCCTAAATAAAATTCCCTTCCGTCGGCCTCGCTTGCACAACGCCGTTGTGGTGCCGCCCTCGCCTATAGTCCTTCACGACGTCGTTGGCCTCGCCTGTGCGCGCCACGCGTCCACCAGCCGTCGTCCTCGCCCTCGTTCCCGATGCGATGACGCCGCGGTCCGCCGGCTGCACCTGCATGACACCACTACGGCGCCGCCCTTGCCTGCATGATGCCGTCAGCCGCCATCCTCGCCTGCACCGCCCGCCTCCCGGCCTGCACTACCCCGGCGAGGCGGCGCCCCCCTCTCAGCCTGCACCACCGACGCCCCCTCCCGGCGGTCTTGCCGACTCCCTCCCCTCTCTCTCGGATCTCGGCGCGCGCGAGCACCGGTGCCGGCCCTCCCCTCTACTGCTGCTCAGCTCTACTCTTCCGGTCATACCCAGCCCCAATCGACAGGTCACAGGTGAAAATCCCCTCTTTTTTCAGATTCTGTACCCCTTTTTTTCAGATTTTGTATGTGTTTTGGAATTTGGAGGAATTGTAACGGTAGTTTCAAGAATTAGGGGGAAATAAATCTGAGGATTCAGGAGTGATCATTGGTGGGGAGATGGGGGCGCTTATCTGAAAATATTTTGAGGTTACAAATTGAGGGTTTTGAGGCTGCTTGTTCGGCTATTCAAGTGTTCATGAATCATGATGGTGGACTAATGTTGAAATATTGAATGAATGAATTTATGAATGCCATGTGCTGAGTACTGAATGCCATGTTTTGAGGCTGCCTGTTCAACAATTCAAGACTTCAAGTGTTCATGATATTGATATAGCTTCAGCCTTCAGTTATAACCTACTAGTCCAGTAGCATTCTTGGTCTTAGCTTTCTAAACCAGAAACTAATGTAAGGGGCAGAGCAATACATTTAATTAGGAAAAGAGAAGTATCAAGTATACATTTACCAAACTCAGTTGTACAGACATAATATGAGGAGTTTCATTTTTTCGAGTCTGAACTATGAATCGTCTAAATATTTTCAGTCTGACAAACTAATTGAATTGAATTTCTGGCTAGATCTAAAAGTAAAGGGGAGGGAGAGAGAAAGTCAGAGAGATATAGGGAATTAGGGATTATGAGTTGCGAATTGATATAACATATTAGGGATTTTGTGTGAGTATTGAAATATTGAATGCCATATTTTTTGCTGTTATCTAGAATTCGGTATATGAAATGAAGAGGAGCAAGACATTTAAATTTCATATATTTTGTTTGTGTATATCCCTGTTTTGATTTACTTTGTGTGTTGCCTTTGTAGGTTTTAGTTCTTGTTCGATTATTGATGAAGAAATATAGGTACCTAGGAAGGATCAAGGATGGACAAAATATTTGTTATTTAGGTACTCAAATTGTATTTCTCTACTTTACTACGTTCTTTACACGTTCTTCTTGTTTTTAAGCACATGGCTCAAATTTCATATCAATTATGTAATTTGCGCTATACCTTTTTGTTATGCCTATATTTGGCATAAGTTTTATCCATTAAAATTTAGCCCCAGGCTTGGTGGAATTCTGGATCCGCCACTGAACATATAGTATGATAAAATTTTAAAATTCGTAGTAACGCACGGATATTCAACTAGTAATGCATGAAAAGACACCCAAATCCAAGCCAAAGCAAACAAAGAATGCACCAAAAATGGTAGAACCCAAACCACTAAAAATGCTTAACGGGGTAGGTCCCATTGCACCATTCCTGAACCACATCACTGAGAAGCAATTACTAGGTATACTGACCAAAAATAAAAGCAGATGCATCCAAGTTTCAGGTATATATGGAGTTTGGAGTCTGGACCAAGGTTAGCCATGTCTGGCCACGTTTCAGGCAAGAACTATCTGCTTCATGCTCTAGATGCTAGCATTCAGTATTCACTTTCGTCAGAAAGCAAAGTGGATACAAAGTTGTAGCAAATTACAACTCTGCCAACGACCGATGTAGAAATAATAGTACCTTCGATAAGTAAATCAACACTTCGTTCCTAGGATTACCCTTCCAATTAAACAACCTTCCAGTACTCTAGAATTAAACAGCTCTCAACCAGTGATGTGCAACATTGCTTTATTTTGACCTGAGAGTAAATCGTACTTCTTACTTAGCTGAATATAACAATATGATACTGGCACAGAGAGAGAGAGAGAGAGAGAGAGAGAGAGAGAATATAACAATTTGGTAATCAGAGAACAGGACATAGTCACATGACATGAGGTCTGAGGCTAGTAAACCTTTTCAACCTTAAGAGCTGGTTTCATATACATCAATCACTATAATGCATGCCCCTGTCATAGATGGCATACACTCCATCAATTTTGGTTGGTGTGCCACAACTTCACACAAATGCAATAACTTTTCTTAGTGGGAGTTTATTTTCTATTCCTTAATTATGTTCTTCCTGGAAACAACCGGATTACCGGAGTGCTGAAAAACATTAGAGAAGATTTGGACCAGTCCTGAAACTATGAAACTTATATTTCTCTACTAATCACCGTTAGAAAAATAGGAATATCTATTAAACATTCGACTATTTTTTAGGACAAAAACAGTTAGATTGATCTGGGGCGTTAGATCTCCATCCAACGAATCCACTCATACAAGCCCCTCTCCAAAAAAATGATTTAGGACGTTAGATCTCCATCTAACGGCTCAAAATCTGATTATTTTTATCCTTAAAAATAGTTAAATGTTGTACAGATACTCCCTAGAAAAAAATCCATGAGTCTTTCAATGCATGTATGAGAAGGAGAAATGGGGAACCTTGCCATTGCAACTGGCCAGGTCCACTCTCTCTCTCCTCCTTGGGAGTCTTTAACACGTCCAAATCCATGCCATGCCGCCGTCACTTCAGCTTCGTCAACACCAACTCCTCCCTCCAATAATCGTGTTGTTACTATTAACACACGGCCATAACAATAATTACCTCATGACCCTTAACCCAAAAAATATAATTAATCACTCCAAAACTGCGACTAGAAAGTCAAAGCTGTACCAACTCGAAATTGAACTAGGAACGTCGTGAGTTCAATTCTTTGCTCTATTTTTTCTTGTACGTAGGCGTATAGCGTAAGTTGCGGCGTATGTTACGAACAGAACAGATATTAGCTGATTAGAGCAACTCCAAGAGATTAGCCAAAAAAATATCTAAATTTAGTGATTTAGCTATTCTCTAAAATGAATCTCACCTAAAAAAATAAGACTACTTCAACAGACTATCTAAACTAGAGGGCGCGCGGTGGGTCGCGCACGCGCGGGAATGGGGCGCAGCGTGCGGGAAGGAAACACCGACCGCGCCAAGAGGCTGGATGGTGAGCGAGGTAGGCTATCCAAAAATAGAGAGCGAAGGAGGAGGGATGGAGAGCTACTAAATTTGGAGAGTCATTTACAGAGTCTATTGGAGACGTTTTTTCTCCAATAATAGCCAAATTTACCTTTAGAAAATGATTTAGCTCTTCTCTTGGAGTTGCTCAGGCCTCGTGTTCTTTCGGATTTTCAGTACGGATTCTCGAGAAACTTAAATAAATGGAATGATTTCTACAAGTCGTTTTCGTTTTTTCAAAACGGCTTTTCAAACTTGCTTTCATCTTAGAAAACACAACAAAAAATTATTAGCTACAGTTCAAAAGAGTAGAGCTAGGTTAGAGCTAGCTCGAAAAAATCTAAATTAATCACCGCCTTGGTCACTCACTAATATCTAATTAAGCAGCTCCATGTTAATTCGCTAATCACTACCTACACGGCTACACCTACTCAAGAAATGAGCATCTACACTCACACGACAGTGAAGGAACTATATATATCAACATGTGTATAGACAACTAGACGTATACCTTTCCACCGCTCTTGAGAGATTATATATATACTCTTACAAGCATCCGTCAAGAAGGCAAGAGCTCCGAGAAATGGCCATGGCGGCAGGAGCCACCAACGGTGGAGGCCCGAACGGCGTTGGCGCGAAGGTGCTCAGCCTGCGGCTGCAGTACTACTGCGTGCTCGCGGCTGTGGTGGTGGCGGTGATGGTGCTGTCGATGGCCTTCGTGTCGCCGGCGGCCATGGGGGCCGTCCGGCAGAACCTGGGCGCCGTCGTGTCCGCCACCGGCGGCGATGGGGGTGGAGGGGATGCCGGGGCGCAGGAGCCGCCGGTGGTGCTGTTCAACTTCGGCGACTCGAACTCGGACACCGGCGGCGTGGCGGCGGTCGGCGGCATCCGGATCATGCCGCCGGAGGGCCGCACCTACTTCCACCACCCCACCGGACGACTCTCCGATGGCCGCGTCATCATCGACTTCTTCAGTGAGTTAATTAATCACCATTTCGCCGCTCTGTTAGTAGTTCTTGCCATGTACCAACAAGTTGAGGCCTTAGTTAATTGCATTGAAATCCAGATAATTTTAGGTGTTTGCCATTAATGCCGAAGTGCAAAGTGTAGTTGTAGGAGCAGTCTAATTGCATGGCAAGTTAATTCCCCGTTTAGGACACACAGAACTGCATGAACTGTTCCTGTGAAATTCCTGCTAATTTACTGCACTCCAAACAATTAATTTTGGTTGGTTAATTAGCTCAAGAAGAGTTATATATAATCCGGTTTATAGATCATGAGTAGCAAGCTCGCTGTTACATGAGTGGTCTCGAGTAATTAAGGTCAACAATGTCATGTTGCCGCCAACGTGGAAGAGGGATTAAAAAATTGGTACTAATCGGTGGTTGAAGCAGCTGTAACAGGCATGTGCTGCTTAACAATGGCTGCGTTTTTCCTCCCTGCCAACTGGGAGAAGAAAAAGAAAGCCCTATGATTTGTAATTTTGACTTGCTAATTGTAGTTGGATATCGCCTGGTAATTAGTGTTAACCGCTGGAGTAAGGAAGAACAGTTTCCTTGCGTGTCTAAGCCAAGTCCTTGAGAAGAACTGTTCTTGTGCTTTTCTGCCTCTTTTCGTGTGCAGACAAAGTGATGACGGGAGAAATAGGTAAAGAAAAACGAGAAGCTATGGATTGCATGCCAGCTTTGTTCGTCACGTAAAGTGTGGCTGCCAAACACACCGTGTTTCTACCAGGGTTCTCAATTTCGTCCCTTTCGTCCCACAGCGAAATGTCTTCTATTCGGTTAAAATTCGGCCGAATTTGGTACTATTAAAAATTTGGTCAAATTTTATTCAAATTTTGGTTAAATTTCATCAAAAGTTTTATTTTTTCGTCCGAAATTTGAACGAAATAAACGAAATTTCGCTCTTTCGGTTGTTTCGCCTGTGGCCACAAAAAATTTCCCCCCGCAAGATTAAACACTGGTTTCTATTAACAAAATAATGGATGTAGGTTGTAATTCATGTCATCATAGGGTACATTCTCAAAGGAGATTGGACTAGATCTTACCAAACCCCAAACAAATAATACAATAGGTTCAAATGGGTACTCCAATCACAAACCAAATGATAGTTACTTGTGCGGATTCCTGTTTACTCTTATTTTGTCTGGTGTGCTAGTTGCTGGGTCAACAGTGTGACATTGCGATTAATGCCAAGGTTAGTACATGACATGGGTAGTTAAACCTACCAAGTCACATGGTTTTCTTGTCCGGTTTATGTTTTTTAATCCTTGTATCATGATGTCAGTATGCAGATAATCATTCAATTTAGACAATTCATGTTACATTATGTTGGCTTGGTCGAGTTCCATTTATCTATAATAGAAATGGAATGGATGATTCCACAAGTTTTTAGGGGAATAAATCCACAAATTTATTCACTTGTTGGTTGCATTAATTACCTCTATGATGTGATGCGAACAAATCAATTAATTCCTGTTTTTTGAGTATTTTGTTTAAAGAAGTCCTCTACCACACACTAAGAGTACACAGAGCCCTTAATTTTTAAGTTTTGATTTGTCTATTATAATTATCTAATTAAAATAAGCAATTTGCATATCATGATCCAATCACATACATGTCATCACGTGATAGTTCATGGTTCTCACATTGCATCAACGTATATATTATTTGTCTGCACATGCGGACCCATCCATGACACTGTGTGAGACGCATTTGCTGTTTGGATATATCCTTTTTGGCAAAAACATCACGATGTCATTTACTCTAATAAGCAAAAAATTGAACAAAACAAGCCATTTATTGGTGATGCTGCATCAGGACAGGCAACATCTGTACTTTTAGTATGTGGCCATGCAAGCCTTAACCTTCAGCTGAGGATCTCAAGTACAAACATATAAGATATCACATATCTGTATTATATGATTGAGGTGCACAGTGTGGGGGCACTTGTGCATTATCTGTTGGTGGCCTGAAATGCCATGCCACCGTGTAGTGATGGAGTCAGGATTTAGTTATGTCCCAAACAGAGTGGTGAAATGATCTAAGTTATCTATGCTAGACCATAAAAATGTTATCTAGGCTGGATTAAATTTACCTAGGTTATACACTAGATATTTTTTCACACCCTGAGCTAAAGCCTACCCTGCCACCGTGCATACCTACTTTTCCCTTTTGAGAAGGGCCAAATTACTGTAGCAGATCACTGTGATAGATAGCACTTGGTTATGTCTGGGTCAGGGTTTAATTATCAAGCTATCCAAGACATGAAAACATAATTAACATTTAGAACACACTTGCAACTTTGCAGATTTGATTTATTTATTTTTTACAAATGGCAGGCACACATCTGGTAACTAGTAAAGTAAATATAAACGCATATGTAAAATTTCCGAACCAGTGCGCTTGGCAGTGAATCCAGTAATAGAACATTTAACACATAAAGATATACTACTACTACCAAAAGTTCAAATTTAGTGAGTTTCTCTTAAGTTTACTCATTGCTTAAAATCATCTTTTTAGGTGAGAGCCTGAACGCACGTGAACTGGACCCATATCTGAAGGCAGTTGGTTCAGACTACAGGAATGGCGTCAACTTCGCCATGGCCGGCTCGACAGTGACACATGGTGTCACCCCCTACTCCCTGAACGTCCAAGTCGATCAGTTCGTCTACTTCAAGCATAGGTCCTTGGAGCTCTTCGAACTAGGTTCGTTGCATTTGCATAAGCTCTACACATCACATGTATATTCACAATCATTGCAAGAAGAGGAAAGAGGAAGACATACATCTGAATATGATGGTCAATGCTGTGTCGATGCAGGACTGAAAGGCCCGGTGAACAAGGAGGGCTTCGAGAACGCGCTGTACATGATGGACATCGGCCACAATGATGTGGTCGGTGTGATGCACAAACCATCTGACCAGTGGGACAAGAAGTTCAGAGAGATCGTCGGTGAGATCGGAGATGCTATCCGGGTAAATTACACCTGCAATGTGCCATCTGAACACCTGCAATGTGCCATCTGAAATGTCAAGTCTCTAGGTAAGCAGTTACACTGACAGAAGCTTTTCTCGGCAACATTCAGATTCTGTACGACAACGGCGCGAGGAAGTTCTGGATACACGGCACTGGCGCCCTCGGCTGCCTGCCGGCGTTGGTGGTGCAGGAAAAGGGCGAGCACGACGCGCACGGCTGCCTCGCGAAGTACAACAGGGGAGCACAGGCGTTCAACAAGAAGCTTAACGACCTCTGCGACAACATGCGGTTGCACCTGAAGAACGCCACCGTGGTGTACACCGACATGTTCGCCATCAAGTACGACTTTGTCGCCAACCACACCAAATACGGTACGAACAACAACAGCGATGACAAACGCTTCGAACCTCCATTTCGCAATCAGAACATTTTGTTGGTTCATGCATTAAGAAAATCGGATCTGTCATTGATAAGACGCGTTCGGTTTCTGAAATTGCCTTGGAATTCAGTACTTGTTGGTGTTGTTCTCCAGGGATTGAATGGCCATTGATGGTGTGCTGCGGTAATGGTGGGCCGCCTTACAACTTCAAGCCAGGTAAACTCGGCTGCGGCGACCTCTGCGGACCGGAGTCGAAGGTGCTGAGCTGGGACGGCGTGCACTTCACCGATTTCGGCAGTGGCCTTGCTGCTAAGCTCGCGATGAGTGGTGAGTACTCCAAGCCCAAAGTGAAGCTGGCAAGCTTGGTCAACGGGGGCTCCAAGAAATCATCGTCAGATTCTTGATGCTAATCAATAATGAATCATGAACTTTGGATTGATGGATGGATGGATAATGGTGAAGATGAATTCAGATCATGATGGTGGATACTGTGATTGATGGATATGGTTGCAGAAAATTGTTTCTCCATTCATTGGCTCCTTGTACACAAAAGGCCATAGTAGCAATGGAGAGGCTCCTCGACAAGTAAAAGTTGTTGGATGTCTTTTTTTGGGGATTTTGTAATGCCGAGTATAAAGACTTTGTATTGTTGGTGTGCTTGTATGGCAGCTGCAAGCTCAGAGTTCAGGAAAATTGACGTATCATAGTTAAACTTTTACCGCTGCAAAAGAAGGTAGTACAAGAATTAACTTGTTCCAAACGGTGACGCAATTTTTTTTCCTCATTGTTCTATTTTCCTTTCTTTTTCGCATGTGACGTTCGTTCTCTTTATGTTGTGGATGTTTTTGTGGGCAAAGT
Source organism: Dendrocalamus sinicus (assembly GCA_036346575.1). NCBI lineage: Eukaryota > Viridiplantae > Streptophyta > Magnoliopsida > Poales > Poaceae > Dendrocalamus > Dendrocalamus sinicus. The sequence continues at coordinate 3,776,811 of CM070653.1, read as the reverse complement.
ATATACACGCCGTAACAAGAAACTAGCATCCACAACAGAGGGTTAAAAAGACAAGAGGATAAGTTTGTTAGAGAGTTTGTTAGGCTTGCAGAGTTTAGTTAAAAAGAGGACAGAGTATTGGGTGGTAATGAGCTGGCCTATTGGCTATATATCTGTAATCACTTGGTTGAGAAAGGGAGCAGACAAGAAAGAAAGTTCTTAAGTCTCAATTACCATAACATCTTTGGTATCAGAGTCTCTTTTTTCCCCACTCGTAGCGCTTACGCCAGGTCGGAGGGCGTGCCGCTCCTTTTCCACCCGCTCGCTCGCTGCTCACCTACCTCCCCCCCTTCAGAAGTCCTCATCCTCCACTGCTCCGCCGCGGAAACTCCTCTCCATGGGTTCCCCTCTCTCCGCCGCCGACTTCAAAGCAGCCATTGAGAAGCTCTTCGGTGAGATTCAATCGGTCAAGGAGGATCTCGCGACGCACAAGAACGACTAGAGCCGCCTCTGGGTCGCCGTCAATCGGCTGCAGACTTCCCAGCTCGAGCTCGGCGACGTCTCCGACAAGGGCAAGGCGAAGCCCGAGTCCGAGGTTCCGTCGTCGCCTCCTCTTCCCTACCAATCCTCCCACAAGCTGCGTTTTCCGCGCTACGACGGCTCCACCGACCCCATCGTTTGGTTACACAAGGCGGAGCAGTTCTTCCGCGCCCATCGCACACCGGAGGAAGAGAAGGTCTGGCTCGCCTCCTTCTACATGGAGGGCGCGGCCCAGGATTGGTACTACCGCCTGGAGCAGAACCGCGGCGTACCAACCTGGCCTCAGCTCCTCGACAGGGTGCAGCGCCGATTCGGGCCGCCCGTTCGGAGCAACGTGCTCGGTGCCCTCATGAAGCTCCGCCGAACGGGAATAGTCGAGGAATACCATGAACACTTCCTTCCCTTCCTAGCTCGCTGCAAGAATGTCATCGAGCAGCAACAGATCGACATCTTCACCGCGGGACTGCGGAATTCTCTCCAGACCGACGTGGAGCTCCAAAGCCCAGAGACCCTCAATGATGCCATGGCTCTGGCGCGGGCTTTTGAGCATCGCCTGGAAATTGAGGATGAAGACGATCCGGGTATCACCCGCGTGCCTCCGCGCTCAGTCTCATCGCATCGCTCGCGGTACGGTATAACGGCCTCGCCTCGCAAGACGGCCGCCCGTTGCGGGCACCACTTCGCACCCCTCCGCTCGGTTAAGGCGCACCGTCCGCTGGTACCCGCTTCAAGCATCTAACGCCCCAGGAGATGGCGCAGCTTAGGGCGGACGGTCTCTGCTTCAATTGCCCGGAAAAATTTTCCAGGGAACACATCAAGCATTGCTCGATGAAGGGGCTATACCTGATGGAATTGGACGACAGCGCTCCTGTGGAGAATTCCGTCGATGCAGACGAAGCTTCCGAAGACGATGTGGAGATCTCCCTCCATGCCCTTACATGCATCAAAGCAGGGGATACGATGCGCCTCTCTGTTTCTGTTGCTAAGACGCAGTTGCACGCCCTCATCGACTCCGGCTCCACCCACTCGTTCGTGGCCTCCACCACGGCCACTCGCCTCGGTCTAGCGCTGGAGCCGCGGCCAGGACTCACGGTGGGCGTAGCGAATGGGGACCGTGTGTCATCACCTGGCGTCTGCAAGCAGATTCCTGTTACTATTGACAAGGAGCAGTTCTGCATTGATCTTTATGTCCTGCCATTGGAAGATTATGAGATCGTGCTAGGATGCCAGTGGCTGAAGACGCTCGGGCCCATCTTATGGGACTTCGAGCGGCATACCATGGCCTTTTGGCGGCACGATCATCCTGTCAAATGGCGCGGCCTGGAAGCGCCCTCATCACCGCCACTTTGTGCCCTAAATCGGCTGGACCTGCTATCCCTTCTGCTGGCTGAGTTCGCCGATCTGTTTGAGGCACCCTCTGGTCTTCCCCCTCAGCGTCATATGGATCACCGTATCACGCTGCTTCCGGACACACCTCCCATTACCGTGCGGCCATATCGTTACCCGCAGCTGCTCAAGGATGAAATTGAACGGCAGTGCGCTGAAATGTTGCAACAGGGCATCATCCGCCCTAGCACGTCAGCGTTCTCGTCGCCGGTGCTTCTGGTCCGTAAGAAGGACACTAGTTGGCGCTTTTGCGTCGACTATCGGGCCCTCAACTCCAAGACGGTTCGCGATGTTTTTCCCATTCCTGTTGTCGACGAACTCCTGGATGAGCTCAAGGGGGCTTCCTTCTTTACCAAGTTGGACCTCCGGAGCGGCTATCACCAGATTCGGATGCTCCCAGATGACATCGCCAAGACAGCCTTCCGCACTCATCACGGCCACTTCGAGTTCGTGGTGATGTCCTTCGGGCTGACCAACGCACCGACAACATTCCAAGCCCTGATGAATGAAGTACTGCGGCCATTCTTGCGGCGCTCGGTCCTGGTCTTCTTCGATGATATTCTGATCTACAGTGCGTCGTGGTCGGAGCATCTTCAGCATGTCCGCGCCGTCCTCACAATGCTTCGCGCTCACACCCTCTTCCTGAAGCGCTCCAAATGCACTTTTGCGGAACGCAGTGTGGCGTACCTTGGCCACATCATCTCGGCGGACGGCGTCGCCATGGATCCCACCAAGGTGGAGGCAGTGCAGCTTTGGCCGCAGCCGCGCACTCATCGCGCGCTTCGCGGTTTTCTCGACCTCACTGGCTACTATTAGCGCTTTATCCACAACTACGGCATCATGGCTGCCCCTCTGACATCCTTGCTCAAGAAGGACGCGTTCCGGTGGTCTCCAGCGGCTACTGACGCGTTTGAAGCACTCAAGGGCGCCCTGACCACGGGGCCAGTCCTCCAGTTGCCGGACTTCTCCTCTGCTTTCATCGTGGAATGCGATGCTTCCGGCTCTGGCGGGGTGGTTCTACACCGTGATCCGCCCCATTGCTTTCTTGATCGGCGGTCGCCTCAAAGACGCCAAGTTAGCGGCATACGAGCGGGAGCTGATCGGGCTTGTCAAAGCTGTGCGGCACTGGCGACCATACTTGTGGGCGCGACCATTCACAGTGCGCACTGATCATTTCGCCTTGAAGTTCCTCCTGGATCAGTGCCTCTCCACCATTCCACAGCACACCTGGGTCAGTCGCCTCTTCGGCTACGACTTCAAGGTGGAGTTCAAGCCGGGCCGGATGAATGCGGCCGCCGATGCCCTTTCGCGCCGTGATGAAGATACTGTGGACGCCAAGGCTTGCGCCATCTCCCGTCCTGATCTCCAACTCTTCGACGACTTGCGCCGTGAGGCAGACCAACTTCCGGTCCTCATCGCCAAACGCGCTGAGGTGGACCAGGGCATTGCGGGTGCCTCCTGGACGGTGGTGGTGGTTTTGTCCTTCACCGCGGCCGCATCTTCGTGCCTGACTCATCGGTCCTGTGGCCGACCATCCTCGCCACAACTCATGGCGCCGGCCACGAAGGAGTCCAGAAGACTCTGCATCGCCTACGCGCCTCCTTCTACAATCCTCACGCCAATTGGCTTGTGCGCGAATTTGTCCAAGGCTGCGCCATATGTCAAAGGAACAAGACTGAACATCTCCATCCGGTTGGACTCCTTCAGCCTCTGCCAGTACCTTCCTCTGTTTGGTCAGACATCGCCATGGATTTCGTGGAAGGTTTCCCCAAAGTGAGCGGCAAATCCGTGGTACTCACAGTGGTGGACCGCTTCTCCAAGTATGGCCATTTCATCGCGCTTGGGCATCCGTACTCAGCAACCTCCGTGGCGCGCGTCTTCTTCGACCAAATTGTCCGGCTCCACGGAATCCCCTGCTCCATCGTCAGCGACCGCGACCCCGTCTTCACCAGCACATTCTGGACGGAGCTCTTCGCGCTCGCAGGAGTGGAGCTACGCCTTCCATCCACAAACGGATGGACAATCGGAGGTGACCAACCGGTGTCTATCTCCGGTGCCTTGCCGGCGATCGTCCGCGCAGCTGGCTTCGTTGGCTGCCATGGGCGGAATTCTGCTACAACACCTCCTACCAGACCGCGCTTCAGACCACTCCCTTTCAGGTCGTCTACGGTCGCCCTCCGCCGACAATGATGTCGTATCAGCCCGGCCTGTCACGGGCGGCGGCGGTCGATAAGCAGCTTGAGGACCGTGATGTGTTCTTGGCAGAGATCCGAGACCGTTTGCTCCAAGCACAAGACCATATGAAGCAGCATTACGACCAACAGCATCGTGATGTCCAGTTCAAACTCGGCGATTGGGTCTGGTTACGATTGCACCACCGTTCAGCAGCAGGCATCTGCGACAAGTCCGGAGGGAAGCTGGCTCCAAGATACTACGGTCCTTATCAAGTGGAGGAGCGTGTAGGTCATGTGGCCTATTCCCTCCGTCTTCCTCCCAAAGCAAAACTGTATAACGTATTCCATGTGGTGTTCCTTAAACCGTTCCATGGTGACCCCCCTGCGGCTTTGGTGCCTCTTCCGCCGGTGGTTCATGGCCGTGTTGTTCCTACTCCAGCGGCAATCATCCGCGCACGCCTCAACAGGGGAAATTGGGAGCTGTTAGTGCGCTGGGTGGGCTGCCCTGACTCGGAGGTCACCTGGGAGAGGCTGGAGGACTTCAAGGAGGCCCATCCGACGTTCCAGCTTGAGGACGAGCTGTTTCTCCAGGAGGGCGGAAGTGTTGTGGATGCTTTTGTGGGCAAAGTATATACACGCCGTAACAAGAAACTAGCATCCACAACAGAGGGTTAAAAAGACAAGAGGATAAGTTTGTTAGAGAGTTTGTTAGGCTTGCAGAGTTTAGTTAAAAAGAGGACAGAGTATTGGGTGGTAATGAGCTGGCCTATTGGCTATATATCTGTAATCACTTGATTGAGAAAGGGAGCAGACAAGAAAGAAAGTTCTTAAGTCTCAATTACCATAACACTTTATCACTCTTTTTTCATTTTGTACACTATTTCTACTCTGAATTGGCTTTATGCATACAATTCAGGATAAATAAAATACATGATATTGGTCCTTTAAGGTATACAGCACCAAAAAAATATTTGGTAACAAAGCATCAACAACAAAGGAAATTTCTGCCTCGAATGACAGATTCCAGGGTGTCAACAGCACCAGGATATATTCTCAGCTTAAGAACATTTTTTCCGGTAATGCAACACTACAATAATGATCTTCAACTCCATGGAACAAGAAAGCTGCAGAAATGTGTGCTCTTCGGTGCGGAAGACAAGTGTGAAATAATCTAGGACTAATAAGGAAGCTTTTTTCTGCCACTCCAATCAAAATCGACCTACTTGGTGGAGTACAATGAAAATGTATGGAAGCGGGAAACATATCAGCTTCAAGTCTAATGAGTGAAAATATCCCGAGAAGTATCCATGCAGCAGCCTGAAACATAGAGTTGTTGGTTTATATATTATCTAAGTCTAAACAAAGCTACAAGGCTGTAACATGAATTACTTGTTACATTAGTTGGTAAAAAGGTATCGTAGGAATACGAGAAAACTTTTAGGGACCGCTGTGGAGTATTGGCACATATTACATCTGTTAAGATAAACTTAAATTTTCGCAATAGAACAATGGATCGGATAGATTAATTGAAAGTTTTCCTAACTTTCAGTAGGTGTTAGTAATGTGTGTGAATAGAGATCGTTGATTTATGAAAAGCTACAATCCCATTATAAATACATTTTTTATTCATGCAGTGAGTATCATGGTGCACAGTTAATGAAATTGCCCACAGCCAGCCCATGAAAATGCTGAAAAAAAATGAAGTTATATAGAAGTGCAAAAAACAATGCAGCATCTATATTTAACCATCATCAACGAGAAAACGTTGTGCCTATGTTGACTTTCCTCAACACTTCTTAACCACAGCTCTGACGAGGTGACATGTTTCTTTCTCCTCTCTGAAACCAAGTCCTATGATTTCATGAAAACCAGAGCAACATAGACCGTCTTAAACATCGATAACTGGTAAATGGACATTGAATCATGCATAGCTCAACCAAAAAGGAAAAATGAAACAACTAAGCAGATATAATTGAGAAATGTTGATAAAATAGGATGTTATTTTTGGCTGAGAAATGTTAGCAAAATTAATATGATGGTCTTTTTTTTTTGGCTTTTTTTTCTTCAAAGAAACATATTACTAGCCTTGGGAGTAAATCTAACTGCTTGGTTCATGTTGCTATAAACCGCAAACAGCATCTTTTCATTAAGTAGTCATCTTGACATATCAACGCGTAATGTGTACGTACAAGTGATCATCTAAAATATCAAAATGATACTATTGAGTACACTCGTGACTTCATCGTGTGGAGCGGGCCTGGTGGGCTGTGGCACTTGCCATGTGGGCCGCTGGTCTGTGGGGTCTCCTGGCTTGTAGCCTGGTATGCGCCGGTCGCTCGAAATTCAAATGTGCACGAAAATTTTGATCAAAACATGGTTTTTTCCGGTGGGGATCTTCATCATATACCCTCCCTTGAATCGGGGATTTCAGAATTTACCCTCCCACCTCAATGACATGTGGGGTCATCATAAGTCACTGACACGTGGGTCAGGAGGGTAAATCCTGAATTTCCATCTATGAGAAGGGTATATGATGAATAAATCTATTTTCGGTAGGGAGCGAAAGCGGCAAAAATTCTGAAATTTCACCGAAATTTTGGTGAAATTGTTTCCCCTGCCCCCACTAGGAGGTCACCCCTCAGTTGCCAAGACGTCCAAGCCTCAGCGCGGAGGCACCACCGTTCTCCCCTCGGCGGTCGTCACCGCCGGAACCTCAGGTAGCAAGGGCGCCGGGGTATGGAAGCATTCGCAGCCTAGTCATGCGAACCTGCCACATCCCTTGGTCTAACAAGATCGCGTCCCAAGAGCAGCGACTCTCTAACGCCCTAGTGGCTTTCCAGGCGAGCTCGAAGTGCCCTATCAATCTGGGCCGCGCCATTGAAGCCCTTCAACATGAGCTCTAGCTTTCGCTTCAAACTTTCACAGCGCACCGTTTCGACGGAGGTGCCTTGCTGCTCTCATTCCGCTCCGGCGCTGATAGGGACCGGATCCTCCACTGCAATGACATATCTGTCGACAGTAGGAAGGTCGATCATGTTCAGGCCATGGACAAGGCAGCTTCACGCAAGCCTCACCAAATTGCTTTTCTGGGTTTCCATCAGTATTGAAGGACTACCTTCCCATGTCTGGACCAAAAGCACAGCGGAGATCATTCTTTCCACTGCTGGGTCTAGCGTGTCGGACCAGCCCTGCAGGACAGAGTTGATCCAAGTGCGTTGGGTCAGTTTTACATTCAAGCCTGGACTTCCGACCTGAGCTCTCTACTGTCCTCCCTCAAGGTTTTTGTGGCTGAACTATCAATCCAGGTCATCCACAACGACCAGTGACGGATTCAGGATTTGGTTACGTCCTGGGCTCAGTAGTGTAATGTTCTAGGCTATCTGGGCTGGACTATGAAAATGTTACTCAGGCTAGACTAAATTTACATGGGTTGTACACTAAATATTTTTCTACATTCTGGGCTGAAGTCTACCATGCTCGGAGTATGGCTCTGCCCCTTACAACGACCCAAGGCTTTGAAGCATTTTCACCGAAGTTGATCCTTACCTCAGGGAGAAGGAAGGACTACTCTACAATGTCCTTATCCATGTTGTGTGCGTCGCTGATTTTTCGTGCGTGATCTCTGTCCTCTGATGAAGCTTCACCCTCTTTCGATGGTATGGACGATGGCCATGACGGCCAGCTAGGCTAGAGCTACAGTGAGCACATCGGCCAAAGCCCGGTGATCAAAAGGTTCTGTCTCATGCCAGCCACGTTTGATGCCCAGGACACTCGCGGGGGGCAACCACGGCACGGTCATCAGTGTTCCTCGGCCAGTTCCCAAGGGCACCGCTCCCTCTTCGGTGCCTCCCACTATTCCCATCATGGGGTTCCTCCTGCCCCGTTAGATCGGACAGTGCCACGCGCCGAGCTGCAGCAAGATTCCCACAGCGCACTGCTCAAGGGGAGCATGTCTGGGAAAGAGGAGCATTTCAATGCCCCTCCTGCACAGCTCCTGGTTGCCACTTCTAGCTAAGGGTGCAAACGAGTCGGATTCGGATGGATATTGTTGTTATCATATCCTAATCCATATTTTTTTCTCCGGATTTGGACCAATCGGATTCGGTGCCGGATCGGTCGGGATTAACCCGTTTGGACCCCTACTTGTTTGTAAGGAATGCATGCAGTACAAGCAAATGGAGTAGGAGGACGTACTGTCAAGAACTTGATGTTACTACTTAATAGCTGATGTGGAAGATTTTATTTTACCATTACAAAAGAAAATGAAACGTCAAATAGTAGCACTAATCTGAAATCAAACTTGAAGACGTATTGGATTCGGACGGATATTACTGTTACCATATCCTAACCAATATTTTTTTGAGAGACCATGTGAAGGGCACCCCATGGTTGTGATGAGTAATTGACTCTTGTTCTAGGAAGATTGAGTTTAGTTTTTGAGGTTTGTGCTAGTTCTGCATTGTCGTAGCCCTGGCGAAGTGTTCGCAGACTATCACGACTCACGTTGGTCGTGGTCGAAAGTCATGCGCGACCGACACGACCACTTTGGGCGTGATCGAAGGTCACCCGAGGGTCTCGACCACTTTGGCTATGGTCGAAGGGCACCGAGGCGACGACCACGCTTGGCGTGGTCGAGGCGACGACCACGCTGGTTGTGGTCGGCAGTTACGACCACGCTGGCCGTGGTCGAAGGCGCGATGACCACGTTGGCCGTGGTCGAAGGCGAACGACCACGTTGGTCGTGGTCGAATAGGTTACGACCACGCTTGGCCGTGATCGTAGGTCTCCGTGGAAGTTTAAGACCGGTTTTGCCTTAGTCGTATCTTGGTCATGGTCGAAATGACTCGACGACCATGTTGCCGCGATTGGAACCCAGCCGAGATGTCTCACGACCACGTTGTGCGCCATCGAAGCCACCAACCATTTACGACCACGTTGTAGCGTATACGACCATTTTGGGCTTGGTCGAAGGTCATTCGGTCGTTCACGATCACGTTGGTCGTAGTCGAATGCGCCGACCACGTTGTAGTGGGTCGCGATCGAAGTCGGCACTCAAATCTACGACCACGTGAGTAGTCGGCACTCTACGACTATGTTATTGAGATCCGGCGTGGTCGGACGTGCTTGCACGCAGATTGGAATCGGTCGTATGACTCGCAGACTTGACCATTTGAGCCGGAAATTGGTCGTAGGGCTTTGTGATGAAGTCGGGACCTTGTGCATTTGTTGGTTTATCTTTTCGATTGGTCGAACGACTTTGGTTGAAGTCGTAGACTTTGAGCGCGCAAAGCCGTAGCGAGTTGTGGGTGGTCGTAGCAAGTTAGCGATGATCGAGACTCATCGATCTCGGTCGTATGGCTTGATTTTGTGGTCGTATGTCGTGTGCATTCATTGTTCTCTTTTTCCGATCGGGTCGAGGTGGTATACGACTTGGTAAGAGTATGTTTTGAGTTCTGTTTTTCGCTCAAGTGATTGGATACTATTGTGAGCCGTGCTATGTAATGGTTTGCTTGTCCGTGATGGTTTGCGGGACCTTGAGACTAGTCGTGGCGAGGCATGGAGGGCCGAGACTAGGCACGGCAAGGCTGAGGTCAAGAGCGGCCAGAAGTGTCAAGACGACGAGGTCCGTGAGGTGGTTACAAGCCGAGGAGATGAGGAACCGGAGCCGAGCTGCCAGAGGACCTTGGAGACAAGTCTTGATGAGGCTTGGAGTGGTCGGGACTAGACATGGGGATGTCGAGGTCCGAACGACCGAGGAAGCCGAAGGAGACCTAGTCTTGCGAGGTGGTTGCAAGCTTGGACGACAAGGCGGGAGGAAGCTTCCGGAAGGCGGTGGAGTGGCATTTTGGAGAAATGCGAAAGTCGCAAAGGGAAGCCGTGTCTCTGCCAATGCACAGGAGTTGTTGGCGCTAACAGCAAAGCGGTGGAGCCGTTGGGTGTAACGGTAAAGCACTGGAGCTCGTTCTCGCTAGTGGGTAAAGTGAGTTGAAAACCCGGTGTTAGGTGGGGATTTGCGGGTTTCCCCTCTTCGGTGTGTGTGTGTGTGGCTATAAATAGAGAGGGTAGAGCTCGGGTACTTGTGAGATTCTGATCCCCGAGTTGCTCTGTTCTTCCCTTGTTATTTGTGAGTGTGTGGGTTCTCGGGATGGAGCAAGTGTGCTCATGTATCTCCCAGTTGGAGTGGTCAGAGAAACCTCCATTATCAATCATTCATCTCTCTTCCTCTATTTGTTTTCTGTCGTCTTGAGATGTTGTGATTGACTTGTTTGCGATCTGTTTTGAGAGCTTGAACTTCTTGCTATCCTTTTCTCTCCTCTCTTCTTCGTGAGTCTGCTTTCGGTCTTTGTGTGCTCGATTAGCTCGGAGGCGGGAATCTGTCTCAAGGCCACTTGGCGATTCATTCCCAGAGCAGAGTCGAATTAGAGAAGTTCTCTTTACCGGATGATTGTGCGCCTTGAGTCCTTCTGTTCTTGGTTCATCCTCTCAGTTATCACTGTTTGATTTCTTTTGTCGGCTCAGGCAAGTGTTCGACCACGTGGTGTTCGACCATCAGTTGGCTTACGACCACGTGTGTTCGATCGAAGAAGCTAGTTCTTTCGCCCATTTTGTCGTGTGAGTACTTGGGGAGTTTTAAGAAGGCACCATTCACCCCCCCTCTGTTGCCATTTCGGTCCTACAATTGGTATCAGAGCCGGTTAGCTCTAATTCATAGATCTTAACCGGTCTCAAGAGCCATGGCGACGGATAAGTACTCGACCAAACCTCCGTCTTTGATGGCTCGGATTATCCCTTACGGAAGAGCCGAATGGAAACATACATCCGTGCTCGGGGTATGCCATTTGGCGGAAGGTGAAGGTCGATTCGTTGTTCTGCCGATGAGAACATCAATGTGGCAAACATGCCCGATGTTGAGGCAAATGCGAAGGCAAGGAACATCATTATCCGGGGCTTGAGTAGAAGCGAGTTCGATCGCATCTCTCACTGTCGTCGCGCACGACATCCGGGTGACCTCGATGCATACCATGAGGGCACCACCCAGATTAAGACGGTCCGACAGGACCAGTTCAAGCGCGAATACAACAAATTCGAGATGCTTGCTGGAGAGTCCCTGGATGAGTGCTTTTCGTGATTTCACAAAATCTTGAACAACCTCCGAGCGGTCGGTCTTACATACCCCGACTCGGATAACGCTCGCCAAATGCTCGCGGCACTCGATCTTCGTGTCTGGGAAATGAAAGTGACCACCATCAAAGACACGACAGATCTCTCGACCCTGACTCTTGACGCGCTGTACTCGCGCCTCAAGACTCACGAGATTGACGTTGTCTCTCGACGGTCGAAGTCACAGTCGATGGATTTGGTCACCAATCCCGTTTCTTCTTCCGGGCCCTATTCGGATTCTTCTTGCGGTTTCTCCCTTGCTGCTCTCTGTGACATAACTGATGATCAGTTAGAGCAGCTTGCGGATGATCAGCTGGCCCTCCTAGCCCGAAGGTTTTCCCATGCCTACAAGGGTAGGAGAGACAGAAAGAGAGGAGGACCTTTGATTTGCTTCGAGTGTGGTGGCCCCAACCACATTCGGGCAAACTGCCCCAAGCTGGAGAAGGGCAAGAACGACTACGGCGGTTCGGACAAGAACGACTACACCGACAAGAACCGCAACAAGAAGCCTCCAGTACATCCACAAGGCAAGAAGAAGTTCCGCGACTTCGGGAAGGCCAAGAAGCTCTTCCACCGCGTCCTCACGGCGTTCGACGACCTTGACCTCAGCGAGGTGGAGGGATGGAGCGACGACGACGGGGCGGGTGACCAAGTGCCCAAGGATGGCGGCGACGACTTCTCCGGCATGTGCTTCATGGCCCTCGAGGGCGAACTCAGCGACAGCGAGCTGTACTCCGACTCGGACGAGGTATGCCCCACCTACGACCAGCTCAATCAAGCATTTCTTAAGCTAGGAGGTTTTCATGCTAGAGCTAGGGCTAGGTGTACCGAGTTAGAGAAGGAAGTAGACAGAATGTCACGGGAGCTTACTTCACTTACATCTGCTCCCTCCCGTGACGACTGTGATACATGCTGTGCCTTGCTTGATGACATGGAGAAATTAAGGACCTCTCATGATAGTGTGTCCTCCGAGCTTGATATTGTTAAGGTGGAGAATGTTAGTGCGCTTGCTTTGAGTTAGAGTTGAGTAGGATGGTCATTACCCTACTTACTACCGATGAGACTACTTCTCCCACCTCATGTGAGGATAAGGACATTGCTGCTAGAGGACCTTATGCCATGCTCCTTGATCTGCCCGATCCTTGTAAAAATTGCAATAACTTGAAGATGAACTTAAAGCAGGCGGATCATAAAATTCTTTGAACTACAAGCTTCTTTGCTTGAGCCGATTGATTCATGTTTGAACTGTCCTAAGTTAATCTGCTGAACTTGAAGTCGTCTCTAAACAGCTTTCAAGAAATGATTGATCATGATAGGAAGTTGGCTCAAGATGCCTCTAAGGACCTGTTAGCTCACCATGCATTAATTGTAACAAACTAAAATCGACTTGGTTGCATTGGATGAGAAATGTGTGAAGCTAACCAAGGACCTACTAGAGAAGCCACCATCCGCTTGTATTGTGCGTCTTTGAGAAGGGGAGAAGCCCGGGGTAAGGTTGAGGCGCTTAGTGACGTGAACCAACCTTGCTAGCAATAGGACTGTCCATTTCGAGCGGTGTGCGTGCACAAGCCATTCGTACCTCGCTATTGGTTCTTCATCTGCTCCCTTACCCCTGCTGTTCCTTCTTCTCCTTGCTCTTCCTGCACTCTCTCTTCGGGAGTGTCGGTATCTTATGAACACTCTCGAGAGATTTGTAGGTGGCAAGAAGAAGCTTAATCTTATTCTGGACCAGTCTAAAATTTGCAGATTTAATCAAGGTCTAGGATATGATTTTTATGAGGACATGAGGAAGCATCCACCTGCTATTCTCAGACCCATCTTAGGAGGTGTGATCGAGGTTGAGCCCAGGTCTGACGAGGTTAAATTCAAATCAGCGGGCTTTGTCCAAGGGATCTCTGACAGCAAGGTGATTCCACCTGTTGCTTCGGCCTCTCAGAAGGCGAAGCTTCTTCGTGCTACTCCCACCTCTCAGAAGGTGAAGTACCACTGTACCCTCTGTCAGAAGGATGGGCACTCGATCGAGAGATGCTTCAGGCGCGCCAAGATCGCGCGCAGAGACCGTGTTGAGTCTCTTAGGGGTATTCGAGGTCAGCCCAGTTCTCGAGTACACCTAAGACCAACACGAGGTCTAGGTTTGCTCTGTTGCGGAGTTTAGGCAGCATAGAGGACTTGGTTTTCCGAGTTTTCTGTTTTCCGTCCTCATGCTGCCTCGATCGTGTCTTCGCGTCCCGAGGATAGATCTCGTTTCTTCCATCGAGATAGCTACCGCGGCGTGATCGGCGTGTTGCGGTGTTCGACTCGCTCTCCGTAGCGATCGGACCCGCACAGCCTTCAGTCTGCTCCACGGACCTTCGGCTTCTTTGAGTCACAGAGAGCGTAGGGTAGATAGAGGTCAGTCGTACTTGATGACTTCATCTGCTCGACGTGTTGTTCAGTATTGGGTGCCAAAATCACTCTTGATTTACCCCAGTACTGATACTTTACTCTCTGTTTGACTCAGGTTCGTCGGGTAGGGAAGGAGAAGGTTTAGCTTGTAGACTCCGGTTGTTCTCGTCATATGACCGGAGACTCCCGTTGGTTCTCCTCCCTAGCCCGCGCTCCAGGTGATGAGACGATCACCTTCGAGACGCCGTGCAGGCGCGTCATCGCCAAAGGTACTGTGCATGTTAATGCTTCTTTTATTCTTAAGGATGTTGCCTTGGTTAGTAAGCTGCAGTACAATTTGCTTTCCGTTTCTCAGCTTACCGATGATGGTTTCGAGGTGAGCTTCAAGAAAAACGCTTGCAAAATTCTTGACTCTTCGGGTAGTCTGGTTTGCGGGATTTCTCGTTATGGGAGGATCTTTCGTGCTGATTTTTCTGAGTCTTCTGGTGATCCTCTCAGGTGTTTAGTTGCTTCTGAGTCCCGCGACCTCTCATTCTGGCATAGGAGACTTGGTCATATAGGCTTTGACCATTTGACTCGAGTTAGCGGTCACGATCTCATTCGTGGTCTGCCGAAACTCAAGATGGTCAAAGATCTTGTTTGCACTCCATGCCGGCACGGCAAGATGGTTGTCGCTTCTCACCCTCCGGTCACAGTTACTATGACCGATGCACCGGGACAGCTGCTCCACATGGACACGCTTGGACGGCTGAGTGCGATCGGCGGGAGGAAGTGGTATGTTCTTGTTGTGGTCGATGACTTCTCGAGGTATTCTTGGGTGTTTTTCTTAGCCTCGAAGGATGAGACATTTTCACATTTCCGAGGTCTTTTCAGTAGGCTTTCTGTTGAGCTCCCTGATGCCTTACGAGCGATCCGCAGTGACAATGGCACGGAGTTCAAGAATTCCTACTTCGAGAGTTTCTGTGGTGAGACAGGTGTAGAGCATCAGTTCTCCTCTCCGCACGTCCCACAGCAGAATGGCGTTGTGGAGAGAAAGAACCGTACCTTGGTCGAGATGGCCAGGACGATGCTTGATGAGTACTCTACACCGCGGAAGTTTTGGGCTGAGGCTATAGCCACCGCGTGCCATGTCTCAAATCGAGTTTTTCTTCGGGCACACTTGCACCGCACTTCTTATGAGTTGAGATACGGGCGAAAGCCCAGCGTCTCTCATTTTCGTGTGTTTGGTTGCAAGTGCTTTATTTTGAAGTCCGGGAACCTAGATAAGTTCGAGTCACGTTCTTGTGATGGGATCTTTCTAGGTTACTCGCCTTCTTCGCGGGCTTATAGGGTCTGGAACTGCGAGTCTAGCAAATTGGTAGAGACCTGTGAGGTGACCTTCGACGAGGCCAGTCCGGGGGCTAGGCCTGATATCTCAGGTTCTTTAGAGCAGTTCGAGCCCATCTTCGTGGATGATGAGGATGATGGAGATGAGGGTTGTCTACCTGATCCAGTCTCTCATCCACCCCTTGAGGTGCCTTCTTCCACCGCACCTCAGGGAGATCAGCCCATGCCCTCTGCTTCTTCTGGAGCTAGTGGCTCTGTTCCTACCTCCTCAGCTCACGAGGTAGAGGCCACTTCTTCATCCCATCCTGAACCTCCTCGACATATCCAGAAAAGACATCCTTCCGAGCAGATGATTGGAGACCTCCTTGAGCGAGTCACACGCTCAAAATCTGCATGTCTCAGTCTGTCTCCATTCTCGCCTTTGTTGCCTCATTCGAGCCCAAAGATGTTTCTCATGCTCTTTCCGACGAGTCTTGGGTAAATGCCATGCATGAGGAGCTAGAAAACTTCGAGAGAAACAAGGTGCAGTCGCTTGTCGAGCCCCGCGAGGTCACAATGTCATTGGAACTAAGTGGGTGTTCAAGAACAAGCGAGCGAGGATGGAGTGGTTATTGAAACAAGGCTAGACCGGTAGCTCGGGGTTCTCCCGGGTTGTGGGTGCGGATTTCGAGGAGTCCTTTGCCCCTGTAGCTCGACTTGAGGCCATTAGAATCCTTCTTGCCTTTGCGACTTCTAAAGGTTTCAAGCTTTACGGATGGACGTCAAAAGTGCCTTCCTTAATGGCTTCATTGAGGAAGAAGTATATGTCCGATGACCTCTGGTTTGAAAACCCCAAATACCCTAACCATGTCTTCAAGCTTTCCAAAGCTTTGTATGGACTTAAGCAAGCCCCTAGAGCTTGGTATGAGAGGCTTAAGTCCTACTTGTTAAGTCATGGTTTTGAGATGGGTAAAGTTGACAAGACCTTGTTCATCCGCCGTCATGGCAATGACCTTCTCTCGTCGGATCTATGTCGATGACATCATCTTTGGCGGCTCTTCCCATACTGTTTCACGGTTCTCGGATGTCATGAGCACCGAGTTTGAGATGAGTATGATGGGCGAGTTGACCTTCTTCCTTGGCTTCCAAATCAAGCAGACTCGGGAGGGTACATTTCTTCATCAGGGAAAGTACACTCGTGATCTCCTGAGACGCCGACATGACCGATGGTAAGCTGTGTCGACTCCTATGGCTTCTCTGACCTATCTTGACCGATGAGGACGGCGAGCCGATTGATCGTAAAGAGTTGAAGTATGATCGGCTCCCTTCTTTACCTCATCGCCTCGAGACCGGACATACACTTCTCGGTGTGCGTGTGCTCGTTGAGCCTCTCTCGCGTATTTCACCGTCGAGCGGTGAAGCGCATCTTCGTACCTCCGAGCTACCATTAACTATGGTATCTGGTACTCTTCCTCATCCTGTTTTTCCTTGAGAGCTTTCTCGGACGCAGACTTTGCTGGCTGTAGGATAGATAGGAAGAGCACTTCTGGCTCTTGCCAATTCATTGGCAATTCTCTCATCTCTTGGTCTTCTAGGAAGCGATTCGGTGTTGCTGATCCACCGCAGAGGTGAGTATGTTCTTCGCGAGCCACCGCTGCGATCAGTACTGGATGGCTTCGACCCTGCGGGACTTTGGGTTAGTTATCGACAGTGTTCCACTCTTTTGTGATAACACTTCTGCGATTAACATTGCTAAGAACCTAGTGCAACACTCTCGGACCAAGCACATCGATATCCGTTATCACTTCCTTCGAGACCATGTAGAGAAGGGCGATATAGTGCTCCAGTTTGTGGAGAGTGACCACCAGTTGGCTGACATCTTCACCAAGCCTTTGGATAGTTCAAGATTTTCAGCTCTACGGGAGAGCTTGGGTGGTGTGTCCTTACGATTTGTAGTGAGGGGAGCTTTGGGCTTTATTGCTTTTCTATATTGATTTTGCTTCTATCTCATTTCTGTTGCTTTGCACTTGGGGTGCATCGGGCTTAGTCCTTCTAGCATAGGTTAGAGTGCTTCTCTTGTCTAGTTGTTTAGACTTCTTCTCTTATCTTGTGCTTCCAGGATGTTTCTTCTAGCTGTTACTTATCTCTCTAGATTGAGCTCACTCACTTCTTGTAGGTTCTAGCGAGGGTTGGGCCACCCTCGGGTAGCAGTGCGTGTTTGCTCTCTAGTGTGTGATTCTTGTCGGTGGCTGTCTGGAATCATATAGGGTAGATGAGAGTCAGTCTGAGCCATAGTTGTCTCTATATCTTATCTATGCTTTAAGGACTGCCTGTTTTGGTTTTATTTGCCAGCTTCTCGATTTATTGCTTTGGTTCAGGGAGAGTTCTTTTGGGAGCTTCTGGAGCTTAATTGTGACATAACTCAACTTGAACTAAAAGTTGCATCTAATGTTGAGGGGGAGCTGTGTTTTTTTTTTGCATTTTCAGCATTTCGCATTATAATCAATCTGCATTGAGCCTTGATTATTATCCTGTTATGACATGCTTTAATACTTTACACCTTGCCATGATTTATGCTTAAGTTGCTAGATTTATCATGACTTCATATGTGTAGACTTGCTTTTGCCATGATAAGTTAATTAAAATTGCTCAACTTGAATTAAAACTTGTCATGCTCGCATTTGAGTCTAGTCTTGCTTTAGCTATCCTTTTATGATTCATGCCATGTCAAATAGGCTAAGTTGAGCGTTGAATCTCTATCGAGTCTTAGATTGAGCTATTGTAGTCTTTTGATGATGCATAAGTTAGTACTACATGTTAAAATGCAAAAAGATCTCTTTTGTGCGAAAAAACTGATCTCACCAATTCTCTCCTATGAGACGGCTTGCCATTGCACTTGGCATGAACTTAGGGGGGGTTTTGGATGACCTAGACTATCTTCTTAAGCTTATCGCTTGGAGTAGTCGCATAAGGCTTGAGGTCTAGCACATGACAAAACAAAAATCTGGTTGCCAACAACCTTCAGTTTTAAAAGAAAATATGTCATTTGTGCTCAATTTGCTTAAGCCACAACAAAAATCAAGTACTTCAACAAATGCTTCATTCTCGGACTTGTAGCACTCTTTTTGGCCTCGATTTGAGCTTCTTAGTTACGCTTAGCTTATTGACATGGCCTGCATCATCCTTGGATATCTCTAACTGAACTTTGCTCATTGATGACTTGACTTGATCACAAACAGCACTATATTTCAGATTGTCATCCATGTGTTCTCGCTGGCTTATATATATGTTGTCATGATCTAGATAGCGTTTTATTGAGTTATGGCTTGGTGTAGTACTTGTTGGTCATTATGGATAATTCTCATGGCTCTAACTGCTTAGAATAATCAAACTTCAGCCATATTCATCCATTGACATGTCATATTCTCTCTATTGCATCTTGATGTGTTTATTGCCAAAAGGGGGAGAATAGAGAAGAAAAAGTCTGTTGGGTTCAATTTGCTCTGTCGACATGGTCATAAGTTTCATTCCCTTCTTTGGACCATGTTGGATTCTTCAAACTCAAACTCAACTTCTTGCTTTTTCTGATTTTGTCAATATACTCATCAAGGGGGAGATTGAGAGACCATGTGAAGGGCACCCCATGGTTGTGATGAGTAATTGACTCTTGTTCTAGGAAGATTGAGTTTAGTTTTTGAGGTTTGTGCTAGTTCTGCATTGTCGTAGCCCTGGCGAAGTGTTCTGCAGCTATCACGACCACGTTGGTCGTGGTCGAAAGTCATGCGCGACCGACACGACCACTTTGGGCGTGATCGAAGGTCACCGAGGGTCTCGACCACTTTGGCTATGGTCGAAGGGCACCGAGGCGACGACCACGTTTGGCGTGGTCGAGGCGACGACCACGTTGGTTGTGGTCGGCAGTTACGACCACGTTGGCGTGGTCGAAGGCCGCGATGACCACATTGGCCGTGGTCGAAGGCCGCGCGACCACGTTGGTCGTGGTCGAAATAGGTTACGACCACGTTTGGCGTGATCGTAGGTCTCGAGGAAGTTTAAGACTGGTTTTGCCTTAGTCGTATCTTGGTCATGGTCGAAATGACTCGATGCGACCATGTTGCCGCAGCGATTGGAACCTAGCCGAGATGTCTCACGACCACGTTGTGCGCTATCGGAAGCCACCAACCATTTACGACCACGTTGTAGCGTATCGACCATTTTGGGCTTGGTCGAAGGTCATTCGGTCGTTTACGATCACGTTGGCGTGGTCGAATGCGGCCGACCACGTTGTAGTGGGCTGCGATCGAAGTCGGCACTCAAATCTACGACCACGTGAGTAGTCGGCACTCTACGACTATGTTATTGAGAGCGATCGGCGTGGTCGGACGTGCTTGCACGCAGATTGGAATCGGTCGTATGACTGCAGACTTGACCATTTGAGCTGGAAATTGGTCGTAGGGCTTTGTGATGAAGTCGGGGACCTTGTGCATTTGTTGGTTTATCTTTTCGATTGGTCGAACGACTTTGGTTGAAGTCATAGACTTTGAGCGTTAAAGCCGTAGCGAGTTGTGGGTGGTCGTAGCAAGTTAGCGATGATCGTAGACTCATCGTATCTGGTCGTATGGCTTGATTTTGTGGTCGTATGTCGTGTGCATTCATTGTTCTCTTTTTCCGATCGGGTCGTAGGTGGTATACGACTTGGTAAGAGTATGTTTTGAGTTCATTTTCGGCTCAAGTGATTGGATACTATTGTGAGCCGTGCTATGTAATGGTTTGCTTGTCCGTGATGGTTTGCGGGACCTTGAGACTAGTCGTGGCGAGGCATGGAGGGCCGAGACTAGGCACGCAAGCGATCTTGAGGTCAAGAGCGGCCGGAAGTCTTGAAGACGACGAGGTCCGTGAGGTGGTTACAAGCCGAGGAGATGAGGAACCGGAGCTGGAGCTGCCAGAGGACCTTGGAGACAAGTCTTGATGAGGCTTGGAGTGGTCGGGACTAGACATGGGGGATGTCGAGGTCCAGAACGACCAGGGGAAGCCGAAGGAGACCTAGTCTTGCGAGGTGGTTGCAAGCTTGGACGACAAGGCAGGAGGAAGCTTAGGAAGGCGGTGGAGTGGCATTTTGGAGAAATGCGGAAAGCTGCAAAGGGAAGTCGTGTCTCTGCCAATGCACAGAGTTGTTGGCGCTAACGGGCAAAGCAGTGGAGCCGTTGGGTGTAACGGGTAAAGCACTGGAGCTCGTTCTCGCTAGTGGGTAAAGTGAGTTGAAAACCCGGTGTTAGGTGGGGATTTGCGGGTTTCCCCTCTTCGGTGTGTGTGTGTGTGTGTGGCTATAAATAGAGAGGGTAGAGCTCGGGTACTTGTGAGATTCTGATCCCCGAGTTGCTCTGTTCTTCCCTTGTTATTTGTGAGTGTGTGGGTTCTCGGGATGGAGCAAGTGTGCTCATGTATCTCCCAGTTGGAGTGGTCAGAAACCTCCATTATCAATCATTCATCTCTCTTCCTCTATTTGTTTTCTGTCGTCTTGAGATGTTGTGATTGACTTGTTTGCGATCTGTTTTGAGAGCTTGAACTTCTTGCTATCCTTTCTCTCCTCTCTTCTTCGTGAGTCCGCTTTGGTCTTTGTGTGCTCGATTAGCTCAGAGGCGGGAATTGTCTCAAGGCCACTTGGCGATTCATTCCGAGAGCAGGAGTCGAATTAGAGAAGTTCTCTTTACCGGATGATTGTGCGCCTTGAGTCCTTCTGTTCTTGGTTCATCCTCTCAGTTATCACTGTTTGATTTCTTTTGTCGGCTCAGGCAAGTGTTCGACCACGTGGTGTTCGACCATCAGTTGGCTTACGACCACGTGTGTTCGATCGAAGAAGCTAGTTCTTTCGCCCATTTTGTCGTGTGAGTACTTGGGGAGTTTTAAGAAGGCACCATTCACCCCCCCTCTGTTGCCATTTCGGTCCTACATTTTTTCTCCGGATTCGATACCAATCGGATTCAGTACTAGTCGCATTCGGTATCGGATCGGTCGGGATTAACCCGACCCGTTTGCACCCCTACTTCTAGCAATCTGACCTTGCCTTCCCTCGTGAGCCCCTCTACACCTTGGTTATCCTTCGAAGATATCCTCCCTCGGTGCACGCAGCACGAGGCTAAGTAGTGGACCCGTTACTGCTCTCTTCAGAGGACACGCAACCTTCAGCTAGCACATTTCCCACTGATTGCAGCTACTTTGAATTTCCCGCTCTCAATTTCCTAGCAGGCTAGCCGCTCCATGCTGGTCGTGCACAGCAGGCAGAGGCTACGGGCGGTGAACTCCCAGGATCCTCCGGGCCCCGAGCTGCATACTCACAATGATTTGCCGTTAATTCCTTCGGCCGTGTTTGGTACCGCGTTTGTCGACCGCGCGGTGCGGTATCGGTACCGCGGGAGCGGAGCTGCGATACGAGGAATCGGCGGTGCAGTTCATTCTCGCGGTCGCTGAGTCTGTTGCGGTGAGCAAAATCGAATCTACCGCAGAGCGTTTAGGGAGATTTTGCGGGATTCTCCGATTCTCTCGACCGCGCCGCAAAAAAAAAAGCGGTTCCAAACGCGGCCTTCACCACTCAGCCAATTCCTCTCCAAGATGAGCACCCCGATCCAAGCCCCCCTTGCTCCAAAGTCATCCTGGGAGCACCAGCTAGAGGACTCCAGAAGCCCTCGGTGCAGTGCACGCTTGGCACTAAAGCATCAGCTTGGCACGTCTCGGCCACTTCGACAAGCCTAGGTTGTGCTCATGCACAAGCTAGGGATCATCCAAGTGGATTCATCACCAACCGAACAAGACTTCGGGGCATATGAGGCCACCTTCAGCCAACCATTGTCGCAGGACCAACTCCATCAATTGAATGAGCTTTTCAAGCTTTCCCAACCAGGTCATCCGTCTAACTTCAGAATGGACTCAGCACTAATCCAATCGACCACAGTCTAGAGAACCTCCGGTTGCAAATGTTGTTCTCCAGTTCATGGACAATCATAATTGTAACATGGGAGTGTCTATACAACATTCGACTATTTTTAGGACAAAAACAGTCAAATGAAGATCCAACGCCCTAGATCATTTTTTTGGAGGAGGTCATTTTTTTAGGGAGGCTTGTATGAGTAGATCCGTTGGATGGAGATCTAATGCTCCAGATCAATCTGACTGTTTTTGTCCTTAAAAATAGTCGAATGTTGTATAGACATTCCTTTGTAACATTTTAGTTTGGAATGACTGAGGACTTAACTCCAGGGGGTGTCAGTACGCACTGCGCATCTTAGGGTGTGTTTGGTTTGGAGTCAGGTAAGGATGGAATGAATCCATCCCTGTTTTTAAGGATGGAAACGTCCCCATCCCCTATTGTCCCTAGAACCAAATACACTATTGGAGGCAGGTAGCGAGGAAGAGGGACGAGCCCATCCCCTCATTTTTGAGGGATAGGGGCATCCTCAATTTAGAGGAATATTCCCGGGATATTCCCCAAAGGGGATGGACTCTGTCCCTGCTGACTCCAATCCAAACAGGTCCAAATCTGGGATCGCCCCGCCCCATCTCCTATTGTCTCTGGAATCAAATACACCCTTAGTAGACAATCATAGTCACTCTGGTTTGTGTATAGGAGACTAGGATGTCTGGCATACCGACATCAATCGTTGTCTCCATGCTCGGTTCTCAATTTGCAAATTTCTCCTACCTCCATGCATCTGACACTCACGGGGGGATTCTAATTGCCTGCAGAACACACAACATCGCAGTCCTCGATTCCTTCTATGGGTTGTTCTCGATAACATTGCATATTCAGACAGCCAGCGAGGTTGAGTCATGGTGGATCACCACCATCTACAGCCCCCAAGCGAGCGTGGCCAAGCAAGAGTTCCTGGAGGAACTAGCGTAAATCAGACTCACGTGGTCAGGCGCTTGGTGCATCGTGGGGGACTTCAATATGCTCCTTAATCCGTCCGACAAAAACAATAGTAGGTTGAACCAAGCTAACATCGGTCGCTTCCATCGTTTTGTCAATGACCTCCATTTTGTTGAATTATGTGGGCCAAGCTTATACAATAAGAATAATTCCTAAATTAAATCTCAAAGGTCCACTCATGCAAAGGAGGCTTGCATGTGAACTTTAGTACCATATTGCTAGTTCTAGGAGAGGAAGACCACTTTAAAAGGGATGGTGCACTCCTAGCCACTTGAGGCATATGTGGGAGAGAACTAGAGGATCACACGCGCGCTCGCTCGCCTCGCCGGGGCGGCAGGCGCGGGCGCACGGCACCTGCGTGAATGGTCCGCCAAAATCGGCTCCAGGTGCTTGCGCAGATGCGGCTTTCTTTTGCAGTTTTATTTTTGCTGTTTTGAGTGGCGGTGAATCCGGATCGGTTACGCGTGACTAATCCGTTTCGGTTACGAGTTATGGAGAACGTGCAGACGTCTTGATCACACGTCCTGATTATTCTATAAATACTGAGTCGCCGCCTCCATACAGTATAAGCGAAAATCAATCTAGGGTTTTTTGCCTCCTCCATTGTGCTGCGCCGTCCCACGTAGTCTACTCCGTCCTGTCCGCCGGTGTGCACTGTCGTTCGGGAGAGCAGGTCTCCGGAACCGTCGCCTTCGAAGTCCTGCACCGGGAGAGGGCGAATAAGGTTTTTGGGAAGCGCTCTGCGCGACTGCTTGCTGTAGCTCTGGCTCGTCTTCCTCGTCGTTTGGCTTCGGCGA
Source organism: Dendrocalamus sinicus (assembly GCA_036346575.1). Taxonomy (NCBI): domain Eukaryota; kingdom Viridiplantae; phylum Streptophyta; class Magnoliopsida; order Poales; family Poaceae; genus Dendrocalamus; species Dendrocalamus sinicus. Next base: position 3,753,160 of record CM070653.1, on the reverse strand, counting down.
GTCGTCATCGACCTCGTGTCATCAACACCGTGCCTGCAGCGTCAACATTGACAAACCAATCAGAACAGAATCGTCGGTACGTAACAGTCATGTTCTCCGTATTAGATCTGTTCATGTATAGTCTCCTGGTTTACATGTCTAGATTTTTTATGCCTGTGATGATTCTGTTATTTTGCGTGCATGATGTCATGATTTATTTATGGAATAAATTGAACCTACATGTGCTTATATTTTCAACACATTTAACCGATCTGCATCTCAACGGATGAATGTTCACCTGGAGCAACGAACGCAAATCCCCACCATGTCGAGGTTAGACAGGGTGCTCGTATCACCAGAATGGGAGAACTTGTTCCCGAGCTGCGTCCTATCTGCATTAGCGACCTCCTATTCGGACTATGCACCTCTGCTTCTTGCTACCAACGTTTGCTTCAAGCACGGCAGCCGCTTCCACTTCGATAAACATTGGGCCTCGCATGCTGACTTCCCCAAAATAGTTTAGAAAAGCTGGGCAAATCATCTCCCCTCCGCCTCCCCCTTCCATCGCCTGGATGCCCTTTTCCACTCTATAGCAAAAGACCTTAACCAATGGAACCAATACCGGTTTGGGAAATCACTCTCCAATTGCCAATGGCTAAAGAGCTCATTGCTAGACTCGACTGTGCACGAGAAACCCGAGTTCTATCATCGGGCGAAGGGGATTTCAGAAGACTGTTAAAACTCAGATTCTTAGCCCTCCCCTCCCTGAAGAGGACACTCATCTGGCAAAGATCGCGTCTATTGTGGCTCTCTAAAGGTGATGCCAATACAACCTTTTTTCATTCACATGCTCGGTACCGCAGTCAGCGAAACAAAATCACTTCCCTCTCCCATAATGGACTGCTTCACCAGTCGCACAAACAAATTGAGACTCTAATCCACCAGCACTTCTCAGCCCTACTCCAGTCCGACGACCAACCTTCCATGACTATCAATCTGGATGAAGTGCGTTTGCTAGAGGAAGATCTTTTTAGTCTTGACCAGCCATTCTTTGAGGAGGAAGTTCTCCATGCAGTCGATGCACTACCATCCGAGAAAGCCCCTGGCCCTGACGGGTTCATAGGAACTTTCTACAAAAAAGCATGGCCTATCATTAGACAAGGCATTATGAATGGAGTACATGCCTTCTTCTCCACAGACCATCATGGGTTTCATCGGCTAAACTCTGTGTTAATCATTCTCCTGCCAAAGAAACAAGGAGTCTCCCACCCCTCGGACTTTAGACCAATAAGCTTAATTCACAGCGCTCAGGTTGCAACCTCACATGGGCCTTCTGGTTGACTGCAACCAGAGTGCATTCATCAAGGGTCGGATGATCCAGGATAATTTCAAGTTTGTGAATGATGTTATCAAGACCCTATGAAGAAAAAGGCAAAAGCAAATCCTACTCAAAATTGACATCGCCAAAGCTTTCAACAGTCTGTCATGGCCCTTTCTGTTGAAAGTCTTGCGCAAACAAGGCTTTGGGTCCGTTGGGTTGATTGGATGTCCACCCTACTTTCTACGGCCTCAACCTAGGTGCTACTCAATGGCAAACCGGGTCCAAAATTCCACCATGGCAGAGGACTTCGGCAAGGAGACCCTTTGTCTCTGTTACTTTTCGTAATTGCCATGGATGTTCTAAACAACATTTTCATCTTCGCCTTGAGGCTTCAAATCCTCTCTCTGGCCCCTCCCCTGCCGAGGCTATGCTCCCTTTACACAGACGATGTTATGCTTTTCATCACCCTGACGGCTCAGGATCTCATAGCAACTAGGGAAATCCTGATGCTTTTCGGACGAGCTACAGGATTGCACCCCAACATGAGCAAGTCTGTCCTGCTGCCCATTTGCTGCTCCCAAGAGGACCTCTTATTTGCCAAGTAGATCTTCAGATGTAACACTGCAGCCTTCCCGGTCAAATACCTTGGTATGCCTCTTGCATCTAGCAACTTGCGTAGAGGAGACCACCAGCCTATCATCGACAAGATCCAAACAAAGCTCCCATCTTGGAGAGCGCATTTACTTTCAAGAGTTGGAAGATTGGTGCTCGTCAAAGCTGTGTTAGCCTCTATGGTAATTTACCCGCTGATCACCCTGGCTTTCCCACAATGGGCAATAAAAGCAATCGACAAGATTTGGAGATCTTTCCTTTGGAATGGCGATAACTTGGCAAAAGGAGGATCGTGCCTTGTGAACTAGCAGCAAGTTTGCCGCCCCTATGAGCAAGGAGGTCTGGGCATCATAGACCTCAAATTGGTCAGCATTGCCTTTCGAGTGCATTGGGAATGGCTGGTGCACACTGACGCTGGTCGTATTTGGATGCCAGTCCATGTGGCTGAACACCCTACAGTCCAAAACTTTTTCTGTGCATCTACTCTCTTCATCGTAGGTGATGGAGCTTCCACCCTTTTCTGGACTAATAGATGGCTTCAAGGGCATGGCATTCGTGAGTTCACCCTATCTTTATGGAATTCGGTTAAAAACTCTCGCAAAAAGCAAACTCGCATCAGGGACGCGCTTCAATCACCAATGGTTGGCTGATCTTCAAGGGCCCTTCTCTGTGCAGGCTATTGCTGAGTACCTCAATCCGTGTTCACATCTCGGCCAAGTCTAGCTATAGGACAACATTAAGGATGAGATCATATGGCACTGGATGTCCGATGGTTCATATTCTTCTAAATCCGCGTATCATGCCTTGTGTCAAGGATCTACCTTCCTCCCCTGCGCCAAGTTTTTATGGAAATGCATGGCTCCATTGAAAGCCAAAATGTTTGCGTGGCTAGCACTAAAGAGGCAAGTTTGGACTTTTTCAAGTCTACAGAAGCACAACATCCCTACGCCTTCTGCTTGCCTCTTTTGCAATCAAGAACCCGAGACGATCGAGTACCTTTTAGTGCTCTGCACAGTGGTTCGACAAATCTGGCACCAGATATTCTCCTGGCTATCAATTTGCACTTCTTATCACCTAATCAAACAATCGTTGCTAAACCAGTTGTCAGTCATCCAGAGTTTGGTTCCTTGTTCGAAAAGAAAAGGAATTGATACCCTCATCATTCTAGTTATATGGATAACATGGAAGGAGAGGAATTCCCTGCACCATGGCTAGTGGAGGCTAAGCACCGAGGATTTCCTCCAGTGTGTTCAGCATGAGTTCACGTCATGCTCTGCCGCTACGAGCTCGAAACTGAGAGACATTCATTGCCGTCTCCACTCCAGCTCAGCTCGCACCCTTGTGCTGTTTCTCTTTTTTTAGTTTGTCATTCCCCTCCTTTTTTTCTCTCTTTCAGGTGGTTTGTGAACTTGTAATCTAGCCCTATCAGAACTTCTCATGGCTTCCACGTCATGTTTGTATCTCCTCTTTCTTAATGAAGGAAACTCATACCTCATGATTTCGTGAAAAACATTCTTCACCACCTAGAAGTCGAGCGCCACGACGAGCATAGCGATGACAAAGATGATGACGAAGCTCTTCATGAATAGAGAAAATAGGATATAGAACGAAAACTTTCAAGCAAGCGTCAGTGGCTTATTATTCTTGGTGGTTGCCGACACCTAGATGGCTTGAAGGAGTTTACGCTATGATCTCTTCAAAAAAGTTGTAAAGAGACCCAGCACATTTGTGAAAGATCAGAGCTCACCTCCTAGAGTGAGAAAGAGCTACAATAGTGGATTGAGGAAAGACTCAAGCTTGCGCAAGGAGTCAGCTTGATTAGTTCAACTCTCTTAACATGGATTAGGGGAGATCGGCAAGTCTTTGAGACTATGGGAAAACATCGCGTGTCATGTTTGTTGTTTATCTCTCTTGCCTTTACTTTCCGCACTTACATTTCTAGCAATTGATTGATTGACATGTGTAGCTAGAATTGTATCTTGCCTAGTGTAATATCCCAAAAATTTATTTTCTTTAAAAATTTAATTTCAAATAAATTATTTAAAAATGTGTGGATTTTATTTGAATTATTTGTGTAATACTGGAAGAAATTTCAAAATTCCACTTCCTTGTTCGAATTCCAAAAATCCAAATTGCAAAATTCTAATTCTAATTCTGGAAATTCGAATTCAAATCTACAAAAAAAAATCCAGAAAAATATCCGTTCTATTTTTCTGGGTCCAATTTATTTTTCTTAGCACTTCTTATTTAAAAAATAGATAAATAAAAATAAAGGGTTCCCGAAGGATCACCCATAATTGCCATGAGCCTAGCATGCTTAATGTCAACATTTCAACCGACCCAGCAACCAAGTCTCCTGTTATTCTTTCTTGTCTGACACCCATCTTCCTTGTTTTTATTCCCTCAAGACTAGTCACTATTCATCTTCTCCAAACAGCCAAACAGACAGTGCATAGCAAACTGAAACGCCATGGCTTCCAAGTCAACTCTCCATACATGCTTAATCTCTACCTCATGCCAAAACAAAAAAATGCTCCAAATAGTACAAGCAATCAATTCATATCCGTTTCTTAGCCATTTAATCAACCGTTTTTAGTTTCCAAAGCTTTTAAACCTACAAACCGACATTGCTTTTTATTTTGGCCATTTCCAATCCATTCCTCTCCTCTTTGCTTTATAAAATGAAGCTCTAGGATAGCGTTCTACCCCTTCACACCCTCCTTAGACCTCAGAACCTCCCGTGCATAGTCCAAGTATTCCCGTGCATTAGCCTCCTCCCTCCATCGTGCCATCCCTCTCTTTAGTGAAGTTTTTCGAAATCCCTTCATGTCATCTCATGTTCCAGCACCCAAGACACTCCTCCGCCAAATTAATTTGATTTTTATATAGGAAATCACCTGAATCAAGTTTTCCCTAAAGTTGCTCGAAATTGCTTTCCGACGTCGATTCATTATCTCCAGTGAGCTTTAGACCATACCATCACTTTCTTAGACTTGTCTCGTCGCATTCTATGTGATGCTTCCCTCCTTTTCCTTAGAAACCCTCCACAAATTTTTGCTTTTGAAACCTAGCCATGGCTGCCTAGGGTGCTTCGTGTTCCTCTCAATTTGGTGATGTTTTCTCTGATCGTTTCGCATGCCAAGCTATCCCAGGTAGCCACTCTCCAAATATATTTGACTTTTCCTCACCGAGCACCAAGATATCAACTTTTTCCTTTTTTCCCCTACCGATGCCATTCAAACGCCGATTATGTCGTCTCCAGTGAGTTTTCAACTTAGCCGATATTTTTTTCTAGCTTCACCATACCACGTTCTAGCTGTGCACACCTTACTTCTTCGCATTCCAAACCCGGGTACTGTTCCTCTCTCCTACCCATGTCGTGACCGTGCCCCGAGCACCGCTGCCGCCTCTACGCTGTGTCTTCGACTGTGCCGCCATTTTCCAAAACTTCCTTGTGGTCCTTGCGACCCATTTTGCCTGTCTCCCGCGTCTCCCTATCTTTCCCTCGCCTGCGCCGTGGTCATCTTCTTGCGCGTACTCTCTGTAGGAATGCTCTGTGTGAAGCTTTGCTCTTCATTTTCCCTCTCTTTCTTACATGATGCCCCCCACAAGTCCCCACCAAATAGAATATTCCTTGGAATATTCTCTCCCTTTCTATTTTCAGCCTTTTCTCCTTTGTCAGTATTTCGAAAGCTCGTTCTCTATTGTCCGAACTCTGAATCCAGTGATTCAAGTTTCTAAATTCAATATATTTCTTCCAGTATATATTTTGTATTTTTGTGATTTTATTTGTATTTATTTATTTATGTGTATTTGTCGTTTCGCGTGTAGAGCCCAACGTCGCCAAAGAATTTTCCAATCCGCAGCAAGAAGGTCTAGACAGTGTGAAAGAAAGCAAGTCTCCTTTGATCATTTTGTACCTATGTTTTTGAAAATCATTTTAATATTTCAAATTTAATTGCATTGCTTTGTTACATAAAATGTTAATTTCTGTCTTAAGGATAGTTAAGCCAATAATTGTTATACCCTCCTTTGACGTTGACATCCATGTGCCTTTGTTGTCCTAGGTTTCCCTTATCTTAGTATTGAGATTATAATGTTAATTATTTGATAATTTTAGAATAGTAGTAATTGCTTAGACAAGCTAGTCGGTCTTTATAACCCTGTGTGGATGGGAATAATGTTATCAAATCTCTAAACAATTGTTTTTATCAAGTGTTTGGCAATAAGTGATGCCATTGTTTTTTAAATAAAATAAAATGGTGAAATTTGGTTTTAGACTTCGGAGGATAGTGAGATTGGGTTGGTGCAGATTTAGCACGAGAAATTGTATTGTGAATTTGCAGCCCGAGTCAATTAAGGACCGACGCTTGTGATTGTCCAAACTGAGTACTACAGTACGACCACAAGTGTAAATAGGTACGACCTAACCGATTAACTTAGAAAGGTTTAGTTTAGATATCACCAGTGGTAAATGGGTACCAGGGATTTACTGGTTTACTCACAGTGAGGCATAAAGATTTACTGTACTCATACGACATAAGAGGGGGCTTCTGATCCTGGTGGCTTTAACCCTTCAGCGGTGAAACCTCAGCGGGTGGTGTCCAGGTAGATCGGAGTAAGGTAAAAGCTTTGTGATAAATTATCTGGGTCTCATGTCTAAGGAAATATGTTGGCTATTAAGATAACTTATCTCTTGTGGGTAAAGTTGTACAATCTCTATAGAGTGTAAAACTATTCGAATAACCGTTCCCACGGTTAAGGGCGGGCAATTTGCGCTTTCATATGGTAGATATTTGGTTTTGATTTTAAAGAAAAAATTTTGGAAACTCGGGAGTGGATGAAACTCTCGAGAGTGTGACCTGGCGGATAGAGCCAATGCGGGTGGATGGAACCTGTAGCCTTGAACCTTGATGGTTAGAGCCTGTCTACTAGTGTTGGTGGTTGGAACCTTCACTAGAAAAATTATGATAGTTTCAATTATTGCAATTGCTTTGTTAAATTGATGCTTTTGAAAATATATATTGATATTTGAATAAAATGCTGCTTTGCGCAAAAGAACCATATTATCCTTCTTTTGTTAAGCCCTGCATCTATTGCATTTTTCCCAAAACTTGCAGAGTACTCTATGTACTCACATGCTACACTCAAAACAAATCTCAGACGATATGAAGCTCAAGAAAGATATTACGACTACTTCGCGTGTGGATTCGACAAAGGTTTCCCAGAGTACTAGGTTGCGTTTTCCCAGTTAATTGCTTGTGGCATATTGATGGGTCATCATCATAGTTTTATTCTGCTTCCGCTGTGTTTTATAAGTCTGAGAAGTCCAGTAACCTCAGTTGTAATAAAGTGGCCATAAGGCATACACTAGCTTTTGTTATAATAAAGGCGTTATTAGTTATGTAATCATCACTATTTGACTGTGCACATTAGTTTTGATCTGGAACTAGTGCGGTAATACACAGAGGGTTCAGATTTTAGAAATCCGGTCCCAACACCTAGACATAGGTTCAAGGTGTTATTGCAAGACTTAGAGGATTTAGGCCTTGACGTGTACAAAACAATTTTAGTTAGTTCATATTTGCTATAAAATTATATTTTAGCCAAAAAATTATTAAAAAACATTCTATTCACCCTTTCTAATCGGTTATCCTTGATTTCACAGCCGTGCTCCCGGTTAATGGAGTTGTGTTTCAAGGGTAATTCTAATGACAAGGAATAAGTAGAGTTTGAAAGATTTTAATGCAAAAATTGCATATGATAAAATCCCCTTGCTAATTAAATAATATTTTATTGTTTTAATTGCAAAGTTTTTTAAATAAGCTTGCATCTATTATTATTATTATTATTATTATTATTATTATTATTATTATTATTATTATTATTATTATTATTATTATTATTATTATTATTATTATTATTATAATATAACCTATAAATCTGTCCAGTTGAACATCTTGCATATTAGTTAAATCGCCTTCTTATGTAGCTTGCTAAGTATCTAGTGTTCTTAATCTTATTTATTTTTATCAGAACAAATACCAAAAGAAGGAACTATGCTTTAGCTAAAGTGTTAGGGTTACGACTGCACTCAAATGTTACTATAGGATTTCTTCGGTTCTTCTGAATGTAAGTGAAGTTTTAGTGTTGAACACCTAAAAAGTTGTTGTACTTTGATCATTATATCATATTTTAATCAAACTAATTAGTTTTAAATATTCATGAGCAGATATAATGCTTTTTATATCCATAATTAAACTCCTCAGCTGCTGCGGAAAACACAACAGCCCTAGGGGTCCTTAGGGGATCCATGGCGTTGCACTTTTTTCAGCTAGTAGCGTTTTTTTTTTTTCTGAAAAGGAATTGTACTGTTGAGGCTCGGGAGAACTTGAATGTAACTTGCATGAGTATGACCTTATTCAGCCTAGAAAACTACAACCCTTAGTCCAAAAGATCACTTGTACATTCGGGTTAGGCGGGTTGACAAGGACCTAACTCATCCATTAACTGATGAATTAAAGACTGATCGTGGAGAGTTGAAGCGCAGAGCCGCGAGTTTCCGCCACGAGAGGCTGCTTCAGGTAATAACTCGGATTCCAATCCTGGCTTGGGTGACTTTGCCTTAACAATGCTAGTAGCAAAATCATATGAAGTATTAACCAATCCTTCTCCAAAGTTGTCCACTAACTTGCCATCAAGTTTCATAACCTTCTGAGAAATCAGTTCTTTTCCCTTTTGCAACGCTGAATATTCGAGTTGAAATTTAACATTTCGTATTTTCGTTTGACAACTTATTTTTGTCAAGCGGACGATACATATGTACATTGTTCATGGCTGATTACGATGGCATCCGCGTGTTCGGGGTGCCATGACGAGCCTGTCAGCAGCTAGCTTTTGCAGCCTCCCTTCGGATTTCGCCTACTCTCTGGAACATCTGATTTTCTTCTTTTCTTTTCTTTTTTGAGGCTCAAATCGGGCCCAATGGTCGGTGCTTTGGCCCTGGGTGCCTTGATGCTCTAATCTAGCAACTATCTACAATGTGCACAATGTTGAATCCACAAAGGCGGTGATTAGCTTAGATCGAAACCAGCTTCTGAATTTATCGCGTACAACAATTTGGTTTGCAGTTGCTCCTTGCTGTTCAACAAGAACCAGGAAATCCATTAGACATGTTGAAATGAAGAAATGATCAGATGGAACGTGCAAGAGAACCTTATGGTTTGCCAAGATGTATGAATGTGTTTACTGCGATTCACTAACGTTTTATAAGGAGGGAGCTTCAGAAGGTTCATGCAAGTAGCCGATGTAGGCAAGCGGTCTGCATGCTCCTCCATGCCGGGGACACCAGTTCTGCATTCAAAAAGTAAGGTGACAATTCCCAACAGAAAAAGAAAAGAAACATAAGCACAGGTGTATTGAACCTCTGAATGCAGAATTTCGGCTCAAGGTACTGAAATCCCAGGAGTGGCCCACGAGAACATCCGGTCACAAACCTGAGCATTTATTGTCATCCGTACAAGGATATTAAGAAAAGCATTGATTCAAAATAAAGGATTAAGAGTATGTTTCAACTAGTCACAACTTATGCATCTGTGTATAAAAGGAAAGCAGGTATGGATACAGATGCCCAAAGGAGAGAGATGCATCTAAACATTCGATCTGCTAAAATAAAAGGGATAAATATAAACCATTAACCAATGCAATCAGCAAACCTTGTTATATCTGATCTTATTCCTAAGTTTAACAAGTAGGACTAATAAAACTAATAAGCATTAGCATAAAACAAGTGGGAGAGGAACCTACTTGAGAAACCTTTTCTGATTATCCGAACTGAAGTTCTTTAAAACCTCCCATAACATATCAATAAGCTCATGGTCCTGAAAGAAAACAAACATTAATCCATGTCTAACTAGGAAGAGACAAAAAAAAATCTGACCTTTCAAAATGAAATAATAATAATAATAATAATAATAATAATAATAATAATCTCCATGGTATGTCCTTGCCACCAGTCCCAAGTAATAGTACCTCAGTGGTTTATGCTGTACTGCTGTGTATCTAAACAAGTTTCCTAGAAACCAATCTGGAACTACCCAATTTCAATATTTTGAAGCTGGGGCATGGCCTGAACTTGCTAGTTTTCAAATTTTGATATTTAAATTGATGTAAATCTTTTGAAGCTAAAACATGACTAAAATTAGGCCAGTTTGTCCAGAAAGTGGCTAAAACTGGTTGTTATTATAAATTACCCCTTTTCCTGCAGTTTATTAACATTGTTAATATATGCTTAATCGCAAAGACAGTTTGCCAGAAGTATGTCATAAATCATCGTGTTTATATAAAGAATGTTTTTGTTTTGAAAAACCGAAGGGTTTACTAGGACTCCAGGATGAAATCCTGCCAAATTGGCTTGGTTTCTGCACCCCTGCTATTCACTATATTTCGATCTTTTCTCACAGCACAAGCAAACAAACTGGAGCAAAAGGAAGGCCCACCGCCCACATGACTGCATCTGTTGATATAGACATATAGCTTTTTATAAAGTAAGAAATTCTCATGTCACAAATTTCAACAAGATTGCTAGGCATTCTTGAGCCATGAAAGGATAGCCTGCAACAAATTTCAATAAAGATTGCTAGGTTGCATTCTCGAAATGGAAGGATGGAGGATGGCCTTTCTTACATAAGAAAGCAACACATACCGGATGATATCCTCCAGAATAATTGGTATTTGAGCACAGGTCATCAACGTCCAAGCTTTCTAGTGAGCCAGATATAAGAACCTGCAGGGGGAAAACACGGTAAGAGAAAATCAGAAAATTATGAAAGGGATATGCCATGATAATGCTACTAACAAGCACCCTTTTAAAACAGTGAATATGAACCAAATGATGCAATTCCGCAACTATAGTAGCACCTAACATGTAGAAGATGTATACATTTTTCTCTTGAACATATAAAAAAACCAAAAAAGCCCACACACCATTCAATATTAACACAAACAGAAATTCATGTTGCGTTCACAATGTAGATATTTTGCAAAAAAGGAGTAAAAATACATCCCTCTATTTCTAATGGTAATGCAAGTTTAAGTACCTGAATTTCATGTTCATTGAACATGTCGATCCATTCTTTTGCTATAAGTTGTTGAAATCCTCTCAAAAAATGTGTACTTTGTGCGCGGATCTGTGATCAGAACAAAAGCAAATTATTTATCAAAGCATTTCAAGACAAGCAAATGACATAATTACCTTATTTTACCCGATAGTTTAACCGATGGTTGGCAACAAGATGGATAAAAGTAACAACATTATCATTAGTAACACGCATCTCTCTCCCACCAGGGAGCAATTCTTCTTCAGATTGTTCACCATATTCATTGTTCACAATAACAAAGTACAGCTCCAAATCTGAGATATCACCATCATAATGCTGAGCATGAAAAAAAAGAGAGATCACAATGGGGCAAAACGAACAACCAGATGACGAGAAACTTCATAAAAGTAAAGTCGATCCCCATATCCTATGAAGGTATTTCAAGCTATGAAGACAAAATGCCCCCAAAATATCTGGATTGCAGCCTCAAACTTGAAGCAGAAAATTTGTTCTTAGCTTATATACTGACTCGGTAGTTTGTATTTATCTTAAAAATTTAAGTAGTCCATCATTTGTGCTACATAGCAGCAGCTCAATTGCATCTAACATCTGGAAAGATCTTAGCTTCTAAACCTGTCAAAAGCTATTTTCTCCTTTACCCATTAATGGAAATAGGTTCAAACCTTTAAAAACAGAAGATGTCTATACAATTCTGGATCCAATGAAGGCATATCATTCAAGAAGTTGGACCTGATTGATGAGTGGAAATATCAGATAGAAAATGTTAAACTCATCAAAAGTAGAACACACACAACATAATGGAATTATAGCATGTGACATAATGAACAAAAACATAAATCATTCAAATATTGTCCCATAGTTCAAGAGAGAGTACTTTTGCTTCAACTTGCTCAAGAAGAATGTTGCAAATGGCAAGTCAACAAGTACGCCCTCATGCATTGCCTAAAAGACATGAATCAAGCACATGTCAGATCATAGCCCAAATATTTTCGTAACTAGTTAAAGAAAGATGCATAACAAATAGGGTTGCCCTTAGAAAAATTTGGAACCAAAATAGGAAATTAGATTACAGCTTGCAGCACCCAACAAGGTTAATGGATACTAAACTATTGCCTTTTGATTGGATACTAATCTACATTTGGCACCCAAGAAACTAATGGATACTAGATTATCAATTTGCACATTTACAGATTCTTTGTAGTTTGGACCAGGAATAGAAATCCCAGCAGTAACTGGATTTACCCGTGGATACCGGGAAACAATTTACCGGCCGGGTTTGTTTATATTCAAATTTGAATTTTTGAACGTAAAAGTTGGATTTCCTAATGATGTTTACATTGTTTAACACTAATTCAATGTGTTAGGACCTCTCGTGCTTGACTTGATACTTTATGATACAATTTTGCTCGGTTTTTCTCTGGGTTTTCCGGTAACCGGCCGGTTACCGTTACCGGGCCCCAGCGGGATTTCCTCCGGTAGCAGGATTTCTATCCCTGGTTTGGACAATCTATAGGTATGTGTCAAAAGAAGCACATGCAGAAAAGCACATCGAATGCTTATACCATAAAAGCAATTTTAGCTTACCACAGAAGCGATTTTAGCCTAAGTAAATAAAATTGTAGGAGACTCTGAAAACTAAACAGCTCTGAAGAAACCCCAGTGACACATGCTGTCAACATTATAATGGATCAACACAGGCAAATCACATTTCAGGGCAACCTATGCAGCATATCAGCAGATTATTCAGCATGTGCAAGCAAATATATAGAGATGTTATGAAGATGTTTCCAGATGTTGAACCTCAATTGTTCTACAGAACATGCTATTGGCCTATTGCATGTGAAACCTAAAATCTCACAATTCCAAGGTCTGGTTATACTCATGATTTTCTTTCTATCACTACCAGTCAATTATACGGGGCATATTACAGGAACAGCGATCAGAGCTTGAAACCTACTAGCAGCTAAATGCCATCAATGCCAGTTATGGCACCCATATTTTACATTGCTGCTGCTCTCTACCATAGACTAATTTGATGCAAACAGAACAACCAACAGCTTCTATCGCACAATATGTGTTCAATGTAGGACAAAATCTAAGAAAATGCTGGGACACTAGTATCAAAATGCTCAAATGACTCTTTTGATGCCGACACAAGCAAAAATTATCTGAGCACATGCCATGATTGCAACTTCCACGAACAGAAAGATGTCAGAATGAAAGTTAATTAAACTAAGATCTACTAGGTTGAATACCTGCTCAGCAATGGCAAAAAAGAGAGAATATATATGGCCAAAGTACCTTCCCTAGGAGACTTCCAAGAAAATGGAAATACTGCAGATGCTGTTCATGAACCAATCCTGATCCAGGGTTTGGGTACAGAAGATGATCAGCCGTTTCCTACAAAAGGAATAACCGAATAACAAATAGGACAAAAAACACATGTGAGGCATCGTAATTGAATACGCAAACTGCAAGACATTGTCCACACTGTAAACCAATTATGCAAGTACATCATAGCTTCTCCACCAGTTTTTAGCTGTTGCATATCAGACTACAAGCACATCACCACAAATTAATAACATACATCATGTATAACAAACATTAATACGATAGTGACTAACTGACGCCATTGCACTGCATCAAAGAAATTGACTAAAAGAACAGATACCTTGAATAGACCATACTGCACATCAAAAGCAGCCCGAGTGATATTTTCCATGAAATCTTTGAAAATTCCACCACCATCAATTCCAGCCTCTTCCGCACCATGCTCATTAATAAATACCACTCGAATCTACAAGCATCAAGTAATTTGAAATTTCATTGAAAAATCAGAACGCTGATATCCTATGAAATTAGGAGAACATGTGTTAAACCAACGAGTAAAGATGAAAGAGATCATCATCATACTGGTCCTTTAAGATCTTCTTCCGAAAGCAAGCTTAGCTGATCAAAAGCATCTTCCAGAAGTCGACTTCTTCTTATTTTGAACCGATGTCTTGTCAAGGCAGAATGGGACGTTGTCGATTGTCTAGAATTTGCCAATTGTGACTGCTCATAGAGAGGGAGAACTTTTAAGACATTATCCTAAAAGAGTAAAAAGATATACCAGTCTTATTCACCACTATTTACACAACAAATCAGCAATTACATACAGTGAATATTTTGACTCTACTGGTAAAAGGCGCCAAAAAGGGTGCAAGTTTTATGATCTCCGATGCTCGAGTGTTGCCAAGTATCGCCTGAAAAACATGTACATAATGTAAAGAAATGTGCTTCTGCAAGATATTTTAATTAATCAAACAGCATACAAGTTCAATACCTGAGAGACAAAATTTTCACTTGTTGCTTCTTGAGAATAGAAATCACTAGCAGAAGTGAATGGGAGTCGGTTGTTCCAGTCTTGCAACTGCAATTAGGTATTAATTTTATTTTAGTAATATAATAAACTTCCTCCAAGATATAATACATGGAGTAGCATACACTTCTGGCAAATAATTAACAAAACAAGAGAAGATATTAATCAGCTATTGCCAATGAAAGCAGCTTACAGAATTCATATCAAACATTCCAGAAGATAAAGTAGTATTGTCTGTGTTTGGTAAACAAAAAACCAATGTTCGAACAAAAACAATCTTGCAACTCAAAATCCATGGATTGACCATGGAAAAGGCTGCAAAGTGAAATTCAGAAAGCAAGAACAGCTTCATAAGATTTTTTTCCCAACCGCTGATCACGTGTGCACTACCCAAATATAGGCCAGTATGTAGTGAATAGTGAAACTACAGTGTCATTGGCATTTTATCTGCACATCAATATAAGCATTACGGTTCAAGGTACTATGACGGGAAGCAAAACAACCTACGGAAATTGAGAATTCAAATAAATAAATACAAGAAACAATAACATGATATATCAAGACAGAATAGTACCTGTGTGAGTAATTCAGATAACCCAATCCTAGCCCTGCTCTTGACATTCTCAATTGACAGTTTCTTAAGCCCTGAAGGATTGGGTAATGCTTTCTGAGTAGGAGACGTATGTGAAGGAATTACCCAAAGAAGTTGCCATAAAGCCTGCAGATTGAAGTTGTACTCATGTCAACGCAATAAAGGTAAGAGACACATTGTATCATGAAGAACCAAAAGTTAAATGGGCAACCAACAACATGAAATGCATCATAAACCAAAGATAACAGCATACATAACCAAGGATCAAAAAACCGGTACCGGAGCAAATCCCGGCCGCCGGGCGGTACCGGTAACCGGCTAGTTACCGGAAATCCCGGAAAAAAACCGGTCAAATTTTGTCAAATGATTTTTTTGGGCGGGGCGGGAGGAGACCGGTAACCGGCCGGTTACCGGAAAAACCGGTGGAACCGGTGGAAGAAGAGCTTTGCTTAATTCTAAGTTCATATATCAATCAAAAACTGCTCAAAACATCACATTTCTTCCCCTTATATAGATAGGGAAGGGAATTACACTTGATTACTAAGACTCTTAGGAATCCTGAGCAATCTTCATTCAAATGACCATGAACCCTCCTTGAAAGTCCAAATGGCACATATTACTGAATTTGATGTTTGGCATAGCGCATAATGTAAAAGTTAGTGTTAAACAATATAAATATCATTAGGAAAACTAACTTTTACATTGAAAATTTGAAAATTCCTAGTACATTCATGGAAAAAAGTTTGAAATCAAGCACGGAAAGTGCATGCATCTTCCTAATACATTTTCTTAGTGCTAAATAATGAAAATATCATTAGATAAACTAATTTTTACATTCAAAAGTTTAAATTTGAATTAAATAAAAAACCGGCGGTTTTTTCCTCCCGATCAAACACGGTAAAACCGTTACCGTGATAGCAACCGATTACGCGGTATTTGGAACACTGTACATAACTGATACAAAAACAACCTACATGGTGGATACAACATATAGGAGTCGAATATTACCAAGTACCAACACTAGAGAACAGACGAAACATAATGGAAATAATTACTCAGATGTTTGCGCTCTACTTGACCATCTGGTTTACATGATATTCTTGTTCATATGTTCTGTTAGATGTGTATTATATATCTGTGTATTTACCCCATTGTATAAGGGGTTTCTTGCATATATGCCACCTGTACATGTATATATATTGGCCCTTTGGCCACACGAGGAATACTATGCGTTATTCCAACATGGTATCAGAGCCGGTTTCGTCATACCTAGGGTTTTATCAAACCTAGGGTTTTGCCTGCTTGTCGCATCTTTTCCGCCACTACTCGTCGCCGTTTAGTTGCCGTCGCCAGGTCCTTCTCTCAGATCGGGACATCGTCTCTTCGCGTCTGAGACGCCGCCGCCGTCGATCCGCCGGACCGTCGCTGGCGTCGCCGTGCCGATCTCGCTCCGGATCGCCGCGCGCGTCGCGCGCGTCGGCTACCCGCCATCTTCGTCGCCGTCGCCGTTGTCGCGTCGCGGCTGGCGGGCGGCCGCTTCTTCACCGTCTTCGCGCGACGGTCACCATCCCGCTTCGGGACCGCGCCGATCCGCCGTCTTCGTTCTTTGTCGCCGTCGCCGCGCGGCTGGCGGCGGCGCTCGGAGCTCGTCTCGGTCGCCGCTCGGAGTCGCGCGCTTCGGTGTCGCGGGCCGCCTCTCCACCTGAGGCCGCCGCGCGCGCCGTCGCGGTCGCGCCGTTCGCCGCCTAGGCCGCCTACTTGATCATTTGCTCGGTCATTGCTTAACCCGAGCCTCCTTTTGGTTGCTTCGGTCGGTCATCTTGACCGAATAAAAAAAAGAAAGGAAAAAAAAGAAAAAAAAGATGTCTTTTTTTACAGGCACCGTTTCTGTTCCTCGTTGCCCAGTGATCTTCGATGGTCTAAATTATCGGGACTGGTTTCAGCATATGCGCATCCACATGCGTGGTCAGCGTCTTTGGGAGTTTCTTACGGGCGAGTTGCCTTGTCCGTCTCGTCCTACTCCACCTGTTGAGCCTGTACTCCCGAAGGATGCCTCCGAAGATGCTCGTACAAAGGCTTCTGAGGTTTTTGAGGATGCCATGGAGACTTTTCAGACTCAGTATGCTGCTTACAAGACATGGATTGATGAAGATGCTCGTGCCTCTGCTATTTTGGTTGCTAGCATGGAGGTGCATCTCACTGGTGATGTTGGATTGGCTTCCGCACATGCGATGTGGACGCATCTACGCAGCCGCTATGAGCCATCTGGTGATTCCCTATACCTTGCTGTTGTGTGACAGGAGCAGTCACTGCAGCAGGGTGATGCCACTGTGGATGAGTTTTATGCTCAGTTGTCTGCGATATGGCGTCAGATCGACTCTTTGGGGCCAGATGTTTGCCGCACCTGTCAGTGTTGCCAGCGTCAGCAGTCTCACATTGAGCTTCCCCGCATCTACGATTTTTTGACACGTCTCGGCCCGAGTTTGAGCGACTCGTGCTCGATTCTTCGCTCGTCATCCACGTGTGACTTTGTTGGAGGCCCTGCACTGTTCGATCGAGGAGATTCGACTTCGTGGCGCGGGTCTGCTATCATCATCATCACTTCCTTCAGTTTTGGTGGCTTCTTCGGCTTCTACACCCACTGTGCCTTTGCCTCCACTAGTTGTGTCTTCCCCAGTGACAGCTGCTGTTGGTAAGGGTCTTCACTACACCTATTGCAATAAGGATGGACATGTGGAACAGTTTTGCTACAAGGAGGATCTTCGTCGTGGTGCTCGTCCTCCAAAGGGCACTGGAGGTTCCTCCTCACAGCAGAGCTCTGGTATCCCTGATACTCAGCAGCTTCTCATATTGCTAGGCCGCATGGTTGCTTCTGCATCGTCTGGCTCTGCTGCTCAGTCTTCCGGTGAGAGACCACCTTCTACTTCTTCTTCCTCAGGTACATCACCTTGGATTCTTGATTCTGGTGCTTCTTTTCATATGACATCTGATTCCACCTGTCTTACTTCCATTAGTCCTTTAGTCGCTCCTATCACCGCCACACAAGCAGATGGTACCTCTCTTTGTGTCACGGGGCGAGGCACTCTTTCAAATTCCTCTTTTCATATTCTGCTTTGTGTCTCATGTTCCAAAACTAACCATGCGGCTCATATCTGCCGCCACTCACCGATCATGGTTGTCGTGTTATTTTCGATTCGACTCTTGTTGTGTTCGGGATCGCGCGACGAGACTCGGTTGGTATCGCCTCGCCGCCGTGATTCCCAACGGCCGGAGCTTGGCGGCCGCCTTCCTTCCGCCGCCCGGTCGGTCTTTCGCGTCCACCTCTGCATTGCTGCAGCCTCCACCGCTCGTTTGCTCATTGGCATCATCGCTTAGGACATCTTTGTGGTTCCCGCATGGCTTCTTTACTTCGCCGAGGTCTCTTAGGGTGCGTATGCCGTGATGCTTCTCTACATTGTCGGGATTATAAGCTTGGCAAGCGGCTTCAACTCCTTATCCTTCTAGTGAGTCGGTGTCTCGGCGTCCTTTTGATCTTGTTCATTCGATGTATGGGGACCACTCCTTTTGTTTGAAAGGAGGTCATAGATGTTATATCATTTTTATTGATGATTTTCTCGCCATACATGGATATACTTTATGTCATCTCGTAGTGAGGTTTTATCTATCTACAAGGCGTTTGCCACCATGATTCACACTCGGTTTGACTCTCCTATTCGTGTTTTTCATACCGATTCATTGGAGAGTACTTGTCGGGAGTCCTTCGTGGCTTTCTTCCGAGCGGGCACTCTCTCGATTTTCTTGTCCAGTGCTCATGCTCGAATGGTGTGGTGGCGCAAGCATCGTCATCTTCTTGAGACAGCTCGTGCTCTCATGATTGCTTCATTGTTCCACCACATTTTTGGTGAGGCTATTTCTCGCCACTTTCTTGATCAACATTCACCCTCCTCCGCTCTGCGGTGGGATTCGATTGAGCGTCTCGTGGCCGACTCGATTATTCGGACTTCACCTCTTTGGGTGTGTGTGTGCTATGTTCTTCTTGCACCTCGTGAGCGCACCAAACTGACCGCTCAGTCAGTTGAGTGTGTTTTTCAGGCTCTGATCTACAGTGCTGAGCATAAGGGATATCGTTGTTGGGATCCTGTTGGCCGACGGATGCGGATTTCTAGGGATGTTACTTTTGATGAGTCTCGTCCTTTCTATCCTCGTCCGTCTCCTTCCTCCACTTCAGCATCCGTCGTTGAGCCGCTTTCATTTCGACTTTTCCTTCCATCCTATAGTCACCACTCCACCACAGCCTTTCGTCTCTCCGGTACCTCCTTCTCAGTCAGTACCTTCTTCATCACCGGCATCCTCTCCCGAGGCTGCTCCTGATCTTGTTCCTTCTTATCCTCTCTACTATACTCGTCGTCCGCGAGTTGAGGTTCCTTCTGATATGCCCTCTCCTTCTGACGGGTCATCTCCTTCGGCTACTCCTCGTTATAGTCTTCGCGATCGCCAGTCTATTCGGCCTCCTGAGCGTTTTGGTTTTGCTGCCGCAGCTCTTGCCGAACCGACTTCTTATCGTGATGCTGTTGTTCATCAGGAGTGGCAGCATGCGATGGCGGAGGAGATTGCTGCTCTTGAGCGTACTGGCACGTGGGATCTTGTTCCTCTTCCTGCGCGTGTTACTCCTATCACGTGCAAGTGGGTCTATAAGGTTAAGACTCGCTCTGATGGTTCTCTTGAGCGTTACAAGGCTCGTCTTGTAGCGCATGGTTTCCAGTAGGAGTATGGCCGTGACTATGATGAGACTTTTGCTCCTGTCGCTCACATGACCACCGTTCGCACTCTTCTTGCTGTGGCCTCTGTTCGACAGTGGTCTATCTCTCAGTTGGACGTCAAGAATGCCTTTCTCAATGGCGAGTTGCGTGAGGAGGTCTACATGCACCACCACCGGGTATTACATTCTCGAGGGCATGGTTTGTCGTCTTCGTCGATCTCTATGGCCTTAAGCAAGCTCCTCGTGCTGGTTTGATCGTTTCTCCTCTGTTGTCACTGCAGCTGGTTTTTCGGCGAGTACTCATGATCCTGCTCTTTTTATCCACACTTCATCTCGTGGTCGGACGCTTCTCCTTTTGTATGTTGATGATATGATCATTACTGGCGATGATCCTCAGTATATCACTTTTGTCAAGGAGCGGCTTCATGAGCAGTTTCTTATGTCTGATCTAGGTCCTCTTCGCTATTTTCTTGGGATTGAGGTTATTTCTACTCCTGAGGGTTTCTATCTGTCCCAAGAAAAGTATATCCAGGACCTTCTTGATCGTGCCTCTTACTGATCAGCGGACAGCTGAGACTCCCATGGAGCTTAATGTTCATCTTCGTCCCACGGATGGTGAGCCTCTTGCTGATCCTACTCGCTATCGCCATCTTGTTGGGAGCCTTGTTTATCTCGGTGTCACTTGCCCTGACATTTCGTACTCTGTGCATATCTTGAGTCAGTTTGTTTCAGCTCCACTATAGTCATCTTCTTCGTGTTCTACGATATCTTCGTGGAACTATCTCTCGTCGTCTCCTTTTCCCTCGCTCCACTCTTTCTGACTCGGGCATATTCTTATGCCACAGGCTAGTGATCCTCCGATCGCGGTCTCTCTCTGCTTATTGCGTTTTTCTTGGTGGTTCTCTCATTGCTTGGAAGACTAAGAAGCAGACAGCAGTTTCCCGTTCGAGTGCTGAGGCTGAGTTGCGACCTATGGCTTTGTTGACTGCGGAGGTTACTTGGCTACGGTGGTTACTTGAGGATTTTGGTGTTTCTGTTTCTGCACCGACTCCTCTTTTGTCTGACAGTACAGGTGCTATTAGCATTGCTAAAGATCCGGTGAAGCATGAGCTTACAAAGCATATTAGTGTTGATGCTTCTTACATGCGGATACAGGTGCAAGACCAGATTGTTGCTCTTCAGTATGTGCCCTCCGAGCTTCAGTTAGCAGATTTCTTCACAAAGGCACAAACCAGGGCTCAGCACAGTTTTCATCTCTCCAAACTTCATGTTGTTGATCCACCATAAGTTTGAGGGGGGGGTGTTAGATGTGTATTATATATCTGTGTATTTACCCCATTGTATAAGGGGTTTCTTGCATATATGCCACCTGTACATGTATATATATTGGCCCTTTGGCCACATGAGGAATACTATGCGTTATTCCAACATGTTCATCAGCTTAGCTAACCAGTACAACACTGAAAAGATAACCCACAATCAACTAGCAACAGAACTTTCCATGAAAAAGAGGCAGAGTTATAACCATCAACAGCAAACAAGAGAGTATATTTGTCATGGGCGTAGACCCTAGACCTAGCCCAACCGGTCATTATTAGGAAGTAAAGATTAGTTTCTATTTGAGTTAGAGATTAGCTTCTATTTGTTAGAAATAATTAAGGACATGATATTAGTTTCTATATTTATTAGAGATATGATTGAGATTAGATTCTATCTGTTAGGGGGAGCTCATCTATATAAAGGGGCTACCATATGCTATCGGAACCAAGTAAGAAATAACAAAGTTATTCTTATCTATTGTCTCTCCCTCTCCCTCTAGCCGATGCCGCCCAGCCATCCTCTCGGTGGTGTTTACTCCCTATGAACTAAGATTTATAACAATATTAGCAAGTAATACTAATATGTGTTACTCGCTGGAGTCTTGCTGTTGGTGATAGCAGGATCCTTACTCTCATCGAGAGGATGACACTTGGGGATGGGGCAATTTTTCTTGTTTATTTCTCACACAATGCCATTCCAACCTGAGGGGTTGGGGATACAAATTTATAGGCTGCTAACCAGCCAAGCATATGCTAAGATGCTGTCCTAAAGCTAGTCTAAGATGCTAGTCAAAAGCTGTCCTAAAGCTAGTCTAAGATGCTAGTCAAAAGCTGTCCTAAAGCTAGTCTAAAGCTGTCCTAAAGCTGTCCAAGATGCTGTCCTAAATAGGGCAGCAAGACCACCATGCAGCAGGGACACAAGGACATGTTACAACCCCACAAAGACCATAGTACAGAGACTTATCTATCATTCTCCCCCTAAGTCTTGTGCGTCGTCGTGTGGGAGAGTTGAACCATCCTGATCTTGGAGTAGAGCTCAAGGAACTTGATCCTTCCAAGAGGCTTGGTGAGCAGATCCGCAGGCTGATCCGTGGTGTTGATGTAGCTCGCCTTGATGCTTCCTTCATCCAAACAGCCTCGGATGAAATGGTACTTCACCCGGATGTGCTTGCTCCGTTCATGGAAAACGGGGTTCTTTGCCAGGGCTAGAGCGGACTTGCTGTCCACCCTGAGCTCCACCGCTTGATGTCCCCGCCGAGAGATCACCAGCGATCGGCGAGCGAGTGCTGAGTCAAGCGGTGGAAGCCGCTATGTACTCGGCCTCACGGTGAGACAGGCCACCATCGCCGCTTGATCGCCGCGATGAACGAGGCACTTGCCGAGGAAGAAGAGAATCCCGCTTGTGCTCTTCTTTGGTGTCGATGTCGCCGCGTGGTCACTGTCGCCGCATGCGACGAAGTGTGCGCATCAGACACCTCGGGTAATGGAGGCCGTGGTCAAGAGTCCCCGCAAGCGTAGCGGATGATCCTCTTCACGACTGCTGGTGCTCGTCGTCGGTCGTTGCATGAACCGACTAACGTGGCCGACGGAGAATGCCAAGTCGGCCGTGTGTGGGCGAGGTAGCGAAGGCTCCCACAAGACGCCAGCTGCGTGGCGTCCGCCTCCTCCGTCGTCTTTGTCGCGGCTCGACTTTAGCCTCTCCATCGGAGTGAGAGCGGGTTCTTGTCGGTGAGCCCAGCTAGCTCAACGACACGCTTGGCGTGGCGATGCGTCGGCGTGATCCGGAATCATCTGGTGCACCTCGATCCCCAAGTAGAAGGAGAGGCCCGTGTCACTCATCCGAAAGTGGCCTTCATCTCTTCCTTGAATCGCCACCTCCGCATCCTTGGTGCCGGTGATCACCAAGTCGTCGGCGAGACACCCACCGCCAGGCATTTTCTCCATCGCCCGCCGGTAGATGGCGCCTCGTGCGGACTTTGCTCAAGCCCATCCTTTCGGCCGTGGAATCCAACTTGGCGTTCCACGCCCTCGGTCTGTCGCCAAGCCATAGAGGGCCTTGCGCAGCGAGCACCTGCCTCCTTGCCGGGGATCGCAAATCCCGGCGGCTGATGCACGTAGACCTCCTCATTCAAGTCGCCGTTGAGGAAATCAGACTTGACGTCCATGTGATGGACGCACCAGCCCTCCTGGGCTGCGAGGGCGAGAGGAGACGCACGGACTCCATCCAGTGCAACAAGCGCGAAGGCATCGTCGAAGTCGACTCCTCCGCCGGGCGAAGCCACGTGCCACAAGACGCGCCTTGTGCTTGATCACCTCTCGGCCTCGTCTTTCTTGAGCTTGAAGACCCATTTGAGAGAGATGGCGTGGTGGCGGTGGAAGATCGGCCGGCCCCACGTCTTGTTTCGCTGCGGCGTCCATCTCCTCTGCATCGCGCACGCCATGCCGCGTCTCTCTCGCCTCGGCGAAGGAACAAGGCTCGCCGTCGTCTGTCGCGAGTGCAGTCCGCTCGGTCGCTGCGCGCTGATCCGAGGGCCATTGCCGCCGCCGAGGAGGTCGCCCACGACGCTGATGCGCAGAGGCTCGCCGCCGTGGTAGCGTCGCGCGATCTCGTCGTTGGGACGGAGTGGCGAACTCCACCGCGCTGCGCCGTCGTGGGCGAAGGCTGCCGATGCCGAGAGCCTGAAGGAGTAGGCGGCGGTGTAGGAAGCGGCGTGGCGGCGGTCTTGGCGGTGGACTCGCCGAGGTGGTGGCGAACGAGTTGGTGGGGTAGGCGAGCTCGGTGAAGACGAGTGCGCGGCCCGCCGCCTCGAAGTGGGCGTGGTCGGCGACGAAATCGGCCGTCGTCGGTCGAGCCATCATCCACCATCTTGCCCCGTCGGCCCGCCGCCGTCGAACACGGCGCCACGCGTGATGCGCACGCGCCGTGTCACGATGTCGAGGACGCGGTAGGCCTTGGCGCCTCGCGTGGCCGATGAAGACCCTTGGCGTGCTCGGTCGTCGAGCTTGCCGGCGTGGTTGAGCTCCTTGGCGAAGGCGAGCACCAAGACACGGAGGTGGCTCACCGCGGCTTGCGCCGTGCGAGCCTCGTATGGCGTCTTGCCGTCGAGGGCCTTGGTGAGGCGGTTGAGCAAGTGGGCGGCGATCATCACCGCCTCACCCGATGAGAATGCGGCATCCTCTCGCTGAGGAGGCGCGGCGGTGGCTACCACCGTCTAGTTGCGGTGCTCGCAGCGACGCCGCTGCTGCGGGGTGTCGGCGCGAGAAGTGACGATGGATCCTCGTCGGCGCGATGACACCGCGAACTCGGCCGCCGTGAACTCACCGCCGTTATCCGCGCGTAGGACCCGGCTTGCGGCGCGCTCGCCTCGCGACAACTTGAAGGCGCTTGATGGCGCCCGCCGCGGCGCCTTGACGTCGGCGGGACGGCCCACATGTGGCGGGACACATCGTCGGCGAGGAGGAAGTAGCGCGCCTCGGTGTAGCCGGTGTCACGGCCACAGAGGTCACCGTGTACGAGCTCCGGCTTCTCCTTGGCGTGGAAGCTCGCTGGCGAGAAGAGGAGCCGCGGCTTGGTGAGACGCAGTGTCGCAGAAGCGCTCCACGTGGTCGGCGTGCGGCATGCCGCGCACCATCTCTCTTCGCCGAAGTTGCCTCGGGGCCTCAAAGTTGAGGTGCCCAGCGCTCGTGCCACCTCCAGCGTCGTCGTCGCGGCGGCCGCAAGACACGAGGTTGCGCCACTGCGCGTGAAGGGCGTGAGGCGGTTGCTCTGTTGACCTTGACGAGGAGCCGTTGCGATGATCGGATCGCGGCACCGTGCTCGATCTCCGCGCGATCCGTTCTCATCCGGTGTCCCAAGGCGATGATGGAGTTCCTCAACGGGGATGTAGTAGACACCGGTGGCGGCCGGTGCTCGCCGATCTTGGCGGCGAAGACAGCAGAGCCGCGCCCTTGATCTCCACGGCGGGCGTCGCCGAACAATGGTGCCTCGAGCGCTGAGTCGAGCTCGAGAAGAACTCCGCCGCCGGTCATGTGGTGGGTGGCGCGGTGTCGAGCACCACCCGACGGTCTTGTCGTTGCGGAAGCTGCCGTAGGAGGCGTGTGCTTTGGCTCGTCAAGGTGGAGAGCCGCGTGGTCGGTGCGGCGGAGGTAGTTCGATGCTCGCATGAGCAATGAACGGCCGCCGCTCCTCCTCCGCCACGCGACGTGGGCCGCCGCGTCGTGGTCGTCGACACTCCTTGGCCCAATGACCAAGCTTGCGCGAGAGTGGCAAGAGTCGCCTCGTCTTGCGCTTTGCTTGCCGCGGCGCATGCTGGCGCCCACGTCATCACCTCGGCGACGTCCTCGCGCCCTGCTGGCGTCTTTGCGCGCTTGCGCGCTTGCCACGCTGCGGCGCTGTCGTGGAAGAAGGCTCCCTTCTTCTGTCATCTTGGCCGTGACCACCGCTCCCGAGTGAGGAGCTTCCGCCAATGGTGCGGGTCCCGAGAGCGCGCGTGGCTCATCATCGCCAGCGACCTTGAGGCGACCCGCCTCCTCGATCGTCATCGTGAGAGGTCAGCAGAGACTCGATCGGCGAGCCATCCGCTTGTACTTCTCGGGGACACGCGGAAGAGCTTTTCCACGCTCTCTCCTCGCCGTAGGTGTCGTCGCCGAATCGCACCAACCGCAAGCAGAGTGTTGAGGCGAGAGCAAAGTCATCAACGTCCTCACTGGCTTGAAGGCGGGTTCTCCCACTCCTGCGTAGTGCCGTAATGTAGACTTGCGGGCGCGATCGGCTGCCGTGCGTCTTTGCGGCGATGGCGTCCCAAGCCTCTTTGGCGATCCGCTTGTTGGTAGCGAAGCGCATCTCGGGCGGGGCTGCGGCGATGAGAGCATCCGGCGCCGTCGATCCGGTCGTGGTCGGCGTCGCCGCACGGATGCATCCCACATATGCCGCGCTGAGCTTTACCTCATCACCGCGACCACTCAACATAGTTGGTCTTGGTGAGGTAGGCCACCGCCGCCGGGCGGCGTCCACGGCGACGACACCGGTACTCGTGGTGACCACGATGCAAGCGCAGAAGCGCGTTACTGTGAAGGCCGCGCTCTCCGTCGACCCAGACGCCGCCGCCGTGCATGCCTCCTCCAGAGGCGCCCCGCGCGTCCGCGCTGTCGAGGCTGCCGCCGCGCGCCGTGGCGTGGCGGCGCCAGCTGCGCCGCTTCGCCTCGGCGCCTCCCTTTCGATGGCTCAAGATCGCGTCGCCGCCGCCATCGCAGAGATGGAGCTGCTTTATGCTGCGCCGCTGCAGAACCTTGACCTCCATTGCCGCCGCCTTGCGCTGCACCGCCACCGCCGCCCTTCGCCTCGCTCTGCGCTGCGCCGGCTCCCGCGTGCCCGGCCTTGCGGCCTTTCGCCGCGCGGCGGTCTGCCGCCGCTGCGCGCTCGCTTGCTCTGCCGCGGCGGCTCGGCCGTCACGACGCGCCGCGTGCTCGGCGGCGAAGGCCGAGAGCGCGCCTGCGGACATGGCGCGCATCGGGGTTGTTGCGTGGAGAGAGGCGCCGACGCAGCCGCTTGCCGTCTCGGAGAGAGTGGCGAGGGACACCGGGCTGCTCTTGCTCTGGCCGGGGCTGCTGCGAGGCAGGAGGAGGAGATGAGCAGGAGATGTTCAGGCTACAGGATAGTATAGCTCTGATACCACTTGTTACTCGCTGGAGTCTTGCTGTTGGTGATAGCAGGATCCTTACTCTCATCGAGAGGATGACACTTGGGGATGGGGCAATTTTTCTTGTTTATTTCTCACACAATGCCATGCCAACCTGAAGGGTTGGGGATACAAATTTATAGGCTGCTAACCAGCCAAGCATATGCTAAGATGCTGTCCTAAAGCTAGTCTAAGATGCTAGTTAAAAGCTGTCCTAAAGCTAGTCTAAGATGCTAGTCTAAAGCTGTCCTAAAGCTGTCCAAGATGCTGTCCTAAATAGGGCAGCAAGACCACCATGCAGCAGGGACACAAGGACATGTTGTTACAACCCCACAAAGACCATAGTCCAGAGACTTATCTATCAATATGCAGCAGCTCTAATGTTTAAGAAATTCCGTATTCAACAGAGCAAGTGAATGACTAATAATAACACAGTGATGGTATAGTCTTGTGTATACCTGCTTTAAAATGAGAACCAAGGACTTCAAATCTTTAAGTGAAAGAGATCTCTCCTGTTCATAGAATTCCCCATTATCAATGATCTTCAACATGTGCCTGGTACAAGGTGAAATAACAAAACATTTATAAGGATTGAAGATTTCCACATTTCAATTGCTTGAGAAGAAAAGCTCTTAAACCAAATCAAATAAAAAAAGAACATTAGTCAGGAATAATTTGTGACACTGAAATAAGCTGCCTTACTTGTATATGGGACAGAATACGGACACAGGCAGGAGCCAACCAGGAGCATCTGCAGGCAAAGGAGACACAAACTTGGAAAAATATGGCCATCTTTTGTTTTCATGGCAGCGCTTTATAAAATTCCATAGTGCAGGAACAATTTCAGTCCTGTAGGCCAGCCCAGTCATAATCATATCTAGGGGCAATGTGTTGAATATGACATGAAGAAAAGCACAAATAGATCCTACAGCTTCCACCTCAGCATCCGATGGCCCAGCTGGATCAGAATAGTTTGTGCTTAGTGTACCTCTGAACAGAGCATTCACCTATGCATGATACAAGCTAGGGTCAAACAGGAGAAAGCAAAATATGGAGCCTAATATTCTTGAGGGGCAATAACTTTCGTTCAGTTGTTTAGGAATCAGTATACCAAATGTTGAAGCAGCCTTGAATCAATTGCCGCAGTTATCTGTCTTTCCAAATCAGCATCAAGACCATTTTTAACATCGACATCCATGGGCATGTCATCATTGTCATCTGCCCCTGTACATATTAGAAGAATACAACTCGCATTAGTCTCCATTGCAGAGAGATTAAAAATTAGTGAAAAATCTAATAGGAACAAATCTTAAGCCACGTAGAGTACCAGAATACTGATTTATAGGCGCATCAAACAACTGTGGTTGTACAAGAATTCCTGAAAAGTTAGTTCCAGCTTGATATGTTGTGTGCTCTCATGGTTCTATTTTCCAAAAAAAATGGATAAATGTGTATACCAGTTGAATTCTTCATTATTGCATGCCAGATCTCAATAGGTGATATGTTGGACAGTATGCCAATGTTCTAAATGGGCAACCCCATCTTGTAACAAGTACAAGAAAATAGGCCTTGTGTACGGTTTTATTATTTCAGATTTGCTATTATATAGGTCATTCATATAGCAGTAAAACAAAGACCTAATACATCTTTTACAGGTGTAGGCTAGAAAATTAAGCAATTGTGATTTATCGACAATGGCCAATGCTGCAGAAAGGATCAATTGATCAAAAGAGAAGTCATATAGATGGAGACACAGTATACATTTTTAATACCAACTGATTAAACGGCATTGTAATCAGCAACCGACCCATTTATCTGTGTAATCGGTTCTTTTACTGAGCTAAACCTATTGATTTGATCTTTTGCAACAACTGGAACAGGGAGGGCACCAAGTCCTTATATGCTGGTGCGGCCTAGTATTTGGCTTTACTGACCATGTTCCAGAACACTGCAGTATATACCCATTTAAGAAGTTGAAATTTAATATTATACTATGATTCTTCTGCAGTACTTTTGACTATTTGATATAAACCACATAATTGTGACAACTAAACGCACCAAAAAAGAACTTCTCCACAAGTTCATGAACAGTGAATTGCACTTAGCAGGTATTTCTCACAATCGCAAGGACCTAAGATAGAAATGAAAGACATCACAAAATGCTACAGAAATACTAGCAAGCTATACTGCCAAAAGATGGACAATTTTTCTAAAAAAAATACCGACATCTAACTTACTTTCAGTAGGCGATGTGATTGTTGGCAATGCATCCAATAATGACGTAGAAACAGCAATGATGTCAGCTGCCTGGTTTGGAAAGAATATACACACAAAATATTTATAATCCACAATAATTATTGTGCCGGCCGAATCTTCAATTATCCACAAATGAACATCAAGAAAGAAATGGAAAAGAAGACAGCTATTGCATAACCAAGATGATTACAGATGTGAACAACAATAGTATACACTGTGTTTAGCATCACAAGAAACGGAAAAGCACATTTTCTTGGGTATTTGATACGAACAAATACTCCCTGTTAAGACAATATAACTTAAGAGAACCAACACAAAAAAAAGAGAAAAAAAATCTTGCGAGTAGGATATATGTAAGGAATAGAATGTCTTCCATGAAGGGTTTGCAAAATAATATTGATCATGCAGGCAGTGACAAATACCTTGCTGCATTTTTTTTGACATAAACAATTGATCACTCAAGAAGGACGTTAAAGTAGCAGAGGGTTTGCTGTGTAAAGAGTAACTTTTATAGATCAATTAAGTTTGCCTACCAACTCAAATTTTCCATCTTCAGCTCCAAAACTGAAATAAATAAATAAATAAAAATGCCAAAGCAAATGGAGGGATCAAATTGCTCTGTATTTTACAGGGACCTATGTAGCTTTTGGAAGTAGAGGGACCCGAATGCTCCTTTTCTGAAAGCACATGGACTTAAAATCTCAGTTCTGACTTTTGAGAGTACAGGGACCTAAATACTCTTTTTACCAAAGCATACGATTTTGGTGCTTTTTTGCCAAAACAATTTATATGACCAGATATACACTGAAACAAACAAAATGCTGTAGTAACCTGAAAGGTAGAAGTGGAACACCTACTATGTCAGAAGTGAACTTTGGTTCAGACAAAATCCAGGTTGCAGCTTCAAGTACATTTGCAAGAATGCATGCATATCCTGGATGATTAGCTGATATATCATTTGGAAGAACATCAGCACGGCCACAGCTGGGCAAAAAGGAAGCTATCTGATGGATATAATATTTGCTGAGCCCATTGGCTGAGAAGACCTGAAGTAATAAGCAGTACGAATGATCAAATATACCGCCACTACAACAATTGGTTAAAGCATCTAATTCCTTGAACAAACTCCTACAAATCAAGGTCTCTAAAGGAGAAATAATATCAATTCGTATTAAAGCTTAATATTCTTAGACAATCTGATTTAGATTCGACAGCAAGAAATATCATATTGGAGTGAGGCTTTACAAAACAAAATATTTTGCAATTTCTATGTTTCCCATCCATGAAAATGTTTTGAAAAAAGAATGATCAAACAAGAAATTAAGTTAACAGCTCACCTTCTTGAAGTGTGGCAAACGATGCCAGAGAAAAGGAATGGATAGAAGCTGAGAGGAGAAACTCCATCTTGGATCCACTATTGGACAACAACATGGATGATGGCCAACATGTGAAGCAACACGCATGAGAACTTGCTCCAGCGCAGATGTGTTATTACAGCGCTCCAAATTTCTCACATTTTGCTGAATAACGATCAGATCCATAAAAAAAAATCATAAAACAAATCATGAAAGATTTACAGTGGTCATTATGATCAATCCCATCTCTTCCACCAGACAACTGAATGACAGAGTACGGGTGGTAGAACTCGGTAGGCAGCGGCGGCGCCGGAGGAAGTAGGGGTGCGGGCGTGGCGACTGGGGCTGCACCCCGCGCCGGCGTGAGGGAGCCGTGCGGCTAGGGCACAGCGGAACCCGAGCTTGCCGATGGCGCAGGGAAGATGGCACAGGGGAGACGGGGAAGATGGCACAGAGGAGACGGCGTCGGGAAGCTGGCAACAAGGTTGCTCTGCTTGCTTTATTCAATACCAGGTGAGGCTATTTATCCCCCCTAACAAATCTGATCTAGATCCTATTTGATTACGGATAGAATTAGGAGACAACCTGATTACGAATAGAAATAGGAGATAGACCTACTAAAGATAAATCCGATGGACTCTAGGTCCCCCTACTGGCCGGCCGGTGTCTCTTCTTGTGCGCGCCTTCTGCGTGCATAAGTGATGCCGGTCATAACAACGGGTTTACTGCACTAAACAGTATGTAAACTCTACATTACCTACCAACAGATGCGAATCAAAACCAAGGCAATAGTAGCTGTTATTGTTGAACCATGGTTTCATGTCTGATATGCCACGAACACACAAGATTCTTATCTGTTGAAGTTGTTAAAGACATAAATGATAAATTGAATTCAAACCTAAAAGTATTTATATTCAAGTTCAGCCTTCCATAATATGGTTCATTGTCAAGATCACAAGATTCAATTGGCTTGAAGACGTACTGTTTGGTCAGGAAGATTTCACTGGAAGTTGTGACAACCATTTATTGCCATGTGGAAACTGTAGCAATAACAGGTTTTAATTTTATACCTGAACAGTTAGGTGCATGTGTCTGTATTGGTGAGGATTGTTTGCAACTTTGCATGTTAGCCCATCAATGCATACACTGGCTGGGAAAACAGAGGAGTTCAACCTACATATTAGGAGGCACTAGGCACTGAACCACTGAAGTTAAGACATGGTAAGAGGTAGCAAGTCTCTGTCTGTGCTCAGAAAACTAGCACAAGAGCTTGTAAATTAAGGCAATTTCACTTTCATGCGTGTGTATAGGCTTGATACAGAAAACCGACGTGTACCGCACTCAATTAGATCATCAGGCAACCCCTATGATCCTATATATAAAATACTAAAATACACATGTGAACTCTCAACTGCATTCAATACGATTGGTCAGAAATTCATCATATGACTTTGATTTATAAAAACAAAAATTGTGGCATCAACTTATCATTGATGGAGAACATGTAACACCCTGAGTACGCCAAGCCCATAACAACACTAAGACTTTCATCCTCACTTTGCCTAAAAGGGTGAACATGGTAGGTATGCAATTAACACATGGTTTACCGAGGTTTACATGGATTGGACGTAACCCAAGGTGTTACAGAAGGAAAGCACCATGGTTTCAGAAAGGGGACTGTTCCTTAAAAGGAGCCAAGACTAGTGAGTATATACCAACAGAGTGGAGGAACTAGAGGCATATATCCAAAAGTGAATGCAAACTTATCTCTAATTAATATATTTTGGTCAACAAGTCACCTAAAAATGTCCAAAGACTCCAGACATTGATCCAACAAATACCAGTGTTCACCAAAGCGCTAGGCGCTAATCAGGTGGCGGACCGGTGCCTGACGCCTAATCGCCATCTAGGCGGGCTAGGCGGCCACCTAGGCAGGAAAAATCGGCTAGGTGAGCAAGGCGGGAGGGTGGCGCCTAGGCACCGCGTAGGCGGGCTAGGTGGCCGCCTTGGGGAACAGTGACAAACACAAAATCATAATATAGAAACAGAACTTACCGATAGAGAAACAATAATCCCCCGAAATAAGTTATAGATCTTTTTCCGCTGAAGATACCCAACTACTTTGCAGTTCCATGGAAGTTTAGGATTTATCAAGCAAGCCACAGTTTCTAGTAATGGGACAAAAGCCATTGCTGTGCTTTCCGATGGCATCAAAAGTAGACTATCCCAATCATGCCTATCAAAACATAACAAACAAGTCAAACACAATGTTGTTCATTTCATCATGGATGATAGAAAAATAGCATCTGCTGGAGGTGGGCTACAGAAAGAAAAAGGGAGCAAAACATAAAAATAAAATGAGAAGGCACAATAGCAATATCAATAACGCAACATATCTCCAACATATTTTTCCTATACCGACACCACAAAAGAAAATTCAAAATCACATTATGTGGGACTTCCCCAAGTCAGATGATAATTGACTGTTTCGTTCACAGAAGTTCATTCAACCATGCTGTATCTCAAGCAGAAAATGTAAGAGCACAATCAACTAAATGTTTCGTTAATAAAATTCACTCAATTTAATCAGTTCTTGTAGTAGAAACTTAATAATGCACAGAAATAATATTTCAGAGCAAAGTTATTAAGGCGTAAAGTCGAGTCGAGTCGAGTCGCCAAGAGGGCGACTTGGGCAACTAGTCGACCAGTTGACCGACTAGTCTCGACTCTCGACTAGTCCCCAGAGTCAAGCCCACTAGAGAAGAGCAGAGCAGGATAGGAAGCCCACTGGAGAAGAGCAGAGCCGAGGGGAGAGGGGAAGGGGGAAGTAGAGAAGAGGGAGGAAAGAGAGGGGAGGGGGGGTGGCTGCACTGACCAGAGCACAACGGCGGCGTCCACTGGAGAAGGAGGCGGCGGCAACCACTGGAGAAGGAGGCAGCAGCGGCCATTGGAGAAGACGGCACGGTGGCGGCCACGGGAGAAGGAGGCGGTCGGCTACTGCTACTGCTTCGCTCATGTATAACTCAGTCTTCATTGGTACTCTCAGGCCGAGCCTCTCCATCGGGCCGAGACGAGGCATACGAGCCAGTGGACTGGGAGTAGGGGGCCTGGTAGGGGTTGGGGTCGTAGTAGCGTGAGGGCTCCTTGATGGCGACACAGATGTCGAGGCGGCTGTGGGGGCGGCCCGATGGGCGCTTGAGGCTGAGGTTGCGGGTGATGAATAAGTCCTCGATCGTGGTCTTTGTGGAAATTGTGGTAGTTTTGTTTTTTTGATCGCTTTAGGATAGCATCCTTTTAGGACAGCATCTGCTTTTGCTTTAGGATAGCATCTCGCTTTTAGGACAGCATCTGCTTTTGGACAAGATTCGCTTAGGACATGACATCTGCTTTTAGGACAGCATATTGACCGCTTTAGGACAACATCTAGGATAGCATCTTAGCATATGCTTGGGTGGTTCTCACCTATAAATTTGTATCCCCAACCCTCAAAGTTGGCATGGCATTGTGTGAGAAATAAACAAGAAAACTTGCCCCATCTCCTAGTGTCATCCTCTACATGAGAGTAAGGATCTTGCTATCACCAAGAGCAAGAGTCCGGCGACTAACAAGTGGTATCGAGCCTTAGTATCCTGTAGCTTTGAGCATCTCCGCTCATCTCCTTCTTGGCCTCACAGCGGCCCACCCGTAGAGCAAGAAGCGGCTCGGTGTCCCGCCACTCCTCTCGGAGACGGCAGCGGCGGCTCGTCGGCGACCCTCTCCACGCCGCGGCCCCGAGAGCGCGCCATGTCCGCAGAGCGATCTCGGCGCTTCGGTCGCCTCGAGCATGCGGCGTCGCAGACGGCCGAGCTCGTCGCGCGAGCAGCAGCAGCGAGCGAAGCGGCGGCAGAGCGGCGCGCGAAAAAGCGTCAAGGCTGGCAATGACGAGCCGGGCAGCGGCGGCGGAGGTGGAAGCGGCGGCGGCAGATCACGGCGCGTCGGCGGCAGCAGAGGTCAAGGCTCTGCGGCAAAGCGGCAGCAGCTCCGGCTCTGTTGATAGCAAGCGACGCGGACCTCATTTCTTTGAGAGAGGAGGCGGCGCGAGCGGCGAGCGGCGCAATGGCCGCGCGACGCCACGAAGCGCGCGCGGCGGCCGAATTTCGCATAGCGCGGACGCGCGGCGGCGCTCGGAAGGCGACACGGCGGTGGCGCTCTCGGAGGAAACACGACGGCGGCGGCAGACGGTCGACGGAGCGCGGCCCTCGCAGTAACGCGACTCTCCCGGTTGGCATCGTGGCCACCATGAGTACCGGTCGCCGTCGGGGCGTCGGCCCGGCGGCGGTGGCCTACCTCACCAAGACCAACTACGCCGAGTGGGGCGGCGGTGATGAGGGTAAAGCTCAGTGCGGCATATGTGGGATGCGATCGTGCGGCGCGCCGACTACGACCAGATTGACGGCGTGGATGCTCTCATCATTGCAGCCCCGCCCGAGATGCGATTCTCGCTTACCAACAAGCGGTCGCCAAAGAGGCTTGGGGCGCCATCGCCGCAAAGACGCATCGGCAGCGACCGCAAGTCTACATTGCGGGCACTACGCGCGAGTGGGAGAACCCGCCTTCAAGCGGTGAAGGCGTTGATGACTTTGCTCTCCGTCTCAACACTCTGTTGCGAAGTTGGTGCAATTCGGTGGCGACACCTACGGCGAGAGAGAGCGTGGAGAAGCTCTTCCGCTGCGTCCCGAGAAGTACAAGCGGATGGCTCGCTCGATCGGGTCTCTGCTGGACCTTTCCACGATGACCATCGAGGCGTTGGGTCGCCTCAAGGTCGCCGACATCGATGAGCCACAGAGCCTCTCGGGACCGTCACCATTGGCGGAAGCTCCTCCTCACTCGGGAGCGGTGGGGTGCCGCCAAGGTGACAAGAAGGAGCCTTCTTCCACGACAGCGCGCCGCAAGGTGGCAGCGCGCAAAGCGCGCAAAAGCGCCAGCATGGCGTCTTTGGCAAGCAAAGCCAAGACGAGGCGACTCTTGCCACAAGCTGCGGCAAGCTTGGTCATTGGGCCAGGAGTGTCGGCGACCACGACGCGGCCAGCCCACGTCGCGCAGCGGAGGAGCGGCCGGTCTGTTCATTGCTCGTGCGAGCATCGAACTACCTCGGCTGCACCGCGCGATGGCTCTCTCTCCACCTTGACGAGCCAAAAGCACACGCCTCCTCGGCGGCGATTCCGCAATGACAAGACCGACGGGTGGTGCCTCGACACCGCGCCATCCACCACATGACCGGCGGCGGAGTTCTTCTCCGAGCTCGACTCAGCGTTCGAGGCACCGTCTGTTCGGCGACGCTCCGAAGTGGAGATCAAGGCGTCGGCTCTGTCGTCTTCGCCGCCAAGATCGGCGAGCACCGGCCGCCACCGGCGTCTACTACATCCCCGACTGCGGAACTCCATCATCGGCTTGGGATACGGTGGATGAGAACGGCTCGCGTGTCGAGATCGAGCACGGTGCCGCGATTTGGGATCTTCAACGCCGCCTCCTTGCCAAGGTAACAGAGGCGCAAATCGACTCTACACTCTTCATGTGCGGTGGCACAACCCTCTGTCTCGCCGCTCGTCGGGACGGAGGCGTGGCGCGGCACGCAGCGCTTTGGACACCTTCAGCCGAGGCCCCGGCGGCTCGGTGCCACGAAATGGTGCGAGGCTGCCGTGCCTTGACCATGTGGAGCGGCTCTGCGGCGTCTGCGTGTTGGCGAAGCAGGCGACTCTTTCCCCCAGCGGCGAGTTTCCGAGCCAAGGAGAGGCTCGAGCTCGTGCGGGACTTGTGTGGCGGTGACACCGCCACACCGGGAGGACGACGCTACTTCTGCCGCTCGTCGGCGACTCTCCCGCTACATGTGGGTGATGGTCCTCGGCAGCAGGAGAGGCTGCGGACGCCATCGCGCACGCAGTCGCTGCGGAGGCGAGCGCGGCGCAGCTGCGCGTCTTTGCGCCTGACGACGGCTGGCGGCGAATTCACGGCGGTGGTCGCGTCGTCATGCTGCAACGATGAGGCATTCAGCGCCACTACTCCGCTACCGCATGCGGCCGCGCGAGAACGGCGTGGTCGAGCAGCGCAACGAGGCGGTTGTGGGGATGGCTCGGGCCTCCTCAGCGAGAGGATCGGGTGTCTTCGGGAGAGGCGGTGGTGGCGGCCGTCTACATCCTCAACCGCCGCTTACCAAGGCGCCGACGGCAGGACGTCGACGAGGCTTGGCATGGCGCAAGCCGGCGGTCTCCCACTTGCGGGTCTTGGCTCCCTCGCGTTAATCAGGAGCTTGGCCACATCGGCAAGCTCGACGGCGAGCACTCGGGAGTGTTCATCGGCCACGCGGAGGCTCGAAGGCCTACCGCATCCTCGACCTGTCACACGTCAAGCGCCCGCATCTCGCGTGACGCGTGTTCGACGGCGCGAGGTGGACATGAACAAGGCGGTGGGCGGCGGTTCGACCGACTCTCAGGACTTTGTTGTCGACACGCCCACTTCAAGAGAGCGGGAGCTAGCGGCTCGTCTTCACCGAGCTCGCCCACTCGACACCTTGCTCGCCGCGGCTCGGCGAGTGCTCCACCACCTTCGGCACGCCACGCCCGGCGGCCACCGCTCTCTCCGCACCGCGGCCACACCACCGGATCCGCCCCAACGGCCGGTCCCACGATGGCGGCGACGGTGGAGTTCGCTACTCATTGTCTCACGACGAGATCGCGTCGACGCCTACCCGACGAGCGAGCCTCGCGCTATCGTACCATGGACAACATCCTCGCCGAGCCGCCGTCCACTGGATCGGCGCAAGACGACTTGAGGCGAGCGCACTTGGCGTGCGATGACGGCGAGCCCCGCTCCTTCGCCGAGCGGAGGGAGCGGCGTGGCGTGTCGCGATGAAGCGAGAGATGGGCGCCGCCGAGCGAAGCCGGGCGTGGGAGCCGGCGGATCTTCTGCCGGCCACCGCGCGATCACCCTTAAGTGGGTGTTCAGGCGGCGAGATGAAGCCGGCGCCATCGTCAAGCACAAGGCTCGCCAGGCACGAGGCGTGCGGCGGGAGGGGTCGACCGATGGCGCCGCGCGCCGCGCGCATAGAGTCCGTTCGTCTTCTCCTCGCACTTGCGGCCCGGGAGGATTGGCGTGTCCATCACATGGGCGTCAAGTCCGCCTTCCTCAACGGCGACTTGAAGGAGGTCTACGCGTCGGCCGCGGGATTCGTCATCCCGGCAAGGAGGGCAGGTTCTCGCTGCGCAAGGCCCCACGGCTTGCGGCAGCACCACGAGCCCGAGCGCTGCCGGACTCCACCTCAAGCAAATGGGGTTCCAGCAGAGCGCACACGAGGCGATCTCACCGGCGGGGCAAAGCGGCAACGCCTGGCGGTGGCGTCGTCGACGACTTGGTGATCACCGCACTAAGGATGCGGAGGTGGCGGCATTCAAGGAAGAGATGAAGGCCACCTTCGGATGAGTGACACGGGGCCCTCTCCTTCTACTTAGGGATCGAGGTGCACCGGGATAATTCGGGATCACACCGACTGCATCGCCACGCCAAGCGCGTCGTTGAGCTAGCTGGGCTCACCGATCGCAACCCAGCTCTCGCTCCGATGGAGGAGAGGATGAAGCCGAGCCGCGCAAAGACGACGGAGGAGGTGGGCGCTACGCGATCTGCGGCGTCTTGTGGGAGCCTTCGCTACCTCGCCACACACGGCCGGACTTGGCATTCTCCGTCGGCTCGTTAGTCGGTTCATGCAACGACCGACGACGAGCATCGGCAGTCGTGAAGAGGATCATCCGCTACGTTGCGGGGACCCTTGACCACGGCCTCCATTACCCGAGTGTCTGGCGCGACACGCCGTCGGATGCGGCGACGAGTGACCACGCGGCGACATTGACACCGGCAAGAGCACAAGCGGGATTCTCTTCTTCCTCGGCAAGTGCCTCGTTCACCGGCGATCGATCAAGCGGCGGTGGTGGCCTGTCGGTGAGGCCGAGTACATAGCGGCTTCCACCGCTTCGACTCGAGCACTCGGCTCGCTCGATCGCTTGGTGATCTCTCGGCAGGACATCAAGCGGTGGAGCTCGGGGTGGGCGACAAGTCCGCTCTAGCCCCGCAAAGAACCCGTTTTTCATGAGCGAGCAAGCACATCGGGTGAAGTACCATTTCATCAGAGGTCGCTGGATGAAGGAAGCATCAAGGCAAGCTATATCAACACCACGGATCGACTTGCGGATCGCTCACCAAGCCTCTTGGAAGGATCAAGTTCCTTGAGCTCTGCTCCAAGATCGGGATGGTTCAACCCTCCCACAAGACGACGCACAAGACTTAGGGGAGAATGATGAATAAGTCCACTGTACTATGGTCTTTATGGAAATTTGTGGTAGTTTTGTTTTTTTGATCGCTTTAGACTGACATCGCTTTTAGGACAAACATTCGCTTTTAGGGCGACATTGCTTTTGGACAACATCGCTTTTAGGACAGCATATTGACCGCTTTAGGACAGCATCTAGGATAGCATCTTAGCATATGCTTGGCTGGTTCTCAGCCTATAAATTTGTATCCCCAACCCCTCAGGTTGGCATGGCATTGTGTGAGAAATAAACAAGAAAACATGTCCCATCTCCTAGTGTCATCCTCTCCATGAGAGTAAGGATCTTGCTATCACCAAAAGCAAGAGTCCAGCGACTAACAGCGGGAGGCTCGTCCACCGATGCTTGCGTCGTCTATGATGTCATGGAGCAGGAGACGGGCGGAGTCAACAAGCAGCTTGACGCCGTCGGCGGCGTTGGCGTGGATGACGTCGATGTAGAGGCTGGCGTCGTCGCACGGGAAAGGATGGCAGATGATGACAGACTTTGTGCTCCTTGTTCTAGCATGGCGAGAGGAAGTCGGAACTCAAACGGGCTCGCACAGGACGAGACTCACTCGAGAGGATGACGATCTGATCTAGGGTTACTCCATTCTCTCAGGCGGCCAATGCAGTTTTCAGTCTTTACTCACTGGTAACTCTTGGGCCGAGCTTCTCCTAGTGGGCTGTGGGCCTCAAAATGAAACTGAATTACTGGACCTCCTAGTCGGGCAGCTAGACCAGCCCGGCTAGTGGCGGCTGGTCACCGACTAGTCGTTTGGCCTCCCGACTAGTCGCTCCAATCGAGTCGGCCTCCCTAGTCGTCCGTCGTGTACCGACTGGACAACTAGTCATGGATTAGTCGTCGATTAATCGACGACTTAATAATAGTGCTTCAGAGAGTGATCATTGTCCATTAAAGATGAATAAATATATGTTTGCATCATGCGATTGAAAACAAGAACGGCCTAAAGAAGAATATTCTAATATCAGCTTTCAATAATTGAACTCACCTCTTATGATGAACAGCTTGCACACAGATGAGTGCAAGTTTTTTTACCCTGTGAACCACACGAGGTTCCACTGAGTGATTTACCCCAGCAAAGAGACTTACAACATCTCCTATAACAACAGAAAAAATAATGCAATTATAGCCAATGCCATAAAAATAGTGAAAAGGAATATCATGTTGAAAAGGTTGTGCACAAGTAGAATACAAGTCATAACAAATATTACATAACCTAGAAGCCTTTGATGCCTCAGATAGTTCGCAAATGCAATCGAACAACATCAAGGTTTAAAGAAAATTAACTTTCTTAGCATCAGTTAAATGTCATTCAAAAAACATATATATGGAAAAGTAGTGTTTGTGCCTAGGAAAACAGGAAGATACTAACCAGGGCACCAAATGAGGCTGTTAAGTTGAGATAAGACACCAGTATCATATAAGGATAAAAATACACTAAGCACACTGAGATGATTAAATATACAGAGTCATCTATGATCAATATATATAGTCAATACCCCCAAGGTTATTAAGGCGGTAAGGCGAGGTAAGGCGACCCACCCCCCTCACACCTTTTAAGCGGTAAGGCATGAGGCGAGGCGACGCCTTACACGCATCGTAAGGCGAAGAAAACAGAGTTCTAAAGGAGTAAATCAGAAGAAATCCAAAGAGAAAGGACCTAAAAGGACCTAATTGCAATTTTGTAGAACTCTAGAGAGTAAATTGCAAAAATACCAAACATACCCATCCCTTTTAAGTTTTAACCTAGCATCGAACATAGCAGTCACTCGTCGGCCGTCGCTACATCAGAGCGACGAGCTCCCTCTCATCTCTCGCTCGCTCATCTCTCTCGCACTCTCTGCGCCGCCTCCTCGCTCTCCTCGGCGAATCCGCCTCCTCGGTCCTCTTCTCCCGCCTCGGTGGCTCGCGCCTCTGCCTCCTCCTCGACGGCTCGCTCCTCTTCTCGCCGCCACCCACGGCCCCTGGCTGCAGCCGCGAAAAAGCGGCGAAGACGTCGCCGCCGGCGAGGCGAGGCGCGCCACGGCGAGACCGGAGCCGCGAGGCGATGGATCTGGCGGTAGTGACAACGGATCAGTGCGGCGGCAATGAGGCGATGGATCCGACGGCGGCTGCAGCAGATGGCCGCCGGCGCGCCGCTTCGAGGATGGTGGCGCCACGGGGTGACGGGGATGGACCGATGGAGGCGGCGCTAGGGTTCGACTTCGGCGACATGTTCCCGTGATGTCTCTTTATACTTGCTTTTGGGGTTCTTGGGGCGTCCGCCTTCGTCGTCTCCTAGCTTTTCTTCGCCTAACCGACGCCATAGCGGCGCCTTAGGGTTTGCGGCGGACGCCATACCACCTCCTGGCAAGGCGACGCCGACGCCTTACGGTCCGCCACCGCTTTACCGCCTAAGCGTCGCTTAAGCAACGCTTAGGCGACGCCTTAATAAGCATGAATACCCCTAATAGCACTAGAAACAACTTAGCATATATGCTACAGGGCCACCTTCAGTCCTAAGGAACAGAAAGACAGAATATTTGCGTACAACGC
This sequence comes from Dendrocalamus sinicus, assembly GCA_036346575.1. Lineage (NCBI taxonomy): Eukaryota > Viridiplantae > Streptophyta > Magnoliopsida > Poales > Poaceae > Dendrocalamus > Dendrocalamus sinicus. The sequence continues at coordinate 3,711,917 of CM070653.1, read as the reverse complement.
AAAAACAAATAGCACAACATTGATAAAGAGAAGTATGATACTTACCACCATGTTTAACATACTCTAGAAGCAAGTTGCAGACTTGACAAAGTATAGAAACATCCTTGTCTTCATTTGCATTGAAGAAGAACAGGAATTGACGAAGAAAATCAGAATTAGTGCCGAAGCTGTTCCTGATTTAGTAGCAAGATAATCAGAGAGCTAGACAAGAAAAGGCATAGGTTTAAGCTTTTGCAATGCTTACCAATCTACCCTCTGGCAATGCTTCCCGAAAGTAGAACAAAAGCTCCCCCGAATTTCTGAACATGCCAATTCCAAAGCCTTCTTCCCTCTGAAGCATTTCTGCAGCTTACAATTAGTCAAGTTCCATTTTTGGTAACACGGAACATATGTATCTAGGCAGATTTACAGGAAGGTCAAAAAAAATCGGTGGGGCATACAAAGGAAAGATACAACAATAACAAAGCCTTTTGTCCCAAACAAGTTGAAGTAGGTTAGGAATAAAACCTCTTCAAGGTCAAAAAGACGAAAGCCTTGAAAACCTCGTCGGACATACAAAGGAAAGATAGCACTACAGTTTTTCACTAAAAAAATCAAATAATCAATGATACATTTAACAAGATATTAAGATATTCGTTATGCCGTAATCCATGAAGGCAAAGGACACGTTTGAACTTTTTCCGTTCTCCCAACCTCGTGACGCCTGACAAACCAAAAAGTGAAATCACTAAAACTTACCAAGTATCAACCCACGTGACCCCAAGTGGTGGAAACATGCATGAACCTCCCACACTCCGGTTGCCTCGTCACACCCAGCAAACCAATGGAAAATCGCTATAAGTTATCGACCAGTGTACCCCCAACCCCAAAACCCAATACACGGACAGAATGTTCCCCTCTCATCACGCCAGAAACGATCAAATTTATTCCACTAAAATTACTCAAGCTAAACAACAACGTGCTGGCAAGATGCATAGCGACATTAATTAATCCCACCCCACTAGCCTCATCACATAAAAAAATAATACAATTAGAGGTATAATATATCCACTTAAACTACTCAAGCTAAAGCACCTAATGCTGAGAAGTTCATGGCTAGGTCCTAACATGGCACCGCTCTCCACGAAAACCACACGAACCGAAACACCACCAAGGCCGAAACGCCCACAGAGGCTGGATCTCAACACACTGCGGCACTCGCTAAACCCTCTCTGGAGCACCAACCGATTGGCAACCCCGTAACCCCACCCTGCGATCAACGAGTTCACCAAGTAGTCGCGCGAAGCTCCAAACAGACCTGTATCTTCGTGGCAGACGAGTTCCGGAGGCGCAGACCCTGGCGCCGCCGCCGCTCCTCGCGCGTCTGCTCGAGCAGCACCTGGCGGTCGCGCTCCTTGCTGCTCCGCCCGCCCAGGTCCACCCGCTTCCGCGAAGTCGGGTCGCCGGAGAAGAACATCTCCCCCTCCCTGCCTGCCTGCCTGCACCCACCCCACCCCACCCACCAAAAAAAACAGGAAAAACCGCAGAAAAATCAGCAAAATTCGCGGGGAAAGCGAAGGCGAGGCCGATTGGATCGTACCGGAATGGGACGTGGCTCGATAGGCGGGATGCGGCCGCGGGGCTAGGGTTTGGGGGTCGGGGCGGGGAGACTTGGCGCGGGGGCAGGAGTGGGAGGGGGGCGAGGAAGCTCCAAATCGAGAGGGGAAGAGTCGAGTCGAGGTGGACGCGGGTGCGAGATGGGTTTGGGAACGGAGGGTGGTGCCGTGTCGGCATTTAAATTGACCGGTTTGCCCCTGTGATCGCCCTGCACACCCATGCAGCGGTGACGTGGGGCCGGAGGCGTAAGAGTCAAGTCAGGGCTTGTGCGCTGTGATGCGTGCTGACGTGGACGGGTCAAGGTCGTCCATGTGGGGACTTGGGGCGTGTCTAGTCAGAAACTTTCCGTTATAGTTGCGCTGCAAGCCTGCAAGTGACCGGCTAGATACTTACCGATGTCTGCGGTTCACATACTTAGAAATAACACTAGTCTAGTCTCTTCAATATATAATATCTATTGGTTGTTCTAGACAATAAATATTTCCTTTCACTCTCAATCTTCTATCTCTCTCACACATAACTATTGGGTAGGTTTAATGCTATGGACACTACTCTACACCTCAATACATGTTTTAGCCATATCTTCTTGTTGATTTTTGTACTCATATAATATCTCATGCAAGACACTACTTTCCTCTCTCTTCCTTAACTTTTTGCCACAACATATCTCATCCTATATGGACTGTTAATTAATTTTATGGACATTGTACATGAGGGAGCATTGGGAGTGCCCTTAGTAGTTTTAGGGTTAGCGTTTTTTTTTCTCTTCTCTACTAATATAACGTGGGAGTTTGTTGTTGTCCCATGTCCTCCCAATTTCCCTCCCGGCGTGGCAGCACTTATTGCTGTCACGCTGATGGGTAGTCACACCTTATCAACACCGCTTCCTTCACATGTCTCCAGAGCTTGCTAACTTCTGCAGTTCCGCTTCTTGATGTCTCCGCACTACACCTGAAAGTCTAAATTGTTGCCTCTGCCCCCCCCCCCAATATCTACAATCTCCATAATTTGTATGCTTCCACCAACACACCCACCCACAACGAGTGCCACTCATCTGTTCCCTCCCCTCTCACCGTCGGTCTGCTCTCATCCCCATCCATTCGTGCCCTGTTGCGCTCCACTCGGCGTCGTCTGCACCCTCCCAAGCTCCACTCACTATTGCCCGCGCCAAGCTACACTCGGTTGCTACCTCATTGGACTCCACATCCCACCAGTGTGATGTGCCACAACAACCATAAGCACATGTAGCGCAGATATGGTGGCAATGGATGGTCCCATCGTCTTCCCCGAACCCTCTCCAATAACATCCTCCCTTCCCTTCCCCTCTCGGATCCAACCCCCCACGGCCCACCCCTTGCACCGAAGGCCATGTCCAAGTACGGCACCATCCCCACCTCCTCATCCTCTACGGGCGTGCTGCCCCTTAGGGGCCCTCCCCGCTTGACTTCATCTCCTGTGCCAAGACTAGCGGCATGACGGTGCTGGCCACGCACTGGCCCTGGCACGAGCTCACAGACGTGCACACCGTTGGGCTGCCCCCCAACCTCGGCAGCACCTACCTCCGCGTGCGTGCCAACCTTGCCCACTTCACCATGAACTAGGCCATCGTGTCCTCATCATTGTTTTCCTCTCCCTCCTCTGGCACCCCATCTCTCTCATCGTCTTCCTCAGGACCTCATCGTCCTCATGTCTGACCAGGTAATTTGCCTTCTTATGGCATGCCAATACTGGTCCAAATTGGTTCATTATTTGATTTTGTGTGGTCTAGATCTTTCATTTACTATTACAGATGTAACATCCTCAAGGCCTAATCCTTCCTGTTCTAGTAGTTATTCTTGGTGGTTCTTGAGGTGGGCGACGCACGACATTAATTGATTGATTGGTTCATAGATTTTTATTCACTCTATTTTCCCCCTCTAATCACCTCTTGTTGCTTGTTGTCTATGGTTAATGCAAGCTTGATCCGAATTCAAAACCTAAGAACATAAATTCACATTTAATCCCATTAAGCAAAATCTAAATCCAAATTTAACTCGTTAAATGCTAAATGTCAGCAAGCAAAAAAGTTAGATTCAAAATTGAGTTCCAAAAACCTAAATTCGAAATGCAAGCTCAAATCTTTAAATTGGAAATTCAAAAGCAAAGACTCAAATTTCTAGTTTTGCCAGCACTCCACTCTTCTCTTTCCTTTTCTTTTCCCTGCCAAGTGGGCCCAGCATCTTTTCTTCTTTCTTCCTTCCTTCCTTTTTCTTCCTCTTTCCTTCCCTTTTTCCTTACCCTGTCTCCAGCCTGACAGGTCGTGCGTCCCCACGTCACGAGCACGCCACGTCCTGTGCTCGCACTGAGCACATCACTTCGCCCATGCCCTGTGCCAACCATCTCGTCATCCGTCACCACTCACCTCACAGCGCCGCCCCTTACCCTGCTTTGCCCTGCACGCTCGCCCCTGGCACCATGCGCCCACCATGCCGCCAACTATCCCGAGCCCTATTCACTGGTCCTCAACCACAGCGATCTACAGCATCGCTCCGGCTATAAATAGCCTCCCTAGGATCGCCATTGTCCCCTGCGCCCTCCCCCTTCCTTCACCTTCTTCCTCTAGCTCAACCCAAGCTCAAGCCCACTTGTGTCATGTGGCGGCCACCGCCTCCTTCTGCCATCCCGAGCACCACAACTGATCTTCCCCCAAGCCAACCAAGTCACATCGTGTTTTCGGGTGTGTCCTACTCACCTTCCCAGCTAATTGCAATTTCCTATGCCGAAGCTCGACGAAATGCTTCTCTTCCTCACCGCCGGCCAAATGCACCTCCTCAGTCGCCATGAATTCCTCGGCGACCTACCCTTCAATTCGTTCGGTCTGGAGCATCAGCACATGGCCTTGGAGCCTCCCATGCTAGTGGCTGTAGCTCTCCCTCGCCGGAGCTTGCCAGCGCCATGAACCCTACCACCACTGTCCGGGTCTCATGCCGTCGGGGCTCCTCGTCAGCTCCCCGCCTCTATGGCCTGCACAATGAGCTTCCTCTACCTTACTCATGCTCCTGCCCTCACCTTCTTGCTCTTTCACCCACTCTGGCGCCCCCGCCATCATCGGCCCCAGCCGCTGGCCGCCTCGAGTCGCTTTGGGTAGTCCTTACCACGCCATGACTCATACTATCACCTCCCTGGATCCCTTGACCACCCCACGACCCATTTTTTCGGTCACCGTCGCCCAACCGGCCACTCCTCGCCCTCGCCACCAGCGCCAAAAACCCTGCGCTACCGCCCCCTGAGATCCCCTATTTTTGCCGGCCTGCCCTCTATTCCAACTGAGAGCCCCATTCTGTCTCCCCTTCTCTTATGGCGAGTGGGCCCCCTCTTAATTAGAGCTAATTCCATTAATTAGTGGTTATTTAGATTATAGCTAATGATGTTTAATAAGAAATTAATGTGGGAAACTATGTTTAGACTAATGTCTTCCATAAAATAATGATATGATAGACTGAATCGTGCATAAAAATTAAAGTCTTGAATCAATAACATAATGTGCAAGAATGATGTGAGGTTAAGCCATAAAAGTAATGCACATTACCAGCATGTCCTAAAGGTCATGCGGTTCCTTCTTTTTCAAATGGTTATTAAATAACTAAGGCAAAATAATTTAATACTAGCTCACTAATATTTAATTGAAAGTACTAAGATTTAAATTAAAGATTGCCCTGCACATAATTAAATAAGTCCCAACTATAAATAGTATGCCATTAAAAGTATTTAAATTAGAGTGACCACCTTAATTAAGGACTTTTCTAAAAATAGTTAAAAATAGAGGAAATATCTATAAAGCCTAACAATAATTATTTTAGGGAACTCTTATGTTCTCCGTAGGCCCTATTAAAAATATAAACCATGTTGTTAATCTACTGCCGATAATTAAATCTTAATGGTAGATTTAGTTAATAATGATAATGAAATATAATTGTGTATAGCAAGCTCGGACCCATGTAAATAAATTTAATTAAGCTTAAATTATGGCAGATGCTAAGTAAAAGCATAAAATATGAATGACGTTTAATCCCGAGACCCTCTCAAATCAAATACCACGTTAAAAATATAATATCATGCATCTATTAAAATATAACCGGTTATCATGAAAACCCTAGGTTATCAACCATTAGAATAATCTTGCTAAGCTAAGTTAGAGAAACAATGTGATGGTAGAACCAATCAATTAGACCCTAATGAAGATCATTTGCTAACACACCAATTGGTGGTAATATGAAATCTAGTAATACCTGGACATAGTCAAGTATATCGTTTTGTCCATATATATATATATATATATGTGTGTGTGTGTGTGTGTGTGTGTGTGTGTGTGTGTGTACCCTAGAAAGGCTCGACAATCGTAGATTGTTAATAAATAATAATCTAACAAAAAAATTAATAAATAGAAATAGAATAATTAAATAATTCCATGCTTTAATAAATTGTTGGGCCAATTATATGTTCAAATTCTTTGTTTATTTAGCAACTAAAAAATTAAAATAATAATGCATTATAAAAATTCCCAAAGATAAGAATTAAAAAGACTAATACAGATGTACCGGTGGTTTGTTAATCCATATATCCATAGGTCCAGCATAACTTATGAAACTTCCTTAATAAATATAAAACAATAAAAGAAGTTATTAAATTAAAAGATCAAGCTGTGCTATTCCACAATCAGCTATGTCTGGCCATCTTTGAACCTGAAGTAGAATATTCATGTGAATACTCCCTTATTTGTTTAACCTCCCTTGGTAGTCGTCTTGGCAGATTTCCGTCCATCATTCCCCACTTCACTCAAACCCCCATTCAACCCCATCCATATCACATGTCTAATAACCTTGCCACAGATCAACCATTTAATCATAATAAAAGATAAATGGAGTTTATTTGGGTTTTGGACTTTTGAGTTATTTGAATTTATTTGGATTCATTTGTTTATCACGTAATTAAAAATCGGAGTTCTAAAGAATCAATGGACCAAGCGAGACTAAGACCTAGATGATGATGAAGACTAGAAGCTCAAGACCATCGAATAAGAAAGCGTTGAGTGAGCTCAAGACCGTAGTAAACCGCACAAGGTGAGTTAATACTTTGATCATGTTGAACCTACATTTTATGCAATCTATTTCTGTTTAAATTATCAAATTGCATGAAGTTATTTTATATGCAAATCTATTATTGTTTTAAGATTCTAGTTACATGCATATTGTTTATCTTGTGAGTATTACATTCCCTTGGAATATTTAAGCATTCAAACCTTATCGCCCTAGGGAAACTATAATGGTAACTTTTGAAAATAAATCTACATTTGTATGCTCTGCTTAGTACTGCTTAGATGCTTAAGGGCATTAAATTGCCCTAGTGTCATTTTAATATGAAAACTTGGTTTGGGTAGTCATTGATGGAAGGTGATTGGTATGTTGTAACATGGATATTTTATGCTCCCAAAAACCTCAAATTGCTTAACTATCTGGGTGGATGGTTCGGAAGTGTAGTGTAGTGGATGCACGAGTGTGTGAATTGTAGTAGAACCGTCCAAATAACCCTAAGGACTGAACCTTGTGATGACCTTCCAGTGTATAACAGTGCAACCACAAGCTGGCAAATTGTAGGTAGGGCTAACTAATTTGCATCGACCTAGTGTGGTTATGTGAAGGTTGCACACGTGCAAAGGGAAGGATGGTCTCATCCTCGCCTTTGGCGTGACTGCTTAAGCGAGAAACTTCTAGAGGGATGGTCTCATCCTACAGAAGAAAGAACTTAACGGGCGTAACCACATTAGGAAGATGCATTGTAACAACCTTATTATGATTACTCTGTAGCATGCCTAAGGAAGCGTGTAATGGTCGACATTGTGAGATAATCATATCTTGTGGGTAAAGTGTACAACTTCTACAAAGTAAAAACTATTCAAATAGTTGTATCCACGGTCAAGGGTGGACATAGGACTTAACCAAATATAGTTCTATTTCAAAAACTTTGTGGGTGAAATTGGAAAATGGCAGGCTGTAGGAAGCCCTGATTTGTGTTGCCTTGGGTGTTGCCCCAGTTATAAGGTAGGCGGTTATAATGCTGAAAGGTTAGCACATGGTGCAGAAGTCATGTAACATTAGATGGAATTCTTGCTACTATTATTACTGCATTCTTTTTACCCAAATATCATGTTTTAATTCAAACTGGTAGGTCTCAAGAAATTTCTATGTATTGTATTTTAAAAGCAATTTATGGTAAATAAAACAACCCAACCTTCCCTTGATAAGCCATGCATGCTATCTATTTGCATCCTGCATATTGGCTCACTGAGCATATTGGTTGTGCTCACCCTTACTCATTTAATCAATCCAGAATCAGGAGAGTCAGATCACTAAGCCTTGGGATGCAACTGGTAAAGAATATGAAGAGGCCAAGAACTAGGTCGCAAACTCCAGTTGGCTGCCTGTGGGCACGTCTTGAGGGTCCCATCTGTGTGTTTCGTTTTATTGATTTCGGCCTGATCGGCCCATGTGTAAGTCTACTATTATATTTACGCTTCTGCATGATATATACTTTTGATGTTCAGTATTGTATCTGTGAGCACTATCTACTAATCTAGGAAATAGTGTGGTGGAATCACAAAGGATTCTAGATTGTCAAATCCGGGTCTGACAAGTATTCAAATTGAAGTTCCTATGCATGAATAGGAATTTTTCATGTTAGGACAAACATGAGATAGGACATGCATGGATTGGATTGCCTCCCCTACCGGCTACCTGCACCATATTAGCTAAGCAAAGTAAATGACTTTATCGAACAAGTGAAAGTCTTTGAGTTCCTTTCCTTCTTGACCCCCTATCCTCTAAGCACTTAGGCACCTACCCATCAAACACACAAACATGCAAACTAGGAGTTTGGGATATACCCAGGAACACTACACTGCCCAAACAGATCAAACCAATGTATATAATTGATCTAAACCAATATAACCTGATCAATTGATCAGTTACTTGGATGCATTTTTCGTGTCTTTATTTTTTTATTGGCATTTGGTTGTCAACTAAGGTAGAGGTCTGTGAATATTGAAAGAGCTAAAAATAAATTGTTCATATCTAAGTCCCTAAATCCCTGTACCTGAACAACACTCACCAAAGCATAGCATAGTGAAACTTTAAATTGCCCCCTCCCCTCATTCTATCTTGATTTTTGTGTTGAGTCTTCTCCATTATTGGGCTTTGGAGATAGATCGGGGCACTGATTTTGTAGACAAATTAGCAGTCCCCAATTTCTACTCCTCTCTTGATTTGTTGGCTGGTGTGTGGCTCCCCACCTATAACAGATCACCACCCTATTGGTTTGCTATTTATTCTTCATGTATAGGCTATTGTGTTTTATGTGTGGGCAATATGTTAGGCCAATGTGGCATTTTGTGTAACAAAAAAAATCCTCTGACCATCTACTTAGTTACCACTACATTGATGTACGTGCAACAATGGATGGAGATTGTCATGCCTTGAACTGATAGGAAACAAGTTTGAGGTCACTATCTATTTAGAAAAGTAATTGTCAGTTTTGCTTGAATTATTTTGTTTTTGGCCTAGTTGCATGTTGCAAAAATCTTGTTTGCCGTGTAGTATGTTACATGTGTTTTAGCTTGTAATTCATTGCATTATTCCATAGCTATTCTCTTTGTGCTTGTGATGCTATTTGGTCACGCATTTTATAATTATTTGTTATTTATTTAACAAGGCTAGTGTTGGAGGATCACTTGTAAATTATAGTGGTCATGTTCTAGGCATCAACTTTTATGGAGAGAATCAAACACCATTTCTTTCAATAGCAGTTGTTTCAAGATGCTTAGAACACCATTTGAACTACGGGTAGGTGCATTCCTTTTGATGGCTCTAATGTGCAAGGAAAAAAATCTTATCCATACTATTCTATAGTTGTTTCCAATTTTTTAGAACCCTTACATTAGAATAACATACTTTTCTGATTTGTAGAAAAATAGTCGACCTTGGCTTGGATTATGGTACACCTCCATTAAATGGTGCCACTTCGAGTTCTAATCATGTATATAAGAAATTTCCAAATGTTGACAAGGGTTTGTACATTTCAAATGTACGAGGCTCCTCCTTTTCCTATCCTTTTATGACTTAGTTTTCTGTTTTCTAAAAAATTAAAAGCTCTTACTTAAAAATAGCCTTGGACCATGTTTAAATTTTTTTTGACTATAATATGGTAACTCTTTATTGTTCATCTCATTGGGGGTTCCACAACATGGATGATTTGTATACATAAGACTGTAGTGTCATGCCTTGTATAATGTACACTTAATTGTTTTTCTCGGATGCAAGATGTTAAATTCTTAATGCTTGATTATGTGCCTAATTATGAGTTTCATAATGTTTACCTAGACTTCAAAATCTTAAAAGTGTTGATACTTGATAGTAGTATTATTGTTTCATACTTTTGGTTGGGTGTGTTTATGTGTAGGATCTGAAATGGCAATAGAGGGGGAGGGTGAATGGTGTCTTCAAAATCATCCCCAAGTATTCACACCATTTTCTTCTCCTATAGCTACAGAAGCTATGAAGCAAGAAAAGGAATGCTCACTGAAAATGCAGAGAAGAATAGAAAACAGCAAAAACATCAAGACAAGAGAAGAGAGATAGGCGATTGAAAGCAAAACAAGAAATTGAACTGACAGCAGAACATAGCCGGTCAGACCGCAATGGTACTGCCGGTCTGACCGCTACCCCTCCACCAATCTGACCGCCGGCTGGCCTCCGGTCTGACTACAATTGAGCCGACAGTCAGACTGCCTAAGTCCTGCCGGTCAAACCGCAGGCAATCAGCTTGTCTGACCGGATATCCTTAGCCGGACTAACTTCTAGATGAGCTCAGATCTGACTATGGAGACTGAAAACAGAGGCTGTAGTGGACTGAAAAACTGATGGTTCAAGTCTATTGAGAAAGGACCGAAAACAAACTGACAGAACTGAAGCAAACTTGGTTGAGTGAAGTCAGAACAGCCAACAAAACTGAACCAAATTCAGCCAAAGAACTTGTGAAAAGAAGAATGACCATTGACAACATATTGCACGGTAATTATTGCAATGAAGAAGAGAAGGCAGGGAAAAGATTGGGAAGACAGAGCTTCTCAGGACAAAGGATATGAACTTCAAAGTAAATAGCCGAGACAACACAAACATGAATCCTTTGCCTACGAGAATAGTGAATAGAGGAAGATGCTGCTGAAGACTAGAAATCTGATTTCGACAAACCATAAGATTCTAGCATCTTTTGGTCTGGGACTTTAAAACACAGCTAGAGCTCATCCTCTGAAGACGAAAATAGAAAAGAAAGAGGAACTCCCCATCCGAAATCATCAAGAACTAAAGTTCCTTTGTTTACTGAAATAGTAAACCCTAGAATTTGCTGAAACAAAGGAAGGCTAGCAAATGATCTCTGAGAAGAACGCAGCTAATTAAAAGATTTGCTCTCGGGTATAAACTAGCCAAGTGGCTTTGATGAAGATCCCCTGTTCAGAGCATAAGGATTCCATAGCTAATCAACCCAAGAATCAAACCAAACCAAAAAGGCAGTGAAGAACAGAATGTAGTCCTGACGCAAAGAAAACATAGAGAAATGCAAGGAAATCATAATAGCTCAAACTCAGGACTTTTCATATTGATTCAGAGACATGGGCAATTACATAAGTATTCTTCTATAGCCAAATCAACCCATTCTCACATCCTGAGAACTCTCACACACACCAGCTCACTCAGTCAAAGACTCTTACATCAAGCACATATGCACTGCCAACTCCCACTCACTATATAGAGAAGGAAAAAGCTCACACATTCAAATAGAAAATCAAGAAGAGTCAGCCATCTTCCACTCCCAAACACACGCTCAAAATGGGACTAAAGCCCAAAACCCTTACAACAGAAAAAGGAGGGAACCAGCATGCCACCTCCAAACCCTAACTCTCTATTTAGCTTCCACAACCGCGTCTCCAAATTGTTTTAGCCAATAGCACCACCAATTTCAGCACTTTACCCATCAGCTTCAACTGAATCCGCTTCCATTTTGCAGCCTTGTACATTTTACCAAAATGCCCCTACTACACCTTCCTGGAAGCTTCCTCTTTTCTTGCTGTCCACGCCTCGCAACCACTTTGAGTCCTCGCCGTCTTCGGCATCTCCCGACCACTTTGACCTCAGCACCGCCCGTGCCTAGTCCGGCCATCCATGCCTCGCCATGACCTAGCCTCAAAGTCCTGCAGCCATCACAGACAAGAAAACATCACATAGTACCGCTCGAAACAGTATAACCATACATTAGCATTAGTGAAAGGTACTCAAGCATGAAATATCCAAAACAAACTCAAACTCTCTAAAACAAGCGTCAATTACTCATCACAAACATGGGTTCACAACAACATGGTCTCTCATTATGCGTTGAGCCGTTGAAATTCATTCATGTACAAGGTGAACTAAAAAAATGATAATTAGGTAGCTAAGGGACATCTCCTGCTGATGTGGCTAGGCTATGTGTTGGTGATGTTCTTATCAAATGCACCGGAAAAAGTTCTCTCAACTATTCGGAAGGTGATTATTCTGTTTTCATACAATTGTCCTTATCAGTGTGTATATTCAAGGTTTACCTTATGATGTAAAACTTATATTTCTAACCAAATTACTTACATCATGCAATGACATGAACTTGGTGCATTGCAGCTGGATATGTGCAAAGGAACATATGGAGATAGATGATCAAGAAATCAATGGAGATTCTTCAAGGGGAAAGATAATTGTGGAGGTATTTAATATTATTCTAGCAATCATGATTCATTGTCATATGTTCTAAACTTCTAACCATCACTACACTTGGCATTTACTTTTATTGGAGATTTCTACTAGGTTGTTATAAGGAAGCAAAGATATGGTAGGATAGTGAGGAAAACTGTGGTTGCTGATGTTTTAAATGAATTCAATTACTATAGGTGGCCTATAGTTTCCTATGTCTCGTAGAAGTTAGTTTCATTGATTTCTATTCTCATTATTGTTTTACTTACTTTGCCTTCAGATGGCATGCTCTGATGCCTAGCTACAATTCCAATGCTATAGCTGGAAAGCAGTTTATGTAATTCTTATAGAGGTACAATGAAGCAACTCATAACCAATTGGTGTTTTTAACATGAACCTTGCTACCTCTCTATTTGAATGTGATATTTAGTGGTATTTTCCTCAGCCTGTATGTGAGAGAACAGGGTTACATAATGGGAAGGCCAATATCTGTCCATATTTAATGCAACTACATCCTTAGCCGTGTTAAGTTTAATTTTTTCTATTTGTTAGAATTGTAACAAGGGGCTCTTGTACGTTATATCAGAACCTTTAACTATGTTAATTTTCAGTTTTTTTGTGTTCCAAAATTGTGCCAAGAGGCTCCTATATGGAGCAATCAAGGTCCTTGACTTCATATTGGGTGATATAACCATTGTACCACACAAAAGGTTGCAATTGGATGGTCAAGCTCTTCTTGTCATGAAACGATGATGTTGCCAATGACTACCTACTGAGAAGGGCATGTCTGATTGTCTGGTGTCTACTAAGGGAGCGTATATATGCATACATTTTTGTATCATCACTCTTATGTGATGACATGTACCATCTTTTTTTGAACTCCGTTATAACGCACGAGCATCTTACTAGTCATTTCTAACATAGGAGTAAGGTTTAAAACTTTAAATTGCACCTTAGTTTTTTATGGGGGGGGTGTGTGCATGTATATGTATATGTATATGTATATGGCTAAAAAATATTTGTAGTGAATGGTGGGAGCAAGATTGGGCTATTTTGAGTTAGCCAAGCGCATGGTTTTGCGTAGAATTTATTGTGTTACACATGATTATTTTGATTGTGCAGTTGTAATAGAGTATCTTGTTATAAAAGTTTCAATGCAATAATTTCATCTGAAAAGTTATATAACCCACTCCTATCATGTGATTTTGCTTGGAGTTCTACGATGGTTAACACCAATTGCCTTGATATGAAGACAAGAATATGATGTGCAAAGGAACATGAAACAATCCGAAAATTTTCAAAATTTTGAATCTTTCTTGAAATTTCTTTTGAATTTGGTTTTTTCCCAATTTGACAAGTCTCTAGTGAAAACTACTTTCCTTTCTGGTCTTTTTGCTTTCTCCATTTGCTGGCGCATTTTGGAGAAGCTACCTTCTCCCCACCACCTCTCTGTAGCTGCTTCACGCGCTGCGCCGCCGTTGCGCCAGGTTGCGGCCGTGCCACCCCTTCCCGTTCACACCGAGTTCGCGCGGCCCTGCCAGTCAGTCGCTTAGCTCCTGCGGCTCTCTCACTTTGCGTGCTGCGCTTGTAGGATCGAAAACGGCAACAGGGGGGTGAATGGTGCGTTTTAAAAATTGCCCCTAAGTGTCCACAACATTTTCTTCTCCGTTAGCTAAAAAGCTATGAAGCAAGAAATCAGAGAACTCACTAGAAAACCAAAATCAGACCAACACAAGAACTGAAATAAATCTTGGCCGAAAACTGACAAAAACAGAGATTAGCGAACTTGAAGCAGACGGACAATGAAAAGCATTGAGATTTCAGATTTGATCAAAAGACTTCATAAAACTGCACTGGCCGGCTTCAACTTTAGTTTTGCAGTTTTAGAACACTGGCAGACAATAGCTGTCCTAAGATGTTTACTATTTAAAAAACAGCATGACCAGTGAAAACAAGGGGAAAGCAATACAGAGAAACTGTCATTCTTCCGCTGCTCTTCTCAGACCAGGAAACTACAAATCTGAAAAGGCCAAAAGACTTGAGAGATTACTAGCTGCAGCACCTAACAAAATCAGAGCATACGGCAAAGCAAAAAGTGAATACTTGCTGTCCTAACAACTGAAAATCAGCACAACTAAATCTGAAAATCTGCAGCCAACCAAACTCTCAAAACAGCATAAAAGAAGAAGTACAACTTGATCGGACCGCAATGGAATGATTTGATGCAGTGAAACAAGGCTGAGAACTTCACACAGAGAGTAGCCGAAAACACACATGCACTCTAACCGAAAGGAATACTGCAGCCGACAATAACTGAAAAGATCAAGAGCTACTGTCCGCACAGATCACTGCAAAAGAAATCAGCAAGACACAAAAACTGAAAGCAAAAGAAGAGTCAGCTGAACAAGAGCATATGCTATCCATTAATGCTGTCGGCACATCAAGGAAATTAGAGAAGCAGCCGCATGCAGCAAAGAAAATGCCGAGACAGCAAAAAGAAGTACATGCCGAAAGCAATAAATGCAGACTTAAACAGCTACCGTGAGCTCTTGAAGACAGCAAATGACAAACTAAATTAAATACTGCTGCAGCTGTCCGAATAGGTTTTTCAGCCTGCAGTTCGACAGGGAGAAAGAGCAGCTCACAAGCAGTAATTCGGCAAGAAAAGGAGCGGACAGAAAAGCAAAGGAAAAACAAACCAACGCAAAAGAGAAGATCAGAGGGCAGCTGAAAAAGAAGAAGTGCACGACTTGGCTACTCCAATTACAGGAACTTCTTGTACACGAAAACCAAGGCCACAGAACTTGTATTCAAGCAAGAGCAAGATCTCCAAAAGAGAAGTTACCAAGAGAAGGCAAACTCATTGCTATGGTCAGCTTGCACGGCACAGACAAAGAGCAACTTGAGATGAGGAACAGAGAAGAGGAAACACAGGAAATAAAAGCAAAACAAGGAGAGCCTACTCAAGACATCTTAGACACATGATTTCTTCGATTGAAACTAAGACAAAGAGAGATGAATGATTAAACAAGAGGAATGATTACATCAGTTCACCGATTAAACAAGAGGAATGATTACATCAGTTCACCCCATCTCACAACTCAAGAGGAACACCCAAAATAAAACACTAGTGCTGTCCTAAAACCTTTTCAACTCATGTAGGAGAGAACCAAATAAAACCCTAACTCTCACACCCTTCACTCTCACTTCTCTCCACTAGAAATCATCCTCTATTTATAGCCTCCACCAATGGGTTTACAACACACTTTACCCATTAGCTCTCAACAACTCATGGCGCTTTATCCACAATCCACTTCCTTTAGTGCAGCTTTGCGTATTCACCAAAACGTCCCTCGTGCACCTTCCGAGAAGCTTCCTCATTTCTTGCCTTCCAAGCCACACAGCTACCTCGAGCCCTCGCCGTCTTCGGCACACCTCGACTGCTTTGACCTCGGCACCGCCCACGCCTAGTCCGGTCATCCCGTGCCTCGCCACGACTCCACCTCGACGTCCTGCAGCCATCACAGACAAGAAATACATTACATAGCACCGCTCGAAACACATAATCCTCATTAGCATCAACGAATCGAACTCAATCAAGAAATTGCCCAAACGACCAATCGGGAAGAAGAAAATGCCTCAAGTCCGACTAACAAAACCCGATTGCGCCAAGTGCCAACTCCGCACGAACCATGCAAACCAAACTCAATCTTTCCAAAATACTCGTCAATTACTCATCACAAGCATGTGGTCACCTCCACATGGTCTCTCAGCACTGCTCGCTTCCTTCTCTCTTCCGCTTTGTCTCTGCTCCTGGCCGACGCCCTTGCCTCCGTAACACAGCGTCAAGTCTTACCAACTGTCTCAGAAGTCGAAGAGCCACATCTTCAGTGTCATTACTCCCTCTACAGAGCCTCCCTGCCTCTCCTCGCCAATGCGCACGAAAGCCCCAAACCGCCTTCCTGTTGCAATCGCCTCTTGATCGCCTTAAAGCTCCTTGGAGTCACTATGAAGATTGTACACACCCCACATAACCTTCCCAAGCAGCCAATTGCTTTTCCTCACTCACCATTGCCGTCGACGCCGTCTCCCTACACCGGTGATCCCCTCTTTGCAATCTTCTTTGTTTCTCAATAAAAATTCAATTGCTTTTGTCCTTAGCATCCCCAAAGCATCTTGATTGCACTATCGAGCTCGCCTTAGCACAACATAACTCTAGAGCTCTAGTAGTGTGCGCCCTTACCGTTGGGAGGGACCTCATCGTGGACAGCTCAATCTGAGCTATCCCAGCCTAAGCCGCTTCTACCACTGAGTTTGCCTTGTCCCATAGATGGTTAAAAACCCTAGTACCCCGCCGAAACTCCACCGAAGCTGCCTTGTGCCATGCCCAGCCTGTACCTCCTCTCGTCGTTGGCCAAAATTGCCGCCCCTCAAGCCTGGCCAACCTTGAAAATGGAAGCCCAAGGCCCTAAGGAGCCCGTAGATGACCTTGGTTGCTGTCGACGACCTTCGTTGGCGCTCAATTAGCCGCCACCCCCGCTGCTCTGCTCCACCGTCCTGTAACGCCAGGAAGTGGGAGGAGAGTTAGGAGACGACGATCTGGCCTGATCTCGCGCGTCTTCGCCACCATCAGTGGTCCACGTGCATGCACTGGTTGGGTCATTTTGGCTATGCATTTTGGGCCAAGCCCAGTACTGTTGGGTATTGTTCACACTGAAAACTGACTCACTAAAATTTGAACCTAGTGCTATAGCTACTTGATCCGTAGTGAACAGTATCAAACCCGTTACTGTTCATTCGAAACCCTAATTTCAAAATTGCCTCCATTTTGACCATTTCAATCCTGTGAATCCATTTTTGACCTCTGTTTTGTCAAATGAAACCTCGATGAAACCCAAACTCACACCATTCTAAAATCAATCCTCCACTTCCAAAATCTGTCCAGCACATTTATAACCTGTTTGATCGTCCCAAGCCTATCTAGTCCAACTCTAACCCTATCAGTCAACTCAAGCATTGTTGAACTCCAACCACCCAACCCATTTCCTTTTAAGTCTTTTCTTGTTATTTAATTGTATTTTCTTCCCATCTTGCATTCTGCAAGGCAAGAACTTGTTTGACCTCATTCTCTACGCTAGTGAACGGACCGAGCAAGTTGGTCAACCGAAGGGCAGCAAAAGCAAATGAAGCAACCTTGAAGCCGTTAGAGAAGATCAAGAACAGTGGGAAGGAGGCAAGTCACATGTTTTTGATCATGTTGAACGTACATTTTGTTAATTGTTTACTTAACAGTACTTCCATTACCTTTTATTTATCCACTAATATTTTATGTATAATAAATGTTTAGGATGACATGACATCTAGTTACATCCTACCACTGAAAAATGCCCTGTTTACTTTGATGGCCATATTCACCTTGACAATATTTAGTAATGTTAAAACTACTACATAAATAACCATGGTAGTGTAGGAAACTCAACTATTTTTATGCTACTGTTTAGCAGATCTTTTGCCGGAAATTTTGTAAGAGTGTTTCGTGGAAAATGATTATCATGAGAACCATGTGTTGGTTGAGTAATGCTACTAAGTGACTTGGCATTTGACTGGTAGAATTGTTAAAATGGCTTTAGGGTAAGGGGGTCTAGTGGAAAACCACAACACGGTCCTTGTCCACGACCTTACCCTAGGGCAAAGGCTTGTGTAGAAAATGACAATGCCATCGAGGATGGCAGCCTTAAGGTGAAAAAAATGAGAACAAAGTTCAGAGAAAGTAAGGATGACCTTATGCTAAGCAAAGAACATAGTGATCACCTAACCACAAGTTTTGATTTGTCAAACCTGGTTTAGTAGCTGCTCAAATCGATTGAATCTCTACAGGAGTAAGAAGTGTTAGTATGGGAGGGGGTAAAACCATTCTGAACAATGGTAGATTCCTCTCAGGACGGGTAGAAGATATCTAGTTGTGTCAGCGAATACCCGGGTTTGAGTTGGAGGTCTACCGGGTAGAGCCTATATAAAGAGATAAGCAGTGAAACAACCTTGTTTTATTAACTCAGTCATGAGGGTTAAGAAATATTGTGGGTAAACCTAGACAACTCTACGGAGTGATCATAATGGTATCTCGAATACGTCGTACTTTCGGTAAAAGAAGCTTTGTTCAGTGGGTGATTCCAACAGTAAAGTATAAGTAGAATTGGAAATAATTTGAAACAAATGCCAAGGTATGTTAATCACGTTTTGAAACCCCCAATCCTTAAATAGTTATAACTCTTTTGTGTTTAAAAATGTTTTCAAATAAAACTGCATCCACATATCATAACAGAACCACTATATTCCCATCACTTGAGAATCCTGGCAAATAGATATATATAGCATTTCCTCATGTGATTTGCTGAGTATGGTTGATTGTACTCGGTATTACAATTTTTTCCATCACAACAGATACCAGAAGTAAAGAGGATATTGCAAATTTTCATGATAGGGTTACAACCGCACTCAAGCGTTCCTGTGGAGTTTTCTTCGAGTTTTCTGAATGTAAGTTAAAATTTTGGGCTTAGATGCTTGTATTGTTACTAAAGTTGATCATTATGTCTTATTTTAATCAAATTAACATTTTTAATTGTTTGTGAGCAAGCATGATGCCTCTTTTGTCCACAACTGAACTCTTGGGCTGTTGAGGGTGATACAATGTCCCTGTTCCCAAAATGGGGGTGTTACAGAACAATTCACATTACACAATTTGGACAACTTTAACTTGCGCAAACATTAGCAGTCAAGATTGATAAAAAAAATATATAGGGATCGCTAAAGGATACAAATATTCTCTATGTTGTGACAATTTGGACTCAGTGGATCGTCATATCCACCATGACATCTATGGAACATAGCATAATCCTGTTGACTTAATGTAGGGGCCCAGATATTACAATCCGGCATCCTCTGTGATTCCACCGCACTATTCCCTGGATCAGTAGATAGTGCTCACAGATTACAGTTCTGAATATCAAAGTACATATCATGCGGAAGCGTAAATATAATAGTAAACTTACTCACGGGTTGATTGGGCCGAAATCAACAAAATGCAGCAGCGGAAACGAAGCACACAAGTGGACCCTCAGGACATGCCCACAGGCAGCCAACTGGAGGTTCGTGACCTAGTTCCTGACATCTTCATCTTCTTCGCCATCATGACCCAAAAGTATTGCTGAAGCGTAGTGATCTGATTCCTGATTCTGAATTTGTGGTGAGAGCGAGTGTGAGCATAAAACACCGTGCTCCGCGAGCCAATACACAGGATGCAAATAAATAGTATGCATGGCTTATCAAAGGAGAGGCTCAAGTTATTTTATTTGCCAAAAATCGTTTTTAGTAGCATTATTATTATTTATTCATAGTGTTATTGTTGCTGCCTAAACTCCACATAGTGATTACCATAATTGACATCATCCACCAAAATACACTTTCTTTATTGATCGTTGTCTAAGACTCCAAACAGCGAGCGACATTATTTATTTAATCCATCGAGCACATACTTTGTAAATTGATTGCTGTCTAAAACTCCAAACAGCGAATATCATCAATTATGCAATCCACCAATCAATTGTTGCCTCAATCTCCAAACAGTGAGTATCATAATTTATATAATCCACCGATCAAGTGCTGTCCAAAACTCCGAACAGCTAGCGACATCATTTATCTAATCCCCCAATATCTTTTGTGTTATGAATTCCTAATAATCCAATCTTGTAATAACTATTCATCAACTCTTCACTTCTGAATTTTATTGATCCTATAATGTAATTAGTTTTAAATCCACTGACATCATTTGTATCAGGACTTTCTAATAATTCAATCCTTTTGTTATTGATCAAAACCATAATTTGATCTTCCAATAATCCTTCTTATTTAACTCTAACTAGTTCACTAGTATACCTCCACCAAGAATATCAGTGATCAAATCTACGATTCCTTAGTATACATCCACCAATATCTTCATTGATCAAGATTATACTCCAATAATTGTTATCATTCCTCCAAATTCCCAAAGATTCAATTGAACCACCCAGTAATCGATCAGATTCTATTAATCCCATTATCACCACCATCTCCCAAGAATTTGTATTAGTTATCAATGTTGTAATCCAGCAATTACCTTTGTACCTCCTAATTATCGAAAAATCAGTTATATCATCTATCTAGCCTATATATTCGTTTAGGCTCCACCAATTTATTTATCTAGAATCCACACTATCGTATCCTTTTTATGATCGACGTGAATCCACCAACATCTTTATATGTTTACCTCAACAACCATCTTCTTTTCTTACAACTCTATTTACTCTTCTTAACATTTTACTTTTGGGGAAGTATTATCATTATTTTAAAATATAATACATAAAAATTTTCTGAGACCTAGCAGTTTTGAACAAAAACATAATGTGTAAGAGAATGCAATAATAATATCGATCTAGATTCCATCCACCATTACATAGTCTCTGCACCATATGCTAGACCTTCAGCGTTATAGCCGCTTACACTATCACTGGGACGACACCCAGGGCAACACAAATCCGGGCTTTCCACTGCCCTCCACTTTTCCATTCCCACCCACAAAGTTTTTGAAATAGAATTATATCTGGTTAGGTTCCCATGTTCGCCCTTGACCGTGGGCACGGCTATTCGAATAGTTTTGACTCTGCAGAGTTTGCACACTTTACCCACAAGAGACAGTTCGCTCATTACCCCACATGATTCCTTAGCCATGCAGTTGAGCAAACTATCACAGTAACCGTTCAAAGTACCTCGCCCCTTCCATCATCTCACCCATGGGCCGTTCCCACTTGCGGTGGGTCCCATACATTGTGCGGGATGTTCTCCTTCTGAACGCCTAGCAGTTGGCTACCCACACTGCTAGCACGTCACAGCAGAACTTCACCCTCTGCGGATGTCCCATTCAAGCCAGCCACATAGGCCGCCACTTGCACCACTTCACTCCTCCACCGATAATGATGACTTTCAGGGTCCGGTAAATTTACTAGGCCAAGATGGTTGTACTTGTTTTACATAGGAGGTCATGACAAGATTCAGTCCTTAGGGTTATCTGGGCGGTTCTACCACAAACCACACTTTCGTGCACTCCTGCACCATACCCCCGAACCATCCGCCTAGATAATTAAGCAAATTGAGGTTTTTAGGAGTATAAAATAACCATATCCAACATACACCAGTCATTACCACCATGACTGCCCAACCAAATTTTCTCATGAATAAAAGTGATGCTTGGGTGTTCTTGCGCCCGCAAGTATCTAAACAAAACTAAGCATGGCATATAATTACGGACTTATTTTCAAAAGGTTACTATTATAATTTTGCTAGGGCGACAAGGTTCGCATATTCAAATGTTCCAAAGGAGGTGTAATATTAATCAAGTTAAATAATGGGCATATAATTAGAATCTTAAATTAAACATGGATTTGCATATAAAATAACAGCATGCAATTTGATAATTTAACCAAAAGTAATTTGCTAAAAATGTAGGTTCAACATGATCAAAGTATTGACTCGCCTTGCACGGTTTACCGTGGTCTTGAGCTCACACAATGCTTTCTCTTGAGCTTCTGTTCTTTATCTTCACTTCGCTCTGATCACGCTTGTTCCCTTGATTCTTCAGGACTCCAATTTCTAATTACGTGCTAAACAACTGAATCCAAATAAATGCAAATAACTCAAAGGCCCAAATAAATCCAAACAAACTTAATTTAGATTTATTATGGGTTATTGGGTGATTTGGCACAAGATTGATGGAGCGCGGAGCATTGACGGAGTCAAAGTGGGTGGAGTGAAGTGGGAAATGGCAGGAAACTGTCAAGATAGAGGTCAAGGGATGGGTCATGATAAAGGTATATTCATGAGAGTATTTCTTGTTTAGTACTCGGAGTTAGCTAGGCATAGCTGATGGCAGGTTACAATGACCCGATCTTGTTATTAACAACTTCTTTTATTATTTTTGTATTTATTTAGGTAGTTCCATGAGTCAGGTTAGACCTATGTGCTGACATATCATATTAGCCTTTTATCCTTTGGATGGCATGGGCTTGTACATCGTAAGAGCATTAACCCTGACCTAAGGGTTCATATATTGTCTTTGGTATAACTTGTATTCAGAGCTAATGGTTAGTCGATATGTTGACAATTTTTCAGCATTATGTTCCCGATTGTTATATTTATCCCATTCTTTTACACAAGCCACGTATTTATAGTTTAAATATTAACAGCTTAACACCTCAGTTTATTTAATGGTTGTTCGTGAAAGTACTTTTATGACTTCTTAAAGACATGGGAACGATAGTCATACTTTAGATGGTTAATTGTGTATCACCTAATTACATACTGCTTTTATTGCGCAAGTAGTTTGTACCCTATATTCTATAGTCATTTTGTGTGGAATGTTAATCTGAACACCAGCTGTCATTAGTAACTAAATCTAGCGTTTTGAGATTTATTTATCAGCGATGTACTGAGGGTGAGGTTTATAAATCATGACTCTCTAATTTAAATATATATTTCATTTTAAATGGCTTTGGCATTTCGTTTAGTTTTGTGAAGCTGCTGGAGTTATCCTTTAATTGAATCTACTCTTAAGATTTATTTTATGGCTGCATGCCAAATGTTATGGCATATATTTAATTATAATTTAAGGGTAGTCTTTTTTAATGGGAATCTTTATTAAATTTAGGCATTTAACCAAAACCATCTTTTAATAATGCCTTTCATTTATAAGTATACTTAAAATAAATAATAAAGGCACATTAATTATTCATACATGATAATTAATCTACTATTAAACCTTAAATAATATTATCTATGCCTAAATTATATTTACTAGTTTCCATGAACAATTTCTGATTTTCCCACTTTTCCCTGATTAATTTCCTCATTGAAAAGTGTCAAGATAGAATGGAACAAAAAGAGTGGGGGGAAACGGGGAGAAGGGGACTCGAACACAAGACCGGAGGGTTAACGCGCAGCTCAGTTGGCCATCTGGGCAGTGGGTTCTAGCGAGTGAGAAGGGGGAATTCATTCTAAAGTGGTGGGCGAGGGAGTCAGCCCAGAACAGAGCAAGGCGGCGCAGGGTAGGAGGCAACGTTGCCGGCGGCTGGCGGTGGCTGAGGGGGAGCGGAAAACATGAAAATGGGTTGCGGGGACAGAGTATAATGTAGAGGGCATGATTTCACAGCTTAGGCGGCATCGAGCCAAGCGGGTGACAGGTGACAGGCCTGGGACCTCAGCCCACACTCCTGCAGGTGCTCTCTAGATCACAGCTCAGTGGTGCACCAATAGCCACATAGGCGGCACTACAGTCCACCCCTCCAGTTTTGGGACCTCGTGTGCATAGGTCTCCTGAGCGTCGTACCTTGTCGGGCCCCAACACCTAGCGCTGAGGAAGATAGCCAAGCGGGGCCATACAAGTGGACGCGAAGACAGAGGGGGTGCTATTGGGGGGTGTAGTGCTGGTTGTACTTTTATTATTCCTGTAATACTTACATTTCTTACTTACTATGTGATGTTTCTAATACTCATTTTTACATAACCAACAACGTTTTATTATAATAAAAGAGAGTACATGCCTTATGGCCACCTTTATTACAACGGAGGTTACAAGACCTCTCAAATTTACGCTTTATTATAATAGGATTAGGATGTGTTCTTGCCATGTTCTTACTAGGTTAGATGGGTAACCTACTCATTGTCTTATGATGCTGTAATGGTGGATTCTAATAGCATGTGCTGCTGTGTTTGCTGCTGTATTTACTTGTTTTCAAAGGGCATAGCTAATATTATTTCTTGAGGCTAAATAAAAAATAGAAAAAATTTTAGGTATAGAATGAACTATTATAGATGATTTGTGCTATAAATCGTCTATGAAGGGCTATCATAGACGGTTTTATATACCAATAATCTGTGATACTCTCTAATCATAGATGGTTGGTAACTAGAACCATCTGTGATTTATGAATATCATTGACGGTTTTTTGTTCGAGCCATCTGTAATAGTTTTTTTTTCATAGACGATCCTAGTTACAAACTGTCTGCATTGTTTTTATCACAGACGACTCACAAACCATCTGTGATAACCCGTGATTATCACTGACACATAAATTTAGGCAGTTCAGAAAACCGTCTATGATAACAGTTCCGAACCGTCTGTGATGACCCTTTTTGTAGCAGTGTGACCTTGTACTCGGCAATCTAGTTATAAAATCCATACCAATTTCTTCCCATTTGCACTTAGGTATTTGCAAAGGTTGCAAAAGTCTGGCAGGTCTCTGCTGTTCAGCTTTAACCCGCTGGCAAACATCACACAAAGCTACACATTCAGCGATTTTCCCTTTTCATACTTGACCACCAATACCTTTGTTTGAGGTCTTGGTATATCTTTGTACTTCTAGGATGAATTGAATATCTAGATTCATGAGTTTTCCTCAGAATTAACTCCTTTATTTCTTTCTACTCGGGTACAAGAATTCTTTTTCCGAACCAAAGGATATCTTCTTCATCTTCTGAAAATCCAGGTGCTTTACCTTTCTTGATATTATCTTTGATTTCCTTGATATATTTGTCCTCTTTTTGAGCTGCCTTGATCTGGTCCTCTAATGTTGGTTGAACCTCCAAAATAGTTAGAAATCCTTCCACTACTACTTCTAGATTGAGTCGCTGAAATTGTTCATGGAGTGCAGGCTGACTATCTTGAATCATCAGATTATTATAGTAGCTCTTCCTGCTCAAGGCATTAGCTACTACATTAGCCTTTCCTGGATGATAATGTATGCCAATATCATAATCCTTTATTAACTCAAGCCATCTTTTTTGTCTTAGGTTGAGATCAGGTTAGGTAAATATATATTTCCGACTCTTGTTGTCTGTGTAGATCTCACAACAACTACCAATCAAATAATGCCTCCGTATTTTTAGAGCATGCACAACGGTGACAAGTTCTAAATCATGAGTTGAATAATTCTCCTCATGCGGACATAATTATCTTGATGCATAGGCAACCACCTTTCCTTCTTGCATCAGTATACAGCTAAGACCTTGTCTTGATGCATCACAGAAAACCTCAAAATCCTTCCTGATGTCCGAAAGCGTTAGCACTGGTGTAGAAGTTAACCTCTTCTTTAGTTCTTGAAAGCTGTCCTCACATGTTTTAGTCCATTCAAACTTCTTTCCTTCTATAGCAACTGGGTAAGAGGTCTTGTAAGCTTGGAAAAGCCTTCAATGAAGCGACGATACTAACCTGCTAAACCCAGAAAACTCCTAATCTCTAGTACTACTTTTGGTTGTGCCCAATTGAGCACATCTTTCACTTTTCCTGGATCTACAGACACTCTTCCTGCAGAAATCACATGTCCCAAGAAAGCCACTTCCTTCATCCAAAATTCACACTTGCTAAATTTAGCATATAACTGGTGTTCTCTGAGCTTTTCCAAAACTATCCTCAGATGTTCTTCATGATCTTTCTCATTCTGGGAGTAGATAAGAATGTCATCTATAAATACAACAACAAAATTATCCAGATATTCTACGAACACATTATTCATCAGATTCATAAAATATGTGGGTGCATTCGTCTAGCCAAAAGACATCACTGTAAACCCGTACAGTCCATATCGAGTAGAGAATGCTATTTTTGGTATATCCTCTGGTCTAATCTTCACTTGATGGCAACCTGATCGGAAATCAATCTTGGAGAAAACACATGATCCTTTCAACTGATTAAATAAATCATCGATCTTGGGCAAAGGATACTTGTTCTTAATTGTCACATCATTCAAGGATTTGTAGTCCACACACATGCAAAGATCATCATCTTTGTTCTTCACTAGAAGTACTAGTGCTCCCCAAGGCAAAGAACTTGGTCTAACAAAACCTTTCTCTTGTAGCTCCTGAATCTGCTTCTTAACTTCAGCCAGATCATTTGCTGATATGCGATAGGGTCTCTTGGAAATCGAAGTTGTACTAGGTACCAATTTAATAACAAATTTAATCTCTCTATCCGGCGGCATCCCTGGCAAACCTTTAGGAAATACATCTGGGTATTCCTTTATTATAGACACATCTTCCAAAGTTATTCCCTTCAAGCTGTTCAACACATATCCAGTCTTTGAAGGTGTGTTAGACTTATACTCTACTCGAATCCCTTTAGAATTGATAAGAGTAATGGCATGATTGGCACAATCTATCTGCCCTTTATACTTGGTTAACCAGTCCATATTAAGTATACATCTATGCCCTTGGAGTCTATTATACTAAGGTTTGCTAGGAACTTAACTCCATTTATATCTATGGTTGCGCTAGGGCAAACCATGTTAGTCCTCATTTCCTTTCTAGGTGATTGGACTAGCATAGGGTTCTTTAGCAAATATATGTCCCAATTGTATCATGCAACAAAATCTTTTGATACGAAAGAATGCGAAGCTCCAGAATCAAATAATGTTGATGTAGGTACTGAGTTGACAAGAAACTTACCCAAAACTATGTCTGGTGCTTCTTGTGCAGTTTCTGCAGTAATATGATTAACACGCCCTTTGCCCATTGTCTGTGGAGTCCTGGGAGTTTGGGGTGCCCCATGGCCTTGGCCTGCAGAAGGATCTCGTGCTGGTGTAGTCCCTAGGTTGAAACGAACAGGAGTCATAGCTTGGCGCTTTTGAGGACAATTATTGACATAATGTCCCATGTTCTTGCAATTAAAGCATTGCACTCCTACAGTAGAAAGCTTGTTCTGTTGGGTCGGGATACCATTACTTGCTCGAGGTGCTTGTGGAATCGGACGAGGTCCAGTGAACGACATCCTTGGCGCACTTGGCACGAAGGGCCTACTGAACTGAGGTGGATTAGGACGATGTCAAGAACTGTTGGCACCATGCTAATCTTGGAATTTCCTCTTGCGAGACTCATACAGTTGATGTTGAGCATCTTTTTGTACAAGGGCCTTATTGACCATGCACTGAAATGTTGGAAAATTATTAGACACCAACTGCACCTTGATGTTTGCTGCATCTGTTGCAACATTTTCTGGTGCATGCCTGGACAATTGGGTGAACCGGTTCAAGTACTCAGAAACACTAAGGTTTCCTTGCTGCAGCTTGTGAAACTCGCTCTTCTTCATCTCCATTATTTCCATAGGAATATGTGTAGTGCGAAAGGCCTCGACAAATTCAGCCCACATGATGGTATGCACATCCTGGTTAGCAGCACATAAGTTTTCCCACTAATTAGCAGCAATTCCTTTTAGTTGATGGGCGGCGTACAACATTTTCTCATAGTCATTGCACTGAGCCAAAATCAACTTCTTCTCCGCATCCTTGAGCCAGTCGTCAGCCTCTAATGGATCCACTGAACCGACAAAGGTAGGCGATCTGGTTCTCATAAACTATCCTAGCTCGGACTGCGGTGCTTGGATGGGTGCTTGCTGAACTTGGTTGACTTAGTTTTGAGCAAGGGTGCAGCTTTGCGCAGTGGCAAAATAAGATGGGGCAGCTTTGCACAGTGACAAAACTAGACAGGCCAGCTTTGCACAGTGACAAGACTGAATGGTGCAGCTTTGCAGAGTGACAAGATGAAAGGGTGCAGTTTTGCACAGTGATAAGACCAAATGGGCTAGCTTTGCATGGTGATGCGACCAAAGGGTGCAGCTTTACACAGTGATAAAACTAGATGGACCAGCTTTGCGCAGTGACAAGACTAAAGGGTGCGGTTTTGCACAGTGATAAGACTAGACGAGGCAGCTTTGCCCAGTGATAGGACCAGATAGGGTAGCTTTGCACTGTGACAAGAGCAAAGGATATAACTTTGCGCAGTGAGAAGGCCAGACGGGGCTGCTTTCACCAGGAACTTTTTCGAAAGATACGTCATCACTCTGCCTCGTAGGCTACTCATATGGATATAACCACACCATGCCAACCATTTGCCTTATAAAAGAAGGCGGAATATATCTGGGAGAGAACACTACACAACCGAACCCAACACTATACCAGAGCTTGCTTCACCACGTCGGGATGGAGAAGAGATAGAAGAAGCAATGGGACAAGATGATGAAGTAATGGGAAGAGACACGCCAACTAGCAATGTCTGTTGCGGCCTACGACAAATAAGCAAAGGTTGCGATGGCCTAAGCTGAACAAGCGGAGCGTGCGAGGAGGTCAACTCCCTGCAATGATGCCACCCTGTAGCAGCAACCCCATCCCGAATGTTCCAACCGAGTGTTCGCCGCAACACCTGCCCGAGAGGGAGACGCCACCCCTCTGTTGGTGCAAAGACCCATATAAGTTTTTCAAATCTAAGCAGTGAATCAACCTGAGCATGCATTACTGGAGTTACGCAAACTACTCCTATGATTATCCGACCACCGTCAGGACACGAGCAGCTATTGACAGCCGATAAGGACCAGTTACAGTGTGTTCCCCCTACTATTTCTCTTTTAAAGTATCCACTAACAACCTCTCCCGTCTACCCACAGTCCCCGAAACTACTATGTGGCTACCGCAAGTGAATTGACCTAGAGATCTACACACATGACTAGTGGGCTCTCGACTTCGAGGAGTGGGATGTCAAAAGGGTCCGCAAGATCCAGGAGGAGGAGCGCTGCAACGATGAGCAAACCGAGCATATACGTTTGGAGATGAAAGCTTATCTCTAGGCGTGCACACACAGAGAGCGCGAGGCTCACGAGAGGGACATGAGAAAAAGAAAAAATGGTGGCCAAGGTGAAAGAGGTCGCCGATGAGTTCAACACCGAGTTTGCAAGGAAGGAAAAAGGGCCCCGGTCCACACAGTAGGCCGGGCAGTTCCGCAGTAGTTCCCCAAATATCAAATTTATTTCCATTTCAAAAGGCGCATATGTATCACAGGAGTACTTCGGTTTGTTGCATCGTGCATGATGCTCTTTCTTATGCATGTAACCAAACCCTGTACGCCGTGTTACGTCTAACTTTATTATGAAGTCTATTTTAATTTACAAAAGCACTTGTCCTCGTCTTTTCACATTCAATTCTTCCACACAGCAAGGCATCCAATAACATGAAAAAACAAACTCTCCTCCATGTATGAATTCTTGGTTGTATCACAATATCGCTTATTTTCGTACTTACCAATCGTTGTTATCTCAATCGTCCTCAAAAACATTTCACAAAATTTCTTGCACTACAACAACAACATACGATGATCGCAAAATGTTATTGTGAATCTAATAAATTTTGTACTATTAATAATCTACAAAAATCACAAATGAATCAACTGACATTGTCTCCTCTTTTCAAAAAAATATAACTCGTAGACAAATTTTGATAAATGTTATCTATCTATAACAATTGTCATTTATCGCCATATGCGGTCAGGGAGCCAGCTGCGTAAAAATGGGCTCAGTTGCAGTCACCGAATAGTCGGGCAACTGGAATTTCAGTCGCCCGATTGTTCGGTGACAGGTCCCAATCACCCAACAGTGGGGCGACTGCAACCTATCGCCCAACGGCCTACTGACTGCATGCCTGTCGCGTGGTTGTTGGGCGCTAGCGTCAAGTCGCCTAACAGTTGTGCGACTAGAGGTCATTCCTATAAAAAAAATTTAGCGCGGGTATATTTCTGTAATTTCGAATAGAAACAGGATTATTTAAAAAATTCAAGGTTTCTGATTGGTCTCAGCATTCTGGGCTTTGGTACTGCTGGTATACATGGTAAAGCCCAGGTTGTTGTTTGTTAACAACGTGGAGGGAAAGTGGGAGAATCTGTGTTATGCGATGCTAAAATGTGGTTGATGGAAACCCCATCTGGGAAACCTGAGCTACCAATTGATTCCTGCGTCGTCGTCGGGCTCTGGTAGTGATAAATGGCAAACCTTCACATTCACATTGTTGGCACATTGGCTAGCAACCGTTGGAGGTGCAGCAGAAGCTGCACTATTTGTGTCTCCTAGCATGGTTCGTGTAAGTGTGGTGGTCTATCATGGTGAAGTGATCGACCCATATGGCATCTCTTTATCTGGAAAATAACTAAATGTGTTTCGAATTTATGGTCTGCTAAGTTTGCCAATGTTGCCAACCTGTGACTGCAAGCAATCGTCCTGTTTGGCACTTCCGTTGTAATGTGCTCCTTCTCCCATGTAGAAGCTTGCACTTTCTGGCCATGTTTCTAGCACTGGCCTGGTGCATATGTGCAATGTTTGAGAAATAAGAAAGCCTTATGCCTGCCCTTTTTCTTGCATGAACATTGTCTATCAGATGGTGGGTGCACGTAGCGTAGGTGGACCAGAAATGAGTTTGATGCAAAAAAAAAACCATGTAAAAATGTAGCAGCAGTACTTTCTAGTGCAGGAACTACTTTCCCCAATCCACTATAGATAGGCTCTTTTCCACTTACACTTTAGTTTTGGCTTCTATTACTACAGTAACTAGTTTTTAAACAGTGTATTTTTTAAGACGAAATCTACAAGTAGTTAAACAGTGTATTTTTTTAAGACGAGATCTACAAGTAGTTAAATAGTGTATTTTTTTTAAGACACGATCTGCAGGTAGATTGTAGTACATACTATACCGAATTCAGCTGCACTACCAAAATCACATCCAACCTTTTCTCTTTTTATACTGTCTCTTATAAATAACCAGATTTAAAAACTATAAACTAAAAAAGTCACATACAACTTTTTCTCTTTTTGTACTACTTCTTATGAATAACGAGATTTAAAAACTATAAACTAAAAACAAAAGCCATAGCCCAAATCAAATTGACTGCCATAGCCCAAATCAAATTGACTATCTCAAGTACGGCCTCAGTGGTCCTGTGGAATGGAGCTTTTTATGTAGGTGTACCCATGGTTCGGATTACCGGCGGTTACCGGCCGGTAACCGCCGGTAACCGGATATCCCGGTTGAGACCGGGAAGAATAATACCGGCCGGAATTAAAATTTGAAAAATTGAAATTGCAGCTGTTGGAAATGGTTCCAGGGGGCATTGGATGCTTTAGCATGCAGTTAGGAACATGTGGAGCCCATTCTTTTGCATGTGAAGTGTTTTGTTCTCATCATGTGTGGGGAGGCGAGAAAAGGTAGCCGGCTGCATGTGCATTGCATTTTTGTCTCTAGAGCATCAGAAAGCATCACCAAGAATAGGAGTAGCAGCTAGCAAGAAGAGATAGCAAAGAATGAGCAAGAGGCCGATTTTTCGGTTTTCTCATCGGTAAAACCGTGCCGGGCGATTCACGGCCGCCTCCGCCCGACAAAAAAAATCGTTTGATAAATTTCATCCGGTTTTACACGGGATTTCCGATTCACGGCGATTCTGCGTCAGCGCGGCGGCAGGATTCTCCCGTGCACGGTTTTCAATCCTTGGGTGTACCACACAGTTCCAAATTTCATTGTTGAGTACAATTTCAAAGAATCTGTAACATCTAATTTAGATGGTGAAAGTGTAACAGATAGATGACGTTGTACATAACTCGATTTTTGTCAGTACTTCTCTTTCTTTCTGAGGTTGTAATGTTACCATGGATTAAAAAAAAGACCTGACTCGAAATGTTCTCTTAGCATGTATTTATCAACTTAATTTGATTAAAAACTTAATGACTTGAAGCGAGTGGAGTCTAAGGGCCTGTTTGGGAGAGCTCCACCAGCTCCAGATTCACCAAATTCAGATCCAGATCCACTTTTCCAAGCCAAACAGTTCCAGCTCCAGCAGCTCCACCGTGGATCTGCTCCACCAAAACCATGGATCTAGCTCCAGATTCACCAAATTGGTGGAGCACCTCAAGAGGTGCTCCACCAAACTCAAGTTGGTGGAGTTGGGGAAAATTACCCACCACTGCCACTGGTTACAAAAAAAAACGATTCGTTTTTCTTCTTTCTCGCAGCGTCTCCCCTCCTGGCGACTTCTCCTCCTCTGCCGTGCCCCCTCCTCCTCCTCCTCGGCCAGACGCCGCGCGCCGCCTGGCCGCGCGCGCCGCCCCGGCCGGCCGCCGCGCGCCTCAGCGCGCCTCCCCGCTCCGCCTCCTCCTCTGCCGTGCCCCTCCTCCTCCTCCTCCTCGGCCATACGCGCGCGCCGCTCCCGGCCGCCGCGCGCGCCGGCCGCGCGCCGCCCCAGCGCCGCCTCCTCGCTCGCCTCCTCCTCTGCCGTGCCCCTCCTCCTCCTCCTCCTCGGCGAGCGCGCGCGCCCGAGCCAGCCGCGCGCGCGCCCAGGCGGTCGCGCGCGCCGCGCCCGCGCGCCCCGCCCGGCGCGCCCGCCCCAGCGCCGCCTCCCCGCTCCGCCTCCTCCTCTGCGCGTGCCCCCTCCTCCTCCTCCTAGGCGGACGCGCGCGCCTCAGCCGCCGCGCGCGCCCCGGCCGGCGCGCGCCTCCTCCTCTGCGCGCGTGCTTCTCATCGGGAGGAAGAAGAATGGAGCTGCTCCACTGACGCGTGGGGCCCAGGTGGAAGTGAGATAGAGAGAGAGGTGGAGCTGTACCAAACACTTTGACGAATCTCAGATCCACGATGGAGCTGCTCCACGGTGAATCCAGCTCCAGATCCATATTTTTGGTGAATCTGGAGCTGGTGGAGCTCTCCCAAACAGGCCCTAATATTTCCTGGCCTGACCATAAGTGCAAGCAATTTGAGTCAGCTCTACTGATCTTCGTCCTGCTTCATGATTGCTGTAGCTGGAGCCTCACGAATGTTTTTTTATTCCAAGATGCTTTTGAATGCTGATGCTATTTTTAAGCAACATCCTGTTACTTCTTAGTTTCTAGTGCTCACCAGAATTTTTTTACTATGTCCCACTTAAATTGCTACTTCACAACATAAAACTGTCACATTACACCATCAAAAGTAGAACACTCGTTGCTAAAACATGATTTAGATGACGGCACCAAACTTTTGGTCGAATAGATTGCAACTTGCTATGTTCCCTTTTGTAGTCTGTGAGCTTTTTTTTTAATTACAGGCGATACGTTAAATCAACATTTCCTTTGTCCTTTTGGTTGGTGGCAGATCCATGTTCTGTAGCTCTATTTTGTAAGAATTTCTTTTCATTTTCCAAATTTTGCATCAGAACATGTTTTTTATTTAAAAAAAACTATCATGTTTATTCCAACCCGTGACCGTATTGCAATGATGATCTTGGCTTAATGTACGGTGGCAAGTACACGCTGATAATAAGAAATTGATTTCAAGTTTCTTTTTTCCTTTTCCTTTTTTTTTAGGAAGAAGGTAGAGGATGCTCTACATTATAAATTTGAGAAAACAAGGTTAAGTAAAGAAAAAAGGGAAAACAAAGAAAGGAGAAGAAATGACTTCAAGTTTCTTGCTCACTCTCGTCTCTATGACTTATTACTAACCACTCTTACCTTATTTTGTTTTATAGCTTATAGATAGGTTCTTTTCGACTTACTGTTTGTGGTTTTTAGCTTTTTGCTACATTAACTAACTTTCAAATGATGTATCTTTTTAAAACCGAGTTTACAAATTGTTTGTAGTAGACACTGTACAGACTTCAGTTATATCGACTAAAATCACATGTGACTATCTATCTCTTCATATTCTCTCGTGAACAGTCATAAACCAAAAATCATAAGTCACAGTTCAAAATAACCAACCTATAGCTCAGTTCTTTTCTATTTATGGTTTGGGACTTATGACTTATGCTACAGCAATTAACTTTTAAATTGTGCGCTTTTTCAATATGAGGTTAATAGGAAGATTTTTAGTAGAAAATATACTAAATTTAATTGTACCGGCTAAAATCACATACGACTATTTTTCTTTACGTATTGTCTCTTGCGAACAGCTAAAATTTAGAATTTAAAGTATAAACTATAAATCACAGACTAAAAGGACCAACCTATAGAGGCCGCTCGGTTGGGCTGAAATAAATTGGCTTATGGCTGAAATTGTACTGTATCTGGCTAAAATTACATTGTACATAATAGTAGCTTATTTGGCGTAACTAAATCTTAAAAAAATTTAAAATAAATAAATAGGCTAACCCATCACAGACAATGCAAACGAATACGAAAAAGAACCGGTAAAAAAAGCTTGGAAAAAAGCTAAAATATTTTAAAAAGACAAAATTTATAAATAGTAAAAAATTAGTTAAAAGTTAGAAACTCAAATTGAAATGATCGGATACTAGAGTTGGCCTGAAGGGCCATTGATGCAGTGGTCACCGGTCAACTGCAATCGTGACTATGACACCCTGGCTGGAGGATTTAATTGGAAGCAATCGCGGCCACACCAGACACATATTATTGCTGGTTTTCTACCGTCCAATATGACGTCGGAAACCCAGGGCTGGCCTACACTCTGACTTGCAAGTAGGACAATGAGCTGCTTGAAGACAGCCTCTCAGAAGAATGGCCGAGCTAGGTAATCATGCCATGCAGCCAAATTTCACATCAATCAATAGGTAAAACATCGAAGCCCCTTCTTTTCTTGCCATCACATACAATCTAGTATCTATACTGATGATTTCTCTACCAGAGAGAGTCACAGCACATAACACTATGAGGCAAACGAATTAGTTTTTACTTGTTAGCTTTTGGCTAAAAATAAGTAATAGTGGCTTTGAAAAGAAGGTGAAGAGCAGTGTAAAAAATAAGGGAGAGATGTATGCACGTGACGAGAGCGAAAAGAGTGGGATAGGTGATACACCCATGACCTAGCCTTATCTCCGGAGCGAGACAATAGTGAGATGAGTGGAGAAGCCGCTTCAAGAAACTGGATGTTTATATTGTCTTTGGGTTTTTCTAAACAGAAGCCAATACGAACATGTAGCAGCGTAGAGAATTATATGCGTATGATAGTATGGTCCCTTCGTTTCAGTTTCTGATTTTGGATTTTCTATAGTAACTAGCTTTTAAATAGAGTGTCTTTTTAAGATGGGGTTAGATGTGTAATCGGGTCGGATTCGGACAGATATTGCTCATACCGTATCCTAACCTATATTTTTTTCTCGGATTCGGGGTCGGATACGGTAAAACCGAATACGAATACGAATTTGGAGTATTCGGAATTTCGAATAAGGTGCCATCGGAACGGATACTTGATGGTTTCAGATCGAAAACGGATAATATAGACGGATAGTACGTGCATACGAAAAGGAACATATGCTAAACCATACCATCATCACTTCAAGGCTTAAACTGTTAGACATAAGTACATAATAGTGATTATAATTCATCAGCCGAAGATGATGTGGCGTTTCCTCCAAAATTGCCCATTGAGGTGTGGCGTTTTAAGATGAATCTTGATTCTTGACGGACAACATTTTCTTTTTATAGGCTAAAGAAATTTTTACTATATTAAGGTAGAGACAGTAGACAATTGGGGATAATAGATTTTTGACAAATTTACCTATTCATTTACTGAAGCATGCCAAAGTTCATCGTTTAATAATACTCTGATTACATGCTTTTCATTCCATTACCTAGGAAGAGTGATCTTAATGAGCAAATTTAGGATTCCAATTGCACAAGCAGCAGAATTAGAAATAAAACACTATTTTAGTATTTGTATATTTATAGTTGCCACAACTGAATGTCATATTCCTTTTAGAGAATTTAAGCCTGCACGATTCAGGAAAACTTTCTATACACTGCACACCTCAACCAACCAACATGACAGAAAAAACAAATACTAGCAAAATAAAAGGTGAATTCTTAGCTCTTACCAGATATCCGACTGGATAATTATCCGGTATCCGAATACCGATATTGTTCGGTCGGATAACAACTCTCCCGAATCCGAATCCGACATGAATTATCCGAATCCGAATCCAAATCTGACCGGATACTAAATTCCCTTCCCAAATCCGGTACCGATCGGATTCGGTACCGGATCGGTCGGGATTAACTCAACCCATTTGCACCCCTAGATGGGGTCTACAAGTCGATTGTAGTAAACGCTGCAACAACTTTATATATATCGGCTAAAATCGCATGTGAGTATTTGTCTCTCTATATTCTCTCGCGAATAGCAAAAATCATAAAACACAGCCTAAAAAACAGATCCTATAACTATACATAAGGTGCTCATACATTCATTCCTCAATTCGCACTCATGTTTTGCAGCCATCGGATGTAAGGGCGGTCGAGGAAAACAAAACCAATTTGGATTGAGCACACATTGACACAGAAAAATTGCATGTGCAATTGACCATCACCATCTCCGATTTCGGGATGTGCTGTGAGCCTGTTATATATGCCCTAACCATTGCATCTTATTGACTCATTCGTTAGTTGAATCTGTATGCTGTATATTCCCAATCATATGTATATTTTATGGCCCACACTACCATTTGTTACTGATAGTGATATCATGTTATTTCCTATAGTGAATGAATATATTGCAATTCTCTACCTTCTGTTTGATGTGGTGTTGATACTGCATTTACTCCCCTAAGTTTGAGTTTACTGTCACAATTACATTCTGGCTGTCCTAAAGAGTTAAAAGTAATGTAGTTTAACGGCACAGGGTTGCAGATTAATCGCAACTAACTTATGTACCTGAACATTTTTTGCGTTGCCTCGATTTGGCTTTGCCTGTAGTTTATGTGAGCTGTGAAAATCTTTTCTAGCTGCAAGCTAGTTTTGTATTTCTTTTAAGGAAAAAATTTAAGAGGATCATGTGTATCAAGATCGTCAATTGGAGTCTGGAGTCAGGTCTCACTTTTCTTGAAGAGTTTGCTCTCACTTTTCTGGAAGAGTTTGCTTTAAGAAAAGGCTAACATCTGAGATAGAGGGAGGGATGCAAGGAGGAGAGGGAGAAAATAAAAGTTAAAAAGAGGGAACAATCAGTTTGCTGAAAAGGCAATTAATAATACATTACTACCATACAACCACAACTTCTGTACAATGCTAACAACTATTACACAGTCACAGACTCGCACACTACACCATCATAATAGATATCTGGCATTAGCAGCCAAAGAGCCAAAATTTTGGGGACAATTGTACCAGCTACCTGTTCCCCACCATACAGTACACTGCCTGCAACTCAACCAGCCATTCTCATTCTTTTCCTTCGCCGACATCGACGCTGTCATCATCGTCGACGTGGAAGAGGTCGAGGCGGCTGTGGCTCAGGCGGAGGGAGTACATTGTCGTCTTGTACTCGGCCCAGGTGAACGACCGATACTGGCGCGCTGAGCCTGCCGTGATCGTCTCCGGGAGCGCCGAGATTCGTGCATGCAGTGGTGGCGCTGCGAAGTAGATTGTGGACAGCCTTGGCCTGCAGGCACTTGCAATTACCCTGTGCCGGACACTCACCAGTCTCCCATTTGTCAGAGCCTGGAGAAAGAAGGCAAAGGAAAGGATAAGTCAAAACAAATTCCAGGCACACAAAATTGTGTTACAGCAGCATAAATTACAGAAACAGTGATTTTTATAGTTAGGTTCAGCAAAACAGCTGTAGTTACATGTTTTTCAGTAACCTTATGTACATGAGAGAATCAAATACAGATCATTTGTACTCATGTTTTTCAGTAAGTAAATAAACTGATTTTATGAACCACTGGAAAGAAAATTGCGTAATTTGTAAATCATACGCGAGTACTAATGGTTGGGTGCAGATTAGTTTCTTAATAACTCTTTGTTTGCTTTAGAATATTTGCAATTTTATTTTCTTGAGTAGATTGTATAAGCAATTGTCTGCAAGTTAATCTATCTAATGCTGTTTGCTTTAAGGTCAAATCGGTGTCACGACCTGGAGAAGATCACCAACATTGACGAAAATGGCCGATGGGTCAGACGGCACCTGAACCCACACCTCCTTGCCGTCGCCGTCCGGCAGAAGCACCTGCAGGCCGTCGACGTCGTTTGCTCGGAGCAAGCTAAGGATCTGCGGGTCGGAGTGCTCGCCGAACCCGATCCGCCCACCGGCCGTCGGATTCCCACCGTTGCCAGCCTTGGTGCCGACAATAATGCCCTTGAGCTTGCATTGATCATCATGGTCAAGCTTGTGAATGGTGCACGACGGAGGGTAGTGGTTGATCCTCAGGAGGGAGTCACTGTCAGTGTCTGTGATAAGCTTGCTGAAGGATCTGGGGTCCTTGAGCCCTAGCCCCTCCCCTAACAGGTCCAGGATCTCACATGCAAGCTGCTTCACTGCTTCCACATACTCATTCACCACAGCACTGCAACAAAAGTGAGGGAAAATTCAACATGGTAGTCAAATCAACACAGGATTAAATTTATCAAAAGAATGCTATTATCACAAGATCAGTTGGATGTGCCATGACAAGTAAAAAGAAGATTGGAGAAAGAGGGGAGGGGGAAGATTTTGACTGATTGATGTGTGGAGCTGCAGCAACCCAAAGGCTGCACCCCCCGCCTGCCTGCCTGCATGAGAAAAGATGATACATTGATGCGTATATGTATGCCTCTGTGCTGTGCAGCATCTACACATGCTATATTCGCTTCTTGTGATGATGCATGGATAGCTCAGAATCAGTAGTACATCATGCAGCTGGAGGTGACAAATTTTCTAATGGGCAAATGTGTTTTTGACAGGATTGCCATGCTTTTTCCACTGCTCCATGGAAAGACACATCAGTGCTTGGATCATATATCACTGCGCTGCCACTACACAACCTCTGGGACATTTCATATTTATCTTACCATAAAGAGGACCCTTTGCATGTGTGTCTCCTTTCTTTTGCTTGGCTTTAGCGGATAGCATGGATATGCTCTTTAAGGGGGCCTGGGGGATCATTTTTATTCTCATCAAACTTTTGTACTTCCATGTGGGCCCCTCTCCCTTTGTTCCAATGACAAAAAGAGGTTATTCTTCCTTACTTCTTGTCTTGCACTTTTCTTATAGCAAAATGGTTACTGCAAAGATTTTTCAAGTCATTCTGTTCTTAACTTGAAGCGTTCTTAATTGTTAGCTAGTTTAGGGGGTTCATTTTCCTTTTGTGTGACTGCACCGGCATGTTGTTACAATCAATATTTTTCTCAACTGGTGTGTGCTTATTATAAGCTTAGGCTAGCTTTTGATGTGTTTAAGGCATTAAGCTTAACATTCTTGTGCTACTTAATTAGTTGGTTTGCTATCGATGTTTAGAGATTTATATTAATGATTGATGTATATATAGATGATAGATAGCTAAGAGGAGTATAAAAAATGTATATGTAGTGTACACCCCAACTAAACACATTATCTTCCATATGAAAACTTAATGTACTTGCCAATTAAGCTTATAAAGTTATCTTGTAGATGTGGATGTTCAAGTACTCACTGTGTTGCATCAGTTGGTGGTTGATATTGCCATTAATTGGAGACCACTGCATATATGTCAGATTAATTGATATACAAATATACACAGTTTGTTGGAGAGGGACCTGAGAGGGGTCTTCTAACTACCTAAGAGAGGGTTTTCTTGTCCCTTTCATCTTATTTTTGCTCTCAACAAACTGATTAGGCCACTGCCTGGTCTGAGTAGTGAGTGGTGTACTCTCTCCTAGTCTTGCATGAGCTTTCTCATTCAGCATGCACCGAAATAGTTAAGGAAATCTGATCTGTTATTTTCTGTCAGTTGACAGACATTTTATCCCATCATGGGCAGTATTGGCTTTCCCTTTCAAAAATAGCATATTCAGTTCTCTTTTTTTTGGAGAAAAATGAAAATAATCAATTGCCATGTTTGTTCTTTTTTCCAATGTTTTTTTGGGTTAGACAATTATACCTAACTTTCATCAGAAAATCTCTTTAAGACCATTCTGTGGAGCTATCAAGTTTGTTGTGTCCCATCAATTGTATGCTTTCTTTTGCTTTAGAAACTAGCTATCTTTGATCTTAAATTGTTGGAACTAACTTATCATTGGCCTGCCTATCACAGCATCAATTATGCCATTATGGCGATAATTATTGTTTTGAAAACTATGTACTCATGAATTTCCACGATTTAATTGATGTGACCTGTCTGAAAATGACAATATATGTGCGTATTGAAGTTCTATCATGAACTAAAAATAAACGCCCCCACACCAACATAGATAAAATCCTATAATTATAAATGGTACTGCAACTATAAAATTACACAGGACATTATAGCTACAACTTTCTTGAGTCAAATGTTTTTTTATTCCTTCTAAAACCGTATTGATGTATCCAAATTAGTATATAATATCTCAGTTTGGCTTAGGTTATAGGATAAATATACACATATTCGTCTGCTGCCAAATTCAAAGAACACACATATAACCTTTCCATCCTTGAAAGAATCTCTCCTAACATGTACTACATCAGAACATGGCAAATACACCGGCCAAACTAGAAGAAGTGGGCAAGCCCAGTTGCAAGAGGAGTGCATGCATGATGCCAAGTTGGCTTCTTTTTGACTTCTAAACACAAGATAACAATGTTGTACTAAGCAGAAAGGCCCCTAGCTCCATCCAAACCTATCCTATGCATCCCATGCATGCATGTACACATCATGTCCTACCTTATGCTTTTATAGTTATGTATCTGAAGCTTGCATCACCTCCATGCACTCAAACTATATATATAAACATTTTTTTTCCACCAAAGGATAGGAAACCTAACTAATACAAATTAAAAAAAACCTTTTGATTTGACAGTGCCAACCCACACTACTTTCACAGCAGCAACGAGACGGGTGCAAGATTATGATACGCAAACCACATCACACCAACATCAACGTAGCCAGTTAGTTAAGGGGCATAGAGCTTTGCCTTGCATGTTGATGTCACACAGTGCAGAGGAGTATGACACCCAAGCACCGTCAACGTAAACATCTGTGTACTAGCTCGTCGACGGCTTTCTTCATCAACAGTTTAAGCTTTAAAATCTCTAGAGCCAGCATTCATGGCGATAGAACGTACTTCATTCAGTGGTGTACAGAAACGAAGAGCCTAGCTAGCAAATTAATTGAAAATGACAATGTCGCCGTTCCTTAACAGCTTAAACTTTTTTAGCCGACGAGACTGTACATATAGATAAATCTTTTGTTGTGAAATAGTGATATTAACAGCAACTGACATATGGGCCTGAAGGAAGCCCTAGATATATATGTAATAGAATTAAGAAACCCTTAGAACACTAGATAGGAAATACGTGTGCCAGGTATGCATGCATACGTGTACGTATACGTGTAGGACATTCAGTAAGTAGGTACCTGAAGTGCGAGGGGTCGTTGGTATCGATGGACCTGGCCCTGTGCGCGACGGCGGCGGGGTTGGTGTGGAGGAGCAGGTACTCGAGCTCGCCGACGTCGCCGTTGAAGCCGATGCTACGGCAGCCGTAGCCCAGCGGACTCGGCGGGCCGGCGCGCTGCTTGTCGGGCGGCGCCAGCGCGAAGAACGCTGCGGTCGCGGCGTCCAGCCGGGCCGCCGGCCCCAGCGGCACGCCGTGGTTGACCGCCCGGAAGAAGCCGTGCTCAGAGCACGCCCGCGCCACCAGCCGCGACAGAGCGCCGCAGCATCGGGGCGCGGACATGTCCACCGTCGGTATGCCGTCGGGGGACGTCGGCGGCAGCGCCACCGTCTCCTGCCGAGCCGGTGTCGTGGAAGGCACCACCATGGTGTGAGCTAACTCGGCGCTTGTTGCACGTACGTAGGAGCAATGCGTGAAAGAATAAATGGCAGGAATCAGAGGAGAGCTGGATGCACGCTGCGATCGAGCTGAGAGTGGTGTATCTTCGAAGTGGAGCGTGGTGCTGGTATATATGGACGTCGCGGGGAGGGGGTTTGTAACTTAACTGTGTGTATTTGCCATAAGCTTATGATGATCACGTACTTAACACACCCTGAACGATCTCTCAGTCACACTCCGTCCATCCTTCAGACCTAAAATGCTATCATTATTGTATAATATTACGTACCATTTTAACAACTGCTACCAGTTTTAAATAAACGCTACTTTATTTATGTTACAGTGACTAGATAAACATCATATCATTTTACCTACCAGTAGAGTTTAAAAATACTAACAAAAGAAGTTACATGAAGTACTGCTGGTATATAAAATTATTTATGTGTTACTTCCGCCTATGTATGACATCCTCAATGAACACCTAAAAAACAAACAAAACAAGGGTAGGTCGGAAGACTCAGTAAGCACATAATAGACTGATAAACACTACCATAAGCAACAATAATACCTTATTCCTCCCACCTGTTTCAATATTAACATAAACATACCATAACACA
This sequence comes from Dendrocalamus sinicus, assembly GCA_036346575.1. NCBI lineage: Eukaryota > Viridiplantae > Streptophyta > Magnoliopsida > Poales > Poaceae > Dendrocalamus > Dendrocalamus sinicus. The sequence continues at coordinate 3,669,329 of CM070653.1, read as the reverse complement.
ATCATTCTCCACAATTCTCGATATCTCACCTCAATTCACACTTAATGCAATGCAATGCTATGACCAATCTCATTCTCCTCCTATAGCTCATACCGATAAAGCAAAGGGCACACCCATCGATGTCACCCTTTACCTCCATCCCGTGGAGGTGCTTATCGAAGTAGGACTTTCCCTCTATCTTGTGGAGGTGCCTATCGAAGTAGGATTTTCTCAAGAGCACGTCGGATTTGCTTTACCCATAGCAATTGACTTTCTCACAATTCTGGCTTGTAATGTATATGTTATGTCATAAATGCTATACTCTAATATTTTATCATGTATCACAATTATCATCACCAGTCATGCAACATCAATTAATGTAAGTATCGCATATTTCACAGCAACCACCATCTACCGCTTTACCATGTACTTGCCTGGTTAGCCTCGGGGACGATGCATGGATGGCTCCAAACCAGAACCTCCATTTGTAAAAGCGTCACCCGACTCAAAACAGTATAGCGGTATAAGCGCTTAAATGAATGGCATCAACCTACGCGTAAAGCTCTCTCTCTCTCTCCCTCTCTCTTCCTCTCTTGCTTCGTTTCCCATCCAGCCTTATCTCTTCTCGCTATTACTCACTCACTCACTCACACACACACACACACACTCTCTCTCTCTCTCTCTCTCTCTCCATTTAGGCCGAATAGCCTCAACTCCTCCAGGTGGCTCATGGCCGAGCTCGGGCACACCGGCCCCGAGCTCACTGTCGGCCACTGGCTGTCGAACCAGAGCTCATCCCAGCGTGTGGCAAGGCGCTTGGCGCCACCACCCCGAGCGCTGTGGGTGCACCAGCCTTGGGGTCGCCTCCGACTGTGCTCACCACCGGCAGGCGCCCCGCCGCCCTCCACATAGGGCTCTACCCCCTCCCTGATCTCTAGTCCCTTGGCACCTCTACGGCTAGGGCTTTTCGGCCTCCCAGCCATCGGCCTGCTCCTTCGGTCATCGCCGATGCCTAGCACCGACCACACTAGTCCAGGCCTTTCAACGCAGCCGCCCAACTCCCCTCGCCACTCGGTGTTGACTCGTAACTCTGGCCGCAAGCCGTCGTCACCCCCTCTAGATTGCTGGCCATGGCGTGCAGCTGACCGGGAGTCTCGACACCTTGCATCCCATTTGGCCCTCTCTCAGGCTCACCGGCTACGATGCGCAGTCAGTCAGAAGCTCGGTGCCTCCTCCACCTCCGGCCAATCCACCTCCCCCACACCGCCAAGGTCTAGCTCAGCCACTGTGCCACCATGGTTTGGTTCCATCGGCGCCGCTGCTCTTCCCATGCACCATCGACCTCATAGCCTCCTCCCTAGACTATGTTGGCCTCCCTATGGCTATGGCGCAGCTCCACCGGTGCTGGCCCTCCATGGCTTTGGCCGTGGCCATCTCGGAGCACCACCGGCTCCCATGGCTAGCCCCTCGAGCATCAGCCACCTCTCAATCACTCCAATGACATGCGCCACACCTGCCCATAGTTGTGGCATTGCCACCTCCTCTCGGCTCCTCTCCTTTTCTTCTCCATCTACTGCCACTTCTCTCATTTCTTGATTTATTTTAGTTCAATGTTATGCTTTGAATTGATTTGGTTAGTGGATGGTGATGCTTCTGTGAGGTCCTAGTGATTGGTGGCATTACTTTGAGCTTACCTTGTTCCTACCTTGTGTCGACCGAATGGTATGGCTGTGTGGGAGTTGGATCAGTGGGGAAATGAAAAGGGAAAGAGATGGGGATAGCTACTCTCTGGAGTTAGCTCTAGTATGAATGACTTGCTCTCTGGGTGAGCTCTCGGCTAGGGGGGAAGAAATGGGACTGAGGCTTGGTTTGGCTGAGTAATAGAGAGACGGGGTCTCTCTTGCTGGCTTGTGCTCGGGCTGTGTTCTCAATTGCCTGAGCAAAATGAATGGAGTGAGATCTACTCTGGGGGTTGGCTGGCTTACAAAGAAGAGGGCATTCAGTTGCCTTCCCAATTGCTTTGTGCAAGGTCTTGGGTGCCCCCCTCTTACCCTTATTTCCATCTTGGCTGGTTGAATGCCTTAAGGGCAATTTGGTCCAAAGGGGCCTGCACTGTTTAGGGTTCTTTTTCTACTACAGTAGGTAAGTCAGTTAAACGTGGGTGCTGGCTAAACTTTTTCTGCTGAGTGATGAAGCCTACAATTGTGAGAGGCATCGACCAGCCCTGGACGGTTTGGGGACCTCTGTGAGCACTATTGCTTCTGCATTTTAAGAACCGATGGATCCTAATGGCAAAAAAAATCCTTTATTTTTATTTTATACTCCCTTGAATTGTTTTATTTTTCACTTTTCTTTGCTACTGGTATTACACTCTCTCCTCTATATCTCTCTAATTTGCAAACTCTTAAATTCTTCTGGTCAGGCCTCTGCTCCAAATGGCTTCAGTTTCTGCCATTTTTGGTTTCCGTCTTATTTAAGTCAGAAGCCACTTAGAATACCTCAACTTCTACTTTCAGCTTTTTCTGGCTTTTTTGCTTTTTACCCTTTATTCCTTTGCATTGTCCATGACGATATAACGGTTTTTCTTTTTCTTTTTAATTTTCTTTTCATTGAATGACTCCGAAAAAGCTAATCGTCGTTACAGTACAATTTCAGCCAAAAATCAACAGCCAAAAGCTTAAACTCTTCGAAGCATGCGCTGAGATGGCTGTGCGGTTGGAGGAGTAAGATCTTCTATGACTAACAGTGACATATCACTATGGGCTAGAAGTCAATTTGAACACCTGACTTCGCAAAGTGGCTTCTCCACTACTCTCACTCCCGTCTTGCTCTAGAGATAAAGTAGAGAGTCACGGGAGTATCACACGCCCCCTCCTCTCCCTTTCTCATCTTACGTATGTATCTCTCTTTCACTTTTCCGACTGCTTGTCCTATCCTTCTAAAAACCACTTCTTTTAACTACTATTTATTTCAACTAAAAATTGTCAGTTGCAGCCAATATGAATAACCTCTATTTTCTCCCGATTGTCTTTTGGAAAAAATATAGGAAAAAGCAATATAGCACTAAACGTCCATATCAAGCAGACAGTGGCAGACATACGCAAATTGCACGGCTAATAACAATGTACTAATTTTATCTCGCTATCATACTTGAGAAACATACGTAAGTATACTAGTCAGTGATCAAGTACTCTTATTGGCTTCTCGTAGTCACCGAGACGTAACTTTGGATTATATTATTATGAAAGTACTATCAATAATAAATCTAGTGATATATGGTTAAATTTAAAAAATTTTAACAACACAGGATCTAAGTCGTCATTTAATTAATGAAGAAAGTAACCATTTTGAAAAAAAAATAGCTTTAGAAAAACAAGGCCAAGAAAAGCAAGATGAGGAAGGAAAAAAAAAAGCCTTAGCCCTAGTATAGCATGCATATATGATTATACGCACAAAAATACACCAACCGTATCGGGGGACTCCGGGGGTTCAATCACAAGGATGGAGGGGAACCAGATTTTATTAACACATTAATAAAGTTTGACTCCACAACAATTCGATGTCATACTCAGCTAATCTATTCGGCCACTAAGATGGCAATTAATGTCCCTCTATCTTTGTCCAACACCGATTGAATGGTTACCATCAACCAGTACCAGCTCCTTCCAGTCTAATAGATGGATGAAATCAACATGACAATGTATCCATAATGGAGAACTCATCGTCCTACTACACATCCGAAACAATCAATCAATAATATATATTGATAATAGAGATGACATAAAAATATCAATAAGAATTAATATGTTATTCATAGATGTCACACACAATAATATCGGGATATATTAATTCTTGAGGCAGCTACTATTTGGTGGAGTATGTACTAGTCTAATAGATTAGTTCACCAACACTTTGGCCAATTCCCTGCCCACATGCTTAACAATTGGCTTAAATGCCGTCGAGAAATGAAGACAAGCATACACAGTACACACAGTCAAGATAGACGGATTTGTTCAAATACAATAATATAGTATATAACAATATCCTACTCTCATTTTGACTATATTTCTATACTAATAGCAATCAATTACATGTGATGTACGCAACACACATATACATGTATGTAATATCCCAAATTTGGGAATTATCAAAATTATGAAAAGCTTAATTTTCTTCGTTCCTTCAAACTTTCGGCGTTCATTGAGATTCTTGATTTGGTTTTGTTAAACACTTTAAATACTGAAAATGAAAATCTTGGATCAAGAGCCAAAACAATTGGAAATCGAGTGGGCAAAAATTTGGAATTTAATTTCAAAACAAAAATGGAATTTGGAAAACAAAATCGGAAACCAAATTAAAACAAAAGCAAAGTAACAGTACAATTCGCATCCAATTATTCAAAACTCAAAAATTCAAATTCAAAGCTCAAAAATAGAAATGCAAATAAAATTCAAAATTCAAATTCTTGCTGGCACCGCATTTTTCCTTTCTTTCTCTCTCCGACAGCTGAGCCCCACTTCCCTTTCTCTTTGTTTCTTTTCTTCTTCCTCTCTTTTTCCCTCTTTCTTTGCTTCCTAGCGCTAGCCCGTGCGTGCCACGCCCAGCATGCGCATACAAGCACGCTGAGCTGACCCAGCCCCATTGCGCCCGTCGTGCCACACACGGCGCCACACGTTGCCTGACCTGCACGTGCCTTCCCAACCGACTTGCCCTATTGAGCAATAGTGCCAAGCCACCCTTCACTGTGGAAGCATAGCGCCACGCCGTGTTCCCCTACCTATATAAGACGACCTATGCCTCCTCCCTCTTACTCCTCATTTCCTTCCCGAACTGAACTGCCTCACCCTGTGCCCACCCCGGCCGCTGCTCCTCCTCCCCGTTCCGGCCACTCCGGCGATCATCTCCGCAAACCACTTGCGTCCAACATGGTCCTTAGCATCTACTTTACCCTGTTTGTTTAATTGGAATTCCACATGCGAAGCTCGCCAGAATGTCGTTCTTCCTCACTTCTAGCTGAAACGTGACTCCACCACCGCCATTCCCCCTCTGGAACTCCTCTCTCCAATTCCTTCCTCCTAGAGGTTCACCATGATACCCCCTAGCTTCCCCAATCGCTGCCTGGGCTTCTCCCCCACCCCAGCTCACCACCACTAGTGACCACCACACACTGCCCCAGGCTCACACCGCCGGCTCACCTCGGCCCTCCTCCAGCTCTTCTAAGCACACCAGTAAGTTCACTAGGCTCCACTCATGCTCATGCCTCCTCTCCTTCCTTTTCCCTTCTCTCCAGTCACCTAGTTGCCATTCTCGCTGTCGGCCCACCTCTGCTTCGCCCTGAGTCATGGCGCCACCTCCCCTAGCCCCCTTTCCTCCCTGGGGTTCCATTTTGCTAGTCGTTGTCACCGTTTTGGCCGCCGCCCACCACCAGTGAGCTTGCCTCCCTCGTGCGCCCCTGCTCTGTTCGGCCTCCCCTGTTCTTTCCCTCCACTATCTTTCTCTCTTTCTGTGTCTCTCACACATATGACATGTGGGCCCACCTTAACTAGAAGTTGAATTAAGACAATAGTTTAATTAATTTAGCAATTAATTTGAAAAAACATTATGAAAAGTAAAGTTGGATTATTCCAAAATATCATGAAGATCCTTTTCAAATAAATAATTGAATTGTTGAGACAATAATTTAAATAACATGTCAATGAATGTGGAAGCTAGAAATAGCAATCTATCATCAAGGATTCTCAAGTTAATTGTTGTATAAGGATAATTAGTGTGAGAATAAGCCTTATAATAATAAATAATAATATTTCTATGTCTCCAAAAATTACCAGGGCCCTTCCTTAAATAATACTTAAATAATACAGGCAGTTAATTTGAATGTTAAGCCACTAATATTTAAATTGTAAGTACACTATTTGAATTACATATTTCCTTGAAAATAATTAATTGATTCTCAACATAATTAGTGTGCCACTAATATTTATCTCCAATTTGAATACTAATTAAAGACATTATTAAAGTATAGCTTTGTGCAACTACCCAAATGTCATGCGAGCTCCATTTAAAATGGCAAGTAAGTTAAAAAAGGTATTGACAAGTATGTCTTTGCCATCTAAATCGAAATACAAATTTAAATTAGAAGTCATGATAAAAATGCAATCTTATGTCAATAACAATTGTTCCATCATTATTTCTGGATTTAAAATCACCAGTGGTAATTAGGAATAAACAACAATTCAAGGCATAACCTTAAGAGGAAACTCTGGTAAAATATGGACTCCGAGATTAACTCGGTGAATTAAAGTTATACTCTTCGCATGTTGAACTCACACCCTAATCTCTAATGGTTAACACTCATCAAGTAATGCCCAATGTTCTTTCGGGACTCACATCTGTCATAAGTCTAACATAACTCTTAGAACTACTTTAATAAATATAAAATAATGAAAGAAGCTATTAAATTAAAAATTAAGTCAGTCTAGCCATGTTCCAACCCAAGTGGAATATTCCTACGAATATCTCTTTAACATCGATCTTTTTTATCCTTCCTGGCAAAGCTTTTCGGCTTCCCCTTTTCGCTCAAACTCCGATTGACTCTGTCAAGTGTCCCGCACTTGCTAAACCTTATCTCTTATCACGAACTCAATCAAGTTTATTTCATATTTATTTGGACTTTTGATTGATCCTTGGATTTATTTTGTTTTTTGATCGTTTATCATGTAATTAGAAATTGAAGTCTCGAAGAAGCAACAACTCAAGCGGGATGAAGATTTGGATAAAGACGAAGACCAAGAGTTTCAAAATCATTAAATGAGAAGGCTTTGAGTAAGATCAAGACTACAGTAAATTGAGCAAGGCAAGTCATTACTTTGATCATGCCGCACCTACCTTTTGAATGTAAATTATTTTTATTTGAAAATATCAAATTGCACGCTTTACCTTGTTACGTAAATTATATTCATACTTGTTCATAGTTAATTTTCTGTGGATAATTGCTTAATTATACACCACTCATTGGCTTTGAACATGAACCCTTGTCACCCTAGAATTAATGGTAACCATATTAGCTAGAAGTTGTATCTAAGCGCTATGCTTAGCCTTGCTTAGATACTGAGGACATTAATTTATCATGACATCATTGTAAACATGAAACTTAATTTGGGCAGTCACTGAAGGGAAGTGGCTGATACATTGGTTTAAAGTATTTTATGTTTTTCAAAATCTTAAAACTTGATTTACCTATCTGTGCACACGATAAGCAGTGTTGGTGTGGATGTAGCATGAAAAATTATTGTTTGTTGTAGCACTGTCCAGATAACACTAAGGACTGAATCTTGTGACAACTTCTCAATGTAAAACAGTGCAACCACAAATCTATAATGGGCACGATCTGACTAACTAATTTGCATCCATTAGTGCGGGTTGCACTATTGGAGTGGTCCATAAGTCGTGTCACTGGTTATAAGTCGCTGTGAACACAGATCGTATCGCTGGATTTAAGCCGTCGTGTGGCGCAAGAAGGGGCCTTTGTGTGGTGAATGTAACCTCACTAAAATAAAACCTTAGTGGGTATAGCCTACACTAGGTGATGTATTGTAAGGATCTTGTGGTGATCTTCTTAATTCATATATCCAAGGAAATATGTGAAACATAATAGGTTGATTATATTTTGTGAGTAAAATGAATGACCTCTTTAGAATGAAAACTATTCGAATAGCCATACCTCTTTAGAAGGTTTTGACCGCTTGGTGTTCGATCACTTGCTCAACTGTTAGCTCGACCCCTTTACACATAGTCATAATCTTCCTCTGCTCGAATGCTTTGACACCAATGCTACTGGCAATGATCGAGTGGATGATATAGTGCGCTATTGAGGGAAGTGAAGTCGACGGAGGGATGCTATCTTGCTATGCACTGCTCAGAATGAGAACAAGTCAAAGACGATGCCCAAAAGAATACGCTGCCAGAGTCGACAAATTTCTCAAGATAGATATGATCTTTCATTGCTGAATCGTATTATGTGGCTACAAAGTGCCCTTGCGGCACCCCTCAAACCCTAGCACAAAAACTCTAAAAGCTTTCTCCCCAAAAGCCCTACCAAAATCTTGTGTTAACCCTTAACCTCTCCATTTTTTATAGGCTAATGTCCCCAAACCGTATCCTCATCAAACACAGACACCAAACTCTATCCGTTCCAAAAATCAAGGGACCCAAAACCTTTCCAAACACAGGTTTCCATAATCTCTAAGTCTTCTCAATTATGGATTCCTTCCATAACTTTTTCAACTCAACACGTGTTGAAGCCTCCAAGACCGCGCCTCCTATAGCTTCTCCATGTATCATCTACCTTTGATCTCCACGTGCTCCAGCGTGAGCCCGACCACTCATGACATCATCGACCGCCTAGACATCAGATTTCCCCTTCTAGTTCTGGTCCTCCTTATCATGATCATGATCGTCTCCACGCTCAACCTGCACATGCAAAGACCAGTCTGCATGCATCATCCACCTTTGATCTCCACGTGTTCCAACGTGAGCCCGACCACCTCATGACAACCTCGACTGCTTGGACCTTAGATTTCCCCCTTCTAGTCTTGACTCTCTTCGTCACCAACTATGATCGTCCCCACGACCAACCTGCCATGGTCGTTCTACTATGGTCAACATGCTGTGATTGTTTTGCATTGTCGACCTACTGTGGTCATTCTATCGTGGTCGACCTGCCGATCGAACTGCCCAACACAAAGCCGATTGGACTACCGACCATCGACCGTGGTCAAAGCTTGTCGATCGCCAACTGTGGTTGACTGAAACTTTCACAAACATAAATTTCAATGCAACCCAAAAGTTAATTATTTATCATTACTATATTCACAACCTCCATATGATCTAACAAAGACTTTATGGGTGGGATAAAAAAACTCGTCGGGTGGATGTAACCTTAGTAACAAAACTAGCATTTGGTGAATGAAACAATACTCCATAAAGGTGGATGTAATCTGCACTACTATTAATATTACATACTCTTACAATATTTACAAAAAATGCTACGTCTCAGGAATTTCCTATAAAGGTATGTTAAAATGTTGGTATTTTCATAAATAAAAGAATCTCAAGCCTCCCTTGACAGCTTTGCATATATTATTATTGCATTCTATATGGTGGCAAATGCTCAATTAGCAGTATTCAGTCAATAAGAAGGATAAAGTCAAACCATGCGGTCATCTAACGTAGTTGAAAGAGTTGGAAGACAATGGGTCCAAGAACTAGGTTGTGAATCCCAGTTGGCTGCCTGTGGGCATGTCCTGAGGGTTCCACCTGTGTGAAATTTTTGTTTTCGTTGCTGCCTTCTAATGAATTTGGTCTGACCGATCCATGTGTAAGTTTATTGCTATATTATTTATGATACTGTAAGATATGATTTTGATATACAGTAATTTATCTGTCATCACTATCTATTAATCCAGGAAATAGTGTGATGAAATCACAAATAATTCTAGATTCGCAAAATCCGGGTCTAACAATGTTCCTGCATGAAATGCATTTTCACTATATTTCTATACTATTAGAAATGAATGAGGTGCGATGTACACAATAGGGGTGAAAACAGATCGGATAGTTTCCGATCAATCCGGATGAAAACGAATATGGATTATATCGGATCGGATTTTCTTCAGATAATTCTCGGATCGGAAACAAATACGGATTTTTTTGTCGAAAACGAATACGAATATAGTAGGCCTGATATCCAGTGAATACGAATACAAATACAGATTATTCGGATAATATAGATCCGGATATCCGAGATTTTAGCCCAACATTGCCCAGCCCAAGCCTGCCTCTCTCATCTCCCCTGCCACCAGCCCACTAGCAAATATTTATGTTTAGTAAAACTAAATTTAGTATTGTCGGTAGATTAAAATTTGTACTGATTAAATTGATGTACTACCGTTTAAATAATTCTGATGCAAATTTAAATTCTTAATTAATTTATTAATCACATGTAAATGGTAGAAATCCATTAAGAATTATTTAGGACTTTAGAAAGAATTAACCGCCATTTGAAGATTTAAAATTTGTACAATGGTATAACTATTGTGAATAAAAATACTTATGGTTGTTTAGATTTCATTAATGTTTTGACAAGATAAACTATTTATATATTTTCATTGATTTTGGATGTATAGTTTAAGGGGTTTTCTTGTTCCGATAAATATTCGTGACCGTATTCGTTTCGATTTGTATTCACTCCGTATCTGTATTCGATATTATTTGTATTTATATTCGTATCCGAGGTATATGTATTTGTATCCGCATCCGAGAAAAAAATATAAAAATATGCATGTCTTGCTTGAAACACAAGAAAGACTCCCGTGTTCAGTACGCGGACCAAAATGATAACTTGAGAAGGTGGCGCAGAGGATACAACCGAGCACCGGTGGTTAAGCACTTGGCCTTATAAATTGCGTTTTTTTGCCGTCCTTAATTGAGCCTATTTAAGTTAAAGAGTAAAATATATAGAGAGTCACTAAATTTGTTTGGAGGTGTTATCTAGATCATTGTATTTTAAAAATACACATCTAAATTATTGATGTGATATAAATGGGCCATCAGTCTATCCAGCCATCCATGGTAGCATATTCTGTACACGTGTCATAATATGTAAGATTCAATGCTTCGAAATTTACACAAAACGTGTGTCATAATCTGTTCTTTATGGTTTCTAAAAATAGCGTTTGGTTTTTGTTACCGTACTTAACTTTCAAATAGAGTAGTTTTTTAAGACAGGGTCTACAAGTTAATTATACTACATGTTAAAAGTGCAACATCTGTACTAGCCAAAATCGCAAGCGAGTATCTCTCTCCGTTATATCTATCATGAATAACCCAAAATTCAAAAAATTCAGCCAAAATCTATAAACCACAGCCATAACCCAAAAAAGAACACCCTATTTTTTCTTTTAACCATATCCCGCCATGCTTATCCTAATCTGATTGAACTAGACCAAATCCGTCCGCACCAATCATCAAGGTTTTATCCTCTTGCGATGAAACCCTTGAGGCGGCAGCGGCAGCGAAGTATGACTTCATCCTTGTGGGACTCGTCGTGTTCTAGCTAATAAAGTTATAATGCATAAACTATTATCTCCTTGCACGGGTCTCCTGGGAGTCGAACAAAAAGTAATGAGAAGGCATAGAATACAAACTAGTTCAGATAAGAGCATATGAGTAGGGCTAAACGAGAAATTGCACTATAATGCTATGTGTCATGCTACACGAATGACTTTGCTAGCCTGGGGGTTAGATAGACTAATGACCATCTTATGTCATATCATTGACCTTGACGTGCATTTATAAATTGTGTGACGTAAATGACACCGTATAAGTTGAATGGCCCTCGTACATTTTGCTCTTAAATTAATTAGTTTAATTAGCCGAAGCGGCTCCTTTCTAAATTCTTCTTCTTGAATGAACGAATTCTTTGTGAATTATAATGATTATCAGCGCACGGCCGGTAGTCTCTCTCTCTCTAAAAAAAGTACCTGCAGATGAGCAAAGGACTTATTAGTGCAATTAAAAATCTGTTCGTCAGACAGGTGCAAACAAATCGGCAAACATCAATATTCAAAACATAGTGATCAGCTTGACCTTCAAATATGGCACGAGGACATAACTAGAGGTGGGAGTTGAGCCAGGTGTAAACAAATCGGCAAACATCAATCTTCAAAACAGAGTGATCAGCTTGACCTTCAAAAATGGCACGAGGACATAACTAGAGGTGGGAATTCAGCCGGACTTTTTCGGCCCGAAGTCCGACTAGTCCGGCATGGCACGAGCATGTCACATGGTGGGCCGTGCTGGTTGTTGTGAGGTCTTACGACCTCCCAGGACCTTTCACGACCGGTTAGAGTCGTTTACGACCAGATAGAATTTGAGTACGATCTTACCTGGATGCTTACGACCAGTTCCGATTGCCTCAATTCCCCTCCGATCGCTTTTTCAACGTGGTCGTAAAATTACTGTAGCAATTTTCGACCGCCCGCGATATCATCGCCGCGACTTCCTTCACCGCGAAGATACCGTGATCGAAGCCTTCTACGATCACGGTGATCTTGGCGATCACTCGTTCACCGTGGTCGAACACCGCGTGCGACTACGTTTACTTCCTTCAACGTGGTGGAGTCGCCCACCACGCGTTACGCCTTCGGTGTAGTCGTAGCTCGTTACGACCACCCGACTCCTTACGACCACATTTACCGTGGTCGTAGCCTTCCCTGCGTAGTCGATCCCCTTACGACCAAGTTGTTCGCTCCTTTAGCCGTAGTCGTAAAAACACTGTTCCTTTGCCGTGGTCGTAGCGCCTCCCGACTACGCCTGCTGGAACTTTGCCGTGGTCGTAACTCCTCCCGATCACGCTTGCGGTGATCGTGAGTCCTTCCGACCACGTCTTGCGCAAACACACAACAAAACAATGCTCTGTGTTTCTCCCTCTTTTTGGTCTTTTCTCAATTGCTTGGTACATCGAATACATGGCTCTAAGCCTCTTTTTATACCCGGCTGTTCTAATTCAACACGGGTTCTCAACCTACTCCGACTCCGAGTCTTATACGACTTAAATGCGGAACTCGTCTTTAACCGACTTCGATTTCTCCTCCGTCTTGACTTCGATTACTTCCAAACTTTGTATGCGTCTTCTAAAACTAGATTATTTCCAACATTCTCTCCCTAATCTTGTTTTAGTAACTTCCATTATGTCGATCTTCTTCCTTGATCACTTTGACGTTCTCCTGCTTCTGCTTCTTCCTTGACCGGTCTTTCTGGGCTGGAGCACCTGCTCTCACAGCCTTTGCTCTCATCGTTTTCTTCCTGCAACTCTGGTTCGCGCTTCCTCCACCAGCAACTCGTTTCACTGATGTGTGGCCTTGCTTTCGACCATCGTCCTTCACGCTGTGCTTTCTCCCGCCACCTCGGGATCCAAGCTCCAGGCTTTTGACTGCCTTCTTTTGGTCTTGTGGGAGCTCCTCCTGAGACTTCATGTGATCTACGCTGACCACTCAAGCTCTTGTTGCTTCGACCTTCCTTTGCGCCAGTTGCACCTAGTACGACTTTACCTTGCTTCCTCCATCTGCATGCGAGTAAGCACCTCTGTCTCGTTTGCTACAACCGCTGCTGCGTGTGGTCGATGTCGACCACCAGGCCACCCTTCTTTTCTCATTGCGGTTGCTACATGTGGTCCGTGTCGACCACTCGGGCCGATGCTTCGACCGCTCAGGCCGATCCTGGGACCTGTTCGTGCAGGTAGTCGTTCAAAATCGACTACTCGCGCACCCCTGGTTTGATGTGGTCGTAATGTGTTTCGACCACGTTCAAATCTTGTTTGCCATGGTCGTATGATTTCTCGACCGCGTTCAATCACCGTTTGCCGTAGTCGATTGTCCTCTCGACCACGTCCAATCACTTCAGCCGACTTGTTCGTTACGACTTCAGGCTTTTTTCTGCCGTCTGCCATGACTTGTTTTTCTCCGACTTGCTTGTTATGACTTGGTGGCCTTCGACTACCGATGAGATGAAGTCGTTCATATTCGGTTCCTCCGAACCCTTTGCATGCCATCCGGTTTCCAGATTTTCAATGGTAGCTTGTACAACCGATTTGCTGACTTTTGCACCTTCATTAGCAGCCGCTCTCTGTTGTCGAAAACTCTCAGGTGATTACCTTTTAGCTCGATCTGGCAACCTCCTTCGGTCAGTTGTCCAAGACTTATGACATTCTGTAAAGACTTGGTATGTAATATACATCGACAATGGTCTTCGACTTCCATCCTTGCACTTCAAATGAATTGTCCCCTTTCCTCGATCGCACGGTTGAGCCGTCTCCAAATTTCACTTTGCCGAGCACTTTCTCATCTAGCTTATGAAACATTGAATATATTCCTGTCATATGATTGCTAGCTCCATTGTCGAGGTACCAATCTGACTGTTCCTGAGACTCCTCTCCCTTCTCCATCAAACTAGGAAACACCTTCCCTTCATTCAGTAGCACCATTGTCGGTTCTTCAATAGTGCGGTGCGACAACAAAGATGTTGGTTACGTGAGTTCAGAGGTTTGAGCTATGTTGACTTCTTCGACTTTCTTCTTGCTCCTGCATTTTGCAGCATAGTGCCCATACTTCTTGCAGTTATGGCATTGAATGTGGCCGACATTCCAAGCATAGTGACCATACTTCTTGCGGTATGGCCTGGATGTGGCTTTGCATTCAGCAGCGTCATGCCCGAATTTTTCACATTGGAGCATTGAATATGAGATTTATCTTGAGATCTTCTACCTCGACCAGTTCCACGACCTTGCCGCCATATGAATCATGCGGTCCGGCTTGTATTGGTTCCTCATGTCTTCTCTCACGAGCAAGGCTTGTTGATTGTAAGATCCTTGTCCTTCGTTGTCGGCTTGGTAACTCTTCAGGAGTTGCTCGTGTGCTTTGAGCGCTCCGGTTACCTCCTCAATCTTCATCTTCGAGAGGACTTGCGAGTACATAAGTGTGGTTACGACCGGGAGAAACTTCTCTGGCAGTACTCGCAGATACTTCTTCACCGCCACCTCGTCTTTCAAGTCGTCGCCGAGAGATTTGATCTCGTTTACGACTTCGTTGAATCGACCAGAGAACTCTTCTACTGTTTGATTCTTTCCCATCTTCATGGCTTCAAATTCACTCCTCAATGTTTGGAGTCGAACTTGCTTCACTCGGTCTACTCCTTCATGCATGGTTTTCAGAGTAGTCCAGACATCTCGAGCAGTCTCCTTCCCAATCAATTGTCGCATCATTGAATCGGGAACGGCTTGATAGATCGTCGCCATCGCCATCTTGTCTAGTCATTCAACAACGACCTTGTCTTTCTCTTTCGGTTCAACTGGGCCCCAGACACCCTGCGCGATCATGTTGACCTTCACCTTCATCGCCCAGATCGGGTAATTGTCCGAACTGAGGATCGGGTACTGCAGCGACACGCTTTCCTTCATCTTTGAAGCCTCCGCCATGGTTCACCAAGGCTCTGATACCAACTGTTGTGAGGTCTTACGACCTCCCAGGACCTTTCACGACCGGTTAGAGTCGTTTACGACCAGATAGAATTTGAGTACGATCTTACCTGGATGCTTACGACCAGTTCCGATCGCCTCAATTCCCCTCCGATCGCTTTTTCAACGTGGTCATAAAATTACTGTAGCAATTTTTGACCGCTCCGCGATATCACTGCCGCTGACTTCCTTCAGCCGCTGAAGATACCGTGATCGAAGCCTTCTACGATCACGGTGATCTTGGCGATCACTGTTCACCGTGGTCGAACACCCGTACGACTACGTTTACTTCCTTCAACGTAGTCGGAGTCGCTTCCGACCACGTTCTGGCCTTCCCGGCGTAGTCGTAGCTCGTTACGACCACCTTCGACTCCTTACGACCACATTTACCGTGGTCGTAGCCTTCCCTGCGTAGTCGATCCCCTTACGACCACGTTGTTCGCTCCTTTAGCCGTAGTCGTAAAAACACTGTTCCTTTGCCGTGGTCGTAGCGCCTCCCGACTACGCCTGCTGGAACTTTGCCGTGGTCGTAACTCCTCCCGATCACGCTTGCGGTGATCGTGAGTCCTTCCGACCACGTCTTGCGCAAACACACAACAAAACAATGCTCTCTGTTTCTCCCTCTTTTTGGTCTTTTCTCAATTGCTTGGTACATCGAATACATGGCTCTAAGCCTCTTTTTATACCCGGCTGTTCTAATTCAACACGGGTTCTCAACCTACTCCGACTCCGAGTCTTATACGACTTCGTCTGGAACTCGTCTTTAACTTCGACTTCTGATTTCTCCTCCGTCTTGACTTCGATTACTTCCAAACTTTGTATGCGTCTTCTAAAACTAGATTATTTCCAACACTGGTATGGCATGAACGGTGGACCGTAACGAGCCTAGAAAGCCGGCCCATTGGGCGGCACAGCACTGTTCGGCAAAGTGTGTCGTGGCCTGGCTGGCCCAGCACGGCGGGCACGGCAGCACCGCCTTCTCTAGCTCAAACCATCAAGCAAGCAGCAAGAGCAACACGGCGTCGCTTACCATATGAAGAAGTCGCTGGTGCATAGTGGACGAGGTCGAACACCTTGCTATTGTTGGGAACGGGAGGCGCTTGGAGCCCATGACGGTGGAGATGGTTGGGATGCCCCGCTTGAGCGCCATCTGCACCGGCTTAGCACGGCTAGCATGGCGGTGATCGCCACTGCCTCCTCCGGCTGCTGAGCCTCCTCCGCCTCCTCCGGCTGTCGCGTAGAGAGGATCACATCGCACTCGGCAACCTCGCGGCTGCAAGGGGTCGAGGTGGTGCATGTTGGGACTTCTGGCGGGGAGGGCTCCGCCGCTGCAGCGACACGTGCACTGCCACCACCACCCCACGCGTCTCCCTCCACGCCGTCGTCTCCCTCCTCACCGCCTGTGCCTTGGGCGCCACCGACGACCAGATTGTCACATTCCTTTTCCCCCTCTGGTGCCAAGGCGCACGTTGCCCTCGCCTCGAAGGTGGCCTTGGACATCCTTACCAGCCACAGCTGCAGGGATCCCGGCAGGGAAGGGGGAGGCAAAAGGATGGGGAAGCTCGGGCGATGGGATTTGAGGGAGGGGGAGGCGGAGGGGATGAGGGCGGAAGATGGATGGCAACGCCTGGTCTGGTGAGTAGCCGAGGAGATGGACTCCGAAGGGAGAGGAAGAACAAACGAGGTATTGGGGAAGAGTTGGTGACGGCGGCCTGGAGGAGCGAAGGGTGGAAAAATATGTGGGGTTTGGATTGATGTCTTTGCTCTCTAGGGTTTTTTCAGACATGGGCCCATGTGATAGTCCTCATTGGCGGGTAAATGGGCATGAGTTAAGCTTCCCGTGAATATGCGTGTTTGCCCGTTGGGCAGAGATTTGTTCCCACGAACGTGCCTGCTGTAGGCAATAAACAAGAAACATATACATCTTTATTAGGGGTTTTATTCACATGTAATCGGGCAAGATTGCCCTCTCGATCACGAGTGTATGACAAAATATATGATCATGTACACAGATGTAATGACACTATTATTGTACTATATATGAAAGAAAACAACAAGAGTAGTATACTAGTATATATAATACAACTAGATCCATGCAGACATGCATGGTGAGGTGATCATGTATCAGACCCGAGCAAAATCAATAAGCAATATCCAAAGTCTTCCTATCTATCCATCCATTCTCCTCTTTAGCGAAAGATATGTAGTGACTCATGAAATATATTCTACCGATTTTTTGGGTGTTATCCAATTTCAGAGGAATGAACATGTAAGGACTATTTCTCTATTACTCATTTTAACTATCATCTCATTGTCTTGCTGATAGACTATTTCTATCATGGTGTCTCATACTTTTATTTGGACATAGCTAATTATTTAAAGTTACATGTCTCTGAAGATGACTAAAATCACATAATTTGATTTGCTCACATACATATAAATGAAAAATGTCATTCATTATTTTTAAAAAACTTTTCTTCAACATAGTGATGCAACTCATACAAAGGAAACTCTTCAGATCCTGCAAAAAGCATGTTTAAGGATTGTGTGAAGCAATGGTGCAAAAGGCAATTTATGAATATTTGACTGATGAGATCCTAATTGTGATGTGAGCCCTATATAATATGTTGTTGATTATGCTATGTTCCATAATGTATGCATAGATTTTTTTAAATTTTAACTAGGTTTTTAATAGGGGTGCAAACGGGTCGGATTCGGATGGATATTGTTGTTACCATATCCTAACCCATATTTTTTCTCCGGATTCGGTACTAATCGGATTTGGTGCCGGATCGGTCGGGATTAACCCGTTTGTAAGGAATGCATGCAGTACAGCAAATGGAGTAGAAGGACGTACTGCCAAGAACTTGATGTTACTACTTAATAGCTGATGTGGAAGATTTTATTTTACCATTGCAAAAGAAAATAAAATGTCAAATAGTAGCACTAACCTGAAATCAAACTTGAAGACGTATCGGATTCGGACGGATATTGCTGTTACCATATTTTTTCTCCGGATTCGGTACCAATCGGATTCGGTGCCGGATCGGTCGGGATTAACCCGACCCGTTTGCACCCCTAGTTTTTAATGAGGCAGGTATGAGAGGAATGTATGTGGTGTGCCAATTGGACTTGTGTGTTTCAAGTAGTGACGGTTCTTAGAGCAGATGTACAATCTTGGCGGTGAGTAATTGAGCAGTATGGATTATTGTGTGATGTGGTGTGTCATAGGACTTGGGCGTTTCAAATGCTGACGGTCTCAGAGCAGGTGTACGAGTTTGATGACGAGGCATTGGGTATCACATCTTTATGAAGACCAGTGGGTTGTAATTGAGGAAATTATTCAATACCAGGTGGCATGGAGGTTTGCAAAACTGCGGTGTTGGCTTGAGTGGTTTAGGTCATGTCTTTGAGGATGAAATGTCTTATCGGGCTATTAGAGCCAGAGAAGTCATACTTTGAAAAGCGTGCAAGTGTGTGAAATATAAAACTTGTTTGTGTGTGGGTTACTGGGTTTTCCTATTTGTAAGTGATGTGATCCTCTAAGGGTATGCAGGCTAAGGTTAAGTGGTAGGTGAAGCAATTCCACTATATAAGCCCTTGTGTACATTGATAGATCATCAAGAACACTTGAGGGATAGAGATTAGGGTTTCTTTTCTGTGGAGCCTTGTGTGTGTGCTCTAAACTTAAAGCTCTACCATTCATGAGAGGGTGGCTGTAAAATATTCATTTCTAAGTTAAATGAACATCCATATTTGCCTAAGTGAGTTGTGCCATGGATCCTTCTTTGTGTTTTTGATTTGCTTGGCTTTTTTTATTTGAATTTTTTTTCTTGATCTTTTTTGGTACCAAGAACATGTCAGTGGTAGAGATATCTCTTGAAGATCAGATCTCATCCATCTAAATACCTTCTAGGGAGAGTTCTTGAGTTCGCCTAGGTTTCCTCAAGAGGAAGGCAATTTTAGAGTTTTGCTCTTGTGGGCTTTTTGGCTTGAGTCTTGCTATGACATGTAAGACCCATCTAAGGTCATCTAGATCGCTATGGACTCACAAGTAAGAGTAGATCAAGGTTTATCTCTTTTGCTCTGTTTGGTACAACAATTCTTATTTTGCATAAAGGTCAGAACTTTGGCATCGATCTTGACGAACAATAATTGGAATAGGTTTTTGATATCCTAGGGAGGGCTTATGCCAAGCTTCACTACGTTTAGATCAGTGGTTTGAGAGTTGACACTTTTCTTAGATCGTGTGCAGTGTAGTTTGCACTATTTCTTGGCGAGTGGTCAGACCGCAAGGAACCGAGCGGTCAGATCGGCATGATTAGATTAGCCTGTGTTCAAACCGATTGAGATAGAAGTCTCAGGCAATCTTTGTGATCCTTGGCATTTGGCTTTAATGAGTTTGTGTTTCCACTATGTAGAGTTGTTAATACCTAAGAAAAGATTTTGAAAGAGTCATTCACCTCCTCTAACTCGCTATATGGATGCTACATTAAACATCCATTTAAGAAGCTAACTCTCCAATGAAAGCACCTATTCTTATAGGTGGTCACATGCTCCCACACACTCATGAGCAACCCATACAGGCATTAGTGTTTTTTCCAAGGATACAAGCATCAGTGTTTACGTAAGTATCCATGCTTAACTTTTGGCATCTTATCTCTCTAACGTGGACGGCGCCAGCTATCGATGATCGAGTCACTGATCTTAAAAAAACAATATAAGAAAGATGGCTAAAATCCTTAGGAGAGAATGGCGATGCTCTTTATTACTATGAACTGGTTATAGGATACCTTTTACAAAGGCTTAAAACTAGCTCTAGTCTTCATGTTCTTCCTCCTAGATGGAAGATTATGGTTCGTACGATCTACTTGACTATGAACTATTTTCAATCTTCTTGAACATGTCTTGATTTGGGTTTTTTTCATTTTTGTTTTCTATTTGTTGTTTTATCTTCTCTTGTCACCCCTTAAATAGCATTGAAGGGGTGCTAATTATCCATTGGGGAATGCATCTTACGGAACCAGTGTGTCCAATTGGGAAGGTAGTTATTATCAGAGAGAGGATGCTTGATCGTCAATTATTGCCAATGGGAGACGAACGTGAGGAACAACATCATGGTGGTTGTTGTCAGAGACCCGGGGCTAAAACGTCGTACTATTTCAAGTAGATAAGGCATGTGTTCCATTCGTCGCATGGAAGGAATATTCTGGAATCAGGTCTAGTTACCAGTTCACAGAATCTCTAAGCAGTCATTCGGTCAGGAAATATGTACAGTGTTTCTCGGACCAAAGTACTCGGGGAGCAACCTTTGAAGGTTTACGAACACAGGTGTCCTTTGGCTTTAATTAAGTATTAAAGCTTGATTTAGGGATTTATTCAATCCTCATCACAAACTAATTCTAATCACATGCCATCTTAGAGCTTTGGAGATGCAACTTTTTTGCCTGTGAGACACATTAAAATATACCTAGTGGAACTACTCGCTAATTGCACACATCTAGATATTGAAACTTATGCAAATCTAATAACTTTGAAAAATATAGTTGTGTTTGTAACAGCTGTAATATCTGTATGTGATTAATTTTCACTATTGTAATCTAGCCTCACCAAAATAAGAGGTGTAGATTTTCTCTTTTTCCCTCAATTAATGAGAGAATTTCTAGAATCATTTCTTTTTTTTCTGATTTAAGGATTATTGTGGGATTTTTTAAACCTCTAAAGCAAAGGAGGTAACTTGAATATCACCAGATGATGGCTTCCATACACATCATGCATGATTAATTTGGAGGAGAAAACCATTAACAGGAGAGAGATAGAGAGAGAGAAAGGTAAGGCCTAAAATCTCTACTATTATATAAAGAGGCGTTGGTGGTTGGTGCGTTCTCCTCTCCCCTCTCTACAGCCATCCGATTTGATCTGGACCATTCATCTTTCTCCTCCTCCTCCTCTCTCTCTCTCAGGATACAACCACCCACCCCTCTATTTTCCTCATCTCCTCGCGCATTCTGGCCATCCTTCTATCTCTGTCACTTGCTCTCCAAGTTTGATGTGCGAAGTTGGCCAGGCAGTAAGTTCCGTCTCACTATTTTTATGACTTTGTTGCAACGCACGAGACTCTAACTAGTTCTGAAAATATTTTAGGCACAAAAGCAAAAATCAGACACTCTTATGTGTGGGGGCTGCTCCTGATATGATCTGCAGCCACAATTAGAAAGCCTACCTGAAAATCTTGGAGACAGAAACACACTACATCGTCATGAGAAAGAAACAGTAGTGCACAAATCAAACACGAACCCACACAAACAAATCGATTACTATTAATAATTTAATTACTATTATTATCCTAAGAAAATACCAAATTGCTTTTCTCCTAACTGAACCAATTAGTTGCTCTTTTTTTGGAACTTCGATCTTGCTCTTTCAGAAAGAAAAAGGAAAGCAAGCTGTTATACGTCTCCATATTCTTCTCATTAGCTCTATCAATGCATGCCAATCACATTAAAGTTGCCCTAATTGAGCACAACATGCTGCAAGGAATCCTGTACGTGAGAAGTCCAGCTTCTTCTCCAAATTAAACCCAACATATATAAAATTATTTTTTTGAGGTGCCTGTGGTAGGGGTGGCCCCCATCTAAACCCATTCGACCTGTTAGGAGATTATAAGGCCCATTATAATATATGTAATGACATATATACCCTTATGAGAGACATATGACTGCAAGGGTAAGATTGCAATTATGCTTCATAGAGAAATATATACACGTCCTGAATATAGGGAAGGGGCGAGTATATATTGTTCATCCATCACAATCACTCCACCACTCTTCTACTTTACTGTTTGGTCAGTAGACACAACAGTGCCCAACATATATATTATTGTTAGTCTACCAAAAGAACAAAACATTGTTCTCCTAACTATATAAAGTTGCTGTTGTTCTGGTTGTATATAGTGGATTTGGTTTCCATCAATTTTTGTATCCACGTGGATGACTCAAAGGGACGGCCTTTGGTCGCCCATGCATGCATGCACGACTACCCCAGGTCACACACTTTGTTTAAGCCCCAAATAATTGGTCTGCAGTTTGCAAAGTGTTAAGTGTCACTTTAGTGGTCGGCATTAACCTAGAAATCAAACTAAGAAAATTAAAGCAGACAAAAAGTTGCAATTAAGCATCGTTCCTTTCGTTCTAGGCCCAGCTAGAATAGCATCTACTCTACGTGTTAGCTAGCTAAGGACACACACATATATATATTCCAAAACAGTAACATGCATGATGAGTACTCTAATACACATCACTACCCCATAGACATAGTACTAGCTAGCTAATTGTTTAACTAAACAAACTTAGCTAATTACTGTTGACTTGTGGCGCAGTGCTCCATTCATGAGACCAACCAATAATGCATGCTCAGTACGTATGTCGTGTGATTATACATGAATCTAACTAGTCCGACAAGGGGGAGGGTAGCTAGATTATTAAAAGGAAAGTGTTGCATATGAATATGTGCAATAATAATTTTCGCAAAGCTAAAAGTATTTCGACAAAACTATCACAAATAAACTACACAAGAACCAAGCACTGCTCGGTTGGCATGGCGTGCCCACTGGGCTCGAACCTAGGTGCTCACTCCTTGTTAAGTGCAAGTCAGAGCTCCCGGCATAATTTTAAAAAAAAACTGCCCATTCGAGTTTGCATTTCGGCAAACTATAATAAACCCCACATCTGCCTAATCATGTTAAATGTGACGGAATCTAATTAACTAAAGGGACTCACCTATTACTGTAATTGATATGTGGACCTACTTCTCAGTGGAAACTCCTCTCTTCCCCCGTCCCTTTCCCTCCCTCTTTCGCTACTACATCATCGTCGCCCCGTCTGCTACCTACTTGTCTGAGGAATTTTTTTAAATAATCCTTTTTTATTTGAAAAATACAAAATTATACTTGTGTTTTTATTTTTTTTTACAAAAGTAACCACCTGCAACCCAACCGTTAGATGATTGGATCCTGTCGCCTAATAGCCGAGCGATACACAGAAAGTTTTTATTAGTACCATTGGGCGACAGGGATACAATCGCCCAATGTTTGGATAACAGGTGCTGTCACCCAACCGTTCAGTGACATCATCTCTTGTCGTCCAACTATTCGGCGATTGGAGCCCAAAATCTATTTTTTATTTAGATGTGAGATTGAACAACGTCTGTTGATGGTGTTGTTAGACTATAAAGTAGTTCAAAATATTTTAGATCGTCAGTTTATGTCTTATGGCAAGGAAGTTAGCATTTGAGGTCTTACTTTGTAAATAAATATAGTAGAGCTTGATTACCAATTCCGTTGTCATGGTTTGAAATTCTTGGATGAAAAAATATAATGAATACAAATCCTGCTGTACAGTGCGAATACACCCGAAGGTAAAAGAGTGATGAAATATTCTGAGCAAAGATAAGTTGAGAGACAAGGAACATGTAATATATTGGAGTCCCTGAACCGACGCGCACACGATGTGGTTACATGGCATAATGCTTCCGATAATTGCTTAAGCAAATATCGATACTACTACGATATACTATGACGGAAGCATCCGACTAATGCTAGAATACATGTATGTGCATAAAGGAACAATATAGCCGGCAAGGGGTTGCTATGGAATGGCTCGAACTACTGCATGGATCACAACCATTTACCCTTCCTTGCGAGCTTGGCGTTGTCGCCTGCCGCCCTTGCCTTGGATGCCAGTTCGAGCTTTCTCTCACTCTTATCCTTGCAAGCCTCGCACTCCCTACGCCCGCATGCCTCAAGATGAGCCTGCGTCTCCCGCCGTATACGGTCGTTGTGCTCTTGATCGCAGCGGCACTCCTCCATTCTCTCGCGGTGGCTCTTAGCATCCTACTTCTCACAGTCAAGACGCCAATGGTCGTGCGGGTGGATCTCTTGGTCGATCCAACTGCAGTAGGCACATAGCAGATTTGGAGACTATGGGTAGACGGGAGAGAATGTTAGTACGCAGTTGTAGAGAGAAATGTTATGAGAATAAGTTGTAGCAGGTCCTTACCGGCTGCCGATAGTGGCTCTGTCCCAACGGCGATTGAGATACTCCCATGCATAGTTTGCACAACCCCAGTAGCACATGTCAAGGTTGAGCTGCTGCTTTGACTTGAAGAACTTGCATCTATCTCTGCACCAACAGAGGGGCGGCGTCTCCCTCTGGAGCGGTTCTTGCGGCGATTGCTCGGTTAGAATGTTGAGGTAAGGGTTACTGCAATGGGGGCATCATTGCAGGGAGGTGTCCTTATTTTACGCTCCCTTTGTTCGTCGCTAGCTGCAGCAACCCTTGCGAGCCTACAGATCTTATCCCATTGGTTTTCCATTTGAGCGAGGTATTGTTGTAGTCGTGATGCAAGAGTACCTCATTGGTAGTACTTAAGTAGTGATGCAGATCAGTGAACGTGGTTGGAGCGTAATTCAGTTGAAGCAAATTTGGTGTCCACGATGCACCAGGCCCGGTGAGGAACCATACCGTAGCCTTGTGTCGCGTCGCTACATAAAGCTAAATTGTTAGGTCATGTCGTAGTGCAAAGCTACCTCATTAGGTCACGTCGTGCTTTATAGATGCGTACTTACACTGTCTCTCTTCATCCAGGAAGTACTTACACATGGTGTATTTGTAATATTTCAAACTAAACTTACATGTGGTGTATTCATGATATTTTAAACTAACCTTATAGGTAATCAGTAGTCTTATGACGAGCTTTTGCAACATCTTCTAGTGCCTTCCCTACAAGCTCCATGAAATACTTGTCTGTGGGTTATTCTAGAAGTTGTACTTGGATATAATGACTAAAATATTGGTTATTCTGGATAGTATGTTATTGAGAACCTGGTTATTATGGTAATTTGGATTAGTATGTACTTCTGGAGTAGTATGACTAATCTATTAGGTCAATCGGTCACGTCCTGCACAAAGTTGGCTTGTTGGGTCATGTCGCAGCATAAAGCTGCTTGGTCGGGTCACATCCTGCATAAAGCTAGCTCATCGGATCATGTCTTGTGCAAATGTGGCTTGTTTAGTCACATCTTGTCCCTATGAAAAGCTGGCTAAATAGGTCATGTCATATGCAAATCTGGTTCGATGGGTCACGTCGCTGCGAAAAGTTACCTCATTAGGTAATGTTGGTGTGCAAAGGTGTCTTGTTTGGAGAGGGGGGCCACATCCTGCTCTACTGATGGAGGCAACATCATCGCTCTGCAAGCTAACATATGACCCGCTGTGTGAGAAATCACACTGCCTCCCCCTACAAGCTATAAAATGCATGTCACACCCTGCCAACCGTAGGAAGAAGAATCATCTCTGTCCTATAGTAACATACCATAGCGGACAGTGAGGGGCCAGTCCAATCGAGGTCGCCGAAGCAAGACCTTCCCCTTGAAATGAAAGAGGACTTCGGCCCTAACTATTACTTGATGCCAAACAAACATGCTCAACCGGTATGGCCACAATGTAGGTATAGGGAGGATGCAGTCGTGTAGGTCATGGATGGTCAGTTCGAAGGCAGATGATATTTCTTCCGATGCCCACACACTGGGGTATAGTTAGCCAATAGTTTATTTTTTATTATTGCTAATAGAGTTTCCATGTTAACCTTCCTTTCCAGTAGATTGCGAAATACAACTTTGTCTGCTGGATCGATTCTCCCCATGAACGCCATGTTGTGATGTACATGGATACATTGTAGAACCGAATCTTAGAGTTAGAAGCACATATTGACAATCTCAATAGCAGAATGATGACCTCCCGCCTGGTGTGCCACCGGATGGGACGGCGCCGATGGACATACCGAGTGTCGATCAGGTGTCAGCATGTCAACCTCTGGGAGCCTCATGCACGACAACAGGTTGACAATACATGTGGCTTGAACTTGCACATGATGGAATGCCTAAATCACCTCCTTGCGTGTGACCTCCGCACTGTCGGTGATCCTCTGCAGCATAGAGTAGGACTACCTCTCAATCCCAGCACCGAGGTGTGCCTGCAAGGAAAACACGACGAGGTGAAACCTATAAGTGGGGTTGCCAGAAGCAAAGTATTTGAAATACGATGTAATGTACCGCAACGTGCATGTTCTGCATGAAGTGCACAGGGTATGTGTTGGTCGGTGCTGAAACGTGTGCTGTGGGCAGGTCTACAGTAAGTACCAGCTTGGTACGTGTCCGAGGAGCATACTAGCAAAGGTACTCATCATACGTGTTGTGGTCGTAGGGGGTGGCCTCCTGCACACAGTCCTATAATGCACCCTCCCACTGGCCTAGCCATGAGTCCATCTTCGTCACCCACTCAGTTCCCCGACGGACTCCCATCCTAGTGTGCCTGTAAGACGTAACATGTAGTTAGAAGTCGTGGCAACAAGACGACAGTAAAAAGAGAGACATCTATGATGCAAACTCACATGTGCGGCACATGCCGCTCGACTGGTATTGGAACCACCTGGTGTAGGCCGAACTGGCACATCACACGAAGTGTCGTGTAGTCCTCGATGAAGACGTCAAACATGAGCTTCTTCCGTGTCAGCCAGTAAGCCCGGTCACACCAACACAGCAAGGACAGCCCATTAGGAGCACGGGCCTCCAATGCCTCAGGGGAGTACGGCTCCCAACGCATGTCGTCAGCTGTGAGGTGATCGAACTACTTCACGAAGGGCTCATATGCATGTGTGACCTACATGTCTGTGAACCGTACTTGCAAGGAACACTATCTGTTAGATAGGAGGATCCATAATATGAAGAATTTAATCGTAAGAGAGAGTGCGTGCCCGTCTACAGCACCAAAGAGAACCCACAGTCATGCTACTTGGCAACACCTCCCACGATAGGAAGGCAAAGCAGCAGCAAGACATCCTGCAGAGTAGGGACCATCTCCCCGAATGGGAAATGGAAAGTGCGTGTCTTCGGCTGCCATCGATCCACCAGAGTTATCAGTAGGGAGCGGTCGAATGGGAAGCGTCACGATCGCTCTGGCCCAGCCTGGACCTCTCTGTCATCTCGACCACACCTGGTGACGGACCGTCCTCGTTTGTGGCCAGCACCATCCAGGCAAGAGGTAATAAACCGACATCGCTGAGCCTGCGAAGTAAAAAAAGATCAAAATGCAAGCTATGTATGATGAGAAGATTGTGCCGTTGAGATGCAAACATGTCTGTCCAGCGTGGCTCTAGCCTCTAGGCCACTCGAGGTGTCCGCGTGCAAAACACCCCTAACTCAGTCGTGTTGGTTATG
Source organism: Dendrocalamus sinicus (assembly GCA_036346575.1). NCBI lineage: Eukaryota > Viridiplantae > Streptophyta > Magnoliopsida > Poales > Poaceae > Dendrocalamus > Dendrocalamus sinicus. The sequence continues at coordinate 3,642,006 of CM070653.1, read as the reverse complement.
CCCCCAGGATGCGGGACACGACGTGATGCACTCATCCAGCAAGCCAAAAGGCTAGTTCGACCTGCGAAGGTCATGAGCCAACCTGCAAAAAGACTTGAAGTTAGCATTTACACGCAAAAAAATGGAATGTAAAGCAAGATTAAATTTAACTTGTAAAGTTGAAGTTGGCATTTACACGCAAAAATTGGAATGTAAAGCAAGATTAAATTTAACTTGTAAACAACAAATGAAATAGTACTAGGCTAGCAGGACACTACTTATAACAGTAATGAAAAGGGGATAGTAGCACAATAGTTACATAAACAATACATTCAACATACGATACATTTACTAAGGCACTACGTACATCAAATGTAGCAACTAACGAAGTACAAATGACAATGTAAAATGATTTGTAATCTTGGTGCCACTTTGTACACTCGAAGAAGTGGTACCGCAAGCCATGCTGGTGTGCCTACTTGTCAGCAGGTGCCTTGCATCGTTTGGCTATGTGGCCCTCCTGGCTGTAGCGTCCGTAGCGTCTACCCAACACCCCGGTTTGTGCTTAGTCCATATCATTGGTAATATGATGACTCTGTCGATGACCCTTCCCACCCTTCAGCATGTCAACATCCAAAATCCAGGTCCTCTATGCAATATCTAAGGTGGCAAAGTTGCCCACAACCCTGAACCCCCTAAGCTCGTCACACCACGTCTGCATCACCCTCTCTTTGAAGAAGTATTCAAACATGAAGTTCAAAGGGTCCATATGAACAATCCTGCATGCAGTGAGAACACGAGAGCATGGCTTGTGTAAGACCTTTGGCTTGTTACACATGCAGCTAGGTCTGTTCACATGATCTCCGAGGCATACCTCATGGGTGACAAGAGAATGAGCCGTGCCACATCCGGCTCTATCCTAGAGGAGCACGTTGAAACGATGCTCTGTATCGCCCATGATGTACACCGTGTGCGACTGGCCCTTTTCTGTCTTCACCTGCATGTACGCTGCAATCTTCGAGCAGTACAGTGTTTGTGGGTTGCCGCTATAAAGTGCGGTATTTGCATGCCTCTCCTTGAAATAGCCAATTATGTTGTGTAGAATATGTTCCACGATAGTGACAAGGGGCTAAGAATGAAGGCTCCTAAAAACCCAGTTATACACCCCCCACAAGGTTAGTGGTCATTATGTCGTACATTGTGCCATCCGTGTTGTGTAGTAGGACCACTTCTCCAATGGCTCGATCTCGATCCAGTGGGAGAAGCACTTAATGTTCCTCGAGGTCCTCCTCCTCGGACCAGTAGGTTCAGGCTCTACCAGTGGTGTGAGGCATTCAGGTAGTGCCACCCCTAGAATGGGCAATCCCTTGTTCCTCTAGTTGACGTGCTTCCTACTGTGCTCATCCAACAGTGGCCATAGAGCATCAAATTTGCACTGCTGGTTCTGCATAGCCAGCATCTTGATTAGTTTCATCAACAGTTGCTTCAGAAACTGCTTGAAGACGTTGGCTCCTAGGTGGTGAATGCATCATCTGTTCCTCATATCTGGCCAAGGGAATGGCTTCTTGCGGTCTTGTTGAAGTTTTTTATGGCATTTAGCACCCAGCATGGCGATCATGGATTACGTACACACCAGGATAAGCTCCAACAACTCCCACCCTTAAATACAGAAGGAACCATAACCAGCTATCGCAATTCTCACTTTTGATGAATGCGATGTCCAAGGGCCATAAGGATCTGTCCCTTGTATTTTCATGAACAAAAATGTCCCGTCAACTGAGCTCATGGGTAGCATATGCTTGAAAGCCTCGATGCAGGTGGCCTCTGCAATAGTGCAACACCTGGCGGTGTTGTAGATGGCTTGTTCTTCACAGTAGTGTATGTGCCTGGATTTCTATCCTACAGCACTCGAAGCATACGAGGAAGGTTATCGTATGCCACCTCGAAAGACCTGAACTATCTTTTCAAAGCCTTCTGCTTTGTACGGCATGCATTTGCGTAGCTAATCTTGTACTTGAATTTCTTCTCGATAGCCATCATGATGTGCTTGGCCTCCATGTTCTTCTTCTCCACTATCTCTCTATACATCAAATTGGCTATGAAGGTGGACGTTAGGTTACGATACCTCGCCAAAACATTAATGAGCACACAGGAGTGTGGCTCCACATTCAAGACAATTTAGTGAGCCTCATACTTTGGTCTATATGCATGCACTCGCCAAGGACAACCAGCCTGCTCGCACTTGACGATGTACTGCTCATGGCTAGATTTTACGACTTGAAATGTCCACTGAATGGACAGGGCCACAGCTTAATGGCATCTTGCAATGATGCCTTCTCAGCAAACATTGAGTGCAACCGAACCTCTGTGCCATTGTACTCCCACGGTAATTTGTGCTCGTCATGTGCAGCAACACCCTCAGCGTCAAACCTGTTTGATTCCTGGGGGATGGGAGTTTTGTCCTCATCAGAACTGTCTTCATTGTCCTCCTGTACAACTTCCTCTTCAGCCAAGGCCATTCGATTATCGCTCTCCATTTGACACACTATGTACGCTATATGCTCCCCCTCATCAGCCTATCCTGTAGGCTCAGAATGAGGTGACCGATCTTCCTCTCCTGCATCTACTGCATCAGCCTCGTCATGAGCAACATCCTCCGCACCCTCTATAACACTGGCCTCAGGGTCCTCTTCTTCACCAATACGCTAGGCGCCTGAGCTGCTCCCACCACCCAGATGATATCTGTCGGTAGGGCCTTGTACAGCTTCTTTTGGGTATGGTTGCACAAGTAGCACCCACTTGTATCCACAGCGCTGACAGCCTTCTAGAAAACCCTTCCACATAACTGTGCGCATCAATCTTCTCAACTCTCATCTAATCTGCATGGGAGACCAGCTCTAAAGCCTTTGTATGACGATGTTGCACACCTCAAAGTCCAAGGAAAAGCTGCGGGTGAGCCAGTACATCACATCCGCAATTCGTGTATTCTCACCATCCGACTATACCAGAGTAGCCTGCAGAAAACTGCTCAAGTCAACACTGTACGAACCTTCACGAACGGTGCCAACACCATAATGCACTTTCAATCTAGTGGGTATCGGCATAGCTGATGTTTGCCTGCAAATATTTTCAATATTGCAACTAGTTAAATTGCATCGCACGTTATGGAAATACTGATGTACTGTAATTTAGATTTCTACGACCGTTCACCTATTGTGAACAACTACACTACCGCATGGTTAAGGTGGCGTTCATTCTCCAAGGTAGAGTTCACAACGAACATGCAGGCCTCTTCATATTGGTTAATTTTTCCCTCATAGCGTAACCATTCTATTGCCCGTGGAAACATCCTTTCATTGTTTTTCTTTCATTTCTTCAAATTAAAATATTCCATTTTAATTTACGGGGACATGTAATATGCTACGCTAAGATACCTTACTGACAAACCTCCCATCGATTAAAGCTAATTACTGGATTTAAATTTAGATTTTCTACTGTACCTATTGTTTGTTATTATTTTACTGATGTTACATTATGTGGGCTTATCAATTAAGTGTATTAGACAATTTGTTGTTCTTGGCTAGGTACTATTTATGTATGCATCTACATACATGTATTTATGTCAATATATTTACATATATCCCTATATACTTTCATGTATGCATGCATACATTTATAAATATATAACATATTGATTTTGTCCCCCGACTAGCCTATTAGTCTTGGCCCACTCTCTCTCTCTTCCCCTTTATCCATCTCAACCCCTCCACATTCACACTGACATCGCTCATTTTCCTCTGCCCCAATATGCATGACTCCCTATCTGCTCCCACACAAACTGACGTCGCTCTTCTCTCTCTGCTCGAGCTCTCTCCTACTCTAAATAATTCCTAATGTGTTTGGAGAATTTACATGACACTAATAAAATTAATTAAGTAGTTAAGTACGCGACATAGTGATTTAAATGGAAATATACCAATTTTAACAGTACACGTGAATTTTCAATGTACTTACAACATTCCTAATTAATTATAAATGTTATCTACTAATGTTTTGCATTTTAACGTGACTACCAAAATTTTTCATAGCACTTTAACATGCCACGAGATCCTCATAGTTAAATATTCGCAATGAAATAAATTAATTATACGCGCGCTTCTTCTCCCTTTTGTTTTCTTTATTCTCTCTTCTTCCTTTTGTTTCCAACCATCTAACCAAAGTAATACTATTTTTTTTCTCTAACTATAGTTTTTTACAGATGCTAGTTATACTATTTTTACACTAAACAAACTATTTACTTACTAAAAAAACACAGACTAAAATATAAAAAAATTTACCTTACGAATAAATCTCTCCTCGCAGAAGTAGCTAAACCTCCTCCTCTCCTTCTCCCTCTCCTCTATTCCTTCTCCCCCTCCTCTCCTCCTCTCCTCTTTTTTCTTTGTTTCCTCTCCTCTCTTCACTTTCTTTTCTTTCCTCTACTTATCCTCCACCGAGCGTCGGCACTCGCTCAGGCGCTCAGCCACACGCGTGAGTTACAAGGGCCATCCAGTCGCTAAACAGTTGGGTGACTGGAGGTGCTATCACCGAACGGTTGGGCGACAGCACATATCGTCCAACTGTTGGGCGACTGCATTGGCGACTGCCTGTGTACCGCTTGGCTATTGAGTGATAGGGTTCAATTGCCCAATAATTGAGCGATAGGGGGTCACTTTTGTAAAAAAAATAGAAACACATGTATAATTTTGTATTTCTGAATAAAAAAGATTATTTAAAAAATTCCTGAGGACTCAAATGGCCTTGTATTGTGCCAATATGTGAGAGGAGGGGGTTGTCCACTGACATGTGGGTCCCTTATGTCAATTATATTGACAAGCATGTCCAAGAAATCTTATTTTCCTGTCACATGTAAAGGCATTCCAATGAGATGGAATGTATTTAAATGATTTGCGAAATTATCATACTTTATTGAAATGCAAAACTAGTTGCATAGTTTTATGATAGTTTTAATAATTTACATGTAGTTCCCAAATTTGCTCTATATATAAACCTGCAGCGTTAGCTTATGCATGTTAGTCTGATTGCACACCGCTTGCTAATTGTGCAGGAAATCCTGTGCCTGAGCCTGATCATCAAGTAGTTGTCTTCTAGATATATACTCGCTCCGTCAAAGTTGATACTGTGTATTTTTTAAATAGCTTTATTCGTAAATATAAGATTTGTTTTATGTTTTAATATAAAATTAGTATGATGTTTTCTTTATACTCCTAATAAATTAATATGTAGCTTTATTTGCTATTGATCTCTATATGCATGTATTAAATAAAATATTTAGAGATAATAATTAGGGGTAATCTAGCCATTTTGATTATCTTCTTGATCTATGTGTTAAAAGAAAATGTGTCTTATAAATTTAGAAGAGAGAGTAAAATAGTTAGTACTTTGATTTAGATATCATAAATTAGGGGGCTTATCTTCAACGCGCCTGATTGGCTGATTGTTGATAGATGCAATTTAGAAGTTCGTCAGCTGCTCACTTCATATCTCTATAAACCATTATGCTTTAGTCAAATAAAACTCGAGTTATTTACTTATATGGCAGACAAGACCCAGTTTTGTTAGGCGTCGTGCATATAATTGATTCTGACGGGGACCGATCATTAATTAGGTTAAGTGTCTGTGTTAGCTTTGAAGATAGAATTATATAACAACCATAATTTATCGTAGATTCTTGGAGCAAATGTTCAGAGAACCAAGTTTGGCTTAGGTGGTTATACGCTCAGCTCATCAGAGTTCAAATCCTAGATTTATTCTTATGTATCTTATTTAGGAGGATTTCTTTCGGTAGGAGGCGACGTGCCTATCGTAAGCGAAACGTCGGTGATGACTTTGTTATTTCTTTGTCAAGCTCAAGCTCTGCTCTTCTAATCTTCCATAGATATTGTGGTGTATGTGAGTGCATGTGTGTGATGATGTGCGTATGTAAACGTCTATAAGTTGTACTGGGCACTTCACAAATAAAAAAATTGGAACAAATGTCAAACGGCAAGAGCATTTCGTTCTGATATCTTTTCTTCTGCACGCACACACGCATGCAAGGTAGAGTAGTTTGTTAAGACCAGAAGGCACCGCCTTTTCTAGACAAGAGAGATTTGTGCAATGCTAGGTTAGCTTCTCTTTTTGTACCTTGTCTCCATAAAAGCGGTGCCTAGCTTGCTACTTCATCACGGAATATAAGTCTAAAACTTGCCGTACGTGTAAGCTAAGAAAATATTAAATTTAAAAAGGTTAGTATCATTGGACCATATATACCTCTATTAAATAGTATACTATAACTACTCACTTATTTTTTATTATTAAAGTAGGGATATATGATAGAAATATTGTAATAACTACACTTTTGATTACCGCAATAGACCTACATATAGAACAATGTTTCTAAAAAATGAGAACTTATATTGCGGAACAGAGAGAGCACTGCCTTGTGGCCTTTCATTCTTTCTAGCAACTTTTGGGCATGTAAATAAAACCCTAGCTAGTCAGCTTTTGTGTGCTTGTGGCATTGTCTTTTGCTATCTGTGTGCTGGGTCTATCTATGCATCGGTTGCTCTAGTAAAAATTAAGTGTTGTTGTCTAGTCAAACTATGTTAACATTGATCAATAATATCTTTAATTATGAATATCTATATTGATCATATAAAAATAATATAAGTATGTTTTTACAGCCATTGTAATTCGTAAAAAGCGTTCAGTTGTATACGCATAACAGCAGTGGCGGAATCAGACCTCGGGCTACCTAGGTTGTAGCCCAAGGCCTGACAACCAAAGCCAACACAAAATCATAAAAAATTACAAAAAAATAGAGTTAGCCTAAGAATTGACCTAAGAACAGTTGGTTCAATCCGGGGCTTAGGCTTGAACTGGTTCCACCCCTGCATAACAGTGCTCTTAAATGAAGCTGGTCATTGATCAAAGTTACATATTATTGAATATCAACATTTCTAACGACATCTATTTAGGAACTGGACGAGGATTAAGCTTAATATTTTGTTTCTTAAAATTTTGCTTAACCTGAAGTTGCTGATGTGGAGATACCCAATGCTACATGCATGAATGGAGGACGTTACCTAATGTTGCTTAATCTCAATTATTCCCCATTTTGTTTCCTGCCGAAGTATTAAAAAGAGACCAAGCAAAGAGAATACCCAATGCTACATGCATGAATGGAGGTTACCTAATGCTGCTTAACCTCAATTATTCCCCATTTTGTTTCCTGCCGAAGTATTAAAAAGAGACCAAGCAAAGAGAATGCACAATATAAAATTAATGCTATTTTCTTAATCAAGAAGAATAAATAATATAGATATTTGGTACAACAGAAGACATGAATCCGTACACACATACACACACACGTGTAGCTGTGTCGTTGCTTTTTGGAACATGGCCACCAAAAGTATGTTTATCTTACGTAGACGGCATCCCCTTTTTTTTTTTTCTAAAATGCTGGACGTCGACGCTGATCGATGGAGAGAACCTGAGCGATGTCATCACATTCAGACTAATTAAGCTAACAAAAATAAAATAATTCAATTAGTCGCTTTAGATGCATGCATGCGTTAGACGGCAGGATATTTGTAAATCTATTCATGTTTAGGTCACCTTACACGGATCGAGGCGCCGGCGTACTTTGGTCGTCAAATGTGCAACGCGTCACCTGCATGCAAGGTCGCCATTTCATTTTGTTTAAAAGCAGGGATATGTGCATAAAATTAAGCATAGGATTTGAACACTGACAAGAGTGAAACCGTACACTTACAATTCTACCCACTACTACAGAAGAGGCTATACTGGACGGCTACATCACAGACGATTTATACGGAACCGTCTGTGATTAAACTGTCACAGACGGTTTATACTGGCAATCGTCAGTGATATTTTTACAGACGGTTATTAACACGAACGGTCCAAAAACCGTCTGTGATACGAAACTATCACAGACGGTTTTTTATAAACAACCGTCTATGATACTCATCTATCACAGACGGTTAGTAATAAAGACCGTCTGTAATATGAGTTATCACAGACGGCTCGGGAACTGTCTGTGATAACCACCAACTATCATTGACACCTAAACACTGACGGTTCAGGAACCGTCTGTGATGACGGTTCCGAACCGTCTGTGATAGGGCTGTCTGTAACAGTGACCACTCATTGAGAGGTTGTTCTTTCTTTAACAATCCTTATCTATATTATTATGGATGTATTTTAAAACTATTATGGAGTATGATAGCCGGCCGTAGGGTGGTTTTATAGAAAAACCTAGACCTTTATTTTAAAACTATTAGGTTAAGTGTCGGTGTTAGCTTTGAAGATAGAATTATATAACAACAATAATCTATCGTAGATTCTTGGAACAAATGTCAAACGGCAAGAGCATTTCGTTCTGATACCTTTTCCTCTACACGCATGCAAGCATGCATGGCACCGCCTTTTCTAGACAAGAGAGATTTGTGCCATGCTAGGTTAGCTTCTTTTTTGTCCCTCGTTTCCGTGAAAGTGGTGCCTTAGCTTGCTACTCCCTCCCTCTCATAATATATCTAAAGCCTAGCTTGCTACTCTCTCCGTCTTATAATATATCTAGATTCTAGCTACCATACACATAGACTAAAAAGATATTAAATTTTAAAAAAATTAATATCATTAGATCGTATATACCTCCATTAAATGGTATACTACAGCTACTTATTTATATTTTTCAGTATTAAAACAGAGATATACGGTAAAAATATTATAATAACTAAACATTGGATTGCCATAATGGAGCTACATTATAGAACGACGCTTTCTCATAATAATGACTTACATGGATGCCTTGTGGCCTTTCAATCTTTCTTGCAACTTTTGGGCATGTAAAGAAAACCCTAGCTAGTCTGCTAAAGAAAACCCTAGCTAGTCAGCTTTTGTGTGCATGTGGCATTGTCTTTTGGTATGTGCGTGCTGGGTCTGTCTATGTATCGGTTGCTCTGGTAAAAATTAAGTGTCGTTGTCTAGTCAAACTATGTTAACATTGATCAATAATATCTTTAATTATGAATATCTATATTGATCATATAAAAATGATATAAGCATGTTTTTCTCAGAAAATAATTTTTAATATTGTAATATTGTTAGGTTTCAAAGTTATGTTTTACATAGTGTGTAAGTTTCAAACGGCACTTATTTGTGACCAAAGAGATTGCGTGCGCACTACAACCTTGTGGATAATTGGGTGCAACCTAATAAAGCAGCTAGATGGGTAGATTCTTCACCTCGTGCGCCTCTTAGGCCTTGAACACAACTTTAGTCAATTCAAAGTCATGCATGAACAATAATGCACGTGTACACTACTTAACCTCATATCAAAGAGTGACATTAGACTTTACAGCCATTGTGATTCGTAAAAGCAGAGTTGTATATGCATAACAAATAAATTTAAGAATTCTAAGCGACTCCCATAAATTTGTCCATTGAAATGGTTCCCAAAAAGGTGGAACTGTTGAGTTCCCACGATCTTTAACTCAAATGTGCGGCTATAAAAACTTACCGTATGAGTAATTTTAGGGTTCTTACCTTTCCCTTCAGTTCCACTGTTCTTCGAGTTTTCCGTTGACAACCAAGTCATCTCTTTCATCGGATTTCTTTCAAATCCAAACCAACCTCTTAGAGAAAATGGCCAGAATCTCTTCTATTTTGGTGGTATCGGAGATGGATGTTGCAAGATGAAGGTCTTGGTCGCTGCTGAAAACATCACTCAAAGGAAATTTGTGAAGTAGATTGAAGCTGCCGGACGGCATTGGCAGTCAGGGGAAATTGGTCAAATTCCAGTATTTCAAGATTACTGTGAGTGTGGCCTCCGATTACCCGCTCATCCCTTCCTTACACTTGTACTCAAGCACTTTGGAGTGGAGTTGGTGAATCTTGTTCCCAATTCCATCACAATGTTAAGTGTGTTCGTGTACCTGTGTGAGGCTTATCTGGAGATTTCTCTAGATCTAGAGCTCTTCCGATACTACTATGAAATGAGTATATAGTGGGGGATCACCGGGTGCTGTGGTCTAAAGCTCCATAATGGCAAGACGACTCCATAATGGCAAGACGAAGGAATACATCCAGATGTTCACCCGGTCGTCGTGGCTGGGATGAAAGAAGTGGTTATACTGAGAAACAATCAGTGAAGACAAATTTTATTTTGTGGGGAAAGCTACAGAGAAGAATCCTTCATAGGATTCGGATCCCAAGGACCTCACGAGGATAGCCTTACATTCAAGCAATAAACGATTTAATGGATAAGGGGCTTACCAGTTGACATGTGGTGAGGATTTTATCACACGCAGCATTAGCCCCCTAAAGAGACGAGCACATCCTATGTGGAGGTATTCGGGGGCTAAGGATATGATCTGGGAGTACGAGTAAAGTAAATAATAATCAAACCCTAATTTTGAGTCTGCGCTTCTCACGGATTAGTTAAGCAACTCGAAGAGAAATAGAAAAGCTTTGTATCTTTTGTGAAGGAGACTGTTGCGCCTGCAAAACTTATGATCAAAAGGGATGTTGCTCCTCACGGAGTCAAAACTGGTTTCAATCATCAGGAGGGGCAAGAAGCATAAGGAGTAGTAGCACTTGCTCGAGACTTACAACTAGACGTGGTCATAGAAGGCCCCATTTCTCAACGACCAGATGTGGTCATAGAGAAGAAGTCAAAGAAAATCTTTAGGGAAGAATTCTTCCGAATTCAAGATCAAAGCTAAGAAAACAAGGTATGTAATCAAAAGTATAAGAACAACATTTTAGCCTTTTGTATTCTATAATGTTAACGTGCTTCTCTTCCTGTGATTTTAGCTCGGCTCCTACATCTTCTGATGATGCTTCTATCAAGAAGCCCTCTGCCATTCTTCTTGCAGTCACAGAGACGGTATAGAAAATGGTCGAATAATCAACCACCATCCCAGTGGAGGAAGCAGCCGTTGGAGCTGAACCAACTATGACCATGGAAGTGGTCGTAGAAGCAGAAACAAAGGCGGCAGAAGACAAGGTACAAGCATCTGTCTGAGAAGCTGGAGATACCATTGACTGTCGTGCTGGGAAGGAAATCACCGAGGATGTTCCTCCTAATCTCCAAGGAGGAGGAGACTGCCAACACTGAAGAAGAGGAAGAAGAGTACTTCAATTTCTTCTCTGAATTTTTTGGTCGTGCTTCTGTAGTGGGCTCTTCTTCGTATCGATCTCATAACCGAGTTTCTCACCCCCAAGGATATTCCCAATAGGGGGAATGTCTTTGATGATGAATACCTTGAAAAGGTATGATGGAACAAGGTTGAAGAGCTCGACGAACTCAAAGATCCCTAGCGGGTATTTGCCAAGTTTGCTCGAACGAGCATAAATGTAAGCATCTAATACACATCCATTCTTATAGTTGGTTTTTTGGCTTCTCATTATCCTTCTTTATTCAGAGAGCTTTGGAAAATATTTTTTACTATGGGTGAATACCACAGACAACTTATGTTATTACGACAGCGAAAAGCTAAACTCTGCGGTAAGCCAGAGAGATGGTAAGTCACTGTCACATGCAGTGTTTTATGTTTCAACTTCTTGTCCAGTTCTTTATGTCTATCTTTAATCTTTGCAGGTCCAAGAGTGACAAAAAGTCCTTGGCTGATGCACTCGACAACGAGAAAGCTGAGATGCAGAAGCCAAGGCAAGAAAACAAAGTCTTATTGAAAATGCTTCAACAGGCAAATTCTGTAACTGACAGGTTGCAAGATGAAATAAACTATAATTTCTAAACTTAAAACTATTTATATGAATTAATTTTCTTTTCTTTCTCTAACTCTCATTCGTTAGAAAAAAAAAGGTCGAAATGGTAAGCTCCGCACTGAGGTCGAACAAAAAGCCTTAGTGATTGGTGAGCTCACCCTTTTGGCAAAGAAAAAGACCAAAAAATTAGGTTGTGGGAAGACCAATGTAAAAGTGATGCTGCCTTCCATGACCAAGAAGTCAAGAAGTCGAAATAAAGTGACTCCAAGAAGCCTTACCTATGACTAGTTCCATTAAATAGCCTTTTGGGAACTATTTTTCTAACTAGCCTTGCTCTATTTGCAGAGCAAGTAGTTGAAATAAAGTGACTCTAAAAAGCTTCAACTCGTAGCCAGGAGGAGATGAAGTTGATGAAGATCAATCTTCATGACAATGTTTCACTCCTAAACAATTACTCGGTGGGCTTGATGCTGAGGAGGTTACTCCTCCTGAAGACACCATGACTGCCCACACATGTGCAATTGGACAACAATTTGGGGTCTTACAGAAGCTTATAACTACTTTGAAGACTAATTAGGCTGACTCACTAAGAGAGGCAGTCAAAGGTGTAGTGAGCTATGCCTTGGCAAAACTCAAGGCACATAACCAAACTCTCAACCTTCGACCAATCGAGGATGACTTCAACAGTTCTGAAGCAGAAGTAGCTCGTCTGATCGAAGAAGTAGAACGATTAGCTAGAAGGTTGCAGAGGAGATGCAGATTGGGTCTCCTTCATCAGAGTAGCTTGTAATAGAAAACTAGTTGTAGGACCAAAAGGCAATAGAGGGGGTGAATAGTGCTGACTAAAATTTTCCCCCAAGTATTCTAGATCCTTTTTCTCAAATAACTACAAAGTTATTGAGAATCAAATCCAAATCCAAAAACCCAAAACAAATCACTCAAGAACTCAAAATCTTGAAGAACTCAGCTCCCAGAGGCCTAACCTCCAACCAGAGGGTGGTCTGACCTTTCCTAGGCGGTCTGACCGTCAACCAAGGGGCGATTTGACCTTTGTTCTAGCAGTTTGACTACTATGAATAGTAATTTCAGACAAATGAATAGTAAAATCTTGTCATGGGTGTCATCCTCGTCGTCCTCCGTCCCCGATTCCACATTGCTCATATCAATATTCTCAAGAACGACAAGGACCCGATTGACGAACTTCTGGTAGTTGGGCTTTTTGACTTTCGCGTCTCGAGCTTGAGGACACCTATGAAGGTCCTTCTCCTCATTGCCCTTTTGCTTGGGGCACTTGGCCTAAATGTGGTTTGGCTCACCATACTCAAGCAAGTCACCGAACCACCTATTCTCTTATTCCTCACCTTATTGTAGACTCTTATGAATTTTGTGGACAGGAGGATTAAATCTTCCTCAGGTAGCCTCTCTAGCTGCTCTTCACTTAAGGAATGCAAGGCAGGCAAGAAAAATTCAGAAGAGCCAAAATCCACATAACCTGAGGAACTACTCTGAGAAGGGTCCATCACAAGTGCCATCAACTCTATCTTGGGAAGATGCGAGATAAAGTCAATCTCATGTATCTTCAACCTCAGTAGAGCTTATCCATGATAAACTCACTCATGACAGTGTTTCCATTGATGGATGTGATTTTCATCCCCCAAACTTCCACATCAAGAGCGCCCAAATTTAGCATGCATTCTCAGACTCAAAGAAGGTCAGGCCAACAGCACAAAGATCATGAAGGATCTTGTTGAACCTTTCCTACAACTCATCCAAAGATTCACCGAGCTTTTGCTAGATCTTGGAGTATTCTTTCTTGAGTTGGTTTTGTCTCACTTCCATGATCGTGCTAGAGCCCTCATGGTAATCAGAGAGGGTCTTCCATATCTCATGAACGAACTTTAAATGAGCGACTCGCTTAAACTCAAATCAACTAAGCCCTTGAATCAAGAAGTTGCATGCCTTACTATTTGCCTCCACATCGGGAGAAATCACATCGTTATTGGCTAGCAACAATAACGATTCTTGACTTTAAGCCAAATTGCTTGCCCTTGAGCCTCAATGTAGGCATGCATGTGAGACTTCCAATAAAAAAATCAACTCCATCGAAAATGGGCGGCTTGGTTGAATACTTATCTACTGTCATGGCTCCTAAGAGCAGTTAAGATCTATGAGAAGAGTTAACCAAGCTCTGATACTACTTGTAGGAGCGAAAGACAATAGAGGGGAGTGAATGGTACCAACTAAAATCCCCCAAGTATTCTAGATACTTTTTCTCAAATAATTACAGAGTTACTGAGAATCAAATCCAAAACCAAAAATCCAAAACAAATCATTCAAGAACATAAAATCGTGAAGAACTCAGCTCCAGAGGTCTGATCTCCAACCAGAGGGCGGTCTGACCTCTCCTTGGCATCCTAACCACTAACCAAGAGGCAGTCCGACCTCTCTAGGTCTAACAATTATGAATAGTAATTTCAGGCAAATGAACAGTAAAATTAGCATGGTTACGAAACTTCAAACCCTCGTAACTTTTAATTGGATGATCCAAAAGCCGCGAAACTTCGAACATACCATGCTTAAGGTCTCAGGAATCTATTTCATCCATTGGTCACAAAAACCAACGTCAAAGTTCAGCCCTTTTTCAGATTTAAGCAAGGTTCAACCCAAACCAAGCAAAAACATACATCCATGATCAAGACTTACTCATAAATAGAGGATAGCCAAGATGGCTTTGAATATGTTCTAACATATTACAATAAGCAAGAACACCAAAGAAATTACTCTAAAAACCCTCAGATCAAGAAACCAATTGAAAAATTAAAAATATGCAAAAACCGAGTTTCTTGATGAACTTGCTACCAAAGTGTCTAGATAAGTGGAGAATAATTCCCAAAGGTTATCTCCATTTCTTATACGCCCTTGGTACAACAAGATTAAGAAAGGGTGAAAGAAAAGGAAAAACCAACTAAATCAAGAGCAAATCAATTAAAAAATAGATAGCCACAAAGATGATAAAAGATCGATTCTATTGTTATTTGAGGAGAAAAGTTTTACAGCCACTCTACCTTTAAGGACAGAGAGCACACCAAGCACTCAACTCTTAAACCCTAATCCTATCAAGAGAGCACAAGAGAAGTAGGTTGGATAGTTAACCACAAGTCTCCATCCCAACCTCTTAAATAGATGGGCTAGTCAGCCACATCTAACACGTAGTGGATACTATCCACTTAGCATAATGGGGGAACCCATTAACCCCACACATACGGGTTTTAACTCACACATCACACTTTTGCATGTTTTTCAAAGCGCATAAGCACGAATTTGTTAAGTCCTTAAATTTGATCCAACCTGATAAAACTAGCTTCTCCATGACCTAACCGCCTTCCCATGCACCACTCGCATGCCATGGTTTTCCAAAGCCATTTTTGGTATTTTGGTCAAAGTACCAAAACACCCTTCCATGACCCGGTCATTTGCTTCCATTGCAAGCAATCGCCATGCTTACCACGTATAGGTGCACCACTGGCTTGCCACCTGTCAGCAAGTCACTCCCATTTTGGTTCCACCAGACCACGCCTCTCTTGGACCGACCAAGCAATATGGTTCAATCCCCACCATTCGAACTTTCCCGCTTTTCCTGTGCCATGCTTGAGCTCACCATCTCACCTGGCATCCTCAATCATTCTGAGTCTCTCCATGAGCATATCTCCAATCCTCACCGTTGACCACGAATGACTCTAAGCGACCCTACATATCCAAAGACAAAAAAATATTTCTGGGTACAAGTTTTCATAACTTGACTCACATTAGTAGTAACATAGCTCATGCAACTTGTAACAACTGAGAAAAATGACCAAAACCCATTCTGTGATTCAATATCACAAAATAAAAAAATCTGATACAAAATTCCTGTTTAGTCGGTGCGATAGGATGCCAATTCCGGTTAGACCGTTGCCACGAAATGGTCAGACCGATACAATGCCCCGGTCCAACAGCTGGCAGCAAAATGCATGACCGAAGAGCCTGCTCAATGGATGCATTTATGCTGTCCAAGAGAACCTCGTTAATTAATTAATATGACACACACAGGTGCATGGAAAAACTTTCATTACAGCTTGCATGTAGCAGAGGAGACAAAAAGCCATTCTTTAATCCGATTCATGCATGCATGGCCTCAGTAACCATGCATGGCTTAATTAGCAAATTCAAGCAATTAATTAATTAGCAATTAACTCTCCAAAGATCATAATTTGCAATTGTTCATCAAAACAAACTCCAGATTCCTCTCGTTCTTCAATCTCCCCTTGATGAATCTATTGGCAATTTCGTAAAATACATATAGGAGTTGAATTTAGATAAAGAGAGGGAAATTTGCAAATATAGCTTCAAATGGTCAAAAGAAGAATCTCATGAACTGAAAATGACCATTTGAGGCAGGGGTGGATAGAAGCTATGAAAAATCATAACTTTTCACAAAAAGCTTCAAATCCACCAAATCTCACTCTAGATCCATATGAAAGAATACTTATTTTATTTGATTTTGTTCATGGTAAGAAGAGATCAAAAGATCAAGATGAATCACAGTAAATCATTAACGCTCCAATTTAGCGAAATTTTGCACAAAACTCCAAATCATACACTAGATATGTATTTTTCCCAACCTTTCTCGGTCATGGCGAAAAGAGATCAAAAGGTCAAGAAGCATCATAGTAAATCATTAAAGTTCCAATTTAGTGTTATTTTGCACAAAAACTCCAAATCTTGCTCTACATATGCATTTTTTCAATCTTTCTCCCCCTTTGACGGTGGAGTCATCAAGATGTATGGAAAAAGATAGACCAAAAATGAGATGAAATAGCTGCATTTTATTCATTTTTTTAGCATTATGAGCCATGAAAATTATCCAAAGTG
Source organism: Dendrocalamus sinicus (assembly GCA_036346575.1). Lineage (NCBI taxonomy): Eukaryota > Viridiplantae > Streptophyta > Magnoliopsida > Poales > Poaceae > Dendrocalamus > Dendrocalamus sinicus. Next base: position 3,625,323 of record CM070653.1, on the reverse strand, counting down.
ACTATACAAGGATTACACGAAGCTATATTATGTGAAAGAGCTATCTAAATTGTGGCAAACCATATATAGCAAAGCTAAAGTCAAATGAGCAATAATATGAAATTATATAGATTTTTAGTATGTCAAGTTGCTCAAGATTATAGTTTAGCCAAAGGTATTCAAAAATGACCTAAGCTATGTTAATACACTAAATGGAACCAAGAAACTACAATTGAGTCAATTTAGAGTGATACAAGTTCAATGCTAAATCATTTTGTTCAAACAATGGGAATTAAGCAAATTTAACACTTGCTAAAAATCATTTTTTTTGTTTTATCTTAGCAAAGCATGTCCTAAACTAGGAGCCATCCACAACTACCTCCAAAGATTTAACCCTTTTTCACATTTTTTTTCTTAACTATGTGCTAGATCTCAAACCGTGCTAAGACCATCCCGAGCAATATGCTTAAGAGAGTGGTCTAGGTCATCCAAAACTCCCCTTAAGTTCATGTATAGTGCAGTGGCAATATGTCTTATGGGAAAGAATTGGTGAGATTAGTTTTTTCACACAAAAGAGATCATTTTGTATTTCCTTAGCTTAGTTCATGAATAAAGAGCTAACACTAACTTATACGTTAAAAAAGAAGTAGCAAAGCTCAATCTAAACCTCAATTTAAGTTCAAAACTCAACTTAGCCTATTTGACATGGCATGAACCATAAGATGGTCACTAGAGCAAAACTAGTCACAAGATCCAATAAGATATTATTTAATTCAAGTTTTTCATATTTAATAAAACTAGCATGGCAAAATCTAAGCTATACATAGAAGGACATGGTAAATATAACAAATTAGCACAAGACATGGCTAAATGTAAAGCAAGATAACATATCACAAAAGGATAATAGTCAAAGCTCCATGTAAGTGTAAGTGATCCGTCAAAGTACATCATCCACTAGTCGTGAGAATTGTACTAGGGATCCTGAACAAGTTCAGGATTTGTCCATTGGGTGACAAATTTTGCCAAGTTCTATAATTTAATGGCAATTCGAGACACGAAATGGAGGTCAAACTCCCCAAGTTCAATTGACCATTTTGCCATGCATCTTGCCACTTCCCTGTTCTGAAGGACCTCTCCTAAGGAAAACTCAGACGACAAAATAATTTTGTACACCTAAAAATAATGCCTCAGTTTCCTCAAAGACCTCTCCTTAGACCCATGTAAAACTTCGCTTGCGTAGTAAACTGGTCGTTGGACGTTTTCGGGTTCTGTGACCAGTACTGCGCTCACTTCTTGTGGCATGACAGCTAGACATATTAAGAGTGTCTCTTTTAGTTTTGGAGAAACTAGAATAGGAGCACTCATAAGATACCTCTTGATATTCTTGAAGGCATCGTTGGCCTCCTTTGACCACTCGAAACCCGTGTACTTCCTTAGAAGTTTCAAGAAATGGTGTCCTTTTTTCTTCCAGTCGTGCAATGAAATGACTTAAAGCTGTCATGCACCATGTGAGCTTCTGGACTTCTTTATTAGAGGTTGGAGGGTGCATTTGCTCAATGGCCTTTATCTTTTTAGGACTTGCTTCGATACTTCTTGCAGAAACAAAGAATCGGAGCAATTTTCCTAAATAAACTCCAAACACACACTTCTCTGAATTGAGGTTCAAATGGTGTTTTCTAATATTGTCGAATGTTTCTTGCAGGTTGAAAATATGATCATGTTGTTTGGTGATTTTCACAACTAGATCCTCAACATAAGTTTTCAATTTTTGGCCTGTTGAGGTGAAAAAGTCAATTGCATCAAACGTTGAAAAGTAGGACTAGCATTTTTCAAACCAAATGGCATTTTGAAATAACAAAATATCCCAAATGGTGTAATAAACGCAGTCTTCTCTTCATCTTCTAGACACATACTAATCTGATGATAACAAAAGTATGCATCCAGAAAACTTAATACTTCACAACCAGTAGTAGAATCAACCAACTGATCGATACGAGGAAGAGGGAAATCATGTTTTGGACAAGCTTTATTAAGATCAGTATAATCTATACACATACTCCACTTACCATTAGACTTTTTAACCATTACAGGTTTAGGCAACCACTCTGAGTAGTTGACTTCTCTCATAAAACCTACTTTTAGTAGCTTGTCCAATTATGACCTAATGGCATCCCACCGATCAGATGCAAATCTATGTAACTTTTGTTTTACGAGTTTCTTGTCAGGCCATAAAGCTAGCATGTGCTCGATCACCTCCTTGGGGACTCCAGGCATGTCGGATGGTTGCCACACGAAGACATCTGCATTAGCCCAGAGGAAGATGATCAGGGTGTCTTCCTACGTGGAGTCGAAAGTAACCCTAATGCGAACGGTCTTTGAAGTCTCCTCTAGATCCAATGAAACTTCTTTGATTTGGTCATTCAGCTTTGGTGCTGCTTTAGGCTTCGACTGCTTGGTCGAAGGCTACGCCTTACATGCTTCTCAATTTGGTAACTGGCCTACCATTTCAAGGGATTTGTGGTCGCATGTAAGCGTTATCTTTTTGTCACAGCGAATTGTGATTACTACTTTGGGACTTGGCATCTTAAAACATTGATACCCATATTGAGCAATAATTAAGAATCATGCCAAAGTTGGTCATCCGAGTATAGCATTATATGCCATGTCGAAATCGACCATGCCAAAAGAGATTTTTTTTTCTATCATGAAATTGCCTGGAGAGCCAAATGTTACAGGGTGAGAAAATGGCCAATTGGCTTGGCTAAAGATCCCGGTACGATCCCATGGAATGAGTATCATACATGTTTTATTCTGGTCCGAGGAACTTGCATCTCGTCTAGCGCACTCATGAATAAAATATTTAACAAACTACCACCATCAATTAATACTCAATTTACTCGACAGTTATTGATGGTGGACTCAACCACATTCGAAAATCGATCTAGTCGAGTTGAAGGGATCAGATTGTCACTTTTCTCAAAGGAGATGGTAACTTCTGACCACTATGGAAATTTATGAACAAGAGGAGGGTCAACGGAGTTTGCCTCTCGTTCGACAGCTTTAAACTGTCACTTTGACTCGTATGCCGAAAATCCTTCGTAGATATGCTCAATGGTGTGCTTTGAATCTTGGAATGGCGTCCCCTCCTCTTCGTCCGACTGCTTTCGACCACTTGTTTGCCCTAACTCGTCGAGTGTAGGAAGTGGTCCTTTACCAAAGTAGTAGTCCTCGAGTTTTCATTGGAAAACATGGCAATTATGAAGGTTATGTCATTTCTTTTTATGGAGAAGACATCACCTAGAGTTGTCATCATTCCGTACAGGGAATTTGCCCTTGCCTCAGTTGGAGAATAGTTTTGAGCTTCGTGGCTACTTATCACTTACGGCCAAGACTTCTTGGAACTGTTGGCTTGAGCCTTTTGGCCTTTGGCTTTGTTCTTGGATTTCTTGACCTTCTTCTACTTCTTAATGCTGTTGTTGCCTGCTTCTTGAGGATTTTTATTGTCTCGATCAATGGTTTTGTTCCACACGACTGCTTCAATAGCAGTTGCATATTGATCGGCCATCTTGAAGAGTTCAACAATAGTAGCCGGAGGGTGATTGGCCATCTCGAAGAGTTTAGCAACAGTAGCCGGAGGGTTCAAAGCGATGTCTTTGGTATGGAATTACGAACCTGACTAAAACATCTAATGAATTGATATAAGGTCTCGTGGTCATTCTGCTTCATCCTGTGTAGGTCGTCCTCCTTCCTAAGGCGATTGTAAGTGCCCTAGAAATTGGCTAGTAGGAGGTCACAAACGTGTTGCCATGAATTGATCAACTCTAGTTGTTGATTTAACAACCACGATCGAGCAGACCTCTTGAGCATAGTTGGAAGGTAATTCGCCATGACATGCTCTCCTCCTGCTGCTGCTTGAACAGAGCTCGTGTAAATTTGGAGGAATTCGATAGGGTTTTAAGACCCGTCGAACCTCTCCATGTTTATTGGTCGAAACCATGATGGCCAGTGAACTGCTCTGAGGTTAGGCATAAATTCCCGACATCCGGTAATAAGATCATGATGCCTCCTTTGTGGAAAGGAGTGATTAGCATATCTAGGTAATCATACTCAATGATGCCCGACAGTTGATGGCCCCAACTTGTGATAAGTCTCGGCCCTACAGGGGTAATACTCCTCGTATTCCATCTATCGCTGTAGATTTCTCACTCAAAGTGGTGAACAATCACCTCCTCTAAAGGTTTGCCAATCATGGGATGTCTGAAGAACTCTTCTCCAACTGGAGTTATGGTTCGGAGACTGATGTGACCTGTCATCATGTTGATTTGCACGAGGTGAGTTATTCGAACTAGTGCTTGTCGTGGTCATACCTGTTCGACTCCCAGAATTGTATCGCGTGATCCCCTCGGCTAAATGGTCATAACCTAGCACTCATCCTAGTTCTTGAGTTGGGTTTTTGAGCAAGTCATTTATACGTTGAAACTCTTAAGCCTCCTCGGATTGATAAAGGGTGCGCCCAGGAAAGACCTCTGGGTTGCCAACCTTCTCCAGATAATCTCAGGATCTTCTACGTTTGAGGTTGCCTGAGTCCGCCTTAATGGAGCGTGATTATTTCGAGACTTTCTCCATGCTCATTAGAGTATTGACCTCGTCCATCGCCAGTGGCCTCCTCGCCATCATCATGAGAGGTCGTAGTGTGTGAGTGGCTGAGAGCATCCTCAATCCTTCTTCTAGGAGAGTCAGCAATATCTACAGGGAGAGGAAGACCTCCTGGGTATTATCTCCACTTGCATTGAATACCTCTTGGCTTGAGGAGTAGTCAAATGACAATGCCTCATGATCTAGAGTAAGCCCCTCCAAGAAGGGGAACTCTGGGTTATAACTATCTTCGATCGGAGTTGAACCCTACAGAAGTATGGACGAACCCATAGGGAGCCCACCCACATTCTTTGCGGGGACTACCGAAGGGTGATACCACCAGATATCGATGGAGCCCCAGACTGGCTAAACTAGACTGGACGGCCATTAAGGGACTCGAACATTTAGATATGAATCCCTCAACATGTTTCAGATCTGCCTTAGTGCAGTCCTATTTATGGTCAGATTGCCTCTTGCTCTCTAGGGAACCAAGTTCCTCCATTGAGCATAATGTTTGGGGGATAAGAATCCCTCCTCAATCTTATCCATGGTATGGTCTCTGGGATACAGTGAAGGATATTTGGAGGCTGCATTTTGATCGGATGAAAGAATACTTTACTCATAGTCATAGCAAGCATCTATGTCGAGGTCCGCGTATTTAGCCAGGTCAAACCAATTCTCCTCATTCCATTCTCCTGTCATGAGGACATCATAAAAAGGAGAATTTGTCAACGAGGAATTACTGGAGTTTGGAGTATTCCCATAGACGGCACCAATTGTCGTTATTTTAATACCGATCTTACGTATGATTATTTGAATTCAGGGGATCTCTTAAAAGACCTGTGACTAAATAGAGAAAGACACATGAATTTTAGATAAGTTTGGAGAGAATAACAACCCTACTGTTGTATTGCTATATTGAGTGTATTGATTACAAACAAGAGAAAGAGTAATGCTGGATGTCTTGCGCTCCTCTCTCCTGGTGCGTGCGTTACTTGTCCCATCTTCCTTCGACTTCAACCATGATATAGCGTACGAAGAGGTGGCGTTTTGCTCCATGATAAGAGGCGTCTTGACATATTAGACGATAATTACCTAACAGAGGTTATTGTTAGTGACGTGATACCCCCTCGCCACTAGGCGGTTATCGCTAAAGGCAGAAAGAAGTTACTAGCGGTTATTACAGAGAACAACTGCATACGTTAACTGCCTTGTCAGACAGACCCGCAGTGTAGTAAGTTATCGTAGGTAAGCTAGTCGAAGTCAGGCTAGTCATAGAAAAGTTCATGACCACAAGGTGGTCACAAAATAGCTTACAATTATGTCATGTTCGTAGAAAGACTTACGATCATGAAGCGGTCATGGAAAGGCTCACGATCATAGAGCAATCGTGGAAAGGCTCACGACCATGGTTAGGTCTCTCCCTTACGAATATAAGGGGTATACTTAAGGAGTATAATAACGCAATAATAATATTTATAGATACAATAATATTATTTATAGATAAATAATAAATTGATGATTTATTAAATCCTCATTAGTGCTCTTAAACAAAGCTAGTCATTGACCAAAGTTACATGTTATTGAATATCAACATTTCAAATGACATCTATTTAGGAACTGGATGAGGACTAAGCTTAAAATTTTACTTTACCTGAAGTTGCTGATGTGGAGATGCCCAGTGCTACATGCATGAATTGAGGTTACCTAATGTTGCTTAATCTCAATTATTCCCCATTTTTTTCCTGCCCAAGTGTTAAAAACAAACCAAGCAAAGAGAATGCACAATATAAAATTAACACTATTTTCTTAATCAAGAATAATAAATAATATATAGAGTTGGTAGAACAGAAGGCATGAATCCACACACACGCACGCACGCGCACACACAAACACAGATATATATATATATATATATATATATATATATATATATATATATATATATATATATATATATATATATATATATATATATATATATATATATAGGAAAATTACGTAAGGCACCATGGTGCCTAGGCACCACATCCGATACACGTGTATGATTGATAATTTTTTTGAGTTTGGGTATGAAAATGTTTTATACCCTTAATATATTTATGGTAAGTAAGTTTTGAACTCAGTTCAAACTAGTTTGAACTACTTTTGAATTCAATGCGACTACAGTGAGTATATACCATAAAAATAGTTCAAACTAATTAAACTGAAGTTGAATTTAATTTTTTTCGGAGTTTGACATCTCAAATATACTTTTTTATGGGTATATGAAGATACCCACATCAAACGTTATGAATCTCAAAGCAAATCAACGGGTATTGATATGGGTGCCTAGGCACCATGGTGCATGAAACACTCATCCTATATATATATATATATATATATATATATATATATATATATATATATATATATATATATATATATATATATATATATATATATATATATATATATATATATATATATATATTTATACTACTTAAAAGAGGAGTTGGTGGTGGTACGTTCTTCCCCCGACCGCCCCTCTTTACATAAAAAAACATTTCGGCTAGGCCCATCTGTTCATCTCTCTTTCGCATACAGCCTCCTTCCCTCCCCACCCCGTGCCACCATCGCCTCCTCCTCCCCACCCCGCATCCCTTTCGTCGCCGTCTCCCCCAACTCTAACATCTCCTTCAACCCATCCCTAATCCCCCCTCGCTCTACATGCTTCTCCTACTCGCAATGCCGCCCCGCCTTCGCACCCATAGCCGATGATGACACCGCCTCCTCCCATCCCCTCCCCCCGCCCCTTCCACCCTTTTCAGCATCATCGGTGAGGACTTCAACGTCAGCGCCAATGACACCAACCTGACCTGACCACCGACGAGGCCGCACGGTAGAAGCCGAGCGACGTGGGTGATTGTGGCGAGAACAGGGTCCAGATTGGTCTACCCTAAGAGCATGAGGGAGTACATACCATGCCGCGACAACGAGGGGATCAGGTGGCTACCCTCGATGGAGTGTGGAGAGCGGTTTGAGCGGCACTGCCCTACCAAGGATAAGGCTCTGAGCTGCCTTGTCCCGGTGCCCAAGGGGTATAAGGCGCCCATTACCTGACCTCAGAGCAGAGATAAGGTGAGCATTGTTGTTCACTCTTGCCATCTTGATAGTGATTTGTATGCAGTGCTTCAATGTAATGTCTCTAGAATACTAAGAGTGACTTGCATTGAGTACAATCTATAAGCTAAGCGAAAATTGAGTAATAACCTTTGGATTTTATGGCCGTGGAACATGTTTTTTTTATTGGATTTTGTGGGTTTCTACTAGCATCCTCACCTCACACTGGATTTGTTGTTTTACTTACTAAGAAACTGATCATTTGATTCTGGCAACAATGTGAAAGTTTTAGTTGAAATGAACTAGAGCATGATTTAATCAACAGTTGATGTCCTGCAAAATCATGTTAAACCAACTAATTTGGCTTAATTTTCAGAAAACACTATTTTCAAGTATAGGATTTTCTACAATATATTTTGACGAATTACAGGTGTGATTTAGCAGTGTACCTCATACACACTGCCGTATAAATTGGACCCATGATGGTGAGCACTGATTATGATGTAAAATTCTACTTTATTTCTTTTCATAATTATGCACTTGAACAACACGAATATTTTTTGTTGCTTTCAATAGTTAGTTGGCCTTAGTGTTGTATTTGAGCAGTCAAGCAGAATGCTTACTTAGGCCTATATAGGATGTATATTTTTATTCAAAACATGAAAGAAAGTTCATTATTGTTAAACACTTAAAAATTATGTTCGAGATGTACAAAGGGAATTATATTTTTTTTACTCAAACAATACAAAGAAAGTGTTTTTGTTGATCACCTAAAGAATGTTTCCTGATCCAGTATATCCTTTTCAATTAAACTCAATCGCAAGGGATAGGGGGGACCATAGGGCGTCGTGGCACCGGTCTCAGTCTAGGTCACGTCACCTTCTCGCCGGATTGGCAAGAAACATTCTTTGTCCCTTTTGTTTGCTCTTTGAATTATGTGTGAGTGGGTCAAGGTCCAGGCATGATGCAACTATTGCCTGGCTCTTACAGGACATGATGTTTGATGGGTGCACTGCAAGCGTGAAGTGGATCTTGGAGAGCCAAATATACATCTTTCTTTCTTACTTACGCTTCTTTACTATCATAATTTTACTTAATTTCTCTGGTTGCAGCATTATGTTTGACCAAACCAATGACCACAAATGCACAATGAACAGAAGTACAGTTGATCATTTTTTGTTTAGCATGAAACATATCCAGCACATATAACTTCTCTTAAGATGAAAACTGGGAAGGAGATGAAAATGAAGCAAAAAATAGAAACTGCTCTTCTTTTTCTAAATTTTGTGTAGAATAGATCATTGCATTGTGTTTTATGTCCCATGGGTTTAAGGAGGGTGTGTCTGGAACTTTGGATTGAAGCAGCAAAGCAGGATACCTAAATGAGTTACCTCTAGTTACCTAAAGCTCATCAATGAATTGCTCTTTGCACTATGCATTAAAACACAATGCAATGATCTATTCTACACAAAATTTAGAAAAAGAAGAGCAGTTTCCTATTTTTGCTTCATTTTCATCTCCTTCTCAGTTTTCATCTTAACAAAAGTTATATGTGTTGGATATGTCTCATGCAAAACAAAAGACAATTAACTGTACTTCTGTTCATTATGCATTTGTGGTGATTTGTTTGGTCAAACATAGTTTTGCAACAAGAGAAAGTAAACAAAATTATGATAGTAAAGAAGCGTAAGAAAGAAAGAAAGATGTATACTTGGCTCACCAAGATCCACTTCACACTCACATCGCACCCATCACACATCATGCCCTATAAGAGCCAGACAATAGTTGCATCATGCCTGGACCCTGACCCTCTCACACATAATACGAAGAGAAAACAAAAGAGAGAAAGAATGTTTCTTGCCACTCTGATGAGAAGGTGACATGACCTAGACTGAGACCGGTGCCGCGATGCCCTGCGGTCCCCCCATCCCTTGCGATTGAGTTTAATTGAAAAGGATGGATCAGGAAACATTCTTTAGGTGATCAACAAAAACACTTTCTTTATATTGTTTGAGTAAAAAATATAATTCCCTCTGTACATCTAGAAAATAATTTTTAAGTGTTTAACAATAATGAACTTTCTTTCATTGTTTGAATACAAATATACATCCTATATAGACCTAAGTAAGCATTCTGACTGCTCAAATACAGTACAAAGGCCAATGAACTATTGAAAGCAACAAAAAAATGTTGGTGTTGTTCAAGTGCATAATTAAGAAAAGAAATAAAGTAGAACTTTATGTCATAATGAGTGCTCACCATCGTGGGTCCAATTTATTCTACAGCATGAACAGTGGATAATGTCAAATGCTTGACTGGGATATAATAATCAATGTGTTGCAAATGTTGCTGCCATTGCAGGCACACCACACTCAAGACCAAACTATATCTGATTCTCATGAACATGTTTGGGAGCTATGGATAATGTCAACACATCATGTGAAAGTAAGTATGCACCAAAACTTGCCACTTTGTAGCCAACATCTAGGACAACTCTAGTATGAGAACCAAATGCAATACCTAGTACCATCGGAATGAATGGAGAGAAATAGGTGACTCTATTGAGAGTCAGTGTTACGATAAAATTTATAGCAATTTAAAGTATAATCAAGGAAAACCTAAGAAATTTGATGAAGGTATTGATTTGATCCATGTATGAATTGGGTTCCTCCTCTAGGAAATCTAAATTTATCTTTAGCCTTGGTAATCCAATTATGTCCTCCTTTGTCATCAACCAACCGTGCATGAGGTACATTGCTAAATCACACCTGCAATTCATCAAAATATATTGTAGAAAATATTATACTTGAAAAGTGTTTTCTGAAAATTAAGCCAAATCAGTGGGTTTAACGTGATTTTGCAAGACATCAAATGCTGATTAAATCATGCTCTAGTTCATTTGAACTAAACCTTTCACGTTGCTAGCAGAATCAGATGATAAGTCTCTTAGTAAGTATAACAACAAATCCAGTGTGAGATGAGGATGCTGGCAGAAACCCACAAAATCCAATAAAAAAACTATGTTCCATGACCATAAAATCCAAAGGTTATTAATTAATTTTCGCATAGCCTATAGATTATACTCGATGCAGGTCGCTCTTAGTATTCTAGAGACATTACATTGAAGCATTGCATACACATCACTATCAAAATGGCAAGAGTGAACACCAATGCTCACATACAATCACTATCAAAATGGCAAGAGTGAACACCAATGCTCACCTCGTCTCTTCTTCGAGGCCAAAGAATAGGTGCCTTATACCCCATGGGTGCCGGGATGAGGCAGCTCAGAGCCTTATCCTTGGTAGGGTAGTGCCGCTCGAACCACTCTCCACGCTCCATCGAGGGCAGCCGCCTGATCCCCTCCTCATTGTCGAGGCACGGTATGTACTTCCTCATGCTCTTGGGGCAGACCAGGAACCTCCTAATCCAAACCCTGTTCCCACCGCCGTTGCCTAGCTCCTATGGGTGCCCGCATTGGTGGCCAGATTGGTGTCGTTGATGCCACCGCCGACATCAAAGTCATCGCGCATCGTGTTGTCCTCACCGATGATGTCGAAGAGGGTGGGAGGGGCGGGGGAAGAGGAAGGGAAGATGTGGTGTTGGCGTTGGCTATGGGAGCGAAGGCAAGGCGAGGTATTGGGAGTAGGAGAAGTAGGCAGAGCAGCGGGGTGGGGATTAGGAATGGGTCAAAGGAGATGTTAGAGTTGGGGGAGACGGCGACGGAAGGGGCACGCTGTGGAGAGGAGGAGGAGGTGGCAATGTGGGTGGGGAGGAGAAGATCGGTGGGCGGAACGAAGTGGGGGAGGAGGCAGTGGCGCGGGGTAGAGAGGGAAGGAGGAGGCTGCGTGCGAAAGAGAGATGAATGGACGGGCCCAGCCGAAGTGGAGAAAGGAAAGAACGTCCCATCCCAACTCCTCTTTTCAAGTAGTATATTATATATATAACTACTATTTAGTAGCTACATGTAGAATAAGCGTGCTGCCCCGTTCCATCGACCCGATCCTACCAGATCACCAGACAAACATGCATGCATTGAGAGGAGAGAGAAACATGCATGTCAATAGCAAATAACTTGTAAGAAAAGTTACTGCCGTGTGTGAGTGAAGTTACTGCTAATATGCATGCATTGAGAGGAGAGAGAAACATGCATAACAATAGCAAATAACTTGTATAAAAAGTTACTAATGTGTATGAGTGATGTTAGTGCCAAACACATGTAGAGTTAATGTCAGTTGTAACACTATAAAACTGGCTGTAACTCTACATGTATTTGACAACAACTTCACTCAAGCACGACTATAACTTTATATATCCATACTTCGTAGTCACTTTACACAAAGTTACTTGTTATTAACAACAAAGTTATTTTTGAGTGGTAGTAAAAATAACACGAATTTCACAGCGTCCAAATATATTCAACATGAATATTGTTTTGTTAAGCTCGTGATTTAGAACATAATGGTACAAACGGATCGCAAATCAGACTTTTGGTGAAAGAGTTATTTTATTTTTTAGGTTATAAACAAGATAAAAATCATAAGTTTATTCATTTCTCTCTCCTGCTGCATTCATGCATGTGTCAGACCGTAACCACCCACCGAGCTATTTCTTTAGGGATTTAGTGGTGTTGGTAGTTATGAAAATGTTACTATCTCCTGAATGTAAAGTTATCATTTATAATTCCTTAAGTTACTTATATTTGCAAAGTTACTATCTCATGCACAAAAAGTTATTATCGATAATTCATGAAGTTACACACCAACCGAGTTACGCACGAACCACACCAGGAAGCTAGGACGTGGCTGTGGACTTTTTAGTATATTTGGCATTGTTTGGTACTGTATTTATAAAATGGCTGTATGTCTAGCGTATTGACAAAAATGGTGTTTTTGCCATCCGATGGTTGGGCGGCAACGCCCGTGGGTTAACGCGTAGCCATTGCCGTCCCTGGTCAAACAACAGGAAACCTGTGTCCCTTGGCCGGACGACAGGCAGCCTACCATCCCACCACCAGATGGCAAGGGCCTATCATCCCGTGGCAAAGTGACGGATAATTAAGCTGGCTGATTAGTCAGCTTAATTACTTACCGTAATTTATTTTGTCACTTACTATTTTTTTGAATTTTTAAATATAGCAAATTGGCTCAAAAAATTACAAAATTTTATGTTCAGCCTTCTGACACAACAAACTTAGCTATGTAATTTTTTGGTAATTTTATCTACTGTTAATATTGCTCAAAAATGTGTACAATTTTGATATTTGTAGGAGTTGTTACATATAGCAAACCAATTTTGTGGCAAGCATCCCGACATATTTGCCACATTAATTCATGTTAATTTAATCATGAAATTAATGATACTTAGGCATCTTTTGTAGTGTCTGACTTCTATCCTTCGCACATATATCGACCTGTTACTCTTATCTTTTCTTTTCCGTTGTGTCCTTCACACAATTATCACTCTATCTGTGTCGTCTCCTCTCGCACACTCCCTCTTCCACACCAATATCATTATGTCCATGCCATCCTCCTCGCCACTCCCTCGCCTGTATATTTGTTAGTGTTACCATGTCATCCCCCTCGCCTGAAGTGTTACTCATCGATAAGGAATCCTTAATTTGCGGGGTGAGTATATTGGGTTTCCTTTTCGCTCAGTCATAAATACAAACCTCTCGTAATTCATCATCACATATCTCAGTTGCTCATCGCAGAAGCTCATTCTCGCGGTCGTCGCTCAAAATTAAGAGTGTATAGCTCATTATTTTGATAAGCTAGTGCATAGCTCGTTAAGGACACGATAGGAGGATACGACAGTACTGATTGCTTCTCCTGAAAGGTATTGCTACATGCTCCTACAGATGTGGAGTTAGGAGTACTTTCCTAGCAGGCGTCCGACCATCGTGACACTAATGCACCTGTTCAGCGAGTTCACCAACCTGATAGATGGGCCCACTATAGGCTTCCGGTGGATTGGTGCCCATCTGCGCTGGGCTAAGGGCAAACAGTCGAGGTGCTACTTGTTGTGGCACAACGAGTTCGAGTCGTTGCACGATAGCGATGTCATTTGGGGTCCATAAACTGTAGGCTTCATGGAGCGTGTATCACCATACGGGCTGTCCCTGTAATGCCTACGGGACATGGTGCTATGGGCAACGACATACCATCTAGTGTTCTCGTATATGGTGGAGGCTTACGCACTGCAGCGTGTAATGTGATAGTTCAGTTTCCACTAGGTCATGCCCCCCGGACGGTAGGTTCCTACCATGAATTGTACACTGGTGAGTTAAACTCTATCTGAGTAATATTTACATTGTATGTCTTGCTCCGTAACATCAAGGATTATGGAAATACGGGCAATTGAGGGCTAGTCGGCATGTACGGACTAGCGACCAATGCAGCATGAGTGGATGACGGTATGGACGGACATGTGAAAGATCAAGCTCCATTAAATTGGTTTTGGTGATAATGGTAAATACATTTATGAGGCTTTGGTGATACTGACAAATGGATTTATGAGACTAACCTTGTTGTTGATAATAATATTACTTAGTCTCATTTGGATGAAAAGGTGAAATCATTGAGATATGCATTCGATATCTTTTCTACAATCATGTTGCATTTCTCACATCCAAATATATGATTAAATGACAAATCTATATGAGAGACTAACATGCTTGTTTGAGTATACTATTGCTTAGTCTCATTTGGATAAAAAAAATCATAAGAGGTATGTATTGAAAATCACATTCTCATATATTATTAGTGCATTCCTTGGATTCAAAATATAGATTGAACTCCACAAATAGTCTAAATTGAATATATGCATATGTCTTCATTATACACACTTGTATGCACACACTTAGGGGGAGCTCTCTCTATGTTTTGGGATTTCATAAGCATTGATCCATGTTTCCTTTAATTTGCATATTTAGGATCTTTACATTGAAATACATTCTTGAGTATATATAGTTTGTGTAGTTTATATATATTCATGTGCAATCGGGTTGTCATTTAACCTCTCCATTATGTGTTAATGGTTGAATGATTAATAAAAATTGGATAAGTAAGCTTTGTTTAAAAAGCCTATCTTAGAGTATACATTTGTTGTGTACATGTTGTATACTCAAAAATCAATATTTATCTCATTGCTTGTTGAGATTGTCATGAATTACCAAAAAGGGAAGATTGTAGAATCTAGTCCCTCTATTATGAGTTAATAGTGAAGTTTGGTAATTGATGGCAATTGTTTTGTGGACTAACATTTTTTTCATAAGTTGGATGAATAGGTTAGGTACCACAAATGAGGATGACTTGGGATGATTTCATGTGTTGAAGATCATCAAGTCTAGATGGAAGATGGTTTCATGTATTGAAAGCGATTAAGGGAAAGATGCATTATGAGTTGATGCATGTTCAAGAAGAGATGATCATGTATTGATCATCAAATTAAGTGAAGACCATCATGTGTTGATGGAGTTGAAGAAAAGGATGCATCATGAGTTGATGCATATCAAGACGATGACCTAAGGCAAATGTATGACTAGCTAGAGCTAAGAATGTGTTCCTAGTTTTTTACCGATCTTGGTATTTGGTTGGAAGACCAGATTGCCAGTATAGGTTGTCATATTATTAAGAGGGATCATGTCTAGTAGTTTGAGTCTCATCATGTGTTAATGGCTCAACCTCACTTGCTCTAGCTCTCTTAGCATGATGCTTGTATTTGCAAATAGTTGAACCTCATGTGTTGAATCTTTGTAACATGGGACTATACATAGCAAATGTGTTTTGGAAGTGTTTGAAGTCCATGTTCCCTACTCGTTATTGTATGAGGCTTATAGTTGCAAATATGTTTTGCAAATGATTGAAACCCATATATAATCCTTGTAGCATGTGACTTAGGTTTGCTAATGTGTTTTGCAAATATGAGGAGTCCATGTACCTATTCTTTGTGCCATGACTTCAAAAGTGTGTAAATGTGTTTTGCAACTTGTTGGAAATCATGTTTGATCCTTGTGTGCATGATACTATAGGTTGCAAATGTGTTTTGCAAAATCTGCTAAGATATCTGCACCTGTCAGGAAAATTGGAACTACCGCTGTGTGTGTAGCGATACTACCGGAGGTCGGAAGTACCGGCTCTGTGTGAGCGGTACTACTGGACATCGGAAGTACCAGTATGTGTTGCGCGGTACTACCAGATGCGAGTGGTTTGAGTGGCTCTGCGTGAGTGGCCCATCCAGCCGTCGAAAGTACCGGCTCTGTGTGAGCGGTACTACCGGAAGGCGGAAGTACCGACATGTGTTACGCGGTACTACCGGAAGGCGGAAGTACCGGCATGTGTTGCGCGGTACTACCGGACGTCAAAAGCTCCGGATTTTCCTATGGAACATTTTTTTTCCAGAGAGCGCCAACTTCTGGCCTCGACTCAAATGGAAGTACCGCGCTGACTTTGCGGAACTTCCGAACATTGAAACTACCGGATTTATAACGGCGATAGTTCCGCGCCGACTTCCAACGGTTAGTTCAGAAGCTCTGAAATAGTCATTACTGTTGTGTCAGAATAGGTGTGAAAGTACCAGCCTTTATACTGCGGTACTTCTACTCGCCTTGATTTTTCAGGGATTTGGCTCCAACAGCTAGTTTTTTGGTGTAGCGTATAAATACCCCCTTGTGGCTGGTTGGAGTGAATGTTGTTGAACTCATTTCTATTCTCTTGAGCTAGTGTGAGGCTTTCCACTCAATTGTGCATGTGTTGCACTTTATGAGAAGGGAGAAGAGATCTAGATTGCATGTGTTGCATCTAGAGTGGACTTAGTGTCCATTTGAGCTTGTGCATTCGTTGCACGTAGTGAGAGTCAAGCAAGGGGCTTGATTTGTTACTCAGTTTGATGACTCCAAGACGGCGTTGGAGGCGTCGTACACAGTGATCTTCTCAAAGAATGCCGTGAGAAGACCCGGCAAAGTTGTGAAGGTTGGAGCTCACCTACTCGAAGCGGGAAAGAGTTACCACTAGTGGATTTGAGGTGAAAGGCTTAATTCATGGAACCAGTCAAATTAGTTTGGGCTTACCTCAACGTAGACTAGGGGAGACCAGCAAGTCTCCGAACACCAGGGTAAAAAGAGATCATGTCCTTTGTGGTTTATTTTCTTGTGCTCAATTTATATTCAAGCAATTTACATTCATAGAATTAAATTGATTGCTTGTCTTTCTAGAAGTGCAAACCTTGACCTAGCCTATAATTGTTGGTGCACTTAGGTGAACTTAATTGATATAGGCGTTGTTTGTGCTAAATCAAATTGAATTAAGCTTCCACACTTGTTTATTTAGTTTAGACAAATAGAGAAGGTCTTGAATTGTTATTAATAATTAGAAGAATTTTCAGACTGCCTATTCACCCCCCCCCTAGTCGCCCTCCCCGATCTTACAACAGGACACACCTAGATGTCATCATAGAGCAGCGTCGGTATGAGGTCTAGACGTACGACGAGTACCTCGAGTGGTACGTACCCCGGTTGCACAGCAGACTCACCGTTCGTCCACCAGATTTCCCCAAGCAGATCACACACGACGACAGTCTACAATGCTTGATTAGTCGCCACAACGCTTCGTGGCGGCATAACATCCTAAGACAGTTGCAATTTCTGAGAGATTCATTTATGGAATTCATACTGATCATTACTGAAGCTGTTTCATATGTCACTTCAGTTGGAGCCATCGCAACACACCGTAAGCACGTCGAAGACCACCCTCACCAGTCCAAACACACCACCGGCCGTGCAAAATACTTTGAAGCACATCATAAAGTAGGCCAAAAAATAGTGCACAATCTAAGCTATGGCTGTTTGACGAATCATGTTGCGTGCACATCGGCACCCAGAGAGGGCACCATGCTCACCCGCTAGGTCATTGCGACCTAGCGAGTCCAGCCGGCCATCGCAATTGACCGAGTTTACTCGGCATCGTAGTACTAGCCACCGATCATCCATGGGTTGTATTGATGAGGAGGTAACTTACGTACAAACCTATGTTTTGTTTTCCTGTTAAGCCTTACGTTCCACTAACATCATAGTTTTCTCTCGCCGTAAGTCCACCGTTGAGATGCATCACTTTTGACGTCTGCACCACCTACATAGACTACCACTCCCCGTCGTTCATCTTCGCTGCACATCCGAGAGATACGAGATTCGCATTATACATTCGAAATATTTATTATGACTAACATTATTTCATCTTGCCGCCTCCAATTCAACATGGGGGTAACATCGAGTCCACTGATGATGATACGGACCTCCCAGATGCTTCCAGAGAGCGATACACAACGCTAGGGTTTGCAGCATACGTAGGGCAGAGCTCAGCGTTCACACCATACGTGAGGTTTGGAGACTTCGATGGATAGAGCTCCTCCGGCTTCGCTACCACGTCATACAGTTAAGGTGAGAGCTCCTTCGTACCACGAGAGGGATTTTTAGAGTCCTTCATTCACGACATTATTGTTGTGGCTTGCAGTTCAACATGTCTCAGCTAGAGGACATCGACCCTTAACGGACCCAACCTTCTATACCTGAGCCTACTAGACCACTGCCAGCCACTAAGCAAATGGAACAGTCTCCATACCTCCTCCGAACCAAGACGCAACCTCTAGACCGGCTGACGTACCCCACGGGACATGCTCGTGCTCAACGAAAGATAAGGCCACGCACGGGGAGGCAGACACGGCGAGGACATAACAGTGACTCAGATGGGTAAGCCATATCGCATCATGTGTGATGCATTTTTTGTACTATTACATGTACTTCTACAAATATTTATAATGTATGAACTGTAAAAGATGCATGAGCATCAGTAATTTCACAATTAAATTAACATGAATTAACGTAAAAAAAATTTAGATCACATAAAATTTTCAAAAAAATACACAATTATTATAACTATGTCAAGAGGCTTTTCACAAAATTTTGTAATTTTTCGGAGCTCGTTTGCTATATGTAACAACTCCTACAAGTATCAAAATCTTACGAATTTTTGAGCAACATTCACAATGAATAAAATTACCAAAAAAATTACACAACTAAGTACGTTGTGTTAGGAGGCTGCACATAAAATTCCGTAATTTTTTGAGCTCATTTACTATATTTAAAAATTTTAAAAAAATAGTAAACAAAAAAATAAATTAGGACATGTAATTAAGCCGGCTTAATCATCTGCCGTCCAGCCACGATACGGCAACGGCTACACATCAGCCTACGGGCGTTGCCACCCGGCCACCGGATGGCAAAAATGCTATTTTTGTCAATACACTAGATATACAGCTATTTTGTAAATATAGTATTAAATATGCTAAAAATTCTGTGGACATATCCATGTATATATATACACATACGTGTAGCTGTGTCGTCGCTTTCTGGAACATGACCACCAAAAGTATGTTTATCTTATGTAGGCGGCATCCTTTTTTTTCTAAAAGGCTGGACGTCGACGCTGATCGATGGAGAGAACATGAGCGACGTCATCACATTCAGACTAATTAGGCTAACAAAAATAAAATAATTCGATTAATCGCTTTGGATGCATGCATTAGAAGGCAGGATATTCGTAAATCTATTCATGTTTAGGTCACCTTACACGGAGGCGCCGGCGTACTTTGGTCGTCGAATGTGCAACGCGTCACCTGCATGCAAGGTCGCCATTTCATTTTATTTAAAAGCAGGGATAAGTGCATAAAGATAGACATTAGAATTTGAATCCTGACACGAGTGAAATCATATACTCATAATTCTAACATTCATTGAGAGGTGGTTCTTTCTTTAACATTCCTTATCTACGTTATTATGGATGTATTTTAAAACTATTGTGGAGTATTATAGCCGGCCGCAGGGTGGTTCCATAGAAAATCTAGACCTTTATTTGTCTCTATTATAGTTCCTCCCGATGGCTGTACTTACATTAGGAATTAGGATGCAGAAAATAAGACCAAAATCATGGTGCAATCTAAATTAGTGAGCTGGATCTGCTGCCGCTAGTCATGCAGTGATTACAACAAATGCAATTGGTTGCCATCTGTTAAATAAAAAATTGGGTATAAGATCTCTCTGGACGGTAGCAATCGCTACAATACTGCGACGCTATAGCAAATACTGTAGCATGCCCTTTAGCACAACATCTGGGCCGTTAGGGGGTGATCGGTTGGGCTTTAACTTTTAGCTTCCGACTTATTTTTCACTATTCATAAATTTTGTCTTTTTCTGAACTTTTGGCTTTTTGTTGAGCTTTTTTGCTGGTTCTTTTTCCCGTATTTATCTGTATTATATGTAATGGGCTAACATATTTTTTAATTTTTTAAATTTAATTATGCTAAATAAGTATTTGTCAGCTACAGTGTTTTTTTCAGTCAGCTACAGTGCTTTTTAACCATAAGTCACCAAAAATAAGCCCAAATAATCACCAACGGTTAGGGAGTACATCCGATTATATTGCAAAGAACTGTGCTTTAATTTGCTGCAGGGTGGAACACGGTTAAATTTGTAAGTCTCGAGTGTTTCAGTTTTTAAGCTCTCTTGGAGTACATGCACGCAAGTCTGTGTTGTGATAGAATAGGACATCTCATTTGTTGCAAGACGCATAGATATTGAGAAATTAAAGAAATGATTTTAATTCTGGCAATTCTACATCTAGACTTAGTATAGAGCATGGACCAGGGTACGCTCGTATTAGCTTTTGCTGAAGAATTTTGATTATGGTTTATGACTTTTAGCTAAAAATAAATAGCGGTAATTAAAAGAAGTGCATTTTAAAAGAAGAAGATGAGTAGTAAAAGAGTAGGGAAGAGACAGGAGTAAGAGGAGTGGGGTGTTTAACGCACCTAAAGGTGGCAACGAGGCGAAAGGTCCCAGGGGAGGCCCCCACGGCCTCGCCCCAACACCCACTAAGCCTACTAGGGATATGGCCCCGTCCTAAGTCTCCGCGGGGATCCAATCCTCACAGGAATCCCCATGGGATTAAAAATAGACTAAATATTTTAAAAAGTAATAATATGCCTTTATTAATTAATTTATAATTATTTAGATGTACTCTTATATATATATATTCTAACATAAAGATTCAAGTTTTAGTCAAATATACAAGAAAATAATACAATTTCCCACATTAAAAAACTATAATATATTATTAACAAGATTATTTTTTATATTTACCGAGTCCCATAGGGCCTCGCGGGAGGAGGGCGGCCCCTGTCTCCGCCCTGC
Organism: Dendrocalamus sinicus; assembly: GCA_036346575.1. Taxonomy (NCBI): domain Eukaryota; kingdom Viridiplantae; phylum Streptophyta; class Magnoliopsida; order Poales; family Poaceae; genus Dendrocalamus; species Dendrocalamus sinicus. The sequence goes on along the minus strand of CM070653.1, from coordinate 3,604,364 downwards.
TAGCGTAGTGGAGCCCATTCCCGTCCCCTATGAGGGGGAGATCACCCGAGCCCCCACCCCCTATGGGGATATTCCCCACGGGGGGAATTGCTGCCCCTAGATGCACCCATGACGCTTGCTTTATCCCTAGAGCGAAACGATAGCGAGAATAGTGGAGAACCCATTTTGAGAAGCCAGATGTTCGTCTTGGCTTTTAACTTTTATAAGTAGAAGCCAATACGAACAAAGCTATAGTCTTTTCTTTTTTTTAAGAAAAAAAATCAGCCTCTTCCTTTTGATCTACCATTCTGCAAAAAAAACAAAAACAAAAGATGAATAATAAAACTAATCTCCTCGAAGGACAGAAAATTTGGGCCTTAATAATATAACTGGGCTAATGTACTTAGGCTAAGTAACAAAGCCTGATACGCTGCAAATGGGCAAACATCTTACCTGGTCCAGCTACCGAGTCACTTCCATGTTGCACCCATCCTTCCAATGTGTCTTTTTATATTTTGTTTTTCTTCCGAAATTAGAAAATATTGGGTATTAAGGATTAAGAGACTCCATGGATGGGTGCGTAACAGTTTAATTTGTTAAGTTTTTTTCACAATGAGAAGAGTTAATCAAAACACATATAAAGAAGTAGAATAACGACAAATAAATCTTAAATATTGGCAGTAGGATATGAATTTTGGTTATTACCTCTTATATAGGGAGTTTAGGTCAGAGCATAAAAAACATGTGAGAAATCTAATTGTGATTGTGTAAAGTTTGCACTGCGGTCAAAACCGTGCCTTTTGTTTTTATTATGTTTTTTCAAGAGGTGCCAGCAGGGGTACACTATGAAGAGGTCAAACTTTTCAATCGAAAATTTAAGCTATGGATTTAAAAATCACAAAAAAATGTACCATATGCAAATAGCTTCCCACTTTTTTGAAATAGATACTCCATCTACATAATCTAAAAAAAGATACCCCATCTAGAAGTTACTTGGAAAAAATATGGTCAAACTTTTTTTAGTTTTGACTGCTAATAACATTGAAAAAACACATGATTGTGACATTAGGTTTCATAACAAATTTCCTGTCCTTCCCATGCTGTCAATTCCACATGCCCACAACCTTACGGGATAATTGATCACATGCCTCAAAGTTGAGAGCTCATTATCAAAATACCTTCTATGAAGAGGTATTAGCCCTTCTTCCATTTTAAATCAATATTTGAATAGTTTTCTTCATAAAATGACCGAAATGCCCCTCCCTCCATCAAAACTTGTGATATAGCCATGAAGACCATATGGGGCCTGTTCTTTTCCTTACAAGCTGACGGCTTTTGGCTTTTGCTACAGTATCTAACTTTCAAACGGAATATTTTCTCAAGACGGGGTCTACAAGTTAAACGATCTACACGTTAAAAGCCCAACATCTGTACCAGCCAAAATCACAAGTGAATATCTGTCTCTCCGTAATCTGTACCGTAAACAGCTAAAATTCAAAACTTTCAGCCAAAATCCATAAGTCACAGCCGAAAAAACAGGCCCATGATAGGCCAAAACCAGGATAATCCGTAGCATATACTGCATATCCAGCGGCAGCTATTCTCTTAGCAATCCCTGAGAGTTCCAAGCTAGTAAGATAAACAAGTATGCAAAGAAAACTGAGCTCAAAGCAGAGCACAACAGAAGTAATCACCTTCAAAAAAAAGAAAGAGTGCAGGTATCTCCATACCCATGGTAGAACAAAAGCACTGCCTTCGTGGCAGTGCCAGCCCAGCCCGCGCGCGCGCCTCGGCCCAACAATGGCAACAGGTGAACGTACCTGTGAGAATTGAGAAAGGAAACCCTGAGCAAATCCTCAAATCAGAGGCCACTTGAGGAGGGACAACCTCCCACACTTCTTCCTCCGAGGTACTCTCCGTAGCAGCTTACGAGTACATGTTACTGGGGGCTGTTCTTTTTAGCTGTAGTTTGTGGTTTTTTGGCTGCGATTTGTGACTTTTAGGCTATTTGTACTAGAGATTATAGAGTAATAGAAATTCACGTGCGGTTTTTGCCGATATAAATAAAGTTAGTAAATTATGTACTACAATTAACTAGTAGACCTTATCTTGAAAAAAAAATACTCTATTTAAAAACTAATTACTATAAAAAAATCAAAAAAACAGCTTTTAGAAGCTGAAAAGAACAGAGCCTTTCCTAGCTGCACAGCAGCGCTCGCGTGGGAGATCCCTCTGCCGCTTCGCATCCGCTATCTATTTGGTTGGATCCAGATGTGCTGCGAAATCCCTTCCGATCGCGTAGGATTCCGGGGTGTCCAGTAGCTTTTATGCTTTTGGTTAGTGTTATGTTGCTAACTGCTGCTCGTTTGCTACTGGAGATCGGATCACAGCCAGGATGATACTTGTGCTTGAGCCTTTCAAGCCTGCGTTTATTCATGATCTCACTTGTTTGCTGCCTATCCTTGTGAATCTTGTGTTATCAACTATGGACTCACTCATGATCCAATTTCTCAATCTATGTTTCATGTATGATCCAAATTTTATATTTTTATGTTGTCTTTGTAGATTCTAGTTCTTATCCTACTATAAAAAAAATGGTAGGCTAGCCTCATAGAATAGTGAGTAAATCTCTATCATTTGGGACTTTAGGTACTCAATGTATCTTTATTATACTACATTCTTTATAGTTTGTATGTTTTCTTTATTGTGATTTGTGTTAAAGATTTGAACTCTTTAAGTATTGAGCATTAAGCAAAATTTTCATATCAATGATGCACTTGTGATGTATTTTTTTTGTTATATTTTAATATAGTTCTGGACTTCTAGTATGTTAAATTGTTACATGATTAAAATTTAGCCTGAGACGTGATCAAATCCTGGATCAGCCATCGATCACCATCATGGGCTTACCTCCTCCATCTGGATTCCCTTGGGAGCCATCTAGACCTAATATAGAGTATGAACCATCCATAGTCTCTTCCTTTTTTTAAGAAAAAAAAATCAGCCTCTTCCTTTTGATATACCATTCTGCCAAAACAAAAGATGAATAGAAAAAGAATAAAAACCTAATCTCCTCGATGGACAGAAAATTTGGTCTTAATAGTATAACTGGGTTAATGCACTTGGGCTAAGTAACAAAGCCTGATATTCTCCAAATGGGCAAACCTCTTACCTGGTCCAGTTACCAAGTCACTTCTATGTTGCGCCCACCCATCCATTGTGTCTGTTTATATTTTCTTCCTTCTGAAAAAATTGTGTATTAAGGATTAAGAGACTCCATGGATGGTGGGTAAGTGTTTGAACTTTTAAGTATTTTTGGCAATGAGAAGAGTTAACCAAAACTGATGCGGATACGTACATATCTAGTGCTTTTCAGTTAAATATATTATTTAACTGAAAAGAATTATTGGGCAACATTAAATATTATCCGATAAACTCTAATTTTATTGAGTCTTTAATTATTATACTTAAAGATACTGAGTTACTACTACTTTATTTAATTATATACAGGCTCTAGAAGTCAATACAGGGTTTACTGTCAAAGCCAAAGAAACATGCATGCATGCTATTTGATACGATGACTAGAAGTTAATGGTTCATATACGAGAAGTTCCACGCATGCAGGCCTCCATGTACTGCATGCATGTCCGAGATACAAGTTTAAGGATCAGCCAAGGCGCACCAAAGAGTTCACCTGTGAGCAAGCTTCGGCCTGCGTGCCATGCAATAACTGAAGCCCATTCGGTTCTGTAACTTCTATTAGCAATCTTAGCTAAACTGATTAGGAGATAAAAATAGGTTTTGGTGGTTAGGTCCATATACACATGGTGGTTGTATCGATATAAAGGTACACGCCGCCGTCACGGAAGAGGGACGACTAGGAAAACGAACAGGGCGACTAGATAATGAGAAGGGTGAGTTTGTGCACGTTTTTGATTTTTTGGTTAGCCAAATTAATTCAATAGAAAGATTTGTGAGTTTTGCAAATTAAGATTGTTTAACTTTTCCGCTGGGAATTAAGAGCGTGATAGGGCTTTCGTTTAGTGGTCGTGAAGTTCAGCTCGTGTGATGTTGCGGATTAAAGAGCGTTCGTTCTTGCATTAGTAACAGAGGATAGCTACGATTCGACAGGCTACACGTGAGTATCTTGATCTTACGACGAGAAGAACGGACGACCCAATCAGAAACACATATCAAAGAAGTAAAATAACCACAAATAAATCTTAAAATATTGGCAGTAGGCTTTTAATTTTGGCCATTACCTCCGATATAGGGTGTTTAGGTGGATGAGAGGGTTATTTAGGTGAGAGCATAAAAACATGTGAGAAATCTAATTGTGATTGTGTAAAGTTTGCATTGCGGTCAAAACCGTGCCTTTTGTTTGTACTCTGTTTTTTTCAAGAGGTGCCAGTAGGGGTAAACAACGAAGAGGTCAAACTTTTCAATGGATTCCCTTGGGAGCCATCTAGACTTAATATAGAGCATGAACCATCCATAGTCTCTTCCTTCTTTTTAAGAAAAAAAAAAGCAAAATCTTCCTTTTGATCTACCATTCTGCCAAAACAAAAGATGAATAGTAGAAAACGAATAAAAAACTAATCTCCTCGACGGACAGAAAATTTGGTCTTAATAGTATAACTGGGCTAATGTACTTGGGCTAAGTAACAAAGCCTGACACACTCCAAATGGGCAAACATCTTACCTGGTCCAGTACTCCAGTTACCGAGTCACTTCTATCTATGTTGCACCCACCCTTCCATTGTGTCTGTTTGTATTTTCTTCCTTCTGAAAATATTGTGTATTAAGGATTAAGAGACTCCATGGATGGTTGGGTAACTGTTTGAACTTTTAGGTAGTTTTGGCAATGAGAAGAGTTAACCAAAACACATGACAAAGAAGTAAAATAACCACAAATAAATCTTAGAATATTGGCAGTAGGATTTTAATTTTGGCCATTACCTCCGATATAGGGTGTTTAGGTGGATGAGAGGGTTATTTAGGTGAGAGCATAAAAACATGTGAGAAATCTATTTGTGATTGTGTATAGTTTGCATTGCGGTCAAAACCGTGCCTTTTGTTTGTACGATGTTTTTTTTTCAAGAGGTGCCAGCAGGAGTAAACTATGAAGAGGTCAAACTTTTCAATGGAAAATTTAAGCTGTGGATAAAAGTTTTAAAAAATCACATAAATGTACCATATACAAATAGCTTCCCACTTTTTTGAAACAGATACTCCATCTATATAATCTAAAAAAGGGTACTCCATCTAGAAGTTTCTGAAAAAATATGGTTAAACTCTTTTAGTTTTGACTGCTAATAACATTGAAAATACACATGATTGTGACATTCTATCAATTGCACAGGCCCATAAATTTAGGGGATAATTGATCATATACCCTAAAGTTGAGAATTCATTATCAAAATGCCCTCCATTACGTGCTAACGGATAAAATACCTCAAAGTTGAGAGGTCAATTGACGATTTGTACTTTTTCCATTTTAAATCAATTTTTGAATCATTTTCTTTGAACAATGACCCAAATGCCCCTCCCTCCATCAAAACTTGCGATGTAGCCATGATGACCATATGATACGCCAAAACCAAGATAATCCATAGCATATACTGCATATCCAGCGGCAGCTATTCTCTTAGCAGTCCCTGAGAGTTGCAAGCTACTAAGATATACATAAACAAGCAAGCAAAGAAAACAGAGCTCAAAGCAGGGCATAACAGAAGAAGTAATCACCTTCAAAAAAAGAAAGTTCAGGTATCTTTAACACCATAATCCAACAAGAGCCTAGAATGTTGCTAGAATAATAGAACAAGAAATTGTGTTGTATGCACTTCTCTTTTTTTTTTTGGCAGCATTTCTCTTAATACATAGATCACTAAAGAGGTTCAAAACAATCTATCTAATAAAATGCATGATAAGCATGAGATAATATTTAAAACGTAACCCTAACAGCACACAAGAAGAAACCGATCATCTCTTCTGCAAAGAAGATAATTCCACCTCGAAAGGTGAACACAGTCATTAAACAAACTCCCTAGGACAATTCTTCTACTTAAAATTTAATCTGCTTTATTATTAGATATGATGAGTATCAAGGTAAAGTGCACAAGGTTCTAGCTCATCCCCATGCATACCGCCTTCACAGAAAGTACCTAAAAATACATAACCAGCAAGTGTGAATCCACGACTCTGCAAGATACAAGCAAGATAATAAACAAACCTGATAAATAGATATTAAACATAAATATTGCTCATAAATAGCCATCCACTTGAATTTCATATATTCCCAACTTTTATTTTCATGCGATGCAAATGCCACAAATGCATATCTATTTTCTCTTTGCAATTACCGATAATACAGAGTATGCACCCGTCGATGCATACCCATGCCTATGCCTTATTGCACAGGGATCTCAAGCCCACACTCTACAAGTGTGGGGATCTCAAGGCCGTCTAAAACATGATGGGATCTCAAAAATAATCATTACTTGACTACCATGTAGACCAAGTCTCAAGGATCAATGAAATAATGCAAATGAATTGTTGACAACCATTAATCTCTATCTCTATACATTATCAATGTGGACATGTATCATAACCAACAGCAAGAACAAGATTAAATATTTTATGCATAAGACAATAGCAAGGCATAAATATTTTTCTACATTTGTTACCGACTACTTGCACTTCCCTCAATGTGTGATGAAGGATGACAAGTAGGGGGTCCTGCCTCTGATTCACACCACCACCTAAGCATTCATAAAACACACTAAAAAACAACCCAAGAACATCACAACATACAAAATAAATAAATAGACCCCGCTCCTAATCACCACCCAAACAACCCTCCTCCAACAGCAACCTTTACCCGTAACACTGCTGTTCAAATAGCCATAACTCTAAATTCAGGATTCCAAACATACTAAAAGATATATTTTCTAGCATCTACACAAAAATTCCAAATTTTTCTTCAACATCACCTTTTTAAGATTCTGGCATCTACAATTTCTTTTCCTATCTAGAACGATATTCTATCCAAAATAGAGCAGCTACCTTCCAAAATTCATAACTCTTGATCCCCAACTCTAGATCTGATAATCCTTACCTCTGCAAATATGTACAGAAAATTATCTACAACTTTGTAATTATGAGTATTAAAAGGTTCTCACAACAAGGAACCATAAATTCCAGATTTCCATGACTGTTGCGAGTGACAGTTTGAATTCGCACAATAGAGATCTAACAGCCATAACGTTTCAACCATTTATCCAAATCATGTGCTCAAGCACTCTACGGAAAGACCAAATAGAAATTTACAACTTTTGTTTCTAACTTAAGCCAAGAATACACATAGAAAATATCCTAATCCAACTTGCAAACACCAGCCCCGAGTTTTCCCCAAATCTGAAGATCAAACCAAAACTTGAAATTCAATCCAACCCTTACCTCACAGAATCGCCTTGATCTATCCTCTGCAAATCGTAGCCACCACATCAAGGAGAGGGGAAGCCGAGGGAGAGAAGGAGAGGAGGTGGCTGTGAGGAGGGAGCGGGCGGGTGGGAGAGGGAAGGGGGCTGGGGGTGGGGCGGGTGGGAGGGGAAGGGGGCTGGGGATGGGGCTGCTAGGAGGGGGAAAATATGAGGGCAGCTAAAGAGTTAGCCCCACACAACCCTGGAAGATGTTAAGGGTATTTAAGTCATTTCCTATTGTCTAGGGTTTGGGTTCTTGTGTCTCTTGTACTATATATATGCCCTATGGGCTATTGCAATATAACAAGCCATTCATCCCTCTCTTCCTCCTCTAATATTAACATGGTATCAGAGTCTAGGTTTTGAACCTAGCCTCTGCTTCGACCGCCCCCAGTCACCACTGGATCTAGTCGCCGTTGCCATCTCCTCCCACCTCTTCTCACGTCGCCGCGATCGCGCTGTCACTTGTGTGACTACGTGCTCCAGAGAGAGCACTCGGGTGGAGTTGAAGAAAATACAGGAGAGAGAGGATCAGATTTGTTTCAGAAGAAAGAAAAAAAAGAGAGAAAGGAGTCTATGTAGGGCTGGCCCTTTAGTCTTTGGTGTTAAGCTACTGATGTTGCTGCTTGAATCTACACCCTTTTGAGTTTGAGTCTTTTCCTTTTGAGTCTTCTATTGCATTCATGCAAATCCATAACAGAAGAAAAAAATAATTTGGGATATTACAATCTCCATACCCATGGCAGAACAAAAACACTGTCCTGGTGGCAGTGCCCGCTCTAGGCAGCCAGCTCTTCCAGAATATCTCAACTCCCTTTGAATTGGTCTCAAAATTCTAAAAATACAAGTACTGTCACTTGTCAAGAAAAGTAAAAGAAGCTAGCAAATAGTTCATTCAAGATTCAAACTGCCTACTACACTGATGGTTTCCTTCTGAGGTTGACTGCAAGTAACACCATGCCACTCCCTCTCAATGAAGTTTCTTAGTTTCTCTAATACACCTAAGCTTATACCTGATATCTGTTAGCTTAATGTAACTATCTTTTGATGGATGACATCTTTTACAATAGAACAGAATGCTTGTGTCACAAATGCATTGCATTTCTACCAGGAAATTGCTTGAACCAAATACAAGGGAAGGTCCTATAGGACTGGACAGACAACAGAGAGGGGGTGAATGGTGCCTTCAATAACTCCCCAAGTATCCACTTAACTCTTTTCTCCAATATCTACTGAGCTATGTAGACTCGAGTTGAAATCCCACTGGAGAAACAGAACTGTGAAGAGAACATAGCAGAAAATTGAACGTGGTCGAAGACTGGAAGAGCAGTCGGATTTCGACAACGTAGTCGTAAGCACGACAACATGGTCGTAAGCTTCGACTATGCGGTCGATAACCAACAACGTGGTCGGATATCATCCAAGTCGATGACCTCCGAGACCAGAGCCAACGTGATCGGAAATGGTTGCATCAACAACAGATGTGGTCGTAGACAACGTGATTGAAAGCTAACTAGTAGTTGAACAATCAACATTATCAAAGCCAATCAAGGGTCATGGCCTAAATCAGTGTCGTTCGCGTCAGCCATGAAGCACATGCCAATGAAGTCGTCGTCGTCCTTGGTGTTTTTGTCTTGATCATCCTTGCCATTGTCGTCGCTCTAGCCTTCCATGTCACTGAAGTCAAGGTTGTCGAAGGCAGTGAGGACGCGGTGGAAGAGCTTTTTGACTTTACCAAGGTTGCGGTACTTCTTCTCTTTTCCATGAGCTTGAGGCTTCTTGTTGCAATTCTTGTTGATGTAGTCATTCTTGCTCATACCACCGTAGTCGTTCTTGCCCTTCTCTAGCTTGGGGCAATTTGCTCAAATGTGGTTGGGGCCACCACACTCAAAGTAGATCACCGGACCTCCTCTTTTTCTCTCTCTAACCCTCTTATATGCATGTGAGAATTTTCTGGCTAAGAGGGCTAGCTCACTCTTTGGAAATTGTTCAAATTGATCATCAAACATCTCACACAAAGCAGCCAAAGAGAAACCAGAAGCACCATCAAAAGATGCTCCAGAACCGGGATCAGTGACTAAAGCCATCGACTGTGATTTCGACTTTTGAGAGACAATGTCAATCTCATGAGTCTTGAGGCGTGAGTACAGTGCATCAAGAGTCAAAGTCAATAGATCAGTCGTGTCCTTGATGGTGGTCACTTTCATCTCCCACACTCTCAAGTCCAAAGCAGAAAGCATTTGGCAAGCGTTGTCCGAGTCTAGGTATGTGAGACCAATAGCTCGGAGGTATGTGAGACCAATAGCTCGGAGGTTGCTCAAAATCTTGTGAAATCTGGGAAAGCACTCATCTAGGGACTCACTAGCGAGCATCTCAAATTTGTTGTACTCTCGCTTGTACTGGTCGTGTCGGACAATTTTAATTTGGGTGGTGCCATCATGCATCGAGGGTCAGTCAAATGTCATATGCCGACGAAAGATGAGAAATTCGATTAAACTCATTTCTGCTAAGTCCTTGAATGATAATGTTCCTTGCATTAACATTTGCCGCCACATCTGGCGTATTCACTGCTATGATGTGCTCATCGACAGGAACAACAAATCGAGTCTTAACTTTTCTCTAGATTGCATAGCTGTGAACCTGTATGTAAGACTCCATCCTACTTTTTCAAAAGGAATAGTCGATCCCATCGAAGATAAGAGGCTTGGTGGAATACTTGTCTGTTGCCATGGCTCCAAAGACTAGTTAAGATCTATTGGCAAGAGCTAACCGGGCTCTGATACCACTTGTAGGACCGGACTGGCAATAGAGAGGGGTGAATGGTGCCTTCAATAACTCTCCAAGTATCCACTTAACTCTTTTCTCCAAGAGCTACTGAGCTATGAAGACTCGAGTTGAAATCCCACTGGAGAAACAGAACTGTGAAGAGAACATAGTAGAAAACTGAACGTGGTCGAAGACTGGAAGACCGGTCGGATTTCGACAATGTAGTCGTAAGCATGACAACGTGGTCGTAAGCTTCGACTATGCAGTTGATAACCGACAATGTGGTCGAAGATTGTCCAAATCGATGACCACCGAGACCAGAGCCAACGTGATCGGAAATGGTTGCAGCAATGATATATGTGGTCATAGACAACGTGATCAAAAGCTAACTAGTAGTTGAACAATCAACGTTGTCGTAACCAATCAGGGGTTGTGGCCTAAATCAGTTCGGTGCGGTCTAGAACTTGATCTTGGTCGAAACCAATGAACTCATAAATTTAATCGACGTTCCAGACCAAGACTTGCACTGACTAAGACTACTACAGTTCAGTTTCAACACAAGAAGCGACAGAACTAAATGTGGTCATAATGTTCTCAGGAAAATAGAGGAAATGCAGGGAGGCGCACGACCGCAAGATCCAGATTCCAAATAATTTTTGATTCACGGTTCATCTAGTCATGATCCTTTGCACACAACAAGAATAAGACCTCAAGAGACTGCTCTGGACTTTAATTGAAAACTTATCAAGAAAACAGACATCTTTCTGTGATTTCAACAGAAGCGCTCAAAACCGAGTCTGAGAAGAAAAGAAGATAATCAAATCATGCTAGTGGGAATAGAAAGGCCAAGATGACTTCGAGAATATTTTCCAATACCAGGCAAGTCAGATCATCAACAAATCAACCGAAAGCAGAACTCTCATATCAAGAAAGTGAAGGGCCAATTGAAGAACAGAGAGATGACATCCGAAACGAATAAAACCAACTCAACTCCACACATACGAGCACACACAAACATAGATCAAAAGATGATATATTGCTCTGGAAGTTGATTCTACATCCACTCCATCCTGGAGGACTAAGAACATGACTGCTCTGAAACAAAAAACAAGAACGAACACAAGAAGAACAGAAAACCCTCAAACTTCTCGAAGAGTAGCTCTCCTACTCCTTTTATAGCCTCTTGTTGCTGAGGATAACCCGTTAACCCCACCTAACACCGGGTTTTCATACGCACCCGTTAACACATATAGGAGATAAACACGCTTTAACATAACAGCTTCTTTTGCCGTGTAGGGCAAATCACTAAAATGCCCCTCTAACACCTTCCCGGAAGCTTCCTTCTTTCTTGCCTTCCACGCTTGCAACCACTTTGCAGCCTTAGTCATCTTCAGCTTCTCCCGAACGTTCTGTACCTCAACACTTCCCTGTGTCTAGTCCCGATCTTCCACGCCTTACCATGACCTAGCTCCAAGGTCCTGCAAACATCACAAACAAGCAAAGCATCACATAGCACCGCACTATAAACAAGATTCATCAATCTGCATATATCAAAAAATATTCCAATGAACAATCACAGCAAGACAGCTGGTCTTAAACCACTTACAACCACTCATTTGTACTGGACATGAGGTAGTCATAGCCCTAGAAGACTTCCCAACTATCTACGACCACACAGCATGTAGCATGTCGTTACGACCACCACACAGGTCGCTACGACCATGAAGACAGATGCTACGACCATCACTAGCAGCTACAACTTTAACGCACCTGGTCGCTATGACATACGACCACATAGACAGAGTTACGACTATCGACCACGGCCAATCAGAGTTACGACTATCAACCACGGCCAGTCAGAGTTACGACTATTGACCACGGCTAGGCAGAGTTACGACTATTGACCATGAAGTCGTAAAAGCATCTGCCGACCACCAAGTCGTAAACTCGACTGCCGACCACTAAGTCGTAAACTCAACTGCCAACCACTAAGTCGTAAACTCGACTGCTGACCACATAGGCACACAACGTGGTCGTAAAGAGCGAGTCATGAAAGCAATTACGACCACCAAGTCATAAACTCGACTGCTGACAACAGAGGCACACAACATGGTCGTAAAATTGACTGTGACAATGTGGCTGTAAAATCGACTGCGACAACGTGGTCGTAAAATCGACTGTGACAACATGGTCGTAAAATCGACTGCGACAACATGGTTGTAAAAGCCACTGCTAACCACAACGCCTGCCGACAACATGGTCGTAAATGCTGCTGCTGACCACGTGGTTGTAAGAGCAACTGCTGACCAAGTCATAAAGGCTTAAGACCTTACTGATAGAGCACAAACTTCAAAAACTAAACTCAATCTCTCTAAACCAAGGGTCAATTACTCATCACAAACATAAGGTCACCTCCACGTGGCCTCTCAGGTCCATTCAGAATCGCCATCATGTGCTTGCCTCCTTCATCTGGGTTCCCTTGGGAACCATCTAGACTTAATATAGAGTATGAACCATCCATACTCTCTTCCTTTTGATCAACCATTCTGCCAAAAACAAAAGATGAATTGAAAAAGAATAAAACACTAATCTCCTCGACGGACAGAAAATTTGGTCTTAATAGTATAACTGGGCTAATGTACTTGGGCTAAGTAACAAAGCCTGATACTCTCCAAATGGGCAAACATCTTACCTGTTGCTGCTACCGAGTCACTTCTATGTTGCGCCCACCCTTCCAATGTGTCTTTTTTTTTCTTCTGAAAATAATGTGTATGAAGGATTAAGAGACGCCATGGATAAGGGTGGGAGTGGTTCACGCTGACCCATTGGGTCACCGATTGGCCAGGGGTTCAGTCCAAAAGAAATTAGGGGCAAAAGGTTCAGGAACCTATTGCTCCATAGGTCCAAAAGGGTTCGACCCTAATTTGGTCCCCCCATGTTATGAAAAATATATTGCAAATGCAGCTAAATTTTGTACACAGAGTAGCATCCAATTTATCAGAATACAAGTCGAGATACAGCCATGGTGGATACAAAAATCTCTGTAAGTAATTACCATAACAAAAAAAATCGCATTTTGTATAGAGTGAAGCAACCAATTTACTAGGAGGCAACACAATTGCATACATGCATACAATCATCAGATCCTCAAATAATAGAAAAAAAACGAAGGGAAACAAGTGAGAGGTATCAATTACTCGCCTTTGGTCACTGAGATCCACGGTCAAGTCAATGACCTTCCTTCTTACTAGTCTCACTGAAACCATAGTTTCCAGACGCTTCTCTCTTGTAGAATCGAAGTGCTTTTCAAGACTCTGCTGCCCTCTTACAGTCCTGGAAATGGTTAGCATATCTATATCAATAATATTGACCTTATTCCATTTCAGAAGTTGTAATGAATGAACCCACATACCAACAGGGAGCGAATCGCCGAAAAGAATACGAAGCTTGTAGAGATTGCAACCTATATGAGATAGCAATTGTGATCAACAGAAATAGTAGGCTTCTGACACTATGCAATGCGGTAAACTATGAAGAGGTCAAACTTTTCTATGGAAAATTTAAGCTATGGATAGAAGTTTCAAAAAAATCACAAAAATGTACCATATACAGATAGCTTCCCACTTTTTTGAAATAGATACCCCATCTATATAATCTAAAAAAAAGATACTCCATCTAGAAGTTACTGAAAATATGGTCAAACTCTTTTAGTTTTGACTGCTAATAACATTGAAAATACACATGATTGTGACATTACGTTTCACAACAATTTTCCTGTCCTTCTCCTGCTATCAATCCCATAGGCCCATAAACTTAGCTTTTTTTTTTACTAAGAGAGCAGAAATTATAGATAGATAGGTAGAGGCATAGAGCCATGGATAAGGAACAAGACCAGACCAACCCCTAAACTCCAATTGGGAATCTCCATTATATTCTCCAATCCCACCAACAGACATCTCCACACGCGGAGATTCCCAAGCTCTGACACCTTCTTCCTTCCTCTCCTCCCTCCATGGTGATGGCACTAGACACAGCAGGATACCCATGACTCTATCCATCCATACTCACAGAGTCACAGGTTCACTTGCATGCTAAATTGCCAAGAAGCTAGCACTCCTCTCTTCTCAGAACCACCCAGACATCACACATTCACATGGCAAGAACAGCAGCAACAATGGCGAGAAGACACATCTTTGCTCTCCTCCGCATCCTCCTCTTCGCCTCTTGCTCATTGGCCAGCAGCAGTGAGCGAGAGGCTGACAGGGTGACCCACCTCCCTGGCCAGCCAGGGAGCCCAAGCGTCTCCCAGTTCGCAGGCTACGTCACCGTGAACGAGCAGCATGGAAGGGCGCTCTTCTACTGGTTCTTTGAGGCGCAGGCGATGCCCTCCGAGAAGCCTCTCCTCCTCTGGCTCAATGGAGGTTGATGCTGCTTCTCTTGTACTAGCTTTGTTAGTTGAAAATTTACCATGCAGAAACTGATGAGCTGTGAGTGTACTGCTACTAGCCTACTATTATATGTTCTTGGTTAATTACTTGCTTTTGTGGAGTACTTTGGGTTTCTTCTTTAGTTGTTGTGCAGTAATAACCTGCCAATTTTGTTTACTAGTACCTCTGTTCTTACTTTATCTTTGTTTATGTCAAATCTTCGTCGTCGTCGTCTTCTTCTTTGGGATGAAGTTTCAGGTTATTTGTGATCCTTGGCTGCTGAGCTGCTTTATTTCTACTCAGTGATCATTTTGCAAATGTTCTTGGCCTCATGTACCATTTTTGTTCTTGCTTCTTTTTGCGCATTGTTTCGAAGAAGTTTTATAAATTTTATTGATTTTGTTGTTGTTTATGTTAGGACCTGGTTGCTCATCAATTGGCTATGGAGCAGCATCCGAGCTAGGGCCTCTCAGAGTTGTCACACAAGGAGCAGCGCTAGAATTCAATGAATATGCTTGGAACAAAGGTGTTGCACTTGTATGCACTTTCTTCTTGAATTCCTGGTTTTTTTTTCATACTTAAGGTCAGTTACATTAGTTTGAAGCACAATTCTAATAAAATCTGTGTGCTTTGTATTGTCCATTTCAGAAGCTAACTTGCTGTTCTTGGAGTCTCCTGCTGGGGTTGGCTTCTCCTACACCAACACATCCTCTGACCTTACCAAGCTGAATGACGATTTTGTAGGTAAATTGATTGTAAAAAAATTTAGTTTGCTTGACCATATATAAAACATCTGAATTTATTCTTTAAAAAAACTGTATTTAGGTTGTTATGTAATTACTGATTAACAAATGGAATTTTGTGGCGTCCTTTTTGTAGCTGATGATGCTTATAACTTCCTGGTGAACTGGTTCAAGAGGTTTCCTCAGTACAAGGAGAGAGAGTTCTACATCTCAGGAGAGAGTTATGCAGGTAATTTTGCCATCAAACCAAGAAAGCTTTTTAGGCAATGCTTTGCAGGTATTGTTTGGACTTTTGGACAAACATTTAGAATTCTAAATTTTCATTGAGAAATTTCAGCAATATGCTAAAAGTAATCTAAAACAAATAGAAGATGCCAAAGGCTAACTATGATGATAAAAGATGTTCCTTTTTTTCGTTTTCATGTGTGCGTGTGCATGTACTATATGCTTCCTTTTCCACATTTCACTATCTAGTCAAAATGGAAAGCAGCAACTTAGTCTTTCACCAACCTTCTCTTCTTGCCTGAATCTCAATAGCTCAAGGATTTTATGGCTACAAATCGAGCACGACATGATAGCATATTGGATAGTGTCACCATCTTATCTGAAATTGTCACCACCTTATCTGAAATTGTAACCTCCACTGAAGAAAAATCATCAGTTACTTTCTAGAACGGGCGGGCAGTTTAGCTTGTCCACTGAGTTGGCGATTAGAACAACTCATAGTTCAACATCTCCTAAGCAAATAATTGTTCATACTTTGACTGGGTCAATTGTCAGATCAGAAAGCAACAGTCTGAAAGAATCCAGGCATCAATTTCGGTTTTTTATGAAGTACAATATGCTCCTGTCATCCAATTCTTCAGAATTAAGATGACACTCCGAATGGGAAACGACTTTTTGCTTGGATTTCCTTCTGCATTTGAGAACAGAAACTACAGAGTTGCTACCCAATGTGATGAAACCTCCTTTGGTTGCAACCAAGTACAAGTGCTTTTCTGTATAGCGTATAATGGTCCATGGGATCTCTGAACATATATCCCTAAAATAATGGTCAAAACCGTCGTGGCAGGTTCATGAGTCACGTTGGGCTTATGTGACATCCACATGCTGTGGAGCAGAAGATGCCCTGCAAAACTTTTCTCCTGTACATCACTGAAGATGATATCTGAATTTTTTATGTGCAATGCCGTGTGCTGTAGGTCACTATGTGCCACAACTTGCTGACCTTGTTTATGAGAGGAACAAAGACAAGATGGCCAACACATACATCAACCTAAAGGGGTTCATCGTAAGAATTTAAGTTGAATCATATTCTGCTCTTGTTTAATCTACAAAAAAAACATTTTAAGCATGGTTCATGGGCTCATGGCTAAGAAATTCATTGAGGTGTTTCTTTCGAATTATAGTTACTTTGTTGCATAGTACTCAGGAATATTTTTCAGAAGTTTAATTTTAATAACATTAAGCTGACTTTCACGCAAACCATCAGAAAAGATTGGCCATGGGAGCTATATTCAGGTTTCAGACTTAAGAAATCGTTTCTTGCAGGAAAGTAACATTCAGAATGTACCTATTGCAGGTAGGCAACCCTATCACCAATGATTACTATGATTCAAAAGGGCTGGCCGAGTATGCCTGGAGCCACACAGTCGTGTCGGACGAAATTTACGAGCGTATCAAAAAAAATTGCAACTTCAAGGACTCCAATTGGACTGATGATTGCATTGCCGCCATGAGCATCGTCTTCAGTCAGTACCGTGAGATCGACATATACAACATCTATGCCCCCAAATGCCTTCTAGGTCAGACTTCGCCATCTTCTGCTGAACGTGCATTCTTCGCGAATGATCAGGTAAAGTGAGCTATTGTAATGAAAGTGAGCACAGTTTCAGGCTAAAGATTCTTCTGAAATTGATGAAAATCTTTGGCATGATAGGAGCAATTCAGGAGAAGGATCCGGATGTTCTCTGGCTACGATCCATGCTACTCATCCTATGCTGCGGACTACTTCAACAAGGAAGATGTGCAGAGAGCATTCCATGCAAATGTCAGCGGATTGCTTCCAGGGAAATGGCAAGTCTGCAGGTGGATTGGCCTAAAGCTGTTTAGTTCAATATATTTACAACTAGTCACTGATTCTTCTAGCAAAACAAGAACATGATCTCATCCATTTCTTGTACAGTGACCCCATCCTGAACTCCTACAATTTCTCGGTATTTTCTGTCCTACCAATATACTCCAAGCTCATCAAAGCAGGAATGAGAGTTTGGCTCTACAGGTGTGCCTCTTCCTTGTACTACAGCTCTTGTATAGTTTCTCTGAAAATGTTACAGTACTCAAGTACATGATTAACATGCATCCATTATTTATTCCCTAATAAGCTATGCTTTTAACAATGCAGTGGTGACGCGGATGGTAGGGTTCCGGTGATCGGCTCCCGGTACTGCGTGGAAGCGCTCGGCCTACCGATCAAGACCCAGTGGCAACCCTGGTACCTTGACAAGCAGGTCTGAACTAGCAGCTGAACTGAACATCTTGTGAATTGACCATCAGTGGTCAGTGATGCTGAAATGGATTTTTTAAAATAAACCAATTTTTTATTCATTTTACAGAAATAAACTACCTCTTTTTTTTTGCGCAAATAACCCACAATTGCTGAGCCGCAATGTGATTGGGCCTAGTCGCGCCATGAGCCAGTGACTGTAGGACGTGGCAGCCTCAGTCACGGTACGGGAGAGCGAATGATCGACGCCTGTCGACATGTGGTTCAATCGCTCTCCCACAGCGTGATTCAGGTCAGCCGTCATCCAGTCGCGCAACAAAAGGACGACATTGTGCCACCTCTCCTAGTTGCACCCTTGATGCATGACTTGTACTATTAATCACGTCAGGCCATGCATGCACCAGTCGTGTGGTGGTTGCGCAACTATGTTCTGATATAAGGGCCAAAATTCAGCTGAATGTCATTTTAATTTGGGAAAAATAGAAGAGGGGGCGGGGAGGAGAGGAAAAGAGATGAGAGGAAAGGAGAAGAGAGGGGAGGGGAGGGGAGGAGGAAACTCCGCCGATCTTCATCCGCATACTCACTTCTTTTAAATTAGTTTTCATTGCTCATGTAATCTTTTGGTCATTTCGATAAAATATACTAGGTTAGCAATAATGTACATATATTAGTTGTAGAATTAGGGTTGGTAGTTGTAGATCACCATGTTTTAGTGGTAGAATTAAAACCTAGTTGTGTTGTACGAGATGTAGGTGAGAGTATTTTGATAGGATGGTATGGGTTGTAGTTTAATTTGGTTTTCGTTAGGCTCGACGTAGCATGCGTAATTTCCATGTGATTTAAATATTTTGAGTCTGTGGTAGGTATGTCAGGTCAAAAATTTTTCAGAGTATTTTCTTCTTATGTACAACTTACTTGTCAAATTGACTATTTAACCTGAATAGTTATTATTTCGGAAGTTTTGCACAAACTTTCCAAATTATGAAAATATGAATAACCTAATATCAATAATAAATATTACAATATCCGCAATCGATTATTTGTATTAATTAAATTAATGTGATATTTCCCAAATCTGGCCCACTATCGCCCGCTCATTGGGTGACTAGGCCCAGTTGAATTTTTGTCGCGTGACTGGACATGGTTGCACGCCAGAGACGCGGCTTAGGCCCAAATTGCGGACCCACTATGTGACCGCCCGTGGGCGCAGGCCCAATCGTGCAATGGGCACATGACTGGACTCAGTCGCACCTCGGCCGCACGGCTACTTCTACCACGTTAGTGAATCGCCGACCCACGTAGCGACTAGGCGACATCGCGTCGTGGGCCTGTGACTATGGATTATTTATGGGGAAAAAAGAAAACGTGGTTTATTTGTGTAAAATTATATAAAAAAATTGGTTTATTTAAAAAGAATTCGCTGAAATGTGGGACAAAACATGCAATGCAGGTTGCCGGGAGGTTTGTGGAGTACCATGGCATGAGCATGGTGACAGTCAGAGGTGCAGGCCACCTGGTGCCCCTCAACAAGCCTGCTGAAGGGCTTATGCTGATCAACACCTTCCTTCACGGCGAGCAGCTCCCGACGCGCCGATGATGTATGGTGCTGAGAAAGATCTGGGGAAGAAGATGGAATGAGATGTGGGTTACAAATGTGGGAACAGAAACAGTGGTAAGAAATGGAATGTAGAGATTGCTGAAAAGTGCCAATCAGCTGAATTTGACGAAGGCCACTGCTGTCTCTTAAAATCAAGATTTGCGCTTATTAGGTTTGACATTTTGTTGAACATTTTTTTGTGCCTGTTGCAGCTAAATTGGCAAGCTCTCTTTGCACTTGAATTTGGAGGCCAAGTTTGTCATCCTTGGCCCTTCTATCATGTAGCACATCTTATTCGGAGATGGAAAGAAAATTTTCCTCTGAAAACAGAAACCAAAGCAGGGCAAATGTGCACGTTTACATGCATCAACAAGGAGATCCATCAAAAATAACATTTCAATTTTGAAATTAAACTTCTGCGTTTCATACATCATTGCAAGGCTCGTTGAAATATCGAAATGGCCATTCATGATACAAGATGACATTAAGAACACAGGGCGAGCCAATCAGAGATTGAAACGTTCGAGTTTCCCACTCCCACTACCATATGTATAGCATTGTATATATTCTGTCAGTTGCAATCTCATCCAAAACAATAGCAGAGCAGTAAGTAAACCATAAAGGCCTAGAAAGAGATAATTCAGCAAAAACTCTATCTAACAAAGCCATCATGTCTCAACATACCAAGTAGAATCTTGATCATAGATCCAATAACAGGGCTAGCCAGACAATGAGAAGAGACTGTATCACGCAGTAGTCAGTCTTCCTCAAAAAAATACACAGCAGTCAGTCAGTTACATTGCTTGAATTAACTTTTATACTACAAGACATCATGAAGTTGTAACGCCCCGTTTCTAAGGGCGCGTACAGACACGGCACCCCGTAACTATTCACGCATGAACAGTTATGGAATGTCGCGCAAGAGTATACCATTGCATGCTTACAACAAAAGTCCAGCATATATTTTACATATGGAATAACATCCAGCTTTTGACAGCGGGGCGTGCAAGCCCAAAGTATAAATACATTACAAAAGACTTCCAGAATCCGCTTGAGCGCGGCGAAGACCTAAAGCCACGGGTCCTCGTCGAAGAAGAGATCCTCCGGGACTTCCTCAACGGGGAGACCTTCACCTTCGTCTTGATCCTCTATAGAGTAGATTAAGCAAGCCGTGAGCCAAACAACCGGCTCAGCAAGTCCCAAAGGGATCCTAACTTACTACATGCACGGAATATCAACGGAAGGGAGTATACTTGGTTTATTACATTTGGTGGATGCAGTTTTATTTGCAAACATTTTACAAAACGGGCCCAAAACTACTTCTTAAGATCTCAGGGTTTTTTCAAGAAGAGTTCATTAACCAACTAATCAAGTTAAAGCATGTACAAAACTACTTAAGCTTTGCGGCTGGAATCACCCAAGTGACACAGCTCCATTAACCGGGAGCACAGCGTATTCGAATACCATTTTATTGACTCTGCAGAGTTGCCCAACTTTACCCACACGCATCCTTAACCCTCATGACTGAGTTAAGGAACTGGGTCTTTTCGCTGCTCAACCCTTGGTATACACTCCACCCGATAGATAATAAACGCGCACATCCTCGGGCGTCCGCTGGCCATCGCGGAAATCCGGACCCGAGTTGTGAAGACCTATCGTTGTCTTGCACCGACTCTCAATGCGGGGTTTCACTTAAGTTGAGCAGGTACTAAACCAGGGTTGACAAGTCAACACCTGTGGTTGAGCGATCACTATGACATTTGCTCAGCGTAAGGGTTTCAGTCCTTATATTTTCACATGGTCCGCAATCTTATCAGGCCCGCGACCCAACCTAGGGTAAGTGTTGGGTGAATAATCATCTTGCGATGCACCAACCCCCCTTCCTTCAATCCTAGGGTAAGAGATGGGTGAATAATCATCTTGCGATGCACCGCAACCCTCTTACCCTACCTTGTGCACGTCGGCACTCTCCGCTCTAAGATACGGTGTCCCATACCACCCTACCTTAGAGTCGGGTTTGCAAATTCTATTGGCCCGTAGCCACAACCTTATTAGTGTAAAGACTTTGCATGGTAATAATATCTTACAGTTATCTAGATTAACAGATAATTATTTCTAGGGTTACAAAGGCATGGCTACAAGTTTAACATGGCATTTGTCGGTGGTAGGTTTAACTACATATCATGTCATTCTAAACACTTTATTTTACTTTCAAACTAACATTTCAGAATTAGCTTAATGCAAATAACATAATAACATAATTTAAACATCATGGGATACAACATGATCAAAGGATTTGGGACTTGCCGTCAATCCGGATGATCTCGGCTAGCTCGAACGTAGAAGCTCCTGGATCCTGCGACTGCACTTGAGCTTCCGGGATCTCTGACACTAGCGCAAACACATAAAATAATTAAATCCAGCTTGAGACTAATCAAGCGAGGGAAAATAAACTATTTAAAAAGGAATAAAATACATAAATCTTCAAATGGCGAATTTTAGGGATTTAACTGGGATGATTTTGGTGGAATGGAGCTCAAAAATGGGTCCAGGATAATATTTGGAGCAAAGTGCTGAAATTTGAGAATTTTTGGGATTTTCTGGGATTTTCTAGGATTTATTTGGATTTTAGAAATTGGAAAATCGCTGGAAAAAGAAATGAACAGTGCTTGGGCCGGCCTTTTGCTACAGTGCGGCCCGGCGCTTTGCGCGCGGCCCGCGGCCGAACGGCAGCGGCGCGGCTGGCGGCGCGCAGCGCTCGAGCGGCAGGCGGCGGCTCGGCCGCTCCGCGCGCGCCACGCGGCTCGGATGCACGCCGCGTGGCTTGGGCGGACGGTCAGATGGGCAGGGCGAAGCGGTACGGGGGAGGATCCGACGGAGGCGGAGAGGGGGCTATGCAGATCCGACGGTCGCGATACAACAAGGGCGAGCGAACCGGTACGGAAATCGGACGGACGAGGGGAGATGAGATCAAGGAGATCAGACGGTGGAGGAGGGGCCACGTCGGTCGTCTTCTACCTCCGGCTGTGCGCGCGCGACCGAGAGGCAGAGGGGCGGAGCTGCGGTGCTCCGGCGAGGGCGACGGACTTCGGCGGCAAGGGGGAGTGTCCACGGGTGGATCTCGACCCGGGGAACCCATTTTGGGCAGTTAGAGCTCGAGGGGACCAAAGGAGAGCACGGGAGGGAGAAGGGAATGGCTTCGGGTTTGCGGCGGCGAGGGAGCTCTCCGGTGGCGATCCATTCAAATGGGGCGCAGATTCACGGACAAGGGACTCTGGGGCTCACCAACGCAGTAGCGGAACCGGCGGGGAAGTTCTTGGGAGGGCTGGCCACGGTGAGGTGCGACGGCCGGAGAGGGAGTCTCGACGGCGGCGCTCCACGGGGCTTTACCTGGCCAGAGGAGGACGGCAGAGTGATTAGGGGAGGATGAGGATGCTCTGGACGAATGCAATTGAGAAATGGAGGGAGAGAGGAGGAGATCAACTTCACGGGGTCGCCGGCGCAGGGGAGGACCACGGCGGCGCTACAGGCGGTGGTGTTCCAATCGGTTGCACGGGGAGCTACTCTGGAGTGGCGGGAGGAGATTGAGGGCGGTGGGGGAGCTCGGGAAGCAAAGGGGGCGAGAGGAAACCGAGAGGGGGTTTTTATACCCGATCGGGGGAGGCGGAAGCTTAGGGGAGAAGGCAACGGGCGGCCTCCGGGGTCAACAGGAGTGACGGGGGTGGTTGGGCGTCTCCTCCACGGGATGGGGAGGGGTGACGACAGCTCTGCACAGGAGTTAATGGCGACGAGATGGGAGAGGGGCAGGTGAGCTCGGGCATGGGCTGGGGCGCATCTGCGCGCGGGAGAATCCGAGGGCGGCGCGGGCACTGCGCACGCGCGAGGGTGGAGGCAGTGGCGGCAGGGGGGCGAGAAGAGTGGCGGCGCGTGGCGCGCGCACGGCTGGCTCCGGACCGAGGAACAGCGAAGCGCGGCGGTCGAGCACGGCGCTGTCATGGCGCAGAGGCGGTGTGTGCGCATGGCGCGCCAGCAGCAGCGAGCGCGGGGAGAAGGCGGGATGGAGCAGGGGCGCCAGCGAGGAAGAGGGAGGCGCCCGCAGGAGGGAAACCGAGCGGCGGGGAAAGCGGGAAAGGAGGAGGCGCCAAAGGAGAAAGGAAGGCGCCTGGCCATAAAGGGAAAGCGGAATTTCGGGCAACTTTCCAAAAAGGGAAAGTTTTCAGAAAACACTCAAAAATACAGCAAAAAAATCACAAAAAATTTTAGGGTTGAAATTTTGGGGTTTTTCAGAAGTCATCCGCATTCATCAACCTAAAATCCCACACATTTGTCAGCTTTTCAGAAATAATTCTGTGAGCCTTTAAAACAAATGAATTGCAACATCCAAATTGTCACGGTCCTCTGTACTTACCTTTTGTGGTACACCGTCCTTCCGTTTCAGCTCTAAGTCAGCAAGATTTTTTTAAAAAAATTGATGATATACTTTTCAATTTACTCTATATATATGTATGAAATTTAAAATTCAAATTTATTCTGTGTTAAGATTAAAAAATAAGAAAATTATGACAAATGATAAGTAAAGAAAAAGAAAAGACAAATGCTACTATTCACAACAAACTTGTCTTTTTTGTTTCTTCTAACATATTTGAATTTGAAGTTAAAATTTTAAAGGATGCTAGAGCACTCTATAGACTGCATCATCATTGAATTCTTTTTCGAAATTAATCATGGAGATTTGATGTCTAAACTGAAGGGTAAGTGTACGAGTGCGAGCACCACAAAAGATGAGGGCATACATAGGACACGTTGCCATGCATGACACTATGGAAAGTGAATTATAAATTTTGCTGAGAGGTGCAAATAACTTTTTTAAAGAAAACCTCTAATTTCGTTAACTTCACAAATAGTACAGGGTAACAACCTGAGCACACAAGCCCAAGCCCAAATATTCTTTTTTTTAGCACACAAGCCCAAGGCCAAAGGTGAAGTAAAAATTACAAAAATGCCCTTAATTGCACGGAGACTCAAAAGCTATATGAGAATATCGCAGTGGTAGAGTCAGACTCAATGGTAGAATTATCTAGGCTATCTAGGTTGAATCATAAAAATGTTATCCAGACTGAACTGAATCTGAATGTCGCCATGGGGCGATGGTGTCCATCTCGCCTGAGATCTTGGTGGCAGCCGGCGTGAACCTTCTAAGGCCTGTTCAAAATAGTTTTTTCTTTAATTATTGATTTTTAGTTGAAATAGACATCATAGCAATGTTAGCTTTTAACTAATGCATTTAATTTAAGAAAAATAAAGAGGAAAAGAGAAAGAAAAAAAAGATGTAGACAGCGGCCGACAGTGGGTGTTGCTCGAGACGAGACGCCTGACAGCCGTCGGTGGATTGGGCCTCCTCCCTTGGATTCGGTCTCACTGGAATCGGAGGTTGAGAGGAGCGACTCAAAAGAAGCTGTTGAAGACAGCTGCTCTCTTCGCCGCCAGATAGGAAGAAGAGGCCAGAGATACCGGAGTCTTGGCCATGGATCATGGATCTGGATGGTGTAGTAGCTGCAATGCACTGATGGGAAGTGGAAACAGACGAGGGGGAGGGGTGATACAGTGACTACTAGAAGGGGTGAGCACACCGGAAGGCAAGGTGATCGACGCCTGCAGGAAATCCACTAGAGTGAGGAGCGCCTTGGCCAGCACCGGAGTAGAGGCAAAATCGCCACCGCGAGGAAGAAGCCGGCGGAGATGGACGGCAGCACGGCACGGGGAAGCTCCATCCGTACACAAAGAAGCAAAAGAAAGACCTAGAAGCTACCACTGTCAGTGGCGGATCCAGGATTTTACCTAAGCGTATGCCGTCCAATAATTATGGACTCCAATTAGGTAAAACCATTTAGCAATTCGGTAACAGTTATAAAATTTGTAACGTAATTCGGCATATACGCACTAAATAACACGATAAGTCTTAAATTTGAAGATTAAGTTGAAAACATCCACAAATTACAATATGAATGGTTCAAACGCCATACTGATAGTTCAAAATATAGACATAAAAGAAAGTAAGAGACTTACAATACTACTTATTTGATTTTTTTAGCCGACACTTTCTAAGGGACATGAATGTCTCGATTATATCATCTTCATCCACTTCAAAGAAAATATCCCGCTCAATGAAAGTGACTAGACAATCATCCAAAAGACTATCACCCATCTTGTTTCTTAACTTTGTTTTCACTAAAACCATTGCAGAAAATACCCTTTCAACACTTGCTGTTGCCACCGGTAGAAGCAATACCAATTTGAGAAGCAAGTAAACCATATCATACACTTTATGCCTCTGTGTTTCAACAAGCTTAACTGAGAGATCAACAATATTGTCTAGACCTTTGAAGCTATCATTTTGTCTCATGTCATCGATATAATTATCAAGTTGCAATTCAAGTTTTAGCAAATAATTATTCGAGAACTCCTTTAGGTAGAACTCAGCCAGTCTGCGTAGCTTCTGTGCATCAAAAGAAGCAAATGAGTTGGAAGGATTGAAGGCTGACATACAAGAGAGCAACTCCATATTAATCTCGTCAAACCGATTATCAAGTTCTTGACTAATTTGATCAATGACACCAATATTGTTAGACCATGTGGCTCGGTCTAGGTTATTTTGTTGATGAATAATTCATAATGGTTAATTTGTTATGATGAATAATTGGTGATTTCGTTTAGCGGTGTTATGCGAGTTGTGTTGCGTGTGTGCGAACTGATGTTGGCCAAGTTGAGACGAACTTGTGCCGGAAGAATGTTCTTTGGTCTTTGCATGTGCAGGTTGAGCATGGAGGCGATCATGGTCGGTGACGAGGTGGACCGGAACTAGGATGGGGAGATCGAGGTTCGAGCGGTCAAGGAGGTCACGAGATGATCGGGCTCATGCTTGGGGCGCATGGAGATCGAAGGTGGATGATACGTGGAGAAGCTACGGGAGGTGCGGTCCTGGAGGCTTCGACACGTGACGCGTTAGAAAAGTCGTGAGTGTGAAAACCCGTGTTAAGAAGGGTTTCGGGTCCCTTGAAAATTAGTGGGCCAAAAGTCTAGTTGGAGTTGGATTAGGATTCTAAGTCCTAGTTGGAGTTGGATTAGGATTCTAAGTCCTAGTCGGAGTTGGATTAGGATTTTAAGGTCTAGTTAAAGTTGGGCTATGTGTGTATATATATGCATGCGGCGGCATGGCAAAGGTGCACCGAACGGTCGTGACCGAGCGAAAGGAAAAAGTTTTGGCCGCGCGCTGCTTTTGGAGGGCAGCCGAGGTTTTTGGAGAAAAATTTTACAGGCGACGCGTCTGGTTTTCTTTGCTTGCCCGAGGCATCGTCGACTCCATCGCGCGGAAAGAAATCCCGAGCGTCCGTAAGGAGTCGCACGTGGAACGAGGCACAAGACGGTCGGCGAGACATTTCGGCATCTTTGGGTCACCTTTTAACAGCAAATGACACTTTTCTTGATCTTTGTACGAGAGAAACAAGCATCAGTATTTTCTTCTTCCATATGCTCATCATTCAATTGATTTGAATGCGGGTCCCACTCATTAATAGAAGTAGTTGTTCTTTTGGCTCGTATGAATTTTGGTGGTCTCATTATCTTATGGTTGATCTGCATGCATAGTTTATTATTTTTTTAATCGTTGTCTTCTAGGATTAGTTGTTTCACATGGCTAGTTATCTCATACAGTTATCAAGGAGCAATTAGTCTTTAATCTTTTTTGTTGCTACAGTAATCCAAGATATATATATATATATTCTAGTTTTTTATGATTTTGTGAAAAAGCTTCCGCTAGGCGTTGCAATCATTCACCCCCTCTGATTGCCATCGACGATCCTACAAATATATACTTCTCTTCTGAAGTGGTCATCATTTGTTTGCTTTCGGGCACGAGCATACCTTGCTGATTTTCCATAAGGCACATAATCACCATTCATAGCAGGAACTTCAGCACCATGTTTATCACAAAATGAAGTGACCCTCTCAAGAAATTGATCCCAATCATCAGACCTCAATTGTTGCATTCTATTTTTTGCCACATTAACAAGTGAGATTGCATTAAGAATATCTTGCTCCCTTCTTTGCAAACACTCGAATAACTCGTTTGTGTATCCAAGAATAACATACATTAAGTGTGCAAAGAAAACAAACTCAAAGGTCTCAAATGCTCCAAGCACAAAATGTATTTTGGTCCAATCATCCTTATGTGAATTATCATCACCAAGATCGATAAGTACATCATGGATTGCTTAATACATAGTGATGATGTTACATACAGTTTTGTAATGAGAGCCCCATCGAGTCTCACCAGGCCTAGGCAAACCCATCTCTTGATTTAATCCACTTCCAGATTCAAGTTCACCACAATCAAGTGCTTTCTTGATATTCTCAAGCCTAGCATTTCGAAGCATGCCATGACGCTTACAAGAAACTCCAACAATATTCAACAAGAGGTATACTTGATCAAAAAACCCCGACAATCAGTATTGCCCTTGGCAACAGCAACAAGAACTAGTTGAAGTTGATGTGCAAAACAATGTATATAATAAGCAGAAGGTGATTCTTGCATGATCAATGTTTTCAGCCCTTTAATATCCCCTTTCATGTTGCTAGCCCCATCATATCCTTGACCACGAATTTGAGTTATAGTCAAGCCATGACTAACAAGTAAAGCTTCAATGGCACCCTTAAGTGATAAAGAGGTAGTATCATCTACATGAACAACTCCAATAAAATGCTCACATGGCCTTCCCAATTTATCAACATAGCGCAAGCAAAGAGCTAGTTGTTCTTTATGTGATATATCACTAGACTCATCAGCTAAAATTGCATAGCGCTCATCACCAAGTTCTTCAATTATTTTCTTTCTAGTTTTCATGGCACAACAATGAATAATTTGTTTTTGTATATCTAGGCTAGTTAAGGTACAATTACCTGGAGCATTGTCCAAAATATACTTGTTCACTTCTTCACTATTTCCTGCAAGAAACTTCAAAAGTTCGATGAAATTCCCTCTGTTGCTAGATTCTTCGCCTTCGTTATGTCCACGAAATGCCAATCCTTGATGCAAAAGAAACTTGATACATCTAAGTGAATAAGTCAATCTTTTCTTGTAAAGACGAAGATCCTCATCAGTCCACTTCTCAATGTGATAATCAATTGCTACCTTGGGATTCTTAAAGCCAATGTATCTCTCTCGAGCTGCATTATGTGCCTTAGAACCCAGATGCTTGAGAAGTGCTTTCTCTCCTATATTCCGATTTCTCTAGCCACTAATAGTAAATTTATCTGACTCGGTACCCTTCTTAAACAAGTAGCATATAAAGCAAAACACAGAATCCTTCTTGATACTATATTCAAACCACTCCTCATGTTTATGAAACCATACAAAATTGAATTGACGATCTCTATCTCCAATCTTTCTTTTTGGAAAATCATGTGTATAAGGTTGGAATGGACCTTTAATAATATATGCTCTTCGAATTGCATCTTGATCATTAACGGAATAACTTTCAATGGGCTGTCTATTACCTGGATCATGCGGAAGGCGATTGATGTCATAAACCGGCGGGGGTGGGGGCATAGGATTCACAATTTTATCAATTATTCTCTCTTGCTCTTGAGTTTGCTTTTCCACTACAGTTTCAACTGGAGATGGGGCAGGATTTGAAGTAGCAACCGCCGCCTTCTTGGCTGCATGTTTCTAAAAAAGAGATGCAATATCTCCGCTTCTCTTCATAATTGAACAATTCCAAAAAAACAATTGCTCCGGCCCTGCAAGAGAATAAAGAATATTATATATCATTTTGAAATTTGAATGCCAGAACTTTTCTTGGCCATATGTTTCTGTTATAGAAGTAATGCAAGATCTTCACGATCTGTGACTATGTTCCTAATTTTTCCTTAAAGAATGAATGTTCCGCCAAATTAATCCGCATCAATCAGTGCTAACAGGAAGCATTCATCTCAAAAGTACACTAGGGCGAGCGGTGATCTCATCCGAAACAAAAAAAAATCACAAAAAATGGCATCGCTGATCGCTCTCATCCATCGAGAGACCTGACGATTTCCTGATTGATTCATCCGAAACAAAAAAAATCACAAGAAATCATACTTGATTACCTGATTGATTTCACCTAACGAGTGACGACGTCTCTCATGCGATTTATTCTGTCATGCGGCGGCGGCGAACGATCGAACGATTCAACGAGACAACGACTGGAAGTACCGAGTACGGCTGGAAGTCTACGCTGAGTCGCTGAGGCCTGAGGATCGAGCGGAGCGGCGCGTCACGCGCGGGCAGGCAATCTGGCGAGCGCAGGCGAACCGTCTTGGGATCTCGGTGCGTCACGCCGTCACGCGTTCGGCAGCCGGCAGGCGAGGCAAAGCCACGAAGGGATGAGCCGCACGTCACGTATGGGTGATTAGATCATTAGAGATTCTTGCGTAATGTGTATGGGTGATTAGATCGTTAGAGCTTCTTGCGTAATGCGTATGGGTGATTAACTGATTATTGCATGCCTGCCTGTACTTCGCTGGGTCCGCCACAGGGTATGCCGGGGCCCACTCGGCATACCCGGTAGATCCGCCGGTGACGGCTGTACGAGGGGTGGGTCCCTCGCCGTGATGCTCAACACCAGCGGCTAGTCGGAGGAGGAGGGGAGGGGCCGGATCTGGGCTTGGAAGGCCAGCTCTCTGGAGAAGAGAGGTGAGGCGCAGAACGAGGGAAATTGTGTTGTGTCAGAACCACGCGCCGCGAACGAACTTAAAAGGGCAAC
Organism: Dendrocalamus sinicus; assembly: GCA_036346575.1. Lineage (NCBI taxonomy): Eukaryota > Viridiplantae > Streptophyta > Magnoliopsida > Poales > Poaceae > Dendrocalamus > Dendrocalamus sinicus. The sequence goes on along the minus strand of CM070653.1, from coordinate 3,574,066 downwards.
AAAAATCTTACCAAAATTTAGTAATGCAAACAAAGATTGACTGTCATTTGGTTTATTAGCAATATTTGATAATACCTATGAAAATTTGATAACACCAATGAAATTTAATATCACTTATCAACAGAGGCGGAATTAGGATTTAGCTACGCCCCGGGCTGAACTCTAACAACCTAAAACTAACGCCAATTTGTACCCATACCACGATATAACAACAGTATTTTATAATTGGCTAATTGCATTACTGATATGAAACTTAAGTTCAATACTAAACAAGTAAATATAAAGCATAATAAGAAAAACATGGTATAATATCAAAATATAAAACACAAGTACAACACCAGGATTGTTTTGATGCGTTTACTAGCTCCTGTTTCTGGTGTTTCGTGAGATTGTGCTTCTGTTGAAAAATAAGATGAAAATGTCTTCGCCCGTTTCATTTTGTATTGACTAATAACTCCTAGTTTCAATCATCACATTTCAGTATTTCAGCTAGAATCAATCGACATATTTGATATTTCAGTAAATCACATTTAAATCCACCAATAAATCAGGGGACAACAGTACAACACCATACTAATGAAATTTATACAATAATCTTGTGCAAAAACCATACAATTCGGCATTCTATTGTGCAAAAACTTGCATATATAGCTATAAGCTATTCTGACTGCAAAATATCTACTTTACTTCTGAGTTCTGATAATCAAATATGAGCATGCATTTATTATTTCATTTTGACTAGAAGTAGACATGGCATATGAGCATGCATTTATCTCATATGCAATTAGAAGTAGATAATTTCTCCGGTCATCCAGTACTCCAGTAGTAAATACTCATCTATCATATATGCATAGCCGATTCCTAATCCCATAATCAAATCAAATCAGAGTTTCAATTGATTGTTACAGACTTACAGGGCGGCAACGGGAGGCGGGACGGTGCCGGGAGGCAGGGCGGACCGGGAGGCGGGGGCGCGGGGCGGCGCTGGGAGGCGGGGCGGGCCGAGAAGATCCGAAGAGGGGCGACGCCGGAGGCGGGCGGGCGAAAGATCCGAAGAGGCGCGGCGCGGAGGCGGGCGGCGCAGAAGAGGGGCGGCGCGGGACGAGGCGGCAGCGCGCGCGGCGGCGAGCGGCGGCGAGGCGATAAGCGATGAACGGCGTCGGCGGCGCTTGTTTAACCGGCCTTCTGCGCTGGCCGGGAGGTTAGGGTTACGGTGGCGGCACAAGCGAGGCCGCGAGGGCGAGGCCTTGCACGTGAAGTAATGGGCTTGGGCCAAGGGAGCGCGTGATGGGCCGCTGTTGCGGAGACAGTAATAGGCTGATGACCTGGCGGGATGTTATGGGCTATTGGGTTACCTGGGCTGAATGCTAATAATACTATCCCGGGCTGGGCTACAAATATCTGGGCTATACATTGTATTTTTTTTCACTCCCTGGGCTAGAGCCCATGTTGCCATGTGCCCAATTCCGCCCCTGCACATGACCAATCTGTAGGCGAGAAAATCTGTCACCAAAATTCAATTTAGACACGATCCGTATAACAGTCTTTTTTTTTTTGCCAATATTTAGTTTGGTTCAGGTTTTGGTGTTACCAAATTTTGGAAAGGTTTTTATTGGCTAGCTTCCAAACAACCCTTTATTTAATCTGGCAACCTACTGGAACAATTGCATTATCTACTACTTAATTTCAAGGCTGCTCAGATGCTAGTCAACAAAAACCTTATCAAAATTTGGTAAGGCCAAAATCTAGACAAAGCCAAATATCGGTAAAAAGAATGTTATTGGATCGTGTCCAAACTAAATTTTAGCGTTTCCAGATTTTGATGGCTAATTTCCTTGTCGGATTATCCATGTGTGACATTGAATTTCATTAGCGTTAGCAAATTTTCGTGAGTGCTACCAAATTTTTATAACCAATCAAATAACAACCAATTTTCATTGGCGTTAGTAAGATTTTCGTTGGTTAACAGTAACATCCAAATAGCCCCTTCCTTTCTCCTTCTGTTTCTTGTTGTACTATATCATATAGTAGTTGTATTAATAGCTTGTTGGTAGGCTTTGCATGGCTAAGGTGGCTGATCATCTACAAAGGGCCAATTTTTTAAAAAAAATAAATGCTGGCTTTCCACCTCCTACCATATGAGATTTCAAAAGCTTAAGCCGAAACTGGGCTGTCATCCTCGCGAGAGAGAGAGAGAGAGAGAGAGAGAGAGAGAGAGAGAGAGAGAGAGGAGCCAAAGTGCAAAGAGAAGTGTAGCTCTGACAAGATTTTGCACCGAATTGGAATACTTTAAAGCATTTTGCAATCATCCTGCAGGATGTGTGCCTCAAATTCCCACTTGAACCAGCCAGAGTTTCGTCGCAATGGCATCATCTCATAATAGACAAGGAGCACAACTCGTCCAAATGCCCGCGCAGGGCAATGCAGAAGTGCCAGGGTCGAACCTAACGTAATGCATGTCGTGGAGATTTAGGGGCAAAAGGCTTTTGAAATTTAGGGTGTGTTCTTTTGGGCTTTTGAAATCGGCTTTTGGCTTCTGCTACAGTACCTAACTTTCAAACGGAGTATTTTGTCAAGACGGAGTCTACAAGTTAAACGATCTAAATGTTAAAAGCCCAACATCTGTACCAGCCAAAATCGCAAGTGAGTATCTGTCTCTCCGTAATCTGTACCGTAAACACCAAAATTCAAGAATTTCAGCCAAAAGCCATAAGCCGCAGCTGAAAAAAACAGGCCCTTATTGCATCCATGATGACTCAGATTGAGGAGATGGTAGAAAATGGTGGTTGTGTCAGCATGCTTGCATGGTTAGACATGTCATGAAAAGGATTGTGTCCCCAAGATGCTAATGCTAGGGGCCTACATGGGTCATTTGAAATCTCAAGGACCAAAATGGCTTTGTTTCAACACTTGGGGGGACCAATTTGGTCATTTTATCCCTTTAGAAGAAGGTGGAGAAACACTGGATCAACGTTTAATATACACAAGAGAATCCCACATGAACTGAGATAGATTTCTCTAGTTAATTCCAATTACAAGACTAGGCTCAAAGCTTAGGGATACAACTGCACTGCTCAGAACAATCAGGTAAGCCTACAGAGTGATTCTTCTCCTAGCACGCCTGGGCTGATGATAAACTTCAACCTACGAAGCACAAAGCGCTCAGTATTTTTGTTACTTTCAACCATAAACTCTCTGACAGCATTTTTGCCATGGTACATATGGCCTTGCTCCAACTCACTTACGACTTAAGCTTCTGAGCTACGTGAGTAAAAGGCAGGTCATAAGCTATACGTCCTCCTCGTCGCCGTCGCCGCCGCCGCCGTCTCTCTCCTCCGCGACATCGTCGTCTTCGTCGTCGTCGCCATCCTAGCCGCACTCAGCCTCCTCCTCCTCGTCGTCGTCCGGCTCCTCGCCCTTCTCTTCCTCCCCCTCCTCGTCGTTCGCCCTCTCCTCCGCCGCCTTCGCCTTCTTCCGCGCCATGTCCGCCTCCCCCATAGGAAAGCTCTCCCTCAGGAGATGTGTTAGGCCCAATTGTCAGAAACTTAGGCTCGAGCTATAATGCATATGTCCTTGTAATTTGGCATTATGAAATTTTGCTAATATCTTTTGACTATTTTTTTTAATTTTTAGCTATAGAGTTAAATATTTGTTAATAACTTTTAATTAAGAAATCACCTCGTTTAAAAACGGATAGGTCTAAGCAAACAACACGGGTGATTAATTTTATCCCTTAGTTTTTCTAGACCAGCAGAATAGTTGTCCTTTCTGAGTTCATTCGTAAGATCATATAGATTGTCGATCAACACGTGTGCACAATGAAATTAAGCCATTGAAGCGTGCATCCCTTTATGATCAATTTACAGACAAATAGCAAACTAATTAGGGCTACCAAATTGAACACCGTATATATGTATACATATCAAACTAATGTATACATGTGTACAACCTTTTGCAGATACGTATATCTGTACGTGTGTACATACACAATCAATGAATAAATACCCATGAAATACCACCCGTATAAAATCCCTAGCTACTCCATACGCGTCTCAAAAACATCAGAGAAGAAGAGAAAAGAAAAGAAAGAAAGAAATATAATTAACCAAACAAATTAAAGTCCATACACGTATACATGTATATATCTCTGTCATGCAGACCTAATTAAGAACTACTATTAATCTTTTGTGGACTCTAGCACGTCAACCATGAGATGCATCACCTGCAGCCGCTGCCGCAGCCGCACGATGTAATCGAAGGCGCGGAAAAGGAGCTCGTCGACGTCGAGGCGCCGGCCCTCGTCCGCCCCCTCGCCGTCGCCGTCGCCGCCGCTCGGCACGAGCCGCCTCAGCGCCTCCATCTTCCTCCTCACCCCCAAGCAGCGCCTGATCCTCGCCTTGCCGTCGTCCCCGGCCTCCCTATTCCTCGACGTCGTTCTCAACGGCCTTCTGGGAGCCACGGCGGACGTCGGCGGCCTCGCCGTCGAGGTTGAGACGTTGCGACAGCTGCTGGTGTGAGCAACCATGGTGAATCTTGCTTGCGATTAATGGACACTTGAATTGCAGCAATGAGCTGTAGAGATAGAGACGACGACGATGATGGTAGTGGTAAAGTATGTTAGAGTGAGAGGGGCAAGGGTTGTTTATATAGACGGATATGGTTGGAAGGGGCAGATATGTGGGGGAATTAGGTGGCATGGCAAAGATGAAAGAACAAATGTTGTTGCATGTCATCAAAGCTTTGCATGCAACAATAAAACTAGCTAGACGTGGATATGATATGGTACAACATCATGTTAGAGAGAGAGAGAGAGAGCATGCAAGAGCAGCGTGTTGGCATGCATGGGATGGTCTCCAAGCTCAAGGCCAAATGCAACCACATGATTCCCTAAACAACCAACATATCTCTAGTTTACACATACAAGCATAGGCAGAAGACACCTACCTCTCTCACACGCCACCAACAATGCACTAGAGGATTTTTTTTTTGGATGTGTATAAGTATCACCCGGATGTTTTTTTTACTATCGTTTTTGTCTCTAGAACGAACGTTTATGCGATCAAATCAAATACTAAAAAGTCGATAAGCCGCTTTAAAAAACCTATTAAATAAGTTACTTTAAAAAGCGATGAAAAACTTATTATATTTATTTATACAAATAAAGCCACTTAATAAAATTAACGAGGGCTCTCTCCCCTTTTGATTTCCTCCTCAGAACACCCTGTATGTCTCCACCCATATGCATGATTCCCAAGCTAGCTCCTTGCATGCATCACATGTGATGTGTCATGGGCCCCACACACCACCACCACACCCTGCCACCTCAGCAAAAGTGCAGCAGAGAAAAGTCTCCTGCATTATGCATGTGCACATGGTGCAAAGTTTTTGACATATATATGACATTGTTTATATATGTATTTATATATAAAAATAATAATACATAGACTGTATTGATAAAAATGATGTTTTTACCGTTCAGACACCGGATAGCAACGTCAGCTTACTGACATGTAGGCCTGCTGTCCTGCCAGCATGTGCCAGGCCTACCGCCCCACCACTTGGCCCATTTTGGTGGCCTCTCGTCCCATGGCCAGACTAGCCAGCTTAATCACCTACTCTAATTTTTCATATTATTTGTTTAAATTTTTTAATACAGCAAGTGAACTCAAAAAATTATAAAATTTCATGTACAGTCTCTCAACATAACGTACTTAACTATGTGATTTTTTGGTAATTTTATCCACTATGAATATGGCTTAAATTTTTGTACGATTTTGATATTTCTAGAAGTTATTACATAGAGCAAACGAGCCGCATCCACCATTACTGAGCGATAGGCCACTTGCCATCTAATAACCGAGCGGCAGGTGATTAGCCCTAATGACATATTTAGCTATATATACTTCAAAAAATTTTAGATATAACAAATAATCGTGAATAATTATAAAAATTTTGGAGGAGCTTCCTGAGGCAGCATGCTATGTTGTGTAATTTGTTCATCATTTTTTCTGCCATTTGCTACTTCCAAAAATTATTGAGCAGCACGCAATTAAATAGGTGATTAAGCACTAATGGCTGGGGGCTAATGGCCTGCTGCCCGGCCACTATGAACACAGTGGCTGGGCGGTAGGACATTAGCCCCCAGCCATTAGTGCTTAATCTCTCGTTTAATTATGCACCGCTCAAATAATTTTTAGAGGTAGCAAAGTGGTGCGAAAAATTACATGAAAATTATAAAACATAACACGTTGCATCAGTAAGCACCACCGAAAATTTTGTAACTTTTCAAGACTATTTGCTATCTCTAAAAATTCTTAGAGCAGCACATAACTGTTTAATTGTCCAATTAATTATACATCACTCCAAGAATTTTTAGATATATTAAATTGCCATGAAAAATTACAAACAAATTACAAAATATATCACTGTGCCTCGAGAAGCTCTACCAAAAATTTTGTGATTTTTCAAGCTCATTTGATATATTTAAACATTCAAAGAAGTATAATATAAAACTATGAATTTAGACAGGTAATTAAGCTGACTTAATCACCTGCCATTTTGTGGCTGAACAGCAGACACCTGCCGTCCGGCCACATGTCAACTATCGCACGCTGTCGCCCGGTGACCGAACGGCAAAAACGCTATTTTTGTCAATACCGTTCGTACATGGCTATTTCTGTAAATATGCAAAAACGCTATTTTTGTCAATACCGTTCGTACATGACTATTTCTGTAAATACGCGTTGAAAACACGCTATATATGACAAAAATTCGTTGGTGCTGATGATGTATCCTATGTTAGTTAATTATATAAGATAGTATATAGATTATTATACTTTAATGTGCCAGCATGTTCCCATGTGGGGAGCTGATCATGATAGGCACCCATGTGTTAATTAGACTAATGCAGTGCATTACACATGTAAATCTCCATGATTTGGGCCTTGATTTCCTGCCATGTTCTCCTCCATCCTCATGCATGCATGACATATATTCTTTGGTACAATGATGTATTGATGTGCAACGCACCTTCTCATTCTTGACAAGCATATCTGTCGGACGAGCTGACGACACGTGTTGTTATAGCCAGCCGTCGATTGACATGTGGTTTCTACGAAGATTCTTAGAGAGGCTGTGAAGTAATATAATTAATTAATTAATTTTGTTGGTGCAAGCATGTGCGACGGTGTTGAGTAACCAGGTTTAGTTAGGCGGCTAGGCATGTGTTAGTTGTGCTTAATAAATTTGTATATGGAGGAACAAATGTCTAATGCTTAGCTTAGGTATGTTCAATCTGTAATAGTTTATTTTGACTTTTGACTTATTTAAATCAAAAACCATTTAGAATAAATTGACTGTTAATTTTGGTTTTTTTATTTTTTATTTTTTGCCTTTTTTTGTCTATTCTTTTTCACCTTATTCTTTTGTATTGTCCGTGACAATATAAAGTTTTTTATTCATTTTTCTATTTTTCTCATTTTTTTATAAAAAGCTAACAACGGCTATAATGTAATTTTTAGCTATAAATTAAAAGACAAAACTAAAAACTTAAGCTATGATCCAGTTAGAGTGGGGAACTAGCTTTAGTTTGACGGAGTCTATGCAGTCTTTTCAACACGCGTTTTGTTGATCCTGCAATATTGTACCGCAATGCGAATTTTGGACACTGTTGGACTCCTGTGCACATAAATTTCCCGTTTTGGCCCCCGAACGAAAATTATTCCGCTTTTGGACCCCTGTTAAGCGCGAGATCACCGGACGCCGACACGTGGGCCGGTCGTGCGGTACCAGACCGCACGACCGGCGTGGCTCCGCTCCGACCGCGGGATTCGTCGCCCGAGCGCACGATCGATCTCCCGACCGCACGATCCGTTGCGCTGACCGCGCGACGCTCGCCCGAACGCGCGTCTAGCTTCGTATCGGTCGTTGGAATTTATTGCATCGTATACGATTGCATCGTATATCCATTTATGGAGATGAAACTAGAGAGTTGAAAACTGGGATACATACGATGTTCTAATATAAACAACTGCTGCTGTTTTGTACTCCCTCCGTCCTGAAATGATAATCGTATTTTGATCATGGAAAAGTCAAACAAAATAGATTTTGACCGTTAATTTCTCTTACTATATATTGTCATTTACTAAAGAATCAATATAATCTCATAAGCACATTGAATACAAATCTATTGGTACAAGTTTCATGTTCTAAACTTGTATATACTTTGAATAATTATTGGTCAAAGTTTGTATAAGTTGACTTTTCTTTGTTTGAAATATGATGATCATTCCCGGAAAGAGGGAGTAGTATCAAGTGAACTTTGCTAATAAATAAATCTGCAAATTGACTGTACTTTCGTAATTATCTCCTGCCACCAAACCTTGATGTTCTATTTAATTGATTGTTTAATTGCTGTACTTTCTTCAACAACCCAGAATATACAGGTCGTGCAGCGGAGGATTGAAACGTGCGGTCGTCATTTTCAATCGTGCGGTCGGGAAGCTAGACGCGCGCTCGGGTGGGCGTCGCGCGGTCAGCGCAACGGATCGTGCGGTCGGGAGATCGATCGTGCGCTCGGGCGACGAATCCCGCGGTCGGAGCGGAGCCACGCCGGTCGTGCGGTCTGGTACCGCACGACCGGCCCACGTGTCGGCGTCCGGTGATCTCGCGCTCAACAGGGGTCCAAAAGCGGAATAATTTTCGTTCGGGGGTCAAAACGGGAAATTTGTGTGCACAAGAGTCCAACAGTGTCCAAAATTCCCGCAATGCACATGGTCGGTTCAAGGTTATTTTACTTAATTATGTGCTTGATGGTTTTCTTGGTTCCAACATGAATTCCGTTATAAATATATGGGCATTACTAGCATCCATACGTCCGATGAAGGTATTTTCATCGGACGTTCGAATACAATATTTGTAGACAATGTGTGTAATAATTTAGACCACCATATGCAACAAAATATTTCACAAAAAGTCTCGATGTTGTATTGGTTATTAGTAATTGTTGCACACATGAGATCAAAATGTTGCAACAAAACAACAATTGCCTCCCATGACAGGCGGTGGCGAGGCCTCAGGCGTGGTGGGGGTGGGCAACAGAAAGGTGGCGTGCGTGGCGTGGATCCGACACGACAATGTAGAGAAATAAAAGCAAAAAACAAAAGGCTGAAAAACCAAAAAAATAAAAATAAAAACAACATTAAGAAACCAACACGTTTTAAGAAAGTCAGAAGTTGAAGCCGTTTGAAGGAGGACCTATTATCGATGTTTGGATGGTTACAGGCGGAAATCGGTGAAATCTCCCCACGGTTTTGGATTCCAAATTTTGAGCTGAAAATTCAAAATGAGCTGATGGCCGTATTGAACAATATATCATATATATTGATCACATTTTAGTTCTTATTTTGTTCTTTGAAGAATAAAGGGCTAAAATACATGTGCATAGGCCCATGGATTCTACTTTTTTACTTTTCAAAACTCAGCTGACTAGAGCCGGTCACCTAGCCGATTTCCATGCTTATCCTGCTTTCAAACAATTTCGACTATGATTAATGGTTTTTATCCTAATGTGAGCGTACGTGTGGATTAATCGAATGACGATAAGCCAATTCGAAAAGATTGAGCCGTTTTGAAAGAACAACAGAGGTGTTATCTGATTTATTAGTTTGGAAAAAAAATCATAATTTATAAGCTGAAAAGAAAAAAAAAGCATATTTTAAAGGCGCAACATGACAGTAAGGCATGCTGAGCTCTTCTGAGGCTAGCGTAGCTTTCGGCAAAATCAAACTGCTAAGAGCAACTCCAAGAGATTAGCCAAAAGAAGTATCTAAATTTAGTGATTTAGCTATTCTCTAAAATGAATCTCACCCAAAAAAACAAGACTACTCCAACAGGCTATCTAAACTAGAGGGCGCGCGGTGAGTTGCGTACGCACGGAAATGGGGCACAGCGTGCGGGAAGGAAACGCCGACCGCGCCAAGAGGCTGGATGGTGAGCGAGGTAGGCTATCCAAAAATAGAGAGCGAAGGAGGAGGGATGAAGAGCTACTAAATTTGGAGAGTCATTTATAGAGTCTATTGGAGACATTTTTTCTCCAATAATAGCCAAATTTACCGTTAGAAAATAATTTAGCTCTTCTCTTGCAGTTGCTCTAAAAAGAACAAATTTGAGTTGGCTTACCTCATTGTTCTGGGCAGCGTCTTTGATCTGAGCCGTTCGCCGCATGATGAGCGGATCTGGGAAACATGCATACGCACTGCGCGCACCCAAAAACGCTCAAGGCAAAGATATTTTCCAGTTACAGCATCTCCACCGTGCGCGCCGCAAGAAGCTAGAAGCCATGGCCGCCGCGGCGGTTCCGTGGCCGCCTCTCCTCGCCTCCCACGCTGCCGTCCCCGCCGTGGCCTCCCGCGTAGTATCCTCCGGCGCCACCGGACGGATCCGCCTCGCCGACGACCCACTCCGGCGCGGCGACTGGGTACCTCTCAAACGACTCGCTCCCTTACGCTTTGCTGCTGCACCTCCACCCGAGAAATTTCGATATTTGACACTGAATATGTGCGTCTCTCAACTTTTAACCCCCAATTCGTACGTCTTTGAAAATTTAACTCTATCACTACGAATTCTTTTAATTCAAGAGATTCTCTTTATTTTCGCAGTGACAAGTGTCAAAATATAAAAGGAGAGAAAATGAGGAGAATCCCTTTAATCAAAAGAATTCACAATGACATGGTTAAATTTCCAAAGACGTACGAATTGAGGGTTAAAAATTGAGAAGCGCACGTATTCAGTGTCAAATATCAAAATTTCTCCCTCCACCCTAGTTAGGTTGGGTTTGACGGGCTAGTGAGTCGGTCAGTAAAGGCTTGCATGTGAAACTGACGATCATGTATGAAGATGTCAGTTCACAAAAAAAACCGAATTAATTTGGTTTGTCAAGTGTGGTTCTTGGATATGATCGATTCCTTTCTCAGGGTCATTAATTTTTGAGTTTACTACAATGAAACTAGCAGAGGTGAAGATGTAGACGAAAATTATGAAATGTTTGGGATGTGATTTTCATGTTGTTTTCGTGTGCATTGCTCATGTAGGACGCTGCCGATGTCGGGAATCTCTCCCTTGTCTACACGCTTGCTGGAGGTACGCTTGTTGATTGAACTGAAAACATTCAGCATTTCAGATCGACATTGTAACAATACGGATAGTAAATAACAGGTTTGTTTAGTCAATCAAGAATTGAGCTTTGAATTACTTGTAGCGAGACCCTTCTTGAACAAACGGAAAGAAAAAAAAAACATAATGGAACACAAGGACAAGTCTTTATTGCTTATGAAAAATGAGGCTTGATCAAAACAACAGAGGCATGTGATTATATGACTGTTTCATATATACAGCTGCAAATTAATTCCTTTTCCCCCTTGTTGTGGAAATACGGGCAAGATCTAAGCTACACTCCATGGAGAACAGAGTAAAATGAAAGAGAAGTACATAAATGGTTCACATGATGATAAGCTAGGCCTATGCAGATTGCAAAGTTCAACTCCATGAAGAAACTTCTGTAATGTCTGAAGGTTTGTTTTTTTGGATAAGTGTAATGCATGAAGATTTAAATGGCTTTACAGCACTAAAATTAGTGGATAGTTCAACTAAGTAGTTCACATGATTACATGAAACAAGCCAAGGAAGGCTGATTTTAATGAATAATTAGACCAAGAACAAAAGGATGAGGTGGAAAAATTATGTGTACTTGGTAAAAAGCTGTGTTTTATTTTTTTTTCTGCAGCCTGCAGTGATTCCCTTTCATATATGATGGTCTACACTTGAAATCATGGATCAATTTTGTGTATGTGGTGGATTGCATTGATTGTGCAGCAGATGCATCTGTGGTGGGTGCAGTGAATGAACATATTGATGTAGCAACCTCAATTGTGCCAGCGGTTCAAAGGCCATGTGTGATGGTTAGTGCTAATGATGATTGCAGAGATCTTCATTTCCGTAAAGCTGGTAAATAACATGCTCTTTAGAAAATATTCTATTCTCTTTTTAGTGGAACATATGAAATTCATTCGTGCTACTTCAACATAACTGCCTTATTTGATTATATTTTATTATCATCGATTGAGAATTTCAAGATGAAATCTGTAGTTTTCCATACTACTGTATCTTGGCAACAAATGTACTTGGTTTTCCTGCTTTCAGCAGCATGGCTTGCTGCACGTTTAATTAACACTAGGATTTCTTGAATTCTTTCCCTCCGAGGAGAGAGAGACGTGGGCTATTTATGTATAAGCATATTCCACGCTGACGAGTCCACATCACGTCAACCGTCTACATCAGCGGTCAGGTCCAACACAGCCTCTTTTAGATCTCCGATGACCCACTTAAATAAGTTTAGGGACTGGATTAGACAGTTTCGTAGATTACGAACCCGTGTGAACTCCGCTAACAAGTTTAAGGACCTACAATGTACTTTACTATACTTCGAATATATACATTCGTCAGCTAATGCATCCTGAGAGGAGATGATTGCATGGGTTGCAATTTTGCAGGTCAGCCAAATTTCTTCCACCCCGTTACCATGGAGTGTAAATTTGTAGCTTTTTTCGCGAACAAACAGCATTCTTTCCAGTTGTTTCTGATGGAATTGGTAGGGACTACCTCGTATCTACCTTAGCAAATTCATCAGGGGAATGCCTTAGTACTTCGATGATCACTGGTCGCGATAGGCTGGTTGGGACACCAGCCACCAGGATGTACTTGGATAAGCATATTAAACATACTTACAATGGATAAATGGGAAGAAAATTGTTGGGAAACCACATCAAAAAGAGAGAGATGACCTCAAACACCATTGGGGGGGGTGTTGAAAAACCTCACCCTGCATAGAAACAAGCAATGCAATGCAAATTCAACACTTGATAAATACCTGCACGCAAGTAGAAAGGTGGGCAATCATAGGAAACACAGGCTCATCACAATTCACAATACACTGATACGTTAAACATGGGTAGAAATGTCGTTAGCATCAACAGCGTAGCATCACTGCCACAAGTTACACCAACCATGCCTCATGATCACGACAGCTAACTACAGTCTGCAAATTAAAACCTAGTACATTCCAGATCCATCCATTCATCCATACGGATGGCAAAAGCACAGCGGAACCACGTTTAACCTACCGAAGCAGTTCACAATGGCCCAAGAAAGTCACCAGCCAGGGTAGCAAGGAGCTGGAACTGGCGATCAGCTTCCATCCAGCGGAATCCCATGACCCTGAAACGCACAACAGTGTCCTTCTCCAGCTTCGAGTGGTCCTTCATGAACATCGGGTTCTCCCCACCAATGTACTTGTAGTCACTCATCGTCTTCTCTGACAGAAAGATGCTTTCTATTGGTCCAGATTTGAGGAACACACCATGCTTGAGGATCTTCTCCACAGAACCAACCAAGGTCTCACCCTTCATAGGCTTTTGCGTGATGCAGGTGAACGTAACCGGAAACAGAACGTCTCCAGTCAGCTCACGTACTTTCCCTTCAGATATCGCCCTAAGCTCATTGACGGCGATGTAGTAGCCATGCTCTTTGGAGGCCTTCCTGTTTGCTATGTCCTCCAGAAGACGCACAATGATCGCCTTGCGGAGCAAGAGACCCTTGGGATTCAGCTGGCTAGGTGAGATCAACACATTCCAAGACATCTCCACCTGAAGGAAAACCATGGTTGATTACCTGCCAGAAGTCCCATTTATACAAGATATCAGCCTTTAGTGGTGCAACAATCCTAACTCAAAATCATAGACACATGCTTAAGAGATTGCAGGGCAAAACTAAAAATGGTGTTCCTTCTGTTATCGAGGACATAAAATTGCACGTTAACTGTTGATAAAACAAAATAAAATTTCAAATATCTTTTTCAAGGAGATATATCAACTAAAATTGTTCACTTCTACATCAGCATGTATGCATTTGGGAGCAACAAATTAAACAGTAAAGAAGAAAAAACATTGGCAATGGTGTTTCTACTTTCTACAAATGACTCGGGGCATTTTTAGAATCAGCTTTGGTTTCATAACACCATTATGTAGAATCATGATTCTACAATAACCTTTTGGGTATACTACACTTAAAGCTCAATTTTATGATTTTTTTACTTCTGTATTGTACATTTTCAGGAATTTATTACCTATTGTCATGCATCGTGCACATCAGTTGTAAAAAAAGGGAGCATTGGATCAAAAAAATTTTAAAAAAAATGTACCAAAGAGCTGTGCTCCACGCCGTCATATGAAAACTTTGCGCAAATCTCAGAGCAAGCTATATAGTAAGCTAAATAAGTAACTCCCAAACCAATAAGTGGCGCAGATAGCTATAGCTAAGGGAAAAGGTAACTCCCAAACCAATAAGTTGCACAAATCTCATTACACATGACGTTAGCTAACTTCACCTGTGCATTTGCTTACTCTCAACTCCACACCAGAGAGGACATTTCTTTCTCGTAGAGGTCCCTTAGGTGTGTAAAGATGTCAGAAATTAACAGTATATCCATCTCATAAGGTTCCAAATATTACAACTAGATTTCAGCCACCGTTGATGCTAATTTTAATTGTGGAACATAGCCTAATATAACGAACAAAAGGGCCAGCATGGGTTTATGATGGCTATTAACTTATCCAATCTAACATGACCTAATTAATCTCAGCTTCTTGTCTGCTTTAAAGTTTGTTCAAGTTTTTTTAGGAGAGCATAGCAGCACTCCTAATGAAATCAATCAGCAATTCCAAAAAAAAAAAAAGACATCCGTAAATGCAAGTCTGCTACGGTCATAAACACAAAACTGCTGCAACAAACTTCTGGTATCAAACAACTAGCAAAGCAGCAATGGCTGAAACAAGCACCCAGGATACCTATGTATCCTGAACACACAACATTTCAGCTTGATTGGGTAGCCACCACCATATCAAGATGGACACCTTGCAACAAATTTCAAGGTGGGCTTTTGGAGACACTACCACGATTATCCCGATGAGGGCATACACGAATAACCCTACTTTACCCCCATTATCAGAGAATACATGGGGCGGGCTTAAAGCGGGGCGTAAGGGGTTCAGTTGAACACACCCAAAATCTTGGGGAAAACAAGCTGCTGCTATTACAACAACAATCAAACGATTCAAATCACAGCCGCAACTGGATGGATCCGAGTATCTAGGGCAAGAAGAAAAAAGAGAGAGGAAGATTTGGATTCGATCGCTCACAGCAAAGAACGAAACACTCTTAGAACAATCGTTAGGGCTTCCGAACCAACGCAAGAAACGAGCCCGGATGTACCTCCCACTCCACGGCAGAGAGGAGCCTTCGAGGTGGCGCGGCTTCGGTAGAAGGAGACCTGCCCTGGACGCTTCTTCTCCGCCGGCGAAGAGGGAACGGGGGAGCCGGCACTTCAATACGGAAGGGGGTTTAGACCAAATTTATGTGGTTACAACCGGGCAACCAGAAGGTTAGTAGGGGATCAAATCATGAAAAACACACGAATAACCGCCCGTTCATACCGACTTTTAGCTTAAATTTTTAACCTTGACTTATAAATAGTAATAATATGTAGAGAAGCTTATAAAGATATACTTGTGTACGATTTTAGCATACTATAATCGATTAGTAAATCTCGTCTTAAAAAGACACGTTGTTTAAAAACCATATACTATATAAAAAAAATAGTTTTTAGAAGGCCATACGAATAGGACCTTAGCCTGTATTACGTTGCTAGGCCTAGCAGTGAAAACATGGTGAATTCTATAAATCTCAGTGACGACTTGACGAAACAGAGGTAGATAGGAAGAACCAAAAATGACAGCCTAACAGTCTACTAGGCATCGAAGCCCACAACCAAAGCAATCAACGAGGCCCAGGCAAGTGCATGGGCACGCCCGCGGCCCGCATAGTGGGGCAAGCTACGGACAGCCCGCACCCACCCTGTGCTAACCATTGAAGCCTTGCGGCTGCCAGTGGCCCGCAAAGCATTTGTACCACTCGGTTTGTGGGTTTGGCTACTACCCACAAATTGCCGCATGTTGCAACCAGTTAGCTTGCTTAGCATAGTGCTAGTCCATATTAACTGCGCAATGCTTTAGAAGAGAAAATCCTATTTCCGCACGTGTGCGCGTTAGTGTGTTCTCCCCCACAGTCTTGCAAGTCATCCAATTGGAGAGAAGCTAATCCAGTTCTTTCACGTGGGCCACATAGGCAACAATTTTTATCTTGTATGAATGCTCACGGGAGGCAATGACATTATGCGGTTGACCACATGGCGTATCACTGATTTGTGGACCCAATGGGTTAGTTGCACCTGATATCAACTTCAACTAGGAGGCGAAACACATGATGCTTTAAGCATTTGTTACCTTTTCAAATTTTAGGAATCGTGCGCTTCATAAAACAACTCAAAGCTCTCTCCTTGTAAAGTCTCTCCCCCGAAGCATGTTACTTTTGCTGTCCATAACCTATGGTTTCTCACGAAGCATTATAGCACAATATGGTCAACAACTTAATTTAGTCTAATTTTATAGTGATTTTACGTCTATCTATACTAATTATAGAGGAATTAAGCTCATAAGCCACACAATGAAGCTCCAGGAACGAGTGATTAAGCGTCATTTAAGAAAAGTGACTAGCGTGATGACAAACCAATTTTGTTTTATGCCTGGGAGGTCGACCACGGAGGCGATTTTCTTGCTATGACAGTTGATGGAGAGGTATAGGGAGTAAAAGAAGAACCTTCACATGATATTTATTAACTTGGAGAAAACCTATGACAAAGTGCCAAGAAATGTCATGTGGTGGGGCGCTTCAAAAGAAAAGAGTCCCAACAAAATATATTACCTTAATTAAGGACATGTACGAAAATATTGTGACTAATGTCAAAACGTGTGGTAGTGTTACTAATGACTTTCCCATTAAGATAAAACTACACCAAGGGTCAGCATTGAGTCCATACATTTTTGCTCTAGTGATGGACGAAGTCACAAGGGACATATAAGGAGATATCCCTTGGTGTATGCTTTTCGCTGATGATGTGGTGCTGGTTGATGAGAGTAGAATAGGTGTTGATAGGAAGCTCGAGTTATAGAGGAAAACCTTAGAATTGAAGGGTTTTAGACTTAGTAGGACTAAAACTGAGTATATAAGGTGTGATTTCAATGGTGCTAGGGTAGATGATGGAGATGTTAGATTGGACGGACAAGTAGTGTCTAAGAAGAACTCGTTTCGTTATTTGGGATCGATGCTACAGTGGGACGGTGAGATTGATGAAGACGTGAGCCACAGGATAAGAGCGGGGTGGGTGAAATGGCGCCAAGCATCTAGTGTCTTGTGACAAAAAAAGTCCCTCAAAAGTTAAAGGGTAAGTTCTATAAGATGGCGATCAGACCCGCGATGCTATATGGAGCAGAATGTTGGGCGACTAAAAGACAACATATACAGAAAATGAATGTAATGGAGATGAGGATGTTGTGGTGGATCTGTGGTCATACAAGGCGAGATCGCATCGGTAATGATGATATACGTGATAGGGTGGGGGTAGCACCAATTAAAGAGAAGCTTGTCCAACATCGCTTTAGATGGTTTAGACATCTCCAACGACGGCCTCCTGAGGTACTAGTACGTAGTGGAATTTTAAGACGTATTGAAAATGTAAGAAGAGACAGAAGTCGACCAAAACTGACGTCGGAGGAAGCAGTTAAAAGAAGCTTGAGGGATTGGAATGTATCTAAAGAATTAGTTTTGGATAGGAGCGTATGGAAGTTAGCGATCCACATACCGGAACCATAAGAAAGTTAGGGGCAATGTTTTAGGCTCTTGGCTCAGATAGCAGGTTGTACGGCTTAGGGTTTTAGTATTGTAGGTTTTATTTCAAGGCTCATATCTCTTTGATTTTGAGAAAGTTTCATTCCTAGTCTACCCCAACTTGTTTGGAACAAAAGACTTTGTTGTTGTTATTGTTTACGTCTATCTGTACGGATTTGTCCCTAAGTATGTAACATCTTGCTCCCCAAATTTGCACTAACTTACACTCGAATTGCTCATAGATTTGCTTTGGAAATTGTGAAGATTTGCTTTTAAAATTATTCTAATTTGTTTTTCAACTTATATAATTCTATTTTTTCAAATTGTCCAATCTGTAGACAGGAAAAAGGTAAAAAAAAAATAGAAACAGAGTGCTACTAATTTATAGTTTTGCTAAAAATAGGTGTGCATACTGGAATGTAGTGGAACTCACATGCGGAACATAGCCATGTCCTTAGAAAAAATCTCAAACTAATATCAAAAAATCTGGGAAAAACACATTTATACTCACAAAAAATATTTTAACAGGTAATTAGTTGACATGTGACGAGGATATGATAATCCTTATTTTATTATCTATCTATAAATAATATTATTACGTCATTGTACTCCTTAAGTATACCTCTTATTTGCAACAGAGAAACTTAATCGGGTGGTCGTAAACCTTTCTACCGCCGTTTCATGATTGTGAGTCTTTTCAACGAGCATGACACAGTTATAAGTCGTTCTCGACCACTCAGTAGTCGTAAACTCTTCTATAACCATCTGATACACTACGAGTCTATCTGACGAAGCAGTTAATGTACGCAGTTATTCTATGGAATAACTGTGCATAACTTCTCCTTACTTCTGACAATACTACCCGGCGACAAGGAAATAACACATCTCTGATAATAACTTCTGTCAGATGGTTACCATCCGAAACATTAAGACATCTCTTGGCATAGAGCAACCATCACCTCTTTGCACGTTATATAAGGGCTGATGTCAGGGAGAAAGTGAACAAGCAACGTAGAATTATGGAGCGCAAGACATTCTGTATTAGTCTTTCCTTGATTGTAATCACAGCATTCAGTATAGTCACACAGGAGTGGGGCTATTATTCTCTCCAGAGAAAGCCTAAACCTGTACAAAATCCCTGTGTCTTTTTCTATGTGTGCTCAGGCGTTTGACAGACCTCCTAAACCAAATAATCATACGTAAAATCGATACTAAAACATCCACAACACGATTACTTAAATATTCAAAAAAAATATACTGCATCAACACTTAGATGTGCTTTGGAACATATTACACCAGCATTTAGTTAACACGAATACTTCAACATTAAAAAAACTGCATCAGCATCTCTACAACACCATATCTGACGCTTCTTTTGCAACATGCTATTACAAATTATAGGAAAAAGAAAAGAACAAGGGCGGAAGGAAAATAATTCCAGCACTCATATCTTACTGTGTACAAGTCAAGATAAATCTTCTCGTCATATTGCTTCTCTCTTACTTCTAGATACTGCAATTCAAATATGAAGGTAAATAGCCAATAGAAGCAAAGTAAGCAACTCAAAGTCAGTAAGCACTGATCAAGAGTATTTTTATTTTGGTGCTTTATGAAAAGCACTGATCAAGAGTATTTTTACTTTGGTGCTTAGTCAGGCTGCTGCAAGTAGCATCTACATAAATGTATCAGAATTCAAATGGAGATTTTTTTTATCATAATATTGCTTTTCTAACTAGTTCATGACTAAGTCATCAATGTCTCAATGGAAAGCATGCAGACTAATCTATTTATCTCCATGACAACAGATAAACAACAACAAGGTAATTCCGATTATGAAATAATTATGCATAATAATGTGAGCAAAACATATCTGCTTAGCCTTTCAGAAACATACCTCCAGAGCTATCTGCTTATCTTGCTTCCTTGAAATTTTGTAAGCAACTCCCTACTACAGTTGTACAATAGAGACTTTGCTATAATTGTTTGTGGGCATGGTTTAATGCTCGATGATGATAGTTGTCTATTACTGAAATTGAGATGATAAACTAGTTTAGATTTGAGCTCTTTCAAGTGGTGCTTATTTCTGTCATTTGCTAGCAATGTTGTCAGCTATATTGGTTCCTTTCAGTCCTATGGTTTCTAATAGATTCAGTACTACATAGTTTGTTCTTAGCATATTTGTAGAAGATCCTACTGTCTTTAAGGTCCTATGATCTTGTTTATTATATGTTGATCAAGTTTCCATGGTTGGTAGAAGTATTGTTAATTTGAGAATAAGTCTTTTGGTGGTCTTGTTAATTCATAGTAAATTGATTCCTTGAGTGTTGGCAAATTTCTGTGAATTTTCACTAAAGCATAATTTTAAGAGCTCTATTCTAAACTTTAGTTGTCATTTCTTGATTCATGAAGAGTATAGACAACGTATCGAGAAGGCCAATAATTAATCTTGAGCAACTCGACCTCTGAGTGTAATAATAATCATTAAAACAGCAACCAAAGGTTATTTTACGTATAAGATAGCTCACTGTAATTAGTTTTTTCTTGTAAGAGAGATGACATTTACACAGTCATCATCGTCACCATCAACGGCGTGAATGGGTCTGATGCTCCGAAGACCAAAGTAACTAAGCATGGTAGAGGAGTATCAAAAAGGCCAAAGGGCCAAATGACCATCACGGAGGTCACTCCAGATGGGGTTCCTCTGCAATTGAAGAAAGCATCGGTAGTATTCTGGACTACCTGTGGGATAATTAGAAGACAACGGGTCCTCATCATTGTAGCAAGCTAGAAAATTTTGACAAAGGATCAGAAAAAAGAGTTGTGGGTGGAAATAACAGAGCTGTTCGAGATCCCAACAGAAGTCCAGGGACTCATGTGACAACACGTGCTACTAGTGATGGAGAAAGTGTGGAAGACCTTCAAGGATTACATGCCCTTCACGAGGTATTCTTTCTTATTACCAAAAACATGGGAGGCCTTTATGCAGATGAAGACAGCGACCAAATTTCAATATCAAAGTACGGCACACAAGGCTCTCTAGGTACAAAACACTCACCTCCACAGACTTGTCACCACTGGGAACAAGGTAAAATCCCGAAGTGGGGGATGTAAGACGAGGTCGCAATCCGATCAAAGGCCTCCACACCATTTACCGGGATTAGAAATGAGCGCGCCTGAAACTGGTTAAGAGCGAGGTCAAAAATCACGTCTTCAAGTGTCTCCTTTTTCAAAAACCTCACAGACAAGAAAATGTCATAACACCTGGTAAGATATGTTAAACTACCTAGTTATTAATAGGTCCATAACTTCATGTTGTCTAAAATAATATGATTGCCTCTTGAAATAAGCATTGACTACAAAATCTTTCCAAGGCTCCTTTGAAGCAGACATGAAAAGGGATATACTATCCACGACCCTAGAAATAAGGAGCACCCAGGTCGCATGCGAGGCCTAGGGGTTTACATACCTTGGAGACACAGATTCCCAAACGACTATGAGGTGTATAGGAGTAGGAAGAGATCCAAGCCCAGTACGAGGAATGTATGAAACAAGACTTTGATGCAAAACTTCTAGAGATAACTGCCTCACTTCGAGGAGAGATAGATTCATTAAGAGAAGAACTAAGAGAAGTCCGCAACCACTCACAAGCCACCCCCGTTATTGTAGTACCCAGTCCCCCTCAATGTCGAAGTAGCTGCACGTCCACACCAATTTCTGAATATAGTAACACCCACTTACTTATCGATGACATCTAGATAATATATCTCTCCAGAATGCTATATAGATAGACCCGGTAGACACCTTAACTCATCGTGTATTGTTATGTAGAACTCATACATAACTCTATTATAGTCTTCCTTTCGTTTGCAATGACCGAGGCTAACCTTTTGGAATCATGTAAGTCGTTCAGCGCTTACGTTGCTCTGGGAGGTTGACACAAGGAATCCAGCG
Source organism: Dendrocalamus sinicus (assembly GCA_036346575.1). Classification (NCBI taxonomy): domain Eukaryota; kingdom Viridiplantae; phylum Streptophyta; class Magnoliopsida; order Poales; family Poaceae; genus Dendrocalamus; species Dendrocalamus sinicus. The sequence goes on along the minus strand of CM070653.1, from coordinate 3,552,280 downwards.
CCACACTACCACATAGAACGCGATTTCCAGTACCCGCTACAACACAACAATCCAGTATCACACTTCATAATAATGTCTCTAGAACTGATAATACCTATATATGTAATTCTATTTTTGCAATACCACCAGCAGCTACAGAGCAACATATATGGATTCTACGTTTGCAAACATATGCAGGAAATCATGGACACTAAGCCGAAAGATCCAGAGGTTTGTCAACCTGTGTGTGTGTGTATATATATATATATACACACACACATACATATATATACATATATAGGAAAAATACCTTTTAGCAACACTTTTAGCAACAGGGCGTAGAATTCGACTCAAGTGCATATGATCTTGAGAAGCTCACCAAAGTTCAAGGAAATCTATCCGAATTCTTGATGGCGGAGGTCATTCAACGAAATAGAGAGTTCAACTCCTCCGGCGAAGATGATTTGTTGTTCAAACATTTGATTAAATTGTAATTCACTCAATTGTGCTTCATCAAACAATTAATTCAATTGTACTTCATTCAGTTGTTTAATTCATTTGTGAGATATGTGTAATGATTATCGTGTGTTATATATGTTATTTGCTTGCGTTGTTTAATTCATTTGTGAGATTTATGTAATGATTGTCATGTGCTATATACATGATCTGCTTGCTTGTTTTCAGATGATGTGATTAGCATTTCTTGAGGCTAGTCGAAAAACAAAAAATAATGTAGCTTTTTGAATTGCTATCACAGACAATTTTTAATACCAAACCGTCTGTGATATATCCAATATCACATATGGTTTTTAAAAACAACCGTCTGTGATATGTCTGCTATCACAAAAGGATTTTGGTATTACACGTCTGTGATATCTTACATATCACAGATGGTTATTAGTGTTAGCCGTCTTTAATATGTAAGATATCACATATGGCTAATTTTAATAACCGTCTATGATAGCAGACATATCACAGATAGTTGTTTCAAAAAACATCTATATTGTAACTTATCACAGATGATTTGAGAACTGTCTGTGATAACCACCTATTATCACAGACACATAAATTTAGATGGTTTAGAAACCATCTGTGATGACGATTTTGAACCGTTTGTGATGACCCTTTCTGTATTAGTGTGGCTCTCGGCGATGACGATGCGGAGCGTGGGTAGTGCAGTGCTGTGGATGGTGCAGGAAGTCTGGCGACAGCTCAACAATATCCCAGGGCTAATGGAGGGTCCGGGCCCTGCCGGACTACGCCACCTGAGTCAAGATCTCCACCGACGCCTCCCTTAAGAAGATGATGGCGCCCGACGTGCTCGTCATGCTCGGCCCGCTCATCGCCGGCATGCTCTTCGGCATCGAGGCGCTCGCCAGTGCCATGGTCTCCAGCATCCAAGTTGCCATCTCCACTTCCAATAGTGGCGGTGCATGGGACAACGCAAAGAAGCACATCGAGGTACACACATGCAATGCTTAGACAAAGCAAGGGAAATTCTCCCTAGTTTTCTGTCTTTCGACAAGTCCTGACCTTTTTTTAAATAGGTTGGGAAGAGGATTGCCATCTATTAATTCACATGAAGAGTTATAGTTATATTGGAAAAAACAGGGGGATAGAATGGCCCGGAGAAGGCAAAAGGAGACAGAGAAAATTAGATTGTTACAGGGGTGGTTGAGAGGCCCTCAAGATTTTTTGCGCCCGCTAAAACCAAGGCAGCAACCTTTTCCTTTGTTGCTGCGACCAAGAGTTACGGGGTGGTCTCCATCGCCCAAAACACCTTGGCATTCCGTTCCTTCCAAATGTGCCAAGAAATGAGCATTGCCATATATGACGTTGCCTTTCATGGTGCGCCAGGCTTTAGCACCACCAACTCCCACTAGTCGTGGAACGAGGTGCCATTCCTCCAAGAAGCCGGCCTCATTGAATCACAAGTAGTCCAGTGGGCTATGGAGGTCTAGACCCTTCTGGTGTAGCGGCACTCGGCCAGAAGGTGTATGACGAAATACAGCTCTTATCTATAGAGTTTGTCGCAGAGTGGGCAAGTTTGGTGATTCGGCCATCCACACTTGTATGGTCTGTCCGCCATCCATAGCCTATTTTGAATGGCCAGCTAGGCAAAGATTTTGCATCGTTGTGGTGCCCCAATCTTCCAGACTAAGGGATTCATCGTGGTTCGAACTGTCCCTATGAGCTGCGCTTTATAGGACGAAGCTGCCGTGTATTCTCCGGAAGTTCCAAGCAATTTTGTCTAGGGTGTCGTCCCGTAGGGTTACATTTGAGGTGTAATCCTAAACGGCGACTAGCTCGTCTAAAGAGGCCAGGGCGCTAGGCCCCAAGGGGTCGAACACGCACAAGGCAGCAGTGATTGGCAACACCATCAGCGACCCAACACCTCCGGCCCGTCCCTCACCATTCTCATCAAGCTCATGGCCGTCGAGGCGCTCGTCTTTGTGCCCTTCTTCCACATCTTCGACAACCTCTGATTCCCTGCTTCCATGGCGTCCTTGACCTTTGGAATCGTCAATAATAATAATTGTAACTTGGGAGAATGTATCAAGTGATGATGGTGCCTAATTTCAGACTTAGGGCATGTTTGGTTCATGACCAAAATTTGCCTAGCCACAAGTTAAGCGTGCCACAGTTTTTAGGTAACTGTTTGGTTCACTGACGTAACTGTGGCATGCCACACTTTCTTAGCACCCGGCCCCACACGTCATAGACTCAGTTTCTTGCCAAACTTTGCCACAAGTGTGGCTTCGATTTTGTTAGCCACACTTTCTGTGGCAGCCACATATTGCCTAAGCTTAGGCATGGCAAGGTTAGGCACCAACCAAACAGGCCCTTAATTTGAGTGCCAACTCGTGCTGTTAGAATCTCATGATAGGTGTCCTGCACTTTTGGGCATGTCTTTTATACTATAATTTATAACTTTTGGTTACAATTTATTAGTCTAATAAATAATAATGAGGAGAGAAAGTAAAAGTAGCTGAAAAGTTAAAAAGAATGAGACGGCTCAAACGAAATGTTGGCTGCAGGACTGACGATAGTAACCTCGAATCCGCAACAAGTAACGTGCTCAAAAACTGAGACACCAATGAAGACGGCTATATCATGCAACTGGAGCACCTGAGTGGCACAGCACAAACCAAGGTATCGGTCTAACTTGTGAAACGAAGTTAGAACCCTGAGTGTACAATTTTCATGCCATGTAAGGTGCACCGAAGAATCATACAGATAACAGTATCGAAAACTTAATTGCTACTGTATTTATACTGTCAGTTGGGCTTGCACCGTCCGGGACCAGCTGGGCCATGCCGAAACTACGCATCAACAAATTACAGTGCCCGTAGGATTTTGGGCTAGACGGAGCAAGCTATTGTAATTTGTGTTAGTGATATGTCCTATAGGTAATCATGGAGATAATTGTATCACTTCTATGTTTATAATCTTTTAAATAATATGTTATTTTTTGCCTTGAATAAATGTCTTTCGTATTGATCAACACTTGTTTGTGAACTCTTTATTCCTGTTTTGATATTATTATAACTTATTCCTGATCTTATATCATTATGTGGGACAATTATAATTTACAAATCAGTACATATATTGATTAATAATCAGATTTCACGCATCATGGATATGCAATATTAGATCAATAATGTGGACACATGTTATAGAACATGATATTAGATTGACTCACCATGAGACACTGTGAGAATTGGTATATTCTTAAATGTTGTTAGTTGATCTCGTACATAGTGTATGTAGAATCTTTAGACATAAGATCGTCATTGTTTCCTAAATGTGTAATAGTTTACTTAAGAGTTACCAAATACTACTCCATAACTAGGTAATCATAAAGGTAATTATCGGATTTACTATGAAATATGCAGGGAAATATAAGCATTTAAGATAAAATTTGTCCCTCCTATATAACAGGAGAGATATCTCTGAGCCCCTCGATGTGGTTAGATTAAAAAGGTGTATGGCCATGCTGAATGTGATTGAGGAGTCAATCATAACTGAGTAATCCACTATAGGTTCGAGTGAAAGAACGAGCTATCATAGAATGGCACATTTTTTGTCTTGAGTTCGAGCTGATATCATGAGACAAAGGGGTCAGTATATAAGCACTATATATGTTTATCTAATATGATCTTTATGTGTGTTTAAAAGTTGTTATGTCCTGCTAGGGGCCGCTAACAACTTATAGACCAAAAAGGAGTTTTCGGCCTATAGATAAATATACATGAATCTATAGAGTCACGCATTTAAAATAGGCTGGAACGATAATGATTTGATGATAGTCTCCGAGTGGAATACGATCTCTACTCATATCGGATAAGGATCCAATTGGATGCTATATAAGGAGAGGTGCAGGGGCTAAGAGAGGCATCCCAAAACATACCTGTCGAAACCCTAGCTGTCACCTCTTATAACCCCTGTCGTGCGCGCTAGTGCTAACACGCCGACGTACAGTGTTCCATACCTGAATGTGTGGACCTTAGTAAAAACACTGCTGTAACTGCGACACTGATCGAGACGATTGTGAGAAGAAGACGGGTGGCCAGAGGACGATCGACTACTATCACTACACCGACACGCTCTTCGTTGAATCGATTGCTTCAACTCTATTTCCACTGCACTGCGCGTCCAATAGTAATGATCCATAATCTCTTACTCACATGGTTTTCTGGTTTACGTTAAAGAAAATTTTAATATACACTAATATAGCCTACCCGTATAACAAAAATTTGAAGTCAAACTAATATTTCCTAGCAGTTTTACATAAGAACAGCTTAGTCGTCCCAGAGAGACAGGAAAAATAAGAGAAAATTCGAGTGAAGGGCACATTCTGTACCCGAGTAAGCTCACATTGGTCTTACTAGTAATATGCAACAAGAACTGCAAGACCTTTTTTTCTATATCGCCGCAACGAAGGTATACTTGTTCCCAGCTTCCGATTCTTTCGTTGAAGATCAATTTTACACGTTCACAACTGAGCCAAAATCGCAGCCAAGATATACAGCTGTGCCCAAAACTATCTCACCTCCGATCATGCCTGCGGGCTCGAAGTTTAGGATATTATGGATTAAGCCTTCTTCAGAGCCGAATGTGATGCCATTCCTTCTAGCTCTTAAGGGACGACAGTTAGGTTGAAGCCAATTGTCAAAAAAAATGATTTGTCATCTCACTGAATAAGACTCCGAATCAGTCGCTTCTGTAGTATTTACAACCATCTCGGGAGACAAATTCCCTGCAGCTTTGGTACAGTCGTCTCCAGTTTGATGCGCAGCATCCAAGTATTCCGAGGCATGTTGTTCATTCTGAGAGCCTGGGCTTCCCTCCCCTACATCATCATTGCCTTCAGAATTTTTTGTGCTTGAGGCAGGTGAGAGGGGGGCCTGCTTATCTTCCAAATCTGAGTGTCTGCCCACCACATTAGCTGCGGCACCAATCTTAGCACAGCTAATTCTAGCTTCTAGCTTTGGCTTCTTGGGAACCTTCCCATCTGTATGTTTGCCATCCACTGGACTACGCTTCACCATGGGTATATTTAAGGTCTCATCATCCTCATCAGCTTTAACAGGTATTTTGGGAAGTGGGTTGTAATCTTCGTCGTCGTCATCGTCGTCATAGTCCACAAGCCCACCAGATTTAGGCCTGAAAAGCCAAAACACCAGTGAAGCACCAGGAATAAGTACATCTTAGTTCAGAAATTACATAATGGGTACAGACTACAGAGAAAGGAATACTTAAGAAGTTATCATCAATGTAAACCAGCAGAAGCCAGCAAATAAATCTTAAATACAGGACAGCTGACAGTCAACTCCAGTTGTGGACGATGAGATACCTTGCAGGGATGTCATGTATTTCACTTCCATTGGCTGACTTAACCGTGGAGTGCTTCTGTGCACATGTCATCCGTCTAGCAGAATCTTCTTCTTCACTAAGGTAAAAACAGAAATTTCATGTCAGTTTAGTAAACAATGCAACCTCTGAACTCCATTGGACCCAGCAACAGAAAACAAGCAGCAAATGAGACAAGTAAACTGAACAAACCTGTCCTTATTGAAATAGTCTTCCTTATCGAAACCTCTTTCTTCTGCCTTCTTTCTCATGTCAACCACACCAGTACTTTGTTTCTTTCTCATATCAACCACACCAGTACTTTGTTTTGTTCCAGCAGTTCTCATATCAACCGCACCAGTACTTTGTTTTGTTCCAGCAGTCTCCATGAACTAGCAAGAAAACAAAGAGGCCATCATTGCCTAATTCAATAGTACATAGTATATTAAGGCACAATGAGGACACAAAAGGGGGTTCTGGTAAGGAAAAAGAACAGAATTATCATCATCCTTCCATTAATTACTGAGTCAACTTCATAAAGTGTAGAGAGTCAGCAACGACAGAATGCAAGAATAAACAGAAGTCTCCAACTCTCAACCTGTTGATACTTGACTTTGAAGGCCTGAATGCTCCCCAGTTGTTCAAACTTCACGAGTTGGTCCCAGAAAGACTCAACAACATATACAACAAGGGATTTTAGATTTTCCTGTACACAAAAATGCATCAAATGACAAAGCACACTAGATAGCAGTAGCTAAATAGCTCTCAATATGTAGTTATGTACCTTTCTTATGTATTCCAACAATTCAAGTACCCCGGAATGTAGCAAGTTGTATCTATCCCCATTTTCAATAAATGCTTCAATAATTGATTTCAACAAGTTGAACTTGATAACATGGCCGATAAGAAGTTCATCCTAGAGAAACGCAGCGAATTTTTTCAACTCAAATTGAAATATAACAACAACATTGCAATTAGGATATGCTTGATGTGCTGGCCAGTATGACTGTCTTCTAGAATTAGCAGTACAGGTGTAGAACACAGTTTATTTTGCAGAAAAACAAGCACGCATGATTGCTAGACTTGTTAAGTACTGCTTCTAGACAAGGAAGCTAAATCCTCATCTTGGAATTTTCAGCCTTTCTTTGCTTCATACTGTACTGCACCAGCTGGTAAGACTTCTAGTCCATTTGTGCATAAAGGGCAGATTCAATTATACAAATCAAGAGAACTATGTCTTTGCTAAAAGTCAAGTACCACAAAATCACCAACTCTATTTTCCTACATCTGTTAAGCTACAAGTGCCCCTTTTTGTAGTAATAAGGTGTGGGTGTATGCAAAACATGTAACGTGACATCATTTCAGAAACAATTTTTAAAAGGGTCACATATCTAGCGCAAACCCTTGTCTAACAGTCTAAGTCTGTAAGTGGCTAAGTGCAATCATCCAAACTCACACGTGGATTGTTGCATGAAGGATGGATGGATCAGATTTGGGTGGTCTTGATTCTTGATTCTTGAAAAAGTGGGAGCCCTCATAAATAATTTTCCAACATGCGAGCGGATTATTCAAAAAAATACCAGTCACGCATGTAATCGTCAAGTCCCACTAAATATGATCCATCCATCCATCATCCAACGGTCCACATGGAAAGTTTGCATGGTAGTGCACAGAAAAAACAGAAAATTTCAATTTTTATAGTATGTCTTCAACGTTGTAATGCTAAAAATTTCTTTCATGGGGCAAAGTAAACTTCTTACATTTCTGCCAATAACAGTCCGCATAAATCGGACAGCTGCCACAACCAAAAACCTCTCTCTCCGAAGGGTTAAAGTAAGGATTTTCTCCATTGAATTGCTTGTAAAAAAGTTGAGTCTGCAAGATTGAAAGCTGCCTTTTAGCAAAGAAACAAAAAGGAAGTAACATGAAAAAGCCAAAAGAACCATTGAATAAAAAAAGGGAAAGGGACGCATTTGTATAAAGCATTACTTGTACGGGTGATGAACTACACAAAAGCATAAAAGCTCGCAGATGTTAGACAATATTTCAGGCTTAGCAGAATGCTCTTCAACTCGTGTGCCAACACCAACTGAACCAGACGTTGATTGGGCAATGCTCTTTGGAGGGCAAGATGATGCTATGACATCAATCAATCTATCAAGATGCTTCTCATAAAAAACCTCAATAAGAACTTCTCGCTGCAACAGAAGAGGAAACAAAAATTTCAAACCTATTCAATCTAATTAAACACCAGCATTTGAAACAGTAATATTTTGAAGTGGCCAGAAAACCATGTTGGTTATGTACATCCGAAGCCAAATCAAAATGAGGATGGAAAACTACACATCAGAAAGCACAGATGCAGAAATATGGTAAATTCGCTATTTGTGTATTTCTAGAAGGTCTTCGTCTGTCATGGGTGTGGGCCTTGAGCCCAAGGCCCAGCCGGTCCATTATTAGAAATAGAGATTAGATTCTATTTGAGTTAGAGATTAGTTTCCTTGTTTTAGATATATAATTAGAGATATGATATTATTTTCTATATTTGTTAGAGATATAATTGGAACTAGATTATATCTGTTAGAATGAGCCCATCTACATAAGAGGGCTACCGCATGCTATTGGAATCAATCAGAGAAATATCAAAGTCTTCCTCGTCTATAGTCTTTCTCTCCTTCTACGCTGACGCCATCCGGTCATCTTCTTGGTGGTGTTTATCCCCTATGAACTAAGATTTATGACAACTTGGTATCAAAGCAGTCGATCCCTTCCCACGGCTTCTGCTACTATGGTTCCTGCGACTCGTCCTCTTGCCGAGTCGTTGGCCATAATAGAAGCTAGCGCTAATAAGATGGTCAGCTACAACAAAGGGATGGCGAACGCCTTCCTCAACATGCATGCCTTCTTGGAGAAGATCTTGAAGGATCGAAAGAAGGCGCAACAAGTGCAGCCCGGAGGTGTACTTCGGCTAGAAGAGGGACTTCCTAAAGAACACGACGGGTGTGGACATCCGGCTGCCGATGCTGGTGTACAAGTTGCACGAGAAGCGGTCGGGATACGAGCACTGCGCGCTGCTTCCGCAGCGTTTTCTCCAGCGTCTCCGTCCATCGCCCCAGACCCAGCAAAAAAGGATTTCACCGGCGATGACCTCATCGGACTCGTCACGGTTCGTGCCGGAACTGGTGCTCTACGCCGCGAGCGCCGCGCTCAGCTGCCTCGTCCTCTTCGCCGGCCTCCGCCAACTCGACCCCAACCGAGCCGCCTCCCAGAAGGCGCTCCTCGCGGCCAGCCCAGCCGTCCTCCCGCTCGCCGCCATCAAAAAGGACGAGGTATCAGTGCTCCGCGCCTGCCTCGCTCCCGAGCAGGTGGAGGACCAGGCCGTCCACGCCGACGCCGCCTGCACTGGATCGCTTCGGGGTTTTTCCCGTTCGGGGTCTTCCCGACACCGGGCTCTTCACCGACGCCGCAGCTCGCTGGACTCCGACGCCGGATCCGCGAGATCCGAACCCAGTCGGCTTGGTTCCGCGTGGATCCGACCAGCTGCCTCCATCCGCTGCTGGATCCACAGCCGTCGCCGTCCTCGGTTGCCGGTCGCCATCCGCTGCCCGGGGCCGCCTCTGTCCGTCCCACCGCTTTTCATCATCGCCGCCATGCCGCTGATTCGCGGGCTGCCGCTCCCCGAAGCCGCCACTGAGCTATCACCAGTCCGCCGAAGCCGCTCTGCCACGTGCCTCACGGCTGCCGCGCTCGCATCCGCACGCACCCGGAACCGCCGCCGCCGCGCGCCGAATCTACACAGGTCGTTGCCGACGTCGTCGCCCTGGTCGCCAAGCTCCCGAGGCCGTCGCGCCGCCGACCGCTCCGACCGCCACGCCGCCGCGAAGCTCTGCCGATTTCCATGCGGCCGCCACCGCTTGTCGCTCGGTGCCCAACGTCGGTTAGACCGACCGAACACACGCAGGCCTGTTCGGTCCATGGCTTTTGTAACGGGTGACCAACCGAAATAAAAAAATCAAAAAAAAATCAAAAAAAACTTATTTTGCAGGTATCGTATAGCAGAAAGCGCTAAACTTCGTCGACGTGGACCTACAACCATGGCCGCCGCCTAGCAGCTCGAGGACGAGCTGCGTGTCCGGGAAGGGTGTAATGTCATGGGTGTGAGCCTTGGGCCCAAGGCCCAGCTGGTCCATTATTAGAAAGAGATTAGATTCTATTTGAGGTAGAGATTAGTTTCCTTGTGTTAGATATATAATTAGAGATATGATATTAGTTTACATATTTGTTAGAGATATAATTGGAACTAGATTCTATCTGTTAGAGGGAGCCCATCTATATAAAAGGGCTACCACATGCTATTGGAATCAATCAGAGAAATATCAAAGTCTTCCTCGTCTATAGTCTCTCTTTCCTTCTACGCCAACGCCATCCGGCTATTTTCTTGGTGATGTTTATCCCCTATGAACTAAGGTTCATGACAACTTGGTATCAGTTTACCACGGATGTATGATGTCCTTAATCCAAATAATTCTTACTGTACAGTCATCGCATTTTACATTAAAGGAACATCAAATTTTCATAATATACGCTACGGTATCTTACACATTGCATAACTGTATTCGCAGCAGATCCATCCAGCAGAATCCTTAGAATTTCGGGAAACTGACAATGCATTTCCTCACCAAAGTAAGTTACCATGCCTTGAACCTGAAATTTGAGTAACTGTGAGGGGTGTCCATAAATATGCTAGATGAGTCAGTAAAGCCAAATGTGAGTTTTGCTAAACATTATTCTGAGAAGCAACAGAGAAAAAGCAGGCACTTGAGAAAAATACCTCGATCATTGTTAACTTAATGGTTCAACAACCAAGAGGCATAATAAAACTTTGGGATCATGGGGTAAGCACAATGCTTCCATTTCATGACTATCACTAAGCAAACAAAATAAACCTTGCAAAGGATATTGCAAATTGATTAATCAGATGTAAACCACATTGTCAAGCCATGCTGTTATTTGCAGTGTCCAGTCCACAACAAAAAAGACAGGTCAAACAATTTTGCATAGGTTTGAAGGACAGAATGGAGAAGCCGAGAAGGGGCACGGAATTCACATATGGACAGAATATACCTACAATACCAGAAGGTGCAAACATTGTAGAACAGGATGACTTTTAAAGAAATGTAATTTGCCGCTTGGACCAAAAGTACTGGACACAAATCCTGTATGAAGACCCAAAAAAGGGTGCTACTCACCAGAAGCCCAAGAAGAGAATTGCCTTCTTGAGAATTTTGTTCTTGATGAGCAATATATGATCTCAGCAAGTTAGGATCTTGATTAAGAAAATGTACAAGGATGCCTGTCCTGCATTTGCCCAAAAAAATGGTGCAATTAGAAGGACAAGAAGATACAGGAACAACCAAAGAAGAATTCATTCATTATTCCTTAAGTTACCCAGCTGAGACAAGCACTTTATCCTGACTCTGCAACACATCAGAAATGACGTCAAATACACCTTCACCAGCGAGATCCCTGAACAGAGAAAAAAAAAAGACGATTAAACTGCTAGAACAGTCTCTCCGATAATCCAGCTTAAAAGAAATTGTACTTAAATACTGCTTAATTGAAAAGTTGCTTGCATTCTTAATTTGGGAATGTCTGCATTGCATCAAAGAAAACAGGGTAACGAGCAAAACACAAACTAGAGGTGAACAATGCCCTTATAAACACGATATGAATTATCCTCCAGCAATTATGTACATTATATGATTCTCACATAAAGCATATGGCTAGCAGACAGTAAACACAATTCATAATTTAATAGTGTTAGCTTATCATAAACTCGTAATATCGGAATAACATGACAAATAGACATCGGCAACCTTATAACTTACAAAAGTTGCTTCCTCAATTTGAAAACATCATATATCCATTTACCATGAGACTTGGCGATGAAGGTGAAACAAAAACTTACTGTTACTTCTGTTTCTCTATATTAAGAATAAGCTTGCATTGTACTCAAAAGTAAAGTGGGCTGGCTACGCATTATTTTTTGTGGCCATCTCTAAGTAATTGCCTCTTCCTGACCTTCAAACAAATGTCTTCTTATGAAAATTCAAGAGTCTGCTACACATGGCCTATTTATTGTACCCACAACTGGAATAGATGAAATACTTATCATGTATTTCGCCTCATTCTGGACTTGGCTTTACTGTATCATCATGTCGACTTGGTCATCACAAACATAACCCCATTTAACTTAAGGGTAAAGAAACAGGCTTGCAAATTTACTTTACAGGTACACAAAGCAACATTGCAAATGAAACATTTCCACAACTTGACAGCATTGTCTAACCTCTCAGAACAGTTAGATATGTATTATACCTGTGTATTTTTCCTATCATATAAGGGGTTATCGGCATATATGTTATAGTACGTGTATATATATTGGCCTATTGGCCTCATGATGAATACAAACGCTATTCATAACATGGTATTAGAGCCAAACCTAGGTTTTTCGAGCCGCCGCCTAGGGGTTCTTCGCGCTCGTTGTCAACTCTCGACGTCGACTATTGCCCGCTCGCCCGTCACCTCCCGCTGTCTTCCTCCTCCCACTGTGAACACGCCCATGAGGTTGCCATCGCCGCCAGAAGCTTGCCGTCGCTACCGGATCTTGTGAGGTCTTCCACTACCCAACATCTTCCACCGCCGTCTGGATTGATCGGATCCTCCGACCAACTCGCTTCATTGTCATCTGCTTGGTGAAGCCCCGCTGATCTGCGTCTGTAATGCCGTCAGGGCTCCACAGCCGCCGGAGTCGCCAACTGCCGGTCCGATCTACGTCAGTACCACCGTCGGTGCTCTGTCAGCCGCCGACTCCCTTCTGTCAGAGACCGCCACCGTCGATCTGGTGAGGCCACTGCTGCCATCCTCCGATTCGGCGTAGCTACAGTTGTCGGCGTTCCATCCATCAACGTTGAGGTCACCGGCGTCTCTGCCGGAGACCGCGCCGCCTTCATCTTGGAGGCACTCGTGGCCGCCTTCCTCTTCTTGGTGGCACCCGTGGCTGCCTGCTTCATCTCAGTCTAGTTGGCTTGACCAACCGAAGAAAAGAAAAGCAAAGCAAAAAAAAAGGAGAAAAAAGAGGGAAAAAAGAGAAAATATGCCATCCTTTTCATGTATTGTTTCTGTTCCTCGCTGCCCCATGATCTTCAATGGTCTCAATTATCGAGACTAGTTTCAGCACATGCGCCTCCACATGCGTGATCAACGCCTTTGGGAGTTTCTTACTAGCGAGTTGCTTTATCTGCTTCGCCCTACTCCCCTGCTGAGCCTGCACTCCCGAAAGATGCTTCCAAAGACGCTAGTACAAAGGCATCTGAGGCTTTTAACGATGCCATGGAGACTTTAGACTCAGTACGCTGCCTACAAGACATGGACCGATGAAGTTGCTCGTGTTTCTGCTGTTCTGGTTGCTAGCATGGAGGTGCATCTCACTGGTGATGTGATTGGCTTGGCTTCCACACAGGCGATATGAGCGCATCTGCGCAACCTAGCACGAGCCATCTAGTGACTCTTTGTACCTTACTGTTGTGCGTCACGAGCAGTCCTGCAGCAGAGAGATGCCACTGTGGACGAGTTCTATGCTTAGTTGTCCGCGAAATGGCATCAAATTGACTCTTTGGGACCAGATGTTTGCCACACTTGTCAGTGTTATCAACGTCAGCAGCAGACTCACCTGGAGCTTTGTCGCATCTACAACTTCTTGACACGTCTCCGGTCTGAGTTTGAGCAAACTCGTGCTCAATTGTTGGCTCGTCAACCACATCTCTGTGGGAAGCTTTTGCAGCTGATCGTACTGAGAAGATTCGTCTTCGCGGCGTGGGTCTACTGCCGTCACTGTCGTTTCCTTGGTTTTGGCAGCCCCTCCAGCTTCTACACCTGTTGCGCCTCCATTTACTCCTTCACCAGTTGCGCCTCCACCAATGATAACTGTTGTTGGTAGATGACTCCATTACACCTATTGTAACAAGGATGGACATGTGGAGCAGTTCTGCTACAGGAAGAAAAAGGATTTTCGTCGTCGTGGTCGTCCTCCGAGGGGCACTGGAGGTTCCTCCTCTCAAAAGAACCCTAGTGCCTCTGACACTCAGGAGCTTCTCACACTACTACGTCGGCTGCTTCTGCACCGTCCGGTTCTGTTGGTTCTGCTACACAATCTTCCAGTGAGTTTCTTGATTCTGGTGCTTCCTTTTATATGACATCTGATTCCACCAGTCTCACTTCCATTAGTCACTTAGCTGCTCCTGTCACTATTCAAACAGCAAATGGTACCTCTTTCTGTCTTAGGACAAGGCACTCTTTCAAATTCATCTTTTTCATGTTTCTGCTATTTCCTATGTTCCAAAACTGACCATGCAACTCATATCTACCGGTCAAGTCACTAAGCATAGTTGTCGTGTTATTCTCGATTCTAATTCTTATTGTATTCAGGATCGTCGCACGGGGACTCTAGTTGGTACTAGTCCTCGTCGTCGTGACTCACGATGGCTCTGGGAGCTTGACTAGCTTTATCTTCTTTTCGCTACCCCTGTGAAAGACCCCAAAATTTCAAAACCAAATTTTTTTGAATTTTCCCTGATTTTTGGTGAATTTTTTAGCCCTTTCCCTTTTTGGAAAGTTCGGGCGTTTCCCGCTTTCCTTTCTCGGTCGTGCGCTTCCCCCGCTCGCTGGCGCCTTCCTCCTTCCCGCTCCCTTCTCCGCTTCGCACTTTGCATGCCTGCGCGCCCGCCCACCGCTTTTGCTCGCCGCCTTTCCATCGCCGCCGACGGAACCAGCAGACACCTCGTGGCACGCGCCGCCTTACCCCCTCCTTGGCTCCCACCTGTAGCCGTGTGCCGTCTCCTCCTCTCCGCTGCTGCGCTGCGCCACCGCTGCCCCGACAGATCACCTGCCCCCTCTCGCGCGCGCATTAACTCCCCGACGTACGGTCACTTCCCTATCACTCCGACACCCGCTCCCGTCACTTTGGCTGTCCACCCACGCCACACCCCATCCCCGCTCCCCCTCTTTTTCTCCCCTCCACCGGAGCTCTTCCCCCCCCCCTTCCTCACTCTCCGTGCTCCAGAGCCTCCCCCATCTCCTCCATTCGCTTCCTGAGATCCCCAATTGCCCCCGAGAGCCACCGGACGAAGCTCCGCTATTTCCCTGCGTCGTCGCCGTCGTTCCTTGAGCCGGCGACCCCCGTGAGCTGATCTTTCTCCTTCCTTCCCCATTCTTCGATTGCATTCGCTCAAAGCTTCATCCTTGTCCACTGATTCCGCTGGTGAACCTCTCTAGCCAGGTGAACCCTCAAGGAGCTCCGGCGTCGTAGCTCACCGCCGACCGAAGAAGCTCCCCGTGGCCAGCCTTCTCAGAAGCTTCCCAGCCTAAACCGCCACTGCCAATGTGAGCCCCAAGCCCCACAAATCGTGAAAACACCTCCCAATTAGCCTAATCGCCGCTGGTGTGCCGTCGCGCCGCCGGGAGGCCAAACCCCCCCCCCCCCCCCCTCTACCTCCGACCTCCACCGTTGACCCCCTTGCCTCCCAAGACCCCAAAATGGGTTCCCCTCGCCGAGAGCTGCCTCCTGGTGCCCTCCACTGCCGCCGGAGACCCCTGCCATCGCCGGAGAGCAAAGGCCAAGCGCCTCTGCCTCTCTGCTGAGTGCACACGGCGAGAGGTTGAAGACAACCGACGTGGCCCCATCCCCACCGTCCTCCCCAACTGTTGCCGTTTAAAGTTGGCCGTCGGATGGCGACTTCTCCCCGCCATCTAATCTCATTAAACACCTCCCTCCGTGTCCACCCGATTCGACCCCTCCGCCACCGACCGATCCACATCACCACAGCACATCCCGTCCGCCCGCTCCCACCGCATCGCAGCCACGCCAAGATCGCCGCGCGATCGGCCATCCAGTGCGGGAGGCACGCGACGATGGCGGAGGCGCGCGCCGCTCGATCACAAGAAGCGAAAGCGATGCCGAGCGCCGCATCAGTAGCTAAAGGGTCGCCCAACATCATTCACGAGGATTTTCCAGAATTTCCTAATTTCTAAAAATCCAGAAAATCAAATAAAATCCTAGAAAATCACAGAAAATCCCAAAAATTCCACACCAACTTGCTCATTTTTATGCCCTGAACCAATTTTTGACCTCCAATCCACCAAATTCATCTCTGAAAAATTCAAAAATCCCTCCTTTGAATATTTATGCATTTTACTCCTTTTTCATAGATTTAATTTTTCCTCGCTTGATTAGACTCAAGCCAGACTTATGTGATTTTTGTGTGTTTGCGCTAGTGTCGGAGTCCTCGGGAGCAGCAGATAAAGGGCAAGATGAGAGCAGCACGTTTTACGAGGTTGCCGAAGTCGTCGAGTACCAAGGCAAATTGCAAGACCATGATCATGTTGAATCCTATGCCATCTAAATTATGTATTTATGTTATTTGCATTATGATTATTTGTGATTTGTTTGTTGCTTAAAATAAACTATTTAGAATGACCTGATATTTAGATACTTCCCAACACCGATAATTGCCATGTTAAATCGCTGCCATGCCTTTGATAGCCCTAGTTATAATTACATAATGATATAATTAATTGTAGGATATTTACACTTCATGCAAAATTTACACTACTAAGGTTGTGGCCGTGGGCTGGTAGATTTTAAAATGTTGGGGTTTAGGGTAAAAGTGCTGTGGGACATCGCGAGACGGTCTTCGCCCACCGCTTTACCCTAGGGTGGAGGCTGAGGCCTGGTGAAAATGTAAGGACTATACCCTTGCGCCGAGCAAGTGACATTAGCCGCTCAACCACCGGTGTTGACTTGTCAACCCTGGTTTAGTAGTTGCTCAACTTAAGTGAAGCCCTGCATTGGGAGTCGGTGTGGATCGGCAGGTCCGGACTAAGACAACGATAGGTCTCCACGACTCGGGCCTGGCGTTCCGTGTTGGCCAACGGATACCCGAGGGTGTGCAAATCCCTAACCTATCGGGTAGAGTGTATACCAAGAGTTGAGCAGTAAAACGACCCGGTTCCTTAAGTTAGTCATGAGGGTTAAGAATGCTTGTGGGTAAAGTTGGGCAACTCTGTAGAGTCAGATAAATGGTATTCAAAAACGCCGTGCTCCCGGTTAATGGAGTTGTGTCTATGGGTGATTCCAACAACACGGCATAAGTAGATTTCACTGGTTTTAACTTGATTAGTTGGATAATCAACTTTGTTGAAAAACCCCCTTATTCTTGAGTAGTCCTTGGTTTGAAATTTCAAAAATGTTTACAAATAAAATTGCATCCACATACATTAATAAAACAAGTATACCCCATCCTTTGGTGATCCGTGCAATTAGCTAAGATAGGGATTTCCCTTGTAACTTGCTGAGCTGTTGTGCTCACGGCTTGCCAAACCACATCAGAGTTTCAAAGTTCTGGTGAAGGTCAGCCAGTCGAGGAGGCTCCGGAAGAGCAGTTCTTCGATGAGGATCCGTGGCTCTAGGTCTCGTCCGCGCTCATGTTTCCTGGCAGTTGTTTTGTAATGTAATATATTTCAGGCTTGCATGCCCGCTGCAGAAAAATTCGGTTGTTAAACCCTATGTTGTAATGTAAAGTTGGCTCTTTTGTTGTAAGCATGTTTGTGATGATATTCTCTTGCTCGACACTCCGTAACTGGCCATGCATGGGTAGTTGCGGGATGCCGGGTTCTGGCGCCCCTGGAAACGGGGGCGTTACACCCTGTCAATCTTGTTGCCTCCACCATTGCCTCCGCATTTGTTGCATCCTCCACTGTGTCTTTTGCTCAGTGGTATCATCGTTTAGAACATCTTTATGGGTCGTGTTTGTCTTCATTACTTCGTCATGGTCTTCTAGAGTCTGTCTAGTGATGCTACTCTAAACCGTCAGGGTTGTAAACTTGGCAAACAGCTTCAACTCCCCCATTCCTCTAGTGAGTCAGTGTCTCAACATCTTTTTGATCTTATTCATTCTGATGTATGGGGTCTAGCTCCTTTCGTTTCGAAAAGAGGTCATCGATATTATATAATTTTTATTGATGATTTTTCTCGACATACATGAATATATTGTCATCTCGTAGTGAGGATCTATCCATCTACAAGGCTTTTGCCACCATGATCCGTACTCAATGACTCTCTTATTCGTGTTTTTCATGTTGATTCCGCTGAGTACATGTCGGGAGTTCTTCCTGTTTTTCTTGCTGAGCAAGGCACTCTCTCAGTTTTTTTGTTCCGATGATCATGCTCAAAATGGTGTGGCTAAACGCAAGCATCATCATCTTCTTGAGGCAGCTCGTGCTCTCATACTTGCTTCTACTGTTCCACCACACTTCTGGGCTGAGGCTGTTTCTACTGCCACTTTTCTGATTAATACAGCCCTCTTCTACTCTTCAGGGTGGGATCCCAATTGAGCGTCTCTGTGGCAAGACTCCTGATTATTCCAGTCTTCGTCTCTTTGGGTGTGTGTGTGTGTGTGCTATATTCTTCTTGCACCTCGTGAGCACGCTAAGCTGACCGCTCAGTCTGTTGAGTAGGTTTTTTTGGGCTATAGTGCTAAGCACAAGGGATATCGTTGTTGGGATCATGTTGGCCGACGGATGCGGAATTCTCGGGATGATACTTTTGATGAGTCTTGTCCTTTCTATCCTCGCCCTTCTCCTTCCTCCACTTAAGCATCTCTTATCGAGCTACTTTCTCTCCTAACTTTTTCTTCCACCCCATAGTCACCACTCCACCATAGCCTTTGGTCTCTCCGATGTCTCCTTCCCAGTCGGCACCTTCTTCACCGCTAGCACCCTCTAGAGATTACTCCTAGCCTTATTCCTTCTTATCCTCTCTACTATACTGAGGGAAGTTCCTGAGGGAATGGTTTGTCGCCTTCGCCGATCTCTCTATGGCCTTAAGCAAGCTCCTCGTGCCTGGTTTGATCGTTTCTCTTCTGTTGTCACTGCAGCTGGTTTCTCTGCCAGTGCTCATGATCATGCTCTTTTCATTCACTTCGCCTCGGGGTCGAACGGTTTTCCTTTTGCGTGTTAATGATATGATCATTACTGGAGATGATTCTCAGTACATCGCTTTTGTCAATGAGCATCTTAATAAGCAATTTCTCATGTCTGATCTAGGTCCTCTTCGCTACTTTCTTGGAGTTGAGGTTATTTCTACTTCTGTGAACTTCTATCTGTTCCAAGAAAAATATATCCAGGATCTTCTTGATCTTGCCTCTTACTAATTAACGCACAGCTGACTCTCATGAAGCTTAATGTTCACCTTCGTCCCATTAATAGTGAGCCTCTTAATCCTACTCGCTATCGTCATCTTGTTAGAAGCCTTGTTTATCTTGGTGTCACTTGTCCTGACATTTCGTACTCTGTGCATATCTTGAGTCAGTTTGTTTCTGCTCCCACTCAACTCCACTATAGTCATCTTCTTCGAGTTCTGCGATACCTTCGTGGAACTATCTCTCGTCGTCTCTTTTTCTCTTGCTCCAGCTCTTTACAGCTCTAGGCATATTCTGATACCACCAGGACTAGTGATCTCTCTGATCGCCGGTCTCTCTGCTTGTTTTTCTTAGTGGTTCTCTCATCGCTTAGAAGACTAAGAAGCAGACACCAGTTTCTCGTTCGAGTGCTGAGACTGAGTTGCGAGCTATGGCTGTTACTTGGCTACGGTGGTTACTTAAAGATTTTGGTGTTTCTGTTTCTGCACTGACTCCTCTTTTGTCTAACAGTACAGGTGCTATTAGCATTGCTAAAGATCCAGTAAAGTATGAGCTTACAAAGCATATTGGTGTTGATGCTTCCTACATGTGGACATAGGTGCAGGACGAGGTTGTTGATCTTCAATATGTGCCTTCAAAGCTTCAGTTGGCAGACTTCTTCACAAAGGCACAGACCAAATCTCAACACAGTTTCTACCTCTCCAAACTTCATGTTGTTAATCCACCATAAGTTTGAGAGGGCATTATATATATATATATATATATATATATATATATATATATATATATATATATATATATATATATATATATATATATATATATATATATATATATAGTTGTGTATTTTCCTGTTGTGTGAGGATTTCTGCATATATATCATAATCAGTACATGTATATATATTGGCCAATTGGCCTCATGATTAATACAAGCCCTATTCATAACAAATTGGAGGAAACATTTGAATTTCAAGCATCAGGGACTTGCAAGAGAAGTGATGGTAAGTGGCCCCATCAATAAGTAAAAACGAATCTAGAGAAAGGAAAAAAGAATCACTGTTCCAACTATAGACATATTCCATCCACAAAATACTGCAACAAAATTCCCAGCAATTGAGAAAGAAAATTTTCCACAATAATGAGTAAAACTTGATCTAGGTGAGACAGAAAACTGCAATAAATTTCCACCAAACAAAAATGCATCCTCAAAATACCAACCTAGATAGCCGTATTTGTTGAACAGGCTGCAAACTTTTACTGAGAGTGCAAAACTCATGCAAGAACAGGACCTGGAAAGAACAAAATGTTGTCAATGTAAATGGCATACAAAAGGAGAACCATTATTAAACTTTGTACATGCGCGCACACCCCCAAAAGAATCACAAAATGCTATATCATATCAATATGAAGGACTATACTTGGAACGACCTAGAAAGGCAACAATGTGCATCCTATAAACGTTCAAAACAAAAACTATGCTGATGTCTTTGCAACTCATAGCCCAGAATCATATTCATATCAATTCACAATGATGAAAGGCAAAGTTCAGCACGGGTCAAATATGTTGCCCCAATTCTAATTCACGATAGTCTCACAACAGTACAAGATGACCCAATAAAATGCTTCAGCTAAAGGCTGTGTTCTTTTTCAGGTTTTGACTTCCGCTGTTGGCTTTTCTACAGTAGTTAGCTTTTAAAGGAAGTGTCTTTTCAAGATGAGGTCTATTAGTTAATTGTAGTACATACAGTACCGACTTTATTTATATCGGCAAAAACCGCATGTGAATTTTGTTACTCTGTAATCTCTCGCACAAACAGTCCAAAAGCTACAAACCGCAGCCATAAGTCATATGTCTCAGCCAAAAAGAAGTCCAAGTGCTCACAAGACATCATGGAAATACTGTAATTCATGAAAGTAAATAGCAACCATCAACAACAATAAAGCCTTTTTGTCCCAAAGAAGTTAGGGTAGAATAGAAATGAAACCCTCAAGGTCAAAAAAAATGTGCCTTATAATAAAACTACAAGGGTAAAACCCTAAATCCTATATCCTGCCATCTGAATCGAAAGCATAAAACACCGCCCTAAGCGGTCTTTTATGTCATGATTCTGATGCGTGGATCGCTAGCTTCCATGTACTCTTATCCAAAACTAATTATTTGGATATGTTCCAATCTCTCAAGTCTCTTTTAACTGCTTCCTCCCACGTCAGTCTTGATCGACTTCTGCCTCTTCTTACGTTTTCGGTAGTCTTAAAATTTCACTACGTACCGGTGCTTCAGAAGGTCTCCGTTGGAGATAATCTCAAACGATGTTGGATAAGCCTCTCTTCAATTAGTGCTAACCCCACCCGATCACGTATATCATCATTGTGGATTCATCAACCTTTTTTTGGCAGCAATTCAACAATGGCAACTGAATAGTTCTGAAGATTAACAGAACAGACTATAATATGCTAAATTAATAACAATTATGGCTAACAATAAATTGTTCCAGGTTCTCATACAGAAGGGTACGTCTAAATCTGTTTTTTAAAAAAAACTAGCAATAGAAAGGAATACTGGTCTCACCAATTTGCTTTTTGATTCAGCAGAAATATTTGAAGATCTCATCTTAGCAAACAGTTCTTGGATGAAAGAAGCATCATCCTTTAGCGAACAAACAACCTACAGGTAAATCGTATAATCCGAAATTACAGAAGGAAATTTTGATTAAAGCATTCTTAAACTTTGTAATGTTGAAACACTAACAACAGCATTGTTCGCATGAATAATTGTGTTAAGGCTTGCCAGAGTAGCATCATCCAGTACTCTTGGTAATATAACATCCTGTAAATTCCAAGAAATAGTCAAGCAGAAGAAATGTCAACAGAAAACAAACAAATGAAAGCTCCAACTAGCAGAGGGGCACTGACCTTTATATAGCCTATTCTGTATGTTTGATGAATCTTTGAAACCACAGAAGCATTTCCAATGGGTATGACCTATGCAAGAAAGAACGCTTCACATAAATAATCATTACATCTCAACCAGGCTAAGATGGACAAAACTCAATTTACCTCCTTGAAAACTACATGCTTCTTCAGGAAAGCACGGTGATTTTGCACATTACTAACCACTGGATCATCTACACGGATCAGAACTCATTAATAAAGAACAGTGCATGCAGTTCTACAGGTATGTCATTGTTTAGAAATTTCAGTTAAAACAACATAGCAAGAGCTTATAATTTGCTGATGTACAGCACAAATGAGAAGTAAAAGGTATAATGCTTACATTCAAGGGCACCTATTATGTCAAGAATAAAATCATCAGAGAAAATCTTGTCAAATATCGCAGAATTGTTCAACAATACTGCAGAATGAGAAACAGCGTAAGTAGCAATCTAAACTAACCTATGACGAAGCTTAATAGGTATATGCTTACTGATTCCCTTGACCAATCTGAAGATCATGTGGAGACCACCCATGTCTCCTAAACCCTCACACATTCTGAAAAGGTTCACTAGCTTGGGGAAAAAATCATGCTGCAACATGTTGGAGAAAAAATAGATAAATTAAAAACTATCACAGTATGCATATAAAAGTACATCCGTGTTCTAAATTTCAAAACTTCACACTATGCGTGTATAAATACATCAAAGTTCACAAAACCATGTGTGCACTCGTTATCTGCTAACTGTCTAGGGCTCTAGGCAGTTAGTATCATGTCTCTGCCTGCCTGCAGCCATACTTTGTTTGGCCATTATCAACTGTTAAAGCAAAATAGACCAGAACCAAATACAACAGTATAACAGCCCAGTGAACAGTAGCTTATCTTGCTAAACCACCTATGAGAACCAAGCATGTTTTTGTAATTAAAACATTGTTAAACCAACCGTAAGAAACCCATTGCCCATTTAGTCTCTTATTCGGTGGATATCCAACAATGATTTAACAACAGATCTAGATTTCCGCCGTCGTGAGTTCTCCGCTCGTGAGATTTCCGACACAGCCTTTCGCCGCCCAAGTCTACCGCCACTAACTGGATCAACCAGAACCGGCTCTTCTGCCCGACTGAGTTTGAGCAGACTCGTGCTCAGCTGCTGGCTCGTCACCCTCGTGTGATTCTATTGGAGGCTCTTGTAGCTATTCATACTGAGGAGATTTGTCTTCGCAATGCAGGTTTGCTGCTGTCACCATCGTTTTCTTCGGTTTTGGCAGCTCCTCCACCTTCTACACCTATTGCGCCTCCAGTTACTCCTTCACCAGTTGCGCCTCCACCAATGACAGCTTTGTTGGTAGAAGAATCCACTGCACCTATTGCAACAAAGATAGACATGTGGAGCAATTCTGCTATAAGCAGAAAGATTTTCGTCGCGGTGGCCGTCCTCTGAGGGGCACTGGAGGTTCCTCTCAGAGGAGCCCCGGTGCCTCTGATACTCAGGAGCTTCTCACACTGCTACATCGCATGGCTACTTCTGCACCGTCCGGTTCTGTTGGTTCTGCTGCACAGTCCTCCAATGAGACCACCTTCTACTTCTCCTTCCTCAGGTATATCACCTTGAATTCTTGAATCTGGTGCTACCTTTCATATGACATCTATTCAACAGTAGCCTATCTCTCAGCTGGATGTCAAGAATGCATTTCTCAAAGGCGAGTTGCATGAGGTCTATATGCAGCCACCCGCTGGGTATTCTGTTCTTGAGGGTATGGTTTGTCGCCTTCACTGATCTCGATGGCCTCAAGCAAGCTGTTCATGCCTGGTTTGATCGTTTCTCTTCTGCTGTCACTGCAACTGGTTTCTCTGTCAGTGCTCATGATCATGCTTTTTTCATTCACTTCGCCTTGGAGTCGGACACTTCTTCTTTTATATGTTGGTGATATAATCATTATTGGAGATGATTTTCAGTACATCACTTTTGTTAAGAAGCATCTTAATAATCAATTTCTCATGTCTGATCTAGGTCCTCTTCGCTACTTTCTTGGGGTTGAGGTTATTTCTACTCCTGTGAGCTTCTATCTGTCCTAAAAAATATATATCCAGGATCTTCTTGATCGTGCCTCCGTTACTGATCAGCGCACAGCTAAGACTCCAATGGAGCTTAATATTCATCTTCGTCCCACTGATGGTGAGCCTTTTATTGATCCTACTCGTTATCGTCATCTTATTGGGAGCCTTATTTATTTTGGTGTCACTCGTTCTGACATTTCGTATCGTGTGCATATCTTAAGTCAGTTTGTTTCAGCTCCCACTAGCTCCATTATAGTCATCTTCTTCACGTTCTATGATACCTTCGTGGAACTATCTCTCATCTCTTTTTTTCTCGCTCCAGCTCTTTACAGCTCCAGGCATATTCTGATGCCACCTAGGCTAATGATCCCTCTTACCACCAGTCTCTCTCTACTTATTGTGTTTTCTTGGTGGTTCTCTCATCACTTGGAAGACTAAGAAGCAAACAACAGTTTCTTGTTCGAATGCTGAGGCTGAATTGCGATCTATAGTTTTGTTGACTACGGAGGTTACTTGGCTACAATGGTTACTTGAGGATTTTGGTATTTCTGTTTCTGCACCGACTCATCTTTTGTCTGACAGTACAGATGCTACTAGCATTGCTAAAGATCTGATGAAGCATGAGCTTACAAAGCAGAAAGCATATTGGTGTTGATACTTTCTATATGCAGATATAGGTGTAGGACTAGATTATTGCTCTTCAGTATGTGGCTTCAGAGCTTCAGTTGGCAAACTTCTTCACAAAAACACAGTCCAAAGTCCAGCACGGCTTCTATCTCTTCAAACTTCATGTTGTTGATCCACCATAAGTTTGAGAGGGGTGTTAGATGTGTATTATAGCTATGTATTTTCCCCATTATATAAGAAGTTATCTGCATATATGTTATACCTGTACAGGTATATATACTTGCCCATTAGCCTCATAATGAATACAAGCGCTATTCATAACAACCAAAACTCTACCCTCAGCAAGTCGACAGTGCTCCAGGCTTCACGACGAAACCCTTCCAGTGTTCATTGTGCTTATTGTGACCTCACTCCAATCCTTCTTCATGATCCCACACTCAGCCACTCCACTGCAGGGTTATCAAGGTGTGTAGGCACCGTTTGAGTACTTCGGCAAAACCTTGACCTTGCCCAGCCTGAAGAACGGCCTGAAAAGGGAAAAGGAAAGAAAGAAAAAAAAGGAGAAGAAAGGATAAGGAGGTTTAGTCAAGAAGATGGCCCAGCCACCCTTCCCTCCCTCTCTTTTGCTTCCACTGCCTCTCCCTCCCTCTCTATCACGGCTGGCGGAAATGGTGACAAGACTGCCAACGACCACAGCGAGCAGCGAGTACAGTGACTGCATCAATGGAAGCCGTGGCAACACACAGCAAAAGTGGCACCAATGGCAAGCTCTATCCCTCTCAAACTACCTCTCCAGGCGAGGTGATGGCCCTAGCAACCTCACCAGACAGCCTGGACCTTGATAACAATGCTCCACTGCAATTTTATGGCGGTCTTCTGCAGCTACCGCAACGCCAGCACGATGGTGCACCTAGATGGCAGGACCAAAATCACCCATTCGGACACGTGCCAGCCCTCCTTTATCGATCTCTTTCTTGGCGAGGTTCCAAAGTTCCGTTTTCCTTTTGATAGACAAAAAGAATTGGGAATTAAGATGCAACTGCAACACTAGATTTTGTTTTCTTGTGAATGTAGAGCATTCAATGAAAATACGATGGATAAGCATCCATTTTCTTGTTTCTTTTGGATTGATGGAGCGACGACTTGCATCTTACTTTGCAAAGGACATACCAAAATATTGGCTCATTCGGTTAAGTATCGACTGCATCTATTAAAGCATTGTATATGAGAAAATTCTATTGATGTAATTTAATTTTGTGAAAATATGGAGGTCAAGTTGCACCTATCAAGGGGTGTGCCCTTTGGAAGATCACTTTCATATGGAAGGGGAAAATTCTGCGATGAATTTTGTGGAAGTAGATAAAAGTTAGGGCTAAATACTTGAATAACTACTTAGTCTTGTTGATCTAATCAGCCACATTCACAAGTCATACTTCAATTTTTTCGTTATATCTCATAATCTCAACATATAGGAATAATATGTGATTTGAACTAATTGTATATTAATTGTGCAGGGTACAACTTTTATAAAAAATAAAGGAAATTCCTGGATTCTTCGGTTCGACACTGGGCTGGACTGAATTAGCCTTAAGCCCTTAATGCCTGTGTCGAATCACATATACTTATATGCAGCTATTTGCAGGGCAAGAAAGATGCTACATAGAGCACCATGTCACCAAAGCAACGAGTTCATGACTTACATCTTGTGATATTAGCTCCGCGACATGCATATGCTCCGCCATGCCACACTCCAATATAGCCTGCATATTTCGGTCAACAATATTTCAACATTCAATATGTAATAGTATGATTCATTCAAAAATTCAACTAAAAAGCATCTAATATTTGATCCAGGCATATTGACCAAGTTGACTCCTAAAGTTATATGTACACTCCCATTTCCTAAAATCTGCCATACATTCAATTATATGTACACTCCCATTTCCTTATTTCCTAAAACAATATGCAGACTCCCATTTCCTTATTTCCTAAAATTATATGCAGACTCCCATTTCCTAAAACCTGCCATACATTCAATATGTAGACCGCACTACTTTGGAGCCCCTAATATCTGCTTGCAAGATATATGATGTTTTTACTGTGGGGACCAAAAGGATATATTGAAATTCAGCATCATAAAAACAGAAATAAGTACAATTTTACATGAAAGGAATATTGGAGGTAGTTCACACCTTTAAAATCAAAGAAATACTAGGCAACTCAAGAGGAGGAAGTTCCTTCAATTCACCGTTAACAGAACTTGAGGACTCATCTGCAGGTAAAGTATAAATGATTATAACATTGCTACCAAAACCATATGCAGCAAACAGATATAGACAAAAAGCAACACAGATAATAAGAATATTACACTTGACTTATATTGTACATAGATGTAAGAATTTAATATTGAATATTCTGAACTTGTAACATCACATCCAAGTGATCAGGTCACAAATATAAGAGACTAATAAGAACCTTTAGCATCGCCTATCAGGTGAACAAATAAAAAAAATAGAAGAACTTAATATTTCATATTTGAGCCTTTGAAACCATTTCTGATGCAATCAGGCCCATCAAAGAATTTACTCAAGAAATAAGCAGTCTTATTGGGATTGTTAAATCAAGATGGCAAAATCAATTCCAAGAAATCGGTAAGAAATCCTAGCAATGCAGAAGAGAGATTATATGCTCAAATCCAAGTGATTTCGCAGTCCTCTATAACATAACTCTCAATAGTCAATTGTAAAGATTACTTTAATCCAAAGTTTATGAAGTATATATAGAATACTTTAATCCAAGGTTTATGAAGTATATATAGAACACATATTGCACAAGGGAGGAATAGGTAGTTACCTACCATGCGAAAGCAAATCTCTACCTACCATGCGAAAGCAAATCTCTAGAGGCTTCTAGAGATTCCAATGCTCGTCGTGGACCGATTCCATGAGCTGAAGAACATGGCAAAATAATTAAAAAGAACAAATGAGAGCAAAGAGAAAAAAGCAGCAGATTATTAACAAACTCACAGCCAAGGATATTAAATTGTAGGTTTTGCTGTATGTTTCGCACGCTCTCCCTACATAAAACCATCAGAATGTAAAATAGACACGACTAAGCCGCTGAAAGGACACAACAATAACACCATTTATCATTGAATCACCATATGTATGAGCATCCTGCAGCTTCCTGAAAGCTCAGTGCTAATTCTAGTGCCTTTTCAGGATCCTTCCATGAGATGATTGTTTCTACCAAATAAAATGGGCAAAGCAGGTGAGTTAGGAGAATGAAATATAGCTAATCGGAAAAAGGATAGCATACCAGTTCACCTTCTTGTTTCCTGTAGATAGCATCAGATGTAATGTTGTGAAACAGTAGTGTGTCACTATGCTCTTCGTCCACAACAGTCAGAGCTAGCTCTCGTGACCCCTAAGTCAGACAATGGTTGAAAAAGATGAACCCCGAATGACAATGCCAGAGACTAAAAATCAGCAACAATTAAAACAAAAAAATATTGTTGCCACTTGCTAGGACTAGATATCAAATGTTCATGGTCATTCCAACACAGTGAACACACTGTTTCCTGTCTTACTGAGTGGTAAGGAAGTTATTTTCGTTTTTGTAATAGCTAACATAAAGACCAGTGTTTCCATAAAATTAGAACAATATATGAACCAAACTCCAGAACAGGGTAATGTCATGAGAGGCACTTTGAAATGGCATGCTCGTGTGTAATAGTATAAGCTTCCATGCAGCAAAAATGTTGGCAATACAGAACAATAAATGTATGTAATTAAATCCAATATATTTGGACAAAATAAAGAAAAAAAAGCACGATGATCATGCCATCAACAACACTGTAGCAAAATCTGTATATATTAGTCCAATAGAGAACTAAAATTAAAATCAGAGTATCAACAGAAAAACCAAATCCAGTTACATGTGTGAACAATGTTATGTACATCACCACATGATTGTAGAAATTAAAATTACAGTATCAAGAGAGAAACAAATTTTAACGAATATCATCGCAGCTTTTATTTTAGAAAAGGATTACGAGAGCAGGAGATTTGTCTCAATAGAATCATACAAGAATAGTCAAACCATACCTCAATATAGTCAATGGTTACATGCCCTGTTCCCTGATCATCCCACTTCCCATCATCGGTCAAACGGTACACTTTGACACGCTGGAGCAATTTTCTCAAATGTCAATGTTGTGCTTATGCAGTATATCACAAAATACAGACATATAAAAAAGTAGTATACAAATAATGAGTAGATTGACAGTTACAAGCAAAGCATCTTGCGTGAGAGAGACGCGGTAAAAAGGGACCTGCTTAATATGAGGTGAATGACAAGATAGGTACTAGGTACTCATGCTAAGGTCCTTGACTCCTTGCATAATCTTCACCATACTACAGGAAATTATAGTTAAAACACACAGCACAAAATAATAAGCACTGCAACCTTCTAATCCCCTCACCCCCAAAAAAAGCATTTTGTGATCTGCAAACTAGTGTGATATAACATTGAAATTTCATGCTGGGGAGTTTCGTCAAGAACCCATAATTGGGAATAGGAAATGGTCTAGCTATTGACTGAAAACATATATAGCATAGCAATGTACTAATATTCTTAAGTCTTCCTAATGTTGCCCTACAATTACCCTCCTTACCAAACAGAACAGGACAAGCAGAGATAAGATATTACAATAAACGCTAAACAGATAGCAACACTTCAATGATGGCAATTTTTAGTTGAACCAAACAGATAGCAGGGTGACCTGAATTCCATATTCTAACCTATTTAGTGATATATGGTTGCTAATTAATACATAATTAGCAAAAGCCAGCAGTACAATATGCTAAGCCCCAATGTTCTCAACCATTGGACCCCCAGTACGATATTAAACCCTTCCAATGGAATGGCATAACAGTCCAACCGGAAGTTCTCATTAACAATGTGCAACTCCAAATTGCGACAAACCCCGGCACTAGTCACACGCTCGCCATCGGCAACCACCACCCATAATCCCCGCATAGGACACACGCACAGTTCAGCTCTTTCAGCCACCTAGTCAGCAATGAAATTGTGTGTCGACCCCGAGTCCAGGAGGGCTATCAATTGAG
Source organism: Dendrocalamus sinicus (assembly GCA_036346575.1). Taxonomy (NCBI): domain Eukaryota; kingdom Viridiplantae; phylum Streptophyta; class Magnoliopsida; order Poales; family Poaceae; genus Dendrocalamus; species Dendrocalamus sinicus. The sequence continues at coordinate 3,522,446 of CM070653.1, read as the reverse complement.
TATTCCTCCAAACAAACTAGCAGACGCATCGTCTGAGTAGCGCGGGGTTGGAAGCCAGTCAATGCGTACAGCGATATGGCTGGCTCCTTGGCAACAATTGGCTCTGAATCTTGCTCATCCGACTCATCCAGCACACATTCCAGCATAAATAGCTTCTTGCACCAATGCCCCGGCACAAACTTTCCATCGCAATTAAAGCACAACCCATCGCGTCGTCATTCTGCCATCTCTAAGGCACATACGCCGCTGGATCAATGCTACTGACCCGCAGCCACAGCGCCTTCAGTTGGTTGCACGACCTTCAGTCCCACCGTGCTAGCTGCAGCAGAGGAAGAACCTCCCCCGGTTATGGGTGGCCCTCCTGGGCGCACCAGAGCACCTGGTCGGCTTGCAGATTTGGGTGCAGCATTTGTCACGATGTGTTGCTTCTCATAAGCACGAGCGAGCGCCATTGCCAATTGCAAATTAACCGGCCGCTGCAACTCCACGTCGGAGCACACCGGTTGCATGAGCCCCGAAGTAAACAATTGCACTTGTTGTCTTGCCGATAGGGAATCCACATCGCAAAGTAACACAAGAAACCTCTCCTTGCATTCCTCAACCGATCCAGTTGCCTAGAGCTTAGCCAATTAACCCAAGAAATTATTTTGAATGGGCGGTCCGAATCGAAGGTTGCAATACTCCTTGGAGTCGCGCCATGACAGTTCGCCCTGATTCTGCTCCAATTGGTAATACCAATGCTGTGCTGAACCCACCAGATGATATGAAGCCAACCAAACCTTATCGCTCTCTGGCGTCTTTTGACTTCTAAAAAATTGTTTACAATGGTTGAGCCAATTTAGCGGATCCTCTTTGCCATCAAACGGAGGTAACGTCAATTTGTGAAACCATGGAGCGCTTTGGTCGTCATTGGGGATGTTCCGCGATGTAGAGCTGGCAGAGGCCGCCAGCCCAGGAGGAAAATGCAGCAAACCCTCCCACGATCGCTTCTACAAGATAGCCAAACGATCCTTGATGCACCCCAATTCTGAGGACAGACCAGACTGAATCTCATCAAGTTTCTTCATGAGTGACATCGTGAATTGAGCAAACTAATCTGTTAGGCCGATCAGTTCCGAGCTTCCCACCATTGGCTCTGATACCAAGTTGTGACGAGAGATACAGGGGAGGCGCAAGAGAAGGGCGCCAGAAAGCAAAAGGGAGGAGGCGAGAGAGATACGGGAAGGTAAGATTGATTTATTCCTTAACTTCCACATTACATCCTGAGTCCATATATGTAGGACAACACAAACCGACTTTGACATAGCATATCTAACCAATTAAGCAGACATGGAAACCGATATCTTATCTAACTCATGACCCACACCTTCCTAATTCAACCTGGTCGCTATCACTAACTGCAGCGTATCAGCTCATACTGTAGCAAATCACGCACTTGCCGTTGCCGCCGTATCAGGACTTTGGTGATGCGCCGGCTGCTGCCTGGAAGATCCTGCTGTATCATCCTTTGCCCGACGCCTAGAATATGTGAGGTCCCACATGACATGCATTTACATAAATGAGCTGGACAAGTGAAATAGCTCTAGTACTCCTGTATCGGAGTTGCTAACTCTAATCCGTACGTGCCAGTTAGCAAGAGATCATCACTCGTAGCAGCAAGTTGTGCAACATAACGAAACCTTCTCTTCAATTTCTCCAACCAGCAGCCATGTACTACACAATTCAAACAAAAATCCCACTCTTCCCGCCCTGCACATGAATGAAACATCAAATTACCCATTCCTAGAGCAGCAAACTTATCGAGCCCAAGGCACGTGGACTTCTAGAAACTTCCGGTGCCACGAATTGGGCATCAAACGGAAGCTTCCATGAGACCATGACAACCCGCGCCCAAGCCGCTAAACGAAAGCACGGGGTAGGCCTAGGAACTGCCGCAAGTGGATCTACCGCACTACCTCGCCATCAGAAGCCTCTAGAATCTTCAAGGAGGGCCGATAAGTGAGAGGAGCTTACCTGCATGCTCGTGTGCAGCGCCTCGGCCGGCCTCGCCTCGCTCCGGCCGCCCTGCTCCCCCATCGCCGCGGCCCCCCGCGCCTTCCACGGGGAAACGCGGCAGCTTCTGAAATCGGACGGCGGCTAGCAGCGGGAGGAGGCCGGGAGCGAAACCCTAACCGCCATTGACGAGCGAGCTCCCTCTGTCTCGCTTCGCGGCTTTCCCCTCGAGTATTTTTTTTCCCTTTTTCTTTTCTTTTCGCGCGGAATGGAAAAATGCGGGGTAGAAGAAGGAAAACAGTGGACACGGGAGTTCGGGATATTTACGGGCGCAGGATCTTTGCTTCGCGCCCCGGTTAAGCGCAAGAGTATGGTCTGTTCTTTTTTTTTTTCTATAACTTGTAGCTTTTACCTACGGTTTGTGATTTTTAGACTATTTGTATAAGAGATTACAGAGTAACAGAAACTCACGTGTGGTTTTTGCTGATATAAATGAAGTCAGTAAAGTATGTACTACAATTAACTAGTAGACTCTATCTTAAAAAAAATACTCCGTTTAAAAACTAGTTACTGTAGAAAAGCCGAAAACCAGCTTTTAGAAGCTGAAAAGAACAGGGTCGTCCTACATTCTTTCCAGTTTAGGCCTTTTCTGGTTTTTACTTTCTTAAATTTATTTTTTCTAATTTTTTAGTTTTTTGTCTTTTATTTTTCCATATTCCTTTACATTGTCTATGATGAATAAACATGTCTTTTCTATTTTAAATTTTTTTAATTTAATCACACCGAAAAAGTTTACAACAACTACAGTGAAATGGCCTTAAACAGTATCAAATAAGCCCAGAAGCTAAAAATATAAGCTAAAATGAACACTTTAAACTAGGCATGTTCATGGTTTGGTCCCAAACCACTCAACCTAGACCAAACCGGTTATGTCGTTTGTGTATAGGTTGGGTTGGGTTCTGTGTAAACTGTTAAACTCGTTTAGAATCAAGGGAGAAGGAGGCAGGGCAGAATCAGGAGAGGCTCACCTGGCGCAAGAACATGGTCGGCGGCAACGATCAAAGCATGTGTGTGTGGGAGAAGCGGTTAGACATTGGGATTGAGAAGGGAATTGAAGGGAAAGGCTGAGAGTACATATATGTTTGTCATTCATTTAGATATTTTCTAATATATTACCTTATGCAAGAACATGATAATAAAAATGTTTACAAAACCCACCTATGATAACAAATGTTTACCCAATTTACTCAAAAACCATATAAAGAGGGTGGGTAATACTCTATATACACATAACAATATTGTGAAGGCCTCTGGTAACTAAAATTAGGGTTATTTTACAAGTCTTAAAAATATTTACAAAACTCAGAACCAATGAAAAATACTTCACAGCAATTTTACCTATAATGAAACCTAAAACTGGATCTAGTTTAGATGAATAAAACATGTTCAATATAAAAGTGAGCAAACATATCCATCATTGGCACCTAAAAGACATATCATATATACTAATATAATTTTTCAATCTTATTTGTAGAATATTTTACCTGCGCATAACAATATTATGTACTTTTGCGGTGTGCGTTTTGGGTTCCCATTGCCAATTTCCATTTGTATAATTGTTTATGTGTACCAAGCAGCCTGACTTGCCCCTTGCTGTTTTGGGCAAAGGTAGCCAGGTAGGGAGATAGGGACTGGCTTTGGGTCAATCCATGATGAACAAAGAATGATTAGTAGGTAGATTTCGTAGTTGACTGAGCTCCTAGTCTGTCTAGTGGTCATCTGGTCCAAGCAGCAAGTAGGAGGTGGATAATCCAAAGGGTTTTTTTTTGGACATGTTTTTTCAGGGGATTGGATAATTGGCTAGCAGAGTTATCTTAAGACCCACAATCTACAGGTCACGATTTCAAAATCAATTCACCCAACTCGTGATTAGTGGTAATTGAACTCTGGCTATCATCCAGAACACATAGAGTGCCACACCTTTAGGCTATGCTGTGTTGATGTGTTAATTTGGACCACTAAGATTGTTGCACAAAGCACTATTTTGGTGCTCCATTAATTGATGAGTAAATTTGCTCCTTGCCATCACAATAGTCACGAGGTTGAAAATGCCATCGCAATCACACCTCACTTCGCAAATACTATTGCAAAGACAAATTTTTTTTGGGAAATACCATTGTTGCCACATTTTCTATCCATAGGCTCCGTTAACATCTATTTTCGGTGTGAGAAAAAAATCATAAATAATAATTTCGCCCCTATGTTTTTTTTCTTCTCTACTATTGCTCCTTTATTCCTTCATTCTAGAAGAGTTAAGGATGTGAGAGATAAGGGTTGCCTTCGGATCAACGTATGCTTAGGTTTTGGCTTCGATTGCTACAGTATTAGCTTCCAAACAATGTGTTTTATTAAGACAGGGTCTACAGATATATTACAGTAAACATTGTACCGAATTTAGCTATACTAGCTAAATTCGCATACAACTATTTGCTCTACATGTTATCTCTTACAAACAGCCATAATTCAAAAATTATAAGTCAAAAGTTAAAGCCACAGCCCAAAAAAAACACACCCAAAGTAGATAGAAGGGTGGGACCCGCCATAAGAAAAGGAAAAAGATAGAAAGAGAATAAGAAAAAAAAATTATGAGGGTATAATGGCTATTTTATACTCTAGCAATTGAAAAATTGATTGTGATTGCATTTTCCATGATTTTGGCCATTTTCTGACGGCACTGTGAAGTTGATCTCCTTTGCAATGGTATTTTTCAACTTCGTGACGAGTGCAATAGCGCTGTGCAAATTTACTCATAATTGATTTACCAAGTGAAAGTTGTTATTCAATATTCATAAGAGGGTTTAGATTATTTTACATACACAACAAGTATATGGAAGCAAAACCGTTTTTCAGAGTAGCAGAGTATCTTTTTCTTTGAAGACAGTACATAAAAAGATTTTTTTAAATAATAATCAGGGGGGCTCGACATCTCAATATCATTTTATTTTTGTACCTTCACTTTTCAAGAACACATTATGGTATTTTGCTTAGTAGTGATGACAAAATTTTCTTTTATAATTTGATAAATATCGCAGGAATCCGCACGTAAAGTTTCCATCAGGGATATGAAAAATTCCCGTTTAATCTTATAAAGCTGACGTGTACAAGTAGAACGGCCACGTAAAGCTCGGCGCTGCTGCTGACATGGCGCCTACATCATCCCGCTCGCCGCCGCACGTGCGACGCGGCACGTGCGCAGCTACAGGCACTGAGGGTGGGGCCCACCCGCAGCGTCTTCTCCTTCTCTCCCACTTCGAATCCTCCGCCGCCTCGCATAAACCTCACGCGCTCCGCCCCTCGCCTTCTCCGCCCACGCTTCGCATTCCCTTCTCGCCGTACGCGTCGCGCGAACCCTAGCCTCTCCCCCCGCGATGCACTCCACCGCGGCCGTGTCCGTCTCCGCCTCGGCGATCGCTGCCGCCAGAGGCGGCGGGGGCGCCAGATCCGAGGCGGCGCGGCGGCCCGGCGGGATCCGGTTCTGCGGGCTCCGGCGCGAGGCCCTCGCTTGCCGCTCGCGGCGGATCTCGCAGGCCGCGGCGGCGGCGAGGTGCGTGGTGGCGAGGGCGGCGGCGGAGAACGGCGCTGCGGGGACCGGCGGGTTTGATTACGACCTCGTCATCATCGGCGCCGGAGTCGGCGGGCACGGTGCCGCGCTCCACGCCGTAGAGGAGGTCAGTGCTGCTTGTGTTCACTGTTGGATGTAGCGTCCGCGCTGTGTGCGCGTGCGGTTTTGGTCAGCGGTGTAGTCGTGATCTGTTGACATGTGAACTGGCAACTGAGAGAGAATGACATACGGGGTTTGTTTGGGTAGTGTCCTCGGACCCTCGGTATCATGGAGCTGCGAACTAGTCTCAAGTAAAGCACGTAACAGTTCATGCTCTGTTGAAATTTTCACCGAGAAATGGTAAATGGGATGCTTTGACTGGTAATTTGGTGCTGGAGCTGCGAATTTGTTTGAATCGAGTGGGATTTTGATGTTTATGTTCCTCGAGGATTTCAGTGTTTCTTCCAATTCAGTCGCAGCAGTGCCATCGTGATCTGTTAAGTTCAGGTTGAGAGGTGGTGAAGTCCTAGGCTCTTACTGTTGGTTTGAAGTTAGAACATCTATTTCCCCCCGAAATAGTTAGTTGAAACATCTGTTAATTTCGGTGGCTGCAGATGGATGGAATATGTAATTTGCAACTTATGCTTCTTCAAATCAATGTAAACTTGTATACTGAACCGGCGAGTAGTCGCTCATCAATTGTTCTGGTGATTGTCCATCTACGGATTTGATCTTGGCACACTTGGTGCCAGTGTAGTTTGATTACCGGAGTTATTTGATCTTTTGTTTATTTGGTGATATGCCCAAGAAAAAATCTATGCTTTTTTAAGCTCAAGTCTTTTCTATAGCATACAAGCAAAGAACCTTGCTGAATTATAGGCATGTTAACACTGCTTTTGTTACTACTATTGTTGCTTTGAAATTTTCATATTGCCCAAATTTTTGCAGGGTTTGAAAACTGCCATAATTGAGGGAGATGTTGTGGGTGGGACTTGTGTGAACAGAGGTTGTGTTCCATCAAAAGCACTTCTTGCTGTCAGTGGTCGGATGAGGGAGCTTCATGATGAACATCACATGAAGTCATTGGGTCTACAGGTATTACGATTCGATGAATTGATGTATTGTGGTTCTGGTTCTTTGTTTGATGTGTTGAAAAGGGTTCATATAACGCTTGACAAATAAGTAGATCTTTTATTTAGTTTCTCCATTATAATTTCTTCTTTTAGGAGTCCAATTTTTCTAGGTACCAGGAGTCTATTCGAGTAGGTTAACAAAATCGGTACTAAGCATAGGGAGAATAAACGGTGTGAGGTTCAGCTTGCATGTTTATCATTTACCTTATGAAATATATAAAACCTTAATAATTGATATTGAAAGTTTTATCTACGTCAACTCTATGCAGCTTACCTTATTTCTTCTTATTCACAATGCTTTGAGTTTGCATTTGTTTATGTTGCTCTGTATTATGTGAGGTTGTCCAAAATTTAATATTTTCAACCATGAATCTGCTTGTTCTTACAAGTTACAGGGCATGATCTGCTTGTTCTTACAAGTTACAGGGCATGAGCCATTTTCAACCATTACCTGTGGGCATGAGCTGTCTTTTCATTTTTACATGTTACATCAGTTGTCCTGCATAATCATTGAGCATATTTGCCGTGTAATAGGTTTCTTCTCCTGGGTATGACAGACAAGCTGTTGCTGATCATGCAAACAATCTTGCCTCCAAAATCCGAAGCAACTTGACAAATTCAATGAAAGCTCTGGGGGTGGATGTACTGACTGGAATTGGCACAATTGTGGCAAGTCATCTATAAATCCTTAACTTGTTTGGTGTACAGTCAGAAGTTATGTACATGAGTATTTCGTTCTCTTTTTTTGGGCAAGAAGCGAGGTTAATATTTCTCGGCTTGTAACCCTTGTAGGCAGACCCTTTGTTTAATTACATATGCTGACCTTTTGGTTGCATATCCTACAAATAGGCCTGACTGAAATGGTTAATGGTTGTATCTGGAATTGCATTTGTAGGTCTCATGTTTGTTGATTTTGCGTTAATTTGCACTGATTTCTTAAGGAAAGTCACAGATTTATGAGTTCTTGTTAGTTATAGAGCCATGAAATAGGCGTATGTGAGTGCAAGCCAAATAGGCGTATGTGAGTGCAAGCCACAACTGCTTGATTCAACCAATTGAGTCAGAAATGAAATAACCTGATGTATTGTTTGTGGTGAAACTTTTGACGACAATTATGTCTTGTGCTAATATCTCATCTGCAAACATGGGAATATATGACTATTTATAGTTCTACATTGCGGCAGTGCATCACAGAGCATCACCTGTATTAATTTACTTGTTTCCATTCATGATGTGATCAGGGAAAGCAAAAAGTACGATACGGAAAAGTTGGTTTTCCTGACAAAGAAATCACTGCAAAGAACATCATCATTGCTACTGGATCAGTTCCTTTTGTTCCCAAGGGCATAGAAATTGATGGTAAGTACTAATTGTTTATTAATTTGCAACTCAAAAGCTTTTATCTATTTGATTGATTAATGTTGTGTTGAACTCCAAGAAACAAGCATGTACTAGCTATGCTCAAAGTGCAGTACAATGACCATTTTTCATGTACCACGAGATTTCTGGACTATATGTTGATGCAGTTCCACATGTCTGTTTAGTTCAAGTGAGGCCCATTTTGTTTGTCATCACTGGCATAAAGGCGCAGATGTTATATTAGTTGTAGGACTGATAATCCAATGCCATTGCATTCAGTTTGGTTGAAACTGGAATCACAAATGGCAATAAATAAAGCATAATTTGCTACCTGTTACTCTTGAATATCCTTATGGGTGTTAAGGATATTTAGATCTTTCCCTATTATTCTAAAATTTATGTCCTTGTACTATATAAGCCCCATGGGCCATTGCAATACATTCAAGCTTCATATTAATATGGTATTAGAGCCAAGGTTTCAAACTTAGCTCACCTCCGGTTGAACCTTCCGCTACTGCCCCCTGGTCGAGCTAATCCTGGGGGTGGCCATCCTCGCCGGCCGCCGCGCCACGCCACCGACCACCGCGTCTTCCTCCTCTGCCCCCGCGCCTGGCCACCAATGCGCCATCGCGTCTGCGCGTGCCTCTGCACCGCGCCGCCGCCCAGATCTGGCCGCCTTCGACGCCGCCAAATCCAGATCCGGTCGTCTTTGCCGCCGCTGAGCTCGGACCTGGCCCGTCTTCCGCCGACGCTGGCCCTCTCCATTGCTGCCGCGCTGCGTTGGGCCACCTACGCCTCCGGTAGCCTAAGTCTCGCAGAAGACTTCCTCCCGCCGCCGCCGCCCACCGCCGGCCGCTTTCGCCGGATTCGTGCCATCACCCTCTCGCTATTCTGCTCCGGCTAGATCGACCGGATCGCTCCTCCGACGCATGGCACCACTGCGTCGCCTCTTGGTCGCTACGTCGCGCCCGCCCCGGATTCGGCTGTCTCTATCGCCGGCAATCCTGGATCCGGCCTCCCCGCCGCTGGATTCGGTGCCCTCCTCGCCGCCGCCACGTCTCCCTCAGCGCCCTCCTTGCCGCCTCGAGCCTACCACCCTCCTTCTGGCCACTGCTGCTGCTACCGCCACCGGATCCTGCAGTCGTCGCTCCTGTGGCCACCGCCGCCGGATCTCGCGCCGCTCCTGTGGCCGCCCGCACCGGCTTCGGCCTCCTTGCCGACACCACGTCCCCTGCGCGCGCCTATGCTCCACGCCGCCGTCGGGCTCCCCTTCGGCTGCCGCCTCCTTCCACCTCCAACTTCTCCCTCCTGTCTGGTCTCCGGCCTGGTGGTGGAGAGAGAAAGGGAGAAGGGCATAGAGAGACGGGAGGGAGTGAGGGGGTGAAGAGAGAGAGGAGAGGAGGGGAATATGAAGGCATAGTACTATTGTTGTGCTAACTTTTCTGCTGCTAGTATCTATTGTCCTTTGAGTCTTCCGTTATGTCCATCCAAATCTGTAGTATCTCTTTTTTAGTTTGTTAAAGCCGTGCGAGTCCACAAATTCCCTGTCAATCAACTGATTGCTTTACTAGTCACGGTTTATCCTCTCGGATGAGTGTGGTCCTCTCATTCTTTTTGCATAGCCGCAGTCGTCGCTGCAGATCGTAGAAGTCTTGATAATACCGCCGCTTCTTTTTGAGACGCCGCCCCGAGCTTCTAAGGCCGCCGCGCTTCTTCTGTACCGCCTTCGTTGCGCTTCTTGTGCACTGCGCCGCTGCCGTCTCAGGCTTTGATCTGTGCCACTATGCTTCTATCTCTCTCTTCGGGTTGATTTGACAGCTCTCTCTACTTGTGTCACCTTCCATATTCTCTTCGTCGTGTTACCGTGGTCGACTTTGCTCCTGCTTACCTCTACCTTCTCGGCCTTGCACTTTGTGTTTTATGAACTGTTGCACGATTCCGGATGGAAAGAGATCACAATTTTTCAAGAGCTGCACGCTATGACGACAAAGACTTGGACTTCGGATTTTCTCTATTTTAGTGTCAACCTTTCCAAATACAATGCTATTGCATACGCTTTGCATTTGAGGGGGTGTAAGGGTATTTAGGCCTTTTTCTATTATTCTAGGGTTTGTGTCCTTGTAATATATAAGCCCCATGGGCCATTAAAATACATTCAAGCTTCATATTAACAATGGGCATGTCTGTATGTAGAGATCCTTTGGTTGTTCAACCAAGAGATTTCGTTGTTTCAAGAGCAAATATTGGAACTTGGAAGACACATGATCTTTGTGACCATGTCTGTTTTTTTAAACCTTTTCTGTTTGTAGGTTTAGGCAAAGGGAAATAGTAGATTGATTATGAGAGATATGGTGTTACATATATGTAGGCAAGGATGGCCTAGGGTTTATAGAAATAGAACCAATCAGCGGAGATCCTTGCCTAATATAGATCAATCTATCTATCCTAGCCATATAGGCACTAGGCCCAATGAGGGGCTGTCGTACCCTCTGTCTAACACGCCCCCGCAGTCGAAGTTGCAGCTCTGCGAACGTTGAGACTGGATCTGAACTCGTTGAAGACGGAACTTGAAGCCCTTTGGTGAATATGTCGTGAACCGCAAGCGTTGTGGGAGCGCGCGAACCTTGGTCTCACCTAGAGCCACACGCTCTCGGGACGAAGTGGAGATCAATCTCAATGTGCTTGGTGCGCTGGTGCCGAACGGGGTTGGTGGACATGTAGACCGTGGCCGATGTTGTCGCAGAGACAAGTGTTGCACGGCGGCGGAGGCGTCTGGAGCTCAAGGAGCGGTGGCGCAACCAGTGGCTTCAGCCGGCGGCGTTGGCCACAAGACGGTATGACCGCTTCGCTACCGGATCGAGACAACGTGGATTGGCGCTGGAGGACCATGAGACGAGGTTGTCACCGAGGAACACCGCATATCCTGAAGTAGACCGGCGTGTATCTGGACAACCGCCGATCAAGATCCGAGTACACCACCAAGTCTGATCGCGCAGACGGCCAAGAACAAGGCCCAGGTCAAGAGTGCCTTGAATGTACCGAAGGATGCGCTTCAGAGCAGCAAGATGGGGTACCCGAGGATCATGCATGTGAAGGCAGATCTGCTGGACTGCATAAGAAATGTCTCGCCTAGTGAATGTAAGATACTGGAGGGCGCTAGCCAAGCTGCGATAGTCGATGGGATCTCATGCATGAGGCGCTGAGTCAACAACAACTTTGGGTGAGTGTCAATCGAGTCTTTGCAAGGTTTGCAGTCGGACATGCCAGCCCGAGCAAGAATGTCCACCATGTAATCGTCATTGAGATAGGAACATGCATCGTCACGTAACGCGAACATGCATCCCGAGGAAGTGATGGAGAGGCCCCAGATCCTTCATGGAGAACTCGAGCTGCAATGCCTCAATGACACGCCGAAGGAGGGACGGCGAGGAGGCAGTGAGAACGATGTCGTCGACGTAGAGGAGCAGGTACACTGTATCAGTTCCGCGGTGGTAGACGAACAGCGAAGCGTCAGACTTGGCCTCAGTGAACCCCAGGGTCACAAGGTGAGCGGCGAGCGGCTATTTCGAGCCGTGGTGCTGCTTTGCACCATAGAGTGATCTGCTCAGCGATGACGGCCGGGACGAGCGGGGTCCTCGAACCCTGAAGGCTGGGAGCAGTAGACCGTCTCAGAAAGCGTCCCATGGAGGAATGCATTCTTGACATCGAGCTGGTGGATGGGCCACTGCCGGGACAAGGCCAGAGAAAGACAACATGCGGATCGTGGCGGTTTGACAACCGGTGAAAGTCTCGCCGGTCGACACCGGTCATTGGTGAATCCACGAAGAACCCAGCGTGCTTTATAGCGCTCCAGAGATCCATCAGCTAGAAGCTTGTGCTTGAAGATCCACTTCCCAGAGACGACGTTGGCGTTTGAGGGACGCGGCACCAAATCCCACGTGTGGTTCGAAGAAGGGCAAGATATTCCTCTTCCATAGCCGCCCGCCAATGGGGTCGGCAGAGGCGGCGCGGAAGGTCTTCGGGAGCGGCGAAGGGACGAGGCGTGGTAGACAGCGAGAATGCGATACCCGGCCTTGGCCCGAAGTCGTCATGGCATCTTTGGTTCGTCACCGAGGGGCGAGGGCGGCGCTGCAGTATCAGAGCAGCAGAGAACGCACGGCGGGTATTGTAGCAGAGCGGCGGAGCCGGACCGCCGCAGATCCTCGGAGAAGCGATGGCGCCGGTGGTGGTGCAGGCCGGCGTGAGTAGACGAAGCGGAACTCATGTATCGCCGGCGGCAATGAAGCTACCGAGCCGCACGTGGCTGTGAGAGCTGTTGCAGGGGTGCCGGTGCCGCACGTGGCTGTGCGGGTTGCAGGGGCGCCGGTGCCGCACGTGGATGTGTGGGCTGAAGTAGCGCCGGAGCCGCACAGGGCTGGGTGGCGTCATCCAGGGCCGCCTCTGACAAGGGGAGGCAGGAAGGCGCTGTAGATGGCGCGTCGAACTGCGGAAACAAAGAGCGAGCCGGGCCTATGGGAAGTGGCACAAGATTAGTGAAATCATCTAAAATGAGAGGTCCCGAGCGAGAGGCGATCGAGTCGCGAAGGAAAGCAATGTTCATCAAAGATGACATGCCGAGAAATAATGACCGGTCAAGCGAGGTCAAGACACCGATACCCTTTGTGATTGTCGAATAGCCAAGGAAGATGCACAACGCGAACGCGAGCCAACTTGTGGCGGCGGTGGCGGAGAGGTTAGGATAGCAAGCGCAACCAAAGACACGAAGATGAGCGAGCACAGCGCAGAGCCAAGAGGCGTGATGCGGGTGCGATCGTCGAGTGTCTTAGTGGGTAGGATGTTGCGGAGGTAGGTGGCGTGGTGCAAGGCCTCAACCCAAAGAAGGCGAACGGAAGCTCGAAAGCGGCAAGGAACGAATGACATCATTCGAGAGCGAAGCATACGTTCACCTTGCCATTTTGAGCGAGGTGTAGGGACATGACATCCGGAGGTGTACGCCACGGCTAAGGAAGAACGTCTTTGCGCTGGAGTTGTCGAACTCGCGCCATTGTCGACCGGATCGCTTTAATGGTGGCGCCAAACTGGGTGGAGACATAAGCAAAAACGTTAGAGAGAGTTAAAAAGGTGTCAGACTTGAGTCGCAGAGGAAACGTCCAAACATAGTGAGAGCAATCATCAAGAACAACCAGGTAATATTTGTATCCAGAGATGCTGGCTACAGGAGAGATCCACAAATCACAGTGAACCAGATCAAAATTATGAGTTGCTCGTGACATAGATGTATGAAAAGGAAGACGAGTATGGCGACCAAGTTGACACGCATGACAAACCGGGTGGTGTCTTTATTACAATGCGGAATTAAGGAAGCACGCATAAGATCGAGAGAGCCTCGGGTCCGGGATGTCCAGACAGCGGTGCCACGAGTGGACGCGGAGGTGGAGGCATGAAGAGCACCAGCAGCAGGAAGGCGCGGCGGGTAAAGGGCTCGGAGCTATTGTATCGGCGATCTCGTTCGAGATCAAGATCCTTCACGAACAACGAGAGGGTCAAATTCCACGAGCAATTGTTGTCGATGTGAATCGCGAACGGAAATAAGATTCTTAATAAGTTTTGGATGACAAGAACATTATTAAGATGAAGGTGACCGGGAGGGTAGTTGCGCCGATGGAGGTAACAGGAAGAAGCGAACCATTACCGGCAACAATTGAAGATGGAGCAGTACAGGGAGGAGAGGTGTGTGAAAGAATACCAAGATCGGAAGTCATGTGCGAGGTAGCCCCGAGTCGAAGTACCGACCTGTGTGCGGTGCTTTGGCAACATCATGGTGTTGAAGGAGCGGCGAGGTCCGCTGGTTCCACCTCGGGCGGCCAAGGATTGAACCACAGTGGTGGAGACGGTGCCAGCGTTACGTGCACCCCAGAGAGCGTGCGCGGAGGGCTCGCTGGAAGTGCGCTGGCGGCGTCTCTCGCGGGCGGTCCGGTGGGGATGGGCGCCAAGGGAGGACGGGGTCCATACATCTGTATGGAACCTGCCCATGGGTGGAGGTAGGAGGGCCAGGGCACGCCGGCCCTGGGCGCTTGTCCGCCGGTAGGCGCAGCACGGCCGCCCAAAGCCAGCGGCCGCCCACCCCGTTGCCGCCACGCTTGCCCCGCTTATTATCGGGCGGACCGCCCGAATCGGCGGGAATCGAGGGTGATGGAGGCAGTTGTTCCGGACGCGGTGAAGGCACCGAAGGAGCACGCGGTGCGTTGGTAGCCACCAGAGCAGTGGATGGCGCGGCCGAGCGATGCGCCTGGTTCAGTTCCTCTAGCAGCAGATCGTTCGAGCTTCCAGGAACGTGGGAAGGGACGATCGCGGCGGAGGTGGAGACCGATGGAGGCGAACTTCGTTGAGGCCGCGAATCGGGGTGAGGACGAGTGCGGTCGAACGTGCTCGCCGAGGTCTTCGAGGCGCCCGCCATGCCCTTGAGGCGCGGCAGAGTCGGTGACGAGAGGTCCTCGGGCGAAAGTCCAAACTTCGGCGTCGAGGTGGGGCGCGCGTCTCCACGTTCCCAGCCCGGGACTCCACGGCCACCACACCGGCGTGCGGAGGAGCGGAACGAGGCACCATGTCGGACGGCTCGGGGAGATGGCGCCGACACCAAGACTTGACCACGCATCCATGCGCGCCCGACCGGGAAGGTGGGGTCGGGTCGTCTTGAAGAACATGGTTTTCGAGGCGAACTTCCCAGGCGAGGAGGAGGCGGCTCGCGCCACCGTGTCTTGGTGGAGGAGAGCTCGAGGACGATCGGCACGAGTGCGGATGTTACGACGCCGAGCGGCTGCGAGTGAAGGTTGGCGAGGACGGCGGCTTCATGGAGAAGCAGGCGTCGTGGAGGCGGAGGGTGCGCTGCGTCGCGGTGAGGTGCGCGCGAGGCCTTAGCCTCGGCCGCGCGCGCAGCCGCGCGCGGCGCGCGGCGCGCGCGCGCGCCTCGGCCCGCGAGCCGCTCGCGGCGGCGGCCTCGCTTCCGTTCGCGGTGGCGGCGCTCAAGGGCAGCGCACGCGCGCGAGGCGCCGCTCGCGCTGGCGCTGCGTCGGCGGCGGCAGCGCGCTCGCTCTCAGCGCGCGGCCGTCGCGCTGGCGGCAGCGGCGGCGGCGCGCTCGCTTTCAGAGGGAGAGGTAGGAGCGGTGGCCGGCATGATGGCAATCAGAGGGAGGAGATGGCGCAGGGGTGCGCCTAGGCAGCGGAAGAAGAGCCGGAAGAAATCCTTGGGGTCGATACCATGTAGGTTTAGGCAAAGGGAAATAGTAGATTGATTATGAGAGATATGGTGTTACATATATATAGGCAAGGATGGCCTAGGGTTTATAGAAATAGAACCAATCAGCGGAGATCCTTGCCTAATATAGATCAATCTATCTATCCTAGCCATATAGGCACTAGGCCCAATTATAGACGAGCAGGCCCAATGAGGGGCTGCCGTACCCTCTGTCTAACACTGTTGTTACCACTTACCACTAGTCCACTACTATCTTTTGAAATACAAGCACAGCGTAGAGAACACAATTATTTTTCACATTATTTGTTACGGTTGGTTTAATGTCATGATAGATGGCACAATTGGGTGCATGCTTTATTGTAGGCACCATGTATTGGTTAACCATTTCTTCTTTTTATTTCCCTCATACTGTTTGTTCTTATGAAATCCTGCTGGGTGATTTTATGCAGGCAAAACAGTATTTACCAGTGATCATGCACTAAAACTCGAGTCAGTTCCAGACTGGATAGCTATTGTTGGAAGTGGTTACATTGGACTTGAATTCAGTGATGTATACACAGCCCTAGGAAGTGAGGTACACAAAAAGTTCTTGTGGTGAATAAATTTGAAGAAATGGCTTAGAGAATCATTTTTAGGCATGTCTATATCTATCTAAAAGTTTTTCCTGTATAATCACTTCATTGCTTATAGAATCATGGTTCCGCTATGACTATAATTACGAAAGGTACATAGAACATTTGCTTTCTATAGATCTCTGGATCAGTTATGCGTTCTGCTTTGCATATAATTATCTCCACCATATTAGTTGACTGGGATGCAGGATATGATTACACTATTTTCAACTTTAGCAAATGCTCGAGGATTCTGTTAGATGCTGTAACAAAATGTTTGTACCGAATGCACTGTTTACAGTTTTATGTTGACTTTTGTTGTCATGTATCACCTGAATTTACACTATTTTGATTTGGCAGGTTACTTTTGTTGAAGCTCTTGACCAGCTGATGCCTGGTTTTGATCATGAAATCGCAAAATTAGCCCAGAGAATCCTTATCAATCCTCGGAAAATTGATTATCATACTGGTGTTTTTGCAAGCAAGGTTAACTTAAGTTTCCAGCCTAGCTTTCTCCATATTGTAGAATCTTTAGACATATTTTCATCATTTGTATGTTGAATTGTTGATACATTTGCCTCTAGATTACTCCAGCAAAGGATGGAAAACCTGTGCTGATTGAGCTCATTGATGCAAAAACAAAGGAACACAGAGAAACTCTTGAGGTAAATTACATTTTAAACATTTTAAATACCTTTATTTTTGTTCTTGCACGTAGGTTTTTCAATTACAATTTTGCCAGCCATCTTTCTGTTAAGATACAACACACTCTTTGACTATGTCTGTTGTGTTGTGCTGGATGACTTAATTGAATGAATACTTGCTATATGTCCCATGCTTGCCAAATATATGGACAGTTGTCCCCTATTTATTTGACTCATTGTTGTTTAGCTCATCTATGTAAGTTGGGAATATAAGCAGCACTGGAAATTTGTGTGTTTGTGTAGGTGGATGCAGCCCTTATAGCCACAGGAAGGGCACCATTCACCAAAGGACTTGGATTGGACAATGTGGGTACTTCAAAGTTGAAATTGTGTGCTATCAGAACAATGCTACAGTTAATTGCAAGAGTAGTGAATCTGATTTTTTTTTCTTCTTTCAGATCAATGTCGCTACACAACGGGGTTTTATTCCTGTTGATGAGCGGATGCGAGTCATGGATGCAGATGGCAATGTGGTATGTTGCAAAAACTAATTCTGACGCTTTGTTCAGAACAATTGTCCCTCCAGGGCTTGTTTGGAAATTAACATATAATGCATTGTAGGTACCAAATTTATATTGCATCGGGGATGCCAATGGTAAACTTATGCTTGCGCATGCTGCCAGTGCACAAGGAATCTCGGGTACACAAATATTTTATGCCTGTTCTTCAGTTGCTTCTATGCACGCTTATTGCTATAGTTGTCTGATGTGTAATTCCTGTGAAAAATGTAGTTGTCGAGCAAATCTCTGGAAGGGACCACATCCTAAATCATTTAAGCATCCCGGCTGCTTGTTTCACTCATCCAGAGATTAGCATGGTTGGGCTGACAGAGGTAAGTCAGGGTCTTAACTGTTATTCTTTTTTAGGTCTGCCCTGTTCATGCTTTCCTTCTTCACCTATACTTAAAAAAAATGATCAATTGATTTTTTTGCCTTTTTCCTGAATGTAACTAATTTGTTACATCTTTTTACTGCGCTTGATATCTGTTCACTGTTTCTTGGAGGATGAAAAGGATGCAGTCTATATAATTTCCTTGACCAAGTGTTTTTGAAAATATTGCAGCCACAAGCCAGGGAAAAAGCTGATAAAGAAGGATTTGAGTTAAGTGTTGTCAAGACTAGCTTTAAGGCTAACACAAAAGCTCTGGCAGAAAACCAAGGAGATGGCCTTGCTAAGGTAATTCTGTTTTCCCATTTATTTCTATTTATTGTGTTGTCTCTTATGCCCAAATTTTGCAATTCACTGACGCACTTTAATTTAACAATATATATTCTCTCCGCAGTTGATTTACCGGCCTGACACTGGAGAAATTCTTGGGGTTCACATTTTGGGTTTGCACGCTGCTGACCTCATCCACGAGGCATCAAACGCCATTGCCTTAGGAACTCGTGTGCAAGTGAGTATAGCTGATACTTTTTTTTCTTAACCTAGTCTCCGTCTTTGTGAGGTTCAGCAACTTAGCTTGAATTAGCACATAATCGCTTCCACCATGCAGGACATCAAGTTTGCTGTTCATGCACACCCAACATTGTCCGAAGTGCTGGATGAACTCTTCAAAGCAGCCAAGGTACACATTGATGCTTTGTTTCTCGTCGTGTTTAGAATTCTCTAGCTACAATTCTGAACAGCTGCAAGCTATTTCCTCTCTTTCCAACAGGTTAATTCGGGTGTTTCTCATTCTGTAAATGAACCAGTTGCAGCCTAGAGAAGGGCAGGAGCGCAAGCCGAATCATCCACCACAACCGCTCTTGAAGGTCCTGAGTTTCATTACGAGCCTGCTGTCTTCCAATAAATGAGATTGGTAAACCCTAGTTCAACGAGGAGCTGTTGCAGCTAACCGGTGCCATCTTACGAATTCGAGGAAAATAAATTCGTCGCATTGGTCTGTCAGTTGCCAGCCTCATTCTATGTACGAAATATTTGCAAATTTTGTAGCTTGGTTTGATGTACTTTGTGGTGGTGGTGGGGGGGGGGGGGTGCCTTTAGACTTTACCAATATGGCGGTGGTGGTTTGGTTCTTCTATGCCTTCATTTTTTGTAGTTTGTCCTGTGAGTTGTAAGTGTTGTCAGGCATGTTCAAATAATCGGTGCTGCCGCTGCAGTGTACCATCAAAACATTGCTCAGTTCAGCTTGAATATGTGGATTCTTAGGGATGTTTGAGAGCTTAACATGGAAGAAAAGTTCGTAGGTGAAGAGCGTGTTTCTGGAGTAATGGTTTTCGCGGTACAGCTACGAGTATGGAAGATTATTTTTGCTGTAAGTCGAGAGAACATGCAGAGCTGTTTGCTCCAGCTCGAACCTCGACAGTCGCAAGCGTTGTATCTGCTGTTGTGCTTTTGCTGTTCTTCTGCTTGCAAGATTTGGTTCGTGGTCTGATGCCCGTGGGGGAGAGAAAAAGAAGTGGAATCCGAAAATTCTATGTAAGTTGGCTTGTCAAATGCATTACCTCAGTTTGAAACACGATAATTCTACAAGTTGAAAGGAAGGTTACAAAATTAATTTCTACTATGAAAATTCTATGTGGAGTACAGGAGTTTAAGATAAAAACAGTTCAATTCGAAGAGTTCCAAGTTCGAAACCGGAGGCCCAAAGTAGATAAGTGAGTAGAAAATAAGGGGTGTGTTCTTTTTTATTGTGACTTATAGTTGTGGCTGATGGTTTTTAGTTCTAGCGTGAGTGTTTGTCTGAACGAACCAAATATCAATAAGCCATTTAAAAAAGCTAACTTGATAAGTCATTTTGAAAAAAAAATCGCAAAAATCATCTGTTTATCTTTACTACTTAAAAGAAGGAATTGATGGTTCACCACCTCCTGGTGGTTCATCTGTCATCCCATTTTACCACATAATTCATTTGTTGACAGGTTGGCCCAGCAAGTCAATAGTACCCATGACTTCCCACCTCAACACGGCTCTCCTCCCCTTCCCCCACACCACCGCTGCAACCTCTTCTTCTCCACACTGCCACTTTTCCCAAACCATAGCCCAAGAGGCGAGAGGCAGCATGTTGCCATCCTTGCTCTACTCCACCACAACACCACCATCCTTGCTTCGATCCTACCTCCGTTTGGTTCGTGGGAGTCGTGGTGATGGAGTAGAAGAAGCAGAGGATGGGGATCGAGGCAACGCTATGGAACTGGTGGTTGTGCTTGATGGGCGACGGTGTTAGGGGTGGAGAAGTGGCCAAGGCCAAGGGACGCTTAAAAGCAGAGGAGATGGCTCAATGGGTAGCGGCGAAGAGGAAGTGAAGGGCGATTATGTGGAGTAAGGGTGCTAGCAGTCAGGAGAGGCGCGAAGAGGAGGCCAATATGGTGTAAGATCGAGGAGACTGATTAGAGGATAAATAGGCGGTCTTAAAATACTTCTAGGCTAAAACCAACTTTATAATGCGAAACCGTAAATCAATTTGGTTTAGCGCATACAAGGCTTAAATCAACTAGGTTTATCTAAGTGCACCAACACTCTAAGTCTATATCAAGGTTTGCAATTCTAGGATGGCAATCAATCAATTTATTTCTATGAATATAAATTGCTTAAATGTAAATTGAGCACAAGAAAATAAACCACAATGATATGGTTTCTTTTTATCATGGTGTTCGGAGACTTACCGGTCTCCCTTATGTCACGTTGAGGTAAGCCCAAACTAATTGGACCGGCTCCACGAATTAAGCCAAACACCTCAATCCATTAGTGGTATATCTTTCCCGCTTCGAGTAGGTGAGCTACAACCGTCACAACACGCTGTGTCTTCTCACAACCTTCTTTGTGAAGATCATCGTGCATAGCACTTCCAACGCCGTTTAGAAGTCAGCAACTTCTAAGAGTAATAAGTCAAACATCTTGTTTGACTCTCACCACGTGCAACGAATGCACAAACTCAAGTGGATACGAAATCCACCTCTACTTGCAACACATGTAATCTAAAGCCTTTCTCCTTACTCACAAAGTGCAACACATACACAATTAAGAGGGGGACTATACTAGCTCAAGAGAATGAAATGGATTTCAGCAACACCTTCTCCAACCGACCACAATAGAGTATTTATATACACACAACGGAATTATCCGTTGGGGACAAAAACCAGGAAATCTGATAGTATCATCATTGTACTACCGGTCTCCTCTATAACGGTCAAAAACTAGCTATTACTCAGCAATTCTGGACGTACCGTCACATAGGGTCTGGTACTACCGCACAACAGTAGTACCGCTCCACACATGCAAAAGTACTGATTCACAAAGGAGGAGGAAACCTTCCAACAGGTGTCTCTCTGAAAAAATATACCGCTATACAAGCGGTCGTACTGCAACTTTGGTCGTACCACTCACACAGCCAGTATTACTACAAGCAGGTCAGACCGCTCACACAAAGCCGGTATTGTCGATCATCGGCCACACTGGTATTCGACCATGTTGGCTGGTTCTACAACACAGGTCTCTGACCAATCTGATCTTTAACAACGTTGTCTGGTTCGATCACATAGGTCTCCGACTATGCTGATCTGCGATAATATTGGTTTTGACCACGTCGATCTGCGACTACGTTGATTTTGACTTCGTTAATCTTCGACCACACAGGTCTCCGACCACCACGTCAATCTTTGACCATGTGAGTCTTCGACCACGCTGGTCCTCAACCACACAGATCTTCGACCACGTTGGTTTTCGATCATATTGGTCTTTGACCATTAACGAACGCGGTAGTACCATGATCTCAACGTCGGTAGTTCTGCACAACGGTAGTACCACACGACACATAGTGATAGTTCTGATTATTTTGGAAAATGCATATACTTTAACCGATTTTGTAAAACATATTTATAAATTATAGTATCATACACATAAAAATCAAATACGATTCCCAACAAGTTGTAAAATATATTTGCACACTTTTAAAATCATGACACAAGGTATAGGTAAATGGATTCAATAAGTTTGCAAAACACATTCGCAAACCTAAGTCATATACTATAAGAATTATATATGAGTTTCAACTATTTACAAAGCACATTTACAAATATAAGTCTCATACCATAAGGAGTAAGAAACATGGACTTCAAACACTTACAAAACACATTCGCAATGCATAGTCCAATGTTACAAAGATTCAACATATGAGCCTCAACTATTTGTAACACATATTCGTAAAAAATAGCATCATGCTACGAAGAGCTAGAGCAAGTGAGATTGAGATATCAACACATGACGAGACTCAAGCTACTAGGCAATACCCCTCTTAATAGTACAATAATACTATACTAGCAATCCGGTCTTCCAACCAAACATTAAGACCGGTAAAACACTAGGAACACATCCTTAGTCCTAACTAGTCATACATTTGTCTTGGAAAACCTCTTGATGCTTGATGACACACATCTTTACTTCAAGTCCGATTCATTATCTTAATATGCATCAACCAATGATGGATCCTTTACTTGAACTCTATCAATACATGATGGGTATTTTCTTGACTTGATGATCAACTCATGATCATTTTCTCTTCTTGATGGTCTTTAACTCAAGAAGCCATCTTCCATCCTATATCTTACTTGATGATTTTCAATATATGAAGTCATTCTAAGTCATCCTAATTTGTGGAACCTAACATATTCATCCAATTCATAAAAAATATTAATCCATAAATCAATTGTCACCAATTTCCAAAACTTCACCATTAACTCAAAATTGAGGGACTAGATTATACAATCTTTCATTTTTTATAATTCATGACAATCTCAATAAATAATGAGATAGAAAATAATTTATGACAGTATAACATACACACAATAATTGTATACTCTAGGATAAGCTTTCTACGCAAGTAACTCATTTGAATGAAAGTATTTGTCTTTAAGATTAATTGCTAGTAAAGCTACATATCCAGTTATCATTAATCAACCAATCATTAACACATAATGAGGAGATTAGATAATGAGGGAATTAGGTGATAACCTGATTGCAAATGATTTTCAATTAGTCAAGAGTATATATATGAATTACAAGCTATATATACTCAAAGGATATATTTCAAAGTAAAAATACTTAATATGTGGAAAAAAAACATAGATCAATATTAATGAACCATAAAATATAGAGTGAACTCTACTTAAATGTGTGCATACAAGAATATGTAATTCAAAACATATGCACATATTCATTTTAGAATTTTGGTGGAATTCAATCTATATTTTAGATCCGATGAATGCAATAAGATATAAAAATATGATGTCAAATGTATACCTCCATAATTTTTACTTTTTCATCCAAATAAGATTAAGCAATACCATAATTAATAAATGAGTTTGTCTCACATTTATATTTGTCATTAATTACATCCAAATGAGACTAGATAATATCATAGTTAATAAATAAATTAGTCTCATAATTTTATTTTTTATTATAATCAAATTAATGTAATGGAGTTTGAACTTACACATAGGGAAACAGATGGCGTCGTTGGTTGAGATAGTGGCAGTACCATGGATCGGGTGAATTGCGGCAGTGGAGATGGGGAAGTGGCGGCCAAAATAGCGGGGATTTGGGTGTGTATTTGGTAAATGGGCGGTGGCTACCGATGTGTTGGCCCAGCCTCGCCGACACTGGTGGTCGAGAAGATGGTGGAAGAGAGAAGAAGAAAGCAGAGGAAGAAGAACAAGAAAAGAAAAGGGAAAACTGCTTATGAGGCAGCGGGGGCGCATAAGGGTGCGTGAATGAGCGTGCTGTGGACCTTCGTGCACAGCAGGAGTGAAGGAGTGAGTTGCTCGCGAGGCGAGGCGCACGAGGCCGGTGTGGCTGTTAGGTGAGGTGCGGAGACATGAGGTGCCGCGCATCAGAAGGAACGGCAGAGACGAGCACATACAACACAGTTCGGTGACGACGGAGGACCGTGATCATGCCGAACTCGAGGCTGGGTAGTACCAAGTCCACAGACCACAGTGATGGAGTCCTCTTCACTGTCTCTGGCATCTTCACACCACTGCACTGTAAGATATTTTAATTTAATTCCTTTGGTAGTCTGGTGTTTGATTCTTCTAAAAAGGGATTGATAGTGGTAGCAAGAGGATTCTTCCCCTAAGGAAGCTTTTCTTTGTCATTCTTTGCAGTCAAGTACTATTGTTTCTTCTGGCAATTACAGATAATAGTTTTCATTATAGGTATTCTCTGGCATCTTCACTCCAAAAGCCATCGTCGGTTCTTTTTTCTTTTTTGTTTTATGCGTGTGTGCTCTAGCGTCAAAGGAAATGCTAAGATGGCAGACATATGATTAGCACGTTACATTTGTATGCAGTGAATACATGCCTGCATTGTTTAGTTTTCTGGAGCACCCTTCACATCCTTTTTTCCCATGTGTTTGTTCTGGAGCACCTATTAATTGGGCTCCATTCTATTTTGCATTCTTTCTATTTTCTGTCATTCCAAAAGAGCTATGTGTATTGATATTGGAATTGTGGATGGTGCGGTCAATGTATCTTCAAATTATTGTTTTGAGTATTTTGTTGCTCTTGCTAAAATGGCTGAATATTCAGAAGCAAGATGGTGCAATGCTGTTTTTAGTGCACTTCTTGTATCTCACATGACTCAACCGTCATCCAATATGGTGGCTAACCAAATTGAATGATTTGCAAAGACACAGTGAACAAATTTGCATTAATCTATAATGTGTGGTTGAAGGTTTTTTTTATCTGACTGGTCCATATTTCTCAACCAGATTCTAACAAGCTTAAGTGATCTTGCAGTTTACATAGCTTAAATGATCTTGTAGTTCATATAGCTTCGGTCAATTTGCTTTATAGTGCTAACAAAAGCGTCTGACACTAATCAAGTAATCATTCATCCTAATATACAGACATATTTAATGGTAACTTCAGACACTAATCATCCATCCTAACATATATAGACATATTTAATGGTAACTTCAATCTATGTTAATGTATCTATCTCAGACGATGCATTAGTTGTAAGTGCATGTCTAGCCAAACATATATCATGGCATTTTATTGAAATGCCCATTTAAACTCAGCGAAAGCTCAAGATCAGAGCTTCTCTAGATTCATATGATCTATATAACAGTATGAATTAATCATAATTACTATATAGTACAAATTTATATATATTTTTGATGATATTTCACAATAACGTATAGGCGTTTAGCTAGTTAAAAAAATAGGTTATGTTCTTTTTTGCTGTGGCTTATAGCTTATGGCTGCGGTTTATAGCTTTTAGGCTATTTGTGAGAAAGCACGGAATAATAGAAACTCGCATGCGGTTTTGGCTAATATAAATGAAGTTATGTACTACAATCAACTTATAAACCTCATTTTAAAAAGAGACTTCATTTACGCCTTGCTCATTTCAGCTTGAGTTTCTGGTTTATTTTTCACTATTCATAAATTTCGTCTTTTTCTGAACTTTGAGTTTTTTGAGATTTTTTGCCGGTTTTTTATTCATTTGCGTTGTCCGTAATGAGTTAACATATTTTTTCTATTTTTAAAATTTTTAAATTTAATTACGCCAAATAAGACACATTCAGCTACAGTATAATTTTAGCCAACTACAGTGCAATTTCAGTCATAAGCTATAACTTTTCAGCTTAACTGAGCATAGCCTTAAAATCTAGTTATTGTAAAAAAATTTGAAAAAGCAGCTTTTTTAAGGTCCAAAAAACCGCCATTGCCGATGAGAAACGACTTTCTGGTGTCTGCTGAACGGATTCGGTTCCTCTGACGTTAACTGCACTGTGACGTTGTCACTTACGTCAGTGACGACGTCACGGTGCAGTTGACGTCAGAGGATCTCAATTGCCGCTGAACCCCCGAAAAATCGAAAATTGCGCCCATCTCTCACACTTGCCCCCCTTGCATTTTCCGGTTCCAATCTCGCTGCCCCCTTTTCTCCGCCGTCGCGTCTCGTCGCCGTCCGCCACCAACACGCCGCCAACCGCCCCCCACCTCGCTCCAGTGCCTACTCTACTGAGCAGTTGGCGGGTGGGTGAACGCTTGTGTGCAACCGAAGCAAGCAACCAAAAACCCTAGCCCGCCCGCCGCCGCCGGCCGAGCTCCCTCCTCCGTCCCCCACCCCCACCCCCGACCTAGTAACCCTCACCCTAGCCGCCGCCGCCGGAGGAAGCGGGGAAGATGCCGCGCGAGATCATAACGATACAGGTGGGGCAATGCGGGAACCAGATCGGGATGGAGTTCTGGAAGCAGCTCTGCCTCGAGCACGGCATCGGCAAGGACGGCCTCCTCGAGGACTTCGCTACCCAGGTCCCCCCCCCCCCCCTCCCTATCTCTGCTCGATCCATCCGCCTGCTCCTGTGACTCGTTGAGTTACGGCCATTTCCGCTTGTGATTACTCGGGATCGGCACTGCGGCTGGTTCGATCTGTGAGTTAATCTGTGTTGTTCGTGGATTTGGCACGTTGTTTTCCCCTTCTAGGTTTCAGGGTTTAGTGAAGTGAGGTGTGGTCGTTTTCCGTCTGAGCGCGCTCTAGTTCACATGCTAGTATAATCTAACAATTACCCCCCTAATTGTGAATCTTGCAAGATTTCAATTGGCACCATCGCCGTCGTTGGTTTGCTTTGAAGTATATAAGGCGTCATTTTTCAATTAGTTTGCGTTGTTCATGAACAAGGGGCGATAACGTTTCAGGGTTTAGTGTCGAAGCAGCTTTTAAGTTTTAATACCGGAATGCGGCTGAGTAAGTGAATGAGAATTGCGTCTGAGAAACTGGAGAAATTGTTTGATCTGAATTTGTCCTCCGTGCGCTTGATTATACCAAAAAGTGTGGCTGGTATGCAAGCACTGCATCGCTTTTGTTATCGTCTAAAATGGACGCAACATCTGTCATTTCCATGTATCTTGCCTATGCTGGTAGCTGGGTTAAACAGGAGCTCTAAAGGCTCAAGTTTCTCTGCAGGGAGGAGACAGGAAGGATGTTTTCTTCTACCAGGCTGATGACCAGCACTACATACCCAGGGCTCTTCTCATGGATCTAGAACCGAGAGTGATCAATGGAATACAGAACAGCGAGTACAGGAACCTGTACAATCATGAGAATATATTTCTGTCTGAGCATGGCGGTGGTGCTGGAAACAACTGGGCTAGTGGATATCATCAGGTACAGTTGCATCTCTATTCCTCAGTTTTCATCTACTAGACTTGTAATCATTACTATAGGTTCGTCAATTGATGACCACTCTTATAGGCTTTGTAGTATGCTGTGTCATTAAGCCAATCGTGCATTTTGCATTTCAGCAATTACACCTTTTACATTAATGCTTTTTGCCTATTCTCACATGATAGGGTGAACAAGTCGTTGATGATATCATGGACATGGTAGATAGAGAAGCAGATGGAAGTGATAGCCTTGAGGGTTTTGTTTTGTGTCACTCTATTGCTGGTGGAACTGGTTCAGGTAATTTAACTGGCTCTCATATTTTGATTCCCTTTCTTTTCATTTTACCATTCCTTCTCTTAATTTTCTGTAATTCACTGTCTATTGAAGGCGTGTTTCATGGTGTCTATCATGTGGTTCACCGTAGTATAGCTTGGCATAGTCTGTAGTTCTTGAAGCATCTAAACTTATCTGTATTACAAAAACTCTCTCATTCTGTTTTGGTTTCTAATAATAGAAATCAGGAGGGAACCTTTCCCCCTAGCTCAAAAAAAAAGTGTGGTTCACTGTATATGGGATGTTGTCTTTGCAATCAATATAATTGACATGTCAATTCTGCCAGTAGTTATCTAATTTGGTCCATGTTGCCCTTGTTCAGGAATGGGTTCTTATCTGTTGGAGACCCTAAATGATCGATACAGTAAAAAGCTTGTGCAAACATATAGTGTCTTTCCAAATCAGATGGAAACAAGTGATGTTGTTGTCCAACCATACAACTCACTTTTAACTCTGAAGCGGCTGACACTGAATGCTGACTGTGTGGTTGTTCTTGACAATACGGCTCTTAATAGAATTGCAGTGGAACGTCTCCATTTAGCTAATCCTACTTTTGCACAAACAAACTCTTTGGTCTCCACGGTTATGTCTGCAAGCACAACTACTTTGAGGTATCCTGGGTATATGAACAATGATCTGGTTGGCCTTCTTGCCTCCTTGATCCCTACTCCAAGGTGTCATTTTCTTATGACAGGTTATACTCCATTGACTGTCGAACGCCAGGTAATTTCGATCACATTTGTGTTGTTCCTCAGTTACACTGGTCATGTGACATGTTTGATTTTACATTTTTTGTAGATAGTTACTGAGTTTGTAGTTACCGTTGGTTGACTGTAATTTGGGACACTAGTGGATTTTGTGCGAAACTTATTATATTTTACTTTTCCTTTTGTTTTTGTGGTGACAAATGCTAAACAATTCAGTTCATGATTTAAGGATCTGCTCTATGTCAGGCTAACATGATACGCAAGACAACAGTATTAGATGTTATGAGACGACTTCTGCAGGTATTACTTACCCCTATATGATGCTCGCTTAACTTTCCTATCTTTCTTAACTTTCCTATCTTTATGAATTTGAACCTTTCTCTCTGGTATCTTGCAGACAAAGAACATAATGGTTTCATCATATGCTCGAACAAAGGAAGCTAGCCAGGCTAAATACATCTCCATCCTTAACATCATTCAAGGAGAGGTGGACCCGACACAGGTACAGTTTTGTCAAATGGATTTACTAGTGCAATGCTTATCTATGAAAACTTGATTAATTAAATGAGATTTGCCAAGTACTGAAGCATCGTAACTCTTGAGTTTAATCTCAAGATTCAAGAATTCAATATCATACCTTGCATTCACATAGCACATGGTCAAAGACCTTGTCTGTGCACTTTGATATCAATATTGCTTAAAACACATGAAGTGTCAGCTCTGTAGGTTTTCATCAAGATGTTGAGCAATAAGCACAAGTGTATCCACTTCTCCCTTATAAGTGCTTATGTAGCCTTTAAGGGTTGAACATGACACGAACCTCCGCTCTATTTTGTAAAAGAATTGTTGTACGTACTAGCATGGTACTTAGAGCGGAATGATGCTTTTTAGCGCTAGATTTTTCATCCTTTGGTATCCCATGGAATTATCTAAGTGCTTATCTTTGGTCATCTCATGTATCTAGGTCCACGAGAGCCTACAAAGGATACGTGAAAGGAAGCTTGTTAACTTCATAGAGTGGGGACCTGCAAGCATTCAGGTTATTACACAACTAGAATAATTTTCAGTTTATTTTTGACATTTTAATTTATTAGCATTTCAACTGCTACAGGTTGCCTTGTCAAGAAAATCTCCATATGTTCAAACCACTCACAGGGTAAAGTGATCTCTCTCTCTCTCTCTCATGATGTGATTTCTGTTCCTTTTTTTAATTCAAGTCTAGTATCCTAATAACTAATGTTGTGCCACAGGTTAGTGGTTTGATGTTAGCGAATCATACTAGTATCCGTCACTTATTCAGCAAATGCCTCGGACAGTATGAAAAGCTAAGGAAAAAGCAAGCCTTTCTTGACAACTACAGAAAGTTCCCAATGTTCGCAGTAAGAACACACTGTTCTCGCCATTTCTTCCATTTCTTTTTTTTGTCTTAAGTTTTTTTTTTGAATTTGCTGCCGTTTAAGTTGTGTTGAATTATTATCA
Source organism: Dendrocalamus sinicus (assembly GCA_036346575.1). Taxonomy (NCBI): domain Eukaryota; kingdom Viridiplantae; phylum Streptophyta; class Magnoliopsida; order Poales; family Poaceae; genus Dendrocalamus; species Dendrocalamus sinicus. Next base: position 3,493,156 of record CM070653.1, on the reverse strand, counting down.
GGCGTATGATATCTATGCATATTTTGCAGTGGTAAGTGGTAACTTAGTCTTTTGGTAGTTTAGTCAAGTAGTTTACACCTGAAAGGGTTGATGCCTTTGTCAAGATCAAAAACCTGTTGACACTGAGCAACTGAAATTGAAACAATCCACTAGCAGTTTTATATAAAGCAGATTGGGAATTGTGGCCATATTAACGTGCCAAAGCTATATAGTTGCCCATGTGGTTTTCTAAGATGAAATGCCTTTAATAAGTAGTATTTATAATCTTGTGGCGAACTTGTCCTTTCTTTTGTGCAATATGCGATCTGTTTGACCACATCATGCAGGACAATGATCTCTCTGAATTTGATGAATCTCGAGAAATAATAGAGAGCCTAGTTGATGAATACAAGGCCTGCGAATCACCAGACTACATCAAATGGGGAATGGAGGTACTTTGGGCTTCAATTTCGATATCATGTACTTTGCTTTATATGAAATGTTGAGCTATCTGTTATGAAAACAGGACCCTGGAGAGGCAAACGTTGTGGCTGCACTTGATTCGAAGTTAGTGATGTAAATACCAAGGTAATGTCTCAGTATTGGGCACTATTGATCCTAATAGCTTGATATAGGTGCATATTGAATTGAATAGTTGGATGATTGTTCTTACATGACCTTGTTGAACAATTCTTACATTTTTGGCAATCTCTCTTTTAATTTGGAGAATATCATGGTGTGAAAATAGATCCATGCCAATTGTTGACATTGACACTACTAAATTCTATGTCCCTGAGAATTTTTAATCACATCGCTGTTTATTTTTCCTGTAAATAGTAAATGGTGTACCTCTTGTCATGAGTCATGACTTTCTCCTGCTCTGCGGAGGTTCTAAGGTTATCTTTCAGTATTTAAAAACACTGAAAAAGAATTCCGTAAATTCTTAGAAATTTTACACTATTGAAAGCAGTTAATATGGTGTCCAGTTTAATAATGCGTGGTATACTACATGATGAGCTGATCAAGGTTTTATACTTAATTTGGTAATTCGTGAAGCTGCTATGGTTTATATTGTCACAGCAACTCACTTCACTGAAAAAAAAATCTACATGCAGGCCTCGCTGGTTGTACACAAGTGCAACTGTAACTGCCTGATGTTCATCACTTCGATGCGAGCTGCTCCGGGTCCACTCGCGTATCGTAGTGCCAGTGTCCTACTGAAGTGGTTGATGCAGTTAGCTGCTTTCTTAGGCTGCCTTTCGTGTCGTGTTAGTCTGTGTGCCATGTATATCTTGAAATCCACGTCAACTGGGTCTTTGTGCTGTTCTGATTTGCGTGTCTGCAATCTTTGGCGATGATGCTTTTGGTGTTCGTGTGATGCTGATAGGTTTCCTTCCAAGTTATTGTCCCGTTATATTTGATGCGTTTGGAGCAATTACTGGCTTGAGAGATCTAGCTGCAAGTAACAAGTAATTAGATGGGCAGTGTTGAGCTTTCAGAATTTGGTGAGCCAAATGGGATGGCTTCTGAGTTCCTGTAATTTGTGAACAGCACATGTAGACTCGAGAGATTTGTGAACTGCGCATTCGGCTTAGCTTGCATCTTTAATTGTGCCGAGGGTTTTCGTTTTTATTCGAGGCGGTGTATGTATGTCATCGATTGTTAAATTCATGTGCATCTTCACGGCAGATTGTGGTAGAACTGTAGCGCGTCGTGTCAACTCCTGTTTGTTCGGAACGATGGAATTTTCCCTAATTTCTGTGGGAATTAAATCGAACTATTTCGTGTGAAATTACTGCAGGAGTTTGCAAAAGTGGTATTCCGGTCACTCGCATTCGGTCTGAAGTAAAAAAAAAATCTAAATAAAAAACACTTCCACATAACTCTTCAATTCCGTGTGAAATTTACTGCTGTGGATACAGTGAACAAGCCACCAACTGAGCTGGTGTTATATAATCTGTAAATACAGTAGGGGAGTATAAGCTACAATTCTATGTTCAATGTATTCCAGCAGTACAAATATCTTGATACAGTTCATTGTACTTTCTAATACTACACAGCTGTTACGGCCATAAAAACAAACAGGAGCTAAAAAAAGCTGAGCTGCTAGTGTTACCAATGCAAAATCACACCCAGAAAGGCAACAACATTGCTGCTTCTTCCCATGCAAGCTAGTTGGAAAATTTCCTCGACGTAGTCGCCGACCTCAAAACAACTAGCTGGCCTCAGAAGTGCGAAAACTAGCAGCGCTTACACAAGAACATCCTTCAGCTTAGCCTTCTGGTTGTCGGTTAGGGTTTTCGGGAACAACACCTCGAACGTTACATACAGGTCGCCTTTCTTGTCGCTTTGGTACAATGGCATGCCCTCCCCTTTGAACTTCCTAACCTCCTTGGGTTTAGTGACACCCTAAAAATTTATGTTGAAGTTGAGCTGACTGGTTACAGATGAGAAATGACTACAGAATGCAAATCTCGCTGTTCTGTTTAGGACTTGGTGGCTTACCCTGGTGCCAATTTCCACCAGATGGTTGTCGAGATGCTTGATGGTCTTCTCAAAGCCAACCAGAGCTTGCAGCTGCAACAACAAAAGGTAATCAGACATATAGAACTAAACCAATGAAACACACACGTACACAGAAGGACCAGTGAAGCAACAGTAGCAAGTCCCCATCTCCAATGCACCTTCTGGGGAAAGAATAGAGAATTGGTGTATGTCTGGAAATTGGGTTCAGAGGATGATGAATACCCAACAGTAAAAATACTAAATGATAGTAAGGTCTATTTGGAACACGGCAGTTTTGTAGGAAACAAAACATCTACTCTCGCTGCATGTAGGGTTTCCTACGAAATTCCTGCAGGAATGATACATTCCAAACAGGGCCTAAATTTTAAAAACTTAAATAATCACTTTTACAGTGGAAATGTGCAACACCTTCCAGGTTTTAGCTGTTTGATATAGGAAGGATGTAGCAAGGATGGATCAGGGTTATAGCTGAAGTATTAACCAATTTACAAAGACGGATAGCATCGAATTCACCCAGTTGGCAGCCTTGAAAAACTAACTTCTTTGGTCCTTATAACACGTAAACACGACCATGTTTTTCAACCAAGGTTGCCATACAAATTGTACTAATTTTCTCTGGATAATTAGTCTCAACGAATGTTAATTAGAACAGGTACAAGAGAGGGCTAGTACCAGGGAGATTGTAACAGTTGTGTGCAGGTCACTGCCTTCTCTTCTGAAGCGTTCATGTGGTGCTGTCCGAATCCTAAACTGCTCATTAAGTCATTTGTTTGAGGATGAAATTAGTCAAATCAATTATCCCCATAGTAAATTTGAACCCATCAGACAAAGGGGCAAAGCAAACCTTCAAGTCTCCAGGTTCTCCATCAATCTTAGGCTCTCCCTCCTCAAAAAATAAAACCTCCTGAAAATATCAGATGGTGCTGCCAAATCAAACATCCAAACAGCAAAGTAGAACAGATAGTAATGGATACATGACATCTTCATAACAAACAACTTGTCAACTTAAGCAATTCTAAACGTCTCTGACCATGTGGTGGCCTGTTAACGTAACAGCATCCTTTTACAGACAACCACATAAATTCAACAGTTCACATCACAAGTGACACCTGCATGTACCCAATGTTCTATTTGAACATACTGTTCAGGCATAACATAGTGAAAATAGACTAAGGCCCTGTTCTTTTTGGCTGAAGCTTATGGTTTTTGGCTGCGGCTTGTGGCGTTTGGGCTGTTCGTGCAAAAGATTACAGAGTAATACAAACTCACGTGCAGTTTTTGCCGATATAAATGAAGTCGGTACAGTATGTACTACAATTAACTAGTAAACCCTATTTTGAAAAGATACTTCATTTAAAAGCTAGTTACTGTAGAAAAGCCGAAAAACAACTTTTAGAAGCTGAAAAGAACATGCCCTAAAATAATATTCTAATGATAACCTTGAAGTAGCTCTCATGAGGATTAGACAAGTACACATACATGCCTTTAGGTAACTCTACATAGGCCCAAGTCCCAAGAACTGCTAATAGTTTTCCACTTACCAGGTTACAACCAACATTGATTAGCATTAGCAAGCAATAAACTGTCGCAAGCCACTGCTTGGCACTGGCAAGAAATAAACCAGAAAGTTTGCCTGAAGAATTCCCATTCTCGTCTAATTGCAGGCAATTAAGTGATCATAGACAACTGATTAATTTTTAAATAATTGGTTTAGTTAGCATCTTGATGGAGCACATGATTAGAAGTAGACAACAGCATGTGTTATATTTGTACAAGCTAAAGTAAATATAATATAGTCTAATGTTGACAAAATATGGTATAAAAGACACACACTAAGAACTCATAATACGTTCCTTTCTATGCCATTCATTCTTAACTTCCTACTTTATTTGCCACTCCTGTCAGCCTCTGTTAGGGCGCCGCACCGTGAACAGCAAAAACCTATCAATTTTTTTTTCAGAAATACCCATCTTACCCTCACATTGGCCCACATGTCATCTTGTTCCTTGTTCCTTCTCCACCATCCTCCCCCTCTTCTCTCTCATGCCTCACCAGATGCCAGCACTGGCCGTCCCCTACTCCTCTCTCTCTCTCACCAGATGCCACCAGATCCACCGCCTTCCCATCACCGGCCAGTGCGCCGAGGTCAATGGAGGATGTCGGGAGCTGTCAATGGCCAGGGCACTTCCGCGAAGATGTCGACAGTGAATAGCGGCTCATCAAGCACGGCGAACCAGCACATTGAGAAGAGGAGTCAAAGGCGAACTCAATGGTGTGGCTCGAAACCCAATGGTAACCGGAGATGGTCAACAGCAAGGCAAAGGCTGTGGCATAGCCACAACACATGGCGATGGGACACGGAGAGGCTTCTCTGGCGAAGGAAAGGGAAGCACGGGATGGAACGCATCCAGGCGAACTCGATGAAGTAGATGGCAAGGGAAGGAGCTCACCAGCTGTGTGGAATTTCTAGTAGCGATGGCGCACGGCTGCTGAAGGAGATGACGGCCCTGATCTTGTCGATGGCGGTGACTCAACTCCAGTTGCTTGAGGGGAAACACTAGAGGTGTCCTGGAATACGGCGTGATGCAGTCGTTCTGGTCGGAGTAGCGACAGAGCGGTAGGAACACGAGGTGCTCCTCGGTTACAACAGTGGTGGCGGCGCTCAAACCCGACGATGGCGACGACGAAGTGTTGACGGGGCATGCTATGGCCTTAACTTGTGTTGTCGTTTAGTCTCTTGTCCTCCTATGACCACCGTCAAGCCATCATGTACAGGGACTTCCACTATTAGAGTCTGCAAAACGAGAATGCATTGACTAGGGATCGCAAGACTACATTCGACATAGCTGAGGGCCTTCCACTATAAGAGGATGTAGACATAACAGAGTGTTTATCCCGTGCTGGTGTAGTTAGGGCAAATGATATAAATCAGCCTCGGAACAAGCTCGTCGTTGATTTGGCCTGAAGAGAGGAGGGATAAGAAAGGCATTTTGGTCTTTTCGTGACTAAATTAACAATCTGTTGATGGGAGATGGACGGCAGTGGCATAAAGGGGATGATAATTTAATTAGAGTGGCATAGAAGGAAACACAAAGTTTTGAGTGGTATATCAGGGAAACAGCCAACTTCCAGTGGCAAATAAGGAACTTCCTCAAAGAAAATAGAACATTTGCTTTATACCTGTCCATCTTGCATTCCCTTTTCAATATCAACAGTCAAAAAGTCACCTTCTCTTACATACTTCACATTTGCACATTGGTCGCAGACCTAAAAAGGACAAATGCACCCTATCATTGTGGAGTACAGTAAATCACAAAAATATTTAAAAATATAGATATTTTGGCCACACAATAAATGTATGAGGTGGTCTAATTTTCAGTCTGTTAAATTATGCCAACTGCAGAATAATATAGCATGGTGCAATTAGAAAAATACCTGCTCAGTCATTTGTTGATACATTCCAGGACCAATTTGGCGATGGTAAACTTCGTTCCTGCAGTTGCATCGCCTCTTTCCAGGTGCTGGCTTTATGATGTTTCTCTCTCTCCAAACCTATCATGCACATGTAAATAAATTTGAAGCTATACTTCTCCATTATACGTGGCATAGTGCAGCTACTTAATGAACATTCAAGCAGCATGCTTACAAATATAGCGATAGAGCGTGATGTAATAACAAGGTGCATCATTTGCATATTGTTTATGGAATCATTTGGGTTATATAACTTAGTTATATTTCTCTTGCTCGTAAGCTAGACAAACTTTGTTACCTTTAATGAACCACCCATGTACAAGTCCTCTAGTGAAGCATCCAGTTCAACAATCACATCATCGCCTTTTATGATCTGTTCTTCCTCCTCTTCCGTCCCACCACCACCTCCAAAAAAGCTGCAGACGTTTGTAAAAAAAAAGAAAAAAACAGCAAAGTGATCACTAAGAACTGAAAGATTCATGTGGTACAATGAAAGCAAATAAATCATTAGGATTGAGTTGCATCCAGCTAAGTTACAACCGAATTGTTTTAACAAATAAGAAAAAAGATAACAGATGAGAAAAGACATCCATAAGTTAACCGTATTTTTTCTTTAATACGTGCTTCAGCAGAAGCAGCACACTCCATTTGTGCATGCCATGGCATTGCGAATGATGCATATGCAGTTTTAGTTGATCAGACATGGAGTTTGTTGCTCGTTACGACAGTAGCTTTGAATGCATGACATGCAGAAAAGACAATTATTCCTCTAGTCTACCCCCAATGTTCTAAAAATATTGATCACAGTCTCTTGGAGCAGTGATGAACATGGAAGTGATGCATTTGTCAATACCAGTGTTAGCAAGGTTTGGTATATCTATCATTGACACGCCAAATCCTACAGAATGAAACCACACGCATTCCGATATAATCATACTACATGGGCATATCAGGGAAAATTCCAACTCAAATATGAGGTGGCATTTCACCAGTTGCATGCCAATTAAGTTCTTCATATATTCAGTAGGTTCGTATGAATAAAAATATCAAATTACTCACTATATTTAGAATTTCATCCTACATGATGAGCAACTAATATTTTGACAATTTTCTATATCATCTGTAAACAAGAGATCCATGCCATGCAATATCTCTGTTGGCATTGACAAGCGTGTTTCTTGTTATTTCAGTAGCAAACATGGTGCATTACACATCATAGCCTACCACTAATATACCGCTCTAAGTGTGTACATTTTCTTCTATTTTGAGATCACTCTAATCTTGCAAATTATCATATACACTGTAATAGCTCACATGTGTAGTTCTTAGCGGAGCCTCGCACTGCATACTAGACATACCAAGTTTGAGATGACTAAAACAATAGAAGCTAGATGGTATTTGCCTCACCTGCTAAAGATGTCCTGAATGTTCATCCCGCCACCACCGCCTCTCCCGCCTTGGAACTGCTTCAGCCCCTCCTCGCCATACCGGTCATAGATCTTCCTCTTCTCCTGATCCGTCAAGACCTCATACGCTGCAAGACAATTAACACTTTACACATTAATTCTCTTCAAGAACACAGAATTGTTAAAAATCTAGCTCTTTCAATCCGAATGGTAGTACCATTGTTGATCTCGGCAAAGCGCTTGTTGGCCTCCTCGTTGTTGGGGTTCTTGTCGGGGTGGTACTTGAGGGCGAGCTTGCGGTACGAGCGCTTGATCTGATCCTCCGAGGCGCCCTTGGGCACTTGCAGCACATCGTAGTAACTCTTCCTGGTCCAAACCAACAAAAAAATGCACGAAAATTTCAGTCGACTTACCAAACAGAATGAACTCGAACACATAGATCTTAAACCGATTCACAGGGGGAAATCAGTCGATAAAAAAGATAAATTCGGGAGAAATTGATCAAAACATGAAAAAAAAATATTTTTACAAGAAAGCATCAACGCAAATCGGGAGGGCGAAGAGAAAATAGATCTCGAAGAAACGACAGTTGGTCCGACCCCTACCCCGCGACCACCGCCACGAGATGCAGCAGCAGGAGGAGGACGGCGGCGAGCTGCATCCCTCCACTCCGCGGCGCCGCCATTCCCCTCACCGTTCCACACACCGCTCTCCCCAATCCCTCTCCCTCTCCTCACCCGCCGGCCACCTCGTGGCTAGGAGCTTGGCTTAGGGTTCCCGCGACTCGCGAATCCACGCTCTAGCGCTCGCGCTTTAATGCTTCCTCGTCTTCCTCGTCGTCGTCTTCGCCAGCGGAGAGGCCCTCGCGAACCGCGGTTTAAAAGCTTCTAGAAGAAATTGGGTGCTCTTTTTGGGGGGTGCGGGAAGACGTGGAGCTGGGTGACGTGGACCAATGGGAGGCAAGATGGGGGGTCTCCAGCGAATCGTTTGACTCCACGTGGATGCGGCTCCGGCCTTTTCTCAACAGGCGGAATTGCTAGATGCACCGCGGGAGGGCACACGTCAACGATGGATGGGAGGAAGGGGGTTGACTTGGCAGTGCTGGTTAACCTAGGGCTATGCACGAATCGACTAGGCCCTGTTCGGTTGGGCTAAAAAACTATAGTTTATAACTGAAATTTTACTGTAGCTGCTGAAATTAAACTGTAGCTGAAGGTGGCTTATTTAGCGTAATTAAATTAAAAAATTAAAAATAGAAAAAAATACGTTAGTTCATTGCGGACAACGCGAACGAATATGGGAAAAAGAACCGGCAAAAAGCTCAAAAAAGCCAAAAGTTCAAAAAAGATGAAATTTATGGATAATAAAAAATATGACAGAAGCTGAAACTGAAATGAGCAGGGCCTATTAAAAGCCCTTGCTTTTTAGCTTCAGCTTCAGCTATTAACTTTTAGTTATAAATACATTATAGCGGCTATAAGGTTTTTTAAAGTTAAAAAATAAGAAAAATGAGAAAAGGTCGTTATATCGTCACGGACAATACAAAGAAATAAATAGAAAAAAGAAATAGCAAAAAAAACCCCAAAATCCTTTGTAGTCTATCTGTAGTCTAGTAGCGGTTCATCAACATAGGCCGCATGAAGAATTCACAACGGTCGAAAACCAAGATTTATAGTTCCTTCTAGCAGTGTAGTTTTTTGCAACATAAGAAGAACAAAATGTAAGTCCATTTTGCTGTGTAAATATCTAACCATGTCCGTTGCGACATGTAGTGATCTTCATGTCTGATTGTAAATTGGGTCACTACAAGGATTCATCTGGAAATACTTTTGTTTGACTTACTACATAGTTATACTGAAATGCCTCGATAAAAGTTAGAAGGGCTATATGTAGAAATTAGAATGAAGATATTCCAACTAGTTTCGGCTTTTGCCTTCCGGTTTTCAGAAGTTAGAAGCTATTTGGAACGCATCGGCTTCTTAGGGTGCCTTTGGTTGAGCTTTTGGGAGCTGCTTTTGCTTCCAAAAAGCCAAAAGCCAACCAAAGGGGTGGAAACTAGAAGCTGCTTTTTCAGAAGCAGCTACTTTTGGGTAGTACAGTTTTGAAAGCACCTTGGACCCTACTTTTGACTTTCTGCTTTTTGAAATGGTGAAAATAGAGAGTTGTTTCACAGTTGTTTCAAGGAAAATAGAGATAGGATGTAAGTTTTATACTTGTTTGAACCAAGCACTTACAACTGCTCCACACCCACAACCTACAACAACTTTTCCATGACCCACACTCACAAAGACTTTTTTGAAGCCACGACTCAACAAACACACCCTTAATTTCAGTTTTTTTTTATTTTCTTTCCTTTATTCATTTACATTGTCCATAAAGATATTACGGTGCTTTCTATTTTTTAATTTTCTTTTGATTGAATGATTCAGAAAAAACTACTGTTATAGTACAATTTGAACAAGCATTCAATAACCACAGCTAGAGACCATAGCTTAAAGCCGTTTAGAGCGGCCCATAATCATTAATGTTCTATTACTTGTAAGCTGGTTTTCTAACCTTTCCTTTTTGCTTTTGGAAAAGCAAATGCAAAGCTTTATTGGATTTGTGAAAGATTGTGCACGATACATAGATACAGCACATTGCGGAAGCATGGGGCTTCTTCCATCCAAACAGTGACTGAACTTCGCCACTCTAGCTAGCACGCGAACAGACAATTAGGCCAAAAAGGAAAAATAAAAAAGCCTAGTATATCTCTTCATCAACATATCAACATTTCGAATACTCGGTCAATTTGGCCCTAGCTGCACGGCAATGCTGTATTTAGCCCCTTTCGTGCGGATTACCGTCTTTTGGCCCTCTCTCGTGGTTGAGGCTCCCCTCACGCGCTCCTCGGCAAAGACGGCAATACGCGCGGAAGAGGATCAAATGCAGCGTTGCCGTGCCGCTAGGGCCAAATTGACCGAGAATTCTAACATTCCAAGTCAAGTCTTCCACGCGGTGCGCTCGCCCCTCCCCTGCGCGCGCTGTAGACAGCGGTTTTCATTCAAGTATATATAGATAGCAGTTTCTATCGGCGAAAATTGCATACGTACCCCATAGTTAACAGTAACTTGTAAATTTACCCCACACTTAGATGGCTTTGCTATTTTGCCCCATACTTGGAGTGCCCTCTTATTATTTTGCCCAACTATCCACTTGGCTGGTATTTTAATTTCGTTTTTCATTTTTTAGCATGGGAAAGGACAGATCTACCCTTTAATCCTTTTCCTCATCAAGCCCATGGCCGATGATGAGGACGCCGTCCTCTCCGACGTCGACGAGGACCCCCTCTCGCCTCCCTCCTCCCACAAAACCTCACCCCCATCACAAACCCAAACCCAATCCCAATCCCATGCCCAGGCGCAGGCCCAGTGCCTCCTCGACCTGGCCGCCGAGCTGGACAAGGAGCGCCGCCGAGGATGCCCTCGCCGACTCCGAGTCCCGCCTCAAGGCCTTCGCGCAGGACGTCCTCCGCAAGCGAGACGACCTCACCACCGAGGCCGCCACCTCCTCCCGCGCGCTCGTCACGCTCCAGGCCGAGGCCTCCACCGCCTCCTCCATGCTCTCCTCCGGCTTTGAGCGCATCTCCGCCAAGGCCTCCCCCTCCTCCGCCGCGCCCGCCTTTCTCCCCACCTCCCACAAGTACTCCTCCGGCCTCCCCGCCCTCGCCTACGACGTCCTCAAGCGCGCCAACGACCTTCTCTCCCAGATCGACGCCGCCAGCCGCGATCGAGACCGCGCGCGAGAGCAGATGGACCACCGCAACTACCAGATAGGGAAAGATGAGGAAAAGGATTAAAGGGTAGATATGTCCTTTCCTATGCTAAAAAATGAAAAACGAAATTAAAATACCAGCCAAGTGGATAGTGGGGCAAAATAATAAGGGGGCACTTCAAGTATGGGGTAAAATAGCAAAGTCATCTAAGTGTGAGGTAAATCTACAAGTCACTGCTAACTATGGGGTACGTACGCAATTTTCCCATTTCTATCGTCTGAAAAGGAAAAGGATGGCAGTTTTTACGCGAAATGTAGATAGCAGTTCCATGTATAAAATGTGGCGTTGAGCCAATTAGATGATTATGGCCCCTTTTTTACCGTTTGAACACGAGTTGTCGCGACTGCTTGCTCTGTGTGGTTTTTCTGCTATCAACGTAACAAAAAGTTATAGAAAGACACTATCTGATGACTTCACTCTGAATTTCTTTCTTAAAAAAAACGATTCTGTGACTGTGCGTCTAGTTTTTTTCACTTATTTCTTCCTGTAAACGGCATGCTTGTGTGTGCAAGTAATATCGCTCTTTTTTTTTTTTTTGGAGTTGCAGGCTGCTGATACTGTACCAAACTCAATCACAAGTAGTAATTTATAAGCACGTTTCTGGAAGAAATAACTTTTGGTAAGTTGAACATAGAATAGTGTGAGATTGGATCAAATCGGTATTTCTCCAGGAATTTATCAAAGGGTTTCTGTAAATAAGTTGAAACGCACTGTGATGTCGGCACACAAGCTGGAGTAGCTCAGTTGGTTAGAGCGTGTGGCTGTTAACCACAAGGTCGGAGGTTCAAGCCCTCCCTCTAGCGTTTCTCTTTATTATTTATTTTGCTATTGTTTAGCAAGTTTTGCTTTTTTTAATCAAGTTTTTTTTTTGTTTTTGTTAATCTTCTTTTAGGGTTTCCTTATTTCCCATCTGGTTGGCTAAAATTTCTCCCAGCTCTAAATCTATTGTTGTTTCATATGTGACCACTGAACTTTGGTGTATACAGATATACTTCTGGTTGATATAATTTCTAACTTTACCAAATGCAATGTCTGTTCTATCATAAGCGAACTCAGTCTCCACTCTCATGCTCTAAATCTATTGTTGTTTCATATGTGATCACTGAACTTTGGTGTATACGGGTATACTTCTGGTTGATATAATTTCTAACTCTACCAAATACAATGTCTGTTCTATCATAAGCGAACTCAGTCTCCACTCTCATGTTCCATAATCCATTCTATGTGAGTAATAACTTAATAATCCAGTATATATTGTATAAAAAAGGAAAAGCAGAAACAAAATCACCATTGAGCAATTTTGATAACCTTCTAAAACCATATGACTATACAAGAGATCTCAACGTCTCCAAAAGCCCATTTATCACTATTTTTCATCAATTCTTATGAAAGTGACCTGGATTTTGGTTTCTACTTGCCGGAATCATCCGTATAAATGGATACAGTGTTTGCAAGAATTTCAAGATGCTACACCGATGACTAAAAAATATATATTTAAAAACCACATTAGTTTTTAAAACAATAAGTAGATAATTCTAAATGTAACCTAAATAGCATGTGATAACACATATTTAGATGAAAGAAACGTCGAAGACACCTCGGAGGACAACTACTTGGGAATAACATCTAGACTCTAAAATAACTTATCAAAGTTTGTTTTATGTGTGAGGTCGTTCTACAAAATTTCTCCGTAAAATTAGGGGTGTTCAAATCAGTTTCAGCCTTCAATCTTTGCTTGGACACCCAGACCTTCAAAAGTGTTTTTTTAAATCTTTTTCAAAGCCGCCGGTAGATTTTTGCTGTCTTCCCTAACCCGTGTATTTTAAAAACTAATTTTAAAATTTTAAATCCGCCGGTAAATTTTTGCCGTCGTGATGCATGCAAGGAGCTAGCTTGGGAATCATGCATATGGGTAGAGACTTAGAGGGTGTTCTGACAAGGAAATCAAACGGGAAGAGAGAGCCCTCGTTTTCTTTATTAAGTGGCTTTATTTGTATAAATAAATATAACGAGTTTTTAATCGCTTTTTGAAGTAAGTTATTTAATAGTTTTTTAAAGCGGCTTATTGACTTCTTAGTATTTGGTTCAATCGCACAAGTGTTTGTTCTAAAGCCAAAAACGGTAGTAAAAAAAATCCTCTAGTGCATTGTTGGTGGTGTGTATGTCTTCTGCCTAACTAGAGAGATGTTGGTTGTTTAAGGAATCATGTGGTTGCATGTGGCCTTGAGCTTGGAGACCATGCCCTCACCCTCAAACAATGCCTCCCATGTATGCTAACAGGCTGCTCTAAGGTGGTGATCATTTGGACTTATTTTATGTGGCTTATGGCTGAAAAGCACTGTAGCTGACTGAAAAAACACTGTAGCTGACAAATGCTTATTTAGCATAATTAAATTTAAAAAAATAAAAATATGTTAGCCCATTACATATAATACAAACAAATACGGAGAAAAAAGAACCGGCAAAAAAGCTCAACAAAAAGCCAAAAGTTCAAAAAAAGATGAAATTTATGAATAGTGAAAAATAAGCCGGAAGCTAAAAACTAAAGCCCAACCGATCACCCCCTAAGGTAACTTATCAAAGTTTGTTTTATATATTGAGTCGTTCTACAAAATTTCTCCGTAGAATTAGGAGATGTTCAAATTAGCTTTGGTTTTTGATTTCTACTTAAACACCCCGGCCTTCAAAAGTGTTTTTTAAATCTTTTTCAAAGCCACCGGTAGATCTTTGCCATCTCCTCTATAACTCACGTATTTTAAAAACTATTTTTAAAGTTATAATTTAAAATATACTTCCGTTCTATTTCACCCGGAAGCCATACAGCAAACAGACATCACATCACACACTTCCACATGGCGACCCCTCAGATCTCCCGCAAAGCCCTCCTCCTCCTCCTGGCCGCCGCCTTGGTGGTCTCTCCGGCGGCCGCCGACGGAGACGAGGTGCTGGCCCTGACGGAGTCCACCTTCGAGAAGGAGGTCGGCCAGGACCGCGGCGCGCTCGTCGAGTTCTACGCCCCCTGGTCCACCGCTTCTTCCTTCCTCGTATCGTATCCCTCTCTGGTTCATCACGGCATGTTTGTGTGGTTCGACCTTCGTGTACGCTACTTGGGTTGGATCCGTGGTTGCCTTGGCCTCTTTCCGATGGATTGTGTTCGGGTTGCCGCTGGATCGGCGGAAATGGTAGCGCTCGTGACCTGGATCCATGGAATGGGAACGGGAACTGGATCGAGTCGCTGTTCGACTGGGAAATTCGGATCTTTAGCTGAAAATCTGGATCCCAAACTTTGGATCTTCATGTGGCTAATAGATATGGTGTTACATTGGAAGTAGTGTGAATATCACAGATTTGTTTGCTCTCCCGTCCCTTTTTTTTACGGATCGGATCAAGTTGGTAGGGCTTGGTGAGGGTTTCAGAGGTTTGTAGGGCTTTAGTCTCTGCCTTGCTTATGTGTTGATCTTTAGCTTAATAGCACATAATTGCAGGTAATGTGCTGTTTGACTATTTCTTTTAAGACTCCATGTCTAGTGAATCGCCTTCTATAGGCCTGGTGCTGTTTCTGAGCACGAGAGTAGAGAGGCTCTGTGCTTAGGGGATTCTTTGTTACATATATGTGGAAAGCAAAGGATCAAATCTTATGTTGCGGTGATCTTAGTGGCTGGTAGTGCATCAAGTAATAGATACTTAGATGTGCATTGCCTTAGTGAGTAAAGCATCCACTTCAAGATGATCTAGGACCGTGTTAAATAATATGTCCGTTATGCTGGATCATATTGAAATGGTTGAAATTGAATGCTTATTGGTTTTGTAAGTCACGATGCATTTTAGTTTTGTACTACCTGGGTGGTTATTGTAGGGATTCATTGTAAGCATGGTAACATGAATTTATTGTAATGAGGAAAAGCTTTCACCAAGCCACCAAGTGATGAGTGCTGCAGATCGGATCGAATGATACAAGAACCTATCAACATTTGTTGGATGGGCACTTGCACGTCAAATCATGTCTACTGTTGCTTTTAGTCTCATATTCTTTAGGTCCATTGTTTTGATAATTGTTTTTGTTTTTTAGGTGTGGCCACTGCAAGAAGCTTGCTCCTGAATATGAAAAGCTTGGTGCAAGTTTCAAGAAAGCTAAATCAGTCTTAATTGCAAAGGTAAATTTCATGATTTTCGAAGTGTTTGGTACTTTATCACCATTGTTTTTGTCTCCTTGCTTGACTCTTTACATGCCAACAGTTTTCCATCATTTACATCCAATAAGGGAAGCAAATGGAAATGATAGGAACATTCATATTTCATGGAGATTTGTTGTCAGCCTCTAATTGCATTAGGTGTTTGCTATGATGAGTTGACCCCCATTTTTCTCTATCCAGGTTGACTGCGATGAGCACAAGAGTCTGTGCAGCAAGTATGGAGTTTCTGGCTACCCCACAATCCAATGGTTTCCCAAAGGTTCCTTGGAGCCCAAGAAGTGAGAATACATAATTATTTGTTGATTACTTGGCCGTGACTTCTTTATTGTGAAAACTAAAAACATAATGTGGAACTCATTGTTTAGGTATGAAGGTCAACGTACCGCAGAAGCCCTTGCAGAATTTGTTAACACTGAAGCAGGTAAACTTTAACCTGTGTTGCTAACACATTTTTCAATGTTTCTTACTTGTTGGTTGCCAAGTCAGTTGGGTTCTTTATGACCATGGAACATATTATGTAGAATAATTTGAGTTTCCACTAGTGGGAACGCTACATCACATGCAATAAGCATCACACTGGAGTATGAAATTAGCAATGTTGGCCCTTGTTACTTACATATGCAGTTACTTGGTAGTTGGTATCATTCATCTTTTCTTTTTGGAAATTTTATCACTTTAGGTCACCCTTTGGTTATGCTGCAAAAGCTGATGCAGTTACTTGTGTAGCACTGTAGTATGACCTCTCATTTTCATTTAAATCCTATTAAGTGCTACTAGTTGAAGAATCGGCGATTAGCAAACCAATGTTCCATCTTAACTTTTGTAATGGCAACATTGTTTTAAATTTTTGTGCCTTCTGTCTTTCAGCCACAAATGTAAAGATTGCAGCAGTTCCTTCAAGTGTCGTGGTTCTGACCCCAGACACCTTTGACTCAATTGTCCTTGATGAAACCAAAGATGTCCTCGTTGAGTTCTATGCCCCATGGTAGGGTTTTTATGATCAGTTTGTCATCCATCAAATTCTTTTTCATCATGCTGCTTCAATGAATTTGATTTCATTCAACACCATTTTTGTTTTCCAGGTGTGGTCACTGCAAGCATCTTGCTCCGGTCTGTAGTAGATCTTTCTAGCTTGAAAAATTCCAAAATAATGCACTTTTCTTTTGCAAGCACTGTTATGCATCTTCGCTTTTTTCTGGCTTTCTAACTCAAGCTTGTACTTGTTTCAGATATATGAGAAGCTGGCTTCTGTTTTCAAGCAAGACGAGGGTGTTGTGATTGCCAACCTTGATGCTGACAAGCACACTGACTTGGCTGAAAAGTATGCACTCTAAATTGTCTGTTCTAATGGTTCTTATATAGATTGGTTCCCATCTTTATTTTGATGTAATTTCATATCTCATATTGGAATAGTACAATGCTTTTATGAGGGAAACATGCCATTGGTGTTCATTCACTTAGCTGAACTGTTAAATCTAACACATTTATTGTCTGACTATCTGATTATTTTGGTTATGTATGTCGTTTTTCCCCATAATATAAGAGAATTTTCAATCATGTATGTTACTTTCAGGTATGGAGTTTCTGGTTTTCCTACATTGAAGTTCTTCCCGAAGGGAAACAAAGCTGGTGAGGATTATGATGGTGGTCGGGACTTGGATGACTTTGTCAAGTTTATTAATGAGAAGTGTGAAACCAGCCGTGATTCAAAGGGTCAACTTACTTCAGAGGTTGGTCACACATAAAAGCAAATGCACCAGGGAATTTCATTGGATGAATACATAATCTCATGCAATCTATTCATTGCTTCTGTAGGCTGGGCTTGTGGCAAGTTTGGATCCTCTTGTGAAGGAGTTCCTCAATGCCGTGGATGACAAGCGGAAGGAAGTCCTCTCTAAAATGGAAGAGGATGTTGCTAAGCTCAGTGGCTCTGCTGCCAAGTACTAAACTTGCACCTATCCCTCCACTATATTTATAAGTGTTCTCAGATTTTTATGTAGGTAATGACATTGTCAATACGGGACTTCTACCTTTCTGCTTCTAAACCAGGCATGGAAAGATCTATGTGAACTCTGCGAAGAAGATCATGGAGAAAGGTTCTGAATATGCCAAGAAGGAAACCGAGAGGCTTCAACGAATGTTGGAGAAGGTGGGCAACAAAAGTTTCCGTACCTCAATTCAATTTGCAGATCATATTACTTAATCTATAAACTAATTTCCATATTTCATCATATGGCAGTCGATCAGTCCTTCCAAAGCTGATGAATTCGTCATCAAGAAGAACATTCTTTTGACCTTCTCCTCTTAAAGGTGACGACCCAGGCGCCCCGACCAGCCATTGAGGTATAGTCAAAAGTGCAACTCCGACCTGCCACGAAAGGAAATCTGAAAAGAAAGGAAATGGATAACAGTGAGAGATGGTTATGGAAGTTCAGCGGCGATAGAACTAGTTGGGTTTTCTGTTGGATAAACATGCATTCCACTGCCTCGTGCGATCCCTTGTCTTTGTTATTTACTTTTGTGGTAGCACTCAAATAGTTTACTTAAGAACAGAAGAGGTTTATGTAACCATCGTGTGATGACACCGTACTTCTTTTTTGAATCCAATAATTTGGTAACTCAGCTTCTATGTGGTTTGTTTTGCTCTTATCCTGGGGAAAGACGAAGTTCTGTTGTTTTATCCCATTTTGTTCGGTCAGCCTTGTTTCTTTGCAACACGGGGATCGCCAGCTTTGCTTTTGACCTGAGAAACGAGAGGTTTACCGTGTCTGTTTAAGGGCCATTCTGATGTATTCAGCATGCTAGTCGGTATATATTATTAACTCTGCTGGTTCACAAGATAGGCCAATATCAAACAACATATGCCGCGATTTTGGTCAGAAAGATAAATCAAACAACATTGCAATACCGCATACCAAGGGTTAATTTTACTCAAATGTTACAATGCCGCGATTCTGCAAAACAGATGTTTACAGCATATCAAACAGCCATAAAAACCACGATTTGAAGCACGAGTAAAACTCCCATAATTAGCAAGAGAATGGCATGCTGCTATCTATTTTTATCCATACTGGTATCAAATTTATCACGGCTCCTGTCTTCCTGCTTAAACTTGGGGTCACTCAGACCATCATCCGATGCGCAGTCGTCGATGTAATCTATATCATAACTGTTTTCAGGCCCCTGGTAGCCAGCTTCATCATTGATTGATTTCCCGCAAGACGATGGTCTTTCTGCCCCTTCCAAACCCTCTAGATGTTCATGGCCATGTTCATCTTCATGCTTGTGGGCATGTTCTTGTTCTTGTCTGCCGCCGAATGACACGTCAGACGCGTGGGGCCCCTGCACCCTCATTTGCACCGACCTTAGCAGCGCTGTTCGCCTCAGGTCTGCACTGGGACACGTGTCGTTCGGCGAAGATGGGAACCGAGCTTCACTTTCGGAGCCACGGCGAGCGTGGGAGCAGACAACCGCCGAGAGGGAGCAGCTGGGCGGAGGGTATGGGTTTGCGGATAAGAAACCAGCCTGTGGTTTCTGGAATCGGTGAGGAGATGACAGTGGACTAGTTGAAGGGCTGACCATTGCATCGGTTTGACTTCCATTGGGGTTTAATTGAGTGTCATAGTACCGGTAGTCATCTGAGTCTTCTGACATTGGTGAGTACTGGGAGATTATTTCATCCCTGAAAGGAGGCAAATATGAACGTGAAATACAGACCATAAGTACACTAATATGAGTAGTACTAAATCAACTTAAATAAAACCCGCAATCAATTGTAAAAGGTATCAAGATAGACAATGGCAATAATAACTAACAAGAAGATGCTTCCTAAGTGTATTAAGACGAAATACTAATGGTATTAGAGATGAAGGCGTATACCATTAGATATTCTATCATCAAACAGTGTTTCCTTGAGGACCTTGATCACGGTTCCCAAATGGCAAACCAACTGCCAAGAAGATGTTGTGGACATCAACATTCGTTGGCATCCCTTAAGTAGTATTCTTAACTATATCATGATAGCTTGACATGTTATGGAACATGCCAAAGACTTATTATGCTTCAACAAGTTCAATGCTTACATGTGGGTGCAACCATTGAGGCACTCATGTGAGAGATCAGATTGTGTCCAGATCTCCAGATTACTTACTGAGCATCGAGACAAAAAACTTTGTCCAGATTATGTAGTGCAAAACAATTAGAACCATTGGAATACATTTACATTTAACTTAGTTCCAATATGTTTCATCATAGCATGGAAATCAGCATGAAGTTGTACGGAAATCATATTATGTTGTAGAGGTGCCCTGGGCTACATCTCTAATATTTAAAAGTGAGAGTTATTGGTGGTGGTTCATCTGCCACTCTCAACTCCCCCTTGCACCTCCTTATAAAATCTCTAATAAAAATAGAAAAAAACAATCTACCAAAAATATTCTACCATGCTTAAAATTATCTACAAAAATAACAACAGAGTTCTATTGGGTGCGCGGCAAAGCTGAGGGCATGGAGGTACAACGTGGCCAATCGTGGAGGCGGAGCGGACTGCGTGAGCCGAATATGTTGATCCCGACAATGCTGACTCGACGTGTTAAGATAATATTAATTTTTTTATCCGTAGCAAAGCATGTGCATTCAGCTAGTTGCAAACATAACTTCAGTTGAACTAGATGAAAAAACGGGATGGAAATGGCGATTCAACTTGACAATAACACCGCTACCACAAAGACAACTATTCTAAAATTAATAGCAACCATACTGGCATCCATCCAAAAAAACAATACAAAAAATTGTTGTCCAGTACTACAGAAATTGAAGAAAATATTCAAAACAGAAGCCACATTCCTCACTCTCACTGGTATCCCCTGCAGTTATCTAACTTCTAAGTAAATATAAGAAAATCAACCACCTTTCTCCAAAGATAAAAAAAAGGAAATTAGGGTCTTTACGATTTTATAGAAAAATGTATAGATAAGATATGAATGATACATCTTTTTTTTCTACGGCAAAAGACGGGTCATGTTATGACTGAAATAAAAATGGAACAGCAACTAGTTTTCCTCCTTTCACAAATTAGATTAATCATTAATTTTGGTGAATAGCACTAATCCTACTGGACAATATGAGTTGAACATGTGTATATTGTCTTCTTACATTGGATTTCTAAAACCCAATTTTCAACAATACGATCAGACATGTACACATGAACGTTTTATACATAAAGTGTGCTCAGAGTGTACACGAAATCAGATCACACAAACCTGAAGCAAGAGGCACTCTCCGACCTCGCAGGGGACTCCATGATATTGTCAACAAGTGAATCTCCAACAGACAACCCATTCAGGCTGGATGCCATTATCTGCAAATTGCAATAGCCCATCCAATAATTAGATGGTAAAGCAACAATATACATGGCAAAAGAGACCAAATTATCCAATAATTTCACAAGAAATTAAAACATTAGAATCTGGAACTCGATGTAAATTATACGAGTTGAATAGATGGGGAAACAGAAACTAAGTGCCTAACACAACAAGAATTGGAAACCATGCAGCACCAATTTTACAATTTTAGAGAGTGGGGGAAAAGGAGCAAAAGAACATACGACAAATTCAGCACCCAAAACAAAACTACGAAACCGCCCAAGAATTCGAGTCAAAGGAGCACGGATCGAAACAAACAGAGATAGAAGATTAATAAAAACAAAGGTGCATACTGCATAGCACCAAGATCGAACCACTAAACCAGAAAGAGACCGAAAAGAGATCCCACGAAACCGAATCAAGGACGCTCATTTCGCTTCGATTCAAAGAATTAAGGATCAAAGAGTCACTAATCAACACAATGAGAGAGGAGACCATGAGAAGAACTCGCACTATTCGGATTAAAGGAAGCGAGAGACCGCCCGGAATTCGAACGAATGAACCATTTTCCCACCCAATTCGGATCCAGATCACGGAATCAAGAAGGACGAACGGAGAAGGGCGTGATGAGCGACCTCGCTGAGGTACCGCTTGTGGGAGTGGAGGTTGTCCACGTACACGTCCTCCTCCAGATCCCTCCCGCGCTTCCCGCTGCCGGAGGAGGGCGGCGGCGACATTGCCGCCTCGCCGCTGCCGCCCACCATTCGCGGTACGGTGTCACGAGGTGTCGGGAATGGATAGTTCCTGGGGCGGGGAGAGCCGGAGAGTGGAACGGAAAGCGAGAGGAGAGAAGCTTGGTGTGGCTCGTGTAGAGTCTAGGGCATCCAGCTAATATTCTGCGCAAATTTTATGTTGGATCCGGATTTTATTAACCTTAAATTCTTTATAACTCTAACGTACTATTTTCTATATAGTAGATAGTATTTATAGGTATATAGTAGATAGTACTCATAGGTATATTATATAGTTGAATCATTACATATACAATAAATACCAAATCATTATAATAGCAGAGTTCAAATAGACCGTGTTAGATTGAGTTAACAATAGGTTCGTCCAACCAAATGTTTACGTTCCATAAAGTGCAGAAGCGGAAGTGGAGACAAATGCGATAGGCACATCACGCCACAGACAAGCGACTGAGATAACTTAAGTGCCATTGATATTAGCCATAGCCTTGACTAATATTGATACCACCCAAAAGTTAGCTGGTCGACGAGACTGAAGTGAGAGGTGAGACTACTAAATACTATAGTTTCCACCATCTTCACCACCTCATCGCCCCGATCCTCATAGTAGACATAGTGACTTTGGTTTACGGACTCTGAAGGGGGGTTAAGAGTGAGGGTAAGCACAAACAACTGTGCTTCGCAAGCCAACACACAGAATGCATATAATTATAGATGCAAGACTAAATAAGGATGGTCTTGGTTCTTTTATTTGCTTAAAGCGATATTTGCAATAACCATAACTAAAATTACTATGACTTAGCGTTTTACAAATATGCTTTAAAGAGTTTGAAATTGTGCAATACTTATAGCGGTGTAGGTTTCATCCACCGATTACATGGTTCCATCAAACTATGCTAGATTTTGATCATTAGGTTACTTCCACCTTACTAACCATGTTGGAGTACATCTCTCCAAGAAAATTTCAAAGTCAGGTTTACATCCACCTAACAGTTTTCTTCCCACCCACAAAGGTTTTAAAATAGAACTAACTCGAATAAGATCTCATGTTTGTCCTTGACTGTGGGCATGGTTGTTCGAATAGTTTATACTCTATAGAGACTGTCCATCTTTACCCACAAAAGACAATCAAACCGATGGTCTATATGATTCCTTGGTCACGCAGATCGAGAGATTGTCACAAGGCTTTTACAATACCTCGCCTCAATGCCATTTCACCCTTATGGAGAAGCACCAGAGGTAGCCCCATAAGTTAGTGTGGAAAGTCATATCCTAACATCATAGCGGAGCAGGACCACGACTTTCCCCACTACTAGAGAAACAGGTACACATCACCTTTACATGGTGTCCTATTCATGTCAAACTTTTTAGTCCGCACATGCACAACTTCACTCCCCCACCTATGGAATGACCCTGAGGCGCGGTAAATTATTCAGCCAAGCCTACAATTTGTCAGCTTGTGGTAGTACTATTTTACATGAGGAGGTCATCACATGATTAAATCCTTAATTTGTCCAAGTGATTCATACCACAAATCACAAATTCTTGTGTTACATTCACACCAATCTCTCTTACCATCCACCTAGTTTTTAGAGTTTTGAGAAGCATAAACTAAATTATCGTAAATTACCAGTCACTTACATCCTGTGACTGTCTCAAAACCATTTTTCATAGTTAGAGATTGATGATCAGGGCAAGCTAGTGCCCTAGACTTTAAAAAAGACCTTTGCACGGTATTTAATTTGACTTATAGCTATCAAGATTAATAGTATTACCTTCAATGTCCCTGCTATTACTGACTCATCGTCCACTTGAATGGCATTCTAATAGTTTGTATCTTGAAACATTTTGGAAACCTTTGAATGAGCTTTGCGCAACCAACACTTCAACATTAGGGACATAAGCTGACGAAAACAAAATTGCAAGAATTCCTACTGAAATAAGAACAAACTTGATTCTCCGATGGAACCATGAATTTGTAGATTTCTATAAGGTAGAGATTCAGGGCATTGCCAAGAGCTTAAAAATAGTACATTTGCTCGAGTACTACACTTTTCCTTCAATGTTTTTTTTTGAAGGAATGGACCTAAGCAATTAAGACCAATCCCCCTGGTCCAAAACCTACCTATAGCACAATAATCATCGACATACCATCCAACATTACAAGGTAGAGAGGGCTAGAGGCATGAAGTGATAAGAACTAATTCAATTCTCCGATAAAAGCATACACTCATCAGTGTACAATAACAATTTGATAAAAACCAAACTCTGCCATGTTAGGGAGCATAAGCTAAGGGTTTACCCTAATGTAGGTGATGGCATAGAGTACATGGTGGACTTGTTGATGGTGATGACGGGGGATCTCGTATGTTCTGCATAGCCTGCATGTCGTTCTCCTCCACCTGCGCCACCAACGACACCTCCCTGCCTCTTTGGGCCCCAATACACACCCCCCATCGCCATGGAAAACATCTCTCAAAAGCATGATTTTGTGGCTGGAAATTAGGGAGAGGAGGATCGGAAGTGCGGAGGATGAGGAGGCGTGTACAAATTCACTAGGGACGGCCATGTTGAGGACGATCTCGTGATCGCAGGCGATGCAGCCGCCAGCCTATGATTCGTGGGCGCAGTGCTCGATTCAGTACTTGGAATGAATCCCCACGCCACCAGAGGGCGAAAAGGCGGCAACGACGATGAGCGCGAGGAGGGCAATGGCAGGAGCGGGCTGAGGAGGAACCATTAGTGGTGGTTGTTACGATGGCGAAGATGGCGAGACAATCCGCCATGAGCAAGTAGAGTGGTGCGGGTGGGCTACGAGTTCTAACCGACAAAAGTAAAAAACTGCATGCAAGAGTGTGATTTTGTTGCTTTGCTTGCGTCAGGCAGGCGTGTGCGGGAGACGGCTGGGGTGAATGGACAAACTCTATGTTATATTAGGGTATGTATAGTGGTACAGACAGCTACTATCTATAGTATGAATCTATGTCATCTATATACAACACTAAAAATACTTTCTATAAGGGTTATCTATAGGTTGTCTGTAAAATATAGACAACATTGATATAATAGTACAAAAGCCATTTATAGCAGGTTATTTTCTCACGTTTCGGTCGTCTATAGAATTACAATTGACCTTCTTCTCTCTACTCTTTTTCGTTCATCCAACTCAGTAAAATTTCTACGAGTCACTTTTTATAGACTGTTTATGTAACTCTATTATACATGTTTTTAGTAGAGAAAAGAAACAAAATGGATCCTTAGCGGTTACGGTTTCATTGTATCCATGTCCAACACGGGGATATATCGGGCACTTGGAGGGGAAAAAACGACTTCACTTTGCCACGGTGGATGTCAGCATTAGCAGTTGCGCCGGAGTCGCAGCTTGAAGAAGAGGAGGCCCAAGCATTGGAGCGGTCCGCACGCGCAGAAGTCGAAGAATTCTTCAGGAGAAGCGGCGCTTACCGTGATAATTTTCGGATTTAGCAAAAACTCCAAATTCAAGCAAAATTTAAACAAAATTTTAGTTTTCTTTGAAATTTTGGGTTTGTTTCGTTGTCCCTGCCGGCGTCGGGCACCGGCTCGTACTTCCGGGTGGCGGCGCGTGACGACCCGCGGCGGCCGGCGCGCGGAGAGGAGCTTCCGCGCCCGCACCGGGCGCGCCGGGCACCCCGCGCGCGAACTCGCTCACCGCCGTGAGAAACTGCACCACGCCGGCGGCGTCCGCCAGGCAGTGGCATATCTGTAACCCCCACACGAACCCGCCGCACCGCATGCGCGTCACCGGGACGTAGAGCAGCGGCACGGGCGGGCCCGTCACGGCGCCGAGCTCCAGCGCCGCATCCGCGTCGGCCGCGACGAATACGGCGCCCTCGCCGGTGCACTCCATGACGAGCTTCCTCTCCTGTTAGGATTCAGCCACTCCCCTCTCAAAAAAAAAAAAGTGACACAGCCACTGTGACTCTTCGCGCTGTCTGTTGACCACTTGACTGGACCATACTGTTAGTACGAAGCATGAATTGAAAATTTATATTAGCTTCTAGGTTTGGTTTTTGATTTTAACTTATAAATAATTAGATCTTACAGAGAAGTTTATAAAGAAAAACAAGAGTTTTCAGCGAGGTTTTAGTAAATGGGGCGCGAAAACCGGAACCTAGCCGGCCGGTTTCTTGACCGGAAACCATTTCGGTTTTTTTGTTTCCCAAGTCTGAAAATTTCAAAAAAAAAAAAGACTGGAAATTTGGAATTAGAGTCTAATATACACATTTCAATTATTGTTAACCGGTTACAAGATTCAGTTCATAGCTAAGAACCCCACAGCCCCCTGACTGTAACCCATGGGCCCAAAAACACTGTGTAGCAATTGGCAACCAATCAGATAGCAGACAAATAAACTGCAGCGCCCCTGACATTAGATGTGACAAATTGTAGCAACCTACCAAACAGGCCAATATTGGTCCAAGAAACACATTGCAACCCTAATTGCAAGTGGGAAATTGTTACTGGGAATTGGGGATGGATGGGACCAATTTACAACCAAATCCATGGTCCGGGCATGAGTAACATTTACAGGTGAGAGCAGGAGATCAATTTTCAGTCACAGGGTGTCACCCTTTTGCTGATAGCAGACGGGGGAGTGCCAGCACTGAACTTGATCATGTGGGCTGTGGAAATGCTAGACCAATATGTATAGGGAATACCATATATATCACAGGACACGAATGGTTCTACAGTTTCAAGTATATGCCTTTCATGTGGAGGAAGCAGTAGGCCAAGCACCAAAAGATTATCTCCAGGAGGACGAACGCCAAGGTGCCCCAACGTTTGGAATGGAAGATGGTCTGGAGCAGAGATTCGGTCGCATCCACCTGAAAAGCAGCGTTCTCATACAGTCAGGTATTGAGGGGTCAACAGCTTTGGCAAATTTATTTTCTGGCCAACAAATGCATAACCAACATGTAAGATTGTTAGACAGCTGCATAGGCGCATGCATAGGCGCATGAGCCTTTGGCCCATTATGGCTAATCATAGATTGATTGATGTAATATTAGGCGAGGCGATCCCACGGTGGTCATACTTCTATAAACCAACCCAGGGTCCTCCTTGCCTATATATGTACCCTACTTATTGGCCTCCTAATCAATCTAGTAAATCCTAGTGCCATATGATTGCTTTCATGGTATCAGACGCCTAGGTTTCCTCCTTCCGCTGCTCTCCTCCGCGCGCCTCTCGGCTGCGCACCCCGCGCGCCTCTCAGGCCGCGCACCCCGCGCGCCTCCCGGCTGTGCATCCTTCCCGCGCCATGCCCGGCTCCGCTCCACCCGCCTCCTCTGCTGCTGAGTGCGAGGGCGCCATCGAGGCCGAGCACACACGCGCGCGCCGCGCCGCCGAGGCCGAGCGCGCACTCGCCGCCGAGGAACGCCGCGCCAAGAAGCGGCTACCGGGCCGCCGCTCTCAGCCAGCGCCAGAGCGCGATGCGCTGCCGCTCGCGCCGCAACGCCTTGCACGTGCCGCCAGAGGCGGAAGCGCCGAGGCCGCCATCCCTCCAGAGGACGACGACGCCTCCCCTGTCAGCGCCGGTGACGCTGACGCCGATGGCCCTCGTCAACCGCTCCGGGATGCTCTTCTCGCGCACGAGGCCGCCGCCATCATCAACCTCCACGCCCAGGCCGTCGGCGTCCAGAACATTCGCGCTCTCGTCTCCGCCGTCCTCGACATGGAGACCAACAACTACACCTGCTGGCGTCACCAGATGCTCCTGGTCCTTGGGAAATTCTCCCTCCAGCGCCATGTTCTTGCTGACGTCGCCGACCACACCTACCCCGACTGGGAGCGCATGGACTGCGTCGTCCTGACATGG
The DNA here is from genome assembly GCA_036346575.1 of Dendrocalamus sinicus. Classification (NCBI taxonomy): domain Eukaryota; kingdom Viridiplantae; phylum Streptophyta; class Magnoliopsida; order Poales; family Poaceae; genus Dendrocalamus; species Dendrocalamus sinicus. The sequence continues at coordinate 3,465,798 of CM070653.1, read as the reverse complement.
CTCCTCGGCACCGTCTCTCCCGATCTCGAGGAGATTGTTCGGGACGACCCGCCATCGCCATCGCTCGCTCCGTCGGCTCGCCTCGAGCACCAGTTCCTCGGCAACCGCGAGCAGCGCGCGCTTTACCTCGACGCCGCCTTCCGCAACTTCGTCCAGGGCGATCTCTCCATCACCGACTACTGCCGCAAGTTCAAGTCCATGGCCGATGCCCTGGGCGACTTGGGCGAGGTCGTCACTGATCGTACGCTCGTCCTCAACATCATTCGCGGCCTCAACGAGCGTTTCGCCTCCATCGGCATGCACCTTCAACGTGGGCGCCCGTTCCCCACCTTCCTGGAAGCCCGGAACGACAGCCGGTTTGCAGTTTACTTGGTGTCTCTCGGATTCGTGGAAGCCAAATCTGACACCTCGCTCTTCGTGTTCCGCCGTGGTGCTGAGCTCATCTACCTGCTGCTCTATGTGGATGACATTGTCCTCACAGCTTCGTCGACCACGCTCCTCCATCGCACCATCACTGCCTTGTAGCAGGAGTTTTCGATGAAGGACTTGGGTGATCTCCATCACTTCCTCGGGATGCAGGCTCAGCGGCGGTCTGATGGCCTTTTTCTCTCGCAACGCCAGTATATGCAAGAGATCCTCGACCGCGCAGGCATGGCTGAGTGTAAGCCTTGCTCCACTCCTGTGGATACCTGTTCCAAGGTTTCAGCACAGGATGGCAACCCCGTCAGTGACGCCACAGATTTCCGGAGTTTGGCCGGTGCTCTTCAGTATCTCACCTTTACACGCCCGGACATTTCTTACGCCGTCCAGCAGGTCTGCCTTCACATGCACGATCCTCGGGAGCCTCACCTTGCCGCCTTGAAGCACATCCTACGGTACATTCGTGGCACTCTACACCTTGGGCTGCTTCTTCGACCTTCAGCACAGTCTGATCTGGTTGTCTACTCCGACGCTGACTGGACCGGCTGTCCCGACACCCGCAAGTCCACCTCGGGCTATGCTGTGTTCCTCGGAGATAGCCTCGTCTCTCCGGTCTTCAAGCGCCGAACACCGCTCTCGTGTCCGATCCGGCCGAGTACCGTGGTGTGGCTAATGCCGTGGCTGAGGCATCCTGGCTGCGCCAACTCTTATGTGAGCTCCACTCCCCACCCAGCAAGGCTACCTTGGTATATTGCGACAACATCATCACCGTCTACATGTCGTCCAACCCGGTTCAGCACCAGCGCACCAAACATATTGAGATTGATCTTCACTTTGTTCGGGAGCGTGTTGCCATTGGTGCTGTCCGCGTCCTTCACGTGCCGACGTCATCTCAGTATGCCGACATCTTCACCAAGGGTCTGTCTTCGATGGTTTTTCAGGAATTCCGGTCCAGTCTGAACGTCTGTGGCGACGATCCGATTGCGGGGGGTGTTAGACAGCTGCATAGGCGCATGGGCCTTTGGCCCATTATGGCTAATCATAGATTGATTGATGTAATATTAGGCAAGGCGATCCCACGGTGGTCATACTTCTATAAACCAACTCAGGGTCCTCCTTGCCTATATATGTACCCTAGTTATTGGCCTCCTAATCAATCTAGTAAATCCTAGTGCCATATGATTGCTTTCAAAGATTATTACTGCTACTAAAATATTGGGTATGTGTAATAAAATGATATGAACTGGATAATCTACAACAAATATGGCAGGATGCATTTACACATAAGATATATACCAGGTTGTTCTCAGGGGACCGCCAATAGAACCTTTTAATACGGGTAGGGAACAGCTCACATAAGCGCATTCATGCCCATCCACTGGAACAGAATCAGTGCCTTCTTAATATGAGTAACATCAATCTGCACGAGATATTGGCTCACAGACAGCAACATCAGGCATTGCGTTCATAATGATCAAGTTTGTTAGATTAGAATGCATCAACTTTGTACAAACAAATAGAAACACAGCAAAAGTCGCAAGTGTTACAAAAAAAAAGAGTGATATCAACAATAATGTACTGTTCCTGGGTGCAGCGTGCCAGTATCAAGAGCTGGTTGAGCAATAAAGGTTACAAACAGCATCGGATCCAAAGAATACAAAACTTACTATGTAGTATAGCAGCAACAGCAGGAATCCAGATACTCCAACAGTGAGCAGCATGTAGTTCACTGTATACAAAGGCTTGCTGAAAGGCATACCTAAAAACCAACATGTTGTCAGACCCAGAAATGGAAGGTCTAATTCAAATCATGAACTGCTGCATGCCGCATTCTTGCAAAATGCAACACTACCTAATAATTGTAGTAAAAATCCTGAGACTGTTAACTCTGTCGAAGCTACCAGCCATGACAGCATTCGCTGTGAATGATTCTGCAGCAGAAGCAAGGTTAGAAAAGTCTGGAAAAGTCATTTTGTTTTGTAATTCCATGTTGCTCAATACTCAAGGGTTGATAAGCATATGGTCCAAAAAGTACTGCATTTCATGTGGTATACCTTACAATGAATCAAAACATGTCCAAAATGCAATCCAACAAAGCAAGTCACTGCAGCCATCATCATACTGTAAAACCAAAAAGGGGGATTATGTTCTGATTTGCCTACAAGAGATGCGAATGATCATCTTGAGATTTGGTTAACATTGGTTGGGACAATGGGCCAAAGTCTGGTTTGAATAGGTTGTGCATGTTTTTTAAGGACCAATTGGTGATAAATTGATAACAAAAAGGTGTACATAACTACCTTAATAAACCCTCAGGATCAAATGGAGCCAGGCGTCTGGTGCATTTGGAGGAAGTGGTCCATGATCAGGAGAATTAACACTGAATTCCTATGGGGTGAAAGAAACAAAGAAATTTGACCGTTGGGATATATTATAAAATTTCTATCCTCTAGGAAATTTGTCTGACTCTTTGATATTCAAGTGAAGAAAAAAAGCGATAGCAGTCTATTTCTTGAATAAACACCTTAGTCCTTTAGTAGGCTGGGTTCTTGTACAGGTGATTTTCACCGAGCAAATCTCGATCGACAAAGCCAACTGCATTGCAAGGGGGTCCAAGACTACCTCTAACTCCACACTGGATCTGCGTATTAACAAAAACAAGAGCAACATAGGTAAGTGCAACGAGGTAGATATGATGATTAGTAGTTTGACAGTAAAAATAAAAAGTGTTTTAAAGGAGCCAATGGGGGGAAATCCACAACACTAGCTTTCAACTACTGGATGAATTGTAATCACTTCTCTACCAGGGTTTCAAATCCGACCAGTAACCAGTGGTTCCCAGAAATGCTGGTAGGAACCGGGTTTTAGAAAAATCAGTTCACCTTTTCTTATTTTGCATGTACAAATTACAATTTTCAAATTCGAATTGCTGGTTCCCCATGGTAACCAGCTGGGAGCCCTTTTTCAATTAAAATTGTGTCTGAGGTTGAGTTTGAGTTAGCAACTGCCCAGGTTCTTTTTCCTGTTTCCAGCAGGAAGTGGTACTGGCCTAGGTCCAGGATTTTGTTGCCTACAAACCAATTTCAAAGAAAACCCAATAACCAAACAATGAGAACAAGGTGGATGCTGATATTTAACTCTTAAAAAATATCAGGCTTATCAACTAGCTTTGCAAATATAAGTACAAAAACAGTTAGTCAATCAGTCAACACAAATGGTGTAAAAGCATAATTAGTGGGAAAGATGCCAATTGGACAATTTTTGGTCAACACAAAAATGCAGATAACACTACATCATGTACAACAATTTTGGAGAATACAGCATAATATCTTCAAAAAGAATAAGGTATTTAGACTAGTTGGGATATTCTCCTCTTACCATCTTAATTCCAACTTCATTGTTTGGATATGAAAGGGCTGAATTGCTAGTTTGAACTACAAATTCCCAATTTGAAACAAAAAGGCCAAAAACCAAGCCAACATGTAGAGCTGAAATCATTATGGCCACGATCATTCAGAAGATAAGGAAATGTCAGTACTTGTTGTATTAGTATATATGTCATGTTTTGTGTTCAGAATAATTCTAGATTATCCAAATAACTAATCTAATATGAAGTACACCCAAACTACAAAGTTTGTATATTTTGTGACTATACAGCAAAAAGTTATCTAACCACCTCTAGCAATTAAGGATGTGTTTGGTTGGAGGGATGGGGTAGGATAGGATGGGATGGGGATGGGATGAGATAGTTCCACAAAAAAAGTAGAACCACATGGTCTAGCATCTAAGAAGAATATTCTCTAAATTTGCATAGGCTCATCCCACTTTGGACCATTCCATCCCACCTCATTCCTCCAACCAAACACACAGATAGGCTTGGTCAAAAGAACCATCCCATCCTATCCCACCCCATTCCTCCAACCAAACACATCCTAAATAGACATAACAAACAAAAGAACCAGAATTTCCAAATAAAGGACCTAATATACTAAAGAAGACAACATTCTGAAACAGACAACTAAACACGTTGTTCTATACCATGGAAAAGATTATATGGAGACAGAGCTCACTTTAGCCGAATCACAGGATACAATCATGGTTTGAATACCGTGATTCTGCGTGGTAACCACCGAGAACCGTTCTTCCGTGACGGCCGGGATTAAAAACCTAGTGAGATGGAAATGTGAAATTTTGAATTTGTAGATGGTGGAATGGGTTCCAAGGGGCATTTGTAGCTACTTTGGATGGCTAAGCATATGTTTAGGAACATGTTGGGCCCATGGGCATGAGACTTTTGTGATTTTGTCTATTGCATCATTTGCATGTGAAGAAACAAAGTACTCTGCAATTTCGCATGTGAGGACATTGGATTCTACAAAGGTGAAGTGATTGCAATCATTGCATTATTGGGTGTGAGGCTCATTGCATTATTGAGTCTCTGCAGCAGAAATAACAAAGAGAGGAGAGAGAGCAAGCGGCTACTAGCGGCGGCCCAAAGAAGAAAAAAGAAGCAACAGGCAAAGAAGAAGATTAGCATTAGGCGGCGGCAAGAAGAAGAAGACTCCGGCAGAAGAAGAAGAAAGCGGCCAGCGCCCAAGAAGAGGAGGAGAGCAAAAGCAGCAGGTATTTCTTGATTCTTGATTCTTGTTTATTATATGGATTTGAGCAATATTAGCAACATGTTGTTGTTCTATGATGGTCTAATGTAGCTACAAAATATTAAAATGGAGTCAAAATATATAGATTTATCAAGAGTTCAAGATGCAAAATGATGGGAGAGCAAAAATCTAACCAAGATTAGTTACATCTTGAATACATTGAATCTTAAGTGCTTTCCGTAGTACATCATTCCTCTCGGATGATTGGGAGCATATGGAGTCCATGGGGTGTTGGTTTTGCTTTTGCTTGTTGTTTTCTCACTTTTTGCATGTGGGAGACAAAGGGAGGTGTGACTGGTGGCAGCAGCATTTGGGAGCCCTGGGACTTGTATTATTGAGTTGAGGGCAGCAGGAGCAGCACGCAATCGCAGCAGCACGCAGCAAGCATCGCAGCAGCAACGAGCCAAGAAAATTTGAGGTGAGGCTTCTAAAAATTCTGTATTTTGTTAGCAATTTGTTGTCTTTGTTGTCCTTGAATTCCTTATGTGCCATGCATGCCTTGAGATCTCCATAATTGATGGCTTGAGATGCTTATATAAATTTGTAATGGTTACATCTTCATTACTTCCTATGTAAGATATTTGGGTGAAAATGTGTTATGAAGATTACGTACTAGATAGATGAACTACTTTAAGAAATAATCTTTTCACAGTGAGCAAACAAACTCTTCCTCCTTCTTTTATGTGTACAACACTTGCAAGTTGCAACAACACAAGGAATTGGAGCAGAGAACATTTGAAAGGACTCTGTAAGCTTAGATCAGGTCCAATGTTGCCTAGAGCACATTCGAAGTTTTCATGCAATAGAAATGTAGAGTTACCTATATAGAAGCATATGATCCTCCTTGATAGAGGCATAGAGCACATACTTGCCTTGCCTTTCTTTGTACAGAAGCATATGATCCTCTTGTTTATTATTGATATATGTTTTTGTTGCTGCATAATATTGTAGTTGATGGCTGGTAGAAGTATCAATATTTGGGACCATGGAGAAAGACTTGGAGGTGCTGGTTGGAAGTGCAGATACTGTAAGCTTACGAAGTCAGGCGGATGTGTGACACGCCTGAAAGAACATTTTGCTGGGAAGCATGGGGATGTTATTCCTTGCAGTGAGGTTCCGGCGGAAGTGAGAAGGCTCATGCTAGCAAGTATAGAAGAAACGAAGGCGAAGAGGAAGTCTATTAAAGATGAGCGACTGAGAATGGAGCAAGTTGCTTCAGAGCCTGTAGTGTGTGGTCCATCACGTGACGATGCCTTTGATAATGATGAGAAAAAACAGATGGAATGGGCTCAGCGAGAGTCGTTGGAGTTGCACCAGCTCGAGCAGAGGGCAAGAGCCCGGGGTGCGACATTTGAACATGGTGGAGGTAGTGGAAGTGCTACAGGAAGGGGTACAGGAAGAAATGCTCTTTCGAGGATGTTTGGTAGGTCGCAGTCTATGAGAGTTGATTCTGATATTTTGCGTGATCGGGCACCGTCCAACCCGCATTGACACAACTCTTAAGAAAGAAGCAAAGTCAAAACTCGGAAAAGTTTGGGCTAAGTGGTTCCATAGTAATGACATTCCTGGAAATAAGGCAGAGTGTCCTTATTTTCGTGCTGCCATCAAGGTTACACAAGAACTTGGTGAAGGTGTTGCGTCACCTAGAGGGCATGAAATTGATGGGCCATATCTTGATGCTAATGAGTGGAGATAAAGCGGTATGTCAGGAGTTCAAAGATGATTGGAGCATATATGGAGTATCCATCATGTGTGATTCCTGGACAGGACCTACCCAGATGAGTATAATTAACTTCATGTTGTACTGCAATTGAAGAATGTTTTTTCATAAGTCAGTGAATGCGATCGGTGATGTACAAAATGCAGACTTTTTGTATCGTGAGATCCGTAAAGTTGTTGAAGAAATTGGAGTTAAACATGTGATGCAGATTGTCACCGATAATGGTGCAAACTACAAGAAAGCATGTCAAGCGCGATTGAAGATCATCCAAGTCTAGTCTGGCGTACATGCGTGCATCTTGTGAACCTCATGTTGAAGGACATTGGCCAGTTCAACGAGATTGCTGCAGTTGTCAAGGCGACCAAGAGGATTTGTCGGTTCCTATACAACCACAATCGCCTGCATACTGAAATGAGACAACAAATTGGAGGAGAGATAGTTCGTCCAAACGCCACAAGGTTTGGAACGACATTTGTTTTCTTGAAGAGTTTTTGGGATAGAAAAGACAAGTTCATGAAGTGGATGGTATCAGATGTGTGGAGTTCCAACCATTTGTCTATGTCCGAAGAAGGAGAATACATGTATTCCTGCCTCACAAATAGACAATGGTGGTTTAGTATGGATTGGGTCATTAAAGTGGTACAACCAATTTATCGAGTACTGAGATATGCGGACAGTGAAACACTGTGATGCATGGGGATGGTTGGAAAAACATACGAACTTCAATTTGAACTTAAAGAGGTGTTAAAAGAAGATGATGCTACCTACAATCGTATTATAGAGATAGTTAATAGAAGAATTGTAATGTTGAAGCAACACACCTACATCGTTCCAGGCAAGTACATACTTTTGTAAACCATAACACATTCTGTTGCATATTTGCTACTATTTGTCTAATAGACTATGTGTGTTTGAACAGCATCGTTGTTTGACCCACAAAGCCACAGACTTTATGATTTGGGGAAGAATGCAACCCTCGTCCATTCACTGATGACAGCAATTCAAAGAATAGCTGACACACCCGAGGATGCAGTGCAGGCTCTAGTGGAGATAGAGTATTATCGTAACCGACGAGGCCTATTTGCTTCAAACGAGGCTTACCTTTCTACTAGTCGTATGAGTGCAGCTGCATGGTGGATGACGTTTGGAGCGGAGACAGAAACACTATAAAAATATGCCTTGCGGATTGTCTCACAATGTGTTTCCTCAAGTGGATGTGAACATAATTGGAGCACATTTGCTTTAGTGCACACCCAATTGAGGAACCGTCTTGGATACAAGAAATTGCATAAGCTTGTATATGTCCACTACAATCTAAGGCTACGATTACAGGAGCATGAGATTAGGAATGAAGATAGGGATATAGATCCTTTTGGAGATCTCATTAATGCCACCATGTATGACGCAAACCCAATCCATGAGTGGCTTGCGGCTCCATGAGCAACTCGAGCGCGTCGCTAGAGCGAGGAAGGTGAGCCCCCTATGCCATCTAAAGTTGTAGTTAATGTCATATCTGAGCATGAACTTGACAAGACACTTGATGATCAACCGTTGAAGCAATAGACTCAGAAAACTATTGGCAAATCTCATGTTACAAAAAGAAAAGCTTGTAGCCAACCAACTGAAAAATTGGCTCGAGATTTTGCCTCACTTACGCAAGCAAAGAAACAAGCGGTTGGTAAGAAGAAGAAAAAAGACATCGATGAGGATAAGAAGAAGAAAAAAGGCATCGATGAGAATATTGTGGAAAGTGATGAAGAGACAGAAACTCCATCTGATGCAGTGGAGTACCAAGAGTCTGACGATAGTTCCTCTTCCTCATCTGATGATGGTACTGATGGTGGGACATCTCACGATGGGGTACAAGGCCAACAAGACACATGTCAACCATTGGAATTCACCTGTGAGAAAAATTTCACACATGCTACCCAGGATGAAGACCATGGTCAACCACAAGAACCAATAATAATCAAAAAGACCTACACAAGAGCTAAGGACCGCCAACGAGATCATCATCAACCACAAGACTCTTCGTCCTCATATGGTAGCTCAACATCTTTGCCGACTTATCAGCGTCGAGATGCCAACTTACTATCTTCTGCTGATGATTCTCATTCATCATCGGGCATCTCTTATCCTCCCAATGCAAGATTTGTTTACCAGTGGGTGGAACCTGTATACTACCAACAAATTTATGCTCATTAGTTACAACATGCTTATCCCACATACACTTGGGATCAATATAAAGTCCACCTGGCTCATAATGAAGGACTTGTACTCATTGATAACAATGAATACATGGAACAACCTTCGCGTTTCTCAACAATGTATTGGTACGAATTGATCGTTCATTAGTGTTTTCACTTTTTAGTATACTACTCAAGTTAGCATTAATTACTACTAACTTGTGTTTTTATTATTTCAGATGTAACACAACATTACAACGAGAGGGCTTCACCACATGGTCAACACCAAGTTGAATTTATTCAGATGAGGACCCTTTTTGAATGAGGTTCAGTTTTTTTTATCATGGATATGCCAATTTAGAAGGTTTTGTTATATGCGAAACATCTCAATTACTTTTGGCCTCATAGTTACAAGAAAATGCTTCAACTTTCAATTTACGGCGACAATTAGTTTGATGTAGTCTTATGCGGGTTTTACTTGTTATAAAAAACTTAAGCTTTTGCCAAAATATCCACCCATAACTTTCAATTTACAGCAAAAAAGTGGAGCTCCAACTTCCATACAAAGTCTACCGGTTTTTCCCGGTTTTTGACCGATAAACCGTAATCGGCTGATTCTGGCGATTCTGCGCCGCCCCGCCCGACAAAAAAATGTTTGACAATTTCAACGGTTTAAACCGGGATTTCCGTTCTGGGCGTAATCGCCGATTCACTGATCTGCCGGCGACAGGATTCTCTCGAAGCGGTTTTCAAACCTTGGATACAATTATAGTGTAAGAACTAGGACTGGACTGCAATACTACATACTTCCAAAATGCTGACTAATGATTCATGAAGAATTTAAAGCGCGCAAAAATAAAAGTTTCCAAAATATAATTGTTACCCTTATTGACTAACCACTCCATGAAGTATTTCTTCACAAATGATACTGGCGAATCCACCAAAATATTGTTCACAAGCCAAATCTCTGAAATTGCTGCTAGAAAGTATCCAATAGCTGTTCTCTACCAGAAGCATAATAACAAGTAAAAAATTGAAACATCCAGTAAATAGAAAAGAAACGAATACAGACATTTACAAGAAACATATGTGGTTTATATATTACCTGCAACATAGCTAGCCATTGAATATGATCCAAATCAACACCATAAGTTAAACTTGTATTCTGAGGAGCAGAGCAAAACAGACACATGTACTAAAATTTTGTTCTTGGCAACTTAAGTGTCCACTGTCTGAGCTGTGAATGACACAACCAGTGGCGGAGGACGGAAAAAAAATAAGGTGGGGCGGATCGATAGTAATACCATTCAATCTATAATACTAACCAGACCCATCAACAATAATCCAAGTGCAAAGATATTTAATAATGCAAGACATTGAAAAGTACCTCCAAAAATTGAAGAATTACAATAATATATCACCAATTTAACATATAACCTTGTAGAGCATAGTAATGGAAATAATCTGCCAAAGAAAGAGCAAACATAGTTAATATTATTATATATAGTGTAGACAACACAAAAGAGACAAGTGGAATCAAATGAGAAATACCAATATTAATCTTGTTAATTGCGTCTAGGAGACTCAAGCCAGCAGAGAGCAGAGAACACACAAATCTACAAATCCACCCACAAACTCCTAAATCCTAATATATGCTAATATGCTGCCGGCGGCCGGAATATATGCAAACTCCTAACTCCTAAGTCCTGTCCAGTGTCCACAAATTCACAAAATACAAATCACTGCCGGCTGCAGCCAGAGAGCAGAGCCTCGGCGCCTCCACCTCCCGAGTCGCCCGCCGGCCTCGCCGCCCCGCCCGCCTCGGCGCCTCGCTTCGCCGCGCGCGCGCGCCGCCTCGGCGCCTCGCCTCCGCGCGGCGTCGCCCGCCGCCTCGGCGCCTCGCCTCCGCCGGCGCCGCTCGCCGGCCTCGCTCCTCGCCTCCGACGCGGCGCGCCGCCTCGAGAGCTGAGAGAGTGGAGAGTGGAGACGGCAGTCCGCAGTCGGCAGCTGAGGAAGTGAGGCCGTGAGGGTGAAGTGCCACAGATTAGGGTTGCTTATTGGGCTGTTGCTATTGGATAGAGGGGTATATGGGGTCCGTTGCAAAATTTGAGGTATGGCATGGGCCATAGCTCGCCCTATCGGGCCCTCCGCCCCTGGACACAACATAGTTTAAGATTTAAAGTACATGTTTTCTGATTTATTGTTCTTAGAAGACAAGTAGAAGTAGCATTCCTCGCATAACCCATGATCTCACTAGCACTACTTTTACATTAATTCCCAGTTTCCCAATATGAAATCCTGGATATTTGATGATAAAGGAGGTATTCGTATTGGCTACGGCTGATGGCTTTTGGCTGAAAATGAATAATACTGATTGAAAGAAGTAGCTTTTAGAAGAAGGCGCGAGCGGTGAGGAAAGTGAGGGAGAGATGTGTACGCGAGATGGGAGCGAGAGGAGTGGAGAGACCACTTCGAAAAATTAAGTATTCTTATTGGCTTTTGACTTCTCCAAATAGAAACCAGAAGAAGAAGAAGCTAATACAAACGCCCCCAAAATAGTGGACACAGAAGCTGGGACTGAGAAATGTTTGGCAAATTTCAGAAGGAAAAGGTAGCCAAATCCAACAGATTGCACTATGGAGATTTACAGCAATCCAGTGGGCTTGAAACTAGGATAGATTTTGCAGATCTCAAACTTTATTTTGGACTTGAACTGCGAACCAAGTTCAAACTGTGTCACAGAGGCTTTCAAGAATTTATTGGCCTTAGCAATTGAGTAGCTAGACAAACCCTCTAAAACTTCCTCTTCGACCTCTTCGATTTGAGCGACAGTCGGATAACTGAGCAAATCCCCAAACCCATATGGTGGTGGCATCGAGACACCAAAGCTGGAGAGGCCCCAGGTTCAGGACGCGTGGACAAACTAACAAACACACTGAAACATTCCCCGTTATCTAAAGCTTCGGTCATTTGGTTCTTGGAATGCTTGGTTAAGATTTTTGCAGTAGTGAGCAGTTAGTAGTAAGCACCAAACAGAGAGCTAACGAGCATGCAGTTGAGTTCAGCACTTCAGTATACCTTGAAGACGGGTGCGGCGGAGACGCCGATGATGAAGAGGAAGGCGGGCATGACGAAGTCCGCCACCGTTACCCCGAACCATGGCAAGTGGTTTATCCCTGGCCGCGCCCCGCCGGCGTCGTCCACCAATATCATCATCTGCGCAAGCGCAAAACACGCACGCACACGCCACCAATCACAATTCACACGCGAATCGCGAGGCGGGGCGAGCAAAATCGGTACGACGCGGTTAGTGTTTTGTACTCACGGCGGCGCTGAGGCCGCGGAACACGTCGAGCGAGGCCACCCGCTGCGGCTTCTGCTGCTGCTGCTGCTCGGGCTTCGTATCCGTCCCGGTGGCTGCTGCAGCGAAAGGGATTCGGGACAGGGGTGGATCTCGACGGTAGTGGGGAGTAGCGGGAGGCGACGGTCGCGGTCGTCTCCGTCGCCGGCGTCCATTTTTGGGGGGTCATCTGCGGGTGCCGTATTGGAAACTAATTGGAAACGGGCCTACTTATTATTTTTACTATAATAATTTAACATAATTAATTAGCGTCACGATAGCTCTCGTAGCTCAGTTGGTTAGAGCACCCGTTTAGTAAGCGGGAGGTCTTGAGTTCAAATCTCAACGAGAGCATTGTGCTTTTTTTATGTCTAAATTAAAATGGTGAAGTCAATCCTTTTTACTGCCTTTTCATTTTGAATCATTTCTGGTGACGCTTCAGTGATTTTAGATCATTTAAAATCTATTTGCATAGAAAGGATTTGGATTCGAACCACCTATGATTTAAGTTTCAAATTTGAACTGAACCCCAAAAGTTCTCACAAAAATCTCTTTCATCCAAATACACCTTTATAATATTTGGTTTCTCATTTTTATAATTATTTCAAAAATACTTGAATTATCACTGCTTACTACTTTTTGGAAAAGTGTCTCCCCAAAAAAGTAAGGTCTAATCATTTTTAACCTTCAAATTTTCAATGGACAAGATTGATAACAAAAAATAATGACTTGCTACATATTGAACGATTTAACAAGATTCATTAGAGTTTCGTAGGCTCAAACTTTTTGCATAAGTTATCCTTTTTATGTGATTTGCAGAAGCCCTTCCCGACCTTTGTCGAAACTCGTTCCCGGTTCCTTCTGGGTCGAGGCCTTACACATCGCCACCTATCTCATCAATCGCCACTCCACCAAAACCCTCAGCCATCACACACCCTATTTTGCTCTTTACGGTGTCCACCCTTCCTATACCCATCTCCGTGTTTTCGGTTGCACGTGTTACCCCAACCTTTCCGCCACGGCTGCCCACAAACTCTCTCCTCGCTCCGTCAAGTTTGTTTTCCTTGGCTATCCACTTGAGCACAAATGGTACCGATGTTTTGATCATGTTTCTAACAGGATCATTGTCTCATGCTATGTGGTTTTTGATGAGCACTCTTTTCCATTTGCTGAGCTATCCTCTAATACAACATGTGCTGCTGACTTTGACTTTCTCGAGGATTTTTCAACTCTTTCTCAGGCGCCGATCACCAGGGTCACTATACCAAGTCGCGCCATGCGCGGCACTGGAGTCCATCACGTCGTGCTCCCTGGGCCGTCCTGTGCTGGCGCACCTTCAACGGCTATTGGAGCTCCTTCAACGCCTGCTACCCAGCCGCCTTCGCATGGGCCGACCTGCTCCTCCGCCGAGGCGCCCTGCTCACTTGCTCGAACTGAGCCTCCAACTGCGGCAGCCGCTACCGGTTCGACTTCGGCGGCCTGCTCCTCTGCTCGGGCAGGGCCTTCCGCTGTGGCTACTGCACCGCCTGGGCCCCCGATCGTCAACGCTGGACCACCTGCCGCAGCCGGTGTGCCGCCTGTGGGCATCGTACTGCCTCCGCAAGCTGTGCCCAGTCGTGCCCGTAGCACGCGCCTTCCCGGCGGCCTGTGGCCACCATCTGCCCTTAGCGCCTCCCTAGCTGTTCCTGTGACTAACTCACACCCGATGGTTACTCGCAGCAAGGATGGCAGTCGGCAACCGAAGTACAAGGAAAGTCTACACGTCTCCACTGTCTCCTGTGCCTTGAACTTATCGTGCAGCTTTGGCGGACCCTCATTGGCATGCCGCTATGGAAGAAGAGTTTACTGCTCTTCAGGCCAATCACACATGGGATCTCGTTGCGCGTCCCCCCGGAGCCAGTCTTGTCACTGGCAAATGGATATTCCGTCACAAATTCAAGTCTGATGGCACACTGGACAGATACAAGGCTAGATGGGTACTTCGTGGTTTCACTCAGCGTCCTGGTGTTGATTTTGATGAGACTTTCAATCCAGTTGTCAAACCTGCAATTGTCCGCACTGTTCTTAGCCTGGCTGTTTCTCGGGATTGGCCCATTCACCAATTGGATGTCAAGAACGCCTTTCTCCATGGCACACTCGATGAGACAGTTTATTGCATCCAGTCGTCTGGATTTGTTGATTCTTCTCGCCCTGATATGGTCTGCCGCCTCAACAAGTCTCTGTATGATCTTAAACAAGCTCCGCGCGCTTGGTACAGCGGATTAGCCACCTTCCTAGTGTCCATTGGCTTCCATGAGGCTAAGTCTGACACCTCGTTGTTCATTTACCGCCGCGGGGCTGATTGTGTTTATCTTCTACTATATGTTGATGACATTGTTTTGACGGCTTCATCCTCTGCACTGCTTCACTAGACGATCTCTGCTCTTCAGTCAGAATTTTCCATGGACTTGGGTACTCTTCATCACTTTCTTGGCATTAGTGTCACTCGGCAGTCCTCTGGTCTCTTCCTCAGCCAGCGCCTGTACTGCCTTGAGATTCTGGAGCGTGCTGGCATGAGTGACTGTAAACCGTGCAGCACATCGGTCGACACCAATGCCAATCTCTCCTCCACTGATGGCGCTTTTGTCTCGGATCCCACTGATTATCGTAGCTTAGCCGGCGCTTTGCAGTACCTTACCTTCACCAGGCCAGATATCGCTTATGCGGTTCAGCAGGTGTATCTTCACATGCATGTTCCTCGTGAGCCTCATCTTGCCGCCCTCAAGCGGATTCTCCGTTATGTCCGCGCCACCCTGGATCATGGCTTGGTTATTCAACGGTCGCCCACTCATGACTTGATTGCTTACTCCGATGCTGACTGGGCTGGCTGTCCCGACACCCGGAAGTCTACTTCAGGTTATGCAGTGTTCTTGGGAGATAATTTGGTCTCTTGGTCGTCCAAGCGGCAAATCACCGTGTCCCGTTCCAGCGCTGAAGCCGAGTATAGGGCTGTCGCCAATGCTGTGGCCGAGACGTGTTAGTTTCGTCATCTTCTTCATGAATTACATGCTCCACTCGCTCGGGCCACTCTTATCTACTGCGATAATGTTAGCGCCGTCTACCTCTCGACGAATCCAGTCCAACATCAATGCACGAAGCATATTGAGATCGATCTGCACTTCGTCCGGGAGAAGGTCGCTCTCGGAGCCGTTCGTGTTCTTCATGTTCCCACGACATCCCAGTATGCTGACATATTCACCAAGGGTCTCCTTACCTCTGTGTTCTCGGAGTTTCGGTCCAGTCTCAACATTCGTTCCATCCACACTGAGACTGTGGAGGTGTGTTAGACATGTCATATTTAGCCATGTATGGCCCACCGTTTCTGTTACCGATTCTCCCTCCTAACCTCCTGATTCTGTTGCTATAAATCGGTTGAGCTGTTATGGCAAGGGTGCGGTGTATATATATGTACCTTCCGTGATCAATAGATTATCGCGTTTAGCCCAATCACGCTTTCAACCATCTCTCACCTCCTCTTCTACCCGGCCTCTCTCGCCTCCCTCTCCTACTCCGCTTGCTTCCGCTCCCTTTCCGCTTCCCCTTTCCACGCCCCTTGCCCCTCCTGCCACGCCGCTGCCTTATGCTCTTCGGCACTATCACAAGAAACTCGTATCGCACTATCACTTCAGGATGGCAAAGCCTCCAACGCCGGCGAGAAAGAGCGTGGCAGACGACGCCACAAAGATCGTCATCCCAACGCCTCGCGGCGGTGCGGATCATGCGAGACCAGAACCCGCCACGCCTCGGCCACCCCGAAGAAGATGACGGCAATGAGAACGCCGTAGTAGGAGTAGAACAAGAATTTGGTCCGGAGGAAAAGGCCTGCTGGCGACTCGAACAGCGCCAGGTACAGCGTCGCGGTGGCTTTTCCGACCCCGCCGGCGACCAGGGACCGTCACAGCCTCGTCGCGTTGTGGCTCGCCCCCACCATGTCGGCAACTGCATTTGCGTTGCCGTTGCCGACCTCGGCGTTGAGGGCAATGGCGTTACCCATTCGGCGATCTTAGTTTCAGAACCGGCTCGTGCGTTGGGCTGTGCTCGGTTTGGAGAGAAGTGTAGCAGTTGCTTGTTGGAGAGGCCGAGATGGATGGCGAGGGCACACGCCGTAGGCCGCCATTGATGGGGACGCTTAACTTCCACGGGTTAAAAAAAGGAAGTGCGAAAATGTGACTCTCCCTTCGTTGCTGTTGGTGCTGTTGCAGCCAAACTTCGTTTTATCTTCAATTAATAATTATTTTTTAATATTTTGAGTCGAGTGTATTAAAATAATATTTTTATATTTATCATAAGCAATACTTTCACAGCACTACATTTAGAAATATATTAATGTAAAATTAACGATCAAAGTTTAACCTCTTTAAGACAGTAAACAAAATCAACAATGCTTAGTATTTGCAAACGCATGTAGTACTACATTGCTACATGTGCTTGCATCCTGCCTCGTTGTGCTTCGAGATTTGTGTTGCTTGGAAGAGAGGGAAGGACATACACGTGCAGGTAATTAAGGTTCAACAAATAATTCACGTATTTGATAGAACTAGCTAAATGTTTATGCGTTACGGATTTCGAAATTTTATCACATTATATATTCTGAAATTAATATATGGTAAAATTGTTTAGAACATGTATACTAATATGTTCTAAATTTTTTTAAAATTCGTAGCAACGCACAGACATTCAGTTAGTAATTTTTTTTAAAATTCATAGCAACGCACGGATATTCAGCTAGTAAGCTAAAATTAAAAGCTAACACGTTTTAAATAATTTATATCTTAAATAAATTAAAAGTCCAAATAAATTAGAAGCCGAAACCATCTAAATAGCAGTACCTTAGTCGTGCGAAACCGTATACAACTGTACATCCAACTTTGCCCTCTCTCCCCCGAAACATCTATATATAAATGCCCCACCTCTCTACCTTTCTGCCCCTCCCGTTCCCCATTTCGAATCGAACTGAATCGTGCGTGCGCGACTCGGCCACACCACCACTCGCACTCGCCAGCCGGGCGCCGCTAGGGTTTCGAGGAGGCCAGGGCGACGATGTCGCTGCGGCCGAGCGAGCGGGCGGAGGTGCGGCGCAGCCGCTACAAGGTGGCGGTGGACGCGGAGGAGGGCCGCCGCCGGCGCGAGGACAACATGGTGGAGATCCGCAAGAGCCGTCGCGAGGAGAGCCTTCTGAAGAAGCGCCGCGACGGGCTACAGCCCTCCGCCGCCGCGCCGCAGATTGCCCACTCCTCTGCGCTCCAGCAGAAGGTCTGCATCTCTCTCGTTCCTCCCCGATCTGATCGGTTTGCTAGGGTTTGTGGTTGGGGAGTCTCGATCTGACGGTTTCGGATCTGTTTGCCTATCTCTGCGCGTGTGCAGTTGGAGGGTTTGCCGGCGATGGTGCAGGCGGTGCTCTCGGATGACAGCGCCGTGCAGCTGGAGGCCACCACGCAGTTCCGGAAGCTGCTATCCATCGGTGAGATTTGATTTTTTTTATGAGTTGTTGACGCTTGTGGAGAATGTTTATTGCGCTATGTGGAGTTTGGGGGGGGGGGGGGGGTGAGATTTGGGGGTAATTGCGGACTAATAACTGTGAGGGTTTGCCCAGCTCTAGATTTGTTCGCCGTGAATTGTGACAAGTTTGTTAGTTTTCCTGTGGATTGGGTGATGGCAAAATCAATTGCTTCCCCTTGTTTCTTTGAGATTTGTTATTCACTGAATATGCTAATTTCATCTATTTTCTGGAACCCTCCTGGCAACTTAGGGATTCAGGAAATTTCGAGAAAAAAAATCGTTATTGCTCCCAGAGTTTTCTATTTTACAAATTGCATGGCTGTTTTTTTTTCTGAACTCTCTGCTGAGCTTATTTGGCAACTGTTTGTCGATCCATGAAATATTTGTTTCAATAATTATAGTTCCGTGAAATACATGTTTCAATAATTTAGGAGAGGATTTATGCTTTTTAGTTCATACACGTTTTTTTGTTCTTTTTTTAACTTTCCAAGAGAACAACTTCGATTCACTTCATGGATTTTTAGACAAAGTCTAACACGATCTGGTTGAAAACATGATTACATCTATGTGAAAATTGTGAAGGGGTCACTAACTGATGAGTTGCTTAAATGTTTGTAGAGCGGAGTCCTCCAATTGAGGAGGTGATCAACACAGGGGTGGTGCCTCGCTTCATTGAGTTCCTCACACGGGAGGACTATCCCCAACTCCAGGTGTGAGAACAATCTCAGTGATCCAAGCACATTGGTTTGATTTTACTTCTAGTTTTAATCAGTCACAAATTTGTGAAGATTTACCTATTCATTGGGATTTTTTGGGTGCAGTTTGAGGCTGCATGGGCACTCACTAACATTGCATCAGGCACCTCAGAGAACACCAAAGTTGTGGTTGAGTACGGTGCTGTGCCGATCTTTGTCAAGCTCCTCAGCTCTCCCAGTGAGGATGTTCGCGAGCAGGCATGATATCAATTTACAGAAGAATTTTCTTTTCTTTGAGAGACTTGTACTGCACTGCATGATATTTAGGTTGGTATGTTTCTTATTTGCTTTGCAGGCTGTATGGGCTCTGGGCAATGTCGCTGGTGACTCTCCAAAGTGCCGTGACCTGGTGCTTGGGAACGGTGGGTTATACCCGTTGTTACAGCAGCTCAATGAGCATGCCAAGCTATCGATGCTTAGGAACGCCACATGGACACTCTCCAACTTCTGCCGTGGGAAGCCACAGCCGAACTTCGAGCAGGTTTGATTCTGGGCTGGTGTCTCATTTGTCATACTGAATATAAATGTTGATTCTTAGGATGATTTGGTTGATTTATGTGTTTGAGCAGGTCAAACCAGCGCTCTCAGCGCTGCAGCGCCTCATCCATTCACAGGATGAGGAGGTTCTGACTGATGCTTGCTGGGCTCTCTCGTACTTGTCTGATGGAACTAATGACAAGATCCAAGCTGTCATTGAATCTGGTGTGTTCCCACGGCTTGTGGAGCTTCTCATGTAAGTTTATTTTTTTGTTGATATTTTCCCTTTAGCTACCAAGGACCCTTGATATTTTACCCTTTTGTTGATATTCAATTTAGGCATCCTTCGGCATCAGTGCTCATTCCAGCTCTGCGCACGGTGGGCAACATCGTCACTGGGGATGATATGCAGACTCAGGTAAACTCAGTTGGCGAGTTCAATTTCTTTTTGACCATGTCATTTATTTGTTTGTTGTTTTACTCCCCCCGTTCTTTTTTACTTGATGTTTTTTTGACTTTTCATGGTCTTCAAGATGCGGCTTTGATCGCTACTTTTTATGACTTTACACTAAGATATACTAATAAAATTATAATATTATGAAAATATTTTTAACGACAAATCTAATGGTCTAATTTTTATATGGCCAATCTAGATAGTTTTAAATCTATTGGCCATCAAACTTTAAAAAGTTTGACGGCACGGATTCTTGAAAGTCCTAAGTAAAAAAGAACAGAGGGAGTATTATTTATATGTCTTGGTATTACTTTAAATGAATATGAAAGCTGTAATTCCTGGTTGTTGCAATGATTAAAGAGCAGTACTATCTTCGAAAATTTAACTCTGCATCTGTGTGCTTGATAAGACACCTTGCTTCGTTTGCTTTGGACGATGATAAATATATCGCTACAGTACTGTTCTGTAATGTCTAGTTATGATGACGCTTCTCACCTTGCTTTGTTTGCTTTGGATGATGACAAATATATAGCTGCAGTACTGTTCTATAATGTCTAGTTATGAGGCAGCTTCTCTAGTCCTGCTTGTATTGTAGATAATCCATCAATATTTTGAATGGCAATGTTATTTCATGAGAATGTTATAATTTTTAAAATGTGTTTTCTAGGGGAGCATGTCCTTTAAAGGTCATTGTTTTTCCTTCTTTCCTCTTCAGTTTTATACTAAATAATTAGGTGTTGGGGTTATAGCTCATTTATTAGCTTGGCCGTGCCTATCTTTCATAATTTCTTCGACTCGGGAAACCTTTTTTTCCTTATGTCTTTTACCTGTTGTGTATAATCAACCCAACTGTCAATCTGGAATATTATCCATCTAGATAAATGCAGCAAGAATTTGTAGGCTTTGAGTATTTATTATTAGGTTCAACTGCTTCCACTATGTTGGCAAGGTTCTGTTGCATTTGAATATGTTGTCGGACCAAGGCTTTAGAGTAGTGTCTTTGACGTAATATCAAACCTTAGATGGTTTTGGTTGTCATTTTAGAAAATTCATTCCAAAAGAATATCTGAGTTATCGCAGAGGACTCGATTACCAGTGATCTATGGTTGAGTGTCTCCATGAAG
Source organism: Dendrocalamus sinicus (assembly GCA_036346575.1). Lineage (NCBI taxonomy): Eukaryota > Viridiplantae > Streptophyta > Magnoliopsida > Poales > Poaceae > Dendrocalamus > Dendrocalamus sinicus. The sequence goes on along the minus strand of CM070653.1, from coordinate 3,445,126 downwards.
TGCACACGTTTGTCTCACTTTGATGAATGCTACATGCATTTAGTATAAAGATAGTTATGAAGTGTTGTATTGGCAATTGACTGTCATTTGAATCAATAGCTGTTTTCATGGGATTAATTAAATTAGGTTCACAGTATCATATAACTGATTGTGTTGGGAGGTAGGCCTTGAGGATGAGAAATTCTGGATTTGATTTTTAAGATTAACCTGACATCTTTTATGTTATGATTAATATTTCTCCCTTGCTGCAGTGTGTCATCGATCATCAAGCGCTTCCCTGTCTCTTGAACCTCTTGACTACCAATCACAAGAAAAGCATCAAGAAAGAAGCATGCTGGACTATCTCAAACATCACAGCTGGTAACAGGGAACAGATTCAGGTTGGTGTGCTTGGAAGTTAGAATTAGCATATTGATATTCTCTAGAAAGAAAAGCCACAAGCAAGTTAGAATTAGCACATTGATATTTTCTAGAAACAAAAGGAACAAGCATATTGCCTAGCATAAGTTTCACAATCCCGTGCATAATGGAACCTTGTTTTCAGAAGCCATCTTATTCTTTTCAGCATATCAATGTTGTCATGCAGCAACATTAGTTTAACTGCATTGGGTTAAGTGATGGGAGCATATAGCCCTTGTAATGTTTATGTTGTTTCCTTTGTGGAGATAAGATCCACCCTGCTAAAATATTGTTGTTTGTCTGCAGGCTGTGATCAATGCGAACATAATCGGGCCTCTTGTGCAGCTTCTTCAAACTGCTGAATTTGACATCAAGAAAGAGGCAGCTTGGGCTATTTCAAATGCCACTTCTGGTGGAACACATGATCAGATTAAGTATGGGAACTTTTATTTTGGCTTCTTTTTGTGCTTTGTTATTAGTGGTACGCATTTTCATTTTATTTTCTGACAACCTTGGCAACTGAATGAAATGTTGAGCAGGTACCTTGTTGCCCAGGGTTGCATCAAACCACTCTGTGATCTGCTCGTTTGCCCAGATCCCAGAATTGTAACAGTTTGCTTGGAAGGTCTTGAGAACATCTTGAAGGTTGGGGAGGCGGAAAAGAACCTTGGAGCAGGAGATGTCAACACCTATGCACAGATGATTGATGATGCTGAGGGACTGGACAAGATTGAGAACCTTCAGAGCCATGACAACACGGAGATATACGAGAAGGCGGTTAAGATGCTTGAGTCCTACTGGTTGGAGGAGGAAGATGATGCCATGCCCTCTGGTGACAACCCTCAGAATGGCTTCAACTTTGGAAACCAGCAGACCTCTGTTCCATCCGGTGGATTCAACTTCGGCTGAAGGTACGCCCTCTGTAGCAGTTAAATTGGATTGCATACGTTCCATACGATCGGTTGTGGAGATGTTGTTTTCTGATTTTATGTTGTTCATGCAGATACCCATTTGGAATGGTGTGCCGCCATGCCTTAGGTACTTGCTTGGGGCTAGTCAGAGTTGGGGCGTCTTGTTGTTCGAGTCATGGTTGGGTCCCGTTGGTCTGGTCTCAGGCAGTCGTCATGTCAGTCCCAGTAAGCAGGGTCAGTCCTTGGGCTGCATCGCCAGTGGTGCAGCTTGGTCAATGGTCAGTCTTCAAGGTCAGCCGGTCGGATCATTTGGGTTCTTCTGCTTCACCCTATGGTGGGAGCATGGGGAGAGGGCGTCCAGGGCGCATGTGTTGTCGGCAGACAATCACCAGTCGGGTTTTGCCTCCTATATAGCATGAATGAATTATATTATTACCTAAAAAGAACCTTAAAAAATTATGGTATTCATGGTTTCATGGTTGTGTCAGTTTTTGTCAAAGCGTCTCTGTGCTGTATTAACCTGTCGCACGGGTACAAACATCAATAGCAACTGGGTTTTGGGAGTCCGATGCTCGTCTATCCATTGGTTTATTGTATGCTTGGCAGGTTTGTCGCGTCAAAGTTTGTTGTTTGTGTACTTGCCGTTGTTTGGAGATTGTTTCACGAGGTCACGTATGTCTAGAAAAACTAGTCGTATTGCCCTACTTTGAGGAGTTTCTGGTTCGAGTAATCGGTAGTATTTATGGGAGAGAAAAAAAAAGTTGGTTCCTAGTTTTACCGTGGAACCCGGATTATCGTTGTATGATTACGTTATGAACCATACGGTGTAGCACGTGAAAGAAAAAAAAAAGGAAGAGAAAGCTGCTATATATATTCCCTCTGCATGTTCCATCGTTTCGCGGTCAATATTCCTGTTTGGTTTGTCTTTATGCAGTGCGGTGTTGAAACGTTTTGGATGATCTTTCGGGGAAAGATTCCTCCGAATCAAAAGTAGTTGTGATCTGATTCTGACTGGGTGTGCCTGTGCCTCCCTCCCTGTATTGTGTTATCTGATTAATGCGTCTCATCTCTATCCAATCGTCACAGTAGCAGCAGCAAGGTTTCGATGATTGGCGACCATGTGGGCGGCTGGCGGTTGGAGCCGTGTATTGAAATCGCTTTGTTGTCGTCTTTACGTTACGACCGGAGCTGCTCAGCAAGCAAACGCGTCTTCTTTCTTCTCTCTCGTAGGAGCTTGGAAGGTGGCGGCGTGGACCCTTGCCTCTTGGTTACTTGGGGTTTTTAGACAGTTTATGAGGTAGAGTACGGAGTAGGAAAAATTTATAAATGAAATTGATTCAGTGTATACTACAATCAATTTATAAATTTTATCTTTAAAAGATACTTTATTTAAAAACTAGTTATTAACAAAAAAACTAAAAAACAATTTTTTAAAAGCTGAAAGGAAGAGAGCCTTCAAATAGTCATGCTCTTACGTTGCGACGTGAACGCCCTGGTTCATGGTTACGGTTATCCTCTTTGCTCTCCCTCCTTTGGCAACTCACATAGTTCGATTCAAGGAGAAAATTCTAGGCCTGAGCAAGCTCAAGACTGCTATTGCACATGTTTGGTTTGGATATTCCAGTTGCGACAGCTTGGGAAGATCACTTTTGCATCACTGGGCCTGCTTCGAGTTTCCTTTGTAGTTTTGGTGAGCAATGATAGCCTTAGGGCCAGGTTGTCTCTCAAACAGATGCTTTCAACTAAATGTTGTATGCATTCTAAAAGTACAAAAAAAAAGTGCTTTTCAAAATCCACGAAATGCCAAACGGAGCCGTAGGCTATGACAGTTGCAACTTGGAATAGAGGGTTTTGTGTGGATTTTGCAAAGCTCATGAGAATTCCTACTCTCTACGACGTAGGCTAACAAAATTCTATCACATGAGGCAAGGCCACTTATGTTGAGCCGAACAAGGCTCCGTTTTAGAACATGGGGATGTCCTTGGTTCAAACCAATGGCCATACTGTGATCACTATAGTTTTCTTCTTGTTATATTTTGGACTGTGAAGTAATAATTGTACAGTCGGAAAAACTTTGAACTGTCCCAGACGAGAGAAGTGACGATACAGGCCGGCAAAACAACGCCGCAGTGGAGAGACGCACCGGCAAATCCTAGTGCTCTCCTTTCCACAGCAGCAATGAAACGACCTGCTGAAGTTGACTAAAGCTTTGATTAAATAGAAAAGGATAAACTAAACTCTCCAGGGAATCTCATGCTGGGACAATTATAGGGAGGCCTGCTCGGCTGTGTGCTCTGCTTTTGTCCCATCTTTCCATTGCCTGTTTCCTTTGTTTTGTTCTAGTACTATTATTATTGTTTGTTTCCCCTTAAAGGTCGGTGCCCAGCCTAACCACCAAATTAAACTTGAATTATAAGGCCTTTATTAAGCCTTTTGCTCTGGGGTTGATGGATGGATGCCTTGTTGTTCCATGGAGGGTGCCCATAAAGGAAGGGGCAAAAGGATTAGATGGGAAGAAGAAACATCCATTGTTTCTTTCCTCCCTTCTTTCCTCTTCCATCTGGGTTGATCTTTGCTACCTTCTTCTAGTAACGTTTACAGTGTGATGGTATATGATTGGTAGTATCATATTGCTTTCTTACATGTAGTATCATATTGCTTTCCATTGTAAGAATACATCCTATATACAGATAATCATGTAAGAGCAACAATATTCCCTTATAAAAAAAGTGTACAGCTTGAATCTCAGGGTGCAGATCAGGGATAGGGTAGAACACGAGTGTGTTAGTTACTGTGGATCCACGCCGCCTTCCTCTGTAGTTTTCTAGATATTGTTAGTACTTTGGCTCGCTTTCAATTAAAAATAGTACTGACCTTGCAGTTGACATGGTTTTAAACTTTAAACACCCTTCCTTTCTCCTTTCCTTGATGTTTTTTTTGAGAGAAACTCCTTTCGTTAGTGTAAAGAAGCCATCCTTTTATTCAGCTGTTCCTGTCTCCAAACTCATATATCCTGGCTGGATCTCTTTTCTCTTGCCTGCCTGCCCTAATTCTCTCCCTCTCTTCTGCTCCCTGTTTAACACCTTTTTCTCGTTTCTTTAATTTAGCTTGTCCTTCACACATCTTTAGTCTAGTTTGAGCTGGTCTTCACTTATTAATAATCTTTTTCATTTGTGTGTGTGTACAGAGGCGTAGGTTATGCATATGTATTCATGTGCAAAGCAGTTATGTGGAATACGCCATTTTCTTTTCCTTTTCTTTCCTTTTTGTTTTCCTTTTCCGTGGAAGCGTGCAAATCCAAATGATTTGCTAAGCTGATATGTGTTTCTTTTCGTGTTGTAATACATGTGTTTTTGTAGACGAAAGATGTGCGGACAAGGAGGGTAGATTTGATGATGTGTGAGTATCAACATGGAGGCTTTCTCATCTCAAAATCATAACCAATTTTGGCCATAATCCACCAGACATACTAATGTATACTCAAAACTTGTCTGCTACTCCACTTCCTTAAACTAACCATGGTCACTCAAACTTTGCTTCCATTCGCCAAAGTCAAGTGATGGAGAGAGTTGATGAAATGGACGAAACGTAAGTAACACCATGAAGCAGGTCTAATATCGTCACTTAATCATTCATGCCACTCGGACCACTGGACTTGTCTTAATTATGCCAGCTCACATCAAACTCACGATTGGATACAACGACACACCTGTTAAGCCTTAACTATGATAAATAGTTGCACCGAAGGGTGCGAGAATACCATGCTTGGAAACATTGGCAAAACTATATTCTAGTTACTTTTTTAGATGCACATTACTAACCAAAAAAAAAACACACATTAATAGCAGCATATAGCAGACAGAGCCTTAGCCTACTTTGCCCCCCTGGCCGCTTGTTTCAGGGAGAATAGGCTATGGATGGATTCTTTTGGGCTTTATATTTATGTTTTTTAGCTTTTGCTACAGTTCAAATGATGCATCTTTTCAAAAAGACTCTATAAGTCGATTATAGTAGACACTGTGCTGATTTTAGCTATACCGGCCAAAATTGCATGTGACTATCTTTCTCTTCTTACTTTCTCTCGCGAACAATCAGAACTCAAAAGCCATAAGTCACAACACAAAAGAATCCACCATTGCCACCGGTTTGGTTTTGCAGTAGCTTGGACCGTTGCCACAGTGCTTAAGTAGCGCAGTAGGATAGGGGTAGCACGGAACGTAGCGGTGGGAGTTCGGAGTGCGGCAGGTAGTGGGACTAATACGGGGTCGTCCGATTTTCTCGACGTAGGATGATATACTCATGTAATCAAGACTCAACAAGCGCACATAAAACAGTAAGGTTAGCACACTAATCAAGTAAATCACATGTTTATGAATTGTAACTCAAATCTCTGTACTGCGTCTCGGTCTCCTGTTCATTCCTGCAAATGCAATGTGATGCCATGCCATGCATCTCCATGCAGCTTATACCAGTATAGTGGAGTGATTTCACCCGTCGGTGGAACCCCTCTACCTCCATCCTATGGAGGTGTCTACCAAAGCAGATATTTTTTTCTCCATTCCTGGAAGTGCCTGCAGGGCTTGATCTTCCCATCGTCATGGGAGGCCTACTAGAGTAGGTCCTTCGGATGAGTGCAACGCATGATGCAATATTCTTCAAATGTTGATAGTCAGTTATAAGCATCATCTCAGAATATATTGTAAAACATGGTATAGGATAATAAACACAATCCTGCATCACAAACCACTATTTCATCATGCACTTGCCTGGTTATTCCTGTGGACGATACGTAAAGGATGCCTAACCAAGACCTTCACTTGTAAGCATCACTTGAGCTCTCAACACACATTGCAATTTACACAAGCATGCAAACAGCATCAGTTCTATGCGTATAGACAACTGACAATGTTCGTACGCGCAAACCCGATACCAATAATCTCTCTCTCACCGAACACCTTTCCGATGCCCCGGTGCCCAAACGATCATAATTTAAGGATCACACTATCTATACTTACGAATAAACCCTATTCGTATGTGCTTAACCTTTTTTCTTTTGTTCTTTTCTTTTCTCTCTTTTTATTTTCTTTTTTCTCTCCTCTTCTTCTTTTCTTTTCTTTTTTCCTTCTCTTTTCTTTCTTTTCCTCCCTCTTTCTTTTCTTACCCGGCCGACTCTCTCATTTTTTCCTTTTCTCTTCTTTTTCTCCTGGCTCCTCCTCTCCTTTCGCCCGATCTGGATCTCCCCCTGGCGCCATGCCTTTGGTTCCCGACGTCACGCTGCCCCGGGCTCCTCCTCGGGCCATGGTGCCCCCATTGCCGGTTCCACGCTGCGCCTCCTCCCCTCGGCTCAACTTTAGGCCGTGGTACCATCGCTCTCGTGTCACCTATCAGCTTTCCTGCTGCAGCTCGTGGGCTTAACCCCTACTGTCGCCCTGGTTCCGATCGCTGCCGGTTCCTCTCTATGCCGACTTCTCCGACCCCTCGCTGACTCCGACTCTATGCGCCATTACCGATAACCCTAAGTTGGCCCTATGTTGGGGCTATTACCCGTCGGCTCTGATCTGTCTCCTCATCCTCCCCCTTTGCTCCTATTCTCTTCTATTTCTCTACCGTTGGCTAGTACTCTATGTGATGGTGCTCTAGTGATGCTATGCCATCCAGTTGCTTACATGTTGTCTATGGCTGATGCATAATTTACTTGTGAGAATTGGATGCTATGGCTGAGAATAGATGGGGCTACCTTTGTCGGTGGATTGTCGGGTTGCTTTAGGAGATGATGGAGGCTTGGTCTCAGCGATCGCTTCCTTGGTCGGCTGCATACCGACTGGGCTGTGGCCAGCCTCCTCCTATGACAGGTTTGCGGCTTGCCTCCTAGCTCCTGTCGACTCGTCTTGATTTTGGTCTTGTGGTGGCCAACAGTTTGTGGCTGTGGAGTTCTTGGATATGGACTTGAATGGGGAAGGAGAAGATGCTTAGGCTTGCTGGTGTCATGGACTTTCTTCTCCCTTCTCTTCTAGTCGTCTAGTTTTAGGGCTCTGCTTTGCCGTGTCTTCTCGATTGCCTTGTTGTCCCCTTTGGAGCTGTGGCGTCCAGAAGTGTTGTGCTGTCTTATACTGTGGCCGTGTGGACTGCATGTGGGTATTTGGGATTGTTGGCTGGTTACTGTGGTCTTGGTAATCAAATGGGGTTTTGCTTCTCTTGCTTGCCTTGCTGGCTTTGGTCTTTATCACCATGTTGTGCCGTGCTTCCTCTTCTCTTCCATTCGGCTATTTTACTGGCTCTTTTTTCCATATTCACAGGAGCCTTGATGAATCGTAGTGATTCTCCAATACCAGTGCAAGAGATGAACACTCTTTAAATTGCCAAAACACACTCGCATCGATTTCACCGACCACGAAGCGAAGATCTATCGTACACCTAATTCCTAATGGAAAGGTTGAACGATCTTGACTAGCAAAACTCTCCCAAATCTCCCATGTATGATTTGGCCATCAACAGAAACAAGCAATTTGATTTCAATCCATTATTTTGATAAAAGGTGGTCTAGCCCTTAAGAGAAGGGTGGCAACTGCCTTTAGGGGTGCGCACCCCCTGCGCACACACTTGGGCCCCACGCCCCCCACACATGGGCCTAGGGTTCCTTCACACGCACACACACGACCTAAGGCCTTCTTGGCTTAATTGGCCCAATCTTTTTACATATTGGCTGAGTTCACGAAATGGAAAACATGAGTTCACAAAAGTATAAATATTTGCATTTATCTCATTTTGAGCTATGGGCTAACCGCATAAGAATTGGACTTGCATTTCGGTTAAAAAAACAAAAGCTCTAACTAAAAGCCGTTAACTTCAGCGCAAAACACCCCTTGAGCTAAGAGTATGTACAATTGTATAGATAGCGGTAGTCTGTAATACACACCTATATTATCTATAGATAAGACTAGAGACAACACATACAATGAGTTGTCTTTATAGTTGTCTGTAATATAATGTGCTATCTATATAACTGTCTATACAAGGGTATAAACAATAAAAAAACTATCTATAAGACCGTCTGTTAAATAGTAGAGATCATCTTTCTCTCTCCTTCACATCTTCTAAAATCCTATATAACATATATTTATAGACTACTAACATATATCATTGAACACACCCTTAGACCTTTACAAGATAAGGGAGGGCAGGGCCGGCCCCTCCGGCGTTCCTATCTCTGGAGCTCTCATCTCTTATGCGTTCGTTGCTGCCTGTGCCTGCCTGCCTTCCACACTCGTGCCGCTGGAGGACTCGCTGGCTTCCCTCCCTCCCTCACTCTTTCCCCAACCCTCCCTACTCGTCTGCTGGTCTCTTCCCTCCACCACTACTCCCTCTCCTCCCACACATACGCTAGTTGAAGAAACAGAGCAAACTAGCACGACACCATCAGCTCCGATCAAGATCAAGATCAACCCGGGCTCCACTTACGACGAGACTATCCTGCGCCGCCCATGGATTCGTCTGATCAGAAGGTTCTCTCTCTCTCTCTCTGTGTGTGTGTGTGTGTGTGTGTGTGAAAAAAGGGAGATTTTTACGCTGTGTTTGGGTCTCTGACTCTTGTTTCCTCAGGTGATTGGGATCGCGGTGGTGGAGGAAGGGAGGAGGTGCTGCGTCGAATGCCGCACCACCACCACGCCCATGTGGCGCAGCGGGCCGACGGGGCCGAGGGTGAGTCCTCTTCATGCCTCCTCTGTTTTTTCCTCCCGTGTTGTGGAGGCGGTGATCAGAGATGTTGATTATGATCTGATAATCACAGTTCTTGCAGTTCCTTGTTAGTTACCCTTTTACTGTAGCTATACGCACACACCGTCTTCTTGATATGTTGTTCAACTGTTCATACAGCGATCATGTAAGGAATTAACGTTTCTTGGCGCGACACAAAGGGGTTAATTTGGATGTAGGAGAGAGAATATATGGTGATGATTGTTCTAATCATAGTTTGGATAGCCGCCCCATGGAAAATTTCAGAATGTCTATTCGGTTTGATCCCATTTGGAGGTTAGGTGAGCTGTTCCTTGCAACAGTACTAACCTCCAATCCCAATTCCCAAGTGTGAACTATTAAAAAAGGGGCAACTTTCTTTGGTTTCATCGTAATTCCTAATCTCAATATTTTGTATTGTGTGTGTCAAATTCTTTTAAGGGTATCCTCATCACCGCAACAATTTTTCCTTCTGGTAACAGCATCAGGCAATCAAACAGCAAAACAATTTGGAAAAGTGGGGAAAATAATTTTGAATCAATGTGGAATTACTAATGCTATTATGATCCTAGTCTGACAAAATTTGGGTGAGCATTGAACGATTTTTAATTTGATCGCAGTCGCTTTGCAATGCGTGCGGGATCCGGTACAGGAAGAAGAGAAGGCAAGAGCTAGGTCTAGACAACAAGCAGCAGCAGCAGCAACATCAACAAGAAGATGATCACAGTGACGCAACAAGTGCAGTAAAAGACAGCAGCAGCAGCAGCAAAAGTAGCAACCTCCAAGTGGTGAAGAAAAGGAGGGTCCTAATGGGAGTGGAGGAGGCTGCATTCTTGCTCATGGCCTTGTCCTCCTCATCTACACCCACACTACTACATGGCTAAGAACCCACACCATTGGTGCACAATTGTACATACATGATGCAACACAACACAAACAGACCACCCAATGACTTCAAACCAATCATGTAACTTTCTTGGATTATCAGGATGAGATAGGAGGGGGAAGGTCTCTTTCAGGATGATGTTGATGTGAGGGGGCCGGATTTGGTATTTGGATCCATCCAAGCCATAGATCTCTGATTGTGTCGTGTCGTGTTCGAATCCGAAAGGGATGGTGTCCTGGGGAAATGTTTGCCCTAGAAGGGAAGAAGCTGGTCCTTGTCTGTCTTCGATCATGGTAGGCTCCTTGTGATTAGTAGGTTCTCATTCTACTCATTCTCTTTGGCTCCCCCTTTTCTGTTTATTTCCTTGTACGTGTTTTGTTTCCCTTTTTAATTAAGAAGGATGGGTGATCAAAAGCAAGCATCGCCCTTCTTCATGTGTAATAAGGATCAAGTGAATAAAAATGATTTATTTTCTCCATTTCAGTCAGTGCAACAGGTCAGTAAATTTGCTGCTTTTACCTCTGTTGAGATGACAGAAAGCTCTTTCAGTGCCTCCTGCTTACGTTTCTTGTGCAAGTGGCAATCCGAGTTCTGACGATGGAAAACGAAAGCTATTGTTCAACACCCAGAATTATATACTACAAAATTCCAAATTTTATTTGTGATATTCAACATTCTTGCATATGCAAATACAACGCAAACAGTATATACGAAATAGGAAGATATAAGCAAAGCAACCTCTATGAAATTACCATGTGTTTGGTTGCAAGAACGGGATGAGATGAACCCGTTTTTGTAGTTGTTTGGATGAGAGACAAGCAGAATCAAGAACATCCCACTAGGAATATTCCTTGTAGATCCAGGATCAGGCAATCCTCTTTTTTTTCATGGGACAGAGTCATCCCACATGGGATAGAGTCATCCCACCTCTTTGTTTTTTTAAGTACTGTTTTGTTTAAATTTTTTTATAAAAAAACTCAAAGGCTTATGTGTAGAAACATATCAATAATAGCCTTCAATTTTTTTTAAAAAAAAACTCAAATGCCACATATGTCCCACTTTCATCCTTCCATCCAAACAAAGGATGTGATCATTCCATCCCACTTTATCCTTCCAACCAAACAAAAAACAGGGATGACTCTGTCCCCCCAACCAAACAAAAAATGGGATCATCCCATCCCAAAACCAGGGACACGACCATCCCATCCCACCTTGTCCCTAAACCAAACACAAACTTGCAAATGATAAAAGTGATCACGTTTGCTATTGATTAGAGAAGCTCAGCATATACACAGAATTCGACAAAAGAAATTATCAATCCACTATAACTTTATTCAGCCCTAGTGCAACCGATGTTGGTTTAGGCTATTGCTGCCTCTCAACCATTTATGACAGTCTGCCTTTTGCATACATCATGGTCAAAACTACAATTGTCTATTCGCCACCCAAAAAGAAAAGCTATTCCAGGTCACAAAACAAACATAGCAATAATCTATGGTTTTGGGAGGTTCAAAATATCCTGATGCGTGACATAGTTTCTCTGAACAACATATGAAGAGGTTGTGATTTATCCATAAAAACTCTCATTCCATCTGGCCAGCCAGTTCAGCTTCCTCATCACCATCGAGCTCCTGTTCTACTCCTTTCACCTGCCAAAGAAGCGTGAAACATTAAAATTAGCTAGGCCTGCCAGCGAGGATACATGGATAGAAGATGGACAAGTACTCCTTAAGCAAGCTGAGCATAGAAACCAATAGCAATTGTAACAGCTTTCCTGATTACTACCAAATAACCAGTATTCTAGTTGTCAAATGGAACAACTTTTTTAGCTGAGCTACAAGCAATAGGTGGTGTTCGCAGAAACAGAAAATAAAGCACTGAGTGTTACCTCAGGTACATAATGCATGAGCATGTTTTCTATCCCAGACTTCAGCGTGACTGATGAACTTGGACAGCCGCTGCAGGCACCTTGCATTTTTAGCTTAACTATCCCTGTTTCTCTGTAAGGGCAGCATCATAATGAGACTATGCAGCCGAAATTCTTAAGATCAGTACAGTACATGAGCATGTGAGAGAGAGAGAGAGACTAACTGGTCAAATCCTCTGTATTCAATGTCACCACCATCATCTTGAACAGCTGGTCTAATGCGAGTCTCCAACAATTCTTTTATCATAGCAACTATTTCTGAATCATCCTGTGACAGAGAGGGGAAAACTGCAAGATTCAGAATATCAAGCAGACAACATGGCATATACAATTTTTGAAAAATTCCAGGTAAAAAAAAATGGTGACAGTGCTACCTAACTTCTTGGTACACTCAAATAATTTACAGTACCAACATTCTGGATTTAGGTAGCAGTATAGCTTTATTATTTGATTAGCATTATCCAGAGGCATTGTAGTGGAATGTGCACACTGAGGCAGATATCTCTATGGTATCATCACAATGCCCCCAGGTGGAAGCAGTAAATAATACTTCACATCTCCAATGAACACATTCAAATTGAATCAGTCAAGCAAATTTTCCCCAAGCACCAAGTCAAATGGTGATCAGAATTCCATTTTAATCCTCTTCTAAGCTACCTTTCATTACTGCTGCATATAACTTATATAAGATTTGCATATACATGTTACATGTGCCTATCATATTTTCAGATGTTCATCATATATTATATTAATGGATTACCTAAAACAAATATCATTTGTACTTTACATACTGCACTGATAGATCACCACTTTACCATAAGCAATAGGACTAAAACAGCCAAAAAATTATGCCAATGAGTATTCTTTTTCTAAAACTGTAGATAGTTTTCAGAGTCTATATGATATTAAAAATGACCATGCAGAATGCTAAAGCCAGAAAAGACAAGACAAAAAATAATGTAGAAAGGAGTCTGCACAAAAGTTTATTGAGATACGTCATGAATTGCTGTGTCCATAGAGGCTGCAGTATTTGAGTCCAGAAAAAGTGGATGCCCAGATGAGTAGAAGTCCATTATTGCAGCAAAAATCTCAGGCTTAAGATAATCCCAAGAAGTTTCTTCTGATTTTGTTACAGTTACAAAATCAGATCCAAAGAATACTCTGGTAACTCCTGCATAGAAATTGTAACTAGTCAACATTATGTTAAAATTTAACATTTCATTGAAAGAAAAAAAAGGAACACTTGGGGCCAATTTGAGGTTGTTGTTGTGTGGAATATTTACTGTTACAGGAATCTTTACCAAGTCTAGTAAGGTTTTGCTGTTTTGGATACAAACATATGCTTTAAGTAGTTAATATCCAAAAGTAGTAAAACAAAACAGTGGATGATAAGCCACCGCAGTGCCAAACTAAGCCTTAAGCATTTGCATTGGTGTGTTATTTGTAAGAAGCCAATCTTCCTTGTTGAACAATGACAATGTTGCAGGACCGCAGCATGGGTGAGGCATTTGCAAGACTTAAGAACCAGCAGCTCCAGATGTCTTCCCTTACAGAATTTAAGATAAGATTAGGATTCTTGCTTTTGGAAGGGCTTTCTTTTGCCCTATGGACCATTCCACCTATATGCTCTTTCACATAGTATTGTTTTCCGCCTTTTCATCCTTCACCCAGCTCAATGCCCACATCGAATCATCATGCCCTTTGTGCAATTACGTGGACATGGATCCTGCCACTTATTTATTGTATTCAGGTTATCCAACTTTCCCTTCGTGTCCAAATGTTTGGTTGGGTCTCCAAGAAACTATAGTGCTTACTTGGTTGCTAAAATTTTTTCATCAAGGATTTTGATGATGCATGTTAGTGCATAGCTCTTTATAAGCCACCTTTCCAGTTACAGTTCAGAATAGTTCCCTTCAGAACTAAAATGGGTTTTAATAACAAAAGATCAACAAGACAAACTAAAGAGGGCAAAAAGGCACTGATTAAACGGAAGGAAAACCTTATAGTTAAACATTGATTCATGGAACAAAATTGTTTATACCAAAACATGGAAGGTGAAGTAGCTCATTGCTGTAAACTGGCTGTTCTTCAAAAACTCAATACATGGCAACAAGTGGCTCATTGCCAGTTAAGAGTGGTAAAAAATCGTATGAACAAGAGTACTGGAGGATCAACTAATCAAATACCTAGATTGAAATAATCAAACATAAAGGAACGTGAGAAGGGAAAAAAAACTGACACCAACATATGACTAGGGGAACAGGCATGATGTACCATCAATCGCGAACAGCACCTTCGCCAAAGGAGATGTCATCGTGGTACGAGCATTAGGGAAATCAGAGCTTCCAACTTCCATAACCGGCTTTCCAGGATAGAACATCAGTGACTGCGGGTTGGGAGTCGCCTGCGTCTGGATGAACATGGTCCTCTTCTGCCCTGCCCATGGCACCATTTTTGCCAACAAGAAACTTGAGCACATGAGCCAGGCAGCAACAACAAAATATTCGCACACAAATGGGTTCATCGCAAGAATAAGATCGTTTAAATGGAGTCTATTTCATCTCAAATGCAGAGTACAATTATGCACAATAGTAATTCCACAACCATAGTGATCTCCACCGCGATTGATCATTGAACGAAACAGACGGATACATAGTGGTGAGCCATACGGACGCATTGCTACTCAGATCAAGAAACCCACCTCGGGCTCTAAACTAATTCGCTAACCCCGACCACAAAAATCCCATCTTTACGCATCCAACCGCCCCGACCCGAACGCCATGTTTAACCTCCAAGAAAAGAAAGTGGTGAAATCTAACCTCCGAGCCGATCCCATGGGGAAGGAGCAGGGTTCTTGCGCGCCGGGCGCGCGAGAGGCGGCGACTTGAGGCGGTCCAGGGGGCCGGACGACGTCGCCGCGGAGGAGAGGAACCGAGGCGGGGCTCGCCGCCACGGCTGCGGCGGCGCAGGAAGCCGCCTCTGGAGGAGCTGGGACGCGAGCGCCAGGACCCTCCTCCTCACCATGGCCATTGGCTGCTACCACCTCCTCTGCTTGCGTTGCGCTCCTCTTCTTCCTCTAGTCCTCTCTAGGTCGGCTCTAATGGCCGGGCCCGAGCAAACTCGGGCCTTATTGGGCCATGCTTGAGGCTACCAGCCCACAAAACCGTGGCCCAGATCATATGGGCTTGGGCCTGATAACCCAGCGGATAGGCTTTCCTGCCCGATTTGGAGCAAAGAAATTTTGTAGTATTTTTCCTTTTTTTTAGGAATTTACTCTAGTTCCTGTAAATTTGTAAAATTCCTGTACATACGTTGTATGGACAGGATACCGTTAGCGGAATAATTCTTGCATTTTCAATTAGCTAAAATTTAAGTATGTAATCTTTTTTTAGCTCCATGGTAATAATACAAGGGGAAATATGGTTTGCACCTTACATAGAACGAGTTTGGCAGAAAATGGAAAAGGCATATTTTTTTAGGGCCTGTTCTTTTCGGCTGCGACTTATGGTTTTCGGCTGAAAATTTTGAATTTTGGCTGTTTACGGTATAGATTACAGAGCGACAGATACTCACTTGCGATTTTGGCTAGTACAAATGTTAGGCTTTTAACGTATAGATCGTTTAACTTGTAGACCCCGTCTTGAGAAAATATTCCGTTTGCTTTTGACTTAAAAGAACAGACCCTTAATTACAAAATGTTTCCAATGTTTTACCAAATGATACGAATTCAACGCTGTTTCGGACACAATAATTTCATGGGATACGATTGATCTCTTGCGTGAATTTGGAAAGGTTTATGCGTTCCAAACGGCCCTAAGCAAGGTGTTTTACTCTTGCATGTAGATCGTTTTCAGTTTTCACGAGTTTTTATTACGCAAATCCTTTCCTACAATTATTTTCCCATGAACGAATAAAAGTATCCTATAATAAAAATAAACAGAAATATATAATTTTTTGTTTTCCCCATACTTTCTTGTAAACATAAATGCGTTGTCCTTGGGTTTATATATACTTGTTTAATTACACACATAAAGGATGGGAAAGCCGTAAACATCAGAATGGTGGACCAATCTGGCCTCATACGACTAATTAATCTCAATTGTAGCCTTCTCTATGTAGTAATTTTAGTTTTGGCTTCCTACTACGCTCGGGGACCGCGCCAGCAACCTTGTGTGACCGGAGAGCGCGCGAGGTGGCCTGGTGCACCCGGGGACCGTGCTATGTACACTTGCTATAGTGTTTACATACTGTAGCAAATTTTCAGAAAACATTATTTAAATTGATACTTTGTAGAAATTTTTAAATATAGAAAATGAGCTTGAAAAATAATAAACTTTTATGGAGCCTCTCCACACAATATACTTGCTTTTGTAATGTTTTCATAATTTTTACCGCTATGAATTTTTCTCAAGATTTGTATTTACTGTAGTAGTAAGTGCAATTTTCAAGAAAAATTTAGAGTGGTAAAAATTATAAAAAAAATTACACAAGCAAGTACATTAGGCTAGAAGGCTCCACAAAATTTTTTTATTATTTTTTGAGCTCATTTGCCATATTTAAAACTTTATACAAAGTGCCCATTTAAATAATTTTTCCTGAAAATTTGCTACAGTATGTAAACACTGTAGCAAATGTACCTGGTGTGGTCTCTAGGCACACCAGGCCACCTCACACACTCCCAACCAATACGAGGTTTCTTACGTGGTCCCTGAGCGTACGAAGAGGCTAAGATGTCGTTTAGTTAGGTTGAACTAAGATGGCTTATGGCTAAAATTACGTTGTAATTGGCTGAAATTGCACTGTAGCTGGTGGTGGCTTATTTAGCACAACTCAAAAAAGTTTAAAAATAGAAAAAATAGGTTACCCCATCACAGACAATGCAAATGAATACAAAAAAAAGAACCGGCAAAAAAGCTCAAAAAAGCTAAAAAGTCAGAAAAAAATAAAATTTAGAAATAGTAAAAAATAAATCAGAAATGAAAAGCTCATGTCTAAATAAACGAACCTAAAATTGAAATTACTGCATGAAAAGAGACTACAATTAATTCAAACTACAATTTGAATTAATTGGCTGCACGGAGCAGATTTGTCCACAACTCTAGCATGGGTCAAAAAGCAACGATCTCTCTCTCTCTTCTCGGTCAAGTCCAACTCCAAATGTCTTCACATCCCCGTACATTTTAAGCAGGTGCAGTGCATCCAATCTCCTTGTCACCTTCACAAGGTCAAGGATTGCCCTAATGCATCGGTTAACAAAATCAAATATATGATAATTTGTAAAGGTACCTAACATCTTTAGTGTTTACCAGTTAGGATGGGGAAGAAAAAAAAATCACTCTTATGTAAATTTTTTGTCTTCAATCATGATATGCCTAAACAAAGCAAGCCTGACACTTTTAGTATGTGTACTGGCCTATCAGCTGAACTGGTCTTTCACATACATATATTGTTGGATTTCAACACACACACACACACACACACACACACACACACACACATATATATATATATATATATATATATATATATATATATATATATATATATATATATATATATATATATATATATATATATATATATATATATATATATATATATATATATATATATATATATATATATATATATATATATATATATATATATATATATATATATGAAGACAATTGCATTGCCCTCTCTGAAAAAGAACAAATTTATGGAATTGTTTATTGCTAGTGTTAGAGCAGTAATCTTAGCTAATACTATATAACACAACATTTTTCTTCAGCTGTTGTAGTAGTAATGATTTTTTAAGAATTAGTCTACCCTACTCTATAATACACCAAAATTTTCTTTACTAAATCCACCCCCTCAACCACTCCCACAGTCATGCCTAATCTAAGTCCACCCAGATTTATATACCAAAGAAATCCAACTTCATACAAATGAATAGCCTGGATCTCTCCTCAAACATTCTTCTCTTACTCATTGAAGATCCTAAGGCCAAAATTATCCGGATCATGCACATCATTCAACACCCAGAACCCCACACCCACGCGCACGCCCCCGACGCCCGTTCTCCACCCACGCGCCGCCGCCGCCGCCTCCTCATCCCACCGCGCCGCCGCCCCGCCTCCTCCCCGCCCCATCCCTCCGCGCTGCGCCGCCTCCTCCTCCTCCCACCGCGCCGCCGCCTCCTCCCCGCGCCTCCACTCCCGCCGCCTCCTCATCCTCCACCGCGCCGCCACTCCTCCGCTCCCCGTCCTCCACCGCGCGCCGCTCCCCCATCTCCGCCTCTCCCACGCCCACTCCTCCGCTCGCCCGTCCTCCCCGCCGCGCGCCCCGCCTCCTCCCGCCCCATCCTCCGCTCTGCCGCCGCCTCCTCCTCCCCCCACCTTGCCGCCGCCGCCTCCTCCTCCCACCCCGCGCCACTGCCTCCTTCTCCCCCCACCCCACGCCGCCTCCTCCTCCTACCCCACCCCCTCCGCTCCGCGGCCGCCTCCTCCTCCCCCACCCCTCCGCTCCGCTAATCCAACCCCGCAACGCAATGCCAACCTCCTCTCCCCGTTAATCCCGCCGCCCTAGCCTTGATCGCCGCCGCTGCCGCGTCAGGTCCCCCCTCCTTATCCCCAATCCCTTCCCATCACTGCAGATTGGTTCGATCTTATGGATTGTTGCCCGTGGTCGATCGGGTTGCTAGATTGTGTTTTATGGATTTCGTTGTAGATCGAACTGTTTTTATCCGCGTCAGGTCCCCCCTCCTTATCCCCAATCCCTTCCCATCACTGCAGATTGGTTCGATCTTATGGATTGTTGCCCGTGGTCTATCGAGTTGCTAGATTGTGTTTTATGGATTTCGTTGTGGATCGAACTATTTTTATTTTTCAATTCGTGCGAAAAACTACGCATTGCATGGTGGGCTACTGGAGAATTGTGCTCTTTGAGACTCTGTTAGTTTCGGTTTTGGTCAGTGCTTGCGATCGTTAGTTCCGTTACGTTGGGTGACCATCTTCTTAAATTTGTTGCGTCTTTGGATTCTACAATCTGATTGGCCCTTGATTTCCAGTTTTAGGCTGCTACAATTTTAGACTGCAGTGCAATGCATCGTGTTAGGGTGTCTTGTTGCTCAGTAGCTCAACTCGACCTAGAAAGGAGAAGCGCCTCACATATGTGATCAATCATGTTGATAACACAAAGGTTTGAATAAATTAGACCTTTTGTTTTACTTCTTCCGATGTCCTTCTTTGTGAGTGCCATTTGTGGGTCAAATAAGTGATTCATGATGAACTAATGGTCTTCTTCTACCGTCCCTTTTTTGTTTCTTTTCTATTCAGCATTGTGCAGGATCAACCGCTTGGCATACCTAAACGCTTCCTCTCGCACAACTGATTATCTTTTTACTGGGAGTCGGGATGGTACACTGAGGAGATGGGAATTAAAAGAGAGTGATGCAATATTCTCAGCAACATTCGAGTCCCATGTTGATTGGGTATGTTTTGCCTTATCTTCTGAGTAAAGTCAATTTTGCTGTTGAAATAGTGCTTGAAAGTGAATCTCCTTTGGATCTTATGTCTGAATTTGCCTGCAGTAGTTTCAAAATTTCAAGTGATTCTGTGGAAGTAAGGCCTATCACTTCCGCTCGTTGAACATCACAATTAACATACAAGTTCGAAAAAAATATATGATGCTAACTCATGTTTCTTTTCCTGATTAACTTGAAGTCTTGAAGCACAATTCTAACTTCAGTGCATTGAAAAGGTGAAGCAAGCTCTCAAACCTGTAAACTTTGCATGCAAAAATTAAATCGATGCTATAGTTCCTTAACCTATCCCATTGCTTGTTGTAGGCTCATAGCATTGCATTTTGTTTTATGGCCCTTATTTTAGTAAAGCAGAATAGGTTGAAAAGAAATTTTGCATTATTTTGCGTGATGACACATTTCGACAACCAAAAATACTTCAGACAAAAGTTAGGAAGTGGATGGAGAAAGCGTATATTATAGTTGTATGCATTCGTGTCTTATGTTCTGTTATTATTACTTACACTACTAGCTTCATCATGCAGTCAATGATGCCATCATTGTTGGCGAGTCTTGTATCCCGCTCCTCGGACACTAATCTGAAGGCACGCCATTTCAACAGAAATATATTTAGTCATCTTCTTCCTACGTGTTGTCAATTGTCAAATTTACAGATATGGGATTCTGCTCGGATGGTGCTTGTACTAGGACTCTCAATGGGCATTCGACTATGTTATATGCCTTCTTGCAAACTGAAAAGAATGTAATGCACTCGATCTTCTCTTTGGAACTACGGTTTGTCCCTTGTTGTATGTGTTCCTTATAGATCATTTATTGTAGAGCAATATTGTTGCCTTTGGTGGCCTTGGTGGTGAAGTATTCATATGGGACCTTGATGCAGCACTTTCACTGTTACTAAATCAGTAGATGCAACAGAGGATAAGGTTCCTAATGGAAACTTTGGACCTTCCATGGAAACTTTCCGCGATTTTAATCTCGACGTGATGAACAATGGCCAATCACATGGCTTTAGTCCAATTGCTGCAAAAGGTCACAAGGAATCATCTCACGCATTAGCGATGAATGATGTAGGAAACCTACTTGTATCCGGGGCACTGAAAATGTATTGTGTTCTTCACTTGAACAATTGACTTTTCTCTCTCTTTTGGTTGGAAGGCCAACAAAGTACTGTTTACGTGGATTTCTTGAAAGATCTCTTTATAACTACCAGTTCATTTATGTAGGTTATCCGTGTTTGGGATCCAAGGACTGGTATGAAAAACATGAAATTACGAGGCACACCGACAACATCGGGGCTTTAGTCCTTGATTCTCTTGGCGAGTTTGTGTATAGGCATCTCAATATTAATAATTCATTCCTTACAAGATGAGTTCCCTTGGAAAATTGAACTTTAAAGATTTTCTGTAATTTTGCTCTACTTACTGTTCAGCACTTGATCCAAGTCCACTCTCTCCACTTACACAAGTATTCTTTGTGAAATAAGTTGTTAGTGATCTTTTTCAACTTGATGTGATGACTTTTGTCCCATTTAATAGTAAGATTCCTTAGCTTTGCTTTCTTGTGACCTCAAGAGTCAAGGGATATGGCATTGCATCATTGAAAAACTTCACTTAGATATTGTGGTGTCATCCTACGTACAGGAGAGTTGGTACTATTCTTTATCTGGTAATGCCTATGTTGGTCCAGTGCATAGCTTAATCATATATTTTAGTACATGGAGGGTACATGGTGAAATTGGTCTTACTTGGATTTTGAAAATACCATTAAAGCATTGAACATTTGTTTACACCTGTTTCACAGTACTGAGTTTAGTTTAACTGTGGTGCTAAGGAACCTTGCTGAATCTCTAATTACAGGTATTGTTTATCAGGTTCTTCTGATTCAAAATGATACCGTAAAGATTTTCTTTGCTTGGTTGTCTAATCTAACTTAGATATAATATGTGGATATCTGATTTGTGTGTATTTTTGTTATTTTGTAGACTATGGGATCTTGGTCAACAATGTTGTATACACTCCTATGCTGTACATACTGATTCAGTTAGGGCCCTTGCAAGCACTCCTTCATGCAAGCAATTAGACTGATCCGTGGTTAAGTGAGGTTAGTAGTTGGTACATTCATTTAGTTTCAAGTTTGGGTGATTTTCCATTGGATATTCAGAGCTAATATGTCTTGCTTGAGAGGTTTTATTATTTATGATATTCAGTTATGTTAGAACTAAGATATGATTTTCATAACTAATATGTTTCTTTAACAATGCCAAGCTCTTTATTTAATCATCTATACCCAAGTACATCCATACATACAACGTATTGTGGTAAACTGTAAACTTTTTTATGATCTTGAATTGTTTGACAAGAAAGAGTGGATCTTTGAAGCTAATATGTTTCCTTTTTAGACAGAAGCCAAGAGTGTTATTTAATCATCCTTGTTACCCTGGTACAAGCATACACATAATGTAAATAAAGTAAACTGAAGATCTACTTATGTCTTTTTCCAAAGATGGATAAGAATATTTATCGTATTCTATCTCTTAATAGACCTGTGCATGTTCTCACTACTTGGCCATGCATGAGACCATTGCCTCTACACACCAGAGCTAATATGTTTGGGTTTGTGCTATTTGTAATAATCTGAAATAAAAATAATGTGTTCTCTTTGTTAGTTTAGAGCATCTTTTGGCCCATTAGTTATTTTAAAATTAATCATAGTAGATGATTAATTGCAACATGTAATTTAACCTTGAGAAACATCCCTACATGTTTGGAGGGATGCGGCACACGTAGATAGTTTATAAGATCATCTGATGAGTCTATAATATACCTTCCTTCGAAATTGTGACAATGTTTGTTCAGTTTCCCTTAGGAAAGTATGAATGTCCATGTCCATACCCCCCCCCCCAATTAGTTGTCAGATGTATGTATGGCAAGCTAATTGCTTAATCATATCTTTGGTGAAGTATTTTCACTTATAGTTTCTTGTTACCTTCACAGTTAGTGAAGTCCATGAATCCAATGGAAATTGGATTAGTATGAAAATTGGATTAGTTACATCTATCAGAGCTACCATGCTATCCATCTATTATTTGCTACATGGCTTCGAATTTTCCTTGCTTTTCTTGCATTGTTGATTTGAACGTGTATGGCATGCTAGGTTCTTGGCCCAATTATATAGTAAGTAATGTACATCCGCGGCAACAGGTAATCTCAAACACAATAACAAACACAATAACGTCCGCCGAGTATGAGAGGGTCGGACAATCTTTCTAAATTCTAATTATGCTCCTTGATGCTTATATGAGACTTTACTTTTATTTTAGTCATGCTAAAATGTTATACGGTTTGTTCTAAGTGTTGTGTTTCAGAACCGTCCGCCGAGTATGAGAGGGTCGGACAATCTTTCTAAATTCTAATTATGCTCCTTGATGCTTATATGAGACTTTACTTTTATTTTAGTCATGCTAAATGTTATACGGTTTGTTCTAAGTGTTGTGTTTCAGAACCTGCAGTCAAGATAGACAGTGCTCTTCCACATGTATGTCTCCTCTTCCTTGAGCGATCTACAAGCCATTCTTCAATTCGTAATTGTCAATATTTGTATTATCCATGCTGAATTGAGGAACATAATTTCTAAATGGCTTTAATATATGCCAGAACCGAATCTTTCAAAAATTAGTTATGAGTTTGGATATTCGATGCTAGAATGCAATGCATATTGGTTAGCTAGGTAATATCAAGGTGGGGACTATCAATGGTTCTCTACAAGCTACTGCAAAGTGATGGCGGAGGCATTTCAATGACCTGATTGTCAAGATGGTTTTATGTTGCTTTTGGGATTTTATAACATGTACTAATTTGTTTAGATATTTTACAAATGTAGTAACTTTTTACGAGATTTTATGTTGCATTTGGGAGTTTAGTTTGCATAAATATGTTTTGCTTGACATGTATATGAAAAAAAATATTTATTGTACAATCTATGCCTAAGTCTCACCCTTTTTTAAGATTCCGTTGCAACGCACGGGCACCCTACTAGTAATAGTAATTGTTAGTAGCAAAACATGCAAAAAAAACACATTATGGCACTTTATGTACCCAATACTGATTCAAACATATATTTTTATATTAAACAAAGAAAGCCATTAGTACTCTATTAACTATCATCTGCTTGCAATTAACGGCGGAGTGTCGTGTCTTAGATTTCACATCCAACCAAAACCAAAAAGGCGCTTTTTTAGTCACTTGCAGCTCCGAAACATTCGCATCTTTCTTCGCTGCTCCAACCCAATCGCGGCGCTGTGGCAAGGGCAGATCGAACCGGCCGAATTTTTTGTATTTTAGCTCTTTTTTGAAAAATATTCACATTTAGATCCCTGATAGTTTTAATTCCGTTTTTGGACCCAGCGCTCGGCGCCGTAACCCACGGCGTCGAGGTAACACGTCTCAGCGCCGTGGACCACGGCGCCGAGGTGCGAACAGCGCCGGCGTGGTGGCGGCGTGCGTGGCGACGTGGCGTGTGCGGCTCGGCGCCGTGGCTCGTGGCGCCGAGCTCGGCGCCGTGGATCTTGGCGCCGAGCATGCGGCTTCGAAACGGCACCGAGCACACGGGCCTCGTTCATTCGCAACTCCTCCTCCTCTGTCCCGCCGCCGCCCGGTGGTGCCGCCGCCTCCGTCCCCTCCCGCACTCGCGTCCTCCCGCCGCGGCCGCCGGCCTCCCTCGTCGATCGCCTCGGCCGCCGTCGTCCCGCGCGCGCCGCCGCACGCCCCCCTCCCGCGCGCGTCCTCCCGCGCGCCGCCGCCGCCCCCTCTCGACCGCCTCGGCCGCCGTCCGGCGTCCTCCACGCCGCGCCGCCGTCCGAGGTCCTCCCGCGGCTGCCGCGCGCCTCTCCCTCGCCGCGCGCGTCCTCGGCGCCGTCCGACGTCCTCCGCCGCCGGCCGCCGCGCGCGTCCCCTCCCCGACGCGTCCTCGACCGCCGCCCGTCCGACGTGCTTCCCGCCCGGCCGTCCTCCCCGCCGCTGCTGTCGAGAGGCCCCAGAGCGACCGCTACAAGTGCCTCAAGGTGATGACTTCTCCTCTAAAATGTTCGTTCTTGGCGCTCAGATGTGATGTCGAGGATATTTTTTAGCTAGTTTTTGAGGAGGTGATGTCGAGTGGGCTGATGTGTGGTGCTATGAATGTCTAATGTGTGTTGCTATGAATGTCGAGTAGACTGTTTATCCCTTATTTATCACTGTCGCTTGGGCAATGGTGCCGTAGAATGGAAGGATTGTGTGGCGTATTGGAGTCGGCGATATGGCTCGCTATAAGTCAAGTTGATTATTTTGCGACCAGAGGACTAGTGCTATAGAAATGTGTTGTGTTCTTTGTGATGTAATTGACTATGCAATTTAGTTAGTGCTATAGAAATGTTTGCCACAACGAGTCAAGCAAATCACGAACAAAAGGAATGTTTATCTTTGGGTATGCAATTGACTATGCAATTTATTTAGTTAATTAGCATCAATTTCGAATAAAGGTAGCATTTAGTTAGTGACTAGGTACTTATTAGTTACTATGTAGTATCCGATTTCAATTAAAGGTTCTTATTAGTTTGGTTTTCAGTATGAACTAGATGGACAACCTAGTCACCCTATATCATGGAGCGGTGTGACAAGTGATGATTATGGAAATGTTCGATTTGTTGAAATGCAAAGGGTGCCTCTGATATTCGGTGAACGGCCGTCGTTTAGTGAGTTGGTTGCTAGGGCCCGGGAGGAGCTACATTGTCATGCAAACGAGGAGAGTATCACAGTTGAGGGGTTACTTCACTTCGGTTCGAAAGACACAATTCTAAGGCGGTTGATCTTAATTGGTTGTGAGGATCAGTAGGACAAATATGTCAAATTGGTTATGAGGAATGAGTTTCAATGTTTGGACCTTGTTGTGCGGAAGGTGTCCATTGATCCCACCCCTCACGGTTATTCACCAGAACTAGGTGATCAGGCACCATTTGACCCTCCGTTACCGAACCTTGCGGTGGATGTGGAAGAAGTGCCTGAGGTGCCCGATGCTCTATCTGCCTCGAACGAGGTTCAGATTTCTCAACCAGTTCGAGTTGAATGTCAGACTGATGATGTCGTGGCGGCCCCTCGGGAGATGGGATTGACCCAGAATCATCCCAGTAAGTGTCGAGCAACACTTTAGCCTTTTCCTGTCATTCCTTTATTTTGTCTCAATCCCATCGTTGTCGTGCTTATGATGCAGGAAACATTCCTGATAATGTGGTTGTTCCTCCCGTTGCTCCATCTGGCAACGTTGAAGAAGTCTGCAGGGACTCCAACGGTGTGGATGTTCAAATTGTGGATGTTCAAATTGTGGATGATCTGGAGCCTTACGAGATCGCAAGGGCCGTTGATTACGATGATGACCGCCTTTTGGAGAGTCGACCGAAAGTGATATTGAGCTGATCAGGCGTTATTGCCCTGGCCGGGATCCATCAGTTCATGAATTCAGCGATCTTAGGCATTCTCATGAGGCATATGCAGAAGGAAGGGATGACGAGTTGCTAGATGCTCCTGAGGCCGGGTCAAGCATGACAATTGAGAAGGGCATGGTGTTTGAGGACTTGTCCGCATTGAAAAGGTGGCTGCAGGACATTTGTTTCTCGTTATCATTTTTCAACTTGATCCATGACATCTACCACGCCACACATAGGCTTGCACTTTCATCGAATGGGTGGATCGGGTGTCGCCGGCATGGCCAAATAACCGGGCAATGGAGGTGAAAAACAAAGGACAATACTTTGTCAAGATGACTCAGGCTCGCGAGGTGGAACGACAGATGCGGCTTGAGCAAGAGCGCCGCGTGAGGGTGGACCAAATCCGTCTGAAGGGTAAGGAGGATGCGCTGCAAAGGAGGCGGGAGCAGTTAAGTCTGCGTGAAGCAGCCATCAAGCGTCAGGAGGAAGAGTTTCAAGCTCGTGAGGCAGCTCTCAAGACCAAGAGTGACAGGAAGAATGATGCAGCGGAGCCATCCTCAGGGCCCAATAAAAAGGGGAAACAACCACGCTACACCCAGTAGAATAGACCCACGCTATCTACGGTCTATGTAATCCTATTATTATGCACTGTATTGTGTTTGCCTAGCTGTATCGACTGCACTTGAGACTATCGGTATGACGGTATTGCGTATCGGTGCTTCACAAAACTACAATTTAATAGAGTGCATAATGTTGCCCACCCATGCTTGCTCCAAAGAATGTCTGCATAATGGATTAGTTTGCATATAGAAAAGAACAGGGAAATTATGCCTACTCAGTTCAAAATTGTAAATCATTACATGGAAAATTCACATTTTCAAGCACATAAATGTCTGCAAAAAAACAACAAGACATTAAACTATATCCTCAACTTCGCAGATTATACCATGTGATTTGAGGTAGCGACATAATTACTTATGGGCAATATAATGGAAAAGTCTAAGGCACATAGGTTCTTACCTTGCCCCATTTTAGCTCTTTTCAATTCCATGAATAAGCAACACTATTATCCCCTTCTCTAACAATTGGTGTTTGACCATCGGAGTTCCCTGCTTAGGAAAAAAGTTACAAACATTATTACGTTACTAGCACCCGAAATTTTCAGATTGAACACGACATCATCAAAAAATGTAGCAGGAAACAAAAATTGTGTTTCACACAGTTCATCAATTTTCTGAATGTTTGCAAAAGCTACGGATTATTTTGAAGGCGCGAGCGAGGCGCCACCGTCACGGCGGCTGAGTTGAATTTTCACAGCTCGGCGCCACGACCCACGGCGCCGAGCTCGGCGCCATAATTCACGGCTCCGAGGTCGGCGCCACTGACCACGCCGTCGAGGTGCTGCCACGTCGGCGCCACGCAGGCCACCACGCTGGTGCGGGCCTGGCACCTCGGCGCCGTGGAGCACGGCGCCGAGCTCTGGGTCCAAAAACGGAATTAAAACTACCTGGGGTCTAAATGTGAATATTTTTCAAAAAAGGGTTAAAATAGAAAAAATTCGGTCGAACCGGGAGCTCTCGCCGTTTGTCTCCTGGGTTCAGGTCAACACCTGAGCAGCTAGCTCTTGCTTCGATTTGAAGCGAGAGCTTGTGATTTTCGCCGTCACTTTCGGTGGCTTCTTTGTGCCGTGCGGTTCTTGATTTGGTTCTGCTGGAATCGGCACGGTTTTTTTGGTGCTTTTGAGGAGGTTTTGGTGCGATTGGGAGGGAGTGAAGGTGAAGCTGCCTCCTTTCTTGCATTTCGCGCTGTTGTTGTAGTGGATTCTTGCCTAGCGTGCTCGAGCTCGAGCTCTTGCAATGCGCAGTTCAGTCTAGTCCTACTTGGTCCTTGGAGAATGGAGATCCAGGTTAGTGTTCGTTTCTTGGTAAGCCTTGGTTAATTCCACTTTGCTTTCCCTCAATTTAGGATCAATCTGGCTGATTCTCTACCAATTCTTGCATTTGTTAACGCTTGGACAGGTTGCAGATTCGTTGTTACTTGTAACGCCCCCATTTCTAGGAGCGTCGTGAATCCCTCGCAATTGTCCAGGACTGTTTAGCTGCAAGTTGTTGGAAATATAAGCACATGTAGGTTCAATTTATTCCATAAATAAATCATGACATCATGCACGCAAAATAACAGAACCATCACAGGCATAAAAGATCTAGACATGTAAACCAGGAAACTATACATGAACAGATCTAATACGGAGAACATGACCGCATGCATCGATGATTCTGTTCTGACCGGTTTGGCGATGTTGACACTGCAGGCACGGTGTGGATGACACGAGGTCGATGACGATTCGCCGAAACCGAATGACGAGGAAGACGAGCCAGAGCTACAGCAAGCAGTCGCGCAGAGCGCTTCCCAAAAACCTTATTCGCCTCTCCGGTGCAGGACTTCAAGGCGGCGGTTCCGAGACCGCTCTCTCGAACGGTGCATGCATGCCGGACGGAACGGAGTAGACTACGTGGGACGGCGCAGCACGATGGAGGAGGCAAAACCCCTAGATTGATTCGCATATACTGTATGGAGGCGGCGACTCAGTATTTATAGGAAAAATAGGACGCGTGATCAAGACGCCTGCACGTTCTCTATAACTCGTAACCGAAACGGATTAGTCATGCGTAACCGATCCGGATTCACCGCCACTCAAAACAGTAAAAAACAAAACTGCAAAAGGAAGTCGCGTCTGCGCAAGCACCTGGAGCTGATTTTGGCGGACCATTCACGCAGGTGCCGTGCGCTCGCGCCCCCCGCACCGCCCGGCCCGGCCCAGCGAGGCGAGCGAGCGAGCGCGCGCGTGTGATCCTCTAGTTCTCTCCCACACATGCCTCAAGTGGCTAGGAGTGTACCATCCCTTTTAAGGTGGTCTTCCTCTCCTAGAACTAGCAATATGGTACTAAAGTTCACATGCAAGCCTCCTTTGCATGAGTGGGCCTTTGAGATTTAGGAATTATTCTTATGGGCTTGGCCCACATAATTCAACACAAGTTACATCAATCGAGTGTATAACATTGCCAACACATGCTTAAGAACAAAAACCAACTTTATTACAATATAAAGGTTTAACAGCTAAGTTTTACAGTGGGACGAACGGCCCTTCGATACAATACTTGACAAAAGAACGCCATAGACATATCTGAGCGAAGAACAACCCTAATTCCAAGCATCCTCTACTTCGTAGAATTCCACCTCATCGCTTTCGTAGACTTGCTCGTTGTCTTGCCAAGCTATTTCTGTTAATATTTTTAGCAAGTATGAGTACAACCACCGTACTCAACAAGGATGGGTAGGATGGTTTATTATTTTATGTGGATGTATTTTTAGTTGTAAACAAGCTTTAAA
This sequence comes from Dendrocalamus sinicus, assembly GCA_036346575.1. Classification (NCBI taxonomy): domain Eukaryota; kingdom Viridiplantae; phylum Streptophyta; class Magnoliopsida; order Poales; family Poaceae; genus Dendrocalamus; species Dendrocalamus sinicus. Next base: position 3,415,900 of record CM070653.1, on the reverse strand, counting down.
CATAAAAGAATGATAACTTCTTTAGATATTGGGAGTTCAAAACTTGATTACCAAGCCTTCAATATTTCCAAATCATTCCCAAATCTGCTTATACTTTGTTTTTGGATTCAACCTTTAAACACAGCTTCATTTTTCGAAAGCACGTCGTATTCGAATACCATTAGTCAATGACTCTACAGAGCTGTCCTACTTTACCCACAAGATTTCTTAACTCCCGCGACAGAATTAAGAAAACAAGACTGTTCACTGCTCAATTCTTTATATAGCCTCCACCCAGTAGGTTTTTGATCTCAACAAGCTCGGGTGACCCACAGGCCTCGCCCGACTTGTCGCAGCCCTACCATTGTATGGTTAACCACCTCCCATACAGACTCGCCCTCGGTCTCCCCCCACCAGTTGTAGAGGTTCAATCGAATTGGAGCAGTTACTAGATCAGGTTTGGCGAGTCAACGCTTGTGGGTCGGCGGGCTCGAAACGGTCAAAATGGATATATTTTTGTGTTTCGGGTTTGGGTGAATAGTACGGGTTTGGCACTGTTCATTGCGGGTTCACTATTCATTGTGGGTCTAATCATGCACCGGATCCACTACTGTTCATGCGGGTTCGGGCTCAGTTTTACCGGGTTGGGTGAACAGTAACGGGTGGTTACTATTCATCTTCTTCCCCAGCCGACCGCGCGTGACCGAAAAACAAAAGAAACGGCGATGGCGACGGGCGAAGCTAGGGTAGGTTGCAATGGAAAAGGAGGCTACGGTCAGGTTGATAGGGCCATAAGGGTTCCATTTTGGGGATCTGTAGGGTCAGCAGAGTCGGCGATCGTCGGCGGCAAGGCTTTCTCTTCCGTAGGGTGTTTGGGTGGAATAGGGTGAACCGAAGGTTAAACCGGTAATGGCTGTGGATTTTGAGCATATGTAGGGTTGTGGTAAGCTCATGGAAGTGGTTGTTTGGGTTGGGGAGGTCGGAGTTAGGCTGGCCACGATGGGGTGTTTCGGTCGGGCGGTGGTTCTCAGTGCCAGGGAAGAGGAGTGCTCGAAGAGCTAAGGCGGCGGTTCGGGGGCATTCCTGGAGGCATGAGGGAGTTACAGGTGAAGTTAATTGGAGAATGTTGGATCAGAGAGGCGAAATTGAGCTAGGGCTTGCCTTGAGGATTTTCGACGATTGCCGGTAATGGGGAGGACGGCTGGAACTTCAGGGGTGCTTGGCTGACATTGGAGGTCGACGCTTTCGAATGGTGGAGCTCGGGGGTATTTATAGGGCGCCAGAGGTGGTTCGGCACAGTGGCTTGGCAGTGGCGATGGCGGCGCATGGCATAGCCGGGAAGGGTTAGGGAGGCGCGGTGCAGCGGTCAGAGAGGGGTGTGCTGGCTGCCTCGGGCGACACAATGCGACGGTCAAAAGGTAGCGGCGGTGTTAGGATGGCAGTGCGCGTTGAGAGAGCCGAGAGGGTGAAACGGTGGGCGCGGCAGTTGAAAGATCAAGCTCCATTTAAGTTGGTTTTGGTGTTAATGACAAATGTAATTATGACATTATGATATTAATGACATATACTTTATAATGTTTTGGTGAAAATGATAAATGAATTTATGAGACTAATATGTTTATTTGAGTTTATCTTTGGTTAGTCTCATTTGGATGAAAATGTGAAATCAAAGAGGTATGCATTCGAAATCGCTTTCTCATTTACAAATGCATTCCTTAGATCCAAAATATAGATTGAACTCCTCAATTAGTCTAAAATGAATATGTGCATATGTCTTCACTATATACACTTGTATGCACACATTTAGGGGGAGCTCTCTATATATTTTGGAGTTTCATAAGTATTGATCCATGCTTCCTTAAATATGCATATTTGGGATCTTTACTTTGAAATACATACTTGAGTATATATAGCTTGTGTAGTATATATATACTCATGTACAATCAGGTTGTCATCTAACTTCTCCATTATGTGTAATGGTTGGATGACTAATGACAACCGGATAAATAAGCTTTGATTAAAGCTTATCTTAGAGTATACATTTGTTGTATACAAGTGGTATACTCGCAAATCAACTTTATATCATTATTTGTTGAGATGGTCATGAATTACCAAAATGGTGAAGTTTGGTAATTGATGACAATTGTTTTGTGGACTAACATTTTCCATGAGTTGGATGAATAGGTTAGGTTCCACAAATAAAGATGATTTGGGATGACTTCATGAGTTGAAGGTCATCAAGTCAAAGTTGATGAAGAAGAGGTAGCTTCATGCGTTGAAGGCTATCAAGACAAAGGCTTCATGTGTTGAAGGCCATCGAGAAGATGCTTCATGTGTTGAAGCATGTCAAAGATTGATCATGTGTTGATCAAGTGAAGACCATCATGAGTTGATGGTATTGATGAAAAGAAAGCATCATGAGTTGATGCCTATCAAGACGATGACCCAAGGCAAAGGTATGACTAGCTAGGGCTAAGGATGCGTTCCTAGTCTTTTACCGGTCTTGGTGTTTGGTTGGAAGACCGGATTGCTAGTGTAGGTTGCCGTACTATTAAGAGGGGTCATGTCTAGTAGTTTGAGTCTCATCATGTGTTGATAGCTCAAATCTCACTTGCTCTAGCTCATCTTGACATGATGCTTGCTTTTGCGAATGCGTTTTGCAAATGGTCGAAGCTCATGTATTGAACTCTAATAACATGGGACTATGCATTGCAAATGTGTTTTGCAAGTGCTCGAAGTCCATGTTTCCATTCCTTGTGTATGAAGCTTATATTTGCGAATGTGTTTTGCAAATAGTTGTAGCTTATATTTGATCTTTGCGTCATGATTTCAAAAGTGTGCAAATATGTTTTGGAACTTGTTGAAAATCATGTTGTGATCCTTGCGGCATGAGACTTAGATTTGCGAATGTGTTTCGTAAATGTGAGAAGTCCATGTACCTAATCCTTGTAGCATGATCTAAGTTTGCAAATGTGTTTTGCAAAAGTTGGAGATCATGCATTATCCCTTGGTATGGTCTAAAATTATTTGTTGCTATTTCCTTTGACATTAGACCGTGATAGTGACTCTTTGGATGTCTTGTGTTTTCTGCATTGATCTAATGTGTTTGAGGTCATGCAAATAGATGGGTTGTGTAGCCCTCTGAATAAGCTTTCCATAGAGTCCAAGATCACTCAATTCCGACATCGGAGTCAAAAGTTATGACCGTTTTCAGTGTAAATCTGTGCTGAAAAACCGGAAAACGGAAGTACCGCGATTTGTACTGCGGTAGTTCCGGATTTTGCGGAAGTACCGCGATTTGTACTGCGGTAGTTCCGATTTTTCCGGTAGTTCCACGATTCCGGTAGTTCCGGATTCCGAGCGGAATGTTTTTTCCAGAGAGCGACTTTCTGAATGACTTAGCCTCGAAAAAAACGGAAGTACCGCGATTTGTACTGCGGTAGTTCCGTTTTTGGTCCAACGGCTAGTTTTTTTGTGACCGTTGGGAGGGCGGTAGTTCCGGCCGTTTTAACTGCGGTAGTACCGGCCCTCAGGCTGATTTCAGCCCCTCTTTGCTCCAACGGCTAGTTTTTGTGTGTGGGGTATAAATACCCCCTCAAGGCTGGTTGGAGATGTTGTTGCTTGACTCATTTCTGTTGTCTTGAGCTAGAGTGAGGCTCTCCACTCAATTGTGCATGTGTTGCACTTTATGAGAAGCGAGAGAGGTTCTAGAGTGCATGTGTTGCATCTAGAGGTGGACTTAGTGTCCAATTGAGCTTGTGCATTCGTTGCACGTGGTGAGAGTCAAGTGAGGGACTTGGCTTGTTACTCTTGGAGTTTGCCGACTCCTAGACAGCGTTGGAGGCGTCGTGCGCGGTGATCTTCTCAAGAAGCTTGTGAGAAGACCCGACGAAGTTGTGAAGGTCGGAGCTCACCTACCCGGAGCGGGAAAGAGCTACCACTAGTGGATTGGAGGTGTTTCGGCTTAATTCGTGGAGCCGGTCCGATTCGTTCGGGCTAACCTCAACGTGGACTAGGGGAGACCGGCAAGTCTCCGAACACCACGGTAAAAAGTGATTGTGTTATTTGTGGTTTGTTTTCTTATGCTCTATTTATATTCAAGCAATTTACATTCATAGAATTAAATTGATTGCTTGTATATCTAGAATTGTAAACTTTGACATAGGTTAGAATTATTAGTGCACTTAGGCGTTCTTGCTTGACTTAGGCGCTATTTGAGCTAAACCAAATTGAATTTCGCTTCCGCATTATATACTTGGTTTAGGCAAATAGGAAAGCTCTTGAATTGATTAGTATTAATTTGTAGAGAATTTTTAAACCGCCTATTCACCCCCCCTCTAGTCGGCCTCCTCAATCTTACAGCAGTGGCGGCCGTGGCTGGCAGCTCTGACATGAATTCAGGGCGCTTAATGGCAGGCGTACGGCCTCTGACAAGTGGCGCAGAGGTGGCAGCGGCGAGAGGGCATGAGAAGGCGCGGGAGAGACCGAGCGGCGGCAAAACAGGGGCAGCGGGGATGGTTTTTCAGACTGTGAACAGTACCGGCGCGATTCTCCTCCGTTCGAGCAGTGCTGGCGTGGATTGGGGGCTTAATTGGTTAAGATTCGTGCGGTATTTGGCTAAGGATCAAAGGAGTTCAAAACCAAAACAAAAATCCAAATCCTTTTCAAAATTTGGTTTTGTTTCATTACTAATCTATGAGACACTTGTGTCAGCTAGAATTTAGTCATTGCTATTTTGGCTAGATTTTGGCCTTAACGCTGTGTTTTAAGTTATTGCAAATGACAAAAGTTAGATGATGACCATGTTTATGATTTATATGCATTTCATGTCAACTAGGTGTGTGAGTGTATGTGACTGCTAAGCTTGCAGATGCTTGCTATTGTGTTTGCATGTCCTGTTGATCTTGATTGTGTTTTACTATTTTTCCTAGCTTAGCTCAATTCGAGTTTGTCGTATGCAAAATTTGCTCATGGATGTTGTTGGACTTAACCACGTCACATCTACAGGCGTTATAGTAGTGTTAGTCGTATTGCATTAGTGCGTACGCTAAGTGAGTTAGTGCGTATGTTAAGAGTATTAGTGCGTGTGTTTTGTAACTTCATGAATGTCGTGAATAGCTCGGACATGGGATGGCGCACCATGAAGAGCTGGACGTGGCGGGTATGTCGGGTTAGTTATTTCTTTTTCGCAATATAAAGGATCAACGGAGAAAACACCGCAAACCAATTTAGAGGGGCGACACAAAAACTGTTTGCCTCTTGAGTTCACTGTTCTCCAGAGAGTCCAGATATCTGCGTCCCCGTGTGCTTCGTGGTCATATACGAGTGTCTTTGTGGTCGTATACGAGTACCTTTGTGGTCATATATGAGTGTCTTCGTGGTCGTATACGAGTGCCTTTGTGGTAGTACCTACGTGGTCATACACAAGTGCCTTTGTGGTCGTATATGACTGCCTTCGTGGTCGTGAGAGTGTTGTTCACCAAGTATTGTAGCAGATCACTGTTCTACGAGTACTGTAGCAGAGCACTATTTTACGAGTATTGTAGCAGAGCACTATTCTATGAGTACTGTAGCAGAGTACTGTTCATCCAAGCAGTTCTTTCGAGTACTCACAGTCGAAGTCTTTCGAGTACTCACGGTCGAACCTTCCGAGTACTCACAGTTGAGACTTTCACAAGTCTTCCGACCACATTGTGTGCTTCGACTTGCCGCAACAAGTGATATCAGAGCGAGCGTAGTGGTTGATCCTGCCACGACATCGGAGCATGAATCAAGATTTCCATTATGGACACCACCACCACCACCGAGAGCCTATGTCCACGAAGACGGCGACGGGAGCGATGATGGAGGCCGCGAGGTCATGGTACAACGTGTGGTGACGGAGACGGGTGGCACGATGGTCTACCCCATGCTGACGCACACAAACTATAGTGATTGGTCCCTCCCGATGAGAGTCAATTTGTAGACACAAGGACTCTGAGAGGTGATTCAGCCTGGAGACGTCGTCGACTACCGTGATGACCACTTGACGTTGTAGGCAATCTTGCGTGCCATGCCGACTGAGATGTTGGCGACTCTTGCCATCAAGGACACGATGAAACAGGCGTGGGATGCCGTGAAGGTAATGCGTATGGGCTCTGAGTGTGTGCGCAAAGCCAAAGCATGAATGTTGTGCTCAGAGTTCGAGTCCATGACGTTTAAGGATGGAGAGACCGTTGACGACTTCGCGATGTGGCTCACTGGGCTTGTCAACAACCTTAATCTGCTCGGTGACAAGATCGATGGCGAAAGGGTAGTGAGGAAGTTTCTTCATGTTGTTCCATCACGGTACTTGTAGGTCACAATTTCTATCGAGATGCTTGTTTACCTCAAGACAATCTAGATTGAAGAGCTGACAGGATGGCTCGGGGTCATGGAGGAACGCTATGACCTAGAGGGTGAAGCCGCATCCAAAGAGGGCGGCTACTCCTCACGGAGGAGTGGCTCGTGCGCCAAAAGAAGGAGCATAGTGAAGGCTCTTCTAGTGGCGAAAAGAACTAAGGTGGCGGTGATGATCGGCGCCGCGATAAGCAACGTGGTCATGGGCGTGGCAATGGTAGCCGTGATAAGAGATTCTATGTCGTCTGCTAGCAGCCGTGATATGATGAAGGTCAAGTGTTACAATTGTAACAACTATGGGCATTTCTCGATGGACTGCCACAAGCCACGTCGCGAGCGCAAGGAAACGACGAACCTAGCACAGGTGCAGGACGACACACCAGCACTGTTGATGGTTGAGCATTGCGAGCTTGCTCAGATAGCCATCGACACAACACAAGCTGTGTACCTCAATGAAGAGATGGTGGTGCCGGTCGATTCAAGCAACAAGTGGTACCTCAACACGGGTGCGAGTAACCACATGACTGGCGACAAGAACAGGTTCACCTTGCTGGATGACCACGTGAAAGGCAAGGTGAAATCAGTGATGGATCAACGGTGGACATTTGCGGAAAAGGCTCCGTGCTGGTTCAGTGCAAAAACCAGGAGCATCAGGCAATCATGGAGGTATACTACATCCCTCGACTACGGTCTAACATCATAGTCTTGGCCAACTCGAGGAGGGTGTATGCAAAATTGTAATCAAAGACGGTGAGCTGAGCATCTTTGACCAGGAACGAGTGCTGCTGGCACGGGTGCGTCGGTCAAGAAACATGCTATACACTCTTGGCCTGAATCTGACTGCACCTGTATGCCTGATGTCGAAGGCGAACGAGGCGGTGTGGCGCTGGCACGTGTGCTACAGTCATCTCATCGAATGATTGGAACAATTTTGTGACGGGTGTGCACTCGGCAAGCAGCACCAAGCATGGCCTTGAGCTGGCTCACGACGACTTATGTGGCCCGATTACACCAGCCATACCAGGAGGCGGTCGCTACTTCTTGCTGATCGTGGACGGTCATAGCCGTTTCATGTGGCTCGAGGTGATCAAGGCGAAGGACGAAGCATTCAAGTTCTTCAAAAAGATCAACGCCATTGCCGAGAACGAGATCAGTTTCAAGCTGAAGGCATTTCAAACCGATCATGGAGGGGAGTTCAACTACATCAACTTCAACGACTACTGCAACCAAATAGGCATCAAGCGGTATACGACTGCGCCATACTCGCTGCAACAAAATGGAATCGTGGAGCACCGGAACCAAACAGTTATGGAGATGGCTTGCAGTATGATGAAGAGCATGGCGATGCCTGCCATGTTTTCGGGCGAGGCAGTAAAGACGCCGGTGCACATCCTGAATCGTGCACCGACTCGAAGCTTGGACGGTGTAACGTACGAGGCGTAGTACAAGAGGAGGCCTAAAGTTCACTATTTCCGAACATTCGGATGTGTGGCACATGTCAAAAAGGTTGGCCCTGGCGTCACCAAGCTCTCCGACCACTCCACGCCAATGGTGTTCATCGGATACAAGGAGGGCTCAAAAGCTTATCGTGTCTAGATCCGGTCACAAAGAAGCTCCATGTGACACATGATGTCGTGTTCGAAGAAGAGAAGCAATGGGACTGGACAACGTCATCTTTATTGACCAGCGTCAGCAAACTCGACACGTTCTCCGTCGAATATGACGTCACGAGTGACACTTTGATGGACGTTGATTGCACTACATCTTCGACAATGACGAATACGCCCTTGACGCCACATGCGACGGAACCACTCCAACTCACAACATCGTCTGGAGCTACGATGTAGTGGGCAACACCACCGACTGGCGGATCGCGTGATTCCGAAGGTATGCCACTGAGGTATCGCACGGTGTCAAAAATCTACAACACAACTGAAGAAATGCAAATCAACGACACCGAACCTGCTGATGAAGTCGTGGAGTATGGCGACCTCTGTCTCCTTGGTGCAGAGGAGTCTGCGAGCGTACAGGAGGCACTCTCGAACATAGCATGAAAACAGGCCATAAATGAAGAGTTGAAGTCCATCTACGACAACAACACTTGGGAGTTCGCCGCACTCCCTACTGGTCATCGAAAAATCAGGCTCAAATGGGTCTTCAAGGTGAAAAAAGATTCTCAAGGTAATATTGTTAAGCATAAAGCTCGCTTGGTTGTAAAAGGACATGCACAACGGCAAAAGGTGGACTTTGACGAAGTATTTGCACTGGTGACTCGCATTGAGACAGTGCGAGTGTTGATCGCACTGGCGGCGCACGGCAGCTGGCAAATACACCATACAGACATAAATTCCGTATTTTTTAATGGTGATCTGGTCGAGGAGGTGTACATTCAACGGTCTCTAGGGTACGTCGACAACAATCACAAAAACGATGTGCTAAAGCTACACAAGGCTTTATACGGCTCACTGTGCAATTGGTGATCAAAAGCGGTTGATGCAAATAATCCTAAATGTTGCCGGTAACTCCATTTAGCTCACAAGGGAGGGTCACATTTCAATTACAGCTTCCATCGCTTGGCCAGATTCTCTGAAAGACCGATATGCTCCTGACTTGCATCCAGTTCTCTCTGATGGGTCTTTTTACTTGGCCGTGCAGGTTTGCTTATGAACATCTACTCTCTCTCTCTCTCTCTCTCTCTTTTTGTGCCTTATTTCCTCATCTGCTTAGCGTCGAGCTACTTACCAATGGTTGAGCCTTCACTGTTACTTGTTATGCTTCATAGGTTCGTTTGATGGTGGCCAGTAAATGCATAATGTTGCTTGTCATGCCCAGTAAGCTAATGCAATGTTCTCTAAACGTAGACATTAGCAATTTAGCATTCCACACTGATGTGGATTCAAGCGTTACATGTGACACCTGAAGAGAAAAGAGGGGATTTGGAGATTGATCGAGAGTTTTTCGCATTCTATAATATGGAAAAAAACACAATGTTTATGCAAGCATAACATAAATATCATATCTGAGTTTTTTTTAAAAAAAACTGTAGCCTTCATCTAGATGTGGGGGAAAAGGATTTTAGATCTTGTCTGATGCGACGCCCAGCAAGTGTAACTGTAGGTAAAAGACACTGATTGTGGAATTAGCCCACAAGATATGCCTCACACCCTCACAAAATTTGCACACCGAAAATGCAACAAGCAAATGGCATGGTGGCAATGGATTGGGGCTGGCCCTTTAAAGAAGGTATACCAAGAAAACATTTTTTTGCATATGCCTTTTTCCCTGGAAACTATATGATCTCCGTTCTAATTGTGTACTTACTCTCCCCGATGCCATCAGATTTGTCAGTCTAATGCAAGGGAGCATTTGGCTCAAAAGCGAATGCGCAGAGAAGGGCTGTACTGCGACCTATGGTTCGCTGGCAATCGAGCGAATGAGAAGCATTGTTGCAGGCAACCTCATGATCTAATGCATTGTTAGCAGGGCTAATTTAACCTGGAAGGAATCAATCCAGCCTAGTTGCAGTACATTCACAATTTACATGTACTAACAATAGCGCTGGGAGAACCAAACCAAACAAGCACGCATGCAACATAAAACCAACCAATCCAAATCACACAGCAAGTTATGCGACACCACAGGTCACAGCATTATCTCAAGAGCGCCATGTAGGAGAAAATTTCAAGCTCTGATAGGGTGCAACAAACCATTGTATTGTCTTCATGCTCACAAACTCAAAACAGTTTGACACTGCTAAGAATCCTTCAAAGCATATTTCAAAACGGGACAATAAATTGTGCACAGTCGCACAACGCCGATGGCACAAACAAGAGGCCGACTTAAACCTTGAATCCACGGCTGTTCCTCCTCCCACGAGCCTTCTCGAACTTCCTTCCCTTGGAGCGAACGTATGGCTTCGTGTGGCTGTGAGGCACACCAGGAGCCTTGCCAAAGTGCCTCACGGCCTCACGGGCATTCTTGGGTCCCCTCAAGAGGATCTGCGGTGAATTAAGGCAAGATTGCCAAATAAATTCATTTGCTATTCAAAGGGGAAATTGTATGTTAAGAAAGGACCGGGTTTTGAGCATTGGTTTCATCGATTTCCAAAGCAGATAAAATAATACGCTACTAAGCAACACCGCAGAAAAACAGTTAAAACAAATTTACAGCACAGGATGTAATTTCACCTAGACTGCTAATCATAAGGACAGATGATCATCGTGTTTTGAAACAAGTCTGCTTGGGTATAAGGGAAAGTTCAGATCCCAAACAACCCACCAAGGGAAGTCTCATAATGAGCTGAGTAAAAAGGTATCTTCATTGCAGATGCAATCACAACCCAAGCTGGGTTCATTTTACCAAGCCAATTAAATAAATAAGTAAAAGATCCCAACTTGTTGTAAAAAAAAACTCAAAGAAATTGTTGATTGAGCTCAGATACAAAGGAAAAGTTCATATCCACGGCACCCCACAAAGGGATGTCTCATAATGAGCTGGGTAGAGAGTATCACCATTGCAAAAAAAAAAAAAATTTAACACAACATGCTAATGCTAATAATGCACATCATTTTCAGAAGCAAAAACTGCAAAAAAAAAAAATCCAATGTTCTTGCAAGTCTTAATGAAGAACTAGATAAGTGGTTCCCTCAGAAAATATATTACTCGTCAAAGGTAAAGGACATCAGTATTAGCATGGTTAATGTAAACCATCACTGGGGACCCAAAACAGGATCAAAACCATCAAAAAGAACTTGTTCAAACACACTGATGGTAGCTTTCAAAAATCAGAGACAACCACTATTAAGCACTAACAACCTCTTTTTATTCAGAAATCATCACAACCCTACTTGATCGTAAATAGGGTTTTGTTATTGCACGCACTCCACAAAATGATTACTTGAAAACCCTAACTATTGAATACAAACAGAGATAGCTAATGGGCTGATGGGGTAATAGATCTTCCAGACTTTTGTCCTACCAAACAGTGTAGACTAAATAGACCCAAGCAGCTCCTGATTCGCAAAGATTCAAAATAAGCAACATTGTCTTAAAGGAAACAATTGGCATCTATCCACATCTAATGCATAGTAAAAACAAAAGGAACAAAGCATGACTGGAAATCACTTGAACAATACAGTAAGGTTCCAGATAAAAGACTACCAGTCCCTAACCAAAAAAACAAAAAGGTGTCAATTCCTAAAATCTTGTACTAAATTAAAGTTCTGAACAAAACTAACCCATATACAATCCAAGCAATGGCACAGACTACATAAATCAGAAGTAAGAAATAAAGCATACCGTGTTCTCCCCAAGCGGAGCACGGAGAGCAAGCTGGTCGAATGTGAGGCACTCCCCACCAGCATTGACAATCCTTGCCCTCGCTGTCTCTGTGAACCTCAGGGCAGTAACCTTCATTGCTGGGATCTCTTGGATCCTCTTGTCATCTGTGACCGTACCAACAATCACAGCGATGTTCTTCTCCTCCTGTACCCAAAAAATTCCATATCAGCATCCACAACTTGGCCGCGAAACATTGTGAACCAAACTTGACAAGCCATCATTTTCAATCCTTTTTTCCTTTGTCGCTATCGAATTGCATAGACCTAACTTGACAAATACAACACTTTGCGTCGCATGAGAGCTGACACATACACAGTTCCACTACACTTTGTGCGACAAAAAGAAATGGGGCTGTGAACCTTTCCCTCCATGAACTTGGAGAGGCGGCGCAGGGAGAGCGGCGGTCGGTTGGCCTTGCTCATGAAGAGCCTCTTGAGGATGACGGCATTGAACTTGCTCTTGGTCCTCCTCACCAGGAAACGGTATAGCTGCACTCCAGCAAAATACACTAATGAGCACTAAGAACCATAGCAAACAAAGTTGCAAACCTAAATAACATTTCTTCTTCATACTCATCAAGCCCACCTAAAAATCTCACAGCAAGATCAAAACCGTCCCACAAACTACATCTAACCACACGAAATGAACCCAAAAAAAAAACGTTCCTTTCATAATACATGGAAATCGTGCTAACCTAGTAAAGTTTACGTGTTCATCACCGCAATAGACTAGCAATCATCGAGCAGACGCAGCTAAATCTGAGCTGATACCAACAGAGTATCACAGGGCATTTCCGTCAACCAGCAGCGCAAGCGCGGACAGATCTACCAAGCCAACAAGCATCTCACACAGACCCTATCTGACGACGCGGGGGCGTAGCATACCTTGACGAGGAGCTTGAGGTAGACATCGTCGGACTTGGGCGCGGTGCGCTTCGTCTTCTTGTTCCTCCCACCGGCGACGAGGTCGATACCCTGCGGTCGCGCCACAAACAACAGCCGCAGCGGGCGTCAGTGTCCAGCTAAGAACATTACAGAAGGGTCAGGAAGGAGAAGAACCGGGGTACTCACCATGGCAGCGGCGGCGCTAGGGTTTCGCGAGTTGTCGCTTCTTCTACTTACCTCGTCCGCCTCCGGCTGGGGAAGGGGAGTGGCGGCGCGTGAAGGGGGCTATATAGAGAGGAAGGAGGGGGGGGGGGGGGTTAGGGTTTCGAGTCGGGCTTTTTGGGCTGAGAAGTAGGCCTTCACAGGCCGTTGACACGGAGTTTATGGTCTTTTTGTTCAGTTGATTTGGGCCTTTCTTTGTGCTTTGGTTGGGCTGGGCTGACATCTTCAGTGCTGTCCCTGCATGTTTGCATTACGAAGATTTTAGGCAATATTGCGACGAAACTACGGGTATCTTCTTTTCAGCTTCTAAAAACTGTTTTTTAAATTTTCTACAGTAACTAATTTTCAAATAGAGAATCTTTTTAAGATAGTATCTACAAGTTGATTGTAATACACTATAGTAACTTCATTTATATCAGTCAAAACCGCATGTGAGTTTCTATTACTCCGTATTCTCTCATAAATAGTCAAAAAAAAAACATAAGCCGCTGTAAGCTATACGATAAAATAAAAAAAGATCAGGCCCGCATTGCACGGAGGTCCATAGCTGGCTAGCTGCTTCCATCGAGCCGTGAAGCATGAAAAGTCACTGCAATGCCAGACACAAACTTAGAGAGAAAACTGTCATAGATAGATAGGCTACTGCCTACACATCTGTCGTCGCTAGCCTATCTCGGCGATAACAAATAAGAAAAAAAGGGCAAGGCCATCTCGAATGTGAGACGCTTCGATGGGTCCTAGCAGAAGTTGCTCGACGAGGCATCGATGCTTAACAGGTGTTTAATAGATAATGCAGTCATCTAAGCACTTAAAAGTTGTTGTCACATTAGATGAGAGGGTTCTTATATGGATGCTTAATTGTGTGGCGATATTCTCTCTTTAAAACACCATGTGTAATGGAGTAGCATCTCGCGCTGGAAGATGCCCTAAGAGCGGCTATCGGTCACCTTCCATATAAAAGAATGGCAATGCATTCCCGTGCCACCTGTCAGTCTATCCTATATTTCCAAGTAAAAATAGTTAGAAATAAATTAAAATTTACTAGACCCCACCTATCAGCCATTGAATGTTTTTCTATAGGAAAATAATTGAAAAATAAAAGAAAATACCAGCCAACCCCACCTATTAGATATTAGACTTTTTCTTAAATTTTTAGTAGATTCAAAGTTGGCAATAGGGTGTTGCAGGAAGTCTTCCCAGTGACCACTTGAGTTTTAAAGTCTTTGCAAGGCGATGGGAGCAGTGGCCAGGGTGGAGCGGTGTCGGCGTGTGGACAGTAAGGTGGCTAAGGCTTTGTCAGTGAGATGTGTGTGTGAACGAGGTGGCGTTGTGCACATGCATGAAGCACTACGACCTCTGGATGCGTTTGTGCAAGCTGACGGGGGTGAATGCAGCAGGTGTGCATGGAAAATACTAGAAATTAGGAAATTATACTGTGCTGTAAACCGGGTGCATGAAATAACTAGTCTGTGGTGGACTCGACTCACAAAATAGTGTACTGGATGACTAGGCTGACGTGGCAGCATGACGGCTCAGATGGCCGATGTGGCATCCACGTGGCTTGAGACATGGTGGACACGTGGACTTAGGGCTGACGTGGCAGTTGACTTGGCTCTGCCTGGCTCACGGGTCTATGGCACAGTAGATCTAACTTGAGGGACCCACATGTCATAGGCACAAGTATGTCGACTCGGTGCACAGAGAAGGCGAAGAGTTGCTGGGCGTGGGTGCGGGGTGACGTCGGTTGGCTGACTTTGGTGGCACGAAAACTGAGACATCGCTTCGGCGAATGAAGCGTCACATGGCACGGGTGAACCGAGGGGTGGCGATGGACTGGCCGACGGCGAACGGGGGTGAGGCAGGACGATGGAACCTGGCCAATGAAGGGAAAGTCCTGCATCCTCTTTAGGGCTGACACAAGAGGCATGGAACCTGGCCAATGATAGGTACATCATTTGATCCCGGATTAACTTACTGTAGTTAAATATTCTTATTGCACTTTTAGATTATAATATTATCTGTTTATTCTTTTTTGTATGGAGGAGGTAATATTTTTACATGGATCACTTTGGTGGTTCATAACTTGTTATGCTTGTACCTCACTATGAATTTCGATTAATGCAATACTGTTATTTGATTTATTTACTGAAAGCTTTCTTTCCTAATTACCTTTCTCAATTGACTCAAGTACCAGTGTCACGTGTTGGTTTAGCGACTACATCCTTGTATCATTCGAGATAACTGAAATGCTATGTCATCGTCTTCTAAGGCTTTCTCCATTTGTCTTTGCTATGTGTATGTTTCGGCAAGTGCAACTATTGGCTAATTTGTTCTTTGCAACTTTCTTATGTTTGTGAGCCCAAACCAATGGGCAATGCTTGCCTCGACAAGAGGGATACCCAATACTAGACATCTCAGAACTATAAGCTCTCCCAAAAGAAGATTTTTGTTACCTTAGCTTTTGAGTTTACTCTTCTTAGTACTTCAAATATCTTGCAGATAAGGCTAGGCTATGAGTTTTGCATGTGCATGGCTAAAGAAAGGGAGGAAATGGAGGAGGTGACCGTACCACCATCCCGTAAACAGACGGTTTGGTCAGAGGTCAGCCGAACGGTGGAAGGGACCCGTAAAATGTGTAGTAAGAACAGGCCTGAAAGATTAAAGCACAAACCTGTGAACGATTTACAACACGCATTGGCAGTAAAAACCTTTATTCGAGGCACCACTGCTGCAATAATCAACCACATTTTTTCACCCAAGTAGCTTTCTAATTCTCTTCTAACTGGAGTTACAATAATAATACAAAAATGTTAATTCTGTATTGGTTGGGGTGCGCCAGGCCTAGGCTGTAGTGCAACGCCTAGGCGACACGTGAGAGCCCTAGTGGCAAGCCACTGTGGTGAGCTCTCCCCACAAAAATAAATTTAATATCAAAGTGGACACATGGCCCACATATCGGATATTAAAGCGATAAGAACAGATACTACACTTGATCTTAGCCAAAAGGCCGAGAAAGGTATGAGTTGGGAGGAAGCCCCGCCTGCGCCTTTTATTGCTTGGCTCGATCGACGCGCGCTGCCCGATCCAGCGATGTGGTACTACTCGAACGGAGCAGCTGCGCTTCCCTACCGCTTGGACCGATAGGAAGTGCTTGGACGGCCCGAGAACACGGCGACCCCGCGCGAGGGCATGAGCTGGAGGCGCGCGCGACCTGCAGGCCGTCGATCGCGAGGTGTTCGTTGTCTTGCGTACAAGGTAGGGGCGGGTGCTCGTCGTTCGTTCTTGCATGCCGATGGGTACAAATTGATTGAAGAGTGTCAAGGAATGCTTTTGTTCTGTTCTAACCTCTCGGTACTATAAAAGGATACGTCTAAAACACACAGAAATTCAAAAGTGAAATTCTTTGTGAAACCATGACAAATTCAATACAAAGAGAAACCATGACGGTGACACTGATAACCCTCAAGCCTATTTATTAGTCTGCTAAACACCAATCCGTCCGTGCAAGAGAGACCATCTTCAGTGCATCTTCTATTATTCTTCGTGAAATACGCCGACAGTATACAGCGTTAACATGTGACGGACTAATTAAACATAAATCCTAATGTCTCCAAATTAAAGGAAGTGGTATTTATGCAGACATGAATACATCAGTATGGAACAAGTGATATCTAAGAAGACATGAATACATCAGCTAAACAATGAATGAAGAGAAGAGGCATGTCAATCAGAATCTTACGTTTCTCCCCATTCCTTTTCCTTCTTTCTCGAGGTACGAAGCTGCCATCAGCTCTTGCTACAATATCCGACTTTGTCTTGGCATATTGAATTCTTTCAAGTCATACAACCAAGATTTCATGAGTAGAGTAAACGAATAGCACAATTTCATGCAGCCAAAATGCAATAGAAAGAAGCAGATAAAACAACAGCTGTGGTTCACATTGAGTTGATCAGTTTGACCAAGACCAACTCAGGTATATTTTTGTCAAGCTTAGACTTGTCTCCTATGTCATAGGCGGACTTAACGTGCATATACCACATAAGCCCAACAAGCTAGCTTATTAGACATGCCCTAATAGTTGTTTGGGTAAAGTAAACACATCTTACAATCCTTACAAACAATGTCAATAAGCCTAGAATAAAAGTTTATGAGACCAGCCATAATAGCATGCAGCGGAAAGGCAAAAATACACATACACATGTTTTTTCTCAAGATGAAATTAATAAACCCAATAAGCTTTCCCTAACCGCTGCTCAGCACTAAAGTCGAAACTCACCATAGGTTTGTCATAGAAGGGAAAGTTGTAAAGCCCCATTTCGGGTCGTTAGACTACCCTCGTGAATCGCCCGTGATTGTTCAAATTTGTGAGTACTGCAGATGAGTGTACGCAATTGCCATCACAAGCTTCAGCATAAAAATCAAACTTTATTACAAAATTAAGACTTAGTAGCCAACTTTTACACAGCGGGACGTGCAACCCAAAGTTATATTACAATACAAAAGAAACTCAACAGCATGCCCGAGTGTAGAATAAACCCTAACACCAAGCGCGTCAAGATCGTAGTGCTCCTCAGCGTCATCTTCGTAGATTTCTTCATTTTCTTGGCAAACATCTTACATTTATGATTTTAACAAGCATGAGTACAATCAACCGTACTCGACAAGTCACATGGGAAAACATTATATAACTACTTGCCATGATTTTCAAGAGATGGGAGTATAATGTTTTTGTTAAAGTATTTGTGGATGCAATTTTATTTGTAAACATTTTTTTCAAAAAAACACAAGATAACAAATCATGAACTTCTTAAGGAATTTGGGGTTTCAACATCTCGATTACCAAACTTCAACATTTCCATCTCATTTCCAAATCTACTTATGTTTCGCTATTGGAATCACCCAGTAAACACGGCTTCATATACCAGAAGCACAGTGTATTCAAATACCATTTATAAATGACCCTGCAGAGTTGCCCAGCTTTACCCACAAGATAACTCAGACTCATAATGTGAAACTATAGACACGCAACATTTTCGCGTGCGACTGAGTTGAGATAACAAGGTTTTTCATTGCTCATCTCTTTATATAGTCTCTACTCGATAGACTAGATACCCCCGTCACGGAATACGGTGGCTTTGATAGGGCGGAGGCTACCGTTGTGAAAGTATGGTTTTACTGTTTCCATACCACATGCTCACGCATTGTTCCTTTTGGAACAGTGTATTATATTCATATAGTACATATTCAATCGATTTGAATAGCTACTAAACCATGTTTGACAAGTCAATGCTTGTGGTTGAGCGATTACTATATTCTTTACTTAGCATAAGTTTCCAATCCTTACTTTTATCAACCAAGTAACCATTCACTAATAAATATCCTAGTGCACTACGGCACCATCACTCTTGGTGTAAAGCAACTGAATTTCCTACGCTACCATGGTGTATTTTATAGTTATTTATTATTACTAGGGCTTGTCAAGGTGAATATGGCCATCAAATAAAACAGGGCCTTTTCATGTGGTAGGACAACTAATATCATGTCATTCTAAATATTTATTGTACAAAAATTAATAAATACGTAAATAACATAATGAAAATGCTGATAAATAAATAATTAAAGGAATGTAAGTTCAACATAATCAAAGATATATGACTTGCCTTGCGGATCAACATATTATGCAAGTTCATATTCTTCTGAGTCTTGAGCTTGTCCTTTAAAATCTCCCTCCTAGATTGGTTGCTCAGTAGTGTGATGAGCCAACGCAAATCAATAGAGGACAAAATCAACTCCATGCACGAAGGGTTGAACCAGGAATAAAATAAAGAAATAAAACCCAAGAGAAACCAAATAAAAATAGGTTTAGGGCTTTTAGGAGTCTGGAATGGAATAACGGAGTAGAGAAATGGGTAGATGGGTTCAAGACGATTGTGATGGGTATATTTTGTACTTTTGGGTTTGGTGAATTCTAACGGTGGGGTTTATCACATCATGGTATGTACTATTCACATCGGGTGGGTAACTATTCATAGCTTTTGAGAGCTAAACGGACAGTAGCTTCTGCATTTAAGCATCTTGGGGTTAGAGGGACTCGGGAAGCAGTGGATTGGGCGGAGATGGTCGAGGTTGGGTGTCCACGGTGGGGTGCTTCAGTGAGCGGCGAGCTTCACGACAAGGAAGAAGAAGGCTCGGGAGCTAGGCGATGGCTCGTGGAGGTTTCGGGCACAAGGAGGCTACTAGCTAATGCAATTTAAGAAAGATGAGCTAAACAACAAGATTTGAAATTTGGCTCACGTTGGGATCTTTCGACGGTTGTTGGCGATGGTCCGCCGAGGGCTTGATCGGATCGGGGGCGCTCACCAGCAGCGATGTACCGCTCAAGGGAGCTCGAGGTTTAAATAGAGCGGAGGCGGTTCAACACGGGAGGCGAGTAATGGCGGTGACGGTGCGTGGCACAGTCGAGTGGGCACAGGAAGGTTCGGCGTGGATGGCTAAGGGGCCGGTACCGACTAGCATGAGCGTGATATTGTGGCGGTCAAAGGTGGTTTGAATCAAAGCATCACGAGAGAGAGAAAGGAGCAGAGGCGGTGGCGGAGAGGTCTGGTGGTGCTAACGCGCGGCAAGGGTGCTAGGGAGGTGTTAGGGATGGGGAGACATGGTAGTACAGCTACTAACACCGCACAGCAGGGCTCCAGTAGCAAGGAAGGCATGAGAAGGTGCGGGAGCGAAGAGAAGGGTCGGGCGGAGGCAAAAATCCGGGCGGTGGTGAGATTATTCGGGTGATGAACAATGCCGGTGCAAAAATCCATCGTTGGCACAATGCAGCAGGGATTTTAGGGCTTGGATGGCTGAGATTTGAGCTAGATTAGGCTAGGGTTCACAAGAAATCAAAATCAAACGAGAATTCAAATTCTTTTGAAATTTTTGGTTTTGTTTCAAAAGTCATGCATCCTCTTTAGAGCCTCAGTTGCTGATGCAACGTCTTCGAACAAAACCCTTGCTTGGCCTCTATGCTTCAAAGTCTTAAAAGCAAGCACGTCAAGAATCTTCCCAAACTAGGAGAAAATGCCATTGAGCGACTTCTTAAGTTCTGTAAGGATTTCAGCAGATTATGTTAAGTTGTATCGTGAAGAAACATATAAAATAAAATAATTGATAAAAATAAAAAGATTAAACTAAAAACAGCAGCATGCACTACATCTACAAAAATGCACAATTGCTGATTTATTCTCTAGCACATTAGCACGACAAAAGAAGATACACCTTCCATATAAAAGTATGGCAATGCATCCCCCGTGCCACCTGTCAGTCTGTCCCATTTCTCCAAGTAAAAATAATTAGAAATAAATTAAAATCTACTGGACCCTACCTATCAACCATTAAATGTTTTTTACTGGAAAATAATTGAAAAAGAAAAGAAAATACCAGCCAACCTCACCTGTTAGATATTTGACTTTTTCTTAAATATTTAGCAAATTCAAAGTTGGAAAGGCCATAATTTCTTCATCTCAAATCTAAATATATTGAGTTTTAGTCTAAATTTGTCTAAATTCAAGATGCCATGGCTACAAAGAATTGCACTGGAATGGAATGAAATGCAAAAATGGCAGTAAAGCCTTACCGGCACAGAGGGGGTCACCGGCGGCAATGGGGTTGGTCTCCGGCGAAAAGGGTGAGTGGCTTTTGCAATTGGGGGTTGCAGGAAGTCTTCCCAGTGACCACTTGAGCTTTAAAGTCTTTGTGAGGCGGTGGGAGCAGTGGCCAGGGTGGAGCGGTGTCGGCGCGTGGAGAGTAAGGTGGCTAGGGCTCACGGTGAGATGTGTGTGCTAGCGAGGTGGCGTTGCGCAATGGCATGAAGCACTACGACCTCTAGTTGCGTTTGCATTAGCGACGGGGCGATACGGCGGCGTGCGCGTCGGGCGAGAGGTGCGAAGAATTGCCGTGGGGAGCGGCGGTCGGCGCCCACGTGGACGAGGCGGATGATGCGAGCAGAGTTATGGCGGAAATGAATGTACGAGACAAGCTAGCAAAGCTAGGGCTAGGTGTGAACATCGGGTTGCTCGGCGGGGACTTGCGCGGGGAGAGCCAACACGACACAAGGGAACAGGGAGAGGCGAGAAGGAAATGGCACCACTGAGAAAAGAAAATGGGTAGCCACAAAGGGAAAGCAAATTTTTATTAGTATTGTGGCTATGGGCCAAACAATAAACTAGGAGAGTAGTGGAGTAGCTATGACAAATGAGCTATCCTTGCCCCGCCCCATGACCAGGCGCATATATATATGCCCATAAGGTATGATTACAACAATACCCTCACGCTTGAGTATCATGTAGAGGGGCATACATGTCTTTGTACATATCTCACTGGTCTTGTAGCTTGTAACAGTCGGATGGGCTTATATGGGGCATCCCTACTACATGAGCCTATCATGGTAAAGGGCTTCTCATAGGCCAAAACCATGTTTCTTAGCCTTTGGCCCTCCGTCCCGTGGCTTGTGTTGCAATTGATCGTGGGTGGTTGATCTCTAACCATACCGAAGTTTGATTGGGGTCATGCACCGTTTTGCAAAGTGGGACATGAGGTCGTGCGTGGTTGGCGCGTACAGTATTGTTGGCTTTCACCGATTGGGCTCCCCATGCGTCATCTGTTTCCACCGCCACATCACCAGCCGCAGCAGAATAGCTCAGAGTGAGGAGCATTCCTCCGACCAAGCATCGGCGCTCATCGAGCCAAGACGGCTCCTCTAGCCGCCATAGCTCCTCCAACCGCTAGGGGTCGCCGACGACCAAAACGAATACGAACTTATTAGGCGTGACTCGTCAACGCCAACAAATGCGAGAGGAATGCGCGAGAAAGCTGAATGGCGGTGCGCGAATCGCTGCGAGAGTCCGCGATCGAGGAGACGATACGGCCACCGTCCGTGAGGGGAAGATCTCGGACCATGACACGGTTCAGCGATCGCTCGCTAACGAGATAGAGCCCCGCTCGATGGAGTCGGAGGTGGTGGTATTCGCCACCTATCCGAAGCCGGACTCCGATTTCCTTTGGCGATGTTTTTGGTGAGACGCTAAGGTCAGATGTGTTGTAGCCGTCGTGAGCCGATCGTCAACGCCATCGTCCACCGGTTGTGTATTCGGGCCTCGCGACGGAGACAACTGTTGAGTGTATCTCTCTTCGCATTTCTTCACGATGCACGTGCCACCAAAGAAGCTTGACGGTAGGAATATTCCAACTTCGTGAGTGTGAGCCGTGGTCGTGGTCGCGCGCACAAAGCTATTTCTAGCGAATGTGACCCGAACGGCGGGAATCAAATCGATGCGCGGTGGTTCTACCACCACGTGGAGAGTGGCAACAGTTTGAGGTGGTCGGGCGCCGATGGACTTCAACACATCCCCATCGGTGACCCTCGATCGCGATGATGAGCACTCGGTGCGGAGGTTGGTGGGCTCGCTCTCCGATTCAACATGCGGGACCTTGCGAGGAGTACTTCATGTATGGCGTGGCTCTCCGGCATGTCCGTGGCATGTAAAGTCCGGTCCTGCCGTGATGATGGCATACGCCCACGGTCGCGTCCTTAGCGAGGACCGTTGAGCCGAGTAAGTATTTTCTTCGTAAGAGTTTCACCTAATCGACTATCTTGCAAATCATAAGTGTGCCTTGTTTCAATGGTAGAGCTTACCCTCGAAGAAGCGAGCGCGATGACCGTTTTCTTTGGCCATATGTGGCCAAGGAGCATAGCCTTCGAGAAGCGATCACGGCGAACATCGAGTGGGTGAACCAAGTGTGTGAAGCCCTCGGTATCCCCGTGCCAGAGCACGCTGCACCTAGTGTTGGTCGGCTTTGCACAGGGGCGGAGCCAGGAATTGGATATGGGGGGGACAACATGGACATCAATTTGATAGTATCAAAGTAATATGTTTCACAAATTACAATGCAAAAAAATTACATCTCTATTAACTTAAACTTAGCTCTACGACTACTAGCAAGATCATAGGCCTTAATAATATCATCATTACTAATCTTTGCGGCCAATTCCTTTTCAATATAAATTACCAAACAATCTCGTAGAAATCCATCTCCCATTGTACTTCAAAGTCGCGTCTTCGCAAGTTTTATAGCTGAAAAACATCTCTCGGTGATTGCAGTTGAAATCGGAAGAGTTAAGACTAATTTTAACAACTTTGTCCACCATAGGATAAGATGACTCTTTATGAGTCTTGACTAGTCCACTTGTTAGATCAACAAGTGATGGTAATACACTTAGGTCTGGATGGTTGCATACATCAAGTTAAAAATGTGGCAATTGGCACTCCAATTGAGCTCTTTCTTGACTTGAGAAATCAGCAGGATAATATTTTTCCACTAGAGTGCATATATTTGCTATGTCGAAGGTGTCCAACCATGGATCCAAAGAGGCACAAAGGGACAAAAGCTCTATCGCTTGAGAACTGAATCGATCTTCTAGTTCAATCAATTGTTGATCAATTGCAACATTAAACACATCTACTTTGTAATGGTGAAAGGCTGTGGTGTTATCATTCTTGTTTCGGGATTTAGTCACATCAACGTACCTGCAAAAGAACCTCTACTCTAGTAGTAGTCCAGTGGACACAATTGAATTAAATTATCCAGTAAATCCATACTAAAAAGCTTCCTTAATCGACAAATCCAAAGACATATAGTGAATCAAAGATGCAGGATGGCAATGTACAAGCACACAATTATTATGAGTTGTGCTTATTGGTAAACTTGCCATCGTGGCAGCACCAACTAGAACAACATGGGAGTCATGGATCTCAAATAAGCTAGACCATAGGATTTTTGTTTGCAGAAATATGGAGGAACTATTTACAAAAGAAATAAAAAGTTCTATATCAAGTTGTCTAGCATGTAATAGCGAATAAAATCAACCTAAGCTACTTGTGAGAGAGCGATGATTTCACCGATGGCCTGAGCTTGTTGGCTCGCTAACCGTGCATTTCAAAAGAATCTGGGTTGTGAGAACCGAGAGATCGAACGATCTTTCGTAATCGGCATGTCTTCATCATCGATGCCATCCAGTGGGGGGCTAGGCTGCATCATCGTTGGGGGGTGCCAGGCCCCCCGGCCCCCCTCTCTCCGCCACTGGCTTTGCACCCACGAGGGTGATCGTAATGGGGAGGCCTCCCCTACTCGGCGAAGGGGTCATTCTCTCGCAGCGCGACCATGACGCTCGGCACCCCTCCCCCAGAGGAATCCACCGAGGATGAGGAGGCTGCTATGGGCACCAACTCTGAGTTTGCTAAGTATGCGAACTCAGATCTAGAAGCCGAGGTGGACCGTGGCATTGGTGGCGGCCACCGTGTGGATGGCGCGGGGCCCGCAGGCAATGCAGGCAACAGGGTCGGTGGTGGGCACGGGCCTAACGTGGACGCGAGAGGTGAATGCGAAGGCACCTCGCCCACGACCATTGTGGGGCTCGACGAGGCGTGTCCTGGAGCACTTGTAGCAAAGCGTGCCCCCGTGTGTCCGTCTACAGGCACAAGCGACCGTTTCCATTCGCAATGTCCGCCCCTGTCAAGGCTGCTGGCTCGAAGACCCAGCCGATCGATCATGGCGACTTTGTCCCTGGCCGAGGCGCACGGTGTTCAGGGGCCACAGATCGCGCGGATGCGGTCCGATCGCCGACCTATCATCGTGCGGACCAAAACTCCCGAAAGCGCTCGAGGTGACAAAGATGAAGGTACTTGTACCAACATGCATTGATTATGTTTGTAGGGATGGTGCTGACGCGCTGCGCCATGCAGTGGCTAGGGCCCACGAACGGAGTGGCTTGCTAGAGTGGCTCGATGTCGTCGAGAAGGAGGCCACGCCGCGCGCGGCAATCCACCAATGATGCCATTGCGGCTGCGCGATTGAAAGATGAGCGCATCCGCTATCTCAAGCCGAGGCGTGAAGACTATTGCCGACACGCACGCCTTGGTGGAGCGGACTCAACGTACAGCCTCTGAAGAATGTGAGGGGTTGCTACAGTAGATTGCCAGGCTGGAAGAGAAGGCCTAGCTGATATCCGTGATCGGAGTAAAGGACCGCGCTGGTGACGCCGCCGATAGCGTGGAGTTCGATGGAAGCCCTAGAGAACATGCTCTCTGAGCTCACCGTTGTGGTGCCTCCCCGCACCTTTGGGCCGAGGATCTCTCGAGCAGTCTCCAGAGGATTGGAGAGGCCTTAGCGCTCGCAATGAGTGCCGCACGATCCTACAAAGAATCATCGCCGCTCGTGATGACCCGGATGGTCCTGGTCTTCTTCACCATCGGGTTGCTCGCGTGGCGAGCTAGCTAATCCACACCTAGAGTTACCTGTGGGGAGCAGCGTCATGTCCGGGCCGTGCATGCGATACGCCGCTCCACCCATGCATTCCATCAACGGATATAGATTACATCGGCGAGACTACGACCAAGGTCGCTATGAGGTACAGCCTGCAAGGCGGCGGTGACCTCGGCACTTGGCTTGACGAAGTGCCCTGGCGAGACGAAGGTGGCGCGGCTGGCTCTAAGCACGCCGTCTATCCACATGTGTGATGCCAAGGCTCTACGCTTGCACCTGTTGCCGACTATGTATAGCCCCTCACTCCTATGTAAATGGCACTGCACGGCTACCCATCTTGGTGATATATCTTGAATGAAAATGTGCCACAAGTCGTGTCATTATGTTTGATGTTTGTGACAAGCAGGTGCTTGACAAAGGCCGTTTGCTAGTTTTGGACCTTATGGTTCAGCATCGCCTTTGACACTAGGGCTAGGCGGAGGATTCCCTGTGGTTCTGGGAGGAGCGGCATTCAACGGGGGACGCCTCCGTCCAGGAGTATAAAAATAGAAGATCCGGTGGATGAATAGCGTAGCCAATTAACTTCGTGTAGATGAATGTACATTTAAAACATTATCACCCCCGCAAACATTATTTGTGGTGTTATCAAAGTATCTTGCATAAGGCGACGACTTCCCTCGCATGTCCGTTTCGTAATAATAGCTACTCTCGCGTTGTTATGGCATGATGATGAGTCGTTGGAGCTGCGGTGGTAGGTAGGACTCGAGATGGACGAAATCGACGACGAGATGAGAATACCGTGGGCTCTGTCCCCTGCTGTTCAGACATAGTATCGACGAAGTAGGCTAGGAATGAAGAGTCTACGTGGGCCCCTCGTCCCTGATGAGGTGAAAAATGGGCGCGCGCGCTCTGTCTCCCATCTTTCGGCCGGGCATCAGCAAAGCTGACGGTGGGACAAAGTGAACACACGCGGTCCATCTTGTACCCTTCAGACTAGCGTCAATGAACCTGGCGGTGGGATGAAGTGGACACGCACGCTCCGTCCCCTGCCCTTCAGATCGCGCGCGTGGCCGGTGGTGGGAGGAAGTCGACGACACACACCGTCCCCACCCTTTAGGCGGCATCGCCGGCCGCGCGGTGGGAGGAAGTCAACGCGCATAGGAAGCTAGCAGTGGGACGAAGTAGATGCACGCTCTCAACCCCACCCTTTGGATTGGCATCCGCGAAGCTGGCGGTGGGACAAAGTAGACGCGTGTGCTCCGTCCCCACCCTTCGGACTGGCGTTAGTGAAGCTGGCGGTGACTTAGACTACGTAGAGTGCGCATGAAGGGTAACCTCCGCGCGTCTTATTTATACTCCATAGAGTGCACGCGGAGGTCGTAGTATCTGTGTGGAGCGCATGAAAAAATAGGACACAAGTCTTTTCATGAACACTTGGCTTTATTTATTTTCCCGTTGCACAGTCGGCTATTACACAAGGAAGCTGGGTGGCCCTTTGCTCCTATGCGTGAGTACCGCGTAGGCGTCGCATTCCATGTGTGGCGAAGATTCCTTCCTCAAGGGTTGCGAGGCGTACGCCCGTCCGCAGAGTCGCCGTGACGATGTAGGGGCCATCCCACTTGGACTCAAGCTTTCCCACCGCCGCCGTGTAATGCCATCCTAAGGACAAGGTCTCCCATCTTGAATTCCCACGTGTAGACGGTGCGGTCGTGCGGCGCAACGTGCGGCATGCGTATTTTGGGATCACACCGATACACCTCTGTTGGACTACGGTGTCCGACGGAGGTGTATCGAGCGCAGCCCATGCGCCACAAAACGCCTTGAAAAGCGCGAGTCGAATTGCTAGCCGTTGTCCATAGTGACCTCCTAGGCACTCGGCGGCAAATGACATTCTGCGAAAGGAACCGCTGCACCGCTGTGGAGGTGACCTTGGTGAGTGTGATCACCTTGGGCCATTTGGAAAAATACTCGAGGGCGACCATGACGAATCGTAGGTCCCCTAGGGCACATGGGAGCGGTCCGACGACATCGATGCCCCATCGCGCCCGATGTGGCGGCGGGATGGGCTATAGACTATGGGGCCTATGAATGACCCTTCCCATCCACTAGCATCTCTAACATTGGTGCACAAGGTCATGCGCGTCAGTGATGGCCGTTGGCCAATAAAAGCCCTGCCAGAATGCCTTTCTGATGAGGGATCTTGGGGTGATGTGTGAGCCACAAAGCCCTGCATGCATTTCGACGAGGAGCCGCTGCCTCTCCGCGAGAGGCATCGCGAGAGTGGGGTACAAACCCGCGCTAGTAGAGCACGCCATCCATGACTTTGAAGGACCTAGCCCGATCTCAGAGCTACCGCGGCTCGAAAGGGTCATCTAGTTCGGCTACCCCCGCAGAGGCCATAGATGGGCTCCTCTAGTTGCCTTCTTTGGTGATTTAGTGGATGAGGCGCAGAGGATCCGCTGGTCGACGGCATTGGTGAGTGTATCGGCGTGCTTATTATCCACCCATAGGATAGCTTTCACTGTGATGCCCAAGAAGTGCTGCTCTTTTGCCCTAACGGTAGCTACATATTTCGCTAGGTTGGGGTCCTTGGCCTAGTAAGATTTGTCCACATGCCCTGCAATCAAGCACGAGTTGGTATGCACGAGCACTCTCTGCGCCGAGGGCCTTCAGCTTGGTGAGGCTGAAGAGCAGGGCCTCGTACTCAGCTATGTTATTTGTCACCAGAAACTCGAGACGTACAAAATATAGCAAGCGATGGCCTTCCGGCATAGTGACTATTGCACCCACCCCAGCACCGGAAGCGTTGTAGGCTCCGTTGGTGCGGAGGCCCCACACCAGGCTCAGCGCAGCGGGGCGCTCTATGAGCCTCTGGACCTCTCTTGTCATCTTGGGCAGTTCCATGGAGAGGATTGTGTCGACCTTGTCAGGGTTCGCTTGTATCCCCAGTCCTGACACCAAGAAGCCAAGCACCTTTCTTGCTTGCACGCCAAAGACACATTTGTGCGGATTCACTTGATGCCCGCCTCGGAGGTTGTCACGAAGAACGTGGAGTAGGACTTGCTCGACCTCTAAGGGGAGGCCCTCGCCAATGGAAAGTTATTGGTCCCGCGGTACCCTCTGTGACCTTATTCCCGGCTAACGGGGGTGCTATCGTGGGACCCCTCGTCGATGCCGAGGATGTATCCGCCCTCTCGGGCTTTGCGCAGCCTTTGCATCGGAGGTGTCCTTGGCGGGTCTGTGCTTGCTTGTTGTCAGAGGTGTTGCCGCTGCGCCACTGCGCATCTTCCTCTGCACTTGCATATTCCTCCATCTTGTCGAAGAGCTTGGCAACTGTCTTTATGGGTTTGCGCGCATTGTACTCAGCCAGCGGCAACTATCTTTATGTCTTCGGCATGGGTTTCCCACCGTATAGGTTCTTTCTCTGAATCAATTGCATGCCGCAATTTGCTGAACTCTTGACTGGTAATGATGAACTATTAAACCGATTGTGCATCTAGGGTCGCATCATTTATCGGGTGGATTCCATCGAGCAAAGCGCATCCACGCTAGGCTATCCGAGAGATGAAGTACGGTCGGTTCTTCAACCCTTGCTCCTACCGCCACAGAGCAAAGGCCGTGAGGTGTTCCTCCGTGAGAATGAACAATGGTGGACGCATTCTCGAGACATTTCCACTCCAACCCTGCAAGATATTCCTCATGTTTTCTGACCTTTTCTTGGAAACAAATTCCATCTGCCGAGTGCACTGGTGAATCAGTCCAAGGACCGACTGTAGATTTGATCGTACCACCATCCCGTGTAACAGCACGGCTTCGGTTCAGAGGCCGCCGAACGGTGGAAGGGAACCGTAAAATTCCCTTCCGAAAGTGACACAAAGTGACACATCGATTTACGTGGGCTGTAGGTTCACTTCAACCAACAGATAACCAGCGAAATTAACAATAAGAACATGCACAAAGTGACACAACGATTTACGTGGGATGTCGAACAAGAGGGGATGGCACGGCTTTTATAACGCAGACTCCGAAGAGTCCAAGGCGCATACGGGCGAGAGTACCGACTGGACACAACGCGAAAGCCGAGGCGTGTCCGGCTCGAAGACGACGGCGAGAGACCAGGAGGAAGACGATGAACAGTGCTTGCACTGCCCGATGAAGGATGCGTGGCTTCTCAATGATTGATATGTGTCACTTGACTAGATTTGACGGTCGAGGCGAACTTGAGCGGGATAGTCGACAGCGCGGCAACGCCGATCGAAGCGGTAGACACGGATTGGGCGAAGGGGAAATGTGGGCACCAGAGAGATTGGGCGGAGGGATTGGGTTTAGGTCCACAAGAGTTTTAGGGTTTTAAGGATTTTTATTTTAGAAATTCAAATAAAATCATTTGTGCTCTAGAAAGTAGTAAATAAATCTGAATAAAATCCAGAAAATTCTAGAAAAAACCTTGAAGCACAAGGAACCAAAATAAAATACTTTCAACAATAATTAAAGTTTAACTTAGCCATATTAATCCTTTTAGTTAATAATAGATCATTTTATTTTTCATTTAGTTTGGAAAAATCCCAATGGTGAATTTTATTTTGAAAGCTTCAAATGAAACTCTGAAAATCAGGATGTTACCGTGTACCGACCATCACGGCCCAAAACACCCAGCCAAAATGGCCTTAATCGCGCGTGCATGGCCGCTCGATGCGCTACACACGGGCGGTCGATATTGCGCCACGACGCCCTTCCCCCAACTCCTTCCTTCGAACGGCACAGAGCCAGTGAGGGCGGCCAAAGTGACGCCAGCAAGGATCGTCGGCAAGTGAGCAAGGGCACCTACCGATCGCCTCCTTATAGGGATTCTATTTTCGGGCTTCTAAGCGACCAAGGATCTTTCTAGTGGTCTAGCGGCGAAGGGGCCTCATGGCTTAACTCCATGGCAGAAGCTTCTCGGAGGGTCTCTCGCGAGGATAAGGCTGACTACACCATCTACGGAGCGACAGGAGGCTAAAAGTGGCGACGGTTTGGGCTTGGGTGGTCTCGGCTAGGCTACCCACGGGAGGGGTGGCTCGGTCGTCCCGTAGGGCTCGGTCGGCGGGGGCTCACGACGCAGCCAAGCTAGTGTTTAGGGACTGGTCCAGTGAGGGTGGCTTCGGGTCCGGTGTGGTCCAAAGATGCTACGGTGGTGAGCAATTGGAAAGTTATGGCCGAACGACCTTACTGCCTCAGGGGAGCTCGAAGGCGGCGATGGGGAGCTCAGGGGCTCATTCCATTCTCATTCTGGAGGCATTTCCACTCCAACCACGCAAGATATTCCTCATGTCATAGAAGGAAAGTCCTGCATCCTCTTTAGGGCTGACACAAGAGGCATGGAACCTGGCCAATGATAGGTACATCATTTGATCCCGGATTAACTTACTGTAGTTAAATATTCTTATTGCACTTTTAGATTATAATATTATCTGTTTATTCTTTTTTGTATGGAGGAGGTAATATTTTTACATGGATCACTTTGGTGGTTCATAACTTGTTATGCTTGTACCTCACTATGAATTTCGATTAATGCAATACTGTTATTTGATTTATTTACTGAAAGCTTTCTTTCCTAATTACCTTTCTCAATTGACTCAAGTACCAGTGTCACGTGTTGGTTTAGCACTACATCCTTGTATCATTTGAGATAACTGAAATGCTATGTCATCGTCTTCTAAGGCTTTCTCCATTTGTCTTGCTATGTGTATGTTTGGCAAGTGCAACTATTGGCTAATTTGTTCTTTGCAACTTTCTTTTGTTTGTGAGCATCAACTATTCAGTCAATACTCTTCATACTTGTGCAATTCCTATCCTATTGCAAACTACATTTGTTATCATCAAGTTGTTGTAATCCATGTTGACATGTAGCCAAGTTGTGTAGATGATAGCTGTATAGAGAACACTTTTACTTTCTTGCTATTTTCTTTGTTGGTGTTTTCTCGGATGGGAAACGATAGGGTAGAGCACTACAAATATATTATTACAACTGTACAAAACATAAAGGGGGAAAACAAAGAAATTAATGGAAAAAGAAAAATTCAGCCCAAACCAATGGGCAATGCTTGCCTCGACAAGAGGATACCCAATACTAGACATCTCAAATATCTTAGTACTTCAAATATCTTGCAGATAAGGCTAGGCTATGAGTTTTGCATGTGCATGGCTAAAGAAAGGAGGGAAATGGAGGAGGTGACCGTACCACCATCCCGTGTAACAGCACGGTTTTGGTTCGAGAGGCGCGAGCGGTGGAAGGGACCCGTAAAATGTGTAGTAAAACAGCTGAAAGATTAAAGCACAAACTCGTGAGCGATTTACAACACGCATTGGCAGTAAAAACCTTTATTCGAGGCACCACTGCTGCAATAATCAACCACATTTTTTCACCCAAGTAGCTTTCTAATTCTCTTCTAACTGGAGTTACAATAATAATACAAAAATGTTAATTCTGTATTGGTTGGGGTGCGCCAGGCCTAGGCTGTAGTGCAACGCCTAGGCGACACGTGAGAGCCCTAGTGGCAAGCCACTGTGGTGAGCTCTCCCCCACAAAAAATAAATTTAATATCAAAGTGGACACATGGCCCACATATCAGATATTAAACTGATAAGAACAGATACTACACTTGATCTTAGCCAAAAGGCCGAGAAAGGTATGAGTTGGGAGGAAGCCCTGCCTCGCCTTTTATTGCTGGCTCGATCGACGCGCTGCCCTGATCCAGCGATGTGGTACTACTCGAGCGGAGCAGCCTGCGCTTCCTACCGCTTGGACCGATAGGAAGTGCTTGGACGGCCCAGTAACACGGCGACCCCCCCGCGCGAGGGCATGAGCTGGAGGCCGCGCGCGACCTGCAGGCCGTCGACCGCGAGGTGTTCGTTGTCTTGCGTACAAGGTAGGGGCGGGTGCTCGTCGTTCGTTCTTGCATGCCGATGGGTACAAATTGATTGAAGAGTGTCAAGGAATGCTTTTGTTCTGTTCTAACCTCTCGGTACTATAAAAGGATACGTCTAAAACACACAGAAATTCAAAAGTGAAATTCTTTGTGAAACCATGACAAATTCAATACAAAGAGAAACCATGACGGTGACACTGATAACCCCTCAAGCCTATTTATTAGTCTGCTAAACACCAATCCGTCCGTGCAAGAGAGACCATCTTCAGTGCATCTTCTATTATTCTTCGTGAAATACGCCGACAGTAAATACGTACATTGGTTTTGCTACATGCTGTGGGTTAGGGGTGTGGGCAATGGTGATTTTGGGATCCCTGACATCATGGTGCTGCTCACGCTTCTGCTTCTTTTCAGCTGCATTATTCAAGAACAGGCAAATTAATAAGGTTTGCTCTCAAAGAGAAAATAAAAAGGGCAAGCAAACCTGCCATACGCTCATAACTATCATAGAGAGTTCCTCCCCGAGAGTAGTAATTCTGTCGAGAAAGAGCCAAAATGCGCTATGCTACATCTAGTGCATTGAACAGATATGATCTCAGGTTGGGAGACAGCTGCCTCATTGATCTAAATACTCCATATCTATTAATTATTAACATCTTAATAAAAAGAGTTGAGTATAAGCAAAAAGTAAAGCAGGACCAGACAGAGGCACTTGTCACAATTCATTAAGGAACGAAATAGTTTTTGCACACTTTTGAAATTCTATAACTAGCTAGAACCAGAGGGTACTGACCAATAGCTTCGGCATTGAATCAACCATCACAAAAAATGTTGATGCCTCCGTTCATTCTGACTATTTGTTAGAGTACAATATATGGTAGGATAGAGTCCATTGGGATTACAATCCCTTGTACCATCTTGCCTCCCAAGTCTTGTACCTCTATATATACCGAGAGGCTCAATGCAATACATCCAATTCCACCCAATTATATCCTCTTTCATGGTATCGACGTATAGGTTTAGATCCTAACCCTAACCGCCGCTTCGCTTCGCACCGCGCCCGGGAGATCTATCTCGCCGGGGCAGCGCCACCGCTTAGGCGGCAGATCCTATTGATCCCGCCACCGCCGCCGCCGTGCACGTAGGCTACGAAAGCAGAAAACAAAACTTTTCTACCGCGCATACAAGGACATCATCGTCACCATCGTCGTCGCGCGCAGGACGAGGCGGATGACGCTAGCAGAGTTATGGCGGGAAATGAATGCACGAGATGAGCTGGCGAAGGTAGGGCGAAGGTAGCGTTTTTATTTTAGTTGAAGGCGAAGTGTTGCTAGCTATCAGGATGATTTGTGTCAATGATGGCAGTTAGTGAAGCTTGACGACAAGGACACAGTGGAGATGGTGTTCTCCCCCGTCATCGACGAGGCTTCCGACCTCGACATCGCCTCCATCTTCGACATGGGTTTCCCACCGCATGTGTTACGTCTCGAATCAATTGCATTTTGCAATTTGCTGAACTCTTGACTGGTAATGATGAACTAGTAAACCGATTGTGCATCCAGGGGTCGCATCATTTACTGGGCGGATTCCATCGGCGCAAAGCGCATCCACGCCAGGCTATCTGAGAGATGAAGTACGGTCAGTTCTTCAACCCTTGCTCCTACCTGCCACAGAGCAGCAGCCACAGGTGTTCCTCTGGTGAGAACGAACAATGGCTGGGCGCATTCTCGAGACATTTCCACTCCAACCCTGCAAGATATTCCTCATGTTTTCTGACCTTTTCTTGGAAACAAATTCCATTTGCAGAGAGCGCCTACGAATCAGTCCAAGGACCGGCTGTAGATTTGATCGTACCACCATCCCGTGTAACAGCACGGCTTCGGTTCAGAGGCCACCGAACGGTGGAAGGGAACCGTAAAATTCCTGTACGAAATGTGTAGTAAGAAGAGGCCCAAAAAATTAAAGCGCAAACCTGTGAACGACTTACAACACACATTGACTTTTTCACTCAAGTAGGTCCCTAATTCTCTTCTAACTGGAGTTACAATAATAAAAAATGTTAATTCTGTATTGGTTGGGGTGCGCCAGGCCTAGGCTGTAGTGCAACACCTATGCGACACGTGAGAGCCCTAGTGGCTGGTGAGCTCTCCCCCACAAAAAATAAATTTAATATCAAAGTGGACACATGGTCGACATATCAGATATTAAACTGATAAGAACAGATACTACACTTGATCTTAGCCACGGGCGGAGCTATGTGGTTGGGCCCGGTGTCACAGACACCGGGTCCAAAAATTTTTCTACAAGTATTAATATCTCTATTCCATACGTGAACCCCTAATCTAAACTTAGTGCACCGGTATTTTTTGAAGCCAAACAAAGGAATACTAGCAACCTAAATTTTTAGTAGCTAGCGAGAGTCTATAAGGAGTCTTCACCGTCCCGCAACACACGAGGTCACCGCAACACCCAACCCAAGAGAGAGGATCGCAATAGGTCATGGTGTCTATTTGATCAATCTCAAGCATGTCACTCGCACAACCCTCTACACTGTTCATCTCATAAAGTCATGCGAGAAGATGTGCATCACGCCCTTCTGACCACACCCAATCAGCAAAGAAATATTCACAAGAAAATGTGAGAAATCGATGCCACCGTTGGCCCTCGTTTGCCATCTCGCTACAGTGCCGCTTGGCCCTTGTTGCCATCTTGAATTGTTGAACATACAAATATCTAATTGACCTTTTCAATTATTTGATGATTATTCCATAAATGATAGACTTATTTGTTATGTGGCCAAAATAAGAATTATAGAAAATTACCAATGATATTGTGGTTCATCGCTTTATGAATTTGAAAGAACACAAATACTAAAAAGTAATGTTTTTACTTATATTTTATCATTCTTTTTTTTACTTAAAAACTTTTTCTT
The DNA here is from genome assembly GCA_036346575.1 of Dendrocalamus sinicus. NCBI lineage: Eukaryota > Viridiplantae > Streptophyta > Magnoliopsida > Poales > Poaceae > Dendrocalamus > Dendrocalamus sinicus. The sequence goes on along the minus strand of CM070653.1, from coordinate 3,380,950 downwards.
TTTTATAGGCCAATGAGATCGGATGATGTATTTTACTAATGCTGAACAACTTTTTGTATGTGATTTCGTACTTAGTTAATTCAGTTTGCTGCAGCTAACCAATATTATTATCAGGTTTATTTATTTTGGTAAGTATTTCAATCATTACTTCTTTATTATCATATACCGCTATCGATCATATTGAAGTATTGATGCTAAAAATTATCGGACATATTACTATTAGGCATAATATTGATTGAAAATTATATATATTGTTATATATATGATGAAGTGGTGCACCCCAGTTATTTTTGTTCTAGTTCCGCCCCTGATCTTAGCCAAAAGGCCGAGAAAGGTATGAGTTGGGAGGAAGCCCTGCCTCGCCTTTTATTGCTGGCTCGATGGACGCGCGCTGCCCTGATCCAGCGATGTGGTACTATTCGAACGGAGCAGCCTGCGCTTCCCTACCGCTTGGACCGATAGGAAGTGCTTGGACGGCCCAGTAACACGGCGACCCCCCCGCGCGAGGGCATGAGCTGGAGGCCGCGCGCGACCTGCAGGCCGTCGACCGCGAGGTGTTCGTTGTCTTGCGTACAAGGTAGGGGCGGGTGCTCGTCGTTCGTTCTTGCATGCCGATGGACCAGCCGACGACAGAAGATATGCTTCGAAAGGTACGAACATTTCTTCAGCAAGAACTTGACCTACAAATCACTGAATCTTTGTCCAACCGCAAGTGGAGTAAATACGTACATTGGTTTTGCTACATGCTGTGGGTTAGGGGTGTGGGCAATGGTGATTTTGGGTGGTGTTCTGGGTCTCGGAAGCATAACAGACAAATACACAAGCATGACACAACTGGCATAAAAAAGACTTAATCAACATATAAACATATGAATCTTTTAAGTCATTGCAAAAGAAGCATATGCCCACTATATAATGCCACATAAGAGTTCAAGACTAGCATATTCTCATGTATACAAGTGCATTGAAAAGCTAATCTCAACAAAAGCTTGGCATAAATGACCAAATTACCAGCAAGATGAATTTTATTAGTTGCTCTTAGAAGGCTAGTTGCACAAGACTTAATCTTGACCATCTCCGCCATGACAAAATCCAATCTTGACTATATATGACAGTTATAGATTGGATCTTGAGCTCAAATTAAACCTTTTTATTTAACAAAGACTAACAGATCATGGAAAAGCTTGCTGGACAGTGCGGAAATATCCCTAAAAATCAATCTTTCATTCATGCGCAGAGAATACTATTGATTCAGCAGGATAATAGGGCTCGGCATATACCAGAATGAACAAAGCTAACTACTGCACAGATCTAACACGGAGATCAATAAGAAATGGACAGCAAGTTCGATGATCAGTGAAAGAAAAATAACAGATTTAACTGAAAGCTCAAGATCAATCTATCATCACATCCATATATAACCTCAGTATTATGTCATTTCATCACAGAGCAATCAGCCCACAGCAATTTCTTTCCAAATTTCCCGCTAGTGAGACTCACTGATTAGTGAAGTAAATCACGAAATTGCAAAGAAACAACAGCCAGTATACTCACTGCAACGGCGATACTCGAAATCACCGTGAAGAAATCAAAAGAGGCAAGGCACGCTTGCAGGGCTGTCCCAGAAAACCTAGCACCCCACTGTGCCGAGCAAGGAGATGAAGGCAATCGGAGATACAATGCCACACTTCCGCCTGGATAGAACCGAGATAGAAGCCGAGGGTCAGGTGGACGCCGCACAAGACCAGGAGGAAGACGATGAATAGTGCTTGCACTGCCCGATGAAGGATGCGTGGCTTCTCAATGATTTGATGGTCGAGGCGAACTTGAGCGGGATAGTCGACGCGTGGCAACGGCCAGATCGAACGGTAGGCACGGATTGGGCCGAAGGGGAAATGTGGGCAGCCAGAGAGATTGGGCCAGAGGGATTGGGTTTAGGTCCACAAGAGTTTTAGGGTTTTAAGGGATTTTTTATTTTAGAAATTCAAATAAAATCATTTGTGCTCTAGAAAGTAGTAAATAAATCTGAATAAAATCCAGAAAATTCTAGAAAAAACCTTGAAGCACAAGGAACCAAAATAAAATACTTTCAACAATAATTAAAGTTTAACTTAGCCATATTAATCCTTTTAGTTAATAATAGATCATTTTATTTTTTATTTAGTTCCGGAAAAATCCCAATGGTGAATTTTATTTTGAAAGCTTCAAATGAAACTCTGAAAATCAGGATGTTACCGTGTACCGACCATCACGGCCCAAAACACCCAGCCAAAATGGCCTTAATCGCGCGTGCATGGCCGCTCGATGTGCTACACACGGGCGGTCGATATTGCGCCACGACGCCCTTCCCCCAACTCCTTCCTTCGAACGGCACAGAGCCAGTGAGGGCGGCCAAAGTGACGCCAGCAAGGATCGTCGGCAAGTGAGCAAGGGCACCTACCGCATCGCCTCCTTATAGGGATTCTATTTTCGGGCTTCTAAGCGACCAAGGATCTTTCTAGTGGTCTAGCGGCGAAGGGGGCCTCATGGCTTAACTCCATGACACTGAAGCTTCTCGGAGGGTCTCTCGCGAGGATAAGGCTGACTACACCATCTACGGAGCGACAGGAGGCTAAAAGTGGCGACGGTTTGGGCTTGGGTGGTCTCGGCTAGGCTACCCACGGGAGGGGTGGCTCGGTCGTCCCGTGGGGCTCGGTCGGCGGGGGCTCACGACGCAGCCAAGCTAGTGTTTAGGGACTGGTCCGGTGAGGGTGGCTTCGGGTCCGGTGTGGTCCAAAGATGCTACGGTGGTGAGCAATTGGAAAGTTATGGCCGAACGACCTTACTGCCTCAGGGGAGCTCGAAGGCGGCGATGGGGAGCTCAGGGGCTCATTCCATTCTCATTCTGGAGGCATTTCCACTCCAACCCTGCAAGATATTCCTCATGTCATAGAAGGGAAAGTCCTGCATCCTCTTTAGGGTGACACAAGAGGCATGGAACACGGCCAATGATAGGTACATCATTTGATCCAGATTAACTTCATCAGTAGTTAAATATTCTTATTGCACTTTTAGATTATAATATTATCTGTTTATTCTTTTTTGTATGGAGGAGGTAATATTTTTACATGGATCACTTTGGTGGTTCATAACTTGTTATGCTTGTACCTCACTATGAATTTCGATTAATGCAATACTGTTATTTGATTTATTTACTGAAAGCTTTCTTTCCTAATTACCTTTCTCAATTGACTCAAGTACCAGTGTCACGTGTTGGTTTAGCAGCTACATCCTTGTATCATTCGAGATAACTGAAATGCTATGTCATCGTCTTCTAAGGCTTTCTCCATTTGTGCTGCTATGTGTATGTTTCGGCAAGTGCAACTATTGGCTAATTTGTTCTTTGCAACTTTCTTATGTTTGTGAGCCCAAACCAATGGGCAATGCTTGCCTCGACAAGAGGGATACCCAATACTAGACATCTCAGAACTATAAGCTCTCCCAAAAGAAGATTTTTGTTACCTTAGCTTTTGAGTTTACTCTTCTTAGTACTTCAAATATCTTGCAGATAAGGCTAGGCTATGAGTTTTGCATGTGCATGGCTAAAGAAAGGGAGGGAAATGGAGGAGGTGACCGTACCACCATCCCGTGTAACAGCACGGTTTCGGTTCAGAGGCCGCCGAACGGTGGAAGGGACCCGTAAAATGTGTAGTAAGAACAGGCCTGAAAGATTAAAGCACAAACCTGTGAACGATTTACAACACGCATTGGCAGTAAAAACCTTTATTCGAGGCACCACTGCTGCAATAATCAACCACATTTTTTCACCCAAGTAGCTTTCTAATTCTCTTCTAACTGGAGTTACAATAATAATACAAAAATGTTAATTCTGTATTGGTTGGGGTGCGCCAGGCCTAGGCTGTAGTGCAACGCCTAGGCGACACGTGAGAGCCCTAGTGGCAAGCCACTGTGGTGAGCTCTCCCCCACAAAAAATAAATTTAATATCAAAGTGGACACATGGCCCACATATCAGATATTAAACTGATAAGAACAGATACTACACTTGATCTTAGCCAAAAGGCCGAGAAAGGTATGAGTTGGGAGGAAGCCCTGCCTCGCCTTTTATTGCTGGCTCGATCGACGCGCGCTGCCCTGATCCAGCGATGTGGTACTACTCGAACGGAGCAGCCTGCGCTTCCCTACCGCTTGGACCGATAGGAAGTGCTTGGACGGCCCAGTAACACGGCGACCCCCCCGCGCGAGGGCATGAGCTGGAGGCCGCGCGCGACCTGCAGGCCGTCGACCGCGAGGTGTTCGTTGTCTTGCGTACAAGGTAGGGGCGGGTGCTCGTCGTTCGTTCTTGCATGCCGATGGGTACAAATTGATTGAAGAGTGTCAAGGAATGCTTTTGTTCTGTTCTAACCTCTCGGTACTATAAAAGGATACGTCTAAAACACACAGAAATTCAAAAGTGAAATTCTTTGTGAAACCATGACAAATTCAATACAAAGAGAAACCATGACGGTGACACTGATAACCCCTCAAGCCTATTTATTAGTCTGCTAAACACCAATCCGTCCGTGCAAGAGAGACCATCTTCAGTGCATCTTCTATTATTCTTCGTGAAATACGCCGACAGTATACAGCGTTAACATGTGACGGACTAATTAAACATAAATCCTAATGTCTCCAAATTAAAGGAAGTGGTATTTATGCAGACATGAATACATCAGTATGGAACAAGTGATATCTAAGAAGACATGAATACATCAGCTAAACAATGAATGAAGAGAAGAGGCATGTCAATCAGAATCTTACGTTTCTCCCCATTCCTTTTCCTTCTTTCTCGAGGTACGAAGCTGCCATCAGCTCTTGCTACAATATCCGACTTTGTCTTGGCATATTGAATTCTTTCAAGTCATACAACCAAGATTTCATGAGTAGAGTAAACGAATAGCACAATTTCATGCAGCCAAAATGCAATAGAAAGAAGCAGATAAAACAACAGCTGTGGTTCACATTGAGTTGATCAGTTTGACCAAGACCAACTCAGGTATATTTTTGTCAAGCTTAGACTTGTCTCCTATGTCATAGGCGGACTTAACGTGCATATACCACATAAGCCCAACAAGCTAGCTTATTAGACATGCCCTAATAGTTGTTTGGGTAAAGTAAACACATCTTACAATCCTTACAAACAATGTCAATAAGCCTAGAATAAAAGTTTATGAGACCAGCCATAATAGCATGCAGCGGAAAGGCAAAAATACACATACACATGTTTTTTCTCAAGATGAAATTAATAAACCCAATAAGCTTTCCCTAACCGCTGCTCAGCACTAAAGTCGAAACTCACCATAGGTTTGTCATAGAAGGGAAAGTTGTAAAGCCCCATTTCGGGTCGTTAGACTACCTCTGAATCGCCCGAGATTGTTCAGCTGTGAGTACTGCAGATGAGTGTACGCAATTGCCATCACAAGCTTCAGCATAAAAATCAAACTTTATTACAAAATTAAGACTTAGTAGCCAACTTTTACACAGCGGGACGTGCAACCCAAAGTTATATTACAATACAAAAAGAAACTCAACAGGCATGCCTGAGTGTAGAATAAACCCTAACACCAGGCGTCGTCAGCATCGTAGTGCTCCTCAGCGTCATCTTCGTAGATTTCTTCATTTTCTTGGCAAACATCTTTTGTTTATGATTTTAACAAGCATGAGTACAATCAACCGTACTCGACAAGTCACATGGGAAAACATTATATAACTACTTGCCATGATTTTCAAGAGATGGGAGTATAATGTTTTTGTTAAAGTATTTGTGGATGCAATTTTATTTGTAAACATTTTTTTCAAAAAAACACAAGATAACAAATCATGAACTTCTTAAGGAATTTGGGGTTTCAACATCTCGATTACCAAACTTCAACATTTCCATCTCATTTCCAAATCTACTTATGTTTCGCTATTGGAATCACCCAGTAAACACGGCTTCATATACCAGAAGCACAGTGTATTCAAATACCATTTATAAATGACCCTGCAGAGTTGCCCAGCTTTACCCACAAGATAACTCAGACTCATAATGTGAAACTATAGACACGCAACATTTTCGCGTGCGACTGAGTTGAGATAACAAGGTTTTTCATTGCTCATCTCTTTATATAGTCTCTACTCGATAGACTAGATACCCCCGTCACGGAATACGGTGGCCTGATAGGGCGGAGGCTACCGTTGTGAAAGTATGGTTTTACCGTTTCCATACCACATGCTTGCGCATTGTTCCTTTTGGAGCAGTGTATTATATTCATATAGTACATATTCAATCGATTTGAATAGCTACTAAACCATGTTTGACAAGTCAATGCTTGTGGTTGAGCAGTTACTATATTCTTTACTTAGCATAAGTTTCCAATCCTTACTTTTTATCAACCAAGTAACCATTCACTAATAAATATCCTAGTGCACTACGGCACCATCACTACTGGTGTAAAGCAGCTGAATTTCCTACGCTACCATGGTGTATTTTATAGTTATTTATTATTACTAGGGCTTGTCAAGGTGAATATGGCCATCAAATAAAACAGGGCCTTTTCATGTGGTAGGACAACTAATATCATGTCATTCTAAATATTTATTGTACAAAAATTAACAGTGCGTAAATAACATAATGAAAATGCTGATAAATAAATAATTAAAGGAATGTAAGTTCAACATAATCAAAGATATATGACTTGCCTTGCGGATCAACATATTATGCAAGTTCATATTCTTCTGAGTCTTGAGCTTGTCCTTTAAAATCTCCCTCCTAGATTGGTTGCTCTGTAGTGTGATGAGCCAACGCAAATCAATAGAGGACAAAATCAACTCCATGCACGAAGGGTTGAACCAGGAATAAAATAAAGAAATAAAACCCAAGAGAAACCAAATAAAAATAGGTTTAGGGCTTTTAGGAGTCTGGAATGGAATAACGGAGTAGAGAAATGGGTAGATGGGTTCAAGACGATTGTGATGGGTATATTTTGTACTTTTGGGTTTGGTGAATTCTAACGGTGGGGTTTACTGTTTACTGCGGGTATGTACTATTCACATCGGGTCGGGTAACTATTCATAGCTTTCGGAGAGCTAAACGGACAGTAGCTTCTGCATTTAAGCATCTTGGGGGTTAGAGGGGACTCGGGGAAGCAGTGGATTGGGCGGAGATGGTCGAGGTTGGGCTGTCCACGGTGGGGTGCTTCGGCCGAGCGGCGAGCTTCGGCGACAAGGAAGAAGAAGGCTCGGGGAGCTAGGGCGATGGCTCAGGGAGGTTTCTGGGGCACAAGGAGGCTACTAGCTAATGCAATTTAAGAAAGATGAGCTAAACAACAAGATTTGAAATTTGGCTCACGTTGGGATCTTTCGACGGTTGTTGGCGATGGTCTGGCCGAGGGCTTGATCGGGACTGCTGGGCGGCTCACCAGGCACTGATGTACCGCTCAAGGGGAGCTCGAGGGTTTAAATAGAGCGGGGAGGCGGTTCAACACAGGAGGCGAGTAATGGCGGTGACGGTGCGTGGCACAGTCGAGTGGGCACAGGAAGGTTCGGCGTGGATGGCTAAGGGGCAGGTACCGACTAGCATGAGCGTGATATTGTGGCGGTCAAAGGTGGTTTGAATCAGGCTATCGGCCGAGAGAGAGAAAGGAGCAGAGGCGGTGGCGGAGAGGTCCGTGATGCTAACAGCGCGGCAAGGGTGCTAGGGAGGTGTTAGGGATGGGGAGACATGGTAGTACAGCTACTAACACCGCACAGCAGGGCTCCAGTAGCAAGGAAGGCATGAGAAGGTGCGGGAGCGAAGAGAAGGGTCGGGCGGAGGCAAAAATCCGGGCGGTGGTGAGATTATTCGGGTGATGAACAATGCCGGTGCAAAAATCCATCGTTGGCACAATGCAGCAGGGATTTTAGGGCTTGGATGGCTGAGATTTGAGCTAGATTAGGCTAGGGTTCACAAGAAATCAAAATCAAACGAGAATTCAAATTCTTTTGAAATTTTTGGTTTTGTTTCAAAAGTCATGCATCCTCTTTAGAGCCTCAGTTGCTGATGCAACGTCTTCGAACAAAACCCTTGCTTGGCCTCTATGCTTCAAAGTCTTAAAAGCAAGCACGTCAAGAATCTTCCCAAACTAGGAGAAAATGCCATTGAGCGACTTCTTAAGTTCTGTAAGGATTTCAGCAGATTATGTTAAGTTGTATCGTGAAGAAACATATAAAATAAAATAATTGATAAAAATAAAAAGATTAAACTAAAAACAAAGACATGCACTACATCTACAAAAATGCACAATTGCTGATTTATTCTCTAGCACATTAGCACGACAAAAGAAGATACACCTTCCATATAAAAGTATGGCAATGCATCCCCCGTGCCACCTGTCAGTCTGTCCCATTTCTCCAAGTAAAAATAATTAGAAATAAATTAAAATCTACTGGACCCTACCTATCAACCATTAAATGTTTTTTACTGGAAAATAATTGAAAAAGAAAAGAAAATACCAGCCAACCTCACCTGTTAGATATTTGACTTTTTCTTAAATATTTAGCAAATTCAAAGTTGGAAAGGCCATAATTTCTTCATCTCAAATCTAAATATATTGAGTTTTAGTCTAAATTTGTCTAAATTCAAGATGCCATGGCTACAAAGAATTGCACTGGAATGGAATGAAATGCAAAAATGGCAGTAAAGCCTTACCGGCACAGAGGGGGTCACCGACGGCAATGGGGTTGGTCTCCGGCGAAAAGGGTGAGTGGCTTTTGCAATTGGGGGTTGCAGGAAGTCTTCCCAGTGACCACTTGAGCTTTAAAGTCTTTGTGAGGCGGTGGGAGCAGTGGCCAGGGTGGAGCGGTGTCGGCGCGTGGAGAGTAAGGTGGCTAGGGCTCTGCCGGTGAGATGTGTGTGCTAGCGAGGTGGCGTTGCGCAATGGCATGAAGCACTACGACCTCTAGTTGCGTTTGCATTAGCTGACGGGGGCGAATACGGCGGGCGTGCGCGTCGGGCGAGAGGTGCGAAGAATTGCCGTGGGGAGCAGCCGGGTCAGCGCCGCACGTGGGACGAGGCGGATGATGCGAGCAGAGTTATGGCGGGAAATGAATGTACGAGACAAGCTAGCAAAGCTAGGGCTAGGTGTGAACATCGGGTTGCCTCGGCGGGGACTTGCGGCGCGGGGAGAGCCAACACGACACAAGGGAACAGGGGAGAGGCGGAGAAGGAAATGGCACCGGCTGAGAAAAGAAAATGGGTAGCCACAAAGGGAAAGCAAATTTTTTATTAGTATTGTGGCTATGGGCCAAACAATAAACTAGGAGAGTAGTGGAGTAGCTATGACAAATGAGCTATCCTTGCCCCGCCCCCATGACCAGGGCGCATATATATATGCCCATAAGGTATGATTACAACAATACCCTCACAGTTGAGTATCATGTAGAGGGGCATACATGTCTTTGTACATATCTCACTGGGTCTTGTAGCTTGTAACAGGTCGGATGGGCTTATATGGGGGCATCCCTACTACATGAGCCTATCATGGTAAAGGGCTTCTCATAGGCCAAAACCATGTTTCTTAGCCTTTTGGCCCCTCCGTCCCCGTGGCTTGTGTTGCAATTGATCGTGGGCTGGTTGATCTCTAACCATACTGAAGTTTGATTGGGGTCATGCAGCCGTTTTTGCAAAGTGGGACATGAGGTCGTGCGTGGTTGGCGCGTTGTGCATTGCTGGCTTTCACCGATTGGGCTCCCCATGCGTCATCTGTTTCCACCGGCCACATCACCGAGCGCTGCAGCAGAATAGCCTGTAGTGAGGAGCATTCCCTCCGACCAAGCATCGGCGCCTCATCGAGCCAAGACGGCTCCTCTAGCCGCCATAGCTCCTCCAACCGCTAGGGGTCGTCGACGACCAAAACGGAATACGAACTTATTAGGCGTGACCTGTCAACGGCCAACAAACAGAGGAATGCAGAGAAAGCTGAATGGCGTGCGCGCGAATCGCTGCGTGAGTCCGCGATCGAGGAGACGATACGGTCACTGGTCCGTGAGGGGAAGATCTCGGACCATGACACGGTTCAGCAGTCGTTCGCTAACGAGATAGAGCCCCGTTCGATGGAGTCGGAGGTGGTGGTATTCATCACCTATCTGGAAGCTGGACTCCGATTTCCTTTGGCGATGTTTTTCGGTGAGACGCTAAGGCTGTACAGGTTGTAGCTGTCGTAGCTGACTGTCAACGCCATCGTCCGGCTGGCTGTGTATTGCTGGGCCTCGCGGACGGAGACAATCTGGTTGAGTGTATCTCTCTTCGCATTTCTTCACGATGCACAGTGCCAGCCAAAGAAGCTTGACGGGTAGGAATATTCCAACTTCGTGAGTGTGAGCTTCGTGCTGTGGTCCGCGTGCACAAAGCTATTTCTAGCGAATGTGACCCGAACGAAGTGGGAATCAAACTGGATGCAGCGGTGGTTCTACCACCACGTGGAGAGTGGCAACAGTTTGAGGTGGTCGGGGCGCCTGATGGACTTCAACACATCCCCATCGGTGACCCTCGATCGCGATGATGAGCACTGGGTGCGGAGGTTGGTGGGCTCGCTCTCCGATTCAACATGCGGGACCTTGCAGAGGAGTACTTCATGTATGGCGTGGCTCTCCTGGCATGTCCGTGGCATGTAAAGTCCGGTCCTGCCCGTGATGATGGCATACGCCCCACGGTCGCGTCCTTAGCGAGGACCGTTGAGCCGAGTAAGTATTTTGCTGTAAGAGTTTCACCTAATCTGACTATGCTGCAAATCATAAGTGTGCCTTGTTTCAATGGTAGAGCTTACCCTCGAAGAAGCAGAGCGCAGTGACCGTTTTCTTTGGCCATATGTGGCCAAGGAGCATAGCCTTCGAGAAGTGATCACGGCGAACATCGAGTGGGTGAACCAAGTGTGTGAAGCCCTCGGTATCCCCGTGCCAGAGCACGCTGCACCTAGTGTTGGTCGGCTTTGCACAGGGGCGGAGCCAGGAATTGGATATGGGGGGGACAACATGGACATCAATTTGATAGTATCAAAGTAATATGTTTCACAAATTACAATGCAAAAAAAATTACATCTCTATTAACTTAAACTTAGCTCTACGACTACTAGCAAGATCATAGGCCTTAATAATATCATCATTACTAATCTTTGCGGCCAATTCCTTTTCAATATAAATTACCAAACAATCTCGTAGAAATCCATCTCCCATTGTACTTCAAAGTCGCGTCTTCGCAAGTTTTATAGCTGAAAAACATCTCTCGGTGATTGCAGTTGAAATCGGAAGAGTTAAGACTAATTTTAACAACCTGTCCACCATAGGATAAGATGACTCTTTATGAGTCTTGACTAGTCCACTTGTTAGATCAACAAGTGATGGTAATACACTTAGGTCGGATGGTTGCATACATCAAGTTAAAAATGTGGCAATTGGCACTCCAATTGAGCTCTTTCTTGACTTGAGAAATCAGCAGGATAATATTTTTCCACTAGAGTGCATATATTTGCTATGTCGAAGGTGTCCAACCATGGATCCAAAGAGGCACAAAGGGACAAAAGCTCTATCGCTTGAGAACTGAATCGATCTTCTAGTTCAATCAATTGTTGATCAATTGCAACATTAAACACATCTACTTTGTAATGGTGAAAGGCTGTGGTGTTATCATTCTTGTTTCGGGATTTAGTCACATCAACGTACCTGCAAAAGAACCTCTACTCTAGTAGTAGTCCAGTGGACACAATTGAATTAAATTATCCAGAAATCCATACTAAAAAAGCTTCCTTAATCGACAAATCCAAAGACATATAGTGAATCAGCATGCAGGATGGCAATGTACAGCACACAATTATTATGAGTTGTGCTTATTGGTAAACTTGCCATCAGGGCAGCACCAACTAGAACAACATGGGAGTCATGGATCTCAAATAAGCTAGACCATAGGATTTTTGTTTGCAGAAATATGGAGGAACTATTTACAAAAGAAATAAAAAGTTCTATATCAAGTTGTCTAGCATGTAATAGCGAATAAAATCAACCTAAGCTACTTGTGAGAGAGCGATGATTTCACCGATGGCCTGAGCTTGTTGGCCTGCTAACTGGTGCATTTCCAAAAGAACTGGGGTTGTGAGAACCAGAGAGACTGAACGATCTTTCAGAACTGGCATGTCTTCATCATCGATGCCATCCAGTGGGGGGCTAGGCTGCATCATCGTTGGGGGGTGCCAGGCCCCCCGGCCCCCCTCTCTCCGCCACTGGCTTTGCACCCACGAGGGTGATCGTAATGGGGAGGCCTCCCCTACTCGGCGAAGGGGTCATTCTCTCGCAGCGCGACCATGACGCTCGGCACCCCTCCCCCAGAGGAATCCACCGAGGATGAGGAGGCTGCTATGGGCACCAACTCTGAGTTTGCTAAGTATGCGAACTCAGATCTAGAAGCCGAGGTGGACCGTGGCATTGGTGGCGGCCACCGTGTGGATGGCGCGGGGCCCGCAGGCAATGCAGGCAACAGGGTCGGTGGTGGGCACGGGCCTAACGTGGACGCGAGAGGTGAATGCGAAGGCACCTCGCCCACGACCATTGTGGGGCTCGACGAGGCGTGTCCTGGGGCACTTGTAGCAAAGCGTGCCCCCGTGTGTCCGTCTACAGGCACAAGCGACCGTTTCCATTCGCAATGTCCGCCCCTGTCAAGGCTGCTGGCTCGAAGACCCAGCGACTGATCATGGCAGACTTTGTCCCCTGGCCGGAGGCGTTACGGGTGTTCCAGGGGGCCACAGACTGCGCGGATGCGGGTCTGGATCGCCGGACCCTATCATCGTGCGGACCAAAACTCCTGGAAAGCGCTCTCGAGGTGACAAAGATGAAGGTACTTGTACCAACATGCATTGATTATGTTTGTAGGGATGGTGCTGACCGCGCTGCGTCATGCAGGTGGCTAGGGCCCACGAACGGAGTGGCTTGCTAGAGTGGCTCGATGCTGTCGAGAAGGAGGCCACCGCTGCGCGGCAATCCACCAATGATGCCATTGCGGCCTGCGCATTGAAAGATGAGCGCATCCGCTATCTCGAAGCTGAGGGCGTGAAGACTATTGCCGACACGCACGCCTTGGTGGAGCGGACTCAACGTACAGCCTCTGAAGAATGTGAGGGGTTGCTACAGTAGATTGCCAGGCTGGAAGAGAAGGCCTAGCTGATATCCGTGATCGGAGTAAAGGACCGCGCGCTGGGTGACGCCTCGCTGATAGCGTGGAGTTCGATGGAAGCCCTAGAGAACATGCTCTCTGAGCTCACCGTTGTGGTGCCTCCCCGCACCTTTGGGCCGAGGATCTCTCGAGCAGTCTCCAGAGGATTGGAGAGGCCTTAGCGCTCGCAATGAGTGCCGCACGATCCTACAGCAATCACTGCTCGCTCGTGATGACCCAGATGGTCCTTGGTCTTCTTCACCATCGGGTTGCCTGCACGTGGGCGAGCTAGCTAATCCACACCTGGAGTTACCTGTGGGGAGCAGCGTCATGTCCGGGCCGTGCATGCGATACGCCGCTCCACCCATGCATTCCATCAACGGATATAGATTACATCGGCGAGACTACGACCAAGGTCGCTATGAGGTACAGCCTGCAAGGCGGCGGTGACCTCGGCACTTGGCTTGACGAAGTGCCCTGGCGAGACGAAGGTGGCGCGGCTGGCTCTAAGCACGCCGTCGATCCACATGTGTGATGCCAAGGCTCTACGCTTGCACCTGTTGCCGACTATGTATAGCCCCTCACTCCTATGTAAATGGCACTGCACGGCTACCCATCTTGGTGATATATCTTGAATGAAAATGTGCCACAAGTCGTGTCATTATGTTTGATGTTTGTGACAAGCAGGTGCTTGACAAAGGCCGTTTGCTAGTTTTGGACCTTATGGTTCAGCATCGCCTTTGACACTAGGGCTGGGCGGAGGATTCCCTGTGGTTCTGGGAGGAGCGGCATTCAACGGGGGACGCCTCCGTCCAGGAGTATAAAAATAGAAGATCCGGTGGATGAATAGCGTAGCCAATTAACTTCGTGTAGATGAATGTACATTTAAAACATTATCACCCTGCAAACATTATTTGTGGTGTTATCAAAGTATCGCATAAGGCGACGACTTCCTCGCATGTCCGTTTCGTAATAATAGCTACCTCTCGGCGGTGTTATGGCATGATGATGAGTCGTTGGAGCTGCGGTGGTAGGTAGGACTCGAGATGGACGAAATCGACGACGAGATGAGAATACCGTGGGCTCGCCCCCGCTGTTCGGACATAGTATCGACGAAGTAGGCTAGGAATGAAGAGTCTACGTGGGCCCCTCGTCCCTGATGAGGTGAAAAATGGGCGCGCGCGCTCTGTCTCCCATCTTTCGGCCGGGCATCAGCAAAGCTGACGGTGGGACAAAGTGAACACACGCGGTCCATCCTGTACCCTTCAGACTAGCGTCAATGAACCTGGCGGTGGGATGAAGTGGACACGCACGCTCCGTCCCCTGCCCTTCAGACTGGCGTCAGCGAAGCTGGTGGTGGGAGGAAGTCGACGCACACAGTCCGTCCCCCACCCTTTAGACTGGCATCAGCGAAGCTGGCGGTGGGAGGAAGTCAACGCGCATAGGAAGCTAGCAGTGGGACGAAGTAGATGCACGCTCTCCAACCCCCACCCTTTGGATTGGCATCCGCGAAGCTGGCGGTGGGACAAAGTAGACGCGTGTGCTCCGTCCCCACCCTTCGGACTGGCGTTAGTGAAGCTGGCGGTGACTTAGACTACGTAGAGTGCGCATGAAGGGTAACCTCCGCGCGTCTTATTTATACTCCATAGAGTGCACGCGGAGGTCGTAGTATCTGTGTGGAGCGCATGAAAAAATAGGACACAAGTCTTTTCATGAACACTTGGCTTTATTTATTTTCCCGTTGCACAGGTCAGCTATTACACAAGGAAGCTGGGTGGCCCTTTGCTCCTATGCGTAGTACCGCCGTAGGCGATCTGCATTCCATGTGTGGCGAAGATTCCTTCCCTCAAGGGTTGCGAGGCGATACGCCCCGTGCTGCAGAGCTGCTGTGACGATGTAGGGGCCATCCCACTTGGACTCAAGCTTTCCCACCGTCGCCGTGTGTAATGCCATCCTAAGGACAAGGTCTCCCATCTTGAATTCCCACGTGTAGACGGTGCGGTCGTGCGGCGCAACGTGCGGCATGCGTATTTTGGGATCACACTCCGATACACCTCTGTTGGACTACGGGTGTCCGACGGAGGTGTATCAGAGCGTGGTGCCCATGCGCTCACAAAACGCCTTGAAAAGCGCGGAGTCGAATTGCTAGCTGTTGTCCATAGTGACCTCCCTAGGCACTCCGAAGCGGCAAATGACATTCTGCGAAAGGAACCGCATTGCACATTGTGGAGGTGACCTTGGTGAGTGTGATCACCTTGGGCCATTTGGAAAAATACTCGAGGGCGACCATGACGAATCGTAGGTCCCCTAGGGCACATGGGAGCGGTCCGACGACATCGATGCCCCATCGCGCCAGTGGCCAAACTGGCGGGATGGGCTATAGACTATGGGGCCTATGAATGACCCTTCCCATCCACTAGCATCTCTAACACTGGTGCACAAGGTCATGCGCGTCAGTGATGGCCGTTGGCCAATAAAAGCCCTGCCAGAATGCCTTTCTGACGAGGGATCTTGGGGTGATGTGTGAGCCACAAAGCCCTGCATGCATTTCGACGAGGAGCCGCTGCCCCTCTCCGCACGAGAGGCATCGCAGTAGTGGGGTACAAACCCCGCGCTAGTAGAGCACGCCATCCATGACTTTGAAGGACCTAGCCCGATGCTGTAGCTACCGCAGCTCGAAAGGGTCATCTAGTTCGGCTACCCCCTGCAGGAGGCCATAGATGGGCTCCCTCTAGTTGCCTTGCTGGTGATTTAGTGGATGAGGGCAGAGGGATCTGTTGACTGACAGCATTGGTGAGTGTATCGGCGTGCTTATTATCCACCCATAGGATAGCTTTCACTGTGATGCCCAAGAAGTGCTGCTCTTTTGCCCTAACGGTAGCTACATATTTCGCTAGGTTGGGGTCCTTGGCCTAGTAAGATTTGTCCACATGCCCTGCAATCAAGCACGAGTTGGTATGCACGAGCACTCTCTGCGCCGAGGGCCTTCAGCTTGGTGAGGCTGAAGAGCAGGGCCTCGTACTCAGCTATGTTATTTGTCACCAGAAACTCGAGACGTACAAAATATAGCAAGCGATGGCCTTCCGGCATAGTGACTATTGCACCCACCCCAGCACCGGAAGCGTTGTAGGCTCCGTTGGTGCGGAGGTTCCCACACGAGCTCGGCGCGCAATGGGCGCCTATGAGCCTCTGGACCTCTCTTGTCATCTTGGGCGGTTCCATGGAGAGGATTGTGTCGACCTTGTCGTGGTTCGCTTGTATCCCCGGGCCCCGACACCAAGAAGCCAAGCACCTTTCTTGCTTGCACGCCAAAGACACATTTGTCTGGATTCAGCTTGATGCCCGCCCACTGGAGGTTGTCACGAAGAACGTGGAGTAGGACTTGCTCGACCTCTAAGGGGAGGCCCTCGCCAATGGAAAGTTATTGGTCCCGCGGTACCCTCTGTGACCTTATTCCCGGCTAACGGGGGTGCTATCGTGGGACCCCTCGTCGATGCCGAGGATGTATCTGGCCCTCTGGGCTTTGCGCAGCTTGCGACTGGAGGTGTCCTTCGGCGGGTCCTGTGCTTGCTTGTTGTCAGAGGTGTTGCCGCTGCACCACTGCGCATCTTCCTCTGCACTTGCATATTCCTCCATCTTGTCGAAGAGCTTGGCAACTGTCTTTATGGGTTTGCGCGCATTGTACTCAGCCAGCGGCAACTATCTTTATGTCTTCGGCATGGGTTTCCCACCGTATAGGTTCTTTCTCTGAATCAATTGCATGCCGCAATTTGCTGAACTCTTGACTGGTAATGATGAACTATTAAACCGATTGTGCATCTAGGGGTCGCATCATTTACTGGGTGGATTCCATCGGAGCAAAGCGCATCCACGCTAGGCTATCTGAGAGATGAAGTACGGTCAGTTCTTCAACCCTTGCTCCTACCTGCCACAGAGCAGCAGCCGTAGGTGTTCCTCTGGTGAGAATGAACAATGGCTGGACGCATTCTCGAGACATTTCCACTCCAACCCTGCAAGATATTCCTCATGTTTTCTGACCTTTTCTTGGAAACAAATTCCATCTGCCGAGTGCACTGGTGAATCAGTCCAAGGACCGACTGTAGATTTGATCGTACCACCATCCCGTGTAACAGCACGGCTTCGGTTCAGAGGCCGCCGAACGGTGGAAGGGAACCGTAAAATTCCCTTCCGAAAGTGACACAAAGTGACACATCGATTTACGTGGGCTGTAGGTTCACTTCAACCAACAGATAACCAGCGAAATTAACAATAAGAACATGCACAAAGTGACACAACGATTTACGTGGGATGTCGAACAAGAGGGGATGGCACGGCTTTTATAACGCACTCCAAGAGTCCAAGGCATACTGGAGTACCGATCGACACAACGCGAAGCCGAGGCGTGTCCGGCTCGAAGACGACGGCGAGAGACCAGGAGGAAGACGATGAACAGTGCTTGCACTGCCCGATGAAGGATGCGTGGCTTCTCAATGATTGATATGTGTCACTTGACTAGATTTGACGGTCGAGGCGAACTTGAGCGGGATAGTCGACGCGTGGCAACGGCCAGATCGAACGGTAGACACGGATTGGGCCGAAGGGGAAATGTGGGCACCCAGAGAGATTGGGCCAGAGGGATTGGGTTTAGGTCCACAAGAGTTTTAGGGTTTTAAGGGATTTTTTATTTTAGAAATTCAAATAAAATCATTTGTGCTCTAGAAAGTAGTAAATAAATCTGAATAAAATCCAGAAAATTCTAGAAAAAACCTTGAAGCACAAGGAACCAAAATAAAATACTTTCAACAATAATTAAAGTTTAACTTAGCCATATTAATCCTTTTAGTTAATAATAGATCATTTTATTTTTCATTTAGTTAGGAAAAATCCCAATGGTGAATTTTATTTTGAAAGCTTCAAATGAAACTCGAAAATCGGGATGTTACGTGTGCACCACCATCACGCCCAAAACACCCAGCCAAAATGGCCTTAATCGCGCGTGCATGGCCGCTCGATGCGCTACACACGGCGGTCGATATTGCGCCACGACGCCTTCCCCAACTCCTTCCTTCGAAGCGGCACGAGCCGGTGAGGGCGCCAAAGTGACGCCAAGCAAGGATCGTCGGCAAGTGAGCAAGGGCACCTACCGTGATCGCCTCCTTATAGGGATTCTATTTTGGGCTTCTAAGCGACCAAGGATCTTTCTAGTGGTCTAGCGGCGAAGGGGGCCTCATGGCTTAACTCCATGGCACCGAAGCTTCTGAGGGTCTCGCGAGGATAAGGTCGACTACACCATCTACGGAGCGGCGGGAGGCTAAAAGTGGCGACGGTTTGGGCTTGGGTGGTCTCGGCTAGGCTACCCACGGGAGGGTGGCTCGGTCGTCCCGTGGGGCTCGGTCGGCGGGGCTCACGACGCAGCCAAGCTAGTGTTTAGGACTGGTCCGGTGAGGGTGGCCGGGTCGGTGTGGTCCAAAGATGCTACGGTGGTGAGCAATTGGAAAGTTATGGCGAACGACCTTCGCCTCGGGGAGCTCAAGGCGCGATGGGGAGCTCGGGGCTCATTCCATTCTCATTCGGAGGCATTTCCACTCCAACCCCGCAAGATATTCCTCATGTCATAGAAGGAAAGTCCTGCATCCTCTTTAGGGTGACACAAGAGGCATGGAACTGGCCAATGATAGGTACATCATTTGATCCCGGATTAACTTACTGTAGTTAAATATTCTTATTGCACTTTTAGATTATAATATTATCTGTTTATTCTTTTTTGTATGGAGGAGGTAATATTTTTACATGGATCACTTTGGTGGTTCATAACTTGTTATGCTTGTACCTCACTATGAATTTCGATTAATGCAATCGTTATTTGATTTATTTATCAAAGCTTTCTTTCCTAATTACCTTTCTCAATTGACTCAAGTACCAGTGTCACGTGTTGGTTTAGCAGCTACATCCTTGTATCATTTGAGATAACTGAAATGCTATGTCATCGTCTTCTAAGGCTTTCTCCATTTGTCTTGCTATGTGTATGTTTGGCAAGTGCAACTATTGGCTAATTTGTTCTTTGCAACTTTCTTTTGTTTGTGAGCATCAACTGCTCACCCAATACTCTTCATACTTGTGCAATTCCTATCCTATTGCAAACTACATTTGTTATCATCAAGTTGTTGTAATCCATGTTGACATGTAGCCAAGTGTGTAGATGATAGCTGTATAGAGAACACTTTTACTTTCTTGCTATTTTGTCGTTGGTGTTTTCTCGGATGGGAAACGATAGGGTAGAGCACTACAAATATATTATTACAACTGTACAAAACATAAAGGGGGGAAAACAAAGAAATTAATGGAAAAAGAAAAAATTCAGCCCAAACCAATGGGCAATGCTTGCCTCGACAAGAGGGATACCCAATACTAGACATCTCAAATATCTTAGTACTTCAAATATCTTGCAGATAAGGCTAGGCTATGAGTTTTGCATGTGCATGGCTAAAGAAAGGGAGGGAAATGGAGGAGGTGACCGTACCACCATCCCGTGTAACAGCACGGTTTCGGTTCAGAGGCCGCCGAAGGGTGGAAGGGAACAGTAAAATGTGTAGTAAGAAGAGGCCCGAAAGATTAAAGCACAAACCGGTGAACGATTTACAGCACGCATTGGCAGTAAAAACCTTTATTCGAGGCACCACTGCTGCAATAATCAACCACATTTTTTCACCCAAGTAGCTTTCTAATTCTCTTCTAACTGGAGTTACAATAATACAAAAATGTTAATTCTGTATTGGTTGGGGTGCGCCAGGCCTGGGCTGTAGTGCAACGCCTAGGCGACACGTGAGAGTCCTAGTGGCAAGCCACTGTGGTGAGCTCTCCCCCACAAAAAATAAATTTAATATCAAAGTGGACACATGGCCCACATATCAGATATTAAACTGATAAGAACAGATACTACACTTGATCTTAGCCAAAAGGCCGAGAAAGGTATGAGTTGGGAGGAAGCCCTGCCTCGCCTTTTATTGCTGGCTCGATCGACGCGCGCTGCCCTGATCCAGCGATGTGGTACTACTCGAACGGAGCAGCCTGCGCTTCCTACCGCTTGGACCGATAGGAAGTGCTTGGACGGCCCGATAACACGGCGACCCCCGCGAGGGCATGAGCTGGAGGCGCGCGCGACCTGCAGGCCGTCGACCGCGAGGTGTTCGTTGTCTTGCGTACAAGGTAGGGGCGGGTGCTCGTCGTTCGTTCTTGCATGCCGATGGGTACAAATTGATTGAAGAGTGTCAAGGAATGCTTTTGTTCTGTTCTAACCTCTCGGTACTATAAAAGGATACGTCTAAAACACACAGAAATTCAAAAGTGAAATTCTTTGTGAAACCATGACAAATTCAATACAAAGAGAAACCATGACGGTGACACTGATAACCCCTCAAGCCTATTTATTAGTCTGCTAAACACCAATCCGTCCGTGCAAGAGAGACCATCTTCAGTGCATCTTCTATTATTCTTCGTGAAATACGCCGACAGTATACAGCGTTAACATGTGACGGACTAATTAAACATAAATCCTAATGTCTCCAAATTAAAGGAAGTGGTATTTATGCAGACATGAATACATCAGTATGGAACAAGTGATATCTAAGAAGACATGAATACATCAGCTAAACAATGAATGAAGAGAAGAGGCATGTCAATCAGAATCTTACGTTTCTCCCCATTCCTTTTCCTTCTTTCTCGAGGTACGAAGCTGCCATCAGCTCTTGCTACAATATCCGACTTTGTCTTGGCATATTGAATTCTTTCAAGTCATACAACCAAGATTTCATGAGTAGAGTAAACGAATAGCACAATTTCATGCAGCCAAAATGCAATAGAAAGAAGCAGATAAAACAACAGCTGTGGTTCACATTGAGTTGATCAGTTTGACCAAGACCAACTCAGGTATATTTTTGTCAAGCTTAGACTTGTCTCCTATGTCATAGGCGGACTTAACGTGCATATACCACATAAGCCCAACAAGCTAGCTTATTAGACATGCCCTAATAGTTGTTTGGGTAAAGTAAACACATCTTACAATCCTTACAAACAATGTCAATAAGCCTAGAATAAAAGTTTATGAGACCAGCCATAATAGCATGCAGCGGAAAGGCAAAAATACACATACACATGTTTTTTCTCAAGATGAAATTAATAAACCCAATAAGCTTTCCCTAACCGCTGCTCAGCACTAAAGTCGAAACTCACCATAGGTTTGTCATAGAAGGGAAAGTTGTAAAGCCCCCATTTCTGGGGTCGTTAGACTACCCTCGCAACTGCCCAGGATTGTTCAGCTGTGAGTACTGCAGATGAGTGTACGCAATTGCCATCACAAGCTTCAGCATAAAAATCAAACTTTATTACAAAATTAAGACTTAGTAGCCAACTTTTACACAGCGGGACGTGCAACCCAAAGTTATATTACAATACAAAAAGAAACTCAACAGGCATGCCTGAGTGTAGAATAAACCCTAACACCAGGCGTCGTCAGCATCGTAGTGCTCCTCAGCGTCATCTTCGTAGATTTCTTCATTTTCTTGGCAAACATCTTCTGTTTATGATTTTAACAAGCATGAGTACAATCAACCGTACTCGACAAGTCACATGGGAAAACATTATATAACTACTTGCCATGATTTTCAAGAGATGGGAGTATAATGTTTTTGTTAAAGTATTTGTGGATGCAATTTTATTTGTAAACATTTTTTTCAAAAAAACACAAGATAACAAATCATGAACTTCTTAAGGAATTTGGGGTTTCAACATCTCGATTACCAAACTTCAACATTTCCATCTCATTTCCAAATCTACTTATGTTTCGCTATTGGAATCACCCAGTAAACACGGCTTCATATACCAGAAGCACAGTGTATTCAAATACCATTTATAAATGACCCTGCAGAGTTGCCCAGCTTTACCCACAAGATAACTCAGACTCATAATGTGAAACTATAGACACGCAACATTTTCGCGTGCGACTGAGTTGAGATAACAAGGTTTTTCATTGCTCATCTCTTTATATAGTCTCTACTCGATAGACTAGATACCCCCGTCACGGAATACGGTGGCCTGATAGGGCGGAGGCTACCGTTGTGAAAGTATGGTTTTACCGTTTCCATACCACATGCTTCGCCGGCTGTTCCTTTTTGGAACAGTGTATTATATTCATATAGTACATATTCAATCGATTTGAATAGCTACTAAACCATGTTTGACAAGTCAATGCTTGTGGTTGAGCAGTTACTATATTCTTTACTTAGCATAAGTTTCCAATCCTTACTTTTTATCAACCAAGTAACCATTCACTAATAAATATCCTAGTGCACTACGGCACCATCACTACTGGTGTAAAGCAGCTGAATTTCCTACGCTACCATGGTGTATTTTATAGTTATTTATTATTACTAGGGCTTGTCAAGGTGAATATGGCCATCAAATAAAACAGGGCCTTTTCATGTGGTAGGACAACTAATATCATGTCATTCTAAATATTTATTGTACAAAAATTAACAGTGCGTAAATAACATAATGAAAATGCTGATAAATAAATAATTAAAGGAATGTAAGTTCAACATAATCAAAGATATATGACTTGCCTTGCGGATCAACATATTATGCAAGTTCATATTCTTCTGAGTCTTGAGCTTGTCCTTTAAAATCTCCCTCCTAGATTGGTTGCTCTGTAGTGTGATGAGCCAACGCAAATCAATAGAGGACAAAATCAACTCCATGCACGAAGGGTTGAACCAGGAATAAAATAAAGAAATAAAACCCAAGAGAAACCAAATAAAAATAGGTTTAGGGCTTTTAGGAGTCTGGAATGGAATAACGGAGTAGAGAAATGGGTAGATGGGTTCAAGACGATTGTGATGGGTATATTTTGTACTTTTGGGTTTGGTGAATTCTAACGGTGGGGTTTTTATCACATCATGGTATGTACTATTCACATCGGGTCGGGTAACTATTCATAGCTTTCGGAGAGCTAAACGGACAGTAGCTTCTGCATTTAAGCATCTTGGGGGTTAGAGGGGACTCGGGGAAGCAGTGGATTGGGCGGAGATGGTCGAGGTTGGGCTGTCCACGGTGGGGTGCTTCGGCCGAGCGGCGAGCTTCGGCGACAAGGAAGAAGAAGGCTCGGGGAGCTAGGGCGATGGCTCAGGGAGGTTTCTGGGGCACAAGGAGGCTACTAGCTAATGCAATTTAAGAAAGATGAGCTAAACAACAAGATTTGAAATTTGGCTCACGTTGGGATCTTTCGACGGTTGTTGGCGATGGTCTGGCCGAGGGCTTGATCGGGACTGCTGGGCGGCTCACCAGGCACTGATGTACCGCTCAAGGGGAGCTCGAGGGTTTAAATAGAGCGGGGAGGCGGTTCAACACAGGAGGCGAGTAATGGCGGTGACGGTGCGTGGCACAGTCGAGTGGGCACAGGAAGGTTCGGCGTGGATGGCTAAGGGGCAGGTACCGACTAGCATGAGCGTGATATTGTGGCGGTCAAAGGTGGTTTGAATCAGGCTATCGGCCGAGAGAGAGAAAGGAGCAGAGGCGGTGGCGGAGAGGTCTGGTGGTGCTAACGCGCGGCAAGGGTGCTAGGGAGGTGTTAGGGATGGGGAGACATGGTAGTACAGCTACTAACACCGCACAGCAGGGCTCCAGTAGCAAGGAAGGCATGAGAAGGTGCGGGAGCGAAGAGAAGGGTCGGGCGGAGGCAAAAATCCGGGCGGTGGTGAGATTATTCGGGTGATGAACAATGCCGGTGCAAAAATCCATCGTTGGCACAATGCAGCAGGGATTTTAGGGCTTGGATGGCTGAGATTTGAGCTAGATTAGGCTAGGGTTCACAAGAAATCAAAATCAAACGAGAATTCAAATTCTTTTGAAATTTTTGGTTTTGTTTCAAAAGTCATGCATCCTCTTTAGAGCCTCAGTTGCTGATGCAACGTCTTCGAACAAAACCCTTGCTTGGCCTCTATGCTTCAAAGTCTTAAAAGCAAGCACGTCAAGAATCTTCCCAAACTAGGAGAAAATGCCATTGAGCGACTTCTTAAGTTCTGTAAGGATTTCAGCAGATTATGTTAAGTTGTATCGTGAAGAAACATATAAAATAAAATAATTGATAAAAATAAAAAGATTAAACTAAAAACAGCAGCATGCACTACATCTACAAAAATGCACAATTGCTGATTTATTCTCTAGCACATTAGCACGACAAAAGAAGATACACCTTCCATATAAAAGTATGGCAATGCATCCCCCGTGCCACCTGTCAGTCTGTCCCATTTCTCCAAGTAAAAATAATTAGAAATAAATTAAAATCTACTGGACCCTACCTATCAACCATTAAATGTTTTTTACTGGAAAATAATTGAAAAAGAAAAGAAAATACCAGCCAACCTCACCTGTTAGATATTTGACTTTTTCTTAAATATTTAGCAAATTCAAAGTTGGAAAGGCCATAATTTCTTCATCTCAAATCTAAATATATTGAGTTTTAGTCTAAATTTGTCTAAATTCAAGATGCCATGGCTACAAAGAATTGCACTGGAATGGAATGAAATGCAAAAATGGCAGTAAAGCCTTACCGGCACAGAGGGGGTCACCGGCGGCAATGGGGTTGGTCTCCGTGAAAAGGGTGAGTGGCTTTGCAATTGGGGGTTGCAGGAAGTCTTCCCAGTGACCACTTGAGCTTTAAAGTCTTTGTGAGGCGGTGGGAGCAGTGGCCAGGGTGGAGCGGTGTCGGCGCGTGGAGAGTAAGGTGGCTAGGGCTCTGCCGGTGAGATGTGTGTGCTAGCGAGGTGGCGTTGCGCAATGGCATGAAGCACTACGACCTCTAGTTGCGTTTGCATTAGCTGACGGGGGCGAATACGGCGGGCGTGCGCGTCGGGCGAGAGGTGCGAAGAATTGCCGTGGGGAGCAGCCGGGTCAGCGCCGCACGTGGGACGAGGCGGATGATGCGAGCAGAGTTATGGCGGGAAATGAATGTACGAGACAAGCTAGCAAAGCTAGGGCTAGGTGTGAACATCGGGTTGCCTCGGCGGGGACTTGCGGCGCGGGGAGAGCCAACACGACACAAGGGAACAGGGAGAGGCGAGAAGGAAATGGCACCGGTGAGAAAAGAAAATGGGTAGCCACAAAGGGAAAGCAAATTTTTTATTAGTATTGTGGCTATGGGCCAAACAATAAACTAGGAGAGTAGTGGAGTAGCTATGACAAATGAGCTATCCTTGCCCCGCCCCCATGACCAGGGCGCATATATATATGCCCATAAGGTATGATTACAACAATACCCTCACAGTTGAGTATCATGTAGAGGGGCATACATGTCTTTGTACATATCTCACTGGGTCTTGTAGCTTGTAACAGGTCGGATGGGCTTATATGGGGGCATCCCTACTACATGAGCCTATCATGGTAAAGGGCTTCTCATAGGCCAAAACCATGTTTCTTAGCCTTTTGGCCCCTCCGTCCCCGTGGCTTGTGTTGCAATTGATCGTGGGCTGGTTGATCTCTAACCATACTGAAGTTTGATTGGGGTCATGCAGCCGTTTTTGCAAAGTGGGACATGAGGTCGTGCGTGGTTGGCGCGTTGTGCATTGCTGGCTTTCACCGATTGGGCTCCCCATGCGTCATCTGTTTCCACCGGCCACATCACCGAGCGCTGCAGCAGAATAGCCTGTAGTGAGGAGCATTCCCTCCGACCAAGCATCGGCGCCTCATCGAGCCAAGACGGCTCCTCTAGCCGCCATAGCTCCTCCAACCGCTAGGGGTCGTCGACGACCAAAACGGAATACGAACTTATTAGGCGTGACCTGTCAACGGCCAACAAACAGAGGAATGCAGCGAGAAAGCTGAATGGCGTGTGCGCGAATCTGCTTGCGTAGAGTCTGGCGACTGAGGAGACGATACGGTCACTGGTCCGTGAGGGGAAGATCTCGGACCATGACACGGTTCAGCAGTCGTTCGCTAACGAGATAGAGCCCCGTTCGATGGAGTCGGAGGTGGTGGTATTCGTCACCTATCTGGAAGCTGGACTCCGATTTCCTTTGGCGATGTTTTTCGGTGAGACGCTAAAAGGCATATGCAGTTGTAGCCGCTGAGCCGATCGTCAACGCCATCGTCCCGGTGGTGTGTATTCTTTGGGCCTCGCGGACGGAGACAATCTGGTTGAGTGTATCTCTCTTCGCATTTCTTCACGATGCACAGTGCCAGCCAAAGAAGCTTGACGGGTAGGAATATTCCAACTTCGTGAGTGTGAGCTTCGGTCTTGTGGTCGCGTGCACAAAGCTATTTCTAGCGAATGTGACCCGAACGAAGTGGGAATCAAACCGATGCGCGGTGGTTCTACCACCACACGGAGAGTGGCAACAGTTTGAGGTGGTCGGGGCGCCTGATGGACTTCAACACATCCCCATCGGTGACCCTCGATCGCGATGATGAGCACTGGGTGCGGAGGTTGGTGGGCTCGCTCTCCGATTCAACATGCGGGACCTTGCAGAGGAGTACTTCATGTATGGCGTGGCTCTCCTGGCATGTCCGTGGCATGTAAAGTCCGGTCCTGCCCGTGATGATGGCATACGCCCCACGGTCGCGTCCTTAGCGAGGACCGTTGAGCCGAGTAAGTATTTTGCTGTAAGAGTTTCACCTAATCTGACTATGCTGCAAATCATAAGTGTGCCTTGTTTCAATGGTAGAGCTTACCCTCGAAGAAGCAGAGCGCAGTGACCGTTTTCTTTGGCCATATGTGGCCAAGGAGCATAGCCTTCGAGAAGCGATCACGGCGAACATCGAGTGGGTGAACCAAGTGTGTGAAGCCCTCGGTATCCCCGTGCCAGAGCACGCTGCACCTAGTGTTGGTCGGCTTTGCACAGGGGCGGAGCCAGAATTGGATATGGGGACAACATGGACATCAATTTGATAGTATCAAAGTAATATGTTTCACAAATTACAATGCAAAAAAATTACATCTCTATTAACTTAAACTTAGCTCTACGACTACTAGCAAGATCATAGGCCTTAATAATATCATCATTACTAATCTTTGCGGCCAATTCCTTTTCAATATAAATTACCAAACAATCTCGTAGAAATCCATCTCCCATTGTACTTCAAAGTCGCGTCTTCGCAAGTTTTATAGCTGAAAAACATCTCTCGGTGATTGCAGTTGAAATCGGAAGAGTTAAGACTAATTTTAACAACCTGTCCACCATAGGATAAGATGACTCTTTATGAGTCTTGACTAGTCCACTTGTTAGATCAACAAGTGATGGTAATACACTTAGGTCTGGATGGTTGCATACATCAAGTTAAAAATGTGGCAATTGGCACTCCAATTGAGCTCTTTCTTGACTTGAGAAATCAGCAGGATAATATTTTTCCACTAGAGTGCATATATTTGCTATGTCGAAGGTGTCCAACCATGGATCCAAAGAGGCACAAAGGGACAAAAGCTCTATCGCTTGAGAACTGAATCGATCTTCTAGTTCAATCAATTGTTGATCAATTGCAACATTAAACACATCTACTTTGTAATGGTGAAAGGCTGTGGTGTTATCATTCTTGTTTCGGGATTTAGTCACATCAACGTACCTGCAAAAGAACCTCTACTCTAGTAGTAGTCCAGTGGACACAATTGAATTAAATTATCCAGAAATCCATACTAAAAAAGCTTCCTTAATCGGCAAATCCAAAGACATATAGTGAATCAGCATGCAGGATGGCAATGTACAAAGACACAATTATTATGAGTTGTGCTTATTGGTAAACTTGCCATCGTGGCAGCACCAACTAGAACAACATGGGAGTCATGGATCTCAAATAAGCTAGACCATAGGATTTTTGTTTGCAGAAATATGGAGGAACTATTTACAAAAGAAATAAAAAGTTCTATATCAAGTTGTCTAGCATGTAATAGCGAATAAAATCAACCTAAGCTACTTGTGAGAGAGCGATGATTTCACCGATGGCTCGAGCTTGTTGGCTCGCTAAGCTCGGTGCATTTCAAAAGAAGCTGGGTTGTGAGAACCAGAGAGATCGAACGATCTTTCGAGGCGGCATGTCTTCATCATCGATGCCATCCGGTGGGGGCTAGGTCGCATCATCGTTGGGGTGCAGGCCCCGGCCCCCCTCTCTCCGCCACTGGCTTTGCACCCACGAGGGTGATCGTAATGGGGAGGCCTCCCCTACTCGGCGAAGGGGTCATTCTCTCGCGCGCGACCATGACGCCGCACCCTCCCCGCAGGAATCCACCGAGGATGAGGAGGCTGCTATGGGCACCAACTCGAGTTTGCTAAGTATGCGAACTCAGATCTAGAAGCCGAGGTGGACCGTGGCATTGGTGGCGCCACCGTGTGGATGGCGCGGGGCCCGCAGCAATGCAGCAACGCGAGGTCGGTGGTGGGCACGGGCCTAACGTGGACGCGAGAGGTGAATGCGAAGGCACCTCGCCCACGACCATTGTGGGGCTCGGCGAGGCGTGTCTCGGGCACTTGTAGCAAAGCGTGCCCCGTGTGTCCGCTTCTGAGCACAAGCGGCCGTTTCCATTCGCAATGTCCGCCTCGTCAAGGCCGCTGGCTCAAGACCCAGCGATCGATCATGGCGAACTTTGTCCCTGGCCGGGCGCACGGGTGTTCGGGGGCCCGCATCGCGCGGATGCGGTGCGGATCGCGGACCCTATCATCGTGCGGACCAAAACTCCCGAAAGCGCTCGAGGTGACAAAGATGAAGGTACTTGTACCAACATGCATTGATTATGTTTGTAGGGATGGTGCTGACCGCGCTGCGTCATGCAGGTGGCTAGGGCCCACGAACGGAGTGGCTTGCTAGAGTGGCTCGATGTCGTCGAGAAGGAGGCCACGCGCGCGGCAATCCACCAATGATGCCATTGCGGCCTGCGCATTGAAAGATGAGCGCATCCGCTATCTCGAAGCTGAGGGCGTGAAGACTATTGCCGACACGCACGCCTTGGTGGAGCGGACTCAACGTACAGCCTCTGAAGAATGTGAGGGGTTGCTACAGTAGATTGCCAGGCTGGAAGAGAAGGCCTAGCTGATATCCGTGATCGGAGTAAAGGACCGCGCGCTGGGTGACGCCTCGCTGATAGCGTGGAGTTCGATGGAAGCCCTAGAGAACATGCTCTCTGAGCTCACCGTTGTGGTGCCTCCCCGCACCTTTGGGCCGAGGATCTCTCGAGCAGTCTCCAGAGGATTGGAGAGGCCTTAGCGCTCGCAATGAGTGCCGCACGATCCTACAGCAATCACTGCTCGCTCGTGATGACCCAGATGGTCCTTGGTCTTCTTCACCATCGGGTTGCCTGCACGTGGGCGAGCTAGCTAATCCACACCTGGAGTTACCTGTGGGGAGCAGCGTCATGTCCGGGCCGTGCATGCGATACGCCGCTCCACCCATGCATTCCATCAACAGATATAGATTACATCGGCGAGACTACGACCAAGGTCGCTATGAGGTACAGCCTGCAAGGCGGCGGTGACCTCGGCACTTGGCTTGACGAAGTGCGTTGGCGAGACGAAGGTGGCGCGGCTGGCTCTAAGCACGCCGTCGATCCACATGTGTGATGCCAAGGCTCTACGCTTGCACCTGTTGCCGACTATGTATAGCCCCTCACTCCTATGTAAATGGCACTGCACGGCTACCCATCTTGGTGATATATCTTGAATGAAAATGTGCCACAAGTCGTGTCATTATGTTTGATGTTTGTGACAAGCAGGTGCTTGACAAAGGCCGTTTGCTAGTTTTGGACCTTATGGTTCAGCATCGCCTTTGACACTAGGGCTGGGCGGAGGATTCCCTGTGGTTCTGGGAGGAGCGGCATTCAACGGGGGACGCCTCCGTCCAGGAGTATAAAAATAGAAGATCCGGTGGATGAATAGCGTAGCCAATTAACTTCGTGTAGATGAATGTACATTTAAAACATTATCACCCTGCAAACATTATTTGTGGTGTTATCAAAGTACTGCATAAGGCGACGACTTCCCTCGCATGTCCGTTTCGTAATAATAGCTACCTCTCGACAGTGTTATGGCATGATGATGAGTCGTTGGAGCTGCGGTGGTAGGTAGGACTCGAGATGGACGAAATCGACGACGAGATGAGAATACCGTGGGCTCTGTCCCCTGCTGTTCAGACATAGTATCGACGAAGTAGGCTAGGAATGAAGAGTCTACGTGGGCCCCTCGTCCCTGATGAGGTGAAAAATGGGCGCGCGCGCTCTGTCTCCCATCTTTCGGCCGGGCATCAGCAAAGCTGACGGTGGGACAAAGTGAACACACGCGGTCCATCCTGTACCCTTCAGACTAGCGTCAATGAACCTGGCGGTGGGATGAAGTGGACACGCACGCCCGCCCCCGCCTTCAGATGGCGTCGTGGTGGTGGTGGGAGGAAGTCGACGACTGATCCGTCCCCACCCTTTAGATCGCATCGAAGCCGCGCGGTGGGAGGAAGTCAACGCGCATAGGAAGCTAGCAGTGGGACGAAGTAGATGCACGCTCTCCAACCCCCACCCTTTGGATTGGCATCCGCGAAGCTGGCGGTGGGACAAAGTAGACGCGTGTGCTCCGTCCCCACCCTTCGGACTGGCGTTAGTGAAGCTGGCGGTGACTTAGACTACGTAGAGTGCGCATGAAGGGTAACCTCCGCGCGTCTTATTTATACTCCATAGAGTGCACGCGGAGGTCGTAGTATCTGTGTGGAGCGCATGAAAAAATAGGACACAAGTCTTTTCATGAACACTTGGCTTTATTTATTTTCCCGTTGCACAGGTCAGCTATTACACAAGGAAGCTGGGTGGCCCTTTGCTCCTATGCGTAGTACCGCCGTGGCGCGTCGCATTCCATGTATGGCGAAGATTCCTTCCCTCAAGGGTTGCGAGGCGATACGCCCCGTGCTGCAGAGCTGCTGTGACGATGTAGGGGCCATCCCACTTGGACTCAAGCTTTCCCACCGTCGCCGTGTGTAATGCCATCCTAAGGACAAGGTCTCCCATCTTGAATTCCCACGTGTAGACGGTGCGGTCGTGCGGCGCAACGTGCGGCATGCGTATTTTGGGATCACACTCCGATACACCTCTGTTGGACTACGGGTGTCCGACGGAGGTGTATCAGAGCGTGGTGCCCATGCGCTCACAAAACGCCTTGAAAAGCGCGGAGTCGAATTGCTAGCTGTTGTCCATAGTGACCTCCCTAGGCACTCCGAAGCGGCAAATGACATTCTGCGAAAGGAACCGCTGCACCGCTGTGGAGGTGACCTTGGTGAGTGTGATCACCTTGGGCCATTTGGAAAAATACTCGAGGGCGACCATGACGAATCGTAGGTCCCCTAGGGCACATGGGAGCGGTCCGACGACATCGATGCCCCATCGCGCCAGTGGCCAAACTGGCGGGATGGGCTATAGACTATGGGGCCTATGAATGACCCTTCCCATCCACTAGCATCTCTAACATTGGTGCACAAGGTCATGCGCGTCAGTGATGGCCGTTGGCCAATAAAAGCCCTGCCAGAATGCCTTTCTGACGAGGGATCTTGGGGTGATGTGTGAGCCACAAAGCCCTGCATGCATTTCGACGAGGAGCCGCTGCCCCTCTCCGCACGAGAGGCATCGCAGTAGTGGGGTACAAACCCCGCGCTAGTAGAGCACGCCATCCATGACTTTGAAGGACCTAGCCCGATGCTGTAGCTACCGCAGCTCGAAAGGGTCATCTAGTTCGGCTACCCCCTGCAGGAGGCCATAGATGGGCTCCCTCTAGTTGCCTTGCTGGTGATTTAGTGGATGAGGGCAGAGGGATCTGTTGACTGACAGCATTGGTGAGTGTATCGGCGTGCTTATTATCCACCCATAGGATAGCTTTCACTGTGATGCCCAAGAAGTGCTGCTCTTTTGCCCTAACGGTAGCTACATATTTCGCTAGGTTGGGGTCCTTGGCCTAGTAAGATTTGTCCACATGCCCTGCAATCAAGCACGAGTTGGTATGCACGAGCACTCTCTGCGCCGAGGGCCTTCAGCTTGGTGAGGCTGAAGAGCAGGGCCTCGTACTCAGCTATGTTATTTGTCACCAGAAACTCGAGACGTACAAAATATAGCAAGCGATGGCCTTCCGGCATAGTGACTATTGCACCCACCCCAGCACCGGAAGCGTTGTAGGCTCCGTTGGTGCGGAGGCCCCACACCAGGCTCAGCGCAGCGGGGCGCTCTATGAGCCTCTGGACCTCTCTTGTCATCTTGGGCAGTTCCATGGAGAGGATTGTGTCGACCTTGTCAGGGTTCGCTTGTATCCCCAGTCCTGACACCAAGAAGCCAAGCACCTTTCTTGCTTGCACGCCAAAGACACATTTGTCTGGATTCAGCTTGATGCCCGCCCACTGGAGGTTGTCACGAAGAACGTGGAGTAGGACTTGCTCGACCTCTAAGGGGAGGCCCTCGCCAATGGAAAGTTATTGGTCCCGCGGTACCCTCTGTGACCTTATTCCCGGCTAACGGGGGTGCTATCGTGGGACCCCTCGTCGATGCCGAGGATGTATCCGCCCTCTCGGGCTTTGCTGACTGCGATCGGAGGTGTCCTTCGGCGGGTCCTGTGCTTGCTTGTTGTCAGAGGTGTTGCCGCTGCGCCACTGCGCATCTTCCTCTGCACTTGCATATTCCTCCATCTTGTCGAAGAGCTTGGCAACTGTCTTTATGGGTTTGCGCGCATTGTACTCAGCCAGCGGCAACTATCTTTATGTCTTGGCATGGGTTTCCCACCGTATAGGTTCTTTCTCTGAATCAATTGCATGCCGCAATTTGCTGAACTCTTGATTGGTAATGATGAACTATTAAACCGATTGTGCATCTAGGGTCGCATCATTTCTCGGGTGGATTCCATCGAGCAAAGCGCATCCACGCTAGGCTATCCGAGAGATGAAATGCAGTCGGTTCTTCAACCCTTGCTCCTACCGCCCAGAGCAGCGGCCGTAGGTGTTCCTCCGTGAGAATGAACAATGGCTGGACGCATTCTCGAGACATTTCCACTCCAACCCTGCAAGATATTCCTCATGTTTTCTGACCTTTTCTTGGAAACAAATATCATCTGCCGAGTGCACTGGTGAATCAGTCCAAGGACCGACTGTAGATTTGATCGTACCACCATCCCGTGTAACAGCACGGCTTCGGTTCAGAGGCCGCCGAACGGTGGAAGGGAACCGTAAAATTCCCTTCCGAAAGTGACACAAAGTGACACATCGATTTACGTGGGCTGTAGGTTCACTTCAACCAACAGATAACCAGCGAAATTAACAATAAGAACATGCACAAAGTGACACAACGATTTACGTGGGATGTCGAACAAGAGGGGATGGCACGGCTTTTATAACGCAGACTCCGAAGAGTCCAAGGCGCATACGGGCGAGAGTACCGACTGGACACAACGCGAAAGCCGAGGCGTGTCCGGCTCGAAGACGACGGCGAGAGACCAGGAGGAAGACGATGAACAGTGCTTGCACTGCCCGATGAAGGATGCGTGGCTTCTCAATGATTGATATGTGTCACTTGACTAGATTTGACGGTCGAGGCGAACTTGAGCGGGATAGTCGACGCGTGGCAACGGCCAGATCGAACGGTAGACACGGATTGGGCCGAAGGGGAAATGTGGGCACCCAGAGAGATTGGGCCAGAGGGATTGGGTTTAGGTCCACAAGAGTTTTAGGGTTTTAAGGGATTTTTATTTTAGAAATTCAAATAAAATCATTTGTGCTCTAGAAAGTAGTAAATAAATCTGAATAAAATCCAGAAAATTCTAGAAAAAACCTTGAAGCACAAGGAACCAAAATAAAATACTTTCAACAATAATTAAAGTTTAACTTAGCCATATTAATCCTTTTAGTTAATAATAGATCATTTTATTTTTCATTTAGTTTCGGAAAAATCCCAATGGTGAATTTTATTTTGAAAGCTTCAAATGAAACTCTGAAAATCAGGATGTTACCGTGTACCGACCATCACGGCCCAAAACACCCAGCCAAAATGGCCTTAATCGCGCGTGCATGGCCGCTCGATGCGCTACACACGGGCGGTCGATATTGCGCCACGACGCCCTTCCCCCAACTCCTTCCTTCGAACGGCACAGAGCCAGTGAGGGCGGCCAAAGTGACGCCAGCAAGGATCGTCGGCAAGTGAGCAAGGGCACCTACCGCATCGCCTCCTTATAGGGATTCTATTTTCGGGCTTCTAAGCGACCAAGGATCTTTCTAGTGGTCTAGCGGCGAAGGGGGCCTCATGGCTTAACTCCATGGCACTGAAGCTTCTCAGAGGGTCTCTCGCGAGGATAAGGCTGACTACACCATCTACGGAGCGACAGGAGGCTAAAAGTGGCGACGGTTTGGGCTTGGGTGGTCTCGGCTAGGCTACCCACGGGAGGGGTGGCTCGGTCGTCCCGTGGGGCTCGGTCGGCGGGGGCTCACGACGCAGCCAAGCTAGTGTTTAGGGACTGGTCCGGTGAGGGTGGCTTCGGGTCCGGTGTGGTCCAAAGATGCTACGGTGGTGAGCAATTGGAAAGTTATGGCCGAACGACCTTACTGCCTCAGGGGAGCTCGAAGGCGGCGATGGGGAGCTCAGGGGCTCATTCCATTCTCATTCTGGAGGCATTTCCACTCCAACCCTGCAAGATATTCCTCATGTCATAGAAGGGAAAGTCCTGCATCCTCTTTAGGGCTGACACAAGAGGCATGGAACCTGGCCAATGATAGGTACATCATTTGATCCCGGATTAACTTACTGTAGTTAAATATTCTTATTGCACTTTTAGATTATAATATTATCTGTTTATTCTTTTTTGTATGGAGGAGGTAATATTTTTACATGGATCACTTTGGTGGTTCATAACTTGTTATGCTTGTACCTCACTATGAATTTCGATTAATGCAATACTGTTATTTGATTTATTTACTGAAAGCTTTCTTTCCTAATTACCTTTCTCAATTGACTCAAGTACCAGTGTCACGTGTTGGTTTAGCAGCTACATCCTTGTATCATTTGAGATAACTGAAATGCTATGTCATCGTCTTCTAAGGCTTTCTCCATTTGTGCTGCTATGTGTATGTTTCGGCAAGTGCAACTATTGGCTAATTTGTTCTTTGCAACTTTCTTTTGTTTGTGAGCATCAACTGTTCAGTCCAATACTCTTCATACTTGTGCAATTCCTATCCTATTGCAAACTACATTTGTTATCATCAAGTTGTTGTAATCCATGTTGACATGTAGCCAAGCTGTGTAGATGATAGCTGTATAGAGAACACTTTTACTTTCTTGCTATTTTGCTGTTGGTGTTTTCTGGATGGGAAACGATAGGGTAGAGCACTACAAATATATTATTACAACTGTACAAAACATAAAGGGGGGAAAACAAAGAAATTAATGGAAAAAGAAAAAATTCAGCCCAAACCAATGGGCAATGCTTGCCTCGACAAGAGGGATACCCAATACTAGACATCTCAAATATCTTAGTACTTCAAATATCTTGCAGATAAGGCTAGGCTATGAGTTTTGCATGTGCATGGCTAAAGAAAGGGAGGGAAATGGAGGAGGTGACCGTACCACCATCCCGTGTAACAGCACGGTTTCGGTTCAGAGGCCGCCGAACGGTGGAAGGGAACCGTAAAATGTGTAGTAAGAAGAGGCCCGAAAGATTAAAGCACAAACCTGTGAACGATTTACAGCACGCATTGGCAGTAAAAACCTTTATTCGAGGCACCACTGCTGCAATAATCAACCACATTTTTTCACCCAAGTAGCTTTCTAATTCTCTTCTAACTGGAGTTACAATAATACAAAAATGTTAATTCTGTATTGGTTGGGGTGCGCCAGGCCTAGGCTGTAGTGCAACGCCTAGGCGACACGTGAGAGTCCTAGTGGCAAGCCACTGTGGTGAGCTCTCCCCCACAAAAAATAAATTTAATATCAAAGTGGACACATGGCCCACATATCAGATATTAAACTGATAAGAACAGATACTACACTTGATCTTAGCCAAAAGGCCGAGAAAGGTATGAGTTGGGAGGAAGCCCTGCCTCGCCTTTTATGGCTGGCTCGATCGGACGCGCTGCCCTGATCCAGCGATGTGGTACTACTCGAGCGGAGCAGCCTGCGCTTCCTACCGCTTGGACCGATAGGAAGTGCTTGGACGGCCCAGTAACACGGCGACCCCCCCGCGCGAGGGCATGAGCTGGAGGCCGCGCGCGACCTGCAGGCCGTCGACCGCGAGGTGTTCGTTGTCTTGCGTACAAGGTAGGGGCGGGTGCTCGTCGTTCGTTCTTGCATGCCGATGGGTACAAATTGATTGAAGAGTGTCAAGGAATGCTTTTGTTCTGTTCTAACCTCTCGGTACTATAAAAGGATACGTCTAAAACACACAGAAATTCAAAAGTGAAATTCTTTGTGAAACCATGACAAATTCAATACAAAGAGAAACCATGACGGTGACACTGATAACCCCTCAAGCCTATTTATTAGTCTGCTAAACACCAATCCGTCCGTGCAAGAGAGACCATCTTCAGTGCATCTTCTATTATTCTTCGTGAAATACGCCGACAGTAAATACGTACATTGGTTTTGCTACATGCTGTGGGTTAGGGGTGTGGGCAATGGTGATTTTGGGATCCCTGACATCATGGTGCTGCTCACGCTTCTGCTTCTTTTCAGCTGCATTATTCAAGAACAGGCAAATTAATAAGGTTTGCTCTCAAAGAGAAAATAAAAGGGCAAGCAAACCTGCCATACGCTCATAACTATCATAGAGAGTTCCTCCCGAGAGTAGTAATTCTGTCGAGAAAGAGCCAAAATGCGCTATGCTACATCTAGTGCATTGAACAGATATGATCTCAGGTTGGGAGACAGCTGCCTCATTGATCTAAATACTCCATATCTATTAATTATTAACATCTTAATAAAAAGAGTTGAGTATAAGCAAAAAGTAAAGCAGGACCAGACAGAGGCACTTGTCACAATTCATTAAGGAACGAAATAGTTTTTGCACACTTTTGAAATTCTATAACTAGCTAGAACCAGAGGGTACTGACCAATAGCTTCGGCATTGAATCAACCATCACAAAAAATGTTGATGCCTCCGTTCATTCTGACTATTTGTTAGAGTACAATATATGGTAGGATAGAGTCCATTGGGATTACAATCCCTTGTACCATCTTGCCTCCCAAGTCTTGTACCTCTATATATACCGCCCGAGAGGCTCAATGCAATACATCCAATTCCACCCAATTATATCCTCTTTCATGGTATCAGACGTATAGGTTTAGATCCTAACCCTAACCGCCGCTCGCTTCCGCACCGCGCGCCCCCGGGGAGATCTATCTCTGCCGGGGGCAGCGCCACCGTTTAGGCGGCAGATCCTATTGATCCCGCCACCGTCGTCGTCGTGCACGTAGGCTACGAAAGCAGAAAACAAAACTTTTCTACCGCGCATACAAGGACATCATCGTCACCATCGTCGTCGCGCGCAGGACGAGGCGGATGACGCTAGCAGAGTTATGGCGGGAAATGAATGCACGAGATGAGCTGGCGAAGGTAGGGCGAAGGTAGCGTTTTTATTTTAGTTGAAGGCGAAGTGTTGCTAGCTATCAGGATGATTTGTGTCAATGATGGCAGTTAGTGAAGCTTGACGACAAGGACACAGTGGAGATGGTGTTCTCCCCCGTCATCGACGAGGCTTCCGACCTCGACATCGCCTCCATCTTCGACATGGGTTTCCCACCGTACAGGTTCTGTCTCTGAATCAATTGCATTTTGCAATTTGCTGAACTCTTGACTGGTAATGATGAACTAGTAAACCGATTGTGCATCCAGGGGTCGCATCATTTACTGGGCGGATTCCATCGGCGCAAAGCGCATCCACGCCAGGCTATCTGAGAGATGAAGTACGGTCAGTTCTTCAACCCTTGCTCCTACCTGCCACAGAGCAGCAGCCACAGGTGTTCCTCTGGTGAGAACGAACAATGGCTGGGCGCATTCTCGAGACATTTCCACTCCAACCCTGCAAGATATTCCTCATGTTTTCTGACCTTTTCTTGGAAACAAATTCCATTTGCAGAGAGCGCCTACGAATCAGTCCAAGGACCGGCTGTAGATTTGATCGTACCACCATCCCGTGTAACAGCACGGCTTCGGTTCAGAGGCCACCGAACGGTGGAAGGGAACCGTAAAATTCCTGTACGAAATGTGTAGTAAGAAGAGGCCTAAAAAATTAAAGCGCAAACCTGTGAACGACTTACAACACACATTGACTTTTTCACTCAAGTAGGTCCCTAATTCTCTTCTAACTGGAGTTACAATAATAAAAAATGTTAATTCTGTATTGGTTGGGGTGCGCCAGGCCTAGGCTGTAGTGCAACACCTATGCGACACGTGAGAGCCCTAGTGGCTGGTGAGCTCTCCCCCACAAAAAATAAATTTAATATCAAAGTGGACACATGGTCGACATATCAGATATTAAACTGATAAGAACAGATACTACACTTGATCTTAGCCACGGGCGGAGCTATGTGGTTGGGCCCGGTGTCACAGGACACCGGGTCCAAAAATTTTTTCTACAAGTATTAATATCTCTATTCCATACGTGAACCCCCTAATCTAAACTTAGTGCACCCGGTATTTTTTTGAAGCCAAACAAAAGGAATACTAGCAACCTAAATTTTTAGTAGCTAGCAGTAGTCCATAAGGAGTCTTCACTGTCCCGCAACACACGAGGTCACTGCAACACCCAACCCAAGAGAGAGGATCGCAATAGGTCATGGTGTCTATTTGATCAATCCTGAAGCATGTCACTTCGCACAACCCTCTACACCTGTTCATCTCATAAAGTCATGCAGAAGATGTGCATCACGCCCGCTACAGCCACACCCAATCAGGCAGCAAATATTCACAAGAAAATGTGAGAAATCGATGCCACCGTTGGCCCTCGTTTGCCATCTGGCTACAGTGCCGCTTGGCCCTTGTTGCCATCTTGAATTGTTGAACATACAAATATCTAATTGACCTTTTCAATTATTTGATGATTATTCCATAAATGATAGACTTATTTGTTATGTGGCCAAAATAAGAATTATAGAAAATTACCAATGATATTGTGGTTCATCGCTTTATGAATTTGAAAGAACACAAATACTAAAAAGTAATGTTTTTACTTATATTTTATCATTCTTTTTTTTACTTAAAAACTTTTTCTTTTTTATAGGCCAATGAGATCGGATGATGTATTTTACTAATGCTGAACAACTTTTTGTATGTGATTTCGTACTTAGTTAATTCAGTTTGCTGCAGCTAACCAATATTATTATCAGGTTTATTTATTTTGGTAAGTATTTCAATCATTACTTCTTTATTATCATATACTGCTATCGATCATATTGAAGTATTGATGCTAAAAATTATCGGACATATTACTATTAGGCATAATATTGATTGAAAATTATATATATTGTTATATATATGATGAAGTGGTGCACCCCGGTTATTTTTGTTCTAATTCCGCCCCTGATCTTAGCCAAAAGGCCGAGAAAGGTATGAGTTGGGAGGAAGCCCTGCCTCGCCTTTTATTGCTGGCTCGATGGACGCGCGCTGCCCTGATCCAGCGATGTGGTACTATTCGAACGGAGCAGCCTGCGCTTCCCTACCGCTTGGACCGATAGGAAGTGCTTGGACGGCCCAGTAACACGGCGACCCCCCCGCGCGAGGGCATGAGCTGGAGGCCGCGCGCGACCTGCAGGCCGTCGACCGCGAGGTGTTCGTTGTCTTGCGTACAAGGTAGGGGGGCGGGTGCTCGTCGTTCGTTCTTGCATGCCGATGGGTACAAATTGATTGAAGAGTGTCAAGGAATGCTTTTGTTCTGTTCTAACCTCTCGGTACTATAAAAGGATACGTCTAAAACACACAGAAATTCAAAAGTGAAATTCTTTGTGAAACCATGACAAATTCAATACAAAGAGAAACCATGACGGTGACACTGATAACCCCTCAAGCCTATTTATTAGTCTGCTAAACACCAATCCGTCCGTGCAAGAGAGACCATCTTCAGTGCATCTTCTATTATTCTTCGTGAAATACGCCGACAGTAAATACGTACATTGGTTTTGCTACATGCTGTGGGTTAGGGGTGTGGGCAATGGTGATTTTGGGTGGTGTTCTGGGTCTCGGAAGCATAACAGACAAATACACAAGCATGACACAACTGGCATAAAAAAGACTTAATCAACATATAAACATATGAATCTTTTAAGTCATTGCAAAAGAAGCATATGCCCACTATATAATGCCACATAAGAGTTCAAGACTAGCATATTCTCATGTATACAAGTGCATTGAAAAGCTAATCTCAACAAAAGCTTGGCATAAATGACCAAATTACCAGCAAGATGAATTTTATTAGTTGCTCTTAGAAGGCTAGTTGCACAAGACTTAATCTTGACCATCTCGCCATGACAAAATCCAATCTTGACTATATATGACAGTTATAGATTGGATCTTGAGCTCAAATTAAACCTTTTTATTTAACAAAGACTAACAGATCATGGAAAAGCTTGCTGGACAGTGCGGAAATATCCCTAAAAATCAATCTTTCATTCATGCGCAGAGAATACTATTGATTCAGCAGGATAATAGGGCTCGGCATATACCAGAATGAACAAAGCTAACTCTCGCAGATCTAACACAGAGATCAATAAGAAATGGACAGCAAGTTCGATGATCAGTGAAAGAAAAATAACAGATTTAACTGAAAGCTCAAGATCAATCTATCATCACATCCATATATAACCTCAGTATTATGTCATTTCATCACAGAGCAATCAGCCCACAGCAATTTCTTTCCAAATTTCCCGCTAGTGAGACTCACTGATTAGTGAAGTAAATCACGAAATTGCAAAGAAACAACAGCCAGTATACTCACTGCAACGGCGATACTCGAAATCACCGTGAAGAAATCAAAAGAGGCAAGGCACGCTTGCAGGGCTGTCCCAGAAAACCTAGCACCCCACTGTGCCGAGCAAGGAGATGAAGGCAATCGGAGATACAATGCCACACTTCCGCCTGGATAGAACCGAGATAGAAGCCGAGGGTCAGGTGGACGCCGCACAAGACCAGGAGGAAGACGATGAATAGTGCTTGCACTGCCCGATGAAGGATGCGTGGCTTCTCAATGATTTGACGGTCGAGGCGAACTTGAGCGGGATAGTCGACGCGTGGCAACGGCCAGATCGAACGGTAGGCACGGATTGGGCCGAAGGGGAAATGTGGGCAGCCAGAGAGATTGGGCCAGAGGGATTGGGTTTAGGTCCACAAGAGTTTTAGGGTTTTAAGGGATTTTTTATTTTAGAAATTCAAATAAAATCATTTGTGCTCTAGAAAGTAGTAAATAAATCTGAATAAAATCCAGAAAATTCTAGAAAAAACCTTGAAGCACAAGGAACCAAAATAAAATACTTTCAACAATAATTAAAGTTTAACTTAGCCATATTAATCCTTTTAGTTAATAATAGATCATTTTATTTTTCATTTAGTTCCGGAAAAATCCCAATGGTGAATTTTATTTTGAAAGCTTCAAATGAAACTCTGAAAATCAGGATGTTACCGTGTACCGACCATCACGGCCCAAAACACCCAGCCAAAATGGCCTTAATCGCGCGTGCATGGCCTAGGCTAGGCTATCTTGCAGATATCTTGCAGATAAGGCTAGGCTATGAGTTTTGCATGTGCATGGCTAAAGAAAGGGAGGGAAATGGAGGAGGTGACCGTACCACCATCCCGTGTAACAGCACGGTTTCGGTTCAGAGGCCGCCGAACGGTGGAAGGGACCCGTAAAATGTGTAGTAAGAACAGGCCTGAAAGATTAAAGCACAAACCTGTGAACGATTTACAACACGCATTGGCAGTAAAAACCTTTATTCGAGGCACCACTGCTGCAATAATCAACCACATTTTTTCACCCAAGTAGCTTTCTAATTCTCTTCTAACTGGAGTTACAATAATAATACAAAAATGTTAATTCTGTATTGGTTGGGGTGCGCCAGGCCTAGGCTGTAGTGCAACGCCTAGGCGACACGTGAGAGCCCTAGTGGCAAGCCACTGTGGTGAGCTCTCCCCACAAAAATAAATTTAATATCAAAGTGGACACATGGCCCACATATCAGATATTAAACGATAAGAACAGATACTACACTTGATCTTAGCCAAAAGGCCGAGAAAGGTATGAGTTGGGAGGAAGCCCTGCCTCGCCTTTTATTGCTGGCTCGATCGACGCGCGCTGCCCTGATCCAGCGATGTGGTACTACTCGAACGGAGCAGCCTGCGCTTCCCTACCGCTTGGACCGATAGGAAGTGCTTGGACGGCCCAGTAACACGGCGACCCCCGCGAGGGCATGAGCTGGAGGCGCGCGCGCGACCTGCAGGCCGTCGACCGCGAGGTGTTCGTTGTCTTGCGTACAAGGTAGGGGCGGGTGCTCGTCGTTCGTTCTTGCATGCCGATGGGTACAAATTGATTGAAGAGTGTCAAGGAATGCTTTTGTTCTGTTCTAACCTCTCGGTACTATAAAAGGATACGTCTAAAACACACAGAAATTCAAAAGTGAAATTCTTTGTGAAACCATGACAAATTCAATACAAAGAGAAACCATGACGGTGACACTGATAACCCCTCAAGCCTATTTATTAGTCTGCTAAACACCAATCCGTCCGTGCAAGAGAGACCATCTTCAGTGCATCTTCTATTATTCTTCGTGAAATACGCCGACAGTAAATACGTACATTGGTTTTGCTACATGCTGTGGGTTAGGGGTGTGGGCAATGGTGATTTTGGGATCCCTGACATCATGGTGCTGCTCACGCTTCTGCTTCTTTTCAGCTGCATTATTCAAGAACAGGCAAATTAATAAGGTTTGCTCTCAAAGAGAAAATATAAAGGGCAAGCAAACCTGCCATACGCTCATAACTATCATAGAGAGCTCCTCCCCGAGAGTAGTAATTCTGTCGAGAAAGAGCCAAAATGCGCT
This sequence comes from Dendrocalamus sinicus, assembly GCA_036346575.1. NCBI lineage: Eukaryota > Viridiplantae > Streptophyta > Magnoliopsida > Poales > Poaceae > Dendrocalamus > Dendrocalamus sinicus. The sequence goes on along the minus strand of CM070653.1, from coordinate 3,337,702 downwards.
ATGCTACATCTAGTGCATTGAACAGATATGATCTCAGGTTGGGAGACAGCTGCCTCATTGATCTAAATACTCCATATCTATTAATTATTAACATCTTAATAAAAAAGAGTTGAGTATAAGCAAAAAGTAAAGCAGGACCAGACAGAGGCACTTGTCACAATTCATTAAGGAACGAAATAGTTTTTGCACACTTTTGAAATTCTATAACTAGCTAGAACTAGAGGGTACTGACCAATAGCTTCGGCATTGAATCAACCATCACAAAAAATGTTGATGCCTCCGTTCATTCTGACTATTTGTTAGAGTACAATATATGGTAGGATAGAGTCCATTGGGATTACAATCTCTTGTACCATCTTGCCTCCCAAGTCTTGTACCTCTATATATACCGCCCGAGAGGCTCAATGCAATACATCCAATTCCACTCAATTATATCCTCTTTCATGGTATCAGACGTATAGGTTTAGATCCTAACCCTAACCGCCGCTCGCTTCCGCACCGCGCGCCCCCGGGGAGATCTATCTCTGCCGGGGGCAGCGCCACCGTTTCGGCAGCAGATCCTATTGATCCCGCCACCGTCGTCGTCGTCGTCAAGCAGCAGATCGGTGAAGGAATGCACGTAGGCTACGAAAGCAGAAAACAAAACTTTTCTACCGCGCATACAAGGACATCATGCTCAAGGAGGGATCATGGATCGTTACCACTAGACGCGCAGTGCAGCGGAAGAAGAGTTGGAGAAGCCGATCCAACCACGCGCGTCGAGGTAGTAGTGGAAGTAGCCGATCGTCCTGAACAGATCGTCTCCTCCACGCGATCAACCACACCACGAGCAGATCCAATCTATAGGTTGTTGATGCCGATCAACGCCGCAACGAGCAGCGCCTCCACCGGTATCCACACGTCCGGGGCTGGAACGCCGATCGCGAGTGTACCAGCACTCGCGAGCGGCTAGGGTTTGGCTCGGGTGGTGGCGGCTAGGGTTTGGCTCGGGATTAACAGAAGCATGCACCCCTTAGCCCCTCGCCTGCATATATATAGACCTCCTCACTTGGGTCTCGTGGACCGAGGCCCAATAGGAGTCTATCCGGATCTCTATCTGGATTGAGCCCACATCCGAATCACATTCGAATTAGTGTTCCAACCCGTTAAGTGTGCGACCCTGTAGGTTCACGTATACTTGGTCACGACCCATCCGGTCACCCTATTAATACCGGCCTCTAGTAAGACATATTAACCCTAAAGTATACGTAAAGATCATATCGGCTGAACCTGTAATGTTCTCATGTACGAATCCCTTTGCCTCACGATATAGATTGAGCTCAAGGCGAGACCTGTGTCATCCTCTTAATAGCTCAATCACTCTCTCGATTCCGTGATGAATTATAAACTTGTGATTGACTCCTCAATCACCTTGGCATGGCCATGCACTTTCATAATCCATTACATCGAGGGGCCTAGAGATATCTCTCCCATAAGGAGGGGCAAAATCTATCTTGATCATTCACATCCCACTACATGTTTCATGGCAAACCCGAAGACTACTTTTATGACTACCCAGTTACGAAGTAGTGTTTAGTAGTCCCAAAATAAGCTACTACGCATGTTGGGAACCATGATGATCTCAAGTCTAAGGATTCTACATAAACACTACTTGAGACCAACTGATGACACATGGAATCTCTGCGGTGTCTCATGGCGGGTCTATCCAACATATGTTCACTAACACATGTCCATATTATTGATTTGGTATCTCCATACCATGATCCATGAGACATGATCATCAATCAATACATATGCTGATCTTTGAATCATATTTGTTCCTCATATGATATATAATCAGGGATCATTTAGAAATAGTAACATTTTGGTATTAAGAGTCTCATGAATAAGTCACATACTCATTGATCAATAATGATAATGTCTATTTCAAGGAACAAAGCAATGTATCATAAACATAGTATGTGATATATTCAACATCTCCATGTTGCCTCCAGGGCATATCACCAACAATCGGGCCTTCATCGCTCGCGATCGTCCTCGTCGCAGTCCGCCGGTGGGCGGATCTGACCGTCTCCACCATCTCGGATCTGACCTCCGCCCGCCGTCCACCGCTTGGAGGTGATGCCGGCCGCCGCCTGCGGGATCGTGCCGCCCCGCCGCCCGCGTCGCCCCTTCGCCGCCGCCTACCGCCGGCGGATCTCGTGCCGCCGCCGCCGCCGCCCACCGCTCGAGGTGCTGCCGGATCTGCGCCCGACCTCCGCCGTCTGGCGCTGTCGCCCGCCAGCCTTTTCGCTGCCTGAGAGCAGCCACCGCTTGGAGCCCACCTCGCCTCGTCCGCCTTGTCCGCGCCTCTTCCTCGTCAGATCCGCCGCCGAGCTGCCTGGAGAGGTCCGCCCCTGGACGCCGCCTTTCCCGGTTGCCGTCGCCGCCCCTGGACCTCCTCCCGGGCCGCCTCTTCGACCCCGCCAGACGATCGCCGACCCAGACGCCAGCCGGACGCTGCCCTCACGCCACCTCTGCACCACCAGATCCGTCGGCCACACCGTCGCGTCCTCCTCGATCGCGCTGGCCGCTGGCTGGTGCAGCCGCTGGCGGCCGTCGGCCACGGCCGTCGCCGCCTCTCCCGCCCCTGGTGCTGCTCCGCTCGGCGCCGTCTCCTGCCGCTGCCGGTCGCTGGCCACAGCCGTCGCCCACCGGCCACCTCCAACCCTTGTGGTCGCCGGCCGCCCCACCTGCCGCCCGATCTGGTCACCGGTCGCCCCACCCTTTCTTCGGCACGGCACCGATTGGATCTGGCAGGAGGTAGCTTCCCTTAGAAGCTAACCAAAAGAAAAAAACAAAAACAAGAGGATTAGGCTAGGTGTACCCGGTGAATTACACATGGAGGATCCCACTGCTGCTGTTGTATCTTTTTTTCTGCCGATCACTGATCGGGGTTGAGTCGCCCACCGCCCGTCAACCTCGCACGTATCTACTCCGACATCGGCGTCGACTACACCGGCCCCTACCTCTTCGACTGTGCGGCCAGGCCGGGCACGCGATGTCAAGGGGACGCCTTCGCGCGTCGCGTCTGGTCATCCCGTCCGCACGTCTTCATCGCCGATTCGTCATCGCCACCACAGATCGGGACGCCTCCACCGACTTCTTCCATCATCGTCCCGCCTCGCGCGTACTCGGTCTGATCAGCCGATTGTGCACGATCCACTCGGCTCCCGTGACGTTCATCGTCGAGTACTATGAGCATCTTCTCCGAGCAACAGGGCTGTTGTTGTGTCGCCTCCTCGGGCCGCATCACCACCGCACGTGTGTCCCCTCGCCGTTGCATCTACATCGCCGTCCCCTGTGCATCGACGACTGTGCTGCGCAACCTCTTGTGCGCCATCTGTCTGCACATGGTCTTCGTCATCGATCGGGCCTTCATCGCCGACATCGAAGCGCTACGCCGCCGCCGTACCTTGCGTCGGGATCGCCGCCGCCGCGCGAGCGTCGCCGGATCGCCGCCGGGTAGGAGCGCCCGCTCCCGCGCTCGCTTCTTCGTCCGGCACAACCACGCTGGTTGGGGCCTCTCCTTGCACGTCCCGTGCATCGCAACACCGGTGCGTGTTGTCCTCGATGTGTTGCCGGTCCGCAAACCGCACATGCCTCGGCTCTAGCGGCTTGATCGCATCGCGGCATCGACCCTCCGTTCGCCTCGTCGCCTCGATTGCATCGCCGTTTTCACCTACATCCTCGACGGCCCTGACTGCGTCGACCTCGGCATCGCCCCCCCTTCCACGACGACTGCCTCGACGCGTCTCCAGCATCACCATGGCGCCTCTTTTGCGTCCGCGGCTTCATGCGCGACCGTCTCGACATCGGTAACCCGACCACGACTACATCGACCACGGCCATCTCCAGCACGGCATCCTGGACCACGACTACTCCGCCCTCACGCTCGGCTATTTCGACATCGGCACAAAGGGCTACCGCCTTGCTTGAGCTACTTGTCGGTTCCTGCTCCAGTCATAGCATACGCGCCGCATCAACGGTTATGACTGCGGGGGGATGTTAGCTCTTCGGCTTCTTCTCCAGTCTCACCGTCTGTGACGCTCCCGTTGTGACTGCGGGGGGATGTTAGAGTACAATATATGGTAGGATAGAGTCCATTGGAATTACAATCCCTTGTACCATCTTGCCCCCCAAGTCTTGTACCTCTACATATACCGCCCGAGAGGCTCAATACAATACATCCAATTCCACCCAATTATATCCTCTTTCACTATTTCAACATTTACATGCCATTATCATGTCTCACAACGGTACAGATACAAAGAGAAACCATGACGGTGACACTGATAACCCCCTCAAGCCAATTTATTAGTCTGCTAAACTCCAGTTCGTGCAAGAGAGACCATCTTCAGTACATCTTTCTATTATTTTTTGTGAAATACGCCGAGCGTTAACATGTGACAGACTAATTAAACATAAATCCTAATGTCTCCAAATAAAAGGAAGTGGTATTTATTCAGACATGAATACATCAGTATGGAACAAGTGATATCTAAGAAGACATGAATACACCAGCTAAACAATGAATGAAGAGAAGAGGCGTGTCAATCAGAATCTTACGTTTCTCCTTATTCCTTTTCCTTCTTTTTCGAGGTACAAAGGTGCCATCAGCTCTTGCTACAATATCCGACTTTGTCTTGGCATATTGAATTCTTTCAAGTCAAACAACCAAGATTTCATGAGTAGAGTAAAAGAATAGCACAATTTCTTGGAGCCAAAATGCAATAGAAAGAAGCAGATAAAAAACAGCTGTGGTTCACATTGAGTTGATCAGTTTGGTATATCTTAGTCTAGCTTAGACTTGTCTCATAAGTCATAGGCAGACTTAATGTGCATATACCATATAAGCCCAACAAGCTAGCTTATTAGACAGGCCCTAATAGTTGTTTGGGTAAAGTAAACACATCTTACAATCCTTACAAACAATGTCAATAAGCCTAGGATAAAAGTTTATGAGAGCAGCCGTAATAGTATATATGCAGCGGAAAGGCAAAAATACACATGTTTTTTTTTCTCAAGGTGAAATTAATAAACCCAATAAGCTTTCCCTAACCGCTGCTCAGCTCTAAAGTCGAAACTCACCATAGGTTTGTCATAGCTGATGCGACATCTTCGAACACAACCCATGCTTGGCCTTTATGCTTCAAAGTCTTAAAAGCAAGCACGTCAAGAATCTTCCCAAACTGGGAGAAAACGGCATTGAGCGACTTCTTAAGTTCTTGTGAAGAAATATGTAAAATAAAATAAAGGATAAAAATAAAAAAGATTGAACTGAAAACAGCAGCATACACTACATCTACAAAATGCACAATTGCTGATTTACCCTCCAGCACATTGGCACGGCAAAAGAAGATACACCTTCCATATAAAAGAATGGCAATGCATCCCCCGTGCCACCCGCCAGCCTGTCCCATTTCTCCAAGTAAAAATAATTAGAAATAAATTAAAATCTATTGGACCCCATCTATCAGCCATTGAATGTTTTTCTTCAGAAAAATAATTGAAAAAGAAAAGAAAATACCAGCCAACCCACCTGTCGGATATTTGACTTTTTCTTAAATTATTGGTAGATTCAATGTTTGAAAAGGTCATAATTTCTTCATCTCAAATCTAAATATATTGAGTTTTAGGCTAAATTTCTCTAAATTCAAGATGCCATGGCTACATAGAATTGCACTGGAATGGAATAAAACGCAAAAATTGCAGTAAAGCCTTACCGACACAGAGGGGTCGCCGGCGGCGATGGGGATGGTCTCTAGCGAAAAGGGTGAGTGGCTTTTGCAATTGGGGGTTGCAGGAAGTCTTCCCAGCGACCACTTGAGCTCTAAAGTCTTTGCGAGGCGGTGGGAGCAGTGGCCACGGTGGAGCGGCGTCGAGACGTGGAGAGTAAGGCGGCTAGGGCTCTGCCGATGAGATGTGTGTGCGAGTGAGGTGGCGTTGCGCATTGGCACGAAGCACGACGACCTCTGGTTGCGAATACGGCGGGCGTGCGCGTTGGGTGAGAGGCGCGGAGAATTGCAGTGGGGAGCAACCGCGTCAGCGATGTGCACGGGACGAGGCGGATGAATGCACGAGATGAGCTGGCAAAGGTAGGGCTGGGTGTGAACGTCGGGTTGCCTCAGCGGGAACTTGCGGCGTGGGGAGAGCCTGCACGACACAAGTGAACAGGGGAGAGGCGGAGAAGGAAATAAAAGCGCAAACATGTGAAATATTTACAACACGCATTGACAGAAAAAAAAAACCTTTATTCGAGGCACCACTGCTTCATTAATCAACCACATTTTGCACTCAAGTAGCTCCCTAATTCTCTTCCAACTGGAGTTAACAATTATAAAAAAATGTTAATTCTGTATTGGTTGGGGTGCGCCAGGCCTGGGCTGTAGTGCAACACCCAGACGACACACGAGGGCCCCAGCGGCAGGCGGGGAGGAAGAAGGAGACTGACGGGTGGGGTCGGGCTGTCAGTGAGAGAGAACAGAGAGGAAAAAGAGCGAGTGGCCAAATGAGCGACGCGTGGGGAGAGCGGGCGATCCAGGCCATCGGCTAAAGATCGAAGAGGTAAGTGAGGTCGATCGGCTGGGATTAGATTGGCTGAGGGCGGATTGAACCAAGGCTTGACACGTGTTAACCTGATGAGAGCTTGGGTTTTCAAATAGATTTAGATTTTTAGGAACTTTTAAAAACACGTAGAAAATAGTAAATAAAGTCTAACAATTCCAGAAAAATTCACTAAAATTCTTGGTGATGTTCTATAATTAGGAAAAATATTTCCAACTTAAATTTATTCTTTTAAATTTTACAAAAAAATACTTTTTAGCTTTAAATTGATTTTTAAATCCATAAAACACTGTAAATCCAGATAAAAAGCCAAATGTTTTTAAAATAATAAATTTTAAATAGGATTTTTATAGAAATACAAAATATATTTTACTTAATAATATTTTATGTTTTCAATTAAATTAATTTTAAGAAAAGCTTTTTTAAATATGAAAACAGGCAGATAAAACCTCCAAAATTTAGGCAACCAAAGAACACTTATAAAGATAACTTTTAATTTATTTTTTTATTGAAAATTTTGAAATAAACAGCTAGGCTGTTACACCACGGCACCGCTTCCTAACATTAGTTGCATCTGACTACGGCCAGTTGAGTTTCAGGTATCAACCATTTAACAGGATGACTCCAAGGTTACCAAGAAAAGAGGGAAAAGCAATAGACAAGAGGTAAACTCGTCTAAGGATGATATATAATGGCAACTTAAACTAAGCAAACACTTAGCCGAGAAAAGAAACACTTTCAATTACTCCAAATAAAGATTCTAGACAGGACTACAACATATTGCTGAGAGCAAAAATGCATCTCACGTCACAAGCAATTGCAAATAAAACCAAAGCATTCTATTTCGCACTTTAAGGTTTTACAAGAGTCTAATCTAATGGCTCCCACTCAGGTCCTACCAAGTAAGGCTCGCTTGACTCTACCTCCAAGTCACTATAGAACATCCATGACTTGCGAACTGGCGGCGACGGCTCTCTCGCCTCAACTGGAATGAAGTGTCGGAGATACTCTTGGCAGTTCCCGTGATGTGTCACCTCTCCTCTAGATCAGGCGGCGTGGACGAAGCGAGATATCGCGATCGTGGTAGTGGTCCTGCCATGGCTTCCTCTTGCTTTGCTATACTGGGGATAGCGATGTGATGGTAAACCCAAGGTAACCATAAGCATGGCTAAGCATACTAGACGTACAACCCATGTGACAACTAGTACTATATCACTAGATAAACTCCCATCCTATGGGGATAATGAAATCATGGCATTCAAATTGTCAAGTAAGGGATTAATCAAGTTGGACTATAGCTGCCAGGTACAAAGGTTTGTATTAAAATAGCAACGCGTCATAATTTAAAATAAAATAATAAATAATACATGAAAAACAATGGGTTTAACATGATCAAAGGACATGGCATGCCTTGGATTGCGCTACTCATGGGCGGCTGAGATTGTGCCACTACACCCTTCCCCTAACTCCTTCCTTCGGACGGCACAGTGCCAGCGAGGCCAGCCAGAGCGACGCCAGCAAGGATCGACGGCGTTGAGCAAGGGTACCTACAGCATCGCCTCCTTATAGGGATTCCATTTTCGGGCTTCTAAGCGACCAAGGATCTTTCTAGCGGTCTAGCGGCGAAGGGGACCTCATGGCTTAACTCCATAGCACTGAAGCTTCTTGGAGGGTCTCCGGCGAGGATAAGGCCAACTAAACCATCTACGGAGTGAGGGGAGGCTAAAAGTGGCGACGGTTTGGGCTTGGGAGGTCTCGGCTAGGCTACCCACGGGACGGGTGGCTCAGCCGGTGGGGGCTCACGACGCAGCCAACCTAGTGTTTAGGGACTGGTCCAGTGAAGGTGGCTTCAGGTCCGGTGTGGTCCAAAGATGCTATGGTGGTGAGCAATTGGAAAGTTGTGGCCGAACGACCTTACTGGCTTAGGGGAGCTCGAAGGCGGCGGTGTGGGGGGCCAATTGGCGATGAGAATGGCAATTTGAGCATATCGGGCATATGGGGAAGGTGATGGCAGTGGTGGCTTGGATTCTTGGGTTCTGTGTGAAGCTGTCGACGGTAGGGGTATGTCAGCCAGCGAAGGTCCAAGGCGACGGCGGAGCCTAGGCTAAGGAAGGGCATGGCGACGATGGCTATGAGTTCCCGGGGTCTCATGATGCCATGGCTACAACGAATTGCACTAGAATGGAATGAAACGCAAAAATGGTAGTAAAGCCTTACCGGCACAGAGGGGGTTGCCGACGGCATTGCGTTTCTCCTCATTCCTTTCCTTCTTTCTCGAGGTACGAAGGTGCCATCAGCTCTTGCTACAACATCCGACTTTGTCTTGGCATATTGAATTCTCTTAAGTCAAACAACCAAGATTTCATGAGTAGAGCGAAAGAATAGCACAATTTCTTGGAGCTAATAAGCTAGCTTATTAGACAGGCCCTAATGGTTGTTTGGGTAAAGTAAACACATCTTACAATCCTTGCAAACAATGTCAATAAGCCTAGAATAAAAGTTTATGAGACCAGCCATAATAGTATGCAGCGGAAAGGCAAAAATACACATGTTTCTTTTCTCAAGATGAAATTAATAAACCCAATAAGCTTTCCCTAACCGCTGCTGAGCTCTAAAGTCGAAACTCACCATAGGTTTGTCATAGCTGATGCAACATCTTCGAACATAACCTATGCTTGGCCTTTATGCTTCAAAGTCTTAAAAGCATGCACGTCAAGAATCTTCTCAAACTTCTTAAGTTCTGTAAGGATTTCAGCAGATTATGTTAAGTTGTACCATGAAAAAATATATAAAATAAAATAAAGGATAACAATTCTCGAGACATTTTCACTCCAACCCTGCAAGATATTCCTCATGTTTTCTGACCTCTTCTTGGAAACAGATTCCACCATCCTGTAACAAAGACGGCCGGTTCGAGAGGTGCGAACGGTAGAAGGGAACCGTAAAAGATTAAAGAGCAAACCTGTGAACGATTTACAGCACGTATTGACAGAGAAAACCTTTATTCGAGGCACCACCACCACATTTTGCACTCAAGTAGCTCCCTAATTCACTTTCAACTGGAGTTAACAATAATAAAAAATATTAATTCAGTATTGGTTGGGGTGCGCCAGGCCTGGGCTGTAGTGCAAACGCTTAGGCGACACGCAAGGGCCCCAGCGGCAAGCCACTGTGGTGAGCCCTCCCCCACAAAAAAATAAATTTAATATCAAAGTGGACACATGGCACACATATCAGATATTAAACTGATAAGAACAGATACTACACTTGATCTTAGCCAAAAGGCCGAGAAAGGTATGAGCTGGGAGGAGGCCCTGCCTCGCCTTTTATTGGAAACTTTGGAGCAATTGGAAACTTCTCATGTGCTCATTTATTCTGTAGAAATGTCTTGGAAGCAATTGAGAGAAATCGTATGTGCTAGCCACAAAGCTTATTGCCAACTCTGAGCCATAATTTATCATCTTGTGTTAACATGTTTGCTTTGCAGGAGATTACTGTAATGGAGGAACTCAAGACCAAGTTTGAGGTCATGGCCAAGCATAAGAAACTCATCGAAGGGGTGGCAAAGAGAGCTAAAGGACCAGCTCGACAAGCACATCACTGAGCTCGAAAGTGTGAATCGGCCGTCTACTTTTCGAGTTTCTTTTGCAAGAAAACATGATATTCTAGGTGACCAAATGCTAGGATTATGCCTTGAAAATTTGTATACATCAAGCATACAACCCACCGTGGCAAGCTTTTAGGATCTGACTAGTCATGTGAACGGATAATTGCTTTATACTGTTTTTTTCAGAATCAATTGTTCTTTAATGTTGGGCTCGTTAAATTGCTCCTATGTTTTTTTCAGAATCGATGTTCGATTCTGTAGTTTGTTTACAACTTATGTAGCTGTATCTTGTATTCTTGTATGCTCTTCAATTTGTTGTTTTCGAGTGAATCATGTTAGACTGAACTGTTTGAACAGAGACGTTGATAAAATTGGAACAATAGAAAAGATTAGCATAGCCCTTTGCAGGAATGACAACTCCAAATTTTCTGTAATTACCATGGCCCCTCGCAGGAATGACAACTCCAAAATTTCTGTATTCTTGACAAAAAAAAAAGGAAGGTGTTTCCTGATGTGGAGTTTAGACCAAAATTGTCTTCTACCAATTTAAGAAACTCTTCTACTTGCCTCAGTCCTTACAGATTGCCTTCATACAGAGTTTTAAACTCATGAAAGTCACCAGAATATATGATCATCTGACTTCTTATACGTCAACAGAGTAGATCACAATACTTGGTGTTGCCTATTTCAGAACACTGAGGACAATACAAAGATGTAGATTGTTTTATGTTCACAAGACTCGATGGAAACAGTGTGATCGAGCAATTTTACATAACCATACAGGGCTACCACGGATAGTTCATGACTGCAAAAATAGTTTCCATTTCACCTCAGTGCCAGAAACACACATCAACGCAGCTGAGCAGTAAATCTAACAGGATTATCCAGGCAGTAGACTACGTAAAACAAGAAAAATCTGCCAATTGTGCAAAGGTAGGGCTACAACATTCATTCACCAAGTCAATGCAGCTCAAAACCTCTCTACTTCTTCGCATATGTGATAAGCATTTGGTTATCTTTTGTAATTTTGAAGCCCTGAAGATGGTTCATGGCTGCGGTGGCCTGCCCCTCGTCTCCATACTCCACAAAAGCAATTCCGGGCTTTGCTTCGACCATCCTCACTCCCTTGAACCCGGGGTGCTGGCAGAAGAGCATCTGCAGCATCATAGGGGTTGTCTCGTGTGGGAGATTTTGGACAAAGAGGATGTTGTTTGGTACAATAATCTCTGGCATCATGACCTTCTGTCCCCCAGCAAAAGGTAGCAGGCATCCGATAAGGTCTCTTGGATATCGGTGCAGTGCCAAGTGCTAACTCAATCGAATACTCAACTGCTCTATCTGGTGGCATTCCTAGAAGATCTTCTGGAAACACATCTAGAAATTCTCTTATAGCAGGCACATCCTCTAACAAGGTCTCTTTACTCTGGCAGACCATAGCTTCCTTCGATTGACTCAACCTAGCTTCAAAGTGCACTCTGACTTCATTCCAACTTACTATAGAAACAGCTATACTTCCACAATCCAACACGGCTTGGTGCTTCTTAAGCCAATCCAAGCCTAGGATTACATCCAAGGACTTGATATCCAGGACGACGAGATCGGCGAGAAATTCCACCTCTTGAATGGTGATCTTAACTCCTAAACATCCTAGATTCGTACTCAACTCCGAACCAGGGGATTGGACCAAAAAAAACAGAACCAAGAATAACACTTTTCAACCGTCGTCTAACCACAAAACTCCGAGAAACAAATGAATGCGAAGCTCCAGAATCAAACAAAACTGTAGCAGACACTGAATTACTAGGAACTTACTGATCACAACATCTGGTGCTGCTTGGGCCTCCTCCACGATGACGTGGTTCACTTTCCCTAAGACAACCGACTGCAACGCTCGATTGACTTGACTTGACACTTGAGAAAGGGGTCATCCTGATCCAGAAGCAGGGGTCTTGTCTGGCTTAGCTCCCAGATTGAAATAAACTGGCATCGGGGCTTGCTTCTGTGAACACCTTTTAGCACAGTGACCGGGCCCATGGCACTTGAAATAGGTAATTGCTGCTGCAGGGTTGACATTCCTTTGAGGCTGATGCTCCCACTGATTGGGCGGGGTCCTAAAGCATTGAAACGTGGTGTTGGTGCTGGAGTTTCGAATCCCGACTGCTGTGGCACACGGGCAGGCTGTTAAGCATTGAAGCGAGGCTTCTGGGGTTGGTGCATGCGAGCTCCTTGCTGCATCATCCTTCTCTAACGGGTCTCCTCTAGTTCACGATGACTTTTCTCAATAAGTATTGCTTTATCCACCAAGGTTTAGAAACTGGCGTAATCATTGCCCACCATTTGGACCTTCAAAACAGGGTTTAGACCTATTTCAAATCGCTTCTGATGGGCATCGTCAGTTGCTACATCCTCCCGGGCATAACGGGCTAGCTGAGTTAACTTGTTGAGATAATCATTCACTGACATATTCTTCTGTTGCAGCTCACGGAATTCTTCCTTGTTCAACTCCATCACCCCCATCTAGGATATATGGGTATGACGAAAGGCAATGGTGAACTCTGCCCATGTGATGGTATCTTGATCCTCATGCGCGGCACAATAGTTCTCCCACCATTCTATGGTGACTCCTTCCAACTGGTGAGCGGTGTAGAGAACTTTCTCTCAATGTGTGCACTGAGCAAGATTCAGTTTCTTTTCCATGGAACGAAGCTAATCATCTGCTTCCAAGGGTTCAGAAGATTGAGAATAGGTTGGCGGTCTTGTCCTCATAAACTCTATAAACTTTGACTGCTGGCGAACTGGCTGAGGTGCAACTGCCTCCCGATTTTGCCGATTCATTGCGACACTCATGTTTTGCATCGTGGTTTTCATCAGCTGAGTATGGGCTGCAATGAACTGGCTCAAGATTGGACCCAATCCTAGCGATACTAGCTAGGGCACTTTGGTTGGTGGATCCACGGCACCGCTTCCTGACATTGGCTGCATCTGACTGTGCCAGCTGAGTTTCGGGTATCAACCATCTGACAGGATGACACCAAGGTTACCAAGAAGAAAGGGAAAAGCAATAGACAAGAGGTAAACATGTCTAAGGATGATATCCAATGGCAACTTAAACTAAGCAAACACTTAGCCGAGAAAGGCTAACAAAAGAAACACTTTCAACTACTCCAAATAAAGATTATTGACATGACTGCAACATATTGCTAAGAGCAAAAATGCAGCTCACGTCATAAGCAATTGCAAATAAAAACCAAAATGTTCTATTTCGCACTCTAATGTTTTACAAGAGTCTAATCTAATGGCTCCCACTCAGGTCCTGCCAAGTAAGGCTCGCTTGACTCTGCCTCTGAGTCACTATAGAACATCCACGAGTTGCGAACTGGAGGCGACGGCTCTCTCGCCTCAACTGGAACGAAGCACTGGAGATACTCTTGGTAGTTCCCCGTGATGTGTCGCCTCTCCTCTGGACTGGGCAGCGTGGGCGATGGCAGAGATACTGGCGACTACGATAGTGGTCCTGCCATGGCTTCCTCCTGCTCTGGTATACTGGGGATAACGATGTACTCCTCTTCAAATTTCCGAATAAGCTTTGACAGACTGATCCTGTATAGCTTGCAAAGGCATCGAACGGGTTTGTGTGCGGCTCCTTGCATAGACAAGTCTTCGCAAGTGCTGGTATACTTCAAGCTATGGTGGAGCACTTGGCTGCCGATCCTCGTAGTGAAGTATAGTCTGCTGATGAATCCAATGCATTGGCCCTTTGCCTTCTCATCCTTGGTGAAGTACACAGGCTGCCTCCTTGATCCAAAACTTCATAGCAGCGCTCAGAGAAGTCCGGACCAACCTCCACTCTGGTTGTGGGAAACGTGAGACGTCTGCAGCATTGTAAGCGAGAAGAAGTCAAGTTGAGAATCGGGAAACAAATTTTTGGAAGGAAGCGAAGAGCGAGATTCCTTAAGAATGGGAAGAGATTAGAGACATTACAAATATCCTGTTTAGTTGGTTTGATTTAGAAAATAGCTTTTGAATATTTTCTGCTAAGTCAACCATTCTATCTAGGGCTTCATTCTACGGTCGATATGGCTCTGATACCACCTCTGTCGAGACCCGAATCTACAAATCCAGACCTCTCTGTGTATTCTGCACTAGTCTAGGACCACGCTAGTCCACACAGTGGAAACGTAGATGAAATATCAACCATACACGCGGTTAACCAAAAGAAAGACTCAAATATTAATTAATAATCAAAGTTGCGACCTTATAGCCAAGCTTACAAATAACAGTCTGAAGGGCTTAAGAAACTAGCAACGAAAAACAGAAATAAGCATAGTACCCATTCGACATGCCCACAGGCAATCGATTGGGAAGCGAAGTCCTATTCCGAGAAGTCATCGAAGTACCCGCCTTCACATACCTCTAGCTGGTATGCCCCTTCTTCAACAGAGCAAGTATGGACAAAGCTGTGAGCACATAGAGTACTTAGTAAGCGATTTGTAACAAAGATGCAATATAGTATGCATGATTTATCGAATGACAGCTGAGTGGTTATGTTGCAGAAAGTAATATTTTGGAGTAAATATAATAAATAGATTGAAAGCGCATCTTTGGAAAGGACGTAAATAAATAATTAATGAATCAAAGGATTGAATAAACTACAAATGAACTACCCATTCACTTCCCAACCAACATAGATTTCATGAAAAGCCTAACCCTCGTGCAAAATCATTGAGCATTGTCCATGACTAGGGACACGGCTATTCAAATAATTTTACACTCTACAGAGGTTACACAACTTTATCCACATGGTATGACCATCTTGCAATGTCACTGGTGTAACACGCTTCATTTGGCATGTCGACCAAGAAGATCACAACAAGACTGTTACAAAGTTCAATCTTAACCCAGTTTTGCCCACTTAAGATTTCATGATCGAGTAGGCTGATCGCCTAGGAAATGCCTGACCGGCACCCCTTCACAAACCGATGGCGAAACCGATATTGAAACATCACAAATTAATTAGCCAAGTCCATCCCATACTGTACTTGTGGTTGTATGACAGGCTCAGATCAATGGTGCACAAAGTTAAGTCCTTAGACATTACCCAGGCGAAACATCCACATCCCAATGTGTGAACTGCACCTCTATTATTGCACGATCATTCACCCAAGTGAAAACCATTTTGTATAACCAACATCAATGACACTACCCATGGTAAGGTGCACAAATTTTATAACTGTGGCTAACCACCATGGTTCAATATCTCATTAAATCAAAATTAATCAACTGATCACACATGATGATGAACCCAATGTAACCATAAGCATGGCTAAGCATACTAGACGTACAACCCATGTGACAACTAATACTATATCACTAGATACATTCCCATCCTATGGGGATAATGGAATCATAGCATTGAAATTATCAAGTGAGGGATTAATCAAGTTGGACCATAGCTGCCAGGTACAAAGATTTGTATTAAAATAGCATTACATCATAATTTGAAACAAAATAATAAATAATAGATTAAAAACAGTGGGTTTAACATTATCAAAGGACATGACTTGCCTTGGACCTGCTTAGTTAACAATTCTTGGTCTTCTGGTCCAGTTTCTGCTCCTTCGAAGACGTTATCTAACGAGAGAGAATGCGAACAAGGCACAAATAAAATCGAAATGAACTTTAGAAAACCTTAAAACTAGAATCAAAATATAGATCTCAATTTTAGAGGAATTTAGGAAAAAGAATCGGGTCAATTAGAGCTATAACGAAGAAGAACGAACTCTTGGAAAATTATACATAAAGAAAATACTATAAATTAGGAAATTATATTGTGCTCTGAGCCGCGTGCATGGAATAATTAGTCTATGATGGGCTCGACTCATGAAATAGTGTACTGGATGACTGGGCTAGCTAACGTGGTGGGTGACTAAGCATTAGGTCTGACGTGGCTCGACACGTGGCATGACAGGTGGCACCTAGGGCTGATGTGGCAGCGTGACGGCTCAGGTGGCTGATGTGGCACCCACGTGGCTTGACACGTGGTGGACACGTGGACTTAGGGTTGAGGTGGCTGCTGACTCGGCTCGGCCTGGCTCACGGGTAGTAAATGATTGAAGCGCAAACCTATGAACGATTTACAACACGCATCGACAGTAAAAAACGTATGCTGCAATAATCAACCACATTTTTTCACTCAAGTAGCTTTCTAATTATCTTCTAACTGGAGTTACAATAATACAAAAATGTTAATTCTGTATTGGTTGGGGTGCGCCAGGCTTGGGCTGTAGTGCAACGCCTGGTGCGCCAGGCTTGGGCTGTAGTGCAACGCCTAGACGACACGTGAGAGCCCCAGCAGCAAGCCACTGTGGTGAGCTCTCCCCCACAAAAAATAAATTTAATATCAAAGTAGACACATGGCCCACATATCAGATATTAAACTGATAAGAACAGATACTACACTTGATCTTAGCCAAAAGGCCGAGAAAGGTATGAGTTGGGAGGAAGCCCTGCCTCGCCTTTTATTGCTCGCTCGATGGACGCGCGCTGCCCTGCGCCAGCGATGTGGTACTATTCGAACGGAGCAGCCTGCGCTTCCCTACCGTTTGGGCCTTTGCTGCCTCCCCGCGCGCGAGCTGCAGGCCGTCGACCGCTCCCTCCAGGCCGTCGACCGCGAGGTGTTCGTTGTCTTGCGTACAAGGTAGGGGCGGGTGCTCGTCGTTCGTTCTTGCATGCCGATGGGTACAAATTGATTGAAGAGTGTCAAGGAATGCTTTTGTTCTGTTCTAACCTCTCGGTACTAGAAAAGGATACGTCTAAAACACACAGAAATTCAAAAGTGAAGAATGTAAGGCATCAATGGGTTTCGTTAGCTTCAGGAGAAAAACAGGGATTTCTGACGGAATTTTGAGAAGTGTGTATTGACCTTCGGAGCAATTGGAAACTTCTCATGCGCTCATTTATTCTGTAAAAATGACTTGGCAGCAATTGAGAAAAATCGTATGTGCTAGCCACAAAGCTTATTGGCAACTCTGAGCCATAATTTGTCATCTTGTGTTAACATGCATGTTTGCTTTGCAGGAGATTACTGTAATGGAGGAAGAACTCAAGACCAAGTCTGAGCTCATGGCCAAGGATAAGAAACTCATCGAAGGGTGGCAGAGAGAACTAAAGGACCCGCTGGACAAGCACATCACTGAGCTCGAAAGAGTGTGAATCGGCAGTCTACGTTTCAAGTTTCTTTTGCAAGAAAACATGAAACTCTAGGTGACCAAATGCTAGGATTATGTCTTAGAAATTTGTATACATCAAGCAGACAACCCACCGTGGCAAGCTTTTAGGATCTGACTAGTCATGTGAACAGACAATTGCTCTATAATGTTTTTTCAGAATCAATTGCTCTTTAATGTTGGGCTCGTTAAATTGCTCCTATCAATGTTCGATTCTGTAGTTGGTTGCTCCGAGAAAAAATCCTTTCTTTCTCGTCCACTCCAGGGGGTGCGGACACACCTGCGCGGATTACAGGTGACGGTTACAAGAATGGCAGGGAATTTACAGGTTTTACCACCCGGTATGGAGCCAGTGTCGCTTCACCTTCGCAGAGGCCTTTCATTTGGATCGACCTCAGTAGACATCACAGAGCTAGCTACCCCCTAGTCCACAAACACTGATTTATGTAACGGTATCTTGTATTCTTGTGTGCTCTTAAATTTGCTATTTTAGAGTGAATCATGTTAGACTGAACTGTTTGAATAAAGACGGTGATAAAATTGGAACGACAAGAAAGATTAGCCTGGCCCTTCGCAGGAATGACAACTTCAAATTTTCTATATTCTTGACAAAAATGGAAGGTGTTTTCCGATGTGGGGTTTAGGTCAAAATTGCCTTCTACCAGTTTAAGAAACTCCTCTACTTACCTCAGTCCTTACAGATTGCCTAGTGAGTTTAAGCTCATGAGAGTCACCAGAATGTATGATACTGACTTCTTATACGTCAACAGGGAGTAGATCACAATACTTGGTGTTGCCCTCGCAAGATGATACGTATTTCAGAACACTGAGGACAATACAAAGATGTATATTGTTTTATGTTAACAAGACTTGATGGAAACAGTGTGATCGTGCAATCTTACATAACCATACAGGGCTAACATGGATAGTTCATGAATGCAAAAATAGTTTCCATTTCACCTCAGTACCAGAAACACACATCAACGCAGCTGAGCGGTAAATCTAACAGGATTATCAAGGCAGTAGACTACCTAAAACATTAGAAGGAACCGTATAATTCCCGTGCAAAATGTGCGGTAAAAGATTAAAGCGTAAACCTGTGAACGATTTACAACACGCATTGACAGTAAAAACATTTATTCGAGGCACCACTACTTCATTAATCAACCTCATTTTGCACAAAAATAGCTCCCTAATTCTATTCCAACTGGAGGTAACAATAATAAAAAAATATTAATTCTGTATAGGCTGGGGTGCGCCAGGCCTGGGCTGTAGTGCTTTGCCCAGGCGACACGCGAGGGCCCCAGCGGCAAGCCACTGTGGTGAGCCCTCCCCAACAAAAAATAAATTTAATATCAAAGTGGACACATGGCCCACATATCAGATATTAAACTGATAAGAACAGATACTACACTTGATCTTAGCCAAAAGGCCGAGAAAGGTATGAGCTGGGAGGAGGCCCTGCCTCGCCTTTTATTGCTCGCTCGATGGACGCGCGCTGCCCTGAGCCAGCGATGTGGTACTATTCGAGCGGAGCAGCCTGCGCTTCCCTGCCGTTTGGTGTTCTTATCAGTTGTTCGCGCGCGAGGTGTTCGTTGTTCGTTCCTTCATGAGCAATTTTTAAGTGCCAGTTTTGAGAAGCATCTCTGTAGTTGAAGCTGTTGTGTTACTAGTGCCAGTTTTGAGAAGCATGTCGGAACAGTTTGATGTTGAGAGGCGCGCGAGGGACTAGAAGCTCCAGTCCTATTTCGTCGCGAGGAATGCTTTTGTTCTGTTCTAACCTCTCGTACAAGAAAAAGATACGTCTAAAACACACAGAAATTCAAAAGTGAAGAACGTAAGGAATCAATGGGTTTCGTTAGCTTCAGGAGAAAAACAGGGATTTCTGACGAAAACTTTGTGATGGGCAGCATATCTGCAGTATATGGACAGAAAAAAGGAAATGCATGTATGTGAAGAAAAGGAACTAAGATGAGTGGAGCTTGCCGTCCATGCTCACATATATGCAATAGCAGGGCAGGGCGCAGAACACGAGCAAAATTCAATACCCATATATGACGGCTCACTGAGGCACCAAGGACCTACTTAGTCAAATATCTCATGTGCCCAACATTTTGCGTAACAAATGCAAAACAATGAAGCAGAAACACGATTCTAAGCAACTCCATAGTACTTACCAGAGGAACCCCATAAACACCCGGGTAAGCATTCACACCTAAGCCAACTTGACTAACGTCATGGTGCTGCTCACGCTTCTGCTTCTGCTTCTGCTTCTGCTTCTGCTTCTTTTCAGCTGCATTATTCAAGAACAGGCAAATTAATAGGGTTTGCTCTCAAAGAGAAAATAAAAAGGGCAAGCAAACCTGCCATAAGCTCGTAACTACCATAGAAAGTTCCTCCCCGAGAGTAGTAATTCTTGTTAACGGAAACATACCTCAACTACATCCTCCGGGCGCCCATGCCGCTCACGACGCACGATCCGCGCCTCCGCTCTACGTGCTGCACCGCTGGCTCTGCGTCATGTACTTGTATTAATACTTCATTGTGTGATCAATACAACCGCTTGCTTGATCCAATTCTGTTACATGGTATCAGATTGCGTGGCTTGATCCTCCGTCGCCTGCGCTCACTTCTCTTCCGCTGCTCCTCATGGATCACAACCCACTCTTTGCTTTCGAGCCTTCTGCCTCTGTTCACGATGCTTCTTCTTCCCCTGACTCTGTTGCCAACTCCGGCGATGCCGGCGTCCGTCAGAGCGCCCCACCACCCCAACCCGCATCCGCTTCCTTGTTACAGATGGTCAACATCAAATCGCACGTGCCAGCGGTCCTCGACATCACCAACCCCAACTACCCCGAGTGGCTCATGGTCGATCAATGCTTGGTCAACTGGCTCTACAACACCGTGTCGCGCGACGTCCTTCAGATTGTCCGCGCCCCGGGAGCCACCGCGCACACGATCTGGACTGCCATCGTCGACCTCTTCCGCGACCACCAACTCCACCGCGCCGTGTACCTTGAAGCCGAGTACCGCAGCCTTTATCAGGGCGATCTCAGCATCACGGAGTACTGCACCAAGTTGAAGCAGCTCGCCGACACCCTCCGTGACCTCGGCTAGCCCGTCTCCGAGCCCTCCCAGGTGCTGAATCTGCTTCGCGGCCTCAACGGCAAGTACCGGCACGCGATCTCCGCCATCACCACGAGGCAGCCGCCGCACACCTTCCTTTCAGCCCGCTCCTATCTTCTGTTGGAGGAGCTCTACGACTCGCAGCACGGCAAGATGGCCGCACATCACGCCTTGGTGGCCCATGGCGGTGGAGGCGGCTCCGGGCAGGGCGGATCAAGCGGACCTCCCTCTGGCGGTGGGGGCAGCTCCGGGCAGGGCGGATCCGACGGCACCCGATCCAAGAAGCGCCGTGGTCGCGGCAATGGCAACCCCGGTGGATTCCAGGCTCCGGTCGCCAGCGGCGGCGCCTCTCCCTCCGTGCCACGGCCCCCCTTCACCAACTCACCTTGGACTGCGGGTTTTAACCTGTGGACCGGTATGGTCCAGGCGTGGCCCATGCCGTTCCGGGCTCCAACCGTAGGCGTCCTTGGCCCACGACCTGGTATGCCTCCCCAGCAGGCCTTCGTCGCTGGTCCGCCGCAATTTCCCGCCGGCCCGGCTGCAGGATTGAGCGCGGCGCCCCCCGCGCCATCTGGATGGGAGCACAACTCCCTCCTCGTTGCGCTTGCCAGCGCCGGCGTACCTCCGGCTGGCTCCAGCTCTTCCGACTGGTTCCTCGACACCGGCGCCTCATCTCACATGGCTTCCGCCCCTGGTAACCTCCACTCTCTGCGCCCCCTTTCTTCTCCTCCCTCTGTCACCGTGGGAAATGGCGCTCACTTGCCTGTCACGCACATGGCAGCCTCTTCCATTCCCACTTCTTCCTCACTACTTCTTCTTCATAATGTCCTTGTCACACCCTCATTGATTAAAAACTTAATCTCTGTTCGTTCCCTAACCCATGACAACAACGTCTCGGTTGAATTCGATCCCTATGGTTTCTCCATCAAGGATCTTCCCAATCGTCAGGTGATGCTCCGATGTGATAGCCATGGCGATCTATACCCACTGCAGCCGATGCTCCACCAAGCTCTTCATGCATCCACTACTCCAGTCGATCTGTGGCATCAACGATTGGGGCACCCGGGCCATGATCAACTTGCTGCGTCCCTGCACTCCTTTGATTTCACCTGCAATAAGTCTGCTGCTCATACTTGTCCTGCTTGTCAGCTTGGGGAGCATGTGAGGCTACCATTTTCCCCTTCTTCCTCCATTTGTTACTTCCCATTCCAATTACTACATTCCGATGTCTGGACATCTCCTGTACCCAGTATCTCTGGCTATCAATTTTACTTAGTTATCATTGACGATTACTCTCACTATGTCTGGTCTTTTCCTTTGAAACACAAATCAGATGTTGTGCCTACCTTTCTGTCTTTTTGCTCTTATGTACATACGCAGTTCCGGTTGCCGATTCTCACGCTTCAAACTGATAATGGTCGCGAGTTCGACAATTATGCCTTGTGTACGTACTTCTAGAGCCACGGCATTGCTCTACGCCTATCGTGTCCATACACTTCTGCTCAAAACGGCAAGGCCAAGCGAACTGTACGCACCCTCAATGACAGCATTCGCGCCATGCTCTTCCATGCACATGTGTCGTCGGCCTTCTGGGCTGAGGCCCTTGCCACAGCCACTTACCTCCTTAACCGGCGTCCATGTCGCGCTACGGGGATCACCACTCCGCACGAGCTTCTCCTCGGCACACCTCCCTCCTAGAATCACCTACGAGTGTTCGGGTGCCTTTGCTTTCCGAATCAATTCGCCACTGCAACTAATAAACTCTGTCCTCGTTCAGTGGCGTGTGTGTTTTTGGGTTACCCAGCGTATCACAAAGGATACAGGTGCTACGACATGGAGACCCGGCGCGTCATTATCTCACGGCACGTCGTGTTCGACGAGTCGCAGTTCCCGTTTCGGCCGGCGCATCACACGACTGCTTCAGGCCCCAGCGTCACTGTCGATGATGATCCGGCGCCAGTCGAGACAACTGTGTGTCGGCGCACGGTTCACGCTGCTGCTCTCCCTCCAGCTGCGCTACCCGCTACGTCGGGCTCCTCCCGTGCAACTCCAACGCCTTCCTCTACCACGCACGTCCACGCTGCTTCATCTCCTACATCACCGTCCACGCCGTCCACGCCACCATCGTCGGCCCCGCCGCTCTTCGACGCCTCGCCTCCTGCTCCGGCGGCCACGACGTCGTCACCCAGCACGCATACCCGGTGACCACCACGGCCTCTCCTTCTTCTGCCACGTCGTCGCCCTCGCCGCAGCCTGCTCCACCGCCGCAGCACCCAATGGTGACTCGAGGGAAGGCTCGTGTCTTCAAACCCAACCCGAAGTACGCCATGGCGACATCAGCACCGAGCTCCACCGCCATCTCTCCGATTCCATCCTCGGCGCGCGCAGCTCTGCGTGATCCGAATTGGCGCGATGCAATGCAACGAGAGTTCGACACGTTGCGGGATAATCGCACATGGCGCTTGGTTCCACGGCCACCCAAAGCACACATCGTCACCGGGATATGGGTGTTCAAGCACAAATTGCACCCCGACGGCAGCCTCGACTGCTACAAAGCCCGGTGGGTCGTGCGCGGTTTTACCCAACGTCCAGGGGTCAACTTCGACGAGACGTTCACGCCGGTCGTCAAACCGGCGACGATACGCACAGTCCTCGCTCTTGTCGCTGGGCGACAGTGGCCGGTGCGGCAGCTCGACGTCTCCAACGCATTCCTTCACGGCCACCTCGACGAACGAGTCCTGTGCCAGCAGCCTATTGGCTTCGTGGATCCGACGTAGCTAGACGCGGTTTGCCTCCTCTCGAAGTCCCTATACGGTCTCCGTCAAGCCCCCCGCATCTGGTTTGCGCGCATCACCGGGTTCCTCCGCACCATCGGCTTCATCGCCACCCGCTCCGACTCGTCGCTGTTTGTGCTCTGCCGAGGCGATGCCACAGCGTTCCTCCTGCTCTACGTCGACGATATGGTGCTCAGTGCATCCATCGATGCTCTTCTCCAAGACATCGTTGCTCGCCTGCGCGCTGAGTTCGCTGTCAAGGACATGGGACCGCTGCGCTTCTTCCTCGGCGTTGACGTTCAGCGCTCTGCACAGGGCTTCTTCTTGTCACAGACCAAGTACGCAGAGGAGCTTCTTGACTGTGCCGGGATGACGAGCTGCAAGCCCACGTCGACACCCATCGACACGAAGGCTAAACTCTCATCCACGACCGGTTCTTAGTACACGATCCGAGCACCTACTGCAGACTTGCCGGGGCTCTCCAATACCTCACTATCACTCGGCCGGACATCGCCTACGTCGTGCAACAGGCGTGTTTGCACATGCATGATCCTAGGGAGTGCCACCTCGCCCTCGTCAAGCGTATTCTTCGCTACGTCCGCGGGACGGCACACCTCGGCCTTCATCTGCGTGCCGCGACATCGCCAATGATCACGGCATACTCAGACGCTGACTGGGCCGGGTGCCCGGACACGAGGCGCTCCACGTCGGGGTACTGCATCTTCTTCGGCGACTCCTTGGTGTTGTGGTCATCCAAACGGCAACCCACCGTGTCACGCTCAAGCGCGGAAGCTGAATACCGGGCAGTGGCCAATGCCACAACGGAGTGCATATGGTTCCGACAACTGCTCGGCGAGCTCCACTGCAACGTCCCTTGCGCGACGGTGGCTTATTGCGACAACATCTCCACCGTATACATGGCCAAGAACCTCGTGCACCACCGTCGAACGAAGCACATCGAGCTTGACATACATTTTGTCTGGGAACGCGTCGCTCTGGGAGACCTGCGCGTCCTACATGTGCCTACCGGTCAGCAGCTCGCCGACGTCATGACAAAGGGACTGCCGACGGCAACTTTCACCGAGTCCCGGTCCAGCCTCACCGTCGGGCCACTCGACGCTTCGCCTGCGGGGGGTGTTAACGGAAACATACGTCAACTACTGGCCGCATCCTCCGGGCGCCCATGCCGCTCATGACGCATGATCCGCGCCTCCGCTCTACGCGCTGCACCGCTGGCTCTGCGTCATGTACTGGTATTCATACTTCATTGTGTGATCAATACAAGCGCTTGCTTGATCCAATTCTGTTACAATTCTGTCGAGAAAGAGCCAAAATGCGCTATGCTACATCTAGTGCATTGAACAGATATGATCTCAGGTTGGGAGACAGCTGCCTCATTGATCTAAATACTCCATATCTATTAAATATTAACATCTTAGTAAAAAAGAGTTGAGTATAAGCAAAAAGTAAAGCAGGACCAGACAGAGGCACTTGTCACAATTCATTAAGGAACGAAATAGTTTTTAGACAATTTTGAAATTCTATAACTAGCTAGAACCAGAGGGTACTGACCAATAGCTTCGGCATTGAATCAAGGATCACAAAAAAATGTTGATGCCTCCGTTCATTCTGACTATTTCAACATTTACGTGCCATTATCATGTCTCACAACGGTACAGATACAAAGAGAAACCATGACGGTGACACTGATAACCCCCTCAAGCCAATTTATTAGTCTGCTAAACACCAGTTCGTGCAAGAGAGACCATCTTCAGTACATCTTTCTATTATTTTTTGTGAAATACGCCGAGCGTTAACATGTGACAGACTAATTAAACATAAATCCTAATGTCTCCAAATAAAAGGAAGTGGTATTTATTCAGACATGAATACATCAGTATGGAACAAGTGATATCTAAGAAGACATGAATACACCAGCTAAACAATGAATGAAGAGAAGAGGCGTGTCAATCAGAATCTTACGTTTCTCCTTATTCCTTTTCCTTCTTTTTCGAGGTACAAAGGTGCCATCAGCTCTTGCTACAATATCCGACTTTGTCTTGGCATATTGAATTCTCTTAAGTCAAACAACCAAGATTTCATGAGTAGAGTAAAAGAATAGCACAATTTCTTGGAGCCAAAATGCAATAGAAAGAAGCAGATAAAACAACAGCTGTGGTTCACATTGAGTTGATCAGTTTGGTATATCTTAGTCTAGCTTAGACTTGTCTCGTAAGTCATAGGCAGACTAAATGTGCATATACCATATAAGCCCAACAAGCTAGCTTATTAGACAGGCCCTAATAGTTGTTTGGGTAAAGTAAACACATCTTACAATCCTTACAAACAATGTCAATAAGCCTAGGATAAAAGTTTATGAGAGCAGCCGTAATAGTATATATGCAGCGGAAAGGCAAAAATACACATGTTTTTTTCTCAAGGTGAAATTAATAAACCCAATAAGCTTTCCCTAACCGCTGCTCAGCTCTAAAGTCGAAACTCACCATAGGTTTGTCATAGCTGATGCAACATCTTCGAACACAACCCATGCTTGGCCTTTATGCTTCAAAGTCTTAAAAGCAAGCACGTCAAGAATCTTCCCAAACTGGGAGAAAACGGCATTGAGAGACTTCTTAAGGGTCTGTTTGGTTTGGGGTATATCCCGGGATGGGAGGGGGCCAACCCATTTTTTGTAGTGTTTGGTTGTAGGATTTGGTGGGGTGGGTTGGACCCAAGAGAGAATATTCCGCTGAAATGTGGGTTGAGATGGTCCGCTGAAATCGAGCGAACCGTGCCAACCCACTTTCCTTCGCGCGCGTACAGCAGATTCACGGGCGCGCGCGGGGTGAGATTATCTCCGTCAACCCTAATCCCCATTCCCGCCGCCCTGCCATTCTCCCCCATCTCCCCGCGCCGCTCTGCCCTTCTCCCTCCACACGCGGGCGCCGGCCCAGCCGGGTGTGCGCGCGCCTCCCCTGCCGCTCCTCACGCCGTCGGTGCTCGTGTCTGCTCGGGTCGCCGCTCCGGGTCTGCTCGGGTCTCCGCTCCGGGTCTACTCAGGTCGCCGTCCTCGTTGCCGTGCTCCGGTCGTCCTCGTCGCCGTGCTCGGGTCGTCCTCTCCGGCCTCCTCTCCGCCCCGGCGCGTCCTCCCCGCCGTCCTCTCCACTGCCGGCCTCCTCTCCGCCCCGGCGAGTCCTCCCCGCCGTCCTCTCCACTGCCGGCCTCCTCTCCTCCAAGCCAGATCTGCTGTGCACTTCTCCCTTGCAAGGTATTGACTCTGGTGACCTCTACTCCAGTATTTTTATGTGATATTTTAGTTGATATATGTGTTGATTTGTTAACAGTAAATACTTGTGATGTGTGAGTTAGCATGTATTGAATTTTTTGTTGATTAACTGTACTATTTTCCCAATTTGCTGAAACCATTCCCAATATATAGATGTTCTCTATATTTATTTTTGTTCTATTGTTGATCTGTAGATGGAAAAGAGGACCAAGATTTTAATTTTTGCCGCCGCTGCGCAAATTTTGTTGTCAATGATGGCCATGATTATTGAGTCTAGAAAAAGAAAAAGGTGTGTAAGGAGAGAAGGTATTAGTTATGGACCACTAGATGAAAGGGGTAGGACAAGAATTGAGTACCTCAACAAAAAAAATTGGAAGGATGATACAACATGTATCAACATGCTTAGACTTACTAGAGCTAGTTTTTTCCGGTTTTGTAACATTTTTAGGGACCGTGGATTGCTTCAAGATACCATCCATGTGTGTGTCGAACAACAAGTGGCTATGTTTCTAAATACGGTTGGACATAATCTTAGGAATAGGTTAGTTGGAACTAATTTTGATAGATCAGGAGAAACAGTGAGCCGATATTTCAATATAGTACTACGTGCTGTTGGTGAGCTACGAGATGAACTAATTAGGCGACCATGATGAGATGGTTACCATCTATGGAAATAGCATGGCTATCGGAAACTTTGCTAAGGACTCAAGTTCAGCTCTAGGGACAAAAGATGGTGACAATAAAACACAAGATGGCAACGAAAATGGTGCAAACAATGGTCATGATGCTGTTGGAGATGATAATGGGGCATCATCATCTGCAAGTAAGCCCAAGAAAGCTAGGACAAGTGCAAGTGATGAAGATGGGGGACTCATTGCTGCATTCACCTCTGGTTGTGATAAGCTTGCCAATGCTATTGTCAAGGCCGGTGCTTCAAATAGTAATGATGTGCCAGAAGATTTGTTTGATAACTTGAATAACCTTCCAGGTTTTGAAGAGGCTCATGTTTCCTTCTACTATGCTTATTTGGTGGCTAACCCACACATTGCTAAAGCTTTCAACAATTTGCCATTCAACCATAAGATCAACTGGTTTGCAATGTTTGTTAGTGAGAAGTTTCCTGCACCATAAGCTTGAGTTGTATTAGTGGTTATGTCTTTTGCTTGTACCACATGGAACTATTAATTGTGGTCTAATTACTACTAGTTAACATGTATGGGCTGTGTAGGACTTTTGTCTGTACCACATATACAAGGAATTGTGGTCTAATTATGTATGGGCTGAGTAGTACTTTTGTGTATACCACTAGATAATGAATTGTGGTCTAATTATGTATGGGTTGAAGAGTATTGTTGTGTGTACCACTAGACAATGAATTGTGGTTTAGCCATATGTAAGGTTTAATATTGCAATTACTACTGAAAATTGCAAATGAGCATATTTAGATCTGTCTTATACTTGTGCATATGAAAATTGAGTTGGTAAGGAGGTAATCTACCAAATTCATGGGAAGGTGAGTATATGCAGCTATCCCACTCCATTCCTTGATCCAAACAAGAGGTGGGATCACTAGATCCCATTCTATCCCTTCATCCAAATAAAAAACTGTGACTAACCCATCCTTGCAACCAAACAAAAAGTGGGATTATCCCATCCCACATACCTGGGATGGAGCTATCCCATCCCACCAAGTCCCCAATCCAAACACTACCTAAGTTCTGTAAGGATTTCAACAGATTATGTTAAGTTGTACCGTGAAGAAATATGTAAAATAAAATAAAGGATAAAAATAAAAAAGATTGAACTGAAAACAGCAGCATACACTACATCTACAAAATGCACAATTGTTGATTTATCCTTCCATATAAAAGAATGGCAATGCATCCCGGTGCCACCTGTCAGTCTGTCCCATTTCTCCAAGTAAAAATAATTAGAAATAAATTGAAATCTACTAGACCCCACCTATCAGCCATTAAATGTTTTTCTTCAGGAAAATAATTGAAAGAGAAAAGAAAATACCAACCAACCCACCTGTCGGATATTTGACTTTTTCTTAAATTATTGGTAGATTCAATGTTTGAAAAGGTCATAATTTCTTCATCTCAAATCTAAATATATTGAGTTTTAGGCTAAATTTCTCTAAATTCAAGATGCCATGGCTACATAGAATTGCACTGGAATGGAATAAAACGCAAAAATTGTAGTAAAGCCTTACCGACACAGATAGGACTGTGCATTCGGTTAGTTCGGTAAAATCGGTTCGGTATATACGGTAAATACGGTATTGTTAGTTCGGTAGTATACGGTATTTTTAAAAATACAGTTCGGTATCGGTAAATCCCAATTTATTTCGGTGTGGTATCGGTAAATACCATATTTACCAAAGTTGACATAAATTGCAAACGATATAGTGACTAGCGAGATTAGTAAGCGACAATATATATACAACGAGCCGTTCTAAAGAAAGATATTTGCAATCACAGTTCTAAAAAAAATGCAAGGAACTCCTTTATGTCAGCAGCACTTTTAATGGCATGTAGTATCAGTATGACTTGTTTCAATTGCATCTTTCACATGCTGAGATTGCACGGCAAGAGGCAAGGCTGAAGATGGAAAAGGAGAACTTGGAGAAGGAAAAGAGTGTCCTCATGGGAACAGCTTCCAATCAAGACAACCAAGATGGAGCCCTTGAGATCACAAATTAGTGGTGAGAAATGCAGTGCCTTCGTTTCTCCAAGGCAAAGAAATGAGGGATGAACTAAGCGTGGAGGATATCATAGTTGTGTACCGGACTTAAGATAGGTCCAAAGTAAGCCAAGACTTACTGTCTCACTGTCTCTGGACAAAGTGAATCAATGAACCGCATGCAGCTCGACATCCGCGAGGGCCATGCGCAGACCGTGGGCGCGACACGGGTCCCTGCGCCACGGTCAGTTTTTACGGTTTGTTTGGTTTTTAATCGGTTTTTCCCGAAAAAACCGAACACCAAAAAAACCTAAAAAATAAAAACCGAACCGAATACCGAAAACCGGTCAAACCGAGTTGACCGGTTCGGTTCGGTTTTTTTGGTACGGTTTTTTCGGTTCGGTTGAGATTTGCACAGCCCTAGACACAGAGGGGTCGCCGGCGGCGATGGGGATGGTCTCTAGCGAAAAGGGTGAGTGGCTTTTGCAATTGGGGATTGCAGGAAGTCTTCCCAGCGACCACTTGAGCTCTAAAGTCTTTGCGAGGCGGTGGGAGCAGTGGCCACGGTGGAGCGGCGTCGAGACGTGGAGAGTAAGGTGGCTAGGGCTCTGCCGATGAGATGTGTGTGCGAGCGAAGTGGCGTTGCGCACTGGCACGAAGCACGACGACCTCTGGTTGCGAATACGGTGGGCGTGCGCGTCGGGTGAGAGGCGCGGAGAATTGCAGTGGGGAGCAACCGCGTCAGCGATGTGCGCGGGACGAGGCGGATGAATGCACGAGACGAGCTGGCAAAGGTAGGGCTGGGTGTGAACGCCGGGTTGCCTCAACGGGAACTTGCGGCATGGGGAGAGCCCGCACGACACAAGTGAACAGGGGAGAGGCGGAGAAGGAAATAAAAGCGCAAACATGTGAAATATTTACAACACACTTTGACAGAAAAAAAAAACCTTTATTCGAGGCACCACTGCTTCATTAATCAACCACATTTTGCACTCAAGTAGCTCCCTAATTCTCTTCCAACTGGAGTTAACAATTATAAAAAAATGTTAATTCTGTATTGGTTGGGGTGCGCCAGGCCTGGGCTGTAGTGTAACACCCAAACGACACACGAGGGCCCCAGCGGCAATGGCGGCAGGCGGGGAGGAAGAAGGAGACTGACGGGTGGGGTCAGGCTGTCAGTGAGAGAGAACAGAGAGGAAAAGAACGAGTGGCCAGATGAGCGACACGTGGGGAGAGCGGGCGATCCAGGCCATCGGCTAAAGATCGAAGAGGTAAGTGAGATCGATCAGCTGGGATTAGATTGGCTGAGGGCGGATTGAACCAAGGCTTGACACGTGTTAACCTGAGGAGAGCTTGGGTTTTCAAATAGATTTAGATTTTCAGGAACTTTTAAAAACACTTAGAAAATAGTAAATAAAGTCTAACAATTCCAGAAAAAATTCACTAAAATTCCTGGTGATGTTCTATAATTAGGACAAATATTTCCAACTTAAATTTAGTCTTTTAAATTTTACAAAAAAATACTTTTTAGCTTTAAAATTGATTTTTAAATCCATAAAACACTGTAAATCCAGATAAAAGCCAAATATTTTTAAAATAATAAATTTTAAATAAGATTTTTATAGAAATACAAAATATATTTTACTTAATAATATTTTATGTTTTCAATTAAATTAATTTTAAGAAAAGCTTTTTTAAATATGAAAACAGGCAGATAAAACCTCCAAAATTTAGGCAACCAAAGAACACTTATAAAGATAAGTTTTAATTTATTTTTTTATTGAAAATTTTGAAATAAACAGCCGGGCTGTTACACCACAGCACCGCTTCCTAACATTAGTTGCATCTGACTACGGCCAGCTGAGTTTCAGGTATCAACCATTTAATAGGATGACTCCAAGGTTACCAAGAAAAGAGGGAAAAGCAATAGACAAGAGGTAAACTCGTCTAAGGATGATATATAATGGCAACTTAAACTAAGCAAACACTTAGCCGAGAAAAGAAACACTTTCAATTACTCCAAATAAAGATTCTAGACAGGACTACAACATATTGCTGAGAGCAAAAATGCATCTCACGTCACAAGCAATTGCAAATAAAACCAAAGCATTCTATTTCGCACTCTAAGGTTTTACAAGAGTCTAATCTAATGGCTCCCACTCAGGTCCTACCAAGTAA
Source organism: Dendrocalamus sinicus (assembly GCA_036346575.1). NCBI lineage: Eukaryota > Viridiplantae > Streptophyta > Magnoliopsida > Poales > Poaceae > Dendrocalamus > Dendrocalamus sinicus. The sequence continues at coordinate 3,306,214 of CM070653.1, read as the reverse complement.
GGCTCGCTTGACTCTACCTCCAAGTCACTATAGAACATCCATGACTTGCGAACTGGCGGCGACGGCTCTCTCGCCTCAACTGGAATGAAGTGTCGGAGATACTCTTGGTGGTTCCCGTGATGTGTCACCTCTCCTCTAGACTAGGCGGCGTGGGCGAAGGCAGAGATACTGGCGACTGTGGTAGTGGTCCTGCCATGGCTTCCTCTTGCTTTGCTATACTGGGGATAGCGATGTGATGGTAAACCCAAGGTAACCATAAGCATGGCTAAGCATACTAGACATACATATACGTCCCAAACGGAGTCCGTATGAGAAAGTTACGTCCGTTTAAACTTGCACCATTGCAGCAGTCCGAGTCTGATTCCAAAACGTGTCCAACTCGAATTCGTGCTTGACTTGGTCCCAAAGTGACGTGGTGACCTCCATTATTCCTTCCATGCATGTCCAGGACTCCATGTCCCTTTCCTTCATCCTTTCCCAAATTCCTAAGCATAATTAAATCACTTGCATTAGGTAGCGGTCTATTCTCAAGAACATATGAAGGTGAAGAAACGAATTCACCTTTAGTTCAATCTTAATATTGGCGCGATTGTCGTATGTGTTTGTGGCGTGGTCACATCATCCTCCCTTCTTGATAGAAAACCGTCCTCGGTTTTAACATATGTGTAGCCTCGCGTATTGCATGATCTTCATCATAAATCTCGGTACATAATAACAAACGCAACAAACTCTCATTATGTAATATCATACGTTCTTTATCACACAAAGTAAAATCTGTTTGAAACGAGCTCACCTTATAATTTAAGTGATGCGTAGGAGCTCTTGTAATTGGAACAACAAGCATAGCAAATATGGTTGTATCCATAGGGTCGTGTCCTCATCATCCTCCCTTCTTGAAAACAAAGCCGTCCTCGGCTTTTGATAAACTGAAAGTATGGTAACAAAGAAGCCAAGGTGTATGCATGGTATATGTATATGTCATCCGTTTTAACAGCTTCTTCGTTGTTGCACAATTAATGTTATAACACAGCAGCAATCATAAAAGCTCATTGTATTATTAACCCAAAAGTAATGATATATGTTAATGAACAAATCAAAATTTCTCACACAGTAATTATCGCAACTTGTTTTGCAAATGTAAGTGAAGCATTTATGCAATTCAAATCTTTGAAGTTGTAAACTTGTTGTGGTGGCACATATAGGCAAAGCTACAACTTTTGGAATCAAACAAAGTTTATCCATATAATCAGATTTCAATTGAGCAATAGCAAATTCATCTAGTAAGGGTGAAAATATTTGCAAGTTCTTCCATAAATCAATTTCATTATTCAGATTGCCAATGTTAGATGGTTCAATAAGAGAAGAACACATAGGCATTGAATGATCACTAAATTTTATTTTTCTTTCATAATGAACAAGATTGAGCATACAAAAGTTGTTGTTCAAAACAACAAGCTGCAATTCATCCATGTGGTCACAAGTTATGCATATTCGATATACAAGAAATTGATTTCCTACACCATAATCTCCAATCAAATTAAACTTATACCTGGGTGTAGGCACTAAACAAGAATTTTGAACATGTAAGTTCAGAAACTTTCTCCAAAGCATGTGACAATTTCATAGGAAGATCCAACGTGATGTAACACAATGAATTGGCAGGAGAAATTCTAGTTAAAACTTCTTTATGTCTAACCAAAGCCACATGATCATTGTATGTGATTAATTCATCACGTGAATCACTCAAAACAAGAGCAATTCAATTATTTTTGACAAGGTGCACTAAACTCATTCTCAATACTCAAATCAATGCAGTGTGAATTCTCTACTTGAAATATGGGTGTGTCGAATTGTTTTCCACTAAGTTTTGCTCTAAAATAGCATGAACAATTGCATAATTGTTGTTCTTCACAAGCATACTCACCGTGAGTGATGATAGCACCATGATCTTTATCTTTTGGCTCCCCTCGGATGATGTAGGTACATCCATCTCCTCATCTTCCTTCTCAAGTAATGGAGTTGGTAGCTCAAGTAACTCATTCTTCTCTCTTGACATGGTTTTCAACTTGCTGCAAGTTGTTAGTTCAGAAAAGGCACAACCACATGTTTGCTCTCATGTGTCCTATTATCAAGTATTCTCAATTCTTTCTCAATCGACTTTCAACCTTACAAGCAAGTATAAACAAATCATAGAGAGAATTATATTCTTTGTGGACGAGAATGTTCTTAATTTTTTGATTAAGCCCACCTAAGAATCTATTCTCTATAGCCTCTACATGTTCCTCTAAATCACAACGCAACAAAAGAGCTTTCAATTCTTCATAGTATTCACTTACGTTTTCCTACCTTGTTCTAAACGTTGCAATCTTTTAACAAGTCATGTGAATAATATGAAGGAACAAATGTAGATCTCATGATTCGTTTCAAAGCATTCCAAGTTTTAGGTACATGTGGTAGTCTACATTGTTTCCTCCACCAAAATAATGCGAAATCGGTGAATTCACTAGTAGCAGCCCTAACTCTTTTATCATCGGAAAATCATAGCACGAAAATTTTGATCTAATTGTATTTCCCATTCAAGATAAGCTTTAGGTCATATCTACCAGCAAATGGAGGAATTGTAAACTTGGCATCATCATCACATACCTCTCTTGTTAACCTACACTGTACCTTGTCGATCATGTCGAAGTCGACAACGGTCGCGATCATTGGAGCCCTCAATTCTGTTGTTGATGGTGGTGAGGGTCTTATTAATACGATCCAACAAGTTGTTGGTCTCACAAAAATTGCTACAAAGTGATCTTGAACCTGTCATGGTTAGTAGAAAACAAGGAAATACACAAGAATTATGTAAGTCCCTATAAACTACTAGGAGGTGGAGCTTCACAAGTCACACATCTCTAAAGCTCTTACCAAATTCTTACAAGTTCTTACCAAAGCAAACAGGTGGTGCAACCGGTGGCTGGTTCGTGATAAATCTAACTCAAGTGATGAGTAAAGCGATTCAAGGTACAGCGAGACCTGTTCGGTTAGTAGAAAAGTAGAGCTTGGATAGGCTATGTATTTTGTAGCAAAGGAAAACAATCAATTAATTTCAGAAATTGCATAGAATTGAATTATAGTTCGTATGTAGCACTTAGCCTATGTTGCTGATCAACCAAGGATCGAAGAAGGCTAAAATAAGTGTATGACAATGTATGGGAGTGGTAAATACAAGATAATTCAATTGAATGCAATCTGGAATTGAAGAACACAAGGATTGACCCAAAACTTGGAAACTGAAGATTTCTGTCCACTGGATAGCACGTCGGTATTTCGGCCGTATCTTTTTGTTAGTTGATTTTTTTTCAATGATTATTTTTTTCTCTGTTTTATGACGGCTTTTTCTACAACTTTTGTTTTGGGGTCAAGTTCTGGAAACGGACCGAAAAATTCGCACAAAATTCACAAGTGCCGGCTGTTGCAGATTCAATCTGGAATTTTTGGTCAACTTGCACCGCAGATATCTCTTAACTGACTTTCTGGAATGACGTGAAATTTTACAGATAGATGGACAATGAAGTTTTGAATCTAATGACGGTGGTTTCACTGAAAAATAATCTCGGAATCAAAAGTTATGGCTTTTTTGGTGGCGGCTGCAGAGAAAGGAATGATCAGCCGAAATTGGAATTAGGGTTTGGGGTGGGGGAATTTTTTTTGGTTGGATTTTTATTGGAACAAAGATATGACCAGCAACTAGACAAAGCTAAAACGGACACAAATTCAATTTAGCAAACCAAAACTAACAGATTGAAAGGCACAACGGGGTTTGGACAACGGAAATTAACTCTTTTTGTGGGGCAATTTTTCTGGACTATGGGAAATAAAAATCAATCTACTAACTAGGGATACAAGAAATTCCTACCGGTCAACTGAAGCTCGATACCAACCGATGAGGCGATGGTGTCGATCTTCCGATAGGATGATAACTATCGATTTTGGCGGAGGCGACCCTTGCGATCCGACTACAACCAAACGACGCCGCTTGCGCCTTAGCAATCGTTGAACCACACTCCAAGTTGTTATCAACCGTGCAAGAACGCGGTTGACCTGACCATTTAAGGTCTATTCCTGCATGCAACTGAAGAACACGCAAGAACAAGATAACAAGCAATCTGAAATTGCAAATATTGATATGAAGATCAAAGGTGGGATTCGAAGGCTGTCTTGACAGTGGTCGTCCGACACAATGAAGAACAGAAGTTTGCATAATAGCTAAACCTAAACTCAACAAAATCCAAGTCCTAACGAGGAGGCGGCGGCTCCTTTATAGGAGAACAACCAGGAGGGGCGTCCAAAGTGCATGCTCTAGGGTTACAAGGCCCATGGGCCCAATTGGTGGTGGCGCAGCACCCTTTGACTCGGACTCAAAACCAATGTGGATTGTTTTGATGATTGCAGCCGGCTCGGATGGAATTTGAAGATGAGGTTGGATCCATTGGAAAGTAGACTTCATAAGCTTTCCATGAAGTACAAGAACATCCCAAACGGAGTCCGTATGAGAAAGTTATGTTCGTTTCAACTTGCACCATTGCAGCAGTCCGAATCTGATTCCAGTACGTGACCAACACGGACTCTTTTGATGATTGCGGCTGTCTCGGATAGAATTTGAAGATGGGGTTGAATCCTTTAGAAAGTATACTTGATAAGCTTTCCATCAAGTCCAAGAACGTTCCAAACGGAGTCCGTATGAGAAAGTTACGTCCGTTTAAACTTGCACCATTGCAGCAGTCCGAGTCTAATTCCAAAACGTGTCCAACTCGAATTCGTGCTTGACTTGGTCCCAAAGTGACATGGTGACCTCCATTATTCCTTCCATGCATGTCCAGGACTCCATGTCCCTTTCCTTCATCCTTTCCCAAATTCCTAAGCATAATTAAATCACTTGCATTAGGTAGCGGTCTATTCTCAGTAACATATGAAGGTTGAAGAAACGAATTCACCTTTAGTTCAATCTTAATATTGGGCGCGATTGTCGTATGTGTTTGTGGCGTGGTCACATCACAACTAGTACTATATCACTAGATAAATTCCCATCCTATGGGGATAATAGAATCATGGCATTCAAATTGTCAAGTAAGGGATTAATCAAGTTGGACTTTAGCTGCCAGGTACAAAGGTTTGTATTAAAATAGCAATGCGTCATAATTTAAAATAAAATAATAAATAATAGATGAAAAACAATGGGTTTAACATGATCAAAGGACATGGCATGCCTTGGATTGCGCTACTCATGGGCGGCCGAGATTGCGCCACTACACCCTTCCCCTAACTCCTTCCTTCGGACGGCACAGTGCCAGCGAGGCCGGCCAGAGCGACGCCAGCAAGGATCGATGGCGTTGAGCAAGGGTACCTACAGCATCGCCTCCTTATAGGGATTCCATTTTCGGGCTTCTAAGCAACCAAGGATCTTTCTAGCGGTCTACCGGCGAAGGGGACCTCATGGCTTAACTCGATTGCATTGAAGCTTCTTGGAGGGTCTCCGGCGAGGATAAGGCCAACTAAACCATCTACGGAGTGAGGGGAGGCTAAAAGTGGCGACGGTTTGGGCTTGGGAGGTCTCGGCTAGGCTACCCACGGGACGGGTGGCTCAGCCGACGGGGGCTCACGACGCAACCAACCTAGTGTTTAGGGACTGGTCCAGTGAAGGTGGCTTCAGGTCCGGTGTGGTCCAAAGATGCTATGGTGGTGAGCAATTGGAAAGTTGTGGCCGAACGACCTTACTAGCTTAGGGGAGCTCGAAGGCGGCGGTGTGGGGGGCCAATCGGCGATGAGAATGACAATTTGAGCATATCGGGCATATGGGGAAGGTGATGGCAGTGGTGGCTTGGATTCTGTGTGAAGCTGTCGACGGTGGGGGTATGTCAGCCAGCGAAGGTCCAAGGCGACGGCGGAGCCTAGGCTAAGGGCATGGCGACGATGGCTATGAGTTCCCGGGGGTCTCATGATGCCATGGCTACAACGAATTGCACTAGAATGGAATGAAACGCAAAAATGGTAGTAAAGCCTTACCGGCACAGAGGGGGTTGCCGACGGCATTGCGTTTCTCCTCATTCCTTTCCTTCTTTCTCGAGGTACGAAGGTGCCATCAGCTCTTGCTACAACATCCGACTTTGTCTTGGCATATTGAATTCTCTTAAGTCAAACAACCAAGATTTCACTAGTATAGTGCCCGTGCTAACGCTACGGTAAAATACAAAACAAGATAAAATTTGTAAAAAAATAAAACGAACAATCAGATTCATTAAGATTCACGTCTCATATATTGTATAACCAAATAGTTCCCCGCGCCACTCGAACCCCGTCCGATCTCCCCGCGCCACTCGAACGCCGTCCGATCTCCCCGAGTTCCCCGTGCCGCTCGGACGCCATCCGATCTCCCCGCGCCGCTCGAACGCCGTCCGATCTCCCCGAGCCGCTCGGACGCCGTCCGATCTCCCCGCGCCACTCGTTTGACCGCGCCGTTCGGACGCCGTCCGATATCCCCGCGCCACTCGTTTGAGCTGCGTTTGACCACGGCCAGAGTGGTCGTAAACAACACTACGTGGTCGTAAACGGTCCTGATGCCCTTCGACCACGGCCAGAGTGGTCGTAAACCTCTCAGATGACCTTCGACAGATAGCTTTACGACCACGTTGCGGCGTTTACAACCATGTCATCACTGGTCGGAAGCCAGCTGGACCATTTACGACCATAATGTCGAAACTCGGAAGCCTGCCGAAGGAGTTACGACCACTCCAGAGCAATTTGAACATGGTCGAAAGTGTTTACAACCACGTTATCTCCAGTCAGAAGTCGACAAGCACATTTTCGAGTGGTCGGAACACGGACGCTGTTCTCGGTCGGTAGTCGAAGTCAGGCGGTCGTCCACGTTGCGAAGTCGGCAGCCTTCGACCATGTTGACGCGGTCGAAAGGCGATCGATTGCGGCAAAATCGATTGATCGTGAGGTCAGGAAGCAATACGACCAGATTGGTGAGAAGTCGAAGGTGATCTGCAGGCGTACGACCAAAACGAAGGAAGTTGAACGTGGTCGCAAAGGGTTACGACCACTTGTTTGTGAGTGGTCTGTTACGACCTCATGGTTGTAGCGTGCGAGGGGTGGTCGTAAACGGTGCCGAGTGGTCGTAAATCTCCCTAGGCACAACTTTCAGATATTGTGGTACATGCATGTAAGGCCTGGACACTTGCTAATTTTTTTGAAGGACTTCTAACTATTCCCATGACCTTTTGCTATCAGGAACTTTGGGGAGATGAAAAATAAGAACAAAATTTCTAAGAAAATAGCGGCTGATCTTAAACACAATCTATAAAAGGAAGTGGGAATGAATGAACCTTGCAAACATATGGACTATGGTTTTCGAAAGCATCCAACAGTGCAGGAAGAAATGTTGACAAATGAGTCATCAGGTCGTCCTGTGACAATCGAATCACAAGCTGCAAAAAAACAAAAAATGGGGGAACAAAATTAGCAATAAGGGAAGAAAAGTTACTTTATGCCTCACCAAGCTAATACCACAGGTCAAAGAAAACCAAGTGGTTATAAATATGCAGGTAGTGAAATGGACAAGATCAAACATGGGCGCATTCACAACATAATCGACGGATTAGCCGGTACAACTATTGATGTTAACACCGAGCACAGGCCATTGTGAAGACACAATATCGACCCACATCAACTGTAAAACTTAGGGATGATGATTACCTTGCTCAATCTATTGATGCTGGTAATAAGAATTTTCTCATCATGGCAGGCCAACTGAGAAGCAATTGCTTGTATATTTAAATGAGAAACATAAGATGCCAACAACTGCGAAAAAGGAAAAACAAAAGGAACATAAACAATTTGTCCATGGCGTCTATCAATTCCAGTCCAAAGATGGATTCTGTCAATTCACCGAGATGTTGTCTGCCTTCTCCTTCTTCTTGAGCAGCTGCAGAGCCTCACGCTTCATGATTTTCTTCTCGCTCCTCCTCTTCCTTCTCCAAGCTCGCAGCTTCCTGATACATTCAAACAGCTTCACATTAGATGCCTATCTTTTGTTGTCGCATTAGAATCGAGGAACCATGGACTGTGCACAATCGTCACACCTCGAGATTTTTCTGCTTGTAGTACACCTCCATCTGCTTGCTATACTCTTCCTTCTCGCTTCCTCGCAACCTCCTCGTAGGGTGCCTTCGAGCTCTGTCATGCTCTTCCACTCCTCCCAGTGATCTTACCAATCTGCAAGCACACAAGAATTATTAGCATCGGATCCACACCAAATGAAATGGGAGACAACTGAACAATCCATTACCTCGAGCACGTTCTTCTTCTCGGAGACCGGGCGCGCCTCTCCGGGAGTAGACGGTAGGCGGACATGGGCTGCCGGCTTGGAGGGGTCCTTCTCCTTCTTGTTCTTCTTCTTGGGCTTCTTGTCACCGTCCTCGGCCTCTGCTTGAACTTGAGGTACCGCTCAAGCAGCTCCTTGGCCGTCCTCTGCATCTGCTCCTCCTCGGCAGCTTCATCACCTCGGCCTCGCGCTTCTCCCGCCCAACCACTGCGGTAGGCCTCCTTCTCTGCCGGTACCTCTCCTCATCTGTTGCTTCTCCTCGGCGCCGGGGCCTTCCACTTGGTGCCGCGCGTTCGCCACCTCCTTGAAGTCGGCCTCCGGCTTCTCCTTCTTCATCTGAACTCACCATAGACAATTCATCAAACACCTCACGGGCAAGTGAACCAAAGGAAGAAATGTGCTGATTTGGTTCGGTTTTCTTGATTTGTACCTCGTTCCATTGCTCTTTGCACCACAGGACGTATGCAGGGCGCGGCTTCTTCCTCTCATGGCCGGCCTTGCTCTTTCCCTTCTTCTTCTTGCCCTTGTCGTCCCCTTCCTGGTCCTTGTCCAGCAGCGGGAGACAGATAGAATAGGGCGCTGGACAGCAGCGGCGGGGGGAGGCTGGGGTTGATGTTGCCGTTGGAGTAGTAGTAGGAGTGGTAGGCCGGGTCGGCCCGGAGGTCGTCCTCCAAGAACACATCGGCGCCGGCGCCGTGGAGTGCGCCAATGGAGCCCTCGACCGTGGGCTGCGCGGAGCCACTGCGGAAGAGCTCCAGCTCCAGCTCGCGCACCCGATCGGCCTCCGCCTGCTCCTCCTCCGGCCGCCGCCACGGCTCCCCCCGCATCGCCATCTCCACACAAACACACACACACCCAAAGGCGGCGGCGCCTTTCGCAGCCGCGACCTCCACTACCACACGGAACTCACAAACGACTGGATTCTTAAGGATTTAGTCGACTAAAAGCCACGCGTACCTCCTCCTTCTCGGCGGCGGCTGCCGCGCCCGGCGCCTCCTTCCGCTGCTTCTTCTTCGCCTTGCGCCGATTCTTCTTTCGCTTCCTCACGGTGTCCGCTCGCCGAAGCTCCACCACGGCGTCCTCGTCGACCTCCTCGCTGGAGGACAGCGATAGCAGGTCGGCCAACCGGGCGGCCGCGCCGCCTCGCGACGATCTCGAGGTGAGGTCTCGTTGCCCACCTCCTCGTCCTCGTCGCCGAGGGGCCCGGCCAGAGGAGAGGCGTCGTCGTCAGTCCAGTCGCACGGCGAGATGGGGAGGATGGGGTGGCACGGTGGAGGATGGGGAGGCGCGGTGGAGGATGGGGCGAGGCGAGGAGAGGAGGCGCGGGAAGATGGGGAGGCGGAGGAATGGGAGGCGCGGGGAGGATGGGGAGGCGGAGGAGGGGAGGCGTGGGGAGGATGGGGAGGTGGAGGAGGATGGGGAGGCGGAGGAGGAGGCGCGGGGAGGTGCGGGGAGGCGGAGGGAGCGGAGGAGGCGCGGGGGAGGGGGTAGCGCAGGTCGAGCGGGGGCACAGGGAGAACGGAGCGGTTTCTACTGCTACGGAGGGAGGGGGTAGCGCAGGTGCGAGGGTTTGGGGCGGAGGAGGCGGGCGAGGGGATGGGGAGAGGCGGCGGGCGCGCGAGGGAGGAGGCGGAGCTTTGCTTGCGGGGCGCCTCGTGTTGAAGCCTCGCGTTGAAGCCTACGTTCCATCCAGGCCGCACGATTGGGTTGAAGCCAGGGAGAGTTTTTTTTAGCCCTTGATTTTAATGAAGACAATTTGCTGGGTGCATTTTTGTGGGTGCACGAAGGTTGGTGCTCTCAGCGGGGGACGTATTCTTGGGTGGACTGAGTGTAATTTCAATTGGTCAATTATAGTAGAGATGAGTAGAGCGAAAGAATAGCACAATTTCTTGGAGCTAATAAGCTAGCTTATTAGACAGGCCCTAATGGTTGTTTGGGTAAAGTAAACACATCTTACAATCCTTACAAACAATGTCAATAAGCCTAGAATAAAAGTTTATGAGACCAGCCATAACAGTATGCAGCGGAAAGGCAAAAATACACATGTTTCTTTTCTCAAGATGAAATTAATAAACCCAATAAGCTTTCCCTAACCGCTGCTCAGCTCTAAAGTCGAAACTCACCATAGGTTTGTCATAGCTGATGCAACATCTTCGAACATAACCTATGCTTCAAAGTCTTAAAAGCATGCACGTCAAGAATCTTCTCAAACTTCTTAAGTTCTGTAAGGATTTCAGCAGATTATGTTAAGTTGTACCATGAAAAAATATATAAAATAAAATAAAGGATAACAATTCTCGAGACATTTCCACTCCAACCCTGCAAGATATTCTCATGTTTTCTGACCTCTTCTTGGAAACAGATTCCACCATCCCGTGTAACGGCACGGCTTCGGTTCAGAGGCTGCCGAACGGTAGAAGGGAACCGTAAAAGATTAAAGAGCAAACCTGTGAACGATTTACGGCACGTATTGACAGAGAAAACCTTTATTCGAGGCACCACCACCACATTTTGTACTCAAGTAGCTCCCTAATTCACTTTCAACTGGAGTTAACAATAATAAAAAAAAATATTAATTCAGTATTGGTTTGGGTGCGCCAGGCCTGGGCTGTAGTGCAACGCCTAGGCGACACGCAAGGGCCCCAGCGGCAAGCCACTGTGGTGAGCCCTTCCCCACAAAAAATAAATTTAATATCAAAGTGGACACATGGCACACATATCAGATATTAAACTGATAAGAACAGATACTACACTTGATCTTAGCCAAAAGGCCGAGAAAGGTATGAGCTGGGAGGAGGCCCTGCCTCGCCTTTTATTGGAAACTTTGGAGCAATTGGAAACTTCTCATGCGCTCATTTATTCTGTAGAAATGTCTTGGAAGCAATTGAGAGAAATCGTATGTGCTAGCCACAAAGCTTATTGCCAACTCTGAGCCATAATTTATCATCTTGTGTTAACATGTTTGCTTTGCAGGAGATTACTGTAATGGAGGAACTCAAGACCAAGTTTGAGGTCATGGCCAAGCATAAGAAACTCATCGAAGGGGTGGCAAAGAGAGCTAAAGGACCAGCTCGACAAGCACATCACTGAGCTCGAAAGTGTGAATCGGCCGTCTACTTTTCGAGTTTCTTTTGCAAGAAAACATGATATTCTAGGTGACCAAATGCTAGGATTATGCCTTGAAAATTTGTATACATCAAGCATACAACCCACCGTGGCAAGCTTTTAGGATCTGACTAGTCATGTGAACGGATAATTGCTTTATACTGTTTTTTTCAGAATCAATTGTTCTTTAATGTTGGGCTCGTTAAATTGCTCCTATGTTTTTTTCAGAATCGATGTTCGATTCTGTAGTTTGTTTACAACTTATGTAGCTGTATCTTGTATTCTTGTATGCTCTTCAATTTGTTGTTTTCGAGTGAATCATGTTAGACTGAACAGTTTGAACAGAGACGTTGATAAAATTGGAACAATAGAAAAGATTAGCATAGCCCTTTGCAGGAATGACAACTCCAAATTTTCTGTAATTACCATGGCCCCTCGCAGGAATGACAACTCCAAAATTTCTGTATTCTTGACAAAAAAAAAAAAGGAAGGTGTTTCCTGATGTGGAGTTTAGACCAAAATTGTCTTCTACCAATTTAAGAAACTCTTCTACTTGCCTCAGTCCTTACAGATTGCCTTCATACAGAGTTTTAAACTCATGAAAGTCACCAGAATATATGATCATCTGACTTCTTATACGTCAACAGAGTAGATCACAATACTTGGTGTTGCCTATTTCAGAACACTGAGGACAATACAAAGATGTAGATTGTTTTATGTTCACAAGACTCGATGGAAACAGTGTGATCGAGCAATTTTACATAACCATACAGGGCTACCACGGATAGTTCATGACTGCAAAAATAGTTTCCATTCCACCTCAGTGCCAGAAACACACATCAACGCAGCTGAGCAGTAAATATAACAGGATTATCCAGGCAGTAGACTACGTAAAACAAGAAAAATCTGCCAATTGTGCAAAGGTAGGGCTACAACATTCATTCACCAAGTCAATGCAGCTCAAAACCTCTCTACTTCTTCGCATATGTGATAAGCATTTGGTTATCTTTTGTAATTTTGAAGCCCTGAAGATGGTTCATGGCTGCGGTGGCCTGCCCCTCGTCTCCATACTCCACAAAAGCAATTCCGGGCTTTGCTTCGACCATCCTCACTTCCTTGAACCCGGGGTGCTGGCAGAAGAGCATCTGCAGCATCATAGGGGTTGTCTCGTGTGGGAGATTTTGGACAAAGAGAATGTTGTTTGGTACAATAATCTCTGGCATCATGACCTTCTGTCCCCCAGCAAAAGGTAGCTGAGAGAGCTGTACAAAAAAAGAAGACATTTCAATTGAGGGCATCATATCAAGCAAGTAATGAGCTGAAGGAAAACAATGCACCACAAAATAATAACACAATAAAACGTGGCAACATGCTCATTGTACCAATGGTAGTGGGTGTTATATCTATACTGTTACGTGATACATAACTACACCAGCTTTTAGTTGCAGCTACATGTTCCCACCTAAATCTCAAGTTATATCTCACTGCTAATCCTTAAGATTGAATTGCAAATCATCCGGACATAATTCTGCAAGGAGAATCATTGGCTCATGCACAAACATGCAAACTTTGCTCCCCATATAAGAATGATGATATAATGGGCAGCATATCTGCAGTATATGGTCAGAAATAAGGAAATGCATGTATGTGAAGAAAAGGAACTAAGATGAGTGGAGCTTGCCGTCCATGCTCAAATATATGCAATAGCAGGGCAGGGCACAGAACATGAGCAAAATTCAATACCCATATATGACGGCTCGCTGAGGCACCAAGGACCTACTTAGTCAAATATCGCATATGCCCAACATTTTGCGTAACAAATGCAAAACAATGAAGCAGAAACACGATTCTAAGCAACTCCATAGTACTTACCGGAGGAACCCCATAAACACCCGGGTAAGCATTCACACCTAAGCCAACTTGACTAACATCATGGTGCTGCTCACGCTTCTGCTTCTTTTCAGCTGCATTATTCAAGAACAGGCAAATTAATAAGGTTTGCTCTCAAAGAGAAAATAAAAAGGGCAAGCAAACCTGCCATAAGCTCATAACTATCATAGAAAGTTCCTCCCAAAGAGTAGTAATTATGTCGAGAAAGAGCCAAAATGTGCTATGCTACATCTAGTGCACTGAACAGATATGATCTCAGGTTGGGAGACAGCTGCCTCATTGATCTAAATACTCCATATCTATTAAATATTAACATCTTAATAAAAAAGAGTTGAGTATAAGCACAAAGTAAAGCAGGATCAGACAAAGGCACTTGTCACAATTCATTAAGGAACGAAATAGTTTTTAGACAATTTTGAAATTCTATAAATAGGTAGAACCAGAGGGTACTGACCAATAGCTTTGGCATTGAATCAAGGACCAAAAAAAATGTTGATGCCTCAGTTCGTCATGACTATTTCAACATTTTACACACCAGTATCATGTCTCACAACGGTACAGATACAAAGAGAAACCATGAAGGTGACACTGATAACCCCTCAAGCCTATTTATTAGTCTGCTAAACACCAATCCGTGCAAGAGAGACCATCTTCAGTACATCTTTCTATTATTCTTTGTGAAATACACCGACAGTATACAGCGTTAACATGTGACAGACTGATTAAACATAAATCCTAATGTCTCCAAATAAAAGGAAGTGGTATTTATGCAGATATGAATACATCAGTATGGAACAAGTGATATCTAAGAAGACATGAATACACCAGCTAAACAATGAATGAAGAGAAGAGGCATGTTAATCAGAATCTTACGTTTCTCCTCATTCCTTTTCCTTCTTTCTCGAGGTACGAAGGTACCATCAGCTCTTGCTACAATATCCGACTTTGTCTTGGCATATTGAATTCTCTTAAGTCAAACAACCAAGATTTCATGAGTAGAGTAAAAGAATAGCACAATTTCTAGGAGCCAAAATGCAATAGAAAGAAGCAGATAAAACAACAGCTGTGGTTCACATTGAGTTGATCAATTTGACCAACTCAGGTATATTTTGTCTAGCTTGGACTTGTCTCATAAGTCATAGGCAGACTTAATGTGCATATACCATATAAGCCCAACAAGCTAGCTTATTAGACAGGCCCTAATAGTTGTTTGGGTAAAGTAAACACATCTTACATCCTTACAAACAATGTCAATAAGACTTGAATAAAAGTTTATGAGACCAGCCGTAATAGTATGCAGCGGAAAGGCAAAAATACACATGTTTTTTCTCAAGATGAAATTAATAAACCCAATAAGCTTTCCCTAACCGCTGCTCAGCTCTAAAGTCGAAACTCACCATAGGTTTGTCATAGAAGGGAAAGTCCTGCATCCTCTTTAGAGCCTCAGATGCTGATGCAACATCTTCGAACACAACCCATGCTTGGCCTTTATGCTTCAAAGTCTTAAAAGCAAGCACGTCAAGAATCTTCCCAAACTGGGAGAAAACGGCATTGAGCGACTTCTTAAGTTCTGTAAGGATTTCAGCAGATTATGTTAGGTTGTACCATGCAGAAATATATAAAATAAAATAAAGGATAAAAATAAAAAAGATTGAACTGAAAACAGCAGCATACACTACATCTACAAAATGCACAATTGCTGATTTATTCTCCAGCACATTGGCACGGCAAAAGAAGATACACCTTCCATATAAAAGAATGGCAATGCATCCCCCGTGCTACCAAAGGGTAATAATGGCTTATTCTTCCCCAAGTTTTGCCAATACGAACACCTAACGGTTTGACAAAACAAGATCGCTGTATTTCTTTGTCCTTCCGCTGTTTGGCTTAAAGCTTACAGTCCATCATCGATCTACATGCAAAAGACTACAAGAAGTGAAACTCGCCTTTAGGGCAAGGTGTTTGACGATATGCCCGTACAACCTAGAGTTCTAGGGTTTTAGCTACCCGCATATCCACCAAGATTTCCACCGCATTAGCCTAGAGAAACGCCACAGATAGGCAATTGTTCTACCCACCCCCAACAACAGTGAACCAATAATTGCAGACAAAATCCACTCTAGGGTTTATAGAGGGATGTGCAAGGGAAGGCTGCGAGCAATACCTTCGAGTTTGATCTTCTCGTTGAGGTTGTTGATGTAGATGGTGACGTTCGGCGGGATGCCGTTCGCGTCCCCGCCGCCGCCAGCCGCCGCCTCGCCGCTCATCTCCCCTCCCTTCTCCTCTCCCCTCGTGCGGCGCTCGAGCTCGAGAGCTTTCTCTCTCTTGGATTCTTCGTTTCCTCTCTCTCTCTCTCCTCTGCCCTTTTTGGGCTGCTTGTTTAATCACGCTTGGAAAGGTCTCGAACTGGGCCTTGGATGGGCCGTGTTTGGGTTGGGTTGGGCCGGTCTCATGAATAATACCCCCTACATTTATTTTTATGTTTACAGGACGCGGTTTAATTTGACGCGTCTCTAAAATTGAACTTTAACCCGTTAATATTTTCTAAATACATTATGTATA
Organism: Dendrocalamus sinicus; assembly: GCA_036346575.1. Taxonomy (NCBI): domain Eukaryota; kingdom Viridiplantae; phylum Streptophyta; class Magnoliopsida; order Poales; family Poaceae; genus Dendrocalamus; species Dendrocalamus sinicus. Next base: position 3,290,286 of record CM070653.1, on the reverse strand, counting down.
ACTATAAAATCGTGATCATATGAAAGCATTTGCAAATATGAATCCAACTTTATAAAATTTTTTTGTCATAAATCTTGTTTATAGTTGGACTAATTGTTGGTCAAAAATCACAAAATTGGGATCTCGAAATATGTGCGCGCCTTATAAAAATCAACGAAGGGATTAATAATCCTTGTACTTTCTAAGAAAAAAATAGCCCTTATGTAAAGACGAGTTGTCTCTAGAAACCAACTATAGTATATAATAAATCTAAAAAAACTGTAGTATATAATAGTTGACCAGAATTCAAATCCCCATCTCAAAAACAAAAAATCAAAACCAAACATTTCTTCGAGTGACTACTACCGCTTGCTGTCGGTTGTTTGGATTTGATCCCATGTTTTTTAGGGTGTTATGTTTATACTGTCCGTGTTGGGTTGCCTCTGATGCAGAATAGTCACAGGATTAAAATGGTAGATTACTAGCTCCCACACAAAAGAAATGAAAGGAAGGAAGAACAGTAAATAGGAAGTCAGAAACCACATCTTTTGGGACCTTTCCTCACAAACTACAGATTGTAATGCAAAGAAAATACATTGGTAAAAAAACATCAGGCAAAAAATACATCACAAAAAGCAACTAACAAGATTACAAAAACCAAAACTGCCCACATTCACAGGAAGTCTGTAACAGTAAAATTTTTGCTTTTTAGCCCAAAATTTGAAAGTTTTTTACATATGGACCCCTGGAGAAAAGTTTTGCAAAAATGGACCATTCTCTCGGCGCCAAAGCAAATGGCGCCCAGGGTACATGGCACGGCGCCATATGCTTTGGCGCCGCGAATTGACACGTTGGAGCCAGGGTGGCATATCACGGCGCCGTGATATGTATCTACGGCGCTAAAGGCCGTGGCGCCGTGCGTCGGGACTTAAGCCCGAGCGCATCCCCCGGCCCCCAGCTCCCCCTCACTGCTCCTCTGTTCTAACAGTAAACCACCGCCGCCCCCCTCTATTCCCCCTCTAAATCCTCTCAAATCCACCGATTAATCTCGCGATTTTGCTTCCAAATCGGGCAAGCAAGGTAAACTCTCTCCCCTCCCTTCATTTTTTGCAATAGATATGGATTATTTGAGGGACATTTCGTAGGGCAAGATTTGAATCCCTAGATGAAATTAGTTCAATTATGAGCGATTTTAGGTTACGTTTGCAATGGACTTGCGTAATGTAAGAGAAGTACTGTGTATTTGGATAGGTTTTAGGGTTTGATTATTATTTATACATGATTGTGTTTGGTTTTAGGTTTTTAGGGTTTCATATACCAAATAGGATGATTTCATGTCAACATGGGCAAGATTGTATGTCCACCTAACCCTTAGTAGCTTTGATTATTGTTTACAAAATTATATTTTTACCACCACCCCTAATTTAGATTTGCATTCTAATTCAAGTGGCAAAGACAACTTATTGTCAATGATATATACATATATCAATAATGTCTTTGATAAATATATGTCGGTATTTACAGTTAATATTAGTGACCTAATATTTAAATTATTTACCATAATTAACTTACTAATCTTTGTTGACATGTATTTAACCAAGGGTAAATCAATTTGATTCCAATTATTATTCATGTTGATTCCAATTTCATAATTCAATTTGATTATTATTTTTATTTATAAATCATGTTTTATAAATTTCTTATTTGAATATTTCTTAACCATTGAATTCTAGAATTTATCACAGGATGGCGAGATACCGGCTGCTAGACGAGTTCTACGAGAGGGAGCACCGCGGCAGGCTCACGGAGGACGGCCAGGTACGTGTGTGGTCGAAATGTACATGTGTTCAACTTGATGGTCACGCAGCTAACTTTTATAGCAATTTTCAGGAGATACCCATACTTCGTCCTCGAACCCATGATGGGTTCCAGTTGATGCGCTACGACGACCGCTATACCCCACTACTGCGTCGTGCTGGGCTTCACACGGTCGCTAACCTATTACGGCGGAGCATGCCGGTCTTCAACCCCGCAGCTTTGACCGCACTTGTCGATAGGTGCATTTTCTCTATCGGGTCTATTTGTTTTCGCTTCTATATTCTTACGTACGTAACTAATTCTTTTCTCCTTGTACTACTAACAGGTGGAGGCCAGAGACACACACACGTTCCACCTTCCCTGTGGGGAGATGACCGTCACGCTGCAGGATGTGGCGATGATACTTGGACTTCCCATCAGGGGACAGCCGGTGATCGGCCCGGCGGTGTCTGAGGGCTGAAGGGCACGTGTGGAGGTCTTCCTGGGCACGCCATTGCCTCCTGCCCCAGATAATGCCAGGCGAGGCCGCGTCTCGGGGGTCCACCTTACATGGTTGCGGAATACCTTTGGCGAATGCCTCGCTACGCGACGACGCCACGGTGACCTACCACCGCCGCGCTGGTCTCGCACATGTTCGGCGGCGAGGCTTCCCGACGCCACGGGGATGCCGCCGTGGATGTACATCCACCGCCTCGAGGCTGGGGACGCTGGGCGATTCAGCTGGGGCTCGGCGGTCCTCGCATTCCTCTACCGCCAGCTTTGTGAGGCCTGCAGACGCAAGGCGCCCACGTCGACGCTCGGTGGCTGCGTCTTCCTTCTGCAGGTGTGGTAATGCATTTATTTTTCCCACAGTTCTTTGTTTTTGTGCATGGCTAATCGTGTGTCTGCCCGTATGTTCGCTTGCTAGGTGTGGATGTGGACACGCATTCCAGTGGGGCGCCCTCGAGTGTTCCAGGCGCAGCCTTGGCATCCACTGGGTGTGGATGATCTCGGCCCCACTGTTGCGTAGCTGTGGGATACAGTGTCAGTCCCGTTCGTGACTACTCAACGGGCGTACATGGATTTTAGCAACGAGTTTGACACTTTGGCTCCCACGATGGTAAGAAATTGGTACTGCATTTATTTATTCTACAGTTCTTGATTTTTGTACATGGCTAATCGTGTGGTCGCTTCCTAGGTGTCCTGGGAGCCTTACTCCGAGCCACAGGTTCTAGCTCTACCGCTCAGCACCATGTGCCGCAGGGACTCCCATATTTGGAGGATGAGGTGTCCGCTGATCTGCTTCTATGCCGTGGAGATTCACCTCCCCGAGAGTTGCGCGATTCGGCCTTGTGCGCTTCTTCCCCGCAGGGGATGTCGACTTCTGTTGAGTTGCACAAGTAAGTAACAATTTAAAATTCTTTTGGTTCGTACTAACAACTATTGTTGACATCTGCTATATGTACAGGTTCGACAGGGTCCGCTAACGAAAGTTGACGGACTTCGCTGATCACCACCGACAGTACGTGCAGTGGTGGAGGAAGATGGAGGACAACTGCGAGCCGGACAAGTACCCCACGATGCGAACGGCTTCCGGGTTACTTGTCCTGGTACCACACTGCCACGCGCTACAGGCTGAGGCAGCAGTGGACCGATGTCGACTACGCGGACCTCGCTTCGTCCGAGGACGAGGACACTGCGTATGACAGGCGTGCGAGGGAGGGCACAGTGGTCGAGGCCGCTTTGATTCTCGATCGAGTGGTACGGAAAGCATGATATTTGCAATACTTTGGTTCCATACGTTTATCTCACACTTATGTTTACTTATTTCTTTACGGGACTTCTCTCCAAACCTCGGTGCGTGAGATCGACGAGGTTCTCGGCCACCTGGACAGCGAGAGCCACCCCCTGAGGGACTTCCTGCAGGTACGAAGATAATTCGTTAGGTTATATCGATTGAACATGTATGCAATTATGACATATCATTACTTGCAGAGACTTCGACGTCGCCTCAGTCGGGCGGCAGGTCGGTGTGGTTGCCGCGCACGCTCAGACGTGATCATATTTGTAAATTTTATGCCGATCAAGATTAATAATCTAATCCTCATGTACAAGATTTATCAAGCTAAATTTATGCCATGAACTATTTTACTATTATTGGGGAAATTACAAGAAGTTAATCTACTAATAACAATATGGTTAAATGATTCAGTAATGAAGCTTGATAAAAGATTTACACCCATTTTATCTTGTCCAAACCCATGACAAACAAGACAATGGCAACAAAGGTAATCAAGATAATAAACTGAATGAATGTACAATCAAATATAACATTTCAATAGTAAGCATTTGAAACTACCCCGCTTATTAAAGTTACCTCTCAAGAATTATCAGGATGCCACAAAAAACATCGAGTATAGTTTACTCATCTCTAAAAATCATAAGACCTTTCTATAATTAGTATTTAATATAATTTTGTTAAACTCTCCCATAAAATGCCAAGATTTAGATCAAGTGTCACCTCATATTTATTTAAAACATTCCCCAAGTAATTAGAACATCAGTAATCTTTTGTCAGTATCCCGATCAATCTCTCTCTTCCGTCCGTATGCCTTGTCTGGCCATACTACTATCTAAAGCGGAATGCCCTTGAGAATAACTCTTCGACGTCGATTCTTCTTTTATATCCTTTCCCGGCGAAGTTACTCTGTCACTTCGCTTCCACCCAAAAATTCATTTGACTCCGTCTCTATCCTGCAGCTCACTACATACCCTTAATCATAAGCAAATTATAATTAAACTTATTTGGACTTTTTGCTGGATTTGTTGAATTTGTTAGTCGTTAGTCGTGCAATTAGTCACTGGAGCCACGGAGAGACGACAAGTTCGAGCAGGATCAAGATTTGGAGAGAGACGAAGGACAATAATCCAAATAATCGACTGAGAAGGCTTTGAATGAAATCGAGGCCATGGTAAATCGAGCAAGGCAAGTCATCACTTTGATCATATTGATCCTACATTTTATGCAAAAGTATGTTCCTTTAAATTATCAAATTGCATGCTTACTTTATTATACAAATGTATGTCAAAGCTTAAGGTAGTTACATTCCTATTTGATGTTTTAGATACTACTATGCCTTTCCCTGATACTTGAATCACCTGACCATTGTCACCCTAGATGTTAATAATAACTTTACTAGCTATACGTCATATTAATGCTGTGCTAGTCTTGTCAAGTCCAGGGCACTAGTGGCCCTGATCATAAATCTTTAAATATGAAAAACTGGTTTTGGGACAGTTACAGGATGTACGTGGCTGATTATTTGTGATAATTTAAGTTATGCTTCTCAAAACCCTAAAAATCTGCTATACTGGTCTGGGCGGATGGTAAGAGTGGTGGGTGTGGATGTACACAAGGTGTGGATGTAACACAAGGTTTGTGGTTCGTGGAATGAACCGCCCGGACAAATTAAGGACTTAATCCTGTGATGACTCCTCTGTGTAAAACAGTGCAACCACAAGCTGGCAAAATGTAGGCTTGGCTGACTAATTTACTAGACCCTTGAAATCATCTCACAGGTAGGGGAAAGGAGGGATTGTGCAGGAGGAATAAACATCCGGCTTGAATGGGACACCGAGTAAAGGTGATGATCACCAGCTGCGCTAGACGTTGTGGAGAGTGGAGTCCAGTTGCGCTAGACGTTGTGGTGGATCTTCCCGCATAACTTATGGGACCTTCTTCATGAGGGATAAGCCCATATGGGTGAGATGACGATAGGGCGAGGTATTGTAAAGGCCTCGTGACAATCTCTCGATCTACATGACAAAGGAATCATGTGGGCCCGTCGAGCTGATTGTCTCTTGTGGGTAAAGATATACAACCTCTGCAGAGTTTAAACTATTCGAATAGTCGTGCCCACGGTCAAGGGCGGACACGGAAATCCTCCTCGAGTTAGTTCTATTTCAAAACTATTATGGGTGGGGAGAAAACTGTCAGACGGATGTAACCTGACTTTGGTAGTTTTTTTTTTGAGGGATGTACTCCAGTGTTGACAATAAGGTGGAAGTAACTTATTGATCAAAATCTAGCATAAGTGGATGGAACCTACATCGCTACAATTACTGCACAATTTCAAACTCCATAAAGCATGTTTGTAAAATGCTAAGTCATAGAAATTTTAATTATGATTATTGCAAATGTTGCTTTTAGCAAATAAAATAACCTCAAGCCTCACTTGACAGCCTTGCATCTATTATTATTTGCATTCTGTGTGGTGTCTTGCTGAGTACCATTGTACTCATTGTTGCTCAATTACCATCATCAGTCAACAAGGAAAAGAAGATCAAGCCCTACGGTGTCCTAAGGGAATTAAAAGAGGTGAGAGATGAAAGAGGCCAAGAACTAGGTCGCGAACCCCAGTTGGCTGCCTGTGGGCAAGTCCTGAGGGTCCCACTTGAGTGAAGTTTCCGCTGCTGCATTTTATTGTTTTCGGCCTGATCGGCTCATGAGTAAGTGTTACTATATTTGTCTACGCTTTCGCATAATATGTTTTGATGTACAGAAATGTAACTGTGAGCACTATCTACTGATCCAGGGAATAGTGCGGTAGAATCACAGGGGATTCCGGATGGCTAAATCCGGAGTCTTACAAAGTCACACTGCCAATCAGATGCTGTGGCAGCAGGAAGAACAATCGGAGCAGATGGTGCTGCTGAATCTGGCCTAATGCTGTACAGAAGAACGGGAGTGGAGCCAATCAACCTTTACAAATGCTCAGCAGCTGCCGTCAAGCTGCCACTCCAGAAGCTAAGAAAGGGTGGTCAAGCAAGAGGATTGGCTGGTGGATGCATAGTGCCATGCCCTGGTGGATCCAAACAATAGATCGCCCCCTTCGAGCTGGCGATAATAATACTGAAGGAATTGGATGCTGATCAAACGTTTTCCCCTCTTGCTGTCTGTTAAGTCAAAAAAGTAAGGTGATCAGTAGTCTTGCCTTCAACTCATACGTTTGACAAAAAAAATCCAGTTTGTTTCAAGTCTGAAGAAGCATCATACAATGTTCCATTTGGTACAGCAATAGTTTATTCAGGATAAGTTATCCAATGTAGAGTAGAACCTTTTTTTTTTTTTGCATCTTGGGTAGTTCACATGTAGCTATTGGATGGTCACAGTTTAACTGATTAAGAAAGATAATGTCGGAAAGGATAGTGTATACCAACCCAACAGGTGTAATAAGTGACCCTGAGCTAACTAGAATGAAGTGAACTGTAATCTTCCCCAACCAAACAACGCTACTGAAGATATTAGTGAGCAAGTACAGTAGTTAGGGCTTAGGATATTGTCTATAAGGTTCCCATACGCCCATGGTTATTCTGAAGTTAACTGGTTGGGTAGCTAAAATAATAGTAGTTCAGGGGAATGAACAGTCCCTTCTTGATCTAAAACTGATTGGAAGAATATCCTCACAATTGCATCATTATCCCACTCTATTGTAGTATTAGTGAAACATATTATTAAATAAATGCTGGTGCCTGGTGGTAAGGATATCATCCCTAAGGTTTCCTTGTAAGCATACAGCAGCAACGGGGAGATGGTGTCAGATGTACCAGTGTACTTTGGCTGTAGTCATTCTCCTGGAATGATCAAGGCCGGAATATTGTTATTCCATTATCTAAAAAAAAGATGTACCAGTGTACTGTGCAACTTTAGACGTGCAGCTGTTGTATGTTCATGAAAACAAGTTGTAGATTACTAGAAGAATATGAACATATTTCAAGCTAGCTGATTTACCTTATTTGGAATTGATTTTCTTGCATGTGGTACCGGGCCTGTTCCATTTGGCTTCAGGATCTGAAATGAACACATTAGGCTTTCATCTATGCTCAACAAAGCACCTGCATTATCGAATTCCCCACAATAATTTGGAGCTGAGAAAATTGTCACTAATCTTCGCTGTGCAAAGAACTCCTAACCATCTTCATCTTCTACCACCTAGGGGCATTCATGACACATGCCATTATTGTGAGGTAAAGCTCACAGACAGTAAAAAAAATTGAGAATACAAGATAGGAATTCTCTAAAGAAAACCATAAAGAAAATTAAGCTTTCACAAACCTGATGAGCTCGGCATATAAGATCAAGATCATTCTTCTCCAAAATTCTACAAGTTTATCTGCGCCAAACGTACATGAAACACCTCTGTCACTCTCCCCCCACCCTTCTCCATCGGGGCTAGGATCAGACCAAAGCAAATCACACAGGAGGCCATAATCAGGAATCTCAGCTGGCCTATCAATATCACTTATTTGGTCCAGATTGCTCAATTCAGGTGAGAGGCCACCATCCATGCACAGTATCTTGTCGTCAATGAGTGCTGCAATAGGCAGACAGTTGAAGCAATCAGAGAATACCTTCCACAATCGAACATTGAACCTCCTCTTACATTCATCATAGAAACCATAAACTCTGTTGATTTTTGCATCTTCATGGTTCCCCCTTAACAGGAAAATCTTGTCAGGGTACCTGATTTTGTATGCCAGCAGCAAGCATATAGTTTCCAAGCTCTGTTTGCCTCTATCCGCGTAGTCTCCGAGGAATACATAAGTTGAAGTTGGAGGATAACCACCCAAATCAAACAACCTCAGAAGATCAACAAACTGACCATGGATATCACCTGCAAGGTTTCATCATAACTCATAAGGCCACAGTTTTCTTTACAGATGTATATAGGATATTATAGTACAAAAAAATAAATAAATAAATAAATAAATAATAAAAGAGCAGTATCTGGATGGTTTCACTATTCGATGGCTTGGTCTGGAGGAGTGCATGCAAACAAATTGATGATTTTTGGTCTTAGGGCTACATCCTGGGCATTATGGAAAGTTCAAAATAAAATGTTGCCGGACCCGGATTTAGCCAATCCAGAATCCTAGTGAAACCACTGGCGGACCCAGGGCCCGGCGACCCTGGGCCCCTGCCCGGGCTCATACGACGGAAGCGAGGCGTCCAGCCCTCGAGGTATGCTTTCTTCAGTTGCGACGTCAATGCCATCGGCAGAAAGTTATGCAAAAGTTGAAGCTAGGTCGCAACAATCAATGCTAATTCTTCACTAGAATTTCTACACATGTCAAACAACCACTTCACTGGGGGTTTTCCATATGTCCTAAGGAACTTCAAATGCCTAGCTGTTCTGGATCTTGGCCATAACAAGTTATCTGGCACAATTCCTTCATGGATAGGGTCAAGCATTCCTTCGCTAAGGATTCTCCGACTGCGATCGAACATGTTTCATGGAAGTATTCCTCAGGAGGTAATACAACTGACTCAGCTCCAAATGCTTGACCAGCCATGGCTATAGCCTGTCAAATTCGCCCAGGCTTGTCAAATTCTCTGGGTCCGCAACTGAGTGAAACTACCGCGCTATTTCTTGAATCAGTAGATAGTGCTCACAGATACATCACTGAATCATTTAATACATAATGTAAACCATACCATATATTAATATTACATATCAGAGTTCAAATAAACCGTATCGAGTTAAGTTTACAATAGAGCCGATTAGACCAAATAGATACATTACATAAAACGAAAGCGTACATAAGGCGAAAGTGAAAGCGCTAGCAAAAGAGGAGAGCACATCTTACCACAGGCAAGAAACTGACAGGGGTAAGAGTCTAGACTACTAGAGGCTATACTAATCTCATCCATCTTCACCATCGGCTTTTGGGGCATCATAGTACGCGTAGTAACTTTGATCCGTAGGTTCTGACGGATTTAGTAAGCGAGGGTGAACACAAACAATCGTGCTCCACGAACCAACACACAAAATGCAATAATATATATGTAAGGTTCAACAAAAACAAACCCGGGTTCTTTTATTTGCTTAATGACATTATTTAAAAACTATTCTAAATAGAAATTTCTATGACTTAGCACTTTGACTAAACCACATTTTTATTAAAGAACATAGAATGGTGCAATATTTATAACGATGCAGGTTTTATCCATCTATTACATGATTCCATCTTTGTTTCACCCCTAAATTTCACCAAAGAACACCAAAATGTACCCAATCCCATCACGACTCGTATATTCTCCACACCACCAAACATTTCAGTCTCCTTACACCAAAAATAGCGCGTAAGAATTATCTTACCCCACTCAAATGGAAGCAAATTAACCACGGTGCTCGCCAAGAAACGGAGGAACAAACAAACACCAGGTATTATTATTATAACCATAATTACCGCAGATCTGAGGGTGGACGGCCCTTGATAAACGGGTGGGATCTTTCTCCTCTTGTGTTTGCTGCTCCTGCTGCTCGTTTTGCTCTTTTTTATTTTCAATTTGCTAAGTAAAACCATATGAAGATCACACAGGCTGAAAAATAATACCGGCATGTCGCTGACATGTGCCCTAACCACCACCTAGCATTCTTACATTGGATATTAGTTTAAAAAAAACCTCACATTGAATATTATTTTTCAATTTATACATCTTTACGGTGTTGCTGAGTAAATTTTCTCTTCTCTTTTGGGTTTGTTTGTCGTTTGTGTTCAGTGGTAGATGGTTTGGGATAAAATGGTGCCAACACGGTACACACCTGCCTGTACTTTCGCTAGGATTCTTATAATTTGATGTGTATTCTAAGGCTCCGTTTGTTTGGACTTAGACTTCTTACTTTCGACTTATTTTTCACTATTTCGAAATTTTCTAATTTTTGGATTTTTTTTAGCCTTTTTGCCGGTTCTTTTTTCCATTATCGTTTGTATTATACGTGCTGGGATAATCCTTTTTTCTATTTTTATTTTTTTAAAATTTAATTATGTCAAATAAATCATCATCGGATACAGTGTAATATCAATCAACTATAGTGAACATTCAACCATAAGCCACAAAAAATCGGCCCAACTGAGCACATTGTCAATTTGATAAACTTTTGCTTCTACGTCGCGTAATTTTTTATGAATCCTACGGGAACCTCCGATGCAAGCGGGGTTTTAAGTGATTTTGACACATGCAATTCTGGATTTGGTGCAACCTAGCATCGTAGCTCCTTTGACCCTGCCGCAACTCTACACTCGTCTTACCGAATTGCTGATGGAATTCGTCACTAGCACAAAGCGAATTTGGGACAGATTTGTAAATGGTCTAAGAGCATCTCCAACAATGTCTTCTAAATCTCATCTCCTAAATCACTTTTTAGAGGACACAATCTAGAATATAGAAGACTAAAAATATGTAACCTTCAACAAGTCCTCTAAATATGATCCCTTAGATTAAAATCTGGGTCTACAAAAATTACCAACCAAAGAATTTAGGGGATCAGACGGCGCAGGAGCGTTGGAGCCGATTTAGGGGATGGTGTGCGTCCTGCATATATGGGGGACGAAAAATCAGGGATGGAGTCCTCTATATTTTTGGGTACCACTTAGGGGATCTGTTGGAGCCCTTTTTTTACCTTTTCTTCTAAAATATAGAGGATATGAGCACTTTAGAAGATTTGTTGGAGATGCTCTAAGTGCCCACGCTGACACAGACTGTAAGGGTACCAAACCTACCAAATCATTCAGGTTGGTGGGAAAAGGCAAAAGAGTGGATAAGCTTCTACTTGCCAAGTAATTTCAGGCATGACCATTTGTACAATTGATCCTCGCGTACAGCGCAGTTTTGACCTGTGTTGCGCATTTGTTGATGCGTTGAACGATGGGTGCAACAAATTCAGTCGAGTCTTAACTGATAAATTCAATGTTTAATCAAGCAAATGACACGCTTGCAATTCCGATGCAGAGCCGGATACAAAAGCATTTCTTTATAATGAACCGCTTCTCACAAGGCAAGAACACACAAGAACTTAAATTCAGTTGTGCACACCATGCAGATCAGTCCCAAATCATTCATGCATCATACTTGTCTCAATGGGCATATGGGGAGAATATTTTCAAGTCCTTGACCATACCCAGCCTTTTCTTTTCAATGCAAATAATATCAGTAAAGAATACAATAATAATGTCTCTATGTTGATAAAAGTAAAGGGATCGTCTCCCCACTGCGAAAATCAACCCATCCATATCTGCAAACAGTTACATGTCTCCTCATACAAAAGTAAACGGCAAAGAGGGCAAGCCATGCATCTGCCAAAAGAAAAACAAGCCCAACAGCGCCACTGTGAAAAGGACTATTAGCAAACTGGTGATCAAACCCGACAACCGAGTCCAAAACGACATAACCAGGCAACTCACCCCGTCCTAAGCTATTCTTGTGTCTTCTTTTAGCTCCTTGCTTAGGTCCAACATGACAGGAGCCCACGAGAGAGAAAAAAAACTCTCGTGAAAGCAGTCGAGCTCCTGTCAATTCACTGACCAGGCAAATGGCCAAAGTCACTGAGTGATGACCAACTATCTGGATGATTTCTTACGGCTAAGGATCTCCTGATCTTTGAGGCGATGCTGAAACCGTGCCAGGCGTGCTTGGAGGCTGACCAAGCCTGTGGCCTTGCGTGACAAAAGAAAGCTCAGTTGTGTCACATAATTGTCAATAAGGCTACCTGGTTGGTCAACTTCTGCCAAAAGGTTCATCTCCTGAGATAACAAGTGCAGTTGGTTTAGCAGCATGATATAAATTAACAGTATTGTAAACTACCAGTATTCTCAACCAGCAGAAACATCTTCCAAGTTCCAACATAAGTATAAAGTTGGAAATGTACTTAGCAAGACTTGTATATCATTTATTAGACCTATTTCATTTACATTTGCATGTACAAGCACCGTAAATGCACCGTATGTCAGCTACATTTTAGAGCATCCAAGTAATCTGAATACTGATATTCTAAATCACTAATGGTGTCAGAAGGGAGTGCCAATACTGTTTGATGGAAAGTTTGATGTACTCAAAAGAATGTAGTTGCACTAATTTGAAAATTACTGTCATTCGCACATAAAATAGCCACTATAAGCATTCTAATGCAATTAGTACTGTCCAAATTTAATAAAAGATGACAGAAGTAGAGAAGCTTTTTTAAATACTAAACATTTCTTCACAAGACTGAGAACACAACCTACTTTCAACTTCAAATCAAACCATAGAAATCAGCAACTAGTGGTTAGCCTTGTAGGTTGTAAGCAGGTTAGTACTGGTTACAATTACATGGTACGCCACTCAGACAGACAGACTTGATAGCAATTATTGCTTACGGCCTACAGGGCTTGAATAAACATTAGGCCTGACAAGCCGTGATGCAATTTACATGGTTGCTGAGATTATTGAAAGATAATCTAGTACCTAGTGCAATATCCAATTACCTTTGGTTACTTCATCCATAACCTGCGTGGTTCATTAATGGCCATCACATGTTTCAATAGGGGACTTTGCCAGGTTAGCACAAAGTAAACTAGCTCTCTCTCTCTCTCTCTCTCTCTCTCTCTCTCTCTCTCTCTCTCTCTGGAATCACTGGAGTTATAAGTGTACCACATATGGCACCATTTCTACCCTAGAAGTACTTTAATATTGTCATGCTTACATCATAAGACCATGGAACCTCAGCAGTACGGCACTAGATGATTTAGCACGCATAGAAGTTTATCTAAGAGCACAAGTTACGGGCATTATTCAGTACATGAGCTAGAACTTACTTCCCGCACAATCTCCATAGTATTCTCGATTTCCTTCCTGTGAGCTGCTATGAGAGCCTCCTCTTCCTAACATACAAAAGAAAATTTTACACCACAGCTCCATTCAGGATCAAGTAGCAGAACGGTACCAACAAATTATTGTTTACCTCAAGAATTGCGTCTATTTCCACATCATCACAAGAACTTTCCTTTTCAGATTGTCTTGATGAAGTCTGAGAGGCTGAAGCAGATGTTGGTCGTTGCTGCTGTTGCAACTCCTTTGCCAGCTGCACCTTATATCCAGCCCGACTTATCGCAGGTCCACTATCCTTTTTTGTGTAGTTGTTCGGCCTTTCAGATTTGTCTTCCCTATAAGCCTTTCTCCGAGGAGGTGAGACTTTTGTAACCTTTTCCTCTTCTTGTGCATTTGCTAAATTCTGAACTAACGGTGCTTTACTGTTGTAACCAGTTCGGGTAGAATTCAAATCAACCTTCTCCCTATCATTCAAACCAGATGCCCCATTTTCTTCTTTTCCTCGATTAGAATAACTTGGAATCATACTAAAGGAATTCTTGTCAGGCTCCATAGGAGAGTTGGAGGTAAAATTTTCAGCACCCTTCCTAGAAGTATCAAGTGGTCTCTTCTCTTCAATCTGGTTGGGGATTTCTTCAGCTTCAACAGATAAAGGATATGATGGAGCAGATGAAGACTCCCTGCTGGAAGATATAGTTGGGACAGTGGACTGCTCTTTTCTTGTGTTGCCACCCTTCGAAAGACTTTTAACCCTGTTAATTGATCAGCAACTTTACTGAGTTAATAAACAGGAGCATTTTGAAATGACCATCTCATATTTGAATTGGATATTTATGAAGTACGATATGCGCTATTACCTGTCAGCGTATCTTAAGGTATTTAATGTGTGTTCACATGAACCTGCATTTGGAGAAATGCAAGAAATCATCACTGTCCTAGAGTTACCAACAAATGAGTCACGAAGAACCTCTGTAAGCTTGCTTCCTCTGAACGGAATGTGTATCTGATCATTGTCGAGGGCCCGGATGCATTCCTTCAGAGCAAGCAAGCTCTTATTTATCTCTGCTCCTTCAATTCTGATATGAGAACAACAGTACATGGTCATAAATTGTACCAGATCAATGGTTAGAAAATATAAGGGGCAAACAAATCTACAGAGACAAAAGTAACACCTTGTTTGCCTATCATTGTCTGTTGTATCAGCACCACGCTCACTTCCAGCAAGATCAATAAAAGATATTTTTCCCACGGCCTTTGTATTTTTAAATTCGTTAGCATCTCGATCTCTTTGTCTCCTGGTATCAGTTACTATAATATGTTTCTTCACAGCCAGTTGCAGAATAGCATGTGACCTTGATGATTCTTCATTGGCCCCTGTTGACCCTGTGCTCCTTGCTGCGTTTCCTCTCTCAATATATTCCTTGACAATCTGGACATCCGAAACCTCGAATTCCTGTAGACCAACAATGCAAACTTGTTTCTTGCCATCTTCCCTCATCAGTAGCTGTCTACAAAAGAAAAGGTGAAAATTTTCAGGATAAGTAAAATAATTTGAATAAATTATACCAATTCCCAAAATCTAAGTCCTAGGCCTATGTCCACAAAGCAGCAAGAAATCCTAACTGATAAATGGTCAAAACTTCAAAACAAAATGTGGCTATGAAGTTCAATTCTCAAACCAAAGGTAGTGCATTATTTTAGAAACAACAAATTCATTTCATTAATTGATGAATAAATATTGGATACATCAAATGGAACTTGAAGAGTGCTTAGTTAACCCTCCAATGATGGCATTTTATGCAAGAAAACATCATGCAATATTTTGAGTCAGCATCCTTAAATATGAATTTGTCATCAAAACAAATTATGGCTGAAGGCAGATGAAAGACAAGCAGGTTTTGATGACTTGAATATAGCACATGCTTCCAGACTCCCAACACATATGGTCAGACCTTCATGTGTGAACAAGCAGATAGTATATGCACTATCTTCCCCTTGGCAAATTCAGAAAAGAACAAGAAAATAAAGAAACAGAACAACCGGAGGCATACACTTAGTTTGTGTGAAGTCAACGACACAACAAGAAAATGCAATAACCAACCTTCTGTCAGATAGAAGATCAAAGAGCTTCCCGCCGTATATCTCAAAGTAGCTAAGCCACAACTTAAAATTTTGATTCCGATAGACAGGCTGATGCAAAAGACGAACCATGTCTTGTGCAGCTCTGAGAGGCAAAGGTTGCATTGTATATGTCTTGCCACTACCTGCTCGTGAATCAGGATGATTAAAAATATCACAAGAGGAGCTAGTAAACAATCTAGAAGGGTAGACTTGAAAAAAATGAATAACTGGTTAAGATTTTTTTCAATTTACATACCACAGCAGAGCTACAATACACAAGTCAACAAAGGGAAATTAGTAGAGGATGAAAACTACTTCCAAGAATGTTTTATGAGGAAGACTATAATTATTTGCACAAGCATATTGAGCATTTGGCAAATGATTTGTAGAAACAGTCCGGAATCAACCTTACTATGATTTCATGGTGTTTGGAAAACAAACAATACTTTGCATGCTAGCGAAGTGGCATACAGAAATTACAGAAACCATGATTCACTTGTGCTTAACAAAATGCAATATGTATGTATAACTTGCTGAAACAACATTGTTGCCTAACCTGTTTGACCATAAGCAAAACATGTAGCTTTCGTTCTCTGGAATATTATTGGTATAATAGGCTCCACTGTCTCGCGGTACACCTGTCCAGAGAATCCCAAAAGGTAAATAATGAATTTATTGAGAATGTACACGAGTAGAAACAATGATTCCATGGTACTCCAAAACTATGTAAGCTGGAAGCTGGTAGTCCCAAATTTAGCACCAGCTCACTGCCATCCCAAAGTTGGATAGATGAAGAAAATGCATTACTGCAGAACACCACAGTGGTCAACCATGCTCTGAACTAATTTGCTAAAAATTAACCAAGCAGAGCTAGTGGTCAGCTGCCAAGTAGGTGGGCATGCCAACAGGCGAGCGGAAGCATGAGTAGTAATGGTGGGCCAAGGCACACAAATAATGATGATGAGAAGAACAGGATGCTGTACAGGCATTGGTTGGTGTGCAGGTGACTTGAGCATGCAGACCTTTGCACGGATGAAGCATACTTAGGAATGAAGCTGTGGCATTTGCTGAGCTGGAGAACAGGTACAGGGGGCTCATACACTGTTAAGCTGTGGCACCTGCTAAGGTGGAGAACAGGTACAGGGGGCTGATACACTGTTTCAACAGCAATGCTGCCTGAGAGGGCACATGGGAGAGCAATTCGGAGGGTAGCAGGGTATGAACAATAGTCATGTTGGCTGCTTCAATAACCGAACATGGGGAGTCTCTCAAATTAGGGATGTTTTGGCCATTTTTTTCATCTTCTCTCAGCAAAAGATCAAAGTCATTAGTCATGAACAACACAGCAGGTAATATTAGTGGCATCTTCCTAGTCTACCCCAAGTTCAAAGTGGAACTAGGGCCGGAGCGGCTGTCTTGGTCGAAGTTTCCAATGCCCTTTGTTGTTCTTCAATTACTGTCAAATTACTACGTGTTCAAAAGAGCCTTTTGATTGTTTTCCATAGGATCCACCACGTTGTCACCAATTTCTAGTTCCGGCCCAAGTTCACAACAGCAAGAAGCTGAGACTAAATTTGAAGCATCGGTTTCCATAAGACCATAACATGTAGTTTTGGAGTGCCACAGAACCATTTTTTTCAGAATGAGTATGACTTGAACAAGAGAAATAGCAATACCTCATCATTAGTAACATGCTCATCCAGGACAGCATCAAAGCAAAATTCATGCTTCTCCACATAAGCTGTTAAGTCCACCTTCCAGTGGAAACAAGATGTTAACAGATAACAGGAAGAACTGGGCCCAAGGAGCACTTCACTTCTAGAAGTGTATGAAGTCATGTTAATTTATAGCCATTCCAGCAAGGTATTAAACACTACTTTTGCAAAAACATGCCTACACAGCAAATAAACAAGAACCAGCAGGATTTCAGTTAGCTGCGATACTTCATCACAATATCCCCTTCTGAATAATTATTTTCACCCTAGGTTTGGAGTGTGTGGTTCAATTCCTTTCTCAAGAATGTCGATCAGTATGTATGTCCAACACGTGAGTCACTTATAACAAGCACATGGAGATATTCAAGTTACCATTACAATAGAACTTGTAACACAAAAATGAGCCAAACTCTTCCTGTCCATTACAAAGAACAAACAGGTTCTATTATAGTATTTATCACAAATGTATGTTTACATCACTGGAAAGCTGCACGTCTATCTAGTATCTATAGCACAGTGGGCATGAAAGAGAGTTGACAGTATTTCAGATTCTAATATAAAGGTGAATATGATGGTCAGAAAATGAGTGAAATATGTCAAAATTCATGAGCATAGTAGTCATCAAATATAATTATCAAAGAGTGAATGGATCATCTCTCCCCCTATGTTGGCCATTGCATCATAGAGTCATCCAAAAGTACAATAAACTGATTTCCATAACCATGTAAAACAGCAAAAGGCTACATAAAAATTATTGTTTCAAAAACAAATAATACAGGCACAACAAAAAATCATGAATATGAGCAGTAGATACCTTTAGTTTAGGTTCATGAACTGTCAAAAATGATGAATCATGCACGGTTATGATGTCATCTTCCTTTCGAGATATCTCTTTTCTGTTCAGAGGTCTCTTCCTTACCTGAATATGTGGTAAGACTAAGTCAGGTATGTTTGTGAAGTGTTAGCAAGTTGCCATAAATGAACTTAAAGAGATTAACATACCACAGCTTTAATCTTTGCTACATTATTTTCTCTGGCAGTGCTTTCTTTTTCACTGGTCACTGCGCTGTAGTTATCTGCTGGGCCTTGCTGGCTTCCTGATATCACATCATGCTCATCCTCATCAATTTCCTTCGGCATAAAGGGTGAAGGCTCAAAAGGTTCTGAATCAACATCCTGCCAAAAAAAAACAGTAAGTTTGAAATGCACTGTGAAGACACTTCACACCCATGAATCAATATGAACCACCATTATCTCATCAATGTTAAATGCGAAGAAAATTCAAAATACAAAATCATTTTGCACATATAGTTTCGAGGCATACCTCAGAAAGGAGCTCAGTGTCATCCATAGCATGAAGATCCAAAAGGCCAGCTCCAAGTTCACCTCTAAGTTCAGGTGAATAAAACCCCTCTAGGGAATTCCCACCACCAAAGCTCTGAGCCGTTGGCGTGTAGGGCTCAGAGATTGATGCAGGTGCAGACTCTCCATTAAAATTCAAGCTTCTCAGTAGCATATAAAGCCTCTGCTTCTCTTCGATCGATTGCGGTCCATAGCCCTACCAAATAATAAATCATATGCTATGCAGTCGGACATGTTAACAGCATATATGCAATGGTGAAGACCCTATCACTAAACAAGGCACCTCTGAACTATTTATCAGGTACAATGTTTATTTCCTAGTTTAGCTGGGTTTCCTAGATACCTAAAAAGCCATGTACAATCTGAATTCCAAGGGAAAACAAATCCTGGTGGAACAGTACAAAAATGACATCCCCAATTTGAATTTGAGACTTAAAAGGGCATCTGCCATTCATCATACAACCAACATCAACACATCAATCCAAAAATTGTTTATGAATTATTGTTCTCAGATTGTTGTCCCAATAGGAGCATGAACTTCGAAGCCATTCAATAAGAAATGCAAGTCAACATGCCATCTGAACCGGAAAAAACAAAGACTCGATCTCCCATTTTGACCATGTGCGACTCCACATAAAATTTGTGCAAACTTCAAGCATTGCAAATCCATGGAATGTTGGAAACGAGATAAGCTGCTGTTACTATCCAACACAACGAAAGATGCTAGCTCCCAATTTGACTATGCGTGTATGCCAGTTTGTCCATAAATCAATGCAAGCACACGTTTAAAAGCCAGTTACTAAACAGTACAAGCATAAGACAATATTAAGCTCAAAAGAACCCGGCATACGCCAAACCAAGCGAATCCAATCCATTCCGCACAAACCGCGAATCGCAAGATTCCATCAGATTCATTTCTACAAGCGATCCGGAACACACAACACTGGAACGCACCAAAGACGGCGTCTTTGCGATCCGGCATTCCAAGAACTAACTAGATCAAGCATATCGCCCAAGGAAACCTCACCTGCATGAGCAGACTCGGCAGCATGCCTCCCCCGCCGACGCCTCCACCGAGGCCCCCCACGCCGACGCCCCGCTGGTCCCCGGCGGAGGATGCCGCGAGGTGCTGCAGCCCCGCGGACTGCAGCCACCGCGCCATGACGGCGTCGCCCGAGTCCCCCATCGCCGCCGCCTGCGCGGAGGCTCCGGTGCCCCCAGGGACCGACGGTTGCGCAGCAGCCCCGGCGCCGCTGGCGGCGAGGCGCTGCGACCTCCGCTGCGGCGCCAACTTGGCGGGATCGGATCACGCGGGTCTCGAAGCGGCGGCGGTGGAGCGATCCGGCGGGGTCGGATCCCAGATCTACGGGGATCGGGAAATGCGAGCGGAGGATTTGAGGGCGAATTGGGGAGGAGGAGGGGAGAGCTGCTAACTGGCTTCTCTCTCTTCTTGTTTTTTGTTTCGAGGAGATAGAGTTAAAAGGAGAGAGAAGGTGGCTCTAAAATGGAGTTTTTGCTGTTTAAATTTTAAAATGTGGAGTTTTTTTTTTCCAATTTGCAAGCAAAAGAGGTAGAGTTTTTTGCTTTAAACTTTTTTTGTGTTTGATAAGGATGTTTAACTATTCTTTTTTCTTTCTAAGTGTTAATTTGTGTCATTAATGGTTTGGTAATTACATCGATAACAAGTGGGGCGGTGATAACACATTTCATATAGTGGTTGAGACTAGAGTCAGTACCGGGTGCAAAGGTAAAAATATTATAAAATATTTTATTTTATGTTTTAATCGCTAATTATATACGCTATTTATATGTTAAGATAATAAGAACTGTGTAGTTAAATAGATGATGGTACGGCTTTTTCATGAGTTAGATGGCAACTGTACCACATTATCACTTAAGCCACTCAGCCTAGCAAATGATCCATTTCAAGAAGCGTCTTAACATTTGAAATCAGGAACTGCCTGATAGAAGCTATTGTCAGTGACTCGATCTCTTGTTGCCGCCAGGCGGTTATCGCTAAAGACAGAAAGATATTATGGGAGTTATTCCAAAGAATAAGTGCGCACATTAACTGTCTTGTTAGACAAACCCACAATGTAGCAGGTTGTCATAGACAAGCCAGTCGAAGTTAAGTTAGTCATAGAAGAGTTTACGACCACAGGATGGTCGTAGAACAACTTAAAACCATGTCATGCTCGTAAAAAGATTTACGATCATGAAGCGGTCGTGGAAAGGCTCACGACTAAGAAGTGATCGTAGAAGGGCTTACGATCACCTAACTGAGTTTCACTCTACGTATAAGAGGTATACTTAAAGAGTATAATGATACAATAATATTATTTATAAATAATAGATTGAGGATTATTATGTCCTTATCACGTATAGACGCCAGAATATGTACATGGAAACTTTGGTTGTCTCAAATCTAACATAAGCTGACTGTCCAAATAAATTGCAAGAAAAAGAGGATATTGTGGTGGAGTACGTCCAAAACTTCCTTACTTTGTAGCCATTAGCCATTTGATAATCCACTAGTTTACTAGTTTTGAGGTGAATTCGTCGGAAGGTAGGTTTTTTCTGTTACATTTGCCACCATGTAGTTTGATCCACCATTAACATGCTATAGTCCTTCGCAGAGCAAAAAAAAGTGCTACTACAATTGCGTTGAAACATGAAACAGTGTAACATAAGAATTATTCTGAGGGACATGTTTTTTTCAATCTCAATCACCTCTTCTCTTGCGGTACCCAGGACACTCGGACATTCCCAATACTCTATGTTATGCAATATCTATAGCTCATACTTCTAATTAGCTATCCGCATAGGATGAAAGATAATGTGGTAAAGAGTTCAAAGAAGAGAGATGAGGAAACAATATTTTGCATGAGACATTGCTTGATCACGCAAAACCAACAAACAAGACATGGCTAAAACATGAATTGAAGATGGGGTTGTCTACCCATTAAATATGTAGCATGAGTGACGAAGAGATGAGAGAGAGAGAAATGTGGAAGAATATGTAAATTTATTGATTAGATCTATTGGTAGACACTGTGCATTTGAGAAATTATATCTTCAATTATTTCTAAGTGATATGAAGAATATAGACATAGCAAAGCAATATTTTGCATTAAGAATGCCCTAATACCTCTAATTTAACATGAACTAGATCGACATGGTCCT
Organism: Dendrocalamus sinicus; assembly: GCA_036346575.1. Lineage (NCBI taxonomy): Eukaryota > Viridiplantae > Streptophyta > Magnoliopsida > Poales > Poaceae > Dendrocalamus > Dendrocalamus sinicus. The sequence continues at coordinate 3,268,482 of CM070653.1, read as the reverse complement.
CGTTTCAACGTCCCAACCAAATGCACCAGGAACTGACCCCAATTTATCCTTTCCAAACATATAAGTGTACATGTGAAGAACAACGATTATTCCAAATTCTAATCCCAGTTAGAGTTGTTCATATTGGGCTATTGGCGTATGTTTCTGACTTTTGCTTATAAAAACCGAAACCTTAATACAAATACTTGGCTTCTCAAAGCAGCTTCTCCACTTCTCTCGCTTCAGGGATAAGGCAGAGAGTCACGTGTGCATAACGCACCCATCTTCTCACTCCCATTACGCACATGCATCTCTCCCTTATTTTTCCACCACTTGTTCCATCTTTCTAAAAGCTACTTCTTTTAGCTACTATTATTTATTTTTAGCCCAAAATTATCCGGTTAACCCAATACGAACAGTGTTGGGCTACCAATGAACCAACATGTTCATCCATGGACCTTCCCAGCTGATAGCGTGGGCCCCACCACGATAGTTAGTCAGCAGGTCGGTGCGCTGCTGGGAGCAGCTGCCATCACAGCTCACCGAGGATAGCTACCTGACACCAAGCCCTTCCTCTCGTCAATGGCGTGAATGTAGAGGATCCTTGGGCCGCACTGCATTGCCACCCCCGCCGCGACCAAGCTTCAACGGAAAGCATCGGCCGGGCATCCTCCGCACCCAGCAAACTCTGTGGCCTCATTGCGCTCAGCCTAGGGAAAGAACAAGCTCATTAATTTCTTGGCAATGGAAGTGTCGACGCGAATTCCAGGGCTACAATGCTGCTGACATGATGAGGAGAATCTAACTGACAACCTCTCAATGCGTCACCTTTGGAATCGTCCAAACTGTGATGCAAGGTTTCAGAAGAAAAAAACCAATTCAGTTTTCGTTCTGGGGGTTTCTGCAGCAGTACTGATCTCTATGTTTCGGTGCATGGTCATCGCACTAGGTAAGAAACATGGGACGCTATTAAGCCATTCTCTCATCGACAAACAAGACTCTTCTCGAGGCAAAGGTACAATTTTTTCTTCCATTGGAAACAGGTGCAGCAGAACATATAGCTGGAACAGTACAGTACAAATTTGGAGTCTGACTCTGTCTCTCTCCCTGGTTGACCTTTCGCTGACCATTGCCGATTGTCGAGATACAAGATCTGAACATGTAGCTGGCTTATTACTAGTAGGGTACACCGATCTGTAGGTTTAATTGTATGGGTCCATCTATTCATGAATTAACTAAATTTTTGTTAAATTTCAATCACTTCTCTCTGCTAGTAGATCTAATTTCAATCACCTCTCTCGGCTACTGAATCTGGATCCAATCAGCCTCCTCTCTCACCTTAATCCGTATTAAACTCAACCCTAACCCTACCCAACCTCACCCCCACCCTAAGCCATTGCCTCACCGACACCAGCGAGCTTCTTCCCATTGCCCCCTCCTATTCTGCTCCGCTTTCCCTCTCGTCACCCCCATCATTGCCATTTTCTTCCCTCTCTTCGGTGAGATGCTCCTGCGCTGCCCTCTTCCTCGTCTCCGACAAATACCGTCGTTAGATTTGCCACCACCTTCTAACCCCCTCGTCCTCTTCCACCTCACCTCCCCCTTCCACCGTCATCGCCATCGCTTTCTTCCTCCTCTCTGGCCAGATGCCCCGCACCGCCCTCTTTATCGTCTTTGGTGTCGCTGGGTTCTCCACTGCCTCCTAACCGCTTCGGTTCTCATCACCCCGCCAACCTCCACCGCCTTCCTCCTCACCTGGGTCCCGCAGTGGTGCCGCCACCTTCCATCGTTGATCTGCCACCATCTCATCCTCCATCTAAGCCTGGGGGCATTGGTGAACTCGAATCCTAAATGAGTGAACCCAATAAGGCTATAACTGTTTCTACATGATATGTTATATTTTGAAAATACGTATATATGGTTTGTTCTTTTTGGCTGCGGCTTATGATTTTTAGACTATTCGTGTGAGAGATTATAGAGTAGTAGAAACTCACGTGAGGTTTCTGCTAATATAAATGAAATCACTATAGTGTGTATTACAATTAACTAGTAGACCCCATCTTAAAAAGACACTTCGTTTGAAAGCTAGTTATTATAGAAAAGTCAAAAGCAGAAGCCAAAAGCTGCAAAAGAACATGCCCATATGCTATGCACTGGAAACAGCTTTATGCTACATATGGCCTCCTCATGCTTACTCCTGTGGGAGTTAGCGGAATGTAGGACGGGTTCGTTTTGGTTTATACATAGTTTATACTTGTATTGTTCACAGTAACTAGTTTTTAAACGATGTGTTTTTTAAGACGAAGTTAATAGAAAGATTGTTGTAAAAAATATACTAAATTTAGCTGTACCAGTCAAAATTATATATGACTATTTTTTAATACACTTTTTGCTACGAACAACTGAAATTTAAAGTATTTAAGTCACCTCGATCGGACATAAAAATAAGCAAAAATCTTTGGAGCATTGGATCGATGCGCGCGCCACACCAACTTGTAATTAGCTGCAGCTAGCAGCCACACCTACCTACCTAGCTAACCGGCAAACGTACCGAACTACCGATCCAACAAATAACAAAAGGCAGCTAGGTACGTAGCTGTCGCTAATTATGGCTGTGCCCGCGTTGCACAATTTGCATTCAGTGCATGTTTTGGCTTGTGATTAAGGGCCTGTTTGGTTCATGCCTAATTTTGCCACATCTAACCTTAGTCGAGTGTGGTGTGCCATACTTTTTGTGGCGTCCAAATTCCACGCTACACCTTAGGCAAAGTTAGGCAAAAGACTGAGTCTATGACGCGTGGGCCATATGGCTAACAAAGTGTGGCAAGCCACAACTGTAGCAATGAACCAAAGACCTACCTAAGAAATTGTGGCGCGGCTAAGGTTAGGCATGAAAATTTTGGCTGCCAACCAAACAGGCCCTAAGCCTCACTCTACATGGTTTCATTTTTATTTTTTTTGGGGTTTTAGTTTATTTAAAATAGAAGTAACTTAAAATATGTTGACTTCTAATTTTAGTTTTTTTTATCTTTTTCTCATCTTATTCTTTTTCATTGTCGGTGGTGATATAATGGCTTTTTTCTTATTTTGTTTAACTTTTTTAAATTGAATGACTCATAAAAAGTTGACGGCCGCTACAGTACAATTTAAGTAAAAGATTAATAGCAAAAGCTATAAATCAGAAGCTTAAATTTTTTAAAACAGGCTCTAAGAAAGAGATGCGATTTATACATGCGCGCGTTAATATTGTTTTCTAATTTGTTTGCATGGATATCCATTGACATCGAATCCCACTTGCTCAAATTATATATACAGATAAAAGAAAAGGTCTAACAGAAATTCAAAGAAAAACAGAATCGAACGAACACCAGATTGGTCAAGTTTTTATATATTTTGGGTGTTCGTTTCACGGTTTATATAAAATTAGTGCTCGGTCGCGGATTTCTATCTCATGACCGGAAGTCGTGCGAGAAGAGAACCCTGTAAACAATGGTTGTTCGTTCGGATCAATAAAGTGTCTTTTCAAGATATGATCTACTAGTTAATTATAGTATATATTGTACTGACTTCATTTATATTGACAAAAACCGCATGTAATTTTTTGTTACTCTGTAATCTCTCGCACAAATAGCCCAAAAGCTACAAGCCACAACCAAAAGTCATAAATCTTAGGGCATGTTCTTTACCTCACAAGCCGGCGGCTTTTGACTTTTGCTACAGTACCTAACTTTCAAACAGAGTATTTTCTCAAGATGGGATCTACAAGTTAAACGATCTACACGTTAAAAGCCCAACATCTGTACCAGCCAAAATCGCAAGTGAGTATCTGTCTCTCCGTAATCTGTACTGTAAACAGCCAAAATTCAAAAATTTCAGCCAAAAATCATAAATCGCAGCCGAAAAGAACAGGCCCGCAAAAAAGAATAGGCCAAATAACGTTTCTCAGGTAGAACCTATTAACACACGGAATTAATTCCATCAACTCATATTTTGGTTAAAAAAATCACATCATATCAATCCTAAAGTTCGAATCCGGATCTGGATGAAAACTCAGGCTCGGTTACAAAGGATTTTTGGTTTATATCATCTGCTACGGTAACTAATTTTTAAATAATATGTCTTAAATTCAAACGATGTGTTTTTTAAGACATGATCTAATAATCGATTGTAGTACACACTGTACCGACTTCAGTTATACTGGCCAAAATCACATATGACTATCTCTCTTTTCGTGTTCTCTCACGAATAACCATAATTCGAAAACCATAAGTTATAGTCTAAAAGAATCTACCCACAGTGTCTATCTTAATGATCGAACTTGAATGGGTGTAGATGTACATTCCTGCTTTCTTTTTGGCTTCAGCTTATAGCTATGGTTTATAGCTGTTAGGTTGTTCGTGTGAGAGTACAGATTAACAGAAACTTATATACAATTTTAGCCAATATAAATAAAGCTATAATTTATAAACACAGTTCTAAAAACACATTATTTAAAAACTAGTTTTGTAAAAAAATCCAAAAGTAGCATTTAGGGTCCGCAAAGAAGAGGCCTACGCACAAAACTCACATGTGACGTGAGCCAAGAGAATACGCATGACGTGACGCGAGCCGAGAAAAAAAAACGGAAACCACGGGCGGACGTAACCACGCTGCCTTCCCGGTCAAGCCACGTAGGTGCTAGCAGCCTACAGGATAACAGGCGCTGACGTATGAGGTCCACCAGATCTGGGCCCAGAAGTCATAGAGTCCGAGTGGCCTTTTAGGTGCGTGCGCGACACGCCGCCGTTTCCTTCCCCGGTACGCGGCCCGTGGTTCGCTGTCGCTCCGCTGCGTGCGCCACGAGTAGCTCCGCACGTGAGTTCGTGTAGGACGCTTTCTTATCCGTTGGATCAGGATCAGACGGATTCTGGAAGCTCGTATAGGTAGCTTCTGTGCGCGCTCCACGCTTGGCAGTCGTCCCTCGGACCACACGAGGAGACAATGTCTCCTGTTTTTTTAACGCTTTGACTTTCGCAGTGGTGATTCGCCTTTGCGCGTAGCACCCCTACTTTTTCTGATAATCGCAAGGTAGCTCTACAAACGTTTGCATCTATCGCGGCTTTTGACTGAAATATTACTACAGTAAAATTAAAAAAAACACCGATATATTTTCACATACAATGTAAAAAATTTAAAAACCACATTAAGAAACTAACAGGTTTCAAATAACTTTTGGCTTATGGAATTTAGAAACCAGAAGTCATCGTTATTTGGAACATGGTGTTAGAGTATATTGCAGCAGAAAAAAAAGATATGTTGACACGTTGTGTTGTTAGTTTCTTTTATGGTTCTGCCCCTGATCAATTTGGCTTAAGCTTCTGGCTTTCGGCTTATTTTTCACTATTCACAAATTTCGTCTTTTTCTGAATTTTTGGTTTTTTTTTGAGCTTTTTTGCCGGTTTTTTTCCCGTATTTGTTTGTATTATACGTAATAGGCTAACATATTTTTTTTATATTTTTTAATTTTTTAAAATTTAATTATGCTAAATAAGCCTCTGTCAGTTACAGTGTTTTTTCCAACCAGTTACAGTACTTTCAGCCATAAGCCACAAAAAAAACCCAACTGATCACCACCGAATCTCCTCAACCTTCTCTTGATTCCCTCCACCAGATGGACAACCTACTGTGTTAGGCGGCTTGCGATCTCTTCAAGGTTCAATTAGGTAGGAAAGCTCAAGATTAACTCACAACAAACTGTTTGAGACGACAATAAGCTTTACACCATATCTGGTTTTCCTCTGCCTTGATTTCTATGTTGGGAACAACCGTTCAATGTATTTGCAATGGTTGTTAGAATATAGGATGTCTTGATTGATTTTAGTCTCACTGTGTTGTTAGTCGACATATAGGAGATGACATCAAACTTTGGTTCGACTTCTATGCATAACGCGATGTAGGCTCCCTTATGCGGGTTAATGAGGTATATTCCCATTTTATATAGTAGTTACTTAGGAAAACACTAGCTGAATGCCCGTACGTTGCTACGGATTTTAAAATTTTATTATATTATATATTCTGAAACTAATATATAGTAGCCTGTTGAGCCTGCCCTTGATACCCTTTACGGAGAATGAGATGGCATAAAAAATGTATCAATGACTTGAAAAGATAACTGAACACCATGTTGTGTACACAAGGGTACTATCGAGACAAAGAGAGGAGATTGTTTTATTTTGAAGCACTACATAACTAAACCAGACATATCACCTTATAGGTTTTTCCCCCAAAGAAATGGATCTCTTGGAATTCATCGAAATATCTCAAGCAGTAGGTATTGTCCCAGCCTTGTGGGAACACTTGAATTTTCAGTGATGCAGTAGTAAATAGCATGAACATAATATTTCCAGCAAATATGTACAAGTCTGAAACTTACATCAAAACTAATCTGCCCTCTGATAGAAAATGTCAGGTTCAAGTGTGCAAACTTTTGACGAAGCACTGACACCATTTTAGGCCCAATGTTATGTACCTATAGAAAATTGGTCATTTCAGATTCATGGCATTAAAATGACAACCTTTTCCCTCTGATTAGAAATCGTTATTGCCTTTTAGAAGATAATTTGTACCTTATCATACTTTTCAAACTCATCACTTTCTTCTTGAATACAGTTTCTCCCTATAGGCAACACATTAAGCATTCCACCTCGGAATTCTATGAATGTACCCCTGAGCAAACAATTACTTGGTCAGTAAAGAGCTAGTGCCAATGGGAATTCTTGGATAGGGTTATTTACCGACCTTTTAATAGGGATATCCAGGTTAGCAATGTAATGAAGAGTGAATTTAATAATTTCCTAAAAAGAACACATATCATCATTAGAAAGGCCTCAAAATTTTATCAGTAAAAACAGTACAAGAATGTAATCACAGATAGGCTCGCCTTAAGATTATCATCTCCAAGAAACAATTTCAAACTCTGCAGAGTGCAAAACATCAGGTTCTAGTATGTACAAAGCACATACAAAAGCTTCAAGCTTGTCATTCTAATAGGCAACCAGGAACAGTGAAGGATTAGAATTTGCTTTGTCTGGCCAATGTTATCTCATTCAGACACTCAACAAATGAAAAGATGGATATTTACTAATATTTCCTAGAAACTTGATAATCCCCAAATGATTTTGATAATATCCTAATTTCAGACACTATCCAATGAAGACATGTTAAAACAGTATTCATAGGGTGCCAACAGACTTACTTGAGTTCCAATGAGCTTGACAATCCTGTGCGCAACTAGGCCATTTTCAGAGAAGACATAATCAGACAAGTTATTTACAGGGTTCATAACGAAGGCAACTCTCATATGTGCAGAACTAAGCATATAGGTTCCAGGTAAGCTGCACATGCAATTATTTCAACACCCAATGACATAGAAATCTATTGGAGGTATAAAAGATTTTGATATACGTCAGAGTATGGACCTCACGTATACCTTCTCATTCCTTATTTTTGCTGCTGCCTCTTGGATACATTGGTTCTCCAACATCTGTTTTTAGTAAAAAAAAATCTGAAGCAAAAGACAAAAGCAGACCCTGTGAAATAAAATCTAAAAACCTGAATGACCTTACCAATTCTCCATGCCAGTGCTGCTTCTCCTAGGCATTTCTTCGAACACATGGCATGCATGACACCAAGACACCTTTGGTCTGCAAAAGTGAGGGGAAAGTAAAAATTGAGGAGCAAATAAAGGGAAAGAGATCACACAAATGAAAGGCCAGACTGACCAAACTTTTTGATCCTCGTTGCTGCAGCCTGCAGGTGTGCGGATCAGCCGATGCACCCCAGGCGCGTGGCCGGCTGGCCAATTCGGCGGTGGCGCGGGGTGGGCAGGAGAAGGCGGCCAGTAGGCAGAGCGGCGAAGTGGGGAGAAGGAGGCGGTGCAAGGTGGGGAGGAGGAGGCGGCGGCGGAGTAGAGGGGTGGGAGGAGGAGGGGGCGGAGTGGGGAAGAGGCGGCGGAGAGCAGGAGTAGGGGAGGAGGAGGCGGTGGCGGCGCAGGTGGGGAGGAGGAGGCGGCGGAGTGGAGGAGCGGGAGGAGGCGTGAGCGGAGGAGTGGGGGAGGAGGAGGCGACGCCACAGGGTGGGAGGAGGAGGAGGAGAGGAGCGAGAGGTGGGGAGGAGGAGGCGGTGTCACGGCGGAGGATTAGGGGGGAGGCGAGGCGGGCGGAGAGCGGGGAGGAGGAGGCGGCGAGGCGAGGGAGCGAGGAGCGGAGGGGGAGGAGGCGGCGGAGTGGAGGAGCGGGGGAGGAGGCGGCGACGGTGCGGAGGAGTGGGGGGAGGAGGAGGCAGCGGCGCGGGGTGGGAGGGAGGGAGGAGGCGGCGGCGCGGGGTGGGAGGGAGGGGAGGAGGAGGCGGCGACGTGGAGGAGCGGGGGAGGAGGCGGGGAGGCGCGGAGAACGGGGGAGACGGGGACGGGGGAGAATATAACGCATGTGGTTTCTTTTTTTGAGAATATAACCACGCTGGTTTTTTTGAGAAGGGGTGGGAAGGACGCATCAACCACCAACTCCTTCTTTTTAAGGAGTAGAGATAATAGGTAGCAAGAACCATTTAAAGTGAATTAAAGGAGAAGATTCCCCATTTTATGGTTTGTATGGGAGGTTCATCCCCGCCCAAGATCCATGTGGATAGGCCAGGATTTTAGTTCAAAATCCTGATCCGTCCATGTGGATCCTGGTCGAGAATAGGCCTCCCTAACAAGGCCTTATGTGGAGTATAGTCTTAAAAGATGTAACGGGGAGTAGCACGATGATGATTTCATAATCATCTAATAAGGTGCACCTTGCACATTCATGGTTATAACTGATTATCACCTTTATACTCTTATCACTTTCTTCAACCATACAACACCTTTTTCTTTTCATATCGACACTATGGTTTCTTCATCACCATTTCGAATCCGCTCATTGACATACGGTTCGTTCGCACAAGCACTCATATTAAAACCAAAAGCTATCAACCGCAGCCAAAAAGAATAGAAGCTTATTCTTTTGGACTATAACTTATGATTTATTAGTCTAATAAATAGTGATTGCTGAGAGAAATTAAAGTCGTTGAAAAGCCAAAAAAACAGGGACTAAGGTTAAACAAAGACAGGAAAAATTGGAATACCCAAGTCCAGGAGGGCTTCGTCGGGAAACATTCATTTTATTCCCCTCCTCTCCTTTTTCCCAGCGTTTTTCTTCTTCTAATTTCCCGTGGAGGCGAGCAGATAGAGAAGAGAGAAACGGGAGGGAGGAGGTGGCGTCCCTCGCGATTGGACAGGGCGTGAGGACCCCGAGAGCACGCGATCCCCGAGGCGCTGGGGGCAGATTCCGTCGCCGGGACAGCCTTGCCGTCGCCGGGGCGGCTGTTTCAAGCTCTCTCGCTCCGCGGCTCGGTGCGGATTTGGTGGGATCCGGCCAAGAACCTGGTTGGTGAAGGGGAGGGAGGAGGAGAAGGGGACGGGGGGTATGGGGGCCGGGGCGGAGCCGAGGGAGGAGGCCGTCGTCGAGGAGGAGGGGTCGGGCGGGAAGGAGGAGGAGAAGGCGGCGGTGTCGTGCTCGATCTGCCTCGACGCGGTGGTCGCCGCCGGCGGGGAGAGGTCCACGGCGAGGCTTCAGTGCGGCCACGAGTTCCACCTCGGTAAGGCACGATGGGTTGATCTATAATCTATAGATTCGTTCTTGGTGCGGAATTATGCGGCTCTATTGGTGGGATTAAACTGGAAGGTGCGGTTTCGGGGAATTTGGCGGAATTAGGACCATTTCATGCTGTTCTGACTGCTATGGTGCCGAAATTTTGGGCGAAGGTCAAAAGGTCGGATTTGGGGTCACAGTAGAGAATTTTCCGGTCAAGGTAGGCTTTGTGGGCGTCTTTTGCTTTGTTTTAGTCGGCTTGATAGGGAGGTGCAATTTTTTTGGGGAGGGGGATAGATTTGATGTCGGGACGACGATCTGGGAGCATACACGAGGTAATCGTGGCTCAATTCGTGTATCGTTTGTGCAGTTTTGGTGGAATGGGGTTAATTTTTCTCCTTTCTCGTTTGGAAGCTGTGCCGTGTCGATTTTGGGGCAAATGTGCTATTTTTTGTGGACAATTTTGTGTTTTTGGGTTCGGTTACGTGGGAGGGTGAACTTGTTTGTCTGGATTCGGCAAGAATTCGATGAAAAATGTGCCCTGTTCACTGGAATATTTTGGTGGTATTGAGCTAGTAGTTCATGAATTTAGGTGGAAGGTTTTACTTCGGAGGTTGAGTCAGTGTTGGCTAGAGGGATCTAGATTCTAGACATGTTCAGTGAAATGGTAAGATTTGAAACTTAAAGAGGGATACTCCAAATTTCGAGAGTTGTCAGTTTGGTGGTTTCATCAAGCAGTCTGTGTTGGCTGTTGATTTCAGCGCGATACTGTAATGGATTTAGAGTTGGATTTGGAATTAGATGCAATTTTAAGAATCTTTAGTTAATGTTGACTTGAGATAAACTGAAAGAGAGTTTTGGGAGCCAATTAAGTATAGCATTCTAGGGTCGTCAATTTAGCTGCTATTCGTTCTTCCAATATGTAGCTTTGCATTTTTTAGTTTTTACAAGTGTTTGTCATAACGCTGTAGCGCAATCAGACCTAAGCTATTGCAAAATATATAAGGGGAGATTAGATGCAGATTGAGAGCAGTTTTGTGCAAGGAATATGCTTGTATACTTTATGCATTACTACTTATTCTGCTATGTCATACTATAATATGCTTCCTACCCAATCTCAAAGCGTTGTTCTTAAATTATGTTTGTTTGCTAATCTTTGGTCTGTTTTAATGCTGAGTGTCAATGTTTTCAGATTGCATTGGATCGGCATTTAATGCCAAAGGAGTTATGCAGTGCCCCAACTGCCGCAAAATTGAGAAAGGGAATTGGCTCTACGCAAATGGTTCCCGACCCACACAGGATGTTAACATGGATGAGTGGGCTCATGAGGAAGACCTTTATGATGTTAGTTACTCTGAGATGGTACGTGTCCATGTAAACTTCATTCTTTAATAATTAAGGCCACGTAAACTTTATTCTTTAATAATTAATCATTGTTTTTGAGTATCGACTGATGTTAGTTACTCTGAGATGGTACATGTCCATTTAAACTCCACTCTTTAATAATTAAGGTCACGTAAACTTTATTCTTTAATAATTAATCTTTTTTTTTGAGTATTGACTTTTACCTTTTTGTTGGCAATATGCCTTGTTTGCCACATACTTTTCATGTGTTTCAAATGTTATCCTGTTATGTTTACCTGATGATCAATGGTTTCTTCGGCTTGTCTGAACTTACAAATGATTGACAACCTTGCTTAATTATTTGAACCTTTTCTTTTGGAGACACTTGTTTTGTATGTGAAACTGTGAATATGTCTGCTACGCTTTCTATTCCCTTAATATCGAGAGCTTTAGTTAGTACATAATTTATTAGAAACATTTGGCTACTGTATGGACTTCTCTACCACCAAATTCATTTAGCATTGATCTTATAGGTTCTTGGCAACTTCTGTGAATTCCATTACCAGAGTTATCATGTTCTTATGAATCAGATCCAATATTGTCGAGACCTTGTCTTCGTTGAGCACTAACAGAGCAACATTCTTGGCTCTCAAATTTGACCTTGTCTGAGTTTAACACTTACAGAGCAGTATTCTTTTGTCTTATACATTCAAGGTAGATCATATTCTTACCAGATTGTTATCAAGTTATTTTACTATGTGAGCCACTGGAGGCCATGATACTCCCCCTGAAAAAAGGAACTTATGGAGAATCTTTGAAACATTTGCTGATATATCATATATGTGCTTTGTTCAAATTTTTGGCTGTGTTTCAGTAGATACTGTCTAGATTTTTCTTCGATTGAGGGCTATACTTTGGAGTACTTTTGAGATAAGTAACACCTTAGAGGTCATGCTAATTTGCTTTATGCATAAAACCTGTGTAGAGCGCTTTGGTCCTGGGTTCAAATGAATTTGTTGTTTTCCCTATGCCTAGCATTCTGCTGCACACATAAATAATCCTGAGTTCTACATTGTTCCAGCTTATTCACTTACCCTGCACATCTATGCTTTATTATTGCATTTTTCGAGACATTTATGCAGCTGATATATAATCCTAGTTGAGTTCATTATTGTTGACTCTTCATTTGCTGTCATTATTTTAACTTACAGAGGTAGTTATTTCTGCTAGCCTATTCTGACAATTATATATTTGAATTGTGCAGCCATTTCGCTTTCACTGGTGTCCATTTGGTCGCTTAGCACAAATTCCATCTTTATTTGAGTATGTTTTGTACTTCAAATTGTGCTTTATGTTTTTTTTTCAACTCTCCTCAACAAAGCACGCTGGTGTTTAATTTTCATGCATCCAAGAATGGACGGGTAGCTTTAATATAAAGGTTGTGTTCTTTTTCCAACTGTCTTGTTTCAATAAATTTCTAGTGCAGAACTAGCAGCTCCAATGTTTCACCTACAGTGTAATCACCCATGTCGAATTTGTGGGTACAAAAAATAGATTCTGTGATTCTTTCACTAGATGTTGTCTTTATATTGGTCATATGTTACACATGTCTGTTTACATTTTGGATATTAAAGAAGAAAATGAGAAACTCTAGGATTCTGTAGAGTCAAGAATCTATTAAGGGGTGTAAGAAAATAAGATGAATGGCCTTTTCAATTAATTCTTTGGAACAAAGTGCTGAACAATCTGCAATTCTGCATAGGCTTAGCCCTGTCATGCTGCATAAGGTTGTTGACAGTCTTCATAGCGGCATTCTTGTCATGATAGAGTATACATGGATCTTCTTCTGACAAGCATAGTTCAAGTAATAGTTGACAAGTCATACTGCCATAGTGCTTCATACATGATTTTAGCCAACATAATGATCAAACTCACGGATGGCGAAATTAATGACGCAGTTAGTCCTGTCATCTCCTAATATCAATTCCAGTTAGTCAATACATCCTCTTCTGCATCTTTATATTAAGATTTTCAGTATATGGAAAAATTGGTGCTGTTGTTTTATTATGTTACTTAATGTTTTCCCCTCTTCTGCCAGGGAAGGAGAATCATCACCTCCAATTACTTGTAAGTTCTTATCTAAATGGGATCAACTTGAAAATTTTAAGTTATTTTGAGGTTCAAACATGTTTGGGTATTGGTCATGCAGTTCATGACTTCATGGGACAGCATGTGTTTACGGAGCATGTAGCTGTATCTGCTGCACCAGGGGCAACTCATCCATGCCCATATGTAGCATACTTGCATCCTCTTCCACCGCTGGCGTCATCATCAAGCTCCCATGCCCTTGAGAGAACCATGGATGGTCCTGCGTATCATGATCACTGGAACCTCATGGCTGGCCCATCAGATGGTAGGCCCTTACAAACAGTGCAACCAGCTGATTTCCATCATAACCATTGGGCGCATGTACCCCATTCCTATGCTCAACCCAACAGCAATAACGGGGTGACTGAGCAGCCAGGTGCCCCTTTTGGAACAATGAGGGCTGCAAGGGTTGATGGTGATAGCCAACGTCGAGGATCTGTTGTTTCTCCATCGTACTTCAGTAATGGGTAAATTCTATTATATTTCTGCTCTCACGACTTACTATTATGGCCTTGTTGTGAAAGGACAAATTCCAAAGTCTTGCATTGTACTTTTTCAAAACATGCATCATTTTAGTAAAATAATCTAAACATAACAATGAAAAGCTGTTGGTCGTCAGCATATGTTACCCTAGAAGGATGTTGTAAATTTCCTGTAATCTAGTATCTTTCATGAACATTGTTACCTCTACCTTGTCTGCTTTATCCAAAATCTCCTGTGGTGGTTTGGTTATGCTGTGTTGGCTGGGTATGCCATAATGAAATGTGTGTCTGGTAGTCTGAAATCAATAAGTGCACTAGCGTGAGGCTAAGATCGTTTACAAACAAGGATACATTCCTGAGAATTGCTTCAGAATTCAAACTATTTTGCTATAGTAGAAACTGTTGCAGTATAACGCAGCTTCAGACTTCAGAATTCAAACTATTTGCTATAGTAGAAACTGTTGCAGTATAACGCAGCTTCTGATGCATCAATGTCAATGTGTAGTTATGATCTTTTTGTTTGCAGATCTGGTTCTAGATCTAGAGCTCCTAATGTTCCTCCTCTGGTACCGCAATTCATGAGGGCTCATGGTGGCATCAACGAACAGTACCAGCAGAATTCATCATCTAGCCTATTTGCTGGGGCTCATAATAGATCGGGAGGCATGCGACCTGCCCCACCACCTCTACCAGAGAACCCGACATTTTGCCTGTTCCCACCGGGTTCATCTGGCCATAGTTCAATGGAGACGGATGATGCTGGAGGAAGCCGATTCTACGCCTGGGAGCGCGATCGCTTTGCACCGTACCCATTAATGCCAGTGGACTGTGAGACAAGCTGGTGGAGCTCACAGCAGTCTCACGGCACATCAGAACCCACACCCGCTCCAAGGAGGCTGTTTGGGCAATGGATTGGCGTCAGCAGGTCATCACCGGAAAATAGATCGCCGGAGGGCTCATCATATCGGCAAATGCACACTCCTCGGATGTAGCCCCTCTTGGAGGGAACCTAAGTTAATACTCGCATTTGGAATCTGAGTTGCTTGTAAGAAAAGATGGAAAACCCATTGTATGAATTTAAGCCGGGCTGCGCGGTAAACTTTCGGCGAAATCTGAGAGGAAGACACAGGAAATAACCCGGAGAGAACATTTTGATTTGGTTCATGTGAATTCCTTCTCGTACATATTTGAAATCAAGTTGTGATATTCGGAGCTTCCCCCGTGTCATAATTCCTTATCTTGCTTCTTGTTGATGGATGAATGCCAATGCGATTACAACTGATTGCATGGTCTTTGTTTAATTCAATTATAGTATGCATTTATCTGTGCAAAACAAGAATACGTAAACCCTACTAGAGGTCGTTTGCTTAATACATTCTTGCACTTATGCGATTTTACTGTTCGGTAGAAATAGATAATTCACCTCGCACATAAAGGGAGAAATTAAACGCATTCCAAAGTCGTTACCGAGTTTAGGAGACTATTATAATGCCAAACAAGAATTACAGAAAATGTCAAAACTTTTACTACGCCCTTTTCAAAACGACAGCAAACGATGATATTACTAGTTTAGCTGTAGCCTGTAGCATTTCTACATTTTTCTTAAACTTCCAAGATGTTTGGTATCCTAGAAAAATTTTGATGGATAAAACAAACAAATGAATTCAGACTAGTCGTATAGTATTGGTACCGACTCACGAACATGTTATTTAAAAATTGGCGTAAAAGACCATAGAAACCAGAAACAATAAAAGTGAACACAATCTTGTCTTATGGCACAGTAAAGAGTTTTACGAGAACACGCTAAATTTAAGAGAGAGAGACTAGTGCCCGGACGTCCGATGAAAGGGAAACCATTGAGCGCTTGGGTGTAATATTTCATAATAACACTTGCAATAAATCTAAACAAGAGACCCAACAACAAATCTATAGTTCGAAGAAAAATTTGAATAAAATATAAGCTGAAGTACAACGTAGAAAAAAGGATGATCTTGCAACAAATCATCTGACCATTGTGCTAGAAACACCTAATGCAAAATAAAACAATCGGTGAAAACAGTTACAACAAATATTTTTTTCTTATGGCAACAATAGGAACAAAAGCTGCAATAATTGCAAGAAGCTACTGCTACATTCAAAACATATTGATGCAACAATGAAACCAATCTGTTGCATGATATCCCTAGGGATGGTGGTAGTGGTGGCGGCTTGGTGCCTAGGTGTGGAGGGTCATTGGAGGTGCTTAGCCATAGCTCATACACCATCAAAGCTGGAGCTTAGCAGGAGCAGATCAAGGTACGATCAAAGAACGCGGAGGCTCTTTAGATGTAGAGGCAGGTCAAATAAATCTCGCCGAAGGAGGATGTGTATCAATCAAATCTAGCCGGATGCAAAGGCGATGAAATCGGAGCTCTTGGCAACAAGATCCACCGAAGCCAAAGCTCTTGTGCATGAGAGAGAGAGAGTAGACTGTGTGACAATGGAGACGACAGAGCTGCTAGTTGGAGCTCGTTGTAGTTGGTGGTATGGATGCCTAGGGATGGAGATGATAAATCTAGAGAGGAAGCAAGTGCTGAATATGAAAGAGGTCAGAATGATGAGGAAACTAGAGTAGAGTAGATGAGGGCCTAATTTGGGGGAGAGGAGTGTGAATACGAGGAGCAGTTGAGCGAAGCGTCCGATGCTTCGAACGTATGTCCCATAGCAATATCCAATTCAAAAACATACTTGTCGGTGTTTTAATACCGAACTTACGTATGATTTATTTGGATTCGGGAATTTTCTCGGAAAACTAAGCTATTGTCTTGCAGAACAGGGACACCGGAATTTTTATCCAGGTTTAGACCTTCTCTTATGGGAATGATAACCCTACAAGAGTGTAATGCGAAAAGAGTCTGCACTATCTCTAATCTGGCTTGGCTTTCTCCCCCTCTCCCCTCTGACGTTAACCTTTAAATAGGTGGTGAAGCGATGGCCATTGTGCCGCGCTAGAAGACGCCTTAACGCTTCGGGTGATAACCGTCTGATGGAAGATATTGTCAGAGAGATGTAGTGGCTTGCTCACCACATAGCGGTTGTTATCAAAGAGAGATCGTGTGCAGTTATTAGATAAACACATGTTCTAACCACCTTATTAGATGTCCCCATGATGTAGTAAGACATCATTTGACAAGTCGATTGGGGATATATAGAAACCGTAGAATAGTCTACGATCACAAGGTGATCATAGGACTATTTACGACTATGTTGTTGTAAAAGAGCTTACGACTTGATGGTCGTAGAAGAGCTCACGACCACAGAGTAATCGTAGAAGGACTTACAACTTCATGGTCGTAGAAGAGTTTGCGACCATAGAGTAGTCTTAGAAGGACTTACATTTTCTTGGTCATAGAAGATCTTGCGACCATGGAGTAGTTGCAGAAGGATCTACGACTTCATGGTTGTAGAAGAGCTTGCGACCATGGAGTAGCCGAAGGACTTACGACTACTTCATGAATCTTTTCCCTTATCAATGAGGGGTATATCCGGTGGATATAGTGATGTAATAATTTGAGGATTATTCTATCCTCGTCATCTAGCCTCCCAACTTCAAGTAAAACTAACTTACTTGAGAAAAAAAGAGTGGTCATAGATGAAAAATAATCGAAAGCAAATCCTTTTCGATTCTTATCGACCAGAAAAAAGCTTGGGTAATAAGGTAATTTTACTTGAGTTGTAAAGACAGATGAACTTCAAAACAAGGGAAAACCCAATCGTTTTTTCGACTATCAGGTATGAAAACTTTACTTTCGACCAGTTCCTTTAACTAATCTCTTGATAAGTATCGTTTTGACCACTTTCGACCTATTTGTAGAGGCTGTGGTCAGAATAAAGCACCTTGCTGAAGCAATGACTCGTAGCCAAGAAGAAACAAAGTTGATGAAGGCAAGCCTTCAAGACTGAGGTATTCTTCTAAACAATCTACTCGGTGAGTTCGTTGCGAAAAAGACAAGTCCATCTGAAAACACCATACCTGCTCACACGAATATGATTGTACTACAAGCCAAAGCTTTTAGAAAAGTATTTAGCCATTCTCCAGACCGATCAGGCAAGTCGATCAGAGATACAGTCAAGGATGCTGTAAACTATGCCTTAGTAAAACTTTAAGGCATGTGACTGGAACCTCAACTTATATCCAATTGAGCACGACTTCACCTGCTCTTTGGAAGAGGCTTCTTGCCTGATCGATGAAGTAGAGCCAATTGGACGAAAGGTGTTCGAGGAATGTAACTTGACTCTCCTTCTTCTTTAGAGTAGTTTGTAAATAAAAACTTTGTAATGACTTACCTTTAAATGATGAATGAACTTCTTCCTTTTCCTACAATTTATCTTGTTGAGCAATTAGTACTCATAAGACAAAAAAGAAAGAGAAAGGATTTACGATTGAGAAATAAAGAAAGAGAAATGATTTATGACTAAAAAAATAAAGTTATGCTTATAACTTTATCCTAGCCCTCGACTATTTACTTTGTTTATGTAAATAAACAAAGCAAATAGTTCATAGTGAAGTATGTAGAGAGCAAAGAGCTGGGTAGTTCATCCAACCATTGTTGTCGAATTCGATTATCATGTACTGACAGCAAAATTCAGGAATGAAGTGACGCTAGGAGGTTCCTTCTAGTGGGCAGGACCACATGCAGAGAGGAAAAACTTTGACTAGGTGTTGTTACCTTTCTTCAACCAGATTAATGATATTAAAGACATAAACAATGAGAGGATAAACACTCAGAGTTCCTTCCCGTATATTTGTTCAACGTTTTCGTAGACAACACAATTGTTGTATGCTGATAGCAAGAGTCATAAACATTTTGTCACTAGGGAGCTCCTTCTAGTAAGCATGACCATATGCAGAGAGGAAAGGGTCCGACTAGTGGTGTTCCCTTATCTGATCAGTTAAACAAATTGGATATACTAGAAGTGGTCGAATGAACATAAAAGAAGCTTTACTGAATATACGACAATAAAGATTTGAACAAACTGAAAGATTTATTGAAAAGAGTAGAAATGTTACATATAAAACTTGCGTAATTGATCGATATTACAAGAGTTTGAGATAATCTGGCCATCTTCCATAGCAAGTCATAGTGACTTCGATCACAGTGTAAAGACCTTGCCACTTAGGAGAAAGTTTGTTCCGATAAGACTAAGATTGAATTTTTCTTAATACCAAGTCACCTACAGTAAGACTGTGAGGTTGAACCTTACGATCGTAGTACTTACGCATGGTTTACTGATAGACTACTGATTGGATTAAGACTTGATTTCTCTTCTCTTTGAGCAGGTTGATGTCGTCTGCTCGAAGTCATTCTTGGTTGGAGTCGCTAAAGTTTTCGACCCTTGTCGACTGGATCTTTAGTTCTGGGAAAGCATGGTTTTAGCCCCAAAAACTAAAAAAACATGGAGTTTCTCCTTTCGCTCGACTGTGAGTCGTACGAATTGCCCATAATACAGAAGGTAATTCTTGGACCCAAGCCCCCGAGCGCTTCACAAGCTGGTCGAAGATTCGAGTCTTGATTCATTACATTATTTAGTCATTCGCACGCTCGACTGCCTTATTACTTTGAGGATGAGCGAATGAAGTATAGCAAAGATTGGTACCTAATTCGTCACAAAATTCTTAGAAATCCACGCTCGAAAATTGCTTACCATTGTTTGTAATTATCTGACTTGGGACTCCAAATCGAGTAATTATGCTCCTCATCATGAACCTTTTCGCGGTTTTTGCTGTTATCCCAGTTACTGGTTTAGCTTCGATTCATTTCGTGAATGTATCAATAGCTCTGAAAACAAACTCGAAGCCCCCTAACGCTCTTGGGAACGGCCCCAAGATATCGACCCTAGGTTGCAAAAGGCCATGATAGAGGAATTGTATGAAGAGTCTGAGCTGATTGGTGCATCTGTCAGCTATGAAATTGATATTGTACACATTTCTAAACCAGATCCTTGGCGTTACTGAGGGCTGTCGGGCAGTAGAAACCTTGTCGAAAGGCTTTTCAGACCATCGTTCTGTAAAAAACATGTGCTCCACAGATAACCCATGAATGTCATTAAGGAGTTATAACTCTTCTTTTTGCGATATACATCACATGAGAACTTTTTGAGTACTCCATCAACCATGATATATATCTTGGTCTTGCGGGCAAGGCGATTTGTTTCCAGATTATCATCGGGTATTGAACCCTTCTGAAGGTAGTCGTAGATGCGAGCCATCCACGTCTCTTCGTAATCTAGAGAGACTGTCTTAGTAGGAGTTGTCTTTGGTATTTCGACCAGAGACGACTTCTAGAATTGCTTTAAGAAGACTTTTGGTGGCACTTGTGATCAGGAGAAAGCTATTCAAGCCAACGACAGAGTTGCTAGTTGGAGCTCGTTGTAGTTGGTGGCATGGACGCCTAGGGATGAAGACGAAATCTAGAGTGCAAGCAAGTGTTGAATTTGGAAGAGGTTAGAATGATGTAGAAACTAGAGTAGAGTAGATGAGGAATTAATTTGGGAGAGAGAAGTCTGAATGCGAGGAGCAGTTGAGCGAAGTGTCCTAAGCATCGGACATATGTCCCATAGCAGTATCCAATTGAAAAACATACTTTTTTTTATAGACACGTTGAAATCAAGAGCTGCAAAATGCACGGTAAGCAGAATGGTTGGATTTTTTTTAAAAAAAAACCCCACCTAAATTCTGCCGTCCCCGCCCTTTCCCCACTCCCAGCCACTCCCCCCCTCCTCGCGATCTCGCCGAAACCCTAGGAAAGCTCCGGAGAGGCCGGGATGCTACACGAGCTCCTCCTCGCCCTCCTCGGCTTCACGGGCGACTTCGTCCTCGACTCTTCCTCCTCCTCCGCCCGCCGCCGCCCCGCGCCTCACGAAGCCGCAGCCGCTGGAGACGGCGACGTGGCCCCCGCCTTCCGCCTCGCCCCCGACCTCACCTTCCTGCAGCCGTCCGAGAGGTATGGGAGACCCTAGACCTGCCCCCTGCCACGAATCTGTAACCGCGCTGCGGTGCTGTGGCGTCTGTCATCCGCGAGGGAGCGGGATCGTGTGGGGGCGTCAGCCGTGGTGGTTTAGGTAGTTGAATTGGGTGCGATGCGGTACCAACGAGCAGAAGAAATGGGGGAATTTTGCATTTTCAAGGTGGTTGTAGTGCTTGCCTAATTACGATTGCTTCTGTGTTTAAGTGCTTTATGGTTGTAGCTATCGAACATAAATAATAGTAACCATGCTTTGTTGAGTCTGAAAGCACTGTTTCATTAAATGCCAGCAGGGTGTATCGAACTAGAATTGGCTGATTACTCAGTTTATCTACTTCACTGAATATGTGTGCCTACTAGTCTGTTGGAGCATATATCAACTTAAATGCACCATGCCAAAATGGAGCGTAAATGTTTGAACTAATGGACAGACTTACAAAATTGGCATAGGATGAATTTCCAAGAAATGTAGCCTCAAACAAGGGACAAACCTACCAAGATGGTGTGGGATGGATTTCCTAGAAATGTAGCCACAGTAGACCAAGCGCAGATATAAAAACTCATCTGTTGCATATTTCAGATTTTGAGTGCTTGACATTAAGAAAATATAGATGGATACAGCTAAAAAGCAAGAACTTACATGTTCAAGTTCATTAATTGTACATACTTGCTTCTAAAGTTCTATATGAGGAATCTGCATTGTGCCATTTTCACATGAGAGGCACCAAATTGCACTGTGGAAACTAGAAACAAAATTGTACCTCGAAAAGTTCATCTTTAATACATATCCAGTGCTTCTGCTCTACATATAAGTGTTCATTTGTATTTGAAACAAGAGTTTACTGAAGTATCAGCGATCATGTTGGTATGGTTAGTACTTAGTATTGTCATAATGTACCAGTGCATACCTGGAAGGAAAAGGATACATAGAAGAATGTATATTGTGTATTTGGCTCCTGATTCACCAAATTCTAAATTGCTTAGCCTATTTGCAGGAGTGCTATTGAGCGGCTCATATCTCTGGGCTTTTACTACAAGGAACTAAACCGCTTTGCAACCGAGTCGCGTGATCTGAGCTGGATTCAGTCTTCTGTAGATGTTTCATCACCTCATGCTGATAAAGCTCCGAAGGGGAAAGGGAGAAAAGGGAGTGTGTACAGGAGGGCAATTGGCAACGGTATTGCTGAGATTTTGTCAGTTTATAGAGCAGCTGTTCTGCAGGTTGAGCAAAACCTGTTGTCAGATCCATTGCCTATCTTGGCGACGGTAACTCATGGGCTAAATAAGGTTTGTTCTTTAACGTCTTGCTTGTTGAGTTTCTTTTTGCAAATACCATTTTCTAATTTTCCTACAACCATGTACTTATCTATTGCAATATTTATCAACCTATAGT
Source organism: Dendrocalamus sinicus (assembly GCA_036346575.1). NCBI lineage: Eukaryota > Viridiplantae > Streptophyta > Magnoliopsida > Poales > Poaceae > Dendrocalamus > Dendrocalamus sinicus. The sequence continues at coordinate 3,246,482 of CM070653.1, read as the reverse complement.
TTCCTTCTGAGGATTGGCATATCCATGCTATATTGTGTTAGCAACTTAGCATACGATATCTTATGGACTGTGATGTGTTTGTTTATTGGCATTGACCCCATTCATTGTTGTGCCAACGTTTAGTTTGAGGTTCTTCTGCCTCCGCTCTATGAGCTTGTTATGGAAATCGAGCAGAAAGATATCAAGGGAGGACATCTTCTTAACCTGTTGCATAAACGATGCCATTGTGGGGTTCCAGAACTGCAAAGCTGCATTCAGAGGTATGACCTCAATTATTTTTCTACCTGATGTTTGTGCAGTTTTTGGTTTTCTTCAAGTGGGCTTTATGTGTAGCTTTATTCACTGCATATTTTATTTGCATGATTCTTTATGCCCCCTATTAATAGTATCTTGCTTATTCTTTTCCTTTTTATTGATGGAAAAAATAAGAATAGGCTCCTTTGGCATGGACACCAGGTCATGTTTAACCAGTTGACTTCTTGGATGGTTTATGGTATTCTTCAAGATCAGTACAGTGAATTTTTCATCAGAAGGTCAGCATTTCTTACAGAGCTTCCATTAGATTGTCTTATTATTGCTATTCTGTTACTACTTCCGACTTATTATTGCCATATATCCAATTATCCATTGTGGCCTGCTAAATGGCATGGGAACATGTCAATCGGAGGTGCCCAAATCCTCAACCGCTTTTGAAGTTTTGGTTGTGATATGAATGCATGCTAGATTTCCTTGTAACTTATATATATATTTACCTTCTTTACTATTTTTTTCCCTCAGAGCAGCAAATAATTTTTTTGTGGTAGTTTTGAATATGATTCACAAGTAGTCTAATATTGTCAAAATGAGGGACACAATAAATTAGTTTGCTAGATGATGTTTGAAGCTTTGTTGGGGACAATTTTGAGCTAGACAATAAGAGCTAGCTCTCCGTTGAAAATATCTAAACCCAACATTCTATTGTGGGAATTGAATCGGTTGCCTCTCGCATGATAAAAAGTAGTTCTAACTGCTGAGCCATGATGCCATTCCTGCAATATTAAACCTCTCACCTTCCTTTTCAGACAGGACGACAGGGATGGGGAGAATGAGTCATCTCAGCCAGATGTTGCCGATAAGTTTATGCAGAAATTAGCTAAAGACACATCCCTGACTAGTTGGCACACAGGATTTCATGTATCACTGGTATGCTTATATTCTTATGGTGAAGTGCTTGCATTTATAGTATTTGTTATCATGGATAGTCATATCTATTGTTTCTGTGCACCTTACTTGACAGGACATGTTGCCTGAGTATATCCACATGCGAGTAGCAGAATCAATTCTCTTTGCTGGCAAAGCAATAAGGGTTCTTCGAAATCCTAGCCCTGGTGCTACATTGCAGGAACCCGTTAACCAAAGTCAGATCTTGAAAGGATCTCATAGAATGCAAAGTTTCATAGGAGGTTCTGGTGCTCCGAAAGAGCTGCCAAACTTCTCTAACATTAGTGCAGAAGAATTATTGCCACAGGCTGAAGCAGATAAAATTGATGCCATGCTCAAGGAGCTAAAGGTTAGTTGTCAACTACCTGCTGGCAATATTTAAAGTTTTAAACATCATCCATATTCTTTTGTTGCATGCACTTTCCTTAGTTTTCTGTATCAAACCTTTTGTTTATCCATATACTTTTACGAGAGCGCTTCTGATATGGTCATATGGCTGCTTTTGTTTGTGCAGCATTCTTGTGAGTTTCATAAAAGGCTGTTTGAGTCTGCAGTTGGCTCAATACGTACAATTGCAGCTAATCATCTCTGGCAGGTACTGGATGGCTTAAAGCATTATGTATTCTATCAATGTTTTATTGCACAGGAACATCACCTATTTTTTCCTTCGGTAAAAGCTAGTGGTTGTACGTGCTGATCTCAATGGTCACTTGAAGGCATTGAAGGATTATTTTCTTTTAGCGAAAGGTGATTTTTTCCAGGTAAGCATGCACTTCTTGATCTATGAAATATCTTTGCTTTCCTTCTTTTTACATGTATTTATCTCCATGGTTGCATTAGTACAATGCAAATTTGTCCAATATTATCCTTTTGGGTTGTTTTCTGACACTTGTGATCACGCTTTTAAACTAGTGTTTTCTTGAGGAAAGCCGCCAATTAATGCGCTTACCACCTCGTCAATCTACAGCTGAAGCAGACCTCATGATCCCATTTCAGTTGGTAAGTAACATGTTCCTTTTGTGTTTTAGAGGACTTGATGATATGCAATCTTATGTTCTTTCACTTTATTATGTGTGTTTTTACTTTCATCAACTTACCCGGAACCAGTTGTAGTCCTCTTAACTGCTGTATTACCTCATTTCAGCAAACATATTTGATTTTTGCAGCCATGATTTATTTCGTGTTGTTAATTCCTGCAGGCTGCACTAAAGACTATAGGTGAGGAAGACAAATACTTCGCCAGTGTCTCGCTAAGGTTGGCCTTTGCCTCATAGTAATTAATTTCACCCTGTTTAGTGTGTGTCAGTTCTGTGCATTGTCAACTGATTTTAATTATCTTTTATAGGATGCCATTGTTTGGTATGAAATCTAGTACCTCTCACAAAGACCTCCAAAAGCCCAACACTTCAGAGCTTTCCTCACAAGGAAAGGCTGCCTCAGAATTGGCACTTGATGGGTGGGATAGTATTGCTCTGGAATATTCTGTTGATTGGCCACTACAACTCTTCTTTACTCCTGATGTTCTGTCTAAGTAAGTGCTGTACTACATTAGTTATTCTCAATAAAATTTTGCTCTTTTGAATTCCATAGATTTCTGTGTGTGGATTAATATCCCAAAAAGTAACAGCAACACTCTCGCTAATTGGATTTCAAAGTCAGGACAGTCTCTTGAGCTGTTTACTTCCCCTCTTTTTGAAGATACGTAAAATCTTATCCAGGTATCGCAAGGTTTTTCAGTATCTCATCCGATTGAAGAGGACACAAATGGAATTAGAGAAATCCTGGGCAGCTGTAATGCATCAAGACCATGCTGATTTTTCTGATTACTGCAAGGATCGGAAAAATGGCTCTGCAACACAATTGCGTCGGCAACGCACTAAGCCTTTGTGGCGAGTAAGGGAGCATATGGCTTTCTTGATCAGAAATCTACAGTTTTACATCCAGGTAATAACAAGATAAACTGCCATTTTTTCCTATCATTTTTCTTTCTTTATTCCAAATGTTACTCATATATGTGTGTATAGAGCTGTTTGGTGTGATGGCTTTCTTGTCATCTAATCCTAGAAAATGAAGCATTGTACCCTTCAACGGTTCAACCTGATTCAAAGCACATGCATGGCGTTTGCTAGTTCCTAGAGACTACAACACGCCTGCTGACAAAGTTATTCGCAGCTAGTTTCATTTGGCATATGTAGGAGAATAATTCATTTTGCTATGTGGATGCTAGGAATGTGCTTTGTTTTTCCATTTTTGCTGCGTCCTGGGTTAAAAAAACTGGCGGTTAGCGAAAATACCGGCTAGAATTTCTCAAATGTAAATTTGAATTTATGACTGCATAATACACTTTATAGGTTGGTTTAGGCATTGTTTATGATAGATTAATTATTGTATGAACTAAAAATGCATGACTTATTGTCCTAGGATTTCCCCACATTTTGTAGGACATCCAGGCTAGGTAATACACGCTAGTTTGAGATCATTCTTGGCTATAAGACTTCTTCCTATGAATCCCATGATAGCTCAAAGTTTATTCCGATTTATGGATGTCGAGATGCCAACATATTACCTTCTGGTGATGATTCTTATTCCTCCTCAGATATCTCTTCTCATCCTACTTACTATTATGGAAATCAAGCTAATGCAAAAATTGTTTACTAGTGGGTAGAATCCGCATATTACAAACTAGTTTATAATCATTGGGTACAACTTTCTAATTAATATTTGTATTATTCTAATTTCTAATTACCCAAAACCGGTTTTTACCCGTTTTCCCGGTTTTCCACTGGTTTTTCTGGTTTTTTGGACGGTTACCGGCTGTCAAACCGAACAAAATTCGAATTTCGTTTGACGAATTTTGCCTAGTTTTTCTCCGGGTTTTCCGGTAACCGGCCAGTTACCTTTATTGGTCTCCTGGCGGGATTTGCCCTGGTACCGATATTTCCAACCTTGGCTACGTCAATAAAAATTTGGTTAGTTTTGTAAATTTCATTTTTACTTTCTTATTGGACTTCTTGCTTTGCAGGTTGATGTAATTGAGTCACAGTGGAATGTTTTACAATCTCACGTCCAAGATTCACATGATTTTACAGAACTAGTGAGCTCTCATCAAGAGTAAGCATTCAATTTTCACTTTATCCTGTATAATTTTTTTATTGATAGAAATTATTATCCTTTTTGTTAATTGTGTCAAAATACATAGGATGACTATGAGTCAGTTTGACCTGAGTTTTTTTGGGACAAATACATTTGTACTGTTTACGGAGTCCATGATACAACTTTTTTGAATAGGATATTCCCATAAGGTCTGGTTTTGCAAGATAAAGAAATATTAGGATTTATTTTTATCCAATACCAACGTTTCCTTATTGTGCTTCACCATTAATAGTGTTAAATTCGTTACATATTGCCGCATTCATGTTCTTACATGAACTGTTTGGAGAGTACAGATATAGTACACAACTGCTTGATTTGAGTTTCGTCATTTTTTCATTGCATTTCCTTTTCTTGTGTCATGAAAGTGGACCAGTGCATTGGGAGGTTTTGCTGTCTGCTTGACCTTTGGCTGCTGGCTAGGTTTAATGTTCAATTGCCATACTCGAAAGTGTTGTCTATTATCTGAAGCTTATGTATGGATATTTTGGTATAAGCTATTTCGCGTAGCCCTTTTTACGGGTCGCAGTGTATGGATATTTTGGTATAAGCTATTTTGCGTAGCCCTTTTTATGGGTCGCAATGTTTTCCCCTGTACTCTTGTTTATCAGACCCTGGCCATTTAATTTCTACTATTAATGATTTTTCTTGCTGCTTTTACATGGAGAGATTACCATAACTTATGTTCCTTTGAATCTATATTGACATGACTAAATTAATTTCTGTTGTGGTATCTTGGCTGATTATTACCTTTGGCATTGCAGGTATTTATCAGCATTGATTTCACAATCCTTCTTGGATATAGGATCAGTGTCTAGAATACTGGACAGCATAATGAAGCTTTGCTTGCAGTTCTGCTGGAGCATTGAGCAACATGCAACAAGCGTAAACATGTTTGAGATTGATCACATAACTGAGGTATTATCCCACCCCACCCTTTTGGCCCTTTCTAACAAAAAGGAACGTGCCTGTGCTTAGCATAGCACATCTTAAAAAGTCACAATACCTGTTCACTTGGTTTCTTAGTAATCATACTTAGCATGAACTTGCCATTATTTGGTGATAACCAGGAGTTCAACAAGAAATCGAATTCACTATACACCATCTTAAGGAGTAGTCGCCTTGCCGGAAGTCAGAGAGCACCTTTCCTGAGGCAGTTCCTGATGAGACTAAACTTCAACTCTTTCTTGGAGGTAAGCTCCCCCAATTAGGGTTCTGTAAATTATATCCATACACATTTCTGTACTTACTTTCTAACCTTCTTTTTAATGATAGACCACCGCGAGGGGAGTGATGAATTCGGCCAGGCTACGGCCAAGCACCGCAGGCACCCAAATGTAAGCCTGTAACCATCACGGAGGCATGGCTCGTAAGCCTTGCGGTATTTGCGAGCAAAGGAGAAGGGTCTCTAGTTCATGTAAATTATGATAGCGTGCTAATGGTTTGTCCTGGGAAGTGGACTAGGATGGTCGCTTGTGCTGATGTTGTGATGTGCACGTCTTGCCTAGCTTGTCTCTCTCTATATTTCCCGTGGTGTTATTTGCTAATTCTTTCCAGTTGTTGGGACCGCGATTGGGACATGATGTATGGCCTCAAATGAGAAAAAAAAAAGGGTAGACCCACCCAACAACGTTTCAATGTTGAGATTTCATCTGGAAGTACGAATGAGTGGAACACCTAAATGCCAAGAGTTAGATTCCTCAATGATCGGCTCTCACTCGTCACTGCCATGATCCTCCGACGGCAGCTCGAACATTCTGGATGCTTCTCGAAGCCTCAGGTGCAGCGGCTAGTAACTTCAGCTGGTATGAGCATGCTTACCATGAAGATTTCATGGGGATGGACTGGTCCCGGATGGATCAACAACCGGCCGGCGAAGGGATCCTCGCGTAGGCCGGGCTGGGTCACTCATAGTAAAAACCAAAAACCACTCATAGAAGCCGAAAAGAATAAGGCTATTATATTAGCTTTCATTTTCTCTCTCTCTTGTATGCTCACCTTTGCTATATGGCCCTGATCGGTTCAGCTTGAGCTTCTGGCTTCTGACTTATTTTTTACTATTTATGAATTTCGTCTTTTTCTGAACTTTTGTCTTTTTGTTGAGCTTTTTTGCCGGTTCTTTTTTTTCCGTATTCGTTTGTATTATATATATTGGGCTAACATATTTTTTATATTTTTAAATTTTTTTAAATTTAATTATGCTAAATAAGCCTCTGTTAGCTACAGTGCTTTTTCGGTCAGGTACAGTGTTTTTAACCATAAGCCATGAGCTTTTAAGCTGAACCGATCACCACATGTGCAGCACATTCACAGTATTTATACACGGTTGATTTTAGATGAATGGCTGTAATGTTATCCCAAAAGTAATGACTCTATTATTTTAGTGAATTTTACAGGGATAGTTTACTAGGGATGGCCGGATGGGGTGCATAAATTTGAGATCAACATCCAGTAGCTAAAGCGTAAACATCGCCTGTTCTTTTAGGCTTTAAAAGCTGCTTTTAGGTTTTTCTACAGTAACTAACTTTTAAATAACTTTTTAAGATATGATCTACTAATTAATTGTAGTATATAATGTACCAACTTCATTTATATCGGTAAAAACCGCACGTGAGTTCTCTGTAATCTCTTACATAAACAGCCAAAAAACCAAAAGCCGCAGTTAAAAATCATAAACTTCAGTCAAAAAGAACATATCCATCTCCAAGCACATCTAACAGCCAGAAAATCCGAGTTACGTTTAAAATAATGTCGTGTGCCTGATAATTAGCAAGAGCCGTTTAGTGAATTGGTGTTCACATGTTTACCCTGCTAACATAGTTACCATTTGGATAAAGTTTGTTCTAGACTGGAGAAAGTGGTTAGTGGATTACTGCAGGCAGGGTTCACCCATTGGCGGAGCTTGAAAAGTTACATGCAGGGACCATATAGTAGGAGCAGGGTCAAATATATACTATTTTTTTTCTACAAAATGCCTCGGAATACTAGTGTGTACACGCCAGAGTACACCAAGTATTGGCTGTGATAAATTGCTAGCCCATGGAGCATTTTGTGGCAAGACATCTTAGACATGTCCCTCTAGCTAGTAGAATGCTCAAGCAAACATGGATAGCCGTTAGCAGGGATGGAATTAGAATAAAAATAACTGAAATTCACTACTTTCTTATAAATATAACAGCATATATAATTTTTAAATAATATTATGCTAAATAGTAATGTGCCCGTCACTTTTTAACATCAACACCTCAACATAACCAATGACGGTGTATGATAATAAATAAGTAGTGGTCGAAATACTTACCAAAATTAAGAAGTCCAATAATAATTTTTGTTAGTTGCAACAAACTAAAAGAAGTAAGGGCAAACCAACAAATAAAAGTTGGTCGGTATTGGTAAAATACATCATACGATCTCAATAGCCTGTTAAAAAAGAAAAAAAATTGCTTAAAGTTTTAAAGTAAAAAAGTAGAACGGCCAAATGTAAGTTAATTCATTACCTTTTAGTATTTATGTTATTTCAAGTTCATAAAACGACGAACCATAAAATCATTGGTAATTTTCGTTAATTCTTGTTAGTATATCATTCATGAAATCATCACCAATTAGTTGAAAAAAATCAATTACATATATGTATGTTCAACAATTGAAGAACAATATAATAGAAAAATACATCCAATGGTTTACTTACTTGATATTGTGGTCAAACACTATAATTTTTCCTCTGATTTGCAACGATCTATATCAGTATTCCAAAAATCAAAATTAAAACACTAAGTCTTAACTCTACAATTCGACAAAAATCAATCAACAATCATCACGTTGAAACCCTAACTCACAAATTTACCTAATGTTCTTGAAATAAATTAGAAGAATTAAGGGAAATTTAGACTAAAGTACATACTGATTGGGTGGACCTAAATTTCCTTCAACCGGCAAGGGCGCGAGACAACAGAGACCATGCAACATCGCGGTGAGATGGTAGGTGAGGATGGTTAGTGGTGCCGATTTCTCCTATCTCCGGCGACCGGTTGCTGCTTGGCTGGGTGCGGCTGTGCGATGAACGTGGTGCGCATCTCCTGGCCGACCATATGAAATGAACAGACGTCGATGGCTACTATGAGGTGATATGCTTTGGGATCGATTAAATGAACGCCGTGGCTTATTGCGGTCTTCTCTCTTAGGCTGGCTCAAGGGCTAGCTCGCCTACTGTAGTTGCTTATGGTATGAGGGAAGCGAAGGCTCCTCATGGACTGCTACTAGCTACTGCGAATTTAGACTGTTAGTGCTTCCTTTGTTAGGCTTAAAAAAATAGGGTGCACTAAGTTTAGGCTATAGAGTTCATAAATGGGCTGAAGGTACTAATCCTTGCTAATTTTTTTGGACCTTATGTTTTGTGACACCGGAACCCATAAGTTGTGGTTGCGCCCGTGTTCTTACATCAGATTCTACTCATGTGATGATGCATAACCACCAAGTTTCGCATGATTAATTTACTCTTAGGCTGTGTTTGATTTAAGATTAAATTAACTACGTTAGCTTGATCTAGATTTTGTGTTTAGCAATAAGCATTGTTAATCTAAATTACTATTTGGCTAGCTAGGTTAAGTAGGTTAGCAGCGGAAGAACAAAATTTAGGAGGGTTAGTTATGCTAAGTTAACTTATTCCATCAATTTAATATATTAGCTTAATCCTGAGTTAGAAAGGTTAAAACGCTTTGACTGAATTAAATTAATTCTCTATAACCCAATGATGTTCAGTGGATTAAACCCCAAACCCACCTCTTAACCCCAAACCAAACAGGCCTTAAGCAAATACGCACGGATAGATGGCCATGGTTAATTTGTGATCAACTAATTGTTGAGTGCGTGAGATCGACATGCTAGTTAGCTCACCTTGCGGTGGCGGCGGCGGACGGTGAGGAGGACGCGGCCGGCGTGGTCCATGAGCGCCATGCTGCCCCGGCCGGCGTAGTTGTCGACGCGGAACACCATCCGACCGTCCGCGTCGTCGAACACCGCGTACCCCTCGCCATGGAACACCAGCGACTTGCACCACACCGTCAGCCGAGACACCGCCGTTGCCGCCGCCATCTGGGACTGCTCGCCGCCGGCGCTCGCCACCACCACCTTGGGCCTCTTGGCTCTCGGCGTCTCCTCCAGCTCCATGGACGGGTTAGTTGTTGCAAGCGTCGACGACGGCGTGCGCGCGTTGCAGTCAGCTCTCGCATATGGCTTTCAAGTGGCTGTCATGTTATTTATATTAGCGTTTGCTTTCTTGGTTGCGTCTGCATGAATGTCACACGTAATTACTGTTTCAACTTCAAAAAATCTTGATTTTATGAATTTATTATCCGTGTCATTTTTTTTGTTGAGATACTACATTATATCAGAGCATATGTGTAACGTCAGATATCTATAAGCATTATTATATAGGATACGAAATGATATGAAAGAGAAAGAGGGATCATAAAGGATTGGATTATCTCTCATTCAGTAGTCGACCGTAATACGAGAAACAAGGCACATTGCGTTATGGAGGAACTATCTATAAAGATATATAGAAAAGCAACATATTATAATAGCTATCTTTAGTGCTGTTTATAAATGACTATAGATAATAATTATCTATACCATTGTATATGTTATTAGATAGTGTACTTTGATGTGCAAGATGTTTTTATTTAGTTAGTTAATTAATTGATATTGATTTTTGGGACTAAGAGTTTTTCTTTTTTGGTGTTTGCGTTTGTGTGGAAATGTTGCACGGGGAACACGCACCTTGAAATCCCACAGTTGACCTAGCTAGCTAGACCAGCTACCTACGAGATTCCTTTCTCCAAATTGTTTATTTTGCCCTTTTGGTTTGTAATCTAATTGCCAGTATGGACCATCTGATCAGGAATGTTTGACGCGTTAGATTGATCGCTACCGTTGCAGTACCGATGCTATATCACACCCAATCGTCCAACGGTTGTGGAGAGTATGTTGCATACTAAGTATTATAATCTATTGTCTCACAAAGAAATAAGGTGCATTGCAATTTTGGCACATGCATGCACTCTGATTTCATGGACGGACCAGTGTAATTCAAAGGTGTTCAACTGAATACCTGAAATTGTCATATAATACCTAATATTTAGTAGGTATATTACACATATATACTGATAATTAGACAAAATATTTCATATATGCATCTCCAATTGATTTCAATCCGCTCTTACACCCCCTTCCACAGTTGATTTTAACTCACTCCCACACCCCTCTCCAATTTACTTAAAATAGCACGGCCTAATAATCCATCCACATTCTCATTAGATTAGCCCATTGGGCCATCCGTAGACCCCTCAAACCCTAACCTATTTCCTCCCCCCTCTCTTTGTGTCTTTTTCAGGCTCCACTAATCCAGACCAAAATTGTCAAATCCGGTGGCACTGGCGCGCAAGATTGAGGGGCAATTGGCCACCAAGTGACTTGGTGAGGGGCTGGGAGCAATTCTGACATTTGGTTTGGCCTCGGTGGCCAGGAGCATAGCCATACCAAGCGGTGATATGTCATGTTCAAAGCGGTGATAGCCATACCAGGAGGTTATTGCTTAGCTTATCTCTCGATCTCATGTTCAAAGAATCAAGGAATGGCAGTGAATTTGAGATTTTGTGCTGCACTTTGTATCTTTTCAGTATTTGGCCAAGATCCTTAATTCTTGCTCTTGAGTTGGTTTCTCTTGGTCTCCTAGGCTCTACTTGTTATTTAAGAGGCAGTCTTACAGGTTTGAACTGAAAATTTCAGAGAGAAATCTCAAATTTTATTGCAGTGTGAAGTTTTGAGTTTTTGTCTGAAAATCCTGCTTGCTGCCTGCTCTGGAAATCGAGGGGCGGTCTGACCGGAGGCTAAGAGGCGGTCAGACCGGATATATAGCGCCGGTCAGACCGATGGCATATGGGCGGTCTGACCGGCGGCTTGGGAGCGGTCAGACCGGCCCAATAACTGCGGTCTGACCGGCCCTTTGATGCTTGCGCCGTCTCTTCCGTTTGTTTTTCGTCTCGCTTTCTTCTCTGGTTGGTTGAGGTTCCAGTATGCATATGTCTTCTTCTTCATAGTTCTAGTAACTATTGAAGGAGATATTCCAAGTGGATACTTTTGAGGGACGCATATTTGAAAAGCGATATTCACCCCCCCTCTGTCACCGATTTCGATCCAACAATTGGTATCAGAGCCGGTTAGCTCTTCCTCATAGATCTTAACCGGTCTCTAGATCCATGGCGACAAACAAGTACTCGACCAAGCCCCCGATCTTCGATGGGATCGACTATCCCTTCAAGAAGAGTCGGATGAAGACCTACATCCAGACTCAGGGCTACGCCATCTGGCAGAAGGTCAAGACTCGGTATGTTGTTCCTACCGATAAGAACATCAATGTGGCGAACATGCCCGATGTTGAGGCGAATGCGAAGGCAAGAAACATCATAATTCAGGGTTTGAGCCGAAGCGAGTTCAATCGCATCTCTCATCTGACGTCGGCTTTCGACATCTGGGTGACCCTCGATGCATACCATGAGGGCACCACCCGATCAAGACGATTCGACAGACCGATTCAGCGAGATTACAACAAGTTTGAAATGCTCGCTGGTAAGTCCCTCGATGAGTGCTTTGCGCGGTTCCACAAGATTTTGAGCAACCTTCGAGCGGTCGGTCTCACATACCCCGACTCGGACAATACTCGACAGATGCTCGTGGCTCTCAACTTGCGTGTTTGGGAGATGAAGGTGACTACCATCAAGGACACCACCGATCTTTCGGCCCTGACTCTTGATGCGTTGTACTCACGCATCAAAACTCACGAGATTGACATAGTCTCTCGTAGGTCGAAGTCAAAGTCGATGGCCTTAGTCACTGATCCCAGTCTGGCTTCTGGACCTTCTTCGGATTCGTTTTGTGGTTTCTCTCTTGCTGCTCTCTGTGACATAATTGATGATCAGTTAGAGCAGCTTGCAGATGACCAGTTAGCCCTCCTAGGTAGAAAAATTTCTCATGATTACAAGAGAAGGAGGGACAGAAAGAGAGGAGGACCCATAATATGCTTCGAGTGTGGTGACCCAACCACATTCGGGCGAATTGCCCCAAGCCGGGGGAAGGGCAAGGGTGACTACGACGGTATGAGTAAGAACGACTACATCGACAAGAACCGCAACAAGAAGCCCTTAGCTCATGCCCAAGGCAAGAAGAAGTTCCGCGACCTTGGCAAAGCCAAGAAGCTCTTCCACCGCGTCCTCACCGCCTTCGACGACCTCGACCTTAGCGAGGTGGAGGGGTGGAGCGACGACGATGGGACGGACGAGCAAGACCCTAAGGCAGCGACGACTTCTCCGGCATGTGCTTCATGGCCCTTGAGGGCGAGATCAGCGACAACAAGATCTATAATGATTCTTTTCAAGATATCACCTAATGGGACCAAAATCAAGTAAACACATGATTTCTTAATGAACTTGTTGTTGAAGTGCCTAAATGATTGGAGGTCGATCTAAAGAGATTATCTCCATCTCGTCTATATCCTTGGCATAGCAAGATCAAGAGAAGAGCAGAAGAGAGATCAACTCAACCAAAACAAGAACAACAGGACGAGATCAGGAAGGGGTTGAGAGAAGAAAAACCAACATAAAACCAGAGTAAGATCAATCAGACAAAAGATACACAAAAGGTAGATCAAAGATTGCTGTATTTCTCACTTGAGATGATTGGTTTTATAGCCACTCCACTCAGGAGGATAGAGTTCTAAAGCTAGAGCACACACATACTCTCTAACCTAACTCTCATGGGAGGGAGAGGCGCAAGCCACCAAAGGCTTAGCCAGCCTTTTCTCACTCAAACCCTAGCTCTTTGCCTCTCCTCTCTTTATATAGGCTCACTAATGAACCCAAGACCTAATGTATTCTCTCGTTCGGCCAAACCAGGGATAACCCGTTAACCCCACGTAACACCGGATTTTACTCACACACGCTTCTCAAAGCGGCTTATAATCATTAACCCATTAGTGAACCAACACTTGATCTACTTCACATTTTCAGCACATAAAAGACCTAAACCACTTAGACCAACGCTGTAGTTTCACACACCGCCACTTTTCCCGGTATTAGGTAATTTACCAAAATGCCCTTCTACCACCTTCCTCAATGCTTCCCGTTTTTTTGCCACGAAGCATCGCCCAAGCTTCACCATCTTCTATGTGGTCCCAATGAATTGTCGTCAAGCCTCTCACACGTCTTGATCCCCACAGAACCGTTCTCGCTTGCAAACGACCAAAGTCACTTGGCACACCACATGCTTCTCCTCGCGCATAATAGCACCCTATTTCCTCGACCGTCTGGACATTGACTCCTCCCTGAGCTTAGTCTCGGTCCACCTTATCGTTGCCTGTTATGTCCACCACTGGTAGCTTCCACTCTGGTTTCTCGTCGTCTCGACTTGCAACCACAGCGCAAGCCTCAGTCATCTTCAGCGTCTCTCTGACCATTCTGGACCTCAACACCTCCCTATGCCTAGTCTCGATCCTTCTGCGCCTCATCATGACCTAGCTCTGAAGTCCTACAACCAACACCAACAAGCAAACCATCACATAGCATCGCACAATACACAAAGATTATCAATTTACGCAATTTTTTAATACAATGCACAATGCAAAAAGTATGCACCCAAATTACTAATCTTAATCATAGAACCAAGAAATAAACCCATGTGCATATTAGCAACAACACTCAAGTCAAACCAGGACCAGAACCCAATAATTCCAGGGAACAACCTTAGATCACTAAGATAAGCCAGTCTGATCGTCGGCTAGACTAACACGAGTACTCAGATGCTCAAGAAATGAAGCACTCGAAACCAACGAGTACCTACCAGAAGCCTACGACCATCACAACTGACCGCTATGACCATCGAAGACACAGGCTACGACTACCACACAGATCGCTACGATTATCGATCACACATGTTACAACTACCACAACTGATCACTATGACCATCGATTACACAGGCTATGACTTACCGGAACAGATCGCTACAACCGTCGCTCACAAAGGCTATGACTATCGATCTCTACGGCTTACGACTATCGAACACCACAGCTTATGACTACCAATCACGACCAAGCAGTAAGTTACGACCATCGATCACTAGGCTACGACTATCGATCACACATGGTTATTCAGGCACTGAAGCTTTTGACCACCCCATGGTCGTTCTACCGATCTCGCACAAATGCCGATCAGACCTACCGATTAGACCGATCAACACACAACCGATTGAACTGACTGATTACAAAGTCGTAAACAGCAAACACTCCAGTAGTCGTAGGCCAGACTAACTCATAAACCAAAAAGCAAGATTTCGTAAACTCCTCAAAAACCAAACTCACCCTCCGCAGATACTCTAATACAAAAGTCAATTACTCATCACAACCATGGGGTGACCACCATATGGTCTCACACCACGACTACACGTTGTCAAGCATTAGTGCACACAGGCTATACACATCAGACTGCAACAATATAGTTTTATTTTATGTTATTTCATAATTTTTCTAAATTATTTTTTAATTTTTCTAAATTATTTATAGATATTGTATTTAGCATGAAATATTTTGTACTTTTTTTGTTATTGTGGACATTAATATTTTATTATCGACTCTGAATATCTATTATAGAAATCCTGGGTGCACCATTGTACTTAGGTGTTTTCAAGTACATACAGTCCGTTATGCATGAAGATTATATTCTTTTTAATTGCATACGGAAATGTCCTAAAAAAGCATACTTAGAAATGAGACACACCAGGCGGTTTGCTTGATATACAGTTTTTTATTTTGCCATTTTTGTAGTGCCAATATAATTTGCTTCCTAGAGTTGACATTAGGGTCGTGATCCGTGCGTGCAGATACTTCATCATCACGCATGACATTATGGAACATATCAAGATTAGACTAATGATTCGACAGGGTATTCCGCTTCATGCAACTAATTTTAGGAAGCGTAAGTTGATTAATGCTTACAATTCAATCAGTCCTTTTCTTTTTCTGAGATCATGATCTAGCTAATTAACTATTCCTCTATCAGTCGAGCTGTTCTGCGCTGAACTTTAAGTGATATATATCGTTTGGTTTGTATTCTTTAGTATATATTCAAGAAAGCAACTACAGAATGCTATCCCATTGGATCCTAATCTGACGGGATAACCCCTTGGCCACTCCCCTTCTCCTCTCCCTTTATCTTCAGTGCCCTCTCTATCTCCCTCCTCACTATCCCCCACCCTCGCTTCCCCTCCCCTCTTTTCTCTAGCGCGGGTAGCTCCATAACCCTTCTTCGCCTCCCTCTGCCCCCTCCTCTACCACTGGTAGCGGTGATCTTGTCGCCTTGCCGCGCCGCTGTCTCGCTTTCCTTACACCACCATTCCACCCAACTTAATATTCACAACACCATCGTCTCGCCTATTCCTCCCTCCGCCACCGCCCACCACCAGACCACCACTTCCCTAGCCCACCTCTATATCTGAAGGACGTGGTGAACACGTCATTGCGGCGGCGCCCCCTTGTCGCCATATTTGGAGCCGGAATCGGTGGCAGTACCAGAGGAGGAGGAAGGGGAGGTGGTGGTATCAGCAGAGGAGGAGGAGAAGGAAGGAGAGGCTATCCCGTTGGTGGATGAGGAAACGGTATACCGTTCTTTAGTTTTTTTTTCTATATTTCAATACAAATAACCTTTCGGATTTAGCTGTGTACACCTCTTTGAGGTGTAGAGACCGGAACGTTGTTTCCATTATCTAAAAAAATAACCTTTCGGAAGAAATTTATGAATTCTAGCAGAATGTGACGTTATCAAACTTGGGACGTCCATAGAATTAATGATGCGATAAGAAGCATTGAGCTGTAGCAACATAATACAGTCTGATTCTTTCACACACCCGTGTTACCATCGATCGCTGTTAAGGAATGAATACGTACGTGAGAAACGTGGGTTGTAATGCCTGCCCATCAACCTACATCGATACTGGAAGATGCTGCGACGGCTAAGGCCAGTCAAAAACACATACATGCGCACTTTCGGCGTCTCAATCTCTGTCTCTTTCACTCAGAAAAAGCAAAAAATCAAATGGTTATCTTTATCAGGCCCGTTCGGTTGAGCTGAAAATCTGTGATTTATGGCTGAAATTACAGTGTAGCGATTAAAATTTTACTGTAGCTGAATGTGTGCTTATTTAGCGTAATTAAATTTAAAAAAATTAAAAATAGAAAAATATGTTAGCTCATTCGAACAACATGAACGAATACAGAAAAAAGAACCAGCAAAAAGCTCAAAAAAGCTAAAAATTCAGAAGTCAGAAGCTGAAGTTGAAATGAAGATGCCTAAGGATCAGCGATATCTCTAAGGATGAGCGACCCATTTAACATGTAGATATTGAGATTCTACAAAGACCCCAATAGAGTGTAAAGGTTTGAGTAGGGAATTTGAGGTAGAATTGGGAATTTCGGGGGCCATACTGGTCTTTAGCTACGTGACATGGGTGCCATGCATATTGATTGGAATATCTACCTAATCATCTGTAACCGGTACTTTGTACAATTAGCTAGCTAGGTCTAATATCAAAAATGTTATTCTATTGCTTCGATCTTTGATTCATCTATTTTTCTTGTATTGAGACTCCTGAAATTTTAGCGCATCTCCAACCCACTACAGGTGCTTAATTTTCAGGGCTGATATACATAAATTGGTGCAACAACACGTTCTATTTTTTTTTTTTGAGAAAGAACACATTCTGGTTTTCACAACCAATTTAAAATACACAGGACCCATATTACGTACCTTCCATGATGCCTTTGCGTTTGTACGTGTTTGAAACTCAAATGGGGGTTCAGGTTTGGTCAAATACATATAATTTGGACTAATTACCTCCAGCAGTCATGATGCGCCTATCAGTACTTCTCTTTCGGTATGGTCCCTTTCTTTTCGGTTACATCGGATAGCTTATGGCTGCGGCTGATAATTTTTAGCTATAGTATATGTATATATACAAATGAACTGAATACTGATAAATCACTTCGAAAAGACGGTCTCAATAAATCATTTTAAAAAGACGATGAAGAAACTCCAGTTTATTTATTTAGAGGAAACTATAACTCATAAGCTGAAAAGAAGAAAATAAGATCTTCCTTGCTTAGACCCTTTCTCTTCATGGTAGTCCGAATTTTCTTCGTCAACAAGCTTGCAATCCCGATGTCTCGCATGCCCAATTACTACTTTGGGACCTTATATATAGATCTCCAAGTTCAAGCATAAACGACATGAATGCAACATAGCTTAATTAGTTTGCTAAGAAGATAGCTGCACTTACTGAAACCAGTGACATGCAAGGGTGATGCAGATTACCTCCTCTCTCAACTCCTTTCACCTGATGCCCTTCTCAGTATTTTTGACATCTTATAGTAGGCAATGCCGCTATGTGTCGAGGCGCAAGAGCCATTTTACAGTAGGAAGATGAAGATAACATTTACTGCACTGGGACAATGAAAGCTTTCTTCTACCTACCGTGTGCTCTGTTGTACTTTTCCATCAATCCATCAACCAAGACATTATTTAGAGAAGTACACTGCAACAATTTCTTTCTTCGTTTCATTTTAGCTATCAATGTCGTTTCATTTACACATTTTTGTCAGTCACCGGTCAAGTGTTTGGGCTTAACTTGTATTTTCTTCTGATCATTAGCGAGATGAATATACAATTAACATGGGATCTATCTCATTATGTGTATGAACTGCATTAGCTGCTATTCGCTCTGTATTGCACTGTACCGTTTTTCACTAAACCATCAACCAAAGAGTTATTCAGAAAACTACACTGCAACAATTTCTTTCTTTGTTACATATCAGTAGCATTCCTTTTACACATTTCTGTTAATCATTAACAAATATCTGATCAGACGGCCTAGACCTGGTAAACTGGAGTTGGCCTTGCAAACGCAAAATCCATTAATTAATTCATCTGCCCCTGTCAGCACTTCCATGTATCCCCTAGAATCTCACTTGTTAACATCCTCGAACTTGTACACAATCAGTAACAGGTTGAGATCGAGCTCAACAAACCAGAAGAAAAACAGAAACAACATGTAACAGCCCAAATTTGCATCAAAATAAATCATACATAATTTTCATGGATTTTAAAATTTTTTTGGTGCATTTTAAAAAGTTCCCTAAAGCCTTGCTTGAGTTTTAAGATTTTTTAAAAATTATTTACTTGGCCCAAAAAGATAATTTCAAAAAATTTAAAAATCAATTGGACGCTAATAAATTTTTCCTAAAAATTTGGTGTGCAAATACCTCAGGAAATTGAAAGTATAAATTTAAACTCAAATCAAATTCTGAATTAAAAGTTTAAACTTCAATGATTTCCCTCCTTGCCTTCGGGCCAAATCTCTTCAGCCAGCCCAACCCGTTCCCTCTTTTCCCCTGTCAGCCACTTTCTTTACCTCTCCTCTTCCTTGCCACAACACAGCCAAGCCGGCCCAGTAGATCATTCACGCTCTCCCTCGCACGGCACGCGAAGCCAGCTCATGGCACTCGTGCCTTATCTCTCTTCTTCCCTCTTAAATTTAAGCCACCCCTCGTGCGTCAAAACCCTCATCCCAACTCACTCTCTGTTTTCCCTAAGCTCCCGTGCTTCCTTCACCCTAAGGGGAAAGAATTTGCCCTTCTTCCCCAAGTCCAGTCGAAGGCTTCACCATTCGATTTCTCGTTGTCCAGTGAGTCTTTGACAATGCCATCATGTGCTTTGTATATGTCTCATCTTTCTCTACCTCGTGCTCACCTATCTGTGCCCATTTGCCCTCAGGAAGGCCGAAGCCATCTACCTCGCTGCCTGTTCCCTTCACTCTGATGAGCTTCGACCTTGGCCATCATGCCCTTAGTGTTCACTTTGACTTCCCTGTGCTAATGCACCCTCTTAATTGCCTTGCTGTAGGACATGCTCGTCTTCTCCAATGTTGACTAGACCCCTCACCGTCGTTGTTCTCACTCCTCGCTCGAACTCCCAGTAAGCCCCTCTGCTCCCTTGCAATTGAGCTCAAAGCCAAACTAGTAAGCTAGCCATTGGACCTTAGAATTGGCCACAATGCCCTAGCCACACTTGATCCTTCCTCACTATTGTCGGCCATCGTGGACAGCATGACATGCTGCGCAAAACCCCCTAGCATGACTCCCTTAGCTTCGCTCTAGCTCCTAGAGCATGAAACCACTTTTAATTTGAGAAGCCAGGTTATAAATTTAGAAGTTTGCTATTACGGGCCATGCCAACGCCTTGCTCATCGTCGACTCTGTCCGACAACCCTAAGTCCCCGAGCCTTGTCTGAAACACTTTAGGCCATCCATTGGACCCAAGAGATTTCACCTCCAACAACTAGATATTGACATGAACAACCCATTTTGCCCCTTAGTCAAGCATGCTGACCCCTTCCTCGCCGCCAACGAGCTCACCAAGGAGCTCAGTCGTGAGCTTCTCTGCTTTCACTGTTCAGTCTTACTAACCAGTGGGCCTCGCGCGCAAGATAATTAATTAAGTCAATAATTTGGTTAACTATTAAGTATGTAATTAGTGTTAGTATGACATGTGGGCCTGAGAAGATTAGAAAGTCTAATTAGCTCTGGTTTAAACATGTTAGTTACTGACATGTGGATCCTACATCCTTAAAACTATCGCGTAGATCTAGTCCTTGGATCACTGTCTCTGACATGTGGGCCCCATTTTCTGTAGATCGCTACGTGGACCTTTCCAAATCCAAATATATTAATTTTTAGTCTAAATTTGTCTAAATTGAAGACCTTTCCAACAGATCTAGCAAGTCCTTATAATTGATTATGTTGAATATAGTTTTCAAATGCAAATATTTTACTTTCAAATATAAGTACGTGCTTATTATTGCTATTTACTTAAATCCTATGTTAAATATTGACTACCTAGCTATACCATACAATTGATACACCTTATTTTTCCTTCCTTGATTGTGGATTACATCTTCCCCATGTCACCCTAGGATAATTATAATAGAATAACTCCACCATTAGTTGAACGTTACTAGATTATGGTTGTGCTTAGAATTGCTGTTGTGATGAAATAAAATAAAATACAAACATTGCCAACTAAAACTTGAAAGCATAATAATGGAAGTGGTAACATGGGTTACCACTGGAAATAGGAAAGTATTCGATAAAGTGGTGGAGACTTGGGCGAGTAGTTGGATGGAGATCAGTGTTGTAACTCATCAGATCTGGGTTTATTGGTTTGTCTCACCTGAATCGATTAAGGATTGAATCTTTCTTATACAACCAATCGTGCAACCACAAGTCTAATTATGGAATAGACCTGGCCAACTAATTTGCTTACTTTCGGTGTTGACTCCTGCACATTAGATTGATAGGTAAATTTCTGGATCTCTATTGTTAGTAGTGATATATAACAATCATTGCCCCTTGTGTATTTCATAAACGTGAATGACCATAGACTCCCTAACAACGGTGGTCCTTCATTGAAAACGTTGCCCGTAACAGTTGCGTTCTAGGGATGGCCCGTAATGGTCATTGTCCTAGTGTTAAGGGGTCTCACATCTGGAGTGGGATAAAATATTAGAACTAAGCATTGTAAAAACTTTGTTATGATTTTCTCAATTGCAACCTACAAATGCATATAGTGACTGATATTAGGAGTTAATCATATTTTGTAAGTAAAGCTGTACAACCTCTATAGAGTGTTAAAAATATATTCGAGGACATGAGCAAAGTACAGAAATACCATAATTGTGTAGTTTTTTTAATAAATTAATGGTTATTGGATAATAATGGTTAATGGACAAAAGTATGAAAAATGGTTATGATAACTAAATATGGAAATAAATATGGCGAAGAGAATTTGTTCTCTTGACTTAATTAAATTGGACATTTTGATTTTAGTTAAAAATAACTAAGTTATATGTTTAAAAACTAGTTATAGTATGATATTAGGTAAAGTTGCTTCATACTAGAAGAAATATAAGACCTTGCTTGGTTAAGATTTGCATGTAGATATATACCCATATAAATGCATTATGTTATAGGGACTTACTGAATTTTTTTGTACTTGTTGTTGCTTAGTATGTGGTTTTAGATGACTGAATTGATGATCCAGTGTGTGGATGTAATGCCCTAGACGTCGATTTGGCATTTTCGGAAGTATTTAACGGATTCACGGAGATTTCTCTTTCTTCCGTTGAATTGCGAAGGCAGGTATGGGCTACAGATTTGTCTAAAAAGAAACAAAGATAAAGCGGAGGGTTGGTGGGCTGTCCAGAGAGGAGGTCGGACTTCCCACCCCCACCTTGGGCCAGGTTGGCCCAACCTAAGGCACAGTCACCCTCTTTTTTCCACAACCCTAGGGCGCCTCCCCTTCCCCTTTTCTCCCCCTCACCTATCCCTCCCTGCCTCCCATCTCCCCCACATCCCCCTTCTCCCCTACAATCCCTCCTCCAATCTGTAGTACCTCCGCCCCTTGGTAACCAAGCAAAAGAGAAGAAGAAGGAGGAGAGGAAGAAGAGGAAGAGAAGGAGGAAGAGGAAGAGGAAGAGGAAGAAGGAGGAGAAGAAGAGGAGTAGGGAGATATGTGCTGGCGTTCAGAGATTCTTGCTGTGGTCTCCAAGGATAACAAATAATTTCCTACTCTTTTTGTTCTTAACATTTTCTCGATGGGGTCAGTTTTCGGTTAATCATTCGATCTGCACAGCCTGCTGTGTTCTATGAATTAGGGGACCTTTGGTGTGAAATATTGTCATTCATGTCATTCTGATGAACGGTTTAGGAGTTATAAGCGTTACCGTATTGCTGTGCGGTCTAATCATTCAAGTTCGGATAGTTGGTGGGAAATAAAAGATTCAAAATAGAAGAAAAATTTTCCTATAGAACCAATGATAGGTAAGTTGTAGAGGACTCAGAGACCTAGTTTTTATATATTTTTTCATAATTTTTGGATGAGTGGATTGGGCGCAATAGAGGTTGGAAGCCTGCTGTGTAATAGAGTTGGTTTTAGGATTCAATTTCTGTTCGTGGGTAGATTCAGAGGCCCTAATGATTTTTATGAATTTTCTTATAATAACAAAAGTTGTAGAAAATATTTTAATATTGTTGCTGTAAAATTTTATAATTTTTGGAGTAGTTTATTGCCGGTGGTGGTCTGTAGAAGGTTGATGGTCAGAACTCAAAGGCTGTTTCTGTTCTCTGTTTTTTTTGCGAATTACACTCTTTTAAAAATAGAATAAAATTATGATGTCTTCGCAAAAGTTGTAACTTCTGTTATATAGATTTGAGAAATGCTATTTGGTTCTATGGTCTGTGTAGAGGATAAAAAGATACAAAAAAGACAGGCAGCGCTGCTGCAGTGAGTTGAGCGTCGGAATAGTAGTTTGAGAGGGAGTTGTTGGGTTTCGGGCGTAGTGGTGCTTTACCTTTCAGTTATGAATGTTATATTAAAGTTTTGTGCTGAGTGGTGACTTGTGAACAGGTGGCTTCGCTCCTGACCGTGATTGAGCTCTGTGCCCCTTCGGTAGAGGCAAGTAAACATAGCGGTTGTTGCTACAGTTTAACTTATTAATTTAACTATCTTTACCATAATTATTGATGTTTGGTAATTAATCCACCTTTAAATAAAGATGCCCTACTGCGCTAGATGTCTTATGTTACATATTGTTGTCCATATGGTTATATTCTTAATGAATCAATCGTGGCCATATCATGCATGTCATTTGCATTGAAGCTATGTCGCCGCATCTAGTCGCGACTGTACCGGTACAACATCGTACATTGTCGTAGTACGATGCACATTCTTATGTTGCCAGATAAGAGTTCAGTGGATCATTTGCATACATATACATTTCATGAGAATCATTCTTATTCGAAGATCTTAAGAGGAATTGGTTCGTGAGTCACTTGTCACATGAGATAATATCTTGTGGTTGCTGTTAGTGTGAGTTGTGGTTTTGGATATAAACAATACTACAGTGTGGATGATGATAATTAATTGTTATTGCTTTATCAATGTACCATGAGATGATAATTTGATACTTAATTATCCGCAGTTTAATTAATTTGTTGGCAGTTTGCTTGCTGAGATTTCATCTCACCCATTGTATTATCTCTCCCAGGTGATCATTAAGCATGTTTGGAAAGGATAGACAAGCACGACACCATTACATAAGTCTTTATGAGTTTTACTGTAATAAGTTAGAGGATTTTTAATCATTTCTTTCTCTTAGTCGTTGAGCACTGTAACTTAATAATGCTAGATTGTGGTTGGCTTTAGTGGGGTTTGAGTACTTAAAGTTAGGTTGATAAACGATGTTATTGCATAGTTTTCTATTTGTATGCTGTTTTGCTATTCTCTACTATATGTTATGTTGTCATACTTCTACATAGTTTTTTTATTTATCTGGGGAGGTGCTGCCAGGTTTTCTTTGTGACCTAGCTGGTCGTAAGTATAGTTTATTAGCATCCCAGGGCAATACGGTTCCTGGGGTGTTACAGTGGATGCATCCATGCCTCTAGTTACGATTGGACGGCGAAGACCATGACTAGGTTTAGTTCCAATTGATTGCTTGTGGTAGAATACAGAAGCTCTTTTGGTTTATTTATATATTTTGCTTGTCGGCCCGTTTTGTAAAACTGATCATAAGAGTTATCTATGGATACCTATGTAATATTAGGTACTCCTTTTATTTATACGTATATATGGATGTGATATTTGCCAATATCATATTGTGTAAGCTAACTATTGATCCAGAGACTAGATTAGCATACACAAGAGATTTGGATTGCAAAATCCGAGTCGCTACACAGCACCTTAGCACAAAACCTCGGTGCAGAGCAGTACAGATACGAACATACATTCAAAATTGAGCCTTCAATCATAAGTTCATCCCACATTTGCCGCTTCAAATTCATAGCGGATCTGCTATACTAGCTTGATAGAATGGAAAATCATTTACTGCTCACTTAGCATGAAGTGCGATCTCAGCTCCTGCACAACAACACATCATTCGCACTTCACACTCCATATTCTGAAATCTGGACCCTCCATATACTCTCGAAACAATTGAAATCTCCGAATTGTATCATGCCCCATTTATACAAAGTAAACCTTTCATGCTCAATGGTTCTTGTTGGGCCTGCTAACCTGCACCTTGGTTTATCCCAGAGTGTAGTGTTTGTTTGGCATCCCGATACCTGCCATTCCCACAATAATCTGCCCAAAAATTGTTTCTTCCTTGTTCATCTAATTACTCGCATAGGCCAAGGTACTGTATATATCGCTATGTCTTCTTTAGCAACACTTGTAGCTGCTGGATGCACTCCCTTTGCTTCCAGATAAGAGATGCAAATGCCATTTTTATAGCTGCTGGAGATGCAGCCAGTCTTAGCTGAATAGAGGGCCAGGATCCTAGCCAGAGGGAAGACTAGTAAAGTTCTCAATCTACTCCTGCACTCCATTCCCATGAGTCACATAAATCCAAGGTTGTGAGAATAGAGATTCTGAATTGGAGCGGAGGTTCTTCGGTAGGATCATAAATCGTATGATCGATGTAGAATCTAAGGTCCTATCTAATTATACCAAACCATGTATTTTGATGCTACTATATTTTTAAAATTATACATTTAAAACTTTTGTTTACAAAAATATAGTGCAAATGAAAGATCATTTGTTATTTATGTAAATTATAATGGACATGAAGAGATAAAAGAAACGATTAAAAAGGACATATACTTGTAATTATTTTTAATAAAACACTAGAATCAAGTAGGATTGTATAAAAATTTTGATTATGATCCTATAAAATTTTGGTAGAATTATATTAATATTAAAATATACTAAATTAATATTTTACCATAGAATCAGATCGGTCTAATGAATCTAGATCGTAAAATAATAGAATCGTAGATTAGAATCGAGATTTTGACAACCTTACATAAATCAATTATTGTAAAAAAAATATGCTCTTTATAGGTACTCGAAGGAAATTTAGTTGATGGAAGCTGGTTTACATTTGTACTTTCCCACCCGGATTTTACGCAGTATGCACCATTGGAGATTTGTGCTGTCAATGGCCTCAATACTACCTAGCAGTTGATTTGGTGGTGCTCATTTGGGCTTTTTTTTGTCTCTTATGGCTGAAAAGCACTTAGCTGGCTGAAAAAACACTGTAACTGATAGAGGCTTATTTAGCATAATTAAATTTAAAAAATTAAAAAAATATAAAAAATATGTTAGCCCATTACATATAATACAAACAAATACGGGAAAAAAAGAACCGGCAAAAAAGCTCAACAAAAAGCCAAAAGTTCAGAAAAAAATGAAATTTATGAATAGTGAAAAATAAGTCAAAAGCTAAAAATTGAAGCCAAAACGATCACAGCCCGTCGTACTTGTATCAAAAAAATTCCATTCCATGCATCTGTGGTGAAATATCCCAGTCTTCAGATTAGTAATTAATTTAAGTTGGGTACTTGGAGACTTCCATATTTTATTGAAGAACTGAGGGAGAAGAATGTAAGAAAAGTTCATGTTTCCAAGGAATAGCCTGTTTCAGCATCATATGATGCTCAGGCGAAGAGGTGCTCCATAAAGAGAGATATTTTACACGTTTATATTATAAAAGTTCATTTCTCTATTTCGCTTCTACTTACGTATCAGTGTCTTCATCCTTGCATATGATCTTGTGCATCACCATTACTACACTTTTAGTTAGCAATCTACCCCCAACTCTCGCCAAACTTGTGTAGCTTAGCCACTGCCTGCAGGCTTCAGACAAGCACCTCCATATCTTATTTTCATCTGCATATCACATATTTTTGAACCCTATCAGTAGTTGTGGAACTTTCAGAATCTTCAAATGAACCATATTACTTACATTGAAATGTTCATTCGTCTCGATGCCTCGCGTTCCCAGATCTATCTTGGCAACCATATTTTTGTGTGGATCATGGCCAAAGAATCAAGCATGTGCAGGCTAAATTTAAAACACTCAAGCATGAATAACATACGGTAGCATCCTCCATCAAAGTAGAAAAGTTAACATCACATTTTTTTTTCCTGAGAAGTTGCAGTTTTGAAACAGAGAGAAGAATGCAAATTACCTCCTCTTCACTTCTTTCACCTCTGGCTAGCAAGATGTTCTTCCCATTAGTTAGCCATCCCTACCTTGCAAAATTGAGATGTACAGGCCATTTTATAGACAGCATATTTAGCTAACTTTGATGATTTTGGTTGGCGGTCGGTCCGTTGGTGAGGTGTGACCGGTTTCTACTTGGCTATTACTTTTTTCAGAGATGTGTTTCTGAGTGCTTGACCTGAGCAATCAAATCGGCCATGGGGGTTGTTCGACCGCTTAACGGTAGTTAGACCGATTTTTGTCTGAAGGTATCGAGAGAGGGAGGTGCTTCAATACTTTTCTTAAAATGATTTGCACAACTTTTAAAACAAAACTGAATAGTGGATAGTGATTAGTGTCATTCTTGTTAGAGTGGAAAGCATTAAAGCACTACCCATTGAGAGATTTTGGATATTTATAGGAAATAGTCATAGATTGAGTTTTGAAGTTCTAGGTCATTGCATTCATGGTGTATGAAGCATATTTGGACTAATGTGGATTAAGTTGTGAAGAATTTGTGCCTGGAAATAATTTTTTGGTCTTTGATGTATAGGAAGCTTGAAGATAACTATAGTCAACGGTGTGGACTAGGACTAGCTCGAGGTCGAGAGTGCTCGGACTCTCGGATCACGACATTGCACTTTTGTTGCCGAATTTGTCGGTCGAAAATATCGGGCTTGTAGAGGTACTTAGACATTCTGATCTGGTCGGAATAACCGATTCCCCTAAGAGTGTCACTGATGGGGGTGGCGAATTTTCTTTCATCATGTCGATTTTACCGATTTCAACGAGTGTCGAGCCTAGAATGGAAGAGGATGATAATGAGGCGTCATGTTCCATAGCGCGGATGCATGCGTCCATATCGAGGTCAGTATAGTTTGCCAAGTCAAACTAGTTCTCCTCGACCCAAGTCCCTGCCATGATTGCATGAGCGATGACAATGGGAAATAGAGAAGGATGATGATTGTTGAATGAAGAAGAACATCTAGAATTTAGCGCCTTCTTTCCCATGGATGGCGCAAGCTATCGACGATTCAGTCGCTAATCTTACGAGATAATATAAGAAAATGGCTCAAATCCTTAGGAGAGAACATGGATGCTCTTTATTGCTATGAACCAGTTACATGGTGTCTTTAATCAAGTGTGAGACTAGCCCTAATTACACTGAATTAAATTAGGTATGAATTGTCTTCATTGTTCAGCCTTAAATACCAACGAAGAGACACCAACTATCCACTGGGGAAGACGCCTTATGGAACCATCGCGTTTGGTCGGGGAGGCCGCTGTTGTCAGTGAGAGAACACCTGATCATCAGTTGTTGTCGGTGGGAAACGAATGTGGGCAACAACTACATGTCAGTTGTTGTCAGAGACTCATAGCTGAAAGTGTCGTGCTATTTGAAGTTGATAAGGCATGTGTTCTATCCACCGCACAGAAGAAATATCCTGGAATCGGGTCCAGGTATTAGTTCATAGAATCTCTGAGCAGTCATCCAGTCGGGCAACACGCATAGTGTTTCTCTGAGCAGGGTACTCAGGGAGCAACCTCTGGAAGTTTATGACCACGAGGGGTCCCTTGACCTTAATTATATATTAAAGATGTATTTAGGGATTTATTTAATCCTCATCACATATACTGCAAGTGCAATTCCTAGCTTACTTTTAATCATTGAATGAGTAGTTGTGCTCTGATAATCCATCCGGTTTAACACTGCATCTTTGTTTGGCTGAATTAATCGCCTCTTACATGCTATTGTCAAGTGTTGTTGTTGATGATGGCGCCAGATTGTACCTCGATAATGTTTTTTTTTTCTGTTGTAAGTCTCTGGATCCCTGATCAAAATGGTTTCAGCTTCTGGCTTCCGGCTTTTTTTACTATTCATAAATTTCGTCTTTTTCTGAACTTTTGGCTTTTTGTTGACCTTTTTTACCGGTTCTTTTTTTCCGTATGTGTTTGTATTATACGTAATGGGCTAACATATTTTTAAATTTTTTAAAATTTAATTATGCTAAATAAGCCTCTGTCAGCTACAGTGTTTTTTTCAGCCAGCTACAGTGCTTTTCAACCATAAGCCACAAAAAAAAAAGCCCAGATGATCACCACTATAGAGAAGACATATCATTGTATCCGTTGCCACTAATAGTGGACGATTTGGAGTGGACAGTTCGTTCGTAATTTTTTTTACTTCTCACACTAAGAGGTTTTTTCCACATAAATCGTAATTTTAAATTGAATATGCTTGTTGCTTATTCCATTGCTTATCTGTTTGTTGAAACCATCCTCGGAGTTCACTACTAGAAGAAGATACGAATTGTGCACTGTTGTGCTAGTGAATTTGTGCACTGTATGTTGTGTCCATTTCAATGCTCGATGCCTCCTACGGTGAAAACAATTAATTCGGTCTTAGGCGATAGTCAGTCAAAGCTGAGCACCACAAGATAATTTCTCTGAATATACTTGTAAATTTGCTAGGCTGATTATGAGATGATTTCCACTTAGGCAGTTGGTCGCCGCAACCGCGCCATAGTTACTGGTCGTTCCGATGAGATTGAGGCCCAATGAGGCAGTGAGCTTTACTCCCTCACACTCTACTGCTCCGCACTGGTGCTTTTCAATTTCAGAATTCAGAGTAGAACATAACTAAACTGTGAAATACTAACCAACAGGGTGAAACTGCTCTCTGGTGAGCCGATCCCAGGTTGTTCATTGCACTCTTGTTTCTAGCTGAGATTGAAGATCAAAAGGTAATAGTATGGAACAAGAGGTACTTGTTCATTGCGACAAGTATAGGCTATGCTCCAACTAGTTTTAGCTTTCGGCTTTCGGCTGTGACTGTTGCCTGAATTTACACTATTGCAGTTGTTAGTTTTTTCTGAGTTATTTAATTTAAAAAATAAAAAATACCGTTATATTTTTACGGACAATACAAACAAATAAAAAAAAAGGAAAAGCAAAATAGCTGAAAAAGCTAAAAATAAAAAAGCTAAAATAAAAAGCTGATGCATTACAAATGACTTATAGAAATCGAAAATCGAAACCGTTTGGAGCGGCCCCATAAACACGCTGTCAATTGCTGTGTCAATGGCCGAGCAAGAAACAAAGCTGGTTACCACGTGGCCTTTTCGACAGTGCTAGATTCATGTGGATGAATGAACGAATGAATTAGTGCAGTTAATAGAGTGCAGATAGTAGATGGGGAACATTACTCCCCTTCTACCATGGCTAAGATCTTGATCCTTTCTTCCAATGAACACTGGCTGCATCCAGCGCCTATAAAATGGACCACATGTCTCTCTTACCTAGATTCATTCCGCGGGTGGAAAATTTTGTCGAAAGAAGAAGAAGAAGAAGAAGAAGAAGAAGCTGGTGTTGACACATTTAGCTATGTTACATGGCTAAAGTTTCGAGAGGGTGTCAGTATGGGAATGGTAGGTATCGAGAATTCGTGTTCCATCACGCTTGATTGGTGAACCCTAGCTGCGGTCGGTCTCCGTTCTCCGCTCCGACGTATTGGACGATTGCGTTAAGGAGTGCGCGAATCTGTGTGCAAGGCCCCATCTTTAAGGGCCACTTTGGCGAGGGTGATGGTACTGCTTGGAGCATTTTTCTTCCAGCTAGGTGATGCTCCAAAAAACTTATAAACTCATGTTTCTGGTTTTCTATACTAATAGCTGCTGAAAATGTATTGTAGATTTGTAGTTATTATTAGTTTTTTCTACGTAATTAAATTTGAAAATTTTTTATATCGTAATAGACAATGCAAATAAATAAGGGAGAAAAAAAGAAATAGCAAAAAGTAAAATAATACCCAAAAAGACGAAGTTAAGAAGGTAGAAATTAGAAACCATAAGCAAATGCCCGTTAGAGTAGGGCCTAATTAAACAGAACAAGTGACATGAGGTGGGTCTTTTTTACCTGTTGCATACTTCTGGGAGGGCGCTTGCCCAAAACATATATTTTCAGCTTATGCATGTTTTTGTGAAGTGGTATACCATTCCCATCTGACGAAAAGGACTCGTACCGCATACAAAAAAAAAAAAAGAGAGAGGAGAGGAAGGTCTGAACCCCGTTACCCCAATGAATCTCGACCGAGTGGAAGAGACTGAACATAGCCTTTTCCTCCCCATGCCAACATGTAATCGGAGCAGATACAGACAGATATCGTTTATTTTGTATTCTATTCTATATTTTTCTCGGAGTTGGAGTTAGACATAGATAATGCCGCATACCTATTCCTCCATTCCGTATCCGTTCCATAATCTTTCGGACGGTCAGTCGGACGGAAATTATCCGCTTCTTTGCACAGGACATTAGACATTATGGTATAATCAGAGCGAATATGGAGAGACTAATTACTGAGATGTTAAAGGAAGAACACTCAGTACTCCCGCCTGTTTAGATGTGACAATCTGTCTATATGTTATCTTGTTCCTAGGTGAATTCACAACAGACTTTCTCATATCACTTGACATACGGATATATACGGACGGATATCACTTATCCTGTGTTCTATTCCATATTTTTTCCTTGGAGTCGGAGTCGGACATGTATAGTGTCGGATATCCATCTACCCCTTCCGTATTCGTTTTGCAAGTCTTTGGTCGGTCGGACAGACGAAAATTATCCACTCCTTATGCACCCCTACTGGACCGACTTCTCAGGTTGACGGGTTGGATCTGGCTAAAGACAAGACATGGTGCAGTGACGTGCTTGCTGGCCGGGCTTCTTAGGTTTGCAGTTGGATCCAGTTGGGAGACAAGATATGGAGCTAGTTGCAAGGCATTGTTGAAGTATATGGTGTTATGTGCAAATAATGTCTAAACCTAGTGTTTCGTGCAAAGTGCAATTTACTCTAAAGAAACTACATAGAAACCTTTTATGGGAAATAGCTAATGACTTTTGTGAAGAGCCGAAGTAATGGAATAGCAAAATAGATTAGGCAGAGAAGTGTCTTGACTATGAATTGAGAGGCCTCACCATCCAATCTGTGCCGTCTCTTCTTCAAACATGCCTGTGCATCAATCTTTGTAAGCAGATGTTGCACTGCTCTTTGTCAACTCCAACGAGATATGATCAAACCAGTGTCTTACTGGGTCGGATTCGGAGGCCAGAGCTTGTGCCGGTGCGGAGCTCGAAAACGATGGTGAGGGCGGGGTAGAGCTCATAGGGTGTGTGTGGTGGTGGAGGGAGGCCTTGTCGTTCACGAGGCGATTGAGGTCATTGATGGTGGAGGCTGCAACGGCGAGGGAGGTTGGGGAGTCATCAAGGGAGAGAGGCAACTTGTTGTGTATGACATTAAAAACATAAACTTTTTATTATTTAAACCTTTTAATTTATTTGCATGAATGACCTCTCACTTAGCTTACTTTTTAACCTGAACATTTTGGCCAAACCAACACTCGTAGCTTGGCCAAATAACATGGCTACATCAATCATCGTGGTGTGGCCAATTCTTGTCATGCCAACATTTCTGGCGTGATAGTGTTGTTTGGCTATGCTAGGGATAGTGGCATGGCCAAAAGGGCCCTGGTGTGGCCAAAAGGGCCCTTTTGTGGCTATACTTATCCTGTGGTGTGCCTAAGGGGTGCAATCAGAGCGGATATGGATGGATATTGCTCATCCTGTATTCTATTTCATATTTTTTTCTCAGAGTCAGAGTCGGACATAGATAATGTCGGATACCCATTTTCCATTCTATATTCGTTTCATAAACTTTCGGACGGTTAGTTGGATAGAAATTATCTGCTTCTTTTTCACCCCTACACATGACATTGGATAGTATGATACAATCAAAGCGAAGACAAAGAGACTAATCACTGAGATGTCAAAGGAAGAGCACTCAATATTTCTCACCTATTTAGATGTGGCAATTCGCCTATATGTTATCTTGTTAAGTGAAGTCACAACAAACTTCCTTGTATCACTTGACATATGGAAATATACGGATGGATATCACACATCCCATATCATATTCCATTTTTTTTCCTCGAAATCGGATACGGATAGTACCGGATACCCATTTACCCCTTCTGTATTTGCTCTGTAAGCCTTTGGTCGGTTGGTCGATGGAAATTATCCGCTCCATTTGTACCCCTAGGCGTGGCAGTGTTATTTGCCACATCACGGATATTGGCATGGCCAAAAAGCCAGATTTAGAAATAAGTTAGACAAGAAGTTATTAATAAAAATAAATTAAATAAAGGTTAAAGTAACTATATATTTTGTCCCTCAACTCTTGCTCTAGTTTAATCTCCATCCCTCAACCGCAAAACTGGGTATAATTCACCTTAAACTATCAAAACCTTGCAATTCACATCCCTAGGATTGAAACAACCTGGTCTTGATTTCTTTGACCTTGTGGCATCTAATTGGGATTTTGTTGGTTGACGTGGCTTCCACATGGCACTAAACGTGTAAGCCCTTCTACATGTCAGCCCTCTCCCTTATCTCTCTCTCTCCTCGCTTCCTCCGCTTCCCTTCTCTGCTCTCCAACCTCCGGCATCTTGGTGGTCTCCTTACTCCACTTCTCGCCCACCTCCAGCATCCCCTGGTGCTCTCCTCCCCAACTTCTCTCCCACCTCTAGCCACTGACGAGGCTAGACCGGCTCATTGATGCAACACTGTCGTCTTGAAATCATCACATTTCTTCTTCGCAATCGTTCACCATCCCAAGCGCCATCTGCTCTACCGCGCCGCTCAATCACCGCCTCAGGAGCTCAATCGCTTGTTGCTACTTGCCTGTGCCTAGATCTAGAGAAGATAGCCAGAGCAGAGCAGAGCCAGGGCAGGAACAAGCAGCAGCACCTTCTAGCGGTGGTAGCACACGGACACACTTCTTCACCAGGTTGTAGGGAAAAGTAGCCACGAAGGACCACGTACGTGTTTTGTCTCAGGTAGAGGAAGGATTGGGGCAGTTGCGAGCTTATATTTGGGTGGAAGCCATGGGCTATGTTACACGGACACGGACATGGGGATTCACCATTTTCCTAAAAACACCGACATGTGGGACACGGCTATATATATATGGCATATGTATATAGAATTATAGATACAAGATAATGAAGTATTAGTGTAAATTGCAAGTGTAAGCTTATCAACTATCTTTTTCAAACTTTTCTTTAAGTTCTTCTCAAAATTTGACATGAAAATGATCGTGTTCTTTGTATTGTTATTTAGCATAGTGTGGCATTGATCTTTTGTAGGGTGTTCTAGACGGTAAAGCTCTCACTGTCTCACATATCGATGTTCGTTGTTCAATATCATTTTGGTGGTTGTATGTTGAGAAGTTCTACATCAGGATCAAATCATCAACTATTGACTTATCAATGCAAATTGAATCCAGAACAGAACACTAAGTAAATAGCATTGACAAACCTCATAGTACCCCAACTTGTGAGAAATTTTACTCTACATCATAACTAGACAAGAACTCCTACATGCGAAATTGAAATACGAATTAGAACACAAGCAGGATCGGTTTAAGTGCTATTTGAAAGTAATGACACCATTCTTTCTCCAACCTCTAGTCCCAGGCTGTGGCAGTGCACGCCTTGCGTGTGAATCGACCGCGCCGTCTAGAGGGTGGAGGTTGTCCGGAGGATGGAGGCGGTGGTGGAGTTTCTGGGCCAGGATGTGGGAAGTGGGGACTAGGGAGCCTACCACCTAGAGGAGAGAGGAGGTTGACAGTTGCCTGTTGGGATCTGGGGGAGGGGGGGGGGGGGGGAGCATACCACCTGGAGAAGAGAGGAGGCGGAGGAGAGAAAGGAGGCGAGGAGCTGGCCGCCGCCTAGAAGAGAGAGCAGGCGAAGAGGAGGAGATGGTTTTGGCCACCGACCGTCGAAATTGGGGAGCCAGGCACCACCTAGAAGAGAGAGCAGGCGAGGAGGAGATGGATTTGGCCGTCGAGATCAGGGAACCGGCCACCACCTGGAAGAGAGAGCAGGCGAAGAGGAGGAGATGGTTTTGGCCACCGACCGTCGAAATTGGGGAGCCAGGCACCACCTAGAAGAGAGAGCAGGCGAGGAGGAGATGGATTTGGCCGTCGAGATCAGGGAACCGGCCACCACCTGGAAGAGAGAGCATGCGAGGAGGGGCAAAAGTGAGGGGTGGGGGCAAAAGGGTGATGGGATTAGGTCATTAGGGTGAATACTAATGGACTCAACCAAATGGACTGGGTTTTACATGAGCTGTGTCATCTAAACGGACCAATATTTTTATATTTTCACCAATATTAATTACATGTACGGAGTTGAAACATATACTTCTCTCCATTTCAGAGTGTACTCTTCTTCACTGACAAGAGGAATGCATATCCAAACAAAGTGCACAGAATATCATTAAAAAGTGGCTTTATCATTACTAAATATCAACAGTACTCTTCTCAAGCAACATCAGTATGTTGCTGCAGTGTGTTGGCGTTGGCATGCGCATGTCGAGTGTCAGCAGCAGGTGCGCAATTGCCCATGCACCTATCCGATCAGAAAAGCTCAGTCCATCAATAGAAGAAATTGGCAAATTAGCAACTCTCAGTTCAATGATAGAGCAACTCTCAATTTTCTGGTACATGGACATGCTTCATTTGTAGAACACATTTAGAAGAGTTGTCTCTTGCCTACTGTCAAAGTTTTGATTTTACCATCTGGGTTTCAGGTTAGACTGTATCATTGTAGTTCTTGATTATAAGCTGCGGCATTGCTTATAGGAAAATACAAATATTGAACATTAATTCTTTATATAAAACATGTCACCACGGTTCCTCTATTGTCTTTAATATACATATCTAACACATTACTTGATGAACCGCGAAATAGGTCCAATTAGTAGTCTCTCTGAACTGTAGAGTTTATTCAATCCCTTCATGCAAAGATCTTGCGCTACAGCACTACAAATATCATGTTTTTGCATCACAGTAATTGGTCGCTCAAGATTTTCGGTAGTCTTGATTGCAAGTATTACAGGTATGGTTTTTCTGCACAGATATTATCTCCCCATCTTTCTCTCTCCTCGTTAAGACTCATTTAAACTTGCTCAGTTAAACTATTCACTGCCAAAATGAAGAGAAGTTGTTAGGTTAATACAAGGTATTCAAATGTCACAATTTGGAAGAAGTGCACCTTGAGATTGTTTGCAAATCATTATTCGGCCGCATTTGATTCCATCGCATGAAGTATATTATGAGCATGTGTAAAGTCCAACTTGAGTAGTTAAGCGTGTCCCTCCCCCTTAAGTCTGGCGTGTCCCCCAGTGGCGGACCCAAGATTTTTAGGATATGTGTTCGGACTTTAGAGCTAAGTTGCTCGGATATATCACCGATACGTCGATACTGCGACATACCATTTCTCTCAAAATACCGATATAACGATACATGCATATAGATATAATAAAAATACATAAAATATAGAAATTCATGATTTCTTATGAGAAAATGGGCGACATAAGGCAGGCATAATAATATGAATTAAACAACAAATTATAGAGATTAATGACAATTGCATACCTTATTGATCTTAACATATTTTGCTTTTTCCCCATTAGCGAGAACCATCCATCTAAGAGCAAGCTGTATGTTTCTTCCATGGAGCAAAATATAGCAAAAATTAGCATGCAAACATATGTAACAAGGATCCAACTAACTGTTCATTGCCTAAGACAAAAATTATATTTTTATAGATCATCTATTAGAAAGAATGAAGAAAGCAGATGGTAGACTTCAGAAAGAACTGGAGCTGGAATAGAGCAGAGTAAAGAGGAGCGGAGTAAAAAAGAAAATAAGTGAAGTAGGGCGGAGCATATCCAGATCTAGAGAGAGAACGATAACGGTGCCGCGCTCCCTCCCGGCCGCCGCGCTGCTTGCTTCCCGCTATCTGCTCCCTACCTCCCTACTCGTCGTACCACCGCCCGCTTGCCCACGATGCCTCTCCGCTCTTCATGCTACTGCACGCTCGCCTTGTGCTCCACGTTGCCTCACGCATGATTACCCTCGCTCGCCTCTACAGCCCGCGTCCATCGGTCGCCGCTCACCTTCGCAGCCTGCGCCTTTGCCCGCTCACCACTCGAAGGCTAGAGCCGCCTCCCACACAAACAACCACAAGATGAGAGAGAGAGAATTGAGGTTAGAGTTTTATATGTATTTTTACCTCTTTGGGCCTGTATGAGGAACGTTGAGGTTAGAAGAAAAAATGTGTTACATGAGCCGCGCGCAAGATACAGGAAGTGCAGGTTGAATTCATTTGCAGGCACAAATATATAGTTTGAACCCAACTAACAATATATACATATAATATGTCTATTATATATCTGATATTTTCTAAAAACGGACAGCCATGACCCTATGCAGGTCCCCCCTTGGTGTCCCCTCCTCCTTGAGTCTGGCTCCACTAGATACCATTTCATGGGAAGTAATAAGGATGTGTCATTGGCATCTCGATAACCCCCATGCCCATGCGAAACAAAACTTTCTAGCCAACATTCTCTGCCATAGATTTAGGGTATAGCAATCTAAACATACAATAGAAAATGTTGAAAGATATAAAATAGTACTGTGTTTGAAACATGAATGCATTTTGAGCAAAATGGCTTACATTTGAGAAATAGGGACACACATTGCCTTCTTGCTGATCCTGATCCTTCACTTGACTAAGACCTTGACTCTTCTTCACAACACTTCCCACTCCCACGAGATGTTGGCGGTGGATTTGAGGGATCTTGGATGCAGGACCACAACTTGACCAGGGTTAGATATTTATACACTCCAATGACAATTTTCTTGTACGGCTTTCTTCTGCTATCTTTGTCTCATTCTTGCATCTCATATTCTCATATATATACGCAACAAGCCATTCTTCCTTCAAAACAAAACGGATAAAAAAAAGAAGTAAGTTCCTTACAGTCATACAGCCAAATAAAGACCGTTAAGATTCCTTACACAGGTTAAATTCAACATATTAAAACAGAAAACTAAAAATAGGAAGAAAAAGATAAGACAAGAAGGTGATAGGATTATTATCCCCCAAGCCATGAATGCTAGTTCTTCTTCCGTTATGTGAGACCATAGCATTTGTAAAATGCCATATACTTAATAGCACATGAAATTTAACTCTTTCTATCAAACAATACAAAATATCCATCTGTATCAGCGCATCATGAATCTGCTTAATGGTCGTTTGAAAGAAGAATCATGAAGAACTTCGGAAGTAGCACAAATGCATAATATGCGCAAAGCACATAACTCAAGCATAATACCTTGGGAATACTCTTGTTGCAATTCCTAGTCTCCAATTTGGACAGATTTTGTCTCCCAGCCTGCCAGAGGAAATTTTATGGCAGCAGGACTAATGAAAACCCACCAGCTAGGACAATTTCACACTGCTCAGAGAGATTCAAAGTAGCTCTGACCAAAGAGCACCATAAGAAATTGCCCATCGTAAGGTCCTTACGAAGGCATCACCCATATATCCTCCTTTAAAGAATCAAGAGTCTGCAATACATGAAACAATTCAGGGTGAGACTGGTCAGCCATTAGAAAGACATGGACTCCATCACGCAATTCAATCCAACTACATCCAGGTTCTTTCTTCACGCACTCTCTGTTCATGTTATCCCTGATCATCCAGGTCTCATGCCAATCACTCTCCAATGCATGTATACTTGATAATGCAACCCAGTTGCTATGGTTCTCCGGATCAAGCTGGAGCAGACGGGACGCTGCAAGTTGACCCAACTTAGCATTCCCATAGATTCGACATGAATTGAGTAGAGCACTCCAAGCAGCAACACTCAATTCAAATGGCATATTCTCAATAAATTCAAGAGCTTCTTCTAGGTTACCACTCCTGCATAGGAGATCCGCCATGCATCCGTAGTGCTCAGGCTGCACCTTAACTAAGCTTTGACCATCAAACATTAACTTGAAGTAGTGCCAACCTTCTCTGACAAGTCCGCCATGGCTACATGCTGACAACACCGCAAGATATGCTACTCCATCTTGTTTTATGCCCAACTCTGCCATCCTATCAAACATGCAAACAGCATCCTGCACACGGCCAAACTTGCCATAAGCTGATACCATTGTAGTCCATAGAACAGCATCCCGTGACGGTGCCCCCTTGAAGACAAACTCTGCTGAATCGATACACCCGCACTTTGCATACATATCAACCAAAGAATTCCTGACAACCACATCTGCCTCAAATCCACCGCCAACAACCTGTGCATGCACCTGCATCCCCTGCTTCAGCAACGCCAGCTCCCCACATGCATCCACAATTATGGCATACGAGAAGCCATCCACACCAACTCCGCAAGAAAACATTGACATGAACAATCCCAGAGCCTCCTCAGGCAGCCCACTACCGAGGCACCCAGACATCATTGAGTTCCATGCAACAATGTCCCTAACCAGCATCATCCTAAACACTCTCCTTGCATAGTCGACATTCGCGCATCTCGCGTACATGTCAAGAACCCCGTTCTCCACAACCGCATCAACCTGGCCATGCAAACTCATCTTGACTACCCTGGCATGGATTTCCTTCCCGATAGTAAGGGTGCCCTGGCCAATGCCCGCGCACGCGAGCAACCCACCGGACAGGGAGTACCCATTGGGCACAACACCGGAGGCCACCATGCGCCGGAGCAGGGCGAGAGAGTCTCCGTACAGGCCCTGGTGGGCGTGGCCGGTGACGAGGGACGTCCAGGAGACCACGTCCCGGTAGGGCATTTCGTCGAACAGGTCCCGGGCGTAGCCCGGGAGCCCGCTCCGGAGCGCGAGGTGGGCGAGGGAGGTGGAGAGGATGGCGGAAGCCGAGAGGCCGAGCTTGAGGAGGACGGCGTGGAGGGGCCTGACGTGGGGCGCAGAGCGGCGCGCGCTGGCGGATTTCAGGGCGCCGGCGAGGGAGGTGGCGTCCCACTCCCACGCTGGGCTCTGCCACGAGGAACACGAACTAGGCATGCTGCCGTCAACGACGAGCCAGCCGCGTGAGGGAAGAAGCTCAGAGCTTCTTCCCCGGCTCAGGGGGAGAGGGTGGCGCCGGCGGCGCCAGTGATCTCGACGGCGGGGAAGTCGTGGATGCGGCGCACTCAAACCCGCCGATGAGATGTCCGCGCAGCGGTTGCCGCCAGGTTCAAATGAGTTCAAAGAACTTCTTAAAAAAGCGAGTTAAAAAAAAGACCGAGAACATGGACCAAGAACCGGCCGGAATTTCTTGCCAAAGTTAAGGCCAATTTATTATACACGCCGTTTTTTATATAAAAACGGGGAAAATCCTTATATTTAAAAATAATGAGGCAAATTCTTATATAAAAAAACATGGTAAGTTGGTTACCGTGGAAGCTAGTGTTGAATTTGGAGCTGCTTTGCTTGTTGCTCTTATCTTGAATCTGCATCCTACCTATGTGTACATGATAGGGTTGCTAATGGGCTGGATTAAATTGTAAATGGATTAGATTAAATTTGAGCCTTTCTTTATTAGGCCAGATTTGGGTTGGATTGGACCAGACCTTAGGCCTCATATTTTTATACTAATTATAAAAAGTAGATGAGAACTGATCCTAATTAAACAACTAAGAAAGTAGTGGTGCTTGGTCCAAGCTAAGGCCTATATATGTTTTTGGGCCTGGATCAGGCTTAGGCTTGCATAATTTGAGTCAAGCTTGGACTATATCCTTTTCAATTTTATTTAAATTTTGGATTGGATTTGTTGCAATGAGATATGTATTCCGAAAGAGGCCCAAGGCTAATACAAATGTACATGTGAGATATGCAAATAGCCCACTACACTTTAGACTATTTACAAGACTAACACCCCCTCAAACTCATGGTGGATCAACAACACTGAGTTTGGAAAGACAAGTTATGCTGAGCTCTAGTCTGTGCTTTGGTGAAGAAATCTGCTAACTGAAACTCTGATGGTACATATTGAAGAGCAATAACTTAGTCTTGCACCTACGATTGCATGTATGAAGCATCCACCCCAATATGCTTGATGAGCTTATGCTTCATGGGATCTCAAGCAATGGTGATCGCGCCAATACTGTATGAAAAGAGAGGAGTCGGTGTAATAGTGGAAACACCGAAATCCTCAAGAAACCACCGAAGAAAGGTGATCTCAGCTGTCAACGATGCCATGGCTTTCAACTTAGCCTTAGCACTCGAACGGGAAATGACAGTCTGCTTCTTGGTTTTCCAGGCAATCAAGGAGGAACCAAGGAAAACACAATAGGCAGAAAGAGACCGGCGATCAGAGGGATCGCTAGCCTAGGTCACATCAGAGTACGCCTAAAGTTGCAAAGAACTAGAGCAAGGAAAGAAAAGATGACGAGTGATAGTCCCGCGAAAATGTTGCAGAACATGAAGAAGATGACTGTAGTAGAGCTGAGTAGGAGCAAAGACGAACCGACTCAGGAGGTGAATTGGGTGAGAGATGTCAGAGCAATTGATGCCAAGGTAGACAAGGCTCCCAACAATATGGCGGTAGCGAGTGGGATCCTCAAGAGGCTTACCATCGGTAGGCCGAAGGTGAGCACCAAGCTCCATAGGAGCATCCATCACATACTGATCAGTGAGACAAGCACGAGTAAGGATATCTTGAATGTAATGCTGCTGGGAGAGATAGTAGCCTTCGGGCATAGAAATGATCTCAATCCCAAGAAAATAATGAAGAGGACCCAAATCAGACATCAAGAACAACTCATGGAGACGCTTCTTCACAAAGGCAATGTATTGAGAGTCATCACCAATAATGATCATATCATCGACATATAGAAGGAGAAGCGTCCGACCCCGAGGAGATGTGTGAACAAAGAGGGTAGGGTCATGATCACTGGTGGAGAAGCCAGCTGCAATGACAACAGAGGAGAATCGGGCGAACCAAGCACGAGGGGCTTGTTTTAACCCATAGAGAGAGCGACGAAGGCGACAGACCATACCATCAGGGATAGAATACCCAGGGAGCGGTTGCATGTAGACCTCCTCACGCAGCTCACCATTGAGACAGACATTCTTGACGTCCAACTAAGAGATGGGCC
Source organism: Dendrocalamus sinicus (assembly GCA_036346575.1). Taxonomy (NCBI): domain Eukaryota; kingdom Viridiplantae; phylum Streptophyta; class Magnoliopsida; order Poales; family Poaceae; genus Dendrocalamus; species Dendrocalamus sinicus. Next base: position 3,204,907 of record CM070653.1, on the reverse strand, counting down.
ACTGTCGAACAGAGACCACAGCAAGAAGAGTGCGAACGGTGGTCATGTGAGCGATAAGAGCAAAGGTCTCATCATAGTCACGGCCATATTCCTGCTGAAAACTATGCGCCACCAGATGAGCCTTGTAGCCCTCAAGGGAACCATCCGAGCAGGTCTTGATCTTGTACACCCACTTACACGTGATGGGAGTGACACGCGCAGGTAGGGGTACAAGATCCCAAGTGCCATTACTCTCCAAAACAGCAATCTTCTTAGACATCGCGAGCTGCCACTCAGGGTGAGCAACAGCCTCACGGTAGGTCATAGGCTCAGAAGAAGCAGCGGCTGTGAAGCCGTAGCACTTAGGCGGCCTGACAGTGTGACGATCATGAAGATTATATCTAGGAGAAGAAGGTGGAGCGGGACCTAGCAAGGATAGAGAAGAAGAGTTGGGAACAAGGCCCAGTAAGGACAGATGCTCAACTGGAGAAGGGGTAGGCCGAGGATGACGAGAATAGTGTAGAGGAAAGGATGGAATCCCAACAAAAGAGTGGGAAGGAAATTCCGACGGAGGTAGAAGAGGTGTAGCCAGAGGAGAGGAAGATGAAGAGGGTGGAGGATGAAGCGAAACGGTAGCGGAAGACAAAGAGTCAGGAAAAGTAAAAAAGGAGAGCGACTCAACAAGAGAATTAGACTGGACTGTGGGGGAATGAGCATAGTAAGGTTAAGACTCATCGAAAGTGTCATCCCGAGATATCCTCACCCTGCGAGCAACAGGGTCGTAAGCAGCGATAACCCTTATGCTCAAGACTGTAGCCAAGGAAAACACACTTAACTGACTGAGCAGTCAGCTTGGTGTCCTCACGAGGTAGAAGAAGAACGAAACAACCACAACCAAAATAGCGAAGGTGACTGTACTATGGGGCTCAACCATACAGACGCTCGATAGGAGTAGAACCCCAAAGGGCAGTAGAAGGTTGCATGTTGATGAGAAAAATAGCAGTGGAAACAGCCTCAGCCCAGAAGTGAGGGGAATAGAAGAGGCAAGCATGAGAGCATGGGCGGTCTCAAGTAAGTGACAATGCTTACGCTCAGAGATACCATTCTGAGCGTGAGCACCTGGATAAGAATACTGGGGAAGAGAATCCTGCTCAGCAAGAAAACAACGCAAAGTAGTAGAAAGATACTTACTATTAGAGTTAGCATGAAACACACGAATGAAAAATTGAACTAAGTGCGAACCATGGTAGCAATCATCTGGTAAATAGAGAGAACATGACTGCGAGAGGACATGAAGTAGATCCAAGTATAACAAGAATAATCATCAATAAATATCACATAATATCGATGACCTCCTTTCAAAATGAAGGAAGTCTGGGCCCAAACATCAGAGTGTACAAGATCAAAAGGACGCGTAGAAATAGAATCACTAGAGGGATAGGCACTACTACAAAAGAGGTTATACTGGATGACTACATCACAGACGGTTCATAGGGAACCGTCTGTGCTTAAACTATCACAGAACCATCTATGATATTTTTACAGATAGTTATTAATACGAATCGTCTATTATAATTGAGACATCACAGATGGTTCATGCTAATAACCGTCTGTGGAAGTTGCGAACATCACAGACGGTTCGTATAAAAAACTATCTATGATATTGCAGACATAATAGATGGTTCTTATAACAAACCATCTGTGATATTTTGGACATCACAGATGGTTTGTGTGAAAAACCGTCTGTGAATTATCATAGACGATTATTAATATGAACTGTCTGTGATAGTGTCGTATCACAGACGGTTTATGGTTGGAACCATTTGGGATAATCTGCGCAATTAAATAGTAGGCGTGTGTGGTCTCGACACAGATCTGTCTTCATTGCGCTGCATCGGTGGAGCGAGGCGGGCGGCTTTGGGGAGTTTGGTGAAAACATATCACTTATAGATATATACATCTTCTTGGTGATCAGATGTTAGTACTCAATTGCTTCTAATAACTTATATACCTTGTAATAGAAAGAGATGATAGCTAGGTTCTTGTTTAGATCTAGCTAGCTAGCTAGGTTTAAAAGATAATAGTACTTTGCTCCCATACAATCCATACGATGTAAAAATGTGTCCTCAGATACAAACCCAAGAGCACCATGACTGACTAGAGACGATAGACGTGATCCACAAATATGATCGAGACAATGATGCCACTGAGCGAAGGAGGTAGTGGAGGACGCGGCAAGGACAGCAAAAGGTAGATGAAGCCAGTTGAGCTCCCAAAGATATTGCGAATCACGGCACCGAGTGCTAGTACCAAGCAGAGTCCCCGTGCGGCGGTCCTGAACAGAACAAGAGTCAGACTCAAGAACAACATGACAGTTATGATCCGTAATTTGACTAGCTGACACAAGCTGCATAGTAAGCTGAGGAACATGAAAGGCTACAGGAACAAGAAAAGAGGAAGTGGACAGGGTGCCTCGACCTACCACAGGAAGAGAGGTACCATCTGCCATCTGAACAGTGGAAGAGAAAACTATGGGATACAACGGGGTGAGGTGGGTAGAATCTGGTGTCATGTGAAAAGAAGCACCAGAGTCCAAGATCCACAGAGATAGGAGACCTGATGAAGGAGGAGGCAGAGGCATGGAAGACTGCTGAGAAGCAAGAGCCAGATGAGCCGACCCAAGGAGTCTAAGTACAAGCCAACACCAAGGCGCTGGAGGAGTGAGAGGAGCTGCTCTGCAGTATCATCAGAGGAGCTCTAGCGAGAGATATAAGCTGCTAAGTGGGAGGAACCGCTGGAGCCCTTTGGGGGACGTCCACCCCGACGACCCTGGTCCCTCCTCCGCTTGTAGCAATCCTAATACCTGTGGCTATCATGCTAGTAGTAGGTGCAGTGAAGACCCATAGTAGAAGCACCAACCATTGGTGCGCTGCAGGCTGAAGGAGAGATCACGATCAGTGCTAAAGGAGCAGATCACGGCCGGTGCTGAAGGAGCAAGCGAGGTGGTAGGAGCTGAAGCAAACAAGATAGCCTGCATCTGAGTTGCACCACGGTGATGGGTCTCCTCAGCATGCACATCCGTGAGAGCCTCCACTAAGATCGGACATGGGTGGTGAGTCAGGAGTTGAGCCCGCACAGTCTCAAACTCAGGTCGAAGACATGTCAGGAAGTCATAGAGATAGTGGGTCTCCTGGTGAGCGTGAAGCTGCACACAGCAGGGACATGCCTGGCAAACATCTGGCCCTAGAGAGTCAAGTTGATGCCAGACCTCAGACATCTGCTGGTAGAAGTCAACGACGATGGCATCAAGCTACTGAAGGGAATGTGCCCGGTGCACAACTGAGAGATACATAGCATCACTCATCGGCTGGTAGTGAGCTTGGAGGCGCTCCCACATAAGCTGTGTCATCAGCAGTTCCGCCACATCCATGGAGATAGACACTGTCATGCTACCCACAAGGATGGCGGTGGCTCAAGCCTCGGCATCCTGCCATTGCTCGTAGGCATGCAACTCAGATTGGTAAAACTCCAGAGCCTCCTCTAGTGCAGCATTGGCCTCGTCCTGAGCTGCCTGGTCTGCATTAGCAGGGAGAGTGGGCTGGATAGGCGGTGTAGGTTGAGGCAGGCCAGTGAGATGACCCCAAAGTCGCTGACTATTGAGGTGAATTCTCAAGTGAACTACCCACTCCCAGAAGTTTGTCTCTTTGAAACGGACAGTGGGGAGCGGGATGACGAAGGAGCCGCCGCTGGTAGCCATCTGGAGTAGATCGGGCCAAGAAAATAGAGCTGGAACACCTAGAAATGGCTTGTGTGGTCGAGGATGGCCAAGTGACGTTGACCAACCGGCGGCGGCAGCCAAAGACTGGTCATGCACGGGCTGTGGCGCGCTGGGCAGATGTGCGGGCAGGCGCGCGTGTGGAGACAGGTTGATGGCGGACGCGCAGGCGGGGGCGGACACTGGCGATGGTGGCCGGTTTTGACCGGATCTGGCAGCATTTGAGGTGACGACGGCCGGATCTGAGGTTGCTTGGGAGAGGCGGCAATGGCTGGGTGCCCCGCGCGAAACGAGAACAGGAGGGAAGGTGGTCGGGGCGACGATCGAAGCCCTAGCCCAACCTGAGCTCTGATATCATGTTGCAATGAGACTTGTATTCCCAAAGAGGCCTAAGGTCAATACAAATGTACAAGTGAGATATGCAAATAGCCCCCTGCACTCTAGACTATTTACAAAACTAACAAGATTTAGACTAGATTTCGATCTATTAGCGGCCCTAATACATGACAAGAGCTTCGCCCCAATTCAGTCCAAAGACCAGCTAAGCTATCCATCTACGTTCTCCACCACGGCTTATCCCTATTTAGCATGGTGTCTATCTACTTTATTTTTGCAAACTTCTATGGAACAACTGTTGCCTACATATCCTCATCGGACAATAATTTTCATACAGATGCATGATCACTGGGATGGAAATTTCCTCAATGTTGACAACTTAAGGTCTTATTTATTTCGGCTTTGACTTCTAACTTTCGATTGCCAGAAGCTAGAAAAAACATGTTGGTTTCTTAATTTAGGTTTTTTTTTGCTTTTGCGTTTTTTGCCTTTTATTTTTTCCTCTTTTTCTTTGCATTGTTTGTAGAGATATAGCGGTGTTTTCTTTTTTTCTTTATTTTACTTTAATTGAATGACTCATAAAAAGTTAATAGTCATTACAGTGTAATTTCAATTAAAAGCTAACAGTCAAAAGATAGAAACCGCTAAAAAACCGGATTGAACAGGGTAGAGGTAAAAATACACATTTTTACCTTTGAATAAATTGATTATTGTTATGCTCACATCTTCGAATGAATAATGACAAGTTATTCTCAATGGTTTTCTTGCATCAAAACTCATTTTTCAATTAAGCTCTTCAAGTTGTATTTTTTTTCAAGCTTCTATTGTTATTTTCAATGTTTATAATGTTTCCAAAAATCTAAATAGTCTGCACAATACATAAATATATTTTTAAATATCTAAGTTATACTATTTGATGTTATAAACTTTGAAAGAATATATGTTATCAAGATTAACTATCGCATGCTATGGTTCTAACCTTCTCTTCTAAGGGCCGGGAGGATCTTTAGTAAATCGAATTGAACTCATGCCGCATTGCTGCACCTGGGAAATTAATTTACTTGGTAAATTATTATGTTTGGAGCTACTTCAACTGGTGTTGGGCATTCCGCTCCGTGTGCAAGCTACCAGGTCCAAATTACATCTTCCTTCTTTTGTGAGGAAACTGAAGAGGGAAATGAAGTTTTTCATGGATAGGATACAACATCCATCCATGGCATACGTAGCTAGGCGAGCTTGTGCAAGGAGTTTTTGGGAGCAATGGCGTTAATTGATTACCTTGTGTGAGTTGCTCAGCAGCGTTAGCGATTGCAACATGCACTGTCTCGTTAGCAGCAAGGATGTGTCCGTCTTGATCAAAAGCTGCGGCGCGGAATTAGACAAGATTTGTCCATCGCATCCGTGGAGCATTTCGTAGAAGGTTGGTCGGGCTGCGAGTGCCATTCTCCAAGAGATACGCTAGCGTTGATCTTCAGACGGCAATTGAATGTCCCGGTACCTCCCATATGCCTATCCGCTCTTACGAAAATGCACATTAACCATCGTTGAGCTAGACTGAGAAACACTTTACAGAGAGGGAGGAGGAAGAAGAAGACCACAACGACATGCATTGCCATGTTTTGGCTGTTGGAAATAGTCTTTCTTCACGGTGGACTGACGTACATAAACATGGTGGATGTCTTGCTGAAGATGGGAACGAGAAGATGGAGCTAATAACCAAGTTGAGCACAAAGAAACTGAGGCATGAGATTATGGTGCTAACCGCTCGCACCTTTTCTGTGTACTTTGTCTGTTATTCTCTAGCTCAAAATGCTCAAAATATTACATGACTTAAATATATACAAACCAGCCGCACATGCAGGCTACTTACCCATGACTCACTTGACATCCACACTTCCTACGACGTGCACACATTGCGCACTGCCCGCTAGATTCGGCCTCGCTGGGACCAATTCAGACGTTTATGACACACACATAGGCTTCGAGTCTTTTGAGCACGGCACTTCGACCACACAGGTCTTCCGAGCACCAACCACTTCAGTAGACCTCCGACTGCTACAGTGATCACACAACCATGATAGCTTTGGCTATTATAGAGATCATACGACCATGATAGCTATGACTGCTACAATGATCATACGACCATGACTCTGCAGTACTCTTACGACTGCTATATTACTCCTCCGAGTATGACGTCTACAGTACCCACGACTACGACCGTTACGACTGACTCTTCAACCATAGCTATTTCGACCATGCTCACTTTGACAACGGACACTTTGACCATGCTCACTTTGACCACGACTACTTCGACCATGGTCACTTTGATCACGGTCACTTTGACCACGACTACTTCGACCGTGGTCAATTCGACCATGTTCACGGCTGTTGTATCGACCACGCCTTCGATTACAGCTTTAACCAAATCACCACAACTCCCATGTATAAGTACTTCTTCCTTAGCTCCGGTGCACATCTGTGTACCTCCTTCGACCAGGAAATGCGCTTCTTCCTTGTCTTTAGTGCATAATGAACCTCCGTCGGTGATGTATGTATGGCACACTGTTTCTTTTAGTGTACATCTCTCTCTTTGTGTCATCATTGATGTGCAGAGCGATCGTGTTGTCACCGAGGTCCACTGTTGGCCGGTGCATGTCCTCCGTCGATGTGCACGAGGTGCTCCATTTGTACCGGTGTGTGGCAAAGCACCATTGTACATCTCTCACTTTCTCTCTTCCTCTCTCTATGTCCATTGTACAGTATGAGTACGAGATGTACAATAAAAAATGTTTGTAAAATTATTTTTCCTCTATTGCAAAAATGTGTATTTGTATATAGTATGGTATGCGAGTTATACATGTTATGAGATGGTATGTGTATTTGTGTGTACATTACTTGTGTATGCATACATTTTCAAACTTCAAACACAAACGGAGAGAGATGGAGCTAGGGAATGACGAGGTTAATGGGGAGAGAGAGGGGCGGGGTCCATATATACTTTACGCCCCTTAGAGCAACTCTAGTAGGGCCCCTACTTGAGCCCTCAAACCTCATATTTGAGGGCTTGAGGCAAAAATAGAGGTCCAGCAGGGCCCCTACTAGAGCCCTCAAATTTGAGGAGCCCCTCAAATCCCCCTTCAGCCCTCATTCCGGGGGGCTCCGAACCAAGCCCTCAAATTTCTGTTGGTTCCCCGCCGCCTCTTTCCCCATCGCCTCCCTCCCCGCCTGCCTCTTTCCCCGCCGGCCTCCCTCCCCGCCCGCCTCCCTTCCCGCGCGCCTCCCTCCCCGCCCACCTCCTCCGCTTCCCCCGCTTTGCCTCCTCGCGACGCCTCCTCCCGCGCGCCTCCTCCGCGCGCCTCCTCCGCTTCCCGCCCGCCGCCTCCTCGCCAACGCCTGCGCCGTCGCCGATGCCGTCATCGCCACCTCGCCGTTCCGCTCACCCCGCCTCGCCCGCCTCCCTCGCGCCGCCTCCTCCCCGCCCGCCTCCCTTCCCGCCCGCCTCGCCTCGCCGACGCCGTCACCGCCACCTCGCCGTTCCGCTCACCCCGCCTCGCCGCCTCGCCTCGCCGTTGCCTCCTCCCGCCCGCCTCCCTTCCGCGCGCCTCCCTCCCCTTTGCCTCCTCGCTTCCCCCGCCCGCCTCCCTCGCCGACGCCTCCGCCCGTCGCCGTCGCCTCGCCCGTCGCCGACGCCTCCGCCCATCGCCGTCGCATGTGTCAGGGGTGGATTTGTCAGGGGTGGGTCCCATGTGTCAGTGGGTAGTGGAATGGATTTGAGGGCTTAGATTTGAGGGGTGCTGTTGGAGTAGAAGCAAAAAAATTGGGCCCTCAAAAGTAGGGGGAGCCCTCAAATGAAAAGTAGGGGCTTAGATTTGAGGGCTACTGCTAGAGTTGCTCTTAGGGCATCTCCAATAGTTCTAGCTAGCAACTAACTAGAAGACTTCCATATCATTTACATAGTACACACTAAAAGCTAGCATTCTAAAGAACTATCTATAAGGATAGCTATTTGATGCTTACATGCACACACAGAAAAAGACTATCATTTATAGAGGCTGGCTCGTTTTGCGTTATAGACTAGTGCTTAAGGAAGAGCTGGCTCGGTTTTTTTTGCATATTCTCTTTCCTTCACATAGGATATATGCTGATGTGTACATACATATAGCTAGCTGACTTAGACCATTGGAGATGCTTTTATAATCAGTGCTTAAATCCTCTCACTTATTTTCTAAATCAAGCAAAATCTAAAAAAAATATTACATGCACTAATCTTTTTTTAGCGAACATGCAAAAGCTTTGCATGTCATTGTATTAAGAAGGGAGGAGAAAAAGGAGTGCAAGCACTAGTCGAGTAGCGTTCGAAGATACAATAAAACCCCTGGAGGGGTAACATGGAAAGGAGAAGAAACAAGAAACAAGAGTCAGGGAGGTGAGAAAACACGCACTAATCTTAATGCACACCGCGCGGCTGTGATGTTGGGAGCACCTGCAGTCTAGGCTGGATGGGCATTTTCGCACAGAACAAATGCTGAGAAGTCACGAGGTCCATTCGTTACTCGTAATGCAATGATCCACAATAAAAAAACATATCGAATGGTAGGAGTACTTAAGTTGTACGAAAAGTACTAACTTAAAATCCTGGTGGAAGGTTCCATATGCAATTTGATACGGATGCCCAACAAACTGGGGGGAGAGAGAAAACAACAAAATCTCTTTGTTCAATAGGATGGGAATTTGTTCAGTTTGGCATTCAAACCTTAACAGTCTGAGATTAATTATGTTTCGATGATCAAGTCTCATATTGATCTGTAACTCACTGTATGAATCTTCTCCTCTAACGGTCTCAACTGGTATGTATTGCCGGGCAGCAATTCTGCGGCGTGTGAAAGCTACTAGCTGCGTAATCGCGACGGCACGCCGCGCTAGCTACCGTGTGGACCGAAGTAAAAGAGACAATAATTCATGGGGAATTTCTTAAAAAAATCGAGAACACATGTGTAATTTCGAAAAAACCAAAGGCCTTTTTGCAAAAAACCGAGGACGGTAAGGATCTATACGTAACTAAATAAGGACCTATACGTAATTTTGAAAAATTACGGGGTGCTATCTAACAAAGAATACGCAATTTCGGTGAAGTGGAGGGTGCTTTCTGAAAAAACCTAGCAGGGATCTTTTTGCGAGAACGGAGGACCTTTACGTAGTTTCAAAAAAAATACAGGGGTTTATCGCATAAAAGCTGATGTGGCATGCGCAAGCGGCCAAGAACTCCCCCGGCTATAATATAGGTATGATGTAGTCCAGACCTCCCTTCTTTGTAGAAACATTTGCAGAGGAAACTATTGGTCTGCTAGTGCCATTCTACGATAGATACATGTAGTTTCGTCTGCGCGTAGCAATTGGAATTCCTAGTACCTCCCACTCCTATATATCCTCTCTTACTAGGAGTGGTAACGGATCGAATATGAATCGAATAACGTTCTTGGTAACGAATCAAATAATGTTCTTACCATATTCATATTTTGTAAACAAATACAAATACAAATTTGAATATTCTCGAATACGAATCGAATATTGTAATGAATACAAATTGGAACCGAATATTTACTCAATTCGGTCAGATCTAGATATCTTCATAACTTATATAATATGAAGATATTGATGATATTTTATCCTCGTATAGTTATGCTTAATCAATCTAATTCATTTATGTCACCTAAAGAAACACAAATTCATATTGAAATAAAAAACTTGTCTAACTAATTAGTCGTATTGCAATAAAATATGTATATTGCTTCGCTGAATATGAATACAGATAATAAATAGTCTAGATAAAATAACATTTCGGATGGTAAAAGTTGATATCATATTCGTATCCATATTTTTTATACAAATATGAATAGGAGAGAAATGTTGATTGAATGAAATAAATCTTTACTGTATTCGTATCCCATCAAATACGACAACTAAATAATATAAATAATTTGTATCCATTTCCCGCCCCTCTCTCTCACAAGAGGTTTTTGTACACCCTACCGTTCATTGAGCTAGCTAGTGTGAGCAACATTAGAGAGAGAAAGAACAGAAAAGCTCTCGATTCCTCGGATGGTTTCTTGTGAAAACCCTGAATCATTGGTTGAAGAAAAGGAGGAAAATTGATAGGACCAAGCCAGCTACCTCCTTCCGTAAATTTTTTGCTTTTTAGTCCAAAATTTGAAAGTTTTTTACATATAGACCTCTGGAGAAAAGATTTGCAAAAATTGACCCTTCACTCGGCGCCAAAGCATATGGCGCCCAGGGTACATGTCACGGCGCCATATGCTTTGGCGCCGTAAATGGACACGTAGGATCCATGGTGGCATAGCACGGCGCCAAATCACATCGCGCCGTGCCGTGTAAGTTGGGCGTTAAAGGTCGTGGCGCCGTGCTCTGGGACTTAGCCCGAATTTTGCAGTGCAAGCCCAGCTATCACGGCGTCAAATCTTCTAGCGTCATATTTAGCTATCACGGCGCCAGAGTCTTTGGCGCCGAATGGTTTACATACGGCGCAATATTCTTTGGCACCGCAAAAGGCGCCAAAGACCCTGGCGCCGTATATAAACCTCTCGGCGCCAAAGACTCTGGCGCCGTGCTAGCTTCACCGGTAGAAAAAACAGCAAACCTTGCTGTTTTTTCCGCAAAACATATGCACATACACACATACATATACATTCACACATAAAACATCTGAACAACTCAAATGACAACATCGCATAATTATCGAAAGTCTCAAAATATCACATAACATCATATAACTATCAAAAGTCTCAAAACATTACATAACACATCTCAGCGCACAAAATAGTCACTCTCACTGCCTCTTGGCCTTTCCCTTGCCCTTGGCCAAAGCATCAGACCCTGGAGTATACGTGCTTGGGGGACAGGCCGAACGACGAGGCCGCTGGGAAGCCTGAGTAGATGGTGCGTCGGGCATCTGCGACATCCCAATCTCGTCGTGGGTAGATGCCTCCTCGTCCTCGTGCTCCGCCTCCTCGTCATCCTGCTCTGCCTCCTCGTCCTCGTGCTCCGCCTCCTCGTCATCCTGCTCTGCCTCGTCGTCGTCGTCATCGCCCTGACTGAAAGTCGGAGTGCGTGACGAGCTCCTCGTGGACTGGCACGTGCCGACGTGTGACGACGAGGCTGCAGCAGCACCCGAGCGCTGGGAGGCCGCCGGTGGTGATGCGACGTCCGTGCGTGCGCGGCAAGCACACCGACCTGCCGCCCGACCGAGGCGATGTCGAAGTCTCTGCAAGTAATGATATGTCATAATTGCATACATGCTGAATCGATCTAACCTAGCGAATTATCTTCGTACCTGCAGGAAGTCCCTCAGGGGGTGGCTCTCGCTGTCCAGGTGGCCGAGAACCTCGTCGATCTCACGCACCGAGGTTTGGAGAGAAGTCCCCTAAAGAAATAAGTAAACATAAGTGCAAGATAAACGTATGGAACCAAAGTATTGCAAATATAGCAATATAGCAGATGTATCGAACCTGTACATATAGCAGATGTCAACAATAGTTGTTAGTACGAACCAAAAGAATTTTAAATTGTTACTTACTTGTGCAACTCAACGAAGTCGACATCCCCTGCGGGGAAGAAGCGCACGAGGCCGAGCGTCGCGCAACTCGTGGGGAGGTGAATCTCCACGGCATAGAAGCGGATCGCGGACACCTCATCCTCCAAATATGGGAGTCCTGCGGCACATGGTCTTGGCGGTAGCGCTAGAACACGTGGCTCGGAGTAAGGCTCCCGGACACCTAGTAAGAGAACACACGATTAGCGTGTACAAAAACCAAGAACTGTAGAATAAATAAATGCAGTACCAATTTCTTACCATCGTGGGAGACAAAGTGTCAAACTCGTTGCTGAAATCCACGTACGCCTGCTGAGTAGTCGCGAACGGGGTGACATTGTATCCACAGTGCATAGCAGTGGGGCCGATGTCATCCACACCCAGTGGTTGCCAAGGCTGCGCCTGCAACACTCGAGGGCGCCCCACTAGAATGCGTGTCCACATCCACACCTACCAAGCGAACATACGGGCAGACACACGATTAGCCACGCACAAAAACAAAGAACTGTAGGAAAAATAAATGCATTACCACACCTGCAGGAGGAAGACGCAGCCACCGAGCGTCGACGCGGGGGCCTTGCGTCTGCAGGCCTCGCAAAGCTGGCGGTAGAGGAATGCGAGGACCGCCGAGCCCCAGCTGAACTGTCCAGCGTCCCCCCAGTCCTGGAGGCAGTGGATGTACATCCACGAAGCGGCATCCCCAGTGGCGTCCGGGAACAGCACTGCCCCGAACATGTGCAGGACCCAGGCGCGGCAGTGGTAGGTCACTGTGGCGTCGTCCGCGGCAGCAGGGCATTCGCCAAAGGTACTCCGCAACCATCTAAGGTGGACCCCCGAGACGCGGCCTCGCTGGCATTATCGGGGCGAGGAGGCAATGGCGTGCCCAGGAAGGCCTCCACACGTGCCCTCCAGCCCTCAGACACCGCCGGGCCGATCACCGGCTGTCCCCTGATGGGAAGTCCAAGTATCATCGCCACGTCCTGCAGCGTGACGGTCATCTCCCCGCAGGGAAGGTGGAACGTGTGTGTCTCTAGCCTCCACCTGTTAGTAGTACAAGGAGAAAAGAATTAGTTACGTGCGTAAGAATATAGAAGCGAAAACAAATAGACCCGATAGAGGAAATGTACCTGTCGACAAGTGCGGTCAAAGCTGCGGGGTTGAAGACCAGCATGCCCTGCCGTAATAGGTTAGCGACCGTGTGAAGCCCAGCACGGCGCAGCAGTGGGGTATAACGGTCGTCGTAGCGCATCAACTGGAACTCATCATGGGTTGAAGGACGAAGTATGGGTATCTCCTGAAAATTGCTATAAAAGTTAGCTGCGTGACCATCAAGTTGAACACATGTACATTTCGACCACACACGTACCTCGCCGTCCTCCGTGAGCCTGCCGCGGTGCTCCCTCTCGTAGTACTCGTCTAGCAGCCGGTATCTCGCCATCCTGTGATAAATTTTAGAATTCAATGGTTAAGAAATATTCAAATAAGAAATTTATAAAACATAATTTATATATATATAACTTGGTGTAATTGACAATAAGTTGTCTTTGCCACTTGAATTAGAATGCAAATCTAAATTAGGGGTGGTAAAAATATAATTTTGTAAGTATAAACAATAACCAAAGCTACTAAGGGTTAGGTGGATATACAATCTTGCCCATGTTGACATGAAATCATCCTATTTGCTATATGAAACCCTAAAAACCTAAAACCGAACACAACCATGTATAAATAATAATCAAACCCTAAAAACATATGTATTTCTAAATCAAACCCTAAAAACATATCTATTTCTAAATCAAACCCTCAAAATATATGTATTTCTATATCAAACCCTAAAAACATATGTATTTATAAAATGGACCCTAAAAACATATGTATTTCTAAAAATTTAGAAATCTCGCTCAAACCAAACCCTAAAAACATGTGTATTTCTAAATCAAATCCTAAATCTAAACATTCATCAATCTCGCTCAAATCAAACCCTAAAAACATATGTATTTCTAAATCAAACCCTAAAAACATATGTATTTCTAAAAATCCAACCCTAAAAACGAATCTATACACATTACTACTCTTACATTACGCATATCTATTGAAAATCCAACCTAAAACCGAGCCAAATTGAAATAATTTCATCTAGGGTTTGCAATCTTCCCATACGAAATGTACCTCAAATAATCCATATTTATTGTAAAAAATCAAGGGAAAGGAGGGGGGTTCACCTTGTTTACTCGATTTGGAAGTAAAGTCGCGAGAAAAACGGATGGATTTGAGTTGATTTTGAGGGGGAAGGGAGTGGCGGCGGCGGCGGTTGCTTCGGCTTGGGCAGAACAGAGTGAGGGGGTGGGGGCCGGGGGGCCGTGCACGGGCTTAAGTCCCAAAGCACGGCGCCACGGCCTTTAGCGCCCAACTTACACGTCACGGCGCCATGTGATTTGGCGCCGTTCTATGCCGCCGTGGATCCTACGTGGCCATTTACGGCGCCAAAGCATATGGCGCCGTGACGTGTACCCTGGGCGCCATATGCTTTGGCGCCGAGTTAAGGATCCATTTTTGTAAATCTTTTCTCCAGGGGTCCATATGTAAAAAACTTTCAAATTTTGGGCTAAAAAGCAAAAATTTTACCCTCCTTCCTGTGTTTCCTCATTTTTCTCCCTCTCATTTCTTCCTTTACATTCAATCATTCGTGTAGGTAAAACAAGACATGCATTGGCAAGCATATAAAGCCTGCTACGTACTCGCAAAAAGAAAAAAGAAAAGAAAAGAAATGATTATGTATAGCCTGCCGTGGTTAGCCAGAAAATATATTTTGTTTCTATCATTTTACTCCATACTGTACCAGTTAGATGAAAAGGTACGACATGGTCCTCACAAAAGTAATGTGCACAATAACATTTCAATTCTCTGAATTCATAGATATCGAGATATCTATAGGGTCTGTTTGGGAGAGCTCCACCAGCTCCAGATCCACGAAAAACAGCTTCACTCCACGAAATTTTACCCAAACGCTCCAGCTCTGCGAAATATGGATCCACCAAAATCCTGGATCTGAGGGCCAGATCCATGGATTTCATGGAGCTCCTCAAGGGGTGCTCCACCGGGGATTTGGGTGGTAATTACCCACCAATACCACTGGTTACACACCCCATCCCACCAAAAGTGGCCATTCCCACCAAAACCTCAATTTCGTGGATCTGGAGCTGCTGTACAAGCCAAACACTCCATGGTGGGATCCCAGATCCACGGTGGAGCTGCTGCTCCAGATCCACGTTTTCAGTGGTGGAGCTTTCCCAAACAGGCACATAGCATTGTCTTCTTTCTCTGGTTGTCGAACGTCACATCCATTTTAGAGGTACAATGTGGACGCACATCTTTATGTATATATATATAACGTTGAAGTAAGGCATTATGGTGTCTGGACATCAAGTTTTTTTATTTTTGGATTGCTTTTAGATACATTCAAGTGCAATGATATAGAATATATCAGGATAAAAAGTCTTAATCATGAATAAAAAACCTCAATCATAGACGAAAAGTTTTAATCATAGACATATAGACACACATATTTAGGAAATTAATCGGAACTTTGAGACGTATAGCGTAAACTAGCCTCTGGAGGGCCCCCCAAATTAATGGCGGCCCGGCCCGGCCCGGCCCGGCCCGGCCCAGCCTGCTCCAGTGCTCCTACTTGCTCCGATTCTAAACCATCGTTATTCCTGAGAGTACGTGGTAGGTGCTAACTTGCTCTCGATCCAAGAGCCCAAGTGGCATTTAAGATGTCGCTGAGGTTCAGAGTATACCGCCAATTGGTACAAATAGTTTGTATCAAATCGAAAGCTCCTCTGCCAAATTCAGTGACACCCCTCTCTCTCGTTATAGTTCGTGCTGCCTTTGTTCTTCTCTTGTACTCGTCCTTTCGGACACTAATAACATGAACCCTAGTAAAAACAACTTTAATCCTTACTTTTTTTATCTAAATATATATAAATAAAAAGTTATTGAAAATGTAATGATATTTTTTCTACATATATACAAATAAAAGTTATTGAAAAACATAATGATATATACGGAAGTACCTTTAATCCTTATTTCTTTATGTAGACTGGTGGTTGAAGTTTTAAATTTGAACGCACGTGTCAACAAAGTAAAAGATCGAGAACGGAGGATGGCAGTACACTTCCGTAGCTGATCTTCCAATCGAAAAAGAAGAAGTAATGAAAATTAATTTACCTATAATTTTAATCGATATAAATAAAGTTATTATATTGTATATTATAATTGATTTATAGACTTTATCTTAAAAGATATTTAATTAAAAAATTAGTTACTATAGAAAAATTAAAATAAAATTTAAAAATTAAAAAAAGAGACATAATTAGGGTGTGTTTGGTTGCCTGAATCTCCTTCGTCCTGGCTGGGTGGATCCGTATAATATGAGAAAGAGCCTGTTTGGGTGCCTGTATGAGTAGATGCAGTCTGCATGAGCGGATGCAAAAATACGTCCTTATTCTGGATGGGTGGATACGCTCAAAATGAGCTTCACTGGCCATCCTGGATGGGTTGATGCAGTATATCTTATACGGTCCCACGTATCAGCCTCTCAGATTTGGTAGACTGCATCCGCTTATACAGGCAACCAAATAGCATCTCAGTTTTTTGTATCCGCTCATACAACCTCACCAAACATCTTCTTTTTCTGAAATACGATTCCACTCAGCATGCATCCACTCAGTCAGAATATACAATACAACCTCCATCCACAAACCAAACACACCCTTAAAAGAATCCATCCATACCTAACCCCCGATCGACAGATAATCGCACCTACTACTTGCAGGAGTGATCAGTCGCTGTGCCCTAGCGAAGCTAGCTAGGCTAGGCTCTTGCAGACGTCACAGATTATCCCAGCTGCAGAATACCGATCCCGGCACCCATTGCAGCAGGCGTTTGGCTACCTAACCCATGCATCTCGTCTGATCGACCCATCGATCTCCCTGTCGTCCATGGATGCATCTTGTGTACATGCACACATGTTCATCGATCTGCAGATCGACCATGCGTACGTAGGGACGCCAATTGTATATACAAGCACGAGACGATCGAGGCCCATGCGCAGCTAGCTAGCCAGCTAAGCTGCTGCTAATTAGCAAGCTACACTGACATGATTTAGAGGCAGAATCAAACTCAGCCTAAGTTTCAGACTGGATCAGCTGGTTTTAGGTCGATATAGCTTTTCGTTCCTAGCATTTCACATCTAAACCACTGTTTTTTATGGATTTTGATTTTCAGATCTCAAGCTGCAACTCATCTAGTCGTGTGAGGTCTGATTCCACGCCTTTGATACCGATGGAGACACGACAGTGAGATCCTATTGGCAACTGTGTCTACTACACTGCACATCGATCATGGATGGATGGCTCCTTTTCGTCCTTTGGTAGGCGTACCATCAGTGGCTGATGATGCATCTCTACCAGGGAGCACATGCATGCTGCATTCTGAACATATATCATGTAGTGTGGCTGCATGCCTGCACAACGCTGCGGCCATCCCAGCCGGCCGGCTCACCACTCGCCCCCGTGCGTCATAATCCTCGTTTTACACTTGAACTTAATTCCCAAGTAACACAATCATGTAGCTAAAAATCATGGGAAAATGTGTCATTGTGTCGTTATGAAAGTGCCACTGTTGATGGCAGAATTAGCTATAGACCGTACCTTCCTGAGTGCAATACCTAACAGCTACATCAAAATAAATAATCCAAAAATTCACAAATTTATAGTTCTTTACAAATTGCAACAAGAAAAAGAAGAGGAGAGGTCAAAAGCATAGTTCATACTCACTCTGTCTACGGTGGAACTTAATATCGGGGTGGCGGTGGGGAGCCGAGGAGGAACATGGTGTCCAGGCTAGGCAGCTGGTGGGTCGACGCTCGGTGTGTTGCTGTGTTTAGCCGCATGCTGGCTGCCCGCTTTGTCGCCTCATCGCAGCAGGTGGATGGCCGGACGACGGACGTGGTGGGGGAGCTACGAGCCAGGACTTGGGAGAAGCACGAGGCTAGGGAACGGCCGAACAGGAGAAGCTAGGAGCTAGGAGAAGCATTCAAGCAAGAGGCAGACGGCCGGACAGGCATGGTCATGATGGATTGGTGGAGTGGCTGTCGGCAATGTCAAGGGAACGTGATTTGGATTTGGGGAGGGCGTCGGGAACTCAGGCAGCAAGAGGGGCAGAGGGCATTAGGGTTAGGGATCTCAGATCTGGGGACCTGCTCAATGGGATTTGGGATATGGGGAGTCCCGGGGGTGTCGAATGGGTGATCACTGGTGGCGGGTCGCCCGGTCTCAGGTGGGTTGGGTAGTGCCGCACAGTGAATAAGCTTTTGAGGACCTGAGAAGTGAGGAGTAGGGCAGAGGTCAGGATTGAGGAATGACCAAATAAGCCAAGATTGGTCGAACTATTTGAGCTCAGTTTGAACAGGCTCGTGAGCTTAGGATGAGGCACGACCTTGGTTCGTTGTAAGCTCGAGATAAGCTCGAATCGAGTCTAAACCGAATCAAGCTCGAGTAGTTTATAAGCCTCGAGTTTTTTTTACAGCTCTAACCAAGAGGCTGGGTTGCGATGGTGATAGCTAGCCAGTGCTAGAGGCCATATTTATTCCGGCTTCACCTTCTCGCTTTTAGAAGCCAGAAGCTAGAATAAATGTGTTGGCGTTTTAATTTTGGTTTTTTATTTATCTTTTTTCTTTATATTGTCTGTGGAAATATAACAATGTTTTTTGTTTTTTATTAAATGACTTAAAAAAGTCAACATCCGCTAAACCGGAGCCAAAGCCATCAGGGAAAAAAAAACCCAAAATGAACGGTGCCTAATCCGGCTGACTCCCTGCTAGTCCGTCCTTGCTGGGGTAATTAATTATTAATTAAGCAAGAGCACTCCCCACGTGCGACTTTCTCCGTCGTCGTAAAAGAAACCTCTAGTCAGACAACACGAGTTCCCTTTTTCTGACCAAAATTCAACGTACAAACATTCAAAGGTGAATCATTTTGTCCCGTGCACCCAGCTGAAATCAAGATATTTTTGAACTGTTCCCCGGTTTTCAGTGTACCAAGTACGCAAAACAAACGTATATGCATGTCCCTGTCAACATGAGTACTTAGGTGGAGACAAATAAACAAATTTTCCTGATCAAGATTCTTCATTAGTTTCAACGGAGCTATAAGTAAGTAACGCATGTTATGCGCGCTGATCAACTTGTGTACACTACGAGAAAACCCATGTAGAGGAATTTTTCTAGAGATATTTTCTAACTTTTCTCTAAAATTAATATTATATATATAGTGTAGTGATAATTTTTAGAGACACCTTAAAAATCTCTCCAAAATTTGTATTATAGAGACAGTTTTGAGACGATTTTAAGACGTTTCAAAACTACATGCAAATTTTAATCTTATAGAAATATTTCTGAGACGCTCTCTAATTTGCCTAAAGTTTTTATTATAAAGACATTTTTTAGACGCTTCTAACTATCTAGAGATATTTTTCAATAGTTAATGTGTTAAATGACTACATATAAATATTATACGGCACAACCAAACACATAAAGTGGTGAGATTGAGTTGACAAGTTTGACAAGGTTAAGCGAAGTGCTATTCCCATGAGGTCTAGAATTTAAGTACCGGTCTTTACAAGAGTCTATATGTCTTTTAGATTTTATTTTCTATTGTGCACTACGCTAGTAGCACAATTTAACACTGCTAGAAAATGTCTCTATTTCCTTAGAGACACAAATATGCCTCTATAAAATACCACAAAAGATATAGAGGCTTTTTAATAATACGTCTTTGTATTCGTAGTGATCATGCATAGGAAAGTGTTTATGCGGCGTTAAAACGCCTTTAGAGCATGTACAATGCAAGATGCTTATATATGAATGCTTAAAGAGAGAGAATATAGCCACATCATCAAGCATCCATGCAAAAGTTATTTTCTCCAATGCAAGCATCTCTTCCGTGGGTGCTTAGATGCTATCTTCGTCTTCGTCTAGCAGCTTTGTCTTCGTCTACTCCAATGCAAGCATGTACGGTTGCGGCTTCCAAAAAAAATTAGATCGAGGTCATCAAGCAGCTTTGTCTTCGTCTACTCCTCCTTTGCCCTTCGTCGCCTTCGGTCCTTCTCCCACAGTCCCACTCAGTCGTCCACCCATCTCTCCTCCTCCACAGACCTGCGCCGACCACCTCTCCGCTCCCGCAGACTGGCGCCGCCGCCGCTTGCCTCTCCATCCCCACAGACTAACGCCACCGCCCGCCCGCCTCTCCTCCCCCACAGACCGGCGCAGCCGCCGCCCGCCTCCGCCCCCACAGACCAGCGCCGCTGCCTCTGTCCCCACAATTGGTACAAATAATTTGTATCAAATCGAAAGCTCCTCTGCGAAATTTGTATCAAGTGGCATTTAAGAAGTCGCTGAGATTCAGAGTATAGTTCGTGCTACCTTTGTTCTCTTGTACTCGTCCTTTCGGACACTAATAACATGATCCCTAGTAAAAACAACTTTAATCCTTACTTTTTTTTATCTAAATATATATAAATAAAAAGTTATTGAAAATGTAATTATATTTTTTTAAATATATACAAATAAAAGTTATTGAAAAACATAATGATATATATGGAAGTACCTTTAATCCTTATTTCTTTATGTAGACTGGTGGTTGACGTTTTAAAATTGAACGCACGTGTCGACAAGTAAAAGATCGAGGACGGAGGAAGGCGGTACACTTACGTAGCTGACCCTCCCATTCGACATATGATCACGCCTACTACGGAGGAAGGCAGGGCACTTCCGTAGCTGATCTTCCAATCGAAAAAGTAGGAAGGCAGTACACTTCCATAGCTGATCTTCCAATCGAAAAAGTATGAAGTGAGAACATTTTATATATAATTTTAATCAATATAAATAAATTTATTATATTGTATATTATAATTAATTTGTAGATTTTATCTTTAAAAATATTTAATTTAAAAGTTAGTTAATATAAAAAAATTTAAAAATAAATTTTAAAAACTAAAAACAGGAGACATAGCTTAGAAGAATCTTCCCGTAGCTAACCTCCCGATCGACAGATAATCGCACCTACTACTTGCAGGAGTGATCAGTCGTGCCCTAGCAAAGCTAGCTAGGCTAGGCTCTTGCAGACGTCTCAGATTATCCCAGCTGCAGAATACAATACCGGTCCGTCCGGGCACCCATTGCAGCAGGCGTCTGGCTACCTAACCCATGCATCTCATCTGATCGACCGATCGATCTCCCTGTCGTCCATGGATGCATCTTGCGTGCATGCACACATGTTCATCGATCTCCAGATCGACCATGCGTACGTAGGGACGCGCGCGCGCGCGTGCCAATTGTATATGCAAGCACGAGACGATCGAGGCACATGCGCAGCTAGCTAGCCAGCTAAGCTGCTAATTAGCAAGCTACACTGACATAATTTAGAGGCAGAATCAAACTCAGCCTAAGCTTCAGACTGGATCAGCTGATTTTAGGTCGATATAGTTTTTCGTTCCTAGTCTTTCACATCTAAACCATTGTTTTTTATAGACTTTGATTTTCAGACCTCAAGCTACAACTCATCTAGTCGTCTAAGGACTGATTCCACCCCTTTGATACCGATGGAGACACGACAGTGAGATCCTATTGGCAACTGTGTCTACTGCACTGCACATCGATCATGGATGGATGGCTCCTTTTCGTCCTTTGGTAGGTGTACCATCAGTGGCTGCTGATGCATCTCTACCGGGGAGCACATGCGTGCTACATTCTGAACATATATCGTGCAGCGTGGCTGCAATGCCTGCACAACACTGCGGCCATCCCAGCCGGCCGGCTCACCACTCGCCCCCGTGCGTCATAATCCTCGTTTTACACTTGAACTTAATTCCCAAGTAACACAATCATGTAGCTAAAAATCATGGGAAAATGTGTCATTGTGTCGTTATGAAAGTGCCACTGTTGATGGCAGAATTAGCTATAGACCGTACCTTCCTGAGTGCAATACCTAACAGCTACATCAAAATAAATAATCCAAAAATTCACAAATTTATAGTTCTTTACAAATTGCAACAAGAAAAAGAAGAGGAGAGGTCAAGGGCATAGTTCATACTCACTCTGTCTGTGTGGGACTTAATATCGGGGTGGCAGTGGGGAGCTGAGGAGGAACACGACGTCCAGGCTAGGCAGCTGGTGGGTCGACGCTCGGTGCGTTGCTATGTTTAGCCGCATGCTTGGCTGCCCGCTTTGCCGCCTCATCGTAGCAGGCGGACGATCGGATGATGGACATGGTGGGGGAGCTACAAGCCAGGACTTGGGAGAAGCAAGAGGCTAGGGAACGGCCGAACAAGAGAAGCTAGGAGCTAGGAGAAGCATTCAAGCAAGAGGCGGACGGCAGGACGGGCATGGTCATGATGGATTGGTGGAGTGGCTGTCGGCGACGTCAGGGGAACGTGATTTGGATTTGGGGAGGGCGTCGGGAACTCAGACAGCAAGAGGGGCAGAGGGCATTAGGGTTAGGGATCTCAGATCTGGGGACCTGCTCAATGGGATTTGGGATATGGGGAGTCCCTGGGGTGTCAAATGGGTGATCATTGGTGGCGGGTCGCCCGGTCTCAGGTGAGTTGGGTAGTGCTGCACAGTGAATAAGCTTGAGGACTTGAGAAGTGAGGAGTAGGGCAGAGGTCAGGATTGAGGAATGACCAAATAAGCCGAGCTTGGTCGAACTATTTGAGCTCGGCTTGAACAGGCTCGCAAGCTTAGGATGGGGCACGAGCTTAGTTCGTTGTAAGCTCGAGATAAGCTCGAATCGAGTCTAGACCAAACCAAACTCGAGTAGTTCATAAGCCTCAAGTTTTTTTTACAGCTCTAACCAAGAGGCTGGGTTGAGCTGGTGATAGCTAGCTAGAGCTAGACTTAAGCCCTATTCATTCTGGCTTCACCTTCTCGCTTTTAGAAGCCAGAAGCTACAATAAATGTGTTGGCGTTTTAATTTTGGTTTTTTCTTTATCTTTTTTCTTTTTATTTGTATTATCCGTAGAGATATAACAATATTTTTTATTTTTAATTAAATGACTTAAAAAAGCCAACACCCACTAAGCCGGTGCCAAAGCCAACAGGGAAAAAGAAAAAAAAAACCAAAATGAACGGTGCGTAATCCGGCTGACTCCCTGCGAGTCCGTCCTAGCTGGGGTAATTATTAATTAAGCGAGAGCACTCCCCACGCGCAACTTTCTCCGTCGTCGTAAAAGAAACCTTACCCTTTTTCTGATCAAAATTCAACGTACAAACACTCAAAGGTGCATCATTTTGTTCCGTGCAACCCAGCTAAAATCAAGATATTTTCGAACTGTTCACCGATTTTCACTGTACTTGACCAACTTGGCCGATTTTCCACGTCTAAGGTTAGGCAAATTTGACCAACTTGACAGCTGTTTGGTTGCAGCCACAGTTGTGGCAAGATTCCCTTCCAGCAAACTAGGTCCCACGCGTCAGTGACTCAAAAAAGTGTGGCAAGATTCCCTTAGGCTTGCTAATGTGTGGCAAATAATTTGAGCACCTCAACTTAAGCAAGTGTGGCAATTTTTGTTGGCAAATGGTGGCAAAATGTGGCTAGTAACCAAACAGCCCCTAAGTACGCAAAACAAACGTATATGCATATCCCTGTCAACATGAGTACATAGTAAGGTGGAGACAAATAAACAAATTTTCCTGATCAAGATTCTTCATTAGTTTCAACGGAGCTATAAGTAAGTAACGCATGTTATGCGCGCTGATCAACTTATATACACTACGCGAAAACCCATGTAGAGGAATTTTTCTAGAGATATTTTCTAACTTGTCTCTAAAATTAATATTATATATATAGTGCAGCGATAATTTTTAGAGACACCTTAAAAATCTCTCCAAAATTTATACTGTAGAGACAGTTTTGAGACGATTTTAAAATGTTTCAAAAGTACAAGCAAATTTTAATCTTATAGAGATATTTCTGAGACGCTCTCTAATTTGCCTAAAGTTTTTATTGTAAAGACATTTTTTAAACGCTTTTAACTATCTAGAGGTATTTTTCAATAGTTAATGTGTTAAATGACCTACATATAAATATTATACGGCACAACCAAACACGTAAAGTGGTGATGTTGAGCTGACAAGTGTGACAAGTGTAAGCGAAGTGCTATTCCCATGAGGTCTAGAATTTAAGTACCGGTCTTAACAAGAGTGACATTTTATTTTCTATTGTGCACTACGCTAGTAGCACAATTTAACACTACTAAAAAATGTCTCTATTTCCTTAGAGACACAAATACGTCTCTATAAAATACCATAAAAGATATAGAGGCTTTTTAATAATACTTCTTTGTATTCGTAGTGATCATGCATAGGAAGGTGTTTATGCGGCGTTAAAACGCCTTTACAACACTGTAGAAACAAAAAACCCTCTACAGTATTAAAAAAACGTCTCTAGGAGTTTGTGTTGTAGTGATATGTATGTGCCCTGGAGTCTCCTGGACAGCTATGAGCTAATTAACGACATCGATAATATCTTTTATGTTATTTTTGTGTCTCCTCGATCAAGTTTGCATTACCATCATTAGATCTAACACATCTCTCAAATGCATGCATGGTCTAATCGACGACTCTCTCTCTCTCTCTCTCTCTCTCTCTCTCTCTCTCTCTCTCCCTTCTTCGAAGAAACTTTTGCCTATATGACTCCCAAGCCAAGCCAGCTAAGTAAGACGCATATATTCACGCATGAATTAAAGTCATATAATTTACTTTTCCTTTTTGATAGGACGAAGAAGAGCAGGAATGTTCCTAAAAAAGAACAGGAATTAAAAGATGTTAACTGTGCGTAATAGTGGTCTTCATCTTCGTCTTCTGGTAGCTAAGTCGTGTAGAATTCATACATAGTAGCATCGATCTTCACGTGCAATTTTCTGATCAAAACTCAACACATCCGAACGTTCAAAGGCATGCATCATGATCCAGCTGAAACAAGATGTGAAGTGGAATTAACCTAGTTTTCAATAGATGTCCTTGTCAGGGAGTGTCTATAGTCATGACAAAGCTAGATTTTTAACTTCACCATAGCTAATAGAATTGGGATGCATGCATGATCAAACTTAGTTAAATATCTCCGGACAAGGACATCTCTTTTTTTTTTTGCGTGCAAGAAGTTAAAAGGACAACAACTTATTTAGACATTGTTCCAAACAGCTTCTAGTTTTTGATTTTTAGAAACCGGTTTTTAAATGAGATAGCTTCTTAAGATGATTTTTATAAGTTGTATATAGGAATAACTGCAGGAGCCACTTTAAATGAAGTAGCTTTTCAACGCGAGTGTCTCTTATTTATTTATTCTCTCGTAAATCAGTCAAAACCCAAAATCCACAATAAAAAACCATAGCACTATATTGAAAAGGACCTTAAGCTTTCTAGCTAGGTTCAAGGGAAGAAAATGCTAACAATAAAAAGACCCTGACCTAGAGAAGTTTTAAATAGGGTCATTATTTATGAGTTTACATAATTCCAGCGGGGTCCCTCCCTTCAGATTTGACCAAATATTTCTTATCCTCAATAGTATAGGTTGTTTTTTGCAAATTTTCTGGGTGGGTGATGACTTGCGACGACCAAACAGGACACTAGCTACTTAGGTCCACTAGTGCTGCAGCCAAATGTACCAATAATAAATTGGCTCGTTTTGCATCATGCGTTAAATCTAACATATCTTCTTCCAACATGTGGGTTAATCTACGACTCTCAAGTCTCTCCTTAATTTCTAGCTAACACACCTCATTCGCGCATCTCGATCTGACGTTTATGTATATACTAATGTGCTTAACATATACAACGTATGCGCATGCAAGTTGTGAAAATTAGTCACATCGATTAATCGCAGGTGTGTCAGTATGCTACGATCAAATAGCTAGCTAGAGATGCGTTTCATCATACAGTATAAGTTTCATTTCATGCCAATATCCTATATGTATACTTCCAAAAAGCAGTCATGTCCACAGTTGCATATACATGTGCAATTGTCGACATGTCACCGTCCCAATTAATCGAGCTAATTAAAATGTTTACACTAGCTAGTTAGGCTTAATTAGTTTGGCATTGCGATGGATCGATAATGGTTCGGTGATTTATTTTAATCCTCATGTACACAAAGTATACGTATTCTTTTTGGTTACAACAGATAGTTTTTATCCTATGTAAGCGTTTGTCCAAATGAACCGAATGTCAAAGATTGTCCCGATAAACCGTTTCAAAAACACGGCAAAAAAAATATCCCATTTGCTTGTTCATGTGAAGGCATGAGCTATAAACTCTAAACTATAAATTGAAAAAAAAACAAGATGAAAATGTTCCATCATCGATTTGTTGGCCAATTTGCCCTCTGGTTTAATTTTGACCACTAACGGTATGAAAAGATTTTTTTTCTGAAAATTATTTCCAGAACAACTATTAAAAGCAAAGTCTCAATGGTAACTTAAAAAGACTGCAATTTCTAAATCGCGACACATTTACACGCGTCGGGAGTGCTACTTTTGGATACGGTAATTTCTTTTTAAAAAATCTTTGTTCCGACTGCAATAACCAAAACCCTACAAAAATTGATACATACTTTCACAACAACAAAGAACCCACATTATAATATTGTAGCACAGCACAACAATAGCAAATTGATCCTTAAACCATCAGGTTAGATAATAGTGAAATTCTGATGAGACTGATAGATTAACTTTTATGCCGCTGCCGTGTCGATTGATCGCATCAGTTGGAACTTTGATAATTTCGATTTTTTACATTAAGACCTTATTGGGAAATCTCAAAATCCCTTTCCACGTGAATCGATTTTAGTTTTAAAACCGGCCTATGTAGGTGGATCAGGATTTTCTTCTTCCCTAACAAGCTCTAATAGCGCGCACGATGAGTACGAATGCCAACTTTGCAAAACTAATAATATTGCACGGCCCGCTCGTTCAATCGACGAACAACAGCAACAATAACAACAATATATATATATATATATATATATATATATATATATATATATATATATATATATATATATATATATATATATATATATATATATATATATATATATATATATATATATATATATATATATATATATATATATTCTACTTTAGGTGTAATTACACCTTATATTGTATCTGACAACGTAGAGAGTATCTCACGTAACAAAGAGTATATACGTTTCGTATATGAATATTTAAGGCCATTTAGGTAGCATGAACAATTTTCAGAGGTTGTATGTATTTTTTTTATATACTCCTTTTTATGTGCGTATATGAAGGTATTTATAAAATACATTAAAAACTATGAACTCCCTTATAATTTTTCGTGTGTTTCATATTAGAGTATCTTATAATTAGTATACGAGTATATCTAAAGTGATAAAGAAGTATTTCAAATTTGTTTAAGTGGTATATTAGAGGTGGGTGCAATTTTACCTTAGAGTAAAATATGTGTGTGTAGTTATTCTGCGTCTGTGTGCAGTGTGCACATCGGAAACCTACTGTCATATATGAGTGAAGTTATTATCAAATACTGCTAGTTGTACAGTAATTCTACATGTATTTAACAGTAACTTTACTCACAAATGACGCAGTAACTTTTCGACACATATTTTACACTTATGTGACGAATAATGCAAAAGAATAATTAAACTCTCCATCTAGCTAGTACACTGTAATGGCCAATGGGACAAGCCCATCGACAAGGGTCTATACACGAACAACCATGCGATCGCTTTCACGCTTAATTGCTGTTGTGAATCGTAAGATGAGATGGGACCATCGACAACATGATCGATACGCATCTTATCTTAGGCCACAATGTCCTTGGAATATATACTTTTCAGAGTACTTTAGTACGTTCCCAAAGGCCGAAGCACCTCGCATAATAAATCAAGGATCGTCATTTTTAATTAACCCTACATCCAGGGTTTCAATTAAAAACTCTTGAAATTTAAATTGTGCATTTGAATTTGAAAAAGCATGGTGATCGCCTGAGATTTGCGGAGATTATCTAGGATTTACAGCTCCCACCTGGAATTACTGTTCATTAATTCTAATTTCAAGTTATTTCCCGGCAAAAATCTTTTTTTGTCTCTCCAGTTTTCACCACTGGATTTTCCAGGTTCCTAGCATTAACCGGTTATTTATCGTCGGGATTTGAAAACCTACTTTATGACCCCATCTAGATGAAATTATAAGCAAGGTGCTATGTATGCATGGATCCTCTCCATGATGGACTAAGTGTGAATTTTGAGCCAGGGTGTTACAACTTACATATGGTATTAGAGTATCATCTCTTGTTGCATGGGCCACGTCTGTGTGGCCTTGTAGGGGCGCACGGCATAGGTCATGTACTCAGGGGCATTTCACACTGCTAAGGGCGGCAGCCCTTTAAGGAAGAGATACTGTAACACCTCGTCCTTTAGTACCACATTATTAGTTTACCATAGTTACATTTGCATATAATACTTATTGGTCCAAATCATAGCACCTCTAGACTAATCCTTTTACACAGCGAAGACGAAAGTATAAGTGAGATGCTATATGTACGCTGATCTATCTTACGATTGGTTGAACATAGTGGGCTAGACATCGAGTGGATTTTAAACAAGGTGTTACACCTACCCTTGGACCTCCACCACCCACCACAAGCACACATGGCTAACAATGCCGCCACGACCTCACCGTCAGCACCGCTCGCCTCAGGGCCACGCCGGCCATCCAGGGAGGCATGATCACAGGGGCTAGAACCTTGCTAGCTAGATGCATATATGGTATATATAAACATGAATCTCAAAGTAGATCGACGGTGGTTAATTATTGAGATGTTCGTTTTTTGCAGAAAAAGAATAACACTTGCGATTTCATAGCCATCATTTTAGGGCCTGTTCTTTTCGGCCGCAGCTTTTGGCTGAAATTTTTGAATTTTAACTGTTTATGGTACAGATTATAGAGAGACAGATACTCACTTGCGATTTTTGATGGTACAGATATTGGGCTTGTAACGTGTAGATCGTTTAACTTATAGACCTGTCTTGAGAAAATATTCGGTTTAAAAGTTAGATACTATAGTAAAAGCTAAAAGCCACCAGCTTTTGAGGTAAAGAACCTGCCCTTATTCACGAATGACCTGCATGTGTGTCTCAGTGCAAGATGAGTTCGCATCTTATGACATGATCGATGATTATATATGCCAAGAAGCTTGCACTGTGGTCAGCTTGGATCATGATTTGTACTATCAAATACTACTGACAGTGCAACAAACGTCCAACAATTAATTAATTTGTCTCGCGTTACCTAACAAGCAGATTAGAATAACAGATTGCGACTGACAAAACTCCCTGTAATATAGTTGTTTAATCAAGATAACAAGTGGCTATGTCACTCGATCCACTTGTAAGACGGTTCTCACGATTTTGTTATTGAACTTGACAGTTGTTAACAGTGCAGGCCATATGTATATACACACTCTTTTAGGCCCTATTTGGCACGACTCCACTTCACAAGTGGGACTGTTTTTTTTGGCTTCAGCTCCACAAACAGCTCCACCGGTGGAGTTGGAGCTGTTTTGGTAGACTGTTTGGCAAAACAACTCCACCTGTTTTGTCCAATATACCCCTGTCAATTTGGCTTGTAGTAACATCAAGAGCTGTATGTTTCTATATGATTTTTCATCCGAGTAAATTTGAATTCAAAAAAAAAATAAAATTTAAAATAACACAAAGTATTATAAACCAATATTTAATGGCGGCGGCGCTCTCTTCACGATCGAAGACGAGAAGACCGAACAGAGGAACGGGAACGGGAGAATAGAAGAGCTGGTGGCAGATCGCGTAAATTCACGAAAGTACAAGGGCAGTGGCATGCGGGCCTGCGGATGGAGCCGGGTGGAGCTACTTTTTTCAGCTCCATCTCGTACATATCTTTTGTCTCAGCATGTTTTAAGGGACTCCTTGGGTGGAGCTATTTTGTTTTATCCCGTTTGGCACAAAACGGCTCCAAACAGCTCCAGGAGCCGGTGGTGGAGCTGTGCCAAACGGGGCCTTAATTTGCTCGCTATGTGAGTTCATATGATAAATTTTTATCAATAGTCTTTGGCGTACAAACGCGTTAATTGGTGCAACAAATATACGAAATTGTCATTAGGAAAACTGAAAAAAACAATATATATATATATATATATATATATATATATATATATATATATATATATATATATATATATATATATATGTGTGTGTAGTAGAAATAACAAGGGCACCATGGTGCCCAGTTTCATGATTAAAACTTTCCATCCATGATTGAGACATTCCATTCCTAATTAAGGCTTTCCATCCCGATATTATATAGCATTGCATTTGCACGCATTTAAAAGCAATCTAAAAGCGAGGAGGTTTGGTGCCGGACACACTGGTGTCCCATTCAATCATATATATATATATATATATATATATATATATATATATATATATATATATATATATAAAAGGTATTTTTCCTATATATATATATATATAGGCATTTTCTGCCGGTGCAAACATATTTAGACAATCATTATTTGTTTACATCATGACAAAAATAGCAACTAACTATCTTGATGAACAGTGTCGGACCCCAAGTTTACTAACCTGGAACTCTCTGTGATTTCACTGCACTATTCCCTGGATCAGTAGATAGTGCTCATAGGTACATTGATGCATCATTTCATACACAATAATGCCATACATTACATTACCAGAGTTCAAATAGACCGCGTCGGGTCGAGTTTTACAACAGGGCCGTCAGGCCTAATGCTTACAATACATAAAGAGCGGAAGCGGAAATGTACATAAACGTGGTAAGGCAACTCACCATAGGCAAGTGACTAAGACAACTTAGGTGCCACCGATATTAGTCAGAGGCCTGACTAATAACAGGTGCACCCACAAACTAGCCTGGTCAACTGGAATGAGGCGAGGGGCAAGACTACCGAAGCTTAATCTAGTCTCCGCCATCTTCATCACCTTCGTCGCCCTGGTCCTCATAGTAGACATAGTCCCTTGATTTATGGTCTCTAAAGGGGGGATTAAGAGCGAGGGTGAGCACATTCAAACGTGCTCCGCGAGTCAACACACAGAATGCATGTAATTATTGATGCAAGGTTAAATAAGAGTGGCTCGGGTTCTTTTATTTGCTTAAAGCTACTTTTGGAATAATTATAGCTAAAAGTTCCTATGACCTAGCATTTCACAAAAACATATGCTTAGGTGTTTGAAATTGTGCAATATTTATAGCGGTGTAGGTTCCATCGACCGATTTCATGGTTCCATCCACCTATGCTAACTTTTGATTATGAGGTTACTCCCACCTTATTGTCAATACTGGAGTACATCCCTCCAGCAAAGTTTCCAAAGTCAGGTTTACATCCACCTGACAGTTTTCTTCCCTACCCTCAAAAGTTTTGAAATAGAACTAACTCGAGTGAGATTTCCATGTCTGCCTTTGACCATGGGCCCAGCTATCCGAATAGTTTATGCTCTGCAGAGACTGTACATCTTTGCCCACAAGAGATAATCATCCCGATGGTTCTACATGATTTCTTGGTCACGCAGATCGAGAGACTACCACGAGGCCTTTACAATACCTCGCCCTCTAGCATCTCACTCCTATGGGGTTGCTTCCATAGGTTGTGCAGTATGTCTACCATAGGTTAGCGCAGTTGGATTCCACTCTCCACATATGCTAGCCTTGGCAACGTCACCTCCATCCAGTGTCCCATTCCATGTGGGGCTTTTATTACCCACTTACACACGTCCTCCGTGAGATGACTAGAGAATCTAGCAAATTATTCAGCCAAGCCTACATTATGCCAGCTTGTGGTTGCACTGTTGTACACGGAGGGGTCATCGCAGGATTAAGTCCTTAATTTGTCCGGGCGGTTCATTCCACTAACCACAAACCTTGTGTTACATCCACACCCACCACTCTTACCATCCGCTCAAATAGGGATAACAGATTTTTAGGGAGAAGCATAACATAAGTTATCATAATTATTCAGCCACTTACTTCCCGTGACTTCCCAAAACAAGTTCTCATGTTTAAAAGTTGATGATTAGGGCAACCAGTGCCCTGGACTCTAGACAGGACTAGTATGGCATTTAAGTTTAACTTATAGCTAGCAATATTAATAGTATAATCTAGGGCGACAAGGTTCATGGACATTCAAGAATCATGGATGGGGTATCATAGTACTAGGTAGACAAGTGGTTGTTTAACTACCTTAAGAGTGACATACTTTTGCATATAAAGCGAAGCATGCAATTTTGATCATAGTTTTACATGAAATATAGGCGCAAAATGATCAAAGTATTGACTTGCCTAGATCAAAAGCCTGAGGGTCTTGTGCTGCTTCAATCGGGGGCTCGTTCACTTCTTCGAACTCTACTCAGAAGAACGCACCGGAAAAAAAACACAATCGAGCGAAAGCAAGTAAATACCAAATAAAATAAAACTAAACCCAAATGAACTCAAAATTGAACCAAACCAGAACCAATAGGTAGATCTTGATTTTAGAAA
Organism: Dendrocalamus sinicus; assembly: GCA_036346575.1. Lineage (NCBI taxonomy): Eukaryota > Viridiplantae > Streptophyta > Magnoliopsida > Poales > Poaceae > Dendrocalamus > Dendrocalamus sinicus. The sequence goes on along the minus strand of CM070653.1, from coordinate 3,172,565 downwards.
AATTTAGAAACTGGTTTCATTAAATTTGGAGTTACAACGAGGGAGAAAGAGACTTTCGAAGTTTTATTTCTAGGAAAATCCAGAAAAATCAAAAGGGCGAGACTGTGACTCGCTGACAAGTGGGGCCTGAGGAGGAATTAAATAACACTCTGGTTATTACCGTTGTCCCACAACTGACAGGTGGGCCCGCAATTAACAGAGTTAATAATGGTTAACGGCCAGTTAGGACAGTTATTTAATTAGCTTAGTCCTTGGGCTAATTAATCGCCTGACCTCAGTCTAGCCCGGTCGTGAGGGCGGCGGAGCTAACCGGTGGTGAAGGGGTCACAGTGGCGCGACGGTGTCGGCCAAAATGGACTCCATAGCCTCGTGCGCACCTCTGGGAGAAGTGGGGCGGCCGGATTTGGCCCGACGGCAACCGGCGGCGAGCACGGCGGCGACCGGGATAGGGGAAATTGGGATCCGGCAACTCAGGCCATTAGAGTTTGATTGCTTGGCACAAAGGCTTCTACGGGAGGTCACATGCTCACCTGGGGCCTGAGCGGCGGTCAGAGTAGAGCCGAGAGAGTTGGCGGCAAGAATGGCCTTGGCAGCGAGGGGGGCGATGGTGCCGGCTCACCGAGGAGGGAGACGGAGCTCGGCGAGGTGGGGGTTGGGTTCGTGGTGGCCGGGCAGTGCTTCAGGCGCGAGCAATCGGGTCGGGGGCCGGTGGTTCACCGAGGAGGTTCAGCGTCGAAGTTGGTGAAGAAGGGGGCTCATCAGCGGCCTGTAGGAGAGGAAAATCCGATTAGGTGGGGGAGGAGAGAGAGGGAGTAACGGCGAGCTCAGGGAGCGGCCCAATGGGTCCTAAAGCCCACTGGGTGGCGCTGTCAGTGGAGTCTGCTGGCGGATTGCCTACGGCAGAGGATGCGGTGAAAAGGGGAGAGTGGGCGAGTGGTGGTGGGAGCGTGAGGCGGGCTCGGCACCTCTTTGTAGGCATTCGGGGAGAAGAGAGAGGCGGCTGCCAAGGGGCTCGGGCGGAATGGCCCTGGCCGTGCGGTGGCGTTAGCCCCGAGCGGCTACAACTAGGGGCACGACAGTTGAAGCTTGTCGGACACGAGTAAAGGCTCGGTCGAGCGATGCTTGGTCCGACAGTCACGAGGTAGGGACGAAGCGGAAAACAATGCAAGGTAATGGCTGACGGGACTGGCGTAACCGCGATGGCGCAGGGGAGGTAGTGCAGTACCATGGCGGCATAGCGAGGGAAGAAGATGACAAGGTGGCGCACGGTTAGGTGGGGTCAACGCGAGCATGGCGCCGTGCGGGAGGTGACTTGAGACAAGGCAGCGTGGCAGTGTTGCTCCTCGGCTGGGCAACGAGGGACGGCGAGTTGACGAGCGGCCAGAGCGCCGGACCATGGCAGCACTGAAGGCGAGGGTGAGGGAGACGGGCCCGAGGTCTGCTGAGGTTGGCGCTGAAGGCGAGGGCGCCGATGTTGAAGACGAGGGAGCCGACGTTGAAGACGAGGTGGTTGCCGTCATTTTCAGTCATCGGTGGTGGTGGGTGAGAGGGGAAAGAGGAAGACGACGAGTGGCAGTAGGCGACGGAAGGAGGGGGGTGAAGGGGGCGCTGCGGGAGAGAAGGAGGGAGAAGGAGCCGAGGGAAAAGAACGATTGAGATTTTCTAACATTATTTTTTCTTCTTTTTTCTTTTCTTTTTGAAAGATAAAAGCAAAATTTGAAATTTCTAATTTTGAAGGATTACCTTGAATTCTCCCTTGGGTTATAGCAAAATATTTATTTAATCAATTTATGCACTTCTTTATTTTTCTTTGAAAGGCAAAAGGATTACTAGATTGGAAAATAAAATTCTTTGAATTTGGAACATAAATTTTGAAATTTTGCACTATCACACAACTTTGGAAATGGGATGTTACAAACAGTAACCACAACAAGTAAAAAAGCTATGTTACGGCTCTGTTCTTTTCAGATTCTTAAAGCTGTTTTTTGGCTTTTCTACAGTAACTAGTTTTTAAACGGAGTATTGTTTCAAGATAAAAGTCTACTAGTTAATTGTAGTACATACTTTTCAGATTCTAAATGCTGCCTTTTGGTTTTTCTACAGTAACTATATTTTAAACGGAGTATTTTTTTCAAGATAAAGTCTACTAGTTAATTGTAGTACATACTTTACTGACTTCATTTATATCGACAAAAACCACATGTGATTTTCTGTTACTCTGTAATCTCTCATATAAATAAACTAAAAACCATAAGCTATAGCCAAAAGCCACAAACTGCAGCTTAAAAAAAAGGCCCTTGCTATCGCTGCAAGCACACGAGCAAACCAGTGAATGTGATTTTCTTTGGTGCTAACATCAGTACATAAGCACTAGTTTAAATGTTGAAAAGTGGCGCATAAATATTTGGCGCTCACGTATTAGGCGTTCTAGATGCTTCTTCTCTGGCTGTCCTGCATCTCATATTGGCATCACAGCCACAAATAACAAAGAGATAAAATACAATATAGTAAGGACATATACAATAATATAGATAACTGCTATCTATAATATACTCTATATCATCTATAGACGATATTAAAGATAGTTCATATAATAGATTATCTTTTTGTATATTTCTATAGACAGCTTCTCTATAATATAATGTATCTTATTTATTATGTTACAGTCGATTACTGTATGAGAGACGGCTCAATTCTTTATGCTCTCTCTTCTCTACATCATCTCGTATCCTACATGATAAGACTTATAGACAGCTGATATAACATCATTGTATATGGCTTAAAGGCAGAATGGGAAAATGTACATTGGAATAGCAAAGTGCTAAGTATTTGTGGAAGAAAAATTTAGTCAAAAATGTCAAGTAAATGGAAACAGAGTGAGTATATTCAGTAGAAATTTACACTCTTCTCCCGGAAGCTAATTAACTTGACTTATCGTTAGAAAATAATAAAGGGTGTTAGTGTGAACTGTGTTGACCACATACAAGGCTGCAGCCTAATTTGACGGTTCACATGCAAAGTATGCATGCATGTTAATTAATACTGTGTATCTGTCACGTACATACACACAAAAGTGCATGCATGGAGGAGTTTTTGCCATATATAACACATTTTCAATGCGTATTTACAGAAATGATCGTATACAAAAGGTATTCTGCCGTCCGATGACCGAACGACAGCGCCCAACAGTCGACATGTGGCGCCTGTCGTCCGACGAGTAGACGGTAGGCGCCTGCTGCCTGGCCAACAGATGGCAGGTGGACTGCCATCTGCCCACAAAATGAAGGTGATTAAGCTGGCTAATTAGCCGGTTTAATTACTTACCTAAATTCGTAATTTTATGTTATAATTTTTTGAATTTGTATATATAGCAAATGAACTCAAAAAATTATGAAATTTTTGGTGGAGCTTTTTGAGGCATCGTAGTATGTTGTGTAATTTTTTTTTGCAATTTTGTCAGACCATTTGCTAATTCTAAACATTTCTGGAATGACATATAATTAACCAGACGATTAAGCAGTTATGCGCCGCTCTAAGTATTTTTAGAGGTAGCAAATGGTCATAAAAAATTATGGATTTTTTTGCAGCTTCTTGATGCAGTGTGATACGTTGTGTAATTTTTATGTAATTGTTCGCACCACTTTGCTACCTCTAAAAATTATTTGAGTGGCACATAATTAAATAGGTGGTTAAGCACTAATGACCAAAGACTAATGGCCTACCGTACGGCCACTGGGCGGGACCAGGCCTGCCGCACAGTAGCTAGCAGTAGGCCATTAGCCCTAGTCATTAGTTCTTAATCACCTGTTTACTTATGCACCGCTCAAATAATTTTTAGAGGTAACAAAGTGGTTCAAAAAAATTACGTAAAAATTACACAATGTATCACATACATAAGGAAGCTCCATAAAACATTTCATTATTTTTCACGATAATTTTCTACCTCTTAAAATTCTTAGAGCAGCTCATAACTGCTTAATCGCCTGGTTAAGTATGTGTCGTTCTAAGAATTTTTAGAGGTGAAAAATGCCTGAAAAAATTACACAACGTACAACGATGCCTCGGAAAGCTCCACCACAATATGCGAGGAGGGATGTCGAGGGTCCGCATATCGCTAATTATGATTAAATTATCACAAATTAACATGACAAATTTGGAGCACATAAAATTTTGAAAAAAAATACAAAATTTGGTCGACTGTGTTAAAAGGATCCACATAAAATTTTATAATTTTTAGAGCTCGTTTGCTATATGTAACAATTCCTACAATTATGAAAATTGTACGAATTTTTGAGCAATATTTAGAGGGGATAAAATTGTAAAAAAACTACACAATAAAGTACGTTGTGTCAGGAGTCTGTGCATAAAATTTTGTAATTTTTTTGACCTCATTTGCTATATTTAGAAATTTGAACAAATATGATATAAAATTACAAATTTAAGCAGTGATTAAGCTGGTTTAATCACCTGCCGTCCTGTGGACGGCACGACAGGCGCCTGTCGTGCCGTGGGCGGCGACAGGCGCCTGCCGTCTGCTTGCGGGGTGGCAGGTGTCCACGCGTCATCTCTCCCACGCTGCCGTCCGCCTACCGAATAACAAAAATGTTATTTCTGTAAATACGCTGTGTATATAGCTAGTTTTATAAATACTATTATAGATAGCACCAAATTCGCTAAAAATTCTGCTCGGTGTTTGCGTGCTTTTGTTTTTGAGAACCCGCTAGAGATCTGCTGCGTGTCATCGTACTAAGAAAGAATAACTGGAGCCCATAGTACAGTTTGCGTCCTTTTGTAGTCTAAAACAACAAAGAAGACACTGGTTATAAATGAATGATGACACGGAGAATGCAGTACGATATAGCTATATAGCCAAATAATCAGGAAAAACCTAAAGAGGATCCCTGTATACAGTCAAGTTTCGGTTCTTACCTAGACCACATCAGATATATTTTCTAGATCCACCTATGTAATGCAAATATGCAATGGACGAAGGCGGGACCAATTAATTAAGCTAGACCAACAAATCTCAATCCAAATCCCATCAACTAGGTAGCACACTCCAAAAGTCAGTAAACACCCCTGAAAATTATTTAAAACACGTGTGAATATATATACCATATACATCAATAGTATCATAAACTCATAATATCATATTCCCTTGTGGGCTCTTGCCTTTTTTTTCCACCTCTTTTCTTGGGTTGTCATCTATTGTTTTTTTTCTTCTCTCTTTTGTCGATGGCTTCTAGCAGTGATTTATGATTTTTGACTATGGCTTATAGATTTTTAGCTGAAAATAAATAGTAGTGACTGAAAGAAGTGACTAAGAAGGAGGGCGCGAGCGGGGAGAAAGTTAGTGAGAGATGCATGAGCATGACGGGAATGAGAGGAGTGAGGTACGTGATGCAGCCGTGATCCTTTGTTTTATCTTGGAGCGAGAGGAGTGGAGACGTCGCTTCGAGAAGACGGGTGTTCGTATTGACTTTTGATTTTTCTAAATAGAAACCAGAAACAGAATCTAATACGAACAGATATATATACCACTTCTTTTGCTTCTTGGTTCTCTTTAACTATAAAGGCTTGGCATGGAGAGGCCATTTCTCTTATGTAGAAACAAGAATATGGTTTTATGCCATTTCTCCTTTGTAGAAACAAGAATCTAGTTCTTTGGTTTCAGGCTTTCCGCAATATTGCCGCGAAATATCGTGCTTAAAACAGAGAACAAATGTGGAAAAATTCCAAAAAAATGGTTTGAGTTAACCTTTTTAAAAACAAAGTATTAGTTGTCTAACTAAGCCCATGAGTATTCCTCAGCGTTTCAAATCGAGTCAAATCTGTTCCGGTAAAATGTTTTTTTAAGAGTGCTCCAGTACAATTTGTCGACCGAAAAAAAAAGCAGCTAGAACAACATGGCGCAACCAAGATTGAACGAAAGGGAGCACAGGAGAGGAGTGGTTGGAGCTAGCACAATCATTTTCAAGATCAAGTTAACGATGATTTGATGTGCAATTTTGACAATTACAATTACGTACACCGCGATCCTACTGCAATTTTGACATGACACCAATGCATGTATATATTTATATTTACTGCAAAGTTAAGTTTCTACGCTGCCCCATCTGATCATTCTCAAATCAGAAACCCAAAGTAAACAGCATACATCACCTTTACTGAATAATATTGGGCGAATATGTATCTGTCAGTGATGACAGCAGAGATAAATAGCCAACCAATCATGCATGCATCAAAATGCATTTGCACTGCCGACACATCAAAGTTTGGATGCAATCGGTGATGGATAGAGTCCACAACTTTGCAGCCCCACAAGTGCACATGAAAGAAATGGAGAAGAAAATTGACACAGCATATCGCCTTTGGCATCTTTCGTTCGATCGAGACGTATTTATATTCTCGAGTAGTTTGCTTGACTTGAGATGTAGAACACAATCAAGAACTAACAGAGTGAGAGAGGTTTCCGTGCATACTTCTCGCATGTATACACACACACAAAAGTGCGTATGTGGTGGCGGAGTGTGCGTCTACAATATCCTTTGCCATCTAAAAAAAGACCCTAATTATAAATGAATGCAATATGATTTGTACAAGAAAAACTAAATATTCAAGTTAATTTTCACCCCCAACGTGGATCACATACCCCATAGGAAAGTTGTACACCAACATCCACTCTTGAGATATTTGCTTGTAGGTCCAAAGTACAAGAAAAACTAAATATTCAAGTTTTTGTTTCCATAGAGATCCCACTCCCACTAGATATACTTGGGGTCTGTTCTATTCTTTTAGATTTTGGCTCATAGCTTTTGACTTCGGCTTATAATTTTTAGGCTATTTGTGTGAGCGAGTACGAAGTAACAGAAATTCACGTGCGGTTTTGGCCTATATAAATGAAGTCACTACAGTATATGCTATAATCAATTTATACACTCTATCTTAAGACTATCCGTTTGAAAACTCTAACTACAGCAAACCAGAAACACCTTTTAAAAACTAAAAAGAAGAGCCTCTTGCACGCATGATGGGTTAATTATGCTAGACCAACAAATCTCAATCCAAAAGTCGGTAAACCACCCCTGAAAAATAGTAAGAACACGTGGGGATCGATCGAGACACAGCTCACCTACGATCCACGCGCTGCTGACTAGCTATTCCAGCCACTGTGCATACTCAAATCATTCACCATGCGTACATTACACCGGCCCTACGTACGTACGTAAACCCTAGCCATCTACCTCTAGCCAATCAATCGTTCCATCCGGCCCGACCCGCTCGGCCCGGCCCTGCCCGGCCCGGCCTTCCTCGAAGCCCTATAAAAGGCACCCTCCTCCCCGGCGTAGCGCCGTGCCTTGAGCATCGATCCTTTCACCTAGCTAGCGTTAGCACAGAGACAGCACACTTCACTCAGCTAATTAAGCTAGCTAGGACTAGGAAAAGCCAAGTACAAATAGTACGTGCATACATAGCTTTGAGCTCGCCGGCCGGCGACATGGTGGCCAAGCAGCTCTCCAGCGGCGGAGCTGCCGCTCCTCCCAAGACGGGGGCGGAGAAGCTGATCATCCGGTCGGAGAAGGTGCGGTTCATCGACATCCTGTCGCTGCTGCTCCTGCGGCGACCCATCACCAGCTACCCCTTCGTTGACGTCGGCGACCAGACCGCCGCCGACGTCGGCAGCACGCCGGGAGAGTGGTTCGTCGCCCTCACCGAGCTCATCCAGAAGGTCCTCGCCGCCGCCTACTACCCCGCCAAGTGGATCGGCATCGCCGCCGAGTTCCTCCTCAACTTCCTCGCCCTCAACGGCGGCCTGCTTGGCATCATATGGAACATCTTCAGATGTACGTGGTTACTTGTATATGCACATTACTCACATACTAACGTATACATGAGCATTTTGATCTTAACTCATCGTGATTAACGGATATTCATGATCTTAATTCAACTAGAAATGAAGACATAACACAAATATAATTGAACTGAAGATGTACATACACAAGCTCAAGCTGAGGATCATCTTAAATTTGGTTAATTTGCAACTTAATTCAACTTGAGTTACAAAAATGTACTATGTACACATATGTCTTGCTATCGATGGACCAACAAATTAAGGACGGTCTGAGAACGTATGGAATCATGAATATATGCATGCTGACTGCATGCTGGGTTAGAATTGACTGCAAAAGGTAAGTTGTCTACAAGGACGACAGAACGGCAACATGGGCTCTCTCTCTCCCCCTCCCCCTCTCTCTGCCTCTTTGTGTGTGTGTGTTCTCTCCATTTCTCTCTTATATATGGTTCTTTGTCATGTTTTTTTTAACGAAGAGCCATATGCATACATACATACACACACATATATATATGTTGGGTTCTTTTATTTTCTCATGATCGATCAGGTCTAGTAGTTGTCATTCTAATCCATAACCACATGCATACAGTTAGCAGATCAATCTATTAATTGAGCACATAGATGGCTACGTACGTACATGAGCTAGGTACGGTGGGTCATATCAAATTCAAAGCATGCATGCCCTTTTTTTAGTGAAGCAGCTGCTACTGGACTCTCGATCGAACATTAATGGCTAGAACTAGGTATCTCCGGTAACCAAGCTCATCATGCAGTTGCTACGTACATACAGGACTCGATTTCGAAATTAACCGCACGCTGCTTGTTGATCATCACCGGATCCATCAGCACGCGTGCAAGAAACAATTCAATTCCTGAATGCGTATGTTTGACTCGATCTGGTTGATCAATCGATGGCTCATCGACAACCATGCACATATAAATTTATATAGGTAAACTGGTGATTCCGTTTAACCGGGAGGCGCCCAACTTCCGGTCGATGATCGCGTTGATCGACGGGAGGACGGAGCTGAAGCCGGGGAAGCCGCAGCTGCAGGTGGTCGGCTTGGAATCCTCCGGCGAGGCCGCGGACTTGGAGAGCGGCGGGTGCGCCGCGCCACTCATCCGGCAGCAGTACGTCGACGGCGGGATGGCCCGCCTCCGCGACCTGTCCACCTTCGATGTCACCATCATGGCCGCCAAGATCGCCTACGAGAACGCTGCCTACATCGAGAACGTCGTCAAGAATGTCTGGAAGGTATATATATACTTACAACAAATCGATCTAATTAAAAAAATTGTATAATCAACACGTAATTCGTCATACAATGTGCTTGCTAGCCGATCGAAGGGACACATCACCCGGATATTTTCTTCCCAACAATCATCCAAATTTCGGACCGTTGGATTATCACCCGGATGTTTTCTTCCCAACAATCATCCAAATTTCGGACCGTTGGATTAGAGATCCGACGGTCTCTTTTTTTGGAGGGGGGAGAATTTTTTTTGGAGAGGGGTGAATTTTTTTTGGAGGGGGTGGGGAGAATTTATGGCCCTTGGATATCTAATCCAACGGTCACAAATCTGGATGATAGTTAGAAAGAAAATATCCGGATGTTGTTTATCAATACCCAACAAATAATAGTAATATTTTCGCGAGACAACTAAATTACAACTTACAAGCGGGCCCTTTCCTACTGTTTTACTTCAAAAAACTATCTGAATTCTGAGGACGAATCAGTCGAACGTATGAACGCATGTTGACGACAAGTGAACTATGCAAGCAGAGGGCAGCAGCAGCACTGCACTACGGTAACAAGCAAGGACATCAATCATTTTGGGACAAGTACACATGCCTTTTACCTATGCATGTGTTGTGTGATGCATGGATCGATCCATGGACAACAGTGCTTGTACATATGCAGCTCGATCCATTGAGATCTACTCCAGATATGATCCGCTTACAGATCGCATGCACAACTGATCAATTATATATCAACTACTACCAGCAACTAGCTAGTACATATATAACCATGTAGCACAAGTTTATTTTATTATAGCTAATAACTAATCGATGTTAATTTCATGTGCATCTTTGCAGTTCCATTTCGTGGGGTTCTACAGCTGCTGGAACAGTAAGTAGAAAGATACATTTCATCACGAATTAAATCAAATGAAATTAAACCAGTTAGTTGGATGACGGCGACGAGCAATGCAATGATGCAGCAAACAAATAACAATTCATCAACGGATGCATGCAGAGTTCATCGGGTCGGAGACGACGCAGGCGTTCGTGATGACGGACCGGGCCAAGGAGGCGAGCATCGTGGTGCTGGCGTTCCGGGGAACGGAGCCGTTCAACATGCAGGACTGGTCGACGGACGTGAACCTGTCGTGGCTTGGCATGGGCGCCATGGGCCACGTCCACGCCGGCTTCCTCAAGGCGCTCGGCCTCCAGGAGGAGGACGGTAAGGACGCCGCCCGCGCCTTCCCCCGCGACGCCCCCAACGACTCCGGCGGCAAGAAGTTCGCCTACTACGAGCTCCGCTCCGCACTCCGGGAGCAGCTCAAGAAGCACCCCAACGCGCAGGTGATCATCACGGGGCACAGCCTCGGCGGCGCGCTCGCCGCCGTCTTCCCTGCGCTGCTGGCGTTGCACGGCGAGACCGACATCCTCGGCAGGATTCTCACCGTGCAGACCTACGGGCAGCCGCGCGTCGGGGACTCGGCCTTCGTCAAGTACCTCGCCTCGTCGGCGCCGGCGATGACCTACCTGCGGATGGTGTACCGCTACGACATCGTGCCGCGGGTGCCGTTCCACGTGCCGCCGATCGCGGAGTACGCGCACGGCGGGACGTGCGTGTACTTCGACGGGTGGTACGACTGGCGGGTGCTCGCCGGCGACGCGCCGAACCCGAACTACTTCGACCCAAGGTACCTGCTCTCCATGTACGGCAACGCGTGGGGGGACCTGTTCAAGGGGATGTTCCTGTGGATGAAGGAGGGGCGCGACTACCGCGAGGGCGCCGTGTCGCTGCTCTACCGCGCCACCGGCCTGCTCCTCCCCGGCATCGCCTCGCACAGCCCCCGCGACTACGTCAACGCCGTCCGCCTCGGGCGCATCGCGCCCAAGCAAGTCTAGTTACTGCAGAGAGCCTAGCTCAGAGAGAGAGAGAGACAGAGAGTCTAGTTAAGTTGTTTTTTTGTGTCACTTCCCTGACACAAAAATTGAAAATAATGCGTGCTACTGCGTGATCGATCATTTCCCTGTCTATCTTGGCAATAATTGAAAATAATGTCCAAGCTTGTTCGTAATGCAATCAAGGCGTGTTTGGTTTCAAGCCAAAGTTAATTTGTCATGACCAGTCCGACCAACCTAGGACAGTGTTTGGTTACTGACGGAGCATTTGAAACGGCTTCGACTTTCGGCTTTTGCCTCGTTCGAAATGCGACGACGATTTATGCAACACGTACTGACCATTCAATCCATACTAGCTATGTATCCGTACGTTGCAACAAAACTCATTGAATATATAGATAATCGTGTTATATAAAAGAGTTGCTCTGATCGATTGGTTAAAAAGTGAAAAATGATACGAAGTTAAGGGAATAAAACGATTAAAGAAGAATAAACGTACAACTATCAACTCGTTCTTTTATAATAGTAATGATATAGCGGTAGGTATCCGATCCTCATTGTCCTGTCAGTCCTGCACGACGTTGCATGAGCCCTGCATGTATGCTCGTCGCGCGTTAGCTCATCGCGGTCAGAGACACCTACCAACGACGTGACTCTTCCTCGTTTTTCTCCTGCCATTGGCCGTTGGCTTCTATCTGGAGAAGCTTAAGATGCTAAACTGTAGCAGAAGCCAGCTGCCGGACAAACAAGCAGCTAGCTAGGTTAATTAAACAGTTGACTCACTAGCTAATTGATGTGATTCTGATTTCTGGCATGCATGGAGCTAGAGATGACGGCGACAGAGAATGGCATGCATGGAGCTAGAGATGACGGCGACAGAGAATCAAGTATTTCTGATGAAGCCAAACTAACCTGTGACAATGGAGGACTGAGGACAGAGAGAGAATATGTTTAGCGGAATCCATTCCATCGAATATGTGCTAACTGTTGTGGCCTTCTACAAGCCAGATCAAGGGACCCCGGTTTTCTACTTCATCGATCGGATAGTGTTCCTCTAAAAATGTTCGATTCATCGGTAAGAACGACATCGAATGTAGAGGCGACGTCTGTTTCTAAGGTGACTAATGCTTGATTGAGCTGAAAAGCTGTACCTTATGACTGAAATTGGACTGTAGCGGCTGAAATTTTACTATAACTAAAGATAACTTATTTAGCGTAATTAAATTTTAAAAAAATTTAAAATAAAAAATATGTTAGCTCATTACAGACAACGCAAATGAATACAGGAAAAAAGAACCGGTAAAAAAGCTCAAAAAAATAAAAATTCAAAAAAAAATTATAAATAGTAAAAAATAAATCAAAAATTAGAAGCTGAAACTGAAATGAACGGGCCATCGGTAAAAACGACATTGAATGTAGAGGTGACGTCTGTTTCTAAGGTGACTAATGTTTTATGCTTTCTTAAGTCACGTACCTCGAAAAAAAATACTAGTCACGTCAGAGGAATAATGAGCGTTTTGTTCTTCATTGTGCACATGCTTTAAAAAAAACGAAGGCAGAAGCTCTGCTGATCAATTAAATGTGCTCATGTCGCCTTATATAAACCGATTTATATTTTTGACTTCTATTTTTTTTAATTTTGTTTTTTTGTCTTTTGGCTTTTTAGGTACTTTGCCATTTCTTTTTTTCTGTATTTATTTGTATTGTTCATGATAGGTTAATATATTTTTAATTTTAATTTTTTTAAATTTAATGATGCCAAAAAAACCACTAGCAATTACAGCGCAAAAATAAACCAGCTATAGCACAAATAAGCCATAAGCCACCAAAAAAGCCCAACTAAGCGCCCCTCTAAGGGTAAAAGGATCACAAGTAGTACTAAAAAGCAGAGCTAGTCGTTGCAAGAAAAGGACTACACTAGTCAACAGATGAGATAGGAGAAAAGAGGGACCGACTCGTACTCAAGGCTCACAGAACACCCTTTTCCTTTGCTCAATCGCCTCCTTTGTTTGTGCTGCAACCTCATCTGCCATGGCTTGTTTATTCTGGAAAACTCTGCGGTCATGTCTTTGGGCTTTTGGGATAGTGCTAGAGGCTTGCTACCACTAGTCGATGATGCTAGAATAGTTAGAGGGTTGGAAACACTGATGTCAAAGCTTTACCACCCTAGCACTACGGTCCACACATCCGAAGCAAATGGGCAGCAAAGACAGAGATGGTGTCCTGTTTCATGGTGGCTATTACAAAGCAGGCAACATTGATGGTGAGGCCAACCTCAGATCAGTAGATTGTCAGCTGTTAGGATCTTATTTTAGACTACGGTCCATGCGAAAATGTTGCATTTGTTTTCCCCCTTGCTTTTCATATGATTCCAGTGTGATAGGTTTCGTAGCTCTCCCTCGAAACTGTGCAAGGAATGCCGATTTGCAAGTGTACTGTCTGTTGTCTGTCCAGCGCCATTTGATGACATCTAGCATACTCGGTTGTAATTGGATCCCATGTAACCGGACCCAAAGATGTACAAATTCTTTCAGCTAGGTGCAGTTGGATATTTTTGTCTCTGAGTGCTCTAATCCAATTACTGTTGCGCATGTCATCATGGATTGATCTATTTTTCATCCTAGTGATTGTGAACAGATTTGGGGTGAGGATCTTTGGCGCATCTCCTTCCAGCCATCTACTGTGCCAGAACTTTTCCTTAATGCCGTCGCTGATCATTATGTCAGTGGACTTGTTGAAGAGGTGTTTGTCCATGACGTCGCATGGTGGCACCGTTCCGACCCAAGGTTTGGTGGGGCTTGTCCAATCATACCAAATCGAGCATAAGCATAGTGCTCTACTAATTAAATCTCTCCAAGTACATGACACTGAGTCCACTGAGATTTTGGTCTATAGACTTTTGCCCAGTTCATAAGGCACCACTACAAAATAGTTATACTAGATGCCTCATCCACTACTACAAAATAAGCTATATTAAACGCCTCATCATAGATGGTTTATGTGACACCGTCTGTGCTTTAATTATCACAGACGATTCATGATGAAAACCGTCTCTGAAACTTTTACAGACGATTAGGTTTAAAAGTCGTCTGTGATGTCTTCCATTATCACAGACAACTTTTAATTAGAACTATCTATGAAATATCACAGACGGTTTTATTTACAACCATCTATGTTTTCTCCATTATCACAGATGGTTTTTAATTAGAACCATCTATAAAATATCATAGACGGTTTTTATTTACAACCGTCTGTGTTTTGTTCTTTGTCGTATAAACTATAGAAACTACTGAGCTGGAACAGATAAGTGTGACCAGTCACTTTTACAAAAGACAAATTCAAGTCAAATTTATTACAAAAATCCAAAAAAAGATATTCCCGGATCTTGGTCTTTTGGGCTTCATATACTTCCTCTTCTACTTTTAGAGTTGGAGGATCAGCGGATGCGTTCTCAAATGCCATGAAGATTGTCCTTGCCCTCTCTCTATTTCCTTCTCTAGCCTGGGCAAACTATTAGCACCGCCCATAATCTCAAAGAGGATGCCATAACAAGATTTTTCATAATCGACTGCTTCTACTTGATCGGCAAGGTTATCTATGTGCCTCTTCACTGCCGTAAGAGTTTTTTCTGTTTTGTACATGTTGAAGGGAAGAATAAGACTGAGAACGGTTTTCCTTTCCTGTGCCGTCCTCCAATCTCAGGTCCTATTCCTTTTAGAATCTAAAATTTTCTGAGGTCCCACTTTTGTCCCCGAACTTACGGTGAGTCTCTCATTTTGGCCCTTGCACTCAGAACATATCGGTGGCAAAGAGCTTGGTTTTCTTTTCTTTTCTACCTCGGCTCAAAGTTGAGAAGTAGGACAACAAGAAAGTTTAGTTCTTACAACCGACCTGAAAGTAAAATTGCAGGACCAAACCTAGAATTTTTTTTTCTGAACCTACCTATTAACCAATTAAAACGTTCTACATAAACCAATTATATAAAAAAACACACAAACGAAACAATTTCAGGGTTGCACACTCATAACAGGATTTGCATCCTGCATCATCAGTTCAAACTTAAAACAGAACGAGTGTTCTTTTTAAGTTTTGATCTATCTGCTGAAAAATCGTGCTGCCTTACGGATAAACCCAAGCAGGAAGATGTTGATGCTTAACTCTAGCAAGGCATTTTGATTGTTCCCACCCTAATAAGTATATTTCCAAATTAACCAAGAACGCCGAGCATTCATCATTATACTCATGCTGATATGTAGCGAGACTGTAGGTAGTACAGGATAGACAGGGACCATGTAGTACAAAATGGCTAGTACTGTAGTACAGGTCAGTGATAACCTTGCAGAATTAAGAGAACGACCGCACCCGCATGAGAAGAAAAAAGGTAGAATCATTGACTGACTTTGCACAAACCTTACCTCAGGTGTGAAGGCTTGGGAATTTGCACTGCATTTTCTCTTGAGGCAGTGTCCTTGGAAAGCTACATGCCCAATGATCCCAGATAATTCAGTCCACTAGCAATGCTTTTCAGACTTTTCTTATGCCACATGTAAATCAATTTTAAGAGAGTAACAACTTGCACGTAAATATTTTTTTCGAAAATTATTCACGAACCGTAGAAATCTTAAGCCGATAGAAAATGTTGTGCTAGTTCTCCTGCAGACGACGTATTTTATAGTGTGGAAAAGTTTTTTCTTTTGTATAATTGTGATGTAGGAACAGAATGCAATAATATACTTGTCCAAGGAGAAAGGTAAACCCTATATAGGTAGAAGAGAATAGAGGCAAGATGCCAAGTTCGACAGAAAGCCATGGAATAGCATGAGAACAATCAAACGCACGGTACCCAAGGTGAAGAATATCCTTTTCCTGGCCTGGCAGTTGCAGCCAAGCTAGCAGAACATACAGCTAGAGAAAATAAACTATACTATGTCTTTATTAGATTAATTGACATAGAAATGGGAACCACACATGGAGACAAAGTAGTTTGGGTTTAGTAGGTGTGCATATGCGACATGACAAAGGTGACAACTCGCAATCAGAAAGCTCTATATCATTGCTGGTGTATGGAAAACGTTTGCCAAAATGCAGCACATATGGCCCTTCTAAACTGTGCATACCACTGGATTAGTTGATGACCAGTCCCTGTAAATGTATAGTGATATTGATCCTAGGGATTATCTATGGCACTGCATCAGCAAGTAGAAAGATAGGGGGTGAGCCTTTATTCTAGAAAGAAAATTGCACAAATCATGAAGCTTATGTTGTTATTAAAGACCACCTAACATGTAGTTGGTAGGAACCATAACTTTGACCTTTAGCTAGAAAACTCAGGTGCTGCATTTATTGGACTAGCCATGGCTGGCAGATCAGAGCCTTGCTCACATTCAGAAAATGCATAAGAAGCATTGGCATGATCTTCCATTGCAACCTAATAAACCATGGATTGATGTCTATTTGGACAGAAAGATGCAGCTTGCAAAGTTGGCAACTCTTCTTCTTGTCGTACGTTTTGTCCCAAATAGTTGATATAATTACCAAATCAACCAACTACCACCAATATTGTCACTGCAATATGGAATAGGTCACACGTAACAATCACCTGATTGAAACACCAAGCGATCTTAATTAGCCTTAACTGCTAGCTTAGAGATTTAAAACGAAATTAATTGCACAACTAATTAATAAATTATAGGGCAATTCACTCTTTTAAAATGTACAACAGTCCAAATTGAAACAAGGGGCAATTAAGTAAAATAGATTTAGTCAAAAATACCATTTCTCTAAATTATGCCACTGTAACAGCCTAAGTTTGCCTCAAAATAAAACATACATAATTTTCACGGATTTTTTTTTTTAAAAAAATGGTGCATTTTAACAATTTTGCTAAAGCCTTGCTTGAGTTTTAAGATTCTAAAATTAGTTTCCTTGGCCCAAAAATAAAATGTCAAAATTTCTAAAAATTAATTGGGTGCTAATAAATTTTCCTTAAAAAATTTGTGTGCAAATCCCCTCTTGAATTCAAATTACAAGCTCAAACTCAAAGCAAATCCCAAATTAAAGTTTAAACCTTTTCTTCTTCCCTACCTCGCCTTCGTACCGATTTCTTTCTGTCGGCCCAGCCCATTCTTCTGTCCCCCTGCTGGCCCATGTGCCGCGCCCCACCTTTCAGGCCATCCGTCATGGCCCAACCAATCCGGCCTGCTTGCCCGCTCACGCTCGCAGCAGCCAGCCCATCCACCCATCTCGCTCCCTCTCACCACCATTGCCATGTGGGCCCTGGTCTCACCTGTCAGTGCTGGCATTGTTCTTCTTCTTCCCTCTCTTCCTTATGCTCTCCTGAGCTCGCTCTTTTCTACACGCAACAGAAGCATTGAAGGAGCCCCGCAGCCTTGAGCCTTGCGCACCGCAACCTCATCCCATAAACAGCTCACCCTCTCTCTCGCTTGCGCGCTCTCTCTCCCTTACTCCCGAAGCGAACTCATGGTTTCACGCCCTCTCTCTCTTCTCCCCTCCATTTAAGCCACCCCTCGCATGTCACAATCTTCACCCTAAATCGCTATCCTTTTCCCCTAAGCTCCTATGCCCCCTTCGCCCTTGGAGAGGAAGGATTTGGCCTTCTTCCCCAAGTTCAGCCGCAAGCTACGCCATCTGACGATGCCATCATGATATTTGTGTTCATCTCATTTTCCTCTACCTTGTATGCACCTTTCGTGCTTGATTGCCATGAGGAAAGCCAAAGCCGTCGACCTCGCTGCCGTGCACAGCTTTGCCATCGATCTCACTACCCTGCCCCCTTTGCTTTGGTGAGTTTCGACCTTGGCCATCATGTCCTTATTGTTCGCCTTGACCTCCCTATGCTAATACGCCCTTTGAATTGTCTTGCCGTGCCCAGAGCCACCGAAACATCATTGCCGACCCAGAACACCTGCTGACTTGCCACGGGCATTAATCTCCCTCTTCTCTCCATCTCTTAGTGAGCCTTCCATTCCCACGCAATTCCTTATATTGCAAACATGGTAGGCTAATCAATGGTGCATGTAGTTCACCGCAACACCACCGTGCCATCACCCCTTGCCGCACCGCCTTCGGCCACCGTGGAGAGCTCAGCTCACCACCGTATCCGTAGCGTTGAGGTTACTCTTAGCTTAACAATAGCCTGTAGATGCTCATGCCTACCTCAATTCACAGTTTTAGCTAGTTCCTTTGGACTCACTGTGTGCACAGTAGTGCCACCACCGTCCTCACTATCATGCCACCACCTCAAGTTGTCTCCCACCTCATCGTCACCACCGACAGATTTGTCGTGACCCTCGCATTCCATTTTGCCCATCCCGGGTGGATGTTGTGCCTTTCCTTACCATTGCCAAGCCTGGCCTGAGCTGCCATGGCCATCCTTTGCTTGGCTGAGGAAGAAGATGACCTTGTGTCACCGACTAGTGGGTCCTACATGATAGTTTAATTAGTTAAATCAGTAATTAGTTAACTATTAATGAGGTAGTTAGTATGACATATGGGTCCGATATGATTAGAAATCTAATTAACTCTGGTTTAAACCTGTTAGTCACTACCAAGTGGACCTCATACCCTTAAAACTATCATGTAGACCCAGTCTATGAACCACTGTCTCTGACACGTCGGTCCTAATTCCCTTAGACAGCTGCGTGGACCGCGTCCATGTGGACCGTGACCCCACATGTCAGTCTATCCTATTTTCCTGAGTAAAAATAAGTAGAAAAGAAATTAAAACCAATTGGACCCCGTCTGTCAGCCACTAAGGATTTCTTTAACAAAATAATTTAAAAAAGAAAATAAAACCCCAACTGACCCCACTTGTCAGAAATTTCTGAATTTCTAGAATTTGTCCTCGTATCAAATTTTATAGAGTCCATTCTCTCTCGTTTTAAATCCAATCCAGTTATTTTCATTTCTAAATTCAAAAATTCCCAACAGGACCAAAATTATAATTTTTGGAGTTCACTTGAATTTTATTTGATGTTGTGTTGAATGTGGATACTTGTGCGTGTATAGGCTTTGACGCTTCGGACGCTCCCATCGCTGACGAATAAGATCCTACACTGTTCACATTTGACTAAGGCAAGTTCTTATAATTGATCATGTTAAAGCTAGTTTTCAAATGCAAATATTTTGCTTTCAAATATAAGTGCATGCTTATTATTGTTATTTTCTTAAATGCTATGTTAAATGTTGATTACCTAGTTACACCATGCAATTGATTCCTAGTATTTCTCCTTCGATGATTGTTGATATTCCCTTTGCCATGTCACACTGGGATACATATACTAGTAATAACTCTATCATTAGTTAAATCTTACTATATTATGGTTGTGCTTAAAAATGCTTTAGTGGTGAAATGAAATATAGTACATACATTGCCAACCGAAACTTGAGACATCATGATAGGAATGGTAACAGGGGTTACCACTGAAAACAACAAAATATTTTATAAAATGGTGGAGACTTTAGTGAGTGGTTGGTATAAGACCGGTGCTGGGATTGCACACATTGAATGGATTGGCTGTGCAGAGATTGCATGTGTCATTTTGGATTGGCCGTGCAGGGATTGCACATGCCATTTTGGAATAGCTGTGCAGGGATTGCATGAGCACTGGGTTTGTGATTGATCTTGCCTAAGTTGATTAAGGATTGAATCATGTGCCACTCTTTTCTACACGCAAATCATGCAACTAGAAATCTAGTATGGGATAGACCTGGCCAACTAATTTGCTTAGTTTTGTTGTGACTCCTACGCATAGATTAATAGTTGGATTTCTAGATTCTATTGTGATTGTGTTGGGAGTGGCCCATAATAGTCACTATCCTTGTGAATTTCTTTTGACTAGAAGGGTCATAGACTCCCTAATAATGGGGTCTCTTATTGAAAATGTAGCTTGGAATGGGAACATGGCGTAACTCGAGAAGGGAATGGTCATTATTGTCAATGTTGAGAGATTTCACCCTAGAGTGGGAGGAAGCATCGAGACTAAGCATTGTAAAGCCTCGTTATAATTTTCTCAATTGCACGCCTACGGAAGCATGTAGTGGTTGACATTATGAGCTAATCATATCTTGTGGGTAAAACTATACAATCTTTATAGAGTGTTGAAAATCTATTCAAATAGACGTGCCCCAGACATAGGCAAAGTATAGAAATGCCACACTTGCGTAGTTTTCATAAAATTAAAGGTTACTAAATAACGGTGGTTATGGATAAGTATGGGAAATGGTTACAACATTTTGATGTGGAAATGGATAATGAAAGCAAATGGATTTCTCTTTGATAGTGAACTTGACTTGAAATTGGATATTGGCTTTACTTAAAAATAGCTAAGTTATAGGTTTGGAAACTAGTTATATTATGATATTTGGCAAATTGGCTTCATACTAAAAGAAACGTGAGGCCTTCCCTTGGTTAAGACTTGCACACACACACACACACACATATACATATACATATACATATACATGTACATGTACATATACATGTACATGTACATATACATGTACATATACATATACATATACATATACATATACATATACATATACATATACATATACATATACATATACATATACATATACATATACACACACATAGTTGCACTAACGAGCGTGTGCGTGCACGGTATGTGCGGTGTGGGTCGCTGGCTGCACGCGCGTTCTGGCTTCCTGGTGTAGTTCATGCGTAACTCGGTTGGTACGTAACTTCATGAATTATCTATGATAACTTTTTTGTGCATGAGATAGTAAATTTACAAATGTAAGTAACTTGATTAATTATAGATGATAACTTTATGTTCAAGAAATAGCAACTTTTCCATAACTAACAACTCGACTAAATCCCCAAAAAACGCACAATAGGTGGTTACGGTCTAACACATGCATGCAGCAGGAGAGACAAGAGAATAAGTGCACTTGACTTGTAATTTTTTATCTTGTTTACAAGTTAAAAAATAAAATAAATTTTTCACCAAAGTCCGATCTACGATCCGTTTGCACCATTGTGTTCAAAATTACAAGCTTAAGAAAATAAAATCCTTGTTGAATATGTTTCGACGCTAAAAATAACTTTGTTGTCAATAACTAGTAACTTGCGTAAAGTTACTGCGCAGTATAGATATATAAAGTTACTATCATACATGAGTGAAGTTATTGTCAAATACATGTAGAGTTACTGTCAGTTTTATAGTGTTACAACTGACAATAACTCTACATGTGTTTGGCAGTAACTTTTCATACGAGTTATTTGCTACTGACATTCATGTTTCTCTCTCCTCTTAATACATGTATGTTGGCAGTAACTTCACTTACATACGGCATTAACTTTCCGTATGAGTTATTTGCTATTGATATGCATGTTCCTCTCAATGCATGCATATTTGTCTGGCGATTTGGTGGGATCAAGTCTATCAAAGGGAGCAGCACACTTATTCTACACGTAGCTACTGATTATTACTTATATATATACACTTGCATTTTGCTATAGGGATTTGCTGAGTAGTTTTGAACTCATTATTACTTAATATATAGTTTTAGATGACAGAATCAATTTACCTGGTGTATGGATACATCCATGCCTCTGGTTATGACATGGAAGACGATAGCCAGGACTAGGTTTAGCACCCGTTAATTGCCTATGGCAAATCATGGAGGCCCCTTTTGGTTTATTTACTTTTCGGTGCTTTATATGAACAATTTAATTTGGCCTACCAATTTGTTCTGCAAAACTTGATCATAAGATCTATTTATATATGCCTATGTAATATTAAGTACCCCTTTTATTTATACACATGTATGGATGTGATATTTGCCTATACAATCTGTAAACATACCACTGAGTTTACTAATTACACATTCATGTCCATACGTACAATTGAATACAATATATACAATCCAAAGCAACTAAATAAAGGTGATGAACTAAATCGGGGAAAATACTTCGCCTGAACATACCTGAAACTAGGAAGTGTTACCAATTCCTAGGCAACGATGCCTTTGATTATTTTGATTAGAGTAAATCCACGTAAAAATTATTTTGTACTAGATTAATATCATTCTCTACATAAAATAAATTTTGGAATAAATCATATAATTGATGTGAATAATGACGAATATGGAAGGGTAAGTAGTTGATGGAGCAACTGTCCTACAAATAAATAACATGTGGGTGGAGGGTGCCCTGGAAAAGAAAGATAGTGGTAGGTGTGGCGCCCTCTACATTTGGACATGATATAAGGATAAACCTACTCTCACTCGTGTAACGAGCTGTATTGAGCGTATTGGCCATGGTCTCGCTGAAGATAGGTAGAGCTCAATTACTTTATCAAGTTACTATACACTACACATGGGTAAGGAGTATATCATTTTGAGGTTGGGTAAGGCCAAAGATGGCAAAACCCATGCACAACGGCTAGGGATATACTAGCCGGGTGGAGGTATAGTATATGGAAATAGGGACAACAGCTATGTACTCTGATTTAGGCATCGCATATAAGGAAATACAAAGAAATCAATTACAATTAAAGTCAGTGTAGCTATGGGTTAATTGAAACCAACCTGTGCAGGGATTAAAATGTGATTCATGTCTGTCTCCTAGATTGGAGGCTACGGGAGTCTGCCTTATCTCTGAATACGAGTGATTAGTAGATTTATAAACTTTAATTGGAACTTTTTATCACATAAAAATGTACTTTTCGAAATGATGAAGAATGAGATAGGATTATTGAGCTTATGAATTGTTGACATGAAAATTGCATGTTGCTATTAATGCCTATTGAGTACTTTTGTACACACATTTTGTTATTAACCTTCCTTATTTAGAAATAAGTCAGGACAAGGATCTACTCGGTTTTGATGAAGTCTATGTGGAGGACAACTACAATGCTGAGTGGAATGCAGTGGAGCCAGAGTACGAAGCGTATGAGACGGATGCCCTGTATGGAGATTGGGATGAGTAGGTAGTGGTCGATAGCCGTTTATGTGAACTCAAGTATATTAGTGTGTCGCTATCTCCTTGTCTCTATATTTGTATAATTATTAATTGATGCCATTTCTTTTTTTAAGTGTTATAATATTTGGGCAGTCTGGTGTGTAGCCCTGCATGGTAATAGTATTATAATATGATTGTATTGTCTCTAACTATTGTTCTACTGTAATACTCTGATGTGGCTTATTATTCGATAAACAGAAATTTATTCTGTTTTGTCAGGTAATAACCATAAACTGATGCTATTATCTAAGGTAGTGATGGCACAGGTCGTCACACTGATGTCCCTCTCTCATCATGTTTCTCTCTACTATATATTGTACTATTTACCTACATGAAAACCTCTCATGCTTGTCATGATCGATGGCAACACAAGATATACAACAAACTGGTCTCACTGAGATGTTTTTGTTTAGACGCTTTTTGAGTGTTTTTATGTTAAGAACCATGTAGCATATAAAGACGCTTTTTGAGTCTTTTTTTGTGTTCTAGTGTTCTTCACTACTAATGTGTCTCTACGGTCTTTGACACGGTCTATGGGAAGACGTTTCTAGGACACTTTAGAAAACGACTCAACAGAGGATTGTTGAGTCGTTGTGTAATGTGTCCTAGAAGTGTCTCCTCGTAGAGTGTGTTAAAGACCATAAAGACATGTTAGTAGTGAAAGACAATAAAAAGACTTAAAAAAAAGTCTTAAGAAACATCTTTATATGTTACATAGTTTTTAACGTATAGTCGGGAAGCGTGCTTGAAGTTAGTGAAGGTGCTTAGATCCTTAATACTATATTGTTAGCTCGTGTCGGTGAGTACGGCCTACGCTTACACGAAAACAAGCTAATAGCACGTGTTAAATTGGAAATCTCCTGTGCCATTGGTTCTCGTCAATTGTTTAAACATTGTTCTTCAGTAAGATATATTTTCTTTGTCAAATATGTCAATGTAAGAACCGTGTAATAAGCGAGCTCACATGTGCATTTTATGTTCGCGTGATAGGTCCAATCGAATTGAACGGCGGTGTTTTTCGTTAGCATATGTAGTTAGTTACAAATTCTCACATATATGGAGTACATATATCAGGTGCTGTAAAAATTAAATTATTTCTTTGACTAGATAATTGTTGTGAGACTGATATATATCTCTATAGCTAGTTATATTTGTAGCAGAGTCTGTGCCTTTGTTCTCAAGCAGCCTTAATTAATAGGATCTTAATTTGTAGGAATTACAAGCCCTTATATACAAGTATACAACACATGGATTTCGCAGAAATGTCACAGATCAAGTAGTAGAATAGTACCTCTACATTTCCTAATACATTGGCATTGGCACTATTCCGAATGGGGTACATTGGCACTTTTTATATATATATATATATATATATATATATATATATATATATATATATATATATATATATATATATATATATATATATATATATATATATATATATATATATATATATATATATATATAAAAGCATATCTTCTACTGGGATTCATATATAGCATGTAATTAGTGTTGGCTAGCTATGCATCTAAGCATGCACTATAGTAGCGAGATGATCATGCATTTCTCATCAACATAATTGGTGATTAATAGCCCAATTTGGCAGAAACACTCTTGCCGAGTTTAAGTTATAATCGCTAGCATCTGGCAATTAACTGGAGAAGGTACGGATTTCTCATACACGTACGTACGTACGTACGAATCGATCATAAATTCATAAGCTCAATTTCACGTTCCAATCGATCATGAATTCATGAGCTCAGATTGCAATGTGGCTCAACGCATGCATGCAGTTCCGCTTGAAGAAACAATGTTGGTGCCGAACAGCCTGACGACCCGCTCGCCGCCGTCCACAACACGATCTTCGTAGTCGCCGTCGCTGCGGTTCTTCCTCCTCGTCCTCCTACTGCAGTCGATGAACAGACGCCGCGTGGTATTAATCTCCCCGTCGGTGTCGCAGGTGGTGGTGGCCGCCTGCGAGAAGGCGACGGTGTCGCCGGCTCTGAGGCCTTTCTCCCTGACGAAGCGGTTCCAGCCCCGGGTGAGCACGTAGCTCTGGCTGCTGCTCCAGTACGAGTACCGGAACCGCCACACCTTCCCGCCCTCGCCGTCCTCGAAGACGAGCAGCAGCACGGGTGCGGCGGCGGCGGCGCTCTTGCTGAGCGGCGGGAAGTGCTTCTCGGCGTGCTGCTTGGGCACCACCAGCCGGTTGAGCATGCCGACGTCGCTGGGCGTCACCGCCTTCTCGAACATCGGCACCCGCTCGACGTCCAATGGGCACCGGCCGGAGCGCAGGCTCTGCAGGAACTCGTCGTCGTAGGTGTGCTTCCGTAGCATGTCGACGACCTCGGCCTTGGACAGCGCAGCCAGGAAGGCGAGCTCAGCCGCGGTGGTGGCCCTGCCCGCCGCTGGAAAGTTTGCGGCGGCGCCGCGGAAGCGGAGCGCGGCCACGTCGTAGGCGCGCCCGGCGGACGCCTCGTCCGGGAACGTGCCGAGCCAGACGCGCTCGTGACGGTCGTAGATCTGCACGCCCCACCGCCCGTTGGGCAGCGGCACCACACCCTTGTACCGCGACTTCCACGACGGTGGCCGCGACGTCGCCGCGGCATCCGCCTCGGCTTTCTTCTGGTCCACCGCCGCTGGCGTCACCGACATGAAGGTAAACCTAAGCGCACCGCCGGAGACAGAGGCAGACTCCGCCATCGCCGACGCCGACGCGCCGGACTCCCCCGTCGAAAATCTGCTGCTTCTCTGACCTATAGCTTGCATCGATGCTCGGCACCACCGTCAACATGGCCGTACGCGCGTGTTGCGTGCGTTTC
This sequence comes from Dendrocalamus sinicus, assembly GCA_036346575.1. NCBI lineage: Eukaryota > Viridiplantae > Streptophyta > Magnoliopsida > Poales > Poaceae > Dendrocalamus > Dendrocalamus sinicus. The sequence goes on along the minus strand of CM070653.1, from coordinate 3,146,742 downwards.
ACGTGCCCTTGTGCATATATTACAGAGAGGTATATATAAAGATGATTTAACTAGTGTTCTTCACTAATTCAGTCAATGAGAGTGAACTTCACATTTCTTGGAAGGTATAGCTCGACATGCATGGAAGCTCCCTACATCTCACTTGTTAAATTTGAACAATGTTTACCTGGGATTAAATTTGAACAATGTTTACCTGGGATCCAGGACCGTCTTGGGCTGCACATTTCAACTCCAGTACATTACATACATGGTACAGCATGCATTGAATATGTCAGGTGAAAGGGGAAATCATCACAATTACGAAATCTCGACACACCACTAATTCAACTAAGTGGTTTCAACATTAGGTCCTAGCTACCCAGGCCAATGTCCGAAATGGAGATAATGCTAACAAGGTAACATACTCCGTCACACAGTCAAATGGAGATGGTGCTCATTAGCAGCCCATAACCATAACACCAATAGTCACAGGTAAGGTAGCCTGCCCAACCAAGCATAATGAACTACTACACTACAGTACATATAGTTCTACTTCCTATAAGGGACTAATCTGCAGTGCTGCGTTAATCTAACAGCTAGGGTATCCATTCAGGTCAGGTCAGGGGTGGAGGAGCCAAGAGGCAACCATTGTGTTGAGCTCAGGGCCTTCTCTTGCTCGCCTTGAACAGCTTGACAACGTGCTGAACCACTTCATTCATTCGTGCTTTCCGCCCCTTCTCATAGTTCCATAGTTCCAGAAAAGGACTCCTGCCGCTACAGTTGTGCTCATTCAGCTCGATCAGCACCTTTGTCACTGCAGAATAGGCTTCTTCACCGTACTCCTCTTGCAGTTCTTGGAGCTTCTTGTCATCCTCCCTGATCACTTCCTATAGATGCATATGCACTAAAGCACCATTAGTGATCCTAATAAATATTGGATATGAAACATAATAGAGAAGCTTTTAATAGAAATTCCATACTATCGATCAAGTAAAGGTTGCAGGTGCAACAGTGCAGCAAAAAAGTTGATAGTTGCACAGAGCCGAAGACGAGTAATGAAAAGGATTGTAATCAAGCAGATTGGGCTCATCGTATGTTGAGTAAACACTAAACCGTATGCTTATAGGTCAGGTTATCCCAAGTTCCCAACAAAACAATTCTAGTTTTCTAGTAATTTATTTCAGTGAGTAGCATGGTGCAGGGAGCAATCCATGAAAACGATAACCTAAAGTAAATTGGCAAAAGTCAGTATGCCACTACATCTTCAAGTTTCGGCTACAACAAAAAAAAACATGCAGATACCAGGGCTACAAGTAACAACAAAGATTCTTACCAACTCTTTTCCATTGACCATAACCACCTTAAAAGGATGCCATTCTGGATTGTAAACTTCATTTTGCCACTTTGAACAAAGAATAGCATTTTCAACTTCTGCATCATATTCTGGAAATTTTTGCCTGCACACATCTGAAAACGCTTTCGAGTCAAGCTCACCAATCCTCCTGATGCCTATCTGTGATTGGCCCCTTGTGGGACAAGGCAAGCCCTGTAGAGCCTGCAACGCAACAAAACATGAATTCTCACAAACAACAAGTGCACTCAGTAAAACTGAGCAGTACAATGTTCAAAGTAACGTACATCTATGACCACATTCCGAGCTTGTTGCAACTCATCATTAGTCTTTCTTTCCTTCACAATTAGAGCTTGGTTTAGGCTTTCCACAGCATTCATTTCGTCGATCTTTTCATCCAGCTCGTTTGTCAGTTCATCTATTCTTTTCCCTGATTCTGAATCTTCATCACCTGGCGTGTGCTTTATCACTTGCAATTTGCCCTTCAGGTGCTCTATTTCTAGTTCAAGTTTCTGCTTCATCTCTAACTGTTTGTTCAACCTCATAATACTGTTTAAAGCAGCTTCATTCTCCCTCTGCAGTTTCCACACAGTAAGACATCCACAAAAGCTGTTTCATTCAAAACAAAACATCATGCAAACATATCAAGGAAACAGGGACTGACCTTGTGTTCTTCCACAAGCTTTAGCACATTTTCATCGGCTTTCTGCTGCTCCAATGTTGCCAACCTAAGATGATTAGCTTTCATCGCGTTCTGTACAGCAAAAGCCACAAGTACCTTACATAAGTTGTCTAATTTTATTCTGCATTCTGCTGCTATTATGTTGCCAACTAAAGACGGTTCATTTAATTACATTCTGGATGACAATCCAAACACCAAATGTTCTGCCACAAGATATCTGAGCACAAAAGGTAGATCACCGATGTTCTTTAAGCCAGGAAAGTTCATCAATAAAAAAAGTTATTTTTCTTTGCGAGAATGACAGTCAAAGTTGGGGATACTAATCAACAGCTGTAGAAAACATGCACGACCAGAAGATCACAATTACTGCGGGTAGAAGAAAACTACATAGTATAAAATAGCTTCCAAGCGGTTATATAATTCTTGTTGGTTGAAAAAAATTGATACAGAAACAAGAAATGCCTCACCTTTTGCTTCTCCAGCAAAAGGTTCCTTCTATCCTCATCAGTCTGGGCAGTCAACTCATCGAGTTGTTTGCATCTTGCATCAAGCTCATGCTTCATAGACTGGAGATCCAGACGTAGCTTCTCATTCTGGTCAACAACCTTTTGTGTATGTTTACCAGCAAGCTGTTGCATCTTCTGGATTTCTAGTAACAGTGAATTTAAAAGATATGTCAGCCTCTAATATCACTTAAAGAACATGGCAGTATCTAAAGAGGACAGAAACCATTGCATCTAAACAGTTACTCGACAATGTATCATGCATAAATTACCAGAAGATTGGTACGCACCTTGATTGTATGACTGGAGCAGCTGTTCCCTTTTCTCCATCATTCTGTCAAGTGACACAGCTCTCTCCTCATACTCACACTTAAGTTCCTGTAAATGCCTATCCTTTTCTTTAACTTGACAAGCTAAACTGGCCAGAAGTTTGTCAGTTTTAATTGCTCCTTCATTCTCAACATCGTTGACCGTTTTCAGATCACCATTATTTTTCAGATGGACACCTATTGCCCCTGGAGAATTGTAATCATCTGCCCTCGCCATCCATCCAAAAGGCCCTCGACACTCCATTTCCTTCCAGCCCTTTTTACCGTACCCTTTCATCTCAAATTGACTCTCAAATACCTGTGCATTCCTAAAACCACCCCAGTCCTTCCCAAACTCAATAATAGCATTACGCGTAGGATTACCTTTCTCATATACATGATACACCTTCACAGGATGATAGCACGAGAAATGCTCCTTCAGACGGTTTGCACTTTTTCCAACGTATTCAGTAGGCATATTGACTAGGATGCCGGTCCATGGCCAGACAAACAGCTCATCTCTGTCATACTGAGGAAGCTGTGGATCCATAACCATTGCCTGCAACAGTGGGCCAGGCGATTCAGCAGGTTCATCCATCAAATGCTTTGCAAGGGCTTGATGGTCTGCCTTGTCTTTCGCTTGCCGGTCTTGTGCAGCCCCTACAGCCAAGGCATGCTGCAGTAGATCATGTGCATTGTAGTCACTCTTTTCATCTGAACAAAAGGGGCATTGATACAAGCTCTTATCATTCATCACTTTTATATCCCCTGATACCAGAAGTGCAGAAGTGTCGGCACCATAAGCTTCAAGCTCAGAATCTCCATCTGAGGTATAGTCCATTGCAGAAGGGAAGGGGAAAGCCCAACAACCTTGAGGGAAATAAACAAGTACAAGCGTCAATCAGAATGCTAATGATATGAGCAATGGTCAATACTAGAATGGCGCCTACGATGCTTAAAATAAGAAACAAGCGAGTACAAGAACAGCTGAATGCATGTTCAGTCAGATGAGTAAGTTCATCTCATATTCCATACAAGCCTCTCGCAGAAATCAAACAAAGCTTAGTGCAAAACTGAAAGGACTCAATAATCTGTATTCCAATGGGCAGCGATGTGGTGGGAATAGCTTACACAAACAGCCAAACATCCCGTTCTAACATTGTTTTTGTACCAACAAGGTTTAACTTTACAAGTGTGATACTGCGATTAAGCTACAGTAAGCCGCAGGGCATGCATGAGGGTTTGCGTTTCATGTTCTTTACAAGGCTCCGACTACCAAACTGAAGATCAGAGCAGCCAAAAACAAAGATTAGTGCGTCTCGAAGACAACGCTTGAACAAACTCAACACGGATTGTGCGTTTGGCTCCTACATTTGTTTGTCGTTTGCAACCCCTCCTCTAATCCATGAACAGAGCAGCATAAAAATGGTATCTTTCCAAGAATTCGAACTCCCATCAATGGAAAATCAGGTTCCCCAGGGTGTAAAAAAGGAATTCGAACTCCCAAGAAAGGGATTAAGGAAACTAAAAGAACTAGGGATCAAAGTGTACGCAGAGATATGGAACAAAAAAGAAGCGAAACTCGTGATCGCCAGGACCAAGATTTCAAGCAAACGAGAGGGGGCAAGAAGCGATCTTGCGGCCGCCTCCACGCCGCACCACACCGCGGGGCACGCCACCGGTTTGATCGGGTTCGGACCAGAGCAAGTACGAATGCCCGCAAGGAAGGAGCAAAAGAAAGGAACTTTCTTGAGAGAAGGGGATTCGAGGGTTTTGCTAGAGGGAGGAAGAAGGGTTTCCTCCACCCATTCTCACCTGGAGCGCAGCGGAGCGGGGCGTGGTTTTTTTTGTGCGTGTGTGGTTTGCTTGTTGCTTGATGATTTCTTAGTGCCGACGATCGCTTGTCTTGCTAACCCGAGGAGGGTAGAAGAGAGCAAGCAAAGCGAAGGTGGAGAGGAGGAAGAGAGCTGAGGCGTCCGGCGTGAGAACTCGAGGAGGCAAACCGTGTGTCCACTCGGCTACTCCGCACATGGCGAAGCTAGCGTTTGGTGTAGAGGTGGCCACTGGGCTGGGTTTAACCGTACCAGCCCGTAATCCGCTCCTGTTGGCTCGGCTCGGATACATCTCAGTCCGGTTACCTAATTTTCTATAATATTTTGAATTTTTTTCTATATAATTTAACAAGTTAATAAAACCTATTATATCATTAAAAATAATTATATTGATTATTAACAACGTCTATAATTTTTAGGTAACTTTCTACAATTTTTTCTTAATTTTCTACAATTTTTTGAATTTTTTCTTTTTTTTCCTGACTTAACGGGCAACCGTGCCGGTACGGCCCATTAAGCCCTAACCGTGCCAGTGCCAGCACGGCACGGCCTAGGCTCGGAGTGTGGCCCGTTGGCCGGTACGGTACGGCCCGTTTATTTGGCGGGCCTAAACAGGCCGTGCCTCCACTAGGCCCGTACTGTGCTGGCCTGCTACGGACCATTAGTCATGTCTAGTTTGGTGGGGTTTTTTGAGCTATGATTGACGGCTGCAACTAATGACTTTTAAAATTAGTGTGATTATTTATATAAATAAATTAAATATTGATAAATTATTTTTAAAATTATTTGTTTAATCAAAAAACTATAAACCATAAACTAAAAAGAACTATACTACACACTATCATTATCCAAATCAGTAAGTACACTCCACATAAAATACGCTCCCTTCATATTTATATTTATGATAATCATTTTGGTTCGTCACACTTTTGCCATTTTACCTAAGCTTTGTTACGAAAAAAAGATAGTTATGAATTAAATGGGCTTTTGATTTAGAATGCAGACAGTCAAACTTGTTTTAGCTTTGTCGGCTAATATGCACAAAATTATTTCAATTGATCGTGTAAAAATATTGGATAACAGGCAAGGCCGAAGATATTTTCATAATATAGTGTAAAATCCTGATTTACAGAGCCTTTTTCTGAAATTAATTAAATCTTAATTGAAATTTTTATTAATTAAAAGGAATTAATATGATTAAAATAAACCTTAACATTTGTCAAAAGTATTTTTATTTGAGTTCCTTGAGTCTCAGGGAATTTTCTGGAATTTTTCTTGGATTTTTCTGGCTTTATTTGCTATTTCCTAGAGCTTAAAAGGATTTATTTGAATTCTGGAAAAAGAAAATAAATTTTCTGAAACCCTAAAACCCAACTGGGTCGAAACCCGGTCCAGCCGCCCCTGCCCATGCCGCTCCGCAGCCCAGCCTACCTCAGCCCAGACCACGCCCGCCTTGACCCGTCGGATGGGGGGCCACATGTCGACCATCCGGTGCTCACCCACTTGCATCCGAGCCGCTCGCATCGCCATCTCCTATAGCCGTCCGATCCTTGGCCCGCCACGTGTTGTCCAGGTGGGTGCCACGTCGGCCAACCGAGCCGTTCCTATGCCACGTCAGCTTGCCACGTCACCACGCCACGTCAGCCAACCCTGCCACCTTGTAAGATCGAGGAGGCCGACTAGAGGGGGGTGGATAGGCGGTCTAAAAATTCTCTTTAAATTAACACTTACAATTAAAGAGCTTTTCTATTTGCTTAAACCAAGTAAACAATGCGAAAGCTTAAATCAATTTGGTTTAGTACAAATAGCGCCTAAGACAAGCAAGTTCGCCTAAGTGTACTAATAATTCTAGTCTAGGTCAAGGTTTGCAATGCTAGGTATACAAGCAATCAAATTAATACTATAAAAGTAAATTGCTTGAAAGTAAATTGAGCACAAGAAAGCAAACCACAAATGACACGTTCTCTTTTTACCGTGGTGTTCGGAGACTTGCTGGTCTCCCCTAGTCCTCGTTGAGTTAAACCCGAATTAATCGGACCGGCTCCACGAATTAAGCCTTCCACTTCAAATCACTAGTGATAGCTCTTTCCCATTCTGGGTAAGTGAGCTTCGACCTTCACAACTTTGCCGGGTTTTCTCACAACCTTCTTTGAGAAAATCACCGCGCACGACGCCTCCCACGTCGTCTAGGAGTCGGCAAACTCCAAGAGTAACAAGCCAAGTCTATCACTTGACTCTCACCACGTGCAACGAATGCACAAGCTCAATCCGGACACAAAGTCCTCCTCTAGATGCAACACATGCGCTCTAGATCACCTCTCCTCTCTCACAAAATGCAACACATGCACAATTGAGTGGAGAGCCTTACTCTAGCTCAAGAACACATCAATGGGTCAAGCAACAACATCTCCAACTGGCCACAAGGGGGTATTTATACCCCACACCAAAAAAACTAGCCGTTGGAGCCAAATCCCTAAAAAAATCAAAGAAATAGGAAGTACCGCTGGCTAAAAACCAGAACTTCCGATTGCCTCACCAACGGTCAAAAACTAGCCGTTGGAGCCAAAATCGGAACTTCCACCGTTCATTTTTCGGAACTTTCGATTTTCCGGTAGTTCCGATATTCGGCCCGGAACTTCTGATTTTCAAGAGGCTAAGTTTCTCAAAAGTTGCTCTCTGGAAAAAAACGTTCCGCTCAGAGGTCGGAACTTCCGAAAATCAGAAGTTCCGCTTTTCACTTCGGTACTTCCGATTTTTTTGGAACTACCGCAGTTATAAAAACGGTACTTCTGTTTTCGGTTTTTCAGCACAGACGACACTCAGAAAAATGGTCATAACTTTTGACTTCGATGTCGGCATTGAGTGATCTTGGACTCTGTGAAAAGCTTATTCAGAGGGCTACACAACCCATCTATTTGCATGACCTCAAACACATTAGATCAATGCAGAAATCACAAGACATCCAAAGAGTCACTACCACGGTCTAATATCAAAGGAAATAGTAACAAACAATTTTAGACTATGCCAAGTGATAAGCATGATCTTCAACTTTTGCAAAATACATTTGCAAACTTAGATCATGCTACAAGGATTAAGTACATGGACTTCTCATGTTTGCAAAACACATTCGCAAACATAAGTCACATGCCACAAGGATTATATATGAGCTTCAACCATTTGCAAAACACATTTGCAAATATAAGCCTCATATCACAAAGAATGGAAACATGGACTTCAAGCACTTACAAAACACATTTGCAATGTATAGTCCCATATTACAAGAAATCAACACATGAGCTTCAACAATTTGCAAAACACATTCGCAAATGCAAACCTCATGTCAAGATGAGCTAGAGCAAGTGATGTTTGAGCTATCAACACATGATGAGACTCAAACTACTAGACATGACCTCTCTTAATAGTATGGCAACCTATACTAGCAATCCGGTCTTCCAACCAAACACTAAGACAGGTAAAAGACTAGGAACACATCTTTAGCCTTATCTAGTCATACCTTTACCTTGAGTCATCGTCTCGATATGCATCTACACAAGATGCATCCTTCACATCAACCCCATCAACACATGATGGTCTTTACTCGACTTGATGATTAACACATGATCATCTCCATGCATCAACTCATGATGCGTCGTCACTTTGATGGCCTTCAACGAATGAAGCCTTCTTCTTAATAGCCTTCAACACATGAAGCTATTTTCTTCTCGCATCTTGACTTGATGACTTTCAACACATGAAGTTATCCCAAGTTGTCCTCATTTGTGGAACCTAACCTATTTATCCAACTCATGGAAAATGTTAATCCACAAAACAATTATCATCAATTACCAAACTTCACCATTAACACATAATGGAGGGACTAGATTCAACAATCTTTCCTTCTTGGTAATTCATGACAATCTCAACAAATAATGAGATATAAAAATTGATTTGCGAGTATACCACTTGTACACAACAATTGTATACTCTAAGATAAGTTTTAGATAAAGCTTACTTATCCGGTTGTCATTAATTATTCAACCATTAACACATAATGGAGAGGTTAAGTGACAACCCAATTGCACATGAGTATATATATACTACACAAGCTATATATATACTCAAAAATGTATTTCAAAGTAAAGATTCTAAATATGCATATTAAAAGAAACATGAATCAATACTTATGAAACTCCAAAATATAGAGAGCTCCCCCTAAATGTGTGCATACATGTGTATATAATTAAGACATATGCACATATTCATTTTGAACAATTAGTGGAGTTCAAACTATATTTTGGATGTAGGAATGCTTTAGTATATGAGAAAGTGATTTCGAATGCATACCTCTTTGATTTCACATTTCCATCCAAATGAGACTAAACTATAGTATACTTAAACAAACATATTAGTCTCATATAAATATTTGTCATTATCACCAACATAATATAAAAGTATTTGTCATTAACACCAAAACCAACTTAGTCGGAGCTTGATCTTTCAATCTCCCCCTTTTTGGTGATTGATGACAAATCCATTTATGATAATAGCACTTTAGTGAAAATGAGCAAATGATGTAAAATTGAGTACATGAGAGAAGGCGAAAGCATTATTCAACAAATAGATTTACAATATTTTAATTTTTCCCATTTGGCATCATTCAATTAATTTCTCCCCAATACATATATTATCACATTTCTCCCCATTGGCATTAGCATTTTCATTATCCAAAACTATTGTTTCTCCCCCATTATCAATAAAGCTATTATTACAAATTTCTCAAATATTCAAAGCTATTATCATAAATTTCTCCCCCATTTGGCATTAAGCACCAAAAAGAGACAATTAGCACCAAATAGCATTGATTAGCATAAAAACATGGGAAGAAGACAAGTTAAGCCATTTAAGGGGATTTTTCATTATGAGGAGCTTGATACTAATTGGATAAGAACTTTGATCTTGGTACCAATTAATTACATATCATTGATTCTTAAGAAATGAGGAGTTTGATGCCGATTAACTTAACATGGTCATAAAGAAATATGAAACTAAATGCAAATGACCAATTGATACCACTTAAAGTAACTAAAGATATTTGAAACACATTCAAATAATCTTACTCATGAGAGCTCCTTGAAGACTTGATGCCACTTGATATGCTACCACTTGTATATAAAACCATTTATATATGAAAACTTGTAGCATTTGGATCATTTCAGATTTTGTATTCCAAGTGGCCTTCAAAAGCTTCCTGAAAAACTGACTTACAAATATCATGTGTTTCGTCTCATTTTCTCTCTCGTTAGATCATGCGTTCGAAGGAGCTGAAGCAGGATTCGAAAATCAAGAATTCCTAACTGAGCAAGACCAAGGTAAGTCGTATTCTTCGATCATGCTGAACCTAATTTTCAAATCTATTATGTATTAATTTGTTTTAAATTATCATGCAATGCTATTTTTATACAAACCTTGTATTGGTAGCTATTGTCTAACTTGATTAATTCATCCTTGATAATTGAAAGTCATGATTCTATTGTCACATAGGATGGGAAATTATTTAGTGATGCAATACTAGCTTTCACATAGGTTGTACGCTTACATTGCTTAGCCATACTTGTAGTACGATGGGTTTATCATCACATGTGATCAATTAATTAATTTTGACTTAATGATATATTGGAACATGGTGGTAATCACAGCGATAAATTTTGTGTGCCATGACATAGGTAGTGTCGTTGGTGTTGGTTATACAAAATTGGTTTTCACCTGGACGAATGATCGTGCAGTAAAGGGGGTGCTGTTGGCATATTGAGATGTGGATGTTTTGCTTGGGTAATACTTAAGGACTTAACTTTGTGCGTCATTGATCTGAGTCTTACCGTACAACCACATGTCCAATATGGGATGGACCTGGCTGATTAATTTGTGATATTTCAATTTTGGTTCCGCCATTGGGATGTCAGTGGGTGTCTTATACATTCCACGAAACGCAAGAGGGGGCAATTACCGGTTAGGGGGCGAAACCTCAGCGAGGCGGAGCTGGGTTGAGATTGAACATTGTAAAGGCCTTATTGTGATTTTCTTGGTCGACATGCCAAAGGAAGTATGCTATACCGATGACATTACAAGATGATCACACCGTGTGGGTAAAGTTGTACAACCTTTGCAGAGTGTAAAACTATTTGAATAGCCGTGTCCTCGGTCATGGACAATGCTCGATGATTTCACACGAGGGGTAGAGTTTTCATAAAAACCTAGTTGGGTTAAGTTGGGAGGTGAATGGTTGATTCACTTGTGGTTCATTTCGTGAATCTTGGTTCATAAGTAATTCATTAGGGTGAATGATCAATTCACTTGGGGCTTATCTCAATTCCTTTGATTACTTATTTATTATCATTTCTAAAGTTTGCTTTACAATCTATTTACTGTATTTACTTTAAATTGTTGCTTTCTGCAAAATTAACCTTTCAGCCATCCTTTGGTAAGCCTTGCATACTATATTGCATTTTTGTTACAAACGACTTGCTAAGTACTCTATGTACTCACGGCTTCATCCATATTTGCTCAGTTGAGGAAGAAGGACCAGATCAGCATGAGCTACCAGGAGGAGGATACTTCAACGACTTCACGGATTAGGACTTCGCTCCCCAGTTGATTGCATGTGGGCATGTCGAATGGCTACTGCGCTTTATTTTTGTTTTTTTGCTGCTAGTTTCTTTAAGCTTTTCAGGCTATTAATTGTAAGCTTGGCCATAAGGTCGTACTCTGATAATTATTAATAAAATTTGAGTCTTTTCTTGGTGAATCGTGATATGTTCGATATTTCATCTTTGTTTATACAATGTGCACTAACGTGATCCTAGACTAGTGCAGAATACACCGGAGAGTCCGGATTTGCATATTCGAGTCTCGACAGAGGTGGTATCAGAGCTATATCGACTGTAGGACGAAGCCCTAGTTAGAGGGGTCAAATTAGCAAGATTTTAAAATTTATTTTCTAAATCAAATTAAATAAATGATTGTCTAGTAATTCTTTATTCTAACCTCATTCTTAGGATTGTCAAATTAGTAATGACTTGTTCCTGACTTTTGCTACCAGAACATGATAATCGAAGTCAACAATGGTAGTCAGATGAACTGCTCTGATCTCCACATACCTCATTCTGAGTGTTTTATCCTATTCTTGTTATACCTTCGATTTAATTAACCTAGTCGAAGAAAGATAACATCACTTAGTCGAAATCTCTCCTCTCTTCACATGGTCCTGACCACTAGAAGGAGCTTTCTAGCATCGACTCGTTCCTGACTTTTGCTACCAGAACATGACAATCAAAGTCGATAATGATAGTCAGATAAACTACTCTGATCTTTACGTACCCTATTCTGTACTATTTGCTTAGTTTATTCATATAACTAAGTAAATAGTTGGGGACTAGGATAGAGTTATCCATATAACTTCCATTCTTAGTTGTATTTTCAATTTCTTTCTTTTCTTTTTTGTCTTACGAGTACTAACTATTCAACAAGATGAATTGCAGGAAAAGAAAGATAGATTTCATTAAGGTTTGTTCTTTTTACAAAATTCCCTATTGCAAACTACTCTAACTAAGGAGATCCAACTTGCATCTCCTCCGTGTCAGACCCAGATTTTGCAATCCGGAATCTACTGTGTTTAACTGCACTATTCCCTGGATCAGTAGATAGTGCACACAGTTACAGTTCTGATTATCAAAGTACATATCATGCGGAAACATAAATATAATAGCAAACTTACACATGGGCCGATGAGGCCGAAATCAATAAATTACAGCAGCGGAAGAACGAAGCACATAGGCGGGACCTTCAGGACATGCCCACAGGCAGCCAACTGGAGGTTCGCGACCTAGCCCTTGACATCTTCATCTTCATCTTATCTGCCAGCTTGTCCACTCTTGTTGCTGAGGCGAGGCGATTTGACTCCTGATTCTGAATTTTGCCGCAAAAGCGAGCGTGAGCACTCCGACCCCGTGCTCCGCGAGCCAATACACAGAATGCAAGTAGATAATATGCATGGCTTATCAAAGGAAGGCTCAGGTTATTTTATTTTTGCGTAGAGTGCTTTTGAATACAATTACTTAAAAATTCCTGAGACCTAGCATTTTGAACAAAAGCATAATGTTCAGAATATGCAATCATAATAGCGATCCAGATTCCATCCACCGTTACATGGCATCTGCACCATATAGCAATTCTTCAGCGTTATAGCCGCTTAACTTACCACTGGGACGACACCCAGGACAATTCCAAACTAGGGCCTTACACTGCCCTTCCACTTTTCCATTCCCACCCACAAAGCATTTTGAAATAGAACTATATCTGGTTAAGTTCCCATGTCCGCCCTTGACCGTGGGCACGGCTATTCGAATAGTTTTAGACTCTGCAGAGTTTGTACACTTTCACCACAAGAGACAATCAACTCGTTGCCCCACACGGTTCCTTAGACGTGTGGTTGAGCAGACCATCACAGTGACTTTTCAAAGTACATCGCCCCTTCCATCATTTCACCCTATGGGTCGCTCCCACTTGCGGTGGGTCCCATACGTTGTGCGGGATGTCCTCCTTCTGAACGTCTAGCAGCTGGCTCCCCACCCCTGCTAGCCCGCCACAGCAGAACTTCACCCCTACCCGGGTGTCCCATTCAAGCCGTCACACAGACTGCCGCTTGCACTATCCCACACCTCCTCCTGGAAGGATGACTTTCAGGGTCCGGTAATTCTACTAAGCCAAGTTGTAATTTACAGACTTGTGGTTGTACTGTTTTACACGGGTTGACATGACAAGATTCAGTCCTTAGTAGTATCTGGGCGGTTCTACCACAAACCACTTTGTGCTTCCACTGCACCACACATTCACACCCTCGAACCAGTCCGCCCAGATAATTAAGCAAGTCAGAGATTTTGGGAGCATAAAATATCCATAACCAAATATACCAGTCATTTCCACCATGACTGCCCAAACCAGTTTCTCATGAATAAAAGTGATGCTTGGGACAATTTCTTGCCCCGAGTTCCTAATCAATGCTAAGCATGGCATACGGTTACGGACTTATTTTCGAAATGTTACTATTATATTTTTGCTAGGGTGACAAGGTTCACACATTCAAATACTCAAAGGAGGGGGTAATATTATTCAAGGTAAACAATGGCATATAACTAGAATATCAATTTTAGCATGCATTTGCATAAAAATAACAGCAATGCAATTTGTTAATTTAAAACAAAGTAATTTGCAGAAATGTAGGTTCAACATGATCAAAGTATTGACTCGCCTGGCGCGGTTTGCTGCGATCTTGAGCTCACACAATGCTTTCTCTTGAGCTTCGGATCTTTTCTTCACTTCACTCTTGATCTCGCTTGATCCGTGGAATCTTCGGACTTCAATTTCTAATTACGCGACAAACGACTGAATCCAAAATGAAAGCAAATAACTCAAAAGATCCAAATAAATCCAAACACTTTAAATACCCGATTTAATTTAAATTAGACATTTAGTATGATTTGAGAGTAGAAGGATGATACTGAGTTAGTGTGTCGTAAGCACAATGCAATTGGATTTGAGCAGTATGGGCGAGTTTGTCGAATACTTTACCGTGAGGGAAAATTTTAGAAATACAAGGGATCAAAAGTGAAGATGTACCTACAGGAATTATCTGCTTTTGGGAAGGGAAGGTGGCCATACATAGCCGATTGGGGAGAAGCGAGGCTTGACCTTCTTATTAATAAATTTCTTTTATTATTTTTGTATTTATCAAGGAAGTTCCATGAGGCGGGTTAGACCTATAGTCTGGTGTAGGAGTTTAGTGCACTAATTTTATCTCTAGGGTATGCATTCCTTGCAACTCAGGTTATGGCAAGGCAAACTGGACTGATGGATGAGATCTGTACTTATTCTATAAATCTTGAAGGTATTATAACACTTGGATATCTTAATTAAGTTTTTAGAATAGTCTCTGATGTAGTCTTTTATTTATTAATTAGATTAAGATAAATAGTAAAGGCTCATTATTTATTATTTATATAAAGTAATTAATTTAAGATTTAAATCTTTAATATCCCAATATCCCTTTTTTAATCTTCATATCATTGAATTTGATATGTGGCATTTTATGCAATCCTAATTACTCGTGGTTATTGATTAAGTGTTTACTTTGGAATGTTTATATATATTAGTTAGGTCATTTTAATGCCCGATGTCCTAGTGCTATTACATTTTAGTAACTATATATTAAGATGACCTTTTAAAGATATAGAAATGACAGTCATACTTTAGATGGTTAACTTTTACATCCCTTTACTATTCGAACCTGCTATACATGATTACATTTTGTTATCGCTCCTAAATTAAAACTACTATCTAAGACCTCAGGGTCGGCAATATGTTAATGTTAGGGTTTATTATTATTATTTTTTTAAAAGGGTCTAAGGGGTTTTTTTATTGAACTAACATATTTACTAATGGCGCATATATGTCATCAACATTTTTCTAACTATTTATCTATATGCATTTGCTTTCATAAAGGTCACTTGCCAATTGTTGTTGATATGAGGGTATCCAGAGTTTTTACAAAGCATGCACCTTGTTTATATTTTGTAATCAATTCTCATTCCCAATATTATTTGTCACTTATGATTTATCAGGTGCCTCTTTAATTATATTTGGAAATTTCTAATCTTAAGCAAGAAAGTTGAATCTTAGTTGGCACTTATTTAGGATTACACCTTTAGCAATTTACCAATTTTATAAGCTCTTAGTTAACTCCACCCATTATCCTTTGCCATGAGATTAATTAGACTTGATTTTCCTTCATTCATACATATATATACATATTTATAAGAACCTTCACAAAGGTTTTTCAATTTTTAATTCTTACTCCTTATTATCTAATTAATACTCTACACATTTGCTTCATTGAAAAACTTTTAATTAATATTTAGCCATAATTGGAAGAGAAACCAGGAATACACACTGCCGGGGGGGTTCTCCTGTTTGGGCCCACAACTTAGAGAGAGAGAGTCAGGGCAGAGGGCCCTTCGGCCATGGGGAACAAAACAGGGGAGGGGCGGCGCAGGGCCAGGTGGCGGGCTCGCCGGCGCGGCCGTCGGCCGGAGGGCGACGAACGTGGCGAGATGGGCTGCCCCCGAGGTGATGAACCCCCGGTTGGTAGTGGCTTCGGCCAAGGCGGCGCCGAGGGGTGCCGGCGGCGATGGAGGCGGCCGGGCGCGGAGGAGCCATGGGGGCGGCGACGGCCAAGGGGAAGGGGAGCCCAATTAGCACGAGCATGGGCAAGAGGGAGTGGTATGGAGCGTACCAGTGCGGTCAGTGAAGCCGGCGAGTGACCGAGGCGGGCTAGCGTCGGAAGCCAGGGGCGGCGGAGGGTGGCGCACGTGGAGGGGGCAGCTCGGGCGTCGAGGAGGCCGGGCGTCGTTTGGGGGAGATTGAGGGTGTCGTGGGGGTGCTCCCACTGCGGGGAATCGGTCAAGGGGCGACCGAGGAGGAGGCGGCGGCTGAAATGGCGACGGCCGGCGCAAGCTCGGGCGGAGAAAAGGAGGAGGAGTGGGAAGGGGGAGCTCGACTCTTTATAGGCGGCGAGTGTGGGTGGTAACTGGGCGAGGTGGAACCGGGGCGAGGTCGAGCGAAACCGGGGGCGGCGCTGAGGGGGGATGAACGCGAAGGAATTGCGACCACGGGAGGCGAATGCAAGGACTGTGGCCAGGGGGAATGAAGCACGCGGTGGTCAAAGCGTGGAGGCGAGTGAAACTGGGGTGGAGCGGGCGTGGCTGTAGCTGGGCGACCTGGTTCGGAGGGTGGCGCGGCCGGGTGCTGGTGCGGGCGGCGAGCCGGGAGAACAGGGGAGGGAGGAGACGACGCGCGGCCAAGGCAGGGCGGTCCCGCGCGACAGAGGAAGAGAAGGAGAGGATGCGGGCGGGGCGCGGGTCCACGGGCAGGGGGCGGAGACGCGAGGCCCGCGCGGCAGAGCGACGCAGCCGGGGAGCGGTGCGAGCGGCGCGCCGGGAGAATAGGGGAGGGAGGAGGAAGAAGGAGGCGGTCGGGAGAGGGGGCCGAAGGCCAGGAGTAGAGATGGGCCGGGGGGAGAAAAAAAAATGCGCAGCTGGCCGGGAGGAAAAACAAGCCGGGCCCAAAAGAGATTTTTGGGATTTTGTGAATTTCTGAATTTTGGTTTTTTGGTTTTTGAACTTTTTAATTTGCATTAGCATTTTACTGATTTTTGGATGGCCTTAGAATTCACGCTTTAAATTTCCCACTATTAAACGAGAGTGTTTATTATTATTATTATCATTTAGGTTATATGTGTATATATATAACTTCACCTGTGGTTATTTGACGGCCTACTTAATTTTGCACATATATATACATATTTTTCATTATTTACAAAATGAAGTTTTATATTTTTAACTCAGATTTCTCCCTCCTTATACTGGATCATCTTTTCAGATTCGTATTTAAAATTTTAGTTTTCTATTATGTGCATAATCCCCTTTTTGGAATTACTATTGTTTGTCTTTGTATTTTATGAATTCTTTAAGAATTTGAAATCTCATCCAATTTCAGGAAAACACCATAAAATCCAATTCCAACAGAATATATTGCAAAAATAATTCGAGAAACTCATATTTTAAATTTTAAATTTTTCAGGATGTTACAAATCTACCCCCCTTAAATAGAATCTCGACCCCGAGATTCCGGTAGAGCAGAAAGAAGCAGAGGAGGTTAAATTGGGCTAGTAATAGGCTTTACTCATTGCAATGGTCTTGTAAATTTCTCAGTCTGATCTGCTTAGATCTAATACAGCATCATTGCATTTCCAAAATAGTCATACATCAGTTCGACACTTCCAAAAGTACTTATAGATCATAGTAGTCTCCCGACTTTCTTATCTATTCTTGCTACCCCCCTTAAAATAAGCGACATCTGATATTAGTCTTCCTTTTCAACTTCAGGCCTGACAAGTCTTGCTTTACCACATTCTACACATAGGTTATTTAAGGAGGCTTCCTGGTCGGGTGATGGCACTTTTGTAGTTGCAGCTTGTTCCTTTTTGAAGTCGAGAGGGTTTCCTTTGGTAGAGTTGGAGCTAAGGGTGGCGGCATCCCTCATTTGCTTGTTTGATTTCTGTTGAGGGCAGTCTCTCACATAATGTCCT
The DNA here is from genome assembly GCA_036346575.1 of Dendrocalamus sinicus. Lineage (NCBI taxonomy): Eukaryota > Viridiplantae > Streptophyta > Magnoliopsida > Poales > Poaceae > Dendrocalamus > Dendrocalamus sinicus. The sequence continues at coordinate 3,128,889 of CM070653.1, read as the reverse complement.
GGGTCAATGCATTTGAAACAGTTGAACCCATGGCCTGGTTTCCTCTGAGGGCCTTGATTGGTGGTGATAGCACCCTCAGCTATTCCTCCTAGATTCCTTTTCTCAGGGCACCTACGAGCATCATGTCCTTTTTCCCTGCAATAAAAGCAGATGGTATTCTTTCGGGGTCCGCCTAAGGTAGTGGTGTGGTTGCCCATCATGCGGCGACTTGTTCCTAGTTGTCTTTGTGAAGTGGATCTGAGCGAATACTTGGACGAGCAGCAGGGACCAAAGTGAGTAAAAACCATTGGTTCCTGCTTCTTGCTTTTAGCCTTATTCTTAGTCATTGAGGATGCCTTGACGATGACTGGAATAGTGAGTCTACTGCGGAACAGAGACTTGAGTTTTGATCCTCTTGCAGGCTAAGGCTTCTTAGTTGTTATCTTTTTCAGCGATGTTGCTTCTTTCCACTTCAGAGCTTCAAATGTGTTGACTTGGTTATCTGCTATCTCTTGCCTGCAGACCTGACGAGGTTTTCAGCAATAGGGTGAGGGGGAACAGCATGGGATACGAGTAGAATCGTGGGGGATAAGGTAATCCCTACCCATTCTAACTTTAAAGGAGTATACCCCGGGAAACTAGGGTGGCACACAAATCTTGCAAGCTCTTTAAAACAATCTTTTCCTATGACTGCGAAATATAACGCCCGAGGGCAAGAAGGCAGTGCACAGGGCCAAAGTGAAAGCTCGCGACAAGACAACGTCTATTCGGGGAACACACATATGGGGCACAGGGTTTATCTGCATAGTCCGTTTAGAACGAGACTACCTTATCTTCATGACCATCTTCCACGTTCTTAACCTTAAATTTCAGAGTAGGGTATGAGAAGGCAAACAAAATTTTTCTTTTGAAATTAATAAAACGAAGAGGAAGTATTGGGAGGTGGCTTGCTTGATATCAGTGCTCATTCTTGTATTACCATCATTTTTTTTATCATTCTGAATTCGGGATAAGAGAGCTTTTAGAAGTATAAATGGCAAGGGCAGCATATAGATGAGGGGAATCATCTAAGAGAGTTGAGATTGAGCAATACCACTTAGTTTTGTGGAAATAGATACTGAGAAAACAATTCTAGTTATGGACTAACGACCAGGCTAACCAGGTCACGACCTGCAGTCGATATGCTCTGATACCATGCCTGTCAGACCCAGATTTTGCAATCCGAATCTATCATGTTTAATCGCACTATTCCCGGATCGATAGATAGTGCACACGATTCTGATTCTGATTATCAAAGTACATATCATGCGGAAACATAAATATAATAGCAAACTTACACATGGGCGATGAGGCGAAATCAATAAATTGCAGCAATGAAGAACGAAGCACACAGGCGGGACCTTCAGGACATACCCACAGGCAGCCAACTGGAGGTTCGCGACCTAGCCCTTGACATCTTCATCTTCATCTTATCTGCCAGCTTGTCCACTCTTGTTGCTGAGGCGAGGCGATTTGACTCCTGATTCTGAATTTTGCCGCAAAAGCGAGCGTGAGCACTCCGACCCCGTGCTCCGCAAGCCAATACACAGAATGCAAGTAGATAATATGCATGGCTTATCAAAGGAAGGCTCAGGTTATTTTATTTTTGCGTAGAGTGCTTTTGAATACAATTACTTAAAAATTCCTGAGACCTAGCATTTTGAACAAAAGCATAATGTTCAGAATATGCAATCATAATAGCGATCCAGATTCCATCCACCGTTACATGGCATCTGCACCATATAGCAATTCTTCAGCGTTATAGCCGCTTAACTTACCACTGGGACGACACCCAGGACAATTCCAAACTAGGGCCTTACACTGCCCTTCCACTTTTCCATTCCCACCCACAAAGCATTTTGAAATAGAACTATATCTGGTTAAGTTCCCATGTCCGCCCTTGACCGTGGGCACGGCTATTCGAATAGTTTTAGACTCTGCAGAGTTTGTACACTTTCACCACAAGAGACAATCAACTCGTTGCCCCACACGATTCCTTAGACGTGTGGTTGAGCAGACCATCACAGTGACTTTTCAAAGTACATCGCCCCTTCCATCATTTCACCCTATGGGTCGCTCCCACTTGCGGTGGGTCCCATACGTTGTGCGGGATGTCCTCCTTACGAACGTCTAGCGGTGGCTCCCCACCCCGCTAGCCCGCCACGCAGAACTTCACCCCTACCCGGTGTCCCATTCAAGCCGTCACACGCATCGCCGCTTGCACTATCCCACACCTCCTCCTGGAAGGATGACTTTCAGGGTCCGGTAATTCTACTAAGCCAAGTTGTAATTTACAGACTTGTGGTTGTACTGTTTTACACGGGTTGACATGACAAGATTCAGTCCTTAGTAGTATCTGGGCGGTTCTACCACAAACCACTTTGTGCTTCCACTGCACCACACATTCACACCTCGAACCAGTCTTGGATAATTAAGCAAGTCGAGATTTTGGGAGCATAAAATATCCATAACCAAATATACGATCATTTCCACCATGATCGCCCAAACCAGTTTCTCATGAATAAAAGTGATGCTTGGGACAATTTCTTGCCCCGAGTTCCTAATTAATGCTAAGCATGGCATACGGTTACGGACTTATTTTCGAAATGTTACTATTATATTTTTGCTAGGGCGACAAGATTCACACAATCAAATACTCAAAGGAGGGGGTAATATTATTCAAGGTAAACAATGGCATATAACTAGAATATCAATTTTAGCATGCATTTGCATAAAAATAACAGCAATGCAATTTGTTAATTTAAAACAAAGTAATTTGCAGAAATGTAGGTTCAACATGATCAAAGTATTGACTCGCCTGGCGCGGTTTGCTGCGATCTTGAGCTCACACAATGCTTTCTCTTGAGCTTCGGATCTTTTCTTCACTTCACTCTTGATCTCGCTTGATCCGTGGAATCTTCGGACTTCAATTTCTAATTACGCGACAAACGACTGAATCCAAAATGAAAGCAAATAACTCAAAAGATCCAAATAAATCCAAACACTTTAAATACCCGATTTAATTTAAATTAGACATTTAGTATGATTTGAGAGTAGAAGGATGATACAGGTTAGTGTGTCGTAAGCACAGCGGCAGCTGGATTTGAGCAGAAGGGCGAGTTTGTCGGGATACTTTACCGTGAGGGAAAATTTTAGAAATACAAGGGATCAAAAGTGAAGATGTACCTACAGGAATTATCTGCTTTTGGGAAGGGAAGGTGGCCATACATAGCCGATTGGGGAGAAGCGAGGCTTGACCTTCTTATTAATAAATTTTTTTATTATTTTTGTATTTATCAAGGAAGTTCCATGAGGCGGGTTAGACCTATAGTCTGGTGTAGGAGTTTAGTGCACTAATTTTATCTCTAGGGTATGCATTCCTTGCAACTCAGGTTATGGCAAGGCAAACTGGACTGATGGATGAGATCTGTACTTATTCTATAAATCTTGAAGGTATTATAACACTTGGATATCTTAATTAAGTTTTTAGAATAGTCTCTGATGTAGTCTTTTATTTATTAATTAGATTAAGATAAATAGTAAAGGCTCATTATTTATTATTTATATAAAGTAATTAATTTAAGATTTAAATCTTTAATATCCCAATATCCCCTTTTTTTAATCTTCATATCATTGAATTTGATATGTGGCATTTTATGCAATCCTAATTACTCGTGGTTATTGATTAAGTGTTTACTTTGGAATGTTTATATATATTAGTTAGGTCATTTTAATGCCCGATGTCCTAGTGCTATTACATTTTAGTAACTATATATTAAGATGACCTTTTAAAGATATAGAAATGACAGTCATACTTTAGATGGTTAACTTTTACATCCCTTTACTATTCGAACCTGCTATACATGATTACATTTTGTTATCGCTGGTAAATTAAAACTACTATCTAAGACCTCAGGGTCGGCAATATGTTAATGTTAGGGTTTATTATTATTATTATTTTAAAAGGGTCTAAGGTGTTTTTTTTATTGAACTAACATATTTACTAATGGCGCATATATGTCATCAACATTTTTCTAACTATTTATCTATATGTATTTGCTTTCATAAAGGTCACTTGCCAATTGTTGTTGATATGAGGGTATCCAGAGTTTTTACAAAGCATGCACCTTGTTTATATTTTGTAATCAATTCTCATTCCCAATATTATTTGTCACTTATGATTTATCAGGTGCCTCTTTAATTATATTTGGAAATTTCTAATCTTAAGCAAGAAAGTTGAATCTTAGTTGGCACTTATTTAGGATTACACCTTTAGCAATTTACCAATTTTATAAGCTCTTAGTTAACTCCACCCATTATCCTTTGCCATAAGATTAATTAGACTTGATTTTCCTTCATTCATACATATATATACATATTTATAAGAACCTTCACAAAGGTTTTTCAATTTTTAATTCTTACTCCTTATTATCTAATTAATACTCTACACATTTGCTTCATTGAAAAACTTTTAATTAATATTTAGCCATAATTGGAAGAGAAACCAGGAATACACACTGCCGAGGGGGGGGGTTCTCCTGTTTGGGCCCACAACTTAGAGAGAGAGAGTCAGGGCAGAGGGCCCTTCGGCCATGGGGAACAAAACAGGGGAGGGGCGGCGCAGGGCCAGGCGGCGGGCTCGCCGGCGCGGCCGTCGGCCGGAGGGCGGCGAACGTGGCGAGATGGGCTGCCCCCGAGGTGATGAACCCCCGGTTGGTAGTGGCTTCGGCCAAGGCGGCGCCGAGGGGTGCCGGCGGCGATGGAGGCGGCCGGGCGCGGAGGAGCCATGGGGGCGGCGACGGCCAAAGGGAAGGGGAGCCCAATTAGCACGAGCATGGGCAAGAGGGAGTGGTATGGAGCGTACCAGTGCGGTCGGTGAAGCCGGCGAGTGACCGAGGCGGGCTAGCGTCGGAAGCCAGGGGCGGCGGAGGGTGGCGCACGTGGAGAGGGCAGCTCGGGCGTCGAGGAGGCCGGGCGTCGGTTGGGGGAGATTGAGGGTGTCGTGGGGGTGCTCCCACTGCGGGGAATCGGTCAAGGGGCGACCGAGGAGGAGGCGGCGGCTGAAATGGCGACGGCCGGTGCAAGCTCGGGCGGGGAAAAGGAGGAGGAGTGGGAAGGGGGAGCTCGGCTCTTTATAGGCGGCGAGTGTGGGTGGTAATTGGGCGAGGTGGAACCGGGGTGAGGTCGAGCGAAACCGGGGGCGGCGCTGAGGGGGGATGAACGCGAAGGAATTGCGACCAGGGGAGGCGAATGCAAGGACTGTGGCCAGGGGGAATGAAGCACGCGGTGGTCAAAGCGTGGAGGCGAGCGAAACTGGGGCGGAGCGGGCGCGGCTGTAGCTGGGCGACCTGGTTCGGAGGGTGGCGCGGCCGGGTGCTGGTGCGGGCGGCGAGCCGGGAGAACAGGGGAGGGAGGAGACGACGCGCGGCCGAGGCAGGGTGTAAGATCGAGGAGGCCGACTAGAGGGGGGGTGAATAGGAGGTTTTAAAATTTTCGTCTAATTCTAATTAGCAATTTTAAACTTGATAGATGAAAAGAGCAAGATAACACTAACACCCCTAATCAACCTAGTGAGGTTCAAACAAACACTAGCACAAGTAATCGACTAAGAGTAATAACGAGTAGTAGAGAACAACAATTGCTACTCTAACTAAGCAAGCAATCAAGTAATATGAATGAAGAGCGTTGCTTGAATGAAAATGATCACAAGAGAGCAAACCACAATTGACACGATTACTTTTTACCGTGGTGATCGGAGACTTGCCGGTCTCCCCTAGTCCACGTTGAGGTAAGCCCGAACGAATCGGACCGGCTCCACGAATGAGCCTAAGCACCTCGATCACTATTTGAAGCCCTTTCCCTCTCCGGGTAGGCGAGCTCCAAGCCTTCACAATCTTCCGGGCCTTCTCACAAACTTCTTGAGAAGATCACCGAAACTCCGCCAAGCCGTCTAGGTGCCGGCAAGCACCAAGAGAATAGACCACTGCGGCTTGATCTCACTCAAGTGCTCAATGGATCAACTAGAATGCAATGCACTTGCATTTTGGGTCAACTACCTCAAATGAATGCACAAGTGAGTGAATGAGGTGTGAGAGGTTGCACTAGGCTCAAATATATTCAATGGATGTTCAACCCCATGTACAGGTTCTGGTGGGGGTGTATTTATACCCTCACCAACCTCAAATAGCCGTTACAATAAACAATCCTGAAAATTCAGGAAATCCGGAACTACCGCAGGCGAAACCGCGGTACTTCCGGACTCTTGCTGACCGGACAGAACGGCTATGTCAGAGAGTCAGAAGTAACCGTTGGTCAATGAGTGCGGTACTACCGCCGTTGAAAACGCGGTACTTCCGGACGTCCGGAAGTTCCGCTCCAGGACCCGGTACTTCCGATCTCAACGAGTCTAAGTTTTATTCTCGGCGCTCTCTGGAAATAACGTTCGCAGGTATCCGAACTTCGCACACGCGTAGTTCCGCAGTAAAACCGCGTACTTCCGTTTTCCGAGAGGCTAAGTTAAACTCCGGGCGCTCTCTGGAAATAAAGTTCCGCTCGGGTGCCCGGTACTACCGGTTATCCGGTAGTTCCGCAGGCCAACCCGCGGTACTTCCGTTTTCCGAGAGACTAAGTCTGAGTCCGGGCGCTCTCTGGAAATAACGTTCCGCCCGGGCGCCCGGTACTACCGGACCTGCGGTAGTTCCGCCCAATACACACCGGAACTACCGGATTTTCTGACAATGCACAGATTTGATTTAATTTTAATTTCTAAGTGCATGCATGATCCTAAATTGATCCAAAAGGGCACATTTGAACATGATCAAGCAATCACCATGATCCCTCTTAATAGTACGGCGTCTATCCTATAATTCGGTCTTCCAACCTAACTCCAAGACCGGTAAAATAAAATAGATACCTAAACTATTTACCTTGTCGCCCTAGAGATCTTGAATCTTCATGGGATATTTTGTGAGCCTCTTTCTTTGCCATTTGAACTTATCCTTTCAAACACTTAATGCACACATTAGTCCCATATTCACATAAATTCATTAATTACCAAAACTAATATTTTTAGGGGCCTAGATGCTTTCACAGGGCGGTCCCGCGCGGCAGAGGAAGAGAAGGAGAGGATGCGGGCGGGGCGCGAGTCCACGGGCAGGGGGCGGAGACGCGAGGCCAGCAGCGGCAGAGCGACGCGGCCGGGAGCGGTGAGGCGGCACGGGAGAATAGGGGAGGGAGGAGGAAGAAGGAGGCGGTCGGGAGAGGGGGCCGAAGGCCAGGAGTAGAGATGGGCCGGGGGGAGAAAAAATGCGCAGCTGGCCGGGAGGAAAAACAAGCCGGGCCCAAAAGAGATTTTTGGGATTTTGTGAATTTCTGAATTTTGGATTTTTGGTTTTTGAACTTTTTAATTTGCATTAGCATTTTACTGATTTTTGGATGGCCTTAGAATTCACGCTTTAAATTTCCCACTATTAAACGAGAGTGTTTATTATTATTATTATCATTTAGGTTATATGTGTATATATATAACTTCACATGTGGTTATTTGATGGCCTACTTAATTTTGCACATATATATACATATTTTTCATTATTTACAAAATGAAGTTTTATATTTTTAACTCAGATTTCTCCCTCCTTATACTGGATCATCTTTTCATATTCGTATTTAAAATTTTAGTTTTCTATTATGTGCATAATCCCCTTTTTGGAATTACTATTGTTTGTCTTTGTATTTTATGAATTCTTTAAGAATTTGAAATCTCATCCAATTTCAGGAAAACACCATAAAATCCAATTCCAACAGAATATATTGCAAAAATAATTCGAGAAACTCATATTTTAAATTTTAAATTTTTCAGGATGTTACACTCCACAACCTTCCTACCAGTTGTTTCCATCTCTTTGATCAGACAGGCTGCTTCTACTTCAGAGCAGTCGAAGTAGTAGTTGATCAGTCAAAGATTGAGGCTTGAGTCGCATGCCTTGAGTTTTTCCAAGGTATAGCTTACTGCACCTTCAACCACCTCTCGTAGCAAATCAGTCTGGTTGGTCTTTAGAGTGCTTATGAGCTTCTCAAATGCTCTGACTTGTCAATCGATCGTACTTGCCTAAGCGGTCATGGTGTCCTCAGAAGGAGTAATCTTCTCAACACCAAGCCCTCCGAATAAATCATTTAGGAGAGAAATGCTGTCTTGAAGAGCCATCTTCATTGATTACATCTCCTCCTAGCTATGAGTCGAAGTCTCTATGAGTTGCTTTATTTCACTATAGCTTTTGTAAAGCAGAGTGAGACTTAGTCAAGAAAAACACTTTATAAAGGACTAGTTAGTAAGAACTAGTCAAAGGTAAAGATTTCCTTACCTACTAGTTGAGACTCAAGTTTCTTGACTTCATCCTTACACTGGTCTTCTAGCAGCCTGATCCTCTAGCTTTTCTCTTTTTCGATATGAGTAAGCTCACCAATCACTTTGGTCTTTTCATTGACCTCAGTGCATAACTTACCCATTTCGATCTCTTTAGCTATAAAAAGAAAATAGAAGAAAAACAAGAAAGACATTCGAATAAACAGTCGTAAGTTCAGAACTTACTATTTATTTTATCTTGCAACTTGTCAGTAACAGATTTTGCCTTCAAAAGCTCTATCGTAAGGTCGACGTTCTCTGTCCTTAACTTCTGCGCCTCGTGGTCGAGTGCGTTAGATAATGTCTTTTCATCGCTCTTAGACATGTAAAGGTTAAAAACAGACAAAGAGCTGGACTAGTAGTCAAAATAGGGAAAGACAGCTTATGCTAGCGGCTTACCATTTCTTTGCCTATTCTCGAAGTCCAGCATTTTCCTCCCTTGAGAGCATAAATTGTATGTGGTATTCATCCATAGTTGTTATGTCTTTTGAAACTCTCTAGATAAAGGAAGACAATGAGAAGCGAGAAAAGCCAATTATAAAAAAAACTAAGCACCAGATGCTTACATTCATGCTTGTACAAGCAAATTTGGCAAGTACTCGCTGGGAATCCTCTGGTCAATCGAGTTCTTCAACCTTGTTCTATCATACCTTCTTAAGGCGCTCGTCATCAAAGACATTCCCCTTGTTGGGAATATCTTTGGGATGAGGAACTCGGTCATAAGATCGACATGAAGAAGATCCTACTACAAAAGTAGGATTAAAAAATGAAGAGAAAAAGTTGGGCTCTTCTTCTTCAGCTATACCTCCTTCGAGGAGAAGAATCGCCTTTGCTTTTGTTTCGCCTACCTTGGTGGTCATAGCTACTCCCGCTTCAGTGGCGGTCTCCATCGTTGCCATAGTAGCAGTTCTTTGACCATCTTCTCTACTGTTTCTTCAACTGCGGGGAGAATAGCAAGGGGCTTCTCGATAAAAGCATCCCTTGACGATGGAAGAGCCAGGCTAAAGATACAAGAACAGAAGTGGCTTGGCATGTCGGAAGACTAAAAGGGTAAAATGTAATTTTATGCTCTAATTTGCATACCTTGTTTTCTTAGCCCTGATGTTGAATTTAGAAGGAAGCTTCCCTAAAGAAGGTTTCTTTAACTTCTTCTCTACAACCACATCTGGTTGTTGAATGGTAGGGTCACCTACGACCACGTTTGGTCATAGATCCTGATCACGTGCTATTACTCCTTCTTCCTCCTGCCCTTCTTGATGGTCAAGATTAGTTTCGACCACGTGAAGAACAGTCTCCTTTTCAATCACAGGTTCTACTGCCACAACAATCTCCTTCATAAAAGATACAAAACTCTCCCAGTTTTCCTTTTTGAGTCACTTAATAAATCCTTGAGAAGCACCAACTGAGAAAGTTTTGTCATCATAATAGAAGGGTACCTTGGTCTTAGGAGCCGATTGCTCTGCAGCAGTTATGTCTGTACAGAATTGCTCGATGGGGGTATATAGAGGGAAAAAGGAAGGAGCAGCTCTCGAACTTTCACCTTGCTTGTCGACATCCTTGGCTAGTCGATGCTTCTTGGTTGGATGAGCTTTAACCTCCTCCATCTCTTTTCCGATTACCATCAATTCGACCTCCTGATCGTTTTGACGGTTTTCCATGCCAACTTTCTATAGTTGGAAAGAATGTTAAGTACTCGTAGTTTATGACTGTGAAGGCCTAAGGAAGAAGTCAAGCTTTGATTACCTTTAGGTATTCATTTCTTTCCTTGGCACATACATCCACCAAAATATGAGGAGCCTCCACGTCAAGCATTGGAGCCTTCTCACTAATTGCTTTGACTCAAGAATCAATCTCTACCAAAGCAAGATCTGCATAAACAGGTAAAAGTTGTTGGTAACTAGAACTCGAAATTCATGGAACGAGCTTGATCGTCAATTATTGTTCTCATAGTCCATAGTCGTATCCTTGGCCCCAGAGTACATCCACATTGAGTGTGCTTGTTTTTTCAGAGGGCTGATATGACACGTGATGAGGTTTTTCACCACGTACCAGCTAGCAAGCCCCTTTTCCCCTAAATCTTTGATGGCTTGGATGTAGGGGCGGGCTATCTGAGTTAGGTCTTTGGGGACCGAGTTCTAGGAAGAGATTTTCTCAGCACCTTCCCCCATGAAGGAAAGGCTGTTTTCACTAGTCGTCTTCTAGTATGACCATATCTTCTTCTAGTTCGGCCATGATAACCAAGTAAACATTCAAATGTATCATTCTATCTTGCCATCGTGGAGTTTCAGACCACAACTCCCAGCAATTCTGGTTTGTCTACTCATCTCATAATAATACCAAAAGAGCTCCAGATCTAGAGGCATTCTCAGATAGGCTTCACATAGGTACACAAATATACTTAACATGGTAATCGAATTGGGAACCAAGTTCACCAATTCCACCTCAAAGTATTCAAGTATGGCTGTGAGGAAGGGGTGAGCAGGAAGTGGAAGACTTCACTCATAGTATGCTTGGAAAACTGGAATTTGTCCAATCTTCTCTGATGGCCAATTTTGTCCAGCAACCTCAATCCACCTCACAAATTTCCTCGAAGGAATCTTCTCCACTATGACCAAAGCTTTCATCTTCGCCTTATTCATCTCCGACACCGACCAATTGGAGGAAGGTTTCGTCATTTTCTTTAAGCAATTGGTTTGGATTTGGAAGAAATTGGAGAAAAGAAGAAGACTTGGTCGGCAGCAGAAAGCTCGAAGGGGATTGAGGCAGAAGGGGAAAGTAAGAAAAGTTACCTCCAGGTAAGTTTTTATGGTCATTCGGGTCAATTATTACCTCTTCGGGAATTGTTCCAAGCAGACAGATCGGTGGGAACTGATTTGTTTTCCTATGTTTTGAAGCCAATGTGTCTTTGCAACTTAAGTGAAATTACGTTTGTGTCTGGTTAAATTAGATCGAAAAGTCTTTGCTTTTGATCTTCGTTCATCTACGACCTCTCTTTCTTAAGTAAGTTATTTTCACTTGAAGTTGGGGGCTACATGACAAGGATATAACAAATCCTCAAATTATTATTTATCTGTAAATGATATGGTTAAGTCATTATGCTCCTTGAGTATACCCTTTATTTGTAAGGAAGAGAGTTCACAAGGTAATCATAAGCTCTTCTACAATTACCTCTTAGTCATAAGCTCTTCTATGACTATTCTTTAGTTGTAAACTCTTATACGACATCCTCATAATCGTAAGTTCTCCTACAACCCTGGCATAGTCATAATTTATTCTGCGACCACCTCGTGGTCGTAGATCCCTCTACGACTAAGTCAAGCTCCGATTGACCTATCTACGATAACCTATTGCATTGTGGGCCTGTCTGACAAGGCGGTTAGCATAAGTATTTATTCTCTAGAATAAGTGCACATAACTTCACCCTGGCAAAAACTGTGCGAGCGAGGTATCACGTCTCTAGTAACTCCAATCGGATGGTTATCATTTGAAACGTTAAGGCGTCCCTTAGCATGGAGAAACTGCAGCCGCCATGCGAGCTATATAAAGGTGGATGTTAGGGAGAAGGATGGAGAAGATCTAGGCCAGACCCAAGGGAGAGTAACAGCAGAGCAGGCTTTTTCGCATTACTTTCTCCATTGTAATCAGCTCCATTATAATCAATTCTTTGGGTAATAGTCAACAGGAAGTAGGGTTGTTATTCTCGCTGCAGAAGGACTAAACCTGTATAAAAATCCATATGTCTTTCCTTTGCATGCCAGGTCTTCAAGAGTTCCTCAGAACCCAAACAAATCATATATAAGATCGATATTAAAACATCGACAGTGCTAAAAACACTATTAACCCTAATTTTACTATAGCAGATATAGTACCGCAGTACTATAGTGGTAGTACCGCAAGTACAGTGGTGGTAGTACCATTTTAGCTAATTTTTCTTAGGATTTCAGTGTCTCAGTTCACTAGTTTTTGTGGCGGTTTTTCATCCTAATCTTTATAGATCTGTAGCTATTGAGGTGAAGAATTAGTGAATATTTGAGAAAAAATTTTAAGGCATCATTCACCCTCTTTGTTGCTATCTTCGATCCTACATATATGCAGCCACATGAACCGATTAATTAAGCCATATTTTATGAAGGATAATTCAAACTTCACCGTCCCAAATTTTGCCAACTGCTGGGATACCACTCTTTAAGGTTTTTCTTGAGTGAATACCACTCCAACGACTTTTAGATTCACACAATACAATTTTGGTCCCCTTGTTTTTGCATTTTTCTGATTTTTCATTTTTCTAAGCCATGGGAAGTTACCTGTTTGCACCACATGCTAGTCCGGCGGCTCGGCTGCAGAACTGGGCTCCATTGGTTCATTCTTTTCAGTTTATGATTTATGACTTTAAATACATAAACAGGATAGCTTCTCCGTCATCTTTTCAAAATGACGTATTAACATTCAGTTTGTTCGTTCCATCGCTCTCTCTAAAAGCAGGCCCGTAATTTATCAATAATTGTTAGATTGTCGTACGAATTGTTTTCTCTAACGTGCTGCCACAAGTCCCAAAAAGCATTAGATTAATAGTAGCATTAGAAACTAAAAACGTGACAAAGACTGGCATAACTCAATTGACATACGTGCAGGCAAATTGCCCTGGTTTCACTGTGCAGTCCAGAAAAGAAGAAAGGAGGCGCTATCTTACTGTATCTTTTCAACTGCTACAGTACGAGATGGTGCTGGGAAACACTCCAAAAATAATTCTTGGAAGAAGCAACAAGGTGCATGCTATATCCAGAATGCCTCAAACCCCATAGAAGTCCATTACATTAATCTAAGCAAAATTCTTCGGTGCAAACAAGTTCATTGCAACCAGCTAAGCAAAATAAACCAAGTCTTCCTCTGGTGTAGCCGAGTCGGACATGTTCAGTGGTCGGTCGAGCCGGACATCGGGACATGTGGGAATTTTTTGTATGGATAATCCATTTTTTATTCGAAATTACAGAAATATATCCGTTGGAAAACTTTTTACAAAACTAGGCTCCAGTCGCCTAATGGTTGGGCGACTGGAGCCTTTCGCCCAACCAGAAAGCGACTGCATCCAGTCGCCCTTTTGTGTGGCGATTTGCATGCAGTCACCCGCCCATTAGGTGACTTGCATGCAGTCGCCCCCCCTTAAGCGACTGCATGGAACCCCCGTGATTGTGTTTAAATTTTGTGAATTTTGTAGTTTTAAACTGGTAAAAAATGTGGTAGAGTTGTAATAAAAGTTTATGTTCATTGTATGTTGTAGGTGCGTAAAAAAATTTAGAAACTTTTTTGTATGAAAGATTGACTGTAGAACGATCGGTACATACACTATTAAGTGACATACAATGATAATTCCTGTGCAGAGAACCGGTATGTTAATTTTTTTAGATGACTTGATATATGAATGATTGAATGCGAAAACAAGAGATGACAGACTTGTTTGAATTTAAATAAACTTCATAATATAGCTGTGAGTAACATGCCGCGTATTTTTTTATTACATGCATAACATATAGCATCCGCAGCACCCCTCACTCGCCACCCTGGTGTGCCCCGTCACCGCGCCCGTGTCCTCCCGTACGGCCCCGCTTGGCCGTCCTCCGGTGCAACGGGTTACGACGCCCTGACAACGTAAGACGATCAGGAGCGTGTCGCACCCGCCCCTGCGCTGGTGGAGTCAGCTGCACCTCTGGCTGTGTGCCCTCCGGTGCACCGGGAGGGCATCGCCGAGAGAACCTCGATCTTGCGTCGGAGAACTGCTCGGGCCAGTCCGCAAAAAACTGGTCCACATCGTCGTGGCTCGGGGAGACGCCGTGCTGATGGTAAGCACCTGCAATAGTAATATCGTTAGTTCGTTGCATGTCGCCTTGGGATAAAAACGAGATCGGACGATGCGTACCCGCAGTTGGCGCCATCGAGGTAGGAGGAGGGGCGTACACCCCCTGCGTGTGGAAGCCGGGGATGTGCGGAGGAGGCGTGAAGTGAGGTGGTGTAGGAGGTCGTGCCTAGGCTGAACCCCCTGGCTGCTCCGGGTGAGGTGGTGTAGGACGTGTCCACATACTACCTCCGGATTAGTGCCACGCTGGTCGGGGTGGCACTGGTGGACGACCCGTCGGAGCGCTAGGCGTGGGTGTGGAGACCGTCGGTAGCCTCGTGCAGGACAGCAGGCTAACGATATGTCTTACACCCGGCCTCCACCCGACGCAGAAAGCTGACGTTCTCCTCGTGGGTCAGCTCCGCACCAGTGGCAACCCTCTCCAGTAGTAGTGGTCATCGGCCGATGGAACGACCCCCTCGAATCTGCCGAGCAGGTCAGCGCGCCACTCGGCCGGGGCCTCCGGTAGGAAGGCAGCGCCTCCCGCGATCGGAAGGCCGAGGAGCAGGGACACATCCTGCAGGGTCGGCGTTATCTCCCCTAATGGGAGGTGGAAAGTGTGCGTCTCGAGCCGCCAACGGTCCACCAAAGCCGTCAGCAGGGAACGGTCGAACGGGAAGCGTTGTGATCACTCCACGCCCGCCTCGTCCCCGCCCGCGGCCAAGGCTGCTCCATCCTCCTCCGTGGCCTGCACCATCCGGGCAAGAGGGAGTAGCCCGGCATCCCGCAGCCTGCAAACAAAGTGAAGGTCAACACGGAACGTTCTTACGGTCGCACTAAAACGCTGGCGTAGTGCAAACCTGGCAGTCCAACAGGGGTCGAGTCCCCAGGCCACGCGAGGTATGCGTGTCTGGACCACTCCCAGCTCAGGCGGCTCGTCCGTGCTCCCCGGTGGCGTCACACGACGGGAAGCGGGATGCACGCGGTCCATGTGCTCGTTCAATAGCGGGTACCGCCAGTCGGAGTCACGTCTAGCACGAGTCATACCTGCAAAATTTGTACAATAATTTCAACATTAAATTTTGTACATCTAAATTTCTACACTAAATTTTCTATAATAATACATCAAAAATACTATACAAAATTTGTACACTAAATTTTCTATATCTAAATTTATACACTACATTTTCTACAATAATACATAAAAAAATTCTACATCTAAATTTCTAAACTATATTTTCTACAATAATGCATTAAAAATGGTATACACAATTTCTAAACTAAATTTTCTACAATAATACATAAAAATACTATACAAAATTTCGACACTAAATTTTCTACATCTAAATTTCTAAACTAAATTTCTAAACTACATCTCAATTTGTAAACTACATCTAAATTTCTAAACTATATTTTGTAAATTAAATTTCTAAACTATATTTTGTAAACTAAATTTCTAACCTAAATTTTCTAAACTAAATTTCTAAACTAAATTTTCTAAACTAAATTTCTAGAGTAAATTTCTAAACTAAATTTTCTAAACTAAATTTCTAAACTAAATTTTCTAAACTAATTTTCTAACACTAACAAAAAATACCTGGAAATCACGCTTTCCCTCTCCTCTTCTCCTCCTCTCCCTCTCCTTCTCTCCCCCTCGTCTTCTCCTCTCCCTCTCCTTCTCTCCCCCTTCTCTTCTTCCCGTTCTTCTCCTCTCCTTCCTCTCGAAATCGCGCGGCCGAATGAAAACAGTATGCGGAATGCGGCCGAGCGGCTGGGTTTTTAACTCACCCCTAGTCGCCAAACGGTTCAGCGACTGGCTTGCAGTCGCCCAACGGTGGGACGACTGCAATTAATCGCCGAACCGTTGGTAGATTTACCAGATGTCGCTTTCTGGTTGGGCAAAAGGCTTCAGTCGCCCAACCATTAGGCGACTGGAGCCTAGTTTTGTAAAAAAATTTCCCGCAAGTATATTTCTGTAATTTCGAATAAAAATGGATTATCCGTACAAAAAATTCGGACATGTGGTGCACACAAGGGCAAATAGGTAACTTCCTATGGCTCAGAAAATGAAAAAAAATCAGGAAAATGCAAAATGTGTCAATCAACAAGTGACATGGGGTTGTCTATTTGTAGGGTGACTAAAATTTCCTAAAGCATATGCCATATGTTTTATCCATTTGATCAAAACCCAATCATACGGCACATCGTATGCGTGCATGGATTCATTACCCATGGCAAGCAAATCTCCATTGATGCAACAGTCATTACTAACATACGCATACATGCACAGTGTTCAGTACTTCAGAGCCATCACATGCTATTGCATGCTACTGCCTAGATGTTGAAATGTGTTAATTCTCCTTTGGTTGCATCAGCGAGCGCTAGCTCGCTCACCGTCGTCGAGGTGTCCCTGTGGAGAGAACATGAACGGCTTCCGGCGCGTGTTGCGAGGACGGGAAGAGCCGTCGCGCCACTGGTGTCGACGTCGACGACGATGAGGAGCGGCTTTTGGGAGACTGGAACGGCGTTGCTGAGGGTGACAGTGCGGCAGCTGGTGATCTCTCCCTAGCAAACTTCCCGGCGGAGGCAGAGCCGAATGCCCTCCTCGCTGCCGGCTGCTGCTGCCGCTCCGGTGTGGTCGGCTCAGATGTCATCCCCGGCCTTCTAGACGACGGCATTCGCAAGCTTCTATCCGGTGCCTGTCTCACAACAGCAAGCAGTCTCCAGATTATGATAATTATCTGATAGCCATTGTGAAATTCAATGGATCAAGCAAGTAAGAATTAACTAACCTCCAGCTTTGGTGAAAGCCCTTTCAGCATTGCCAGCTTCCTCTCAAATGAGTTGCCAAGCATCTGCATGTAGAAGAACAGGAAACAAACTAGTCACTGAATTGTTCCTGAATAAATAATCTGGACAGCCACGATTTATGAGATATATGAAACATGAAAAGCCTCCATGCATGTGTACTTAATTAGCACTCACAGCTGCTTGCTTTGAACTATCCCAGTTGAAGAAGCTGGTGAAAAATGTAGGCTCATCCCCTTCTGCGACAACATACATGGTTGCTTCGATCAACCGTCCATCTTGATGAACGCCTGCCTGAAGGAACATCTGCAGGTAATGTAGAAACAAATGAAGAATTAAGAACTCCCAGGGCATTTTGGTTAGATATACAAACACAAGCTGGAATCACTATGACCTTGCCGATATCGAGTGCTTGCTCCTTGGATGTAACACCTGAGTGCAGTCCAACCCAAACGTAAATTTCGTCGTTGCAGTCCAGTATCAAAGTCTCCTCAGTTGCCAGGTCATCCTGAGAGAAGCTGAATACCTCCTTTGCCTGGATGAATGACAGAAATCAAAACCAAAAACTATTCAACCTTTGCAATTTTTTTTGTACAAGCGACAAGTTGTTGTATTCTTGTGGCAAACCAAGTGTTCCTTGTAAGGTAGCACTAACCTTGAACAGACCTAAAAAGAATCATACATTAGGATTTAGGGTTAGAAATGCTTTTACGACAGAGGCTATTTAAAGCACAACTATAAACATGGGCATACATTGTTCAAAAGTACAAGTATACAGATGTGGTTCTGCAGGCCAACCCTTGATGTGCTTTTCTTTGGGGTATTCCGATCTTCCTCCTAATGTTTTCCAGAAGTGATCAGGTTCAGAACCTTCTCTTACTAACAAGGATTGTTTCAGTGGCTGCAAAATAGCACTAGAAGTAGTCCGCAAGGGGTGCAGTTTCGCAATTTTCAGGAAACATGGAAATAAAAACAGAAAATTTTGCTCACAGTATTGTCCTTACACACAATTTGTCCATCATCCTATCAAGTAGATTATGGTCACTTGGTGAAGAAAGGCTTCCTAGCCAGGTAAAGAAAGAACCGCCGTCTTGCAAAATGTAACAATGTGAGGAATTAAGTGAACTTGCAGCCTGCATTGCAGTTAAGTAATCCAGTCACCAGAGAAAGATTTAGAACAGCAGAAGACAAAAAGAAATAGAAGTGTGATTTGGCTTAAAAGCTAACTGTGTATTATTATTATTATTATTATTATTATTATTATTATTATTATTATTATTATTATTATTATTATTATTATTATTATTGGTTTTGCCAAACTCACCACATCAACCTGAATGGCTTGTATACAGTCATGTACCAGGCCTTGAACCCGGAATAAGGCAGCCCCATCTTTCCAGTACCATTCATTTTGATCGCTTTTCTGTAGAATGGAGTTCTTATATGCAGCACTTCTGCCCCCCTGAAAACGGAAGGATATAACAAACTCCAGTATTTATATCCAAGTATACATCCCTTTCTTAATTAATATTCAAGTACATGAACTGCACAACACACAAAGTATCCACATATACCTTGAATATGATCAATGACTTGAATACAAGGAAAAACAAATCTGGTTCTCCGCCCTCAAACACTTGCGCCTACAATAACATTTTGCAAATAAGTGATACTATATAATACCATGGTAAAGAAAATTGTGTTGGAAGTGTGGATTTTGTGGATTTGTTCAAAGGTAAGGGACTGAAGTAGCTGACCACAACTGCATGCCCTTTGACTGAATCAGCCATGCTTGACATTAATGATGCTGCGGCAACTCTATCTTCCTGCAACCAAATGCAGAGATTAAGTTAAGCAACATGCAAAATACTGACGACAACGCAATATACATGTATAAACAGACCTAGTAATATCTCTGGAACATTACTGCAGGGGACCATGTTTTAATAGCCCTTCCTTTTATATGGAAATGTGAAGTGGCTCTTAGCAAGGAAATTACCAAAGAACGCACCTTTACACTATTATGTCCAGACCAAGCAAAGAACAGGTTATAATCTTTTCCATCTTCAGCATAGATGTACTGTATGATATAGCAGTCCCCTTTGTACAGTTGCTCCTGCTCCTCAGTGCAAAGGAGGGTTACAGAACCACGGTCCACCAGCCAAACCTGTCATGCATTTTATTCAATTCCAAGATGGACACAGCTTCACACATATCACCTCCTAGGCAAGGAAATTTACCTTCAGACTACCATTACAACTGATGAGCTGCCGAGGTTTATCCTCCGGAATTTCTGTGACATCATAACCCTGATGCTTGAAAATTGCTGCACCATGATGCTACATTAGACCTTGTCATGATTTTTACTGAGTTAATGGAACCAATTGATATGCAAAATCACTATGGTCCTCACACCTGCAACTTTCTCTCGCCCTGTCTCATACAACTTTGTCATGGCATTCTTGGGCCAATGCTGAAAGTGCAGCTTAAAGTCGACAGTTTCATGACCTTCTGTCATTATAACCGTACGAATGTTTGATGAACTGCCTTGAGAATGAACATAATCCTATAAAAAATAGAAATTGCTTTCAAACATATGCGAAGACTTAAGTAGGTACTACTAATCAAGCATGTTCACACCCCGCTCGTTGTATCTGGTCCACTTTCTTTGTTCTGCCTGTAACTTGTCTGCACTAAGAGTATATTCTTACCTTTCTTTTCTTTCTTTTTTTTTTTTTTGCCTTTTGTTGTTTTGTTAGGAATATCATGAGGTAAGGACTAGGAAGTTCCATTACCGAGGTTAAAAACAATTAGCACATATGCAGTAATAGCCAAAAGAAAAAAGAAAAATATCAGGTTTCATCTGCTTACTTCTAAGGCAGTAACAGATGTCTTCCTCTCTGAAACCAGTGTTGTCATCCCCATCCATAAGAATATTTCATTGCCACATTCTAGCATGTAACTTCTGTCCGAGTTCAGCATTTCTCTATCTAATAAATGTGTCTCCATGGGAACAAGGTTTCTTTTGTTAATCCTACAGACAGGAAAGAGCACCAAACATATTTTTACGTACTAACTCAAGCTAATGGAGTCTGAATTAAGCTGGGGGTAGTCACCAAAAGAGTTTCTTGGCTGAGGTAGTCATCGACACCCCGTTGACTGCGTCTGGTACATCACGGGGAATAGGTGCATAGCCACCAAATAGGCTCCAAAACTCACCAGCATCAGAATCACCGACAAGCTTCCCATCCTCTACAGTGAGTAACAAGCAAAAAAATGTTTACATCTTTCCAGTCATGCTGATGACAGAAATAATTTTATATAACACTACCTATTGTCGCAATCTCACATCTGCCACCATGTTGGTTTTCCTTCAGATGCTTAACGACATCTAATGCTTTAGCCCTTGTTTGCATACTAGAATTACAACCGCTGAAAAGGAAGATCTTTGGCGCCGTATCCACTATAAACACTGCTTTATGATCTAGCGAGGACCGCGAAAAAGGCACCTGAGACAGCATAAGAGATACCACTGGTGTCTTACATTGGTTGATACCGAGATGTGCTGGGAAAATCTTGCAATAACAATTCTTACTTCTTTGACACTAGCTATATGCTCGCCTTCACACCGAAACATCGTGGTCCGGTTGGATTTCTGTCCAGATCCCCTCACGCGCGAAGAGAAGCTACCTTGAATTGGGATGATGCATGGCTTGAAGTACGACAAGAACTTGTCAGACTCTTCACCTTGTGTTTCCCTGTATTGGACTGTGTGAGAGCCCAGCGCTGCATCCAACTCGACAGCCTTGTCCGAGGCCATCAGACAATCTTCCTAGGTGACCAAAATCCAAAATGCAGGATACAAAACAAAGGCATAAGCAAAAGGCATAGCCAAAGCCAAGCAAGTATGACTAGGAGAGACCATTGTTGCTGCGGCACACACCTCTTTGGCGTCCTCCCCTACCCAGTAATGTACATTGTGCTGGCGAATTCCGCTTTTGAGCTCAATCGTCTGAAACATTGTGAAACATGTGAAGTCAGTGATGTAAATCGGCTGATTAGCTGTAAAATTTTGCAGGTGAAGCAGCCTATTGTGGAGAAACTTTACATTCAGTAAGATGTAGCTGTTCCCAGTGTAGAACTTGCCATGCAAGGATTTTGCGATTGGAACTAGATTGCTGCCCACAATGCACCAAATGTCCAGCCCTCTGGAATCAGAGTTTTTCTTGTTAGAAACAACACAGGCTAGATTTATGCCTGACATTTGCAGCAGTGAGGTAAAATAAAGAATAAGATGGCTAAATGAACAGGACTTTCGCCACATTGAAATTAACTTCCCAGATTTTAGACTTATAAGCAATTATCTTTTTTATCAAAAAATTGATACATTTCCTGAGGATAGAAGTATAATAAGTTTCTTGTTTTACTTCATCTAAACAGAGCAGCATTCTGGTTGCTCTTGGGTAAAAAATAAAATTGCCAAGTACATCTTCTAACCAAAGGTCAGCACCCTAAAGCAAAAGGGGGGAAAGGAAGAAAGAAAGACAGAAATAAAGAATCTGCCAGGCATATATTCAAATGCTGATCCAAGATTGTCCAGATTCTAGTCCTAGAGAACAACACACAAACGGCGCAATTAAAGAAAAAGGAAACAGCAAAGCAGGTAATACTTTAAGAGAGAGAGGGTTAAGAAACAGGAGAGGAGACGTACGGCTTGTCGCCGACGCCGAGGAACGCATCGTCGACGCCCTTCATGGTTGCCATGACGCCCCTGAAGTTACTGCAAGAGAAGCAATGGGAGCTCAGCTCACCAAGCTGAGGCGAGAGATGGAACCAATGGAGTGAGCAGAGCAGAGGAGAGCACAGGGAAAGAAGAAGAAAGGGAAAGGTGAGCAAGCAGCTGGTAGAGTGGTGGTAGTAAGTTGGTAGACCAGCACTCCACTGCAGAGAGAGAGAGATTAACAATTAATCACTTTCTCCTCTCGCGGGCTCCACCACCAACTAACAAGCTCGCCTCGTCAGTCGGAGAAAAGGCAATGCAGGAGGAGGGAGCAGGAGAGAGAGAAGATAAAGCCATTGCTTTGCATTGAAGTTGGTGACGTGCGACTTCACTCCGCTCTTTGACTCTGTATGTAGACGATGAGTGAATGCAGACACAGTTGTGCTGCATGCTTGTTTAGCTGTTCGTAAGGAATGCATTATGAATGCAGTGCAGCAAATAGAATTGAAGGACGTACTATTAAAAATTTGATGTTACTATTTAATACTAAATGTGAAAGGTTTTATTTTACCATTGTAAAAGAGAATGAAACGTCAAATAGTAATACTAACTTGAAATCAAACTTGAAGACGTACGCCTTAGAATAACTAGTAATTCCAACTTTTAACCAACAAGCGGCAAATGTTACGCTCTAAATTAACTTTGTGGATATGAAACAAAGTTATGATCGTCATGAATAGGAGTACATCGCAACAAGAAATCCGGCGTCTCACTGAGAGCTATGTAGACAGGTCAAAGCTAGGCGATCACTGACACGAGCAAAGATTAGAGGCGGTATCTGCTCCAGAGTGCAAGTAGATTGAAGCAACCTAAATCAAAACATTTGAGTTTTTTTTTTGGAGTTTATTTGAATTCCCGAAAACCTTCCTATATTTGGCAATCCATCTTAGAATTTCATTTTTCATGTGGTTTGCTGAGTACTTAGTATACTCAACCTTGCTTAATTTTAGTAGAATGGGTACGGAAGAGGAAAGAATACTTTGAGTTTTCGTGCTAGGGTTATGACCACACTCAAGCATTCATGTGGAGATTTCTTCGGTTCTTTTGAATATAAATTAAAATTTGGATTTGGACGCCTATATGGTTGCTAAAGTTGACCTTTAGGTCTTATTTTAACTAAAATAATTCCTTTTAAATGTTCGTAAGTGTTATGAATAGCGCTTGTATTCAATATGAGGCCAATAGGCCGGTATATATACACAAAGTATATGTGGTAAATATGCAAAGAACCCCTCATAACAATGGGGAATAACAAACTATACATATATCTCTAACACCCCCCCTCAAACTCATGGTGGATCAACAACACTGAGTTTGGAGAGGTAGAAGCTGTGATGTGCTCGAGTCTGGGCCTTCGTGAAGAAATCCGCTATCCAAGCTCAAGGCACATATCAAGAGTAATCACCGATCATGCACACAAGATCTTATGAAAGAAGCATCAACACCAATATGCTTGGTGAGCTCATGCTTCACAGATCACGAGCAACACCGATAGCACTGCATCGTCTCGACAAGAGAGAAGTCGGTGTAGTGACGAAACACCAAAATCCTCAAGTAACCACCGTAGCTAAGTAATTTCACATCAAGAGAGCCATAGCTCGCAACTCACCTCTGCACTCGAACGGACACTACGATACTGTTTCTTCGTCTTCCGTGCAATAAGAGAACCACCAAGAAAACACAGAAGCGAGATAGACAGCGATTAGAGGATCGCCGCCCAAGTAGCATCCGAATAGGCCGAAGTCAGAATGAGTGGAACGTGGAAAGAAGAGACGGCGAGAGATAGTCCCGCCGAAGGTATCGCAGAACTCGAAGAAGGTGGCTGTAGTGGACCTGAGTAGGAGCTGAAACAAACTGACTCAGAATATGAACTGGATAAGTGATATCCGGACGAGTAACAGCAAGGTAGACAAGACTCCCAACAAGATGACGATAGCGAAGTCGGATCGGAAAGAAGCTCGCCATCGAGAGTCGGAGGTGAACATTGAGCTCCATGGGAGTCTCAATAGTACGCTGATCAGTGAGAGAGGCGCGATCAAGAAGATCCTGAATATATTTCTCTTGGGACATAAAGAAACCATCTGGAGTGGAGGTAACCTCAATCCCAAGGAAGTAACGAAGAGGACCAAGATCCGACATAAGGAACTGCTCACTAAGACGAGCCTTGACAAAGGCAATGTACTCAGAATCATCTCCCGTAATGATCATATCATCAACATACAGAAGAAGAAGAGTCCGACCACGAGACGAAGTGTGGACAAAGAGCGCAGGATCATGATCACTAGCTGAAAAGCCAGCAAAGAATGACCACAGAGGAGAAGCGCCAAACCAAGCACGAGGGGCTTGCTTAAGGCCATAGAGAGAGCGGCGAAGGCGCATGGACCATGCCCTCGAGAACAGAATACCTGTGGCGGATGCATGTAGACCTCCTCACGCAACTCGCCATTAAGAAAGGCATTCTTGACATCAAGCCGAGAAATGCACGATGGCGAGCAGACGCCACCGAAAGAAGAGTGCGAACAGTGGTCATGTGGACCACAGGAGCAAAAGTTTCGTCGTAGTCAACACCATGCTTCTGTTGGAAGCCACGAGCAACAAGACGCGCCTTATAGCGCTCAAGAGAGCCATCAGAGCGAGTCTTAATCTTATAGACCCACTTACACATGATGGGATGAGAATGAGATGGAAAAGGAACAAGATCCCAAGTACCAAGACGCTCGAGGGCAGCAATCTCTCGGCCATGGCAAGCTGCCACTCGGGGTGAGTAATAAAGATCTCGGTAGGAGACAAAGCTCACGAGTAGCTGCGCAAAGAAAGGCAAAAGGGCAGAAGCCGAATCGATCGCGATCGCGAGAGCGTAGCGAGGAGAAGATGACCCATCCGGGAAGATGGAGCATCAGAAGAAGATGGAACATCAGGAGAAGATGGCTCATCTGAAAGATTCTCAATACGAGGTCGACGAGTGTAGACGATAGGGGGAAAAGGTACTGTAGTGGGAGGAGTCTGGGGAGTCGTAGGAGACGACGCAGGCGGCGACAACGGCGGAGAGGCCACAGGGGGAATATGTGGAGACTCAGTGGGACAGGTGGACGAGGGCAAAACAGATATAGGTGTATCTGGAAAGGTCAAGAAAGACAGAGGCTCCACAGAGGAAGCCGAAGGAGAGGCAGGACGAGGGTAGAATGGACGAGACTCGTCGAAAGTCACATCACGAGAAACCCGCATCCGTCGACCAACAGGATCCCAGCACCGATAGCCCTTGTGCTCGGCACTATATCCCAGAAAGACACACTCAACAGACTGAGCGGTCAGTTTGGTGCGTTCTCGAGGGGCGAGGAGAACGTAGCAAACGCAGCCAAACATATGAAGGGCAGAGTAGTTAGGAAGAAGACCACAGAGACGCTCAACAGGGATCGCACCCTGAAGAGCAGAAGAGGGCTGGATGTTGACGAGATAGGTGGCAGTGGAAACAACCTCGGCCCAAAAGTGAGGTGGAATAGAAGCGGCGATCATCAGAGCACGAGCAGTCTCAAGGAGGTGACGATGCTTGCGCTCGGCGACACCATTTCGAGCATGAGCACCGGGACAAGAGAACGAGCGAGAGTGCCCGCCAAAGAAGGAAGCTGCGCAGTGACGAGAGAGGTACTCGCCAGCAGAGTCAGCTCAAAAGACACGAATAGGAGTGGAGAACTGTGTGTGAATCATAGTGGCAAATTGTTTATAGATAGACAAGGCCTCACTACGAGAAGACATGAAATATATCCAAGTGTGACGAGAAATCATCTATAAATATGATATAATATCGATGACCCTTTCAAACGAAGAGAGTCGGACCCCAAACATCTGAATGAACAAGATCAAAGGCGCTGAGACACGGTCTCACTATGAGAATAAGGAAGTGAATCATTTACCTAACTTACACTACGACAATCTAAAGACACGTCTCCGAGATGCACCCTTAAGACCACGACGAACTAAGGACGGCAGGACGGATCCACACAGATGGCCAAGACGGTGATGCCACCGCTGGAAAGAGCCGGTAGACGAAGCGGCGAAGCGGAGAGGCGGCGGCGATGGTGGCAGCGGAAGGAAGGTGAAGCGGTCAAGCTCCCGAGACGCTGTGAGTCACGGCGCCGAGGGCCAGAACCAACCAGAGCTCCCGTGTGGCAGTCCTGAACACAACAAGAGTCAGAGTCGAGAATAACCCGATAACCAAGGTCAGTAATCTGCCCAGCAGAAAGAAGCTGCAAGGTAAGGCGAGGAACATGAGCAACAGAAGGAACATGAAAGGAGGAGTTGCTAAGAGATCCTCGACCAGAGACAGAAAGAGATGTACCATCAGCAGTAAGAACACTGACAGGAGAATTAAGAGGTGTAATAAAAGACAGAGTGGAAGGATCAGGAGTCATGTGAAAAGATGCTCCAGAATCAAGAATCCACGGGAGGTACCGATCGTGTAGGGGTGGTTTCTCGGTGCCGAAGAGTCGATGAGCGTAACTCGCAGAACTCCGCCGAGGAGAACCCGGCGGCAAGCGGCGCCGAAAGTCGGCTATCTCTCGCTCGGTGAGAGAAGCTGCTGAAGAAGTCAATGCGACGTCGTCGTAGAAGCACTAGTGCCGATGAGAAGAACGGCGTGAAAGATGCCGCTTCTTCTTATAGCACTCGGACTCAATGTGGCCGGCCTTGTCGCAGTAGGAACAGTGAGGACGGCCACCTCCAGACGGAGGACGGCCACCACCACCTGTGGTAGTCGCTGGAGGAGGCGGTGCAAGCAGCGACGAGCGGCGAGCACGAGGGGAGTGGCATCAGACCAGCACCACTCAGACGAGTCTCCTCCGCGCGTATCTCGGTAAGAGCCTCCAGGAGAGTGACACGAGGGTGGCGTGCAAGGAGCTGGGCACGCCTTTGCTCGAACTCAGGACGAAGGTGAGTAAGGAACTTGTAAACCCGCTGAAATTCCAGGTCAGCACGTACATCCAGCAACGGACGACAGTACGGCAACAAGAAGGTGTGAAGTGAGTCCAATCGACGCTAGACAGCAGAACTCGAGCGTAAAAACGCCAACGATAGCATCACCTGCTGAAGAGAGTGCTCTGACGGACCACGGACAGTGCGAGGCATCACCGAGGGCTCGAGCGCCGACGAAGATGAGTCCACATCCGAAAGCCGAAGGAGTCCCACAACCTCGTAAGAAAATCGAGGATGGACATCGGCGATGAAGACAAAGAAGAGGCGGAAAGCGCCGTCATCGTACTCACCGAGTGTAGACGGTCGACGATCATTGTAGAAATCCGAGCCTCCGGTAGGCGAGGCGCTTCATCATCGGCAAAGGCGGCGGCCTCGATGAGCAGCCTTATCGGCTGTCGGAGGCAATGCAACAGGCGTACTCCGTCGGAGGAATAGGGCAAGGCGGGCAGGTGACATCGCCAGAGAGGACGCCCCAGAGACGAAGACCACGCATGTGGATGCGCATGTGAGACACGAAGTCGGTGTAATTAACACCATCAAAGATCACCGGCGCGAGGAGGAAACGGTGCCCATTGGTAGGCGGCGCTGGACGGCGCGGCGACCAAGGCAACGAAGTCTAACAGGCGGCGCTGGACGGCACGACGGTTAGAACGACGTTTTTTTCTTTTTTTTCTTCTTTCCTTCCGCTCGGTTAAAACCTCAAACGGGCCAGAGGCCCGTTACGCACGCACGCGTTAGGGTTTGCCCGCGCGCGCGCGATGATGGCGGCGGCGGCTTTGCGGCGGCGGCGGCGCGGCGCCAGCGGAGGCGGAAGGCGGCGGCGCGGGCGGCGCCAGCGGAGGCGGCGCGCCGAGGTCGAGCGATCGGCGCCAGCGGAGGCGAAGGCGAGGCGCGAGCCGAGGCCGCGAGCAGCAGCGCCAGCGCGGCGCCAGCGGCGGACGCCAAGCGGAGGCGAGTCGGCGGGCCCGGCAGGGGAGTTCGGCGGCGGCGACGCGACGAGGAGTCGGCGGGACCAACGGGGGAGTCGACGGCAGCGATGACGACGGGGGAGTCGGCGGGGCCGACGGCGGCAGCGGCGAGGCGACAAGCGAAGCAACGGGAAACCCTAGGTAGGCTCTGATACCATGTTATGAATAGCGCTTGTATTCAATATGAGGCCAATGGGCCGGTATATATACACAAAGTACATGTGGTAAATATGCAAAGAACCCCTCATAACAATGGGGAATAACAAACTATACATATTGTTGTAGGGGTGGCCCAACCCCCCGTGAAGGGGCCGTACAACTAGTCCAACATGTAATAGGCCCAATAGTGTAGAGGAACATACCAGTGTAAATATACCAATGTGCCCCCATCCTTTGTAAATACTAAGGGGTAGAATGGAAATTTCCCATTCTACCCCACGCATATATATAAACCCCCAGGAGGGGTTAAGGGGGGGACAGATCCTCTCATTATCACTACCTCTCCGGATCTAGCTCTCTTCCTCTTCTACCGATCCCCCTCTCTTCCTGTTTAGCCCGTAGCTACAACAGATGGCGCCGTCCGTGGGGACGACTAGAAAGCACGTATGGAAGAGATTTCTCCAACAAAAGCAGAGGCTGTGTGGATCTTTTTGCTCCTAAGATAAGTAGTTCGCTCACTAAAAAATTTAAGCATATTTTGCCATGTTTTGTAGAGGGCATATTGAGTAGATCTGCTCGAATCGCCCGCCCGTAGGTGGAGTATTGAGTAGATCTAGTAGAATCGCTTGTTCGTAGAGGGTATACTGAATGGATCTAATCGAGTTTCCTGTTTTTATTTTGCTGCTATCTCCGCTCTGCTGGGGGTGGTCGTGCAGGAAAATGATGTTTTGGACGGGCTTCGGCCTCCGCGCCTTCGGCGTCTACGCGCGGGACTCCATGCATGCGCAAAGCCCGTGTACGCGAAGCCCCTGCCTGAAGTCTCCGATTCGAAGTCTCTGGCGCGCGTACGCGAAGCCTCTGCCTGAAGTCTGACTCGAAGTCTTCGGCGCGCGTACGCGAGGTCGAAGTCTCCCGCAACTCCAGGCATGCGAAAACACTAAGTCTCACGTAAGTACCCATACATTTGTACGGGGGCCATGCATGGCATAAATGCTCATCCGTCCGCTCATGCATGCATGCATGATTTTCTCTCTCCCGCGAGCATGTGCATGCGTTGAAACAACAAGCTCCGTGTGTACGCCATATTATCCATGCATGAAATAATACCCGGTGCATGATACATCCACCCGCATGCATGGAATACTCATCTGCCTGCACGCATGAACTATCCACCCGAGCACCTCCGCACACGACTCCGCCCGGCCTTCGTCGTCTCGCGCAGCTGCCTGGACTCCGTCGCTGCGTCCGTCAACTCCACGCACGACTCTGCCCGGCCTCCGTCGTCGCGCGCAGCCGCTGGACTCCGTCGTCGTCAACTCCTTCGCACCAGGCTTGGCCTCCGCGCCGGCGTCTTGGCCCACGGCTCCGCCTGCTTCACGGCTCCCCCCGTCTCCGCGCAGATAATGCGTCGACTCTGGGTAGACGAAGTCTCAACTCGGTGCAGAAGATAGCCATCTCGACCAAGGACTCCACGCGGACGAAGACTCCGCGCGGACGAAGACCTCCTCGGCCGGAGACTCCGCGCAAGATAAAGTGGGCTGCGGCCGCCACACTTGTCCGGAACGACGGCGGCGGCGAGCTCTTCGGCCGCCCGACGCAACTGCGGCGCCGACCTCGCCTCCGCGGGATGGACCTCGCGCACGTCTCCGCGCTCCGTCGAGTCCGCGGGATGGACCTCGCGCACGTCTCCGCGCTCCGTCGAGCCTCCGGCTTCGCCTCGCCTCCGCGGGATGGACCTCGCGCACGTCTCCGCGTTCCGTCGAGCCCGCGGGATGGACCTCGCGCACGTCTCCGCACTCCGTCGAGCCTCCGGCTTCGCCTCGCCTCCGCGGGATGGACCTTGCGCACGTCTCCGCGCTCCGTCGAGCCTCCGGCTTTGCCTCGCTTCCGCGGGATGGACCTCGCGCACGTCTCCGCGCTCCGTCGAGCCTCCGGCTTCGCCCCGCTCCGACGTGGGAGTCCTCGACTTCCTGGATCGTCCGCGGAGTCACCACGCACACGCAGGCTCTGCGTACATCCATCCGTGCACGAGAAGTGATGCAGGCGAAGTGTTAGGCCTCGACCGACCTCGACCTCGCCAAGGACCTGCTCCAGGTCGTCTTCGTGCCGGCCGACCTCCGCCACGACGGTCTTCGTACCAGCTAAGGCCTCCTAGCGCGTTGGCTAAGTCTCCGAACGCAGGACGGTCGAGAGCGAGCAACAGGGGGGGCGTGCAGGCGGAGACCGTGAGCTTCTGGGGAGAACACCCGGCCGTGAAGGGGGAGCACTACACAGCTCACGGACGTTGGCTTCGCACATGTGGGCTTCATCGACCTTCGCCCTCGGCCTTCGCTTCGCCGAGGTCCGAGCTGGCCGCGCCTACCTCGCCGGGACTCCGCGGCTGCGACAGCGCCTTTGGGGATCTGCCAGTGTCCTCGGAATCTTCGCCATGATCGGAGTGGTCTCCGTCGTGGCGCCCGCGGTCTACGCCGAGGTCAGAGGGGTCTTCGCCGCAGCATTTGCACTCTTCGCCAAGCGGTCATGGGCGATCGTCCGAGGCCTCCGCGTCGGCTTCCCCAACTTTGGCTCCGCGCCAATCTCCGCAGGTCGAGCCCAAGTCTTCGCACGTCGAGCGACATCAAGTGTGCGCATGAGATATCCACCCATGCAAACTTCACGTATGCATGCATGAGACATCCAGCCGTGCAGCAGCTAGCTCCAGCGGCCTCCACGCCTCCGTTGGCTTCATCTACACCCGGCCCCTGCGACGTACGCCTCAGCCTCGTGGAGCCTCCGCACTCGTCCGCGTCGGCCTCCGCGCGCCATCAGCCTCGGCGACGAGGGTCGTGGCCTCGCACCAGCTTAGTGCCCTCGACGTCGCACTGTGCAGCCCACGTCTTCGGCTTGGTGTGTTGCCTCTAGTCCCAGCGCGGCGACGAACCTAAGCTCTGCAGTCCACGTCGAGCCAACGTTGCGCATCCGGCGTCGAACTGCGCGGCCCATGCCTCCAACTTATCTCTGTAAGAAATGGTTTCTCATCATATCGGTCGTTACGGCCGCACTTCCATTCTGAGAGCATTTGATTTGGCCGTATTTGCTTCTTCGGTTTTGGCCTGTTTTGGGCTGCCGTAGCCTTTTCCAGTACTGCATTCTGGAGTGTTTATTTGTCGCAAGTATTCGGCCATTTCTTTGATGCCTCTGTTTTGGTCCTCGACTTTTATTTAAATCGCACGATGGCCTTGCGCCTCGGCGTACTCTGCGGAGTATAAACCAAAGACGCACGTTCGCGTGTGCACTCGCCGTAGCCAGGGGTACGGGTCTGAGTATAAATCGAAGACGCACGTTCGCGTGTGCACTCGCCGTAGCCAAAAGGTGACGGGGCTGAGTATAAACCAAAGACACACGTTCGCGTGTGCACTCGCCGTAGCCGGGGGTACGGGTCTGAGTATAAATCGAAGACGCACGTTCGCGTGTGCACTCGCCGTAGCCAAAAGGTGACGGGGCTGAGTATAAACAAAAGACGTGCGGGGGGACGCCTTCGCACGCACTCTACGGAGTATAAATAAGACGTGACGTCGAGGTTCACCTCTGCACGCGCCAGTCTACGGACTCTAAATAAGACGTGACGTCGAGGTTCACCTCCGCACGCGCCAGTCTACGGACTCTAAATAAGACGTGACGTCGAGGTTCACCTCCGCACGCGCCAGTCTACGGACTCTAAAAAAGACGTGACCGTTGAGGCGTTCCTCCGCATGCGCGAGTCCATGGACTATAAATAAGACGCGGATGTTTTCCCTGCGCACTCTACTGAGTATAAACAAGACGCGGATGTCCTGCGCACGTGTGGGCGTTGCTCCCGCACGTACTCTCCGGAGTATAAATAGACATGGTCGAAGTTCCCACGCACTCTACGGAGTATAAATAAGACGCGGATGTTTTCCCTGCGCACTCTACTGAGTATAAACAAGACGCGGATGTCCCGCGCACGTGTGGGCGTTGCTCCCGCACGTACTCTCCGGAGTATAAATAGACATGGTCGAAGTTCCCACGCACTCTACGGAGTATAAATAAGACGCGGATGTTTTCCCTGCGCACTCTACTGAGTATAAACAAGATGCGGATGTCCCGCGCACGTGTGGGCGTTGCTCCCGCACGTACTCTCCGGAGTATAAATAGACGTGGTGGAAGTTCCCACGCACTCTGCGGAGTATAAAAATTACTGCATGACCGGGACACTAGGGAGTGCCTCGCGTTAAGCGGCACGCCAGTTGGATATCACGTCCCCGCGCGCGTTGCACTAGGGAGTGTGCCTCGAGTCCTCGAAGGTAGGGGAACGACGGTCTCGCCTCCTTGCCTCCGCGTGCGTAGTGCCCTCGGCCTACGCTGCAAGCGCCCTCTCTCCACGGGCACTCGTTTTAAAAGGTAGGGGAACGGCGGCTCCGCCTCCCTGCCTCCGCGCGCGTACGGCCTTCGGCCTACGCTGCAAGCGCCCGCTCTCCGCGGGCACTCGTTTTGGAAGGTAGGGGAACGGCGGTCTCGCCTCCTTGCCTCCGCGTGCGTAGTGCCCTCGGCCTACGCCGCAAGCGCCCGCTCTCCGCGGGCACTCTTTTTAAAAGGTAGGGGAACGGCGGCTCCGCCTCCCTGCCTCCGCGCGCGTACGGCCTTCGGCCTACGCTGCAAGCGCCCGCTCTCCGTGGGCACTCCTTTTAAAAGGTAGGGGAACGGCGGTCTCGCCTCCTTGCCTCCGCGTGCGTAGTGCCCTCGGCCTACGCCGCAAGCGCCCGCTCTCCGCGGGTACTCTTTTCGAAGGTAGGGGAACGTCGCTCTCGCCTCCTTGCCTCCAAGTGCGTAGTGCCTTCGGCCTACGCTTCAAGCGCCCGCTCTCCGTGGGCACTTGTTTCGAAGGTAGGGGAACGACGCTCTCGCCTCCTTGCCTCCGCGTGCGTAGTGCCTTCGGCCTACGCTCCAAGCGCCCGCTCTCCGCGGGCACTGCTTTTAAAAGTAGGGGAACGGCGGCTCCGCCTCCCTGCCTCCGCGCGCGTAGTGCCCTCGGCCTACGCCGCGCGCGCCCGCCCTCCGCGGGCACTCTTTTTGTAGGTAGGAGAAAGTGTCCGCCTCGTAGGCATCGCCTCGGTGGGACGGCACGCCTTCGGCGCTCCACGGCACGCCTCCGACGCTCGACTCCGCTGTCCGCCTCGTAAGCATCGCCTCGGTGGGACGACACGTCTTCGGCGCTCGACGGCACGACTTCGGCGCTCCACGGCACGCCTCCGGCGCTCGACTCCGCTGTCCACCTCGTAGGCCTCGCCTCGGTGGGACGGCACGTTTTCGGCGCTCGACGGCACGCCTCCGGCGCTCGACTCCGCTGTCCGCCTCGAAGGCATCGCCTCGGTGGAACGGCACGTCTTCGGCGCTCGACGGCACGCCTTCGGCGCTCCACGGCACGCCTCCGGCGCTCGACTCCGCTGTCCACCTCGTAGGCTTCGCCTCGGTGGAACGGCACGTCTTCGGCACTCGACGGCACGCCTCCGGCGCTCGACTCCGCTGTCCGCCTCGTAGGCATCGCCTCGGTGGGACGGCACGTCTTCGGCGCTCGACGGCACGCCTTCGGCGCTCCACGGCACACCTTCGGCGCCCGACTTCACGGATTTCATCGTATACATTGCCTCTGGGGTCTGCGAGCTACCAGTTGCATCGGCACCCTCGCGCTTGCTGTCGGAGAATGGGGGCCTGGGGTGGTTGACCGCGTCAGCTCGCCCATCGGGACCTCAGCGCTTGCTGTCGAGGGAGTACTGTTGTAAGGGTGGCCCAACCCCCCGTGAAGGGGCCGTACAACTAGTCCAACATGTAATAGGCCCAATAGTGTAGAGGAACATACCAGTGTAAATATACCAATGTGCCCCCATCCTTTGTAAATACTAAGGGGTAGAATGAGAATTTCCCATTCTACCCCACGCATATATATAAACCCCCAGGAGGGGCTAAGGGGGGGACAGATCCTCTCATTATCACTACCTCTCCAGATCTAGCTCTCTTCCTCTTCTACCGTTCCCCCTCTCTTCCTGTTTAGCCCGTAGCTACAACACATATATCTCTAACAGTAAGCAAGCATGATACTCATTCTGTTCGCAACTGAACTCCTAGGCTGTTGCGGGTTGTACGATGGCCCTGTTTCCAAACATGGGTGCGTTACAATGTTACATATATCTCCATAAGATCTACTTGAAAACCTTGATAGGGGTTGTAATCCATAAGGGTTCATTTTTCTGAAAACCAAAATCTCATTGTATTCACCCGTTGGAACACTTGCCGGAACACAAATCATGATGCAAATCAAACATGAGAGCTCATTTGACTAACTTTTCTGAAATAAACAGTTGGCTGATACCACATGAATTTGCACATCCATTTGTAGGTTGAGATCCCCTAGAGTTCATCATCTAGTGTGATGTTTGTGGATTCCACGTGCATGATCTCCACAATTTATTTCTGATCTAACACTTTGAATCTTACTCCTTGAAGAAAGGGATTGTTTGTTCCAAAATCCTTGTACAGATTAAACATTGGGTTGAAAACATATGATTCATAAAACTAAGACATTGCTAGATGGATGATCACTTACTTGAGGATAATTCGAGTTGTGACCACGATATTAGCATTGTCGTCTCGATGAACAGAGTTGGGCATGACGAACTGGAAGCAGTCCTTGGGATTAGGCAGACCATTGGAGAGATCAGTGCATGCTACGTTGAAATCAGATATCTGGTAATGGCTATGGCATTGGAGTAGGTGAGCTGGAGCTCGCATTCCATTGTCTTTGACGATGACTGCGGCTTATCAACGGTGGTGGCAGCGCTGTGAGGATGTATGCAAAACACAGAGATGTCACGGCCAAACGGCTAGCAGGAACTAGTACTGGCTGTCGATGGCGGTGCCTTGGTTGTCGGCGGTGGCGTCACGGACGTCAGCAACGATGTTGAAGTTTTTGTGGAGGTAGATGACAAGGCGCTCCTCGAGCACGACCCACTTGTGTGCGACGACGAAGTGGTCCAAAGAGAGCTACCATGGAGCCGGCGAAGCCACAGCCCCTGTGGGGGTGGGGGCACGTCCGGCGGTGGTCATAGTAGGTCAGCCTGGTAGCACAGCCGTGGGTAGTGTAGGGGCACGACATGTGGATGGACTCCACCAGGTGCTCCATGGCGTGGTAGTAGCTGTGGGGACTCCCTTATGAATAAGGAATCTCATATTCTTGTAAATATCTAGGATTTTAATTATGCATAGAATAATATAGAAACATGAACTTTGATTAAACAATAGACTTATTACATAGGTTCAAAATATATCTTACAAACAAGTTTCTACTTAGGGTCGTCATGCCAAATGCTATACAACCAAAAGATTCAGCCGAAGATTCCACTAGCATAGACTGAGAGCGATTGAGACCTGGAATATATAATCATCAACTTTGTCCAATGGGTTATAGTAATCCTCTTCCTAGTACTCACCTTCTTCGGCCTCCACAAGTTGATGCAGGCAAAAGTGAGTACTTTTGGTACTCATCAAGCTATGTGGAAAAAATGAATTATAGATGCAAGAAAATACAACGGGAGTTGGGTTTTATGGCTACCTCTTCCTTAACAATAGTTGTCAAACAGTAGCATACAATAACTTATAAAATGGGAATTTCAAAAGTTATTATAATATGGCAGGAATAAACCTAGCGAGTATGCTCGATATCGGTAATTGAGAGTCGACTTATGCCAACATACTGGATTCACCTATAGACATAGCTTCATTTACCAGAAGTAGGTGCATTCGAATTGTTTGCTAGCTTTGCCTGCACGATACCCTCAACATGGCCGAGTCGGAATAACAAGGTGTAGTACTGCTCTGAATTTCTATTCCTTCAGCCTGGTAAGTTAAAGGTCATATTGGTAGTCGACCCGACGAAGCACTTGTGTGGGTTGCACCGGGCCATCTCAATAACCACCTATAGATATGACAATTGGATGTACGATATTAGAAGGGGCCATCCACTTCCACCTGTCTGGAGTGCAGGTTGCTCATAAGCTGATACACTAAAACAGCATGTCAAATGGGCCCAATGGCGTGGCGTACCATTTAGAGGCTAATACACATGAAAAGCATGATGGTAGGGTCCAAATTGCAAAAGTTCAATCCACTAGAGTATCATACAACCAGGTTCGATAAATCGATCGCAGGGGCGGACCTACCCTTTGGGCGAGCCCGGGTGGCCGCCCGAGCTCCCCTCGCCGTCCGGACCCCCCTCGCCACTGGTGCTAAATGTAGCTGAATACTTGAATTAGTAATTGGCCTCAATCTTACTTTCATGTAGTGTTGCTTTATGATGTTTAGCATCTTGGAGTTTCTTAGAATCTTTTAGCACACAAAGTTGATGGAATTGTGGTGGAATCTGCCATTAGTAGATGACGACTTGAGCTTAGCAAGTGCGAAACTGATAATAACCAGTTGCTGGTCTTCTGTAATTTCGCGTTGCTGGTCTTCTGTAATTTCGTGTCTTTGGATGCTAACAAATGATGCAGTTCGTATGGATTGGATTACTTGGTAGTTGGTAGTTCAGGAAAATCCATTTTATTTTGTATTTGCTGCAGCTAATTATAGGTATTGTGTGTTTATCAGTTCCTATGCTGTTGTAGTTGTCCAGCAGCCATTCTAGGATACCACTGTTGCATTTTCCACATTGTTTTGATCATAGTATCTATTTTCTAGGTTTAATCATGGCTGTTTGCCTCTTGTGGTGATATATAGACTTGAGATTTTTCCATATGTATTCTGTAAATACTTCATTGCTCATATATGTTTGGTGCATGCTAATTATCTTTCTGTTCATGTGTTCCAATTTTCGAGTTTACTGTTATAAATTCAGATTGAATCAGATCAATCGATCTTTTCTAATATGCCCATGGGGATTGAGATTTTACTGTTGAGATGTTTGTGGGTGTGTGGTAGTCAGAACTTGTTTCATGTGGGCATTAGGTTATCTGCTGTCGCTGCCAGTATATCATGTTGGCATAGCCAATTCCTATTTCATGTTGCTTACTGTATATGTCTTCTCAACTGTATTGGACTATTGGTTGATGTGGTTTGCATCTTTTATATTCTATTATCAAATTGTGACACTACTGATTTATCTATCTTTCACAATTGATAGGTTGTTTCTTTTACAGCTCATCTACAATTGTGGATTAAGCTTCATTAGTGAGGTATTTTTCATTGTCCTTCCGTTATCTACATATGTTAACATGCGAATTGTAGTTGTTGTTTCTATTTCGTATCACATACTTTTATTAGTGTGATTGCAACATAGTTTGATCATGGATTGTTTTACTTTTGGGTACTACTGTTTATTTCACGTTTCCGACTTCAGCCTACCTAGTTTTTTTCCTGGGTCCGCCACTGGACTTCGCCCTACCTAGATTTTTTTCCTGGGTCCGCCACTGATCGATCATGCGGTTGAGCATTAACTATGTCACTTACATGGCATGAGGGGTTTCTGTTAGGGGAGGGTCCCCACTCACACCTCGGGCCCACAACCACCTAGGAACGATGGCACCCATTGGAAGGTCGACCCTGAGCCAAGTATACAAGTCAACCTCGGTAAGGTTCGCAAGGCCAACCTCGACAAGGTTCGCATGACCAACCCCGGGAGGTTCACGAGACCAACCCCGGAGGGAGTCCAAGGCCAACCTCGGATGAGGTACGTAAGACCAACCACGGAGGGGTCTAGAGCCAACCTTGGATGAGGTACGCAAGACCCACCCTAGAGGAGGCCTGAAGCCTACTCTAAATGAGGTACACAAGACCAACCCCGAAGGAGGGTCCAGAGATAACCCAGGGGAGGTCCAGGGCTAACCCTGGACGGAGTTTGAAGTCAGCCACGAACCAACCCTGGAGTCCCGGTTACCGTCCTTACCAGCGGGATCAATAAAATTTTATATCGGGCAAAAAATTCAGATTTAACAAAATTCATCTAAAAATTTCAAATTTTCAAATTTAAAATTAAGCAAAAAATTTTGAAATTTTCGGTAACCATCGGTTACCGGCCATATCGCTACCCTCCGATAAAATTTTTGCTCCGATATAATTTTCCCTGGGCAAGACCCGCGCGGGGGAATGATGTAGATACCCCTAAGAGTAAACTAGGTCCTGAAGGCAAACTATAACTTCAATCGCCTCCCTCTCCCCCTCTATAAATAGAACCCCTTATAATAGGAGGAGAGGGGTCTATTTGTAACTCTAGACACTCCTATTGAATACATTTGGATCATTTGTGTGCTTCTCCTTAAGTCCTTCCACATCCTCGGCGATCTCCGCATCCAACTGTGGTGTTTCTAAGTTTACTGTCCAGTCTTATATCAACGACAATTTCATCCTTATATACTTCAAGTGAAGGGCATAGCCACCTTACCTACAACAAAATCCATTTAATCCATAGCATAAACCATTGCTATTTGATGATCTACAATTCAATAACCAAGTGAGTGTGTGCATGGTAATATAACCTATCTAGTGTTTTTTGTATATTGTGACCTATCCTAGGTCAAGGTTTAATAGGGTATCATCAATGTCAAGGTAGGCTTTAGCAACAACAATAAACAAGGCATAGATATTCATCATGTCATTGCATAATACTATAGCTCAAAGTAATCATGCATTCTTAATAACTAGAAAATACTACTTTGATAGGATCAATATAATCAAGGACATGGCTTGCCTTCTAGCTCAACGTAGTTGTACGTACTTTTTCACTTCAAACATTAGTCATAGTCCTTTTGTTCTTATTCTTTCTCCTTCTCCTTCTCCTTGTGCTCTGGCTCTAATCCCTTCTTTTCATCTTGCTCCAAGTCTAGCGATGCAAGAAGAACCAACCAAATAAATAATAAACAAAATAAACTCTAATGAACTCAAAAATGCATCTCAATTAGGATTTTAACTAGCTCAATATTAAATCAAGCTAAAAAGAGGGCAAAACTTATACAGCTGTGATCAGGGAGGCGTAAATTGTGCAAAACTAGTTTGGCTCAGTGGTGAAATGATCTGTATAGGTGTGAATCGGCCATAACCAACATCCGCCTCTAGGTAAATCGCCCAAGCCGGGTTTGACTTGGAGTCCCAATGAGGTTAACGATGATAGTGGCCGTTTTTAGGTAAACTACCGACATGGAGAGCATCACGGTGGTTTAGGGAGTCTATTATAGTGGTTGGTTGGTCTTGTAAAAATATGGTGTGGGTTGTCCACGGTGAGCAAGAGCTTGGGGCGAATGCTGACCATGGTTGCAGGGGCGGACCCACCGGAAGTCAGCTGGGGCTGGCACCCCCACCACCACCACCGGCCGCTCATAGGTCCCCCTCCCAAGTCCAATATGGACTGGCAAAAGAATTCAATTGAGAGCACTAGTTTTAGTTCGTCATATTGTTTAGCTGCCACAGAGGTGAGGCCAAGCTATAGTAGCATGAGCTCATAAGCATTTCTTGTTTCTAGTGTTTACATTCATATGTACACATACTTCATAGTTTATACAGTCATGCATCTACCAATAAATCGGCTAGACATTAATTGATGCAAAAAAACCATACTCAAGAAGCTCCTGACTGACAGAACCATACACCAAGATGGACACAACTCATGTTTTTAGGGGAGTTTTCACACAACCTTCAGTCAGTACTGCCCTACTGCATACTCAAATCCCCAAACTTTCGTGGACATTCTATCACTTCCCTCCAACCACACAACAACAAAGAAAGAAAAACAAGAGCCCTATCAGCGACCAACCCTCGCCGCCACAATCAACCAAAGATTTCAAGAAGCAACCGTTGATTGGACAAGAAAGGTGCTCAGATCACACAAGCAATAACCTATCAAGAACTCTAGGACCCTGAGCATCACCGGTAGCATCGCTTCCTTGGGCAGCCTGATCAGTTCCCCTGAAGAGCATGGTACATTATCATTAGAATTTAGTGATACTAGATATCAAGGGAGAAAGGAACCTCTGCTTCATGGCAGAGTGTATCGATAATATTGTGTGGTGTAGACATTGACCTGATCTATAGGTGTACACGATAGCCTCTCCAGTCCAATCTGGCTCGGCGATGTGGGCTATCACGTCAACAACCTTGACGCGACTTACCACCGTGCCCACGGGGGCCAAAGTGGAGGAGGAACATCTGCCCTAAATTTTGATCCTAGGTCCGCCACTACATGTCTACATGGAGGCAATGGTCTAGCGGCCATCTGGCGAGGACGATGGATAGGAGAGCATTATTGAGACACGTATATTCCTGAGGTGTGCACAGTTTGAGCTAGGACGGTGCGTGGCGGTGTCTTATCGTGCACTAGGTGGAAGCAAGGGAGGCAACGGCCTCCCACAGCACCAGTGAGCTTTTGGCAAGGATTTGGCTTCAGAGAAAAGGTATTTAATTTGAATTTGCATAGAGAATATAGGGAGAAATCAATTTGGGCTGACGAATGGTGGGAGCTTCAATTTGGAGATTTTGGCTTAGCCAAATAGAGGAGCGGTGGCTTACTGAGGTTGTGGATGGTGATGGAGATGGCGATGACCAGGTTTGCCTATGAGGATGAGGAGAGGGGCTAGAGATGATGTCATTCACACCTGGTTTCTTCCGGTACAAGGCAATGGCAGAGAACCGGGCTGAACGATGTCCAATTGGGGTTTTAGAATCTTAATTAGCTCTTCTATCTCCTAAAGTTTTAGAAATGCATTTCCAGCAAGCTGATAACTCCAATAAACTCCAGAAAATTTTCAGATAATCAAGGAAAAACTAGGGAAGTACCCGTAAACATTTGGAAATTTTAGGGATTAATTTTTAAAGGTTATGGTTTTAAAAAGTTGCAAATTTTAGGTGATTATAGTAGCCGCCGTTGGCACTGCCAGCTAGTCACAGCACGGTGAGCACAACACATGCCCCATGTTGCACTGCATGCATGTATCGTGCATCTAGATTGATATGATCTTTTAAAAGAGGAAACAAGGTTGCATCAATGGATACCTAGAAGATTGAAGGCTTCAAGGGTAAGTAGGATACGCCGCTGTAGAGGATGCCAATGTCCTCAACCGTCATGTTCCCAATCACCATGGAGCACGAAGGCTACAACAATGGTGCTGAGCCCGTCTAGAGGAGCCTTGACTAATGTCAGTCATTTCCAAAACCTCGTCGTCCTCTTGCGCCTGTTGCTGCTCTGACCCATCCTCCTCCCCCTACTACTATTGTTGTTCATCCTAGTGATCCTGTACATCATTATCACTGCCACATTTATATGAGAGCTCCCGGTCACTCCCAATCTCCTACTTCTACTCCTGCTCCTCCTCAGCAGTGACATCATCGTCCTCCCCATGGTCTCGTGAGATTGCAGAAAGTTATAGAAAATGGTGGATTGGTACGCACTGTGCATGCCTAATTAGTGTTTTAATTAACACTAATCGTAGTTAATTTAGTACTGATCATAATTAATTAGCACTAATTGCAATAAATTAGTATTAGTCATATTTAATTAGTGCTAATTAAAGTGTTAAATATATCATATTTATTTAAGTAGTGTGCATTTAATCACAGCAGCAAGCTAACGCAAGAATAAAAATGCGATTAGTACTAATTAAATGTGACTTGCAAAAATGGGCATTCAGGGACAAAATTTGGAAAAAAAATGTCTACAGTGACATAGTTGAAGAAAATATGCGCCATTGTTTGTAGTGTTCCCGATGTGTGTGCAATTTAGGAAATATGTACGTAGGTATGTTGTGTGATTATTCTCGGTTATGATCAGTTGTATTTAGCACCATTTACTACAGGGAGTGGCTGCTGGTGGCAATCACAGGTGTGGCACATTGCTGGACCCATCCTAGCATGGGCAACATCATTGTCGGGCGTGGTTGAGCGGTGATGGACCGTCCCCAAATCTCGATGATCGGTACGTTCTAGTTCTGCTATGGGCCATGTTATTGCCCATAATGAGGATGATGCACATTGGGTGGTCGTTCATGTTGGACTCACTGCTTCTGTCAGCACTCATTGATCGGCAAAGGCCGGAGACCCACACATTTCACTTTCAGCAGGGGAGATGACCATCACCCCGCAGAATGCTACGTACCTTACCGGTCTGCCAGTATGGAGTTGTCGCGGTGTTCCAACCCCTAGATCACCCAACTGGAAGGCACGTATGCTGCACCAGTTTGATCATTACATTCTGGATAAGTTCTATGAAGTGCCACATTCATGGCTGCAGTGGTACAAGTAATACCTAGCAGATACACCTGCACAGATTGTGAGGTCCTACCTAGTTCCCTACTTGATCTTCATGTTCGAGTGGGTCATATTTCCTATGACTCAGAGAGACTAGGTGTACCCCAGCT
This sequence comes from Dendrocalamus sinicus, assembly GCA_036346575.1. Classification (NCBI taxonomy): domain Eukaryota; kingdom Viridiplantae; phylum Streptophyta; class Magnoliopsida; order Poales; family Poaceae; genus Dendrocalamus; species Dendrocalamus sinicus. The sequence goes on along the minus strand of CM070653.1, from coordinate 3,086,567 downwards.
ACATCCACATCATCATTGAGTCTCTAGTCAACACCAAGCCTGATGAGCTCCTGCTATACTGCTAGGGCTTGGTTGTTCTATGCGTGACCTATAGGGGTTTGTGTGACGGCTCACAGTGTGCCACTAGTAGCCAAACCTTGTCGGTTGCTACATCTTATTGTAGTTGTGGTCATAGGAGCACTTCCCCATTGCTTGATCATACTTTCGAGTACAGGTGCACCCGTACTAGCTGGAGGCGCAGTTCTATGGTAATAGCAACGGCGATGATATGGTAAACAGACCAACCATGGGTACTCGTTGGAATGCCAGTGAGCTAGGATGGTCCAGGGAGAGGCCATGATGAGCGTACTTGGATTTCCACAGCACGTTTGAGACTTGAATGAGGGTAGCATTGTGTGGACTGTGTGGAACACAGAGCTCATATCTGAGACCTTGGTAGGGACAGGGACTACTGGCTCATGACCTGCCACCTCGTATTCTTCCATATCGTGGAGTCGTACGCCCCCTAACGAGTCATGAGACAGTTCGTGCTTCACAAGTAGGTGCCACCAGCACCATGTCAACCACTACCCCGCCACGTTCACCTATAAGTAAATTTATTTGTTACCTCATTGCATATGGTTCGTTGCATACCATTCGTATCTGTTTTATTTTCACACTGAAGTAATAGTTGCATACCCCTATTTTTCATAGGCAAACGAAGAACGGGTGAAAGAGCGACGAGTAGAGGGAGACACGGGCGCCATGGACACACACCTAGGAGCTGTCAGCGAGGACAGTGGTTGAGCAGGAGCGACGATTGTACGATCCGGGCACATACCCGCATACTTGGAGTGGTACTTGGCGTGAACCCGTTGCAGACTGACTCGTCTCCCTGTGCAACCCCCATGGAAGCTATGCATGTCGACAATCTAGCATTCAGCCCAAACCAACAATGTGCGGCACAACATGACGAAGTGGTAAAAGACTTAAATTTCGTACTTGTATCCTACTTTTCAAGCATACACCTAACATGTTTTGTCTATCTTTGCAGGTCGATCGACTATTCCGCATCGTGTCCGAGGGTGGAGCCACCTGTGCTGCGGATAGTCGAGCACGATTGAATGACTACTGGGGTTCGTCCACAATATGTACAAGGATGCCAAACACACACTGGAGGCCATTAGCTCCAGCCGTGCTAGCTATGTGTTTATCCCAAGGGGATGAGTAGCTGCATCATCTGTCGGTAGCTTCGATAGCATGTCCTAGCTTGTCAGTGTACGCCCCTAGCCTCAACTATTCCCAGTCCGCTCAGCGCACTGCTCAGGTTTGACACTTTCATATTCTGCTGCAATCCTCAAGATACCATTTTTTGTTGTTCTTCATGCATGTCATCTTCGTGTAAGACGTTCGTACTGAACTGCTCTACTCCCATCTTCATCGCGGAGGTAGCCCAACCCTAAACCTCCTTCATTGGAGAGAGGGGGATGAGGGACCACTTTACTTCTGTCCTCGTCACGAAGATAACCCGACACACAGGACACTACAACCGGTGACATCGACTCCCCTGTCCAAGACTGCGAGGTGCAATACGGCACGTACGCACCCATGAACCACCCGCAGCTCTGGCAACTTGGCGAGTGGTACGATTGGACATATGATAGCGACACGGTCCACCAGTATGACACAAACTACGTGACATTAGGCTTCACTGCAATGGACTACCATGGACCGGAATACCTAGGAGGTTCATCATTCGCGCAACACCATGATATCTATGCTTACAAGTACGGGGTCTCATTGCAATTGTACCTTATGTCAGCCTAACAAAATGTATTTCCCTTCGTAGGACGCCAGCAATTACGCGCAGGATTGAGTGCAGCAAATGTTCAGTGCTAAAGAGATTAGGTCCAATCAATTGTCCAGTACACCAGCTCCCCCTCGACCACCATCACAATACGACTTGTGCGACATACAACACTCCTTAGACAGGTTGACCTTCCCTCAGGACCAGCTTCGCCAGAGGAAGCAGACAGCAAGCAACCCTTGACCTGGTACTACGTTCGATGCCAGTTCTTCAGTCCGAACGGATTGGACTTAATTATGTACTCGTTAATGCTTTGTTCCCGTTGTAGTAGTCTTAAATGGAATTTACCGATAAGTGTAGTACAAAAAGCACATGTTTTTGTAGCAGTTTGACATCAAAGCATGCTTATTTTTACTAGTTTGTACAGGTATTCATGTAGTTACAAAATACTAAATTTACCTCGTGACACTACTAAGTCGGTGCTGCAACCGAGTGCCTTGACACCTGAGCCTCCCTAGCCCCCCTGCTTGCTCGGTCCCTGCCTGTGTTTGCCAGCTACCGAGCTGCCACTGGCTCGGCAGGCTGCTATCGAGCACCAGCAGCTCGGCAACGCCCAACCCGCCTCGCTTGTCACGTGTGGCCATCTCCTGCCACGCCCGTCCACCCTACCATATGCCACCACCCTTGCTGAGCTTCCCAGGTGCGGCAGGTGGCATGTGTCACCTGTCGTGTCTTTCGAGCTTGGGGAGATGGCCATTTTTTACAAAAATGGGTGTTAGAGGACCAAAATTGAAAAAAAGGTAGATTCATATAGTGCCAAATATGTAAAGAGTTCAACATTTTTAACCTTGCCACCCTCTTCAACTTCTCTTCTCTATTTGACTAGTATATAATCCCAGTTCCCTAGGAGGCAGTCCTCCTAGTTCTCTAGGAGAAAATACAGACCGTGGCAGTATGGCAGTATCAGCTGATAACTTTTGACTATGCCTTTTGATATAGTGGTGGACAGTGGAGACACTGACGTGACGTGCACATGCTGGCAGGCTCGGAAAGCTATTTGGAGAAACAGCTTTAATAAGCCATTTGAAGAAACGACCCGTTTTGTTTCGGCTTTCAGAGAAGTTAAAACCAAAAGCCACCCTTTAAGCCCAATAGAACAAGCTCATTGCCGTCAGGTTATCGGCAAAAGTCTATTTTATACTGGACAAATAGCTTCATCCGAAAATTTGAAGGTGTCAATAAGAAGTTTTATTTGATGGAAATACAATATTGCCTAGAAATACTTATGTGACTGTTGTGTCAAATACAACGTGACAAACTTCAGTATTTTATGTGACTGTTGAGTACCAAGAAAAGGTTTTTGGATGCCACTACTGTTATCATCTCAATGCCTCCTTCAGTGTGATTTATACTTGCTAGCTTAGCACTAATACAGTCGTTAGCTTGCAACTTCTTCTGCAGCTTGCGTAGTCTTCAATTACCTAAACAAAGTATGATGAATAAAAGTTGCGTTGGTCTTTTTAATTTGATCAGCTCTTTATGATCAAGATGAACTAAACAAGATGAAACAAGAAATGAACGCATAATCGTGACATTTGACTTAAATGGAAGCAGCGGATGAAGCTGGTTTCAGCCAAAAAAAATTTATAAACGCCCGTTTGCAACGCGTGAATGACCAAGAACATAAAAAATAAAAGAAAAGGTACAAGAATACAAGGTGTAAACTCCAGGAAAATTACAGGAACTTGGAGAGAGGGCTGTTTTGCACAGGACTCGAGAGAACATTTTCCAGATTAGGCCTGATGTTTATCTTCCCTCCAAAGTTCATTTATAATGTGCACAAGTAAATTTTCAAAAAAAATGCCGGTAAAATGATAGGCAAAGAAAAGTCGAAAAAAAAAGGTACACATGGAGATTCAATCTAGTGATGTGATATTATGCGTAAACACAGTAGCAAAGCCGGTAAGACCAATAGGATCCCTTGTTCTACCTTTGTCTCCAATTCTGCCAATATGGAAGCGCAAGGATAAAAATTTTCATTCAGCTGTGCTGGGAACATGCCACTCAACTTCCATGGTGGAGTACACCGTCTATAAGCTTCTATTATTGCCTATTCTAATCTCTCTGACTTCACTTCCATGGTGGAGTGGGGCCAGAAATGGAGGTTGCCTGTGAAACTCTGAAGCCAAGATTATGGTAGTTACCACAAATATCTAGAAAGAATCAGCCCCAGCCTTCACTCAGGCGCTGCTCATTTCAGTTCAAAGGAGGGAACAGCTACTTATTCTGCAGAGCGGAGAGGCCTCGGTGGAGAAATAGAAAAGCTCAAGGCTTTCAACCATAGGATGCGAGGCTATTGACATCAATGCTGCTATCGCCTGCATGAGTTGCTGCCGAAATCTGCTTCTTCTAAAGCCCGATTTATATATTGGCGCAGCTTTATGGCTTGAGGGCTGGGGCTGACAATGTTCACGTCGCTCCACTGGGAACATGGGTCACTGAACCAGCTATTCCTGCCAGAGCACCATGCACCAGGAACAGGTCTGTGACCCCAACGCCCGAGTATTTTGCCATCAATCTTGTCTAGCAATGGTTCATTCTCCCGAAACCGCCTCGCGAAAGGTGCCCCGCTATCCACCATCTTGTCGTAATGTGTCATGCTCAGAAAACAGGGCTCTGTTTGAGGTGGATCGTCCCACACTTTGTACCTCAAGTCGTTGTTCACAGTGAAATTACGGAAGTCCAGCGAGTTGCATATGACTGAGTGGAAATATCCTTCTTGAGGTAGCATAACGTTGTTGAAGTACATGAGAAGAATCCGAGGAAGATTCTCCCAACCAAGAATACAGAACTCTATAAACGGCCGGTTTAGGATGACCCATGGAGAACCTATTAAGGATATGTAGATGGGTGACTAAATTATGCAGATCAATGAAAGAAAACCAAGCGCAAGGAGCAAGAAATGCCTGTGAAGAACTTAAAAGCATCAGGAGTTGGTCGTTTCTCTGTGGCTTGGAAGAAGTTGTTTCTCCCTGCCAGGTAAATTCCGGCATCCACTATCACTGGTTGCACTTTTGCAGATCTGCAGTGAATTTTTTTATCAAAACTAATACTGTTAGCAGCAAAAATTCTTTCTAAGTTCAGATGATCCATACTCTTGCTGTCCAATGTCACTAGTGTGATCAATGAAGTTAAACTGCCTTGGAACGCATGATAAGACATGAATCAAGTCTGCAACAGGAGAAAACAAACAAGAATACCAAGATCAGTATAAAGTTGACTATCACGATGATGATCAGCAAGCAAAATTAAGCAGAAAACATCACTGAAATATATTTAAGTAGCCAGAGATTTCATGTTGAAAACCAAAACAAGACCAAATGTAGCACAATATATACACTATTCCATAATTCTATATATCATGATAATTAATCACCAGCATCATTTGTGGTTGGCTTTCCTACCTACCTATAGATATGATTATATGAGAGCACATGCACTTGCCTAAAAATGAGTATACCAGGAGTGTATGTTCTGTCATGTGCATTATATATTCCATTTCAGATACATCAAAACCAACGGATAAAGGAGCCTGAATTTACTTAATTATTTTTAAACAGACAATTTAACTTGAAATACATATCCATATGGAGCTCTACCTTGTCAACAAATAACTGAAAGTAACACTACATGTGTGTGGGTAATAAGCAGGCACTTGGAACCAGGGTTTTGGTAAGCAGCCTAGATTTTCTGGTAATTGCTGGTTACTAGAAATCTCGGTGGGGTCCGGTTAGATGGCGTACCGGTAAAAAAAGGGTTTAGTCTGAATTGTGAATGATGAATATAGGAATAAAAGCAGGCGCAAACACATGCTAGGCATATCAGCGTGGCCGCCACAGTGGGTAGGCTTTGGATCGGCTAGTGAGGCATCCTGAGTTTGAATGTCAGCATTGCCTTGTGTTCCTTTTTTTTTTTTTTTTGCTTTAAAGGGCAACCATAAAAAAAAAATTTAAAAGAATCACAGAAAACAATAGCATTGTGAGGGAATCGAACACACACCCTCGCTCTAACATCTTTCGATTGTTACCACCGCAGCAGCTGCAATTTCATATGCAAGGAAGGGCTGCAGATCTCTTTTATCTCTTGCATTTAAAATTTGAAATTCAAATTCAAACAAAAATCTTCGCCAAGATTTTAACGGCGGTAACCGGAAATCTCGGTAACCTCCGGGTTTTTTTCCCTGCTTAGAACCGAATCAAATGTCCATGGCTGACTGGTTGTCCAGATCTTCTAAGCTGTAAACCATTGTTACTTTGCTCGTGACCCAAATAAGGACGAATACTCCCCCCATTTGATGTTTGGTTAGAAGATTAATCGAAATATTACTGGCAAAATTAATTTTTTTCACTCTTTATCAGACAAGTGAAAGATCAATGGGCCAATTTGTACCAATTATAAACAGTGCATGCAAATTCATGTGTATTCTGTAACCGTGGTTTTTGAAATTGGAAAGAAAAATTTGAAGTTCTCTTTGATCTGATAACTAGATTGCAACTAAGGGAATTAAAGGTGAAGTGAGGTGAGATTTTTAAAAAATGTTGGGTTGCCGTACCGTCCTGGGTGATGAGGGGGTAGTCGGCAGCGTTGAGGGTGAGGAACCAGTCCCAGTCGGAGTGGAGACGGAGCAGGACGGCGGCGGCGCGGAGCGTGCCGGCGAGCCCGGAGGACCCGACAGGCGTCCCCGCGGTGGGTGCACCGACAACGGCGACGTTGCCGAATGCACTTATGGCGGGCGCGGCGGCGGCTACCCTGGCGGCAAGGTCCAGGCGCTCGGTGTTGGAGGCGTCGGCGGAGAGGTGGAGGACGTAGCGGTTGCGGGGGTGGTAGACCGCGAGGAGGAGCCTTAGGAGGCGGGGCCCGTCGCCCCGGGCGCCAGTGAGGAGATACGCGAGGCACGGCGGCGCATTGGGGTCGCGGCTGACTCTGGCGCCGGCGGCGAAGGATGACGGGGAGGTGGTGGTGGCGGGTCCAGGGAGGCGGAGGCGCAGCGGGGTGGAGGAGGCGGAGAGGAAGAGGAGGAGGAGGAGGGGGAGGAGGAAGGAGACGGACACCAGCGCGAGGAAGAGGATCCACCGCCACCGCTCACCAGCGCCGGGGCCGCCTCCCCCTCCTCCGATCCCCCCTCTCACGCCCCCCAATCCCATGCCCATGCCGGAAGAAGCGAGAGGAAGAGCCGAAGAGGGCGTCAGATTACACCCACATTACAGGGTGGCAATAGCGTGTCGGCGCGGATCGGCTCGCCGGCGGTGAGTCGCCGTCGCCGGGGCGTCGCGATGACAACGAGAGCCTCGCGTCGCGCGCATCGCACAGTAAGAGCGAGTTTTGTCTTTTGCGCGAGTGAGTGGGAGGAGTTGTCGGGAGTGGATGACAAGTGGGCCGTGGGCTGGGCGGCTGCCATGCGGCCCACTTCTTGGGCCGAGAGTAAGCCCAAGACTTAGCTCTAATCACAATCCGCAACGGATATTTTAGGTTGTGGACTTTAACTTAAAATTTTAAATTCTATTTATTCATAAAAGACAGTACATAGAAAAAATAATTATAAATAATTTTAGTCAGTATAGCTAAACTCAGTATACTTTTTACTATGATCTTTCTGTTAACCCTATTTTAAAAAATACACCGTTTAAAAATTAGTTAATGTAGTCCGTACAAGCCAAAGCGGACTTGCAGTGGTTTTGAACCCAGCCTAAAAATATCCCATTCTAACCATTGAAAACAAAAACTTTGCCAAAAAAATTAAAAAGACTTCTATTTGATCATCGATTTCCTCTGAGAAAATGGTCATCAATTGTTGCATCTGCTCACAATAGTCAAATTTCAATTTCTGGTTTGTCAAAACCAAACAAATGTGGCCAAACTAGTAGGGGAAAAAATAAGTAAGATCATCCGGCTGGCTCTGAACCATCCCATAGTAAGCCAATTTGGCCCGTAGCTTAATTCAGAGCTTTTAATCTGAAAGCAGTATGCGTGATTTGATCTGAAGTGCCTTATTGCTCGCTGCATTAGCAGGATGAACTTTTATGCCATGTCAATTCAAGGAGCAGTATAAACATGCACTACATGAAAAGATTAAAAATCTGATGGTGCTGAAGACGGGTGATTTAAGCCTGATGTAACTTTGATCATTCTTGCTGTGCTGGAACACATGGACAGCTTTCGAGGCTCCCCTTTTTGTTTTGTATGCTTAGGATAGCATTGCTCCTTGTGCATTCCTTGGATAAGCTTTGCTTGATCCAACGGAAAGGCATCTTCCATGAATAAAAATTATTATACCGAAAATTATAGTATGTGTGGCGGCACTCTGGTGCATAAGTTTTTTGCAAAAAACAACCAAACATCCTATGAAGCTATGTAGAACATGTTGAGAGGGGTTTCTAGATTAAAAGATGTGTGAAACCTACTTAAACTAACAAGACGGGACCATATTTTCTATATAATAACCTTCTTGGAATTAGTATTCTATTCACCATGGAATTCTAATAATGAATTTTGGCTTCTCCTCCTCCTCCTTTCTAGATTTCAAAGGCTGGTGCAAACTCAAAGCTTTTGATTGTCACATCACACTAGCTTAAAAAACCAAAAAAATGGTGGAATTAGCCCTGAATTTAGTCAGCTGCCATATAAAATTTCAAATCCAAATTCAGTTGGTGCTAAGAGACACAAAATTTTGAAATACATGACAAATCATAAAATAAAAGGGAAAATATGTTACTATTTGTAGCATTTTTTGATGACCCAGAACACTACCATGAGAGCACTTAGTTAAGGATTTGCGCTACATATCTTCCCAAGTTACATGTCGGGAACACCATAAGACAAATAAAACTAAACGCAATAACGCATGGCATTAAATTAAAGTAGACTTCATATTTTCTTAACACTACAAATGTCATGTCAAAATATTTTCTTAACACTCCATCTCACCCTTCCCTTGTGTGGCGTCTCTCAGCTAATTTTTTATTACTTAATATTTTTTATTAATATTTTAAAGTTAATTCCTCAACAATTTTATTTTCAATTATAACCTCTTTGACCACGCCACCTCCTGTAGTATGGTCAAAACGTTCTGTCACGTCACCTTTAGAGACGTGGATAGGGCTGGACGAAAAATTCGAAGCTCGTTAGCTCGCTCGGCTCGTGGCTGGCTCGGCTCGGCTCGTTAGGATAACAAGCCGAGCCGAGCCAAGATTTTAGCTCGTTAGCTATAACGAGCCAACTCGAGCCAGCTCGCGAGCCGCTCACGAGCCAAACGAGCCATGCTTCCAGGAATTTAGATATGCATATGCTGCTTCCATGGACCTAATTTGTACTCTATTGCATGTGTTAATGTGTAAATTTGTACTCTATTGTACCCAAACGAGCCATGCATGTGTTAATTTGTACTCTATTGTACCCAAACGAGCCAAACGAGCCATGCTTCCATGGATGAATATATGATGGAGACATTTTTTGGCCCTGGCTCACGAGCCAAACGAGCTAGCTCGAGCTTGTCACCGAGCCGAGCCGAGCTAGCTTTTTAGCTCGTTAGTTGTAACGAGCCAGCTCGAGCCAGCTTGTTATCCTACCGAGCCAGACCGAGCCGAGCCGAGCCGAGCCAAGCCAGCTCGATATCCAACCCTAGACGTGGATAAAACAACCACACAAATCCACAGCTGCGCACCGTACCAACGTGGAGGTTTGCGTTGCATCTGCATGAAGCATGCATGCAACATATAATCGCTTACTTTCTCGAAGTGCATGTTTTACTTGAGGAGCGATTTCCCCTTGCTAATTAATCTGAACACGTACGACGTTCGCATTAATTAATTACATTCACCGGCGCGGCGAGCTCGAACGCGCGAATGATGTGCTCGCGACGGCGGCGAGCGATCCAGACGAAGGTGACGAGAGGTACTGCTGGTGCTAGTAAAACAGGAAGAAAATCTAATGAAAGAGGGCGTCACCTGAGATCTCCCGTCCGTTGGATCAGGATGATCGACGACCTTCATCCAACATGTAATGAGGAGGGGTCTCACGTTTCCTCCTGTGCACGAATCCAAACAACTTAAGAATACGCGCCCAACACCACACAAACTCGATCTACACACGTACGTACCAGCAATACGACAGAAAAAGTCATCATAAACGATTCATAATTATCATCACATACGATTATCAAACCATTTAAATTTATGTGTCTGTGATAATAGGTGGTTATCACCGACGGCTTTCAAATCATATGTGATAAATACAACACACATGGTTTTTAAAAAAATCGCCATTGATAAATCAGGTATCACAGATGGTTCTTAAATATAGCCGTATGTGGTATGGTAATTATCACAAATGGTTAATGTCAAAAATCATCTGTGATATATCATATATCACAGACGGTTCTCAAACATAGCCATCTGTGATATCCTACATATCATAGACGACTAATACTAAAAATCATCTGTGATATTCATATAGCACAGACGATTTATTGCTACAATCCATCTGTGATAGCTATTTGAATATATATATATTATTTCCTGCTTTCAACTAACCTCAGGAAATGCTAGCCATGCCCTCTAAAAATAAGCAAACATATTACATATATAGCACACGCTAATCATTACACATATCTTACAAATGAATTAAACAACTAAATAAAGTACATTTCAATGAATTATTTGATTAAGCACAATTGAGTGATTAGAATTATATCAAATGTTTCAATATCTAATCTTCATTGCCGGAGTAAAACTCTCCAGTCTTGTTTATAACCTCCGCTATCAAGAATTGGGAGAGCTTTTTTTCGAATTTCATCGAGTTTGTCAAGATCGAATGTACTTACATCGAATTCCACACGCTCTCGCTAGGAGTGTTAAAGTCATTAGCGAAATAATTATTGGCAAGTTGACAAACCTCTGGATCATTCGTCTTAGTGGCCATGATGTCCTCCATATGGCGGCAAACGTAGAATCCACATACGTTATCCTGTAGCTGCTGGTGGCACTGCAAAGATAGAATTACGTACATAGGTATTATCAGTTCTAGATGCATTATTACAAAGTGTGATATAGGATTGTTGTATTGTAGCGGATATTGGAAATCGCGTCCTGTGTCACAGCGTGGCGCTAGATTTCTTGTGTCAACCTCCTTAGGCAACGTAAGCGCTGAATGATCTACGTTGTTGTAGGGGTGGCCCCCACCTAAACCCAGCAGGCCTGTTAGAAGGTTATAAGGACCAGAGTGGAACATATGTAATGACTTAAATGCCCCTAGTGGGGACATACAGATGTAAGGGCATAATTGTAAAAGCATAACCCATATGGATATATATATGGGAAGGCTATGGGAGGGAGAGGGCAGAACTCTCCCAACTCTCCACTACATCTCTCTCTCTGTTTGGTCTGTAACCACAACAGTTGGCGCCGTCCGTGGGGAAGACGGAGACAAGCCCGAGGATCGAAGAAGAAGAAGATGGCACGGAAAAAAGCTTCATCGACGGCGGCGAGGGGAAAGAAGGCGGTTGGATCGGAGCGGCGCGTGAGCACCAGGGCCTCGGCGTCGGCTGCCGCGGGTGTGAGCGTTGACGTTCGCGCGACTACGACAGCCGACCCCGCCACCGCGACTACGACAACCAACCCCGCCACCGCGGCTACGACGACAGCCGACCCCGCCACCGCGGCTACGACAACAGCCGACCCCGCCACCGCAACTGCGACAACCGACCCCGCCACCGCGACTACGGCAACCGACGGCTCGGGACCTCGCGAGGCGATCATCCCCGCACCGACCCATCCGTCACGTGCGCCGGCGGCCCCGACTGCATCTGCGATGGAAGGCGCCCTGCTGGCGGCCCTTAACGCATTCCAACGGGAGCTAGGGGACCTCCGCGGGGCTGTCCGAGACATGCAAGAGGCTCGAGCCAGCGCGCCGCGGCGCCGCGCAGAGCCCGCCCCGGAAGGGCGCAGCCACGACACCCCACATCCGGCCGTGCCCATTGCGCGCGTAGATCCGGAGTCCCCGCTTTCGGCAGGGCTGCAGCAGGCGGACTGGCCCGAAGGCTTCAAGTTCCCCAGCGTAATCGAGGCATTCAAAGGCGATACGGACCCCCGCGAGTTCGTGCGCGTATATGAAACAGCAATCGAGGCCGCAGGTGGAGATGACACCACGAAGGCAAAGGGGCTCCCCCTCGCGCTGCAAGGAGTGGTGTTATCCTGGTTTTTTACCATAGAGCCGAACTCCATCTACGCATGGGAGCAACTCCGCGACCGCCTCCACAATAACTTCCAGGGAAACTACGTCGAGCGAGTCGATGCGGATCAGCTCTTCGCCGTGAAACAGAAGCCCTCGGAGAAGCTCCGGGACTACTTCAAGCGTTTTGCGAAGATACGATGCCAAGTCAAAGACGTCAATGAGACCACCGTCGTCAACGCAGCCATACAGGGCCTCCGCCCGGGTCCGATGGCCGAGTACAACGCGCGGAAGCCAATCAAGACGGTGACAAAGCTCTTCGACAAGATGGAGGAGTACGCCAGGGCGGAAGAGGACGCCCGGCGAAGGCAAGGCGACGACTCCGATACTAACCAGGCTGGTGGCTCGACAAGAACCGAAGACCCGGCCAAGGATGGCTCGTCGAAGGGCAAGCGCAAGCAAGAGCCATCCAAGGATGCGACCGAGTGCAAGGAAGCCCCGCATAAGGAGCCATCCAATAGGTCCAAGCGCGGACAGCCGAAGTCGCGCCGAGGCCGTCTTGTCTTCGACATCGAAGGTGGCTCCGAAGAAAACGCCTCCGCGGGTCGTGGCAATCGGGGGCGCCGAGGCCGGGGCGGTCGCGGCCGGGGCCGCGACGATAGAGGCTATGGAGATTACGACGACCGACAGCACGGGCTGTGGTGCGAAGTCCACGGTCGCGGCACCCACGACACGCGCTCGTGCACCTCCATCTCGGCGCTCCGGCAAAGCATCATCAGGGATAGAAGCATGGACGCACGCCCGCCCATCGTGGCCCACGTCCAGCACACGTATGAAGCCCCCGCGCAGGTCCAGGCACAAGGGACGCAACTCCATGAGGGCCCTCTGCGGATTCAGGCCCATGTACAGCAGCCTCGGGAAGGCCTCCTGCAGCTCCAGGCTCCGGAGGCGACTCATCGCAGGGTTATCAACGTCATCTCCGGAGGCTCCTCGCTGCGGTTCACCTCAGCGCGACAGCAGAAGGCCTACGTGCGGAGGTTGCACCATGTAGCGGCGTACCCAGCACAGGCACCGCCGGACTGGGCGCAGCACGAGATCACATTCACACCCGCCGATGCCCAAGGCGTCGACCTTCCCCACCAGGACCCCCTCATAGTCTGGGTCGGTATAGCGGGATGCGACGTGGGACGCGCCCTAGTCGACGGCGGCAGCTCTGCGAACGTCCTATTCGCAGCAGCCTTCGACCAGATGGGGATTCCCCGAAGCCGCCTCGACCCACCGAGAATCCCGTTGCAGGGCTTTGGAGGACAACCTCTACAGGCACTTGGTCAAATATGCCTTCAGGTCTCCTTCGACCGGGACGACAATGTCAGAACCGAAGACACCGCATTCGACGTTGTCGACCTCCCGTACCCCTACAATGCCATACTAGGGCGTCCACTCATCAACTCCTTTGGAGCGGTACCGCATCACGGCTATCTGTGCATGAAGCTCCCGGGGCCGAAGGCCATCATTACCGTCCGCGGCGATCAAGACATGGCCCGGCGCATCGAGCATGGCTCCAGATATCCTCGTCGTGACGCCCAACAGCGCGCCTAGAATCGGCATCGCAACGAGGGGACCTGCGGCGTCATACGAAGGAGGCCCGATAAGCCCTGCGTGCACTCCAACCACTAGAGGCTCCGGCAAGCGGTCAGTACCTTCGCTTTATGTAAATTGCTTACCCGCGCAAACGGGGATGTAATAAAGGTCACCGTTTGTCGCCAATCTCTTTTTGTTATGCAAAAATGCGTGGCAGCGCGGCAGGAGCGCGCGCAGGCCAAGCCTACGCGCGCGCCCCCGCAGTATAAATCAAAGACGCACGTTCGCGTGTGCACTCGCCGTAGCGAAGTGCACGGATCGAGTATAAATCAAGACGCGTTCGGCGTGTGCACTCGCCGTAGCCAAAAGGTGACGGGCTGAGTATAAACTAAAGACGACGTTCGCGTGTGCACTCACCCGTGCGGTATGGGACTGAGTATAAATCGAAGACGCACGTTCGCGTGTGCACTCGCCGTAGCCAAAAGTTGACGGGGCTGAGTATAAACTAAAGAAGCACGTTCGCGTGTGCACTCGCCGTAGCCAGGGGTACGGGACTGAGTATAAATCGAAGACGCACGTTCGCGTGTGCACTCGCCGTAGCCAAAAGGTGATGGGGCTGAGTATAAACTAAAGACGCACGTTCGCGTGTGCACTCGCCGAGTAGCGGGTGCGGATCGAGTATAAATCAAGTCGCGACGTTCGCGTGTGCACTCGCCGTAGCCAAAAGGTGACGGGCTGAGTATAAACTAAAGACGACGCGTTCGCGTGTGCACTCGCCAGTGCGGGGTACGGATCGAGTATAAATCGAAGACGCGTTCGCGTGTGCACTCGCTGTAGCCAAAAGGTGACAGGCCTGAGTATAAACCAAAGACGTGTGGGGGACGCCTTCGCACGCACTCTACGGAGTATAAATAAGACGTAGCGTCGAGGTCCGTCTCCGCACGCGCCAGTCTACGGACTCTAAATAAGACGTGACGTCGAGGTCCGCCTCCGCACGCGCCAGTCTACGGACTCTAAAAAAGACGTGACCATTGAGGTACTCCTCCGCACGCGCGAGTCCACGGACTATAAATAAGACGCGGATGTTCTCCCTGCGCACTCTACGGAGTCTAAACAAGACGCGAACTCCGTGCACGCCAGGGGCCTCATCCCTGTGCGTACTCCCCGGAGTATAAATAAGACGTGGATGCTGATCCCACGCACTCTGTGGAGCATAAATACCACGCGGGTCGCCCCCTCGAACAATCGCGGCTCGCCATCGCGCACCCCGGGAGAACACAACTTACCATACCGACGCCCAATCCCAGAGAATTCCGAGCGCAGGCGACACCGCACCAGAGGCTGCTCCCAGGGAGAGAGCACCGGAAGCGCGGAGTACACCAGTGGTTACCCCCACTTAGGAGGGCACGCGCCAGTCTACGGACTTTAAACAGGCGAAGCGTCGAGGTCCGCCTCCGCACACGCCAGTCTACGGACTATAAAAAGGCGAAGCGTCGAGGTCCGCCTCCGCACACGTCAGTCTGCGGACTATAAAAAGGCAAAGCGTCGAGGTCGCCTCGCACGCGCCGATCCACGGACTATAAAAGGCGGTTGCCGAGGTTTGCCTCGCACACGCCGATCACGGACTTTAAACAGCGGCGCCGAGGTCGCCTCCGCACACGCCGCTACGAATCGCCGAGGTAAAGCGTCGACGATTGCCTCCGCGTGCCCTACTCTGCGGAGCGTTCAGTATGCGAAAAAAACGATCGCGCAACTACACCGACAATGAAGTTCGAGTAATGGACGCCCCGCCGTCGCACAGCACAGCTCGCCTTCGCACATGCAACGGACATTTTATATATCAGGAGAATCGTACAAGTGTGGAGGCCTGCCAACGTCACCGCGCTCAACCGCTACTCGGAGGGCTCACCCTTCACACGCACCAAAGCCGAGGCCTCGCCCGAAGAAGGTCGGCCCGCCCAGAAGTCCAACGACTCCTCGGTCCTTTGCCATCGTCGAAGGCGCCGCCGGGTCGCAAGGCCAGACGCGAGCAATCCCCCCAGCAAGGAAACTGCCCGGGATACAAGTAGTCAGCTCGTCAAGCAAGCATGCACTTTGTTCATTAAGAAAGGGCGGACGCTACAACGCACGCTCACACCTAGCTACTTCGCCCTCGCACCTGTGAGCCTTCGGCACGTCCGGAGGCCTCAGCGCCGCCCTCGTCGCGCCGCGGAACTTCGTCCAGAAATTGGCCGAGACTCCCCTTCTCGTAAAGGGACTTCCGGAGCTCCACCCGCGCGGCGTCCACCCCAGCGTAGTCCCAGATCCGCTCGTGGAAGAATTTGACGGCGCGGCGAACGGCGCGGATGCCGCCGGACTCACCCCGGCACCGCCGGGGATCTCCAGCTGGGGATCCTCCAGCCCGGTGATGTGGGTGCAGCCGCGATGCCGCAGGAGGACGCAGACCATGCATGACGCCACGTAGGCGCAATGGTCGCCGAAGTTCGTCGCGGCACCACGCGCAGCATCGGCGGCATCCTTGATCCATCGCAG
The DNA here is from genome assembly GCA_036346575.1 of Dendrocalamus sinicus. Taxonomy (NCBI): domain Eukaryota; kingdom Viridiplantae; phylum Streptophyta; class Magnoliopsida; order Poales; family Poaceae; genus Dendrocalamus; species Dendrocalamus sinicus. The sequence continues at coordinate 3,070,444 of CM070653.1, read as the reverse complement.
GGTCCGCGGCAGCTCCTCCGGGCCGAAGGCGTGGCCCGGCACCTCAGCCACAAGCCCCTCGAGATGGCCTTCCAGCGCTTGCATGGAATCCCACGCAATTACCGAAGCTTCGTCAAGCGCTCGGTTGCGCTCCGCCAGCAGCAAGGCAAGTTCGCCCTTCTCCTTCTCTAGCGAGGCGACTTGGCGCAGAAGGCCGTCCCGCTCTGACGCGAACTCTGCCCACGACGCTTCTGCAGCTGATTCCAGCTGGTGGATGCACGCGTCCTGGGCAGACCGAGCCCTCGTGGCTTCGCGCAGCTGCTCCTCGGCGGCCCGCAGCCTCCCCTCCAGCGCCTGCTGAGCACGAGCATGGGCCGCCTGTAAGGCTTGCCCCAGCATGAGTGTCTGCAGAGCAACAAATGCTTAGCAAGGTTCAACAGCGCCGGGCATTACTGTGCAAGCAGATACATACCCTCACCCCCGACACCTCGGCGCCCACGAGACGTTCCACCCGTCGCGTCGACATCGCCGCTGGTCGGCATCGCCGCCGACGCTTCACTAAAAGCGCCACGCCCCGCCGTCTCTGGCGGAGGCACGAAGTCCGCGGGGTTCAGACGCGCGGGGACCGCGTCACCGGAGCCAGGGCCCTCGTCCTCCGCAGAGTCTTCCGGAATAAGCAAAGCTATAGGAGGGAAGGTTGGTGAGGACACCGCACGGCACTACGGAGAACGTCAAGGCAAGCTGCGCTGACTTACCTTCGGTAGCAGACGGAGGACTTCGAGCATCCCATAAGCTCCCGACGCCGGTTACCACAGTGAACCCCCTCGACGTCTCGTGGAGACACGGCCGCAGGCGCGGCCGCTTGGCCGGACCTGGCGGCAATAGCCCCGCTTCAGCAGCCGCTGTGGGAGAAGCCCCCGCGACAGCAGCGCTCGGAGGCGAGAGCCTCGTCGGTGTAACCTCCGCGGGCGGCGCTTCAGTTTCGGCCGCCACCTCCGGCGACAGGGTGGCCGTAGCCGAAGGCTGCGCCTCCGGCGTCAGGGTGATTGTGGCCGAAGGCTGCGCCTCCGGCACCGCAGCTGTCACGGCTGAAGGTTGCTCCGACGTCGTGACAACCAGGGCCGAGGACTCCGCCTCCGACGCCGTAGCGGCCACGCCCGAAGGCCGCATCCCCGGCATCGTAGCCATCACTGCCAGGGGCTCCGCCTCAGCACCGCCGGCGGGCTCGGCCATTGCCGACAACGCCTCCTCCCCCCGACTGTCCGCCGTGTGCCCACCGTCCGGGGCAACCCCCGGAGACCCCTCGTTCTCGGCGTCCACGACCTCCAAATCCGAATCGGCGTACTTCGCCGAGTCGGACTCCGCGTGGGCGGCATCAGCGGCAGCAGCAGGGGCAGCTAGTATGCCGAGCACGGTTGGCGCTACGCCTCGGCCCCTCTTGCGAGATGGCGTCTTCGTCCTTGTGGCGCCGTCGTCTTCATCTTGCGAGGTCGGACACGGGCGGTCCGGCACGGCAAGACCCAAGGCCTCGCACACGCGGTTTATCCGCTCCAACCCCGCCGCCACAGTTGCGGACGCGCGCTGCTCATGCTCTCTGCCGGTATACGGCCCGAGGAACACGCGCGCGAGTCGCTCCACATCCTCTAAGCTCATCACTAAATCCAAGCAAAAGGAAGAAGGGGGTGAGCGCGCATCGTACTCCGCATGAGCAAAAGGGCGGAGGCGGTCGGTACTTACGAGGTTCGGAGGGTGCCGACAGTACGCAGACCGACGGCTCAACGTTGTCGTCTCGACGCCTCTCAACGGCGAGGCGCCAACCGCTGGCAAGCGGCGCAACGCCGTACATCACGAACTCCTCGGCGAGGTCGTGCATGTTGAAGCGGGCCGCCAAGCCTACGAGTCGCCGGGCCCTTCGCTTGTCCTCGTCGTCTAGTGTCCGGCCAGGCGAGGTCTTGAAGGAGATCGGCCGGCCCGTACACTCGAGGCCGCTCCCGCTCTCCACGCGGTGGTAGAACCACCGCTTCATCCAGTACGACTCCCACTTCCCGCGAGTCGAATTCGCGGGAAAGAGCTTCTTGCAAGTCGATCGGAGAATGAAGCTGACACTGCCGAAGTTCGACAGCGTCCCACCCTTCCGATCCTTGGGCTGGAATCGGGCTTCGTGCAAATAGGCAAACAAAGAGGAGCTGGGCCAGCACGCCCCCGAGCGTAAAGCCCAGCTGTATACGGCGAGCCGGGCCACGGCGTTCGGGGTCAGCTGCGCCAGCTCCAGCTCGAAGGTCCGCAACACGTCGCCCACGATCGCCGCTGCCGGGATGCGGAGCCCTGCGTCCAAGAAGGCGACGAATACGATCGCCTCCGACGGCTCGGGACGCGGCTCCGTCTCGTCGGCAGAAGGCAGTCGCACCGCCTGGCGGTCGGATAGTTTCCCCTCCTACAGCAGCCCTTCGATCGTCTTCGCGGTCACAAACGAGCGGCCCAGCTCACCGGAAAACGAGCCTTCCTTCGCCGCCACCCACCGCTTGTTCGCCACCACCGGATCACGTTCGCCGAGCGAGTATTTCACCTCCAGTCGTGATGACCGCCGGCGAACGCCGCCGACGTCGGTAGCTGGGCCGCGATTGTCGCCGGATGCCATCCCTTCTCACGAAGGAAAGAAGACGGCCGCCAAAGACCACCAAAGCGGCGTAGAGGACGGTGCAAGCGAGAAAGGGGCGTAAAGGGCGAGGCAGGCGAAAGGGGGGCATAGAACTGCGACGGTGCGGTCACAGGGGTTGTTTTTAAGCTACCCCACCCCTAGGGCTGCCGTCGAAGCCGAAGCGTCGCGACGATCCGCGTGCCAGGTCCGTCCCGCACGGTTCCCCACAACCAAATGAGGCGTCGTGACGGTACGCGCCGCACGCGATCGCAGAGCAAAGGACGGTCAGCGCAGGCAGTCGCGGTCACGCAACCCATGGCACATCACGGCGCCCCAATCACAGGCTGCCGCGTGCCCCATTCCCGAAAGCGAGCGATGACGACGCGGCACCACATTTTTGATAGGCAGCGTTGGCACGATTCGCTTCGCGCACCCTACTTCGACCGCACGCCGATTCGCCGCCACCCGCTCGAAGGTGAGGGACGAGCGCGCGCCTCTGCGCCGACTTGGCGCCGGCTCGCGCCACCCGCTCGAAGGAAGGGACGAGCGCGCGCGCTCGCTGACATAGGCGCCGGCTCACGCTGCCGCTCGAGGGGTAAGGGGCGGAGCGCGCGCCGCGCCGACTTAGCGCCAGCTCGCGCCACCCGCTGAAGGGTGAGGGCAGAGCGCGCGCGCCTCTCGCCGGCAAGCGCCAGCTCGCCGCCACCCGCTCAAGGGCGGGGACGGCGCGCGCGCTTCACCGACCCAGCGCCGGCTCGCCGCCACCCGCTGAAGGTGAGGGACGAGCGCGCGCTTCTCGCCGACTTGGGCGCCAACTCGCGCCACCCCGCGCGCAGGTGAGGGACGAGCGCTCGCGCCTCGCCGACTTAAGCGCGGCTCGCCGCCACCCGCTCGAAGGTGAGGGACGGGCGCGCGCGCCTCTGCCGACTTGGGCGCGGCTCGCGCCACCCGCTCGAAGGTGAGGGACGAGCGCGCGCGCTGCGCCGACTTAGGCGCCGGCTCGTTGCCACCCGCTCAAGGGTGAGGGACGGAGCGCGCTCTCGCCGGGCAGCGCCGGCTCGCCGCCACCCGCTCAAGGGTAGAGGACGGGCGCGCGCGTGTTCTCGCCGACCAGCGCCGGCTCGCGCCACCGCTCGAAGGGGAGGGACGGAGCGCGCGCTCTGCGCCGACTAGAGCGCCGGCTCGCCGCCACCCGCTCGAAGGTGAGGGACGGAGCGCGCGCGCGCCTCGCCGACTTGGGCGCCGGCTCGCGCCACCCGCTCGAAGGTGAGGGCGAGCGCGCGCTCTGCGCCGACTTTGGGCGCGGCTCGCGCCTCCGCTCGAGGGTGAGGGACGCGGCGCGCGCGCTCGCCGACTTAGGCGCCAGCTCGCCGCCACCCGCTCGAAGGTGAGGGACGGAGCGCGCGCGCCTCTACCTCTACTTAGGCGTCAGCTCCGCTGCCACCCGTTCGTGGGGTGAGGGACGGAGCGCGCGACGCCTACTTTGGCGCCGGCTCGCGCCACCCGCTCGAGGTGAGGGACGGAGCGCGCGCGCTCACCGACTTAGGCGCCGGCTCGCGCCACCCGCTCGAAGGTGAGGGACGAGCGCGCCCCTCTACCTCTACTTAGGCGCCGGCTCGCGCCACCCGCTCGAGGTGAGGGCGGGCGCGCGCGCCTACCGACTTAGGCGCCGCCCGCTACCACCCGTTGAAGGTGAGGGACGGAGCGCGCGCGCCTACCGACTTAGGTGCGGCTCCGTTGCCACGATTCGAAGGGTGAGGGCGGAGCGCGCGCCTCTCGCCGACTTAGGCGCCCGGCCGCGCCACCCGCTCGAAGGTGAGGGACGGAGCGCGCGCCTCTACCGACTTAGGCGCCGGCTCGCCGCCACCCGTTGAAGCATACGGGGCGAGCACGCGCGCCTCGCCCGACATCGGTGCGGTTCGGCCTCGGCCCGGGCCCGCGGCGCACTTAGGTTCCGCAAGACTAAAAACGTTCACAGGCCGCAGGGACGGAGGGGGCCAAAGGACTCGGCAACATGGCTTCGGCCCTGTGAAGCCCTTCACCATGAGAGGCTCCTGTTGTAGGGGTGGCCCCCACCTAAACCCAGCAGGCCTGTTAGAAGGTTATAAGGACCAGAGTGGAACATATGTAATGACTTAAATGCCCCTAGTGGGGACATACAGATGTAAGGGCATAATTGTAAAAGCATAACCCATATGGATATATATATATATATATATGGGAAGGCTATGGGAGGGAGAGGGCAGAACTCTCCCAACTCTCCACTACATCTCTCTCTCTGTTTGGTCTGTAACCACAACATACGTGATTCCAAAAAGTTAGCTTCGGCCATTGCAAACGAAGGAAAGACTACAATAGAGTTATGAATGGATCAAGAGAAAATGAATTTACCTGTCAAGTGTTTGTTGCACACGGGTGAAGTCATAATTGCTCCTAAATAGGGAATCAAAGTATATTATCTTACTCCACTTTGGTACAATCACACTCAGAATCTAGTGACCCCTAGTCATGTATGTCACCATAGTGATTAATCCTAAATTCATGTTGCATATAAAGTACAAATGAAACTTGTATAGCAACTAGTAAAGCACTTATCTCTGGTTGAATGGTAACATGATGTAGTCCTTGTCACTGTGAGCAAGAAATCCTCTCGTTATGTAACTTGGATGAAGGGTCCGTTAACGATGATGGATTGCTCAGAGACCAAGTGTAGGTCGAAGAAACCCACCGGTTCTCGCCGTCGCCAGACTTGTTGGATCATGGATCTATAAATAAGTAATAAGTTATGACATTTATTGATATTACGTGAATATAAAACTTGATTGTATAGTACACTTACAGTGTCCAGTGTTATAGAAGTGAGGCATTGAATTCGTCGAGGTTGAATAGTAAGAATAAGTCTTCAAAAGTCACGGCAAAGTAGCCCGAGTCGTGGAGAAATGTGCCTCCGTGTATCTCACGGTGAATTCACTATGCCAGTTTGGCTTCATCCACCTCTGCATGTACCAGGTATGTAAAGTATTACAAATCAGTCCAAGCCTGGGTAATTGTGACACGGGACCAACAACACTCTGAGCATGAACTTCTATTCCCTAGGAGGCACATTAATCTTCTTCGATTGAGCCTTAACGCCTCGCTTGCGATACATTTTTGGTGTCGCCTTCACTAGAGCCAATGCATTGGCCTTCTGAAGAGGAGCTTGAGGTGGAGTCATGGAGCGTTCTATTTGATAGGCATGGTCATGTGGAGATCGCGGCACAAAATAGTCCAAGTGATGTCCCTCTTGGGCTACTGGATGAATATGTGGACAACATCCCCTAGTGCCATGATTTTTCTGTTTGAGGTCTTCTCCAACGAGACGGCCCTGAAAACGTCATTAAGCATGTCCACTTGGACCTTCACAAAATCGTTTCCTAGCTGGACATTGTGCACCAATGTCCCTGGTTAGCATGGATATGCCAAAGCCCACCCAGTGTCAATGGGAATGGAGCCAACAACCCTGATTCTGAGGATGCATGGCATGGCCTCCTATATAACGATACACGATGAGTTAAGGTGTCAACCAGGCCTATTTATGTAGCATTTAAGATATGTACATTACCTAGATATTGTCAATAGGTAACTGGGTGTCGCTATGTTCAGAATGTGGTGCAGACGCACAGTTACTCCGATGTTAAGGGGGACTGGGTACCATAATAATGGGGGTGGCTTGCGACTGGTTGCGGACTTTTCTCATTTGTTTTCTTAATGCATCTATCTCTCCTCGAAGTGAGGCAGTTATGTCCTCAAGTTTTGCATCCAAATCTTGTTTCATACTTTCCTCTCGCTCGGCCTTCGATCTGTTCATACTCCTATACGCCTCGGAGTCATTTGGGAATCTGTGCCTCCAAGATACGTAAACCCCAGGCCTCACATGCGACCTGGGTGCTCTTTGTTTTCCAGGGCCACGGACAATATATCCCTCTTCCTGACTGCTTGGAAGGAGCTTTCAGAAGATTCAATAGTCAATGTTTGAGAGACCATGTGGTCGTGCTCCATGAGAGTGATGAGTAATTGACAAGGGTTTAAGGTAGTCGAGTTTGGTTTGAGTGGTTCGGAGTCGAGTCGTTGCGTGGCGCAGTCGGGCTCGGTCGGACTTTGGTCAAACCTGGTCATTTGGGCTTAGGATGCATATTCTAATGTTTTGACAGGTTTGGACTTCATATGTGGTAAGTATAATGGTATGTATGCTTTCATGTGTCGAGCGGTGCTATTTGACGTGTTTCTTGTCTGTGTGACTGCAGGACGTCGAGTGGAGTCGTGGCGAGACACGGAGGACCGGACTAGGCGCAGGTGGCGCTGAGGTCAGAACGGTCGGGATGTGTCGAAGACGACGTGGACTCGAGGTGGTTGCGAGGCGTGCGAGGCAAGGAGCGTCGGAAGCTTCCCGGAAGGTGCGGGAGGGGCGAATCGGGAAATTCGCAAGGCTGCACAAGCGGGAGCGGGCTCCGTTGGATATAGCGGGCGTAACGGGGCCGAAACCCGTTAGCCAGGCGCTATAAAAGGAGAGGAGGGGCTGCATGCCCTCCTTGAGCACTTGGGTGAAGATTAGGGTTTTAGAGTCAAAAGAAGCTTTGGTGGCTTGCTTTGGCTTTAGTGGTTGTGAGTTGGTGGAGAGGCAGAGTCGTGCTCCCTCTGGTTGTCCTCTTCATCGATGGTTTCTAGGTGGTAGAACAGAGTGTGTGTTCTTCCTTCCTCCCAAGATGTGGTGAGAATCTTGGTGTTCTTGAGGATTGAGAGGAGTGGGAGTGAGTGGAGAGTCTTGTAATCATCCTTGTCCTAATGTACATGCGTACCGGGACTCGCCTGTATTCGCTGTGATTCAAGAAATGAGAATCTGAAGTTTTATTCCCGTGCTCCTCTCTGTTCTTCGTTTCTCCTCTTGGCATGAATTCTTGATTTTCCTTGTTTTGAGTTCTTGCTTGTTGGGGAGTGCCAAAATGGGTTGCTATGACATGGGTGATGCTCAAAATCCATTTGGCTAGTCAATTCCATGAGCAAACTTTGTTTAATCTTCGGATTTCCTTTTTGGCTTGCTCTGTTCATATTTTTCCTTTCTAGGTTTTAGTCCAGTTTCTGTTTCTCTCAAGGAAGTGGCCTGAGATTTGGCATGGAGAGTCCTATGGCTATTACTAACATATCTGCAAAGTCTCTTAGCCATAGGATCAAAGGTTTGGAAGCAATTTGATTTTTGGCTCGGGTTGTGCAAAAATTCAGATTTTTACCAATAATCTGAAATTCTTGCTTCTTGGTTTGATTCTCTTGTTTCCCAAAGTCCCCTTACTATTTAGTATGTTGTAGTAAGGCCTTGGATCAAAAAGATTGAGAGCAAACCTTCTTTTTAGCCAAAAATCCGAAGTCTCAGAGTCGTAGCCTGATTTTTCTGCTGGCTGTCACTGTCGTGCGGTAGTTCCGCCCAAACCTGCGGTAGTTCCGCACCTGACTCCGGTAGTTCCGCCCGAGGCCAGTTTTTCCCGTTTTGTTTCTTCTCGTTTGCTTTTCTCAGTTTTTGTGTTTTTCCTGCTGCTGGAGTGTAGTGATAGCACCGATCTTCTAACTTCATAGCTCCCATAGCTATCGAAGAAGAAGATACGTGTTGGGGACGATTCTAAAGATCGACATTCACCCCCCCTCTGTCGCCATTTCGGTCCTACAATTGGTATCAGAGCCGGTTAGCTCTAATTCATAGATCTTAACCGGTCTCAAGAGCCATGGCGACGGACAAGTACTCCACCAAGCCGCCCGTTTTCGATGGCATGGACTACCCCTTCTGGAAGAGCCGAATGGAGACATACATCCAGGCTCAGGGGTACGCTATCTGGCGGAAGGTGAAAGTACGGTTTGCTGTTCCTGCCGATGAGAACATCAATGCCGGGAACATGGCTGATGTTGAGGCGAATGCAAAGGCAAGGAACATCATCATTCAAGGCCTGAGTCGTAGTGAGTTCGACCGCATCTCTCATCTTCCGTCCGCCTTCGATATCTGGGAGACCCTCGATGCATACCATGAGGGCACCACCCAGATTAAGACGGTGAGACAGGACCAGTTCAAGCGTGATTACAACAAGTTTGAAATGCACGCTGGCGAGTCCCTTGATGAGTGCTTTGCGCGTTTTCACAAGATTACGAGCGACCTCGAGCGGTCGGTCTCACATACCCGACTCGGACAACGCCATCAAATGCTCATCGCGCTTGACCTTCGGGTTTGGGAGATGAAGGTGACTACCATCAAGGACACCACCGACCTCTCGACTTTGACGCTTGACGCGCTGTACTCGCGCCTCAAGACGCACGAGATTGACATTGTCTCTCGTAAGTCGAAGTCGCAGTCGATGGCTTTAGTCACCGATCCCTCTTTGGCTTCTGGTCGTTCTTCTGAGCCCTCTTGCGGATTCTCTCTTGCTGCTCTCTGTGACATAGCGATGATCGATTAGAGCGACTGCGGATGAGCAAGCCGCCCTCCTTGCTCGAAGATTCTCCCATGCTTACAAGGGAGGAGGGACGAAAGAGAGGCGGACCGTGATTTGCTACGAGTGTGGTGGCCCCAACCACATTCGGCAACCGCCTAAAGCGGAGAAGGGCAAAGCTGATTTCGGCGGTTCGGGCAAGATCGACTACTCCGACAAGAACCGCAACAAGAAGCCTCCAGTTCAGACGGAAAGAAGAAGTTCCGCAACCGGGAAGGCCAAGAAGCTCTTCCACCGCGTTCTCACCGCTCGGCGACCTCGACCTCGGCGAGGTGGAGGGATGGAGCGATGACGATGGGACGGGTGACCAAGAGCCCAAGGATGGCGGCGACGACTTCTCGGCATGTGCTTCATGGCCTCGAGGGCGAACTCGGCGACAATGAGTGTACTCGACTCGGACGAGGTATGTCCCTCCTATGACCAACAATGAAGCTTTCCTTAAGCTAGGAGGATTCCATGCTAGATCTAGAGCTAGATGTAGCGAGTTGGAGAAGGAAGTAGAGAGACTGTCACGGGAGCTTACTTTACTTACATCTGCTCCCTCCCGTGACGACTGTGATACATGCTGTGCTTTGCTGGGTGATTTGGAGAAGTTAAGGACCTCGCATGATAGTGTGTCCTCTGAGCTTGATTCTATTAAGGTGGAGAATGTTAGTCTGCTTGCTGATTTAGAGTTGAGTAGGATGGCTGTTACCCTACTTACTACTGATGAGACTATTTCTCCCACCTCATGTGAGGATAAGGATATTGCTGCTAGAGGACCTTATGCCATGCTCCTTGATCTGCCCGAGACTTGTGCAATCTGCAATAAATTAAAGATGAACCTAAAACGGGCAGATCACAAAATTGCTGAGTTGCGTGCTTCATTGCTTGAGCCCATTGATTCATGTTTGAATTGTCCTAGATTAACTGCTGAACTTGAATCTGTCTCAAAACAGTTTCAAGATATGATTGATCATGATAGGAAAATGGCTCAGTATGCTTCTAAGGACCCTGTTAGCTCACCATGCAAAAACTGTGATAAACTAAAAATTGACTTAATTGCATTGGATGAAAAATGTGTGAAGCTAACTAAGGACCTAGTAGAGAAGCAACCTTCACTTGTATTGTGCAGGCTTTGAGAAGGGGAGAATCTGGGGTAAGGTTGAGACGCAGCAACGTGAACCAACACGCTAGCAAGAGGACTGTACATTCGAGTCGGTGTGCGTGCACAAGCCATTCTTCCCTCTGCTGTTGGTTCTTCATCTGCTCCCTTATCTCCTGCTATTCCCTCTTCCCCCTGCTCTTCTTGCACCTCTCTCTTTCGGGAGTGTCAGTATCTTATGAACACTCTCGAGAGGTTTGTAGGCGGCAAGAAGAAGCTTAATCTTATTCTGGATCAGTCTAAAATTTGCAGATTTAATCAAGGTCTAGGATATGATTTTTATGAGGATATGAGGAAGCATCCTCCTGCTATTCTCCGACCTATCTTAGGAGGTGTGATTGAGGTTGAGCCCAGGTCTGATGAGGTCAAATTCAAATCAGCGGGCTTTGTCCAAGGGATCTCTGACAGCAAGATGAGTTCACCTGCTACTTCGGCCTCTCAGAAGCCGAAGTCCTCGCGTGCTACTTCCACCTCTCAGAAGGTGAAGTACCACTGCACCTTCTGTCAGAAGGATGGGCACTCGATCGAGAGATGCTTCAGGCGCGCCAAGATCGCGCGTAGAGACCGTGTTGAGTCTCTTAGGGATATTCAGGGTCAGCCCCAGATCCTGAGTGCACCTAAGACCAACACGAGGTCTAGGTTTGCTCCTGTTACGGAGTTTGGGCAGCATCGAGGACTTGGTTTTTCTGAGTCTTCTGTTTTTCGTCCTCATGCTGCCTCTGGTCGTGACTTCCGCCGTCCTGAGGGTAGATCTCGTTTTCCCCATCGAGATAGCTACCCGCGGCGTGATCAGCGTATTGCCGGTGTTTCGACTCGCTCTCCGTAGCGATCGGACCGCACGGCCCAGTGCGCTCGCGGACCTTACGCTTTGAGTGACAGAGAGCGTAGGGTAGATAGAGGTCGATCGTGCTTGACTACTTCATCCGCCGGCGTGTTGTTGATATTGGGTGCCAAAATCTCTCTTGATTTACCCGATCGAGACTTTACTCTGTTTGACTCGAGTATTCGTCGGGCAGGGAAGGGAAAGGTTTGGCTTGTAGACTCCGGTTGTTCTCGTCATATGACCGGAGACTCCCGTTGGTTTTCTTCCCTTGCCCGTGCTCCAGGTGATGAGACGATCACCTTCGGAGATGCTTCATCTGGGCGCGTCATCGCCAAAGGTACAGTGTGCGTTAATGATTCTTTCATTTTGAAAGATGTAGCTTTGGTTAGTAAGCTGCAGTACAATTTGCTTTCAGTTTCTCAGCTTACCGATGACGGTTTCGAGGTGAGCTTTAAGAAAAATGCTTGTAAAATTCTTGATTCTTCGGGTAGTCTGGTCTGCGGGATTTCTCGTTATGGGAGGATCTTTCGTGCTGATTTTTACGAGTCTTCCGCGATCCTCTCGGTGTTTAGTTGCTTCGAGTCCCGCGACCTTTCTTTACGGCATAGGAGACTTGGTCATATAGGCTTTGATCATTTGTCCCGAGTTAGCGGCCACGATCTCATTCGTGGTCTGCCGAAACTCAAGATGGTCAAAGATCTTGTTTGCGCTCCATGCCGGCACGGCAAGATGGTTGCCGCTTCTCACCCTCCGGTCCACGATTACTATGACCGATGCAGACAATTGCTCCACATGGACACGCAGTTGGACCGGCTCGAGTGCGATCGGCGGGAGGAAGTGGTATGTTCTTGTTGTGGTCGATGACTTCTCGAGGTATTCTTGGGTGTTTTTCTTAGCCTCGAAGGATGAGACGTTTTCGCATTTCCGAGGTCTTTTTAGTAGGCTTTCTGTTGAGCTCCCAGGTGCCTTACGAGCGATCCGCAGTGACAATGGCACTGAGTTCAAGAATTCCTACTTTGAGAGTTTCGTGGTGAGGCAGTGTAGAGCACCGTTCTCTTCTCCATCGTCCCTCGTGAGAATGGCGTTGTGGAGAGGAAGAACCGTACCTTGGTCGAGATGGCTAGGACGATGCTTGATGAGTACTCTACACCGCGGAAGTTTTGGGCTGAAGCTATAGCCACCGCGTGCCATGTCTCAAATCGAGTTTTTCTTCGGGCACACTTGCATCGCACTTCTTATGAGCTGAGATATGGGCGAAAGCCTAGCGTCTCTCATTTTCGTGTGTTTGGTTGCAAGTGTTTTGTTTTGAAGTCCGGGAACCTAGATAAGTTCGAGTCACGTTCTTGTGATGGAATCTTTCTAGGTTACTCGCCTTCTTCGCGGGCCATAGAGTCTGGAACTGCGAGTCTAGCAAAATGGTAGAGACCTGTGAGGTGACCTTCGATGAGGCGGTCAGGGACTAGGCACGATATCTCGAGTTCTTTAGAGCGATGCGAGACCATCTTTGTGGATGATGAGGATGATGGAGACGACGGTTGTCTACGATCCGCCCCTCATCCATCTGTTGAGGTGCCGTCTTCTCTGCACCTCGAGGCGTCGACCCTTGCCTTCGCTTCTTCGAGGTGGTGGCTCTGTTCCTACCGTGCGCTCACGAGGTAGAGGCCACCTCTTCATCTCACCTGGACCTCCTAGACACATTCAAAAGACCATCCTTGAGCGGATCATTGGAGACTGTTCGAGCGTGTTACCGCTCAAAATCGCTTATCTCAATTCTGTCTCCATTCTCGCTTTCATTGCCTCCTTTGAGCCCAAAGATGTTTCTCATGCTTTATCCGATGAGTCTTGGGTCAATGCCATGCATGAGGAGCTAGAAAATTTCGAGAGGAACAAGGTGCAGTCGCTTGTCGAGCCCCGCGAGGTCACAATATTATTGGGACTAAGTGGGTGTTCAAGAACAAGCAAAGCGAGGATGGAGTGGTTGTTGAAACAAGGCTAGACGGTAGCTCGGGGTTTTCTCGGGTTGAGGTCTAGACTTGAGGAGACCTTTGCCCTGTAGCTCGACTTGAAGCCATTAGAATCTCGCTTGCCTTTGCGGCTTCTAAGGATTCAAGCTTTACAGATGGACGTCAAGAGTGCCTTTCTCAATGGCCTTATTGAGGAAGAGGTCTACGTCAAACGACCTCTGGTTTGAAAACCCCAAATATCCAAACCATGTCTTCAAGCTTTCTAAAGCGTTGTATGGACTTAAGCAGCCCGAGGGCTTGGTATGAGAGGCTTAAGTCCTACTTGTTAAGTCATGGTTTTGATATGGGTAAAGTTGATAAGACCTTGTTCATCCGCCGGCATGGCAATGACCTTTTGCTCGTCGGATCTATGTCGATGACATTATCTTTGGCGGCTCTTCCCATACTGGTTTCCCAGTTCTCGGATGTCATGAGCACCGAGTTTGAGATGAGTATGATGGGTGAGTTGACCTTCTTCCTTGGCTTCCAAATTAGCGGACTCGGAGGGTACATTTCTTCATCAAGGAAAGTACACTCGTGACCTCTGGCGCTTGATATGAGTGATGGTAAGCGGTGTCAACTCCCATGGCTTCTCTGACCTATCTTGACCTGGATGAGGATGGCGAGCGCTTGATCGAAAGAGTTGAAGTATGATCGGCTCCTTCGTACCTCATCGCCTCGAGACCGGACATACACTTCTCCGTGTGTGCGTGTGCTCGCTGAGCTTCTCTCGCGTATCTCACCGCCGAGCGGTGAAGCGCATCTTCCGTACCTCGAGCTACCATTGACTATGGTATATGGTACTCTTCATCATCTGTCTTTCCTTGAGAGCCTTTTCGGATGCGAACTTCATTGGTGTAGGATAGATAGGAAGAGCACTTCCGAACCGCCAATTCATTGGCACTTCTCGTTCTGGTCTTGAGGAAGCGATCGGTGTTGCACGATCCGCTGCGCAGAGGCCGAGCACGTTGCTGCGGCCGATTGTTGTAGCAGTACTTTGGATGGTTTCGACCCTGCGGGACTTTGGGTTATCTTTAGACAGTGTTCCACTCTTTTGTGATAACACGTCTGCGATTAACATCGCTAAGAACCCAGTGCAGCACTCTCGGACCAAGCATATTGATATTCGTTTCCACTTCCTTAGAGACCATGTAGAGAAGGGTGACATTGTGCTCCATTTTGTGGAGAGTGACCACCAGTTGGCTGATATCTTCACCAAGCCTTTGGACAGCTCGAGGTTTTCAGCTCTGCGGGGAGAGCTTGGGGTGGTTTGTCCTTATGGACTGATGTGAGGGGGAGCTTATGCTTTACTGCTTTACTATAATGATTATGCTTCTGTCTCATTTCTGTTGCATTGCATTTGTGGGTGCTTTGGGTTTAGTCCTTCCAGCATAGGCTAGAGTGGTCTTCTCGTCTAGCTGTTTAGACTCCTTGCTCTTATCTTGTGACCTAGGGTCTTGCTCTGTTAGCCGCTTCTCTTCTCTTACTAGGTTGAGCCCACTCACTGCTTTCAGGTTCTAGCAAGGGCCGGGCCGCCCTTGGGTAGACATGGTACGTGTTTGCTCCCTAGTGAGGTAGATTACCGGTCTAATAGTCCTAGTGTCATATGGGGTAGATGAGAGTCAGTCTAAGCCATAGTTGCCTCTGTATCTTATCTATGCTTTAAGGACTGCCTGTTTGCTGTTTTCCTTCCCAGCTTCTCAATCTTATTGCTTTGGTTCAGGGGGAGTTCAATTGGGAGCTTCTGGAGATTAATTGTGTCATAACTCAACTTGAACTAAAAGTTGCATCTATTGTTGAGGGGAAGCTGTTCTTTCATGCATTTTCAGCATTTAGCATTATAATCAATTTGCATTGAGCCTTGATTATTATCCTGTTATGACATGCTTAAAATGCTTTACACCTTGCCATGACTTGTGCTTAGCTTGCTATATTTATCATGACTCCATATGTATAGACTAGCTCTTTGCCATGATAAGTTAATTAAAATTGCTCAACTTGAACTAAAACTTGTCATGCTAGCATTCGAGATTAGTCTTTCTTGAGCTATCCCTTTATGATTCATGCCATGTCAAATAGGCTGAGTAGAGCGTTGAATCTATATTGAGCCTTAGATTGAGCTATTTTAGTCTCTTGATGATGCATAAGTTAGTACAACTTGTTAAAATGCAAAAGATCTCTTTTATGTGCGAAAAAACTGATCTCACCAATTCTCTCCTATGAGACTGCTTGCCATTGCACTTGGCATGAACTTAGGGGGAGTTTTGGATGACCTAGACTATCTTCTTAAGCTTATCGCTTGGAATAGTCGCATAAGGCTTGAGACCTAGCACATGATAAAACAAAAATCTGGTTGTCAACAACCTTGAGTTTCAAAGAAAATATATCATTTGTGCTCGATTTTGCTCAAAGCTATCTAAAGAATCAAGTGCTTAACCAATGTTTCAATCTTGAGCTTCTAGCCTCTATTTGGTCTCAATATTAGATTCTTAGTTGCGCTTAGCTTATTGACATGGCCTGCCTCATCCTTGGATATCTCTAGTCAGACTTTACTCATTGATGACTTGACTTGCTCACTAAAATGCCCTACATTTCAGATTGTCATCTATGTGTTTTAGCTGGTTTATATATATGTTGTCATGATCTAGATAGCCTTTATTGAGTTATGGCTTGGTGTATTACATGTTGGTCATTATGGATAATTCTCATGGCTCTAAATGCTTAATAAAAACGAACTTCAGCCATATTCATCCATTAACATGTCATATTCTCTCTATTGCATCTTGATGCGTTTATTGCCAAAGGGGGAGAATAGAGAAGAAAAAGTCTGTTTGGGAACAGTTTAGAGCTTTGTAGGAACAGTTTAGAGCTTTGTAGATCAATTTGCTCTTTCAGTAGTAGCTCTAGTGTTCCTTCTGTCGACATGGTCATTAGCTTCATTTCATTCTGTGGACCATGTTGGATTCTTCAAACTCAAACTCTTCTTAAAAAGCTTTTTCTGAGTTTGTCAATACACTCATCAAGGGGGAGATTGAGAGACCATGTGGTCGTGCTCCATGAGAGTGATGAGTAATTGACAAGGGTTTAAGGTAGTCGAGTTTGGTTTGAGTGGTTCGGAGTCGAGTCGTTGCGTGGCTTGATCGGGCTCGATCGGACTTTGGTCAAACACGGTCATTTGGGCTTAGGATGCATATTCTAATGTTTTGTGAGTTTGGACTTCATATGTGGTAAGTATAATGGTATGTATGCTTTCATGTGTCGGCGGTGCTATTTGGCGTGTTTCTTGTGCGTGTGATTGCGGGGCGTCGAGTGGAGTCGTGGCGAGACACGGAGGACCGGACTAAGCGCAGTGGCGCCGAGGTCGAACAGTCGGGATGTGTCGAAGACGGCGTGGACTCGAGGTGGTTGCGAGGCGTGCGAGGCAAGGAGCGTCGGAAGCTTCCCGGAAGGTGCGGGAGGGGCGAATCGGGAAATTCGCAAGGCTGCACAAGCGGGAGCGGGCTCCGTTGGATATAGCGGGCGTAACGGGGCGGAAACCCGTTAGCCAGGCGCTATAAAAGGAGAGGAGGGGCTGCATGCCCTCCTTGAGCACTTGGGTGAAGATTAGGGTTTTAGAGTCAAAAGAAGCTTTGGTGGCTTGCTTTGGCTTTAGTGGTTGTGAGTTGGTGGAGAGGCAGAGTCGTGCTCCCTCTGGTTGTCCTCTTCATCGATGGTTTCTAGGTGGTAGAACAGAGTGTGTGTTCTTCCTTCCTCCCAAGATGTGGTGAGAATCTTGGTGTTCTTGAGGATTGAGAGGAGTGGGAGTGAGTGGAGAGTCTTGTAATCATCCTTGTCCTAATGTACATGCGTCTGGGACTACTTTGTATTATTTGTGATTCAAGAAATGAGAATCTGAAGTTTTATTCCCGTGCTCCTCTCTGTTCTTCGTTTCTCCTCTTGGCATGAATTCTTGATTTTCCTTGTTTTGAGTTCTTGCTTGTTGGGGAGTGCCAAAATGGGTTGCTATGACATGGGTGATGCTCAAAAGCCATTTGGCTAGTCAATTCCATGAGCAAACTTTGTTTAATCTTCGGATTTCCTTTTTGGCTTGCTCTGTTCATATTTTTCCTTTCTAGGTTTTAGTCCAGTTTCTGTTTCTCTCAAGGAAGTGGCCTGAGATTTGGCATGGAGAGTCCTATGGCTATTACTAACATATCTGCAAAGTCTCTTAGCCATAGGATCAAAGGTTTGGAAGCAATTTGATTTTTGGCTCGGGTTGTGCAAAAATTCAGATTTTTACCAATAATCTGAAATTCTTGCTTCTTGGTTTGATTCTCTTGTTTCCCAAAGTCCCCTTACTATTTAGTATGTTGTAGTAAGGCCTTGGATCAAAAAGATTGAGAGCAAACCTTCTTTTTAGCCAAAAATCCGAAGTCTCAGAGTCGTAGCCTGATTTTTCTGCTGGCTGTCACTGTCGTGCGGTAGTTCCGCCCAAACCTGCGGTAGTTCCGCACCTGACTCCGGTAGTTCCGCCCGAACCTGCGGTAGTTCCGCCCGAGGCCAGTTTTTCCCGTTTTGTTTCTTCTCGTTTGCTTTTCTCAGTTTTTGTGTTTTTCCTGCTGCTGGAGTGTAGTGATAGCACCGATCTTCTAACTTCATAGCTCCCATAGCTATCGAAGAAGAAGATACGTGTTGGGGACGATTTTAAAGATCGACATTCACCCCCCCTCTGTCGCCATTTCGGTCCTACAATGTTTGCTGCAAGAGACAATCATGTTATTTTAGACCCCATGAAGTTATATACCTATTAATATCTAGGTAGTTTAAATATCTTACCAGGCATTGAGACACTTACTCGTCTGTGGGATTTTTGAAAGAGGCGATGGTCGAAGACGTGGTTGATGACCTCGCTCTTAACTAGTTTTGGGTGTGCTCTTTTGTGATCTCGACAAATGGTGGGGAGGTCTTGGTCATGTACTACATGACAAGCATGCTCTTAAAGGTCTTCCACGCTTTTCCCATCACGAGGAGCACATGTCATTGCATGCGTTCCTGGACTTCTGCTGGGATCTCGAACGAGTATGAAATTTTCATCCACAACATATTTTTCTCATCTTCTGTCAAACCTTTTCAGTTTACTATGGTGATAGGGACCCGTTCTCTTCCAATTATCCCGCAGGTAGCCCAAAATGTTACAGCTGTTTTCTTTGGTTGTAGAGGAACCGCATCTGGAGAGACCTCCGTGATGATCGTTCAGCCTAGTGGCCTTTTAGGGCCAAGCTTAGTTACCCCAGTCTTCTGAGCGTCAGACCCAATTGGCAACATCGATGACGACGATGGTATCTCTCTTTAAAACAACTGTTTGTGATATTAGTCTCAGTTTAAATTGATTTCATCTTCCCCTAAATCTTTCATCTTTCCATTGATTTCATAAGAATTTCAATAGTGCAAACCTTTTTTTACTTGACACACTGAAGTGTATGATTTGCTTCATGCCTTTTGAAGGTCTGTGTGGAATATATTATTGCTAAAAGGTCTCTTTGGAATAGTAACATGCCATTCCAAATAGATCTTGTAGCAATAACATAAAATCCTCCTCATTTTGTAATAATGTAATTCTACCGTGTCATTAAAAGCATAAACATAAAGCAAGAAACATGATGACTGCTAAAATGAGTATAAAGGGCATTCTCAAGAACAGAGAATCAATTAAAATTAGCATAAATCTCAAATTTTACTTTAGTGCTCTCAAGTGTAGGGTTAACAAGAATTAATCTTGGCCGTTCCACTACTGTGGTCTATACTCTTCATTAATTAGATATAACAAATGAGATTCAAACCTTGAGCTCTTAAATAACAAATTACTTATCTACCAAGCTTAAAATCATCAATTAAACTTTTGGCCAGCAGGAATGTAAAGCTAGTGATCATAGGACAGTACGTCAACTTAATATACTCCCAACAATACAATCACATATTCAACAAGTTTGGTATCAAACCGAATTAGCTAACAAGTGAAGCATATATCATGAAGTACTAAAGATCACAAAACAAATTAGCTAACTATTCCAAAAGTGACAGACCACAAGATTGACAAATGATAGTAATAGTACTAATTTAGAGCTCAAGTTTGAATATCCAATTTTAGTATTAGACCAGTATCATCATTGAGCTAATATCCGAACCCACATTTATCATTGGTCCAAATCCTATATTCAAATCCTAAAACATAGACAAACTACTCATGGCTAACTCACAAGCACATAGATAAACTGCTAACTCACATACCGATAGGGAGTAATACTAGCAGAGGAAGTCAATAAAGACGTCATTATGGTTGGGGAAGAAAAGGCTGATCAAGGATGCCGGTGGTGAAGATGTCATTGTGATTGGGGAAGAAGAGACTGAGGTCACCGAGGTATGACAAGACGGAGACACGGGGAGGCTAGATGTGGCGGATTTGCGCGAAGAGCCGGCCGGACAGGGAAGCGGTGTCGAATCTACGTACGTGGGAGGTGGAGATTGGGGAGGAGGCGGCACTTCAGGAGGTGATGATGGATGGGTGACAAGGGCACACAAGCGAAGAGTAAGGGTGCAAACCCTAGTGGGGCCCTATTTATAGAAGGAGCTATCACAGACGGTTCCTTTATAGAACCATCTATGATATAAACCACATCACAGACGGTTCCATAATAGAATCATCTATGATATAAACCACATCACAGACGGTTCTATAATAGAACCATCTGTGATCTTGGTATCACAGACGGTTATATTATAGAACAGTCTATGATAGTACAACAAATCATATTTTTTGGCTAGTGTCAGGAAGTGCTACCTGTGCCCTATGAAAAAAGCAAGCATATACAATCACAGATATAATTATTTCTTAATTACTAAATCAATTATAATGGAATAATTTCTTAATTACATGCTGAGTTTCTTATAATTACATTGGAATAATTTTCAAATAGGTGTTTATCGTGTCGGATCGTTACACTTGGCTATTTGCTTTTAAATAAAGCTCTTCACGATGGTCGACACGCATATAGTTTGCTTCATTCTTCCTTGAGCCTGATGATGTCTCCGAATTGAGGCAACTCATTAAATTAATTGTACTCTTCCTCATCCACGACATTCTCAACTCCGACAGTACTTCCTTTTCCATGAAGAACTACGTGGCGCTTCTTATTTGCCAGGTCAGTTACATAAAAAACTTGAACAGCTTGCCTCACAAGTACAGATGGTTCATCTTTGTATCCTATATGTTCGAGGTCCACAGTAGTGACGCCGTACTTATTGACCTTTACACTTTGTGGGAGTTGGACCCAACAGCACCGAAATAGAGGGATCTTGAAAATTACATAGCCGAGCTCTCAAATCTTCTTTAAAAGCCCATAGTAGGAGCTTGGGCTAGCAGTACTAAACTGCTCATCATGAAATGCATCTATGCAGACACCTGAGTTATGGACTGTGCTCTTTCTGTCCTGATCTGTTGTATAAAATGTGTACCCATTAATGTCGTATCCTTATCATGTCATAATTGTAAATTTTGGCCCTTTTACCAAACATTGCAGCGTCTCATTTGACGACCTCCCAGTGAATCGCACTCTCAACCATTCGTTGAACCGACGGTTGTGTTGTCTCGTGATCCAAATCTATGACCGGCCTGGATTCTCTTGGCGTAGCATGTTCTTGTGCTCTTCAATATACGGAGATACTTCAATCATGTGTTGCAAGACTATAAAATGGGCTTGAGCGTACGTATCCAGATCGGGAGTTATTGCTTTCCTTCCGATGGTCCCAATACCCTCTAGCCTCCCCTGGTGATGAGATATGGACACACTTATCGGTTCTATCTGAGCCATGTAATAGACACAGAACTTAATGACCTCTTTGGTTACATAACCTTCAATAATAGTGCTCTCCAGCCGAGATCGATTGCGTACATAGGACTTCAGAATTCCCATGTACCTCTCGAACGGGTATATATGATGTAGAAACACGATGGCACATATCTTTATCTCTTTCACAAGTTAGACAATGAGATGGATCATGATATCAAAAAATGATGGAGAGAAATACATCTCAAGATGATATAGAGTCGTCACCACCTCGGTCTATAGAACATCTAATCCATCAGGAATGATGACCTTATGAGCAATTGCGTTAAAGAAATAACACAGTCTCATGATTGTCACTTGAACCTTATTCGGCAAAATACTTCTAATTGCAACTGGAAGCAATTGTGTCATTAGCACATGATAGTTATAAGATTTTATGCCAATTAATTTCAAATCTTCTATGAAAACAAATTTCTTCATACTGGCAGAATGACCAGACAAAATTTTCATACCATGTAAGCACTGACACAGTTCAGTTCTCTCGGACTTAAACAGAGTGCCGGCACGGGCACGGTTAGGGCTTAACGGGCCGTGTTGGCACGGTTGCCGAAAAATTCAAAAAATTATAGAAAATTAAGAAAAATTGTAGGAAATTACCTAAAAACTATATACATTGTTAATCATCAAGATAATTATTTTCAATAACATAATGAGCTTTATTAACTTGTTAAATGACATGGAAAAAAAGAAAAATTCAAAAAATTATAGAAAATTAGCTAACCGGGCCAGGCCGTGCCATGCCATGCCGTGCTGGCACGACCCACGACCGTAAACAGGAAGTGCTATGTCAGCCTAGCGTGCCGCCAGCTCAACTCAGGCACGACGCTGTCCACCAAGCCATGCCGGCATGGCCCGTTAGCTAAACGGGTCGGGCCAACAGTATCGGGCCGTGGGCTGACATGGTTAAGCCCGACTTAGTGGCCACCTCTAGTCATAGCCTTTTAAAAAACACCCTAACAAATACTCTAAGGATATATAGAATGAAAGATATTAATATGGAATATAGTTATGTTATTAAGCACCTATGTAAAATTCATTTCCTCTAATACAAACATCTTTTTAAGTGCTTGGATGTTGTATTATCTATTAATTAAATATAGTTATATACGTAAACACCCGCTAAGTACCAATACTTTCTTAAGCATCGATGCTACAATGTAAGTATCTTATCTGTCTTACGTGGCAAGAAAAATAGTAAAAATTATTTTTAGTTGCTAAGAACCTCTCTAAACACTTGCATTATACATGCTTTGGGCTGTGGCTGATAGCTTTCGTTTATATTTTTCTGATACATGGCGGATGGCGGAGTCGCCGACACGGATGGTGCACACCGTTTTACAATCAAAAAGCTATTTAGAGAAATAGTTTTAAGGCCCTGTTTGGATCCCATGGTCTAAAGTTTAGTTGTCTAAAGTTTTGGACTAAACTTTAGACAACTAAAGTTTAGCCACTAAACTTTAGACCACAGGACTGTTTGGATCATGGACTAAAGTTTAGTTCTGATTCGATAAATGGACTTTTGTACCCCCTGGAATTTTGAGCAGTTGAACTAATCCCTTTTCTTTGTTTAGTGCTGATTCAATAAATTCATACGTGGTCATTCGTCACGTGGTCAAAGACAAAGCTCAGCTCACTTGTGAGGACGGAAGGAGGCCTGCGCTAGATTTTGAACTGACCGTCAGCAAAAGCTAAGATGCCGCCTTATACAAAGGCTGAAAAAGAAAATTAAGGCTATTCGCTTTTCTTTGTTTTACGTATGAATTTCTAGGATCATAGAGCGAACACACGTGAAAGCTTCATTTAGGTTTTCTTAATGACATAATATCTTATTTTTGATATAGTTACGTACGTCACGTACGTCAATACCTCACGTCAAAGCAAATACAATGTTACAACAATTGAAGCAGATGATTTTTTTTAATAAACGTCACATGCCAGTAATTTTCACGTACATTCTTAGAAAATGACAGCGCATAACAACATTATGTACATCACTCTCGCCTAGCAAACAACGTGTTAGCGATGTTATCATGGAAGGTATTCATGTTATGATCCTCGCCACCGCCATGTCGATTGCCACCCCTTGGCTCAGATGAAGGTTCCTCAGTCATTGGCATATAGTTTTCATCTCGATCACATCTATCAAAGTCCGCGTCTGCTATTGCACTTTCACGAATAAAATTATGGAGAGCCATGCATGACAGTATTATTTGGCTTTGCTTTGGCATCGGATATGACGGTACGCCCAACAAGATCCTCCATTTCATCTTCAAAACACCGAAAGAACGCTCTATGACATTGCGAAGAGATGAGTGATGAAAATTGAATACCTCATTTCGTCCACTAGGTCTTGGTCCTTGTCTAAACTCCGGCAGATGGTATTTTACCCCCTTGTATGGTGCAAGATAACCCGGTCGGTTGGGGTAGCCCGAGTCAACGAGGTAAAATTTACCTAAAAGAATCAATCAGAAATATTTTAAAACTATAAATATTACATGAGATACCAAATGACATTCCATATGAATAATTGATTGTACCTAGTGGAGGATGTGGGAATTTGTGACCATATTTATTTGTAGCATCATTGAACACTCTCATATCATGTACTGACCCCGGCCATCCCGCGAGAACAAAGGTGAACCTCATATCGAAGTCACAAATGGCTAACACATTTTGGGACGTGTAACCATGTCGACCCGTATGCTGAACGACCTTTGACACTGGCACAACAACTGGTATATGTGTCCCATCTATGGCTCCAATACAATTATCAAAAAAGGATGAAATCGAGGTCCTTCCAACCTAGGGTGAACTGTTCTAAATTCTGGATCATTTGGTTTGATAACATCTGCTGAGAGCTTGTAAACACACTGCAATACTTCATCAAATTTCCTACTGACCGTCTCGATTGACCTCGCAAAACGATTGTCTGCTTGTCTAACCGATTGAGGGGCACCAACCATCCATAAAAACATGGCCAAACCTTCTATCGACGACATCTTACATGATGACTTCAAGCCATATGATGTAACTAGCAAATCATGCAGTCTGTAAAACATTTCCCTACTCATCCTAAACATGTCATAACAAGATCTAGAATTGTTCAATGTCCTCATAGCCCAATCAATGCCTGATTCAACCACAATCCTCTGCTCGGATTTGTTCATGTAAGTTTCATAATAGTACGTACCAATAATGCAAGCAATGGCAGCAAATTGTCGTTTCCTCCTACGATGTTCCTGTGCCGCCTCAAGTGCGTTGTCTTCATCATCACTTGATGAAAAATTCGTCTACAAATAGGGCACCCCCCCACATGTTAGATCATGATTACAGTAAAAAAGAGAGGCACTACTGCTGTCAATAAACAAAGTTCAAGCAAACATTACACCACGCTAACAATAAACAGAGTTCAAGCAAACATTAATAATAAGCAAACATGATTATAGTAAGTTCATGCAAATAAAGAGAGGCACTACTGCTGTCCATATAAGCCTAGTTCATCTAGTACAACTTCTTCATGGTGCACCACCTCTTCAACCATATAAGCCTAGCTTCTTTTGTGGTGAAGTTGAAGAATGCCTCGCGGTTTTCAGCCTTCACAAACAAAGTGGTAGCCATGAAATACTCAATACTATCTTCTCACGCCCCACTTTCCACCGCCAATTGGAGAGCTTTCTTCATTGATTTGGCCATTTTCTCTTTGAACTTTCTTCCTTGAAGTTGTCAAGTATTCCTTTCAGCACCTTCACCATAGGACTCTTTGTTTTTTTGTAGGACTCATGGCGAGTAGTAGTAGTCTTCTGCATCTCTTCTGGTACTAACACTCATTGGGTGTCTTCCATCCCATCTTCCTCTTGGTCTTCCTCACTCTCATCATTTCCATCTCCAATTATTTCTCCAGCATACATGTGAAGACCCATCAACAAATGACATATTCAAATATTTCCTCCAAGTGTGCAAGATTGTGCGGAGGTCCAGTTCTCGACCTCCTTGATCGGTTTGTTCGAAATAAAGTAAACCGGTGTCAACATTACTTTGCGGTCAAATGGATCATCCATCTAATTGACATAAAAGCGGTGTTATCATTACCTTTGTGTGTCTATCCCGAAATCATCATCGACCATCATCGAGCCATTAGCATTGCGTCCCAAACCGATGTGTCCGTTGAGGTACAACCAAACCGATAGAGCCCCTTCAATTGAGCCCATCTGTTTCTCGGTTGTTTCCTACTATGTTTTAGGTGGGTACTAATGTAGTACTTCTCAGCTATATTCACATAACCCCTGTTAGTAATGAATCCATTGCTATGATTGCCTGCCCTCTTTTCCTCAAGACAAATGTCGCAGAAAATAGAAGTATTTTCAGCAGACCAATTTGCCTTGTCAAAGCGATTACCCACCTAAAATGATTATATCAGTTTACCACACAAATGAGTTTGTCACCTGATGCAAAAAATGGCTACCAGCAGCAACAAACTGAGCGCATATATCAAAACAGTTTGTTACCAGATGCAAAAAAATTTGCTTTCACTAAAACCAAAAGGCAATCTCAAAAGCACATTATCTTCATACTGCTCAAACAAAGGCTGATAAGCAACATTAACTTCTGTGAACGATGTAGTTTCTAGAAAATTGGATAAGTCTTTAGATAATATATTATGGGGTACTAGTTAGCCAGCCATTTAAGAAAACATGTATGCGATTCAGGATCTGTGCAATTAAGCAATATATAGGCATTACCCCCTCAGTATCGTGTACTGCAATGCAAGCTCCATCTCTAGTTCCACTCTGAGCTTTCTTAGAAGGATGGCTAGTTGTTATGGACCCTAGAATGCTTGTAATGTTTTTGTATCTCTCTTGATATTTGTGGACTCTCTTACAATGTTGTACCAATTACCAAACCAAAAGCAGATAACCAATTACTAACATCTGCTGAAACCTTAACACTACTGAAGACACGAATGACATTCCAATTCGGGTGACAACTTGTACTTTACTAGCTCATGTAGCAAAAGGTCCAAACAGTCATGTTTACAGATAGTAACTAATGTTTAAGGGAGGGCAGGTATATATGAGTTGACAAATCAAACTAAAATCCCAATGAACATATGCTATTTTCTGATGAACACATCCATTCTGATGAACAGTCATGTTTACAGATAGTACCCTTGAATATGAAGTTGGATCAAGTAACGTGTGCTCACCGAAAAATTATTTCCAAGAGTTTCATCCTCTTCTTCAATTTCTTCGATCATACCCACAGGTTCTTCAAATTGTGGAGGGCCTTGGAGGCTTGCCGAGCTCCCACCTGCGGCTGCTGCACTGGATGGTAGCGTAGTGGCGACTTCAGACCGAGAACCTCCACGGCCACCATTGTTAGCCGCTCGTGCCGTGCGAGGAGCGCGGAACGGCATTGGAGAAGAAGAAGCCCGCGCGCACGGCTCCAAAGACGCCCGCCATGCCCAAGAACGCCGCCACGGCCACCACGGCGCCTCGCTGGCGGCAGATTCACCAACGCCGCCACGGCCACCACGCCGCGCTGTGCGGCAGCGGCTCCAGTTCCTCCACGCCGCCGGACCGCCACGGCGCCTCGACGCCACGGGCGCCACGAGCGCCACGGCCGCCATCGCTTCCTTCTTCAACCGCGCCGATTCAAGAAACTCTTGGTACGACCCCATGTGCGGAAATCAAGAGCGATGACGAGTTGAGGTCAAGACCTACCATGCCGTCTTCACCGAGAGCACGGATCGGTTTGGGAGAAGAATTCATAGGGAGGATCTTGGGGCGCATGGACGCATCGTCGACGGGTTCCATGAGAAGAAGGTGGGGAAGGGCACGGCGGTGGGATGGTCAGTGGTGGTGGGATGCGCGGCGGGGGCGGCGGTGCGAAGGCCTGGCGGCGGTGGGATGGCTGGGTCGCGCGGGTTCGGCGGGGCGTCGGGAGTCTGGCGGGAAGTTGCCTCCGATGGTCGTCGGGGCGGTGGGATGGTCGGCGGGGGCGGAATGCGCGCGCGCGGCGGCGCGGCGGGCGGCGGAGGTGGGATGGCTCGGTGGCGGCGGGTTCGGCGGGAATCGGCGGGGGAAGTTGCCTCCCGTGGAGTTTTTTTTCGTGCGGGGGCGCGGTCGTCCGGATCGTTGAGATTTTTTATCCGTGGGATGAAGATATTTCCTGAGGGCAAAATCGTCTTTTGTGTGCGGGATCCGGGAAAAACTAAAACTTTAGACCACTTTAGCTCATGTTTTTGGTCTAATGGTCTAAAGTTGTTTTTAGGGGTTAGCTAAAGTTTAGATCTAATTTTAGACTATCTGTTTGGAGACTTTAGATCTAAACTTTAGTGTCTAAACTTTAGATGGATGGATCCAAACAGGGCCTAAGAAGCCACCTTATTTATTTCAGCTTTCAAAAAATTGAAGCCAAAAACTAAAAAAAACCACAAAGAATAAGGCCAATAGTGTTTCATGGGAATTTATGCTCAAATGAACGATGGGCTCCCAACAAAGTAGCCGAAACGGGTCGAGCCCAATCCGACAACCACAAGGCCCAGTCAGGGCGGCAAACCCGTGAATCCCTCAAAGTAAAACCCTACCCTACCAGTATATATATTTGGCCTCTCCACCTCTCGCCTCCCACTCTTGTCATCTCGGCGGCGGCGCGGAGCAGGAGAGGAGGCAGCAGCAGGCGGCGGCGCGGTGAAGAGGAGGAGCACGGCGACCTAGTCCCCCGAGCTCGCAAACATGGTGAGCGCCATCCCCACCCTACCTCTCCCCCTTCTCTCTCTCGTTTGTAGATCTGATCCGTAGCCCTCGCAGGCCAAGTGTACAGAATCTTTCGGTTAGGTTCGTTCCGTTGCTTGTGTAGAGATTCAGGGGCAGCTACGTCGCAGGGTGTACGTCGCTTGGTTTCTTTGCACTTGCTCCGGAAGATGTTATCTTTTTATTTTTTTTGCGGGTAGTACCAGTGTGCCATGCTGCGCTCTGCGAATTCATATGTTAAGAGCAGATGTTTTGTGCCGCTCGAGTCTGGTAGGATTTAACCTCTTGATTTGGCGATATTTGGATTCATGGTCTGTAGATTGTAGATCAGTTTCCGGTAAACCTGAGTTGCCCAGGAATGAATAATGTACAAAAGTAGGCTACTATGGGAAATCTTCGGAGATGTCTTGCAATTTGGGGGCTGGGTGGTTGTGTGATGGCTCGGTTCTTGCTTTGGATGAGCCGCGCAATGCGCTTAGTTTCGCGTACATGGATGTTTGCAGTACTTGTCAGGGGCCGGCCGGTGCATGGTTGGGCCATTATGGTGTGCTTGCAAGCTGTAATGCTTTGGGATTATTCAGATTTTAGACATGTTTTGTTTCCAGAGTGATATCTGTTTTGTTGTGTAAATACTAGTTTGAGCGTTCGTTGGAACTCACTATTCTGTTCGCCTCACTGTTTGCTGCATTATGTTGATAGATTATACACGTGGTAAAGTTCGCATGCAAGTTTTCTTTCATATGTTCAAAATTTATAATATCAATATGGCTCGTAGGGTGATACGAATTTAGAAGTAGAACATAGTCTTTTGTCGAGTTAAAACACATAACTGAGACACCATGGATTCACTGGGAAGGTGTTGTCTGCAATGTTAGAGGGCTATTCATGTGGTTTTACTTTAACATGATGTGTTGCATACGATGCTTTCTTGGTTATGTGTTGATGTGATAGTGATAATTATTTCTGTTTTACCTATTAACCAGGCAAGAGGTTTGAAGAAACATCTGAAGAGGCTCAATGCGCCGAAGCATTGGATGCTGGACAAGCTTGGTGGAGCTTTTGTAAGTTCACCAAATCTTCTAGCTTCTACTTGTACAACATGTGATGATTTTTTTGGCTTTTCAGTATCTGATATTTCAAGTGTCTATTTTGCATAGGCTCCCAAGCCATCTTCTGGTCCTCACAAGTCCAGGGAGTGTCTACCTCTGATCCTGATCATCAGGAACAGGCTCAAGTATGCACTGACATACCGTGAGGTGATTTCTATCCTGATGCAGCGCCATGTCTTGGTGGATGGCAAGGTCAGAACTGACAAGACCTACCCAACTGGATTCATGGGTATGCTCAAATCTTTCTTCTAATTGCAAGATACTCTTTTTTTAACAAGCCGCCTTTACCCTTCATTTCACCACTAATATGTTGCTTGCTTTCTTTCCCAGATGTCATTTCCATCCCCAAGACTGGTGAGAACTATAGGCTTCTCTATGACACCAAGGGTCGCTTCCGCCTTCAGTCCATCAAGGATGAGGATGCTAAGGTTAGGTTGATTATCCTTGTAGCATTTCTCTTAACTGCTCTAGCTTAACACATTCTTGTTAGCTGAAAGGATCCTGTTTTGAATTTATCTACTTAAAAATTTATGATGTTGATACTTGCTTTGTTGGAACTGTGCTTGATAATTGCTCCCACATTTCCCTATAATCTATGTCTATTGCCTAGTTATGTAAGGGAAAAGTTTGTTTTTTCTGCCTGTAGCATGGTACATGGAGTTTATTATTTCATCCCATTTTATCCTATTCTTGCAATTACTATCTTAAAATTTCCCCCTCTTGTTTCTTCTTGTTATGCATTATACAAGTTCAAGTGCTGATTGCTAGTACTTTTTCTGTGTGTAGTTCAAGCTTTGCAAGGTTCGGTCCGTCCAGTTTGGCCAGAAGGGCATTCCCTACCTGAACACTTATGATGGCCGCACCATCCGCTATCCTGACCCTCTTATCAAAGCAAATGACA
The DNA here is from genome assembly GCA_036346575.1 of Dendrocalamus sinicus. NCBI lineage: Eukaryota > Viridiplantae > Streptophyta > Magnoliopsida > Poales > Poaceae > Dendrocalamus > Dendrocalamus sinicus. Next base: position 3,040,706 of record CM070653.1, on the reverse strand, counting down.
CCATCAAGATTGACCTGGAGACCAACAAGATTGTGGACTTCATCAAGTTTGACGTCGGCAATGTTGTCATGGTGACTGGTGGAAGGAACACTGGCCGTGTTGGTGTGATCAAGAACAGGGAGAAGCATAAGGGCAGCTTTGAGACCATCCATGTTGAGGATGCCCAGGGCCACCAATTCGCCACCCGTCTCGGCAACGTGTTCACCATTGGCAAGGGCAACAAGCCTTGGGTGAGCCTGCCCAAGGGCAAGGGCATCAAGCTCAGCATCATTGAGGAGCAGAGGAAGCGGGACGCTGCAGCGCAGGCTGCTGCCAATGCTTAAATCCACCGCATTTGCCTCGAGTTTTGCTATAGCCGTGTATCTGCAAGGATATAGAACTATCTGCCCAGACTATCGTTTTTAAGTTTTGCCTGATGTTTGTTGATTCGCGAACGCATGTTTGCTGCTAGCTGTAATGCGACGGTTTACCTTATTTAAGTGCCTTTTAAGAACTCCCTTTGCCTCGATGTTGATATGATAAAGTTGTTTTGGGCATTCCGGATATCTATCCAATCATCTTGTTCATGCTCTCAGATTGCTTCCTCTCTGTCTTTAGATGTCTTCGACCTAAGAAGAGAATTAGCTTCATAATTCGAGTGATATGTTCTTTTGTTTTGGTTATATCGTTTGATCAATGGGCAGCATTCTTGTCTGGGAATTAATTGCATCTACGCGAACTGGAATAATCCTCTGGCGATGGTGCCGTTTGCGTCCGTGGGCGGGAACCCGCCGGCCGCCGGGGATCTGCTCGTTGCGTGAGCCGTAGAGGATGCGCAGTACCTCCGCCGGCGTGCCTGAGCGAGTCCTAGCCGACGCCGAGGATGTTGCTGATGGTGCGCCGCTCTGCGCCCTGCTGCCGGTCGAGGACCTTGATCCCCTCATCCTTGGCACTGCACGCCGACGGCCTGTTGCGCCAGTCGGAGATCCGGCGGGTGAACTCGGCCACGGTGTACGGTGGGACGGCCTCGTTGGCGCGCTGGTAGAGCAGCAACCTGATCACCGCGTCCTGGCCGGCCTACTCGCCTGGAGCTGCACGCCAACAACTCCATGGATTCAGCTTGGACTGATACAGGAAGCACAAAGACTCAGTTGTTACCCGTTTGGAGTAGCAGCCCATGAGGTTGGGGACGATGCCGACGGCGGCGGCCGTCGTGATGTGGGGGGAGGATGTAGGAGGCGAGGAGGAAGCTGACGCTGCTGGCGTAGGGGTCGAACGGCGGGTCGAGGCGCGCGCCCATGGCCTCGTCCATGATCGCGGCGAAATGGACGCCGCTGAGGTCGATCGCCGGCCGCGGGAATCCGCCCATGGCCTGCGTGATCGCCCTGCACGACGATTCGCAAGAATCCATTGCCATCCGAGGAGTCAGAATGGATCAAAGATCTTGTCATGCCACGGCCACTGATTGATTCTTGCATGCAGGGGCGAAGCCAAGGAGGCTTAGTAAGGCTCGAGCCTCATCTCTCCTCGGCGGCAGACACCCCCCACCCGGCGAGCGCCCGCGGCAGCCGATCGACGGCTACAATCACAGAGGCTTTAAATCCAACAAGCAACAAACAACAAAAAAGCAGCCCATTTCCCTTAAAGAGGCCCAGCAGCCCACGAAAACACAGATTCACACATTCACTATTCCCAGGCGACGGCAGACCCAGAGGAGCACAGATTCACTTCCCACTTCCCAGGCCAGATCTGGCGGCACCGCGGCGACCCAGCGGGAGGAGTCGGAGCGGGTCAACGAGGGGGCTGAGCCGGGGCAGGGGGAGCCGGACCGGGGCAGCGAGGGTCGAGGCGCCGCCGGCAAGTCTGGGACGGCGGACTCCGAGCGAGGCGAGGGCCGCGAGGCGGCGAGCGCCGAGCGATATGAGAAGAGAGAGAGAGAGAGGGCGTTGAGGAGCTGCGGCCTGCGGGCGAATAAAAGCTGCATTGCTGCCGTGTTGCGGGCGAATCGAAGTAAGAAGGGGTGGAAGCGAGCTGCGAGTGCGGCCGGTCGGGCGGACGAGTTGATTTCCGACGAGTGTCCAGTGTGAACAGTCGAACAGATTTTTGAGGATAGGGCGGTCGACGGCTTCACAACTTCAGGTAATTTTTCTATACTTTTTTTTATCAATTTAGCATTTTAGAGTTTAGATTTTAGACTAATAATTTATTTATAGATTTTGCTATAATAGAGAAACGAACTTTGTGCAACTATTTCGTAAGTAATTTAAGTTGTTCTCGTCCAACCGATGAGAGTACAATTCAACCAAAGAAGCTTCGACTAGAATTTAATCCAAATGAAATAATTGCTGATCCGGCGCTGCGCATACAAATAAGATTATGCTAACGAAATTAGAGATCAAGTAAGAAGGGCATATTTATTGAATGGCCCTACCCGAGTAATTGGATATTTATTTCCATAGACATTGGATGGCAAACAGTCGCGGTCCTTTCAAGAATCATGGTATAATAAATTTGATTGGTTGGAATATAGTGTGGAAAAGGATGCCGCCTTTTATTTCTATTGTTTTCTTTTTAAGAAACCGGCACAACCCAATACATTTGGAAGTGACGTATTTACGAAGGTTGGATTCTCTCGTTGGAAGATTGCTTTACAAGCTTTCAATAAACATGTTGGTAGTACAAATAGTTCCCACAATATTGCAAGGGGTCTCTGCGCCGACTTCAAAAATCAAAGGTCAATTGTGTCTAACAAAATCAATACTTATAGCAAGGAGGCCGAAATTGCATACAAAATTCGTTTAACTGTATCATTTGATTGTGCAAGATATCTTATAGCTCAACGTGAAGCTTTTCGAGGACATGATGACTTGATGGTGTGCTACACTGAGCGAGAGATCTTTAAAACTATTGATGGTGATTAAATCATAAACCGTTTCCAAGGCATGAAGTCGCGTAGAATGCATTTGCCCTGTGATTCAAATTTGTCTCGTAGTTCTAATTAGCTTATTTGTGGTATGTTTCATAATTCATATGAACTAAATTTTCATTATTATTCACAATTTTCTATTATATAACTAATTTTCATATGTTTCATACACAGGTGATTTATTTCTACTCCATACTCATAGTAGAATAATTATATATTATTGGGTATGCGCTTTCTATTGTCGAGGTACGTACTTTGTATTTCTCTATTTTTCGTTGTTTGTCTCCAAGACTCCAATTGTATTATTTCTGTATGAATTTGAAATTCTATAAGAGTATAAGACTATATTTGTGTCAACTTAGTTTAGTCCGACAAATACTTCAGCCCACCCTCAATTTTAATCCTAGCTTCGCCACTGCTTGCATGTATCGTTTGGCACCTGATGTGGCCGACCTCCTGGTAGCCGAGCACGGTGGCGACCTCGGTGGTGCGGAAATCGAGGCTGGCCTTCTTGGCGCCCGCGGAGAGGTTGCAGTTAAGGAAGTCGACGCCGTGGCCGAGCGTGGCGTGGAGGAACCACTCGGTCTCTACCAACTTTGTGTTGAGCAGGAACTGCAACTTGTTGGCTTAGATAAAGGAAGAAACGCACACGAGTGGAGAAGAACGAGCAAAAAATACAAGGGCAAACTTTATTTTCAGCGACACATGCCTTTTCTCTCTTCCTCTTCTATTGCCTCTATTCTCCCAATCACCGTCGAGGTCTACAGATTTACATGCCTTAAATAGGCCTCATGCATATACGATTACACCACCTATGCACGCACCCACTACTGCTACATACTCTGACAGCCACTCCCTCTGATCCGATTTTTTCGGCCTCAACTACTGCGTCGTCTACCCAAGTTGCTCAGCCGCTTGCCCACGCCGCTCAGCCGCCTGATGACTGCTACAGTGACTAGCCAACTGCCCATACCGCTCAGCCGCCTACCCACATCGTGCAATATGTTGACGACTGCTACAGTGACCAACAACTACTATAGTGACTAACTGCACATGACTGCTATAGTACTCCTCGCAGTTACGACCGCGACCACGTACTTTGACTCCATGCACAGGCACCACAACCATGACCACATGTTTCGAGTCCTCCAACAGTAGCTTCGACCATAGTTTTGACCATGCTTTCGACCACGGTGTCTTTGACCACACTCACGACCACGCCTTCTCGACCATAGTTCTTCGACCGCATCTCTGACCACATAGGTCTTCGAGCACCGACCGTCTTACTGTAGCTGCGACCGTGGCTTCGACCTCGGTATCGACCATGGCTTGTCGATCACGCCTTCGACCACAGCTTCGACTACTGTAGCTACGACCACTGTGGCTACGACCACTGTAGCTATGACCATTGGTTACGACCACTGCTTCGACCACTGGCTATGACTACTAGCTTCGATCACTGGCTATGACTACTGGCTATGACATTGTCTACGACCATTGGCTACGAGTATCAAATAAGAATTGAAAAGGAGAAGATTGAAAATATATATGCTTCAAGCATGCCATGGTCAAATGAAAGAAAAAGGCACAAAAGTGCATAAATAAAAAGAATTATGCTTCAAGCATGCCACCAGTTAAAAGAAGTTTACTTTAAGCATGTATCACGAAAAAGAAGTATACTACAAGCATGCCATATGCCTAAGAATTGTGTGTAGAACAATAGGTTGTTATATAAGACTGCTAGCCTATCTAGATTTGATGTTTGCTTCAATTTTAGGCATTGACTTTTTGTTGTGATACCTCATTGTTGTAACGCCCCCATTTTTGGGAACATGGATGTCGAACAACCCGTAATAGCCTAGGAGTTCAGTTGCGGATAAAAGAAGTATCATGCCTGCTCATGAACATTTAAAAGGAGTTAAATTTGATTAAAATATGACCTAACGGTCAACTGTAGCAACAATACAGACATTCAAGCCCAAAATTTAGCATACATTCAGAAGAACCGAAGAAAACTCCACAAGAACGCTTGAGTGTGGTTGTAACCTTAACACGAAAACTTGCAACACCCTCTTTTCTTCTGGTATCTGTTGTGGTGGAGATTATAGCAAGATTGAGTACAATCAACCATACTCAACAAATTAAATGGGGAAATGCTATGTAGCTATTTGCCGGATTCACAAGTGATGAGGTTATAGAGGTTCTGTTATGATATGTGGATGCAGTTTTATTTGTAAACATTTTTAAACACAAAAGATTAATAACTACTTAAGAAATTGGGGTTTCAAAGCTTGATTAACAGACCTCAGTATTTTCAAATCATTTCCAAATTTACTTATGCTTCGCTGTTGGAATCACCCACTGAACATAACTTATTTTACCAGAAACACGGTGTATTTGAGATACCATTGTGATTACTTCGTAAAGTTGTCTAGATTTACCCACAAGATTCCTTAATACTCATGACTGAGTGAAGAAAAAAAGGTTGTTTCACTGCTCATCTCTTTATATAGGCTCTACCCGGTAGATCTACAGCTTAGACCTGGGAATCCATGATACGGTTAGATATCTTCTGCTCGTCTTGAGAAGAATCTACTGTTGTTCAGTATGGTTTTACCGTTTCCATTCCAACGCTCCATTACTCCTATAGAGATTCAATTAATTTGAGCAGTTATTAGACCAGGATTGACGAGTCAAAACTTGTGGTTGAGCGATCGCTATGTTCTTTGCTTAGCATAAGATCATCCTTACTTTATTTGAGCTTGACCCTTACTCTATTCCGAGACATTTTCTATCTCTAAACCCCATATCACAATACTCAGCAGCAACATTACACAACCAACTTATCGTTTCCATGATAATCACTTTCCCCAAAACACTTTTGCAAAATTATTGGCAAAATGATTTGCTAAACAGTAGCATAAAATAGTTGAGTTTTCTACATTACCATGGTTATTTAAGAGTAGATTTAGTATTACTAAGTCTTGTCAAGGTGAATATGGCCATCAAAGTAAACATGGCTTTTTCAGTGGTAGGATATAACTAGGTATCATGTCATTCTAAACATTTATTGTACGTAAAATATCAGAGCATAAATAAAATGTAATGAAAGTACTGTTAAGTAAATAATTAATAGAATGTAGGTTCAACATGACCAAAAACATGTGACTTGCCTTCTTCTTGTTGTTCTTGGTCTTCTCTACCGGCTTTAAGCTTACTTCAATTGCTCTTGCAGCTCTTTTATTGACCAACTCGCTTGGTCCGTTCACTAGCGTAGAAAACGAGATTAAACAAGTTCCTGCTTTGCAGGATGCAAGCTGGGAACAAAATACAATTAAATAACAAAAAAAGATATAAAAGGAAATGGGTGGGGTGGTCGGAGTTTAACAATGCTTGGATTGGCTGACAGGGTTAAGAGTTGGGCCAGATAAGCTTGAGACGGTTAAGATGGTTATAAACATGTTGGGCGGATTTTGTAAGTGGAGGATTGATTTTAGAATAGTGTGTTTGAGTTTTATCGAGGCTTAATTCAGAAAAACGAAGGTCGGAAATGAATTGTGGGGTCGAAACGGTCAAATCGAGGTATTTTTGCAAATTAGGGTTTCATATGAACAGTAACGGGTTCAACACTTTTCATTGCGGATCGGGTGGCTATAATATCGAGTTCAAACAGTGACAGGTTGGGTTTTACTATTCACAGTGGGTTTAATCCTTGTCGGGTTGTCGCTGCGTACTCCGAGAACAGAGGACTTATGAGCACTCGGGAGGTCTCGAGTATGACCACAAAGTCAGGTGGATTGGTCAAAAATTCCATGGTCGAAACAACAATTGGTGACCAAGGGTGGGTTTCTGGGGCCACGAGGATTCTACTTTTGAGGTTTGCCTGGCTTGTAAAGTGGTAAGTCAATAAGAAAAGGAAAAGCTAACAAGAGAGCGATCGGTTGTGATCGGAAGTTGAGGGGGAATAGAGAATACAAAAAATGGAGTGCTTTTGTGCCCTAGAATATCGACTTGTGTTCTTGGTTTGATTTCATGATATCACCGCCATATCTGAAGACAAGAGGAGCAGAGGAGCTATATATCGGAAGTACTCATACTTGAAGTATCGAGTACCGAGAACTCAGAAAGCGTTCGAAGTTTACGAGAGGAGGAGTTCATGGTTGAAGTTGAGCGTGGTCATAACAAGCTGGAAGGCATGGTCGTTACGAGAATGTGCTGGTCGTAACAAGGCTACGAGTACGAGCAGATCGGGAAGACATAGTTGTAAATTGGAGTGGTCGTAACTCGGTTACGAGTATGTGCACAACAGAGGAGTGGTTGAAACCACAAACAACGTGGTCGTAACCATAGACAACATGGTTGTAACCACAAACAACGTGGTTGTAACCATAGACAACATGGTCATAACCAATTGGGCTAACAGAGGAGCGGTTCCGCAGGTAGGGGCATGGCACAGGGTGGCTACGACGGAGTTCCGGTCAGAGGATTGGGGTTTTCACCATCTACGGGATAAGCCAAACTCAGAGGCTGTGGTAGATCTAGCTAGGATGGTCTGTGCTGGGCTGTCCATTATGACCCCCTTCCGCACGGTGGTGATACATGGAGCCAGCGAGGATGAGACCGAGCCAAGGCTCAGCGAGCTAGGCTTTGGGTAATGTCAGATGGAATATCGGATGGCCGCTCTATGTTAAGGATGTTTGGACTAGTACGATCGGGTAAGTGGCATCGGACAACTGACGAGTTGTGATGGAATATCGGATGACCGCTCTGTGTCAAGGATGTTCAGACCAGTCCGATCGGTGCTACGATCACGGCTAGAAGGTTCGGACCAGTCCGATCGACACTATGACCACGTCCAGCTTTGACTACGATAGTACGTCTATGATGTTTCGACCACGTCTAGTTTTCAACCACGACTGGCTTTTCGACCATGGCCAACCATGGGTCATTTACGACCATGCACGACTTTACGACCACAGCAATACAACCACATTTGGCTTTAACTACATACGACTTCGACCATGGCAACTCAACTATGATCACGATAGATCGACCACTGAAGGTAATTGTAGCTACAATACTTTTACATGGTCGTAGCTTTAGCGCTTTTGATAGTCGTGGGCTTTACTGGTCAGTTGTCGGTGATTTTGCAGTCGATGGTCGTAGTTTTTGTGGACTACTTTTATAGTTGTATATTTTTGCAGTCTTGTTGATAGTGGTAGACCTTTCAGTCTACTGTCGTTGTCTTCGGTAGTCGAAGGCTTTATGATCGATCGCCGTAGGCTTCTCATTTGGTACTTGCAGACTTCATTGTTGATGTGGTAGTTGGAGCGACTAGGTACTCGATGGTCGGTTAGTGATAGTCATAATTGTTGCAGTTGGTTGTCATAGGCTACTGTGATTGCTACTCAGTAGTTGGTGCTCGGTGGAGTCTGCGGTCGGAAGCAATGGGATTCCCAAGTGTTTTGAGTGAGGCGATAGTGTTTCCCGAGTACTTGTGGTTTACGAGTACTTGTTGAGCTAGTGGTCGTGCTGAGTAGTCGGAAGAATGCTTTTTAGAAAGCGATGGTTTTTAGTGGACGTAATCGGTAATCTGAGATTGTTTTCTAGATTGTAATGAGGTGATTGGTTGTGTACGACCGGGTTGTTGGTCGCGGATGGTTTTGTTCTTGTCTCTGGATAGACAAGGGTGTTATGAGTGAGTGGTTATATTGATGACAGTCAAGTTGGGAAGAGCTTGTACCTGGAAAAACGTTTCTTTGGTCTTTGCATGTGCAAGAGAGCATGGAGACGATCACGGTCGGTGATGAGGATGACCGAGACTAGGATAGGGAGATTTGAGGTCTAGACGGTTAAGAATGTCATGCGAGGTGGTTGGGCTAATGCTGGAGCACATGGAGATCTAGGATGGTGAAGCAAGACGGAGCTACGGGAGGGGATATCCTGGAGGCTTCGTCGCTGTTGAGTCGTGAGTGTTACGGATAGAGTCTGTGGGCTGGAAGAGGAAGAGTTTGAATAAAACCCATGTTAGGATAGGGTTTCGGGTCCCTTGATTTGAGGAATAGATTAGGTGCTATGTTCATGTTTAAATCAGACACGATTGAGATGTTAGTCTATAAAAGCAGGGAGAGGCTTATGCTAACGTACTAGTCTTGGGGCTTTCATCGAGGAAGTTTTTTGGGGTGCCGTGAGCGCACTTTGTAGCCAAAGTCTTGTTATAGAAATAATTGATTAGATCTATTCCTAAAGAAGTTGATCGTCGGCATGTTTTTCTGAGCATCGCTGTTCTTGTGTCTTCGGTGGCTTGCTAACAGATTTCATTCTAGTGCGATATGAGTACACAATTTTCTTTAACTTGTACTCGTTCGAGTGGTCGAGGGTTTTTTGAGTAGCTAAAGTTTGCGAGTGAAGTTCTGCTTGTACAGAGGTGGTCGTAGTGAAGCAATCCAGCGAGTGATCGAACGACTAGCACATCCGTGAGGTGGTCATTTTTTGTTGTCGTTCGAGTGGTCGTTGTCGACCACGTAGAGATCAAGTGAAGCGGAATAAGCGGATGCGATCATTCACCCTCTCTGATAACGCCATACGGTCCTACACCACCCTTATAATGGACATGGTATATGGCTTATATTGCCCTCCTAAGACACCTAAAACAAGAAACAAATACTTTATATAACTCAAACACAAAGGACACCAAAAATTCTATACCGTTAGATTGTTTTAGCTATTGCAGTGTGAACATAAGGAATCTAAAGCTAGCACTTGATTTTTTGGATGGTCCTCGAAGTTAGCTTTCCAAAGAGTCTAAGAACACCCAAATTAGAGTTCGTATGTAAAAGTTATAGTGTTTTCAAGTTGGACTGTCAAGTTGTCCCGAATCAAGTCCAAATTTACTTCAAACTTTCCTATCTTCAATTCCCGTGTTTGGGACGAGTTGAATCCATGGGAAACCTAAAAAGGAAGTCTATTGAATTTGACATTTTATGAAAGGATTAAGTATATATTTCATCCTTCAACTCTTTGCCCTAGTTTAATTTCCATCCCTCAACTGTAAATCTGGGTAAAACACATGCTCCAACTCTCCATACATGACAAATCTTACCCTTTTGTAACTGACAAACCTTACCCCTCCGCCTGTTTAACAGTGGTTTTGACCCACCTGGAGTCCAACTCGAATTTGCGCTGGGAGGACATGACGGAGTGGCAGTATGGTGAAGCTGCTCAATTTGGGCAATCTTTGTTGTCTGCAAGTGAAACCAATGGTGGCTGTGGCCAGTCTGCTCTTCAACGAACTAATCTGTACCATCACTCAAGAGAGAGAGAGACTAGGAGCCCCGCCGCCACCACCATCGAGGTGCACGTGCAGATGCCACGTTGCAGCCACTCGGAGGGCGCAGGTTCATCTCGTCCAATCATCTTACCCGTAGGCCGCTCATAGGAGCCACAACGACCTTCTTTAGCCGTGGGTGCTACCGTCTTCTGCCGCAAGCACGGCATCAACTCCGTCACTGTCCCTATTCCACAGGGCTACAGGACCCACCGTCTACACCATGCCAAGCCCTTGTCATCCCAACGCCCACACCGAAGCATCCTTGGGCCTCGATATGACGAGGTAGAAGGGGAGGTGGGGTTGGATGGGAAGCGCGGAGGAGGGAGGCTGGGAGAGGGAGGCGGCAAAGAACGAGTGAGGGGTAGGGGATGGTAGCATCGGTGGAGAGCACGACGGAGGAGGGAGAGGGAGGGAGGGGAACATGAAGCGGAGGCAGAGAGGGATGACAAGAAGGGCACAGGCGCACGACATGGGGCTCGAGCGAAAGCGAGGATAGGAGGCGATGGGGAAGAGAGCGAGGGGATGAGTCACGGGCTGCGGCACGGGGTTGGAGTGAGCACGAAGGGGAGAGAGATGGCCAGTACAAATTATATTCTAACGCTAGTTCTATTAGTGGTTTTGGTCATGTCGGCATGCGCATCACCAGGTTTGATAAGTCGGTAGCCACGTCATCACACACACCTTATCTTTCTTCCCTTCTCCCTTTCTTCTCTTGGTGAAAATGGGACGGATAACTGTCGGCCGATCCGATGTTGTATCTAAAAAAAATCCGAATGGGATCCCATTTTTCCCTATCCGCATATGATATTATCCGTATTCGTATGCAGAAAATTTCATGGGACATGTATTAGGATATGGAAAAGAGCAATACCTGCTCCAAATTAGGATATCGGGGAAATATCCAATAAATCAACAAAATGGATATCCGATAAAGCATCAAAATGAATATGGAAACATCAATATCTTTTAGGGGTTGATTGGTTCTAAGCCACTGTATGCCAAAATTTGGGTTACCAAATTTTGATAGCTTTGACCAAATTCGGCGCCATTTGTTTTTTTTTTTACCAAGACCCATTTGGTTTGTTGCCAATGAGTTACCAAACTTTTGTAATATTATGATACGGATGAAACCGAAGATAGCCCGATAAGTAGCGTGCTTTACAATCTGATGAACAGATATAACCCACACCAAAGAAACCTCCAAACAGTGATCACCACAGAACACAAATTAGAAGGGATGAATCATGTAGATTCAGCACATAGCCGCTGGCTCTTGACCTACATAGCAAACACAAACCCCAAAGGGAAACACTATCAACATAGGGAATTCAACCCTAAGGGCCAACGACTAACACACACAGTGTCTTCAATTCAGAATAATCAACTCTAAATTACAATGACACACAACTTGACCTTATATAGGTGACACAACTCGGACTTGGGGCCAAATCCACCTGACTCGAGCCTAAACCGACGTAGAAAAACAGAAACGCAACTAGGACTTATATCCAGTGGTAAAGCCAAGATGAAAATGAAGGGTGGATTCAAAGGACTAAGCTAAATTGACACAAAATGTAGTTTTTTTTACTCTTGTGTAATCCAAGTTTGTATATGAATAGAACAAAAACAAAGCAAAAAAGAAAAAAAAAAGAAAAAAGAGAAATATAATGAAGGTACCTCACTGTTAGAAAATGCATCCCGAAAATATATAAATATGCTTCTAGTGAATAGAGATCTATCATCTGGGTATCAACATTAGCAAAATTAGAGATACAATAATAAATTGTAAATGACCACAAACATTTAAAATAAATGAAACGTATCACTAAAGTGCTAGCTTAAATAATAAGACAGCGGTTCATTTTCATTGGTTTGCATAAACTGAGCAAGGGTTGTTAGCGGCATCAATTCCTTTTTTATTGGATCTCTAGCTCATTTTGTTGCCAAAGTTTGGCCAAAATTTGGGCCAAAAATTTCTTGAACAAACAGCCCTAATATCATATGTAGTTTTCTAGTCATTGACTAATATATAATACGAATTTATGAAGTATGATACATGCAATTATATTTATTTAGTTAAGTAGGATAAATAATTCACTAATTTGTTGTATAATTGACATTTTCGTTGGTGAAGTTAATTTTGTTTCCGTGTGTACTATCCGTCAAGTTTTCCGTGACTGGTTCAAATTTGATCTGTATTCGTCCCAAAAATCCCGTATCCTCATTCCTATTTGGGGTATATATATCCAACTCTAAATCTAAGATAAAATTATAAATTAAGATATGAAAAAAGGTATTTGTCCTTACCTAATCCGTTTTCACCTCAACCAGCTGCCGCCTAGTATGCCAGAGCGGGCACGAGCGGAGCTTGGTGGCTGCTATCGAATCAATGGGACATGCACGATGCGCGTGGCTGCCAGAAAATGTTTAAGGCAACATAGGCGCCGACCAGTACCGCGTACGGACTGCTTCGCTTGCTCTTAGATACAGCCTTATTTGTCTTCAGTTTAAGCCACCAATTGTACAAACAATTTTCCTGATTTCTTGGTGAATTCCAAGATCCTGTTGCGTGCAGACCTTTTCTGCAACAATCTTTAGAGAACGTAATACTCATGTACATAACTTCTGACTGTACACCAAACAAGTTAAGGATTTATAGATGACTTGCCACAATTGTGCCAATTCCAGTCAGTACATCCACCCCCAGAGCTTTCATTGAATTTGTCAAGTTGCTTCGGATTTTGGAGGCAAGATTGTTTGCATGATCAGCAACAGCTTGTCTGTCATACCCAGGAGAACAAACCTATGGCACGGCAAATATGCTCAATGATTATGCCCACAGGTAATGGTTGAAAATGGCTCATGCCCTGTAACTTGTAAGAACAAGCAGATTCATGGTTGAAAATATTAAATTTTGGACAACCTCACATAATACAGAGCAACATAAACAAATGCAAACTCAAAGCATTGTGAATAAGAAGAAATAAGGTAAGCTGCATAGAGTTGACGTAGATAAAATTTTCAATATCAGTTATTAAGGTTTTATATATTTCATAAGGTAAATGATAAACATGCAAGCTGAACCTCACACCGTTTATTCTCCCTATACTTAGTACCGATTTTGTTAACCTACTCGAATAGACTCCTGGTACCTAGAAAAATTGGACTCCTAAAAGAAGAAATTATAATGGACAAACTAAATAAAAGATCTACTTATTTGTCAAGCCTTATATGAACCCTTTTCAACACATCAAACAAAGAACCAGAACCACAATACATCAATTCATCGAATCATAATACCTGTAGACCCAATGCCTTCATGTGATGTTCATCATGAAGCTCCCTCATCCGACCACTGACAGCAAGAAGTGCTTTTGATGGAACACAACCTCTGTTCACACAAGTCCCACCCACGACATCTCCCTCAATTATGGCAGTTTTCAAACCCTGCAAAAATTTGGGCAATATGAAAATTTCAAAGCAACAATAGTAGTAACAAAAGCAGTGTTAACATGCCTATAATTCAGCAAGGTTCTTTGCTTGTATGCTATAGAAAAGACTTGAGCTTAAAAAAACATAGATTTTTTCATGGGCATATCACCAAATAAACAAAAGATCAAATAACTCCGATAATCAAACTACACTGGCACCAAGTGCGCCAAGATCAAATCCGTAGATGGACAATCACCAGAACAATTGATCAGCGACTACTCGCCGGTTCAGTATACAAGTTTACATTGATTTGAAGAAGCATAAGTTGCAAATTACATATTCCATCCATCTGCAGCCACCGAAATTAACAGATGTTTCAACTAACTATTTCGGGGGGGAAATAGATGTTCTAACTTCAAACCAACAGTAAGAGCCTAGGACTTCACCACCTCTCAGCCTGAACTTAACAGATCACGATGGCACTGCTGCGACTGAATTGGAAGAAACACTGAAATCCTCGAGGAACATAAACATCAAAATCCCACTCGATTCAAACAAATTCGCAGCTCCAGCACCAAATTACCAGTCAAAGCATCCGATTTACCATTTCTCGGTGAAAATTTCAACAGAGCATGAACTGTTACGTGCTTTACTTGAGAAGGGAATGCGAAGCGTGGGCGGAGAAGGCGAGGGGCGGAGTGCGTGAGGTTTATGCGAGGCGGCGGAGGATTCGAAGTGGGAAGGAAGGAGAAGACGCTGCGGGTGGGGCCCCACCCTCAGTGCCTGTAGCTGCGCACGTGCGGCGGCGAGCGGGATGATGTAGGCGCCATGTCAGCAGCAGCGCCGAGCTTTACGTGGCCGTTCTACTTGTACACGTCAGCTTTATAAGATTAAACGGGAATTTTTCATATCCCTGATGAAAACTTTACGTGCGGATTCCTGCGATATTTATCAAATTATAAAAGAAAATTGTGTCATCACTACTAAGCAAAATACCATAATGTGTTCTTGAAATGTGAAGGTACAAAAATAAAATGATATTGAGATGTCGAGCCCCCCTGATTATCATTAAAAAAAATCTTTTTATGTACTGTCTTCAAAGAAAAAGATACTCTTCTACTCTGAAAAACGGTTTTGCTTCCATATACTTACTGTGCATATAAAATAATCTAAACCCTCCTATGAATATTGAATAACACCTTTCACTTGGTAAATCAATTATGAGTGAATTTGCACAGCGCTATTGCACTCGTCACGAAGTTAGAAGATACCATTGCAAAGGAGATCAACTTCACAAGGCCATTGGAAATGACCAAAATCAGGGAAAATGCAATCGCAGTCAATTTTTCAGTTGCTAGAGTATAAAATGGCCATTCTACCCTCATAAATTTTTCTTGTTCTCTTTCTATATTTTTCCTTTTCTTACAGCCGGTCCCACCCTTCTATTTACTTTGGGTGAGTTTTTTTGGATTGTGGTTTTAGCTTTTGGCTTATAGTTTTTGAATTATAACTGTTTGCAAGAGATAGCATGTAGAGCGAAATAGTCGTATGCAAATTTGACCAGTATAACTAAACTCGGTACAATATCTACTATAGTCTATCTATAGACCTTGTATTGACAAAACGCATCGTTTGAAAGCTAATACTATAGCAACCGAAGCCAAAACCTAAGTATAAGTTGATCTGAAGGCAACCCTTATCCTCTCACATCATTAACTCTTCTAGAATGAAGGAATAAAGGAGCAAGAGTAGAGAAGGAAAAAAACATAGGGGCGAAATTATTATTTATGATTTTTTCTCACACCGAAAATAGATGTTAACGGAGCCTATGGATAGAAAATGTGACAGCGATGGTATTTCCCAAAAAAATTGTCTTTGCGATAGTATTTGCGAAGTGAGATCTGATTGTGATGGCATTTTCAACCTTGTGACTGTTGTGATGGCAAGGAGCAAATTCACTCATCAATTAATGAAGCACCAAAATAGTGTTTTGTCAACAATCTTAGTGGTCCAAATTAACACATCAACACAGCATAGTCTAACGGTGTGGCACTCTATGTTTCTAGATGATAACCAGAGTTCAATTACCACCAATCACGAGCTGGGTGAATTGATTTTAAAATCGTGACCTGTAGGTTGTGGATCTTAAGATAACTCCGCTAGCCAATTATCCAATCCCTTGAGAAAGCACACATCAACTTAGCATGTCCTTTGGATCATGCACCTCCTACCTGCTGTTTGGACAAGATGACCACTAGACAGATTAGGAGCTCAGTCAGCTATGAAATCTACCTACTAATCATGCTCTGTTCGTTATGGATTGACCCAAAGTCAGTCCCTACCTCCCTACCTTTGCCCAAAACTGCAGGGGGCAAGTCAGGCTGCTTGGTACAGCTAAACAATTATACAAATGGAAATTGGCAATGGGAACCCAGCACGCACACTGCAAAAGTACATAATATTGTTATGCACAGGTAAAATATTCTACAAATAAGATTGAAAAATTATATTAGTATATATGATCATGCTTATTAAGGCTCGCCTAAGCGTCGCTTAAGCGACGCTTAGGCGGTAAAGCGGTGGCAGAGTGTAAGGCGTCGGCGTCGCCTTGCCAGGAGGAGGGAGGGGATGAGGGGAGCCGTGAGGGAACCCGTCACCGGTCACGGATGAGGGCTCGCGCGAAGTCGAACCCTAGCGCCGCCTTCATCGGTCCATCCCCGTCACCCCGTGGCGCCGTCGAGCCACCTCCGCCTCCAGGGTGCCGTCGAGCCGTCGACGCCGCCGTTCACCCTCCACCTTGCCGGATCTGGCCGCCCGCAACATTACAAGAAGGAGGAGTGAGGGAGGCAGCGGCTGGGAGTGAGGGAGGAGGGTGGCGGCGGCTGGGAGTGAGGGAGGTGGCGGCTGGGAGTGACGGAGGAGGGAGGGAGCGGCGACGGCTTGGAATGAGGGAGGAGGCGGCGACTGGGAGTGACGGAGGAGGGAGGGAGCGGCGACGGCTTGGAATGAGGGAAGAGAGAGGAGGCGGAGGCTGGGACTGGGAGTAGGGCTGGCAAAAAAGCTCGGGCTCGGCTCGAGCTCGTGGAGGCTTGGCTCGGCTCGTGGATGAAATGAGCCGAGCCGAGCCAGCAAAAAAGCTTGGGATCTAAACGAGCCGAGCCCGAGCCAGCTCGCGAGCGGCTCGGTTGGCTCGGCCCAATAGGCCCAACTCCCCCGTAAAACCCTAGTTTCCCTTTTCCAATCCCAGGCGGGCGGCGGCAGGCACTAGGCGGCTCAGTGACTCAGTCCCACTCCGCAATTCCCCATTTCCCCTCGTAAAAATGCAACGCCAACACTCCCATCCTCCCGACTTCTCGAGGCGGCGGCGAGGCCCTGACTCCCCGTCTCCCCCGACTCGGCGACTCCCCGAGGCGGCAGGCCCCGACTCGGTGACTCCCCGAGGCGGCGACGGCGAGGCCCCGACTCCCCGTCTCCCCGACTCCTCGAGGCGGCGACGGCGAGGCCCCGACTTGGCGACTCCCCCGACCACAGCCAACAGGGAAGCGCTAGGGTTTTGGTGCTCCTCTCGCGGCGGCGCCTCCTCATCCCATAGCTCGGAACGTCAGGCGAAACCCCTCCTCCCCGACTGACCATCCTAGTCTCGTTGCGGCGCCTCCTCATCTCATCTCTCGGGTCGGTATCCTAGATTTATCCTCCTCCATCATTATGCCGTTATGTGTAGATGTGATTCAAACCTTCTCAAGGGGTAGTCTTGGCTCCTGCAATAAGAATGTATATTTTAGCTCTTCAGATCAAATCTTGCTATACCTCATTGCAAAAGAAGGAAATTTTGATGTTTACATGTGTGACAGCAAGTGTAGCTTTATTCATTAACCAATTCAAGCCACTGCATTTTGTACAATTTCAGTTCAAATTGTCAAAGATATAGCTAATAATTTTGAATTAGATTTACTTTTCTTATGTTTTCATCTACTAGATGAATGCCTATGACTTATCAACCTTACATCTTCACCTTCAGAGAATCCTCTTTTGATGTGCTGTACAGAGAATATAGAAATAATCCATAGCTGACACTGTATACTAGAAATAATCTTAGTTTTTTTAGTGTTGTTTTGTTGGCTCGCGAGCCCTCGCGAGCCGGCTCGAGCCGCACCACGAGCCGAACCGAGCCCATAAAAAAGCTTGATATCCTAACCAAGCCGAGCCGAACTGAGCCTTCATTCCATCAAGCTTTCACGAGCCGAGCCGAGCCAGGCTTGGCTCGGCTCGTTGCCACCCCTAGCTGGGAGAGGGAGGGAGCGGCGACAGCTTGGAATGAGGGAGGAGAGAGGAGGCGGCGGCTGGGGTGAGTTGTATTAGGGTTAGGTTATGTTACACTTGAGTCCCCAGAGATTTACGAAATTACAATTAAGTCCTTTTAAGTCCTTCATCTCTTTAGATTTCTTCTAATTTAGTCCTCAGAACTCCGTTTTCTTCGCCTTATGATATTTGTAAGGCATTGCCTCGCCTCACGCCTTACCGCTTAAAAGGTGTGAGGGGGGTGGATCGCTGTAGGGGCCCAGATATTAATATCCGGATTCCTCAGTGATTCCACCGCACTATTCCTCGGATCGTAGATAGTGCTCACAGACTGATTCGAATATCAAAATACATATCATGCGGAAGCGTAATTAAAATAATAGACTTACTCATGGGCGGAGAGTGGGGGGCGGGAGCCCGTCGGCGGTCGCGCGCGCCGCCGAGAGAGAGGGAGAGGCGCGGAGGTCGTGGCGGCCGGGAGAGCTCCTTATAGGCATGGAAAGGGGTTGCTGCGGTGCCCATGTGGCCGGTGACCATGGTACGATGGCGGGACAAGACGGCGGCGCGAGCGCGCGAGACGGCGGCAGGGCATGGGCGTGGCGGGGGTGACGCGATGCGGGCGCAAGGGCAGCGACGCGCGAGGCCGAGGCATGACGCGCGCACAAGTACCGTCGGGTGGTTGGCTAGCTTGATCGGGCGACGTGGGGCAAGCCCTGCCATGAGAAGGAAGAGAGTAGGGAGGAAAAAGAAGGATGACCATGAGCGCAGGGGCCAGACTCTGTCCGCAGAGGAAGGAGGGGGAAAAGTGACCGGGGGGCCAGCGGCAGGAGGAGAGGAGAAAGGGGGAAGAGAGAGAAAAACAAAGGGAGGGAAAAGTGGGAAAAGAAAGGAAAGGCTAGGCAAATTGTAAAATCTGGATTTTTAACTTGACTTTCAAATTTTACACTTAGATTTATCAAATTTTTGGCATCACGCTTAAAATGCGAATCCTAGTTCAATTAATTAAGTATGAGTTGCTGATACCACTTGCTATACTTTTTGAACATATATATATATATATATATATATATATATATATATATATATATATATATATATATATATATATATATATATATATATATATATATATATATGTGTGTGTGTGTGTGTGTGTGTGTGTGTGTGTGTGTGTGTGTGTGTGTGTGTGTGTGTGTGTGTGTGTGTACATACATACACACACAAGATTTAAACATACGTACATTCATACACACATATATGTATATATACTTATATTTCTCAAACGGCATTTTTGTCCATTTAATAACTTAATATTCAATTTAATTCTTCTTCGTTGAACTCACCCTTCTTTATTTAGATTTTTAGTTCATACACTCTTTCCTTTTTGTATGACGGCTGAGCCTTTATCAAAAATGAATTCATGGACTTAATTACTATTACCTATTTCTAGTTTTCAAATAAGAGTTTGATTTAGTGGATTTACAGTGAGTCTTAGGTTGTTAAGGTTAAACCTCATTTAAATTATCTTGCATTTATTTATGTACTTAGCACAAATTTGAAGAAAATCCAAATAAGATTCTGGCAAAGATTGCAAATGCCAATACGATGCAAATAAAAAATTTTAATTCACCCCAATTTTTGAACATTCAAAATTTAGGATGTTACAAACCTACCCCCCTTAAATGAATCTCGACCCCGAGATTCCGGTAGAGCAGAAAGAATAGAGGTGGGATTATATTGGTTAGCAATGGGTTTCTAGGTGTTGCTCGACGTATAGTTCCTTAGCTTCATAGAGAGATGAAAATCTGCACAACAGGGGTTAGCACTTGGAGAAGTCAAAAGGGAAGAGAGAAACCTTGTTTTCCTGGGTGGGTCGTAGACTTCCAGATACTTGCTCTTTGACATGGTTGTCTTCACGGCATTGTAGAATGGAGTAGTTGCATCACCTATTGAACACACGGTTGTAGAATTTCCTATTGATATGTGAGTAACAATGGTCTATGCCCTAGGGGTAGAAGGTCTTAGGAATGCAGAGGTGACGATAGACACATCTATATGGCGGTCTTTTATCCTTATTATGGTAAGGTTCCTGGTCTTGTAAGTCTTCTTGTACTGGTCCGATTAGTTCTGAGTCCAGGTTGTCGCACCTCCAACATATACATTATAGTAGTTCTTCGACATCTGGTCTCTTAGTGCTACCCCCCTTAAAATGGGTATCACTAGTCATTATTCATCTCTTCTAACTCCAGACACGATGGGTCCTCCGGGCAAGTAAAGAGAGAATGTTGGCAGAGTAGAGTCTCGAGTCCTGGTCCTTGGCTATTTTCCACTTTGATTCAGCAGACCTGACTAGTTTTGCAGCAACAGGATGAGAGGGAATAGCATGAGGTGAGAATCGAATCGCGGGGATAAAGAAATCTAACCCATCTTAAATTTAAAAGAGCACACCCATAGAGCTGGGCTAATACAAAACCACACAAATTTTCAAAAGCAAGCTTTTTCTGTGACTGCGAAATAGGACGCCTGAGGGCAAGAAGGCAGTGCATAGGGCTCAAATAAAACCTTGCAACAACACAACGTCTACTCGGGAAAACACACATAAGAGGGTGCAGGGTTTGTCGGCATAGTCCGTTTAAAACAGGACCACCTTATCTTCATGAACATCTTCAGCGTTCCTAACCTTAAATATTTTGGAGTAAGGGTACGAGAAGAGAACCAAAATGTTCATTTTTAATCAATAGATAGAAGAGGGAAGTATTTGGGCTATTTTGATTGATATCAACACTCATTTTGGGTTATCATTTTGAATTCAGAGTAAGAGAGTTTTAGAAGTAAAAATGGCTAAGGCAGCATATAGATGAGAGGGAATCATCTAAGAGAGATAAGAATGAGCAATATAACTTATATTTTTGGAAATAACATTTTAACGAAATATTTCTAGTCATGAAACTAACGGCCAGGCTAACTAGGTCACGACCTGCAGTCGATATGCTCTGATACCATCGTTGTAGGGGCCGGATATTAATATCCGATTCCTCAGTGATTCCACCGCACTATTCCTGGATCGGTAGATAGTGCTCACAGATTCTGATTCTGAATATCAAAATACATATCATGCGGAGCGTAATTAAAATAATAGACTTACTCATGGGCCGGATAGGCGAAATCATAAAATTGCAGCGGAAGAACGAAACACACGGTGGGACCTTCGTGACATGCCCACAGCAGCCAACCGGAGGTGCGCGACCTAGCCCTTGACATCTTCATCTTCTCTCGCCAGCTTGTCCAATCTTGTTCCGAGGCGAGGTGATTTGATTCCGATTCTGTATTTTGTCGCAAAAGGGAGCGTGAGCACTCCGACCCCGTGCTCCGCGAGCCAATACATAGAATGCAAATAAATAGTATGCATGGCTAAACAAAGGAGAGGCTCGGGTTATTTTATTTGCCATAAAACACGTATAGTAGCATTTCTATTATTATATCGTATTGTTATTTCTGTGACCTAAAGACTCCTCACCGCAAATGACATCATTGACTTAATCCACCAAAGACTCACGCTCTTTATTAACTGCTGTCTAAGACTCCCAACAGCGATTGCCATAATTAACTTAATCCACCGAAATTACACTTCCTTTATTGAGTGCTCTCTAAACTCCAAACAGCATGTGTCATCCTCTATTCAATCCACCGATCATATTCTTTCTGTATTGGTTGCTATTTAAGACTCCAAACAGCAAGTGACATTATCCAATTACTCCACCGATTATACACCTTCTATATTTATTGATGTCTAAAACTACAAACAGCGTGTGACATTATTTAGATAATCCACCGAGCAATTGTTGCTTAAAACTCCAAACAGCTAGTGACATCATCTATCTAATATCATTTGATTAATCCACCGAACACACACTTTCTATATTGAGTGCTGTCTAAAACTCCAAACAGCGAATACCATCAATTATACAATCCACCAATATCTTTTGTATTCCAAAATTTCTATCAACCCATTCCTTTTGCTATTGATCCACAACCACAATTTGCTCTTACAATAATCAACCTTATTTTCCCATTATCTATTTCTAGCTAACCCACTAGTATACCTCCACCAAGAATATCATTGATCAAGCCTACGATTCAATATTATATATCCACCAAGAATATCATTGATCAAGCCTACGATTCAATATTATATATCCACCAAGAATAGCATTGATCAACTCTACGATTCACCATTATATATCCACTAAGAATATCATTAATCAAGAATTATAATCCAATCCTTGTATTATTCCTCCAAATCCCGAAGATTCAATTAGATCATTTATCTAGCCTATCTATTCAACTGGACCCGACTAATTTATTTCTCTCAGAACCCATACTATCATTTCCTATTCATGATCGACCCGAATCCACCAATACCTTTATGTGCATACTACAAACATCTATTTCCTTTACTCACGACCCTGTTCATTCTTTCCATATTTTATTTTGTAGGAATAGAAATGCCACTATTTGAAATACAATATATAAAATTTCCTGAGACCTAGCAGCTTTGGAACAACACATAATGTTCAAGGAATATTAACATGATTTTCCATACATATGGCATCACACCATATGCCTAATATCACCATAATTTTTCCATACATATGGCATCACACCATATAACATCTTTCAGCGTTATAGCCGCTTAACTTACCATCGGGACGACACCGGGACAACTCAAATCAGGGCTTTCCGCTGCCCTCCACTTTTCCATTCCCACCCACAAAGTTTTTGAATTAGAACTATATCTGGTTAAGTTCCCATGTCCGCCCTTGACCGTGGGCACGGCTATTCGAATAGTTTTGACTCTGCAGAGTTTGCACACTTTACCCACAAGAGACAGTTCACTCGCTGCCCCACACGATTCCTTAGCCGTGCGGTTGAGCAAACCATCACAGTAACCGTTCAAAGTACCTCGCCCCTTCTATCATCTCAACCCTATGAGCTTGTCCCGCTTGCGGCTGGTCTCATAAGTTGTGCGGGATGTTCTCCTTCTGAACGCCTAGCAGCTGGCTACCCACACTACTAGCACGCCACAGCAGAACTTCACCCTCCGCGGATGTCCCGTTCAAGTCGTCACACTGACTGCCACTTGCACTACCTCACCTCCTCCACCTATGACGATGATTTTCAGGGTCCGGTACATCTACTAGGCCAAGTTGTACTTTACAGACTTGTGGTTGTACTTGTTTTACAGGGGAGGTCATGACAAGATTCAGTCCTTAGGGTTATCTGGGCGGTTCTACCACAAACCACACTCTCGTGCACACGCACCATACCCCGAACCATCCGCCTGGATAAATAAGCAATTTGAGGTTTTGGGAATACAAAATAATCATATCCAACATACACCGATCATTACCACCATGACGCCCAATCAATTTTCTCATGATTAAAAGTGATGCTTAGCGCTCGCGCCCATGATTATCTAAGCAATACTAAGCATGGCATATAATTATGGACTTATTTTCAAAAGGTTACTATTATAATTTTTGCTAGGGCGACAAGTGTTCACATATTCAAGTATTCCAAAGGAGGTGTAATATTATTCAAGGCAACAATGGGCATATAACTAGAATCTTAAATTAAACATGTATTTGCATATAAAATAACAGCATGCAATTTGATAATTTAAACCAAAGTAATTTGCAGAAAATGTAGGTTCAACATGATCAAAGTATTGACTCGCCTTGCGCGGTTTACCGCGGTCTTGAGCTCACTCAAAGCTTTCTCATTTGTCGATCTTGAGGTTTGGGTCTTTATCTCCACTTCGATCTCGGCCTCGCTTGATCCTTGACTCTTCCGGACTCCAATTTCTAATTACGTGCTAAGCAACTGAATTCAAATAAAAGCAAATAACTCAAAAGACCCAAATAACTCCAAGTAAACTCAATTTAGTTTTATTATGAGTTAATGGGTGATTTGGGTGGTTCAAGGCAAGGTCGGGGGTAGGATACGATGACTCGATCTTTTTATTAATAATCCCTTTTATTATTTTTGTATTTATCAAGGAAATTCCACTAGTCAGGTTAACCCTATAGGTAGAGGGACGAGATCATCCGGATACTAAGTATTATTTGTCAAGCGCTACTAGCTTAGTGATTTTAGGATATGAGCTCCACGGGAATGTGTACAAATTTAATTGGTCGAGGTATCTTGATAATTCGAGATGCAATATTATCTGAGATTGTGTTCACTAGATAATTGAGCTATCAACCCAATAACTTAATTGAAGTATGTGGTTGGTTATTTTAATCCAATTCATTAATATGAATTCGGTTGATTATTCTGCTTGGTTCACAATTTATTAAAAATGACCAACAATCCACATTTTTATTGGATGAGGAGTTAATACTTTATCTGGATTCTCCTTCAAGATTGAACTGAGCCATCGGTGTATTAAATATTCTTAAATATCATAAATTTAAAGCCTAAGGTAAGGACCATTTGGTTAGTATTTCGGCGAGGTTCTATTTTAGCATAACCTGCCAATTAAAGAGGCTTTTTGTATGAAATGGTATTAGTTTATGCACCCTTTCGCAAAGTTTGGACTTGGGGTGCATATTACTGGTATTCAATTATTTTTGGGAGGCAACTGATTTGCTACGGGATTGGAGATATAGACTATTGCTTCCTTTACCATATTCTAGAATTTCTTAGTCATGCCAGGTGTTCTTTATTTAGATCTTAGCATGTTCAGGTAGGTATTAGGGGCGTTTAGCAATTAGAATGATGCACGTAACTTATTCAAACATTGTTCGGTGAAAGGATCTTATGATTCGGAGATAAGCAAACAATGCTTATTATTTTATGCAGTGAAATTTTGTTATACAAATTATATTTACCTTGTAACTAATGAATCTTAGGTCAGAAGGTAAGGGTATTGTTAGGATCCATGATTAACGTAACTATTATTCTTGTTCGGTGGTAGATTTTCAATTCATGTTCATATATAAGTTTTTAAATTCTTATTCCCATTTTACCTATAAACCATATTCTATCGCATTGCTCCGGTGAATATTTCTTGAATACGAACTCACAATTTAGTCATGTGCAACAAGATGTGGAAACATGTATTTAAGCAAGTTGAAATCATATTTGTTTCACTTAAAATCTTAGTATAATTTCACGATTAGATTTATCCTTATTTGCAAGAACATGTTTTATCGACTTTCCATAAATCCATTAATTTGATCTTACAATTAAAACTTTAACTATATCACTGAATTGTCATCAAATCCTTATGTGCAGTATATAGAGATATATATACTTTTGTATTTTTGTTTTGGAGTTGGTATTGAACAAACTTTCTAGTATGCATTAACCACAAAGGCATTGGGCCCACTTGTCATGGAGAAGGGAGAGAATAGAGGGCAGCTATTCTGTTCGGCCAACGCAGAGGAAGGGGGAAAAGAAACAGGGGAGACGGCATGGCACCTGGTCGGGTGGCGTCGGCGACGGCAAGGCGACCAGAGAGGGGGGAGAAGAGCCGGCGGGTGGCAAAATGGGACATTGTGGAGTCGTGGAGACTAGAGGGGAAAGCCGCCATGGCCGAGATGGCGCCCTGGTCGAGCTACGGTGGCTTGCGGCGGCCGGAGATGGAGCTGAATGGGGCGACGGCGGCCGGAGCTACGGGAGCAGCAAAGGGGGTGAGCGTGAGTTGTAGAGGGTTGAGGGCAAGCTTACTGAGGCGTTGAAGGGGCCGCCGGCGGTTCATAGCTGTTCGGCGTCGGGTATCGGCGGTGGCGCAGAGGGGTCGCCGTGGAGGGAGGAGCTCCGGCGATGGGGAGGTTGGCCGGCGGTTGGGGATGACTCCTGGGATCATGGAGATGCTCCCAGAGTGCGCAATCGGCCGGAGAAGCCTTGAGGTGGCAATGGCGCCGGTGGTGGCGGCGGCGGCCGGTATTGGGGAGAAGTGCGATTCTGGCGAGCTCGGCCCGGGCTTTTCCAATTGGACCGGAGGGAAAGTAGAGGGAGAGCGGGGCTACGCCGTGGCTTGGTCATTTTCTGGATTGGGGGGCCGGAGTAGTGGGGCGGCGGGGAGCCCCGTCGGCGGTCGGCGCACAGCGCCGCTGAGGAGAGGGGAGGGGCGCGGGAGGTCGTGGGCGGCTGGGAGAGCTCCTTATAGGCATGGAAAGGGGTTGCTGTGGTGCCCATGTGGCCGGTGACCATGGTACAGTGGCCGGGACAAGACGGCGATGCGAGCGCGCGGAGACGGGCGGCAAGGCATGGGCGTGGCGGGGGTGACGCGATGCGGGCGCAAGGGCAGCGACGCGCGAGGCCGAGGCATGACGCGCGCACAAGTACCGTCGGGTGGTTGGCTAGCTTGATCGGGCGACGTGGGGCAAGCCCTGCCATGAGAAGGAAGAGAGTAGGGAGGAAAAAGAAGGATGACCATGAGCGCAGGGGCCGGACTCTGTCCGCAGAGGAAGGAGGGGGAAAAGTGACCGGGGGCCAGCGGCAGGAGGAGAGGAGAAAGGGGGAAGAGAGAAAAACAAAGGGAGGGAAAAGTGGGAAAAGAAAGGAAAGGCTAGGCAAATTGTAAAATCTGGATTTTTAACTTGACTTTCAAATTTTACACTTAGATTTATCAAATTTTTGGCATCACGCTTAAAATGCGAATCCTAGTTCAATTAATTAAGTATGAGTTGCTGATACCACTTGCTATACTTTTGAACATATATATATATATATATATATATATATATATATATATATATATATATATATATATATATATATATATATATATATATATATATATATATATATATATATATATATATATATATATATATATATATATATATATATATATATATATATATATATCTGTGTGTGTGTGTGTAAAGCATTTAAACATACGTACATTCATACATACATATATGTATATATACTTATATTTCTCAAACGACATTTTTGTCCATTTAATAACTTAATATTCAATTTAATTCTTCTTCGTTGAACTCACCCTTCTTTATTTAGATTTTTAGTTCATACACTCTTTCCTTTTTGTATGACGGCTGAGCCTTTATCAAAAATGAATTCATGGACTTAATTACTATTACCTATTTCTAGTTTTCAAATAAGACTTTGATTTAGTGGATTTACAGTGAGTCTTAGGTTGTTAAGGTTAAACCTCATTTAAATTATCTTGCATTTATTTATGTACTTAGCACAAATTTGAAGAAAATCCAAATAAGATTCTGGCAAAGATTGCAAATGCCAATACGATGCAAATAAAAATTTTTAATTCACCCCAATTTTTGAACATTCAAAATTTAGGATGTTACAATCGTCTTACCTCGCCTTACCGCCTTAATAACCTTGTATATGATATGTCTTTTAGGTGCCAATGATGGATATGTTTGCTCACTTTTATATTGAAAATGTTTTATTCATCTATACTAGATCCAGTTTTAGGTTTCATTATAGGTAAATTTTATATGAAGTATTTTCCATTGATTTTGAGTTTTGTAAATATTTTTAATACTTGTAAAATAACCCTAATTTTAGTTATCAGACACCTTCACAATATTGTTATGTGTATGTAGATTATTACCCACCCTCTTTATATAGTTTTTGAGTAAATTGGGTAAACATTTGTTATCATAGGTGGGTTTTGTAAACATATTTTTGTTATCATGTTCTTGCATAAGGTAATATATTAGAAAATATCTAAATGAATGACAAACATATACGTACTCTCAGTCTTTCCCTTTACTTCCCTTCTCAATCCCAATGTCTAACCGCTTCTCCCACACACCCATGCTTTGGTCGCTGCCTTCGACCATGTTTTTTGTTTGTTAATTACTTACTTTGTATCTTATCTACTCCCTGCTTTAGGATGTGTCAAGCTATGAAAAATTGTGACTGATTTCTGCACAAGAAAGGGTAATATGGTTTCTAATGCAACTTTCCTGTTTGAATATCCAGCAAAAATATGCGCTTTACGTTCTGTCTGGCCCAAAAATAACCGAACCAAGCAATGTACTACACATGAACATAGCTTATTATCTATTTATGTATTCCAGGCTTCTAAATTTCAGATCGCCAATTTCAGATACCAAGCAGAGAGAAGGCTTTGATGCTGGTAAAACTCAGTTTCTACTGCACATTTTGTAAAGCACGGATTGTTTGTACCTTAGGTTGGGGATCAAGTAATCTGCCTTTGGCGCTTACGGTTTGAACAAGTCGATCCTAGCGCACTTCTTGGCCTCCTCCCAACCGACGATGATGCCGGTGTAGTCAGTAATCTCCGTCCCATCTGCAAACATGCACAAATGTAATCAGCACTTAGGAGGAATTAAATGAGATACAGTCTTTTTTGTCTTCAGTTTAAGCCACCGATTGTACAAGCAATTTTCCTGATTTCTTGGTGAATTCCAAGATCCTGTTGCGTGCAGACCTTTTCTGCAACAATCTTTAGAGATATATCTCCGTCCATTGTCATGTGCCTGCTCATATTCTTGCCTTGAATTCCAGTGTAGTCTCCCAGGAAAAAAAATGAAATCCTTGGCCTTCCTGTTTACGCTTGAGCTCAAATCGAGAACAATGCAAGAGCAAGATAATCCCGAAAGTGTGTTCAAGCACGGCTAAATGCGCCTTCGCTTCCGGTGTCACAACCTACTCTGAGGCGACGACCACAGCAGAATGCAGCAGTTGCCGGCTAGTCAGGACCTGGTTCGCCGGCGCTGCAGTGGGAGGAGGGAAGATTAGGGGATTAGGGTCCGGGCAAGAGAGAAGGGGAGGGAAAACAGGGCAACTTTTCCTCTTTTTTTTCAATGACTTACATGTAGGGCCCACGAGGGAAATTATTTTCGGCCGAAATTCAACGAAATTTGTGAATTTCAGTTTTGTAGTCCACTAAAAAAAAGTCCAATTCGGCTAAAAACTTTAGCTCGCTTTGAGTTTTTTCTGCCCATGAACCTCTAGCCCATCCAATCTTCTTTATTGGCTCCATCTTCATTACTGACTCCCCTTGTCCTAGCTCTCTCTATCTCTCTCTTGATCGTGATCCCTATCTCTCTCGATCTCCATCTACTGTCATTTCCTATTGACGTCAGCAAGGGAAGGAGGGAGGCGGTGGCGACGACAAGGGAAGGGGGGAGGCAGTGCCGGCCTGGGGGGGGGGGGTTGGCGAGCGGGGCGGCCGCCCCGGGCCCCCAAGGAACTGGCATCATTGATAGTACCTTCAGTCTCTAGAAAGAAACTCTGTTTGCATACTGGTCAAATGTTTTGAATACTGAAATGTTTTGAACCTTAACCGATATCTTCGTAAGTACCAAGGTTAGTCATGAGAAAATGATACAAGCATGCTCATTGTCAAAAATACTTTCTTAGCATTATAATTGTATACTTTTTTACCAATATATATAACAACAAAAATTAACTTTCAATGTGCAATTGCTGATTTGCTATAGCCGCATATACCTATTGGATGAGATTGATATCAATACCATCATCAATGACTTTGCATCTAGAAATGTTAGAAGAAATTTTTAAGGTAATATCTATAAACTCTTTGATATGAATTTTGTTTAATACATAACGTATTTTAAGTGTTTGTTGGTAAAATTAGATATATATATATGTGTGTGTGTGTGTGTGTGTATGTAGATTTATATTTAGATATTATACTCGGGCCCCTATTTCTAGTTTCGCCCCAGGCCCCTAAAATCTCAGGACCGGCCCTAGGGGGAGGCGGTGCCAACAAGGGATGGGGGGAGGCGGCGCCTACAGGGGATAGGGTGAGTCGATGGCAACGATATGGGAAGGGGGGAGGCAGTTCCGGTGTGGGACAGGTAGGTGGCACCAATGTGGTCTTCGTCGTCAGCAAGGGACGGATAAGCAGTGCTAACATGTTACAATTTATTTGGTTTTTTAGACTCAAACTGTATTTTGAATTTTTCAACAGAATTTTTCCTAAAAAACCAGTTTTTCAAATTTTGGATTTCTCATAGAGATCTGAAATTTTTTCATAACCGAAATGTGTTCCCTGGAGCCCACTGCCAAGTGGAGGTGGGTGCGGCAGCAAGAATGTTAGTCGGAGCCACTTCACCAAAACCAACCATGAAACTAGCCTTAAGACCTAATTTGCACGGCTTTTTACATATGAGGGAGGTAAAGTAAAGCAGTTTTTGAGTTGGGATGACAATTGAACATCGGGAAGAGTCGAGGGATCAAAAGTGGAATTTCTCCGTGATCCGCGGGGACAAACATGTCTATAAAACGACATTAGTGTTGACCGGAGGGAGTACTAGTTATATTCCTATGCACCTTATATATGTGCCCTGGATAGGATCGGATATTGTGAGATACGGCACTACAATATCATAGATAGATCGTCAGTTACAACTTACAATATATTCTATCAGTTACAGATCTCATCCAAAAGAATACCGTAGCAGTAAGTAAACCACAAAGGCCTGCAGAGAGTTCAGCCGAACAGAAAGTAGCTAACTTTCCAAGTAAAGCATTAACCATAGATACAGTATGTAGGACCGAACTGGCAACCAGAGGGGGGGTGAATGGTGCCTTAAAAAAACTTTTCAACGATTCACGCAATCTTCTTCTCCAATAGCTACAAAGCTATGAAGAGGAAGATCGAATGTTCACTGGAGAACAGAAGATCAGACTGACACCCGAACTAGAACTGCCGCTGGCCGAGGACATAACAAGGCAGTCGAAAGGATCTATCGTGATCAATCTGACAAAGAGATAGACCGTCTGTTTCAGAGAGATCGAACGCCAACTCGTGGTCGATCGAGTCACTCGGTAAGACAGACGATCCACTGAAAACCCGAGATCTGACCGACAATAGAGACTGCACAGTAAAGACCAAAAACAGAGAAGGCGCGCACGACCACCAAGACAAGCCAGAGCTCATGACCACTTGCTTTGATTTCCAAATATCTTACGATTCACAAAGCAATCGGGTATGAGACTTTAGACAACGTTTGCTCACGTCCTTTGACAGAGAAAAACCAAGGCAGTGAAAAACTTCTTTGCCGAGATCTCGACAAACGGCGTGGTCGAAACCAAACAGAATTCGGTCAACTCATGCACAAAAGTCTCAACGTAGTCGTAGCGAATGCAGAGCATGTACTCGGCGCACGACCGTAGAGACAAAAAAACAAATATCTCGTGATCTATTAATCAGAAGGACGTGAGATTTTAACCAACGACTGAAGACTTCCTATACAAGAGAAAATACCAAGAACATCGGAAGTCTTTGCTGCGGTTGAGGAGAACGGCACAGTCGATTAGAGAACAGGGGAACCTTGAGGCGCACGACTATCCGATCAACAACTCCACAACTCGATCGTGCTCTCGGAACAACCAAGCTAAGAAGGCTTAAAGACACTTCCCGATTCGAGCAAGTCGAAACAACTCAAAACAAAGCCATCTCAACCAGAGAAGACCGAAAAGAGAAACTGCAATCAAAACACTCAAGCAATAGAAAGAGAACATAACTCAGAGACTTCATTCCAATCATCAAGGATTACACGGAGTCCCGATACGCTCGGAGAGCATAGAGAGAAGCTCACACCTCCTCTCTTTCTCTCTTTCTCGATTATTCAAACAAGGGGAGAACCAAATGAAAAACCCTAAAGCAAACACACGCACACAGACTCCCAGGGGAGGGAGAGGCGGCTGCCTCCAAGGCCCAGCTAGCCAACTCACTCAAACTCGTGCCTCCCCTCTCCCTTTTATAGCCTCACACCCGAGACTAACCCTAATGGATCCATCCATTAGTCCATACTGGGCTAACCCAGAAACCCCTCCTAACACCGGTGTTACACACCGCGCACACGCTGCAACCTGCTATACCGACACCGACGTGATTTCGGTGCTTTTACAGAAATCGCTTCCTTTGCGGCCCGAGTCAATTCTCCAAATTGCCCTCACGCACCTTCCTAAGCTTCCGCTTCCTTGCCGATCACGCACGACCGAACCTACCTCCAACCGATCGGACCTCCGACTCCTCCGAGCCTAGTCCCGGTCCGCGCGACGCAACCACCTTGAGTCCCAAGTCTTCTTGGCTTCACCCGGTCGTTCGGACCTCAACATCTCCGTGTCTAGTCCCGACCACTCCAACCTCACCAAGACTTGTCTCCAAGATCCTCCGCAGCTCCGGCCCGGTTCATTGTCTCTTCGGCTTGCAACCACCTCACCAGCCTCGATCATCTTGGCGTCTCCAACCGTCCGGACCTCAACACCTCCCGTGCCTAGTCCCGGTCCTCCCACGCTCACTATGAAATAGCTCCAAGTCCTGCAGCCACACGCACAAGCAAACCGTCACATAGCACCGCACTGCACAACAGACAAACTATCGGTACAACCAACAAGTGTCACAAAGACAACACCGGTCGTAAACCTCCTACGACCACTCGAATGCACAACTCAAGAAATGGTGAAGCCCCGAACACTTCCTCGCTTCCTTCGACCACACAACATGTCGTTACGACCTCTCCAACGCTCGTTAAGACCATGCGACACAAGCCACGACCAATGCTAGCCGCTACGACTTTATCGCATAAAGTCTAGACCTCATACGACCACTCAAGTTGTACGTAAGCAGAAATCCTCGAGCTCACAAAAGCCTTCCCGCAGCCTACGACCACTCACTAGGCTGCTACGACCGCCAAGACACAAGCTACGACCATTGCAAGCTTGCAACGACACACACACACACGGCTACGACTCATCGACTACCAAGACTGGTCGCTAAGATCACAAAGTCGAATCAACTCCTACGACTACCAAGTCGTAGAGCCAGACATCAAGTCATGAGCCTTTACGACCACCAAGTCGTAAAGCTCGATCGACCACCAAGTCGATCCCACGACTACACACAGCTCTGCTACGACCATCGCAAGATTCAACTCCGACTTACCCAACCAAGTCGTACCAACTTACAACTGGTCAAAACCACAAGACAAGCAATGCTCAAGGTCTACGATCACATCCCAGATCGTTACGACCGCGCCAGCAGTCCATACGACCGATTACCAGGGGTTATGACCGCCCCATAAGACCATACGACCGATTCCAAGAGGCTACGACCAAAACCAGAGGTTCCATCGTGGTCGAACCCGCTCGCACCACGCACACCAAATATCATCGTGGTCGAAGCCTTCCGACCACTTACGATCGCGATACGATCGAGCTACGACCACGTTCAAATGCCTCGCAACGTGGTCGAAGTCAGCCGACTTCTTACGTGGTCATAGATTTGAGCGCCGACTTCGGCCGCAGCGGTCGAAGCATCGACTTTCGATCACCGCTTTCGATAATGTGGTCGTAGATTCATCCGGGACTTGGTCCACGATCAAAGAGATGCGTTCACCGACCACCACTAAATGCCCTGTCGACTTTCGACCAGCGACAACGTGGTCGAAAACCTTCTGGCTGGCCTTCGACTTTCAACAAAGTGGTCGTAAACTTGCCTGAGACCTTCAACTACGCCCAAAGTGGTCGTAGACAGTGCGCACGACTTTCAACCACGACCATCGTGGTCGTAAAGCCTTCCGACCACACGTTCAATGCATCTATCCGGTTCCGACCAAAGAAAACGTGGTCGTACACTGTCTGGCTAGCTTCCGACCACGGCAAGATGCTACGACTTAGCATGAAAGTGCCTAATGAAGTCGTAAACGACTCGGCTGGCTCCCGATATTTGACATCATGGTCGTAGACAGCCCGGCTGGGTTCCGACCACACCCAAATGTGGTCGTAAGGCTGCTGCTGCCTTCCGATCATGACCAAACCGGTTGTACGCCCTCCTGGCGACTTCCGACTATGTTTGACATGGTCGTAAACGTTCTAGCGACCACTCGAAGGAGCTTGCGATCTCGCAGTGACAACATAACGTGGTCGTAGATGGTCTATGACCACTCGATAGAGCTTATGACTCTGCTGAACACCAAGTGGAAAGCTTTGACTAAGACTCCTAAGTCGTAAAAGCTCCTTTCGACCACATGGTCGTAAACCTACCCAACAGAGAGAGAGAGCCATTCTCAAGGCTTACGACTATTCAGAGACAGCTCAAGCCTCAAAAACCAAACTCACTCTTCCTAGATCAAGAGTCAATTACTCATCACAACCATGGGTGACCTCCATATGGTCTCACAATCTCCCCCTTGATGAGTATATTGACAAACACCGAAAAAGGCATGAAGATGAGTTTGTTTTTGAAAAGAAAAGGAGAGAGATGCAAAAACCACACATGGTCCAAAAGAAGTGAAGGAACTCACGACCATGTTGACACAGAGTGAAATGGAGCAGACAGAGAAAGATCAAATTTTCTACAAATGCTCCAAATCACACAAAAAGTCCAATCTTGCTCATGATCCAACACACAAAAAGTCCAATCTTGCTCATGATCCAAAAAGCAGTTACTCACATGACCATTGTCATAGCAAGATGACCAAGCATTCTCCCCCTTAAAGCCTTTTTCTATCCTTCTCCCATCCCTTAATGCATTCTCCCATTCTAATGCCTTTTGCACCCTTAATGCCTTTTTCTCTATCCTTCTCCCCTTTTGGCAATAGAGTCATCAAGATGCAAGGAAGAAAAATAGAGCATGAATTAAATGGAGTGCCGACAGTTGATTTGATGAAGGCAATGAGAACTGAGGGAGCCATGAAGATTATCTAAAGTGACTTCAACGAAAATTATACCAAGCCATAAAAGGTGACAATGCTATCTAGATCATAACAAACCATGTATTGCCAAGCTCAAGCCAAATAAGTCATGATCTTTAAATTAAATGTTTAATTAGCATGTCAAGTCACTCAAGATTATAGTCTAGAAGAAGATATCCAAGTGTGAGTCAAGCCATGTCAATATTCTAAGTGGAACCAAGAAGCTAATATTGAGTCCAAATAGAGTGCTACAAGCTCAAGAATGAAACATTGGTTCAAGTACTTGGTTTGTTTTATAGCTTAAGCAAATTGAGCACAAATGACATATTTTGTTTTGAAACTTATGGTCGTTTCCAACCAATATTTTTATCATGTGCTAGATCTCAAGCCTTATGCGACTACTCCAAGCAATAAGCTTAAGAAGATAGTCTAGGTCATCCAAAACTCCCCCTGAGTTCATGCCAAGTGCAATGGCAAGCCTTCTCATAGGAAAGAATTGGTGAGATCAGTTTTTTTCACACAAAAGAGATCTTTTTGCTTTTTAACACATTGTACTAACTCATGTATCATCAGGAGACTAAAACAACTCAAACTAAGGCTCAATATAGATTCAACGCTCTACTCAGCCTATTTGACATGGCATGAATCATAAAAGGATAGCTCAAGAAAGACTAAACTCAAATGCTAGCATGACAAGTTTAATTTAAGTTGATCAATTTTACTTAACTTATCATGGCAAACGCTAGTCTACACATATGAAGTCATGATAAATTTAGCAAGCTAAGCACAAGTCATGACAAGGTGTAAAGCATCAAGCATGTCATAACAGATAATAATCAAGGCTCAATGCAGATTGATTATAATGCGAAATGCTGAAAATGCATGAAAGACCAGCTCCCCTCAACATTAGATGCAACTTTTAGTTCAAGTTGAGTTATGTCACAATTAAGCTCCGAAGCTCCCAAAAGAACTCTCCCCAACCAAAGCAATAAATCGAGAAGTGGCAAAAAAAACCAAAACAGCAAATCCTTAAAGCATAGATAAGATATAGAGACAACTATGGCTCAGATCGACTCTCATCTACCCCATATGATTCCGGGACAACCAGGGTGACAAGAAATCACACACTAGAGAGCAAACACGCACTCTGTCTACCCGAGGGTGGCCCAACCTCGCTAGAACCTACAAGAAGTGAGTGAGCTCAATCTAGTGAGATAAGACACAGACTAGTAAGAAACATCCTCGAAGCACAAGATAAGAGAAGAAGTCTAAGCAACTAGACAAGAGAAGCACTCTAACCTATGCTAGAAGGACTAAGCCCGATGCACCCGAATGCGGTGCAACAATAAGAAGCAAGAGCATAATCAATATAATAAAGCAAGAAAGCACAAAGCTCCCCTCACAATAGTCCGTAAAAGAAGATTCTAACTTAAGAAGGTGATTCCCAGACACACCCTATCCACATGGTCTCTAGTCCAGTAACCTCATACCACGGAGCAAAAGCACACTATGTCAATGCACAAGACTCTAGTGGCTAAGAAGAAAGTTCAAACTAGGAAGAAGAGAATCCTAGAGAACCACAGCTCAAACTAGGTAGTAAATAATCCTAGAGAACCATTTGGAAGAGATGTGAGAACGAGACATCATCACCTAGAGATGGCTCCTATCTAATCAATCGGACCCATCCCACCACTAAACAAGAATACTAAGCACAGTCAAGTGGTGGGAAACAAGACTTCTAAAGATCACAAGAAGAACAAACCTCTCTCATGGTCGCTTGGTGGGGAGTCGTGATCGCATACCAGATCGAGTATGAGTGTTGCCTTGGCCGAGGTCGAAATACGAGTCCAGGACGTGGTCGTAGTCGAGACCATGATGTAGTCGCGTCAAGTTCGGCCGAGAGTCCAGACCGCACTCATAGTTGCTATGACGTAGTCGTAAAGACCAAGGAGCGGTCGTAAAGGCTGTACTCAGTCTCCCCTCATTCACGACTGCGCAGTTAAACACAGAACGATCGGTGTCCTAGTACTGGGGTAAATGATATACAACATGGAACCAGTACTGTGACAGGTGACAACAATAGTAGCAACACAAGTACTAATGACAAAGAACACATGAGAACACACGCCCACACAAGCTCAATCTAGCCCTCATCAAAAGCACCTAGAACACAAAGCCTAGTGCCACCCAACACTAGAAGAAGCTTGTGACCTAACCACAGATCTCATGATATCTAAGCAAAAGCACAGACCAATGCTACCAAGTTGTCACACAGTTTATTTCATGCCATAACAGCAATAAGATCAAAGTATACATGCATCACAATGAATCACAACCATACACATAGCAGGTGACAGGAACAGTCACAGAAGCATATGCTAGCATGGATAAAAGCATGTATACTAGAAAAGATACAAAGGCATGAATAAACATAGCATCATGACACAGAGAAACTATCCAAGATATAATCAAGCTCATACTGTCCATACATATGCATACATCATGTAGACATACAACATGACAAGTCAAAATCATGGAAAAGTATGCTAACATGTATAAATAATGATGAATGAACATAAGGAGCAAGATGTGAACCATGATAGATACTGCAGAGCACAAGATCATGATGATACTTGACTTCTAATACACCCATTCTACTTATGCTCATGAAGTCAAGTCAAAGCTTAAGCATCCAATCAATTAACATATATATCATGATACAAGGATACCTAAGCAACATACACATATAAACATGTCAAGAAGACATCAAGAGTAAATCATGCCAACATGGTACAAATGAGCACAAGAACACGCACAACATGCCAATTATGACTAACACTTGAATGTAAGGGCATGAAGGTATAGAATTGCTCACGAAGTAGGTGGAGACGCAACTGGTGAAAGCATATGCCTCTTGGAGGCCATGAAGTGGAGAACCAATGAATGTTCTAGTCACGTGATGAAGCAGAAGACTAAAACCCAATCAATCCCATGTCCTCCAACCAGCGTCTGGATACCTACAAATGACAAGACCAAAATGCCCAAGTCTTGGATCCCGAAGGGTTAGTAGACATGTACTTGGGAATTCAAGACTTGACACACAGCCACTCAGAAGAAAAGAGTGGTCGAAGCGTGCTACGACTACGGTCAAGAAGAAATGAGCATCATCGTAGCGCGAGAGGCGTAGTATTGAACGTTTATAGCCGAGAGACGTGGTCGTATGAAGCTACGACTACGTCCGAGAAGCCGAAGCTGTGATCGTAAGGCATTACGACTACAACGACGACACAGTAGAGGAACTTGGCTTTACTAAACCAAACTCTAGCAAAATCAAGGTTCTCTACACAAGTGTGGTGAGTCAAAATTTAAATTTCTCATTTTCAGATTTTAACAAGCAAGTAGAGAAATTAAATTTACGCCATCTACAGAACTAGACTCACAACCTACACATGATAAATGAGATTTCCACCTAGCAAAAACAATCTAGCATTTTATCATCTAGGCATCTCACATTCTTCCTAAGAGCAAGTATATTCATCTTGGACAAGACCAAGGTCACAATGAGGTTTTACCTTGCTCATGATGAGTTAGCGCTCGTCCTTCTTATCATCATCATCCGTGTGTTCTTTTCAAGACTTTCTTGATCCTGGCACTTGAGCAACCAAGAAAAGAACCAACCAAAACATCAAAGAGACTCACGACTTCTCCTTGCCGTAGGAGCGCACCTCGTTTGGGCGAACGAGGTCTACTAAAAAGAAACAGCAGAAATCCTTCCTTGGGACAGCACGCGGACAAAGATCAATATCAAAAGAAACAAGTCCGCGAAGTCAAAAATGTCCATCCTTCTCACAAAATGAGCAATGGTGCAAGTGTCTACTACGAGACATGATCCAAAAGCACAATCCTTGCCCAGAAAGAGAAATCCCTTGGACCAACCGAGAAGAGCCGACAAGAAATACACTAGCCAAGAATAGAAGCAACTAATCAAAAGGCATAAGTGCAATCAACAAAAGAGGTATGCTCAAGGAAAGATCCACCTCTTAAATGAAAGAGGTGACAAAGTCTCAAGATGCAGTGCTCGTATCATTGCACTCCTCTCCTCAAAGTATTTTCACCATCTCAGAAAGTATGACACTATAAGCTATAGATGAGAATGCACGAGATCATCCTCTTACCGAAAATAGCCTCTTGTCGCAAAGGACATCATTGGCAAAAACACCCCAACAAGATGCACAGAGAAGCTCACAAGATTCCCTACTAGTCGCCATGCTCAAGATCGGTTAAGATCAAATTCAGAGCCAACCTCGCTCTGATACCAATTGTAGGACCGAACTGGCAACCAGAGGGGGGGTGAATGGTGCCTTAAAAAAAACTTTTCAACGATTCACGCAATCTTCTTCTCCAATAGCTACAAAGCTATGAAGAGGAAGATCGAATGTTCACTGGAGAACAGAAGATCAGACTGACACCCGAACTAGAACTGCCGCTGGCCGAGGACATAACAAGGCAGTCGAAAGGATCTATCGTGATCAATCTGACAAAGAGATAGACCGTCTGTTTCAGAGAGATCGAACGCCAACTCGTGGTCGATCGAGTCACTCGGTAAAACAGACGATCCACTGAAAACCCGAGATCTGACCGACAATAGAGACTGCACAGTAAAGACCGAAAACAGAGAAGGCGCGCACGACCACCAAGACAAGCCAGAGCTCATGACCACTTGCTTTGATTTCCAAATATCTTACGATTCACAAAGCAATCGGGTATGAGACTTTAGACAACGTTTGCTCACGTCCTTTGACAGAGAAAAACCAAGGCAGTGAAAAACTTCTTTGCCGAGATCTGGACAAACGGCGTGGTCGAAACCGAAACAGAGAATTCGGTCAACTCATGCACAAAAGTCTCAACGTAGTCGTAGCGAATGCAGAGCATGTACTCGGCGCACGACCGTAGAGACAAAAAAA
The DNA here is from genome assembly GCA_036346575.1 of Dendrocalamus sinicus. NCBI lineage: Eukaryota > Viridiplantae > Streptophyta > Magnoliopsida > Poales > Poaceae > Dendrocalamus > Dendrocalamus sinicus. The sequence goes on along the minus strand of CM070653.1, from coordinate 3,001,079 downwards.
CAAATATCTCGTGATCTATTAATCAGAAGGACGTGAGATTTTAACCAACGACTGAAGACTTCCTATACAAGAGAAAATACCAAGAACATCGGAAGTCTTTGCTGCGGTTGAGGAGAACGGCACGATCGATTAGAGAACAGGGAACCTTGAGGCGCACGACTATCCGATCAACAACTCCACAACTCGATTGTGCTCTCGGAACAACCAAGCTAAGAAGGCTTAAAGACACTTCCAGCTCAGAGCAAGTCAAACAACTCAAAACAAAGCCATCTCAACCAGAGAAGACCGAAAAGAGAAACTGCAATCAAAACACTCAAGCAATAGAAAGAGAACATAACTCAGAGACTTCATTCCAATCATCAAGGATTACACGGAGTCCCGATACGCTCGGAGAGCATAGAGAGAAGCTCACACCTCCTCTCTTTCTCTCTTTCTCGATTATTCAAACAAGGGGAGAACCAAATGAAAAACCCTAAAGCAAACACACGCACACAGACTCCCAGGGGAGGGAGAGGCGGCTGCCTCCAAGGCCCAGCTAGCCAACTCACTCAAACTCGTGCCTCCCCTCTCCCTTTTATAGCCTCACACCCGAGACTAACCCTAATGGATCCATCCATTAGTCCATACTGGGCTAACCCAGAAACCCCTCCTAACACCGGTGTTACACACGCGCACACGCGCAACCCGCTTCTGGTGACGGCAGTGATTTCGGTGCTTTTACAGAAATCGCTTCCTTTGCGGCCCGAGTCAATTCTCCAAATTGCCCTCACGCACCTTCCCTAAGCTTCCCGCTTCCTTGCCGATCACGCACGACCGAACCTACCTCCAACCGATCGGACCTCCGACTCCTCCGAGCCTAGTCCCGGTCGCGCAGACGCAACCACCTTGAGTCCCAAGTCTTCGGCTTCACCCGGTCGCTCGGACCTCAACATCTCCCGTGTCTAGTCCCGACCACTCCAAGCCTCACCAAGACTTGTCTCCAAGATCCTCCGCAGCTCCGGCTCCGGTTCATTGTCTCTTCGGCTTGCAACCACCTCACGGCCTCGATCATCTTCGGCGTCTCCAACCGTCGGACCTCAACACCTCCCGTGCCTAGTCCCGGTCCTCCCACGCTCACCATGAAATAGCTCAAGTCCTGCAGCCCACACGCACAAGCAAACCGTCACATAGCACCGCACTGCATAACAGACAAACCATCGGTACAACCAACAAGTGTCACAGCACAACACCTGGTCGTAAACCTCCTACGACCACTCGAATGCACAACTCAAGAAATGGTCGAAGCCCTGGAACACTTCCCTGCTTCCTTCGACCACACAACATGTCGTTACGACCTCTCCAACGCTCGTTAAGACCATGCAGACACAAGCCACGACCAATGCTAGCCGCTACGACTTTATCGCATAAAGTCTAGACCTCATACGACCACTCGCTGTACGCGAATGCAGAAATCCTCGAGCTCACAAAAGCCTTCCTGCAGCCTACGACCACTCACTAGGCTGCTACGACCGCCAAGACACAAGCTACGACCATTGCAAGCTTGCAACGATTACCACACAGCGGCTACGACTACTGACTACCAAGACTGGTCGCTAAGATCACAAAGTCGAATCAACTCCTATGACTACCAAGTCGTAGAGCCAGACATCAAGTCATGAGCCTTTACGACCACCAAGTCGTAAAGCTCGATCGACCACCAAGTCGATCCCACGACTACACACAGCTCTGCTACGACCATCGCAAGATTCAACTCCGACTTACCCAACCAAGTCGTACCAACTTACAACTGGTCAAAACCACAAGACACGCAATGCTCAAGGTCTACGATCACATCCCAGATCGTTACGACCGCGCCAGCAGTCCATACTTCGGTCCACGATCAAAGAGATGCGTTCAGCTTCTGACCACTTGTAAATGCCCTGTCGACTTTCGACCAGCGACAACGTGGTCGAAAACCTTCTGGCTGGCCTTCGACTTTCAACAAAGTGGTCGTAAACTTGCCTGAGACCTTCGACTACGCCCAAAGTGGTCGTACACCTCTCGGGTGACCTTCGACCACTCCCAAAGTGGTCGTAGACAGTGCACACGACTTTCAACCACGACCATCGTGGTCGTAAAGCCTTCCGACCACACGTTCAATGCATCTATCCGGTTTCGACCAAAGAAAACGTGGTCGTACACTGTCTGGCTAGCTTCCGACCACGGCAATATGCTACGACTTAGCATGAAAGTGCCTAATGAAGTCGTAAACGACTCTACCGCTCCGATACTTGACATCATGGTCGAGACAGCCTACCGGGTTTCGACCACGCCAAATGTGGTCGTAAGGCTCGCTGCCGCCTTCCGATCATGACCAAACCGGTTGTACGCCTCCGGCGACTTCCGACTATGTTTGACGTGGTCGTAAACGTTCTAGCGACCACTCGAAGGAGCTTGCGATCTCGCAGTGACAACATAACGTGGTCGTAGATGGTCTATGACCACTCGATAGAGCTTATGACTCTGCTGAACACCAAGTGGAAAGCTTTGACTAAGACTCCTAAGTCGTAAAAGCTCCTTTTGACCACATGGTCGTAAACCTACCCAACAGAGAGAGAGAGCCATTCTCAAGGCTTACGACTATGCAGAGACAGCTCAAGCCTCAAAAACCAAACTCACTCTTCCTAGATCAAGAGTCAATTACTCATCACAACCATGGGTGACCTCCACATGGTCTCACACAGTAATAATAATAGAGCTACCCAGACAGCCAAAAGAGAACAGCAGTCGTTATCAGATGGAGAGAGAGAGAGAGCAACAGCAGCTAGGGGTGGAAAACGGTAATGGATAATTCATTTTATCCAATATTCATATCCGAGAAAATGCGAATGTGATAAGCAAAATCCGTATTCGAAAATATTTGTATTCGTATTCATATTTGAGAATATTCATATTCACATTTGTATTCAAGAATATTTATATCCGTATTCGTATTCGAGACTATTCGATTCGTATTCGATCCGTTTCTAGACCCCATAAAAAATCCGTACGAATTTTGTGTTTGCCCTAACACGCTCGAGGAGATCATGAACTTCAAGCTACAAGGAATAAAGGAATATATTTGTTAATACTTTTGTTATTTTCAATCATAAATACCAAATTTCACATTTTTTATATTGTAAATAACTCCAAACATACCTTGAAATTTACCATGGAGCTTGAATCAGTGCTCCTCTGCAGGAATCCCCAACCAAGAGAGAGAAGAAAATCTTCCAACTACTCACAAAGTTTCACCATGTAAGCCATAATTATATCTAGATTAAACTGATCTGTAAAGATTAAAGATTTTTTTCACCTGAGGTAGTGTGGAAACACACTGCCCATCGAATGAAACAATCACATCTCCACGTCTAAAGCCAAGCCTCTCAGCATTAGAATCAACAGATACCTAGAGAGATCAAAAGAGTTATAATATTACCGAAAATATGTATAGACCGAATAGAGTTATACCTGATCTACAATGAAACCGTCCTTGATTTTATGCTTGAGAGAGATCTCCTCTTGGAGTGAGATGTCTAGTAGCTCCATTGTCTGTAAGCTCATACGAAGCATGGGGCGAGCAATACGACTGTGATAAGTTGGATTTAACCAATCAACTCTAAAAGTTGAATTACAAAACATTTTGATGTCAAGCAAAAGATACATTGACTTAAAGGATATATTAGTTTAGTCCTCAAATTCTAGTAGTATTTATAGTGGTACTATTCATATTAATTTAAGTACACATTCTAGTACGGTATTGTACTATGGGGTCGCAAAGTTCTGCATGATAATATTTCCTTGTGTTATAGCAAAGCTGCAAGTCAGTTTTCCTATCTACCTAGAAGCGTTATTGTCACCCCACCTATACCACCTTCGATAATTTGCGGGTTCCACTCTTTAGATTCATTAAATATAATGGCATATGTTTCAAAATGGAGTAAGTTGCTCAGTTTAGTGAATAAACTAGTATTAAGTGGAAACTTCCGTAAACATAGAATACAATGCGACAACTTGTACAAATACGTGATGTTTGGTGTAATTACTCCTAGTTCCTAAATACAACAAAGCTGGACAATTCAAAGTGTATCTAAAATGTCGAAACCAATTTACCTTAGATGCTATAAGACATTAATGCAACAATGGAAAAAGGTTAACAAGCCTGAACTTAATCGATGTTTCAATGCATGTGAGGAACAAAGAGATGGTAACAATGAAAAAAGTTAACAAACCCGAACTTAGTCCACATTTCAATGCGTGTCAGGATCGTAGAGATGGTAAGAACAGCCGAATATGAGCTAGCATGAAATGCCATCCCTGTGACACTGCCATTGTGATCAATCACAGGCCCTCTACGCCACCCTGCATCAATGAAATACCGTGAGTTAAATTAGTAATGACGCACGAATACATCAGTAGAACATAATAATATAATTATTACCTCAAGGACTTCACAGCTGAGAAAGATGTAGTGGTTGCGCACTAAATAATTTGATTGTTCCGACCACAAGATTGACCCATGCCTAGCCATTAAGGACGATTCTTCGTCCCTAGCCAACACAAATACTTCCTAACCATAGTTTGGGCTAGATCCAAAAGAATAGAGCTGCAATGGTGAGTCTGCCAAGATCTCCAATAAAGCAATATCGTAGTGATCATTGAAGAACAAAAGCCATCCCTCTGAAATGGTCTTGTCTGGCAAGCAAACGGATAGCTAAAATGATGAGATAAAATTAGTTTTAGTTAAATTGTGCCTGCATGCGTGCGTAGAGAGAGAGAGAGCCTCTTTTCTACTCCCGGGTGTAATTACACCTTATGTCATATCTCACAAACGTAGGGAGTATCTCGTATAACGGAGGGTATGTATGTATAGTATACGAGTATTTAAGACCATCTTGGTGGTATGAACAATTTTTCAGAGGTAGTATGTATATTTTCTCGACATACTCCTTTTTATGTGCGTATATAAAGATATTTACAAAATACGCTAAAAATTATGGACTCGCTTGAAATTTTTTTCGTGCAGTTCACATTGGAGTATCTTATAATTAGTATACGAGTATACCTAAAGTGATAAAGAAGTATTTCAAGTTTGTTTAAGTGGTACATTACAGGTTGGTGTAATAACACCCGAGAGTAAAACGTGTTTTTCCTCTCTCTCTCTCTCTCTTTATATATATATATATATATATATATATATATACGTACATACATATATATTGTATAAATAACAGGGGCACCATGGTGCCCAGCCTCTATGATTAAGACTTTCCATTCAAGATGACTTCCTTTCTAAATCGATGCCTTTTTGAATTAATGAATGTTAACAAGTTTGCCAGATTATTGCACTTGCACGTATCTAAAAGCAATCCAAAGGCAGGAAGGCTTGGTACCCCATTTCAGCGTCCTATATATATACACACAAAGCCTCCCTGCCTTTGGATTGCTTTTAGATGCGTGCTAGTGCAATGGTATATAATATATTAGGCATGCTAAATCAATCATGGATAGAAAGTCTTAATCATGAATGGAAAGTCTCAATCACACTAGCACACATCTAAAATCATTCCAATGGTAGGGAGACTTGGTGCCCTGTTATTTATACTATATATATATATATATATATATATATATATATATATATATATATATATATATATATATATATATATATATATATATATATATATATATATATAGGAAAATACTTTTTTACTCCCGGGTGTAATTACACCCACCTCTAATATACCACCTAAACAAACTTGAAATACTCCTTTATCATTTTAGATATACTCGTATACTAATTATAAGATATTCTAATGTGAACCACACAAAAAAAATTGCAAGGGAGTCCATAGTTTTTAGCGTATTTTGTAAATACCTTTATATACGTACATAAAAAGGAGTATGTTGAAAAAAAATGTACATACCACCTCTAAAAAATTGTTCATACCACCTATATGATCTTAAATACTCGTATACTACACGTACATACCCCTCGTTACGCGAGATACTCCCTACGTTGCGAGATACGATATAGGGTGTAATTACACCCGGGTGTAGAAAAGAGGCTTCCTATATATAATATATATATATATATATATATATATGGACTATTATTCAGGAAAGTGCCCCCTTGAATTCTGAACATATCTAAATCATCTCATTCTAATGTCACGAATACACCTTTCAAAGCTAGATGTTGGCTAGGACTTGGTAAATAAATCTACAAGATCTTCATAAAACTTAGTGTGCATTAACTTCACTTCATCCTACTTTTGGAGTTCATGACCAAACAAAAACCTAGGAGCAATATGCTTTGTGAGACTATTCTTTTAACCAATTTGCATTTGTGCAACACAAGCAACATTATCTTCGTAAGTAATAGTGAGGGTTTGGACTATGTTCATACCACATGACTGTTGTATGTAACTAATCGTCCATCTGAGCCAAACACATTCATGTGAGACTTCATATAGTGTAATTATCTTTGAGTGATTTGTAGATGTTGCTACAATGCTTTGCTTTGCTGACCGCTAGGAAATGGCTGTACCAGCATAGAGAAACATGAATCTTGTCTAGGTTATTGCTTTATAGGGATCAGATATATATCCCACCATGGTAAGTCTTGGTTCTTCTAGTAAAATAATCCAAGATTTTGAGTTCCTTGGAGATATCGGAGTATTACCTTAATGGCAGCCCAATGCCTTCTGGTTGGTGCTACACTAAACCTTGCTAACATGTTAACTACAAATGTGATATCAGGATTGGTGTAATTTGTAAGATACATCAATGCTCCTATGATACTTAAGTATGGAACTTTTGGTGCTAACAATTCCTCCTTTTCCTCCCTTGGTTTGAATGAGTCTTTCTATGCTTGGAGAGATCTAGCTTTCATAGGGGTTCACAATGGATATGATTTATCTATGTTGAATTTTTCTAATACCTTCTGGTATAAGCAGACTAGTGTACTAATATTCCTCTAGGGAAATATTCTAGCTACAAGCCTAAGCAATATTTACCCAAATCTTTCATTTCAAACTCCATAAATCCTCATAATGAGGCAAGCTCTAGTTTCTCTAGACAATAATGATGCATGGTTCATGATGAACTCCTCATCAGGTGCTGGAGGTTCCATTAATTCAAATAGGTCAGTTAGACCATCTGGGGGTGATTTAGAACCTCACTCGCATGGTGTCTCTTGCGGAACTCTTTCAAGAAAATATGGACTTCCAGATAGGCATCTTGTTTCAATAACTCATCCAACCCTCCAGGCCCACATATCTTGACATCCTTCAGGCTGAACACTCCCATGTTTGTTTGATGAGTTTTTGTGCAAAATGGCTGGCTACGACCACACTGCATCAACCAGGCTGATATGACCACGTTTCTCGGATGCGGATGCGGATACGAATACGGATACCTCGGATACGAATACAAATACGAATAATATCGAATACAGATACAGAGCGAATACGAATCGAAACAAATGCAATCACGAATATTTATCAGAACATGAAAAACCCCTTAAACTATACATCCAAAATCAATGAAAACACATAACTAGTTTATCTTGTCAAAACATTCATGAAATCTAAACAAGCATAAATATTTTTATCCATAATAGTCATACCGTTGTACAGATTTTAAATCTTCAAGTGGCAGTTAATTTTTTCTAAAGTCCTAAATAATTCTTAATGGATTTATACCATTTACATGTGACTAATAAATTAATTAAGTATTTAAATTTGCATCAAAATGATTTAAACGGGAGTACATCAATTTAGTCGGTACAAATTTTAATCCACAGACAATATTAAATTTATTTTTTAATAAACATAAATATTTGCTAGTGGTGTTTATAATTTAATATGACTAAGGAACCTAATGCCTAATGGTAATGGAGGCTTATGGCTTGGTTGGGCTGGTGGCAGGGGAGATGAGAGAGGCTAACTTGGGCTGGACAATGTTGGGCTGAAATCCCAGATATCCGTTTTCATATTATCCGGATAATCAGTATTCGTATCCGTATTCACCGGATATCAAGCCTACTGTATTCGTATCTGTATCTGACAAAAAAATCCGTATTCGTGTCTGATCCAAGAATTATCCGAAGAAAATCCGATCTGACACAATCCGTATCCGTTTTCATCCAGATCGGTTGAAAAATATCCAATCCATTTTCACCCCTACCCAGGAGGCAGTCTAGTTCAAGATGGTTCTATCCAAGAAGGCTCAAAAGCGAGCCGTTGCCAAGGCGAAGAAGGAGCATCGTGCTCTTATGCTCGAAGCATGTGATTTACTAAAAGAATCGGTTATCACAGAGATCAAAGGAGATGTAAATGGTGCTCAGCGATTGCATGCCAGAGCTTCCAATAGGCGAGCACATGTTGTAGCCCTACGATCACCTACTGCGGCTATTGACCTAAAGTTGGTTAAGTCGACGATGCAACGCATTGAAGTCGAACTGCTGCAGTCTTTGGAGGCAGTCTCGCAAAATCTTCGGATACTCATGGCCAATGCTCGTTGAGCATATAGCCCTCATCCCCTTCATAACTACAGGAGGAAGTATCAGAAGATGTAATGACTGCAATAGTCGATTAGCTCCCGTATTGCACAGAGCACCGTTCCTGATGAAGATTGGTGTCTTAGCATGAGAGACCTCACAGATAAGGTGTTCACTTATCGAAGCACTTTAACTCCACCATACAACTTGTTCCTTGACGATTGGTTTAGCACCCTACCAGCATCTTTCCACAAAGGGAGACCCATCATTTTCCCGCACCAACAACAGGTTTGCCATACTTGCAAGCGAGGCTCCGACACTCCATGATGAAGACTTGTGGCAAGAACTTCGACAACTCCAAGATCAAATGAGCTAACTTTGAAAATGGCTCCAAGATTGTGATCTGCCAGTTGGGTCATCAGCGACATGAGCCCATGAAGGATCGAGGTATTCGCTAGCAAGGCGCCGTCTGCAACATAAATGTCAAACTTGGGCACCTCGGCATAGGTCCCTATCCACTCACATCGCCCGTCCAAGAGAAACCACTATGCCATCTCGTTGGAATCGATGGTCGAGACATCAAGACCAAGCAACACCCACTCATGCCAATCAACAACGACGAGCTCGAAATACTCCTTAAGAACAAGCTCCCCAAGGCATGAAGCTCGTACACAAGCATCACCCCAGTAGAGAGAAGTTGTGGCATCTCATATTGCCTGATGATTTGTGCATTCACCCCCATGTAGCGCCACCCCTACCACCAAGGACTTATGTGCAAACGATGCATGGTTTTCCTGAGTGTTGGAGCAGAGTGATGGTAATCCTTGAGTACTTGTTGTTCACAGCATATGCAGGTGAGCGTGGAGACGATAATGGTCGGTGACGAGGAGGACTGGGACTAGGAGGAGGTAATCTGAGGTACAAGTAGTCGAAATGTCATGCGAGGTGGTCGGGCTCTTGCTGGAGCACGTGGAGATCAAATGTGAATGATGCGTAGAGGCGTGGAGATGATTACAGTCAGTGATGAGGAGGATCGGGACTAGGAGAGGGTAATCTGAGGTCCAGATGGTCGAGATGTCACGCGAGGTGATTGAGCTCACGCTAGAGCACATGACGATACATGGAGAAGCTACAGAAAGTGCAGTCTAGGAGGCTTCGACACGAGCAATGATGGTGCGTAATGAAGATACATGAGGTGTTGTCCTAGAAGCTTCGTCACGTGTTGGGTTAGGAGTTGTGGATGAAGTCCATAACTGAGAAGATTGAGAGTGCTACGGATAGAGTCCGTAATGTGGAAGAGATAGAGAATTGAATAAAACCCGTGTTAGGAAGGATTTCGGGTCCTTTGATTTGAGGAAGACATAGAGTTGTTTGTTCGCGTTTGATGCGGACACGGTTTGGACGTTAGCCTATAAAAGCAGTGAAAGACTTAGGGCTAATGTGCGGGTTTTTAGAGGGCTTTCATTGAGAGAGCTTTTAGAGTGCTGTGAGGGCACATTGTAACCACATCCATGATACAGAAATAATATATCAGATCTATTCTAAGAAACGTTTGCTAGCATCGACGACGTGTTTTCTGAGTATCGTTTTTCTTCTGTCTCTGGCGTGTACTCGTTCGAGCGATCAAAGTGTTCGAATGGTTGAAGTCTTTGAGCGGAGGCAGATTACGACTACATGTGTCGGCGGTCGTAGAAAGCGATTGGACGATCGAAGTGTTCATTAAGCACGTGCGAGCGAACCAACGTCTTGTGGTCGAATTCTACCTCTGTAAGTTGGATTATTTTTCTATTGGTTTGAGATTTGTTTTTAGGTGTCAATAAGCGGTGACAATCATGCACCCTCCTCTGATTGCTGTATACGATCCTACAGGAGGGAATAGCATATGATCAACACATGCATCACCGTTGTTTCACTTATCACACTTAAATATGTTCCTTATATATTAGAAAAATCATTTATGTAACTATGAGAGTTAGTTAATGGGTCTTTCTAGTACATAATAATATTAGAATGAAGTTCTAACGATTAAAGTGCCGTTGGTTAAACTTGATATACGGTTAATGTCAATCCATGTTTTTAATTAACTGTCATGCTTGTGTTTAAATAAATGTCTTGTGGAAAAGTGGTTAAAATATCGTTATTCATAGTTTGTTAAAAATGGTTTAAATTAGTAAGGAAAAAAGATAGTGGTAACATTCTGGGCTCTTTGTTAAGCGTATTCTATAAAAACCAAACCTCCGTTACGCTAATAAAACGTTAATGACATATTAAGCACATTGCTTGCTGACGAATGAAATATACGTCTTCTTGAAGATCTTTACCAGATCTACACTAATTCTAACTGTGAAATCTCCTATATCGCAATAAGATCACCTTGAAAAATTAGTTTAAACTATCTTTTTTTGTCTCTTTCTTTCTTCTCCCAATGGACCTCGCCCAGTCTTCGCATGTCGCGCTCGGCGCGCCTACCGCTATCACCCGTTTCTGTCGAGCTCTAGTTGTCGCCCACCGAGCTTGCGGACGGACTAAATTTGCAAAAAGGATGTTGGCGTCAAATTTGAAAAACAATTACGCTACAGTGCGAAATGTGTAAACATTTCAGCTCTTCCATTATGTAGTTGTATGGACATGTTGGGCAGAAATAAGACAAAATGCAGCCTAAAATTCGCGAAAATGAGTGCTTGAAAAAAATGCTTGATTAATTTCTCAGGATCACGTTCCGCCGCGTGAACTTCACAGACCCAGACGTCACGGAATGGGCGAGCGAGCGTATTATATAATCGAAAGATTAGTATGCTCGTAAGAGATTAAGCGCCTAGCAAGTTCCCGCTTACGCAGGGCAGGAGTTTCGCTTGCTCAGCTCGGCAGGCATGCCTGCTCCTCGGCTCGAGTCCTAGGGTGTGCTCCTTTTGACTTTAGCTTTTAGCTTTCGGTTTATTTTTTACTATTTATAAATTTCATCTTTTTCTAAACTTTTAGGTTTTTGTTGAGCTTTTTTGCCGGTTCTTTTTTTACCCGTATTTGTTTGTATTATATGTAATATGCTAACATATTTTTTATAATTTTTATTTTTTTAAATTTAATTATGCTAAATAAGCCTTTGTCAGTTACAGTATTTTTTCAGCCAATTATAGTGCTTTTCAGTAATAAACCAAAAAAACCCAAATGAGCACCACCTATGTACTTGGATTTATAGCAGCATCGCAATAAAAAACAATACCTGAGTACCGACGTGTCGAGCTGCTATTGACGTCCCGTTCGTCCGCTAGCTCCTAGCTAGCCTACTCCAGCCTCGTTCAAGAAAAATATAATTGTCTCCATTTACACATTCCTTCAGTTTCAAATAAATTACTGAACGGTCATTGACATCTATACTACAGTAAATTCTTCCAACACCCTAACATAATTTGTGACTCAAATGGAATAATAAGATAGGTAAGTTCTTTTAGGTTTATAACTTATGGTTTAAATATTTGAATTCTAGATGTTCGTAAGAGTTAATATATAGGAAAATAGTCACATACGATTTTAGCTGGTACAGTTAAACTTAGTACACATTTTATTGTAATCTTCCTGTTGACCCTGCCTTGAAAAACGCATTGTTTAAAAACTAGTTATTGTAGTCCGTACAAGTATAAGCCGGCTAAAAGTGGAAAAGAACCCATCCATAAATATTCAACTCTGTAATCAAAAGAAAAACTTTGGGCAAAAATTGATATACGCCACTTCAAAACATGCCAATTAGGAGAATGCCACCCAATTTTATGAAATTTGATATGTGCCACTCTTGTTCCTAGTTTATTTTGAGGTGGGTGGGGGTGTAGAGCACATCACACCTCCACCAACTAGGTTTTTGGTTATAGAAATTTCGACTAGTCGAATTTTAAGCCATTGAATATTAAGTCAACGAGTACTCTTACCAATCTACAACACTACTTCATTCCCTCTCAGGCTCCCACTAGGTCACCGAAACAACGACACTCTTGAACCCTATCATCGTCGCCTCCTCTAGCACCACCACCCTGCTACCGACTCCAGTGAGGCCTCTCCACACCGCCTCCTCCTCCCTACGCACTATCGCCTCACCATCATCCTTATGCACGTCCTCTTCTTTGTTGTCACACCAAGCAATAGTAGGTCGCACCTCCGATCCTTGTTGTCACCCCAAGCAACAGTAGGTTGCGTCTTTGACGCATCCCCTTAATATAAGGAAAGGAAGGGGACCATATGCCGGAGTTGTCGCTCATCGGAGAGGTCATGTGTTGAGGGGTATTTGTTGGGGGCGAGGGCATGAGCCAACTTCGCTAGTGGACATGGTGGTGCTCGCCTTCGTCGGAGCTAAAGGGGGGAGGAGCGTAGTCCCCACTAATCTAGGAGCATATTCAAAGCTATGGTATTCGACTCATAGTGTTAGGAGACTGGAAGATAATGGCTTAGTTCAAAAGTGTTGTAGTTTTGACAGAAATGATACTGTAGCGGCTGTTACCTTTTTCTGAGCTATTCAATTAAAAGAAAATGAATAAAAAATAAAAAAAACACCGGCTTATCTCCATGGATAATGCAAAAAAAGAGAAAGTTAAAAAGTTAACACATTCCAAACAATTGTTGGTTTCTGAAGCCAACACGTTCTAAATAACTTTTGGCTTCTAAAACCAGAAGCCTTTGCAATGCGGCCAATAGTCCAAGATGAAAGCACTTAGTGATGCATTCCTATCTTGTTAAGCAAGGATTTCCACGTGTGACAGCATGAGCCTAATACCATATATCAGGGGCGGACCTAACGTGGAGCATGGGGGTTCAGTTGAACCCCCAAAAATATGGAAAAATAAACTGCTACTGGTAATCCACAACGCAGCAAGCAAATCCACCACAAACTCCATGGACTGGACTATCCATCCTAGAAAGGAAGATTTGGATGAGATTGCTCACGGAAAAGAAAAGATCCTCAGGACAAAGCTCACTCTTAGAACAATCCAAGCAAGCTAGGGCTTCCTTACCAGCGAAAGAAGAGATCAATCTGGCAGAGCGAAGGACGACGACGATGCCTAGGAGAGAAGAATTCCTTTGCTTCGAGGGTTAAATGAAGTTGGCATAGAATTTGAGACAAACGGCGAAGCAATAGTCGTCGTCGCTGTCACGACGAGATATGGAGAAGAGTTCAAGGAAGAGGATGGGCTGGAACTAGAGACGAGGTTTGGGATTGGGCTGTGAGGATTGCGGATTTGGGGAGGAGGGAGGAGGATAGAAATCTTGACGATGGTCTGTCTCTTGTGCTGAACATTGGGGATCCATTCTAGGGTTCGTGTGGAAGAAAAACAGAGACTCATTGAATGCCCACATGTCATGCATGTTACTTGGCGCTGCATCGCTCGGCTACCGAGTTTGCCAGTTTCGCCTCGGTGCATGCATGCGTGGACCAGCTGCTAACTGTTGACGCAAAGGAGCAGTGAGCAGGCCGGGGAAAATCAGTGTCAATCAAGAGAAGAAGAGGAGTAGCAATGGGACAAGAGCCGGGGAAAAAGGCAGGACGAGATCGTGGCTTTCTCGCTCCTCGCTTGGGTAACGATTTGATTTTCTCTATATTTGTTAATTTAATTAGAGATTAGAGTTGACCTTAGAGAGAAAGTGAAAAGTATTCGTTAGGAAAAAGACTAGTATATCGGCTAATCTGTTATATTGTTCTCCTGTAATTTTGGGTATTGGATGAGAGTAATTTAAAAATGTCATCTACTAGATAATTATAGAGAAATTGGATAGTTTTCTGTACAATATTTATTTATGTTGATCAGATAAATAGATTTTAAGCTATGAATTTTGTAATCCTGCTATCTGGTAAATTTATCATCTTCTAGTACCATATATTAATCTATAGATTAAAATTACTGGATGTAATATTGGATGATTTATCTACATGAAAGATGTAGATAATTAAGGGTTCTAGAGATATCTAGATATTTTAGAAATATGATCTTAAATCTAGATAGTTTCCTAGAAATATCTAGATATTTTAGATACTTTATTCGAAGGAATTTGATGGTGCCAATTGTCATAAATCTAGTGGTCGCAAGAATTTATATAATCCTTTCAATCCAAGATATACATCATTTGGGAGAGTTGGCTTTGGTTTATAAATATTTATATTTTATTTTTGGAAGCAATATGTTCATCAAAGTGCCCATGTTAATTGTTATTTTTAGAGATAGGTAAATCATAAATAGAGAACATATGTCAAAAACAAAAATATGTACTACTTCTTTTCTATGTGTGTGTGTGTGAAAAAAACACCATTTAATATGCTAACATAGAAAACAAGAAAAGAGAAGTGGGTTAAAGTCAATATCTATTTAAAAACAAAGTGCACACTTGTGTTGTCAACTAAAGTTATAATAGTTTTACTCTAAAAAGTTGTAATTGTGCTACCACCAAATAAAGTGTTAGTATTAGTTTATTATTTCAAATTTTTTAGTGTTATTAACTTTCAATAGACTTAGAAATGTGACTTTTATCTTCAGTTTTTATAAACCAATATAAGTATATATTAAAAAATGTAACACAATGTAATTAGCGGACACCCATTCATAAAATCCTAAATCCGCCATTGCCATATATACATCCTTGAATAACGTGCGGGTATACCATACATATATCCAAATCCCCACAACCTATACCCTCTTGAAGCCCTCATACGTGAACAATGAAGGCCCAAATTTTAGGGTGTGGCTCGCTCCAAGAACTGTGACCGGCTGGTGAGGGACCCACGCGTCTTGGAAAATAAATTGCGTACATATAATATATATGTACTCAAAGCTCTACTCTTCTTCACTAAGAGGTGTTGCGCCGACCCAAGACCGAGCAAGCCGCTCCTTCCTCATCGTCTTCCTACAGATCAGCGGTGCTGCCCGTGGAAAGCATCGGGCCAACTATCGGTAAGTTCTTCGGCAACTAAGTTCTACTGGGCTAAGTTGAGCTAGTTTGCTAACTATAGATGTTTAGCATGGTTAGGTTTAGATCTAGTTATTTGCTCGAAGTTTTAAATATACTTAAGCAGCTCTCTATCTATAATCTTGTTAAAGTTCTAGTGTGCTAAGTTGAGCTAGTTAGCTAACTATAGATGTTTAGCATATTTAGATTTAGTTATTTGCTCAAAGTTTTAGATCTACTTAAGTAGCTAACACCCTATCTATAATCTTGTTAAATTTGTGCACACACATTTTAAGCAACTCAAAAAATTGGAGGGAATTAATCTTTTGTCTTTCTTCCGCGCGCCCCCCAGATGGCTCGAGCACCTCATCTGCTTTTCCAACAAGGATGAAAACTGGATGACTACCCAAGTAGTACATTTTGTGTTCATGGTGCAAGTGAATATCCGCCATTTAGTAGACAAGTAGAACAACCGAAGGTCCAAAGCGGCGTACATCGAACTCACAGGAAGAGTGGAGCCACGCTGCAAATGAGGAAAGAAAACAGTATCTGACGAGGACACAACTTCTAACGGTATTGGAGAGAGATATGCTACTGGGTTTGCAGTTGCAAGGAGTGGAAATGCTCTAAGGATCCTAACTTGTGCTCATACAATCCATGATGTTTACAAGGCAGGTTTGCATCAACTGACCACCACAAAAGTAGAAGATGCATTCAGATTTGATGTTATTTGCATTCATGAAGAGACGGAGGTTCTGACAAGACCTAACAATGAGATCATTTCCAAACATCTGCGACAGTGTACGTCGGCGATGGTTTCTACCGCGGATACCGAGCGAGATCTACTTGTGCTTGAAGTAGATGTTCGAGATATCTATCATCATGTCGAGGTTATTGACGGTGAAGAGATCAAGATTATGTGTGATGAAGCTCACCCTCTAATTAGTATGGCTGTCTTACCTCCACGAATCAGGGAACGAGTTATGTTGCAAGGGTGGCCTCCTCTCCGTGCGAGTTCTACAGGAGCGGGAGAGGTGTCCTACCTTGACAGGACGTACGATGTTGTTTTTGATTCTAATATAAAAGGATACACAATGAAACTTTTGGAAATTTCTAGATTAAATTGCTCGGATGGATTTTCCGGAGGTCCAATCTTAAATGTGGCGCTTTAGTGTGTTGGAGTTTACCACAGTGTTATGCTGCAATATGGATATGCCGTGTGTCTGGACGATGTTAAAGATTTCTTAGCAACAAACAACGTGGTAAGTTGAAATGGGTTACAAACATCCATGTTAATTCATGTTCTTAGACTATCCATGAGCTTGTGGCCTTTACTTAATTACATTCGGGTTTTTTTTCAGCTGACGATGGGTATGATAGCGATGGAGAGCAGGTGTGTTAATTCTATACGAATTAATTTTGTACCTGTTGTTATTACTAGAGCTATTGGTACAATAAGATGTGAATACATAGCATGGGATGCTAAGATTATACTTTCTGGAGATGCACATACTGCCAATTGGATTAATTAACTAGGTACTTCACATGTTGTGTGGAGTTTTCATGTAGCATTTGTTTCCGAGCAAGAAAATCAAGATGATGGTGCTGCTGCTGATGATTGCTGATGATGATGAGTAGGCGAGATAGGAAGCTACTGCCCAACGTGGAGGCATCTTGTATGGTGTTTGATGCTAGATTGTCACATGGGTGCTTGCTAGTATTATCTTCTATATTTAGTTTATTCCTGTTGTGTTTCCTGAACTGTTGAGTGGAAGCACCAAAAAACTATGTGCCTTTTTGCAAGCTAGTATCAGGCTGGCTGCTGCTAGAACTTCACATGTTCTCAACTGAGCAAAGAATAGTCTTAATCTGGGACAATATTCGGTCTAGAAGTAGATTTGAGACTCATACATGTGAATTTGGTCACAGCCAATTATGTGAATTTGTTTGGATAGGAGACTCATATATGTGAATTTGGTTACAGCCAATTATGTGAATTTGTTTGAATACCTCATGACTTAATCCAGCTTTACCTCAATTTTTGCTTGTGCTGCTGCTACTTGCTATGTCACAGTAATGACCTCCTTGATGATGGTCTCATACTGTTGGTACAGAAGCTTGAAAAATAAACTTGCTGATCCGATAGCGTTGCTGCAGCAGCTAGCAAAATGGCAGCAAAAATTGGCACACATAATGCACCTGATAGTCAAGTACTGTCCATGTATAAGTTTCCATCATCTATCCAAACTGATGATTGTATTTGTTTGTTCACAAACCTGACGCTGTTCATGAAGTTTGGTTTCTACCCAAAATGATGTATCTATATATTTTCATGAACCTGATAATGTTCATGAAGGTTGGTTATGAACCTGATACTGTTCATGTAAATTACAAGCACTTCACATTATTGCAGCATGCCAGGTTATGTGAAATGGAAATACTCTGAGGTTCAATTCTTCCATTCATACAACAGTCTCATATCAAATTGACATAATTTTCTGGTGCCCCCGTTGTTCCATTGACACAAAACAACAAATTCAATTGACAAATTCATAGAATTTAGAAGAAAACCAATTCACAAAGGTCGTACAACACAAAGCTCAAGGTTCCAATCGTACAGCAAACTTCTTTTTGACGAAAAGGCACCAGCATGCCTAATCAACTAAATAAGAGGGAATGTACATTAAAAACAAAATCAAGCTCTAAAGAAAAAAACTAAGAGAAAGGAAACTAGAAAATTACAAACTCATTGCTAGGATGTTCAGTGCTCTCGTGTAGTCATGGATTTAGCTCACAGTTCGCTTTCAACAAGAACAGTAGATGACATTGACAAAAATAATCAGCTCCAAACTCCCTATAACACGATGCAGAATGGATTAATGTCTAAAAGGAGGGCAAATCACAGTAAATTATAGGAAACAGTATAAAGGGAAAAATATATACATAATTATTGACATGACAACGTATTATAAGAGACGGTAGTGTATTCATGTATTTCTCAAAAAAACAACTGAGGTTCATATACGAATGAACACACCGTAGAGTGGAAGGTGTGCCAAACTATTATGTAAGCATCATAGGGGGTGACAGAAAAAGGAAATGAAATTACAACGGCACAGGCACAGCCGAGAAGTGATAACACGCGCAGCTAATAGTAACACTAAAAGGCGATGGAACGTTCATCGCCAGGAGAGCAGTGTCTTGGCACTTCTTCATGAAAGCGGTAAGGTGATATATCATATCATCTAGTGAAGAACAAAAGGTCTGACGTAGAACAGATAAGCATGAGTAGGGATGCATAACCACACCTGCGTAAAAAGTGTTAAAAGGTAATCATTATTAGTTATAGTAAATCACATAGCACCGTGTTCAGGAAATCTATCTGGAAATCGGCATCTAGTAATCATTATTAGTTTCTGTCCAGGCTTCTTAAGAGCCAAATCTTTTTACCAGAGGTATGGGATAGTATGGACTGGTCAGATGTCAATGTAAGCCTGCATGATAGGCGAAGGAACGCTGTGAGTGTCAAGCTGTGGCATGGGCAGAAACACAATAGCATGGGATAGCATTGAGAGGGTAAAAATTCATATATCAAACCTCTTGGTTCCAATGGACTGTGAAGCTGAGCAGATACTGTGCCTGTCTTTGCAGTGAGAGAAACGGCAGGCCGGCAGCTAGCTGCTGTCTGAACAATCTGCAGAACAAATATAGGGGAGAACATAAGATAGCAGAAAAAGGTATAGGTGAAAAATAAATAGAAGAACATGGATAAACTTATCTCACAGTTTTTGAGGTGGAATGGTCAGTGATGCTCTGTTTATCGGTAGCTCTAGAGCTAGGAAGTTGGCTGTCTTTCTTAGGGACTTGT
This sequence comes from Dendrocalamus sinicus, assembly GCA_036346575.1. Classification (NCBI taxonomy): domain Eukaryota; kingdom Viridiplantae; phylum Streptophyta; class Magnoliopsida; order Poales; family Poaceae; genus Dendrocalamus; species Dendrocalamus sinicus. The sequence continues at coordinate 2,981,766 of CM070653.1, read as the reverse complement.
TCAGGAAATAAGTTTTTGTGTGTACCTACTGATGAAGAGGCATGTTTGATGCTGGAAATCAAAAGCTCAAGCCATGAGCCATAGCAGGAAAAAAAAAGGGAGAAACGCCGAAGCCTAAGGCTATGCAAGAAGATGAAGGAAAATTTGGCCTAAAATGAATGTGAGTTTCATACCTGGATGAAACTGCACAGACTGCTTTGTTGCTGAGAGAGGGGTGGTCTCGGGATCCTGATCACTCTCAACTGGTGTTAGAAAAAGCGACAATGTGAGTGGACGCAAATAACAGGGAGACTAATAACAGATTAACAGCAGGAAGGAATAGTGATATAAGGATGCAGTGGCAAGGATAGGTAGTAATGTATTTGGCATGAACCAAGCATGCACAGAACAGGCGGCATTGACAGTATGCTATATAGAACAAAAGCTATAGGAATCATACAGACGAAAGTAAGTAGCAATTCTTACAACATAAAGCGGTAATAGCAGTGGAAACGACATACACCAAATATACTGGACCAATACGAAACATAGCTTGTTTAGTTCTAAATTTGGGAAGGCGACAGGCTGCACACTGGATACACTATACTTGCACGAAATGGAAAGCTGATTAATATGCATAGTCTGTGGTGGCTAACGTCAATTGTGCGTATTATGTGCAGAATGTGGACCACTGTCGACGCCTGGCTGCTCTTCGCGGAACTAATTTGTGCCTTTCGTTGCTTCATGTGTTGATTGATGTATACTAAAATGATATCCTATCTTAATATTCAAAAAAGCAATTTTATGGACTGCTGTGAAAACAAATAAACACTACTTCCAACATTTGCTTAAATAAATAACTTGATCCATGTGTAATTATCAAGTAGCTCGCAAATGTTATTTGAGTATGTTACAACATAAAACACAGTACCTCCACAAAAATATTCTACCCAAATATTCCTATCCCATTGCTACAGCTGCAAAAGAGAACCACCACTGATCAAACAATATTTTAGCCAAATACGAGCTTCCACCAACACACAGCATTACCACTTCGAGAGGAAAAGAATTAGCCAGAGTTTCAGACTGCGTGGAACGATGGAAAAAGATGTATGGTAAACAATTTTCACCGTAACACAAAAGCAAGAGCCAACCTCACCTTTGAGAAACCAGCAGTCCAGCACCTGATGCATTCATGTTTAACCCTGGTTCTCATCTGAAACTAAGCAAGCAAATCAATGTAAGAAGTTTAGTTATATAAAAACTTCACACAACGACAAAAATGATAACAAAGGAATCTAGCATATCTCTACATCATGATTGGAAGCAACTCAAAGCAAATGTGAAGATAAGTGCAACCGATTTAGTAAATTATGAACCTAAAAAGAAAAAAAATCATAACTGGGAAGACAATCGTCCAGCTAGTCCAGGACATCAAATGATGCGGCCCAAAACACCACTACCGCATCAATTGAATCAACTGAAGTGGTTTGTGTTATTTCTTGTGAACAGTCTGCTTTACACGAAGAAAGAGCTTCTGCTGTATGTGTGCTAAATACAAGGACAGCATATCACGTTGGTTTGAAGACCATATATGTGCGCATGAATGCAGCAGATCCAACTAAAAATAAAGAAGAAATCAATTTAGTTAACTAGTGGGATAGTGTTGTTTTGGTCCAATTTTTCACGGTGCGCTGGAACCACCAAGATAGATGGGTTCGGTAGCTAGGAACCGAAACCCGAAGATACTCTCCTCACCTGTGAGCATCTCAACCCATGATAAAGGATGGATGAATCTCGCGATTCAACGAACACGCACTAGCATCATAGCTAGAACCAGCGCACCAAGATAAATCTCTCATCGGTAATTCACAAGAATGCACACAACAACGTGGCCACCAACCATAGCGACCAACCATAGCGATTTTCTGGTTTATTCAACTCAAGCTAATATCAAAGATAATACGTCTCACCACCTGTTAGACCATGTGGATGGTTGTGATTAAAAGTGATGATGAATTGATGAATAATTGACATTTGGGATTTGTGTTTTGGAATTTGCGTTTGTATTTGTAACCGATCAATTTCGCGAGGCATCAGACGGCTGACAAGTTGTGACGAAATATCAGATGGCTTCTCTATGTCAAGGATGTTCCGATCAGTAAGTGGCATCGAACGGTTGACGAGTTGTGGTGGAATATTGGACGGCCGCTCTATGTCAAGGATGTTCGAACTAGTCCGATCGGCGCTACGACCACGGCCAGGAGGTTCGGACCAGTCCAATTGGCACTATGACCATGTCCAGCTTTGACTATGATAGTACGGCTATGATGCTTCGACAACGTCTAGTTTCCAAGAATGGCTGGCTTCTTGACCACGGCCGGTCAGGAGTCGTTTGCGACCACACATGGCTTTATGACCATGGCAATACGACCACGTTCGGCTTCAACTACGTACGACTTCAACCGCAGCAACTTGACTATGACCACGACAGATCGACCACTAAAGGTAATCGCAGCTATAATACTTTTACATGGCCGTAGCTTCAGTGCTTTTGATAGTCGTGGGCTTTACTGGTTGATAATCGGTGATTTTGCAGTCGATGGTCATAGTTTTTGTGAACTGCTTTTATAGTCGTATATTTTTTGTAGTCTTGTCGATAGTCGTGACCTTTTAGTCTACTGTCGTTGTCTTTGGTTGTCGAAGGTTTTATGATTAGTCGCTGTAGGCTTCTTGTTTAGTACACATATACTTCATTGTTGACGCGGTAGTTGGAGCGACTAGGTACTCGATGGTCGGTGAGCGATAGTTGTAATTGTTGCTGTTAGACCATGTGGCTAGGTCTAGGATATTTTGGTGATGAATAATTGATAATGGTTAATTTATGATGAATTTTTGATGATACTGCTTATCGATGTTATGTGAGGCGTGTGGTGTGCGTGGATTAATGTTGGTCAAGTTGGGACGAACTTGTGCTGAAAAAATTATTCTTTGGTTTTTGCATATGCAGGTTGAGCATGGAGGCGATCATGGTCAGTGACGAGGTGGACCGGGACTAGGATGGGGAGATCCGAGGTTCAGATGGTCAAGGAGGTCACGAGATGGTTGGGCTCATGCTTGGAGCGCATGGAGATCAGAGATGGATGATACGTGTTGAAGCTACGGAGGTACGGTCCGGAGGCTACGACACGTGGTGGATGATGCATGGAGAAGATATAGGAGGTGCGATCCTGGAGGCTTCAACATGTGACGCGTTAGGAAAGTGGAATTTTGGAATACCCGTGTTAGAAAGGGTTTTGGGTCCCTTATTTGTTGGAATTGGATTAGAATTTGTGGGCTTAGGATAAGCCCAGGTTTTGGGCCCTAGACTATAAATAAAGGTGGGGTTGGAGCTAACCCCGTGGCTTTTGGAGAGACTAATTTCGTGTTAGGGTTTAGGGGTGCCAGGAGGACACTTTGTAGCCATGATTCAGAAATAAAATTACAGATTGGTTTTAGAAAAAAATTGCGACGGCTCATCCTTCTTCGCGTCATCCTCGTCTTGTCGTCTCGGTCTCATGATCGTCATCTCTTACGCGGAAAGAATACATGTTCGCCAGCCGATTTGTGCGAACGGAAAAAAATCGCGTGTGCGGCGGCGCGTGTTGGAGCGGAAAAAAACGAGAAAAAACTTGCGGTGATGGATGGAGAAACCACTGTGCTGATGGATGGAGATGAACAGTTTCTGTGTTTTCTAATAAAAGTTCGTGAGTTTTTTTAATTCGCATATATTATCCTTTTTTCCTGGTTTTTTGATTCATATGGATTCTTCATGCATTGATCTCTATCTATATATTTTTTTTGCTTACATTCATGAATTAGTTTGAATTAAAAATCGATTGCTAGATTAAGAGAAAAACGCTGCTTCTGCTAATCAATCAAAATTTTTTGACGCTACAGTAACCACTACAGTACCTGCTACAGTAATCATTGCAGTAACCAAGAAAAAATGACCTGTTTTGTTTTCTATTTTTTATTTTGCATATTAATCGATTAGAAGACAGAAAATTTAAGAAAAAGCTTCCGCTAGGCGTTGCAATCATTCACCCCTCTCTGATTGCCATCGACGATCCTACAGTTGCGATTGCTTGTCGTAGGCTACTATGATCGCTACTCGGCAGTTGGTGCTCGGTGGAGTTTGCGGTCGGAAGTAATGGGATTCCCGAGTGTTTTGAGTGAGGCGATAGTGTTTCCTAAGTACTTGTGGTTTACGGGTACTTGTTGAGCTAGTGGTCGTGCTGAGTGGTTGGAAGAATGCTTTTTCAGAAAGCGATGGTTTTTAGTGGTCATAATCGGTACTCTGAGATTGTTTTATGGATTGTAATGAGGTGATTGGTCGTGTACGATCGGGTTGTTGCTCGTGGATGATTTTGTTCTTGTCTCTAGATGGACAAGGGTGTTATGAGTGGTTATACTGATGAAGGTTAAGTTGGGAAGAGCTTGTACCAGGAAAAATATTTTTTTGGTCTTTGCATGTGCAGGAGAGCATGGAGACGATCACGGTCGGTGACGAGGATGACCGGGACTAGGATAGGGAGATCTGAGGTCTAGACGGTTGAGGATATCATGCAAGGTGGTTGGGCTAACACTGGAGTACATAGAGATCAAGGATGGTGAAGCGAGACGGAGCTACGGGAGGGGATATCGTAGAGGCTTCGTCGTGTGTTGAGTCGTGAGTATTACAGATAGAGTCTGTGGGCTGGAAGAGGAAGAGTTTGAATAAAACCTGTGTCAGGAAAGGGTTTTAGGTCCCTTGATTTAAGGAAGAGATTAAATGTTGTGTTCGTGTTTGAATCAGACACGATTGGGACGTTAGTCTATAAAAGTAGGGAGAGGCTTAGGCTAACGTACTGGTCTTTAGGGCTTTTGTCGAGGAAGTTTTTAGGGGTGCCGTGATGGCACTTTGTAGCCAAATACTTGTTACAAAAATAATAGATCAGATCTATTCCTAAAGAAGTTGATCGGCAGTATGTTTTTCTGAGCATCATTGTTCTTGTGTCTTCGATGGCTTGCTAACAGACTTTGTTCGAGTGCGATACGAGTATGCAGTTGTCTTCGGCTTGTACTCATTCGAACGAAAGTGTTTGAGTGGTCGAAGGTTAAGTCTAACTCATCTAAATCATGCTCTAAATGTGATTTGTTTCAATCTGGCTTAACTCTTCTCAGGAGTCTATTCAACAAGTGCTTTATCATGAGATTATCTCTTACTCTAACTGTCCCAAGCTTAACACAAAAATAGAAGTTTTGACTAGACAACTCAAGGAGTTTGCTGAAAAGGAGAAATTGGCTCAGTCTAGTGCTTCTAAGAGTCCTACTGATGAATCTGTTAAATGCATAACCTATTCCACATTGGCTAAAAAATAATCATGTATCTTAAAGACACCTTAGAGAGATTTTTTTTGCTAAAAAGAATTTGAATATAATTCTAGATCAATCAAAAACAAGCATAAAGAAATATGATTTAGGATTTAATTTTGTTGAGCATGCCAAGAATAATACTCCTAAGGTTGTCAAGCTTTTGGAACCTGGAAAACTTGTAGTAGAGTCTGAACCAAAACAGATTATTTTTAAATCTGCTGGTATTGTAAAGAATTTCTCTACCAAAAAGAGTGTTGTAAAATCAATAGATACGACTTCTCAGCCAGTCAAGTTCAAGTGTACTCATTGTGGCAGAGATGGTCATCTGGTTCAATTTTGCTTTTGAAAAAAACAAGAAGGAGAAAAAAGACAAGTTAAGAAAGCGTTGTCGAGTGGAGTCCATGCAAGCTCTAAACCGTGGCGCTGCTCCCTCTAATCAGTTCTTTGCAGGCTTGGGAGTTTTTATAACTGGACCTAGTCGTAATGCTCAGTTGGTGGTCAAACTAGTCTTGCCAATGCATTCAGACTGCTCTATGCTCGGACGTCCCGTAGCCGAACATTCCCTGATCGGAACTTTGCTTCGACCAGTGCATTCTACTCAAAATCCTCAACACCAAAAACCAGTGCTTTCGAGTACGCGTGGTCAGATGAGGAAGGATTTTCATCTAGCTTTTTCAATGTGGTCAGATCGGCCTCAGGGGTCACAAGTGATCGTGCAGCAATCTGACCACCCCGTGTACAGACGTCCCGTGGTCGGATGTTCCATTGCCGAACCAAAGTTTCAACAAGATTTTACTGCTCGCTTAGACCGGTCGACAGTCAGATCAGCTTCGCTAAGGAGGTCATACCGCCAAGTGGTCGAGCCTGTGTCTAATTATCTGTCGGGTCAAAATTTAATAGAGACAAAATCTTCACTTAAATATTCATCGTTGCCTACTGCTGCTCCTGTTCGTCGAGTGTTATAATACTGGATTCCTAAAGAGTATTTGACTAACCCCAGTACTGTGAGACCGACACCTTCTGTGATCTAAGACCAGCGAACGCAGGGTGGAGAACATGCGCTTGATTAGGTTCCAGTCTTTTACATCATTACTTGATTGGAACACTTGATGGTTTTCCACGTTCTTTGTGCGCTTCCAAGAGATTTCATCTTCAGGTTAGACCATGTGGAGAAGGTAATGTTATTTTACGAGTGGTCTTTTTAAGTAGTCCTTCAGTTCCTTCTCGGATTGCTTATTTTCACTCTTAACTGCTTGATTCTTTTCTCTGTGCTCGGTTGAGGAGTGAATTTGTTCTGTTACATCTTTTTGGGGATTATTCTGAAAGGGAGCTTGTTGGTTGAAGTGGTGTCAGGAGCTTTGTTTATTATACCTATCATATAATTCAACAAGTCCAAGTCATTGCAATCAAATAAGTTGTGGAGCTCGCTTTATCATATTTACTCATATATTGTGTAGCTTTGATCATGACTAGTTTTAATTAATCTGCTATATTTGAACTAAAACATAACATGGTATAAGACTTTGACTAGACTAATTATTTATAGTACTTTGCGATGTTGTTCTAAAAGAATTAGATTAATTGTGAATCCTATTTTAGATCTTGGCTATGAGACTGGCATGTTTCATATTGCAATCTTTTTCTGTTCACTCAGGTTGGCATATTTTAAAAAATGAGATTCTTCTAGTGGTATCATTCAAATATTCAATAGTACTCGACACACAAGTACAGAACAACATAACAAGACTAGTTCTAACACAGCTACTCCACGTCGCTTGGGTACACCGCAATGGGCCGCGCCATGGCGGGCTCGGCCGCTCGGGTGGCACCGCGGGTCGCCGCCACCGTCGCTCGGCGAGACGGCTGGAGCTAGAGGAGCCAGCGCGAAGAGCTGCAGGAGGGCTAGTAGCAATGCAGGGGCGACGTTGTGCGCACGAGCCATGACCAGGGAGCACGGTCAGTTGCTGGTGAGTTCAGCATTGGTCAGTCAGGTGTGTATCTGTGTATTTGTGCCGCACATTTGCGTTTAGTTAGTGTTGCAACTTGAGAAGTTACGGATGATCTCATCCAAACCGACAGCAGTTCCTCTCTCTCTCTCTTACTGAACCAACGCCATGGCGTCTGTACAGAATGTATATATACATGTCAATGATCAATGAAAGTTCCACTGGTTCATTTTGCATTCACTGTTATTTCTGTTTCCATTTTACATTCAACACGTTATCAGCACTGAGTTCTGCCATTCACACGCTCTGCCATCCATCCGCGCACACACAAACAGCATACAACAGAGAACAAAACCAAGAACAGAAGGTATGGAGAACGATCAGATCAATCTCTGTGAGAAGCATCACAACGCCTTACTTGGTGTTCTTGCTTCAATTGATTCTTTGTGTGATTACCTGCAACTTATTTTTGCCCCTTGCCATCAAGACCCACCACACACACCGGCAACCAATACCTTCATTGCGACTGGTCACGGATCTTCGCCGGCTCGTCGTCGTCCATGGGAGGCGCACGGCGTCTTCCCACCGGCGAGGACTTCGCGCTATGGCCCTTACCGGCGCCCGGCGCACGCCTCCGAGGCGGCAAACCGCCGCCCTGGACTCCGCATCCGTACGGCCTCCTCTGCAGAGGAGGTCTTCTCCTCCACTTGACTCAAGAACAGAGGGGAGGGGGCCAACGCGGCGCGGGGGCACGGCCAGCAGAGGCGGCGCCCGCCGGAGGTGGCGGTGGCGCGCCCGCGACGCGGCGCGGCTCGGCCGACGCGGCTCGAGAAGCGCGCGGCGCGCAACCCGGTTCGGCGGTGCGGCGCCCGAGGCGGCCAAGGCGAGGCGACACGGCCGGTGAAGCCCGGCGACGAGGCGACGCCCGGCGGCGGCGGCGAGGCGCCACGCCGCGACGACGGCGCCAAGGCCGGCGACCGAGGCGCGCCGGCCGGAGGCGCGCGACGCGCCCGACGCCCGAGGAGGCCCACCAGCCGCGCAGCCGACGAGGTTCGAGGCGGCGCGCTTGCTCTCGTGGCGCGCGCCCTAGAGGCCGGCGGCTGGTGGCTCTGGGGTTAGGGGTAACCCTAACCCCCACTCCTCACTCCATTTTATATGGATGCCCTCAAATGGGCTTTTAGCCCAATAACATCCCACCATCCCGCATGGGCCTAATTGCCGACTGGGCTTCAGCCCAAGTTCGCAAAAATTTGCATAAACCCCCTCCCTTTTCATGGAAACTGCAGCATTTTATGTTAAATAAATTTCCATTGTATATATTTGCAATAAAGACCCCTAATGTAACATTGTATTGTTCTTATATGTTTTCATGCAATGTATTATACATTAATTATTGCAATCTATCTTATGCAATTTTAATATTTCGTTTACTAGCTTTTTTTTTAACTTTGATATTGACCACACACAAGGTAGTACCATAGTACTACTGCGGGATTTATTCCTCAATGTGCGTACCTAATATTAAGTTTTGCAACAATTTGGTCTACACTTTTGGGTGACTACCTTTATTTATTTTCAAATTGGTCATACACAAGGTAGTACCATCGTACTCATCGTGGGATTTCATCCTCAACGTATGCATCCAATTTGATTATAAATTATACAAGGTCTACACCTAAGTGATTACCATGATTCTTTTCACATTGGCCATACACAAGGTAGTATCAATATACTATCGTGGGATTATCATCCTCAACGTGCGCACTCAATGTTGAAAATGAATTAAATAATGTTAATACCATTAGTGATTAACTATGTTGTTCCACAATAGGAGAATGTCCTTTATGTATTTCAAGTTTACCTTGATTACTTGCATTTCGCATTGCTTATTTAACATTGCCAAAGATTTTAACAAATCGTGGCCCTACATATGTAGGCACAATGGCTACTAAAGAGTTTGAGGCTCTCGCTCTTGATGGCCACAACTTCCCCACATGGGCGATGGATCTCAAAGTGAGTCTATCGTTGCGCGGAATGTACCAGGCAATTGCAGCTCCCCAAGAGGGTGTAGCTCCTTTGGCTGAGACTCTCAAGTACAATACCTTATTTATCATAAGAAACCACATCCATCCTGATCTCAAAGCTGAGTATCTGATGGAAGAAGACCCACGCACTCTGTGGCTTGCTCTTCAAACACGGTATGAATAGCAGAAAGCAGTCATCCTACCGGAGGCTGTCAATGAGTGGAACCACCTCCGCATACAAGATTTTAAATCTGTGGGAGAGTTCAACCATGCTGTTCATAAAATCAGTTCTAAACTGCAGTTTTGCGAGAAAGAACCATCTGATGCGGAGAAAATTGAGAAGACATTGTCTACCATGCTCCCCGCACAAATGATCCTTCAGCAACAATACCGTGAAAGAGGTTTCACTGTTTATTCTGAGTTAATTAAAACATTACTTCAGGCAGAAAGGCATAGTGAGCTCCTCCTTTGGAACTCTAATCTGCGCCCTTTGGGCACTAAACCTTTGCCAGAAGTACATGCTAACACTCAGAACAAACCCAAAGGGAATGCTACTAACTCTAGCAATCATGGGAACTTCAAAGGAAAGAACAAGCGCAAGAGACAGCGTCAGTCTAATGGTGCTAACAAGGGAAAGGATGTTTTTAAGTCGAAAAAGAACAAGTCTAACACTTGTGTCAAGTGTGGCTGTTACAACCACCCGACTGAGAAATGTCGCACTCCCAAGCACTTGGTGGCGTTGTACTTGAATTCCGTGGGACGAGCACGCTCCAATCAAGGACGCCCAATAAAGGTGGACAATTTGAAGCACACTTCAACTCCCAATCTGATGTCAACATGGAAGAATTCCTCCAACTCGACATTACTAAGAAAGATGCCCCTGGTGCTCCTACTCGCTCCTACAACCATGCGAAACAAGCAACACCAAGGCACTACCTCCACTTGATGGAAACGTTGACGATATGGAGAACATGATCATGGAGTTCACTTCTAACGATCCGTTTGGAGACTTTAATTAGGCTCCTGCACTTTGAAATACCTTATTTCATTATCCCTTGAATGTGGATGTCGTTTAATTGTGAATGTTGTCATAAGCTAGTTGTTGTCCGTACTTCATTTACGCACAATGGGTATTGTAATTTGTATTAAGCACAATTGATACCTATATATATATTGTATGTATTCTATATATATTTGTTGAGAATGACATATTCAAATTCTCCATTTTGTATAGATTGTACGGGAGTCGATCTGATGGATGAGGAAATGTGCCTAGTGGATAGCGGTACTACTAACTCTATACTTAGGGAGATAAAATATTTCCAAACTGTCGGGCCCCCGGATTATCAAACCCGGACCCTCTGTGTATTTCTGCACTAGTCCCAGATCAAAGCTAGTGCACACAGTTAAACAGAATGGAAAACATCACCATCAACGATTTATTACAATAATTAGAGTACTGACCAAAAGGTCTCATTATTACATTGGAGGTTTCAAGACCTCGCACAATCCAAACACAATGGAAGCAAAGAAAACTCAAAGCGACCCATCAATATGCCACAGCGATTGTGGGAAGCGCGACCTAGTCCTCCGGAAGAATCCGTCACGACCACGCAGACAAGCAAGAGTTGTAATCACCTTCTTGAGCTTCATGATCTTCTGAGATTTATTTTAAGGGTAGCATGTGAGTACATAAAGTACTCCGCAAGTCTTGGGAAAATGCATAGATGCAAGGCTTAACAAAGGAAGGCTATATGGTTCTTTTGCACAAAGCAACATTTTAAAATTCAATTACTACTAAATATTTTAGAAGGCAATATTTTAACCAAATAATTGTTCTAACAAAACTATCATTAATTCTCTAGTGAAGGTTCCAACTACCAAAGACTAGCTAACAACTTGGACCAGTTAATCTGCGGGTTACTTCCACCCTCTCTGGCTCCATCCGCCAGATACCCTTCCGAGAGTTCCTCCACTCTCGGAGTACAAAACTTTGATTTTAAAACCAATACCAGAAATCTACCATGTGAATGCATTCCTTGCTCGCCCTTGACCGTGGGCACGGCTATTCGAATAGTTTTACACTCGCAGAGGTTGTACAACTTTACCCACAAGAGATAAATTATCCTAAAAGTCAACACGCTTCCTTTGGCATGAGACCCGGATAAAATATCACAAAGCCTTTACCTTACTCTAATCTAGCTAGATACCACCGCTGAGGTTTCACCGCAGTAGGCTAACCGCCCAACCAAGCCCCTCTTGCGCCATATGAGTACAAGAAATCTGTCCCTCACCGTGAATAACTACCCATCCTCGCACCCACTTTCCACTGGTGGCACCTAAACTAGACTATCATAAGTTAGTCGGCTAGGTCGTACCCATATAGACTTGTGGTTGTACGGTTAATGCTCACCGACAAACACAAGCGTCGGTCCTTAATTGACTAGGGTGGAACATACACTTAACAAGATCTCGTGCGAACCGCACCAAGCCAAACCAACCATCCACCCTAATCTAAACCAACTTTCACATTTTATTTTATTTTAAAAGATCGTGGCAACTCCAATTACCACTACATTTATAAACACAAAGGTTTCATAAACCATAATTTCCCATTTTCAAGAATTTCCAGTGTATTAGATAGCATGACTAAGCATTATACTACCGGACTACTATTTACAAGTGGTTATAATAATCTCATTAATGAGACAAAGGAAACTTCTAGGTTACAATGGTACATGGCATTCAATCTCAAAGGAGGGTATAACAAAGTTGGATTAGCTAACACCTTAAGATTTGAACTAAGGTTTAATGTAAATAGCAATGCACATAATTTAAATTATTTAAAAACATTTCAAAATCATGGGTTCAAGATGATCAAAGGAGACTTGCCTTCTTGCAGGGGCTCTGGGTCTTCTTGTTGAGGAGTGGGGAGGTCTTCTTCAACGTTGGATTCTACGCACGAGGGACAAGTAACAAAACAAATAAATTCAAATAAAAATTCAAACAAACTCAAAAATTCAAATAGAGGCCATGGTTGGATAGATCAGGATTTTAGATGAATTTAGAAATTTGAATGGCTGAATTTGGAGTTAAAATGAGAAAGTTATGCTTGTTTGAAGTTTTCAGTTTGAATAAATCCAGAAATTAAGAAATTTCGACAGGTGGGGCCCATCGAATATTCAAATTTAATCTTTTATTTTAATTCCGAGAATCGACAGGTGGGACCCATGAACAGAGACCCTCTGCGGTCGCCGACATGTGGGACCCTCTGCCGCTGACCTCATCTGCTTTGGTCATCGACAGTGGGACCCATCGATCTGGACCCACTTGTCGACGCCGACGCAGACGGGTGGGGCCCCGATGACGATGGCCCGCAGACGGCTGCCGCCGACGAGTGGGACCCACTTGTCGGCGCGGAAAATAAACGAAAACTCAACCCACAAGGCGAGTCGAGGGCTCGAACGCGCACCGGGAGTTGAGAGCGCGCGTTAACTGTGGGGGGGGAGGCTTTGCCTACCCATATGGGGTAGCAAATCCCTTTGAGGTACCTTCGGTGGCCCGGCGGCGATGGTCGAGGCGACGCGCCGCGGCGAGGGAAGGCCGGACGTGCTCGGGTGCTGCGAGATTGTAATCTACGTGCGAAGGGGGTTCGGTTGGAGTAGTTGGCGAGGTCCGGGATGAACGAGACGGCCGCGGCGAGGAGCGGCGGAGGTAGCTCGGGTGCTCGGCGGCAGCGCTCGCCCGGCGACGGAAGAGGTGGCCGAGGTGCCCAGAGATTCCCGATGCTCGGAGAAGTCAGAGGTGGCGGCTACGGGCTCGGGAGGTCCGAGGCGGGAGAGCTCGTCGGAGTTGGGCGGGGCTCGCGGAGAGAAGCTCGGCTGCGGGCGTCTCGTGGCTCCGGAGGAGAGATAGAGGTGTGGGCGGTGGTGCGGGAGAGGCGAGGTCGAGGGGCTACTTATAGGGCTTGGGGAGGGTGAGGCGCTGGAATTCTCGCCAAGTCGCGCCGGGTTCGGTTTGAATTGGGATGAGCCGTCGAGTCGACGCGAGCTCCGGTTTTAGGGGATAAGGAGCGTATCTCCCGGAATTCAAATCCTGAACGAATCAAGATTGAGGCGAGTTCGGGTAGGATTCGGCCACGGTTTCTTCGGGAGAGAGAGAAAGGAGGAGGAGTCCGGCGTCCGCGCGAGACGACCAGAACCGACAGCGGGCGCGATCAGGCGAGAGCGCGGGTGCGTGGTGCGGATGGCGCCACGTAACCCGAAGGGAAATCGGCGATCGAGCGCCTAAGTGGAAGGGGACGGTGGATTGAGGCCGGCGGGACGCAGCTCATCCGGGCGTCCACGCGTCAAAGCGAGGAGGAGGAAGGCGGGGCGCCGGTGACGGCGGGCCCGCTAGACAGCGAGGAGAGGGGTGCGGCTCGGATGGGCCGAGCGCGACGTGGCGATATTCCACCCGCCCACGTGGCGGCGGAGGAGAGAGTTGGAATTTTTATTTTTAGAAATTGATTTAGATTTTCGAAAAGGCTAGAAAATTATTTAGGCCTCAGAAAAATATGAAAATACCTCCAAAAATTCCAGAAAAATTCACAGAAGCTTCTGGGGACATTTTGGACTGAATAAAATTATTCCCAACTATTGTTGATATTTAATTTTCATAGTTTGAATTACCTTTTTACTTTTTAAAATAGGTTTTAAATTCCAGAAAATTCAGGAAATCCAATAAAAGCCAAATAAGCTCCAATTACTTTAAAATAATTAACTTGAATTTAAATTTTCCAAAAAGCAAATTTTTGGGATGTGACACAAACTCTAACAAAGAACAAAGGAAATGTTTTAACAATCGCTGGACGCGATGCTGTAATAGTTGGCACCGGTCGGGCCACTATTCTGCTCCCTATGGGTACATCAATAACGATTGAGGATGCACTCTTGTATCCCGATTCAACTCGTACCCTATTGAGTTATAGAGATATCCGTAAGAATGGGTTTCATGTTGAAACTCATGAGGACAACAATGAGGAGTTCCTTCTCATAACAAAAGATCACGGATATGGCAAAGAGACACTTGAAAAGTTTCCCTCACTCCCGTCTGGATTGTACTACACATACATCAACCCCGTACCACATGTTGCTTACAAAGTAATTTTCCAGAATGTTAACGCATTCCAAACTTGGCATGATCGTCTTGGCCATCCTGGAATAGGGATGATGAGGAAAATTATAAACAATTTTGTTGGTCACACTTTAAGTGATGCAAAATTTTCCCAATCCTCAGATTTTATGTGCACCGCATGTGCCACTGGGAAATTAATTTTGAGGCCCTCTTACCTCAAAATTCATGTCGAACCTCTAAAGTTCCTTGAACGCATTCAAGGTGACATATGTGGTCCCATTCAACCATTGTCTGGGCCGTTCAGGTATTTCATGGTTCTAATAGACGCATCTACACGATGGTCTCATGTGTATCTACTTTCCACACGGAACCATGCATTTGCTAAAATTGTTGCACAAGTTATCAAACTTAAAGCACAATATCCTGAACATCAAATCCGATCAATCCGAATGGATAATGCTGCTGAATTTTCCTCACGTGCCTTCAATGATTATTGCATGGCTTTAGGAATTCAAGTTCAGCACTCGGTCCCATATGTTCATACTCAAAATGGGTTGGCAGAATCTCTTATTAAGAGAGTGAAACTTATTGCAAGACCTTTACTACAGAATTGCAATCTACCAACATCATGTTGGGGTCACGCAGTCTTACACGCTGCTGACTTGATTCAATTGCGTCCAACTGCATACCATGCAACCTCCCCGTTGCAACTAGTACGTGGAAATACACCAAATATTTCCCATCTGCGGAAGTTCGGTGCGCTACATACGTACCGATCTCTCCACCGCATCGTACATCTATGGGCCCACACAGGAAATTGGGGATCTACGTGGGATATCAATCTTCGTCGATCATTAAATACTTGGAACCCCTTACAGGGGATCTATTCACTGCCCGGTACGCTGATTGTATCTTCAATGAAGATCATTTCCCGGCATTAGGGGGAGGAATTGAAAACCACATAAAATGCCAGGAAATCAATTGGGATGCCATAGACATCTCCAACTCTGATCCACATACTTCTGAAACTGAACTCCAAGTTCAGAAGATCATTAATTTGCAACACATTGCAAATAACATGCCAGATGCATTTACTGATTATAAGGGTGTTACAAAATCCTATAATCCTGCGAGAAATGTGCCGGAAAGAGTAGAGGTACCAAATAAAACTACTCAACTCCCCAGTAAGAGGGGGAGAAGTACGGCTATTTCCACAGATGCAGCTTCTACCAAGCAAAGGAAAGGGAAGAACAAATCTTCTAACCCAGTAAATGTAACTCAACCTTACGTTGAGAAACACCCTGTGGAGGTTCAACCTTCACATCCCACATCAACAGTGCACTCAATTACTGATGTTGGGACATCGGATCGCCCTGATGCAATCATTTTGGGAAATAATGATACATCACAAGGGGTGCTTGAAATTTCCATCAACTATATTGAATCTGGAGAATCATATGACAGAAAGTCTACAATTGTCGACATCTATTTCTCTGAAGCAATTGCAGAAATCATCCAAAATGATCCAGATCCTAAGACCATGGCAGAGTGCGAAGCGCCTGATGGAATCAATGGAAAGATGCAATTCAAGCAGAGATAACCTCGCTCACTAAAAGAGAGGTATTCACTCATGCAATACCTACACCTCGAGGAATCTTTCCTGTGGGATTCAAATGGGTTTTCGTCCGGAAACGGAATGAGAACAATGAGGTGGTGAGACATAAAGCGAGGCTTGTAGCACAAGGGTTCACGCAGAGACCCGGCATTGATTTCAATGAAACATATTCTCCAGTTATGAGTGGAATAATATTCCGATACCTTATATCTCTGGCTGTTCAAAATCGTCTATCTATGCAATTGATGGACGTAGTGACTGCATATCTATATGGGTCACTAGATTCGGACATATATATGAAGGTCCCTGATGGAATCTCTATACCGGATCCAAACGCAAATCGCAACATGTATTGTGTAAAGCTTCAAAAGTCACTCTATGGCTTAAAGCAGTCGGGAAGAATGTGGTATAACCGACTTAGTGAGTTCCTTTTGCAGAAGGGATACACTAACAATGATGATTGTCCATGTGTTTTCATCAAAAAGTCCAAAACAGGATTTTGCATCATATCAGTATATGTTGATGATTTAAATATCATCGGCAACCCACAAGATATTGATGAAGCACGCAATCATCTAAAGACGGAGTTTGAAATGAAGGATTTGGGTCAAACCAAATTTTGCTTAGGTTTACAACTTGAGCATCTTCCCACTGGAATTTTTGTGCATCAATCAGCCTATATCCAGAAAATATTGGAGAAATTCAATATGGACAAATCACATCCATCCAAAACTCCTATGGTTGTTCGATCTCTAGAAATGGAGACTGATCAATTCAGACCACAGGATGATGGAGAAGAGATTCTGGGATCTCATTATCCTTATCTCAGTGTCATTGGAGCGCTTATGTATCTTGCAAATTGCACCAGGCCTGATATTGCATTTGCAGTGAACTTGCTAGCTCGACATAGCGCTACTCCTACCAAACGGCATTGGACGGGAGTAAAACATATCCTCAGATATGTTAATGGTACAAGAGATTTTGGATTATTTTTCCAAAGGAACCTGCACCCTAATCGATTGGATACACCGATGCGGCTATTTATCCGATCCCCATAATGGCGATCCTGCATGTGTTTTGTGTTCTTGCGGAGGAACAGCCATTTCATGGAAGTCTACAAAACAGACTCTGGTGGCTACCTCAACAAATCACTCTGAAATAATTGCAGTATATGAGGCATCACGCGAATGTGTTTGGCTTCGCAGAGTGATTAACCACATACAACAATCGTGTGGCATTGGTGCCATCGATTCACCAACTATTATCTATGAAGATAATTCTGCTTGTGTTACACAGATGGAGACAGGCTACATCAAGAGCAACATAACCAAGCATATTTCTCCTAAGTTGTTTTACCCCCATGAGTTAAAACAAATGGGTGAAATAAACATCTTGCAAACCAAATCATGTGATAACCTCGCTGATTTGTTTACTAAGTCCTTACCAGCTTCCTCGTTCCGGAAATGTGTTCAAGGAATTGGTATGCGGCGACTTCGAGATTTGCAAGATTCATGGGGAGAAATCTCCTAAATGTTACTCTGTCCAAAGCATCATATTGCACTCTTTTCTTTGTATGAGTTTTACTCACAAGGTTTCTCATATAAAGTTTTTAATGAGACAATATTAGCATAAGCATATGTCGTATTTCCTATTTTTCCCCATCGAGGTTTTTTTAGGAGATATCAATGACATATATTGTCCTCTAAACTATCTATGAGTTTTCTCCTGCAAAGGTTTTTCTCATATGAGTTTACAATGAGACAATACTCATTATATGTTGTATCAATTTCTCCTTATTTTCCCATTGGGTTTAAAGGAGTTTTTAACAACGTATCTATCATATATTTCTCCTCGTTTTTGTTTATCCTACAGGACTTTTTGTAGGATTAATACTATTCATTGATCTCAAAAATGGATTCGATCAAGGGGGAGTGTTGCAACTTGAGAAGTTACGGATGATCTCATCCAAACCGACAGCAGTTCCTCTCTCTCTCTCTTACTGAACCAACGCCATGGTGTCTGTACAGAATGTATATATACATGTCAATGATCAATGAAAGTTCCACTGGTTCATTTTGCATTCACTGTTATTTCTGTTTCCATTTTACATTCAACAGTTAGCATCGTTTTAGGAGGGGAGGGAGGTTCAACTCTGACCGCCACAGCTTAGATCAGAAGGGTAAAACCATGGTTGCAACGATGAACTACATCCATCAGAAATGGTTGTGACTTTTACAGAATTTGAAAGCAAAATTAAGTGAATTACATGTCGGTATCTTAGCACTTAGCTTACCAGAATGGCCTTGTATACGTAACGTGCTGGTCTTTCACTATTGCAAGATCGTAACAACATTATAATTCTCTCTACTGAACAAGCCAGCTCACTGCAGTCACTTGTCCTCGTCCCCTTCGTCTTCCTCTTTGCCTTTCTCCTTCACTCTCTTCGCCGCCGCCGCCTCCTTGTCCTTCTTAAGCGCCTCGACCAGGCCTGCCAGGCACACGTCTGCGGCGTTCCTACTGTCCTTCCCCTTGGACACGGCCATAAGGTGCTCGGCGATGTCGGCGGGAGGGCCTCCCCGAGCAGCTGCCGTATCTCGCCGAACAGCTCGTGCTCGCCGACAGCGAGGTAGTCGTTGGAGAGCACCTTGAAGGCCTCGAAGCAGCAGTATGACATCTCAATGTGCCTGTCCACAGTACACGCTCTTGGTCGTCGTCGGCCGGCACGAGCCCCCGCCGCCCCCGAGTTGTTGGTGAAGAGTCGCCGCTGCCGGTTCCCGACGGCGACCGCGTGGCCCTCCTGGAGGACGTATGGCAGGTAGGCGCCGACGACGAGGTCGCGGTGGCGGTGGTGGAACGCCACCCGGTAGAACCGGCACTCGTCATCCTGGCTGGGGTGGAGGCTGATGATGTCGCCCGGGAGCTTCGCGGTTGTGTATGTATGAACGTAAAGATAAATATGAGAGTAAAGGGAGTGACTATTGCACAGGTGACTAAAAATTTTTTATCTTTCAATCACCTGAAGTTGCACTCTGAATCAACTAAAGTTGCAGGTGTTTTTTTGGAGGGGGCTGCAATTTCAGTTGATTGAGAGTGCAATTTCAGGTCACCTGAAGTTGCACTCTGAATCACCTAAAGTTGCAGTTGTTTTTTTTGGAGTTGGGCTGCAATTTCAGTTGATTGAGAGTGCAATTTCAGGTGACTGAAAAATAAAAAAATCCAGTCGCCTGTGCAATAGCAAAACTGGAAAGTAAATTATGGGTTTTGTTAAACATCAATTGGATATTTTCTTCCTAACTATCATATAGATTTAGGATCATTGAATTAAAGATCCAATGGCCATGAATTCTCTCCCATCCTCCTTGAATTCTATCTCCTCCCCCCTTAAAAAAATCTTCACTCTTCAAAAACAAGGGCCTACTTGATCTCTAATCCAAATGTCACAAATTTGGATGATAATTAGGAAGAAAATATCTGGGTGATGCCTAGACACTTCCAATAATTATATTACTTTATATTTATAATTTTTTAAATAATATATTGTTATTGTTAAAGACTAGCAAATATGTGACTTATTGTTGCAACTTTTTATCTGTAGTATGATATCATTATAAAAGATTCCTAATTAGGATATTAGAGACTTATAAATCAACACATGTATTGATTGATGACTACATTTCATCGGTCATATACATAAGGATATCAAACCAATAATATGGATACATATTAGAGAACATAATATTGAGGTAACCTAACTTGGGGACACGGCTTCCTGTTCCTTGCCAGGTGTTCCCATTCCTATTCCCCACCGTGGCATGCTTCCATTTGTTCATGATGGGTCCACATCTTTCCGCCCACAAGGAAATAGTCTGACCTTTTCTTCATCCTCATTCGTTTAATCTCATTCTCCATTGTAAAAGACCAAAAAGAATACATGAAGAAGCCTGGATTCATCCTTACGGAGTTCGGCTCTGGTCGGCTCGTTGCATATCACGGTGGTAGAGACAGTGCCTCCAGTGGAGCTTGTGGCATTCGTGGACTCCATGGGGCTGAACACCGGCGATGAATTGAAGCTTCCAGCGTCAGTGACCTCGCTGATTCCATGCGGCCAGCCCCACGAGGCTGTTGCAATCCTTACGACTGCTTCAGAACCTTTTTGACCGCTATGACCGTTGTTTGCAGCCATACAACCGTTTACAAGAGGCTATGACCACCTCCCGCCAACATTACGACCATTTAGTGGGTTTTACGACCACACAGACAGTCGTTCGACCGCGTTGTAGCCCTTCCGATCGCGTCCGATCACTCCGACTTCGTAGTCATAAACTTCTGCTGAAGTTTCGACCACATTCTCTGCCGCTGCGCTGCCCTTCCTTTGACCTTGCTTCAAATACCGTAGTCGCAGCTCCCTACGACCACGCAGTGATTCTACCGATCCCTGTTCACCGTGGTCGAAACACCCTTTCAACCACGTTCACTTCCTCACAACGTGGTCGAAACCCCTTCCGACTACGTTCAGTGCTTCACAACGTGGTCGAAGCCTCTTCCGACCACGTTCAACTCTTCACAATATGGTCGAAGCCTCTTCCGACCACGTTCGATGACTCCACAACGTGGTCGAACCCTCTTCCGACCACGTTTGATGACTTCACAACGTGGTCGAAGCCACTTCGACCACGTTCAACGTGGTTGAAACGCCTTCCAACCATGTTCACCTCGTTATAACATGGTCGAAACCCCTTCTGACCACGTTCAGACTTTCTTTGCCATGGTCGAACGCCTTCCGACCACGTCTAAACTTCCTTTGCTGTGATCGAACGCCTTCCGACCACGTCTAAACTTCTTTTGCCGTGGACGTAAATCCTTCCGACCACGTTGTCGTGGTTGTAAGCTGATTTCGACCACGTCTGCGAGATCACACAATGAAGTCAATACTCAAGGTTTTTCTTTTCTCTTCTTTTCTTCTCGCAGCAATTTGATTACATGACTCCTCCCCTTTTATACCCAGCTCTACGACTTTTGCTCGTGTTCCGACTACGAGTACAATTTGATTACGACTCCGACTACAGTTCAACTTCGACTTTCGATTGCGATTACAACTCGACTTCGATCACGACCAAACTTTGCACATGACTTCTAAACAAGATTATTTACAACAGAGGCCACGATGTCTGCCATCGCCTGAACAAGCTGATGGTAGAGCTCGTAACGCTTCTCCTGATGCATAAATGTTCCTTGCATTCCATAGGTGGCTGCCGCCCCGACGGAGCTAATGGCTTTCGTGGCCGCAAGCCTGCATCCCGCGGCTGAACGTCGACGCCACTTCCGCCGCTCACGCATGCCGGCGAAATTCGGTGCCCCGTGATCTTCTGTAGAGCAATCTTTTCAGTAACGGAAGGGGAACACCAAGTCACCAAGGGCAAGCCTAGTCATCAGCCTTCAGCATAGTGGAGTTCTCATGCATGGCTGGCTCCATGGCAAGTTGGCAACGCCATTGCCATTTGATTCTGCTTGGCTACGTAGAGGTTGTGGCCGTTGCCGGCAGAAGTGCAACGAGCAACAATAAGCGGCGACCTCGCCGAGAACGAGATCGACCATAGCCAATAAGACAATATTTGTTTTTCCATTAGCAGTCAGACCATGAACCATTGCATGATGGACGGGAAGACATACGTGGGCCTCACCACATAAGAGAAAGAAAGAAGCGCATGCAACCACGTGGAAGGGAATATCAATGGGAACATAAAACCGGAACAGGGAAGCTGCACACCACCCTGACACACCGTTAGGATTATTATATTTTATGTATTACCAGTTAGTCTCAAATAATGATGATATATAATCCTTATACAATGATGATCATCATAGTTTTCTATACGTGTAATCATGCAGTTAGAGGTTGTCAAATGCTATTCCTAATACTACAAAAGAGACTATGCTGGACGGCTACATCACAAACGGTTTATAGAGAATCGTCTATGTTGTAATTATTACAGACGGTTTTACAAGCGTGACCGTATACCATCATGTGATACGTAATTATCATAGATGGTTCACAGACAGTTATTCATACGAACGAACTATCTCTGATAATGCAAGACACTATAGACGGTTCTTATTAATAACCGGTTATTAATACAAACCGTCTGTGATAATGCATGGCAGACATCATCGACGGTTTGTATGAATAATCGTCTGTGATAGTTCACAGACAGTTATTAATACAAACCATTTATAATAGTTTCATATCACAGATGGTTTGTGGTTAGAACCGTCTGGGATATGCCACATTATTAAATAGCCAGCATAGTCTCGACAGATCTGTCTTCATTGTGCTGCATTGAAGGAGAAGGCCAGTGTTGTAGGGGTGGCCCAACTCCCCATGACTGGGCCATGCAACTAGTCCAACATGTAATAGGCCCAATAGCGCGGAGGAATATACCGGTGTAAATATACCAATGTACCCTCATCCTTTGTAAATACTAAGGGTAGAATGGGGATTTCCCATTCTACCCCACTCATATATATATATATATATATATATATATATATATATATATATATATATATATATATATATATATATATATATATATATATATATATATATATATATATATAAACCCTGTGAGGGGCAAAGGGGGACATCCTCTCATTCTTACTCAACTCTCCCACACAGACCGGGTTCCTCTCTTCCTCTTCTACTAATCCCCCTTCATTCCTGTTTAGCCTGTAGCTACAACAGATGGCGCTGTCCGTGGGGACTGGATGAAAAGTCGCTTAAGGAGCTAGAAGCAGTTCTTGGGAGCATCATCAGCGACAGATAAATAGTTTGCTCGCTAAAAATTTAAGTATATTTTGCCATGTTTTGTAGCCGGTGGGCTGAGTAGATCTACTCGAATTGCCCGTTCGTAGGTGAAATATCGAGTAGATCTAGTCGAATCACCTGTTTTGTAGGTGACGTATAGAGTAGATCTAGTCACAGGGGCTTTGTATGTACGCTCCGCTCCGTTTTGTAGATGCAGAACTGAATAGATCTAATTGAATCGCCTATTTTTTATACTGCTGCTACCTTCGCTTGCTGGGGTGTTCATGCGGGAAAAATGAGTGGAGGCGGCGTTCGTGAAGCCAGTTCGTGTGCCCTCGACTCCCGCGCGGAGTGCACCTCGCCAAGCGCGCCTTCGCACCAGCCTCCGCCGAGTCTCCGCACACCCACGAGCTCCACGTATCCATCCACGCCAAATTTGCCCATCTACGAACTATGAATGAAGTATGAGAAGTGTTCATGCATGCGTTCGCAGCAAGACACATACACAAAATATCCATCCGTCCAAATATCTATACTTGCGTGCATGCGTATCCACCCGTACAAGTATTTATTCTTGCATGCATGCATATCTATCATGCATGGTATCAGCTCACAGGGCAATACACTCAGGCGTCGCTAGCGGCAATAAAGCATTTTGTGTATATGCATGGCACATGCATGTCGCAGGCTACTAATGACTCCCGCGTCAGCAACTCGGCAAGGTAGCCTCCGCAGCTGCCTCCGTTCGGCGAAGCCTCCGACCACGCGGTGCCTCCGCGTCTGCCAGTGCTCTCGCCTTCGCGACGACGGCGGGCTCCGCGACAACAGCGTGAGGGTCTTCGCGCACTGCCCGAAGGCTTCGCGTCGTCGTCCACCCTTGAGCCCGTGCAGTCGAGACGGCCTCCGTGTTGTCTCGGAACTTCGCGCAGACACCAGATTCCGCGTACAATCCATGCGAGGGAGTCTAGTGTCCATTCAACACATGCGTACACCCAAGCTCCACGTGTCCATCGCTCCACGCATCTCACATCCATCTGAAAACGTCATGCATGTGTGGGGGACGAGCTGAGCCTCCCAGCCATAGCGGACACGCCGTCGGCATCGGCACCGCTGCTACTGTAGAAGGTGGCGGCAGCGCTGTACGCGCGGTGCGCGTCGCACGCAGGTATGAGCTCCACAGCTGCGAACCTCCCTCTCTCGCGGAGTACGCCGCGCACCCCGCCCGCCGGAGCCTGCGTGCATACGCGAAGATCCCCACTCGTTGCTGGACTTCATCTCGTCGACGACGCGGAGGCCACTATCCGGGCGCACTCTGTCGGCGCTCGGCGCAGACTTCGCCTTGGCAACGATGCGGATAAGAGCAGAGGCTGAGGCTTGCTTCTGCCGGCGAGGTCTACCCTTCGGCGTGTACCTTCCTGCGCGCGCGCACATGCATGAATAGCTACACACGCAAGGTCACCGCAGCGTCAAGGCGAAGGCCGGCAAGGTCCCCGCGACGTCAAGGCGAAGGCCGGCGAGGTCGTCATAGAGGCGAGCGAAGACCGGCAAGGTCCCTGCGGCGTCGAGGCGAAGGCTTCACGCAGAGGACGGCAGCTCCCGCGGGCAGCTTCCGGCGATGTCGCACAAAGGCGACGGGGGCTGGCGCACGTGCATGAGCCATGCACACTATGTGGCGTGATGGCTGGCTCATGGCGCGAGCGTGCCTCTGCTCGTCAGGGAGCGTCATCCTCGTCAGCGACTTTGGGGAGTGGACGCCGAGCGGAGGCCGACGCCGCCCCTGCGAAGCCCGTTGCGTGGGCTCGGGCGAAGGGCAACGCTGGCGGAAGCGGAGGCCCTGTGCATGCACGGAAGGCGACGTGCGTGCGAAGCCGGCGAGGGCGACCAGAGGCCGGTGCGGAGGGGTAGCGACGGAGCCTCCAGCGGAGGCCGTCGTCTCCAACGCATGCAGAGGTTCAGCAGAGGCTCCCCGCGAAGACTGTCCTCATCGACGGCGGCTCGTAATTCGGTCTGCCATCATTGTCCTCGTCGTAGGAGTCAATAATGCTCTGGCAATCCTCGGCGACGTCGTCGGCGGCGAACCGGAGCGACCTGAGCGGAGCTGGGGTGGTGCCGAGGCCGACGTGGAGTCCATATGGAGCTCGAAGACGGAGCGCAAAGACTCGGCTCGAAGGCAGCTTCGCCTTTGCGGAAGCCGTGGAGCGGAGGTGAGGTCGGCGCCGCGGGGGCGTGTTGGAAATAATCTTGTTTTTAGAAATCGTATCGAAGTCGGGTTGTAATCGGAAGTCGAAACCGAGTTCAAGTCGGAGTCATAAAATAAGACTCGTAATCGGAGTCGGAGTTTTTAGTCTTACTCGGAGTCGAAACCGAGTACAAGATGTAAAGCCGGGTATATAAGGAGGAGTAGTCATGTAATCTAAAAATATAGAACCAAGGCCGAGCAAGGCAACCAAGTCGTGTAAAGACGCAAAGTGTTTGCAAGTAATAGAGGGGAGAAAAGAGCAAGTTCTGTGTGATTGGCAATCTCGCAGACGTGGTCGAAGTCTGCTTACGACCACGACAACCGTGGTCGTAAGAACCTACGACCACGACAAGGCAAAGTCGGCGATACGCGAGAGGTGTTACGATTACGGCAAAGGTACAGTGATTTTACGATCACATCGTAAAATCGCTGAACGTAGTCGAAGAAGTCTACGACTACGTTGAAGAAGTACGACTACAGCTTAAGGTGGTCGTAAGGAGCAGCGACTACGCCGAGAAGATCATAACGTGGTCGGAAGCGACTCCGACCACGTAGAAGAGAAGTGACCGTGATCGAAGGAATCTTCGACCACGGAGATCAGCGATCGCGCAGCGACAAGCGTGGTCGTAGAAGGTACGATATCAGAAAGCTTCCGAAGTGGTCGTAACTCCTCATGATCGGTCGAAACGAACAGATCTAGTCGTAAACAATCTGTACTGGTCGTAATTGATCTGGACAAGTCGTAAACGACTACGACTGGTCGCAAAGAGATCCTGGTAGGTCGCATCAATTTCCAACATTTGGTATCAGAGCAAGGTGGCGATGGAGGACAAGTCAGCTGAGAAGAAAGCTGTGGGAGGAGAAGGCTCTGGCGAAAAGAAAACACCGGCACCACCATGAGCACCGATGAGAGGAGGTACGGTGCCGATTCAATTCCCCATGCTGACCGACACGAACTACGGCCTGTGGGCCGTGAAGATGAAGATCGTCATGCGCGCTTTGGGAGTATGGACGGCCATTGAAGGAGATGCACCGGTCGAAGAGACTCAGGACCAGGGCGCTCTGGCCATCATATCACAGGCTGTCCCCGACGAAGTCTTGATGACCATCGCAGAGAAGGAGACTGCAAAAGAAGCGTGGGAAGCTATCAAGGAGATGCGCATTGGCGAAGAACGTGTCAAGAAGGCAAGAGCACAAGTGTTGAAGAGGCAATTCGATCGCTTAGTCATGGGAGAGACTGAAGGCGTCGGTGAGTTCTCGCAAAAACTCACGAGTTTGGTTGGCGAAATTCGAGCTCTGGGAGTTGATTTGCCAGATTCAACAGTCATTGAAAGGTTGTTCGTCTGCAGTCCTCGACGTTTTCTCCAAATCATAAGCACAATCGAGCAATTTGGAGACATGACGAAGATGTCGCCGATCGAGGCGATCGGTCGCTGCGAATCTTCGAAGAAAGTCAGAAGAGACGGCATCAGGACAAGGAAGGAGGTAATCAGCTGCTGCTATCTCGTGCTCAGTGGGAAGCACTGAACGAGAACAAGAGCCATGAAAGTCACAACGACGATGTAAAGAGAGGTGGAGGACGCAACGACGGGAGCAGTCGTGAGCGTAACTCTGAAAACGGCAAATCGAGTATACAATGCCACAAGTGCAAGAAATTCGGTCACTACGCTGCCGAATGTCGAAGCCACATACAATGCCACAACTGCAAAAAGTATGGGCACTTTGCAGCGATTTGCAGAAACAAGAAGAGAGAGGAGGAAGTCAATCTGGTTCAGAAGGAACCGACTCCGCGCGCCTCCGCCTCCGCGCTGTTTTTGAAGGTAGGGGAACGGCGGTCTCGCCTCCGCGCGCGTAGCGCCCTCGGCCTACGCCGCAAGCGCCCGCTCTTTGCGGGCACTCTTTTTGAAGGTAGGAGAACGACAGTGTCGGCACTTCTTTGGCGCTCGACTCCGCCGTCCGCCTCGTAGGCATCGCCTCGGCGGGACGGCACGTCTTCGGCACTTCTTCGGCGCTCGACTCCGCCGTCCGCCTCGTAGGCATCGCCTCGGCGGGACGGCACGTCTTCGGCGCTAGACTCTGCCGTCCACCTCGTAGGCATCGCCTCGGCGGGACGGCACGTCTTCGGCGCTCGACGACACGTCCTCGGCGCTCGACGACACGTCCTCGGCGCTCGACTCCGCCGTCCGCTTCGTAGGCATCGTCTCGGCGGGACGGCACGTCTTCGGCGCTCGACTCCGCCGTCCGCCTCGTAGGCATCGCCTCGGCGGGACGGCACGAATTCGGCGCTCGACGACACGTCCTCGACGCTCGACTCCGCCGTCCGCCTCGTAGGCATCGCCTCGGCGGGACGACACGTCTTCGGCGCTCGACGACACGTCCTCGGCGCTCGACTCCGCCGTCCACCTCGTAGGCATCGCCTCGGCGGGACGGCACGTCCTTGGCGCTCAACTCCGCTGTCCGCCTTGTAGGCATCGCCTCGACGGCATGGCACGTTTTCGGCGCTCGACTCTGCCGTCCGCCTCGTAGGCATCGCCTCGGCGGGACGGCACGTCTTCGGCGCTCGACGACACGTCCTCGGCGCTCGACTCCGCCGTCCGCCTCGTAGGCATCGCCTCGGTGGGACGGCACGTCTTCGGCGCTCGACGACACGTCTTCGGCGCTCGACTACGCCGTCCGCCTCGTAGGCATCGCCTCGGCGGGACGGCACGTCCTCGGCGCTCGACTCCGCCGTCTGCCTGGTCGGCATCGCCTCGGCGGGACGGCACGTCTTCGGCGCTCGACTCCCCCGCTCGCCTCGTAGGCATCGCCTCGGCAGGACGGCACGGCTTTGGCGCTCGACGACGTCTTTGGCGCTTCACTGATTTCTTCATAGGCATTGCCTCTAGGGTCTGCGAGCTACCAGTTGCATCGGCACCCTCGCGCTTGCTGTCAGGGAACGGGGGGCTGGGGTGGTTAATCGTGTCAGCTCGCCCATCAGGACCTCAGCGCTTGCTGTCGAGGGAGTACTGTTGTAGGGGTGGCCCAACCCCCCATGACTGGGCCGTGCAACTAGTCCAACATGTAATAGGCCCAATAGCGTGGAGGAATATACTGGTGTAAATATACCAATGTACCCTCATCCTTTGTAAATACTAAGGGGTAGAATGGGGATTTCCCATTCTACCCCACTCATATACTAGTCCCCCTTCATTCCTGTTTAGCCTGTAGCTACAACAGCCAGCTTTGGTGAGTTTGGTGAAAACATATTGATTGTAGATCTAGCTTGTAGATCGATTTGTTCTTGGTGATTAGATGTTAATATTTGCTTCTAATAACTTATATGTCTTGTAATAGAGAGATATGATAGCTAGGTTTTTAGATCTAGCTAGGTTTAGAGAGAGATAGTAGTTTGCTCCAATTTAAGAATAAGCCAAGACTCTAGTTTACTTCAATATATTCTATATATATATATATATATATATATATATATATATATATATATATATATATATATATATATTGCTTCATGAATACGTGGCTAGCTACTTAATTGAGATATGGACAACTTATTATAAAGTGAATGACAATTATATGTGTAACCAGACTGTTTAGCTATAGTAGCATTAATAATCCAATTTGACACTAATTTATTACATGTGTAGCGTAGATGGACTAAAAACTGAATGTACGTTGAAAACCGTGTGAGTGAAGAGTACATTAATGGCATATCTGCTTTTAGAAGAGTGGCCGAGCAGGACATGTGAAGAAGAGGATAGAATATATATACTATCCATGTATTGATTGCAATAATTTAAAGATATTTACCAACTTATAGCAGATCGAAGCTTACTTAATTCGAAGGGGTTTCAAAAAGAGGAATACATGTTGGACTAGTCACGATGAAGAGAAAATTATACAGGAAGGTAGTTATAACATCGTCAAGGGAGATAATGATATACCAGTTGTGGACTGTGCTTTCGATGAGAAAAGGTCGCAGGATGACAATTTGGATGAGATGCTACACGACGCAAAAGGGACTATAATGAAAGAGAGTTTGGTAAATTCGAGAGCTTGATGGAGGACTCAGAAAAACCTTTGTTCCTAGGCAATAGACTACAATACACAAGGTTGTCATCCGTTCTTGAACTACTGAAATTGAATGCAAGTAATGGTTGGTTCGATAAGAGTTTTATGACATTGTTAGGTCTCCTAGTGAACATCCTTCCAGAGGAAAATATGTTGCCTAGAACCACCTACCAAGCCAAGAAGTTTCTTTGTCTATTGGGAATAGAAGTAGAAAGAATACATGTATATCCGAATGATTGTATCCTCTACCGTAAAGAGTATGCAAGCTTACATATTTGTCTGGTATGTAAAGCATCCCGATACAAGCGTAAAAATAACTTTGATGATGTGGAAGGCATCGAGGTGAAGTAAGAACCTCCTGCTAAGATGTTGTGGTATCTATCTGTAATTTCTTGTTTGAAGTGTTTATTTGCAAACCAAAAGAATACAAGATTGCTGTGTTGGTACTCGGAGCAGCGTAAGAAAGATAGAATGATAAGACACACTAGTGATTCTGCCCAGTGGAGGAACATCGATAGGATGTTTATAGACTTCAGTGCAAAACCGAGGAATGTAAGGTTTGAGTTGAATACAGATGGAATGAATCCTTTCGATAACATGAGCAGCCGACATAGCACCTGGCCAATGACTGTATGCATGTACAACCTTTCTCCTTGGCTGTGTATGAAGCTAAAGTATATTTTGATATCACTACTTATCCAAGGGCCGAAACAACTTGGGAACGATATTGATGTGTACCTAGAACTATTGGTGGAAGATATTGTGATACTGTGGAACGAAGGGGTACATGTATGGGTTGCGGACAAACGAGAGAACTTCACTCTGTGAGCCATGTTGTTCTGTACCTTCAATGATTTTTCTACCCTTGGTAACCTGTCGGGGTTGAGAACAAAATGAGTGAAAGCCTGTCCACACTGCTTAGATTATACCGAGAGTGTGTGGTTGAACAACTCACTCAAAATTGTGTACATGTGTCACCGTAGATTCCTTCCAAGGTATCACTCATACCGCAAAATGAAGAAACAATTTGACGGAAAAAAGAAGATGACTCAGCACCAAGCCACCAATGCCTTTTAGCGGGAAAGAGGTCTATGATATGGTCTACGATAGTGGCAAATAAGAAGCACCACGTAGTTCATCATAGAAAAAGAAGGATTATCAGAGTTGAGAATGTCATGGATG
This sequence comes from Dendrocalamus sinicus, assembly GCA_036346575.1. Classification (NCBI taxonomy): domain Eukaryota; kingdom Viridiplantae; phylum Streptophyta; class Magnoliopsida; order Poales; family Poaceae; genus Dendrocalamus; species Dendrocalamus sinicus. Next base: position 2,951,399 of record CM070653.1, on the reverse strand, counting down.
AGGAAGAGTACAATCAATTTGACAAATTGCCTCCATTTGGAGACCGCATCAGGCTCGAGGAAGAATAAGGCGATGAAGTAAGCTATATGCATGTCGATCGTCATGAAGAGCTTTATTTAAAAGGAAATAACCAAGTATAATCAATGATCCCATGCGGTGAACACCTATTTGAAAATTATTGCAATATAATGATAATTAAGAAACTCAGCACATAATTATGGAATTATTCCATTGTAATTAAGGCTGTAAAAAAAAGCTCGAGGCGCACAAGCTACTCGAGCTCGGCTCGTTTTAGGCTTGATTCAAGCTCGGCTCGAACTTTAAATAGGCTAAAATCGAGCTTGATCTCGAGCTCACAGCTTCACCGAGCCAAGCTTGAATAGTTCACGAGCTTTGATTCGAGTTTAAATAGTGATACATATTAACTCTTACCGAGTTTACTTGAGCCAAATTCGAGCTCGAGCTTTTCTTATTGTTGAAAATTAGTGTACGTTTGAATTATTTTGACTGTTTCTGAGCCTATTCAAGCCAATCTCGAACGTGAACTTTTCTTATTCATGAAAATTAATGCATAATAAATTATTTTAATTGTTATTGAGCTTCAACGAACCAAGCTCGAGCCTACTCGAGCTTAGACCAAGCCGAGCTCGAGCCCAGGTCCAGGATCAGACCCCAACTCAAGCTCGGCTCGAGCTTCTACTGAGCTCAAGCCTGGAAGGCCAAGCTCGCTCAAGCTCAACTCGTTTACAGCCTTAATTGTAATTGATTCAGTAATTAAGAAATAGTTACATTTATAATTATGCCTACATTTTTCAGCTCGAGATCTAAACGGGCATATCCCAGCCCGTCAGGCTAACGTACTTGGGTCAACCCAACACTACCCATAACATCCTTGGGTTGTGCCTAGGTCTGAGGCTCAGCCCCTAGTGGACTAGCACGACTCAACCCATTTAGTTAGTCGGACCATATGTGTCGTGCCTAACCGGGCTGCATGTCTGGACAAGTGTGCTTGTATGACAGACCTAAGCTAAGTGCATCCACGCCATCCATTTGAACCACCTATTGCACGAGATCGCTATCCAGAAAGACTAATAGTTTCCCACTGGCCCTAGTATGGATTGTTCTAGCACTTGATGATATAGAGATTGATCTTCCGAAGGTCCTGGTGCACCAAAGATTTTATCCCCACATATTTGTGTTCTTACCTATGGTGGGTGCTAATGGAGGTCATTGCAAGTGAATTCGCTGAAACTTATGCTCATACTTCTGATAAACTTTAGACAATTTAGAATGAATAACTAAAAAATAGTTAGAATAATCTATCCCTACAGCCTCACCTATAAGTGAAAAAACATTAGTGAACCTTGCAATTTTAGCTCTCAGATCTAGAATAAATGCAAATGCATATAAGTACGGAGTATCATTCTTACATTTTAAATATTTAGTTTTCATAGAGCATACAGCTTCTTGTAACACTATGTCATTTTCATTAGCTTTCAAGTGAGTCGCAATCACAAGAATATGATGCACAATTAAAGGAGATATTAGACAATATACTCTAGATAAAGAAATAATGGTTTCATAAAAGAGTTCCATAAATGCTAGTAACTTCTCAGCAACATACCAGTGTTACTCAGTCAGTAGTGTGTTGTCGGTCTAGCTGTGATAGTGCGTGTGAATAAAAATATAAAATATGGGCTTATAGGGTAAAAGATTTGTAGCATGAGAGAGCTCCACCTTACTGTCATATCGACAACGAACTTTCATGGACGTACACATATCACAATGGAGTAGGTCTTATATGCTGCAATTTGTTAGTTAGAACTATTTACAAAAGAAATTGCATCACGAAAAGATTGAAGATATGGATCCAACATCTTCAAATCATATTTAACTATAAGATTAATAATATGGCAGATGTATCACTGATGTACCAAGAAAGATTCGGTGTATATACTAAATAAGAGAGTGAGAATATCCATTGCCTTAAAGTTTGCTACAACATTATCCAGGGTAATTGCAAAAATTTTATTTGCAAGACCAAAATCTTCCATGACTTTGATAATTCATTCTGCTATATTCTCACCCATATGTGCCACGTCAATTAGTTTGAAGCCTATGATTATCTTTTCCAATGCCCGGTCATTATTTACATAATGAGTTATTACACTAAGATAATCCTTTCTAGACCGACCACTCTATATGTTTGAGGTCAAGACCACCGAAAATATACCGGTTTCAAAGAGTTCTTTAATTTTATCACAACCATTATTGTAGTATTTAACTAAATATCTAGTTGTTGCCTATCTAGAAATGTAAGTAAATCTAGGATTGTGAGAAATTCTAATGTACTTTCTAGACGCTTCTCACTCACCAAAGTGTACATAAAGATCTTGTGTGACAATTAAATGGGCTAAAGATTCTCAAGCTACCTTAGGATTATAATCCCAGTTATGTACCGTATTATCGGGGTTGTACTACAGCTGCGTTTGCCTCATGGCTATGCCTTATTTTTTTCTTTATATCTTTGGCTATGTCTGTACAAGTGCCCGGTTCTAACTAAAGACTTTGTAGACAATTTACGACGACATATTTTGCAAACAGCAACTCTTACCCTAGCTCCAGCCACGTCTCACTTCACTATCTTGTCAAAATCTTGCCACAACTCCGACGTGCTAGGTCTGGATCTCTTTGCTCTAGTGCTTGCTGACGCAATGGTACTCGTAGAGCCTGATGATGGTATAGTCAGGGTTTGCTCTGCCATTTGAGGTGAAGACGGAGGTGGAGACATTTCATTCCAGAAGGTTGAAAGATCTTTCAGATCAATTCTATATTCACTCACAGAAAAATTGTCAAAATTATCCATGGAGAAATGTGAAATACTGCAAAATGCAAATAGAAAATTGCACAATTATCTATTTTACATCACAACAAAGAAAAGTAAGAACAACATAAGTATAAGGAAAATTAGTATTGTTATCTCTTTTCTTGACTGTAGACCTGAGTTCAAATTTTTGGATTTTCACCCAAAGTAGTCTGAATTTTGCCAAATTATCACAAAGTATATCGAAATTTTCACAAAAAAATTTGGAAAATAGATTGCTAGTTTGGGTGTGGCTAAATGAGAGAGGGTATGCTGCCTAATTATAGAAAAATTAAGCTTTTTAATTTTTCATATTTTTAAACTCCCAAACGGCAACAAAACAGTCAGAAATTTCAAAAATCCGACCGTTAATCGTGCTAAATGGGCTTAAGGGGCCAAACAAGCATAATAGTCATATTTTCATGCCTAATTAACTGTACCCACTAGGCCACCATGCCCTGTGGCCCGTGTCCGACTCGAAACTATGCATACCGTGTCGGCACGTTGGGTTGTGCCCATCGGGCCACGTGTGCCGACGAGCCCCTTGGACCACTGTGCCCATGCCGGTCGCGCTCGGCCCAAAACTATGTTTGTCATGCCGGTACGTTGGGCCAGGGTGATGGCCTAGGCACGACTGCTTAGGTCGTGGCTGTACCTACAGTATCGCGCCATAGGCCGGCCGGGCATGCATGGACCATTTTGCCACCTCTACCTAGGCGCATCCACGCCGTCCATCTGATCCAGTTGCCTTCCTTCCTCCCGCTCTAGGGTTTTGCCTCTCCAGGATCCAACTCTCCGCCATGGCGACTCCCGCCCCAGCCGCCGCCGTGACGCTCGGCGGCAAGGGCGCCGCGCTCTCCCCTGCCGCCGTCTACGCGCTCTCCCTCGGCCTCGCCGACCCCATCGTCGACCCCTCCGCGCTCCAGAGGCTCTCCACCCGCGCCCCCGCGCCCCAAGAGACCCCCCAATCCCTCAGAACCCTGGCTTTGGCGTCGCCCGAGTCCCGTGCCGCCGCCGCCGTGCTTCTCAACAAGCTCCTCCTCACCGCGGTAGACTCCTCGTCCGCGCTTGTCACCGCTGCGACGGCCACCCGCCTCGCCGGGTCGCTCGACATCGCCGCGGTGCTGCCCCCCGCCACCCGCGATGAGGCCGCCGTCGCCGCCGCGTCCGCGCCGGTGGCCGTCGCCTTCGCCGCCGTGATCGACTGCTGCGCCGCGCCGCTCGCCCGCGTCGCCGACGCCGTCGCCGCTCTGTCCTGCGAGGCAGCGCGCGGGGACCAGGCAGCATTCGACGTGTCAGCCTCCGGCGACGGCCTCTCAGCGAAGGACGAGGTCGATGTCGCCAACGACGTCAAGACGCTCCTCACCGGGTCCAAGCTTACCGGCAGCGCGGGAGGCGCCTCCGCTGCCTCGTTCGCTAAGGTGCCCACCGTGAACGGGATCTTCCGCGAGGCGGTGCGCGCGCTGCACGCGAGGGTGCGGATCGAGCTCAATGCTCCGGTGAAGCTGGGGAGGAGGGATGCTGGTGAAACCGGTGAGGGAAAGGAGGAGGCTTTGGTGGTGCTGGCGACGCAACTTGCGAGGTCGGTGCAGGCAATGTGCAAGCTGAGCGTTGCGCGGGCAAGGCTCTGTGCGGAGAACATTGCTGATGCTGAGCTCCGGGAGAAGCTTACTGGCGGCATTGGCGTTGATGATTTGAAGGGGATGCTTGATAAGGTTATGATTGATTCAGATGCTGTGTCGGTCTTGCGTGGGGTGTACAACCACTTGCTCAAGTTCAGGGACTTCCTTGCGTGGGAGGCAGCTGTGGCCATGGTGGTGATCGAAATGGACAGTTCAATTGAGAAGCTGCAAGCTGGTGGGGCGAATGACGCGGACAGCTCAATTGAGAAAAAGCCACAACCTGGTGTGGAGAAAGCGAAGGGTGAGAAGAAGAACAAGAAGAAAACGTTGGGGATAGGCACATCTCGTGTACTGATGCTGCTTAGGGATCATGCAACAGATGGAAAGGAGGTTACTTGCGTGAATTCTGCGCTGGTTGTACAGTGGGGAACTGAGCTTGCATTGTTGTTTGATCCGAAGTGTCCCAAGTTGGAGTCCCTTGTGGAGAAGATTAAGGAGATCGTTGAGAGCAATGAAACGAGGAGATTGCCTAAAATTCCCAAGGTGAGAATCATGCTGTTTGCATAAGGTGTTGTTGCATTTATATTTCTATTTTGTTTTGTTGTTCTGTTCCAAAACTTTAAGTGGAGCAGATTTCAGAAGCATCCTTGTAGTCAGATTTGTTATTTTGTTCCCATTTTCTCAGCCTAAATGTCTTTCCTTACTCCTGTTAGGGAACACGTGACTTTGGGAAAGAGCAAATGGCCATAAGGGAGCGTGCATTTTCAATAATGACAGGTGTATTCAAGATGCACGGTGCTGTTGCACTTGATACACCTGTATTTGAGTTGAGAGAAACCCTTATGGGCAAATATGGTGAAGACTCGAAGTTGATATATGACCTTGCTGATCAGGTATTGTTTCATTGTCCTTTCACACTTTTAGGTTGGTGACTGGGTGTGCTTTGGTGAAAGTTCAAATTATTGAAATGAGGTTAAGGATAGCAATATCAGTATTTGTGGCATTCAACCACTCAGGCAGTCCTTTGTTGCAGTATTTTCCTTAGATTGTGCACTTGTAGCCATGGTTTGATGTCTTAACCTCAAATAACCTGCAGGGTGGTGAGCTTTGCTCTTTGCGGTATGATCTGACTGTTCCATTTGCCCGATATGTTGCCATGAATGGCATAAGTGCATTGAAGAGATACCAGATAGCAAAAGTATACAGGAGAGATAATCCATCGAAGGGAAGATATCGGGAATTCTACCAGTGTGACTTTGACATTGCTGGAACATACGAACCAATGGAACCAGATTTTGAGGTTATCAAAGTTTTAACTGAATTGCTGGATCAGCTCGATATAGGCACATATGAGATAAAATTAAATCATAGAAAGTTGCTCGATGGAATGTTGGAGATCTGTGGTGTGCCTCCTGAAAAGTTCAGAACAGTTTGCTCGAGTATTGACAAGCTAGACAAGCAAACATTCGAACTGGTGAAAAAGGAACTGGTAAGCATCCAAACTACCTATTTTGGTTTCAGCTGAGGGCCTATTATATGTTTATTTGATGTTTCTGACATGATGGATATATTGATTATAGTCCAATAAACATGTTGACTTAGGTGGACGAGAAAGGTATATCAAATGAAACTGCAGAAAAAATTGGCAATTTAGTGAAGACTAGAGGACCACCGCTGGAAGTTTTGCTGGAGTTGAGAAAGGAGGGTAGCAACTTTATGGAGAATGATGGGTCTGTTGTTGCATTGAATGAACTGGAGATACTATTCAAAGCTCTACAGAAAGCAAATGCGATAGACAGGATAGTTTTTGATTTAAGCCTCGCTAGAGGCCTTGATTACTATACTGGTGTGATATATGAAGCTGTATTCAAGGGCGACACACAGGTTAGGCATTTTTATTCATCCGCACCTTAGCTTTGAACATTCTAGTATTTTCAGTTACACATTTTTTTCCTGTGCAATCAGTACTATTTTCATGCAAGTACTACTTGTCCACTGGATTCTGACATATACCACTTAATTTATCATCTGAAAACATAGAGTACATCGCCTTTTCTTATTCAATGAAGACCTTGGCAGTTGATCTACTGGACATTGATTTATATCTGAAATATGTCATTCTATTTATCATCCGGAGGCGTGTCCCCTCCCTTTTCTACATCAGCGAAGAGCTTGTTAGTTGATTCCTGTACTAACCCTATTTCGCAATAGGTCGGCTCCATTGCGGCTGGTGGCCGGTACGACAACCTTGTCGGTATGTTTAGCCCCAAGCCAGTCCCTGCTGTTGGTGTCAGCCTTGGAATAGAAAGAGTCTTTGCAATCATGGAGCAACAGGAGAAAGAAAAGAATCAGGTATTTCTCAGTCCTGCTGCTCATTTTCGTTCGTCGTTCATTCTGTGAGGGAGTTGCAGTAACCGAGCAATCGGTGTCGAATTGCAGCAGGTCCGGGCTACTGAGACGGAAGTTTTGGTGTCTATTCTTGTTAAGGACCTTGCGCTGGCCGCCGAGTATGTGAGCGAACTGTGGAATGCTGGGATAAAGGCAGAGTTCAAGCTCTCTACTAGGCCGGAGAACCACTTAAAGTACGCGTTGCGATCTCGCATTCCGTTTGTGGTGCTGGTCGGTGAGTCCGAGATGAAGGATAAAACGGTGAAATTGAAGGACCTTACAGCCAGCCAGGAAGAGGAGGTTCCAAGGAGGGATTTTGTTCAGGTGCTGATACAGAGACTGAGAAACCCCTAGAAATGAACCTTTTGAACTGCGCAATATGTATACAGGTGCTGATATATTGATCTCAATTTTTTTTTGACATCCATTTGCCTGTGTGGGATTCCCTAGGAAATATAATGCGGCCCTTCGATTTATACTGATCAAACTGTTTGAATCGGCTTACATGTTGAGCCGCTTGGTGTACTGATTCAAACCCCTGAGTTCCAAACCGATACAATGCATGAATCACCGTCCCGATCTCGAAGGAATTTGTTTTGTGTGACACACTAATTCGTACTTAGTAGGCCCGAGTGACCCACAGAATCACATTAGCACTGCGTTTATGAAACAAGACACTAGCCAGAAGCTACCGACCAGTGACTTATTGTTCTTGAGATAACCGTGAGACAAAACAAATAATGGAGGACGGATTTGTCCAGAAACGCACTCAGTTACAGCATCATCCTTGCATTACCAAACCACACAGGACATGGATAGTGAGACGAAAGATCTACTGGACTATACCCCGTTTCGCACCTTCCACCGTGTTCTTGAGCAGCATCGCTACGGTCATCGGGCCGACACCTCCAGGGACCGGAGTCAGGTGACCTGCGACCTTGCTCGCCTCCGCGAAATCCACATCGCCGATGAGCGTACCCGGACTTGCTGGTAGGGTCGTCAACGGAACTGGTCCCGACATAGCCTGCCCAGCTACTGCAATGACAATGTTCCCGGCATCCATAACGGCAGCACCTGGTTTGATCCAGTCTCCTTCGATCTAGCAGCCAAGGAACAGCACGGTTAGCTTTGGGCAATGAGCCTGTGAATTTGTTGCAGTACAACAGCGTACCATCATAGCCTGGCCAGCTGCTGCAATGACAATGTCGGCTTCACGGACGATGCTTTCGGGATTAGGGGTGCGTGAGTGCACGATCGACACGGTCGCGTCCGCCTTCAGAAGAAGCAGGGATATCGGCAAACCCGCGATGTTGCTGCGGCCAACCACAGCTGCTCGTTTTCCTTTTACAGTGATTCCACTCCGTGAAAGGAGCTCCATGCATCCCTTCAAAAGTAAAAAAGGATAAGGAGGCTAAGACAGCTTTACTATTTAATAAGGTTGAGTTGGTGGTTAGTGCATTCTTCTTCCTCCCTTCTCAACCGTTCGATCTGAATACTGAAATCTTGACCATCTATCTAACATCCCTCTCCCTCTCTCATATCTAACTACTGCTCTCCACTTCCACCATCAGTTACCATCTCCCACCTCCTCTTCTACCCGGCCTCTCTCGTCTCCCTCTGCTCCTATTTGGACTATATAATTTTGTATATGTCATATCTTTCTTGGTGATGCAAATCTGTGAAATTTATATAGTTAAAAACCGATGAAAATTAACTTATCATCATTTGAATTATGCCCCTGATTCCTCTTGCCTTTTGACAATTGACCTCCACTAGCTGAATGACCGTGTGTTGTTACGGATTTAAAAACTTTTAGAACATGTTTGTATGCATATTCTAAAAATTTTTACCACCCGTGAGTTTCTTTTAAAAATTGTAACAACGCACGGGCATTCAGCTAGTTGCAAGTGAAATAGCAGTCAAATTCTGGCATTGAATTCTAGTGCGGACAAATGCTGCATCAATCGTTTAAATACCTTTGGTGTACATGGTAGGAACAGTGGGTCTCTACCCTCCATCGCAAGCTTGCCAATATTCAGAGAATGAAAACCATCGACATCTTTCTCAATGCTGATTTCGTTCAAAATCTTTTCTTCATTGATATGTTCGGGCAATGGAAGCTGGACAAGGATACCTGGTGCAAAAGCACATACTCATACATCTTTCAAACAGGTGTCTTTTCAAGGTAAGGTCTACAAGTTGATTATACACTGTAATGACTTTATTTACATCGGCCAAAACTGCATACAAGTTTCTATTACTCCATAATCTATCTTACGAACAGCCTGAAAGCCATAAACCGCAACCAAAATCCAAAAGCCGAATCTGACCATATCAGACTTTTTGTAGTCAAACAGTCATATATAGTTCAACAGTAGGCTAGAACAAAACCTGAAGCTATAGTAAAGGTAATTGGGTTGGCTTTGTAGGAGCCACAGAGAAAGTAGAGATGTGCTCAATACACAAAATTATATAATGTCGAAGTAATACTAATCTGTACAGTTACGAAAACGGCAATCACATTTCAGAAAGACAAGTTGATAGATTATATCCAAAACACTTCCATAGCTCCAATATGTGACCTATACAGCTTCATATTTGCAGTTTAAGCAATGTGACGATTTAGCTCTCCATGCCAGAAGCTAGAGATGGTGCTCAAACTTGGCGCAACATAATCTCCTATATTCTAATAGCAACAGAGCAAAATTAACTAGCATGATTGACAAGCATGGGTCCAATGGAAAAACCCTTATCATCAGCCAGGCAATAAATCCCCATATTGTAGAGGTAGCCCAACCCTCTGAGAATGGTCTTTGCAACTAGCCTAATATATAATAGGCTCAACAGTATAGAGAAATAAACCAATGTACACTTACCTTCTGTAATTATTAACGGGTAGAATAGGAAATTCTCATCCTACCTCACTCATGTATATAAACCCCTAAGAGAAGTATGGGCCTGTTTGGGAGAGTTCTACCACTGAAAACGTGGATCTGGAGCAGCAGCTCCACCATAGAGCAGCTCTACTGTGAATCTGGGATCCCACCATGGAGTGTTTGGCTTGTACAGCAGCTCCAGATCCACGAAATTGAGGTTTTGGTGGGAATGGTCACTTTTGGTGGGATGGGGTGTGTAACCAGTGGCATTGGTGGGTAATTACCACACACGGTGGAGCACCCCTTGAGGAGCTCTATGAAATCCATGGATCTGGCCCTCAGATCCAGGATTTTGGTGGATCCAGATTTCGCGGAACTGGAGCGTTTGGGTAAAATTTCGTAGAGTGGAGCTGTTTTTCGTGGATCTGAAGCTGGTGGAGCTCTCCCAAACAGGCCCTATAAGAGGGGCAGATCCACTCATTTTATCACATCTCTCTCCGTAGTTCACCCCTGAACAATATTTTATTACGGTGATGTTCACTAGGACCCATCATTCGCTTCGCATGGGACATCCGGACATGGAACTTGAAATAAGTGAACTCCGACACATGAACACAAGAATGAAATAGTGCATCTATCTGTGTATGTTCTCCTGGTACCAAGAATGGCGTAATCTTATTTTTGAGGTGAGACGATACCGTGGACCGCGGGGTCGGCGTTGAGGCGGTGGATCTCGGCGACGAGCGCGGCCTCGGAGATGTCCTCGGGGAGGTCGACGTCGAGGAAGCGGATGCCGACCTCGGCGCAGGCCTTGCGCTTCATCTCCACGTACGCCTGCGAGTCCTCCAGCACCCCACGATCACCACCGCCAGCCCCGGCACCTGCGAGAGAAACTCCGTGTCACGGCCACCCCCAATCCAAGAACCACCGCTACCTACATTCTTGGTAGTGTGTGTGTGTGTGTGTGTGTGTGTGTGTGTGTGTATTGGGGGGGGGTCTCACGAGGTTGTGGGTGGAGGAGAGCGCGGCAACGTCGGCGGCGATCTCGTGGCGGATGTCGGCGGCGATAGCCTTGCCGTCGAGTATCTGCGCCATTGGGGTAGCGACAGAGTTTTTCTCGCCACTCTTTTTGCTGGCGAGTGGCGCCGACGGCTCGGGGTGGTGAGCAGTGAACAAAAGCTGCTGAACACTGGGCAATCATGGTGTCTCTATTATAGGCGGAAGGACTGGAGCCCAGCGAGTCCGTACATATTATTAATTGGCGATGCATCACCACGAGTTGTCGGACAATCATAGCCAAGGTCGGGTTTTTTTTTATAAATTAACTCATGTTTATATTGTATATAGTAAGTAGCTTTTAAATGATATATTTTTAAGATATAATCAATAGAAAATTATAGTAAAAAGTATACTAAATTCAGCTATATTAGTTAAAATTATATATGACTATTGTCTCCGTGCTGTCTCTCACGAATCGCTAAAATTTAAATATTTGAGCTATAGATCATAAATCATCAGCTCAAAAAAATCCACTAAAATCTCGGGCCACCATCCTGTTTAAACAATTCGCTCCGGGTACCAAAAGGCGGCGCTTTAAGTTTGTTTTTTCCTATTGTTGCTGGTAACAAAACTACTGCAACAACTTTATTTTAAAATATTTTTAGAAATTTGAGCAAGGCAATGATTTTTTAACAGATTATCAATCGTTGCTGCTATTTATTATTCATGCACGTGGACTTCTTGGCTCGAGCAATCAACTGCCTGATTGAACCGGCCTCCCACCGGTCGATTCCGGCAGATGCCAGCTACACGCTGAATCGCACGCAAACACTTGGGTTTCTTGGAATCGTTTTTAGGCTTTTGTTTGGATGGGTTCTGAACGGTGAATCCCTCCGGTTCCAAACCCAAAACTATCAAAAAAAAATATCAAATAGATGTACACTTCTAGTTTTTAACCTAACTTGTAGGCTTGTAGTCTAGAAGTTCAGTTATGGACAGAAAGAATATCATACCTGCTCACAAGCATTTAAAAAGTATTAGCTTGATTAAAAATATGACTTAACGATCAAACCACAACAGCTTTATGGGCGTCCAAACCCAAAACTTAATTTATGTTCAGAAGAACAAAAGAAAATCCCACATGAACGCTTGAGTGCGGTTGTAACCCTAACACGATAAATGATGTATCAATCATTATTTTGTTTTCTATTCTGATAAAAATAAGTAAAATTAAGTACATTAGGTGCTCAATAAGCTATAAGGGAAAGCTATATAACAAGGAGTGAAAACAGAGTGGATACGGAGCGAATAGTGGTCAAACGATATCCACATTCATTTTTTTTCTCGAATTTGAATATGAATAGGACAAATGTCGGATCCTAATATGGGGCGAACAAATATCAGATATAAATTTAGATCGGATTATACTCAAAATCGGACTGGATTCGAATATTTTTCATATTCTAATAATTATTCGTGACCTCTCCTATTTAAAATATGGCACCAAATTATTTTAATATTTTAAATTGTTAAATAGCTAACTCTAATATCTAACTGCACATTAAATGATGACAGCAATAAACGAATAATTTATCTCACGTATTTGTATAATGCAATTTCTGAGAACAGCTTCATATTTGTATAATGCAGCCAAATGAAAGAATGTTTGGTGGATGAAAACTTTACTTGAATAGCTTGAGGCCTTGAGTGATCTTTCCTAACTTGAGTGATGGAAATCTTAAAAAAGAAAATATTCATATGGTTGTTTGAATAGCCTGCACTCGCTAATAATATCATAAAAGGCTCATCACTAAGATTCTATGGCAGGACCAAGTCATCCAAACATTATGCAAACGAGATATGACATATAATTATATTGTCTTTAACAAAAACAACAATCAAATAAGTTTAGGAAATTTAACCCTAATTGTGTGAAAAATAACTCAAATGTTTTGGTCACGACGGGATTTGGATTTGGGAAAGTAGGTGGGTAAAAAAGCTGAAGGGTGTTATAGTCTGCATGGGCCTGGTTTATGGCCCATATCATCTCCCTTGAAAGGATATTATTCGAATATCCGAATCTATTTCATGTCATACCGAACTTGTGTCCGAAATTCGCAACTTTGCTAGGCAAACATCTGAATCTGGCTCTAATTTTCTATTTAAATTTGGCTATTTACTATCCAAATAAAAAATTCCGAATTTAGTATCTAGATTATCCGATTAAATCCAAATCTGTTTTCACCCCTATATATAACTAATATGCAAGGAGTTCAAGTGGATAGAGTCACAGGTTAGAATATTATAAGAATATATGCAAATTTACTAGTAAAGAACTTTACATATAAAACAGTAAAACAATACTTAATTAACAAAGGTTTGTCATCCACAATTTCCATATTAAAATCCTCAAAATTCTACTTATGCTTTGTTGTTGGAATCACCCATGAAACACAACTCCATTAACCGGAAGCATGACGTATTCGAATACCATTTATTATAATATGAAGAGTTACCCAACTTTACCCACAAGATATCTTAGACTCGTAATGTCACGTTATAGACACGCAACGTGTTAGCATCCAGCTGAGTTGAGATAACAAGGTCACTCACTACTCTCCTCTTTCTAGCTTCTATCTGGTAAACTCATGGCCACACATTGTCAAGAATCCACGAGCTATTGCGAAAACCGTGACTCGACGCTAAGTGAACCTACCGTTATGAAGAATAGCAAGTGACTTTTCAGTCCCATTTCCATTTCACCCTATTGTACGCAAGCCATCCCACCACAATAGAAAAGCTAACCATCTTATAGCTATTTGACTGAATCGAGCTGCTACTAAACCAGGTCTAACAAGTCAAAACTTGTGGTTGAGCGATTTTTGTGTCTTGTAGTTAGCATAAGGTTCTACTCCTTACTTTTTTCAAGTGAGGTAACCAATCACAAACCCAATGTGTTATGGTACTGTACCACCAATTCAAACCAAAGCCTCTACCCTAGGGTAAGGTCGTGGACTCCAACCATCTAGTGGCTTTCCACGAGTCATCCTTAATCCTAGTACCATTTTAAAATCTTTCAGAAAGACAACGAAATAACTTAGTAGTGTAAAGTATTTGATTGTCTAATCTACTAATGATTAATTATATAGTACTGGGCTCAGGCCATAAACAGTAATGGGCTGGTTGGAACAATGTTGGGCTTTGGCTACTGGGTTTGGTCAACTCGGCTTACTAGACTCCTATTCACTTTGGGCTAACTTGGCTAGCCCATTTATTCAGCTTGTTAGGCATGAAGCCTAGTCGGCTCAACTCAGGCGGGCACCATCGCTACCGAACAGAGGTAAGCAATGGCGAGGTCATTTGGGCAATGGCAGTGCAAAGAGAGCTAAGGTGGTCTAAATGTTCCATTTTGGGTACTAGTGGGGCTAGTGGATCACTGAAGAGGGCTGGTGGCAATGGGAGCTCGCTGGAGCAAAACCACGACACGATGGTGCTCCGGTGAGGTTCCGGTAAGGTTCAAGGTGGCCTAAGCATCTACGAAGAACAGGGAAGCTAATGGTGGTGGTGGTTTGGGTTGGCTCGGTTGGTACATGGCTATCCATGGTGGCCTAGCTTTGATAGCAGTAGGGCACAGCGCCGGCGGTCTAGAGGCCATGGGAGGGCTCGATGAAGTCATGGTGAGGTTCACGGTGCCCGGGCGGTGCTAGGGTTGCAATGAATTGGATTTTGGTCAGCACTAACAGAGAATTCGGGTTAGTGCTCACCGGCGCAGAGCATAATGGCGGTAAAGGTTGTCAGCCAGAGTTGGGAGGGAGAGAGCTCAGGAGGGCAATTGGTTGCTAATGGACAACGAGCTTCAACGGCATTGCTGGCAGCAGCGCTAGCACCTCAAGCGAGCTGCATCTGTCTGGTGCAGGTGCTAGCAAAGTGCGTAATGGCTCGAGCACACGTTGGTCGAGCAGTGCACGAGGTAGCAGTGATGAGGTCAACCACGGCGGAGGCACGACGCGTGGTCGGTAGGTGAGGTAACGGGCATACAAGGTAGCACAGGTGTTGATGGGATGTGGCAACGGTGAATGAGCGATGAGTTGGCGAGGTACAATGGCAGCAATGGCGAAGAGCAAGCGGGTGGGTGGCAGCAAGTCTCAGGGGAGGTGGCACATTTCCAAAAGGCGTCAAGGCAAGGAGAAGGTGAAAATCTGAAAGGGGAAAGTGGAAAGGTCGAAAAACTTTCCCAAATTGGCAAGAAATCAAAATCAAATGAAATAGCAATGGCCCATGGATGGAGCTATCACTATCCATGGATGAAGAGCCAATGATGCAATGGATATTTGGTATGTACCAATCCAAGTGCTCAAGGTAGAGAGAAAGGATCCCTTTCTCCTTCTTTGATGTTGTTGATGTGGCAAGGGAGAGAGTATGCAACTAAAAATGTAGCCAATGAAGAAGCTGGGGTAGCTCGAGAGGATCAACCTTGGAGCACCACTGGTAGGGGTGATGGTAATAATAGCATGGAGAATCATGCTCCAATCTTCACCATATCCTTTTTCCACTTTCTAGATGGTGCTAGAGGGATCACATGAAGATCTAACACAAGATTTGGACCTACCTAAAAATCAAATTAGCAATATGTATTTTTCCTAAACATAATCAACCACTTCAAAACATCAAGGGATGGTCCAGCAATGAATATCATGTTAGGAATTCAATCCACTCAAAACAAAGTCGCGAAAGACAATTTTTTATAGTGTAAAGCATGCTAGATGTTGGTTGTTTTTTTCTTATCAGAATATAGAGTTAAAATTTCTTCATAGAATTAATTTCATTATTTGGCCTTCTTCATTATCAATCTTTACCTCCAATCTCAGTCCATCAACCCAAGAATAACACATAAAGACTCATTTTCATAGTGTAATTTACAATGTTTGTGCCATAACCATTCCTCATTATCTGAGTTCGAGGTCATTTACACAAAAATATGTAGGGAACATATAGTATGCACTCACCGTGCACTTAAACTAAAAAGTCACAAAAAATTCTGAAAAAAATTCTGGATGTATTATATAAAATTTCAAGTTGAATTTCATTCTACGTTAAGAGTACCAAAAAAGAAAAAATTCTGATAGTGTCGGGTTCTTTTATTTGCTAAAGGCATTAGTTGAAAGCTACAATAAATAGAAAACTCCCTATGACTTAGTATTTTTTTAACTAAACCATGTTTTATTTAAAGAGAGTAAAGGTGTGCAATATTAATAGTAGTGTAAATTCTATCCACCAGTTAAATGGTTCTATCCACCATATGTTAGTTTTTGTTATTACGGTTCTATCCACCCATTAACATCACTCGGTTACATCTAATCAAGGCAATCCAAATTCAGGGTTATATCCGCCCGACAAGTTTTCATCCCACCCATAAATTTTTAGAAATAGATACTAACTCGAGTAAGTTCCCATACCCACCCTTGAATGCAGGCATGGTTGTTTGAACAATTTCACTCTGCAGAGGTTATACACTTTATCCACAAGAGATAATCAACTTGTTATATTTTACATATTTTCTTGGACATGTGAATCAAAAAAATCATCATAAGGCCTTTACAATGCATCACCCAATGAGCTATGCTTGCTAAGGTTTTTACCTCTGTGAAGTTAAAGCAACCCACGCCAGAGGCCCCCTTTTGCACCGCACAGAGGCTTTCAACCAGCTCCCATCTCGTGTTCAACCCTTTTGGCTCAACCACGCTGAGGCAATGCAAATTATTTAGCCAGATCGTATCCATTATAGACATGTAGTTGCACTGATTTACATTAGGAAGGGATTACCATATTTAGTTCTTACGGTTATTTGGATGGTGCTATCACAAACCACACTCTTGTGCTCCAACCACACCAATACCTCTTACCATCTGTCTAGATATGTAAAACAAATTTTAGGATTTTAAGGAGCATAAGATATCCGAGTTCAACATGTTAGCCACTTTCCATCAGTGGCCACCCAAATCAAGTTTTCATGTTTAAAATGATGTTAGAGCAAATTAGTGTCCCTGGTATCTGAACAAGGCTAAACATGGCGCTTAGATATAACTTATAACTAGTATGGTTATCATTAGATTTCTAGGGTGACAAAGTTTATGTATTCAAATATTCAAGGGGTGGAGTATAGTAGTACAATTATTGATAGGCATGTATCTATAACCTTAAGACGAACATAAATTTGCATAACAAATAAAAGCATACAATTTGATGATTTAAACAAATATAACTGGAAGCAAAATGTAGGTTCAACACCATCAAAAGTATTGACTCGCCCGGCTCACAAGTTGGTTGGTCTTGAAAGTGTTAACTTGGCTCAAATTGTGCCTCTTCCGGGCCCTCGTACTCTATTCGGATGAACACGATGGAGAGCAAATAAATATGCAAGCGCACAAATAAAACCAAATGAAAATCCAAATAAACCATTTGAAAGGTCTTGAATTTAGATGAATTCAAAAACAAATTCATTAAATTTGAATTTAAAAGGACTTAGAATGGGACTTCCAAAGTTTAAATCAAAGTTAAATCCTAAAATTAACAGGAGAGAGTGAGCTCTCCCACTGACAGGTGGGGTCCACCAATTTTAATATTGTTTTTGATTTATTTCTCTACTAAAAGACCACAGAGAATGACAAGTGGGACCCTCTGGGTTTTATTTTCTTTTTGAATTTTTTCTAAAGGAAATGCTCGGAAACTGACAGGTGGGGCCTAACACTATGCAAGTCACAGCAAAAGGGGGCCGTATGTCTATGACTCTGTTACTTTAAAGTAGTTTTTAATTGATTCCTTAGTCGGGTTGGGCTCACATGTCATAGGCTAACTAATTTAAACTAGTGATAGTGCTCATTAGCCAGAGGCTAATTAAGTTAATGTAATGATGGTACTTAAATTAACTAAGTTTAAATCTAAACTTAATCAGGCATTACAGTGCTACGTAGGGGAGGAGCTACGGGTGAGCTTGGGGGGCCATGGCGGTCATCATCAACGGCAAAATGAGATGCCCAGACCAAATCGCACCTCTGGGCAAAGTGGCTCGGTCCAATTTAGGCTTTGCGGTAGTTGGCGACGAGCCAAGCGGCGGCAGTGGCTCGGCACATAGCACCATGGCAAACGGCGGCGAGGTAAGTTAATTAAACGCTACGACGACATCTAGGGGTCGTGGCGAACTCACCGGACGGCTCAGCAGGGAGGGAGAGGCGGCGAAGTGGTTTGGTGTCGACGGCCTGTGGCGGCAGGAAGGGGGTCACTGAGGACAGCTCGCCGGAGGGGAAGAGAAGAAAGGGCGACGTCAGGGATGTCTTCATAGGGTCCTGCCCTGGTAGTTCTTCAGGCATGCGGAAATGGAAGGTGGTACGCCGGAGGATGGACGGCATCAACGGCGGTGGGAAATCGGCCAAAGAGGAGGAGAACGGCAATAGTAGCTTCCGGGCTTCAATTCGAGCTCGATGCGGTGACTAGAGGGTGGAGTGGAGGTGGTGAGGCGAGAAGTTGGGGCTCAGGGCTCTTTATAGCTGAGGACGGGGGTGGTGACCGTTGTGCCTACATAGGGGAGGTGCGGCGCAACACTGCTCATGCACAGGGTGGCGCGGCTCAGCATGCGGCATGGCACAGGGACAGCATTGATGGTGCGGGCATGACGGAGACACAACGGGCAAGATGGGAACAATGCACGGTGCGGCACAGTGGCAAGCGATGTGGTGGCGCATGCGGCGGGTAGAGGCCAGGGGTCCGGCGAGGTGCAGATGCGGCTCACAAGGGCGGTGCGGTGCTATAGCAGCACAGCGCCAGGTGGGAGCATGCATAGCACGGCGAGCACGTGTGTAGGGCGCACGAGGCGCGGGTCAGAGCGGTAGGGAGGGAGAGAGAAGGAGAGAGAGGGAGTGGGCCGAGTTGGGCCAAGGACCAATGGGCCAGGGGAAAAGGAGTTGGGCTCAGCTCAAAAGAATTTCTAAAACTTAAATTTTGATTTTTCCAATTTCAGTTTCAGTTGAATTTCGAAATTTGAATTGAATTTGAGCTTTAGTTTGAATTCTTGATTTGCATTTTGAATTCCATTTGAAGTTTTTAAATCACAACTTTTGATTTTGCCAAAAGGAAAATTCGAAAAGGAGAGCAACTTGGCAAAATCAATCAAGAACTTCTGAATTTCCAAAACGGGATGTTACAACGATCTCCTTTTCTTTTCATTTTCTATTTTGAGAATATATATGTCGATCGTTGCGCCTCGATGCAACATTTTCAGATAAAAAGCGGAAGCATGGAAACGGCTCGTCCTCTGAGAATCAGCATATGGAGATATGTTGGAGAGGGAAAGAGAGAGAGAGAAAGAAAGGTTCCCTTTGACACCAAAATGGCCCAGGTCAAGAAGACGTTAAATTGGCCAGGAACATGAACAAGGTACATCCATGCATGTATGTGTCCGTGTACTACTCAGGCACAGTGATGAGAGCAATTGACAATGTACATGCAAAGCAAAGTGCTGCAAGATTACCAGATAATCTTTTGAAAATTTTTCAGGTGATCCAGCATCCATCTATCCATCCAACCCGCCTCCGCCTAGAATTATCTATCCATCCATCTATCCAGCATCTCGGAATTGACAATTACCTAGAATTATCCGCGTCCGCGCCCTCGTTCCACCGCCTCAACCCGCCTCCGGCGCCCGAGCGCCTGCCTTGGATTGCTCCTCGTCTCTGCCAATACCATGAAGAGACACCTTCCAGGAGCGCGCGCACCAGCTGCTCGGCGTAATGCCCCCGTCAGCTGAGTTCTGCTCTCAACCATCCCCTGTCCGTGACCGGTACATGCATCTTGCCAGACTCCACGGGCGGCCGCCCGACGGCGATGGCGGCGCGCAGGCCAGCATCCCTGCGCCGCACCTCGTCCCGAGCGGCCGCAAAGATGACACTGATAAACACTGCTGGCCGTGGAACAAGAAGAAGAAGGGCTGGAAAGGACCGCTTCCCCAACCTAGATCATCACCACTAAGAACTCTGGGAGATTGTTTTGCGCCCAAGATTAAAGAGGTAGCAATTCGACGAACTCATCCGCAGGGGCTTGTTCTTGGTGATCCATTTTCACAGATGATTCACGTTTCAAACAACAAAGTTGTTGGGCCATTAAGTGGGTTGCTGTCCGATGTGGGCCGCAAAGCAATATGGTCCAGGCGTAACCCTGGTTTAGACTTCTTGTGCCGGCGGCTGGCTCCTCGCTCCTTTGCGAACAGAGGACTTTCTTACGCCCAAGTAGTGATGGCTGGAGGTTCGGCACCGGCGACGGGAGCAGGTGGTGTTGATGGCGGTGATCAACGCAGTGGCAAGAATTATGGTGGCCAATTCCGTGCTCCCCGCGGCAGAGGACGACCACCCAGACCATATGGTCGTGGCCGTGGTCGGTACCAACAGGGAGGCCGAGGCGGGTATGGAATCAACCCTGTTGCCGCAACAAGAGATGGTGACTATGTCTCTCATCCTGGCATTACCAAGGATCGCAACAACAAGGGGAAGGAGATGGTCGAGGGCTCAAATGCCATGGCAGGGAAGCACAAAGGTTCACAGATGGGTGAACCTGCAGCCAAGAAAAAGCGAAATTTTGTCTTATGCTGTGAGATCTGTGAGGAAGAACATTTTACTCCGCAATGCCCTTTGTTGCATGGACCTAAACCAACAGCAACGTTCAGTGGTCTTGCAGGTGAGGGTTTAGGTTTCTTCCATATTCCTTATACCAAGATGGCAAAGGCACCTCATCAAGTGTCACTCATCGCTCTAATTTCGATTATTGAGGATCGGTTCAGCAGAGCTTGTCAAAAAGAGCTTGCTCGAGCAATTCCGATAAAATGGGATTGGGAGGTTTGTGAACATGGCAACAATACATATATTGTACCGTTTCCCTGTCAGGTTGAACTTCAGAGGATGATAAGTATGAAGCGGCTAAGAACAGATAACAATGAGGGAGTGATGCTCTTTGAGGAATGGAACAATGAGATCAAGCCTAAGCAAAAGCTTCAGAAAGTCTGGGTTCGCGTCTATGGTGTCCCATATGAGATCAGGTCCTTTTTACCTCTCTGGGCTGTGGGTTCGATTCTAGGTGTAACTCAGAGAGTTGACATGAGATATTTGAAGAAAACTGGAGTGGTTCGGCTTATGGTTGCAGTCCTTGATGTTAATTGTATCCTGAATGATGCAGACATAGTTGTGGATGATAGCCTATATGAAATCTTTTTCAAGGTTGACCACATTGTTCCTGGTAATGGTGACGAACCTGAGGACTTCGATGAGGAAGATGATTTAGATCCAGAAAACCAACATAAGGACACAGATCAAGAGATGGAAGACATGGATAACCAACACACAAATGGATCTAGCTTCTCTGGTCCATCCAATGGTAGAGCTGATTTTAAATCATTTTCTAAATCCACTCAAACTCCAAATGATGAAGCTCCACCTGTAGATGAAGTGCAGGTAACTGAAGGATCAATTGACAAAGCCGTTCCAATCTTATTAGAGGATATCAGTGCTTCTGTAGTTGCTGAAATTGACAAAAGTGCAGACGTATACAGTGCAGCACCTATGCAACTCGATGGATCTATTTCTGGAGAGAGTTTGGTACAGGAAATTGGAAGAGATCACACCGTTCCTGTTCAGTCCAACCCACTTTCAACTTCAGTTACAGGTACACCTTCCTTTAAATATGTTGCTATTCTCCCACATTCAGATAATGTGATGGAATTGTCCAAGCCGCTGCATATTCCTGTGCAATCTGATTGTTTCGGGCAATCTGGAGAGGATGCAACTGGCTGCAATGGACCGAATAATGCGGTGGTCGCAAAATCGGGGCCAGGAGGCGAACTTCGATCGATGGATTGTTCGAGCAGCGGGACCAAGCTAGTACTTTTGAAGGGGTGGTTCCATCGGTGCTTACATTGAGGATGACCAAGATTGTGGGGTTGTTGCTCGGTGGTGATGAAGGAAAATAGTCCTTCTATTATATCTGAATTTTCACGAACTCCCACGTTTCGACCGCAAGCTCTTTGCAAAAAGAATGGCATTCGGGCTAATATCACAAATGTGGCAATGGCAATCGCTCTTGATTTTTAGATGGGGTCGTCGGTGTTGAGGATCTGCGAGGCTCTAGCGCGGTTTTTTTGTTCCTCGGCGGACATTGCAGAGAGACAAAAGAGGATGGTGCGATTGTCGCTGTCCCCTCGGCGGACATTGCAGCAGACAAAAAGAGGATGACAAGAAGAACAATGATGAGGAAAGATGCTACCGTCGACAAAAAAAGATGGTACGTCTAAGGCGCAGCCAAAGAAGTTCCACGATGAGTGATGAACACACGCTAAAGAAGGTGGAACGCAGGGTGGCAGCTTGCAATCTTGAATTAACAGGTACCTCAACTTCTTTTCTCTCTTTTACAGATTCTCGCATTTCTTCAAATTTGAACAACTTAGGTGTTTCTTTGGGTAGGGATGCTAAATTAATTAACAATTCTATTGTCTCGATAAGAAACATAGAAATAGATAGATTAGTGGTCTCCCGTAATAAGAGATCAGAGAACAAAATTAAAGCAATTGACCATACCGCTGATGATGAGGAGGAAAGACTTGATGTAATCCTCGGCCACGTCTGTGGTAATTCAAATGAGGATATGCAGGGCCGGGAAGATGATCACATATTAAGTGATCTTAATCCTGTCCCGCGTAAGAAAAAATCTAACTCTACAAAAAATAATAAAACTGGCAGACCTCCGAAAAAACCAAAAACACCATCCAAACTGTGTCTCCAATGAAAGGAGTTTTTTGGAATAGCAGAGGTCTTGCTGACTTGGCTAAACACAGATATTTGATGGAGATGGTTCGAGAGGAGCAACTCAATTTCGTTGCACTCTCAGAAACGGGTCGTGTTGATTTTCCCGATGCGGTCCTTAAGAACTTTAGTGGTGGGCGTGACTTCATTTGGCATAGCATGGCCCCATCTGGACGCTCAGGTGGAATGTTATTAGGTGTTGACTTGAGCATATACAATATTGGATCCATAGATGAGGGTGACTTTTATATCAAGTTTTGCCTTCGTAATAAATTTGATGGTTTCAAGTTTGCACTGTATACGGTATATGGGCCAGCACAACAGCAAAATAAAGAAGTGTTTCTTATAGAACTGGCCCATATTTGCTCTCGGGAAACACTTCCATATATTGTAGGGGGTGATTTCAATATCATGAGACACCCAGAGGATAAGAGCAAAGGGCGTTTTGATACCAAATGGCCAAATATTTTCAATGCGGTCATTGAGTCTCTTGAACTTAAGGAAATCGTTATGTCAGGACGGCAATATACTTGGGCCGGGCCGGGAGACGATCCTACATATGAGAAATTAGATAGAGTGCTTGTCAGCACTGAATGGGAAAATAAATTTCCTCTATCTACAGTACAGTCCAGAGATAGAAGCCAATCTGATCACACACCTCTTATCTTGAATCTCGGATCTTCAACCCATAATAATAAGCAACAAACCTTTAAATTTGAAAGGGGTTGGTTGATTCGGGATGGGTTCTTCGATATGGTGGCCAATTTATGGCAATCAGAAAATCGAGGAGATACTGCTATGGACAGATGGCAAAATAAAATACGACATCTTCGCCAGTATTTGCGAGGATGGGCCAAACATACAGCAGGCTCATATAAAAAAGAGAAGAACAAACTAATCTCGTTGTTGGACGCCATTGATAAAAAGGCGGAACACACTACTCTTTCTGATAATGAGATAAATATGAAACAATATCTCAAGCAAAGATTGGTTCTCTTATTACGAGAGGAAGAGATGAAGTGGTATGAAAGGGCGAAGGTTAAAATCCTTCTTGAAGGTGATGATAATACCCGTTTCTTTCATTTGGTGGCCAATGGCAGACATCGCAAACAACACATCTTCAAATTAGAACAAGAAGATGGTATAATTCTTTGCGACACCGAATTGAAAAATTACATCACTAATTACTACAAAGGCCTTTTCGGACAATCACAGGACAATAACCTCTCCCTTGTGGAAAGTCAGATAAATGATATACCACAAGTCACTGCTGTTGAAAATGATATGCTTACATCAACATTTACTGAAACAGAGGTCAAAGAGGCTTTGTTCCAAATGGAACACAACAAAGCTCCAGGTCCTGATGGCTTCCCTGCAGAATTCTATCAAGTATTCTGGGAAGTGATCAAGGAGGATTTAATGGCACTTTTCAATGATTTTTATGAAGAATGCCTACCGCTCTTTAGTCTAAATTTTGGGGTAATTACCCTTCTGCCTAAGACTAAAGATGCAAAACAGATTCAACAATACAGACCAATCTGTTTACTTAATGTCAGTTTTAAAATATTCACAAAGGTAGCCACGAACAGAATTAACAAAGTAGCACAGACAGTCGTGAGTCCATCTCAAACGACTTTTATGCCAGGCAGAAACATAATGGAAGGCGTGGTCATATTGCATGAGACCATTCATGAATTACACACTAAAAAGCTTAACGGGGTGATTTTCAAAATTGACTTTGAAAAGGCCTACGATAAAGTTAAGTGGTCCTTTCTACAACAAACCTTGAGAATGAAAGGCTTCTCCCAAAAATGGTGCAATTGGATTGAGAGCTTTGTCACTGGGGGTAGTGTTGGTATCAAAGTCAATGATGATATTGGACACTACTTTCAATCAAAAAAAGGTCTTCGTCAAGGTGACCCAATGTCACCTATTTTGTTCAACATTGTAGCAGATATGCTTGCAATCTTAATAAAAAGAGCAAAGGATGATGGTCAATTAAGGGGGGTCATCCCTCACCTTGTAGATGATGGTTTGTCAATTCTGCAATATGTAGACGATACTATTATCTTTATGGACCATGACCTAGAACAAGCAAAAAACATGAAGCTTTTGTTGTGTGCCTTCGAACAATTGTCCGGTCTCAAAATCAACTTTCATAAGAGCGAAATCTTTTGTTATGGCAAAGCAAAAGATTTTGAGGACCACTACATTGAGCTCTTTGGTTGTGATGCAGGTGATTATCCCTTCAGATATTTAGGGATACCGATGCACCATAAAAAACTCCATAATGTAGATTGCAGGAGCATCGAAGAGAGGTTTGAAAAAAAATTGACTTGCTGGAAGGCGAAGCATTTATCTTATGGAGGTAGATTAGTCCTTCTAAATTCAGTACTTAGCAGTTTACCTATGTTCATGATGTCCTTTTTGAAATACCGAAGGTGTTCTTAAAAATTAGACTATTACAGATCTAGATTTTTTGGCAAGGCGACAAAGATACAAAGAAGTATCGCCTTGCACGTTGGGACATCTTATGTCGTCCTAAAGACCAAGGAGGACTTGGGATCATTGACCTCCAAGTCCAGAATAAATGTCTCTTAAGCAAGTGGATTATAAATTTGCTTAATGAAGAAGGAACTTGGCAAACTTTGCTTAGAAACAAGTATCTAAGCTCACATTCTCTTCCACAAGTCCACGTCAAACCCAATGATTCTCATTTACGGAAGGGTCGATGAAAATAAAAGATCGAGTTTTGGCTTGTGGTTCCTTGAATTAATGATGGATCACAAACGAGATTTTGGGAAGATACATGGGTAGGCAATCGCCCATTCAAAGACCTTTATCCAACCCTGTATAATATTACAAATCGGCCGCATGATACAGTGGCCAATATTATGAGATCCATACCTCTAAATATTTCTTTCTGAGAGCTCGGTGGGGATAAACTTGATAAATGGGAAGATTTAGTATCCAAGATCACTCATATCCATTTAAATGACGAGAGAGATTTGTTTATTTGGAGTTTACATAACAATGGTCAATTTACGGTCCATTCTATGTATCTTCACATGATAAATCGAATACGCCCTTTTCTCATAAAGTGATTTGGAAGTTAAAAATTCCTCTAAAAATCAAGATTTTCTTTTGGTATCTCCAGTGGGAGTAATTTTAACAAAGGACAATCTAATTAAGAGGAATTGACAGCGATCAAAGGTGTTGTTTTGTAATTGTAACGAAACCATTAAGCATCTTTTCTTTGATTGTCATCATGCCAAGACGATCTGGAGGACTGTCTACATAGCTCTTTGGGTTAACTCCTCCCACTCTGTATCCAACATGTTAGGGAGTTGGCTATCAAATTTTGATTTAAAAACAAGAAGATAATTTTGGTTGGGGTAGCCGCTCTATGTTGGGCAATTTGGCGATGTCGTAATGATCTAATCTTTGCAAATTGTAAATATACGTCTTTCTTGCAGGCTATTTTCAGGGGAACATACTGGCTGCGGTTTTGGGCACTGCTGCAGCGTGATGATGAAACAAAGGAGTATTTCCAGCTAACGAGCAGAAAACTAGAGACCACTGCGTTGGAGCTGTTTGCTGCCCATGGATGGAAATTTAATAATAGACTTTGTCATGCATAATTTTTGCATTCCTTGTTTCCCTATTTCTTCAGCAATGGTGCTGGAACTTTGTAATAATGTTAACGCTGTGTGCGGAAACGCAGAGGCGGGAAGTCTTTTCTTCCATTTTCTAAAAAATCCATCCATCACACGAGTCAATTCTCTGCCATCTTCGCATTAGGGCAACTACAGGAAGAACAGTAGCAAGCAGAGATACACGCAGCTCACTGATGAAAAAGACGGCACAGGTAGTGATCCAACCCCTAACATGGCCACACATGTTAAGTGACACCAAATCGTACCTTCTTTCACAGGTTGTGTTTTTCTCAGGGATTGCTTTGCATGCTTTCCTGCTGCACCTTGTAGTATGTTTGTAACAATGGAAATAGAGGCCAAGACCCTATTAATCCAAACAAAAAATGCTTTCCTGCTGCAGTGCGATGTATGCACAGTTGGATGTATGCCATGGTGTCATGTACATACATGTATTTCAGGAGACAGGGATTCTCTCTGCCCCGCAGAGAAGCACTGTGTTGTGCCATTTCCTCTGTTCTGGACTGTCTAATTAAAATTACGGTGCTGCGGAGCTCAGATCAACTGCTACAGTATCATGGTGCTATAGTATAGTAGCTTTATCGGTGCTACGTTTATATGCGAAAGACCCATGTATTGTCATTCATCAGGAAAACAGCTTCTTTGTTCCCTTCTCCGTGTTTCCCTCATGTTCCAGTCGACGTGGCAAACATCTAGAGCACCTTTCCTATCCCCTCATGTTCTTCTGGTGCTCTGGATGTTTGCCACGTCGACGGAAACATGAGGGGAACACGAAGAAGGGAACAGGGAAGCTGCATTCATGAAAACAGCTTCTCTGTTCCCTTCTCCGTGTTTCCCTTATGTTCTGGTTGACGTGGCAAACATCTAGAGCACCCTTACTATCCCCCTTATGTTTTCCTGGTGCTCTGGATGTTTGCCAATCAGTATATAACCATCAGTTGGTCGAGGTACAAAGGTTTTATCGAAAGCTATAGTTAGATCAACATCGCTAGGGCACTTTTTGAAACATGGGAATTCCTTCCGATTCCTATAGTAATTAAACTTTTTTTTATGAAATTTCTTGGTTCCAAACAAGGCTAAGTTCCAAAATGGATGGCGAAGATTGCCTGATATCCACCTGGTGAGTTCAAGGGGGGACAATGGGAAAAACACAGGCACTAAGCCTTTCCTTTGCACTTTCTTTCGAGCAATGAGCTTGCTAATTAGCTCAGTAGGATACAACCCTGTCCTTAATTCGTTATCTCGGTTTGGTCAAAGTGACTAGTTAAGCTAAGCCTAAAATATTACTAGGTGGTTAAAGAACAAATAAAACAAGCCAGATCATTCCAGCTTCAGCTTCTGATTTCTAGTTTTCAGAAATCAGAAGCCGAAATGAACGCTTTGGCTTCTTAATTTTGGTTTCTTTTTATGCATTTTCTTTTTTCTTTGTATTATCCATAGAGATGTAATAGTGATTTTTATTTTTTTTTCTTTATTTTTCTTTAATTAAATGATTTAGAAAAGTTAACAACCGTTATAATGTATTTGTAGCTAAAAGTCAACAATCGAAAACCGTTAAAAAAAAGCCGGATTGAACGAGCTTTAGAATCCTTTCAACAGAAAAGAAGAAACAAAGGTCAAAAAAATTGTATGCCTCATGGACAAGTGTTCCATTTTTTTATGGAAAAACTGAGATCTCCAGTACCACAGCTCTGTGATCTCCCTGTGTTGTTTGTTACTGGTGCTGCCTTGGTGGAAGAAGATAGGTAACTGATGTGGACAAATCCTCCCATTGTTGTTTTCTCTTCTGAAAGAATCTCGTCAACTTTCTCAACACATCGGGTTGTGCAGGGAAAGCTGGGTTCAGAGCACTACCCATTTTCCTAAGGAAATTTTTGTACGGATAACCTTTTTTTTATTCGGAAATACAGAAATATACCCGCGGTTTCATTTTTTACAAAAATAGCCTCGAGTCGCCCAATGGGGAAGCGACTCGAGAATTTCGCCCACCCGAAGAGCGACATTTAAGGAATCTGCGAACCGTTGGGCGAATCAGCGATGTCGCCTGTACGTTGGGCGACTTAATATAAGTCGCTGTAACGCTAGGGTGACACAGGGGGAGTTAAGGCGGCCTGCCAGCCGGCTCCCACTACCAACCACCTTTTTCACTTATTGAGCAAACACATTCAGCGCACAGAGAAGAGGAAGAAGGAAAAGAAACAAGGGGGAGAAGAGAGGAAGGAGGGGAAGAAGAGGAGAAGGAGGGGAAGAAGAGGAGAAGGAGAGGAAGGAGGGGAAGAAGAGGAGAAGGAGAGGAGGAGGTGAGGGAGGAAGGAGGAGTAGAAGCTATTCCATCAATTTGGATCCAGGTATTTTTTTGGATTATGTTGTATTTGCATTATTATTTATATGAAATGTTGGTGTTAATAAAAATTATAGATGTAGAATAATTAGTACCGTGTTAGTATGGAAATATTATTGTAGAAAATGTTTGGTATGCAATTTGTAGTATGGTATAGGAAGTTTAGTATTGTGCGATATTATTTGACATGTCGCAAAATTGAAATATATATGCAGGCCGACATCATCAATGTCCACTACATTGAGAGTGTATTACGGAGCTGGAACCATTCGTGAAGGTCCGAATGGTGTGGATTTGAGCGATTTTCCGCAAGTCACTCTCGTATTCGGATGACGAGAATGCTCGAATGGGAGATGTGCGCTTTGGTGACCGGAGTTTTTCGTTGAACCCCGAGGTGTACAGCGTCGTCGTGCAAGGGCTTTGGAGCCGGTCTCCCACGGACATCAGATGGGAATTGAAGACATTAGTGCGCTCTGCCACATGGAAGGGCTTTGTGCTAGGGTGCCGGCGTCGTGGATACGAGTGTGTGCTGCTTATGCAACCGTGCTCAGTACAAGCAGCTGAGGAATCTCGTGCAACAGCCGTTGTGGGAGGTGCTAGCAGCTCGGGCGGGCCGCATGTTGGCGGACATGATGAAGTTGCTCGTCATGAAGCCGATGCGGTACATGAAGGAGAGTTATAGCCGTTAAGCCATAGAGAGCCAACTGGGCAAGCCGATGAAGGAGAGTATAATGAGTACATTGTGCAGCAGATGGACTCTGATGACGAGAGGGCATGGGATGAAGAGGAAGCTATAGAGGACGACGACAAGGACAGTTCCGATGAGGATGAAGTTCCTATCCCCCAGGAATGGAACCGGTTTAATGCGGAGGGTCTTTCCGCACATGATGAGCATGAATCACAATGGGAGTACCATGAGACAGAGGTTCGGTTGCATGCTATGTTTGCTGACAAGGAAGCACTGCAGGATGCCATCAAGCTTTGGGCCCTTTCAATGCAGCGGACATTTCGCGTCGTCAAATCAAGCCGAGAGCGAGACACGTGGACGTGCGAGCAGACTGGTTGCCCTTGGCGGGTGCACGCCCGTAAACCTAAGTATGAGACTCATTGGATTGTGTCCAAGGTTGAGCCGCACTCCTGCATTCTAAACACTGTCTTGTCCAGACATCGTAACCTGACGTCCGGATTTATTGCCAATGTCATGTATGGGGAGATAGCGCAGAAGAGAGAAATTTCGATATTTGACACTGAATACGTGCGCCTCTCAACTTTTAACCCCCAATTCGCACACCTTTGAAAATTTAACCCTGTCACTGCGAATTCTTTTGATTCAAGGGATTCTCCTCATTTTTACAGTGACAAGTGTCAAAATAGAAAAGGAGAGAAAATGAGGAGAATCCCTTGAATCAAAAGAATTCGTAGTGACAGGGTTAAATTTCTAAAGGCGTGCGAATTGAGGGTTAAAAGTTGAGAGGCGCACGTATTCAGTGTCAAATATCGAAATTTCTCTGCAGAAGAAGGACATGGCAGCCACGCATATTGTGGTAGCTATTGAGAATAAATTCAAGTATAAGATTAGCTACGCGAAGGCGTGGCGGGCCAAGCAGAAGGCGTTGGAAAAATGTTTTGGCACTTTCGAGGCGGCGTACGACAACCTTCCTCGTATGCTCAATGTCCTGCAGGAAAGGAACCCGGGCACGTACATCGCCCTTCACGAGAAGCCGTCCATTAGTCCGCCAGGGTATGCGGTGTTGCAGAGAGCAATGTTTGCATTTGGTGCTAGCATCGAAGCATTCAGGCATATGCTGCCAGTGATCTCAATTGACGGGACCTTCTTGACAGGCAAATACAAGGGGCAGATCCTGACGGCCATAGGCGTTGACGGTAACAATCAAATATTACCGCTGACCATTGCATTTGTGGAGAGTGAGAATTACGAGAGCTGGCTGTGGTTTCTCAGACATGTGAGGGCTGGGGTTGTAGCCACTCGGCCTGGTGTGTGCGTAATCCATGATCGCCACGCCGGTATTATCAAGGCAATAAGAAAACTTCAAGAAGACCCTGGATTTGGGACGGCTCGTTCACTTGTTACCCACGAGGTATGTCTTGCAGATCATGGAAATGAACCTAGCTGCACGTGCAACAAGCTTAAGTTGTTGCACAAACCATGCTCTCATGTCCTCGCTGCATGCGGGACCGTGGGTATGGATCCTTCGAACTTCATGTCCGAGTTCTTCTTTAAGGAGAGGTGCCGCAGCTTGGTGTGGGAGCTCCAGGGTTGAGGTGGTGGGAAACTTCGCCACTTTGGACATTGCATCGAGGACACGGGTTCGGATGTTAACATGTTGAAGGGTGGAAAGGGTCGCGACAGAGCCGACGTATTAGGAATGACATGGATGAATCACAAGTGGAACACGGTGCACGTTGTGGTCGATGCGGTCGAGGGGCACACTGACTAGACGATGCAATGCATGTCCCGATCGATGAGTTACATGACTTTTCTGTAATGTAGTTGGTTATGTACTTATTTAGTACATGTATTTGCTGTTTGTTAAAATGAGATACTTTTGTGGCTCGTGCACAAGACAATCAATTCATGACATGCTTAACAACATTGCACATTATTTCGATCGACCCTCGTACATACTACGGTACAACCATACACATGGTTGCTTATATGCCAAATGAGCCTCGTGGCACCCACATGGAGAACTGCTGAAGTGGACGCCTCGGACGGGGCTGGCCATCGTGGTAGTGGCACACACATATGCAACTTGGGTTTGCAAAGCAACATGTCGATCGTCGAGCTTCCTATGTTGACAACCTCCTCGTTTCCCTCTCGCGTTGCATCTGTTGGCGGAGCTCATTGTTCTCCTCATTGAGAGTCTCCATTCGGTACTCCAAGTCCATTATTCGGTCCCATAAAGTACCCACATAACGGTCAATATACCGTTCATGAGGAGGGTCGATCCAGCGGGAGAAGTCGCATTTCGCCATCTGCGAAAAAGGATAGTAAACATGGAGGGTCCATAAGCAATAAAAAAATGTACTATTAGTAATTTGTACCCCGGAGCGTGGGCATCGGAAGAAACGGCGCCCGCCATCGTTCGGCCCTTCCAGGACCTGCACGACCACGTACTCATTGTGTCTGCATTTCGGCCACGCTGGTTGCGCACGCCGGCTTGGTACCAAGCGCATGCGTGGACCGAACATCTCCCTCCTTTCCAAGGAAGGTCTTCCTTGGTGACCCATATCCGATCGCCCTCATCTTCCGCCATGGTATGTTCCACCACGAAATAGAAGGTACTTCTTTGTTCGATTCTGAGGTTTTTCGCTACAACTTCATGGGACCTCAACCGTGCTATTTATATCGAATGGCGGGACAAAGAGGATGCTTTGCCCAGAGACATGACAAAAGCGCCGGCTTTACTCGGTGAGATGACAACACATGCCAGCTTTACGCAGTGATATGATAAAACGGGGCAGCTTTGCTCAGTCAGATTACAACACATGCCAGCTAAACTGCCTACATAAAGGCTACGATCTGAAAAGCCTTCATAGGGACATTTATTGCTACCCTGGAATCCTGAGGATAATCCAGGCCTGTCGCTACAGAAACCAACAAAATAGGGGCGTAGGCTGTAGCCTTTACAGTGAGTGTTCACGTCATAGGCATGTATCCTTTCCAGTGAGTTTTCATGTCACCTTTGCTTGTTGTTTCAGAAATACAGACTACAGGCTCTGAAAAGCCTACATAGGGACATTTATTGCTAAACTGGAATCCTGAAAAAGCAAAAATATTCATACGACCTCCTCTCCATGGACTATGCCCACTGCACCAGATAACCTGCCTACATAAAGGCCTCCTATGTCTTCCATACCACATCTCCTCCTCAAGCCTTCACAATACTACTACACAACAATGCCTTCCTGGAGGTCCGACCCATTTGGAGTGCCGGAGTGGCATGAGGCCCGAAGTGCCGCTGCGGCTTTAGGACGATGTTGGGAGTCTGGACGGATCAAGAAGAGCGAGCCAAATACGGTCGTAGGTTCTTCAAGTGTCCAAACCTGGATGACGATTTCATGGTAACGACGACAACTTAATCATTTGTTTCTCGTTATCGTTTTTCAACTTGATCCATGACATCAACCACGCCACACATAGGCTTGCAGGTTCATCGAATGGGTGGATCGGGTGTCGCCGACATGGCCACATAACCGGGCAGTGGAGGTGGAAAACAAAGGACAATATTTTGTCAAGATGACTCAGGCTCGCGAGGTGGAACGACAGATGCGGCATGAGCAAGAGCGCCGCGTGAGGGTGGACCAAATCCGTCTGAAGGGCAAGAAGGATGAGCTGCAAAGGAGGCGGGAGCAGTTAAGTCTGCGTGAAGCAGCCATCAACCGTCAGAAGGAAGAGCTTCAAGCTCGTGAGGTAGCTCTCAAGACCAAGAGTGACCGGAACAAGGATGCAGCGGAGCCATCTTCAAGGCGCGATAACAAGGGGAAACAACCACGCTATACCCAGTAGACCAAATGTAATAGACCCAGCAAGTTTAATTCCCTAAGGCAGTACTGTCGGAGTTGCTCTTGGTCGCATATCATGCTATATGTTGTGCATGTAATAACAATGTACGCGGCATGTTACTCCCAACTGTATTATGAAGTTTATTTCTATTGACATAAGCTTATTATCTAGCATGTTCGCACTCAATGATTCAGATAGCAAGTCATACCGGTTCTCTCCGTAAACTATTTCTCAGCAACATCAAAATATCACTTACCACTCTATGTATCTATCGTTCTATGGTCAATCATTTTTAAAAAAATATTTTGAATTTTTTTTGTGCATCTACAACATACAGTGCACATAAACTTTTATTACAACTATACCAGATTTTTTCTCTGTTTCAAACTACAAAATTGCCAAAACTATACAAATTTGGGGATCAATGAAGTCGCCTACCTACTGGGCGACTGCATTACAAGTCGCCCAGCCATTGGGCGACTTCGTTAAATCGCCCAGTGAGGAAGCGACTCCCTGATGTCGCTTTCTCGTGAAGCGACATAGCTTCTTGTCGCTCTTCGGGTGGGCGAAATTCTCGAGTCACTTCCCCATTGGGCGACTCGAGGCTATTTTTGTAAAAAATGAAACCGCGGGTATATTTCTGTATTTCCGAATAAAAAAAAGGTTATCCGTACAAAAATTTCTTTTCCTAAGCATATGCTTCCATAGAAAAGAACAAACAGCAGTTACTTCTTTAGCTGAGCTCGCCAACACCGGACGGAGGCGGCGGAAATGGCTTGGGCACCTGATTCGGCTTCCGCCTTCTAGAACCCAAATGCGGCTTCCGAAAAGCCGTTTTGAAAGGTTCCTATGATCCTATCCAGAGTGGTAATAATGGTTTTCGTAGAAACTGGGGTTTCGCCTGTTTGGGAGAGCTCCACCAGCTTCAGATCTACGAAAAACAGCTCCACTCCACGAAATTTTACCCAAACGCTCCAGCTCCGCGAAATCTGGATCCACCAAAATCCTGGATCTAAGGGCCGGATCCATGGATTTCATGGAGCTCCTCAAGGGGTGCTCTATTGTGGAGTTGGATGGTAATTACCCACCAATGCCACTAGTTACACACCCCATCCCACCAAAAGTGGTCATTCCCACCAAAACCTCAATTTCGTGGATCTGAAGCTGATGTACAAACCAAACACTCCATGGTGGAATCCCAGATCCATGGTGGAGCTGCTTCACAAACATTCAGCAGGTCCTTGGAAATCCAAGCCTAAAGATAAATTAGGGTGCTAAATAGCGAGCCTCGAGTCCCATGGTGGCTGTCTCGAATTGCGATCAGTTTGCTTCGTAAGCCTAAATCCGTTGAAGATCAATTATTTGGACTTTGATTCGACCAAAAAAGTAAGTGAAGTTGTAGTTGGGTCCCATCCATTGATTCATGCTTTGGTTTCCCTTTCTAATTATTTTCCCCCTTAAATCTCCAATCGATCCATTCTCTTAAGGCCTCTTGGTCCGTTCTAAGCACCTAGATTATGAACATATTCATATTGGCTTCTGTAACTGGCTCTTATTTAAAGAAATCAGAAATCAATACGAATAATCGGATTTTCGAAGTGGCTTCTTCACTCCTCTTGCTCCGTCTCGCTCTGAGGATAAGACAGAAAGTTATGAGCATATCACGTACTCCACTCCTCTCGCTCCCATGTCGCACACGTATCTCTCTTATTTTCTCCACCGCTCGTTCACTTATTCTAAAAATCATTTCTTTTAATTATTACTATTCATTTTTATTCAAAAGCCATCAACTGTAACTAATATAAACATATTATTATTTTAAGGCCACTAGCCTCTCATGCATCTTTGAAAGGTTTATATCGGCTTCTCTGTTCAAAGTGGTGACTGGTGGGTGAGCCGCTCTATGGCCCATTAGTGGCTGGAAAGGTGCCTCGCTAAGCCACCACTCCCATGCTAATCCGATTGTAAAATCTCTAATAATTGGGTTTTTATTTTCTCCAATTATAAAAAAAGAAAAAAAAAAGAGAGAGAGTATGTTGTGCGTACACACGAGCTCACACAACTTGGTTTGACTCGAAGCTTGACTCGAAAAGAAATGAATTGAGGTTGAAAATTAAAATAAGTTATGCTCAAACTAGCTCGATTGACTTTCTTAAAGTACAACTTGAGATGTAACAAAGTAACAAACAAATAGTTTTTCCAACTTTTGCACCAAGCTATGTATTTTTCTTGCATTCTCTACGTACCAGTGTAACGTGATTTTTTAAAAAATAAAAAAATGCAACTAGCCCTAGTCTCTCTAATATCCTATCTAGTCGAGAGATCTTGGACGGGTTCTTTTAGACCATGTTTTAGCTTTTGATTTTTAAATTCTGGTTATTCGTGAGAGACAGTACACAGAGTAAAACAATCGCATGCGATTTTGGTTGGTATAACTGAATTCGGTATAGTATCTACTACAATCTACCTGTAGACCCCATCTTGAAAAGACACAGCGTTTAAAAGCTAACTACTGTAGCAAAAATTGATAAGCCAAAGCCAAAAAGAATCCAACCCTTGATTGATTCTTCCGGATTTGTCTCTAGTATAGTTCTTGTTCCTCTTCTGGTTTCATTCTGTTATTCATATCTTCTCTCGTTAAATCTTAGATAGCGTTGAAGGGGGTATTAGTTATCCATGTGAGCAGGTGTTTCATCGATTCATCCCGTCCGATCAAGCAAACAATTGCTATCAATGAGAGAAACCTAACAATAATTGATCTTCGGTTATTATCAGTGGGAGAGAATTTATGGAGACAACTGCAAGACGGTTGTCATTAGAGACATAAGACCGAATCGTCGTGCAGTTAGGAGGCGGATAAAGCACACGCTTTATTCACCATATGGAAGAAATTTCCTAAAGGCGGGTCTTGATACCAATTCGTGAGATCTTTGAGTGGCCGCTGGTCAAGTAAAACATATAGTTGGCCTCCGACCAAGAGTATTCGGATAATTATCTTTGGAAGCTTACAACCACATGGATCTTGAGGTCTTAATTGAGTATTAAATTCATATTTAATAGTTATTTAATCTTCATTATCTCTAATGAACAAGTGAGCTCACTACTATCACCTATCATCCTCCCCTTTATCTTCCTATTTGCATTTTTTTCCTTCGCTCTCTTGGCTACCGCTGCCACCTCCTCCTTAGCCTTCTTGGGTGCCTCGACCAGGCGTGCTAGGCACGCATCCACAGCTTCCCTATTGTCCTTCCCCTTAGATGCGGCCATCACATGCTCGGCAACATCGACAAGTGAAGCATCTAGACCTCTAAAAATAATTTTAGTAATTAATGACAACAATGTTTAAAGGGACTAATATATTTGTTAAGATGATTGAAAGGTTTAGTCACGGTGTTTGATGATATCTTGGAAAAGGCATGTAAAGATGACCAAAGATTGATATGGATCAAGACATGACTTAAGGCAAATGTATATTGTAGCCTAAGGACCTCTTTTATAGCTTTTACTGGTCTTTGTGGTTGATGAAAAAGCTGAGGTTGGTAGAATAGATATCGTGCTATAAAGAGGGGTCATGGCTAGTAGTTTAAAATTAATCTTGTGCCACTTTGATCAATTATGGTTCATACATGCATTTGGAATTTCATTTTGGATAACTCTCTAATTTTCATTTGAAATCCGGTATGACCGCGGTTGTATCAGCAGTAGTACTGCTGCATTGGTACTACCAGACGTTACATTATTTTCAGAGAGGTGCATTTCTGATCTTACCTTGGAATGGTATTACCACAGTTGTTGGCTGGTAGTACTACAGTGGTATGACCACACTTGTCTGGTACTATCGGAGTGTGGTATGGCCGCACTTTAGTTGGTGGTAGCTAATTTCTAGAGAGGTGTATTTTTTGAGCATTTTCTCTTCTCTGGAATTTGGTAGTACCACAGCTAAGGTGCAGTACTACCGAGGTATGTGAATGTGGTACTATCGATATTTAATTTAATGGCTAGTTTTTGTGCATTTAATGAACCTTAAATAACAATTGGATAGTAGGTTCGATAGTATCGGCCATTATATGGCGGTAGTACCACATCCCCTGATTTTGGGGGATTTCGACCCAAATGGTCATCCTGGTGGGTGGAGACTATAAATATCTTCTCACCAACAGTAATCAAGAACTCTTGGTCCTTATTGAATACATTGAGCTCTTGCCGCTCTTTCTTCAACTCATTTGCTTTATTTTCTCATTTTGAGGTTGTTAAGAGCATTCAAGTGCATTGCATCATCTAGTTGATTATTGTGGTACTTGAAAACTTTCAAGCAAGCGTTATTAGCTTATCACTCTTGGTGCTTGCTGACACCTAGATGTTGGAGGAGTTTGCGCAGTGATATCTTCAAAAAAGATTGTGAAGAGACCCAGAACAGTTGTGAAAGGTCGAAACTCACCACCTAGAGGAGAAAAGAGCTACCATAGTGGACTGAGGAAAGGCTCAAGATTACACAAGGAGCCAGCTTGATTAGTTCAAGCTCCCTCAACATGGATTAGGGTGATCGACAAGTCTTTGAGACCACGGGAGAACATCACGTGTCATCTTTGTGGTTTAATCCTATTGCCTTTACTTTTCGCACTTACATTTCTACCAATTACTTGATTGACTTAGTTAGAATTGTATCTTACATCGACACAAGTTTGTGGTGCCTGAGCAAGACATAAAGAGTTTAGACCTTGACTTGTGCAAAACTTTTTTTTAATAAACTCATACTTGCTATAAAATAGGGTTTTACCCAAAAGAATTTAAAAACCTCCTATCCACCCCCCTCTAGTCAGTTATCTTTGATCCTACAAGTGATATCAGAGCTTGATCTCTCTTTATTGGGCTTTACCTCCTAGAGAGCAAGGATGACTATTGAGGGTATCTCCCTAGGAAAGACATCTCTATTCGATGGCTCTAATCATGCTTATTGAAAAATTCGAATAACTACTTATTTGAAAGCCATGAGTCTGAGTATATGGAGAACTGTTAGTGATGGTTCTGTCATGCCTCTTGATCCAACGCATCCCATGGATCTTGAGAAGTGAAACTTCCACTATAATGCTCAAGCAATGAATGCTCTTTTTGGAGCTTTGGACGTGGATGAATTCAATTGAATGAGCAATTTAGAAACCGCTCATGAGATTTGGGCTACGCTCTCAAAAATTCATGAGGGCACATCCATGCTCAAAGAGACCAAATTGCATAGACTCTAGATCAAATATAAGATATTCATAATGTTGCCACATGAAGACATCAATGAGATGTACTCAAGGCTCAACAATAGTGTGAATGAGCTTAAGGGCCTAGGCACTACACTAAATGATGTTGATATTGTTTGAATGATGCTTAGGGCATTCTTGGAGAAGTACGAGATGTTGGTGACGTTGTTCCTTAACTCATCTGAGTTGCTGAGAATGAAACCAACTAGCCTTTTGGATAATCTCATCATAAATGAGTTGTACAAGAAGAATAAGGAGGAGCTTTAAGAGCAATCCTCCTCTAATAAGAAGATTATTGCTTTCAAGGAGAAAGTGAAACCAAGTGATGAGATGGAGGAAGATGAAAATGATTCCAAAGAGGAGATGGTTCTCCTTATGAGGAGAATGCAAAAATTCATGAAGAGACGCTCAAATCGGAGCACTAGCCATGACAAGATCAAGAGGGGACAGTCCTCAAGCACCAAGCACTATAATAACATTCGTTATTATGAGTGCAATGAGAAGGGCCACATTGTCTCCCATTGCCCAATCAAGAAGGATGACAAGGCCAAGTCGTCCAAAAAGGAGTACAATGGCAAGAAGTTTTACAAGGATGGCAAGGGTAAGGCTCACATTGGAGAATAGAACTCAGATGAGGAGTACTCTGACTCTGAGTCCGATGATGATAGGTCCTCCAAAAGGGAGACTTGTCGAGATCATTATCAAGGAGGCTTCATCACTCTTCTCCACTCCCACTTGCCTAATTGCAAAAGGAGACAAAGTAAAGTTCAATAATGACAATGAGTCTTCCTATGATAAATTAATGGATATGCTTGAAGCATTAAATGAGTACCTTGCAAAGGAAAATTCTAAATTCAAGGTCTTGAAGAGAGAATTTCTTTCTCTAAAAGACTCTTATGAGGAGCTAAATAAAGCTCATGATTCACTCATTATCAAAGACCTCACTAAGCCTCATACGGATGTTGGAATTACTTGCAATATTATTGTGACTTGCCTAGTTTAGACATTGCTCCTTGCATTGTTTCTAAAACTAGTATTTGTACTTCTTATGATGACTTGCTAGCTATGCCATGTTCTTCTAAAGTAGACTCTAGCTCTTGTATGACTAATTCATGTGATCCTCTCCTTGTGGTTGAGAATAATAAGTTCAAAGAGCAAGTAAACAAGTTAACTAAGAGCTTAGAGAGATGTTTTAAGGGTAAGGAAACCCTTAAAAAAATTTAAGTGAGCAAAGGTGCTCATACAATAAGGAAGGCCTTGGGTTTATTCTCAAGACAGATAAGAAACAAATTCACAAGCCTACAATGTTTCTGAGGGAAAATGGCAAATATCTATACTTACTGCTAAAAAGAATGATATTTAGATACCCAAAGTCTTGGTTTCTAACCTCCAATGACTCAAACAAATTTGGATACCTAAAAGAACTTACTCTTCTTTTGTAAGTGAACTACAAAACCGATGGAAGATATTGGGTGCTTGATAGCGGATGCACTCAACACATAATCAGAGACTGGGAGATGTTCACCACATTTAAAGTTAGAAGTGCTAGCAATGATAAAATCACTTTTTGTGATAATAGCAAAGGAAAGGTAATTGGATTAGGTAAAACTGCTATCTCAAATGACTGTTCAATTTTCAACGCATCTTTTGTAGAAATATTGAATTTTAATTTGCTATCCATTGCTTAATCGTGTGATCTTGGCCTCACTTGCACTTTCTCTAAAGATGGTATTGTTATTTCAAAAGAAAAAGAAAGTGAGATGGTTTTCAAAAGCTTTCAATTTGGCAATATTTATTTAGTGGATTTATCTTCGAATGAGTCTTGTTTTGAAAGCTTGTTTAATTACAAAAACTGCTTTGGGTTGCACAGTGAGGAACTGAGCTTGCATTGTTGTTTTGATCCGAAGTGTCCCAAGTTAGAGTCCCTTGTGGAGAAGGTTGTTAGACCATGTGGATAGATCGTGAATTTAGTAATGATGAATAATTGACATTTGGATTGCATTGAAATTTACGTTTGTGAAAATTTCGGTCAGTGCTCTTTTGGAAAACTTGAATTGTATGAATATTTAGGGTAAGCGGTCTGACCGCCTTGTATTGGGCGGTCTGACCAGCTAGCTTTGACCACGATCGGTAGTCAATGGTCCGATTGTCCTTGTGTTGGGTGGTCCAATCAGCAGACTTCAACCACGGTCGGAAGTCTGAGAATTTATGAGCACGGCAGGTCAACCACGGTAGAACAAGCACGGCATGTTGACTACGGTAGAATGACCATGGAATGTCGACCATGGTAGATCGACCACGGCAGAACAACCACGGCATGTTGACCACGGTAGATCGACCATGGCTGAATGATCACAGCATGTCGACCACAGCAGAATGACCACGGCTGAACAATCACGGCAGAACAACCACGGTTAGTTGACCATGCCTGGTCGATGATCTAAGCTACCACGGCAAAACAACCACGGCATGTTGACCACGGTAGATCGACCATGGCTGAATGATCACAGCATGTCGACCACAGCAGAATGACCACGGCTGAACAATCACGGCAGAACAACCACGGTTAGTTGACCATGCCTGGTCGATGATCTAAGCTATATATAGTGAACCGGTCATGAGCTACAGTGAACCGATCGTAAGCAACAATGAACCAGTCATAGCTACAGTGAACCAGTCAAAGGTCATAAGCTCATCTGCTATAGTAACCAGAACTAAAACGTCTAACATGTTAACCGAAGCGGCTACCATTAAGGACCTTGCACTGGCCGCCTAGTATGTGAGCGAACTGTGGAATGCTGGGATAAAGGCAGAGTTCAAGCTCTCTAATAGGCCGACGAACCACTTAAAGTACGCGTTGCAATCCGTGGGTGGTGAATTGAAGGATCTTACAGCCAGCCAGGAAGAGGAGGTTCCAAAGAGGGATTTCGTTCCGGTTCTGAGAAACCCCTAGAAAAGAATCTTTTGAACTGCGCAATACATACATTGATCTCAATTTTTTTTACATCCATTTGCCTGTATGAGATTCCCTAGGAAATATAATGCGGCCCTTTGATTTATACTGATCAAACTGTTTGAATCGGCTTACATGTTGAGCCGCTTGGTGTACTGATTCAAATCCCTGAGTTCCAAACCGATACAACGCAAGAATCAGCCGTCCCTTGTGATCTCGAAGGAATTTGTTTTGTGCGACACTCTGATTCGTACTTAGTAGGCCCGAGTGACCCACAGAATCACATTAGCACTGCGTTTATCAAACAAGACACTAGCCAGAAGCTACCGACCAGTGACTTGTTTCTTATTATTCTTGAAATAACCGTGAGACAACAGAAATGGAGAACGGATTTGTCCAGAAACGCACTCAGTTACAGCATCATCCTTGCATTACCAAACCATACAGCACATGGGTAGTGCGATGAAAAATCTACTGGACTATAGCCCGTTTTGCACCTTCCACCGTGTTCTTCAGCAGCATCGCTACGGTCATCGGGCCGACACCTCCAGGGACTGGAGTCAGGTGGCCTGCGACCTTGCTCGCCTCTGCGAAATCCACATCACCGACGAGTCTGTACCCGGACTTCCTGGTTGGGTCGTCAATGGAATTGGTCCCAACATCGATAACCGCAGCACCTGGTTTGATCCAGTCTCCTTTGATCTAACAACCAAGAAACAGCACGGTTAGCTTTGGGCAATGAGCCGCAGGGCACCATATCATACTGTGAATTTGTTGCAGTACAACAACGTACCATCATAGCCTGGCCAGCTGCTGCAATAACAATGTCGGCTTCACGGACAATGATTTCGGGATCAGGGGTCCGTGAGTGCACAATTGACACAGTCGCATCCGCCTTCAGAAGAAGCAGGGATACGGGCAAACCCACGATGTTGCTACGGCCAACCACAACTGCTCGTTTTCCTTTCACAGTGACTCCACTCCGTGAAAGGAGCTCCATGCATCCCTTCAAAAGTAAAAAAAGGATAAGGAGGCTAAGACATTGCAAGTGAAATAGCACTCAAATTCTGGCGTTCAATGTTAGTGTGGAGAAATGCTACATCAATCGTTTCAATACCTTCGGCGTACATGGTAGGAACAGTGGGTCTCTACCTTTCATTGCAAGCTTGCCAATATTCAGAGGATGAAAACCATCGACATCTTTCTCAATGCTGATTTCGTTCAAAATCTTCTCTTCATTGATATGTTTGGGCAATGGAAGCTGGACAAGGATACCTGGTGCAAAAGCACATACTCAATACAGTTAATAGACTTACATAACATAGGAACAAGAATCTGACCATATCAGACTTTTTGTAGTCAAATAATCATAGTTCAACAGTAGGGTAGAACAAAACCTGAATCTTTGGCCCTGTTTAGTACTAAGTGAAGCCTAGAGCTAGCAAAGGTATTCAGGTTGGCTTTGTAGGAGCCAAAGAGAAACTAGAGACGTGCTCAATACACAAAATCATATAATGTCGAAGTAATACTCATCT
Organism: Dendrocalamus sinicus; assembly: GCA_036346575.1. Taxonomy (NCBI): domain Eukaryota; kingdom Viridiplantae; phylum Streptophyta; class Magnoliopsida; order Poales; family Poaceae; genus Dendrocalamus; species Dendrocalamus sinicus. The sequence continues at coordinate 2,908,537 of CM070653.1, read as the reverse complement.
GTACAGTTAAGAAAACAGCAATCACATTTCAGAGAGACAAGTTGATAGATTATATCCAAAACACTTTCACAGCTCCGACATGTGACCTATAGCTTCATATTTGCAGTTTAAGCAATGTGATGATTTAGCTCTCCATGCCAGAAGCTAGAGATGGTGCTCAAACTTGGCACAACATAATCTCCTATATTCTAATAACAACAGAGCAAAATTAACTAGCATGATTGACAAGCATAGGTCCAATGGAAAAACCCTTATCATCAGCCATGCAATAAATCCCCTAAACAATAATCATTACGGTGATGTTCACTAGGACCCATCATTCCCTTCGCATAGGACTCGGAACTTGAAATAACTGAACTCCCATGCCCGATCTAGCAAAGTGACCGCTTCAAAAACTCTACAGCCCAGCGAAAATGGGACACGAATCCCTCGAAAATTGGGGGACAAACCCACATGGTCGTGAGTGGATGTCAGGTTCAGACTGGAAACGATACTTTCAGGTTGAAGTCGGTAATCAATGTACCGGTTGGCCGTTTTTCCCTAAGTCACAACAACAATCAAGATTCGATCAAGTTGGAACTCAAGTGTGATCGGATGGCATCAGAAGGGCAGCAGTAATTACTGTTTATGATATTTGTTTTGTCTTTACTGTTTATCGTCATGGCTTAGCTGAAGCCCAAACCTGAGTGTAAAACTTCCTTACTCGCTGTAATGACTGCGCTTATGGAGGGACTTTATAACCCCAGCTTATGGAATGGAAAAGGCATGAAGGAACCAATTATTATTGTCTAGTAGTCCTACGATAGAGTAGAACCCTAGCCGACCTTCCGTTCCCAAACTTTCCCCCAATTTCTTCCTTCTGAAATTACCAATTCAAGCCATTGCACTCCACGGGTCCTGACAGTGGAGACCATTCTCGACTAATCATTCAGGATCCAACACGCCGTAAATCACCCAAGAACTCCCAAAGAGAGTCACCCCACCAAACAGTGTTCCGTTTCCAAGCATTGAGCCGAGAAAGGATAAAAAGGATCAGGCTTCTGTCTATTCTTTCAGGCCAACTCCACTGAAGAGCAAATCTAGGCCAGGGGATCCCAATCCGTAGAATAATGGTATCACATCGCACAGCATCATTCAGCTTAGATGCCATCATGACCAAATTTAGCCACCTCCACATTCATCTCAACTAACCAACAAGGAATGGCTACATTTATAGCACAAGCAGACTGACATGCTTACGCCGACACATCATCAACACAAGAGTGAACAATAGTGCATCTATCCTGGTACCAAGAATGGCGTTATCTGATTTTGAGGTGAGACGATACCATGGACCGTGGGGTCGGCGTTGAGGCGGTGGACCTCGGCGATGAGCGCGGCCTCGGAGATGTCCTCGGGGAGGTCGACGTCGACGGAGCGGATGCCGACCTCGGCGCAGGCCTTGCGCTTCATCCGCACGTACGTCTGCGAGTCCTTCCTGCACCCCACGATCACCACCGCCAGCCCCGGCACCTGCGAGAGAAACTCCGTGTCACGGCCAACCCAAATCCAAGAACCACCGATACATACATGGTCCACGAACGAGGTAGTGTCGGGGGGGCTCACGAGGTTGTGGGTGGAGGAGAGCGCGGCAACGTCGGCGGCGATCTCGCGGCGGATGTGGGTGGCGATGGCCGTGCCGTCGATGATCTGCGCCATTGGGGTAGCAGCAGATTTTTTTTTCTCCTCTTTCTTTTTTTCTGGCGAGACGCGACGGGATAGGGAGGCGAGTGTTGACGACCACTGAGAAAATTGATAAAATGGCAATTGTTAAAATGTCATTTAGGGGGTGTTTGGGACTGCTCCGCTCCTAATTTTGCAGCTCCGCTCCAGCTCTACGTTGCCAAACACCTTCAACTCCAAGAACTCCGCTCCAAAAAAAGGTGGAGTTGGGGGCCAACTCTATATTTTTTTCGGAGTACCTCAAAGGGTACTCCAGGTTTTGGAGTTTTGTAATCCCACATGGAGTTGAGGAGTAATTACCCACCTTGCCACTCATAACCTAACCGCGACGGCTTCCTTCTCCGCTCCTGTTCCTTTTCCGCCCGCCGCTAGGATCTCCGCCCGCCGCTCCGCTCCCTTCTCGCGGCGCTCGCTCTCCTCTCGCCGCTCTCCGCTCCGCCTTCTTCGCCGCTTCCGCTCGCTTCGCCGCTCGCTTCTCCTCTCGCCCGCGCGCTCGCCTCCTCTCGCCGCGCTCCTCTTCCCGTCTGCGCCTCCTTCTGCGACACGAGGCGGCGCGCCGCCGTGATGGATGGATCGGATGCCCTGACGGCCATATTCCAGATGACGTCGTGTTTGGGCAGCACATCTTCCCCAACTCCGGGTGTCCTACCTCGACACCGACGCCCAGAGTCGGCCTCTCTCGTCCCCCTCAAGCTGTGCCGCCGCCGGCCTCCTACGGCGCGGCGCCAGGGCCATGGAGAGGCTTACCTGGTCATGGCTTGGCCGGCGGTGGCGAGCACCGCCGGCGGCGGTGGCCACGGTGGCCAAGGCACTGGCGGCGAGAACGCCGCGGCCAAGCCAGCGGCGCGTGGCACCGAGGCGAGCGGCTACGCCGGATCGACCAATTGCTACGGTGGCCACTGGAAGGAAGCGAGCACCACCAGCAAAGAAGGACGAGCAGGTATTGATTGCTTGTGTTGATTGTTATTTGTTGATTGCACACTTGTGACTGTTGATTGTTGACTGTACCTGCAAACAGAATCTGCAAATATAAACAGAATTTAGATTGATGAGAGTTAAATACCTGCAAAGGAGGCATATGAATCTGCAATGAAGTAATAAGGTCAAAGTTTTGTGGTGGCTTATATGTTTGGTTGCTAATATCAAAGCCGATCCTTACATGAAGTTGGACCACATTGGGTTACACTAGTAGTGTATGCTATTTTTTCATGTGCTCTTGCTGAGGGCTGCAAAAGAAGTGATTGGAGAATTCTGAATCCAAGCACACAGGATTCCCCACAAGTCTGCCAATAGGTGAAAAAGGCAATGCTAGTGAATAAAGGCAATGCCATAATGTTTTGTTGTAGCTTTGTGTTATATTGGCTGCAACTATACGATTGTTTAGTAGATTCACACTCTGCAATTGTTGGCTGATGTTGCCAGTCATCTCAAATGTCCCATTCAATGCGTTATTGCTTAGTATACTGTCTGATCAGTGGCAAAAATTGGTAAACATGAGAAACTTGTATGCTCACTATAATTCATTTATGTTATATTGTCACAGGTTGGAACCATGCTCGGGGGACAATTTCAATGGAGATGGAGTGGTGGAAGAAGACCAAAGCTGTGAGTGCTATATAATTTTTGCAATCCGTCACATCTCTATTTTTGGAAAGGTTGATGTACTGATGTATGTGGTATATATCTGTGCAGGAAATTCCAGGGAGTGGAAAGTTTAGGAAAAAGGCTCTCCAAAATGAGGATTTGCTTTGTCATATGTTTAGAGACATCACAAATGAGGAAGCGGATCATTGGAATCCTATGAGTGACAATCCAATTATTCCTGATTCACAAGAACCACCTTTTGATGTGGACAATGAAAACGGAGGTGGAGGGGACGACTTCCGTAGTGAACCTATTGATGCACACAATGTTGGAGAGGAGGACGACGTCCAGGAGGTCGCACCTACAGCAAAAAGGCCTCGTGTTGCTGTTGACCTGAAAAAAAAAGCTAAGTCAAGCACTGCACTTGTTATTCAAGAAGCAATCACAAAGATGTCTGATAATGTTGCTACTTTTATATCCAAGAAGCAAGAGGGGGTATCGGTCAAGGAAGTCATGGAGCTTGTTATAGATTGTGGTGCAGAGTATGGTTCCGATGAGCATGACATAGCGACTCAGTTGTTTGTGAAGAAGGATGCTAGGGAGATGTTCATGACCCTTCCTACTAGAGAGATTAGGTTCAATTGGCTTAGGAAGAGGCACAACGATAAGTACGGAAACTAGGATTATTTCATTTGGCTCTATGTTCGCACTTTGGATTGTTTATTTCGCTCTATGTTAGCCATTTGGAATATTTATTTTGCTATCTATATGACATTTTCTATATCTGTGTGCTACATGTATGTTCAATTGGATTTTTTTTCTTCATGTATGCTGATTTGGAATGTGTATGCACAACTGTATGTTCAGTTGTAAATATTTTTTGTCATTATGCAAACTGATTTTTTCTACATATATGCAGATATATGAAAGTGACAGTGATAGTGATGACTCTGACATTGAGAGCATTGCATTTCTCAATTTTGTCATGTGTGGTGCTAAAATTGCTCAAACATATCTGGATTCATACATTAACAAAAATCCACCTAGGACATCAAATCTTAGTGGTATGGGGTGGTTGATAGAGACACTGAACACACCTGGTGAGTGCCATTCACAGCTTCGAATGAGCACGGAAATGTTCTACGACCTTCATGATTTATTGGTTGGAAGATACGGTCTCAAACCATCCCTACATATGAACACTTATGAGATGTTGGGAATATTCTTATTTATATGTTCTGGAAATGAGTCTAATAGAAGAGGACAAAACCGATTCAAACACTCTGGTGAAACCATAAGTAGGAAATTTGATGAGGTCCTCAATTCCTTGATGGCTATGGCTAAAGATTTTATTAGACCAAAGAACCCCAACTTCCCAACTGTTCATGAGAGGATCAGATATGACCGTAGAGCATATCCATACTTCAAAGATTGCATTGGTGCTCTTGATGGCACACATATTCGAGTTGCTTTGTCAGCTGAAGAGCAAGTGAGATATATTGGGAAATCTGGGATACCTACTCAAAATGTTCTAGCAGTTTGTGACTTTGACATGAGGTTCACTTATGTGTCGACGGGGCAACCAGGATCTATGCATGATACTAGTGTATTGTACAATGCGATAAGAGTGGACGAAAAATTCTTTCCACATCCTCCCAAAGGTAATATTGATATGAATATATTGTTTGTTGAAATATTCACTTGACATGCTTACAATTGCAAACTAATATTATCTCTTGAATTTATAGGCAAATATTATGTTGTCGATGCGGGATATCCTAATCGTCCTGGCTATCTTTGTCCTTATAAGGGTGAGAGGTATCATATGCCCGAGTGGCATAGAGGAACGGAACCGAATACTCCTAAGGAAAGGTTCAATCGCATTCACTCTTCTATCCATAATGTTATTGAGAGATCATTTGGAGTTCTCAAAATGAAGTGGCAAATTCTCTACAAGATGCCTCCGTACCCGATGTTCAAGCAAAAAATGATTGTTGTGGCTACTATGGTACTTCATAACTTCATTCGTGAGCATGATGGTCACGACTTGGACTTTGCTCGGTTCGATCGCGATCCAAATTTTGTCCCAACAATCCCGGAAAGGCATAACAAATATATAGCCCCATCAAATGGGTCTACTACAGAACCCAACGCTCCTACTATGGATGCATTCCGTGATGAGTTGGCCACCGCTCTTTCTCTTGCTTGGAGCTAGAATTATTGGAACACTTCGATTCGTAGTTGTTTTGGTTATCTATGAACAATTATTTGTATTCGAATGATGGCCTTTGTTTAATTTTCTATCATTCACGTTGCAATTTATGGGACAAAAGGATGGAATTATTTAACCAAAATATTTGTTTTTTGTTTTTCTTGGAAAAATTAAGTGCAATTTCTTATACGAAAATTAATGCTGGGGGCTTATTAATCACAACGACCCATACGCAATTGCCCTGTCAGATTCACATGGTCAGATCAGTTCACATTGACCTGACGCGAGGAGATGTAGCTGTGCTGATCAGTGAGTAATAACGTCACCGATACATCCGATGCTTTCGTCGTCACAGATACTCCCAAAAATATTCACTTATATATGCTCCGCAGACATCAAAATATACAACAAACGTCAATCAGGGGCATAATAGACCATTTGTAGGGAAACAACCCATTTCTGAAGCTGGAGCTACACTGTGTGCCAAACAGTACCACCTGCTCCACAAACTCCACAGTGGAGCTGCTCCATGGTGGAGTTAGTGGAGCGGAGCTGCAAAAATGGGAGCGGAGCAGTCCCAAACACCCCCTTAGTATATGATTAATTCTGTGATTTGCCCTTTTAGGGATTTAGCTTTTTTTCGTTTTTTGTTTTTTTTTCACCGAAATTCTATGAAAAATGACGATAATACCCTCTTGCTGAATTCCACCTAAACCATGAGATCCATCGCGTTCTTTTCACAGAAGCCGAACGTCGCAAGGGAGGAGAGAGAAAATTGCTATTATAGGACGCGAAACAATGGGCTTCGCTATTATAGGACTCCAATCGTTGACTTCGCTAAAACGACCTTTGAAGCGTTGGCACTTTGTTATACATGACATTTGGTCTTTTTAATCACTTTTCTCATCTAAAGTACATGTATTTTGTCATGGGATGACATTTTTGCCCTTGTGTGTTTGGAGGGCAGGTGCCGCGTGTGGGCACGTCATGCCAGTGCCCCTGGCGGCAGTGGCTGCCGCCGCTGGGTAGGTGGTGGCGAGCTTTGCCGCCGCCGGAGCGAGCTTGGTCCATCGCCGCCGTGCCGGCGACACGCTCGCGAAGCGGGTGTAGATGTTGCGAGCTTGGTCCATCGCAACGCGCGTGCGCGCCGTCGGCGCTATCATGCACGCCGCACGCCGCCACCGCCGCCGCGAACGTCATGTACGCACACCCTGCAGCGCGAACACGGATCAACACATGCATGATCCGAACAAGGAAAAACACGATTCTAGTGAGCACGACTTGCGAAATTCCCGGTGACACCGTGAAGACAAAGATAGCGATCCTAAAGTTACATGCCCGGCGGCGTGGCTTGAAGCTCGCCGGCACCGCTTCAGCGGCGGCGGCAGACTGCTGCCAGGGGCACTGCATGCGTGCTCACGCGGCACCTACCCTCCAAACACACAAGGGTAAAAATGTCATCCCATGGCAAAATAAATGTATTTTAGATGAGAAAAGTGATTAAAAGGACCAAATGTCATGTATAACAAAGTACCAACGCTTCAAAGGTCGTTTTAGCGAAGTCAACGATTGGAGTCCTATAATAACGAAGCCTATTGTTTCGCGTCCTATAATAGCAATTTTCTCGGGAGGAGAACCGCGAGGCGCCGCCGCTCCCGGTCGTGGGCGCCGCCGCGCACGAACGCCGCCGCCCCGCTGGGAGGGCCGCGCCGCCCCGCCAAAGACGCGCGCGCCACTCCCGCTCGAGGTCTTGGGCGCGCCGCCGCGCCCGCTCGAGGTCTTGGGCGCCACCGCCGCACGCCCGCCCGCCACCGCCACGGGTCGCCGGGATTTGCCGCCCGTCATGCTGGTCCGCCGCCGCCGCCACGGGTGCCGCCGACCGGACCAAGCCGAAAAGGAAATGTCCGAATGTTCGAATGTCCGTAAGGAAATGTCCGAATGTTCTTTTGCTTGAAGTATTCACAGTCAAAAGGGTACAAAAATTATTGAAAAAGTTGCTACACGACCAAGCTCAAGAAGTTCATCTTGGTGTTCGTGATTGGTTGAAAACCAACGATCGATGTAGCGATCGATCAAGCATTGGAGTTGAAATGTTGAATGGTGTATGGTGTGTAGAGCCTCTGCATTTTATCCTCAAATACAATAGACACTTCGCTAAATTTACATCAGTATTGTGTAAAGCCTTTTGTAAAGTGTGTGGTTAAGCAAAATCTCACTGTCTCACCGACATATGGGTTCAAAGGCCCCATTGTCGCATGCAGTGGTGGTATTTTTTGAATCACGAACTTTGGGGTAGCAAGATAGCATACATCTAAGAAGTCCATCTGTTAAGAGCGAGAACCTTCTGTCTCACATCGGAAGATAAACACTATGTCAACATAGTTGAACTTATCATCATTGCCCAAGAGTCAATACCAATAGTGACCATACTAAACATTAGAATTTCAATCGAGCGTGCAACGTTTGTACATTTCCCATTTTGTGTAACATTTCACTCGGAGTCAGGTTCCTTGTTTAAATTAAAAGCTTGAACAGATGAAACGTCAGCTACTATGTCAACTCGTAGGAAAACAGGAAAAACACTGGAATGCTCGAATAGTCGGATTCACTTGCTTCCGTTAACTGGGAGATAAACGCCCTCCGCTGCCAACCAAATGTTCTCGGCTCGCTTCTCTTGAACACCACGCACTGCATGAAAAGTGCTTTTAACTCAGAAAACAAAGAACTTCAAACTAATTCAAACATTAAGCGTCAGAATTAGGACCCAGAGAATTTTGTTTTTGCATATGGCAGCAAGGACGGCCCTGCACAATATCTATAATGACCAGGAAAGAAACCCAGTGTCAAATAAGGCCATAAAACATTGAGTTCACATCTCAGTACAAAATGAGTCCACAAAACATTGAGTTCACATCTCATTTGGTTTTTAGATAGCTACAGGAGATAGATCATGTCTTCTTTTTCTTAGGAGTCATTTTTTTCTTCTTGGGGATAGAAGAGCTACTTGCTCCCAAAGTGTCTCCTATTCCTCCACAAGCCCTTTCTCCCATAGTGCCTCCTCCTCCACCTCCAGTGGTAGATGTCTTGTCTCCTAACAGCATTGCAAGACGCCTGCACAAATAAGGACATAAGCTAAGTTACTCACAGACAACAATATAGTTATATATCACACAAAAACAATTTACTTGCCTTCTTGTCACCATTCCCGGGCTTTCCTGCATTATTGTATCCCTGTCTGTTGTCTTTATTGGCGTAGAAGGTTCAGGTGGGTACTTTGTGTTATTCTTTCTAGACTTCCTTTTCCTACAAATAAGCATACGTAAAGGATTAATAAATAACAACAATGAAAAATTAAAAGGTCGTATAGAGATAAAAATGTTACCTTTTTTTGGTACCATTCAGTGGACACTTGTAGCTAGCTTGCCTATGACCCTTCTCACCACATCTTTTGCATGTAACTGGTCCTCTAACCATTTTCTTTTTCTTGTCGTCATTTTTTGCACTACTCTTGCCACCGGTCTCAAGACATCCTTTAATCCTCAATTTCCTCTGTCTCCCCACACTCCTCTTGCCTAGTGGTGCACCCACATCGAAAGGCAATTCCACCTCTGGCCATTGTGACTTGTCGGGCATTGCTGGTATCTCTCTCTTGTATGCAGCCTTGAATTTGTCTATAGAGTAACACTCGTTAACATATTCTTTTAGGTTCACATTCTTTTGAGTTGTTAAAAAAGCCAATGCATGCCCACAAGGCTGCCCGGTGTGCTGCCACTCCTCACATGTGCATGTCTTCGCCGTGGCTGCAACAACATGCCTACCAAAATCCTTGCCATTGTCCCACACCTCTGCGGTATGTAAGCTCGCTGTTACAACCTTCAAATGTCCTAATCCTCTGGTCCTTGCCTTTAGTTGGTGCATTACAGCGGGAAGGATCCGACCATGCAGCCTTTCTCCAATCCTCCTTCTCTTATCCCATAGAACCATTATCATTTCCCTTATCTTATCAGCTAGATCAACAACAGGCAAGTCCTTGATACCACTAATCCAGTTATTGAAAACTTCAGCAATATTGTTTGTGATATAGTCACACTTGATTGCTATGTTGAAGCCACACCTCATCCACTTCAGTTTATGATATGTTGTCAAATATTTCCAAACTTCAGGAGCTCCATTAATAATAGGGGTCATATGCTTTTGGAACACCATCTCCCTATAAACCCTAGCTGCAGGGTACATATTCCCAAAAGTGTCACCATGGAACTTCTTCTGGAAATTTTTCATAAGATGATAAAAGCATTCTCTTTGTTCAGCTTGATGAAACACCTTTTGTACTGCATTTTCTAACCCTTTACAGGCATCTGAACACATAGCAATAGGGGTGGGCAAAATACGCTACACATTACCGTGCGAATTATTCCGGACCAACCCGAAATACCCAACCCGAGGTACCCGATCCCAAATTCGGATAGCGATTTTGATTACCCGAAATTAGTTTGGGTAGTTCGGGTAATATCCTCCGGTACCCGAACTACCCGAATTACCTGAACTACCCCGAAATACACTTGAACTTATCACTTTATTACCCGTACCCGAATTACCCGAACCCGAACCCCGAAATTGCTGCTGAAATTCTATGCAGTTTGCTGATTTTTTGTGAATTCGGGTATATCGGGTATACCCAAACCCGAACCCGAATTATCGGGTACCCGAAATTGCGGGTAGTGTTTTTTTGGGCTAATATCGGGTAGCAGTTTTCATTACCCGAATTTTGAATTACCCGAACTACCCGACCCGAAAAAATCGGGTAACCCGAATGCCCAGGCCTACATAGCAAGAGGTTCTAGATCCCCTATTGCCTTATGGAGCTGTGTCATGAACCAAACCCAGTTGTCCTCAGTCTCAGAGTCTATAAAACCAAATGCAACTGGATACATCCAATTATGCCCATCTATTGATGTAGCTGCAGCTAAATGTCCATTCCACCTACCATTTAGTGCAGTGGAATCTACACTAAGGTATGGTCTACAACCATCCACAAACCCCTCAATGCAAGGTCTAAGTGCACAGAAAAACCTATGAAAGTATGCCCTCCCATCAACTACTTTGATGTCAATTTCCACAACACTACCAGGTGATCTCTTAAGAACCTCTTCCTTCCACCTATACAACATTTGGAAACTTTCTTCCCAACATCCATACAATTCTTTCAAAGCTCTCTCCCTACCATGCCAAGCTGTATCATAACCGATTGTTACCTTGTGATCATCCTGTAACCTTTTCTGCAACTCTTTGGCACCCATGTTAGGAGTGGTCTTGAGGATATCAATAGCCTTGTCAGCAACCCAGGCCTGCGAAGCTGTAGTTGTCTTTATCCTCATAGTAGACGTACAATTATGGTCTTCATTATGAACTTTGACCTGCAATACCAAATAAATAAAATCAATTAGAACCATTATACCCTAAATATAGTACCATTACGTAATGTCAAGAGTATATATCAGGTTAGTACCATTATAGTTTTATCGCTCTGCCTACGCCCAACAAGACTCCACGGACACCCCTCAACTCCACATTTTACCTAAATCGCTTTGGTCGATTTCACTATATCAAGCTCAAACTCCTTGTTAATTGCAAACCGTCTCACACCAACCTAAAATCCTTCATTGATGGGTACTTACTGCCAAGATCCATACAAGGGTTATTCTTGTCATAACTTATCACAAGTTCACCGGTATTGCATCATCAACGGGAAGAGCTGCACCTTCAGTGCCCTCAATAACCGCAGGACCACTTGTTTCAATAGCACTATTTGATCTATCAACTTGTGTTGAGTTCTTTGCACTTTCATCTTCATCCCTCAAGCCTAAAAGAGCAAACAATTGGTCATCACTCATGACCTGAATTCTTCCCTCGTCATCTTGTGTTTGCTCGATCTCCAAGTTATCCCAATCAATTTGAACTAGTTGTGAATTGGGCTCAATTCGAACCGCTGCTTCTGAAATGGATCCATACTCAATAAATAAAGGTGCACTTGTACAACTATCTAGATATTCTTTATCTACAACTGAAACCGCTGAATCTGAACTTGCCGCATAATCAACCAATTTATCATCTACTCTAGACCGTTGTTCTGAATCCGACCTAAACGAATTGAACCAACAAAAAAAACGAGTTAGCTCCATCTAACTCGATGCAACCACAATGTGCTCATATCGGTCAAAGATTTTACCCTGGGGACATGTCCTTGCTCACGGTGTCAATTTGTTCCAACCAGCTTCTGTCCTCCCAATTGTCTACATAATTAGGATTTCATGCAATTAATCAGTACCAAAGGGAATGAAAAAGACAAAAAAAATCAGAACCTTACCTTGCGGGCGGCGGAACACTTGCGGGCGGCGGCACAGAGTCTTCCCGTGGCGGGCAGCGGCGTCTTCCCTGGCGGGCGGCGGCGGGGTCTTCCCGTGGCAGCGACGGCGGCACCCCGTGGCGGCGGGCCTTGCCGGCGGACCGTGCTTGCGGCGCGGCGGCGGCGTCGGCGCTGCGCGCGGCGGCGGCGTCCGCGGCGGCGCGCGGCGGCGGCGGCGTCCGGCGGCGGCGGTGGCCCACGATCGAGCGGCGCGCCGCGGTTCTCCTCCCTGCGACGTTCGGCTTCTGTGAAAAGAACGCGATGGATCTCATGGTTTAGGTGGAATTCAGCAGGAGGGTATTATCGTCATTTTTCATAGAATTTCGGTGAAAAAAAACAAAAAACAAAAAAGGCTAAATCCCTAAAAGGGCAAATCACAGAGTTAATCATATACTAAGTGGCATTTTAACAATTGCCATGTAGAGGGTGGCATTTTATCGAAGCCGCTCCAAAGGAGTGGCATTTTATCAATTTTCTCGACGACCACTTGGGTTGGGAGCCAGCGGTGTGGGGAAGGGGTGCTATGGGAGCTGATAGAGACGGGCTACCTATTTTTTTCATCTCGTACATATTTTTCAGACGAACAATCGCGTAAAAATTATTTACTTTTCTTACACCTGTATAAAGCATTAAGCAGTAAGGTGCAATCAAAAAGAATAAGAAGAGACTAATCGTCAAGATATCGAAAAAAGATCTCTTGGTATTATTCGTTTGTTTAGATCTAGCATTCTATTTATATGTTACCTTGTTCTTAAATTAAGTTATAATAGATTCTCATATAAATTGATATACGGATATATGCACACATATATCACTTATGTTGTATCCTATTCTAGATATTACTGGATATCCATTTACTCATTCTATATTCGCTTCACGAGCCTTCGATTGATCGGTCAAACTGAAATTATCCGCTCTATTTGCACCCCTAGTGTGGTGTGTTATGCGGTAGTTCTAGCCAAATGGGAGGGCGACCCAGCTTGGACCTAGCCTGTTTGCCCACGACTAACTAAAGAGGCTAGGCCGTGGTGACCCATGGGCTATGCCTTGGACCTAGGCATGGCCCGAAGAGGTTACACCGTGCCGGACTGACCCAAACATAGTTAGCCTAACGAACTAAGATATGCTCGTTTAGCCTATCTCGACATAGAAAATTTACAAAAAATATATAGAATTCAAAATTACAAATTAAAATTTACCTTAAAAAGATAAATATATTGATTTTTTTGGAATTTTTAAGCTTCTCAAAGGCTATAAACGGTTAGAAAATTTTAAAAATCGACTGTTACCATGCCTAAATGGGCTAAACGAACCACGCCGAGCATGGCGATATACGTGTTGGCTCAGGCCGGCCCACTGGGTGGGCCACGGTGCCAATCCAAGTACAGCATAGCCGGTCAGGTGTGGGGATACTCGGATTTATCAGGAATCTCCGTATTCACACAACTATTCAGAATTTCAGTTGTGCACAAATTGATAAACAACATGCTTACGATAACAATATCATAACACGAATCTTATATAAAATATAACATAGTTGTCGATTATAGAGTTTTAAAGCTTACAAGGCCAAACTAACTTATATTACAGACAAAAGACGATAAAGGGTGACTATACCACAGGCTACGCTTGAGTGTAGGCTTGACTTAAAACATGTGATCTTCACCATCGTAGTACTCATCCTCTGCCGACATGTGCTCTTCATATTGTTCATTGCCTGAACCAAAATATGCAAGAATAAATACATTTGTACTCAATAAGCCACGGTGGAAAAGTCTTATAATACGATTGAGAATTTTAAGGGAAAATGTCTATAGATGAGGGTTTGTTTCGGACCTATCATCACTTGTGCACATATAATTTTATCTGTAAACATTTGACTTGAATCAAAACAAGTTCATAAAAAAGGTTTTGTTAACGGTTGTATATCAACAAGTTATCTCACTTTCAAGTTACCACAATTTTAACCAACAATGTTTTTACGCCTTGATTTAGGAATCATCCTTTTGACATAGCTCCATTAATCGGAAGCACGATACATTCGAATGATTTAATTTAATCTCTATAGAAAATACCTAGCTTTATCCATACGATATCCACAACTTGATCATAGACGGGATAATAGAATTCATTGCTAATTCATAGTACGGGTAAACGCTCCACTGCTCTCAAGGGTCATACTATCGCATAGGCCAGTCTATGGTCCATGCCAACACCAAACGTACATGCTGTAGCACCAATGAAATTAATACAGTAATTGAATCAAGTTCAAGTAATTGATCCTATGGATAGGCGGTAATCATATCTTTTTTTCATGGCAAAAGTTAATTTCTTATATGCTACGGGCGGAACCACCTTTCCCACAGAGATTTGTATACACAACCGTTGGATAGCATATGCACACAATTACCTCCAAACCACACACCCATCTCTGCCCTCAACTAGCATTTTTCACAATATCACTCTAGACGAGTGATCCAACACTTTTATTCACTATGCCACAAGGGTCATAAATTCTGACGTGTCAACTTGTGGTGGCAAATCACAATGTAATGAGATTTTTATTATCTATATTCACTACTATGTTAATCTAAAGTATGATATACTAAATCTAAGTCTATTAAAGATGGCAAGTAAAGAATGTAATTAATGCATTATCTACTTAAGCATAATCATTCAAAAGTAATTGATAACAAACAGCATTGACAAATAAATAATACAGAAATTAACCCATACGTAATATAACCCAACTAATAGAATCCAACATGATCAAAAAAGTGGCTTGCCTTGTGATTCGTAATAGGCGCTCACTCTTTCGTAGGTTTCAGGGTCGTCACTTCTAGTTCCAATTGTCCCAGGGGCTTCTTCTCCGTAATATAGTGTACACACATATGAACAAGGCCAAATAAGCCTACTATAGAGCTACAATATTTGTAAATAAAACGCTACTAAAAGAAAAGGGGAAATGAAGCCAAAAAGATATCAGGATAGAAAACCGATGAAGAATCGACTTTGAAAAGCTTTGAGTTTGGAGGTGGATGGTAAACAGTGGTAATTGAGTGGTCTATAGGGGGTCTAGGGTTAGTATACTATACAGAACTGATGCTAACTCGAAGAAAAATGGCCTGGAATCATATGAATTGGTCACAAGTCGGAGCCCTGCTCGTTTCGGCTTCAGCTTCTGACTTCTGACTTATTTTTTACTATTCATAAATTTCGTCTTTTTCTAAACTTTTGGCTTTTTTAGCTTTTTGTCGGTTCTTTTTTCCTATTTGTTTGCGTTATCCGTGATGAGCTAGCATATTTTTTCTATTTTTAAATTTAATTACGTCAAATAAGCCACCTTCAGCTACAGTGAAATTTCAGCCACTACAGTGCAATTTTAATCATAAGCCACAGCTTTTCAGCCCAACCGAGCAGGGCCTAAATCAGTATAAATCAGACTAAATCGGTGGAATCGGGTTTGACTTGGGTTGGACTCGGTTTGAAACCGGTTCGGGTCTGGTTTGGCTTGGCGCGAGGTGGTCTGGTTCGACCACGTATGCACAGTGTTGTGCACTAGCTTGATTGGGTGCGAGTGGCTCGAATCAAGACCATGAGAGCACAATACCAATTGGTACTATTCTTCTCAGCCAAGCAGAGAAGAAAATAGAGAGAAAGAAAGAGATGGTGACAATGACGCGGTGGCGGAACGATGATGTCGACACGCACACAAAGTGTTCCTGGGCATCGTGAACCCATTTTAGGTGGTGTGGGACGATGGGGAGGATAGCAGTGGTCAGAAAAGATAGAGCAAGGGTGGCATCACGAAAAGGGGAAAACTCATAGGCAGTGAGCTCCGGTGATCTTCGGTGTAAACGGTGGGTGCATAAGCACGACATGGGCATGGGGAGTTCTCCGGTGGTGATGGCTTGGTCTGGGGTGCAATGAGGAAGGCTGGTGGCGGCTATGGCGGTGAGGTAAAGCTTGGTGGTGGCTGTGCACAGTGGATGAAGAAAGACGTGTTGAGGCACACCTCGTGACATGAATGGCGAGGGAAGGAAATGATAGAGGTGGTGGATCAATAGTTCGGCGACGTGGCCGGTAGCGTGTCGAACGACAATGGCTCCGATGATGTCCCAGCATGGGAAAGGTGCCGTTAGAATCACATAGAAGTGAGGGAGATGATGTCACGACTAATTTGGGGAGAGGAAAGAAGATAGGAACGAATTTAGGCAGATTACCCAAACAGATGAAGAAAGAGGGCGGTGCTCTCATTGAATTTGTGGACGACGGTATGGCTCAGCAGCAGTGCAGTTAGCTTCAGGGAGTGAAGGGGAAGAAAGAGAGCTAGCTGATGCTGCTTTGGTTTTAAAAACACTTAAAGAAGGTGGCGCACAAGGCACATGAAGGCAAAGATGGCGTGTGGGTGTTGGTGTGGACGAGCGCGTGCATCTCATGGGCAAGCTGGCATGCGGTGGCATGGAAGTCATCGTGCGGAATTAAAGTGGCACTAGCGTAGGAGCAAGGATGCGGCGGTGACGGTGCGTGGCTAGTGAGGTGAAGCTTCAGCAACGTCAGTGCTGACCGGGCGAGCGCAACAAGTAGGTCTGAGAGAGGTCAGGGGCAATGTGGGAGTTGGGCCAAGGGATGGTAGGCTAGCGCAGACACTGGGCCGGGAGATGGGCTGGCTAACTGGAGGGAAGAAAAATAAGAAAAGGAGATGGGTTGTGGTCGAGGGAGAAAGAGTAAAGAAAGAAAGAAGGGGAAAGGCCCTAGGCTGGGCTAGAAATGGCCCAAGAGAGAGAGGAAAGAGTTTGAGGGGAAAAGATGAATTTTTATGATTTTTAGAGAAAGAAGATAGCATTTTTGACGCATGAAAAAACACAAGGAACTGAAAAACGCCACAACAAATAGCTCGAGAGATTTTGCAAAATAAATTATTCATTTTTGAAACTTTTTGGGCTATCACAGCGGGCCAGACCAACACGGCCCGTTTAGGTCCTAGGTCATGTTGTGCCTCGAGCCAGCCCAGACTAGCACGACCCATTTGGCACCACTAGTGTGCGGGTGTAGGTGAGTTAGGCCCATTGGGCGTACTAACCTACATGGGCTACTTACGGTTGAGTCAAGCATGTTACTTTTCTGTAAAATATAATTAAAAACATATAAGAGCACACTTGATTTATGACTAATTTTGCTATAACTAAGTTCGTACAGCATCTAAAAAACTAAATTTATGCAAGTGTCGTGTCATGCTTTTTTGTGCCAACCAAAATGGTTGTCAAAAGTGTGAAAAATCTGTAAAAAAAAAAAACTGGGTCTACGGTGTGTGGATCATAGGGTTGATTGAGAAAAGTGTGGTAAGCTGAAGTTGTGCCAATGAAGGAAGCACTAGTCTAAGGTAAGATGTGCGCAGTTAGGCTTTCAACTTAAAAAAAATACACAAGAGATGGGATGCATGTCAAAATTTGACTTCCACATTTTTCAACTTCTCTTCGCTTCCGTTTTAAAAAGGGAAAAATAAATTCAGCACTTCCAACTTGTAGGTGACTAATGGGCACAGTGAGAGCGGTGTATATAGTGTATAAAATACAAACACATATATCATGCTCACTTCATCAAGGGATTATCTGGATGTTTTGAATTCGAGTGGAAAACTGGCATAAAGTTAGAGAGACAGGTACAGTTTACATAAAATGAAGGTCTCATGAGTCGTGGATAGTATACATACTAACAAGGAGTTTATTTGGGCCTGTTTTTTTTGCTGCGGCTTGTAGCTTTTGGCTGTGATTTGTAATTTTTAATCTGTTCATACGAGAGATTACAGAATAACAGAAACTCACGTGCGATTTTTGCCAATATAAATGAAGTCAGTATAATATGTACTACAATTAACTAACTAGTAAACTCTATTTTGAAAAAATAGTTTGTTTAAAAATTAGTTGCTATAGAAAGCCAAAAGCCGAAAAAGAACATGGCTTTGGTGCGCTTCTTCCAAGTTCCAACCATCTACTTCCCTGCCAAGCACTAGCAGTGAGCGGTGAACAAAAGGTACTGAACACTAGCCATTATTCATGCACATGGACCTCTTGGCTCGAGGCAGCAATCAACTGCCGGACTGAACCGGCCTCCCATCCGTTGATTCCGGCAGATGCCGGCTACATGCTGGATCGCACACGAACACTAGGGTTTCTTCGAATCTTTTTAAGCTTTTGTTTGGATGGGTTCTGAATGGTGAATCCCTCCGGTTCCGACTTCCGAGCAGTGGCGAAGTTAGAGCAAATGAGTAGGGGTGCACAA
Source organism: Dendrocalamus sinicus (assembly GCA_036346575.1). Lineage (NCBI taxonomy): Eukaryota > Viridiplantae > Streptophyta > Magnoliopsida > Poales > Poaceae > Dendrocalamus > Dendrocalamus sinicus. Next base: position 2,890,331 of record CM070653.1, on the reverse strand, counting down.
CTTCTGAAACGTGGTGGCGCAGTGGGCTTGTTGGGCTGCCGGCCTGGTGGAGGTGCCTCGTCTTGGGCCATACGGGGTGTCTATAGGGTCGAATTTTTCCAATCCTTAAGAAATTCTGAAAGTGAGGGGGGTGCCTGGGCACCTATGGGCCTCTATTGGGCTTTGCCCCTGCTTCCGAGCACAAAACCATCGCAAAAAAATTTAAAATACATGTACACTTCTAACTTTTGACCTAACCTGTAGAATGTAGGAACCTAATTCTATCAGTTTATCTATCTCCTAATCTATCCACAGTTTATGGGGTTATCACTTGATGAGGGCTAATTATATATGCATGTACCTTTCTACATGACAGTGGCATAAGTTACAAAAAAAAGAGAAGAAAATCAATGGGTTCTGCTACGTCAACCAGCACTAAACCAAGTTGATTCAGCGCAAGGAAGCACCAGATCTCGTTATGAACTGATCAATAATTAATCGATGTTGATCGAATGTATCAATCCAATAGTAGGCTCTATTTGTCAAACATGTTATTGCTAGCCACTGTTTCGGGATCTTAAACTCTTACAAAAGTTGAAGCTGTCCCAATAGTGTAGATCTCAACTTGTTCATGTTGGCACCACCTAGTGCATCTTCTTGGCATATCACAAATGGTCCATGGATGGAGCTATCACTATCCATGGATGAAGAGCCAATGATGCAATGGATATTTGGTATGTACCGATCCAATTGCTCATGGTAGAGAGAGAGAGGATTCCCTTTCTCCTTCTTTGATGTTGTTGATGGGGGAAGGGAGAGGATATGCTACCAAAAATGTAGCCAATGAAGAAGCTAGGGTGGCTCGAGAGGATCAACCATGGAGCACCACTGCTAGGGATGATGGGAATAATAGCATGGAGAATCATGCTCCAATCTTCACCATATGCTTTTTCCACTTTCCAGATAGTGCTAGAGGGATCACATGAAGATCTAACACAAGATTTGGACCTGCCTAAAAATCAAATTGGCAATATGTATTTTTTCCTAAAGATAATCAACCACTTCAGAAACATCAGGGGAGGGTCCAGCAATGATTATCATGTTAGGGGTTCGATCCACTCAAAACAAAGTCATGCAAGATATTTTTGTAAGAGAAAATCATGCTAGATGTTAGTTGATTTTTCTTATCAGAATATAGAGTTAGATTTTCTTCAGAGAATTAATTTCATTATTTGGCCTTCTTCATTATCGATCTTCACCTCCAATTTTTTTTCAAGGGGGTGGGGGGAGAATTCATTGCCATTGGATCCCTAATCTAATGGTCACAAATTTAGATGATAGTTAGGAAGAAAATATTCGGGTGATGTTTATCAACTCAACACCCATTTACAAATGTTTGTGCCATGGCCATTCCACATTATCTGAGTTCGAGGTCATTTACGCAGAAATATGTATAATTTTCCGGAGGATAGCTTCCAAACCCTACAATATATGCACGCTTGTATCTCCTTTTCTTATCTTTTCTTTTCTTTTTTGAAGACGATCTCCTTTTCTTTTCATTTTCTATTTTGAGAATATATGCGTTGATCGTTGCGCCTTGATGCAACATTTTCAGATAAAAGAGGGAGCATGGAAACGGCTCGCCCTCTGAGAATCAGCATATGGAGATAACAGATAAGTTGGAGAGGGAAACAAAGGGAGAGAAAGAAAGAAAGAAAGGCTCCCATTGACACCAAAATGGTCCAGGTCAAGAAGACGTCAAATTGGCCAGGAACATGGACAAGGTACATCCATGCATGTATCTGGCCATGTACTAATGCACAGTGATGAGAGCAATTGACAATGTACTGATGTACATGCAAAGCAAAGCGCTGCAAGGTTTTCAGATAATCTTTTTGCAATTTTTCAGGTGATCCTGCATCCCTCTGTCCATCCATCACACGAGTCAATTCCTGCCACCTTCGCATTAGCGCACTGAAGGAAGAACAGTAGCAAGCAGAGTACATGCAGCTCACTGATGAAAAAGGAGGGGGAAAAGGGGGAGATAAGTGACATCAAATCGTACCTTCTTGATCGGTAGTGATCCAACGACGACACAGGTTATGTTTTCTCAGGGATTGCTTTGCATGCTTTCCTGCTGCACCATGGTGTGATCATTTTGGCTTATTTTAAGTGGTTTATGGCTAAAAAGTATTGTAGCTAGCTGAAAAAATACTGTAGCTGACAGAGACTTATTGAGCATAATTAAATTTAAAAAATATAAAAAATATGTTAGCCCATTACGTATAATACAAACAAATACGGGGAAAAAGAACCGGCAAAAAAGCTCAACAAAAAGTCAAAAGTTCAGAAAAAGATGAAATTTACGAATAGTGAAAAATAAGCTAAAAACTAAAAGCTGAAGCCGAAATGATCACCACCGTCAAACAATGGAAATAGGGGCCAAGACCCTATTAATCAAAAAAAGAAATGCTTTCCTGCTGCAGTGCAATGCATGCACAGTTGCACACAGTTGTGCATGTCATGTACATACATGTATTTCAGGAGACAGCGATTCTCTGCCCCGCAAAGAAGCACTGTGTTGTGTCATTCCCTCTCTTCTGGACTGTCTAATCAAAATTACGGTGCTTCGGAGCTCAGAGCAATGGCTACAGTATCAGCCCTGTACTTTTCAGCTTTTAAAAGTTATTTTTCGGCTTTTCAACAGTAACTAATTTTTAAACAGAGTATTTTTTAAGATATGGTCTACTAAGTTAATTGTAGTATATAGTTTACTGACTTCATTTATATCGGCAAAAATCGCATGTGGGTTTCTGTTACTCTATAATCTCACGTATAAATAGTCTAAAAGCCATAAACCGCAGCTAAAAAGAACAGCCTAGGTGATATGTTTATATGGCGAAAGACCTCTATGTATTGCCATTCATCTGTGTATAACCATCACTTGGTCGAGGTACAAAGGTTTTATCGAAAGTTATAGTTGGATCAACACCGCTAGGGCATTTTTTGGAACATGGGAATTCCTCCCAATTTCTATAGGAATTAAACTGTTTTTTCATGAAATTTTTGAGTTCGAAACGAGCCTAAGTTCCAGAGTGGACGGCGAAGATTGCCTAATATCCACCTGGTGAGTTCCAAGGGGAAACAATGGGGACTAGGTTAACCCTTAGAAAAAACACATGCACTAAGCCTTTCCTTTGCACTTTCTTTCGAGCAATGAGCTTGCCAACTGCTTACTACTATACAACCCTGTCCTTAAGTAGTTGTCTCGGTTTGGTCAAAGTGACTAGTTAAGCTAAGCCTAAAATATCAGTAGGTGGTTAGAGAACAAAGCAAGCTAGAATCCTTTCAAAGGAAAAGAAGAAACAGAGGACAAAAGAATTGTACTTCTCATGGAGAGGTGTTCCATTTTTTGATGGAAAAACTGAGATCTCCAGTCCCACAGCACTGTGATCTCCCTGTGCTGTTTGTTACTGGGGCTGCCTTGGGGAAAGAACATTGGTAACTGATGTGGACAAACCTTCCCATTGTTGTTTTCTTTTCTGAAAGAATCTCGTCAACTTTCTCATCATCGGGTTGTGCAGGGAAAAGCTGGGTTCAGAGCACTATCCATTCATTTTTTTTCTTAAGCATATGCTTCCATAGAAAAGAAAAACAACAGTTACTATTACAGTGAAGCATGGATTTCCCAGAAATTATGTCGGAGACAACACGATTTCTTCATATTCGCATTTACAGTGTAGGTCGTGAGTTCTGGCCTCATTCAAAATAGTTTTTGGTTTTTCTGGCTGAGCTCGCTAGTACCAGACGGAAGCGGCTTGGGCCGGGCACTTGATTCAGCTTTCGAAACCCAAATACCGTTTTAAAAGCCGTTTTGGAAGGGGCATGAATTTTTTGGCTGCAGCTTTTGGCTTTTAACATGTTCATACGAGAAATTACAGAGTAACATAAACTCATGTGTGGTTTTTGTCAATATAAATAAAGTCAGTACAGTATGTACTACAATTAACTAGTAGACCTCATTCTGAAAAAACACTTCATTTAAAAGTTAGTTACTGTAGAAAAACCAAAACCTAGAAAAATACACGGCCTATATAATGGTTTTTAAAAAATCTGTTTGAAAAGCAAAAAAATCACAATTATTCCGCAGGTCTTTCGAAATCCAAGCCTAAAGATACATTAGGGTGCTAAATAGCGAGCCTCAAGTCCCATAGTGGCTGTCCCGAATTGTGATCGATTTGCTTCGTAAGCCTAAATCCGTTGAAGATTAATTATTTGGACTTTGATTCGACTAAAAAGTTTAGTGATGTTGGAGTTGGGTCCCATGCATTGATTCCTGCTTTTTTTTTTCCTTTCTCCTTACTATTTCCCCTAAATGTCCGATCAATCCATTCTTTTAAGGCCTCTAGGCACGGAGATTAAGAGTGTATTTATATTGATTTATGATTATGGCTTTTGTTTGAAGAAATCAGAAGTTAGGGTCTGTTTGGTTGGTGCCTAAGTTTGTCATACCTAAACTTATGCAATATGTGGCTACCACAGAAAGTGTGGCTAACAAAATCGAAGCCACACTTGTGGCAAAGTTTGGCAAGAAACTGAGTCTATGACGTGTGGAGCCGGGTGCTAAGAAAGTGTGGCATGCCACAGTTACGTCAGTGAACCAAACAGCTACCTAAAAACTATAGCACGCCTAACTTGTGGCTAGACAACTTCTAGTCATGAACCAAACAAGCCCTTAATATGAATATCTGGCTTTTGAAAACGGTTTCTCCACTTCTCTCATTCCCATCTTACTCTGAAAATAAGACAGGAAGTCATGGGTGTATCACAAGCCTTATTTCTCTTACGCACATATCTGTATCTTATTTTCTTCACCGCTCATGTCCATCTCTCTAAAAGTCACATTTTTTGTCATTATTATTTACTTTCAATCAAAAATCATCAACCACAACCACAGTTAATATAAACATACTCATTATTTTAAGGCCTCTAGCCTCTTCATGCAACTTTGAAAGGTTTATATTGGCTTCTCTGTTCAATTAAAAATGGTGACTTGGTGAGCCGCCCTAAACCCTATTAGTAACTGGAAATGTGCCTGTCTAAGCCACCACTCCCATGCTAATCTGATTGTAAAATCCCTAATAATTGGGTTTTATTTTCTCCAATTATAAAAAAAGAAAAAGGAGAGCATGTTATGCGTACACACGAGCTCACACAACTTGGTTTGACTTGAAAAGAAATGAATTGTGGTTGAAAATTAAAATAAATTAAAACAGGTTTATGCTCAAACTAGCTCGATTGACTTTCTTAAAGTAAAACTTGAGATGCAACAAAGTAACAAACAAATAGTTTTTTTTCCCAACTTGAGAGAGTATGTATTTTTCTTGCATTCTCTACGTACTAGTGTAACGTGATTTTATTTTTAAGAAAACAGAAGTTTCATGTAGTTTCGTGAGACTTCCCTGGATAGAACAGTGTTTGACATTCGTCTTTGACCCGTAGGGAACTTATCATAATATATTCCAGCAAATCGAATCTTCTTTTTCCTTGAAATTAGAGTATCTATTCCTTGCAACTTGCCGACGACCGAAATCACATACATAACCATCGGCGTACCGCATATGCCACTTTGCCATCAATTCATCGGTAACCAGGTGCGGAGCCAAGTTAGTCCATCCGGTGTCGTTCTAAACAAAATTTTAGCAGAAATCAGTATGTTCAGTCCATATGTCAACCCTAGTTCAAACTCGGTATACTGATCCATTCCTTGAAGCTTAATAAAAGGAGTACTAATAGCCCAAATTTTCAGTACCTAGCAGTAGTTTATGAGGAACCTCCGCTATCCCTCAGCCCATGAGGCAACTGCAGTAGGCTGAGCTAGCTCTTGAGCTAGTTTAAGAGGGAGAACCGCAACAGGTCACGATGTCCATTTGATCGATCCCTAAGTGCATCACCTCATGGCATTGCTCAACACCCATTCGTCTTGCACGATCGATTAGGAGACACCACCACGCCCGCTACACAGCCGCACTCAGCCAGGCAATGACAGGTCACCCGAGCAATGGGAGAAATCAGCGCCATAGGCCGCCCTCTCCTGCCATCTCATCGCGGTGCGGCCTGGTCCTATTGCCTTGCGCCCTCGTTAGCCCAATGAAGTTTTGGCCCATCTAATCAATATATGGCATGTTCTTTTCGGCTGTTGTTTATGGCTGAAATTTTTTAATTTTGGCTGTTTACGGTAAAAATTATGGAGAGGCAGATACTCACTTGCGATTTTGGCTGGTACAGATGTTGAGCTTTTAACGTGTAGATCGTTTAACTTGTAGACCCCCCTCTTGAGAAAATACTCCGTTTGAAAGTTAGGTATTGTAGCAAAAGCTAAAAGCCGTCAGCTTTTGACTTAAAGAACAGGCCCATATACTTTGCTCTAAATTTCTCTCAATCATTCTAATTTGTTTTAAGAACAGGGACTAAATTTGTGAGTTATGATTTTAATATGATGATTGTTGATTGATTTTGTCGAATTGTAGGGTTAAAACTTAGGATTTTAATTTTGGTTTTTGGAATATCAGCTTAGCTTGTTACAAATTAGATGTAAAATTGTAGTATTTGACTACAAATGTCAAATAAGTAAGCCACTTAATGTATTTTTCTATTATATTATTTTTTACTATTGAACATATAAATATCTAATTGACTTTTTCAATTAATTGGTGATGATTTCATGAACAATAAACTTATTTTGCTATGTGGAGAAATAAAAACTGAAGAAAATTACCAATAATGTTTCGGTTCATTGCTTTATAAATTTGAAAGAATATAGGTGATGCATTTACTTACATTTGACCATTATACTATTTTTTACTTGAAAATTTTAAGTAATTTTGTTCTATTTTTATAGGCCATTAAGGTTGGATAATGTATTTTACCAATGTCAACCAATTTTTGCCTGTGATTTCGCTCTTAGTTTCTTCAGTTTGCTATAACTAACCAATATTATTATCAAACTTATTCATTTTAGTACGCATTTTGATCACTACTTGTTTATCATCATACACTACCATCGGTTATGTTAAAATATTGATACTAAAAATAGTCGGACACGTTACTATGTAGCACAATATTGCTTACAAATTATATATATTCTAATATATATAGTGAAATAGTAAATCCTTAATCATTTTGTTCTAGTTCCACATTTGACGGTAACCATACTACGCATTCTTCACTTGTGAGTAGAGCAAAAAAATATTTGGAGCCTATACCTGATTTATTTGGTTTGTTGTTTTTTATCTTAACCGAGTGTGCCATATTATATCCAAATTAAACTTAATGGTGCGGTGAACAAAGCCTTCACGCCCTTTTGATAATCTAGATTGTGAGGTTGACAAGTGGGCGAAAAGGCTCAATGGTTTTCGTCATGCCTCTCTAGTTATAAACCAAACAATAGCCACACTCAACAGCCAAACAAACTTTGTAATCTACACTATTAGACTACTTTGCAATTTTAATCTATACTATTAGAATACTTTGCAACTACAATATTAACACATCTAAAATTATAAATTTATATCTTTTGTTCCAAGACACAGCAAAATGTTGCAGCTTACAAGCAGTCCCCGGCTACAAGAAAGGATCATATACTAGCTAAAGCTGCTTAACAAACACAACCAAGTGACCAACCTAGCAACTAATTAATTAATTAGTTAGTTAATCCTGATCTCACATGACGCTGCATGCGTTGGCGTTCTCCTCGCTGAACATGTAATACGACCCGGGCGCCGCCGACACCGGCGCCGTCGAGTAGAAGTACCCGCCACCGACGCCGCCTGTGTACGCCGCGCCGACCGTGGGGTGGTAGTACGCGCTGCTCCGGAGCGGGTGCGCTGTGCTGTAGCTCATGACGTACGGCGGCAGGTGCCCACCGGCGGCGTAGTATCCCGGGTAGCTCATCGCCGTGGCCGGCGGGTAGACCCCGGCGTCGACGACGGCGTTGCCTGGGGCGGGTTTCATGGGCGCATCCGGCGGGTTGACCTCCACTGTTGCTGCTATTGCACCGGTGCCGTCTCCGTTGGCATTGGCATTGCCGTTGCCACCTTTCTTGCCTTTCTTCTTGCCGCCGCCGCCGCCGCCTCCGTTGCCATTGGCATTGGCATTGGGTGCGATGGGCTGCTTGCCGTGCGGCGTCATGGCGAAAGGGACCGCCGCGCCGGCCCCGCCGTCGTGCGCGTCTCCGGCGCCCATCTTCTTCGGGGAGCCGGTCCCTTCAGGCTTGTCAGGCTCGTCATCGGACGCCTCATCACACGGGCTCGCGTGGTCGTGCTTCTCCGGGGGAATGGGGTCACCGCCGCCGCCCTCCGCCGTCGCAGCAGCCTGCGGCGCCGCCTCGGCAGGCTTGTTGTTTGCGGGGTTCTTGTTTTTGTTCTTCTTCTTCTTCTTGCCACCACCGCCTCCTCCGCCGGTGGCGCCGCCTGGCGAGTTGGCCGCGGCGGGGGGAGGAGCGGGCTCCGGCCACGGCTCGGCGTGCTTGCCAGTCTTGACGAGCTTCTTCACGAGCGTGTCGACGGAGACGTTGCCGATGACCACCACCTTCTGATGCTGGATGTCTATGTCCGTCTTGTACACCTCTGAGGAGTTGATGCAAGAGTGCAACAAAATTTGTAAGAACATTATGCTATAATAACTTCTAGACATTTTGCGACACATTTCGATACAAATGATGTGAAGCTTTTAACAAAATTTTTGATAAATTTGCAACATGGAGCAGAGCTTTGGGGTGAGAGTTTAGTAGAGGTTTAGTGAGGAAACAGGGGAGGATAATAATATGAAGTTGCTCATGCAAGTAAATAGCAACGTTTTCAGGAAGTAAACCTTACTGAGGACTAGTGAGCTGTGTATTTTTTGCTGAAGAGAAACAGTGAAGGGTCACAAATAAAATAGCTTCCAAGGGGGAATGCCTTTTCGTACATGTATCATAAGTTCAATAGTGATCACACTCATACTATCGAGGAATCAAATAAATAAATATAACAAATAATTTTAATAAGTGAAGCATTTTGTTTGAGAAATAACAGGAGCTATGCTAAATTGCTAGTTCATTAAGAAGCGGAACTTGATGAGGGTTTTTTTTTTGGCATCCTTTCAGTAAGGTAAACCTTTTCCCTTAGTAGAAAAAACAGGGGAAACTTTCATGAACACACACAAAAAAAATACCACTTCCGATTTTAAAACACAGACATGATCTTGTGTTTAGAAAATTGGAGTTGTGATCAAAGTCCTTCAGTTCTTCCTCTTGGTCATTTATATGCAAAAGAAGGAAATATAGAAGCACAATAAACGCCGGATTCAGGGAACATTGACAAAGACTTCTTCAATTCTTTTTAAGTTTTGAAAATAAAACCTTGTTCTTTTTTACCCTCCAGACACTTTGCTTCTAAGATGTTCTAATAAGATTTAGTGATAAAGACTTCCTGAAGGTTTGAAAGTGTTGCTTTGTTTTTTCTTCATCTATACCTTCTATGCTATGTAGCACCTTCTTGACCTTCTTCTTGCAGCCCTCACAGTGGATGCTAACCTTCAGAGCCAAAGTCTGATAAAAGTAGAACAAAAAGAGCAGAACAAAAACCAAAAAGGACACCATAAGCATCTTTCCATAAGAAAGAAAAAGAATGAGCAGGTCTTTCATATCTGCCAAAGAAGAACCCTGAACTACTTACCTGATACTTGAGTGGCTCTGGGCCTTCTTCAGCAACTGCCATGGCTGGGGAGGAGAGGGGAGTTCAGATAGAGATGAAAGAAGTGAGAAGATGGGAAGAGAATAAAAGGAGGTGAGGAGGAAAGGGGCGGTGAGTTTAGTGTTAGTGCAAGTGTGGAGGGAGTGAAAGGGGGCACCAAGAGGCAAGAGGGGGCAGAACAAAGTGGCAGTGTTCGGCCCTGAGGGCTGAGGAGGGACAGGACTAAATAGCACCAGAGAGCATTCCATAGGTTTACCTTTTCTTTCTCTTTTTATTTTTTGGGTGTGGAATTGAATTGATGAGGTAATTATTCCCCACATCTGCTAGATGCCCATGCATGCATTTACATAAAAAAATATTTTTTTCTTCTCACTCACTTGGTTTTGTTGGAGTATTGAATATGCTAAGCAAAATGCTCAACTAATCCTCTTGCACTATGTAGCTGAGCAAATATGATGCTTAGCAAAAATTTGCACACTCAAAAGATGATTTCTCCTGGTTAGTAAATACCAGTCTTTTACTTATTTTTTAGGGTAACAGTAAAATATTGCCGGTGGATTTATTATATCTTGAACTGAAGCAAAATCAGGGGATTATCCTTTGTACATTAAAAGCAAAACATATATATTCTGCTTGGAAAAAATTAAGGTATCATTCGGCTGGGCTGAAATAAGCTGACTTATAGCTGAAATTACGCTGTAGATGATTGAAATTATACTGTAACTGATTATAGTTTATTTGACATAACAAAATTTAAAAAAATAAAAATAATAAAACAGATTAGTCCATCACAGACAATATAATTGAATACAAAAAAGAACCGATAAAAAAACTAAAAAATAAAAAATCTACATTAAAAATAGTAAAAATATTAACAAATTAAAATTTTAAACCGAAATAAACGAACCCTTAACGCTGCCCCAAACATGACAACATGCAAACTCCATAATCTGACACCACTACGTGATAAAAAAAGGGAGTATACTTCTGCAATCTCATTGGGAATCGAGGACAATGATAAGACAGCAAAGGCCCTGCCTGCTGCACCTGGAGGAGAATCAAATTTATTTTCCGTGCAGCTTATGTATTATAGTTATCATTTATAGTTTTTATATAGAATAAGCGTTTATATAAATAAATTAAATGTCAACAAATTAATAAGATATTTTAAAAATATTATTTCGATAAACTGTTTTAAAAATGCTATTCTATTTATTTGTTCTAGAAAAATTATAAGCCAAAAACAATAAAAGCATTATCTACCTTAGGCACAAAGTATGTGAATGACTCTAGTTAGCTGCTGCAAGCACAAACGTTTTGTATAAAGGAGAAATTCTTACCAAAACTTACCTGTCCCAGAGCACGGCTCAAATGCAATGCACCTCTAATATTCCTAGAGCTTGCCTCTCAGTGAATGCCCATTTTGTTCTAAGGATACCCGTCAGTGACTGTTCATGCAGGAAACATTGAAAATGAGTAGCGCTCGGAAGTTCGATCCAGGTACTAGTTTTATATACTCAGACATAACATTTTTCTGTAGTGTATGCAATAAAATTTAACTATAGCTGCAACAAAAAGAATCTACCTAGCAAAAAAAGTCATAGCACAATGCAACAAACGATTGATACTTGTACAATAAAAATTCCACTCCAACTACAACAAACTCGTTGTATCAATTAAAGGATGAAATATTATTGCAAACAAAAATCAAGCACATAGGCTACGAAGTAGTAACCTCCTTAGACAATGTATGCAATAATTTTAATAACCATATATAATAAATGTTTGACAAAAAATCTCGATATTGCACTGATTGTTACTGATTGTTACGCACATGAAATCAAAATATTACAAAAAAAATACAGCACTAAGAAATAGATCCAACAATAAAGATGATTAGATCTGATGTGGTGATGATAGATCTCACGTGTTTGGCGGAAGACGGCTGAGGATGCACATGAGCACGCTGTAGAGTACCTTCGATCCCATCTCAGGCCACGCTGTGGAGAGAAATCAGGCCATTAGGATCTCTGGATTGTTCGTGCGCCTTCGGGTCCGGAAATGAGAGCGGAGCGATCGAGCGAGTGGAAGAAAAGCGTCCGACGCTTGAGCTCGTACTGGACGTCCTCCGGCGCCTGCCAATCCAGTCCATCTCATGCCATTCCCGTCTCGAGCGGCGGCGGGCCGTCAAGAATGGCCGCCCACCTCGCCGCGCGCGCGGCAGTTGTAGTACCTGGCCGGCGACGGAGAGGACGGTCAAAGTATGGCACGCGTGTGCCGTTCGATCAGGCATTCGCGGTCCAGATAGGGGCGGAGAAAAAAGAAGGTCTCACGGGTACTTTTGCAGAAAGACCCCGTAAACTAGTTTTTCCTTTCTGTCCAGCCTCTGATTGGATCGCGGATTTTATCCGCGATGCAGTTTCGGTCCACCTGAGGCCGTTCGATCGCGATCTCGCGGTCGGTGTTGGTAATTTTACAGAAAAGGCCCTTTAACTTCCCTGCATTACATCCGTTTCGGCCTACCATCGGACCGTCCCGTTGGTCCCACATGTCAGTGGTGGTCGTGAACGAAACGCCAGCCTTTTCCTCCTCCGCCGCTTCTCTTCCCTCCCGCGATTCGAAAATCGAAACCGAAACCCTCGCCATCCCATTCCCCCACCCCCCCCCCCTCTCTCGCTGCGAGAAGCGGGGGGCGTCGGCAGCGGCGGCGGAGGAGGAGGAGCAGGGCGCGAAGCGGAGTTGGGATTTTGCTCCGAGGCGCCCGATTCGACGGGTAAATCGTCGTCGGCGGCTCGCCACTTCTTCTCGCCGCTCCAGGTTCGATCCGACACCTCCCCGCGGGACTCGTTCGATTCGAAACGTTGCGGTGTACGATTAGCTACTTTGCAGCACCCGCGTAGAAATTAATCATTTTGGTGTGCTGATTTCTCAGCAGGTTTGGGTGTAAATTAGTGCTCTGTTCATTCCCTTGTTTCGTAGCCTAGGACGCGGTCGGATCGTTCCACATTGCCAGTTTTCTCGTCGTGGTCAGTACTGATGCTCTGACAACAAGTTTGAGGTCCTGATCCTCAGTTGATGAGCGCCGACCTTGCTTGAGAAGCGCAATTGATTAATCGGTTCTGGTCATGGAAGTCGATGCCGCCGACAGTGATGTATCCGCCGATCGTGTCATCGCTGAGTTGCTCGACATGGGGTTCGAGTTTGACAGGATCAGCCAAGCGATCGGTGTTGTTGGTCCGCGTCGTGCTGATGTGCTGGAGTTTATGCTGAGTGGTTCTGCCAGTGGGCAAACAAATCCAAGTGGGGATTTGGAAAGCCTCCATTCTGTTTCATCTAAAGCAGAACCACGCTCGACTGACAAGAGAATCCAATTGGCTAATACTAGGAGATTTAAGCAATCTAGCATTACTGATCATCTTGCCTCAACCACTGGCAGTAAAAGGGAGTCTCGTGGGGAGGAAGCTAGTAATCTGTATCCTTGTTTAGTAGCCTCCATTGATCCCAGATTGCCAGTCAGTGCTGATATTTATTCGAAATTAAAGCTTGAATCTCAATCTTTGCTTGAGAATTCAAGAGGCGAGTTTGGCCAGACTGACAGAATTAGTGCTGTTTTGCAAAAGCATTTTGGATTTTCCTGTGTGAAAGGTTTCCAAAAGGAAGCTTTGGATGCTTGGTTCGCTCACAAGGATTGTCTTGTTCTAGCAGCAACTGGATCAGGTATGTCTTTTTTAATATATTCTCTTAATTATTTACCTTCTTAGTTGGGGACTTTCTCCACCGTTATGCAAGTAGTTGTTTTGAGCCATCTTTTACTATAATGAATGATGGGAGAGTGACTGTTGTGGCAGGAAAATCCCTTTGCTTTCAGATCCCAGCTCTTTTGACTCAAAAGATTGTGGTGGTGGTTTCACCCTTGATTAGTCTAATGCATGATCAGTGTATAAAACTTGCAAAACATGGGATATCAGCATGCTTCCTTGGATCAGGGCAACCTGATAGTCGTGTTGAGGGCAAAGCGATGGCTGGCACGTATAAGATTATTTATGTTTGCCCTGAGACAATATTAAGGTAACCATTCTGCTTTTGGAATGCTAAACTTTGATTTATGTGTAATGTGTTGGTGTGCTTATTTCGGTAACTTCTCGACATGCAGACTGATGGAACCGTTGAAGAAACTTGCAGAAAAGCCAGGGATTGCACTTTTTGCCATTGATGAAGTTCATTGTGTTTCTAAATGGGGCCACGATTTTCGACCTGACTATAGGTCTGCTCTTGTGTTCGATATCCTCTATTAAAGGTGCAAGTCATTATTTACCATTATTAGTTTAATGTTTTGGCATGTACTGCAGTGAGATGTATTTCGTTTGGTACTTAAGAACAAACACATATCTTCTATTTTCTTGCAATATTTTACATCTCTAGTATTTAAGGAATACCTTTTTTTTCACCTACAGGCGATTGTCTGTGCTTCGAGAAAATTTCAATTCCAGCAAATTGAAGTTCTTGGAGCATGATATTCCTTTGATGGCTTTGACTGCTACTGCAACTGTTCCTGTTCGAGAAGACATTGTCAAGTCCTTGAAAATGTCAGAAGATACAGCGATTGTCTTGACGTCTTTTTTCCGGCCAAATCTTCGATTTAATGTGAGTCAAACTTTTGAGTTTGTGTTATGTTTGTTTCCCCTTTTTGTGTTCTGGCCAGAGGATGCGACAAAAGTAAGTGTAGAACATTATATTTTGTTATTTTGTATCAAACTATAGACTTGAAATCCTAGACCTTACTAACCACTAATACGTGCAAGAAAGTAGAATGGTTGTGATGCAAAATTATTTTTTTATATCTATTTAACAAATGCATCCTTGCGTGTAGATGGACACCTGGGTGTACATTCACAGAAATGGTGTATCAGAATCCAAACACTTTGCTTTCCTAGAATTGGAGTCTTCTTTCTTTTGGAGTAGTATATCATGTGAACATGAAGTAATATCATCTGGAGCTATACGGGCCGATTGTGGTGCTTTATTATTGTTTGGAGAGTTGCCTTACTCTAAGTTCATACAAAGTTGCAGTTCAAGCAGTTTCTTAGAACTGTCTACCAATTATCTTATGCCACTGTATGTCTAGCTGTGCTTCTTAGCTCTTACCCTCCTCCGTTTTTGGTTGCAGGTAAAGCACAGTAAAACCTCTGCTTCATCATATGGAAAGGACTTCCAAGAACTAATAGGGACATATAATGCGTCAAGGAATCTTAGGGGGAAATGCCAGAAAAATTTTCATGAAATTGACCCTGATTCTGAAAGCAGTTCATATGAGTCTCTGGGTGATAGTGCGTCAGATGATGAAGATGCAATTGTTGGTTCTACAAGCCATGAAGATAATGATATTAAAAATACTAAAGTTGGCATGCCTTTGGTAAAAGAAAACGCTGAAAATGAGTTGGATCTGTATCCTGGAGTAGATGATTTTGATGGTAATGGACTAATGATCTATTAACTTTTGTATGACTACTTGCTTTTGACTTTTGAGTGTACACTGGACAGCTTCAACGATTTAAGGAAAAAAAGAACTGTTGACCTTATTTTTGAACCTGGATTTCGTTATTTGCAGTGCTTATGTAAAAATTACCATTCTTTTTTGAGAATGTAAGATCTTTTGATGAAACCCATTTTTTAACCTTGATATGGGCATATGGCTATTGACACTTTGAGGATGCATGATAACAGTGTTTTTGAAGATCATCTTTCTGTAGCCTAATGTATGTTTCTGATTGTCACTTTGAGTTTCTCTTGTAGTTTCATGCGGAGAGTTCCTTGAATGCTCGCGACCTGAGAGCTCTGCATTTCCTGCTCAATCCAATGAAACTGAGAGCTTTGCATTTCCTGCTCAATCCAATGAAACTAGTTCCTCAGAAAGTTTGGATCAAGGTCCTACAATTATTTATGTACCAACGAGGAAAGAAACTGTGGAACTTGCTAACTATTTGTGCAAATCTGGCCTCAAAGCTGCTGCATATAACGCAAAGGTGGGGACCCTTCACTGATACATGCTAATTTTGTATACACAAATAGCTTAAATGTTTGCACATTACAATGCCTTGATCAAATTATCTGCTCTCTTAATATACACAGCCCTGTATCTTGTTTGAAGCTATCTGACACTTCTTTTCAGATGCCTAAATCACATTTGAGGCAGGTGCATCAACAATTCCATTGCAATGCCTTAGAGGTAATAATAACTATGTCCATTTGATAGTGTTTCATCTCACATATGACTGGAATATACCATGGAAAGGTCGCCCTTCTCCATTGCTAGAGGCAATTTCCATTTGCTCACCTACTGATGTGCAAATTCATTTTGAGATACCAGTGTGCATGAAAGAGGGGCTTAGTATTTTCATTTATAGATCTCAAAGTGGTGATGATTGATACTTATGTAAATTCCTGATTTAACTCCCTTTTGTTCATATATTGGGAACTTATTATTCCTAAGTTGCAACTTTTGATGCAGTTGGGATGGATATGACTAAGTGGTCTTGTCCTATTAAATCCACATTCAACATATACGGAATTGATACTTGATGGTGCTTAGTTTCTTTTGATATGATTTAACCACATACCTGTTTGAGATGAGCAGGCACATTTTACATTTCAACAATACTATCCATTTGCACCTATGCGGCTATGCCATGTTCAGAACATTCTTTAATATGTTATGCCAATCCTTGAGAAAATGGCTTCAATTAAAGTGATAAATCTCCTGAATCCTGACATTTTATGGCTCATGCTTCAGTGTACCGAAGTATTTATTGAAACTTCACTATATATTCTCAACGTTTCACTATTTCTTGCTTCCTGGCTCTTATACTAGATTGTTTCGGTGCACACTACCTGTATTACCATGCTAGAATGAACTTGGTGACAGGGGATTGGGGGTTAAAACATTGGTGAATAACTTATTTCTCCTGAAATGCAGTGCAGACATATTTCCACAGTAATATACTGTTTTATACTTTTATCGTTCTTGGAGATCTTGAAAATCTTAATGTCTGGCTTTACAAAGTTCTTTGGTTACATAGGCTTAGACCGATTAATACCCCTTGTCTTTGAGTTTTGAATCATTTCAATGGCAATACAATAACAAATTCACTTTTCCATATATTCATTTGTTAAGATGATACAAAATTTTGGCCGCATAACTGTTACATCGACTGTTTTAAGGATGCTGTAAACTCAATTAATCATTGGAATTCATGTCTGTATAAGTTCATATTTGCTCTATATCTGCCGCACTTTGTTGGACTCTTCAGTCCTTTTCACCCCTACTCTAATGACCTTATCCTCTATATATAGGTCGTGGTGGCTACCATAGCATTTGGCATGGGAATTGACAAATCAAATGTCAGGAGAATTATTCACTACGGTTCCCCACAGGTTAGTTAAGCGTTTAGTACTTTTGTATTCCCTTCTGGACGCGGTTCTGGCGTCCACGTGGGTATGCGACCCGGTTTGCAAACCATGCATGATTCACTGTTCTGATATACATAGAGAAGCATATGCTTTCACACTTGTTTACAAAAATACCTAGAACGCCATTATGCGTCCAAAGACTTGCTCTAACAGTGTTGATGTAAGACAGAGCTACACACTTGAACTTATACATATGTGAATGCCAAGCTAGAAATTTACAATAATGGCAATTAAGGGAGTTATGGAGTTGCTACAGTGCAGTATGAAAACTGTAGGAGTTGTGTACATTTTTTGGCTTGCTGTTGTTGATTGGTGGGGGGCCACATTACTGCATACGTTGTTGATTGATGGGGGCCACATTACTGCATACCCTAAATAGGCTTAATGCCTGGTTGGATTACTGATCTAGACATCTAGTATCATGCTGAAACAATATGAGTTGATTAGTGTTGTTCTCTAAGAATTCAAATACATCCCAAGTTGGATTAACCTTTGTTTATGTTTATTCTTTTTGTCTGAGTTCTATTGGTCCTTACTGATGCAGAGTTTGGAAGCGTATTATCAAGAAGCTGGTCGTGGTGGTAGAGATGGAAAGTTGTCAGATTGCAGTGAGTTGTTACACTTCAGACTTAATATAATTTGCTTACCTACTGAAGAAAACGATGAAGCATATGCTAACTGGAGAGCTTTACATGTATGATTTATGTTTACCTGCAACTGCTATCGACAAAGTCTGTAAACATCATTCTATGATCACCAATGGGCCCCCTGACCAAAGGACTTATCAATACCTTGGTGCTGGTTTGTACCATAAGCTAGCTAAAATTGGTTGAAGTCAAGATCATAAATTCTGAAGTTTGATTGTTTTAAAATCACCAACTAGTAGAGTTTTGCTGGCATGTTATTACCAGACTATTTTCTGTTCGGCATTTCCCATTTAACATGCATGTTATGGACTTATGGCCCTTGCGCCCAGGGGGAGGGTAGGGGGGGGGGGGAGGCCTGGTAGAGGTGACACTGGACCCCGGCAGCATGATGGCGCCATGGTGGTGTAGCCACACCACAGCGACAGGGTGAAGAGATAGGGGCTTTTGTTTGTTTCTTGCTTAATCATGCATTCATGACGCATTCCATACTCGTCCTTACATAGAGGATGGACTATGATGCCTCATAGGAAACTAAACCTATCTTTAGAAATTAATTGATATTCCCAAATAACCTACTCTTATTCTAGGAAACTAACCAAACTATTCAGGGAAATAGATTGGTTGGGAAGAACCCTCTCCTAATCCTTGCAAGTTGCGACGGCCCATTGCTATGTCACTTGGTACTGTTCCAGCTACAGTTCCACGCGTGAACAGTACCCTGATGGGCCCTAGTGGCGGCAAGTGACAATGCATCTGTAGAGATAATAGAATTGAAAGTTTTTTGTGCTAGTTTTGTTAATTTCTTATTTGGTTGATTGAATTGATTTTTGGGTTTGCCAGACAAGCAATAGATGTGTATATTCTGGAGCATGTTTTCTGTTGGTTGAATAGCAGAAGTTGTTTATTGTTTGTAGATTTTAATGGACCTCCGTGCTGTGCTAAAAATTTCTACTGTGCCTTTGTCTTCTTATCCAAAGTACATCTTAGAAACCAAAGATTCTGGTATATGCGCTACTTTTATCAATAATTATCAAGCCTTGCTTTATTTCCTCCCTGCACCATGTCACTTATTTTTTTCCCCTATATTGTTACCTGCAGCTCTATATTGTAATTTTTTGAGAGCACCTACACTCCTTCCTAATAAAAGAAGTGAGGAACAGACAAAGGCAGCATATAGAATGCTACGTGATTGCTTTCAGTATGTCTCATAACCATAAATTCAAACTTTGGTGATGGCATAACATGTATATCGATTAAATATCAAATAATTAAATTTGG
The DNA here is from genome assembly GCA_036346575.1 of Dendrocalamus sinicus. Lineage (NCBI taxonomy): Eukaryota > Viridiplantae > Streptophyta > Magnoliopsida > Poales > Poaceae > Dendrocalamus > Dendrocalamus sinicus. The sequence goes on along the minus strand of CM070653.1, from coordinate 2,871,226 downwards.
TTAATGGCTATGTATATTTTCTATGTTGCAGCTATGCTTTGAACACTTCAACATGTAGAGCCAAAATATTAGTAAAGTATTTCGGCGAGGAATTTGGTCCTGATGGATGCCACATGTACTTTTCTACTTTCTCCATGTCTCTTATATGAAACAAGTTAATGTTGTTAATGGCACAACATTAAAACCATAATGCACTTTGAAAAACAAAATTATTAAAATAATAAAGTTGTCTGCAGCCCAGATTATTTCTTTAAGCCATTTTTTAGTTGAAATTTTTAACCGTATCACTAAAAAAATCAAAGTTCAACAAAATACCACTTTCCGTGACAATGACACGTGGGGCTCAGTCCCAGATGTCAGTGACACAGTAATGGTCTATTTTGGAACTTGCAATTTTTACTGTGGTATGAACCAAAACTTCCAATTTTAAATTTATTTCGTCAAACATTTCTACGAGTCTCTCTAATTCTCACTTTTCACCTCAGGTGTGACATCTGTATTAATGGCCCTCCTCAAATGCATGATTTCAAGGAAGAAGCAGCTGTGTTCATGAATGTGCTCCAAGCTCAAAGTGTGAGTACCTAATTATAAATTTGGTTGACCATATCCTATTCTAGTGCTGAACTGCTGATGAATGTGATGTCCATTACAAATTGTATCCACTCGCCAATATTCAGTAGCATATAGCTATTTTTTCCGATTTTGTTTGATCATCTTTAGAAGTCTGGCGAGTTTTGTTTCTTGAGAGTCCAAATGAAATGAGACTGATTCAAAAGAAAGGCGTGGTATCACCTCAATTCTCATCCATTTAAGGGAGATGACAAACTCTGAACTCAGTAGTTGAGGAATTGTTCTAAGTTGATTGCTCTGGTTATACATTTTTTGGCTAGGTTATTTCAACGTTCACAAGAAATGAAAGCACCCATGTGGGTAAAACTAGCTGCAATTTACTTCAGATCTAATAATCCCAATCCGTTGTGGCAGTGTCAAGGTCTATTTTTCCAAAGTCATCTGATACATCTCTAGGCGCAGGTGCTTATATATTTCTGTTCTTTTTTTCCTCTAGGTTTAGAATAGATCAAAAGTGCTTTTGAGATATAAACCTACAATGTTGCCATGGACCGGTGACCAGTCATTCGCTTTGGATCATGGTTCCAAAAACCAGTGGTAACCGGTTATACTGGTGGGGTCTAGGATTTGAAATACCGATGGTTTTTTTATTTAATTCAAATTTGAAATTTTGAATGTTAAAGTTGATTTTCCTAATGATGTTTACATTATTTAACACTAATAGAATGTATTAGGAAGATGCATGCACCTCTAGTGCTTGACTTCATACTTTTTGCCATAAATGTATTAGTCTAGCGGTTTTTTATTTAATTCAAATTTGAAATTTTGAATGTTAAAGTTGATTTTCCTAATGATGTTTACATTGTTTAATACTAATGGAATGTATTAAGAATATGCATGCATCTCCTGTGCTTGACTTCATTCTTTTTGCCATGAATGTATTAGTCTGGCGGTTTTTTATTTAATTCAAATTTGAAATTTTGAATATTAAAGTTGATTTTTCTAATGATGTTTACATTGTTTAATATTAATGGGATGTATTAGGAAGATGCATGCACCTACTGTGCTTGACTTTATATTTTTTGACACGAATGTATTAAGAATTTTCAATTTCAAGTTTGAAAAACCGGTTTTTAGCGGTTTTTCTCCGGTTTTTTGGGCGGTAACGGGTTAGTTTTTCCGGTTACCGATTTCAAATTCAAAATTTGAAAACTGAAATTTGACCGGTTTTTTCCTGGTTTTTCCGGTTACTGGCCCCTGGCTGGGATTGTACCCGGTTCTGGTATTTGGAAACCTGCTTTGTATAATATTTTTATTGTTAGCACAGCTTTACACATTAGCTTGGTGGTGTAACTTTTCAATTTTATTGAATAGAAAGGTTCATGGCAGATTTACATAGTATACAGCTGAATGGGTACTTAACTCATAAAAGAAACATACAGCCCCGGTGACTGATGAGGAAGTATCCCTGCTAATACCTTTCTGTTACTACTGATAGATATACACAGGTGACAGGTTACAATTTCAGGATGCAAGATTTTTCAAAATTTTCCCTTGATTTTTTACATGATGTCATCTCCACTGCCCTTCCCATGGGATGCCCCTGAATATGGAAATATTCTGGGATAAGCAAATTGAGCTGCTTTTGATGTCTGCAACATAAATTTTAGTGCATGATTTATTAGTATTTTTTGCCATTTGATATTGTTGTATTTTCAAGTAAATCTTGAGCATAAATCCAGGGACAGGCAACTGAAGATATGAATTGCAGCAGTATACAACATTACAGATCTGGAAGGCGAAGATTTGGGGAGGTACCTAATTTCAGAACGGTAGTCAGTTATATAAGGGAAAAGGTTTGTGTTCTAATGCATTTCCCATCTTTTATTTCTGAAATTTATGGAATTGGGAACAGTAAACAGGGACTTTAGTCGTAAGCATGGACCATAGACTGATAAGGTTTGCATAAATAGCAACATAAGTACTTGAATTATCTTTGCACTCATCGTTTTCCATTCTTATGACCATAACTGCTTAGTTGCAATGCTCAAAACTGTTGTTGTGATTAAAGATTATTTCTAGTTTCCCAGGTTTGACACGGCTGACAAGATATGGTGGCAAGGTCTTTCTCGTATATTAGAAGGCATGGGATACGTACAGGAAGCAGTTGAAATTGTAAGCAATTTACTTCAGTAGTCTGTTGCAATTTTGTAATTCATTGTTGTTGTGAATCTTGTGATCCATTGTCCCTATTCACCATGATGGAGTTAAGTGCCAGCATGCTGGTCTGTCATTTTTATCCGGCAGCTCTAGGCCTCTACTTCCTTCCTTTTGATTCGGCTCCTTTTTTGTTTGCGTCAGATCTATTTAGCTCACAATATAGTAACTAATAATATTTCAATTCTACATTGCACCTCTATAATAAGGAAGCATTTTGGTGATATCTGAGATCGAGGCTCTGTACTGATACTAAAACTTTTACTGACGACAGGCTCACACCAATATACTGGCAAGTACATAACTTCTAGATTAACTGTCGTATATGTACCACATGATGATGGATGCCAGGTAACAGCATATCAGCGATGCTGTCTGGTATGAAAAACATTATTGAAGGTGGATTAAGGGCTAGTAAAGTTTTTCCCTGGTGTTGTCCCAGTTGTTACAGACGCACCTCTGTACACCTTGTTCTCTAACTTTGCCTTCACTGCGAAATTCAGGACTGAATTACGTTGCATGAATGACATCTGAAAACACCAGAGCTATGTGCATGCGTCGAGGAATATAATTGATAATGTAGTTATGTATTTAGAATTTACTATGGTTTGACACTGCATTGCTTATTGAAAGGGCATACCATCCTGAACAGTAGTGGACTTGTGGTACCAGTAAGAACCAGAACCAAACGAATTGTTAGAAAAACTCTATATTTGTTTCAAACATTAGTTTCCTTTTATCACTCGACTGATTAATGGATCTACTTGCAGCCTCGTGTTCTAATCCAGTATCCAGAGCTGACAGAAGCCGGATTAAATTTCTTGAGTTCACAATCAGAGGAGGAAGGTTTATATGCATACCCTGATGCAGCTATGTTACTGGCAATGAATAACCCAAAACCCTCGTCTTCTTTCTCCGAGTGGGGCAGGGGCTGGGCAGACCCTGACATACGCCGCCAGCGTCTTGCAGGCAAGAAAATGGGGAGAAGAAAAAGAAAGAGGCGTTCTCGGAAGAACTCGACGGGTTTCACCACTGCAAAGGAGAGACTAACTGCAATACTCTCGAAGCGCAGAAGGTAATATGAAGAGTGATGAGATCATTAGATGACACAGTTATTCAATCAAGCTTCAAACGAAATGGACACCGATACTACAATTCAATTCTGGTTGCCTTTTTTTTTACCGGCAGAGTAGCAGGCAGACGCAAGTTGGTAAGATTGAGACAATTATTACTAACACTGTCATTTGTTTGGAGATCAGTTTTTTCTTTCATTTACTTGAAGAATGCCTACTTGTCAGTTTGATTTTAACAAATTTATTGGCTATTGATTTTGGGTGTCATTATGCTGCATCATTTCTTTTGAGGTGGAAACTATGTACAAATGAGATTATTGATCACTGTTTTGGCTATCGATCTGAACATTGAGAGAGACTGACATGTTCTCGTCAAGAATTTCTTTATGTGAATCTATAGAAGCCCAAGTACATATGTTATTATTCGAAAGTAAAATCCAGATATTGGGACTATTTGGTCATGGCCCAAATGAGCCAAGCCAAAACCTCAGCACAGCCAAATATATACAAAAAAGAACAGTATTTGGATCATGATCAAGCTACATTTTAGTGCTATCAAAATTTTGATAAACAATTTCCTCACCTTTAGATTGCCGTATGTGATATTGGATTTTATTAGCATTATCAAATTTCCGCAGGTGTTATTAAATGTTGGTGGCAAATTAATCAACAGCCAATTTAGGGCATGTTTGGTTCATGACCAGAAGTTGTCTAGCCACAAGTTAGACGTGTCACAGTTTTTAGGTAGTTGTTTGGTTCACTGACGTAACTGTGGTATGCCACACTTTCTTAGCACCCGGCCCCACATGTTATAGACTCAGTTTCTTACCAAATTTTGTCACAAGTGTAGCTTCGATTTTGTTAATCATACTTTTTGTGGTAGTTATATATTGCCTAAGTTTAAGTATGGTAAAATTAGACACCAATCAAATAGACCCTTAATTCGGCGTTGCGTTCTATTTGAAAAAGCAAATCAACAGCCGCAAATTGTTGTCCACACTCCACAGCCGATTCATCTGAACAGTGCGGACGTCTCATCATCAGTCCTCACATCAAATCCGCATGGTTTGTCAACAATGTTCATTCATTTCTAACTCTGCTTCGCACAGGCAACCGATGGATAATCATGCAGCGGCAGACTGGAACCTGTTTTCCGCAATGGATGGCCAGGATACGTCCAAGTGTATGGAAGAGATGTGACTGGAGGTGGCCGTGTCCGTCTGTGGGCCTGTTTGGCAACGGCTGCAACTTATGGCTTTTAGCTGAAATTTTTGAATTTTTGCTGTTTACGGTACAGATTACGGAGAGAGAAACTCACTTGCGAATTTTAATGGTACAGATGTTGGGCATTTAACGTGTATATCGTTTAATCTGTAGATCTCATTTTGAGAAAATACTCTGTATAAAAGTTAGGTACTATAACAAAGAACAGGCCTTGTAATGTTCCACACTGTTCCGTTCCCTGAAAGAACTGCCAGGTGCAGTGCAGAGTTGTTAAACCCTACCTCGTGGCAGTAAGCATACCGACAAGCTTCACAAGCAACACTACAATTGTAGCATCGTGGCGTTACCTTTTTCCAAACATGGCAATTGGCAGTACCGCGCGCCCCACGCGGCGTGATTTTAGGGCCGTTTTAGAACGTATAGATTTTACGTAAGACGGTTCAATTTCTGCCGGATTAGAGAAGGTCCTCGGATTCCAAGCTAAACGGCTTTTTTTTAGTGGATTGTACATGTGAGAATAACATGTTCCTAAGATCAAACTATTTTTAGCGCATTGGTAGCTGATTGGTGCGCAATAAAATGGCGTGGTAGCAGTAACACCAAAATGCATGTGTGTCTTGCCCGTTCAATCCGTTTTTTAGCGGTTTTTGGTTTTTGACTATTATTGTTTGATTAAAATTGTATTTTAGCGATTGTTAGTTTTTTCTGATTTATTCAATTAAAGAGAAATAAAAAAATAAGAAAATAAAAACGTTATATTTTCATGAACAATACAAAGAAAAAAGGGAAATAACAAAAAAACAAAAAAGATGAAATTAAATGGCCAACACGTTCATTTCAATTTTTGACTTCTGAAAGTCAAAGTGTCCGTTCATATTGCCTTTCATTGATGGCTTTAACAGCTTTTGGCTGTACGCGAAAGAGAGTATAGAGAAATAGAGACTTGTATGTGGTTTTGATCGATATAAATGAAGCCGCTATAGTGTCAATATAATTAACTAGCAGACTTTGTTTTTATAAATACCTCATTTAAAGGTTAAGAAATGTAAAAAATAACTTTTAAAAGTTAATATAAACGGATAAAAAAATGAAGCCCAAGCCGAATGAACTGTGCTTACTGCTGACTCTGGTCTCGCCGTTGTCCAAAGGGCACGCATCATCACCATCTAACCGGTAAGAAAAAAATTACTTTTTTCGAAATAATAGAAAACAAAAGCTGAGCGAGTCGTGAACGCAGGCCTGAAAAAGGGCCCGGGGCCCGCGGTGTCAGACCAAAGCGAAGAAAAGCAGAAATCAGGCCGGGGCAGTGACGTCACCGGGGGGCATTTCGGTAATTTTAGGCACCCAAATGATTTGGTCAATCGGATCTGCACGGCGGGGCCCACCTTCCTATCCTCCCATCATGCACCACCCCTCTCCATGCTTTTCTCCAATTTTTTCCCCTCCATTATTTAATAATAATAAACAGATGGATGGCAGAGAGGGAAAAGATTATTTTTTTTGGAGTGAGAAAGGCATGAGAAGAAAAGGAGAAAGGGAGAGAGAAAATGATGGGCATCATGAGATGAGACGACAATGATGCATTGCAGGAGCAGGAGGAGATGAGATGAGATGCACTGTACCCAAGCCAAGCCAGACCCGCTGTTGGCTTTCCTGTGGATTTTTAAGGGTAGATCTAGAGCCGCTCGGTTCGACTGAAATAAATTATCGTATAGTTAAAATTATATTACAATTAATTTACTTAACATGATTTAATTTTAAAAAAATTAAAATAGAAAAAATATATTAGTCTATAACATGCAATATAAACGAATACAGAAAAAAGAAAAGACAAAAATCCAAAAATAGTTAAAAATTAGGAAAAAACAAAATTAAAGAATAGTAAACTAGAAACTAAAAGCCATTACTTAAGCCGAAACAAGTGTCCTCTAACACCACACGTACGCAGAGCTCACACCACACTCACATCATCACGTGTGTCCTCCAACACACACTTTAGAATTTTGCGAAGGCATCAATACCTCATGTAGCATGAGCACGTATTTTTCTATTGAATATGTATATATATATATACTATATTCTAATTATTTATGTGAGACAAACTAGGATCCATCCATTAATCAAACGTGGATAAACTGCATGTACTACGATAGCGCTAGCCAACTGAGCTAAGCTGGGTTCTATTTCCTATAGTTTTGCCGACCAAAAACATGGGAAAAGAGGGGGGCTCAGCCTCCCACGAAAGGAATTTTTTGTACGAATAATTCATTTTTTATTCGATACAGAAATATATCCGCAGGAAATTTTTTATGAAAATAGGCTCCAGTCGCGACTGGAGCCTTTCGCCCAACCAGGGGCCGACACAATACCTCTCGCTCTACCCTGGAGCGACTACATCCAGTCGCCCTGCCGTTAGGCAACTTTCATGCAGTTGCCCAATGGGGCGGCGACTGGATGCAGTCCCCCGTGAATATTTTAGATTTTGTCAATTTTGTAGTTTTAAATGGGTAAAAAATCTGCTAAAGTTGTAATAAAAGTTTATATTCATTGTATGTTGTAAGTGTGTAAATAATTTTGCAAATTTTTTTACGAACGATTAACCATAAAACAATTGATACATACAATGGTAAGTGATATTTTGATGTTACTGAGAATCTTCGTGCGGTTGTCATCATTGAAGTTTACTAATCGTTTGGAGCGTGCATTGAGTAGGTAACGAGGAGTAAAAGTAAGCACGGAACAATACTAAGAAGTTCACATGGTAAATAAAGAACGTAAGCAGTACATGAAATAATGGTGTGCAATCAGGCGCTACCCTGGCCTGCCCCGTCCCCACGCCCGTGTCCTCCTATACGGCCCAGCTTGGGTGTCCTCCGGTGCAACGGGTGACGACGCTCCGAGAACGTAAAACGATCAGGAGCGTGTCGCACCCGCCTCGAGTGGTGGAGTCACCGCACTCTGGCGTGTGTCCTCTCGGCACCGGGAGGGCATCTGCCGGAGAACCTCTCGTCTTGAGTCGAGGTGCGACGCAGACATTGTCGACCCACTCGAGAAGTCTTGGTCCACATCGTCCGTGCTCACGGAGGGCCATACCGCATTTTGACCGAAAAAACGCAAAAGTAATAGTAATATTGTTAATTTCAGATGTAAAATATTGCGATAAAACGGAGATCGTATGATACGTACCCTCAATTGGCGCCATCGCGCCTGGAGGAGGGGCGTACAATGCCGAGTACACCCCTTGTGTGGGTAAGCTAGGGATGTACGGCGGACGCGGTGTATGAGGCCGTCCCCAAGCAGATCCTCCAGCCTCGTCCGGGTGAGGTGGTGTAGGACATTGTGACATCCCAAAAAGGGAGCTAGTGTAATTACGAAAATGATGAAAATCTTTTAATCGTTTTTCCTATGTTCTCAAAAGTTTTTTTGGCGTATTTCAAATGTCTCGATTTGATGTCTTGCCAAAATGCCCGATTAATAAAAATCAAACTGAGAAAATCCAAACTTACTTGTAAGTCTTAAATTCAAATTTAAATTAGAATCTGGAAACTCAAAGCCAAGAATGGAAATTGAAAATAATATACAATCTTTTCTATCTAATATGCATATCCGGAAATACAAATTCGGATAATTAAGGTTTATTTCCCCAGAACTCGATGATCTTAAGTTTAAAATTGTTAAACCTAAAAATTGAACCCAGACTCCAAATTCAAAATCTACTCACAAAAACCAAATCTGAATTTCCAAAATTTGGAAATCTCAAATATCCTCAAAATTCCTCTTGGGCCCAACCCATTTCTTTCTTTTCCCTGGGCCGCTCCCTTTTCTTTTCTCTCGGCCGATCTTTCCTTCTTTTCCTGGTTCGACCAACTTCTCCTTTCCTTTCTCCTAGCTTTGGCCCAACCGCAGCTTCTTCCTCCTACCCCTGTTTTCGTCCGCCTCCTCCCTCTGTTCATGGTGCTCGCCGCCCAGGCCGACGGCCCAGCCTGCGCAGCCCGCTCCACCCCTGGTTTCGCACCGCACCTGGTTTTCCCCGTCACCTCTGCGCCAGCAGCCCTACCACCGGCCTACCCCGGGCGCCATACCCCTACTCCATGCCGTCGCCCATGCCGAAGTACACAACTGCTCCCATACCGCCGCCCATGCCGCTACCCATGCCGGCCGTACTCCCTCGAGCGCGCGCCCTCGAGCTCGGCCGTACATAAATATTCTAATTATTTATGTGAGACAAACTAGGATCCATCCATTAATCAAACGTGGATAAACTGCATGTACTACGATAGCGCTAGCCAACTGAGCTAAGCTGGGTTCTATTTCCTGTAGTTTTTGCCGGCCAAAAACATGGGAAAAGAGGGGGGCTCAGCCTACCACGAAAGGAATTTTTTTATACGAATAATCCATTTTTTATTCAAAATTACAGAAATATACCCGCGGGAAAAATTTTACGAAAATAGGCTCCAGTCGCCCCCCATTGGGCGACTTGTAACATCCCAATTAGAGAACTAATGTAATTGCGAAAAACTGTAAAATATTTTAATTATTTTTCCCGAGTTTCTCCAAAAAGTATTTGGTGTTACTCGAATTCTCAAGTTGATTTCTAGCCGAAAGCCCGACTAACGAAAAATCAAAACCTTGGATCGAGAACCAAGATTTAAAATCCAATTCAGAGAAATCCATTATCCTTGAGAGTCCTATTTTCAAGTTTAAAAAAAATTTGGGAATCCTGATATTCAAAACCAAGGATGGAAATTTGAGAACCAATACAAAAATCCTTCAATCCAATTTTTGTATCTAGAAATTCTTATAATCACTAAAACCTCTCCTGGGCTGGCCCATTTCTCTTCCCTACCGACCTCCTTTTCTTCCTTTCCTTTTTCGCCCGTAGGCTGCCCTTTCTTTCTTCGGCCCTGGTTCACCCGACCGTGGCCGTTCTCTTCCTCCTCCCCGTTTCTTCCTCCCTCTCCTCCCTGCTCATGGCGTCGCCGGCCCAGCCCCATGCTTCGGCCTCGCCCACCAGCTACAGCCGCCGCAGCTCGCCCCCGTACGCGCAATCACACCCCTACCACCGGCCTACTCCCCGCGCCACTCCCCTACCTGCGCACGGCGCCATGCCGGCGGTACCTGCGCCATGCCGACGTACACCTTGCCCACGTCGTCACCCATGCCGGAGGTACCCCGCGTCACCTCGTCTCCAGTGGCCTTTGCTGGCGATAAAAGGAGCTCAAACTCGTCTCCTCCTCCTTCCCCCTCCATTTGAGCTCGCTCGAGCAAGTCCCCTGCGCTAGCGCCGGTCACCACCTCGTTCCGGCCACCACGACGGCTCTTTCTCCAAATTGAGTGCGTCATGGCGTGCCTCCGCTCCCCAGCTACTCCCCCTCCGAGTTAATCGGATTTTTGTGCACCGAGCTCACCGGGATGGTCATCTTCCCCATCTCCGGCCGAAACCGCCGCCGCTCACGCCGCTCCCTCCTCGGTCGAGCTCCCTTCGATTCCCCACTTGGAGAGCATCTCCACGATGCCATGAAGCTTCCCCAACCGTCGGCCAAGCTCCCCATCGCTGAGCTCCTCCTCCACGGTGGTCTCTCCGTCCGCCGCCGCGTGCTCGCCGCCGCCCGCTCGGCATCTCTCGATCGAACCAACCACTCGGGTAAGCTCCAAGTACTTACCACTCGCTCATGCGCGCCTCATCTTGCCCCTATCCCTTCCCGCCCGCGCCCGTCTCCTCATTGCCGACCGCCTAGGCTCACCGCCACCGCCTTGGCGCCTCCTGCCAAAGCCACCGCCTCCCGAGCTCCTCATCGCCGGGCAACCCGTTCGCCGGTCGTTGTCGCCTCCCGCCGCCGCCGCGCGGCGACACCGCACGCCCCGCCGCCACCTAGCCCCACAACCCATTGTTTCCTTTTGCCGTGCACCGCTCTCGATTCCAACCGGGAGCTGCCTCCTCTCTGTCCATTTCTCTTATGACATGTGGGCCCCACTAAAAGGTAATCTCTAGCAAATGTGTATCACTTGCTGCCTCTTCATTTATTTCTAGGATCCATCTTAGAATTTGGATTGTAAATAAAGATGGGAAAAATAATTTAATTATGAAATTAAACCAAAGGGCTATGAAGTAAAAAATTAAAAGTTAAGTTTGAATAAATTGCATGAATAAGAATAATGTAATTAAGCTAAAACTAAGCTTGGGTCAATTGTATGCCAAATTAATAAGTTAAAATTAATTAAAGTAAGTTCATGACATGAACTATTCTTCAATCACCACGAAATTAACCTTAAGCTAATAAAATGATACTAGCAATAATAAATTAATAATGGTAACAATATCTTGGCTAAAATATTTAGTTATGAAGTTTGGTAAAAGATTCGTACCCATTTCATCTTGTCTAAGCCCATAACAACCAAGACTGCAGCAAAAAAAATAATAATTAGTGAAATAATCTGAATGAATGTAACATCAAATATGACATTTCATTAGTAGGAAATTGAAGTTACCTTGCTTATGCGTTTAACCCTCCAAAATCGTTTGTGCGTCACATAAAATATCAAGTGTGGCTTACTCATCTCTAAAATCATGGAAGCCATCTTTCCAAGAGTGCTTAAAATATTTGTAGTAAAGACCTTAACGTTATCTGAAATACTGAGATTTAAGATGACAAATAAAATATGATTAAGAAAGTCTCGAAGAAAAAAAGAGCAATCCTTAATCTTTGTCTCGCATCCAAATTCCCCATCATTATCTCGGGATTTAAGTTTAATGATCAAGAATAATTAATAATAAAAGAAATAGCTTAATTAAGTATATCCCTAAAAAAGTCATAGCATCTCTTTTTAGTAAAACGCAACCGTTGGCCATTTCTAATAATTTTGTTAATGAAACAGAATAATTAACTTTGCTCATGTTAATGATTGGACTGAAATGGCCAACCCCATCATTCAATTAAGTCGTTAACATAATGGTTTGTTAAGCTGGCTACCGCAATCTCAGGTAAATATCGCCTCATGAAATATCAAATTTCATTAAATGATTAACATTACTCATCTTCTGTAAAGCCCCCGCATCCTAAAAATACAAAGTTCTATTCCTCTTTACTATCTTCGCTAACCCTTTTATCATCCGTAAGTCTTGCTCGACTCATGGGACTTCCTTGATAAATATAAAATTAATAATGAGAATGTTATCCAATAAATGGTCGAACCTCGCATTGCCCCGATCAGCTATGTTTTGACCTCTACCTTTTCAAAAGGGGGTATATTCCTGTAGATACTTCTTCATTTTGGTCCCTCCTTATTCTAAATTTTCCTCACGGTAAAGCTATTCTACCACCTCATTCCTTCGCCCAATTCATCTACTTGTGCTTTCAAAGACACTAACTTGAATCATCCTTCTATTCTCAAATCGTAATAAATGTATAATTTAAATTAACTTGGGCATTTAAAGTGTTTGGATTTATTTGGTCTTTCTTTACTTTGCCGCGTATTAGAATCGAAGACTCGATGAGGCGACTGATTGAACAAGATCAAGACTCGGGTAAGCGACGGATAGGAAGTTAAGATCATGATTGAGCGGGCTTTGATTTAGATCAATCAAGGCCATGGTACCCCAAGCAAGGCAAGTCATCACTTTGATCATGTTGATCCTACATTTTATGCAAAATTATGTTTCTTTAAATTATCAAATTGCATGCTTACTTTACTATGCAAATGTATGTTAAAGCTTAAGGTAGTTACCTGCCTATTGGATGTCTTAAAAACTACTATGTCTTTCCTTGACACTTGAATCACCTGACCATTGTCACCCTAGATGTTAATAATAACCTTACTAGCTATAAGTCATATTAATGCCGTGCTAGTCTTGACAAGTCCAGGCACTAGTGGCCCCGATCATCAATCTTTAAATATGAAAACTGGTTTTGGGACAGTCACGGGATGTGCGTGGTGATTATTTGTGATAACTTAAGTTATGCTTCTCAAAACCTTAAAAATCGCTATACCGATGCAGGCGGATGGTAAGAGTGGTGGGTGTGGATGTAGCACAAGGATTGTGGTGCGTGGAATGAACCGCTTGGACAAATTAAGGACTTAATCTGTGATGACCCTCCGTGTACAACAGTACAACCACAAGTGGCAAATTGTAGGCTTGGCTGAATAATTTACTAGACTCTCTAGCCATTTCACGGAGAACGTGTGTAGGTGGGTAATAAAAGCCCCGTGGAATGGGACATCGGATATAGGTGCGTCGCCGAGGCTAGCGTATGGTGGAGAGTGCATCAGAGTGCGCTAACTTTGTGGTGGACATCCCGCACAACCTATGGAAGCAACCCCATAGGGGTGAGATGCTAGAGAGCGAGGTATTGTAAAGGCCTCGTGGTAGTCTCTCGACCTGCATGGCTAAGGAATCATGTAGAACCATCGGGACGATTACCTCTTGTGGGTAAAGATGTACAGACTCTGCAGAGTATACAACTATTCGAATAGCCGTGCCCACGGTCAAAGGCGGACACGGAAATCTTCCTCGAGTTAGTTCTATTTCAAAAACCTTTGGGGGTGGGGCAAAAACTTATCAGAGGGAGGTACTCTGATTTTGAATTTTTCCTGGAGGGACGTACTCCAGCGTGGTAAATAAGGTGGAAGTGGCATAATGATCAAAAGCTAGCATAGGTGGATGGAACCATGTAATTGGTGGATGGAACCGACACCGCTATATTTATTGCACAATCTCGAACTCTTTAAAGCATGTTTATAAAATGCCAAGTCATAGGAAATTTTAATTATGAGTATTGCAAATGTCGCACTAAGCAAATAAAAGAACCTCAAGCCTCCTTTGACAACCTTGCATCTATTATTATCATTGCATCCTGTGTGGTGGCTTGCTGAGTATCATCGTACTCATTCTGGCTTAACTGCCATCATTCAGTCAGAAAGGAAATAAAGTCAAGCCCTGCGATGCCTAAAAAGGGTCGACATTTGGAAGACGATGAGGCCATGGACTAGGTCGCGAACCCCAGGTGGCTGCCTGTGGGCAAGTCCTGCGGGTCCCACTTGTGTGAAGTTTCCGCTGCTGCATTTTATCGTTTTCGGCCTGACCGGCCCATGAGTAAGTATTACTGTATTATTTATGCTTCCGCATGATATGTTTTTGATATACAGTAATGTATCTGTGAGCACTATCTACTGATCTAGGGAATAGTGTGGTGGAGTCACAGAGGATCTGGGTTTGCTAACCCGAGGTCCGACACGACTGGAGCCTTTCCCCCAACCAAGGGCCGACACAATACCTCTCGCTCTACCCTGGAGCGACTACATCCAGTCGCCCTGCCGTTGGGTGACTTTCATGCAGTCGCCCAATGGGGCGGCGACTGGATGCAGTCCCCCGTGCATGTTTTAGATTTTGTCAATTTGTAGTTTTAAACTGGTAAAAAATCTGCTGAAGTTGTAATAAAAATTTATGTTCATTGTATGTTCTAAGTGCGTAAATAATTTTGCAAATTTTTTTTACGAACAATTGACCGTAAAACAGTTGATACATATAATGGTAAGTGATATTTTGATGTTACTGATAATCTTCATGCGGTTGTCATCATTGAAGTTCACTATTCGTTTGGAGCGTGCATCGAGTAGGTAACGAGGAGTAAAAGTAAGCACGAAACAGTACTAAAAAGTAAACATGGTAAATAAAGAACGTAAGCAGTACATGAAATAATGGTGTACAATCAGGCGCCACCCTGGCCTGCCCCGTCCCCACGCCCGTGTCCTCCTGTATGGCCCCACTTGGCCGTCCTCCGGTGCAACGGGTGACGACGCTCCGAGAACGTAAAACGATCAGGAGCGTGTCGCACCCGCCTCTGAGCTGGTGGAGTCAGCTGCACCTCTGTCTGTGTGCCCTCCGGTGCACCGGTGAGGGCACTGCCGGAGAGAACCTCTAGTGCCGAGTCAGGAGGTGCAGACGCAGACGACTGCCTGACCAACTCGGAGAAGTACTGGTCCACATCGTCCAGGCTCGCGGAGAGGCTGTACCAGTACTCGGACTGAAAAATACCTGCAAAAGTAATAGTAATATTGTTAATTTCATATGTAAAACATTGCGATAAAATGGAGATCGTACAATACATACCCTCAGTTGACGCCATCATGCCTGGAGGAGGGGCGTACGATGCCGAGTACACCCCCTGTGTGGGTAAGGTAGGGATGTACGACGGACGCGGTGTACAAGGCCATCCCCAAGCAGATCCTCCAGCCTCGTCCGGGTGAGGTGGTGTAGGACATGCCCACGTAGAGCCTCCAGAGTAGTGCCACGCCGGTCGGGGCGGCACCGGTGGCCGAGCCATCCGTGTGTTGGGTGTGGGCGTGGAGGCCGCTGGTAGCCTCGTGCAGGACAGTAGGTGCACGACATGTGTACCCACTCCTTGAAACGATGGTACGCGCTGATGTGCTCCTCGTGGCCCACCTCGGCACCTGCGGCGAGCCTATGCAGGATACTCTCGGCCTTTATGACGATCGAAAGACCCACATCAGACTGAAGGAAAAGACATAAAATGGTTAATTATCCAAGGTAGCATTGCCATTAGGGAATGTTCGAAAATACGTGTAACGTACTGCGATGTGCGCGTCCCGCGCGAGGTGAGCGGGATACGTGTTTGTCGGAGCGGCGAGGTGTGCGGGGGGCGGGTCCACAATATGTACGAGCCTCGTACGTGTCCGGCTCTGGTACCAGCGCAGGTACTCCGTGTACTCTGTGTTATCGTAAGGGCGGTCCTCGTCAACCATGTCGACAAGCGCACCGTCCCACTGTGCAACCCACGCCTGCATCTTCACCGTCTAGTTTGTGCCGCATTTCACTCCCTTTCTACAGTGCCTGCTTGTAGAACCACTTCGTTAGTAATTTCCAATGGAATCAATAGTATGTACAATTTTATAAGACGCGGGCACTCACGCGTGCACAGGAGGCGGCAGTGCAGATCCGACAGGTACCAGGATAGCCTGATGGAGACCAAACTGCCGCATCACTCGCTGCGGCGAGTAGTCCTCCACGAAGATGTCGTATACGAGCTTCCGGCGCGTCAGCCAGAAAGCCCGGTCGCGCCAGCACAGGCTCGACAATCCATCGGGAGCACGGTCCTCCAGTGCCGCCTGTGAGTACGGCTCCCAGCGTACGTCGTCGGCCGTGAGGCGGTCGATCTGCTCAACAAAGGGCAGATACACCCGCGTGACCTGGACATATGCGAACTGCACCTGTAAGGACGAATAGGTGTTACGTGCTACCGTCGTTAGTACAAAGGAAATAACTAATTGACACATAACTTACCCGTCGACGACACCAAATAGAACCCATCGTTGGGCGGTCGACGTCTCCCCCCAGATACATCTTGGGCCCGTAAGGACCCATGTCGTCTAGCAAAGGTCATCCGAGGCTGAAGCGCTCAAACGACCACAGCTGCAGTAGGAGGGGACAACCCGCGAGGATCGAGTTCGCCTTGAACCTCCCGCACGCATTGCATAGTCCACGGTAGGTCACGGCAAGTACGGCTGATACCCAGCTAACCTGGGGGGCCTCGCCGTCTGCGATCGCCCTAGCACAAGCGATGAGGCGCCCGTCGACGGTGTTGCCGTGGCTGCTGGTGAAGAGCACCCAGCCAAATAGCCACAGCAAGTATGTCTCCAAGTGGCGCGAGACCTGGTAATCGTCCGCCTCTGGGTCCATCCACTCCACCTGAATGCAAACAACATTTTATTAGTACGTAATAACGCAAATAAGAGATTTGACGACATGATCGATTGTAAAGACCACGTATCCGGTACTGTGCGAGCCACCTCAGCGACGGCCCGTGGGTCTGATTCGCCGAGAAGATGTAGTGCTCACCCACGGCACCCGGTGGAAGGACCCCCTCGAATCTGCCGAGCAGGTCAGGGCGCCAGTCGACCGGGGCCTCCTGTAGGAAGGCAGCGCCTCCCGCGATCGGAAGGCCAAGAAGTAGGGATACATCTTGCAGGGTCGGCATCATCTCCCCGAATTGAAGGTGGAAAGTGTGCGTCTCGGGCTGCCAATGGTCCACCAAAGCCATCAGTAGGGAGCGGTCGAACGGGAAGCATCGTGATCGCTCCACGACCTCGTCCCCGCCCGCAGCCAAGGCGGGTACATCCTCCTCCGTGGCCTGCACCATCCGAACAAAGAGTGAGTAGTCCGGCATCCCACAGCCTGCAAACAAAGTGAAGGTCAGCATGGAGCGTTCTTACGGCAGCACTAAACGCTGGCGTAGTGCAAACCTGGCTATCCAACGAGGGTCGAGTCTCTAGGCCACGTGAGATGTGCGTGTCCGGATCACTCCCAGCTCAGCCGCCTCGTCCGCGCTCCCCGGTGGCGGCACACGACGGGAAGCGCAATGCACGCGGTCCACGTGCTGTCCAACAGGGGATACTGCCAGTCACGCGCCATACCTGCATACAGATGTCATACGCATGTTGTTAATTTTGTAAAACTACATGTTTAATAAATTTAGTGTAACAAATATTTAACTTTTTGTAGCTAGATCTAAACCTACGATTGCTTTCTATACAAAACATTTCTATACTAATATTTCTACCACTAACATTTCATACAAAATTACGTTAACTAAATTTTCTATATTAAAAATTGTATACTACAAATTTTCTATACAAAAAAATTTCTATACAAATTTTCTATACTAAATTTTCTATACTAAAAATTTCTATACTAAAATTCCTATACTATACTAAAATTTCTATACTAATATTCCTATATTAAAAATTTACGTACTAAAATTTCTATACTAATATTCTATACTAAAAATTTCTATACTAAAATTCCTATACTAAAAATTGATATAGTAAAAACTTCTATACTAAAATTCCTATACTAAAAATTCCTATACTAAAAATTCCTATACTAAAAATATCTATACTAAAAATTTCTATACTAAAATTCCTATACTAAAAATTCCTATACTAATATTCCTATACTAAAAATTTCTATACTAAAATTTCTATACTAAAAATTTCATACTAAATTTTCTATATTTATCATTTTTACTACCACTAACATTGCATACAAATATACTACAAATGTAATATACTAAGAAAAAATTCAAAAAAACCTGAATCTGAAGATCTCGCGCTCCCCTCTTCTCCCCCTCCTTCTCTTCTTCCCCTCCTTCCTCTTCTTTCTCTTCTTTCTCTCGCGTTGCCAATCGATGGAGGATGCAAATGAGCAGCGGCGCACTCGGCCGCGGCCGCTGCTTTTAACCCCCCCTGTCGCCCAACCATACGGCGACTGCATGCCAGTCGCTCAACGCCCGGGCGATAGCAATAACTCACCCAACCGTTACCAAACTGCCGTCGTGTCGCCTCCCGGTTGGGCGAAAGACTCCAGTCGCCCCCCGACTGCATGCCAGTCGCTCAACGCCCGGGCGATAGCAATAACTCGCCCAACCGTTACCAAACTGCCGTCGTGTCGCCTCCCGGTTGGGCGAAAGGCTCCAGTTGCCCAATGGGGGGCGACTGGAGCCTATTTTGTAAAAAATTTTCTCGCAGATATATTTCTGTAATTTTGAATAAAAAATGAATTATTCGTACAAAAAATTCCCCACGAAAGTAGATTGCAGGATGCCATCTAGTGTTATTCGTCTCTGCCTATGAGGTTTAGGGTTAGCGCATGAATCTGCATGGTTGGTTCAAGCTTTTGGAATCATTTTTTCTTTTGCAAACACAAATTCTATGGAGGCATTTGGCTGATAATTCCTCCCTCAGTTTTGGTGTATAAAAACGTTTGAATCACTTCTGCATCAAGGCTCAACCTAAAGAGTTGGACGATGATACTAGTCCTATTTTTTGAACTATGACTGATGATTTTTGTATGCGTCTTTCGAAATGGTGACGGATGGCGTAGACGCCAACATAAACAACGCACATAGTTTTTGGTTTGGGAACCCGCTTGAAAAAAGTGGTTTTAAGAAGCAGTTTGGAGAAACTGCCTCATTTATTTCGATTTCTAGAGAAGTCAAAATCAAAAGCCACAAAAAACCAAAAAGAACATAGACTATATGTGGACTCACTTATTTTTGGCTTATGACTTGGCTTTTTATAGTAACTAGTTTTCAAACGCAGTGTCGTTTTAAAACGGGGTATACAAGTCGATTGTAGTAGACATTATATCGACTTTATTTATATCGACCAAAATTGTACGTAAGTATTTCTCTCCGTACTCTCTCATAAATAACTAGAATTCAAAAAATTTAAACAAAAAATCATAAATTATAATCTAAAATAATCCACCTATGATTGAATACCACAGTGAATAATGGCTGAACATGCAAACAACAATCAAGCGAGTTGGCGAGTAGGGCGCACATGACTTATGTTGGCAACTATAAAAGGTTAGAGAGAGAAATTTTGTGAGAAAAAACAACATATTAAGATATTAAAATAGCGTATAAACTAAATATATCGAGATCATAATTCCCAACAAAATAAAATCCACATACCGTATGAGAGAAAAAAAGGCGTTCATATGATGGCCAGTTCGATAGAAGCACCGCTGCCCTATTCACCGTTGCAGTGTTCACACTGGACCGGTCTTCTAATGCAAACTGAAAAAAGGAGAGGCTAAAAGCTAAAGTTACTAACAAATCAGCAAACTCGCTGTAAAATTTCCAAACTGACCTGACAGTACCCACCCTGATCGTTTCGGCTTCTAGTTCTATATTCCTTAATTTTATCTTTTTCTATTTTTGACTTTTTAAAGTTTTTTGTGTTTTATTTTTTTCCTATATTCCTTTGCATTATTCTTGATAGGCTAACTAGTTTTTTTATTTTCAAATTTAATTACACCAAAAAACCACCAGTAATTACAGTGCAAAATAAATTAGCTATAATGTAAAATAAGTTGTAAGCCATAAAATAACCTAAATTAGAGCAAGTTTAATAAGGCTGACTGTGCTAGCTATAAGAGAATCCATGTCAGCATAGTCCTATATGAAGGGGAGAGAAAAGAAGAGAGAGAGCCAAGCCGACTCCCATGCAAGAGTCAGGCTATAGCACAGGAAAAGAGGCATTATCCATGCATGTACCCATAGAACTAATTGCTATACCTATGCATGTATTAAATTATCAATATCTATGTATGTATTAAATGATTGAGAGCTCTTGTGGAGACAACTTATAGCCAGCTTATTGTATGAGTTGACTGCATCATTATCTTTTGATGATATGGAAATATATTGGAGGTAACAGCTATCTGTACTAATAAACTTGCTCTTAGTAGACTATAATAAAATTTGCAGTGCTACTTACACCGAGTAAGTAGTATTTACTTACTAGTTACTCCCTCATTCTTTTTGTTTCACGTGTTATAATCTCATACTTTTTAATAATTATCTATATATTTAAAACCATCTAGATTAGCTATAAAAATAATATCATTAGATTTATCTCAAAAATACTTTTATATTATTATAATTTTATTACTACATCATAATATACAGTTGCAAAAAGTAACTGTTAAAATTACATCTCCAAGACGGTAAAATAAACGAAGGACACTCCATGTTTTTCAGCTCCGCTCCACATTTTTTAGCCAAACAGGTTCAGCTCCATGCACTCTGTTCGAGGAAAAAAAGGTGGAGTTGTGAGAGCACCTAAAGGGATGCTCCACAAACTCTAGGTTTTTTGTGGAGCTGCTCTACGGTAGAGTTTGTGGAGCAGTCCCAAACACCCCCTAAGTGCCTCTGTTTGATTCGATTTGATTTTGGATCGGGTTTAATGTTAGATTACGCGATTCGATGGCTTAATTAAGCCGTAATTAATTATCTGAGGCGAAGCTGGGGACCAGAGCGTGCTGCTGTACAGTAGGATTATTTATCACGGCTCTCGAAGATTTGCAAAACACCACGTACTTCGAGATCACCGTAAAAAAAAAGAAATATTTTTAACAAGAGTAAAATACTACTACTACCGTAACGGGACTAGATTAGTGAAAAATAATTAATTCATTAATTAGCAACAATTTGATTACTCGTTTGAAAATTAATTAGGAGTGATTTATTACCGTTGTTTTTACCACTTAATTACTTATCACTAAATCATTACTTAACCCTAACTAATTAGCACTACAATAATTACGATTGATTAATTACTTAGTACCATACAATAACAAATTATGGTTACCGTATCTAAAAATAATACAAAATTACGGCTAAATTACTACGACCTACTTCATAATACGAGCTACATTAATTACAACTAAGTAATACTAATTAACTACAACTACGGGAATAACGTCAAACCCATGCAATAAAAAATTACCTGCACTTCGGAGGAAGCAATCAGCAATGCTATGATCATGACGACTGCTTTGATATTTACTCTCCAGAAAATCTTAGTTATGCTATGCGCTCTTAATTCTTAGCGACGAGCGCAAGAATGAGAAGTGAAGCGTAGTTGAGATGAGCGACGAGCAACTGCGAGAGCTCCGTATTTGTAGCCGAGCGAAAATGGAACCTGGTGTGTTGCCATAGAAAATTACGTACACATTGTGACGCGCAGCACCATGGGTGAGGGGACGACATGGTAAGAGTGACATATGTGCAGACGAGGGAGTGCGTGATGGGGACGGCACGAGTAGAGTGACAAACACGCGGACGATGGAGCGAGCAAAAGGGGACGGCATGGACGAGCTAATGTATATGCAAATGAGGGAGGGAGAAAGGGGGATTGCAGCAAGGGGCCAACGTATGTGCGAAGAAGAGAGGTCACACACTGTATAAGATGCCCACCGCATGGTGGTCGTGTGGCCTAGGATTTCAACAGCGAATTAAATGAGCATCACATATCGCTAATTATGATTAAATTAATATAAATTAACATAGCAAATTCAGAGCACATGAAATTTTCAAAAAAAAACCAGACAATTAGGTCGACTGTGTTGGAAGGTTGCACATCAAATTTCGTAATTTTTGAGCTCGTTTGTTATATGTAACAACCCTTACAAATAACATAATTGTATAAATTTTCGAGTAATATTTGGAGTGCATAAAATTATAAAAAAATTACATAATCAAGTACGTTGTGTCGAAAGGCTACACATAAAATTTTGTAATTTTTTGAGCTTATTTGTTATAGCTATTAGCAAAATATATCTTTTGGTTTCTAGTTTACTATCTCTTAGTTTTGTTTTTTTTCTAATTTTTAACTTTTTTGTATTCGTTCAGATTATCCGTAATAGGTTAAAAAATTTGCAGTGCTACTTACACCGAGCAAGTAGTCATTACTTACTAGTTACTCCCTCATTCTTTTTGTTTACTTTTTTTTAATAATTATCAATATATTTAAAACTATCTAGATTAGCTATAAAAAATAATACCATTAGATTTGTCTCAAAAATATTTTTATATTATTACAATTTTATTACTACAACATAATATAGAGTTACAAAAAGTACCAGTTAAAGTCACATCCCGGTAAAATATCCCAAGCGTCCGATAATAAAAAAACGAAGGACGGAGGGAGTACTAATTAGCGTAGCTACTGCCCCTGTTTGATTCGATTTGATTTTGGATCGGGTTTAATGTTAGATTACGCGATTCGATGGCTTAATTAAGCGCTAATTAATTATCTGAGGCTAAGCTGGGGACCAGAGCGTGCTGCTGTACAGTAGGATTATTTATCACGGCTCTCGAAGATTTGCAAAACACCGCGTACTTCGAGATCACCGTAAGAAAAAGAAACATTTTTAGCAGGAGTAAAATACTACTACTACTACTACCGTAATGCGACTAGATTAGTGAAAAATAAGAAGTACATGGCTTATATGTACAAAGGTTATTGTTCATTTTTATAGGAAAAATCACTTTTGCAAAATTGTGTTAGTTAGAGTGGCATTTTATGATGTATATATTGTGTATATATATTCAAAGCAAAAAAAGTTCAGTGTAAACCACTGCTTGTTTAACATTTTTCTCTTCATGCTCTAAGAGCAACTCCAGCAGGACCCATACTTGAGCCCTCAAACCTCATATTTGAGGGTTTGAGGCAAAAATAGAGGTCCAGCAGGGCCCCTACTAGAGCCCTCAAATTTGAGGAGCCTCTCAAATCCCCCCTCAGCCCTCATTCCTGGGGCTCTAGGCCAAGCCCCCAAATCACAGTTGGAGCAGTTTTGTGCGCGCCTCGCCCGGCTCTTTCCCCACCCGGCTCTTTCCCCTCCCGTGCGTGCCTCTTTCCCGCCCCTCTTCCTCCCGTCCGCGAATCATCGCCCTCCGCCGCCACCCCGCCTCGCCGAATCCCCGCCCGCGCGCGCTTCGCGCCGCCTCGCCGAATCCCCGCCTCGCGCTTCGCTCGCGCCGCCGTCGCCGTGCCAGCTCTCCGCCGCCTCGCGCGCCGCCTCGCCGTCGCCGCGCTCGCCGACGCCTCGCCTCGCCGTCGCCCGCTTCCGCGCTCTCGCCTCTCTCTCTCTCGCTGTCGCCGCGCCGCCGCCGTCGCGACTCCTCCTCCGCTCTCTGCGCCTCCGCTCTCTCCTCCGCTCGCGCTCCGCTCTCTGCCGCCTACTCTCGCGCCGCTCTCTCCACTGCCGTCACGCCCTCGCCGCGGCGCGCGCCGCCGTCGACGACGCTTGCGGTTGCCCGACTCCTCTGCTCGCGGGTTCTATGTGTCAGTGTGTAGTGTAATGGATTTGAGGGCTTAGATTTGAGGGGTGTTGTTGGAGTAGATGCAAAAAATTGGGCCCTCAAAAGTAGGGGATCCCTCAAATGAAAAGTAGGGGCTCTGTTTTAAGGGCTACTGCTGGAGTTGCTCTAACTATTGTCAAATTGTATTTGCAAATTTATACTATTTTATGACCATAGGTTACCTATAGGACAACATTATTTTTGAGAACACGAAAAAAAACTTAAGCCGTTGAAAGAAGAGAAGTGTAGGACATCACCTTATTTATTCCCTAGTTTAATTTCTGAACTAAGTGGAAGGGTGAGTTCTCGCTAGTTTAATTTCTGAGCTAAGTCGAAGGGTGAGTTCTTTTAAATTATAGCTTATAGTTTTTCGAATAAATAAATGAGATGGTTTCTTCATCGTTTTTTAAAACAGTTTATCGGGATAACCTTTTTTGAAGCGGCTTATCGACATATCGACATTTGATTCATTTACACAAGCACTTGGTAAGATCTAAAACTATCGTTCGCAATTATAAACTAAAGAGTCTACCAAAATTGGTGATTGGTGCAAAAAATATAGTACAAAAAACAGCGGAAATCACACTGTCATCTCCGCGCGATATTGCCACTATGTTTTTCATCAATGAAATGATGGATTTACCAATTACCATGAAAACAGCTTCAACCGTGTTAATCAGGAGTAATTTTTAGAGCGTGTTAATCAAGATTAATCATGTCTTTTTTTACTGTCGAAAAAGATGTTTGCGATGAGATTGGTCTCAACAGTAAAAAAAGCAGGAATAAATTTCTCGAGATTGGGATTTGAGACAGGGGGGTGGGGGCCAAGCAGCTGAAAAAAGGGGAAAGTAAAATTTGTTTGTGATGTCTTTTTGTTAATTTTTTTTTGGGGGGCGTTCTGTCACTGGGCAGTAAAAGGTTTAGAGGCCCATGCGCCCATAACATGCTGCCATAGTTCCACGGCTCCACTGCCCACTCTGCGTGGGACCACACCAACCCCTCCTGGATCTTCTCTGCACAATGGCTCCAAAAGGGTCTGGTCTATGGTGTGCAAACTAAAAAAAATACTAGCTCTGTGGCTCTTCCCAATGAAATAAAATTACACATATAACTAGATGTACAAATAGAACGAATAATTTTTATCGATCGATCGACTGAAGCTTTTCTAACTCCGATTTTAAGAAAAAAATCTTGAATAAGATATAAGATGAGTGATATCCATCTATATCCGCTCTGATTACATCCCTATGTGTAATATCGTTTTTTCCATATTATATTGCGTGCATAAAAAGTAATCCACATAAGGTTGCAAACTAAGGAAATTACTGTAACAACATAACGGCAATAACGATATTGGTAAATGCAGTTTGCGATGATGGGGTAGGGAAAATTATAGGATAATACTGACGAGGCTTTATTGGAGTCGCAAGGTAACAAACAGACAAAAAAAAAGCATTGGATGTAAGTATGACACATTGCTATACTTTTATCACAAAATATAATAAGCTATGTTTTGTCATGGCCACATTAGCAATCACTCTCGTGGCAAGTTTTGACAAAGAAATGATGATATACCAAGTAAAGGAGTTGAGAAATTGTGGTTGGGAATAAAACACTTGTTATAAAAAAAATTAAATTTATCAACTATGTGACATATTTTGGTAAAAGTTGAAAACTAGACAATGACGATGTTGTGGCAAGCAGTTGACAGTAACAGATTAGCTTGTAATACTTAATTTGAGCGTCAGTTCCTTTCGCGACAACTTAAAACAGGTAACATCATCACCTTGAAACACCTACAACGAATCGCTACACAGACAATCCCACGTCCATGTACCAAATGCCCCAGACTGAAACAAGTGCCTCCTCTTCCAACCACTGCCGTCACTATTCGTTCTCTCTCCCTAGTCACTCCAACGCAACAAGAGCTGTGGAACACCGAGGAGAAAACCCGAAGGACAAAACATAGCAGAAAAGCCATTTCTTTCTCTCTCTAAAAAGAAAAGACTAAACATAGCAAAAAAAATAATTTCTTTTTCTCTCTCTAAAAAATGAGAAAATACTAGAAGAAAAGCAAACAAAAGAAAAAAGAGAGAGAGAAAAATGAGAGACTAGGGGAAGAAGTAGAGAGAAGACGAGGGCAAGAGGCACAGAGCTCTCCCCACAGCTCTCCAGTCCAGATGCTCTCCCCAGCGAGAGGGAGAGCCCTACCGCCGCCGCCGCCGCCTCAAGCGCCCATCCCAACCGTCGGATAGCTCGATCCGACGGCCCGCGCCGCCCCGATGGGCCGTGGCGGCTCGCGCGCGGCGGCGCCACCGTGGTACTCTCTCCCCGACGAGGTCTGGGAGCACGCCTTCTCCTTCCTCCCCACCGCTGCCCACCGGGGCGCCGCGGCGGGCGCCTGCCACGCCTGGCTCC
Source organism: Dendrocalamus sinicus (assembly GCA_036346575.1). Classification (NCBI taxonomy): domain Eukaryota; kingdom Viridiplantae; phylum Streptophyta; class Magnoliopsida; order Poales; family Poaceae; genus Dendrocalamus; species Dendrocalamus sinicus. The sequence goes on along the minus strand of CM070653.1, from coordinate 2,845,056 downwards.
GCGCCGAGCGCCGCTCGCGGCGTCGCCTCGTCGTCGCCAACTGCTACGCCGCCGCGCCGCGAGATGCCGTGGAGAGGTTCCCCGCCGTCCGCGCCGCGGAGGTCAAGGGCAAGCCGCACTTCGCGGACTTCGGGCTCGTGCCGCCCGCCTGGGGCGCCGCGGCGGCGCCCTGGGTCGCCGCAGCTGCCGACGGCTGGCCGCTGCTCGAGGAGCTTAGCTTCAAGCGCATGGTTGTCACCGACGAGTGCCTCGAGATGATCGCCGCCTCTTTCAGGAACTTCCAGGTCCTGCGCCTGGTGTCCTGCGAGGGCTTCAGCACAGCAGGGCTCGCCGCCATTGCCGCCGGCTGCAGGTGAGCTGCCGCGTTTTAGGGTCAAGATTTGAGCTAAACATGGGAGCTTTGGGTGATTCTTTGCTTCGTTTGCGTCAAGATTTGAGCTTTTTGGGAGTCTTTCTTCGGGGGCTTGGAGGAATCTTTCACGACAAGCTTTGTTTCCTCTTCTTTTAGCTGAAGATTGGAGATTTCTTGGTGTCATTTTGTTTGTTTAGTATGGGCTTCTGTGATCTGAAGTAGTTCTTGGCTAGGTTAAAATGATTTCGCCTTTCAAGATTCCCCTCAAAATGGATTGTTTTTAATGATTTTGAGCTAAATACCTGAGCATTTTTGTGCTTCATTGAGTAGTATTTGGGAATATATGCTAGGTTCAGTTAAGATTTGATCTGTTCTGGGTGTTTAGTGTGGAAATATAGAACTTTTAGCTGTTCTGGTATGATCTGGAGTTGCTTTTGGGTTTTTCCTATGTTGATGACTTGAATGATTCCTAGGAGAATCTTGGGCTCAGGGTTTGATTTGTACTTTTAAGGAGGATAGATTTTCTGTTTGCTTAGCAAGAGATGGATGCTCATGTCTTCTCCAAAACTTTTGTCCTTCTTAGCTATGATTTGTTAGCTAGCTTTTATCTTGTTCATGGGAAACTTTGATTCATGTTTCCACTGTGATTTTGAGTGATTGGTTTGTGAGGTTGTGATCTCCCTTGCACGGATCTGTTGGATTAGCAGAAGAAAAATTTCTATTTGTTTAGCAATGATGGATCCATCCCTTTATATCTTTCTACCAAAAGGATAGGATCATTTCAAGTTTAGTTAGAACCAATTGGATGCACCTTTACTTAAAAAATTGTATTTTCCCCAAATCATGAGGCACGGGATCTGACTTGAACTGTTTCCTTCTCGTTTTTTGCTTGACATTCAAGTGTATTTGTGGAGTTCCCGTCCTGATTTGAGCTTCTAGATTCTAAAGTATCAGGTCTTTTTTAGCACGTTAGCATGTTTTTGACATGTAGATTCCCATTCTATGCTCCCCAGACCTGGCCAATCGGGCCGCCTGGCATAGCAGGTCATAGGTCCAGATAGGGCACGGCCCGATTAGGATTAGGGTGGACCAGATAGGGCACGGCCCGATTAGGATTAGGGCCGGCATGGCTGGCCCGGATAAGTCATCGTGCCATGCCGTGCCGGCCCACGAGTCTGCCCTCCGACCCAGGCACGGCAAGGAGAGTGGCCTGGCTGGACCGGGTAGGTTTAGCCAAACGGGTCAACTGCCGATTGCGCCAGTAATTTTACTGTCGGTCGCAAGAAATTTTACTATCAAGTCACCCGTCCACATTTAGATGAGTGCAGTGACCATAACACAAGTAATTTTACTGCACTACCACAAAAGAGTTTGCTGGCTCAAGCACGGCCTGGCCTGTTTACTGTCCGTGCCATGCCTGGGCAAGGGCAACAGCGCCGTGCTTGGGCTTGGCCAACATTACCGTGCCTCGGGCTGACACACATTTTTTATTATCTTGCTTTCTGTGGGAAAATGCGATGTTAGCTCCAATGTTCATAATGTTTGCATGTAGTGGGCAGTTGAAAGTAGCAAATTTGCTCTAGCAGATTTACTTAGGAGGAACTTGTTGGACAATCTCGGAAAAGAATTAGGAATTTATGAGATCCTGCCTTTCAAAAAAAGGAACTTGATCTGATACTTAAAATTTTTGATACGGATTCATCTAATTAGTAGTTTAATGTGCCAAAGCAGTATCATTTGGATCGCTTTGAGTGATAGGAAACAGTTGAGCTGTGAGGAAAGGCCAGTGAAGTTTCACTGGATCTCTGATACTGTGATATTCTGTGTGGACTTAGAAGAGATTCTGAAATAACTGAATGTGCTTTGGTGATTGTTTAAGGCCATATTCTATCAGCAGATGTGAGGATGGATTGAACCCGGCTACTACAGATTGCTGCAATTATTACTGTGTATACTTGCTGATGGTTGAGATATTGAGTATAGGTACACCCTTTTTGATACCAGAGTCCAGAAACAAGTGGCATATTCACTTGTTTGGAATTTTGAGTCCTTAGGTTGATTCTTGGACCTAGTTTTCAGTTGCCCTTGAGCTTTTCTCTCATGTTCTGCCCTATGATGTGTTGGATTGTTGTCCTTAAATGGGCAGGGATTCATGTAAGTTGTAACTCAAAAGGTTTTCGCTGTATAGACTGGAGCGTGTGCATTTTCATCATTCGGATTGAGATGACAGTAATGAAATTAAGTTTTAGTCCTATATTGTCGACTCTATGTAAATTGAACGGTGTATATTTCTTTCAATGATGATGGCCTAAATATCTAGCTCTGGGTGCAGTTGATAGTCAACATCAATGAATCTGAGTTGGATAATTAGAGTAAATTATTTTGCTTGTCTGACAAACTTATGTTGTGTCTGATTAGTATGGGACCCTGCTCTAGACCAATTCATACCACAGTCTGGCTAGCTTTGAACTGTTTATATTTAGAGGGTGCAAATAATGGAGATCCTAGCAAGGGTCCCTATTGGCTAAGAAACAACTGATAATTATCGTTTTTTTGCATCTAGAATAAATTCTTGGATCGCCTTCTGAAAATCATGGAGACCTTAGGTGTTCTACGCTACTGAAGTTAATGTAGCCTGCTAAAGATTGCATTTCATGAGCAATGCAAAGTATTTGAGCTCGTTGCTATCATTACCCTGTGTGTTGTCTTTGTCAGTCTTTATTGGTTTCCTTGTGCTTTCTTGGGTAATCCTTGTCTTTGTTGCTGCTGTGGCTAGCTTACATCTGTTGATCAAGTGTGCTTAAAAATACCTGAAAGAACTCTGTAAGAGTGGACGTGGGCTCTCTAATTGCAAAGCAAACCTTTTTATGTCAAAAGATGTGATTTTGGAAGTGTTGCTTTATACTGGTCGTTCCTGCAAAGCACCTCGATTTGTAAATTAAATGCACCTTGTTCTAGTTGTTTCTGCATGAGAGTTATCTAAAATACTGGAAGTATCAACTTAAAAGTTTTCTAGCTTACCCTATTCATCTGCATGATACATTAGAAAACCAATATGTCATGTATGTGCAACCTGCAATTTATTGCTGTTGCTATCGCCTTTTTTGCTTTACAGTAGAAAGTTAGTTTGCATTAACTGGAAGTATGTTTTACATGTTGCCTTTCCTCGTGCCTTTTGGTAATTGGGTATAGGAAAATCTGAATGAAAAGCCCACTATTTCCAATTGTTGCTGTTGTCTCCCTTCACTTTATTCAAGACTGTTGAGTTTTAGTTTCTCAAGATAGGTGATCTTGCTTTGTGCTGATTTATTTTAGGTGGTACGTGCAGTTGTTTTGACTGATTTTCTCATAAATCTCCTTTGCTTCTTCCACCAAGTACTCATATGGGCTTTGCTTGTTTCACAAGAGATTGTAGTGTTGGCTAATGGCTACCATTGTTCCAGTTTTCATCGTTCTTTTGAGATATAATTCATCACCTAATTTCTTGAAGTTCTAATTTCTGTGTACCATCCATTTTGCAGAAATCTAAGAGAACTTGACCTACAAGAGAACGAGATTGAGGATTGTTCTATTCATTGGCTCAGCCTCTTTCCAGAGTCCTTTACTTCTCTGGTTACTCTAAATTTTTCATGCTTAGACGGGGAGGTCAATATAACTATACTCGAGAGGCTAGTCACCAGATGTCGCAACCTCAAGACTCTCAAGCTCAACAATGCTATCCCTCTTAACAAGCTTGCTGGCCTACTTCGGAAGGCTCCGCAGCTAGTAGAACTCGGAACTGGCAAATTCTCTGCTGACTACCATCCAGATCTCTTTGCAAAGCTTGAAGTGGCATTTGCAGGTTGTAAAAGCTTGAGAAGGCTTTCTGGGAATTGGGATGCTGTTCCAGATTACCTGGCAGCATTCTATTGTATATGTGAAGGCCTCACATCACTTAATCTGAGCTATGCTACTGTACGAGGCCCTGAGCTCATAAAATTCATTAGCAGATGCAAGAACTTGCAACAATTATGGGTATGCAACTCTTGTCCATGTTTTTAGTGGATACCTACCTTACAATTTATGCTATTTTCGAAATTTACTTTTGAACTCCACTCACGTAGTCGCATGAATATTGCTATGAACACATGATTCCGTGAAAGTGAACTTATATGCATAAATCATAAATGCCATTTGGTGGAGTTTATATACCTTATACTCCCTCTAGTAAAAAAATCTAGATATATTTTTTTACTTCTTGCAGTTTCCTAGATGCAACTTTGACCACTATTATTTTTCACAGTACACTTGTGGGAATTATGTTAGTATAAGATTGTAAGAAACATTTTTTATGATGAGCCTACTCATATCATTTTCGGTTGACCATTCTAAATGTTTCAAAAATACATTATTGATAGAACATACAAAAGTTATGCTGCACGCTTTACATGGTGACAAGATTTTGTGACTAGGAGAAATTGTTAGGTGTTAGATCAAGAATATGCTTTTTAAGGTAGTCAGCACAATTGTTTTCTTTAGGATGTATGGTTCGGAATGACATGTTGGGTGCATCGTATGAATTAATTGGAATCATCACTCTTATCTTTTGGGAAAGTAGGATATTTTTATTGACATAAATAGAAAACAACAATAATTTTTCTATCCTTATTCACCAAAACACTACCAGATGAATTGCTTGCTCTACAGCAGTATGTACTTTTTAAAACTGAATTATGATCTGAACCAACGGTTCCAGGACTGGTTATGTCAAGTTCTTTGCATAATTTCTTCTGAGATTTTCTTCTTTTAGAAGTTAAGCTGCGAATTTTCAGGTGATGGACCTTATTGAGGACCATGGTCTAGCTGTTGTGGCATCAACTTGCAATAAACTACAAGAGTTGCGGGTCTTCCCTTCTGACCCTTTTGGTGCGGGACAAGTTTTGTTGACTGAAAGAGGTCTTGTTGATGTTTCTGCCAGTTGTCCAATGTTGGAATCAGTCCTCTACTTCTGCAGACGGATGACGAATGAGGCCCTTATTACCATTGCAAAGAATCGTCCCAACTTCACTTGCTTCCGCCTATGCATCCTTGAGCCCCATACTCCAGATTACATCACACAGCAGCCTCTCGATGCAGGTTTCAGTGCCATTGTGGAATCATGCAAGGGCCTTAGGCGCCTCTCCATCTCAGGCCTTCTCACAGATCTTGTATTTAAATCTATTGGGGCACATGCTGATCGTCTTGAGATGCTTTCTATCGCCTTCGCTGGGAACAGCGACTTGGGCCTGCATTACATCCTCTCAGGTTGCAAGAGCCTGAAGAAGCTGGAGATCAGGGACTGCCCATTTGGTGATAAGCCCTTGCTGGCAAATGCTGCCAAGCTGGAGACAATGCGATCCCTTTGGATGTCGTCGTGCTCATTGACTCTGGGCGCATGCCGACAGCTTGCACGCAAGATGCCCCTCCTTAGTGTGGAGATCATGAACGATCCCGGACGGATGCGTCCCTTGGATTCACTTCCAAATGAAAGCCCTGTTGAGAAATTGTATGTCTACAGGACAATTGCCGGTCCAAGGTCCGACACACCAGACTATGTCCAGATTGTTTAGGGGCGGCATGCAGTATGTGGGTACTATGGAGGTAGTATTCATTTTCAATCTCGGTTAGTAGAAAGGCTGGTGGTTGGATAAACCTATCATAATCTCTGCTCAGCTGTAAAATTGTTGCAAGTGTAGACGAGACTCGAGGCCTTTTTCAGGTGTTAATAACTGTAGGAGGAGACTCGCTGAATTACAGAAACTACTAGATAGCGTCATGAGAAAACTTCGGTTTGTTTTCTTAGCGTGTTTAGTTCTTTTTATGTATAAAATATGGTACCGCTGTAATCTTGTAATGTACTGTACTACTGGAAAAACTGTATCTGGATATGAGTTTGTCGCCTCTGCTTTTTTGACCTTCCCTTCCTAATTATGGATAGCTGTTCTTCAACTTGTTCTGAATGCTAAATATTTATGGCTTGTATTACTTCGGTTCATCTGGTGTTCCATTGGTTCATGGAAACTGTAACTTAACTGGCTTTTACTTTACGCTTAAGAATCAAACGGTAGGTATATCCTGTGAAGCCTGCGTGATGAACGCTAAAGCTGCGTTGCATTCTGTTGAAGAATGAAGTTGATTATGCTTGTGTTTTGTAGGATGTTTTGGTCGCGAGTTAAAACTAAATTTGGCCCTACTTGTTTCGACTTGGGCTTTTGACTTATTTTTCACTATTCAATAATTTCATCCTTTTATGGTTATTTAGCTTTTTTAAATCTTTTTTGTCGGTTTTATTTTTTTCCGGTATTAGTTTGTTCTGCTCGTGACGGGTTAACCTATTTTTTATTTTTAAATTTTTTTAAATTTAATTACGTCAAATAAGCCACCGTCAATTATAATATTTTTTCAGTCAGCTATAGTGATTTTAAGTTAAAAGTCACTCAAAATAAGTTCTTTTGAGCAGGGCAGCACAAGTTTGCCTCTTAATTGTTATATCTGCTAGTTCTTTGTTAACATATGGAATATAGCCTGATTTATCCATATATCAGCAAGCAAGAAACAAAACTGTGAAGAAATAGTTTTTGACTTTTGATTGCTTAGCTACTCAAGAGATGCCAAATAACACGGGTGGATCTAGATACAGCTAGGGCAAGTTTCATTTGATTTGACCTTCTGAAATTACATGCAAGTTCATCTAGCTTTTAATAGAAACCTCTGCAAACCACACTTTTAAAGCAAAAGAATGAACTGTGGTTGGGCTATTTCAGCAAGAATATTAATAATATCCTACATTTACTGATAAAAATATACGACAAGGGGGTACTTCTTGCTAGAAGCCTAGAACACAATGTGGCTTACTGGCCATTAAACTTAGGCTCCTATCCTAAACAATTACATTTACGATGGACCTAAACAATTACATTTACGATGGATCAGTTGAGTAGTACTACTTACTATAAGCATTATATTACTCTAGCTGTGAGCCATCATGCTCGAGCCTTTATTTGCAACTAGTTCTACAATTGGGTTTAAATAAGACCTCAGTACACTGTGCCAAGCACATCTAGATCTTTGTCTGTCCTGGGAGTGGGTCTTAGACCCAGCCAGTTCATTATTAGAAAGTAGCGAGTTAGAGATTAGTTTTATTTTGTTAGAGAAATGCTATTAGTTTCCATATTTATTATAGATATGGTTAAAATTAGATTTTATTTGTTAGGGGGAGTCCATCTATATAAAGGGGCTGCGGCATGCTATTAGAACTAAGCAAAGAAATAACAAATTCATTCTCATCTATAGTCTCCTCTCTCCCTCTGCGCCGATGCCGCCCGGTCATCCTCTCGATGGTGTTTACCCCATATGAACTAAGGTTCGTGATAATTTGGCATCAGAGCAGTCGATCCCTTCCCACGACTTCTGCTACCATGGTTCTTGCTGCTAAGTTGTTGGCTACGATAAAGGCTAATGCCATCAAGATGGTCAACATCGACAAGAAGATGGCGGATATTTTCTTCAACATGCATACTATCTTGGAGAAGATCTTGAATAAGAAAAAGGCGCAACAAGAGGCAGTGGTGGCGCTGTTTTCAGTAGCTGCCATGGGGATAAAGAGCAAGACGCATCGTCATCCACTGCTAGATCCCGATGACCACGCCGCCGGATGAGCTTCGCTTGCACTGCCGCTATTTCTATCGCGTCTTCTCCCTCCTCCACAGCCCCAGCCCCAGCCTTGCCACTGCCAAGTCGGCGCCTCCTTCTCCCGCGTCCCCGCTCAGGCCGGCAAGATCTCCGCTACCGCCGTCCTCTTCTTTGGGAAGCCGTCACCACATGGGTTCTTCTCGCCGTCGCTGGGTCTCACCTGGACCGAATCTTGCTCGTGCGCGTCATCTCTCTCGGACCTAGTCTTGCCTCGCTCGGTGCTTGTCGCCGTTCATCGCTGATAGATCCAGGCTCATCGGCGCCGGATCTGGGCTCTACCGGTCGAATCCGGCCATCTCCTCGTAAGGCCAGTCTTCGCCGCCGCTATGCCTCTTCGGGTCATCGGCCCCCTCCATCGGCGAGAAGCTTGAGCTGGACAAGTTCGACAAGTGGATCCGCCAGGTCGACGTCGCCCTCGATGGCACCATCCACTACGATGACTTCATCCGCCACCTCAACCGCCCGCTTGCCCGCCTCTGCATTTCCCTCTATTGTGCAGAGTTGGTCTTCTCCGAGCCCTACTCCAAGCTCTGCCTCCACCACGAGGTCCTCCATGGCGTCATCCTCGAGCCTTCCCTAGCTGGGGCCCTCGTCGCTGCTGTCGGGACTCTCTGCCTTACTCGCCCGTAAGGCCGCTGCATATCGATCTGCTCTGGAGCCAGTCACCGTCGGTTCTCTATGCTTGCCGTAGTTGCCGCAGGGCTCTCTGGCCACCGCTGTTCCGGACCATGTGGCTCTGCCCGACCCCGAAGCAGACCCCTGCTACTTGTGGAGTTGTCGCTCCGATCAACGAGTTATTGGAGTCAAGCCACCGGAGCCAGAAACTTGTTGGGTTTCGATCACGTTGAAGCCTCGATCTCCATAGCCGTAACTCATTTATGACCACATTGTGGTTTACGACTACGTTTGTCGTTTCGACCACGTTCAAAAAAAAAAAGAAAAAAAGAAAAACATTCTTCTTTTGCAGGCACCGATTAGCTGAAAGGACTACACTTTGTCGATGAGGAACAGCAACCATGGCCACCACTAGTAGCTTTAGGACGAGCTATATGTCCGGGAGGGGTGTAATGTCATGGGCGTAGACCTTGGGCCCAACTAGTTCATTATTAGGAAGTAGCAAGTTAGATATTAGTTTTCTGTTGTTAGAGATATGATATTAGTTTTTATATTTGTTAGAGATATGATTGAGATTAGATTCTATCTGTTAGGGAGAGCCCATCTATATAAAGTAGCTACCGCATGCTATTGAAACCAAGCAAATAAATAATAAAGTCATTCTCATCTATAGTCTCCTCTCTCCCCTGCATCAACACCGCCTGACCATCCTCTCGGTGGTGTTTACTCCTTATGAACAAAGGTTCGTAACATTGACATTGATAGAATCACATCTGTTGCCTTGCATAAACATGTTGCCATGCTGTAGGATCAAGGATAACTGACTAGAGGGGGGAGATGAATAGGATGTTCTAAAAATTTGCCTTCTAAAACTAATTAACACGATTTAATTAGACAGGATTTCAAAGCAAAGTAAACCTACATATTTCTAGTAATTTTAAGACACCAGAAGCAATAGCCTCTACAAAATCTCTAGTACAAGTAAATGAGATAATTACAATGATCACAATATGCTAGAAATACAAGTGCGGAAAGAAGAGACAAAGAAGTAACCAATTGACACATGATATTTTATCGTAGTGTTAATCCACATTGAGAAAGCCTAACCAATTTGGACTAGCTCCACGAATTAAGTCTCAACTCCTCAATCCATTAGTGGTTGTCCTTCCTCTGCTTTAGAGATGGTGGACACCAAACCACTCACAAGTCGACGCCAGGCCTTTTCACAATCTTCTTGAAGAGGTCACCTCACAATCTCTCGTCAAGTCATCTAGGTGCTGGCACGCACCAAGAGTAATAAACCAAGACTTCATTTGATGGCAATTAAGTGCCAAAGGATCAATATAGATGAATGCACTTGATTTTGGTTCAACTACCTCAAATGAATGGAATAAAAATAATTGAGGTGTGGAGCGAATACTTTATACTCAAGGATATTACAATATAGTGTCTAACTTTGTCCTTGAGCAAGTGCGGGACTATTTATACCCCCACCAACCAAAACTAGCTATTACAAGGCAATCTCTGAAAAAATCAAGGTGAGCAGAAGTACTGTCGTTCATCGGCCGGTACTACCACACCTGTTCTGACATAACAATAACGGTTATTTCAGAGATTCTGAACTAGCTGTTGAAAGTCGGTGTGGTGCTATTGCTGTTGTAGTCATTGTAGTTTTGCTATTCGGAAGTTCCAAAATTTCAGCGCAATACTTTCGTTTGCTTTGAGGCCAAGAGTTGGCGCTCTTTGGAAAAAAACTGATACGGGGTCGCTTGATCTTCTCGACATAGGATCAAAATACTCACATGTACTATTTTAAATCATAGTGATCCTCTGTTGCCAATATAAGAACGAACACTCTTTAATTCGTAAGAACACACGCGTCGGACTTCATGACCACCAAGCAAAGCCCTATCGCGCTCCCAATCCTTTTTTCATCATGAAAAATAACAAACGCCCGGACGATTCTAGAACACATAGTTTGTTAGCACCAAAGAGAAACCCATCATAAATATGGTATTTATTCCATCCTTTCTCATCTTTGCATTTAGAATATGGTGCTGAAAATTCATGATCAGAAGTATATAAATCTTTCAAACTCTCTAATCCAGGCACCTTTACTTCTAACTAAGCTAAAATCATATTCTTTCTAGACAATGCATCAGCTAGCACATTCTCTTTGCCTTCTTCTGTTTAACAACGTATGAAAAAGTCTTAATGAATTCAACCCACTTAGCATGTCTACCATTCAATTTAGCTTCAGCTTTCAAATATTTCAAAACTTCATGATCAGAATGAACGATAACTTCTTTAGGCCAAAAATAATGTTACCAAGTCTCTAAAACGCGCACAAGAGCATATAATTCTTTATCATAAACAGAATAATTCAATTTTGCATCGCTAGGTTTCTCACTAAAGTATGCAACAGGTTTTCTTTCTTGTATCAAAACACCACCAATACCTATTTTACTAGCATCACATTCAATCTCAAAAATTTGAGCGAAATCAAGTAAAACAAGTAATGATGCTTCAGTCAAACATTTCTTTAATTCAGGAAAGGCCTTTTCTTGTGATTCTCCCCATTAAAAAATAACACCCTTTTTAGTTAATTCATTTAATGGGGCAGTAATGGTGCTGAAATCTTTCACAAAACATCGGTAAAAACCATCAAGTCCATGAAAGCTACGAACTTGACTAACATTGACAGAAGTAGGCCAATTTCGAATAGATTCAATTTTAGATTCATTTACTTCAATTCCATGAGCTGACACAACATAACCTAAAAACACCACTTTGTTTGTGCAAAAGTACACTTATCAAGATTAGCATACAATTGTTCAGTTCTTAGCACTTCTAGAACTTGTCTAATGTGTTCAACATGTTCTTCCAATGAGCGGCTATATATCAAAATATCATCAAAATAGACTATCACAAATTTTCCAATGAAATGTCTCAAAATATGGTTAATTAATCGCATGAATGTACTAGGAGCATCAGATAAACCAAAAGACATCACTAACCATTCATACAATCCAAATTTTATTTTAAAAGCTGTCTTATACTCATCACCATGTTTTATTCTAATTTGATGATATCTGCTACGTAAATTAATCTTAAAAAAAGATAGTAGAGCCACTCAATTCATCAAGCATATTTTCTAATCTAGGAATATGATGACGATAACAGATGGTAATATTGTTGATAGCTCTACAGTCTACGCACATTCTTCATGTACCATCTTGCTTAGAAACAAGAATGATAGGAACGACACAAGGATTAAGACTTTCACGTACATACCCTTTTTCCATGAGCGCTTGCACTCGCTAAATTTCTTTTGTCTCCTCCAGCTTTGTGCAGTACGGCGATCGGTTGGGAAGTGGAGCTCCCAGTACCAAGTCAATTTGATGTTCAATGCCTCGAATGGGTGGTAGTCCAGCGGGTACCTCCTCCGGAAAGACATCTTCATAAGCCTGTAACACTTGAGAAACCACACTAGGAAGAGAAGTTAATCTATTAGTAGAAACCAAACATTTTTATACATCAATACAAAATGCTCTAAAGTGGGGCCATCTCTCATCTCTCTCAAATCATATTTAGTAGCTATCATGACTAAATTTTTCTCTCCCTCATCCTTTCTTTTTCCACTCAATTTTAGTCTGTGGCTCTCACTCACATTTTGTGAAATCAAACTTTTTGCTCCTTCCCTTTCTCACTCTCTACTTTCACCTCAACCTTTTGCATGTTGTCATATATAATTTGAGAAGGGGTCAATTGTTGTAATACTATTTCTTTATTATTTTACATAAACTTATATTGATTAGTTTTTCCATCATAAATCACAGAACGATTATATTACCATGGCTTACCTAATAACAAATAACATACTTTTGTAGACACAACATCACATTCTACAGTATCATGATAAGAACTAATCTGAAAGCTAACATCAACTACATGCCCAATATTCATTGAACTATCATTGTTTAACCGTTGAATTTGATATGGATATGGGTGTTTTTTATATTTCAAATCAAGTTTAGAACAAAGCTCTTTACTAGCTAAATTATGGCAACTTCCACCATCAATAATGACTTTGCAACACTTACCATCTTTACTCACCTGAGCCCGTGTTTGGAAAAGATTGCATCGCTGTTCATGATTTGATTTTGCTTGCGCACTCAATACCATCGGTGTACACACAAGTATAGAGCCAGCCTCGAGATTGCAACACCATCTTCATTCGCCTTCTCCCCTTGTCCTTCCTCGTGTATGTCTCTAAATCTTTCAAAATCAGCAAGGGCCTCACCTTCCTCCTCGCTAGTAGTCATATTCTCCATTTTCCAATAGCAATACGATCTTGTTATTTGGACAACCCTTTTGTATACGACCTCGTCTAAGACATTTAAAGCATTGGATGTCACTACTTCTTCCTATAGAACCCACTGAAGATGAAGATGAAGGTGTTGGACTCTTCTTGGCAATTGGTGTTGTAGCATTCTTCCCGCTTTGATGCAGCACGTGTATTAGGAGCAAAACTTCCACTAGATGGGTTAGCTTTAAAAGAATTGAAACAGGATGTGGTTTTACCTCCTGTAGGTGCTGAACGGAGCATATAGGATGATGTTCTTGTTGCCCTCATGTCGTGTTGCCCTTGACTTTCAGCCTTGGTTGCTTGATGTACCAATTCCACTATATTGTTGTAAGGCTGAATTTCAGTGATGCGCTTGATGGAAGAGTGCAAACCAGCAAGGAATCGAGCCATTATTTGTTCTTCTTGTTCATATACATTAGCTCAAATCATGGCCATTTCTATCTCTTTATAGTACACCGTGAAAGTTTCTTGCTTCATTTGCTGTAATTTATCAAATAAATCACGTTTATAATGTTTAGAAACAAACCTTGCTCGCATGTGGTACTTCATCTCTTCCCATGTAGTGATGGGAGGCTCGTCGTACTCTCTCCTTTGGTTTTGAATTTGTTCCCACCATATGAGTGCATAATTAGTGAATTCAAGTGCAGCCATATGTATCTTTTTTCTTCGGAGTAATTGTGTAGACGGAACACTTTGTCGACCTTGAGCTCCCAAGTGAGGTAATCCTCAGTGTCATATGTACCTGAAAATGATGGCATAGTAAATTTAAGCTTATCAAACTTCTCCTCGTTTGGTCGATCATCTCCATAGCAATTACAGCGGTGGTAGCCATCGTCGTAGTAAAGAACATCATCGTAGTCGAAGCAAGGTGCTCCCCCACCACGGCCTCCATGTCCATGGCCCCTCCTCGGACCATGGAAGCCACCCTCTTCACCTCTCCTAGGTAGGGGTGGACGAATCGCATTTTCCACCACGCGGTCTCGCCTTTGTTGAGCTTTTCGACCACCTCGGGCAGCGGCCACTCCCTCATCACGTGGAGGAAGGGCAGCTGCAAAATGAATACTTCCTTCTTCTTGTTGTGGTCAAAGTGCTCACACAACGTCGTTCATAATGTTCCCACATAACAAGTTCATCTGTTGATTGAGTTCAATGCGGAGATCCTACATATCTGCTTTGAGTTTAATGCAGAGATCTTGCATATCTGACTTGAGTTGTTCCCCCATTGCAGTGGTGCCAGCTACAAATTCTTGTTGCAATGTACTTCTCAATGCTTGATGTTGAAAGCGAGTCACCGGGGCATTAAGATTAACTTTGTGCTTTTCACCATAGTTATCTTCTCCACCTGACATGGTTAGATTGTGCAAGAAAACACAAAGCAATAACAAGATATATGGATGATTAGTATAAATCACTCAATCTCACTCTTTTCTCTCACAAGTAAACTTCTCACCTTTCCAAAGTGAATTAAGGCTAATAATAACTTACACTTGGTAGAAGCTACAATAGCAACGTGATGATCAATTGAATGTAAGAGTGTTCATAATTTCACAACAATGGTTATTTAGTGGAGCTTGGTATGGAGTGTATATCCTATGCAATCTGAAATTCTTGATATTGTAAAGTTAATCAATAATCCAAGGTAGAATATTTTGCTTAAGTGCTGATCTAAAAGGTTTAAATGAAGTGTATGGATACACACGTAAAGATCAATATGACTCAACGCAAATAAAGGAATGAGCTAGTGATATGCAATCTGAAGTTGAGATGAAAAATAGCTCGTTTTGCACCAAGTACTAGGAGAGATGCTAGCCAATTGCAATGATATGAATATAAGGGCAAAAGATTGCTCAAGAAATTATATTACATAATCTGAATTTATGGACTAAGAACTCCCCCAAATTTGGCCAATGCACTTTTTTTTTGCCATGGCTCTCTCTTTTTTTAACGACTGCCTTTTTTTGCTTTTTTTTGACTTAAAGTCCGAACTAGGTTTAATTGTCCCTTGATTTTGTGTAAGTCCAAAAGTTGTTCAGTAATGTGTAAATAACTCTAGAACAGTCCTAAAGCAATTATCAAAGACTAATCTCAACGTTGAAGGGAAAAAAATAACGAAAATCTTCTGCACACTCTTCGTAGCCGGCATGGCACTTCAGCAACCTCGAAACATTGAAGCGGTTCGCGCACTGTAGCATTCCACGGTATTTAGGAGTCCCAAAACACTGCAGCAGCCACAGACACTGTAGCGACGCGCTACTGTAGCAATCGCAAATTGTTCTCTCGGTACAATGGGGATCGGCTACTGTAGCAGATCGTTTTTTGGTGCTGGTTTTGAGGAGTTCAAAACCAATAAATTTTAGGGTCTTATGAGGACACAATGATTAAGCTACATAAAAGAACGTGACGGTCAACACTTGAACAAAAATTCTAATGGATTAGAACCTAACAAAACTCACAAAAATAATAGATGCAAAAACTAGGGTTTGGATTTTTTTTTGTGTTGCAATTTTTGGTTCAATAGACTATAGGATAGAAATAAATCAATGTAAAGAAAAGGGTAAGTAATCTTACCGAGTAAATTGTGCTATGATACCAAGATGCTACGGGGTCGCCCAATACTACACGTAAGATCAAGATACTCACGTGTAGTATTTTGAATTATAGCGATCCTCCGTTGTTAATGCAAGAATGGACACTCTTTAATTCGCAAGAACACATGCGCCGGACTTCACGACCACCAAGAAAAAACCCTATCATGCTCCCAATTCCTAGCAGAAAGGTTGAACGATCTCGATTAGCAAGAACTCTCAAATTTCTATATTGGAAGTGATTTGGCTCAAAAGAGCAAAAACCAGCAAACTCTTGAGTAGTACTACCAGAACTCGGAAGCTCCAGAAATCCAGGCGGTGCGTTTTTTCCAAAGAGTACCAAGATTTGGCCCCCAAGACAAACAGAAGTATTCGCGCCAGAAATTGGAACTACCAAAGAACAGAATTACCATGATTACAATGGCAGTAGTACCGCGCCACATTTCAACAGCTAGTTCAGAAGCTTTGAAATAGCCGTCACTGTTGTGTTAGAATAGGTGTGGTAGTAGCAGACTTTGTATTGCGGTACTTTCGTTCGCCTTGAAAATTTTAGGAAACTCCTTATAACGGCTAGATTTGGTTGGTTGGGGTATAAATACTCCCTCACCTGCTCAAGGACAAGGCTAGACACTTCATTGCAACATACTTGGGCATAGAGCATTCACTCCACACCTCATTTACTCTTGTTATATTCATTTGAGGTAGTTGAGCCAAAATCAAGTGTATTCATCTTAGATTGATTCTTTGGCACTTGATCACCGTCAAGCGAAGCTTTGGTTTATTACTCTTGGTACTTGCCGACACTTAGATGGTTTGACTAGAGATTGCGAGGTGACCTCTTCAAGAACATTATGAAGAGGTCCGGCTCTAACTTGTGAGTGGTTCGGTGCGCACCATCTCTGGAGTGGAGAAAGAGCATCCACTAGTGGATTGAGGAGTGAGGCTTAATTCGTGGACCCGGTCCAAGACGCTTAAGCTTTCCTCAATGTGGACTAGTGAAGACCGGCAAGTCTTTCATATTAAGTAAAAACTTCTCAAGTCATCTTATGGTTATTTCTTTCCCTCTACATTCCGTACTTATATTTCTAGCTTCGTAATTGCTAAGATTGTTTTATTTACTTGTGCTAGAGATATATTTGTAGAGACTAGTGCTTGTGGTGCCCTAGCTATATTAGAATTGTGTATGTTTAAATTACATTGAAATCTTGCCTAGTTATAATTTATGGTAGTTAGTTTTAAAAGGCAAGAATTTTTAGAACCTCCTATTCACCCCTCCTCTAGTCGGTTATCCTTAATCCTACAGTAGCCATGGCTGGTGCTTTGGGGAAGACCCTCTCCACCTCCATGCCCTCGGGTCATGCTGTGCATCACATGTTAGTGATACGCCCTAAAGGCAATCATGGAGATGATTATATCACTTCTATGTTTATAACCTTTTGAATAATATGTTATTTTGTCCCTTGAATAAATGTCATTCATATTGATCAACAAGTATGTAACTTGTTTATGGAACTCTTTATTCATGTGTCGATATTATTCTAAATTATCTCTGATATTATATCATTATGTGGGACGATTATGATTTATATATCAGCACATATATTGGTTGATGATTATGTTTTACGGATCATGGATATGAGATATTAAATCAATAATGTGGAAACATGTTAGAGAACATGATGTTGGATTGACCCACCACGAAACACTATGTAAATTGTTGTATTTTTAAGTGGGGGGTTGGATCATATACCCTCCCTTTATTTGGGAAATTCAGGATTTACCCTCCTCATCTCAATGACACGTGAGGTCATCATAAGTCACTGACACGTGGGCCAGGAGGGTAAATCCTGAATTTCCATCTAAATGGAGGGTATATGATCAATAAATCCTTTTAAGTGTTATCAGTTGGTCACATACATAGTGTATGTAGATTCCTTAAACCTGATATTGTCATTATTTTCTACATGTATAATAGTTTACTTAGGGGTTGCCAAACACTACTCTGCGACTGAGTGGTCATAAAGGTAGATTTTGGGTTTACTATAAAATATGCGAAGGAATATGAGTGATTAAGATAGAATTTCCCCCCCTTATATCACAGGAGAGATATCTCTAGGCCCTTGATGTGGTTGGACTAAGGAAGTTCATGGCCATGCTGATTGAAGAATCAATCACACCTGATTAATCTACTACAGGTTCGAGCAAAGGATCGAGCTATCATAAGATGGCATGTTTCTCCCTTGAATTCGATCTGGTATCATGAGGTAAAGAGATCGATACATAAGCACTATATAGGTTCGTTTGGTATAATTTTTATATATATTTGGGAGTCGTTATGTCCTACTAGGGACTGCTACCGACTTATGGATCGGGAAGGAGTTTTCAGCTTATGGCCAAATATATATGAACCTACAGGGTCACATACTTAATGGGCTAGAATGATGAGGGTTCGGATGATAGTCTCTGAGTTGGATACGATCTCTACTCGTATTGGATAATGATCCAGTTTGAGGTTTTTCGAGTTGGATACAATATCTGATCGTATTGGATAAATGGTCTGATTGGAGGTTATATAAAGAGAGGTGTGGGGGCTGAGGGAGGCATCCAAACACACCCATCGAAACCCTAACCGCCACCTTTCATAATCCCTGCCATGCGTGCTGGTGCTAGTACACTGACACACGGTATTCCATCCTTAGACATGTGGACTTCGATAGAGGCACTGTTGCGACTGTGGCGCTGATTAGGACGATCACGAGAAGGAGACAGTTGGCCAGAGGATGATCGGCTATTTCCACTACACCAATGCGTTCTTCGTTGATCGGCTATTTTAACTCTACTTTCGCTGCACTGCACATCTAGTGGTAACGATTTATGATCTCTTATTTGTATGGCTTTCTGGTTTACGCGGTAGAAAATTTTAATTTACGCTAGTGTAGCCTACCCTATCCCAACAACAGAAGCACGATCTTGTAGACCTCGACATGGATGCTGATGTGTAGCCTAGGCAGGCCATCGGTGTCCGTACCTGCTCCCAAGTGAGAGAGTGACATGACACCGTCGATCATGGTTCTATTTCAACCAGATTGGTCAAGCAAGAAAAAATTAACACGGCTCAACATGGCATTTCCACAAGCAGATGATAGGCATGGCTAGCACGTATTAAAAATATGATGAACTTGAATAGAATGGGTTTACCTTCCTCTAAGAATTTGAATGGATAGTATCCATAGCAGCTTCATCGCTTGCTGTGGTTGTTTTGTCATAGGAATGGGTAGAAGGAGGAGGTAGAAGAGGGTAAAGGAGGGTAAAGGAGGGGAGGTGGTGCACATCCAATTGTTGAGCTCGGCATTGGCTTTGTAGCTCGAGGTCGGGGGTGGCGGTATGAGCTCTCGCACTTGGCGCGACACCCGGGGGGTGGTGGTGGGGGGGGGGGGTGAGGATGGGTTACTGGAGGCGATGCGGAAGTGGAGGTGGATGCAACAGATTGGGGAATGTTGGTGCTATCTGTGTAGGGGGGAGGACCATGAGATGGTTGCCATCGGTCATGGTCATGGAGGTGGTGGGAAGAGGGGGGAGAGGGGGAGGGGGAGGGGGAGGGGGAGAGTAAAACAAGATAGAAAAAGAAAAGATGATAGAAGAAAAGAAGAGAAGATATGGGGTTGTCATGTGGGTCTAGTTTCTCTGTTTTAGTTTTATTTGCTGGTGTATTTCATGTAATATTGATCCATGTGCTATGTCAATAAATCCTTGGCAACTAAGATGACATGTCAGCATAAAACAGAGTGGTTTTGGGTGAGGGGGTCATGTGGCCTAGTTTTGTTAGTTAAGGGTTGTCTTTTGAATAGTTTGGAGTTGTGGATTGAAATTTGGATTCATGCCATAGTTGAGGATTGTAAAATGTAATTTCCTACATTTAAATACACTTATCCCCAAAACCAGATGTTCACTGGATCATGCAAAAGCACAAAGACAGATCCTCTGCAAAGGTATCTCTCGCACACGTGTGCTCAGCTTAACAACAAACTTGGATCCATCGATTGGTAAATTGGGAAAAACCAGCAGGGATGAACATAACATAACAAAAACAGAATAGAACACAGAATGAGTTTACTACTAGCTTGTAGTTACTTGCGTACATCCATCTACCTACGTGTAGTCGCGGTTGCATCTGCGTACGATAGGAAGTTGGAGATGGAGGGCTCACGATTCGCTAGGCTTGGCGTTGCAGGATCATCCAAGCCTCGAAGAGCCAGCAGCTAGCCCCCCTCATGGAGCGTCGGCTATGGCGTCGCGCGCACATCCGGCACAATGCCACCAGCGGTCGAGCTCGCCTATGGCGTTGCACATGTTCTCCTCAGCAAGGATGTCCACTGTTGACCTTGGGTACGTGGACTCGAGGGCGAGGGGCAGTGCGTGGAGGGAGGCGATAGTGACAGTGGTGGGTAGGCCGAGGAGGAAGAAGAGGGGCAAAGTCGTCCTTGCACATACGTTTCTATTGAGAGAGCAAAAAAAAAAAAAAAAAAAAGAAACGCTTGAATACACGGCGAGTGCGAATCTCGGCAATTTCGCTTCTAAAAGTGACATTTCCTCAAACTCAATTCTAAGAGTGGCAAGTCGTCCAACCTATATCTTAGAAGTGGCAAATCGTCAAATTTTCTACAAAAAGATACTGTACATGTGTAGTGTTATGTCTTTACGGTAGGTAAACCCTGTCCGGCGCAAATACGTGAGCTTATGCTGGTACTCAGTTGGGCTGAATTTTTATGACTTATGGCTAAATATTCACTATAACTGGCTGAAATTACATTATAGCTAATGATGACTTATTTGGTATAATTAAATTTAAAAAAATTTAAAAATAAAAAAGGGTTAGCCTAACAAGTATAATGTAAACGATACGGGAAAAAAGAACCGGCAAAAAAGCTTAAAAAATCTGAAAAGTTAGAAAAAAACGAAATTTAAGAATGGTAAAAACTAAGTCGAAAATCAGAAACTCAAACCCAAACAAGCGGGACCTATAACTACCAAGTCAGAAACTCAAATCCAAACGAGGCTCCGCTAACTTGACAAGTGATCAATGTGTTAATCCTCTCTCTGTAAATTAGTGTTGATGCTTCGACTGCTTCCACCGCGCCTAAGAGCAAGGCTAATAATACAGCCTTCAGCTAGTTGTATGGACACTTACAGCCCACTTATCAGCTCATTCATATAGTAGTTGTAGCGGTGAAGATCAGATGACCCACCCTTTCTCTCACAAAGTTTTTGGTTCTTGTGATTCAAATTTGTCAGAACTTCTGACCCACCTCTCTTCTCTCTCCTCCACCTCAAGATATAGCCAACCAATGACCTCTTAGAGCAAGTATTATAAGAGGTCGTAGTTGGTCATATCTTTGAGTGGAGGAGAGAAAGGAGGAGAGAGAAGAGAGGTGGCTGTAGTAAGCTTATAGCCACCAAGCATAAGAACCAAGAAACTTTGTGAGAGGAAGGGTAGATCATGACCTTCATTTTCACTGTAACTACTATATGAGTAGGCGAATAAGTGAGCTGTAAATATCCATACAGCCAGCTGAAAGCTGTATTATAAGACTTGCTCTTATTATACTTGCACTAAAAGAAATCATTTATCGAGTCGTCCACGCTGCCTACCACAAACCTCGATCCTCGTTCTCCTTCTGTCACCCCATATTTCCTTCCCTATTGTTCAGCGTCACCCTCCTCGTTCAGTGGCCTCTTTCACCAAATCGCCACATGCAGCGCGCAAGACCGTCAAGATGCCGCTGCCCTTCAACCACTGGGCGGCTGGATGCCTGGATGCGACTTAATCAAATACTACATCAAGTGACGTTGATAATGATCGGCGTTGCGTGCACATGCATGACACAGCGGGGATTGGAGAAGAAAACAGGGAAAAGAAGCAGACAAAAAATGCTCCGGAAAGCAACGCGCCCCCTTCCCTTCCCATCCCAATCTCGTAATTACGCCAGTAGTATCACTGTGCTACTGTAGCACAGCCGCCGTAGCCTAATTGCCTAGCTAGTCTCGCCGTCGCGGCGGCAGTAGCAGTCGCAAGCAAGCAAGCGGAGACAGCAGCGAGAAGAAATTCTTTTCTTTGCGAGAAAAAAAGGAAGGATTTTTTCCCCACTTTTTGTTCGTGTTGGTGGTGGTGGTTCGTTTCTTTCCTGCTCTTCCCTTTCCTTTTTCTGTTGGGGTTGGAGGGAGAGAGATCGAGGAGAGCGAATCAAGAAGCGGGGTGCTCTTCACAGGTTGGTTCGCTTATCTGTTGTTGCCTTGGGCTTTTTCTTGGTTTCGTGGGGTTGGGTTCGATCTGACGACGGGTTCCTGGCGATGGAGTTTGGTCGATCTTGGCTTGGTGGGGTTTTCTTGGTTATGAATTAGCCAATATACGTTTCCTCTCCGTATTAGATGCAATTTGGTTATGAATTAGCCAATTAGGAATGCGTGATTTAGATTATTTAATGGGGTTTTTTTAGTTAATCTGTCTAAATTTGGTTTCTGGGCTTGTTATTCCTAGGGTTGATTAGTTAGATTATTTAGCTGTTTCTTTGATTTCTTATGGCATTGCATTGACTGGGGCGAGCTGAATCGATGTATCCTAATCCGCTGTTCTTGCTGTCCTTCGCTGTTTTATTGCCTCCACTGCTCCAGTACTAGTGAGCTCTGAGCAGAATCCTCTTGGAGGGTTGCATTCATCTCGTTCGTATGATTGTTGCCGCAAACGCGAACATGAACATTCCGTTTATTGCCTCCCTTCAATCCGAGACTATTTCTTCTGCAGCACTGGGAGTACAGCACTAGTTATTTAGTCTTACCTGCTGCAGCAAGAGGATATCAAGGGTTGGAGAGTTGAGAGAGAGCATGGGTAGAGAAGCTCTTCTCAACTCTGAACATAGCTTCATAGCTTGATTGATACATTTATATTGGAGGTATGCGTTTCTTTGCAATTTGCATTATCGTTAGATGTTCTATTCATATTGTTAAGGGAGCAAGATATGATCCTTTCCCCCCTTATGAATTAGTAATGGTAATGTAGTTACTGGGTGCATCTTTGCTTCTTGATGTGCATGCAGTCATGTATAAGAATCAGCTCCAGGAGCTTGCTCAGAGGAGCTGCTTCAACTTGCCATCCTATGCATGCATCCGCGAGGGGCCAGATCATTTGCCCCGGTTTAAGGCCACAGTTAATTTCAATGGAGAAACATTCGAGAGCCCAGCATTTTGTTCCACCTTGCGGCAGGCGGAGCATGCGGCAGCTGAGGTAGCGCTCAGTGAGTTGTCAAAGAGGGGGCCTTCGTCATCACTTGCTGCAAAAGTTTTGGTTAGTCCTGTTGATGCCTCTAAAAATTGATTCTCATATGCATTATGATACAGAAATCAGTTACATCTCTTGTATGGAGAATCTTTTTGCATTTCCCATCTTGAGAAATCAGGAGTTATGTTTGACTAACAGCCTGGAAGAGTGCTCACCTTAGATCTCAGTTTAATTCTATCTAAAATTAGCAATGTAGCATATTTTTATTTTTCATTGTCAATTTTTGTTGATTAATAATTTTGCATGAACCAGGAACATTTAAATCATATGCTAAGTGTCCTGTCACAAGTATACTAGCTAACGGATGATCTCAGATTGCATCTTTGCCAATCATCTACTGAGAATCATGAAAGCCTAATCATCACACTATCACAGAAACATGCTTGGTAATATCAGTCAGATGAGCTTGGAGTCTTGACGTTGTTCTTTCCCTATTTAGGGCAATGGAAGGTAAAATAAGAAACATCATCTGTTCGTGATAATGGGAAGTTGTTGCAGTTTAGTTTTAACACGGAAGAAGACAATGAAATTGTCCGTCATAAGTCATCAAAACCCACTAAGAGGCTACATTTTTTAATGCTTAATAGTTAATAGGCAAGACTAACTGACATTATTATACGTTATCCCGTTTCTTCATTTCTGTAAAATTGTTTCTGTAAAAGTATGACTGACAGGTCATACTTGCTTAATACTATTATAATAGCATTTACACTCCCATCTACAGTATTGTACAGCTCGTAGTAATTGTTCTGCAGATGGACATTGTGAAATGCCCCGGATGTGAATTGTAAGCCAACCTTTCCTTCCGTCAAAGGACAATAAATTTTGCCTGCGCTGTGGATCTAAGATACGTCCAGTGGCAGATTATATTTAAAGTTCACTGTTCCTGACAATTCCCACTGCAATAAGTCAAAGCTAACTAGTATTATTCATGATGGATTGGTTGGGAAGGTTCAATTCTTTTATGATGTCTGATGATGACTTGCCAGTCGTCCCATTCTCGTTGCCTTCTTTCACAGTAAAACAAATCCAAGTATATGAAATGTCAAGCTGGCATGTTTGTGATTTTCTCCCATGCACATCTCTACCATGTTCATTAATGCCATCTAGATACCAGCATTTGGACCGGATATTAGATAAATGCTGCGCTTACTGTAGGATGGTATACCGCAATTAGAGGGGTTGAATGATTGCCTCCGCTTTTTGATACCTGAAAACAAATCTCAAATCAGAAGAAAAGCATCCTAACTTACCAGATGTAGATTTTGACCGTAAGACACTCAACCATTTGCTCGACCCCTTTACACCTGCACGATGAAGGTTTCGACCGATCAACGTTCGATTGCTCGATCGATCGCTCAGTGTTCGAGCTCGCTCGATCGCTTAGCTTTGATTTTCGAGCGGCTTGTACGTACTTGAAATCTTCAACACTGGGAGCAGAATCTCTAGATCACTTCTACCTTCGAGAAACCAGCTCCTTCCAGTGCACATATTTCCTTTGTTTTCCTAGTAGCGATTCGACACCTTTGCACGTCGTCGTAAGCTTCAATCTAACTGCAATCACCAGCATTTTCGAGCTAATCAAGAACCAGATTGATTCAAGATGATGTTTATTACTGGATTTTCGTGAATTTACAAAATACCCTCACAAAAACCTCTAAAAACCTAGTCAAAACTAAAGCCTCTTCAATCTCCTCCGCCAGAACTTTCCAAAAAGCCCCTTGCGTTAATCCTTAGCCTCTCCCTGCTTTTATAGGCCAATGCTTCAAACGTGTCCTCATCAAACAAGGATACGAAATCCTATCTCTTCTGAAAATCAAGAGATCCGAAACTCTTCCAAATACGGGTTCGTGCTCCAACATGAGCCCGACCATCTCGTGACATCCTCGACCGCCTGGACCTTAGATTTCCCCCTTCTAGTTCCGGTCCTCCTCATCACCGACCATGTTCGTCTCCACGGTCCACGCCCAACTTGCACATGCAAAGACCAAAGAAACTTTTTCTCCGGCACAAATTCTTCCCAACTTGACTGACATTGGTCCACACCACCCACCTTTGATCTCCATATACTCCAACGTGAGCCCGACCACCTTGTGACATCCTCGACCTCAATCTCCACGCTCTCAAAATCAACCTCAGACCACTCAGTAAAGCCGGTCAAACCGTCATTCCTAGGCTGGTCAGACTGCTAGCCCAACAGATATGAGTACTCGAGGTACTCGAAGATCACAAGTATTGAAGCACTCGAAGCCTACGACAACCGATTACAACGCCTTTGACTACTGATCGCGAAGTCTACGACAACCGATCGCAAAGCCTACGAGTACCGACCAGTTACTATAGCAGACAAGCTTATCTCTGACTGGTTCGCCGTATCTACAACCGGTTCACTGTTTCTTATGACCGGTTCACTGTAGCTCTGATCGCTGACACACTTTAGCTTCGATACTGATTGATTCATTGTAGCTTTGACCGGTTCACTATACCCCGACCGGTTTACTGTAGCTCAGACTGGTTCACTGCTGCGGTCGTTCAACCGTGGTCGTTCTGCTGTGGTCGTTCAACCATGGTCGTTCTGCTGTGGTCGACATACTGTGGTCAATCTGTCGTGATCGTTCTACCGTAGTCGACATGCTGTGGTCAATGCCTGCCAATCGGACCACTGATCACCGAACGTAGTCAAAGCCTACCAATTGCCAACCGTGGTCGACCGAAACTTTCACAAACGCAAATTCAATGCAATTCAAAAGTCAATTATTCATCATTACTGTATTCACGACTTTCACATGGTCTAACACTTACTACAACTTAATTTGTTACGTTGCATATGAACTACGTTATGCCTTCTGATTGCAATTGTAGTGGGCACATGTTTGACAAGGAAGTTCTTAAGGAATGTCTTCGAAGCTGAGGGGCTAACACTGTTTTTCTCCACAGGATGAAACTGGGATTTACAAGAACCTACTTCAAGAAACTGCTCATCGAGCTGGCTTAAAACTGCCAGCGTACACTACTATTCGGTCTGGGCCAGGTTATACACCAGTGTTCACATGCACAGTGGAATTGGCAGGAATGACCTTTACTGGCAATCCTGGCAAGACCAAGAAGCAAGCTCAAAAAAATGCTGCTATGGCTGCCTGGTTTGAATTGAAGCAATGTGAGTAGTTTCTCGCTTTTTTACCACCTTTAGTTTCATACTGCATGATTCATTGCATGTATTGTTCAAACCTTTAGTCCAGATGGTAGGTTTTGTCCCCCCTCTCCTTTTGTCTCTCGCTCTTCTCATGTTGGACTGCATCAAGTCACCTGACTTGTACAACAATGACATAATTACTAATTGCTTTCTTGGAAGAATCACAGGAAAAAGCATCATATCAGCTAGTTAATGCATCTGGCCTTATTAACCCTTCCAGAATGCATTGTGACATTTCCTATTAATTGTACTGCATCGATTTCACTCAACTTGTTCACTGACCATTCAGATTTATTGTGCCTAACAGTGCCCCAAGTAGGTGAGCCATCGTCCCCATCTTGTCCACCCGATCATGATAATGAGGAGCAGGAACAGGTCATAGTTGCTCGTACTCTTGCAAGTTTGAACGTGACAAATGGAGGCAAGACACCACATCAAAAGGAAAAAAAGCAAAGCAATAACCGTCAGCCATCTTGGAGATCTTCTTATCCTAAATCAAATGCATCATTTTATCAGTCGTCTTTACAAAATCAGACTTACCCAAATGTTTCACAAGAGCAAGCAATGTACCATATGTGGCACCAGGTGCAAGCTGCACAGCAAAAACCTCATTTTTCAATGGTACCAACCATGGGCAATACAAGGTTTCCACCACCACCACCAACTATGCTCTCCATGTACCCTCCACCTAGAGGGCAATTCACCACACCCACCAGCCAAGATGCTTTAGGTCTTCTTCCATGTTTTCCTGAAGCTGCTGCTGTCCTTCCACGGTACGTCTCGCCTTACCCTGCCTCCTATGTACGAAGAAGTCCGTTGCCAGTTACTGTTCACAAAATTCATGAGAGAAGGCAAGGGTGTACTGAAACAGTTGAGCTTCCTGACGCTGCGGTCTTCTCCCAGTACAGCACTCCAGATTCCTCTAGTACATCAGAAAATGGTGGTCCAGGTAAGGTTCAAGAACTGCCTAAAGAGGAGTGTACTGAGACTAGTGCTGCCTCTGAGGAAGAGAATAAAGTTCCTCAGACTTCCTCGAGCTCCACCACACATTCACCATCACAAAGATTGGAATCAAAACAAGATAAAGAAATTATGGGCAGTCAACAGTTGGAGTCAAAGAAGCCCACAGAACAACCGCCAAAGACATCGTCGTCCCAGGTTAGTCCCTCTGTTCTACACAGACCTGTCCAGCGACAGCATTATTCTTGTTCCGATCAGCATGGCGAGCCTATCATCAGAAATAATCTTCCTCAAGTTAGTTTGCCTACATCACCTGAGTTCTTGCCTCCCCGCTTGCAAGCTCCACCAAGATTTGGAACTGCAACTCCTATAAATTCATCAGGTTCGCTATACCAGCAGCGGCCTCCTTGGTTGGCTGCCCCTGTTACAATCAGGACTGCTGTTCCTGTGTGCTCAGCTAGGCCAAATGTGGTGAACTCTACTGCTGGAGCAGCTCAAGCACGACCCATTGTTAAGATCCTCAAGGCCCCATCTAAGAAAGAACCTGAAGCTCACAGGAATACCGGGCAAGAAGATTCGAGCAGTGTTGCAGCAGCGAGTTCTGAACTAAATAAGCTCCATATATGAGCCGCAGTTTTGCTTCTGCTGAGCTTTAGTTAGGGCTGAGACTTGGCAGTATCTCAGTTTTGGTTGTTTGGTATTTAGTTAGTTAGACTGAAGAAATCTCAAAAGAGTTGGGAGATGAGCCATGATCTTGATTTCTACGCATGTTGGATTTTAAATATACTGCTTTCTTATTAAGAGAAAACTGGATGAGAACGATAATACACAATGCATTTTTTTTTCCTGTGAGATTGAGACACCAGATTAAGCATCCTTACCTTTTTTGTTTCTTGCTGATAAAATGTTTAGAATCTTGCTGGGGATACGGTGTGCATTTTAATTCGGCCTGCTGCCACTTGGTGGAAAACTTCAATGTCTGTTTCCCTGAAAACATACACAGATGGGCTAGCTCGCAACCGTACTTGACTGTGGTCGCACTTGTTCCAGTGTTGTAGTGCAGGGATGGTAATTTCGTTGGCTGAAGCTGACTGGTAATACACTGTCGATTATATACACAGCACGCGAGCCCCCAAAAGCGTCCCTGTTGGCAAGGGCATCAGATCACCCTCGCCTTCTCCTTCCCTGCGACAAATTAGCGAGCAGTGAGTCCCCAGTTTACTCGAATGACCATCTACAAGCGTCCACAGCGGCTTCTAGACTTCTAGCATCCAATCACTTACCGAGCCTGCATGGTCGTCGGTATGGGACTGGCGCCTCCTCTTGAAAGAGCCTAGGGTGGGATTCTCTGAGTGTTGGACCCCTTGATGAAGAACGCTCTGATGGCGTCATGTTCTGAAGTCACCAAAAAGGAAGGTAAAATTGCAGATTAGCAAGATTGCACGATAATGATTCCTATAGAGGAAATATGCTTGTATTTCTCCCTCAAGGGATCGGAGTTAACCACCACCCAAGGGGATGGAGGACACCAGTTGTATCAACACCGAAATGAGAACCACCTTACTAGTTTTGCTTAAGAAGCACTAACATATAAGCCTAGGGCTTCCAATGGTAGCAACCTCTGGTTAACCATTTTGCGCAAAGTAAGGACAGAAGTGCAAGCGGGTTGCTACATGTGTATGGTCTATCCAGAATGGGGTTAGGCCTAAACTGGTTTGGATCTTAAGGCGTTACAGTAGCCGCTCGCGAGCTGTGTTCTGAGCGTTAAGTTTTTTTTTCTGATTAGAGACGATGATGTTCTCGCCTCCTTGACGACTAGCCGCTCGCAAGCTTCATCTCAAGCACTAAATTTCTTCTGATAGGAGATGACGACGTTCTCGTCTCCCCGACAGACTAGCCACTGGCAAGCTTCGTCCCGAGTGCCAATTTTTTCAATGGGAGACAGGAGTAATATAGTACCCTTAGTAAGAAGCAGTGGATGAGTTTTGTTTTAACATTAGGTAAGCAACACCAGCACAAGCCTAGTAAACGATACAAGTAACTGTAGCCCCTTAGCACCTTTGCTGAAGAACGTTGGGTGATCGCTAGATGAAGTAAAGGCATCTCGACTCCGTGCCACATCGGTCAGTGCTTGAGCCAACATTATTCCTTATGTGAAAATGAGTCTTGATATAGGGCACAAAAAAGGAGTCCTTAGCATCAAGTTTTTTCTAATTGCGTTGCACGCCATCTTTCGGGCTCAACGTCCGCCACGTGCCACCATTCCAACTCAAATTGACTCCACCACTGCCTCTGCTTTAAACCTGCCATGCATCTGGTGTAAGTCTGGGCTAGGCACAGTAGACCTAGCCGTGGTGTCATCACCTTCCCTATACTCTAGGACGCCGCCCCCAGACCAAGTCCGCGCTGTGCCAAAGATAAGGTCTGTGTCACTCCCGAGAAGGTGGTTCACTACGTCCACTGCCACGGCCCTTCCAGCGCGTCGACGAAGATTTTTGGCGGCCATGCCTAGGTGAGTCGACCTTGGCACAACCATGCATATCTTCACCTCTCGAATGCCATGGGTCAAGAACTCACTTGACGAGGAACTTCTTTGGGCTAAGTCCGAGCTTTACGTCTATACATAACTTCAACATCTAGGTGATCGACGCTTGACTCCATAGTTGTTCGCGACCCCACATCCTTTTTTGACCTTAAATTGGCCGAGGGAGCAATGGCCCTTCGATGAACACCAAAGGAACCAAACTTGGCGGAGCGGACACGACCTATCGTCTGTAATTCACATGAGGGCTAAGATATTTTAATGTGTTATAAGAATGCATGGTAGGCTACCAGTGGAATCATTGACACAAGGCCACTCATTGACCCTTTTTGCAAGTCGTGCGCCGACCCAGACAAGCAATTGACGACCATCAGATCGGCGAGGGGCTACTATTGAGGGAGGATCCCTGCGCTACCTCGGGCCCACGATAACTTTTGGCGTGGCATCACACGTCGGAGAATTCATCTCGAATGAGGTCCACGGGCCAGCACCGGACGAGGTCCGAGGTCCAACCCCAGATGTAGTCCGAAGTCCACCCCGGACAAGGTCCGGGCCCAAACAATGTTTGAGAGCTAACCCAAGATGAAGTCCAGAAGCCAACCTCAGGCAAGGTCCGAAAGCAACCCCAAGCGAGGTCCACGGGCCGACCCCGGAGTCCCTCGGATGCGGTGGGACCCACGTGTCATGAAGGATGAAACTACCCTTAGAAGTGAGTTAGGCCTTGAGGGCAGACCTGTAACTTCACTCGCCTGCTCCTCCTACTCTATAAATAGAACGCCTTGTAAGTAGGAAAGGAGGCCATTTTGTAACCCTAGACACCCATATGCAATACACTTGTCCATCCATTCATGTGTGAATCTTGTTGTGTCCTCTTGTATCTTTGTTGGTCTTCAAATTCAACTGGGGTGCATATAACTATATTGTTCGATCTCACAATCAACAATCATGCTAGCTACCATTAGAATGACATTAGGATGTTGCCAAAACCTCCATAATAATTGCATAGCGATCCAAATCGAAATACATCCAACGGTGAATAAAACACTAAATTCAGTTCAACTAACATTAATTTTTTCAAAGTTTTCTCAATCAAATATAGCTCAAATTAACTCAATAGCAATGTTGAAAACCTGTAACTTCACCTTAGATTCCTCATCCGCGGATCATGCTACAGTAACCTTGTAGTAGGCAACGAATCGTTAAAGAATCACTAATGATTAATCCCACATAAATGTTGCCAATAATAAGTACAATGGCCTGAATTGCAATGAACTCAACCTCAAATAAAGGCTTCTTCCTATAAGATGGCGATTGACTGAAGTAGAAGATTATCGACATAAATGATGTAGTATGATATCAGGGCATAGTGCAATACGACGCCAGGGCATGGCGCTGAACAACGCGGGCAATGACGCTGGAGAGAATCTCTTGGTATACTTTTTTCGGTGCATGTAACAAGTTTCGCCAAAAACCAAAGACCCATGCTGCTGCTGATGCTTTCGTGCCATTTTTTATTCTCTTCGCTCCTCCCGATTAACGCGCTATTTGCTTCTTCTCTCCCCTAACGCAAGAAATGAGACGCTCGAGGCTGGCGCTGCTCCGGCTCTGAAACGGACACAGTTTGGAACCGCCTTCAACCCTGTTTTTTCGGCTTCTAAAAACAGTTTTTGACTTTTATTACAGTATATACATTTCAAACGAAGTATTTTCTCAAGTTGGGATCTACAAATTAATTATAGTACACATTAAAAACCCAACATCTGTATCAAACCAAAATCGCAAGCGAGTATCTCTCTTTGTAATCTCTGTCGCAAACAGCTAAAATTCAAAATTTTCAACTAAAAACTATAAGCCGCAGCTAAAAAGAACAGACCCTTCGACTCGGGAACAAAGAAACGGAACGCGTGGCGCCTCGAATTCTCCTGTGCTCTGATGCTGTGCGGGTTGCCGACACCGGGACCGGGAGTCGGTTCCTGCTTGGATTTTAAATCTGAAGTTTTGAAAAACCCTTTGATTTGCACAATGCAAGACCAAATTAAACTAAAAGAAATCTGCATAAAGCAGGCAGATATTCAAAAACTGGAAAAGCAAGTCCAAGTACAGATTTTGGTACATCCAAAATTCCAAACCTCTTCCAATAGTTGATCCTTCTCTTCCTGCTCCTCCGCAGTCAATGGCTCCAATTGATCTAAATGTCAAGCAAGAAAGTCATCAGCATAATCAGCTACTTTCTGCAGTACAACTGAGAAATTCAGGAGTTGGTAATGCCGTCGTCATTACCATCACCAATCGTATCTTTTTCAGATTTGCTTGCTGATTAAAATTTTTAAAGGTAAGCGTTAGGAACGTAGGATAAAGAAACAGGAAAGCAATTCCAATCAAATATAGTGGCATAT
Source organism: Dendrocalamus sinicus (assembly GCA_036346575.1). Lineage (NCBI taxonomy): Eukaryota > Viridiplantae > Streptophyta > Magnoliopsida > Poales > Poaceae > Dendrocalamus > Dendrocalamus sinicus. Next base: position 2,813,001 of record CM070653.1, on the reverse strand, counting down.
GCATTTAATTTTTTTTTGAGCACTGCAAAAACTAAGGCCCCAGAAATTCTACATGACCATGGGAATGCTGTATTGAAGATATCCATCATATGGTATCTCTCATGTTTCTGACATATGTAAAAAGAAAAAGAAATTATGAGACAGAAGTGGTTACTCATTGCGCAAAAAGACCAGTGGCCCAGTATAGGTGAAATTAAAATACAGTTCTAGTTGAGAAATTACCACAAGGTATTTGACTTCCTTTTCATACAATTCATTGAGCCTATGAGTGTTGAAGAACCGTGTTTAAATCTGTTAGTTTGGTGCAAAGTTTATTTACTAATGCTGTAGATGCTAACTCATTATCTCAAAAGAATTCTAATTATGTTAAATTTTATTGCACTTACTGTAGAAGAGATGGACACTTACATGAATTTGCTTTAGGCGTGTTAAGAAGGAGAAAAAAAGGGGAAAGATTGAATGCTTTAAGACAAAAACGTGTAACCTCTTTTGTTGTTCCTACAACTAATGTGAAAGCTAGGTTTTTAGAGTACTTTTATGATAATTTTCAATTTGCTTCACATGTTGGTTTGGGATATAATTTAAATAATTCATATTTAGCATTGCTTGCCTTTCGAGGGGAAGTCATACAGGCTTCTTTTTGGTGTTCTAATCACTCACGCGCATGTGATTCTAGTTCTAGTTTTGATGTTGTTCCTCCACGTCATATGTCTCAGTACTGAATTTCTAGATCATATTTCACTAATCCCAATACTATGACACCGATGTTTCCTGTAATATAGGTACAGCTGATGATGAAGGGGAACATATGGCCAGTGGATTCAAGTTGTTCCAGGCATATGACCGATGATTCAAGATAATCGCTTTTGGGGATACTTCAACAGGTACTGTAATGGTTAAAGGTACAATGCGCATTATGATAAATTCATTCTCAAAGATGTTGCTTTGGTAAGTAAATTGAAGTATAATTTGCTTTCAGTTTTACAGTTGATAGACGATAACCTTAGGTGAGCTTTAAGAAATATGCTTGTAGAATTTTAAATGCTTCTAGGGATCTTATTTTCAATATATCTCAATTGAAAAAGGTCTTTAGAGCTGATTTTAATCATTCCTTTTCACCTGATGTTAGGTGTTTGATAGCTTCTGAATCTAGGGATCAGATTACAGGCTACTACAAAGCAATTAGACGGGGAAAAACTTCACTGCCACCTAGAACTGGAACAAGCTTCTAAGTATCAAATAAATCCACAGGATATACTAAATTTGGACATGACCAAAGCAAAAAATGGAAATCAGGTGGGAATTGTACCACGGCTCCTCGTGGATTCGCCTATCGAGGGTCGAATCGAGCAAGAAGACAGCACCAATGAACACCACATGCATCATAACCTCCATAGCCCTCAAGCCCAAGGACGACATCCTCGTTGCGTAAGAGATTGTGAGAGCTCCCAAACACCGTATCGAAAAACCCCCACTGAACCCAGGACCAAATCGAGCTGAAGCGAATCGAACAGAGAGCGTACTTCAATCGAAGAGACAGACGCCAGGCTCGGTGGCGGAGGAGGATGCCATTTCCTCCATCGCCGTCGTTGCATCCGATGGCGACAGGAGGCTGGTTCTGGAGGAGGGGGCGACGGAGCTTGGACGGCCACCCAACCTCGCCTGAAGGGAGGGTCCACGCCTGCTTATACATGATATCAACATAATTTAATACATATATAATAGTTCATTTAAAGGTTACCACATATTATCCCATAACTAGGTAGTTATAAATGTAGTTTTCAGGTATGCTATGAAACATGCAGAGGGATGTGTCTAGTCGATATAGAATTTGCCTCTCCTACATAACGAGAGAGATATCCTAGGCCTCTCGATGTGGTTGGATAAATAAAGTGTATGACCATGCTACGAATAGTCGAATAGTTAACCATATAAAGTTATCCATCATTAAATCGAGAAGAGATTGGACAGTCCATAAAAAGCACGTTTCTCACATGAAATTCGATCGGATATCATAAGGCCAAAGGATAATAGGCAAATAGGTTGTTTGATCCAACAAGATACGAACTGGTAGTATCGGTATATTGACTAGTCATGACCTAGTTAGACATATCACAAACTGATCTGCAAACTGGTCATATGGTAGTAATAAGGAGTTATGAACTGATCCTGAGTGAATAGGACTTGGTTGTAGATCATATTATATAATATCTGTCCATATTGATCTTTGTGTATATTTAGAGGTCGATATGTTCTACTAGAGACCACTACCGACTAGCGATTGGAAAGATGTTTCCGAGTTACAACTAAGTATACATGAAACTATAAGGTCACACAGTTAACGTGTTGAAACAGTTAAGATCCAGTTGGAGGCTCTACAAGTGGGATATGATCTCTACAAGTTGAAACATAAAGATCTGATTAGAGGATCTACATAAAGGGGTGCCTTAGGCTATGAGTAAGGTGGCAAGACAGAGGGATAACACACCCACCGAAACTCTAACCGTCTCCTTCCAAAAGCTTTGTTGTGCGCTTTGGCGCTAGCACACCGGTGCACGACGTTTCATCCCTGAATATGTGAACTTCAATAGAGGTGTTACTCCAACTATGACGTATGACGTTGATCGAGATGATCCGAGGAAAAGACACAATCAGCTCATGAAGATTGACTATCGCTTGAGCGTCTAGTGGTAATGATATATGATCTCTTACTTACAATGGTATTCTGGTTTACATGACAGAAATTTTAATTTACGCTAGTGTAGCCTACCTTGTATCCCAACACCTCTTAACTGAACTACAGATTTTAGTTACTCTGTTTTTGCATCTGTGATATCTCGCGGATAGTTTGAGCAGCCAGTTTGAGGATTCAACAATGTAATACTGTCACACCACATTGATTATGCCATGAATTCATTCTCAACCTCCACAATTTCAAGCACGTCATGAATTCATCCTCAACCTCAACAATTTTCAGGCACATTTGAACGTACGCCCTCATTTGTGTATGTTCCTTGCGGTGTGGGTTCAAAAAAGATACACTTTTCTTTCTCTCCCTCAAAAGAGAAGGAAAAATCTCATCGAATTATCGAATGATCATTTACCATACAAGTGTTCCTTTTGAGCAATGGGTTAGTCCTAGCATCCTCCTACTCATCTTTTTGTTTGGTTTGAGGAATGATACGTAGTTTGGCCATTAACACCTCATTCCTCGTGACCACGCTTATACATATAAAATATGAATGAGATCATAAACCAAGGAAATCATGGGATGATCAAAAGATGTATTAATCCATTCCTCAAATCAACATGCCGTAGAACATAGCCAAAGAAGAGTGAACCATTTTACGTTGCCACATTCGCTACTATAAACAACATAATATATTGTTATTCACAAATCTCATCCAAAAGATTACCACACCAGTAAGTAAACATTCCTCATTTGAGGAATCGGTTAGTCCTAGCATCAACCCATTCCTCATTTTATATTTGATTCGAGGAATGGAATGTGCCATGAGCTTGTAAGCAAACATGAATGAGATCATCCAAAAAAATTCGAAGGACGACCTCATGAAAGATTAATCCATTCATCAAACCAAACATGCCATAAGAAAGCATGGAGCTCATCCAGCCAATCGTGGATTCAAACATTTTGGAGCTTTTCTAGCCAAACGTGGATTGAAACATTTTACTTTGCCACTCTCGCAACCACATGCACAACATTAGGTATTCTGTTGGTTACAAATCTCATCCAGAAGATTACCACATCGGCATGTAACCACAAAGGCATGCAGGAGAAAGTTCAGCCAAAAAAAGGAAGTAGCTAACATCCTAAGTAAAGCCTCAATCATAGATACAAAAATAATGGAGCAAGCTGGACAGCAAAAGGAGAGTCCTGCAGCAGCTCGTGACGTCAGTCTCGTAGCTTGAGACAACTTCTTGTCTTGAAATACCTCATGAAGTCTTTCACATTCAATCAACCTAAAATCCCACATGTCCGTTAGTTTTTTTATTAATTCCATAAAACCACTGAGTTTTTGAAATAAATAACTTGCAACCATCCAAATTCCATCATCAATATACAGTACATGCATGCAGCTAAGGTGACTTTGCCTCAATTCACCTAAGCGTGCACCCCAAGTGCCTTCACTGCACTGGGTATGATATAGGACCTGTCAAGCCACCTAGGCCATTGGTCATTTTTGTATCATGGTAGTGGGATGTTCCTCAGATTGAATGGTTGGTGTAGTCATTCTTTCGGCTTTGACCAGAGGGTTTTGAGCATGGAAAGCTAAATCAATATGTATGGGTTGATAATAAATCTAACAAGCATGTTAGACTGGAACTGCATCAAGCAACACCACATAACCTAAGAGTGCTCCTCAAGTTCCTTTGAGGCTTTGACTACACTTGTATAAGGAACCGTCAAGCCACCTAGGATGAGAGTGACCAGCCAACAGAGATTTTTGGAACATGTCAGTGGAAGGTTCCTCAGATTGAATTGTCTGTGTAGTCATTCTTTCAACTATAACGTGTGTGTTGAGCATGTGAGAGCTAAATCAATGTACGGGTTAACAATAAAACTAACTACCATGTTAAATTGGATCAAGTAAACACCAGAGAGCAATATCAAGTATTATGTTATACTGCCTACAATGCAGCTAAAAGAGGTTGTTGAAAAGAAAAACTGAGATAACAAATAGCAAAAAACTGTCAGAAAGCTAGTGCTACAGCAGTTCAGGTAAGTTTTTACCCGCTCAGAAGCATCAGAAAATCCTACAGGCAAGGTAATATTTGCCCTAACACACCCGAGGAGATCATGAGCTTCAAGCTGCGAGGAACAAAGGAACATATTTGTTAATAATTTTGTTATTTTCAATCATAAATTCTAAATTCAAGTTTTTTATATTGTATATAACTTAAAACATACCTTGAAATTTACCATGTAGCTTGAACCAGTGCTAGTCCTCTCCAGGAATCCCCAACCAAGAGAGAGAAGAAAATCTTCCAACTACTCATAAAGTTTCACCATGTAAGCCATAATTATATCTAGATTAAACTGATCTATAAAGATTAAAGATATTTGTCACCTGAGGTAGAGTGGAAACACACTGCCCATCGAATGAAACAATCACATCTCCACGTCTAAAGCCAAGCCTCTCAGCAGTAGAATCAACGAATACCTAGAGAGATTAGAAGAGTTATAATATTACCAAAAAATATATATAGACTGAATAGAGTTATACCTGATGTACAATGAAACCGTCATTGATTTTATAATTGAGAAAGATCTCCTCCTGGAGTGAGATGTCCAGCAGAGCCACTGTCTTGAAGCTCATACCAAGCATGGGGCGAGCAATACTACTGCAATAAGTTGGATTTAACCAATCAGCTCTAAAAATTGAACTACAAACATTTTGGTGATAGGCCAAAGATACATTAAGAATATATTAGGTTAGTCCTCAAATTCTAGTAGTATCTAAAGTGATACTGCTCATATAAATTTAAGTACACATTCTGATTCTAGTACGGTGGGTCGCAAAGTTCTCCATGATAATATTTTGTTAGATTTGACTTCGAAGAGAATTGATTCCTAAGAAAAATTCAGTAAATCCTAGGTATCTACACGCTTGTTGCACTGAACCCAAGGTTTACCAAAAGTTTGCACTTGGTTACTTAGTAATAGGTTTATGCACATAACAGTGCAACTTATCCAAGTACAAGCATATACTACTATACTTGATGGTTCTGACAGGTGGGGCCCGGCTTATCCAAGCTAGCAAAGTCAAACGAGGGATGGTAGCAAAGCTGCAAGTTAGTTCTACTCAGGTTTTTTCGGCCGAAAACTAGCCGGTAACCGGTTTTACCGATGACCCCCAGTAGAAATCCAAACCAGTTTCGAAAAATCCGTTTTACATGAATTTTGTCAAATTTAAAAGAATTTTTTGCCAAATTTTTTTTAATGATTTTCGGCTGATATTGTCAACCGATTTGCAGCCGGTTATCGCCGTTAATCGGCCGGTATGAATTTAAATTTCAAATTTAGTTTGATTTTTTGGGACCAAATTTCTCCCAATAAACCAAAAACCAGGTAAACCAGACTTCCCAACCCCCTCCGGTTAAAAATAAAAACTGGTAAAAAAACCCATGGTTCTACTATCAACCTAGCAGCGTTGTTGTCACCCCACGTTCACACCTTCGATAATTTGCAGGCTCCACCTTTCAGATTCATTAAATATAACGGCATATGTTTCAAAATGAAGTTGCTCAGTTCAATGAGTAAACTAGTGTTAAGTGCAAACTTGTGTAAACATGGAATACAATGTGAAAACAGTGCAGATACGTGATGTTTGGTGTAATTACTCTTAGTTCTTAAATACAACAAAGCCGGACAACTCAGAAAGTATATAAAATGTCGAAACCAATTTAACTTAGATGTTAGACATTAATGCAATAATGAGAAAGGTTAATAAACCTGAACTTAATCGATGTTTTAATGCATGTGAGGATCAAAGAGATGGTAACAATGAAAAAGGTTAACAAACCCGAACATAGTCCACATATCAATACATGTCAAGATTGTTGAGATGGCAAGAATAGCCGAATGTGAGCAAACATGAAATGCCATCCCGGTGACATTGCCTTCATGATCAATCACAGGCCCTCCTGTACCACCCTGCATCAATGAGATACCACTGAGTTAAATGAGTAATGAAGCAAGAATATACATAAATAGAAAATAATAATATAATTATTACCTCGGGGACTTCACAGCTGAGAAACATGTAGTAGTCACGCCCTAAATAATCTGATTCTTCTGACCACAAGATTGTCCCATGCCTAGCCACCAAGGATGACTCTTCGTCCCTAGCCAATACAAATACCTCCTGACCATAGTTTGGATTAGATCCAAAAGAAGGGAGCTGTAATGGTGAGTCTGTCAAGATCTCCAATAAAGCAATATCGTAGTGATCATTGAAGAACAAAAGCCGTCCCTCTGAGATGATCTTGTCCGGCAAGCAAACGGAGAGCTGAAAAGATGAGGAACCATTGATTTCGTGAATTTCGGCAAAGTTTGGTTTTCTTGGCCCACCCTGAGGAAACATTCATATCTACCATGTAGCATGATACGTGTGGTTAAGCCAAGCTGACGCAAACATGTGGAGTTCATCTTAGGCACAAGAGAAAGAACTAATACTTGCCGGCTGCAAGTGCTAAAGAGCAAAGGAAAGGCCATCAATTTCTTAGAGTGCCAAAATTTGATTTGACTACTAGTAGATATTTGGCGAGAGGTATGAATTGCTGTTGAAAATGCACGGGCCGGAATGTGATAACAAACAATAAATAGATGAACTAGAGGTACATATCTGCAGCAAAGTTTGTACCATTGTGCAATAAGAAGATTATGCAGTCCAGTTAGCATTTAGCAACAACTAGTCCTTAGCACTAATGGCAGAACTCAAGAAGAGTATGCTCACGGCAATTGCTACCGTTACCTCAAGAAAAGCATATGCAGACTTGATCAACTATAGTCACGGAATTCAACAATCAACAGAGACTTACGGCTTTCCATAATGAGTAAAGCATGGATTGTTTGTACCTTAGGTTGGGGATCAAGTAATCTGCCTTTGGCGCATACGGTTTCAGAACAAGTCAGGATCCTAGCGCACTTCTTGGCCTCCTCCCAACCGACGATGATGCCGGTGTACCCGGTAATCTCCGTCCCATCTGCAAACACGCGCAAATGTAATCAGCACCTAGGAGGAATAATTAAATGGAAGAATCTTGCTACAAGTTAAACTATCAGCCGATTTTACCAGGCGCGGTGGAGGAAACGGTGACGACGGAGAGTGCCGCCTGGAGAACCACCTTCTTGTGTTTTGTGCTGGCCACGGCATCGGCAGTGTAGGGGTCGTTGGGCTTCCTCAGAGTTGGAAGATTGTGACGCGGATCTAAAGAAAGGGAATGCAGCAAAATTAGTCCGATGATTGATCCGAGTTTCTTTCATCAGTGGAGGAGGAGGAAGAGATGTGGGCAAGGTAAGGTAACCTCACCTGGGATCTTGGCGAGTCTCCTGCACTCCAGATCCCACTTCTTCCTATCTTTCATCTTGCCAGACTTGGGATACGGCGGCCAGCGAGGAGGGAGCGGCCGAGCGGCGAAGGCGAGGGCGCTAGAATCATCTGCTGCTGCTGCAGCCGCCGTGTTCTCCCCCTCCTTGCTCCCGCCCATCAACTCCACCGAATCCACCCCCCGTATCTTCCTCTCTTTCGCAACCGGCTCCTGCTCTTTAGGGCTGTCGCTGCCCAGCCGCTTGTACCTTGTGAACCGGGGCTCCGGCCCTTCAGGGTCTGCGCTAGCCTCTCCCGCAGACCCCGGTTCCCTAGGGCCAGTCATCTCCTTCAGCCCCGGCCAGGGCATCCTCGCTCCGGACCGAGTCAATCTTCCACTGTCGGCCTCTCCTGTCCCCGCCGGATTCCTCGTTCCCGTTGATTTGGGATCGTCGTGGCCTTCACCCCGCACCTCTCCACTCGCCGCCGCCGCCGCCAGCCTCCCCTTTGAGTTGCGCTCCATCCTCACCGCTGGAGTCTGTTAGCAAGCCCTTCGGATCACAGCGACAAACGACGAACAAACGAGCTCAGCGCTTCTACCGCTATTGCCGAACAAGGAGCAGTTCGCACGGCAAGAAAAAACTGAATCCCGCTGCACTTCTTTAACAGAGAACAAAGCAATGTTTGGTGGTGCAAATCACACCTTTTCCTCCAGGTTTTTACTTCCTTTATATCACAATTACAAAGGCCTACTTCTACTCTTACACGGGAACAAAAACTGAAACGGAAAGCAACTCTGAAACCGAAACTAAAACTGTACCGCTGCTTCTTTGGCGGTTAAACCGTCTCTGAAACCAGTTTACTCCAAACAGAGTCGACGGGCGATGGAGGGGATATATAGGTAGGCCGCGTCTAGGGCCCTGTTTGGCACAGCTCTACCACCAGCTCCTTGAAGCTGTTTGGAGCTGTTTTGTGCCAAACAGGGTAAAGCAAAATAGCTCCACTCAAGGAGCTCCTTAAAATCTGCTGAGACAAAAGTAGCTCCACCCAAAGAGCTGAAAAAAGTAGCTTCACTTGGCTCCACTTATGAAGTCAAAAAAAAAACAGCTCCACTTGTGAAGAGGAGCCCTGCCAAACAGGGTCTAGGTCGCAAGTGTTTCTTCAAGGGACTTTGTGCTGCCTGCGTGTCGCGTCTGGGTTGGGTACTTGGGTTACGTGGTGCTTCTTGCTTGCGTCAGCGGAGTCCTCCCATGAAGATATGTGGGGTAGGCACGTGAGCCACGTCTCAGCTTTGGGCCGCAGCTTTGCTCTGCTGAGTTTTGCTTCTGCTGAGCTTTAGTTAGGGCTGAGACTTGGCAATATCTCAGTTTTGGTTGTTTGGTATTTAGTTAGATGGACTGAAGAAATCTCAAAAGAGTTGGGAGAGGAGCCATGATCTTGATTTCTGCGCATGTTGGATTTTAAATATACTGCTTTCTTATTAAGAAAAAACTGGATGAGAACGATAATACACAATGCAATTTTTTTTCTGTGAGATCGAGATACCAGATTAAGCATCCTTATGTTTTTTGTTTCTTACTGATAAAATGCTTAGAATCTTGCTGGGGATACGGTGTTCATTTTAATTCGGTCTGCTGCCACTTGGTGGAAAACTTCAATGTCTGATTCTCTGAAAACATACATAGACGGGCTAGCTCGCAACCGTACTTGACTGTGGTCGGACCTGTTCCAGTGTTGTAGTGCAGGGATGGTAATTTCGTTGGCTGAAGCTGACTGGTAATACACTGTCGATTATACACACAAATTAAAAGCGTCCCTGTTGGCAAGGGCATCAGATCACCCTCGCCTTCTCCTTCCCTGCAACAAATTAGCGAGCAGTGAGTTCCCAGTTTACTCGAATGACCATCTGCAAGCGTCCACTGCGGCTTCTAGACTTCTAGCAAAGATGGAAGAACAAGGTAGCCTCCAATCACTTAACGAGCCTGCATGGTCGTCGGTGGGATTCTCGAGTGTTGGACCCCTTGATGAAGAACGCTCTGATGGCGTCATGTTCTGAAGTCACCAAAAAGGAAGGTAAAATTGCCGATTGGACCACTGATCACCGAACGCAGTCGAAGCCTACCGATCGCTAACCGTGGTCGATCGAAACTTTCACAAACACATTCAATGCAACCTAAAAGTCAATTATTCATCATTATTGTATTCATGATCTTGCAATTGTAGTGGGCACATATTTGACAAGTTCTTAAGGAATGTCTTCGAAGCTGAGGAGCTAACACTGTTTTTCTCCACCGGATGAAACTGGGATTTACAAGAACCTACTTCAAGAAACTGCTCATCGAGCTGGCTTAAAACTGCCAGCGTACACTACTATTCGGTCTGGGCCAGGTCATACACCAGTGTTCACATGCACAGTGGAATTGGCAGGAATGACCTTTACTGGCAATCTTGGCAAGACCAAGAAGCAAGCTCAAAAAAATGCTGCTATGGCTGCCTGGTTTGAATTGAAGCAATGTGAGTAGTTTCTCGCTTTTTTACCACCTTCAGTTTCCTACTGCATGATTCATTGCATGTATTGTTCAAACCTTTAGTCCAGATGGTAGGTTTTGTCCCCCCCCCCCCCCTCTCCTTTTGTCTCTCGCTCTCTCATTTTGGACTGCATCAAGTCACCTGACTTGTACAACAATGGACATAATTGCTAATTGCTTTCTTGGAAGAATCACAGGAAAAAGCATCATATCTGCTAGTTGATGCATCTGGCCTTATTAACCCATCCAGATTGCATTGTGACATTTCCTATTAATTGTACTGCGTCGATTTCACTTAACTTGTTCACCGACCATTCAGATTTATTGTGCCTAACAGTGCCCCGAGTAGGTGAGCCATCGTCCTCATCTTGTCCACCCGATCATGATGACGAGGAGCAGGAACAGGTCATAGTTGCTCGTACTCTTGCAAGTTTGAAGGAGACAAATGGAGGCAAGACACCACATCAAAAGGAAAGAAAGCAAAGCAATAACCGTCAGCCATCTTGGAGATCTTCTTACCTAAATCAAATGCATCATTTTATCAGTCGTCTTTACAAAATCAGACTTACCCAAATGTTTCACAAGAGCAAGCAATGTACCATATGTGGCACCGGTGCAAGCTGCACAGCAAAAACCTCATTTTTCGATGGTACCAACCATGGGCAATACAAGGTTTCCACCACCACCACCAACTATGCTCTCCATGTACCCTCCATCTAGAGGGCAATTCACTACATGTCAGAGAAACCGAGCTCCTCTCGGTGCCAAAACCTCCTGCAATCAGCAGCCGATCGATGTTGTCGATACGAGCTACAGTATCTGAAGAAATTCAGATAACGCCGAACTGATCTTCTGCTGATAACCTGCACGGGACAGTGGAGAATCAAAGCAATAAAAACACAGGATGATTTTGTGCAGCAAGCGCTACCTTTTCCAGACTCTATTGCATCTGTATTAGAAAATTTGCATCCGTATAAGAATGTTCTACATAAAACTATACCACCAGTCAAAAAGAAAAAAGAGAAAGAAAACATAGTTAAATTGAAGAGTCAAAACTAGGGGTAACATGGTCTATTTCCCTTAAATCCTTCTTTTTATGAATCTGGAGCTAACCTACCAGCCAAACGCTTTTCAGAGACAGCTCCAGATTCTCAGAGAATTCAGAGCAAAAGCTGAAAAATGAGAATCTGAAACTCTACCAAACAGACCCTAAATAGCAAATACAAAGCACTTGGCCAGTAAGCCACGACGTCCACGTCGCGCTCCACGTTCTGCCATGAGTGGCGCCAACCCACCACTCCAGATCGTGCCGCACGACTCGCTGGTTCCCGTGTGAACTTCTGCACACGTCGAACACGTACAGCTGAAACACAAAGACAAAACAGAAAGCATAAAAACGCTAAGTGTATTCAAGAGCTATGAACACGCCTGAATTAACCAACACCACACCCACCAGCCAAGATGCTTTAGGTCTTCTTCCATGTTTTCCTGAAGCTGCTGCTGTCCTTCCACGGTACTTCTCGCCTTACCTTGCCTCCTATGTACGAAGAAGTCCGTTGCCAGTTACTGTTCACAAAATTCATGAGAGAAGGCAAGGGACAAGGGTGTGTCTTCAAACAGTTGAGCTTCACGATCTGCGGTCTTCTCCGAGCAGCGCTCCTCCATTCCTCTAGTACATCGAAAATGGTGGTCCGTAAGGTTCAAGAACCGCCTAAAGAGGAGTGTATCGAGACTAGTGCTGCCTCGAGGAAGAGAATAAAGTTCCTCTCGACTTCCTCGAGCTCCACCACACATTCACCATCACAAAGATTGGAATCAAAACAAGATAAAGAAATTATGGGCAGTCAACGGTGGAGTCAAAGAAGCCCACGAACAACCGCCAAGGACATCGTCGTCCCCAGTTAGTCCTCTCATATACACTGCACTGCCCAATGACAAAGATTATTCTTGTTCCGATCAAGCATGGCGAGCCTATCATCGAATTCGAAATAATCTTCCTCAAGTTAGTGTGCCTACATCACCGAGTTCTTGTCTCCCGCTTGCAAGCTCCACCAAGATTTGGAACCGCAACTCCTATAAATTCACCAGTTCGTTATACCGGCCTCCTTGGTTGGTCGCCTGTTACAATCGGGACTGCTTTTCTCTGTGTGCTCAGCTAGGCCAAATGTGGTGAAATCTCTGCTGGAGCAGCTCAAGCACGACCCATTGTTAAGATCCTCAATGCCTCATCTAGGAAAGAACCTGAAGCTCACAGGAATACCGGACAAGAAGATTCGAGCAGCGCTGCAGCAGTGAGTTCTGTGATGAATAAGTCTCTGTACTGTGGTCTTTGTGGGGCTGTGATAGTTTTTATTTTTGATCGCTTTTAGGACAGATTCGCTTAGGACAGCATTCGCTTTAGGACAAAGATCGCTTAGGACAGCATCGCTTTAGGACAGCATTCGCTTTTAGGACAAGATCGCTTTAGGACAGCATATTGACCGCTTTAGGACAGCATCTAGGATAGCATCTTAGCATATGCTTGGCTGGTTCTCACCTATAAATTTTATCCCCAACCCCTCAGGTTGGCATGGCATTGTGTGAGAAATAAACAAGAAAACTTGCCCCATCTCCTAGTGTCATCCTCTCCATGAGAGTAAGGATCTTGCTATCACCAAGAGCAAGAGTCCAGCGACTAACAAGTGGTATCAGAGCCTTAGTATCCTGTAGCCTTAGCATCTCCTGCTCATCTCCTTCTCCGCCTCGCAGCAGACCCGATGAGCAGCAGCAGCTCCGGCTGTCCCCGCTCACTCCTCTCCGGAGACGGGCAGCAGCTCGTCAGAAGCAGCCCTCTCTCCACGCAACAGCCCCCCAGTAGCGCGCCATGTCCGCAGGGCAGTCTCAGCGCTCGGTCGCCTCGAGCATGCGGCGTCAGCAGACGGCCGAGCTCGTCGCGGCAGAGCAGCCGCGAGCAGCAGCGGCAGCGACGCGCGGCGGAAAAGGCGTCAAAGGCGGCGGCGGAGCCGGCAGCAGCCAGGCGGAGGTGGAAGCGGCGGGCGGATGCGGCAGCGGCAGCAGCAGAGGTCAAGGCTCTGCGGCAGCAACAAAGCAGCCCGGCTCTGTGATGACGGCGCGACGCGACCTCGGTGCTGGAGAGGAGGCGGCGCAAGGGCGAACGGCGCAATGGGCAACCGCGCACGCCACGCAGCGCGGTGGCAGCTGCCGACAGCGCGGACGCGCGGCGGCGCTCGAAGAGGCGACACGGCGGTGGCGCTCCGGAGGAGGCATGCACGGCGGCGGCAGACGGGTCGACGAGAGCGCGCCTCACAGCAACGCGCTCTCTCCCGGTTCGGCACCGTGGTCACCACGAGTACGGTGTCGTCGCCGTGGACGTCGGCCCGGCGGCGGGTGGCCTACCCTCACCAAGACCAACTACGTCGAGTGGGTCGCGGTGATGAGGTGAAGCTCAGTGCGGCATATGTGGGATGCATCCGTGACGGCGACGCCGACTACGACCAGATCGACGGCGCTGGATGCTCTCATCGCCGCAGCCCCGCCCAAGATGCGCTTCGCTACCAACAAGCGGATCGCCAAAGAGGCTTGGGACGCCATCGCTGCAAAGACGCATCGGCGGCGACCGCGCGCGCAAGTCTACACCGCAGCACTACGCACGCGAGTGGGAGTGCACGCCTTCAAGCCGTGAGGACGTTGATGACTTTGCTCTCCGTCTCAACACTCGTTGCACAAGTTGGTGCAGTTCGCGACGACACCTACGGCGAAGAGAGAGCGTGGAGAAGCTCTTCCGCTGCGCCCCGAGAAGTACAAGCGGATGGCTCGCTCGATCGGGTCTGCTGGACCTCTCCACGATGACCATCGAGGAGGCGCGGTCGCCTCAAGGTCGCCGACATCGATGAGCCCGGCGCCCCTCGGGACCCGTCACCATTGGCGGAAGCTCCTCCTCACTCGGGAGCGGTGGGATGCCGCCAAGGTGACAAGAAGAAGGGGAGCCTTCTTCCACGACAGCGCCGCAAGAGTGGTAGCGCGGCAAGCGCGCAAAGCGCGCCAGGCGGCGATCTTTGGCAAGCAAAGCCGACACGAGACGACTCTTACCACAATCGCGGCAAGCTTGGTCATTGGGCCAAGGAGTGTCGGCGACCACGACGCGGCCAGCCCACGCCGCGCAAGCGAGGAGGAGGAGCGGCCGGTCTGTTCATTGCTCATGCGAGCATCGAACCACCGCCCGCCGCACCGCCGCAGATGGCTCTCCTCCACCTTGACGAGCCAAAAGCACACGCCTCCTCGGTGGCGATTCCGCAATGACAAGACCGACGGTGGTGCCTCGACACCGCGCCACCCACCACATGACCGGGCGGCGGAGTTCTTCTCCGAGCTCGACTCAGCGTTCGAGGCACCGCTCAAGTTCGGCGACGCCCCGCCGTGGAGATCAAGGGCGTCGGCTCTGCTGTCTTCGCCGCCAAGATCGTTGAGCACCGGCTGCTCACCGGCGTCTACTACATCCCCGATCTGCGGAACTCCATCATCGCCTTGGGACAGCTGGATGAGAACGGCTCGCGTGTCGAGATCGAGCACGAGGTGCTGCGGATTTGGGATCTTCGACGCCGCCTCCTTGCCAAGGTAACCAGAGGCGCAAATCGACTCTACACTCTTCACGTGCAGGTGGCATAACCCCTCTGTCTCGCAGCTCGTCGGGACGACGAGGCGTGGCGATGGCACGAGCGCTGGGCACCTTCACTTCGAGGCCCCGGCGGCTCGGTGCCACGGAAATGGTGCGAGGCCTGCCGTGCCTTGACCATGTGGAGCAGCTCTGCAACGTCTGCGTGTTGACGAAGCAGAGGCGACTCCCCTTTCCCCAGCAGGCGAGTTTCCGAGCCAAGGAGAGGCTCGAGCTCGTGCACGGGACTTGTGTGGCCGGTGACACCGCCACACCGGGAGGACGACGCTACTTCGCCGCCGTCGACGACCTCTCCGCTACATGTGGGTGATGGTCCTCGGGAGCAAGGAGAGGCCGCGGACGCCATCAGCGCACGCAGTCGCCGCGAGGCGAGTGTGGCCGCAGCGCGCGCGTGCTGCGCACAGACAACGGCGGCGAATTCACGGCGGCTGAATTCGCGTCGTCATCACTGCGATGAGGGCATTGGCGCCACTACCCGCGCCGCATGCAGCCCGCAGCAGAACGGCGTCGCCGAGCGGCGCAACCAGACGGTTGTGGGATGGCTCGGGCCCTCCTCGCGCAGGGGATGCCGCCGTCTTACGGGAGAGGCGGTGGTGACGGCCATCTACATCCTCAACCGCCGCCTACCAAGGCGCCGACGGCGGGACGCCGTCGAGGCTTGGCATGGCGCAAGCCGGCGGTCTTCCACTTGCGGGTCTTGGCTCCTCGCGTTCGCCAAGGAGCTTGGCCACATCGGCAAGCTTGACGGCGGAGCACTCGGGAGTGTTCATCGGCTACGCGGAGGGCTCGAAGGCCTATCGCATCCTCGACCTGTCACACGCGCCCGCATCTCGCGTGGACGTTGTGTTCGACGGCGCAGGTGGACGTGGGACAAGGCGGTGGGCGACGGTTCGACTTCGACTCGGGGACTTTGTTGTCGACCACGCCCACCGAGAGAGCGGGAGCTAGCGGCTCGTCTTCACCGAGCTCGCCCACCTCGACACCTTGCTCGCCACCGGCCCGGCGAGTGCTCCACCACCTCGCACCGCCACGCCCACTCTTCACCACCGCCACCCCACGCTCCCGCACCGGCTCACCACTCTCCCGCACCGCGGCCACACCACCGAATCGGCCCCAACGGCCGGTCCACGACGAGCAGCGACGGTGGAGTTCGCTACTCTCGCTGTCTCACGACGAGGATCGCGTCGACGCCTACCCGACGACGAGCCTCGCGCTTATCGTACCATGGACAACATCTCGGTGAGCTGCCCGTCCACGGATCGGCGCAAAGACGACTTCGAGGCGAGCGCACTTGGCGCGGCGACGACGGCGAGCCCGCCTTCGGCCGAGGCGGAGGGAGACGCGCATGGCGTGTCGCGATGAAGCGAGAGATGGACGCCGCCGAGCGAACCGGACGTGGGAGCTGGCGGATCTTCCTGCCGGTCACCGCGCGATCACCCTTAAGTGGGTGTTCAAGCTGAAGCGGGATGAAGCCGGCGCCATCGTCAAGCACAAGGCTCGCTTGGTGGCACGAGGCTTCGTGCAGCAGGAGGGGGTCGACTTCGATGACGCCTTCGCACCCGTCGCGCGCATGGAGTCCGTTCGTCTTCTCCTCGCACTTGCAGCCCAGGAGGATTGGCGCGTCCATCACATGGACGTCAAGTCCGCCTTCCTCAACGGCGACTTGAAGGAGGAGGTCTACGTCCGTCAGCCGCCGGGATTCGTCATCCCCGGCAAGGAGGGCAAGGTTCTCCGCCTGCGCAAGGCCCTCTACGGCTTGCGGCAGGCACCACGAGCCTGGAACGCTAAGCTGGACTCCACCCTCAAGCAAATGGGGTTCCAGCAGAGCGCACACGAGGCTGCAGTCTACCGGCGGGGCAAAGGCGGCAACGCCCTGCTGGTGGGCGTCTACGTCGACGACTTGGTGATCACCGGCACTAAGGATGCGGAGGTGGCGGCATTCAAGGAAGAGATGAAGGCCACCTTCCAGATGAGTGACCTGGGGCCTCTCTCCTTCTACTTAGGGATCGAGGTGCACCAGGATGATTCCGGGATCACACTTCGGATGCATCGCCACGCCAAGCGCGTCGTTGAGCTAGCTGGGCTCACCGACTGCAACCCAGCTCTCACTCCGATGGAGGAGAGGATGAAGCTGAGCCGCGACAGCACGACGGAGGAGGTGGACGCTACGCAGTACCGGCGTCTTGTGGGGAGCCTTCGCTACCTCGCCCACACACGACCGGACTTGGCATTCTCCGTCGGCTACGTTAGTCGGTTCATGCAACGACCGACGACGGAGCATCAGCAGGCTGTGAAGAGGATCATCCGCTACGTTGCGGGGACCCTTGACCACGGCCTCCATTACCCGAGGTGTCTGGCGCGCACACGCCGTCGCATGCGGCGGCGTGACCACGCGGCGACATTGACACCAGCAAGAGCACAAGCGGGATTCTCTTCTTCCTCGGCAAGTGCCTCGTTCATCGGATCGATCAAGCGGCGGTGGTGGCCCTATCCGGTGTGAGGCCGAGTACATAGCGGCTTCCACCGCTCGACTCGAGCACTCGGCTCGCTCGATCGCTTGGTGATCTCTCGGCAGGACATCAAGCGGTGGAGCTCGGGGTGGACAACAAGTCCGCTCTAGCCACGCAAAGAACCCGTTTTCATGAACGAGCAAACACATCCGGTGAAGTACCATTTCATCCGAGGCGCTGGATGAAGGAAGCATCAAGGCAAGCTACATCAACACCACGGATCAGCTTGCGGATCTGCTCACCAAGCCTCTTGGAAGGATCAAGTTCCTTGAGCTCTGCTCCAAGATCAAGATGGTTCAACCCTTCCACAAGACGACGCACAAGACTTAGGGGGAGAATGATGAATAAGTCTCTGTACTGTGGTCTTTGTGGGGCTGTGGTAGTTTTTGTTTTTTGACTGCTTTTAGGACAGCATCTGCTTTTAGGACAGCATCTGCTTTAGGACAGCATATTGACCGCTTTAGGACAGCATCTAGGATATCATCTTAGCATATGATTGGCTGGTTCTCAGCCTATAAATTTGTATCCCCAACCCCTCAGGTTGGCATGGCATTGTGTGAGAAATAAACAAGAAAACTTGCCCCATCTCCTAGTGTCATTCTCTCCATGAGAGTAAGGATCTTGCTATCACCAAGAGCAAGAGTCCAGCGACTAACATTCTGAACTGAATAAGCTCCATATTTGAGCCGCAGTTTTGCTTCTGCTGAGCTTTAGTTAGGGCTGAGACTTGGCAGTATCTCAGTTTTGGTTGCTTGGTATTTAGTTAGATAGACTGAAGAAATCCCAAAAGAGTTGGAGAGGAGCCATGTTTGCGATTTCCACGCATGTTGGATTTTTAATATACCGCTTTCTTATTAAGAAAAAAATGGATGAGAACGATAATACACAATGCATTTTTTTCCCTGTGAGATTGAGATACCAGATTAAGCATCCTTATCTTTTTTGTTTCTTGCTGATAGAATGCTTAGAATCTTGCTGGGGATACGGTGTGCATTTTAATTCGGTCTGCTGCCACTTGGTGGAAAACTTCGATGTCTGATTCTCTGAAAGCATGCATAGATGGGCTAGCTCGCAACCGTACTTGACTGTGGTTGGACTTGTTCCAGAGCTGTAGTGCAGGGATGGCAATTTCGTTGGCTGAAGCTGACTGGAAGTACACTGTCGATTAAGTTGGTTTTGTGCCTCAAATTGCTGACTCGATTGCTTTCCAGGCGTTCCTATTCGAGGATGTGGTGCGTATAGGGGTGCAAACGGGTCGGGTTAATTCTGACCGATCCGGCACCGAATCCGATTGGTACCGAACCCGGAGAAAAAATATGGGTTAGGATATGGTAACAGCAATATCCGTCCGAATCCGATACGTCTTCAAGTTTGATTTCAAGTTAGTGCTACTATTTGACGTTTCATTTTCTTTTGTAATGGTAAAATAAAATCTTCCACATCAGCTATTAAGTAGTAACATCAAGTTCTTGACAGTACGTCCTCCTACTCTATTTGTTGTACTGCATGCATTCCTTACAAACGGGTTAATCCCGACCGATCCGGCACCGAATCTGATTGGTACCGAATCTGGAGAAAAAAATATGGATTAAAATATGGTAACAACAATATCCGTTCGAATCCGACCGTTTGCACCCCTAGGTGCGTAGGTGGTGTAATTCAGTGTCCGCTAGGACGGTGCTGTAACTTTTGAGTCTACTCCTCTCTTTAACGAATGGGCAAAGCTTTTACGATCCATTTACAAATGTACACGGTTGATTGATTGTACATTGGTGAGGGAATGAGGCAGCCAACTACATGTGATTTATCCTTGGCCACGCGATGGGCTAATTAGGATGGTACAGGCTCATGCATGTCCGCCGGATGTACAGACTGAGGCGGCACAGCAGGCATGCATACAAGCCAGCAACTTCTATGGCTCCGTTCTTTATGCGTTTTAGCTTTTTCAAAAATCAAAATAAACGGATCGATTTCTTGAAACAGCTTCTTTGAACTGTTTCTTAAATTCAGAACCGTATTTGCTGTCAGCTGTCTCAAAATACGTAGGCAAAACTATAAACTGCAGACAAAAGTTATAAGAAAAAACATAACCATATTTAAGTAGCTAAAATGTTACTCGTTCAATCTACCCATTGTAAACAACGTTGGGACCATCGGGGATACATCACTTTAACCGGCATGAGTTAACCATGTCACTACAATCTGGTATATGCTAGGAGGTCAGACTGACCTCCATTTGAGCTAAGTTACTGCTCACGCACAAATTCAGTGTGCGCACTGAGAATACATGGGGACGCATGGGGGGTTTCCCTTTCTTTCAACCTGCACACGAGTCCTCAAAAGCGTCCCTGATGGCAAGGGCATCAGATCACCCTCGCCTTCTCCTTCCCTGCGACAAATTAGCGAGCAGTGAGTCCCCAGTTTACTCGAATGACCATCTGCAAGCGTCCACAGCGGCTTCTAGACTTCTAGCAAAGACGGAAGAACAAGGTAGCATCCAATCACTTACCGAGCCTGCATGGTCGTCGGTATGAGACTGGCGCCTCCTCTTGAAAGAGCCTAGGGCGGGATTCTCGAGTGTTGGACCCCTCGATGAAGAACGCTCTGATGGCTTCATGTTCTGAAGTCACCAAAAAGGAAGGTAAAATTGCAGATTAACAAGATTGCACGATAATGATTCCTATAGAGGAAATATGCTTGTATTTCTCCCTCAAGGGATCGGAGTTAACCACCACCCAAAATGAGGGGATGGAGGACACCAGTTGTATCTGTAAAAATAGAGTCAAGGGTTTTGCCGCAGCAAGTCCCGCAGGGCTCGGATTCATATATATAATACCAAGATTACAACACAAGGTTACAGGGATCGTTTACTCAAACATAAACACAAACTCTATCTCTATCGGGTTGCTGTTAACAGCTTTATCAGATAAGCTACAGTACACGCCAAGGCTTACAGATAGCAGAACAGACTGCAGCATTCAAATGCTGCCTTATCTCTGACAAACCCGGCTACTCATCTGTAGCATATATCTGCAGATAACTGCACAATATCTTCAGTTGTGAATTTGTTTAACAGCTCCCCTCAATCTCAGCCGATCTCCACAAGGTTGAGATTGTTCCGAAGTCGTTCAAAAGGCACACGCTGCAGCGGCTTGGTAAATATATCTGCCAGCTGATCCGCTGATGAAATAAACCGGACATCAAGCATCTTTGCTGCAACCCGTTCCCTGACAAAATGGAAATCAACTTCAATGTGCTTAGTTCTTGCATGGAACACCGGATTGGCTGTTAAATATGTAGCACCAAGGTTATCACACCATAATTGAGGTGGTCTTTCCTGGAACACCCCAAGTTCCTTGAACAGCGATTGAAGCCAGATGAGTTCTGCGGTTGCATTTGCCAGCGCTTTATACTCAGCCTCGGTACTTGACCGTGACACGGTTTGCTGTTTTCTGGAACACCATGAGATCAGATTTGATCCAAGACATACCACATGTCCGCTCGCCGATCTCCTGTCATCTGAGCATCCTGCCCAGTCTGCATCCGAAAATGCACTAAGCAATAGCGAGCTATCCTTCTGAATTTTCAACCCCATTGTTGCTGTAGCTTTCAGATATCGCAGAACACGTTTGACTGCTGTCCAATGAACATCTGTAGGTGACTGCAAGTATTGACATACCTTATTCACTGAATAGGCTATATCTGGTCGGGTAATTGTCAGATATTGCAGTGCACCGACTATACTCCGGTACTCAAACACTTCAGGTTCTGACAATAACTTACCACAGTCTTTGGCAAGCTTTTCCGAAGCTAACATGGGTGTAGAAATTGGTTTGCAATGTTCCATCCCAGCTCTTTTCAGCAGATCAAAGATATACTTCTTTTGTGTTAACACAAGATCACCAGATATCCAGGACGCCTCAATACCCAAGAAGTATGACAGCTCCCCCATATCTTTGAGTGCAAACTCTGCTGAAATCTTCTGAACAAGTGATGAAACAAATGAAGAAGACGAGCTAGCAATGATAATATCATCTACATAGACAAGAATGTAGACTGTTATTCCATCTTGGCTGTATATAAACAAAGATGAATCAGCCTTTGAAGAGACAAACCCAAACTCATGAAGCTTCATGCTGAGTTGAAAATACCACGCACGAGGCGCCTGTTTTAACCCATATAAGGCTTTCTCCAACTTACAAACATGAGACGGATTGGCAGAATCTTCATACCCGGGAGGCTGACGCATAAAAACTTCTTCTTGGAGCTCACCATGTAAGAAAGCATTATTGACATCCACTTGCCGAAGGGTCCAGCCACGAGATACAGCAAGGGAAAGCACAAGACGAACTGTGGCTGGCTTGACAACCGGACTAAACGTGTCCATGTAATCAATTCCATACCGTTGCTTAAACCCCTTTGCAACCAACCTTGCTTTGTATCGATCTATAGTTCCATCTGGTTTTTGTTTCACCTTAAACACCCACTTGCAACCAATAATGTTCATGTCACGACGAGCAGGAACAAGACGCCATGTTCGATTTTGTTGCAAAGCTTGAAACTCAGCATCCATGGCTGCTTTCCATTCTGGACTAGCGAGAGCTGACTGAACAGATTTAGGTTCTGCAGAAAACGCTCGTCTGTTGCCAAGTGAATAAGGAATAGTGCCATCAGTATACCTCTTGGGTACCGTAATATTGTTCTGAAGACGAGTCCTCATCTGATGAGAGCGAGTGGGTTCCATGGACTGGACTTCCTCAGCAAACGCATCACCAGATAAAGGAGCTTAAGTAGATGTAGTTTCTTCCGGCACACTTTGCTCAGTCGGTAAGGCTTCAGGATTTACTCGAGAATCTGCAGACTGTGACTCAGATAACATATCTTCATTAGTATCAGGTATATCAGAATTTCTCAACTGATCAAAGTTAATACCCGGTTCAGTAGATAGCGACACAAAGGGTGAAAGTAAAGGAAGATATGCAGAGATGTTGTCATCCTTGATGGGGCTAGCGACATGTTCAGAGAAGGGAAATCTGGTTTCATCAAAAACAACATCTCGTGACACATAAACACGACCAGATTCTCGATGAAAACATTTATACCCTTTGTGAGCATTGCTATAGCCAATGAAGACACACATCTTAGACCGAAACTCAAGCTTCCTAGAATTGTAAGGTCTCAAATTCGGCCAGCATGCACAGCCAAAAACACGAAGCATGGAAAGATCAACATCAGTCTTGAAAAGTCGAGTAAAGGGGGAAGAGTTGTTAAGCCGTCGACTAGGCATACGATTGATGAGATAAGTTGCGGTGAGAAAGGCATCATCCCAAAAACGAATAGGCATGGATGACTGAGCTAGAAGAGCCAACCCAGTCTCAACAATATGGCGATGTTTTCGTTCCGCAACTCCGTTTTGTTGATGTGTATGAGGACATGACACTCGATGTGCAATGCCAAGTTTCAAGAAAAACTGATGTAGTTTCTGATATTCTCCTCCCCAATCACTTTGGACCGATCGAATTTTGGCATTAAGAAGTCTTTCAACATGAGTTTGAAACAGAATGAAAGCTTTCTCAACATCAGATTTAAATTTCAGAAGATAGATCCAAGAAAATTTACTAAAGTCATCCACAAAGCTAACATAATATTTGAAACCATTGACTGATACATGGGCAGGACCCCACACATCCGAATGGACTAGCTCTAAAGGAGCAACAGTCACATGACTAGAAGGATTATAAGGAAATTGATGAATTTTAGCTAATTGACAAGCATCACATACAGCTGCTTGTTTATTTGGACGACAATAGACACTATTTGACTTGAGGATAGCTGCGACTACTGCTGAAGATGGATGACCGAGTCTCTTGTGCCAAAGATCAGAAGAGAGATCTGGAGGAGACTTCTCTGTGACCAAGGACTGACGACACCCAGAAGGCTGTGCATGATGAAGAGGATAGAGACCCTTCTCACATGGGCCTCTGAGAAGAACCTTCCCCGTTGCTTGATCCTTAATACAAAAGAAGTTTGAATGAAACTCTAGATAAGCATTGTTATCAACACAAAGTTTGTGAGCAGACAACAAGTTCTTGCTAATTCTAGGGACATGCAGAATATTTCTGAGAGCAAGAGAACGAGATGACAATGAACCAGGAATAACAGTATGACCAGTATGAGAAATCATCAAACCTGTACCATTGGCGACTTGTACTTGATCTGATCCTTTGTAGCGCTCCCGAACTGACAGACGGTCAAGTTCATTTGTCAGATGATCAGTAGCTCCAGTATCTACATACCAGTTAGGGTCAACTGGATATGAAGTAGTTACTGCAGATGCACTCCTTTCTTCAGCCTGATATGCATGATTGAATCGTTGATAACACCGCAATGCATCATGTCCAGTCTTACCGCAGACTTGACAAATCACACGAGGCTGACTGCTTCCCTGATTTGATGAGCGTGGACGCCAACTCTTCTTCTTCTGAAATTGCTGATGATTCTGTGGCTGATTTCGCTGATATTGTTGTTGTGAATTTACTCCACGATCATTGTGACTTCTGGTAACATTGTTAGCAGAAGACTCAATCTGCACCGATTGATTCGCATTCTGCTGTCGTAGCTCAAAACTGACAAGATGAGCATAAACTTCACTCAGCGACATTTGCTCAGGTCGCATGGTGACAGAGGTAACCAAGGCATCATACTCATTTCCAAGACCAGCCAACAGATAAGAAATAACTTCTTCCTCCTGAAGTGGATTGCCAATTGAGGACATAGTGTCAGCCAAAGCCTTCATCTTGGTGAAAAAATCAACAACCGTCATGTTGTTCTTGCGCAAGTTTGCCAGCTGCATACGGACTTGTACAACTCGCGCTCTAGACATGGAACCAAACATAAGTTCCAGAGCCTTCCATGCCTCAGCCGCTGTGGTTTTGAAGAGAACATGAGACAGGACATCCTCTGACAGAGAGGAGAGAATAGCACTGAGTACTGCTTGATCACGTTGAAACCAGGTAAGATATTCAGGATTTGAAACCTGAATCTCCTGTCCTTCAGCGGTCTTCGTGACTGTAGGCGGCGGAGCAGCACCAGATCCATCTACAAACTCGAGTAATCCTTGACTGCGAAGATACGGCACAAGTTGCGCCTTCCACAACAGGTAATTGTCCCTGTTGAGTTTCACGGTGATGAAGTGGTTGAACGCCGGAGCCGTCGGGACTGCTATTGAGGTGGAAGCCATAGCAGAGGCTGTTTTGGTGGAAGGAATGAGTGACATGGGCGGAAGCAATGGCTCTGATACCATGTAAAAATAGAGTCAAGGGTTTTGCCGCAGCAAGTCCCGCAGGGCTCGGATTCATATATATAATACCAAGATTACAACACAAGGTTACAGGGATCGTTTACTCAAACATAAACACAAACTCTATCTCTATCGGGTTGCTGTTAACAGCTTTATCAGATAAGCTACAGTACACGCCAAGGCTTACAGATAGCAGAACAGACTGCAGCATTCAAATGCTGCCTTATCTCTGACAAACCCGGCTACTCATCTGTAGCATATATCTGCAGATAACTGCACAATATCTTCAGTTGTGAATTTGTTTAACAGTATCAACACCAAAATGAAAACCATTTTGGAAGAACAGCAGAGGTGCAGGAGAAAGCTAACCAACCTTCTTATCTTTCCTAGCCTGTCTCACACGCTCAGCATACTCTTGACTCTCCTTCTCCACTAGGCGAATGAGGGTGTCGCGCCTCCTAGCTAGACAGTTCTTGGGTAGTTCTAGACTTCACAAACCAATCAAAACGCAACAAGGGAGACA
The DNA here is from genome assembly GCA_036346575.1 of Dendrocalamus sinicus. NCBI lineage: Eukaryota > Viridiplantae > Streptophyta > Magnoliopsida > Poales > Poaceae > Dendrocalamus > Dendrocalamus sinicus. The sequence continues at coordinate 2,787,417 of CM070653.1, read as the reverse complement.
CGCGCGAAAGGCCGCTTTCAGTTCGTCCCAAACTCCCAATGTCCATAGCCGAGTTTGTGCACCATGCATAACTGTACAGCAGCAAGCCAACAATAGCTTATTAATCATGTCAAATAGTAAAACTGTTCAGCAACAATTGTGGCACAGCATACCATAAAGCGGTCGCATTCTTCAGTATACAACTTCCCTTTATTCTTGCCATACTGAATTTTCAACTCTAACCATGGGTTCTTATAGCGGGCCAACCTTTTCCCAATGGCTTTCATAATCTCATCCTTCCGGGAGATCCTTGCGTCTCCTCTCTACATGTTCTTGATATTCGGTCATAATCTAATAGAACGAAGGCATACCATATGGATTAGTCAAAATGAAACTTACATGTCATTCATTTCTTAGCTCATCGTGTAGGCAATACTTGGTTAGGGCAAGTTATGAATAAGATTACGTACACATATCAAATAGGTACAAAGAACCAGATAAAAAAGGACAAAAAGAAAACGAATAAGGTCCGGACAAATGCCATTCAACTCTTTTTATCTTTCCTAAAAAACTTTAGCATGGCGCTGAACTTCCTCTTCTGTTTTCAGAGGCTATACTCCTTTTATAAGACGGATGGTAAAAGTAAACGATCGAAAGATCAGGAGATACAAATTTAAAGTAGAAAACCCTTGCGAAAAACCACGGACGTACAAAGATAGAATTCACTATATAAAGAGATGTTTACAATGAAACTCTTGCTTTTCCTATAAACTACATGGATACATATATAGGGTGAGAAAAACAAATCCTATACATAGACACTACTACAGAAAGGCTAATAGTAGACGGCAAATCATAGACGATTTTGTGAAATCGTCTGTAATGTAAACTATTACAGACGGTTTTAATTTGAAGGCCGTCTGTGGTATTTGTGGCGGGAAAAAGGAGTATCACAGACGGTTCTTACCGCTGAACCGTCGTGATATCGAATATCCTGAGACGGTTTTATTAAAACCGCTGCGTGATAATCTGAGATTATCACGACGATTTTTATTAAAAACCGCTCGTGTTGTGTCGACTATCACAGCGGTTGTTGTTAAGAACCGTCAGGAATGTTCTGACGGTTTTCACAAGAACCCATTGTGATGTCCCTTTCTCTCACATTCTAGATCGAGGTTAATATATAAGTACACATTGCTTCTAATAACTTAACTACGTAACTACTGAGACAAGAGATCACAAATTAAAGGCAAATTTATCAATTTTAATTAGAGGCAAATTTATTACAAAAGTCGCATGTGCACTGAGTTTCCCAGTTGTATTCTTTTGGGCCGTAAGCTTCTTCTTCAACTTGGGGACTTGGAGGATCGTAGCTAAATTCTCGAACGCCGTTAAGATTGCCCTTGTCCTTAGCACTTCCTCGTGCGGCTGGGCAAATGATCGCAAAGATCCATAATGTCGTGAGGATAGCATGAAAAGATTCCTCGAATCTGCCGTGCCGCTTGATCGGCAAGGCTATCCATCGATCTCGCAATGCGTGTAGAGCTTCTTCCGCATTGCGCACATTGTGGAGAAGAACTAGGGTGAGGCGTTTCCCTTTCTTGAGCGGCGGCGAGACGCCTCCGTCGACGCGGAGGATCAGTCAAGCCGACGGATGCAAGAAAGTCGGGAAGGAGAGCAGCGGGTGCGAGAAGTCGCTCAGATGCAAATTGCTGGCGCTGTGTAAGGTTCCGCCGAACAATTCGTGATGAACATATGAGAGGAAGGAGATGATCACAAGAACAGTAGTAGAAGCCATGTTGTATTGTATATTGTATTGTACGTACGTAGAAGACCTGGATTAGGAGCGCATATTTAACCTTTAGCACAAACGGTTCGTATACCCAAACATTAATGATATAGACGCTTCGTATAACGATCGAGAGACGTTAATTAGACGATCGAAACACGAAGCGTTCTGGCATCGAAACACGCGCGAAGCAGTTCTGGTATGAAGCTTATGACAGACGGTTACTATAGATTAACACTACGTTAATTTGATACAGCCTGTACATAGCCCTCACATCAGTCATGCTATGTATGGCATGAGCAATAGGTTTTTTTCGATGGGAGACGACGACATTCTCGCCTTCCTGACTGACTAGATGCCCGCGAGCTTCGTCTTAAGTGCCAAGTTTTTTTTCCAACGGGAGACGGTGACATACTCACCTCCCTGATGGACTAGCCACTCACGAGCTTTGTTTCAAGCGTTTTTTCTGATGAGAGACGATGACTCGCCTCCTCGACGGACTAGCCGCTCGTGAGCTTCGTCTCAAGCACTAAGTTTCTTTTGATAGGAGATGACGATGTTGTCGCCTCCCCGACGGACTAGCCACTGGCAAGCTTCATTCTGACTACCAAGTTTTTTCAATGGGAGATAGGGGTAATAGATTGCCCCTAGTAAGAAGCAATGGAAGGTAAGCAACACTAGTACAGCTGCAGCCCCTTAGCACCTTTGCTGAAGAACACCGGGCGATCGCTAGATGAAGCAAAGGCGTCTCGACTCCGTGCCACATCGATCAGTGTCCGAGCCAACATTATTCCTCATGTAAAAATGAGTCTTGACATAGGGCACAAAAATGAGTCCTTAGCACCAAGTTTTTTCTAATGGCATTGCACGCCATCTTTCGAGCTCAACGTCTGCCACGTGCCACCATTCCAGCTCAAATCGACTCCACTGTTGCCTCTGCTTTAACCCTACCATGCATCGGGTGCGAGTCTGGGCTAGGGACAGTAGACCTAGTTGTGGTGTCATCACCTTCCCTATACTCTAGAACGCTGCCCCCTAGACTAGGTCCGCGTTGTGCCAAAGATAAGGTCTGTGTCACTCCCGAGAAGGTTGTTCACTATGTCCACTACCATGGCCCTTCCAGTGTGTCGACGAAAATTTTCGAGTGTCTTGAGAGTGATAGCTTGACCTCAACGTGGTTCAATCGATCTTGATGGCTTTCTTTCAACTGAACTTTGCTTCGCCTCAATTGCATCTCCCCGACCATGGGCTCTCTTTAGCTCTACAATAACCAAATGATAACCAAATCATCTTCTTTCATTGAGGGCTACACTCCGGTTTGTTGAATACTTCTTTCCCCGCAGTCAATACCTCGATGAGTCAACCACACATGCTTCAACAAATTGACCACCTTGCGTTAGAGTGCATGTCTCCTCACCTCAAATGACAACTCTCCATGTCTCCTCACCTTGCGTTAGTTGTAAAACTCTCCAGCCAATACTAGTGTATTGACTAGAGTTTTATTCTAGGGTGACAAAGTATCAGGAAAGTTCAATGTCAATGGAGGAATTAACAAGTAGGCAATAACTAAATTTAAAACTGAATTGAAATACGTTGAATAAAAATATGCATTCAGAATAATTTAAAATAACATAATTTTATTTTAAAATCTGGGATCAACATGATCAAGAAGTGTGACTTGCCTTGCTCTTCACTTGGGTGCAAATCGTCATCGAAGAATTCTTCTGAATCGTCGCAGTCTACACATGAAAATAACCCACCAAATTCAAATAAATTCAAATAAACTCCAAATATTTACATTAACAGAAATGGATAGATTGGGATTTTTGATGAGTTTAGAAATTTGAATGGGCTCAATCGGAGTTAGGACGAAGGAGAACGGGTTCTTGGAATTTTAAAACTAAAGAAAAAGGAAAAAGGAGATTTTCTGAATTATTTTTCTAAAGGAAAATGGAATTATGACGTCAGCAGAGAAATTCTTTTTCGGCTGAATTATTTTTCTTTAGACCACATACTGACAGGTGGGCCCTGGTCTATGGACCAGGTCCATGGACTGAGGGGGTTTGAGGTGGAGTTGACATGGCTTCACACGGGGCTATTTTGGATGATGTGGCATGCCACGTGGAATGCTGACTCAGCAATAGCATTGACGTGGCAAAGGGGCGCTGGTGTGGCGGTGATTGTGCAGAGGTGGCATCCGTGTGGCATGGCGAGGCCGAGGTGGCATGCCACCGGGCACCATGCGGCGTGCCACAGAAGTCGGGGCTGCTAACATGGCTCACTGGCCGGGGCGGCACTCGAAACCGAGGGCTCGTCAGCGTTCAGGGGCACGGCGGTCATCAGCGAGGGGCGAAGGAGGGAGAGGAGGCTGCGGGGAGCTGATTTTACCTAGTCCCGGAGCCTAGTGGTTACCAGAGAGTGGTCGGCGACGAAGGAGGCGGCGGCGTCGTTCAGGGCTCTGGTGAGAACGGCGCTCCGGTAATGTTTCTCGAAGGCGGAGGGGCGGAGGGTGGTCGTGCGGTCACCAAGATGGCGAGGATGGCGACGGCAGGGCGCGAAGGTGGCCGTGTTGGTGGCGATTGCTTGCCAGAGTTTGGCCGAGGCTCGAAGGGAGAGGGAGACGGTGCAGGGACGCTTGGGCTCACGGGAAGGGAGGAGGAGGCGGGGGCGGGGTGGAGTGAGAGTTGGAGAAGCTCGGGGTGGGGGTTTTATAGGGGGCGGAGGGCGGTGCCGACGAGGATTGCTCGTTGGAGAAATCGGGGAGGTGGCGGCGGTTGCGGGTGGAGAAAGGGAAAATGGGCACGGGAAGAGGGGAAGGTATGCGCGGGGAGTGGGGGAGGTGGGCGCGGAGATGACGGCGTTGGCGCGGGTCTCTCGGGAATAAGGGAGAAAGGGGGAGTTGCGGCGGTGACTTCGGCGGCGGGCGCGGGAGGAAGGAGACGGGGAGGAAGACGAAGCTGACGGGTGGGGCTGGGGCGCAGAGAGAGAGAGAGGAAGGAGAGAGGGGAGGCGTGCCAACAGGTGGGGCCAGGGTGTCGGTGGGAGCGGGAAGGGGAGAAAAAGGAGAGGGAGTGGGCGGCAGGGATGCAGCCACGTGGCCGGGAGGAGATTGGGCGACAGAGAGAGGAGAGAGGGAGAAAAGAGGTGCGGACGGCGAGGATTTGGGCTAGGGGTGACAGGGGTGGATTAGGGCCATCCACGCGTCGGCCGTTGGGAGGGAGGGAGATTTAAGTTTTAAATTTTCATTTTGGATTTTCAGAAAACCTAAGAAAAGCAATAAAGCTCAGAAAATACAGAATAAGTTCCAAAAATTCTAGAAAAATTCATAGAAGTTTCTGGAGATGTTTTGGACTTATATAAAATATTTCCAACTTAAATTGGTATGATATTTTTATACTTGAAATACTTTTTATTCAAAATAGATTTTAAACTCTAGAAAACCAGAAAAAGCCAAATAAATAAAAAAAATTAATTTGAATTAAATTTTTTTAATATAGAAAATCAAAATATAATTTTATTTAATACTGTTTTTAGGTTTTACCTAAATTACTTTTCAAATCCAGCCTTTTTAAAAACAGAAAAATCAGGACAAAGCAAAATTAAAACTTAGGCAACAAAATACTTATTTTTAATTCAAATTTGATTTTAATATTATTTATTTATTTTTATTTTAATAAAAACCTGGGCTGTTACACATCCCTACAACATCCTTCATTGGGGAGGTCCTTCATTTATCAGACGGTGAAGCTTATGTAGCTAACTTGCATGACTGTCTCGATCGGCCGTCTATAGCTAGGCCTTCCAAGCGGATCAAGATGGCGAGCCCGCCATTGCTCACTTCCTTCATGACGCCCGATGCTAGCCAAAGAAACTCACTGAGGGCGAGTACTCTATGGTGGGGATTCATTTTAAGGAGGGTAGGATTTATAACATCCCAAAAAATGGGAAGTGGAAAATTGAGGAAATTAAAACTTTTTAATTCCTTTGGATGTTTTTTGAATTATTCTTGAACTTTTGGTTTGATTTTTTTGCCAATAATTCAACTTAGGAAAAATGAAATCCAAAAATCAAGAGCCAAATTCTCAGAAAAAAATTCTTCAACTACAAATCAATTTATATTTAAGGGAGTCACGGTCTTTCTAGAGGAGCATTTTATTTTTTTGAATGGGTATGATCCCCAAATGAAAGCTACGAGGTGAAAGTTAGTTGTACTCCTTCTGTTTCACTATATTCGTCCATGGCCTCAAGAGCCTCCATTTCAAAATATTTGTCCATTGTGTGAATCAAAGGTGTAGTTATTACAATAAATATTTGTCTATTGAGTGAATCAAGAGTGTAGTTGTTCTAATGTTTTTACTCTCTATCCCTACTCAAATGCTTTGTAAGAGATTAAGTGGTTGTGATATGTCATTTAGTAGCGATATGTATGGTTATTTCTCATTAACTGTTTCGTAGATTTAGTACTTTCTTGGTCTATGCATATGGTGAGATATACGTTTAATATGATACGTTATCTACTTAGTTCCTAACTTCACATGAACCCTGATGTGCGCACTCATTTATGTGCATATGTTTGTGTTTCACTTTAAGCTTTCATTTTAGTTGTTGTTTCTATTTTTTTATGCGAATTGTAGTTGTTTGCATACAAATTGCAGTTATGGCTTCACTCATGTTTGACTCCGTCCTAGTTATATTTTTTTTCTGGGTCCGCCACTGATCTCAATCTCACAGGAAAAAAATGCATTGTGTATTATCGTTCTCATCCAGTTTTTTTCTTAATAAGAAAGCAGTATATTTAAAATCCAACATGCGTAGAAATCAAGATGATGGCTCCTCTCCCAACTCTTTTGAGATTTCTTCAGTCTATCTAACTAAATACCAAACAACCAAAACTGAGATACTGCCAAGTCTCAGCCCTAACTAAAGCTCAGCAGAAGCAAAACTCAGTAGAAGCAAAACTGCGGCTCAAATATGGAGCTTATTTAGTTCAGAACTCGCTGGTGCAGCGCTGCTCGAATCTTCTTGACCGGTATTCTTGTGAGCTTCAGTTTCTTTCTTAGATGGGGCCTTGAGGATCTTAACAATGGGTCGTGCTTGAGCTGCTCCAGCAGAGAGTTTACCACATTTGGCCTAGCTGAGCACACAGAACAGCGATCCGATTGTAACAGAGGCGACCAACCAAGGAGGGCTGGCGGTATAGCGAACCGATGAATTTATAGGAGTTGCAGTTCCAAATCTTGGTGGAGCTTGCAAGCGGGAGGCAAGAACTCGTGATGTAGGCACACTAACTTGAGGAAGATTATTTCGATGATAGGCTCGCCATGCCGATCGGAACAAGAATAATCTTGTCATTTGGACAGTGCTGTAGAACAGAGGGACTAACTGGGACGACGATGCCTTTGGCGGTTGTTCGTGGGCTTCTTAATTTGACTCCACCGTTGATCGCCCATAATTTCTTTATCTTGTTTTGATTCCAACCTTTGTGATGGTGAATGTGTGGTGGAGCTCGAGGAAGTCCGAGGAGCTTTATTTTCTTCCTCGAGGCAAGCACTAGTTTGATACCCTCCTCTTTAGGCGCTTCTTGAACCTTACGGACCACCATTTTCGGATGTACTAGAGGAATCGGATCATTTGTCTTGGGAGAAGACCGCAAGATCGTGAAGCTCAACTGTTTGAGACACCCTTGCCTTCTCTCATGAATTTTGTGAGCAGTAACTGGCAACGGACTTCTTCGTACATAGGAGGCAGGGTAAGGCGAGAAGTACCGTGGAAGGACAGCAGCAGCTTCAGGAAAACATGGAAGAAGACCTAAAGCATCTTGGCTGGTGAGTGTGGTGAATTGCCCTCTAGGTGGAGCAGGTCTCAGCCCTAACTAAAGCTCAGCAGAAGCAAAGCTCACGTGCCTATCTCACAAATCTTCATGGGAGGACTCCGCTGACGCAAGCAAGAAGCACCAACGTAACCCAAGTACCCAACCCAGACGCGACACGCAGGCAGCACAAAGTCCCTTGAAGAAACACTTGCGACCCGCCTGTAACCTATCTACCCCCTCCATCCCTCGTCAATTACGAACAGATCCTTACAGGCCCTCAGTTTTTTACAAAAAGACCTTCAATTTTTTTGAAATTACTCATATGTCCTCAATTAAAAAAAAACATCCGTGAATTATTGTTCCTTTTATTTCGATCTACACAATTACTAGCGTGACGTGACGCTCGCTTATGCTGTTGGTAATATCAAGGCCATGCGGACCTCTCCAGCAGCAGACGGGAAGACCTGTCCGATACGGCGCACCCCATCCAATCCCCTCTTCCCACCTCGCTTCCTTCTCCTTCCTTCCCTCCCCTTCCCCTTCTCTCCCCGGACGCAGCTTCCCTGTTTCCTATAGCGTGTTCCCTTCCATGTTCCGTCGTACGTGGCAGGTATCCGTTCAGTTTTCTATCATCTACTGCGGGCCCACGTCTCTCTCGGGGCAACAAAACAAGAATTAGTAAGTCGATCTTCTAACAAAACAGGAATCATCTAGTTGGTCCATCTTCTAACAAGATAAAATAAAAGTACTTCTAGGTCTAAGTTTATTTTTTAAATGATTTTGTTTCTAGATATATAGCATATTCTATATTCTAATATAATATTAATGTGATGTTCTCTTTATATCTCTAATAAATATAGTTTTATTTGCTATTCTCTACACATATACATTGAATATATTGCCTAGAGATAATATAGTTATTTTCATTGTCTACTTCATCTGTCGTTTGCTACTACTGCGCTACTTGGTACTCCTCTGTCTAAATTTATAAGACATATTTTCTTTTAGCACATAGACAAAATAGATAATGAAAATAACTATATTACCTCTAATTATTATCTCTAAGTACTATATTTAATATATACATGAAAATAATAGCAATAAAACGGTATATTTATTAGGAATATAAAAATATCACATTAATATTGTATTCAAATATAAAATATGCTATATACCTAGAGAGAAAATCATTCAATCTCATTAGAAGATCAACTAAGAAAATCATTCAATCTCATTAGAAGATCAACTAACCAGATGATTCTTGTTTTGTTGCCGAGAGAGAGACATGGGCCCCATAGCAGATGATAGAAAACTGAACGGATACCTGCCACATACGACGGAACAGGGATGGGAACACGCTATAGGAAACAGTGAAGCTGCGTCCTCTCTCCCCTCCCTGACACGCGTGCGCGCACACCACCCCCACCCCACCCCACCCTCCTCTCCACCCACCCCTCCCCAACCCAAAGCCTACCTATGCAACGCCGCCTCCTCCCACCTGAACCTCCAGTTCTTGCAGTTGCAGCCACTCGCGAGTCGTGTCTCTGTCTCTAGCTCGAGCTTTCGTGCTGCTGCTTTGGCGACGCGGCTGCTGTTTTGAGCCGACGCGGGGGTGCCGAGCGCGTGTGGCAGGCGCTGATCTTGCGATGGCGGCGGCGGCGATCTGCGCCGAGGACGAGGCGCAGCGCACGGGGTGCCCGGCGGAATGCGCGGGCGGGATCGAGAAGCTGGATCTCCGCGACGGCAGTGTCAGAACTGCTAACAACTGAAGATTGAAGAAAAGGCGCTGAAGTCTGAAGAAAAACGCATCGCTGGGTTCAGACCAACTGAAGTGGACGGTTGGGATGTGATCTGGTTCCAATGGCTGAAGATCAACGCCTCTCAGTATTCCTTATCCAAAGCTGGTTTAGTTATCGGTTAATCTCATTACGTTTAATGCTTAAGCTCAGTTAATCTGTTGTAATTACCGTAATCACTACTTAGCCTTAATGTGGGACTATGTACTGATATATACTCTCGCTGGAAGGGAATGAAGTATTCTATTCACAATCAAAGTAAAACACTGTAGCCCTAGTTTGTAGTCTTAGCTTCTCAGCTTGTCTGTTCTTGGCGATTTTCCCTGTCTGCCCAGATTTCTGAGTTTATCTACTTCTCAATCGGATTTCATCCACGGGATGTGACAAAATGGTATTAGAGCAAGCCTATCCTCGACGAGAATCGGTCGGGAATGATTGGGTTGGGAACTCAGTTTCCGTAAAATCCCCAAATCTCTTCCGGTCTGTGGCGGCGGACTATGGCGGCGATTTCGTACTACAGTTTCGTACCGCCATTCATCGTCGTTGGCAGGAATTCCGAGCCCAAGCCCTCCATCGCCCAGCGGCTCTTCCCCGTCTGATCCGATCCCCGCGAGACCCTATTCCTCATCCGGTTTTGGCAGCGGACCAAATCGGTGCGTGGTGAAGGTTCCGGGCTCCACTCCGGGTAAAATCCCTAACCCTAGTTCCGATCTGGGAAAGATGAAGAAGTCGGTGGTGAGGTATGAAGCGGATGCGTCCGATCCCACGGCCGTCTGGCGAGTTGTTCATTTGCGACCGTCAGAGGAGCCAAGAGAATTACCAGATCAGGTTCCACCGGCCGAATTGGAGATTGAGAAGACCAGAAGTGTTGAAGATTTGTGGCAAATTAATCTCAATAGCACTCAAGGAATCCAACCAATGGGAGCACCAGAAGGTAACCTCAACTCTCCTCTTGCTGGTGTTTCAGTAGTCGTAACGGGTTGGGAACATGACTCAAAGGATTCTGATGAAGTTTTTGGGAAGCATGAGGTTTGGCTCGAGGAGGTTATTGATGGTCTTGATGGTGCTGTGTCGGGGGATTTTGGAATTCCATCTTGGCTGTTTAGAACTCCGGATTACATGGCCCCAGAACAATGGAATCATCAAAGCCCTAGCCTAGAACCAGCCTTAGCTGAGCAGTGGCCTCAGAACCCTAAAGAGTATTGGAGTCAATATCACCCTCTGTACCAGGTTAAGCAATGGAATCCCAATCCGAGTAAGGAGAAGGTTCTTAATGCACCCACTGTTAATGCTGATCTATCATCCTTTATCAACGTGAGGTTAGAGCAGAGGGAGCAAACAGTAGTGAAAGCTAAATCTTGCATTGGGGATGGTCACAATGTTGATGTGGATATGACTGAGGATGAAGCTCATGTGCATAGTAAGCAGAGTGCATTTCTTTACAATCTCGAGGTGCAGACGTTGCCTAAAAGTTACCACTGTTTCTCTAGGAGGTTGATGTTAGAGTATTCCAAATTCTCTTCATTGGATTCTGATGAACCTTTTGCTTGTAAGCTCAATAATCCAAAACACAGAGATACATACAAACAAGTAAATGTCCATGTCCTATACTATGAAGCCATACTGTGGGAGAAGTTACCAAAGTTTAGTATGCAACAACTGTATTTGGTGGGTTTGCACTGGCATCTTCCACCTTGGCCTGATTTGTGTGCAATGATTTGTGATAGATTTGCTCAACATAACGGGTATGAAGTATTGGTGAATTCCCATTCGGTTAAAAAGTACCACATAAGTCTAGACAAGGCGTTTGAATTTAATGATTATTGTCGTAGCCAGCAGCCTTCAATTCCCTTAATCAAAGCAGAAGTCTGTTGTCTTGTGGGTAGTGTATTTTGCGACTTTGGGCCTGAGTTCACTGTTCTTGATGTTGAGGGTGAAGATCCACATACGGGTATAATTGCATCCATCAGCAATGATAATCCTGCACTGGTATCTTGTGTTGATGATGAGCGCCTTGAATTCCAAAATGGTGATCTTGTTGTTTTCTCAGAGGTCCAGGGGATGACAGAACTGAATGATAGTAAGAAGGGACCTGCCAATGTCTGTGTAATTGAATGGGTGGCAAGTGCTACTTTATATGACACTCTACAAGATACAATCAGAATTGCCATGGTTGGGAAGTACACTAGTCTATCTGATTCGTACCTCTCTGTATTGAAGGCTCTTTTGCACGCCTCGGTTGCTTGCCACAGAAAACTTGTTGTTGATTGGGTTGTCCGTATTTGGGATCCAGGGACAGGATCGAAAAATATGAAATGGCAGAGCTCACCTTTAGGAGTTGTTGGTGGGCTCACATTTGGTGCTGTTTTGGCTGCCGGCAGGGATCAGCCTGAGGATCTGACGTTAAAAGTGGAGTCTGCTTTATATTCTGTTGGTGTAGCTGAATCTTTCTGCACTGGACAGATCGACAAGCTGTCATTCTGGTCGCAGGGAATTTCCCAAGATAGTCCAGTGGGCACTGATGAATTCATGAGCCTTAAGAAGCCAACAAGACTGGTTTTAAGGGTGAGAAAGCCGAGGGCTGTGGTTAATATCACTCCTGCTGTATCCTCTGCATTACTTATGAATGAACTCCAGTGGATTGGATTGATTGTCAAGCCAATAGACTATTCTTTGAAAGATGGCATATTGCATATAGAATCGAGTGCTGGACTGAAAATTGAGGAGATCAGCACTAAATTAAGGGATAATTGTCCTAGTTGTTTTAATGTATCAGACTACAAATATTATTTGATAGTGGAAAATCTGGAGAGAGCGTCAATGACAAACAACCATGATGGGAGAGAGATTCTTGCTAGAGATGCCTTCAACCTCTTGACTAGGATTCCAGACTCTGCTGATTTGAGCGCTATATGCAAGAGATTTGAGAAACGAAGATTCTATGAGGCCGTTATACAGTTGATTCTACAGAAAGCTCAAACTCGTGATCCCATCGCTGATCTTATTAATGGGCAAATTAATGTGAGGCCTCATGATACCACAATTACACAGTGTGAACAATGCTACCAAATAGTTATGAATGCACTGAGTACCCTCAAGGGTGTTGGACAAAGAGGGACACAACAGGCAGACCAGTCATCTAGTTCAGCTTCTGCCCTTGATTCAACTTCTCGAAGCAAATATTCCAATCAACTTATTCCACTAAGTGTCCAGTGGCCAGACACAGCTCTTCATGATCATCTATACATGACGCTTATTGAGTTTTTGGAGTATGGAGGCTTTGATCTGGTTGCTTTTCTCCAGAGTGCTGGTCATAAGCACCAAGAAGAGGTTCGAGAAGTTTCTGTGGTTGCATCAAAGGGTTCTAAGTTGCATGATTTAGGTGCATCTATTTCCACTATTCAAACAAAATATATTGAGCTGTTGGTCAGGTATGATGTTTTCAAGGGGGAGTATATTGTTGTTGCCAGGTCGTTGTTAATTTGGGCGGAGGTGCAGTTTTCCAATGCAAAAGAAGCCCCAACTCTTGACCAGAGGTATCAATATCTGAGCAATGCTGTGCTTCAGGCTAAAGGCAAAATTGCAGTCTTACGGTTCCAAACGCAAATCAAACAAGAATTGGAGTATATGGCCTTCTGGCTTGAACATATTCCCGGCAGCTCTGAATTACTAAGTGATCCCTTTCCTCGTGACAACATTATAGCTGATGCAGAGACTGCTATAACTGCTACGGACAAGGCAATCAAGCATGTGTTTCCTAGCACACAGCATTGTTTTTCCTATTGGCATATTTTGAAGAATGCACAGCCTCATTTAGGCACAGTATACACTTTTCAAGCATATCAAAAAAAAATGTGTATGAAGTGCATACAAGGATCTGACTCAGAAATGGAGCTTGAGGAATCTTGGACTGCTATGCTTCATGAACACAAGACACATGATAATAACTGGCTTAATGACCTTTCTAGGTTCCATCATAGATGGTGTTCAGTGTTTAACAAAGATACTTTTGAAACTGGGATCAATTCATCTCAGTGGGGAAGGGTACCAAACAATATCCTCACTGGAATTGCTGATGAATCTACTTTTCTTATACGATTTTCCCTCCTGTTAGAAAAGGTTGTACATACTTGAGGACAAGTATGTTTTTGAGGGGGAGGTAATGTCAGAACTGCTAACAACTGAAGACTGAAGAAAAGGCGCTGAAGTCTGAAGAAAAACGCATCGCTGGGTTCAGACCAACTGAAGTGGATGGTTGGGTGTGATCTGGTTCCAATGGCTGAAGATCAACGCCTCTCAGTATTCCTTATCCAAAGCTGGTTTAGTTATCGGTTAATCTCATTACATTTAATGCTTAAGCTCAGTTAATCTGTTGTAATTACCGTAATCACTACTTAGCCTTAATGTGGGACTATGTACTGATATATACTCTCGCTGGAAGGGAATGAAGTATTCTATTCACAATCAAAGTAAAACACTGTAGCCCTAGTTTGTAGTCTTAGCTTCTCAGCTTGTCTGTTCTTGGCGATTTTCCCTGTCTGCCCAGATTTCTGAGTTTATCTACTTCTCAATCGGATTTCATCCACGGGATGTGACAGGCAGGGCGGGGATCGCCGGGGGCGGCAAGAGGAGCGTGTACCTGATGGACTGCGCGCCGGTCTGGGGCTCCGCGGCGACGCGAGGCCGCCGCGGGGAGATGGAGGACGCGTGCACCGCCGTCCCGCGCTTCGCCGACGTGCCGGTGCGATTGCTCGCCAGCCGGCGCGACCTCGACGGGCTGGGCCTCGACGCCGACGCGCTCCGGCTGCCAGCGCATCTGTTCGACGTGTTCGACGGCCACGGCGGCGCCAAGGTACGCAGGTTTGGAACGATTGGAAGCATTTGGTTGGTCGCCGCGCGCAGCCTAGCTCATGATTTGACGATTTGTTGGCTTCGTGGTGTTGTGTAGGTGGCGGACTATTGCCGGGAGAGGCTGCACGTCGTCTTGAGCAACGAGCTGAGGAATCTTGGTAAGGATTTGGGGGAGATGAGCTAGGTGGATACGAAGGAGCACTGGACGAACTGTTCACTAGATGTTTCCAGAGAGTAGATGATGAGGTGTCCGGGCGAGCGAGCAGGATCATTGATGGCGTGGGAGAGTTCCGATTAGAACCGGTTGCCGCGGAGAACGTGGGCTCGACGGCGGTTGTCTCGGTCGTGTGCTCCTCTCATGTAGTGGTATCCAACTGTGGGGATTCACGCATCGTACTCTGTCGCCGGAAGGAGCCCGTGGCTTTGTCAATTGATCATAAGGTAAGTAGAGTTCTTGTGAGGGTCACGAACCGTCTTTTTGGGTTAATCTGAGGGGTGCCTTGCTGTTTCAGCCTGACAGGAAGGATGAGCGGGTGAGAATTGAAGCCGCAGGAGGCAAGGTCATCCAATGGAATGGTGGTATACTTGCTATGTCGCGATCAATTGGTATGCATATTGATTCCTGTGCTAGATTTAGGTTGAAGAGCCTGTTGAAGCACCTGTTGGTTCCTGTTAAATGAATCGTGTGGTATACTGTGCCATACCAAGGGGTATACTTCTGAATTGGAAATGGTAGTCATAGCAGGATAAGAGCATGCTGTGAAGCTATGCTGCTGCTGCATGATGTAAAATTACTTGATCTAGTGCAATAGAGCTCCCATAGAAGTTCTGCAATCATTTTTGGCCTATTGCTGCCTTGTTTTGAGATCAATAGAACTCCCATAGAAGTTCTGCGATCATTTTTTGGCCTATTGCTGCCTTGTTTTGAGATCTAGGGAAGTAGCAGCGCTGTAGGAATTATTTTTCGCTCTGTGACCATCGAAAGATTTATGCAATCTGAAGTCCCCAAGTTCTGGGGTGTTGTCACAGATTTTGGCATTTCAAATAGTATCTCAAAATCAAATGCCGCATCATTTTGATATTGACATTGGGAAATTTTCCTCCGGTCATTTTGCCCAAAGACCTCGTTATTAATTATCAGCCCACAGAACGACCGATCGAGACAATGGGAAGGGCCCACCTGTCACTGAGCGTGCAAATGCCGTCCAAAGCTGAAAATGTGGCTGAACCGCCAAGCAAAACACCAGTATTCCTTGATTGCGCTGTTCCATACTTCGTGCGTGACTAGGGATGCAAATGGATCGAATACGGACGGATAATGTGTCTACTATATTTATTTTCATATTTTTTAGATACGGATAACTCGAATACAAATACGAATAATATCGAATACAGATACGGAACGAATACGAATCGAAATGAATACGGTTACGAATATTTATCGGAACATTAAAACCCTTTAAACTGTACATCCAAAATTAATGAAAATACATAAATAATTTATCTTCTCAAAACATTTGTGAAATCTAAACGAGCATAGTCTTTTCATCTACAATAAAAATATACTCGATAGTCGATCAGTACATAGCATAAGCGCATAAGTAGCAATAATGTGCAATTCACGAAGTACATATGATAGCAATTTGAACAAGCATAAGAACATTTCATTCCTTCATTTCATCCATCAAGTTCTCCATCTCAGCATCTCGAAAGACTTCTTGTTCCTATAAATTTTATTTCAATAAATACTCAAAGCGGTATAAAATAAAACTATACTACTATATAGTACGATATAAAGACTACATATTCAATAAAACCATCACCAAAAAATCTCTTTCCTATAAGCAGCTCTTGGTGGTGATCAGTTCGGCTGAAAATCTCATGGCTTATGGCTGAAAACACTGTAGCTGGCTGAAAAAAACTGTAGCTGACAGAGGCTTATTTAGCATAATTAAATTTAAAAAAATTTAAAAATATAAAAAATATGTTAGCCCATTACGTATAATACAAATAAATACGGAAAAAAAAGAACCGGCAAAAAAGCTCAACAAAAAGCCAAAAGTTTAGAAAAAGACGAAACTTATAAATAGTGAAAAATAAGCCAGAAGCCAGAAGCCGAAGCCGAGTTGATCAGGGTCGAGCTCAATGCTATGTGGAGCTCCATTGAATAAACCCCTTCGCAGCCATTTCCCCGACCACCTCGTAGATCGAGAAAATTGTATTTTTGCCATCCCAAACAGTGGGCTTCGCAACTTTACCCTCCCAATCGTTGGTTTCGCAAAAATGCCATCCAAAATATTTGCTTCTTGTTTTCTTTGCCATTTTCTCTATTTCTCTCCTTTTCCTTTTTCTCTCCTATAATCAGCCACGCAAAAAGACAAATCTACCCATGGGCAATTTCACGTACATGGAAACCCAATCGACGTAGACACCGATCACTTTGTCTCCTGCCACTCGCCCGGACCCGGAGGATCGCCGTCCGCCTCACCCCATGGACGACGGCCCTTAGAAACCCTTGGACTTTGTTTTGTGAGATGTAAACTTTGTTTTGTTTTGGGACCGTTAACATACTAAGGTACTAACCATGCCCAACTTTATTAATTGAAAGTTCCTTTGGCTGTTTCAAGCATCCATCCTCTCCAAATACCTTTTCTGTGAGTCATTGAGACATCAAAAGAAATAACAGAGAAATCACTTTCAAACTTCCACAAGCTGAGAACATGTAAACTATAAAGCAAGAATAGAACTAGCAGCTAGCGTAGTTCGCCAACTGTAAGTCTGTAACTCTTTTATCGTTTGTGTTTTTTTAACAAACTAGCTACCAGATCCAAGTACAAAGAGCAAATTATTTGGTAAATGCTACTGATTCGTGATTCCTAGTTGATAGGATACAACTGTAACTCATTCCCACAAGTCCAAGGGTAGATTTGTCTTTTTGCGTGGCTGATTATAGGAGAGTAGATTTGTCTTTTTGCGTGGCTGATTATAGGAGAGAAAAAGGAAAAGGAGAGAAATAGAGAAAATGGCAAAGAAAACAAGAAGCAAATGTTTTGGATGGTATTTTTGCGAAACCAACGATTGGGAGGGTAAAGTTGCGAAGCCCACTGTTTGGGATGGCAAAAATACAATTTTCTCCTCGTAGATCTCTCCAGATCTACACCACATTGCTGCACTTTGTTTCGTCCGATTTGCCGCCTCCACGCGCTTTAATCGCTTGTCGTTTCACTATCGTTGACCGATTCCGCCCGCATTTTTATTCCGAGACTTTGTTCGGATTTGGTGTTGATGGAGTAAGCCCTCGCAATGGCGGAGGACGCCACGAGATGTATGATTCCTCGCCGCCGATGCCTCGGAGCCGGCTCGAGGAGCGATTCGCGGCGGTTCCGCTCACCGACGAGGTGGGTGTCGAGGAGGGGGCGTCGGATCCAGAGATGAGCACGGGCACACCCGCGATGCCCGTCACGTTGTCCGAGCTGTCGCTGTAGCCCAGGAGGAGGCCTCGGCCGCCGGGGGTGCCGGCGGACGCGCCGCAAGAGGTGGTGCGAGCCGTGGACGCGGCGATCAGGGGCGGCGGCGGGGTGGACCAGACCACCTCCGCGAGATGGTCTACGACGAGTTGGGCGAGTTGCCGCACTCCATCGTCGAGGTGCTACTCGGCACCATGGGCGGCGCGGATGGCCTCGACAAGGTAAGCGACCACACTGGTACTGGCGTGGAGTGGGAATGGGCCGTCTGGGCTTTTGTCATTATGGGCTGGGTAATGGTTATTGGGCTAAAATCCCGGATATCCGGTTTCGTATTATCCGGATAATCCGTATTCGTATTTGACGGATACTATGCTTACTGTATTCGTATTCGTATCCGATAAAAAAAATCCGTATTCATATCAGATCCAAAAATTATCTGAAGAAAATCCGATCCGACACAATCCGTATCCGTTTTCGTCCGAATCGGTCGAAAACTATCCGATCCGTTTTCACCCCTACATGTCCATGACTTCCAGAATCTCAAAATGCATCAGCAGACTGCGTGGTCTACCATCAAAATACTTCTTTTCAGATAGCAGCAGTCTTCCTTCACATTTTTGAGCCTCGTCTTGAAGCAACTGCAGCATTGTGTCTTCTCCTTCCGGATCCATGAGCGGTTTGGATCAGACCACTGCTTCGGAGTACCATGAAGGACAAAACAGAGATTCTTACTAGTGTGTAAACATAATTCGCTATCTCCTTGATCACTGCATGATTAGTAATGTACGCTCCAGCACAATTGAGGCCAACATCCACATAATGGAATTCAGAAATACTTGATAAAACATCACTAGTTGAAGCAGCGACAAGGAGATTATTGGTCGACAGAGATGGACTTGGTTGTGGAACAGCAGCTGAATTTTTCATTGATTTCGATGCCCAACAAGAAAGTTCTGTCACAAGCTGGTTGACGAGAGTATGATGCAGTGGGATGCTGAATGTCGGCTGAATCCTTCAAGGCACCCCTCGAAATCATATTTTGTATTTGCTAACCACAAAAATGTAGATGGGAAAAGATTAACAAGGAGAGATGAAAAGGCAAGAGTTTTAGATTAACTCTACCACGGCAAATTTTTAGAATGAAAATACTACTGGTACTAGGATATTTCAACTTAGCAGAAAGATATAAAAATCCCTATAAAATGTACAATATTTAACATAACAAACGCATGAATGAAGACTGAAATGGTGAGATCTTCTAAACAACTAAACATCCCAGTATGTAAACAATCGTCAAGACCAAGAAATCGCATTGGAGCAAAAGAGAACTAATTATACTGCATGCATTGTAGTAATGCACTAGGTTTTCTCCAATAGTGATGAGAAGGATTTTATTCTCTAAGCAACATTCTGTTAAGTGAATTGCACTGCGGCAGTATGTCACCAATATGGTAAGCATTATGTCAGCACAAAAAATAGAGGAAGATTTGCTCATGTAGGCAAAAGGTGAATCAGGTAAGAAGAACATGAACCACAATTCCTATTACAAAGAAACAAATAAGCTACCTTACCAACCCGATTCACTCACCCTTAGAAAACATCCATTTCTTGTACCATTAGTGAACTAAAAAGTGTCTCCTTATCCCCGATAGAGGTCCAAGTTTTTTTTGGGAGAACTGGAAAACGAAATATTCGGTTAAATGCTACCTAAGATCAGCTTGGGACTTGAAAGCCTTGAACTAATATACACCTCACATTTACCGTGTTAATATAATAACCAAAAAGTGACAAAATACCAAGAATACCTCAGTTCCTGTAACATCATAACCTAACCACAATGTTCACTACAGTAGTGCAGAAAAAAATGTTTCATGATTCAACCAATAATTACTCCCACATGACATGTCCCTAGTTCCTTCCGAATTGGTTATCTAATTCTTCACAGTTGGGAGTAAGAGCCTCCGGCTATGCTCTCTGTGTGTCTCGCGCCAGAGCGCGCCCTCCTGCCCGCGTCGCGCCCGTTGCACTTTCACCACGCCTACGCCATGCCTTGCCTAGCCGTGCGCCGCGTCCGCGTTGCAGCCCCGCGCCGTCTCGGTCCTCCACCCGCATCATTCCTTTTGCCCAGCAGTCCCTAGCTTCGCCGACCGGTTCCCTGTTGCTCTGCACTCCTCCAGCCGACAGCGCATCGCTCCTCGGCTGTCGCGCGCAGCGTCGTTCCTCTAGGCCGTTGCGCCCGCCATCATGGCCCCAATGGTCCTGGGCTTTCCCTCCCCCCATTAAAAGCCATGCCGGGCTACCCCTCCTCCCCACACACCTCCCCTCGCCGGCAATTGAACCGAGAAGTCGCCCGAGCCCCTGTCTTCCCCATCTCCGGCCAAAGTGCCGCCGTGCACGCCCTTCGCGTTTCAAGGCATCCCAGTTCGATTCCTCGCGACCGAAGCTTTGCGTGGACCTCCTAAGGGTGACCCCGCCCTCGCCGAACTTCTTCTTCCTCTCCGGTGAGCTCCCCTCGGAGCCCACCTCGCCGCCCCTCGGCCGTCACCATCGCCAGGCCACCTCGGTGAACGGTAGGCTCCGCCAAACCTTCCTCTGAGCTCGCCTCCCTCCCCTCTTGCTCCCACAACGCCAAATTGGCTTCTCTGCTTGCAGCCCGTCGGAGCTTCGGTTCTTCCCCAACTCTGACGCCTGGTCAATCCGTCGCCCTCGAGCACCTCCGCCCAATTCCCTGCGCTCGGAGCACCGTGAAGACACCGCAAATTCATCCACGCCACCATCTCGAACAGTCATCGCCTCCCCTCCTCCGGCGCCGTGCCCCACCTCGCCGCTGTCCGCCTCCACGTCGCCAGACTCCTCCGCACCTCCCCGAGCACCGACAATGCCATCTGTGAGTCCCCTGCAACCCCGTGGTCCTCTCCTAGCACTTAATTGCCTTACCTCCCCGCCGGTCGCCGTAGCACCACCTCCCCTGTTTTCGCCGCCGCCTGAGCCACCGTCACCCTTCGCCCCGGCCATCCGAGTCCGCGTGCATTTGCCCACAGGTGCGCGTGGTGGCGAGAGACCCATTTTGGGTACGCTCACCAGCCGCCGCCCCTCGCCCCACCGCCGGCAAGCCCGCCGTGTATCGGAGGGGGTAGACAACTGTAGCAGGCGCGGTTAGTCTAAAAGAATAATTAGTTTAACGTTCATGATGTTTGTTAGTAGCCGTTAATCCTCAATGATGAGTGGGCCCGGCTTAGTTAAGCTAAGCCTCTATCTCTGACATGTGGGCCTCCGATTGTTTAAACCTTTTAAAACCAGTTAAGAAATTGAGCCACTGACGAGCGGACCCGCTTTACTGTAGCCACAGTAAAACGGGCCCACCCGTCGGCCTCCGGAAGCCTCTCTTCTTTCAAAAATAAATCCAGAATAAATTATTTTCCAGGCCCACATGTCAGCCTCAGCAGCCTTTTCCCTCTTGAAGATAATTTCGAAATTTATTTAAAGTCCCCAGTATCATCCTCAGTGAGTCATTTCCAGTTAGAAACTAATTCAAAACTCTATTTCTGACCATGGGCGCCACGTGTCAGTGAGAGTAATCTCGCTCCTTTTTCTTTTCCCCGAATTAAAATTTGATTCAAACTTCAAAAAGCTCGTTCTGCCTTGTTGTAGCTCTAAATTTAAGAAAACTTGTTGTAAAAATTTTACAAAATCACGACACTATCAAATGGGGCCGGCGAAAGGAAGAGATACGGGGGCGGTGGACGGCGGCAACGAGCGGCGTGTGTGGGAGCAGTGCGCACGGGAGTAGTGGGGAAAATGCAATGCTATCACAACAGGTCAAGCGTAAGGGACAACGATGCGACGGCTAGCGCAGCTTTAAAGCCCGTTCAGCTCCCCCACGATTGGGAAGCGCAACCGGCGAAAACTGATAGCGCATGACCTGCCAACTGTGCGCGCACACGTGTCCCACAACGCCACAAACGGCTGCACGACCACAGTCAAACTTCAGTCGGCACCGCATGAAGCGCCAGCAGCATTCAGCCGCGTGTCCCACTAACGCGCAAAAAGGCGGTACGACTTCGTCAAGCTTCAGCACACCTTCAGTCTGCAAGGCCCATGATGAATTGCATCACAGGTCGCAGGGATGGAGGGGGCCAAAGGGCTTGGTGGCATGGTTTCGGCCCGTGAGAAGCTCTTTACCATGAGAGGCTCCTGTAGTACAGGTGGCCCCACCTGAGCCCATCCGGCCTGTTTGAGGGATTATAGGGCCCAATGTGATATGTGTGATAATATGTATGCCCTTCAAGGAGGTACATGATTGTAATTATGCTTCATGTAGATATATATTATATGCCTTGAACATGGAGAAGGGGCAAGCATTGTTCATCCATCACAACCACTACACTACTCTTCTAATTTACTGTTTGGCCAGTAGTCACAACAACGGGGAAAAACTTCATTGCCACCTAGAACTGGAACAAGATTCTAAGTATTAGATAAATCCACAGGACATACTAAATTTGGACATGACCAAAGCAAAAAATGGAAATCAGGTGGGAATTGTACCACGACTCCTCGTGGATTCGCCTATCGAGGGTTGAATCGAGCAAGAAGACAGCACCGAACACCACGTGCATCATAAGCTCCATAGCCCTCAAGCCCAAGGACAACATCCTCGTTATGTAAGAGAGCCCCAAACACCATATCAAAAAAACCCCACTGAACCCAGGACCAAATCGAGCTGAAGCGAATCGAACAGAGAGCGTACGTCAATCGGAGAGACAGATGCCAAGCTCGGTGGTGGAGGAGGATGCCATTTCCGCCATCGCCGTCATTGCATCCGATGGCGACGGGAGGCTAGCTCTGGAGGAGGGAGCGACGGAGCTCGGACGACCACCCAACCTCGCCTGAAGGGAGGGTCCTTGCCTGCTTGTACATGTGATCAACATAATTTAATACATATATAATAGTGTATTTAGAGGTTGCCAAATATTATCCTATAACTGGGTAGTTATAAATGTAGTTTTCAAATATGCTATGAAACATACAGAGGAATGTGCGAAAGGGCCTCTAGCCTAGCGGTTAGAGCGCCTCAGTAGCACCCCCCAGGTCCTGGGTTCGACTCCCAGTGGGAGCGAATTTCAGGCTTGGGGGAAAAAATCCCCTCGCCTGCTACCACACCAAAGCACAGTCTAAGGACCCGCTGAGCGTTGATCCAAAGGATCTGCCGGTCGTCTCACAAAGGTCGGGCGTTGGTGCCGCTGTGTAAGGGTGGAGCAGGGGTTCGGGGGTTTTCTCGGTCTGCGTGAGAAGACCTTCTTCTTAAGTATGATGCCCGGGGGGTTTCTCCCCCCCGCAGGTCGAGTTTTATACAGAGGAATGTGTCTAGTCGATATAGGATTTTCCCCTTCTACATAACGGGAGAGATATCCTAGGCCTCTCGATGTGGTCGCATAAAGAAAGTGTATAACCATGCTACGAATAGTCGAATAGTTAACCATATAAAGTTATCCATCAATAATTCGAGAAAAGATTAAATAGTCCATGGAAGGCACATTTCTTACATGAAATTCGATCGAATATCGTGAGGCCAAAGGAGAATAGGCAAATAGGTCATTTTATCCAATAAGATACAAACTGCTAGTATCGGTATACTGACTGGTCATGACCTGGTTAGATATATCACAAACTGATCTGCAAACTGGTCATATGGTGATACGGATTGGTTCTAACCAGATACGTTCTAGTAATAAGGAGTTATGAACTGATCCTAAGTGAATAGGACTTGGTTGCAGATCATATTATATAATGTTCGTCCATATTGATCTTTGTGTATATTTGGAAGTCGATATGTTCTACTAGAGACCACTACCGGCTAGCGATTGGAAAGATGTTTCCGAGTTACAACCAAGTACATGTGAAACTATAAGGTCACACACTTAATGGGTTGAAACAGTTAAGATCTAGTCGGAGGCTCTACAAGTGGGATATGATCTCTACTTGTATTGCATGAGGTTTCGGTCGAAAGCTATTCGAGTAGGATAGGATCTCTACTCATGTTGCATAAAGATCCGATCAAAGGATCTATATAAAGGAGTGCCTTAAGCTATGAGTAAGGTGGCAAGACAGAGAGATAACACATCCACCGAAACTTTAACCGTCTCCTTCCAAAAGCTTTGTTGTGCGCTCTGGTGCTAGCACACCGGTGCATGACATTCCATTCCTGAACGTGTGAACTTCAATAGAGGTGTTGCTACGATTACGACGTCGATCGAAACGATCCGAGGAAAAGACACAATCAGCTCATGGAGATCGACTATCGCTTGAGCGTCAGTGGTATTCTGGTTTACATGGCAGAATTTTTAATTTATGCTAGTGTAGCCTACCTCTTAACTAAACTGCAGATTTAGTTTCTCTGTTTTTGCATCTGTGATATCTCGCGGATAGTTTGAGTAGCCAGCTTGAGGATTCAACAATGTAATACTGCCACACCACCTTGATTATGCCATGAATTCATTCTCAACCTCAACAATTTCAAGCACGTCATGAATTCATCCTCAACCTCAACAATTTTCCGGCACATTCGAACATGCGCCCTCATTTGTGTATGTTCCTTGCGGTGTGGGTTCAAAAAAGATATACACTTTTCTTCCCTTTCTCTCCCTCAAAAGACAAGGAAAAATCTCATCGAATTATCGAATGATCGTTTACCATACACAGTGTTCCTTTTGAGGAATGGGTTGGTCCTAGCATCCCCCACTCATCTTTTTGTTTGGTTCGAGGATTGATATGTAGTTTGGTCATTACCTCCTCATTCCTCGTGACCACGCTTATATATATAAAAGATGAATGAGATCATAATCCAAGGAAATCATGGGATGATCAAACGATGTATTAATCCATTCCTCAAATCAACATGCCATAGAACAAAGCTAAAGAAGAGTGAAACATTTTACGTTGCCACACTCGCTACTATAAACAACATAATATATTCTGTTAGTCACATATCTCATCCAAAAGATTACCACATCAGTAAATAAACATTCCTCATTTGAGGAATCGGTTAGTCCTAGCATCAACCCATTCATCATTTTATATTTGATTCGAGGAATGGAATGTGCCATGAGCTTGTAAGCAAACATGATGAGATCATCCAAAAAAATTCGAAGGACGACCACATGACAGATTAATCCATTCCTCAAACTAAACATGCCGTAAGAAAGCAGGGAGCCCATCTAGCCAAACGTGGATTGAAACATTTTGGAGCTCATCTAGCCAAACGTGGATTGAAACATTTTACTTTGCCACTCTCGCAACCACATGCACAACATTAGGTATTCTGTCGGTTACAAATCCAGATGATTACCACATCAGCATGTAACCACAAAGGCCAGCAGGAGAAAGTTCAGCCAAAAAAGGAAGTAGCTAACATCTCAAGTAAAGCCTCAATCATAGATACCAAAATAATGGAGCAAGCTGGACAGCAAAAAGAGAGTCCTGCAGCAGCTCGTGACGTCAGTCGCGTAGCTTGATACAACTTCTTGTCCTGAAGCACAAGTCTTCCAAATTCAATCAACCTAAAATCTCACATGTATGTTAGTTTTTTTTAATAATTCTATGAAACTACTGAGTTTTTGAAATAAACAACTTGCAACCATCCAAATTCCATCATCAATATACAGTACATGCATGCAGCTAAGGTGCCTTTGCCTCACTTCACCTAAGCGTGCACCCCAAGTGACTTCACTGCAATGGGTATGATATAGGACCTGTCAAGCCACCTAGGCAATTGGTCATTTTTGTATCATGGCAGTGGAAGGTTCCTCGGATTGAATGGTTGGTGTAGTCATTCTTTCAGCTTTAACCAGAGGGTGTTGAGCGTGGAAAGCTAAATCAATATGTATAGGTTGACAATAAAGCTAACAAGCATGTTAGACTGGAACTGCATCAAGCAACACCACAGAACCTAAGAGTGCTCCTCAAGTTCCTTTGAGACTTTGACTACACTTCTATAAGGAACCGTCAAGCCACCTAGGATAAGAGTGACCAGCCAACGGAGATTTTTGGAACATATCAGTGGAAGGTTCCTTAGATTGAATTGTCTGTGTAGTCATTTTTTCAGCTATGACGTGTGTGTTGAGCATGTGAAAAGCTAAATCAATGTACAGGTTAATAATAAAACTGACTACCATGTTAAACTAGATCAAGTAAATACCAGAGAACAATATCAAGTATAATGTTGTACTGCCTACAGTGCAGCTAAAAGAGGTTGTTGATGAGAAAAACTGAGATAACAAATAGTAGAAAACTGTCAGAAAGCTAGTGCTACAACAGTTTAGGTAAGTTTTTACCCGCTCAGAAACATTAGAAAATTCTAAAGGCAAGGTAATGTTTGCCCTAGCACACCCGATGAGATCATGAGCTTCAAGCTGCAAGAAACAAAGGAACATATTTATTAATAACTTTGTTATTTTCAATCATAAATGCCAAATGCAAGTTTTTTATATTGTATATAACTTCAAACATACTTTGAAATTTACCATGGAGCTTGAACCAGTGCTAGTCTTATCTAGGAATCCCCAACCAAGAGAGAGAAGAAAATCTTTCAACTACTCACAAAGTTTCACCTTGTAAGCCATAATTATATCTAGATTAAAAATGATATATAGGGATTAAAGATATTTGTCACTTGAGGTAGAGTGGAAATACACAGCCCATCAAATGAAACAATCACATCTCCACGTCTAAAGCCAAGCCTCTTAGCAGTAGAATCAACGGATACCTAGAGAGATCAGAACAGTTATAATATTATCAAAAATATATATATAGACTGAATAGAGTTATACCTGATGTACAATGAAACCGTCGTTGATTTGTAATTGAGAAGGATCTTCTGGAGTGAGATGTCCAGCAGAGCCACTATCTTGAAGCTCATACCAAGCATGGTGCGAGCAATACGACTGCAATAAGTTGGATTTATCCAATCAGCTCTAAAAATTGAACTACAAACATTTTGATGACAGGCCAAAGATATATTAAGGATATATTAGGTTAGTTCTCAAATTCTAGTAGTATTTAAAGTGTACTATTCATATAAATTTAAGTACACATTTTGATTCTAGTACGGTGGGTCGCAAAGTTCTCTATGATAATATTTCCTTGTGTTAGATTTGTTTTTGAAGAGCATTGACTCCTAAGAAAAATTCAGTAAATCGTAGGTGTCTGCACGCTTGTTGCACTGAACCCAAGGTTTACCAAAAGTTTGCACTTAGTTACTTAGTAACAGGTTTATATACATAACAGTCCAACTTATCCCAAGTACAAGCATATACTGCTATACTTAATGGTTCTGACAGGTGGGGCCCGGCTTATCCAAGCTAGCAAAGTCAAATGAGGGATGGCAGCAAAGCCGCAAGTCAGTTCTACTCAAGGTATTTTTTGGTCGAAAATTGGTCGGTAACCGGTTTTACCGATGACCCTTGGTAGAAATCCAAACCGGCTCCGAAAAATTCGTTTTGCATGAATTTTATCACATTTAAAAGAAATTTTTGCCAAATTTTGTTTAACGATTTTTGGCCGATATTTTCAACCAATTTTCGACCGGTTATCATCGATAATCAACCGATATGAATTTAAATTTCAAATTTCATTTTA
Source organism: Dendrocalamus sinicus (assembly GCA_036346575.1). Classification (NCBI taxonomy): domain Eukaryota; kingdom Viridiplantae; phylum Streptophyta; class Magnoliopsida; order Poales; family Poaceae; genus Dendrocalamus; species Dendrocalamus sinicus. The sequence goes on along the minus strand of CM070653.1, from coordinate 2,760,087 downwards.
ATTTTTTTGGACCGACTTTCTCCGAAAAAATCGAAAATCGGCTAAACCGGACTTACCGACCCCATCTGATTAAAAAACCGGTAAAAAAACCCTAGTTCTACTATCAATCTAGTAGTGTTGTTGTCACCCCGCCTTCACACCTTCAATAATTTGTAGGCTCCACCTTTCAGATTCATTAAATATAACGGTATATGTTTCAAAATGAAGCTGCTCAGTTCAGTGAGTAAACTAGTGTTAAGTGCAAACTTCTGTAAACATGGAATACAATGTGACAACAGTGCAGATACATGATGTTTGGTGTAATTTCTCTTAGTTCCTAAATACAACAAAGCCGGACAACTCAGAAAGTATCTAAAATGTCGAAACCAATTTAACTTAGATGTTAGACATTAATGCAACAATGAAAAAGGTTAACGAACCTGAACTTAACCGACGTTTTAATGCATGTGAGGATCAAAGAGATGGTAGCAACGAAAAAAGGTTAACAAACCTGAACATAGTCCACATATCAATACATGTTAGGATCGTAGAGATGGCAAGAATAGCCGAACGTGAGCTAACATGAAATGCCATCCCCGTGACACTGCCATCGTGATCGATCGTAAGCCCTGCTGTGCCACCCTGCATTAATGAAATTTTATTGAGTTAAATGAGTAATGAAGTAAAGATACATAAATAGAAAATAATAATATAATTACTACCTCAAGGACTTTACAGCCGAGAAACATGTAGTAGTCATGCCCTAAATAATCTGATTCTTCTGACCACAAGATTGTCCCATGCTTAGCCACCAAGGATGACTCTTCGTCCCTAGCCAACACAAATACCTTCTGACCATAGTTTGGATTAGATCCAAAAGAAGGGAGTTGTAATGGTGAGTCTGCCGAGATCTCCAATACAGCAATATCGTAGTGATCATTGAAGAACAAAAGCCATCCCTCCGAGATGGTCTTGCTGACAAGCAAACGGAGAGCTGAAAAGATGAGGTACCATTGATTTCATGATTTTCGGCAAAAATTGGTTTTCTTGGCCCACATTGATTTTGCTGGAATTCATTAAATCAATGGTACCTCATCTTTTCAGCTCTCTGTTTGCTTGTCGGACAAGACCATCTCGGAGGGGCGGCTTTTGTTCTTCAATGATCACTACGATATTGTTGTATTGGAGATCTCGGCAGACTCACCATTACAGCTCCCTTCTTTTTGATCTAATCCAAACTATGGTCAGGAGGTATTTGTGTTGGCTAGGGACGAAGAGTCATCCTTGGTGGCTAGGCATGGGACAATCTTGTGGTTAGAAGAATCAGATTATTTAGGGCATGACTACTCCATGTTTCTCAGCTGTGAAGTCCCTGAGGTAATAATTATATTATTATTTTCTATTTATTTATCCTTGCTTCATTACTCATTTAACTCATTCGAATTTCATTGATGCAGGGTGGACAGCAGGGCCTATGATTGATCACGATGACAGTGTCACAGGGATGGCATTTCATGTTAGCTCACGTTCGGCTATTCTTGCCATCTCTATGATCCTGACATGTATTGATATGTGGATTACGTTCAGGTTTGTTAACCTTTTTCATTGTTACCATCTCTTTGATCCTCACATGCATTAAAACATCGATTAAGTTCAGGTTCGTTAACCTTTTTCATTGTTGCATTAATGTCTAACATCTAAGTTAAATTGGTTTCGAAATTTTAGATACTTTCTGATTTGTCTGGCTTTGTTGTATTTTAGATACTTTCTGATTTCATATTAAATGGTGTTTTTCACACACACATAGAAGAAGAAGTAGTACATATTTTTGTTTTTGACATATGTTGTCTCTATTTATGATTTATCTCTCTCTAAGAATAACAATTAACATGGACACTTTGAACATATTGCTTCCAAAAAATAAAATATAAATATTTATAAACCAAAACCAACTCTCCCAAATGATGTATATTTTGGATTGAAAGGATTATATAGATCCTTGTGACCACTAGATTTATGACAATTGGCACCATCAAATTCTTTTGAATAAAGCATCTAAAATATCTAGATATTTCTAGGAAAATATCTGGATTTAAGATCATGTTCATGGGATCTCTAGAACCCTTAATTATCTACATCTTTCATGTAGATAAATCATTCAATATTCCATCCAGTAATTTTAATCTACAAATAAATATATGGTACTAGAAGATGATAAATTTACTAGATAGCCGGATTACAAAATTCACAGCTAAAAATCTATTTATCTTGTCAACATAAATAAATATTGTACAGAAAACTATTGAATTTCTCTACAATTATCTAGTAGATGACATTTTTAAATTACTCTCATACAGTACCCAAAATTACAGAAGAACAATATAGCAGATTAGCCGATATACTAGTCTTTTCCCTAATGAATACTTTTCACTTTCTCTCTAATCTCTAATTAAATTAACAAACATAGAGAAAACCAAATCGTTACCCAAGCAAGAAGCGAGAAAGCCACGATCTCTGCGCGTGCGTGCACCAAGGCGAAACTAGCGAACCCGGTAGCCGAGCGATGCAGTGGCCAGCGCCAAGTAACATGCATGACATGTGGGCCTTCAATGAGTCTCTCTAGAATGGATCCCCAATGTTCAGCACAAGATACAGACCATCGTCAAGATTTCTATCCTCCTCCCTCCTCCCCACATCCGCAATCCTCATAGCCCAATCCCAAACCTCTCTCGTCTCTAGCTCCAGCCCATCCTCTTCCTTGTACTCTTCTCCATATCTCGTCGCGACGGCGGCGGCGGCTATTGCTTCGCCGTTTGTCTCAAATTCTCACGCCAACGTCATTTAACCCTCGAAGCGAAGGAATTCTTCTCTCCTAGGCGTCGTCGTCGTCCTCCGCTCTGCTGGATTGATCTCTTCTTTCGCTGGTTAGGAAGACCTAGCTTGCTTGGATTGTTCTAAGAGTGAGCTTTGTCCTGAGGATCTTTTCTTTTCCGTGAGCAATCTCGTCCAAATCTTCCTTTCTGGGATGGATAGTCCAGTCCATGGAGTTTGTGGTGGATTTGCTTGCTGCGTTGTGGATTACCGGTAGCAGTTTATGTTTCCATATTTTTGGGGGTTCAACTGAACCCCCATGTCCCACGTTAGGTCCGCCCCTGCAACTATAGAATGGAAGGGTTGAAATGTTCACACATTAAGCACTATAGCGTAATTGTTTTCAAATTTGACCCCTAACATCCTTTTTGCAAATTTAGTCCATCCCCAAGCTCGGCAGGCAACATATATCTCATGTCGTGCCACCAGAGCTCGACATAAACGGGTGACAGCGGCAGGCGTGCCGAGTGCGACATGCGAGGACCGGGCGATGTCCATAGGGAAAAGAAAGAAAGAGAGAATAAAAGAGAGTTTAAATTAATTTTTTAAGGTCATGTTACTGTGATTTAGGAGATTTCACAGTTAGAATTAATGTAGATCTGGTTTGGTTTGATTGTATAGGATACGCTTGGTAACTATGTTTAGCTGACATATGTATTGTAACACCCTAGCTCAACAAAGAGACCAGAATGTCACCATTATCTTTTTCCTTACTAATTTAAACCATCTTTAACAAACTTTGAACAACGATATTTTAACCACTTTTCCACAAGACATTTATTTAAACACAAGCATGACAGTTAATTAAAAAACATGGATTAACATTAATTAAGATAACCATATATCAACTTTAACCAACAGTACATTAATCGTTAGAATTCCATTATAATATTATTATGTTCTAGGAAGACTCATTAACTAACTCTCGTAGTTACATAAATGATTTTTCTAATATATAAGGAGCATATTTAAAAGTGATAAGTAAACAACAGTGATGCATGTGTTGATCATATGCTATTTCCCTCCCATGCATGTTGTTTTCATCAATCACCTAGAAAACAATAATTAAGCGATGGTGAGTTCAAAAACTCAGCAAATATATAATAAAAACAGTAAACATCAATGTATAGGTATCACTGTCTTAATTCATAATTCATTAACACATTCTTAACATTGAAGCAATATAGATGATCAGCATTTCAAATACATATCCTCCCATGTCATTCGCATTAACCATGTAACCATAACTTTAAGCATTTATGAACATCTCTTTACCTCCATTGATGCAGCACAATGCTCATGCATGTGTCTTAACTTCTCTTTAGCATATACCGATATAACGGAGTGAGCACTCATCTGTGCTCACTCAAGCCCATCTTTTTTCATGTGAGGACCTCAAAAATCCGTCTTATTTCATCTGGGGACCTCAAAAGCCCATTCTCTTTCATACGGGGATCTCATCTCCACTCCCGTGGAGTGCCTACCAAAGTAGATTTTTCTTAAGAGCACTCTGGACTAGTATATAACTTCACTCCGGACTAGTATATAACTTTCTCACCGACCTAGCTTGTGCACTCTGGACTAGTCATATGACTTATCGACCTGGCTCATATGCACTTTTCATGATGTGAATGCAAGTGACGCAATACTTTCCAATAATCATTTACTATATACCAACATTACCATGTAACCATCGATATCATGTACTCATCGTCATCATATCGTATCGTATCATATTTAACAAGATTCAAGTAATATAGCATGGAGAGTGAATTTAGATAACTAAGAGTAAGAATAAACAACCATCTACCATTCTACCATACATCTGCCTTAATCATGAAGAAAGACGTGATGACCAGCGACCAACCACCAAAATAAAGCATTAGAACCTCATAACAATCATGGTACAACACCTCAGTACACATCCATAACACGCAAATAAGATTACATACTTTAACACTTAAACATGCCTTTCTTCCCTTCTCCCCAACTTACCGATATTGTTGTCCAAGCATTCGAATAAGCATAACTCGCAACCCAGGAACCCAAACATATTAAATCTCGGCATGAGTATCAATTGTCTCACCATCTTCGATCTTCACAGATCCCGCCATCAAGAAAAATTCAGCAACCTCGTACCGTGATCAACCACGCTTTGATACCAAGATGGTACGGCCCAACTAGTAAACTAGCGAGCACACGTACGATGGCCTGACCTTTCACGGTACAAGTGATCGATAGCAATACCATCTATCAATTCAACAGCAATTCGCAATAGATGGATGATTCGGCCAGTCAGTGGTCTTGATATATATCATCCAATAGCCAAATAATTATTCAACCCGTGTCCTTGTTGTACACAAATTAGAAGTGTGGAATCCCTGGGATTCATGCTACGCAATGCCGAGAACTGATCTTGAGATCACGCAATATAGACGGAAACCCTAGGCGTAGCTCCTCAAGAACTCAATGCAGATAAACAACTAACCATCATACCTTTCACGATATCACGTGGAAATTAACAATAATCTCCTCCTTGCAAGGACACAGCCCTAGGCTATTTATAGTGCATGCAGGCACAACCAAGATAGCAACATGGACTTGACCAAAGGCTAGACTAGCACTCGGACTCCACAAATTAGCAAACCGATTCGACTAGAGTTACATGCATACAACCCTTTTAGTTCCTAACTAAATTAAATAATTCCCAAATAAATAGTTATTCCTATTGCTTGTACTCCTTAAATATTAGTTTGAATAAGAATAGAACCAACATAAAATTTTCTTACTAGCTTAATTGCTCCTGGCTCCTCTTCTAGCTGATGCATGCACTTCTAGTTTAGGTGCTTTCCAACCATTATATTCTCATATGCGCCAACCTTTGCTCTTCCCATGCCATCCTCCCTTACCTCCCTCTCGGCACTAACAAGTATTTCACCAACTAGAAATACTTAACAACACTTAAAGCATTTACAGTTTTTAGACCTGTATCACCACAAGCTTCTTCTTGCACATGATGACACTCGGCTTCCTTGACCGCACATGACCTCATCCCCTCCTTGAGCCTAGTCCCAGTCCACCTTGCTGTTGTCTGTCATGTTCTCCACCGGTAGCTTCTACTCTAGCTCCTCGTCATCCCATCTTGTAACCACCCCGCAAGCCTCGGTCATCTTCAGCGGCTCCTTGATCATCTGAACCTCGGCTCCTCCTGAGCGTAGTCCCGACCCCTTCCGCCTTACCATGACACAGATTCGGAGTCCTGCAACCAACATAAACAAACAAAGTGTCACGTAGCGTTGCATAATACACAAAGTCATCAATTGACACAATTAATCCATACAATTCACCTGCAAAATATATGCAACCAAACCACTAATCATAAACCTAGGACCGAACCTTAAATCCACGTGCACACAAGCAATAGCACCCATACCGCGCCGACACTCAAACAACTCAGCTCAAACCAACGCATGTTCAAATAGCTCCTCGAACGGTCAGAACGCCAACCAAAGGTCGGTCTGATCGTTGCCTCCCACAGCCAGTTCGACTGCCAGCCCTAGGTCAATCAGACCACTAGCAACGTAAAGCAACTGAAAATTGTAAACTCTCAAAAACCAAACTCAAACTCCGCAAACTCTCTTAACTAAAAATCAATTACCGATCACAACCATATGGTGACCTCCACATGGTCTCATAATCTTCCCCTTGATGATTATATTGACAAACATCAAAATGGTAAGAAATTAAGTTTGTTTTTGAAGAGAAAATCAAGAAGTTGTAAAAGCCACAAATGGTCTATTTGAAAGAGAAAAAACTCGTGACCATGTTGGCTAAGTTCGAAATGGAGCAAATATCAAGAAAGAATAAGTTTTTGACAAAAGCTCCAAACCACACCTAAAACTTCACAAAAACTCAATCTTGCTCATGGTCTAAAGAAAAGGGCAATTGCTCTCCATGTCCATTTTCATCACAAGAGAAGGAACAAAAAAATGCAAAAGAGAGCAGATGAAATGCAATGAAGCTCCCCTCACTCAAATATCTCATTTTGGCATTTTTATATTCCAATTGGCAGGATTTGCAAATACAGCTTATACCACAATAATGCATATTCTACACATTCTCCCCCTTTATGCAACAAGTTTTTCACAAAAGCATGAAACCACACATAAAACTTCACAAAACCTCAATCTTGCTCATGATACAAAGAAAAGAGCAATTGCTCACCATGACCATTTTCATAGCAAGAGAAGGAACAAGAAATGCAAAAGAGAGCAGATGAAATGCAATGAAGCTCCCCTCACTCAAATATCTCATTTTGGCATTTTAGGTTCCAATTGGCAGGATTTGCAACTAATGCAACTTTTATCACAATAATGCATTCTGCATATTCTCCCATTTTATACAATTTTCACCCCTTAATGCCTTTTTCTCAAAATGTTCTTCCCCTTTTGGTAATAGAGACATCAAGGGCCAAACCCTTAAAATGTGTATGACACTATTTGGAGCACAGGAAGCATAAGAGAGAGAGCATGTATGCATGCATAGAAATGCAAAACCTAAAGAGTTTTTAAAAATTATTCAATGTGATGTTCAAACTAAAAGGATACCACTTGAATCCACAAAATGCATACAAATCTATCTAGATCATAATGATGCATATATAACCAATCTAGGCAAAATAGCATATTTTAAAGCATTCAAATTAATTACAAAATAAGTAAGATTTCAAAATTGACAAGTTTATCTAAAGATATCTAAGTATGAGCTAAGCCATGTCACGAATGCTAAACAGAACAAAGAAGCTTAAATTGAATCAATTAGAGTGCTACAAGTTTAATAGTGAATCATTTTATTCAAGCACTTGGCATTGAGCACATTTGGCACATTTAGCACTTATAAAAATAGATTTTGGTCTTATCTTAGTGAAACAAGTTCTGGACTAAGAGCCATCCACAATCGCCTTCTAAATTTTAACCATTTTTATAATTTTTGTTTTATTAGCCATGTGCTAGATCTCAAGCCTTACCATGATCATCCCAAGCAATAAGCTTAAAAGAGTAGTCTTGGTTATCCAAAACTCTCGTGAGTTCATGCCTAGTGCAATGGCAAGCTGTCTCATGAGAAAAAAATTGGTGAGATCTGTTTTTTCGAACAAAAGATATCTTTTTTCATTTTCTTAGCTTAGTTCAAGAACAAAGAGCTAATAATAATTCAAGCTCCAATAAAGAACTAGCATAGCTCAATCTAAAGTTCAATTCAAGTTCAAGACTCAACTTAGCCTATTTGACATAGTATATATCATAAATGAATCACTAGAGAGCAAACTAGTTACCAGATCCAAGTTTGCAAATTTAAAAGATACCAATTACAATAATTCATATAATTTTTGAATTTTAGTTCAAGTTTGCAAATTAAGCTAGCATGACAAAGCTAGCTAAATAGGTAAAATATGGCAACGAGCAACACTAATTTATAATTACATCACAATGAGTAATAGTCAGAGCTCATATCTAAATGCATATCTCACAATGCAATGTCATAGATGCATGATGCAAAAGGAAGCAAAAAATAAGACTCCCTAGCTACATGAAGAAAATCATAAAGCAAGATACCACTTGAAGAAATAAAGATCAAGCACCCCCTAAGAATAAGCTACAAGATAAAACATCTAACAACACTTGCAAGGGAAGAAACTGCTCAAAAGGATCTAAACTAGCAAAAGTCGCTCCCAAACTCTCTTCTCACAAGGAATGGCTAAAAGAAGAGATAGCTAGGCTCTGTACTCCACACGGTCTCTAGGAGAGGGTTGACTCACAGCTAAGAAGTGAATCTAAAATATTAGAAATCTCCACTACTAGATACTAGTGATTGAAGAAACAAGCTCGACCTAGACTGGAGGAAAGTATAACCTAGAAGACCCAAAATATGCCTAAAGGAGACTCATGCATGAAGTGATTCTATCCTTAACCCAACCAACCTTCTAACTACAAACCCCGAATGATATGCAAAACACGAATCAAGGGCAAAGGTAAAGCACAAAATACAAAACCTGCGTCACACTGCTTGGCGATGAGATTTAGTCGAAGGAGTAGAAATTGAGCCAAGTTGCATCCCAAAATTAATAACTATCACCAGATGCTGGGATAAGGGAGAGGAAGACCTAGAAGCTCCAAAACCAAGGGGTCTGACCGCTTCCTTGATACCTAACTACAATATTGCACACTTAGTCTCCTCTCTCTCATTTAAAGACTATATTACCAGAAGAGAAGTCGTTCATGCCTTAGAACTGGGTTTAGTGAGGAATGACATGCAAATTCACTTCCAAGACACATGACAAGTAAGAATGTTATAATCCAACATAAGAGGCAGACAATAAATATTAAATGCTCATATAAATGTAAGCAACCAATTTTGAGCATGAATAAGAATATACAAAGCATAGCAGTGAGCAAAAACATGAACACTACATGCTAAATAGATAAGTCAAGCTCTATATATATCGACACATAGCATGGCAAGTACACAACCAAGGACAAAACATATAAGAAATGCTAAGACAAAGCTCATCTATCTATACTTAGCAATACCACTTGTATTATCAACACCATATAAGTGTAAAACATGTCAAGTAACAAAACATGTGTAAATCATGCTAACAAGGATCAAGAAAAAGATATGCTAACATGATATCTAATAGATACATGGATACGTAGAGCAAGATATCACAAAAGCATGATGGTAAATATATCAAGATAACACATGCTCATAATGACAAAGTCAAGCTCATACATACATGATAACAAAATTTTAGCCTATACACATATGAGCATGAACAAGCATAGCATGAGATAGGATAAATTGAGAGTAACACATGCTAATACCAAGAATCTAAAGCTTAAGTATTCACAAATAATATATCACACTAGCATGTGATAGAAAACATGACATGGAACTAATCATGCAAATACATGGTACAATGATATTAAGCAAGCACATGAATACATGAAGCATAATACTACCAAAAGTATGATATAGGATATTGCAAGAATAATGCACGCTCATGATAATAAAACTCATATATCCACAAAACATGAACAATTATCTAACTCATAGATACACAAGCAAAATACACATAAAACATAGATAAGAATATAACATGAGTGATACATACCAATATGTTGTACATAGATAAGAATATAACATGAGTGATACATGCCAATATGGTGTAAGTGAATACAAGGGCATGGATATAGAATAACTCACAAAGTAAGTGAAAACACCAAATGTGAAAGCACATACCTCTTAAGTGACATCAAAGGGAGTGCAAAACTATCAAGTGTTCTAATCACGCAATGAAGCAAAAGACAGAATCCAATCAAACACATGTTCTCTATCTCGTGTCCCGGTACCTACACATAGGAAGAAGAAAATGCTTGAATTTTGGATCCCGAAGGGTTAGTAAGCAAGTAATTGAAAACCTAAAACTTGGACACACCAACACGAGAAGTATGCGAGTTAGCATGATGCAATGGATGGCTCGTGCAAAAAAATTCATTCTTGGAGGCATGCCATAAGTGGACAACTCGATGAGGAGAAGGAGTACCATATCTAGAAAAGCGGTGACTGCCTTACATGAAAGCACTAAGATGAGAACCAATATGAGTACCAAAATAACTCACAACTCCTCGTTGCCGTGGGTACAAACCTTGATGGGGAAAACGAGGTTCACCACTTGAGGAATGGCGAACATCTTTCCTCGGAACAGCACATGAACTAAAACCAAAATTATAAGAACCAGTCCACGATGCCATCCAACACCATTAGACAATGTGTCAAAAAAGCCATCAACAAAGCGAGTCTTAGTGCTAGGCACACAAGTGTTTATGCCATGAGAAATGCTATGCCCACTTGGATATTTAGAGGCATTAGCTCGACGCATGCGTTTGTCATGCCAAAAGCAAAAGTCTACATGATGCCCATCCATTCCACAAAATAAGCAATGGTACAAAGATCTATTAGGAGATACAATCCAGAAGGACAAAGCATCATCTTTGCTCAAAGGACAAGTCCCTTAGGATATATATATATATATATATATATATATATATATAGGACGAGTGTTTTATGCACCATGGTGCCTAGGCACCAATATCAATACCCGTTGATTTGCTTCGAGATTCGCAACGTTTGATGTGGGTATCTTCATATACCCATAAAAAAGTATATTTGAGATGTCAAACTCCGAAAAAAATTAAATTCAACTTCAGTTTAATTAGTTTGAACTATTTTTATGGTATATACTCACTGTAGTTGCATTGAGCTCAAAAGTAGTTCAAACTAATTTGAACTGAGTTCAAAACTTACTTACCATAAATATATCAAGGGTATAAAACATTTTCATCTCCAAACTCAAAAAAATTATCAATCATAATGGTGCCTTATGTAATTTTCCTATATATATATATATATATATATATATATATATATATATATATATATATATATATATATATATATATATATATATATATATATATATATATATATATATATATATATATATATATATATATATATATATATATATATATATATATATATATATATATATATATATATATATATATATATATATATATATATATATATATATATATATATATATGAAGATCTCGTGTCAAACACAAGGTCCATACATGCCATGAGATGGGAGATGTGTATTCCTAAAGGCTCGATGACAAGCTCGATACTTGTGCTTGACCCAATAAAAGCAAAACTCAATAATATGTCCATCCTTCTTACAAAAGGTGTAATGATATTTTTCTTTGAGAGATGTAATATTATGTGAGAAAGAAGCACATTTGTCTTTATAAGTCCCTTAGACAACATCGGAAGAGCCACAAGAAGCATCAAAACTCAAGCAAGAGCTATCCAAAGTAATGACACAAGTGTCAACATTAAGTGACTCAAGAGAAGCATTAGAAGAATCTAAATCTGATTACAAAGAAGCAAAATCAACTTTTAAAACATCAATCTCCAATTGGAAAGCAACAAAAGAGTCATAAGACTTGGCGCTCATATCATTACGTACTCTCTTCAAAGAATCAAGCCCATTCTTCAAGGCAATGCAAGATTTGTAAGAGATTGAAGATGTATTAATAATATGCATAGAATACAAAGCATCAACATCATTTAATAAGCTAGCATAATTTATACAAGAGAGTAAATCATCATCAAGCAACTTCTTAGTTTCTAAGCACATGCTAGAAGTAGTAGACTTAAGCTCATCAATTTCAGCCCTAACATTATCTAATTGCTCAAGACAATTGGAAAGACTCAAATTCCATTTTTTATTTTCAGCTCTAGCTAGTTCAAAATGTTCTACACGGGTGGCATAAGCCAATTTTAACTTCTTAATTTTAGCAAACATGCTAGCGCAATAATTATGTTCGCTCCTATTCAAGGATCTAAAAAAGCCTAATTCTAACTTAGCACAATTAATCTCATGATGTAAGGCAATACAAGAATCACATGGCATAGAATTATTTGGTTTAAGCATTTCAGTTTTAGATGTCAAGTATGTAAGAAACCTTAAATCCACGTGCACACAAGCAACAGAACCCATACCGTGTCGACACTCAAACAACTTAGCTCAAACCAACGCATGTTCCACAGCTCTTCAGTAGGTAAGACCGCCAACCAAAGGCTGATCTGACCACCACCTCCCATAGCTAGTTTGACTACCAGCTCTAGGTCAGTCAGACTACTGGCAACACAAAGCAACTGGAAAATTACAAACTCTCAAAAACCAAACTCAAACTCTGCAAACTCTCTTAACTAAAAATCAATTACTTATCACAACCATAGAGTAACCTCCACATGGTCTCACAGTACTTGATATGGACTTTTTTAATTTCTAATGTTCATTTAATTATTATTCCAAGATTTAGTTATTTATGGAGGTTATTTTAGATGTATGGAAATCAAATGGATAATTTTATTTATTTTTATTCCAAATTTCAGTTAATTTAGACTGTATTTGACATAGGATTCTTTCTTTTACTCTGAGTTAATCTAACTTCGGTCCACAAGATAGATGAAAAGATCTTTCTGGTCATTATGGGAGTTTTCTCGTAGTGCATGTTTTTGGATTGTACTTGCCATGGATTTATTTTTAGTTTTAGACTAGAATTTGTATAAAAGATTATTTTCTATTTTCTTTTAATTATTACCCAAATTTAGTTTCTTAGGGATTTACTTTGAAATTTATACAGAAATCAAATTGCTAATTTAGTTTATTTTTTATTCTAAATTTTAGTTAATTTGAATTGTACTTGACATAAACTCTTTCTTTTAGTTTGCTAATTTTTGTTCTTATTATTTGAATTTTACTTATTTATAGATGTTACTTTGGAAGTTGTATGAAAATCAAATTATTATTTTTCCTTTATTTTAAATTTTGAATTTCTCTTTATTTCGATTGTATTTCACATTGACTCGCAAAACCAATAAGTAGCGACACGTTGCCAACATTTATGCTCATCATACATTCTACAAAATCTAACCATCTGGCAAACTAAATCTAAAACCTAGGTCGCCCACTACAAATAAAACCGAAACTAACTACCTACATCATTACGGTTCTTCATCGGATCTACTGGTAAGTAAATATGTGTGCTACATATACTAAACTAAATAATCATATACATCACTAAACAAGAAAATATAAACTACAACAGATGAGATTTTTACCTCCACACAAAGATCTCTTCTTGCGAAATGAGCTTTCTCTCCTACCTTCTTCTTTTCTCTCCCTCTCTTCCTTTCCCTGTCCTCTTTTCCTCCTCTCCCTCCCTCTCCTCTCTTTCTCTCCCTCTCCTCTTCCTCTCCCAATCCCTCTCATCTTCTCTCTTTCTCTCCCTCTCTTCTCCTTTCTTTCTCTCCCTCTCTTCCTCTCTCTCTCTACTCTTCTCTCCTTTCTCTCCTTTCTCCCGAGCATTGGCTCTTTCTTTCTCTCCTCCTTTCTCTGCGTTTCTTTCTCTCCTCCTTTCTCTATGGCCGCACGATATAAGCCTACTTTCACCCAACCGTTGGGCAACTTGGCACATGTCGCCCAACCATTGGGCGACTTGGCACATGTCGCCTAACCATTGGGCAACTAGACCCCATCGCATAGTGGTTCAGTGACATGAGTAAAGTCGCCCAACGGTTCAACGATTAGTCCACCTGTCACTCAATCGTTGGGCAACTAGTCCTAGTCGCCCAATGGTTGAATGACGGAGGGTTATTTATATTAAAAAAAATAAGCATATTACTACATTTTGGATTAAAAATAGATTATTTTGAAAAATTCACTTGTATTAGACCACAATCCTTTGCTGCTTAGATTATCAAAGAAGAACACATGTGGTGGGAGAAGATACCAGCGATACGATATTATGTGAGAGTGAGAAGAGTCGTGTGTGAATTGTGAGAGTTGGGAAAACAAATGATAGTGACAGTGATTTGGGGGCCATGGCCAACTCTTGAAAGAAAAAAAAAGGCCATGGACGCTCTGAAGTCCTGGAGCCGAGAGAAGTTTGCGAACATGACAAAAAGAAACTTGATATGCTTCGGAAACTGGATTGAGTTGCAGCAGCAGGACACAACGGGGAATTGTAATACCTAGCCAATTAGTATGAAGGCCTACAAGGTCTATGTGGAGGGTTGATGGGATTAGTCGCACATTTCTTATCTAATGAGAGTTGTAGTAGTATATAATATTTGTTGAGTCTAAACGTAGCACCTCCAAATTAACCCTTTTACATAAAGCGAAGACGAAAGTGTAAGTGGGGTGCTATGCATGCGTGGGCCCACCCAATGGTGGACTAGGCTTTTAGCAAATTTTGGGTCAAGGCGTTACAAATGGTATTAGCGCGTCAACCTCCGCTACACAGGCGTGTGTGGAATAGGGACACGGGCATATGGCACATGGTGCCTATGGGCTCAATTCGTGTGGGACAAGGCACGGGCATATGGCTCATGGCGCATGTGGGTCTAAAGTGGACACACGGTATGGCATATGCACTGGGCCAGGGCATTACAGATGGTATCAAAGCATCAACCTTTGCTGCATGGACATGTGTGGGATAGGGGCATGGGCGTATGGCTCATAGCCCGTGTGGCCCAGAGTGAACACACGGTATGGCATATGCGTCGACACTGGATGAGCGGACGTGTCTAGGCATTTACCGTATATATGGTATGCTGCCAAGGGTGTCAGCCCTTAAGGGGAATGAATGTAATATCCCGGCCCGTTAGTGTGAAGGCCCATGTGGAGTAATAGTGGGATTAGTCTCACATTGCTTGTCTAATGTGAGTTGTAGTAGGCATATAATGCCTTTTGAGTCTAAACGTAGCACCTTCGAATTAACTCTTTTACACGAAGCAAGGACGAAAGTATAAGTGGGGTGCTATGCATGTGTAGGCTTGCCCACGGTGGGCTAGGCTTTGAGCAGATTTTGGGTTAGGGTGCTACAAAAATAAGTTTAATTTTAGATGAATTTAGAGACTTTAACAGGCTCAATCGGAGTTCATATGAGAGAAAACAGGCTCTTAGAAATTGGATTGACTAGAAAAATCAGGAAAAAACAAAAAGCTATTGCGCTAGGGTTCACGATGATGTGGACTAGGTCTATGGACCGAAGCTTGCGTCTACCATGGACTCAGTCTATGAAACAGTGCTACTACACTGCTGTTGGATGCTAACGTGGTGGACATGTGTGCAAGATTTGGCGAGATGGTGTTTACATGGCAATATGTGGTTGATAGGTGGTGATTATGTGACGACTGATGTGGCAATGCGGTGCGATGCGTAAGGTGGCAATCTAGGCTAGCGTGGCTAACGTGTGGCATCCATGTGGGCAACACATCAAACAACAGCGCTGACTAGGATGGCGACGCTTGGAACACTAGGCTCGGGTGGTCCTTTTATCCATGGGAGAAGCAGTGAGGGCAGCAGAGTTCGATGCAGTCATAGCAGTGGTGTCCCGAGGAGCATACCAAGGTCCATACCAATTTTAGTAGCATTTGAATAAGTTTTACTCAAGATCCACCAATTTGGGTTTTTGTCCCGATGAGTTTTTCACCTAGAGATAGGGGAGCGATCAGACCGGTCTCTTCCTAGTAGTTAGATCGGTCAACAGTCAGACCAGCATAACACTGGTGGTCTAACCAGCCTTTAGTAGTCAGACCAGCCAGATAACTATGGTCTGACCGACCAGGGTGACAACTCCTAGGTCTTGCATCTTTTCGGTCATAGATCTCAATAGGCTTAGTGTAGGAGATATTTTCACTTAGTGTAGGAGATATTTTCATTTGTAGATTCTACAATTATTCACCCTCTCTAATTGTCGGCATTGGTCCAACAATAAGTTATAAGCCAAAAAAATTTGTAAGCTTTAGCTTGGTATAAATAGTTACAGGTTTCCTCTAGAACAACAGTCACATGTTTTAAAAAGTAGCAATGGTAGTCGTATATTCCATATAACCATGTGCGTAATAAAAAAAACTATTTTAAATGTACACAACACTTACAGATTAAACATAATATATGCTTTATCTATTATGTGTTTAGTGGTTGGCAATAGCGGAGCAAGCGTTGGGGTCAATTGTAGGTAGACAATTAGAAATAGCCTACTTTTTAATCTTGAACTTTGATCTCTGTCTAATTTTTCACCCTAAACTCTAAAACCATCTAATAAATATATTGAACTATCAAAACCATCTAAAACATAATATTTGCCTCATTCTAATGCAGTTTTATGGCATCCACGTGAACCCTGATTTTATTCACGTAGCTACCACGTGATCCTCATCTTCTTCTTCCTCTCCTCTCTCTTCCATCTCCACGACCTCTCATCTTTGGTCACCGTCCATCTTGTACCCCTGTGGCCGAGCTCCAAATCTGTCACCCCCAAACAAAGGCCGCCACCCTGGACACCGCCACCTTCGATCCTTCCCACTGTGCTCAACCTCAGCTCCACCCTCCCTCTCTCTCAGGAGGAGACGCGCAATGTAGGGCCCTGGGGCACCGCCGCGTGCAGTATGGAGCATGACACTGAGCTCAAGGAGGGGAAGGCTAGAGTCGGTAGCAAGCAGTGGTCACCGGTGACCGGAGTGGGCAAAGGAAGCAGTCCGGTGACCAACATGACCGAATCCAAAGGATCTAGACCAAATCCTCGCAGATGGACTACACCGCCAACTCCGTGACCGTGCCGGGCAACAAACCCTACCCCGCTTTAGGCTTCCTTGAGACCCTCCATCCACGTCACTAGATCCACCTCCCCTTGGTGGTGCTCTACTAGCCCTTTCCCAGGCAGCCGGGCCACTGCCGAAACTTGCCTCCACGAACCTCCATCGTCGAACCATGGTCACCGCTGACGTCGGCTTCCCTAGGACCACCTCTGCTTCAAGAAACCACAAAATAGAGTCTCTGCAACATGGGAACATGCCATGCACCCACCTAATCGTGTGAGGAGGCTGTCCTAGTGGGCGTGGAGGAGGTAGAAATGGCTAGCTACGACGTGCGAGAGGAGGAGAGAGCCGGCGGGGAGGACATCGAGGACGATGGCAAACTTAGCGTCGAGGTTATGGAAGGATGCGGGGAGGTCGAGAAGTGCCGTGGAGAGGCAGCTATGACGGCTGGAAAGGAGACCAGGAGGAAGAAGAGGAAGAGAAGGAAAGATTGAGGCTGACGATTGGACCCTACTTGAGGTGATGATATGGCAGACATATGGTATTCGTTGGAAAGGAATTGTATGGACTTGAGGTCCTCCTTAGATACTGCCACGTACCCCTCAGATATCACTGGAGGTGACATATGTCAGCATCTGGAGGAGGGTCTCAAGCGAAGCCCTCTCCCACTGAATTTTCTTTCGTATTCATACCACTGAAATCTATACATGCATGTACCACCTCAGCCAAAACTACGATGCCAAAACTACAATGGTTAAAGTCAAAGTGATAAAGTGGATGATTACTGTAACGCCCCCGTTTTCAGGGGCGTCTGGGACACGGCATTCCGTAACTACCTAAATCTGACCAGTTACGAAGCATCGTGCAAGAGAGTACCAACACAGCACATGCTTACAACAAAAGACCAGCTTATATTACAACATATAGTTTATCAACCGAGTTTTGCTACAGCAGGCGTGCAAGCCCAAAGTATCTTACATTACAAAAACCACCAAGAAGTTCGAGTGCGGTTGAAACCTAGAACCAAGGATCCTCGTCGTAGAAAGGCTCTTCTGGAACTTCTTCAACGGGGAAACCTTCTCCAGCGTCTTGATCTTTTGAAGGGTTTGGCAAGCCGTAAGCTAACCAGCTCAGCAAGTCACTACGGAAACCCTAACTTAACTACTTGCCCGGATCAACAAAGGAAGGGAGTATACTTGGTTTATTAACTTGAGTGGATGCACATTTTATTTGTAAACAGTTTTGGAAACTCAAAGGCCTATGACTACTCCTTAAAGATTGAGGGGGGTTTTCATAAAAAGATAATTAACCAACTAATCCAGTTAAAACACTTGTAAAATCTACTTATGCTTCGCAACTGGAATCACCCAATAGACACAGCTCCATTAACCGGGAGCACGGCGTATTCGAATACCATTTGATTGACTCTGCAGAGTTGCCCAACTTTACCCACACGCATCCTTAACCCAAATGACTGAGTTAAGAAACCGGGTCTTTTCGCTGCTCGACCCTTGGTGTACACTCCACCCGATAGGTTAGGAACCCGCACACCCTCGGGTATCCGTTGGCCACCACAGAACGCTAGGCCTGAGTTGTGGGAACCTACCATTGTCTTAGTCCGGATCCGCGATCCACACCGACTCCCAAATGCAGGGCTTCACTCAAGTTGAGCAGGTACTAAACCAGGGTTGACAAGTCAACACCTGTGGTTGAGCGGTCACTATGTCACTTGCTTGGCGTAAGGGTCTAGTCCTTACATTTTCACGAGGTCCGCGACCTCCACCCTAGGGCCAAGCGGTGGGCGAAGACCATCTCGCGGTGTCCCACAACACTTTCACCCCCAACTTAACATTTTCAAATCTACCGGCCCACGGCCACAACCTTAGTAGTGAAAAGATTTGCATGAAATGTAAATAACCTACAGGTAGTTACACTACACTTAGAGTAAGTCTAGGGTTGACAAGGGCGGGGCCACAAGTTAACATGGCAATTATCGGTGGTAGGTTTTATCTATTTATCAAGTCATTCTAAACATTTTATTTTACTCAAATTAACATTTCACAATTAACAGTAATGCAAGTAGCATAATAACATAATTAAATAACAGGGGATACAACATGATCAAGATTTTGCGACTTGCCTTGGATCTGAACGATTTTGGCAATCTCGTAAGCAGCAACTCCCTGATCCTGACCCTGCACCAAAGCCTCCGGAATCTCCAAAACTAGCGCAAACACACAAAAATAACATAAGTCCAGCTTGAGCCTAATCAAGCGAGGAAAAATAATCTATGAAAAAGGAGTAAAATGCATAAATATTCAAATGGGAGATTTTTGAATTTTTCTGGAATGATTTTGGGGAAGTGGAGGCCAAAAATGGATTCAGGGCAGCAAAATGAGCAAGGTGGTGAAATTTGGGAATTATTGGGATTTTCTGTGATTTTCTAGGACTTATTTGGACTTTCTGGATTTTTGGAAAAAGAGAAATCCTGGGAAATCATTTTGCACAGTACTGGGCCGGCCTAGGTGCTACAAAGACGGCACGGCATCAGGCGGCTGTCGCGGCGAGTGGGCGCGCGGCCTCACCCAACTTCGCTGACGCGGCCGAAGGCCCGCAGCAGCGCCGCCTCGCAGACTGGATGGCCGACGTGTGGCCAGTGCGGGCGGCTGCGATGCGGAGGAGCGGGCGGACAGGATGCGATGAGATGGAGTGGATCGGACGGCAGAGGAGGGGACTTGATCGGGCGGATGCGGAGGCTGGTGTTTAAGGAGATCGGACGGCGACAAGGACGCAACCATCCGACGCTCAGTTTTAAACGACAACGATTGGGGAGAACGGCGAGGATGCGGCCACGTCCCTCGTCTTCAACCTCTTGCCGTGCACGCTTCGCAGAGAGGCAGAGGCGCGGGCCTCCGCTCTCCAGCGACGGCGAGGGGTTGCCGACGGCAAGGGAGAGCACCAGAGGGAAGGTCTCGACGAGATAGATCCATTTTGGGGCTCAGGGGGTAGAGGGGAACACTAGTAGCGGCTGGCGGCAGAAGGGGAGATTTTGGGTTTACAACGGCGCAGATGCTCACTGGCGGCTCTCTGGCGAAAAGGGAGAGGTTTTCACGGTCTTCAAGGCTTGGGGATCGCAATGGCAGTGCCGGCTTTAGCTGAGAGGCGTCCAGGAGAGCTGTCCTCGGAGAGGGTGCTTCGGGCGAGGGTGAGCGGCGGCGCCGGAGCTCCACAGGCGATCACCTGGCCGGAGCAGTTCACCAAATGAATCAGTGAGAAGTGGGGATGCTCTGAGCCAAAGCAATTGAGAAATGGGAGAGAAAGGAAGGAGAATCGCTCATGGGGGTCGCCGGTGCAGGGGAGAGTGGCGACGTCGAGGGGAGCGATGAGGCTTCGATCGGGAGCTTCTGGGGATGATTGGAGGTGGCAGGGAGCGAATGGAGGTGGTGGGGAGGCTTGAGAAGCACGGGAGCGCGAGGGAGCAGAGGGGGGCCTTAAAGCCTCGGCGGAGGGGGAGGAAAAAGAGGGAGAGGTGGATGGGCGCGGCACCGGCGTCAACAGGAAGGATGGGGGAGCAGCTGGGGCGTCGCTTCGGAGTGAAGGAGCTGCGACCGGGCGTTGAGCGGGAGTAATGGCGAGGGGACGAGAGAGGGAGCAGGTGAGCAAACGGCACGGGTGAAAGATCAAGCTCCGATTAAATTGGTTAAATGGGAGATTGAAAGATCAAGACCCGATTAAATTGGTTTTGGTGTTAATGACAAATACCATTATGAGATCTTGATATTAATGACAAATACTTTTATACATGAGATTAATATGTTTGTTTGAGTTTATTTATACTTAGTCTCATTTGGATGGAAAGGTGAAATCAAAGAGGTATGCATTCAAAATCGCTTTCTCATTTACAAATGCATTCCTTAGATCCAAAATATGGATTGAACTCCTCAATTAGTCTAAAATGAATATGTGCATATGTCTTTCTTTATATACACTTGTATGCACACATTTTGGGGGAGCTCTCTCTATAGTTTGGAGTTTCATGAGTATTGATCCATGCTTCTTTTAATATGCATATTTGGGATCTTTACTTTGAAATACATTCTTGAGTATATATATATATATAGCTTGTGTAGTATATATATACTCATGTGCAATCGGGTTGTCATCCAACTTCTCCATTATGTGTTAATGGTTGAATGCCTAATGACAACCAGATAAGTAAGCTTTGTTTAAAGCTTATCTTAGAGTATACATTTGTTGTGTACAAGTATACTCGCAAATCAATTTTATATCTCAATATTTGTTGAGATTGTCATGCATTACCAAAATGGTGAAGTTTGGTAATTGATGACAATTGTTTTGTGGACTAACGGTTTCCATGAGTTGGATGCATAGGTTAGGTTCCACAAATGAGAACGACGTGGGATGACTTTATGTGTTGAAGATCATCAAGTCAAGATCGAGAAGAAGGCTTCATGTGTTGAAGACCGTCGAGAAGAAGATGCGTCATGAATTGATGCATGAGGAGATGATCATGTATTGATCATCAAGTCAAGAAAGACCATCATGTGTTGATGGAGTTGATGAAAAGGATGCATCATGAGTTGATGCATATCGAGACGATGACCCAAGGCAAAGGTATGACTAGCTAGGGCTAAGGATGTGCTCCTAGTCTTTTACCGGTCTTAGTGTTTGGTTGGAAGACCGGATTGCTAGTATAGGTTGTCGTACTATTAAGGGGGGTCATGTCTAGTAGTTTGAGTCTCATCATGTGTTGATAGCTCAAACCTCACTTGCTCTAGCTCATCTCGACATGAGGCTTATATTTGCGAATGTGTTTTGCAAATAGTCAAAGCTCATGTGTTGAATTCTAGCAACATGGGACTATGCATTGCAAATGTGTTTTGCAAGTGCTTGAAGTCCATGTACCTACTCCTTGTGACATGATCTAAGTTTGCAAATGTGTTTTGCAAAAGTTGGAGATCATGCATTATCCCTTGGCATGATCTAAGATTGTTTATTGCTATTTCTTTGGGCATTAGACCATGGTAGTGACTCTTTGGATGTCTTTTGATTTCTGTATTGATCTAATGTGTTTGAGATCATGCAAATAGATGAGTTGTATAGCCCTCTGAATAAACTTTCCATAAAGTCCAAGATCACTCAATTCCGACATCGGAGTTAAAAGTTATGACCTGGAGGTCAGAACGCCCGTATAATGGCGGTTAGACCGCCATTGTAAGAGAGGTCTGACCAGTGTTGATATGGAGTCGGCCGGTCCCGCTGGTCGACCGCGCGTAACGGCGATCGACCGCCAGCGGTAGTTCCGCGTGTTGCCCGGACCCTTTTTTCCAGAGAGGGACTGGGTTGATTTTCTGAGGGGCGGTCTGACCGGCCCTGTGTGGGCGGTTTGACCGGTCCTGGCGGTCAGACCGGGTTTCTATGGCGGTCTGACCGGTTTTTCAGTCCAACGGCTAGTTTTCTTGTAACCGTTGGGAGGGCGGTACTACCAGGGGTTTGGCTTGCGGTAGTTCCGACCCTGGGCTGATTTCAGCCCCCTCTTTGCTCCAACGGCTAGTTTTTGAGGGAGGTGTATAAATACCACCTCAAGGGCTGTTGGGAGGTTGTTGTTGAACTCATATTCTGTTGTGTTGAGCTAGAGTGAGGTTTTCCACTCAAGAGTGCATGTGTTGCACGTTGTGAGAGAGGAGAAGTGATCTAGAGTGCATGTGTTGCATCTAGAGGAGGACTTTATGTCCGGTTTGAGTTTGTGCATTCGTTGCACGTGGTGAGAGTCAAGTGAGTGACTTGACTTGTTACTCTTGGAGTTTGCCGACTCCTAGATGACATGGGAGGCGTCGTGCGCGGTGATCTTCTCAAAGAAAGTTGTGAGAAGACCCGGCGAAGTTGTGAAGGTTGAAGCTCACCTACCCGGAGCGGGAAAGAGCTATCACTAGTGATTCTATCACTAGTGATTTGAGGTGGAAGGCTTAATTCGTGGAGCCGGTCCGATTAGTTCGGGCTTACCTCAACGTGGACTAAGGGAGACCGGCAAGTCTCCGAACACCACGGTAAAAAGTGATTGTGTCATTTGTGGTTTGCTTTCTTGTACTCTATTTACTTTCAAGCAAATTACATTCATAGACTCAATTTGATTGCTTGTAAACCTAGAATTGTAAACCTTGATCTAGGATAGAATTGTTGGTGCACTTAGGCGAATTTGCTTGTCTTAGGCGCTATTTGAGCTAAACCAAATTGATTTAAGCTTCCGCATTGTTTACTTGGTTTAGAAAAATAGAAAAGGTCTTGAATTGATAATATTAATTTGAAGAAAATTTTTAGACCGCCTATTCACCCCCCCTCAAGTCGGTCTCCTCGATCTTATAACGGGCGGGGCGCGCTCTCGCGCGAAGGAGGGAGGGGTGGTGGCGACTACCAAGTGGGCCAAGGGAGGGAGGCGGCAACACGTGCCAAGGGGGAAGTGCCGCTGGTTTCCGACCGGCTGGCGTCGGGGTGACCCGGGCGGGGCGAAGAGAAGAAGCGGAAAAGGAGAAAGGCACCAATAGAAAGAGAAGGTCTGATGCCAAAAAGGGAAAGAGGCTTCGGGGAAACTTTTCAAAAAGGGAAAGTTGCCAAAAATCACTCAAAAATGCAGGAAAAATCACAAAAAATTTTGGGTTTGAAATTTTGAGGCTTTTCAATTACGTTAATTTGAGATCCTATTTTAGACGGTTCTAAAATTTAGGCTTGAAAAACTATTGGAGGCCAGAGTTAAGGATTGAAAAATAGACATTTTTTTAGTGGGTCATATTTCAAAAAGAATACATAGACCAACTCATAAATATCCTTAAGATCTAAGCTTTTTGCAAGAACCTGTGGGGTGGGTAACTTTTGCTGGCATCCACTGGTTATTGGTAAATTTTCTCTGTTAGCACAAATTTTGATGTGTGAGACTTGAAACGTCATGTTCTAGTTTGGTCTACATTTAGCTTAAAAATAACCTAAGAGCAACTCCAGCAGGGCCCCTACTTGAGCCCTCAAACCTTATATTTGAGAGCCAGAGCAAAAAACTGAACTCCAACCGGGCCCCTACTTGGCTCTCAAAAATATGAGGCCTCTCAAATGAGGCCTCCAAGCCCTCATTCCCAGGGGCCCTCCCCTGGCTCTCATCCAACGGTTTTTTTCCCGCTCGTGAAACTTCCCCCGCCTCCGCCCCCAAAATTCCCCCCCCAAATTCCCGTCTCGCTGAATCCCCGCCTCGCCGCCCGCTCACCTCTCGCCGCCTCGCCTCCGCGCGCCGCGCGCCTCGCCGCTCGCCTTCGCCGCGCTTGCCCCGCCTCGCCGCGCCTCGCCGCCTCGCCGCCGCCTCCGCTCTCTCTTCTCGCCGTCGCCGTCGCCACGCCCGTCGCCGACGCCTCTGCCTGTCGCCCGACTCCTCCGCTCGCAGGTCCCACGTGTCAGTGTGTAGTGGAATAGATTTGAGGGCTTAGATTTGAGGGGTGCTGTTGGAGTAGATGCAAAAAAAATTGGACCCTCAAAAGTAGGGGGAGCTCTCAAATGAAAAGTAGGGATCATGTTTTGAGGGCTACTGCTGGAGTTGCTCTAATAGATTTATGCAACAGCGGTGGTGGCAGTGATGGTGTTGTCATGTCCTACATAATGCAGCAAATCTAGCAACACAATTAATTTTTTGCCGAATATCTATAGGTACAATTTCATAAATTTTGGTTTGAAAAACAAACCAACATGACTTGGTTGCAGAATTTTCTCCATTTTAAATGACTTCATCAAGGGACCGATTTGCAATAACCCAGAACCGTCTGGAATTCCTAGCTCGAGCATGCATTTCCACATAAAAGAAAAAATAATTAGGGAAAAAAGAGAGGAGAAGAAGACAGAACCCACACGCCACAGGAGCTGAACAGCGAAGTCAGAATCCAGAGGCGGCTCCCACCAACCACCGCGACGGCGGCGGCGACAGCGGCCACGGAGGAGGGCGGGTCAACGGCGGCGATGGCGTCCGTGGCCGCGGCGGAGGGCGCGGCTGCGGCGCTGCGGTCGGTGCTGTCGCGCGCGCAGCAGGCGGCGGCGCGGTCGGGGCGGGCGCCGGAGTCGGTGCGCGTGGTAGCGGTGAGCAAGACGAAGCCGGTGGCCGTCATCCGGGGCGTGTACGACACCGGTCACCGCTGCTTCGGCGAGAACTACGTCCAGGAGCTCCTCGACAAGGCGCCCCAGGTTAGGCCACTCCCTCACTTCCTTGACCTTACGAAAAAGCTCTTTTTTTTTCTTCTCACTATATTGAACTGCCGATTAGAACTTGAATGTACAACAAGTTGTTTGTTATTGGAATCGATGATTGGAACTCGAATTAGCTCTGAGTTTCGATTATTGGAATCGGGAGATCCATAGCCATATGAGCTCATTCTTGATGGGAGCTTATGGGAATAAAATCTTGTGTGTTTTTAAGTTTTTCCATGTAGCCTTAATTGCATGGCTATCAAAGAGTTTCCCTCGCAGTCAATCGTGGTTTAGACGGCGTATATGATAGCGGTAAATGGTGATGAATTTGCTCTATGCAATTTGTACATCTTATCTGTTGGTACGCCCAAATCTCCATGTTCGCTTTTTTTTGCTCCTGGAAAATATACAGAAGCTCTGTTGGTATCCAAATGTATCTTCAGTAATTGATACTGGAGTAGCAATATGGTGCAATGCTCGAACAATTCACTGAGAAGTATTCTATCCATGTTGACATGGGAAAATCAGTCCATACCAGAGGGTCAATCACTTTCTCACTTTTTTATACTAGAACAATCTAGGTTCAAATGTTTTGGCCATCCTTTTCCAATAACCATCGATAATTGACAACTCTTAATTATTTTTGGAGAAATTTTCAAACAGTTTAAATTCTATAACTTTTCATGGTGCGTGAGTTCTCAGTGGACATGCTTCCTAATTCTTGCAGTCAATGACTTAAATCCTTTTTCAGCCATTTAGTTGTCTAAGCATGTGTTGTTCTTGTTGCAGCTTCCAGAGGATATTGAGTGGCATTTCATTGGGAACCTGCAAAGCAACAAAGCTAGAGCCCTCCTAGGTTAGTGTATGTTTTCTTGTTTGCATATTCTGCCAGAGACAGTTCTCAAGTCTCGCCTTCCGGTTGCTTAGGTTTTCTATTGCTATGTAGTTGTATGTTATATCATACCATGCTAGACTTTTTAATCCTACCCTGTTTGACTTTTGGAAAAAAAAACATAATGCGATAATGATATTTTTCTCTTTTACTTACACCACATAATACTGCTTATCGAATGAGTTGTTAATTATATACAGACATCTATCTGATGCCTTTGTATTGAGCTAATTTTTATTTTCTTGTTTTTTTTAACCTACAGCTGGTGTACCAAATCTTGACATGATTGAGAGTGTAGATGACGAGAAGGTATATGATCAATTTAATCTGCTCTTTCTAGTATCATGAAATAGTGACATTTAAGGCACTCGTCATTAATTATCTCATTGTAGTTACTTTGTAAAGAGATCTCCTTTGCTGGGTCAAGGAGAAAAAATGTTCTTACAGGCATTATGCATATCAACTGGATATACAGTTTCATAATGTATAATCAATTCATGTATAAATTGTGCTTCAATTTTGTCATATTTGGTATAGCGATATTTTGTCGCGTCACTTAGGACTTAGTTAAGAAAGAACAGTTGCATTGTGATCGAATTCGTCCTGTTCTCGATCACACTCTCAATCTTGCATCTGTAACCAGATTGAACATAATATTTGCTCTTTCAGATTGCTAATCGTCTTGATCGGGTGGTAGCTGACTTGGGGAGAAAACCTCTTAAGGTTTTGGTCCAAGTGAACACCAGTGGTGAAGAATGTGGGTACTCTAATTACCTTTTTCAATACAATTGTGAACTTTGGGCTTGTTATGGAATTTCTGAATGCGAAAACTTGTGGTCTGTAGTGTTAAGCATTGATACACGGCATTTTTTCCCCGTTGTGGATAAGTATTTGTAGGTGATCAGGTTGCTGTGTGACAGCATATTATTCCTGTCCACGAGTATTGCGAGAGTGAATCTGTTGTTCTGATACCCCTTTACTATTTTGCAGCAAAATTTGGAGTAGATCCCTCAGGATGTGTAGATTTAGCAAAGCATGTCAAATTGAGCTGCCCGAATCTTGTGTTTTCTGGTTTGATGACAATTGGGATGCTTGATTACTCCTCAACTCCAGAGAATTTCAAGGTTATATTCTGTGACACACCCTTAGTTGGACTGATATACTTCATGGGGCTTATATGTATGCCATTTGTTGAGTGCCTAGACACTGGATAATTGCCGGAAAGAGGTATGCAAGGAGCTTGGTATACCAGAAGAGCAGTGTGAGCTGTCAATGGGCATGTCTGCTGATTTTGAGCAAGCGGTAAGGAACAGACTACAAGAAGAGAAGTAAGATGTGAAAACTGCATAACTAATGACGTGTGCTGTGTGTGTTTGTACAGATTGAAATGGGCAGCACAAATGTTAGGGTTGGGTCAACCATATTTGGTGCAAGAGAATACCCAAAGAAGAACTAGGATTATTATACATTCAGGTGTTGTTGCGACATTGTATACATAGAACATGTACGGTTCTCCTCTAGCAGTTGCAATATTTATAATAAATATGTACCCATTTCCTGCAACATTTACACTTCGACATTTTGCACCATGTGTGATTATTAAGCATATTGCTTTGTCATGGTGCCTCATTTTCTTTTAAAAAATTTAGACAGCACAGGAATTCCAATTTTATTCATGGTTCTTTTACTGTATCCTGCCTGACTAATCATTAGCTTCCCAATAGTCTTTACATCAAATACTCCTAAATACTTAAATGCCTGTGAACTTTTGATCAGCAAGCATCTTAGCAGCATGAAAGTAATTAACATTTTTATGATATTGTAACCGTACCTGCTTCCAGCCTTCCATTATACCTTGGTGACATCAACCCGTACTTAGCATCCATCTTTGTTCTGTCCAAGTGTACTTCCAGTTGATTCATGATATATCGTCCATCTTTTTTCTGTACCTTCAGTTGATTCATGATATGGCATTCATCTTTACCCTCTTCCGTATAAAGGCTTCAGATATCTTTTCAGTTGGTATATCAGAAAAGGTACCAACTGGGATCATCCTTGAAGTCTGAGGAGACCTCTTGCATATATGCTTTGCAATCAGTGCCCTTTGCACAGGGCATATCTAGGCCAGGCCCCCAAGAGCCACTTTAGCTCTTCACTCACCTGAAGGCCATAGTCACTTAACCTTGTAGCAGATAGATGCTGATAACTCAAGGCAGCAATCAGAAGAGGGAAAGCAAAAAAGAATGAAGAGGAATTCCATGCATGGCAATCTTCAACTTTAATACATTTGACTTCTGTTTGGAGTCGACTGTTATAAGTATCCTCTCGTCTTGATGCCTCATGGCCTCCAGTCAGTGATTAGTTCTTTCTGTAGCAAAGTGATTCATCAGCAATAGAACCTATGTTCCTTGTGTTTGTAGATAGAGCTCATTCTCCTTGTGTTTGTGAATTTTCCCATGCTAGTCTCAACTCTTGTTAAATTTTTCATACTCATTTCGCCATTATTCTTTCTCTATAATTTCTGACATTCCATGTTTCCAATTAATTGCTCACAGAATTTGTGATCTACATCAAGGTTCTTGATAACGTACTACTCCCTCCGTTCTTTTTTACTTGACTTAGTAGAATCTGTGTCGTTAAATTTTCTAAAGTTTGACCACTAATAAATTTAAAACTATCTAGATTTGCTATATAAAAATTATATCATTAGATTTGTTGTTAAAAATACTTTCATATTATTATAATTTTATTAGTATGTCTTAATGTAAAGTTATAAAAAGTAACGGTTAAAATTATATTTTAGAAACCGTGAAAAATCAAAATGTCAAGGAAAAGAACGGCGGGGTAATTGTACAGCAGCGCTGAATTGTCAGGTTGAGAGAAGCTTTTGCTCACAGAAGAAATTCCCAGGCTTTGTGATACAAGTTGCATGGAGGTACAGTACAATTGATCTGCCAATTGCAGTATCCATTCCATTCCTTTTATTAAATATCATGCCCCAAGTGTCCAAGGTTCCATGTCTCCCACAGGCTGCCACATACAGGAGCATATATGAGATCTCTTGAGAACCACTTTGCCTGGAATCCCTGCTTTGTTTCAGATCAGATGCTCCTTATCCATATCAAATGCCACCTTCCTGGCCATTGTGTTGAAAGATCAAGGGCAGATTTATACTACATCTCAAAAGCGATCTCGGATCGCGGCATCGCATGCTGTCCATATCTGGTGAGAGATGGGGGATGAAGCATGCTGCTTTTGGAGATTCGCTGGAGCAACAGGATTAGCAGCGTTTAGTGGCCAATGGCCATTGCTGTTCTTGGGGGCCCCTACATGGGATCGGGCTCCCCTGAATGCTGATTTGGCCCTAACGACGACGTGATTCGCGGTTGATATCGCATAAACGGAACCTGACCCACTAGCTGTGGTTCAGAAACACTGTTCTTGTGCTGATGTTAAGAACCGGTAGGAATGATCTTATCTGAATGCGAGACTAATATGAGAATGCAGGTGCCAGAATACCGATTTGCCAAGCACTGGTGAGACGGAAGTATGATTGTGCAAGTTCCCCTGTCGATTGTTTCTTTGCATCAGATATCTGATTGGACAACCGGTCCTTAGCTTGGATTTCAGAGTTTAGCAGACATGCATAGTTGCATGGATGTTTAAATCTTGCTTCACTGATCTTAGCTCTAGAGTAGTAGACTAGTTGAACTTAACGAAGCTAGCTTTAACAGTTTACCAGGTGTGTATAGTTTACTAGGACAAATGGAATCAGTTTAGCAGAACACAGAAAAAAATATCTTGGTCGCTGTTCTGCTTTGACTCAAATCATCATTATCATACTTCGATACGTATACGCATGGGCATAGCAACATTGCTCTTCCTGCTTGACATATGGAATTGGGAATGCTATCCTTTGTGGTTAATCCTAATCATGGAGAGATTAAGCTGTAAGGACTAAGGAATCTGTCAACCAGTTTTTATAACTGTTATCTCTGATCTTGTCAATTCACTCCAAATGGCACTTGCTTTTTTTTGTGTGAGAGGGAGGGAGGGATAAAGAGGCCAAACGATACTTGCTACACATATAGACATGTCTAGAATGTAGTGCACATTTTTTTGTTTAAAATATTTGTAGTTCATTGCTACGATCATCATGCTTACCAGACAAAATTTCAGTATTGAAAACAAAAACAGAAAAACAAAATCTCGCTATTATTATCACTTTCTGCTATCCTCTACCTACCCCCTTACAACAATTGCAAAGCATTTGTTAATTATTGTTTCCAAGCCTTATCAAAATGGGAGGTGTCTAGAGAATATTTTCTGTTAAAGGATACTCAAATTTTAAGCTGTTGGATCTAGATCTAAAAGATCTTGTCTCTCCCTTAAACCATACATATTCCTCCTCTTCCCTCCCCTCTCCTCCCCAAGCCCTAGTTGCCGGCCCTCGCCACTGCCGCTGGTGCTGCAAACCCTCACCGATGAGCCTCTGCAGTCTCAGCTCCTGTCTCCCTCCCTCCCGTGCCGCCCTTCTTCCTCCTATCCAACGAGCCACCCTACACCCCTACCTTCTTCTTCCTCTCCGGCTAAATCCTCCGCGTCGCCCTCCTTCCTCGTCCTTGATGGTTACCGCCGCTCGTCCTCGTCATGCCCGCCGACTTCCACTACCCACCGCCCACTTCTAGCCTGTGGCCGAGGCGACGCCATTGCCGTCACACCACCGGCACCACCCATCACAAGTCTACTACCGCCCTCGGGCTCCCTCTAAATTCAAGGGGCTCCGATGAACCTAACCCTAACTCTAACTCACTAGAGTTGCCGTCAGAGCACAGAGAGAGAGGTGGAGCATGAATCTCAAAGCAAAATCTGTTGTAAGAAATTGGATGCTCCATCAAAAAGACACTTGAGTGCTGGTTTGCAATTCCCATCAAAATGCAGGAAGTTGTACCTTTTGCAAATTGCTGTCGCCGTCCGAATGTTCGATATACCTCACCAGCCTATCATCTTCTTGTTACAAAACAAAACAAAAACTAAACTCGATCCATCCATCGAGCATGCATCCATGCATTATCCGAGAACCGCGTGCCGACATATATCGATCGATCGGCCGCCTTTATCCCCTCCGGAGTTATTCCATCATCCACCCTCTGTGCCATTGCCAACAAGATCCATGGAGGACCGGGCCGCGACCCCTATATAAGCATGCCTCCCCGAGCCTCACAATGCAAGCGAAGCAAACCAACAACACTCACAGCGAGATCGGTGATCACCAGTAATTAACAAACCACACGATCTCCAAGGCACATTTCCTCGCCGTCGTCTTTGTTCGCCGTAGTCGAAGAAGAAGAGGAGGAGGAAGAGGAAGTGGATATAGATAGATGGAGAGGGTGACGAGGATGGCGTCGCAGCGGGCGGTGGTGGTGTTCAGCATGACCACGTGCTGCATGTGCCACACGGTGACGCGGCTGCTGCGGGAGCTCGGGGTGGACACGTGCGTGGTGGAGCTGGACGAGGAGCCCGCCGGGGCCGGCAGGGAGATGGAGAAGGCGCTCGCCGGCATGCTCGGCGGCCGCGGCCCCGGCGTGCCGGCCGTCTTCATCGGCGGCAGGCTCGTTGGCTCCACCGACAAGATCATGTCGCTCCACCTCGCCGGCAACCTCGTCCCGCTCCTGCGCAACGCCGGCGCGCTCTGGGTGTAGAAAACAAGAGACTACGCACGTAGGATCGTACCCGTAGTACGTATACATCACTAGATACGTACGTGTACGCCTTTTTTGCACTGTACAATAATCTATACAGTGGAATCAACGTACAGTAGCACGCATGTACTTGTATAGTACGGAGGACGTACGGCTTGTCTAGTCTACGTAAGAAATGCTAGGAGTATGTACAACTTTTGCCTTGAAGTTTCTGTCACCTGCTTGCCTTGAAGCCCTTAATGGTGTTTACAGCTTAGTTAGGCCCATGCATGAAGCACCAGGGCAAACAATCCATCACCTCTCTCTTTGCTAAGAAAGACAAAAATATATGGATTTTGTTAAATATTATCTAAATATTTTCTTTCTAACTATTATCTAGATTTATGACTGTTGAATTAAAGATCCAATGGCCATAAATTCTCTCCCTCCCCCTTAAATTCTACTCCCTCCTCTTTGAAAAAAATCTCCACTCTTCAAAAACAAAGGGACATTTTGATCTCTAATCCAATGATAAAAAATTTAGATGATAGTAAGGAAGAAAACATCCGGATGATGTCTAGACACTCCCAAAATATATTCTCGCTGGTCATGCAGAGATTTGCTTTTAGAACACTGTTAACAGCTCTCAGGACTCAGGAGCTCACACAGTTTCACGAAGAACGCTTGGTTTGATGGCAACCTGATAGCACAACAAAGCAGGAATCCCTTTTTGAAACAGGGGCAGAAGCTCTGCCTCATTTCATTAATAGAGAGGAGAGAAAGAAACAACAACAAAGCAGGAATCTCAATACCTGCTACTCACCACTTGTACAACCGCTATTGCCCATGCTATACAACCATTGAATTGATACACTAAGCCAACAACAACAACATACTTCTACACAGGGTTGTCAAATCGAAACCAGAGTCGCCTTCCAGCAACCCTGCGAATCCCAGCGACGACTCCGTAAAGCAGCCGCAAACTTACAGCGAGGAAGCGTGCGTCTCATGAATGCCCCGACCGCCGTGCCTGTTTAGCTCCTAATCGATATGGCAGTGGAGGGCTGACGCTGCGGCGACGGCTTCCAGATATACTGACGGCTGATCTGGCAACACTCGCCCTCGTTCACAATGTTTTATTTATTTATATCAGCTCAGCGTCGTCTTGGTCACCGTCGACGTCATCAGCCTCATTCTCTGCATCCTCTCCAGGGGCGTCTGGGTCTACTCCCTGCACATGAAAACCAGAGCAATTAACGTTTCCTACTTAGTTGTGTTAGAGTAGGCGCATCTCTTTTGTATTTACTTATATTTGTTGGGTTATTTTTGTATATAGTCTCTTATACTCTCTCTCTCTATATTACATGTTAGGCCTCATGAATACATACATAATATTCATATAGTCCCATGTACTCTCTATATATATTATATGTTAGACCTCATGAATACACACATAATATTCACAACATGGTATTAGAACTAGGGCACCAACCTAGCTCCTTCCACTGCTATCCTTTCGTCGCCGCCGTTGCCGTTAACACCGGCTGCTGCCGCTGCTGTTGTCACTGGCCGCCGCCGCCGCCGCCGTCGTCACCAGCAATCACGGCTAGGGTTGGCAATGGTGACCCGATCCCCGATCCCCGACGGTGAATTCACCTATTAGGGGATGGGTCTGGCGGATTTTATTCCCCGCGGGGATTTTCGTGGGCAAAATACTGTCCCCGTCGGGGATGGCGGGGCCGGGGCCGGGGAAGTGATCCCCGTCCCCGTTAACCGTCGGGGATCACTGACATGTGGGTCCTCTACACTTCATATAAAAGTCAGCCAAAAACCCTAACCTCAGTCCTCGGCGGTCGAGACCTCTCCCAGCCCTGCCCCAGCCGCGCGCTAACTCCTCCCTTGCGCCGAGTCCCGACCGCCCCTACCCCGCCGCCCCCCAGTCCCCCTCCGGCCTCCCAGCGCCTCCGCTCCCTCCCCGCCGCCCCACCGCGCCCGGCCCCCCGCCGCCGCCCCCTCCCCTCCTCCCCGCCGCCCCACCGCGCGCGGCCCCGCCGCCTCTTCCCTTCCCTTACCCGGCGCCTCTGCCCCCTCCCCTCCGCCTCCCCCGCCGCCGCCCCTCCCCTCCGCTCCTCTCCCGCCGCCCCACCGCGCCGCGCCCCGCCGCCTCCCCGCCGCCTCTTCCCTTCCCTTCCCGCGCCTCGCCTCCTCCTCCGCCTCCCCGCCGCCCCACCGCGCCGGCTCCCCCGCCGCCTCTTCCCTTCCCTTCCCGGCGCCTCCGCCTCCCGCCGCCTCTTCCCTTCCTGCGGCCTCGAGCATCCACTGCGGCGGCGACCGGCGCATCCACCCAAGGCGGCGACTCTTCCTCACTCGCGGCGGCGGCTCTTCCCCACCCGCGGCGGCGGCTCCCCCTTCGGCCCTTCCTCACCCGCGGCGGCGGCTCCCCCTTCGGCCCTTCCCCACCGGTTCCTCTTCTCCACCGAGGCGACGCCACCTTGGATCTGAGACCGGCGACGCCCTCCTCCACAGATCTGCGACCGACGACGCCCTCCACCGAGCCGAGCTTCTACTGCTCCTCTGGTACTCAATACACATCTTCTTCCTTGCTAGTTATGAGAATATGTGGATGTGATGTACTGCATTTCTGCCAACCCTAGCTGCGACTGTCGGGGACACCATTGTCATGTACTGCAAATCTGAATGCATTGATAGTTGGTATAGAAAACTGATGATAGTTGGTACTGCAAATTGATAATTGTGAATATGAGTAATGAGTGTAGAAAACTGATGATAGATACATTGGTTAGATTTGCAGTATAGAAAACTGATTGATACATTGGTTAGATTTGCAGATTGATACATTGCAATGATAGTTGGTATAGAAAATTGATGATAGTTGGTACTGCAAATTGATAATTGTGAATATGAGTAATGAGTGTAGAAAACTGATGATAGATACATTGGTTAGATTTGCAGTATAGAAAACTGATTGATACATTGGTTAGATTTGCAGATTGATACATTGCAATGATAGTTGGTATAGAAAACTGATGATAGATTTTTTTTCATTTAGAACATTGCAATGTCGACATCTGGGAATGCAAGTTCCAACCGTGGTGAGCCTCAACCTGCTGCTCGGCCACCCTCTCAAGGAGACACAGAACCGTCACAGAGCCAGTCACACTCTGTTCAAGACTCAGGGGCAGCGAGGGGAGAAGAGGTGGACATTGAAGTGATCGATGATAATGATGAAGAACAAGGAGATGGCCTTGTTGGCTCCAAGAGGAAGTTAACTTCAGTAGTTTGGAAGGAGTTCAAGAGGGTCAGTGTCAATGGTAAAATTAAGGCAAAGTGTAATTGGTGCAGCAAGAACCTAGGAGGAGAAACCTGCAATGGAACACGACATCTTCATGATCATTTGAAGGTGTGTGTGTATCGGAAGAGTAAAATGAATGCAGCAAATAAAGAAGGAAAGCAATTTTCACAGAGTTCGCTTAGGTTTAGTTGTCAAGAGATAGGGTCAGTGGATAACTACACTTATGATCAAGAAGTTGCTCGAAAAGAACTTGCTGACATGATGGTGTTACATGAGTATCCTTTATCTATGGTTGACCACGCTGGATTTAGGAGATTTGTTAGTTCACTTCAGTCTTTATTCAAAATGGTGACACGGAACACTATTAGGTATGAAGTATATAGATGCTTGCTGTGTTATTATCTTTTATGCAATGCAGTGTCTAATTATTTTGTGATGTACTTGTTGACTTGTAGGAAGGACATCATGGATAACTATGAGAAAGAGAAGAGGAAGGCCATCAACTACTTGTCTGCAAGTAAAGCTCGTGTTGCTGTCACTAGTGACATGTGGACTTCTGACAATCAGAAAAGAGGGTACATGGCTATCACAGCCCATTTCATTGATGATTCGTGGAGGGTGAGGAGTATCCTCATGAGGTAAGGTGTCATATGCATTAGAATTAATTAATCTGAAAATAGGAAGTATATTTGATGACAATTTTATTGTTTTTGCAGGTTCATGTATGTTCCAGCTCCACATACTGCTGAAGTTATTGCTGAAGAGCTTAGTGAAGCATTGGTCAAATGGAACCTTGACGAGAAGCTAAGTACTGTCACTCTTGACAATTGTACTACAAATGACAAGGTAATTAGTCTTCTTTCGGATAAGTTAGGGGCAAGTAAGCTAATGTTGAGGGGTAAGTTGTTGCATATGCGTTGTTGTGCACACATCTTGAATCTGATTGTTAAAGATGGGCTAGATGTTATAAAGTCGGCAATAGAAAACATTCGAGATAGTGTGGCATATTGGACTGCCACTCCAAAAAGAGTTGAGAAATTTGAGGATACTGCTAAGTATGTGAAAGTGGCAATAACTAAAAAGTTAGCTCTTGATTGCAAAACAAGATGGAACTCAACTTTCACAATGCTAAGCGTTGCTCTGCCCTATAAGAATGTTTTTAATCGTTTGAAAAAGCTTGACAAACAATATGAATCAGCTCCAAGTGAAGATGAATGGGAATTTGCTGCTGATGTTGTGGAGAGGCTTAGGTTGTTTTTTGAAGTGACTGAAATATTTTCTGGGACAGATTATGTTACTGCTAACATATTCTTCCCAAAGATTTGTGAGATCAAAATGAGCATAAGGAGCTGGTCCACATGTGGCAACCCAATTTTAGAAGCTATGTCAGAACATATGAAAACTAAGTTTGATAAGTATTGGTTGGACATTCAGGGGCTGATGGGTATTGCTATACTTCTTGACCCTCGTTTTAAAACTGAAATGCTACTAGTTTGCTTTGAAATGCTTCTTGGTGTCAATGGTGAGGAATGTGAGGGGAAAGTTAGAGAAGTCACCAAGCTGTTGTGTGAGCTAATGACAGAGTACCAAGTAGATTGAGATGAGGACAACATAGAATCTTCAGCTGCTGTGGCACCAAAAGAAGCTCCTGCTGCAATGTCTATCTTGACTGCCCGTGTTGCTAAAAAAAGACCTGCATCACTTAGGCTGAAATCAGAGCTAGATAGGTACTTGGAGGATGACTATGTCATGGCTACAAGGGAAAATTTTGATGTACTCAGTTGGTGGAAGGTTCTTTGGTATACGCTATCCCACTTTGAGGATGGTAGCACGGGATATTTTTGCAATTCCAGTGACTACCGTAGCATCTGAATCAGCTTTTAGTACAAGTGGGAGAGTTCTTAGTGAGCATCATAGCCGTCTCACTCCCGATATGTTAGAAGCATTGATGTGTGCACAGGATTGGATTCGCAACCGATACAAAGGTACTTACTTGCATGTTTGTTTATATATTTTGCATCAAATCTGGTATATTTCATTCTAATATGGTTCTTTCTTGTTTAACAGATCAAGATAGAGTTTTGCCTACAAGCTTCTGGACTTGTCTTCAAGATATTCAGGAAGGACTGCAGGTAAAATGTTTAAAACATACTTACATGACTAAACCAATATGTCCTTGTCACCAATGGGATTGCAACAAACATTGACATGACTAAACAAACACTGAAGTATTGTGAAAAAAGGCTCTAGCTTCTTTGTTGCATCGATCATCAATTCATCATAATTAGTGACTTCCATGTCCAAGAGTGCTATCTTATGAAAACAAATGAAAAGTTTAATAGAAGACGCCATGCAATATATTGATGTTGTCTCCATCATAGTATCTTTCAAGTCCTATCTTTTATACAGTCATGTACTTACTAAATGTTTGCTCATGAACAAGTATTTATAAATAAGAAATGATATAAAAACCAATCATATGGACAATTTTTATTCTCACTGTTGCCAATATGTCCAAAAGCATGAGCAGCAGGGTGTCGAAATTGTTGAAACATCAATACTTAAAGTAAAATAAATTAATATTTTGAGTTCAAGTTGATTGATCTGATAGACATCCTACATTTCAGAGACATAATGTTGAGGTATGTTGTAACACATAGCTTCAAAGAAGAACTGCTTCTGTCTATTTGATATTCATATCCTTTGCCTTGTCATGTGATTTTGTTTCTTATGACCATTGCAGGGCCTGTCTATTTGATGGGGTCTTCCAATTTGGCAAGGTGGAAAGCGGAATGCATGTCTTCTTTCTGTGGAAGGATCTCACTCAAATGTGGTCTTTTGTGCTATCAAACTGATGTGATTTGTTCATTTGCATGTGTTGTATTAAGTACTAAGTGATTGTGTTGTGCTAT
The DNA here is from genome assembly GCA_036346575.1 of Dendrocalamus sinicus. NCBI lineage: Eukaryota > Viridiplantae > Streptophyta > Magnoliopsida > Poales > Poaceae > Dendrocalamus > Dendrocalamus sinicus. The sequence continues at coordinate 2,721,969 of CM070653.1, read as the reverse complement.
CAAACTGAACTACTGTAGTTTGATATGCTATTGATTAGGTTGCTATGTTGTCAAGTTGCTAATTTAGTACCTTGTAATTACTCATAGTTAGATGAATTGCTGCTGCCTGGGACTGGGATATTTGCGTCCAGCAAAGGGGGATATTTGACATGCTACTACACGGTTTGGGCTCAGCTGGGATTCTGGGAAAGGCTGGGTAATTGGGCATGCAGGGACTTCGTTCGCGGGGATTTTTGCCCCGTCGGGCCCCCGAAGTCCCGTCGGGGATGAGCCCCGTTGCCACCCCTAATCACGGCCACCAGATCAGGCTTCAGATCGGCCGCCCACCTCTGCCACTGTCATCAATAAGAGCCGCAGCCACCGGATCGGGTTGCCTATGCTGGCCTCCACCGCTGTCTCCAGTCACCGCAACCCACCAGACTACATTTTTCTGCAAATAGAAACCAATTCATGGTTTCTATAAAGCAGTTGGTTTCCAAAATCTCAACCTTTCTTTTATCAAGATTCGGCTCATCGTCCTATTTGCACTACTGAGATGATCTCATGATTGTCTCCTTCTGACTCTTCACATATGTCTCCACTATCACAGTCTTCCCCTGGTATGTCCCTAATGGTTCCTTCTGTGTTGCCTCCTGCAGTATTGTCTCTTGTCCCTACGGCACCACTATCTCGATTCTCTGGTGTTCACTACTCCAGACATCCTCATCCTCCACCAGCCTCCACTCCTGGTATCTTATCAACACCTTCATATGACTCTCCTGATGATGCTCTTCGTTACGCCCTTTATGACCAGACTTCCCTTTGGCCTCCTGATCATCTTGATTTTGCTCTGACGGCTAATGCTCTCTCTGTCACTGAATCTAATTCTTATCGTGAGGCCACTCCTCATTCTGAGTGGTAGTTCTCTATGGCAGAGGAGCTTGATTCTTTTCGACATACGGGGACTTGGACTATTATATCGACACATGTGCATGCTTTCCCTATCATGTGCAAGTGGTTATACATGATTAAGACCTGGTTTGATGATACTATCGAGCGCTACAAGGTTCATCTTGTGGCTCGCAGTTTCCAGCAAGAGTACGGTAATGACTATGATGAGACTTTTACCCTTGTTGCCCATATGACCACTATTCACACTCTTGTTGCAGTTACTTCTATTTGTCAGTTGTTTATCTCTCAGTTGAATGTTAAGAATGCATTTATTAATAGTGTTTTGCATAAGGAGGTCTACATGCAGCCACCACTTGGGTATTCTGTTGTAGATAGGGCACATCTGTCGTCTCCATCATGCTCTTGGTTTGCGCATTTCACCTTGGTAATTACTGTTATCAGCTTCACTGTCAGTTCCCATAATCCAACTCTTTTTGTCCATGTCTCACCTCGGGGTGGGACACTGCTTCTTCTGTATGTGGATGACATACCTATCATTAGTGATGATTCCTCGTCCATCACGTGTGTGAAGAAGCATCTCAATGAGCAGTTTTTGATGACCAAGCTTGGTTCTCTTACGTACTTTCTTAGGATTGATGTCACTTCCACGCCTGAGAGCTACTACCTCTCCTAGCAGAAATATGTCCAGGATCTTCTTGATCGTTCTGGTCTAACTAATACTTGCACTACTAAGACTCCCATAGAGCTATCCCTTTAGCTTCATGCCACCGATGATGATCTTCTTGAGGATTCTACTCGATATCGCCACCTTATTGGGAGTCTGGTGTATCCTGTAAGCAGTCGCCTTGATATTGCTCATGTTGTTTATATTTTGAGTCAGTTTATGGCTCACCCTACCCACCTTCACTACAATCACCTTTTTCATATTCTTCGCTACTTGCATGGAACTATCTTTCATTGTTTTTCCCTAGTTCCAACTACTACAACTTTAGACGCACTCTGATGCGACCTGGGCTAGTGATCATTTTGATCGTCGTTCTCTTTCTGCTTACTGTGTTTTTCTTAGCTTCTTTCTGACTACCTGGAAGACAAAGAAACAGACGCCAATTTCTCGTTCGAATGCTGAGGCTGAGTTGAGAGCTATAACAGCAGAGACAGCAGACGTTACTTGGTTGAGAAAGCTACTTGCAAATTTTGGAGTATTTGTGATGAGACCTACGACTCTTTTGTCTGACAGTACATGTGTTATCAGTATTGCCCATGACCCAATGAATCATGAATTCACCAAGCATATTGGTGTGGATGCTTTATACACTCGCTCACAGGTGCAATGAAGAGTGTTTGCTTTATAGTTTGTGCCATTAGAGTTATAGATTACTGATTTCTTTACAAAGCCACAGTCTAAGGTGCAACATTTGTATTTTCTCTTCAAACTCTGTGTATGATCCACCATGAGTTTAGAGGATGTTAAAGTAGATATATCTCTTTTGCATTTACTTATATGTGTAGGGTTATCTTTGCATATAGTCCATTATACTCTATATATATTATCTATTGAGTCTCATAAATACACATAATATTCGTAACAAGTTGGAGATGAAAACAGAAAAATGGCTTAATGTCAGAGCTAGCCATCGTGATATGGTTATGAAACAAAAACTTTCATTTGCTTCTCCAAGCGCTCCAGTCCATTCTTACTTCTATAGTCAAGTTTTATCTTATACTAGTTACGTACCTGTGCATTGCAACAGAACTCATTGAATATATAGAGAATCGTGCTATAGAAGAGAGTTGGTCTGATCGGTTGGAAAGTAGAGAATGATGAGAAGTTGAGTGAATAGAGCGGTTGGAGGAGAATGTACGTACAACCACCAACTCGTTTTTTTATAATAAGTAGTTAGAGATCCGTGCGTTGCAACGGAGTTATAAAAATGATAAGACGAAATTTATTGCCTGGTCAACTTCACACATTAAACATTGAAGAGCAAGTGCCAACTTCACACATCAAACATTGGAGAACAAGTGACAGAGAGAGAATGGTGGCCAAAATGCGCGAGGAGATGGGGAAAGTGGAGGGGTGAGCGGTTGTATCCTGAGAGAGGAGGAGAGGCGAATGGTCCAAATCAAATTGGATGGTATAGAGAGGGGAGAGGAGAACGCACCAACGACCACCAACTCTTTTTTATATAATAGTAGAGATAATGATATTAACGAATTAAATCTTGACCACTACTGTACTGTCTTCAGGTTTCATGCCAACAACAAAGAGAGGAAACAGCGACTCAGTGCAATTGCAGTATTGCTATTTCACAGTTCATCTCCAAGAAAAGGCACACCTTAGTGCAGATTGATAGTGGGAAAGTGCATCAGAAAGCATATTTGTCCCTACAAATACTTGAGCCAACTTGATGTGTAGAGAATCGTCTGCCCATTGTCTTAGATATCTTTCAAGTAGCAAAACTGAATCCTTATTCCGTCCTTTTTTTTGAAAATGGAAGAAAAGACTTCCCGCCTCTGCGTTTCCGCACACAGCGTTCTTATTCCGTCCTTTAGTGACAGGCAAATCAGCCAAGGCCAATGCAGCTCCAAGAAATCCAGGTTCAAGACGAATGGCTGATTCATAGAACTTTCTTGCCTGGAAATAATGCAATCGTATGTATAACTTGGCAACGAAAGCTCTTACTAAGGGAAAGCATACAAAATCAAATCATAGAACTTGGCGTGCTTGTTGTAGGAAGGCCATTGGCCAAAGTAAACATGCATGTGTATACGTGAGAAACAGCCTAACAACAGCCCCCCTAGCTAGAACATTATACATAAAAGATGACCAAGTGGCCCAAAGTTAATCAAGTACCGGTGAACATTATCATGGGTGTTTCTAAACATCTATTTGCCATCACATTAATAGCAAATGTGTAGTATTCCTGATGCCCACCATGGGGTTATATGGAAAACATCCTAAAAACATATGCTTCTTGGATAAGACTTGACCAATATGTGAACTCCATTGATTAGACAATATCACTTTTTGTATCAGGTTATGCTTATCTATGAACTGACCACCACTAACATGAGTGCAGATTCTCCCAAAAAAACAAAAAAAGAAGCTCAAGTGCAGATTCTCCCACAAAAAGAAAAAGAAAAGGTTTTTTTTCTATACTTGTCTCCATTGTTCAACTAATTAAACACAACAAAAGATACAAAAGTAAGCATTGCTTTGAGAAACTACAAAATATACAATTGACGCATCGATGACCTAGGGGAGAAAAATGTTCACCTTCTCTCTTCCACAGAAACTAATAGCATGCACATCACCAACTTAACTTGAGAGCTTTTGCAGACTGATGCATTACCTTCATTGCTTCACATGCAGTGAACAATGCATCTTTGCATTTAGAAAGTACCAGATATGCATGCACTAAACCTAAAAATACATGCATATTAGGCTAACCGTAAGTTTTGAATAGAACAATTACAAGTACTAGTGGCTAACAACCTTGATAAGAACGAAGGTCAGCCCTTAGTTACTGAGCTCCTCTGAAGTCTGTCACTGCCAAATCTGGTCGATTCAATGAAAGATGCAGATTGCTCTTAAAAAGCAAACAATAAGTTCCTTCGTATGGGTAGAGAAAAACAAAGATGATAGCAAGTATATAAAGCTATAAAATTCCCAAACCAAATAAGTCAACAATCACACGCAGCTTTGTTGTAATGCCACCCAACCATGTTTGTGTGCTTCATTGCAACAATACTTTCAATGCACGAATATACCAGTATAATAATACAAAATCCATCGGTCTGGGCTCTGGGCAAGCTTTTGCAGTATTACCTTCATAATATAGCCGGTTATATGCCTATCATCAACTCGGAGGATAGGTTAGAAGGAAAACATTGCTACAAACATTAGATGGAATGATAGCTTCCAGTATTGCACAAAACAAATCTGTAGCAGGCATATACCTTTTCAGCATATGTCAAAGCTTTTCTTTCCCATAGTGCTGCAAGAGCAACACATCTTTCCGGTCTTGCAGGGTCAATATGCAGCATATCATGTACCAACTTGTTTAGCTTAGTGTAGTCGGATTTTGATTTTAGGAGAATTGCATACTCATCCATTTATGTCATGATGTTTGGATCAATTAACCGAGCCCGCAAGGCAGCAAATGATTTCAATGCATATAATATAGCTTGTTACTTGTTAGCATATGTTCCAACTTCCAAGTCTCTACTTGTTCAATGTACCTTCTCAAAGTTCATGATTGCTTCATAATTCCTGCCTATAATGGCTTCAACCCTGAAATAAATTAAAAATCAGGATCAACACATAGAGAAAGGTGAATTAAATCCGCCAAAACAAAATTCAAAGATGAACTACAGACTTAAGTTTTCAATATACTGTGGACCACAATGACAGCAAACTTGAAGAACCACAAAAACAGATAGGCATCTGATAAAAACCTAAATAATATGCCTAACAGCTAGCACTTTTGCAGGTCACTACATACTGAGGAGGGCAGCAATAACAGCAAACTTGAAGAAAGATAACCCTAGCAATTTCCAGCAAGATGTGCACATTGTTGGGAAATCATTGCATTAGTTCTAGATATATGTCAAGTCCACCTATAAAAGGGTAAACAACGGTAAGCTTATTTATTATGAAATCATTATAAATGAGTGTCATTTCAGTACTAGCGTGTTAAAAGCTGCAACTTTATGATCGACAGATACTAGTAAACAAAGTGAAGTTTATAAAGGTTGACTATTAAACCACGCTAGATGCACAAGAATTCAATACCAAATTGAGACATATGATGGCAAACGACACTGCAGGGCAAGGTTGTCATGGCATCGCCTAGGCGTCCTGGTGACTGGAGGCAAACGCCGAGACCGTTCGCCCAAGCCTGAGAACTTAGGCGAGCGCCTGGGATCGCTGGGCGACGCCATGGTCGCCTGGGCGTCATCCAGCAGTGTGTGGCGGGCGCCTAGGGGGAACCCTTGAAGGGTAGGGTTTCAGGAGAGAAATCGCATCTTTTGCTCACTTTAGCCGCCGCCCCTCGCGGGTAGGGTTTCATGGGAGAGAAAAACCTCTCTCCAGCTTGCTCCCGCCACCGGCGCCCCTCTCCAGCCTGCTCCCGCCGCCGACGCCCTTCTCCGCCATGACTGCCGCCCCTCTCCGCCGTCAGCTCAGCTCAGCTCAGTCTCCTCCCTCTTTTCTTCTTCTCCCTTTGCTCTGCTTTCTTCTTCTTCCTTTGCTTCTTGCTCTGCTTTCTTCTTCTTCTTTTGCGCTACGGCCGCGGCCTCTGCTCTGTTTTCTTCTTCCTTTGCACTGCCTCTGCTCGCTGCTTGCTGCGGCGCTGCCTCTGTGAAAAACCCCAAAATTTCAACCCCAAAAATTTTTGTGATTTTTGTGGTTTTTTGTTTCAATTTCTAGAAACTTTCCCTTTTTGGAAAGCTTTCCCCAAAACCCGCTTTCCCTTTTCATCGAATCCGTTTCCCCCTCTTCTTTGGCGCCTTCCCCTCTCCTTGCGTCTCCCCTCGGTTGGCGCCTCTGCTCTTTCCCGCCTCCCTCATTCCCTGGCGCCCTTCCTCCCCTCCCCGCTGGCGCCTCCCTCTCTTTCCGCCTCCTCTCCTCGCGCGCGCGTTGGCGCCCGCTCCTTCCCCCTCTCTCGCTGGCGTCCCGCCCCTCCCCGCCTTCTCTCGCTCCCGGGCGCCTCTCCCCGCCCCTCTCCGCTGGCGCCTCCGCACCGCCTCTGCTTCTCCCCGCGCACGCGCGCTAGCGCTGCGCGCTGCGCCGCCCAGCTCCGCCCTCCGCCTCCGCCCCTGGTTTCTCTCCATGCCAGCGCCGTCCCGACCGCCTCGTGTGGACGCCCTTGCGCCACGTCGCCCCGTCTCGGCCCTGGTCCCGCCTGCCAGTGGCCGCCACCTCCCCTCCCCGCGCGCGGACGCGCCTCGCCCGTGTTTGCCGCTCACCTGCTCCCATCCCTTGTCGCATCGCCATCACTCCCGTGCAGGGCCCCGTCACGACCCCATCCCGCGGAGGAGACGCGCTGCCTACTCCTGTCGACCCCGGAGTCCCACCCGTTCCTTCTCCCCGAAGCCTTCTCTTCCCTCCGCTCGGAATATAAAAACCCCCTCCTGTTGTTCTGCTGCCTCCTTTGCTTCCCGACCTCCTCCACCGCCTTCAATCCCTCCCCACCACCCTAGGGAAGCTCCCGAAGCAGCCGATTGAAATCCAATCGCCCGTAGCGCCGCCGTGGTCATTCCCTGCGCCGGCGACGCCCGTGAGCGGATCTTCCGCTCCCCGCCCTCTTTCTTCAATTACCCCTCACCAGAGCATCTCCTCCGCTTGCTAATGCCGCTGGTACCTTTGTTTGAGCAGGAGGATCACCGAGGAACTCCGGCTACGAAGCCCCCTCTTCGGGCGTCGCACCTCACCGTGGCTAGAGCAACTCGAAGCTCCTCGGCTTGATCCACCGCTGCCAATGTAAATCTCAAGCTCCCCTCCCCATGAAATCACTGCCAATCGAGCTAATTTCCCTCCGGTGGACCCTAGCGCCACCATGGAACCGAGCTTTCCCCCTTTTGCCGCCGGCCACCGTCAACCTCTCCCTTACCTCCCCGAAGCCTAAAATGGCACTAGGTCGCTTGGCTCTCCCCTCTGGTGCCCTTTGTTTGCCTTTAGAACCCCCGTAGCCGTCGGAAGAGCGGAGGCGCCGCTCCTCTGCCCCTCGGTCGAATGGGCACGGCGGGAGGTTGAAGAAGCCCCTTCCCCGTGATGTGGCCACATCCCAGCCCTCCGCCTCGGTCGTCGCCGTCTCGTTTGAGCCGTCGGATGGCAACCTCCTCCTGCCGTCCGATTTCCTTAACCACCCCACCTCGCCTCCGTCGGATCGCCCGTGCACGGTTCACTCGCTCCCTCGCCCGCAGCCGCTCGATCTCTCCCCGCCTTGATCTGGACCGCCCGCAACCGCGCATCATCGCCGCCGCTGCGCCACGCGCCCTCCATCCGCCGCGGTCGGCGCGGTGCGAGATGGGCGCGGCATCTCGGCTGCCCGCTCGCGCAGCGCTGCGTTAGGCGCGCCGCCGCTCGGCCGGCGGCCGCCTCCTCGCTGGGCGTCTGATGGAGCCGGCCGGCATATCACTGTTCATTGGATTTTCTAGCAATTTCCCAATTTCCAAAATCCAGAAAATCCAAATAAATCCCAGAAAATCCCAAAAATTCCCAAATTTCACCACTTTGCTCCAAATACTGTCCTGAACCCATTTTTGGCCTCCACTTTCACAAATTCATCCCAGATAAATTCTTAAAATTCCTCATTTGGAGATTTATGCATTTTATTCCTTTTTAATAGATTATTTTTCCTCGCTTGATTAGGCTCAAGCCGGATTTATGTTATTTTCTGTGTTTGCGCTAGTGTCGAAGTTTCCGGAAGCTCATGTGCAGTCGCAGGATCCAGAAGCTTCTACGTTCGAGCTAGCCGAGATCATCCAAATCAACGGCAAGTCCCAACTCCTTTGATCATGTTGTATCCCATGCCATTTAATTACGTTATTATGCTATTTTCATTATGCTAATTGTGAAATGTTAATTCGAAATAAAAATAAAATGTTTAGAATAACATGTTATGTAGTTAAACCTACCACCGACAAATGCCCTGTTAAATTTGTTAGCATGCCTTTGTAACCCTAGAAATAATTATCTGTTAATCTAGATAACTGTAAGATATTATTATCACTCAAAAGTCTTATACTAATAAGGTCGTGGCAGCGAGCCAACAGAATTTGTAAAACCCGACTCTAAGGTAGGGTGGTATGGGACACCGTATCTTAGAGCGGAGAGTACCGGCGTGCACAAGGTAGGGTAAGGGGGTTTGTTGTGCATCGCAAGATGATTATTCACCCATCTCTTACCCTAGGATTGAAGGAAGGGGGGTTTGTGGTGCATCGCAAGATGATTATTCACCCAACTCTTACCCCTAGGTTGGGTCGCGGGCCTGGTAGGGTTGCGGACCATGTGAAAATATAAGGACTGAAACCCTTACGCTGAGCAAATGTCATAGCAACCGCTCAACCACAGGAGTTGACTTGTCAACCCTGGTTTAGTACCTGCTCAACTTAAGTGAAACCCCGCATTGGGAGTCGGAGCAAGACAACGATAGGTCTCCACAACTCGGGACCGGCGTTCCGTGATGGCCAGTGGGCGCCCGAGGATGTGCAGGATTATTATCTATCGGGTGGAGTGTATACCAAGGGTTGAGCAGCGAAACGACCTGGCTTTCTTAACTCTTTAGCGGGAGTTAAGGGATCGTGTGGGTAAAGCTGAGCAAACTCTGCAGAGTCAAACAAATGGTATTCGAATACGCCGTGCTCCCGGTTATTGGAGCTGTGTCACTTGGGTGATTCTAGCAGCGAAGCTTAAGTAGTTTTGTACATGCTTTAACTTGATTAGTTGGTTAATGAACTCTTCATGAAAAACCCCTGAGATCTTAAGAAGTAGTTTTGAGTCCATTTTATAAAATGTTTGCAAATAAAACTGCATCCACTCAAAGTTAATAAACCAAATATATTTCCCCTCCTTTGACGTTCCGTGCATGTAGTAGGTTAGGATCCCTTTGGGATTTGCTGAGCCGGTTGTTTGGCTCACGGCTTGCTTAATCTATTCTTTAGAGGATCAAGACGAAGGTGAAGGTCTCCCCGTCGAGGACGTCCCTGAGGGTCTCTTCTTCGACGAGGACCCGTGGCTTTAGGTCTTGGCCGCGCTCAAGCGGATCTTGGAGCTTCTGTAATGTAATTATACTTTGGGCTTGCACGCCCGGCTGTCAAAAGCTGGATGTTATTCCATATGTGAAATATATGCTGGACTTTCGTTGTAAGCATGCAATGGTATACTCTTGCGCGACGTTCCATAACTGTTCATGCGTGAATAGTTACGGAATGCCGTGTCCGTACGCGCCCCTGGAAACGGGGGCGTTACAAGAAGTGGTATCAGAGCAGGCTCTTTGACCGTAGGTTGAGACCTAAGGCAAACTAGGGAACGATTATATCGCAAAACTTAATTTAAAGCCATAAAAAGGGTTTACGAAAAATATAAGTATTATTGCTGTCTTTTTTCCTCCCTTGTTGCTACCTCATCTATCTTAGCTTACTTCCGCTTAAGTTTTACTTTCGCAAAATGTTTTCTGCTTTACTTGTCTAGCTTCAAAATTTTGCTTCTCGGCAGCTGGAGGAGTAGCCGTTGTTCGCTAGACTAGACTGACCCTGAGTAGTAGCAGTACTTTTGTAATGTAAAACAGGTGCAATCATGAACCCTAAGTGGTTTGTGTAACACTTGCATATTGTAAATATATGTTCATTATTCTTGTATGTTGTTTGCTTAATTATCAGTAATCCCCCTGAGTTCAAAGCTTTCTCCTGTCCCCTTTCGCTCTCGTTCTTACCTTTTTCGCCCTATACTTACCTTGAAAATTCAATGTCTTACTTATCCCTTCTTGATTGCCAAAGCCGCTGCAAAACTGATCTCAAGTTCCCAATCAACAGATGGATCCGGCAGAGCAGATGGGTCAAACCAGCAGGCAGGGTGCACCTGCCACCGACCAGAACATACTTGCCAGTGTTATTGCAATGTTAGAACAGAATCGCTATCAGGGAGAACAGAATATTCTGCGAGTGCTAGGTCAACAGGCCCAGTTGCTTGAGCAGATAGCAGCCAGATCACCCAGTGTCAAGGTGACACCCGAAGAGTCAGTGTCAGCATCAAGCGCAACTGCATTAAAGTTTACAGCATTCCTGCAAACTCAACCACCTAAATTCCCTTCGACAACAAAGCTACTGAATGCAGATGACTGGTTACAGGATATTGAGAGAAGAATGAATACTATCCAGTGTACAAATAAGGAAAAGGTTCTTTTTGCCACCTATCAGCTGTCTGAGCCCGTAATTACTTGGTGGAATGCTATCCAGTGGATACACCCTGAGGAGAAAGACATTACATGGGAAGACTTTGTGAAGAGATTTCGTAAAGCCTACATTTCTCCTAGGGTTATCACTGAAAAATATCAGGATTTCCTTAATCTTCAACAAGGAGAGAACTCCATCACATCATATCTAGAACAATTTCATCAGTTATCCCAGTATGCTCAAGAGGAAATTAACACTGAAGCTAAAAGGATGGAGTACTTTATGAAAGGTCTACAACCCAATATGAGACAACGCCTTCAGGCCATGAAGTTCTCAAGCCTATTGAGCCTGGTTGATCGAGCTCTACAGATAGAAGAAAGACCAGGTTACGTGAAAGTTATGAAACGAAAGAAGCCTTGACCTCCATCACCAACGGCTTGTTTTCACTGCGAACAGGATGGGCATTATCGTGACAAATGCCCACTGAAGTCCTTACCCAAAGAAGAAGCGAAGAAGCAAGCAAAGCAGACAGTCAAGAAGATATAGGCTATGAAGACCAAGGAATGGGATGATGTACTTTTGGTTATCCTTTGTAAGCTAGTTGGAAGAACTGAATGGTTTGTATGTAAATTACTTTAGCTAAGGTGTGGCAAAACTATGAAGGTGTATGAAGACTGTCTGTGTAAAATATAAGGAATGAGAAGTTCACGTTGTGATGAAATTGATCCAATTGGACACAGACATATATATATATGTGTAGCTTTGGTGCAACATAACTCATCTAAGTAGAAACCTACACCGTGCACACCAGGATGATATACAGGTACAAGTGAAGAGGACTCAAAGTCCATCCAGAGGAGGTTAAAGCAGAATTGCTGCAGCCAAATATGCCAGGGTTAGATGCCATCTTAGACATGAACTGGTTAACCAAGAACAAAGGCAAGGTAGATTGTGAGATTAAAACAGTATCCTTGGTCAATCCTGAAGGACAGAGAGTGGTAACAGAAACAGACCGAAAGGTGTTGAAGGATGCAAGAAAGCGCATGATCAACATGCTAGCGGTTACACCAGGTCAAGTGCCAATAGTACAAGAATATCCAGATGTGTTTTCGGAGGAACTATCAGGCAGACCCCCTGACCGACAAGTAGAACTAGTCACAGAGTTGATTTCAGACGCAAAACCAATTGCCAAATATCAGTACAGAATGTCAGCCAGTGTATTAAAAGAACTCAAGAGACAGTTAGATGATCTGCAAGAGAAAGGGTTCCAAATCTACTGCGATGCTTCAAAACAAGGTTTGGGATGTGTGCTTATGCAAGATGGAAAAGTTGTTGCCTATGCCTCAAGACAGTTGAAGCCGCATGAAGAAAACTACCCCACACACGATTTAGAACTAGCAGCCGTGGTGCATGCACTCAAAATTTGGCGGCACTACCTGCTAGGAAATCGTTGTAAGATATTCGCAGATCACAAGAGTTTAAGGTACCTGTTCACACAGCCAGAATTAAATATGAGACAGCGAAGATGGCTAGAGCTGATAAAAGATTATGACATCGAGCTCCAATATCACCCGGGCAAGGCAAATGTAGTTGCCGATACCCTTAGCCGCAAAGCTCGTCCAAGCAAAGTAAGTCGGTCAGAGTACCCACCAGAGTTGCAGAGAGATATATTACAGCTGAACTTGGTGATCACAGAACAGGGTAAAGAAGCAGCATTCGAGATTCAACCGCTATTGGCAGATCAGATTAAAGCAGCACAAGATGAAGATGAAGAAATTCAAAAATTGAAAAAGGACATTCAAGAAGGAGATTCGTCAGAGTATGCGATAGACGAGCAGGGAATCCTTACCTTCCGTGGTCGCTATTGCATACCCAACAAGAAGGAGTTAAGAGAATTAATCTTATCTGAAGCCCATTCATCTCAGTTCTCAATCCACCCAGGAGGCTCCAAGTTGTATCAAGATTTGAAAAAGAAGTATTGGGGGAACCAGATGAAGAAAGAAGTGGCAGAGTATGTAGCTAAATGTGATGTCTGCCAGCAGATCAAGATAGACCACCAAAAACCATCGGGATTGTTGCAGCCTTTGCTAATACCCGAATGGAAGTGGGATAGCATTGGGATGGACTTCATTACTGGACTTCCCAAGACTCGAGAAGGATATGATGCCATTTGGGTCATTGTTGATAGATTGACTAAATTAGCTCATTTCCTCCCGATCAAGCAAACCTATGGGAAGGATAAGCTTGCCGAGTTGCATTTGACAAAAATTGTGACACTGCATGGAGTTCCGAAGAAGATTGTGTCAGATAGAGGAGCCCAGTTTACATCCAAGTTCTGGGAGAAATTGCATGAAGCTATGAGCACCGAGTTGAATTTCAGTTCAGCATATCACCCACAGACAGATGGACAGACAGGGAGAACCAATCAGATATCGGAAGATATGCTAAGAGCTTGTGCTATTGTTTATGGAGCAGCGTGGAATACTTGCCTCCCGTTTGCTCAGTTCTCATATAACAATAGTTACCAAGCTAGCATCAAAATGGCCCCATTTGAAGCACTATATGGTAGGAGATGCAGAACCCCGCTGAATTGGTCAGAAATAGGTGAGCGACAACTGATTTGCCCTCAGATTCCTCAAGATGCAGAGAAGCATGTTCAGATCATTAGAGAAAGACTCAAGATTGCACAAGACCGACAAAAGAGCTATGCCGATAACCGTAGAAAAGACTTGAGTTTTGAAATTGGAGTTTACGTGTACATCAAGGTCACGCCATTCAAGATCGTCAAAAGATTTCAAGTCACGGGCAAGTTGGCACCAAGATACATGGGACCGTTCCAAGTCATTGGACGAATTGGAAAGGTAGCTTATCAAGTACAGCTACCGCCCAATCTGTCAAGAATACCCAATGTGTTCCATGTGTCTCAGCTTCGAAAGTGTCTACGACAGCCAACAGATGAAGTGCCTTTGTCAGATATTGAATTGCAAGATGACTGCACATATGCTGAAGAACCACTACAAATACTTGAAGTTTCAGAAAGACAGCTCAGAAACAAGAATGACAGATTTTGCAAAGTGCAGTGGAAGAATCACACAGCGGAATAGTCCACCTGGGAACGAGAGTTAAATTTGCAGCGAGATTTTCCCAACTTGCTCCCTGGTCCAAGTTAATCTCGGGGTCGAGATTCTTTTAAGGGGGGTAGGTTGAAAAACCCCAAAATTTCAACCCCAAAAATTTTTGTGATTTTTGTGGTTTTTTGTTTGAATTTCTGGAAACTTTCCCTTTTTGGAAAGCTTTCCCCAAAACCCGCTTTCCCTTTTCGTCAAATCCGTTTCCCCCTCTTCTTTGGCGCCTTCCCCTCTCCTTGCATCTCCCCTCGGTTGGCGCCTCTGCTCTTTCCCGCCTCCCTCATTCCCTGGCGCCCTTCCTCCCCTCCCCGCTGGCGCCTCCCTCTCTTTCCGCCTCCTCTCCTCGCGCGCGCGTTGGCGCCCGCTCCTACCCCCTCTCTCGCTGGCGTCCCGCCCCTCCCCGCCTTCTCTCGCTCCCGGGCGCCTCTCCCCGCCCCTCTCCACTGGCGCCTCCGCACCGCCTCTGCTTCTCCCCGCGCACGCGCGCTAGCGCTGCGCGCTGCGCCGCCCAGCTCCGCCCTCCGCCTCCGCCCCTGGTTTCTCTCCACGCCAGCACCATCCCGACCGCCTCGTGTGGACGCCCTTGCGCCACGTCGCCCCGTCTCGGCCCTGGTCCCGCCTGCCAGTGGCCGCCACCTCCCCTGTAGGACCGAAATGGCGACAAAGGGGGGGTGAATGTCGTTCTTGACAAAATCGCCCTCAAAATATCCACTTCAAAAATAACTAGAGTTCTTGCCGAGAAGCACTAGAGCAGCACTAAAAGAAAGGAACTTGCTGCTAGCCAAAAGTTTACTGCTGAAACAAGAGCTAGAGCAGCACCCAAACCGAAAGCAAAAAGAGATCGAGGCCTACTGAAAAAGCCTCCCAAATGATGCGGCAAAGAAATAGTACTAGGCTGCTTTCAATTTCTGCAAAGAACCAGGCCAAGCTGACTGAAACCAAGCACAGAAAAGAAACAATAGCCACTCGGAATTACTGCATGCCGATAGCAACTAGTATGAGGAAGAAAGCTTCTCCTCTCCGATAAGGCTCATAAAACCGAGACTGCTGGTTGCCGACCAAAAACAAAAATGTGATGCTTAGCCAAAATGATTAACTAGCTTGAGTCTTGGCCAAAAGCAATCCATCTGAATGCTTTAAAGGAGAAGTAGTACACGGTAGAGTAGCTAATGACAAGAAAAAAAATTAAACCTGCTGGCCAACTCATTTAAAGAAGAGAAGTACTTGGGCAATTAATGGTAGACATGCAGAGAAGACTTTAAGCTGTCGGCAAGAACCAAACACAGATGAGAGATGCTGCTGTTTATTTTGGCCGAGCACTAAAGGAAACAGGGAAATGAAGGAGCAGTACCAACTCTTAGTGCTGGCCAAAAACAGATAAAAGCATAGAGACTTCAATCCCAAGAAAAAGGAGCAGCCGAAAGGATCTTTTAACTCAAACACCTTGCTGTACCAACAGTTCTTGCCCAGACAAAAAGATATCAAGAGCAAGAAGAAATAACTAGAGGCCAAGAACTTGACAGAGCAAGATGCTAGAAATCAGAAACAGGAGATCAAAAAACCAACTCACACAGAGGAACTAGAAATAGAGAGATACAAACTTCAACGATTTCATTCCAAATCCACAAGAATACGGACGAGTCCCGATACGCATGGACATTAGGACTAAAGGAGTGATTACAATCTCTCAATCCATCCTCTCCCTCTCAATCCTCAAGATCACCAAGAGCTACACATGCTTCTTGGGAGGAACACACACATACACACATGGAGAGACACAAATAAAAACCCTAACTTTTGCACCCACTCTCCCCAATTTCAGCACACCATCTCCCTCTCTATTTATACCCTCCACTAATGGGTTCACCAAGTGCTTTACCCATTTAGCTTTTGCGCTTTACCCATAATCCACTTCCTTTAGTGCAGCTTTGCGTTTTTACCGAAACGCCCCTCGCGCACCTTCCAGGAAGCTTCCTCATTCCTTGCCCTGCAAGCCACGCAGATTCATTGTCTTGGCACACCTCGACCGTTCGACCTCGGCGCCACCTCGCCTAGTCCGGTCCACCGTGCCTCGCCACGACTCCACCTCGAGTCCACGTCGTCTTGACACATCCCGACCGTTCGACCTCAACGCCACCTGCGCCTAGTCCGGTCCTCCGTGTCTCACCACGACTCCGTCTCGATGTCCTGCAGCCAACACAGACAAGAAACACATCGCATAGCACGGTACAAAACATGTAAACATGGTTAGCACCTACAAATCCTACTCAAGCGAGAAATGACCCACGTGGTTAGCGGACGACGCCCACGCGTCAAATTTGTCTAGTCACGACCCGACCTCGCCAAATGCCAAAAAGGCACGAATCACTCAAACTAAACTCACTCTAACCAAACCACGAGTCAATTACTCATCACCAACACGGGATTTAGACCACATGGTCTCTCAATCTCCCCCTTGATGAGTATATTGACAAACTCAGAAAAAGCACGAAGTTGAGTTTGAGTTTGAAGAATCCAACATGGTCCAAAGAAGGGAATGAAGCTTATGACCATGTCGACAGAAGGAACCACTAGAGCAACAACTGAAAGAGCAAATTGATCTCCAAAGCTCTAAAAAGATCCCAACAGACTTTTTCTTCTCTATTCTCCCCCTTTTGGCAATAAACACATCAAGATGCAATAGGGAGAATATGACATGTCAATGGATGAATATGGCTGAAGTTTGTTTATTTAAGCATTTAGAGCCATGAGAATTATCCATAATGACCATAATGTAATACACCAAGCCATAACTCAATAAAACGCTATCTAGATCATGACAACATATATATAAGCCAGCTAGAGCACATAGATGACAATCTGAAATGTAATGCATTTTGTGAGCAAGTCACGACATCAATGAGTAAAGTCTAGCTAGAGACATCCAAGGATGATGCAGGCCATGTCAATAAGCTAAGCGGAACAAAGAAGCTAACATTGAGTCCAAATAGAGTGCTATAAGCTCAAGATTGAAACATTGGTTAAAGTACTTGGTTCTAATTGTAGATTAAGCAAATTGAGCACATTAAACATTGTCTTTTGAAAGCATATGGTTGTTTTCAACCCAATTTTTTGTTTATGTGCTAGATCTCAAGCCTTATGCGACTACTCCAAGCAATAAGCTTAAGAAGATAGTCTAGGTCATCCAAAACTCCCCCTGAGTTCATGCCTAGTGCAATGGCAAGCTGTCTCATGAGAAGGAATTGGTGAAATCAGTTTTTTCGCACAAATATGGTGGTTGTCAACCAACATTTTGTTTTATCATGTGCTAGATCTCAAGCCTTATGCGACTACTCCAAGCAAGAAGCTTAAGAAGATAGTCTAGGTCATCCAAAACTCCCCCTAAGTTCATGCCAAGTGCAATGGCAAGCCGTCTTATAGGAAAGAATTGATGAGATCAGTTTTTTTCGCACAAAAGAGATCTTTTTGCTTTTTAACACATTGTACTAACTCATGTATCATCAGGAGACTAAAACAGCTCAAACTAAGGCTCAATATAGATTCAACGCTCTACTCAGCCTATTTGACATGGCATGAATCATAAAAGGATAGCTCAAGAAAGACTAAACTCAAATGCTAGCATGACAAGTTTAATTTAAGTTGATCAATTTTACTTAACTTATCATGGCAAACGCTAGTCTACACATATGAAGTCATGATAAATTTAGCAAGCTAAGCACAAGTCATGGCAAGGTGTAAAGTACTGAAGCATGTCATAACAGGATAATAATCAAGGCTCAATGCAGATTGATTATAATACTAGAATCTGAAAATGCACGAAAGACCAGTTCCCCCTCAACATTAGATGCAACTTTTAGTTCAAGTTGAGTTAAGTCAATATTAAGCTCCAGAAGCTCCCAAATGAACTCCCCCTGAACCAAAGCATTAAATTCGAGAAGCTGGCAAAGAAAAAAACAAGAAACAGTCCTTAAAGCATAGATAAGATATAGAGACAACTATGGCTCAGACGGACTCTCATCTACCCCATATGACTCCGGGACTATTAGTGACCGTAAACCACACACTAAAGAGCAAACACGCACCTGTCTGCGAGGATGGCCCGACCCTCGCTAGAACCTACAAGAAGTGAGTGAGCTCAATCTAGTGAGATAAGAAACAACTAATCTGGAAGCACAAGATAAGAGTAGGAGTCTAAGCAGCTAGACAAGAGAAACACTCTAATCTATGCTAGGAGGACTAAACCCAAGTGCACCCCAAGTGCAAAGCAACGAAATGAGACGAAGCATAATTAACATAATAAAGCGATAAAGCCCAAGCTCCCCTCACTCTGATCGTAAGGACAAACCACCCCAAGCTCTCCGCAGAGTGAAAACCTCAGCTGTCCAAAGGCTTGGTGAAGATATCACCAACGGTGGTCACTCTCCACAAACTAGAGCACTATGTCACCTTTCTCTACATGGTCTCTAAGGAAGTGGAAGCGAATATCAATATGCTTGGTCCGAGAGTGCCTGCATGGGTTCTTAGCAATGTTGATAGCGGGCGTGTTATCACAAAAGAGTGGAACAACATGTCTAAGGCTAACCCAAAGTCCCGCAGGTCGAAACCATCCAAAGTACCTAGCTGCGACAGCGGCGGCGACAACGTACTCGGCCTCTGCGATGGGTGTGCAACACCGATTGCTTCCTCGAAGACCAGGAAGCGAGAGAAGTGCCAATGGCTGGCGGTGCGGAAGTGCTCTTCCTATCTATCCTCTGACCAGCAAAGTCGCATCCAAAAGGCTCTCAAGGAAAGACGGGATGAGGAAGAGTACCGATACCATAGTCAATGGTAGCTCGAAGGTACCGAAGATGCGCTTCACCGCTTTGGCGGTGAGATCGCGAGAGAAGCTCAGCGAGCACCGCAGACACGAGAGAAGTGTATGTCGGTCTCGAGGCGATGAGGTAAAGAAGGAGCCGATCATACTTCGAACTCTTTTCGATCAAGCGGCTCGCCGTCCTCATTCAGGTCAAGATAGGTGTAGAAGCCATGGGAGTTGACACAGCTTACCATCACTCATGTCGGCGTCTCGGGAGGTCACGAGTGTACTTTCCTCGATGAAGAAATGTACCCTCCGAGTCTACTTGATTTGGAAGCCAAGGAAGAAGGTCAACTCGCCCATCATACTCATCTCAAACTCGGTGCTCATGACATCGAGAAGCGTGAAACAGTATGGGAAGAGCGACCAAAGATGATGTCATCGACATAGATGACGAGCGAAGGTCATTGCCATGACGGCGGATGAACAAGGTCTTGTCTACTTTACCCATGTCAAACCCATGACTCAACAAGTAGGACTTAAGCCTCTCATACCAAGCTCGGGGGCTGCTTAAGTCCATACAACGCTTTGGAAAGCTTGAAGACATGGTGTGGGTATTTGGGGTTCTCAAAACTGGAGGTCGTCGACGTAAACTTCTTCCTCAATGACTCCATTAAGGAAGGCACTCTTGACGTCCATCGATAGAGCTTGAAACCCTTAGAAGCTGCAAAGGCAAGCAGATTCTAATGGCCTCAAGTCGAGCTCTGAGGGCAAAGGTCTCCTCGAAGTCTAGACCCTCAACACAGGAAAACCCCGAGCTACCGGTCTAGCCTTGTTTGAATAACCACTCCATCCTCGCTCTGCTTGTTCTTGAACACCCACTTAGTCCCAATGATATTGTGACCTCGCGGGGCTCGACAAGCGACTGGACCTTGTTCCTCTCGAAATTTTCTAACTCCTCATGCATGGCATTGACCCAAGACTCATCGGAAAGAGCATGAGAAATATCCTTGGGCTCAAAGGAGGCAATGAAAGCGAGTGGAGACAGGTGAGATAAGCGATTTTGAGCGAGTAACACGCTCGAGCAGTCTCAATCATCCGCTCGAAGGATGCCTTTTACGGATATGTCGGGAGGTCCAGGATGAGATGAAGAAGTGGCCTCTACCTCGTGGTGACGAGGTAGGAGCAGAGCCACTAGCTCCAGAGGAAGCGAAGGCATGGGTGATCACTGGAGGTGCGGTAGAAGACGGCACCTCAAGGGGTGGATAAGGGACTGGATCGGGTAGACAACCCTCATCTCCATCGTCCTCGTCATCCACGAAGATGGTCTCGGACTGCTCTAAAGAACTTGAGATATCAGGCCTAGTCCCGGTGGCCTCGTCAAAGGTCACCTCACAGGTCTCTACCATTTTGCTAGACTCGCAGTTCCAGACCCTATAAGCCCGCGAAGAAGGCGAGTAACCTAGAAAGATCCCATCACAAGAACGTGACTCGAACTTATCTAGGTTCCGGACTTGAGAATAAAGCACTTGCAACCAAACACACGAAAATGAGAGACGCTGGGCTTTCGCGTATCTCAACTCATCAGTGCGATGCAAGTGTGCGAAGAAAAACTCGATTGAAACATGGCACGCGGTTGCAATAGCCTCGACCCGAACTTCCTAGGCGTAGAGTACTCATCGAGCATCGTCCCGCCATCTCGACCAAGGTGCGGTTCTTCCTCTCCACGACGCCATTCTGGCGTGGGACATGCGGAGAAGAGAGCGGTGCTCTACACTGTCTCACCACGAAACTCTCAAAGTAGGAATTCTTGAACTCCGTGCCATTGTCACTGCGGATCGCTCGTAAGGCACCGGGAGCTCAACGAAAGCCTCGAAAAGACCTCAGAAATGCGAAAGCGTCTCATCCTTGAGGCTAAGAAAAACACCCAAGAATACCTCGAGAAGTCATCGACCACAACAAGAACATACCACTTCCCTCCTGATCGCACTCGAGTGGTCCAACTGTGTCCATGTGGAGCGGTGTCCGGTGCATCGGTCATAATGCTTGTGGACCGGAGGGTGAGAAGCGGCAACCATCTTGCCGTGCGGCATGGAGAGCAAACAAGATCTTTGACCATCTTGAGTTTAGGCGGACCACGAATGAGATCGTGGCGCTAACTCAGGTCAAATGGTCAAATCAATATGACCAAGTCTCCTATGCGAGAAAGAGATGTCGCGGGACTCGAAGCAACTAAACACCGAGAGGATCACGGAAGACTCGGAAAAATCAGCACGAAAGATCCTCCCATAACGAAATCCATAAACGGACTACAGAAGAATCAAGAATTTTACAAGCATTTTTCTTAAAGCTCACATCGAAACCGTCATCGGTAAGGTGAGAAAGCGAGAGCAAATTGTACTGCGACTTACTAACCAAGGCTACATCTTTCAAAATGAAAGAATCATTAATGCGCACAGTACCTTTGGCGATGACGCGCCCGGATGAAGCATCTCGAAAGTGATCGTCTCATCACCGGAGCACGGGCAAGGAAGAAAACCAGCGGAGTCTCGGTCATATGGCGAGAACATCCGAGTCTACAAGCCAAACCTTTCCTTCCTCGCCGCGAACTCGAGTCAAGCAGAGTAAAGTCTCGATCTTGGGATAAATCAAGAGTGATTTTGGCACCCAATCTTGAACAACACGTCGAGCGGATGAAGTAGTCAAGCACGATCGACCTCTATCTACCCTACGCTCTCCATGACTCAAAGAAGCGAAGGTCCGTGAGCGGACTGAAAGGCTATGGGTCCGATCGCTAACCTCGATCACACCTCCTAAGATGGGACGGAGAATAGCAGGAGGATGCTTCCTCATATCCTCATAGAAATCATACCCTAGACCTTGATTGAACTTGCAAATCTTGGAATGGTCTAGAATAAGATTAAGCTTCTTCTTGCCGCCTACAAATCTCTCGAGAGTGTTCATAAGGTACTGACACTCCCGAAAGAGCGGGATGCAAGAAGAGCAGGGGGAAGAAGAGACAGCAGAAGGTAAGGGAGCAGAAGAAGAACCAACAGCAGAGGAAAGAATGGCTTGTGCACGCACAGCCGACTCTTAAAGGGTAGTACTACTGCTAGCCGGTTGGTTCACGTTCCTAGACGTCTCCACCTTACCCTGGGGCTTCTCCCCCTTCTCAGCACAAACAATACAAGCTGATGGTTGCTTCTCTAGTAAGTCCTTAGTTAGCTTCACACATTTCTCATCCAATGCAATCAAATCAGATTTTAGTTTGTCATAGTTTTTGCATGGTGAGCTAACAGGGTCCTTAGAAGCATACTGAGCCAACTTCCTATCATGATCAATCATATCTTGAAACTATTTTGAGACAGATTCAAGTTCAGCAGTTAATCTAGGACAATTCAAACATGAATCAATGGGCTCAAGTAAAGAAGCACGCAACTCAGCAATTTTGTGATCTGCCCGTTTTAGGTTCATCTTTAATTTATTGCAGTTTGCACAAGTCTCGGGCAGATCAAGGAGCATGGCATAAGGTCCTCTAGCAGCAATGTCCTTATCCTCACAAGAGGTGGGAGAAATAGTCTCATCAGTAGTAAGTAGGGTATGACCATCCTATTCAACTCTAAATCAGCAAGCAGACTAACATTCTCCACCTTAATAGAATCAAGCTCGGAGGACACACTATCATGCGAGGTCCTTAATTTCTCCATATCAACCAGCAAAGCAGAGCATGTATCACAGTCGTCACGGGAGGGAGCAGATATAAGTAAAGTAAGCTCCGTGATGACTTCTCTACTTTCTTCTCCAACTCACTACATCTAGCTCTAGATCTAGCATGAAATCCTCCTAACTTAAGGAAAGCTTCATTAAGTTGGTCATAGGAGGACATACCTCGTCCGAGTCGAGTCTGACTCATTGTCATTGAGTTCGCCCTCGAGGCCATGAAGCACATCCGGAGAAGTCGTCGCCGCCATCCTTGGGCTCTTGGTCACCCGTCCGTCGTCGTCGCTCCATCCCTCCACCTCGCTGAGGTCGAGGTCGTTGAAGCGGTGAGGACGCGGTGGAAGAGCTTCTTGGCCTTCCCGAAGTTGCGGAACTTCTTCTTTCCCGGCGTCGGAGCTGGAGGCTTCTTGTTGCGGTTCTTGTCGGTGTAGTCAATCTTGCTCGAACCGCCGTAGTCATTCTTGCCCTTCTCCAGCTTGGGGCGGTTTGCCGAATGTGGTTGGGGCCACCACACTCGAAGCAAATCACGGGTACTCCTCTCTTTCGTCTCTCCTACCCTTGTAGGCATGTGAAAACCCGGGCTAGGAGGGCGGTGATCATCCGCAGTCGCTCTAAGCGATCATCGTTATGTCACGAGAGCGCGAGGAAAAACCGCAAGAAGAATCGAAGAGAGACCGAAGCGGGCGGGATCGGTGACCAAAGCCATCGACTGTGACTTCGACCGACGAGAGACAACGTCAATCTCGTGAGTCTTGAGGCGTGAGTACAGCGCGTCAAGAGTCAGGGTCGAGAGGTCTGTCGTGTCTTTGATGGTGGTCACTTTCATCTCCCAAACACGAAGATCGAGTGCAGCGAGCATCTGACGAGCGTTGTCCGAGTCGGGGTATGTGAGACCGACCGCTCGGAGGTTGCTCAAGATCTTGTGAAATCGCGCAAAGCACTCATCTAAGGACTCGCCAGCGTGCATTTCGAACTTGTTGTACTCACGCTTGAATCGGTCTGTCGCACCGTCTTTATTTGGGTGGTGCCCTCATGGTAAGCATCGAGGTCTCCCAAATATCAAAGCGGACGAAAGATGAGAGATGCGGTCAAACTCGCTACGACTCGAGCCACGGATAATGATGTTCCTTGCCTTAGCGTTTGCCTCAACATCAGTCATGTTATTGACATTGATGTTCTCATCGGCAGAACAAACAAACCGGACCTTGACCTTGCGCGGATGGCATACCCACGAGCACGGATGTATGTCTCCATTCGGCTCTTCCGAAGGGTAATCCATGCCATCAAAACAAAGTGCTTGGTCGAGTACTTGTCGTCGCCATGGCTCTTGAGACCGGTTAAGATCTATTGATTAGAGCTAACCGGCTCTGATACCAATTGTAGGACCGAAATGGCGACAGAGGGGGGGGTGAATGTCGTTCTTGACAAAATCGCCCTCAAAATATCCACTTCAAAAATAACTAGAGTTCTTGCCGAGAAGCACTAGAGCGGCACTAAAAGAAAGGAACTTCTTTGCTAGCCAAAAGTTTCTTCTGAAACAAGAGCTAGAGCAGCACCCAAACCGAAAGCAAAAAGAGATCGAGGCCTACTGAAAAAGCCTCCCAAATGATGCGGCAAAGAAATAGTACTAGGCTGCTTTCAATTTCTGCAAAGAACCAGGCCAAGCTGACCGAAACCAAGCACAGAAAAGAAACAATAGCCACTCGGAATTACTGCATGCCGATAGCAACTAGTATGAGGAAGAAAGCTTCTCCTCTCCGATAAGGCTCATAAAACCGAGACTGCTGGTTGCCGACCAAAAACAAAAATGTGATGCTTAGCCAAAATGATTAACTAGCTTGAGTCTTGGCCAAAAGCAATCCATCTGAATGCTTTAAAGGAGAAGTAGTACACGGTAGAGTAGCTAATGACAAGAAAAAAAAATTAAACCTGCTGGCCAACTCATTTAAAGAAGAGAAGTACTTGGGCAATTAATGGTAGACATGCAGAGAAGACTTTAAGCTGTCGGCAAGAACCAAACACAGATGAGAGATGCTGCTGTTTATTTTGGCCGAGCACTAAAGGAAACAGGGAAATGAAGGAGCAGTACCAACTCTTAGTGCTGGCCAAAAACAGATAAAAGCATAGAGACTTCAATCCCAAGAAAAAGGAGCAGCCGAAAGGATCTTTTAACTCAAACACCTTGCTGTACCATGATTCTTGCCTGACAAAAAGATATCAAGAGCAAGAAGAAATAACTAGAGGCCAAGAACTTGACAGAGCAAGATGCTAGAAATCAGAAACAGGAGATCAAAAAACCAACTCACACAGAGGAACTAGAAATAGAGAGATACAAACTTCAACGATTTCATTCCAAATCCACAAGAATACGGACGAGTCCCGATACGCATGGACATTAGGACTAAAGGAGTTATTACAATCTCTCAATCCATCCTCTCCCTCTCAATCCTCAAGATCACCAAGAGCTACACATGCTTCTTGGGAGGAACACACACATACACACATGGAGAGACACAAATAAAAACCCTAACTTTTGCACCCACTCTCACCAATTTCAACACACCATCTCCCTCTCTATTTATACCCTCCACTAATGGGTTCACCAAGTGCTTTACCTATTTAGCTTTTGCACTTTACCCATAATCCACTTCCTTTAGTGCAGCTTTGCGTTTTTACCGAAACGCCCCTCGCGCACCTTCCAGGAAGCTTCCTCATTCCTTGCCCTGCAAGCCACGCAGTTTCGCCGTCTTCGGCACACCTCGACCGTTCTGACCTCAGCGCCACCTGCGCCTAGTCCGGTCCACCGTGCCTCACCACGACTCCATCTCGAGTCCACGTCGTCTTCGACACATCCCGACCGTTCTGACCTCAACGCCACCTGCGCCTAGTCCGGTCCTCCGTGTCTCACCACGACTCCGTCTCGATGTCCTGCAGCCAACACAGACAAGAAACACATCGCATAGCACGGTACAAAACATGTAAACATGGTTAGCACCTACAAATCCTACTCAAGCGAGAAATGACCCACGTGGCCAACCGGGACGACGCCTACGCGTCAAATTTGTCTAGTCACGACCCGACCTCGCCAAATGCCAAAAAGGCACGAATCACTCAAACTAAACTCACTCTAACCAAACCACGAGTCAATTACTCATCACCAACATGGGATTTAGACCACATGGTCTCTCACCCCCGTAGCCGTCGGAAGAGCGGAGGCGCCGCTCCTCTGCCCCTCGGTCGAATGGGCACGGCGGGAGGTTGAAGAAGCCCCTCCCCCGTGATGTGGCCACATCCCAGCCCTCCGCCTCGGTCGTCACCGTCTCGTTTGAGCCGTCGGATGGCAACCTCCTCCTGCCGTCCGATTTCCTTAACCACCCCACCTCGCCTCCGTCGGATCGCCCCGTACCGGTTCACTCGCTCCCTCGCCCCGCAGCCGCTCGATCTCTCCTCGCCTTGATCTGGACCGCCCGCAACCGCCGCATCATCGCCGCCCGCTGCGCCACGCGCCCTCCATCCGCCGCGGTCGAGCGCGGCGCGCAGATGGGCGCGGCCTCTCGGCTTTGCCGCGCTCGCAGCAGCGCTTTAGGCGCCGCCGGCCGCTTGGCGAGCGGGCGCCTCCTCGCCGGGCGTCGATGGCGGGCGGCATATCACTGTTCATTGGATTTTCCAGCAATTTCCCAATTTCCAAAATCCAGAAAATCCAAATAAATCCCAGAAAATCCCAAAAATTCCCAAATTTCACCACTTTGCTCCAAATACTGTCCTGAACCCATTTTTGGCCTCCACTTCCACAAATTCATCCCAGATAAATTCCTAAAATTCCTCATTTGGAGATTTATGCATTTTATTCCTTTTTAATAGATTATTTTTCCTCGCTTGATTAGGCTCAAGCCGGATTTATGTTATTTTCTGTGTTTGCGCTAGTGTCGAAGTTTCTGGAAGCTCAAGTGCAGTCGCAGGATCCAGAAGCTTCTACGTTCGAGCTAGCCGAGATCATCCAAATCAACGGCAAGTCCCAACTCCTTCGATCATGTTGTATCCCATGCCATTTAATTACGTTATTATGCTATTTTCATTATGCTAATTGTGAAATGTTAATTCGAAATAAAAATAAAATGTTTAGAATGACATGTTATGTAGTTAAACCTACCACCGACAAATGCCCTGTTAAATTTGTTGCCATGCTTTTGTAACCCTAGAAATAATTATCTGTTAATCTAGATAACTGTAAGATATTATTATCACTCAAAAGTCTTATACTAATAAGGTCGTGGCAGCGAGCCAACAGAATTTGTAAAACCCGACTCTAAGGTAGGGTGGTATGGGACACCGTATCTTAGAGCGGAGAGTGCCGGCGTGCACAAGGTAGAGTAAGGGGGTTTGTTGTGCATCGCAAGATGATTATTCACCCATCTCTTACCCTAGGATTGAAGGAAGGGGGGTTTGTGGTGCATCGCAAGATGATTATTCACCCAACTCTTACCCCTAGGTTGGGTCGCGGGCCTGGTAGGGTTGCGGACCATGTGAAAATATAAGGACTGAAACCCTTACGCTGAGCAAATGTCATAGCAACCGCTCAACCACAGGAGTTGACTTGTCAACCCTGATTTAGTACCTGCTCAACTTAAGTGAAACCCCGCATTGGGAGTCGGAGCAAGACAACGATAGGTCTCCACAACTCGGGACCGGCGTTCCGTGATGGCTAGTGGGCGCCCGAGGATGTGCAGGATTATTATCTATCGGGTGGAGTGTATACCAAGGGTTGAGCAGCGAAACGACCTGGCTTTCTTAACTCTTTAGCGGGAGTTAAGGGATCGTGTGGGTAAAGCTGAGCAAACTCTGCAGAGTCAAACAAATGGTATTCGAATACGCCGTGCTCCCGGTTATTGGAGCTGTGTCACTTGGGTGATTCTAGCAGCGAAGCTTAAGTAGTTTTGTACATGCTTTAACTTGATTAGTTGGTTAATGAACTCTTCATGAAAAACCCCTGAGATCTTAAGAAGTAGTTTTGAGTCCATTTTATAAAATGTTTGCAAATAAAACTGCATCCACTCAAAGTTAATAAACCAAATATATTTCCCCTCCTTTGACGTTCCGTGCATGTAGTAGGTTTAGGATCCCTTTGGGATTTGCTGAGCCGGTTGTTTGGCTCACGGCTTGCTTAATCTATTCTTTAGAGTATCAAGACGAAGGTGAAGGTCTCCCCGTCGAGGACGTCCCTGAGGTCTCTTCTTCGACGAGGACCCGTGGCTTTAGGTCTTGGCGCGCAAGCGGATCTTGGAGCTTCGTAATGTAATTATACTTTGGGCTTGCACGCCCGGCTGTCAAAAGCTGGATGTTATTCCATATGTGAAATATATGCTGGACTTTGGTTGTAAGCATGCAATGGTATACTCTTGCGCGACGTTCCATAACTGTTCATGCGTGAATAGTTACGAAATGCCGTGTCCGTACGCGCCCCTGGAAACGGGGGCGTTACACTCTGCTCTCTGCTTTTGCTCTCTGCTCGCTGCCTCTGCTCTCGCTGCTTTTGCTCTCTGCTCGCTTCATGTGCTCTCTGTTTTTGCTCGCTGCTTTTGCTCTCTGCATTTGTGTGCTTATGGCTAGTGTGTCTTGTGTTTTGTGTCATACAGATGTCTATGCAAGCTGGAAAGAGCGGTGAGACTTATGATTCATTAAGCATCCGAAAGGAAAGATCGAGTCAAAGGACTCAGGACGAAAATATGCATTTTAGCCAACTGAAAACAAGAATCTGGTAAAATGTTTTCTTTATGGGTGATACGGATACACATATATCTTACGTTTTTCTTGAGTTCGTCGCCGAGGAAGGTTTGTTGAGTTCATCGTAGAGGAAGGTTACATCTATATTCCGAGTTGGATGATGGCACATCTGAGTCTCCAAGAAAATGATCTCGTGTTGATGGAAAAAAAAAAACACATCCCTTCCCAAGGGCACGTTCGTCAGATTGCAGCCTTGCACGATGGACTTCCACGCAGATGAATCAATGGGGGCACGGCTGTTATTTTCAAGTCTTATTCACAGGACAAGGTCAAGGACAGAACTGCAGCAACTAGAAGATCAAGTAGCCATGCAAATCGTGGACAAAGAAAACATGTGATGGTGTTCCATCGAGTAGGATTAGTCGTGGACAACAACCACAGGCCCGTGTTCTTCATAGCAAGCGAAGTAAACCATCTGTCATATGGAATTTTGCTAAACGCGCCGAACTTCTCAATAAAATGTAGGGACCCATTGGGAACAAAAGATATATTTTCATGGAACGTTAAGACATGCTCACTTGAACAACAAAAAGCTTCTTACCTTCAAAAAAACAAAAGCTTGTGATAGGCAATGCAACGCTGTTGTCACTAACCCATGGTTCCACAATAACACCAACCAGTCCTTATAAATCCACAACCTTTGCATCAACAGCATACAACAATGTATTATGTATAGACTTGCAAACCGAAGTCAGGAATACATGCGTGGTACGACCGTCTAGGTGTACATACTACACAGATTTAAGGTTTTGAGCATTCAATCAAGCCCTACGGCATACAATTAGCCAGCACGACGACACCACATTAAATTTAAAATCTCTCAGAAGATTTAGCTCCACTTACATAAATGGCACTTACAAGTCTCACGAGACTGGTAGCACTTGATCTAATACACTGTGAGCTACAATAACACATAGAGGTACAAGCAGTTGCCATATCTTGGGGGCTGGACGACCGACAGCTCAAGCCTCTTCCACTTGCTCTTCCTCTTCCTGGAGGAGATTCTCTCTGTTGTCGTGGGCCCAGAAACCACGCACATCTATAAGCATGCTGGCAATTGTCCCCCCTTGCTTGCAAGAAAGAAGATCTGTTAGTGTGATCCTGAGGGGATCTGTCGGCTTCACCATGTCCCAGATTTCATCCCTCACGTCTTCGATGCAAAGTTCATAGTTCCCGCCCTCAATCCATTTCTGATGTACATCTCTGGAAACAATAACAAAGTTGCAAGAGAAAATTGACTGATCAAAGTATGAAGAATGCTGCCTGCTGATCTAATGGGGCAATAAGATACATCAAGTTCAATACAAAGGACTAGTCCAGTAGGGTTTTTGGCTTAGAACACCATTTACAAACCTGTGGTGTTTATTCAACACATTCCAATTTCCAAATTATTAAAACTATAGTTCTCATAATATATTGAGGGAACTATCACATCGTGTTGTGAGAAAATGCCTTTAAAATTATGGTCACGTGCAACTGCCACCCACACACGTGTCCCATGAAAGAATAATGGCGCAATATGTTGTGGATTAAAACATATAAAATATCACATAAGATTTTTGTGGTAACATCGTTCTCCTAGAAAAAAATGTTAGAATAGGCATATTCCTTTGTATTTCCTTTTATGTGCAGAGCATATTCCCTTGTAATATTCCATTATACTCTATATATACTTTACTATATAAACATTTTTCAGTTTCCAAAAAAATCTTCACGTCAATCTAACCGCCGCGCCGTCTAGCGCTGCCTGTTAGACTTCGTTGCCTTGGTCGTCGCGCCGTCCAGCACCGCCCGTTGATGGCTTTCATTCCATCATTTGCGATCCCATTCTTGAGAACAAAGTTCCATAGGACGAACTACAAGTTGTGGTCTTCACTTATGGAGATTATGCTCAAGGGTCTCCGCCTCGACCTTGTCCGTCATCACCGGTTCAGCCTCCTCCCAGGCAGCCTACTTCTGCACCACCTGCAGAAGATGAGGCTGCCAAGAAAGAGGCAGAAGATGCTGCTGCTACTATTGCTAACGCTGCTAATGAGGCCTTTCAGTATGTCATTGACACTTTCGAGCGCTGACATGTTGATGAGGACCATGTTCAAGCCATCTTGATGGTAGCATTGATGACTCAATTTAGGCAGACATTGGTGATCTGCGTTCTATTCGTTAGATCTGGGTGTATTTGTGCAAGCGATACCAACAGAGCAGCGATGCTCAGTTCTTTTCACTTCAGCATGAGCTGGAGACACTTCGCTGGGAGGACTCCTCCATCGATGACTTCTACCAAGCCCTGGCTAGTCTTTGGTGCCAGTTGGACGAGCTGGTCTCTCCACTTTGTCAGGTGTCAGAAAGTGCAGAAGGCGGATCATGACAACCTTCATCTTTATGACTTCATCTGCCGTCTTTGCCTAGAGTTTGAGCCTGCCAAGGCTCAACTGCTGAGCCGCTCACCTCGACCGATCGTCACGAAGGCCCTTTCGACACTACGTGTTGAGGAGCTTCGCCGCAGGTTAGCAACACAGTCTATTCCGAAAGTGTTTGCTGCCCCTTCTTCGACTACATCGACGGTTTCTGCTTCGACTATAGTCCCTGTCCAGGTGCCTGTTTCCGCTCCTATTTTCGTACTAACAGGGGTTCGATGCAACTGTTGCAAAAATTTCGGGCACGACTAGCAGAGTTGTGCAGTGCGAAAAAAGCGGAACAATATGTGTAGGGGCGGACGATACAAGGGGCATTGAGGCCCTTTCTCTACAGGAGGACAGACCAGCACGTCAGGTTCTCAACGAGGTGACTTTGTTCAGCACCACTGTCAGGCTCTTCTTCAACAGCTCTCTCACAGCTACTGTCAGGCTCTTCTTCAACAGCTCTCCTAGCTCAACAGGTTCTACTAGTCTAGCTCAAACGTCTCATGTAAGTACCTCTTAGGTTCTAGATTCTGATGTCTCTTTCCACATGACATCGGACTCCACATCTCTTACTTTAGTAGGACCTCCTATTTTTCCTATCTCTGTTCAGATAGCTGACGGTATTCCTCTCTCTGTCAACTTACATATTTTAGAGTGCTTGTGATGGGAACTACGACTCTTTTGTCTAACAGTACAACTGTTATCAGTATTGCCCGTGACCCAGTGAATCATGAGCTCACCAAGCACATTGTTGTGAATGCTTTATACACTCACGGTACAAGAGGAAGTGCTTGATCTACAGTTTGTGCCCTCAGAATTACAGATTACTGACTTCTTCACGAAGCCACTGACTAGGATGCAACATTTGTATGTTCTTTCCAAACTTAGTGTATGTGGATCCACCATGAGTTTGAGGAGGATATTAGAATAAGCATAATCCTTTGTATTTCCTTCAATGTGTAAGGCATATTCCCTTGTACTCTATACATACTGTCTATTAGGCCTCATGAATACACACAGAACATTCATAACAAAAACAGGTTTCACATTAGAATTGCAATTCCTGATATATTTTTTTACTGTAAATATGGAAATTGGAAAATATTTGTGAATGGTAGTTGCATGATTTTATATAAATCATTGTGCAGTTGATCATATTATACAAGCATGGGAGTCTCCTAGTGAAATTCCCTATCCGTATGCCTTTATTCTACACTGCCCTTCTCGGTGCTGAAATATAGGGAGTGGAGACCAACTCTGACTTAATGGGTTCATGGATACTATTGTGAGTCACTTCTGGTTTCTTACCCAACATAGGTGCAACTGGTTAGTAGAAAAGAAAACTAGAAAACATCTTGCAAATACAAAAAAAATGCTATTAAAACAACGATGTCCTGCCTGTTGAGGCCGGCAGAACAGTCTAGTAGTTCAGCAAGCCCAAAAAATTGGCAGACTAAATCTAGGAAGATGGTATCAGGCAGGAATGCTAACTCTCACAGCCTCCTTTCTTTTCTTCCATAATATAATTGCTTCTCAAAACAAACTTGAAATAAACAATATAAAACTCTTTTAAGTTTTTAATTAGAGAGTATTATTGAACACAATTTTCTTTTCGAATAAATTAAAGTTACAGAAAGAGATTATAAACAGACTGTTCAAAATGTTATTGATGTTGTTCTCAACTTTGGCAAAAACAATGCTAGGTTTAAATTTTATGAAGAAGACAAGATATTCTAACGAACCACAATCTGTTTTCCCCTACTTGAGGTTCCTTTTCCCAGGCAGATATTTTCAGCTAAATATGAATGACAAAGTAGAGAGCATGGAAGCAGTTCAAACCAAAGTGGTAAATTTAGCATTGCTTTCAAGCCACATATGTTGGTCGGAATTGGCGTATATAAAGGTTTCAAACTAAGCTAGAAAATGGTGTGCCAAGTGGGTTAAAATTGCCCCTTGAAAAAAAAAGGGGTTGCATCTGTACATCCATGAAAAAATATAGGCAGGTTAACAAAAGAACAACTGAAAATAGCTGCCACCACCAATAAAATACACTACCATTTATAAACTATTCCATACATACCTAAAAAGAGTGTGGATATCAGCAGTTGTCAGGAATCCCCTTCCATTAAGATCAAGGCATCTGAATAAGTATGTCAGGCCTTCAGGAGTATCTTTGTTTTCTAGAGCCAAAACAAAGTCAAGAAAGCTTTCAAAATCCATCTCACGACTGTTGCCACCTCCAACTTTGCTCCGGCGTACATGTTCATCAAAAACTGAAAAGGTAGAACTAGATCTTTATTCTCTATTCATACTGAAGATTCATGTAAGCCATCCATGATCAATGTATTAAATACACAAAAACTTTGGAGTACCATGCTGAGATTTCCTCTTTCCTTTTTGGTTAAGGTGGTTCAGAAGAAAAAATGAAAGCATCATGAGAACAGACGGCAGATTTTAACCTCTTTCGATGAAGATCTCTGTTAATGTTCCATCAGCATATTCCTTAAGCTCTTGTTTGCTCAATGTGCCATTTGTATCTTTATCTAGTGCAAGAAACATATCTGCACAGGCATAAGGTAATTGTCAAACACAGAGTATATACTGCACTAGAACAACAAAAATTAACTTTTTGCAAAACAACTGCCATACTACCCAAAAAAACAATTTTCACTTAAAAGGCAAAGACAAATGAGAGCAGCTGACATACCACAAATGCGCTGAGCTGAAGTCAAGGAAAACCAATTTTCAGCCTGCTCGGTATCAATTACCTCTTCCTCACTCTCCTGAAAATATGGTTGACAGGAATCAACAGAGTACGACAATCAAGAATATATTATATGGAGGATGCAACAAGATTATATATATTGTAAAAAGTACAAGATGAACTAAATTTGCACACCACATCATGCCAAAAAAAAATCTATTACCTGATGCAGTTCCATTAGTTCCTGAAGACAATTGCTCAGCAGTACTTTCTTTATACATGCTTTCCCTGTAAGAATAAACAATTATGACACAGACAGTTCCTCTCATAAAGAATAATTTGCACGTTAAAAGTTTAGTTTTGCACCTCGTCTGTGTGGATCACAGAAGAAAAAGAACTTCCGTGCAGCTATGCGGCAATACATTTGAACAAATGCTGATGGCATGTCACGCAATTGTGCCAAATTGGGGATAAGCCCTCTTATATATGCTTCCATTTCCTGCAAATAGAATTACTGTATGTAAAATACTTCTAAGGTATGAAATCTCATCAACATGTGTTGGGATGTCCTTACATGAGGTTGAAGGAAACCATCAGAATCCTCATCGAGTTCACTCATATCAATTCTTGCTTGAGTAAGAGAAACCTGAAGGAAATAACGGTTAGCAAAAGGATATGTGAACATATCATTTATTTGTATACGAAAGTACATAAAAAACAGCTCATTTCAACAAATTTGGCTGTTGGGCTGAAGTTCCAAACTTATGTGATACGTTTGTGTAATGGTTCAGAGTTACATTGCTTCCCATTCTGATGTAATAGGGAGTTACATTTTTAGCTGTCTTTATGTTGCTGTGCCCAGGACATGCTTCCCATTCTGATGTAATAGGGAGTTATGTTTTTAGTTGTCTTGATGTTGCTGTACCCAGGCGGTTTGTTTTGGCGCATAATATATTTCAGGTTCTTGTATTCTGAAAATACTGGTACTGTCTTCAGTAGCTTTTCTAATAAAGATGGGGGCACAACTCCTGAATCTTAAAAAAAAATCAACAAAATTGGCATAATGATAAACTAAAAAATAATGGAGCAATTGTTTGATACAATAGACACATATAACTAACCCCCTTTGCCACTATACTATACAGCAAAAAACTCCATCAGATAACAATTGGAAAGAGAAATGTAATGGTGTGGGCTTGAGTTACTTATAAGCACATCATAGAAATCAAATTGGCAATGCTTACAGTTTTAGTTTTGAAAGTAACTTACTGTCCGCATAACATAAAGATAAAATGGTAAGATTGCAATCCTCCCAGAATCATCCTTCTCAAACTTCATAAAGTTTGAAGGGCTGAAGAAACGTTTGCATTTCTGGCCAATCTGCTCCGTACACACTGTGGCAATATGGCAGAAATCTTCATAATTCATCTGCAGTACTCCAGAAAAAATAAATGAGAAATATAATAACAAACTTGCTGCCGCACAACAGAACAAACACAAATAAAGGTACAAGTGTGCAGTTACTAGCATCGTAGTGGAATATATACACAGAAAATTCAAACAAGCAGCAACAACAGACAATTGACTAGTGGGTGTTAAGCATAGCACAAGAAAACTATTTCATTTTTAGATGTGTTTCATGTGTGTATATTATAAACACGCAATGCTTATCATCATCCAAGGAACTGAGCTGAAATCACAATTGATCATTTGTGCATGTGGTGTAAAATACAGGCACCAAGAAAGGATCTTACCTTTTCAGCACCAGTAGCGTCGTCAATAACACAATTTTCTCTCAGACAAACCCACATGGCATCAAGATCATCAGCATTAAGCAGGAGTTCTGATTGTTTCTGCAATTTGTTTACAAACGCTCGCATAAGGCCTAAATCTTGAGAAGGTTAAATACTTAAATGCAAAAGCAACAAAGCCGTCAAACAAACTCAAACATGTCTAAACACCAACAACAAAGCCAATTATTACCTTTAGAAACCTGTATTTTGCCAACCTCTGAACCCTATGGCTAATGGATCCATCTTCAGGTTTCTGTCCAAAATGGAAACATTAATCTCATGTCATATAGACAGCTAGCGTGATGCAATGTAAATAAGAAATGGCTGACATTACTCAGCAAACCCCCAAAAGAACTTATTATTCCTGATGCAAGCAGCTTGTTGCACTGTTAAAATCGTATTTTACATACGCTGCAAGTTTTATCAGAGCATAAAAGAACAAGAAATCTCTGTATCCAATAAAGTAAACCAAGTTGTGCACCTTCTTGTAAAAACTTGGGATGGAACCAGCTTCAGCACTCTTTCGCTGCCGCTCCTTGAAAATCTCAAGCAATATCCTTTTGGTTTCCATTTCTGCAAGTTGTAGGTTTAAGATAAATCATTGGTGCAGTGATGCAACATAGAGAATGCAAATGTCTATCAATGAAGCAACCAAACATCTGTGCCGAAACCGAAAGAGAGCTAGTTCTGGATACCATTCACCCCAATGAATACCAAGTCCGTAGTTTGCTTTATTCAACAAATGTGATAGAAAAAAGGGTAATTAAGTCAGCCTCAACTCTGTGTATACTGTATATGAGCTAACAATGAAGCAGCTACGCTAACCGAAAGCTGTCCTGAACCCCAGTAACAATGCAATCAGCCTTCATATCAACTAACAAGTAAAAGCGTAAGCTCAAACAGCATACAACTAAAATCAGATTGCCTTCCTAAGTCCTAACTAGCTCCCTGGCCGAGCCTCCTCCACACACGGGACTCTGAAATCCCTCATGACTTCAAACAAGGGAAAACCTCCCCCTCTCTACCCAAATCACACACTGCAAATCAAGGGCGAACATTTTTCACGTATCCACCGGCTGCATTACGACATCTCACATCCTGAGGCACAGAGATCTCATCCTCGTCGCGCAAACACCATCCAGTAATCCCCCGTACCACAGAACCTCACCACTTCTCCTCACCCAATCTCATCACCATTTCGCATAGAACACATGTAAACCCTAATCCCATCACCATTTCGCAGACGAAACGCAAGATTTCGACCAAGCATAGCACCACAAGAGGGGGAAAGGGGGCAGGAGCAAAGGACACTGACCCATGAGGGCCTCGGATCCGAGGCCGGCGCCCGAACCGACGAAGCGACGGAGGTTGCGGACCCACGGCATGGACGAGGCTGGCGGGATCCGCCTCCCGGCGGGCGCCGCGGCGGCGGCGCCATCGCCGGCGTCCGCGCCGGAGGCGGAGGCGGTGCTCATCGGGGTCGCGGCGGCCGGCGGATCGGAGCGTGCGCGTGGGAGTGATGATTGATGCCGCGTAGGTGGCCCGACGCGATTCGATTTGTGGTTGGGGAAGGCCGGGTACCTCTGGGCGGACGAAATGAGTTTCTGAGAGATAAAAAGAAAAGGACAAAATGGGAACACTGTTTGTATTGTACTGCCTATGACAATTGTTTCTGAATTCAAAAAATTTTGTAGGCATTTTGAAAACACTGAAATAAATTGAGCGTGAAGTAAAGAACCTACGGCATTTTGAAAAAAAATTAGAATGGCAAAATTAAGTTGTTTGGATCACATAAAAGTCTTGATTATTCACAGGTTTCTTAGTAAACAAAATGACTTAGGAGCCGCTCCAAACAGCTTATCGGTGGCTTCCTGCGGCTCTTGGTTGTTGGCTGAAATTACAATATAGCGACTATTAGTTTTTTCCGAGTCATTCAATTAAAAAATAAGAAAAATAAAAAACCATTATATCTCTACGGATAATGCAAACGAAAAAGGGAAAACAAAAGCAAAAAAAAGCAAAAAATCCGAAATTGCCAATGTGTTCCAAATGGCTTCTAGCTTAAAAAAGCTGAAAGCCAGAAAAACCAAAAGCTAAAGCCACTTAGAGTAGGCCTTAGTATTTTGGGATGTCCCTCGCAAACAGTTGCAGGGTCCCCTTGTCTCCCCCTTATCTCCCTCCCCAACGAGCGAACATAATACTTTCTGTTGTCGGTCCTCATGAGTTGTGTTTTTGTTTTTGACTCCGCTTTGCCTTTTCCTATAGGATTCCCCTGGAAGACGCGGAGCGGGCGGTGGCCGTGTTCTTCGGACCGTATGCGGCCAAGGAGCACGAGCTGCGCGAAACCGCGACCGAGACGGCGAAGCTAGGGCGGATAAACAGGGTGTGCGAAGCTCTGAGCATTTGCCTGCTGGATCATGCCACTCCAGCCCCAAGCCGACCCCGACGTCGTGATGGCGACGGCAAGGCGAAGGGGTCGCCTTCTCGACGGAGGGCCCGGTCCCTCGCGGCCATATCCAGCCCGGCGTCCGCCGCTCCCGTCAACTCTGCCGAAGCCGAGGATGGGGCGGCCGCCACCTCCAACTCGGCAAAGTGTGCCGATTCAGACCTTGAGGCTGGGGCGGAGGGGGCGGCTGTGGTTGAGGAGTCCTTGGGCGGTACAAGGGGCCAAGGGGGTGGTGCGGACGACTAGGAGGGCGAAGCATCCTCGCCTGCGCTGGTTGCGAGGGCTGAGGAATCCTCGCCCCGGTCTCCGAAAGCGAAGCTGCCGCGGAAACGGTCGCCCTCTCAGCCGGAGAGGGGGTTCGGCGTGGCGGTCAGGGTCGCAGAGGATCCTGAGCCCGATAAGGAGGCCATCCGGCGCGAGGGAACGCCCCCCCCGGCCAAGGGAGGGGTTCGCCGTGGAGGTTGGGGGGACAACTGCGACACAGAGGCCATCCGGCCCGAGGAACTAGCCGCCCGAGGCGGCGCTGTTGTTCTCGCGGTTCCTTGCGAGGCCAAGGGGACACCCCAACGGGCCCCGCCGGTTGATGCCAGGGGTAAGTTCGATTCCTCCGTACTATTGTGCGAGGCTTCCCTAGAGCTCGCTGACCGTTGTCTTTTACCATTAGCCGAGGAACGGTCCCCCGGCCATGATCAACCCCCGAGGGATAGGGATGTTCCGAGGGTGGCGCCGACAGTCAGCGCCCTGGGAAATGTCGCCGCAGAGGCCGCGCGACCAACGTTGGCGGACTTTGTCCCTCAGTCAGAGATGCTGCGGGCCTGGTACGCTGCCACATGGTGTAGCCTCCGCGCGTAGGCCTTCTGCTGCCGCGCCGAGGAGAACTCCAGTGACAAGCCCCCGGAAATGATGTTTATAACCCGGCGCTGGCCTCCCTCCAGGGCTTGGATTCGCAAGGGACCTTCCTGGGGTTGTTGCATGTGAGCCTGAATCCGTAGGGGCCCTCATGGGGCTGTTGAACGTGGGCTTGAATCCGCATGGGGCCTTCTTGAGGCTGCTGCACGTGGGCCACGACGGGCGGTCCCGCTTCCAGGACTATATCCCTGGCGACGCTCTGACGGAACGCCGCAATGGTGATGCATGCCCGCGTGTTGTGGCCGCCTCGGCCATGCACCTCACACCACAGGCCATAGAGCTGGTCTGCTTGTTCCTTATGGGGTTTGTCGTCACGACCTCAGCCGCGCCCTCGCCCCCGGCCTCGGCGACCTCGTCCGCGACCGGTGTGGGCGCCGTCTTCAGAACCGCTGTAAGATCAAGGAGGCCGACTAGAGGGGGGTGAATAGGCGGTCTAAAAATTTTCTTCAAATTAATATTAACACTTAAGGAGCTTTTCTATTTGCCTAAACCAAGTATACAATGCGGAAGTTAAATTCAAGTTGGTTTAGTACAAATAGTGCCTAAGTCAAATGAATTCGCCTAAGTGCACCAACAATTCTAGCC
Source organism: Dendrocalamus sinicus (assembly GCA_036346575.1). Classification (NCBI taxonomy): domain Eukaryota; kingdom Viridiplantae; phylum Streptophyta; class Magnoliopsida; order Poales; family Poaceae; genus Dendrocalamus; species Dendrocalamus sinicus. The sequence continues at coordinate 2,682,921 of CM070653.1, read as the reverse complement.
TAGGTTAATGTTTGCAATTATAGATTTACAAGCAATCAAAATAATGCTAAGTAAGTAAATTGCTTGAATGTAAAAAGAGCACAAGAAAGCAAACCACAAATGACACGTTCTCTTTTTACCGTGGTGTTCGGAGACTTGCCGGTCTCCCCTAGTCCACGTTGAGGTTAGCCCAAACGAATTGGACCAGCTCCACGAATTAAGCCTTCTACCTCAAATCCACTAGTGGTAGCTCTTCCCCGCTCCGGGTAGGTGAGCTCCAACCTTCACACACGCCGGGCCTTCTCACAAGCTTCTTTGAGAAGATCACCGGGCACGACGCCTCCCACGCCATCTAGGAGTCGGCAAACTCCAAGAGTAACAAGTCAAGTCTCTCACTTGACTCTCACCACGTGCAACGAATGCACAAGCTCAATCCGGACAAAAAGTCCTCCTCTAGATGCAACACATGCACTCTAGATCACCTCTCCTCTCTCACAAAGTGCAACACATGCACAATTGAGTGGAGAGCCTCACACGAGCTCAAAAGAGTGAAATGGAGTCCCTAGAACCTTACCCCAACCGGCCACAATGGAGTATTTATAGCCCACACATCAAAACTAGCCGTTGGAGTCAAAAACAGGATTCTGCGGTACTACCGCTGCTACAGGACCGGTACTACCGCTCCCCACCATAACGGCTAGAAAAATAGCCGTTAGTCAGCCATTTACGGTACTACCGCAGTTATAAAATGCGGTACTACCGTTCTGCGGTAGTACCGGGAAGTCGGCGCGGTACTTCCGCTTCAGCACAGACAGCACTCAGAAAAACGGTCATAACTTTTGACTCCGATGTCGGAATTGAGTGTTCTTGGACTCTATGGAAAGCTTATTCAAAGGGCTACACAACCCATCTATTTGCATGATCTCAAACACATTATATCAATGCAGAAATCAAAAGATATCCAAAAAATCACTCCCATGGTCTAATGTCAAAGGGAATAGCAATAAACAATTTTAGACCATGCCAAGGGATAATACATGATCTTTAACTTTTGCAAAACACATTTGCAAACTTAGATCATGTCACAAGGAGTAGGTACATGGACTTCAATATTTTACAAAACACATTTGCAAAGTATAGTCACATGTTACAAGGATTTGCCATATGGGCTTCAACCATTTGCAAAACACATTCGCAAATGCAAGCCTCATGCCAAAATGAGCTAGAGCAAGTGAGGTTGAGCTATCAACACATGATGAGACTCAAACTACTAGACATGACCCCTCTTAATAGTACGGCAACCTATACTAGCAATCCGGTCTTCCAACCAAATACCAAGACCGGTAAAAGACTAGGAACATATCATTAGCCCTAGCTAGTCATACCTTTGCCTTGAGTCATCGTCTCGATATGCACCAACTCATGATGCATCATTTTCATCAACTCCATCAACACATGATGGTCGTCCTTGATTTGATCAACACATGATCATGCATCAACTCATGACACATGTTCTTCTTCTTTGATAGCCTTCAACTCATGAAGCTAACTTCTTCTTGATCTTGACTTGATGATCTTCAACCCATGAAGTCATCCCAAGTCATCCTCATTTGTGGAACCTAACCTATTCATCCAACTCATGAAAAATGTTAGTCCACAAAACAATTGTCATCAATTACCAAAACTCACATTAACTCATAACGGAGGGACTAGATTCTCAATCTTTCCCTTTTGGTAATTGGTGACAATCTCAACAAATAATGAGATAATAAATTGAATATGAAATCATTTTAATTCAAAGTGCGGTACTACCGCCGTTATAAACTTCGATACTACCGCTCTGCGGTAGTTCCGCAAAGTCGGCGCGGTAGTTCCGCTTGAGCCGGAACCGAACTTGGCACTCTCTGGAAAAAAGGCTCCGCTCTACCTCCGAGCTTCGGACTCGAAATCTTGCTCTATCTTTGCGGTACTACGCAACTGCGGTAGTTCCGCGTTCAAATCGCCGGTACTTCCGATCCCGCGAAAACTCAAATGCATCCGGAGGGTGCTCTCTGGAAAAAAGGCTCCGCTCGCTATCCGAGCTTCCGGTCGCCGGTAGTACCGATTCTGGGCGCGGAACTTCCGCTCTACGGTAGTTCCGACGTTGAAACCAGCGGTACTACCGCTCTTCCAGACAGAGCACAGATTTGACTTTTAAAACAGATTTTTAATGAATGCATGATCCTAGTTTGATCCCAATGTATGTATAAAAGGAAATATGGATCAATACTAGTGAAACTCCAAAATATAGAGAGAGAGCTCCCCCTAAATGTGTGCATACAAGTATATATAATGAGGACATATGCACATATTCATTTTGGACTATTTAGGAGTTCAATCTATATTTTGGATCTAAGGGATGCATTAGTATATGAGAGAGTGATTTCGAATGCATATCTCTTTGATTTCACCTTTCCATCTAAATGATATTAAACATAAATAAACTTAAACAAGCATATTAGTCTCATATATGCATTTGTCATTATCACCAAAATATTATAAAAGTATTTGTCATTTATATCAAAATCTCATAATGGCATTTGTCATTAACACCAAAACCAACTTAAACGGAGCTTGATCTTTCAACCGCCTTCGATGTCGAAGACATAGCGAGTCCTCTGGGACTTGCGTTAGCCGCACTTGGGCTTGTCACCCGACGAGTCCTTAGGCTTGGTGTCCTTGTGCTCGGGGGCGTCCTTCGAATACGCTTGCCCTTTGAGGAGCCCTCCGGTGCGTCTTCGTTCTTCGTCGAGGCCTCCGCTTGATTATTGTCGGAGTCGTCACCTTTTCGCCATCGCGCGTCCTCCTCCACCCTCGCATACTCTTCCATTTTATTGAAGAGCTTCGCGACCGTCTTGATCGGCTTACGTGCGTTGTACTCAACCAGCAGCCCCGGACGGAGGCCTTGTATTGCTGCGTTGATAATGGTTGTCTCGTTGACATCCTTGACCTGGCAGTGGACCTTAGCGAAGCGCTCGACGTAGTTCCCCTGAAAGTTGTTGTAGAGGCGGTCGCGGATCTGCTCCCACGCGTAGATGGAGTTTGGCTCTATGGTGAAAAACCAAGAAAGCGCCACTCCTTGCAGCACGAGGGGGAGCCCCTTCGCCTTGATGGTGTCGTCCCCACCCGCAGCCTCGATGGCGGTCTCGTACACGCGCATGAACTCCCAAGGGTCCGTGTCGCCTTTATACGATTTGATGGTGTTGGGGTACTTGAAATCCTCCGGCCATGTCGACTGTTGCAAGCCCGTGGAGAGGGGGGACTCTGGATCTACACGCCGCAGCGGGACGCGACTGGAGGTAGGGGAGTCGCGGTTGTCCGCCCGCTCTGGTGTGGGCTCCGTCGCGACCATCAGCGGGACTCGCTGGCTCCGAGCCTCTTGTATGTCTTGCACAGCTCTGCGGAGGTCCGCCAGTTCCCACTGGAGCATGCCAATGGTCGTCAGTAGAGCGCTCTCCACTGTTACCGCGGTTGCCGTAGTCGGCACTCCGGGTTGCGCCGTCGGGTTGGCAGTGACCATGGCCTGCGCACCAGAGCTGCTAGGCGCGCCGATGCGGTGGACTCCGAAGTCGATGACAAGGTCGACGTTGCCGCCGGAGCCGCCTACCGCCTCCGCTCCGGGTGTGGGGGCGGTGGCCGCGCTCACGCGGGCATCGGTGTTGACGCGTGTCTCCGTCGCGCTCCTCTTCTTCTTCTCGGCCGCTGATGATGCAACCTTCTTTGGTGCCATCCTTCTTCAGATCTTGAAGCTTGCTCTTGTCTTCCCCACGGACGGCACCAACTATTGTGGTTACAGACCAAACAGAGAGAAAGTGGTATGGTAGTGGAGAGTTAAGTGAGCAATGCTTCGGGGGGCTTCCTCATGGCATGGATGCTTATATATATTCACATGGAGAGTATTTTTACAGTTATGTCCTTACACCCAAGTATCCCTCTTAAGGGCATTTATGTCATTATACATGTCCCATTTTGGGCTTTACGGCCCTCTAACAGGCCGGCTGGGCTTAGGTGGGGGCCACCCCTACAACACTTTCCCTTTCTTCTTTCCTACCTAAGCTTTAGGGCATGTTCATATTGGTTTTTGCTAATAGTTTTTGGTTGCAGCTGATAAATAGTAGTGCATTATGTAAGTAAGACAATGCAATGAAAGGCACTACAACATTCGGACCACCAGGTGACTTGCGGAATTGTGATATAATAAAATACAAAGTACGTTATAATATGCGAAAAGTGAAAAGTAGTAGCTGATGAATAGTAACAACTGATTAAGTATCATACTTTGCAAAAGATTACTCAAGACATTTTGCCTATTCCTGTGACAACTGTGGCTTCAAAATTAGCCATTAGTACTAGTGGAAGAATACTTAGTCCACATCATAGCTGACTTGCACCAAAAATGGTTGAAGCATTGATGTGTATGCAAGCTTGGTTTTGCATGGACATGTTAGGTAAATAATACAAATCTGTTAGTTTAACCTTGTTTTCCATTTTGTTTTATCCATCTCTAAATTTGTTGTTGATTGCTCTTTAATATTAGGAGAAGGTGCTTCTAAGCAGGCATTATGGACTTATCTTCAGGAAGATGAAGAAATGATGATAACTAGGTTCCTTCTTATGCTTACAAGTCACATATAACAATAACATGATAACATCAGAGTTTTAATTCTTATCCTTTAAATTATCATTTTTAGGAGAACGATGATTCTTCTGTCACTGATGTGTGAGAACGAACATGGGATGCTTGCAGTTTTAATTCGATTCGTTGCTGCTGCCATGGGATAATTACAGTTTATCCTTCCAATTCTCATTTCATTTTATAATGACTAAATTTGGGCCATTACTATTTGGTGTACTCTACCTGCTAGTGCTATGCATTTGTGCTTCCAGATGAACTACTTGTAGCCTGTGCCATGACTACTATCTGCTTATTGCATTACTATTATGCATTTGTGCTTCCAGAATTTGTGCTTCTAGTTATTGCATTACCTGTGCCATGACTGTTATGCTTCCAGAACTATAGCCTTGCAGGTTGCAGCTTGTTTTAGTGATCTGGATATTTCTTCCATTCAAATATTATAGCATTGCATGTTATAGCCTTATAGCTTGTGTTTTAGTGTCCACTGGTTGGAATGTTGGATTGTCTGGACTGTACACCAGTACACTACATGTTATTGCAGCTTGTTTTAGTGATCTGGAGATTGCTTCTATTCAAATATTAAACATATTCTCACCCTGGGTCATGCTTCTTTTCCTGGTAGGGTTGAATTGAATTATGGATGTGTATTTGACTTCATTTAATGTTTGCCTTCAGCTGTTTCAGTTCTTGTTTCTGTACTCTTATGGATTATTCCAAACTGGTGAATGCAAATGCTAGAATGCTGAATAACTTATTGCACATGTATCTATTCTTGTTTCATAATAGTACATTATTTAGAACACATATGTATTGATATTCAATTGTTGCCTTCATGCCTACAAAAATGTTTCCTTTTGCGTCCCAGTTCTTGCTACATTCTGGCTTCCAAAAACAAGGTTCGGTTCTTACCATTACCGCAAATTAGTTTGGTCTCTGGTGACTACCCAGTTATCACTGGCTCTCTGCCCCCATGGGGGTTGGCCCCGGGGGCTATCTTCCCTTGTCAGCTCTAGTGGGGTCAGGGCAAGGCTTTGCTAGCGGGGGGCGGGCCTAGAGAGCGGGACAACCCTCTATCGCCCCTGCCCCATTACCATCCCTAGTAAAGATGAGCGAGAAGAAAGGGGAAAAGGAAAGTGATAGCATATGTTCCATCTGACCTCCTTCCTGCATCTAAAAAAAGGGTAAAAATGTTATTGTGTGGGCCACCACCCTGACCAAACTAATGCGATGGAAGCCACGCTCTCTTGCATATGTAATAGAAGTTTTGCCTTTTCATTAAGTGTTTTCTTAATCACAAGCATGTCGGGCATCATGTTTGAACCTACCAACTTAACAATCTATTCAGAGTAAGACTTCAAAAATCAACTAATGAAACAATCTCGCATTGCACTTCCGATTACCTTGCAACTTGGTTTGACCTAAATAGACTACGACGCTAGACTAGGTTAAATATGTGGGTTCTTTTAGTCTGTGGCTTTGGCTTTTGGTTTTTCTGAATTCTGCCTATTTGCGAGAGGTAGTACGCGCAAGAAAAAAAATCACATGTGGTTTTGGCTGGTACAGTTGAACTTGGTATAGTATTTACTACAATCTACCTGTAAATTCCGTCTTAAAAAGACGTATTGTTTGAAAGCAAATTACTTAGTACGTAATTAAAAAGCCAAAGCATAAACCCTCCCAACCGCAACCAACGTTATCTGGACAACTTAATCCTCTGTCTCTATAGCCCCTTTTAAAGCTAAGGTCGAGTAGTGGGTGGCCACCACCCCTATTTTCCCATATTCTAGTGCCTCTTAGCACGAGATCGGACATTGGTGTGCTCAAACCAGTTGATCTATCAATTTTCTCAACTGATAAGGTCATCAAAATAAAACAAAACCAAATAACCTCGCATTGCATTCTTATTTCGCAAGTCTAAACTAACCTAGTTAGCAAAGCCATTATGCCATATCCGTTAAACAATATTTGGACAATCGTTTTCGGCCTTCTTATTTTTCTGGAATCTATGCCATATCTATCAAAGAATGGCTATGGCATTAAACCAAAAAACAAAAGTGTGTTTGATGCCAAAACAAAAATTCTCCTCGTCAAGCCTTGCCAAAATTGGGTCATCAATTTGGCAACAATTCTTTAGCCGAACATGGGCAAAAAATGAGCTAGAGAGTTGTCGATGATTGAGTCACCGATCTTACAAAATGTGAGAAAAAGACTGAATTTCTTATAATGATTCAGTAGAAGAATATGAATGATCTTTATTGCTATGAATTGGTTACAAGATGCTCTCACTAAGAGATCACAAAGGGGTGTGACTAGCCTTAATCTCTATAATCTTCCTATTGATCAGAAGATTATAATTGTCTGGTCTTTTTCTAGTTATGTTTGTGATTCCGATTATTGGAGTTGTCTTCGTGATCTCCTTTATCTGTTGTATCCTCTCTTGTGTCTTCTCTCGTCAACCCTTAAACAACATTGAAGGGGTGTTAGATATCCACATAAGAAGGCGCTTTGTTGAATCGTCACGTCTGGTCGAGCGGACGGTTGCTATCAGCACGAGAGATCTAATAATAACTGATATTTGGTTATTATCAGTGAGAGAGAATCATGTAAACAACTATATAGCGGTTGTTGTCACTCGTCAGAGACGCAGAGCCGAATCGTTGTGCTATTCGGAACAAATAAAATATGTGTTTTATTAGCCGCACGGGAGGAATTGTCTGGAGGTGGACCCTTATATCAATTCATAAGATCTCCGAGTAGTTTGCTAGTTGGGTAAAATGCATAGCAAACCTCTGATCAAGATTACTCGGGTAATTGACTTTGAAAACTTACGACCGCAAGGGTCTTGAAGACTTAATTGAGTATTAAAGTCATATTTAATGGATTATTTAATGCTCATCCAGAACTAAGGGGGAGTGAATTTTGCCCAATTCTAATGAATGTTATCAAAATTTTAAAGAGATGAGCATTAGTGGCAACCGACATCTAAAAAAACAATATTCTTGTGATCCTGTCTCACTTTCACTTCGATCGGGGAGTAGATGGTGGCCAGTAGGATTGCAAATGAAATGGATAATTTCTGTCCAACCAAAGACTCGCGAAGTGAATACAAAGGGGTAAATAGGCATCTAGCACTATTTGTATCCAACTTCGACTCCGAGGGAAAAATATAGAATATGATATGGGATGAGTGATATCCGTTTGTATGTATCTGTATATCAAGTGATATGAAAAAGTTTGTTATGACTTCACTTAGGAATAAGATAACATATCGACAGATTGCCACGCCTAAATAGGCGACAAATACTAGTGCTCTTCCATCGATATCTTAGTGGTTAGTCTTTTTGTGTCTAATGTTCTAGGTAAAGAAGTAGATAAATGTAGATAACTGTCATCCAACCTACTATCCGAAAACTTATGGAACAAATAAAGGATAAAGAATTGTGTATTCGGTATTATTTGTGTCTGGCTCCGACTCAAAAAATATAGAGAATGTGATAAGAATATCATCTGTATCCGTTCCGTTTACACCCCTTTCTCTCTCCCCTCTTTCGAGTTTTGATATTTCGCCTCACCGGGTTAGACATCAGGTTTAGATTTTAGAGTTAGTTGACCCATGCGAGCCCTGGAGCAAAAACTCCTCTTCTCTTTTCCCATTGAGAGGTGTTTTAATATTTTTAAAGTGATTTACATAATTTTTAAAAAAAATCTGAATAATAGATAGTGATTATTGGTCTCTTTATATGTTTTAAGTAATGAACCACTGCTCTTTCCCATTTTATCCTCGCTCTCCTATTTCTTACACGGGGGGCTAGGGTTCCAACAGCAACCTCCTCCTCCTCCTCCGGCGAAGACACCCGCCGCGGCGGCCCGATCTGACGGTGGTAGCGGCAGCGGCGATGGCGACGCACGAGAGGAAGACGATCGATCTGGAGGAGGGGTGGGCGTTCATGCAGAAGGGCATTACCAAGCTCAAGAACATCCTCGAGGGCAAGCCCGAGCAGCAGTTCAGCTCCGAGGACTACATGATGCTCTACACGTACGGTACCCCCCCCCCCCCCCCCCCCGGGAAAGGAATTTCGGTTCTCGCGCTGTGGCTTGGTGGTTGCCTTGATTTGGTTTTGGGTCTGATCTGCGAGGTTCTGCGCAGGACGATATACAACATGTGCACGCAGAAGCCGCCGCACGACTACTCGCAGCAGCTTTACGACAAGTACCGCGAGTCCTTCGAGGAGTACATCACCTCCATGGTGAGCAGGAGGAGCTCTGGTAGCTTCAATTCATGCGGATATACGTTATACCATTTCTGTGTGCTGATCAGACGAACTGCAGCGGGTGGCATTTAATTTTAGCTCGCGGCTGTTGCTAGTCTGGTAGGAGTGTAGGACCAATGGAGTGGGTGCATAGGAGTGATGTGCTTGGTGATAATTTGGTTCACTTGTGTGATTGTGAAAACTAAACGGAGGGGTTTGATGTTATTGGTTTTTTTCTTGTGTTGGTTGAATGAACATACAATAGGGCTGTTTTGTAAGCCGATAAATTGGAACTGGTCACTTGGTCTGATTAAGCCTTAGTGCGTGACAGCATTACTCACTACTCAGATTCCATATCTATGCAGGGGAATTTAGGCATATTTGGTTATTGTTAATGGAGTTGGCCTGGTAAATAAGATGTAACTTAATGAGTTTATGTTCAAGTTAGGAATATACGCCGATATCTTTAGAGGTGCATTACTTAGCTCTTATCGGCTTGGTGAATTTACTGGTTCACTGGCTGGACATGTTGGACTGCTGGTTCACCAATCGAATCAGTGCTTCTTTAAATAAAAAAGGTATTTACCAATGCATGTAGTAGGGGTATTACACAAAAGTACTTTGTTGGAGAAAGCAAGTAATTGAAACAGTTTTGCCTCCTAAGTCCTAATAACCCTATGGTTAGGACTTAGGAGGTTCAATGTGTGGGCTGTTATCCTGGCATCCCGGACTCAAATTCCATCCCCAACAAATTAATTTTAACATGATTATTTGGCTCGGTTCAACCGGTCCTTGTTGAATTCCATTTCAGCTCAAAATTGTCCGGTTCAACCAGTTTAGACAGGCTTGAATGCATGGGGTCTTGACAGCTAACCCAGACTGACCAGGCTATGGTTCTGTTTATTTTTTTCCGGGTTGAACTGCTGTCTGATCCGGTTTTAGTAACTACGGGGTGGGAATACTCCCTCTATTTTAGACTGTGAGCTATATTTTGACTATGCACAAAGATTAAGGGCCGGCTTGGAACACATGAATTTTGCAGGATACTGTACCATTTCTATGGGATACCCATGAAATTCCCATGTTCCAAATGGGGCCTAAGGAGCTTTAGACCAAGAGAATGGCAAGGGGAAAATGACTCTAATGTCCCTGTTATCAATGTCTTGGGAACAAGGGGGAGAATGATTAGTGAAAATGGCTACTCATAAATGCTGGACTAAATATCTTTCCCTCTCTTCAGTATTTATGAGCAAGGTTATTAAGGCGGTAAGGCGAGGTAAGGCGATCCACCCCCCTCACACCTTTTAAGCGGTAAGGCGTGAGGCGAGGCGACGCCTTATGCATATCGTAAGGCGAAGAAAAACTGAGTTCTGAAGGAGTAAATTGGAAGAAATCCAAAGAGGATAAATGATCTAAAAGGATCTAATTGCAATTTTATAGAAATCTAGAGAGTAAATTGCAAAAATGCCAAACATATCCATCGCTCCATCCTTTTTAACCCGTTACCCTAGCATACACAGCACCCGTCGCCTCGTCGGCCGTCGCTGCATCCGAGCATACAGCAGAGCTCTCCCATCTCTCGCTCACTCATCTCTCGCGCAGCTCTTGCCGCCTTGCTCGCTCCCTCTCCTCGGCGGATCCGCCTCCCCCTCGGCCCCTCCCTTCTCCCGCCTCCCCTCGGTGGCTCCGCGCCTCCGCCTCCTCCCCTCGGTGGCTCCGCGCCTCCGCCTCCTCCCCTCGATGGCTCGCTCCTCTTCCTCGCCGCCACGCTCCACGGCCCCCAAGCGGCAACCGCGGAAGAGACCGGGCGCGCGAGCCGCGAGGTAGTGGATCGGCGGCGGCGGCGGCGGATCCGGCGTGGCGGCGGCGAGGCAGTGGATCCGACGGCGGCGGCGGCGGATCCGGCTGCGGCGACGGCGGAGGCAGTGGATCCGACGGCGGCGGCGGCGGATCCACTGCGGCGACGGCGGACACGGCAAGGCGGGGGCGACGCCTTGCCTCCTGGGAGCGCCTTACCGCTTAGGCGACGCTTAAGCGTCGCCTAAGCGACGCCTTGATAAGCTTGTTTATGAGCATTTACAGTAACGTTCTCTCACTTGTTCCCAATGTGTATGTATATAGCGGGAACATTAGAGTCATGTCCTCTTCCTATTCTTTTGATTTGATAAGGCCCTTAATCTTTGCGCCTAGTCAAATATCCCATATAGATTGAAATAGAGCCTGTACATAAACCTTCTTTTTATATTTTATATATGTATTGTAGGGGCCTCCCCTACTGTTCTTCTAAAAAAAGATTGAAATAGAAGGAATAGGAGCTACACTTAATGTAATTTTTGCAAACTACTTAATACAAGGTTTTTAATGTAGTACAAAGTACAACCTGCAAAGTTATCTTAAATGGCATGCATGTTATGTGTACATATTTCTGTGTGAATAAAGAAACAGAATAAGCTGAATTCAATATACCACTATTTGTATATTATTACAGAGAGAAGGAATAGCTAGAAAACTATGACGGTTCCATCTTGCATGCTACTGATAATCTGATAGTAGTAGTTGTAACCATTGTTAGAGAAGATGTTTGAGGTTAATTTCTGAAAAACAAAACCACCAGAGAGCACAGTTGGCACAGATGATCTAGGGGATTCACATTTAATGTTTCTTCTAATCCCAAGCAATTGATATAGTAGGTATGGTTAACTCTAGTGATTGTATCGCAACCTTATGACACAGCTGGCTCATGGAGGTGAGGAGGGGTGTGGCAGTCGGCCGAGGGTGTGAGCCACAAGGGTGAGGGGTATGGCCAATAAGGTGGTGACTGGTTGACAGGCTGAGGTCATCTGGTTGGCAAGTTTTTTTATGGGTTAATTTCTTATATGCCATTGGAAATTTCCAAAATCCTTGGACCCCACATGTCAGTGACAAAATGAGTGGCATATTACGGATGATGCAAACTTTTGATGGCAAATAAGGAATTGCCCCTTTTTTATTGGAATTTGGAGGCATTGATGGCATCTTCATTATTTTTCCCCTTTTGAACCAGTTGGACATATTTGATTGCCTCTCCAAAAAAATTGACATCTTTGATCGAGAATTTTAGCTGAATGGAGAAAGATGTGGATGTTCATGGCTTGGGCTTGCGGGCCACAAAAAGCCCAGGTAGGGCTCACTGGCTTGCCCGCCAAGGCTTAGGCTAGGTGTATGATCCAGGATCTGCTGTGGAAAACAGCTGGTTGAGTGAGCCTGGGGGCTGAAGACTAGACAGCTCTGGGCCAGGTTGGCAGGTTCTACCCTGCACACAATTGTGACAATCCTTGCCACATTTTGCTCATTTGTTAAAACTTACCATTTTAACTTCAAGGAATTACTAGTTGGAAACCTTTTTATCATCCACAATCATTATATAAATTCCTTTCAAGATTTAAAACCAGCCTTTTGTAGTTTCATCTAAAACAGTATCTTGTTTTTCATGTCACATCTTCTGAGAGAAATATTTATTCCCTCTTTTTTTAAATTTGTTGATCTTGTGCTCTGATGTTGGTTATAATCAACATCTTAAAAAACAGAGTTGCACATCCTTGATTTATAACATATGCATTTCAGTTACTAACATTTTGTCACTTATCTTTTTTTCTCAGCTAACCTTTTCTATCTTTGTTTACTCACGGACTGGATACTTAATTTTAATTCCATTTAGGTCTTACCTTCATTAAGAGAGAAACATGACGAGTTTATGTTGAGGGAGCTTGTAAAGAGGTGGTCGAACCACAAAGTGATGGTTCGGTGGCTGTCACGTTTCTTCCATTACCTCGATCGATACTTCATTTCACGGAGATCACTTCCAGCATTAAGAGAAGTTGGGCTTACTTGCTTTCGAGATTTGGTAAAACAATTGTATTCTAGCAGTAAAGATTCGGGTTCTGTGCTTGCTTTGACTTCTTAGTTCTAACCATTTTTTCTTGTGGTAAAGGTATATCAAGAAATCAAAGGAAAAGTAAAAAGTGCAGTGATTTCCTTGGTGAGACTTTGCATCACATAGTAGTCTTATAAGATGATTTGCCTGTATAAGTGATCATGGGAATGCCTTCCTTCAACAGATAGACCAAGAACGTGAGGGCGAACAAATTGACAGGGCCCTGTTGAAGAATGTCTTGGATATATTTGTTGAAATTGGCTTAGGCAATATGGAATGTTATGAGAATGATTTTGAAGATTTCTTGCTGAAGGATACTGCGGATTACTACTCTATCAAAGCTCAAACCTGGATTCTGGAGGACTCTTGTCCTGATTATATGTTAAAGGTAGTTTTGGGAGTGTTTGTAATACTTATATCTTTAGTTAAAAGCAATAATTTATTTATATTGGGTGTCCCTTTCACTAGGCTGAGGAATGCTTGAAGAGGGAGAAGGAACGAGTTGCTCATTATTTGCATTCTAGTAGTGAACAGAAGTTATTGGAGGTTTGTGGAAAGTTTGCTTTTACATTTTTCCCTCACTTTGTTGTTCTTGGTGATTTGAGTATATGTATGCTACATGCATACCGGATGTGAACTCTGCAGTTTACTTGGTTGGCTTCCTGAAAGAACATTTATCATGATTTTTCCCTATTTAACATGCCACTTACCATTGACATATCACATATTTCCTGGATTATTACAGAAAGTGCAACATGAATTGTTAACTCAGTATGCAAGCCAACTGCTGGAGAAGGAGCATTCTGGATGCCATGCATTGCTTCGTGATGACAAGGTTTGACCGGAGAAGTGTATCTCTGAACAGCAGGAACACATTAATTCTGTTGACTGTTTTACATCTGTTACTGTAGGTTGAGGATCTCTCGAGGATGTACAGGCTCTTTTCCAGGATAACTCGTGGCCTAGAACCTGTTTCTCAAATATTTAAGCAGGTATTTGCTAATGCAAATCATGTTGTATTTGCTTCTCAGAATAATTTGGACATTGTAATCAAGTGATGCTACTCTGCAGCATGTTACTGATGAGGGGACAGCATTAGTGAAACAAGCAGAAGATGCTGCTAGTAATAAGAAGGTGTGCATTTATTCATCATTAAAACGTGTTTGATAGTTTCTGTGGACCTCAATGTAATTTAGTAATTTACTTATACTTAGCCCAGCTTATAGCATATGCAACATCCGGTCCATGACTGTAGCCCAATTAGGAATGTATGCTAGAGCTAGTCATTAATTTGGGTTGGACTCTTTCCTTTTCCTAATTTATTCTCTCCCACATTTTCCTTGAGCTGAAACTATCTGGCACCGCCCCTCTGTTCCTACAATCGATAGGAAGGGAGCTGTAGGAGTGCCTTGTCAGCTATTGCGCCAAGAAACTGGGTGTTACAACTTACAATATGTGCTGTTTTATGTGCTTTTTATGCTTCTTTTGCTCTCTCTAGTAGCTATCTGTCAAACTTCAGACTCTGCTTTTCAAGTGATTTGCTTTATTCATTTATTAATCATCGTGAAGTAAGTCTCTAAAAATAATCATTCTTACAGCCAGAGAAGAAGGACATTGTTGGTTTGCAGGAACAGGTGCGTACCTTGATATATAGTATGGCTGTCAAGCCAACTTTTGTAACTTTGGTTGTGTCTTACCATCTGAGGATTTTATGGTTTTAGGTTTTTGTCCGGAAAATCATTGAGCTGCATGACAAGTATGTAGCATATGTCACTGAGTGTTTCCAGGGCCATACTCTCTTCCATAAGGTTTGCCAGATGATATGTTTATCCATTTGTTTGTGTTCCATTTTTTAAAAATCAGGAAGCAGAAGAAAAATGCTGATCTTTGTTTTCAATCCTATTCCTTTGTACAGGCGCTTAAAGAGGCTTTTGAAGTATTCTGCAACAAAGGTGTTTCTGGTAGTTCAAGTGCTGAATTGCTTGCCACCTTCTGTGATAATATTTTAAAGAAAGGTGGCAGTGAAAAACTCAGTGATGAAGCTATTGAAGACACCCTGGAGAAGGTACATCCATCACTGAGTTGTGTGTGCTCTTTTATATCCCAACATTAGTACATTTTGATCGCTTGGATTTTAATCTGGAACTGACCATTCATAAGGTGGTGAGATTACTTGCCTACATCAGTGATAAGGACCTTTTTGCTGAGTTTTACAGGTAATTGCTCATAACCTTGTATGATAATTCTAATGCTTCGTAAGCTCACAAAAAGGTTCCAGTAATTTGGTACTGGATCTGATGTTTCATGGCATTCTCATGACTGCAGGAAGAAGCTGGCGAGGAGATTGCTTTTTGACAAGAGTGCTAATGATGAACACGAAAGAAGCATTCTGACCAAGCTAAAACAACAGTGTGGAGGGCAATTTACTTCAAAAATGGAGGGCATGGTTACTGATCTTACTGTTGCAAGAGATCATCAAACTAAGTTTGAAGAGTTCATAAGCACACACCCCGAATTAAATCCTGGGATAGACTTGGCAGTTACTGTTCTGACAACAGGTTTCTGGCCAACTTACAAATCTTTCGATATAAACCTTCCTGCTGAGATGGTGAGTTTACTGTTAGCTTGTGCTCTCCACTGCTGTAAATTGGAACTGTCAAGCACTAACTTGGCCTCATATATTGAGATCTTAAATATTTGTTATGGATGCCTTACTCTCTGTAAGATGATTAACACTGACATCTCTCAATTTATTTAGGTGAAATGTGTTGAGGTTTTCAAAGAATTCTATCAAACAAGAACTAAGCATAGAAAGCTTACCTGGATATATTCCTTGGGAACCTGTAATATCGCTGCGAAGTTTGAGGCCAAGACTATTGAGCTCGTTGTGACAACCTATCAGGTAAGTATAAACTTGTCCATGGTCTTGTTATTTCAGATGCCTTTTTTAACACTTTTTTCTTTGGCAGGCTGCATTGTTGCTACTGTTCAATGGAGTTGATAGACTTAGTTATTCTGAGATAGTAACGCAACTGAACCTGTCAGATGATGATGTAGTGCGATTGCTTCATTCTCTCTCTTGTGCGAAATACAAGATTCTTAACAAAGAACCAAATAACAGGTCTATTTGTCCCAATGATGTATTTGAATTCAATTCAAAATTTACTGACAAGATGAGAAGAATTAAGGTATTTCCTGTTCTATGTTTGTTACTTTATAATGTTACAATAGGTATTTCCTGTTCTATGTTTGTTACTTTATAATGTTACAATCTATGATGTAAGCATTGAGTTTTATTGCTATCTGCAGATACCTCTACCTCCAGTTGATGAGAAAAAGAAGGTAGTTGAAGATGTTGACAAGGATCGAAGATACGCAATTGATGCATCCATTGTGCGTATTATGAAGAGCCGCAAAGTCTTGGGTCATCAGCAACTAGTAATGGAGTGTGTGGAGCAGCTTGGTCGCATGTTCAAGGTATGAAACATTCTTCAGGTTCTGTTAGCCAAGCTGAGGGTAATTGTGGTTGTATCCATTCGATCTTGCCTTTCTAGGGACATATGAAGTGTTTTCCTGCATTATCTTACCTGGCTGGTTCTGTCAAGTTTGAGCTAATTGATGAATCTGTAGTTATATTTAATATAGTTGAATTCAAACTATCGAATACTTTAGTCATTTATGATGCATCGGGAGATTGGCTAGCATCCTCACTTCCTTTTTTGGGCACTTGCCGCTATGAATATTCTACAGCCAAAATTGGCACCACTAACTGTTGAAGCGCATTTTTTTAGTAGAATTTTCTTTGTTAGTTGAGCTGATCATGGCTGCTGGTTTTATCCTTGCAGCCTGACTTCAAAGCAATAAAGAAGCGGATTGAGGATCTTATAACGAGGGATTACTTGGAGAGGGACAAGGAGAACCCGAACGTGTACAGATACTTGGCTTGATCATCAGTTCTGTGTGCAGTGTTCGATAATGCCTGGCTTGTATGCCTGCCAAGCTACGGCTATTTACGGATGCTATATTTGTGCCATGGTGCGCCGGCATTTGCTTCTCCAGATGGATACCCTGGTGCCGCTGGTGATTGCTCTTGCTCGCGGCATGGACATCCATCTCTCCCTTGTACATGAAGTTGTTGATCCGGTGCCTGGCCTGTCAACAGGACTGCCTTGCTAAAAGAAAAGGGGTTCGTCGAGTCAGGCCTCAGTGAATGTTGAACACGCCATGTATTATTGGTTGTTGGGTTGTGTGATTGTATTCTCCGTATAGTTTTGCTGTAATATCCAAACACTGCCAAGATAACGCGAGCGAATATCGTACTTCCACCGGTTCTATTGTGAAATCTCTAGAAGTATCACTGACAAAAGTTGGATTACTCAGAAATTATTATTATTTGTGAACCTGGCGGATTATAGCAAAATTAGAAGGAAAAAGGGCATACTCAGCCGTTACTTTTGTCAAAATCGGGTGAAAATCGGTCTGGCCCGGTCATAGGTACTAGCTCGATGTCCTGCACGTTGCTACGAAATATCATAAAGAATCATTCCAATTATATAGCAAAAGAAGCGCATTTATTAATATATTGATACTCCATATCAAAGCTTTGAAAACACGTCGATTGTACTACAAAGTTATTGATTGTGCGTCACATAAATTAAAATGAACTAATTTGTGAGCACTCATCATGAATCACGGCCAGGCCTTGTGATGCCAGTGTACCGTGGTTGTCTCCGCCTTGATATTTATTGAAGGTTCAAAAAGGTTTATTCGAGTGTCACAAGTAGAGATTAGATCCATGCATTGCCCGTAAATTGTTTCTGAAAGCGATTAGGAGAAAACGCCTTGAGCGTTTGCATTAAGTCATCGACGTATATATAGTATAGAGAGAGAGGTCGGATCGGAACCGACTCAGAATACACCGAAAAAGAAAGGAAGGCAATCGCTAGACGGATTCCTAAAGGCGGACAGTATCCGAACTAACGTCTGGATATATGCATGTATTGTGCAAGGAGTCTGCTCTGCTAACACCCCCGCAGTTGGAACGGGAGCAGGGCGAACGTTCAAGCTGGAGCAAAATTCCTTGAAGAGTGCTGTCGGAAGACCCTTGGTGAAAATATCAGTGTACTGAGAGCTGGTTGGCACATGAAGAACACGTACTTCACCGAGGGCGACACGTTCCCGAACAAAGTGAAGGTCAATCTCGACATGTTTCGTCCGCTAATGTTGGACGGGGTTTGTAGAGAGATAGACCGCACTGATGTTGTCACAGAAGACGACGGTGGCATGCCGAAGTGGACGGTGTAGTTCTGCAAGAAGTTGGCGAAGCTAACAGGACTCAGCAACTGCATTTGCGACGGCATGGTATTCCGCTTCAGCACTGGATCGAGAAACCGTCTGCTGGCGCTTGGAGGACCAAGAGATAAGGTTGTCGCCGAGGAACACACCATAGCCCGAGGTGGACTTGCGAGTGTCGGGACAACCGGCCCAATCAGCGTCAGTGTAGGCAGTAAGCGAAGTTGGTGTAGTGCGATGCAGCTACAAACCGTGGTCGATGGTGCCCCGAAGATAACGAAGAATCCGCTTAAGCAAGTTGGCGTGCGGCTCACGCGGGTCGTGCATGTGAAGGCAAGCCTGCTGTACGGCGTAAGAGATGTCCGGACGCGTGAAGGTCAAGTACAGAAGGGCGCCAGCAATGCTTCTGTAGTCGGTGGGATTGGCGACAGGGTCACCCGTAGACGGAAGCTTGGCGCTGGTGTCGACGGGCGTACTGCACGGCTTGCAGTTCGTCATGCCGGCACGTGTCAGAATATCCTCGATGTACTGGCGCTGATGGAGGAAGAAGCCGGTGGTGGTCCGTGTGACGGAGATGCCAAGGAAGAAGTGCAGGTCACCAAGGTCCTTGAGTGAAAACTCGCGGTGAAGGGAGTCGATGATGCGTCGAAGCAGGGCTGGTGAAGATGCAGTGAGGACGATGTCGTCGACGTACAGTAGGAGGTAGATGAGGTCGTGGCCACAGTTGTAGATGAACAATGAGGGGTCAGCCTTGGATACCGAGAAGCCGAGGGAGGCAAGGTACGTCGCAAAACGACTGAACCAAGCCCGGGGCGCCTGCTTGAGGCCGTAGAGGGAGCGGTTGAGGTGGCACACATGTGTGCTGCGCTCAGGATCGATGAAGCCAGAGGGCTGCTGACAATAAACCGTCTCAGCTAGAGTGCCGTTGAGGAAGGCGTTGTTGACGTCAAGCTGGTGAACCGGCCACTCGTTAGCGAGCGCAATGGTGAGGACGGTGCGCACAGTGGCCGGTTTGACGACGGGGCTGAATGTCTCCTTGAAGTCGACACCGGGTCGTTGAGAGAACCCGCAGAGGACCCATCACGCCTTGTATCGATCCAAGGAACCATCAGGCTTCAATTTGTGTCGAAAAATCCATTTTCCTGATACAACATTAGCATCACGGGGTCGGGGAACAAGGTCCCACGTATTGTTAGTGCGTAAAGTAGCATATTCCTGTTCCATAGCATGGCGCCAGTTATCATCGTTGAGCACCGCGCGATAGGTACGCGGAATCGGCGATGGAATGGCGACGTGTAGGTTCAACCGATCCACCGGCTGCCGAAAATCGCGCTTCCCACGGGTCGTCATGCCGTGTGTATTGAGCGTTGGGGGAACGGACATAGCGGTGGGCGGGGGCGGCGCGAACTGGGAAGCAGGAGCAAGCTGATGCGTGGATGCACTGGCTAACGGCGACGCATTTGGCGATGCATTAGGCACTTGCGGCTGCGCATGTTGGAGCGTTGATGCACTGGGCAGTGACGCGTTTGGCGATGCAGTAGGCAACTGCGGCTGCGCATGTTGATGCGGTGATGCATGTGGCAACTGCGACTGGTGGACTGACGCGGGAGGCAGCAACTGCGGCTGCTGGTCTGACGCGGAAGGTATGGCGTTGGGCATAGCAGGCAGCTGTGTGGGCATAGCAGTCATAGCCGAGCGGAAAGTGCTTCCAATGGGGGCCGGCAGTATGTTTGATGCATGAGCAGCTGCAGACAGGAAGTCAAAATCACCTGGCGAGGGCGGGTTAGGTTGCTCAGAGAAAGGAAATGAATTTTCATCAAATACAACATGGCGACTGATGATAATTCGATTTGTGGTAAGATCCAGGCAACGATAACCTTTGTGATGGGCAGGATACCCAAGAAAAACACAGGACTTGGAGCGCGGCGCAAGTTTGTGTGGGGTGGTGGCGGAAAGATTCTGATAACATCTGCAATCGAAGACACGAATGTGAGAGTAATCGGGAGGTGATCCGAAGAGAGCTTGGTGGGGAATGCCGAAATTTAGTGATTTTGTAGGGAGAAGATTGAGGATATGGGTGGCGGTGTGAAGAGCCTCAACCCAATAAGGCGGTGGCATGCTAGCTTGGAACAGAAGCGAGCGAAGAATGTCATTGGTAGACCGAATAATGCGTTCAGCTTTGCCATTTTGTTGGGAGGTGTGTGGACATGACATGCGAAGTGCTATGCCATGGGAGAGAAGGTGTAGGCGCAAGACATGATTGTCAAATTCACCACCATTGTCGCATTGAATCCCGCGAATAGTAGAGGAGAACTGAGTAGCGACATAAGCAAAAAATTGCGAAGAGTGTCGAAAACATCATATTTAAGCCGGAGCGAGAATGTCCACAAATAGTGAGTAAAATCATCAAGGACAACAAGATAATATTTGTAACCAGAGAAACTAGGAATTGGCGAGTCCACAGATCACAATGCAATAACTCAAAAGCTCTAGTAGTGCGAGTAGTGGAAGGATAAAAGGGTAGACGAACATGTTTGCCTAGTTGACAGGCATGACATAGGGGGGGGTCTATATGGAGCTTATTGCAAGAAATATGTGACGCACTAGCAAGATGAGACAACGCCTGTTTGCCGAGGTGTCCAAGACGACGATGCCACAAAGTAGATGACGAAGTGGTGGTGGAGAGTGCATGAGGAGCTGGAGGCGGCCAATGAAAGGGGTAGAGATCACCTCGACTATTGCACATGATGATCACGTTCTTGGTATGAAGATGCTTCACAGAGAGGCCAAAGGGGTCAAACTCAACAGAACAGTGATTATCAATGGTGAAGCGACGAACAAAAATAAGATTCTTGATCAACGAAGGTGTGACTATGACATTGTTCAGTTGAAAAGAATGGTGGGGAAACGTAATGGAGGTAGAACCAGTGTGAGTAATGGGAAGACGCGAACCATTACCAACAATGGCATATGGAGAGGCAGCGGAAGAAATTGGGGAGGAGGAAAGGAGAGTACCATTGTCCGAGGTCATATGCGCGGATGCCCCGGAATCCATGAACCAGTCCGATGAAGGAGGCGTCAAGGACATGGTGTTGAAAGCCTGCATTAGTTGTTGTTGGTCCCAGGAGGCGGGCTGGAGAGGTGATGGTGGAGTAGTGCCGTATGCCGACGCCTGAGAATGCTGGTGCATAGCATTTGGCGCTTGGAGAGACCACGGGACAATAGAGCCAGGAGTGCTAGCCGGGAGTTGGGCAACGAACGCGCCTGGTGGACGTGGGCCGAGGATCCCCTGTGTGTTCTGTGGGTACTGTCCAAGCCACATATGGATGCTGCCGGCCCATGGATGCTGGAAGGAGGGCCACTAAGCCGCGCCCTGCGTACCTGCGCTTGCGCTGGACTACTGGTTGCGCGCGCCGTCGTGAGTGGAGGAACTGCCACCATTGTTGCCACGATTTCGGCGGCGATTGTTGGAGTTTCCGCAAGAGTTGGATCGATTTGAATTATTGCGCGCCTGGGTATTACTGGTAGCCTGGGAAGAAGCTTTGTGAGATCCACCAGAATTCTTGCTGTCATCCGACGAGTTGGCGAGGAACGCTGTGGGCTGGTTGGAGTCTGAATTCAGCGTGAGTTCTTCAAGAAGGAGAGCAGAACGAGTCTGCAGGAAGGTCGGTGTCGGTCGCTGCATAGAGAGCAGCGTGCGCATGTGCGCGAAACGACAGTTGAGTCCGCGCAGTGTGTTGAGGACGAGGCTCCGGTCGAGTATCGGCGTACCCACGGCCGCGAGTTCATCAACGAGGATTTTCTGTTTACGGCAGTAGTCAGCGACAAACATTGATCCTTGCATGAGGCCGTGAAACTCTTGCTCGAGGTAGATGGAGCGCGTCTCGGCGTTGTCGCGGTAGAGTCCGGCGATGCGTGACCAGATTTCATAGGCGGTAGCAGAAGCGTCTATCACCATGGCGAGGAGGTCGGAGGTGATGGCGGCGTAGAGCCACGAGCGGACGAGGGCATCGTGACGATACCATTGAGCGTCAGGTTTGGAGGGAGCCGCCGCACGAATATGATCGTCGAGGGCATACTTCTCGAGAGCAACCTCGAATAGGCCATGCCACTGAGCATAATTGCCGGCCTGGAGATCGAGAGTAATGGGAATGACGAACTTGACGCTGGAGACGGCGACGGCTTGCGCCCATAGCGCAGCCTTGGAGGCGGCGTCTTCTTTCGCCGTGGTGGCAAGACGGGCGTCTTCGGCCTCCTTGGCAGCAGCATCAGCGTCAGGAAGAGCCATCAGGGAGGAGAAGATCAGATCTGGGAGATCGGATCGAAAAGAGGTAGGATCGGTTGGTCTCGTGATACCATGAAAGCGGTTAGGAGAAAACGCCTTGAGCGATTGCATTAAGTCATCGACGTATATATAGTACAGAGAGAGTGGTCGGATCGGAACCGACTCAGAATACACCAAAAAAGAAAGGAAGGCAATCGCTAGACGGATTCCTAAAGGCGGACAATATCCAAACTAACGTCTGGATACATGCACGTATTGTGCAAGGAGTCTGCTCTGCTAACAGTTTCGACTAAGCATAACAAATTATGGATGACATGTGCATGGACAAGTCCAATCTTTTTCTTCTTCTATCGGTTGTTTCTCAAATTTCCCTTTCTGAAATACAAAATAACTCTCTTGATCTTGGAGAAAGAGGGCACTAGCAGTACAACAAGAATGTAAGGTATTCAGACGCATTGCCAAAACCATCAAAATTGGTGATCCTGACGATGGATACAAAGCTACATTAACCAAAAGATCTTTGGCGCCTTGGCGGTTGTTGTAGATGAATGTACTCGCTACTGTTGAGTGCCTGGAGTTCTCCACCATTAGTGATGTCACAGGTGCATTGGAGCTCCACCACGATCTTCTTCTCCATCTTGTCCACGCTTACAGCAACTACCTGAGGAAGGTGACAATGGGTATGAATGCATGGCTAGCACCTCTGTGAGGTGCACTGTGGGTGCGCCCTTTCGTGGCCTAGCTAAGTCGGCTCATCAATACCCATTGCACACTAATCGTCAAGAAGCCATAGTCACCGGGCACCTCCGTGGACAGCGCCGGCGCCGCTGAGCTGCGCTTCACCACCAGGCATCCTCCTCCAACTTGATCGTGAACCTGACGAACTTGTAGAACCCTATGAACCTGACGACGTAGGCGGCCATGGGAGACAGCTCTAGGACCTTAGCTTATAGTTCAGGGCCCCCAAGTTGTTCACATCTTCGAACCCTAGCAAGAAGTTCCTGTGTGTCATCTGGGTAGTTCACGTAGCGGAGCATGCCGTCAATGTAGAGATCAACCTCGATGATTGGATCCAACGGCGGTGGTGACACACGAGGTACATCAGCGACCATATCTTGCTCTAGAATAATAGACGGTGTGTGCGGCTCGCCGGCGGCAGGATCCGACTCCAACGATGGCAGCCAAATTGTTGCAGTCTACGATGGCAACGTGCTCACACAGGTAGCAGTCTTGGCGACTCATGGGTCGGCCATGCGGTCATCGACAGCAGGGGGTGGCAGGCGAGATGATTGGGCAACCGCGATGGTGAGCGCGATGGTCGGCAAGGTTGGTGGCGGGCATGTGGGTGCCACACGGCACGGGCAGTTAGGGTGAGGAGAGGATTTAGGGAGGAGCAATCCAACTTGTGTGCGCGAGGGGTCGGGGGGAGGGCGCTAAAATTGTAGGCACATATATCGGCGCCGATTTTTTTTGTGAGAGGGGGTGGGAGGAAGATGAATCATCACTATCACCCTCTCTTTTAAATAGTAGAGAAAATTGGAATCAACTGAAATTTGCTCAAGCCCACCGAATCCTGTACCTGGAAGCCAAAATAGATAGCAGAGTACCTAATGACGAGTTACAAGGAATATATTTGTACAAAAAATTGAAATGGTCAGTCTTAAGGTCATGTTAAAAGTTTCCCAGCAGCACGAATCATTGACACAAGAATTTTCTTTATTGGAAATAATGTAATACCTACAGGAGTACATAGCCTCGAGCCTAATTCAAACCTTTCAAAAATAACACAATAATCTTTTAGAAAAATAACGGGATCGTTCTTTTGGGCCGTGGCTTATGGCTGAAAATTTTGAATTCTAACTATTCGCACGTGTGAGAGAGAGTACGGAGAGAGATACGTGCGATTTCGGCCGGTAGAGGTGAAGTCAGTATTACTGTTGTCACGACGTCATCTTGGCGTCCAGGCGCCACGGAGGAGACGCTGGGGAGGAGCGCCTCGCCTTGGTCAGCTAGGCAAGCGCCTAGGTTGCTAAAGCGTCGACGAGTAGGTGTGCAAATGGAGCGGATAGTTCTCGACCGACCGGCCGTCCGTTTTAATTCGGATACAATTTGGAGCAAAATTTTGGATATCCAAAGGTTTTGTCGGATACGGAAACGGATTCGGATATTTTTTGTCGAATACGGAAACGGATTCAGAACAAGCATTATCCGACGGATACGAAACTATCCGGATATTTTTTCGGATAGTTACTGGATACGAAAACGGAGTCGGATACCTGGCCTCTCTGCTGGCTAGGTGGGATCTGCGACTCTTCTTGAAATGTAGCATCATTTATTTATATAAGATTGCTTGTTTCGGTGGCTGTTGCAACGTCGGTACACTCGTATTAGATCTCAGTTTGCTTAATTTGTCTCTGTCACCATGTGAAGTTTGCTTTTGCGCATTATCCGATTAAATATTCATGACCGAAACTAACCGTATTCAGAGCGGCATGTATTCGCTCCGTATTTGTGACCGAGAATATCCGCATTCGTATTCGTATCTGGCACTATCCGTGTCCGACTCTGATTCCGACAAAAAATATGGAAAAGGATACAGGATGAGCAATATCCGTTTGTATCTACTCCGTTTGCACCCCTATCGATGAGGTATCTGCGGCGTTGGTCTGAGCGGCCGCCTTGTCGAGTCCGAAGAGAATAAGGGCCGAAGCCGAAGGGTTATCTGGGCCGCTCAATTGGGAAAGACCCAAAGCCAGAGCCGAAGTGCGACTGTCGAACGCCCCAAACCCTAGTCGCCAGCTAGCCGTCGCCACCCCTCCGCCTCACCGCGCCAGCTCCTAGCTGCTAGGTACGCCCTCTCCTCTCCGACCTCCACTCCCTCGGCTCCTCCCTCCATCCCGTGCTTCGGCCGCACTGCATCCCCTCTTCCCGCGCTCTAGCCACGCCGCCTCCCTCTCTCCCGCGCTCTGGCAGCGCCCACCGCCACTTCCTCCCTCCTTTCTGCACTCCCACCATGCCGCCTCTCTTCTGCCATGCCACCTTCCTCCCTCCCATGCTCCCACCGCCACTCCCTCCCTTCTTCCCGTACTCTCGCCACGCCGCCTCCCTCTCGTGCTCCTGTAGGCCACAGCGCCGCCTCCCTCCCTCTACTTCTCCTCTGTTTCCCCCTCTGCTGCTGAGATCTTTGGATTGCTATGGTGGCGATGCTACCTAAGTCTTGTGCTACTGCTAGTCTGCTACTATGCAGCCTTCATTCACTGCTGCTGCTACTGTGCTGCTTGTACTATTATAGTCTTGTACTGATGTGTGTGCTAGACTGCTAGTGTTACTACTTGCTACTGATGTGCAACAATTTGATACAACTTCGGATTATGATTGTTGATTCCTTGATGGAGAGTTGTAGTTGTTTTGTAACTTTGTTTGCCTTCGAGGTTTTGACTTTGTCTTTAACTCTGTGATGCACTATGCAATAGTAGTACTATGTGATGGGTCTATCCTAGCAATCTTATGCTAGTTTTTGCTCTCAGTTTCATCATGTCAACTCAAAAGCTTATTCCATTTCATCATTTCAAGTTTACAAATATGAAATTACAATAGTCAATGCTGAATTGCTCAATATTCGGTAACCATTTTACAACTTTATATTTTAATGTTTGCTATCTTTCTCAATGGCAGGAACATATGGCTTCAGCCTTCAATGGCTTTGACCTTATTCTTCTGAAACCACTCTTTATTGTTTTTCTCTACAACTTCATCTTAGATGTGGGGTGCTTGGCTACCTGCAAAAAGAGCAAAAGAATGACAGGCTCATCAAGGTATTAAGTATGCAATTGTTATTGACCTCTCTCTAATTTGCTGTTCTAGTTAAGTAGTCAGGTACTCATCAATTGAACTATCTTAGCTCGCCTAATATCACCTAGAGGACGACTAGGCATCCTGGTGCCCTTAGGCGCTGTGGTCGCCAAGGTCACCGTGATAACCATGGTCGGTATAGTGTATACTACAATCAATTTGTAGACCCCGACTTAAAAAGATACTCCGTTTAAAAGTTAGTTATTGTAGCATAAGCCATAAACTATAGTTCTGTTTATGTTGGCTTCTAAAAGCCGTTTTTCTATAGTAAATGGCTTTTCTATAGTACATAGCTTTCAAACGAGGTGCCTTTTCAAGACGGGGTCTGTTAGTCGATTATAGTATACACTGTAGTAACTTTATTTACATCGGTCAAAATCGCATGCGAGTTTCTCTCTCTGTATGGCTCTCTACAAGGTGTTACTATTTATAAGCTAAAACTAAAAGGTATCAGCAAAAACCAATATGAATAAGCCCTATAAGCCAAAAAGAATGGCCCAATATAATACCTAATAGAATCCTCTGAAACGATGAAAAGCAATATAATCCCTAATAGAATCCTCTGAATCGACCGTGTTCCACACGGGCTCTACCTGGTTGCTCGCGAGAGGTGGTGCTAGGGCTGTTCACTTAAAAACCGAATTGAACAAACGTATTGTACCGATCAACTTGGTTTGACCGGTATTCGGTATGGTTTGAGGAAATCAATTTTTTCGGTATTCGGTTTTTCGGTAAAAAACTAGCGGAAAACCAACACAACCGAAGCAAACCGATTTGCCAATTCCTCTGGCGGCGCGGTCGCTCCGTAGCTGTTGGGCCTATGTCGCACCAACAGCCCAAGACACCCAAGGGCCCAACAACTGCCCAAGTCCAGAAGTCCCCAACCGAGTGACTCATAGATGGTAGACGCTGCAGCCGCAGACCGGCTAGAGCAAGAGCCAAGACCAAGACCGCAACCCTAACCCTAGCAAAAGCAATCCCCTCCCCATTCCAT
Source organism: Dendrocalamus sinicus (assembly GCA_036346575.1). NCBI lineage: Eukaryota > Viridiplantae > Streptophyta > Magnoliopsida > Poales > Poaceae > Dendrocalamus > Dendrocalamus sinicus. The sequence goes on along the minus strand of CM070653.1, from coordinate 2,655,681 downwards.
TCTCCCCATAGGGTGACCAACAACTGCTCTTGCTCCTGCTCGCCTGCTCCAGCCTCCCATCTCCATGCGAGATGCGACAATGCTAGCTCCTTTCTCCTGAGTCCTGACATAGCAACTAACAAGCCAGCAACCACCAACCACAAGTTCGCAACCGGTAATCCCTTTTGGCGACCGGTGGCCATCCTCCAAGCGGCTCCCTCTCTGGCCTCCACCGCTCCATGCCTCCACATCCGCGAGACTGCCACCGTGGCTCTGCACCTCTGCGTTTGCGGTTCTTCTAGTCTCGCACCGCCGCACGGCACGGGCTACAGCTACCGCACGCCGCCACGGCCGCAGCGTGTCCAAGCTCCAACCTCCAAAGTCCAGATGGCACCGGCCTACCTCAGATCCTCTGCATCTGCGTGCCTCCGTCGGAGTCAATAGGATTGTGTGATGTAAGTCTTGAACACTATTTGACCTTGTTAGATGGACTGACATTTGTAGAGGAAATTTTGTTTCTAGTTGCATTCAGCTTATGAGTCTATTTTCAATGGCATTCATGGAATTTCTATTGACGAAGTAGTTGTAATGTTGCATCTGTTGCATTATTGTGCTTATGATTACTAGTGTTTATCTTGTGCTAACACATCTTAAATAGGGCTGTGGTTGGTTTTTGTACAACTTATTCAAGTTCTTGTCACAACCTAGGTTTGTTAGAATGACTATGTTAACATGGAGTAGAGGGAGCAAGGTTGAAACTTTAAAAGTAATTTCAAATTAAACTACTACACAGTGCAGAGTAGCAGGGCATTGAGTTGGAGCATCAAAGCTTTTGTCATTTAGCCATGAGTGGTAATCCGTTGGTTTGATTAACAAAAGGATCACCTCTTCATAAATACGTCCTCATAGATGCAGCCAGACTAGTGTAGTCCAATGGGATCATACATTCATACTTACGTTGTCAGTTATCAATCTTTCGTTGTTAATATTCAATTGCTAATTGCTACTTTGTTTGTTTTTTACTTCTTTTGGCAATTGCAGATGTCTGACTCTGATGATATAAAGGTGCTTCTTGTTCCTATTGCTAGTTCATTTAACGCGAGCAGTGATGAAGCTGTTGGACCTAATCAAGTCCTGGACATTAGCAAGAAATAAATGAGTTCTAGATCGGAGGTATGGAGCCACTTCACATGACTTGAAGATGACTGGAACAAGGCTAAGTGTAAATATTGCTCTCGGGTGCTCAAATGTGATTTACAAAAGAATGGTACCTCCTCACTGGTGTCTCATGCAAAATATTGTAAGAAGAATCCTAATAGGAGTAAGAATCAAACTCAACTAAGCTACCAACGTAGTGCAGATGGAAGTAGTTGTGTAGTTCCTTGGCAATACAATGCTGCAGAAGTTAGGGTAGTATTTACTTGCATGATAATTATAGATGGACTGCCCTTTATGTTTCCTAAAAAAGAAGGTTTTAAGGACTTCATTTCCAAAGCTTATCCTCGGTTCAAAGCTCCATCTAGGATAGCAATGTATAGAGATGTTCTGCGCCTTTATGAAGATGAGAAAGCAAAGCTAAATAAATATTTTAAGGATTCTCATCAAACAGTTAGTCTCACAACCGACACATGGATAACTTTAACTCTTTTAAATTACATGGTTCTCACTGCACACTACATTGATAGCAATTGGCAACTTAACAAAAAAATCCTTAGCTTCTATTTGGTAGATAGTCACAATGGGGAAGATATCGGAAAAGCACTAGATAAATGCTTCTTGAGTGGGAGTATTGAGAATGTGTGCACTATCAAGGTAGATAATGCTAGTTCAAACGATGGTGCTATAGGCTACATGAGTTCTTTGTCAAATCGTGGTGGTACTTTTGCAAAAGGTAGGCATCTTCACATGAGATGTGTAGCTCATATTATGAATCTTGTGGTGCAAGATGGGTTGAAGACAATGGTTCCTTCTATTTCCCGTATTCGTAGTGCTATCAAATATGTAAGAAGTTCCCCTGCACGAATGAATAATTTCAAGAAATGTTTGCAACTCAGCAAGGTAGAAGAAAAAGGCTTGGTGTCTCTTGACATGTGCACTCGATGTAACTCAACATATCTTATGTTGGAGAGTGCCGTGGGTTTTGAGAAGGCATTTGAAAGGTTTGAACTTTAGGACCCCACCTACAAGACAAAATTGGGTGCGAATGGGATTCCAAAAACTTTAGGACCCCTCCTACAAGACAAAATTGGGTGCGAATGAGATTCCAAAACATGATGATTGGGTGTTTTCGAATGAATTCAAGCTATTTCTAAAGTATTTCTATGTTCTTACAGAAAAAGTTTCTGACACTAATTATGTTACTTCCAACATTTTCTTTGAAGATATTGCTGATTATTTATTGTTCAGTATGAGTCAACATGAGGAGGATGATGGTGATGATATCTTCAAACACATGGCTGATGACATGAAGAAAAAATACGATAAATATTGGGGGGATCCTAAGAAGATGAATGATTTAACTTTTATTGCTGCCTATGCTTGATCCTAGGTGCAAGTTTTTTTCCTTTTTTTTGTGTATTTCATCAAGATATGGTCAATCTTGTTATTTGATCACTGACTAATCTTACTAGTATTTAATGTTTATGCAAGGACCAAACAATCTGATTATTTGAACGATATTATCATCTCGACATATGGCCAGATTAAAGGTGAAAAGATATGGCTCAAGGCACATAAGACATTCTTAGATCTTTTTAAAGCATACAAGAATTTGTATTCTCAAGTTGGAAGCCAAGGTGATGGACAAGCTTCATCACAATCACAAATTAGTGGTAGTGGTACGGAGCAATCAAAATCTGATTCTACAAATATAATGAGATCTTTATATAACAAGATAATGAAAGTTTCTAGTGGTGGTAAATTTGAATTAGACAAGTACCTTACTGAAGATACCGAAGATGATGTTAAAGGTTTTGACATTCTCTCTTGGTGGAAATGTAGCTCACCTCGTTTTCCTATTCTTTCTCGCGTGGCTAGTGATATATTAGCAATCCTCATATCAACTGTTGCTTATGAATAAGCTTTTAGTACTAGTGGTCATGTTCTCGATGATTTTAGAACCTTCTTGTCTCTATTAACACTCCAATGCTTGAAAATGCACAAGATTGGTTGCGTGGTTCAAGGTGTATAAATGTTGAATCCGATCTAGCGGATCCATCTAAATTTGAAGGTATTAAAGTCTAGGCATCATATTTCTATTTATGAGTGTTACAAATGCTCAACTTATTATCTTTTTTTTCCGTGTCATGTAGGTGTCAAAGAGATGATAGGCCAAGATGTGGAAGATATTCCAACATCAAGTGTCTTCTCCTTGGATCCCGTCAGATCCGATTTTAATATTTAGCTTTTGCCAAGATGTGGATGAACTATAAAATTGAACTATGTAACTCTTGATGTGTGTCTTGCTAATTTTAGCCTTACTGTTTGCATGTCTAGCTACTATTAGTCATCCCACTATCGATACCGAACCGTATTAGAAATTGTACCATATTTTACCAAATTAATACTATTATAGTTATCATACATACCGTATTTATCGAACTGTGTATACAAAAAAACTGAACTAAGGGCCTGTTTGGGAGAGCTCCACCAGCTCCAGATCCACGAAAAACAGCTCCACTCCACGAAATTTTACCCAAACGCTCCAGCTCCGTGAAATCTAGATCCACTAAAATCCTGGATCTGAGGGCCAGATCCATGGATTTTATGGAGCTCCTCAAGGGGTGCTCCACCGTGGAGTTGGGTAGTAATTACCCACCAATGCTACTGGTTACACACCCCATCCCACCAAAAGTGGTCATTCCCACCAAAACCTCAATTTCGTGTATCTGGAGCTGTTGTACAAGCCAAACACTCCATGGTGGGATCCCAGATCCACGGTGGAGCTGCTGCTCCAGATCCACGTTTTCAGTGGTGGAGCTCTCTCAAACAGGCCATAACACCCCTGTTGGTCCTCAGGACGATCGACTGTGCACCCACTTATCAGGGCCGCCCACCGCGCGATCGGACGGCCCACGCCGCTTTCCCATCGATGGCAGGCAGGGCAAGCGTGGCTGGCGGGATACCGATACGACATCCTCCCCTCCGCCGCTGCTCCGCCCTCCCTGATACGGCGGTCGGACTCCTCCCCTCCTCATCGCCTCGTGCGAAACCAAACCAATCCAAACCCACCCCACGCGGCGACAGAAGCCAGCCTCCTCTGGTCTAGGGTTTGCGGACTCCGGCGGGTAGAGGCGGTGGCATCCGCCATGGCGGGGCAGGAGCGGAGGACGATCGATCTGGAGGAGGGGTGGGCGTTCATGCAGAAGGGCATCACCAAGCTCAAGAACATCCTTGAGGGCAAGCCCGAGCCGCAGTTCAGCTCCGAGGACTACATGATGCTCTACACGTGCGCCCCCTCCCCCCGTAGGGTTTGCTCCGATTCTATTCGATCTGGCCCTGATCTAGGGTTTCTCTGTGTTCGCAGGACGATATACAACATGTGCACGCAGAAGGCCCCGCACGACTACTCGCAGCAGCTCTACGACAAGTACCGCGAGTCCTTCGAGGAGTACATCACCTCCATGGTGAGCTGATCGATTGCTTCCTCCCGCTCATGCGAATGCGTGTGTGCGCGCCTCATAGATGCTTTTGCTTGTGCCGGTGCTATTGAGTATTGGGCTTAGATTCTCTAGTCCGAGCGATCATGGCGAATTGGATGGGTGTTTTGGTTTTGGTGGACGGGTGCCCATGGATTAGCATCTGGACGTTGCTAGGTTGGGAGGAGAATGGGGTTGGTGTATCTGGGGATTTTCTTTCTGTTGGGGGCTACCGTGTTACTGGACAAGTGCGAATGGTGGCATTCTATTAGATTTCCACTAGTATTGTTTTTCCTGGAGTAGGTATGGCTATGCAGAGCAGCCCATACTTTGCATTGATTCATGAGTAAACACGCGTTTGTTTGACAGTTTATTCCTTAGGTGAGTTACATTATTCTTCCATTTATTTCTACTACATTTTTTTGACCAAAGCTATCCTAGAAGCAGGAAAACTGGAACCCCCAAAAGGAATCCATTACAGGGTCATGCTAATGAGGCGATTGCCCGGCTGTTTCTGAGGAGATTACTTTAAATGTCCTGCAGTAGTGCTGTAAGCCTGTAACCATACCATGCTTTCTACAGGAGCATGGCTCTTCTGGGTTGGGCTAACAAGGTTAGATAGTGTGGATTGCACAATTGGGAAGAATCTCAGTTAGCAAAGTAGGCCTTATTTTGTCGACTCAAGAACTCTTGCAGATATACGGTTGCTCCCACATTTTAAAATTGTTCTGAATGATTCCTTTTGATTGTTTTTGAGGTAACCAGAATTTTGCTATGTGTGTATCCCAAAATTTTTGAAAACTATGTTATACCCCTTCTTGCTATATGTTCTAATTGAAGTTGGACTTTATTGCAATTTGATAATACTCGAGGGAATTAGATGCATATTCCATACCCTCTTTCAGGTTTTGTAGACAGCCCATCATATTTTACTTACAAATAAGCTATATACGATGTTAATAGGCCACATCAATATTCTCGTACTAAGTATAGATGTACTAAAAACCGTACGTGCTTTTTGAGTGGTAGAGTATACGAGCTATCATGCGGGTTATGTAGTGTATTAATAAAAATCTATGGAATTTATTTGTCAATGTTAATATTAATTATCGTTATGACGCCATAAAATTAAATTGTTTTCACAACCAATTAATTATGAAAACCAAACTAATTATATAGGAACTTTAAAGTATCATGCGAATACAATATTCACAATGCATGCTTTGCCCATCGCTAATATTTTATTACTCCCGCCGTTCTTTCTAAGTAACATTTTTTTTTAATTTTTCACAATATACAAGAATTGACTTTGACTATTATTATTTGTAATTTTATCTTATTATATACTAATAAAATTATAATATTATGAAAGTATTTTTAGCGACAAATCTAGATAGTTTAAAACATATCAGCATCAAATTTTAGAGCATGGATCATAGGACGTCAGTTAAACAATTTGTGTGGGTGGCACAATGAGTCGACGACTGCAAGGGCGTGCGCTAGGAGGTGTCTAGCGGTCACGGTGAGGGCGTGCATCCAAGGAAGCACGGCACGGTGGTTGGGGCGTATCCAAGAAGGTGTGGCATGTGCAGCATGCACACCCAATGAAATTTTTCTAGCTACGCCGCTGTCTAGCTATTCTAGTCTATTCTCAACGTTTACTTGTTGAGTAACTTGATCCACTGGGGTGACTATTTTGGGCTCATTGTATGTACATGGCTGCTCATTTATGGTAGTTAGTTGTGACCCTGTAGAGAATGCCTACTTGCAAAGTTGCATGGTCTTTTTAATGGGTGAAATTTACATAAGTTGTCCATCTACTATTTTCATGTACAAAGCTAAATAGTACTCCCTCCAGTCACTAATAAGTGACATTTTGGACATGTTTACGCACACCAAGGCTAAATACTTATGACAGGAATGCCCCTGCTGAGTTCTTCTATCCCAAATTAAAGTTTGATAATTAATGAGAATTGATTACTTAAGAATAACGCTCATTGGCCTCAAAGGGCTACCAGCTCACCATGACATGCGTTGTTAGCTTTGGGAATACAATAACCCTTCACAAGGAGTTGAGGTCATTATTATCATGATTAAACAGGGAGTAAGTGGTGGTGATTAATAGGGGTAATCTGACCATATTTGCATAAAGCATGCACAACGACACTCTTTGTTGAACCAAAGAAACAAGGCTAGAACGGCTCTCTTTAACGACTGGAGGGAGTATTGTTTTGAAGGATTGAGTGCTCGAGGGAGTATTGTTTTGAAGAATAGAGTGCTCAAGGGAGTATTGTTTTGAAGAATAGAGTGCTCAAGGTCGTTTTGAAGAATTGAGTGCTCAAGGTCATTATCGTTTATTGTAGAGGAATTTAATTGAGCGCTCAAGGTCATTATCATTTATTGTAGAGGAATTTTCTCCACCGTATTTAATCAGTTGTCTGATGATGCATCTTTGATTTACGGAAGTAACCTATAATCGTACATTGTTTCCAAGTTCATTGATCTTATCCTCTAATTGGATATCCTCTCGCTATCTCTTCCTCTAATTGGATATCCTCTGGCCATCTCTTTAGCAGTATGTGATGGGATGGATGGAGACTATAAATCAAGGCTGATAATTATGCTCTGATTTTGTGACAGGATTCATGTGCATTGACATTTCAGTTCAATTATATTGTATAATTGTATTGAATGCTCTATGTCTGTGTTATCCTCCATTGTATTCGTATGTTCACTTTTTTGAGGACTTCGTGTCACCTAATTTTAATTTATTGCAGGTGTTACCTTCATTAAGAGAGAAGCACGATGAGTTTATGTTGAGGGAGCTAGTACAAAGGTGGTCAAACCATAAAGTCATGGTTCGGTGGCTCTCGCGCTTTTTCTATTATCTTGATCGGTACTTCATCTCACGGAGGTCACTTACACCACTTAAAGAAGTTGGGCTTACTTGCTTCCGAGAGTTGGTAAAACAACGTTTACTTGATTTCCAGCTTTTGTTCCATGCATGCCTTTTAGTCTTCTATGACCTGATCAGTTCAACTCATGGTAACAGATATATCAAGAGATCAAAGGACGGGTAAAAGATGCAGTGATAGTTCTGGTGAGTCTTCACATCTTGATGTGAGTTTAAAATTTAAATGAAATGATTTGTTTGCGTATAACAGATGTTGGCAATACCTTTCTTCAACAGATAGACCAAGAGCGTGAGGGCGAACAGATTGATAGGGCCCTGCTGAAGAATGTCCTGGATATATTTGTTGAAATTGGGTTAGGTCAAATGGATTGTTATGAGAACGACTTTGAAGATTTCTTGCTTAAGGATACTACAGATTACTACTCTGTCAAGGCTCAAAGCTGGATTCTTGAGGACTCCTGTCCAGATTACATGATAAAGGTACCTTCGAGAAGGCCTTTGTGACTGCTTGTACCTGTATTTATGCATGACAGTATTTTCTTTAATGGATGGTGCCTTTCTCATTAGGCTGAGGAGTGCTTGAAGAGAGAGAAGGAGCGAGTTGGTCACTATTTGCATATTAGTAGTGAACAGAAGTTATTGGAGGTTTGTTGAAAGTTCGCTATTCCAATTTCATAGTATATCCTGATGATTAGTATATTTTTTACTGTATGCATTTCAGATATGCATTCATAGTTTTCTATCCGGAATGTTGTAATGATCTTTCTTAAATGATATCTAACAAGATATTTCCCCGTATGGTCTGCGATATCATTTTATATCATTATATTTTCTGGATTCACAGAAAGTGCAAAATGAATTGCTTGCCCAATATGCAAGCCAACTGTTGGAGAAGGAGCATTCTGGATGTTATGCATTGCTTTGTGATGACAAGGTTTGACGGAAATGAGACGTATATTTCTTAACAGTATACCTTGAATCATGAACAATATTGACCACCCATTCATCTGTGGCTACAGGTTGAGGATCTTTCTAGGATGTACAGACTCTTTTCCAAAATCAGCCGTGGTCTGGAACCTATTTCTAACATGTTTAAAACGGTATTGATTATAGTGCCTCATTCTTTCTCAACTCACTCATTTTTATTCCGTAGAACTATTTGTACATTGTGATTAAATTATACTTCTCTGCAGCATGTTACGAATGAGGGTACAGCGTTGGTCAAGCAAGTGGAAGATTCTGCTAGTAATAAGAAGGTGCAGTATTTACTTCAGCAGTTGCATTGTTTGTGTCCCTTTCATTTGTGTTTACCTGTGATTGCAATTTTTGTAACCCAGCTTAAATTTGCACTATAGTATCATGTAGTTTCAAACAACTCCACATTAATAGCCTTACACTGTTTACAGTTGACCATTGAAGCTAGGTTGCTAACTGTCTTTCATTTCTCTGTCTGTTTTGTGTGCATTAACATTTTGTTTAATATTTGCTCCTAGTGTGTCCAATTGATACTGCTGCATTTGCTGTTTCTGAGTGCTCTGTAATGCTCGCTGTCCTGCCATCCAATGATTCTATTTTGTGTTATTTGGTTTATTTTTCCTTGAATACATATCTAAAATAAATCATTTGTACAGCCAGAGAAGAAGGACATGGTTGGTATGCAGGAACAGGTGTGTATCTTGATTGCACTGCACTTCTATCATGTCTTTTGTTACCCTAACGTTGGTTATTTGCTTTTAGGTTTTTGTCTGGAAAATCATTAAGCTGCATGACAAGTACGTAGCATATGTCACAGATTGTTTCCAGGGACATACGCTCTTCCATAAGGTCTGCCTATGGATACATTTGCACGCTGTTTTCTTTTTATCATAAAATTGAAAAATGCTGCCTCATTCTCAATCTCTCTTTCTACAGGCACTTAAAGAAGCCTTTGAGGTCTTCTGTAACAAGGGTGTGTCTGGCAGTTCGAGTGCTGAATTGCTTGCCACCTTCTGTGACAACATTTTGAAGAAAGGTTGCAGTGAAAAGCTCAGTGATGAAGCCATTGAAGATGCCCTTGAGAAGGTACATCTTTGCCTTTTCTTTACTGCTATTATTAGATTTTGAGTTCAGGGGATGTCAAGTTTGGTGGTGAATGATTTTCAGGTGGTGAGATTGCTCGCATACATCAGTGATAAGGACCTCTTTGCCGAGTTCTACAGGTAACTGCTTGTTATCTTGCTTGGTAATTCTAAGCCTAGATAACCTCCCATATATGTGGGAATCTGTTGTCCTTTGGAACTTGGTATTTATGTTGTGTCATGTGGGGAACTAATTTGCAGGAAGAAACTTGCAAGGAGATTGCTTTTTGACAAGAGTGCTAATGATGAGCATGAAAGAAGCATCCTGACAAAGCTCAAGCAGCAGTGCGGGGGCCAGTTTACTTCAAAAATGGAGGGCATGGTTACTGATCTTACTGTTGCAAGAGACCATCAAACTAAGTTTGAAGAGTTTGTCGCCGCACATCAGGAGTTGAATCCTGGGATAGACTTGGCTGTTACTGTTTTGACAACAGGATTCTGGCCAAGTTACAAAACTTTTGATATAAACCTTCCTGCTGAGATGGTAAGTTCACTGTTTCTTGGATCTATAAGGAGCATCATTACATTCCTATCTTGGAGCATGTTAAGCTAAAATGAATCCATACTTTGAAGCTCATATTTATCTTCTTTTCCATGAAATATTTCTTGTTATGCTATTATTTGAAATGAATATTTATATTTCTCAATATTTTCTAGGTGAAATGTGTAGAGATTTTCAAGGAGTTTTACCAAACAAGAACAAAGCACAGAAAGCTTACCTGGATATATTCCTTGGGAACCTGTAATATCAATGCAAAGTTTGAGGCCAAAACTATAGAGCTCATTGTTACCACATATCAGGTAATTTAAATTGTATCACTATCATCAAATGGGTTGTACTCGGAACCTGTCTGATGCATTTTGACACGCCTTTTCTTTTGGCAGGCCGCATTGCTGCTGCTATTCAATGGATCTGATAGGCTCAGTTATTCTGAGATTGTCACACAGCTAAACCTGTCAGATGATGATGTAGTGCGTTTGCTCCATTCTCTGTCTTGCGCGAAATACAAGATTCTTAACAAAGAACCAGCTAATAGATCTATTTCGCCCAACGATGTTTTTGAGTTCAATTCAAAATTTACTGACAGGATGCGAAGAATTAAGGTAAAATCCTTCTTTTCGTGTTCTTTTGTTGGTTGGTAGACTTCCAATCAGAGCTTATTTGTGGTGATGCTAATAAGATCATTGCATATTTCACATTATGTGCAGATACCGCTACCTCCTGTTGATGAGAAGAAAAAGGTTGTTGAAGACGTTGACAAGGACAGGAGGTATGCAATTGATGCATCAATTGTGCGTATCATGAAGAGCCGCAAAGTTATGAGCCATCAACAACTAGTGATGGAGTGTGTGGAGCAGCTCAGCCGGATGTTCAAGGTACTGACAGTACATTTCCTCTGTTCTACATACTTTGCTTAGCCCTTGGCACATCTTGCATATGTAGGGGTGCACTGCACTCCGAAAGTCGTATTTGGTTTCACTTGCAATGGATATTTTATTCATTCATGCACTTAATTTATTCTGACTTCACGCATCAATCTTGTGTTCACTAAGCCTTGGCCTGATGCCTGATGTTACATTCCAAGTAATCACCTACCCTGTCGTATTGAAGTTGCTCCTCTTGTTATGATGAGGTAGCTATTACATTTGAGTTAGCTGTTCATGGTTGTGTAATCTGGGCTTTGACATTACGTTTTAACAACTATGTTTACCGTCAACTCCATTATTCCCTTGGGTTTTTGTGTACTTGACAGCCTGACTTCAAAGCCATCAAGAAGCGCATTGAGGATCTCATCACGAGGGATTACTTGGAGCGCGACAAGGACAACGCGAACATGTACAGATACCTGGCTTAATGCGTGGTTGGTGCCAAGATAAAAGAGCTAGCTTTTGCTGACTTGCACACTCCCACAGGGTGGCAGCTGCTGCAGTGTGTGATGTCTGATGATGCTCCAACAACTTTGTCGCGATGTTGCAGAGTTTTTTTGGGGATATCTTCTATGTGTGCTGTTGCTGTCTTGCGGGCTGCAGCTAGGGCTGTAAGAGAACCTTGAGGCTTGTGAGTTATGTGAGCTCAGCTTATTCTAGGTTTGATTCGAGTTTAGCTTGAGCTCCAAATGAGTTGAGCTTGAGCCGATCGCAGGCTTGTGAGCTTTTACCGAGGCGAGCTCAAATAGCTTGACACTTGACAGGGCTCTACCCTACTGCAGTCCAACCCAAAATCTCCCCCTTTTAGCCCAGACTCCCCACAGACAAGTCTCTACTCCCTCTGACCACTTCTTCCATGAGGCTGTGACCCGCACTCCTGCTCTGCTCTCCGTTGTTCACAATCAGCATTCCCGCTACCTGGGATCTGGGTCTCTTGTTCGATGGTGTCTAGCTTTGGGCCTTCTTAGAGACGGTGGCTGCTATGGTGATGGTGGAGGTAGAGATTAGCTCAATCCTCTCTTTTCCTCGTCCATCTTCCTCCGACCACCTCTCTTTCCATCACCCTGCCCGCTGCCTTTGCTCCTGCTCCTCGATGTGCTCTCGCTCCTGTTGGCCGCTGCCTCTTCTGTGTTATAAGAGTCTTAGTGAGTTGAGCTCAAGCCTCGTTGGAGCTTGAGCTCGAGTCTAGCTCAAAGTTCGACTGTCAACTTTGGTGTTCTCCAGCTTGACTCCATCGTTCCAGCTTGACTTGAGATTGGTTTATTTACAGCCCCAGCTGCAGCACGGCCTGGCTGGTCTCATTTTGTGCATGCGGCGTCAGATAGGAGAAAATCGTCTTGTTGAGATACAGTAGCAGGGCATATCATGATAGGAGAGGCACCTCGTAATAACTGCTAAACGTTTCACTATATCATACTTTTATGAAATATTTTGGTACTCGTCAGTGATTATATGATACCTTGCGATGGGTATTTCGCTCTATGAAGTAGTATCTACGGTAACTTCAATCCTGTTCCGCTTTTTTCTTTAGAGCCAATCGTCGGACTAGAGGGGGAGCATGCTTCAATTCGAAGAGGCTCATTTCCAGAGAAAGAAAAGGAAGATTACAGATTTGTTCCTCGTGCGCACGGCTACTGGAGTGGACAGCAGCCTGGCTGGTGCTGTAGGCCAGGTTGAGGACATTCCACACAAGCCAACGGGCCTGTTTGGCAACAGCTGCGGTTTATGATTTTTGGCTGAAATTTTTAAATTTTAGCTGTTTATGGTAAAAATTACGGAGAGAAATACACACTTGCGATTTTAGATGGTACAGATGTTGGACTTTTAACGTGTACATCGTTTAACTTGTAGACTCCGTCTTAAGAAAATACTCTATTTAAAAGTTAGGTACTGTAACAAAAACCAAAAGCCGTCAGCTTCGAAGGAAAAGAACAGGCCCTACGGTGTCTGCTACTTCGGCGCCCTCTAAAAAGAGGGAGAGACATGGTAGTGAAAAGTAACAATTCGCAACTGCAACTGCGCCAGACTTCACCGCAGTCAGCAGGTTGGCTCAAATCAAAATTGCTTTGGCTATCCTTGCTTTTTGGTTTAAAATTGAAATGAGTTGATCTCGAATGAACAATTACGCTCAGGCTAGGCTCAGCTGTTCGACTCCTTAGTTCCATAATAAAATTGCTTCCAAACTATAAACAAGATAGTATTAAATCAAAATATGTCAATTTCGAACCAAGCTCCATGAAACTCTTGATAGCTCCATAGCCAGCCCCAGACTGTCCCACCCATATCTCCGAATACGAGTGATTTCTTCTTCGTTTTTTTTGCGATGAGACTACCATTGCATCTGGTTAAAGTTAAGCAACCGTTCTCTTTTATTATTAGAGATCATTATATATTTCGCTTCAAAATTAAGACGTGCACATTCATCAATCACCCCATCCTGAGCCTACTACCACAAGTCTGTCCCATCTCATCTCCGCTCGTTTCGGCTTCAACTTCTGACTTCCGGCTTATTTTTCACTATTCATAAATTTCGTCTTTTTCTGAACTTTTGGTTTTTTGTTGAGCTTTTTTGCCGGTTCTTTTTTGCCGTATTTGTTTGTATTATACCTAATGGGCTAACATATATTTTTATATTTTTTTAATTTTTTTAAATTTAATTATGCTAAATAAGCCTCTGTCAGCTACAATATTTTTTTCAGCCATAAGCCAAAAAAAAAAAAAGCCCAAATGAGCACCATTGTTAACAAGCAGCAATTCTTTATTTGCCACTTCAAACTTTCACTATCCGTGTTAGTGACACAAGGATTGACATATAAAGGATTTGAAAATTTTGCAGTAGCATGTAAGAATTTACCCCTTTTAAAAAGTCAATAACTATGGTAGGCAAGTATTGAAATGCAGGCGTAATCAATCATGTGAGTCTGTCCTCCATATATACACCAGCCCAATACACAGAAGGGATTACAGCAGATCACATGAAAACAGATCGGTACCGAATCAATACAATCTCGGCAACAACCTAAATACTATTCACTATCCGGCAACAACCAAGACAAAACAAATCAATTGTGATTGCTATGGTATCTACGGTCCTGGCTTGCTATGTTCACATTCCCCCTCAATCTCAACTACTTGAGCACATATTGAGATTGACCTTTAGATGCTCAAGCATTTGTTTGGTTGCAGGTTTTGTGAAGGCAACTGCTATCTGATCACCCGAAGCAATAAAGCGGACATGTAAAGCACCCAATGCCACCTTCTCTCTAACAAAATGAAAATAAACTTTAATGTGCTTTGTTCGTGCATGAAATACAGGGTTAGCCGTTAGCTATGTAGCCCCTAAATTGTCACACCACAAAACTAGAGCTCTTGGCTGAGGAATGTTGAGTTCTTTGAGCAAGGACTGTGTTCAAGATACTTCAGCAGTGCCATTTGCTATTGCCTTGTACTTCGCCTCAGTGCTTGATCGAGATACTGTGGGTTGCTTGTGAGCACTCCAAGAAATTAGATTAGGACCAAAGAAAACAGCAAATCCCCCTGTGGAACGATGATCATCAGTACATCATGTCCAGTCAGCATTCGTGAATACACTGAGAAGTGTGGAAGAAGACCATTGCAAACACAACCCGGTAGAAATAGTACCATTGATATATCTCAGAATTCGCTTCATCGCCTCGCAGTGAACATCTGTGGGCCTTGACAAGTACTGACACACCTTGTTAACAGCGAACGAGATATCCAATCTTGTGAGGGTGAGATACTGTAATCTGCCGACCATGCTATGATAGTTGAAGTTATCAACCTCGCCAAGTGGTGTGTCGAGAGTGCTAGAAAGCTTATCTTGAACAGACATTGGGGGTGGAGGAAGCCTTACAATTCTCCATATGAGCATGATGAAGAAGATTAAGAGCGTACTTCTTCCGCCTCAGCTTCATTCCCTCTGAATTGGCGGCTGCCTCAAGACCAAGAAAATAGCTTAATGGTCCAAGGTCCTTAAGAGGGAAAGAGGAGCCAACTTGAGACAAAAGTTCCTCGGTGGCCGTCGGGGAAGAACTAGCAATCACAATGTTGTCAACATACACCAACATGTATATGGTGATGCCTTGTTGACAGAAGATGAACAATGATGTACCGACTGTGGAGGAAGTGAACCCAAGCTACTGCAGTTTAGTACTTAACTCAGAATGCCAGACCCTCGGTGACTACTTCAACCTGTAGATAGACTTTCAGAGTTTACACACATAAGATGGATATCGAGAGTCTTCAAAACCAGGTGGCTGTTGCATGTAGACATCTTCATCTAGGACACCATGCAAAAAGGCATTGTTGATGTTGACCCAACGAAGAGTTTGGCCCCTTAGAAATTACCACTGATAGCACCAGTCTGACTGTGGCTGGTTTAACAACTGGGCTAAAAGTATCCAAATAGGCAATGCCATATCGTTGAGTGAAGCCTTTTGCCACAAGCCGAACTTTGAACTTATCAATTGAATCATCTGGGTGCTGTTTAACCTTATACACCCATTTGCAGCCTGTGATATTCTGTCCAGATTGCTTGGGGACAAGATTCCATGTCTTATTTTGAAGAAGAGCAACAGATGTCTTATTTTGAAGAAGAGCAATAAACTCAATTTTCATGGTAGCATTGTGGATCAGATAATGCTGCTTTGTGAGATGTCGGTTCAGCAAAGAAAGCTCGATGATGCACTGAATACCAAACAGTTCCATCAGTGGACTGCTTAGGCTTGTGAATATTACTCTTGAGTTTGGTCTGCATAGGATGCTGACTCGCAGATGGTTCTGGTGCAGTATCAGTTACAACATCTACAACTATTCGGCTATCCTTAGTACTACTAACAATCTGATCAGAAGGTGTATCTGGATTTTGATTCTCCAGTGCAGCAGGCCCAGGAATTGATCCTTGGTTGTCACCATTGGCCTGATGACAAGCTATATTGTCATCTATGGCAGAAACCCTTGCAACATTAGAACCAGTTTGCAGAATAGACAAATTATGATCACACATAAGGTTAGTTTGTATTACGAGCTCAAACTGAGAGGAAGATGACAAGCAAGGTTGTATATCACTGGTTTGTGGAGTAGTGGAGAAAGGGAACATGGATTCATCGAAGATGACATCACACGAAACATAGATATGACTAGTAGCTCAATCAAGACACTTGTACCCTTTATGCATAGAACTATACCCCAGGAAAACACATTGTGTGGAATGAAACTCGAGCTTCCGATTGTTATATGGGTGCAAGTTCGGCCAGCAAGCACATCCAAAAGTACAAAGGAAAGCATAGTCAGGTGTGATGGTAAGAAGGTGAGCAAGAGGACTAGAATTTTGAAGAACTTGACTGGGCATTTAGTTGATTAGGTAGCAGGCTGTGAGGAAAACCTCATCCCAAAAACGAATAGGGAGAGATGCTTGAGCAAGGAGGATAAGCCCGATCTCAATGATGTGCTAGTGCTTCCTTTCCATGACTCCATTTTGTGAAGACATGTGGGGACATGACTCACGGTGAGACACACCAGTCCTCACAAAAAACTGATGAAGTCGGTGGTATTCACCACCCTAGTCAGATTGAACAACATGAATTTTGGTGTTTAACTAGTGCTCAACAAGTTTCTGGAAATTGTGGAATGCATGTTCAACATCTGACTTGCGTTTGAGCAAATAAATCCATGTGAACTGACTAAAATCATTGAGGAAGCTTACATAGTATTTAAAGCCCCTAGACGAGGGAAGTGCCGATCCCCACACATCGGCATGAACTAGCTCAAGTGGAGAAGAAAACTATACCCCAGTCCACCCAAGATGTAGGTGCCCACCTCATCATCAGAAAGTGCCTTGCCAACTGGCGCCATGGTATCAGCATGACCTTTCATTTTGTGGAAGTATTCGAACACTGACATGTCCTTCTTCATGTTCGAGAGTTGATATCAAATCTACATCACCCTTGCACAATTCTGGGAAGAAAACATACCAGTTAGTGCTGCCCATACCTCAACTGAGGTAGACAACCATGCCACTTGAGCAAGGATGTCCTTCGTCATGGATGGCAAGAGAGCGTTCAACACGATCTGTCCTACCTGAACTAATGAAGGTAAGCAGGATTAGGGACTTGGCATGTATCAGCATCATAGAAGGTGTGATAATGCTGCCACCTACGTAAACATGCATGTTTGGCCACATAGATATGGCTCCACCTGATCCTTCCAGGAAGAAAGTTCTCCCATGAGAGCTTGACGCTGATGAGATGCCCGAAGGTCGGAATGGACACGCTATCGCTCAGTGATGAAATCAGTGCATCGCTGGTGATGCTAGAGTTGACAGTCGTCAAGGAAGCCATGAATTCCTTGTGGATCATGGCTCTGATACCAAGTCAAGAACTATGGTAGGCAAGTATTATTATGCAGTGTAATCAATAATGTGAGTCTGTCCTCCATATATACACCAGCCAAATACACGGAAGGGATTACAACAGATCACATGGAAACAGAAAATAGATCAGTACCGAATCACTACAATCTCAGCAAGAATCTAAATACTATTCACCATCCGGCAACAACCGAGACAAAACAAATCAATTATGATTGCTATGCTATCTACGGTTTTGACTTGCTATCTTCACAGATTGCCTGAGTTTCAGTCTTCACTTCTCCATCATCCTGCATTAATTCTGCTTCTTTTCCCATTTATTCCACCTCAATCAGTTGGCCACTCGGTAGCCGCCGTCGGGAGGCATGGTGTATGGATCCTCGATCGCGGGCACCGCCCCGGACTCATCCATGAACCTCCTCTGCTGCCCGTCGGTGAGGCAGAGGCGCAGAGCACCGCCCTCCCACACCTCCTACGCCATTTGGGGCTGTGCCAGCCAGAAGTCCATGAGCCGCGTGTACTCGGTGAGCAGGTGCAGCATGTAGTCATAGATGGCGCCCATGCCCAGCTCCTGCATCAGCTACTACCCGTGCTTCCCCACCCGCTCGGCCTTCGTCAGGTGCATGTTGCCCTACTCCACGGTGTCCCTGATCGACTCGCACATGCCCACGGCGCCCACTGGCCAGTAGTTCGCCTTCGCCTCTAGCCCCCCGTTGAAGAAGTCTTCGTACTGCGGTTCAATGATCAGTGCCATGGACCCGCATGATAGAATGTACTTCAGGCTCACTGACCATGCGAACCCCTCTGTGTAAATCTTGTACTTGCATGCATGCACGTATAAAGACATTGCCGCGGATTGGTTAATGCATGAAACTCAATATATAGAGCTAATTATGGGCAACATGTTGCGATCATTGATGGCAATTATGTACCGGTGGGTGCACTGGCTAGAGAGCTTGGAGTTCTGGTACCCGGACATGGCTTCCTCCCAGTTCTGCATCTAGAATGTGATGTGATGTTCAATACAAAATGATCACCAGAGTTTTGGATGGAATTTACAGTGTGAAGATAATGATGATGAGTATTACTTGGCGCATGATCTCGGCTCACCACAAGTTGGTGTCTTAATTTTTTTTTCTCAAATATTCACTAATCTTTCAATTCAATAGCTACAGAGCTATGAAGATTAGGATAGAAAGCCATTACAAAAAAGTTGCGAACCGAGACACTGAAATCCCAAGAAAAATAGCAAAAATGGAATTGTTCCCACCATACTTGTGATACTACCACTTGCTACAGTAATTACGGTACTACCACTTCTACAGTAAAATTAGGGTAAATAGTAAAATTAGTACGATTTCAAAAACTAAAATCGATGAAACTTTTGATCCGTAGATCCAATGATATGAAATTTTGCAGGGATCTTCTCTGGGATATTATGAACGTATTCCAATAAACAATCATGGAAATCATTGCCAAAGTTTCGACCTTTTTGCAATTAAACGAAGAGTGCACCAAAACCGAGCAAAAACCAAAATCGCTAAATATAACTTTCTCGTGGGTGGATGAAGACCAAGATGGGTCTAGATGTATTCCCATATATCATAGCAAGTTAGAACACCGAAGAAATCACACAAAAAACCCTCGGATCATGAAATCACTCTAATATGCCAAAGTCAAGTAAAAATGAGTTTCCTCATGAACTTGCTATCAAAGTATCTAGATTGGTGGCGATAGATTCTCATAGATTATCTCTATCTCTCACACATCCTTGGCACAACAAGAACGAGGAGAGAATAGGAGAGATCAAAACCAACCGAAACAAGAGCACATCAATCGAAACACGAGAGACTCAAGGAGATGCACAAAGATTGAGGCATTGCTTATTTGAGAAGGTAAGTTTTATAGCTACTCCACCTTGGGGGGACAAAGAGTACATAAGGCACTTAACTCTCAAACTCTAACTCTATACATGAGAGCACAAGATAGATGGGTTGGAAGCTTAACCACATGTCTCCATTCTAGCCCCCTTTTATAGATGGGCTAGCCAGCCACATCCACCCCATAGTGGATACTATCCACTTAGCACAATGAGGGAAACCTGGTAACCTCCCACACAAGTTTTACTCACAATGTTCACTTATGCACGTTTTTTGAAACGTGTAAGCCCGAATCCGTTAAATTCTTTGCCTTGATCCAACTTGATCAAACCAGCTCCACCTTGACCTAAACCGTTCTCTGATGCGTCACTCATGCACTGCGGTTTTGGTCTAAGGTAATGTTTGGTATTTTGGCCAAACTACCAAAATATCCTTTGTTGACCTGGTCATCATCATCCATTGCAAGCAATCGTTATGCTTGCCACGTATAGGTGCACCACTAGTTTGCTATGCGTCACCAAATCTCTTCAGTCCTAGTTCCACCAAACCACGACTCACTTGGACCATCCAAGTAACATAGTGTAATCTCACCGTTCGAACTCACCTTCAATATTTCCCACTTTTTTCGTGCCATGTTTGAACTCACTATCTCACCCGACATCCTTGATCATTCTGGATCTCAGTTCCTCCATGAGTATAGCCTCAATTCTCGTTGATGACCATGGTTGACTCCAAATGTCCATCATATCCAAAGACAAAGAAATCGTTTTCGGACACAAAATTTTCATAACTTGACCCATTTTAGTTAAAACATGTATCATGCAACCTTAATGCAATGATCTAGGTCACCCCAACTCAATCAATAACACAAAACCCAAAATCCTATTTTTCTGCCCAAAACAGTACTATCGCTTCCATCAAGTCGGTACTACCGTACTGTGGTACTGCCACTCCCCTAGATTGGTACTATCATACCTTGCACCTCAAAACTGGACCTCTCTAGAAATAATATATCGCCAACTAGAAATCAGAATTACTATTTTGCGGTCTGACCATGCTTTCACTGCGGTACTACCGCACTATGGTATGACCGCTGACACAATGGCGGTATGACTGCTTTCCCTGAAAATTCAGAAACAGATCCAAACCAAATGCGATCTTTGCAAAATCACTTAACCACTCTATGAAACTTGCAATGGTTCGTCACAATATTATTTTGGGCCTTCTCACATGGTTCTTCAATCTCCCCCTTATGAACACATTAACAATTCTTCAAAGTGCAAATAGCAAGTAGTTTCAAAGAAAGCAGAAGAATTTTGCAAAGAGAGGCTCAAAATGGTCACAAGAGGAATGCAATGACTGAAAATGACCATATGAGGCAGAAATAGAGTGAAGTGCTGAAAATGACAAGTTTTCCACAAAAAAACTTCAATTCCACCAAATAAGTCGAGAAATCTCACTCTAGGTTTATGTGAAAGAACAATTGTTCTGTTTGACCTTGGTCATAGTGAGAAAAGATCAAAACCTCCAACTTAGCAAAATTTTGCACAAAAACTCTAAATTATGCTTTAGATATGCATTTTTATTAATCTTTCAACAACTTTAACAATGGAGTCATCAAGATGCATAGAAGAAGATAGAGCATGAATGAAAGGAAGTGGCTGCATTTTATTTATTTTTAGCATTAGGAGCCAAAAAATTATCCTAAGTGACTCTACGAGGATTACACCAAGCAATATTATGTGAAAGAGATATCTAAATTATGTCAAACCATATATATCAAAACTAAAGCCAAATGGGCAATAATCTGAAATTAAATGGATATTTAACATGCCAAGTTACTGAAGATCATAGTTTAACTAAAGGTATCCAAAAATAAGTCAAGCCATGTCAATATACTAAATGGAACCAAGAAACTACAATTGAGTCAATTTAAAGTGCTATAATTTCAATATTGAAATGTTTTGTTCAAGTACTTGATACCAATTGTAATTGAGAAAATTTAGCACATTTGAGCAAATTGTAATTGTAATTGATAGCCCTCCTTACACGCACAATCCTTGGATTGGATCAGTGTTTTGTGAGATACGTCATGAGTGTGCATGGTATCAAGAACGAATAAGATAAATCTCATAGAGAACTAAAATAATGACGTTGAAGCAACCACGACGAGGGAGAAAAGATTTGATGAAGGTGACCGTAAATTCTTTAAAACACAATCTCAAAAGAACATAAGGGATTGTCGCTCACTCACAATTCTCTCGAATCATTTAGGACCCCTCAGATCTTTGCCCTGTATACGAATCTAGCGCTAAAGAATATCCTAACCTCGAATCCTCTTGTGCTCCTCTGATTTGGATGAGTAGGCTTGATTGCTTGGTTTCTTTCCATGGTCACCCTCCCATAGTTTATATAGTTACTCCTAGCCTTCCTCCAATTTATAGTAGAGGTGGGTTTTTTGGGCTATGGCTTATGGTTTTTGAATTCTATCTGTTCACAAGAGAGATTACGAAGAGGGAGATAGTCACATGCGATTTTGGCTGGTACAGTTGAAGTCAGTACAGTGTGTACTACAATCGACTAGTAGACCCTGCCTCAAAAAACACACCATTTGAAAGCTAGTTACTGCAGCGCCGTACATAAGCCATAAGTGGATTCGAGCCCACCCTAGGAATCCTAATCTAAATAGGAGTAGAAGTTAGAATCCTACTAGAATTTATCTAGGACTCTTTATAGCATATATTTCTAAATTTTAACAGACTCGATATGAGTTACCCTATGAGTTACCCTTACTTAACGATTGCTGTAGTAAAGAATCAGTGTCGAAACTGTGCTTTGATACTGTGAAAGTTTCAGCACTGTAATCAATGTTGTCATGAGCTAATCATAGGACATGATCATGTGCTTACCTAAAAGAATCTCCACTCTTCACAGCCATTGGCCATCTGTGCCATGGTCCCGGCCCTCTCGATGTCATTGAGCTTGGAGAAGTCCATCACGGGAACAACCATGATAGTTTTGAAGATGGTGACTAGGCTTTGATCTCTGAAGAAATAGTTTTTGAGTTCTCGAGGTGCTGCACTTGTATGCAGCAGTAAGCAAGCAGTGGAAGCTAAGTAACTAGTGTAGTAACTAATGCAAGTTTGCAGCTGATGCCATGAGAAAGGATGGATAAAAAATTTTGCTGTTTAATGGTGGCACATAACGAGTTGTGTAGTGAGCTAATCAGGGTTTGACACATGGCATGAAACACTATAGTAAGAATTGTAGCACATTAAAAAACCTCAAATAATTGGGATGCGGTGCTAGAGCGCGAAAAAAAGCTTTTATCTGCAGTGCTACAGGGATTTGCTATAGTGTTACAGTGTTTTTGATACAGTGCTACAGTACTTTTTGTGCTATATATTATCGTCTGATTGGCTCGTTATACAGCTTTCAAGCGTGCAGATGTTGATGGGATTTTATGGGGGCATGCACAAGGTTGGCTACTGCGTAACTTTTCTGCATGCGTCAAAAAGAAGGAAGTTTCTGGGAGGTGGCTGCTAGCCAGCTTGGCATCTGACTAGATGCTCTTGCTCAATTGTATTCGGCACACTACGAGCCTGTTTGGGAGAGCTCCACCAGCTCCAGATCCACGAAAAACAGATCCACTCCACGAAATTTACCCAAACGCTCCAGCTCCGCGAAATCTGGATCCACCAAAATCCTGGATATGAGGGCCAGATCCATGGATTTCATGGAGCTCCTCAAGAGGTGCTCCACCGTGGAGTTGGGTGGTAATTACCCACCAATGCCACTGGTTACACACCCCATCCCACCAAAACTTCAATTTCGTGGATCTGGAGCTGCTGTACAAGCCAAACACTCCATGGTGGGATCCCAGATCCACGGTGGAGCTGCTGCTCCAGATCCACGTTTTCAGTGGTGGAGCTCTCCTAAACAGGCCCTACACCAGATCGATTATGTCAGTGCCTTTAGGATGAGTATATCGGCTTAGAGTAGGTAAATAGGACACAACAAAAATTATACATATTTTAAAATATTTTCTCAAATCGGTAGTATGACACTAAATTTTTCATTTCAATAAATATGAAAAATTAGGAAGTTCGTAGACTAATCACCGTACGAAAAATCCAAGTGAAATTAAGCAAAACAACCCATGACGTATTTCAGGCGGTCGGACTAGTTGAACAGTACCGGACAGACCATATGAAGAGTAAAATCAATATAAAAATAACACAATTTCAAAATAAAAGATCCATGAATTACCTTTTGACCCATAGATCTAAACAACTTAAAACTTAGATTTATAGGTCAAAAGGTTTATGTATTTTTTGTTTTAAAATAGTGTTGTTTTTATTATTCCTACGTTAATTTTACTGTTCATGTGATCTATCCAGTACTGTTCATCCAGTCTAATCGCCTAGAGTACGTCATCGGTTGTTTTGTTCAATTTCGTTTGAATTTTTCATGTGATGATTAGTGTTTGAACTTCATAACTTTTCATATTTATTGGAGTGAAGAGCTTAGTGTCATCCTTGGTTTGAGAAAAGATTTTTAAAATTTTTTATAATCTTGCTGTCACCTATTTACCTACTCTAATCGCTATACTCGGTCCTACTGGCACTGACGTAATCAATCTGGTGTGGTGTGCCGAATCACTTGGACAACATTCTTTGCTCCAACTTCTTCAATCACAGCAATCAACTTCTCGGCA
Organism: Dendrocalamus sinicus; assembly: GCA_036346575.1. Taxonomy (NCBI): domain Eukaryota; kingdom Viridiplantae; phylum Streptophyta; class Magnoliopsida; order Poales; family Poaceae; genus Dendrocalamus; species Dendrocalamus sinicus. The sequence continues at coordinate 2,631,621 of CM070653.1, read as the reverse complement.
ATGTATTCTTCTTTCTTCACCTCTCCTTCGATGTTAATTCCTCTCAGGAACATTGGTCCACTCTTTGTTATAGCTAAGAAGTTGATAAGTGGCCACCTCTGAGCATCCATCCACCCATCAGACGTAATAGTCACTCCTTTCAAGGGCCATGTGGTCTTGATAGGCTCCAATAGCTTCTCAACATTGCTCTTCTCTTGTTGGAGGAGAGTTGTCCTTATCATGTTGTATCTCGGAGGTACATACCCACCTATATTGTTGTTTGCAATAAAATTGTAAGAGGCTCGATAATTTGAGTTTCTTGCCAAGTTGAAGGGAATGCCTGAAAAAATAAACATAACAAAACAATGTAGCAAGAGTCAGTTGACAATTTGACAGGCATCAAATAAAATGAGAAGTGGCATTTAAGAATAATAAGATGCAAAGTACAAACCTCTAGTGTAGAACATTCTTGCAATAAGAGCATCAACCATCTGGCGCAGTTCGACATGAAAACTTTCTACAATTCCTGTCTGCTTCTTTCTTCTCTTTGATGTCATGGCTTCAAAAAGTGCTACATGAGAGCTCACTGGCATGGGAACACTCCTAGGGGCTCTCATTCTAGTGGCTGCATTAGCTGCAGCAATTTCATTGTGAAGTTGCTCAAGGATAGGAATTATCACCTTATGATAAATCTTAACACCTTGCCCTAAAATCTTCAACAAATGTGCTTTCACTCTAGAATAGCTCCCATGTATAATGTGACCACAATATCGGCATTTTGATTTTGCATTTCCACCAGACTTAGCCACCGGTTTTCTCAATTATTTTAACATGATTCCACAAAGGAAATCTATGGTTATCATTCTCTCCGCTACCACCAATAGCAGACGAATTGACACTACTATCACCGGTACCAGTGCTCTCTATTGGAGTACTTGCACTTGCCATGTCTATCAGAAATATATTACAAAATTGTAAAATAATTCAGCACAAAATGTAAAGATCTCATGTTGAAATTTTATATGATAGTATTGTCATATACTCATGGTACAAACGACTACATGAGCATTCAAATTAAAAGTATGGACCAAACATGAGTAATCATTGATCAGTTCTGGAGTCTGGACTTCTGCCACTTGCCATTACCCGAGCTCATGAGTTGAAGTGGTGAAAATCACAATACGCCATTACCTCATTACCTAAGCAGCTGAGCTGAAGCACTGAAAGCCTGAAACTAAATGTCGGCGAGACGGCGAGTAGTGACGGCATGAGCCATTACCTGAGCTGGAGGTCGGTGAGCCAAGCGGCGACTACGAGGGCGATGCCGGTGGGAGAGGTAGAGGATCTCCAAGCGCTGTTGGCGGGAGAGGCAGCGGAACTCTAGGAGACGCCGACAGGAAAGGCAGCCGATCTCCAGGCGCTGGCAGCAGGAGAGGCGCAGCAGATCTCTAGGCACTGACAGCGCTGCGAATCTCCATGCGCTGGCAACTGTGAGGGCATGGCGGATCTCCACGAGCTAGCGACGGTGAGGGCGCAGCGGATCTCCACGCGTTGGTGACGACGAGGGAAAGGCAGATCTCCATGCGCTGGCGACAGTGAGGGCGCGGTGGATCTCCACGAGCTGGTGACAGCGAGGGTGTGGGGATCTCCATGAGCTAGCGATGGCGACGGTACGGTAGATCTCCACGCACTGGCGACGAGAAGGGCATGGCGGATCTCCACGCGCTGGCGAGGGCGCGGTGGATCTCCACGCGCTGGCAACGGCGAGGGCGCGATGGATCTCCACGTGCTAGCGACGGCAAGGGCGCGGCGGATCTCCACTCGTTGCTGGCAGGAGAGGCAGCGGTAGTGAGGTGCGGGCAACAGTGGTGGCAGCGGTAGTGAGGTGCGAGCAACAGTGGTGGCAGCGGTGGTGGCTGCTCTGCTCTGGGGCTGGGGTTCGGGACTATGTGACTGGATGTAGGTCACACGATCAGGCTTTGGGCTGCCTCTCTATTGGGCCTTTGGGCTGTCTTCTCTATTGGACTAGGATTTAATTGGGACAATGTATCACAACCGTATCAGTGCGTATCGGTGCCATATCGGAGTATTTTTTCTTTTTTTGGTTGAAATTCGCCGATACTCTGTTGATACCGTATCGGATACGGGTACAATAGTTCAACGGAGTATTGGTGCTTCCTAGTTGCATACAAGGTTAGCACCTCAAGAACTCAAAACTATTTCTTCAGAGATCAAAGCCTAGTAATCATCTTCAAAACTTCAACCATGGTTGTTCTGGTGATCGACTTCTCCAAGCTCGATGGTGCCAAGAGGGCTGGGACCATGGCGCAGATGGCCAATGGTTGTGAAGAGTGGGGATTTTTCCAGGTAAGCACAAGATCATGTCCCATAATTAGCTCATGACATCATTGATCACAATGGTGAAGCTTTCATCATATCAAATCACAATTTCGACGCTGATTCTTTACTACAACCATTGTTGAGTAAGGGTGACTCATATCTAGTCTATTAGAATTTAGAAATGTGTGCTATAAAGAGGTCTACATAAATTCCAGTAGAATTATGACTTCTACTCCTATTTGGATTAGGATTCCTACTTTAAATTGGAGAAAGTCTAGGAGGAACTATATAAACTATGGAAAGGTGACCATGGAGAGGAACCAAGTAATCAAGTCTACTCATCCAAATCAGAAGGCACACGAGAGGATTAGAGGCTAGAATATTATTTAGTGCCAGATTCTTATATAAGGCAAATATTCGAGGGTTCTAAATGATTTGAGAGAGTTGTGAGTGAGTGACAATCCCTTGTGCTCTTTTGATATTGTGTTTGAGGAATTTGCAGTCGCCTTCGTTAAATCTTTTTTCTCTCGTCATGGTTACTTCAACGTCATTATTTTAGTTCTCTCTATGAGATTTATTTTCTTCGTTATTGATAGTATGCACACTCATGCCGTATCTCACAAAACATTGATCCAATCCAAGGGTTGCTGCGCATAAGGAGGGCAATCTGAGCAACAATGATAGTTGGTGAACCATGGCATCCAGTTGGAGCTTCTTGGGTCATGTTCTTTTTGGTTTTTCAACTGGCTTTTGATTTTGGTTTTTTCAGCAATCACTATTCATTAGACTAATAAGCCACTGTTAAAGCCATAAGCCACAGCTCAAAAGAACACCCCCTTGATCATGTCAAGAAGGTGTGCTCAGGGAGCTACAGCCTCTGAGAGGAGGGGTTCAGGTTGTCGGAGTAGGTGCAGATGCTAGAGAGGCTCGTCGAGCGGAGTGGTGTTGTGAGGCGATAGTGCCGATGGATGACATGGACTGGGAGGGCATCTTCTACCTCCATGACGACAACCAGTGGCCGTCCAACTTGCCGGAGTTCAAGAAGCCTATGCGGGAGTACCGCGCCGAGCTCAAGAAGCTCGCTGAGAGGGTCATGGAGGTTGTGGATGAGAACTTCGGCCTGGAGAAGGGCCGCATGAAGTCATAATTCACCGCCGACGGCCACCACGCGCCCTTCTTTGGCACCAAGGTTAGCCACTACCCACTGTGCCCTCGCCCAGAGCTCATCATTGGCCTTCGTGCACACACCAACACCGACGACGTCATCCTGCTGCTCCACGATGACAGGGTAGGTGGCCTACAGGTGCTCAAGGATGGCGAGTGGACTGACATGCTACCGCTCACCGACGCCATTGTCGTCAACACAGACAAACTAGTGGAGGTGCTCAACAACGGCTGCTACCGCAGTGTGTGGCACCACGTCCTGCCTCTATGCTTCGACAACAATTGCTCCATCACATCCTTCTACAACCTGGCGTTCGAGACGTCCATCTCACAGTCGGTGGCCAATGGTGGTGCTTAGCCAATGTACGTGTTCGGCGACTACATGGACGTGTACACCAAACACAAGTTTGAGGCTAAGGAGTAAAGGTTTGAGGCTATCAAGGTGGCAAAGATAGCTTAAAATTAAGGTGATTAAAATTATTTATTTATTAGTTGGATATACTATCCTTAAAACATATATTAAATATGGGTCATCCCATAAAAAATGTTTAATGTTTAGTGTAAATCTGAAAACAAGAATCTTATAGTTACAAAAGGGTTTTAGTAATAGGAACAGCTAGCCCCCAAAACTAGAGGGGGTCGGTTCTGGTTTCTCACTGAATACCGGTCAAAAACCAATGGGGTTTTGGCTTTGAGAATTTTTTAAATGTTTTTTTTCAAATTTGAAGTTTGACATAAATACCGGCGGTTCTAGTTTTTAATAATCACCAGGTTTTAAAACTCTAATTATATATACACCACAGTTGATATGGGCTTATTTAAAGATTGATAGGAATATATACTACATAGAGTAGGACAGCCAAACAGAGATAACAAAGGAAGAAGACGTTTGTGGCTTACATACACACAAGGAATTTCTCATACACCACCAATCTTTTCTAAAGTTAATCCTGTGATTATGTAACAAAGAACAAGCTTGTTATTCTCACTAACACACCACAACACTAAATATTAAACTTTTTTTATGGGATGACCCATATTTAACGTATGTTTTAAGGATAGTATATCCAACTAATAAATAAATAATTTTAATCACCTTAATTTTAAGCTATCTTTGCCGCCTTGGCAGCCTCAAACCTTTGCTCCTTAGCCTCAAACTTGTGTTTGGTGTACACGTCCATGTAGTCGCCGAACACGTTCTCCGGCTAAGTGCCACCATTGGCCACCAACGATGAGATGGACGCCTCAAACGCTGGGTTGTAAAAGGATGCGATGGAGCAGCAGTTGCCGTTGCGCAACGGCAGGACGTGGTTCCACGTGCTACTATAGCAGCCGTTGCTGAGCACCTCTACCTGGTCGCTGGTGTTGACGACAATGGCGTTGGCGAGTGGTTGCACATCGGTCCACTCGCCATCCTTGAGCACCTGCAGGCTGCCTACCTTGTCGTTGTGGAGCAGCAAGATGATGCCACCAATGTTGGTGTGCATGCAGAGACCGGTGATGAGCTCTAGGCGCGGGCATGGTGGGTAGTGGCTGACCCTGGTGCTGAAGAACGGCGCGTGATGTCCATTGGCGGTGAATTTTGACTTTATGTGGCCCTTCTCTAGGCCGAGATTCTTGTCCATGAGCTCCATGACCCTGTCAGCGAGCTTCTTGAGGTTGGTGCGGTACTCTCGCATGGTCTCCTTGAACTCCGGCGGGTTGGATTGCCACTGGTTGTCATCGTGGAGGTAGAAGATGCCCTCCCAGTCCATGTCATCCATCGGCGCTATCGCCTCGCAGCACCGCTCCACTCGACAAGCCTCTCTAGCATCCACATCTGCTCCGACGACCTAAACCCCTCCTCCCGAAGGCGGTAGCTCTCTGAGCACACCTTCTTGACATGATCAAGGGGCCATTATTTTGAGCTATGGCTTATAATTTTTAACCATGCCTTATTAGTCTAATGAATAGTGATTGCTGAAAAAAACCAAAATCAAAAGTCGGTTGAAAAACCGAAAAGAACATGACCCAAGAAGCTCCAATTGGATGCCATGCTTCACCAACTATCATTGTTACAGTGATAGCCCTCCTTATACGCAACAACCCTTGGATTGAATCACTATTTTGTGAGATACGGCATGAGTGTGTGGTATCAAGAACGAAGAAGATAAATATCATAAAGAGAGCCAAAATAATAACGTTGAAGCAACCACGATAAAAGAGAAAAGATTTGACGAAGACGATTGTAAATTCCTTAAACACAATATCAAAAGAGCACAAGGAATTGTCACTCACTCACAACTCTCTCGAAGCATTTAGGATCCTTAGATCTTTGCTCTATATAAGAATCTAGCGCTAAAAAATATCCTAACATCTAATCTTCTTGTGTGCCCTCTGATTTGGATGAGTAGACTTGGTTACTTGGTTTCTCTCTATGGTCACCTTCCCATAATTTATATAGTTTCTCATAGCCTTTCTCTAATTTAGAGTAGAAATTCTAATCCAAATAAGAGTAGAAGTCATAATCTTATGATAATTTATGTAGAACTCTTTATAGCACATATTTCTAAATTCTAATAGACTAGATATGAGTCATCCTTACTCAACAATGATTGTAGTAAAAAAATCAGCGTCGAAACTGTGCTTTGATACGATGAATGTTTCAGCACTATGATTAATATTGTCATGAGCTAATTATGGGACATGATTATGTGCTTACCTAGAAAAATCCCCACTGTTTGCAGCCATTGGCTACCTGCGCCATGGTCCCGGCTCTCGGCGGCGTTGAGCTTGGAGAAGTTGATCACCAGAACAACCATGGTTGAAGCTTTGAAGATGATTACTAGGCTTTGATCTCTGAAGAAATAGTTTTGAGTTCTAGAGGCGCTGCGCTTGTATGCAGCAGTAAGCAAGCAGCGGAAGCAAAGCAACTAGTGTAAAGTAACTACTGTACTAACTGATGCAAGTTTGCAGCCGATGGCTTGAGAAAGGATGCAGGGGATGATGGGCTTTTATAGGAGAAAGGATGCACAACAGCACATGGTTGGCTGCTGCGCAACTTTCTGCATGCGTCAAAAGAAAGAAGTTTCTGGGAGGTAGCTGCTAGCCAGCTTGGCATCTGACTGGATGCTGTGCTACCAGATTGATTATGTCAGTGTCAACAGGATGAGTATGGCGACTAGAGTTGATAAATAGGTGACAGCAAGATTATACAAGTTTTTAAAATCTTTTTTTAAATAGGACGAATGAGGGACGTTGCAACAAAATAGGGCAAAAGAGAGAATTCTCGATCTGCTCTTACTCGTGAGTTGTAGATGTACTAGGTGACCTTGAATGGGTTCTCACATGGCATAGCAAGCTAGATCACAGCACAAATTCAATCCAAAACACTCATAAGTGCAAAATCTAAAAATCACCTCTCTTTTGAAAAAAAAGAGCAAACTCGAGAACTTCACTTAGATCATGGCTAGATAGATGAAATTTTATCTCCACATCTTACACATCCTTGGCACCAGAAAATATCAAGAGGAGAGAAATCCAAATAGGAAAGCCAAGCAAAATTAAAAGAACAAGAGGGGATCCATGGCACAACTCGCTTGAGCAAACTTTAGATGTTTATTTCACTTGGAGAGAAACATTTTACAACCAATCCCTTAGGATAATAGAGCTTTAAGCTTAAAGTGCACATACACAAAAGGTTCCAACACAAAAAAAATCCTAACCCTGATACCTCAAGTCTCACATGACTCAACTCAATACAAGCCTTATATAGTGGAGGCTTATTACCTCTTAGTTAACCCTAACAACTAGCCACTTCTTAGTGGATTAGACCACTTACATATGGGAAAACTTAGTAACCCATACACAAATGGGTTTTACACACACACTTACACGCTTTTCAAAACGTAACTTCCCAAAGGCTCTACAAGCTCGATAAAACATTTCATCTACAAAGGCGTGACCTAAACCACTCAGGCCAGCACTGTGGTTTTGCAAACTGCCACTCCACTCAATATTGGATAATTTTCCAAATTACCACCCACCGGTCTTCACGGGGGCATGATGCCCAACGTCTCATCGCCAAGATCGTACGCCTACGCCAAGGTTGTCACTACTTAAAATGCCCGAGTCCTGTGACACACATCATCACTCGACAGTCCATGTTTTCCAATGCATTGCAGCTAAGATCGTACGCCTGCTCCGAGGAACATCACCACTTGAAACACACAAGTCCAATTGGCACACCACATGCACGCATTGTCTCTTCGCGATCATTGTCTTTCTCCCATGCTTCTTGAGTTGAGATGTTGCTCCACCTAGACTTACACAACACGCCATGGCCTTAGGACCCCTTACGTAGCCTCGATCTTGTAGTTTGTCTCAAGAATCATCAAAGCACCTGCACACCAAAGAAGAAAGTAACCGATCTAAGCACAAATAATATGGACTTGACTCTCAATTAGCAAAACATATGCATGGACCTATGCCATGACTAACCATTACATAGAAACCCATGACTAGCAATTGCATCGACACACCATGACTAACACTACATGAACACCACACCATGACTAACACTACATGAACACCACCATGAATCACAACCGAAACGACAGAAGAACCTCAACTCAGCTCAGCAGGGGCTGGTCTGACCACGGCTAGTAAGCCGGTCAGACTGCCCTAGTCCTACCAGTCAGACCGTAGGCCAAAGCTGGTCTGACCACAACCTATCAGCAGTTAGACCGTCATTCCAGGCCGGTCTGACTGGTCCAAATAAAAAACAATTATTCAACATGGCCATTATCATAGCAAGATGAAGCATAAAAGAGCAAATAATAGCAAATGCAATACCAATTGACAACAAATGATCAATTAAGACTCAAAATGCAATTTTTTACATACAAGCTCAATTTGCTCTAATGCAACCTCACATAGCTCATTCTCCCCCTTTTTAACCTATTTAAGCATTCTCTCTCTTTTTTTTAATTCAATCTCATCAATTTTACCCTATTTAGACTAAAACCAAAATTTACCTTAATCATTCTCCCCTTTTTGGCAAAATAGACATCAAGGGTCAAGGAAGCAACGAAAGCTCACAAATACTCATTCTCCTCTAAAATGATGCATGATATCACTTGTAAATAATAAGAGAGCAAGAAAGAGCATGTATGCATGAATGAAAATGCACAACCTAAAAGAGTTTTAAAAATTATCTAAAGTGAAGTGCAAATTAAAAAGATACCACTTGAAGTCATATAATATACACAAAATTATCTAGATCATGATAAGACCTATATAACCAATCTAGGCAAGGTATCATAATTTAGGGCATTCAATTTAGTTTCAAGTCAAACAAGGTTCCAAAAATATCAAGTTCATCTAAATGTATCCAAGTATGAGCTAAGTCATGTCAAGAAGGCTAAATAGAACTAAGAAGTTCAAATTAAACTATTTAAAGTGCTAGAAGTTTAATTTTAGCCAATCATACTCAAGTAATAGGTGAAAGGTATTCTTAAAAATTTGGAAATCCTTTTGGTGTTATCTTAGCAAAGCAAGTCCTACACTAGAAGCCATCCATAGCTGCATCCTAAGCTTCAACCATTAATTATATTTTTATGGTTTATCTCAGTAAAATAAATCCTATGCTAGGAGCCATCTATAACTGCCCCTAAGTTTCAATTAAATTTCATTATTTTTTATTTTTATTGATCTCAAGCCATTGTCGACCATCTCATGTATTACACTTAAAAGAGTGGTCTAGGTCATACAAAACTCCCCTTGAGTTCAAGCTAAATGATGACAAGCAATCTCATGAAGAAGAATTGTTGAGATTCTAGTTTTTGAACAAAAGAGATAATTTTTATCATGTTAGACACTAGTTCAATGAGCAAGACATGTGTAGGATTGTTGATAGCAATCAAAGAGGGGGTGAATGATTGCACCGCACAGCAGAAACTTTTTTAATTTTTTCTACCTTTTAATTGTTTAATCTGCAAAAACCAGAAATAACAAAAACAAAAAGTTTTTTTTTTCTGATTTTGCTGTAGCAATTACTGCAGCATACTGTAGCAAAGTACTGTAGCGATACTGTAGTAACACTGCAGCAAACACTGTAGCGCGCACTGTAGTAGTTACTGTAATCATTGGATAACGAGTTGTAAACGTGCACGTTTGTTGCTCAATCTTCCAATCAATTTTTAATTAAAACAAATTCATTTATGTAAGCAACCAAAATACCTAGACATAGATTAATGCATGGAGAATCTATAGTAATCAAAAAACCAAGAAAAAGGATAATAGATACGAATTACAAAAACTCACAAACTTTAATTGAAAACACAGAAATCGCGTCATCCATCCATAAGCACACATCCATCAGCACAGTGCACCATTTTTTCTTTTTCTTCTCGCGTCACGCCGCCGCACACCTTTTTTCTTTTCGTCCGCTCGTAACCGCGCTGCCCCAAAAAACGCATATTTTTTCCTTCTCCACGGCTGCCCTTCCTATCACAATTTCTGTCCCCTTTTATACAGCGTTCTACGAATCCTATTCAATCTCTACTTCAAATCCTAATCAAACTTGTCTAACTGGGCTTAACCTTTTTTTACCTCAACTAGACTTTTGGCTCACTAAGGGTGCCTTTGGTTGAGCTTTTGGGAGCTGCTTTTGCTTCCAAAAAGCCAAAAGCCAACCAAAGGGGTGGAAACCAGAAGCTGCTTTTTCAGAAGTAGCTACTTTTGGGTAGTACAGTTTTGAAAGCACCTTGGACCCTGCTTTTGGCTTTTGGCTTTCTGCTTTTTGAAATGGTGAAAATAGAGAGCTGTTTCACAGTTGTTTCAAAGAAAATAGAGATAGGAGGTAAGTTTTATACTTGTTTGAACCAAACGACTTATGACTTTTCCACACCCACAACCAACAAAGAGCTTTTCCACACCCCACACACAAAGAGCTTTTGAAGCCACAGCTCAACCAAACACACCCTAATTTTCAAGGGACCCGAAACGCTTCCTAACACGGGTTTTTCCAGAATTCCAACCTTTCTAACTCATCACGTGTCGAAGCCTCCAGGACCGCACCTCCCGTAGCTTCTCCACACATCATCCACCTTTGATCTCCATGCGCCCTAAGCATGAGCCCAACCATCTCGTGACATCATTTACTATCCGAACCTCGGATCTCTCCATCCTAGTCCCAGTCCTCCTCGTCATCGACCATGATCGCCTCCATGCTTAACCTGCACATGCAAAGACCAAAGAATATTTTTCCGGCACAAGTTCGTCTCAACTTAACCAAGATCAGTCTACACACACACCACACACCTCGCATAACATCGCTAAACAAAATCACCAATTATTCATCATAATAAATTAACCATTGTCAATTATTCATCACCAAAATATCTTAGCCTTAACCACATGGTCTAACAATCTCCCCCTTGATGAATACATTGACAACACCATAAGATTGCATGATGAATTAACTTCAAACAGATATAAGTGAAGAACTGATGCCGAAAAAGCATTTTAAGCCACAAACCAAATCTCTCCAAAAACTCCCCCTCAACACAAGACAGGCAATTTCTCATAAGGCACACCAAATCTCTCCCCCTTTGGCAATGTAATCATCAAGAAAATTCAAAGAAGGAACCAAGCCATATTTTTTAGTAGAGCTATCTAGATCATATAAAATCATATATCATATAGCAATATCAAAACCAATCTTGAGCATGATTAAGCAATTTATATTAATAACATGCATCTCAACAATGACCAAATCAATTATAAAGAGCACAATGAGATATCTCAATAAAAAGTCAAAACCTAAAAGTGAATCAAATTTTAAATCAAGACGAGTTAGCAGTCTCATATAACAACCTATTGCTCCACACTCAATTCATAGGCATGTGGTATGCTTGTAGCATACTTCTTTTAATAATGAAATGCTTGTAGCATACTTATTTTAGATGGTGGCATGCTTGAAACATACTTCTTTTCATTTGTGCACTTTTTGTTTCTTTTTTTTATACCATGGCATGCTTGAAGCATACATCTTTTCAATTTTCTCTATTGCTCATTTTTTTATAACATGCCAAATTGAGTGATCATAAAAAGATTGCAATATGAAACATGCGAGCCTCATAGCCAAGATTTAAAATAAGACTCACAATCAAGCTAATCCTTTTCGATGAACATCGTAGAGTACTATCTATAATCAATCTAGTCAAAGTATTCCGCCATGTCATATTTTAGTTCAAGTATTGCAAATTAATTATAATCAGTCATGATCAAAGCTACACAACATATAAGTAAATATGATAAAGAGAGCTCTAAAACTCATTTAATTTCAATGGCTTGGACTTATTGATTTATTTGATAAGGATAATAAACAAAGCTTTTGAAATTTCTAAACAACAAGCTCTCCGTCAAAATAATCCCATAAGATGTAATACGCCCAACTCACTTCGCAAATGAGGAAAATGAGAAGTATCAAGTGATTTTGTGTGCATATCAGCAACTTGAGAATTTAACAAGATGTAAGAAAACATCACCTTTTCCATATGGTCTCTCAAAAAGTGAAATATCTTGAAAGCCATCAAAGAGAGTGAAGAACCATCAATTGTTCCAATCAAATAATGATGTAAAAGACCAGAACCCAATCTAGCTCATGTTCTCCATCCCTATCAGCTGTTCTTACATCACAGGAAACATTGATCTCACAGTACTGGGGTTAGTGAAACAAGATCTAGGAATCCAGTACTGAGACACACGACGAATAGGAGCAACAAAGCTAGAACCAAAATCACGTGCATGTGGATGATCAAAATGCCAAAAAGAACGTGACTTATTTGAATTATATCCCAAACCAGCATGTGAAGTAGAGTTAAAATCATCATAAAAATTCTCTAACATCTTAGCTTTCACATTAGTTTAGGAACAAAAGAGATTGCACGTTTTTATCTTAAAACATTCAATCTTTCCTTCTTCTCTTTCTTCGCACGCCTAAAGCAAAATTCATGTAAGTGTCCATCTCTTCCACAGTAGGTGCAATGGAATTTAACAAAACCAGAATTCTTTTGAGATGATGAGCTAGCACCTACATTATTATTCGATGAACTTTGCACAAAACCAGCAGATTTAAACACAATTTGTTTTGGTTCAAGTTTCACTTCAATTTTTTCAGGTTTAAGTGGCTTAATAACCTTAGGAGTATTATTCTTGGTATGCTCAATAAAATTAAATCTTAGACCACGATTTTTCACACTTGTTTTTGACTTATCTAGAATCATATTCAAAATTTTCTTACCAAAAGAAAATCTCTCTATGTCTTTCAGGTACTCATTCTCTTTAGCTAGAGTGGGACAAGTTGTGCATTTAACAGGTTCATTCACAAGATTTTTAAAAGCATTAGACTGAGCCAATCTTTCTTTTTCGGCAAAATCATTAAGTTGTCTAGTCAAAGCTCCTATTTCAGTGTTAAGCTTAGGACAATTAGAGCAAGAAGATATCTCATGATAAAGCATCTGTTGACTTCTTTCCTGAGATGAGTTAAGTCTAGCTTCTAATAATTCACATTTAGAACTAGTTTTAGAATGAACATTTAAAATACTTGATTCTAAACATGAAGAAGAACTAAACTTGAGCTTTCCTATTTCATCATTAGCATATTTTAATTTTTCATCACAAGAGTCATGTGCTAATCTTAATTCATCAAATTTAGCAGTTACATCTCTAAGTTGATCCATGTTTAAAGCATTAAGTGACCTAGCATTCTCTAACTCAGAATGTAAAATTTGACAAGACTCACAAGATTCATCATCAGGAATTAAAACTCTAAGTCTTGCAATTTCAGAATTTAGAGATTCAATCAAAGTATCAAATTTTTTAATCTTTTTATCTTTCTTCTCTAGCAAAGTACCAAGTTTAGCAACAGCTTTAGCTAAATCATCATAAGAAGGTTCTACCTCATTGTAGTTGTTGCTATCAAGATCATCATTGTCGGTGGAGCTGTTGCTACTTGCCATTAGACACAACCCAATTAAATCTTTCTTGCCTTTGGGAGTATCATCCTCGTTGTCCGTATCCACATCACTCAAATTAATTTGCTCAAGAGCCGAAAGAACACGATGCACCACCTTGCGATTCATATAGCCCTTCTTTTTATTATTCTTTTTTTCTTTCTCCATCTCTTCTTCCTTCTCATTCTCTTTCCTTGCAAATCTTGCTAGAAACTTTGGACATTTGAGACGAATATGATTGAGATCACCACACTCATAGCACCTTTGAGGACCAAAATTTCCTCTCTATCTTGATCTCACATTCAGCAAAGCTCTTGTGAAGCATGTAGAGAGGAGTGCCAAATCATCTTTCGGGAGTTGCTCTAGCTGTTCATCGGTTAGCAAAGACAAAGAAGACAAAGCATAGCTAGAAGAATTATCACCATTAGACTTGCTAGATTGTGAAGCTAAAGCAATTGATTTATTACCATTATTTTTCTAGCAAAAACATCTAATTCATGAGTTTTCAATTTAGAATAAAGTATATCTAATGTAAGTGTACTCATGATAGTAGATTCTCTAATGGATGTAACATTCATCTCCCATATAGACATATCTAATGCTCCAAGTAATTGACGTGCATTTTTAGCATCAGTATAAATAACATTAACAGCACGTAGGTTACTAAGAATTTTATTAAAACGGGCAAAGAGATCATTTATTGATTCACCAGGTTTCATCTCAAAATGCATGTAATCTTTTTTGTACATATCTTGACGTACCTCTTTAATAGTAGATGGACCCTCATGATAATCACATAGTGATTTCCATACCTCATATGCGGATTTAAGATGCACAACACGATCAAAATCACTCCTTTCTAGTCCTTGAATTATCAGGTTCCTTGCCTTACTATTTGCCTCCACTTGTGCTATATTTGCTGCTGACACAACATCGTTCTCGGGCACTTGATAAGGCTTGTAGACCTTCTCCCATATTGCAAAGCCTTGAGCTTGAATATATGCCTCCATCTTCGCTTTCCAATACTGAAAATCAACACCATCGAAAACACAAGGTTTTGTGGAATACCTATCCGTCGACATTTTTCTAATCACCGGTTAAGATCAATTAGAAAAATAAACCTGGCTCTGATACCACTTGTAGGATCATCGATGGCAATCAGAGGGGGTGAATGATTGCATCGCACAGCGAAAACAAAAAAATAGATTTTTTTTTTCTGATTTTACTGTAGCAATTATTGTAGCGTACTGTAGCACTACAGCAAACACTATAACGCGCACTGTAGATAACGAGTTGTAAACGTGCACGTTTTTTGCTCAATCTTCCGATCAATGTTTAATTAAAATTAATTCATGTATGTAAGCAACAAAAATATCTAGACATAGATCAATGCATGGAGAATCTATTGGAATAAAAAAACCAAGAAAAAAGGATAGTAGATACGAATTAAAAAACTCACAAACTTTAATTGAAAACACAGAAATCGCGTCATCCATCCATAAGCACACATCCATCAGCACAGTGCACCATCTTTTTCTTTTTCTTCTCGCGTCAAGCCGCCACACGCCCTTTTTTTCTTTTCGTCCGCTCGTAACCGCGCTGCCCCAAAAAGACGCGTATTTTTCCTTCTCCACGGCTGCCCATCCTATCACAATTTCTGTCCCCTTTTATGCAGCGTTCTACAAATCCTATTCAATCTCTACTTCAAATCCTAATCAAACTCGTCTAACTGGGCCTAGCCTTTTTTACCTCAACTAGACTTTTGGCCCACTAATTTTCAAGGGACCTGAAACCCTTCCTAACACGGGTTTTTCCAGAATTCCAACCTTTCTAACTCATCACGTGTCGAAGCCTCCAGGACTGCACCTCCCGTAGCTTCTCCACACATCATCCACCTTTGATCTCTGTGCGCCCTAAGCATGAGCCCAACCATCTCGTGACATCCTTTACCGTCCGAACCTCGGATCTCTCCGTCCTAGTCCCGGTCCTCCTCGTCATCGACCATGATCGCCTCCATGCTTAACCTGCACATGCAAAGACCAAAGAATATTTTTCCGGCACAAGTTCGTCTCAACTTGACCAAGATCAGTCCACGCACACACCACACACCTCGCATAACATCGCTAAATAAAATCACCAATTATTCATCATAATAAATTAATCATTGTCAATTATTCATCACCAAAATATCCTAGACTTAACCACATGGTCTAACAACATGATTTTTGAAATAACTAGCAAAGCGCTAAATAAAGCCCAATAAAAAGATTAAATATTCAATATAACATTTTTGATATGGCATATATCATAAAAAAGATCACTAGAGAGCAAACTAGTTAAAAATCCATCATTGCAAACTTAAAAGATACCAATTGCAGAAATTGATATCACTTGTAAAATGAAGTTTAGGTTAGCAAGTTAAGCTATCATGGCAAAGATTTAATCATACATAAACAAGCATGACAAAATTAGCTAAGTAGACATAACATAGTAGTGAGCAATATCAAATCAAAATTACATCACAAATGAGTAATAGTCAAAGCTCATAACTAAAATACATAATTTACAATGCAATGCCATGTATACATGATGCAAAAGGAAGCACAAATAAAAACTCTCCACATCTACAAGAACCAGTTGCAAAAGAAAAAAAGGGCTAAAAGGAAAAAAAAAGAAAAACTCTTGCAAGAAGGAAAAATCTCTCCACCACTTGGTCTCTAGCCTAAGGAATCTTCCACACTAGCCAGCCTACTACTACAAGCTAGAGAAAGAAGAAGCATACTTAATCTAGACAGGGTGAGAGATCCTAGAGGATCTAGTAGAGAAGAGAAATGCCTAAGAAAGACACAAGACAGAAGGTGTGACTCACATCACCCTGAAGACCTAAAAACCCTGACATTCTCGAATGCTATGCAAGACTGAATATGGAAGCAGGGAATTGACAAATCTCAAGCAAGAACCTATGTCACACCATTTGGCAGTGTAATGTAGTCGAAGCTAAGCAAGTTGCATCCTAAAAAGTGGAAGCCATCATCGAATGCCTAAGAGTGAGGTAGGAGACCCAAAGAAACTAACATGATTCATATGATCTCCCCTTACCTGTAAAGCCTACATCAAAGAGACAAAAGAAGCATGCGCCTTGATACTGGGGTTAGTGATATAAGAACGAGGCATTCAGTACTGAGACAGATGACCGACAGGAAAAGTTCCAAAGTGTGGGTTAGCATGCTATGCAACAGAATGTGTCCTAGAGCTACCAAAACCCCTCTCAAATCCTCGTCATAGACTAAAATGATAGAAATCCTATTTAGGGATAGTTCTAAACCTCAACTCACTTCTAGAACCTAGACCCATGTCACTCTCTAAATCTACCAAAAGAATCAAAGAATCCATCTACAAAGCGAGGTTTAGAGGCAACTCTAGAGACACTAGCTAGATGTGACTGATCCTGAAAGCTCCTTAAAGCTCTAGCACGGTCATGACACAGTTTCTTGACACATCTAAAATAGAACTCTACGATGTGGTCATCCTCACAAAAGGTGCAATAGTATTTGACCATTTGATGGGTCATATTTGCTGAAGTATAAGCACCTACATTGATAGAAGGGGACTGAGAAAATCATGTAGACTTGAACACAATCTTGGTAGGTTCAAGATTGGCGACTTCAATCTTCCCACTCTCAACTATACTCATTACCTTAGGAGGATAACTCTTGGAATGCTCATAAAGGTTGAAACCTAAATCTCTATTGGCTTTGCTAACCTTGAATTGATCTAGAATCATGTTTAAGTTCTTTTTGGCACTAAAGAACTTCTCAAGGGTTTTCTGTAGATAATCATTCTCCTTGATAAGGGTGACACAAGACTCACATACTTAGCTCCTGATAGCTCTATTATATCTCTCATTATGCATAGCCACCTCTAGTTTCAAAGCCTCACAAGAAACACAAGACATATTCTTGATTCTATGCAACTGCTAATCAAATTTACCTCTAAATGCTTCATGCATATCATCAAAATCATTTCCAATTTCAGCATAAAATGCACAAGCTATTAGAGTAATAGAATCAATGTTTGAAGTATATATGAACCGGAGCAATAGATTCTTTATCACATTTATCTTGCAACATCTTAGTCAGAACTCCAATTTTATAATTGAGTTTAGAGCAAGTATCACAAGGTTCAGATCTAGCAAGATTAAGCTTGTTAGTTAATTTTTTTCAATTGTTGCTCTCTAAACTCACAATGAGCACAAGAATATTCTGAACTAAATTGGAGCAATTTTTTAGTTTACATGGTAAGTTTCTTTTCTAATTCGTCATAATTCAAGCATGGCAAAGTACTAGCTCTATAAATATCCCCAGCTCCTAAGCAACTAGAATATGAACTAGCCTTGATGTCAATAATTTCAGCTCTAGCATTTTTTAGTTGTCCTAGCAAAGATGACTAAGAAGATCTTAATTTATCAATTGTGGCATGCAAAATAAGACAAGTATCATAGTTATCAAGATCAGAGATAGTAGTTCTAAGCCTATCCATTTTTATGACTAGGAGCTTATTTTCAGCTTTATGCTTGTCATTTCTTTTCACTAATTGTTCCATGTGCTTAATTTGCTTTACATGATCAACCATCAATCTATCATATTTGAGCATGAGAGAGTCAAAGGAATATACCTCATCATCATCCTTGATGTAGGGATCATCCTTATCATGTGTATTGTGGGAATCAACATCGCTAGTAGCCATGAGGCACAGCTCGGTGAAACCAACAGACTACTTCTCCTTTCTTTGCTCATCCTCATCACTTGAAGTTGTAGGATCAACATCGCTTATGTCTCAACCATTGAGAGTTGTAAGCAACGACATGGTCATCTTTCTAATTGTGCCCTTGTTCTTGAAGGGTCAATGTAACATCCTAAATTTTGAGTATTCAAAAATATGGGGATTTTAAAAACTTTTCTTGAAATTGCCGGCAATCCGAATTGCTTTTTGAATATTTATTTGAAATCTTTTGAGTTTTGAGAAATATAAATTAATGTACTGAGAAGTAATGCCCAAAGTAAAAACAATATTGATGTTAAATAACGGAAAAATAAAAAAATATGAAATTCAATTTGCTTAATTAAAAGAGAAGCAATGGCCAAAAGAGTGTGTGTATATATATATATACATACATACATACATACATACATACATACATACATACATACATACATACATACATATATATATATATATATATATATATATATATATATATATATATATATATATATATATATATATATATATATATATATATATAATAACTCACATCTAAATAATAAAAATCTAAATTTAAATCGTAAATGTCATGCAAAAATTGAAATGGACAATCTTAAATGGGAAGACAGAAATTTAAATTAATAACTCAAGATGCAAAAAGAAAATGGCTAAAAGCTTCTCATTTATTCCTTTCCCATTTCCTCTCTCTTACATGTGGGCCCGGCCCCTCTCTCCTTCCCTCTCTCCTCCCCTTTCTTTTCCCCACGCTGCACGCCTGCTTCTTCTTCCTTTCCTTTTCTTCTCCCTCCTCCTTCCTCTATGGCTGAGCTTGCTCCGCGTCGACACCCTATGCGCGCGGTAGGCCTAGACTCCCTCCTCTCCCGTCTCATCATGTGCGGCAGCCACAGCGCCGAGCCCCACGCCCATCTCCAGCTCGCTCGTACCGCTCCTTCCCTTCTCCTTCTCTCTTCCCTTCTTTTCTCGCGCGCGCTCTGCCCTCTGCGCCAGCCCATCCCATCGCCGCTCGCACTCTCTCTCACTGCCTCCTCTGCCCCCTGCGCAGCACCACCCTCGTTATCCCCTGCCATGCGCCACGCCGGTCGTGTCGCCTCGAGCCCCACAACGGTCCATGCCCACCGGATTCTCTCGCCCTCCGCCCGGTCCGCCGCACCTCCCCGCCCCTTCCTCAGCCGCTATAAAAGCCCCCAAAGCGCCCCATCGGCGTCGCCATCTCCTCTTCAACCACTCCCCGAAAGGAATTGAGTTTCCGTGCACACTCGGCTCGCCGGCGACCCCGTCTTCCTCACGGCCGACCACCGAGCACACCACCGCCCAATTCCTTCACCCCGGAGTACCCTAGGAGCACGGTGGAGCTTTCCCCGTGCTTGGCCGAGCCCCTCCTGGTCCATACTTCGCCGGCGCCAAGCTCCCCCTCAGCCCCGCCGCCACCGCACGACACCGGCCACCACCGTACCCCCTCGGCCCCCGCCGACCCCACTGCCGGCATCACCTTCGCGCCGTGAACGCATTTTGCCCTCCTCCCGAGCTTCCCCGACCACCGTTCACCACCGACGACGCCTCCGGCCATGGCTGCCTCCGAGTTTCCTCTGCCTCAGCTCTACACGCTCGAGTCAAATGCATTTCTTCGCTTCCATCATCAGGTAACACCTTGAGAGCAACTGGCTAGCCGAGCGCACATTCAGTTAGGACACCCGCGTTCGATCCCCCTCCTGCGCGATATTTAGCAGTAGGTTTTCCTTTTTGCAGAGCAGCTCACAGTGAAGAAAAGTTAGGAAAACTCAGAAAATAATCTATAAATAATGCAAAATATCAGTTTGCCACAAGCACCCAACGGTTGCTACTACCCAGAAGCTTCACCTCAATAGGAAGATGACATGTTAGCTCCAGTGCCTGTGTTGACCATATTTTCATGGCATGTACGAGCCCTATACCCTATATGTTGGGATACATATAGGCTATATTAGTGTTGACTAAAATTTTCTATTGCACAAATGAGAAATCCATGTGAGTAAGAGATCATAGATCGCTACTACTAGACACGCAGTGCAACAGAAGTAGAGTTGAAGTGATCAGTTCAACGTAGCGTACGTCGGTGTAGCGTATGTTCACAATGAGAATATGTGGGACATTGAGAAGATGTGTTCGCTGTCCGGAGTCAAACCCGTGGAGTAGAGTTCGGGATGTTGAGAAGATGTGTTCGCTGTCCTAAGTAGAGTCCGTGGAGATGAGTCTAGGGCGTTGAGAAGATATGTTCATCGTCCTAACTCGAGTACGTAGAGTTGAGTCTGAAACATTAAGGAGATGTGTTCACTATTCTGTGTTGAGTATGAGTTGGACAAGTCGTAATTGAGACCGACTACCTCAACGAGTTAAGTCTTTGCATACTGCTTGATCGTGCAAAAATAGCACACCCGCAAGTGCACGGGTTGCCACTGAAATAGCAGCGAGTGTTGTGTTCTCCACAGGGACTAGACTGAGGTTACCGGTGCTCGGCTAAAGCTAGGTCAAACAAAACAGGGGAGAACTAATCCTAAAACGACTAGCAAATCAACCGAACGAACGAACTATCGAACGAAGGACGACAGGACGAACGACCGTACGAATTGACGTCGTACGACCGAACGAACAAAACGACGACTAACTAAAAGAACGACAACGATGCACGAGAACGAACGACACGAACGATACAACGACTAAACGAACGAACACGACTATCGATCGACGATCTAACTAACTACCGACCGCGAGAAAGAAAGAGGGAAGTCGAGAAGCACTAAGGGAGTTTAGAAGCACGGAGGGAGTTGAGAGAGAAAAGGGGGAAAAACAGTCGGCGACTAACTAGATGACGACGGCACACGACAAACACACGACTACGACAAATGAACGCACGACTCAACTATCGAACGGCCGCTAAAAGAAGCAAAGAGGAAGGTCGAGAAGCACAAGGGAAAGGGAACGGTCGCCAGCTAGCTAATCCGCACAGGACAACAAGACAAACACAGAAACTACTACTGACAAAGGCATCTAACACAGAAAACCACTAACAGAGCTAAACATTACAATCTCTACCAACTCATATCACAATAGCACTACTGAAAACATACTAAGCTACTAACAAAACACAATTGCACAATTATCACATAGCAGATATCACAATAACATAACAGGGCATAATTTCATCTCCACTGATTACATTCACAAAGCACATTGCATACAAAAGAGTTCACATCTCACAAACATAGATCACAAATCAACAGGCAAAAATGAGAACAGTAAATGAGATGGGGGAATGGAGTGAACCGAGGGGAGTAGAAGCAGCAGAGGAAGCAGAGCAGAGGATGGGGCCGTCGGTGGGGTAGCAGCAGTCGGCGGCAGGTGCTGCAGTGGAGTCGCCGGCGTCGGTGAAGAGGTGTGGCGGTGAAGAAGCACGGAGGAGTCACGGCGCCGGAGGAAGCTGGTGCGGTGGCGGCGCTGATGTGGAGAAGATGGCGGCGGTGGCGAGTAGGCAGCCGAGAAGGGGAGCGGCGGCCGGTGGTGAAGAGGGATGGCGGCGCTGGAGGTAAGGAAGTGGGGCGGCGCCGGTGAATGGAGAAGGGAGAGGGCGGCGCGCCGGAGGGAGAGGCAGCGGGGAGGAAGAGCGTGGAGAAGGTAGGCGCACGGGTGAAAGGGGAGTGGTGGAGAGAGAAGAACCGGGAGGAAGGGAGGAGCTGGAGGCGGAGAAGATGGAGGCGGCGCGGTAGAGAAAGGGAAGTGGAGCTAAGGCGCGCCGCCTGAACCGAGGAGAGGAGGGGTGGCGGAGTAGAGTGGTGAGGGCGCAAGGGTGGAGAAGAGATACGGCCGGAGGGAGAGGCGGCGGTGAAGAGAAGGGAGGCAGCTCGGATGGAGGAGCAAGTGGAGGCGGCCGACCGGAATGAAGAGGCTTGGTGGCGCGCCGGAAGGGGAGGAAGGCAGCTGGAGAAGAAGGAGCGGCACTGCGGGTGGAGAAAGAGGCGACCGGCGAAGTAAGGCCCGGCCCTCGCCGGCGCCGGTGGAGAAGATAGGGGAGGAAGGAGGAGAAGCAAAGTTGGGGCAATTTTTTTTTTGAGAAGGAAAACCTTGTTTTCCATTAACCAAAGGCTCTAGGCGAATCGCCAGAGACCAGGGTAGAGACAAATTCGGGGACTTGGTTCATAAACACCGCTGAACCCGAGCAGACAGCGCTCGCCCCATACGAAGCTAGGCAATCAGCCACTTTGTTACATGATCTCGGACAAGCCCGGACCACACACTGCACAAATTCCTCATTGATTAACTTTCTGATCTGGCGAAACAAACACCCGTCGGCACTCCTGTCCATTTCTGTTGAAGTCAGTCCTTTCTGCAGACTTGTTGCATCTGTCTCAAGAATTATTCGGCCCATTCCCAATTCTGCAGCTCGACGAAGGCCCATCAACGCTGCCATGGCTTCAGCCTGCAAAGGACTCGCAACTCTCTCCAACTTCCCACAACCCCCTCCAGAAACTCCCCCTCATTATTACGAGCAACAAAACCCCATCCACCTGCTTGTGTGCTAGCCCTGAAAGATGCATCCACATTGATCTTGTACATGTCATCAGGTGGGGGTTCCCATTTCAAAATACTCTTTGCTCCCTTTTGGCCCTTTGTTTTTTTCAGTTTGTCAAAGTCATTGACATAATAGCCGACTAGTGAAACAATTTCTGGACCCGAGGCTCTTCTTTCTCCAGCATTCACTTTATTTCTAGCTGACCACCAACGCCGAGCAACACCTGACCGCATCTGAGTTCCTGCTTCAAGGCTCCAGATCGCACTCACTGTTTCCTTTGCCGTTCTACAGCTAACAAGCCTGGAACGCACCTGCTCCAAATTCATCAAACGCCAGCATTCTTTTGCTCCTTTGCACTTCAGAAACAGGTGGCCACCATCCTCATCAGCTCTATTGCACATCGGGCATAAAGTTTCACGTTTAAACCTCCTCCGTGCTATGTTCCTCCCGACTGGCAGACTGTTGTGTGCAAACCGCCAAACAAACATCCTGACTTTATTTGGCGCTTCAAGCCGCCAAATCCTCTTCCAGTCAAAACTAACGTCATCTTCCTTATTCAGCCCAGATCCAGAAGCATCTCTTGCTTTTTCATGTTCCCTCGTCCTCACTGCCACCTTATAAGCTGATTTGACCGAGAAAACCCCTTTTGGATCAAACTGCCAAGCTGGCCAGTCATCACTATCAGCATCCGTTGGGAGAGCAATGATAGTTTTTGCATCTGACTCCCAGAATATATCATTCACCAACGCTTCATCCCAAGAGCCAGTGGCCGGGTTCATGAGTTCGGACACTCGTGTCAAAACAGATGCTCCTCTGGGGTCATTGCTCGCGGGTCATTCAGCGAGGATCCAAGGGTCGACCAGATCCAAGCGAGTTACCATTACCTACCTGCCAAACCACTCCCTCTTTGAGCAGTTGGGCTCCCTGCAGAATACTTCTCCAAGTATAAGATATGCCCTCTCTTGCATTGCATTGCAAAATGTTACAGTTTGGGAAGTATTTGGCCTTTAGAACTCGACTGCACAGGGATTCCGGATTTGTTAGGATTCTCCACGCCTGCCGAGCAAGCATGGCTAGGTTGAAGAGGTGTAGATCACGGAACCCCAGCCCCCCCCCTCTTTCTTTGGTAAGGTCAGCTTGTCCCAGCTCAGCCAGTGAATTTTATTTTCTTTGTCATTCTGGTTCCACCACCACCTTCCTATCACAGAGTTTAGCTCATCACAAAGACCTTTTGTCAGATCAAAGCACGACATGGCATATGTTGGGATTGCTTGGGCCACCGCCTTAATTAGGACCTCCTTACCTGCCTTTGATAAGAGCTTTTCTTGCCACCCCTGTATCCGCCCCCAAACCTTCCTTTTGATGTACCCAAAGGCTGCTTTGCGAGATTTGCCGATAGACACAGGGAGCCCAAGATACTTCTCATTTTTTGCTTCCTGTGAGATGCGGAGTTCGGTCCGGATTTGGAGTTTGTCTTCTTGGCTTGTGTTAGGACTGAACAGAACAGAAGACTTATCTCTATTTATCACCTGACCTGATGCTCTCTCATACACATCTAGGATCCTTTGTAATTCTCTAGCATCCTCCTTCTGTGCACGCATCAAAATGAGGGAATCATCAGCAAAAAACAGGTGGTTTATTCGTGGCGCCTCTCTACAGACTCTGATCCCCTCAATCTTCCCCTCCTCCTCAGCTTTCTGAAGCATGGCCGACAACGCCTCAGCACAAAGAATGAAAAGGTAGGGACTCAGAGGATCACCATGTCGTAGCCTGTAAGATCGAGGAGGCCGACTAGAGGGGGGGTGAATAGGAGGTTTTAAAATTTTCGTCTAATTCTAATTAGCAATTTTAAACTTGATGGGTTGATAGAGCAAGATAACACTAACACTAGCACAAGTAATCGACTAAGAGCAATAACGAATGGTAGAGAACAACAATTGCTACTCTAACTAGGCAAGCAATCAAATGATATAAATGAAGAGCGTTGCTTGAATGAAAATGATCACAAGAGAGCAAACCACAATTGACATGATTACTTTTTACCGGAAACCAATGCTCTTATAGGTTGTTGGCCCGAACAAATCCATATGTAAGAGCGCTAATGGCCTAGAGGTTGACATGATACTTTTGGAAGGATGAGAATTAGCGACTTGTTTTCCGGCTTGACAAGCACTACAAAGTCGATTTTTCTCAAACTTTACATCCTTCAAGCCAACCACTAAGTCATGCTTAAAAAGCTTTTTAAGTTGAATCATTCCCACATGACCTAGCCTTCTATGCCACAACCAACCCAAAGAAGTTTTTGCAATTAAACAAGTTTTCAAACAAGACTCATTTGAAGAAAAATCTACCAAATAGAGATTCCCAAATCTAAAGCCTTTGAAGACTAGTTCATTATTATTATCTTTTGAGATTACAACATTTTCTTTTGAGAATGAGCATGTTAAGCCTAGATCACATATTTGAGCAACAGATAGCAAGTTGAAATTTAATGATTCAACTAAAGATACATTAGAAATTGAAAGGTCGTTTGAGATAGCGATTTTACCCAATCCTAATACCTTTCCTTTGCTATTGTCTCCAAATGTGATTTTGTCATTGCTTCCATTCTCAAATGTGGTGAACATCTTCGGTCTCCGGTCATATGTTGAGTGCAACCGCTATCCAACACCCAATGCCTTCCACCGGTTTTGTAGTTCACCTTTTCTCCTTTAGCCATAAGGCATGTAGGAGTGGAGAATAGTGATGGAGCCTCCTTGATTGCAATGCCCACAAGCCCTTTCTTCTTGGGAGATTCGTCCTCGCTTGAGTCGGAGTCCGAATACTCCTCTTCGGAGTTCCACTCACCAATATGGGCTTCATTCTTGCCATCCTTGTGAAGCTTCTTGAAAAGCTTCTTCTTGCCGTTGTAGTTCTTCTTCTTTGATGACTTCTCCTTGTCATCCTTCTTTGTTGGACATTGAGAGGCAATGTGCCCCTTCTCATCACATTCATAGCAACGAATGTTGCTAAACTTCTTGTTGGAGGAAGAATGCCATTTCTTGGTCTTCTCATGGCTTGTACTCCGAAATGGGCGTCTTCTCATGAACTTCTTCATTCTTCTTACTAGAAGCACAAATTCTTCTTCGGAGTCCTCCTCATCATCTTCTTCGGATTCTTCACTCATTACCGCTTTAGCCTTGAAAGCGGTGATCTTCTTATTCTTGGAAGAAGATTGCTCCAAGAGCTCTTCCTTGTCTTTCTTGTAGAGCTCGTTGGTGATGAGGTTGCCCAACAATTGCGTTGGTGTCATTCTTGCCAACTCCGGTGAGTTGAGGAAGAGAGTCACCAACACTTCATATTTCTCCGGCAAGGCCCTAAGCATCTTTCGAACAATATCAAGATCGGAAAGGTTAGTTCCAAGGCCCTTAAGCTCATTTACAATGTTGTTGAGCATTGAGTACATCTCATTAATGTCTTCATGGGGCAACATTGTGAATGTCTCATATTTGATCCTAAGCCGATGCAATTTGGCCTCCTTGACCGTGGATGTCCCTTCGTGTATTTCCGAAAGGGTAGTCCAAATAGCATGAGCCGTCTCAAGATTGCTCACCCTATTGAACTCATCCGCGTTCAAGGCTCCAAATAGAGCATTCATAGCTTGGGCGTCTAAATGAGCATTACGCCCGTCTTGATCCGTTGGGTGATCCGGATCAAGAGCCATAACGTAACCCTCATTTACGACTTTCCAAATTTGAGGACTCATGGCCTTTAAATAAATAGACATTCTAATTTTCCAATAAGCATAATTTGAGCCATCAAATAGAGGTGCCTTTCCTATTGCTATACCCTCACTAGCCATCCTTTTCTCTCTAGACGGTTAAGTCTAAATTTGAGAGACCAGCTCGATACCACTTGTAAGATCGAGGAGGCCGACTAGAGGGGGGGTGAATAGGAGGTTTTAAAATTTTCGTCTAATTCTAATTAGCAATTTTAAACTTGATGGGTTGATAGAGCAAGATAACACTAACACTAGCACAAGTAATCGACTAAGAGCAATAACGAATGGTAGAGAACAACAATTGCTACTCTAACTAGGCAAGCAATCAAATGATATAAATGAAGAGCGTTGCTTGAATGAAAATGATCACAAGAGAGCAAACCACAATTGACATGATTACTTTTTACCGTGGTGATCGGAGACTTGCCGGTCTCCCCTAGTCCACGTTGAGGTAAGCCCGAACGAATCGGACCGGCTCCACGAATGAGCCTAAGCACCTCGATCACTATTGGATGCCCTTTCCTCTCGGGTAGGCGAGCTCCAAGCCTTCACAATCTTAGGGCCTTCTCACAATCTTCTTGAGAAGATCACGAAACTCCGCTAAGCCGTCTAGGTGCGGCAAGCACCAAGAGAATAGACCACTGCGGCTTGATCTCACCCAAGTGCTCAATGGATCAACTAGAATGCAATGCACTTGAATTTTGGGTCAACTACCTCAAATGAATGCACAAGTGAGTGAATGAGGTGTGAGAGGTTGCACTAGGCTCAAATGTATTCAATGGATGTTCAACAACATGTCCAAGTTCGGTGGGGTGTATTTATACCTCACCAACCTCAAATAGCCGTTACAATAAACAATCCTGAAAATTCAGGAAATCCGGTACTACCGCAGGCAAAACTGCGGTACTACCGGACTCTAACTGACCGGTCAGAACAGCTATGTCAGAGAGTCAGAAGTAACCGTTGGTCAATGAGTGCGGTACTACCGCCGTTAAAGACGCGGTACTTCAGGACATCCGGAAGTTCCGCTCCAAGACCCGGTACTTCCGATCTCAACGAGTCTAAGTCTTATTCTCGGCGCTCTCTGGAAATAACGTTCCGCACAGGTATCCGGAACTTCCGCACACGCGGTAGTTCCGCAGGTAAAACCGCGGTACTTCCGTTTTCAGAGAGGCTAAGTTAAATTCCGGGCGCTCTCTGGAATTAAAGTTCCGCTCGGGTGCCCGGTACTACCGGCCATCCGGTAGTTCCGCAGGTCAACCCGCGGTACTTCCGTTTTCCGAGAGGCTAAGTCTGAGTCCAGGCGCTCTCTGGAAAAAACGTTCCGCCTGGGCACCCGGTACTACCGGACCTGCGGTAGTTCCGCCCAATACTCACCGGAACTACCGGATTTTCTGACCATGCACAGATTTGGTTTAATTTTAATTTCTAAGTGCATGCATGATCCTAAATTGATCCAAAGGGCACATTTGAACATGATCAAGCAATCACCATGATCCCTCTTAATAGTACGGCGTCTATCCTATAATCCGGTCTTCCAACCTAACTCCAAGACCGGTAAAACAAAATAGATACCTAAACTATTTACCTTGTCGCCCTAGAGATCTTGAATCTTCATGGGAAATTTTGTGAGCCTCTTTCTTTGCCATTTGAACTTATCCTTTCAAACACTTAATGCACACATTAGTCCCATATTCACATAAATTCATTAATTACCAAAACTTAACATTTTTAGGGGCCTAGATGCTTTCATAGCCCCCTCTGAGGAATCACTCTGTTCGTGTACTGGTCATTTACTTTGATTCGGTAAGACACCGTGGTGACACAGAGCATGATGCGCTCTACCCATCTTTCATGGAATCCCAACTTCTGCATAACTCGTCTCAGGAAGCCCCATTCCACCCGGTCATATGCCTTGCTCATATCAAGTTTTATAGCTGCAACTCCCCTTCTTCCACTCTTGCGCTGGTGTAAATAGTGAGTGAACTCGTGAGGCCAACAAGTACATTGTCCGTGATCAGGCGGTTGGGAATGAAAGCACTTTGTGAAGGTGAGATGATCTCCGGTAGGATACCTTTTAGCCGATTTGCAAGTACTTTTGAGATGAGCTTGTACGCCACGTTGCAAAGGCTTATGGGTCTTAGATCCTTGTTTCTCGGTTTTTGGTCTTGGGTATCAACACAATCACTGTATCGTTCCAGCCTGTTGGCATTGTACCCCCATTCAGTACTCCCAGGACCTCCGTCTTCACTTTATCACCTACCAACGACCAGAACTTCTTGTAGAAAATTGTTGGGATTCATTAATTACCAAAACTTAACATTTTTAGGGGCCTAGATCCTTTCAATCTCCCCCTTTTTGGTAATTGATGACAACAAGAGCAATTTATGAGAAGAATTTAAGATTTGGATATACTCCTAGTAGGCAAGATGTATATCACAAGGTCTTTGAAATTTTGGCAATTTTAGAACATGGGGAATTTATGCATTTTAGAAATTAATAAGAAAGAGCTCCCCCTAAACATGTGCATCAAATTTTGCAGGAATTTATTAGGCATGATTACATCATAGCGTTTCAGCATATTTACCAAAAATTCAAGGATACGCAATAGACAAGTAAACAAGCATTGCATTAGGGACATGACATAGTTCATTACAATGCATCAGAAATTAAAATACTAAACATCCACAGAGTTTAAACCACACAATAAGCATTACATGGTTCATTTCACCATACTTTATTACAATGATAGATAAGACTTAAAAACTTCTCCTACAATTTCTCCCCCTTTGGCATCGAAGTACCAAAAAGAGGAGCTAGTCCTGAGCTGCACTGGGAGAAGGAGGACCACGGCGACGAGTGCGACGACCATAGCGAACTGGAGAAGGCGGATAAACTGCACTCTCCAAGGCTGATACGCGATCACCAAGGGAAGACACAGTGGAGATCAAGACATCCTGGCGCTCCTCCAGCCTAAGTATGGCAGAGTAAATCTGGGAAAGCGACACGTCGCCCTCGCCCTGGGGAGGAGGATCAGCAATGCACGATGCCGAGGCCGAGGTGAGCACGAGCACGAGCAGAGCAGAAGGAGGAGGCTCGCGCGGCTTGTATGGCTTGTGCGGGTGCGAGTGCTCCTCGGTATCCAGTCTTCCTAATGATCACAGCCATGATGAATGGAGCAAAGTTGATCCTTTTCTGCTTGTCATTCTTATTGGCGTCGATCCCCCTGATGATAAGATCCACCACATCAAACTTTTGTCCGCGCATAATGTAATCAATTACATTCCACGCATGGCCACGAATAGCATCATAATTCCCACTCTTGGGAAGAATGGTGTGGTTGATGATCCTGTTGACAAGGCTAGGAATAGGAAGTAAGCCATTTGTCGTCCCCAGTGTCCGTTCAGCAGCTTGGTCATAGTACTCTGAATATGCAGCAATAGGAAGAGCTCACTTGCTGAACACCTTCTCATATGCACTGGTTTCCGTCCCAAGTGCTAGCTCAAACTCGTGCCTGGTGCACTCAATGAACTGGGTCCCTGTCATCCAACTCAGATGCTCAAAGTTGGGAGAGATGTACAGGGTAGCATAGAACTGCCTGATCATGTTGTCCATATAGTTGCATTTGAATGCAACAAGTTGATGGATATCGGCTCGCTGAAAGAGCTGATAGGCACCGCTGAACTTGTCGATCTGCGACAAGTGATCCCAGTCCACATACTTATGTGCAGCAAATTTGCGAGCTGGACCATACATCTCCTGGTACACCTTCTCTTGAAACTTTGAATGAAATTGGGGGTTCATTGAGTTTCGAGGCGTACATCGATCTGCGACGACGAAGAATAGCATAATCCTCATTTGTCATCTTGTCGAGGTCCACTTCTTCGTCTGCAGTTACCTCAGGCATCTCCTCATCTGAGATCGCGTAATCCTCGCTCTCATGTGAGGCCTCAGATCCGCTCTCATGCGAATCCTCCGAGTCACTCGTGGTCGGAGCGGGACCCTTGCCCTTGTGTTCCGCCGTCTGAGATGCAGGAATAGAGGAGGAGGATTGACCAGCCGTGCCCCCATAGGACTTGTGCGAGACGTTCTTCATCCTCGGCATCTTCAAGGACACAATCAAGGTATGAGGAGAATAAGCAAGAGTAGGTTTTAAATTGAAAGCAATGAATTTTTGCTGTTCCAGGAAAAACGGAAGTACCGGCGGCAAAACTGCGGAACTTCCGGGAAATCCGGTAGTTCCGGCATTAAACATGCGGTACTTCCGGGACCCCGGTAGTTCCGGCCGCTCGTCCGGTAGTTCCGGTTTTTCTGGACATTTCTAGGGCATGATAAAAATTGAATATTTTTGGGGTATTTCTCGGATTGAATCCAGTGCATGCATGTATAAACATTCTAATACCCCAAACAAACTACTTTGCCCAAGAATATTTCAGCAAAAATCATCACATTTCAAATTTAACCTAAACTCCACCTAGGGTTCCAAGAACAAGATAAAAGGAGGGTTTTGATCCGATTTACCTTGTGAAGTCGGAGGAGGAGAACCCTGGGAGTGCAAGGAATCACCCAAAAACGAAGAACTCCCCTCGGATTCAAAGATCGGGAGAGGAGAGAGGTTCTTGGGAGAGAGAGGGTGGAGGAGAGGAAGAAGAGAGGAGTAGGCGGCTGCGGTCTGGGAGGAGTGAAGATGAGAGAGAAGAGAGATAAAGGAAAAAGAGTAACGGTTGGAGGAGTTGGCGGTTTTGGAAACCGCATTGAATCCTGCAGAAAGCGGTAGTACCGCGCGTAACACGCCGGTAGTACCGTGTTCGCAGAAATTCCGGAAGTTCCGCGGATTGCACTGCGGTAGTTCCGGTTTTTCTGTTAGGAGCGGAAGTACCGCACAATGGACTGCGGTAGTTCCGGATTTTCTGGAACTTTTCAGGATTTGACTTTTAGATCTGGAAATTTTGCAAATGATCCCTAGTTTTGCATCCAACTAAAGTCATTCAGCATCATTATGCATCAATTGAGCTAATGCCATATTTTGAAACTAATTTTTTTTTTTGAATTTAAACAAATTTTTGACCAAAATAGGGGAAAAACCAACAAAAATCCATATGAGCACAACAAAAGAGTAGAAATGGATGAAGTGAGATTTCAAGCTACATTTGAGTAGTCTATGACATTTAATTCATTTCTCAATTTGCAAAAGCGGCTTTCATCTAATGGTTTGGTGAAAATGTCCGCTAGTTGATTTTCGGTTCGGATGTGGCTAATCTCAATATCTCCCTTGCTCACATGATCTCTCAAGAAATGGTGGCGTATATCTATATGCTTGGTTCTTGAGTGTTGAACGGGATTATTGGATATTTTGATAGCACTATCATTATCACACAACAGAGGCATTTTATCAAAATTGATCCCATAATCCAACAATGTTTGCCTCATCCAAAGCAATTGAGCACAACAACTTCCCGCTGAAATATATTCGGCTTCGGCGGTTGAAAGTGCTACGGAATTTTGTTTCTTGGATGACCAACACACTAGAGATCTTCCTAGAAATTGGCAACTACCCGAGGTGCTTTTTCTATCCACTTTGCATCCCGCATAATCAGAATCCGAATATCCAATTAATTCAAATTTTGCACCTTTGGGATACCAAAGCCCTATGCTTGAGGAATGCTTTAAATATCTTAGAATCCTCTTTACGCCACTAAGTGGCACTCTTTGGAGAAGCTTGAAAACGTGCACACATGCATACACTAAACATAATGTCGGGCCTAGATGCGGTAAGATAAAGCAAACTACCAATCATGGATCTATAAAGCTTTAAATCTACCGACTTACCTTCTTCGTTGAGGTCTAGATGCCCGTTTGTTGCCATGGGTGTTTTGATGGGTTTGGCTTCTTCCATTCCGAATCTTTTGAGTAGATCCTTCACATACTTTGTTTGGCTTATAAACGTCCCATCTTTAAGTTGTTTGATTTGAAGTCCAAGAAAGTAACTTAGCTCACCAATCATCGACATCTCGAATTCCTAGACATCATCTCACCAAATTCTTTGCAAAAGTCTTGATTAGTAGAACCAAATATAATATCATCAACATATATTTGACATACAAAGAAATCATCTCCAATAATTTTTGTGAATAGAGTTGTATCTACTTTACCAATTTTAAAGCCTTTTGATACTAGAAAGTTACGAAGGCGCTCATACCAAGCTCTAGGAGCTTGCTTTAAACCATATAGTGCCTTTGACAATCTATACACATGACTAGAGTATTTAGCATCTTCAAATCCCGAGGGTTGTTCCACATATACTAATTCGGAAATTGTACCATTAAGAAATGCACTTTTGACATCCATTTGAAACAATTTAATGCCAAAGCATGATGCAAAAGCAAGCAAGATTCTAATTGATTCAAGTCTAGCAACGGGCGCAAAAGTCTCATCATAATCTAAGCCCTCGACTTGAGTATAACCTTGAGCTACTAACCTTGCTTTATTTCTTACCACAATTCCGTTCTCATCTTGTTTGTTCCGGAAGACCCATTTTGTGCCAATGACATTGTGCTCCTTGGGTCTCTCCACCAAAGTCCAAACATCGTTTTGAGCAAAGTTATTCATCTCTTCATGCATAGCATTTATCCAATCCGGGTCATCTAATGCTTCTTCTACACGCTTAGGTTCAAGTGAAGATACAAAAGAATAGTGTTCACAAAATGAAGCTACTCTAAAGCGAGTTTGAACACCCTTACTTACGTCACCCAATATTTGGTCAATTGGATAATCCTTGGCTATTGCATTGTGAATCTTGAACATATTTTGCGGTTGATCCTTTTTTTCATCCTCAATAACTTGAACATCGTTTATTGTGGAAGAAGAGGGTGGTTCCACTTGTCTAGATGAGCTTGGTGATGTTGGATCCTCTTTTGGCTTGATGTCTCCGATTTGCATGTTCTCCATTGCCTTGCGAAGACTTTCATCTCCTACATCATCCAAGTTCTCATGCTCTTCTTGAGAGCCGTTAGTTTCATCAAATTGAACATCACATGATTCTTCCACTAAACCCGAATTTTTATTAAAGACCCTATAGGCTTTACTATTTGAGGAATACCCTAAAAGGAAGCCTTCATCACATCGACTTTGAAATTTTGAGAGCCGAACACCTTTTCCTAGAATATAGCATTTGCAACCAAATACTCTAAAATAAGAGATGTTCGGTCTCCTTCCAACAAGAAGCTCATAGGAAGTCTTTTTCAAGAGTCGATGTAAATAGAGACGATTTATGGCATGACATGCGGTGTTAATAGCTTCCGCCCAAAACTTGTCGGAAGTATCATATTCATCAAGCATTGTCCTAGCCATTTCAATTAATGTTCGATTTTTCCTCTCTACAACTCCATTTTGCTCCGTAGTGTAGGTTGTGGAAAGTTCGTGCTTTATTCCAAGTTTATCACAAAAGTCTTCAACTTTTGTATTTTTGAACTCAGAACCATTGTCACTCCTAATTTTCTTTATTTTAAAATCAAATTCATTTTGAGCCCTTTTTGAAAAACTTTTGAAAATCCCGGAGGTTTCACTTTTGTCATTTAGGAAGAAGACCCATGTATATCTAGAGTAATCATCCACAATGACTAAACAATAGCTATTACCTCCAATGCTCTTATAGGTTGTTGGCCCGAACAAATCCATATGTAAGAGCGCTAATGGCCTAGAGGTTGACATGATACTTTTGGAAGGATGAGAATTAGCGACTTGTTTTCCGGCTTGACAAGCACTACAAAGTCGATTTTCTCAAACTTTACATCCTTCAAGCCAACCACTAAGTCATGCTTAAAAAGCTTTTTAAGTTGAATCATTCCCACATGACCTAGCCTTCTATGCCACAACCAACCCAAAGAAGTTTTTGCAATTAAACAAGTTTTCAAACAAGACTCATTTGAAGAAAAATCTACCAAATAGAGATTCCCAAATCTAAAGCCTTTGAAGACTAGTTCATTATTATTATCTTTTGAGATTACAACATTTTCTTTTGAGAATGAGCATGTTAAGCCTAGATCACATATTTGAGCAACAGATAGCAAGTTGAAATTTAATGATTCAACTAAAGATACATTAGAAATTGAAAGGTCGTTTGAGATAGCGATTTTACCCAATCCTAATACCTTTCCTTTGCTATTGTCTCCAAATGTGATTTTGTCATTGCTTCCATTCTCAAATGTGGTGAACATCTTCCGGTCTCCGGTCATATGTTGAGTGCAACCGCTATCCAACACCCAATGCCTTCCACCGGTTTTGTAGTTCACCTTTTCTCCTTTAGCCATAAGGCATGTAGGAGTGGAGAATAGTGATGGAGCCTCCTTGATTGCAATGCCCACAAGCCCTTTCTTCTTGGGAGATTCGTCCTCGCTTGAGTCGGAGTCCGAATACTCCTCTTCGGAGTTCCACTCACCAATATGGGCTTCATTCTTGCCATCCTTGTGAAGCTTCTTGAAAAGCTTCTTCTTGCCGTTGTAGTTCTTCTTCTTTGATGACTTCTCCTTGTCATCCTTCTTTGTTGGACATTGAGAGGCAATGTGCCCCTTCTCATCACATTCATAGCAACGAATGTTGCTAAACTTCTTGTTGGAGGAAGAATGCCATTTCTTGGTCTTCTCATGGCTTGTACTCGAAATGGGCGTCTTCTCATGAACTTCTTCATTCTTCTTACTAGAAGCACAAATTCTTCTTCGGAGTCCTCCTCATCATCTTCTTCGGATTCTTCACTCATTACCGCTTTAGCCTTGAAAGCGGTGATCTTCTTATTCTTGGAAGAAGATTGCTCCAAGAGCTCTTCCTTGTCTTTCTTGTAGAGCTCGTTGGTGATGAGGTTGCCCAACAATTGCGTTGGTGTCATTCTTGCCAACTCCGGTGAGTTGAGGAAGAGAGTCACCAACACTTCATATTTCTCCGGCAAGGCCCTAAGCATCTTTCGAACAATATCAAGATCGGAAAGGTTAGTTCCAAGGCCCTTAAGCTCATTTACAATGTTGTTGAGCATTGAGTACATCTCATTAATGTCTTCATGGGGCAACATTGTGAATGTCTCATATTTGATCCTAAGCGATGCAATTTGGCCTCCTTGACCGTGGATGTCCTTCGTGTATTTCCGAAAGGGTAGTCCAAATAGCATGAGCCGTCTCAAGATTGCTCACCCTATTGAACTCATCGCGTTCAAGGCTCCAAATAGAGCATTCATAGCTTGGCGTCTAAATGAGCATTACGCCGTCTTGATCCGTTGGGTGATCGGATCAAGAGCCATAACGTAACCCTCATTTACGACTTTCCAAATTTGAGGACTCATGGCCTTTAAATAAATAGACATTCTAATTTTCCAATAAGCATAATTTGAGCCATCAAATAGAGGTGCCTTTCCTATTGCTATACCCTCACTAGCCATCCTTTTCTCTCTAGACGGTTAAGTCTAAATTTGAGAGACCAGGCTCTGATACCACTTGTAAGATCGAGGAGGCCGACTAGAGGGGGGGTGAATAGGAGGTTTTAAAATTTTCGTCTAATTCTAATTAGCAATTTTAAACTTGATGGGTTGATAGAGCAAGATAACACTAACACTAGCACAAGTAATCGACTAAGAGCAATAACGAATGGTAGAGAACAACAATTGCTACTCTAACTAGGCAAGCAATCAAATGATATAAATGAAGAGCGTTGCTTGAATGAAAATGATCACAAGAGAGCAAACCACAATTGACATGATTACTTTTTACCGTGG
Organism: Dendrocalamus sinicus; assembly: GCA_036346575.1. NCBI lineage: Eukaryota > Viridiplantae > Streptophyta > Magnoliopsida > Poales > Poaceae > Dendrocalamus > Dendrocalamus sinicus. The sequence continues at coordinate 2,595,295 of CM070653.1, read as the reverse complement.
TGATCGGAGACTTGCGGTCTCCCTAGTCCACGTTGAGGTAAGCCCGAACGAATCGGACCGGCTCCACGAATGAGCCTAAGCACCTCGATCACTATTGGATGCCCTTTCCCTCTCCGGGTAGGCGAGCTCCAAGCCTTCACAATCTTCCGGGCCTTCTCACAATCTTCTTGAGAAGATCACCGAAACTCCGCCAAGCCGTCTAGGTGCCGGCAAGCACCAAGAGAATAGACCACTGCGGCTTGATCTCACCCAAGTGCTCAATGGATCAACTAGAATGCAATGCACTTGAATTTTGGGTCAACTACCTCAAATGAATGCACAAGTGAGTGAATGAGGTGTGAGAGGTTGCACTAGGCTCAAATGTATTCAATGGATGTTCAACAACATGTCCAAGTTCGGTGGGGTGTATTTATACCTCACCAACCTCAAATAACCGTTACAATAAACAATCCTGAAAATTCAGAAATCCGGTACTACCGCAGCAAATCGCGGTACTACGGACTCTAACCGACCGGTCGAACAGCTATGTCGAGAGTCGGTAACCGTTGGTCAATGAGTGCGGTACTACCGCCGTTAAAGACGCTGTACTTCAGGACATCCGAAGTTCCGCCCAAGACCCGTACTTCCGATCTCAACGAGTCTAAGTCTTATTCTCGGCGCTCTCGAAATAACGTTCGCAGGTATCCGGAACTTCGCGACACGCGGTAGTTCCGCAGTAAACCGCTGTACTTCCGTTTTGAGAGGCTAAGTTAAATTCCGGCGCTCGGAATTAAAGTTCGCTCGGTGCGGTACTACCGCCATCCGTAGTTCCGCAGTCAACCCGCGGTACTTCCGTTTCCGAGAGGCTAAGTCCGAGTCCAGCGCTCTGGAAAAAACGTTCGCTGGGCACCCGGTACTACGGACTGCGGTAGTTCCGCCCAATACTCACCGGAACTACGGATTTTCGACCATGCATGATTTGGTTTAATTTTAATTTCTAAGTGCATGCATGATCCTAAATTGATCCAAAGGGCACATTTGAACATGATCAAGCAATCACCATGATCCCTCTTAATAGTACGGCGTCTATCCTATAATCCGGTCTTCCAACCTAACTCCAAGACCGGTAAAACAAAATAGATACCTAAACTATTTACCTTGTCGCCCTAGAGATCTTGAATCTTCATGGGAAATTTTGTGAGCCTCTTTCTTTGCCATTTGAACTTATCCTTTCAAACACTTAATGCACACATTAGTCCCATATTCACATAAATTCATTAATTACCAAAACTTAACATTTTTAGGGGCCTAGATGCTTTCATAGCCCCCTCTGAGGAATCACTCTGTTCGTGTACTGGTCATTTACTTTGATTCGGTAAGACACCGTGGTGACACAGAGCATGATGCGCTCTACCCATCTTTCATGGAATCCCAACTTCTGCATAACTCGTCTCAGGAAGCCCCATTCCACCCGGTCATATGCCTTGCTCATATCAAGTTTTATAGCTGCAACTCCCCTTCTTCCACTCTTGCGCTGGTGTAAATAGTGAGTGAACTCGTAGGCCAACAGTACATTGTCCGTGATCAGGCGGTTGGGAATGAAAGCACTTTGTGAAGGTGAGATGATCTCCGGTAGGATACCTTTTAGCCGATTTGCAAGTACTTTTGAGATGAGCTTGTACGCCACGTTGCAAAGGCTTATGGGTCTTAGATCCTTCAGTTTCTCCGGTTTGCTGGTCTTGGGTATCAACACAATCACTGTATCGTTCCAGCCTGTTGGCATTGTACCCCCATTCAGTACTCCCAGGACCTCCGTCTTCACTTTATCACCTACCAACGACCAGAACTTCTTATAGAAAATTGCTGGGATTCCATCAGCACCAGGAGCTTTCAGGTCCCCCATACTTTGCAAGGCCTTCCACACCTCCGCTTCCGAGAAAGGCACAAGCAGGCCCTCATTCATGGTATGAGAGACCCGCCTTTGCACATGCTCGATCACCTCCTCCACATGATCTCCTGCAATTGACATAAAAAGATGTTGATCTTGGTTAGCGATAAACATTTTTAGGTCCTTCCCGCCACCACGCCGCCATCATCCACCAACTTCCCACATGATTTTTGCGCCTTCGTTCAAGCTTGGGCATGAAAGAACTTTGTATTGCGGTCCCCAGATCAGCCAAGAGGAGTGGGTACGTTGTTTCAATACACATGTTGTTGATCCAACAACCTCTCCAATTTGTATCGCACTGTGCTCCTTATTAACTTGGTCTGGCTGATCCTCTCCTTCGACATCGCTCAAGATCAGTCTTGGCTATTTTAATCCGCTTCTCCAGCTCTCCCGGACACTCCGGTCCCACTCCCAAAGCTCAATCAGTAAATGTTTTTGAATTTCCATCAGGCTTGCATCCCCCACCTCAAGAGCATTACGCCAAACTTCTCCTACCCTATCCACACACTCTTCTTCCTCCATCCATCTAGCTTCAAATTTTTTCATGATTTCCATTGGTTTATTCCAGCTCCTCTTCTCCCTCCCTCCCGTGTCCACGATGACAGGCCTATGGTCAGAATGTCTTGGATCACCATTCACAACTCGAACTAGGGGAAATTTGACTCTCCAAGAGCTATTCGCCACCGCCCTGTCTAGTCTTTCCTTCACAAAACTCTCCGCTCTGTGGTGAAGGTTTCTCCAAGTAAAGACATCCCCAACAAACCCAAGATCGTGTAAGTCGCAATCCACAAGAGCTTCACGGAAGCTATCCATGCACCTCTCCGATCTCGGGGGGCCGCCCTCCTTTTCACAATTGAACATGATTTCATTGAAGTCCCCACTGCACAGCCATGGGAGATTGCTTCTATTTTTCAAAAGTCTCATTAACTTCCATGTTTTGTCCTTCCCCTCACTCCTAGATTCACCATAGATGCCGGTGAACCGCCATTGAAAACCGTCCTCTTCCTTCACAGTTGCCTCTATGTGGTACCTAGACATGCTCTCCACCGTTAGGTCGACTCCTTTTCTCCAGAACAACGCCAAGCCTCCGCTTGCGCCCAAACTGTCCTTGACACACATATTCGGCATATTTAACTTCCACCGAAAAATCTCCAACCATGTGCTATTATGTTTTGTTTCTGACAGAAATAGCACATCCGGGGCCTCCTTCTTCTGGACATCCAGAAGACCGCGAATCGCGGGCCACTCCCAATCCCCGGCGGTTCAAGCTATTATCCTCATTGGGATGGCGGGATTGCTCGGGCAATCCCGCCTCCACATTGTTGTGCTGCTCCTCCTCCCTTTACTTACACTAGCCCCAAGCATAGCTTTTTCTTCCTATCCACACCCTCCTCACAAGCCTCTGTGCTGGTCTCTTCTTGTGCTCGTCTCCCATTGCAACGTCGGGCCTCCCTTCCTCGGCGATTCGGGAGCCGCTGAAAGTCGCCTTTTTAGCACACTCGATGGACCATCCAAACTCCCCCAACTACCCCCTCCCGTACCCTCCTGCAACGCCACCTTATTTGCTTCTAATGTTCTTTCATCAGCTACCACTCCCCCTTCCCCCTTTGTATCCTCAGCTCCCTCCACCTCCATACCGGACTTGTCTTCACCTTTCTCCCCCACAAATGCCCGGCTAGTTATCGGGTCCTCCCCCCCTTTAGCTTCACTGGATCAGTTCTAAGAGTGCACACCAGGACCGGCTGTTCCTCCACCCCGACAGGGATTTCCTCTACTTCATTCGTTGAAATAGTTTTGGTACTGCCACCCGAGACTGGCATTGAATCCCTTCCCGCTTTCTTCTCCACTAGCGCTTGATCTTCGAATTCCAACCTCCTTTGCATACCACCCCTCTCCACATTTGCCATGATTTTGAGTGGGCTTTCGCCATCGTCCTTCAGTTCCCCCTCATTTTCACCCGTGATTTTTCGGGAGCCATCACTACTAGCATCCATCTTAGTCCCTCGCTTTTTCCCCCAACTCGATTCCTTACGGTTCTGTTGACTCCCTCCCGAATTTCCCCCTTCCGACCATCTCCCTCTACCCTCCTTCTTTCTGGAAGGGTATACACGCAACCAGTCCCCAAATTGGTTCTCCTCCTGCCGCCAAGAACCATCATCACAGTCCTTTTCCACATGACCTAAGAGGCCACACGAATAGCAAAAATTTGGTAGGAATTCATACTTGAAGCTACACCAGCAGTCCCCCTCACCGTCCCCCTTCTCCATTGTAATCCCCCGATCCAGCGGTTTTCTGATGTCGATCAGAACCTTGATTCTAAGGAATTCCCCCACTGCAAGATCATTTTCATCTTTGTCTACATCCAAAATCTTACCCACTGCATTACCAATTCGGCGGCCCGTTTCAGCGTTCATCAACCCCAGCGGCAAATCAAACACGCGTATCCACACCGGGATATGGATGAACTCCAAATCCCTCAGCCTTTTTGAAACATCAAAATCCACCACCACCAGCAGAGTCTCCCCAAATTCCCATGGCCCTCTAGAATTGCCCTACGCTACCTCCCGATCGCAGGAAGGAGAAGACGAAGAGGTTGTTGCCCAATTCCTTGCAACCGATCCCTTTCGGGGACACCAAATCCGCCCACCGCTTGCGCCATGCCCTCTGCGTGCACTCGGCCTTGGCGCGAGCAGTCTCCCACCGCTCGTGGGACATTCCCAGCCCGCTGTCTCCGAGCTCCAGCGCCTCGCACCCCTTCTTCTCTTGCTCACTCGACCAGCCCCGAGCAGCCCGTCGAGGTCCTCCCGCCGCCACTCCTCGCCTTGCTCATCTTCCTCCCGCCTCCTAAAGCTCCAGCTCCAACCCCACGGGGAACCACCGCGCCTCGCCCTCAGAGGAGGAATGAGGCACAGCCGACTGGAGAGATAGATGGGGAAGGAAAATTGGTGAAGATTTGTGGAAGAAAAACCGGAGCGAAACCCCCGATTTGAGATCTAGGGTTCGCACTTTTCCTGAGTCGCGCGAGACCCTTGCGGGAGTCAGGCTACCAGGTACCGTTCGTTTAGTTGGGGCAATGGAGAAGAAGAACCGGGCTCAATCCCTCCACAGGCGGCGGCGCAAGGGCTTTGTTGAATTGGGGAATTTGGCATTTTGCAGTTTGGTCCTTGAAGATTCTAGGGTTTGCATCTAAGTCCTTCCCCCAATGTGATTTCTTCTGTTTTGGCCCTCTGGAAGTCCGATCTAATCGCGAAAAGATCCTACGCGTTCGTGACGACGTGTACATCTATACGGAGCAATCCTGGAATGCTAAATTTATCGTTTATGCGCCTAGATCGCGTCGGCCTGCGGAAAAAGCACAAAAAATGTAAAGTGGTCCATTTCGAGCAATTAAATATAGGAAAGCGTGTAAATAGTGATAAATGGTCCCAAAATGCGAAGAATATGAGGGTAAAATGACATGTAAAAATATGTAAATATGACGCATGTCACATACAAATGGACCTGTACCAGTTGAGTTAAGTTTCTACATGTAGCTATATGTTTAGTTCGCATGTAGAACGCTTCATTTGGAGGTGTAGCTGGTAGTTTATAATACATTGAGACTAAACTAGAATATATGGAGTCAAGATTAGGAGGGAAAATGTTGGAAATAATCTTGACTTAGAGTTTAAATAGAGTTCGAGATGCAATAGAGTTTGTTTTTGTGTGTTACTCAAGTTAAAGTCATAACCAACTTGAAGTCCGAGTATATATATTAGTCGAAGAGTATTAGCCTATATAATGAGAGGCTTGTAACCAATTTTGAGAAAAGAAAAGAGAATAGAATAGAGAAATTCAGAAAACTCGACTATGTAGTTGCGGCTAGGGCAAATTCTCATGTGTTCTCTCTATTAATTTGCAATGTGTGAGTTTGCTCCTAGGGCAAAGCCAACAGATGAGAGGGTCATGGAGGTCATGGACAAGAACCTCAACATGGAGAAGGGCCGCATCAAGTCAGAATTCACCCCCGACGGCCGCCATGGGCCCTTCTTCAGCACCAAGATCAGCCACTACCCGTCGTGCCCACACTCGGACCTCATCACCAGCCTCTGCGCGCACACCGATGCTAGTAGCATCATCCTGCTATTCTAGGACAACAGGGTCGGCAGCCTATAGGTGCTCAAGTGCGGCAAGTGGACCGACATGCAGTTGCTCGCCGACACCATCGTCGTCAACACTGGCGATCAGGTGGAGGTGCTCAGCAACGGCCACTACCGCAGCGCGTGGCACCGCGTCCTACCGCTGCGCAACGGCAGTGGCCATTATGTCGCGTCCTTCTACAACCCGGCATTCAAGGTGGCCATCTGGCCGTTGGTAGCTAACGGCGAGGGTGGCGGCGTCTACCTAGAGTACGTGTTTGATGACTACATACTTCCACTTTCAATATACCACTTAAATGAATATTTTATTTCTGTTTATTACTTTCGGTATACTTAAATACTAATTCGAAGATACTCTTATGTGACTTTTATATCATAAATTTTTATTGGAACCCTTTATTTTTGCTATATACAATTTTCTATGTATAAAAGGAGTACATACACAAATTATAATATAAAAGTGGACTTTGATGAAATTTTTCGTGAAACTCACTTCGGAATATCTTATAATCATTAATAGAGTATGCTCAAATGGATAAATAGATATAACAACACCATTAAAGGGGTATATTAGAAGTGGAAGTACTTACTCTCAGAAGTATAGAACTATTTTCCTATACACACACATAAGTGTCAAAATAATTAAGTCAATTTGGGTCACCATTGTATTGTAGTGAAAAAAATGTTTTTTATGCTGTTTAGTTAGGTAATAGTTTCGTGCAAGTTGTGTACCTATGGAATGTGGGAATAATTGTAATTGTTTGGTGTGTAACAATTAACAAAGGAATAGTTGATTTGCTAATTAGAAAAATACCTGGTTTATTTTATTTTTAATGTGTGCATTGTAAGATAAACATTCAGTGTGAACATTGGACAGCCGACAGTTTTCCATCGTTCCATGTAATTAGATCAATTTGATTGTTTTCGTCTGAAAATGCAAGATAGGAGGACATTTGGCTGTTCTGGACAAGCAAACAAAAGATCCCCCACAAATGGAAAAGGATTTCTCCATGTTGGCACTATACTAATCTACTGCCAAGATATAGATTTCCAAATTATCCAGCATAAAACCAAACAATAAAAAAAAAAAGGTAATTATACAGTGCCGTTTTTGTATGTTAGAAAAATTTTCTGGAAAGAGCCTACAATCTTCAAAATGATTAATAACTCTAGTACCTCTATTATTTCCTTACATGGGCTTTAGAAAAATGTCCTGTGAATTTTGAAACTCTATTTTAGGCCGTCCATACTGTATTCTAGGTTCAGGCCGTAGAGATAGAATCCTAATACGCCACCGAATAGTCCAAAGTGCAACGTGCGGGTAACTCCGTTTTTCTAGCTAACTGTATCTACGGATTTTTCGCTATGATTTCTTTCCATAGCCTTTGTCAGGCTTAAATGCAAAAATAAAAAGACGACGTATTTTAAATAGCTTTTAAAAACTAAAATTCAGAAACCAAAACAATTTAGAGATACCCTTATACTTAGTCAATCATTATCGCTTCTTCTTTTTTTAAAAAAAAAGCCCGTTACCACTTCTTTAAAAAAAACCGCTGACATGGCAACATCATACGACAGCAATAGGCTCTTTAACCATCGTTAATTGAGAATCTAATGTCCAGAATGATAGAATCCATACAGAGGTTATACACACGCTCAGAAAACCACAATCAAGAGGTAATTATAGACTACCACAGGACATGTGCCTCCTGTTGATCTTCTTCTCTCTTCAGCAGTCACCATTGCTACAAAGACCAGCCCTAGCACTACTGGTACTGCCACTGCCACTGGGGCCCAACAGTCAGATACAATGCATGCAGCTGTCCCTGAAGCTGCTGCTGCTGCTGCTGCTACTGCGACTGAGGTCGAGAACGGCGCCTATACTGATCGGAAGAGGTGGTAGGGGAAGTTGCCGTTCTTGTCCGTCAATGGCTCCACCAGCTTGGCGATCCCCAGCATGACCCTCAACAGCTCCTCGTCGAACTCCTTCTCTCCCCTCTTCCACACCGGCATGTCGTCGCCGGCGTGGCCCGGCTGCCCGGAGTGAGCTGGGCGCTGCTGCGGCGGTCCGGGGTGGACCATCGGATTGTCGTTGGAACGAGGCGGGTACGGCGGCTGTCGGGGGAAGCCGGCGCGGGGCGGGTACGGCGGCAGCGGCGGCTGGCCAGGGAGGGCGAGGTGCCCCTCGCTGTCACGAGGTTGATACGGCGGCTGCCCGGAGAAAGATGGCGGCCCGTCGTTGTGACGAGGTGCGTATGGCAGACCATCGTTGATGCGAGGCTGGTATGGCAGGTGCTGCTGCTGCTGCAGCGGCGGCGGCGGCGGGGGGAGCGGTTGTGTGACCGCCGCGCGGGGAGGCTGCTGCTGTTGCGTGGGCCGCATGGGCGACTGCAGGGGGGCCTGCGTGGGGCGCGCGGGCGGCTGCAGAGGCGGCGGCGCGAAGCCGACTGACTTGGCGCTTTTGCTGATCGGTGCAGCTGCGTCCGGGCCATTGCTTCCGCCGCCGCTCGCCGGCAATGCGGGTGGTTCGAGCTTGCTGTCCCCACCGTCCAGCATGAACTTCACCCGAGGGGAATCCCGGAGCGCGCTCGCCGCGGCCAACGCGCCATCGTCGGTGCTCTTCTTCAGGATTGACTTGGGCAGCCCCACGGCCGTGAGCGCCGGCACGGCCCTGGACAGCGGCAGCGGAGCGCCGTTCCCGGAGTTCCCCGGCCTGAATGGAGCGGTCTCCATGAGCCGCAGGTCGGAGCGCTGCGGGGGAGCCCCGTCAGGCCCTGGCTCGCCGCCGGCCGACGAGGACTCGACGCCGCGGAGGTAGTAGTGAGGGGCCACCTGACCGAACATGGCGTTGCTCCGAGCGTACTTGAGCGCCACCTCGGCGTCGGACTGGAACTTGTAGATGACCCGGCACATGTGGGACTTCCAGTACACGCGGATGCCGTCGACGTCGAGCGGCCCGAAGCGCGCGAACCTCGCCTTGAGGGAGGCCACCGACGGCAGCGTGCTCTTCAGAGGGAACTTCATCATCAACGCCGTCGGCGACGGCGTCTTGATTGCCGGCTTCGCCGCCGGCTCTTTCTTCTTGGCAGCCGTCATCTCAGGCTTCTCCTTCATGCCAACCCGAGGCTGCTGAGCCGCCGGCGCCGCCGCGGCGTCTCTCTGCTCCAGACCGGCCTTCTTGTCAGTGGCCAGCGTCTTAATCTTGTCGAGCTTGGTTTTCTTCTTGGCGGCCAGCTCCTCCTGCCGATCAGAGGGGCCGCGCTTCACGCCGGCCTTGGCGGGGTCGCCGGGCCTCACGGCCGGCTTCTTCTTCGCCGGCTTGGGCGGCTGGCCGTCGGCGGGGGCGGCATTGGGCTTAGTATTATCCAAGCTCTTCTTAGACTCCTCGGGTGGATCGTTCTCATAGCTCTTCTTGTAGTATTTTGAGCGGAACGCGAGGACGAAGGAGCGAGCGGTGTCAGAGATGCGGCCGGCGCCATAGAAGGCAACTAAAGGAAGGTTTTGAAGGTCGGATATTACCTGTTTCAGGTCCAGGCCGTCAAGGTCCACCTTGGGAGGCGAGAACGCCGGCTTGCCGCCGCCGCCGCCGGAGGGAGGGGCGGCAGAGGCCGCGCCGCCGTTGAGGTCGGCGAGCTTCTTCTTCTTCTTCTTGCGCTCGCCAGTGGCGGCTGCGGCGGCGTCCGCCGGATCCTCCCTCTCGCGCTTGCGGACCTTCTTAGGCTTGATCGCCTTCTTGGGCGCGGCGTCAGTGGGGACGCCGCCCTCGCTCGCCTGACCGGCGGGAGGAAGCTCGATCAGGGTAGGCGGCGCGCGCCTCAGCAGCATGAACTCCTCGTCGCCGGCGCTGCTTGGCAACGGCGGAGTCGGCGGATCAGCCGGGAAGCCAGGCGGGCTGTCGTCCAGAGCGGGGGCCGCGCCCGGCGGGTACACGTCAGGGAGCGCGCCCGGGCTGTGGGAGGCCTCCGGCATGGACGCCGGCGGCGTGGCGCGCGTGTCGTCGCGGCGCTTGAGCAAGTACTGGTCCTTCTTGCAGGCCTTGGGCTTCATGGCCGGTGCGCCAGGCACGATCTTCTCCATGAGCCTCGCCGCGGCGCCGCCAGCGCCCTTCCGCCGGCCGGAGAGCTTCTCCGGCGTCCTCTGCCTGCCCTTGAGCGGCCGAGCTGCAAGGCATCTCAGGAGCCCATGTTAGCTCACAGCACAACGCCACAGCCATGGGAGCGATGGATAGAATAGATAACAACACTACGAGTCAATGCAAATGCTTTAGGTATTTATATTATTAAATGCATCACACCGTTAAATGAAACAAGGGTTCTCATAATCATCATCCGAATCAACCAAAAAATTATCCAAATTTCTGATCTTTGGATGTACGTGAAGATTCGTGCGCCATCACTCCACCTTCTTCTTCAGCGACCCCCTTCTACTTCCTCTTCGGCAAACCCTCCTTCTTCCTCATCGGCGAGCTTGAAGGGAGAATCCCCCCGGCGCCTAGGGTTCACAGTCCCCCCAGGTATAGAGGGAGGTTGGTGGCTGGTGGCCCGGCGGTGGGGACGACGAGCGGGGTAGGAGGGTGGTGAGCGGTGCCTGAGGGCAACAGCGGCAGAAGGTATGAGCTATTAGGTAGGGTTGGGGTACGGCAAGGCAGGGTAGAGGCGCGCGCGGCGAGGCGGCGGGGGCGCTACTGGCTGTGGGTGGTGGAGGGGCCAAGGGGTGGCGGGGGCGCGTGGAGCTGCTCCGGCGAGAAAAGAGCAGTGGGAGGGGCTCGTCAGCGGCGACAAGGAGGGGGCGGCACGAAGGGCGATGACGAGGGGGTGGCGCGAAGGGCAATGACGAGGGGGCGGTGTGGGGTGGGAGGCAGCGGGGCTAGAGTGAAATGCGACTATGGGGCAGAGTGAAATGTGGCAGGGTTGGAGGGGTTAGAGTTAGGGTTGATGCATGAATCTCAAAGAAATTGAATGGTGATAAATCTTGCTGATTTTTAGAAAGAAAACATCCGATTGATTGCTAGACAGACCCATGAAACAATAGACAAATAGTACTGCTTGTAAAAGTGTAATATTGAAAGTCATACTGTAGTAATTGAGCTAGTGGAAACTATAGCAAAAGGTTAGTAATGTGTAATTAGATCCAGAAAGTTAAATAAATTTACATGTATGTAGTATTTTATAAGAATTTCACATAAAACTGTATAAATTCCTAGCAAGTTTCTGCGTCTCAAATTAGGCCTTAGTTGGTCATATGTATCCGGCCCAGCCTAACATGGATTTTATTATTATTATTTTAATTTTATATATTTGGCCGTACATTTCGGTTGACCTTCTAAAGTCTTTGACTGGTTAGCATGTGTGACGATGTTAAGTTACCATTATCTTTGGAGTTCCCTTAACACTAGGTCAAAAGCCTGGACACACAGAGCTCCTGAGATTGCTTCTATGTACGTCTACGGAGTCGGCTAAATTTGGGGCCATTCACGCAGGATGACAAGACGAGTGTTATTAGAAGCCAAGTATCATCATAAACGTCTAGTATCATCTGGCAAATAATCTGGTGCTCTGAAAAGAAGAGAGACGGCTAACGGCTTCCAGCGTAGTTCCACCTTGCAATCCAGCACCATGATTTCACCTCAATTCGCTAAATCTCTTGGAGCCAAGTCAGGTTAAATCTAACCAAACGAAAAACAAACCTGCGTCTTGTGCCACCATATCTTGCATATATAGTGTAGAAAAAGGAGAACATTACAAAAACGCCCCCACAGGTTGCTAAAACCTCCTACTACAAGTTATTTTGGTGCGTTTCTCCACTTATAATTTTCTCTATATTGAAATGCCCTCCTTTCGCACCCCATAGCCCCGGTTATTTTGTTGTTATTCGCCCACAAGTTCTCTATTTTAAAACACCCTCTTTGTGTTCCGTAGAAGAGCCAGGGTCTTAGGGCTGTTTTGACGGTACAATTCAATCCCGAAATAAACCAAAAAATGATGGCGTGCTCTCTATCGTAAACTCAGATACAATACCTAGTTTTTCTCCCTCGAGTGAACAAAAAGAGCGAGCACCTCCAGAAAAGTGAGGCGCACGCGCAATTGCAAGATCAGCGGCTCAGCGCATACGCCCGCCTCTAGTCGAAGAGTGGGGTAAATTAGTTAGTTTACCGTCTCCTTAGTGAGTTATTTCACTGTTTTTTTTTTTAGAATCCTTTGCAAACCACTCCTGTCTTGTCTTGTCTCTAAAGAATCTAATGAATAAAATTTGAAATAACGACAGCAGCTCTAGGGTCGGCCAGAACCAGGCTGCGCCGGGTCGGGTTTAAGCCGGGCAGACCCAAGTCACGTTGCCTTGGCTGGGCCGGCCAACCGGAGCACCGAACCTCTCACCCCTCTCCTCTCGCTCATCTACCGATAAAGACTACTAGGATACGGCGAGGTAGAAGTACAATCTGCAGCGGAGGTTGGGGGCTCCATACGTCGGTTGATTGGCTCCAATCCGACAACTTTCTTTCCCAACTTCCTGTTAAATTGCTCCTCCTTACCCTAGTCAGATAGAGGAACCAAAAGTTCCCTGTTTGGAACAGGACACAGGAGTTGGGAATTATACTAGATTGCGACGTTCCAAACAGGCACAGCTCCATAATCCAAATCCCACATAGCAGATTTTTGTTTCCCCTGTTTGGAATGTGGAGATTCCACTGCCAATCCATAGGAAACAGTTCAATTCCCACGGTAATCTGGAAAATTTCCCAACGTTCCAAAAACAACACATCGCATCAGGGGTAACAGTTGGATCTAAGGGGCAGGGGCTTTCAGTGCAAGGCAAGTTAGTTGACACACAAACGGTGATGACGTTATCTGATTTTCCTTGGCCAGGATCGTCATCCAGCCGCATCCAGAAAGGCAAACCCACGCAGGAGCTCTGCTCTTCGTGGCGACTGGAAAGCAAACATTGTTTCAACAATAGGTTTCTCTTTTGTTTGTGTGAACTGATTACCTCTTCCAAAAACATAACTGAGCTAAAACTACGGGCTGTCTCTAGTGCTTGCTTGCCTATATGGTCTTGCAAAAAAATGCCTACTATTTCCTCTCAACTCTGAAGGCAAAATAAGTGTACAATACTACAGGGTTTTCAAGTTAATCCCTAATGGTATGGCTAAATATACTGGAAGATGAGATAGCATACCGCGCACCAGGACATTGGTTCAAAAGCTTCACGTCGCAGCAGCAGCCGAAACAGCAGACTGTGGAACTGCTGCAAAAGGGGGCTTCACTTCTTTCATCGCAGCAGCAACTAAAACAGCGAACTGGAAAAAGGCTTCTAACACAACACCTAAAGTTTCCTGGATGAACAGCAGCCAGGCTACTCCACCTACTGACTCAGCATCGACCGTTCTCCTACCAGTAAGCACGTTCCTCAGCAGGTCCTATTGGCCAAGGCTTCGGTTCAGCTGGAGGTGTGGAGCATATAGGAACCATGGTTTTACCCGTGGAGACCGGTAACCAAAAAACCGGCCGGTATGAATTTTTTTATTTTTCGAATTTTGGCCGGTTTTTTTCCGGTGACCGGCCGGTTTTTCCGATTACCGGTTTCAAAATATCTCAAAATTCAAATTTTGATTTTCAAATTGTGACCGGTTTTGCGGTAACCGCCCGGTTACCGTTACCGGCCGCCGACCGGGATTTCTTCCGGTTCCGGTTTTTGGAACCTATCCATGAGAATTCTTAAAAGGTGGCAGCCCTACTTTTCGCACGAGAATCAGCCTCAAGCAACACTATTCTCACTAATTCTGTTCAAAACTCGTGCCAAATTTTGGTCCAGTGTAGAAGATAAAGGTAAGGAGAGAGCAAACAATGCATGGGTTAGGTTGAGTGCCCAGAGTTACTGATGGACTGGACAATATTTTAGTGCAAGTTAATTAGTGCCTGAATTGTTTCTGTTGACTTTCACTGTTTTGTAGGGTTACATATTGACATTAGTGCATGTAGGTCAGATGCAAGTTGCTTTACTTGAAACAAAGCCCTCACCCAGGACTTCAACTCGACACATGTGAAGAATTACTCCGTATTCAGATTGTTTCGGGATCGACAAGACAATATTAGGACTTTTCTTATGGTGCGCATCTAGACTAATTCCACTGCAAAAAAAAGAACAGGGATGTCCTAATCAAGTTCTTGGCTCTGAACAGTTGGACTAACATGTGTATCTAAAATAACAGAAAACATCCTTAACTGTAGCTATACCTTCATAACCTTCATACTTTATACATGTTTATAAATATAATTAACTAATAAGAACCTCAACAGATCAGTGTAGAGCGTAAGTAGCTTAACTTGATGCCTTCCTTCACAACATACATGTGAACTCAACCACCTTACCTTAATGCCTGCTTCAATGATGAACAGGAAATGATGCATCCAGAACAGAACATGTTATGTTGATAAATACACCAAGTGCATTCATTTCTCACATCTCCATGAATCACCGTACCTTTTATCAGGGGCATTAACATACTTTCTTTTAGAATAGGTGTTTCCAGTATTTATAGCAGTTCTTTACAAAGCATGACTTTAATTACTTTTCACCAACCATATGCATAACAATCAATTTTCTGATAATAATTGCATCATCCTTTATATGCCAAATTATGAAAGGGATGAACAAACGTACAATGTGAATACAAACCGAAATGCACGATGAGACTGAATGCAATGGATGCAGTGAACATGAAATGATGCATAACTATCAGAAAAGGAAGGAAATCACAAATTCCAAACATATAAGGGTTGACACATGGCTAAATAAACGACAGTGAATAGGACCAAAATCAAGGAAATATATGAAATGAAAGCAAAACATTTCACAACACAATACATCATAATGCACACCAATCGCCGCTTTAAAAATCTTTTCATGCCTACAACATCGGGGAGGAATAAATTTTCATCATATCTTTAATATTTGTATTCGGCATAACTAGGATGGCAGAGATCTCAAGTTCGATAGGGTAAGGTAGTACTGATATACATATCCATATTTTGGAACAGACCCAGATCAATCACAGGATATGCATATCTGTCAGGTTTTACTTAATTTGGATTTAATTATTTAAGCAACAGAAGTTACCATTTATTGCCAGCATATCTTCGTACAAACATGGTTTGTATAAATAGTGTTGCTCAAGACCATTCCCATCAAAAATAACTTTCGCATTCATGCAACAAGCAGTTCAACAAATGAGAAATAAAAACTATTCGAACCACATACAATCCACTATTGAAATAAAAACAATTTGTATTAGTTAATCTATACCAGCAGCAATAGTAACAATGTTTAGCCATCAAGTTCAAGTACACAGCAACAGCAATAATAGCATAGTCAATAGTAGTGCTAGGGTTGGGCATGTGAGTGTCGATACCTCGTTGAGCTCGTTCAGCCGCAGCTTTCTCCTCGGCGGCGAGTGCCTTCTCGGGATCCACCCCGAAAGCTTCGGCGTAGGTGCGGTCGCGCAACTCGAACCTGGATCGGCGGTAGGCCACGAGCATCGCGGCCATCTCGATCCCCGTCACGGTCCGCACGGCCGAGGCGGCCGCGTCCCGCTGCTCCACGGCGGCGTCCTGCAGGTAGTCCAGCAGCGTCCGCGGCTCGAATCTCTCCCGCGCGGCCGTCACCTGGTCGGGGTGGTACTCGGCGTCGTGATCGAACCCGGGGACGTCGACCAGGCGGAACCTGGGGTCGTCGTGGTGGGGGCGGAAGGCGAGGGGCCCGCGGCAGGGGCAGAGAAGCGCAAGCGAGCCGCGCCGCGCGATCTCGTCGATCGCCTCGGCCACGGCAAGGGCGAAGTTGCGGGTGCTACCCTGGAAGGCCTTCTCGGGGAAGTAGTCCTCGAAGCGGACGAGCTCGTGCGGCTCGAACCACCCGTGGCTCGAGTCGCCGAAGAAGGCGACGAGGACGAGGCCGTCGTGGCGGCCGCGGTGCACCTCCGCGTCGTTGGCGAGGGTGATGCTGTAGATGTGGCCGGGCCACCACGGGTGGGACTTGACCTTGCCCCAGACCATGTCGCCGAAGCGGAGGCTGTGCATCGACGAGTCGCCGGCGGGCACGATGGCGCCGGAGCCGGCGTCCGCGGCGGCGGGGTCGGACATCCTGCGGAGGGGAAGCGAAACCCTAGATTTGGGTGCGGGGCCTCGCGGTCTGGGCTTGGGTTTGGGATTGCGCTCTTTGGGTTTCGGGGGTGGGGTAATTTGGGGATCTCAGGTAGGGAGTGGGATGAATAAGTGTAAAATGGTAAAAAAAAAAAAAAAAAAAAAGAAGAAGAAAGAGATATTTGCACGGCAAGGCGGTGAGCGAGGAGATTTTGGACCTGTTCTTTATCTCACAACATGACAGTTTTTAAATTTTATTATTGTATCTAATTTTTAAACAGAGTATTTTCTCAAGACAAGATCTACAAGTTAAACAATTTACACGTTAAAAGCCTAACATCTGTACCAGTTAAAATCGTAAGTGAGTATCTGTCTCTCCGTAATCTGTACCATAAACAGTTAAAATTCAAAAATTTCAATCAAAAATCATAAACCGCAACCGAAAAGAACATGCCCTTTATAGAAAGAGGTGTTCACACGATGCGCACTCCACGTATATTTAAAAGCGGTGAAGTAGTGCATAATAAATCTTCAAAATTGTCTAATCGGTTTGATGTGTGGATTTGGTACGTAAAATTGTGGGTGCGTTTTATTTTTGATGGAGATAGTGTGGGCTGATGTGTCATGGAGACATGAAGATAACGACGAGACTGCTCCATACAAGAAAGAAATAAGCCAACTTAGGTCGCTCTTACTTGGGTTTGACTTTGTGGTTTCGATTTATTTTTTATTATTTTTAAATTTCATGTTTTTCTGATTTTTTTTAGTTTTTTACTGGTTTTTTCATATTTGTTTGTATTATACGTGATGATGAGATAACTTTTTTCTATTTTTAAATTTTTTAAATTTAATTATGTCAAATAAATCATAACTAATTACAGTGTAATTTTAGCCAACTACAATAAAATTTGGCTATAAACCATCAAACTTCAGTCCAACTGAACTGCTCTTTCAGTGTGGTACTTTTTGTTGGGAAACTTAGGCCTAGGCTTGAAATCTTGGCCTATAGTGGGTACCTCACCTATATATAGAGAGTCTCATTAGCTATTTTGTACATGCATGAAAAAGAAAGTAATAAAAAACAGGAGTTCTCCCACATATCTCTGTGTTTCTAATCTACCATTTGCATTACTCTATGATTGATCCATCTCCTTGCATAGGAGAAGAATCAATCGGACTGGACTCGCCAGCGACGGTTCCTCAACACTTTTTTTGCGACGAGCTCCGATCATTCCGCAACCCATAGCTTTACGTGTGCATTTTTCACCCTAGCAAGCATTGCACTCTCCATGTGCTGCATCTTTTTATGAAAAATCCACCTAAAATTGACACCAAATTGTATAGAACTTTTTCTCATTCTCTACATTCTACCCTTCTTATCATGGCAACACACATGGTGATCAAAGACAAACAAATTTGCCTTGTTTCTACAACCAAAGCCAGTGAAACAAATGTCTCTTTATGCCCGGATGCTTTGAGCTGCTTGAAAATTATCCAAGAATAATAGAATGTATTGCTTTAGGGCCAATATGAACATTATGCTTGTTATTTGTTGATTGATTCCTTGTTTCCAAGCTTTGTTTAACCTGCAAACTGTTTGCTAAGAATGATCCATCAGAGAGAGAGAGGCAGAAGAACAAGCAGAGCGAGAACGCTTGAAGAAGCAGTCGTTGCGTGGGCAGGAATTCGGCATGTTCTTTTTGGCTGCGGCCTGTGGCTTTTGGCTGCAGTTTGTGGTTTTTGGGCTGTTTGTACAAGAGATTACAGAGTAATAGAAACTCACATATGGTTTTTACCTATATAAATGAAGTTCGTAAAGTATGTACTACAATTAACTAGTAGACCCTATTTTTGAAAAAAAATACTTCGTTTAAAAGTTAATTACTGTAGAAAAGCCGAAAAGCAGCCTTTAGAAGCTGAAAAGAACATTGATCAAAAGTATTGCCACATGCTGATAGCATTCATCACCTTTAATCGATCTACTGTGCATATTTCCCTTCCACATAAATTTGGCATCCTAATTGATTAGCCAAATATATGCCATATTTCAGATGAACCTTTTGCAATCACTTACGGTTACTGGGATGGTACTGGGCACAGGAGAGTTATCCAGGTGAATTTCGAACATTTGACAAAAGTGCTCCTCTTTTGATTGTTCTAAAGATGTGGACTGCGCAATAGGAGGAAGTTGCGACTGATAAATATGTGCAAAGAGTTGGTTCAGTATCTTCAGACAGGCCAGGAATCGATTGCAAGGATTCGAGTAAATTAGATTTACATACATACATATATATATATATATATATATATATATATATATATATATATATATATATATATATATATATATATATATGTGTGTGTGTGTGTGTGTGTGTGTGTGTGTGTGTGTGTTTCTCGTAGTTCTGATTTTCTCCTTTGTGTATTTGTCTAATCTGTCATTATTAATCATTGGTGGAGCATACTATATATATTATGACCGGGGGATTCTCTGGGCGGTGAGGCCATCCACGTGTCAGCCCCCGCGAAACAGTCCGCAAAGATTTGGTAATTACGTTTAGGTCCCCGGTTTTAGCAGAAAGTCCCTAGATTCTTGCGAAAAAGCCCCTACACACTTTTTTTGCTGGGTAGCGACCCGTGGTTTCCCGTAATTACGAACAGAGCCTTATTTCTTCCGAAAAGACCCTCAGTTTTTTTACGAAAAACCCCCTCCACTCTCCTTTTATTGCAAAAAGGCTTTCAATTTTTTGCCAAAAATCCCTACGCTTTCTTTTTCTGCTAATTTCCGCCTCTTTTACTTTGATCCACATGGAGGCTGGCGTGGCGTGATGCCACGCCTACGCGGCTAGTATTATTCAGGAGCAGAATATACTGCTGCCTACGAGATTGTAGAGCTTTTCTGTGAATTTGTTCTGGTACGAGACCCTATTGTTGAGGTCCAAAAGTAGGTCCTTATTTATCAAGTGTGGTTTGGTCTTATTAAAAATGCTTTTTTACCACCATGTAGATATCATTATTCTTTGTTTCTCTCAATTAATAGAATATGATTAACTGCTATTGGTTTTATCATGGAACAGGGAATGTCCCCTTAGAATGCGAGAAGCAATAGCTAGTATAATCTTTGCGTCTGGAAGATGTTCAGACTTGCCCGAGTTAATGCATCTCCGTAATTTGTTTACTACCAAGTATGGGAAGGAGTTTGTTGCTGTTGCTATGGAATTGAGCCCTGATAGCAGTGTTAATCGTACAGTAAGAAGAATCTCTAACATATGCTTTCTTTCATAAGTGAAATTTGTGTTGCTTACAAATTTAGCATCTTGTACAATTTCAAACAAATTGAGCATCTTGTATGCAGATAATTGAGAAGCTTTCAGTCAAGACTTCATCAGCTGAATCAAAGCTGAAGGTTTTGAAAGCTATTGCAGATAATTGGAACACATGTCATCCTGCACTCCACAAGCCGCAAAAATTGCTCTGTACTTTTGCATCTGGGTGTCTCATGCTTTCTAATGTTGTCAATAGGCACTAGCTACGTAAGCGCGGCATGACGCCGCGCTAGCCACCGTATGGACCGAAGTAAAAGAGACGATAATTCGTGAGGTATTTCTTAAAAAAACCGATGACACATGCGTAATTTCGGAAAAACCAAAGGGCTTTTTTGCAAAAAAAAAACCAAGAACCTGCAAGTACTTGTACGTAACTAAACAAGGACCTATATATAATTTTGGAAACCGCGGGGTGCTATCGGTGAAGTGGAGGGTGCTTTCCGGGAAAAAACCTGGTAGGGACCTATTTGCGAGAAGCAGGGACCTGTTTGCGAGAACGGAGGACCTCTACGCGATTTTGCAAAATACAGGGGCTTTTTCGCAAAAAATGTGATGTGGTATAGCTTCCTGTCCGGGGAGTCCCCCAACTTTAATATACGGAGTATTTGCTTTGATTCACCTGCTTTGTATGCAAACAATAGCTTCGTCAATGTAGCGCTACCGTTCCTCTTTTTCTTTTTAAGTTAGAAAGAGTGAGAACGAGGCATCACAAATCGTAGGATCCATATAGAATATAAGATCTTATCTGATTCTATCAAACAAATATTTTAAAAAATCTACAGTGTATTATAACACTACTATATTTTTAAAATTATGTCTTTTCAACTTTTCTTTACAAATTGTAGAGTAAAGATAAGATCATGTATTATATTATGATAATTATAATAAACATAAAGAGGTAAAAATGAAAATTTTTAATTGAAAGAAACTATACAAGTAATTATTTATAATAAAATAATAGAATCAACAGAATCGAGTAGGATCGTATGAAAATTTTGATTATAATTCTACAAAAGTTTAGGCAGAATCGTAAGAACATTAAGATTCTACCATTGAATCGGATCGGTATAATTAATCTTAGATCATAAAATCTTAGGATCGTATAACAAAATCGAGATTATGACAATCTTGAATAGAATGGTTAACATTTGGAAATACTGCTCGTGATCTTTCATTTTGTATCAACTATATGTTCTACAGCACGTGACCTTCATTATGTATTTAGCTATCTTCGACAACCTTTCCTCTTTTTTCTTGTTTTTATTGTACCCCAAAGATGACATATGTCCATGATAGCCAACTCCAAGTGGTCTTTCTGTACAAAACAGCAGAAAAATGAAGGCAAGATAAAACTAGTAGAGGATGCTTCAAGATGAAATTGGTTATGATAACATGTGGTTTGGCTCCCTAACTAGCGGTAGCATGAAATTGATTATGATAAGAGCTGAAAAATTAAGGCAAAGGAAAACTACTAGAAAAATAGTGTTATAACTAGAGATAACATAGTTTATTCGCCTCTAATCCTTTCTCTTATGTTTTGGAGCCAACCTACTAGCCAAACATTTTTTTACAGATTGTTCTAGATTCTCAAAGAAGTATATTCTCAAAAAATCCAAAACAGAAGCTGAAAAATGAGAATATGAAGCTCGATCAAACAGGCCCTAAGTTTGATTTCTCTTTTTATGACTTGTGGGACATTGAGATGTATATGCCTGTTCTTTTCAGCTTCTAAAAGCTGTTTTTTTAGCCTTTCGAAGTAACTAACTTTTAAACAGAGTATCTTTTAAAAGTAGGGTTTACAAGTTGATTGTAGTACACGTTATAATGACTTCATTTATATCGGTCAAAATCACATATAAGTTTCTGTTACTCCGTAGTCTCTCTCGCGAACAGCTCAAATATCATAAACTATAGATAAAAACTATAAACCGAAGCAAAAAAATAGACCCTACTCTAATCTATGTATCGAGCCATGGACCAAGGAGCTCATGTGAGTGTGCAACCATAACTTTCTTTCTTTGGGGCGAGGCGGAGAGTGAAAAGCCCCTAAAAATTCAAACCAGAAAATTTTGTGATTTTTGCTGGATTTTTTAGTGAATTTTGGGAACTTTCCCTTTTTGGAAAGTCCCCGGTCTCCCCGCTTTCCCTTTTGGGCGCGGCCGCCTCCCCCTTGCTTTGGCGCCCCGCCCCTTTCCGCCTTCTCCCGCGCCCGGCGCTTTCCCCTCCTTCTCCCGCTGGCGCAGCCCCCTCTTCGCCTCCTCCCTCGCGCACACATGCTCGCCAGCGTCCGCGGCCGCACCGCCTCGCGCCCCCGGTTTTGGACCGCCTCTGCCGCGCTGGCGCCACCCGGTCTGAAGCCGGCAGAACCCCCGCGCCACGCGTCGCCACTCTCCTGCGCCCGACCCCACCGGCGGCGGCTCCTCCTCTCTCGCGCGCGCGCGCTCACTCCTGCGCAGCTCAAGCGCTCCCGTCGCCGCCTCACC
Organism: Dendrocalamus sinicus; assembly: GCA_036346575.1. NCBI lineage: Eukaryota > Viridiplantae > Streptophyta > Magnoliopsida > Poales > Poaceae > Dendrocalamus > Dendrocalamus sinicus. The sequence continues at coordinate 2,573,287 of CM070653.1, read as the reverse complement.
ATTACGCCCCTGCAGAGCCCCGTCACCGCTCTCTCCCCTCCGAGGCGATGCATTGCGAACTCCTGTTGACCCCCAGCGCGCGCCCGTTCCTTCTCCCCGAAGGCTCCGCCTCCATCCGCTCGGGTATAAAACCCCGTCACTGGCTCCCTCCTCCCCCTTTACTTCCTGAGCTACTCCACCTTCCCCATTCCCCTCCCACCACTCCAGAGAAGCTCCACGCGCAGCTGATTGGATTCCCGCCGCCCGTAGCGCCGCCGTGGTCTCCCCTTGCGCCGGCGACCCCGTAAAGCGAACCTCCCTCCTCCTTTGCGCATTTTTCGATTACTTTCATCCAGAGCACCTCTGCGGTCCCCTCATCCCTCTGATGCTTGCCTCTGGACAGGTGATCGCCCGTGGAGTGCCCGCACCGTCTCCCACCGCCGGCCGTTTCACCCCTTCCGTGGCCAGCTCTCCCCGACGCTCCCCGGCCGAACCCTCCGTTGCCAATGTGAGCACAAAGATCCCCTAACCGTGAAATTGCATTCCATTTGAGTGGATCGCCATCGGCGAGCTCTTGCACCACCGAAGAGCCCCATTTTCCCCCTTCTGCCTCCTGCCCTCCCCGTTGGTTCTCCAACCTCCCAAGCCTCAAAAATGAGTTCCCCGTGTCGAGTAGCACCTAGTGGACCCCTCCCCGGCCATCGGGGGCCGTTGCCTTCGCCGGAGCAGAACAGCTCCGCCCCTCTGTCTCTCGGTCGCGCGCGCCCAGCCGGAGGAAGACGACGACCGACGCGGCGCTATCCTCGCCGTCCTCTCCCCTCCGTGCCGTCTAACTTCAATCGTCCGATGGCCGCCCTCCTCGACCGTCCGATCTTCCTAAACACCGCCTCCCGCATCCGTTGGATCCTCCCATACCGCTTTGCTCGTCCCCGTTGCATCGCATCCGTCCGATCTCCGCACAGTCGCATCCCAACCACCCACTCCGCTTGATCTCCGCCCTCACCCGAGCCGCGTGTCAAGCATCCGGCCGTGGGCGGTGCGCGGCCGGATCTCCCTCGCCGCCTCCGTTCCGCGACGCGCTCTGGGCGCGCCGGCCGCCTCCTCGCCGAGCCTCATCAGAGCAAGGAGACCGGCTGTTATCGTTCTGATAATTTCCGATTTATTAATTTCCAGAAATCCAAATAAATCCTAGAAAATCACAGAAAATCCCAAAAATTCTCAAATTTCACCACTTTGCTCCAAATAATGTCCTGAACCCATTTTTGACCTCGCGCCCCCGGTTTTGGACCGCCTCCACTGCGCTGGCGCCACCCGGTCTAAAGCCAGCAGAACCCCCGCGCCACGCGTCGCCACTCTCCTGCGCCCGACCCCACCTGGCAGCGGCAGCTCCTCCCTCTCCCAACCACCCACTCCGCTTGATCTCCGCCCTCACCCGAGCCGCGTGTCAACCATCCGGGTTGTGTGGGCGCGGGTGCATGGGCCGGATCTCCCCTCGGCCTGCTCCGTTCCCACGCACGCGCTCTTGGGCCGCACCGGCCGCGCAGGCCGTTCCTCGGGCCGAGCCACACTGTAGCTAGGAGGCCGGGCCGGTTACTGTTCACAGCAATTTTCCCGATTTATTAATTTCCAGAAATCCAAATAAATCCTAGAAAATCACAGAAAATCCCAAAAATTCCCAAATTTCACCACTTTGCTCCAAATAATGTCCTGAACCCATTTTTGACCTCCATTTCCCCATATTCATCCCAGAAAAATTCCAAAAATTCCCCATTTAAGGATTTATGCATTTTACTCCTTTTTGAATAGTTTATTTTCCCTCGCTTGATTAGGCTCAAGCTGGACTTAATTGTTCTATGTGTTTGCGCTAGTCTCAGAGAACCCGGAAGCCCAGGTGCAGACTCAGGATCCAGACGCTTCTTCGTTCGAGCTAGCTGAGATCGTCCAGATTAACGGCAAGTCACAAGTCCTTGATCATGTTGTATCCCATGCCATCTAATTATGTTATTATGCTATTTGCATTAAACTAGTTCTGAAATGTTAGTTCAAGGTAAAATAAAATGTTTAGAATGACATGTTATGTAGTTAACCCTACCACCGATAAATGTCATGTTAAACTTGTAGCCATGCCTTTGTAACCCTAGAAATAAATTACTTGAGAATCTAGATAACTGTAGGTTATTATTATCATGCAAAGTCTTACACTAATAAGGTCGTGGCTGCGGGTCAAGAGAATTTGGAAAACCCGACTCTAAGGTAGGGTGGTATGGGACACCGTATCTTAGAGCGGAGAGTGCCGGCGCGCACAAGGTAGGGTAAGGGTTGGGGAAGAGCCGCGAGACGGTCTTCGCCCATCTTTTACCCTAGGATTGAAGTTAGGTAAGGGTGTTGTGGGGTGCCGCGAGACGACTTTCGCGCCACCGCTTACCCTAGGTTGGGTCGCGGACCAGCGAGGTTGCGGACCATGTGAAAATATAAGGATGAAACCCTTACGCCGAGCAAATGACATAGTGATCGCTCAACCACGTGGAGTTGACTTGTCAACACCGGTCTAGTAGTCGCTCAACTCGATTGAAACTCTACAGTGTGGAGGAGGAGGTTAAGCAGTGAGGTTAGGTAAGTCGTACTGCGGATGCCTAACAACAGTAGAGTTCACTCGAAGCGGACGTTTGTATTATTATTATTATTATTATTATTATTATTATTATTATTATTATTATTATTATTATTTATTTGTGCTGGACCGAATGGATTCTCTACGGGTAGAGCCTATATAAAGAGTTGAGCGGTGAACGACATGGCTTCCTTAACTCGTCGCGGAGTTAAGGGATCGTGTGGGTAAAGCCGAGCAAACTCGCAGAGTCAAATAAATGGTATTCGAATACGCCGTGCTCCTGCTATTGAGCCGTGTCACTTGGGTGATTCCAGCAGCGAAGCTTAAGTAGTTTTGTAAATGCTTTAACTTGATTAGATGGTTAATTAACTTTTGTTGAAAACCCCCTGAGATCTTCAGGAGTAGTTTTGGGTCCGTTTTATCAAAATATTTGCAAATAAAACTGCATCCACTCAAAGTTAATAAACCAAATATACTCCCTTCCTTTGTTGATCCATGTAGTAAGTTAGGGTTTCCCTTGTGATTTGCTGAGTACGGGGTTGGAGTACTCAGACTTGCAAATTTTCCAGACACCAGAAGAAAAGAAGGCAATTCAAGATTTCGTGTTAGGAATGTCTCCCCGTCGAGGACGTCCCGGAGGATCTCTTCTTCGACGAGGACCCGTGGCTTTAGGTCTTGGCCGCGCTCAAGCGGATCTTAGAGTTTTTGTAATGTAAATATACTTTGGGCTTGCACGCCCCGCTGTTGAAAAATGGATGTTAATCCATATGTAAACTATATGCTGGAATTTTTGTTGTAAGCATGCAATGGTAAACTCTTGCGCGACACTCCATAACTATTCATGCGTGAATAGTTGCGGAATGCCGTATCCGTACGTACCCCTGGAAACGGGGGCGTTACAGTGAGGTGAGGCTACAAATCTCAAGATTTTATAGGCAGGCCAGGCGCATAGAATGCGCGTAGTGCAGTAGGAGGTGCATGCAGCGGGCAGTATAAAACAACCAAAAGGGTCCGTGCATCAGCCATTCGTTACATCCAAAATGTTTGGTTGGTGAAGACAAGTTGGGAGCATGGACTAGCCGGAAGAAGCTTGTTGCTCAACAGTGCTTAGGCAATCGGTTTCGACCCAAACTAGATCACACTATTTTCCCGGTTCATCCACTTTTGGTACCTTGAGATAAAGGATACGAGTAATACGAGGCGAGGCAGGGCGGTTTTGCTGCGTACCTACCTTGTTTGGACTGTGAAGATAACATGGGAGCTTGGATGGGCTATAGGGAATTTGTGGTGTTTTAATTTGAGTGCTTAGGCAAACGGGTTCGGCCCAAGACAACAATAAGCCAAACTAGAGTAGGTAATTTGTTTCGGTGCATCCATTTTTCGCATGCTCTTTTTGCGGTGCAACCACTTTTGGTATGTGATAATAACTATACGATATGTACTTGGGCTAGAATGAAAAAAATATTATCTGCACTGCGGCTGAAAGTTTTAATTTTACTGAAAACCTTATTTTCTAGTGCCGGTGGCAACATGAGCGGAGCCTGGATCTAGGAATAAGGAGAGCTAAATAAGTTATACAATATAATTATATTTGGCGATGTGTTAGTTTAGCGCTTTCTACCTCCATCCGAAGCACTCATTTTAGTTTAGCAAGATCAAACCTAATCAGATTCATACCATGCAAACGTAGACCAAAAATACCCATGCCGTTGTGCCACCGACATGAACGTCTCACCACGGGAATAGCAAACGCCAACTCAACTGAACCCAAGCCAGACTATTCTTGGCCGCCCCAGCAAAATTCCCTTGAAGTTGCACGAAATTACATCCGAAACCACTAAACCAACCTTGCAACCAAAAGCCCCAAAGCGTCATTTCCTTCATCCCTTCCTAGCCAAGAACTACGTACGTACCTGACATTCTCTTACAAGAACGAGAATGGTTCATTCTTAGCTCCCTCCTCTCGCTTGGATCAACGTCTCCGGCGAGCGGCGTGATGGCGTACCGGGTGCTGGAGGTGACGCTGATCTCGGCCAAGGACCTCAAGAATGTGACGGTGTTCTCCAGGATGCGCGTGTACGCCGTGGCGTCCATCTCCGGCGGCGACCCCCGGATGCCGATGCACAGGACGCACACCGACCAGGAGGGGGGACGGAACCCCATGTGGCACGCGCCGCTCCAGTTTTCTATCCTCGCCGGCGCCGACCCGCGCGGCCTCGCGCTGCACGTGCTGCTCCGCGCCGAGCGCGCCTTCGGCGACCGCGACGTCGGCGAGGTGTTCGTGCCAGTGCAGGACCTCATCGCCGCGGCGCCCGTCGGCGGCGAGCACAGGCACCTCAGCTACCAGGTGCGCCGGCCGGTCAGCGGCCGGAAGCGCGGCGTGCTCCACATATCGTACAAGCTCTCCGACGCGCCGGCGCCGGCACCGGACGGGGCCGCAACCGGGCCGTACGCGCAGTACATGCCGGACGCGGCGAAGCGGCCGCCAAAGGGAGTGCACGCGGTGACCGTGTACCCGGCTGCGTCGGCGCGCAGCGGCGCCGCGTACCCGCTGTACCATCAGGCCATGCCGTACGGCTCCGCTTACGCCGGCGCGTACGCGCACCACCACCCGTGCGGGCACGGGGCCGTCAGGCCGTCGTACGGTTACGGTGCCGCTCCGCACGTGCCGCCGTACGGGTACGGCGCGCCGTCGGCCGTGCCGGCGAGGCACGGCGGAGGGATGGGCGCGGGGCTGGGGCTGGGGCTCCTCGGGGGCGCGGTCGGCGGGATGATGCTCGGCGACATGCTCGCCGACGCGGAGGTGGACGCAGCCTACGACGCCGGCTTCACGGATGGCATGGGGTTCTAACCTACGCCTGATCTTGTAGTTGTATGCTGCCCCTTCATGTGTGTGCGCGTCTGTATCAAAACACGTTGTTCTGAAGAAACTGTTTGTAACGAATGCGTGCGCCGTCATGATCTGTGACGGCTTTTGATTCTGAAATGAGACGACTTGCTTCCCCTAATCCTTCAGCAATCTTTTTGTTCAGCAATGAGCGCGACGCGGCGGAGCTGGAGGAACGTCATTGCTCGCCTCGCCGGCAGGTGACACTACTACAGAAATCGACATTACAGACGGTTCAGAAACGTCATCACGCACGGTTTTTCAACCGCCCAATTTATGGGTCGCTGATGATCGAAGGTTATCACGAGCGGTTTCCAACCGTCGTAATTATTAGATATCACGAGCGGTTTTCATTAAAACCGCTCGTGATTATCGATATCGCGACGGTTTTTAATTAAAAACCGCTCGTGATAATCGATAATCCTGACGGTTTTAATGAAAACCGTCAGGATATATATCACGCATTTTTTACTTAAAAACCGCTCGTGATATTCCTTCCTCCTAAACCAAAATCTATTTCCGTTTATTGGCTAGCCTCAGGAAATGCTAGCCATGCCCTCTGAAACAAGCAGATAATCACAGACAAAAAACATACAATTCACACATCTCATTTGCTTTCAGGTACATTTCGCAGACATAAAACATCCAATTGACATCGCACTTCATCTCACAGACATAAAGCATGCATCCATTTCGCAAATCAATTAATTGAATTGAACTGAAATATCCATTAACAAATGCACAGTTACAAAAGATCTACACTGCATTTACACTTAGTGATAAGACCAATAAGAAATCAGTGTGCGCAGTGGAACCGTCCTTCTGGCTGTATGACTTGAGTCAGCAAAAAGAACGCTAACTCTGATTGAACCTCTCGAAGCTCGATCGTTTCAATGCGATTGACGGGATTGATACTGACTGTCGATAGGAATATCAATGTACATATATATGTAACGTGATAAGTATGAAGTAATTATGGGAAGAGTGACAAACCTTGCGATTGGTGACCTCGAGGAATCGAGGAGTAGTTCCATATGTTGGCAAACGTAGTATCCACATGTGTTGCCCTTCTTCTTGGTGGCACCGCAAAAATGGAATGTGTTAGTTCAAAAGGCATTAGTACCATCTGTTGCATAGGATTAATTAATGTGAAATAGCGAATACCTTAAAATCTCGAACATGTGTCGTGAGCCGTTGGCCCCGCGCTTGAGTCACCTCCTTTTCAATGTACATCGCGAACGCCCTACGTAATTCGAAAAGGTTAACCTTAATCATTCGGAAGGAAAGAAAGAGTACAATGTAGATATGTATGGGAATATGTGCTTACCTATCGATTACTTGGTGACAATCGTGAAGTCCATTTTATTCTTACTTAGGGAATCAAGGTAATATACCTTGTTCCATTTTGGTACAATTACTATTAAAATCCAATGAAAGCTCGATTGAAGGGCATAAGTACATAGTCCTTATTATGCAACTCAAAGAGTTCGATGCAATGTACCTCTCGACGAGGATGCCTCCACGTCGATGGTAGTCTTGGCGACCAATTGTGGGTCCAAGAAACCGGTGATGAGTTCGATACTCTAGCTTTAATCAGCATGTGTCTATATATACACACGAAACCAAAAATTAGATATAGCATTTATCGGTATGACATTAACTGAGACGTGATTGTACACACTTACGGCGTCAAAGATCGAACGATTGAGACGTCAAGAGCGTTGAGCATGAACAGCTCGAATAAATCCTCAAAGGCGACCACGAATGTACACTCTTGAAGATTGTGGTGTAAATCTTCCTGAGAATTTGATGATGATACTTGAAGTCCGTTCTCCCTCGGCTTATTGGATCGCTGCATATACCACGTGTGCAATTGCATGCAACTATATGGTAGCTTTTGGAGGGCTTTTTGCTCGAGCAACGGCTCGCCAAGCACGCAATTTGCGGGCCAAAGGGTGGTACGGAAGATCATCATTGGTCTTCTTTGCTTTGCCCTTGCCGCCTTGTCGCCTCGGCTATAGGTCGACTTCACGAAGTCGACTTTGAAGGTAGCAAGCGGTGCAAGTTGCTCTGCGCGAGAATAGGGCCCGTGGAGATAGCATCGTTGTAGTATCCGGTGGTGGAACCGATCGGTCTTGTATCGAGATGGCACCGGTGCATGTTGCTCGTCCCGCCACCGGTGAAGAAGCCTCCAGAAGATGTCGCTTTTGGGCCACCGGATGAATGTTCCAATGGCTCGTCCTAGAGTCACGATCTCGTCGTTGGGGCTTGATGGCGGGACCACCTCAAAATTGACATACACACCATCCACATTAACTTTTGCGAAGCTCGGCGGTAAAGCTTGGCGTGCACCATGGCCCCGTTACTGCACGAATATGTCCGCCCCAAGCGTACAAGGGAATGGCGCCATATCTCACTTGGAGCTTGCGGTTCAGAGGCTCCTACATAACGATACAAAATTATCTACTCGAATAGGCCTACCAATGGAGCAAGCATTCGAGAGGTAATAATTATTACGAGGATGTCGTCCACGGAAATTTGGACTGGTATGCGTCGGATTGGACGCGTGACTACTCGGACGGTTATGCGGGCTACCTAGCATAGCAATGGCGGTGGCGGCCACGACTTTCTGTCTATTTCCGCACCTCTTCTCTGATTACTTCACCCATCCGAGCAAATAGCTCCTCTCGAAGAGATTCCTTGATCTCTTCTCGTAGCTGCTCCTCACGCCGGCTTTGTTTCTATTCCTACGCCGATACATTCCGAGTCATCTTGGAAACCATGTTTCCAAGGAACGTAAAGCCCAAGGCCTCTCAGACGACCCGGTGCTCCTTGTTTCCGGGGCCACGAGAGCATATCATTCTCCCTTGTTCCCTGGAATGATCCTGGTAGATTCAAAACTCACTCTTCCCGCAAGAGCACGACATGTCATTTCAATTAAACGGTTGTGGAGTAATTACAAGCTACGTAGTTCGATCGATATCTTACGGTATTGGGACACTTGCTGGTCCGCAGGGTTTGAAAGGAGACGCCCCCGATGTCGTTGTAGATGACCTTGCTCTAAGCCAATTTCGAGCGCGGTCATCCGGATATTGGAAAACGGCGGGCGATGTCCTCTGCACTGCCACTCATCCTCCAACCTCCATCTGCGGGATTTTACCCGCATACCCACCGTGCCAAGTGCGTGGGGTGCGTGTTTTTTTACTGGAGGGCCTTGTGCGCCACACTTGTACTTTTGAATTCTTGATCGTTTTCATCGCCTTGAACTCTTCCCATTGTGGTTCCGGGAATGGGTATTTAGTAAAAGGCGTTTCGTCCGTCTCCACGTATTTCCGACAAGCGTGCTCTTGAAGTTCTTCCATGTTTTGCACGCCGCTTGGTAGGTTTGTCGTTCCACGCGTGTAAGTGTTCTTTCGGGAACTCGAACGATGCCAAGATTTCGGTCCACACTCATGTTTCCGAGTGTCGCACGCGTTCTTCCACGAATTGTATGTGATCTCAATTCGTTGTCGTGCAACTATTCCGACCATGGTTCGAATGCGTTTACCGCTTGCTTAGGAAGGATAGGGACCCAGTGCGTTATCGTGATGGTCTGTCGGCTCGAGGCTTCTTTGATAGCCCTCTTCCTTGGCGTCTTGATGTTGGAGCGGACGCCTCGCGATGATGATGAAGAATGCGCGGGTGACATGTTGCTCATTTTGTGGGTCTATTAAGATAAGATGAGAATGTTCAAAGTGAGGAAGCACGAAAAGTGAAACATGATGCTCAATGTTCGGAAGAGAGGAGAGGAGTAGAGGGAAGGGGGAGAAGGGAGGGGGTGATGTGGACACAGAGAGGGGTTATGTGCCTATACTATATACTACATACTATATGTGTATATACATACATATACATATACATACCTACATATATACATATATAATGGTAGCAATATGAAGCAACAAGCATCAATAATAGAATCAATAACAGTCTCAACATGAATATGTGCTCTCAAATTGTAGGGTTGCACAAGATTAATCTTGGCCGTCCCGCTACTAAATCATATACTCTTCCTTGATTGGTTATGCCAAATAATGAATTCAGTATTTTGAGCTCTAGATACAAACTCTAAAATCTCAAGATCAAGATATATTCAGCATGCATATATTCAAACAGCAGTATTCATACAGATCAAGACCACACAAGTTAACTTTGCCCAATAATTCAGTCTTTTAACTTGTCAAGATTAAATCCTAACAGATCAATTTAATAACATGCTATAGCCTGAAAACCGCATGAACCGACATCTATTAGAGCTCAAGCATCGAATGAACCAATCTCAAGTATATGATTTTATCATCATCGAGCAAATGTAGTAAACAATTAATGTACCAAATAGCAATATGTACCAAATAGCAAACTAAATAAGCTCTGCGATAAACAATGTACCATGTAATATGTACCAAATAGCAAACTAATTAAGCTACTGCAGTAAACAATGCTCAAAACCCTAGTCCATCACGAAAGTGCTCACAATGCGATCGGTAATCGAGGGAGGTGGTCGCGAGGGGCTCGACGGAGGCGGCCGCGAGGCTCGGGAGGCGGTCGACGAGGGTTCGGGAGGCGAGGCGACGAGGGGCTCGACGGAGGCGGTCGACGAGGGGCTCGGGGAGGCGGTCGACGAGGGTTCGGGGAGGCGGAGGCGACGAGGGGCTCGAGGAGGCGGAGGCGACGAGGGGCTCGACGGAGGCGGCCGGCGAGGGGCTCGAGGAGGCGACGACGGGCTCGGGATTTACTTGGATCTAGATCGAATAACTGCGCAGCGCACAGGGAAAACCCTAGAAAGAGGGTATATATAGGGAGGTTATCACAGACGGTTCTAACTCAAAAACCGTCTGTGATATTAATATCACAGACGGTTCCAAGTCTAAAACCGCCTGTGATAGTATAAATATCATAGACGGTTCTAAGTGTATAACCGTCTGTGATAGTCATATTATCACAGACGGTTTTAAATTTAGAACCGTCTGTTTTATTGATATCACAGACGGTTCTAAGTTTAAAACCGTCTGTGATAAGCCTTTGCGACTGTAGTTATTAAGACAACACCAATAACCACAGCTGCATTCATATCCACCACCAAACAAATTGCATTCATATACAACACCAACCAGCTGCATTCATATACAACCATCACATGTGCATCACACATATACATAAATGCCAATACTCATATACATTTTGTCACACATTTTCACATATACATCTCAAAATTGACTACATCACACATTTTCACATATACATCTCAAAATTGACTACATCATACATTTTCACATATACATCTCAAAATTGTCACACATTTTCACATATAGATCTCAAAATTGTCACACATTTTCACATATACATTCTTATTGTACTTGCTTATTTCCTTTAAAAATTAGCCCTTCATCATGATCAATGCGTGACGTAACTAGTTTCACACGTTGTTCATCGTCGACCTTATGCCATTTCCAAAAGGAGGTAACTCGTCAAATTGATTGTATTCCTCCTCGTCCACTACATTCTCCACTCCGACAATTCTCCTTTTTCCATGAAGAACTACATGGCGTTTCTTATTTGCCGGGTCGGTTACATAGAAAACTTGAACAACTTGATTGGCGAGTACGAATGGTTCGTCTTTGTACCGACACGTTGGAGGTCCACGGTCGTGACACCGCTTGTCAACCTTCACTGTGGGAGATGCACCCAACGGCGTGAAATAAGGGGATCTTGAAAACCACATAGTCGAGCTCCCAAATCTCTTCTATTAAGCCATAGTACGAGTTTCTCGACCCATCGGCATCGAATGCATCTATGCGGACTCATTGCTCGTTAGTGCTCTTGACATCCCGAGATCTGCGTATAGAATGTGTACCCATTTTTATGTCATATCCTTGCCATGTCACAACTGTAAATGTCGGCCCTTTTGCCAACCATCTCAGCGTCTCACTCGGCGAGCTCCTAGCAATTTGCTCCTTCAACCATTGGTTGAACCAACGGTTGTGTTGCCTCATGATCCAAACATCCGCCGCTCTGGATTTCATTGTCGAAGCACATCCTTGTGCTGGTCCACATAAGGCGCCACTTCGGTCATGTGTTGCAACACCGTGAAATGGGCTTGAGTATACGTGTCCATATCCGGAGTGATTGCTTTCCTTCCGATAGTTCCGAGACCCTTCACCTCCCTTCATGACGAGATTGAGGACACCTATCGGCTGAATCGAGCCATATAATCGACACAAAACTCAATCACCTCTTCGCTTGCATAACCTTCGACGATGCTGCCCTCCACGAGAACGATTCCGCACGTAGGACTTGAGAATTCCATGAACCTCTCAAATGGGTACATGCTGCGTAGGAATACGGGCCCGCACATTTTTATCTCCCACACAACGTGAACAATGAGATGGACCATGATATCAAAAATGAAGGAGGGAAATACATTTCAAGGTGACATAGAGTCATCACCACCTCGTCTGCAGAGCATCTAGTCCTTCGGGATCGATGACCTTCTCGAGCAATTGTGTTAAAGAAATAACATAGCCTCATGATTGTCTCTGACTTTGATCGGCAAAATATTTCTAATTGCAATAGGGAGCATCGTGTCATCAACACATGACAATCATGAGACTTCATGCCATTTAACTTCAAATCTTGCATCAAACAAGTTTCTTCACGTTGTCGGAGTAACGGACGGAACTTTCACACCATGCAAGCACCGCACGATTCTGTTTTCTCACCTTGGACAGAGTGTAACACGCAGGGGAAGGTACGTTCGTCCATTATCGGTGCTTGTCGGTGCTAACTCAGCCCGATGTCCATGTCACCAAGTCAAGCCGTGCGTTGACACCGCCCTTTGTTTTATCACGGATGTTCAAGAAGAGACCAATCAAGTCGCCGCACACATTCTTTTCTACGTGCATGACGTCGATGCAAGGTCGAACATCTAGGTACTCCCAATAAGGTAAGTCCCAAAATATTGATCTCTTCTTCCGTGTGTTCTTCTCATGAGCCCTCAATTTACGCCCCTTCCGAGGACAACATCTAAATCCTTAACCATATCATAAACCTCGCGCCCCTTAAATGCCTTGGAGCTGAACCATCTTCCTTCTCTCCGTCAAATTGTTTCTTCATCTTGCGGTATGGGTGAGCCCTCCGAAGGAACCGGCGGTGACGCATGTAGACGGTTTTGCGTGAGTGTCTCACCACACACTCTCGGTACCATCTAAGCAGTGAGTACAAGCTTTGGCACCTTTTGTACTATGGCCCGATAGGTTACCAAGGGCAGGATAATCATTTATGGTGCAGAAAAATAAGGAGCGCAGAGTGAAGTTCTCTCGCTTGTACGCATCCCATACCTGCACCCTTCGTTCCACATTACTTTTAGATCTTCCACCAACGATGCTAGAAACACATCGATATCATTCCTGTGTTTTTGGCCCTTGGATAAGTATCGACAAACAAAATATACTTTCGCTTCATACACAACCAAGGAGGAAGGTTATAGATGCAGAGTCACGGGCCATGTGCTATGTCACGCTCATGCTATTGAAAGGATTCATTCCATATGTACTCACCCAAACCTTATATTCCTTGGTTCTGCACCGAACTCGCAAAACTCCTATCGATGTTTCTCCACTGCGCGGAATCAGCAAGGTGTCTTATCATTCCATCCTTCTTGCGCTCCTCCGAGTGCCAACGCAGCAGCTTTGCCTCCTTTGGATTTGCAAAAACCTTTTCAAACGGGAATTATAGGAAAATACCATGTCACCTTAGCAGAGGTCCTTTCTTCGCCTCTGTTCCTCGCCATCAACCGATTGATTGTTACGTTTGTATCGGGATGCGTTGCACACGGACATACATGCATGTTTGCATACTCTTTACGGTAGAGGATACAATCGTTCGGGCATGCATGTATTCTTTCTACTTCCATTCCCAACGGACAAAGAACCTTCTTGGCTTTATACGTGGTTTTAGGCAACTCATTTCTCCGGAAGCATGTCCGCTAAAAGACCTAGCAGCGCCGTGAAACTCTTGTCCGACCAACCGTTGCTTGCCTTCAATTTCAACAGTTCAAGCACGGCCGACAACCTCGTGTACTTGCATCCCGTGTACAAAGGTTTCTCTCGAGTCCTCCATCAAGCCACGGAATTTAACATACTCTCTCTCATCATAGTTCTCTTCAACATCGCGAAGCATCCGATCCAGTTATCATCGTGCAACCTATCCGAATCCGACCCACAATCGACATCACCGGCGGCATGTCATTCGATTCACAGCGATGTCATCCGGGGCATATCATTCACTTCACCGGCGATGTCATCCGCGGCATATGATCATTCACTTCGCCATGATCGGTCCAACACGTATAATCCTTTTTGAAACCCCTCCGAATCAAGTGCGATTCAATTTGCCCTCGGTTCTTAAACATCTTCACATTCTCGCGATCGATGCATGGACAGCACATATATATCGCCCCTTATTCAACATATCCTCCTCGGCAGCTCTTATAAAAGCGAACGCCATTAATGTACTCTTCACTCACACGGCTCATGCATACATCCAGCTTCGGTCCTACGTTACGTACATATATAACAACTTAGTATTAAAATCTAGATTAACTAATTATAACTACATATATACTGCCACATTTATTATATTGAGACTTTATTTGCTAGATTCATATTACAAACACAACAGCTATTATATAACCAACAATTTTGCAAATTAACCATCTTCAATAACCACTCATGGATTACTTAGAACTAAATTGTAATGCAATTAAAGAAAAAATAAATTGCATTACTAACCATATCTAGAACAACCAGCAAAGTATGAATCTTCAAAGCTCAATCTCTGCCTCTTCCCACCAAATAAACAAGGCTTGAAATCGCCTAGCTTCCTCCCGAGTGAAAAAGTGCGCAGCAGTGGCTAGATCTGGATCGAAATGAAGACAGATGCGGTCTGAGCAGCGCAATAAATGCCTACTGACATTATCACAGATGGTTTTTAATAAAAAACCGTCTGTGAAGTATCACAGACGGTTTTTAATTATTAACCGTCTCTGATAACAAGGTTATCACAGACGGTTTTTATTTAAAAACCATCTGTGATAATCTGGGATTATCACGCAGCGGTTTTTAATACTGCATCGCCTCGTGATACAACGTATCCGAGCGGTTCATAGTTAATAACCGTCGTGATAATCCATTTTCCCGCCACAAATACCACAGACGTCCTCCAAATTACAACCGTCTGTAATAGTGCTCATTAGAGACGGTTTCACAAAACCGTCTGTGATGAGGCGTCTACTATTAGGCTTTCTGTAGTAGTGTGAGCTAACAGGTAGCATCGCCGGCCTGCGCGGGTGGAAGAATTCTGCGTAGGATTTTGTTGAGTTTGTTGGAATTTTCGAGTAGAAAATTCATTAAAATTTTCAAATGGTTGTACTTTCCAATTTCTGAAAAATAGTTAAAGACCTGTGTGTTGCAATGAAGTCATAAAAATGGTGGGACGAAATTTACTGTCTGGCCAACTTTATATATTAAACATTGGAGAGCAAGCGACAGAGATAGAAGGGTAGCCAGAATGCACGAGGAGATGGGGAAAGTGGAGGGAGTGGGTGGTTGTATCCTCTGAGAGAGAGAGAGGAGGAGAGAGACGAATGGTCCAGATCAAATCGGATGGCTGAGGGAGAGAAGGTGGGCCCACCTGGCACTGTGACAGGAAAGGAGATAGGAAATTGGTCGAGAGACCTGCCAGTCGCAGGGAAGATCGATCCTGATTCCTCGGCCTCAACGCCCACAAGGGTGCCGCCGCCGCTCTCTGGTTAAGTGCCTACACTGGCTACTTCTCAATCTCCCTCTGATCCTCCTTCAAATTTAGAACTACACCACAACCATCCGCTCCTACTCCAACCTCAGCTGCTTCACGGCAGCTTGGTTGCATGGCTCTCCGGCTGCGCAGCTTGCTGTTCCATTGCTGCGTGTCGCATTAGGCAACAACAGTGATTCTTGATTGCTACTGGACATTGACGTGTACTGTTGCGGTGGTGATTTCTATTGTGCTTTGTGACTTCACTGTGGCTGGTGCGCGCGTTCCCTCGACGTCGTTGTGCTGCAACTCTTGGACCTCAGTTCGCTGTTCGGCTTGCCCCGACCAGTGGATAGTTTTGTCGTTTCTTCAGGAACTAGACACTTGGGATCTCGTGGCTAGGTGGGGTGTAATTGCTCTTTGGGACAGCGACATATCGCGCTTCATGCTTCTCATTAATTTTGAGTATTGAGAGATTCTGTAAGAGGGGTCAGGTTGATTTGTGATGAATCATAGTTATTTATGTGGAGTTGGATATTGAAATTTGCAAAATTTATAGTTTTACAGAATTTGTTTTCAGACCAGGTGGTCTAACCTACCTGGGATGCGGTCAGATCGGCTAACGCCAGCGGTCAGATCGACTGACGCCAGCGGTTTGACTAGCCAAGTGTTTGCTTCAGCTAAATGTGTTTTTAATAAATTTGGTCATAGGGTGATTTGAATTGTGTTTGGTTAGTGCATTAATGTTGTATGTTGCATAATTTAGCTAACGTGAGTTAAGTCATAAAGAACTTATACTCTAAAACGATTTGTTGGTCTTTAGATATGCAAGAGACTTAGAGTCAACCATGATCAATAGTGAGAATCAGGGCTATGCTCATAAAGAAACTGAGGCTTAGAGCAATCAAGAATAGCGGGTGAGATGGTTGAGTTCAAGCATGCCATGAGAAAGGCAACATATGTTGAAGGGAAGGTTCAAGTAAGAGGTTGCACCATGTGACTTGATCAGTCTAAATGAGGTGTGGTTTGGTGGAACCAGAACGAAAGAGATTTACCGACGCGTGGCAAGCTAATGGTGCACCTACACGTAGCAAGCATGATGATTGCTTGCAATGAAAGATGAAGACCGGGTCAAGGAAGAGTATTTTAGTAAGATAACTAAATATCAAAAACTATATTGGATCAAAACAACACACTAAGAAGTGTTTGGGAAAGCGGTTTAGGTCAAGGAGAAGATGATCAAGTGGATCCAAGCACGAAGACTTAGCAGGTTCAGACTTATGTGATTTAAAAAACGTGCATGAGTTAAGTGCGGGAGCAAAACACGTGTTGTGTGAGGTTAACGAGTTTTCCTATTTATGCTAGTAGATACTATCCATTAGTGTTAGATATAGGCTAGTTGCCTCATCTATTTAACGGGTTGAGATGGAGAATTGCTAGTTAACCATTCAACTATTTCTCATTTTAACCAAGTATTCTAGGGTTAGGGTTTAAGTAGTATTAGTGTTGTGGTGTGCTCTCTTGTCCTTCAGGTGGAGTTGCTGTAAAAATTTCATCCTCAAGTAGCAATATATCGACTTTGTTCTTCACTCATGTAGTATTCTTGATTTGGTTTATTTGCTCTTATTTTTATTGGTTTTGATCTATTATCTCTCCCTTTCTTTCTTGATCTTTGTATGCTAATGGCGTCTAAGTGATAAAGATGTCTCATAAAAATCAATCTCTATCCATCTAGGCATCAGGTTTTGTAAGTTATTGAATTTCCTCCGTTTTGCCTTGATTTGGCCTTATTGTGAGATTTCTTGATCCAACAATTTTTGTCTTAAATCTTTGTAAGTTCTTACTTGCTATAATTTGTGGGAATATATTTAGAGTCATCTTAACAATCTTTTATCTATGAGAAAGTCATATTCTAATTTTTTTTTAGTTTTTGTCCGGTTTTGGTGTAACATTGCTAATTCTTGAGAAATATCTGAATTTTGACAAGAATTCATGCAATCCTTGGATAGAATAGATTTCTGAGACCTAAAGAAATTCATGTGCAAAATCTCATCTCTTTTGGCCATGGAATTTTTTAGTTGCACCAAAAATGGTTTGGATTCAGTCTGATTTTCTGTTCTGAGAAAAGGGGAGCAATCATATCGTTTTCAGGCCTAGTCAAACCGGAGGCTGATTAGACTGCAGTTGCTATTGGTTAGACTGCCACAAGGGCACTGGTTAGACTGCTGCAAAATCTAATATTAGAGACAACTGCTTTTTGTGGGCTGTTTTATTAATTAGAACTGATTCTGTGCTGCTATTCTGTAGGTTAAATTTGTACCTTACGTGGTCATCTTTTGCACAATTAGAGGTCTAGCTATTTTGTGTAATCGTAAGATTGCAAGTATTTCATTGAAATTGAGGACATTCATCTATCCTACGTTTGCACTAGAGGTGCGTAATTTGGGTAGTACATCAAGAGCTGTAGCTAAACGTGTTTGGCTTTGTCCTGTCAAATTACGTGATGAACTATGTGGTTTGGCTATTGGCATATATTTCCATTTGGGAATATTTATTCATATTATCATCTTGAGATTTGTAGCCTTTACTTTTCAATTGCATTTTGGAGCTAATCTCATGTTTAAAATAAGCCAGTTGGCACTTTGCTTACAACAGAGTTTGCCTACCATTGAGTGAGCGAGTGACACGCATGGTATTGCCAAAATTTGGCAAGAAAAATGAAGCATGAGTTAATATTAACTCTTTGTTCTTGAACTAAGTCAAGAATGGAAAAAGATATCTTTTGTGTGAAAAAACTGATTTCACCAATCATTTCTCACGAGATGGTTTGTCATTGCACTAGGCATAAACTTAGGGGGAGTTTTGGATGATCAAGATTACTTTCTTAACTTTCTTGCTTGGAATGGTCGCATAAGTCTTGAGATCTAGCACATGGCTTAAGAAACTAAATTTTGTGAAAAATGGTTGAAGCTCAACTAAAACCAAAAATAAATTCAAAATTTACCAAATGTGCTAAATTTGTTCAACTGCAAGCAATATCAAGTGCTTGAAAAAAATATTTTATTTTTGAACTTGTAGCACTCTAAATTGAATCATTGATAGCTTCTTGGTTCCATTTAGCATATTGATATGGCTTGACTCATTTTTGGATCATCGTTTATGTGGCTTTACCTTGGTTATACATATTTTGCCATGATCTAGATAGCACTTTCACTTTTTATGGTTTGGTATAATACTTAGAAAATCCTTTTTAGATAATCTTCATGGCTGCTGAATGCTAAAAATGAATAAATTACAGCCACTTCAGTTCATTCATGCTCTATCTTTTCCATGCATCTTTATGATTCTATTATTAAAAGGGGAGAAAGATCGGTAAAAATGCACATCTATAACATGATTTGAAGTTTTCGTGCAAAAACTTGATTTTTAGAGCCTTTTCTTATTGCTATGATTTTCTTGATCTTTAGATCACTTCTCACCACGACAAAGGTTACATCAAACATTTGTTCTTTAATACGGACCTAACGTGAGATTTCCCAACACTTTTGGTAGATATGAAGTTTTTGTGGAAAATTATGCTTTTTAATAACTTCTATCTATCTCTATCTCAAATGGTCATGTTTAGCTCTTTGCAATCCATCTTTGACCATTTGGAGCTCTCTTTGCAAAATTCTTCCTCTCTTTTCTAAAACTACCTCCAATTTATATTTTAAAGAATTGCCAATGGGTTCGGAGAGGAGGAGATTGACATGTGAGAAGGTCTAAAATATTATTGTGATGAACCATTGCAAATTTTGTGAAGTGATTAATTGGTTTTGTAAAGATTGCATTTGATTTAGGCTGTTTTTTGGAAGTGTTAGGAAAATCAAAAGTACCGCAGGTATTTATGCGTTAGTACTGTTGAGCGATATTACTGATGTTGTGAGCGCGATAATTCCGCTCTGAGTCACAGTACGTTTTTTCAAAGAGGTCTAGTTTTGGTTTGCTAGGTGCGGAAGTACCGCTTTAGGGAGCGGTAGTACCAGCATGTTAAGTGTGGTACTACTGACCTTCCCAGAAAATAGGGTTTTGAGATTTGAGCCATGGATTAAGTTGAGATGACCTGAGTCATTGGATTAAGGTTGCATGATGCATGCCTTAGCTAATGTAGGTCAAATTGTGAAAAACTTGTGCATGGAAACGATTTCTTTGTCTTGGATGTGTAGGGTCATTTGGAGTCAACTGTGGTCAATAGCAATGATCGGGGCTAGGCTCATGGAGGTGTTAAGGCCTAGAATGATCGAGGATGCCGGATGAGATAGTGAGCTCAAGCATGGTACGAGAAAGACGGGAAATGTTGAAGGCGGGTTCGAATGGCGGGATGATGCCATGTAGCTTGCACAGGTCAAGTGAGCCGTGATTCGGTGGAACCGGCATGGGAGAGACTAGGCGACGCGTGGCGAGCTAATGGTGTACCTACACGTGGTGAGCATGGTGATTGCTTGCAATGGTTGGTGATAACTGAGTCAAGGAAGAATATTTTGGTAGTTTGACCAAAATACCAGAAGCTATCTTGAATCAAAACCGTGGCGTATGGGCGATGCGTTGGAGAGCGGTTTAGGTCAAGGTAGAGCCAGTTAGACCAAGACTAAGGATTTAGCGGATGCACACTTATGCGCTTTGAAAAGTGTGCATAAATAAGTTTATGAAAGTAAAACCCGTGTATGGGGGGTTATCGGATTCCCCCATTGTAATAGTGAATAGCATCCATTAAGGAGTGTAGGTGGCTGGTTGCCCACCTATAAAAGGAGTTAGGAGGATGGAGACATAGGATTAACTATCCAACCCATCTCTTGTGCTCTCTTCTGTAGGTTTAAAATTAGGGTTTGAGAGTGAATACCTCGGGTGCTCTTTGTCCACCAATGTGGAATGGCTGTAAAACCTATCTCCTCAAGTAATCAATACATCAATATTTGATCAGCTCTACGGATCCCTCATGTTTTGATTGATTTGTTCTTGATTTGAGTGTTTTTGATTTCTCCTCTTTCTTTTCTTTATCTTGTTGTGCAAGGATGTGTAAGAGATAGAGATAACATCTAAGAATCTATCTTCACCAATCTAGACATTTTGATAGGAAGTTTATCAAGAAAACCCGGTTTTGCTTGATTTGGCCTCAAAGTGTGAATTCTTAATCCGAGAGTTTTTGACGTGATTTTTTTCATGATCTTGCTTGCTGGGACATGTGGGAACATATTTAAAGTTATTTTGGCCATCGTTCACACATGAGTAAAATGTATTTATCTATTTTGGTTTTAGTTCAGTTTTGATGCACCATTCCTTCAAATTGAAAAAAGTCTCTACTTTTCGGTGCACCAAAAGTTGGGTTGCACTGGATATGTTCTCATGTCCCATATAATTAAGAAAACGTATGTATAAGACAAGCTAAGTTACGTTCCCATACTGCCCTGCAGCAACGCACGGATGGGTTACCTAGCATTCCGAAATTTCTGTAACTCAATTTTGTTAGGAAACCTGGACTCTATCTAGAGTCCTGATCTAATTGGGCACCCCCACCGTAGACTATAAATAGGGACCTAGCCCCCCCTCATTATGTACCCCGATGAATCTAAAGCAATAAAAAAAGACCAGGAGTTCTCTCTACCTCTCTGTGTTCAATCTATTCTCTCTGTGATTCTGTGATTGATTCGTTCTTGTTCTAAGCAGAGGAATTGTTGGATGATCGTCGCCAATGACGGTTTCTCAACACGTTATCGACGACTTCGCTCGGTGAACGAGGTAATCAAGGCTACGATTGATTTTCTAGATCGCTTTCGAATCTGTATTTTTCTTTCGCGTTCTAGATTGAATCTCTACGGTGCAAATCCACCCTAATCTACCGCGAGCAGACTTGAAGTCGCCGGCACAATGCCGATCGGTAGATTGTGAAACGGGGTAGATGTTGATTGCGCTGTAGATCGATGCAAATCCGCCCTAAATCTACCGCGAGCAGATCTGAAATCGCCGGCACAATGTCGATCGGTGGATTACGAAACGGGGTAGATGTTGATTGCATCATAGAAGTAGAAACGAAAAATATATGTATATGCATCTATTCTTTTTGTTCCGTTTATGCATGACATCACACAGAAAGAAAACAAAGGGGGCAATGCAGCTGCACCCGCATGTGCACCAGAAGCCAGATCGGGAAGCATGCCGCTCGCCAGAAGCCATCACCGGTCCACCGCCGGCATGAAACCATCATGCGCGATCAGCCTTCAACGCACGGCCAACGCCCGCAGCACCGCCCGCACGGGTCGCTGGAGTCGCCGGCCCCGGGAAGCTTCGGGCTCGCCGCCAGCATGCAGTTGCCTCCCCGGCCGCACCACGCCCGTACGCGTCCTGCTCGCGGTGGACCCGAAGTCCGGTTACCGACGGCACCGCCCCGCCCCGGTATTTGCACCCGAACGCGCATCAACCGGCCGCTCGCCGTAGCCGCGCCCACCGACGCCCGCTCGGTTCCCACGCCGACTGCTCGAAGCCACGCCGGCATCACCCTCTCGTGCGAATGCCCCGGCCCGCAGCCGAACCGCCTCGACGTGCGTGCCTTGCATGGCCGCCGCTGCTTGGCACCGTGTCCTCCCGCGGCGCCGCTCCGCTCCGCCCTAGCCCAACCGTCGCCCGCCATGCGCGCCCCGCACGGCGTATCCATCCGCCGCTACCTTGTGTTGGCTCCACTCGCGCCGCCGGCCGCGCGCCTCCGCCGCCTTGGTCCCTCGTGACGCTGCCGTGGCCTTTGGCTTCCGAGCCCACACCGATCGCGCGCCCGTATGGCGGCCGCGCGACGCTGCGTGCGCCACCGCCCGGCGCCGCGCGCGCCACCTTGCCGCCGCTGCTCGCCGGACCGGCCGCCTCCACCGCGCCACAGCGCCGCCGCGCTGCCGCCGCCCCTTTTGCTCGCCGATCGCGCGCCGACGCGCCGCGATCGCGCGCCGGTCGGCTTTCCGACGCGCGCGCCGCTTAGCCGCCGGCCGGCAGCCCTCCCCGTGTCCGCCCTCGGCTCTCGGGACCGGCCTGTTGAGCCGCCGCCGCCGCTACTGAATGAGGGGTAGGGGAAGCCCTAACCCCCCCAAAGGACAAACCGGTCGGTGGGCCGGCCAGGTCAATGGGCCAAGTGGGCCGAAAACAAGTCAGAGAGGCGAATGGGCCGGAAAAAAAGGGGGGCCAGTGGGTGCGCAATGCACTGGCTGTTTTGCGAAAAAGAACCTGGAAATCATAGAAATCACCGATAAGCCCCTAAAATTTGCATTGAAGTCCAGAATTTTGCAGAAAAGGCATCGTAGTTCCGAAAATTACGTATAAGCCCTCAAATTTACGAGCGGGTCCAGAATTTTTCAGAAAACCCCTCTGTAAATCAGAAAATTATGCGAATTTTTCTCTGAACTGAAATTTTGCGTATAAACCCCCAGAAAGTGCAGAATTTGCTGAAATTTCATATTTTAGCATAAAAGGGCCTCGGGAATCCGAATTTTGCATTATTTTTTTTAGCATTTGAAGCTTATTTATTTATGCCATTATTATTCTCTGTTTTTCTGTATTTATTTACTGTTTTTGGTTAATTGTAATTGCTGAAAATTGCTTTTAATCACTGAAATTAGCAGTAAAATTATAGAAAATGCACAGAAAATTATGAAACATTGCGAGAACCTTTTGTACCATTTATTTACCCGCAGTGAATTATTCCGTGCATGTCTACCAGCAGTAGACTTATACACATTTAGATGACTAGCATCACGAACTGGAAGTTCGAGGAGCAGGCCCAGCATGGCCAAAAACTATCTGACGTAGGCATCCGATGTCGAGATTGTGCTTGGAGCCAGGAAGCTCTGCGTGACTAATGGGATTGGCGGACTAAATAACGCCCAAACCACGTCTAAAGAGAATGATCAGACACTTCATTTTTTCGGGCACCACTTCTGCCTCACTCTCAAGAATGAGTACATGGTAGAGAATAGCGCGCTAGCACTCTGGACCGCACTCAAGAAGCTGGTTCGAGAGGCTAAAGTACACCATTCTTCCTCAAGCAGAGTAGGAGTGGATCAGACTGAGGTTTGCCGACTTTAAGACGGTCAGGGAATATAATTCTGCCTTACACAGGATTTGTACCCCAATACAGAAAATTGAGAAAGTCCTTCCACCCCAATGTAGCACAATCCGCACGCAGCTATCGTCAAGATGGCTATGAGGAATACGCCGAATTGACTGATATGATGCAAGTTGCGGAGGTTCAGGACAAAGTTCTCCGTAAGAACTACGTCACTCAGCCACTTGGGAGCCCTGCTGGCCGTAAAGCCAACGCCGGGAGCTACAAGGTGCGAAAAGCTCTTAATGAAAAGAAGGGGAAGGAAGGGGAAGGCCGCAACCCAGAAAGGCAAATCAGATGCTCCATGTGAGAATTAGGCTAGCAAGCCAAAACGGGATGGCACAGGGCATCTTGAAGTCCACTATGCATCGGTTGAGGGGGAGAGTTCCGAGCAGCTGCCCGCGCTGATGGAGGTTGAGACCATCCAGGCAGCAGCAGCCTCTCTCGACCTAGAAGCAGCCAATGCCATGACTTCTCTTGAAGAGAATGTCACCCTGAGAAAATAGCAGAAGAAGTCCAGTGCTCTGAATGCATTTCGACTTTAATTGTCATTTATTTTGTGTGGAAGAATATGTTAGAATTTGCATGGATGGTACTTAAGAATTGTTATTTTCTCGTGATGGTTGGATGATATTTGAAGAATTCATTCATTTATTCAGTTTATGATGGCATGATATGTTCTGATATTGGCGTATTTATTTATGTGTTGATTGCCTTCTCATGCATATTAATAAAATACCTTATATTAGAACACGTGTAGCGCCCTATGGAGGAAGTGTGCTTAGCTAGCAGCGGCACAATGAATACCATCTTAAGAGAGACTAAGTATTTTCAGTCGATTCGTAAGAGCACTGGCAGCCTTACGACAATCACCAGAAGCGATACATGTATAATTGGTTCGGGAAGAGCCACAATGGGCACAACTTTGGTCATTGAAGAAGCCTTATTGTACCCAGAATCGACTAGAACTATCCTAAGTTTTAAGAATATCCGCGCAAATGGTTTCCGCGTTGAGACTGAAGAAGAGCACGGTAAGGAATATCTGCTCATTATGAAGCGCGAAAGGAATGAAAAGAAAAGTGTATTAGAAAAACTTCCTTCACTAGAAACTGGGCTATATTATACCAACATTAAAGCGCCAGAGCGCATAATCGCTCAAAATGATTTAGAAGCTCAATTGTTCTGTCTCGCATGATGATTAGGCCACCCAAGTCTTAGAATGATGAGAAACATAATAAATAACTCGCATGGGCATAATATTAATGAGAAGAATTTCCCGAATCATGAAGATTTTGTGTACCCTACATGTGCCACCGGGAAACTAATAACTAGACCCTCCACTCTGAAAGTGAAGGATGAAGTCCCTGCATTCCTGGAACGCATCCAGGGAGACATTTGCGGTCCCATTCAGCCCGTCTCAGGGCCGTTTAAGTATTTCATGGTGCTCATTGACGCTTCTTCGAAGTGGTCATATGTGGGTTTGTTGTCCACAAGAAACCACGCCTTTGCAAAATTGATCTCGCAAATCATTCGCATCAGAAATGTGTTTCCAGATCATCATATCAAGTCCATCAAAATGGGCAATGCCGGTGAATTTACTTCAAAGGCATTTGATGATTATTGCGTGGCGATGGGAATTGTAGTCGAGCAGTCGGTACCGCATGTCCATACCCAGAATGGTTTGGCAGAGGCTTTAATAAAGAGAATTAAATTTATTGCCCGGCCCCTCTTGCATAATTGAAATCTAGCAGCTATATATTGGGGACACGCAGTCCTTCATGCAGCAAATCTCATCAACCTTAGACTTTCGGCCTACAACATCCACTCACCTATGCAACTAGTGCAAGTGTCACCACCGAAAATTTTCCAACATTAGGGGGAGGAAATCAACCCCTTGATGATGAATATCGGGAAATTACGTGGCAAGCCTGGGGAATCCATGCAGATGACCCGCGCACTAGAGAAGTCCAGAAGACAAGAGAAGTCTAGAAGACAATAGAAGTCCAGAAGACAAAATAGATTTGCAAGCATTAGCAAATCAGCTACCTGATCACTTTAGTGATTTGAAGAGCGTGACTAAGTCGCATGTGCCTGCATGCACTGCACCGGAGAGGGTTGAAATACCAAAGAAAGCAGAAGGTATCCTTAATCTCGTCCAGAGGCCTCAGAAAAAAATGAGGACGAGAACTCCGGTTCCTCGAATCCTTAGTAACCGGGGACGCCTGGCGAAAAAGGATAAGAGAGATTTATCACAGCCGATCATTGAAGTCCCCCAGAATGAGAAGGGGAGCCAGTTGAGACCTGGCACAAGCATGACACCTTCGGAAAAAGGGCATACCGGATCTGAATATCCCCATCGGCATGGATGTGTGCGCATACATCGGAGCCGAAAAACTAAAGGGACTTGCCACCACAATTGAAAGAAGCGATGCGCAAGGTGAAACTCCAGCAGAAGC
This sequence comes from Dendrocalamus sinicus, assembly GCA_036346575.1. Taxonomy (NCBI): domain Eukaryota; kingdom Viridiplantae; phylum Streptophyta; class Magnoliopsida; order Poales; family Poaceae; genus Dendrocalamus; species Dendrocalamus sinicus. The sequence continues at coordinate 2,547,404 of CM070653.1, read as the reverse complement.
AATTGCTCTAGAAGAAGCAACTCATGAAGAAATAGCTATAAATTATGTGCACACGGGAGAGTCCCTGAATAGGACAACTGGTAATATCGATATCTACTTCGCAAAGAAAATTGCCTCCATCATTGATCTTGATCCCGAGCCTGCATTGCTCGCTGAATGTAAGAAAAGATCATATTGGGAAGATTGGAAGGCAATAGCAACAGAATTGCTATCTCTGAACAAAAGAGAGGTGTTTGGGCCCGTATGCCGCACGCCTCCCCACATACACCCCGTTGGGCACAAGTGGGTATTTGTTCGAAAGAGAAATGAAAGAAATGAAGTAGTGAGATACAAAGCAAGGCTGGTAGCCCAAGGTTTCACTCAGCGTCCTGGAGTTAATTATGAAGAAACCTACTCCCTAGTCATGAGTGGAATCACCTTTAGATAGTTGATCTCAATGGCAGTGAACTTGACTTGGAAATGAAATTGATGGATGTTGTGACTGCATACCTTTACGGTAACTTGGATTCGGAGATTTACATGAAAGTCCCTGAAGGAATTCCTCTCCCGAACCAAGACAGAGCAAATAGAAATCATGCAGTGTGAAACTCAGAAAGTCACTGTATGGACTGAAACAATCTGGAAGAATGTGGTATAATCGCTTGAGCGACTTTCTCTGCAAGAAAGGCTACACGAATAATGAAGACTGTCCTTGTGCATTTATACGACGATCCCAGAATGGATTCTGTATAATCTCTGTGTATGTAGATGATCTGAATATCATCGGGACAGCCGAAGACATAAAAGAAGCAAGCTCCTACTTGGAGTAAGAATTTGAAATGAAAGATTTAGGCAAGACCAAGTTTTGCTTAGGCCTGCAGCATGAGCATGTCCCTGAAGGAATCTTGGTACATCAGTCGACCTACACCCAGAAGGTGCTCGAAAGGTTTGGCTTTGAGAAGGCATTTCCCTCGAAAGTACCGATGATCGGTAGGTCTTTACAGCAAGAAAAAGATCCTTTCCGACCTAGGGAAGAGGGGGAGGAAGTCCTGGGACCGGAATTCCCATACTTGAGTGCAGTGGGAGCACTCATGTATTTAGCAAACTGCACTAGACCGGACATTGCATTTGCCGTAAACCTGTTAGCAAGGTACAGTGCAGAGCCCACCAAAAGGCATTGGCAGGGCATAAAGGACATTTTTCGATACCTCCAAGGTAGCAAGGACCTCGGATTATTTTACAGAAAGAATCAAGATCTGAACTTGATTGGCTATGCAGATGCGGGGTATCTGTCAGACCCGCATACCGCTAAGTCGCAAACAGGCTATGTATTCTGTGTGGTGGAACCGCAATTTCATGGAAATCGTCTAAGCAAAGCCCGTAGCTACTTTGACGAACCACTCGAAATTATAGCATCAGATGAAGCCGCACGAGTGCGCTTGGCTCCGCCGAATGATTCACCACATCCAGCAGTCATGTGGGATGAATATTGTGCAAACCCCCACAATTATCTATGAAGATAATGCAGCTTGCGTTGCACAAGTGCAAACGGGCTATGTGAAGAGTAATCTCACAAAACATATCAACCCCAAGTTCTTCTATGCACATGAATTGCAAAAGATGGACGAGATTAAAGTACTGCATACTAAGTCATGTGAAAATCTCGCAGATTTATTCACTAAGTCACTCCCCGCATCTAGCTTTGAAAGGTGCGTGCGTGGAATTGGAATGATGAGACTTAGAGAAGTGCAGAATTCAGGGGGAGAATTCTCACAAGCCCGCTAATAAATCTTGATCATGAAGATTAAGTACCCAAAAATAAAGTCTTGCAGACCAAATGAATTTGGGTGAATTGTACTCTTTTTCCCTTGACGAGTTTTCCATGAAGTTTCTCGACCAAGGTTTTTAACGAGGCAATTCGTGCATCGCAGCATCACATGTATCATGTACTCTTTCTCTAAATTTTTCCCACTGGGTTTTTATGGAGTTTTGACGAGACATGAGCATGTTGGGTGAGTGCCCAAGGGGAGTGTTAGGAAACCTGGACTCTATCTAGAGTCCTGATCTAATTGGGCACCCCCACCGTAGACTATAAATAGGGACCTAGCCCCCTCTCATTATGTACCCCGATGAATCTAAAGCAATAAAAAAAGACCAGGAGTTCTCTCTACCTCTCTGTGTTCAATCTATTCTCTCTGTGATTCTGTGATTGATTCGTTCTTGTTCTAAGCAGAGGAATCGTTCGGACTGGTCGCCAGCGACGGTTTCTCAACAAATTTAAGCAGAAGACGACAGCTTCAGGCCAAAGTCTATGGGCATGAGAGCCCCACTTTCCTCACCGACAGCCTCTCCATCAGCTGCTGCCACCACGCTTTGACGTTCGTGCACGACTCTTAGCAGTGGAGCATACTTAGTGGCCATGAAGAAATGGATGAAATCTCTGGCCATGTACTTCGACTTCGACAGCTTCTCCTTGCACCCTCGTTAGCTTCTCAACGTTCTTGTCGACGACACACTGGTCTCAACTCTCAAGTGCCGTTGATGAGAACCACGCCTTGCTTCTTGTGGTTTTGATTTTTGGTTTATAATTTTTGAATTTTGGCTATACGCAAGAGACAGTACAAATGGAAAAAAAGTCGTATGTGATTTTGGATAGTAAAATTGAACTCGGTATAGTATATACTACAATATATCTGTAGATCCTATCTTACAAAGATCTATCGTTTAAAAACTAGTTACTGTAACAACGAAAGACAAAGCCAAAGTGAAAAAAAAAAACCCGTCAACTTTTATTGGTATGCTTATAACTATGATAAGCGGATCCATCTAATAGGGAAAGTTTCCAATAGAGCAAAGACTGCACAACCAAAATTTATAGTTGAAAGTTGGCAATCTGAAGTTCTAGACCAAACACGCATTGTCGCTTTGTTGAGTTTCTAAAGGCAGATAATCAGAGGACAGGGAGAAAGGGTTCGTAGCAACCAACAGCGCTGCAGTAGAGCAGCTCTCTCACGCTGAGCGAGGACTAAGAACCCAAGAACCAAACCACCAAAGGTGTTCGACGCGTGATCACTTGATGAGGTTGGTAATGGCGATGCCGATGAGGGCCATCTGCTGGCAGTCGGCGCTGTACCTGGGCAGCGGCGACCTGGCGCCGGCCCTCGTTAGCCCGCCGTCGCACCGCTGCGCGAGCGCCGCCACGCGTGCCATCTTCTGCTTGGCCGCCGCGTACCGCCGCTCGCCCAGCTCGCCGGATGCCTCCGCGAAGGCCAGCCCCACGGCGTCGTACGCCTTGGCGCACGCGTCCATGGCCGCCTTCGCCTTGGCGCCGCTGCCGGGGGGAGGGCGGATCTTGCCGTTGCCGATGTCGTACACGGCGTCGTCGCCGAGGTTGACGCCGATGAGGGCCGCGATCTTGGCGAGCCCCCACGTGTCCGCCTCCGCCGCACCGTGGTACACCGTGAACTGGCGCGCGCAGAACCGGACGTCCACGCGCCGGTCGCCCGCCGCCGCCGCCTGGCACGTACTCTCGATCGTCGCCTCCACGGCGCGCAGGCCGGAGGCCGCCACGACGACGAGCACCGCGACAGCGACGGCCAATGGAGAGGAGGACGCCTTCATTGTCATTGATGGTTTATTTCGAAATCTTTATTGCCTTTGCTTAATTGCTATTGTGAGAAGAAGAAGCTAAATGCATGAGGTTTATATAGAGAAAGAGCTGTGAAGTTTGCATGAAACGGGGAGAGGCCAAACAAGTGTCCGGTTTAGCTAGCAGCTAAGTGAAATTTGAGCTTGGTATTAGCCGTGCAATAATTCCATTTCACTGCAAAACACAAACTAACAAGGATCTTCGACAACCAGTCAAAACATAATAACATTTACATTACATATAATCTCTTGTAGTCCAGATCTTTATCATCAATCTTGTGATCAACGATCATCTTCTCCCTATTTTATTTCTTCACTGGTACATGGACAAACATTTTTTGTCTGAGTAACTGTTGAATAATTTGGGGAAGTTGTGTGTTATCCTATAAGACCCCCATATGCTTTATTTATAGTGTCAATATTACAATCTAACTGTAGTAAGACTCACGGCTCGTAGATGACATAGACTCTAGTTAAATTCTTATTGGACCATAATTTTAACTCATACCAACACTCCCCTTAAGGTAAGCATGAGATACAATCATGACCATTTTGTTATATAAAACAATACCATTACTGAAATCTAATACTTTACTAAATCTGTTGCCAACTCTACGGCGAATACCACCACCATGACATCCACATATACCAAAGCTGCCTCAATGCTATAATCGACACCACCTCTAAGACCATCGTTCTTGCCGTTCACACCACCATGTCACACCACCACACTAGATGCAACCTCCGAGTTCGCGTCACACCACCACATTAGACACAATCTTTGAATGTCATCATCTACACCACCATTGACCATAGTGCCCACCGTGATTATCATCTTGACCACCGCGATTGTTTTAGCTACAATGTATCCAACATTATTCTTAATTGTTACATACGAAGATGCAAAATGTTCATCATATATATTATCACGTATTTATTTGTTTGATACTTGTGAGGTAACATAGAAGCACTATTGTGTATATCCAAACAAGATTGGTCATTGGTATATTTTAGTGTGTCCGTTATATCTTTTTTCAAAATTATCAGTTGAGGTTATGCCTATTTACTGCACCTATTGATAACATTTTGTTGCAGGCATTGATCACATTTGTTGCACAAACTATTCTCTAATGTTACGCCATCTAGATGGAATCGTATGATGGGTAAGTTCTCATTGTACGTCTGGGCGCTAGTAACGCCTAAAAAAAATTGTATTTGTAAGTTGCTTTATTTTGTTTTCTAACTCTAAGTCATTTTATCATTGGGGTGTTTGTTTCTGATTCTTACTTTGATCCATGGTTGAAATTTGTGGGTTATCACTACTACAGAAAGCCTAATACTAGATGGTCAATCACAGACGGTTTGACAACACCGTCTGTGACCAACACTAACACAGACGGTTTTAATTTGGACACCGTCTGTGTTGGCGGCGTCGGAGAAAACGAGTATCACAGACGGTTCTTACCGATGAACCGTTGAAGTATCACAGACGGTCTGTATTAAAAACCGTCTGTGATAATCCCAGATTATCATAGATGGTTTTTAATAAAAAACCGTCTGTGATAATGGTCACTAGGCATTTATTGCGCTGCTCAGACCGCATCTATCTTCATTTCGATCCAGATCTAGCCGCTGCTGCGCACTCTTTTGCTCAGGAGGCAAGCTAGGCGATTTCAGGCCAGTTAATTTGGTGGGAGGAGGCAGAGATTGAGCTTCGAAGATTCATAATTTCCTAGTTGCTCTAGATATGGTTAGTAATGAAATTTATTTTTTCTTTACATTACAATTTAGATCTAAGTAATTGGTGAGTGTTATTGAAGATGGTTTGCAAAATTGTTGGTTATATAATACCTGTTGTGTTTATAATATGAATTGAGCTAGCAAATTAAGCCTCAATACATGTGGCCGGTATATATGTAGTAATAATTAGTTAATTTAATTTTTAATACTAAGTTGTTATATATGTACGTAACGTAGGACCGAAACCGGATGTATGTCGCGAGCCGTGTGAGTGAAGAGTACATTAATGGCGTGTGTGCTTTTACAAGAGCTGCCGAAGAGGATATGTTGAATAAGAGGGTGGAATATATGTATTGTCCATGCACTGACTGCGAGAATTTAAAGATGTTTAAGAACCGAGGGCAAATTGAAGCGCACTTGATTCGGAGGGGTTTCAAAAACGGTTATACGTGTTGGAGCAGTCATGGCGAAGTGAATGATCAAAAGTACAAGTGCGGCGCACAAGGCCCTCCAGGCAAAAAACACACACCCCCACAGACTTGGCACAGCTGGGTATGCGGGTAAAATCCCGCAGTGGAGGAGCGAGGACGAACAGCAGCCTGCAGACACCGCCCGCCATTTGCCAATATCCCGGATGACCGCGCCGAAATTGGATTAGAGCAAGGTCATCTACAACGACATCGGGAGGTCTCCTTTGAAACTCTGCGGACCAGCAAGTGTCTCGGCACCGTAAGATATCGATCGAACTACGTAGCTTGTAACTACTCCACAACTTCGTACGAAGTGAAATGACATGTTGTGCTCTTGCAGGAAGCGCTGAGTGTTGAATCTTCCCAGAGATCATTCCATGGAATAAAGGGAGAAAGATATACTCTCCGCGGTCCTGGGAAACAAGGAGCACCCGAGTCGTACGAGAGGCCTTGGGCTTTACGTTCCTTGAAAACATGGTTTCCAAGATGACTCCGAAATGTATCGGCGTAGGAAGAGAAACAAAACCGAGCGTGACGCACAGCTACGAGAAGATATCAAGGCATCTCTTACAGAGGAGCTAATGGGTGAGCTGGCTGATGTAGTCAGAGATGAGGTGCGGAAACATACAGAAAGTCAACAGGCCGCCGCCGCTCCTGTGCTAGCTAGCCCGCACAACCGTCCGAGTAGTTGCGCGTCCAATCCGACGCAAACCGATGCCAGATTTCCTGTGGACGACATCCGTAATAATTATTATCTCTCGAATGCTTGCTCCATTGATAGGCCTATTCGAGTAGCTAATTCAGATCGTTATGTAGGAGCCTACAAAGTGCGTGCTCCAAGTGAGATATGCCTCGTTCCCTTGCACGCCGCTGCAGGGCCGGGCATATCCGTCGTATCGGGCCATGCCGCACGGTCAAGGTTTAGCGCCAGCCGCAAAGTTAATGTGGATGGTGTGCATGTCAATTTTGAGGTCGTCCCCCGCCGAAGCCCCCAACGACGAGATCGTGACTCTAGGGCAGGCCATTGGAACATTCATCCAAAGGCCCCAAAAGCGACATCTCCTCGAGGCTTCTTCACCGGTGGCAGGACCGTAAGGGCGGCGAACGAGCTACATGCACCGGTGCCATCTCCACTACAAGACTTGTCTCCACCACCGCTCACTGCACCGGTGCTATCTCCACAGGTGCTATTCTCGCCAGAGTAACTTGCACCGCTGCTACCTTTACAGTCGACTGCCATTAAGTCGACCTACAGCCGAGGCAGCAAGGGTAGCACGGGAAATGCAAAGAAGACCAATGATGATACCCGTACCTGCCATTGGCCTGCAAATTCGTGCTTGGCCAGCCGTTGCTTGAGCGCAAGGTCCTCCAACCCCTAGCATATAGTTGCCTACAATTGCACAAGTGGTATATGGAGCAATCCAATAAGCCAGAGGGAGAACGGATCTCAAGTGTCACTGTCAAATTCGCGCCGGATGATTTACATCACAATCTTCAAGAGTGTGTCTTCGTGGTCGCCTTTGAGGATTTATTCGATCTTTTCACGCTCAACGCTCTTGACGTCTCACTCATTCGATGCTGGACGCTGTAAATGTGTACAATCATAGTCTCCGTTCATGTCATACCGATAAATGTCATATATATAATTTGTTGCTTTCGTGTGTATATGTATAGACACATGCTGACTAAAGCTAGAACATCCAAATCATCATCGGTTGGTTTCTTGGACCCACACTTGGTCGCCAAGAATACCGTTGACGAGGAGTCATCCATCGTTGAGAGGTACATTGCAACAGCACTGCTGCAATACCGCAATAAGGAATATGTACTTATGCCCTTCAATCAGAACTATCATTGGATTTTAATAGTAATTGTACCAAAATGGAACAAGATATATTACCTTGATTCCCTAAGTAAGAATAAAATGGACTTCACAGTTGTCAGCCAAGTAATCGATAGGTAAGTACATTTTCTCCATACATACCTATATTGTACTTTTTCTTCCCTTCCGAATGACTAAGGTTAACTTTTTCGAATCACGTAGGGTGTTCGCGATGTACATTGCAATGGGAGGTGTCTCGAAGCAAGGGGCCAAAGGCCTGACACATGCTCGAGATTTTAAGGTATTCGCTTTTACACATTAATTAATCCTTTGCAACAGTTGGTAGTAATACCTCTTGAATTAACACATTGCATTTTTTGCAGTGCTACCAGTAGCCGCCGGGCAACACATGTGGATTCTATGTTTGCCTCCATATGGAACCACTCCTCGATTCCTCGAGGATCACCAATTCCAAGGTTTGTCAATCTTCCCATAATTATCTCATACTTATCACGTTATATATATATACGCACATTGATATTCCTATCGACAGGCTGCGTTCATCCCGTCAACCGCATTGAAACAGCCTGACCTTTCACACATTCGAGGAGAGATGGCGTACTTTCTGGTGGCTAACGTCATAAACCCAGCTGGAAAGTTCCACTGCCCACCATGATTTTTTATTGCTCTTATCACTCTGAAATCGAGGTCTCGCGAAAGGAACAGTGCATAATCAACGAACTTTGTCAGGCTGCACAAGCAATACTTGAATGGCAATCATGCACCATCCAAGTATTGCTTGTGCAACCTAACAAAGTTCGTTGATTATGGCTCTGTTCCTTTCGCGAGACCTCGACTCCAGAGTGATAGAGTAATAAAAAATGCAATGTTACCATCTAAGTGGAAATGCAACGTACATCTTTTGTAATTGTATATTTGTTAATGGATATTTTATTTCATTTCAATTAATTGATTTGCGAAATTGATGTTTTATGTTTGTCAAATGGATGTTTTATGCTTGTTAACTGAAGTGCGATGTGAATTGGATGTTGTATGTTTGTATGTGAATTGGATGTTGTATGTTTATTAGAAATTGTATGTATATCTGCTTAATTAAAAACCGTTTGTGATATTTACACCACAGACGGTTCGAAAACCGTCTGTGATAATCTTCCATTTTCACTGACCCATAAATTCAAACGGTTCAGAAAACCGTCTGTGATGACGTTTCTGAACCGTCTGTAATACTGTTTTCTGTAGTAGTAAGAAAGCTAATTCACCTTGTAATTACATAGACATCCCAAAATATATAGATAATTGCATAGACGGTTAATTGTTTTTCCGCCGGATAAGATCGCCACTTAAGTGATTAATTGGATTGATGAGATGAATTAAAAGTGATTAACTTAAATTGATCACCTAAAAAAGCTAAATCGATCTATTGACTTACCGAAGAGCGTCAGCTCCCCTTCCTCAAGAACAGGCACCTGCCCAATTGGCTGCAAGTGTACAAGGTAGTAGCATGTGTATTAGTGTATACGGTTAGGCTTAAGTGGGACACAATGCTATTTATGGAAATTGATGGTCGGGGGAGATGGAGAGACTGTATCGACCAATGATTCAATAACGGTATGTACGTTTCTGGCGAGGTGCTCCGGTTGGCGGTAGTCGAGCTCGTAGTCGACACCGCCCATCCGTACACCTTCTCCACCAGCGCTATGGTCGCCACCGTCGGAGATGCTTTTTTGCTTCTTGTAGGCGACTAGTATTGATGTGCTTGGTGATGATGTTTGGTTAAGATATTGCATAGTTTGTGCAATATCGATCTTTTTTTTGTTTCTCAACAAGCAAACCATGCATGCATCTACTTTAGATTTATCGCAAGTTCTTTAGTTTCTCAACAAGTCAAATCATGCATGCATCTACAGAAGATTTACCGCAAGTTCTTTAATCGTCTTTGTTGGTAATAGCTGTGCAGTTCAAGATGGAGCATGTGCGACAGTATTATATACGCTTTTTTGAAGAGTTCATCAATTTCTCATATCACAAAGCATTTATCCAAGGTTATTAAGACGTCGCTTAAACGGTAAGGCGCTCCCGAGATGGCAAAGCGTCGTCCCAACTTGCATGCGTGACTAAAATGGTGGCTAAACCAGAGAGAAGGGACGAAGACTCACCTGGAATCCTAGGCGGCGACGCCTCCATCTCGCCGCTCCCGTCTAGGCGGTGGTTCCTGGAACCCTAGGGCCAAATCCACCAGGACAGCCACTAGATCTGTAGGTCTCACCGACGAATCATCCTCTTGGGAAGCAGGGGTGGTAGGAGCAGGGGAGACGACGGCAGAGGAGGCGACAGCAACTCTTGGGAGAGCAGGGGTGGCAATAGCGGCGATGCCTTTTGAGGAGCAGGGGAGGCGACAGTGACGTCTCTTGGGAGAGCAGGGGTAGCGACGGCAGCGTCTTTTGGGGAGAAGGGGAGGTGACGGCGGCGTCTCTTGGGAGAGCAAGGGTGACAGCGGTAGGGTCTCTTGGCAGAGCATGGGTGGCAGCAACTGCGTCTCTTGGGAGAGCAGGGGAGACGGTGGCAGCGGCTGGAGGAGCAGGGAGGGGAGAGTGGTGGCAACTATGAGATAGGAAGTGAGAGGTGGACGAAGGGACGACTGCTATTGTTTGATATGCATATGCTATGACTTTCAGCTTGGGCCTTAGGCCGATAGTGTGATATTGATGCTTTGGGTTGTGTTTGGCTTGGGCCTTTATCAGTGTAATAGTATAACTCCATGTGTATTTACTCAATTAATGGAAATACAATTTGTATCTATTATATTTATAATAATTTATATGTTGAAACTTATAAGGAGAATGGATGCTATATAGAAGAGCAATTAGAAAGAGGGATAGATGCTACATAGGCTCAAGAATTAGAAAAAAAAAGGTACATATGTACTTCATTGCTGCTAAAATACTCATTTTATTTGCTGCCTTAGCGGCTTAGAATGTGCATAAAGTATCGTCTCGCCTCACATCTTACCACTTAAAAGATGTAAGAGAGATACATCATCTCGTTTCACCTTACTGCCTTAATAACCTTCTCACCTTCCTGCCTTAATAACCTCGCATTTATCCCTGGGCAGTTCTGCCTGCTGACCTCTAAACTTTCAAGGAATATCAAAGTACCATCTAAATTAACATTTTCCTCCATCTAATGTTTTGTAGCTAGCTTTCGTGCCAGGAAAAAATGTAGCTAGCAACATCTTTGTAGGAGTGCAACTGGGCAACATAAGATCCATGGAAAACGTGATGAAATCTACAAAAACACAACTGTCATAATGCACTGGTAGGACCAATAGTTCAACATCTATAATCGCAAAATACAAGCCGACACTCGACAGTTATGAAGAAAACAAAGACAGGAGATGGAACCAATGCTATTTGTGTACACATCCTAGTTATGGAATTAAGGAGAAGGCACCAACCGAACCGAATGGTGAAACACTGAATGTTTTAAAATCACTAATTAAGTGTGGAATTCCCCTTCCATTTAAGACAAATTAGCAAGTCCTCTTCAAAGATCGGCCCTCCCAGGGTATCTTGGGAACGGTATGACATCTCTGATGTTCTCGAGACCGGTGGCGAAAAGGATCATTCTCTCGAAACCCAAGCCAAATCCACTGTGCTTGACAGATCCAAAGCGCCGAAGGTCCAAGTACCATTCATATGGCTCCAAAGGCAATCCAGAGTCTAGTATCCTGTAGAATAATATGTTACATAGTCAGCTCACTGCAGTCATACAATTCGTGAATGCAACTTTTTAGAACAGGAAACTTCATTCATTGCCATTGATTTGCAGTTTTGCACAAACAAGAAAGGCTAATAAAAAGAAATTCCCAAACCAAAAGGATGTGCATGTCAATAACAGAATGTCAAATCGATTTCATATTACTAATCTTTGAAAAACTAAAATCTCAATGCATGTTTGAATGATGCAAGTAATGCTCATATTGTTGTGTGTGTCAATCCACAAAAGAAAAATAAGAAATACCCAAGTTGTTCAATAGTATCAAGCAGCAGCATCCAACAGGCAACATACATCAACAAAAATTATGTGCCTCTTCTTTTCAGCTTTTAAAAACTGTTTTTCAACTTTTTTTATAGTAACTATCTTTCAAACGGGGTGTCTTTTTAAAGTAAAGTATACAAGTTGATAGTAGTACACACTGTAGTGACTTCATTTATATCGATCAAAACCACGCACGAGTTTCTACAACTCCGTACTCTCTCACGAACAGCCCAAAAGTCATAAACCGCAGTCATAAACCGAAACAAAAAAGAACAGGCCCTAAGTTATATTTGCCATGAGCAAAGCTTAACACCTTAGCCTGCAACTCTCCAAAGTGACAACAACAAAAGGGTGTTCACTACATGGTTTGTACTTTATACAAAAAAAATAGCAAGCAAAATAATGATCAAATGGTTGACACAAATGCACACAACATATCTTCACTCAACAATGGCTACTGCAAAAATCATCCGAGTAGCAACAAGAATAAAACACATAATAGTTGAGTTAAAAGTTGGGCATCGATACCGCTGTTTAAGATTATCTAGGCGCTCCTCCCTTTGGCTTCCACCGATTAATTCACCAACCTAGTAAACATGATATCCAGAAAATAAGTGATCATAACACAGGATTAAGGCAGAAATCATCAATTCAATAGAGGTAGAACCTACTGGGCACAATGCCCACTTTCTTGCATAAGGAACAATACAAAAGCAGATAAAAGAAAAAATGAACTGTGGAATAAACATCACCGCCAAGACAATGGCTTTGTAAATAGTCTCAAAAAGACTGAATATCATGATTCAATAGATTATGTACCTTGGGAACAAGAACATCCATAGCAGCCACTGTCTTCTGGTCATCATTGAGCCTCATATAAAATGCCTTTATTCCTTTTGGGTAGTTATAAACAATAACTGGCTTCTTAAATATCACCTCAGTCAAATACCTTCATATTGCAAGGAAGAATTACAAATCTAAACAAGGAAAAGCAGATGATAAAAAATAGCAAATACCAATTCTAATATTCATACCTTTCATGCTCAGATGCTAAATCAATTCCCCATTCGACCTTGTTCTCGAACTTCTTATCTGTATTTTCCAAGATCTCCACAGCCTTTGTATATGAAATGCGTTCAAACGGTGTCGAGGAAACAAGCTGCAGACGCTCAATTGCGCTCTTATCATAATTTTTTGCCATGAATTCCATGTCTTCTCGGCAATGCTTAAGCAACCACTTGCAAAGGTATTGTACATAGCTTTCTGCACAGTTCATATCATCCTATGGCACGGTTCAACACAACTCTAACATTAGTACTGTTCACACAAAATCTCACGTAATCTAGATAAATAAGCCAAGCCAGAATAATTTAATGTTAGTTAAGGAGGAGCTCACCTGCAAGTTTGCAAATGCAATCTCTGGTTCAACCATCCAAAACTCTGCCAAATGTCTTGATGTATGTGAGTTCTCTGCCCGGAAAGTTGGTCCAAAGGTATACACACTACTGAGAGCACAAGCATAGGTCTCGACCTGAAGCTGGCCGGAAACAGTCAGAAAAGCTTGACGCTTGAAAAAGTCATTCTCAAAAGCAATTGTTCCATCATCCTTGTGTGGAATTCCAGCTTTCAACTTAGACCTCTCTTCCAGCCTTGAAACATTCTCTTTTGCCTGTGTAAGCTCCAAAACAGCAGCACCTATCTCTTGCTTGCTAGCTTTTGCTGCTTTAAGTTGTGCAACTGCATCTCCTTTCTCTTTGACAACAAGCTTAGCAGCCTCAATATCGGCTTCTGATGGTGCAGGATTCTCCTTAAGCTCCTTCTCCACCTTTTCAGCCTGGCTGAAAAGGGTCGTGACTTGGAACATCTCACCAGCACCTTCACAATCACTCGTGGTTATTATGGGCGTATGGACGTACAAAAAGCCATTTTCATCGAAAAAACTGTGTGTTGCACAGGCCAGCTGATGCCTTATCCGAGCAACCGCGCCTATCTGCAAAAGATTTTAGAGTCGAAATTGTCATGCTATTTCTGATTAAGAACGACAGGAAAAAACAGAAGGAACATACGTTACATAACGCAAAATAACAAATGAAAAAATTGATCATATACCCTCCATTTAGATGGAAATTGAGGATTTACCCTCCTGGTCCACGTGTCAGTGACTTATGATGACCCCACGTGTCATTGAGATGTGGAGGGTAAATCCTCAATTTCCCAACTAAAGGGAGGGTATATGATCCAATCTCCCATAACAAATTACCAAAAAGAAACCAAATTTCCATAGCTGCAGAATCTAGCCTTGATATCCAAAGAACATCTAAATACAGATTGCACAGACAAGAAAATTCGATACCAAACTAACCAAACTAACCAGCGTTTCACTATCTCTGTTTCCCTTTCCAATTGTAAGAACACAAAAAAAATATGAAACCCCATAGTCCCAATATGCAGATACTTCAAAAACTGCAAAATCAAGCATAACAGCCTCCATCTATAGGATCATACCACAGCCAAGCAAATCCAGCATCCATCTGCTCCCGGACTGAATTAACTTGCATTCTCATCAAGATAGTAAAATCCAAATAGCATAACAAAAAAATTGTGTCACAAACCTCTAATATGAAAGCTGACAACCTGCCACGTTAAGCAACCAAGCCTATGACACACTAGTACGGTACAAACTCCATAGACTTAATTAACACAAAATCTCACCAGAGAATTTGTAAAACTGCAGGACAGAAACCATTTGCTTAATAGCCTTAATGATCAAGTAGACATGCCCTGTCTGATTGAAGCAGCAAATTATCAAAGGAGAAAGATACAAAGACACCACCTACGGTTCAAAATAAGGTATATGGTTGTACCTCACAAACCTCATAAATATTGTCTAAAACTAACAATCTCTTTGCAAATATAAACTTTCTTCGATGTGGTGCAAATATAAAGTTATAATTTAAGTAAAGTGCACTTCTGCTGAACTCTTATTGTGTCGTTAACAAGTTTCTTCATGATCTCTTCTCTGCCTTCCTCTAATGGAAGGAGGAAAATCCAGTGAAAATTCCTTGCTGATTTCTCCAATTTCCTTCCCATTAAAAAGCATCGGTAACATTGCTAACTTAAGATAGCCTAAAATTTAAGTAAAATGTCATGGCTGCTGTACAGAGGTTAAAGCACACTATATCTTTTAAAAAAAATCGAGACAATAATACAATCGCAGCAAGGGTGACTAGAGACGACCAAACATTTACATCCTCTCCTCCGGTCACAATACATGAAGTTGCAGTTCGCATTATGAAATATATATTGTTGCCAATCATCCCAGCTTCATATGAATCACTGGACATTCTCACAACACGAGCTTACAACTCATAACGCCCTAAATTAAAGCATAAAAACGGAACGAACTTCATACCGTGTTGGTGCGCGCGCGGAGGTGGACGAAGTCCCTGAGGTTCTCGAGCGTGAGCTTGGTCTTGGGCAGCGGGTAGGCGGCAGCGTCCACCTCCCCGACCTCGATCACCCTCTCCACGCGGAGCTCGATGCGCTGCTTGGTGCCCTCGGGGGGCTTCTTGAGCTCGCCCTCGACGAGCACGGAGGTGCCTGTGGGCGTGAGCCGCGGGAGCGGGTAGACGGCGGCGTCGACCATGACCTGGAGGTTGCCGGGGCAGGATCCATCGTTGACCTCGAGAAAGGCGAAGGCGCCGCGGCCCTGCTCGCGGCCGGTCTTGACCCAGCCGCCGACGACCACGCGCTGGCCGGCGAGGGCGTCGCCGGCTGCCAGGATGGCGCGGATGCGGGTACGGGAGATCGAGGGCTCGAGGTCGGCGGGGGAGGAGATGGAAGCGGCGGCCAGCTCGGCCGTCGGCGGCGCAGCTGCGTCGGCCATGGCGGGTTCGACGTTGGGAGGTGGCGGCGCGGGCGGAGGGGGAGCAGGGGATTAGGGTTTTTGGTAGTGTGCGTCTGTCTACGTGGCTGCAGTGAAGCAGGAGGAGGCTGAGGATCCCACAGCCCTCGGATCAAGAATTTAAGGGCTCAGTAGTTGCATTGTTTGGAAATTAAGAATTTTTCCCATGTTAACTTAGGATGTGTTTAATTGGAGTGATAAAAGTGAAATAGGATGGGATGGAATAGGATGAGATGGTTCCACAAAAAAAGGTGGAACCACATAGTCCAGTATATAAGAAAAATATTCTCTAAATTTGCACAGGCTCATCCCACTTTGGACCATTCCATCCTACCTCATCTCTCAAACCAAACACATAGATAGGCTTGGTCAAAGAAACTATCCCACCACATCCCTCAAACCAAACACACCCTTAGCAACCGAACTATTTGATAGGAAATTTTCGTGTTCCAAATAGATTAGCATTGTGGCTAGCCATCGAAAGCATAATAATTGTGTTGTATTTGTAGCTAAGCTGAAATTGTACTGCTCAATCTCAACCGTTCGATTTTGAATTGGACCATCAATATAGTCAAACTGTTTTGTTTTGGGTTCTACTCAACAGTAACATACACTCCCAAATGGGTAAGATAAGAATTGTTAGATTTGGTTTATTGCCAGCTGACTCATGTAGTTTGGAGATCGGATGGTTGTACGAAACCATCCTGCTTTGCTTTTGATTGCTTTTACCGTATTATATATACATGTTACTACAAACAAATGCAACATTTATAATGCTACACGTGAGTAGCTTCCCAGGCAAAAGGAATACATGTGTGCGCTTGTGTGCGAAGTGTTAGATTAGAGGATAGGGTTTGATATGAAAGTTTTAGGCCTTATTATTCTTTTAAGTTGCGTTTGATAGCTTTTGATTGTAATTTTTACGGTGATAAACAGCGAAGACACTGATGAGGATAGTGCATGTGTCGATGGACTTCAAAAATCGTTTAAAGAAGTGATGTTTATGCTTTCAGATAAGTTGAAGCCAAAAGCAAAAAAACAAACCTTTAGAGTTTCCCCAAATAATATTCCATTTTATGCACTCTATTGGATATGTCCGATCTAACTACGTCAGAATTACTCCGAGTCTCTTCTCCTAGTTAGATAGCAAAGACTTTGCAAGTGAATCTAGTAATACACGACTGAAACTAGGAACTTCATTCCGAAGTAACGCCCATGTCATACCATCTAGCGCCTTGAGAGGCGTCGAGTAACATTGATCACGCTAAAACCCATCTCACTCTTCAATCCTTGACCAATTAAAACTCTCTAAACAGTTATAGTAAACACTATTACAAGACTATACATGTTGATCATTTGTGACAACGAAATTTAAGAACCGCCGATTAACCTAAATTATTGCTATTATAAAAGAATGAGTTAGTGGTAGTACGTCCATTCTCCTACAATGGTTCTGTTCCTTTGACTTCCCACCACTCCACTTTTCAATCAATTATAGCAATCTTTTGCCATAGTATGATTATCTATACATCCAATAAATTCTGTTGTAACGCAAGGACACGTAAATAGTAATTGAAAAATACACCGGTGTCTCTTGCCGCTTATTTGTAGGCTAACAGTATAAGTTTCACTATAGAACGATAGTGCAGCCTCATCCATGGGGTGGTATCACCAGCCTCATCCATGGCACTCCACCACCCCACACCCTCCTCTTCTCCAAATGTCGCTCTCCAAATCTCCCACCCAAGTCACCGTAGAATTCCCATCCAGATTTTTCTTCTCTCCAATTTTAGATCCCCACGCCAGCCAACACCCACCTCGCTGAATCTGCAGCAGCGACAGCACGAGGGGTGTGTGTGTGTGAAAACTTTTGATCTTTTCCTCCTTGCGTTGGCACAGTTTCTTGGATGGTTGGATACTGATCGAATTTTCTTTGCAAGATTATTGCTTTCTTTGCAAATTAAGAGGTTTAGTTTGAATCTATTGAATGTTGGAACTAATCTTGTTGTGATGTTGTAGCGGTCGGTGTCGAGTACTTGTATATTCGAGTACTGTGGTCGTAGTTGAGTACTCGTGTGTTCGAGTACTATGGTCGTAGTCAAGTACTCGTGTGTTCGAGTACTGTGGTCATAGTCGAGTACTCTTATGTTCGAGTACTGTGTGGTCGTAGTCGAGTACTCATGTGTTCGAGTACCGTGGTCGTAGTCGAGTACTCGGTGTGTTCGAGTATTATGTTGTTGTGGTTAGAGTATTCAGTGTGTTCGAGTACGTTGTAGTCTGTATCAAGTACTCGGTGAGTTCGAGTACTGTGTGGTTGTAGTCGAGTGCTCGGTGTGTTCGAGTACTCCATAGTCGTGTGTCAACATAGTCGTAAGTCTTAAGAGTATTGTAGCATCATGGTCGTAGCCACAGCAATCATAAGTCGAGCTATGCAGTGGTCGTAGTTGTGTGCCGATGCAGCCGGTGCTCAGAGCGTATTGTAGCAGTTGGTGAGTCCCGAGTGCTACAGTGGTCACGGCTATAGTGGTCGTAGCTACAGCGACGGTCGGTGCTCGAAGACCTAGGTGGTTGGAGATGCGGTCAAAGAACTATAGTCGACAAGCCGTAGACGGTGAAGCAGTCGAAGGGAAGCCGTGGTCGTTGGTCGACAAGCCATAGTCGATGAAGTGGTCAACAAGATGTGGTCGAGCAGCTGTAGTCGTGCGGTGTGATCGAGATACTATAGTCGAAGAAGGACTCGAAGCGTGGTAGATCTGTGTGGTTGAAGAGCCGCGTTGGAAGGACTCGAAACCAGTGGTCGTGCAAGCCGATCTCCGCCGCGATGCGTGTGCGGCGGGTCATCAGAGCGATCATCGCGTCATCGCGTAGAGTGGGCGACGTACGGGCGGCATGGTAGTTGAGGTCGAAAAAACCAAATCACAGGTAGTGGCTATCAGAGTCTGTAGCAGTGGTGGGTGCGTGCATAGATGGTGTAACCGTGTGTGCGTGAGGCTTATTTAAACCATATAAATATGTAGAGTTCGATAGTATGTGAAAAAAACAGAGTAAAGGAGAAAAGATATGTGTTGCCAAAAAAGTACACCCTGTGTTTTTGCTTGTTTTCTCTTCACTCGTGTGCGTTTCTTCGCTTTTCTGTACCAACAGAATCTACTGCTTCGGTAGTTTCTTGGTGATTAAGACCGAACTAATTATTAGCATTTTGCTTCTGGTCTGGACTACGTAAAAGCTATACACTGTTCAGACAATAATGGAGGTTTCTGCTTGCAAGAAAGCTAATTCAGCAACATACTTCTTGCTCCCACTGAGCTAGCTTCTTAGGATGAAGCAAATGATCCAATTAACATTGCCACTTCTTTGTTGTTGTCCATGTTGTTAGCAGGTTGCTGGAAGCTGAGGATCTACTGTGGTGCCGATCGACATGGGGCTGGATTTGGGAGCTCTTGTTCTCAAATCCGCCGGGCTATCGCTGTCGGACTACGACTACGACCCGTTCGGGGGGCGAGGCTTCATTCCATTTGTGCCTGGTTTGCCGGTGGAACGGAACTGTGACAGAGGCAGACCATAGTTGAGGCTCAGCAGGTGTAAGCATTTCTGTAAATGTTCTGATACCACTCAATTTTGTTCTTGGAATTGGTTGGTGTATTGTTGTTGTTGTTGTATCTTGTGCAGATAGTTTCTATAGAACTATAGTTGACGTAGTTATTTTGGAAGCCATTCCAAATTTATAATTCATCTGTAAATTTCAATGTTGTTTAAAGAGAATATTTGATCTTTGGAGGCATTTTGGAAATTTCCCAATTTGTGATTAAAAGAAAAAGAGAGAGGAGTCAGGTGGTCCCACCTGTCATCAAGGTTGTCAGGATCGCCATCCCATATAAGATTATTTTTCATTTGAGGGGATCAGATCGTAGAATCATAATTCTATCATATTTTTAAAAGCATATATATTATATAAAGATTGAATTATATATCTAAATATGCAAGTGCATAGTAGTTTTTTTAATTTAATTTTGTTATTTGAGTACTCTTATTTATGTTATATCAAATTAAGGTTGAATTTTTCAACTTATTTAATTATTTTTAATAAATTAGTAATCTAAAAGTCCAATATGTCAAAGATAATACTTCTTTTACCTTAGAACAACATGTAAACAACAAAACAAAGCAAATTAAACTAGTTCAACTTAAATTAGCAATAGGTAATATCAAATTTTATATGCTAATATAGTTTGTTGTTAGAATCATGATTTAGGATCATGATCCTACCCGATCCTTTAGGATCATGATTCTATGAAATTCGGATTCATATACTGATCCTATCATGTTGGCTCAGTGGGATCGTAGAATCATACGATCCCACAATCTGTGTGACGATCTTGACAACCTTGCCTATCATTGTAAAGGAAAGGGGATAAGGCCTTGGCTTGGCCGGTGGTTATGAGTGGTAGAAGATGAGAACGTGGTGATCATTCTAATCCCCACACCTCTCTTCGGTAGACTCGAGCTAGCCAGTTTGATCGTATGACCTCTCTCCCTTCTCTCCATTTACGGTTGTCCTCCCTCTTGAGGGTTAGATTGACAAGCTTCTACTTTTCTTCCTCTTCCGCCGCTTGGATCAGCTCAGATTTGGACTTCTCTCACCAGAGTGTGTCTTGGCATCGGTGGAGGCAGTCTTGGCAAGCCTCTTCCTCCAATAATCTATGCCTTGGTTCCCTAGGCGGTAGAGGAGGGCGGAGAAGAGGAGGCCAGAAAGGTTGAGGTGCTGTCGGCTGGTGCTCTAGTGTGATTGTGCCTTAAGCATCGGTCAAACTGGGGTCTTCCAAGCCTCTGTGATCTCTGCATTGAGGTGATTCAAGCGGTGGTGCTAGTTTGTTGCCATGCCTGATTTGTGCTTGCGCAGTAGGCTCGACTGTGGTTTGGTGATTGAGTTGGTGATGTGTTCGTGCTCTTGGCCCATGTGCGAACTGGTTTCCTTGTGTGACAGTACCTTGAACTCGATTTCACAATTTTGGTTTGCCCCTGACTGTGAAGAAGGCTTTGTTTCTTCGTTAACCTTGCTGATGACACTACAGCATAACGCCGACGATTGGTTTTCTGGGACAATGTCTCACTACTATAGAAATGGTCATCACAGATGGTTCTAAACTGTCATCACATACGGTTTTTGAACTGTCTGAAAGTATGTGTTTGTGATAAACAGGCGGTTATCACAGACAGTTCGTAAGCCGTCTACGATAAGCCACAATATAGACGCTTTGTATAGAGAACCATCTGTGAAGGAGACCATCACAGATAGCTCGAACCAAAAACAGTCTATGATACTTACACATTACAGATGATTCTATCTACTAACGATCTGTGATGGGCGAGTATCATAGACGGTTGGTATATAGAACAGTATGTGATACTTTTCCATTATAAAGGTTGGTAGATAAAATGTCTGTGATGTATGAGTATCATAGATGGTTTTAGTTCGAGCTGTTTGTGATAGTCCTTCACAGACAGTTTATACCATAAAATTGTATGTGATAGTTCATTCTATACCTTACATGTTTTCTGTTTTTTGGCTAGCCTCAGGAAATTTTAACTATACCCTTTGAAAACAAGCAATTAGAGCAGTAAACACAGTAGCATATTTTATTTTCATTAAGATTAGAATCCACCATTACAACATTACAAGATAACGAGCAGGTTACCCATCTAACACAACAAGAATATGGTAAGAACACATCTCCTAATATAGAAGAAGTAGAGATCCTAGTAGACAGTAGAAACTAAACCGCACCAATTAGGCCTCTATGTATAGGCCCTCTCACCCCTGATGTCCTTGACGCCCACTGTCCCGGCGCCGACTTGAGTACTGTATTGGTAGCCAGTTGCTTCCGCGGCGCCTTTGTAAGATCGAGGAGGCCGACTAGAGGGGGGTGAATAGGAGGATTTAAAATTTTCGTCTAATTCTAATTAGCAATTTTAAACTTGATGGATTGATAGAGCAAGACAACACTAACACTAGCACAAGTAATCGACTAAGAGCAATAACGAAAGGTAGAGAACAACAAATGCTACTCTAACTAAGCAAGCAATCAAGTGATATGAATAAAGAGCGATGCTTGGAAGAATATGATCACAAGAGAGCAAACCAAAATTTGACACGATTACTTTTTACCGTGGTGATCGGAGACTTGCCGGTCTCCCCTAGTCCACGTTGAGGTAAGCCCGAACGAATCGGACCGGCTCCACGAATGAGCCTAAGCACATCGATCACTATTGGATGCTCTTTCCCTCTCCGGGTAGGCGAGCTCCAAGCCTTCACAATCTTCCGGCCTTCTCACAATCTTCTTGAGAAGATCACCAAGCTCCGCTAAGCCGTCTAGGTGCCGGCAAGCACCAAGAGAATAGACCATCTGCGCTTGATCTCACTCAAGTGCTCAATGGATCAACTAGAATGCAATGCACTTGAATTTTGGGTCAACTACCTCAAATGAATGCACAAGAGAGTGAATGAGGTGTGTGAGGTTGCTCTAGGCTCAAATGTATTCAATGGATGTTCAACAACATGTCCAAGTTCGGTGGGGTGTATTTATACCTCACCAACCTCAAATAGCCGTTACAATAAACAATCCGAAAATTAGAAATCCGGTACTACCGCAGCAAAACCGCGGTACTACGGACCCTAATGACCGGTCGAATGGCTATGTCGAGAGTCGGTAACCGTTGGTCAATGAGTGCGGTACTACCGCCGTTGAAAGCTCGCGGTACTTCCGGACGTCCGAAGTTCCGCCCAAGCCCGTGCTTCCGATCTCAACAAGACTAAGTCTTATTCTCGCGCTCTGGAAAAAACGTTCGCTCGGGTGTCCGAACTTCCGCACATGCGGTAGTTCTGCAGTAAAACCGCGGTACTTCCGCTTTCCGAGAGGCTAAGTTAAAGTCCGGCGCTCTGGAAATAAAGTTCGCTCGAGTGCGGTACTACCGGATCCGTAGTTCCGTAGGTCAAACAATGGTACTACCGTTTTCCAAGAGACTAAGTCTTAGTCCGGCGCTCTGGAAAAAACGTTCGCCGGGCGCCGGTACTACGGACTGCGGTAGTTCCGCCTAATACACGGAACAACCGGATTTTCGACAATGCACGATTTGATTTAGTTTTAATTTCTAAGTGCATGCATGATCCTAAATTGATCCAAAGGGCACATTTGAACATGATCAAGCAATCACCATGATCTCTCTTAATAGTACGGCGTCTATCCTATAATCCGGTCTTCCAACCTAACTTCAAGACCGGTAAAACAAAAATAGATACCTAAACTATTTACCTTGTCGCCCTAGAGATCTTGAATCTTCATGGGATATTTTGTGAGCCTCTTTCTTTGCTATTTGAACATATCCTTTCAAACACTTAATGCACACATTAGTCCCATATTCACATAAATTCATTAATTACCAAAACTAACATTTTTAGGGGCCTAGATGCTTTCAGCCTTGCCACCCCGTATAATTGCGTACCATCTACTTCGTAAGGGCCATCGGGCTCAGGGTCGAGGAGGAAGAGGTGGGAGTAGGAGAATTTTTGGTGAAATGGGCACGGGGGGCGGAGAGGTGGAGCTAGATCTATGGCGTGGGAGTTGGTGGGTTTTTTATTGACTGGGATTGGGTTAGGGAGGATCGACGGACCCAGTGGTCAGGGACATAATAATCACAGAAGGTTTAAACCACAAACTGTCTGTGATACATAATTATCATAGATTATTCTTATTAAAAACTATCTATGAATTATCATAGATAGTTCTTATTAAAAATCTCTGTGATAAACAGACGGCTCTTACGATATAAAGCACAAAAACAATATATATATAAGTGCAATGTAAATAGTTAGCCTTAAAAGATGAAATAACAAAATTTTATATGGCTTATATATATACTCAATTGAAAGATTTCGGCGAAATCTACAACTTTGCAGGTGAGGCAAGTACCAAACTCTGAAGAGAAGACCGAAATAAAGGGCAAAAACAGTGACAAAAACTTGTGACGCGAATTTAGGACTAAATATGGCTGATTTTGGAGCAGTGTAGGGTGAATAGCATAAGAAAGTTTTGTTGTATTGGCCTCATCGTTAACTTTCAAACGAGTATAAGAGCGTCAAAAACGGACACCGTATGCAAAAGTTATGCCTGTTTTAGTGAAGCTGTCTCAGAACGGAGTCTTACTCGGACTCGAATTCGTCTCGAGTTCAAATTGAAGCTGCTATACCTTTCAATACCATAGATCAAACTTGCTAATTTTTTTTTGTGAAAATATGTGGCTATATGTAGAAGGACTCCACCAATTTTCACTAGAGTTGGCATAAATTTGGCATGCTTTTCAATTTTTGGGAAGGTAAACACTTTTTGGAAAGTTCTACGCGACAAAATTAGAAAAACAGCCACACTGGATTTGGATTTTTAGAGATCCAACAACTCAAGCAAGGTAAGAGGATTTGGATTTTTTAAATGGTTTTTAATTACAACGTCATAGATAGTTTTTAATCTGAACCGATTGTGATAATTGTAGATATCACAGACGGTTTTTGTTAAGAACCGACTGTAAATTATTATAGATGGTTCTTATTACAAACCATCTGTGATAATTGCAGACATCACAAATGATTTTTAATCCAATCTGTTTGTGATAATTATGTATCATGGACAATTCTAGCCATCGCTAGTAATATAAATGGTCACGCTTGTAAAACTGTCTATGATAATTACAACACATCGTCTGTGATGAAGCGTCTAGTATAACGTTTTTTTGTAGTAGTGTCTACTTGATGTGCCTGGCCTGATTACCTTCTAGTGGTTTTGATTACCACCGTAGCAGTGAGTTACCATTGGTTCTCAATTTTTCCTACTTTTGGCTGAATTGTACAATGTGTCGTATTAGTTGAATAATTCATATATGTTTATTATCTCTAATACTGGGTGTCTATACATGATTCATTATGGATTAGAGATTGCTCGATGAGGATTAGGAAAATAAAAAATAGTTTGATAGTAATCAGTTTGTTCTAGTTCTTGAGTTGTTGCTGGTGGTCTATTGCTTATTACCTCTATTATAACAGTTAATAGTATTTAGATATTTAACTAGCTATCTATATCTCACTGCTATTTAGTTATTCTAGTTGTTGGCACTTGGCAGTCACTTGATGGCTGTTTCTTAATCTATTGTTAATTATCTTGTGAATTAACCGTTAGGTAATTAGATCAGTTCATTTTCTAGTGCATTTGTGTTATTACTATCACACTGTTGAAGGTTTTGGTGGCCCAGTTCTAAAACAAGAGCAGCCGACATCTAAGAGCAACATAATGAAAATCAATTTGAGCCTTATGCTAATTGATTATTTTCTATTATTTGGTCTAGTATGTATGATTTCATATGTAAATGACTTGAGATTGGATAAATGTCTTGTGATAATTACATTGATGCTCATGCCATTTTATCTTATGTGGAATCATATTTTCTCATTAATTTTAATTCTAAAATTATTGTTAAATATTAGCTGAAACCATGTTTCATAAAACAGAATAATCACATGTTGGATATTATGTAACACCCCCATTTTTGAGAACAGTGATGTCTTACCACCCGCAACAGCCCAGGAGTTCAGTTGCGGATGAAAGGTGTATCATGCCTGCTCACGAACAATGTAAAAAGGTTAATTTCAGTGAAATAAGACCTAATGGCCAACTTTAATAATAATATGGGCGTCCAAACTCAAAACGTAACTTACATATAGAAGAGCCGGAGAAAACTCCACAGGAACACTTGAGTGCAGTCGTAACCCTAACACGAATACTCGTAGCATCTTCTTTTCTTCTGGTATCTGTTGGGGGGAAAATTGTGCGAGTCTGAGTACCAACCATTGTACTCAGCAAATCACATGTGGAAATACCATATATCTACTTGCCAGGATATTCTCAAGAGAAGGGAATATAGTTATTTTATTAGGAGGTGGATGCAATTTTATTTGCAACACAAATAAAATTTAAAATATTTTCCCTTAAGATCAGGGGGTTTTCTGTTATCAAGTAAAGCTTCATCATTACTCAAATTAACAACATCAGAAACACTACTTATGCCTCATTGTTGGAATCAGGCAATTAACACAGCTTCATGAACCGGAAGCACGGCGTATTCGAATACCATTTATTTCACTCTGCAGAGCTGCCCTGCAAAATGTTGAATGAGATGATCTTACATACATTTATACGATACTCTAATAATTACTAAGATTGTCAAGGTGAATATGGTCATCAAAGTAAACAGGGCTTTTATTAGTGGTAGGATTTATCTAATTAACATGTCATTCTAAACATTTATTTTAAGCAACTATCATTTCACAACTATCAATAATGAAAATACATTAAGTAAATAATGTAAATTTCATGGGATTCAATATGATCAAAAACATGTGACTTGCCTTCTTTCGGTTGCTCTTGATCTCCTTGGCTAGCTTCAAACTTACTTCATCTGTTTTCGCTGTCCTTCAGTTGACCAATCTGCTTGGTCCGCACACTAGCGTAGAAAATGAAGTCAAACAGGTTCCTGCTTTGCAAGATGCAAGCTATGAACAAAATGCAATTAAAAACAAGAAAGAACATAAAAAGAAATGGGTTGGGTTGGGAGGTTGAGGTTCAACGATGCTTGTTGGGTTGACACGGCTAGAAATTGAATTAGATAGATTCAGAGCTATTAAAAGATGTATATGTGTTGAACAGATTTTGGGAATAAAAGATAGACATTTATAATTGGATGCTCGATCCTTGAATTGGGTGGATTTAGATGTTATCAAGATTTAAATTGGCAAAATGGAATGTTTGAATTTATTTGGAATTGATTTTGATGGAAGGGTTAAATTTAAATTAATAAAAATTGAATTTGAAGGTATGGAGGTCAAATTTGAATTCAGGGCATTAAATTGGTCAACATGGTGTATTTTTAGAATTTTTAGGAATTTTCTAAATTTTCTGGGATTTTTAATGATTTTTCTGAAATTTTCTAAAATCGGATGAACAGTGCTCTACAGTGTTGGGCCGACCCGCTGGAAGCAGTGTAGCCCATGTGGATTTGAAATCCAATCGGCCGGGTGGGCTGGCCGCCTCGGCCCAGTGGGGCGCAGCCGAAAGGGCCCAGGCGCGCGCGCACAGCCAGCAGATGGGCGACACGCCTTTTGCGCGGACGGCCCGGATGCGTAGCGAGCGGGCGCTCAGATGGGCGGCACTAACAGGTGCCGAGGGCTGAGATCGGGCCACGTTGCCCCATCCCTGGTCATCTTCTACCTCCGGATGCTCTCCCGGCGGAAGAAAACAGAGCACAACCACTTCAAACGATTCAACGCCGGCGATGTTTGCCAGGGAAGGAGGGTACAATGTTAATCGTGGAAGCAAGGGGAATCCATTTTGAGGCTTTGGGAGACGTGGGGATGACCGACGGTGGTTGGTGGCTGGCAGGAAGGTGGCGACCTCCACGGCGGCGCCATGGAGTTCAAATAGGTTTCCCGCCAAATTGAGAGCTTTTTAACCATCTGTGGACTGTCAGGGGCATGATTGTGGTGGTGGGATGGGTCAGGAGAAGCTCGGGTAGGTTGGCCACGGTGAAGGCCTTTCGGCCGGCGGCGGTCTCAGCCGTTAGGATTTCCAGTGGGAGCTCAAGCTCAGGAGAGTGTACCAATGTGATTAGTAAGCAAGGGAGATCATGACATTGCAAGGAATTGAAGAGTTATTGAAAGAATTGCAAGATCACCTCTAGGGTTCACCGGGCGCAGGGACATCGATTGTCGACGACGGGGGTGATGGGAGTCCAATTGGCCGTTCATGGAAGTGGGTGAGAGTGTCTAAAGGAGCTTTGTGATGGTTAGGAGGCTTTATAGGCCATGTAGGTCGGTTTCTCCACGAGATTTTTTTTCGGTCGTGTTTGCTTCACGCTGAGCGGGGAGGGGGATGCATTGGAGCAGCGCAGGGGGCAAAGAGGCGAGCAGCTGACTGGTGGGGCCGCTCTGCAGGGGATGACGTCAAGTGGAGAAAGCAGCGCTGAAATATCTCACGTGGTTTGGCGAAGCATGCGGCGGCCACAGCGCAGAGGTGGGGGAGGCGTTGCGCGCGTGCGACGCCAGAAGAGGGAAGGAGGCGGAAAATGCGAAAATGGAAAGCGTATTCCAGGAAAATTGCCAAATTGAGAAAGAAAGTAACTTAAATTAAATTCCAAATAAAATTTCAAAAATTTTGAATTTTTCGGGGTGTTTCATATTAGCATTTATGTATTGAATATGTAGAATCGATTTCCTCTTTCCTGAATGAAGGTGCCTCGGTCTTCAGATGGGAAACTAGAATTTACTTTTTGGAACATGCAAGTCCTCACTGAGAATGCTTGATGCATTACTTTTTTGGGCTTGTTGATGCACTTGTGCTTTATCAAACTCACTTCAAGATTTGTATGACTTGCGGTTTCCATGTCTTTAACAAAAGTGAAAAAGAAATGCTTGACATCCCTGAATAGTCGACTTACACTTAGAACAACTTTGCAATAATTCTACTAAAATATCGCCATAATTGCAGTTACTTGTAGCATAACATGGAAGAAGAATAATTTAGGTTGTACTCAGTTGGGCTGAATTTTTGTGGCTTATGACTGAATTTTTATTATAGTTGGCTAAAATTACACTGTAACTGATGGTGGCTTATTTGGTATAATTAAAATTTAAAAATGGAAAAAAATAGGTTAGCCCAGCACGTGTAATGTAAACGAATACGGAAAAAAGAACCGATAAAAAAGCTCAAAAAATCTGAAAACTCAGAAATGACAAAATTTAGGAATAGTAAAAAATAAGTCAAAAATCAGAAGTCCAAGTCTAAATGAGTGGGATCTTAGAATGTATATATATAGCATATAGGTGCCAAACATAAACTTGTTTAGAAACTACATGTGCACTTTGGATCATCTGATATGCATTGAGATGCATGCCCCCCTCCTTGTCCTCAGGATCACCGAGCCGGCTGACCGGAAGTGTAACGGTGGGAGGGGTACGATATTGTGCCATCCTATTCATCAGTTGTCTATTAAAAAACCGAAAGAGCTAGATGGATTATTTGGGTATCTCTAATAGTAGCAATTTAGCTGCTTCTTAATTATATCATATCAATAAATTCCTATATGAAAGAGAAAAAAGATGAGGAAAAAGAATGCGTTATCTTGTATACAAGAAATAATTTGAGTATTCAAATCAACGCAAATGATAACAAAGTATGAAATAAATATGTTGAAAATAATATAAAATAGTTAGAGAAATTAATTTTAAAAATAAACTGCTGGAGATGTTGTCTTTAGTGCTATTATTAAGTAAGATAAAAACATTAAAAATGGTCTGCCCTACTTAACTTGGCCTTTTTGTGGCTTATGTTTTTTTTACTGTAGTTGCCTTATTTTATACTGTATCTACTGATAGTTTTTTTGGTATAATTAAATTTAAAAATAAAAAATATGTTAGCACATTACGAACAATACAAAGAAATACGAGAAAAAGAAAAAACAAAAAAAACTAAAAAAAACCAAAAAGCTAAAAAATAATATTAAAAAATAGTAAACTACAATCCAAAAATCGGAAGCCGGAACCAAAACAACGGGGCAGGGCAGATTATTCTTTTTCGTTCGATGGCTGTGAAGTAATGGCACGGAAACGAATCTAAGAAAAGAAAAAGCTCCAAACACAGAACCACAGACACACCATACCGCAGAGGATCCCACCCACACCAGGACCACTACCATTCGAGAGAGGAGACCGTTACGTCCCCCCGAGAAAACGCTCGCCCCTGCCCCCGCCTTCGGACGGAAGACGAGCAAACGAAACAACCCATTCCCATTTCCATCTCGTCTCTCCGTCGAATCGAACAAATCACGGCACGAATCCCACGACGAATCGCGCAGGCTCTCCTCCGATCCGATCGGGAATGGATCGCTTGTCGCGGCCGGCGAGCCCGGCCGGGGGGTACGGGCGGCGGGGCCTCTACGCGCACCACGGCAGCGCGCAGACGTCGCCGGGGGGCTCTCCGACGGCGTCCCCGGTCCACCGCCACGCGCGCTCCGGGTCGCTCGGCGGAGCGGGGGCCGCCTCCACTGTCGGCCGCCGGGGGCGCGCGCACAACACCGCGGCACGCGCCGCCGCGCAGCGCCTCGCGCGCGTCATGGCCTCCTCCGACAGCGTCGGCGGGGGCGACGGTGGGAGCGGCAGCGACGACGACGAGTACGAGCTCTCCGGGCCACCCATCGAGCTCTCCTCCACCCCGCGCCGCGCCGCCACCCGCTCCCCTTCCCCCTCGGTAACACCACATTTCATCCCCATTCACTCCATCGCACAGCATCTCAATGCCACCTCCTGATTTTTATGATCTTCGAACTAATGGCATGCTAATGCCTGATTTTTCGTCACGCGTTCACGTGTTTCCGATACTATTTGGATGATGCGATTTGTTAGTACTAGTTTACAACATTGGTATTTGGTATGGTCTGAGTAATGTACTGAGTGGTCGCATGTAATTGTGTGTATTCTAGATAGGTCGTTACCTTGCGGATCAGGCGCCGGTGAGCCGGCCTCCATCATTGACGAACCGTTCTATGGCCGGGAGGTCGGTTCTGATGATACCGTCGATCAAGCAATCCTACTGCCCACCGACGAGCAGGACGGGATCGGAATCACCCATCCAAAACCGAAGGGAGCAAAGGTAAGGATTGCCACGCTTTCAAGTTTCAGGCGTTCGCATGGCAGGTTTCATGGTGCAATATGTGAATTGCTTTTGGTGATAACAGCAGTGCTATGAGGATTTTCTTACTTGCATACAACTACTGTTAACTCCCATGCAATTAATTAGTTATCTCTTGCTTGTTACTTGTTAGTTTTGTTTGATGCTACAGCTTTTCTATCAACTACTATCTAGTATGTTGTAGTTTTCTTGACAGAGAATTTGTGCTACATATCAACGCAATAGGATAAGTGTGTTCATTTAGTTACTGAATGGTGGATGGGAATTTTTCTGAAATAATTCTGTTGTTAATTTTCCAATATTTGTACTATATTACCAGGAGCTTGGGAATTTGGTATCACACTTCACAATTTCTGCTTAACATGTATTGCTATTGGAGGTGACCAGAAGTGCTACCTCCTAGAATGTAAAAAAATGCATTTCTTGATATCGAGATGGTGGATCCAAATGCACGAACATGATTTGTTTTGGACTAAAGAAAATGGAACAAGGCTGGATTATAATCAACTGAAACGAAGAACTTTTTACCTGGGGTTCTCTAAAACAAATTTTGTTTAGAAAGAACAGCCAGGAAACATTTGCAATGGGCATATCACACAGAAATAATTAGATAGAAATCATTGACTTATTTACACTTAACCCTATGCAAAAAAGCTTGATAGAAAATTTAGGCAAGGGCTATTTCAGGGCTAATGTCCAGCTACATAACAAACTTGGTCTTTATACTTTTTTATGACATTCCTTTCAGAAGTCTTTTAACATTGTTAATTAACAGCAAGTACCTCATTAAGTATTTATCGCCTTTCAAATATTTTTTCTTTATGATCACTTGGTAAGTAATATAGCCTACATCATCCTTAGGAGATCAGTTGATCTTGGAAGCTCGATAAGAGCCCGGCGCACCTCGTCTTCTCTTCATGATGAGGTAATTCATGTCATGAACATAACTTTTTTAAGAAATATTAATGCTTGAAAGTGCAGAAAATTCTATGTGCTACTTGAGGCTCTCCTACAATATGAGTTCGCTATCCTCTATGCTAAAATACTTGTGCAACCAATATAATATGGATGCTGTATAGACATGTTGCTGCAGCTGCGAAAACAGTTGTCATTCCTTCACTTGAAGATCAATTTTTATTTTATATGGAACAATCATGTGATTCTTGTATGGCACCTTTGCAGATTAACACACTTCAAGTGGAAAATGAGAGCATGTATGAAAAAGTGAGACAAAAAGCACGGTTTTAAATTTTATTTTTGTGCTTCTACATGTTGGAAGCACCCAACATTCTTGTTATGCTAACATGCACCTTCCCAGCTTCGCCTTGCAGAGGAAAGGTGTGAGGAAGCAGATGTCAAGTCCATGCACATGGAGAGAGAGGTTCATTTCTGTGATAAAAAAATGATTAATTTAAAATATTGGCTTCTGAGGCTACTTAATTTAATGCTACTCTACTTTTCTTTTTAGTTATTACCTTGGGGGGCTGGAGCTATGCCTGCATAATCTATTTGAATTTATGCTAGCATTTGTGCTAGGTCCCTCTTAATATGCACATTTTAAACTAAATGCAGATTAAGTTATTTAGATGGAATTTTCTACACGTACCTGTGTCATTTTTGGGTTTATTATTTAAGAGAATAATCCAAGGAAAAAATTAAACAAGGCGAAAACTACTAGATTTTGCAGATTAGGCCTTCAGTCACTCTCTGGAACAAAAGAAATAATGCTGTGTATCCCTTTTGCTCATTGCACTCCTACTGAGTGACTTAAGAGTGAAAGACTCAGATTCATCAACTGTAGAGGGATTTCAGTTACATTTCAGCTGACCTACTGAGCCGATAGCTGTATAATGGCAGCAGAGCAAGTTTCAGTCTGTCTCATACCGAACAACTAAAGACCAAACCTGCAAAATTCATTGGCTTAGTTCCTAATTTGGAAGCCCTTTGCATCAAAGTATTCTTCAAGCGTTTTATGGCACTCTCATTGTGTTATATCCATGTTTTGTGCCTACCAATATTTAGTGTCCAAATTTCAGGCTGCTATCATTGGTGATTCCATAGAACCAGAGGTCAATTTGATTAGCAGGTATGCAATTTACTAAAATGCACCACTTTCTGTTGTCTATGTTTTGCTTCATATTTTAAACCATGTTTCCATCTTTGACTCTCAGAAAGGATGCAGCACTAGAACACAGAAAGGTATGTTTCCATAACAAGCTTCTCCTGCTCAAAATTTTGAGGGAACGCTAAAATTTAAAGTTTATTTTGATTTGAGTCCCATTTTGATTAATATTTCATGCGCTTTAATGTGGAGCTTTAGGTGCTACATGCTCCAAAGTTTTTTTTATGGTCAAATTTTTGCTTACTAACTCTTTCCAAACTTGAGATCTGTTTTGCTCTTAGGCTGCATTGAGAATTGCTTCAAGAAGGTCTAACAACGAAAGCTGCAATGAGATTGCAGCCCTTCGGTCAGAAGCAAAGGTGGATCTTTCACCAAATGCGGTTACTTATTGCAGAATGAATTTTCCAGAGTTGTGTTTTGCAACCCTAAACTTTTGTTTACACTGTTGGGTAGGTTGCTAGTGATGTGGTCAAATCTGTATCTCAGCGTGTAAAAAGTGCTGGATCAGAACTGAGATCTCTTCAGGCAACAGCCAACAGAATGATCCTGTCACAAGAAGAAATGGTGCATATGTTTGCTGACCTATTCTTATTTTGGTACTTTTTTTTGTATGGATCTTTTACATTTCATGAAAACCCTTTATCAGGAGGAGGTGGTGCTAAAAAGATGTTGGCTTGCCCGCTACTGGAAACTATGTGTTAGACTTGGTACTGAGATTATCTTATTATCTCTGCTGTACATTCTAATTAATTTCTCAAATGTCTCTAGGTGTTCTATAATTACAATACAAAATGTAAACAGCAACTTTCCACCATTGTAATTGCTGACAAAAGCTAAGCTAAGGTGCTCAAGGATACTTTATTGTCCTTGCCTGTCCTGTTCTTTTAAATTCACAATCTAAAGATTGCCATAAACACTTCATATAGTTTGCTTTTTAAAGAGTTTGCTCACTACTTCTATCTCCTGTTTCAAATAGATAGTTTGTTAATTCATGTAGCATTTCATTCTTTACTTGGCTATCATAATTTCCTCTGAAGGTTAATATCTTTGTCTGGACTGTCTCGTTTTTATTACGGATTAATGTCAAGATAGTGAAAAGTTTCAAATTTGATATGTTTCATGAGAAAAAATGTGACTCATCCATAAACCAGCAGTCAATTGTTTTAACAATATGTGATGTTCAACTTGTTAGAATGCGGCTGATGCTGAGGTTTTTCTCTAAGGGATATATTCTGATATTGCTGAAGAAAAACAAGAATATTGGTCCTCATTTGCACCACTTGCACTTGAAGTTGTCCTATCGGTTGGGCAAAAAGCTAGAGATGGAACTTTATCAGGTCAGGTTCCCTTTCAAAAGCTATCTTTGGTGTTTTCATTATATTTATGATTATTTTACTACTACTAAGTTGTTGATACAAGCATCTCATGTTCATCTTACTCTACAAGTACTTGATTATCTCTATTGCTTATGTTCTGAAACATGAATGTGAGGCCCAGATCCCTACAGGCCATGACATGATATGACCTACAAAAACTGAAAAATCTTCTGTAGGGTTATGATGTCAAGACTTAATTCCAAAGGTCATAATAAAAAATAAAGCAATGTGGTCAATTTTATTATAATATTATGAATGGCACCTTGACCTTCTCTATTGATCATGAGGAGTTATATAGACACCCATACATGGGCTACATAGGCCGTATGTCCCATATGGGCCTGCCATATACAATAGACCACTCTAACTCCATATTACAGATATATACTTTAACACCCCCTTTCAAATTCAAGGTGGATCAGACACATTGACTTTTGAGTATATGAAGAAGATGATGCTCGTGAGTTTGTGCTTTGGTGAAGAAATATGCCACCTGAAGTTCTAAAGGCACATACGGAAGGAGAACGGTGTTGTGCTGGCAATGTGAGCATGTGAATGAGACATCAACACCAATATGCTTAGTCAGCTCATGCTTCACAGGATCATTGGCTATCTGATGGCTCTAGTGTTGTCACACAGAAGAGGAGTAGGAGCATTACAAGGAACACCAAGATCAGCCAACAACCAATGAAGCCAGATAATTGCTGCAATAGTAGTGGCAAGAGCATGAAGCTCAACCTCAGGACAAGAACAAGAGACTGTAGTCTGTTTCTTGGACTTCCATGCAACAAGAGAGAATCCAAGAAGGATGCAATAGCCAATGACAGACCACTGATCAACAGGATCACTTGCCCAAGTAGAGTTAGCTTAAGCATGAAGCTGAAGCTAACTCGAAGATGAGTACAACAAACAACAAGCTATAGTGCCCCTCAGGTAGCGCAACACACGAAGTAGATGACCATAGTGAACTTATAGGGCATTCGTATTAGTTTTTGGCTACGGCCGATGGCTTTTGGCTGAAAGAAACGACCTTAAGGAGGGTGCAAATGGTGGAAAAGTGAAGGAGAGATGCGTACATGTGATGGGAGTGAGAGGAGTGCGGTGCATGATGCACCTGTGACCCTTTGCCTTATCCCTGGAGTGAGATGATAGCGAGAGGAGTGGAGAAGCCACTTCGAGAAGTCAGGTGTTTATATTAACTTTTGACTTTTCGAAGCAGAAACCAATACGAACAGAGCCTTAGGTAGGAGCACTAACAAACTGGCTAAGACTATGAACAACATGAGCAATATTTGGTCTAGTGACAATGAGATAGATGAGACTAGACTGCCAAAAATATGACGATACCTAGAGAAATCATCAAGAGGAATGTCGTCTGTGGAACGAAGCTGAACATGCAGCTCCACAAGAGTAGTGGCTGCCCTGGTATCAGTGAGACCTGACTGAGCAATAAGATCCTCAATATAACAATGCTGAGAAAGATAATAACCAACAACTGTGGAGATGGCCTCAATCCCTAAGAATAGCCGAGTGGCCCCAAATCAAATATCATAAACTACTCACTAAGTTTCTCTTTCACAAAAGCAATATATTCCATGTAATCCCCTGTAATCAGCATGCCATCCACATATAGCAAGAGAAGAGTGCGTCCACTGTTGAGGGAATAACTTATTCCTCTGATAACGAGGCTAGCTCCGTGGAAGGATAGATACTCCCTACTCTACGTTCTCTGAGGGTATGCCCTAAGACGTGGGGCCACCTGTCAGATAGCCGTGCAAATGCAGTGTGACCAATGACAGGATGCGTGACATACAGATAAAAAAACTACTGTTATGCTTAAAAAGGATAGTAATACCCCTTACTTGTGTTGGAATAACGCTTGTATTCCTCATGTGGCCAAAGGGCCAATATATATACATGTACAGGTGGCATATATGCAAGAA
Source organism: Dendrocalamus sinicus (assembly GCA_036346575.1). Taxonomy (NCBI): domain Eukaryota; kingdom Viridiplantae; phylum Streptophyta; class Magnoliopsida; order Poales; family Poaceae; genus Dendrocalamus; species Dendrocalamus sinicus. The sequence continues at coordinate 2,511,558 of CM070653.1, read as the reverse complement.
ACCCCTTATACAATGGGGTAAATACACATACACATAATACACATCTAACACCCCCCTCAAACTTATGGTGGATCAACAACATGAAGTTTGGAGAGATGAAAACTGTGCTGAACCCTGGTTTGTGCCTTTGTAAAGAAATCTGCCAACTAAAGCTCGGAAGGCACGTACTGAAGAGCAACAATCTGGTCTTGCACCTGTGTCCGCATGTAGGAAGCATCAACACCAATATGCTTTGTAAGCTCATGCTTCACCGGATCTTTAGCAATGCTAATAGCACATGTACTGTCAGACAAAAGAGGAGTCAGTGCACAAACAGAAACACCAAAATCCTCAAGTAACCACCGTAGCCAAGTAACCTCCATGATCAACAAAGCCATAGCTCGCAACTCGTCTCAAGACTCGAGCGAGCGCCGTCGCTTCTTAGTCTTACAAGCAATGAGAGAACCACCAAGAAAAACACAATAAGTAGAGAGAGACCGGCGATCAGAGGGATCACTAGCCCAGGTAGCATCAGAATATGCCTAGAGCTGTAAAGAGCTGGAGCGAGGGAAAAAGAGACGACGGGAGATAGTTCCACGAAGATATCGTAGAACGCGAAGAAGATGACTATAGTGGAGCTGAGTGGGAGCGGAAACAAACTGACTCAAGATATGCACAGGGTACGAAATGTCAGGGCGAGTGACACCAAGATAAACAAGGCTCCCAACAAGATAACGATAGCGAGTAGGATCAGCAAGAGGCTCACCATCCATGGGACGAAGGTGAACATTAAGCTCCATGGGAGTCTCAGCTGTCCGTTGATCAGTAAGAGAGGCACGATCAAGAAGATCTTGGATATACTTTTCTTGGGACAGATAGAAACCCTCAGGAGTAGAAATAACCTCAATCCCAAAAAAGTAGTGAAGAGGACCTAGATCAGACATAAGAAACTGCTCATGAAGCCGCTCCTTGACAAAAGTGATATCACGAGTATCATCTCCGATAATGATCATATCATCCACATACAAAAGGAGAAGCGCCCAGACCACGAGATGAAGTGTGGATAAAAGAGCGGGATCATGAGCACTCGCAGAAAAACCAGTGCGGTGACAACAGAGGAGAAACGATCAAACCGAGCACGAGGAACTTGCTTAAGGCCATATAGAGATCGGTGAAGACGACAAACCATACCCTCGAGAGCAGAATACCTGGGGTGGTGCATGTAGACCTCCTCACGCAATTCGCCATTAAGAAAGGCATTCTTGACGTCCAACTGAGAGATATACCACTGTCGAACAGAGGCCACAGCAAGAAGAGTGCGAACGATGGTCATATGAGCAACAGGAGCAAAAGTCTCATCATAGTCACGGCCATGCTTCTGCTGGAAACCACGCGCTACAAGATGAGCCTTGTAACGCTCAAGAGAACCATCAGAGTGAGTCTTAACCTTATAGACCCACTTGCACGTGATAGGAGTAACACGCGCAGGAAGAGGAACAAGATCCCACGTGCCAGTACGCTCAAGGGCAGCGATCTCCGCCATTGCATGCTGCCACTCCTGATGAACAACAGCATCACGATAAGAAGTCGGTTCGGCAAGAGCTGCGGCAGCAAAACCAAAACGCTCAGGAGGCCGAATAGATCGCGATCGCGAAGACTATAACGAGGAGTAGCCAAGGAGATGACCCATCGAAGGAGAGGGCATATCGAAGGAACCTCAACTCGCGAGCGGCAGTATAGTAGAGAGGATAAGAAGGAACAAGATCGGGAGCGACCTCGGGAGAGAATGCGGTGGTGAAGAAGGTCTTGGCGAGAAGGAGGTACCGGGAGACCAAAGGCGTGGTGGAGTAGTGACTATAGGATTTGGAAGGAAAAGTCGAAATGAAAGCGGCTCAACGGCATGATTTGAAGTGGAGGAAGGAGACGGGCGAGGATAGAAAGGGCGAGACTCATCAAAAGTAACATCCCGAAATCCGCATCCGTCGAACGCGAGGATCCCAACAACGATATCCCTTGTGCTCGAGCACTATAGCCCAAAAACACACTCAAGCGATCGAGCGATCGGTTTGGTGCGCTCGCTAGGTGCAAGAAGAACATAGCACACACACCCAAAAAGCGAAGTCGGAATAATCGAGAGCGCCACGAGGCGCTCAATGGAATCCCACCTGCAGAGCGAGAGGAGGGTGAATGTTGATCAAGAAAGTGGCGAGAAACGACCTCGGCCCAAAAATGTGGTGGAGCAGCGGAAGCAATCATGAGAGCACGAGCTGTCTCAAGAAGATGACGATGCTTGCGCTCAGCTGCACTGTTCTAAGCATGAGCACCTGGACAAGAAAACTGAGAGAAAGTGCCATGCTCAGCAAGAAAGCCACGAAGTACTCCCGACAAGTACTCTCCAGCGGAATCAGCGCGAAAAACACGAATAGGAGAGTCAAACTGAGTGCGAATCATGGTGGCAAAGGCCTTGTAGATAGATAAAACCTCACTACGAGATGACATAAAATATATCCATGTATGGCGAGAAAAATCATCAAGAAAAATGATATAATATCGATGACCTCCTTTCGAAACAAAAGGAGCTGGTCCCCATACATCAGAATGAACAAGATCAAAAGGCCATTTGAGACACTGACTCACTAGAAGGATAAGGGAGTTGGATCTGTTTGCCAAGCTTACAACCCTGACAATGTAGAGAAGCATCACTAGACACAGACCATAAAAGACCTCGACGAAGTAAAGAAGCCATGTGGGAACCACAAAGATGTCCTAAGTGATGATGCCACTGAGCAAAGCGGCAGCGATGGAGGCTGCAGCAGTGCAGAGGTGGAGGCGAGAAGACCGACCAGGGCGCGGAAGGAAGGCGAAGCGATCAAGCTCCCAAAGCCGTTGGGAGTTACGACGGCGAGGCCGTACCAACGAGTCCGTCGCGGCGATCCTGGACACAACAAAGTCGAATCGAAAATAACATGACAACCATGATCGGTGGTGGCGCAGATATGAGCCGCATGGTTAGTTTTGGAACATGAGACACAAAGGGAACATGAAAAGAGGAATTTGAAAGAGTGCCTCGTCCCGTGTGTGAAAGAGAGGTACCATCTCTGTGTGTGGACGGTGATAGGAACGACTAAAGGACTAATGGAAGTAAGGCAGGTGGAATCGGATGTCATATGAAAAGAAGCACCGAATCAAGAATCCAAGGTGATGTACGAGGAAGGAGAAGTAGAAGGTGGTCTCACAGGAAGGCGAGCAAAGCGAGAACTGCAGGCGATGCGAGAAGCAACCATGCGGCTTAACAATGTGAGAAGCTGCGAGTGTCGGTACCGACTCTGCGAGAGGAGGAACCTCGGTGCCCCTCGGAGGGCGAGCACCACGGCGAAGATCCTTCTTCTTCTTGTAGCAAAACCATTCCACATGGCCATCTTTGTTGCAATAGGTGCGGTGAAGATCCTTACCAACAGCAGTAGTCAGGCGGAGGCACTGGCGAGGAAGGAGTAACCAAAGGCAGTGGTGTAGAAGCGGAGAAGCCACCAACAGAAGGAAGTGATGATGATGATAGCGGACCGCTCCACGAAGTCGAATCTCCTCGATCTGAGCAGTAAGAGCCTCCAACAAAGTCACACGAGGATGACGAGCGAGAAGCGAGCACGAGTCTGCTCAAACTCGGGCCGGAGGCGTGTCAAAAAGTCGTAGATGCGCGAAGCTCCATGTGAGGCTGACGCCGACAACAGCGACAGTGTGGCAAACATCCGCCCCAAAGAGTCGATCGACACCATATCGCGGACAAGCGAGCATAGAACTCATCCACGGTGGCATCTCCTGCTGCAACGATCGCTCTGTCGCAACAAAGAAGGTACAAGGAATCACGGATGGCTCGTGGCGAGTGCGTAGATGCGTCCACATCGCATGTGCGGAAGCCGATCCAACAATATCACGGTGAGACGCACCTCCATGCTAGCAACCAAAATAGCGAGGCACGAGCATCTTCATCAATCCATGTCTTGTAAGCGGCATATTGAGTGCGAAAAGTCTCCATGGCATCCTCAAAAGCCTCGAAGCCTTTATACGAGCATCTTGGAAGCATCCTTCGGAGTACAGGCTCAACGGTGGAGTAGGGCGAGGCGGGCAAGGCAACTCGCGCGCAAGAAACTCCCAAAGGCGTTGACCACGCATGTGGATGCGCATGTCTTGAAACCGATCCGATAGTGAGACCATCGAAGATCACCGCAACGAGGAATGTAAACGGTGTCGCAGAAGAAGACATTTTATCGGTCAAACCGACCACCGACCACTAAAAGGACCGACCGAGGCAGCCCAAAGCAAAGCGAGCAGGCGAGCAGGCGAGGAGGAGCAGCGGCGGCGGCCTCGGGCGGGAGGAGCGGCCGTGGCGGGATGAGCAGCCGGCGGCGGCTCTCCAAGCAGGCGGCGGCGCGCCAATCTTCACCGACGCCGGTCGGCGGCTCGCATACCGGCGGCGACTGCGATGCGGAGCGGCAGCCCGCGGCGACGGCCTCGAGCAGAGGCAGAGCGGCGCCGATCTTCACCGACGGCGGTCTCGGACCTCAGCGACTGCAACTCCCGGTCTTCACCAACGACGATGAGGGGTGGCGGCGCGATCCGCACGGACAAGCTCCGGCGGCGGCCCAAGACGAGCTCTGAGCGGCTCCAACGAGATCGACCGCCGTGATGATCGCGGCAGAAGCGAAAACGAGCGGTGGTGGAAAAGAATATGCAAGCGATAAGCCAGGCAAAACCCTAGGTATGAGGAAACCCTAGGTATAATGAAACCTGCTCTGATACCATGTTGGAATAACGCTTGTATTCCTCATGTGGCCAAAGGGCCAATATATATACATGTACAGGTGGCATATATGCAAGAAACCGCTTATACAATGGGGTAAATACACAGACACATAATACACATCTAACAACTTGTACTTATAGATTAGCTATTTCGTTGAGGGGTGTTCCAGTCATTTGTAAAGGTCCAAGAGTCTGTAAATACCCCATGTATCTCTCATTTGTAACTTGAGCTCTCAATGAATACAAAGAACCATCTAAACCGGTGTGCCCATGGGAGGACCCCTCATGCGAGGAACCCCTCTTAGGTCATCGATAGGAGTAGGTCGGTCCTCTCAGACCCCTGAACCTGTATAAACTTTTGTCATTTTCACTCTCGTGGACATCGACCCGTAGCACAGTCAACGTCCACCCCCTCACTTGTGTTTGGGTCTCACACCTACAACATTGGCGTCGTCCATGGGGAACCGCAGCTGATCAACAAAAGGCTATGGCTCCTACTAAGAAGCACTCTCCATGAAGCCTCCAGCTCCAAAGCGTAAAGAGCTTGTGGACTACCCGTCTGCTCTTGGAGGAGCCTTAGGCACGTGCCATCGTTAGAGATTGGGGCTGTTCACCTCGGGACAGATAATGTCCTTCGTGTCCCCTCAATCCTAGGGCCAACCATCACCCCAAAGGTGCTTGACGTCACTAACTGCAAGATGATGATGGACGCGATCACAAGGCAAGTGGTGGATTACATGATGGCCGCCTACAACCCCACCCCCAGCAGCCCTCCATACATCTCACCGCTCCCAACGTCGCCTTTAATTTAAGTGGCCATTAACCCACGTGTGCGTGCAGCTTTCATCCTCGGAGGAGGGCAAGGGGGAAACCCTTATAACCTCCCTCCGCTCGCCCACGCGGTGGTGATGAATAAGGCTCCTGTCTGGCCACTGCACCCACGAGTCCCGAGCGGGGAGGAGCTTAGTCTATTTTGCTGCAGTTCGTCCCATCCCCTCAAACACCGTGGCTCAAGCTAGGAGCCTCGGAATCGCCGTCGCCGCCTTGCGCAATCACCATCTCCTCACGCGCGCAACGACAGGGGTTTCCCTGAGGCTAGCAACCCCTCACTTGGGACATCTTTGAAACCCCGTTTCGACCAAAGTTTTGCCAACCCAACCTCAGACTGTACGACAGGGACTCTGATCCCATGCAATTCTTGGCGGTCTATTCCACGACAATTAGAGCTAGGGGGAGGTGGGGAAGTAGATATGTGTAAGTGCCTCCCTTTCTCTCTCTGGGACAGCGCGGTCATGGTTCTTCAACCGAAAGGCTCCATCTACTTTTTGGACCAACTACGAAAGGAGCTCATCGCAAACTTTTAAGGGAGCTATAAGCCCCCCATGCTTTTCAATCAACTGTTCACTGTCAAGCAGTAGAAAGATAAGTCCACGAGGGAATTTCTTAAGCGCTTTTCCAAGGTGCGAAGCCAAGTGGCGGATCCCTCGGACTCTATGCTAATCAATGCACGCAAGGAAGGGCTTCTCCCTAGAGAACTCAACCTCGGGCTAGGAAGAGATCCCCTGAAAACGACCCATGAACTCTTTGAGGTCGTGGAAAAATATGCCTGAGGAGAAGAAGACGACTTGGCTGAAAAGGGACTTCTCCCACAAGCCGAAAGCAATTCCCCTGGGAAAAAGTCAAAAGGCTCCTTTGGAAGAAGAACAAAGACTGAAGGGATCGCTTCAGTAGGGTATGTGACTCTAGGGTCCTTGTCGTGGCTGATGCCCCCGCCTCAGGAAAACCCTACTATCCGGTCTCGCGAGGGCAATTCCTCCAAAGGATCCAAGAAAGAGTTGAGGTTTAAGGTTCACTGCAAAGGGTATCCTGGTGAAGGTCATGTTGAAAGAAAGAACAACCCAAACCAGGGCGATGGTCGCTAGTGTGCCTACCACAAAATAAGCATGCATGCCGCAAATGAGTGCCACCAGTATGCCACCTAAGTGGCAAAACTCCTTAGGCGCGGCCCCTGAGCCACGTTGAGGCTAGGGATGGCAACGGGGCGGGGGGTGACGGGCGAGGCCCCTGTGGCCCCGCCCCACCCCCGCTAGCAAGCCCCCTGCCCCGCCCCGCTAAGGCTAACAGGAGGAAGATGCCCCTGGTCCCCGTGGGGTGATAAAAAAAATAGGTTAAATGTTTTTTAAAAAAAATAATGTGAATTTATTTATTAATTTATAATTATGTAGTCATACTTTTTTTTTCAAAATATAGCTTTAAAATATATATTCTAACATATAGTTTCCAGTTTTAGTCAAATATACAAGAAAAGAATATAATCTTTCATATTAAAAAACTATAATATATTATTTAAAAATCATTTATTATATTTACAGGTGCCTGTGGGGCCCTATAGGGGGAGGCGACCCCAGCCCCGCCCCGCTAGTGTAGTGGGGCCCTGTCCCGTTTCCCCCTATGGGAGGGAGATCACCCCCGCCCCCGTCCCCATGGGGATATTCCACGCTGGGCCCCGCCCGCACGAGGGGAATTGCCACCTCTAGCCGAGGATAACCACCACGCCCCGTGGCTACGGCGGCGATGCCTCTTCAGGCAATCTAGCCACCCCCAACACAGACCCCTAGTGAACCACCTTCGGGGAGACACCTACAAGATGTTGAGCAAGAACTCCCCTTCGATGCGCCACAAAAACAAGTAAACATTATAATGGGGGGCTCGGCCTCCAGGCATGGGTCTAAGCATTAGTGAAGGAGTACGTCCGAGAGGTCAATGTTGTGGGGGTGGCCCCTCAAAGCGGCCCTCCCAAATGGGCAAGCGTTCCGCTTAGCTTCACCCCTGAGGACGCAAAGGGCCTAAGGTTCCCCCATGACGTCACCCTCTTGGTAACCGCAACAATATGCAATTGTGAGGTTTCCCGCATCCTTATTGATGGGGAAGCTCCGCATACATACTTTACCTTCGCATACTTATTGATTGGGAAGCTCCGCATACATACTTTACCTTCGCATACTCAGAGTTGTGGGAGTAATGGGGGGCTATCATCATGGCATATTACCATCCAACCGGCCCTCACCGGCTTCGTACTAGGAAAATCTATCCAACCTCTCGGGAGGATCGAACTCATGACATTTAGAACACGGGAAAATCACCGCACAGAAGCTATCAGATTCGATGTCGTTCACATCGAGTCCCCATTCAACGCTATCATGGGAAGAGTAACCCTCAATCACTTTTATGTAGCGATTCATCAAAACTACTTATGCCTAAAGATACCAGGCCCCATGGGGTCATCTCCATGAAGGGTGACCAAGACTTGGCCTGTCATCTATACCACAAGGCGGCAATCGACTCTAGCAACATCAACTTCCTTGAACTTAAAGATGCAGGGGAGGAGGTGCCCTCCTTACCTTCGCCAGGACACACCAAGGATGGGTCCCCTCCAGCGAAATACTTTTTCAAGCCTCGCTTGGAGGGGGACCTAAAAGAAGTGCGACTCTTCAGCTCGGATGACCCACGATTCATTAGAATCGAGGCCAATCTCTCGGAAAAAATGGAGAAGAAACTCATAGAGTTTCTAAAATACAACGTTGACATGTTCGCCTGGACATCGTTAGACATGAAAGGCGTCCCTCAGGAGGTGATCCAGCATCACCTTGTGATGTTGCTTGGGTGCTTTCCGGTAAAGCAAAGGCTTCAAAAACACTCCTTAGAGCAATGCCAGGCCATAAAAGACGAGATTGATAGGCTTTCAAAAGTTGGCCTCATTTTGGAGGTTTGGCACCTAAAGTGGCCGGCCAATCCTGTTTTGGTTAAAAGTCTTAATGACAAGTGGCGCATGTGCATCGACTTTATCGACCTTAACAAGGCATGCCCAAATGACGACTACCCCCTCCTGTGCGTCGACCAGCTTGTCAACTCCACCGCTGGGTGTGAGTTGATGAACTTCTTGAATGCATATTCAGGTTACCATCAGGTTCGTATGGCAGAGGAGGATGAGAAGATGGCTTCATCACCCCCGTGGGCACCTTTTGCTACCTACACATGCCCTTCGGGTTGAAGAACGCTAGAGCCAACTTTCCAACACCTTGTCTACCTCATCCTCACAAACCAATTGGGTCGCAACGTGGAAGTCTATGTCGACGATGCTGTCGTGAAAAGCATTTTAGCCTCAACTCACCTTGAAGACCTCCAAGAGACATTCACCAACCTCCTCAAGTTTGGTGTCAAACTAAACCCCGAAAAGTAATCCTTTGGTGTAAAAGGAGGAAAGCTCCTAGGCTTCCTGTTATCATAAAGGGGCATCGAAGCAAACTCGGAGAAGATTCACGAGATCCTAGAAATGGAACCGCCTTGGCCCGTCAAAGACATCCAACACCTCATGGGACGTATGGCCACCCTCGGGCGCATAGTATCATGATCAGCGGAAAAAGGCCTCCCCTTCTTCAAGATGCACCGTAGGCTTGAAGTCTTCCTATGGACCACTGAGGCCGAAAAGACCTTTGACGACCTGAGGTCCATCCGGCAGCCCCTCCAATCCTCATGAGCCCAAGACTTGGAGATGCCCTTCTCCTATATCTCGCTGCAACCGCAGTCGCAGTAAACACTGTCCTAGTTAAAGAAAAAGGAGTTCAACATATGGTGTACTATGTCAACGAGGTCCTTGCAGGCGCCAAGACAAGGTACACAGGAATAGAGAAGATATGTTATGCCTTGCTCATGGCATTGAGAAAGCTTTGTCACTACTTTCTTGGACATCCTATCACTATTCCATCAAGCTACCCCCTCAATGAGGTTATAGGGAACAAAGAGGCTACTGGAAGGATAGCAAAATGGGCCATCGGGCTAGCACCTTTCTCCCTCAAGCTCTTGGGGAAGACCTCCATCAAATCCCAAGCCCTCGTCAACTTCGTGGTTGAATGGGCTACTCCTCCAGCCAACCAAGAAGTGCCAACGAGTTGCCCGAATTTTCTTAGCCAGCATTGGACATTGTACTTTGATGGCTCCAAGCGCTTGGCGGGAGGGGGTGCTAGGGTCATCTTGGTGAGCCCAAACGGGAAGGTGCTCAAGTACGTGGCTCACTTATCATTTAACCCCACAAACAATATGGCTAAGTACGAAGCACTTCTTTTGGGTCTGCGCCTCGCTAAGGCTATGGGGATCCGATGCCTCCTCATCATAGGGGATTCCCAATTGGTCATCAATCAAATGGATAAAACATACCAATGCCTTGACCCCAAAATGGCTAAATACTTGGAAAAGTATAGAAGATGGAACACCGCTTTGCTGTACTTGAAGCTTGTCGAACCCCTCATGGAGATAACCACCAGGTGGATTGTTTGGCCCGTGCCACAGGCTCTTAGGAGCCCCTTCCTCCAGAAGTCTTCTTTGAAGTTGAGTATGCCTTCGATAGAAGAAGCGCCTGACACCTAGTTACCTTTGGAGGTTAACGAGACTTCAGTCTTACCTCCTTCCTGGATGACTCCCATCATTAAATGCATACAGGTGGAAGAGGAACCCGAAGACGCAGTAGTGGCCTACAGGCTGCTCCCGAAGGCTATCATATGTGGTCCTTGAAGGAAAGCTTTACAGGCACGGAGCATCCGCCCTACTCAAATGCATCACAAGAGAAGAAGGCATCTCACTCCTTGACGTGCATGAAGGCCTCTGCGGTTCTCATATTGCACCAAGAGTAACAGCAACAAAAGCATTACATCAAGGCTTCTATTGGCCCACAATGGTACAAGATGCCATCGATATCCTCAAGTCATGCGAATTGTGCTAAAGGATGGCATCCAACCACCATGGCCCTGCTAATCCCCTACACACCATATCGATCACTTGGCCTTTCGCCTGGTGGGGAATGGACCTGCACGAACCAGTCCCACCGGCCAAGGGGGCTATAAGTATGTGGTGGTAACAGTGGATTATTTCACAAAATGGGTAGAGGCAGAGCCCTTGGACTCCATCACGTCCCGCTCTGTGCAAAAATTCTTCTTAAAGAATATTGTATGCCATTTTGGGGTCCCCAAGGAGCTCATTGTAGACAACGAAATTTAGTTTGATGCATCTTCCTTTAGGGATTTCTGTAATTCATTGATACCACTCTTTGCTTCGCTTCAGTGGCCCACCCAAAGACTAACGGGGCTATGGAAAGGGCTAATGGGCTAATCTTGCAAGGCATATGTCGTTGCCTCAAGCAGGGGACCTAGGTGGAGGAGCTCCTTAATGTCCTATGGGGATTGCACATGATTCCTAGATGCTCCACTAGAAGGACCACCCTCTCGCTAATGTATGAGGCAGAAGCTGTCCTCCCTGTTGAGCTCCATCACTGTTCCTTCTGAGTGGAGATGCTCTTGGGGTCTCTATCCGCTAACTTTACTCAGGATGAGAACAACCATAGAATTAAGGTGGACTTTGCTAAGGACATCCGCGATCAAGCCCTCCTTAAGAGCACATTACATATGAGCGAAAGGCCGTCCAATTCTACAACCACAGAATGAGTGCGCTTTTCTTCTCGGCAATCTAGTATTGTAGAAAGTCACCGACCTAGCAGCCCAGGGGAAGCTTCATCCCAAGTGGGAAGGCCCCTATCGCATCTCCTCGGTTCTAGTGTAGGGCACCTACCGCCTTTCCTCCATAGAAGACAAGCAACTGAAGCATGCATGGGAATGTAGACAAGCTTCGCAAGTTTTAGATTTAAACCCTATTGTATGCCTCTGCGGCACCTATCATGATGTAAACATTACCCGGTTTAAAGCAACGAAGACATGAGATTCTCCCATAATTGTTCTTGCGTGATTGTGGTCGGATGCAAGGACTACCCCCTAACACGCTGATGTCAAGAGATAATTCTGCCTTACATAATTTTTCCGCTTGCATGCTTGCTGCTGGTTAAAAAGACTGCCCCTAACGTGTTGTTGTTTGGGGACAAACCTGTCTCACGAGATTGTACTTGCATGCTTGTGGCTGGCTGCAAGGATTGCCCCCTAACACGTTGTTGTTAGAAAACAATCTTGTCCTACAAGTCTTACAAGTTTTGCTCCTCCCGTTCAAGCTCTCGTAATGCTTTCCTTGCAAGGGATTTCACCCTCATAGTGCGTAGGGTGCACGACCTCCGCGGTCTCCCCGAACAAAAGTCCAAAAGTGGCTCAGGCATCTGTCGCCTCCATGGCGGCTCATATCCTGCTAGATCCAGAGCATGAGCGAAAACTTGGGCCTGGTGCCTAAGTTGGTGGATGTGCTAAGGATTAGGCACCCCTTCACCCTCCAGACCAAGTGCCAAACGACCTCCGACCTCTTGCCTCACTTCAATGCAAACAAGGGTGTATATGCCAAGAAGGAAAGGCACTCAGCTACTAATGATGATAATAAAAGGTGCGGGTTTGAGGGTTCGAACCCATGACCTGTCTTTTGTAAGGCCAGAAACCTAACAAGCATGACGTGATCTTTGAGGCCTTTGCGCCGCCTCTGCTGACCAAACGAGCATGCTTAAGGGTTATAGAGCGTGAACCAGAGCAATCATATTGGGGGCTCTCAGCCACCTCATGGGAGCCTCGGCACACAACCTAGGCCTGGCCCATATAAAATGTGTACCAATTGATGTCAACTTGATATGCGCCTCTAGTGGCAGCAACAGCAGCAACCTTCTAGTCTTCGTCTCAGCACGAGTGAACAAAGCGAGGGTAGCATCGCAAAGCATCGTGTCCTCTCTTCCCGCAGACATGGCATGAAGGCTTGATCCTAATGTTGTAGTTGTTCGAGCTACCGCGTCCTCCATGACCGTACCCTCATCCGGATATGGGTTGCGATCGTTCCCCCTAGATTCCTCCTCACGCGTGCAGATTGCGCAATTAGCGGCACTAAACCTCATGACCATCAAACGCTGACTCACGAAATGTGACTCTCTTAGCGAGGAGATACTCTTTCATGTGTTGTTCATGGCAACATCAGCAGAGGTGTGGACTGCGATAGGTTCCCCATATCTTAGGCATGCAAATATGCACACAACTCATTGACACAAGAAGGATTCTTCCATCACAGATTACTTTCGGCAGGATGAAGAATATGTCGGATACCTTGGTGTTCATTGGGAAGCCGCTTCAGGACGAGGAGATTGCCTGCTATATCCTCTCTTAGCGAGGCATGGGATTGAATATGACCACCCTTGTCACCGCCATGACGACACGACTTGAGCCTGTCACCCTTAGTGACATGTGCGGGTTGAACATGATAATGCCACAGTTCTGATTCAATCATCTGCCAACAATGCCACGAGTAACAACAATTCTCAGGGCTAGGAGGTCATGCGTGTCGGACCCCGGAGCAACAACTCCTGAATCTGTGTAAATCGCACTAGTCCAGGGTCAGCTAGTGCACACAATGGATAACAAAAATAAATATCAACCATGATGACATTATTAACTAAACATGGGCATGAATGCCAAAGTTTACATCCACGGCTTATAAGCCAAATTTAAACAAAAATAGCGGAAGATAAAACCGAAGCGGAAGAAACCCAACAAGCCTGTCCACAGGCAAACGACAGTAAGACGCGGCCTACTCGTCCAGATCTTCGCTGTAGTCGAAGTCATCTTCCTCTGTGTGGGGATACCAAAAACTTGTACTCCGTAAGTCACACGGAGACATGCAACATAATGATAAAGGCAACAAAGGAAGGCATATAGGGTTATTTGAGCATAAAATAGCATTTAAAGAAATACAGTAAATAGATTAAAATTGCTGAATTTTAATACAGTAAGTAAAAACAGTATTTGGAAATAAAATTAATACCATTAGTGCATGCTCCGACCAAACACTAACCTAACCACGGACATCCCGCCCAGACCATCTTTTCCAAAAGATCTCGTTTGGATTCCATCCATCCACACGCTTCCAACCACTCATGGATTCCATCCATCCATAAGCTTTCAATCTCTCATGGCTTTCATCTATCTATAAGGTTTTCATAAACCATTTTGAAAAACAAAGTCTAATATGTAAAAAAACTTTTACTTAGCATGCCCATGACTGTGGGCATGGTTATTCAGGATAGATTATACATTCTGCAAAGGTTGTACTGCTTTACCTACAAGACATGATCATCCCATATTGCCACGTGATTAACACACTTCTTTTGGTGTGCGGTGAGGAGATCATGACAAGGCCTTTACAATGCAAAGCCTTCAACCTAGAAAAGCCTTACACCTCAGTAAGGAATCTACCAGACCGAGACCCCCTCTTGAGCCGAGTGAGACTTCTCATGGCCTACGCCACGCTCACTTTTAACCTACGACGAGACTCAGGTTGGGACCCGCAAATTAATCAGCTAGGACCATCCTATACCAGCCTTGTGGTAGTACTCTAGGGCTTTGCAATAGTAGCTCATAGACCGGTTCTTAACTTGACTTAGGCTCAACCACATACCCCATGTGCCCGACAATCAACATTGTGTCTCCGAACAACAGTGCATGCCTGCACCCACCACCTAACCATTAGCCTAAGTCTAAACCAGATTTTATATTTTATTTCAAAATATTGCATAATCCTTCTTGACTCACCGAAGTCAAGAATACATTTAAAAGCTTTATCATTTTATGTGAAAAGGTATCCCAAAACAAATATTATGTCTAAGCAGATCTGAGCATTTGATATAAAACTCTCTAGCCAATACTAGAGTACTAACTAGGGTTTGATTCTAGGGTGACAAGGTGTCGAGGAATTCAATGTCAATGGAGGAATTAACAAGTAGACAATAACTAAATTTAAAACTGAATTGAAATACGTTGAATAAAATTAAGAATGTAATATAATTTAAAACAACATAATTTTATTTCGCAAATTGGGATCAACATGATCAAGGTGTGTGACTTGCCTTGCTCTTCAGTTGGGTACGAATTGTCTCAAAGAATTCTCCGGAATCGTCGAAATCTACACGTGAAAATAACCCACTAAATTCAAATAAATTCCAAATAAATAAAATGAGGGTAGAAATGGATAGATTGGAATTTTTGATGAATTTAGGAATTTGAATGGGTTCAATCGGAGTTAGGATGAAGGAGAACGGGCTCTCAGAAGTTTAAAATCAGAGAAAAAGAAAAAAGCTGATTTTCTGGAATTATTTTTCTAAAGGAAAATGGAATTATGATGTCAGCAAAGGGTTTTATTTTTTGGCCGAATTATTTTTCTACTGGAAAAATGGAGAGTTATGACGTCAACCCTGAGGTATATTCTTCGGACAGAGGCTGACATGTGGGCCCGGATTTCATGGACCAGAGGGGAGGCTGAGGTGGCAGGGAGGGTGACATGGTGCTGACATGGCAAGTGACTGGGCTACATTGCTGACGTGGCAGCCATGTGGCGCTGACGTGTCTGCCACGTGGCTCGGGAGGGCTTTGGTGCCGGCGGGGAGGAGCTCGGGACCCGAGGGTCGCCGACAAACGGCGTCACGGCGGTGGTGACCGAGGTGTGCAACGGCAAGGGGAGGTGACGGGGAGGCGAGCTCACCTTGGCGCGGAGCTCAACGACGAGTGGGCGGCGGCGGCGGCGGTGAAGCGGCAGCGACGGCGGCAGAACTCCGGCGCGGCTGCGCTCCAGTGGCTCGGAAGCATGACGAAGGGGCGTGGCGGGAAGGCGGAGGGGCGGTGAAACTTCCGGTGTCGTCGGTTGAGCTCGATGGCGACCGGAGGTGCAGCAATTGCTCGCCGACGCAAGAGCAAGCGGTAGAGGCGGAGGCGCATGGCGAGAAGGGCCTTGGGAGCTCGAGGGCGGGATTGGGAGGTGGGGCGAGGGGTGGAGTGAGGAGAGGAGGCTTGGGGGCTCCTTTTATAGGGCAAAGGAGGGGGAGGCACGACGGAATTCCTCGCCGAAGATCATGGGTGGTGGCAGCAGTTGCGAAGGACCATGCGGGAGTGGAGATGTGGGCACGAGAACGAAGGGCCTAACAAGCAGGCCCCAATGGCAGAGAGAAGAAAGAGGGGAAGAGCAGGCGGCCAGATTGAAGACACGTGGCAGGGAAGAGATCTCGGGTGTCAGATCAAAGGAAAGGAGGATAAGTGAAGGTGGACGGTTGGGATGAGATCGGGCGGTAGGGGATGGAATCAAGGCTGTCGGATGGAGAGGGAGGGGTTAAGTGACATCGGATGGCTGCGATTTGATCGGTAGCGGTGGATTTAATCCAAACCTTCGGCATATAAACGAAGGGGTAAGTGGAGGGAAACTGCTGAGATTAGATTGGGCGGGGATGGTTGAACCAGGGAGCGACACATGTCAGCCTGAGGAGAGAAAGGATTTAAAATTCATTTTTAGTTTTCAAAAATGTTAGAAAGGTTTAAAAATACCTAGAAAATAGTAAATAAAGTCCAAATATTCCAGAAAAATTCATAGAATTTCCTGGAGATGTTTTAGACTTAGTAAAATTACTTCCAACTTAAGTTTGTACTAGATTTTTATACCGAAAATACTTTTTTAATTTTAAAAATAGATTTTAAACTCCAGAAAAACACAGAAAACCAGATAAAAGCCAAATAAATCCAAATAATTAATTTGAATTAGAATTTTTATAGAGAAGCAAAATATCATTTTATTTAATAATATTTTTAGGTTTTTACTTAA
Organism: Dendrocalamus sinicus; assembly: GCA_036346575.1. Classification (NCBI taxonomy): domain Eukaryota; kingdom Viridiplantae; phylum Streptophyta; class Magnoliopsida; order Poales; family Poaceae; genus Dendrocalamus; species Dendrocalamus sinicus. The sequence continues at coordinate 2,495,175 of CM070653.1, read as the reverse complement.
ATTACTTTTCAAATCCATTTTTTTTAAAAAAACAGAAAATCAGGGCAATTCAAATTAAAATTCAGGCAATCAAAACACTTACTTTTATTTTAAACCAAATTAATTTAATAATAATTTTTCACTCAAAAATTGAAATAAACAGCTGGGCTGTTACAATGCGCTTGGCAAGCCTTGGTGTTGGGCACATCCACCGAGCAGCCACAGGGCCAGCCTGTCAGAGATCACCGGAGTAACGACGTCGCCCACGTCGCTGGTGAAACCAGAAATCTGCACACACAAAGCTCAAACGGCAAGAGCCAAAATAATTCAGAGAGTAGGTTCAGTATTTGTGCTGCTGGGAACAAGCAGCGTTTTCAGTGATGCTCCATTCACTTATATATGAAAAACGGAAAACAAATCAACAGGGGCTATCATCCCCGACATGCACGCCACGTTCGTTTCCAAACTACCTGGCGTGCAACGCGCTCCCTCACAAACAACATGCAAGTCAGAGCTCCAAACGTGCATAGCAAAACAAACTGCCATGCCCTTAACCGAAAACCCAGCTAACAGAAAAACAAGAAGCACAAGAATTATTCAACACAGCCGAGGCCAACCTGGAACGACCCCCCATGGTTGTCGGTGATCGCGGAGGGAGTGGAACCCCGGGCCTTTTGTTTGAAAGGTAGGCGCGATAGCCGTCGGGATAGAACTACCAACTTGACGAAGGAGACCTAGCGAAATCGCCAGCCGACCTTAATGCTTGCCTCCTTGATGTGCTACACTAGGAGACATCAGCTCTCAGTAGGCATGGTTGCCTACCCTCGTTATGCATAGAGCGCTGAGGGCCTCGTAGACAGCATCGCGAGTACCCCCTGGCATGGCCTATAACCTGAGCCCTGGGCTTTTAAGTCTGATTAGGGCTCCAAGCACCAAAAACGATGATTTCACCACCATCAAGTCGCCCTGTCCTGCGATATACTTTCTTGGGTGGATTCAATCGCCTATGTGCCCGATCCCTTCATGCATATTGCTTATACTTGATGCCAACCACCTTCTTAAGTGCATCCTAAACAAAGCATGGTGTTACCATATCATTTTTATAATAGATGAGTTGTAAATGTAAGCAAGTATCGTCTACCAATAAAAGACATCAAGCTTGAATCTATGTGATATCACGATTAATCCCTACTGAACTAAACATGTCAATAAGGAATCATATGCTTGCTGGACCGCCACGCTCGTCGTCCACTGGTGTAGACATGGGAACTTTCTAGACCAACGAGGAGGCAACACTCTTTACAAACTTAGCAGCCAGAGGCTTCAGTACAACTTGTTCTTCTGGGGATGCTTCCTTCACCTTTGAAGAGAAGAGGCCGTGAAGGCCCTCGCGTACTACCTCCTTGCTCAAGTTGTCACTACGATGGGAGATGGCAAGGGCCCCAGCAGTCAAGGCCACTGTAGCAAAGGACTGACTCCTGTCCCTGACAACTCGGGTGAGTCAACGCGCTCCTCAACAAGGGGAACACCTCCGGCTTTGTCAAGCCCAATAGGATTGGAGAGACCATTGCCCCCAGGATCTCTAGGGACCTCTGAGCTGTGAGGGTAATCTTCTGGAGATAAAAGAAGTGATTCAATCATTGCCATGACTTAGTCACATCCTTCTCCAAGCTCGCATTCACTTGGTAAATGATCCTCGCCTTCTCGGAAGCCTTCAGCTTTTCCTTAGTGACTCTTAACTTTTCTTTGGCAACCCTTAGCCTCTCCTCTGTAGCCCCCAGCCTCTGAGCTTGTGTCATCGCCTCCTTGAACATTTCCTCAATCATCCTAGGAGCTTCATCCCAAATGATGTTGAAGATGGAGGCGGCATAAGGGCACAGGGCAAGAACGTTAGCCTTAAAAGAGATAAGATGTTATTCGAAGGGAGGCAGGGGCCATGAAAGTTACCTAAAAGTAAAGGTTCACCGTCGTGCCCAACCGGTCCTTAAGGAGCTCGGCAAACTCCTCAACTCCTCGTGCGCTACGGACACTCCCCTTAGTCAAGCGGCGAATTTGCGTTGCTGCATTGTCATCATCAATGTAGGGGATTGTATAAGAGGGCAGCTCGCTGGAAGAGTAACCTGGTTACATCAACTTCTCCCAATAAAACTAGGAGTTGGGGAGGTCCTCTTGCCCCTTCGAGCCTATGCTCTCAGGAGCTGTCTCCTCCATTCCGCTAGCATGGCCCTCGACTTCAGCACCCTCTGGAATCACGGGAGGTGTAAATGAGAGAAGGGCAAGAGAAAGGCGATAAGAAAATTGATTAGAAGACCCCAAAAATGAAAAGCCTCCTCTGTCGGCATAGAGGGAATCAAAGGCGTTGCAGTACTGAGCAATGGGCTTCTCCAAGCTACTTCTAGGACTTGAGCCCAATTCTCGCTCTTCCAGGAGTTCCTCCACTTTGCGCACAAGGGACCGAGCAGAGTTGAACTCCGAACTCGAGCTCGAAGGGAGTGAAGAGCTGGAGCTCAAAGAAGGCTGCATGGCCTAAGGAGTCCTGCCACCAGGGCTCAAGGGAGACTCGCGGTCGACCCCGCTCTTGTCGACACTGCCGCCCTGGCCTCGAAGCACACCGGCAGGTGTAGGAAGTGGATCATTGGTAAGGGATCGCATCTTCCTCTTCTGCGAGGGGCGCGCGGCCAAAGGCACCCTAGGGGCAGTGGGTTGTGGTGGACGCTTCAAGAAAGGCCCCGCAATGACAAGAACGCGAGGTTAGAAACCGCCCTCAAGTGGAGGCCTTTCATTTAACTTCAGGATCCCCATGAATGAAGACCTCCCGGCAACGGTGGCGGTCAGCAAGGCTTGCCCACTGAGGAAGGCCTCGACCCAAACCACATCGTCGTGGTAGCCTTAGGGCGTGAACCACCAGCACTGAAAGGCCTCGCCTTCAACGATGTTGCATGTTGCACGAATGAACTCCTAGTCGACGTCTGAGAGAGGAGGAATCTCAAGACTAGTATACGGAAAGCCCTCCACCTTCAGATAGAACCACTTCTTCCTAGGACAATTCCAATTGTACTTGGTGGTGTGCACTGGATACCCGCCTTGATTCTAGACCGTCGAAGTCAGTGAGCCCAGGGGGTCCAAACTTCCCATTCGACCTCTAGAGATGGAAAAAATGGTCAAAGGCCCCAATGGTGGGCTTCATGCGCCTGCCTTTGATCGCCGTCTCGAATAACCACAGAAACACCCTAATCTTGGCAAAGAGATTGGGCGAGAAGTGTGAGAGCTCCACATTGTAGTGCCTCGTGATGGTCCGAATAAATGAATGCATTGGAAGCCCCAGGCTGACCTCAAACCAAGCCTTCAGAGCAAGGGTGTACCCCCTTAGGTGGATAGGGGCGCTCCCCCGGTCTTGGCCACAAGACCCTTCGGCGCTAGGTGGCTCCCAGGTGCCACTAGTGCTGCCATTTCTGACTTGGTGAGGGTTGAAGGTTCGACTCCCACTAGGACCTCCTCAGAGAAATCCTCATCAAGAATCTTGACCTCCTCATCAAGGTCATCACAGGACGGATCCTCCATCTTAGCTTCTTTGGCTTGGTCTTCACCTTCCTCCCCTCAGCCAGAGAAGTTGCAATCCTAAGCCATGGTGGCGAAATGATGAAAACCTGCAAAATTAGCAAAACGAGACTCATGAGTTCCTATAGGAGAAACACCAATGCGTGTATGAAGTCATGCAAAGAGCGGTTTAGAGGGCATTGGATGCTCGCACGCTGCACACCCAAATTGATGGGCACCTTCACCCACACCACAACCAGGCTACATGACCACCTTGCTGGATGATCACACGGCAATGACAAGTCGTCCTCATCTATGCCTGAAGCATCGCGCCCTACGTCGGCGCATGGCTCCTGTGCCCCACAGCTGCGCCCTGCGCCTGCAGGCAGCACCCGCACCCCGCAGCTATGCCCTGGAGCATGCGCCCTGCGCCTGGGCCCTACTCCCAAGTGCCCCACGCACGATACCTAGCTCGGGTCCTTGGGGGAATCGTGAAACAAAAAGGGAGGAGGCTGTTAAGGGTATTAGAGATAGAATAGGAATCGGCATATTCCCCTGTAATATCCCTTTGTACTCCCTATATATATTGTCCATTGGGCCTCTTCAATATATGCATAATATTCATAACATGGTATCAGAGCTTAGGTTAAAACCCTAACCTCGATCTACTTCGGCTTGTCTTCCGCATCTGTTGCCCCCGGGAGGATCGATCTCCTGGGGCGGCCATCTCGCCGAATCTTGCAAGCCTCCAGCGCCGCCAGCTTGCTTTCGGGCTACCCCTGGCTCGCTTTCGGGTCGCCCGCCTTGATGCCCGCGTTCGCCATCGGATCTCGCCGGGCCGTCACCGGACCGTTGTCGAATATCGCCGCGCCTGGATCCCAATAAGCCGCCGCTGCTATCCATCTCTTGGACCGCCGCCGCCGCTCGCTTCTTCTGGATCTGGCCGCCGCCATCGCCAACGGCCGTCTTGCCCGTGCCCGACACTATCGTCGCATCATCTTCCACAGCACGGGCCGCCGGATCTTGCCGCCCCTCTGCTCGGGCTGGCCCTTCTTCACCCAGATCCAACCGTCTCTAGGCCGGATCCGGTCCTCTCCACCACCAGCAAGCCCGGATCCGGCCTCCCCGCCGTCTCCCGTGGTCGCCGCCTGGATCCTCATTGCCTCTTCTGGATCTGGCGGATAGCGCCTGGATCTGGCCGTTTTTGGCTCATCTCACCGTTGCCCGAAGGATCCTCTTCATCACACCCAAGAGCCCGTGCTGCCGCCAAGCTGTGGTCGCCGGGCTCTCCCCGCCTGGGTCCGGCCGCCGCCCCAGCGTCGCCCCTCGTGCTCGCGGGTGTGAGAGAGATGGAGAAATACATGGAGAGTGCGCAGCGACGAGTGCGAGAAGAGAAAGGAGGAGGCCCCTCGCGCTCGCTTGTGAGGTGAAGAGAGAGATAGGAGGAGTTACGGGTGGGAAGAGGTGAAGAGAGGGGTTTTCGAGGAAGTGGGATTTTTTTATTTTCTACTGCTGATTATTTTTATTCAGTCTTTAGTTATTTTTCATGAGTCTTCCGTTGAGTCCATCCAAGTCCGTAGTTCTAATTTTTAGTTTGTCCAAGTCGTGCGAGTCCACAAATTTATTGTCAGTCATAGAAGTGTAGGAATTTTTCTTTTGCATGGCAACAGCCGCCGCTCTACTCTCTGAGCCGCGTGCAGATCGTAGAAATCGTTATGATGCCGCCGCTTCTCTAGCCGCGCCCCGAGCTTCTAAGGCCGTCGCGCGTCTTCTGCACCTTGTGCACTGCGCCGCCGCCTCTTGGGCTTCGATCTGCGCCGTCATGCTTCTATCTATTCCTCTTTGGCTTGATTTGACATTTTATTCAAAAACTGCACGCAACGACGACATTATCAAGACTCGGACATCGGATATTTCTTGTTTTAGTATTAACTCTTTTTCAAATGCAATGCTATTGCATACGCCTTGCATTTGAGGGGGGGTGTTAAGGGTATTAGAGATAGAATAGGAATTGGCATATTCCCCTGTAATATCCTTTTGTACTCCCTATATATATTGCCCATTGGGCCTCTTCAATATATGCACAATATTCATAACAGAGGCAAGATATCGAGGACTTAGCAAAAGAACCAAAAACACACCTCGCCTGGGTTCGTCACGAGAACTTGCTGCAGTTCCTCCTAGTGGGAATTTATATGGCCCCCACGTGCCCTGCGATTTAGGCTGCGAAGGCTTGGTCCACGCCATTACCTGCTCGTCGTGGACGACATCAGTGGCCGCGCGTCACCTGCCCTCTTCGTCTTGGATGTCGGCCTTAGCCTGGCGGCATAGGCCGCCCCCACAGCGCCTTGCTCACCCGGGATAACACCCCCAACGGCTAAGCTCCAGCTCGCCGAGAGGCCCCCTGTCCCCTTTTCTTGGCTTTCAATCAGCGGTCTCACGTCCGGACAATAAGTCGTCAGCCTTAATGAGCGGGTGAGAGGAAAGTGGTGGGTTCTTTTGGGCTGTGGCTTATGACTTAAAATTTTGAAGTATAGCTGTTCACAAGAGGCAGTACGCAAAGAAAAATAGTCGTATGTGATTTTGGCAGGTACAGCTGAATTCAGTACACTTTTTACTACAATCTTCCTATTGACTCCGCATTGAAAAAACACACCGTTTGAAAGTTAATTACTGTAGCATAAGCCCTAAGCCACGAACAATAGGCCTGGTCGAACTGAGCCAAGAGTTCCCTGTCTCCTCTTGCACGGGTAGCAGACCGGTTCGAATGGGCCGTTAAGGCGTCTACTCGAGTGGGCCGGTGTAGGCAGCCTGGTAGAGCCCAAGCTCGCGACACACAAGCAAGAGCACGGCCCAACAGCTTGCAACCCAGCTGAATTTTTGAGATAGCTTGGGTACACTTGCCTTGGGCTAACTCATGAATTTCGTCGTAACTCATATGCTAAACTTTTGGATAAGCCGGAAACTTTGTCGTAGTTTGGGAGTCCAAGATTTTGGTTAAGCCTGTGGGTTCGCCTTGGTTTCGGCACCCAATTTTAGATGCAACTATGGTTCGGATCCAAGTTTTGGCTAAGTATCAACCTTAGCATGGCAAGTATGACAATTCAAAACTACCCCATTGAGCGCTCCCTCTAGCGCTAAGGGGCAGGGGGCTAGTGTTGAGGGAATAACTTATTCCTCCGATAATGAGGCTAGCTTCGTGGAAGGAACCCACATACCCACTGCTCTACGTCCTCTGATGGTGTGCCCTAAGACGTGGGGCCACCTACCAGATAGCCATGTGGGTGACCAATGACGAGATTCATGGCATACAGATCAAAGAACTACTGCTATGCTTAGAAAGGATAGTAATGCCTCTCACTTGTACTTATAGATTAGCTATCTCATTGAGAGGTGTTCCAGTCATTTGTACAGGCCCAAGAGCCTATAAATACCCCATATATCCCTCATTTGTAACTTGAGCTCTCAAGGAATACAAAGAACCATCTAAACCGGTGTGCCCCCAGGAGGACCCCTCGCGTGTGGAACCCCTTGAACCTGTATAAACTCTTGTCATTTTCACTCTCGTAGATGCCGACTAGTAGCACGGCCAACATCCACCCCCTCACTCGTGTTTGGGTCTCACACCTACAACATCCAAGCTTAGACTATGAATGAACAAAGTGGGATCATTATCACTAGGATTGAAACCAGCAGCACAAATCTCATAACTGAGCCGCTCAAACCAAGCACGAGGGGCTTGCTGGAGACCATAAAGTGCACAATGAAGTCAACAGACATACCTTGGTGGAGCCTCCACACCAGGAGGTGGCTGCATGTATACCTCATGAAGATCACCATGAAGGAAAGTGTTCTTAACATCCATGTCGATGTTTAAATATCGATCTTATATATGATTTGTTTGGATTCGGAGATTCTCAATAGACCTAGAGTATGCACATGCAGAGTAGTAAAGACACGAGAGTCTTTATCCAGGTTTGGGCCTTCTCCTGAGAGAATAATAACCCTACATCATGTATAATTGCTAATCACCAGAAAGAGAATTACAATAGAGAAAAATGCGAATGGCTAGCCCTCTTCTCTCTTTGACGTTAACCTTTATATAGCCAATGAAGCGACGGTCGTTGTCCCGCACCAGAAGATGCCTTAATGCTTCAAATAATAACACTAGCCATCCGGACAAATCGGAGAGATTCTGGTGTTCCAGGCATACTGTGAGTGTGGCCTCCATCTCCCTGCTCATCGCTTCAAGTCTTCATCAACTTGAAGGCATTAGAGACTGCGGAGAAGATCCTGCCATGGCGATTTGTCAGATGGATCAAAGCCACTGGGCAACGCTGGCCATCCGGACAAATCGAAGAGATTCTGGTGTTCTAGGCGTACTGTGAGTGTGGTCTCCGTCTCCCTGCTCATCCCTTCTTGACGGCTGTTCTCGAGTATTTCGGGGTTGAATTGGTGAACTTGGTTTCCAATTCAATCACAATGCTCAGCGTCTTCGTAATCTCGAGCTCTTCCGGTTCTACTACGAGATGAGCCGACAAACGGAGATTGCTTGGAGAGATCATCTCATAGTAGAACCGGAAGAGTTTGAGATCTACTAGGATACCCAAATATGCCTTGCATAGGTATACGAAGATGCTGAGCATTATGCTTGAATTGGGAACCAAGTTCACTAATTCAACCCTGAAATGCTCGACAACGGCTGTCAAGGCCTGAACCTGGATAAAGACTCCCGTGTCTTTACTCTACATGTATATACTCTAGGTTTAGTGAGAGAATCCCCGAATCCAAACAAATCATACATAAGATCAATATTAAAATATCAACAAGACTATCCAAGAAAGACACTCAACGGATTGAGAAGTCAGCTTAGTGCGCTCACGTGGTGGGAGAAGAACATAGCAGGTGCAACCAAAAACACAGAGATGATCATAACCAGAGAAAACCAAACAAGGCCTCTCCAGGATACTTTCCCTCAAGACGAGAGGAAAGCTGAAGGTTGTGAGATATATAGCAGTGGACACAGCCTCAACACAGAAATGGGAATGAACAAAGGAAGCAATAAAAGGTACGAGCAGTCTAAATGATGTGATAGTGCTTGCGCTCAGCTACACCGTTCTGAGCATAAGCACCAGGGCAAGAGAGCTAGGGAAGGGTACCCTCAGAATTACGAAACCGACGAAAAGCTGTGGAGATTTACTCTCCCTTGAGTCAGAACGGAAACACAAATAGCAATGGAGAACTGAGTATGAACCATGTGAGCAAAGTCTGATAAATAGACAACACCTTAGAGCGATGCCTCATGAAATAGATCCATCTATAACAAGAATGATTGTCAATGAAAATAACATAGTAATGATGACCACCCTTAGAAGCAATAGGGGCTGGTCCCCAGACATCAGAATAAATAAGATCAAAAGGACGACTCAACCTAAACGTACCAGAAGCACAGGGGTTATAGTTGTTTGCCAAGCTTACAACCTGTATAGTGCATATCAGTGTCTACAGAGACCCTACCAAGGGCACCCTAACATACTAAAGTAGATAAACGCGAGCCACAGAGACGACCCAAACTATTGTGCCACTGCTAGAAGGTAGTAGATCCAGATCTGATAGCAAATCCAACTGGAATGGAAGAAGATACTGAAGGAAGACTCAGATGGTCCAACACATAGAGGCCCCGAGCTCCACTATGGTGACAGCCAATACCAACGAGAGCCTTGGTCTGATGATCCTATACAAAACATGAAGAACCATAAAAACCAACAAAGTAGTTCATATCGGTAAGCTGACCAACAAACATGAGATTCATAGATAACTAAGGAACAAGAGAGACATCAAGAACAGTAAACTAAGGAATAGAGAGTGCCCTAATGTGTAACCATACAGGAGGTGACAGTAGCTGTTTGAACACAAACACCCTCTGTGACAGGCTTACATGCCACCAGTTGGGTACCATTAGATGTCATATAGAAAGATGCACCTGAATCCAAAACCCAAGTACCTGACTATGGTGCAGCGAACCCACCAAGAGATCCCAACAAGGACTGAGCTGAAAGTGATCCTGAAATACTAGTAGTAGAGATAACTACAACAACAGTCGTGTGAGCACCACTAGAAGGTCCAGAGGTACGGTGAGCTCTCCTAGCAGCACGCTTGGCTCAATAAGTAGCCAGTAATTTAGGATGGAGTGAATAGCAATCAGTACTGTGTCCAATCCTCAAGCAGTGGGGCAGATGATCTCACCAGAGGAAGTTGTAGCTGTGAGAGGTGGAGCAACCACTTGACCATGCTGACAAGGAGCTACCAAGATAGTGTGGGTGAGACTTGCAGAAGAAGCAGACAGCGAGCGAAGTCGGGTCTCCTCATCAAGCAATGTAGCAAACACCTCTGCCATGGTGGGAAGAGGTGTCCATCCAAGTAGCAAAGAACGAGCAGACTCAAACTCAGTCTGAAGACCCATCACAAAAGCAAACATGAGACACTACTACTCATAATGCTCCTTAGCAGAACACTCTCCACACTCAACACAAGGCCTAGGAGTCAGATGCGAACTGACTGGATATTCTGGTGAATGCACTATAGTACTCGATGGACATGTCCGCTGCTGTAGGTCAATGAGACACTGTTCAAGCGAGAAATGAAGTGCCTCACTAGTCTGCTGATATCGTTGCTACAAGTACTCCCACATCTTCGTAGAGGGCATTGATGAATGATGCTCGAATCGGGAGCTCTACACCATGCATAGTAGACTCATCACACGATCATCTGCAACCTGCCAAGCACAAGCTCCTACAGGATCAAGCTCATGAAGTGGCAAGCGATCCTCGATGAGATGTGAAGTAAGTCCAATCGATCGAAGTCGCATGCAAACTTAGGAGGCACAATCTTGATAGTTCTGGCCAAGTAAGCTTGATATCGGAGGCCAAGAGAGCACAACCACCAAGGAACGGGTCAAAAGTAGCCATGAGTGAAGCAGAGTAGCAACAGATCCAGCCGAGAGTAACTCAGTGGCGGCAGAGCAACTACAGTGACCCGAAGCTAAGCAGCAGAGTAGCTAGGTGATGGTCTGCACCATCGAGAGCAGACGGGCAACGAAGCAGAGTAGGGCGAGCCAAAGCAGAGCAGCTGGGCGACAATGAATCCAGGCAACTCAAAGCCAGATGACGGTGATGACGACAGATCCGGGGTGGATCCATGCGGTCGACAACGAAGTAGAGCTAGAGGCGACGACGAGATGATTGATCCGGGTAGTTGGTGGCGAAGTAGAGCCAAAGGCAACGACGGGATGATGGATCCAGGCGGTCGGCGATGAAGCAGAGCTGGAGGCGCCGGATCCAGAGGAGTCAACGATGGAGCTAATCGATGCTAGAGGTGGGGAAAAGTGAACCACTAGAGAGGGAGAGGAAGAGAGGTAGCACGCCGGCGACGGCTTGCTAAAGGGTCGCTGACAATGGTGAGGATGGCGGTGGTTGGACCAAATTAGTCCCTAATCCTAACCCTAGGCTCTGATACCATGTTATAATATTATGCATGGCACCTTGACCTTTATTGATCATGAGGAATTATATACACACCCATACATGGGCTATATGGGCCATATGACCCATATGAGCCTGCCATATACAACAGACCACTCTGACTCTATATTACAAATATATACTTTAACATATTTCAATAGGTCGGAAAGTTGGAAAGGACATAAATAAATCTATAGAATGTGCTTGAGTTGCACAAAGTTGGATGTTTATTCTTTTATATGTATTTTGTGGTTGCAAAAGAGGAGGATTTTCACTTTGCATGTTGTACCATGCAACTAGGAAATCAGTCCAAAGACAGTTTTGGGTGGGTTCTTTTGGGTTGTGGCGTTTGGTTTAAATTTTTGAATTCTAACTATTCGCGGGAGAGAGTACAGAGAGAGATATTCACGTGCGATTTTGGCCGATATGGATGAAGTCGGGGCAGTGTCTACTACAATCGACTTGTAGACTCTGTTTTGAAAAAACACTCTATTTGAAAGCTAGTTACTGTAGCAAGTTAAACCATAAGCCTTGCCGAACCCACCCTTTGTCCCTAGACGACAGAAGTTACTTACATTTTGCCTACATGTACTAAATATCTCGTCTGGAGTGCTGATTTTTATTTATTTCCATCATTTTTAAATAATGCCGAAGGATGAAGCATCATTTTTAAGTGTTCCAGAGATAATATAAATTCATGATTTCAATCACATACATTTGTTTTTGTCAACTGTTCATGTGGTAGCAGATAATGCTGACATGGAGATCAAGAGCAAAATGTCTGACGTAAATGATATGGCTGGAGATGGAAATGTTGAGAGCATGCTTTTTGTTGAGAAAGGACTGCGTGAATTAGCTTCGCTAAAGGTTTTTCTCAATTTTTTATTAGTTTGATGCTTGTCTCAATCTATACTTTTCATTTAAAGGTATGTCCAAGTGATCTAGTTTCGTGAGATACATAGTGCATACTAACCGAAATTATGTTCCTCGGATATTTTGGCCATCTTTCATTCCCTTGCTAGTGTATAAATTGATGTAGACAATTTCCTAGACTGTGAAAGTTATCTTCTGCCAATTCTTATGTTGATCCAGTTCATTGTTTAGAATATTAGGTTTTTTATCAGCCACATTGAGTGATACCGAAAGTGCTAATTCATGCATCACATTGGTGTCTACTTTGGTGAAATAGAAGTGGATTATCCCAGTTCAGAATCCTGCTGTACTGTTAGAGTGACTAGTATGTATCATTATGAAGTATATAGTAATTGCAATATGTGTATCATTATGAAGTATATAGTAATTGCAATATGTGTCAATGAATTTAGTTTCACGTATTCTCAAAAAAGGAAGAAAATTCTTTTTGTTTCTAATTTCAATTGCATTCTCAATAACCTAATATTCCTTTTGAAGGTAGAGGATGCAATCATGCTTGCTTTAGCAGAACATCGACGTATCAGACCTCTCTCAGGTGGCTTCTCAAAAAATTTACTCATTTCTTATATCTTATAATAATTATTGTATGATGTTTCCCAGAACTTCTGATAGATATATAGCTTTTTTCTGTCTGTGAAGATAAACTCATAAAGCGCGATCTTTGGCCTGTTCTTTTCAAACTTCTAAAAGTCGCTTTTGCTTTTCTCTGATAACTAGCTTTTAAACGGAGTATTTTTTTCAAGATAAGGTCTACTAGTTAATTGTAGTACATACTTTACTGACTTCATTTGTATCGGCAAAAACCGCACGTGAGTTTCTGTTACTCTGTAATCTCTCGTACAAACAGTCCAAAAGCCACAAGCCGTAGCCAAAAGCCATAATCCGCAGCCAAAAAGAACAGGCCCTTTATTTCTCAGCACTCAGTACACAGGGAACAGATCTAAAACTCAATGTGAGGGTGTGAGCAATTTAATGTGTAGAACATAGCATCTGTCAGGCATTCGAGAGCTGATTTTGTCAGATTCCTAACAAGAACCGCCAAGCTGACGTAGGGGAAAAAAGAATAGTTACCGTGAGAGAAGTCACTTAATGAAATGATGCATATGAAAATCACTTGAGGAGAAAATGTTTGATCAAAAATAAACATTACCATGGATGTTTAGTTTAAGGATTTCAGTTCATGTCTTTGTTACAGTCTATGATCCCCGCGAGGCACTGCAGCCGACATGTGAACAATACCATGGTATGTAGCATGTGTGGACAGTGTTGCGTGGTACTATAGCATCTGTTTAGGAATAGAATCTTATGCATATCCTTGTATTAGAAAAAGTTTGATGTATATCTTCATATTAGGAATAGTAGATACATACCTTCGTATTAAGAATATTTATATGGATATCTTTATATTTAGATAGTATAGATATGATTTTATTTTTAATTGATTGGTTACATTAGATTATGTTAGTTTCCATATTGTTATGGGCTAAACTCATCTATATAGAGAGAGGAGCTGCACCATCCATAATTAAGCAATGAACAATCAAATAAGTATCTAGTCTTCCCCTTTCTCTAAACTCAGGCCTCAGAGCCTCACCATGTTAGGGAAGAACCCTGTCAATGGCTAGGTGAGGGCGAGCGCTCTACGCTCGGTCCTCAAACCTGTCCCCAACCAGTGATCATGTCTTCTGCTACCGATAGGATTAAGGCTGATGCGATCAAGGCCATGAATGTTGACATCGATAAGTTATCCCCTAGTGGGCTCTGCTCCAAGATCAAGGTCTTATTGTTGGACTTGAAGGAGAACTAGATCAAGAGGGAGGAGAAGAAGGCGTAGAATGTTGTTGTGATTTCTATGTCGCCAACACTGGTCAAGTTGCCAGCTCCGCCCGTTGCAACATTGCCCAAAGTGGAGAAGCAACAAGAGAGGCTTGTCGTCACCACCGTGGTTGCACCGCCACCACCTTCATCAGTACCGGTGACACTTCCTCAGTCAGCCACGCCGTCCTTGGCTATACCATTGGTGTATTCACAGAGGAAGAAGTTTGCCACCGTCCAACGACCATCTTCATGCGGTCGGCCAATGCTGTGCCTCTGCAAGTGTGGAGCGCACCTGTTGTCATGTGAGGGTCAACGACGGCGTCGCATCTCTCCCACAACCATTGCATCTTGGGGCAAGAAGAATGTCGTTGCTTCCCTATGCCAAGTGCCCTTGCTGTCAGTGATTCCTGTGATGTTAACCAACGCTGGAGGGATGCGGTGCTCGTTGTTGTTCACCAGAGCTTCGCTGATCCTCTTCCACGTGAAGCGATGTTGTCATTGTGCCCTTTTATTGACATGGGACACGAAGGTTTTAGTCCGTGGCCACCACCTGACAGCTTGAGGATGAGCTGTCTCGCTGTGAGGGATGTAATGTCATGGTATATGATCCCGACGAGACATTGTAGCAGACACGTAAACAGTTTCGTGGGTACTGTAGTGCGTGTGGACAGTGTCGTGTGGTACTGTAGCGTATGTTTATGGATAGAATGCATGTCTTCGTATTAGAAAAAGTTAGATGCATATCTTCATATTAGGAATAGTTAGATGCATATCTTCGTATTAGAAATAGTTAAATGCATATCTTCACATTAGGAATAGTTATATGCATATTTTTATATTTAGATAGTATGGATATGATCTTATCTTTAGTTAATTGGTTATATTAGATAATGTTAGTTTTCGTATTGTTAGGGGCTAATCGCATCTATATAAAGAAAGGAACCACACTATTCGTAATTAAGTATTGAACAATCAAACAAGTCTCTAATCTCTCCCTTCTCCTAAAGTCAGGCCTCAGAGCCTCTCTACCACGTCAGGAAAGAGCCCTGTTAATGGCTAGGATGAGGGCAAGCGCCCTACCCTCATTTCTAGGACATATACCCAACCACCGATCACAATAGTCTTCAAGAATTGTAGGAAGTCTGTCAGCAATTAACAATCAAACAAGTCTCTAGTCCCCCTTTTTCTAAAGTTAGACCTTAGAGTCTCTACCTTATGATAGAAGAACCCTACTAGTGGCTAGATAAGGATGAGCGCTCTACCCTCGGTCCTTAGACATGTACCTAACCACTGATCACAATAGTCTTGAAGAATTGTAGGAAGTCTCTCACTTTCTTTATTGTGATTAGAGCTGCTTCCTAGAATCACCCCTACACAATTAACCTGTACTTACAGAAAATTCGTGTTGCTATATTGACTTGATGCCATTGGATGAATACTTTTAACCTTTTTATGATGACTGAGCTTCCTACTGCTGGCTTTTGCTGCAGAAGGTCAGAACCCTTTAGAGTCACTTGGTTAGTTCTCTTCCACTAATTCCTTTGACATCTGTGGCCTGTGAAAAACACTATCAAATCCCTTCCCTAATTATGTGTTGGGCATGTTTCTTGTCCTAGAATTAAGCGAGGAAGAGCGAGAAGACGTACAGTTCAAGCAGGTAAAAACACCATCTGTCATCCAAGTTATGCTAAGCAAAATTTATTTTCGAGCAGACCATTTTCTGCATATAAACCAGCGTTTCTATTGTTTGGTGTTCCATTACTTCTGTTCAAATAATAAATTTTTTGCATTATCATACATACAACTTTGATTACCAAATTCGATTTCCAAACTCCAGGAATCCGTGGCTTCTAATTTAGGAAATGAATTCTGCAAACATGTGTTCCTTTATGTGCCGAAGTTAAACATACTCAACTAAGCAAATGGAAATGTGAACTAAATATTGTATGAAAAAACTTAATATCTTGGCTTCGCGTTTCTCTGATACATCTCTTGTTACTTGTCAGCGTTCCCTCTGTTTTGATTTCCAATAATTGTTATGTCAAATAACTGACTGATACACGGCAGGCATGGTTGACCTACTTCTGGAGGCGGGCCAAAAACCATGATGTAGAGGAAGATATAGCTGATGAGCGGCTACAGTTTTGGATTGAACAAGTCAATCATCCAATTACTACAAGCGATGTCATAGAAGGTAGCCTCCCTCCCCAGAACAATTACGATCACGCTCTTCAACACAGATAGCGTTCATCCTTTGCACGATTGAAACCATAATGAACCCCTATCACTATCTCTTACTTTAACTCTTAACTAGGCCAATCATATCACTGACATGATTCCCTCTATCTGATGTTTTACTAAATATATTGTTGAAATCCGTAATGAGATCTTTTTTTTTCTTGTTTTTCTAAAATTATGTAAAAAAAAGTTGAGAGAGGACTTCATGAGCTGAGGAAGCTGGGGATCGAGTCTCAGCTGTGGGAAGCGACGAGGAGAGCTCTCGATGAGGACTTCAGCAATCATGGGAGCCCAACCGGATCTGAAGTTTAGCAAACACACATAAAAATGGAACGAGGCCTGGTGCCGATTTTGTGCCGCCAGAGGTCCTATAGCCTCCTTAATCTTCCTGTTTATGGTTCTTTGATATATGTTCATGTAAAAATTTTGATCAAAACACGAATTAACTTCTCCCTCTAATCCTTCCTTTTCTTTTATTTTCTGCTGTGTTAATTTATTAGTTCTGACAAAGAAAAAGAGATTAATTAATCCTGGAAACATTAAGATGATGTGCTTGCCCTCTTGCTTTTGCAATGGTGATCTATTCTTTCAAGGAGCAAAGCTCCCGAGATAGTGACCACTGACCAGCGTTCACAATCTTGAAAATTTTCGTTTATTTCGTTTCTTTTGTTGCCCTCTGAAAGAAAAACTATTCGGTCAAATTTTGGCCAAATTTGTCCTCATTGAATTTTGTCTAAATTTCATCAAATTTTGATTAAATTTTGTCAAAAATTTGAATGGCGTTTAAACATTTTGACCGAATTTTTTACTGAAAGAATATTCCATCCCTTTTGTGGCCCTCCGAATTTTTTTGCAAAACAAACTGTTTTCCCTGCCACTGACACCCTCCTGCATTGCACTCCACTCTCCTAGTTGCACTTGCACACCATGTCCAGCGAGCCTTCCCCTCCCGTCGCCGGCGAGTCCAGGCGGCGGCAGTGCACCATCGTGCTGGCGGCTGTGGCTGCGGCGTGGCTGGCGCCATTGGTCATGTGATGAGGACATTCTTACTACTATCATGTCGTCATCTTAACGCATCAAAAGGTCTAATGACTAGAATGAGAGCTAAACTTTTAAATAAGCAGATGAACAGTGGCGGATGTAGCATGGGTCACGGGTGTTCAGCTGAACACCCAAAAAATTTTATAAAATATCAGGTATATAATAGGTGTATTAGATATATATATATTATTAGTTATATTAAAACTATATTTTATACCTACAAATAAATTCAGTCCGCACTTCTCGTATCTTACGCGTAGCCCATGTAATACATTAGACCCATTTTTCTTTCCACCTCAGTCCTTCTCACGACAAAAGAGGTAAAGATATAAACAAAATTCTAACATTTGTTCTATTTCTCATCTTGTGGCTGTCTGTGTGGGAGCGGTTTCGGCCTTCGAGCGACGAGCGGGCGGAGGTGCAGACTAGAGACGAGTGACGACCGGTGGACGCGAACGTGGTGCCATGATGTGACAACAATCATACGTGAGGCAGCCCGTGGTGCAAGGTGAGCGTGTGGCAGCACGGGCGAGCAAAGAAGTGTCGCGGGTAAGCGGGTAGTAGCACAACGAACACGGAGGTAGGGAGCAGCGCGGTAGCCGGAAGGAAGCGTGGCATTGGGAAGTAAGTAGCACATCTAACTTATTGTCATCGTCCTCTCTTCAGATCTAGATGTACTCCACCCCACTCCATGTATTTCCTTTCTTGGTCTTTTTTGCTCCATGGAAGGAACATACAATTTCCTTTTAGATGGACAGTTCTTGCTAATGAAGAAATAGCAAAAAAGGCAAGATCAACAAGATATACAACTCTCATTTATCTATATAATTTGTTGCTTAATTTATATAATTATGCTCGCCTTATATCGCTCATTTCCTCATAAGAAATCATTAATTTCTATAATTTATGTATTTTTATTATATCTACATACACGTATCGTTGTATTGGTGTTTTTTTGGGCGATGCGCTACGGTATCGACGTATTCGAGCAACTTAGCTTCGAAATCCGAACACCCATTCTAAAAATTTTTGATCCGCCACTGCAGATGAATGTATTTCTTAATGAATTTCTTTGTATTGATGTGAATAATATGAGCCTGTTTGGGAGAGCTCCACCGGCTCCAGATCCACCTAGATCCACCAGATTCACCTAGATCCACCGTGGAGCGGCTCCATCGTGGATCCGGGATTAAATCAAAGTGTTTGGTACAGCTCCACCTCCTCTCTATCTCACTTCCACAGGCCACACGCGTCGAGGCAAAATAAAAAAGAATTCCCGGCCGCGCGGCAGCTGGCCGGTGGACAAGCGCAGCGCAGCGCAGCGAGAGCGGAGAAGAGGAGGAGGCGGGCGGGGGGGGCGGGCGCGCGCCGGCGGCGGCGCGCGGCGGGCGCGGCGCAGCGCGCAGCAGGAGGAGGCGAGAAGAGAGAGGAGGAGGAGAGCAAGGCGCAGCGCGCGCGGCGGAGAAGAGGAGAGGAGGCGGAGCGGCGCGGTGGGCGGGCGTGGCGGCGGCCGGCAGCGCGCAGCGCGCGAGAAGGAGGCGGAAGAGGAGGAGGCGAGCAATGGCCGCGGCGGCGGCGCGCGGCGGCGAAGCGCGCGGCGGCCGAGGGCGGCAGGCGCGCGCGAGGAGGATGCGAGAAGAGGAGGAGGCGGAGCAGCGGCCGCGGCGCAGCGAGGCGAGAAGAGGAGGAGGTGCGCGGCCGGCCGAGGTGGTGGCCGCGGAGGCGCAGCGGCCAAAGGCGGGCGCGGTGGAGGGTGGAGGAGACGCAGCGCGCCAACCAGGGGAGGACGGGAGGACGGCGCAGCGACGAGAAGAGACGGGAAATAAAAAGAACGAACCGTTTTTTTTTTTGTGTGTAATCAGTGGCATGGTGGGTAATTTTTCCCAACTCCACCAACTTGAGTTTGGTGGTGCACCCCTTGAGGTGCTCCATGGATTTGGTGGATTTGGAGCCAGATCCATGGTTTTGGTGGAGCAGATCCACGGTGGAGCTGCTGGAGCTAGAACTGTTTGGCTTGGAAAAGTGGATCCGGATCTGTTTTTCGTGAATCTGGAGCTGGTGGAGCTCTCCCAAACAGGCCCTATATTATCTTCTTTATACATTCTCAAGTTTAAACGACGTGAAGGCTTTAGAACCACAAGTGAGAAGATAAGGTCAGAACCAAGACACTGGAGGAACATGAGAATGATTAAGGCCTTTCGGCCACGAGCCAGGAACACGTTCATGGCCGGCCGGTTCATCCGTGAGCCACGTTTAGTTCTGCATGCCACTTTAATCAGCCGAAGCTAATTAAACTCTATATTAGCTTAATTCGGTTGGCTTTGACCGACTAGGAGTAATCTACGGATTCCTGGCCGAATCAAGTCAATTGGCCTTAAGCCCATGTACACGTGCGTGGTGGCATCGAGTACGGCCGCCGAATATATATGCGTCGTCCGCATCAGCCACGGAGGGAGGACTAGATAAATTTTGAGTATGTGTGCGTTTTCATTCTTTTGGTTATTCAATCAATCTTAATAGAAAATTAAGAGTTTTTATAAATTAAGATCGTTCAAACTTTCGCTAGAAATTAGAAGTACGATAGTACTTTTGTTTGATGGATATAAAATTCGATACGTGTAACCTTGCAAATTAAAAAATATTTTTTTTATATTGGTAATGAAGGATTGGTACGATTCGAGGTATTATATATGAGTATCTTGAATCAACCGACCCTGTATCACCGTACTCCTGGCAGTGCTCGTCCTCGCGCCGTCGCTCCTCCCACGGCTCCTACTCCGGCCTCACCACGTCGCCCCCTACGTCGCCTCTGGCGAGCTCCGCCTCCTCGCCTTCGACACCGCCGCCTACAACCTCTGCGCGACGATCCAGTACGACAGCCCGAGGCTGTACACGTGCCGGTACACGGGGCTCCGGGCCTCTTCGTTCTACGTCGGGCAGCTGCTCGGCGTCGCCGCGTCGGTGCTGGGGTTCACGCAGCGGGGGCGCCAGCAGCGACGCGCGGCGGTGGCGTGACCGGGACGCAGCACGTGCCGCCCGCCCGGTGCGCGCTCACGGTGGCTGCGGCGCTCGCGTGGGAGAAGGCCGAGGCGTGGCTCAGCGTCAAGGTGGCGGTGAGAACCGCGCAGAACGGCGCCGGGAGCAACTTCGCGTGCGTGCTGAGCTTCCCGGAGGCGCCGCGTAACGGGAGCCGGAGCGCCGCCGCGGTGTTCGACGGCGGCAGGCGCTTCGACGCCGTGCGAGGCGAGATTTAGGCGCCGGCTGATGGGTAATGATCGATCGAGCTTGCCTTAAGATTGCCAGTTCAGTTTGGGCTTGTAGTGTGCTTTGCTATAATACGGCCACGTGGCTTTTCTTGATGTGCATGTGTCAAAGCTTTGCAACCTTTGTGATGACGTGGCATGCATATGAACTTTTCTTGGTTTGGATTGAGCCAGCCATCGAGGGCTGTTTGGAACACAGAAAGAGAACATATAGAAATGGTTGAAAACAAAAATAGAAAAGGAATATATAGAAATTTAGAAAGGAAGTTATTGATTTAGCATGCTGAATCAATCATGAATAGAAAATCTGAATTATGGATAAAAAGTCTCAATCATGCAGCCTAGTTACCAAGGTGCCCTGTTATTTATATATATATATATATATATATATATATATATATATATATATATATATATATATATATATATATATATATATATGAAAAATAGAGAATTGAAAAATGCATGATTTTTTTAGAAATAAACGTTTGGAACACAGAATGAAAAAAGACACCGGAGTGAATAATAATCTTGCTTACTTAAACTAATTAAGCACTATTTATTTTATTTATAACTCACTAATAATAGACCCCAGAGCTCTGTGTATTGAACCTTATCCCCTCCCGTGACTCTCGCCATCCACTTATCTCTTCCTTCCAAGTCTCCAATTGTGGCCTTCTCCCTCTTGCTTGCTCTCTCTGCTCCATAGGTGGCACGAGTGGAGCACCAGTGGTTTTAATTATGCGGATCCAATGGCGAGGCCACAACTCGACGAGGAGCCCAGCACAGGTGGCAATGGGTGGCACCGGCGACGGAGATCGCGACGACAGCTTTGCTAGTGAAAGTTCGCCAGGAGTTCCTTTTTTTTTTTTTTGGTTGCTTCGGATAGGTTCATTTTTCTTGGAATCAATTGGAAGCTTTTGCAAGTGGCAGTACAAGAACTCTATTGCTCCAATCGTAGGAAATTTTCCTTAGAGCTCTGACCTCTTTTTTGGTCTTTCGTGAAAATACAGGTTAGGAAGACTTTCCTAAGGAATTTGTAGGGCTCAATCATTTGTTCTAAATGGTCACTATGCCTTCTATTCCTATGTTTTGTGGTCTTTCGTGTACTGTACTATGTAGTGCTTACTAGTATACACACAGCTCATCTATGAAAACAAAAACTTAGGCCCTATTTAGAATATAGGAATTTCATAAAGACGGTTTAATTCTTATATATGCGTTCATCTCGAAAAACAAAAACGTAGTGTCCGTTTAGAATGCATGAAATTCACAGAGACAGTTCAATTCTTATATAAATTAGAGAAATTCTTGTGTTCAGTCTCCTGTGGCTTAGAGCTTCGCTTTGCTTGCAGTTCATGGCTAACACTGCTTTATGTGCCTGCTCGTCGAGTCGGCAGCACGTACGCGGTACGCGTTACGTAACGTGGTGTCCAATCCGATTCCGACTCGGACACTGAATGCCACTGATCGCGTTGCACCGACGTTCCTCGCTTGCACGATCACAGCGCGCGCGCGCCCGCGATGGTGGCCTCGGCGGCGGCGGCGGCACGGCAGCCACCGTGGAAGACCATGGGATCTGAAACAAATCCGATCTTTGCAAAATCAAAATTTAGTCGAATTTCTGTTTTGGATTTACTCTCTTGCTTCCTCAGCCTAATCCGCACGAATCTTGACCCAATCCCGCCTCTAAACCCTGTCGGCAACGCATAAACGGAGGGATCAATACCGGCACTGTTCACTGTCCAAAATATCACCACCGCCGAAGATATTTGCTACCGCCTGGCTTCGTTGCTTCGCCACCAAGTCCTCCCGAGTTCTCCCGCGCCTTCCAGCTCCTCTCCACCCGTCATCGCGCCGTACCGCCTCGCCTGCTTCGCCCTGACGCACTCTGACCCGGCCGATGCGTGGCAGCGTTGCCAGCCGCCCACCGCCTCTGCCCCCTCTCTCTCTCGCGCCTTCTCCTCACAGCCAACCTGCGGCCTTCCTGACACGCCTTGACCGCCGCACCTTTGCACCGAAGGAAGCTCGGTTCACACCCGAGTCCGTGCACGCCAAAACCGCCATCACCGCCGTGGATTTGCCCCTCTCCGGTGCACCGCCTATCCCCTCCTATTTAAGCAGCCCCAGCTCCTTCATTGGACACCATCGGCCTCCCCGAAGCTCACCGAACACCCCCAAGCTCCCCTCTTCCCTCCCATTGCCGGTAATCTCAAAAATTCCCAAATCAAAGCCCTAGCTCAATGTCCAACCTCCGGCCGTCTATTTTCCGATTCCTCTCGCTAATAGCTTCCTAGCACTCCCCAAAACCCTCCCCAACCGCCGCCCTAACCTCCCGACCAACCCTCTTCCCCGACATCGAGAGCCACCGCCGGTCGCAACTACCTCATCGTGGCTAGCCATGCACGGTCTTTCTCACTCCAAACCAACCGTCCCACAAGCTTTCCCTAGCCCATAGCATGCTCAAACACCGAAGCTTCAGCCTCCCTAAGCCCTAGAAATCACTTTTGCCGACAAAAACCGTGCTGAGTTCCCCGGCTCGCCGCCGGCGAACGCCGCTTCCCCGACCATCGCCGACCCCAAAAATGGGTTCCCGACATCCCGCGGAGTCCGTCCATACCTTCAGTTTGCGTCGCAAGTTCTTGTGGTGCCGTCAGCAACCACCGCAACCTTCCCCTGTTTCTCTGCGCGCGCACGGGTGAGCGAGGAAGAAAAACAGCGCGCGGCACTGTTCCTCCGACCGAACCCAACCGGACTGGGCTGGGTCGAACCCACTCGCCCGCACCCGTTCCACTGGACCGAGCCACTCCGAACTGACTGAGCCGGGTCAATTCGGCCGAGCCAGTTGCACCTGACCGAACCCAAACCCAAGCGGTTGCACCGAGTTGTTTCGCCAAGTCTGGTCCAAACCCGACGAACAGTACCGAGCCCGATAAACAGTAACCGACCCGAACCCAAAAGTGCAAGTTTATACTCTCTAGAACCGTTTCGAGCCCGCCAACCCAAATCTCAGGCCCATTTCCCCATTTGGCCCTCCTATAAATCCAAAACCCCCCTTTTAATGGAGTTTTCCGGATTTGCTTTATTCTTTTATTTTCTTTATTCCTCGCTCATTCCTTCGGGCATGGAATTAATTTATTTTAATTGTTTTGCGTTAGCTTCCGAAGTCGAGATTTCGCAAGAGCAGGAGGGAGAAGCTCAAGTCCAAGCACAGCCCGCCGAAGAATACAAGTTAATCGAAATCATAAACTCGCAAGGCAAGTCACACATGCTTTGATCATGTTGAACCTACATTTCCGCTATCTATTATTTACCAGTATTTTCATTATGTTATTTACGCACTGTTATTTTATGTCCAATAAATGCTTAGAATGACATGATACTAGTTATGTCCTACCACCCGAAAAAGCCTAGTCTAATTTGATGGACATATTCTCCTTGGCAAGACATTGTAATATTAAATACAATAATATGTAATCATGGTAGCTTAGTGAATCAACATCTTCTGTTACTAAAAGATTTGGTATTTTTTTTGGGAAGTGGTTCTAGGGTAAGCGAGGATCGCTAGATCCCGTGACCTTAACCTAGGGTGAAGGTAAATGTTACAAATCAATGGGAGTATTGAGGCACTGGACAGATTGTAGAAGGGAATTTGCCACCGGTGAAAATACAAGAACTAGACCCTTATGCTGAGTAAAGAACATAGTGATCGCCCAACCACAAGTGTTGATACGTCAAACCTGGTCTAGTAGCTGCTCAAATTTGATTGAACCTCTACAAACGCAAGGTGAAGGCAAAGTGTGAGTTCATACGGAAGGGAGTTAAGAAGGGTCGTATGGAAGTTGGCGCCATTGTTGTTTTTATTATTGATTTGATTATCAGATGTCCACACAATAGTAGGCTGAGATGAGTCAGAGGTTGTGGCCTTGGCTTGTCGAGGAAACCTACTAAGTAGAGGCTATATAAAGAATTGAGCAGCGAACAACCTTGTTTTCTTAACTCTTTAGCGGGAGTTAAGGAATCTTGTGGGTAAAGCAGGGCAGCTTTGCAAAGTCATGACCAATTGTATTCGAATACGCCGTGCTCCCGGTAAATGGAGCTATGTTTAATGGGTGAATCCAGCAACAAGGCATAAGTAGAGTTGGAAGGATTTGTTAATGTTGGTGATCTGGTAATTGAATCTTGAAAACCCCTAAAGTTTATAGAAGGCTATGATTTTACGTTTAAAACCTGTTTATAACTAAAACTGCATCCACATAAAATAAAACGTTTCCCCATCACTTGATGTACCCTGCATGTAGTTAATAGTAATCTCCGTGTGACTTGTTGAGTACGGTAGTTGTACTCATACTTACTAAAAATATTAACAGAAATAACCAACAATGAGGAGGCAGATGGAGGCAAAGGGATGAAGTTCTACAAGGTCGAAGATACGTGGAATTAGGGTCATCCTCCGCTCAGGCGTGGCTGTGGCGTTCTTTTGTTTGTAGTGTATTTAAGGGTTATTTGCCCTATTGTAAACTTGGCTTTCATGCCTCTATATTGTAATAAAGTTGGCTTTTATCTTAAGTATGTGTTAGCAATATTATACTCTCGATGGATGTACTCGCAGCTGAACAATCCTGGGCAGTTGCGAGGGTTTCATAATACTCCCAGAAATAGAGGTGTTACAGGATCATCGGCGCAAGAGCCATGCAGTGCCGGCAAGAAGAAGACGAGGAAGAAGGCGCCGCCCCTGCCGCCACCGAGGACGGCCGTCGAGGTGCTCCGCAATGGCTCGTGGGTCACCAGCGGCACGGTCACCATCCACAACGACCACACCTACATGGTGTTTGGGCTATTTTGGTAATTTCCATCATTATTGGTTTAAGAAAATAATGGGAAAAGAAAACCCTAGTGGGGCCCGCTTGTAAGATGTGATAGGAGACTAGGAGAGGAGATACGTCTCCCCTGTTCCCCTGGTCTCTTGGGCGAAAAGAACAGCGATTCTGTTGGCCCAGCTCTGGAGAGAACTCGTACATTATTTTCTCTCTAGAACACACGCGAGACAATGGATCTTAACACAAGTTTTGGTGCTGCAAAAGACTACAAATCTGCAGCATTTTCTTCTCCCTTTTATAATGCAAAACAAGTAAAGACTCTAGTACTAATGACCAAGAAAAACTGCAAACACTAAAGACCAAAAACTGCAAACACTCACTCACTAGAAACTGCAATCACTAACTCACTAGAAACTGCAAGCACTTACTCAAAGCAAATACTAAATCAAGATTAATTTCCAACAGATTCCGCTCGTCTGCGCTGTTGATTTCTCACATGTGAGTGTTGGTCTCATTTGCCTTTAAAATCGGGATGGGAGAGCTGGGGATGCAGAGAGAGGATAAGTGCTCAGCACACAAATCAAGAACTTTTATTGGGACTTCGGTTTTGGGGTTGATTGGAAGAGTTCGGCCGCTCTGCACTTGCGAGGTCACCGGACTGTAGTGTTCTTGTTCTCTGCTTTGAGAACCAATCTTTGGACTGTGTGCTTGCGCGTGGTGATCTTCTAGTTTTTGGCGCGGCACACCCCCTTCCTATTGGCTTTGTGCGGTATCAATTTGCACCTCGGTTTCATATTTTGGTGAGTACTGATTTGTGAAGTTGGGTATTGTATCTTCGTTAGCCTCTTCAGCGATATCTTGGGATAATAACGGTGATTGATTTCTGGGACATCGTCCTTGTGACGAACCTTGCCCTATTTGCCTTCTCGGTGACTTGGATTTCCACCACCCAGTGAGTTTTACTTTGCATTCTTATTACTATTGTGCATAAGTTTGCTGTGGTCGTAATCTGCCATGGTCATAAGCTGTTGTGATCATAAGTTTTTGTGGTCATAAGCTGTCGTGGTTGTACGCTGTTGTGGTCGGAAAGGACTTTGCGTGATAGATTGTGGGTTTTTGAGATTGCTCGATAAGGAAATTTGTCATATTAGATATCATCGTGACTATCACTTGAAGTATTCTGCTAGTTTTGATTTTGTCGATTGCTAAAATAGGTTCTTCTGTTTTGGTATAGTTTACTGTTATCCTGATTATTGCTGATACTACAGTAGCATATATCTGTTATACTTCTTGTTATTACCAAAACTCACTTGGCACTGCAAGCAACCCGTTATTTGCTAAAATAGAGAAGCTTTGTCACTTCTCTGAGGTAAATTTTACTTTGTCAGACTAGCAGAATAGTAAAGAGACAGTCATTTTTATTGCTGATATATTGACAAGTGTTGAAAAAGGCTAATATTTAAGTCTTGCGCAACTCCTCAACTGCGAGCAAATCAAATTTCAATTCTGTGTATTATGCAGATTTCAATTGCCCACTATCTTGATCAGGTAAGCATATTATTTCGTTTAAATGACTTGCATGCTATATATGTCATGAGAGATATTTGTTTAATCTTCATATCATTTATTTTCTGCTAGTCATATACTTCACTGTTATTTCTTAAATTTAAAATTAATATGAAAATATTGTTAAAACCACTTAATTTCCAACACACGGTCCACCTGGAGGGCGGCGAGAGGAGGGTCAGGCCGGCGGCCACCGCGCCGAGCGCCGGCAGCGACGGAGTAGCCTTGGGGTAGTATAATGGCGACGCTTATCGGCTGCACCATTGGGTTTCTTCTACTTGCAAGTCTACCAATTCTTGGTTCGTTTCTTGCATGGGCACGAAAAGTAGTGTCTAGTCTCTCGGATTATTTCGTGCTTCTTTTCAGTAGTGTGTAGTACATGTATGTGAGTGCCTTAATTGGCGCTGCTTAATGTAATGTGAGTATTTGGGAATCAATGAGACAGTTCAAAATGTAACAGACGCACTCAGAGCAGATCTATGGATTTCCTCTTCTTCTTTATTTTATAAATAGCGCTAATATTTATCATGAGATAATAGACCAATATATATACAAATACAGATATAGCATATATATAGATAACCTCTTATATAACAGAAAAAATACACAAGTACACATCTAACACTTTAAACCAATCATCTCCGTCGATTCGTTACACCAAATTTGAGGTTGCCATGCAACGAAAATTTGCACACATGTAGGATCACTCGCGCTTCTCTACATTGCCGGCCGGAGCAGAACGACTCGTTATCACAAATCCGAACACTCTGACGAAAATGAGGTCTCACGTATATAGAAACGCCATCTTTTGAGACAAAAACTGAATTTACATCAACACAGCCATCTGTTAAGATAATCAATGCTTCTGTGTCTTGCATTCAAGTTGGCAGCCCAAACACACCAGTCTTAAGATGAGAAAAAACAAACTCAATTGCCAAATCAGTAGTAAAATGAAACCTGATTGATCTAATACAAAGGGTAGGTTGCCAGCAAGCAAGCCCACAGTTCAGCATTCAAACAAGGCAAACTCCAGAAACAGAAGAGTGCAGGCAGCAACGCAAACTATTTGCTTCTCTTGACCGCACGCCTTCCCTGGCCCTTCTTTGGCGGGCCCTTCCCACGACGCTTCAGCATTTCCAGCTTGGCCAGACGCCTGCGCAAGAGAGAGAGATGCAGCATTGTTAGCTCTTCATAGTACACTCCTAAAGGCCAAAACAAGCTTGCACAAGGAAATTCTTACGTTTATGACAATGAAAGGAACCAAGGGGCGAAATCAAAGTGTGGGCAAAATAATCACAACAGCAATCTGCTATAATTTAGTCATGCATTTCACAACAGGAGACAGTATGGTAACTAACTATATTTTCTATCGAAGTTTTGCCCATGCTGTTGCTTCCACCATAGCTATGCAAACTTGCAGGGATAGGCAAAACTGTGCACATATTGGTTGTTGAACAACACCAGGATGGTTAAGATTGTATCAATCAATTTAGTTAATGAGAATACAGCAAGTTCAGGAAATTTTGGATCAAATTTAGTTAGATCAAGTTTCACATGCTTGAGGTAATTTGACTCATTACAGTCAATGACTAATGAATTCATTCTAAAAGGGAGCAATGTAAAGTAAACAATCGACCAGTATCAAACCAGAAAACGACGTTTGACCTTTCAGTCGCTGAGTCGACAGTCAACAAGGATTTGACAAACCATACACATTTGAAAATCATTACTATTTACTAGTAACAACAAAGAACAGAAAACATGATAGCCATGAAAGTGTCATACAAATTGCTGGCCACGAATCAACTCGCCTAACAGCGGTGAGCACTCAAATGCAAAATGGAAAGGAAGACAACTAACCTATCAAACATTCTATGCATCTGGTAAGACTGACATGTTCATGTGTGCAATCAACACCACAAGTACCTCTGACTGAAGGACCACAAGATCTGGCCCGAGTAAAGCACAACACATAAAGTACACACAATCACAAGGTAACAGATTTACCTAACGTCCCCCACGCAGCCAAGAAAACAACATTACCTACAAGGCTACGGATAACTACCGATATCACAAATGCACGTTACTTGCATTCCAATAAGAGAGATACATGACAAGTGCAGACCAAACATCCATGCAACCATACTAGAAACTTGCTGGCAACCCCTAGCGAGATCCAACCTTCTGATATTTGGATAAATGAGGCATAACCCAGTAAAAGAAGAGATTGATAAACGTGCTCTTCGCAGCAGTAATCCTACTGCTTAAAATGGCCCTTTCTCAAGACTACAAACGAAACCTACGCGCTATCGTCGACAGCACACCAAGAACAATGACAGGCTCTGTACAAGTATTGGTAATCGCCATCCCTTGCAACCACAAAATCACCTGTGCACTAATAAACTCAGTACAATCTCCAACTAAGGATCACCAAGCCATTAGTCCTAGAAAGAGCATAAATATCATGAAAGAAGAGGCGCCGTTAGTCCTAGAAAGAGCATAAATATCATGAAAGAAGAGGCGTAACAGCAGTAAAGACGACAAGCATATCGATCCATAACCTGACACCTCACTGAGGCAGTGAGGCATATCAACAAACACATGACGGGCGTCACCGAGGCCTCCCTGACTCCGAAGCATAACAACGAACATAACCAAAGGGCAGGTACGAGAGCAGCTAGAGAAGTGGCGGCGGGGGTGCTTACTCTTTCTCCTCGCGCGCCATGACGAGCGGATCGTCGCGCTTGATGTCGTAGGGGTACCACTGCGCGACCTGCTCGCCGACCAGCTTCTTCCGCAGGAGCTTCGTCGCCGCACGTTTCCCCGTCGGGTTCACCGCGTGCCCGAAGATCGCAGCCCGCGCCTCCGCCGCCCCTGCCGTCCCCGCCGCCGCCAGCAGCCGCCGGAGCCCGCCCGCCGCCGCGCTCATCTCTCCCTCGCAGCCTCACCTCACGCCCTCGGTCGATATGCTTCAGCTTCTGTCTCCCGTTCTGAGCGACCGACGGCCCAGATCGTTGGGGTTTGGGGTTGGGATTTGTTTCCTAAGGTGGGCGGCCATAAAAACTGGGCCAGATCGGCCTGATATATATCTGGCTGAGTGGTATTTCACTTTTCCCATTTTAAGTTCCCTTCTAAGCATGTTGCTCACCATGCGAGACTTCTGCATCAAGCTCTAGGTCGCCGCGGCGGATGGCGCCAGTGGGCAGACATTGATGATGTTGGAGAAGTTGGTGAGGTTCTACAGGGCTCTGGAAAGCATGTTTGGTCCGTGAAAGCTGCATCAGGATGAGTTGGAGATCATCAGAGTGGTCAACGGCGTCGTCTTCTTGCGTCAGTCCGGTTGCCTGCTCTCCATTAATCTCAAGCTAGATCATGAAGTTGAGCCAGCTTTCAGAGGAGGATTGCTCGCCGGTGCTCATCTGCCCATACACGAGGACGAGGGCGTGGCCATCGGCGTACTTGTATCCTAGCAAATTAGGTGCTTAACAATTGTGCTAAATGCCTGATGAATCTTGGTTTTTCATTTCTCAGACACACATGTGCGCGTCCTAGTAGACAACCACAGATTCGCTTTGGTGTGTATTTAGGAGACAAAGATGTCTAACATATCGGCATCAGTCGTCGTCTCCATTCTTGGTTCACAATTTACACATTTCTCCTACCTTCCGGCCTAGGACATGCGTGGGGGGTGTTTGATTGCTTGTAGAGTGCCTGGCATGGTAGTGCTTGATTCTGATCGCGGGGTGTTCTCAATAACTCTGCGTATCCAGACAGCTAACGAGCAAGAGCCATGGTGGATCACCTCCGTTTATGGCCCCAGGCGGACATGGCAAAACAAGAGTTCTTGGAGGAACTAAGGCAAATTAGGCTTTCGTGCCCGGGTGACATTGACCGCAAAGTCTACGGCCATCGACCGCAAAATCTACGACTATCGATCGTAAATTCTACGACTATCAACTGCAAAGTTTACGACCATCAACCGCAAAGCCTTCGATTATCAACCAATAAAATCTACGACTATCGAGTACTGTAACTACGACTATGAAAAAGTATTGTAGTTACGATTACCTTCAGTGGTCATTCTGTTGTGGTCGAAGTCTGTCGTGGTCAGAATGTCGTAGTCGTTCAACTGTGCTCATAGCGTTGTGAACGTTCAACTGTGGTCATGACTCATGACACCTCCCGATCGGACCAGTCGATCGGACCTCCCAACACAAAGCGAGAATCTTTGGACTTTGATCAAAGCCACTCGAACTGGTTTGTAATTACTCAGAGCTGACCAAAACCACTCGGAGCAGATCAAAACAACTTGAAGCAACCAAAACCACTCGAAGCTACTCAGAACTGATTGAAATCACTTGGATTCAAAACCTTTGACTGCGATCGACCGAAACTTTCACAAACAGAGATTTGAAAGCAATCCAAAAGTCAATTACTCATTATCACCACATGGTCTAACAATTGCTATCATTAGACCCGAAGATTGAGAATTCAATCGATCAGTTGACAGTACCTTTTTCTCTTTATTTGGAAGAAATGCTGAGATGCAACCATGAGGGAAATATTTGCTTGTTCTGAGTTTGTTGCAGGGATATGATGATCAATAAGATGGCTGTAGCAGAGAGGTGTATGGTGTCATTCAATTGATCGCAGTGCAAACGACTCTTGTTGTGCTTACATGTATTTGAGTGTCCGGTATTTTGTTTGTTGCCCAGGTTGGAGAAAATGTTTTGCAAACGACTCCGATCTGGCTCTCCTCTGTGGATATATAGGAGTAATCCTCTGTGGTTGTTGAATGTGTTGTGATTTGGAATTAATATTGCAGGGACAGTGGTCCATGTGGCTCTATATCATATACATATGAATGAACTAGTACTGACGACTATTTAATTATAACTTGTGTTGCATGTACTTAGTCCTTCAAAAGTAGCAACTAAGACTCTTGCAAAGATAGATACAACACCACATTTGGATGGAAGAAAAGGTCACTGTTACATTACCAGGCCAGGCCGAGCCGGGCCGGGTGATGCATGCATTAGGAAGGATTAATGGGCCCAGACAGTCGACGAGAGAGATTGGTTTAACCTCATCATGACTCCTGTGGATTCTTCCTTTGTGTTTACTTTTAGAGCTCTTCTTTTATCTATACTAGTTAGAGTCTCGTACGTTGCAACAAAGTCATAAAAATGATGAGATGAAACTTATTACCTGACCAACTTCACACATCAAACATTAGAGAGCAAGTGACAGAGATAGAAGGGTGGACAGAATGCGCGAAGAGATGAGAAAAGTGGAAGGGGTGGGCGGTTGTATCCTGAGAGAGAGGAGGAGAGAGACGAATGGTTCAGATCAAATCGGACGGCTGAGAAGAGAGGAGGGAGAATGGACCAACCACCAACTCACATTTTTACAATAGTAAAGATGTTATTGATTGTTTTAAGAAGCATCAATTGATTATTTCAAAAGTGAAATCTCTTCAGGCCTCATAAACCCTTGTAACAGGAGTACTCTCCCATAACAACTACCGCAAGCTATCCTATGCCTGTAGCTGTAGGGATGCACTGAAAACTGACAAAGCAAAGCAAAAAAGGAAAACCAAGTGTGGATCAAGGAGAAATCGTTTATTCCTGCAATGAAACTGTCGATACTTCGAATGGACTCTAATCAACGCAGCCACCCGGGCCCCCATAGTAGAACATGCTGCCCTCAAATATGCTAGCCTGATAGCATTTCTTGTCGCTCACAAAAACCTCAAGACCTGCAGGCCAAGGAGGGGGAGCGTAGGGTTGGCCACTTGTATCAACATACTGAACATCTCGAAAAGTTGCCGATGTTCCCCCTGGCCATTGGCCATTGCCCATCGGGGGACTTGAGGATCCTTTGGGGGACGCAGTATAACCACCCCAATTGATAGCTTTGGCATGGTCCTCCAAACTGGTAAAGAGACTCTTCGGCCAGAATCCAACTGGCTTGAGACTCTGGATGTCATAACCAAAGTGCAGCCACCAATCTCCGTCGTCTTTCTTCTGCAATGAGATTGTAAAAAAGGTACGTGATTATGTAAGAATCTTCAGATGCAAAATGGCATCCTTTACTATTTAACTGGCATGTAACTAATTAACTTCGAGTGCACTTCCACATAAGTAAAAGTCACAGCAATAAGCAATGCGTATCATGTGAATATAAAACTCGTGTCATTCTGATTCACCATCCAAGTGACCAAGTGTTATGGGATTTGTGAATGCTTCTAGAACAAGAAGCAACAAAATACTAAGAGTCAATCAAAAGTATAACAATTTTCCAATGTAAGCGTATATTTGAGTAGTAAGAGATACTACTAGATTTCTAACATTTGCTGACAGTTATTGAAAAGTCCTCAAAATTTCAAAGGAATTTTCTTAAATTTTTGGTGAATTTTTGAGTGAAATTCTGAAACTTTCCCTTTTGGGAAAGTTCTGCCAATTCCCGCTTTCCCTTTTCAGCCGGATGCCTCCCCCTCTCGCTGGCGCCTTTTCTTTTCCCGCCTCCCCCTTCTCTGTGGCGCCGCCCCGCTCCCTTCCTCCTTGGCGCCCCGTCGTTTTCCGCCTCCTCCCGCGCCCAGGCGCCTCCCTCGCCCCTCACCCCGCTGGCGCCTACGCCGCTCCCCGCCTTCTCCCTCTCTCGCGCTCGCGCCCACGCCGGCCGTTCGGACCGCTCGCGCCGCCTCTCCGTCCGCCGGTCCGAAGAATGCCTCCACCCCTCGCGTGCGTTGTCATCTCCCCCTCCGCCGTGGCCCCACTTGCCAGCCTCCCCTTTCCCCTCCCTCTCCCCGCGCGGTCGCACCTCCACCCATGCCGCTCCCGTCACCCACGCCGCGCGTGCCGCCGCATTTATCGCCGCTCGGCCGGTCGGCACCCCACGCGGAGGAGACTCGCCAAGAACCCCTTGTCCTTGGTTGACCCGGCGCGCGCCCGTGCCTTCGCCCGAAGGATCGGCTCCTCTCCCTTCGGGCATAAAACCCACTCCCGCCGCCCTCCCACTCCCTTTGCTCCCTAGCCTCCCACCGCCCCACTCACCTCCTGCCACCCTCAACAACCCCACAAAGCGTCCGTTGGAGCTCTAGTGTCCCCGAGCTCCGCCGCCACCGTCCCCTGTGCCGGCGACCTCGGTGAGCCAATTTGCCCCCACTTTGCCCCATTCCCCAATTGCCGTCGTCCAGAGCTTCACCGCTACCACTCAATCACCTTGGTGCTTTTGCTTGGCCAGGAGGATCACTGAGGAGTCCCCGCGACGAAGCTCGCCGTCGACGAGACCACCTCGCCGTGGCCAGACCGCTCCGAAGCACCTCAGCTCCCAACTCCGCCGCCATCGTAAGCCTCTCGCCCCCCAGATCGTGTGGTCCCCGCCGATTTGGCTCAGTCGACCCCGGAGACCTTCCCCACCACCGCGGCCCCATTCTTCCCCCTTTTTACCTCCGGCCACCCCAGTCGCTCCCCGCACCCCCAAGCTCCAAAAATGGAGTCCTCGCGTCAAGCCGCACCCGCCGGTGCACTTGGTCGCCGTCGACGACCCTCCATACGCCCGACCACCGTCGCGGCTCGTGGCCTGTCCGGCGGTCAGAGCGAGCGGAGGAAGAAGATAACTTACGTGGCCCCATCCCAGCCCTCCGTTCCAAACGTTGCCGTCTCATTTGGGCCGCCGGATGACCACCTCCCTCCACCGTTCGATGATCATAATCTTCCCGCCTCTCCTCCGTCCGATCTCCTCATACCGTTTCGGCCACCCCTTCTAATCTCCACCGTCCGATGGTCATGCGAACCCCCCCCGGCTGTCGTCGGATCATTTCGTACCGCTTCACCCGCTTCCTTTCGCCTCAACCGTCCGATCTTCCCCGCGCTTCATCCCACCCGCTCGCTCCACCTCATCGAGCCCGTTCACCCGGGCCACGTGGCGAGCATCCGAGCCGTGGGCGCGGCAGCGTCTGGCGCGGCGCTCGGCTGCCGTTCCAAGCGCCGCGCGTGCCTCGAGCGCGCTGGGCGCTTTCGCTAGCGTGGCGAAATCCCGGCGGGCTGATCTTGTAGTCGGGCGGCCCGACATCTTGTTTATATGATTTTCTCCGATTTAATCTTTTCCGAATTCAAATAAATCCAGATAAATTCAAATAAATCCCAGAAAATCACAGAAAATCCCAAAATTCCCAAATTTCACCACCTTGCTCGAGAAAAATGCCCTGAACCCATTTTGGCCTCCTTTCATCAAATTCATTCCACATAAAATTCTAAATTTCCATTTGAAGTGTTTATGCAATTTATTCCTTTTTCAAATTAGTTTGTTTTCCTCGCTTGATTAGTCCCAAGCTGGTTTTAATTATTTTTGTTTGTTTACGCTAGTCTCGGAGATCCGGAGGTCCGGTGCAATCCGTGGGCGGTGTTTCTTCGTTCGAGCTATGAGATTATTCAAGTTAACGGCAAGTCGCAACTCCTTGATCATTTTGATTGCCCATGACTTGTATTTATGTATTATGCTAATTTCATTATTGCTAGTTGTGAAATGTTAGTTTAAGTAAAATAAAACTGTTTAGAATGACATGCGATATAGATATGACCTACCACCGTTATATGCCATGTTTAGATTGAAACCCTCCATTGTAACCTAGAATTATCTTATGTGTAGTATTATCACATGTAGGTTATTATTACTATCTCATGCAAAACTTGTCACTAATAAGGTTGTGGTGTGGTAGGTAGATTTGCAAAACTCGGAGTTAGGGTAAGGTGGTATGGGACACCGGACCTAGGGTGACGATGCATGCGTGCACAAGTTAGGTAAGTGCGTTGTGGGAAAGCTGAGAGGCAGTCTTCGCCACCGTTTACCCTAGAATGGAGGTTGCGGACCTCGGAAAATATAAGGACTAGACCCTTGTGCCAAGCAAATGACATAGTACCCGCTCAACCACGGTGTTGACTTGTCAACCCCGGTTTAGTATCTGCTCAACTCGAGTGAAGCCACGCATTGGGAGTGCATGCGGATTGCGGATCGGACTAAGACAACGATAGGTCCCCTCAACTCGGGCTCGGCGTGCCGTGGTGGCCAACGGATACCCGGGGTTGTGTGGATGTCGCACCTATCGGGTGGAGTGTATATCAAGAGTTGAGCAATAAAAGACCGGTTCCTTAGCTCGGTCATGAGGTTAAGGGTGCATGTGGGTAAAGTTGAGCAACTCTGCAGAGTCAATTAAATGGTATTCGAATACGCGTGCTTCGGTTAATGAATTTGTGTCACTTGGGTGATTCGGATGCAAAGCTTAAGTAGAATTTACAAGTGTTTTAACTGGTTTAGTTGGATAATTAACACTTCGTGAAAACCCCTAATGTTAAGGAGTAGTTTTGTCGGTGAAATTCTAAAATGCTTGCAAATAAAATTGCATCCACTCAAAGTTAATAAACCAAATATATTGCCATTCCTTTGATACTCCTTGCAAGTAGTAAGTCAGGTTCCCCGTTGCGATTTGCTGAGCTGGTTGGTAGCTCATGGCTTGTTAATCCCCTTTTAGAGATTCAAGACGAAGAGGAAGGTTTCCCTGTCGAGGAACCCCCTGCGGAGCTGTTCTTGACGAGGATCCTTGGCTTTAGGTCTTCGCGCGCTCAAGCGGATCTCGGAGTTCTTTGTGATGTAAATATACTTTGGGCTTGCACGCCTGTGTGGAAAAGCGGATGTTAATCCGTATTTCAAATATATGCTGGACTTTTATTGTAAGCATGCAATGGTATACTCTTGCGCGACGTTCCATGCTGTTCATGTGTGGATAGTTACGAATGCCGTGAAATCGTGACGCTACCGAAATA
This sequence comes from Dendrocalamus sinicus, assembly GCA_036346575.1. Taxonomy (NCBI): domain Eukaryota; kingdom Viridiplantae; phylum Streptophyta; class Magnoliopsida; order Poales; family Poaceae; genus Dendrocalamus; species Dendrocalamus sinicus. The sequence goes on along the minus strand of CM070653.1, from coordinate 2,458,636 downwards.
GGGCGTTACAAGAAGTGGTATCAGGCGAGCACTTTGACCGTAGGTTAAGACCTAAAGCGATCTAGGAAGCGATTTTATCGCAAAAATTAATTTAAGGCATAAAAGGGTTTCTGAAAAATATAAGTATTATCGCTGTGTCTTTTCCTCTCTTGTTGCTACCTTATCTACATCTTAGTTTACTTTTGCTTAAGTTTAATTTTCGCAAATGTTTACCGTCTTACTTGTCTAATTTCAAAATTTCGTTTCCGGCAGATGGTGCACCACATCTTCTCCCGCCCTGACCGTATGGATGGTTGGGCCCGCAAGCTGTGGGAGATGCGACAGCACCTTGGAGCGAGAGGCAACTACAACCCGGTGTTCCACGCTGTGGGACAGTTCCGCCAGGACCAGTTCTATGAGTACAAGGCTTGGGTGGTTCTTGATCCGTTGCCTGTCCGCCCAGACAGGAAGCGGAGGTTCACCGCCCGTCGGGTGAACGAGGATGATGCCGTTCAGGATGTGGCTCTGAAGGCCGCACTCTACCTCAGGGACTACTACCACCCGGAGCTAGCAGGGACACCCTTCGACCTGGTGCCGCGTCCGCACTTTGGGGACTTTATAGTCCCTAGGTTCGGTGAGGATGACGATCCCCGCCTGGCGGGTATCGCCACCCTTATGACGCAGCAGGTCGTCAGCTACGACGGAGCAGTCGAGGAGACCAGAGTCCTGCGGAGGCAGCTTTGGGACGCCCGCGAGGAGGTTCAGCGCCTCCGGGAGTCCCTTCTCCGCTCGAGGCCGGGAGGAGGGCAGAGGTCTCGAGATAGTGCGGAGTCGCCAGCGTTCACTCCTCCCGTGCTTGTGCGGTCTAGGCCCAAGCGCCGGATGACTGCGGCGCAGTACCGTGCTCGGTTCCGCCCCGCAGGCCCGCTTGACCCTCCCAGCGCTTGAGGATCTGGAGGAGTAGATGCTTATCGTTAGAGTAGCCTGACCTTTTGGGTATTAGCAGTACTTTTGTGATGTAATGCAAGTGTATCCATGAACCCTAAAGTGGTGCATGTACCACTTGCACGATGTAAAACTTATGTTGCTTAATCCTTTATGTTGTTTGCTTAATTATCGTATGCTCTCTGTGTTCAAAGCTTTCTCTGTCCCTTCGCTCTTATCCTTATCTTTGTTTCGCTCTATACTTGCCTTGAAATTCAATGTCTTACTTATCTATTCTTGATTGCCAAAGCATTGCAAAGCTAATCTCAAATTCCCAATTGTGATGGATCGAGCAGAGAGATCCGACCAGCGGGCGGTGCACCGCCACCGATCAGAGCACGCTTGCCAATGTTATTGCAATGTTAGAACAGAATCGATACCAAGGAGAGCAGAACATATTGAGAGTATTGGACCAACAGGCCAGATTGATTGAACAGCTCGCCACCAGATCTCCAGGAGTACAGGGTGGAGGCAATGCTCCACGGGATGGTGCCCCAATTACCACCCGGTGGAATGACTTTCTAAAAACCCGTCCACCCACTTTTTCCGTAGCCGCTGATCCTATGATTGCTGAGGATTGGTTGGCGGATGTGGAGAGAAAACTCCAGACAGTACAGCGCGAGGATAAAGAGAAGGTTTTATATGCATCCCATCAGTTGCAGGGTGCAGCAGCGACCTGGTGGATCAACTACCAACGCACACTCCAGAACAGAGAGATTAGTTGGGAAGACTTCCCCAAGGCCTTCAGTAAGGCCCACATCCCCGATGGCATTATGGAAGCCAAGCGCCGGAGTTTTGGCGCTCAAACAAAGCGGCCGTACTATGATGGAGTATTTGCACCAGTTTAACCACCTCTCGATTCGCCCCCGAGGATGTTGATAGTGAAGAAAAGAAAATGAGCAAGTTTCGTGCAGGATTACAGCAATCTCTAAAATTTCATATCTCAGCGATGAAGTTTCAGGACTTGCATGCCATGGTGGACAGTTTGATCAACTCAGAAGAAGCCCGAGGAGAAATGGAAGACTACAGGAAACGCAAAGCAGTGCACAAGTCCCAGTCTTCTCCGCACAGTGCTCAGCGGAGTAAGACCACAGGGTCATCCTCATTCCGACCCCACTCCTCCCGGCGGTATGTGATGTTACCAAAGAACGGTCAGGCCAATTCAGCGAGGCACCTCGCTTTACCACTTGCTCTCAAATGTCCCACCTGCAGTGGGAACCACCTTGCTAGTAGCTGCCCACGGAGGTCCAATGCTTGTTTTCACTGTGGAGAGATTGGTCATTATAGGGATCAGTGTCCCCGGAAGAATCTGCTGTCAGACGCAGCGAAACTCCAAGTTCAGAATCAGCCGCAGGAGGCAAAGACACAGACCAGCCCTGGCACCCCCAAAGGAGGATTTCTGCAGATTAAGGCAGCCAGTCCCCAGTCTCCAGCAGGCACCGCAAACTTCGTCTGCGCAGCGAGGCAGAGGCCGCATCGTGCCCACATTCTATGCAAGAGTGAACCATGTATCCGCAGAAGATGCGGTGGAGCAAGTGACATCATTCTTTGGTATGTTCCCATCAACTCCATACCGCATTGATTTTATTTGACCACCGTGCAACGCATTCATTTATTTCAAAGAGTTTTGCTTCAAGAAACCGGTTGCCATCATTTGCATTGCCAAGGCCTTATGTGGTAGAAACCCAGGGTTAGAATGGAGTCCCACCGTGGGTGTGCGGGACTTAGCATAAAAATCCAAGGGTAGATTTTAAAGCGATTTCTGCAGATTAGACATGTCGAGGATTAGATGCCATTTTGGGCATGAATTGGTTAGCAAAGAACAAAGGCAAGGTAGACTGTGAAGTCAAAGCAGTATCATTGGTCAATCACGAAGGTCGAGTGTGGTAGTAGAGACAGACCAGAAGGTACTTGAAAGATGCAAGGAAGCGTATGATTTACATGATAGCAGCTACACGATCAAGTACCGATGAGTACAAGAGTACCCCGATGTATTCCCAGAAGAATTGCCAGGAAGACCCCCTGACAGACAAGTGGAGCTTGCTATCGAATTAGTACCCGGCACCAAACCCATTGCCAAACATCAGTATAGGATGTCAGCTAGTGAGCTGAAGGAACTGAAGAAGCAACTAGATGAACTGCAAGAAAAGGAATTCATTCGACCAAGTGTCTCACCTTGGTCATTGATTCTATTTGTGAAAAGAAGAATGGAGAGTTGAGAATGTGTGTGGACTACAGAGGTTTGAATCTTTGTCACAATCAAAAATAAGTACCCACTTCCAAGAATTGACGATTTATTTGACCAACTCAAGGGTGCCAAAGTGTTTTCCAAGATCGATCTGCGCTCGGGTTATCATCAACTCAAGATCCGGGAGCAAGATCGAGAGAAGACAGCGTTCATTACAAGATATGGATTATATGAGTTCACGGTCGTACCCTTTGGTTTGACCAATGCGCCAGCCTATTTCATGAACCTTATGAATCTGGTGCATATGGACCAATTGGATCGATTCGTGATTGTTTTCATTGATGACATTTTGATATACTCCAAGGATGAAGAAGAACATAAGCAACATTTGCACATGGTATTGACAAGGTTAAGGGAACATCAACTGTATGCAAAGTTCGACAAGTGCAGTTTTTGGCTAAAAGAAGTTGCTTTCTTGGGTCACATTATATCTGCAGATGGAGTCAAAGTAGATCCAGAAAAGATTTCAGATTATGGGTGAAACAGCCCTGATGATGGATCAAGTGAGAAGCTTCCTTGGATTGGCGAGGCTATTATCGCGATTCATAGAAAGTTTCTCAAGAATATCTCGTCCCCTTACCCAAGCTGCTGAAGAAAGACAAACCGTTCACATGGACGGATGCATGCGAAGAAAGTTTTCAAATGCTAAAGACCAAGTTGACAACAACACCAATCTTGATTCTACCCAACCACGAGAAGGAGTTTCAAATTTATTGTGATGCCTCAAGCAAGGTTTGGGTTGTGTGCTTATGCAAGATGGAAAAGTAGTTGCCTATGCGTCAAGACAGTTGAAACCACATGAGAAAACTACCCAACGCACGATTTGGAACTAGCAACGTAGTGCATGCACTCAAAATCTGGAGGCACTATCTGCTAGGAAATCGTTGCTAAGTATTCTCAGATCATAAGAGTTTGAAGTACTTGTTTACACAACCAGAGTTAAACATGAGACAGCGAAGATGGTTAGAGCTGATAAAAGACTATGATATTGAACTTCAATACCATCCGGGCAAGGCGAATGTAGTTGCCGATGCCCTTAGTCGCAAGGCTCGCCCCAGCAAGGTCAGTATGGCAGAGTACCCACCAGAGTTGAAAAAGGATATATTACAGCTGAATTTGGTAATCACAGAGCAGGGTGAAGAAGCAGCATTGGAAGTTCAACGCTCTTGGCGGATCGATTAAAGCAAAGAGGATGAAGATGCAGAGATTCAAAAACTGAAAAAGAAGATTCAAGGAGAAGGCTCAACTGATCATGCAATAGACGAACATGGGATCCTTACGTTCCGTGGCCGTTATTGCATACCCGACAAGAAGGAATTAAGAGAGTTAATCTTAACAGAGGCTCATTCATCTCAATTCTCAATTCACCCTGGAGGCACCAAAATGTATCAAGACTTGAAAAAGAAGTATTGGTGGAACCTGATGAAGAAGGAAGTAGCAGAGTATGTAGCAAAGTGTGACGTATGCCAACAAATCAAGATAGACCATCAGAAACCATCGGGATTGTTGCAGCCTTTGCCAATTCCTGAATGGAAATGGGATAGTATCGGCATGGATTTCATTACAGGACTTCCTAAGACTCGTGAGGGTTATGACGCTATCTGGGTCATTGTTGATAGATTGACCAAGGTGGCTCATTTCCTTCCGATCAAGCAAACTTACGGGAAAGACAAACTTGCCGAGCTATATCTGACAAGGATAGTGACATTACATGGAATCCCAAAGAAAATTGTCTCAGATAGAGGAGCACAGTTCACGTCCAAGTTCTGGGAGAAATTACATGAAGCTATGGGCACTGATTTGAACTTCATTCAGCATATCACCCTCAAGCAGATGGATGACAGAAAGAACAAACCGGATATTGGAGGACATGCTAAGAGCTTGTGCTATTGTGTATGGAGCAGCGTGGAATACTTGTCTCCCATTTGCTCAGTTCTCATATAACAATAGTTACCAAGCTAGCATCAAAATGGCACCATTTGAAGCTCTATATGGCGAGAATGCGAACCCCACGAATTGGTGAAACGGTGAACGACAATTGATTGGCCTCAAATTGCTCAAGACGCTGAAGCACATGTTAGGATTATCAGAGAAAGGCTCAAGATTGCCCAAGACCGACAGAAGAGCTACGCTGACAACCGCAGAAAGGACTTGAGTTTCGAAATTGGGGATTTCGTCTACATCAAAGTCACACCATTCAAGATAGTCAAGAGGTTTCAAGTCAAAGGCAAACTAGCACCGAGATACGTGGGTCCGTTCCAAGTCATTGGAAGAGTTGGAGAAGTAGCCTATCAAGTACAACTACCACCCAACTTGTCAAGAATACACAATGTGTTCCATGTATCTCAACCGAAAGTGTCTCTGACGATGACCCACAGATGAAGTACCTCTGTCAAATATTGAATTGCAAGATGACTGCATTATCTTTGAAGAACCACTACAAATACTTGAAACATCAGAGAGACAGCTCAGAAACAAGAATGTCAGGTTCTGCAGAGTTCAATGGAGGAATCATACCGCGGATGAGTCCACTTGGGAACGAGAGTCAGACTTGCAGCGGGATTTTCCCAACTTACTCCCTGGACCAAGTTAATCTCGGGGTCGAGATTCTTTTAAGGGGGGTAGGTTGAAAAGTCCTCAAAATTTCAAAGGAATTTTCTTAAATTTTTGGTGAATTTTTGAGTGAAATTCTGAAACTTTCCCTTTTGGGAAAGTTCTGCCAATTCCCGCTTTCCCTTTTCAGCCGGATGCCTCCCCTCTCTTGGCGCCTTTTCTTTTCCGCCTCCCCTTCTCGTGGCGCCGCCCGCTCCCTTCCTCCTTGGCGCCCGTCGTTTCCGCCTCCTCCGCGCGCGAGCAGCTCCCTCGCCTCACCCGGCGGCGCCTCGCGCTCCCGCCTTCTCCCTCTCTCGCGCTCGCGCCCACGCCGGCCGTTCGGACCGCTCGCGCCGCCTCTCCGTCCGCCGGTCCGAAGAATGCCTCCACCCCTCGCGTGCGTTGTCATCTCCCCCTCCGCCGTGGCCCCACTTGCCAGCCTCCCCTTTCCCCTCCCTCTCCCCGCGCGGTCGCACCTCCACCCATGCCGCTCCCGTCACCCACGCTCGCGCCGTGCCGCCGCATTTACTGCTGCTCAGGCCGGTCGGCACCCCCCCACGCGCGGAGGAGACTCGCCAGCAACCCCCTTGTCCTTGGTTGACCCCGGCGCCGCGCCCGTGCCTTCGCCCCGAAGGATCGGCTCCTCTCCCGCTCGGGCATAAAACCCACTCCCCGCTGCCCTCCCACTCCCTTTGCTCCCCTAGCCCTCCCACTGCCCCACTCACCTCCTGCCACCCTCAACAACCCCACAAAGCGTCCGTTGGAGCTCTAGTGTCCCCGAGCTCCGCCGCCACCGTCCCTCGTCTGGCGACCTCGGTGAGCCAATTTGCCCCCACTTTGCCCCATTCCCCAATTGCCGTCGTCCAGAGCTTCACCGCTACCACTCAATCACCTTGGTGCTTTTGCTTGGCCAGGAGGATCACCGAGGAGTCCCCGCGACGAAGCTCGCCGTCGACGAGACCACCTCGCCGTGGCCAGACCGCTCCGAAGCACCTCAGCTCCCAACTCCGCCGCCATCGTAAGCCTCTCGCCCCCCAGATCGTGTGGTCCCCGCCGATTTGGCTCAGTCGACCCCGGAGACCTTCCCCACCACCGCGGCCCCATTCTTCCCCCTTTTTACCTCCGGCCACCCCAGTCGCTCCCCGCACCCCCAAGCTCCAAAAATGGAGTCCTCGCGTCAAGCCGCACCCGCCGGTGCACTTGGTCGCCGTCGACGACCCTCCATACGCCCGGACCACCGTCGCAGCCGTGGCCCTGTCCCGGCGGTGCTGTAGCGGGCGGAGGAAGAAGATAACTTACGTGGCCCCATCCCACCCTCCGTTCCAAAGCGTTGCCGTCTCATTTGGGCGCGGATGACCACCTCCCTCCACCGTTCGATGATCATAATCTTCCCGCCTCTCCTCCGTCCGATCTCCTCATACCGTTTCGGCCACCCCTTCTAATCTCCACCGTCCGATGGTCATGCGAACCCCCCCCGGCTGTCGTCGGATCATTTCGTACCGCTTCACCCGCTTCCTTTCGCCTCAACCGTCCGATCTTCCCCGCGCTTCATCCCACCCGCTCGCTCCACCTCATCGAGCCCGTTCACCCGCCACGTGGCGAGCATCCGAGGCGATGTGGGCGCGGCGCGTCACGGGCGCGGCCGCTCGGCTGCCGTTCCAGCGCGCGCGCGTGCCCTCGGCGCTGGGCGCTGGGCGCTTTCGGCCGTGGGCGAAATCCCGCCGGCTGATCAGTAGTCGGGCGGCCCGACACTGTTTATATGATTTTCTCCGATTTAATCTTTTCCAGAATTCAAATAAATCCAGATAAATTCAAATAAATCCCAGAAAATCACAGAAAATCCCAAAAATTCCCAAATTTCACCACCTTGCTCAGAAAAATGCCCTGAACCCATTTTTGGCCTCCTTTCATCCAAATTCATTCCACATAAAATTCTAAATTTCCATTTGAAGTGTTTATGCAATTTATTCCTTTTTCAAATTAGTTTGTTTTCCTCGCTTGATTAGTCCCAAGCTGGTTTTAATTATTTTTGTTTGTTTACGCTAGTCTCGGAGATCCCGGAGGTCCAGGTGCAATCCCAGGAGCCAGGTGTTTCTTCGTTCGAGCTTATGAGATTATTCAAGTTAACGGCAAGTCGCAACTCCTTGATCATTTTGATTGCCCATGACTTGTATTTATGTATTATGCTAATTTCATTATTGCTAGTTGTGAAATGTTAGTTTAAGTAAAATAAAACTGTTTAGAATGACATGCGATATAGATATGACCTACCACCGTTATATGCCATGTTTAGATTGAAACCCCTCCATTGTAACCCTAGAATTATCTTATGTGTAGTATTATCACATGTAGGTTATTATTACTATCTCATGCAAAACTTGTCACTAATAAGGTTGTGGCTGTGGGCCGGTAGATTTGCAAAACTCGGAGTTAGGGTAAGGTGGTATGGGACACCGGACCTAGGGTGACAAAGTGCATGCGTGCACAAGTTAGGGTAAGTGCGTTGTGGGAAAGCTGAGGCAGTCTTCGCCCACCGTTTACCCTAGAATGGAGGTTGCGGACCTCGGAAAATATAAGGACTAGACCCTTGTGCCAAGCAAATGACATAGTACCCGCTCAACCACAGGTGTTGACTTGTCAACCCTGGTTTAGTATCTGCTCAACTCGAGTGAAGCCCTGCATTGGGAGTCTGTGCGGATTGCGGATCCGGACTAAGACAACGATAGGTCCCTCAACTCGGGCTCGGCGTTCGTGGTGGCCAACGGATACCGGGGTTGTGTGGATGTCGCACCTATCGGGTGGAGTGTATATCAAGAGTTGAGCAATGAAAAGACCGGTTCCTTAGCTCGGTCATGAGGTTAAGGGTGCATGTGGGTAAAGTTGAGCAACTCTGCAGAGTCAATTAAATGGTATTCGAATACGCCGTGCTTAGGTTAATGAAGTGTGTCACTTGGGTGATTCGGATGCAAAGCTTAAGTAGAATTTACAAGTGTTTTAAGCGGTTTAGTTGGATAATTAACACTTCGTGAAAACCCTAATGTTAAGGAGTAGTTTTTGTCCGTGAAATTCTAAAATGCTTGCAAATAAAATTGCATCCACTCAAAGTTAATAAACCAAATATATTGCCATTCCTTTGATACTCCTTGCAAGTAGTAAGTCGTTCCCGTTGCGATTTGTTGGTGGTTGGTAGCTCATGGCTTGTTAATCCCCTTTTAGAGATTCAAGACGAAGAGGAAGGTTTCCTGTCGAGGAACCCCATGAGTCTGTTCTTCGACGAGGATCCTTGGCTTTAGGTCTTCGCGCGCTCAGCGGATCACGGAGTTCTTTGTGATGTAAATATACTTTGGGCTTGCACGCCTTGTGGAAAAGCGGATGTTAATCCGTATTTCAAATATATGCTGGACTTTTATTGTAAGCATGCAATGGTATACTCTTGCGCGACGTTCCATAACTGTTCATGTGTGGATAGTTACGGAATGCCGTGTCCGTACGCGCCCCTGGAAATAGGGGCGTTACAGTTATTTAGTATGCTGCCAACGGTGAAATCCCTTTTGTAATAATTCTTTTCAAGTACCTACCACTTTGTTGGTGAAAGACCGACGATGTCAATAGAGAGGGAGGGAGTGAATGGTGACTGACTTGGAATTTTCCCTTAAATATTTACAAATCATTCACTTCAATAGCTACAGAGCTATAAAGATTATAATAGAAGACCACCACAAAAACCAGCGATTAGAAACACAGAAAACTCAAGAAAAATCAGCAAAAACAGAACTACTGCAGTTAAATTTGTGTTACTACCGTTTGCTACGGTAACTACGATACTACTACTGTAGTAACTACGGTACTTCCGCTGCTACAGTAAAATCAGGATGAACAATGTTTTCAGCACGGTTTCAAAATCCAAAATTAAAAGAATTTTTTATTCGTATATCCAATTGACATGAAAATTTGTAGAGATCTACTCTAGGAAATTAAGAACCTATTCCAACAAATGATTATAAAAATTGTGGTCAAATTTAAGACATTTTTTAGTTTGTTGGAAGGCTGCACCAAAACCGAGCCAAAACCCTAAACGGTGAATACAACTTGCTCGTATGTAGATGATAGCTAAAATGGCTCTAGATGTATTCTCATATATCATAGCAAGGTAGAAAAACCAAAGAATCCCCGCCATAAACCTTCGAATCAAGAGATAGACCAAAAGGCCAAAATCAATCAAAACCGGGTTTTATTGTGAATCTTGCTATCAAAGTGCCTAGATGGATGGAGATGTATTCTCAAGGATTATCTTTATCTCTTATATATTCTTGACATAGCAAGATCAAAAGAAAGAAAGAAGAGAAATCAAAGCCAACCAAAAGTTAAGCACATCAACCAAAAACAAGAGAGACACAAGAGATGCAAAATGATTGATGTATTCCTTACTTGAGAAGATTGGTTTTACAGCCACTTCACCTTAAAGGACAAAACACACACAAGGCACTTACTCTCAAACCCTAATCCTAGAGATGAAAGCACAAGATATGTGTTGGATGGTTAACCCTACATGTTTCCATCCCAACCCCTTTTATAGGTGGGCAATCAACCACCTACACCTCTTAATGGATTTTATCCACTATTGCAATGGGGAACCCGTTAACCCCACACACACGGATTTTACTCACACAAGTTCACTTATATATGCTTTTCAAAGCGCATAAGTGCGCATCCGCTAAATCCATAATCTTGATCCAACCAGCTCCACCTTAACCTAAACCGCTCTCCAACGCATTGCCCATGCGTCGCGGTTTTGATCTAAGATGGTTTCCAGTATTTTGGTCAAACTAACAAAATACTCTTTCTTGACCCGGTCATCACTAAACACTGCAAGCAATTGTCATGCTTGCCACGTGTAGGTGCACCACTAGCATGCCATGTGACACCAAGTCTCTCCCATCCCGATTCCATCGAACCACAGCTCACTTGGCTCGTGCAAGCTACATAGCGTCATCCCGCCGTTCGAACTCGCCTTCAACATTCCTACCTTTCTTGCGCCATGCTTGAACTCACCGTCTTACCCGGCATTCTTGATCGTTCTGGGCCTCAACTCCTCCATGAGCCTAACCCCGATCCTTGCCGTTGACTACGGTTAACTCCAAGCGATCATGCACATCCAGAAACAAAGAATTCGTTTCCAAGTATAAGTTCTTCACAACTTGGCCTACATTAGCCAAGACATGCATCATGCACTCTTAATCCAATGACCCAGGTCAAACCAACTTAATCTATAACTTAATTCTCCAAAATCATGTTTCTCTAGGAAGATCAAAAGTACCACACTTACTATGCCGGTACTTCCGCTTTGCAGCACTACCGCTCCCCAAAGCAATACTTTCGCACGTTAAAAACCTCACCTAGACCTCTTTGGAAAAAAGATACTGCAACTCAACCCGATACTTCCACCGAGCGGTACTACTGCACTTATGCTTATGGTATTTCCGATTTTCGTGACACTTCTAGAAAACAGTCCAAATCAAATACAATATCTGCAAAACTAATTGACTACTCTATAAACATTGCAATAGTTCATCACAATAATATCGTGGACCTTTTCACAGGGTGCTTCAGTTGGCAATTTCGTTGTTGGTGATTTGGATTACACTAGAAACATTTTGACCAAAGATGAGGAAAACACTAAACGAACCGTCGGCCATAACAAAAGATTGTAAATCTTAGTAGCGAGAGAACCTACATAAGAAAAGGCGAGGCCACGGAATAGTCAAGACTTCAAGGGGATGACCATTACTTTGGGCATTGTAAATGCTATTACCTTAAATATCTTCAGCGATATTTTAGGTTGGCCATTATGCAGCTGTAAGATGTCTCCTGGAGTGATAGGGGCATCATTTACTGGCACAAAACCTTCACAATCCAAGTTAAAGCATCCAGTTGATCCACCGACCTGTCACCCAAGTAAAAAACCTCACGGTAAACACATGCTAATTAAGCACAGATGTCCAAATAAACAAGCAGTCAAAGCTGATTTCATACCGTCCAATATACATAGAAGTGTGTTTCGCTGTCTGCATACACGGATTGATCAACCTACGTGAGAAAACACAGGCATTAGTGATCTTATAGCTGACTGTACTACATATCCTTCAGTATAATTGGGACATATTGCTGTTGACTTACCGCCCATCCAGCTTGCATTTCATCTTGGTCGTTTGATACCCAGATTACAGCAGCAGTTACTAACCCATTTTGCAAATTTGGAAAACCGTAAACGTCCATGGTGGCCATGCCACCGCTGTATCCAGATTCAGGGGTTGAGCTTGATCGAAATATCGCATACTGAGTGAAAAAGAGAAGAATAATCTTCTTTTAGTGACACACACACACTATTTTCATGCAGATGCTTTAGCCTTGAAGTTTGGAAACAGCATACGAAGAAAAATTAATGGCGTGATGACTTAATCTAACCTATATTTTGTGCTCAGGTGGCTTTGTTTAGTACACTTGAAAATTTTGTCCCTTGAAAAAGTCAACTTCGATTGTTGAGAGCGTTGTTATGTGAGCGGTATATTGGGGAAAATGCTACATATTTACCTCAAAGTTACATGATGGTATATAGTTGAAAAAAGAAGAAGAAAACCATAGTTATAGAGAAAAGAAAAGAAAACAAAAACAATATGTAAGAATATTCTACTAAAGATAAGAACGAAAGAAATAGTAACCCTGCAATTTTTTCAAATGCATTTAGCTATATATTCTGCTAATATCCACCCGTTTTTAAGTAGTGGACAAAGTGAACGCTCTGAACATGATGAGTATGTGACTATGGCCCGTTCAATTTGGTCTCTCTTTTTTTACTCAAATACCACTATAACAGCTATTAGTTTTTTCTGAGATATTCAACTAAAAGAAAGTAAAAAAGAGGAAAAATAAAAACACTATTATGTCTTCACAAAAAGTGCAAAGACAAAAAAGAAAAAACGTATTAAAAAACCAACCCATTCTAAATAAAAGCGTTTAGAACAGGACGTATGTGCTGTACACTAGAGCCACAACCGCCAGCTCCCATGATATCATGTCAAGCAGTGACGCCATTGGTGACCTCTCTCGCTCTACCGTTGCTGTCGTAGCCATTATATAGCACATACGTCTATAAAATAAAAGCAAAAAAAAAAATCGTGCTTCACGCAAGGCGAAAAAAGAAATCCAAATTTCATAACTGACATACTTTTCTAGGCTCATCAAGGGAAGCAGATGAAGATGAAAAGGCTCTAGGTTTAGATAAGTTGAACTCACATGCTCTACTACTTCCCCTCCATCGCTTGAAGCTTTGGCTTTCGTTGGGCCAACATCGGTGAGTGAGGAGCTCCTATTTTGGGATGGAATAGTTTCTGATTGTAAAATGTTGTTTGGATGCACACCATAGCTCGATGTTAGAGCCAGAAGATTGATAAAAACACAAACAAATATCAGCAGCACAAGGCACAGATCTTGCAGCATTTTGCAGGGATCACTGTGTTTCAGTCACCTGTGTTGAACAAAGTGAACTGCTGAGCCCGGACAATTATAAATAGAAGAAGGTGTGCTTTATTTCAAAGAATTATTTACTGCATACCCAGAAGTACATATCTAGATGATTTTGTTTCTCTAGGCATGGATGGAAATACTGAATGAAATATGGTCGCACCCCTTTGGAAGAATTTATTGTTCTAGAAATGGATGGAAATATGCCAATAGAATTTATTGGTCCAGAGCATGATTCCATCGTATGTGAATGTACTACAACCAATGCCTTCTACTTACATCAGATTTCGAACACAGGATTTGCATAGGAGCTGCGTAGAAAATCAGTCCCAGTCTATGGGCCTTGTTCTTTTTTGGCTATGGTTTATGGTTTTCGGCTGCGGCTTATAAATTTTGGCTGTTTGTGTAAGAAATTACAGAGTAACTGAAACTCATGTGCGACTTTTACCGATATAAATGAAGTCGGTACAGTATGTACTACAATTAACTAGTAGACCCTATCTTAAAAAGACACTTCATTTAAAAGATAGTTACTGTAAAAAAATCAAAAACTGAAGCCAAAAGCTGAAAAAGAACAGACCCAAATCATGCATACACCTACACCTAGTGGCACAGTTGAACATTCGCATATTGTTGCATTGCAAGCTAGTATCCTAAGAAAACCAGTCCGGTTGCATGAGTGAAGCAGATGAGAAACGACAAGGTTTGGATTGAGTTTGATCAGGTAAGCTACACAGCTAAAGTCATGTCGAGTTAGATATACACCGAGCTAAGGCCCTGGGTGGAACATGAGTATTTTTCCCCCCGACTCTTACGGAAACTAAATTATTTTTTAATTCTAACAAGATTTCTATAAAAATCCTACGCTCCAAATAGAACCTAAATTTGGCACAAGCTCGGCTTGTACCGAACTTAAGCAGATATCAAGCTAATCTCGAGCCACAATAAACAAGAAAAAATTCCCTGTATACAATTAAGAGACCTGATACTCGATTTGCCACTAAAAAAAGTTTGATTCCCTTTATGCCGCTGAGTTTCTCATTCGTAGCACTCTATATCACTTCCGTCACCTAGCCTTAGATGATTTTTCCTTTCTACATCTTTTCCTCACCGCAAACCATATTCGTCGGTTACTCGGCTCCGCTTTTTCACTGAAGTGAGAGCTCGCTCCCCCAATCTTTACGCGCTCAAGAAGCCTCTCCCCCTTGCCGCGCCACTCCACACCTGTCACTCCCCCAGCCGTCGGATCCTCATCCGGACTCGATCCCAGCCGTCCGATCGCTCTCGCCCCTCGAATTCCCCTCCCCTTTTTGAAACCACCTCCTTCAAATTCCCCTCCCCTTTTTGAAACCACCTCCTTCCAATGTCAAGGAAGCCCGACCTTTTCCACCCTTTCCCAGATCGCACCAAAACGAAGCACCAGAGCGCCCCGAGGAGCGGACTAGCAAGGATTCCTTCCTCCATTCCGTCTCCTTCTCGCTCATCGAGCTGCTGCTGATCGCGGTGAGATCACTCGGTTCCGCTCGACTGCTGCGTTTCTATGCTGTTTTTTTGCCATCTGTTTTGGTTGGATTTGGTGATGGGTGCGGCGATTTGAAATCTGCATGGTCAAAGGCGTGTGATTTTGTTTGATTGATCTACTTTGAAGCTCGAATTTGTGCGGGTGTGACGTTGATAGAGCTACGAGGAGGGTAATTGCGTCGGAGCTTGCTGTGGTGTTGGATTGGTGTTATGTTTTGATTTGGAGCCTTTGCTCGTGATACGAGCTTTACGTGAGGTGAACAAAATTCCCATTCTGCGTAATCTTGGGCTGGAATTGGTATTCTGAGCTAGAGAGAATTTTTTATTCTGCATAATCACCGCTGCGTAATTTTGAGTTGGATCAAAATTTGTGGGGAGAGGATGAAAAATCGAATGGGGTGGATAACGAAATCCATGAAAAACCTTTTGACGAAGAGGAAATAAAAAGAGCCATTTTCCAGATGGAATCAAATAAATTTCCTAGTCCTGATTGTATTCCAGTGGAGTTTTATCAAAAATATTAGCATATTATTAAAAAGGATTTTCTTGCTATTTTTCAAGAATTCTATGGTAGTGTTCTAAATGTTAGCCGCATGAATTAAGGCATTATCACTTTGCTCCCTAAATTGAAAGATGTTGATGAAATTCGATAATTTCGACCAATTTGCTTATTGAATGTGAATTTTAAAATTCTAACTAAAGTTCTTACTTTGAGGATAGAACCCTTCATGGATAAGATCATTAATAAATTAGAAGAAGGTGTGCTTTATTTCGAAGAATTATTTATTGCATACCCAGAAGTACATATCTAGAGGATTTTGTTTCTCTAGGCATGGATGGAAATACTGAATGAAATATGGTCGCACCCCTTTGGAAGAATTTATTGTTCTAGAAATGGATGGAAATATGCCAATAGAATTTATTGCTCCAGAGCATGATTCCATCGTATGTGAATGTACTACAACCAATGCCTTCTATTCACATCAGATTTCGAACACAGGATTTGCATAGGAGCTGCGTAGAAAATCAGTCCCAGTCTATGGGCCTTGTTCTTTTTTGGCTGTGGTTTATGGCTTTTGGCTACGGCTTATAAATTTTGGCTGTTTGTGTGAGAGATTACAGAGTAACTGAAACTTATGTGCGACTTTTACCGATATAAATAAAGTCGGTACAGTATGTACTACAATTAACTAGTAGACCCTATCTTAAAAAGACACTACATTTAAAAGATAGTTACTGTAAAAAAAATCAAAAACTGAAGCCAAAAGCTGAAAAAGAACAGGCCCAAATCATGCATACACCTACACCTAGTGGCACGGTTGAACATCCGCATATTGTTGCATTGCAAGCTAGTATCCTAAGAAAACCAGTCCGGTTGCATAAGTGAAACAGATGATGAGAAACGACAAGGTTTGGATTGAGTTTGATCAAGTAAGCTACACAGCTAAAGTCATGTCGAGTTAGATATATACCGAGCTAAGGCCCTCGGTGGAACATGAGTATTTTTCCCCCGACTCTTACGTGAATTAATTGTTTTTTAATTCTAACAAGTTTTCTATAAAAATCCTATGCTCCAAATTGAGCCTAAATTTGGCACAAGCTCGGCTTGTACCAAACTTGAGCAGATATCAAGCTAATCTCGAGCCACAATAAACAAGAGAAAATTCCCTGTACACCACTGAGAGACCCAATCTTCGGTTTGCCACTGAAAAAAGTTTGATTCCCCATGTACCATTGAGTTTCTCATTTGTACCACTCCATATCCCTTTGTTCACCAAACCTTGAGATTATTTTTTCCCTTCTACATCTTTTCCTCACCCCAAACCATATCCGTCCGTTACTCGGCTCCGCTTTTTCACGGAAGTGAGAGCTCGCTCCCCCCCCCCAATCTTTGCGCGCTCGAGAAGCCTCTCCCCCTTGCCGCGCCACTCCACACCTGTCACTCCACCCCCAGCCGTCGAATCCTCATCCGGACTCAATCCCAGCCGCTCCCGCCCCTCGAATTCCCCTCCCCTTTTCGAAACCACCTCCTTCAAATGAGAAATTTTATTGTATCCCCGTGATATACACCGGTTTATATAACAACCCAATCAGTCAATAACACCTGTAAAGTCTTCCTTCCATTTTTCTCTCACATCTCCCATTCTCCCACCTTAGTAAGCTTCGTTGTGCTGTCCTGGAGAACGCCGCTGCCCGTCATCGTCACTCGCGCCACCGTCACCCCGGTCCACTTCGACGTCGCATTCCGCCCCCAACGATGATCTCTACGCGCCTCCCCGTGGCCTCGGTCGCGCTCCCACGGCTATAGACCTAGTTCGTGCCCCAGAGCCCACCGCTGCGATGGCCGTTGTTGATGGCAAACTCCTTCCATGGCCAATTAACCAGTGCCTGATGCCTAATGGGATCCATAAGTAACATTGGCTTCCCAGAGCTGCAGGAACCTGCAATTTGCAATCTCACTCATTGCTGAAAAAGGTGAACTCTCATCTCTTAAATCTAGAGCAAGCATATTACTGCTCTGCGTGACAAATAAATACAGTATACTAAATTACAGCCAGAAATATACTCTATTGGGCAGAGCATATTACTGCTCTGCGTGACAAATAAATACAGTATACTAAATTACAGCCAGAAATATACTCTATTGGGCAGTATTGCCACTGTTTGATAATACGAAAAATTGAATGCTGACAATAGTGCGCGCACACATTCACAAAAAACATCTACATTTTGCCGCAAGTCATATGTTTGAACTTCAGTATATTCTGTTACATACAGAGCACTGAAGCTATATACAAACTTTTCCTTCTTGTCTCACTAGCGTGAACTTGATTTGCTTGTTAGCTAACATCCTTCTACTACCTGGAACCATGCAACTTTACTTGTGCTTGTTAGCTAGCAACTTCAGAAATGTCACCTGGAAGCACTAGGAAGCAATAACTATGCTTCCATACAACAATTCTTGATACCGTAGCATCGGCAAGTAGCAAGAATAAACAACAACAAGCTGCAATCTGATACTGTTCATTCACAGAGAATGCATTCGGAGACAATACACTTATTCATTCAGCGATAATGCATTCAGAGAGAACACAAATTACAGGTTCATTCAAACATGCATACATTCAGAGACAATGCATTCATTCACTCACTCACTCAGTTAATACAACATGCAGACTTCAAAGAAACAATTTACAAGCTCTCTTTACATTCAGTCAAGTGAACGTTTGCTGTAAGCACTGAAGAGCTAAAAAAGCTACATTAGCCAATCTTCCCAATTAAAATGGCTATGAGCACAAATAAAAGCACAGCATACAACATTTTAATCAGCATACAACATTTTAATCTTCTCATCTTGAACCTTGGGAGGCTTGACAATAGCTGAGGGAGAATGGCTCGAGCGCTCGCACCTGGTACAGGGTGGTCAGAGCAGTAGCAGTGCCGTCGCGGGTGGGGAGAGGACTAGGGCACCGCTGCACCGCCACCTGCGGATGCGCGCCACCGCTGCCTCCCTCGTCACTGGTGTGTGGATGCCGAAAGGAATCTCCATTGATGTCGCCAAATTGGATTGAGAGAGGGGGGCAAGGGGATGGGCTTGCTGTCGCCGAATCGGATTGAGAGAGAGGCGCAAAAGGGGATGAGGATAGGCAAGGGGAAACGGGAGGAACGAAATTATCTGGCCGCGGGGAGGCGCGTAGAGATCGTCGTTGGGGGCGGAATGCGACGTCGGAGTGGACCGGGCGACGGTGGCGCGAGTGATGATGACGGGCGGCGGCGTTCTCCAGGACAGCACAATGAAACATACTAAGGTGGGAGAACGGGAGATGTGAGAGAAAAGTGGAAGGAAGAGTCTTTACAAGTGTCAGATTGGGTTGTTATACAAACCGGTGTATATCACGGGGATACAATAAAATTTCTCCCTTCAAATTCCCCTTCCATTTTCAAAACCACCTCCTTTCAATGGCAAGGAAGCCCGACCTTTTCCAACCTTTCCTAGATCGCACCAAAACGAAGCACCAGAGCGCCCCGAGGAGCGGACTAGCAAGGATTCCTTCCTCCATTCCGTCTCCCTCTCGCGCGATCTGACTATCCGTTGCTCGGCCCGCGCGATCGGAGCAATGCTACGCGAATCGATCGAGGTGCTGCTGATCGCGGTGAGATCATTCGGGTCCGCTCGACTGCTGCGTTTCTATGCTGTTTTTTGCCATCTGTTTTGGTTGGATTTGGTGATGGGTGCGGCGATTTGAAATCTGCATGGTCAAACGCGTGTGATTTTGTTTGATTGATCTACTTTCAAGCTCGAATTTGTGCGGGGTGTGATGTTGATAGAGCTACGAGGAGGGTAATTGTGTCGGAGCTTGCTGTGGTGTTGGATTGGTGTTATACTGTTATGTTTTGATTTGGAGCCTTTGCTCGTGATATGAGCTTTAAGTGAGGTGAACAGAATTTCCATTCTGCGTAATCTTGGGCTGGAATTGGTATTCTGAGCTAGAGAGAATTTTTTTTTATTCTGCATAATCACCGCTGCGTAATTTTGAGTTGGATCAAAATTCGTGGAGAGAGGATGAAAAATTGAATGGGGTGGATAACGAAAACCATGAAAAACCTTTTGATGAAGAGGAAATAAAAAGAGCCATTTTCCAGATGGAATCAAATAAATCTCCTGGTCCTGATTGTATTCCAGTGGAGTTTTATCAAAAATATTAGCATATTATTAAAAAGGATTTTCTTGCTATTTTTCAAGAATTCTATGGTAGTGTTCTAAATGTTAGCCGCATGAATTAAGGCATTATCACTCTGCTCCCTAAATTGAAAGATGTTGATGAAATTCGATAATTTCGACCAATTTGCTTATTGAATGTGAGTTTTAAAATTCTAACTAAAGTTCTTACTTTGAGGATAGAACCCTTCATGGATAAGATCATTAATAAATGTCAAAATGCTTTCATTAAAAACAAAAACATTATAGATGGGGTGTTATCTTTACATGAAATTGTGCACGAAACTAGTGTGAAAAATAAAAAGGCCTAGTTTTAAAATTAGATTTTGAAAAAGTGTATGATAAGGTAAATTGGGAATTCCTATTCTGTTGTTTAAAACTTAAAGGTTTCAGTAATAAAATGTGTGGTTGGATTAAATCGGTAGTGATGAAGAAAACTTTGAGTGTAAAAGTGAACAACAAAACTGGCTCTTATTTCGTGAGTCATAAAGGTGTTAGGCAAGGTGATCCTTTGTCACCTTTTCTGTTCAATATTGTTGTAGATTGTTTAGCAAAGATGATATTTAAATCTCAAGTTAATGATCTTTCACTGGTTTGGTGCCATATTTAATTTCCAATGGGGTATCTATTCTGCATTATGCAGATGTACCATTTTGTATTGAATCCCTAAGTTTAGCTATGGGATCTAAAATAAACACGAAAACATATAAATATGGAATATATTTTCAATATTTCAGCTATTTAGTTTTCATAGCCCTGATAGCCCATCATAACACTATCATTTCCATTATCCTTCAAGTGACAAGCAATTTCAATAATATGATGCATAATTAAATGAGATGTTGGATAATACACTCTAGATAAAGTAACAGTAGAATCATAAAAAAAAATTTAGAAACGATAGTAACTTTTCAGCAATAAACCAATGTTGCTTAGTCAATAGTGCATTGTCAACATGGTTGTGATAGTGCATGTGAATAAAAAATAAAATGTGCTCTTATAGGGTAAAAAGTTTTTAAGCGTCATGTAATTAGAGTTTCATCTTACCAACATGTTCAAACCAAATTTTTTGGACATACATTATTGCAATGCAAAAGTTCTTAGATGTTACTATTCATTGGTTATAGTTATTTAGGAAAGATGTTGCATTGAAAAAAGTTTGAATATACAGATCCAACCTCTTTAAACTATAATTAATTATAAGATCAATAACATGACATGCACATCGCTAATGTAGCAAGAAAGATCCAGTGTATGTACAAAATAACAGAGTAAGAATATCCATTGCTGTGGAGTTTGCGGTGGCACTATCTAAAGTTATTGCAAAATTTCAATATTAAGACCAAAATCTTTCGTAACTCCATACGTTAGAGGTCAAAGCCATTGAAAATGTGCAAGTATTAAAGAGTTCTTTTAATTTAGCATGACAATCGTTATAGTATTTAACTTGTCTCTAGTTGTTGTCTATCTAGAAATTGTAGAAAATTTAGGATTATACTCAATCCAAATGTACTTTTCAAACACAATAGGCTCACCAAACTTTAAAGGTTGATCGTTCCTTGTTTTGCTCTACATCTTGCAGCATGTTTGAGCAAGTGTCCATTCCACTTGACAACTTTGTAGACAATTCATAACAACATATTTTACAAACAACAAATCTTACCTGGACTCCATTTTTATCTAGCTTGAATGTGTAAACCTCATGCCATAGACGCCCAAACCTGAGACCAGTAGGCTAGATAGATAGAGGAAGAGTGGCCTCCTTGGAATGGAGGTTGAAAAGGAGAGTCGAGGATCGATGATGGATTCCTCCAGCGATGCACTCGTCAAGGTCTCCTTGAGCCTTAACTGGGAACATTTGATAATTTGATCTTCAATCCCAATGACTTGAGAGCTTGCAAGGGCTTGTTTGTAACTTTTCTTTATTCTGAGCCTTCTTTGTACGCTTCAAGGGCTATTTAATTTCTTATCTTTAGAGGGATCCTTTTGTAAACTACTGGGTACGATACATCAGCAGAACTTGTACAGGTAGATGCCACATCATCTAAAACTGGGGTTGTTTAGGACGAAGGGGTGATTTGATCCAGTTTTGATAGTTAAGAAGTGTAAAGTGAACGGTTTCATAGTTGAATGTTGTTATTTGGACTTTGGAGAGAGGTGTCCTCACTAATTTCTTAGTTTCCTAAAAAGGCTTGATCCTTGCATGAGCATCAAGTTTCTTCTCACTCTTCCACCTCAAGCAAATTAGATGGTTAGGAGTAACCTAAGTGAAAACTTTTGCAAGGCCTAATGTTTAACTTTGGAAATTTTAGGTGGTGAGAAGTGAAATTTACTCATCCTTTTTTTTATTTGGCTAGGGCAGCCATCTCCCCTCAGCTGATTCTAGCCACCCAATCTCCATCCAATGACAATTCTGTTTTCCCATTAACGATGGCGGGCAACCAGCCATAGATTTGTGATAAAAGTTACTTAGGTAGTGTTTGGTTCGTGAGATGAGGGATTTGAAGGTTGTTCCTATGGCTGGTCAAGTGGATGGGACGAAACCATCTGGGATGAGTTGTTCTAACCTTAGGGAATATTCTCTCGATATACTGGATTGCTTGGTCCAGGAAAAAAAGACGGATGAGCTCGTCCAGACTCAGCTAATCATGACAATTAGCGATGATTAGTGATGATTAGCATATTTAGTATTAATTAATGATTATTAGTGCAAGGTTAGCGTTGATGACTGATAATTATTTGTAATTAGTGTTAATGAGTGTTCATTAGTAAGTGCTTAAATATTATTAATGAAAGTTAATAGTGTGTATTTTAGTTCATTAATGATGATTAAAATTAATTATTAATTTATATTAAAATTTTAATTTTTCTCTAGTCTAATTCGGTTAGCTAAACACTGTCTACACTCATCCTGTGCCATCCTATCATCCAACCAAACACGTTCTAGTACCATCCCATCCACCAACCAAACAATCTATTTGGATCATTTCATCCGATCCCACCCCACCAAATCATGGGCCATGTTCCAAGCAGCGATGACTTCTGACTTCTAAAGGGAAAAACCGTTTGGAACATATTGGTTTCTTAACGTGTTTTTTCTTATTTCTTTTTTCCTTTGCATTTTCTATTAAGATAGACGATGTTTTTCTTTTTTTATTTTTTAAATTGAATATCTCAAATAAAGCTAATAGCCGCTACAGTGTCATTTCAACAAAAAGCCAAAACCCACATCACTTCGGAACAAGGCATTGGATCATCCTATCCCATCTCATCCACCAAACCAAACACTACCTTAGTCAATAGAAAATCAAGGAGTGCTACAAAATGCATGATATCTTTTCCTAAAATGTAAAGCGGTGAGAGAAGAATGGCTATTGTTGCAATTGGAGTTGGTGAGGAATTCTTTCCTGTCTTGTAACTCAGCGAAGGAAGTTGTGTGACAGATTTGGAAATTGGAACTGAAAACGCAGTATCATTGTGGTGTTGTGGGCCTGGGAGTTAACGCCGGCGAGGCCGGTTGCCCAGGTGTGTCATGTAGCTGGGAAGTTGGTGTCGGAATATGAAGATGTTTTGGCAAAGCCTTTTTTGTTGGTAGTCTAGATGAGGCGAAGAGATGGGCTGCTCCACCGCAGGATGTACAGGTACTGAAGATCAATGCGGATGGCGCTTATTGTGATAAAAACGAAGACTGGATGTTGGGGTGCTTCGTCATCCGTGATTCTGATTCAGGCGGGGAAGTGGTCTGCGCTGGGGCTGGGAAATCGGAGCACAGACAGCATGCAGAGCACACATGTCTTCTCAAACAGGCTTTTTCATTTATCTAGTTTTTATCTCGTTTCGAGGATAAAGCATAGAGTTATAGATGTATCACGTATACTACTCCTCTTATTTCTATCTCACGCACGTATCTCTCTCACTTTTCGCAATGCTTGCTTCTTTATTCTAAAAGCCACTTGGGTAGTGCTTATTTGGATTTAAATTTATGGTTTTTGGGTTTTTTGTACTGTTTAAGATTTTTTCACTGTAGCTGCTACAAGTTTTTTAACATAATTAATTTTTAAAAATAAAAAAAAACAGGTTCTCTTATCTCGGACAATACAAAAAAACATGAGGAAAAAAGGTAAAAAAAAAAGTCCAAAAAAACTAAAATGATGAAATTAAAAAGTGAGAAACTAGAAGATCAGCCATTACTATTTGTTTTCAAAAAAGAACTATCGGCCGCAGCCATTACAACACCCATGGATCATCGAGGGCTGCCTCGGATGGCACGGACAGTAGCTGAGCTTGATGCGGCCGTCCTTGTGAAAGCTCTGCAACAGGAGTGTGATTTGTCATCTGTAAGTGCGCTCATCGATGATGCCCGGTGTATTCTGCGTGATTCTTTTGTTCAGGCCAAGGTTGCTTATTCCCCCCTCCTACTTGCCATATGGTGGCGGCTAAGCTAGCCAAGCTTCGGCCGATCGTGTTTGGCTTGATGTAATTCCGAACTTCGTTTTGGTTCGGGCGGCGGACGTTTATTAGTCATGCCTCAGTCGTAATAAAGTTTCTTTTACCCATAAAAAAAGGAGTGCTACAAAATAAAATCGACAAAACTTCTGGACGATTTATTGCATGCCTGCCAAATTGTACAGTCCTTTCCCAATTCCCCATCCTCCCCAAAAAATGATGATGAATCAAGTAATCTGCGGTTTTTATGGTACAACACAACTCTGAATTCTGCCTACGCTAACATACAACACGACTCGGCTTCGCCGCTACGGAGTGTACGTCCAAACAACGCGGGGGATTCTCTTGCCGCCGTGCAGAACTGCAGATGCCTGCAAGCCAGTCACCGGCGTTGTTACTACTCCAGCTGAAACCCCATTGGTGGTTGCTCATGCCCACAGGAGACAATCAACTCCCATTTCGAAGTTTGTGACAGGACTGTCACCAAAATCCTCGCTTGGTTTTTGGACCTCTTGATTTGTATCGACGTAGGGCTCTGAAAGATCAGATGACCTTACAGAGGGAATGGCATGTTCCTTGAGGATATCTGAAGATGCAGCCGTTGCTTCTTCCCGATCCAAAACAACGAGGAAGTCGTCTTCGAATTCGAATGTCAAGAACTTGTCTTTACAGGCTACACGTTTATACGTTGGACCATGATAAGACTAGCATGAACAAATGGCGCTAGAAGGTTATTCAACGAGGCAACCAGTACTTACTGTCTACAAGATGAGCAAGGTGGTGCATATTCTTTACCACAGTTCCATTTAGTTTAATGACCTGACAATATTATTGGTTACTGGAACACATGAGATGAATAGACAAGCATAAGAAGATAACTAAAAGTGGAAGAGCCAAAGAGGTTTACCTGTTGATTGCCCATGTGCTCATACCCGATGTTGACCTCATGTGCCAAAACCTAGGCAGCACTGACAATTAAAGACATAATAACATAATGAAGCAGGAGTAGTCGATTTATCTAACCACATGATACAACAAACCTGTGATACAATAACAATTTGCTCCCCTTCGAAGGTTGCCAGAGAGTAACGTGCCTTCGCCAACAATTTTAACTGTAAACGAAGGAAAAATTGACAATAACAATAAGAAATTACTGATCTTCAGAAAAAGTAAGCTGCAAGCATGATGATCAAGTTGAATGGTGATCTTACCCCTAGTGTATCTTCGCACTCCTCCTGCAAATGAACAGAAATTTATGCATTAATAACTGCAAGCTTTCCGATACAAAGCAAAGCTTAAAAGGGAAATCATTGGTTACTTACTCTATAAATGGCTCTGTTAAAGGAGTGAAGACAAGGCCGGCAACTATCAGATAAGAAGGTTGGCCCCCTTCAACATGGAACGGGACCTTATTTGAGGAGATGAAGATTCTTGTAAATTGTGCAAATTGGTGATATTTAAATTTCTAGTTTGTAGTTCAGGAAAAGATGAGGGTTCTTACTTACCAAATGTTTTCTTGGCTGCAAAACAGTCTGGACTTTCATGAAGTTGCCTTCCCGAATGATACCTAGTTGAGCAACATCACCTGCATACCTGATTAACGAAAACATCAATTGTTTGCTGCAATGCATGCACTCATGTAGGAATAAGGTGCTGTTCAATGGGACAAAAAGGCCACCAAAATGTTGAATTTATAATATACACATACAGATCAATGGGACAAAAAGAGGATGCCTTATAGCCTTCGATGGATCAACTTTGTAACTTTGGTGTAAATATCCAGAGGAAACTTACAATGTAAAAAGGATCACACAAGGGAATTAGGCAAATAAAGGGTGAGTTTTTTGGGCTGTGGATTAGATTTTTGAATTTTGGCTGTTCGCGAGAGGCAGTACGCAGAGGAAAATAGTCGCATGCGATTTTGGTCAGTACAACTGAACTCAGTATACTTTTTACTGCAATCTTCCTGTTGACATCGTCTTAAAAAAACACACCGTTTAAAAGGTAGTTACTATAGTATAAATCATAAGCTACAAGCCATAAGTGAAAAAGAACTCAACCAAAGACCAGTATGTGGATAACAAAGACTGCTTAGTGTTGTGTGATTCTGCAGTACTGAATCCATAGAGGTTTGGCAGGGTAACATCAAATAGATACATGCCCTTGCAAAAAAAAAGGAAAAAAATACAAGCTAGTGGGTGATTGGACAAAAAAATTTAAAATGTGACGTGCGTGTACATAATGCATCCGACTCACATGTTGACACAATATTTACAAATTATTGTTGATGAAAGACAGAATTGTGGTAAAGTGCCATTTATGCTCTGCGCAGTTTTGGATGACTGAAAACCAGTATTGTTGTATGCATTAAAATTTTTAAAACACACAAAAAAAAAATAGAAGCTCATATGTAAAAGAGAACGTACATAAATTAGCATGGTTAGTAAAAGGAACTAAGCCAAGGGCACTTACTTTTGACTTGTAAGGTAGCGGAAAGCAATCCGCTCCGTGGACCGAAATGGTACAGTTCCTTCACATCCTACTGTGACACCATCAAAACTTGCTATCACATCTCCCTGGAGAAACAATGATAGGATCAACTTAAACAAATGAAGCAAATGTAGCGAAGTAGTTTTCACAACCACTAATTCAGAAAGATCCATTTGCAGTCAGAAGACTAAAAGTCTTCAATCTGTGAACTACATCTTAAGTGGTGCAATTTACCTTTCGCAGAACTCTGCTTGCTGGAGCAGTAGGCTCAACACGACGGACAAGAACACCCTTCAAGAACCAAGTAAAATGGCATGTTACAGGTAAACAAAGAAGAAAACTTAGAGATACTCGATGCTAAAGACAGAAGTGAGAGCAGTTTCAGAAGCCATCTTTTCTAGGGGATGTGTGAGTTGAGTTAAAGACCTCATATTTAAGATTTAAGTATCACATATTTTAATAGTATTCTAGGGAAAATGAGTGATTGCAAGGCAATGCCTGCCTGAAACTGTCACTAGCTACTTTGTGCAAACAATTTGATATCTGTTTTCCTTGCCTTATGCAACTAACTTTCTGTCACAATAAAGCACATCTAAGTGTTGGCAGTTGGCACAGCCTCAATTTACCAAGGATATGCCATTGTGTGAATGATTCAAAAGATGATAGCAAATATTCCTCAAATATTCTGCTCAGAATCCAACTAAGAAATAAAGGCTATAAATTGCTTAGACTAATCTTAGGCCAATTTGGGCTTGACATTGAAAGAATTAGGAGCTATCTACGGTTGAAATTCTGAATATAGGCCATCATTCTAGCAAAATTTATCTATTGATCATGTTTTTCTTTTGGACTTTTTTTGGTATTCAAGATATCTCATAATGTGAAATAAATAAAACCATGTACAACCAAGTAAGTGGTAATCATGTTGCTGCAAATATGGATGCACAGGAGCATTTACACAGTAAGTAAGATGCACAGTGCAGCCACCAAATTTATAG
Source organism: Dendrocalamus sinicus (assembly GCA_036346575.1). NCBI lineage: Eukaryota > Viridiplantae > Streptophyta > Magnoliopsida > Poales > Poaceae > Dendrocalamus > Dendrocalamus sinicus. The sequence goes on along the minus strand of CM070653.1, from coordinate 2,431,137 downwards.
ATCTCAGCAAGGAACTACCAGCTAAACCATCTAGAAATGTGTGTGTATTGTGCATGAGAGACTCCATTCACAAATCTCTAATAAACTTCAATATTCACAAGCTAAAGTTCATCAAGTATAGATATCATATCATACCTCACTTGAAGGTACTTTTAAGCTTTCACGCAACGCAGGGTTTTCCAATTTCTGAAGTAGGACACCCAGGCAAGGAAATCCTACATAATGTTTGAAAACATTGAGCAGAACAACTTCAACAGACTACAATAATGTCACCTCATAATACAGTTATACTAACTAATGCATACTTGATATGCACAATTGCTCACAATTAGGAAATGTTTATCAACAGATAAGGGATTAAAAAGGCTTTGAGGGAAATTACTACTAACTCTAAATAGTGCATAGATAACATCCGGTCGAAATGTTTGTCTGACCCTACAAACCAATTTTTGTGCACTTTGTAATAAATTGATATCTACCTAAATACATAAGACATGGTTTCAACAAACTTATTTCTTAAAAAAGAAAGTATTTTACCTGTGTATTTTCCATTTTTCCGATAGTCATTCAAGAAATGGGATACAACTGTAGTTGGAATAACATATCCAATATTTTCAGCTTCATCTGACCTGAACACCTAAACAAAATAAATAATGAGAAAAGGGAATAGAAAGCCAGAATATAAAAGTCATTCTTGTATTTTACTTACCTACGGTATAATCACTTCTTAGATGGTTCTGTTTCACATTAAATGTTCCCATTCATGTTACATTTGGATTTGTGTCAAGATATCCTACTCGTTCGGGAAATACAACAGATTGATATTCCAATATTCAAATGTGAATAATATAGTAGCCCATACATATTGCAAGTGTATCTGCTCTTCTCACAAATATACCCAAACTCAGCTTCTCACTTAAGCATTCTATCCTAATCTGAATGGTAAGGGCAATTTGATGTTGTTGTGTTGTGGAATATGGTTAGTTACAAGAATCTTTACCAATTATAATAAAATATTGGTGTTTTGGCTCTCAAATAGAGGTTGCTAATTAGTTAGTGTAAGTGCTTTTAAAAAGCCACTTCATTGCCAAAGGAAACCTAAGTAAGTGCAAGGGACATGACATATTAGGGTCAGTAAAGTTACTCCAAATTTAACTCCGCTCATTTGATGTTCATCAAAATTACACATCGGTAGGCTTTGAATGCATATTTTATGTGTGCAAATCAAAGTTTCAAAAAGATTACATTTTAAGTTCAGTGAAAAAAATGCAAAGTGGTTATGGCTTTTGAAATGTGAAATGTACAAGTAAAATCTGATCCAAGTTCATATACAGTGATCATCAAAAATGAGCGTTTCCAAATGCAGAACTATGTCTGTTTTAAAAACTAGAATTAGATTTGGTTTGACACATACCTGATCTTTTTGGACACACTATCATCATTTATATCCACACGAGATACCTAGCCAGTGAAAAAATAACTGAGTAAAAGTACCTGAAATGCCACTCCAATGCATTCCCCTTGCTCGTTAAAGGCTGGCCCACCACTGTTTCCTGCAAGAAAGCAAACAAAATACAATTCATCTTAGTTAAGGTCAAAGCAACATAGAATATCATTATGAAATTTTTAAAAATAGAATAGTGAGAAAAATCATTATCTTAAAATAAGGCAAAAGCACAAGGCGAATGCAAACCAGGATTTATTGCTGCATCAATTTGAATGCCAAGAAGATCCGATGTTCCATGTGCATATGGAGTGACCTGGGCTATTCCAAAGGAAAATAGTGTAAGCTCAATCATCCAATTAAACAAGATTACCTTAGAAACATATATAAAATTGAGCTTCACTATATGAATTTGTCTCTAAAATAATATTGAATCTACTGTCATGTTTCCGTTAACAAGCTCGATGCAGAAAAAAATGACTTTTATTAACAGGTGACTACATGAATACCAAACTAGTGATAACCATTTCTGGGCCTAGCTAACATTAGAAAAGGGGGGGGGGGGGACGATATTGGGCTATAGCAACACAGACTCTTCTCAGGACTTGTTGATATTTTTGGGAAATGAGGAAATCATTGCATAGATAAAATATCATCATTTTTCCCCTCCTTGTTGGGAAAGAATCCATTCAAAAAGTATGATGTAAATAAAACTGAATGAGCCAAGAGATAGGACCTCAATGCGTGATACAACGCCTTTTGTTACAGATATCGTGTCTCCACCAAGAGGATATCCCACAACAGTTACTGAATCCTGAGATAAACCATAAAATTAATGTTAGATGGCAATAAAAAGAAAGTGCACACCATCCAACATCAATTAAATATTAAGAAATTTTTGCAAATATAGATACAAACAGTATAATGAATTCCTGCTTCATTTGCAGGAGAGTGAAGAACAACTTGAGCTCCAACAAAGATGTTTACACCATTGGCATATCACCAGTAAGTACATGTTACTCCATCAAATACATCTGACATCACAATGAGTTACCTGAAGGCATGGTAAACGACCAAGGTGAAGTGGCTCTGTTCCTTGCCAGAATTCGTCATTCTCGACGGAGAGCAATGCAAGATCGCACTCAATACCCCTAGCTAAAACCTGTGAATCAATTTATAAGAAGACATCGTACCAAGAAAATTTTGGAAAAGATAAGCAAAATCATAACTAGCAACCAACAGTTCTTATTTCCAATGGTTACGGACATTGAACAACAATGTGCGTGCGTGTGTGCGTGCGCGTGTGTGCGTGTGTGCGTGTGTGTGTATCTTATTTTAAAACATGCCCATAAGCTTTTCTAACATTTAACTCTTACCATCAACGTATTTGCTAACTACAATATGGATGCAACAGTTTCTCTATAAAAATTTTCTGAAATGAAACTCTGTTACAAGTGGGGACAACCGTATGTATTTACAATCCTTTTCCATGTTAGATAATTAATCATCATAAGTCGTGACAATTACAAAAAGTTACTCACATGAACACAAATTACTTTTCCTTTTTATTAGATTTTTTTAAGAATTCACAAGTCCCTAACACGGAGACTCCAATCTCGCCAATATAGTGGAATGTAGTCAATCAAAAAAGTTGGAAAGCCAAGTTGATATGCAATGGACAGTAATAGTAACACCATGAGTAAAAGATTCCTCAGGGAACAGGGGGTGTCTTACATAATGTTAGAAAAAGAACGATTCACCAGTACTGCATTGATTCAATGTGAACAACAGTATACACACACACATGTACACTTAATATATACGTAACACTCCACCTCAAACTCAAGGTGGATCAAAAGGATCAGAAACATGGAGTTTGAGTAGTGTTGTGGTTCTTAGCCTGGGATCTTAGGTAATATGTGTGAGAGGGTTGGGTAGAGTCTTCAACTCCCCAACGTGGCTCTCCCTCAATCCCCCTCCTCTCTCCGACGTCAACCTTTAAATAGTTGGTGAAGCAACGGTCCTTATCCCGCGCCAAAAGATGCATCAACACTTTAGGTGATAACCGTTCGACAGGAGTTATTGTCAGAGAGACATGGTGGCCCGTTCGCCATGCAACGATTGTTGTCAGAGAGAGACTGTGTGGTTATTAAGAATAAGCACACATTCTAACTGTCTTGTCAAACAGATCCACAACGTAGTAGATTGTTGTAGACAAGCTAGTCGGAGATAAATTAGTCACAGTAGAGTTCACGACCACGGGATGGTCGCAGAACAAGGGGTTCCTCAGTGAGGTGGGAAGCAATACCGATCGATCTGAGAAGCATACGAACATACGATGCCCACTCACGATAATTCTGACCATTAAGTTTAATATCAAAGGCCAAGAGCACCACCACCAAGAAATGGATCAAAAGTAGCCATGATGTGAAATAGAGATGTCCAAGGAGTGGCAAGCAACACTGCAAATAGAAAAAGGATGGCGGCGGCAAAGCAAAGAAACAAAGGATAGATGTCCAAGCAGTGGCAAGAGACGCTGACGGCGGCTGGCGCAGGGGAAGAAAACAGAGGATAGCGCAGAGGAAGAAATAGAAATAGGATGGCACCATCACTCACTAGCGATGGAGGCGCCAGATGGGGTAGCGTTGTCGCTCACGGACAATGAAGACGCCAAACAAGGGCAAAGTTGCGGCGACAAGGTCCCGTGAGCAGATGGTGGACGATGAGGTTTCTCAGTGGATAAGAGAATCGACAGCGAAGAGAACCTGGATGCTCTGACACCATGTTAGAAGAAGAACGATTCACCAACATTGCATTGATTCAATGTGAACAACAGTGTATATATACAACCCTAACCCTATTGGGCTTATTGGGCCAGATACATGTACACTTAACATATATGTAACACATAAGAATTCCTAAGCACAACTTTGTGTTCAAGTAATCGAGATTATTTAAGCAGCTACCCAATCTGAGTTCAAAGAGAAAGAGATGTGATATACATGCAAATAAAAGTTTTTGACAAAATTTCTTGAAAGCAGCATAGTTACAGGGAAAGTACCTTGGCAATATATTTTTTGTCATCTCCCCTTCTCTTTACTTTGACCTGTGTTGAAAAGAAGCCTTAGTTTAATAATGTAAATGACATAAGCTAACTGTTACCTATCAAAAACCAATGGTATGGCAATATCGCCAGAAACTTTTGAGTTAGTCCAAGCAACAGCATCAGTGATTCAGAACTCTAAATCATATTAGTTCAGCAGGAGGAAGCAAGAGATTAGAGCCGAAATACATGTTAATGATTGAATCAGAACTGTACAATTTCAAACGGACAACAGGATTTCGGCTAAATTGGTGCAATTCTTGTATTATTGGAAAGTTTGAGAGTTGAGATTGATTTGATTCTGTTATATCTCCTGGTATGATGTGATCGTGTGAATATTAATCGCAGCTAAGAATACCAGTAATGCAAACTAAAATGAATGAAATAAAGAGTATTTGATTGTTCTGCCTAAGAAGAACATTAGAAAACAAATGTTTATTAATATGGAGGCACATCCGAAACAAGGACCGACACACTTTAATAAAATAAAAACCTGAAATTGACATGTAGGTCTAAATAAATAAGCACCTGGGTGTCATGCTCAACGCAATGTGCATTTGTCAATAATTTCCCATCACCAATCATAAAAGCGCTGCAAAAGAAGTATTTATGAAGATAAGCACAGAGGTTCTAAATTCAAGGAATATGGTTCATATTATTTTGAAATGGGTGACTCCAACCAAAAGATGCAGATGAAGGTCAAGATGTAAAATGATCAAATGACCACCACATTTGTTTACAAATTTGTTCTTGAAGTTGTTCAATCAATGTATAAAACATAACTGAAAAAAGGAGACGCTACAACTCCCCTATAACATTATTAAATCACTAACTGAAGCATAATTAGTCCATATCTTTATCCCCGCATCCTTTCCCACCCGCTCACCAACGTCACAGGCAGACGAAACTCAGTGCTGAATAACAAAAATTTAACAAAAGAAGTCCAGTAAAGATCTTAATCTGAGATACATATTAGATCAATACTTGCCTCCCTGTGCTTGCATGCTGCCTTTGCTTCTGCCAAGGGAGCCCATAATCAGGAGCAATATGAGTGCAGTAGACCTAACAAGAGGGCAGACAGTCAACTCAAGCACAAAAGTATATAACTAAATTAGAAATAAGCATAACACAAAATCAAGATAACAAGACCTTTGAGAAGGTTATATCACTATGTTTGACATACTGTTCCAAAAAACATTTATAATACCAGAAGCAGTACCTGGCACACACTTCAATTTCTCTTGTTAAACTATAGATTAACTAAAATAAGGAACAGTAACCAGAACAAGCATCATTGACAGCCAGGGCGTATATTATTGAGCCCACCTTAACAACAGCATTAAGGAATTTGTCCTCTTCAAGATCTTCCAAATCAGCAACCTAATATAACAGCATAGTTAGCAGAAGATCATGCAACCTTTACGAGTCGATCGCAGCATTTAATTCAATATATTCGTATATCACAATCATTTCTCATAAAAACGCACACACAGACACAAATAACATACATGGATAGTGAAGATAGTGGTGTGCAGATTAGTAATTGTTAAAACTTTGATCCAGGAGAAAACACACACATCGCAAATAATCTAAGAGAATACGGGAGAATTTCTGAATTTCTCTATTCTCTTATTTGTTCCCCCTTTTTTCTTGCTTTTCTTCTAACTTTTTCTTACTTGCATACAAAACTGGGTACAAGACCCCTGAATATATAAGCTAATACTCTCCTACTCGTATACCTATTCGGACTTCAAGTTGGACTCAGCTTCAACTTAAGTTATACTCAGAGACGAACTCTACTACGTCTAGGACCCTAAGTCAAGATTATTTGTAATAGTAATCATAGCTAATATGCACAAGTAGTTAAGTAGACGATGAAACACTCTGGAAATACCATCATGTGAAGGTTAACACACTGAGGATCTCAAAGCTGCCGAAGCATAAAAGGAGAATTGATCAATTCAGAGTAAAAATAAGAGCATGATCTATTGATAGAGTGGTGAGTCTTCAACAAATTGCTAGAGTGGTGAATTTCCATGCCAAAGAAAACGAAATACAGCCACCTCAAGTGGAGAATTGAACGATTCAGATTATAATTTTCAACAGACGTATCCCCAAAAAAACATACTACCCATGCAGAAGACAATGTAGCATACCAACTTGTAGTCCAAAGCACCCGCCAAAACCAAAAACTGTATGCTTACCGAAGCAACAGCTAATCGGAACCTAACCCCCAAACCAAATAAAATTACCTCCTCGCAGCCTATTGGAATCATCGGATAATCCAACTCTAGTTCACATCAAAAATTCAAGCTCCTAGCATCTAAGCATGCACTGCACAATTTGCACAACCCAGAACATAACAGTTCGCTGTGCCTCGCACCTGCGGCTCCTTGAAGTCAACGGCGAGCCCTCTATCTCTGCGCGATGACGACGCCTGCGACCCCCCGCCGCCGCCGCCGATGCCCCGCCGCTTCTTCGACACTCCCTCCACCTGCGAACCCCCACAAAACCAACCTGTAAGCACCGCACCTCCTCGACCATTCGGGGCACACGCGGCTAACAAGCAAGCACGCACCTCGTCGAAGCGCCGGAGCAGGCGGCGGCCGGGCGGGTGGCGCGGCGCGCAGGCGACGGCGGGGCGGAAGCGGCAGGAGCAGGACGTGGAGGGGAAGGAGAGGGCGGGGGAGGCGAAGAGGGCGGCGACGCCCGCCATTGCTTAGCGCGCGGTTTTGATTTGGTATCCCTTCCCTCCCCGCGACCTGCGAGAGGAGCTCCTTATCCTCTTTCAGGTTGGACCGGGGTTACAGTGGTGGAGTGAGGAGGCCACGTGCAGCAGAGCGCGTGAGATAAAATCTCTCTCTCTCTCTCGACGGTTTTTTCTTTTGTTTTCTTTCATGATCCGCTTTAAACGTCCCGTTCGGTCGGACTAAAAAATAATATTTTATAGTTAAAATTATACTGTAGCTAAATATAATTTATTTAACATAAATAAATTTAAAAAATATGTTAGCTCATCACGGACAACGCAAACAAATACGGGAAAAAAGAACAGGCAAAAAAGCTTTAAAAAGGCTAAAAGTTCAGAAAAAGACGAAATTTATAAATAGTGAAAAATAAGCCAGAACCTCAAGTCGAAATAAGCGGGACAAAAAGTTGGCATTTCAGGATTCAGCGCTTTGGACTTTGGTGCTTACTAACAAAGACACCCAAAAAATAGCCCGAATTTCCTATTTCAAATGTGTATTCTGGTTTACACATTATTTTTCTCATCTTTTTACTCCACGTGAAAATGGTGGGTTCTTTTCGAGGATTGTTTATACCTTATGGTTGAGGTTTACAGTTTTTTGTCCTAACATGAACGCTTGTGTGAATAAATCGAATGCTGATAGATCGATTCTATAGAATTTATTTATTTGATAGAAACTATAAACCAAAAAAATACAACATTATAATAGGTTTACTCATCCACATGGTCTTTTTGCTTTGCTTTTTTCCCACTAATATGTTCTATGGACACAGAAGGGTACCGAGTGACGCAGAAATCCGTGACTCCTATTGATCGAAGAACCCCACTGTCCCCACAGCTCTAGTAGAACTATATGTGTCAAAGCCAAACCACTTCGTGAATTCTCTACGACTATAGTAGAATTATATGTGTTGAAGCCCAGCTAACATGTAAAGTGCACCGGGGAAAACTCTCTATTGAAAGCTGCCCCACCAGCTCGGAAGTTGGAACGGAACAGAGACCCATTCTTTTAAACTGACCCGTTCATTTCGATTTGACCTTCTGGATTCTAGCTTATTTTTTACTATTATAAATTTTGTCTTTTTCTGGCTTTTCGTTTTTTTGAGCTTTTTTACTGGTTCTTTTTTCTGTATTTGTTTGCATTATACGTGATGGGCTAACATATTTTTCTATTTTTAACTATTTTTAAATTTAATTATAGCAAATAAGTCACCATCAGCTACAGTGTTATTTCAGCCAACTACAATGCAATTTCAGCCATAAGCCATCAAATTTCAGCCCAAATGAGCGAGCAGTTATATTTATAGCTTATATTTCTTTTAAACAAACAAACAAGATAACTTCTTCATCGTCTTTTTAAAACAACCTATCGAAATAATCTTTTCAAAATAGTTTATCGACGTTCAGTTCTTTCACATAAAACACTCACACTAGAGATATAAAGCATCAGCTGTAGCCATAGCCAAAAATAACACATCCGAAAACTCTACCCCGCCTCATCCCCCTCGTCTCTCTCCTCGATCCCTCCCACTACAATCCGAATTGAGGACGGGTTTTTGGAGTTAGCTCACCCTCACGAGATCGCGACCCTTTGTCCCGCCCATTGTAGCACATGTGTCGCCCCAGGGCATAAGGGGCATGATGACTTGGCCTCATCCTCTCCTTCCTCCGGCTTAACAACCCCAACCTCGCTGTGCCCCCAGCCATGTGCTCCACGTGTTGAATCCAAACACGGAGGTGCTCGCCAAGTCGGCGACGCTGCACCTAAACATCAACGCCACCAAGGGCTTCCATGACGTACAAAATGTTGGAAATAATCTTGTCATAGTAGTATAATTTGTTTAGTGAGTTACATATGATGTGCAAACATGGTGATTAGCCGGTCATTGAAACGTGGACCTGCATGCTAGGAGGTAGTGATTAGTGGTTAGAGAGAAGTGTGCAATGTGCTTGTGTGCGGCTGAGTCGTGTGTGATGCATGACCAGTAGGGCGAGTCTTAGGGTGTGTGTGCATGTAGTGCATGTATGTAGTTGAGTAGTGGCGTAGAAAAAGGTCAAGCTTATTGCTTGGTCGGTGAGTTAGCTAGTGCATCCTCTTGTATAGATAGATGTTAACATTAATAAAATATGAGAGTTGGATGGTGTAAGTCCATCCCCTCCCATGTGTGTGAGTATTTATCGTGTCTCTTCTTTCTCTTAGTTTTTTTTTCAGTGTATGTGTGAGACATATGTGAGAGAAACACAAGAGAGGAAACCTTTGTGAGCGCTATTGCTTTGGAATTTCTAAAGCCAATGAATCTATCCGCAAAACTCTTATTTATTTCTTTTATCCTCCTTTGAATTATTTTATTTCTCATTTTTCTTTTCTTTTGCGTTTTAGTGGTATTACACCCAGTCACATAGCAACCCAACTATTCGGTACTATTCCTGCCTCTCCTCTTGTCATAGCAGTAGATTAGTAGTTTAGTGAACATGCCATTGTCTGTGTCTAAGTATTGCGTGTTTCTTTATGTTGTTGCAGAAGAGATGGACCTGAACAGGAGTGTCAAGGTGAACCTGAAAGAGTTCCTCTTCTCCATGATCAGATGGGCAGGACTCGAAACCAATGATGATGATGCTAGCTATGAGACTTCTCCCTAGCGTTTTACCCCCTCCATTTTATTACGACATATCCAATGAACATTTGCACCAGAGTTTTATAGAAGAGTCATTTGTGGTGGAATTTTCAGTTTACTTCGAATGCAAGTTCACATGGTTTCAGACTTTCAAGAACTAGGTTTTCTTGTAACTAAGCTCAATGTTCGAATGGATGGAACTTCATGTATACAAGGTATAGAAAGTATTGCCCCTGAAATTAAATTTCAAATATGTATGTGTGCTCATTGATCACCAAAATTTTGATTAAACATTCCAAACCCATGAAGGTCTCTCAGGACGAGCTTTCTAATTGCGAAAGCATCAATCTTCAATTTCTAGTGGGACACAAACCCCCAAAAGGATTTATCTTTCATTTTCTTGAAGGAACAAAATCTAGAGCTGTGTCACATAACCGGGACTGGATACAGAAACTGAAGGGGCAAAAAGGAGGTCCAGGCACAGGAAGGTAGACAAATTACATCAGAACCCCGGCAGCATTAGCAAGCGCCTTCTTAGCAATCTTGAATTTGCCAGCCAAGTCCTTCCCAGTGTCCTTAACAACCACATGTTGTTTGATGAACAAAGACAATGCCATCTCTCAAGATTTCAAGCTCGAAGCCCAAGAATACGGGTAAAGACGTTCCACACAAGTGCATCATCTTTCTTTAGCAAGGTCTCAAACAAAGATTCGAAATGCATGATCCTTTTGGAGTCGTCTCCATTGGGTTTGCCAGTTGACAACCTTGATGTTGCAAGGAGAGCGTGAAATTTGCTAGCATCTCGCAACTAGATTTGCAAGGTTCATGGATCGATTCAAATCCATTGTATCTAGCTCCTTAAAATGATCGCAGAGGCGATCGCAATGGCACCGAACAAACCAGGGAAAACATAGTTAAAAAAACTATGAAGGAAACTTCTCTCATCACCTCATCGCACAAAGCAATGAACAAGCCGTACATATAAGGCCGGCAAGGTTCTTTATAACGTTAGCCCATGTTGTCTATCAAAAGGCAGCTGTGTTAGCATTAGTACCACTATGAAAAGATTGGTGTCACGAACGTAATGGAAGCAATGGAGAACACAAGTTAACTAACATTAATCAAATCGCACACGTCATAACAGATATCAATCATCTTATCGCACGTTTAATAATTTAAGTTCCTATATTAGGAAAAAGAAATCCACTTGCACTATCAAGAAACAAGAATTCACTAATTTGTGAGGCGTAATGTGTTTAGAGTAGATAACAAAAATGACAAATAATACACTATTATACCGCAAGTGAACTTGTGATTTTTATCATGGTCGCATAGCTTGGAAGCAAGGACGTGTAATACTTATTGAACACCTTTTCTTGCAGACAACAATCAACAATGACCCTTATAATTTCCGATCCCGCATACCAATAGAGGAAAAGGCATAAGTAATATTGAGAGAGACATACACAAAGCAAAGACATCGCATGAACATGCATGCTCGCTTCCCGAAAGGTCCACCTCAAGAGCTTCTCAAAAGCATCTACATAGTCTTGGCACTCATTATAATGCAAAAGATTGCTCTTCGAGGTCGGTGTTCATCCATGAGCAAATGAAAGTTGAACCAGCTTTTGTGCCTCTACAACATCCTTGCGATAATCACTGCAACATCTTCAATATTGCCTCATCGTGGATGAAACATCCCGGACAACCACCATCGCCCTTTCTTTTCGTGGTCCAAAAGCTTACTCCACTTTATCCCGCGCAAGAGGACATCTTCGCCTTCAGTGCAGGCATGTAAAAACAGAACTAAGTGTTAAATGGACAGAAAAGTCTGCATTTCGATGTCACAATTTATACTTCAGATGCCGGGCAATAAGTTCGGTAAAACCTTTTGAAGCCACTTTTTATACGAGTGTGGTGTGAAGGATCCTCTTTGGGCCTTTTTTGTTGTTCTTAATGTCACATATTGTGTCGAGCATAAATTCCATCTGCATGGTAAGTTACAAGACACCAAGTTATACAAGACACCAAACTAAAAACTAAGTCGACATGTAGTGCTTCTCGAATAGGTGCAATAAACAAAGGAACTTACTCTTTTGCTATGTATCTCTGCTTTTCCATCTTCTTGACCAGTGAGTGTGATTTCAACTGATTTCTGAGTTCGAATACCAAGGATAAAATCTTTCATTGCACTGGTCATCTCCCGTAGCTTCATTCCACACTGTTGATCCGGATGAAAACATATCCTCGGCTTCACTCGTAAAGAGAACATGGTATGGTACTCAAATAGAGGAACAATTGTGCGAGTTCAATAAGTAAGTTGTGTATTATTATGGACTACTGAGTAAGACATTATTAATGTCATACATCGCAAGATGGTCAATCTTGTAGAGACATCCACTCTGTCAATCGCTTGCTCAAGATCGAGAGAAGATCATATACAAGATCACGCAATATTAGACAAGATTATCAAAATTTATCTTGAAGTGGTAGTAAAGAAGCATGTTATATTGTTGTATTCAAATGCGGACCTTGAAACGACATCAAATATGCACAAATAATGAACAAGAAGGTAAGATTTCTGAGACAGACCATCTTCTTTTGAGTACTCATCCCGCCACAAGGTAAAAATAAGAAAACATATCAACTTATCTAAAAATAGAAATGAACTGGAATCATCACTCGAGCACAAAAAAATACTTTAGACAGAGACAGTAACAATTCATCTTTATCTTAATCGAACAGACATACCTCAAATGACTTTGCAAGAGAAGCAAGGATCTTAGCATGAAGTCCATACCAACCAAGCATGCCATACTGCAACAAAGGTGCAAATACAAGAAGATACTGAACAAATGAAGCAATTTCATTAGTTTGGTAGTAACAAACATCCATCACTTCCTACTTTAAATTAGAGAAACATAAAAGGTCTATAGACACATGGGATATATATAATTAATGGGAAGATCCTTAATCGTTCGTTGCCACGAGGTCCTCGGAACAACTTGCCAAAACTTCATCACCAATTATCGACAACAAGACTTCATGAATCGATCGTGAATAGATAAATAGCAAAAACGAGAAGACAAGACCTTGTGATTAATCAAGCTACAACAAAACATCTGCAAGAAAATATTAGAAGAATGAAAAAGAGTGATATAGGACTATACGCGGAAAAGTGCAGCAATTTCTGAGTAATAGACTCCACGTTTGACTCGAGAGCCTGCTCGAAGTCCTGATGCAATCCAAACATTAGGTCATATATGATAACACACTCCCAAACAAAATGGATACGAAACATGTTACATAGAAGCAAATAAAAGATGGAACTCAAAAGTCACACCTCTCACTCTCCACGCATCCGAGAGATCTCTTCGATTCTGATTTGGATGTAGCGCAGACTAGGAGGTACATACCTCGCTTTTGATTCGTGGGTAGTTCAATTACATTAGGCTCTCTATCCTCAGATTCATGAAGTTCTCCGTCATTTTCTTCACCATTTCCATGCCTCCATCATCCAGGTTCCTCCATGGCATCATTCTTCACTTTCTTATTTTTCCTTTTCCGTTTCTTCTTGTCTAGTTTAGTGTCATCCGCCACCTTCCAATCATACTCTTTTGTTTCATCATCTGAACCAAGTCACCACCAATCCGAGGTCCGCAAAAAGACTGCCCATACCATCATCCTGGACCTCCCAGCTTTCCCTTCTTCACCTTGAGCATTTTTGCAAGCCTCTTCTCTGTCTCCAGATCCTCCTCTCGCTCACACTCCACCCATCTCCATTTCAAGATATTCTGGAATTTGGACTTGGGTTTGCGCCTCTCCTCTCGTTCCTCTTTCTCTTCGTCACGGCGGTGGGTTCTTTCTTTGGTTTCTTCTCCTCTCTGGACTTGATTCTACGGATGGCATTGCTGGCTTCTTATTTTGCCACCCTAATTACGTAAAGGGAGGAATTAACTAAAGATGTTATCTTTTCTTTTTCTTTTGATGATTCGGTCACCTCACGGTGCTGAACCCAAGAGAGAAACCGCACTTTGCTTCTCGATCTCGCTTCTTTTCGCTTCTCCTTGCGTGACTTACGCTCTGCTTCCTCGGAGCAAGCAACAAGAGGAAAAGAATCAAAGAACAAGATTGTAAATTCACCACAGAACACACTCTACTTCACATATTAGATCTCTCAAACCGAGAAGAACTTTACCCGCAGTCATGACTCCTCCAATCGATGCTACGCTCCCCGCCGGATCGTTATTCAATCGTAGTGGCAAAAGAACCGTCGGATTACTCATCAATTGGAGCAAGAAATCCGAACTAAGAAGAAGGCATCATTCACACGCGCGCGCAGAGAGAGAGAGGTCTTACCGCCGCCGTCCGGTTCTCGGAGGCTAAGACGCCGGAAATCGAGTACCGCGGTGGTCGTGCTCCGGCGGCGGCGGCGGCGGGGAGGGAGAGGGGCACTGAGCGCAAGGGTTTTTCTCTGCTTGCAAGGAAGGCCCACTTTTTACAAACAAGCCCCTGAAAATCCCTCAATTTCCATCCATACCTCGTCCCAAGACCATGCGCTCGATCTATCCGTTGGTTCTCCATCGGACGGTCGTGAGCAACCGGGGCAGATTTGCTGCCTCCTTCCATCGCAAGTGGTCAAGTGGACGCCCGTTTCGGCGCCTTCCCTGCTCGGCTTTCCCTCCCAAAAGAAAAGGTGACGCGAAACCTAAGCGGCGCCTGAACCCCACCCCGATCTGCTCCCGAATCCCCCCAGGAAAGCTCGCATTTTCATCGCCGGATCCCTCCTTCTCTTCTCCCCACTTCTACGATTGCGGAGGCGCTGTTGCTCCCCGCGTTGTTCCCGATCCCCGGCCAGCCCCAGGTGCGGCTGTTCTTGGTTCTACCCCCACCAATCGTGTTTCTTAATTTTTTTTGGGAGTGGGGGAGGGGGGTTGTTGTGTTGAATTCGAGGAGGGTTGGTCTTGATTGGGGGTGGTCGTTGCAGGTTGCGTCGTGATGGCCGGCGATAGCGGGGATGGGGAGACCCAAGCCTTAGATGGCGGGACGCCTCCGTTGGGTGAGTGCTGTCTGTTTCTTGATTGGTTCTTTCTGTGGTTGGTGTAAATGTGCTGACTTTGGTGGGTGGATGCGTGTTGCGGTTAGGGTCCCCCTTTAGTGATGACGATGCGACGCAGAGCGAGGACGACTACGGCGTGCTGTATGGCGAGACGCAGGCGCTGGACGAGGCCGAGACCCAGGTGGTTGGTGATGGATTGGAGGAGGAGGAGGAGGGGGTGGCTGGTGATTGGGAGGAGACGCAGTTGGTGGAGGATTGCGAGGAGGAGGATGGCGGTGGTGTTGGTGAGCAGGAGAAGACACAGGCGGTTGCTGAGTGTGAGGAAGAGGAAGATGGCAGCGGCATGGAGGATAATGCTGGTGATTGGGCTAGGACCCAGTTGGTTGAAGAATGGGAGGTGGAGGATGGAAGGAATATTGGTGTCGGTGACGTGGTGGAGACCCAATTGGTGGAGGAATGTCAGGAAGAGGACGAGAGAGTAAATGGCAGTGGTGATGAGGACGTGGGTGACTGGGGGAAGACCCAGTTGGTTGAAGACTCTGATGAAGAGATAGGCAATGATGGCGATGATGAGTTGAGTGAGGGCACTCAAGTGATAAGTGACAATGAGGGCCGGTCAAATCATGAGAGAGATGTGGAGTTGGACATGGAGGGAAGAAATAACGAGGTGAATGGTGCAGTGGAGGAGCATGATGATACCAAGAATTTGGTCGATTCTGACGCTTCAACAGATGAAGAGGGTGACACAGGTTAGTTACCACTTATTAAGTATGCCTTTCCTAGTCACATAGCACAACAATGTTTCTTGTAAGTGTAAAAATTCATTGAAGATCATTCTAGAAAGTTTACAATATGGCACCTCACAGGGAATGCCCTGCAGTTTTGATTATCCATGAAGGGATGTGTAGAGTTACAAGTAATCCAGCAGTCGTAGAGACCACTCGTTCTGTTTTATGTTCTAAAATTTCAGTACTTCGTCTTTCATAATTGTGTAAGACAACACAAATACACTTATTTGCATACTGGACAATTAGAAAATGTAGTCTCTCAACACTTTCCTTGGATCAATTGCATTGTTGTTCCTTTGTTTTTTCCTGGTAAAGAGGTGATTAAGCTTTACATCTTCTTCATCGTGGTGGCCTCTTGCAGTTATACCCATGCTTTTTTATATACCAAGACAAGTAACAGAAGAAAATATTGTCCATTAGTAAAAATGTTCTCAACATCCCCAATTTTCGCATCATGAAGAATTGCACGCTTTCATTTGTTTAACCTTACACCTAGGATATCTCGCCTAAATGTGTTTTTAATGGCTCTAGCTACACTTGGGGTAATACAAGTATGAGCACTCCATTTCTTGAGTACCCAGCAATGTTTTTTTGAGGCAGCACATGAAATTATGCGGTAATTTGGTCTTTCATGCTGTTACTTGATTATGGCCTCCTTTAGCTTTTCATCAAGAGATTGTCGTATTGAAACACAATGAGGGTAGGCTATTGAAATTCTTATTGTTTTTTCTTCTTCATTTCAATTGATCTTAAGTTTGCTTCATTCCAGTAAAACTCTATATTGTGTTGGAATTTTTGGCTAGGCACTGTAGGCTCTAAGTTATACATATGCCATATTAGTGGTGAAACATGCTGGATCCATATTGTTCCTCATTGTGGTTGATACTTAATAGTCCTTTAATTTTAAGGCTAATAAATTCTTAGCATTTTAATGTTTTTCTTGTTCATCACAGATATCTTGAGAACACATACAATTTCAGTGTCTGTCTTACTATTTGTTTCATTTGTCTTGAGGCTATGTTTGATATGCAAGATGTAGTTCCTTGATTCTCAAATGTATTTTCCTGAATTAGAATATTAAAAACATTTCTTTTGCTATTTTATATAACCTTAGTTTCTCAAACTAAATTTGGCATATGTTGAAGCCTAATTATTGTTTTCTAATGTGCATGCATGGTCTTGTGGCATCAGTACGAACATGTGAACTTGCTGCAGCTCGTGATGCAATTACTGTGAACAGTGTGCAGCAAGGGAAACGACAGGCTTTGACAAATGAAACGCATATCCTGACGAAAATCATAGACAACTCTACCTCATGTAGCACCTCCTTAGGTGGCCGCCCAGATTGTGGGATTGATAATGACTCCCATGGTTATGTACAGAACCACGATAAAGATGGAACTAAAAGCAGAGGCAGGTGCCCAACAGCAAAGAAGCTTTTTGCTGACACGACAGCTGAAGAGGGTGAAAGCAACAACAGATGTTTTGCTGGATTAAGCTATATTGAATCACAGGAGCCTGGTGATCTGTCACAAGCAAATGCATTGGAAGTTGTGGACAGGTTAATCTCAATCAATGGCGGGGTATCATCTCAAGAACCAACCCCAAATAAATTGGAAACAGCAAAACCACCTATTTCAAGTAAGAGAGGAACTCTAATATTGGCTGAGAAGGTTGACCGTAGTAGAAGTTCCAATGGAAGGGCAGAAATCTTTGCATGGGTGGATAGCCGCGAGGATGATGGGGGAGGTGATTTTTTCAGTAAAAACAAGGATATCTTGTTGCGCAAATCAGCCGGTAGAGGGAAATCAAAGTCTCATTTTCCCAGGGCAAAGAGATGCTCCACAAAAATTGCACCTGGTGAAAATAAAATAGGGGAATGTAAAAACAGAATAAATTCCAAACTATGTGGGGGGTTTGAAACTTTGTCAGATTCAAGACTACTCAAAAGTGATGTGAAGAGTAAGCGGGCTTCTGGAAAGAGGACTAAGAAAAACCTTTTGAAGGACTTAGATGATGTATCAAATGCCAGATCTTCGGAAGAACAGCAGGAAAAGGTCAGTGTAGCTTTGCATGATGTTGGTCTGGATACTCAAATGGCTCTTGAAGCTATAGAGGCACTGGCACAATGTTCACCTGCTAAAATTTTGTCAGCTAAAGGTGAACCTCCATTGGATAGAGAGATGAGAGATGAGAAGTCTAAAATAGCAAAAAGTCATTCAAAGAATAGCCCTCCTCAAAATAGAATTAGCGGCATCCAGGAAGGTGTCACGACACGTTCTAAAAGAAGAAAAGTAACTGAGCTGAACCCCAAGCCTCAGAAAGAAAGAAATAGAGGATCAAAAATGCAAGAAAATTCAAAAGATCTCAGAGCAAAGGCAAAAGATAAGGAGGCAAAATCAGTACCAGAGAAGGGTAAAGTTTCAAAAATATTTCTTGGTGGAAATAAGTATCATGGTACACCTGTTGCTCACCGTACAAGACACTGTGGTAAAAATAATCTGTATGAACATACTGAGTTATGTTCTGTTAAGCACTTAAAGAGAGGCATGAATTTGACAGGTGACATTTCCACAATTGTAGAAGTACAAAATAATCATATTGCAAATGAACCTGCGCAATCGATTGTTAGTGAGACCAAAGAATCTGGTTCAAATTATGTTGAAAAAGAAAGCACAGAGCATACCTGTGCAGATAATGCTCAGAATATTCAGCAATGTAGGGATGAAAGCACACATCGTACCAGTGCAAATATCGCTCAGAACCTTTATCCATGCATAGGTGAACCAACAACTGATGTCGCGGGCAGAGAACCCCCCAAACAGAGAAGAACACCTACAACAATGGTACAGTCAAAGGCTCCTGCAGTTACCCAAACTGCCACAGATCATGAAATAACACCAGAAGTGGCAAGACCATCCAAGAAAAGGCGGGTTTTAATTAGGAGTGTTTCTGAACTACTAAAGTATGCAAAGAGGGAAACTTCCAATGGCAGATCAACTTCTATGCTGTCTAGTATTATCGCAAAATCATTGGCTGCTTCTCCTATACTTAATTCTTCTATAAGAGTTGACAGCAAAACTTCTGGTTTCAGTAGCTCTGGACAGCGACAGAAGGAACCATCCAACGCTGACGATACAAGCAAATCACCAAAAAGCAATTCTCAAGTTCAGAATAGTGCCCTGAAAACACCTTCTAAAGTGATACATGAATTGTCACCTACTTTCAGCCCTCGAAATCCATCAAAAGCTTCAAGTAGGAGCTTGTCAAAACCCTCTGTTGCCATACAACTGCTGAAGTTAGATCATGAAAATGTACTATCAAATCGACAACTAAAAGATTCTGGTAGAAGGAAAGATATGACCAGTTCCAGTATTTTATTCAGCCATCATTTGGATCAGGATGTGATCAAGCATCAGAAGAAGGTAACTATATTTCTTTGTTGGTACATTCTAGTCATTAATTATTTGAAATGAGGTATATTCGTAATGGTCTATGTTGTAGATCTTGGCACGCTTGGGAGTTCGTGAAGCATTTTCCATGTCAGATGCAACACACTTTGTGGCAGATAGTTTTTTCCGCACAAAGAATATGCTAGAAGCAATAGCTCTTGGCAAACTGGTAGTTACATCAATGTGGCTTGAACGTTGCGGACAAGCAGGCTGTTTTATTGATGATAAGAAGTATATTCTGAGGGATGCCAAAAAGGAAAGGGAGATAGGTTTCAGCATGCCTATATCACTGGCCTCAGCTTGCAAGCATCCTCTGCTGCTGGTAAAGTGAACTGTATAGTTTTGTTTTGTCTCAATCTGCCCTAGATCAAAAAATTAATTCATTATTATAAAAAAAACACTTACAGGGGAAAAGAGTGTTTGTAACACCGAATGTGAAGCCAAGTCGAGAGGTGGTGACTAGCTTGGTTTCAGCATCTTCTGGGCAGGTTATTGCTATATGTTCTTTTCCAAATATACTTTCAGCTGTTGTTTGTGTTTAAATTATGTGTTAACAATCACTGGATGATATATAAGATCAGATATACAGATTTGTGCTGCGGCATCATTTCCTAGTGCCAATTTTGCAATTTGTATGGCAAGGTCATTTGAAGCAAATAAACTAGGGCAACTATACTGTTGGTGGAAAAAGCCTCAAAGCCTATTAGCAGGTTATCAGGTTAAATGGTTGATGAATTATTTCATACAAGGAAACTATAAGTTTTTCACGTATGTAATAGCATAAGTTCGTTCTTACCACCCAAGGGTTCAGGTAATCAGGTGGTTCCATAGCACTCTTTAGATTATTTTTTATTTTAGGCATTCTGATCTTATGAACTTGTTTTTGCATTTTCAACGTGCTTCCATGTTTGCCTTATTTGTGCATAACCCAATGCAATGTGACACTTCACAATTTATTTATGAGTAGGCAATCATTATTACACTTCTGTCATTTGTACATTGCTAGAAGGTTGCGGCAACACTGTTGAACTTGGAAAACTCAGATCTCCAGTATTTAATATGAGCGCAATATAGAAGTCCCTATCCATTTCCATATGGATGTGAATTCTCCTCATGCAATAGCTGTTGGAATAGTGTAACTGGATTGTTGGTTTTGTGACACATCATCAAACTGGTGACTCCAAAGCTCTTTAATTTTTCCTTCATATTTGTAGATGAGTGAAATGCCTAAATACACATTTTTTGGGTTTCTTTTACAGTTAATGTTTCTAGGGTATTAGACACCACCACAACCTTTGTTCAGTTACTTTTTCTTTCCCTTTGTTCTACATTTTTTTCAGCGTTCTAGTGTTTAAATATCATTCTCCATGACACAGTAAATGCACTATATGGGAAGAGTTATCTCATCCAAGTAAATAGCTTAGTTCTCCTTCTAAGTACTTTGTATGGAAACAAATGCATGTAATCACCCATCCATGTGTTTGAACCTTTATCGGGATGTGTGTTTTGAGTTTGGTACTGTGTCCTTTGTTGACCTGTACATTTCATCTCAAGAATTACTGCCCCCGCAGCAAATTAGCAAGTCAATTTATATTCCCAAGCTTTCTTCTTTAATAACAAGCATTTGTATTAATATATTTATTTCGCGCAGCCATTAGAGAGGATTGGAAGGTCCATAACGAAGGAAAAGGAAGTACCAGATGACCTACTGGTTATATCATGTGAACAGGATTATGAAACTGTTGAACCGCTTCTAGAGAGAGGTTAGAGTTAGTTATATCTCACATCTCGCTCTGTACGCTATTTTCATCAAAGAATCCGGACAGCAAGCTAATGTACATGATGAACCAATAGGTGCCAGTGTTTTCGACACAGAGCTCGTACTAAATGGTATAATCATTCAGAAGCTGGAGTATGAGAGGTTTGTGTGAAACAACGAGCCTGAACTTGTTACTTGTTTCAAATAATTCAATGTGAATCCTTCCTATGCAACCCTCCACCCCACCATTGACCAATGCTCTTCCTCTGTTGTACTCAGGCACCGCCTTTTCTCGGACCGCGTCAAACAGACCCGCTCGACGCGGTGGTTGAAGGACGCAGCCCGCGGCCAGTTTGTACCAGTGTCCAAGTGTCCATAGCTAAGGTTGGTGCAGGTATCCCAGCTGAACCATGCTTGCTCCTGCCTGCCCCAGCACAAGACCAGTGTAAATGTATGTGCCGCGGACGACGTCTGCCTTGCGCCAGTCGCTTATTTGCAGACCCCGTGCTCTGTCTTATTTCCATCTTGACTCTATCCAATTTTTTTTAATTTTATCTAATTTTTTTTCACGTTTGGTGGCTGGTTTCTGGAGAATGACAGGTTGTGTAAGGCTAGCTCAGTTTGTAAATTTGTAATTTGTAGGTGCTTTGTGTGTGTGTGTGTAGCTCCCCCCCTTCTGAACCTCTGTTTAGTTACCTGCTGGCGAGTTATGGTCAATGATGGATGTGATCTCGCGATGCTGCTGTCCGTGGTATTGTTTCTGTTATCTGAACCTGTATGTACTCGGCTCTAATCCATACGTACGGCGTCGCGTCTAATGCATTGCAGAGCCTTATTATATTTGTCCTCCCCAGTACTCGTACGTTTGTGGACACGTAGCATCCCTGAAAACTTAATGCACTTTTTGGGGAAAAAAAGGTGTATGTAATGTACCACAGCTGTTGTACATACGTATGTACGCAATGCATTATGCATATACCTCGCGCGTATACGCACGTGTATTTGGTAAGAGTGCAAGGTTTCTCCTCCATGGACCTCGTGGTTTTTTAAGCTTTCAGCTTATCTAAGTTAAAAATATATTGGTTTTAATTTTTCTTTGTATAACAGTTTTTCTTAATTTTGTTTTACTTTTTCAGAAAAAGGTAGCAACCGTCTAATTTCAGCTAAAACCGTGTAATTTCTGTCAAAGTGAAGACGTTAGTAGCGCCCGCCCCCCGTCGCACCATCCTCGCCGCCTCGCGCAAGACGCCGCCCGTTGGCCATCGCCAAGCAGCTCGCCGACGGCGCCGGGCCTTCGTGATCGGACCTTGAGCCGCCTCCGGAGAATATCGCTTCATCCGAGCTCACGCCCGCGCAAGGGCTCGCCGCGCTTCTACGAGTCGTGCGCGCCGAGCTCCGATCGCGCCAACAAGAAGCTCATTGGTGTGCTCTCGAATCGCATTCCAAATCCTAACCCTAACCTGGATTTGTGGCTCGTACGGAAACCCTACATTCGTGAAACCGCTCTAGTTGCATGTTGCTTCTTGGCTTGCATCCATCTAGGCCCTTTTGTCCCTTTAGATCAGTCATTTGTTCTATTTGAATTAATCAACTGCGATTTCTTCTAGTCAGGATGCCACACGCTGTCCCGTATCCACTACTCACAATCCATTCGTCTCTACTCTACTGTAGGTTGTTTATTCCTCTCTGTCACCAGTCCACTCGCCGTTGTGTGCTGTGTGTAAGCTTGCCTACTCCTCGATAAGGTTCATCTTACGACTAACTCCTTTGTTTGTCTTCTTCTCACTATAGAATCTCTATCCTGAGTAGTTCTAGCAATTTACAGAAAATATTCTCGTAAGCGATAATGCAAATGTTTGCTTTATGCGGCCTCTGGATTGTTTATTATCATGAGTCTTTTCCATTGTTTATGTTCAGAAAAGTAATGATGTGAACTGTCACATGTTGCATAATTTAAATGTTTGAGTTGCGTCTTTCGCAAAATAGTGCTATTTGGATCCTTGTCGTGGGTTCCATTGATGTACATGTCTACATGACACCTCGAGAATGTTAGTTGCATAACGTATATTAACTGAATACCAAATTATATAATAAATTCCAACTTGTATGCGTAACATTCATGTTACACTCTGATACCCCTTTTTATACGTAGCAGCTCTTAGATCGGACCAGAGTTTGTAAGATACGGTGTGAGTGTGCACGGTATCAGGAACAAAGAAGATGAATCTCGTAGAGAGAATCAAAATAATGATGTTGAAGCAACACGACGAGAGAGAAAATATTTGGTGAAACCGACAACAAAAGATTATCGCTCATTTACAACCTTTTCGAATCTTTTAGGACCCTCGTATCCTTACGCTATACAAGAATCCAATGCTAAAGAATATTCTAGCCTCTAATCCTCACGTGCGTCCTCTGCTTTGGATTAGTAGGCTTGATTGTTTTGTTGCTTCTTCTTGGCTTGGTTTCTCCATGGTCACTCTCCAATGGTTTATATAGTTCCTGCAAGCCCTTCTCTAATTTAGAGTAGGGGTCATAATCCTAGAAGGATTAATCTATGACTATTTATAGCACATCTTTTTAAATCCTAAAACACTAGATATTAGTCATCATAATTCAACAATCTTCATCTTGACTCGTATTCGTGTAAGACTTAGAAGTTTTAGGCTTTGAATTACGCAAAACTTTTTTTTTGTAGTTCTTGCTTGCTTTAAAATTGTGTTTTTGCTAAAAGAATTTAAAAATCTCTTATTCACCTCCTTTAATCAGTTATCCTTATCCTACATGTAACATACAAATTTCAGAGAACCAACACCCTTAAGACATGTTTTACGAGGTGAAACATTGGAGTTAGGTTGTGAAATTTGAACTAATAGTTATATTTAGTTTTAACTTATGGTTGCAATGTTGACACTAAAGACAACAATTAAACCTTTCGTAAGCTTGGTGTGTTCTAGTAAAAAATTTTGCCTTGAAATTTTGGACAGATATTGTAGACCTAGAGTGATCTAGACACTAAAATTTCATAGGTGTGTGTAGACCAGTGTTTAGGAAATCAGTGGGAACCGTTCTGTTCCTGACACATACTGAAAATAGCAGTCCCACCGAGATTTTGTGACCCTGAGGGAAGAGTTAAGTTTCTGGCTTATGGCCGTTGGCTTTTGGTTAAAATTACGTTATAGCGTATGTTAGTTTTTTCTGAATCATTCAATTTTAAAAAATTAAAAAATTAAGAAAAAATGAAAAAAAAAGATCATCATGCACAATACAAAGAAATAAGGTGAAAAAGAAAAAGCAAAAAGCCAAAATAAGCCAAAAACCAAAATAAGCCGAGTTAGAAGCCGATGTATTCTAAATAGCTTCTGGCTTAAATAAGCAATAAGTCATTTGGAGCAGAGCCTTAGGTCCTAGATGACCCTCATTGGCTCCCATTTTGCATAGTTATCGTACCTGGATAGGTCTGACCGAAAAAAAAACCAGACCCAAAGGCCTCCACTGATCTGGTTTAGGCCATTTGATCGTTCACGCAATTGACTCGCCTTGGACCGGTCAAACCCGATTCGAACCGGCGGTTTTCCGTGAACGGTGAGATTCAACCCGGGTTGACCCGCACACGTCGTAGAAATTACCCCAAAAAATTGCGTCTGCTAGACTTCGAACTGGGATCTGTAGGCTTCAATGCTAGAACTAGTCGGACTAACCAGCTGGGCGGAGTTGTGTTTCTATGTAAAAGTAATACTTTTAATGAATAACTAATAAATCTGCAAGCACTGGCCCCTTAATGCCATAATAAATTAATGAAAGTGGAACATTTTAATCGCTTTGTGCTATGTTAAATGTAACTAGAACCACATTTGTAGGGGATTAACACTTATGTTCACATATGCATTTTTTACATGGTATATATACTACAACATATTTTAATAAACGTGTGTTCTGACTAGCAAACCAGTGACCCAAGATCTTGGCCGAGTCGATGACCATGCTGGGCTTGATAACTATACCATTTTGAGCGGAATGTGAATTAATACTTGTTAGGTATGTTCGAAATATCACAATTTGAATATATTTGAAGAAACAACTAGCCAGGAAAAATCCAGAAATCTGCCAGAGATCGCTAACTGGGCTCGTTCTCGTTTTTTGCTAGCTAAATTGGTTTACTTAACATTTATGTAGGATCCGTTCATATTAACTTTTAGTTTTGATTTATGAATTGTAATAACTTGTAGAGAAACTCAGTAGAAAGAGATATTCGTAATGCGATTTTGGTTGATATAAATGAAGTCACTACAGTGTGTACTACAATCGACTAGTAAACCCCGTCTTAAAAAGACTCTTCGTTTGAAAGCTAGATACTGTAGAAAAGCCATTTAATGTATAAAAGTAGCTTTTAGAAGTCAATACTTACAGGACCGTAGACTCTTTTGATGTTGTCGATGAAGTAAGCAACTCTCATGTTCATGTTATGAGTTTTCCAGTACATAGCATGAGTTTTTATATAGTTAGATTTTGCAATATTGTCTAGATTACCCGGAAACTATTGCTTTACGACTTCAATACCAAAATTAAGAGGATTCACTAGAATTTTCAGAGAGGGCATGCTTATTGGACAGATCTTGACGCACTAGACTAGAGGGATGAGATTATGCAAGAAATTTGTAAATTGGTTCTTTTATGCGTGTTTCTGCTTCAAGTATATAATCATATGGATATTGAGTAATTTTTGTTTAAAAAGATGCTTTTGTTATCTAGGCGCCGCATATCCATCCTACAGATGGTGCTTCTCATATCCCTCCTCTGCATGAATGTTGCACGAGGTGCCACTTGGTAGGCGTTCTGTAAGTGTTCTTTGCTGCATTTGCATGAGTTGTGAAGTTAATTCTTATGTGTAATGGTTGATAGCTTACAAGTATCCTTTTTACATTTTGGTGCTTTGCATTATGATCACTATGTGAATATCCATCATATCATACCTATGGTTGTTAAGTCGAATTCCTATAATTTATGCGTGTCATTTGCAACGAATTCATAGATTTGATTGATGACGTTTGGAAGTCAATAATTTTCCTAGAGGGCAGAATTAGTAGTGGAGCTTTTAGGAAGTTTAGGGCTGGACGGCTGGTTAAACTTGATTTTGATGAATAACCTGTTTGTATCGTAAATTGGTGAGAACAAGAGCTTTGGACATTTTTAATTGTAAAGCCTGAATTATGTTCTTGCTGAACAAAGAGTTGCAGATCTTTTGGGGCGGTGACCTGTTTTGATATTGGTGATGAGAGTTGTACCTTTGGATTTGGGAAGCTCACAGTATTGTTTGAGTGGAAAATTTCGGCCTGAAATTTTGAGCAAATTTTGGAGGTCTAAATAGGTGTGTTTACACTCTGATGACTTCGGCAAAGTGGTCTTGTGTTCATGTTTTGAGTTTTTGGGAAAAGGAGCATGGCATTTTTAGGAGTAACTATGTAAGTACATTTTACATTATATGCAAGAAAAGATGCAAATTGATGCTTTCATTTGTGTGTCTGCTTCCATTACATAGATATGAAGTATTTGCCTTAATTGAAATGTTTTTATTGTCTAGGTTCTTTTCATATCCCTGCTTATCCTGGAGAAAGGGCACCCGCTTGGGTCCCACTTTACCAAGCTGGCCAGGTGACCTTTGCTGTTTTTTGCGTGAACTGTCATGTGGGCTCTTATGTGTGTTTATGGTGTGCAAGTACCCATTTGTATGCGTTGTGGTGATATTTCATTATTACTATGCACGTTTCTGTTATGTTTCGATCATCTTGCATCTCATGAGACGGGCAATGGAAGGCTGTTTGGTTGAGTTCATATATGTTATATATGTCTTATTTGATGAACTGATAAATCGAATCCATGAAACATGGAAAATAAGGCAAAGTTTTGTACATCTTGAAATGTCTGATGCCTTGGTCTTGTCTCCTTAGCCTCCTCATTCTTTATTTTTGCTTCATGTTTCCTATATTACAATTATGTCATTCTTAATAAAAGGAAAATTTATTTTTAATTATATTTCGTACTTGTTTCTTTGCAGTTAAAGGAAATTAGCATGTCACTTTTTGAGCAGGGGGGTAGAAAAATGGTGTCGGATGTGCATTCAACTTGTACATAGATACTATCTCATCATACACTCTTGGTGGCTCTGTTTTTTTTTGTCTTTTTTGGAACCTTTTCTAATGTATATTAACCATGCATTTGTAACCATATGTAGTATACTAGTCGCTATTCCTTGATGATCATGCGAACTCATGTTCACCTTGTGACATGATATTTCTAAGCTAACTAATATTACCCGTGGCGTATTTACAATGCATAAAACCTTCTGGACATCCTTCGTCTAATTTTGCTTTTCCCCTTCCCTTCCCACGTTGGTCATATCATCGAAAACTTACATATTTGCAAGATTTAAGTTTTCACGATATGTGAGTCACCATCCGATGTAGATGTTCATCGGCTATTCCTTCACCATCGAATTAGCCTTCGAAATAGCGAAAATAATAGAATGAAATTTAGCACCTAAGAGTTTCAAGGCGGAAGGCATGAATTTCCCACATATACCCGTCACTACATATCTGTTACCACCATCAAATGTACCCTTGAGATTGGTACAATTTTTCAAAATTCAAACCACTAGTCCATCCTTCAATCATTGTAATGTATTTGTACAAATCTCGAGCTATTTGTATAGGGATAAGAATTTGCATATGTTCAAGATTTTTCTGAATATTTCCGAGAATTCTGTATCTTTTATTTGAGAGGATCGAGGAATTATGTAGGAAACCACGGAATCTAATGCCATACGGTTTCTCACATTGCAAACTGGGCCTCATCAGGTTGTCAAAATGCAATATAATAAGTGGGTTCTTTTCAACTACGACTTATGACTGTAATTTATGATTTTTAGTCCTAGAGTAAATACTTGTGTAAATGAATCGAATGTCATAAGCTGATAAATCGCTTTAAAAAAACCGTCTCGATAAATCGCTTTAAAACGATAGCGAAAAAGTCATTTTATTTATTTATTTGAGAGAAGTCATAAGTTATAAACTATAAGTTGAAAAGAACTCTGCCAATATCTGGGTCTGTTCTTTGTGGCTGTAGCTTTTGGTTGAAATTTTTGAATTTTGGATGTTTAAGATAGAGATTATAGAGAGAGATATTTGCATATGATTTTGGTCGGTATAGATAATAGATTTTTATTATGTACTATAATTAACTTTTAAACTTTGTTCTAAAAAAATACTCCGTTTAAAAGTTAGATACTACAGTAAAAATCAAAACCCATATCTAAAAGTGGAAAAGAACTTGTTCATATGTGCTTTAGATCTACGCGCCACGGTCCACCTAAATCTCAGCCATCCAAGCACCAATTGGACGGCGGACGCTCAGTCTATTGATTCTTAAACCCTCGTCCCTTCTGTTTCGTCTTCCGCCGCGCATCGCCACCACCTCTCCCTCCTCACCATCACCATGGGCCTCCTCCACAACTCCCTCCTGCTCCAAGGTCTCCTCCTCCTCCTCTCCCAAGACGCTGTTTTAGACAGATGCGAACTTCTCGGGATTAACCTTTGGATCTGGTGGTGCAGGGCAGTTGCGCCGCGTGGCGACATCGACGGGGGAGTACATGCGTCGCAACTACGCCAACAACGTCTCCGAGTACAACACCGTCATCGGGTCTCTTGTCGCGCAGCAGCAGCACGCTCGAGAGCGCGAAGTCGTTGTTTCAGCTCTTGCACACCGGTGTTCGACGAAATGCCGAGGAGTGGCATTTTATTAAGTTGTTTTGTTGCCTTGATGATTTAGTTTGGCCACGAGCATGCGTTTCGAGCCTAATCGTGTCTGCTGCGACCTCGTGTCGCCGATTGTATGCCATGCACAATTGTACATGGCGTTATACGATTATAGACCGATTGTGCGTTTTGCACACGAGGCATTTCAATGTTGGTGCAGCATGCACGCTTGTTTGGTGGTGTGGCCATCTTTGCGCTGAAATATTTATCTATTCAATCACTGTAGTTGCTCAAATCTTGCTTGGTGCCATGCGTTGGTGAGCCCGAAATGCTAGTGTGCCACAATTACTCTCAATGACTTGCGTACCATGTGAGTTCGGTGTTAGTACACATGTTTGTTCTGTTAAGTTTATAGCTTTCTTGATCAAAACAAAACATGCACTTGATCGTAATGTCAACCTCCCGCTTGACGTTATGAGAAATTGAGGTCCCTTTGTCCGTATTTCTTGATATAGTTGTGCGATTTCTCCATTGTAGATATCCCATTGACTGGATATACACACAGATGGGCTTGTCTGTATGGCAAGATCCGATGTCGCTCAACATACCGATGCAATCGCTTTGTTTTCCTAACTTTGTTTTGCCTTTCATTTGTGGCACTAAGCTATCACTTTTGGTTGGTGGCCATTCTTTAAAATGTATTTATATAACTTTCACCATCAACCGCTTGATGTCCTATGTTAATGTCATTTTTCGCATGGTTGTGCCTATCTTGAGTTTATGTTGCGTATGATGCGGTTCCCATGTTAGAAACCTCTGTTTCCTTAGTCATCTGTGCTTTTAAGTCTGAATAGTTGTATTTGAATTGTTTTTAGGCCCTACTTGCTGCGTGATGCTTACGATGACATGATACTTGATGGGGTGCAGACTCTGCGGGACACATTCCACAATCTCATAGTTGGTACCATGAAAGGCGTGGCTACAAGATGCATTCTACTCGTGATCGGATGAGAGAAATGGGCTTGCACTGATGTTGGACCACTGTCTTCTTTGAATTCATTTCATCTCTCATTGCAATTCTTTTTTTCTTTTGTGAGATGGATTAGGCTAATGGCCAAATATCTGTAGGTTAACCTTTACAACTTCTTGATCTCCACTTGCGGAAATGCAAGAACTCAGATGCAGCGATCATGGTTGGTTATTTTTCAACACACTGAATGCTAATTGAGTTTTTGTTACTATGGTGCCGTTCCCATCTTTGGAGTGTTTTCCTTTGTTGTTTGTGCTCTCTAATGCTCCCATTCGTGCTACTGTAACAAAGCTTTTAGAAGAAATGAAGGCACATGGCGTTAAGTGAAAGGGAAACCTACATTTGTCTTTTGAATGCACTTGCAGCTACTGATGCGTCTTGATCAAGTGTAAGGCGTCCTTCTTAGTTCTTACCAACGTTTATTTGCTCAAATGGTAGAAGAATGCAACAATTAAGACTGAAATATGAAATTATTTGTTCCATGCCGCATATTTTTAGTCGATTACTCCTAGCATGATGTCGTGAAGCAAATACCAAGTAGGCCCTAGCACCAATAAGCCAAGACCTAACAGATGTTACATAAGTTACTACCTCCTGTTTGTAGTTTCTTTGCTAAAGCTTTATCCAAACCGCTAATTATTGTACATGAAACTGCATGGAGCTACCCAATTTAACAGATGAGGAGAAAAGTGAATATATATATATATAATATTAAATATTCAGTTTGAGAATATAGGATTGGTACCTACTAGTCTCACAGATTTGAAGGCTAGAATGCATGTAACTTTCATTACTTCCATCTTTGATACATCCAGTTTATCGTCTTTGGAGTGCAAGGTCCAAGAGTAGGATTGTCATTGTCTTATTGTGGAGACATTATCAAAATACATCTATTGCATTAGTGCGTAGGTTGTCTCTTTAGCATGTGGGAAGTTTTCTTTGTAGAATTATATTAAATTGGATAAGCGTGGTTTTTAATTTAATTTTATCTTCAACATCAACTCTTTCCAGTTTACCCATTTACTTGTTTGCGTGAAAAAACTTCTAATTATAACTTATTTTAATGAGTTATGCTATAGTCCGTGATATGACATTCTTTGGACTTGGATTAAATAAGTTTTGTTATCTTTGGACTGATAACGCATTCAAGAACAAGGCACCAACCATCGAGGAGACTTTGACAAAAGTATGTCATGCATATGTAGGCATTTATTGTAGGGATACATTTAACATAACTACACCTTTTTTTGAACTTCGCTTTTTGAGCAGATTCTCGAGTTTGTCCAGATCAAAAGGTTGGCAATATGTTGAAAGAGTATCAAAAGATAGCGCTGAGAATATAATGATGAATGTGTCGAGGAAGAACTTTACAACCTACCAACAGCAGAGTATGCACATAGGCGAGGATTTAT
The DNA here is from genome assembly GCA_036346575.1 of Dendrocalamus sinicus. Taxonomy (NCBI): domain Eukaryota; kingdom Viridiplantae; phylum Streptophyta; class Magnoliopsida; order Poales; family Poaceae; genus Dendrocalamus; species Dendrocalamus sinicus. The sequence continues at coordinate 2,399,975 of CM070653.1, read as the reverse complement.
CTTTAAACAGATTGTGATTTATCATGTTGCTATCCATGCTTGTGCAGACTGCAGAGCAAAGAGGTGCACTATTTTACCTTTGCATTACCTTTTAATAACTAGTATTTGGTTACTACTTAGCGGCTGAACAATTGACATGACCATAGGCGTGTTGTTTTTCATACCTTAGTGTAGTTCAAAATCAAATCACCGAGTTGAGCATTACCTCTTAATGATGTTTATTTTACTTCGCTATCTTGCAGACACTTGAAGCACTTCTTGACATGGTCAATAAAGATGGATTTACATATGATGCCTTCATTGTGATGCAAGCTCTCGGGTAATCTATAATGCCAATGTTGACTATTTTCTGAAGCACTTGTAAGCATGTGAACAGTATGATCTAATGATCGCATTACATGGTTATTAGGAACTTAGGTGATTACTTGCTCCAGAGATGCGTAGTTTAGAAGGATGTCCGGTGAGACCTCATTATTGTAGACTATGAAAGCATCTAGGAAGAGATTAGTGATGTAGCTTTGCTATCCAAATTTTTATGCTTGCACATTATATATTTCTTGAAAAGCTTCTTGAGTACACATTTATTGAATGAACAATCTTAATGAAGTGGACATCTCATTACTTTCCTATTTAATGGTATTATGGAATCTTTTTTTTGGAAATGCTATAGTGTCTACTTTAGTACTTTTCTCATGTCTGCCCTTGATATGCAACCCCCATGTTTGTCCTTTTGTCTTATCATGCTTTCCATTAACTTCGATTCTATTTGTTAATTTGTTGTCCTTAAATTGAGGTGTTATCTTCGATGTGGAGATATTGATTCCGCTGTTAAGATGTTTGAAGAGTTCTCAAGCTCAAAATCCCCACCAGCGGAGTTGTATGTGGTGAGTAAAACCTTAATCACGCCAGATTTGTAAATTGATGAATTGATCATTAGTTTATGTGTCTGCTGAATTCGAAACGTGTGAAACCTTGTTAAAGTTGCTGATACCTCCATGGTTGTTACTGAGTGTCGTGGCGGAGCTGTGTGGACACCATGCCCATTCGCCGCGACTTAGGGGGGAGGGAGGGGGAGGAGGCACCGGAAGGGAGAGGAGGCGAGGCGGCGGGGAGGGGAGACGGCGAGGAGAGGAGAGGAGGCGAGGCGGCGGGGAGGACCGGAGGAGGCGAGGCGCGACGAGTGGCGCGGCCTGCGGGAGAGATGAGAGAGGGGGGGAGTACGGGGAGACGAGTCGGTAGATATAGAGTTGTGATGCAGAGTATGAGTATGTATGCATGTTGGATACATACATGCACTGCATGGCGACTACTTTGGCGTCGCCATGGCGTCCAGGTGCCCCTCACTCGCCTTGGTCGCTGACTCCACTGTAACAACCATGGATACCTCCACGGAGTTAAAAAACTAAATCAACAAGCTATGCCTGGTAAATGGACATGTACTGTACACAAAGGGAACCTACTCAGACCTTCTTTCATTCTACCTTTTGTAGACTATTTTGAACTGAAACTCTAATTATGTATTTATGACAATATGACATATCTGCCAATTGTTCATTTCTTAAGGCCCCACTCGTTTCAGCTTCAACTTCAGCTTCTGGCTTTTGGTTTTTTTTTGGTTGCCTTTTTTCCCCGTATTCTTTCGTATTGTCCGTGATGGGCTAACCTTCTTTTTTTATTTTAAAAATTTTAAAATTTAATTATGCCAAATAAATCACCATCAGTTACAGTGAAAAATAAACCAACTATAGTAAAAAAACTATAAGCCATCGCCAAATTAAGCACCACCTCGCTTCAGGAGGTACTATCTGCTTATTAGTCACAGACTGTGCAACACTTGTAACTGTACAAGTGAAATCCATGTCACCCAAAATAAGTTCAACTTTTATATTGCTGCATATTAACTTGTGGGCTATCAAACCAATATTAACCATGACCAACTTGCAATGTTAACCGTTGGATTTCACAGATCAACAGTTACAACTCACTGGATTCAACACAGGAAAGGAAAGATGGAAATCGAACTTTGAAGCTTGAATTTTGTACCATATGATCTTCCCTATATGCTGGACAAAAAGAATGTGCATACACAAAACTGCGCATGTAGGAAAGATAATGATCCATACTAAATAGTATAGATACCTTTACCATGGTGGAGCTAATTAAGAACCTACATGGAATTTTGATAACAATAATCCCTTTTTTTCAATTGGGAACCTATCTATTTCTTAGATCACACTTTGTGTTCTCATATGTTTGTCTGTATTCTATGCATCATTAACATGCAGACACTTGCTGAGGGAGCTATGATTGGGCATACCCCAAGAGGAATGCAACTTGCTCAAGAAACCATAGTAATTTCTTACTTTCAGTTTTGTTTCATAGTTTGACTAACTTGGAAATACAAAATTTTACATCTGTAATATTTTTCAGGAGAAAATGACTTCAAGAAATTTCTTCTTGAATCCCAGGATGGGAACTGATCTTCTACTTGCAGCCTCGGGTGAAAGGGTAAGTGTCACAGCTACTGCCCCTCCAGTACTGAACTCACTGAAGCCTTATAAATGCTAATGCATCTATATGAAGAATACACAAATTGTTTGACTACTAATGCCAGCTTCTTGAAATGAATCCAAATTGCTTCCCCCAAATGACTAGTATTGAAATTTTGTGGTTTTGTTCAGACTGGTGGATATACAATGGCAAATTATATATGGGATCTCCTGCAAAACCGCAATATAATTCCGTCACTTCCTGCTGTTGAAGCATACCACAAGGGTTTGAAGGTAAGCTTCAGTTTGTAATCCCGCAACTGAGTATATTTTCTTCACCTTGGAGACATCCATGGTTTTTTTTTTCAAAAGCAAAATATTTTTTAACATCACATTGAGTTAATATATTAATATTAGTTTCATACAATTCTAAAACTGTTTGGCATCATTGGAATAGATAGTTTGCTTCGCTGCGTTAGCGACACAATAGAATATTGCTATTGTAAAAAAGACTTGGCTTCCATACTATCACAGTGTGCTGGTCTGAACTCACGAGAATAAACTTACCGATATGGTGAATCTGATGCCTGATTGTTTCTGATTCTAATTCTGTTTCATGGTTCCTTCTTTTTCCAATTCAGGAACGAGAAATTCCTTCTGATGATCCACGACATCTGAACGTTAGCCGCATTTTGGACAACCTCAGCATCCGGTTTGGACCAAGGAGAAATACTCCCAGTAACACACAGACATAATGCTCTCTTCCCTTAGCCAGTGCAAGTTGGAATTTGTTTTAGTGAGGCTGCTGGATGCATCAGCTTGTTTAGGATGGCGCAAAGCAATATATGAAAGCATTTTCACCTGCCAGACCTAAAATCTAATTCTTGAGTTCTTTTTTTTGAAATCTGGCCTCGTTAAATACTGTTGTCGGAAGGCTATTTATCCTTTGTGGTTTAGAGAGTTTGTACTGTCACAATTTGTTATCACCTTCAACAGCAAGCGGTTAGGCTGGCTGTATGCTGATTGTTTAGTTGGTGGCCGAAATGATAGGTTGTCCAATTCTAGCTCAGCCGTAGATTTGTAAATTTTAGGTATTCATGGGTCTGTTTGGTTGCCTGTATCCGGTTGAACCAGGCTGGCCGGATACAGGGTCTCCTTGTTTGGTTGCCTGGTCGCTGGGTTCAGCTTGGCTCTGCTCATGCAAGATTCCCCCCGCAGCCAGGCTCTGGAGAAACGTGGGAATCGGGCGTTTCTGGGGAGCCAGGCTCGTGGGATGCAGGTGATTAGTCAGTTGATGATGTTATTAGTGTATATTAGTAAATATCAAGTATTATTAACGTGTTTTGAAGAAGTTTAAGATATAATAAGATACGAACATCTTATATAACATATCTTCATAATCATAATCATAATCTTATATTATTTTTATCTCATGCAACATATCTTCGTACAGGCAACCAAACAATATCTCTTCTCAGCCAGACTCTACTCGTACGTGAACCAAACACGACAGTGTTGTATGCGCTCAACCTGTCCCACGAGAGCCTGGCTCTCAGATACGAGTCAGGCTCTACTCGTACGTGAACCAAATAGGCCCCATATGTCTCTAGATTCCCCCCATCTGAACCTCTTGTTTACCCCTAGCTCAGATCAAACTGTTAGGGGAAAAAAAGGTTGTTTATTGGTTTACAAACTAGTGACTGGCTTATCGGCGATCTTGTTTCCACCACTTCAAAAATATACCGTGAGAACTTTTTGGTTGAAAAAATGAATTTCAGCTACTTTCATAAAATGCTAGGAAAATTCGCTATAGAATGTAACGAGATCTAATGGAGGAAGATTTAGGAAATTGCAATTAAACCAGGTAAGTTGCCCTATACGGCCACACCATAGGGTTAGGAAAAATTTTCACGTAACCACAGATGTCACCCGATATTCGAGCATGCCCTACCGATTGAGCTTCTCTTGAATCAGAATTGTTTGCTGACAATTAGGGACGATGTGCATGTCAATCAGGACGCAGCTCTGGCTCCTTGCGTCGATAAAGGTGATTACAATATGTGGTTTATTATTACATTTGTGTGAGCACGATGAAAGTGATATGTCCAAAACGTGGGGCTAAATTAACTAATAGTCGAGATGCAGTTTGGAATGTATCATGTGGCGGATCAATGCTCATTGTAGAGAATTCTCAGATGGGTTTCCCATTCTGACAAGCAGCATGGACTACTGTGGTAAAAGGGCCCGCGGGCAGATCTAGGGCCCTGATCAATATGACTTCAGCTTTTGGCTTCAGCTTATTTTTGCACTATTCATAAATTTCGTCTTTTTCTGAACTTTTGGCTTTTTTAGTTTTTTTAACGGTTCTTTTTTCCTCGTATTTGTTTACATTATACGTGATGGGCTAATATGTTTTTCTATTTTTAAATTTTTAAATTTAATTATGGTAAATAAGCCTCTGTCACCTCTGATGCTTTTTGATCGACTACTGATATTTTCAGCCATAAGCCACGAGGCTTTCAGCCAAACCGATCACCACCCTAGAGGTTGCAGCTGATGGCAATGGCAGATCAATCTCATAGCACAATAACTTCGACAGGTGGACTCTTTCTTGTTAGGAACCTCCGTATACAACTTGCAGTAGGTTTTGGAGTACAATCGGGAGAATTGAGATGGATATAGGGTTGGGAAGAAGAAGATAGAAGTTCTAGAAGGTTCCAGGAGGAAGATTAAGGACCAAGGGGGCGCCTGCCCTTTGTCGTGCAGCACAAAATTGGAAATGATGGCAAAGCATAGACTTCTATGAAGATTAAGGACTTTGGAACTATAAATGATCTAAGGAGTTAAGGTATCGCTCGGTTGGGATGAAATAAATTAGTTTATGGCTGAAATTACATTATAACTGGCTGAAATTACATTATATCTGATGGTAACTTATTTGGCGTAACTAAATTTTAAAAAAATAAAAAAGTAAAAATAGGTTAGCCCATCACGGATAATACAAACGAATACAGGAAAAAAGAACTGACAAAAAAACTCAAAAAAATCCAAAAGTCAGAAAAAGACGAAATTTAGAAATAGTAAAAAATAAGTCAGAAGCTAGAAGTTCAAACCGAAATGAGCGATAACTTTTGTTTTTGCCATGGTTTTCAAATTTGATTAAGTTCACAACAAATCAGTAACCAACAGATAAAGAAAAAATTGATTATTTGCTACAGCAAAGAATGATCTTCTACGATTTGCCACTCCAAACATTTATCACTTCACAATATACCATTTTAGCCATTATCTCTATATTTTCTATGCGAAATGAACTTATTACCCCGTATATTAGTCATATTCATATACATATTATTATATAGTTATAGCAACATTTCTTCCATTTGATATATATATATATATATATATATATATATATATATATATATATATATATATATATATATATATATATATATATATATATATATGATATATGATTAAACTATACAAAGAAACAACTTGTACACAGTAGCATAATTAGAATGCATGGTCTATTCCTAAAACCCAATAGATGGTTATATTTCTATATAATTATTAGCTGTCGTGCATGATGAAAATTGAATAAGAATATACATGTGAATATGACTAATATATAGAAGTAATAAGGTTATTTTGCATGGAAAAAATAGAGAAAATGGAGGAAAATGGCCAAAATGGTATATCACGAAGTGGTAAATGTTTAGAGTGTCAAATTGTAGATTACAATATTAGGAGTGACAAATCTTAAAAGGCCATTTTTTCCCTAGATAAATGACTTATTATATGATTTACAATTAACAGGTCTGAACATAGAGATTCACAGATTTTTGAACTAAACTTCTAATATAACTCACGAATCAGCGACTAAAAATTTCGATTAAGTCACATATGAACAGACAAGGACGGATCCAAACACATGAACTCATTAATAGGCAATAATAAATCAAGTAATCAAATTCAGATGCAACACACATGAACACACTAGATGGACCTCATGAATCAACAACAACAAATCAAGTCATTAATTCCAGACCCACCACACATGGATGGATGTAGACAACAAGATGGCGGCCCGGCGTCGGCGATGGAGTGTCGGGAACATGAGGTGGTGGTGGTGTGGATCCGAAGGATCGGGAGGGATGCGGCGGCGGCGATCTCAAGGATTGAAGCACATCATCAAATATATCTACGGAATATCTTGATATACAAGTCAAAACGACAATATAAAGTCTGCGAGCATGAGGTAAACTCAATTGACCCTCCCATGTTAATTATCTTTGAAATGGTCGAAAGTTACTATCTCTTTGAGAAAATCGATTGTCAGACCACTTCAACTCGACCGGTGGTTTTTGATCGTGGTTGAGCCTACCATCAACAATTATCGAGTAAATCGAGTGTTGATTGATGGTGGAAGTTCTTTAGGTATCTTGTTTGTAGGTGCTCTAGATAAGATGCAAGTTCCTCGTGCTAGAATAAAGTTTGTACGATACTCATTTTATGGGATCGTGCGGACTCTTCGGCCAAGTCAATTCGATAACCTTAGAAAACACCGCTTGAAACACAATCATGAGAAGTGTGTGTTTGGATTTGCTTCAAAAAAGTTGCCTGGGTTCCTTGTTTTGACAAGAGGTATCAAAGCAAATCCTAAAAAGATCAAGGCCATCGAGTAGATACGCCTCCGACAATGAAGAAACGAGTTCAAAAACTCACCGGCTGTATGGAAACTCTAAGTCATTTCATTGCACATCTAGGAGAGAAAAGACTTCATTTCTTCAAACTCCTTAGGGACCACGAAGGTTTTGAGTGGTCGAAAGAGGCTAATGGTGCCTTCGAGGATGTCAAGAGATATCTTGCGAGTGCTCTGTTCTGGTTTCTATCTTTTCTCCATGCCACAGGCAGTAAGTGATGTACTCATTGCAGAACATGAAAGCGTCCAGTGACCAATATACTATGTAAGCGAAGTCTTATATGGGACTAAAGAGCGCTACCCTCAGATCCAAAAACTCTTATATGCCCTCCACATATCTTCGAGGAACCTCAGGCATTACTTTCAGGAGTATAAAATTATTGTGTTGTGCGAGTTTACAGTAACAGCCAAAATTCGAATTTAGAAAATGAGAAGCTTTTGAATTACTTTTGCAATATATTCCATTTGAATTTGGATTTTTCGATGTTTTCCTGAATTTGGTTGAGGTTATAAAAATCGAAGAATTAATAAAAGAGAAAGACAGGTATTAATAATGCCCTAAAAAGGAATGTGCAAATAATGGAAGCAAGACAAAAATTTGTAAACACGAATATGAAAAGATGATCCGTAAAAGTAAAGAAAGAAATTTGAATTAGGGCATAAAATATTTTTTTGAAAATAATGGCATGAAAAACAATGGAAACAAGTAAAGTAAATACCAACATTAGTTGGAAATATTTTTATTAAGTCCAAAATGTCATAAGGAGCTTCTGTGAATTTTTCTGAAATTTTTGGAAGTAAGTACATATTTTCCAAGGCTAAATGAATTTCAGGCTTTTCGAAAATCCGAACTCAAGAAAGAAAATAAAAATTCCATCCCTCCCTCTCCGTTCGACACGTGGGCGGCCAGATCCCGCCGGAAACCCGCCTACCCTCTCCCATCGGCAGACACGCGTGCGGCCTGATCCGCCCTCCCGCGCGCGCTGGCTCCATCCGCACCGCCCGCGCCCTTACTCCCCTCTCTCGCTGGACGGCGGGCCTGCGCTGTCAGCTTCTTCTTCCCCTCCCCTTTCTTTTTCCCCCGCGCGGTCGCGCGTGGTGCTCGCTCAGACCTTTTCCTCCCCGTGGCGCTCATGCGCGGCATCGCTCTGCCCGAGCCGTCTGTCGCCCTGGTGGAAAGCCTGCCGCCCCGTCGCTGCCCCGACTTGGCGCCACCGCCCGCAGCTTTTTCCCGCCCGGTCGCTTCGCCCCGGCCGGTCGTCTGCCGCTCTACGCCTGGCTAGGGGGGAGGGGGCAGCAAAGCTGAGACGACCGCACGGGAGTAGCTGCGCTGCGTAGCTCCACAGTCAGCCGGGCATTAATCGCGCTGCGTCACGGTGCTCCACCACCGCCCGGCGACCACACGGCGCGCGCGTTGTGGCGGCCGCTCGGCCGCCTATAAAAGGCAAGGAGCCCTCGGTTGAGTTCCCCACATCGCCCTCATCGTTCCCCAGCAGGTAATTGAGCCCGAACACCCACAATCGCCGGCGAGCCACCTTCGTTCCCAACTCCGGCCGTTCGAGCTCCCCCTCGATCCGAGCCATTAAAACCCGATTCCTCTCACCCACACCACCTCCGAGCACCGCGAAGTCATCCCCGCCCTTTGAGCTTCCGACGCCCGTACATCGCCGCCACGAGAGCCACTCCAGTCGCGTGCGCCGCGCGCGCCGACCCATCTCCGGACCTCCTTGGCCCCGGGCGACCACACCATCGTCTTCACCGCAGCACGAGGAACGTATTTCACCTCTTCACCGGACCTCCCCGAAGCCCCCTCGCCGCCGGCCACCGTCGCCCCCGACTCCTCTGCTCCGACCCGGCTGCCGACCCACCTCAAAAGGATTTTTCATCCTTATAGGGTAGGCAACGCCTCCCCGCTCACTTGGCTATCAGCGCTCTCTTCTCCCTCCCAACTCCCCGGCCGCGCGCGTTCGAGCCTCCAGCTCCGCAGCGCCGGGTTGAGTTTTCTCAATTTTACTTGCCCGGCAGGTGGGCCCCACCGCTGCCGACATCGCATCCTCGAGCCACCATTGGCTGGACCCCACCGGTCGGTGAGACATCTAAGCAGGATCATGATCGACATGTGGACTCCATGAGCGATGCTTAGGACCCACATGTCGAGAGTACGAGAACGAAAAAGAAAATAAAAATGGAAATTAAAATGAATCTGAGGATGACAGTGGGCCCCACATGTCAGAATTTAATTATTTTTGGAATTGACTGGAACCGAGAACTTTGACTGCTTATAACTTCTTCATTTTAGCTCCAAATGGAATGAAACAAATTTTTAAATTCATTTAAATTCAAGATCTATCTAATGGAACCAGAACCATAATTTTTGGAGTTCATTTGAATTTCTGGTGATATTTTGTTGATTAGTTGCTTTTCTTTTATTTGGGTATTTCGCACGATTAAATAGCATACGAGGCTCAGGAAGAGGAGGTTGAGGCATCCAGCTTAGAAGCTTCCGAAGACCCAGACCAAGACCCCCGCGAGCAAGGCGAGTTAACACCTTGATCATTTTTGAACCTATGATTTTGCAAAGTTAATTTCTTTTAAATTATCAATATGCATGCTGTTATTTTATGTGATGAAATATGTTCATTTCCAGAAAGTGGTAGTTAGATACCTAGTATAATGCTTGCTAATAATGATCCGTTGCCATGCTTGGACAATGTGAACTTTGTCGCCCTAGAAAAGTTTATATTATCATATCTTTTACCAGTAAGTTCAAATAATTATTGCGTGGCTTAGTATTGCTAGATAAAAACAGGGTACATAGCTGCCCCAGAAACAACACTTGCAAAATGTGATATTGTTTAGGGGACAGTTATGGATGGAATGACTGTAGTAGGTGGACACAATATTTTCTACCTCTGAAAAACTCTAAAAATGCTTAAATACCTGGATGGATGGTTTGGGGGCTGGTTTGTGGTGCAATGGATGCACAAAATGTGAAATGTGGTGCAGTGGACGCACAAAATGTGAAATGTGGTAGAACCATCCAGGTAGCCCTAAGGCCTGAATCTTGTCATGTCAACCCATGTAAATCAGTACAACCACAAGCTGGCAAAATGTAGGCAGGGTTAACTAATTTGTGTAGCTCCAAGGTGGTTACGTGAAGGTATGACCACGAGCAAAGGGATGGATGCGTAATATTCCTCGCATTTGCCCGTGATGGCTCACGAGGGACCCTTCCCGGCGTATGCGTAATATTACTACGGAAGGTTGACCTTAGCGGGCGTAACCACAGTGGACTATGCATTGTAAAGGCCCTATCATAGTCTATTCAACCACATGGCTAAGGAATCATGTGGGGCAACGAGTAGATCTATCTCTTGTGGGTAAAGTGTACAAACTCTGCAGAGTCAAAACTATTCGAATAGCCGTGCCCACGGTCAAGGGCGGACATGGGAACGTAACTAGATATAGTTCTGTTCACAAAAATAATTGGAACTTGGGAGAAGGGAAACTTGTAGGGCGAAGGACTGCCTTGGTTTCGGAATTGTCCTGGGTGTTATCCCAGTGGTAGGCTAAGCGGCTATAACGCTGAAAGATACTATATGGTGCGGATGCCATGTAATGGTGGATGGAATCTGTATCAATTATAAAGATCAACTTATTTTATAAGTAAAAGTTTTGAGTTCAAGATTGCTAGGTCTCAGGATTTTCCTATAATTGTATTCAAAAGCACTCTCCGCAAAATAAAATGAGCCCAATCCATCCTTTGATTTGCCATGCATGTTTAAATATTGCATTCTGTGTGTTGGCTTGCTGAGCACGGGGTCGGAGTGCTCATTCTCGCTTTGCGACAAAATTGAAACAGAGTTCAAGGACACTACGCCTATGAGGAGGCCCCGCCGGCGTCGACGGAAGCAAAGGCGATAATTAAGGCGTAGGTATCGGTGGTTAGGCATAGACAAGTAGACTCTAGGCGTTGTGTACATTTATGTTACAGGGACCACGTGGCATATATTGTACACATTACCCTCGCCGCTTGCACGTGGATTTGGGTCTACTTTTGCTATAATTTCATTTGCATTTATGTCTCGAAGACATTTGGCGAACGGCCCTTTGTAAACATTCACCCGATGTGGTGTATTTGAGACTCTGTAATATTATTATGCGATGTATGTCATGATTCAGCAATGTACTGTGTGCACTAACTCGATCCGAGGATTAGTGCGGTGAGACACTGATAGATTCCGGATTGAAAAATGCAGGTCAGCGGTTTCCCTTAGGAGAGGTACTCGAGCAGGGGAAATAGCGGGGCACATGGCAAAATGGTCGGTAGAACTTAAGAAGTTTGACCTCCATTTTGTGTCTGAATGGCCATAAAATCCCAAATCTTGATAGATTTTGTCGCCAAATGGACAAATCCTAAACTTATTTAGGATCCCCAACAAGACGCTTTCCATGACCAATGGACGATGTACTTCCACGGTCGCTTACACTAAGTGACTCAAGGGGTCTGGAATCTCCGCGAGAGACCTTAAAGTATGTCATACAATTACTCTTTCCGGACACTAATAACGTGGCGAGTATGAAGGTTTATTGGTGGTATACGAGCCGCTAAAGTGCTTAGGATTCATTGGCTACTCATGAGATGGGACTCAACTAGTCGTGAATCAGGTCGGCAAAGAGTATCAAAGCTCGAGTTCGACCATGTCTCAGTACTTGTCGGAAGTCCGAAAGCTTGAGAGGCACTTTTTCAGTTTCGAGTTATAGTATATCCCACAAAAGGATAACTTTCTCACTGACTAGTTGACTCGAATAACTTCTTCCTGATCACAAGTACCACTAGGAGTCTTCTTAAAACAACTCCAAAAAACATTTCTGGTCGAAGTACTAGAGACAACTCCTAATAAGACAACATTTCTAGAGTACAAGGATACTTGGATGACACCCATCTATGAGTATCTTCAAAAGGGTTTCGTACCTGATGACGATCTCGAGGTAGATCATCTATCCCTCAAGACAGAAAGAAGTATAAACGGAGTACTCAATAAACGTAGACAGAAAGGTGATCTCGAGGTAGATCACCTTTGTTGATGGGGTACTCTATAAACGGAGTACTCAATGGGTTCTCATGTGGTGCCTATGGCAGAAAGAAGGATTACTACTCCTTAGCGACATACATGGGGGCATTTGTGGAGCGCATGCTTCCTCTGAACACCGGTCGGTAAAGCTTTTGACCAGTTTCTATTGGCCAATAGCCCTCAATGACGCCAAAGAGTTGGTTAATAAGTGTGAGCAATGCCGTTTCATAGCGGGCAAATACACCAGCTGCTCAAGCACTTCAAACAATTCCTCTCTCATAATCTTTTGCGACTGGAGGCTCGACATCCTAGGACCATTTCAAGAGCAATGGGGGCTTCAATTCCTTTTTGTGGCTATTGACACGTTCATAAAATGGATCGAGGCTCAACTTTGTGTGGGGATAACAATGGAAGCCACAAAGAGGTTCATGATGAGAAGCATGATTACTTAATTTGGAGTACCAAGTCAAATAATTATAGATAATGGTAAGCAATTTTTGAATGCAAAATTTTAAGAATTTTGTGATGAATTTAGTACCAAACTTTGCTATGCCTCATTTGCCTATTCACAAAGCAATGAGCCAATCGAGTGAGCGAATGGCCAATAATTGACAAAATTAAGACTCAAGTCTTCGACCAGCTTATAAAGCACTCGGGAGCTTGGGTACAAGAACTTCATTCAATATTATGGGAGTCGGGCGACAAGAGAGACTCTATTTTCCTAGTTTTTAGGGTCGAAGTCATGCTTTCCCCAGAGCTAAAGATCCGATCGACAAGAGTCAAGAACTTTAGTGTAACATCCCAAATTTTTTTTTGCCTTCTATTGATTTTCTGGAGTTTATTTGGATTTATCTGGATTTTATTTAAAAATCTAAAGCAAGAAAATGTATTTAAAATATTTTATTAAAGCAAAAAAAAGTTTATTTTATTTTTCTTTTCTTTTCTTAACCCTCCTAAGTTTTGTTTAACTCTTGAGAATTTACTGAAATTAAAAAAGAAATTTAGAAGTTTCCTTCTTCCTTCTTCCCAACCGTGGCCTCCATTAACACCCCATCCGAGCTTTAAAGCTTGGTTACTCCTTCCTCGCGGCAATCGAAGCCATTATTGGCCCTTAAGCTCGTGCGCTAGTAACCGCCCACCTCCGTCCGTTTTCGCCGGCTTAAAGCCTCTCGCCGTTATGCATTGTTTAAAGTCCTTAACTCCGCGAGCCCTTTACCTCCGTCCTCGCCCTATAAAGCTCCTTCCCGAGCCCGTTATCCCTCCTTCGCCTTCACGTGCGCGCCACCTCTTTCCCCCTCCGCCTGAACCGATCGGCCCCGACCGTGCTTCCTCGTCGCGCCGTGAAGCTCCGGCGAGGAATTGGCGCCGCCCTGGTCTCTTCCGCGCCTCGCCGACGACGCCTTCATGATCCCCAAGCGCCGGCGACCACCATTCCCCTCTCCGCTGAGCGACGCCGCCACCGGAGCCCGTTGTTGCCGAAGACTCGAGCGCCGCCGCTTCTTCTCGTCGACCGACCGTCTCCACTCGTAACCGAACCTCTACGACCATCCGTCGTCTCCGGCCACTCTGCCTGATTCCCTCCGACCACCCCGCGGCCAACCAGTTTCCGAAGGTAACACCCTTCCGTGTGGTCGTAGATCCGTGTAGTCGTAAGTCTTAGCTGTAGCCGTAGCTGCCTGAGTAGTCGTAGCGACTATGTGGTCGTAAATGACTAGGTAGCCGTTAACCTGTTTGAGTGGTCGTATTCGGCCTCGAAGTCGTAGGTTTTCTGTGTAGTCGTAGTCGTAAGTTCTCTGTGTAGTCGAAGTCATAAGTTCTCTGGTAGTCGAAGTCGTAGGTTCTCTGTGTAGTCGAAGTCGTAGGTTTTCTGTGTAGTCGAAGTCGTAGGTTTTCTGTGTAGTCGAAGTCGTAAGTTCTCTGTGTAGTCGAAGTCGTAAGTTCTCTGGTAGTCGAAGTCGTAGGTTTTCTGTGTAGTCGAAGTCGTAAGTTTTCTGTGTAGTCGAAGTCGTAAGTTCTCTGTGTAGTCGAAGTCGTAAGTTCTCTGGTAGTCGAAGTCGTAGGTTCTCAGTGTAGTCGTAGTCGTAGACTGGTCTGTGGCCGTAGTCGTAATTTTCCCTGAGTAGTCGTAAACCTTTCGTGTGGTGGGTATGTCGATTGCGTGGTCGTAAACCTCCCATGTGGTCGTAAGTCGACTACGTGGTCGTAGCTCCGCCGATCGCATTTGCCGTGGTCGTAGCTCCGCCCGATCACGTTTGCCATGGTCGTGAGAACTTCAAGGCCATAACTTCTTCATTTTAACTCCGATTTAACTCGTTAAAATTTCTAAATTTTTCTAAAATCCTAAACTATCCATTTCTGGACTCTTTTTGAATTTTTGGATTTTATTTGAATTTTGTTTGATTTTCTTTTGGTTCTTTGCGTATAGATTACGACGAATCGAGAGTATTTCTTCGACGAATCGCAGCAAGACTTCGAGCAAGGCAAGTTACACCTTTGACCATGTTGATCCCAGTAATTTAAATTATTTATGTTGTTTTTAAATTAATATGCATGCATACTTTTATTCAAATTAGTTCAAATGTGCTTAAAACTTTAGTTACACCCAATTCCCTTTGTATGGCCAATCTCGAATTTGAGCAGAACATACCTTGTCACCATAGATGAAAGCCTAGTTGGTACATTAGTATTAACTAGAACATTTTATAAATTGCTTAGCCATGCTTAGATTAATTTAGGTGGGAAGATTGGTTTCACACGAAATGTTGGTTTATAAAATCTATTCTTGACTTTGGTGAGTCAAGAAGGTCTATAAAATTTTGATAAAATAAAATGGATAAAACCTGTTTTAGACTTAGGCATTGGTATGGTGGTGGGTGCTTGCGGCATGCGTCGTAGTTTGTTGACTCGATGTTGACCGGGCACAAGGGGTATCTTGGTAGGCCTAAGTCAAATTAAGGACCGGATTGTGAACTACTATTACAAAGTCACACCGTACTACCACAAGTCCGGTATGGGACAGATCGGCTAAGTAATTTGTGAAGTTCCATTTTAGTTTCGCTATAGGTGAATGTGAGCGTGGCGTAGGCCATGAGAAGTCTCACATGGCACAAGAGGGGCTCCAACATGTGGATTCATGTTGTGGTGAAACCTTAGTGGCGGCGTAGCTAATTTGGTAATGGAACATTGGAACACCTTATCATGATCTCTCGGCCGCACACCTAAGGAAGTGTGTAATCCGGTGGCAAAACAGAGAACATGTCTTGTGGGTAAAGTTGTACACCTCTGCAGAGTAACAAACTATCTGGATAGCCGTGTCCACGGTCAAGGACATGCTTAGTATGGTTTTTCACGGATTAGATTTTGGTTTTAATAAAATTTGGTTTATGGAAATTTGTGAAACTTTTGGAAAGATGGTCGGGTGGGATACCCGTGGTTAGGTTAGTGTTAGGTTGTTGTCTGCACTAACGTTATTATTTTGTTAAATCTTGTTTTTATATATTGTATCAACTTCAGCTTTTGCACTTACGTTATTGTATTTAATTCAATAATCTTTGTTTATGCAAATGAACCACATTATGCCTTTCTTTGTAACCCCTTATGCATGCATCAAATCATTATATCTCTGGTGTAACTTGTGGAGTACTTTATGTGCTCACCTTGCTATAAACAATGTTGCGGAGGACGACGATGTCAACTATGTTGAGGATCGCGACGAATAGGCCACGTCTTACAGTCAATTCGCCTTGTGGGAAGGCGGGATGGGCTGCTCCTCTTATTACCTTCCATTGTTTATTTCATGTTTGGCCATGAAGCCACCTTATTGTAATCTTGGCCATAAGGCCCGTACTTTTGCTTTATAATAAAGTTTGGTTATCATGCATGATATGTATCACTGTTCAATCTGTGTGCACTAGATTTTCCTGGGATAGTGCGAATAACACAGAGGGTTCTGGAGTTGTTGCTTCGGGTCCCGACATTTAGTGACTCTAACCAAGAGCAACTTCGAGCGGATGACATCAACCTGCTCGAAGAGAAGAGGAATCAAGTCTTAATCCGATCAGTAGTTTATCAGCAAGCCATGCGTAAGTACTACGATCGTAAGGTTCAACCTCGCGATCTTATTATAGGTGACTTGGTATTGAGGAAAATTCAATCCCAACCTACTTGGAACAAACTTTCCCCCAAGTGGAAAGGTCCTTACACCGTGGTCAAAGTCACACGACCAGGCTCTGTATGACTTGATATGGAGGATAGCTAGATTCTCTAAAAGTCTTGGAACATCGATCAACTGCGTAAAATTTATGTGTAAACATTTCTACTCTTTCAATAAAGTTTTTAGTTTTTTCAATCTTTATTGTCGCATGCGATCGATGAGAGTTTCTTTTATGTTTGTTCGAACACTTCTAGCACATCCAATTTGTTTAACTAGTCAAACAAGGGAACACAACTAGTGAAGTCTTTCGTTTGTACATGTATTCCTGCCTGCTAAAAGGAGCTTCCTAGTGACGAACTATTCTTGACTCTTGCTATCAGTATAAAACAATTGCGTTGTCTATGAAAACATTGAACAAGTGTACAAGAAGGATTCTGAGTCTTTATTTTCTTATAATTTATGTCTTCGATTTGATTAACTTGGTCGAAGGGGGTAGCGTCACCTAGTCAAAGCCTTTCCTCTTTGCACGTGGTCCTATCCACTAGAAAGAACCTCCTAGAGTCGACTCATTCGTAACATTTGCTGCCAGAATATAGCAATCGAATTCGATAATGATGGTCGATGAATACTTTACTCTGTACTATTTGCTTAGTTTATCTATATAAACTAAGTAAATAGTCGGGAGCTAGGATAGAGTTATCCATATAACTTTATTTCTTAAATTATATCCTTTTTATTTTCTTTTTTGTCTTACGAGTACTAACTACTCAACAAGATGAATTGTCGGAAAAAGGAAGAAGTCTTTCATCATCCAAAGGTAAGTCTTTACAAAGTTATTATTTATGAATTACTCTTAGAGTATACACTTTAACGATAAGGGAGAGATTTCACAGGGTAGTCGTAAGTCTTACTACGACTATTCCTTGGTAGTAAGTCTTTCTACGACCACATAGCCGTAAGTTTTACTATGACTACTCCTTGGTCGTAAGTCTTTCTACGACCATATAGTCGTAACATATCCTACGATCACCTCATGGTCGTGGGTCTTTCTGCAACTAGCATATTCCCGACTAACTTGTTTATAACGACCTACTTCATTGTGGGGTTGTCTAATAAGGTGGTTAGAACATGCACTTATTCCTAATAACCGCACACGATCTCTCTCTAACAACAACCGTCGCACGGCGGACGGGCCACTATGTCTATCTGATAGTAACTTCCGTCAAACGGTTATAACCCGAAGCATTGAGGCGTCTTTTGGTGTGGAACAACGGCCACCGTTTGTCGATTATATAAAGGTTGACGTCAGAGAGGAGAAGGGTGGATCACATTGGATCAGGTGATAATGCTAGGTATTTCGCATTACTCTCAATTATAATCAATTTCTCTGAGTAATAGCCACACATGATGTAGGGTTATTATTCTCGCAGGAGAAAGTTCGAATCTGTATAAAAATTCCCGTGTCTCTATTCTGCATGTTCATACATCGAGTTTCTCCGAATCCAAATAAATCATACATAAGATCGATATTAAAACATCGATGCTGCCTTTTAACTTAAGGGCCATCACACTAGGACTAACCACTACCTTTTAATTAGAGAGCATATTTTAAGGGCGAAATGGTGGCGTTGAGATTCACTAAGCAAATCATTACAACTCACTGGATTCAAACACAGGGAAGAAAGAGATGGAATTTGAACTTTTGACTTTTGTACCATCTGATCTTCCCTATATGCCGGATAAAAAGAAGGCATGTACACAATGACGCCAAACTGGGGACGTATGAATGTAATGATTCTTACTAAATACTCATTCGATCCACGAAAGAACATTGATTGAGCGGTAGTTCTATGCATCACCCTCTCAATATAAGTTATATAAATCTTAAAACAAGAGAAGGAATAAGTAATCACCATCCACTCTTCATTCATGATTTAATATTTATGCAACTTTGAGATAGTGATGCATAGAAACACCCCTATTATTTTGGAGTACATGCAGTCAAACTTTCTAAACTTTAGTTTTGTACCATCTGATCTTTCCTATATGCCGGACAAAAAGAAGGCACGTACACAACAACACCAAACTGGGGACGTATGAATGTAATGATTCTTACTAAATACTCCTTCAATCACAAAAGAACGTTGATTGAGCGGTGCTTCTATGTATCATCCTTTCAAACAAGTAATATAAATCTTAAAATAAAAGAAGAGATAAGTAATCACTATCCATTCTTTATTCATGATTTAATATTTATACAACTTTGAGATAGTGATGCATCGAAACACCTCTATTATTTTGAAGTACGTACAGTCAAACTTTCTAAACTTTAGTTAACAATATCAAGTTTGAGATAGCAAAAGCCCAAACATGTGTCGTTGCCTAGCACCGGCCTGAAAGGGTGCCTAAGGTAGGAGTGTTTGGATTCATACCAAACTGTATCCTACCAATTATTGGTCGTGACCAATGTTGATCACAACTTGGGCAATATTTGTGTGCCAAAATTTTGGCCGGCACCTATGAGCTGGTTAGGCTTGAGGGCAAAAAAAAAAAAAAGCAGGGAAAAACAACCTATGACAAATGCGGTCGACATCGTCCAAATTTTGGCAAGAAAATGCATTAGCACAACAGTTTGATTAGATTAAACTTAGATAAGATAATGCCACGGCTAGTAGAGTAGTTTTTCTCTCTTGTTTTGAATTTACCATGGCTAGCAGAGCAGCTCCTTTCTACATAAAAAAAATAGTCTCTTTCACACGCACGGCACGCAGTACACGACGGCCCATCTCGGCTTCACCGTGCCACGCAGGACGGCCGTCCGATGAACGACCGACAGTCCTGATCGCTCCAGCCCGCGCCCACCGTTTCCTATCCGTTCCGTTCCGTTACGCGTCGTCGACTTCTTCGACGACTTGGACTTGTCTTCAATTCCCACCGCCGCCGCCTCTCTGAGACTAGTACTCGTGCTCCTCTCCTCTGGTCGGCAGGGAGACGAGCTCGCCGGTGGGAGACCGCCCACCTCCTCCTCCACCTCGTCGTCGCCGTCGTGTTCCTGGCCGCGTCACGCATTGGGATCTCGCGGCTCGTTCCCTGCCGCCGCCTGCCTTCCCGCCCAAACCCTAGCCGCCGCCGCCGCCTGGGGGAGCTGGGACGGCGGCGGGATCCAACGGTACGGAAGGTAGTATGCTCGCTTCCCGCCTTTTCCGCTGCGTGTTGGTCGATTTTCCTCGCGAATTTTTTTGGTTCTAGCTAGAATGGGTGGTGGGGGTGCTTGCTTGTTTCAGCTGCTGCTGTTGC
Organism: Dendrocalamus sinicus; assembly: GCA_036346575.1. NCBI lineage: Eukaryota > Viridiplantae > Streptophyta > Magnoliopsida > Poales > Poaceae > Dendrocalamus > Dendrocalamus sinicus. The sequence goes on along the minus strand of CM070653.1, from coordinate 2,380,253 downwards.
CGGTTGTACGGTGCTGCGTTGTGGCCATGGAGTGTGGGAGTGAGAGAGCACGGCGGGAGGAGCTCGTGGATACGGTTGGGTCGGAGCTCGGTCGATTGGCTGCTTGGTAGTATCGACAACTAAAAGGAGAAGATGATTTCAGGAGTATTTAGATGGAATTCGATGCTTTGTGTCTCTGTATCGCTGTGTGCTACGCTCTTTCTTTTTTGTGTGTTATTGTAGATAGATTGGTGGCGCTGACCGAATAGCCTCCTGAATAATCAAGGATAGGTCGTCGGTTACTCGTTTCCTTTTTTTGCTCTCTTCATGAGGCATCATACAAACGGAAAAAGGGTAGCACAGCAACATTCCTTTTCTGATATCTTGTGCTTTGATTCAGTTGTATTTGCTGATGATGTCATTGAATGGCGGTTAGGTCTTGTGATGGAATGTGTACATATTATATATTGAGCATTGCTCCATTTATGGGGAATTGTAGAGGTGATATTTGTTTAGTTGTTTTGGTATGTTTAAAATGTTTAAAGTGAGAATGCTAAAGGATTAACGTTATTTATTACCCCCTTTGTTCCTAAAATAGGGTCTTGATTCTTTGTTATCTTTTCATGCTCTGCAAGAGACAATAACCATTGATTGTTACCATAATATTTTAGTAAAAGCTACACAAATATAATATTATGAATGTTTTTTTTGTCAGTATCCAGTATTCTCCTTTTCAAAAGGCCAATCTTATTATTTTTCTATCTTCTATATGCTAGTGTTCAAAGTTGAATGCACAGCAAAAGGATTTATATTTAAGAACTGAGGGAGCATTGGTCTTTTTCTGACGGCAAATGAGGAAATAAATGCAATTTTAGCAGGCTTTTTCGCATTAAACTGTGCATTTGTGGCTACTCTCTTAGATATCCAAACACTGATAATTGGTAGTCATGACCAGCTCACAATATTCACTTCCTCCCTTTGTTTAGTTCAGCTGTTGCTCTGTAGCAGATCATTTCTCTTTCCTCTGCACTGTGTTTACTTTTTCATTTTTTTAATTGTTTCACCTGGGAGTTCCTTAGCAAAGGTTCTATGGATATTTTACTGGGAGTTCCTTAATAGAGGTTCTATGAATATTTTAGTCCTATATAGATTAATGAGATACTTTCATGAACAAAAGAAAAGGAAAGCCCACTAGTACTATTCATTCTAAAGGTTGTCTGTATTCTGACTAAATTGTTTATGATATGGACAGTTATATTTATTGGTTGCCTTTTTTTTAAAATTCGGTTGCCTTGTATGTTCATATTTCATAGTTGTGTATTAAGGATTCCTCCTGAGTTAATGTTTTTGTTCAGATTTCTTTTTTTTTTTGGATTGCTTGTGGACCCCTCCTTCATTGATATGTACCATTTATTGTTGAGTGTTTAATTTATAATTCCGAGTAGCCGCTCTTGCTGATAACAAAAATGTATTGCATTTCAGTTATTGGACATTAATTATCTTTGGTGGATGAGAACCCTGCAATAAAGAGTGCAAGTGTTTGATAAGGTTTCACAAGCTGTCCAGAGAGGTTCGAAGTTGCTACCCTAGAAGATTATTTCCCATCTTTGGTGGGTAAAGGAAAAAAGGAAAGGTGGCTTGCTTAGCGAATCAAGACATGTCCAAATCTACTCTGTTAAACCAAGCATGGGACGAGGTATGGATGGAAATTGAGGATTGTCGGGGCTTGTTTGTAAAAGCGGGCCTTCCTTGCAGCGAGAAAAACCCTTGCGCTCGGTGCCCTCTCCCCGCCGCCGCGCCGAGCACGGCCACCATGCATGATTTCGATTTCGGCGTCGTAGCCTCCGTGAACCGGACACCGGCGAGTAAGACTCTCTCTCTCTTTCTCGCGCGCGCGTGTGAATGATGCCTTCTTCTTAGTTACGGATTTCTTGCTCCAATTGATGAGTAATCCGAGCGGTTCTTTTGCCAACTCGATTGAATAACGATCCGAGCGGAGCGTAGCATCGATTGGAGGAGTCATGACGGGTAAAGTTCTTCTCGGTCTCGAGAGATCTAATATGTGAAGTAGAGTGTGTTCGTGGTGAATTTACAATGTTGTTCTTTGATTCTTTTCCTCTTGTTGCTTGCTCCAGGAAAGCAGAGCGAAGTCACGCAAGGAGAAGCGAAAAGAAGCAAGATCGAGAAGCAAAGCTGCGGTTTCTCTCTTGGGTTCAGCACGGTGAGCTGACCGAATCATCAAAAGAAAAAGAAAAAGATAACATCTTTAGTTAATTCCTCCTTTCAGAATCAGGTGGCAAAAATAAGAAGCGCAATGTCATCCGTAGAATCAAGTCCGATGAGGAGAAGAAACCAAAGAAAGAACCCACCGCGTGACGAAGAGAAAGAGGAACGAGAGGAGGCGCAAACCCAAGTCCAAATTCCAGAATATCTTGAAATGGAGATGGGTGGAGTGTGAGCGAGAGGAGGATCGGAGACAGAGAAGAGGCTTGCAAAAATGCTCAAGGTGAAGAAGGGAAAGCTGGGAGGTCCGGATGATGGTATGGGCAGTCTTTTTGCGGACCTGATTTGGTGGTGACTTTGGTTCGGATGATGAAACAAAAGAGTATGATTGGAAGGTGGCGAGATGACACTAAACTAGACAAGAAGAAACGGAAAAGGAAAAATAAGAAAGTGAAGAATGATGCCATGGAGGAACCAGGATGATGGAGGCATGGAAATGGTGAAGAAAATGACGGAGAACTTCATGAATCGAGGATAGAGAGCCTAATGTAATTGAACTACCCACGAATCAAAAGCGAGGTATGTACCTCCTAGTCTGCGCACTACATCCAAATCAGAATCGAAGAGATCTCTCGGATGCAGGAGAGTGAGAGGTGTGACTTTTGAGTTCCATCTTTTATTTGCTTCTATGTAACATGTTTCGTATCCATTTTGTTTGGGAGTGTGTTATCATATATGACCTAATGTTTGGATTGCATCGGGACTTCGAGCAGGCTCTCGAGTCAAACGTGGAGTCTATTACTCAGAAATTGCTGCACTTTTCCGCGTATAGTCCTATATCACTCTTTTTCATTCTTCTAATATTTTCTTGCAGATGTTTTGTTGTAGCTTGATTAATCACAAGGTCTTGTCTTCTCGTTTTTGCTATTTATCTATTCACGATCGATTCCATGAAGTCTTTGGTGTCGATAATTGGTGATGAAGTTTTGGCAAGTTGTTCCAGAGGACCTCGTGGCAACGAACGATTAAGGATCTTCCCATTAATTATATATATCCCATGTGTCTATAGACCTTTTATGTTTCTCTAATTTAAAGTAGGAAGTGATGGATGTTTGTTACTACCAAACTAATGAAATTGCTTCATTTGTTCGGAGTATCTTCTTGTATTTGCAGCCTTTGTTGCAGTATGGCATGCTTGGTTGGTATGGACTTGATGCTAAGATCCTTGCTTCTCTTGCAAAGTCATTTGAGGTATGTCATTCGATTAAGATAAAGATGAATTGTTACCTGTCTCTGTCTAAAGTATTTTTTTGTGCTCGAGTGATGATTCCAGTTCATTTCTATTTTTAGATAAGTTGATATGTTTTCTTATTTTTACCTTGTGGCGGGATGAGTACTCAAAAGAAGATGGTGCGTCTCGAGAAATCTTACCTTCTTATTCATTATTTGTGCATATTTGATGTCGTTTCAAGGTCCGCATTTGAATACAACAATATAACATGCTTCTTTACTACCACTTCAAGATAAATTTTGATAATCTTGTCTAATATTGCGATGATCTTGTATATGATCTTCTCTCGATCTTGAGCAAGCGATTGTGAGCTGGATGTCTCTACAAGATTGACCATCTTGCAGTGTATGACATTAATAATGTCTTACTCCGTAGTCCATAATAATACACAACTTACTTATTGAACGCACAATTGTTCCTCTATTTGAGTACCATACCATGTTCTCTTTACGAGTGGCGAGGATATGTTTTCATCGGATCAACAGTGTGGAATGAAGCTACGGGGAGATGACCAGTGCAATGAAAGATTTTATCCTTGGTATTGAACTCAGTAAATCGGTTGAAATCACACTCAGGTGGTCAAGAAGATGGAAAAGCAGAGATACATAGCAAAAGAGTAAGTTCCTTTGTTTATTGCACCTATTCGAGAAGCATTACATGTCACTTAGTTTTTAGTTTGGTGTCTTGTATAACTTGGTGTCTTGTAACTTACCATGCAGATGGAATTTATGCTCGACACAATATGTGACATTAAGAACAACAAAAAAGGCCCAAAGAGGATCCTTCACACCACACTCGTATAAAAAGTGGCTTCAAAGGTTTTTACCGAACTTATTGCGGCATCTGGAAGTATAAATTGTGACATCGTAAATGCGACTTTTCTGTCCATTTAACACTTAGTTCTGTTTTACATGCCTGCGGTGAAGGCGAAGATGTCCTCTTGCGCGGGATAAAGTGGAGTAAGCTTTTGGACCACAAAAGAAAGGGCAGTGGTGGTTGTCCGGGGATGTTTCATCCATGTAGGCAATATTGAAGATGTTGCGTGATTATCGCAAGGATGTTGTAGAGGCACAAAAGCGGTTCAACTTTCATTGCTCAATGGATGAACAACGACCTCGAAGAGCAATCTTTTGCATTATAATGAGTGCCAGAAGACTATGTAGATGCTTTTGAGAAGCTCTTGAGGTGGACCTTTCGGGAAGCGAGCATGCATGTTCATGCGATGTCTTTGCTTTGTGTGTGTTTCTCTCAATATTACTTATGCCTTTTCCTCTATTGGTATGCGGGATCGGAAATTATAAGGGTCATTGTTGATTGTTGTCGCAAGAAAAGGTGTTCAATAAGTATTACACGTCCTTGCTTCCAAGCTATGCGACCATGATAAAAATCACAAGTTCAACTTGCGGGTATAATAGTGTATTATTTGTCATTTTTGTTATCTACTCTAAACTGTTACGCCTCACAAATTAGTGAATTACTGTTTTCTTGATAGTGCAAGTGGATTTCTTTTTCCTAATATAGGAACTTAAATTATTAAACGTGCGATAAGATGATTGATATCTGTTATGACGTGTGCGATTTCGATTAATGTTAGTTAACTTGTGTTCTCCAATGCTTCCATTCATTCGTGACACCAATCTTTTCATAGTGGTACTAATGCTAACACTACTGCCTTTCGATAGACAACATGGGCTAACGTTATAAAGAACCTTGCACGGCCTTATATGTACGGCTTGTTCATTGCTTTGTGCGAGGTGATGAGAGAAGTTTCCTTCATAGTTTTTTTAACTATGTTTTCCCGGTTTGTTCGGTGCCATTGCGATCGCCTCGGGATCATTTTAAGGAGCTAGATACAATGGATTTGAATCGATCCATGAACCTTGCAAATCTAGTTGCGAGATGCTAGCAAATTTCACGCTCTCCCTTGCAACATCGAAGGTTGTCAACTGCAAACCCAATGGAGACGACTCAAAAGGATCATGCATTTCGAATCTGTTTGAGACCTTACTAAAGAAAGATGATGCACTTGTGTGGAACGTCTTTACCCGTATTGCTGGGCTTCGAGCTTGAAATCTTGAGAGATGGCATTGTCTGTTCATCAAACGACATGTGGTTGCTAAGGACCTTTGGGAAGGACTTGGTGGCAAATTCAAGATTGCTAAGAAGGCGCTTGCTAATCTTTGTCGGGTTCTGATGTAATTTGTCTGGATTATTTTTTATTTTAGGCATTCTGATCTTATGAACTTGTTTTTGCATTTTCAACGTGCTTCCATGTTTGCCTTATTTGTGCATAACCCAATGCAATGTGACACTTCACAATTTATTTATGAGTAGGCAATCATTATTACACTTCTGTCATTTGTACATTGCTAGAAGGTTGCGGCAACACTGTTGAACTTGGAAAACTCAGATCTCCGGTATTTAATACGAGCGCAATATAGAAGTCCCTATCCATTTCCATATGGATGTGAATTCTCCTCATGCAATAGCTGTTGGAATAGTGTAACTGGATTGTTGGTTTTGTGACACATCATCAAACTGGTGACTCCAAAGCTCTTTAATTTTTCCTGCATATTTGTAGATGAGTGAAATGCCTAAATACACATTTTTTGGGTTTCTTTTACAGTTAATGTTTCTAGGGTATTAGACACCACCACAACCTTTGTTCAGTTACTTTTTCTTTCCCTTTGTTCTACATTTTTTTCAGCGTTCTAGTGTTTAAATATCATTCTCCATGACACAGTAAATGCACTATATGGGAAGAGTTATCTCATCCAAGTAAATAGCTTAGTTCTCCTTCTAAGTACTTTGTATGGAAACAAATGCATGTAATCACCCATCCATGTGTTTGAACCTTTATCGGGATGTGTGTTTTGAGTTTGGTACTGTGTCCTTTGTTGACCTGTACATTTCATCTCAAGAATTACTGCCCCCGCAGCAAATTAGCAAGTCAATTTATATTCCCAAGCTTTCTTCTTTAATAACAAGCATTTGTATTAATATATTTATTTCGCGCAGCCATTAGAGAGGATTGGAAGGTCCATAACGAAGGAAAAGGAAGTACCGGATGACCTACTGGTTATATCATGTGAACAGGATTATGAAAGCTGTTGAACCGCTTCTAGAGAGAGGTTAGAGTTAGTTATATCTCACATCTCGCTCTGTACGCTATTTTCATCAAAGAATCCGGACAGCAAGCTAATGTACATGATGAACCAATAGGTGCCGTGTTTTCGACACGAGCTCGTACTAAATGGTATAATCATTCAGAAGCTGGAGTATGAGAGGTTTGTGTGAAACAACGAGCCTGAACTTGTTACTTGTTTCAAATAATTCAATGTGAATCCTTCCTATGCAACCTCCACCCCACCATTGACCAATGCTCTTCCTCTGTTGTACTCAGCACCGCTTTTCTCGGACGCGTCAAAGCAGACCGCTCGACGCGGTGGTTGAAGGACGCAGCCCGCGCCAGTTTGTACCAGTGTCCAAGTGTCCATAGCTAAGGTTGGTGCAGGTATCCCAGCTGAACCATGCTTGCTCCTGCCTGCCCCAGCACAAGACCAGTGTAAATGTATGTGCGCGGACGACGTCGCCTTGCGCGATCGCTTATTTGCAGACCCGTGCTCTGTCTTATTTCCATCTTGACTCTATCCAATTTTTTTAATTTTATCTAATTTTTTCACGTTTGGTGGCTGGTTTCTGGAGAATGACAGGTTGTGTAAGGCTAGCTCAGTTTGTAAATTTGTAATTTGTAGGTGCTTTGTGTGTGTGTGTGTAGCTCCCCTTCTGAACCTCTGTTTAGTTACCTGCTGGCGAGTTATGGTCAATGATGGATGTGATCTCGCGATGCTGCTGTCCGTGGTATTGTTTCTGTTATCTGAACCTGTATGTACTCGGCTCTAATCCATACGTACGGCGTCGCGTCTAATGCATTGCAGAGCCTTATTATATTTGTCCTCCCCAGTACTCGTACGTTTGTGGACACGTAGCATCCCTGAAAACTTAATGCACTTTTTGGGGAAAAAAAGGTGTATGTAATGTACCACAGCTGTTGTACATACGTATGTACGCAATGCATTATGCATATACCTCGCGCGTATACGCACGTGTATTTGGTAAGAGTGCAAGGTTTCTCCTCCATGGACCTCGTGGTTTTTTAAGCTTTCAGCTTATCTAAGTTAAAAATATATTGGTTTTTAATTTTTCTTTGTATAACAGTTTTTCTTAATTTTGTTTTACTTTTTTCAGAAAAAGGTAGCAACCGTCTAATTTCAGCTAAAAACCGTGTAATTTCTGTCAAAGCTGAAGACGTTAGTAGCGCCCCTGGCCCCGTCCGCACCATCCTCGCCGCCTCCGCCGCGCACGCTCGCCCCGTTGGCCATCGCCAAGCAGCTCGTCGACGGCGCCCGGGCCTTCGTATCGGACCTTCAGGCCGCCTCCGGGGAGAATACTGCTTCATCCGAGCTCACGCCCAGCGCCAAGGGCTCGTCGCGCTTCTACGGTCTTTGCCGCTGAGCTCCGATCGCGCCAACAACAAGCTCACATTGGTGTGCTCTCCGGCGCATTCCAAATCCTAACCCTAACTGGATTTGTGGCTCGTCACGAAACCCTACATTCGTGAAACCGCTCTAGTTGCATGTTGCTTCTTGGCTTGCATCCATCTAGGCCCTTTTGTCCCTTTAGATCAGTCATTTGTTCTATTTGAATTAATCAACTGCGATTTCTTCTAGTCAGGATGCCACACGCTGTCCCGTATCCACTACTCACAATCCATTCGTCTCTACTGTAGGTTGTTTATTCCTCTCTGTCACCAGTCCACTCGCCGTTGTGTGCTGTGTGTAAGCTTGCCTACTCCTCGATAAGGTTCATCTTACGACTAACTCCTTTGTTTGTCTTCTTCTCACTATAGAATCTCTATCCTGAGTAGTTCTAGCAATTTACAGAAAATATTCTCGTAAGCGATAATGCAAATGTTTGCTTTATGCGGCCTCTGGATTGTTTATTATCATGAGTCTTTTCCATTGTTTATGTTCAGAAAAGTAACAGATGTGAACTGTCACATGTTGCATAATTTAAATGTTTGAGTTGCAGTCTTTCGCAAAATAGTGCTATTTGGATCCTTGTCGTGGGTTCCATTGATGTACATGTCTACATGACACCTCTGAGAATGTTAGTTGCATAACGTATATTAACTGAATACCAAATTATATAATAAATTCCAACTTGTATGCGTAACATTCATGTTACACTCGATACCCCTTTTATACGTAGCGACTCTTAGATCGGACCGAGTTTGTAAGATACGGTGTGAGTGTGCGCAGTATCGAGGAACAAAGAAGATGAATCTCGAGAGAGAATCAAAATAATGATGTTGAAGCAACACGACGAGAGAAAATATTTGGCGAAACCGACAACAAAAGATTATCGCTCATTTACAACCTTTTCGAATCTTTTAGGACCCTCGTATCCTTACGCTATACAAGAATCCAATGCTAAAGAATATTCTAGCCTCTAATCCTCACGTGCGTCCTCTGCTTTGGATTAGTAGGCTTGATTGTTTTGTTGCTTCTTCTTGGCTTGGTTTCTCCATGGTCACTCTCCAATGGTTTATATAGTTCCTGCAAGCCCTTCTCTAATTTAGAGTAGGGGTCATAATCCTAGAAGGATTAATCTATGACTATTTATAGCACATCTTTTTAAATCCTAAAACACTAGATATTAGTCATCATAATTCAACAATCTTCATCTTGACTCGTATTCGTGTAAGACTTAGAAGTTTTAGGCTTTGAATTACATAAAACTTTTTTGTAGTTCTTGCTTGCTTTAAAATTGTGTTTTTTTGCTAAAAGAATTTAAAAATCTCTTATTCACCTCCTTTAATCAGTTATCCTTATCCTACATGTAACATACAAATTTCAGAGAACCAACACCCTTAAGACATGTTTTCTGAGGTGAAACATTGGAGTTAGGTTGTGGGCTGAACTAATAGTTATATTTAGTTTTAACTTATGGTTGCAATGTTGACACTAAAGACAACAATTAAACCTTTCGGAAGCTTGGTGTGTTCTAGTAAAAAATTTTGCCTTGAAATTTTGGACAGATATTGTAGACCTAGAGTGATCTAGACACTAAAATTTCATAGGTGTGTGTAGACCAGTGTTTAGGAAATCAGTGGGAACCGTTCTGTTCCTGACACATACTGAAAATAGCAGTCCCACCGAGATTTTGTGACCCTGAGGGAAGAGTTAAGTTTCTGGCTTATGGCCGTTGGCTTTTGGTTAAAATTACGTTATAGCGTATGTTAGTTTTTTCTGAATCATTCAATTTTAAAAAATTAAAAAATTAAGAAAAAATGAAAAAAAAAGATCATCATGCACAATACAAAGAAATAAGGTGAAAAAAGAAAAAGCAAAAAGCCAAAATAAGCCAAAAACCAAAATAAGCCGAGTTAGAAGCCGATGTATTCTAAATAGCTTCTGGCTTAAATAAGCAATAAGTCATTTGGAGCAGAGCCTTAGGTCCTAGATGACCCTCATTGGCTCCCATTTTGCATAGTTATCGTACCTGGATAGGTCTGACCGAAAAAAAAACCAGACCCAAAGGCCTCCACTGATCTGGTTTAGGCCATTTGATCGTTCACGCAATTGACCTGCCTTGGACCAGTCAAACCCAGTTCGAACCGGCGGTTTTTCCTGTGAACCAGTGAGATTCAACCCGGGTTGACCCGCACACGTCGTAGAAATTACCCCAAAAAATTGCGTCTGCTAGACTTCGAACTGGGATCTGTAGGCTTCAATGCTAGAACTAGTCGGACTAACCAGCTGGGCGGAGTTGTGTTTCTATGTAAAAGTAATACTTTTAATGAATAACTAATAAATCTGCAAGCACTGGCCCCTTAATGCCATAATAAATTAATGAAAGTGGAACATTTTAATCGCTTTGTGCTATGTTAAATGTAACTAGAACCACATTTGTAGGGGATTAACACTTATGTTCACATATGCATTTTTTACATGGTATATATACTACAACATATTTTAATAAACGTGTGTTCTGACTAGCAAACCAGTGACCCAAGATCTTGGCCGAGTCGATGACCATGCTGGGCTTGATAACTATACCATTTTGAGCGGAATGTGAATTAATACTTGTTAGGTATGTTCGAAATATCACAATTTGAATATATTTGAAGAAACAACTAGCCGGAAAAATCCAAATCTGCGAGAGAGATCGCTAATCGGGCTCGTTCGTTTTTGCTAGCTAAATTGGTTTACTTAACATTTATGTAGGATCCGTTCATATTAACTTTTAGTTTTGATTTATGAATTGTAATAACTTGTAGAGAAACCTGTAGAAAGAGATATTCGTGTGCGATTTTGGTTGATATAAATGAAGTCACTACAGTGTGTACTACAATCGACTAGTAAACCCCGTCTTAAAAAGACTCTTCGTTTGAAAGCTAGATACTGTAGAAAAGCCATTTAATGTATAAAAGTAGCTTTTAGAAGTCAATACTTACAGGACCGTAGACTCTTTTGATGTTGTCAGTGAAGTAAGCAACTCTCATGTTCATGTTATGAGTTTTTCCAGTACATAGCATGAGTTTTTATATAGTTAGATTTTGCAATATTGTCTAGATTACCCGGAAACTATTGCTTTACGACTTCAATACCAAAATTAAGAGGATTCACTAGAATTTTCAGAGAGGGCATGCTTATTGGACAGATCTTGACGCACTAGACTAGAGGGATGAGATTATGCAAGAAATTTGTAAATTGGTTCTTTTATGCGTGTTTCTGCTTCAAGTATATAATCATATGGATATTGAGTAATTTTTGTTTAAAAAGATGCTTTTGTTATCTAGGCGCTTCGCATATCCATCCTACAGATGGTGCTTCTCATATCCCTCCTACAGACAGAATGTTGCCTGAGGTGCCACTTGACTGGGCAGTTCCAGGTAAGTGTTCTTTGCTGCATTTGCATGAGTTGTGAAGTTAATTCTTATGTGTAATGGTTGATAGCTTACAAGTATCCTTTTTACATTTTGGTGCTTTGCATTATGATCACTATGTGAATATCCATCATATCATACCTATGGTTGTTAAGTCGAATTCCTATAATTTATGCGTGTCATTTGCAACGAATTCATAGATTTGATTGATGACGTTTGGAAGTCAATAATTTTCCTAGAGGGCAGAATTAGTAGTGGAGCTTTTAGGAAGTTTAGGGTGGACCAACTGGTTAAACTTGATTTTGATGAATAACTGTTTGTATCGTAAATTGGTGAGAACAAGAGCTTTGGACATTTTTAATTGTAAAGCCTGAATTATGTTCTTGCTGAACCGATGAGTTGCAGATCTTTTGGGGCGATGACCTGTTTTGATATTGGTGATGAGAGTTGTACCTTTGGATTTGGGAAGCTCACGTATTGTTTGAGTGGAAAATTTCGGCCTGAAATTTTGAGCAAATTTTGGAGGTCTAAATAGGTGTGTTTACACTCTGTTGATGACTTGGCAAAGTGGTCTTGTGTTCATGTTTTGAGTTTTTGGGAAAAGGAGCATGGCATTTTTAGGAGTAACTATGTAAGTACATTTTACATTATATGCAAGAAAAGATGCAAATTGATGCTTTCATTTGTGTGTCTGCTTCCATTACATAGATATGAAGTATTTGCCTTAATTGCAATGTTTTTATTGTCTAGGTTCTTTTCATATCCTGCTTATCTGGAGAAAGGGCACCCGCTTGGGTCCCACTTTACCAAGCTGGCCAGGTGACCTTTGCTTTTTTTTGCGTGAACTGTCATGTGGGCTCTTATGTGTGTTTATGGTGTGCAAGTACCCATTTGTACGTTGTGGTGATATTTCATTATTACTATGCACGTTTCTATTATGTTTCGATCATCTTGCATCTCATGAGACGGGCAATGGAAGGCTGTTTGGTTGAGTTCATATATGTTATATATGTCTTATTTGATGAACTGATAAATCGAATCCATGAAACATGGAAAATAAGGCAAAGTTTTGTACATCTTGAAATGTACAAATGCCTTGGTCTTGTCTCCTTAGCCTCCTCATTCTTTATTTTTGCTTCATGTTTCCTATATTACAATTATGTCATTCTTAATAAAAGGAAAATTTATTTTTAATTATATTTCGTACTTGTTTCTTTGCAGTTAAAGGAAATTAGCATGTCACTTTTGAGCAGGGGGTAGAAAAATGGTGTCGGATGTGCATTCAACTTGTACATAGATACTATCTCATCATACACTCTTGGTGGCTCTGCTTTTTTTTGTCTTTTTTGGAACCTTTTCTAATGTATATTAACCATGCATTTGTAACCATATGTAGTATACTAGTCTGCGCTATTCCTTGATGATCATGCGAACTCATGTTCACCGTGACATGATATTTCTAAGCTAACTAATATTACCCGTGGCGTATTTCGAATGCATAAAACCTTCTGGACATCCTTCTGTCTAATTTTGCTTTTCCCCTTCCCTTCCCACGTTGGTCATATCATCGTAAAACTTACATATTTGCAAGATTTAAGTTTTCCCTGATATGTGAGTCACCATCCGATGTAGATGTTCATCGGCTATTCCTTCACCATCGAATTAGCCTTCTGAAATAGCGAAAATAATAGAATGAAATTTAGCACCTAAGAGTTTCAAGGCGGAAGGCATGAATTTCCCACATATACCGTCACTACATATACTGTTACCACCATCAAATGTACCCTTGAGATTGGTACAATTTTTCAAAATTCAAACCACTAGTCCATCCTTCAATCATTGTAATGTATTTGTACAAATCTCAGAGCGCTGTATAGGGATAAGAATTTGCATATGTTCAAGATTTTTCTGAATATTTCCGAGGAATTCTGTATCTTTTATTTGAGAGGATCGAGGAATTATGTAGGAAACCACGAATCTAATGCCATACGGTTTCTCACATTGCAAACCGGGCCTCATCTGGTCAGAAATGCAATATAATAAGTGGGTTCTTTTCAACTACGACTTATGACTGTAATTTATGATTTTTAGTCCTAGAGTAAATACTTGTGTAAATGAATCGAATGTCATAAGTGATAAATCGCTTTAAAAACCGTCTCGATAAATCGCTTTAAAACGATAGCGAAAAAGTCATTTTATTTATTTATTTGAGAGAAGTCATAAGTTATAAACTATAAGTTGAAAAGAACTCGCCAATATCTGGTCTGCATTCTTTGTGGTGTAGCTTTGGTTGAAATTTTTGAATTTTGGATGTTTAAGATAGAGATTATAGAGAGAGATATTTGCATATGATTTTGGTGGTATAGATAATAGATTTTTATTATGTACTATAATTAACTTTTAAACTTTGTTCTAAAAAATACTCCGTTTAAAAGTTAGATACTACAAGATAAAAATCAAAACCCATATCTAAAAGTGGAAAAGAACTTGTTCATATGTGCTTTAGATCTACGCGCCACGGTCCACCTAAATCTCAGCCATCCAAGCACCAATTGGACGGCGGACGCTCGTCTATTGATTCTTAAACCCTCGTCCCTTCTGTTTCGTCTTCGCGCGCATCGCCACCACCTCTCCTCCTCACCATCACCATGGGCCTCCTCCACAACTCCCTCCCGCTCCAAGGTCTCCTCCTCCTCCTCTCCCAAGACGCTGCTTTTAGACAGACGCGAACTTCTCGGGATTAACCTTTGGATCCGTGGTGCAGGCGATTGCGCGCGCGGCGCGCCGCGGCGTCGTGTGGCGGCGCGGCGTGGCGGCGTCGACGGGGAGTACATGCGTCGCAACTACGCCAACAACGTCTCCGAGTACAACACCGTCATCGGGTCTCTTGTCGCGCAGCCGCAGCACGCCTCGAGAGCGAAGTCGTTGTTTCAGCTCTTGCACACCAGCTGTTCGACGAAATGCCGAGGAGTGGCATTTTTATTAAGTTGTTTTTGTTGCCTTGATGATTTAGTTTGGCCACGAGCATGCGTTTTCGAGCCTAATCGTGTGCTGCTGCGACCTCGTGTGCTGCCGATTGTATGCCATGCACAATTGTACATGGCGTTATACGGTTATAGACCAGTGTACGTTTTGCACACGAGGCATTTCAATGTTGGTGCAGCATGCACGCTTGTTTGGTGGTGTGGCCATCTTTGCGCTGAAATATTTATCTATTCAATCACCTGTAGTTGCTCAAATCTTGCTTGGTGCCATGCGTTGGTGAGCCCGGGCTGCTAGTGTGCCACAATTACTCTCAATGACTTGCGTACCATGTGAGTTCAGGTGTTAGTACACATGTTTGTTCTGTTAAGTTTATAGCTTTCTTGATCAAAACAAAACATGCACTTGATCGTAATGTCAACCTCCTGCTTGACGTTATGAGAAATTGAGGGTCCCTTTGTCCCGTATTTCTTGATATAGTTGTGCAGTTTCTCCATTGTAGATATCCCATTGACTGGATATACACACAGATGGGCTTGTCTGTATGGCCAGCATCCAGTATCGCTCAACATACTGATGCAATCGCTTTGTTTTCCTAACTTTGTTTTGCCTTTCATTTGTGGCACTAAGCTATCACTTTTGGTTGGTGGCCATTCTTTAAAATGTATTTATATAACTTTCACCATCAACCGCTTGATGTCCTATGTTAATGTCATTTTTCTGCATGGCTGTGCCTATCTTGAGTTTATGTTGCGTATGATGACAGTTCCCATGTTAGAAACCTCTGTTTCCTTAGTCATCTGTGCTTTTAAGTCTGAATAGTTGTATTTGAATTGTTTTTAGGCCCTACCTGCTGCGTGATGCTTACGATGACATGATACTTGATGGGGTGCAGACTCTGCGGGACACATTCCACAATCTCATAGTTGGTACCATGAAAGGCAGCCGGCTACAAGATGCATTCTACTTCCGTGATCAGATGAGAGAAATGGGCTTGCAGCCTGATGTTGGACCACTGTCTTCTTTGAATTCATTTCATCTCTCATTGCAATTCTTTTTTCTTTTGTGAGATGGATTAGGCTAATGGCCAAATATCTCGTAGGTTAACCTTTACAACTTCTTGATCTCCACTTATGGAAATGCAAGAACTCGATGCAGCGATCATGGTTGGTTATTTTTCAACACACCGAATGCTAATTGAGTTTTTGTTACTATGGTGCCGTTCCCATCTTTGGAGTGTTTTTCCTTTGTTGTTTGTGCTCTCTAATGCTCCCATTCGTGCTACTGTAACAAAGCTTTTAGAAGAAATGAAGGCACATGGCGTTAAGTGAAGGAAACCTACATTTGTCTTTTGAATGCACTTGCAGCTACGGGCGTCTTGATCAAGTGTAAGGCGTCCTTCTTAGTTCTTACCAACGTTTATTTGCTCAAATGGTAGAAGAATGCAACAATTAAGACTGAAATATGAAATTATTTGTTCCATGCCGCATATTTTCGTCGATTACTCCTAGCATGATGTCGTGAAGCAAATACCAAGTAGGCCCTAGCACCAATAAGCCAAGACCTAACAGATGTTACATAAGTTACTACCTCCTGTTTGTAGTTTCTTTGCTAAAGCTTTATCCAAACCGCTAATTATTGTACATGAAACCTGCATGGAGCTACCCAATTTAACAGATGAGGAGAAAAGTGAATATATATATATATAATATTAAATATTCAGTTTGAGAATATAGGATTGGTACCTACTAGTCTCACAGATTTGAAGGCTAGAATGCATGTAACTTTCTTACTTCCATGTTGATACATCCAGTTTATCGGTCTTTGGAGTGCAAGGTCCAAGAGTAGGATTGTCGATTGTCTTATTGTGGAGACATTATCAAAATACATCTATTGCATTAGTGCGTAGGTTGTCTCTTTAGCATGTGGGAAGTTTTCTTTGTAGAATTATATTAAATTGGATAAGCGTGGTTTTTAATTTAATTTTATCTTCAACGATCAACTCTTTCCAGTTTACCCATTTACTTGTTTGCGTGAAAAAACTTCTAATTATAACTTATTTTAACAGTTATGCTATAGTCCGTGATATGACCATTCGCTGGACTTGGATTAAATAAGTTTTGTTATCTTTGGGTGATAACCGCATTCAAGAACAAGGCACCAACCATCGAGGAGACTTTGACAAAAGTATGTCATGCATATGTAGGCATTTATTGTAGGGATACATTTAACATAACTACACCTTTTTTTTGAACTTCGCTTTTTGAGCAGATTCTCGAGTTTGTCCAAAGAATCAAAAGGTTGGCAATATGTTGAAAGAGTATCAAAAGATAGCGCTGAGAATATAATGATGAATGTGTCGGAGGAAGAACTTTACAACCTACCAACAGCAGAGTATGCACATAGACGAGGATTTATCTTTAAACAATTGTGATTTATCATGTTGCTATCCATGCTTGTGCAGACTGCAGAGCAAAGAGGTGCACTATTTTACCTTTGCATTACCTTTTTAATAACTAGTATTTGGTTACTACTTAGCGGCTGAACAATTGACATGACCATAGGCGTGTTGTTTTTCATACCTTAGTGTAGTTCAAAATCAAATCACGAGTTGAGCATTACCTCTTAATGATGTTTATTTTACTTCGCTATCTTGCGGACACTTGAAGCACTTCTTGACATGGTCAATAAAGATGGATTTACATATGATGCCTTCATTGTGATGCAAGCTCTGTGTAATCTATAATGCCAATGTTGACTATTTTCTGAAGCACTTGTAAGCATCTTTGAACAAGATGATCTAATGATCGCATTACATGGTTATTAAGAACTTAGGTGATTACTTGCTCCGGAGATGCGTAGTTTAGAAGGATGTCCTGTAAGACCTCATTATTGTAGACTATGAAAGCATCTAGGAAGAGATTAGTGATGTAGCTTTGCTATCCAAATTTTTATGCTTGCACATTATATATTTCTTGAAAAGCTTCTTGAGTACACATTTATTGAATGAACAATCTTAATGAAGTGGACATCTCATTACTTTCCTATTTAATGGTATTATGGAATCTTTTTTGGAAATGCTATAGTGTCTACTTTAGTACTTTTCTCATGTCGCCCTTGATATGCAACCCCATGTTTGTCCTTTTGTCTTATCATGCTTTCCATTAACTTCGATTCTAGTGTTAATTTGTTGTCCTTAAATTGAGGTGTTATCTTCGATGTGGAGATATTGATTCCATTGTTAAGATGTTTGAAGAGTTCTCAAGCTCAAAATCCCCACCAGTGAGTTGTATGTGGTGAGTAAAACCTTAATCACGCCAGATTTGTAAATTGATGAATTGATCATTAGTTTATGTGTCTGCTGAATTCGAAACGTGTGAAACCTTGTTAAAGTTGCTGATACCTCCATGGTTGTTACAGTGTCGCGGCGGAGCTGTGTGGACACCATGCCCATTCGCCGCGACTTAGGGGGGAGGGAGGGGAGGAGGAGGCAGGGAGGGGGAGAGGAGGCGAGGCGGCGGGGAGGGGAGACGCTGAGGAGAGGAGAGGAGGCGAGGCGGCGGGGGAGGACCGGAGGAGGCGAGGCGGCGACGAGTGAGCGCAGGCCTGCGGGAGAGATGAGAGAGGGGGGAGTACGGGGAGACGAGTCGGTAGATATAGAGTTGTGATGCAGAGTATGAGTATGTATGCATGTTGGATACATACATGCACAGCGCGGCGACTCGCCTGGCGTCGCCATGGCGTCCAGGTGCCCCTCACTCGCCTTGGTCGCTGACTCCACTGTAACAACCATGGATACCTCCACGGAGTTAAAAAACTAAATCAACAAGCTATGCCTGGTAAATGGACATGTCTTGTACACAAAGGAACCTACTCGGACCTTCTTTCATTCTACCTTTTGTAGACTATTTTGAACTGAAACTCTAATTATGTATTTATGACAATATGACATATCGCCAATTGTTCATTTCTTAAGGCCCCACTGTTTCAACTTCAACTTCACTTCGGCTTTTGGTTTTTGGTTGCCTTTTTCCCGTATTCTTTCGTATTGTCCGTGATGGGCTAACCTTCTTTTTTTATTTTAAAAATTTTAAAATTTAATTATGCCAAATAAATCACCATCAGTTACAGTGAAAAATAAACCAACTATAGTAAAAAAACTATAAGCCATCGCCAAATTAAGCACCACCTCGCTTCAGGAGGTACTATCTGCTTATTAGTCACAGACTGTGCAACACTTGTAACTGTACAAGTGAAATCCATGTCACCCAAAATAAGTTCAACTTTTATATTGCTGCATATTAACTTGTGGGCTATCAAACCAATATTAACCATGACCAACTTGCAATGTTAACCGTTGGATTTCACAGATCAACAGTTACAACTCACTGGATTCAACACAGGAAAGGAAAGATGGAAATCGAACTTTGAAGCTTGAATTTTGTACCATATGATCTTCCCTATATGCTGGACAAAAAGAATGTGCATACACAAAACTGCGCATGTAGGAAAGATAATGATCCATACTAAATAGTATAGATACCTTTACCATGGTGGAGCTAATTAAGAACCTACATGGAATTTTGATAACAATAATCCCTTTTTTTCAATTGGGAACCTATCTATTTCTTAGATCACACTTTGTGTTCTCATATGTTTGTCTGTATTCTATGCATCATTAACATGCAGACACTTGCTGAGGGAGCTATGATTGGGCATACCCCAAGAGGAATGCAACTTGCTCAAGAAACCATAGTAATTTCTTACTTTCAGTTTTGTTTCATAGTTTGACTAACTTGGAAATACAAAATTTTACATCTGTAATATTTTTCAGGAGAAAATGACTTCAAGAAATTTCTTCTTGAATCCCAGGATGGGAACTGATCTTCTACTTGCAGCCTCAGGTGAAAGGGTAAGTGTCACAGCTACTGCCCTCCAGTACTGAACTCACTGAAGCCTTATAAATGCTAATGCATCTATATGAAGAATACACAAATTGTTTGACTACTAATGCCAGCTTCTTGAAATGAATCCAAATTGCTTCCCCCAAATGACTAGTATTGAAATTTTGTGGTTTTGTTCAGACTGGTGGATATACAATGGCAAATTATATATGGGATCTCCTGCAAAACCGCAATATAATTCCGTCACTTCCTGCTGTTGAAGCATACCACAAGGGTTTGAAGGTAAGCTTCAGTTTGTAATCCCGCAACTGAGTATATTTTCTTCACCTTGGAGACATCCATGGTTTTTTTTTTCAAAAGCAAAATATTTTTTAACATCACATTGAGTTAATATATTAATATTAGTTTCATACAATTCTAAAACTGTTTGGCATCATTGGAATAGATAGTTTGCTTCGCTGCGTTAGCGACACAATAGAATATTGCTATTGTAAAAAAGACTTGGCTTCCATACTATCACAGTGTGCTGGTCTGAACTCACGAGAATAAACTTACCGATATGGTGAATCTGATGCCTGATTGTTTCTGATTCTAATTCTGTTTCATGGTTCCTTCTTTTTCCAATTCAGGAACGAGAAATTCCTTCTGATGATCCACGACATCTGAACGTTAGCCGCATTTTGGACAACCTCAGCATCCGGTTTGGACCAAGGAGAAATACTCCCAGTAACACACAGACATAATGCTCTCTTCCCTTAGCCAGTGCAAGTTGGAATTTGTTTTAGTGAGGCTGCTGGATGCATCAGCTTGTTTAGGATGGCGCAAAGCAATATATGAAAGCATTTTCACCTGCCAGACCTAAAATCTAATTCTTGAGTTCTTTTTTTTGAAATCTGGCCTCGTTAAATACTGTTGTCGGAAGGCTATTTATCCTTTGTGGTTTAGAGAGTTTGTACTGTCACAATTTGTTATCACCTTCAACAGCAAGCGGTTAGGCTGGCTGTATGCTGATTGTTTAGTTGGTGGCCGAAATGATAGGTTGTCCAATTCTAGCTCAGCCGTAGATTTGTAAATTTTAGGTATTCATGGGTCTGTTTGGTTGCCTGTATCCGGTTGAACCAGGTTGGCCGGATACAGGGTCTCCTTGTTTGGTTGCCTGGTCGCTGGGTTCAGCTTGGCTCTGCTCATGCAAGATTCCCCCCGCAGCCAGGCTCTGGAGAAACGTGGGAATCGGGCGTTTCTGGGGAGCCAGGCTTGTGGGATGCAGGTGATTAGTCCGTTGATGATGTTATTAGTGTATATTAGTAAATATCAAGTATTATTAACGTGTTTTGAAGAAGTTTAAGATATAATAAGATACGAACATCTTATATAACATATCTTCATAATCACAATCATAATCTTATATTATTTTTATCTCATGCAACATATCTTCGTACAGGCAACCAAACAATATCTCTTCTCTCACCGGACTCTACTCGACGTGAACCAAACACGGCAGGTGTTGTATGCGCTCAACCTGTCCCACGAGAGCCTGGCTCTCAGATACGAGTCAGGCTCTACTCGTACGTGAACCAAACAGGCCCCATATGTCTCTAGATTCCCCCCATCTGAACCTCTTGTTTACCCCTAGCTCGAGATCAAAGCGTTAGGGAAAAAAGGTTGTTTATTGGTTTACAAACTAGTGACTGGCTTATCGGCGATCTTGTTTCCACCACTTCAAAAATATACCCTGAGAACTTTTTGGTTGAAAAAATGAATTTCAGCTACTTTCATAAAATGCTAGGAAAATTCGCTATAGAATGTAACGAGATCTAATGGAGGAAGATTTAGGAAATTGCAATTAAACCAGGTAAGTTGCCCTATACGGCCACACCATAGGGATTGAGCATGCCCTACCGATTGAGCTTCTCTTGAATCAGAATTGTTTGCTGACAATTAGGGACGATGTGCATGTCAATCAGGACGCGGCTCTGGCTCCTTGCGTCGATAAAGGTGATTACAATATGTGGTTTATTATTACATTTGTGTGAGCACGATGAAAGTGATATGTCCAAAACGTGGGGCTAAATTAACTAATAGTCGAGATGCAGTTTGGAAATGTATCATGTGGCGGATCAATGCTCATTGTAGAGAATTCTCAGATGGGTTTCCCATTCTGACAAGCAGCATGGACTACTGTGGTAAAAGGGCCCGCGGGCAGATCTAGAGGTTGCAGTTGATGGCAATGGCAGATCAATCTCATAGCACAATAACTTCGACAGGTGGACCCTTTCTTGTTAGGAACCTCCGTATACAACTTGCAGTAGGTTTTGGAGTACAATCGGGAGAATTGAGATGGATATAGGGTTGGGAAGAAGAAGATAGAAGTTCTAGAAGGTTCCAGGAGGAAGATTAAGGACCAAGGGGGCGCCTGCCCTTTGTCGTGCAGCACAAAATTGGAAATGATGGCAAAGCATAGACTTCTATGAAGATTAAGGACTTTGGAACTATAAATGATCTAAGGAGTTAAGGTATCGCTCGGTTGGGATGAAATAAATTAGTTTATGGCTGAAATTACATTATAACTGGCTGAAATTACATTATATCTGATGGTAACTTATTTGGCATAACTAAATTTTAAAAAAATAAAAATGTAAAAATAGGTTAGCCCATCACGGATAATACAAACGAATACAGGAAAAAAAACTGACAAAAAAACTCAAAAAAAATCCAAAAGTCAGAAAAAGACGAAATTTAGAAATAGTAAAAAATAAGTCAGAAGCTAGAAGTTCAAACCGAAATGAGCGATAACTTTTGTTTTTGCCATGGTTTTCAAATTTGATTAAGTTCACAACAAATCAGTAACCAACAGATAAAGAAAAATTGATTATTTCTGCAAAGAAAGAATGATCTTCTACGATTTGCCACTCCAAACATTTATCACTTCACAATATACCATTTTAGCCATTATCTCTATATTTTCTATGCGAAATGAACTTATTACCCGTATATTAGTCATATTCATATACATATTATTATATAGTTATAGCAACATTTCTTCCATTTGATATATATATATATATATATATATATATATATATATATATATATATATATATATATATATATATATATATATATATATATATATATATATATATATATATATATATATATATATATATATATATATATATGATTAAACTATACAAAGAAACAACTTGTACATGTAGCATAATTAGAATGCATGGTCTATTCCTAAAACCCAATAGATGGTTATATTTCTATATAATTATTAGCTGTCATGCATGATGAAAATTGAATAAGAATATACATGTGAATACGACTAATATATAGAAGTAATAAGGTTATTTTGCATGGAAAAAATAGAGAAAATGGAGGAAAATGGCCAAAATGGTATATCACGAAGTGGTAAATGTTTAGAGTGTCAAATTGTAGATTACAATATTAGGAGTGACAAATCTTAAAAGGCCATTTTTTCCCTAGATAAATGACTTATTATATGATTTACAATTAACAGGTCTGAACATAGAGATTCACAGATTTTTGAACTAGACTTCTAATATAACTCACGAATCAGCGACTAAAAATTTCGATTAAGTCACATATGAACAGACAAGGACGGATCCAAACACATGAACTCATTAATAGGCAATAATAAATCAAGTAATCAAATTCAGATGCAACACACATGAACACACTAGATGGACCTCATGAATCAACAACAACAAATCAAGTCATTAATTCCAGACCCACCACACATGGATGGATGTAGACAACAAGATGGCCAGCACAGCGTCGGCGATGGAGGTAATCGGGAACATGAGGTGGTGGTGGTGTGGATCCGAAGGGGATCAGGAGGGATGCGGCGGCGGCGGCGATCTCAAGGATTCGAAGCACATCATCAAATATATCTACGGAATATCTTCGGTATACAAGTCAAAACGACAATATAAAGCTGCCGAGCATGAGGTAAACTCAATTGACCCTCCCCATGTTAATTATCTTTCGAAATGGTCGAAAGTTACTATCTCTTTTGAGAAAATCGACTGTCCGACCACTTCAACTCGACCCAGCTGGTTTTTGATCGTGGTTGAGCCCACCATCAACAATTATCGAGTAAATCGAGTGTTGATTGATGGTGGAAGTTCTTTAGGTATCTTGTTTGTAGGTGCTCTAGATAAGATGCAAGTTCCTCGTGCTAGAATAAAGTTTGTACGATACTCATTTTATGGGATCATACCAGACTCTTCGGCCAAGTCAATTCGATAACCTTAGAAAACACCGCTTGAAACACAATCATGAGAAGTGTGTGTTTGGATTTGCTTCAAAAAAGTTGTCTGGGTTCCTTGTTTTGACAAGAGGTATCAAAGCAAATCCTAAAAAGATCAAGGCCATCGAGTAGATACGCCTCCGACAATGAAGAAACGAGTTCAAAAACTCACCGGCTGTATGGCAACTCTAAGTCATTTCATTGCACATCTAGGAGAGAAAAGACTTCATTTCTTCAAACTCCTTAGGGACCACGAAGGTTTTGAGTGGTCGAAAGAGGCTAATGGTGCCTTCGAGGATGTCAAGAGATATCTTGCGAGTGCTCATTCGGTTTCTATCTTTTCTCCATGCCACAGGCAGTAAGTGATGTACTCATTGCAGAACATGAAAGCGTCCAGTGACCAATATACTATGTAAGCGAAGTCTTATATGGGACTAAAGAGCGCTACCCTCAGATCCAAAAACTCTTATATGCCCTCCACATATCTTCGAGGAAGCTCAGGCATTACTTTCAGGAGTATAAAATCATTGTGTTGTCTGAGTTTCTGTAACAGCCCGAAAATTCAAATTTAGAAAATGAGAAGCTTTTGAATTACTTTTGCAATATATTCCATTTGAATTTGGATTTTTTGATGTTTTCCTGAATTTGGTTGAGGTTATAAAAATCGAAGAATTAATAAAAGAGAAAGACAGGTATTAATAATGCCCAAAAAAGGAATGCGCAAATAATGGAAGCAAGACAAAAATTTGTAAACACGAATCTGAAAAGATGATCCGTAAAAGTAAAGAAAGAAATTTGAATTAGGGCATAAAATATTATTTTTGAAAATAATGGCATGAAAAACAATGGAAGCAAGTAAAGTAAATACCAACATTAGTTGGAAATATTTTTATTAAGTCCAAAATGTCATAAGGAGCTTCTGTGAATTTTTCTGAAATTTTTGGAAGTAAGTACATATTTTTTCAAGGCTAAATGAATTTCTGGGCTTTTCGAAAATCCGAACTCGAGAAAGAAAATAAAAATTCCATCCCTCCCTCTCCGTTCGACACGTGGGCGGCCAAATCCCACCGGAAACCTGCCTACCCTCTCCCATCGGCAGACACGCGTGCGGCCCGATCCGCCTCCGCTGTGCGGCTCCATCCGCACCGCCCGCGCCCTACTCCCCTCTCTCATTTGGACGGCGGGCTGCGCTGTCGCCTTCTTCTTCCCCTCCTTTCTTTTTCCGCGCGGTCGCGCGTGGCGCTCGCTCGACCTTTTCCTCCCGTGGCGCTCATGCGCGCATCGCTCTCTGCCGAGCCGTCGCCGCCTCAGTGGAAAGCTCGCCGCCGTCGCCGCCCCGACTTGGCGCCACCGCGCAGCTTTTTCCCGCCGGCCGCCGCCGGCCGGTCGTCTCGCCGCTCTCGCTGGCTAGGGGAGGGGGCAGCAAAGCGAGACGACCGCACGGAGTAGCCGCTGCTGCGTAGCTCCACGATCGGCCGGGCGTAATCGCGCTGCGTCCGGTGCTCCACCACCGCTCCGGCAACCACACGCCGCCGCCGTTGTCGGCTTCGCCGGCCGCCTATAAAGGCAAGGAGCCTCGGTTGAGTTCCCACATCGCCTCATCGTTCCCCAGGTAATTGAGCCCGAACACCCACAATCGCCGGCGAGCCACCTTCGTTCCCAACTCCGGCCGTTCGAGCTCCCTCTCGATCTGAGCCATTAAAACCCGATTCCTCTCACCCACACCACCTCCGGAGCACCGCGAAGTCATCCCCGGCCTCGCCCGAGCTTCCCGACGCCCGTACATCGCCGTCACCGAGAGCCACTCCGAGTCGCCGCCGCCGCACGCCGCCGACCCATCTCCGGACCTCCTTGGCCCCGGGCGACCGCACCATCGTCTTCACCGCAGCACGAGGAACGTATTTCACCTCTTCACCGGACCTCTCCGAAGCCCCCACGTCGCCGGCCACCGTCGCCCCCGACTCCTCTGCTCCGACCCGGCTGCCGACCCACCTCAAAAGGATTTTTCATCCTTATAGGGTAGGCAACGCCTCCCGCTCACTTGGCTATCGCGCTCTCTTCTCCTCCCAACTCCCGGCGCGCTGCTCGAGCCTCCGCTCCGCAGCCGGGTTGAGTTTCTCAATTTTACTTGATCCGGCGGTGGGCCCCACCTGCCGGACATCGCATCCGAGAGCCACCGTGACCACTGGACCCCCCCTGGTCGGTGAGACATCTAAGCAAAGCGCGATCGACATGTGGACTCCATGAGCGATGCTTAGGACCCACATGTCGAAGAGTACAGAGAACGAAAAAAAGAAAATAAAAATGGAAATTAAAATGAATCTGAGGATGACAATGGGCCCCACATGTCAGAATTTAATTATTTTTGGAATTGACTGGAACCGAGAACTTTGACTGCTTATAACTTCTTCATTTTAGCTCCAAATTGAATGAAACAAATTTTTAAATTCATTTAAATTCAAGATCTATCTAATGGAACCAGAACCATAATTTTTGGAGTTCATTTGAATTTCTGGTGATATTTTGTTGATTAGTTGCTTTTCTTTTATTTGGGTATTTCGCACGATTAAATAGCATACGAGGCTCAGGAAGAGGAGGTTGAGGCATCCAGCTTGGAAGCTTCCGAAGACCCAGACCAAGACCCCCGCGAGCAAGGCGAGTTAACACATTGATCATTTTTGAACCCATGATTTTGCAAAGTTAATTTCTTTTAAATTATCAACATGCATACTGTTATTTTATGTGATGAAATATGTTCATTTCCAGAAAGTGGTAGTTAGATACCTAGTATAATGCTTGCTAATAATGATCTGTTGCCATGCTTGGACAATGTGAACTTTGTCGCCCTAGAAAAGTTTATATTATCATATCTTTTACCAGTAAGTTCAAATAATTATTGCGTGGCTTAGTATTGCTAGATAAAAACGGGGGTACATAGCTGCCCCAGAAACAACACTTGCAAAATGTGATATTGTTTGGGGGACAGTCATGGATGGAATGACTGTAGTAGGTGTACACAATATTTTCTACCTCTGAAAAACTCTAAAAATGCTTAAATACCTGGATGGATGGTTTGGGGGCTGGTTTGTGGTGCAATGGATGCACAAAATATGAAATGTGGTGCAGTGGACGCACAAAATGTGAAATGTGGTAGAACCATCCAGGTAGCCCTAAGGCCTGAATCTTGCCATGTCAACCCATGTAAATCAGTACAATCACAAGCTGGCAAAATGTAGGCAGGGTTAACTAATTTGTGTAGCTCCAAGGTGGTTACGTGAAGGTATGACCACGAGCAAAGGGATGGATGCGTAATATTCCTCGCCTTTGCCCGTGATGGCTCACGAGGGACCCTTCCCGGCGTATGCGTAATATTACTATGGAAGGTTGACCTTAGCGGGCGTAACCACAGTGGACTATGCATTGTAAAGGCCCTGTGATAGTCTATTCAACCACATGGCTAAGGAATCATGTGGGGCAACGAGTAGATCTATCTCTTGTGGGTAAAGTGTACAAACTCTGCAGAGTCAAAACTATTCGAATAGCCGTGCCCACGGTCAAGGGCGGACATGGGAACGTAACTAGATATAGTTCTGTTTACAAAAATAATTGGAACTTGGGAGAAGGGAAACTTGTAGGGCGAAGGACTGCCCTGGTTTCGGAATTGTTCTGGGTGTTATCCCAGTGGTAGGCTAAGCGGCTATAACGCTGAAAGATACTATATGGTGCGGATGCCATGTAATGGTGGATGGAATCTGTATCAATTATAAAGATCAACTTATTTTATAAGTAAAAGTTTTGAGTTCAAGATTGCTAGGTCTCAGGATTTTCCTATAATTGTATTCAAAAGCACTCTCCGCAAAATAAAATGAGCCCAATCCATCCTTTGATTAGCCATGCATGTTTAAATATTGCATTATGTGTGTTGGCTTGCTGAGCACGGGGTCGGAGTGCTCATTCTCGCTTTTGCGACAAAATTCAGAAACAGGAGTTCAAGGACACTACGCCTATGAGGAGGCCCCTGCCAGCGTCGACGGAAGCAAAGGCGATAATTAAGGCGTAGGTATCGGTGGTTAGGCATAGACAAGTAGACTCTAGGCGTTGTGTACATTTATGTTACCGGGACACTGGTGGCATATATTGTACACATTACCCTACTGGCCGCTTGCCTGTGGATTTGGGTCTACTTTTGCTATAATTTCCGCTGCATTTATGTACTGAAGACATTTGGCCAGAATGGCCCTTTTGTAAACATTCACCCGATGTGGTGTATTTCAGACTCTGTAATATTATTATGCGATGTATGTCATGATTCAGCAATGTACTGTGTGCACTAACTCATCGATCCAGGATTAGTGCGGTGAGACCTGATAGATTCCGGATTGAAAAATCAGGTCCAGCAGTTTCCCTTAGGAGAGGTTCTCCAGAACAGGGAAATAACGGGGCACATGGCAAAATGGTCGGTAGAACTTAAGAAGTTTGAGCTCCATTTTGTGTCCTGAATGGCCATAAAATCCCAAATCTTGATAGATTTTGTCGCCAAATGGACAAATCCTAAACTTATTTAGGATCCCCAACAAGACGCTTTCCATGACCAATGGACGATGTACTTCCACGGTCGCTTACACTAAGTGGCTCGGGGTCCTGGAATCTCCCGCGAGACCTTAAAGTATGTCATACAATTACTCTTTCCGGACACTAATAACGTGGCGAGTATGAAGGTTTGTTGGTGGTATACGAGCCGCTAAAGTGCTTAGGATTCATTGGCTACTCATGAGATGGGACTCAACTAGTCGTGAATCAGGTCGGCAAAGAGTATCAAAGCTCGAGTTCGACCATGTCTTAGTACTTGTCGGAAGTCCGAAAGCTTGAGAGGCACTTTTTCAGTTTCGAGTTATAGTATATCCCACAAAAGGATAACTTTCTCACTGACTAGTTGACTCGAATAACTTCTTCCTGATCACAAGTACCACTAGGAGTCTTCTTAAAACAACTCCAAAAACATTTCTGGTCGAAGTACCAGAGACAACTCCTAATAAGACAACATTTCTAGAGTACAAGGATACTTGGATGACACCCATCTATGAGTATCTTCAAAAGGGTTTCGTACCTGATGACGATCTCGAGGTAGATCATCTATCCCTCAAGATAGAAAGAAGTATAAACGGAGTACTCAATAAACGTAGACAGAAAGGTGATCTCGAGGTAGATCACCTTTGTTGATGGGGTACTCTATAAACGGAGTACTCAATGGGTTCTCATGTGGTGCCTATGGTAGAAAGAAGGATTACTACTCCTTAGCGACATACATGGGGGCATTTGTGGAGCGCATGCTTCCTACAGAACACTGGTCGGTAAAGCTTTTTGACCAGGTTTCTATTGGCCAATAGCCCTCAATGACGCCAAAGAGTTGGTTAATAAGTGTGAGCAATGCCAGTTTCATAGCGGGCAAATACACCAACTGGCTCAAGCACTTCAAACAATTCCTCTCTCATAATCTTTTGCGACCTGGAGGCTCGACATCCTAGGACCATTTCCAAGAGCAATGGGGGGCTTCCAATTCCTTTTTTTGTGGCTATTGACACGTTCATAAAATGGATCGAGGCTCAACTCGTGTGTGGGGATAACAATGGAAGCCACAAAGAGGTTCATGATGAGAAGCATGATTACTTAATTTGGAGTACCAAGTCAAATAATTATAGATAATGGTAAGCAATTTTTGAATGCAAAATTTTAAGAATTTTGTGATGAATTTAGTACCAAACTTTGCTATGCCTCATTTGCCTATTCACAAAGCAATGGGCCAATCGAGTGAGCGAATGGCCAATAATTGACAAAATTAAGACTCAAGTCTTCGACCAGCTTATAAAGCACTCGGGAGCTTGGGTACAAGAACTTCATTCAATATTATGGGAGTCGGGCGACAAGAGAGACTCTATTTTCCTAGTTTTTAGGGTCGAAGTCATGCTTTCCCCAGAGCTAAAGATCCGATCGACAAGAGTCGAGAACTTTAGTGACTCTAACCAAGAGCAACTTCGAGCGGATGACATCAACCTGCTCGAAGAGAAGAGGAATCAAGTCTTAATCCAATCAGTAGTTTATCAGCAAGCCATGCGTAAGTACTACGATCGTAAGGTTCAACCTCGCAGTCTTATTATAGGTGACTTGGTATTGAGGAAAATTCAATCCCAGCCTAACCGGAACAAACTTTCCCCCAAGTGGAAAGGTCCTTACACCGTGGTCAAAGTCACACGACCAGGCTCTGTATGACTTGATATGGAGGATAGCTAGATTCTCTAAAAGTCTTGGAACATCGATCAACTGCGTAAAATTTATGTGTAAACATTTCTACTCTTTCAATAAAGTTTTTAGTTTTTTCAATCTTTATTGTCGTACGATCAGTAGAGTTTCTTTTATGTTTGTTCGAACACTTCTAGCACATCCAATTTGTTTAACTAGTCAAACAAGGGAACACAACTAGTGAAGTCTTTCGTTTGTACATGTGTTCCTGCCTGCTAAAAGGAGCTTCCTAGTGACGAACTATTCTTGACTCTTGCTATCAGTATAAAACAATTGCGTTGTCTATGAAAACATTGAACAAGTGTACAAGAAGGATTCTGAGTCTTTATTTTCTTATAATTTATGTCTTCGATTTGATTAACTTGGTCGAAGGGGGTAGCGTCACCTAGTCAAAGCCTTTCCTCTTTGCACGTGGTCCTATCCACTAGAAAGAACCTCCTAGAGTCGACTCATTCGTAACATTTGCTGCCAGAATATAGCAATCGAATTCGACAATGATGGTCGATGAATACTTTACTCTCTGCATACTTTACTCTGTACTATTTGCTTAGTTTATCTATATAAACTAAGTAAATAGTCGGGAGCTAGGATAGAGTTATCCATATAACTTTATTTCTTAAATTATATCCTTTTTATTTTCTTTTTTGTCTTACGAGTACTAACTACTCAACAAGATGAATTGTCGGAAAAAGGAAGAAGTCTTTCATCATCCAAAGGTAAGTCTTTACAAAGTTATTATTTATGAATTACTCTTAGAGTATACACCTTAACGATAAGGGAGAGATTTCACAAGGTAGTTGTAAGTCTTACTACGACTATTCCTTGGTAGTAAGTCTTTCTACGACCACATAGCCGTAAGTTTTACTATGACTACTCCTTGGTCGTAAGTCTTTCTACGACCATATAGTCGTAAGATATCCTACGATCACCTCGTGGTCGTGGGTCTTTCTGCAACTAGCATATTCCCGACTAACTTGTTTATAACGACCTACTTCATTGTGGGGTTGTCTAATAAGGTGGTTAGAACATGCACTTATTCCTAATAACCGCACACGATCTCTCTCTAACAACAACCGTCGCACGCGTAACAGGCCACTATGTCTATCGATAGTAACTTCCGTCAAACGGTTATAACCCAAGCATTGAGGCGTCTTTTGGCGTGGAACAACGCCACCGTTAAATCGATTATATAAAGGTTGACGTCGAGAGGAGAAGGGTGGATCACATTGGATCGGTGATAATGCTAGGTATTTCGCATTACTCTCAATTATAATCAATTTCTCGAGTAATAGCCACACATGATGTAGGGTTATTATTCTCGCAGAGAAAGTTCGAATCTGTATAAAAATTCCCGTGTCTCTATTCTGCATGTTCATACATCGAGTCTTCTAGAATTTCTCCGAATCCAAATAAATCATACATAAGATCGATATTAAAACATCGACGTTGCCTTTTAACTTAAGGGCCATCACACTAGGACTAACCACTACCTTTTAATTAGAGAGCATATTTTAAGGGCGAAATGGTGGCCGTTGAGATTCACTAAGCAACTGTTACAACTCACTGGATTCAAACACAGGGAAGAAAGAGATGGAATTTGAACTTTTGACTTTTGAACCATCTGATCTTCCCTATATGCCGGATAAAAAGATGGCATGTACACAATGACGCCAAACTGGGGACGTATGAATGTAATGATTCTTACTAAATACTCATTCATCACGAAGAACATTGATTGAGCGGTAGTTCTATGCATCACCCTCTCAATATAAGTTATATAAATCTTAAAACAAGAGAAGGAATAAGTAATCACCATCCACTCTTCATTCATGATTTAATATTTATGCAACTTTGAGATAGTGATGCATAGAAACACCCCTATTATTTTGGAGTACATGCAGTCAAACTTTCTAAACTTTAGTTTTGTACCATCCGATCTTCCTATATGCCTGGACAAAAAGAAGGCACGCATACAACAACACCAAACTGGGGACGTATGAATGTAATGATTCTTACTAAATACTCCTTCAATCACAAAAGAACGTTGATTGAGCGGTGCTTCTATGTATCATCCTTTCAAACAAGTAATATAAATCTTAAAATAAAAGAAGAGATAAGTAATCACTATCCATTCTTTATTCATGATTTAATATTTATACAACTTTGAGATAGTGATGCATCGAAACACCTCTATTATTTTGAAGTACGTACAGTCAAACTTTCTAAACTTTAGTTAACAATATCAAGTTTGAGATAGCAAAAGCCCAAACATATGTCGTTGCCTAGCACCGGCCTGAAAGGGTGCCTAAGGTAGGAGTGTTTGGATTCATACCAAACTGTATCCTACCAATTATTGGTCGTGACCAATGTTGACCACAACTTGGGCAATATTTGTGTGCCAAAATTTTGGCCGGCACCTATGAGCTGGTTAGGCTTGAGGGCAAAAAAAAAAAAGCAGGGAAAAACAACCTATGACAAATGCGGTCGACATCGTCCAAATTTTGGCAAGAAAATGCATTAGCACAACAGTTTGATTAGATTAAACTTAGATAAGATAATGCCACGGCTAGTAGAGTAGTTTTTCTTGTTTTGAATTTACCATGGCTAGCAGAGCAGCTCCTTTCTACATAAAAAAAAATAGTCTCTTTCACACGCACGGCACGCAGTACACGACGGCCCATCTCGGCTTCACAGGACGGCCGTCCGATGAACGACCGACAGTCCTGATCGCTCCAGCCCGCGCCCACCGTTTCCTGTCCGTTCCGTTCCGTTACGCGTCGTCGACTTCTTCGACGACTTGGACTTGTCTTCAATTCCCACCGCCGCCGCCTCTCTGAGACTAGTACTCGTGCTCCTCTCCTCTGGTCGGCAGGGAGACGAGCTCGCCGGTGGGAGACCGCCCACCTCCTCCTCCACCTCGTCGTCGCCGTCGTGTTCCTGGCCGCGTCACGCATTGGGATCTCGCGGCTCGTTCCCTGCCGCCGCCTGCCTTCCCGCCCAAACCCTAGCCGCCGCCGCCGCCTGGGGGAGCTGGGACGGCGGCGGGATCCAACGGTACGGAAGGTAGTATGCTCGCTTCCCGCCTTTTCCGCTGCGTGTTGGTCGATTTTCCTCGCGAATTTTTTTGGTTCTAGCTAGAATGGGTGGTGGGGTGCTTGCTTGTTTCAGCTGCTGCTGTTGCCGGTTGTACGGTGCTGCGTTGTGGCCATGGAGTGTGGGAGTGAGAGAGCACGGCGGGAGGGGAGCTCGTGGATACAGTTGGGTCGGAGCTCGGTCGATTGGCTGCTTGGTAGTATCGACAACTAAAAGGAGAAGATGGTTTCAGGAGTATTTAGATGGAATTCGATGCTTTGTGTCTCTGTATCGCTGTGTGCTACGCTCTTTCTTTTTTGTGTGTTATTGTAGATAGATTGGTGGCGCTGACCGAATAGCCTCCTGAATAATCAAGGATAGGTCGTCGGTTACTCGTTTCCTTTTTTTGCTCTCTTCATGAGGCATCATACAAACGGAAAAAGGGTAGCACAGCAACATTCCTTTTCTGATATCTTGTGCTTTGATTCAGTTGTATTTGCTGATGATGTCATTGAATGGCGGTTAGGTCTTGTGATGGAATGTGTACATATTATATATTGAGCATTGCTCCATTTATGGGGAATTGTAGAGGTGATATTTGTTTAGTTGTTTTGGTATGTTTAAAATGTTTAAAGTGAGAATGCTAAAGGATTAACGTTATTTATTACCCCCTTTGTTCCTAAAATAGGGTCTTGATTCTTTGTTATCTTTTCATGCTCTGCAAGAGACAATAACCATTGATTATTACCATAATATTTTAGTAAAGCTACACAAATATAATATTATGAATGTTTTTTTTGTCAGTATCCAGTATTCTCCTTTTCAAAAGGCCAATCTTATTATTTTTCTATTTTCTATATGCTAGTGTTCAAAGTTGAATGCACAGCAAAAGGATTTATATTTAAGAACTGAGGGAGCATTGGTCTTTTTCTGACGGCAAATGAGGAAATAAATGCAATTTTAGCAGGCTTTTTCGCATTAAACTGTGCATTTGTGGCTACTCTCTTAGATATCCAAACACTGATAATTGGTAGTCATGACCAGCTCACAATATTCACTTCCTCCCTTTGTTTAGTTCAGCTGTTGCTCTGTAGCATTTGTTTAGTTCAGCTGTTGCTCTGTAGCAGATCGTTTCTCTTTCCTCTGCACTGTGTTTACTTTTTCATTTTTTAATTGTTTCATCTGGGAGTTCCTTAGCAAAGGTTCTATGG
The DNA here is from genome assembly GCA_036346575.1 of Dendrocalamus sinicus. NCBI lineage: Eukaryota > Viridiplantae > Streptophyta > Magnoliopsida > Poales > Poaceae > Dendrocalamus > Dendrocalamus sinicus. The sequence goes on along the minus strand of CM070653.1, from coordinate 2,346,067 downwards.
ATATTTTACTGGGAGTTCCTTAACAGAGGTTCTATGAATATTTTAGTCCTATATAGATTAATGAGATACTTTCATGAACAAAAGAAAAGGAAAGCCCACTATTACTATTCATTCTAAAGGTTGTCTGTATTCTGACTAAATTGTTTATGATATGGACAGTTATATTTATTGGTTGCCTTTTTTTTTAAATTCGGTTGCCTTGTATGTTCATATTTCATAGTTGTGTATTAAGGATTCCTCCTGAGTTAATGTTTTTGTTCAGATTTCTTTTTTTTTGGATTGCTTGTGGACCCCTCCTTCATTGATATGTACCATTTATTGTTGAGTGTTTAATTTATAATTCCGAGTAGCCGCTCTTGCTGATAACAAAAATGATATTGCATTTCAGTTATTGGACATTAATTATCTTTGGTGGATGAGAACCCTGCAATAAAGAGTGCAAGTGTTTGATAAGGTTTCACAAGCTGTCCAGAGAGGTTCAGAAGTTGCTACCCTAGAAGATTATTTCCCATGCTGGTGGGTAAAGGAAAAAAGGAAAGGTGGCTTGCTTAACTGAACTGAAGACATGTCCAAATCTACTCCTGTTAAACCAAGCAAGAACTTTGAATTGCAGAAACAATCTGCAACCAACTTAACAATAACAAATGGCCACGCTTGTAAGAAGGAAGCGATCGATGGCGAGTATCCTGTCCATGATCTGAAATGCATTAGCACTTGGGTCTGTAAAAATTTGGCCTGTAAAGCTGTCTTAACATCTGAAGATTCCTTCTGCAAGAGGTGCTCATGTTGTATTTGCCATCAGTTTGATGACAATAAGGATCCTAGTGTATGGTTGGTTTGTGTATCTGAAAATGGTAACAAGAACTGCTGTGGGTCTTCTTGCCATATTGAGTGTGCCCTCCAACACAAGAAGGTCGGATGCTTTGATCTTGGGCAAATTATTCATCTTGATGGGAGTTATTCTTGTGCTTCATGTGGAAAGGTTTCTGGAATGCTTGGGTAAGTAAAGTTTTTAATTAACTCTATGAATCTCGTCTTTCCATTGTTAGTTTCATTGTTTCTTCTCCTATCTATATTATTGCATCGTTATTGTAGAACCTAGGACTACAACGAACTTGCTATGTTGGTTTATCAAATTATGACACACTGTTCTATGATTCTTTCTGATGGAAGGCGATTGGCATTTTCAGATTTTCTTTGTCTCAAAAACAAAATTAATGTTCACAAAGTCAGAAAGCAGTTTATCAGTGGCAATCGATAAATGATTTTCACAGTTAGACCTTGTGTATCATTATTTATAGTGAACAGGCACCATTCAACTCAACTAGGAATCTAGAACTAGAACAGTCCACTCATCTTTATATTGGCCATACTGGCCCTGGGCTGGCCCTCCAGTATATATAACATCTTTTTCAAGAAGCACCTCGTGTGGGTAGAGCTGGCAAAAAAGCTCAAAGCTTGTGAGCTACTCGAACTCGGCTCATTATGAGCTCGGCTCGTAAAATTAATGAGCCGAGCCGGGTTGCCTACCCAGGTCGGTAGCTTAACAAGTCGAACTTGAGCTAACTCACGAGCTGCTCGTTATCTCGTTAAGGATCGGTAACTAAATACTCATAGGCTTTTGCGTGCAGCGTATTAGTGATTTACTTTTCTCAAAGCCCAGCCTTGCCTAGTGTATTGGACTAAATAGTTTAGACTAAATGGGAATTGCAACAAAACAGAAAATTGGACTTCATAAATGTTCTGTTTGTACAACTTAAACAGGACACCAAACTAACCATTTTTTTCAAGGACGCCATTGAACTAACTTAGAAGATAAAATCAAACTCATGAGCATGTTGGAACATACTAAGCTCAAAAGTTGTGAGCACATTACAATTTTCTCCTGAGCATACTAAGTATCTATATATGTTACAACAACATGCCGTCATATCGACACTGCGCAGAAAATAAAGTGCTACTGGCTCTTGGTTTAAACAGCTAACAGCTCTCTTTCCCACTAGTTCTAAAGTTGTACAACAGCATAACAACACACCTCTCTTACCCATTCTCCTGAACTGAACATACGTGGCTCGTGAGCTGCTCACGAGCGACTCGAGCTTTTTATCGAGCCGAGCCGAACCGGGTTTTCAGCTCATTAGCTTAACGAGCCGAGCTGAGCTACTATTTTGGGCGAGCTTGCACGAGTCGAGCCGAGTCAAACTGGCTCGATAGCCAGCCCTACATGTGGGCATGGATGTTATGGCGTTGCCAAGTTGTCGCCTTGGCGTCGCCTAGGTGTCATGGTGCTGCAAGGGAGATGCCATGGAGCTTCGTCGCAAGTAGGGCAGTTATGCGAGCGCCTAGCTTTTCTGGGCATCCATGGCGTCGCCTTGTCATCCGTGACGAAGGCCTAGGCGCCCGCCTTGCCAGGTAAGGGAGACATATATGTTGAGCTGTGACTTAGAGTCACTTGACTCTAGAGACATAATAGTATGATATAGTGAAGCTAGCGAGAGGGCAGCAGAGACAGCGACGCGCCAACTCGGGATGGAACCCTAGCGCCGCCACCACCACTCACGAAGCTGTCGTCCAAGTTCCCTCCGGCGAGCACCCCTCCTCCACTCCCTCCGTCACCAGGCTAGGTCCCCATCCGCACCGCAGCAAAGGTACTCTTCTAGTCTTCTTCTACCTCAGCGGGGAACGAGGCGTCAAGGAAGTGGCGGTTGATGGCGAGCGCGCGCTGCTCGATGGAGGACTTGAGGTTGCGGCGCGCCTGCGGGGTGTTCTGCACGTAGAAGGTGGAGAGAGCGCCCAGTGGGGCCAGCAGATCTGGGCTGTCTGTCCGCGCCTCGCCCAGCGGGGCCAGCAGATCTGTGCTATCTGTCTGCGCCTTCTTTAGCTTCCAGGACACCCCCGGCGCCGCCGCCGCTGTCCTGCTCCAGCGTCGCCGCCGCACACAACACTGCCGTGTTCGCGATCACAATTCGGACATGATCTCCACCCCTCCCCCCTCTGCCTGAGGAGTTGATCTGAGGAGTGATGATTAGAAGCCTGGGAGAGAGGGAGGCTTCTGCCATGCGCGGTGTGGCTGTGCCGTGTTTCTGTGTTGGTTACAAGGCTGGCTGACCTAAAACCCATTAGAAGCCCAACAAGTAGACCGCATTGTACTGTACTACTATCAATAAGGTATCTGTGCCATCCTCTACTACCAGGCTTAGCTGGGCCATTATGCAGTCGCGAATCTCAATGCACATTTGATGGTCTGGAATTTGGATGATGGGAGCACCTGCTGATCAGTGGTCTTGGAATTTCCAACTCCATGTAGACCACGCCTGGACAATGCCATGGCGCCCGCCTGGACGCCGTGGCGTCCTAGCACCCAGCAGTCGCCTTGGTCGACAAGTTCGCTGTGACAACCATGCCTATGGGTACAAATGATAAAATGCTAATGCTAGACAAATAAACCTGAAGCTGTCTTTTCATCTTTTGTAAATCAATTTAGAGCATGAAAATTCAGACAAGTTGTAGCATATACCATACTCTACCTCCAATATCTTTCTTTAAAAAATTTACATGTTTCAGTGGTACTTTCCACAGCTTGACCCCAAATGCGTACTTTGTACCAGTTACACACTTCAAAATTTCATGTATTAATTTCGTTTTGTTGAAATCACTGTCCCCTGTTAAGTTCTTAGCATCAGTTTACACGTAGTATTTACTTGCGACATTATTGGAATGCTTGTTATGCTTTTCATGGTTCTTGATAGACTTGTGTAGTTGACATGAATGTTACTCTGTGGCAGTTATTGGAAAAGGCAATTAGTGATTGCAAAAGATGCTCGCCGAGTAGATATTCTCTGCCATCGCATCTATTTGAGTTATCGGCTATTGGAGGGAACTAGCTGTCTTAAAGAATTGCATGACATTATTAAAGATGCAAAAACAAAACTGGAAAGTGAGGTTGGTCCACTTGATGGAATGTCAGCAAAGATGGCACGTGGTATCGTAAGCAGGTTGTCTGCTGGTAGTGATTTGCAGAAACTTTGTTCTTTAGCAATTCAAAGAGCTGATGAGTGGTTGAGTTCTCCAGACCTGCATCTCCGAGGTAATGATCTTCCTTACATAAATACAGTTACATGCTGGTATAATAATTGTGGTGATGATTCTGGAATAGACACTTATGCACTTCATTTTGCAGATTCCTTACCTGCTGCCTGTAGATTCAGATTTATAGACATTACATCCTCTTCCCTTGTAATCATTTTAAAAGAAACTCCATTAGTATCATCTGACACCATCAAAGGTTATAAGCTATGGTACTGGAAGAGCAGAGAGCAACCAAGCATGGAAGAGCCTGTAATTTTGTCAAAAGATCAAAGAAAAGTACTTGTTTTTAACCTTGCCCCATGCACTGAATATTCCTTCAGAATTATATCATTCACAGATGATGGGATCCTTGGCCATTCTGAATCTAAATGTTATACTGGGAGCAAGGAGGTGTTTGTCAAACGTGCCACACAGCATGCAGTGGGAGGAGGCTCACAGACACAGAGAAGAAACAGGAGCCAGGCTTTTAAGTCAACTGGATTCAAGATCCGAGATGTTGGGAGGATCTTGCGGGAAGCTTGGGCTGACGAAGGCTGTTTTGAAGGGTTTTGTGAAGATATGCACGAAGTTTCATGTGGCAGAAGTGCCACAGACGCAGAGCAGCCAGAGCACAGTGAACAGGGCCAATTGTTATCAGGTGTTTGTCGCAAACTTCAGTTCAACGCATTTTCTGTTCCTGACCTAAATGTTGAGGCGCCCATGCCCATGGACTGTTCCCCTGAGAAGTGCTACGATTTAAAGAATGGACTCGCAAGATCAAATGACAGTGGTGGCTCCGAGACCTGCGCAGCTGGCAGGAGTGCAGAACCACCTGCTGTTGAATCTCGGCCAGGGGGCAAGTTGAAGCAACTCCATGGCGCACACATTGAAAGTTATGAGCAGGATGGAGCTTCTGCTATTTGCCGTGAAAAGCAGCTTTTCGAAAGGCCCACGGAGTTGGATGTGGACTACGAGTACTGTGTGAAGGTGATACGGTGGCTAGAGTGCAAGGGGCACATAGAGAATGATTTCAGGATGAAGTTCTTGACTTGGCTTAGTCTAAGGTCGACGGAAAATGACCATAGGGTTGTGACCACGTTCATCAAAACGCTAATCAAAGAACCAAGCAGCCTGGCTGAGCAGCTTGTTGATTCTTTCGGAGAAACCGTAAACTGCAAGAGACAGAGAATTGGTTTCTGCAATGAGCTATGGCATTAGGATAAAGGATAACAATTCAAGATTTCGCTAACTCGTTGATATTCTATAGTTTTTCAGATCAAGTGCAGTGAAATCAAGGGGGGGCATTTATGACGATGGCGAATTACTTTTAGGCAGCAAATAGGTTGTTCATTCAAATAATTCTTTTTCCACCAGAGAGTAGTGGAATTTTTTCCCCCTATTGGTTTAGTAGTTTTTATTTTCCTGTCGAGTCCTGAAACAGTATGATGTTATATCTTGCTACCTCTGCTTTGTGGTCCCATGCATGGATAATTTTTTGGCACTAGATGTTGGCTATACTGGCTTATGCTCTTTGTACATGGTATTTGGTTGGTATAGATCTTTGAAATGCTTCTCGTTGGTCATTATTTTGTTGTTTTGAAGCATTGATTTCAGTTTGACCAATCTAAACTATATATTCGATCCTTTAACACGTCAGGTCATGGTTAATCCATAGTCCAAGCCAGGTTTCAGATTACCGGCCGTTACTGGCCAGTAACCATCGGTAACCATAAAAACCGCCTAGGTAACCATAAAAACCGCCTAGGTCCGGTAGCGCAAATACCGGCCGAAATTTGTAAAATGAAAATTTTAAATTTGTAGGCCATGTATAAGGAAGATTAGGTAGCATGTGCTGCAAAAGAAATATTGGATGCTTCATATTGGCACTTGGGAGCAGGCAGCGCCTACGGGACATGGTGGAAAGTGTAGCAGCAGTAGCTGCATGTGAAGGGGAGAAAAGTGCTGCAGGTGGGGGACAAAAAAGGAGCAACTGCAGCATGGGAGTGGAGAGGAAAAGCAGTAGTAGCAGCAACTCAGGAGGGAGAGGAGAAGCTGCAACAGAGCACGGGAGGGAGAGGAGCAGCAGCAGTAGGCCAGCAGCTAGTTAAGTCCATGTCCATACTCCACATAATTATTGTTCTTATTGTTCTTCAGTTAGCAAACTTACAAAGTCTTTAACTCCTTTACTCTTATTGTTCTTGTATAGAAGGGTACCATAATAGAAAATATACATGTTTTTGTTTCTATACTGGACAAGTTAGACAGAAGACATGAGTAAATCTTACTTCTGGGCTTTTGTATAATGTAAGACATGGCTAATGCCGCTGTATGATATTGTAGGTCATAGCTTCTAAAAGTATCAATGTTTGGAACCATGGAGAGAGACTAGGAGATACTGGGTTGCAGATATTGTAAGCTTACCAAATCAGGAAGAGGTGTCACACGCCTGAAAGAACATCTTGCTGGGAAGCACAGGGATATTATTCCTTGTAGTGGGGTTCTAGTGGAAGTGCGAAGGTACATGCTAGTAAGTATAGAAGAAACAAAGGCCAAGAAGAAATCTATTAGAGATGAGCGACTGCGAATGGAGCAAGTTGCTTCAAAGCCTATAGCTCGTGGTCTATCACGTAAAGATGTCTTCGATGATGACGAGGAAAAAGCAGATGGAATGGGCTCGCCGAGAGTCGTTGGAATTTTGCGCAGTTGGGCACCCGTCCAACTCTGCATTGACACAATGCTTAAAAAAGAAGCAAAGTCAAAACTTGGAAAAGTTCGGGTTAAATTGTTCCATAGTAATGATATTGCTGGAAATAAGGCAGAGTGTCGTTATTTTCGTGCAGCCATTATGGTTACACAAGAACTTGATGAAGGCGTTCCGTCACCTAGAGGTCATGAAATCGATGGGACATAGATGCTAAAAAACTAGAGATAAATGAGTATGTACAGGAGTTCAAAGAAGGCTGGAGCATATATAGGGTATACATCATGTGATTCTTGGACAAAACCCACACAGATGAGTATAATTAACTTCATGTTGTACTGCAATGGAAGAATGCTTTTTCATAAGTCAGTGAATGCAACCGGTGACGTACAAAATAAGGATTTTCTGTATTGCAAGATCTGTAAAGTTGTCGAAAAATTGGAGTTAAACATATTATGCATATTATGATTGACAATGGTGCAAACTACAAGAAAGCATGTCAATTGGTAATTGAAGAATATCCAACTCTAGTCTGGCAGCCCTGTGCAGCTGTAAGGACCCAGATATTAACATCCGGATTCCTCTGTGATTACTGCACTATTCCCTGGATCAGTAGATAGTGCTCACAGATTACAGTTCTGAATATCAAGGTACATATCATACGGAAGCGTAAATATAATAGTTGACTTACACATGGGCCGATTAGGCCGAAATCAATAAATTGCAGCAGCGGAAGAACGAAGCACACAGGTGAGACCTTCAGGACATGCCCACAGGCAGCCAACTGGAGGTGCGCGACCTAGCCCTTGACATCTTCATCTTCTCTGCCAGCTTGTCCAATCTTGTTGCTGCGGTGCAGTGACTTGATTCCTGATTCTGAATTTTGTCGCAAAAGCGAGCGTGAGCACTCCGACCCCGTGCTCCGCGAGCCAATACACAAAATGCAAATAAATAGTATGCATAGCTTAACAAAGGAGAGGCTCGGGCTATTTTATTTTGCGTAGAGTGCTTTTGAATACAATTAATTAAAAAGCCCTATGACTTAGCAATTTTGGAACAAATCATAATGTACAAGGAAATGCATTATTAATATCGATTCAGATTCCATCCACCGTTACATAGCATCTGCACCGTATAGCAATTTCTTCAGCGTTATAGCCGCTTAACTTACCACTGGGACGACACCCAGGACAACTCCAAACTAGGGCCTTTCACTGCCCTCCACTTTTCCATCCCACCCACAAAACATTTTGAAACAGAACTATATCTGGTTAAGTTCCCATGTCCGCCCTTGACCGTGGGCACGGCTATTCGAATAGTTTTGACTCTGCAGAGTTTGTACACTTTCACCACAAGAGACAGTCGACTCATTGCCCCACACGATTCCTTAGAAGTGTGGTTGAGCAGACCATCACAGTGACTTTTCAAAATATCTAGTCCCTTTTCTCATCTCACTTTATGGGCTTCTCCCACTTGCGGTGGGTCCCATCTATGCGCGGGATGTTCCCACAAAGAACTAACGCAGCGGGCTCCTCCCCGCAACGTTAGGACGGATGGGCAAACTTCACCCTCCACCGGTGTCCCTTGAGCCCCCTTGCCATAGCTTAACACTTCTATCCTCTACCGGTGAGATGAGTCCGGGTTTCGATAAGTCTACTTAGCCAAGTTGTATTTACAGACTTGTGGTTGTACTGTTTTACATGGGTTGGCAAGACAAGATTCGGTCCTTAGTGGTATCAGGCGGTTCTACCACAAACCACACTCTCGTGCACACTGCACCATACCCCGAACCATCCGCCTGTAATTAAGCAATTCGAGGTTTTGGGAATATAAAATAACTATATCCAACATACACGATCATTACCACCATGACTGCCCAACTAATTTTCTCGAGATTAAAAGTGATGCTTGGGCGCTTTCGCGCCCATGAGAATCTAAACAATGCTAAGCATGGCATATAATTACAGACTTACTTTCTAAAGGTTACTAATATAAATTTTTGCTAGGGCGACAAGGTTCACACATTCAAATATTCCAAATGAAGGATATTATTATTCAATGTAAACAGTAGGCATATAACTAGGAGATTAAACTAAACATGTATTTGCATATAAAGTAACAACATGCAATTTGATAATTTAAACCAAAGTAGTTTGCAGAAAATATAGGTTCGAAATGATCAAAGTATTGACTCGCCTGACGCGGTTTACTGCGGTTTTGAGCTCACACAATGCTTTATCTTGATCTTTTGGTCTCTATCTTCACTTTGAGCTTGATCTCGCTTGATCCGTTGAATCTTCACGACTTCCAATTTCTAATTATGCTACTGAGCAGTGAATCCAAATAAAAGCATATAACTCAAGAGATCCAAATAAATCCAAATAACTCAATTTAGTTTTACTTTGAGCCGAGGGGTGATTCGGGTGATGTGAGGCAAGATCAATGGTATAATACGATAACTTGATCTTTTTATTTAATAACTTCTTTTTATTATTTTTATATTTATCAAGGAAGTTCCATGAGTTAGGTTAAACCTATGCATTAGTATATTTTGTCGAGTGCTATATGATATACATATATATAAGTAATGTTTGCAACTCTTAGTTTTCCGAGTTCATCTTATAGCCTATGTTTGTAGCATTTTATGATTTGATATTTTATGTACTTTTAGTTATCTCCAGGCTAGGTTTAATTTGAATTAGAATCTATTTATACGAGTCTCAGCTTGCTATATACACAATTATGTTTAATGTTACTATGTACCGAAACTGGTGTTAAAATTTAGTTAACGGCACTATTTTTATTCTGTTCATATTTTAGCTACTAGTAGGCTTAGCTTTATTCTAACTTTTTAGTTTAAACTTAGTTATCTGGGCACAGCTTGGTACATGAGGTTATATTTTAACATTTAGCAAAACCTACTGCTAAATTTTATTTAATAAAGACATGTTGAATATTAGGCGCAGATCAATCTATAAAGTCACATTTCAATAGTTGCCATTTTAGCGAAAGTCTATCATTAAGATTTATTTCGTGGTATGGTTATTATTAGGGCATGTATGTTTACATTTTAACTAAGGGTAGTCCCTTTTATACTTGGCTATTTAATCAAAATCATAAAGCCTTCATCAATATCTTCAATTTGAAATAACTCTTTTTAAATAATTAATCAAGCCATACAATTAATCCTATAGGATCTATCTCCAATTTACATCTTCAATTAATCTCAGTTACGTTCCATCTAAATTTTATTAGCTTTTCTAAACTATTCCTTAAATGTTTCATGATTTTTATCAATTAGCAAGAGCTACAAAATAGAGCAAAAAGGTGGGAATAAAGTGCTGCAGGATGGTATTGAACACAAGACCTGAGGGGCTCAAGAGGCTTAAGCGTGCGCAACTGGCCATCGGAGATCCTTGGTGCTTTCTTGCTTCGTTGGGGGGTATAGAATGTCAATGGGTAGACGGGGACTGGGAACTGCAGAGCGACCGGCCGGCAAAACCAACCGAAAACAGCAACATATGCATTAGGGGAAATCGAACCCAAGCCGTCAACGCGGACGGATGAGCTATTAACCAGTCGGATCCCGGTGCTTCTCGACTTACCAGAGGGGAGCATGTATATGAACCGGAGTTGTGTCGCCCAAGAACAGAGGAGCCCGGAACGGCGGGCGGGCGGCGACGTCGCCGGCGAGGGGCCACCGGGGAAACACCGGAGATGGCCAAAATGGAAACCCGTGAGGACGGGGGAGCTCCTGGTGGTGGCGGCTCCAGCCAGGAGGCTTTGTGGCAGGCCGGCGGCGAGCACGGGCGGCGGCGCAGAGGAGCTCCCGTGGACAGCTCGTTGTGGGGAACGGGGGCACAAGGCGGCGTCGGGGATAGTCTCAGCGGTTGCCGAGGAAGCTCCCGGCGCCGGGAATTTGGTTGAGGCTCGACGAATCGCCGGGAAGATCGGGCACCGGAGTTGGGGAAGACGGTGGTCACCGGCGGTCTACGGTACACGAGAGTTCGATTACATCGGATGCGAGCGAGAAGGGAATGAAACGATCTCAAGGAAGGGATTGGCAGGGCTCGGGGCTCACCTAGTGGTGCTGCCGGCGATGGCGGCCATGGGGAGCATGGCGGAGGCGGCGGTGAACTCGGGAAAAGGCAAGAAGTCGATGGGGAAGGAGGAGTACTTGAGGAGAGATGGAAAGGGTCGGCTGTCATTTATAGCGTGAGAGGCGTTGCGGACGGAGGGCAGCGTCGGCGGAGGACCGGCGGTGGGTTGATCCGCCGAGTCAAGACCGGTGCACAGTCTCGCGCGATGGCGTGGGGCTCGGCGCGTGCAGAGCGGGGAGGGCAGCGTGTGCAGGATTTGGGCAGGATTCACGCGGGAAGAACGAGGAGAGGAGACGCGGAGGATGCTCGTCCGCGGAAGGAGGATAAAAGAAATGGAGTCCGGTGAACGGAAGGAAGAAAAGAGAGAGAGAGAGGAGGAAGGCCGGTGTCGGCGGGCGCGGACCCGCAAGGCAGTGAGATGAGCCGGCACTCGGGCCACGCGGCGGCAGGGGAGACGCGGCCGCGCGAGCCGCCCTGGCGAGAGGAGAGAGCGCAGTGGGGCGGTAGCGCGAGAAGGGAAGCTGGGCCGAGCCGATTGGCCGGTCTGGTTTCCCCTTTGTTTTGGTTTTATTATTATTATTATTATTATTATTATTATTTTGTTGATTTATTGCATATATATACATACATGTATATTTTATTTATTTCTACTCTGTATATGTATATGTACTTTTACCTTATTTCAGTATATATATATCTACACATACTTATATTTATATATTTCTATTTGGTTGCACATTCATTTTGCTTACATGCGGCCATTTAATGTATATATATTTATTCTGGTTTCCCTTCTGTAATACTAATTACAATACGAAATTTTTATACTTGAATTTGAATCTCTCCCTCCTTACGTCGGATTGTCTTTTTAGTTTTGAACTCGAATTTATAAATGTCTTTTACTTCCATATTTTCTTTTATGGTATTTTTAATTCTAATTATATTTTTCTGAAACTTTCTTCAACTTTTGAATCCTCAACCAAAAACTTTTAAGAAGCACCTTAAAAATCCAAATCTCAAGGAAATACTTTTGCTCAAATAATTCCAAAAGCTTCCATCTTCAAAAGTTAAATTTTTGGGATGTTACAAACCTACCCCTTAAATGAATCTCGAACCCGAGATTGCGGTAGAGTAGAAAGAGGCAGGTGAGGTTATATTGGCTAGCAATGGGTTTCAGGGTGCCGCTCGATGTATAATTCTTTATCTCCACAGAGAGATGGAGACCTGCACAATAGGGGTTAGCACTTGGAGAAGTCAAAAGGGAAGAGATATACCTTGTTCTCTTGGATAGGTTGTAGATTTCCAATCATTTGCTCCTTGACCTTGTGGTCTTCATGCCTTCATAGAACGGAATAGTCACATCGTCTATCGGACATATGGCTATAGAATGTCATATTGTCTGGTGGTAGCAATGGTCTATGCCCTAGGAGGTAGAGGACACTGGGAATACATCGGTACTTCTAGGTGGGGTCTTTTGCTTCTCTGGGATCCGTTCTTAGACTTTAACTTTTCAAGCACGACAATTTAAGGTACGTCCTGTAGTCCTCATCTCCGTAAGATTTTTGGCCTTGCTCTTCTTATACCTGGTCGATTAGCTCTAAGTCCTGGTTGTTGCAGTTCCAAAGATATACCTCGTAGTGGTTCTTTAGCAGTTCTATCTCTTAGTACTACCCCCCTTAAATAAATGATGTTTGTCATTATGGTTGGCAGCAATTTGATTTATGGGCTTTCTAGGTACGTAAGGAAAGAATGTTAGCAGGAAAAAGGCTCGAATCTTGATCCTCATGCTGGTTAAGGCTTTTAGTTGAAAAATTGCGAAGGCTTCACTTATCCTTGGTTGCCTTGGCTTCTGCTATCTATCCCTTTACTTCGGTAGATCTGACTGGGTTTGTAGCAAATAGGGCAAGAAGGAATAGCGGGAGGTAAGGACAGAATCACGGTAATCTAAACCCATTATAACTGTAAAAGAGTACACCCCGGGAAACTGGGGTGGCATATGAATCACATAAGTTTTAAAACACTCTTTTCCTGTGCCCGCGAAATGTAAAGCCCGAGGGCAAGAAGGCAGTGCACAGGGCCAAATAGAAATCTTGCAGCAAGACATCGTCTACTCGGGGAGCACACATGAGGGGCATAGGGTTTATCTGCATAGCTCGTTTAAAACAGGACCACCTTATCTTCATGAACATCTTCAACGTTCCTAACCTTAAATTTTTGGAGTAAGGGTACGAGAACGTGAATAAAAATTTTCTTTTAAAATCCATAGAAAGAAGAGGAAAGTATTGGGAGGTAATTGTACTCATTCTTGTAATTGTTTTGAAAGTACAAAACCTTACAATACCCCCTTTTTTTGTATAGATATACTAATCTCTCCAGTATCCATCAATGATTTGATTCACTCCTGTATGATCTTAAATCTTCATACATAAGGCCTAAAATCCAACAGCCTTGATCATTCAACTTCCATTTTTGCATTTTGCTCTTAGGCTATCCTCCTGCCATATTTAGTCACAGTATTATTGTCGTCTGAACTCCAAACAGCAGTATCTTTACTTATTCGATCCACCAATCGTACACTTCCTATTGTGTCTTCTCAATTTCATTATGGCCATATAATCCCAATCTCAGACCGATTATTTGCCAACTTGATCAGTTTTTGAATCCAATGAAAGTCTAGTATTCTTTACCTTAGATCTACCGATGATATTTGTAGCGAGACTCCCTAATAATCCAATATGGTGTTATTAATTTAAATCCTTAATTTGCTTCTCCAGTGATTAACCTAAGTCTTCACTATTCCCTATCTGTTCCATTATTACATGCATCCTCCGAGAGTTGTGTTATTAATCAAGTCTGTACTCCGGTAGTTGTGATCACATCTCCAACTTCTAAACATTTCAGTTAATCCATCCAGCCATCGATCATATCCTATTATTCCATTATTATAAACATCTTCCAGGGATTTTCCAATTCATCAGTGTTGCAATCATTTAATTAGTTCGCACTCTCTATTTCTTCCGGAATCACTTATCTGTCTGATCAATCTATTCATTTAAGCTCCTCCATTTCATTGATCCCAAATTCACACTATCGTTTCCTCCAAGGATAAAACAATTAAGATTCAAGGTGAGGCATCATGATTCTTGGCCTAAAGTGGGTTTTCATAGAAAATTACAAGAGGAGTACTAGATTTTCTTCATTTTGAACTTTGGGGTAAGAGAGCTTCAGAAGTAAAATGGCTAGGGTAGCATATAGATGAGAGGAAATCATCTAAGAGAGATGAGAATGAGCAATGTAACTTATATCTTTGGAAATAGTATTTTAAAGAAATATTCCTAGTCATAAGACTAACGGCAAAGCTAACTAGGTCACGACATGCAGTCGATATGCTCTGATACCATCCCTGTAAGGACCCAGATATTAACATCCGGATTCCTCTGTGATTACTGCACTATTCCCTGGATCAGTAGATAGTGCTCACAGATTACAGTTCTGAATATCAAGGTACATATCATACGGAAGTGTAAATATAATAGTTGACTTACACATGGGCCGATTAGGCCGAAATCAATAAATTGCAGCAGCGGAAGAACGAAGCACACAGGTGAGACCTTCAGGACATGCCCACAGGCAGCCAACTGGAGGTGCGCGACCTAGCCCTTGACATCTTCATCTTCTCTGCCAGCTTGTCCAATCTTGTTGCTGCGGTGCGATGACTTGATTCTGATTCTGAATTTTGTCGCAAAGCGAGCGTGAGCACTCGACCCGTGCTCATGAGCCAATACACAAAATGCAAATAAATAGTATGCATAGCTTAACAAAGGAGAGGCTCGGGCTATTTTATTTTGTGTAGAATGCTTTTGAATACAATTAATTAAAAAGCCCTATGACTTAGCAATTTTGGAACAAATCATAATGTACCAGGAAATGCATTATTAATATCGATTCAGATTCCATCCACCGTTACATGGCATCTGCACCATATAGCAATTTCTTCAGCGTTATAGCCGCTTAACTTACCACTAGGACGACACCCAGGACAACTCCAAACTAGGGCCTTTCACTGCCCTCCAATTTTCCATCCCACCCACAAAACATTTTGAAATAGAACTATATCTGGTTAAGTTCCCATGTCCGCCCTTGACCGTGGGCACGGCTATTCGAATAGTTTTGACTCTGCAGAGTTTGTACACTTTCACCACAAGAGACAGTCGACTCATTGCCCCACACGATTCCTTAGAAGTGTGGTTGAGCAGACCATCACAGTGACTTTTCAAAATATCTAGTCCCTTTTCTCATCTCACTTTATGGGCTTCTCCCACTTGCGGTGGGTCCCATCTATGCGCGGGATGTTCCCCACAGCCACTAACGCAGCCGGGCTCCCCTCCCCGCAACGTTAGGACAGATGGGCAAACTTCACCCTCCACTGGTGTCCCTTCAGGCCCCCTTGCCATAGCTTAACACTTCTATCCTCTACCGGTGAGATGAGTTCGGGGTTTCGATAAGTCTACTTAGCCAAGTTGTATTTTACAGACTTGTGGTTGTACTGTTTTACATGGGTTGGCAAGACAAGATTCGGTCCTTAGTGGTATCTGGGCGGTTCTACCACAAACCACACTCTCGTGCACACCTGCACCATACCCCCGAACCATCCGCCCAAGTAATTAAGCAATTCGAGGTTTTTGGGAATATAAAATAACTATATCCAACATACACCAGTCATTACCACCATGACTGCCCAACTAATTTTTCTCAGGATTAAAAGTGATGCTTGGGCGCTTTCGCGCCCATGAGAATCTAAACAATGCTAAGTATGGCATATAATTACAGACTTACTTTCGAAAGGTTACTAATATAAATTTTTGCTAGGGCGACAAGGTTCACACATTCAAATATTCCAAATGAAGGATATTATTATTCAATGTAAACAGTAGGCATATAACTAGGAGATTAAACTAAACATGTATTTGCATATAAAGTAACAGCATGCAATTTGATAATTTAAACCAAAGTAGTATGCAGAAAATGTAGGTTCGAAATGATCAAAGTATTGACTCGCCTGGCGCGGTTTACTGCGGTTTTGAGCTCACACAATGCTTTATCTTGATCTTTTGGTCTCTATCTTCACTTTGAGCTTGATCTCGCTTGATCCGTTGAATCTTCACGACTTCCAATTTCTAATTATGCTACGAACGACTGAATCCAAATAAAAGCATATAACTCAAGAGATCCAAATAAATCCAAATAACTCAATTTAGTTTTACTTTGAGCCGAGGGGTGATTCGGGTGATGTGAGGCAAGATCAATGGTATAATACGATAACTTGATCTTTTTATTTAATAACTTCTTTTATTATTTTTATATTTATCAAGGAAGTTCCATGAGTTAGGTTAAACCTATGCATTAGTATATTTTGTCGAGTGCTATATGATATACATATATATAAGTAATGTTTGCAACTCTTAGTTTTCCGAGTTCATCTTATAGCCTATGTTTGTAGCATTTTATGATTTGATATTTTATGTACTTTTAGTTATCTCCAGGCTAGGTTTAATTTGAATTAGAATCTATTTATACGAGTCTCAGCTTGCTATATACACAATTATGTTTAATGTTACTATGTACCGAAACTGGTGTTAAAATTTAGTTAACGGCACTATTTTTATTCTATTCATATTTTAGCTACTAGTAGGCTTAGCTTTATTCTAACTTTTAGTTTAAACTTAGTTATCAGGCACGACTTGGTACATGAGGTTATATTTTAACATTTAGCAAAACCTACTGCTAAATTTTATTTAATAAAGACATGTTGAATATTAGGCTCAGATCAATCTATAAAGTCACATTTCAATAGTTGCCATTTTAGCGAAAGTCTATCATTAAGATTTATTTCGTGGTATGGTTATTATTAGGGCATGTATGTTTACATTTTAACTAAGGGTAGTCCCTTTTATACTTGGCTATTTAATCAAAATCATAAAGCCTTCATCAATATCTTCAATTTGAAATAACTCTTTTTAAATAATTAATCAAGCCATACAATTAATCCTATAGGATCTATCTCCAATTTACATCTTCAATTAATCTCAGTTACGTTCCATCTAAATTTTATTAGCTTTTCTAAACTATTCCTTAAATGTTTCATGATTTTTATCAATTAGCAAGAGCTACAAAATAGAGCAAAAAGGTGGGAATAAAGTGCTGCAGGATGGTATTGAACACAAGACCTGAGGGGCTCAAGAGGCTTAAGCGTGCGCAACTGGCCATCGGAGATCCTTGGTGCTTTCTTGCTTCGTTGGGGGGTATAGAATGTCAATGGGTAGACGGGGACTGGGAACTGCAGAGCGACCGGCCGGCAAAACCAACCGAAAACAGCAACATATGCATTAGGGGAAATCGAACCAAGCCGCCAACGCGACGGATGAGCTATTAACCGATCGGATCCGGTGCTTCTCGACTTACCAGAGGGGAGCATGTATATGAACCGGAGTTGTGTCGCCCAAGAACAGAGGAGCCCGGAACGGCGGGCGGGCGGCGACGTCGCCGGCGAGGGGCCACCGGGGAAACACCGGAGATGGCCAAAATGGAAACCCGTGAGGACGGGGGAGCTCCTGGTGGTGGCGGCTCCAGCCAGGAGGCTTTGTGGCAGGCCGGCGGCGAGCACGGGCGGCGGCGCAGAGGAGCTCCCGTGGACAGCTCGTTGTGGGGAACGGGGGCACAAGGCGGCGTCGGGGATAGTCTCAGCGGTTGCCGAGGAAGCTCCCGGCGCCGGGAATTTGGTTGAGGCTCGACGAATCGCCGGGAAGATCGGGCACCGGAGTTGGGGAAGACGGTGGTCACCGGCGGTCTACGGTACACGAGAGTTCGATTACATCGGATGCGAGCGAGAAGGGAATGAAACGATCTCAGGGAAGGGATTGGCAGGGCTCGGGGCTCACCGTGTGGTGCTGCCGGCGATGGCGGCCGTGGGGAGCATGGCGGAGGCGGCGGTGAACTCGGGAAAAAGGCAAGAAGTCGATGGGGGAAGGGAGGGGAGTAACTTGAGGAGAGATGGAAAGGGGCCGCTGTCATTTATAGCGTGAGAGGGGGCGTTGCAGCACGGGAGGGCAGCGTCGGCGGAGGACCGGGCGGTGGGTTGATCCGCCGAGTCAAGACCGGTGCACAGGTCTCGGCGCGCGATGGCGTGGGGCTCGACGCGTGCAGAGCAGGGAGGGGCAGCGTGTGCAGGGATTTGGGCAGGATTCACGCGGGAAGAACGAGGAGAGGAGACGCGGAGGATGCTCGTCCGCGGAAGGGAGGATAAAAGAAATGGAGTCCAGTGAACGGAAGGAGGAAAGAGAAGAGAGGGGGAGGGAAGGCCAGCTGTCGGCGGGGGCGCGGACCCGCAAGGCAGTGAGATGAGCCGGCACTCGGGCCACGCGGCGACAGGGGAGACGCGGCCGGGCGCGGGCCCGCCTGGCAGGAGGAGAGGGCGCAGGTGGGGGCGAGCTGGCGCGCGAGAAGGGAAGCTGGGCCGAGCCGATTGGCCGGTCTGGTTTCCCCTTTGTTTTGGTTTTATTATTATTATTTTGTTGATTTATTGCATATATATACATACATGTATATTTTATTTATTTCTACTCTGTATATGTATATGTACTTTTACCTTATTTGAGTGTGTGTGTATATATATATATATATATATATATATATATATATATATATATATATATATATATCTACACATACTTATATTTATATATTTCTATTTGGTTGCACATTCATTTTGCTTACATGCGGCCATTTAATGTATATATATTTATTCTGGTTTCCCTTCTGTAATACTATTTACAATACGAAATTTTTATACTTGAATTTGAATCTCTCCCTCCTTACGTCGGATTGTCTTTTTAGTTTTGAACTCGAATTTATAAATGTCTTTTACTTCCATATTTTCTTTTATGGTATTTTTAATTCTAATTATATTTTTCTGAAACTTTCTTCAACTTTTGAATCCTCAACCAAAAACTTTTAAGAAGCACCTTAAAAATCCAAATCTCAAGGAAATACTTTTGCTCAAATAATTCCAAAAGCTTCCATCTTCAAAAGTTAAATTTTTGGGATGTTACAAACCTACCCCCCCTTAAATGAATCTCGACCCCGAGATTGCGGTAGAGTAGAAAGAGGCAGGTGAGGTTATATTGGCTAGCAATGGGTTTCAGGGTGCCGCTCGATGTATAATTCTTTATCTCCACAGAGAGATGGAGACCTGCACAATAGGGGTTAGCACTTGGAGAAGTCAAAAGGGAAGAGATATACCTTGTTCTCTTGGATAGGTTGTAGATTTCCAATCATTTGCTCCTTGACCTTGTGGTCTTCATGCCTTCATAGAACGGAATAGTCACATCGTCTATCGGACATATGGCTATAGAATGTCATATTGTCTGGTGGTAGCAATGGTCTATGCCCTAGGAGGTAGAGGACACTGGGAATACATCGGTACTTCTAGGTGGGGGTCTTTTGCTTCTACTGGGATCCCGCTCTTAGACTTTAACTTTTTCAAGCACGACAATTTAAGGTACGTCCTGTAGTCCTCATCTCCAGAAGATTTTTGGCCTTGCTCTTCTTATACCTGGCCCGATTAGCTCTAAGTCCCGGTTGTTGCGGTTCCAAAGATATACCTCGTAGTGGTTCTTTAGCAGTTCTATCTCTTAGTACTACCCCCCTTAAATAAATGATGTTTGTCATTATGGTTGGCAGCAATTTGATTTATGGGCTTTCTAGGTACGTAAGGAAAGAATGTTAGCAGGAAAAAGGCTCGAATCTTGATCCTCATGCTGGTTAAGGCTTTTAGTTGGAAAATTGCGAAGGCTTCACTTATCCTTGGTTGCCTTGGCTTCTGCTATCTATCCCTTTACCCATCGGGTAAACGGGTACGGGCATGGGTAAGCTCCACCCGTACCCGCCCCGTCTGTTTACCCGCGATATAGATTGACAGGTAGCACAGTCATAACAATATCTCTAATTACTATTGATTGTTATAAACTTTTCCATATCTCTAATTGCTATTGATTGTTATAAACTTTTTTATAGCTATTATATTTCCTAGCAGTAGCTGTTGCTTATATGTACCTGTCATTAGTTCAACTCTCATATAATGATTCTCAGTTCGCGGGTAAACGGGTATACCCACGGGTGACGGGTACCCACGGAAAACGGGTATGGGCGAGGTTTTTCACCCGTCATCCTTTACGGGTGTACCCGTGGGCGTAATCGGGGTCGTGGGTACGGGGATGGGCGAGCACTACCCGTACCCACTGCGCTCGATTGCCATCCCTACTCATGATGTAGTACAAGACCAACAAAACACATGTCAACCATTGGATTCACCTGTGAGAAAACTTTCACGCATGCTACCTAGGATAAAAACCATTGTTGTCATGCATCAAGAACAATCAATAAGACCTATATGAGGGCTAAGAACCGCCAACAACCCCGGTTTCGTTCCTCTGTTCATGTTCCGGCGAGATCGAGAAAAGGTCCCATCCTTCAATATCATGATTGGGTCAACCAGGCCAGATCATGAAATAGTTTGATCGGGTCGACCAGGTCAGGCCTGTAAACCCATTGTCGTCCACAGTTTCCTTGACTCTTCTTCCTACGCATCTCATGGTAGCTCATACTCTTTTCTGACTTATGGGCGTTGAGATGCCAATCTACTATCTTCTGGTGATGATTCTCATTCGTTCTCGGACATCTCTTCTTATCCTACTTACTATTATGCAAATCAACCCAATACAAGAATTGGTTACCAGTAGGCGGAACCTGCATATTACCAATAAGTTTATAATCATTGAGTATAACATGTCCATCCAACATACGCTTGGGATCAATATAAAGCCCACCTAGCGCATTTTGAAAACTTATCCTAATTGATAACAATAAGTACATTGCACAATCTTCGCGTTTCTCAACAATATATTGGTACGAATTAATACTCTATTATTGTTTTCACTTTTTAGTATACTACTGAAATTACCATTCATTACTATTAACTTGTGTTTTCATTATTTCAGATGCGACACGACATTTGGAGGAGAGGGCTTCACTACATGGTCAAGATAGTAATAAGAAATTTTTATGTACAACTTAAGATCTTGATACTTCATTAAATACTTTCCATTTAATATTTGCATTCCTCGACTATCTAACTACCATTAACCGGATTTCCTCCGATTTTTCCAGTTTGCCACCGATTTTCCTTGTTTCTGACCGATAATCGGCCCGGTTACCGACCTCAAACCATCCCCTTCCAAATTTCCATTTGGCAAAATTTATTCAGATTTTCATTGGTTTTTTCGGTAATCAGCCGGTTATCGGTACCGTCCGCCCGGTGGGATTTGACTCGGTTTCGATATTTCTAACCTTGGTTCAAGCACGCTAAAGAACTACCGGAAAATTCTAACATGGTTGTGATGAGGAAAGCACATTCCGGAACGTAGATCAGACAAGCTCATCGCAGATGCTGTAAGGAGTTTCCGAAGTGCAACAAAAAAATGGTATATCCTTAAGCGCCATCGTGAGCATCCCAGTGAATACATCATATCTAGAGAGATACAGTACGCTGTACCATCAAATATTTCTTTGTGCAAGTTTCCGTTCACAGCAAATATGTTCTTAAAATGATCCCAGGACAAGAAATTCAAGCTTCTTAAACCCGACCCTTGGTCTATGAACTCGCTCTGGCAAGAAACATTCGACACCTTGTCCTCTTACTACGGTCACACGGCTGCTGGCAAGTGGAAGCGTGCTTTGAGGATGTGCATGGGACAGTGCCAACGACTTATTTTGAGATGCAATTCAAGCAATTTATCAGTGCTCGGTGTGATGTCAACTAGAACCAAAATACTGTCTGAACCGCCGAAACAGTTGCTCCCACGAAAACCAAGCTTATAGTTCTCCTTCCAGCAGTTCCACATCGGATGAGAATGTAACCGGTAACAGCCACAAAAGATCCGAGTTTGACAATCGCTGATGATGGCCTTTGGCCATCATATTCATATCCCTCTTTCGATTTCTCAGTCACTGTCCCAACTCTCGTCAGAGTTTTTCTTCATTTGGCCAGTCCTGCCGCCATGCTTCCAGTTGTCTTCAGTATCCTCCTCACTGCTGCTGTGGTAATTAGAGAAATTCACCTTAGGAGCTCTTGAGTTTGTCTCTTCCTCGTAATCTGATCCCCACACCTCATCATCTTCAGTGTCTAATTCATCATCCTCACTGTCGCTGCACATACTCCTATCAGAAACAGCATCTGAATTCCTTGGAGTCCGGTTGGAACTTCTGGAGCCCCCAGGCATATAATTCTGCCTAAGACCGGATCTGCTCTTCTCGTGTTTCATGCTTTCGAATTGTCGAGGATGTTCATCGGGAGCATCTGTTTCATTGTCAAAGCCAACTAAATTATTCCTGTCATCATCAGAGTCCCATTCCTCACCTGATGCATCTATCTCACTATCATCATCCCACCTCCTCAAATCTGCTGTCCTTTTATTGTTGTTGTTATCTCTCCTGTATCTTCTCTGGCCTCTATCCTCAGCATCTGAGTTGTCATAGCCTCTATTGAAACCCCTCCGCTCACCCATCTCTTCTCTGTCCCAATACCGCAGCCTTGAAGATTCTAATTCTTCTTTCTCTGCCGCCTCCTCTTCCTCCCACTGCTTCTCTGCTGCACTCTCTATTTCTGTAATGAAGCGGTCAAGCTCCTCCTGGTCACTATCCTCAGATGGTTGATCACGTGGTTCTTTTATTTCAGTACTCCCAGCAGTTGGCTGTGTATCCCCACGGAAGACGTAGGGAGTACCTTGCTGCTCATCTATGGCACGGAAGAATGTTGAGGCAACCCGCTGGATGCTGGCCATAGCAACTGGGTCCTCTGGATTGATACCCTTACGACGGAGTTGTGTCTCTATTTTCTTGATATTTAGTTTCTGTGACTCGAGTGCCTGCTCAAATCTAGCTTTGAATAAAGCCTGCAATAAGGACAATCATAGCAAGCTCCATTATTTATAGCACAAAGCCAACAATTTGGCTAAACTTATTCAGCAATAGGAAGTTATAAAAGAATGGGCAGAACCCAAAACATTTAAAACAACAATATTCAATTTGGGTTAACAACATCAAAACTAAATAAACCAGGGTTATCCATAGGAATTGGCAAACGTTATGCCGATAGTGTTAATAATCCAAAGCATAAGCAAAGTTGAATGCAAGAAGCAACAGAGCTAACTGAGAAGAACCACAAACACCTTAACTGCAAGGGACTGACCTTCCTTTTGGTAAGTGTGTTAAAAGGTATGAGATTCTTCGGTTGACGGTAGTTTCTTCCTCGGAACATGATAATTGTTTTGGTATTATGTATGTTAATCACTATCCCACCACTCAATCTTGTTAGCATGGCTGCCATTTCCTTAATTTTTTCCTTTGGGAAGTTGTCACAACAAACCTGCACAGTCTCATGGAATTTCCAATGCATATGCATGTTTTGAACAACACCTCCAAAGACTCCACGAACTCCAACAGGCACATAATTCCTATTTCTGAATCCGATCTTCTTGTAAGCCTGCAGTTGCTCAGCTGTTAACAGCTCTGGGTCATGACGAGGAGCTGGTAATTCTGGTAGCTCATACTTCATGAGCTTTTGTAGCAGCAATGCGACTTTTTTCTTGGCCTGCATAAAAAGTAACCAGAGAATACGGTAAGTCAATGATTTTTGCTATTACAAATGATTTTTGAATTGAAATAGGAACCAAGCTAAGAACAAAAGTTGAGTAAAGAAACACAGAACATATAATATACATGTTGTACTTAGCAAGATCTTCAAAGAGACGAAATGAAATGATGAGATGATAAACACTTAATTCATTATCAAATGGGACACTGCGCATAGGAAGTGTTAAGGGTATTAGAGATAGAATAGGAATCAGCATATTCCCCTGTAATATCCCATTGTACTCTCTATATATATTACCCATTGGGCCTCTTCAATATATGCACAATATTCATCATATGGTATCAGAGCTTAGGTTAAAACACTAACCTAGATCTACTTCCGCTGTTGCTGCTACCCCCGGGAGGATCGATCTCCGCTCCCGGGGGCGGCCATCTTGTTGGGCGCCGCCGACCCGCCGTCTCCTCTCTGGTCGCCGCCGCCCTCCTCGTGCTCTCACTCCATCCAGATCGGATCTGGATGGACCACCCAGATCCGGTCTTCTCCGGCCGCCTCTACCTCGGATCTAACCGCCGCTGGTCTGGCACCGCACGAATCCAGCCGCCTCCGGGCCAGATCCGATCTGGATTGGGCCGCCACCGTCTCGGGGGACTCCGCGTTGAGCTCGATCCGGCCGCTCGCGGTCGTCGCGGTCACCGTGGTCGCCGTCCCCAATCGGCTGTCGTCTCCCTCGCGAGACCGCCGCCGCCTCTCGTGGATCGTCGCTCCGGTCATCGGCTCTTCCTCCCGGCCGCCGCGCGAATCTGGCCTTCTCCAGGCCGGATCTGGCGGTCTCCGCCGCCCGAGGTCGCGCACGCCAGATCCGGCTCTTCTCTGCCCGTCCGCGTCGCCACCGCCTAGGCCTTCGGATCCGCGCCGACTCTTGCTTGATCTGCGTCGGGACGCCGCCGTCCCGCACGGATCCAGCCTCCTCCGTGCCGGATCCGGCTCGCCGCCGCCTCGGATATTGCCGACGCCTCGGCCGGCCGCGCTTGCGAGGTCTCCTGGCGCCAAGATGCACCGGATCCGCTTGCCTCCGGCTGGATTTGTGAGGATCCAACCACGCCCGCCTCAGCCATCATCGCCCCGACCGCCACTGGCAACCGCCGCCGCCTCTTCTCCAGTCGCCTCTCCTAGATCCAGCCGCCGCGGCCGCTCCCGTGGCTGCTGCCGCCGCCGGATCTCGCCGCCTCTCCTAGATCTGGTGGTCGACAGTCCTGTCGCCCCCTCTCCGGCTCGCTCGGCTGCCTCTCCCGGCTCCTCTTCGTCGCCTCGGCGCCGTCGCCCCGCTGCTCTTCCCAAGCCGCGAGTAAGGCGCGGGAGGCGACGGGAGAGTGAGGAGGGGGCGTGAAGAGAGCGGGCGGGCGGGAGTGAGGAGACCTCTCGTGTGTGGGAGATATGGAGAGTGACGGCATAAGAGATGAAGTGGTGGGAGTGGTGCTTAGTATTTTTTTTCCTGTCGCCGTTGAGTCTTTGTTATTTTTCGTGAGTCTTCTGTTGCGTCCATCCAAAAGTTCGTAGTTTCTAATTTTTAGTTCGTCTAAGCCATGCGAGTCCACAAATTTATTGTCAGTCATAGAAGTGTAGGAATTTTCTTTTGCATGGCAGCAGCCGCCGCTCTACTCTCTAAGCCGCGTGCAGATCGTAGAAGTCGTAATGATGCCGCCGCTTCTCTAGCCGCCACCCCGAGCTTTAAGGCCGTCGCGCGTCTTTTGCACTTTGTGCACTGCGCTGCCGCCGTCTTGGGCTTCGATCTGCGCCGTCATGCTTCTATCTATTCCTCTTCGGCTTGATTTGACAGTTTATTCAAAAACTGCACGCACCGACGACATTATCAAGACTCGGACTTCGGATTTTTCTTGTTAAAGTGTTCACCCTTTTTCAAATGCAATGCTATTGCATACGTCTTGCATTTGAAAGGGGGTGTTAAGGGTATTAGAGATAAGGGTATTAGAGATAGAATAGGAATCAGCATATTCCCCTGTAATATCCCCTTGTACTCCCTATATATATTGCCCATTGGGCCTCTTCAATATATGCACAATATTCATAACAGGAAGCACCAAAAAACATGGTAATGGTGTGCAGATTAAACTTCCTATGATAGATCTGGAAAGTGTGAATTCTGTTTTAGTAGGTGTTCGAAACCAGCAACTAAATATTAAAAGTCCAATCATTTTCCAGGCTTTTAAAAAAGAATGCAAGTATTAGACTCATTCTGATATTCCTTTTTTCTTTGAGAACAGGAATGCTCCAAAAGGGGCTTCCAATAGAGGCACCGAACTAAACAGCATGATTGGCATAAGCAATAAGCTCTGTTATTTTTGTAACTTGTGAAACTTTACTAGTAATGGGAATAATCAGATGCTTACGTGCATCCATTGTGAGATGGGAAGCCACGGGTTCAGGTGTTGAAGGAGGGTTGGCTGAGAGATTTTCATCGAGGGCTAGCCTTGATTGTCTAAAACGAAACTTCTAATTGACAGGCATGCAAGTTGGATTAGACGTTCCTAAGGCAGCTACTCAATTCCTACAGATCAACAAAGTAAAATGCCAATAATGTAATCATATCCAATATTTTTCTGGAATGCAGAGTCATATTTACCAATGTGGATTATTTATTCCCATAGTTTTTCATGGCACTAGTAGTGACGCTCTAATTCTCTCTCCACAAATCATCTAGTCATGAAACCTTTGGCCATAAAACTACAACGGTTCACAGCAACTTTACCCTGGATTAAGGAACTACCCTGTTCCAGCACGAAGACAGATGGAATCCAACGCAATGCAAGCATCATAATCGAAAGCAGATTACGGCGAGATGCCGCAAGCACCACCGCTATAAGCGGGGGCATTTCGCCGGCACCGGCAGACAGGCACAAGGGGGAAATGGTGTCTTACCCTTCGCAGGTTGTAGATGTGCCTCTCGTCGTCAGTCATGAGCTTCTTCCTGAGCTTGACGGCGCGGCGCAGCTCCCGCTGCGTGCGGCCGGTCTCCCTCGCCATCCGCTTCTCCACCTTGCTCCTCATGCTCCTCCCCTTCGTCGTCGACATCATCCGCCGCCACAACCCGCCGTCCGCGCGCGGCGGCAGCAACGCGGCGGAGGCTGAGGCCGAGGCCGCCGCCTCACTCCCGCCCCTCGCCGCGAAGCTCTCGGAGCTAATCGACGGCAGAAACACACGCACACGCCGAGGCGTCAGAGGAAGGGCAAGAAACGATGCTACGGGGAAGGGAGGGGAAGGGACGCACCTGCGGTGGAGCGGCGACGAGGCTGCCCGCAGAAGGCTCCGGCGGAGACTTCTCAGAGCCCACATGGTCAGTAGGTCGGCTACCCCGCCGCCGATGGTTCTGGAAGCTTCTAGAAGGCGCCGCGGCGGCGAGGTGGGGTGGGCGGAAGGGGCGAGGGTTTAGGAGGCGGCGCGGGCGATAAACCCTGGGGAAAATTGAGTATATAGGAGTGAGTTGGATGTGATTTTGTGGAATAGGACCAAGTTCTTTGGACTTGTAAATATAGGACTGAGTTTACCACCTCTTTGCAAATATAGGACTTTTCCTATTTTAATTTCATTTTCAATTTCCAGCCCCTTTTCTCCACGCGAAATGACTATTTTGCCCTCTTCTTCCTCCTCGCCTTTGCCGCCGCCGCCGCCGCCGCCGCCGCCCGCCGCCGCCGCCGTTGCCGCGCGCGCCGCTGCTGCCGCCCGCGCCGCCACCGCTGCTCGCTTTGCCTCGCGCGCGCGCGCGCTCGCTCCTCCCGCGCGCTCGGAGCTCCTGCGGGCGGCGGCGGCAGGAAGCGGCGCGGCGCGGGCGCGAGGCAAAGCGAGGAGTGGTGGCGGCGCGCGCGCGGCAGCGAGAGCGGCGCGCGGCGCGGCGCGAGCGGCGGCGGCGCGGCGGCGCGAGGCGGCGGCGCGGCGCGGCGGCAGCGACGCGGCGAGGAGGAAGAAGAGGCAAAATAGTCATTTCGCGTGGAGAAAAGGGGCTGGAAATTGAAAATGAAATTAAAATGGGAAAAGTCATATATTTGCAAAGAGGTGGTGAACTCAGTCCTATATTTACAAGTCCAAAGAACTTGATCCTATTCCACAAAATCACATCCAACTCAGTCATATATACTCAATTTTCCCATAAACCCTGGTGGTGGTGGGCTGCAGCCTGCAAGGAGCTTCCACCGGCCGTTGGATGTGCTGTTGTCGACGTGGACCGTCCGATCCATCGTCACATTAGGGCTGTGCATTTTTCAACCAAACCGGAAAAACCGAACCGAAAAAACCGCACCAAACCGGTCAACTCGGTTTGACCGGTTTTTCATCCGTCGTCCTTCGCGGATATGCCATATGCCTGTGGGCGTAAATCGGAATTGCAGGTACGGGTATGGGCGAGCAGTAGCACTACCCGTACCTACCGCATCCGATTGCCATCCTAATAGTAGCCGGTTCGAAATCGATGCAATTTTTTAAGATGAGGTCTACAGAAAAATTGTAATACAAACTATACCGAGTTCATCTGTACCGGCTAAAATCACATACGAGTATTTTTCTCGGCATACTGTCTCTCATGAACAGACAAAAATTAAAAAATCACAACTATAAACCATAAGCCACAACCAAAAAAACCCACCCATTTTTTTCCGTTTAGCTTGTCAACCGAACCCTTGTTCCAATTTCGAACCAGATCGCATCTATGGCAGAGGTGGCCAATGGGCGTCTCGGCCGGGCACCAGACGGGCGGCGGCAACGACGACCTATTTAGGCACGGCCCGTTAAGGCTTAATAAGCGGTGCGTCTTTGGCTTGCCCGCATGTCGTGGTCCGAGCCTGTGCACGGGCACAATTACGACTTAACGGTCGTCTTTGGTCCTGGTCACTGTTAAGCCGGAAAAAGGAGAAAACATTTAAAAATATAGAAAATTAAGAAAAATTGTAGAAATTCAAGAAAAAATTCAGAAAAATTATGGAAAATTGTAGACATTGTTAATCATGAAAATAATTATTTTCAATGATATAATGAGTTTTATTAACTCATTAAATTACATGGGATGGCTACTGTTGTAGGGGTGGCCCCCACCTAAGACCAGCAGACCTATTAAGAAAGTGTAAGGCAAGAATGGGACATGTATAGTGACATAGGTACCCCTGAGGGAGGTACTCATGTGTAAGGGTATAATTGTAAAAGCACTCCCCATGTGGATATATATATATATATATATATAGGACATAGGCCATGGGGAAAGACCCTAAGCCATTTTTACTCACTTAACTCCCCACTACCATACTCTCTCTCTGTTTGGTCTGTAGCCACAACAGTTGGCGCCGTCCGTGGGGAGGACAAGAGCAAGCCTCCAGGTCTGAAGGAGGATGGCCCCAAAGAAAGCTTCACCGACGGCGGCGAAGAAGAAGAAGGCGGAAGCGGCGAAGTCTCGTGTCAGCACTAGGGCTTCGGCTTTAGCAGCCACAGGTACGGGCGGTGGTGCAGGTGTGACCGTGAACACCGGCGGTCACGACGCGACGCCCAACCCCGCCACCGACGCGACGCCCAACCCCGCCACCGACACAACGCCAGACCCTGCCAACACCGCCCCGACGACCAACCCCAGCGATGGCAACGCAGGCGCATCCGTTTTCCCACCCGGCGCAGAGGCGGTGAATGGTCCCAGCGGCAACGTGGACCTCGTCACCGGCTCCAAGGTCCTCCAGGACAACGCGGCGGGTAGCCTGGGCGCGCAGGCCGTGGTCACCGCCGTGCCGGTAGCACCACCAAGCGCACCGACGGCCCCAGCCACGTCCGCGGTGGAGGCTGCCCTGCTGGCGGCCCTTAGCGCGTTTCAGCGGGAGCTAACAGACCTCCGCGGAGCTGTGCGAGACATGCAAGAGGCTCGGAGCCAACATGCCCCCCCCCCCCGACGTTGGCATCCGAACCCGCTCCGGAGAGGGCGGATAGCCGCGACGCCCCTACGTCTAGTCGCGTCCCATTGCGGCGTGTAGACCCGGAGTCCCCGCTCTCCGTGAGCCTATAGCAGGCTGCATGGCCCGAAGACTTCAAGTTCCCGAGCGTCATCGAGGCCTACAAGGGCGACTCCGACCCGCGAGAGTTCGTGCGCGTGTATGAGACCGCTATCAAAGCCGCTGGTGGAGACGACACCACGAAGGCAAAAGGACTCCCTCTCGCGTTACAAGGGGTGACGCTGTCCTGGTTCTTCACCATTGAACCACAGTCCATCTACGCGTGGAAACAGATCCGCGACCGACTCTACAACAACTTCCAGGGAAACTACGTCGAGCGTGTCGATGCGGACCAGCTCTTCGCAGTCAAGCAAAATCCTGAGGAAAGGCTCAGGGATTACTTCAAGCGCTTCGTGAAAGTACGTTGCCAGGTCAAGGACGTCAACGAAACAACCGTCATCAATGCAGCAATACAAGGCCTCCGACCGGGACCGATGGCCGAATACAACGCGCGCAAGCCCATTAAGACGGTCGCGAAGCTCTTCGACAAGATGGAAGAGTACGCCAGAGCGGAAGAGGACGCGCGGCGGCGACACGGCGATGACTCCGATACCAACAAGGCGGAAGGCTCGGCAAAGAGCGAAGGTTCGCCAAGGGGGCTCTTCAAGGGTAAGCGCAGCGAGGGGCCGCGAAGGCGCCCAACGCAAAGACCCCCAACACAATGACCCGTCAGGCGATCGGCCCAAGCGCGACCAACGCAAGTCTAGGAAACCTCGTTACGTCTTTGATATCGAGGGCGGCGCCGAAGATAACGCCTCCGTAGGTCGCGGAGGCAGCGGGCGCCGGGGTCGGGGACGGGGGCGTGGCCGGGGTCGCGACGACAGAACTCGCGAAGAGTACAACGACCAGCACCACGGGCAGTGGTACGAAATCCACAGCCGAGGCAACCATGACACGCGTGCTTGCGCCACTATCGCAACGCTCCGGCAGAGCGTCGCCAGGGATAAAAACCCGGAGGCACGCGCGCCCGTCGTGGCCCACGTCCAACACCCCTAGGACCAAGGAATGCATCCCAGGAAGGCCTCCTGCGAATTCAGACACATGTGCAACAACCTCGGGAGGGCCTCCTGCAGTTACAAGCCCCGGAAGGAGCCCAGTGCAGGATCATAAACGTCATTTCTGGAGGCTCCTCGTTGGAGTTCGCCTCGGCGCGGCAACGAAAGGCCTACGCGAGGAGGTTGCATCACGTCGCGGCATTCCCTGCGCAGGCGCCGCCAGAGTGGGCACAACACGAAGTCACATTCACGCCCGCTGACGCTAAGGGCGTGGACTTTCCCCCACCAAGACCCTCTGGTCGTCCAGGTCCTCGTAGCAGGATGCGAGGTCAGGCGTGTTCTAGTCGATGGAGGAAGCTCCGCGAACATCCTGTTCGCCGTTGTCTTCGACCAGATGGGGATCCCTCGGAGTCGATTGGGCCCTTCAGGCATCCCGCTGCAAGGCTTTGGAGGGCAGCCTTTGTGCGCTTTGGGCCAGATATGCCTCCAAGTATCCTTCGGCCAAAACGACAACGTGAGGAGATAAGACGCCATCTTCGACGTGGTCGACATCGCATACGCCTACAACGCCATATTGGGGGCGGCCGCTCCTGAATACTCTCGGGGCGGTTCCGCACCACGGCTTCCTGTGCATGAAGCTTCCCGGACCGCAGGCCATCATCATCGTCCATGGCGACCAGGACATGGCTTGGCGCATAGATCTTGGCACCAGGGGTCCATGCCACGCGGCTTGCCAAGGCATCTAGGACGGGTGGGCAGGTGCGGAGCCCCCGAGCGCCCCTGGAGAGCGTCTCGTGCTCCTCGGGCACAAAGTTGTCCCAGCCGCAGCGGTTCTTCGGCAGTCGCCCCCATCCTCATAGCGGTTAGTGGTCGGTATCCCCCGTTTTTTGTAACTGCTCACCCGCGCAAACGGGAATTTAATAAAGTTCACCGTTTGCACAAATTCTTGTTCCTCGCAACAAAGACACGCGTCCGCGTGCGCACTCTCTGTCAAAGATACGGGTATGGGTATAAACAAAGACACGCGTCCGCGCGCGCATTCTTTGTCAAAGATACGGGTATGAGTATAAACAAAGACACGCGTCCGCGCGCGCACTCTCTGTCAAAGATACGGGTATGACTATAAACAAAGACACACGTCCGCGCGCGCACTCTCCGTCAAAGATACGGGTATGAGTATAAACAAAGACACGCGTTCGCGCGCGCACTCTCCGTCAAAGATACGAGTATGAGTATAAACCAAGACAAGCGGGGGGACGCCTCCGCACGCACTCTACGGAGTATAAATAAGACGTAGCGTCGAGGTCCGCCTCCGCACGCACTCTACGGAGTATAAATAAGACGTAGTGTCGAGGTCTGCCTCCGCACGCACTCTGCGGAGTATAAATAAGACGTAGCGTTGAGGTCCGCCTCCGCACGCACTCTCCGGAGTATAAAAAAGACGCGGATGCTATCCCTGCGCACTCTACGGAATATAAACAAGACGCGAACCCCGCGCACGCATGGGCGTTGCCCCAGTGCGTACTCTTCGGAGTATAAATAAGACGTGGATGTCGATCCCACGCACTCTCCGGAGAATAAAAAAGACGCGGATGCTATCCCTACGCACTCTACGGAGTATAAACAAGACGCGAACCCCGCGCACGCATGAGCGTTGCCCCAGTGCATACTCTTCGGAGTATAAATAAGACGTGGATGTCGATCCCACGCACTATCCAGAGTATAAAAAGACGCGGATGCTATCCCTGCGCACTCTACGGAGTATAAACAAGACGCGAACCCCGCGCATGCATGGGCGTTGCCCCAGTGCGTACTCTTTGTAGTATAAATAAGACGTGGATGTTGATCCCACGCACTCTCCGGAGTATAAAAAAGACGCGGATGCTATCCCCGCGCAATCTACGGAGTATAAACAAGACGCGAACCCCGCGCACGCATGGGCGTTGTCCCAGTGCGTACTCTTCAGAGTATAAACAAGACGTGGATGTTGGCCCCACGTACTCAGGAGTGTAAAAAAAGGGACGCAGAGGTTACCCCAGCGAATTCTACGGAGTGCAAAGTGCACCACGGGGGACCACTCCCACGCGCAGCCCGCGAAGTACCAAGGCGACGTGTCAGAGGCTAGCTCCCGCGCGAGTGCACCCGTGAGCGAGAAACACCAGAAGATGTCCTTGCATAATCTTGGGAAGGAGCGCTCGCGCGTCTACCTCGACTAAGGCGCCAGCTCCGTTGCCACCACTTCGAAGGGTAGGGGACGGAGCGCTCGCGCCGCTACTTCGACTAAGGCGCCAGCTCCGTTGCCACCACTTCGAAGGGTAGGGGCGGAGCGCGCGCGCCTTCGCCGACTAAGGCGCCAGCTCGTTGCCACCACCGGCGGGTAGGGGATGGGCGCTCGCGCTACTTCGCCGACTAAGGTGTCAGCTCCGTTGCTACCACTTCGAAGGGTAGGGGACGGAGCGCTCGCGCCGCTACTTCGACAAGGCGCCAGCTCCGTTGTCACCACTTCGAAGGGTAGGGGAGGGAGCGCTCGCGCCGCTACTTCGACAAGGCGCCAGCTCCGTTGTCACCACTTCGAAGGGTAGGGGACGGAGCGCTCGCGCCGCTATTTCGACAAGGCGCCAGCTCCGTTGTGTAAGATCGAGGAGGCCGACTAGAGGGGGGTGAATAGGCGGTTTAAAAATTCTCTACAAATTAATATTAGCAATTCAAAACCTTTTCTATTTGCATAAACCAAGTATACAATGCGGAAGCTAAATTCAAGTTGGTTTAGCTCAAATAGCACCTACAACAATTAAATTCGCCTAAGTGCACTAATAGTTCTAGTCTAGGTCAAGGTTTGCAATTCTAAATATACAAGCAATCAATTTAATTCTATGAATGTAAATTGCTTGAATATAAATGGAACACAAGAAAACAAACCACAATTGACACAATGATGTTTTACCGTGGTGTTCGGAAATTTGCCGGTTTCCCCTAGTCCACGTTGAGGTTAGCCCGAACGAATCGGACCGGCTCCACGAATTAAGCCGAAACACCTCGTATCCACTAGTGGTAGCTCTTTCCCGCTCTGGGTAGGTGAGCTCCAACCTTCACAACTTCGCCGGATCTTCTCACAACCTTCTTGAGAAGATCACCGTGCACGACGCCTTCCACGCCGTCTAGGAGTCGGCAAACTCCAAGAGTAACAAGCCAAGCCTCTCGGTTGACTCTCACCACGTGCAACGAATGCACAAGCTCAATCGGGACACAAAGTCCTCCTCTAGATGCAACACATGCACTCTAGAACACCTCTCCTCTCTCACAAAGTGCAACACATGCACAATTGAGTGGAGAGCCTCACTCTAGCTCAAGACAACAGAAATGGATCAAGCAACCACACCTCCAACCGGCCACAAGGGGGTATTTATACCCCACACAAGAAAACTAGCCGTTGGAGCCAAACCCCTGAAAAAATCAGGAAAAACGGAACTACCGCAGTACAAATCGCGGTACTTCCGCTTTCCTCGCCAACGGTCAGAAAACTAGCCATTTTTCAGCGAAAACGGAACTACCGCAGTTCAAATCGCGGTACTTCCATTTTTCCCGAGGCTAAGTCATTCAGAAAGTCGCTCTCTGGAAAAAACGTTCTGCTCGAAAATCGGAACTACCGGAAAACCGGAACTACCGCAAAATCCGGAACTACCGCAGTACAAATCGCGGTACTTCCGTTTTCCGGTTTTTCAGCATAGACGACACTCGGAAAAACGGTCATAACTTTTGACTCCGATGTCGGAATTGAGTGATCTTGGACTCTATGGAAAGCTTATTCAGAGGGCTACACAACCCACCTATTTGCATGATCTCAAACACATTAGATCAATGCAGAAATCACAAGACATCCAAAGAGTCACTATCACGGTCTAATATCAAAGGAAATAGCGACAAATAATTTTAGATCATGCCAAGGGATAATGCATGATCTCCAACTTTTGCAAAACGTATTTGCAAACTTAGATAATCCTACAAGGATTAGGTACATGGACTTCTCACATTTGCAAAACACATTCGCAAACCTGAGTCACATACCACAAGGATCACAACATGATTTCCAACAAGTTGCAAAATATATTTGCACACTTTTGAAATCATGACGCAAAGATTAAATATGAGCTACAACTATTTGCAAAACACATTCGCAAATATAAGCCTCATACACAAGGAATGGAAACATGGACTTCGAGCACTTGCAAAACACATTTGCAATGCATAGTCCCATGTTACTAGAGTTCAATACATGAGCTTCGACCATTTGCAAAACACATTCGCAAATGCAAGCATCATGTCAAGATGAGCTAGAGCAAGTGAGGTTTGAGCTATCAACACATGATGAGACTCAAACTACTAGACATGACCCCTCTTAATAGTACGACAACCTACACTAGCAATCCGGTCTTCCAACCAAACACCAAGACCGGTAAAAGACTAGGAACACATCCTTAGCCCTAACTAGTCATACCTTTGCCTTGCATCATCGTCTTGACAGGCATCAACTCATGATGCTTTCTTTTCATCAACACTATCAACTCATGATGGTCTTCACTTGATCAACACATGATCAATCTTGGACATGCTTCAACACATGAAGCATCTTCTTCTCGATAGCCTTCAACACATGAAGCCTTTGTCTTGATAGCCTTCAACACATGAAGCTACCTCTTCTTCATCAACTTTGACTTGATGACCTTCAACTCATGAAGTCATCCCAAATCATCTTTATTTGTGGAACCTAACCTATTCATCCTACTCATGGAAAATGTTAGTCCACAAAATAATTGTCATCGATTACCAAACTTCACCATTTTGATAATTCATGACAATCTCAATAATTAATGAGATATAAAGTTGATTTGTGAGTATACACCTTGTACACAACAAATGTATACTCTAAGATAAGCTTTAAACAAAGCTTACTTATCCGGTTGTCATTAGTCATCCAACCATTAACACATAATGGAGAAGTTAGATGACAACCCGATTGCACATGAGTATATATATATTGCAAAAGCTATATATACTCAAGTATGTATTTCAAAGTAAAGATCCCAAATATGCATATGAAAGAAGCATGGATCAATACTTATGAAACTCCAAAATATATAGAGAGCTCCCCCTAAATGTGTGCATACAAGTGTATATAGTGAAGACATATGCACATATTCATTTTAGACTAATTGAGGATTTCAATCTATATTTTGGATCTAAGGAATGCATTTGTAAATGAGAAAGCGATTTCGAATGCATACCTCTTTGATTTCACCTTTTCATCCAAATGAGACTAACCAAAGATAAACTCAAATAGACATGTTAGTCTCATAAATTCATTTATCATTTTCACCAAAACATTATAAAGTATATGTCATTAAAATCATAATGTCATATTGGCATTTGTCATTAACACCAAAACCAACTTAAATTGAGCTTGATCTTTCACGTTGCCACCACTTCGAAGCGTAGGGGATGGAGCACTTGCGCATCTACTTCGGCTAGGGCGCCAGCTCCGCCGCCGCCGCTTCGAAGGGATATCGGACTGAGCGCGTGTGCGGTTATTGCAACTACGCGTCTACCTTGATCACCCTGCCCTCGCAAGGTGCAAATCGTCGTATATGGGCGAGCGTAGTAACCCTCCGAGTTTACCAGGGGACAGCGTAGCCGGAGGGGCGGAGATGCACTTCGTAAGATCTAATCAAGACTATTCTTTGCATCCGCTAAGGACGCTTACAAAGGCGCACAAACACCTTCGGCGCAACAGGCCGCTACTCGGCAGGCTCATCCTTAACATGCGTCCGTGCCGAGGCTCCACTCGAAGACGCCCGACCCGCCCAGAAATCCAACGCTTCCTCGGCCCTTTGCCAGCGCCGAAGACGCCGTCGGGTCGTAAGGTCAGAGATTAGCAGCCGGCCCCGGCTGTGTAGCTGCTTGGGACAAGGGGGCAGGAATCAGAACAGCGGGGAAACAACTCCGTACTTTACCAAGAAACAAAGACAAAACCCGGGCTTCAGTTACAACGCACACCAACACGCGACAACCTCCCGTCACACCTGTGGGTTCGCGATGTCCTCCGGGGCCGCAGCGCCATCCTCGTCACGCTGTGGGACCTCGTCCAGAAACCGGCCAAGGTTTCCCTCGCCGTGCAAGTTATTCCGCAGCTCGACTATGGCTGCGGCCTCGCCGCAGTATTCCCATATCCGCTCATGGAAGAACTTCACGGCGCGACGTACGGCGCGCACGGCGCCGGATATTACCCCGCCCCCGGCGGGCATCTCCAGTCGAGGATCGACTAGCCCCGCAACATATTCACAGCCGCGGTGTCGCAGGAGCGCGCATGTCAGACACGACGCCACGTAGGCGCAGTGGTTGCCGAAGGTCGCCGCGGCGCCGCATGCAATGCCGGCCGCATCTCCAATGCACCGGAGTGACCGCGACAGGTCCTCGGGCCCGAAGGAGCGCGCCGGCACTTCGGCGACAAGCCCCTTAAGGGTGTCTTCCAAGGCCAACATGGCGTCCCAGGCAGCTACCGAAGCGTCGCCTAAGGCTCGATCTCGCTCCGCAAGAGAGGCAGCAAGCTCGCTATTTTCCCCACTAGCGCAACGACTTGTTGCAGAAGGCCGTCCCGCTCTGCAGCAGCTTCTTGCCGCACCGCTTCCGCGGCCGACGCTCACGCTACGACAACGAGCCCCTCAGTGCGTGTCTTCATCTCCCCGCACTCCAACTCCTGGCGGCGTATACGAGCATCCTGGGCGGAGCGCCTTCCTGTAGCTCCCTGCAGCTCCTCTTCGGCGGCCTGCAGCCTACTCCGTAGCGCTCCTTCCTCGCGAACGTGAGCAGCTTGCAGGGCCTGGGCCAACACGAGTGTCTGCGCGGCGCAAGAGTTAGCAAGCGCTAAACGACTGCAAGTGGTCTAAAAGACAGACGCTTACCCTCACTCCCGACACTTCCAATGCATCTCAAGCGCGCCGACCGTAGGTGCGCAAGCGCTGTTGACCGACGCTGGCGGCCACGTCTTCCGCAATCCCGCGCCATGCCCTCAGAGCATCCGACGAAGGGACGAAGTCCGCCGGGCTCGGGCGTGCGACATCTGTGTCGCCAGCGCCAGAACCCCCGCGCTCAAGCAACGGCTCCTCCTCCGGGATAAGTGCCACTGCAAAGAGGAAGTACACGTTTGTCACGGGGCGTGAAAAGGCTGTGTTGAAGGAATGCCGTCATAGCCTACCCTCGGTGGCAGACGGGGGACTTCGCGGAGACGCCTCCCTAGCCGCGGGCGGGGCCGCTTCGACTTCGGCCCCAACGGACGGCGTCGTCTCGCGAGGCCGGGGGACCTCCGAGTCGGGACCTAGCGCCAACCGATCCTGCGCCACGGTCACTGTGGCTCGAGGGGCCGGGAGGGCGCGGGGTGGAGGAACCTCGGTGCTCGAAGCGAAGTCCCACAAGCTCCCAACACCGGTCGCCACGACGAACCCTCGCGAAGTCCGTGGAAGGGGGGACTACAGGCGTGGCCGCTTCGCTTGTGGGGAAGGTCCCACCTCGGTACCCGCTACAAAAGGAGCCCCTGCGGCAACGACACTCGCCGAAGGGGTCTCCACAGCTACAACGACAGCGGTCGGGGGCTTCGCCCTCACGACCTCTGCGGGGACACCTCCGCCTCTACGGGGGGCGCTTCCGCCTCGGCCGCCGTTATTAGCAAAGGCTGCGCTCCACATACTCCCGCGGAGGGCAGCCCCGCCACAGCCATGGCCGTAGACGAGGACTCCGCACCGGTGCGCCAGCCAGCACCACCACCTCAGCGACTATCGCGGGCAGTGAGACCTCCGCGGCGCGCCTCCCACCGCCGGCGCCTTCGCCCTCAGTACCCGCGCCCTCCAAGTCTGAGTTGGCATACTTCACCGAATCCGACTCTGGGCTCGCCGCGCCGGCCGGAACAGCGGCAACCGCCGTACAGGGCGTGGCCGCAGTGCTCCGGGTCCTCTTGCGGGATGACGCCTTCGTCTTCACGCCACCATCATCCTCATGTTGCTGCTCCGGAGGGGTGCGATCCGGCACAGGAAGCCCTAAGGCCTCACACACGCGGTTTATCCGCCTCAATCCCGCCTTCGCAATCGCAGCTGCGCGCTGCCCGTGCTCTCTGACGGTGTATGGCCCAAGGAACACGCGTCCTCAAGGCGAGTCCCTGCGCCGGACAGAGCACATTTACACAATGCAATACGTACAAATGATGAGGAAGGCATGGTCGAGGCTTACGAAGACCAGTCGGCACGGGCAGCGAGCGAATGAACGGGTGAACGTTATCATCCCGACGTTCACCGGTCGTGAAGCGCCAATCGCGGGAAAGCGGCGCCGCACCGAGCATCATGTACTCCTCGGCGAGGTCGCGCATATTGAAGCGGGCGGCGACCGCCACAAGTCTTCGCGCCCTCCACCTATCTTCCTGGTCAAGTGTTAATCTGGGGGTGGTCTTGAATGTAATCGGCCCGCCTGCGCACTCAAGGCCGCTGCCACTCGTCATACGATGGTAGAACCACCGCCTCGCCCAGTTGGACTCCAACTTCCCTCGAGTCGAGTTTGCGGGGAAGAGCTTCCCACATGACGTCCGCAGGACGAAGTTGACGCTGCCAAACTTCGACAGCGTACCGTCCTTCCGCTGGCACCGGCCCTCATGCAGATACGCGAACAGGGAGGCGCTGGGCCAACACCCCTCCGAGCGCAGGGCCCAGCTGTACACGGCGAGGCGAGCCATCGCGTTCGGAGTCTGCTGTGACAATTCCAGCTTGAAAGTCCGCAGCACGTCCCCAACAATCGCTGCGGACGGGATGCGAAGTCCGACTTCGAAGTAGGTGACGAAGATGATCGCCTACGACTTCTCAGGGCGCGGCTCTGTCTCATCATCGGCGGGCAACCGCACCGCTTGGCGGTCCGATAGCCTCCCCTCCCGCAGTAGTGACTGGATCGTGTCCTCTGTCACGAGCGTGCGGCCCAACTCGTCAGAGTACGGACCCTGACTATTCTTCGCCGCCCACCACTTGTCTGCCGTCGCCGGATCGCGCTCCTCGAGCGCGTATTTCAACTTGAGCGGGGAGGACCGCCGGCGGATGGCGTAGCCGCCCACCTGAGTACGCTCGTCGCAAGTCGCCATCAGCATCCACGAAGAACTCGACGGCAAAAACGAGCGCAGGAACAGGGCGAGCGAATGCGGGGGGCGACGTGAACAACCAAAAAGTGTGAGGAGGCGCAGGCACAGTACCACGGGGGGTACTTAAAGGCCCCCCGCCTCCCACCGTTGGTAAGCGCAAACGGCGAGCGACAACCGCTCACCTCCCCACGTGCGAAGCCGAAGCGTCGCGACGGTACACGTAGCCCGCATACGACCATGGTCGTACAGAGTCCTGTCACCACACGACGCGCCACTAGCGTCCCACCGCGTGTCAGTCAGCGCAAGGAATAAACGCAAGTCGCGCGACCCGACATAACTTTTGGCGCGCGCCGACGCGACTCTTCAGACCCTAAACCGCGATAGCCCAAACGGGGTCTCCGCCCCCCCGACCCTGGCCGCACCTGTTCGAAGGGACAACCGCAAATTTGCGTGACATGCGCAACCGAAGATCGGTAAGAAGCGCAAGCGCCGCAAGACGGTGGACGCGTTGGAAGGTGGCGGCGGTCGCGAAGACGCCTCTGCGCCGCGCCACGTGCCCCACTCCTCTGGGGGAGGGGCTTGACCGCAGATGGCCCGTCGCACGCCAGTCATGGCCCGCCGCGTGTGCATTTCGAATGGACAAGCGCGACGGATCTGACAGACCGCTCGTGCGGCCAGGTGGCGCGATTCCCGGAGCTATTAAGGCGCACTACCGCACCCCAGTGAGTGCCTTGCTCCAAGCAGTACACCACTCATAGCGCCCCTGCGCGCGCGGCACCAGGGAGTGCATCGCCACCACTTCGAAGGGTGGGGGACGGAGCGCTCGCGTCGCTACTTCGACTAAGGCGCCCGCTCGCGCCACCACCGAAGGGTAGGGGACGGAGCGCCGCGCGTCTGCCGACCAGGCGCGGCCCACCGCCACCACTTGGCGGGTAGGGGACGGAGCGCTCGCGCGTCTCGCCGACCAGGAGCAGCTCGCCGCCACCACTTCGAAGGGTAGGGGACGGAGCGCTCGCGCGTCTACTTCGACTAGGCGCCAGCTCCGCTGCCACCACTTCGAAGGGTGGGGGCGGAGCGCTCGCGCGTCTGCCGACCAGGCGCCCGGCTCAGCGCCACCACTCGAAGGTAGGGGACGGAGCGCTCGCGCCGCTACTTCGAATAGGCGTCAGCTCCGTTGCCACCGCTTTGAAGGGTAGGGGACGGAGCGCTCGCGCCGCTACTTCGACTAAGGCGCCAGCTCCGCTGCCACCACTTCGAAGGATGGGGGACGGAGCGCTGCTCTCCGCGGCTACTATCCTCCAAGGCAGGAGACCAGCGGCTTCGGAGCACGACCCCGCTGCCCGCCTTGTAGGCACCGCCTCGGCGGGACGGCACGTCCGACGACATTCCCCACACATCGTAACGACGCAGGTTATGTCATGCCAAGTTTTGGCTTGTTCTCATAAACAGGCCACCTTCAGTGCATCAACATTCTTTCGAAAGACGGGCTTGATTAGAAGCCCCGACTGAAGGTGAGCATGTATAAGAGAACAGGGCAAAACTTGCCATTATATGCAGAAATACGGCACGAGCACAGCAGGTGCGACCAGTTACCGTTAACAGACGCTAACCAAGCTCCCGAGAAAAATAGGCCTCCATCAGTACATCAACATTCCCCGAGCCGCGTAGTGCCGCCATGGAATGTGGATGCACTGAAGAGGCCCATTTTAGGGGAGCAGCACTTATCCGAGCACACAATGCAAGTACAATGTTGCACCAGCACGCTATACATACCCCATCAGTGGGGAAGCCAACCGGCAGAAGTCCAACCGGCGAAAGTCCAACCGGCGGGGGAGCGTCGCAGCATCGTACCACCGCGATGCTCCAAGACCCGCGCCGCGCCAAGCATGTTCCGCCACATGGACGGCCAGGAGAAGGAACGTCGCAACATGGTATCGCCGCGGCCCCTCAAGTCTCACGCTACGTCAACCAAGCCTCGCTGGGCAGGCTGGCAGTTGCTTATCCTCAAGGGCGCTCGACGCCAGAGGCGCGCGCGCGACGATTTACGACCCGCTCCGCCCACCTATGCCGACGCAGTTGACTCCGCCAACACCCCCAGTCCGGCCCGGGCAATCACCGACCCCGCCAAATCGGAGGCATCTTCGGCCTCTAATCCGCCCCTCGGTGGCGAGGCCAACCTCGACCTCGATCTTCGCTCCGGACGACAACCCCGACCTCGCCACGGCAGGACTCTGTGGGTAACGAAGCCTTCGCTAAGCCGCCCGGCGCCATACCTTCGCAATAAGGCGAGCACTACACTTCGAACGTTGAAAAAGCTCACAGGCCGCAGGGATGGAGGGGGCCAAAGGGCTCGGCAACATGGCTTCGGCCCGTGAAGCCCTTCACCATGAGAGGCTCCTGTTGTAGGGGTGGCCCCCACCTAAGCCCAGCAGGCCTGTTAAGAGAGTGTTAGGCCCAGAATGGGACATGTATAGTGACATAGGTACCCCTGAGGGAAGTACTCATGTGTAAGGGTATAATTGTAAAAGCACTCCCCAATGTGGATATATATATATAGGACATAGGCCATGGGGAAAGACCCTAAGCCATTTTTACTCACCTAACTCCCCACTACCATACTCTCTCTCTGTTTGATCTGTAGCCACAACGGCTGCCTCATTAAAAACTTTACCAAGTAAAAACTCAACTTAAAAACCTTGGTAAAGAAAAAAGAGTACAACCTATAAAGCTTATTAGTGACTACATGTGAAGAAAAATATTGAAAATCCTATTCATTGCTATCTAGATATAAATTCTCAAAAGATTCTTCTAAATCTCTATTATCTGCAATATATTGGAGCCTTGATTCAGCTTGTTCCCAGTCTTTGACGGTCAGAAGGACTTCGACCATCTCGTTCGAGAGACTTGTTCATCACTCCTTGATTATTCTTCCAGATAGACTGAAGGTTGACTCCGAGGAGACTGTAGAGACAGGAACAGTTAACACATCCCGCGCTAATATGGATAGCACTGGATATGTTACTTTTTGGGTTTGTCACCATGAGAGGATGTTCAACTCCTACTCGAAGATGACACTATCACTGTTGAGATAGCTTGATAGGTCTCCAATGCTTTATCGCCTTCTTCCTCCTGACTGATGTGTACCTGCACCTGCACGAGAATCTCTAGACGAAGAACCAAATTGAAATCTTGCCCCATTGCATAGTCCCCCTAGAGGTGCTAGGGGCTACCGGGGTCTTTCCAAACACACAAACCCAAACTTATTTTCATATTTCTCATATGCCTCATATAATTTATCCTTAACTACTCTATGGTATGTACAATAGTCTAAACCGGTAGTATCACTTAAAAGTTGTAATACATTTATAAATCTTTGGAGTTTGGTTCTAGGATCCAAAATAAAAACGAATGCATATAAAATAGGAATTTCCCTCCAATATTTTAAAAACTTAGTTTTCATGGCAACCACATTATCTAAAGTATTAAACAAATGAGTAAGTATTTCCATAGCCTTAGTGTTTGCAGCTGCATTATCTAAAGTTATAGAAAAAATCTTATCCGTGAGGCCAAAATCTTCTATAACTTTAATAATACTTTCTATGCGAAACATTAATTAATTTAAATTCTATAATTCATTTTTCCATTACCCAGTCATCATTCTAAATTTGCACAAACACTTCCGGATTTTTCATAGCTAAACAGAGATATGAGAGTGAGGTTTGAGGTGTGCAAAATGGAGGTCGGATGCACCCCCTATTTATAGAAAAAATTGCAGATTTTTGCTATTTTCTCGAAATTTTACCCCCTGTTTACGACCATTGGGCGGGCCGGCACGGCCCGATTTCTTAACAGACTGTGCCATACCACGCCGTCGGCCCAGTCGTGCCGACACAACCCGTTAAGAAATCATGACGTGCTGTGCTCGGGTCCGGCCTACAGTACCAGGCCGCACGTTGGCACGGTTAGGCCCAGCCCATTTGAACAGGTATAATCTATGGGGGCATGCGTACCAATCCTATCATGTCGTTCCTTTTTCCTGCGCGAAACTTTATCTTCCCGTCACACACTGCCTTTGCAGCATTCGCACATG
Source organism: Dendrocalamus sinicus (assembly GCA_036346575.1). Lineage (NCBI taxonomy): Eukaryota > Viridiplantae > Streptophyta > Magnoliopsida > Poales > Poaceae > Dendrocalamus > Dendrocalamus sinicus. The sequence continues at coordinate 2,302,206 of CM070653.1, read as the reverse complement.
GCATACGGTGGGCGGCATGGCGCCGTCGAACCTTCTAGCCCCGCGCGCGCATGCATGCACATGCAGCTAAACCTAAGCTAGCACACAACTTTGAAGCTAGCTAGCTTCTAGAACGTTTAGCCTTCTAGATGGCACGCCATGCAAAGCGCATTCATAGACGCAAACGAACGACAGCTCTAGAAAAAGGAACCAAAAAGGAAGGATACGGCGGCAGACCAAAGACAAAACACTCGGAAAAAAGGATGGAGAATTGTAGACAGAGCGAAGCAAAGCGGTGCACGAAGATGCATCCGTCTGGTCATTAGCGTCCAACCCCCGTCTTTTTCTTTCCTAAAGGAGGAGTGCGTCTCTAGTCCTGCACTATTAGGACCATCTTTTTCTTGTAAGGTGCCCACGTTAGGCACAAAAGTCCCTTAAAGTTGCACCACCTCGTGTCATATATTGGTGTTTGCAATATGCTAACAGTTAATGTTTGCCATATGGCTAAGGATTAAGGGCATGTTCTTTTTAGTTGAAGTTTATAGTTTTTGGCTGCGGTTTATGACTTTTAGTTTGTTTGTACAAGATATTATAGAGTAACAGAAACTTACGTGCGGTTTTTGCCGATATAAATGAAGTCGATACAGTATGTACTATAATTAACTAGTAGACCTATCTTGAAAAGATATTCTGTTTAAAAGTTAGTTACTGTAGAAAAACTGAAAAGCAGCTTTTAGAAGCAGAAAAGAATAAGCCCTAAGTTTTATGCATCAGGAGCATAATATTCCATGGTATAGTAGAGTTACCCTATAGACGATTGCCAAGAACTCTCTCCTAAAGTTACCACTTAGGCCAATTTAGGCCAGTTTAAAAGTGCTGTTACTTTTGTTTTCTGACTGAATGATAATGTATCGTTTGTTAGTTTTTATTAAGATGTTTAATTAAAGAATAGTAAATAAAAATAGGAAAAAATATAAAAATATCATCATATCTCCATAAATAATGCAAAAATAAAGTGAAAAAAGAAAAAACACGTTAAAAAACCAATACATTTCAAATGGTTTTTGGATTCTATAAAACCAGAAATTAGAAACTATTTAGAACGGGCCTTAAAGCCATGCATTAATTAGAGATACTTTAGCCAGCTCACCACAACACACTAATTTCCGAAAAGAACTTTATGCATTCAACAAATTAAATACCTTGGGAAAAATACAAGAAACCTTACGTATTAACGTATCCGCGTGTGCTAAGGGCGTCCGCAATGGTAATAGTTAGTACTAGCTATATAGTCAGCTGACGTGGAGATGAGAGACAAAAACAAAGACTATTTTATACTGTTGGACCCACATGCTCCTCTCTCATATTCTTGGACTACGTGAAATAGATCAGCTATTTGCTCGTCGCTAGTGACTACTCTCTCTCCTACTTTTTCTTTGCTACATCAGATCTAGCTAACTAAATAGCCAGCTGTTGGAGACGCCTTTAAGCTGACGAAATAGCCGGAGAATCCACCTGTACTCCAACAAGTCCAAGTTAGTCTCTCTCTCTCTGCGCGAGAGCTTCCTTTAAATTTCGCGCAACGCTAAACATTTTTCAACTGTATCTCTTGCCCCTCCATGGACCGCACACACCAACCCAACCGGGAGCCCTCTCCCATGTTGCCACCACCCGCCGCCGCCGCCGCGCAAGAAGCCACCGGGGACTCCGAGTCCTCCGATGTTGCCGTGTTGGCCATAACCGCCGACAGCTCGTCGGTGACGGACGACAGAGACGACGATGACGCCGAGTCCTGCAGCGGCGGCGGCATTGGCGGCTACGCAACAAGCGACGACGACGACGACGACCAAGGTGAGGACGACGTCGGTATGACCGTCATGCCGTGGTGGTGCTGGGCGGTCGATAAGGCCACGCCGGCGCGACACACGGCGGCGAACGACGTCGACGGTGGTTGCGCGCCTGCGGCGGCAGAGGAGGACGGTGGGGCATTGGCCGGCGGCCATACAGCCGAAAGCAACAGGCTTTTCTGGGAGGCTTGCATTGCTCATGGCTACTAGCTATAGCTTCCTGCCACCATGGATGCAAAGATTGAAGCTTGCACGTGATCCATGAAGTTTGTTGGCGCTCATGCCATGGCGCCATCTCTCACCTGCTTTCACATTATATTGTTTCTGCAATGTCTAGGTCGACGATCGAGTTCATCAAGAACGCAAATATACTAGTGAAATCTGCTGATGGTGTTCTTTTTTACGAGAATCTGCTGTTGATGTCTATGAGGTGGGCTTACTTGTCAATTCAGTTCATGGTCAGGTCTGATGTCTGTAACACAAATTGCTAGTTACCAAGATTAGCTGCCGCGTATGAGACACGTGAAGAGTACCCCGCTTGGGTACTGTAGTGGTGTTAAATAGGTATTTTTATTGGTTTGCCAGCATAAAAGATTAATTGATTAGATAGATTTCGAGATTTCTTAACTGCCAAGTTATTGTTAAAGATAGAATCTTATCTATTAAGGAAGATTATCTTTTATATTTGAAAGGATTAGATTGAATTATTAATACGCCTGTACTACATAAGCAGATACTGTAGCAACATATGAACAGTACGTACCCACATGGGTACTGTAGTAGTATTATTTATTTGGGTATTTTTATTGGTTTTCTATTACTATTATAAAAGATAAGTTAGTTAGATAGATTTCGGGATTTCTTAACCATCAAGTTATTGTTGAGGATATAATGTTAACTATTAGGGTATATTATCTTTTATATTTGGAAAAATTGGATTTGATTGTTAGGAGGAGGCCAGAATAATATAAGCCATACCATTGGTTCTCAGGCCCGTACCCAACCAGCTCGTACCACAACATTTGGTATAAGGGCTAACTGCTACTCTATCATCAATGGCTAGCAGCGGGGGTTTTAATCCTATAAAGACCCGAGCTTCACGATTGCATTACCTAATGTTTCTAATCTTCAACGATAAAGAAGATCCATAGCTTTGATTGAATCATTTTGAGCAATTCTTCAAGAAGCAACGGACAAATGGAGGAAGAGGAGTCGTTAGCATCGTACCACCAAATGGGGAATGCCACCCTGTGGTATCGACAGCTGGGGTGTGTGCTCAGGGTGTAGACTTGACCAAGTTTTGTTAAACAAGTTAACCTCCATTTCGCCACCACTATCGTGTTGTCTTCACCCACGCGTCTAGCCTCTACTAAACTAACCACCATATTTTCTGATGCTGAGTTATCCTCCACCGAGACCTGTGCCAACTTGATGGCTTTGACGAAAGATTTTATGGCCAAGATGGAGGAGAAGGCACAACATATTGCTACGGTTTTTGAGTCATCATCGCCGCCGGTTACGACCATGTCTAAGATGGATGAGCAGCAAGAGGCAACATCTGCCATCACCATCCCCATCGCCATCATTGACATCCGTCTCGCTACCGCCTTCACCAACGATGATTCCTCTTTAGGCTTCGCTATCCTTGGCTGCACCTTTGGTGCCTTCGCCGAGGAGAAAGGTTGTCACTATCTAGCTACGATCTTCTCCATGTGGCCGGCCAATGCTGTACTTTCAAAGATGTGTGGTGCAACGGCTATCATGTGAGGGTGAGTGACATCATCGCATCTCTCCCACAACTATTGCATCCCGATGTGAGAAGGATGCTTCTGCCTAAAGGCGGACCCACAGGGTATGCCGGATGGGCCACGGCATACCCTGGGGCCCAGCCGCAGCCTGCATTACCGGCGCCAGTCAGGAGTCAATCCCGCCTGCTGAGTCCTGACGGTTCGCCTACCGGCCTAGATCAAAAGGCGAGACGAGCACTAGATTAAAAGGCACGAACTAAGCAGATAGGCATGGCACCGGCCGGCGTGCTCCTCCTACGGCGGGGACGGCGGCTGTGGCGCCGAGCGGTACCGCCGGCTCAGGCCGCCTCAAGCTGGGGTCGTCCTGACCCCGTTCGAGAGGAACGACGACAGCGGCGCGGCCACCGCCGACACCCCCGAGGCGGCGGATGTCGAGGACGTGGTCAGCCTCAAGGTCAGCATGCTCGGGGATTGCCGGATCGGCAAGACCAGCTTCATGGTAACTTCTTGCTACTCTTCTAAGTCTTCTTGTATTCCTTTCCATGTTAACTTCATCTGGATACCCTCCCTCTACGCGTCTCGATTGGTCTGATATTTACGGTTAAGTCCGGTGCGCATGCTTTTCCTATTAAAGCTTCACTAATCAAATCAATAAACCATTAAAATCTATTTGCTAGTACAACCTACACAGGCATTTCAATCCTCTTGCATTCAATCGTGCAATTCCTTAACCACCATGCTATTTTGACAAACAAACCACCGAAGTGTGGAACTAGAGTCAGCAATCAAATGCATCATCACTGTAAATTTGAGGAATATTCAGTCAGCAATCAAATGCATCATCACTGTAAATTTGAGGAACTAGTCGTTTGATTCATAGGCATATTAGGAAGAGTGTAATGCATTTTTGTGCAAAAGCTGAAGTCTAAGCAAAAGCTCGAGAAGAAGCTCAGCTTCTAAATAAGTAGGTGTTCCTGTCCTGTCGAGGTCCATGATTGCTTTACATGTCTCTGCTTGATAAGGTTGGATTGCATTGTTCTTGTGATCATTTGCTACCTGTTTGATCTAATGTATAAACTAGACATATTATTGTTGAATGTTGAGCAATGCAGTTGCAAAGACCTGAAGATGATGGTATTGTCTTGTCACCATGTGGCTTTCATGCTATTGTTAAACAAAAATGTTTTCATACTTATTAAACCATTTTGTAAAGGAGGATAACTGATTAACTGGTTATTACAATGATGTTACTTTTCTGGAAAATGAAAAGAGAAAAACGAAGCTTTGGTTTCCTGAATAGCTGCAAAATATCTTATCCATGAAGTAAGAAAAAAATCCTTTGTGTCATTGTGTGTGTGTGTGTACATGTGTTCTGCCTATGAGCTGGCAAGTGCAAGAGCATGTGCGTGAATATCTTTTTTCTACACAGTTGTGGCCTTCTAGTTTTTAAAATTTTTTTATAGCTCACACACACTTGAGATTTATGATTGAACTTATTTTACGTTGGGTCTTTTTGCACTTTGCTGCTTCCATTTCTCTATCTTGAGTCGTTAACTATATTTTGTGAAATAACATGATCTGTTTAACTGTTTTGTTTACATAGTTTGTAGTATAACTTATTGAATTTTGTTCTTTGTCATTCCAGAAGTGAAAGATGCAATCACCTCCCTAAATGCTAAAAAACCTATCAGTAAGGTGCTTCTAACCCCTCTCCTTCATTAGCATAGTGTTCTTTTCAGCGCTGTGAATTTGCGTGTTCCTTTTATTGAACACAACCTAACCGAATTGGCAAATGGTTTTATCGAATTGCATATGAAAATTTTGGTGTGGCATACCCTTTGGTAAAATCCTGGGTCCGCCACTGCTTCTGCCCAACGCAAGTTGCCCCTGCCACCGATGACTCTTATGACGTCAACCAACACTAGAGAGTTGATATCCTTATTGTTGTACATCAGGACTTTTATTGGTCATCTTCCATGCCGCGCGATGTTGTCATTGTGCCTTTATCGACATGGGGACGCAAAAATCTTAACCCGTGATCGAGAATGAGCTGTTTGGGCATAAGGGGTATAATGTTATAGACCAAAATTAGTAGGTGCATGAATAGTATCATGGATACTGTAGCGACGCGCGAACAATACCCATGTAGGTACTGAAGCGGTGTTGTCTATTTATGCAATTTAATTGGTTTTCTAGTGTAAACGATTAGTTGGTTATGTAGCTTTTGAGATTTCTGAACTATCAAGTTTTTGTTAGAGATAGGATCTTACCTATTAGGGAATGTTATATTTTATAGTTGGAAAGATTAGATTGTATTGTTAGGAAGTTGGTACTATATTAGGTTCATTTTTAATAGAGTATGAAATTGTAAATTAAGGGCCTGTTTGGTTGGTGCCTAACCTTACCATGTCTAAGCTTAGGCAATATGTGGCTGCCACAGAAAGTGTGGCTAACAAAATCGAAGCCACACTTGTGGCAAAGTTTGGCAAGAAACTGAGTCTATGACGTGTGGGGCCGGGTGCTAAGAAAGTGTGGCATACCACAGTTACGTCAGTGAACCAAACAGCTACCTAAAAATTGTGGCACGCCTAACTTGTGGCTAGGCAACTTCTGGTCATGAACCAAACATGCCCTAAGTTTTGTCTATGAAACACCTTTAAATAAGTTCAATTATGAGGGGTTAAATTATCTGACTTTGTGAAGTGTTTTGTAAATGTCACATGGAATTGCAGCTAGTAAAGTTCTGCAATGTTGTATGGTATCCCCAGAATTTATAATGTGTGAATGTGATGCTAGTACAAGCATCTAAATCAGCATCTACAGGGTGAGTGTGCTCTAAACTAGTACTACAAAGCAATATTGGTATCATATGTTTGATATTAACATTGTAGAATCATGAATGAGACTCCTAAAGGATTCATCATTTAATCCTTCCAAGTTAGTGTATGTGGTTGCATACAACGGCCTCGCCGGTCTAGTCCAGCTCGGTTATGTGGGCTATCACATCGATGTCCTCGGTGCGGACTTACTGTCATGCCTATGGAAGCCGAAGCAGAGGAGGAGCACCTAACCATGCATCGCCGCTAGCGCAGCTAGCGTGCGGTGGAGCGGCTTCTTGAAGAGGTGGAGATGGCGGATGACAGGGAGAGATGGAGGGCTCGAAGCTATCTAGTTCAACTCCGACTTTCGCTCCATCTAGTACACACTCCTAGCCAACGAGGCAGACGCCTCGTTCTAGGTGATCTTTGAACTGTGTGATGGACACCGTCTTCTTCTCCCACACCAGAGAGTGTGCGTTGCTACTCTCCTTCGGCAAAACACAACATATATTGGACCCGTTTGGCAGAGCTCTAGCTCTAGGAAATCAGCCGGTCATCTGTAGCTCTAGGAAATCCTGGATCTAGAGTTGCAGGCATGTTAAGTGCATTTACATGACTCATTTCATTTATATTATATATTAAATAAAAATATTTAAATCACTTTAATTTAATCAACAAACTACAGATCCAGCATAGATCTCGGAGTTAGAGCTGTGCCAAACAGGGCCATAATATCTTCTAAGATAGCCCACTATAGCTGCAACAACGTTTTTCTATCTCTTACCGTTAGTGCGGTAGACTACCGCAAGCCAACCACTTGGCATTCGACAAACCGGTCCGCCATTGCTCGGACCTATATCCAAACAACCCGTACCACAACACAAATTAACTGAGTAATTCATGTATGTAGCAGCTTTGGAGTTTGTTTAATTGTAATGTAAATAATGAATTCATGATTGATGCATGTTTCGAGTAGAAAATTCGTATGTGAGTACATATTATATGCAAAGACTAGCTAATTTTGATGCACGTATCTGGTTTCGATACTGATGTTTCAGATGCAAATCCTGAAGAGCAAAAAGACTCTTTCTCGGTTTTCCCATTTGAAAGAAGGATTCAGCAGCATTCTAGTAGAGTGAGAACATCCACCGGAAATCACCCAATTCATGTGATAGAACATGTCTTTTTTGCACCTAATCGAATTCTGAAAATCACTTAAAATATGACATAGTAATCATCGTAGCTGGAATCAATTGAAAGAAAATTCACACAATGGGAAATAGGTATTATTATTCTGTCCTGAATAACAAATGTTGATTTCTGCTCACTCAAGTGGTTATGTGTCAGCTCGAAGCCCTCTGCGGTCTCAGGCTGCAGACAAAGCACAAAGCAGATCATAGGTAAGCATATGTTGCATGAGAAGATGAGCTTGTGCGAAGACTAATCTGCGCCAAAATGTCAAACATATCTGTAAAAGGAGAGTAGGAAGGGTCTTTTCCATATTATGACAATTTACCTTCAAATTAAGCACAAGAGTTATCTGGCAGCATCTTCACACATCACCTGGAAGTTGCGAGAGAATTAAACATCACTACAAAACCCAGTGACAAGAAAAGGTTAATAAATAGAGAGCTGCAGGGTGCCCAAGAACTATATATGGAAAGGGCAAAACTGGTATAAATGGAGAACGAAAATGAAAAGTGGTCTCATAAGGCTATCTGAACAAAATGACTGGCGACTGCATGGGAAAGCTCATTCAGTTAATTAATTACTAGTATGAGAATAATTCTGGGAACCAAGCTTCCATTTTAGATTACACAAAGCTCAGAGAACCAATGGAGGCAGTATCATCTGCGTTCTCTCCTAGAATATATAAAATGAAATGCAACATGAAGTCTGAGAAATTTTAGATTAGATGTACACACGGAGGATAAATTACTTCCTTGCCATATTAGCTAGAATTCTCCACCAAAGAAATGACAGGTCAAAGAAGATATTAACAAACACGGTAAGTTACATGAACAAATCTAACCGGAAAAAATGCATAAAGGAAAATTTATGTGCTTACGGTTATGCCTTTTAAGTACTGCATAACTGATGGAGACATTGGAACCTAACCCCTCAGCCACTTCACATAAAACATGTAACTTCACCACAACATCTGCAGGCTTCATTATGTCTTCCTGCAGATAAGAGAACTTAAGATCTGTTGCAGAAATATTTGGTCCTACTTTGAAGTGTTCAATAGCTTGTACGATGCAAGCAGCACATCTCTCAGTTGCATGAAATAATCTTAGGATTATCCTTTGCATTTTCTTCATACCACTGAACCAGCTCCTCTTGTGCATTGCCGACCTGAAAATGGTTTCAGAACTTTATAGTAGGATGATAATCAGCTATCAGTAACTAACTGCACACCAACTTTTTGTGCACTGACCATGACGCCATGGACATCTGGGACGCTGAATAATTCTGCATCATTGCCAGAGTCACCGCAAACAAAAATATTGTTGGGTGGTTTCCCACTTGAATTGAACTTTTTGAGCAAATAAAAAAGTGCCTGCCCTTTTCCAGCACCTCGTGGTAATACATCAAGCGCATTGCCAGTTCACCACCAATGAAGATTATTTTCACGTCAAGCTAATCACATGAAAGAAAGCCAAAAAATGAAAGACTGCCCCTAAGACATGATTCAACCTAAACCAAACTCTGCTAAAAAACAGAAAGACCACCTTACCCCATGATTCTCTAACTTCTGACGGAGATAATCCATCACTTCCTGAGAACTTTCCTTGCCAACAAAAAAGCTAACCTTATGAGTGCACCGGTCCTTCCCTAGCTGCGTCCATATAAACACAAGTAATGTATGTAGCTCGGCAACCAAAAAGGATAACAAACCAAGGAAAAGTAATTATGCAACTCATTGTACATGCCGGAGGGTTGAGCTGAGGAGACTTAGCTGTTTCTGTTGATTTGTGATCCAAATTCTACACATCAGTAAGGCCGGCTTCTGGACGGAGCGTAGCGGAGGCCCGTCGCCGGAGGCTTAGGGCCGGAGCCGAATTAGGGTTTCTAGTCGAATTAGGGTTTCATGATATATATATATTTCCTGTAAACCGCCATTTGGGATATGGCATTAGAGTTGTAAATCCCCGGTATTGTAACCTCACCCCGATATAGTGAAGATTGTTGCTGGCTGGCGCCCGTGGTTTTTTCCCTCTCGCATTGGGAGGGTTTTCCACGTTAAAATCTCGTGTCTCTCTGCGATTGATCTTGTTTACTTCGTCGTTCCTCCGCCGTCACGTGTAACAGTTTCCTCGACAACGATGTTCCTATCCCATTTGTTGTTCGGATGCTCCTCCCAGTCAACATCACGAACCATGTGTTCGCCATATGCTATGTTACTATCTCTGTGCCCACATGGCTTCTCTTTCATCAAATCCTTGTATCTGATCAGCCATCTTCCAGTCAAGAAGACCAGTAGAGAATCCTGGGAGTACTCAATCTCCCAAAGCGTCTGAAACCTAAGCAAGGACAAGTCCTTTGGATCATGGTAATCAACCTGCAAGTGAATAGAGTGAGCATTGATTAGCTACATAAATGTTTAGAGTAGCTCTGGATAGATCAAAGTTTTGAATTGAGTGGTGCACCATCTTGTGATTGAGATCCAAGACGATCATAAGACAGACGGAAGCATTGAGCCTATCCATGTTCAATTGCAGAGCTGAAGAAGTTCCTGCAGAGATTGTTGAAAGCTTGGATGCTTCTGCCAGTAAGCTTCCCTGGATAAACAAGTTAAAGCACAATGTGTAACAATTCTTTATCAGTTTTTCTTGTTGGCAACTAGTGGTTAGGTTCTTTGTCACCAATTCTTTTTAACTTAGTGGCTGATATGTTAGCCATCTTAATTGAGAGAGCCAAGGCTAATGGAAAGTTTAGTGGAGTTGTTCTCACCTTGTCGATGATGGTCTATCAATCTTACACTACGCGGATGACACTATCCTCTTCCTGGATCATGATATACTCCAGGCCAAAGACCTTAAGCTAGTCTTAAGTACCTTTGAGCAATTATCGGGGTTAAAAATCAATTTCCATAAGAGCAAGTTATTTTGCTATGGCAAGGCCAAGGAGAGTGAGCATGAATATGCGCAACTTTTTGGTTGTGGCACTGGGGGTTTCCCATTTAGATACTTAGGTATTCCCATGCATCATCGCAAGCTTTCGAACAAGGATCGGTTGGTCATAGAGGAAAGATTTCAGAAAAAGCTGAGTAGTTGGAGAGGTAAACTCTTATCAGTAGGAGGGAGACTAGTACTGATTAATTCAGTTCTAACTAGTCTAGCCATGTACATGCTCTCCTTCTTCGAAGTCCCCAGAGGTGTGTTAAAAAAGCTAGACTATTACCGTTCCAGATTCTTTTGGCAATGTGATGAACATAAAAAGAAATATAGACTCACTAAGTGGAGTATTCTTTGTAGGCCTAAAGAATTTGGAGGATTGGGGATCCAAAATTTGGATATCCAAAATAAAGGCCTTTTGAGCAAATGGTTGTTTAAACTTATTAACGAAAAGGGTGTTTGGCAAAGCCTTATTAAAAGGAAGTACTTGTCCAATAAAACTCTTACCCAAGTTACAAAACAACCGGGGGATTCACATTTTTGGTCTGGCCTTTTGAAGGTCAAGGATCAATTCCTTGCATGTGGTCACTTCCGTGTTCGTGATGGGTCCCAAACTAGATTTTGGGAGGATACTTGGATAGGTGACAAACCCTTTAGTGTTGCATATCCCGCACTCTATAGAATTGTGAGGAGAAAAGACACCACGGTATCACATATCTTAAGCTCCATACCTCTTAATGTGTCCTTTAGGAGGGCCTTGGTTGGCTCTAATCTAGATGATTGGCTTGATTTGGTGACCAAAATATTTTCAGTAAACCTTTCAAGTGGAGAGGACTCGTTTATTTGGGATTTGTGTAACAAGGGTACTTTTACGGTTCGTTCGTTTTATATGTATGTGATACAAGAAGGGGTAGTTCCCCAAAAGACCCCTCTCTGGAACATTAAGATACCTCTGAAAAATTAAGATCTTCCTTTGGTACCTTCAAAGGGGTTACTCTCACAAAGGATAATCTAGCAAAAAGGAATTGGCAAGGTAGCACCACTTGTTGTTTTTGTAGCTCTATGGAGACGATACAACATCTTTTCTTTGATTGCCACTTTGCAAGATTTATTTGGAATACCGTTTATATCACCTTTGGAATTCAGCCCCCTTCTAGCTTTGCGAACATGTTTGATTCTTGGTTGAATGCCATTCGGCCAAAACTTAGAAATCAAATATTTGTAGGAGCTGCTGCTTTATGTTGGGCTATGTGGTTGAATAGAAACGATATGGTATTCAATAATTCTAAATCTAATACATTTCTGCAGGTTATTTTCAGGGCAACATATTGGATTCGACATTGGTCCCTACTACATAAAGAAGAGGCGAGATCAAATCTCAAAATTGGATGCAGATTGTTGGAGACAGTAATCATGGAGGTTTTTGCGAAGTTCGGTTGGAAATTTAGGAATAGAATTGAAGCGTAGCTTCTTTCTTCTCCTTTTCTTTTTTTGTAGTTTGATTTCTTGTGGAGTTGGAGCCTATGTGCTTGGTTTTGTATTGAACAGCTGTGTACTTTCTCCCCAGAAAGTAGAAGTTGGAACTTTGTTCCATTATCTAAAAAAAATGATTAGCACTTAGTCTTTAATAAGAAAAAAAAAATCAACCTCCACCTCCCCCACCAATTATGACCACTGACTTCTCCATCCCATTGCCGCACCAAACTCCCCCTCCCTTCCTAGTTCCTTCCAATGGCTGGGGTGGCGACCCCACTGCTGTCCCAATCCAGACATTCTATCGACAGATAAGCAGTGCACCAATGAGAGAACCTAAACAGATAGAAGATGCAAAACATCAGATTTTAGGATTAAAAATGCATGCTTGTCACTCCTTTAAGAAAACAATAATTGAGACAGAAATAATTCATGTTAACAGTTAACTATTGTTAAGCAGCATAGCTAAGTATATAACCATGTGGACATAGGCTCTTAGAACTTGTGGATAACAACGGAAGAAAAAAAACGCAGCCACATCAGCATCTAAGCAGCGCACCATGACTAGAGAACAGACAATCCATGACAGCATGGCTCTAGAAAAACTTGAGGATAATAAAGGAAAGTTGTGCTGCCATACGAAAGGATCTAACAATTGTTGTGGAGGCCTTAAATTTTCATAATTGTGTTTCACAAACATGCAAGAATATCAGAAGGGTATCATCAAGAAACATAAACCATCAACCAATAGAGGGTCAAACCACCGAAGGATGCAAAGTACAGGGCTGTCAGAGAAGGCTTAGTGGATCACTAACATTCACCAACAACACATTGCCACAAATACCACATTTCAGTGATTCCCCAGAATACGTGGATGTAGTTGCTGTACCAACTGCACTGAAAATCAATGACGGGATAAAGTCACCATGAACCATAGCAGAAATAATAAAAGTTCATGCTGAGGCACAAAACAATTGGAAAGGTAAGAACTATTTTGCGGATACAGATTAACATCTTTACCTGTCATTGGTGTTATGAATATTGTGTATATATTGAAGAGGCTCAATAGGTAATATATATAGGGAGTACAAACAGATATTACAGGGGAATATGCTGACTCCTATTCTATCTCTAATACCCTTAACACCTCCCTCAAATCTAAAGCGTATGCAATAGCATTACATTTGAAAAAGGGTGAATACTAAAACAAGAAATATCTGACATTCGAGTCTTGATAATGTCGTCGTTGCGTGCAGTTTTTGAATAAACTGTCAAATCAAGCCGAAGAGGAATAGATAGAAGTATAACGGCGCAGATTGAAGTCCAAGACGGCGGCGGCGCAGAGCACAAGGTGCAAAAGACGCGCGGCCTCCTTAGAAGTTCGGGGCGGCGGCATCATGACGACTTCTACGATCTGCACGCGACTCAGAGAGTAGAGCGGCGGCTGCTGCCATGCAAAAGAAAATTCCTACACTTCTATGACTAACAATAAATTTGTGGACTCGCACGACTTGGATAAATTAAAAATTAGAGACTACGAATTTGAATGAACGCAACGAAGGACTCACGAAAAATAACTAAAGACTGACTCACTGAACACAGATACTAGTGATACTAGCAGCAGCATATCCTCTCACCTACCACCTCTAGAAAATCAAACCCGCTACCTCACTCCCGTCTCTCACCCTCTGTCCTCGCGCCTCCCCTCTCTCTCTCTTCTCACCCCTCCCTCCCTCTCCTCATGCCCGGCGTCCGCGTTCCCTCCCTCACTCGGACTCTCGGTCACTCGAACTCTCGGAGAGAAGAGGAGCAGCAGCTCCAACGGGAGGCGACGACCGGGGCCGAGCGGCGGCGAGATCCGGCGGCGGCCACAGGAGCGGCCGCGGCGGCGGGATCCGACGGCGGCTAGATCTAGGAGAGGACCAGATCCGAGGCGGTGAGGCGACCAAGAGGAACCTGGAGCAGAGGCCGGCGCGGGCGCGGGCACGAGCACAAGTGGGCGAGCGCACAAGGAAGACGCGATGACGGCGCGGAGAGCACCGAATCTGGCAGCGAAGAGCCCGGATCCGAGCTTGCCGGCAGTGGAGACGGCCGGACTCGCTCTCCCCCTCCTCACGAACTTGGCGGGCCTGGGGCGGCAGCGGCGAGGCGAGGCCGAATCTGGGCAGGGGCGCGGTGGAGAGGACCGGATCTGGCCCAGAGACGGTCGGATCTGGGCGAAGAAGGGCCAGTCCGAGCAGAGGGGCGACGAGATTCGGCGGCCCAAAATCCACCCGCGTGGAAGCCGGCGCAAGCGACGGCGGGCGACGACGGCGGCCAGATCTAGAAGAGGTGAGCGGCGGCGGCAGTCCAAGAGATGGACGGCCGCGGCGGCTCACCGGGATCCAGGAGCGGCAAGATCCGATGGCGGTCCAGCGACGGCCTGGCGACGATCTGGTGGCGACGGCCAGCAAACGCGGGCATCACCAGTGCGAGGCGGTCGTCGATGAGAATCCGAGAGTGCCGTCGGTGGTGGCGTACGGCGGCGAGCAGCACGAGCACGGCGGCCAGGAGAGGTGGCCGCCCCTGGGAGAGGAGATCGATTCTCCCGATTTCAATCTAAGCTCTAATACCATGTTATGAATATTGTGCATATATTGAAGAGGCTTAATAGGTAATATATATAGAGAGTACAAAGGGATATTACAGGGGAATATTGTAGAGACAGGGAGATTGGAAAATCACCACACACCTTGCGGGGGGTGCCATGTATGTATATATATAGCCATGTACAGGTCAATAGTATACAATAGTGCTAATACCCGCCCGCAGTCGTAGCGGTAGGATCACGGACGCACAGATTGGTCCGGAAGTCAGTGAACAACTGTACAGGAAGACCCTTGGTCATGATGTCCGCGAACTGGTATGCCGAGGGGACATGAAGGACACGGACTTGCCCGAGGGCAACCTTCTCACGGACGAAATGGATGTCGATCTCGATGTGCTTTGTGCGACGATGGTGGACCGGGTTGGCCGTCATGTAGACAGCGCTCACGTTGTCACAGTAGACAACTGTCGCCAAAGTGACCGAGATGTGTAGCTCCTGTAGAAGCTGCCGTAGCCAGCAGCACTCTGCCACAACATGAGCAACAACACGATACTCCGCTTTGGCACTAGAGCGGGACACCGTGGTCTGGCGTTTTGAAGACCAAGACACCAGATTGTCGCCGAGGAAGACGCAGAACCCGGAGGTGGAGCGCCGCGTGTCGGGGCAGCCCGCCCAGTCGGCATCGGAGTAGGCGGTGAGGGAGTCGACGGCACCGACACCGAGGTGAAGACCAGCAGAGAGGGATCCCTTCACGTACCGCAGAATCCGCTTGATCAACGCGAGGTGCTGCTCACGAGGATCATGCATGAAAAGGCGACTGCTGGGATCGCGTAGGCCGTGTCCGCCGCGTCTGGTGAGGTCTTGGAGAGCACTGCGAGGCTCCCGTACTCGTGGGGTTGGCAACAGGCACCGTCGGTGGCCGGCGGCCAGCCCGAGCATCCACCGGTGTCGCAGTCGGGTGGCACTCGGACATGCCAGCACGCTGGAGAAGATCGACGGCGTACTGGCGCTGCGACAGGAACAAGCCGGCACTATCGCGCGTCACAGAGATGCCGAGGAAGTGGTATAGGTCGCCGAGGTCCGTCATGGCGAACTCCGAGTGAAGACGCTCGGTGATGTGCTGGAGCAGTGCCGGGGACGACGCCGTTAGTATAATGTCGTCGACGTACAGAAGCAGGTAGGCGACTCGGTCGCCATCTTTGGAAACAAAGAGAGACGCATCGGACATGGAAGCGGTGAAGCCGATGCTGCGGATGTACGTGGCGAAGCGCTGGTTCCAAGCCCGTGGGGCCTGCTTGAGACCATACAAGGATTTCTGCAAGAGACAGACATGGTCAGAAGCAGTAGGGTCGACGAAACCCGACGGCTGCTGGCAGTACACCGTCTCTTCCAGGTGGCCGTGAAGGAAGGCGTTCCTCACGTCCAGCTGGTTAATTGGCCATTGGCGTGAGGCGGCGATGCTGAGGACGGTCCGAATTGTAGCCGGTTTGACAACCGGACTGAAGGTCTCGTCGTAGTCAATGCCAGGCTGCTGGGAGAAGCCCCGCACCACCCAACGAGCCTTGTGCCGGGCCAGGGAGCCGTCGGAGTGGAACTTGTGCTTGTACAGCCACTTGCCCGTCACGACATTAGCGCCGGGCGGGCGAGGCACCAACCGCCAGGTGCCGTTGTCGATGAGCGCCTTATACTCCTCCGCCATCGCAGCTCGCCAGTTAGGGTCAGCAAGTGCGCTACGATAGTTCGCAGGGATCGGTGAGGCCGTCGTGGCGGAGAGGTTGAGGCGATTGACGGGCGCAGTCGCCCGTCCGAGGCGCGTCGTCGGCGCGGCGGTGGCGGTGCGGTGCCGGAGCGCACACGGCCGCCGGCGCGCGCGCGGCGACGGTGGGAGCGGCGGCGAGGTGGCTGCCGCCGCTGGTAGAAAACACCGACGCGTCGTCCAGGCGCAGGCTGCCCACCCGCAAGCGGAGCTCCTACCACGCTAGGAGGGTGGCCGGCTGCAGTAGGTAGTGGGGGCGTACGAGCCGGCCAGGGTACAGCGGACCGGCCGGTCGACACCAGGGGGCCAGCGTAGAGGATCGTCGTGCTACCGTTGCCTACGGTAATGAAGGAAGTGGAGTGAGGTAGGCGGGAGAGCAGTATACCATCCAACGAAGACATATGAGCGGTGGCGCCGGTGTCGAGGACCCAGGAGGGGCCGCCCTGAATAGTCATCTGGTTTAGGGCGGCGATGAGGCCGGCTCGATCCCGATCGCGGCGCCTGCGTTGAGCGGGAGGCGCGGCCGTCACCGGAGAAGCGTGGGGCGCGAAGGCGGTATGCGCCTGTGGGAACGCACCGAGAATGCCGGCGCGCGAGCGGTGGTTTGCGGGGACGCCATCGCGGTGGCCGCCCGTGGAGTGAAACACACCCATGGGCGCCGGTGGTGTGGCGCCGCGCTACCGCCGCCGCCGCTCGTATCGTTCTTTGCCGTCGTTGCGGCCTCCACCTTTTTCTTGTGGCGCCGCCATCGCCGCCGCTCGCGGCCACCCGACCGTTGCCGCCGCCGCCCGCCGCCAGCGCTCGACTAGAGGCCCCAAAATCGAGGTGGCCGAGCGGCAAGACGAACCGCGACGAGGATGAGCCGCGAGAGCGCGGTCGAGTGGCGACTTTGCCCTCGTTGGCGAGGCGGAGTTCCTTCAAGACCAGCTTCGCGGCGGTGGCAAAGTCCGGCAGCGGGTTGAGTCGGCGATGTTGTCGGCGGTGCGAAGCGGGGTTGAGACCGCGCAGCAGGTTGAGGACGAGCTGCGAGTCGAGGACGGGGTGGCCGACGTCGCGCAGTGCGTCGGCGATGGCCTTCATCTTTTGGCAGTACTCATCTATGGAGAGGTCCCCCTGAGTCATGGAGTGGAACTCATGACCGAGGAAAACGGCGCGAGAGGCCTTGTTCGCCTGGAAGAGGCCCTGAATGGCGACCCAGAGCTGACGAGCAGTCTGGTTGGGCGCGATGGCGAGGCCGAGGACGTCGTCCGCGACGGAGCCGAGGAGCCAGCTGTGGACGCAGGCGTCGGCAATGGCCCACTGCGGATCTTCCGGGCGAGCGTCTGTTGTGCCGTCGACGTGCGAACGGAGGCCGAACTTGCCACAGAGGGAGAGGAAGAAGGGAGACCAGCGGTTGAAGTTGGGGTGCTTCAACTCGAGGGTCACCGGCACGTGAGACTTGACGGCGATCGTCGCGTAGGGGGCGACGAAGATGGGTGGTGCGGGATCGTGCGCGTGCGGCAGGTTCCCCGAGCCCATGGTGCCACCGGAAGTGCCGGAGGTCGTCGACATGGGAGGTGGCGGCGGCCTTCAGTCGGCTGATGGAGATCCGGCCCGGGAGGAGGTCCAGGGGGCGGCGGCAACCCTGTAAAGGCAGGGGCGTGGGTGGGGAGAGGTGGCGGCGGCGCGACCTGATGGGCGGCGTTGAGTGCGGCGCAGCCCAAGGAGATGGGCGGCACGGGGTAGGCAGCGGAGGGTAGGGGGAGGATCGACGCCGAGTGGAGCGGCGGCGATCAGGGAGGAGCGCGGCTTGGGGAGGGGCGGCTCTAGGGTTTAGCGGCGGGTGGCG
This sequence comes from Dendrocalamus sinicus, assembly GCA_036346575.1. Lineage (NCBI taxonomy): Eukaryota > Viridiplantae > Streptophyta > Magnoliopsida > Poales > Poaceae > Dendrocalamus > Dendrocalamus sinicus. The sequence continues at coordinate 2,284,051 of CM070653.1, read as the reverse complement.
TCTGATACCATGTAGAGACAGGGAGATTGGAAAATCACCACGCACCTTGCGGGGGGTGCCATGTATGTATATATATAGCCATGTACAGGTCAATAGTATACAATAGTGCTAATAAATATGCCGATTCTTATTCTATCTCTAATACCCTTAACAATTGGCAAGGTTCCATGCTACTTGCACCAGCTCACGAGCATCAAGTACATCGAGAAATGATCTTTAATTACAACATTCTAGTACAGTGAGATCATTCACTTAATTTATGGACCTCATGAAGTTCATGAGATAGAATCATTGAACATTTTTTCTCTGTGCATGGAATCAACAAGAGCATCAAGCCCTCTCTGGGAGAACCACCCAGTACAGCAGTTACAGTAGTTGGAATCAACTGAGATCCATTCACACAATAATGAGTACATTTATTATTCTATCTTGACTCCCAGAGAAAAATTGCTATGTCTCTGAGCACATTTAACATTGCAAGTGGTTAAATGATCTATAAGATGAATGTTTGTTCATTCCCTGCAGAGTATCCTTCAAGCCAGGTCTTGTGGATATGTGTCAGCTCAAAACCCTCTGGAGTCTCAGGCTGTGAGTGCAAGCAGATAGTGATAGTTAAGCATCTGCTGTGAATTTATCTGAACACACATGTGCGCAAAAGGTTCTGTATAACTGCAGGATGCCCAAGGATTTTCGCAGAAATGTGAGAAATTACCTTCATATTCAGCAGAAGAGTTGTGAGGCAGCAATATCGCACATTACCTGAGTGTGGCAGGAGCATTAACATTGAGACGCAAGTTAATGAAGAAAATAAAATGAGTAATTGCAGGGCACCCAAGAATTATGGAATTGGCAAAAACAAGAAGAAAAGCAGACAAATCATGGCACAATACAATTAAAAAATGAGGTCAAGCAGCTATTTGAACAAACTGATAACTACTGGCGTGGAATAACTAGTACAAGTGTACAACTAAATTACTATGTGAAGAGTTCTTAGGACAGACCTTCCATTTCCCACTTATCAAACCTCACCAACCAGTTACTTGAACCAATCTGTGATGTAACAAGTCTGTCCACCCATACTCGGAACATTGTGCCCTTTTTGTCACCATAGCATGAACTCAGTGCATCAATGGATGCATGAAGTAACTGCTCCGTTCCAGAAGGATGAATAAGTGTACCATTCTGATGCTATCCAAAATAAAAGGATCGTTTTAAAGTAAGCTCAAGAAACAATATGAGGCAGCCACATGTTAACTTGGTCTGAAGTTGCTTCTGAGAAATTATTCGTCAGGCGTGGATTTGAATTTTGTAGTTACTTTTTTACATACTCTAACTAAGAACTGTCTACAAAAGAAATGACAGATTAAAAGAGAGATGATATGAACAAACATAAACCAGGTTACTCTTATCAATTTAACCAGGGAATGTACTTACAGTAATGCTTTTAAAGTACTGCATAACTGATGGAGACTTTTGGACCTCACCCCTCCGCCACTTCTCATAGAGAACATAGAACTTCACCACTACATCTGCAGGCTTGATTGTGTCTACCTTTGGATAAGGGAATTCAAGATCTCTTGCAGAAACATTAGGTCCTAGTTTGAAGAGTCCAATAGCTTGCATGATACCGGCAGCACATCTCTCAGTTGCATGAATCATCTTAGGATTATCTTTTCCATTTTCTTCATACCACTGAAGCAGCTCCTCTTGGGCATTGCTAACCTGAACATGGTTTAAAAACTCTGTAGTAAGCTTATAGGAGTAATCGTCACCAATGAACTTTACTGAACACATTTAAGCAACTCCTTGTACACTGACCATGACACCATGGACAGATCGAACGCTGAATAAATCTGCATCATTGCCAGAGTCACCACAAACAAGAGTGTTGTTCGGTGGTTTCCCACATGAATTGAACTTCTCGAGCAAATATGCAAGTGCCTGCCCTTTTCCTGCACCTTGCGGTAATACATCTAGGGCCTCACCGCTACTATAGATTATTTTCACATCTAGCTGATCACAGAAAGAAAGCAGAAAAGTCAAAGCAAAGCACCACTAAGCAATGCTTCAAACTTAACAAAACTATGAGAAAGATATTATATATATATATATATATATATAGGACGTTGAAATAGGATACCAGGGTGCCCGGGCACCAAGCCTTCCTGCCTTTGGATTACTTTTAGATGCGTGCAAGTGCAATGATATATAATATCAGGATGGAAAGTCTTAATTATGGAGCCTGGGCACCATGGTGCCCCTGTTATTTATACTATATATATATAGGACGCTGAAATGGGACACCAAGATGCCCGGGCACCAAGCCTCTCTGCCTTTAGATTGCGTTTAGATGCGTGCAAGTGCAATGTTATATAATATCAGGATGGAAAGTCTTAATTATGAATGGAAAGTCTCAATCATGGATGGAAAGTTTTAATCATGGAGTCTGGACATCATATTGCCCTGCTTTTTATATATATATATATATATATATATATATATATATATATATATATATATATATATATATATATATATATATATATATATATATATATATATATATATACTATTGTAAAAATAGGAGTTGGTGGTCTTCGGTCCATTCTCTCTCCTCTCTTCTCAGTCATCCGATCAAAGATCAGTCGTCCAGATCTGCATGTAGGTAGTTCTTTCACTCCTCGTAGAAAAGGTCGGGCCGACGCGTGGGTCATGCTTCTCCTCTTCTCTCCCCCCATATCCTCCGCCTCCGACTTACTTGACAGATTTAAAAACTTTAAGAACATGTTTGTATGCATATTCTAAAAATTTTTACTATCCGTGAGTTTTAAAACATGTAGTATAATAAATTTTAAAAATCCATAGCAACGCACGGGGATTCAGCTAGTGTATATATAGAGAGAGAGAGACCAAGGCATGTCTCGCCTTACCCCACGCTTCTCCAACTTATGAGGGAGAGAATCCATTACTTCTTGAGCACCCTGCTTGTCAACAAAAAAGCTAACTTTATGGGGACCCTGATTCCTCTCTGGCTGCATCCATAGAAAATCAAGCAAAATAAATAGCTCTTAGCTCAGTCATCAAAATGGAAAACAAGCCGAGGAAAAGGAATTATGCAACTCATTGGACATGCCTGGGGCTTTAGCTGAGCAAACTTAGCTGTCTCCTCGACAACAAAATTCCTATCCCACTTATTGTTCAGAAATTCCTCCCAGCCAACATCAGGAATCATTTCTTCACCATATGCTATCACAGTGCCCACAGACATGATAGTGATGTCTGGAGTGAGCAAAGGTTTATCTTTCCTCAAACCCCTGTAACTGATCGGTGATCTTCCAGTTGAGAAGACCAGTAAAGAATCTTGGGAGAATTCAGACTCCCAGAGTGTCTGAAACCTAAGTAAGGACAAGTTCTCCAGATCAGAGTGATCAATCTGCAAGTGAATAACCCAAAAAGATTGAACATGGGTCAGCTACAGAACAGTTTGTGTTAGTTCTTGAATCTGAGTAAACCAAAGGATCGAACTGAAATACGCACCATCGTCTGGTCAAGATCCGAAACTATCATAAGACGGGCAGAACCGTCGAGCTTATCCATTTTTCTTCGCAGTGCAGCTGAAGACGAAGTTCCTGCAGACATTGTTGAAAATTTTGATGCTTCTGCCTGTACACTTCCCTGAGCAAGCAGGGCAAACCACAACGTGCTATTTATTCTTTAACTATTTGTTAGTCAACAATTGGTAAGGTCTTATTTTTAAAAGAAAGAGAAAAGAATAGCTACAAAGAAAACAACTACACCAAAGTGACCAAACAACAGAAATTTCCAGGTTTAGCCTAGTAGGTAAATAGCCAATCAAACCATCCCTGGTCCGTCCATAGTCCATACAAGCAAGCACTGGCCTGAAGCATGTAAATTTATTTTCCAGGTGAGAAATCCAAACCAGCACCTATCAAGATTGACATCGATTAGACAAGCAATGATTTTACGGCGCAAGGAAATGTATAATGTAATCACCAAAACCATGCTAATATGATCCACCAATCAAGCACATCTTAATTTTTTTTGGCCGGCGCGGACATCTTGAAATACATGATGATTGAGGGGAAGAAACACAAAAGGTGGACTAGGTGGGGGTGCGGGTGAGTAGGGCAGATTCCTCCTACCTCACCTGGGTGGCGGACGGCGGCGGCGGAGAGGGAGGGAGGCGAGCGGGAAGAAGACGGGGAGGAGAGAGTCGAAGCGGGGGAGCTGCTGATGCTGCTGCAACGGATTGGAGTGTTGAGCTGTAATAATGGAACCGAACACGACTTCCATGGGGTCGACTCCACGAGGAGATTGACACGTCACCGTCTCACGATTGTCTCACAAACCTCGAGGCACGATCGGACATTGATAGACGTCTCGGTTCCACAGTGCTGTGTTTTGACCATTTGACTTTGAAATTTAACTGGCATAGTACTTCGGCCTAGTTTTTTAATATTTAATTAAAAATAAATAAAAATAGAAAAAATAAAAATTTATTTATATATCTACGGATAATACAAAAAAAAGAGAAAAAAAGAAAAAAACCCTTGTTAAAAAATCAATATATTTTAAATGGCTTATGGATTCTGAAAGTCAAAGGGCATTGTTGTTTGGAACAAACCATAGCATACGGGAGATTGGACACATGAGTCAAAAAGCTAACACAACACATCAGGACTAATCATAGACCAGTGCAATCCTGAACAAATAGGCCATGCTCGAGCCACCACCCACCATCCACCATCCATCCTATAGTTCTTATAGAAATTTGGACGCTTTTGGCATTGTTGGTGTCCGAAATTCCAAAAATAGTGCCGATGAAAAGATAATTCCCGATCTAGCCCCCTATCGACCGCACGACTCACGGGAGGCCGACGCGTGGCAAACGTGCGGCCGGGGAGCGCATGACACCGAGATCGTGCGGTCCCCAACCGCACCACTCGGCTCACGTCACATCACGGGCGAATGGTGCGGTGCCCGACCGCACCACTCCGCAAATGATGCGGTGCGGGACCGCACCACTCGGGTGGCAGGAGCTCCGCAAATCTTTTAGAGCTTAGTCTAAGAGACAGGACATCTGCACATTGGTAAAGAATTCGCATGTACATGGAAGTAATTGGGATGAAAATGGTATGATTTCATTATTACTTGAAAACATGTAGAAGCAGACAAGCAGCAGATGCCATTGTACAATAAATATTTGATAAATAGTTAGCGCACACAATGCCCACAGTCACTCCTGCAAACCATATACATCAAGATAAAACTCAAGCCTCAGTCAGCACAATGATGAATTGTAGTGAAGCTATATACACTTTCCAAATAGCAGTCATTTGCAAAATCCTCAAATTTTCTCCACTACATAAGCTTTGGGGACCCTCCAAACTTTGGTGGAATCATGAGACTTTTCGTCAGCCATATCCCGGGGACGCCACCCGAGTGGTGCGGTCCCGCACCGCATCATTTGCGGAGTGGTGCGGTCGGGTACCGCACCATTCGCCCGTGATGTGACGTGAGCCGAGTGGTGCGGTCGAGGACCGCACGATCTCGATGTCGTGCACTCCCCGGCCGCATGATTGCCACGTGTCGGCCTCCCGTGAGTCGTGCGGTCGGCGGGGGGCCAGATCGGGAATTATCTTTTCATCGGCGCTATTTTTGGAATTTCGGGCACCAACAGTGCCAAAAGCGTCCAAATTTCGTTCTTATAGAATATAAAGTAACCCAACTTTATTACTATCAATCAACCAAACCAAATCGATCAACATCAGTAACATACATCATGAGAATTGCTGTGGTGTGAAGAATCAACAGGAGAAACAAGAATTGATGCGGTCTGATGAAGCAACAAGAGAACAAGCTAAGAGATACAGCTTTGATTACAAAGAAATGAAAATGACCCCATTTCTGCTTTCTAGGCTTCAGTTGTCCTTCCTCTTTCACCTCTTGTGGGTTGGTTGTGCTGTTCAATCCAGAGTCTTGATCCTGACTATGTTTCCTATTGGGTTCTTCCACCACACATGCCGCAAAAGCCTCATCGGAGTTGATCCCTCCTATGATTTTTTTATTTGTTTCCTCAACCATATCCAGCTCTTGGTGTTCTTCCCAGAGTTCCTCCAATTCATCAGGTCCTTTTTCCAATTCACTTAATATCTTACTTCCAGAAAGCCCTCCCATTGTATCCATTGTCCAACACACATTTTGAGCACCACTGGCAATATTACTCCTTGTTTTAGCACATTTAGGGTCATCTTTCTTTTCAGACTGCATCTTCTTACTCCCAGAAGGTATGTTTTGCTGATAGGAATTTGCATTGTTGTTACCTCATTCTGAGTTGTGGTTAGTGTCCATGTCCTCCTTACCTTGCTTAGGTTCAGCATCATCCAAATTGTCTGCTTCATCACCATTATCGTCATCCCCTTGATCAAGATTCTGAGGAGGTCCCCCATTGGATGGCTCCCATCTATGACTACCTTCCAAAGGGTTCCATACCCAATGACGATCTCGTAGTAGATCATCTTGACCGCAAAGTCAGGATGTATACCTTGGTCGATGGAGTACTTTATAAAAGGGGTACTCAGGGAGTTCTCATGCGATGTATATCGCAGAAAAAAGGATTAAAACTCCTTCATGACATACACGGGGGCATCTGTGGAGCACATACTTCCTACAAAACGTTAGTCAGTAAGGCTTTTCAACAAGGTTTCTATTGGACAACAACCCTTAACAACGCCAGAGAGCTGGTTAAGAAATGTGTACAATGCCAATTTCATAGCCAGCAAATACACCAACTAGCTCAAGCTCTTCAAACAATTCCTTTGTCTTGGCCTTTTGCAACCTGGGGTCTTGACATCCTCGAACTATTCCCAAGAGCGTCGGGGGCTTCGAGTTCCTCTTCATAGCTATTGATATGTTTACAAGTGGATTGAAGCCAAACCAGTAGCTGGGATAACAACGGAAGCCACAAAAAGGTTCTTGATGAAAAGTGTAATTACTCAATTTGGAGTTCTAAGTCGGATAATTACAGACAATGGTAAGCAATTTTCGAGCACAAAATTCTAGGCACCAAATTATGTTTTGCTTCAGTCGCCCATCCACAAAGTAACAGGGCAGTTGAGCATGCGAATGGCCAAATAACGCAAGGAATTAAAAATCGAGTCTTTGACCAGCTAGTAAAGTGCTCGAGGGCTTGGGTTCAAGAATTGCTTTCAGTATTATGGGCAATTCGCACGACTTCGATTTTGGTGACAAGTAAAATTCCTTTTTCCCTAGTTTTTGGGGCTAAAGTCATGCTTCCTCCAGAACTAAGATCCGGTTGGTAAGAGTCGAGAACTTCAGTGACTCTAACCAAGAACAGCTTCGAGTAGATGACATCAACCTACTCAAAGAAAAGAGGAATCAAACCTTAATCTGTTCAATAGTCTATCAGTAGGCCATGCGTAAATAATACGATCGTAAGGTCCAGCCTCGTAGCCTTACTGTAGGTGACTTGGTATTGAGAAAAATCCAATCTCAGCCTAATTGGAACAAGCTTTCCCCCAAGTGGGAAGGTCCTTACATTGTGGTCAGAGTCACACGCCCTAGCTCTGTACGACTAGCTATGGAAGATGACCAAATTCTCTCAAACTCTTGGAATATCGACCAATTACGCAAATTCTATGTGTAAACATTTTTGCTCCCTTTTCAATAACAATTTTAGTTTATGCAAATTTCTATTGTCTTATATCTTATAGAGCTTCTTTTATGTTAGTTCGACCACTTCTAGTGCATCCAATTTGTTTACCTGGTCGGATACAGGAATACCACTAGACGAAGTCTCTCCTCTTTGTATGTGGTCCTAACTAGAAAGGAGCTTTCTAGTGTTAGTCTATTCTTGACTCTTGCTACCAACATACAACAATTGCGTTGCCTACGAATATGTTGAACAAATATAATAGAAGGTAATCTGAGTGTTTATCCTTCGATTATTCATGTCTTCGATTTGTTTAAACCTGGTCGAAAGGAGGTAACATCACCTAATCGGAGTCACTCCTCTCTGCATGTGGTTCTACCCACTAGGAGCTCTCTAGCGTCGACTCGTTCCTCACTTTTGTTGCCAGTACGTGACAAACGAATTCGACAACAATAGTAGGATATATTACTATACTCTCAGCATATTTCACTCTATACTATTTGCTTAATTTATTCATATAAACTAAGTAAATAGTCGGGGGCTAGGATTGAGTTATTCACATAGCCTTATTTCTCTATAAATCCGTTTTCTTTTCATTCTATTTTTTATCTTACGAGTACTGATTGCTCAACAAGATAAATTGCAGGAAAAAGAAAGTTCATTCATCTCCCAAAGGTAAGTCTTTATAAAGTTGTTTTTATTTACAAACTACTCTACGTTGGGGGAGAAGAAGCAGAGTCAAGATCTATTTCTTTAGACACTTTTCATCCAAATGGCTCTACTTCTTCAATCAGGCGAGACGCCTCCTCCAAAGAGCAGGTGAAGTCATGCTCGATAGGATGTAAGTTTAGGTTCCGATCATATGCCTTGAGTTTTTCCATGCATAGCTCACAGCACCCCTGACTGCATCCCTGATCGACTCCATCTATCAGCCCTTAGGGTAGCAAAGTGATTTTTCAAAGTCTTGGCTTGTAGTGCAATCATAGTCATGTGAGCAGATGTAGTCTCAGGGGGAATTATATTTTTCGCACGAAACTCACCTAGTAGATTGTTCAGAAGAATACAATAGTCTTGAAGGCTTGCATTCATTGACTTTGCTTCTTCCTCACTATGAGATATTGCTTCAGAAAGACATTTCTTTTCAACCATGGACTTTGTGAAAAGAGTTAAATTGGTCAAGGCAACACTCGTTGCAGTCGTAAGCTCTTCTATGACCATATAGTCATAAGTCTTTCTACGACCACGTAGTCGTAAGATTTTCTATAACCATATGGTCGTAAGTCCTTCTACAACTACGTAGTTATAAGCTCTTCTGCAAGACTGCAACCATGTGGTCGTAAGTCTTTCTACAATCATGTGGTCATAAGTCCTTCTACGACCATGTAATCGTAAATCCTACAATACTAGTTTCAAAAACTGGTCGTAGGTAAAGTTTTTCTTACCTGATAGCTGGGTATCAAGTAGCTTTATCCGCTCGCCTTTTTCTTTGCTAATACGAGTAAACTCTCTGACCACTTTTGCTTTCTCTTCAACCTCAGTGAACAGCTTACTCGATTCAATCTCTCTTTCTATTAAAAAGAGAAAGATAAAAGAAAGGCTAGAAAGATGCATAGATAAACAAATTTAAGCTTTAGGGCTTACTATTTATTTATTTTCATGGCTTTGACAGTAGAGTTGACTTTTATGAGGCTTATCGATAAAGTAGCATTTTCTTCCTTTAGCCTCCATGCATCAGCCTTCTCGTTCTCGAGTGCAGTAGCCAAGACTTCTGCGTCTAGCCAAGACTCGTAAAGGTTAAAGGTAGACTTGAAATTCTAGTTATGTGGTCAAGACAATATGACTACATAAGTTAAGAAACTTACGATGCCAATGCTTTCTTGGAGAGTTTAATGTTCTCTTGTCATAGGAGCATTAGCTGTCGATGGTACTTAGCCACGATTGCCATGTCTTCTAATATTCTCTAGATAAGGAAAGGCAATGAGAAATAAGAAGAGGCAAAGTATGGATATTCAAGTTGTTAATACTCACATTCATACTCCTACGAGCAAAATTTTCGAGTACCCACCCGAAATCTCTGAGTTGGTTGAGCTCTTCAACTCGGCTCCACCACACTTTCTCAAGACATTCGTCATTGAAAATGTACTCCTTATTTGGAAGATCTTTGGGGTGTGGAACTTGTATCCGAGCTTGACCGAAAGAAGATCCTACCATTAAGTGAGGATTAAAAACGAGGAGAAGAGGTTAGGTTATTCTTCCTCTTTTTCTTCTTCTCCAGCACCTTCTTTTGCTACGACCACTTTTGTGGTCGTAGTCTTTGTGGTTTTGGTTGTAGTTTTTGTTGCTGCAGTGGTCATTTCTTTGACCATCTTCTTCACCGTCCTTTCGATGGCAGGTAGAGCCGCAAGAGGTTTCATAGAAGTGGCATCCTTAAGCGATGGAGAGGCCAAACTACAATCACAAGAAATGAATCAATAGCTGAAGAGACAAAGGTAAAATACAGTATAAGTACTTGCATTTTTATACCTTTGAGTCCTTACTTTCAGCGCAAATTTGAAAGAAACCCTCCCAAAGAGGGGGTTTCTTTGATTTTTTTCCACAATCACATTTAGTTGTGAGAGAATGAGGACCTTCTCGATTACCTCCGGTCAAGAGTCTTGAGCCCCTTCGACCATGTCTGGTCGAAGGTCTACAACAAGGGTTGTTGTTCTTTTTTTTTTCTTGTCCCTCCTGATGGTCAGAACCAGTTTCAATTATCGGGATGATCTCCTTCTTGATCATAGGTTCTACTGACACGGTAGTTTCCTTCACAAAAGATACAAAACTCTTCCAGTTTACTTTTTCAAGAGTCTTGATAAAGCCTTTGGAAAGGCCAACTGATTCAGTTTTGATGTTATAATAGAAATGTATCTTGATCGTAGGAGTCAATTGCTTCAATATGGCTGCCTCTATTTCACTTGCCACATCTATATTTGCAATAAATTGCTGAATAGGAGCGCTCGAGGTAGCCGAAGGAAAAATTTTAAGGGGGATAGTAACAACTGTGCTGCCCTTTTTCTTATCGACTGACTTAACCAGTCGATGCCTTTTGGCCAGAAGAGCCTTTATTTTCTCCACTTCTCCACTGACCACCATCAATTCGACCCCTTGATCGTCTTGATGGAAATTCATACCTACACTCTGCAGAAGAGGAAGACACCACTTGGTCATGCTCTACATCTAAAAAGTCTTAAAGATGACGTCAATTTTTTTTATTACCTTTAAGTGTTCTTCCCTCTCTTCGGCAGAAACATCCACCAAAATGTGAGGACCTACACCTCAAGTGATGGAGCCTTCTCGTAGATGGCTTTGACTAGAGAATTGATTTCCTCCAAATCAAGGTCTGAACAAATAAATATGGTAGTCTATAAAGAGTACTCAGAAAATGTAACCTGGCTACGAATACGAGTATTAGTGTCACTTACCATTCTCGTAGTCTTGGGTCGAATCCGAAACTCCCAAGTACATACAAATAGGATGTGCTCGACACTTCAAAGGACTAATATAATGTGTGATGAAGTCCTTCACCACATACCAGCTCGTAAGCCTCTTGTCCCTCAGCTCCTTAATGGCTAAGATGTAGGGGGCTATTCTTGTGATGTCTTTGGGGGCTGAGTTCCAAAGACTGTTCTTCTCGGCGGCCTTCCCGATGAAGGAGAGGCTGTCTTCACTAGTAGTCTCTCAGTAGAATCACCTCTTCTTCCATACCAGCCATGAAGATCGGGTAAACATGGGGATGTAAAGCTCCGTCTTGCTATCATGAAGCTTCAATGCACAACTCCCAGCAATCCCATTTGTCAGCTCATCTCGTAATAATACCGGAAGAGCTCAAGATCCGATAGGATACCCAAATACGCCTCACATAGGTATACTAAGACGCTGAGCATTGTGATTGAGTTGGGAACCAAGTTCACCAGTTCAACCCCAAAATACTCGAGAACGACCGTCAAGAAGGGATGAGCAGGGAGACGGAGGCCACACTCACAATACGCCTGGAACATCGAAATCTCTCCGATTTGTTCGGTTCGCCAGCGTTGCTCAGCGGCTTCGATCCATCTGATGAATCACCACGGCAAGATCTTCTCTGCAGTCTCTAATGCCTTCATCTTAGCATGATCCATCTCTGATTCAGCCTAGGTTGATGAAGACTTCATCATTCTTACGGGTGATTAGAAGGGATTGTGCGAGAATTAAGATTATGAAGATCGATTGGAGGTGGAGAGCTCGAATGAATTGGAGCAAATGGGAAAAGTGAAAACAAGGGTTACCCCCGGTAAGGTTTTATAGCTAATGCGTCGGTTACTTCTCTCCGGAACCAAACATTCGCCTTGGGAACCGATTCAACGGACAAATCGAGCGAAATTGATTGCATTTTCTCTGTCTGATGTCTATCTGTCTTCACAACTCAAGCGAAATTACCAAATCGACTAAGCCAATTCCTGGTTGATAAGAGTCGAGAAGGGTTTTGCTTTCAACCACTTTTTTATCTACGACCATACTTGGTCGAATAAGTTATTTTCACTTGAAGTTGGAGGGCTAGATAACGAGGATAGAATAATTCTCAAATTATTATGTCATTATATTCCTTAAATATACCCCTTATCAATAAGGGGTAAATCTGGCAGTATAGTCGTAAGATCTTCTACGACTACGTAGTCGTAAGTCTTTATGTGACTACTCCTTAGTCGTAAATCCTTCTACGACCACGTAGTCGTAAGTTGTACTACGACTACTCTTTGGTCGTAGATCCTTCTACTCTTTAGTCGTAAGACTACTTAGACTTGATGTATTTATTGATAAGTATAATAAATATAGCTTCTGAAGCATTTAAACACCAAGCTCCCCCTTAGAATAATCACATCTCACTCAGCGAAAGAGCAAAAAGAAAAGAAACAAGCAGTTGAGAGAAAATAAGTAATATGAAAAAGGAACTCAAAGACCAGTTGTAGAACAACATCACCTTTTCCACATAGTTAAAATTATATAGAGTATATAGGAGATTGGACACATAAGTCAAAAGCTATCACAACACAGAAGACTAATCCTAGACCAATGCAATTATATCTTTAACAAATAGCCATGCTCCAGCCACCCCCATCCATCCATCCTATAATTATTACAGACATGTAACTTAACCCACCTTTACTCCTTACAAGCAACCAAACTAATCAACATCAGTGGCATACATCATGAAAATTGCTGCGGTCTGAAGAAGCAATAAGAGAAACAAGCTAAGGGACATAGCCTTTGATTACAAAGAAATGAAGTGACAAAAGTATACTTGCGGAAATATACCACATGAAGAGTGGTGCATCGACTTCTCCTGGTTGGAGTAACCCGAAGAGCATACTCTAATTTCAGACATGATGTTCTAAATTCAAACATGAGTAGTTTATTTGGCATTACAATATCAGCAAATCTTCGCTGTATACTTGAACTCATGGCCTTCTAACAGCAAACGAGTCATTGCCTTTACAAACTGGTATACACTGTGCCTTTGGAAGGCTGTAAAGGTGAGCAAGAGCTCTGCACACTTGTTGAATCCCTGTCTCATCACAATCAAAGAGTGTCGACCATGTTAGATCTTCAGGGAGGGTAACTCCTAATTTCCTAGCAGCGGCGTATATAACTCCACATGCTACTAGTTCGCTCTTGAATCTCACAGAGAGTTGTACACAAGCTGATAAACAAAATTAAACACAAAAAGGTTAGTGGAGATGAAAAATAATCTAAATGTTATCGAAATGGCACATGAACAATGCAAATTTGAAGGTGTATAATTAATCCGATACACTGTGAAGCAGTAAAGCAAATAACTCGATGACAATAAAGGAATATTGTACCGTGGCAAGAAAGGATCTGGGCAATTGTTGTCAGTATGAAGATATCAGAGATCGATGTGCCACAAACAAGCGAGAACAAAGACAAAGAATAACTTCAAAAATAGATCATCAACCAATGTTTACTCAATAATGCAAAGCACAGTATGACGGCCAGGGGCGGAGGGGGGGGGGGGGGGCGGGCAGGGGCTGGCCCCTAATGGTCCACCAAATGCATTAATAGGACCCCTTAATCACCCTTCATCACAGTCAATTAGGCCCCTGCATTTCTAACACAAAATCATTGCTTAGTGACTTGAGAAATGATGGCTGGGAACCACTTCTTGAGAAGGTGAAAGCCTTTTGTGACAAGCACGAGATTGAGATTTCGGATTTAAATCGCAAGTAAGTTATTATCTTACCTTCAGTTTTTTAATATGAGCACAAATACATATTTTTTTATTCTTATGGTACATATCTAACTTGTTTAACTACATGTCGCAATTTGTAGGTGTGTGGATGTGACCAAATCTCGGAACAAAAATGATAATACCACCACTCTTCACCATTATAAAATAGATGTGTTTAATGTTGCGGTCGACCAACAATTGATTGAGTTAGAAGATCGATTCAGTTCTCAAGCAACAGAGCTTCTATCACTTTGTGCCTCACTAGATCCAAGAAAAGATGGCTTTGACATTTCAAAGATAAGTACTCTGGTGGAAAAGTACTATCCCGCTGATTTTTCAAGTCAAGATCAAGCTCAATTGGAGTGTCAACTACCACATTTTCAACTTGATGTATGCAACCATCTAGAGCTAAGTACATTGCCATCACTTGCTGATCTAACAAAGGGACTAGTGAGATTAGGTAAAAATTCTATTTATCCAATGGTCGATAGATTGCTAAGATTAGTCATAACTCTTCCAGTATCAACAGCGACCACTGAGAGAGTCTTTTCAGTATGCTAGACGTATGCTACATTATTTTGCCATATGTGTTATGATTGAATTTATATGACAATATATATGCGTATGTTTAATTATATATGTGTATGTCTAATTTTGCCGACACACGGCGCCCAGGACCTATGACACCGGCGCCTTGGCGGGTCGGCCCCCCCTTTGTCTGGATCCTGGCTCCGCCCCTGATGACGGCAATATCACCAAAGGCGTCAAGTAGTATTATCATGTATCAATACAGCATGACCGTCAGCGCCTCAAAAAAATAACACCAAAGAATGAATATCTGAATACCTGCAGAATTATAACTGAATTATATACCAAGGCACATAATAATGAACCACAAAACTATTCCATGGAAACATACTACCAGATGGCCTGTCATTGGCAAGGTTCCATGCTACTTGTGCAAGCTCGGGCGTGAAAAGTACAGCCACATAACTGGGGATAAACTTGTGAGGGCGTTCAACATGGCAAACAAACCCCAATTCCTTCAAGATGCATTTCTCTATCCTTACGAGATCCTTGATCAATCCTTCCTGCAACACAATCAAGACTGTCGGCTCTTAAATTGCCGTATTTCTGGGTAAGCATTCAAGAACATTTCCTCTACAACAAAAGAACAAACAGCACAATGGAAACTCAGTTGACAGAGCCCAAGACAGCAACACCCCCCCTAGCATGAAAATCAAGAACTCAATTACTCAAATTCTAGCTAGAAACACGTATTGACTGACCAAGGAAGAGGAATAATGGTGTATTGGAATGCCCTCCCCCCTGCATTCGATCCTATGGAACACACGGATAATCTGCTCCAACTCTCCCTCGAGCACTCGTCCAATTTCCCCGCCAGGCAAACGCATGCCGCGGCAACTCTCTGCAAGCACAGACGAAGCTGTTAGAGTATAATATATGGTAGGATAGAGTCTATTGGAATTACAATCCCTTGTACCGTCTTGTACCTCTATATATACCGCCCGAGAGACTCAATGCAATACATCCAATTCCACCTAACTCTATCTTCCATCATGGTATCAGAAGTCTAGGTTTAGATCCTAACCCTAGCCGCCGCTCGCTTCCGCACCGCGCGCCCCCGGGGAGACCTATCTCCGCCGGGGGCAGCGCCACCGTTTAGGCGGCGGATCCTATTGATCCGGCCGCCGTCGTCGTCGTCGTCATCACGCAGCAGATCGGGCCTACCTCGTCGCTGGTCCGTTGCCGCCACCCCCTCTAGATCTGCCCCGCCATGGAAGCGGCTGGGCTGCGCCCCGTCCCGCGCCACCGTGGTGGCGGCCGGGCTAGACCGCGCCCCGTCCCTGAGCCGCCATGGTAGCGCCGAGCAGACGCGCGCCCACGCCGGTTTCGCGCGACGTGGGGTGGTGCCGGGCCGTCCATCGCGGCTCCTTTGGTTTCGTCAGATCCGTCGCCTGAGGAAATCCTTCGCCCGGGGCCGCCGCCTGAGAGCGGCCACCGCTTGGAGCCCGCCTCGCCTCGTCCGCCTTGTCCGCGCAGCAGCCACCACTCGGGTCTCCTCCGCCCGGGGACGGAGCCGCGCCTCTTCCTCGTCAGATCCGCCGCCCGCCGCCGACCACCGCGCGCCGCTACCCAGATCTGACCGTCAAGACCAGATCCGGTAGCCTTCGGCCCGGATTTGTACCACTGCGCCTTGGCGAAGAAGAGGAAGCGCATCCGGTCTCCACCACGCCGCCCCCATCCTCGCGCGACCAGGTCCCTCCGCACGTGCTCCTCCGCAGCCGTGCCTCGCCAGCCTCCGCGCGGCCGCCGGGGGTGGTGCCGGGCCGTGCTGAACCCGCCCCACCGCCTCCAGCCGCTCCCTCACGGACGCCCCGCCCAAAGCTTGCGATCGCTCGGCGCCTGAGGCGGACAGAGATCCTTTTAACCGGCTCTGCCTTTCGACCGACTCTCCTCCTCTGGTTCTCTCGGCGCCTGAGGCCTGTGTCTCGCCCGTGAGTTCCTTTTTGACCAAGACACTGGACCTTTGACCGGCTCTTGGTGTCCACGATGAGTTGCACATGGAGGGTCCCCTGCTGCTGCTGTATCTTTTCTTTTTTTCCCGATCACTGATCGGGGTTGAGTCGCCCACCGCCCGTCGACCTCGCACTTATCTACTTCGACATCGGCGTCGACTAAACCGGCCTCTACCTCTTCGACTGTGCGGCCAGGCTGGGCACGCGATGTTGAGGGGACGCCTTCGCGCGTCGCGTCTCAGTCATCCCGTCCGCATGTTTTCATCGTCGGTTCGTCATCGCCACCACAGATCGGGACACCTCCACCGGCTTCTTCCATCGTCGTCCTGCCTCGCGCGTACTTGGTCTGATCAGCCGATTGTGTGCGATCCACCCGGCTCCCGTGACGTCCGTCGTTGAGAACTACGCGCATCTTCTCCGAGCAACAGGGCTGCTGTTGTGTTGCCTCCTCGGGCCGCAGCTCCGCCGCACGTGTGTCCCCTCGCCGTTGCATCTACATCGTCGTCCCCTGTGCGTCGACGACTGTGCTGTGCAACCTCTTGTGCACCATCTATCTGCACTTGGTCTTCGTCATGCTGATCGGGCCTTCATCGCCGACATCGAGCGCTACCGCCGCCGCCGTACCTTGCGTCAGGACTGCTCGCCTTCGCGCAAGAGCGCCTGCCGGACTGCTCGCCTTCGAGTAGAAGCGTCCGCTCCCGCACTGCTCCTTCTTCGTCCAGCACAACCACGCCTGGTTGGGGCCCTCTACCTTGTACGTCCGGTATTGGCAACACCGGTAGATTTCAAAACCTGGAGCTAGGGTAGGGTGGTATGGGACACCGTACCCTAGGGTGGTAGTGCCGGCATGCACATGTTAGGGTAAAGATGTTGTGGGAAACCGCGAGTCGGTCTACGCCCACCGCTTACCTTTGGTTGGAGGTTGCGGACCTCGTGAAAATATAAGGACTAGACCCTTGTGCCGAGTAAATGACATAGTACCCGCTCAACCACAAGTGTTGACTTGTCTACCCGGGTTTAGTATCTGCTCAACCTAAGTAAAGCCCTACATTGGGAGTCGGTATGGATGGTGAATCCAGACTAAGACAACGATAGGTCCTCTCAACTCGGGCACGGCGTTCCGTGGTGGCCAACGGATACCCGAGGTTGTGTGGATTCCGCACCTGTCGGGTGGAGTGTATATTAAGGGTTGAGCAACGAAAAGACCCGGTTCCTTAACTCAGTCATGAGGGTTAAGGGTGCATGTGGGTAAAGTTGAGCAACTCTGCAGAGTCAAATAAATGTTATTCGAATACGCCGTACTCCCGGTTAATGGAGTTGTGTCACTTGGGTGATTCCAGCTGCGAAGCTTAAGTAGTTTTTACAAGTGTTTAACTGGACTAGTTGGTTAACTCACTTTTTATGAAAACCCCTTAATCTTAAGGAGTAGTTGTACTCATTTGAGTTTTTGAAGACGTTTGCAAGTAAAATTGTATCCACCCAAAGTTAATAAAACAATTATACTCCCTTCCTTATTGTTCCGTGCAAATAGCTAAGTTAGGGTTTCCCGTTGTGACTTGCTGAGCTGGTTAGCTCACGGCTTGCTAAACCCCTTCAGAAGATCCAGACGTTGGTGAAGGTCTCCCCGTTGAGGAAGCCCCTGAGAAGCTCTTCTTCGACGAGGACCCGTGGCTTTAGGTGTTCGCCGCACTAGCCTTTTGTAATGTAGATACTTTGGGCTTGCACGCCCCGCTGCAGAAAACTGGGTTGTTAAACCTTATGTGAAGTCTATGCTGGACTTTTATTGTAAGCATGCAATGGTATACTCTTGCGCGACACTCCATAACTGTTCATACGTGAATAGTTGCGGAATGTCGTGTCCGTAGGCGCCCCTAGAAACAGGGGTGTTACAGAAATATAAATTCGATCCTAACGCTAGCACAATTCTGTTAGACTCAGATATCTACTAACTTATACAAGTCCATAATATGCGTGGAAGCAACCTCTGGAGTTCATTGAGGCCTCAACTAGTTGCCTTCTTTGGAATAAAGGAATTTTGGAGGAAAATGGAAGGTTAAAATTTAAAGGAAAAAAATCTTATATATGGTGTTTGAATAATAAGATTGCACCAAAGAATTTAATAGCATAAGAATTTTTCTACAAAATTTGGAAGAAACCAAACATGAGCTCCAATCTCATGTTAAAATTTCTTTTGAGAGGTCTAATGCACATTCTCTCCTTTTCTCTCCCTTCCTCTCTGAATTCCTATATTTTTGTGGGGCATCCAAACACCTCATCAGAGCAATACGTGTAGTTCTGTTTCATGTAAGATTAAACAAACCATACTATTCAAATCATGTGTTTTCTTTTTTATATTTTTAGATTTCTGCATTCTAAAAAGCCCTATTATATTCAACTGACTCGGAGATAGCCAGTGACGTACTAAGGCAGCCATGGCTAATGACCGAGTTTGGTTTTAGGTGACAATGGCAATGGTTGTGGATGCGGGCTAGGTTGGCAGGTGGCGGGAGGTGGTGGGCAGCCCCGTGGGCCACAAGAAAGACGGTAGCGATTTAGCCGGTCGACCCGGCAGGCAGGATGAAATTTGGGTGTCGTTAGGCTGAAATAAGTTGATTTATGGTTAAAATTGTATTGTAGTTGGTTGAAATTACACTGCAGTTGATAGTGGCTTATTTGGTGTAACTAAATTTAAAAAATTTAAAAATAAGAAAACAGATTAGCCCATCACGGACAACGCAAACGAATACAGGGAAAAAAGTACCGGCAAAAAAGCTAAAAAAAACTAAAAATTAAAAAAAGATGAAATTTAGATATAATAAAGAATAAGTTAAAATACAGAAATTCAAACCGAAATAAACGGCCTTAATCACTCCACATGTGGCAGCTCCTAACTGTCCATTTTGACGCGGAATCTGATGGCAATCCATCTAGTAGCCGTGTCCAAGTGAGTGATTTTACGTTCTCGTGACGTTGAATTTACGTTCTCATATGCGGTACAGTAGATTTATTTTTCTTACACTACCTTAAATATAAATAAATTTATACAAAAGAGAAATGAATAAACGGGGAAGGAAATCTAACTGGTGTTTGTGTCGCACCGTTCAATTCGACTCTTCCCGACGGATTTTGACTAAAATGTCACTGTAGTTACTATTAGCTTTTTTCTGAGCCATTTAATTAAAAAATAAAGAAAAAACACCGGTATATCTCCACGGACAATATAAAGGGGAAAAACCGTGTTAAGAAGCAAACGCGTTCCAAACTGTTGTAGGTGGGTTCTTTTCGACTATGGTTGATGGCTATTGACCCTAACGTGAGTGTGTTGTGCAAATGAATCAAATATCAATAAATCGATAAACCACTTCGAAAAAACAGCGGAGAAGTCGTCCCATATGTTTATTAAAAAAACATAAGCTAAAAAGGAGGGGGTCTTAGCTTCTAGAAGCTAGAAGAAGCCAAAATCTGTTTAAAACAAGCGTAGTAGTAGTAGTAATAATAATAATAATAATAATAATAATAATAATAATAATAATAATAATAGAATGAAGTGTACAGAAAAATAGTCTACAAAAAGCCTCATACGAGATCCTCCTCAAATACTGCCACGTGGCTCCTATGAGCAACATGACAGCATCTGGGGAGAGGGCCTCGCCCCCATAGAATTTGGTTCCAAGTGCACAGAGGTCGACACTCGGGTGGGCCTATCAAAATGCAGCCCATCTCGCAGATTGCCCCGGCCTACTTAACTCCAGCCCACCATCTCCTCCCCTCGCTCCTCGCCCCCGTGGCATTACGCCGAGCACCTCCCAACTCCTAAGCTCTACTCCCCGCCGCGGCGGCGGCGGCGGCGGCTCCCAACCCCCGAAGACGGAAGACTTACGGACCCCTTCTTGCCGCCACCATGCAGTTCGATCTGGATGGCACGACGGTGTACTTCCCGTACGCGGCGATCTACCCGGAGCAGCACGCGTACATGGGGGAGCTGAAGCGCGCCCTGGACGCGCGCGGCCACGCGCTGCTCGAGATGCCCACGGGCACCGGCAAGACGGCGGCGCTGCTCTCCCTCATCACCTCCTATTCCCTCGCCAACCCCTCCCGCCCGCTCCGCCTCATCTACTGCACCCGCACCGTCCACGAGATGGAGAAGACCCTCGCCGAGCTCCGCCTCCTCTTCGCCCACCTCCCGCCCGCCGCCGCCCGCTCCCTCCTCGCGCTCGGCCTCTCCTCCCGCAAGAACCTCTGCATCCACCCCCAGGCCTCCGCCTCCGCCGCCCGCGACTCCGTCGACACCGCCTGCCGCCGCCTCACCGCGTCATGGGTCCGCGACCAGGCCGCCTCTGACCCGGAGTCCACCCCGCTCTGCGAGTTCTTCGAGTCCTTCGACCGCGCCGCGGCCGCCGGGGACCTCGCCTCCTTCATGCCCCCCGGGGTTTACACCCTCTCCGACCTCCGCGCGCTCGGGCGCGAGCGGCGAATCTGCCCCTACTTCCTCGCCAGGCAGATGGTCAAGTACGCCAACGTGGTGGTCTACAGCTACCAGTACCTGCTCGACCCCAAGGTGGCCAGCATCGTGTCCAGGGAGATGCAGAAGGAGTGTGTCATTGTGTTCGATGAGGCGCACAACATCGATAACGTCTGCATTGAGGCGCTGAGCGTCAGCATCCGCAAGCAGACACTGGAAGGCGCCGAGCGGAACCTGCGGCGCATCTCGCAAGAGATTGATAGGTACTGAGCATCGAAGAAGCTTGCAGCCACTGTTAGTTATACATTACACATACTAGCTTCTGTTTCATGATATGATCTGGGGGAAATAAGTAAAAAATTGATCTTTTTCAGGAGTGTTGTTCTTTTCTTAAAAGCATCCAACTTTGTGATGAATAGCTGAAGTTTGCTCACTAACTGCTTTATTTGGTAGGAAGGTTCAAGGCCACTGATGCCAATAGGCTTCGTGCTGAATACAATAGACTGGTGGATGGATTGGCACAGAGGGGAAATCTACCAAGTGAGTATCTGTTTTTGACACTATTCCTGCACCTTGCACTGTTAATTATGGCCTTCCTGAGACAATTTACAATGACGTGCTTCTTGTGATGAAGTATCGGATGCTTGGCTCTCGAATCCGGCCTTGCCTGCTGACATCCTGAAGGAAGCTGTACCTGGTAACATCAGGAGGGCTGAGCATTTTCTTGCTGTCTTGCGGAGGCTTGTGAGATTCCTAGATGGACGCCTAGAAACAGAGAATGTTGAGAATGAAATGCCTGTTGCCTTTGTTGCTTCAATCCATTCCCAGGCTGGAATCGACCAGAAAATGCTGAGGTTTTGTTATGACCGGTTACACTCTCTAATGCTTACCTTAGAGATAACCGATACAGATGAGTTCATGCACATACAGACCATTTGTGACTTTGCAACATTGATTGGAACTTATACACGGGGCTTTTCTATAATAATAGAACCCTATGATGAGCGAATGCCTGATATTCGCGATCCCGTGATTCAGGTATCCATTCTACTCTATATGACCATGATGCTATTGTGACCAAACTGCATGTTTGATGAGCTAATGTGCTTGTATGTGTCTCAGCTCAGTTGCCACGATGCTTCACTCGCAATACAGCCAGTCTTTGATCGTTTCCAAACGGTTGTCATCACGTCTGGAACCCTCAGCCCAATTGATCTGTACCCTCGGCTTTTAAATTTTAATCCTGTTATAAGTACGAGTTTCACAATGTCCTTGACAAGGGATTGTATATGTCCCATGGTATTGACACGGGGAAGGTATGGACTGGATCCACCTGAACTTTTGCAGCATATCTGAGAATATTTCAAATGCTAACACGACCAACCTATTCATAGATTTGGAAATACTAACACTATTACACGTATGGCATGCTTTTTTATCCTTGAGAAAATCACATGTTTAATTGTTTTCAAAATTCTTTTGTTGGTAATATTGCAAATCTTGGTATATAACTTCAATCATTCCATCATTTTCAGTGATCAGCTACCTGTGAGTACAAAGTTCGATATGCGTAGCGATCCTGGTGTTGTGAGGAATTATGGCCGCCTCTTGCTGGAAATGGCTTCTGCTGTTCCAGATGGCATAGTTTGCTTTTTTGTCAGTTACTCCTATATGGATGGTATTGTCAACAGCTGGAACGAAATGGGAATTTTACAGGTTATTTTCTTCGCTAGTACATTATTTTGGTATGGAGTAGTCATGTTTAGATCAAAATAAAACTCGAATCTAGTCATGTCATCACACAACTCAGTCAATTTCATAGATCCACTGTCTCAATTGGACAAAGGCTTGCTCCTCTGGAACACTATCATTTATATTAAGATGTTAAATGGTGCCTAAGCCTCTAATGCCATATTTTCATTATATGCTGTTCATAGTTTTCCATGCACCTTTGTGTTCCTAAGCGTTGAATGGATCCACTGAGCTGGGTTCACATTAAGAGCATTGACTTGTAGTTTTATGGTACTCATGTAGACATCATCCAATTATTTACTATCAGCAACATGCATATGGAATTGGATAGGTAGCTTAAGTTTTTCCTTTTAGTACTCACTAGATAGATACTATATAGTGTTTGGACAAATAATTAATAATCGTTTCTGCCATATATGCAAGTATTTTATTGATGAAGATCTACTGGCCATGTGTGTTATCAAGAGAAGACATGAAACTATATTGATATTTTGCTCCCTCAGCTTCCATATAGTAGCATTACAATTACTATTTCACTATTAAATTCTTTCCATTAAAGTATACCACCCAAGGTTCCAAAAACCGGAACCGGAAGAAATCCCGATCGGCAGCTAGTAACGGTAACCGGGCGGTTACCGGAAAAACCGGTAAAAAACCGGTCATAATTTGAAAATCAAAATTTGAATTTTGAGATGTTTTGAAACCGGTAACCGGAAAAACCAGTAGAAATTCGAAAATCAAAAATTGCTATTGGCCGGTTTTTTCGGTTACCGGTCGCCACCGGTAAAAACGGTAACCGGTGGTTACCGGCCGGTAACCTCCGGGATTTTGAACCCTGATACCACCCTTCTTCCTCTTGTACGATTTTGCAATTTTATCTCTTTTTTTTTGCCAAGATATACTACCACCGGTCCAAAATAGATGTTCTAGCATGTTGATTTTTATTCACAAATACCTTTTGTTTGTTTTTTAGGCAATATTTTCCATCAAATGCCCCTGTAAATTCTTATCAGTACTTCAGTAGTAGTACTTAGAGAGATGGGCATACAGTTAAGAGGGGCAAGCTATGTCAAAAACTAAGGCATTGACCCCTTTCTTGTTCTATGTGCATAGAGATAAAACAACATCTATTTTTGGACTGGAGGTAGTAATGCATTAATCCTTCTAGAAGGGAAACCTTATCATGTTATTTTGCAGGACATCATGCAACACAAGTTGGTATTCATTGAAACACCAGATGTTGTTGAGACAACATTGGCCCTTGATAATTACAGAAAGGCGTGCGATTGTGGAAGAGGTGCTGTTTTCTTCTCTGTTGCCAGGTTGGTTCGCATTATATTGGTTTTCAATAAAATTTACTATTAGCATTCAGCTGAACAAACAATAGGATTGCTTGTAAATATTACTGACATATAGTTTGTACATCAATCTAAGCAGTGATAAGTGATAACTATATCCAAGGTGATTTATTGTCGTTGTTTACCAGTACATGAATATACCTTATTTTCTTTCTAATACATGAAAAGCGCAAGGTCATGTTCACTAGGAGAGAAACCAGCAGCTTGAACCACATAGCAAGGAGCTTGCTTGAGCCCATAGAGAGCCTTTTGAAGGCGAAATACATACCCAGATGGAATCTCAACACCAAGAGGTGGTTCCATGTAGACTTCCTCATGTAGATTACCATGAAGGAAGGTATTTTTGACATCCAGTTGAGAAATTTTCTATGACCGAACAACAACCACAACAATCAAAGTGCGAACTATCATCATAATCTCGACCATGAGTGTTGAAAACCTCTAGCAACAAGTCAAGCCTTATAACGTTCGATAGAACCTTGTACTCCCATTTGCACATGATAGGGACTGACTGAGGAGGTAATGGCACCAAATTCCATGTACCAGTACCCTTTAGGGTTGCAAGCTCCTTAGACATAGCTAGTTGCCACTCAGATAGTATAACTGTCTCCTGATAAGTACTAGGCTCATGAGCTGCTCCTACACGGAAACCATATTTGTCTGGAATGTTAATGGAAGAATGGTCACGAAGAGCATACCTCGATGTTTGAGAGGAGCTATTAGTGCAAGGATCAGTAGTACTAGCCAGAGGAGCAGAAGTCAAAGGAATAGGAAGCTTAGAATCAAATGAAACTCTGGGATGACAACTATAATGGAAAGGAAATGCATGTGAAAGTGGAGTTGGTGAGGGAGAGAGAGGAACCTATGAAGGTGGCTCTGATGACAGAGATGATGATGGCAGATCAGAAACTGACTCATCCGGAGAGAAGATAGGTGGAAGAGAAAGAAATGAGGTAGACCCTAAGGAAGTTTTTTTTTCTCGAACGACGCAGGAGAGCTGCGTGTCATTTCATTAAGATAGGAGAAATAAAAAGGAAAAACAACAAGGGAGAGGCACGAGGCATACTCCCAGAAACACCCCGGAAAACTCCAACTCACACCCACGACAACACGAAAAAAACTAAATACAAAAACAAAAGACCACAACCATGACCAAGGAAAATTCAACCGCACTCAACGGGGGAGCAATTGAGGGAGCAGCTCTTCATGACCCTAAGAAAGTTGAGGATGATGATTGAGTGGAAGAATAGAAGAAAGGTCGATCCTCAGCAAAGATGACATCTCGAGAAAACCAAATTCGACGAGCAGAGGGATCATAGCAACGATAGCCCTTGTGCTTGTACCCAAGAAAAACACATTCAACAAACTGGGCAGTCAATTTGGTTCACTCACGAGGTGCTAAGAGAATGTAGCAAGTACAACCAAAGACATGAAGATGGTCATACTTGAGAGGAGAACCAAACAGAATTCGACCAGAGCCCTTGCCCTGAAGGTGAGAGAAAGGCTGAAGATTAATGAGATAGACAGCTGTTGAAATAGCTTCACCCCAAAAATGAGCAGAAACAAAAGAGGAAATCATAAGAGTGTGGGCTGTCTCAATAATATAGCAATGCTTATGCTCAGCAACACTATTCTGAGCATGGGCACTTGGACATGAAAGCTAAGGAAGAGTACCTTCAGAAGAGAGAAACTCATGAAAGGCTATGGATAGATACTCCCCTCCTGAGTCAGAATGAAAAGAACGAATAGCACTAGAAAACTGTGTATGAACCATGCTAGCAAAAGCCTGATATATAGAAATCAATTGAGAACGATGCTTCATAGAATAGATCCAAGTATATCACAAGTAATCATCAACAAATATAACATAATATTTGTGACCACCCATCGAAACAAAAGGAGAAAGACCCCATGCATCAAAGCGCACTAAATCAAAAGGATGACTAGAACAAGTAGTGCTGGAAGGGTATGGAAGCTGTATCTGTTCGCCTAACTTGCAACTTTTACAATGGAAACCAGCATCTACAGTAACACGACCCAAAACACCCTGTTGAGCTAAAGTGGATATACGAGAACCACATAGATGACCTAAGCGATGATGCCATTGGTCAAAAGAGGACATTGAAGTGGCAGTAGCGGAAGTGATAGATGGTGCGGAGGCTGGAAGGTGTAAGGTGTCAAGAATGTAGAGGCCCATAGATCCTCTACGGCGATGGCCAGTACCAATCACCCTTATGCTTTGATGATCCTACACATAATAAGAGATGTCATCAAAGCTAATAAAATAATTCATATTAGCCAGCAGACCGATAGACATAAGATTCATGGACAACCGTGGAACAAAAGAAATAGCAGGAACAGAAAACTTGGATGTGGTAAGAGAACCCTGGTGTGTAATAGAACAAGATGTACCATTAGCTATCTGAACGAAGAGACTGTCCTTACACTGGCCGGCAGGACACAAGTTGAGAGCAATCAGAGGTCACATGAAAAGAAGTCCCTGAATCAAGTACCCAAGGTTGAACAGCATCGAAAGCAGACTGGGAAGCAGCTGAGACTAAGGCACTCTTCACAGAAGGCTCTTGACTTAAGGACTGCAGTGGTGGAGGTCCTCCTAGTAGATCCACGACGGTGCTGCAAAGGAAATCTTTTACAATACTCAGCCAACATCTCAAGGTAGAGGGCAAAACAACGATCAAATATATGTCCAAACTTCTTTCAATATGAGCAAACTACATCTCCTGAGGAAGAACCTCAGTTCTAAGAGGTAAGGACACTGGTGTGAGTCATCGGTGCAATAGGTATGGCAAGAGGGCGAAGACGTGTCTCCTCAGCAATCAGACGAGCAAGTGGACCATCCAG
Source organism: Dendrocalamus sinicus (assembly GCA_036346575.1). Lineage (NCBI taxonomy): Eukaryota > Viridiplantae > Streptophyta > Magnoliopsida > Poales > Poaceae > Dendrocalamus > Dendrocalamus sinicus. Next base: position 2,257,119 of record CM070653.1, on the reverse strand, counting down.
GATAGGAAGAGTTGGGCAGCCAAGTAACTGGGTGCAACTGCACTCAAAACTCTTGCACTCAAGCACCTGCTCCGGCGACGAAGAAGCCGGCAATAACACCTGCTTCCTATGCTCGGTGGCACCGGACAAGGTGACAACCTGCTCCAGCGACGAAGAAGCCGGCAGCAACACCTGCTTCCTCTGCTCGGTGGCAATGGACAAGGTGACGAACAGAGGCGAGGCAAGGGCGGCCGCAATACCTATCCATGGTTGGGGTGAAGAAGCAAAGTCACCGGTGATGGTTGGGGTGAAGAAACCATATCAAAACCACTAGCGATGGTCGGGGTGAAGAAGCCGCACCGCCCCTCCTGGCGACGAGCAAGCCGACCGTGCGAGAAGGCACTGGCGACGCATTGGAAGAAGAGGATGCAGCGATGGGGGGTGGGTAAGGAAGCCGTCGACCGGCCGGAATGCGCCTGCGACGGGCCGGTCGTGCCGGTCGACGCAGCGGAAGATGCATCGGCAATGTAGTGGAAGAAGAGGCTGCTAGCACTGACGATGCGGTGGAAGAAGAGGATGTGGCGACGGGCAGGGTGGGGAAGCCGCTGACCAGCGGGAATGCGCCGGCGACGCGCTGGTCGCTAGGGTTAGGGATTCGGCCGCCGCAACGAGCTCTGACACCATGACAAATCTTGACTGTATGTCATTTACTGTTGATTATACAAGGAGGTATATACAAAAGAGTTATGGGCTTCATGGGCCTTATACAAGGAGATACTCTTAACAGTAGTAAGACAGATTCTTCCATGTGTATAATAGTTTGCTTGCGAAAAATTGTTTTTCTTTATACTTGAAGACTCGTGAAGAATAGGCTGCAGCAGTGTAAAATTTAGTTTGTAATTAATGTTTTCATTATTAGCTCATTGTCTGGCTGATCATTAGGCTACAATAACTATTACTCAGTTGGTAGTTGGCACCCTGAGGTACTATATCATTTTTCATACACGGAAATATAGTATGTTGTAGATCAGCCACTTCTGTTTAAATATTAATGCTAAACATTGAGTGCTCATGACTACATGACATGTACATAAATAAAAAATAATAATGTTATCACCATTTGCAAGTTATAGATGCACTCTTGCTAATGATATGCTCAATTCAGGGGCAAAGTTGCTGAAGGTATTGATTTTGATCGACACTATGGCAGACTTGTGATCATGTTCGGTGTTCCTTTCCAGTACACACTCAGCAGGTAAGGACTCAATCTCATTGTTCACTTTTCACATTTAGATTCGATATTGTGCACCCTTGATCTTGGTCCCTAAGCTAGCATTACTTAAGTGCCTACGAGTGGTTCGTTATATGCATAAACAAAATTTTGAAGCTATATCGATTTTGTACATCCCAATGTTCCTAGTCTGTGATGGTTACTTTCTTACATAATAACAGCCTTCTTTCGTATGTACACCATTTGCAGGATATTGCTTGCTAGGTTGGAGTACCTAAGAGAAACTTTTCAGATAAAGGAGGGCGACTTCCTGACATTTGATGCTTTGGTATTAATTCTACTTCTGTCAGGAGGGAGAAGGGCCTGCTGATTTGTAACTTTTATATTATATAAAAACACATCTCTAACAAAGTTTTCTTGACATTGTCAAATTCTGTTAATGACAGAGGCAAGCTGCACAATGTGTTGGCCGTGTGATTCGCTCTAAAGCAGATTATGGGATGATGATATTTGCTGACAAGAGGTACTTGATTACGGCCTTAACTTATGAGTTATAGCTGATCATCAAGAAAGCCTCGTATATAGTTAGCTGCCATATGATTGACAAGGAAGCTCCAAACCTTGTGCCGTCTAGATTAGCCACCATATTTTTCAATCTGCATACTGCTGAAAAAACAAGTTCCCAGTTTCTTGCATTGAACATGTGGTGGTCAACTAGCGGTAAAGCTGCTTTAGTTTAAACTGCTTCAATGAAACGTCCTTGGAAGTTATATGCTGCATGAATGTGGACTTCCCAACTAAAAAGTTTACATCTGGAAATTGTATTGTGGCACATAGATTTTACTGCTTATAATCATTACTCGATTTAATACTTAGGTGCTCCAGGCCTTGGGTACACCGTATCTCAAACATAATTTAGGTCTTATGAACCATAGGCAGGTTTGTTTTAGGTATTTTGGACCTGAGGTCTTTTGGCTTTATTATTTTATCCCATCAGCATTGCATTTATAATTCTGTCATGCATAATAACACATGTTCTGCCCACTGCCCTGCCTTATTCTTGGTCACCAAGAAATCATATATAGCCACCATATTCGTGGCTTGCTAAATGCCATGGCATTTGTCACTTGCAGATACAGTCGGCATGATAAGCGTTCTAAACTGCCTGGATGGATACTGTCACACTTGCATGATGCGCACCTAAATCTGAGCACTGATATGGCTTTGCATATAGCTCGCCAGGTATGTTTCCAAACATTGTTTTACTTGTCACATTTTTTTTAGAGGAGAGATGTTGTAACGTTTGTTCAACTTGCGATTTGTTGCGTAATAGTTCCTCCGGAGGATGGCACAGCCGTACGACAAGACGGGGAGCGGCGGCAAGAAGACGCTTTTGACCGAGGAGGATTTGCAGAATATGGCTCAGGACGCCATGGAGATGTGAGAGTGAGAGTTCTCTGACCTCTGTACTCTGTAGCACACAGCTTAATTGGGGTCACAGTCAGTGATGTACAAAAAAATTTTGGCTACTGTACTCGTCTGATGAAGCCTGAATTCAAACTTGACGGTGCATGCTAACAGATGCTAAGTAACTGCACTTTACACGAATTCATTCATTCGAACTTCACCTAGAAGAATCTGAACACAGATTTTGGACTATGTTTTCGAATGAATACGATCTTTTGCTATACTCCACGGTGTCGAAGGTCAGGTGTACATCGTCGTAGCATATATACAGATGGACGGGCACGAAAGCTGGAACGCATGCACCTGGTGGCACGCAGTGAGACGCTGCGCTCCCTCAAGCTCACGGAATTTTAGACGCTTTTAGCACTGTTGCTATCCGAAATTCCGAAAATAGCCTCTTCGAAAATGAAATTCTAACTCTAGCTCCCACCTGACCGCACCATTTAACTGCGTAGTCGGGGAGCGCACCACTCCGGTGTGGTGCGGTCCCCGACCGCACCATTGACACGTGTCACACTTCCGTTAAGTGGTGCGGTCAACAGGGTGTTAGAATTGGAATTTTGTTCTCCTCAGCGTCATTTTTGGTATTTTCGGGTAGCAATAGTGTCAAAAACGTCCAAAATTCAAGCTCACGTACCTCGCCCAGGAGGCTGCGACCGACCACCGTGTTCGACAGCCTCTCTCGTTGTCGGCGGAGGCACCGCAGCCGTGCGCTTCCTGCTAGTGCCATGAGCATCTGGTCGCCGGAGATGGCCGGCGAGTTCAACGACCGGCGCTGTTCGTCGGACGGGACTTCCAGCATGAGCTGAGGGAGGCGACCCCGCTACTCCCACTCGAAATTAACAACCCAACGCAGAGACCGCGAGTCCCGCTCCGCCGCCGGCGGCGGGACGTGAGTGCGTCACGGCCACCGGAGCGGGGAGAGGCGTCGTGCTCACCGTCCGATCAAATCTAAGCGATCCAGATCCAGATAGGATCGCCAAACGGACATGTCGACTCTCGTTTACACCGTCCGATCGGTACTGGACGGACTAGATCAGAGAGGAGGAGAGCGGGACGAGCCGATTCGCACAAAAGACCCTATGAGACGCGTAATTCACGAAGGAGCAATCGGACGGGTGCGCTCCTAAGTTAGCTTCCCGGATGACCATTGGATCAAGTATCGACCTCTTTTCAGTTTCTAAAAGCTACTTTTCGGTTTTTTTTATAGTAACTAGTTTTTAAACGGAGTTTCTTTGTAAGATAGGGTATACTAGTTAATTGTAGTACATACTTTACCGACTTCATTTATATCGATAAAAATCGTACGTGAGTTTCTGTTACTCTGTAATCTCTTGTACAAACAACCAAAAAGCCATAAGGCATAGCCAAAAGCCATAAACTTGAACAAAAAAGAACAGGAGAGGTCCGGATGGAGAGGGCTACGTGCATTTATAGGGTAGTTTTTGCATATAGGACCTTACAATTACTCTGTATTACAATCCATCGCCCCAGCCCCCGGTTGCTCTGCCCGACAAAACGGGTCGCCGTCCTACTACCACAGCGTCAGCAGTTTTGCTTTATCATATACAGCAAGGGCTGGAGTAGCTAAGTAACCGCAAGGTCGGAGGAGCGTCTTTTTTTTCTTCACTATTTTTTTTACAGGGAATGATTATTTGCCATACTTCAGAATAGACGAGCACTTCATCAGATGCCACCGCTCCCAATGCAACCGTGCTTTCTCCCACCGTTCAGACGAGGCCTTTGATTATTTGCCACTTTTGTCATATTTTATATCTTTTTAGTTCAATCACACTCGAAATAGCTCTTTTGCAAGTGGCAGACGCACGTATAAGGTTTAATTTGAAGAACATCTGAAGTAGATATTGCGGTTATGTGAAAGAGGATCAATCGATTAATTCTTGTGTTTCTCCTTTGAAACAACTGATGAGGCTCGTGATGGGGCCACGCTGCTGCATGCTTTCCTTCCTTCATACTCATACGGCCATACATATTTTAATGTTCATGTTGCGGGATCTTTCTTTGCAAAATTACTCCATGACATATGTTTACGTTATTATCTAGACGAAAAAGCTCATATGCGATTTAGGATTCATGAAAAATAGTGTGTAGATATGCGTTTGGTGCACTACACCATGACCCACTTTTCCCTACAATTATGTGTTGGTAAATCAAGGGTTTTAACTACACATTGTGTGTTGGCAATTGTATAACTTTTTAGCATCAAATAAACTGTCGCCAATAATACTGTAAGGCTACAAGTTATGTGTCGGCGTTTCTCCTTTTGACAGAAAAAGTGTCGGCGAAAGTTTTTAGACAAAACATGTGTCGTTGTAGCCTAAACAAGCCACTATCTAAGTGTCGCCAAAGGAGTACGCTCAGCACCAAATAGATGCCAACTGTGTGCGCGGGAGACGGAAGGGAAAAAAACAACACGCGCTAAAATAGAACCGTGCGCGGGAGCTAAATATTGAGCCCACTAAAACGGCTGCCTTCGTGAAACCCTAACCCGACTTATACTCAACTACCCCAGCCGCCGCCACCCATTCAACTCCCACTCCCCCCAGTCACTCAGTCAGCGCCCTCACTCCTCACCCAGACTCTCCTCCGCGCTCTGCCGCCGCCCCCGCCCGCCGAGCCGCCGCCCCCACCCACCGCCCCCACTCGCCGCCGTCCTCCGATCTGCTGCCGCCCCACCCGTCGTCGTCCTCCGATCTGCCGCCGCCCCACTCACCGAGCCGCACCCAGCCCCACCCGCCGAGCCGCCCCACCCGCCACCTCACCGCCGCCCCACCCGCCGTCGTCCTCCGATCTGCCGCCGCCCCCCTGCAGAGCGCTGCCCCACTCACCGAGCCGCACCCACCGCCCCACCCGCCGAGCCGCCGCCCCACCCACCACCCCCACCCTGCCGTCCTCCGATCCGCCGCCCCATCCGCCGAGCCGCCGCTGGTGATTTTCTGGTAATTTCTCATTTTTTGGTAATTTCTCAATTGACCCTTCTACTCATTTTCTGGTAATTTATCAATTCCAGGGTTCATGGACTGCTGGTGATATTCTTGAACTACTGCAAAGTCCTCCTTTGCGACAGCAAGTGATAATGTGATAATGTTTGAAGTGATAATTTGTTATGCTGATTTTGGTGTTTGCTTGTATGACAGGTGCTACGGACTGGGCAAATAGATCTAGCTCAATTTGGAGTTGACCCTAGTAAATGTAATCTTTCAATTTTCCTTTACAGACTATAAGTAAAATTGTCATTTATTTGCACTAAATGGTTTTGTTGTACGTAGGATGTAGCAATCTTGAATATGTTGTACTAAAAGTTGAGCTGTGCTTCAATATTTTGTAGCTTTTCAAACACTAAGTCTGAGAATATGTTTTTTTGGAGAGGGATAAATGTGCTATATGCTGCTTGTGACTGTGATTTTGTGGAGGAAGTATTTAAGTAGCAGCAATTTGGATATTGAACTCCCTGTTGGGTAGTTTCCATGACTTCGAGCGGACAATGGCTACAATATGTGGTTATGTGGAGAACCTCACGTCACGACTGCTTATGCTTGATCATGGGTGAAGCAGCCTGCTTCGTTGGTTCATTGGTGCTTGTGTCTAGATTATAATAATTAAGGTTCTGCATCTTGTTTTTGTGTGTCTCCAATTTCTGCAACATCCCATATTTTGCACAGATTCTGAATTCACTCTATTATACCTTATGATCTTGCCCTTTACTGTCTTCTGATTGCGTGTGTTCCGCAATGACAGGTCAGACAATGATCCAGCAAGATACTATGATGGCTACACTAAACTAAGAACATAGAGCACATTGCACTGACAGTTCACTCTTTTTTTCATGTTAGGTACTTAAGCTATATGGTGTTGCAAGTATTTTGGGTTGGCAACCTTTTGTGGAACGACCAAATAGCTGTTACATGTTCTCTGGAGTGGCAGCAACCATCTGTGCACCAAGCTGGTGTTCAAGTATTTTGGAGTGGCACCAAGCTATATGTCTGCTAGTAGCTCATCTATATCCTGGACTTGTATATGCATGGCTCTATGTACTGTGATCATCACTTGACTTGCTATATATCCAATTGATGTATGTATGGAAGATCTAATATATTATTTCTATGAAATCATGTGGATTTGCTCAATGTGATGTCTTCTCTATAAACAAAAGTGGATTTGTGAAATTATCCAAATTGTATTGATATCTATATCTGTTATATAGTTTTGCCAACAGTTTATTTCTTGATGAGGGCATGTTTCATAAAATGCCTTGAAACGGTTTCGTAACATACAAACCGTCGGAAAGGTAGTGCTTCGGCGTAGGTATTAACTGTCGGCGTAGATTTAACTGTCGGCAAAGGTTTGAACTGTCGGCGTAGGTCTACCATTTGGCTACACTGTAACTGTCGGCGATTGATTTAACTGTCGGCAAAACTTTCGCCGACTGCTTGTACCGTGACTGTTTCTAAACTGTCGGCAAAACATTTGGTGGGAGGCTATCTGTCGGGAAAGGTACCCTTTGCCCACTTTAGAAAGTGTCGGCAAAGGTGGGTCGTGTTATAGTGGTGTCGTTGCCAAACCACTACCCATGCTATTGGGATCCTTGCTGTTATTAGCACATTCTTCATTGTACATGGCCATACAACTTATACAAGAAAAGCCTGTGTTTGCTGTCAATGGAGATTGCGCGAAATTATAAACTTCCTTCTCTTAAGGCCCTATCTAGGATTTTGACACAGAGAAATCTACAGCTCTCAAAGCAACAATCTCTATCCTCCTTGTTGAGTTTGGACCACCCTGCAGTCGTTACGACCACACACAAAGCCAATTTACGACCACTTCAAAGACGGCTACGATCATGTCGTGTTTGCTCCGACCACGTCTTCTAGCTCTGATCACGCACTCATAACTTCAGCTGACGAGAGTTACGACCACGTTCACGTTGCACTGCACGTTCTCGTAACCGAGCGCACTTGAGACTTCGACTGCAGACCACAGCTCCTTTGACCACGCAGTAGGCTAGATCACCATAGTCGTAACTCGATTAGACCATGTTGTGGCTTACGACCACGTTGAAGACTCGATCACCGTCGTAGTAACTCGTTTATGACCATATCTTCAGTTCCTGCAAGCACTTCCGCTCCCCGTGGTTGTAACTCGTTTATGACCACGTCTTCTGCTTCACTCGAAAACGTCGAACTTGATACTCAATAACTTTCCGGGAGCAAAAGCACTCCGCTTTTCTTTATTTCTCTCCCTCTCATTTCGATCACACCGATCACTTTAGTTTTGATCACACCAATCGCTTCCTCTTCGTCTCGTGTTATATGGCTCTACCTTTTATACCCAACACAACGACTGCTACATGGAGACAGTTATGACACGGACTCGAAAACTGACTCGTACGTGGAAACAAACTCATACACGACTCTAACACGACTAAACAAGATTACTAACTCTAACACTCCTCCTTTGCTTTCCCACATGGCTGCCACTCATTCGTCCCTCGCCGTCACGGCTTGGACCTACCGTCGTCGCCATCGAAGCTTGCTTGCCCTTGACATCACAACTCGTCACTGCCGCCCTAACCACGAACCCCCCACGGCCTTGTTGGAACACAACACCAGGATCACACACACAATTTACCCGTGGACACACTACACGGATTGGACAAGTGAACACAGAGACACGGAGAAAAGTTTTTCCAACACGAACTCAACTTGTGTCGCTTTTCCTCTTTTTCCTCTTCTTATTCGATTTCCTCAACTTATTCAACAGATTACATGGTTTATATAGACACACCCGAGCCTCACATACAAGCTACTACACCCACGCGACTCTGACTCTGACAATGACTACCTACTTCTGACTCATGCGCATGTCACGCATTGACGTACGACCAAATCATTCCACAAACTACTACAATGACTAGCCGCACACATATTTGGCCACACATGAATGCTACAGTGACTGGCCAAGGAGTTTTGCCTTCTTCTTGTTGACTATGCTGCTGATGACACAACTTGCCAACGTTTTCCACATCTTCACCGCCGGTAACACACCTCGCTGACAACTTCGACCACTTCCTCAGCTCTAATTGTCTTTCGCCGATGACACGACTTGACGGCGAAGGACACTCATATCAAAGCTTACACACTCCTGATTAATCACGCTTTCTCGTGCACACAACTAACACAAGAACACGTGCGAGTACTCTAGACACACGTTTAAAAAAAACTCATGCACACTCACATGCATCATACATTGACTCACCTACATGCATGACCATGACATAAAAATACGCATGTATGTAACACACTTTCTACGAACTCAAACTGGTAAATAACACATGCAACACTCCTACTATGCCAACAACTGAAAATGCAATCGTACACAGACTCAACTACATGCAAGATGGAAAAGTAAATGATAAAGACTCCTTGTTGCTTTACATCAACACTGACTCGTCATCCACATCCACTGCAGCAAGAAGAGCCACCGCCTTCTTCAGCTCGCTTCTTCTTGGTAACCTGGTGGAGCACATCTTCGAGGATGGCCTGAAAGATGCACGAAAGTGCCATCTTGTCCTTCCTACTTTCCACGACCACTCCGGCCGTGGGTTCAACTGCCTCCCAAATGTCCTACGTCTCCATACAAGCCTCTATCTTGATCGCCTAGGTGTAGTAGTTGGATGAGGTGAGCATCGGGTACTGGAGGGAAACGCTTCCCTCCCTCGTTGATCGTGCCGCCGGTTGCTCAGTGATAGACATCTTGTTGAAGAGAAGGAACTTGGGCATACACCAAGATCTGATACCAAGTGTTGGAACACAACACCAGGATCACATGCACAATTTACCCGTAGACACACACTACACAGGGAGGACAAATGAACACAGGACAGAGAGAAGGTTTCCCGACATGAACTCAACTTGTGTCGCTTTTCCTCTTTTTTCTCTCTTCTTATTAAACTTCCTCAAATTATTCAACAGATTACATGGCTTATATAGACACATCCGAGCCTCACATACAGACTACCACACCCACACGATTCTGACTGACAACGAATACCTACTTCTGACTCCTACGCATGTCGCGCACTGACGTACGACCAGGTCATTCCACAACTGCTACAGTGGTTGATCACACATGAACGCTACAGTAACATGCCGCACATGTCTTCGGCTACACACAAATGCTACAGCGGCAGGCTGCACACGTCTTTGGCCGCACACGAACGCTACAGTGACAAGCCGCACATGTCTTCAGCCGCACACAAATGCTATAGAACACTGCTGCTTTGACCATAACTTGTCTTCAACCGCGTCTCCGACCACGGCTTGCCTTCAACTGTGTCTCCGACCATGACTTGTTTTTGACCGCGTCTCCGACCACGGCTTATCTTCGACCGTGTCTCCGATCACGGTAGCACTCGGGCACACCGACTGCTTCGACCATTGTAGCACTCAGACACACCAACTGCTACGACCATTGTAGACCGGCCGTAATGACCACACACAAACCGGTTGTACACGAGCACACACAAACCGGTTGTACATGATCACACACAAACCGATCGTACATGACCACACAGACTGGTCATAATGACCGCACACAAATTATCAAGATTAATTCTAATTGTCCTTGCCACCACAACCCATGGCACTCGCCACGCTGTCACTTTGTAAACCGGGCCCCCAAAGTCATTGAGCATCCACGCGCTGGCTTTGACGATTTATCTACCTTACTCTATAATACACCAAAATTTTCTTTACTAAATCCACCCACTCAACCACCCCCACAGTCATGCCTAATCTAAGTCCACCCAGATTTGTGTACCAAAGTAATTCAACTTCATATAAATGAATGGCCTGGATCTCCCCTCAAGCCTTCTTCTCTTACTCATTGAAGATCCTAAGGTCAAAATCATCCGGATCATGCACATCATTGAACGTACGCTGCCCACCCCCCGCCCCCCGCGCGAATCCCGCGCCTCCCCACGTTCTCTCCCGTTCACAAAACCGGACGGCAGAGCTAGGGTTTGGCGCGGCGCGGCATGGAGAGCCTGGTCCTCGCCTCCTGCTCCGCCTCTCCCCGCCTCCTCCTCTCTGCCGCCCACCGCGACCTCCTTCCCTCCCCACCCCGCATCGCCTTCTCCCTATCCCGCTCCGCCTCGTCTTCCGCCCCCACGCGCCGGCGCCTCCTCCTTCCCTCCCCACCCGCCGTCGCCGCCTCCTTCCCTCCCCACCCCGCATCTCCTTCTCCCCATCCCGCACCGCCTCCTCTTCCGCCCCCCACGCGCCGCCGCCTCGCCCTCCCCCATGTGGCCGTCGCCTCCTCAGATGTCGGATCTGGGCCTTCCTTACCTCCAGTCGATGAGGACAGATGTCGGACCTGGCGGCCTTCGCCTCCTCCTCCTTGTCGCCTCCCCAGCCGACTGCTCCACGCCGCACTCCAACGGCAACGATGCTCCTAAGTGCTACGCTAGGGTTTAAGGTTTGGGAAGGTGCGACCACGACCGGCGATGAGAAGCTGGGATGGCGGAGGCGGCAGTGAGGTGCCTCCAGGACGGACGCCCGGTGCACGTTCTCCAACCCCTGCGGCTCCGGGTTTTGCGCCGTATGCGAAGCCGCGCGACCCGTGGAGGTCGAAGCTAGGGACGACCCCGCGGGGTCAGCTCCACTCCGGCGGTGCGCGAGGAAGAGGGAGCGCGCGGCCTGGCCGGACATCGTCGAGGTGTACGCCGACGAGGGCGACGGCGCGGACGGAGGGGATAGGGTGCCCGCCGCCAAGAAAGGTTTGTTTAGAGTTCTTTATCTATACGGATCAAAAGTTTGGATTTTTTCCCCTGTTTGCGTTTGCTAGGCTTTTTGTTTTGTTATGGTCGAATACCATGTTGTCTGATGTTATGATTCCCTATTTCTTTTGCAAGATTAGATCTTTTGGGGGGGTAAAGACTTGTATTTACTAATAATTTGGTTTGTGAGGGCAAAATATCTGGACACCATACAAATTTCCGTATCGTAGAGCATGATAAATTGACTAGAATTAATGAGAGATTAGAATCTTGCAATCTCCCCTTCTAATCTGATTAATGACAGAAAAACTTTGCACTACTCTGATTATTAAATTTTTTGTATCTTTCAAGGTAAATCGTTATCGCATTTGCTCTGCGGTTATCTTGATGTAGTGTTGCATTCGTTCAAAGCTAACGTATCATTTTGTGCGGATGGTGTAGCAATGCATTGAAATAGATTAGTACAGCCATACGGGGCATCTTTGGGAGCATCAAAGGGCAATTTTTTTAGTTGGGGTGGGCTTGCGAGTTGATTTGGTTCCTTGGTTTTGTGATTTGGTGCGGGTGGGATCATGCCGGTGCCACGTTCGCCGTCGAGTTGCTTAGTGAACAGCTCGATAGTGTGAATGTATCATGTGGTATGCTTCCTTCTTATTCTTGGTGTTGATGGAATAGTAAGTTCATGTTTGGAGTGCTAATTTTCATGGATATAACTCAATAGATTAAAAACTGTTTGATTTTACGGTAAAAATGTTACTTGACAAAGATAACATTTAGTTTGAGATAACTTTAGTTTATCAATCAGATGCCCCTTGTATGTGTGATGATTTTATGATTATGTCATTTGTGCTTATTGCAAAAGAGATGGTGCCATGGACACCTAGCTACTTGTCATTAGTGACCAATGTGCAAAAATTTTGCTACGCTTGCAATTGGAATCATTAGATTTTTATTGAATGCTTAATGGGGATAAGGGTGTAGTAGTGTAGATCACTCTTTAGACTCGAGGGTATTTGATGTGGTCCGGAAGATTGATTGATCTTTCATCTTTGTGTGGGTTGGTTTTGTTCGAGACATGTGCATTTTTGGTCGCCATGAAGTCTCATCCATTGTTTGTCTTAATGTAACAATGCCGTTTTCCCATTGTTAATTTGTCATGTGTTTTCTAATTGGTATCTTGCTTTGTGAATCGATCTTGGGTTTGTTCAAAGAAACGGTCGTGGTGATACAACATTGTCAATGAGCGTTTTGACAAAATCACTCATTTGGAGTGTTGTTGGAATTCAAGGTTTGTTGGCCATGACCATTTTCCAAATTAATGTGGTGGCTATCGAGTAAGTTTAAAATTTTCCAACATTTTGCTGATATTCATCATGCAATGTGAATGCAATAATGTATGGTTCAGACCTGCTAAAGTAATACGGACATGGAACTCGTTGGTGTTCTTCACTACCAGCATTACTTTTACGGCATCCTTTTTTTGTTGTTATATTGTTGCCCTTTATCGCCACAAAGTGCTTGATGCTCTCACTGGATCAATCGCAATGAACTCGCTGCATTTATGTTCATTTACAGTGCATTCTTTGTCACACATTCTGGAACCCTGTATTTGTCCACTATTACTTTTGGACAGTCACGGATGGTGCTCTGAAGGGTTATCTATTGAAAATAACATCGAGAAAGTTCTTGATGCTCGCCTGTCTTCTCTATCTGATAAATTACCTGCCCCTTTTAAATTGAACAAGGTTGGTGTTTCTTTGCTTGTACTTCTCCAGTAACTTCTCCATGACAGGGATCCTTTCTATGCCTGCAGCCACTATTTTTTGAGGCACCTATTCCTCCACAAGAGTTTCAACAGACTTCTGGGGACATACCCCCTTTGACATGCGGGTAGTATATGGTTTGTTGCTTTGTGAACTCAACTTTTTTTTGGCTCTTATTATATGTATCTTTTTTTTTGTACTTTAAAACAAAAGCTTTGCTTTGCAATTTATCTTTTACTAGGTACTCAATATGCTGGAATAAATCTGGTTTGCATGAAGTTGTCTTAGGGACAACTGGGAGAAAACAAGGCACATCTTCCAAGGCAGCATGCTTACCCTCCACCGAGTCATTGCTCTGCAAGTATGAGAGAGTTTCCTTTCCTGTTCCAAGCATCCTGATGCTAAACTGTTGTGATAAATTGTGTTTTCATGGCAGGAGAAGATTGGCTGAAGCCTTTATGTCACTTGAACATCCATTGGACTCAAAATTCCAATGTGAGGAACTGTCTTATCGTGCAATGAAGGTACTTCATCTTATTTTTAGAGGACCTAATTGCTTAATAGCACATAATGCACGAAACCATACAGTTGGATTGTGTTAAAAGATTTATGCTGCTTTACTTGTGATGAATACAACAAGCCAAGAATTGGTTCTTGAAAGGCGTCCGATTTACATTGCAGGACATGGCTCATGAGCACCAGCAGACACTTGAGCTTCTTAGACAGGCCCCATTTTTGCGGTGGTGTGCAAAGCCGCATCGCTCGATTCATTTTCAGTTTCACGGCGATGATCATCCCAATTTGACACCAAAGGTTGTTTCTTGCAGTTCTTTGGAATTATGTTTTGCACGGTGGTTTTAGCTGTTAAGTGTATCAACTTACTTAGGACATGTATGCTTCTATACAACTCTGAACTTCTGGATAAGTTGTAGCCTGTAGCGCGTGGAGGCCGACCGGTTGGCCGGGGGCTGGCGGTCGGGCGCGCAGACGAGGTGTTTTAGCACCGGTCGAGCAGGCGGCCGGCGACACACACATGGTTTCCGGCGATGTCGGCGGCGGCGACAGGGATGTACTCTCCAGCGGGGGCTGCTGGTGACAAGCGGCGGGAGAGGAGAGAGAGAGGTAGAGAGGTTGAGAGGAGAGAGAGAAGATGTTGTCGGTGGGTGAATACAATGATGTTGTCGTCTCCTTAAAGGATCAGTCGTTATGTGACATTTATTATGTGACAAAAATATTTGGTTATACAATATATGAGACGTGAATTTTAATGAATCTGATTGTTCGTTTTATTTTTTACAAATTTTATCTTGTTTTGTATTTTATCGTAGCGTTAGCACGAACACACTACTAGTCACTCTTTAAAACTCTCTGCTCCTCCTCATCCCCGCAGCATACGAGACTGCAGAGGTCTCCCATGGTGGCGGCCACGACCCACAAACAAGAGCAATAGCATTTTTTTTAGTGAACCGGCAGCCTTCTTTGGCAGCCTGAACATTTATTCAAAAATCACCAACAGCATCAAGGCGCACACAAACAAGCAAAAGGCAATAAACAATCACAGGGGCTGCATTAAACGAGTTACAAGGGATTTAAAAACGAAGACAAGAACTACAGCGTATGTATTACAGTGAAGCGATTAGCAAAGCACGAAAACTTCTATCACCGAAATTTCGCCAGTAACCGGCAGTTACCGATCTTATCAGCGGAGACCGCTAAAATTTTATACCAGGCAAAAAAAAAATCGGATTACTCAAAATTCATCTAAATATTTCAAATGTTCAAAATTTTAATTTTTAATTCAAAATTTTTGGCCACAAAATTCTGAAATTTTTGGTAACCAGCGGCTACCGATCGTATCGCTATCCTTCAATAAAATTTTTGACCTGATACAATTTTTTAGCTGGAGCTAGAGGGGCCGCGTGGCACGGCTGGATGGAATATTAGGGAGGTCCAGCACGATGAGCCAGAAGCTTCGTGGAGGGATGTGGTGCCACAGCCCATTGTGTCACGGAGGCTCAGTGGGCAGCAATTGTGAACAACGCAGTAGAGAGGATTAGGGGTGAAAACGGATCGGATACGGACGGATATTGCTCATCCCGTATCCTTTTCCATATTTTTTTTCGGAGTCGGAGTCGGATACGGATAGTGCCGGATACGAATACGAATGCGGATATTCTCGGTCACGAATACGGAGCGAATACATACCGCTCCGGATACGGTTAGTCTCGGTCACGAATATTTAGTCGGATAATGCGCGGAAGCAAATTTTACATGATGACAAGGACAAATTAAGCAACTAGTAAATTGTGAGAAACCCATGTTATGTTTATCAGTTTATGGCATCAACCAATAATTCACCATCATGGCAAATTGTTAGTTATCTTACTTTCTTAATTACAAATCAAATATTGGTGTGTGGCTTTTGTCTTTATGCATAATGATTAATGAACCACACCATATCATTACTCTGTGAGATATGCCAAGTAAAACTAATACCCTAAGACAAAAGGTCAGTAGAGATTTACCTAAGTGATGAGCCGAAGAAGATCACCACACCAAGAACATCAAAGCGCTTGACCATATATTGATCTAG
Organism: Dendrocalamus sinicus; assembly: GCA_036346575.1. Lineage (NCBI taxonomy): Eukaryota > Viridiplantae > Streptophyta > Magnoliopsida > Poales > Poaceae > Dendrocalamus > Dendrocalamus sinicus. Next base: position 2,241,289 of record CM070653.1, on the reverse strand, counting down.
TCCACACAATAATTGATACCGCAAATTTGCATATAGTCCTAGAAAAGCTCCATAACCAAGGGCATTGCCGCTAACAGAAGGATTAGTCACCAATAACCTATAGATGAGATTAGCAAAAAAAAGTTCCAGAATAAATGGATCAGAGAAATCTATGAAGAATGAATTTTATGACTATATACATAAACTCTGATAAAAACGCACCTCTTTTCCTTCCTTGCGGACAGGGCTTTTGACAGACCACCTTGAATAGAGCCAGCAACTACCCCCACCAGGCTAAGCTCAGCAGCCTTGTAAAAGAATGCACTGATTCGTTTCTATATATCAAACTCTTTCAACGGATAACTCTTCTCAAATATGTTGTTGGGAAGTTTCTCAACGGCATGGTGCCAGAAGCCCAAGTACCATCAAGTTGCAACATGATGCAGTCAAAGCATTGACAACAACCAAATCCCATTCTTGCTCAAACATGATTAATCCAAAGGTGTAACATGGTTTAGATGAAGTTATGAATTTTCATCTCCCACCAAACTGATGAGAAAAAAGTGGCCATGAACTCCATGAAGCTATTTTTTAATTGAAACTACAACTTTATAAACTACAACTGACAGCCAGCAAGCAAGCATTGTTACCAGTAAGCATAGCAGTACATGTTTTCCCAGTATAGAGATGCAAGCAAATGATTCACTGTATTGTCACCCCTGTATAGAGATGCCATTCCTGGGTAATTAAATTCTTTACATCATCCATAGAGATACATTGCTTCAGCATTTAGAATTGCATGAACAAAACTTCATTGCTCAAAAGAATCACAGCTCCAGGCGTTCTGCACATTAGCACATACCAGGCGGGAGGCAACGACGATGGCGTTCGGTGCGGTGGGGGAGGACCGAAGGAGAGGCGGCGGCAGCGGCTCCGGTTTGTGGGGGAGGAGAGGCGGGCCGGCGGAGGCATCAGTCTGTGCCGCTGTGGGGACGGAGAGGCAGGCGGCGGCGCCGGTCTGCGGAGCGGAGAGGCGGCCGACGCGGATCTGCGGGGGAGACGGACGGACGGCGGTGGAGTGGAGGACCGAAGGCGGCGAAGGCAGGCGGCAGCGGCTCCGGTTTGTGGGGGAGGAGAGGCGGGCCGGCGGAGGCGTCAGTCTGTGCCGCTGTGGGGACGGAGAGGCAGGCGGCGGCGGCGCCGGTCTACGGGAGCGGAGAGGCGGCCGACGCGGATCTGCGGGGGAGACGGACGGACGGCGGTGGAGTGGAGGACTGAAGGCGGCGAAGGCGAAGGAGGACACGGAGACGAAGAGGAAGATGAAGCCGCTCGATGCGATCTGCATTTTTTCGGCTGCCGCAGCATTCGCTAGGGTTAGTGCGGCTCGGATTGGGCCAGCGATTCCGCGTTGTATGGTGGGCCACTGGGCCGTGGGCGTTTCCGGATAGTTACCGGATAATAATCCGGTAACTATCCGAGAAAATATCCGGATAATTCCGTATCCGTCGGATACTGTCTTTTCCGAATCCGAATCCGAATCCGAAAAAAAATATCCGAATCCGTATCCGTATCCGGGAAAATATCCGGATATCCGAAAATATGCTCCGAATTATATCCGAATTAAAACGGACGGACGGTCGGTCGGGAAATATCCGCTCCGTTTACACCCCTAGAGAGGATAACTGAAAGGAGAGTTTTTACTAGATTGCTTTGAGATCTGTAAGTTGCTTCGTGTTAAAATCTTAGATAGGGCCTTAAGAAAGGGAGGCTTAGGCCCTACCCCATATAATTAGGGTCTGTTTGGTCAAGCTCAACTTCTTCTGGGGCTCTCGGGCCTAGTTTCAATACAAGACAGCTCCAGAAGAAACTAGGGCCCAAAAATTCAGGGTGTTTGGCCTAAACTTGAGCTTCAGCTTCTAAATACATCTAATGGATCGTTTTACCCCCACCTCACCTCACCCGACGTTTCATCCTCAACCGCCTATCCCTCTCGGCCTCCCATAGCTCAAGCGGAGGTCAACCGCCCCTTCCTCTCCCTCAGCCTCCCCTTCCTCAGCTCTAGCATAGATCGACTGCACCCCTCTCCCTCCACCTTCCCTCCCTCAACTCTGGCGAAGATCAGTTGCCCCTCCCTCTCCGTTAGCTACCGCTTCCTCTCACTCAACCTCCATCGGATCCATAGAAATTGGGAGGTGATGCGGCGAGATCAGGCGGAGGTGGTTGTGGATCGAGGGGCGGCATGACCAGATCTTGCAACGACAGCGATGGCTGTAACACCCTATTTTCAGGGCAATTTAAAAGTTTGTAGTAAATTTATATTTGGGCACAATTCAAATTTTTGGTGAAATAAAATTCAAAACCAAAATCAAAACTCAAATAAAAATTGAATATCCATTTTGGGCTGGCCCTTTTCTTTTCTCCCCTTCTATCCCTTCCTTAGCCCACTTCCCTCCGCCGGCCCACTCTTTTTCCTCTTGGTCCAACATTGTTTGGCCGGCCTACTTCCCTCTCCTTCGCACTAGGCCCCTAAAATGTTTTGGTTGTTAATGACAATGCTTGCTAAAGGGACTAACAGGTTTAGCGAGTTAATTGAAAGGTTTAGTCCCAAAATTCGATTGACGACTTGTAAAGATATGCTAAGGATGACAAGAAAATCGATATAGCTCAAGCCAAAGGTATAAGTAGCCTAGGATCCTTTTGTATTTTACCAGTTATTGGAGATTGGTTGGAATACCAAATTTTAGGCTAGATGCGTACTATAAAGAGGGACTATAGCTAGTAACTTGAAAGTATTTTCTTGTACCATTTGGATTAATTAAAGGTCATGCATGCATTTGAATTAAGATTCTAAAGCCAATTGCGCAATATTAGGAAAAACGGTATGACCACAATTTAGGGTGGTACTACTGCCCTGCGGTATGATTGCAAGAAAAACATAGTAGCGCACCCCGGTATAACCAAAAGTTAGTTGTGCACTCTTCACACCTCATTTACTCCTATTGCATACATTTGACGTAGTCGAGAACTATTTAAGTGCATCCATTCATTTAGTTGATCTTTGGCACTTGAATTCCTTCAAGCGAAGCTCATGCTTTGTTACTCTTGGTATTTGCTGGCACCTAAACAACTTAGAGGAGGTTTGCGCAGTGATCTCTTCAAGAAGTTATGAAGATGCCCAGCGCTGATGGTGAGTGGTGTGGTGTTCGCTATCTCCGGAGCGAAGGAAGAGCGACCCTAGTGGATTGAGGTTTTTAGGCTTAATTTGTGGAGCTGGTCCAATTTGTTTGTATTTATCTCAACGTGGACTAGTGAAAACCGGCAAGTCTTCGATACCACAAAAAACATCGAGTGTGTCCAATTGTGATTATTTCTTGTTTTTACTTTTCAGCATTTACATTCTTGGCTATTGAATTGATTTCTTGTGTAGTTAAGAATTGTATTTGGTAGAGACATATCTTTGTGGTACCGTAAAAATTTAGAGAATTTGCTCTTGACTTGTGCTAGGTTCATACATTGCTTATTGTGTTTAAAATTGTTGAACTTAAGAGTGAAAATTTTTAGAACCTCCTATTCGCCCCTCTCTAGTAGGTTATCCTTGATCCTACATCGGCTCGCTCGCACTATGCTTGCCCCTACGCCCATGTTGCACCCATGTCGTGCCCCTCGTGTCGCCCACATTGCTATGCCCCCATTGCGTTGCTACCCTAGTTGCACCGATGTCAAGCCGAGTGCATGCTCTCACCGCGCGCACCCCACTCATTGTGTCACCTCGTTGCTTGCGCCCGTGCCTGCACCTGCACTGCTCGTGTCACCCTTACGTCTGCACCTGCATTGGCCACATCATCCTTATGTCTGCACCTACACCGCCCATGTCGCCCAAGCTGTCCTCGGTTGCTGTGCCATGCCTCGCGCGCGCAAGCACGAGCAACCCAGCTCTGCTCGGCTATAAAATTCACCGAGCCCTCCCCTTGCCTCCTCATCCCTCCCACTCACTTCCCTCACCTCGACAGAGCTCGCATCGAGCCAAGCCAAGCTCACTAAGCTTCGCCACCATGACCTCTCCACCATCTCGTTTCTCCAGTGAGCCCCTCCCTTTCCCAACCATGTCAACTCGATCATCTTGCCTTCCTCTCTGTTTCCCCTACCGCAATTATGTTTTCATCCCCTACAACTCACTGGCGCGTCCTCTTCTTCGACTCCACCCGCTTCGTAACCCTGCCACTCTGATGAGCCTCCACCGATTCCCTCCTGCTAGAGCGACCCCACATCTCCTTCTCACGATCCCCACCTTCAATTTGGGCAACTGGCCACACCAGCGCGCCGTTGCTGTGGAAGACCACTACGTTGCCTTAGGTCACCGCTGTCGGACCACCTTGAGCTTCCCTGGACCTCGCCGACCTCTCTGGTATGTTCCTTGTTCCCCATAGATACTTGTAGTGCCTTCCTTTTCCCCCCTGTGCCACCGAGAGCCCGGTTGCCATGGTGGCCGAGCCTTTGCCGCAGCCTTGCGCTGTCGCGCCACCACTAAAGTTCACCGTTGGCCACATCATCGTTGGGCTCGCCATCACTTGCCTCGCCGGCAATGAGCTTGGCCAGAGCTCCTCTGTGAGCATAGGAGACCATAACAATGTCATTATGCCGTAATTATCTTTGGTTTATGACATTGATTAATTTAAATTAATTGATCACTAACATGTGAGCCCAGATCATTAGAAAATAATTAAAACCAGAATTACATTTTGAGTTACTAGTATGTGGGCTCCCTTTACTATGCTTTGGCCTACCTGCCATTCACTCATGGTATTTCTTTAAAGAAAATAATTTAAAGAGAAAATAAAAAACTGGTTGGCCGCACCTGTCAGCATTTGATATCTTTTCTAAAAAGATAATAAATTGAAAAAGAAATTAAAACCCACGGGCCCCAGTTGTGAGAGAGACATCCGCTCTCACCTTTGTTTATTTTGGGGATTATCCCTGATTTAAACTTTGGAAGGTCTGTTCTCACTCATTTTGAATCTAAATCGAGTGAAACTTATTTCTAAATTCACTTAAATTCAATATATTTCTAACAAAGGAAAAAAACCATGAATTTTGATGTTCTTTTGGGTTTTATATGAATTTATTGGCATTCTTGTGTATGTATTCAAAATTTGATTCGATCACTCGAATATATACTGAAGACCCAAAAGCGTAGCAGGTCGAGCACAACCAAGACCATCAAGGCAGTGAGCAAGGCGAGTCAATATTTTGATCATTTTGCACCTACTTTTTAAATTGCATGCTTAGTTTATTATGCAAATTATATTTGTATTAGCTCATAGTTAATTCCCTACAAGTAAATTGTGATACTACATCCCATTCCCTAACTTTTGACATAACCTTTTGTCACCCTAGAATTAATGGTATATATACTAGTTGATAAGTCTGTATCTAAGTGTCATACTTAGTCTTGCTTAGATACATGTGGGCATTAATTTGCCCTGACATCATTTCAAACATGAAAGCTTGGATTTGGGCCACCATTAGATAGAAATAGTTGATATATTGATCTAGAAATGAAAATTTGGAATTCAAAACTCTAAACTTCCTTTATACCTGGGTAGATAGTGAGTAGGACTGGTGCGGATGGAGCACGAGAGTGTGGTATGTGGTAGAATCGGCCAGATAACATTAAGGACTGAATCTTCTGATGACCTCCGAAGGTAAAACAACGCAACTGCAAGCTATAATGGGTGTCGCCTAACCAATTAATTTGCATCAACCTAGCTCTGATTGCATCATCTGGTGGAACACAAGCAAGTGAGTCAGATAGAGACCTTTGCAATGACGGTGAGGGAGCTTCTAGAGCGAGTAGATGGAATCCCACGGCGGTGAAAATCTTAGCTGGTGTAGCCACATTGGGAAGAATTGTGAAGGCCTTATGATGGTCTTCTTGATATGCATGCCTAAGGAAGTATGCGGAATATAACAAATTGAACATCTCTTGTGGGTAATATTGTGCGACCTTTATGAGTGAAAACGGTTCGAACAGCTATACCTATGATCATGGGTGGGCATAGGAATTTACTTGAGATGGTGTCTATTTTACAAAAGTTTTTTGTAGGTGGGATGAAAAACATGATGGGAGGATAAAACCCTGAGTTGATTTTCCATAGATAGATAGAACCCAATAATTATAATAGGTGAATGGAACACTAGTAACAAAAATAGTGTATAGTGGATGAAACCATGTAATAGATGAATGGAACCTACATCTCAATTATTATTGCACACTCTTACAAATCTTAGAAACATGGTTAAGTTAAAAATGCTAAGTCTTAGGATGTCTATTTACTATAATTCTTAGGATTTCTATTTACTATAATTCAATTTTGTCATTTCGCAAATAAATGAACCCAAGCCCCCTATTAAGCCTTACATCTGTATGATTGCATTTTATGTGCTGACTTGCGGAGCACGATTGCTTGTGCTCACTCTCGCTCGTTAAAATAACTCGGATCTTTTATATCAAGACCCCTATACCAACTACGCCGCATTTGGACTAGACGAAGTAGATGGATGAGTCTAGATTGTTCTTGCAGTCTATCACTCTTACCTTGCTCGGACAGACTTTGATAATGATTATATGCACATCTATTATCCTGATATTTGATAATAATTAGGCATCTTTTACCCCTAATTGCTTGCATGTGGCACGGTGTGGCCTTACCTTTTGCTTTCTAGTTCTACTTCCATTTTGATTATTTGTAATGCACCATTTAGCCTAATCAGCATGTTATATAAAACTCTACTCGATATAGGCTATTTGAACTATGTTATGCAATAATATCATCTGGTATGATTCATGTGATGTTTGTGTATGTTCCAGCATATACCTGTGTGCGCTAGTTACTTATCTAAGGAATAGTACAGTAAAAACACAAAAGATTTCTGAATGCAAATTCAGGGTCTAACAATAAAGACGATGGTAAGGACAATTTTGAAATTTACCCTGCCTAGCCCCTATGGAGCTAAAGGGCCTATTCTTTTTGGCTGAAGCTTATGGGCTGCGACTTATGGTTTTTGAGCTGTTTGTGTGAGAGATTACAAAGTAACAGAAACTCACGTACGGTTTTTTTCAATATAAATGAAGTCAGTACAATATGTACTACAATTAACTAGTAGACCCTATCTTAAAAAAAACACTCCATTTAAAATTTAGTTACTATAGAAAAGTCAAAAAGTAACTTTTAGAAGTTGAAAAGAATAGGACCAAACTCAGCTTCGATCTGCTAGTTCATTTTAGGCTCAGTTCTTGTGCAGCTTCGGCAAAGCCATGCTCCGGAGCCCGGGCTTTGGCTGGCTAGCTCGAGCTTCTCCTCTGAACATGGGCTCCGAAGCCCGGCCAAACGGCACCGTAATTTCCTTCCTTGCCAGGTGTGGTGAAAGGACGCTCTCACTGATAGTCCCTAGGGAAATACAGGGGGACGTTGCCGAAAACTAGCGACCGTATCCACAGCTTGCCCTCATCACCTTCACGCAAGACCTAAAACAATTACCATATAAAAAACAATTACACCCAAAGCCTTAACAACCGGGGAACATCTCGACAAACGAGTGTCCATAATGCTCTGTTGGTTGATTGTTCTGGGGTATAATATATGTACCTTGCAACTGGCAAAGAAATTTCTGACAAACATACAGATCAAGATGATGGAGGTGGTTTGGCTATGTATCATATGTAAGCAAGAGAATTCCTATCACTGGCAGATTGTGGCCGTCCTCTGGTTGGTGTAGGTGGCCGTTGTACGTTAAGTTCCTGCAGATAATAAAATTTTCACCACATTGTAAGTTTACTTATTGCTAATCCCACAAGAGAAGAATAACAAGACTAGTGACGATTTATAAATTGTCAGAATAGAGATGAATGAGTGCCAAAAGGAACATTCAAATCCCACCATTCATTTAGAGCATAATGCTGTTGGTACAAAATTCTTGTTCATAATCAAGCTGATGAGCTGATCCATGCACTGCCTCACTAAAGAAATGAAAAGAAAAAAGATTCATTCTGACCTGCATCCATGTGGCGTCCATGGCACGCTCAGGGGAGGACTCAGGAGAATTAACAGGTGGTGGAAGTGGATGAATTAACTTTGGAACAATAACTAATCCCCTGCCTACCACAAGTATGGCCCCAGCATTGTTTGCAGTACCTGGTGCATGCATGATCTTAGCAAAAACTGTGTTGCATAGATAATAAAATGAGTGAGGATACATACCACAATAATTAGTCGCTGAAAATAAAGTGATCAGCTGTCCATGGGCGAAACGCTCAAACCCATCCATAACACACTCATGAGCTCTTATGATCAATTGCAATTTGTTTCGTTTACAGAATTCTGTCACTCGATCAGGCTGCAAAGTTAACACGAAATAAGTTTAGGCAACAAAGTCAGTAACAAGATTACAATATGATTGATTGCTGAAAAAGAAGAAACAATCATAAGAAAAAATGGACTATTTAATCTGAAATTGTTGACACTTGACAAACTAAAAGGCTATCAAGCATCCTACAGCAATCGAATCATCACACAGTCATACCCCAAATGTTACTAAGCCAGGTCCTCGTGCATTTGGTCTCAAACCTTCTACGCTATCATTCTCCGTAGGATCGGACCTGCATTTATACAAGTAAAAAGTATTCATGAATCATGATATAGATTAATGTAAAAAGGTAAAAAGGAAAAAGAAAACAGGGCCACAAAGTACCATAAAAGGTCCATGAGGATAATAGATCCGACATCCATTGTGATAGGCCTGTCAAGCTTCTCAATTTGCTCCACCGTGTTTATTGACCTTCCAATGCCACCATGCATACAAATTATTTTCTTTTCTATCATGGCAGCCAGTGGGAGATAATTAAACAGTTGATTGAATCTAGTCCAAGCCCATATACCATCACTTTCACCCTACATAAAAGAGTTAAGTCAACTAATGCATCCAATATTTTAATCCAGACAAATATATGTAGCACTATCATAACTACCATTCTCTCAATGCATTCAAGGCGGAAGCCGAAAAGAGCATTGATGTCAGCAGCCTCATGATTTCCCCTAATCAAGTGGACATTTCCAGGGTACTCTATCTGCAAAATTTGTTGTCAATGGCTCAGAACTAGCTTTTATACAAAACAGTGCGGCAACAATTCAGGTACCAGAAATCACTACTCACTTTAAGAGCAAGAAGCAATGTTATTGTTTCCAAGCTGTGCTGACCTCGGTCAACATAGTCTCCCAAGAAGAGATAATCAATATACCTGAAAAAGAAAAGCAAGTATGTTTCATAAATAAAAGAACATGAATTCAAAGTTTATGGTAGAATATTAAGATAAAGCGTACAGAAAAAATATTTAAAAACTTTTAATTCACTCTAGTTTAAGCTGCGCATTCAAAAGGGAAATACGAAGTTCAGGAGCAACTTACGTTATGTCACCAGCAGTCGACGGAAAGCCATATTCATCAAAAAGGCGCATTAGATCCCCAAACTGCCCATGAAGATCACCAAATACTTTAATTGGTGCTTTTAATTGTAAAACAGTTGGTTCCTGCATAAAAATTTGCTCAGCAGCATAGCATAGCTCGCCAACTTCGTAAGAGTCAAGAAAAAAGGTCCTATCAGCAGGAGCTTTCCAATTCCTTGGCCTAAGTAAGAATGAAATAACCTGTAACAAAACAGAGTAAGTAAAATAGTTTCCCCCACAAACTCAGAGATTAAAGAGGGGATCATACCTTCTTATGCAAACCTTGTGGGGACCTTTGTCTATTTAATGATTTTTTCGATGGATATGATTGGTCATTGCTCGAGGGATGCATTCTTCTGCTCTCATTCTCAAATTGATCCAGTGAAAGCTGTCGGACCAAACATCCTAAATCCCCTACTGCTTCTTTAGCAACTACAACCTTCAAGATGGAAGATCAGGAATTCAGGATCATTAAATTGCAGTAACTTGATAGAAATCGGTAAAACATACAGCTTAAATGAAGTAAAACAGCTCCATTCACAAGGAAATACACATGAACATTTAGGTAAAACAGCCAACTCATTCAAGATATTTACAGCCTACAGTTTTGAGGAAAAAAGTCTCACAAAACATTTAAGTAGAGGAGGAAAAAAGTATAGAAGCACGATAGCAGGGGGAACAGAAGCTTAGTAGATTACAAAGGAAATATTACTACCATATAGGATTGAATTAATTTCTCTTGAGGTAAATTGCTACTCTAATTGAAGCAATTTCTACTGACAAAGCTACCCAGACACTCCCAGCAAATTCTGCAAGTAAAAATAAACTTCACAGCAGTTGGAGAATTGCCTTTAGATGCTTTAAAAATCAAGAAAGGATTCTTTTTCACCCCCAACCAATTTTGTGAGGATGCTTTTGTCAATATTCAATTTAAGAATGCGAATGGAAAGAAGTTTTATCAAAAATATATACTGCTCTAGTATGCAGTTTCACATCTGGTTCCAGGGAGCCTCCATCATCTAAATCCTCAGGCATTGGTGAAGTTTCACTCAGTGGGGACTCAGATCCTATTCCCTCTGAATCTTCTGAAGACGCTGCAGATGCTTCCTTTGCAGCTCGCCATACAGCACTAGCAGCTTCAGCTTCGGCAGCTGAGGCCTCTGTCAACATGTCAATTGACTTCTTGGCCGTGCTGAAAATCACGGAAAACATATTTAGCTTTCACAAAAACACAAGAACTCTACAAGCACTAAAGATGATGAGTAAGAAACCTGAAACCAGAAGCCGCCTCATGTCTGTTATTTCTGTTTTGATTTTCCATCGTTGGGACTCTATCAGAGTCATACATAGGTGAAGTAATTTCTGATTGGAAAGGTGCATTCTCGGCAACAAGAAAATCGTCAAGGAGGATATCTATTGGAAAAGAATGTGCATCAGATTTCAGCAGCACAAATTTGGTGATACATCAATCATCATGCCAAAAAATGCACTTGGGATAATCCAAACCTGGCATTGAAATGTAACAATACAAACTAAGGGAAATGAGGAGCAGAACATTTATCAAAGCGGATTTGTTGACCAAGGTCGGAAGAAAGATTCAAGTTCAGTTTGTGCTCACTGGTATGCTCATCTATCTAGCTATGGCTTTTGATTTTCCTCCTTAGGCTGCTAAAGCAGTGGATAAAATTAGGCGTGGGTTCCTTTGGAGAGGCCGCAAAGATGCAAAAGGTGGGCACTGTCTCGTGGCTTGGGGTAAGGTATGTCTTCCTGTAGAGCTTGGAGGTTTAGGAATTTCAGATCTTAAATCTCTGGGCTGGGCTCTACGAATGAGATGGGTCTGGTTGCAAAAAACAGAGCCGCATCGCCCTTGGGCTAATCTTCCAATCCATGTCCCAGAGCAAGTCAGAGCCTTCTTCGCAGTGGCTGTTTATTCCGAGGTTGGGGATGGAACAAAAACCCTTTTCTGGGCAGACCGTTGGCTTCATGGCCAATGTATCGCAGATCTTACGCCTCGTCTTTTTGCCGTCATTCCTAAAAGGAGGATCAAACAACGATCTGTCCAGGATGCCCTCACCAACCAGACCTGGATTTCTGACATAAAAGGGGCTCTCACTGTTGGTGTAATTGTGGATTTCCTCCACCTATGGGACGTCCTATCGGATTTCTATTTGCAACCGGATGTTGAAGATAGACATTTATGGCGGTTCTCTTCTGATGGGCAATATTCAGCCAAAACCGCATACAAGGGATTTTTTGTGGGTTCTACTTCTTTTGAGCCTTGTGAAAGAGTTTGGAAGACTTGGGCACCGCCCAAATGTCGCTTCTTTGTTTGGTTAGTAGCTCACAACCGGTGTTGGACTGCGGATCGCCTTGCTCGCCGTGGGCTCCCTCATCCTGAGCACTGTTCTTTGTGTGACCAGGCTGCGGAAACTATTGATCACCTCCTTGTCCAGTGTGTCTTTGCAAGAGAGTTTTGGTTCCGTCTCTTCTCTCGAATTGGACTCCAAGCCTTTGCTCCGCAACCCACAGAAACATCCTTTCATTCTTGGTGGGAGAAGGTGAGCAATGCTGCTAGTGACATGCTAAGGAAAGGAACCAACTCTCTCATAATCCTTGGAGCTTGGACCTTATGGACACACCGCAACAAATGCGTTTTTGATGGAGCAGCTCCAAGTGTTGCAGGTGCACTTGCTGTTGCTGAAGATGATAGAAGGTCGTGGTCTTTGGCGGGGGCTCGAGGATTATCCCTCTTGGATGCCCTCGCTCCGGGTGGTTAGCGCCATGTCTTGGTCGTGATCTTTTTTGTTTCGGGCACGTTAGTTTCCTTGCAGTTGCTACTGCAGCAGAGTGTGTGTTTAGAGTGTGTGGGTTTTTTGGGTTTTGTGTGTGTTTGTTTGTTGTTTGGGTCCCTTTCTTTCTTTCTTCTTAATATATTGATGCGCAGCTCTCCTGCGTTTTCGAGAAAAAAAAAGGAGCAGAACATTTGTCCATCAGCTAAACCAATTGCTAAAAAAATCTCAGGGCCTTGCGAATTTGCAATACATAGGAGAATAGAAGATACTATCATTACCTAATATTAGGATCTTGCTACAATAATGCTGCAGTAGTTCAGATGAAATGTTGCAATTTGTGTATGCCAGATTATGAATCTGATTATCTGAACATGTGTGAATTGTCTACAATAAATATATCAAGGTGCCAAATCCACTCCATTGAGAAACAAACATAAATATGGTAGTGTCATCTTGACCACAAAAGGAAAATATATTTCAAACAACAATGATCATGGTGTCATTTGAAAAGGTTTTCTTGGTTTTGAGATGAACCAACACAAAAAGAGGTAGAGAAGCACCAAAATGATATCCAGTATCAGTTACCTCCCCTCAGACCACCATGAATGTATATCTGAGAGCCAACAGAAGCAGCTGCATGACGACAACGACGAAGTAGATCTGAAGAAGCACCATGCTCATTTGAAGACTTTAAAGTGCGAGAGGTCACAATGCCATTTTGATCCAACCAAACTCCAGCAGCAGTGTCCAAAACTTCAGAAAGGGTGGCACGGTGAGTCCAAGAGAGTAGACAGACGTATCTGAATGTAATGGAGCTAAAAGAATACACACACACACCTGCAATTGCACCCTCTCCTTCAATAGCTCTCCCTCCTCTAAGGACACCTCCAGTAACATGCAACCGAGCACCAACAAAGACCTAAAAACTTAGGACAATCAGGAGAAGAACAGCAAACTAACATACAAACATGAGTGAAAAAATTACAGCAATAAGGAAGGCAGCAGTTTCAAGAACAAACAAATTCATTGTTGAGATCAACAGGTTCTATCAGGAGAAAATTATCCACATCAGTTGGACATTGATTCATCATAAACAAAACAAGAAATTCAGCAATCATGCATCTAGGTAACTTACAGCTGCATGCTGATATCTTGGAGATGGAGATATCCCTGGAGCTAGAGTCCACTCCCACTGGCCATTTGTATGCATTAGTAGTCCATAAGCATCAGAAAGCGGCTGCAAATGCATTGCAATTATCATCAAATCAATATCAACACACAGTCATATAACAAATTAACAACATAGACAAAATATCTTAGAATCTCCAGTTCAACCAGCACTCATGCTTTGAACAAAAAAAAAACTAAGAACCATCGAGCAATCACAAAGGGATTTCAGTTTTGCAGTTCTAAACTTCATTAGTCACAAGCATGTCCCAAAACATAAGACGCCCATTTGACAATATCCCATCTTGTGAACTGTGATACAATACCATACACGTAATTCCACTGAATTAGAAATTATTTGCATAGCAGCAATTTGTTTTGTGATGTAACAATCGTTTTAGATATATTTACTTAGCTTACATCACAGAGAAGCGAAAGTAGTGAAATACTAGTAACACCGCAAAGGAGCTGATAGAAAGCATCTCAATTGCATTAGATGGATACCAATAGGTATATATAGTACAATACAGCTCTAGAATACAGGACTAATGGGCCTCATTGAACATATACATACTAATGAGCCTAATGGACCATATATATAAATAACATCCCCCCTCAAACTCAACATGGGTCAGGAGGATTTGAAACATGGAGTTTGGAGAGATAGAAACGACGTTGCTCTCGAATTTGAGCCTTGGCGAAGAAATTAGCAACTTCAATCTAAGAGGGAACATACTGGAGAGCAATAGTTTTCTGATGACAATGAGAACGTGTAAATGACACATCCACACCAATGTGTTTAGTGAGCTCATGCTTCACTGGATCAGTAGCAATCTGTATAGCACTAATGTTGTCACACAGAAGAGACGCGGGAGTACCACATGACACACCAAGATCAGCCAAATGCCAACGAAGCCAAACGATCTCTGAATAGTAGTAGCCAATGCTCGAAGCTCAGCCTCGGCACTAGACCGTGACACTGTAGTCAGTTTCTTGGATTTCCAGGCAAGGAGGGAAGATCCAAGAAATATGCAATATCCAGAGACAGACCGTTGATCAATAGGATCACTCATCCAAGTCAAATCAGAGTAAGCATGAAGCTGAAGCTAAATCGATCGAGAATAAAAGAGACAATGATCAACAGTCCCTCGTAGATAGCGCAACACATGTAGCAGGTGAGCATAGTGAACAGAGTGGAAGTAGAAACAAACTGGCTGAGCACATGAACATAATGAGCAATATCAGGACATGTCACTGCAACACATACAAGACTCAACAAAATGACAATAACGAGAAGGGTCTTCAAGCGGAGTGCCATCAGTAGGACAAAGCTAAAGATGAAGCTCCATAGGAGTAGCAGTTGTCCGACTATCAGTAAGACCAGAACGAGCAAGCAAATCCTGAATATAGTATTGTTGAGATAGATAGTAGCCATCGTCTGTGCAAGTAAACTCAATTCCCAAAAAGTAACATAGAGGACCCAAATCTGACATCGAGAACTGCTCACTAAGCTGTTGCTTAACAAAAGCAATGTACATTTTGTCATCTCCAGTAATCAGCATGTCATCAACATAGAGTAAAAGCATAGTCTCCTAGTAATCTTTATTCTGCACGCATGCCTCCTAGTTTACCGCATGGCTCTTAGTCTCCTGCATGCATGCGCATGCCATTTAAATTCTGCATGTATACCATGCGCTGCAGTTATTATCTCTTCGTATACTGCACACATAATGCTTTACCGCATGGCTCTTAGTCTCCTGCATGCATGTGCATGCCATTTAAATTCTGCATGTATCCCATGCGCTGCAGTTATTATCTCTTCAGATATCGCACACATAATGCGTTGCGATTATTGTAATCCTTTAGTATTCTGCATGTCTTTAGTACTCAAGACGCAAAGCATGCATGACCTGTATGCATGCCTTATCTCTTGTAATCTTCTAGCTATAAATATAAGAGAAGGAGCAGATGTTAAGCGACTCAAAACCAGTCTTTAGCTTGTTGTCTTCATACTTTGTATTCATTTCCTTAGGTTCCATTTGCTAATGCCGCAAACATTTGGTTTCACATGCATGCCGCAACCAGCAGAAGCGCAGAGCAAGAGCGCAAAGCAGCAGCAAGCGGCAGAGCGAAAGATGAGCAATGCAATGGCAACCGAGAGCAGCAGCCGGTTTTTCCGGTTTTTCACCGGTTTTCCAGTGGCCGGCGATTCACGGCCCGTTCACCGGTCTCTCCCGCCCGCCCAAAAATTCATTTGGCAAATTTTATCCGGTTTGAATCAGGAATTCCGAATGGCAGAATGCCGGCGATTCTGGATCGCCGGCGGCCGGATTTGCCGGTTTGGTTTCCGATCCTTGTTCCTAACCCCACCGCAGGGCCCAATCTTTGATACACTACCGCACCACACGTGAACAGTGCATGTTACAATGCCATGTGATGCAAAACACGCTATATCCTATAGGACTTGCGGGCCCGCTGCATGACAGGGCAAGAGCGTCGTTTTACCCACGAGTCTTATTTTCCACAACAAAAGGTGATTGATGTCATCTATGATGCACCGCTACGCAATACCGGTACGGTGATACGTGTACGGAGATATAATATTCTCCTGAAATCACCAATACGGTGATATTGTTTTGTGTGTGTGTGTGTGTATAAATAATAAAAAGATAAAAGATAGTTGCTGAGTTCATAAAACAAACATTAAACAGTAGTACATAAGGTCCATGACACAACAACCATAAGGTCCATAACATAGGTAAACATAAATAAATAAAGTCCATAAGACAAACTTTATACATTATTTTAAACAAAAATCCCAATACATACTGGTACCTATTGGGTACTGGTACGCTGCCTGGCACAACTATTAATGCATCAGAGGATGTCATTTAGTAGTCAAACTCCTTTACAACGATATTTCTCTACTTTTGCTTCTTGCGATGTTATTTTAACGCTCCCCCCCTCCTCTAACGTTCATAACATAAGATTATTATGAAGTGAGATTTGACAATTGGCATAAGTTGTGTCATGAACCGGGGTAAACACCACCAAGAAGATAGCCGGATGGCGTCGGCATAGAACGAGAGAGGGAGAGACTAGACGGGAAGGACTATTGATATTATTCTGCTTGATTACAATGGCATGCGGTAGCCCTCTTATATAGACGGCTCCCCCTAACAGATGGAATCTAATCCCAATCATATCTCTAACTCATATCATATCTCTAACTCTATCTTTAATACAAGGCAACTTATCTCTAACTCAAATGGAAACCAATCTCTAATTCCTAATAATAACCTGACTGGGCCTTGGGCCCAAGGCCCACACCCCTGACACTACACCCCTCTCGGACATGCAGCTCGTCCTCGAGCTGCTAGACGGCGGCCAATGGAAGACCTTCGACGCCGATGTAAAAGACGAATGGTGACGGGGTCCTGCTGCGGATGAAGACGACCAGCCAGATCCCAAACGGCACAAGGCTAGACGAAGTATAGCGCCTTCGGAAATATAAGGCCTGCAAATTAAGTTTCTTTTTTTTTGAATTTTTATTTATTTATTTTATTTTTTTAAATTTTTTTTATTATGTTTGAAAAAAAATACGTTTTTTTCCTCTCTTTTTTTTTATTTTGATTTTTTTTTTGATTTTTTTTTCGTTTCTTTTTTTTTTCTTCACTAGCCGATCGGTTTAAAACCGACCGACTCCCCATGGCCCGACGCATCCAACGCATCGGTCGATCCGGAAGCAGAGAGCGGCGGCGGCGGATCCGGGAGATCCACGGCGGCGGCGGCGGTGCTCTGCCGGCGGCCGAAGCGGCGGTCGGTGCGGGCGGCCGATCGGCGGCCGCGTGAGGCGGCAACGACGCAAGCCGGCGAGGCAGCCAACCGAGAAGCGGTTGCGCGAGGCGAACCCGGCGGCGACTTGAGCAGATCTGGCGGCGGCGCCGTGGGCCGACGGATCCGGTGCCTCGGCGGCGTAGAACGCCGGATCCGGTGACGGAGATCGGACGGCCCGTGAGCGGCGGCTGGCGAGCGTCGCTTTGTCGCGGCGGCGGCGGCGGCTTCCGGCGGATGAGGCGATCGGACGGCAACGGCCGAAGCAGCGGCGGCGCGCGGCAGATGTAGCCAGCAGGGAGGCGGGGCGGGAGAGCGGCCACGCGAAGATCGCGGCGTGGCTCGGCGCTGAGGGCCTCGCGGCGGCGACGACGACAAAACGATGGCAACGGCTCGGGTAACGGCGACCCGAGCGGTGGCGGTCCGCGGCGCGGCAGCAGACCGAACGGCGACGGCGGTTGTGTAGCTAGATGGAGCCGTCGGTGAAAGAAGCACCGGCCGGCGCGTGAGTCTTTGGATGCGGGCGATGGCCGGCGACGTCAGAGAAGACGCTGAGGCGATGTGGTCGGCGGCATCTGGCGATGGCTGTGGATCTTGATTTTGTTGTTGTAGATCTGATGTTGTATGATGACGAGCCTTCATGATCTCTTGTAGCTTCTTCATCGCATTCTCATTCGATTCCTTGATTTCCTTCAACTGCTCGCGGATCTCCTTGCAGAGCGCGATCGCGTCGCTCCAGCCGTTAGCTATCTCATTAGTGGTAGCTCTTATTGCGGCCAACGAATCAGCAACAGGAACCATGGTAGTAGAAGTCGTGGGAAGGGATCGACTGCTCTGATACCAAGTTGTCATGAACCGGGGTAAACACCACCAAGAAGATAGTCGGATGGCGTCGGCGTAGAACGAGAGAGGGAGAGACTAGACGGGAAGGACTATTGATATTATTCTGCTTGATTACAATGGCATACGGTAGCCCTCTTATATAGACGGCTCCCCCTAACAGATGGAATCTAATCCCAATCATATCTCTAACTCATATCATATCTCTAACTCTATCTTTAATACAAGGCAATTTATCTCTAACTCAAATGGAAACCAATCTCTAATTCCTAATAATAACCTGACTGGGCCTTGGGCCCAAGGCCCACACCCCTGACGGTTGTAAATATGTAAGAGTTATCAGGCCTCTTCTTTTCAGTTTCTTTAGTTTCTAAAAGCTGTTTTTCGGCTTTTCTACAGTAACTAACTTTTAAATGAAATATCTTTTTAAGGCAAGGTCTATAATTTTATTGTAGTACACACTGTAGCAACTTTATTTATATTGGCCAAAACCGCGCACGAGTTTCTTTTACTCCGTACTCTCTCTCACGAACAACCCAAAAGTCATAAGCTACAGCCCAAAAGAACAGGCCTGGTATCCTAGAGATATAAATCCATCACTAACTAATGAAAGGGTGATTTTTCAATTACATGAAGGTATTACATAAAGCTTTACCAATGATCTTCATTTTTACCACATATACATTCAAGAGTCTCGCATTAGCAAACCAAAGCTAAACATTGGCAGATAACACCATAACAAACAAAAAAGGGCCTAATATGTATCAAACAGTAACAAAAGCAGAAGCCTATACCATCCCAGAAGCATCCCTTCCACCACAAAGTAAAAGCATGCCATCGGAGCGTGCACTAGCAGTAGCATACCTATAGTGATTTAAAACCAACTAAAAGTAAGTCAGTGCAGATTTATACAAACAGTTGAAATTCAATGCAGTCGCAATGCAGTGATTTAAAACCAACTAAAAGTAAGTCAGTGCAGATTTATACAAACAGTTGAAATTCAATGCAGTCGCAATGCCTAATAGACCTTAAGTGCCAGTTTAACATTTAAAGCGTGTAGCATTTAATTACTACATTCTGCATATGCCCCATGGCATTTATGTAGTGCAACTGTAGCTTTCCTCCATAAGTATCATGCTATTTGTTTTAGCGGGAGATAATTACCATACTGTTATGTGCAAAAGTCAGCAGGGTTATTCAAGTATCAAGTATAAAAAAACAGAAAAGCAAACCCTGACAAGCCCGTAAGATAAGCAAAACACAGGCTCATTTATACAACACAGGCTCATTTATATAGTTTTTCTTTCTTTCTTCTGAGAGGGTTCATCTATACAGTTAGAAAAGAAGCCCAACAAAGATTCAACAATTTCCAAAATGGAGTAATATTGGAAGCTGGAGCAGTTTGCACAAACAAAAGCCTAAAAACTACCATAATTAACCTCATGGTAGTCTGTCGATCAACAAGGTGGTCCAATTGACTTCAGACGGAAGTGACAAAAAGCCCACAAATATTCAGAATAAAATAAAAACGCATAAAATAATATATGCAACAGTGAATGGTGAGTTGATTCTCCAACTCTCTAAAGTGCAAGGATTGACTTACATTCTCGGTGAAGGTCTATCGCCTTCAGGGCTAAGTTTTTGCCACCTATATGGTTTCTGTGCTGTGTCCAAAGCCCAAGCATCTGACAAGACCCGCTTTCCTGTACCAAAAGATGAATCATTTCACAAGCCCAATAAGTTGTATTAAAACTGTTAATCTTGAGCCCTTGAGAAGGCAAGGAATAAGCAACTCGCAGAACATCTTCAAATGGCTCAGGACTGCAGGCTACTTGAAGTAGAATATCTAACAGTGTGTCCTTGAAGTAGAATATCTAACAGAGTAACACCACTTGGTCGAACTATAATCATAAGCGACAAGTATAGTTCTGTTACTGACAGACGGAGTACTGAAAATGTTCAAATCTATTTCCTATCAAAGAGCTTTTGTTTCCAATTAAACATTATTCCACTTGCAAGTTTTATTTTTACAGATTAAACAAATGCAAGTGAAATTAGCATACCAAATTTTCTCTTCTAATTGCTTTTGGCTGAAACTGCCGTTATTTTGGGAGAATTATATGTATATGTTTACATGTTGTGGAGAGCAGTAACCGACAAGCACAGGTATAAGTGTATAGCATCATAAAAGATTGTTGCTAGTCAAAAGAAAAAGTCCTTGCATAAAATAGTGAGAGTGTAGTGCCACAGTAACTACTGCAGAAATACAATACAGCCAATTTTCAGCTAAGAGCTAACCATCATTTCCCGAGACTGTCACAAGGTAACGCTGAGCAACCAAATCCATGCAATGACCATAGCGAGGACCAGGCCCGGCCCCCTGAACTACAACCCTGCATCGAATGGCAGAAATGGAAACATCAGATCCCCATCCAACGATCAACCCAAACATGGAAAGCTCATCCACAAACAAACAAAAATTGTATATTTGCCTTTCACCTGTGCCATTTAAACTTGTCGTTTGTCAGGTCAAGGACATAGAGATCATCCGTTGAGTGCCCTGCTGGTCCAATCCCACCCTACATCAACATTGCATCACTCACAGGTCACAGCTGAATTAAGTTGGCAGGCGCCAAATCGATATTCAAAGATGCCAAGTTCCTAATACCTGGAAAACAACCATCGTGCCCACAGCAGCTGCAGCATGCGCAGCCCTCGGCGATGGAGGCTCTCCAGCTGGATGTAACCTGCAGCCATGTAGAATTTAATCCAACTTTTCGAATCTGTCCCGCCCGCTTAACAAATAACGTTAAGCAATGCAACTGAATGGATGGAAAGCATATGATTCTACACAATTGCGAGTGGGCTCAAACATAACATACAGGGTTCACCACAAATAACCCTACAAGACACTAGCACAACCCACACACAGACAGAATCTACGAAATTGGAGTCAGACAAGCTCCAAAAGAAGAGGAGAACTCGAAAGGGAGCTAAATTTCCGCCTCCTAAGGAAGAAGCAGAGCAAAATCTAAAGACGAGAAGCGGCCACACCTTGTCCACCTGCGCTTCTCCACATCGTACGAGTGCACAAAGTTCGTCACCCCCGCGAGCCCTTCAGTTCAGACCCAAAAAAAAAACCACCATTAGAAACCAAAAACAAGCATACCAGAGGGGGAAAGCTCAAGCAAAGCGTGCGCGCGAGACGGGAGCACCGAACTGATGCCGGGGAGGCCAGAGGAGGCGCCGGCCTCGATGGCGGTGGCGCCACCGAAGAGGATGAGCCGCGGGCCGTGGCCCTTGGTGGGCGCGACGACCGTGAGCGAGTGGCCGCACCTGTACCCCGGCGCGTCGTCCCCCACCCCCTCCCAGCCCTCCACCTCCCTGTACGCCGGCGCCGGCACCACCCACGCGCCCTTCCCCGCCGTCCCCATCCCCTCCACCTCCCTCCTCGCAGCCGAAACCCTAGCTCCCCGCGCTAAACCCCTAAGCTACAGCCGCCGCCACCGCCGCGTCAGCCTCCGAGGAGGTGTGGAGCGAGAGAAGACAGAGAGAGGAGTACTAGAATTCGAGGAGGCGAGCCAGCGACAGTGGGGAATTTGGTGGGGCCAGGCTGGCGGTAGAGGGGTTAACGTGGTGGGGCCGGGGTGTCGGGGGTAGGGGGTAAATGCGGTGCGGGTGTCGGGGGAGTCAATGGTGTCGTTGTCAGCAAGCAACAGCTCAGAGGTGGGGAAGGACGTCGTCCCACCGGAGGGGAGCGGAGTAAATGGTAGGCGCGGCCGCCGCCGGGTGGGCTGTGGGCGCCATTACTCTGGGTTGGCTGTCTTTTAACTAGTTGCCCTTTTGGATGGTTACAGTTCAGAAAGGGTTTCTCCTTTTGGAACATGCGGGAAAAAAAAACTAGAGTAATCCGACCGCGGCGGAGAGAGGAGGAGGTGGAGATGGGGTGGCGGCGGGCGGTCCGAGTCGGAGTCGACGACGGTGTCGAGGAAGAAGGTGGATTCGCTCAGGCATTACTAGTTGTGTATTAGTTGCCATCAGGGGCGGAGCCAGGATCCAGACAAGGGGGGCCGAATCGTCAAGGCGCCGGCGTCATGGGCCCTGAGCGCCGTGTGTCGGCAAAATTAAACATATACATATATAATTAAACATACACATATATATTGTCATATAAATTCAATCATAACACATATGGCAATCAATCGGTTCTATATGCCGATCATTGTTATTGATTGCATTAGTGTTTTCATCGTTGCCATTGCCAGAGCTTGATCTCGGCTTAAAAAAACTATCGATCGTTCTTAATCTCTCCATTTTGAATTCTTGATCAAATGCTAAATGCCTAAATTGAAGGTAAAAATTGAAAAGGAAATTAACCATAGAATTAACAGCGATTTGTGATCTGTGATTGTGAAACAATGAAAGGAATAAATAAATAAACTACTAAACGTAGTGGACTGTGGACAGTGGAGACGTATCTATACTACACAAAGGTAGTGGAGATTAGTAGGATCTTTCCAACTACAACATGAGATAAGAAAGTGTTGCAATGCCAATGAGCACCTCCAAATTCTCCCAGATGAAGTCAAAAACCAAGGATCAAACAAAAAGGGGCCAAACGAAACTAGTTACAACTTACAAGTGAGACCCAGAAAGTTAATGATCAGCCAAAACTCTTTAAGTCCATGTAATTTCAGCGTAAACTACAGAGCTAGATGACGCATGCCTACAAAGGTACTTGAAAAGAATATTCTGGAGAACATAAATCACCCATTTCAACATTATCAATTTATCATCACTAGCTGCAGACAAGTTGAAATACTAACAAAATGGTAAGATCAGATAGCACTAACCTGTGAAAAATATCCCTGAAAAATATCCTATTAATGCATCTGGTGGACCATTGGGGGGCCAGGCCCCTGCCCCCCCCCCCCCCCGCCCCTGGTTGCCACCAAAAAATTATATATCATGTTTTATGGAAAAGCATTTTGAGGATACTATTGTAGAATTGCTTGCTATAAATATATCTATGGTTAGCTCATTGCTTTCCCACCCATCGCTGTATAGTTGGTCGCTATCTTTGCTAGAAAATCAATAAACTTCCCTACATACAGAGGTCTAACAGTGGATGTTGTGCAACCGTCAATTATCCCAATAGTTGATTTAGATTTTAGAGAGGTGGCGATAGGCAGAAGAGGAAGAGTGACATACAGAGGTCTAACAGGGAAGCCATGTAGAAGGTGGACTATTAGGCTTGGGGTGGTGGTGGTGGGGTAGAGAAGAAAAAGAGGAATACATATCTGCTTGATTGTATTTAATACTGATGATTGTATGTTAAACCCCCTTAATAAACTTGAGCCATTGCTCTGACACCAGGAAAAGGCTTTACAATCCAATTTGTGATGAAGTAAACAAATAATTGCAGTCTACCATCACATGTGGACAAAGCCTATGGAAATCCATTACATGTTTTGATCTTTCGTAGTAGGCCACTATGGTTCTTAGATTGGTCGATAAAATACCTACATATAGTTCACTTCTCTTAAAGCCTCCTTAGCCCAAGTTTCGCCAATTAGTTATTCTTCCTTTTATATTATCCTTTATGTGCTATTTCTACTAGTCTTTTATATTATCCATTGCTTTGGCTTCGTCCTTCTCTTTCTTGATTCCAAAGTCTTCAATGTGTTTAAACCTGTTTATCTAAAAGTTTGGCTCTCGCTCTAATCATTGAACTTTTTGGTGCTTAATGAATACTTGAAGAATTTAAAGAGGTAGACGACATAGCAATAGTAGGGATGTCTTCATCATCCTCCCCTTCTTGAGAAAGAGTCGTCCTTGACTCTGTATCGTCTTCTCCAAAGAATGGTGACAAATTAGTAGCATTGAAAGTTGTACTTACCCCATAATCGTCTCCTAGAAGTTCAATCTTATATACATTATCATTGATCTTGTCTGCCTCGCCCTGCTTCACCTACTAAGCCTGTACTCCCGAAGGAGGCTTATGAAGACACTTGTACAAAGGCATATGAGGCTTTTGAGGATGCCATGGAGACTATTCATACTCAGTATGCTGCCTACAAG
The DNA here is from genome assembly GCA_036346575.1 of Dendrocalamus sinicus. Taxonomy (NCBI): domain Eukaryota; kingdom Viridiplantae; phylum Streptophyta; class Magnoliopsida; order Poales; family Poaceae; genus Dendrocalamus; species Dendrocalamus sinicus. The sequence continues at coordinate 2,217,097 of CM070653.1, read as the reverse complement.
ACATGGATCGATGATGATGCGTGTGCTTCTACTATTCTGGTTGCTAGTATGGAGGTGCATCTCACTGATGATGTGGTTGGCTTGGCTTCTGCACAGGCGATGTGGGCGTATCTGCGCAACCACTATGAACCATCTGGTGATTCCTTGTACCTTGCTGTTGTGTGTCAGGAGCAGTCGTTGTTAGACAAGGTATCTTTGCTATCCATATACATATCACGTCAGATGAATCATGCATATCTCGGTTGCCTTATTTCAGGTGTCTATGTATAGGAATAGATCAATCTGCTGTAACAGAAAGTAGAGATTGTATTCAAATAGAGATATGGTAGTTATGGCAAATCGGGATATGCGTGATTCACTTCCTGTAACAGATCTGGCACTTTAGCCATCTATTAATAGATTCATGCGGCCTCGAGAGAGGTTCAACGCTTCCCAAACTAATCTCTTAAGTTTCACATGGTATCAGAGCCATCCATGGTGCACGGAGCCTCCTCCTCTTCGACCATGAGCCAATCTCTTGGCCATCCGGTGTCAGAGAAGCTGACTCGGAGCAACCATATGCTCTGGAAGGCACAAGTGCTCCCAGCGATTCGAGGCGCCCAACTCACCGGGTATCTTGACAGAACCGCGGTGGCGCCCAAGGAGAAGATCATCACCAAGATTGATGATAAGGCTACAGAAGTGCCAAATCCTGAGTATGCCAGATGGCTGGCGCTTGACCAGCAAGTTCTTGGCTATCTCATCTCCACATTGTCAAGAGAGATCTTGACGCACGTTGTCTCCATGACGAGTGCAGCGTCGGTCTGGAGAGCAATCGAAGATATGTTTGCATCACAAACCAGAGCCCGTGTGGTAAACACTCGCATGGCTCTGTCCAGTACTCAGAAAGGTACCATGACGGTTCCTGAATACTTCGGAAAGATGAAAGGGCTTGCTGATCAGATGGCAGCAGCAGGGAAGCCCCTTAATGATGAAGAACTCGTCGCCTATATCCTCAATGGACTGGATATTGACTACAATCCAGTTGTCACAACCATCTTGGGTAGATCTGAGCCCATCACGGTGAGTGAGGTATATTCTCAACTGATCAGTTTCGAGAATCGCATGGATCTACTGCAGGGAACAAACTTGCAAAGCTCTATCAATGTTGCCAATCTGCAAAGCTCTGTCAATGCCGCCATGCGCGGGCGTGGCAGCTTCCAGCGCGGGCATGGCTATCGCGGCCGAGGCAACCGTGGTGGAGGGCGCAGCAACGGTCAAAGCAACAACAGAAGCACATCAAGCAATCATACTGATGATCATCCGCATTGTCAAGTGTGCGACAAACCAAATCACACCGCCCTTGAGTGCTGGCACCGGTTTGATGAGAACTACGTGCCAAGAAGAAGAACAGCTGCTGCTGCAACTACATCCTACGGCATCGACACCAACTGGTACACTGACACACGTGCCACTGATCATATAACCAGTGAATTGGACAAGCTATCAACTCGTGACAGATACAATGGAAGTGAGCAAGTTCACACCGCAAGTGGCACGGGTATGGACATTAGACATATTGGTCATGATGTTGTTCAAGCTCCTCATTGCAATCTTTATCTTAACAAAGTCCTGCATGTTTTAAAAGCAAAAAAAATCTTGTTTCTGCTCATCGCTTAGCCACAGATAATCAAGCTTTTCTTGAGTTTCATCCCAATTTCTTCTTAATCAAGGATCAGGTAACGAAGAGAGTTCTTCTTCAAGGCAAATGTGAGGGAGGACTCTATCCGCTGCCTTCTACCCCAGGAGAGAACAATAAGCAAGTTTACAGTGTCATCAAACCATCCATGTCAAGATGGCATAATCGATTAGGTCATTCTTCGTCTTCAGTCACAAAAAAAGTCATTAGCCAGAATAATCTTCCATGTTCATTAGAATTCAATAAAGAATCTGTATGCGATGCTTGCCAAAAGGCCAAGAGTCATCAACTTCCTTATTCAAGGTCTAATAAAATATCTCCTTTTCCTTTGGAATTGATCTTTTCTGATGTTTGGGGTCCAGCACCCGACTCTGTTGGAAAATATAGATACTATGTAAGCTTCATTGATTATTTTAGTAAGTTTGTTTGGATTTATCTCCTTAAACATAAATCTGAAGTCTTCCAAAAATTCCAAGAATTTCAGAGTCTTTGTTGAACGTCAATTTGGTAGGAAAATCATCTCCATGCAAACTGATTGGGGTGGCGAATATGAGAAACTTAATTCCTTTTTCAAAAGTCGGGATATCCCATCATGTGTCTTGTCCTCATGCGCATCAACAAAATGGATCCGCAGAGAGAAAGCATCGTCATATTGTTGAAGTAGGGTTAGCCCTTCTTGCTCATGCCTCAATGCCCTTAAAATTCTGGGATGAGGCCTTCATCGTTGCTACCTACTTGATCAATCGAACACCTAGTAGAGTAATTGAAACAACTCCTTTGGAACGCCTTTCTCAAGTCAAACCAGATTATTCATCTCTTCGTGTTTTTGGATGTGCATGTTGGCCTAATCTCCGCCCTTACAATACTCGTAAATTGCAATTCCGCTCTAAGCAATGTGTTTTCCTTGGTTATAGCAACATGCACAAAGGTTTTAAATGTCTAGATGTCTCCTCAAGAAGAATCTACATATCTCGTGATGTTGTCTTTGATGAAGACAATTTTCCTTTCTCCAAACTCCACTCAAATGCAGGAGCTAGACTCAGATCTGAAATCCTTCTTCTTCCTCCAAATTTGTTGAATCCAATTGATCACCCGGGGGAGCAGTTAGTAACAGCTGATCAATTTTCTAATGATCCTAACTCTGTTCATGAAGTTTATGCAGAAATTAATGAAGCAAACAGGGAAAACGTTGGTGTAGAATCTGCTGAGTTGGCTTCTTCAAACATCAACATGGAGCCTGCGGTTTTGAATCCTGCAGAGACTGCCACTGCTGTACTAGGGGTCTCTTTGGTCCAGCCGAGTATCCAGGTTCGACCATCTGTTACGCAGGTATACAGCCGACAATCTAAATGCCGCAGTCAAATGTTGAAGCATTGCCTGCTGAGGAAGAGCATGAATTGGAGTCGTCACCCTTATTGTCTAGAGCATCAGGTTCTGCAGATATCTCTGAAGAATCCTCTGCGAATGATCATGACACTCCTGTTGTGCATCGACCTCTCACAAGACTTCAAAGAGGTATTACTAAACCTATGACTTTTACAGATGGAAGAATCAAATATACAGATGGAAGAGTTAAGTATGGATCCTTATATCAACTGGTGAACCTAAGAATCTATATGAAGCCTTACAAAATAGAGATTGGAAAGAAGCAATGGATGCTGAATATGCAGCCTTAATGAAAAATAAGACTTGGCATCTAGTTCCTCCAAATAAGAATATGAACATAATTGATTGTAAGTGGGTCTATAGAATCAAGAGAAAGTCAGATGGATTAGTGGATAGATATAAAGCAAGATTAGTGGCAAAGGGCTTCAAACAAAGGTATGGTATTGATTATGAAGATACTTTTAGTCCTGTAGTTAAGGCTGCTACTATTAGACTTGTTTTGTCCATTGCATTATCTAGAGGATCGAGTCTTCGCCAATTAGATGTGCAAAATGCATTCCTTCATGGCATCCTAGAAGAAGATGTTTTCATGAAACAACCACCTGAGTATGAGGATAAGGTATTGTGCAATTATGTATGCAAATTAGATAAGTCACTATATGGACTCAAACAAGCTCCCAGAGCCTGGTACTCAAAACTCAGTGAGAAGCTTCAACAACTTGGTTTTCATCCATCTAAGGCCGACACCTCCTTATTTTATTATAACAAAGGGAATGTCACCATATTTATTCTTATCTATGTTGATGATATAATAGTTGCAAGCTCTTCTATGAATGCAACAACAGAACTATTGCAGGATATCAAGCAAGATTTTGCACTTAAAGATTTAGGTGATCTCCATTATTTTCTTGGAATTGAAGTCAAGAAAACTAAAGAAGGTATTCTCTTGGCACAAGAAAAGTACACAGCAGATCTGCTTAAAAGAGCCAACATGTTGAACTGCAAGTCTGTAAGTACTCCTATGTCAACATCAGAAAAAATATCAGCTCAAGGTGATCCACTTAGTCCTGAGGATTCTACAAGGTATAGAAGTATTGTTGGTGCCTTACAATATTTAACATTAACTAGACCAGATATTTCCTTTCCTGTTAATAAGGTCTGTCAATATCTACATTCACCAACTATATTGCATTGGACTGTTGTTAAGAGGATCCTAAGATATCTAAAGCACACCATGGGTGTTGGGTTACATATAAACAAATCAACAAGTATGCTTGTTAGTGCCTTCTCTGATGCAGATTGGGTTGGCTGCCCTGATGACAGAAAATCAACTAGAGGATTTGCTGTGTTTCTAGGAAATAATCTCATATCATGGAGTGCACGAAAACAAGCAACAGTATCAAGATCTAGCACCGAGGCAGAATACAAGTCAATGGCAAAGCTACAGCCGAAATTATATGGGTTCAAACTCTTCTTTGTGAGCTGAGTATAAATTCTCCTTCTGTTGCTATATTATGGTGTGACAATATGGGGGCTAAGTATCTGTCAGAAAACCCAGTGTTTCATGCAAGAACTAAACACATTGAGGTAGATTATCATTTTGTCAGAGAAAGAGTAAATAAAAACTACTAGATGTAAGGTACATATCTACAGGAGATCAAGTTGCAGATGGGTTTACTAAGCCATTGTCAGTTCGGAGACTTGAAGAATTCAAGCACAATCTCAACTTAAGAAAGTTGTGATTGAGGGGGGCTGTTAGACAAGGTATCTTTGCTATCCATATATGTATCACGTCAGATGAATCATGCATATCTCGGTTGCCTTATTTCAGGTGTCTATGTATAGGAATAGATCAATCTACTGTAACAGAAAGTAGAGATTGTATTCAAATAGAGATATGGTAGTTATGGCAAACCGGGATATGCGTGATTCACTTCCTGTAACAGATCTGGCGCTTTAGCCATCTATTAATAGATTCATGCGGCCTCGAGAGAGGTTCAACGCTTCCCAAACTAATCTCTTAAGTTTCATAGTCGCTGCAGTAGTGAGATGCCAATATGGACGAGTTCTATGCTCAGTTGTCCACAGTATAGGTCAGATTAACTCTTTAGGGCCAAATGTTTGCCACACCTATCAGTGTTGTCAGCGTCAGCAGTCTCACCTAGAGCTTTTGCCGCATCTACGACTTCTTGTTATGTCTTCGAGCTGAGTTTGAGCAGACTCGTGCTTAGTTGCTGGCTCATCACCCTCGTGTGACTCTGTTGGAGGCTCTTGCAACTGTACGTATTGAGGAGATTCGCCTTCATGGTGCAGGTCTACTGCTGTCACCGTCGTTTCCTTTGGTTTTGGCAGCTTCTCCAACTTTTGTACCTGCTGCGCCTCCGGTTACTCCTTCACCAGTTGCGTCTCCACTAGTGACAGCTGCTGTTGTTAGGAGACTCCACTACACCTATTATTATAAGCAATGAAAAATCGAAACAAATCTCTAGTATCCTCTTTCTTCTAAAGTCAAGACTGAAAGGCTCTCTATAATGTCAGGGAAGAGCCTTGTCGGTGGCTAGATGCGGGTGAGCGCCCTACCCTTGGTCCTCGGACCCGTACCGAACCAGCGACCACATCATGCACCCCCATGCACCTTGCTAGAATCCCTGTTTGCCCTCATTAATTAATGCATTAGAAATAGTCAAATAATTGAGAGTTGGTATGGAGTCAATACTTAACAGTGCCATTTTAGGAATGAGTTACCTAGAAAGTGTAATACGACCAGTGGTTGTGCACCAAATCTTGTTTGCTAACAAAAAAGTAAATTGGACTAGGTAGCGGAAGTGTAGCGGTGAACTATTTTTATAGCGTATATGGGAGATGTATTAGGCATTACATTCAGAGCTATAAAATACTTAAAATATGAAGGTACTTAATCTTAAACTACAAGTCTCACCATAATTTGTATAAAACATCCAAAATATCAAATTCGATAGGTCTATGGCCCTGTTTGGATACGCTTAAAATCCGATTCTGGGTAGAATTAAGCGAGAATCCCACCCAAACGCTTTGATTATTTTTCGATTCTTTCAACCGCCGCGGTGGGAAAAATCAGCATTTGCACTGAGAATCCAAAATCTGCATCGCAAGCCCCATCGGATTATTCAGATTATTCAGATCGCAGATTCTTCAGATCGCGACTTATCAGAAAATCTTGATCAAATTAAAATCGATTCTCAGATAAGCGTATCCAAACAGGGCCTATATCTACGATAACGTCAAAATCATAAAAGCCATATAGTGCTTTTTTGATTAATCTTCATCCTACGATGAATAAAATGGAAAATCAATGTCCCATTTGTTCCTTCTTTTCTATTCATATGGAGATTTTGTGCTTGCTGCTTGGCTTCTCGTTATCCTTTGATAACACATGCTTGTCTTGTTTGGTAAATCATACAAAAATAGATCAAGAATTAGACTACCTTGTTTGAGCCCTTAAGTGTGCATGGGCCCTTTCCTCCTCTTCTGACGAAAGAAAAATTTCCAATGGGTAGAAGAAAAGATGGAATATTATTAACTAGCAAAACTGGGGATTGTGGGAATATAGAAGGGTAATCAATTGATTTAGGTGGGGATATGAAAGCCCATTCAATGGAAATGCCGATATTAGTGAAACTTAACAAATCAAAAGGCGCATCCCTATATTAGAGGTAGTTTGAATGTTTTTAGGCAGTAGTGCTGATATAGCTTGTAGCAGATAGCATGTGTATAGGTCCGATATATCGGCGATATTGCACCAAACCGCAACAACAACCGACATATAGCGCTTGGGGTACCTTGACCGCTATAGCATAATATTGAAAACAATGTTAACTGCAAAGTAGCCTTTAGACAGATGCTTTTCTATTTCGTCAGACACCATGTCTATTTGAAACTATCACATGTGAAGCGAAGCTTAACAAGCAAATGACTTTTGCAGGTCTAAATTTAGAATTATAATATTGGCAATGAGTTATCCTATTGATGTTTGCTAATTATTCGTATACTTGTGCAGTTATTGGACTTACAAAAGAAAGTGCGGTCTGATATCAGTGCAGAATACTGGCTACACAAGAAACGTGCATATCCTGAGAGGCAATTGTTTGATTGGGGGATGATGCGGATACGATATCCTTTTACCATGTATGGGATTGGAGATAGTTTTTCAATGGACGCTGACGATATCCACCGCAAAAAGAGATTAACAGAGGTTTTGTATCGTATATCTTTTGATAATCAATTTTGATAATTTATATGCAGTAGAAATCACGATTTTTTTGGTATTTGTGAACTTCAGAGGATCTCAAGACTTGAAGAGGAGGAAAAGAACCAGCAGGGGCGAATCTAGGATAAATTGTCGTTGGGGTCGGCCTAGACTTAGAACCGTAACTATAGTGGATAATATTCTAACACTATGCATAAAAATAAAAATATATTGCAAACAATAAGCATTCATATAGAGATAAATGTATCGATAACATAATGCGACAAAAGAAACTGATTACAATAGTGCTTACCTCCTATAATTTCACCCTGCGGGTACAGTCATTCATATTCTGAAAACGAACTATGATATCATCATTTGGAATTGCATCAAGAAATTCTTGTTCCACGAAGCAAATGACACAATCATTCATAAATCCATCGTCGATGCGGTTTCGTAGATCTGTCTTCACAATTTTCACTACTGAAAAACACCTTTCCACTGATGCTGTCGCAATAGGAAGAACTAGCACAAGTTTGAGGAGCCGATATACCAAAGGAAAAGAAAGATTTTTATTTGTATCCACCATCAGTTTACCAAGCTCAAAAATAGTGGCCACTTGGGCAAATCTAGCATCAGCTCGCACATTGTCAATGTAAATATTGAGCTCAAGAATAAGATCTTTTAGGTCCCTTGCATCAAAATCATCAGGGTATGCCTTAGCCAATTCCATCAAACTTTCAATTTTGAATGCATCGAAAGAATTCTTTGGACTAAAAGCAGCAATGTTGGTACGCAATTCAGAATTTACCTCGTTGAAACGGTCATTAAATACAGGGTGCCGGGGTCAACATTATTTTTTAATGGGGTCAAGGCTGGTGAAAAAATACAGGTATAAGGTGCTCTTAGCAAGTCGTCGGGGTCAGCCGACCCCGACCCGTCCACGTACATTCGCCCCTGAGAACCAGGCAGAGATCAGGAAGAGGGAATTTTTTACAGAAATTCTTAACGCCGCTAGGGAGTGTCAGTTGCAATTAACAGCTACTTACAAACGAAGAAAGCAGCGGAATGATGGAGTTCAGGTATGGGTTGATATGTATTTTTATTTTGAAATTAGCAAACAAGATGCTCAAGGCACAACCTATTTTTGTTTTGTGTTCTGTGGGAACATTAGCTCACCACATATTGGATCAATTATTCATTGGTTTTGAAAAGGTTGCACTGATAATTCTCTTGTATCTTGTGATGTTGTCGAAACATGTGTTCTTTGTTAATAGTGATAGGTCCTGTTCTTTTTAGTTTTTAAAAGTTGTTTTTTGGTTTTTCTACAACAACTAGTTTTTAAACGGAGTATTTTTTCAAGATATGGTCTACTAGTTAACTGTAGTATACACTTTACTGACTTCATTTATATCTACAAAAATCGCATGTGAGTTTTTGTTACTCTGTAATCTCTCGTACAAACACCCCAAAATCCACAAAACCACAACCAAAAGCTACAAGTCACAGTAAAAAAGAACAGGACTATAGTCTGATATGGTCTGCTTCTGGTAGGTGCAAGCGAAGCATCAATGGATTCCAAAATTAAAAAAAAAAAAACTTTCCTGGTTTTCTCCAATGCTCACACTCTATTGATACGTGTATTGTACTGTCTGATGATCCTCACATATAGCCAAATGCTTCTTTAGTGTAGCTCTAAAATTTATTTATTCTGTATCCATTGGTCTATCTGAAATAGTCCTGCCTCAATAAACTAATGACGCCATATCTCTGAATAACATTTCCGGTACTGCTGGTGATTATTAAAGGTGAAGATTTCAATAGCATGTATGAAATCACGAGAACAGAATGAAATGTTTTATATGGATGATGAAATGTATTGTGCGTGCTGTAATGCTGAATAGAAGATGTATTTTTGTGTGGACGGTATGGTCAAGCCTCAAGAGAGGATGTTTACGAATTTTTTGTACGGATAATCCGTTTTTTATTCGAAAATACATAAATATACCCGCGACAAAATTTTTTACAAAAATAATCTCCAGTCGCCACCCCATTGGGCGACTGCTACCTTTCGCCCAACCGGGAGGCGACATTTAGGAATCGTGTACCGTTGGGCGACTCATCGCAATCATTTGACGGTTGAGCGACTTCGATTGAAGTCGCCCAACCGTTGAGCGATCGCAATTGCGATCGCGCCAACCGTAGGGCGATCGCAATTATGCCGCCCACTAACCCGAGCACATTCCTCGTTACGCCATTCTACTCATTCATTACGCGAGAGAGAGAGGAGGAAGAGGAAGAAAAGAAGAGGAGAAGAGAGAGGAGGAGGGGAAGAAAAGGAGGTGAGGAGAGAAGAGAAGTGAAGCTATTCAATCGATTTGGATCCGGTATTTTTTTAATTATGTTGTATTTGATCTTCAACTCCCATGTTATTTGACATGTCGTAAATTTCAATCATACATGTAGGCATACATCATTAATGGCGATACTACATTGAGAGTGTATTATGGTGTTGGAATCATTCGTGATGGTCCGATCGGTGTGGATTTGAGCGATTTTCCGCAAGTCACTCGTACTTCGGATGACGAGAATGCTCAAATGACGGATGTGCGGCATTGGTGACCGAGTTTTCATTGGACCCCGAGGTGTGCGTCGTTGTGCAAGGGCTTTGGAGCCGGTCTTCCACCGACATCGGATGGGAGTTGAAGACATTGGTGCGCTCGGTTCGTGGAAGGGCTTTGTGCAAGGGTGCGCGCCGTGGATACGAGTGTGTCTCGCTTGTGCAACCGTGCTCACTACAAGCGGTGCGCAAGCTCGTGCGTCCGCCTATGCCGGGGTGCTAGCACCTCGGGCGGGCCGCGCGTCGGTGGAGCTGATGAAGTTGCTCGTGATGAAGGCGATGCGTACACGGAGGAGAGTTAAGGCCGTCAAGCTATCTGAGAGGAATCGGGCAAGCCGATGCGGTACATGGAGGAGAGTTGTCAAGCTATAGAGAGGAAGCGGGCAAGGCGATGAAGGAGAGCATAATGAGTATATCGTGCATCGGATGGAATCGATGACCGAGGGCATGGGATGAAGAGCAAGTCTGTAGAGGGCGACGAGGAGGGCAGATTAGATGATGAATAAGTTCCTATCCCGAAGAATGGAACAGTATAATGCGGAGGGTGTTTCCGCACATGATGAGCATGAATCGCCATGGGAGTATCATCAAACAGAGGTTCGGGTGTATGCTATGTTTGCTGACAAGGAAGCGCTGCAGGATGCCATCAAACTTTGGGCCCTTTCAATGCAACGGACATTTCGCGTCGTCAAATCAAGCCAGGAGCGACATCGTGAAGTGCGAGCGGTGGTTGTCCTTTTAGGTGCACGACGAGACCCAAGTATGAGACTCATTGGATTGTGTCCAAGGTGGAGCCGCACTCTGCATTGTAAACACGGTCTTGGCGAGGCATCGTAACCGACGTCCGGATTTATCGCCAATTTGATGTATGGGAGATAGTGGAGAAGAAAGATGTTGCGGCCACACATATTATGCTAGCTATTGAGAATAAATTCAAGTATAAGATTAGCTACGCGGCGTGGCGTGCGAAGCAAAAGGCGTTGGAAAAACGTTTTGGCACTTTCGAGCGGCGTCGACAACCTTCCTCGTATGCTTAAGGTGTTGCGCAAAGGAACCCCAAGACGTACATCGCGGTGCACGACAAGCCGTCCATAAGTCCACCGGATTTGCGGTGTTGCGAGAGCATTCTTTGCATTTGGTGCTAGCATTGAAGCATTCGGACACATCTCGCCGATTATCTCAATAGATGAGACCTTCTTGTGAGCAAATACAAAGGGCGCTCGACGGCCATAGGCGTTGGCGGTAACAATCAAATATTGCCGCTGTCCATTGCATTTGTGGAGAGTGAGAATTATGAGAGTGGTGTGGTTTCGAGACATGTGAGGGGTGGAGTTGTAGGCACCCACGGTGTGTGCATAATCCATGATCGCCACGCCGGTATTATAAAGCGTCTGAAAACTTCAGAAGACCACGAGGAGACCTCTTTTGGCGGACATGAGAAACCGGTGGTGCGATGCGTCACTTAGGGGCAAACTTTTTCAAGCAATTCGAAACAATCTTTGATGAAGCTATTCAAGAGGTGGCTAGGCGAGAACCAGCAGAGAAAATTTGATGCTTTATGGGGTTGTTGGATGAGCACACCAGAAGAACGTCGACGAGGAGCAAGGGGCGGTCACTCTGGGAGGCACAACCGCAATGCTTGCCAAAGAATCGATGAGTCTAACCCAAGTGGTTCAAGAAGGAGGAGCGCGAAACATCAAGTGCTTCTCGCAGTGGATCGAGGAACAATTGGAGAAGTGGTCATTGTTGCACGACACGGATGGCGCAAGGTGCGGAATAATGACAACTAACCTTGCCGAGGTGTACAATTGGGTTCTCGGGGTCTCCGTTCTCACCCCTTGTCGCCATCGTGGAAGGTGTTCTTCACGGCACAATCCGCTACTTCGAGGGAGAGGCACGCGAGTGCCGCGCTTCATGCGCCAATCCCGAGCCCGTGATTCGTCAAAAATTACTGCGTACATGGAGGCGAAGGCACGAAGGGTCAATTGCACACAGTGCATGTCATGGGCAACAGGAGCATCGTTTCGAGGTGGTACTCGTGATAGAGCGGATTTGGGACATCTCGTTCACTTGTTACTCACGATGTATGCCTTGGAGATCATGCAAACGAACCTAGCCGCACATGCAACAAGCTTAAGTTGTTACACGTGCCATGCTCTCATGTCCTCGCCGCATGCGGGACCGTGCGCATGGATCCTTCTAACTTCATGTCCGAGTACTTTTTCAAGGAGAGAATATCGTAAGCTTGGTGTGGGAGCTCCGGGGTTCGAGGATGGGAAACTTCGCCACTTTGGACATTTCAGCGAGGACACGGGTTCGGATATTAACATCTTGAAGGGTGGGAAGGGTCGCGACAGAGCCGACGTATTAGAAATGACATGGACGTATCACAAGCTGGAACATCCGTGCACGTTGTGGCGATGCGGTCGGGAGGGCACACGACTAGACGATGCAATGCATTTCCGGATCGATAGTTGGTGTTGTAATCATGCTAAAATTCATGTACCGATTGTAAACCTTGTATGTTACATCCCTTTTCGTAATGCACTTATTTCGTTGAACGTAATGTTTCCCTTTTAAGTATTGCAATTTATTGGTGGCTACGAATCCACTTTTATTACGAAACTACTGTGCTCTAAAGTGCCTACATAGAGTAATTTATTGCGAGATGACAAAAGATGCCGCTTTGCCCACCACGCACTTACAACACGAAACAACACATACATTGCACTTGCAGGATCTATGGAAAGTACTACACCCAACAATTTTACTAAACACAATGATCCTACCGCCACAAAGATCAACACATCAACAACTACATGAAATAAAATACGACACAACCATAACCTCGTTACCTACACGCCAAACGAGCCTCGTGGCACCCACATGGAGAATTGCTGAGGGCGCCTCGGACGTGGTGGCCGTCGTGGGAGTGGTATGCACATATGCGGCTCGGGTTCGCGCGACAACATGTGGGATCGTAAGAGCTTCCTATATTCACGACCTCCTCGTTGCCTCTCGCGTTGCATCTGTTCGCGGAGGTCGTTGTTCTCCTCGATCGGACTCTCCATTCGGTTCTCCAAGTCCCATATTCGATCCCATAATGTACCCACATAACGATCAACATACCGTTCATGAGGAGGGTCGATCCAATGGAGAAGTCGCATTTGCAATCTGCAAAAAAAGGACGGTAAACTTGGCGGGTCCATAAGCAATATAAGAATGTAATATTACTATTTTGTACCCGTAGCGTGAGCATCGAAGAAACGTCGCCGCCATCGTTCGGGAATCTAAGATCCGACGACCGCGTACTCATTGTGTTCGCATTTCGCCACGCTGGTTGAGCACGCCGACTTGATATCAATCGATGCGTGGACCGAACATATCCCTCCTTTCTAAGGGAATGTCGCCCTTGGTGACCAAAATCCCACCGCCCTCGGCTTCCGACATGGTATGTTTCACCACGAAAGAGATGGTTCTTCTTTGTTCGATTTACAATGTCATGAGACCCCAACCGTGCTACTTATAGCAACACGGAGGGACATTTAATGCTACACTGGCCTCTGAAAAGCCTACATAGAGACATTTATTGCTACATGGCCTCTGAAAAGGCTACATAGGATCGCCTCTCAAAAGCCTACATAGGCGGCCTCAAAAGCCTACATACACCGGGCTCAAAAGCCTACATAGATCGGCCTCTAAAAGCCTACATAGGCGGCCTCTAAAAGCCTACATAGATCGCCTCTCAAAAGCCTACATACACTGGGCTCAAAAGCCTACATAGATCGGCCTCTGAAAAGGCTACATAGGCGGCCTCTGAAAAGCCTACATAGGCGGCCTCAAAAGCCTACATACACTGGCCTCTGAAAAGCCTACATACACTGGCCTCTGAAAAGCCTACGGAGGGACATTTATTGCTACACTGGCCTCTGAAAAGCCTGAAAAAGCAAAAAGATTCATATGTACTCTCCATGGACTATGCCCACTCACCAGTTCACCTGCCTACATAAAGGCATCCCATGTATTACATACCACATCACTTATCACTTTATGTATCGACCGTTCTTCGGTCAATCCTGCCTAAAAAAAATTTACCAAATTTTTTTTGCATCTACAACTTACATTGAACATAAACTTCTATTACAACTTTATCTGATTTTTACGCAGTTTATAACTAAAAAATTGACAAAACATACAAAAATCACGCGGATTGCAAACCCTTAAAACATACCAATGTATATATCAAACGTTCTACGATCAATTGTACTTACAAAAATTTCTCAAAATTTTAAACGCACCTACAACATACAATAAACATAAACTTTTATTACAACTATACCATATTTTTTCCGATTTAAAACTACAAAATTGATAAAACTCTACAAATTCACGGATCGAGTAAAGTCGCCCATCCATCTGGCGATTGCAATTGAAGTCGCCTAACGGTTGGGCGATCGCAATCAAAGTCGCTCAACCGCATCTGCGATTGCGATAGTTGCCCAACGGTACACGATTCCCTAAATGTCGCCTCCGGTTGGCGAAAAATAGCGATCGCTCAATGGGGTGGCGACTGGAGATTATTTTTGTAAAAAATTTTGTCGCGGGTATATTTATGTATTTCCGAATAAAAAACGGATTATCCGTACAAAAAATTCGGATGTTTACCATCTTGTTTTGCTACTTTCTTAATACACCATTGCATTTTTCTGCAGTATATTACATTTCCTAGATTAGAATATGCATTAATTCTTATCTATATTCCCCATTCCCCCTAAGGCCCCGCTCAATTGGGCTAAAAAGCTGTGGTTTATAGCTGAAATTGCACTGTAGCGACTGAAATTTCACTGTAGCTGAAGGTGGTTTATTTGGCGTAATTAAATTTTAAAAATTTAAAAATAGAAAAATACACGGACAATACAAACGAATATGGAAAAAGAACCGGTAAAAAAGTTAAAAAAATCAAAGTTCAGAAAAAAAAATAAACTTTATAAATAGCGAAAAATAACCCAGAAGCCATAAGCTTCAACGAGCGGGGGCCACAAACCTGAAGGCCCCACCTGCCAGTGCCCCAGTGGGGACCTAAAGCACAGAAACCCTAACTCCCCCCTTCCTCCCAAAACCCGCCTCCTTCCCCTTTCGCTTCCTCCCACCCACCGCGAGCGCGAGGCGGCGGCGCGAGCGAGCAACCGGCAGCCATGGGGAAGGCGGCGAGGGGCTCGCGGAAGGGGAAGAAGGCGTGGCGCGCCAACATCCGCACCGACGACATCGACGACTTCTTCGAGAAGCAGACGCGCGACGCCCACGCCGGCGCCGCCGCCATCCCCTCCCTCCCCTCCGACTCCCTCTTCTACCTCGACAAGCCCACCTCCGCATCCACTTCCTCTGCCGCCGACGCCTCCGACCCTATCCCCAAAGGTCTGCAACCCCTCTTATCTTTTGCTACTCCGGTTGTTAGATTTCAGAGCGAAGCTGTTGGTGTTCTAGACTCAAAATCCTAGAGGTTTGGTGATCTACTTTGGCGCTGGAACTGTGGTACTCGTTCCGAAACGAGGCCAAAGTTTGTGTTTGTGGGATGCAGTGACGTAAAAATTGCTTATCATATGGTTACGTATTATATGGTTTTGATATTCTGATTATGTGTTAACCGTCAGATTTGAGACCAGAGCACGTAATGTTTTAGCTACTCCTTTGGATATTTAAGGGACTAGGTGCTTCATATCAGTAATGGAATTGTTACACTAGTTCAGAATTGAGGCTTAAAGTCTGTATATAATTCAGGTGTACTGAATTATAAAAGTTACTACGTCTACATGCAGCAGAAGTTCGTTTGGATTGCTTTGTCTGTTGCTTCATTTGTCTGTTGCGGTTGTTCTCCCACTAATGCATCTCCTGGTGTAGCTCAACTATTGTTTACTGCTTACAGATATTCCCGTCAAAAGGAAGATTGAGAAGAAGAGAGATAAGGTTCTTTATCACGAGAGTGTGTTGAAGCGGAACCCATATGTACAGCCAGTACCATCTTCTTTGGTGACAAAGAAGGATAAGAAGAAAGCAAAGAAGAAGAAATTGCAGGAGGCACAGGATGAGAAAAGTGTTCCCATTGTATGAACTGTTTCAGAGAAATTTAATTTTCTTTCTGTTTGAGGCCCAGCTTGCTAACTGGTTGATTTGTATGTTTTACAGGAAGATGATTCGGCTGAAAAGAACCTTGACATCTGGGGTGGAGATGCTAAAGGAGATGCCAAGGCTAAAAAGGTGATGCGAGGCTCCACAAACTGTCCTATTGTTTGTCATTAAAGAAAATGTAAATTTGTATTTGCGAAGTATGCAGTTATATCTATGCAAATATACAAATCTCTGTTCTTGTGAAAGGCTGAATTTGTTGGCTTTTGCATTTCTTCTTCAGTCTTAATTAAGTTTGTTAGTATTTTGCATTACTGATTGCAGAGATCTACTACATCTGTGATTCCTGCCGTTGAAGTTGAGCCCCCAGGATGTTCATTTAATCCTCCATTTGAAGCCCATCAAGTATGTGTTTGAATTTATGTTCTAAAGCTCCAGATATTGGCAGTGTTACCCGCTTCTTTGTAATTGCTAATCCTTAGGCTAGCCGATATGGCACTTTTACTATTTTTTTTTACTCATGTAGTTTATGTTGCTGTTTGTAGGATTCTCTTGCTCTAGCCGTTGCTAATGAGATGCGTAAAATCTACACGAAAGAGTTGGGGCCCAAACCTGTGCCACTTACAGTTCCTGGTGAAGCAATCACTGAAGAAGATGTAAGTTTTATGGTTGAGGATTATACATAGCTGATAGTTCCATCAACAGATTTTTGAAATTTCTACAATCACCTACCCTTCTATTAGAAGCCCTAACTGTTCTTATAAGTACTTCCTTCACAGTCAGTTTGTATTGAAATTTGTGAACTTGGATGTGCGCTATGAATTTAAATGTTTTAGAGAGTTAGGTTATTCCGGAAACTCTACCGTGCACCAAGTTATTAAAGTAAATTCGTTGTAGTGCGCTATTGATTTATTGAAAAAGGATGACCATCCAGACACATGATGTTTCAAACAGCAGAAGTAAAGCTGTGAACAATTGAGATTATTCATCTAGTCTCTCGAAGGTGCTATGTTAGTGTTTATAGTTCATTCTTGAGATTTTGTCTTTCTAGTCTCTTAAAAGCTCTATAGACTATAAGTATCATGAAAGCACAAAATTCTTTGATCTGCCAATATGGAAGAGTAGTGCATGCCTGGTTCTTGCCATCTAAATTGTAATGTTATTACACAATGCAATTTTAGTTCATGTGTATCAGAGTTGGATTGGTTGAATCCTTGAACTAGAAATGCAGAAATCCAGATTTATAAGAATATTTAAAATGAGCCATCAATGGTAAATAAGTACATTCATTAAAACATCTTTTGCAAGCTACGTTCTGTAAACCGTATGACCTGTAAATACGTTAGTTTTTTACCTTTATTTTATCCGTATACCATTTCAGAGTATTCCTCCGCTGTTGACTTTTGAAATAAAATAGTATGGTTCTGCACCTTACTAGTGGATTGTGTGCTTGTGATGGTACATACGAGTCTTCATAACAATTGATTACTACCTTTTTTTTCACCTGGCCTGCAGAAATTTTTCCTTGATGCTGATGATGGAGATGAAGATACTGCAGAAGGCAATGGAGACCAGCATGCTGATCCCTTGGCTGGACAGAGGTTAAACTCAACTATATTATTGAATGTCTATAGTACAATTTTGAACTTTAATACATGATACTTTTATTTTCAAAGCTTTCATGGTCACTACATGTTAATGATGGTCGTAAAAGCTTGGTGTCATGATTTCCTCCTTTTCTTTCTCTCTGCCGGCCTCATCCTTTCCCCACTCCCCACTACCTCCTCTCTCTCTCTTTCTTTATTTCGGTTCGGCCAAATGGCCTTGTCTCCCATCCCCCCTCACTCCACTTACTCTCTCGCCCCCAATTGTATCCGGGTGTGGCCACCTCCAGTGCCGCTGCGGACCTCGTGACTTCCCCGCGGCCGCCTACTACCTTGCGGCGGCTCAGCCACCATAGTTGGTCGCTTGCCAGCCAGCTCCAGCCCTCCAGTGCGGCCAGAGCCGAGGAGGGAGTGCAGGTCAGAGAGGAGAGGGTGTACCTGGCGGCTGGGAGCTAGCGCGGTGTGGCAGAGGGGCGGCGACTTCTAGCCAGCAGCTAGGGTTCGGGGCGTTTGGCAGTTGGCTCTGCCTTTCCCTTGTGAGCGAGTAGTGAGCGACCCGGCCACCCAGATGATCGCCTTCAAGTCTTATCCTCTTCGCCTCTTCGGACTCGACAAGGCGCCCGCCCAGACCTTCGCCGTGGACGCCTCAGCGATCTGGGCGCCCGCCTAGCTGGCCAAGGCGAGGCGCTCCTTCCCAGCGTCTCCTCCGTGGCGTCAGGACGCCAAGGCGTCGCCGTGACAACAACGGTGTCATCCTGTTTTTTGCTTCAATGTTCATATATTCTGCAAGGGAGTTATTATTTTAGAAATTTTGGTGATGTTATGTGTTACATATGTTCTGTTGTTCTTCCATTGCTACCGTTAGAAGCTAAATGAGCAAGGCATGGGGTATTCATTTAGGGCACCTACTCAGTAATTATAGAAAAAAAACAAGTTTGCAGTATTTTTCGAAAATGACAATGAAAACAACAGCTTGCATTTTAGAATCTGATATGAACATTTTGGAGGGATGCATTGCTTTTTAAAGAAAAGTCTCTGTTTTAACCTTTTGACTTTGAAGTGTGTATTTGCAAACATTACTGGAGTGTATGATGTTCACTGTTGTGGCCAATTTATATTTGCATTGTATTTGTGTTTTAATTGTATGATTTGTTCTTTTTCAGGAAGGCCCAAACAAAAAGGGTTACAAGAGTAGAACTGAACAGAAGAGCTCGTCGTAAGGAGAGATTAAGAGCAGAGGTGGAAGCAAAGAAAATAGAAAATCTTTCAAAGGAAATAGACAGGTCGGTTTTCGGTTTTATACTAGTATCACCAAGCTCCCAAGAATAGCCTTTTTCTTAAGTCAAAGTTTGCTTACATTATTTTGCTATTTTTTGCAGCTTGCCAAATATAATAGACGAGATAGCTAAAGAGGATGAGGAAAAGGAGAAAAGGCGCATTAGGCGAACTGTGGCTAAACAGGAAAGGCTCAAGTCAGCCCCACCTCGTCTGGGCAGACACAAGTACATTTCTAACACTACCAAAATTTCATGGCCCATATTTGTCAACCAGTATTGTATTTTGAATATACTTTGGTAGAAATGGCTATATGTTTCAAGTTTGGGCAGATATTTCCAGAAGACTACAGTAGAAACAATTACTGTAGTATACTCGTATGTAGTAGTTCATATTGAATTTTTTGAAGATGATACAATTGACACAACTAGAGTTGCTATGATCTGTCATTCCAGACAGTTCTCTTTTCTTATCAAAAAAAAAAGACAGTTCTCTTTTGATAACTAGTATGTTATTCTGCATCCAATGTTGCTTGCTTTGCATCTTATGTTGCAAAATAGTTTAGCAAAGCATTTATCAATTTATCATAGCAAATCGATGCTGCATATCTCAGCCTGCTATTTTCATGAAACTTATCATTTACAAGGTATTCTGTATCTTAATGTGATAAAAGTTCAAATACAAATTTCCTCTGTTCATCTTTTTATAATTATTTTTTGACCTAATACTTCCCCATTTTATGCTGTACAAAATAGGATTGACAGTGTTACTACTTGTTTTTGTGGTATATTTTGATATAGAAGGATTTGTTTGTACATGTTAAGCTATTTTCCTTAATATCTGGTGATGAATTTATGGTTTTCTAATTAATAATTACAAATTCCGAATCTAACAGATTTGAACCAGCTCCCGTTCAAGTTCTATTGACAGAAGAGATTAGTGGCTCTCTTAGAAAACTGAAGGTAACACCTTTTGTTTTGTTGCTGTCTATAATTCTACCGGAGCTAACTGCTATACGTATGTGTCGTGCAGGGTTGTAGTAATCTAGCGAGGGATCGCTATAAGAGCATTGAGAAACGTGGGTTACTTGCACCAAGCAAGAGAATAAGGTTTGTCTTTCTTTTTCCTCCTAAAGAGAGGTTAATCAAAGTTGCAAGGTATTTTGAATCAACGCATACAATCTGTGGCCAAGATCCGAGAGCTTTGCTGATTATAAAGCTTTAGCGGCCTTCACTGTATCTATTTTGATTGCCTCAAAAGGCGAAAAGCATTTACTTTTTATTTGAATGCTGATTTTTGAGGTTTGCTTGGATGACTTGATGTTCTCCTTCTGGAGAAGAATAAATGCTTTAAGCTACAATAAGTTATTTAATTTATGAAAGATTTTCCAGTCTTAATGCATCTATGCATGAGCAGGAAGCGTCGGTAGAAGTACCATTTTTGCAAGTTCCAACAAGATGGGGAACATGGCGATCTTGACTGTGGGAGACTTGAACAAAATTGAGGAAGAAGCGTTGTTGAAGCATTGAAGAAATAGTGCCGATGAGCCTACAAAAAATCACTCTTCAAACAGAGCTGACGAGCCTACAAAAATTGCGTTCTATGTTTAGAGGGAGAGTTTAGTCTCATCGTATTAGACTTTTTTTTGTTTGTTACGTCATCTATAGTGTCAGGGCTATGGCCTTGTTCGTGTAATCAATTCTAATATTCATCAGACCTGAATAACAATTCTAATATTTATACAAAATCAAATTGCAAAACAAAATTGAAATCTCTATGCTATCTGGGTGAGGAGGCAGCGGCGGAGTCAGGGAGGAAGGGGCGGAGTCTGGGGAGGAGGCGACGCAGGCGTCGAGGAAGGAGGTGATGCCATTTGGGGGAAGGAGGCGGTGCCGTCTGGGGGAGAAGGCGACACCATTTGGGGGGAGGAGGTAGCACCGGAGTTGGGGATGAAGGGGCAGAGTCTGAGGAGGAGACAGTGCCGATGTTGAGGAAGGAGGCGGCACCATCTGGGGGAGGAGGCGATGCCATTTGGCCATTTGGGTGCCATCTGGGGGAGGAGGCAATGTCGGAGTTAGGGAGGAAGGGGCAGAGTCTGGGGACAAGGTGGCGCCGGTGTCGAGGAAGGAGCCGATGCCATCAAGGGGAAGGAGGCGACGCCATGTGGGGGAGGTGGGGGTGCTGTCTGGGAGAAGGAGCCATTGCCAGAGTTGGGAGGAAGGGGTGGAGTCTAGGGAGGAAGCGGCGCCGACCTCGAGGGAGGAGGTGACGCCATCTGGGGGGAGGACGATGGCGGCGGGTGCGGAGACGAGGGATGCTCGTGGTGAAGGGCGCGGGGAAGAGGGATGTCGGCGGCGTCAGGCATGGGCTTAAGAGAGGCTTGCTGTGTCCGAAGCGGGGAAGATGGAGGTCGGCGGAATTGGGGCATGGGGACGGCGCCGGCGGGAGCGGGACGGTGGTGTGAGCGTCATGGGGGAGAACGGCGGCATCGGGCAAGTTGTTCGGGAGAGGGAGATGGTAAGGGAGCCGAAGGGAAAAGAAAACAGAGTGAAAAGCGGAAGAGAAAAAATGAAAGGATTTGGAGTTATATATGAATGGTATTTGGTGGGTAATTTTTGTGAACTTGAGTGGTAAAGGATATTCCATTCTGCAAAAGCAAAAAAGTACTTCTCTTATGGCTTTTAACTTTTAGGCTTAAAATGGTTTGAGCTTTTCATAAACTGGATAAAAAAAACACCTTGTTATTTAGGCTTTGTTTTTTTTTTTTTTTGCTTATAAGACAGATAAAAAACATAAATAAATAGGGCCTATGTTAAGTCCTTAGAAATGTCTTCTGAAATGCCTGAGGCAAGTTTAGAAATAGCAGAACCACGTATCTCTGTCCGTTGTAATAGAGCCAACGTGTCTGGTAATTTTACCATCTCTGGCCAACCTGTCTGGTAATTTTACCATCTGTGGCCTAAGTTGTAACTAATTTTGATCGGGTGGTAATGAAGCGAAGAGTAATATCACGTTGTTTGGAGAGGAAGTACAACATCATCTCCCTTTGCATGAGTCATACACATACAGCCCTAAGCAGCCCAGGCTGGGCTTTCAGAAAAGCTGGTTGCTCGCCCAATATACGAAGACTTGTGCTGGCCTGCACTGTAAAACTCAACTGGGCTGGAGTAGGTTGGTCCAGTCCCAACTGGGAGCCCCCGCGCAAACAATAGGCTTAGGCTGGGCCGCCTGCTATGTACTACGTACACACACCAGCAACCAAGGTTGTCAGGAAACTGGCAATGACTGGATTAAATACATTACACTTTTCAAATTGGTGTTCCACATGATTAATCTAACATTTAATTCAGGATGCTCTAAGGTCTCGCTCGTTTGGGCTTGGTTTTCTGGCTTCTAGGTTATTTTTACTATTCCTAAATTTCGTCTTTTTCTGTTTTTTTGGATTTTTTTGAGCTTTTTGTCGGTTCTTTTTTCCCGTATTCGTTTGCATTATACATACTGGGTTAACCATTTTTTCTATTTTAAAATTTTTAAATTTTAATTATGTTAAATAAGTCACCATTAGTTACAGTGTAATTTTAGCCAGGTATAGTGAACATTCAGCTATAAACCATAAAAATTTAGTCTAACCGAGCACAACCTAACTATAGCAAACCCAAACAGTTCATCCTTGCAAACACAAACAATTAAAAACTATCTTGACTAGGAGACCTTGTCATCAGCCCATGCCCATCGTGCCCAACTTCTTGATGTCCTATATCCCTTGTTGCAACTTGCAAGTTACTACTTGCAATATGCTGAAGGAAGTCCTTACAGCCAACATGCCATGTTGGCCTTATGCCACCAGTAATAGCTGGAGTGCAATGCAATACCAGACTAAGTGGAGCAACCAACAATAGCAGAAGACATTCTAGTGTTTCTTTAACCATTTATGTGATGGGATGGGAAGAGTGAAACAAACCCAACATTCGAAATTCAAGCTTATCATGGATTTTTTTTGTTTTGCATGCAGTCACACAGGACCACAATGATGGCCACGTGGCAAAACTGTTAGATGGAGAGGAGGAAGAGGCAAATATATAGTGAATACAATGGACATAATCGTAAACTCTAGAACAATAGAAAATACTACTAATACCATTAAAATCCCACAAATATAAGGTGCATGTAATAGCATTACATTTAAAAAGATTGACACTAAAATAGCAAAAATCCAAAATCCGAGTCTTGAAAATGTCGTCATAGCGTGTAACTCTTAGAAAATTGTATTGGGTACCAAAGGATCTCCTCCCATCTAGAATCGTGCAGCAGCATATAAAGCACAAAGTGCAGGGGCTGGGAAATCAGATGTAAGCAGGGGCAAAGTCGACCACGGCAACATGATGAAGAGGATATGAGAGATGACACAAATAGAGAGAGCTGTCAAATCAAACCAAAATGAGAGAGATAGAAGCATAGCGGCGCATATCGTAGCCCGAGATGGCAGTGGTGCAGAAGAGAAGCGCGACTGCCTTAGAAAGCTGGGGTGGCGGCTCAAAGAGAAGAGCAACGATATCATAACGACTTATATAATCGGTAGCAGCTTAAAGAGAAGAGTGGCGACTGTGGCCATACGAAAAGGAAGGAAAAAGACCACACTCAATGCAAGAGGATAGAACATGGCTAGCAAAGCAATTGGCTGATAGACAAGGATTTTATGGACTTGCGCAGTTTTGACGAATTGAAAAATATATGTTACGGACTTAGATGGACGCAACGAAAGACTCAAAAGAAAAGAATTTAAAGACAACGAATTCTAGGAGCAATATTTTTCATGACGGCACGACGAGGTCGGCGACGAGTGGCCGGCGGACGGGCAATCTATGGCATATGTTTGCAGAGTAGACATGTTTGTTGGTTCAGCTACTCACGCCGGGATAGACGGTCAGCTATCTAAATTCTGTTTTGTATCACTAGCTAGGCAAAGATTTTGTATTTTAAGGTATCCAAGTCTTCTAGGGCTATGCCTCTGTCGTGCCGGACGCAGGGGTAGGTCTGTCAGTGCCTGGTGTTAGGGTAGGTGCCTAGGAGGGGGTTAAATTTATGGGAGTGTCTATTTGTCATTCGACTGTTTTTCCTTGTAAATTAGTCAGATTTTGAACCATGTGACAAAACAACTAGGAAATTTAATCAAACAAAATTTGACTGTGCTTCTGAGCATACAAAACAAGTAGTGATACTTGACCTAACAAATTAGTTAAGCCTATTAAGAAAAAGATTCAGAAAAGCAAACAAAACATCTTGGGAAATTTAATTTAAAAACCCAACTATCCTTCTAAATGAACAAAACCATTATGAATACTTAACGTAATAAATTAGGTAAGCCTATTAAGAAAATATTTAGAGAATGTAACAAAATAACTAAGAAATTTAATCAAACAAAACTTGACTATGCTTTTGAGCATACAAAACCAGTAGTGATACTTGACCTAACAAATTAGTTAAGCCTATTAAGAAAAAGATTTAGAAAAGCAATGTATGCTGCCTCTTTAATTAACAAATAAACATTGGTCTGTGATAGTACTCTGTATTAAGATATGATTCTAAGAAAAAGTTTAGAAAACCAAACAAAACATCTTGGGAAAATTAACAAACATAGCATTCAAACATAGCCCGACTACTATCATGCAGCCAGAATAACACAATCACACTCCAACCTCTTAGAATTCCAAAAAAAAAGATCAGTCGTCATCACCCGGACTGCCGCAGTAAAATGCAGAACCATTTTTGAATTCAAACTAGCACGCACCAATCCCCCCAGTTTAGTTGCACTTCTAAAAAAAATTGGTTATCATGTAAGTAAATAAATGAAATTAAAAATTTGATGTTTAAAAATTGTATATATACATACACATCAAAATGGGCGCCTAACCAACAACAAAAAAAATTGTATATATACATACATATCCTGGAAGTCTCTATCAGATTGGACTGCACTAAACGGGTTCGGGCGCCTAACCAACAACAAAATTGCGGACCCGATCAGAACACGAATCCTAAAACAAAATGGGCGGTCTAAAATCTAACTGATTTCAATTTAAAAAACACCCGACTGAGCTTTAGCACTTTCGCTACTCACGCCGGGATAGACGGTCGGCTATCTAAATTCTGTTTTGTATCACTAGCTAGGCAAAGATTTTGTATTTTTAAGGTATCCAAGTCTTCTAGAGCTATGCCTCTGTCGTGCCCGACGTAGGGGTAGGTTTGTCAGCGCTTGGTGTCAGGGTAGGTGCCTAGGAGGGGGTTAAATTTATAAATTATGAGAGAGAGTGCTAGTTCTGCAAATTCAGATTTTCAAGGGGCAGAAAAAAAATCTCAAAGGAAATTCATAATACAATTGCTGTGAAAAATCGCTAAAGCAGATCCCGCCCCGGGCCATTGTTTGTTTGTACGGAGAGGGGAAAGCGAAGCAAGGGAATACCTTCCACTGACTCGCCACCTCTAGTCCAAAGCTACCGTCCGCCTCCGAGTTGACCAACCGCCAATGGCGACCGCCGCCGACGATCTCGCTCTGCGGCGGCTGAACGACGCTACCCGCGACGCCCCGCGCCTGCAGCTCGAGACTCTCCGCGCCATCCTCGCCGAGAACGCCGGCGCCGCCTACCTCCGCCGCTACATCCCCGAAGGCGGCCACCTCCACTCCGCCGCCGACGCCGCCGCGGCAGCCGACGAATTCCGCCGGCTCGTCCCCGTCAGCACGTACGACGACTACGCCGACACCATACGCCGCGTCGCGGACGGCGACGCCGGCCCCGACGAGCTCTCCCCGCTCCCCCTCCTCTGCTTCTTTCTCAGGTACACCACCTCTCCTTTGCCCTTCAGCTTATTATTGATTCCTTCATGGTGCTCACTGCTCGGTTCGTGCAGCTCGGGGACGAGCTCCCTGCGTCCAAAGCTAATACCGTACCTCGATTCGCCGGGCGCGAAGGCCGCCTCCGCCGCCGTGATGCAGGCCAACTCCGCCCTTGTTAGAAGGTGTTCGACGTTGACCTGTTCCCATGCTTCACGGATCACGCCGTGTGCTAATTCTTCTCGCCGTCTTGATTCTTCCATCCAGGCTGTTCCCTCCACGGCCGACGGTGAGCAAGGTCTTGTGGTTCCTGTACGCCGGCGAGGTCACCGAGACGAAGGGCGGGTACGAGGCCATGGCCGCGACGGCGTGGGGCATCCGGAACAGCGGCGCCTTGCGGGTGCTGTCATCCTGCGTCAGCCCGGCCGCGGTCATCTTCGGCGCCGACCATCGGCAGCAGCTCTACTGCCATCTACTCTGCGGCCTGCGCTGGTGGGACGCCGTCGACTGCATCCGTGCTCCGTACGCCGCCGGGCTGGTGCGCGCCGTCCGCCTCCTCGAGTCTAAGTGGCAGCAGCTCTGCGACGACATTGAGTCCGGGACGGTCTGCGCCGGCGTCGTCACCGACGCGGTGATGAGGGGAGCCGTGCAGGACGTTCTCGCCGGACCGTACCCCGAGCTCGCCGACCGGGTCCGCGGCATCTGCCGGAGGGAGGAATGGCGCGGCCTGCTCCATGACCTGTGGCCGGAAATGCGGTACATCTCCTGCGTCTCGACGGGGACCATGGAGCAGTACTTCCCGGCGATCAAGTACTTCGCCGGCACAACCGTGCCGGTGCTTGGCACGGACTACCTCGCGTCCGAGTGCCCCATCGGCATCAGCATGGAGCGCGAATTGCCACCGGTGGAAACAACCTACGTGCTCCTCCCCACGGCGGCCTACTTCGAGTTCATCCCATTTTACATGGACGACGAAGGCCGCTCCGACGGGGCAGAGACGGTGGACATCACCGGCGTTGAGGTCGGCAAGACGTACGAGGTGGTGGCCACGACGTTCCGGGGACTGTACCGATACCGGCTCGGCGACGTCGTGAAGGTCGCCGGCTTCCACAACTCCTCCCCGAGGCTGCAGTTCGTGACCAGGGCGCCCAAAGAACATTCTTCAGAGATGTTCACCGAAAGGAACGTCATAATCGCCATGGAGAGCTTCCAGCTCATGCTGAAGGAGGAGGAGCAGAGATCCGGCGGTGAGTTCATTGAATTTGCGGCGTTTATCGTCAGCGACGACAACGGCACAGGCCGGCAGCGGCACGCGAAGATCGCCGTCGAGGTGAGCAAGGGTAGCAGACTACTTGACAAGGAGAGGTCGGAGGAGTCTGCTGCTTTCCTGAGGAGGTGTTGCACGTCGCTTGAGGGGTGCCTCGGCTGTGCCTACAGGCTGAGGAGGGCCCGCGGCGACGTCGGCGCGCTGGAGATCGCCGTGGTGAGCCCCCGCAGCTTCGACAAGCTCGCCGAGGCCGCGATGCGCAGCGGCGCTCCGGCGAACCAGTACAAGCCTCCCAAGATCGTCAGGCACCGGCACCTAGTTGATGTGCTGGAGTCGTCTGTTGTGTGTAGCAGCATGCAGCACTGAATAAGTGATTGCAAAGATTCAGACCATGGTATAGCACCATGAAAGAATCATTCAAGCGTCAGCTGCTTCTTTCTTTCTTCACTATCACAAATGAGCATCTCGGTTTTCATTAATCAAATTCCTTTTTTTTTTCTTTTGATTAAGTTTCTTACATTCATGTTGGAAGAGTGTTAATGCTAAATCACTTGGTCTTCTGTATCGAGTAAGTAATCTACAAGTCTCTCTTCGTGTTTCCTCCGACGACTGTAACTCTAGTCTCCTGCCATCATTATGGTTAATTCTTGATAATGCTCCACTAGTAATTAACCATTTGAGTTACTGGCTGTGTTGGTAAAGTCTGATCTGAAAGTGCAAGTGCCCTTCGAAATTCTACATTGATGAGACTCAAGCCTCTTGTGATCGAACCTCTATATATAGGCGTGCCGGTATGTTCATGAGATGCCACAGCAGCAGAGCACACCAGTGGCGGAGACAAGGGGGGCTGGAGGGGGGCCGGCACCCCCTAATCTTTTACTAATCCTTCATTATATAGTTAATTACATGTGTTTAATTAGTGGTTTGATCCCTCCCAATTTAGTCCAAATATAAAGTATGTTTAAAACTCAATCATATGCAGCCCAAATCCTCTTTGTTTTGTTTCTTGTTTTAGCTTTGTATCTACTGATCTTTGTAAATACGGGTTACAAAGTGGTGCGTACCGTGATCTGTAGGATATGCATGTTTGTGTTCTTAATCTTAGGATGATTAATGCATGCTGGTGAGTTGACTAGAAGCTGTTGTAGCTAGTTATAGGTGTGATTGAAGATTACTCAAGCACTACTAGCTGGTAGAGTACATAACGCTAGGAACCTTTAATTAAAAGCCAAGAAAATGTTTTGGCCTAATTTCTACGGCAATACAATGGACATGTTCTCGTGGATTTGTTTTTTGATTTCTTCAAAAATCAAAATAAATAGTGTTTTTAAAGCAGTTTTTTAAATGACTTCTCGAGTCTAAAAATATATGAGCCGTCCACGTCAATATCTTTACCGTTCACTGTGGTATCAAAAAATGTAAACAAAAACCATAAGTACACACTTCAGTAGTTGCTCTCACATCACATCTAGAGACCCTGTTTTAATCGGCTTAGAACCTATTTTAGTCGTAGAGCTAAGTTTAAGTTAATAGAGATGTAATTTTGTTTGCATTGTAATTTGCGAAACATATTACTCTGATATGCGACTATTGGATTGGTAAATCCGGTATGGTTTATTGGTTCTACTCTACTTGTTGTCCATATTGCCCCCTCATCTAATTTCTGGCTCCGCCCCTGGAGCACACAATCTTTTCTACGTAAAACACAACTCAAGTCGAACGGTAAGCAGGCACCATTCTTTCCCTCACTTCACTTCTTTCAAGATCATGTGTTTACATGTGTGATGCACAATACATGGAAGTGTACATGCAGGAAGGAATGGAGGGTCTCGCCAAGACCGAATTTTTCTATTTTAGCCCCTTTTTTTTGAAAAATATTTACATTTAGACCCCTGGACGTCTTAATTCCGTTTTTGGACCCAGGGGTCGGCGCCGAGGTAACACGTCTCGGCGCCGTGGTCCATGGCGCCGAGGTGCCAGGCCCGTGTCAGCCTGGCGGCCTGCGTGGCGCCGACGTGGCGGCCTGCGTGGCGTCATGGATCTTGGCGCCGAGCACGCGGCCTTCTCCTGGGACACGGAGCCGAGCCGTGGATCTTTCGTTCTTTTCCTCTCTCCCTCTCTCTTGCCCGCCTCCCGCCGCCCGTGGTGCCGCCGCCTCCCCTCCCCCCCGCGCCGCGCCCGCGCGGCCGCCGCGCGCCTCGCCACGGCCGCCGCCTCCCCTCGCCGCCTCCTCCCCCCGCCACGCCGCCGCCCGCGACGCCTCCCTCCCGCCGCGCGCCTCCGCCGCGGCCGCCGAGCCCCACCGCCTCCCGCCGCCGCCCGTGGTGCCGCCGCCTCCCCGCCGCCGCGCGCCGCGCGCCTCCGCCACCGGCTCTGCGGCGAGGTGTTCGAGCGGCTCGTCGCTGAGGGCCACGAGGAGGCGGCCGACCCCGGCTTCCGCGCTCGGGAGCCTCCGGTTACGCTGCCACCTGTGGGTTCCGCCGCGTCCGCCCCCAGTCGCCTGGATCCACCGCTGTCGCCTCCCTCTTCTTCTCCGGCGTTCCTGATTGCTGAAGCATTCCCCAATGTAAGTCACCTTGCCACGCCTCTTGTTTCCTGTTAATCACTTAGATTCTATTGCCCTGTCGTGCAGAAATTATTGGCCGAATCGAAGAATTTGAAACCTAGATAATATGTGGCTGTGGGACTTAATTGGGTTAGTGCCTGGCTACACCGATGATAACATGGAATACTCATATAATCATGACATGAGGAGCGTGGCCGAATCATTTTTTTCATTTATTGGCATAATTATGTGTGTATGTATGGCTTTTGTAACATCACATTTTTTTATAACATGGAATACGCATATAATCATGACATGAGGAGTGTGGCCATGTGCTATCATTGATCAGCCAAAACAAAAAACAGGTGTTCTTTGCCCCTGTTTAATCATCAGTACTACCATTTCTTACTTGGCCAATTGATCCATGACATTATGAACTGAGGACATTTCCCACAGGCACTGTTTAATGATTTCTATGTGCCACGCTCTTAGTTAATACTATCATTTCTTAGTCACTTAATTGATCGCATGCCGACTCAAAAAGTCAATAGTCAATGCTATCGTTGATCATATGTGGTGTGGGACTTAATTGGGTTAGAGCATGGTTTAGCTTTACGCTTTAGCTAGATGATATGTGGTGTGGGACTTAAATCGTTTCGCTTTAGCTTTATTTTTAACTTTCCTGATGCATATTTCCAAGGTATTAAGTTTGGTTTTCTGTATGAACTAGATGGACAACCTAGTCACCCTATATCATGGAGGCAGTGTGACAAGTGATGAATATGGAAATGTTCGATTTGTTGAAATGCAAAGGGTTCCTCTGATATTCAGTGATCGGCCGTCGTTTAGTGAGTTGGTTGCTAGGGCCCGGGAGGAGCTACATTGTCATGCAAACGAGGAGAGCATCACAGTTGAGGGGTTACTTCACTTCGGTTCGAAAGACACAATTCTAAGGCGGTTGATCTTAATTGGTTGTGAGGATCAGTGGGACAAATATGTCAAATTGGTTATGAGGAATGAGTTCCAATGTTTGGACCTTGTTGTGCGAAAGGTGTCCATTGATCCCACCCCTCATGGTTATTCACCAGAACTAGGTCATCAGGCACCCTTTGACCCTCCATTACCGGACCTTGCGGTGGATGTGGAAGAAGTGTCTGAGGTGCCCGATTCTCTATCTGCCCCGAACGAGGTTCAGATTTCTCAACCAGTTCGAGTCGAATGTCGGACTGATGATGTCGTGGCGGCCCCTCAGAAGATCCCTTTGACCCAGAATCATCCCAGTAAGAGTCGAGCAACACTTTAACCTTTTCCCATCATTCCATTCTTTCGTCTCAATCCCATCGTTTTCGTGCTTATGATGCAGGAGACATTCCTGATAATGTGGGTGTTTCTCCCGTTGCTCCATCTGGCAACGTTGAAGAAGTCTGCAGGGACTCCAACAGTGTGGATGTTCAAATTGTGGATAATCTGGAGCCTTACGAGATCGCAAGGGCCGTTGGTTCTGATGATGACCGCCCTTTTGGAGAGCTGACCGAAAGTGATATTGAGCTGATCAGGCGTTATTGCCCTGGCCGGGATCCATCAGTTCATGAATTCAGCGATCTTAGGCATTCCCATGAGGCTTATGCAGAAGGAAGGGATGACGAGCTGCTAGATGCTCCTGAGGCCGGGTCAAGCATGACAATTGAGAAGGGCATGGTGTTTGAGGACTTGTCACCATTGAAAAGGTGGCTGCAGGAGTATTCAGTGATTCGTAAAAGGCCATTCAAGGTGAGGCATTCTTATGTGGAGCGGAGGTACACAGTTGTGTGCGAGAAGGAAACATGTGAATGGAGGGTTTGTGCTAGGAAACAGAAGGACACGGGAAAGTTCAAGATCACAAGAATCGTTGGCCCACACACTTGTGCCGAAGCAGAACTCAAACAGAAGCATCGGCAGTTGACCTCTACCATTATTGCCAAGTCATTGTGGCACATAGTAAAGGGAGAACCCAATATGAAGGTGAAGACACTTGCTGGGATTGTTAAGGAGAAATTTGGATACGAGATAAGGTATGGAAAAGCATGGAGGGCAAAGCAACGCATCTGGAAGATGATATATGGGGACTGGGAAGATGGGTACTTGCAGTTGCCAGCACTCTTCAATGCAATCAAAGCGGTTAATCCAGGCATGCATTATGAGTACGTCCCAAAACCGAACGAATGGACTCAAGATGGGATGCAGATATTCTTCCGTGCTTTCTGGTGCTTTGCTCAGTCCATCGAGGCCTTTCGGCATTGTCGTCCCGTCTTCTCCATTGACGGTACGTTTCTTCTTGACAAGTACTAGGGCACACTTCTGATAGCCATTTCCTGTGACGCAGACAACGCGTTGGTTCCTTTGGCGTTTGCTTTGGTTGAGAGGGAGAACAAAGACAGCTGGGGATGGTTCTTGCGGCTCGTTCGGAGGCACGTGGTTGGCCCTGGTAGGGAGGTTGGTGTCATATCTGATAGACACCAGGGCATACTTGCTGCCAGACAGAGCAGATATCTGGGGTATCCACTTTGCACCACCGTTGGTGCACTCGGCATCTTGCGAGAATCTACTCCGTAAGGATGGTACGAAGGATAACTTTCATCTGCTCGAGGAGGTCGCTCGAATGCTTGAGGTCAAGTTCTTCCGGGAGAAGTTGGAGCGACTTATCTCGCAACAAACTCGAAGGTAGAGCAGTGGTTGGCGGGATTGATGAGAGATGTCGACAAATGAACAAGGGCTCATGACGATGGTGGCTGGAGGTATGAGTTTCAGACAAGCAATATGGCCGAATCCTTCAATAATTTGCTTAGGGGTATACGTGGTATGCCTGTCAATGCTATCGTATCCTTCACCTTTTACAAGCTTGTTGCCTGGTTCAACGAAAGACACGCACATGCAATGGCACTACAGAGTAAACAAGTGAGATGGGCGCCAAAACCAAAGCGCCACCTTGAAAAGGCAAAGGCGAGGGCTGAGGCACATGAGGTACATTGTTTTGACAACGCCACGGGCACTTATGAGGTTGTAGAAAGGGGTGGTACAACGACCGATGGAGAGCTCCGGCCGACGAGGAGGCATAAGGTTGTCCTTATTGCTTTCTTATGCACATGTGGTAAACCGAGGCAGTACCACTTTCCATGTTCTCATTATATGGCAGCAGCAAGGCATCGCAACTTTGACTACGAGAGCAAGATACCTTGGGAGTTCAGTGTTGACAATCTTGTGCTTACGTGGTCTCCCCGTTTCGAGCCTTACCGGGATGAGGGAGAGTGGCCACCATACACCGGGCCCAAATACATTGCGGATCCGGGTAGCTGTTGGAACAAACGTGGAACCAGGAAGAGGACGAGACACAAGATGGTTATGGATCAGCTTCCAGGAAGAACGAGGCGAGGGAGAGCAACCCCCTTTCTTACTGACCCCGAGCAGAACCAATGTAGCAGTTGTGGTAGACTTGGCCACAATTCACACACATGCCATTGGCCACTTAGTTAGGTGCGAGTGCTTGTTGTTTGTTATGTTTCATAGTTCGTCTAGTTGTTTTCCCATATGCAATTTCTTATTATTTCCATATTTTATGCATGTTCAATTTTTTGTTTACTTCTATGTTGGATTGACAAATTCAATTTTTTTTGTAGGATGGCGCAATTACACCTGCTAGACCCGTACTACGAGGAGAACCACCGAGGACGGCTCACCGCGGAGGGGAGGGTACTGCCTTCATCACTTCTTGTACAATTAATTATTTATGTTGATGCATTAACTAAAAAAATTGGTGTATTCTATACAGGAGCTGCCCATCCTTCGTCCTCGAACCCATGACGGGTTCCTGGACATGCGGTACGACGAGAGGTACACTCCCTTCCTGGAGAGAGTTGGCCTAGACACCATCTCTTACCAGGTTCGCCGTGGGTTGCCCACCTTCAACCCCCCGGCCATCACTGCACTGGTTGACAGGTATTCTCCTAAACCATTGCTCCACTTGCATGTTCATTGTTTATCGGCTATGTGCGCCTCAAATTCTCTGACATGTAGTCCTCTTTTTTGTATCATGTAGGTGGAGGCCGGAGACTCACAGTTTCCACCTCCCTTTCGGGGAGATGACTATTACGCTCGAGGACACTCAGAAGATACTTGGTGTCGCCATTCACGGCCGTCCAGTGATCGAACCGTGCGTGGCTGCTGGTTGGAGAGCCCGAGTAGAGGACTTCCTCCTGAGGCAGGCCATCGCACTTCTGGAGTTCCAATCACCTGGCTCCGGCAGACTTTCGCAGTGTGTCCTGAAGGTGCGGACGAGCAGACAGTTGCCTACTACTGCAGGTAGGGGTGGATATTGAGCCAACTCGTCGTCTTATCGAGCTTTTTCTAAAATTGACATAGTTTGATTTAATATCATTTTACATATAATTGCAGAGCATGGATCCTTCACTTGTTTGGCTGCGTTCTCTTCCCGACGGAGCGGGGACGGCGCGTCGTGGATGTACATCCACCGCCTCATCGGCCAGGACAACTGCGGGCGATACGGTGGGCTTCCGGTGTTGGCGTTCCTTTATCGCCACCTCTGCGAGGCGTGTCGTCGGACTTGGCGAACTCGTCGATGGTGGTTGCCTCTACCTCCTCCGGTGTGGATGTGGTGTCGTCTACCGGTTGGTCGTCCCACGGTTTTGCCTCCTCGTCCATGGTTCGCAGAGGTTCCTCTTCGTCGACGTCCGGCGATTGCATATCTTTGGGACCGAGTCTCGATTCCCTACGCCAGACGAAGCGGGCCTACCTAGAGTACACGAACGAGCTAGATGCGCTCACGGCCTCCAATGTAAGTTAATTCTATTTGGTATCGTGATTTTCATTTGTTAGTATAGTACCTTACAAGTAAATTGTTGCTATGCAGGTTAAGTGGGAGCCGTACGCCGAGCAAGAGGTGGAGGCCATTCAGTTCAGCGCACTGTGCAGCATAGACGAGGCTCTCTACAGGATGAGGTGCCCCCTAATCTGTGTTCTACGCTGTACGCTGTTGAGTATCACCTGCCACATAGAGTTGCACGCTAATTTGGTATGAGGTAGCTGTGGCCAGTAGCGCCGTTCTCCACGTCTGTGGCCTTGCACAAGTAAGTGCCATGCAATTTCAATTCTAACCTTGGATTCTAATTGCACAGAGTTTCTACTAATTTTAACTATTGGTTTACGTGACATGCAGATTTGATCGTCAGCGACAGAAGAAGGTCACAGACTTCGAGCAGCACCACCACGTGTATGTTGAGGAGTGGGGACACTTTCAGGACCACGTGGACGACAACGACGAGCGCGCGACAAAGAACGAGCACTTCCGGCGGTACCAAGTTTGGTACCAGGGTGCGACGCGGAGCAAGCTTAAGGGACAATGGACTCAAGATGACTATGCTGACATTGAGTCCTCCGACGACGAAGACATGCCCTACGACCAGTCTACTCAACTTGGGACGCAGGTGGAGACGGCACCGATCTTGGACCAAGTGGTAATGTTCAATCTCATTGCTTATTTTTCAATAGACATAAATACCACTACATATAGCAAAATATCCATTCTTTTGCTTGTTTGCAGGGCAACACCACAAGCGATTAAAGACAGACATAGGCGTTTCTCGGGACGATCGGCGGCGTCGGACGCGTAGCTTCCTAGAGGTAAGCCGACAAAGCCACTCAC
Source organism: Dendrocalamus sinicus (assembly GCA_036346575.1). Classification (NCBI taxonomy): domain Eukaryota; kingdom Viridiplantae; phylum Streptophyta; class Magnoliopsida; order Poales; family Poaceae; genus Dendrocalamus; species Dendrocalamus sinicus. The sequence continues at coordinate 2,181,850 of CM070653.1, read as the reverse complement.
AAAATTAGTACCTAATATCTTCGTATCTTGTTGGTTAACAAAATGTTGGACGACAGAGGCTAGCAGGTCGACTACGCCGTGCGGCTGGTCGTTGTGGTTGCAGGACAGGCGCGGCGAGGGACGTACACGTGCCTTCGACCAGACTTGCAGACCAGACGCGGTAAGGCTCCACAGTACAGAGCTCGTCCCCCACGAGGAGCGACACTTTCCCAGCCCAGGGCGGTCAGGACGACGACGAGGACGAGGTGGAGCAGACTTACGATGAGATAGACCCGTCTCAGCTCGTAGACGCTCCTTCGACTCAGCCTCTACCACGCAGACGCCGCCGCAAGCCTAGCCGTTACACTCCAGGCACCGACGCACTTGGCAAGGGTAAGGCTAGGAGGCACTGACGGAGACTAGCGGTTTCACCTGTATGGACTGTTATAACGTTATGGACTATTTGTACTTTGTTCGTATGGACTGAGATGGGTTTTTGTAATGAGCTACTTGTTGTATATATGTGTATATGTTATATTCATGTGATATTTGTGTTTAGAGTGGCTCCAAAAACAGGGGGAACTTGCCGAAATTTTCTGACGTCCACGATAAAAGTAGTTGATATGCCGACACGTTTGCAATGACACAACATGAGAGATAGACTAATGACGCAACAATTAGCTTTCTAGGCTTTTCAGGCTTCCGTCGCTTCAACAAAGTAATGCCAGTACACATATAGGGGCGTAGGCCTTTAGCCTTTACAGGAATTATGATTACTGGCCTCTGGAAAGGCTACGATCTATGAATTTATTACGAGACTACAGACTCTGAAAAGCCTACATAGGAATTTTCATGATACAACGCGACAGCTTTGCGCAGAGACATGACAAAAGAGCCCAGCTTTGCTCAGTGACATAGGCCTGTAGCAGAAAACGACAGAAAAGGCTATGTTGTATTAAATACATTGAATGGTCCAAGCTCTGAAAAGGCTACGAACTATGAATTTATTATGAGACTATAGTCTCTGAAAAGCCTACATAGGGCCATTTATTGCTACACTGGAATCCAGGAAAAGTGAAAAGATCTTCTCCATGGACTATGCCCACTGCACCAGATAACCTGCCTATATAAAGGTCTCCTATGTCTTCCATACCACATCTCCTCCTCAAGACATCACAATACTACTACACAACAATGTCTTCCTGGAGGTCCGACCCATTTGGAGTGCCGGAGTGGCATGAGCGCCCGAAGTGCCATTGCGGCTTTCGGACGATGTTGTGCGTGCGGACGGATCGATACAACGAGCCAACTACGGCCGTAGGTTCTTCAAGTGTCGGACACGGATGGCGACTTCGTGGTAACGGCGACAACTAAATCCTTTGTTTCGTTATCGTTTCTCAACTTGATCCATGACATCTACCACGCCACACATAGCCTTGTGGGTTCATGCAATGGGTGGATCGGTGCGCGGCATGGCCACGGAACCGCCAATGGAGGTGGAAAACAAAGGACAATACTTTGTCAAGATGACTCGAGCTCACGAGGTGGAGCAGCGGATGCGGCTTGAGCAAGAGCGCGCGTGAGGGTGGACCAAATCCGTCGAAGGGCAAGGAGGATGAGCTACAAAGGAGGCAGGAGCAGTTAAGTCTGCGTGAAGCAGCCATCAAGCGTCAGGTGGAAGAGCTTCAAGCTCGTGAGGCAGCTCTCAAGACCAAGAGTGACAGGAAGAAGGATGCAGCGGAGCCATCTTGAGGCGACAAAAGGAAACAACCATGCTATACCCAGTAGACAAGATGTAATAGACCCGGTTCACACGAGAGGTAAATGACGGCGATTAGGTCGATTAGTCGGATATCATGCTATATGCTATGCATGTAATAAAAATATCGCGCCATGTTCGTCCCAACTTTATAAGCTTATTATATCAGCTTTTCGCATGCAATGATTCTCACGTGTCTTATTATCACTTTCCCTCCTTTCGTCCAATTGTTCCTATCACAGTTGTCCTCAAAAAAAATTTCAATAAATTTCTTCCAATAAAACAACATAACATGATCGAAAAATGTTATTGCCAGTTCAACATATTTTTCACAGTCAGCATTGTACAAAAATCACAAATACACTAATCGTTACTTCACACAACTAGTAATTTCCTACATGTATCATCTGTAATACATAACGAATTTTCAAAACATATGTCTTTTTTTTGCTCTCTATAAATAAATAAATATATTACATAATATTACTATAATTAAATAAATATATTACATAATATTACTATAGTTAAATAATCCAAATAAAAAAATACAACTAGTAATTCATTTTGCGAAAAAAAGCTGATCGGTGCAAACCCTAAACAGCCGAGTGTCTGCAGACGTGGCAGGGAGCTCGGCGCCACGTGGCAGGCAGCTCAACGCCACGACCCACGGCGCCACGAGCCACGGCGCCGAAGTACTTGCCACGTCGGCGCCACACCGGCCGCCACGCTGGAGCGGGCCTGCGATCTCAGCGCCATGGACCAGGGCACCGAGACGTGTTACCTCGGTGCCGTGACCCACGGCGCCGACCCTCTGGGTCCAAAAACGGAATTAAAACTACCAGGGGTCTAAATGTGAATATTTTTCAAAAAAAAAGGCTAAAATAGAAAAAAAATTCGGTCGCCAAGATCGAGCCATGGAGTGGCAATGGCGGCAAGCCGCAGGACATCGCCGTCGCGCCGCACCACCTAGAGAGCATCATAATCCGCTGCGCCGGGACCGTTAACTCGCTCTCCTTCACCTACACTGGGAGGTAGAGAGGCTCACTGGACAAGCGACCGCTAGGCGGTGGCGGCGTGGGAGAGCCCCGTGGGAGGGCGTAGTAAGAGGAAGCCACCGCCATCGCTGAATATCCTTCTCTTTGATCTACCGGCCGCTGTTGCCAACGTCATTCTCTCCGATCCACTAGCCACTGTCACCGAGCGTCGTGCCGCTGGTTGGAGGGGCGATGGGAAATGAAATTGGTGGCGGTGCCCTAGGGAAAGTTGGGGGATTGCGACCATATGCTGACGTGAGGGGAAGGAATTGGTGGCAGCGCTGAGGAGGAGGAGGTGTGACACGAGGGTTCAGGGGAAAAGGAGGCGGCAGTTGCGGGAGGTGGAGGTGGGGAGGCGGCGGCGGGCAAATGGGGAGAGGAGGTGGCGGGCAAATATGTTAGGGAGGCGGCGACGAGGGGGATGCGATGCTGCTGGGGGAAGTCGGGGGACTGCAACCAGACACTACCGTACGGGGAAGGAATTGGTGGCGGCGTTGAGGAGGAGGAGGCGTGGCAAAAGGGTACGAGGGAAAGGAGGCGGGGGTTGCTGGAGGTGCAATGGTTGCGGAAGGTGGAGGATGCGGGGGAAGAGAAGAGGAGGAGCGCGGCCCACACGTTGACTCGACCTTTTCTATGAGGAGCGGAAGAACTACCTACATGCGGATCTAGACGGTTGATCTTTGATCAAACGGCTAAGAAGAGAGGAGGGAGAACGGATCGACGACCACCAACTCACATTTTCATAATAGTAAAGAAATAAAAACAACCAGTGATATTCAAGACATTTTCTTCAGTTTAAGGGCTAGTAAAACCACAATAATCCTAAAAAAGAAAAAATCTAGAAATTCTCATATTAATCGAAAGAAAAATAGAACCACAATAATCTAAAAAAATATATCCAGAAATCCTAACATTAATCGAAAGAAGAAGAGAAGGATCTCCACTATTTATTTTGGTAGGACTAGATTATAACGGTACAGATTAATCATATATAGATATTAGAGTTATAAAACAAATGTAATTGTATTTCAATTATACAAAGTAGAGTTTTATATCAAATACAATTTTATCATAATATCTAGCTGTGTAGCGCTAGTAAATCTGCAAGGTAAGTAAAACGAGGAATTTTATCCTCAGAGCACGTACAGCATGTGCATTCGGTGGTGCATACATGCTTGCCCTCCGTGAGGCCTAGATTTTGTTGTACATATAATCATGAATCTGCAAGCATCATCCAGAACGGCGGACGCAGTGGCGCCGGGAATCCTCGGAACGGCCGCTGCACCACCTCACTCCCATCCGCCAGGTCAATGACGTGCAGGAAGTTCTCTTTGAACGCGATGTGGTTCAGGAAATATATGCGGTTCCCGCGCAGGCCGTGCTGGACGGCGGAGCACGACGCGCCGAAGTTGGACGTCCCGGCCACGTCCCCGCCGAGGAGGAACACCCGGTCGTCGCCGATGCCGTCCACCCTGCGCCACGCCGCCGGCGCCGCAGCGAAGTCCATCCTGTACACGGCGACGCCGGCGAGCTTGTACGCGTCGTAGGCGTCCAAGAAGACGACGGCGAGGAAGAGCTCGCCGCGGGACTCGACCAGGTAGCTGGACGACTGCGTGACCGTGGCCGTGTCGGGGCGTGACAGGTGTCCACCATGTCGACCTCGATGGAGGTGAGGTGAGGCGCCCCGTCGGTGTCGGGGTGGTCGAAATCGACGACGCCCAGCCCGTAGCCGGAGAGCTCGTAGTAGAGCTTGCCCCCGAGGGCGGCCACGCCGTGGAACGTCGCCATGTGCCTCTTGGCGCCGTGCACGGTAACGATGTAGCCGTAGCGCTGCCACCTGGTGCCCCCTTTGATCCGGCAGAACCAGTAGTCGTTGTCGACGAGGCTGAGGACGACGACGACGCTGTTAGCAGAGGTAGCCTTCCCGGAGAGTAGGCACTTGCAGATCCTGGGGAAGTCCTCCTCCATGGCCGGCAGGTCGATCTGCTTGTCGTCCTCCGGCCGCCACAGGAACGTGCGCAGGGAGACAGGGTCCAGCGCGAGTATCCAGCCTTGCGGCGTCTCGAAGCAGCGGTGGTGGTGGAGCAGGTCGATGGTCGTGGTGAGGAAGGAGTCGCCGGCGAAGCAAATCTGCGTCTCGCCATCTTCTCCGGCTCCGACGTCGTGCACCAAGAACGGCAGCGCGCTCAGTGAGCCCAAGTCCATGTCTCGCTTCTATTAGCTCGTCTCGCGGTACAGGGCAACGCTACTGCACCCTTATAGTTCGTTTCGTTCTACTGAATCATATCGGAATCGGAGCTGGAGTCCGAATCCGAAACGGCGCGGCCATTGATCGCCAAGTTAAACGCGTTGATGCATGTTTCGTGTGATCGGTGATGACGTTACCAGTCAAATTCGGGAAGCGAATTCAACTTTAGAACAGCAATTCAACTCGACGAAAACCACCGACACACCGGAGCCGCGAATCAAAAGTTGAACTAAGCTAGCACAGCAAACCATAGAACCGAAAACACAATAAAATTTTGAAAAACAGTTGTGGTATGTCATTTCAATTGGACCTGAAGAGGGACACGAGCAAATACACTAGAGATCATACAAGAATCGGGCAAGAAAACCATCCGGATGCTAGATTCAACATCTGGGGTTTGAATATTGAATGCTGCTCCCAAATGGTCTCTTGCTAATGCTTGTTTATAAATGTAAATAGTTCCATACTACAGTTGAATGACAGAACTAACAACAGGAACATACTTGAAAGTTGAAAAATTAACTTACAGGTTACAAGAACAAGAGATAGTGTACACACTTGCAGCTCCTAGCCCTCCAAGGGAACAGTGTTCTGAAACTGAAATATATATCCAACAATGAGCTATCTGATTCTTCTTTTGGAGCCACCAGCTTGGAGAACAAATTGATTAACAGCATCAGTCAGGTCAGTAACAGTCCCTTGTTGCCAGTGCCACAGTTTCCAGTTTCCACTAAACCCCTTGAACTGAATCCATCCGATTCCGTGTAATCTTCTGTGTCTGATCTTTTAGTTCTTGAACTACGAAGAAACGTGGAAACAAACAGACTAAACAAGGACTTCAAATATTCTTTGCAGCAAGAAAGGCATAATTATCAGTAGCAAGACAATATGCAGAAACAAGGTTCTTTGCAGCTTGTGGGACACGAAGAACATTTTTTAGATACAAAGGACGAGTTGGGGTAGGAACAACAGAACAACCAATATTCTTAATTTTCATACCTGCACCACTTGCAGTGTGGATCTGATCATTACCCTTGTACTTGTCATAGTCGTTAGCTTCTCTAATTCACCAGTTATGTGATCTGTTGCCCCGGTATCTAAATACCAATTTGTATCTACACCATAGGCATGTGAAGCTGCTGCGGCTGTCTTATCTTCTGGGACATAGTTCTCATCGTATCTATGCCAAAAATCGGAAGCAACATGACCCCTCTTGTGACATACCTGACAAACCGGACGGTTGTCAAAGGAGTTGCTGAAGGAGTTGTTGCTGAAGCCACGGTTTTCAGAGCTGTTGAAGCCACTGCGTCCCCGACCGCGTCCAGTGCCGGCACCGCGACCGCGACTGCCTCCTCGGCCTCGCACTCCTCCACGCAATGAATTGCCACTGCTGCCGCTGCGTCCTCCCCGATTCGCTGTATTTGCTGACGCGAAACACGCCTGCCGCAGTTTCATCCTGTTCTCAAAACTCAACAACTGCGAGTGAAGTTCAGTTACAGTGACTGGTTCAACCCTAGCAACAATGGCCGAAACAACAGGATCAAACTTGTCGTCAAGGCCATTGATGATATAAGCAACTAGATCTTCCCCATCTATTGATTTCCCTGACGCCACAACTTCATCTCCAAGAGCCTTTATCTTTGCAATATACTCTGAAACGGACAGATTTCCCTTCTGTGTTGTTGTCAGGGCCAGGCGCACGTTGATAACACGCGCACGGGTCCTCGTCACGAAGGTTTCTTCAATCTCCTTCCGCGCCTGTGCAGCCGTTCTTGCAGCAGCCACCTGAGTCAGCACCTCCTTCGAGAGAGATGCGAGGAGAAAGCCGAGAACTTGTTGATCTGTAGCAAACCACTCTTCAAAGGCTGGATTGGGAACCTTCACTACCTTCTCTCCTTGCTTTTGATCAATCTCTTTAGCAGGGACTTTGGTCTTGCCATTAATATGTCCCTCAAATCGCACACCGCGAATCGCCGCAAGAACTTGCGCCGACCAGACGACGTGATTCTGCTTGCTTAACTTCTCCGAGACTAGGAAACCGAATAGCGGATTGAAAGAGGTGGATGATGAAGTCGCCATTGTTAACAATCCGGCTCTGATATCATGTGAAACTTCAGAGCAGATGAGAACGTCGGCGGTGCGACGGCTTCGTGTTAATTGGCCGTAACAATGGCGAGATTACAGGAAACAAATATATAGAAGAGATAGTATTCGGTGGCTCTATTCAAACACAAGTAACAAATCTAAACTTCCTATCTAAAGCGAAACCGGGTTTATCTCTAACTCTATATCTTTACATGAGTAGAACTCTAGATATCTAACATCCCTCACTTCATTTCTTTCAAGATCATGTATGCACGTGTTTACATGTGTGATGCACAATACATGGAAGTGTACATGCAGGAAGGAATGGAGGGTCTCGCCAAGATCGGGCCATGGGGTGGCAACGGTGGCGAGCCGCAGGACATCGCCGTTGCGCCGCACCACCTAGAGAGCATCGTAATCCGCTGCGTCGGGACTGTCGACTCGCTCTCCTTCACCTACACTACCGTTGACGGGACATCGCGCACCGTGGGGCGGCACCGGCGGGGAGAAACACAGGGGCGGAGATGGGCCTCGGGTCGGTTGGGCAACGGTCTGACGTCCAGAAAAAAATCAGTGTAAAATTTTAGTAAATAAATGCAAAAAAATAGTACACAGTAGTCAGGCCGAGTTATTCCGTCGGCCTAGCGGCGGAGCGGCCGAAAAAACGGAGCGGCCCAACGGAAGCGCTCAAGCGGAGCGACAGCGCCGCACACGGCCGCATACCCTAAGTGCCTAACCCTAGCCGCCTTCGCCATTGGGCACTGGCGATTCATCGCCTCGGCGCCGCCTCTCGGCGACTCGCCGCCCAGTGGCCGCCCCACCGCGGCGCGCGTCACGCCCTCCTCTCTCCGCGAGTCCGCGGCGCGCGTCGCCGCCCCCACCCCCTCTCTCTCTGCGCGCCCGCGCGCCTCCTCCTCAGCTCCTCTCCGTCGCGACGCCACCCCCACCGGCCGTCCTCTCCGCCGCGACACCGCCCCCACGCCGCCTCTTCGCCGCGACGCCGCCCCCCACCTCCTCTCCGCCAGTTCGCGGTATCGTCTCATGGAAGAGCACTTATATTTAGTCATTTTTGTTCTTTACCACTAGGTCCACTACTAGACCTAAATATCGAATGATTTGAAATATACTTGAGCATAGTATAAGTGCTAAGCCTCATGCAAAGGATCATGAGAAACAGTATAAACGACATAAATCATGGATTATTTAATCAGACAAAATGTTAACACTTTAGTTTTTTGTTTTTAGAACATGAAGAATCGTACATGAACTACTATGGAGTATGAATTAAATGAGGTTTCCCTAATGCCCATAGGAGTTTACTTCCCTCCGAATTGTTTTGCTAGTTGCGCTTTCTTTACCACAGTGATAACATATTACTGATGATGTATCAATAATTACTAATAAATTTTTACTAATCTTTCTACTGTAGGTTAACCCACATACACACCAGCTCAAAATATGTGATTTTGGCAGTGCAAAAGTCTTGGTAAGTTATCTTCTAATTTTGATAGAAATTTAAATGCACAAGCGCTTCTGATTTCTGAATGAACATGCTAAATATTCTTAAAAAGAATAAACAAATGCACACTAAATGCAGTAACCTACCTTGACATGTTAATCTCTCTAAGTTGTTGCTTGTTGTGATGTAATGTTTTGCAAAAATGCGCGCAGGTCAAAGGGGAGCTCCAACAAGGGAAGAGATTAAGTGCATGAATCCAAACTACACAGAGTTCAAGTTCCCACAAATTAAGGCTCATCCATGGCACAAGGTAATCTGCACATAATGCCTTTCATACAAAATGGATGCAGGGTGTCCTGGTTGGTACAAAATGCACAATTGTTGTTCATTTTGGTACATGCTTTTGGAACAGGGAAATCTATTGACTTCTGTGCTATTAAATTGTGAAATATTTATTGAAATAAATATTGGATTTTATACAGTAGGGCCCTCCCCTACTGTTTCACATAAAAAAACATATAATTACATTAAAAAAATGAAAAATCTAATTGGAGCATTGCCATTTACAATTGCACACTTCTATTAGTGGTGTCGGGCACGCTAACAATGTCCATGTCATGTTAGTTATAGACTTATAGCCCTTTAGTTTTGGCCCGAGGCTTTGAGGAACCCTGGCTCCGCCACTGGAGAAACACGAGGTTTCATGCCTCTTTATCTCACAAATTGCGCATGTTTGTTCGTCCCTAGATGCATGTGCTGATGCTCAGACGATGCAACATTATAGTCCTCCATTTTTGTCTTCTGGAATAATCTAAGCAGGTAAAAAAAATGGTCGAAAAGCCAAAAAAAGATGAAATTAGAAGTCCAAAGCTAAAAGCCATTTAGAGCAAGGCCGAAAAGAATGAGGCATGTGGTGGCCTGCCCCTCTGAGCGCTAGCTGCATTCCTAACACACCTTCGTGTAATAGCTTCGATCAATGGGTGTTACGTTTAGGTGTGCATAGATCTAAAGGCGATCTAACGGTTGAAAATGTAGTAGCTTTTTTAAAAAACTATCAAGCACTCAATACCTAAACTTAACAATATCTATATAAATAAAAATAACCAGTGATATCCAAGGCATCTTCTTCAGTTTAAGGGCCGGTAAAACCACAATAATCCGAAAAAAGAAAAAAATCTAAAAATTCTCATATTAATCTAAAGAAAAATAGAGCCACAATAATCCTAAAAATGAAAAAAAATCCAGAAATTCTAATATTAATCGAAAGAAGAAGAGAAGGATATCCACTACTTATTTTGGTGGGACTAGATTATAACGGTACAGATTGATCATATATAGATATTAGAGTTATAAAACAAATGCAATTGTATTTCAATTACACAAAAGTAGAGTTTTATATCAAAGACAATTTTACCATAATATATACCTGCGCGGTTGCGCTGGTAAATCTGCAAGGTAAGTAAAACGAGGAATTTTGTCCTCAGAGCACGTACAGCATGTGCATTCGGTGGTGCATACATGCTTGCCCTCCGTGAGGCCTAGATTTTGTTGTACATATAATCATGAATCTGCAAGCATTATCCAGAACGGCGGACGCAGTGGCGCCGGGAATCCTCGGAACGGCCGCTGCACCACCTCACTCCCATCCGCCAGGTCGATGACGTGCAGGAAGTTCTCTTTGAACGCGATGTGGTTCAGGAAATATATGCGGTTCCCGCGCAGGCCGTGCTGGACGGCGGAGCACGACGCGCCGAAGTTGGACGTCCCGGCCACGTCCCCGCCGAGGAGGAACACCCGGTCGTCGCCGATGCCGTCCACCCTGCGCCACGCCGCCGGCGCCGCAGCGAAGTCCATCCTGTACACGGCGACGCCGGCGAGCTTGTACGCGTCGTAGGCGTCCAAGAAGACGACGGCGAGGAAGAGCTCGCCGCGGGACTCGACCAGGTAGCTGGACGACTGCGTGACCGTGGCCGTGTCGGGGGCGTGACAGGTGTCCACCATGTCGACCTCGATGGAGGTGAGGTGAGGCGCCCCGTCGGTGTCGAGGTGGTCGAAATCGACGACGCCCAGCCCGTAGCCGGAGAGCTCGTAGTAGAGCTTGCCCCCGAGGGCGGCCACGCCGTGGAACGTCGCCATGTGCCTCTTGGCGCCGTGCACGGTAACGATGTAGCCGTAGCGCTGCCACCTGGTGCCCCCTTTGATCCGGCAGAACCAGTAGTCGTTGTCGACGAGGCTGAGGACGACGACGACGCTGTTAGCAGAGGTAGCCTTCCCGGAGAGTAGGCACTTGCAGATCCTGGGGAAGTCCTCCTCCATGGCCGGCAGGTCGATCTGCTTGTCGTCCTCCGGCCGCCACAGGAACGTGCGCAGGGAGACAGGGTCCAGCGCGAGTATCCAGCCTTGCGGCGTCTCGAAGCAGCGGTGGTGGTGGAGCAGGTCGATGGTCGTGGTGAGGAAGGAGTCGCCGGCGAAGCAAATCTGCGTCTCGCCATCTTCTCCGGCTCCGACGTCGTGCACCAAGAACGGCAGCGCGCTCAGTGAGCCCAAGTCCATGTCTCGCTTCTATTAGCTCGTCTCGCGGTACAGGGCAACGCTACTGCACCCTTATAGCTCGTTTCGTTCTACTGAATCATATCGGAATCGGAGCTGGAGTCCGAATCCGAAACGGCACGGCCATTGATCGCCAAGTTAAACGCGTTGATGCATGTTTCGTGTGATCGGTGATGACGTTACCAGTCAAATTCGGGAAGCGAATTCAACTTTAGAACAGCAATTCAACTCGACGAAAACCACCGACACACCGGAGCCGCGAATCAAAAGTTGAACTAAGCTAGCACAGCAAACCATAGAACCGAAAACACAATAAAATTTTGAAAAACAGTTGTGGTATGTCATTTCAATTGGACCTGAAGAGGGACACGAGCAAATACACTAGAGATCATACAAGAATCGGGCAAGAAAACCATCCGGATGCTAGATTCAACATCTGGGGTTTGAATATTGAATGCTGCTCCCAAATGGTCTCTTGCTAATGCTTGTTTATAAATGTAAATAGTTCCATACTACAGTTGAATGACAGAACTAACAACAGGAACATACTTGAAAGTTGAAAAATTAACTTACAGGTTACAAGAACAAGAGATAGTGTACACACTTGCAGCTCCTAGCCCTCCAAGGGAACAGTGTTCTGAAACTGAAATATATATCCAACAATGAGCTATCTGATTCTTCTTTTGGAGCCACCAGCTTGGAGAACAAATTGATTAACAGCATCAGTCAGGTCAGTAACAGTCCCTTGTTGCCAGTGCCACAGTTTCCAGTTTCCACTAAACTCCTTGAACTGAATCCATCCGATTCCGTGTAATCTTCTGTGTCTGATCTTTTAGTTCTTGAACTACGAAGAAACGTGGAAACAAACAGACTAAACAAGGACTTCAAATACAGTTCCACAGTCATTCCGAATGAAAAAACCCCTGACAAATAATACAAGTCTGTACAGATGACATGTTTTGAATGTGTAAGAATGTACTACTTAGAACAAGTAACCCATGCTGATGCCACGATAAGGGTTTGCTGGTGCGCTGCAGAAATCTACCAGTGGCTGTTCCGACCATCAACAGTTGCAGGTAGTTTGCTTGCTACATATGGCTTTGGTGGCCCAGCTTGGCTCACATCAATCCTTTCAGCGTCACCGGTTTCACTCTTGCAGGTCTGGTTTCTTCTGGGGTATGAACTCCTGGAAGAAACACTGTTTGGAGCAAGTGCTGGGTTTCTAGCAATCCTCCGTTGTTCATATTGCTCAGCAGCAGATGTTGAACAGGCACCGTAACGCAGCACTGAACCAACCGCTTTACCAGGCCTGGTAGCAGCACCTGTCAGATGATGTGTATAGTTAGTCTTGAGTTACCAGTTACGACAGAGTTGAGGATATAGGCTTGCTTGCGGATTTAAATTAGTTTTGGAGGCTGCAGGTGCTTACTTGGAGGAACTCTATTTGCTCCAACTGAAGCAGAATCTTGCTGTGCTTTTTGTGCATTATCTCTGATTAAACACCTGGAAAGATCCTCAGTGATGTTGGCTGTGCTTTGTGGTCGGTTATCCGAATAGATAACACAAGGCCTGTCAATTAGATAGTCAAGCACCACATATTCAATTGAGGCTAAGAGTGCTATCAGTTAGTCCATGCCGTAATGAAAAGTAAGGATAACATCTTACCTTGGTAATGAGTTATGTTGCCTCTCAGGCGGAGCTGCTGTTGATCCCTTGGCATAATGTTCTTCAAGGTAAGCAAACTGCTTTTTAAAATGGTCTACTGCACTGTAAGCACCGTAGAGCAACTGATTTTAGTTATAACAATCAGTCTTAAGTTTATGTAGCTCCTGATCAATTCCATGCAACAAATGAGAGCAAATAAAATAAGTAATCACTACTTAATACACATCAAACAAAAACAACTATCGCATGCTTTATTTATCAGCATCAAGAAAACAGTCAAAACAAGTCAGAATAAATTGAATAATGTGTATAAATGATAAGATACAAGCATATAGCATGGTCGACACGGAACTAACCTGGTCGCTGAGAATAAGGTAACTAAAATTGTTTTAGGAATTACATTAGGCACTCCACTTCAGTTAAATATGTTGAAATAACGAAAGTCAAATTGGCATGACTACGCACCTTGGGTACATGAAACCAGTTGACTCGGTCCCTTCAAGGAATTCCCTCAGCATCTTTGGATGATACTCCAGAATTTCTCTATATATAAGTTCCCTTATGTCGTCCTTCGTAATTCTCCGTCTCTCGAACTCAAATTCCAGCTTTGTGATGGACTGCGCAGAAGGTTCTCTATCCACATTGGCTATGTTCTTGAAATAAGGATCAGCAAGAGCCTGACAATGCTACAGTACATTAGCTGACAGTATTTGAGGTTACAAGAACAAAAAGTTGAAACCACTCCGTAAGAATGCTGCTGCTAGTACTGACAAGCATGTCAGTAAAACTACCTCCTCAGCACTTGGTCGATCTTTTGGATCAAAAGCTAGCATTCTCTCTAACAAACATAGTGCAAGTGGATCTGCATTTGGGAACTTCTGTGTAAATGGTATAGGCTTTTTCCGCCTCATACTGCTCAAGTAGCGCTTGGCCTTCTCATTTCGAATCTGTTGCATAAGAAGTACATGTAGCTACATGCATTAGAGGATTTTATTGGAGACTACACACTTTTAATGTCAAATCATACTGACCCTAGATATTGTTTCTGGAGAAGGTGTTCCCAGGAGATCTGTAATTATATCAAGTTGATGCACCACATTTTTCCCAGGGAAAAGAGGTTTTCCAGTTAAAAGTTCTGCAAATATACAGCCAATACTCCATATATCTATTGCTGGTGTATACTGCAAGATATTGAAACACATAATGTTCAACGGCACTACAGATAACATATCGCACAATATACAAGCCCATGCAACAAGTAAAAAAGGTATGTAGTATTCCTTTTATGAACAATAAACATGTTTATCGTAACAAAGGCACAGCTAGATGATGTTAAATCAGAAATAAAATGTAAAAATGAGTAGGCATGCCCTCTGTCGTCCTAACAGGTTGTGCATAGTAGATGAAACTCAACTTATTAGATGGTCAGTGTATAAAACTCAGTATCGGAGACTGAATTTTTTGGTTTAAGACATGTTTAGGTCATTCATGAAAGAAAAGGTATTTCAAATAGTTGGATGGTCAGGTGGTCAGGCAAAGAGGTCTATGTGTAGCTCAGGTTCCAAATTATGTTGAATTAATGCTGGGCTCATCAACCCTAGACATGAGGGGTTTGAATTACAAGTACAAATGCCCTTCTTTCTGTGACTGCTTATAAACATTTGGTTCATGAAAAGAAATAGGCAAAACAAGGTAGTCCATGAAGCCGGAATGGCAGTGAAGCACAATAACTACCATGAACATAAGAAAATATATGTCACACAAGAACAAAATATTTAATTTGATCAGTTAATGGTCCTAAGCAGAGTGCAGCGAGAGATAAACATGAACTGTATTGGAAGTTGGAACTTGTCCTTAATCATTATTTATTAGCCACACCATTTAAATGATAATCATCATTTATTAGCCATGCCATTTAGGGCATGTACAATGGTATGAGCTAGTTACTAGCTCTAAGATAACTTCTCCAATGATATTAACTTTTAGCACATAGCTCATAACATGAATAGTCCCACATGACATCCTCATATAATCTTGGAATGTGTGTATGAGACTAGCTCTTGATCAAGAGCTAGCTTTTCTCTCTCTTCTATTAAAATATAAAATAATATGTTTAGAGCTAGCTCATAAATCACCATTGGACATGCCCTTAACTGATACTGGTTGCCCATAATTGGTATTGGAACTTGTGAGAGATATCGGGAAAAAACAACTAAGGAAATGTTATGCACACTTGCTTTGCTGTCCCAGAGTTGCAGCATGCTTACACTGTTACAGTAACCACACTAAATCAGATTACTGGAACAATAAGAGGGAAAAATAATGAAAGTTCTTGCGGACATCATGATCCATATAAAATCAAACATATGTTCAGAACCTTGGAGAAAAAAGATCCACACAGTTCAGGTGCTCGATACCACCTTGTTGCAATATAATCCTAAATAAAGAATAAGCAATTAGCTGATGTTATAGATCATTACTAGCTAAAAGAAATGACTATCATAGTGGGGGGAATGATGTACCGTCCAAAAGATGGCAGTTGGAGTATCGCTGATAGCTACCCTTGCAAGGCCAAAATCACATATTTTGAGCTTGCAATCAGCATTCGCCAAGATATTTTTCGGTTTGAGATCTCGATGAAATACATTTGCTGCAAGAAGCTATTGGAAGATGCATGAGTCATATCAAGGGTGTTAATGTCACCAATAGGATTGACTGATGATAATCACACAAATGGAGAGCATTTAGTGAAGAAAAAAATGAATCTTTTATAAATCTTAGTCTTGTTCCTGAACCCTTAATGCCACATCTGTATTTTCAACCTTTCATACAACAGAAAAATTGATATTTGTTTGTTCAAATAAGCTTGTTTGAATAATTTGAAACAAAAGGATTTCTACCATATTGTTTTTACACAGGGACAGATGACGACATGCATTATTGTTCTTGCAACAAAAAAGCTATTTCTTAGCATGCCCAAAAAAATAATTGGAAAACAAACTACTTGATCACTTACAACAAACAGGTTATTCATAAAATATATATTAAAAAACAAAACTACCTTGATCACATGGTGTCCAATATACTTAGGCACTGTACTTCTTTTTTCAGATCTTAAAACAAAATAAGGTCTGGAACTGACCAAAGAACCCGGCTGAGATGAAGTAACTACTACTACTACTACAACTACAACAACAACAACAAAACCTTTTGTCCCAAACAAGTTGAGGTTGGCATGAAGTTACAAAGCCTATCCCAAGCCAGGAAAAAAGAGGAGGGTTGTGTTAGGCTGTGAGACAACGGAAAAAATCAAGCCACCTTTTCATAAAATGAAACCCAAATGAAGTAACTAGACAACATGAAATTCCTAGTTTCCTGCAGCCCAAAGGGAAGCTCGATTTGCACCAGAGCATATGCATATTAGATAAAGAATCCCATTCCACTTGCAGATAGCAGACAGTGATGGGATTGCAGCTACATATATGAACAACATTAATTTTCATGCATTAGTTTACTAGGTGAGTAAACTAAAACAGAACACCTCAGGCTGTACCACACACGAATTCAACAAATCCACAATTAGGGAAACAAAGGAAGACAAATATATACACTATCTAACACTTCAGATTTCAGAAACTCTACAGCAAAGGGCAACGCATGGGCATTTGATTATTCTACAAGAAAGATATGCATTTCCAGAGAGTTTTATGAGTACTACACTGAACAGTCTTGCCTGTATAAGAATAATCCACAATTCCATATATTTCTCTTGGTTATATAGCTTGTGAAGACATATCATTAGGTCAATTTTTTTGTAAGTGCCGACACAAACATTACAGCACAATCAGCTACTATAATAATAATAATTTGAATTGACATCTAATGACATCTGTATCACTCCCATGGTTATAACACAGTGAACACAGTAAATGGAGCATTTCTCACAGCAAGCTGTTGGGATATGCAAAAGAACCACATTTCATGTGAAAATAAATCAATTACCTGTATGTATGTATTTCAATCCTCGGAGTAACTGGTACAAGAAAAACTGGTAATGTTCTGGAGTCAAGTCATCATTAGCCTTTATAACTTGGTGCAAATCAGACTCCATGAGTTCAAAAACAACATATATATCCTTGAACTCTCTCCTTGATGGAGGAAGTAAAATATGTTTTATTTCCACAATATCTGGATGTCGTAAGAGTCTAAGCAACTTGATCTCACGAAGTATCCGTGTTGCATCAGACACATGTTCAAAGATGTCATTGATCTTCTTGATAGCAACTTTGTTGCCAGTGTGAATATCCAGAGCGGAGCAAACCACACCATAACTCCCTTTTCCTATGACCTCTTCTATCTTGTACCTGCTTCCCTCACCATACTCGGTGAAAAAATCCATCTCAGAAGATGTCTGCATCACAAAAGATAGAAAATGAATCAGCTTGAACAGTGCTGATTTAGGTTTTTTTAGTATTACATGGTGAGACTTGAAGAAAATCTAGCTAAATCGTCAACGAAAATGACTACATCAGAAACTAAGGATCATGGATATTTCTATAATTCAAAACTATCATGACCTCACGGGCTAAATAACATCAAGTAATCATTGTTATTTGACAAATTGCTTGGAAGCAAAGGGGCAGCACCAGAACCACATGATGCAAGGGGAACATATTTACAACTCATAAAAAATCGAAGAGCAAACTTTCATTCTCCAAAACAAGAACAAACTTTTATCCAACTGATGGAATTAGAATGATCTGAGCCATACATATTACTGCATAGATTTGATGAAATATGAACAAAACAGGATAAGTTAAGGAGCCAACTAGCCAAGGCCTCAACTGGCAGGGGCAATGATTAGTTCATAGCGAGGCTTGAATTCTAAGGTAACTTTCTAGCAGGACAACAGTCATGAACAGTACACCATTCCTATCAAACATCGATTCTCAAAATGAACTGACAAGATCTTCAAAACCTATACCTGTGCCATTTTTCACTAAAAAATCACCTTACGAATTTGTAAAGCAACATTTGCCCATTTTGTCGCCCTATTTCAAAGAAAAGAAAATAAAGCACATCCACTCCAAATTCAATGGATCCAAGTAAGCACTAAAAATCACATCAAGAACAAACCTACGAACAAGATAACACACATAGCACAGTAACAGTTCGATATATAAAAGTTCCAAATTACCAAGATCTCGAACCAAAAATACCAACTCCAAATTACCAAGATCTCGAACCAAAAATACTAACTCCCAGCACAACACTAGAACAAATCAAAGAAAGCAGGAAGGAAAGATCAACAAAACAGACAGAGAACCACGACCTTCTTCCTCTGTTCCTGCTGCATCCTCCCAGCAGATCTCAAGAACCATCCAAGACGAGAGAGGATCTTTGGGCAAGGGAGCAAGAAAGGCAGGATCTTTAAGGCTGATCCAGCGAGAAAGGGGGCAAGAAAGCAGCTCACCGCTCACGCGCACAAGAAGGAAGCAGGAAGAGGCCTGAAAGGAAGGATGCGGCCAAGGAATCCAGCTGTGATCTAGGCAAAGCTCAAGGCCACATAGTGAGATAGAGAGAGAGATGGTAGCTGAGGAGTCGAGACTCGGGGGGAGAGAGACCACCAGTGGCCTCTACTTTTCCAATTTATATTGGTATTTCTTTAATTTGCAGAGTGATTTGGTTTCTTTTTTTATTTTCTCTTGGCTTTGGTTGATTTGGAGGCAGCGGCTGAGAGCTCCCACCCACTAGACCAGAGCGAGGGTTGGGGCACATGGAGCCACCTGGTACGGTCCCTACCTTGCGTTTGTTTGGTAACTAAAGGCCTGTTTGATTCATGATCAGAAATTATCTAGTCACAAGTTAGACGTATCACAGTTTTTAGGTAGTTATTTGGTTCACTGACGTAATTGTGGCATACCACACTTTCTTAGCACCCGGCCCCACACGTCATAGACTCAGTTTCTTGCCAAACTTTGCTACAAGTGTGACTTCGATTTTGATAGCCACACTTTCTGTGGCAGCCACACATTACCTAAACTTAGGCATGGTAAGTTTAGGCACCAACCAAACAGGCCCTAATTGCTCTGGTTTGGGATGTTTTTTTCTACTATGAGTAAACGAATTTTGGAGGTATTTTAAAGGGTTATTTTAAGTGGTTTCGACTTCTGGCTTCCAGTGCCAGCTTTTTATTTTAGCCTTTTGGTTTTTTTAGCCTTTTTTCTCGCAATCCTTTGTATTATATGTGAAGGTATAACGATGTTTTCAATTTTTTCTTATTTTTCATTATGTTTTAGTTAAATGAAATAAAAAAGCTAATAGCTACAGTATAATTTCAACCAATAGATAAAAAACAAAAGCTATAGGCACTTAGAGCAGAACCTAAAAACAACATTGAATGGTGAGTGGATCATTGAACCTAAAAATCAAAGGAGGATTAGGCCTGTCATGTGGGAGAAAATGGGAAAGAGCAAAATGGGTTTTTAGCTGTTGCTGAGTTGTTTGGGTGAGAGCGTTGAGGGGAAGTAATATAGAGAAATTTTGATATTTGACACTGAATACGTGCGCCTCTCAACTTTTAACCCCCAATTCGCACGGCTTTGGAAATTTAACTCTGTCACTGCGAATTCTTTTGATTCAAGGGATTCTCCTCATTTTCTCTCCTTTTATATTTTGACACTTGTCACTGCGAAAATGAAGAGAATCCCTTGAATCAAAAGAATTCGCAGTGACAAGGTTAAATTTCCAAAGGCGTGCGAATTAGGGGTTAAAAGTTGAGAAGCGCATGTATTCAGTGTCAAATATCGAAATTTCTCAGTAATATATGGGCATATCTAGAATTTTTTTTTGATAGGAAAATACGCGTTTCTTGCCAGATCCATTTTACGTTTCCGACATTGGTCATTTTATGTTCCTCACATTAGGTCCACATCTATTTGCTTCCATCTCATTGGTTGCCTGCCATAAATGCTGTGTCGGCAAAAGTTTGAAATGTATGCTTCGTAGGTGACGTCTAATCTGTCTTGCCTTTTTTTTTCTCTCAATTGACTTTCGATGAAAATTGTATTACAGTGTTTGCTAACTTTCTCGGAGATATTTAATTAAAAATAAAACATACTTTTATATTTCCACAAATAATATAAAGGAAAAAAAAGCTAAAAAGCTAAATTAAGAAGTTAGCGTGTTCATTTCAGCTTCTGGCTTAGTTGAAGCGGAAATGAACAGAACCATAAACTTCTTTTATTTAACAAATAAGAAACTTCTTTTAAACTTTTATGAGTAGATGGTAATTGAGCAAACAATTTAAGGTAAAACTTACAGAGGGCATGTTCTTTAGCTCACAAGCTGGCGGCTTTTGGTTTTTGCTACAGTATCTAACTTTCAAATGAAGTATTTTCTCAAGATGAGGTCTAAAAGTTAAACGATCTACACATTAAAAGCCCAACATCTGTACCAGCCAAAATCGCAAGTGAGTCTTTATCTCTCCGTAATCTGTACCGTAAACAGCCAAATTTCAAAAATTTCAGCTAAAAGCTATAAGCTGCAGCCGAAAAGAACAGGGCCAGAATTCATTGCATGTCAGTGGTGTTTTTTTACAAAGTTTTTATAATGCTTTTATAAAAAAAATCTAAATACGCTAGGATAATTATTTCTAATTAACATTTTAACGTTGAAGCTCCACCACCTTTTTTTTTTCATAATATGGACCCTTGGGTCTCTAAGACCAGCCGTCTCGTCAACTTGTGATCCTAGTTAGTTGGTACCTTTAAACGCATGCTATAGTATGTAAAAATAAAAATGCCGACTAACCTAAAATATCAACAAAATCTGTAATTATTTGCATACTAATAAGTGTCTCACTGACATTTAGGTTCCGGTTCGAATCTATTCTACTCTATCGTCCTCAGCTCAAAAGTTCAGAACTTTATGATAACATGGAGTGAAATTCCCCCCTGATATAGTGGTGTTTTGTAATGATGCCATCTGAACATGTCTTGGAATCAAATTTATATATATGCTCTGATATATGGACCACAAGAAGACATGTGCTTCAATTATTTCCTCGTTGATTCCTCCGTATGTACTGAGAATGTTGGCAATGGACCGCAAATTGAATGAACATTTGTAGTCCTATAGTTCCTGACAAAAAAATGTAGTGTAGTTACATAGAGACACCTAGGTTTTATATATAGAGCGCTTTTACGGTACCTTACAATAAATATTAGCTATCTAATCTTTACATCAATAACATAAATCAATGTTGACACAAATAACACAGATGTTGACATGAGCTAGTCTAAAATATCCTCCCAAAAAAATCAGGTTCAAAAATAAAAATTCATAACACCCTTATAAATCAATGATCAGATTATATTTCTATTACCTTCTCTCTAATGCCAGTGTATTGTACTATAAAAAAAAATCCTTTATATAACCAGACAAGAAGTTACCAAACCAAATTAATGTTGTTGGTCCCTGCATACCAACTGAGAAACTACACATGCAAATGTCAAACTTTCGACGAAAGAGTGGTGGCATTGTGATTGGCCAGCCAAAGAACTGCAGAAGGTTAACGGCTTTTCTTCCCCGGTTGTTTCAGGGGCTGTTCTTTTCAGCTGCGGTTTATAACTTTTGGTTAATTTTTTTTGAAATTTGGCTGTTTACGGTACAGATTACAGAGAGACAGATACTCACTTGCGATTTTGGCTGGTACAGATGTTGGGCTTTTAACGTGTAGATCGTTTAACTTGTAGACCCCGTCTTGAGAAAATACTCCGTTTAAAATTAGGTACTATAGCAAAAGCAAAAAACTACCAGCTTGTGAGGTAAAGATCAGGGCCTCAGTTGATTCTTGGTTGCTTGATTCCATGGTATCTCAAAAAGGCAAACTGTTATGTACCATAGAAATGCAAAAACAAGCCACCAAAAACTCTGACAAATGTGAGGCCAATAATAACACTGAATAAATTGCTAGTCTACGGACGCCCGTTGCAAACGTTAGCATCGAACGATGGCAGCCCTAACGGGTTAACAAGGCAGCATTTTTGAAGCGTATTGATCCGTAAAAAAGCAGCACTTTTCCCATCTTCTCCATTAAGAAAACACGGGGTGCATTCATATTATAGTATCACATTGTTTGTGAGACGATACTTCAAAGGTACTTTTGCCACAAAGCAAATACTCCACTTTGAAGTTTAAGAGCCTTCGACAAAGCTGAGTGGGGATTACATGATTGCGATCTCTCACTAATAATTATAAATGGCTATAGATGACCTTGCCAGCCACATGTCGCCAACCAAGGCGGCCCTGCTCAAAACGGCTTAAGCTAATTTTTCACTATTTAACAATTTTGTCTTTTTTTAGTTTTTTTGATTTTTTTAGTTTTTTTGTAGGTTCTTTTTTTTCTCGTATTCGTTTGTACTGTCCGTGATGGGCTAACTTATTTTTTCTATTTTTAAATTATTTTAATTTTATTACACTAAATAAGCCACCATCAACTACAGTACAATTTCAATCAACTACAGTGCTTTTCAACCGTAAGCCACTCAGAAAAAGCCATTTTGAGCACCCTTAGTGCAGTATATCTCCTTTCCATCGTATTGTCGATATAGAGCACTACCGAAACCACTCCAATTGCAAGACATCTGATTGATTGAGGCTGAATTTAAGTTGAACATGCAAAGTTATCATGACCACTGGTGATCTTTGTTCTTCTCGTCGAGAACAATAATGATCTTGATTCTTGAAGAACAGTGAGTTAACACGACATAACAACTGGTGACAATAGAGAAAACTAACGAAACTGGTACATGCAAAGATAGTTCATTCTCCTAACTGATCACAGTCAAATACATATGTGCCACTTAATTTCTTCCTTCACAGGAATTCAGAAGGTTTTTGCACCAAAGGTTGATGATCTGATCAATCCTTAGGATTGCTTTGTGGTTCACATCAAATAAGGTCTATCCAGCCACTATCGACGAGGCCCTTGATGGACTTGTACCGAAGGACGTCGTCGTCAGCAACCAAATCCACAACCTGAAATGACCCCAAAATTTCAAATTTTTGAAGTTTTCTTGAATGTTACTTGAATTCAGAAAATTTGCCAAATTGAGAAGACCTTTGAGCTTTTACTCTTTCCACTTTGGACCCTGGCCTTGGCGCCATTTGCCATTACGCCTCCTCCCCCATTGCTCTTGCCACATGGCCTCTTGCCATTCGCGCTCTCCTCGCTAGCTCGCTGCTACCGTGCCCATCAAACCCAGCACAGCATCATGCCACCTCGCCGACCAAGCCATCAATGACAGTCACACCATTCCTCGGCCATGCGCCTACTCCACACTGTCGCCAACCTCGCCACTGCCACCTCGCCCGCCAAGCGCTCGACACCCGCCCGGTGCCATAATTCGCCCCACCAACGCGTGCCCTCACTCCAAAGAGACACCATGCCCCTCAAGATGCCACCGCGCTTGCCAGCACCACTGCCATCTTGTCGAAGCACCTCGACTGCGAGCGCTGTCGTCCACGCGCCAGCCTCATCGCCTCTGCGTTCTTGGCGCCATTGCCTTCAATGGCCTTTAAAGCCGAGCTGAGTTGCTAGCAAGCATGCATTGGCACCCAATTGCACAACCAAGACATTTCCCTCACACCATCGGGCAAGCACCATCACCACCGCCAAGCCCATGTCGATGAGCTCCAAAAACCAATTCCAGTGATAGCCTCAATTACAACCCAATTCCTGACAACCATAGCACTTACTGGACACCGCGAAGCCAACCTCGACCACATTGACCCACCTCGTCGCCCCTAGGGCGCCAATGCCATGTGCCACTATTAGCCATGCATAGCCACCGTGGATA
Source organism: Dendrocalamus sinicus (assembly GCA_036346575.1). Lineage (NCBI taxonomy): Eukaryota > Viridiplantae > Streptophyta > Magnoliopsida > Poales > Poaceae > Dendrocalamus > Dendrocalamus sinicus. The sequence goes on along the minus strand of CM070653.1, from coordinate 2,158,209 downwards.
GCCACACACAAGCCAAACTAGTCTAAACCACCACCATTGTTAGTTTTTCTTTGTGCCATAGAAGCTTAAGCCACCCTCAAACTCACTAGAACCCCACCGGAGAGCTGTTGTGCCATAGCTTTGCTCCAACAAGTCATCACCATCGCTAGCCTTCTCTGGTGCCCCTTTGACCATGCGCATACCCAAAATTGGTTACTCATACCACATTTACCCTTGTCACGCCGCCACTCGCCTCTAGTAGCCCTTTGCCGATGCGTAATTTCCGCCGCCTCGCCTTTCTCTGCTCGGGTGGCCATCGCGCGCATTCAAGCTGGCTGGCTTCATGCGTGGCAGGCCAAGTAATTGGGTCAGCCAAGTTGGCCCAAAGCAGTGAAAGCCAATAGGCCAAACGGGCTAAGCCCAATAGTCAAAGCCAACACTGCTCACTCTAGCCCATTATTGTTCATGGCCCGAGCCCAATATTATTCAACCATTTTAAAACCAGCACAAACACATTATTGTTCACATAACCAAACCTATTAGGAATACTGTCAACCTGTTATAATTCACCCAATCCGTTAATATTAATTGAAAACCCATTTAGCATGTTTCATACCCATTTCGATCATTTCAAGCTAGTCTAAATCATTTTTAGCTTCATTCAACCCATCCAGACTTTTTTAAACCCTAACCATTCACCCATATTTAGCCCTTTTCCGAATTTTGTTTATTTTATTTTATTTCATTTCATTTCATTTTTTATTTATCCTAGCTCATTTTCTTTTGAGCACATATTTATTTGTTTATTCTTTTTTGATAGCACCCGATTTCGTTGAGTCATCCGTCACAGGAGTAGATCAAGACGCAAGAGACTTAGGACCAGTTGAAGAGTTTGAACAGGAAGGCTAGTCACATGTTTTTTATCATGTTGCTTTCTATATTATTATTTAATTACCAGTACTTTCGTTATTATTATTTGAGCATTGTTGTTTATTTAAAATAATAGTTTAGAATAACTTGATAATTAGTTAGATCCTACTACTAAAAAGCCACATTATACTTGAAAGCCATATTCACCTTAATAGCCTTAATAAGTAATTATTATTTAATTAATCATTAGTAGATTGGGCAATCAAATGTTTTACTCACACTACTAACATTATTTCGGCTCTTTGCTGATATATTTTACAATGATATTAGCATTGAGGATAATTCATGAGAAGCTACTAGATGATTGGAGCTCATGACCTCACCCTAGGGTGGAGGTTTTGGTATGAAGTGGTGGTGTTGTGCTGGAATGCACTGGGTATGTGGATGGTGTTCTCATTTGAAAAAAAGTAAGAATTAGAACCTTATGCTAAGTAAATAACATAGAAATTACTTAACCACAAGTTTGACTTGTGAAACTTAGTCTAGTACACTGCTCGATTCAATCAAATGTCTACAGAAGAGTTATCTATCCCCATGTTTCAGGATGACCCACGAACAAGGGGTGAGATAGAAGTATGACTAAAGAGTCACTTATCATTCTTCACAATAGTATGTCTACTCAACATCGGCCCACGATTTTCACTTTAGCATGTGGATTCCCTTTAAGTTTGAATGGCCTTGAGCCTACCAGGTAGAAGCTAGAAAGAATAGAGCAATGGATGGCCTTATTTTCTCAACTCAATCTCATGTTATCATGTTACGTGTCTATTGCATAACATTGAGAATTTAAAACTTCTTATGGGTAAAGTTGGACAACTTTGTAAAGTAGGACGATAGTATTCAGATATACCATGCTTCCGGTAATGAATCCATGTTTAATGGGTGAATCTAATATCAAGGCTAAGTAGCATTGGTATGGTTTTTAAGTTGGTAATTACGTTAGTTAAACCCCTTTTCTCTTAAGAAGATAATGCTTTTATCATTTCTTGTAGAAAGGCCTTTTCTCTTAAGAAGATAATGTTTTATCAATTCTTGTACAAAGATGTTTATGAATAAACTTGCACCCATAAATATAATGATGAAACTATCACAACCCACTCTCTTGAAATAATGGCAAGTAGTTAATTAGCATCCCCTGTGTGACTTGTTGAGTATGATTGTACTTATACTTGCTAAAATATCAACAGAAAAAAAATCTAGCAAATCAAGGAAGAACTCTTCGAGGAAGACTTTGTTGATTCCCTAATAGGAGACAACTACTGGCTTTAGATCTTGTCTACGCTCAAGCATGCATGTGAAAGTTTTGAAAGTTCTTTTATGATGTAATATAAACTCTGGACTTTGATGTCCTATCATGTAAACTTGGCTAGTATGTCATATCCTATAGTAAATTTTGGCTTTTACTCTCTTCGTTATTTTTTATTTGATGCTTTTACTTTTCATAGTCTTCAATACATGACTTTGACTGCTACTTTATATAACTTTAAACTAAGATATACTAATAAAATTATAATATTATACAAGTATTTTTAACGATAAATCTAATGATACAATTTTCATATAGCCAATCTAGATAATTTTAAATCTATTGCTGGTCAAAATTTGACAGCACGAATTCTAGAAAGTCAAGTAAAAAAGAATAGAGGGAGTATGAATTAAGCATGTGTTGGTTTGATGCACACTCAACTTCAGCACTCCATAGCTGAATGCGGGGAATTCAATGACCAACGACGTAGAAATGGGGTTGTTACAACCTGGACAGTCATCCATCAGCCCGGTTGGCAGCATGTTCCCTCACACCTCCAGTATCAGTAGGTTCCACTTTAACGCTACCATCCCCAGCAACATTGTAGGATCAAGGATACCGACTAGAGGGGGGTGAATAGGAGGTTTTTAAAATTTTCTTTTCTTCTAAATAATTTTCTACAATCTCAATTTAGCAAGAATGTAAAGCACTTAAGTCTATACAATTCTAGTCAAGAGAGAAACAATACTAGCTCTATATCAAGCAAATGATCACAATAATACTAATGTAGATGTACACAACCGATATTTTACCGTGGTGTTCGGAAACTTGCCGGTTTCCCCTAATCCATGTTGAGGTTAGCCTGAACAAATCAGACCGGCTCCACAAATTAAGCCGAAACACCTCGAGTCTACTAGAGGTAGCTCTTCTCCGCTCCGGGTAGGTGAGCTCCAACCCTCACAAGAATACCGGGCCTTCTCACAAGCTCCTTTGAGAAGATCACCGATCCAACTCCACCCAATCGTCCAAGTGCACGGCAAGCACCAAGAGCAATAAACCAGGGCTTTACTTGAATGCTAACAAGTGCCAAGGATCAACTAATGAATGCAATGTACTTTTTGCTCAACCACCTCAATTTAATGCTCAAAGTGAAAAGGAGGTGTGGAGTGAATGCTTTATTTAATGTTCAAGAAATGTTCAATGAGTCTCTTCTTACTTGAGCAGTGGTACAGGTATTACACCCCTCACCAACCAAAACTAGCCGGTTGGAACAAATTCCAGAAAATTCAGGGCGAGCGGAACTACCGCCGGCCTAAGGCCGGTAGTTCCGCTCCACCTCTGGCGCGACAGAACGGTTATGTCAGAAGCTCTGCAGTAGCCATTGGAAAGTCGACGCGGTACTATCGCCGTTATAAATTCCAGTACTACCGCTCTGCGGTAGTTCCGCAAAGTCGGCGCGGTACTACCGCTTGGGCTGTACCCAAATTTGGCGCTCTCTGGAAAAAAAGGCTCCGCTCTACCTCCGGAGCTTTCGGGTTCTGAAAGTACCGCTCTATACTGCTTCCAGCGGTAGTTCCGGCGTTGAAATCGTCGGTACTTCCGATCCCGCGAATTCTCAAACCTCACTTGGAGGGTGTTTTTTTGGAAAAAAAAAAGGCTCCGCTCGGACTTTGGAGCTTCCGGTCGCCGGTAGTACCGATTTTGCCTACGAAACTTCCGCTCTGCGGTAGTTCTGACGTTGAAAACTGCGGTACTACCGCTCTTCCAGACAGAGCACAGCTTGGTTTTTTAAAACAGATTTTTAAAGTATGCATGATCCTAGTTTGATCCCAATGGCACATAAATTTTGCTATCAAGCTACTTGCCATGATCGCTCTTTATGGTACAATTATTTAGCCCAGAATCCGGTCTTTCACCTTTTCTCCTAAGACCGGTAAAAGTAAAAAAGTGATCCTATTCTAAGTATACCTTTTGTCTTGAGCCATTTTTGGTCTTCATATTTATCCTTTAGCTTGCATCTTGTCAACCATAAACACTCATTAAACACGTTAGTCCCCATATTCACATAAATTCATTAATTACCAAAACCATTTTTAGGGGCCTAGATGCTTTCAAACATGACGCTCTACGTCGCCACTCCCACCGTCCTCACCCCTGCTCGACTTCTCTACTCTCTCCGTAAACTGCACTTACACCATTGGCCTCCCATATATCACTGTAGCTAGATTGCTAACGATCTTCATGTACTGGCGCCAGGCGATGTTGCCAACCACCATCTTCAGCTCCCAGAAACACTTTCCCAAATCTCCAACCACCATGGTTATCACCGCCTCGATGATGAGTTTCTTTCTAGCAACCTTCCTGTTAAATGCATTCTGTACTCACCTCCTGAGCTCAGGAAGACCCATCTCTTTAAGCTCTGGAGTCTCAATTTTACAACCATTTCATAATTTTGAAGGTCCACCCCATACGGCCCATCCCATATGACTCCCTCTCTTTAGAACACGAACAAGTATCCATATACAACAATCAGGTACCTACCACTATTGCAGACGAAATACACTTATTTCAGACAATGCTACATACCAATGAACTCTAGCTACTTTTTTAATAACAGTGTGAAAATAACAACATCGTACAAATGATAGCAATGCAGAAATAATAACAGTGCACAAATAATAGCAGTCCGAAAATAATAACGGCGTCAAAAATATTAACAGTGTATAAATGATAACAGTGCACAAACAATAATAATGCATAAATATTCAAATAATAGCAGTGCACATGCAATAGTAGTGTATAACTAAGAACATTCGGGTATTAACAAAGAATCATTAATACCACCACTAATCCATCACTAACATATGTAGTTACAAAAAGGCCTGCACGAACTAAACATATGCCATCTACACATTGTTACAAAGCACATTCTACACAATCGAACTAGCATTGAAGCCAACGAGATGCTAATGAAACATACCTCTTCGTGAAGGTCTTTACCGGAGCCACATTAATTCACCTGTGAAAATTCCTTAGATCGCAACAAAACTACCTCCAAAAACTAATTCGAACTCTCTTCTACTCTCTCTCTCTCTGTCTCTTTTCTCTCCCTCCACTCTCTCACGCTCTGCGGGAAATACTCAGCTGCTTGGCGTCAGATGAGCTAGCAAAGAGGGAGGCTAGACAATTTATACGCGAGGGAAGCATTGCCAACCGAAAGACGCACGCCGGCGCACGAGGGCAACAACTGCGTTTAGCCGAGATCCATGGGAATTACCATCAAGCGGGCCATGTTGTATCGCGTTGCGTCGCGGCGTGCCTGCATGGTCGGCCACCAAAGCACAAAAGCCACTGCACCTACCGAGCCAACTCGGCTTGGTAGCCCTCCTCCTGCCACGCCCAAGCTGGCTGCCACTTATCACAGAGCTCAACTCCTATCAAGCAAAGAGAATAGGTGATATATATTGCCTGTCATATCTTTGGAGTTTATAGAGGAGACTATTTATAAAGACGAATGCAAGGGAGCCAACTTTGAAAGAACAAAAACGTGTGAACAGTTCGCCACGAGCCACCCGCGCCCCACATTTCCACGGTCTCTGCTTCGCGAATCTTCCTCTCCCACCACAGAAAGAAGGAAAAGAGGACTCACCCACCCAACCAGCCGGCCGCGCCGCGCCTCCCAAAATCCGCCGTTTTCCCCCTGTCGCGCCGGGCAAAATCGCCCGTTTTTTCCCCAAGCCCCCGTGCGTCCACGCCGCCTCGCCCCGCCGCCTCCACCCGTTCCACCGGTAACACCGCGAATTTATCCGCTCCCCTCCCCCCTCCTCTTCCTCGTGTTGCTGCCGCGGGCTAGACGAGGGTTCGGACTGTGCTGGGATGGTGCGCTACCTGTCCCTCCTCGCCGTCGCCTCCGCCTCACCCGTCGTCCTCGCGCCCTCCAGGGTACCTCTACTCTAACCCCGTGCCGGGCGCAGATTCTTTGCACACAATTCGCTCCGGATTGCGTCGAATTGTAGCAACTGCTGTCGCGGTTGGCCTGATTGCCCCGGTCTGTGATGTGATGCTTGCAGGAGCTCCATGGCGTGCTGCCGTTCCAGGGGAAGAGGCCGCAGGATGCGGCCAAAGGCCCGTCGATCCAGCTCTGCGCGCAGCAGCACCTCGAGGGCTCTTTACAGGGCCAGCCCATGCAGATGATGGTGCCCGGCCATGGGCAGGCTGCCGCCTACCAGTCCTTCGCGATGCCCGCCAGGGCCGCGCTCATCGACGTCCAAGGTTTGCGACCGACTCGCGTGTCCGCTCGTACTAGCTGTGCTGACGTTATTGTCCAGTAAATCCGTGGTTCCATGTTATGTTCATTTCGTGGGATGTGGCAATGGCTGGCTGTAGGGCTAATTTTGCTGACGAGTTTAACATTTCCCCAATTGAATGTTGTGCCACAACTCCAAATTAAATTATGAGCCTAGGATTTCGGATAAAGCACCGCGCATACTCTCATGTGAAGAAACCTGCTTTACTGAAACCAACAAAAATAAAGATTGTTGCTTGTTCAATTATAGAAGCTAGATGCGTGAGCCATAGCTTGGGGACTACAAAAGTGACCAAGAACCATTCCTTTCCATGAGAGAATGCTTTCTTCTTTGTTGCACTTGCGCAGTCCAGTTTTCGCATGTTACGCCTAAAGCTGTCTTGCAGACTCTGACGAGATTAATGTTTTTGTATTTGGAGCAGATGCTCACCCTGACTCGGTTCAACTTAGCCTTGGGATTGCTGAGCAATGTGCAAGGCAAGAGAAAATCCTGAAGTTTCTAATGTCAGGGTCCGATGTGAAAGAACTTGATGTATCTTTACTGGCTGAACTTACTGGACATCAGACACTACCAATCAACTTGGGTTGTCAGCCATATATCCCTGATGATAAGTTATCTTTACTGGCTGAACTTACTGGACATCAGACACTACCAATCAACTTGGGTTGTCAACCATATCTCCCTGATGATAAGTTATCTATCTGTGAATTTGGATTGGATGAACCCCAGCAGTATCTACCAGAAAATCAACTTGTCATCCCTGATCCTCTTGTGGACCTTGTTCAGTCCCGTGCTTCTGCCCTTACTATAGACCAAAATGGCCGGGTCCTCTTCACTGGCAATGGAGATGAGATGAGAGACTTACTTTCGGTTGTCTTAGAGTTTAATATGTCTAAACGAGAGGCAAGCGGTTGCAAGACGGCATTTCTAGTTCCATACTTCGACAGGTAATACTGTGAAGCATAATGCTCCTTGTGGACCTTTTCTTTCTTCTTATTCACTTGTTCAGTGAGGTTTAGGTTGAATGGTATGCAAAGTCCTCAGTAGCTCTGTTATTTTGAGCATTGTAAGCTAGACCAATTATGCTATCCCTGCCATCTACCTAATACCCTATGTGAACCATTAGATAGAGCTGTATTGGGCACCTTTTGTCATCTCCATGTAGGAGATTCATGGATATATAAGAATCTCCTTACTGTCATGCACTCCTTATCATTTTTTTGGTTCATATTTATATTGCTGAGCCAAAGTTCTACAGCACATAATGCTTCTAAGAAATTGCAAATGCATAATATGATTGGCGACTGCTGTTGTATGAGTTGCTAGAATTTTGTCTAGCAAACATATTCAGTGTGAACTAGTATCCTGCTGCAGCGTGCCATTAATCATCTGAGGATTGCAATACATTGTATGTAAATCGTTCTTAGCCAACTGCTCGTGCCGACACTTTAGTAACTGGACATTTTCAACCATTTCTTCTGAATAGGATGCATAACATACCCGTTCTATTTTGGGATTAAGAAATCCATTTCTAATCCTCTACTTATCCAAAAGGGGAGATACAGTGTATCAATACAGAAGTAGGTAGTATTAGTAATAAATGCATGTAATGTCCAAATCATATCTTAGTATTATCCTTGGACCTAGAGGCTGCATTTCCTTCTATCTGACCAAGGTTATCACGGCGATAAGGCGAGGCGCCTGATTACCTTCACACCTTTTAGGCTAGTTGCGTGCAGCAAGGCAACGCCATACTCACATCCCAACCTTTTATGGCAGCAAATTTGTGGAACATAGAGTGTAACTATTTTAACTATGTAACAAAGCAAAGAAACATGAATAATGGTACATCAAGGAAACATGAATGTTGAATGGCATACCTAGATGACATTGTCCTTTGTTTGATCATCTCCCAAGTAGCATACAGCTCCCATGAGTCCCATCCAACATGTGTAAGAACTAGGCAATAATAAGAATATAAGATAGCATCAGCAAGTAAAAAGTAGAGACTAAAACAGAGAGGAAAAACAGAGCAACATCTAGCAATCAACAATCAAGATTCAAGCAACTGTGCCTAATGCACATGAACTAGAGGCTACAGGCTAGAACAGAGTTACATCTAGCAATCAAACATCTAGCAAATAGCAATGAACTAGAGGCTAGAGCATCAGTAGCAGTAAGCATTAAGCAATTCAACAATCTAGCAGCTATGCCTAAATCCTAATGCACATGAACTAGAGGAACAGAGCAGAGACTCAACAGTCGCAGCAAAAACAGGGGACAAGACATCAGAGAAAGAGGGGGGAAGAAGACAGAGGAGAAGAATAGATCAAGACTCGTAGAGAGTAGGGGAGGGGCAAGACTTGCTGGAGAGGGAGTGGAGAGAGAGGAAGGCAGGAGGCAAACCTGGAAAGGGGGATGGTGGTGTCGAAGTGCAGGTGCTGCTGTGGACGACGACGTCGAGGTGCTGGCGTGTTGCACTGATGCTGTGGACGGCGAATTGAGAGGCTGCGACACTGTGCCGCGATGGGCTGAGGAGGAGGCATGGAGGGAGAGGCTATGATGGCGGCGCCGGCGCCGGATGGTTGGAATCAACGGGAATCAACCGGGCGGCCGTTAGGTTTCTGTCATTCCTGCTCTCTCCCTCCTATCTCCCTCTCATTCCTGCTCTCTCCCTCTCTATTCACTCTCTTTTCTCCAATTCCCACCAAAACCTCCCATCATCCCTCCCTCTCTTCATTCTCCCGTGCAGTGCGCATGTAAGTCGCTTGCCTTGATTCCTGCGGCGATGCGGCATGGTGTGGGGATGATTAGGCAACGCCATAGCCCACAAGGCGGACACCCCATGCCTGTAAGGAGAGGCGACGGCCATGGTGGGCACCCAGGACCGCCTTGACGTCAAAGCGGTGCTTAGGCGACGCCTTAATAACCATGTGCCTGACAATGATCTGTTTATAAGTAGCAACCCATTGTTTCTGTAGTCATCATCCAATCTTATGGTTTTTTTTGTACTAATGCAGCTATCCTTTATCATTATTCATACTATTTTCATTTCTGTCATTTACATGATATACATCTTTTTTGCATAAACAGGAAAAGGCGTGCCCGAGCTAATAGCCAAGTACACAGTTCAAAATTAGCAAGCACAGGCTGCACAGCAGTTGATGCTTCAAAAAGGTATCCTTTCCTGGACCTTGTTTTATCTGTGTGTTACTTGTTGTTGTTTTCTTGACATAGGTAATTATGGTAACTTCCATGCTTAGGTTTGAGCACCACAATGCTTATTCTTCAAACTGCTGGTTACCATAGCTTATACGTGCCTGATAGTTACTACTTCCAAAGATATAATCACGTGCAGCATAGACTGGGCATAAAGAGTATCTGGCAGGTTTTTTTTTCTAATTCTTTGATCTTTATACTGCCCATTATGAGTTGTTACCAAATGCCATAACCGTAAGTAAGCTGGTACCAAGCATATTGCTTGTATTAGACCCTGATCCATATGGACACCAGTGGGTGCAAATGAAAACACTAGCCTTTTGTATTTGCGCCCAAATTGCATGTAAATTTAGAAACTTTCTATGAAAATTAGCAAATATTAGAGGAAGAGCCTATTGTTGTATAAACATATGTGAAAGGTTCTAAAGTGAACTTTGTATTTAAAATATATACATCTTTATATACTGGTATGAGTTTACTAGCAACTACCGAGGTTTTGCTTCATATGCCAACTAGTATGGTGGCTATACCTAGTACCACAAAAGACATGTTAGACCACTTCTTGAGCCCCACCTGTCCAATTTATGTGACATTGTTTTTGGGCTAACCGCTAACCATTGCATAAAACACTTCCTCAGAAGGCCAATCGTAAGCCTTCAATCTGACATGTTCAGAATGAATTACCTAAATATGAATGTGGAAATTATTAGACGTTAAACTTTATACTGTGCTACCATCAAATTGCTCTTTGCACCTGTTGTTTAAACTATATCCATGATCATTATCACTTATTAATATGGTTGTTTTTAAATACTCAGCACTGCTGACGTGAAGTCAAAATCTCCATCGAAGAAGAAACAGAAGGGGAAAAACATCAAAGAACGTGACTTGTATCAGAAGAACTATTTCCATGCTAGTGAGGCATTTTTATCCATCCTTCTGGACAAGGACAAAAGCAGCTCGACAATTCTCTCACTGAAAAAGGCTGGTCCTGAGATCAGTGAACTGTTGACACAATGCTCCATTGGCATTGCTGGAACTGGCTTGGCTATTCTTCTGTCAGTTGTGTGCAAAATGGCTACCGGTGGAAGGAGTCCTCTTGCTGCTACCCGACTGCTCAACACCGGTGTCGGATTTGGGTTCTTTTGGCTCTCTTGGGCGGTAAATGGATTGCGAGACACGATTACTAGCATATTTAGAAGCCCAAGTGACATGAACTTGAAGGAGGATGTTGCAGTGAGAATACAAAAAGGCATGAATGATATTCTCTTCAGAGCTGTTGCTCTCTTGGCAATCACTGCATTGAAGTTTGCATGAGCGGTTACTATAGTGCCTTACTTTACCTGACCCTATATAATTCGTCTTTTTGGTTCAGGAGTAGAGAACTAGTGCTTCTGTAAGACGAAGTGCCAAATACCCATATCATGATCCTCCGCGATCTTGTAGAAAATGGGCAACTTTGTAAATTGTACAGAATTTTGCTGGCAGCTTAGTGCATATGAAAGATGAATTTTGCGTATCTGTGAACGTTGAATAATCCAATGTTCAATGTTTTATATTTCTTGCAGACAACGCATATCTTAGCTGATTAACCTATTTTCCTAATTTATTGATGTTTGATAGAAGCTAGCAATCTTTCCTTTTCTTTTCATTCATTCATTCACTTTTTTTATATTTTTTTGATGAGAAGCTAGCAATCTTGATGCAACTTGAAAAGTTAAAATAATTGATATTGCAGTATGTCGTAAGCATGGTTTACACTAGAGAAGTTAAGCCTAACCTACATATAATATGATGATTGTATAGTTTACTCATGAAAACAAAGTACAAACGAGCATATTGGAAGCATTTCACATATCACATTAAAAAAAACCACGACATTGCATTTGACATTCCAATAAGATTATTGTCATTACAATCAGAGTCAAATGATTACTTCAGAAGAGAACTAGGTGAGTTCCTGCCGGTGTTCTAGGATAAATATGTAATTTTAAGAAGCTGTACGCTCGATCTATCATATGAGAGCATGTAAGGAAGAAAATTCGAAGGAGCTTCACTGCTGGTAATGTTGACAACAGACAACTTGGCATCGGCTGCCGCTTTGGCAAAACAATTGAAAGTGTCCACATTTCGAACAATTGTGGCCATATAGGCAACAGGACCTCCTGGTGCACCATTCTCACCTAGTTCATTGCTGGCTTCTTCGTTGGTTGCAACATTGATATGTTTACCTCGTTGATCGTCTCTCCTCCATAGCATAGAAAGTACCCGAACAAGGTGCGGCACGCACAACGGATCATATATAATATCTGCACCAAGACTGGCAAAAGAGACAGTTGGATGAAAGAAAATAAGCTAAGCATGAACAAGCAAGAACGTGTTATGCTATCCACTTCACAAGGTAATTCATCACATTTGATCAAGTAGGCTACTCTCTAATTGGCACCCTAAGCTTCCATGGTGTAGTGTAGTGCATAAATTTGAAATTATTTTCATAAAGTCACGGGGTTAACAAAATAACTAACCGAACCATCAATAGCCTTTTATCACAAATTTCAACGAGATGCTTCCTCTATGCTATCATTAAACATTTTTTTACCACGATTACTATTTGGTGAATAGCTTACACAAATATGCAATATGAGACTATTGTATATCAGGAAAAGTTGGATATAACAATGGAGACCCAAATTCATATGAATACCATGGTTCATCGTTGGCATGTCCAATATCAGAGGGATAATGATCATCCAAAAATCAAGTGTAAACATTGCAAAAATACAATAGAAATATTACAAAAAGAATATACTATACTCACACTATGTCTGGCTGGCAGTCCCATAAATCGCTTTCAGACACTTCTTCCCAGGAAAGATATTTGCACACTACCTACGCGCCAGAATATATACCATTAAATTTTAATATAATAATGCATTCATCCAAAGCACATGGGAGCCATTTGATTCAAGCTGTTGTCTGGTGGTTAAGTGCCACCTATAAAGAAAAGAGTCCAATGCATCCTGGGTCTTCCCAAGAGAGTACCACCTATAAACAAGGAATCCAATGCATCATGCGTCTTCCCAAGAGAGAGAACATTACCACTGCTCTTGATTAACAGAAGACATTACGCATAACACACAATGCATGCCTGAATTACCTAACAAGTGCTAGCTATGCTACAACAATTACTGGAATGATGAAAACGATTTTTTTTACAAACAAAGTCATACTGAAAACAATCCAAAATGCACGATCCTGAAAGCATAGAAGCTGGTATTTTATTTATATAAGGAAGCTAACAAACCTTATTCTTGCTTTCTTTTACTAGTTGAGGATCTTCCTGTTCAATGCATAGGCTATTCATTTCCATGTTAGCCTTCATGTTTGTTAGTGTAGATGCGTCACCATCAGTAAGAATAACCTGCACCATCATACAAGCATTATGCATTACATGTCTTTCTTTTCCAACTAATGTTTGACCTCTGAAGAAGTTTATGAACTTAGTTGGAGTGGATAGTTCATGATATAATTATCACTCATACTCCACAGATAGCCAAATTTGAATAGTGAAATAAATATGTTAGCATTTTTCTCTTCACCAACTTAATTCATCAGGAAAGACAAGAGCTAATCTTATAAGGCTCTCTTTTTGCAGATAGATAACCATTTACTTGAATGGAGTGTGGCATTACAGACTTTCATACCTTGGAGGCACCGACATAGTTAAGACATACACCGACCAAACCAACACCAGAACCTAGCTGCTTATCATGAAAACATAAGACAAATAATCACATGTCACAATTATCAAGAATACTCATTCTTGAGCTTTTATCTTTGAGTTACTAGGATCAACGACGAAGTGTGACATTGATTCAGGCACATAAGCATACACTAAATTTAACAACCACCACCACCACCTATATAATTGCTCAAGGATAGTTTAAAGGTAAATCTGCAGATAAAGAATGTTGCATAAGTAGTTTACTGTTATTATTGTGTAGTGTGTAATAACACAAAACATGGAAGGAATAAAAGAGTTGACTTGATGAGGATGCTACCCAAGGTTCCAAATCTCGGAACCGGGGGAATTCCCGGCCGGCAGCCGGTTACCGGAAATCCCTGAGAAAAACCGGTTGAATTTTACATTTCAAATTTGGACGGTTTGAAAACCGGTTACCGGAAAAACCGAAAAAACCCACTGAAAACTGGGAAAAACTAGAGAAAACCTACCACAAAATGTTGGGACTAGCATATTTATGCATATTTAGTTCATACAATAGGTAATCTAGAACAAAAAGACATAAACCAATCTAGAAAGTGCATTTGTAACCACTGGGATTTTTTGAAGGTTTTTCCATCCTGGTGGTCACCGGGATTTCCGGTTACCGGTGGTTACTAGCCGGTATCCGCCGGTTTTTGGAGCCCTGATGCTACCCACTTAACACATGTTCACAAATTGGTTGGTTGGTTGGTGCAAAAAAGCATATAATGACACATACACAACCACAAGACCACCAAGTAAATCCCAGCTATACTTGTATCAAACACAAGAAAACATGCTTAAATATGTGCAAATCAAGCATCAACAGTAGTTCTCTACATAGCAGAGACAAGTGTTCATGATTTGAAATTGCTACCCATAACATTCTTTCATAATATGCATAACACTTATAAATCTATAGTATTATTTGACAGCAGAAGATAGAACAACCGCAAGACCCGCTATTCAAGAGATGAAAATATTCCTATAAATATGCTAGCTAGAGTGTACATTGTTCATGTCTCTAACTACAATACGAAAAATAACCACTTTACCTCAAAGCAACATTTTCTGGAGAAAATTTTTGGGTATGAAAGAATGAACTCAGATAAGAATAGACTTGATGGCCAAAGAGAGCACCTGAAATGGTAAAAATGTCCACTTACATGAATCAATAACATATGAAAGAAGCTTAATAGAATCTGAGCACATGAATTAAATATTGGGTGTGTATAGGTATCACCCGGATGTTTTCTTCTCAACAATCATCCAAATTTCGGACCGTTGGATTAGAGATCCAACGGTCTCTTTTTGGGGAGGGGGGAGAATTTTTTTAGAGGGGGAGGGAATTTTTTTGGAGGGGGTGGGGAGAATTTGTGGCCGTTGGATCTCTAATCCAACGGTCACAAATCTGGATGATAGTTAGAAAGAAAACATCCGGATGATGTTTATCAATACCCTTAAATATTTAATGCCATCATACCCTGTATCACCTTCAAGCATGTTAGTAGAACATGATAATCGAGCAACCATGCTTACTAGCTTTGAGGAAACCTTGTCGTCTACATAGACGAAGTTATCACTATAGAGTATAGGCTATTATAATTATATAACTTATAAAAATGTGTGAAAAAAGAGTTCAAAATTAATAACTCACATGTAGGAGAAAGAAATGATATCTCTTTATAGATCTTGTCAGTCATATATAGTGATGAATTATTCTGCGTGCAAAATGAGCTACTTGAGTATATCATGTCAATAATTATCAATTATTGAGGTACATTACACAATTAGATCCACATACTGCTTTTGACGACATATACCGACCAAATTCCTCATAAAACCCATCAATCACAATATCTGACAATAATTCAGCCTCAGCTATAACTTTTTTAAGAAAAGTTATTACATAATTATAGTTTTGACCTCCCTCTACCTGCGTAAGTATACAATGCTTTAGATCAGCAAGAGGAAGAAAAATATTAGGCAATAACCAGAAAATTATAGAAGAGCATTATTGTAGTATATTCTCAACTAAATTGATGTTTTATTCTTTCATAATTTCATAACCTTTCACACGCACACACAAATCATGGTTGTTGCAGTTGGCAAATTTGGTCATTTGGTTAGATAAAATAACAAAAAACATTTACATTAGTGCTAATACAACTCTCCAAGATAAAATTTTGAACATGCGGCGTGACAGAACCTCCCCCAGCTTTTCTGCATAAATCAAATATAAAAAATTTAAATAAATATCAACATAGCGTTTTGAAAAAAACGGGAAATAACATATTATATCTCATTGAAACATATTATCCATTTAGAACCATATCAATTGAGAACACATTTTTAAATCTTTCTGTGAAATAATCTTGACACCATTCATATGATTGGTGTAGGTAACAGGTGCAAACTGACTCCACCTTCTATACTTGCCTGGTCTGCAGGTTTGTTCAATGGAACCCAAGCTCTGGGTAAGTTTTACGGCCATCAACGGTAGACAGCCTTATTAGCTATTTTGAGCAAAACCTGAAACTCTAGAATGCCTGTTGTCCAAAAAGGAAACTTAAAATTCCTAACAGCAGACCAAAACCCCCTACAAGATTTGTTACAAAGAGAAAGATGCAGCTGATCCCGGGTGTAGTTACACCCCGTGTCCTCACCGCAGGATTGAGTGGCTCACCTCGGCATTCAGAAATGTTTAACCGATTGAGTGAAGCTAATTTGCAGGAAATGAACAATAAGCTAATTTGCCTATGTGCTTCGTGGGAGGGAACACATACAAAAGCTTTTTACGAGCACTCGCTAGGCATCAACTTACATTATTGCATATATTGTCGCGTGTTCTTACATCTACTAGTCTACTACACAGTACACACGCCCAAATTGTCAACTGCAACTGCAATTCAGAAAGGCCCAATTCGACCGCTAATATTTTCTGAACCAACCACCATCAACCGGGAGCGGATGCTGCAGAGTAGGAACTGGGAAGTCTCTCGCTGACGTTGCGACTCTAGCTGCTAGCGTGACAACTAAGAAGCAAGCACGCAGTGAGATATGAGGTTTGTGGGGGGACTGGGATTCAACGTATGATGTACCTGGCGAGGGTGAGGACGCAGGCGGGAGGCTCCCGGGCGAGGAAGGCGAGCTTCAGGTGGAGCAGCTGCTCGCCGGCTTCTCCTGCGGCGGCCATGGGCAGTTTTTCAGATGCGGAGCGAGCGACCCGCGCGTAGGGACCGATGGGAAAACGCTGAGCAGGCGGCGGCGGCGGCGGCGGCGGGCTGTTCTTTGCGGTTTTTGGCAGGGGGCAGGGTCCGGCACGACACGATAGTGGCTGGCAACAGAACAGGGGACGAGAAAGCTGGAAATTTTTGTACGAATAATCTGTTTTTATTCAAAATTATATAAATATATCTGCAGAAATTTTTTTATAAAAATAGGTTCCAGTAGCCTTTTGCCCATCGCAGCGGCGACAACTGGAAAATATGATAACCGTTGGGCGATTAATTGCAGTCGCCCCACCATTGGGCGACTGGCATCCAGTCGCCCAACCGTGTGGCGACTGGGGGTGGGTTATAACCACGCCACGCTCGGCCGCCCCGAGCACTGTTTGCATTCTTCAGCCGATCGATCCAACGCGAGAGAGGAAGGAGAGGAGAATAGAGGAAGAAGGGGAAGAAGAGGTGAGGGAGAAGAGGAGAGGGAGAGGAAGAGGAGAGGAGAGTGATCCAGATAATTTTTTGGTATATTGTTTTTCTTAGTGTTAGAAAAAATTATAGATGTAGAAAATTTAGTTTAAAAATTTTGTATAGTATTTTTGATGCATTATTGTAGAAAATTTAGTGTAGAAATTTAGATGTAAAAAATTTAGTGTGGAAATTTTGTACAATATTTTTGATGTATTATTGTAGAAATTTAGATGTAGAAAATTTAGTGGCAAAATTTTGTACAATATTTTTGATGTATTATTGTAGAAAATTTAGTGTCGACATTTTGTACAGTATTTTTGATGCATTATTGTAGACAATGTAGTGTAGAAATTTAGATATAGAAAATTTAGTGTCGAAATTTTGTACAGTATTTTTGATGTATTATTGTATAAAATTTAGTGTAGAAATATAAATGTAGAAAATTTAGTGTTGAAATTTTGTACAGTATTTTTGATGTATTATTGTAGAAAATTTAGTGTAGAAATTTAGATATAGAAAATTTAGTGTCAAAATTTTGTACAGTATTTTTGATGTATTATTGTAGAAAATTTAGTGTAGAAATTTAGATGTAGAAAATTTAGTGTCGAAATTTTGTATAGTATTTTTGATGTATTATTGTAGAAAATTTAGTATCGAAATTTTGTATAGTAATTTTGATGTATTGTTGTAAAAAATTTAGTGTAGAAATTTAGATGTAGAAAATTTAGTGTCAAAATTTTGTACAGTATTTTTGATGTATTGTTGTCAAAAATTTAGTGTAGAAATTTAGATGTAGAAAATTTAGTGTCGAAATTTTGTATAGTATTTTTGATGTATTATTGTAGAAAATTTAGTATAGACCGTAATGTACAAATTAATCGTGCGGTGAAATTTATACGTATTAGAAAAATCAGTAAATATTGAGGGTAGAAATTAATCATGCACGTTTATTGCAGTGGGTTATGACGCATTTTTTGATGTATTATAAGTACTAACTTGAACTCTTTTTGTACGTATGGCTCGTGACGGTCGTGACTCCGACTGGCGGTACCCACTGTTGGACGAGCGCATGGACCGCGTGCATCGCGCTCCCGTCGTGTGCCGCCACCGGGGAGCACGGACGAGCTGGTTGAGCTGGGAGTGGTCCGGACACGCACACCTCGCGTGGCCAGGGGACTCGACCCCCGTTGGACTGCCAGATTTGCACTATACCAGCGTTTTAGTTCCATGCTGACTTTCACTTTGTTTGCAGCCTGCGGGATGCCGGGCTACTCCCTCTTGCCTGGATGGTGTAGGCCACGGAGGAGGATGGAGCCGCCTTGGCCGCGGGGGGGGGGGGACGAGGTGAGCGTGGAGTGATCACGACGTTTCCCGTTCGCCCGTTCCCTGTTGACGACTTTGGTGGACCTTTGGCGGCCCGAGACGCACACTTTCCACCTCTCATTCGGGGAGATGACGCCGACCCTGCAGGATGTGTCCTGCTTCTTGGCCTTCCGATCGCGGGAGGCGCTGCCTTCCTACCGGAGGCCCCGGCCGAGTGGCGCGCTGACATGCTCGGCAGATTCGAGGGGGTCCTTCCACCAGCCGATGACCACCACACCTTCGAAGCGACTCAGACCCACGGGCCGTCGCTTAGGTGGCTCGCACAGTACCCAGTACGTGGTCTTTACAATTGATCGTGTCTTCGAAGTTCTTACTTGCGCTATTACATACTAATAACAATTTATTTGCATTCAGGTGGAGTGCATGGATCCACAGGCAGACGATTACCAGGTCTCGCGCCACTTGGAGGCGTACGTGCTGTGGCTGTTTGGTTGGGTGCTCTTCACCACCAACCACGGCAACTCCATGGATGCGTGCCTTATCGCTCATGCGAGGGCGATCGCGGACGGCGAGGCCCCCTAGGTCAGCTGGGGATCGGCCGCACTTGCCGCGACGTACCGTGCCCTATGCGATGCGTGCACGAGGACCAAGGCGAACTCGATCTTCACGGGCTGTCCCCTACTGCTGCAGTTGTAGTCGTTCGAGTGCTTCAGTCTCGGATAACCTGTGCTAGACGATATAGGTCCGTACGGGCCCGAGATGTATCCGGGGGGAGACATCAACCGGCCGATGATGGGCTCTCTTCGGTGTTGTCGACGAGTAAGTATTATCATAGTTAATTATTTCCTTCTTATTAACGATGTTATACTTAACAACTTGTCTTTCTTGCAGGTACAGTTCGTGCACGTGCAGGTCACACGGGCGTACCTGCTCTTTGTGGAGTAGTTCGACCGCCTCACAGCCGACGACATGCACTGGGAGCCTTACGCAGATACGGCACTACAGGCCCGTGCTCCTAACGTGCTGTCTACACTGTGCTTTCGTGACCGGGCTTTCTGGCTCACGTGCCGGAAGCTCGTGTATGATATCTTCGTGGAGGACTACGCACCCCAACAAGTCATGCGGCAGTTCGGGCTACGACAGGCGCTTCCTGTACCAGTCGGACCACCGCTTCCGCGGAACGTGCACACGTGAGTGATCGCTTCTCATAAATATGTACGTACTTACTACTGTGTTCGCAAGTACTCACATTACGTAATGGTCCTATATGCAGGCACAACAGAAAGGGAGTTAAACGAGGCACGAACTGGTTGACAAAGATGCAGCCCTAGATTGAGCAATGGGAGGGTGCGCTCGACGACCACGTGGAGGAGGACTGCCCATATGACAGCAGGGACTACGCAGAGTACCTGCGCTGGTACCAGACGCGGCCACGTACCAGGCTCGTACATGTCGTAGACCCGCCCACCACACACGTCGCCGCTCCGACAGACACGTACCCCGCGCACCTTGCGCGCAACGCTCACATTGCGGTACGTTACATGTAATTTCAAATATTCCCAAATGACAATGTCGTTTCGATGATGCACCATTTTATGTCTTTTTGTCCAGGCTGACGTTGGTTCTGTGCTGTGGACTGAGTCTGCCACACTACTGGAGAGGGTCGCCACAGGTGCAGAGTTGACCCACGAGGAGAATGTCAGCTTTTTGCATCGGGTGGAGGCCGGGTGTAGACGTATCGTTAGCCTGCTGTCCTGCACGAGGCTACCGGCGGTCTCCACACCCACGCCCAGCGCTCCGATGGGTCGTCCACTAGTGCCACCCCCGGCCAGCGTGGCACTACTTCGGAGGTAGTACGTGGACACGTCCTACACCACCTCACCCAGAGCAGCCAGGGGGCTCTGCCTGGGGACGGCCTCCTACACCACCTCACCCGGAGCAGCCAGGGGGTTCTGCATGGGGGACGGCCTCCTACACCACCTCAGCAGCTCTTCATGCCTCCTTCGCACATCCCCGGCTTCCACACGTAGGGGGTGTACTCTGAGCCGTACGCCCCTCATCCTAGCGTGATGGCGCCAACTGCAGGTACGCATCGTCGGATCTCGTTTTTATCCCAAGGCGATATGTAATGAACTAACGATATTATTATTGCAGGTCTTCACGCCCACCAGCACGCACATGGTGTCTCCCCGGGCCACGACGATGTAGACCAGTTTTTTGCGGATTGGCCAGGGCCGTCCTCCGACGCAGCTTTTCGGGGCACACCATCGAAGGTTCTTTCCGGCAGTGTCCTCCCCGGTGCACCGGAGGGCACATAGCCAGAGGTGCAGCTGACTCCACCAGCTTAAAGGCGGGTGCGACACGCTCCTGATCATTTTACATTCTCCGAGCGTCGTCACCCGTTGCACCGGAGGACGGCCAAACGGGGTCGTACGGGAGGACGCGGGCGCGGTGACGGGGCAGGCCAGGGTGGCGATTGAGGGGTGGTGCTGATGTTATGCATGTAATGAAAAAGTACACGGCATGTTACTCCAAACTGTATTATGAAGTTTATTTAAATTCAAACAAGCATATTATCTCGTCTTTTCGTATTCAATCATTCACATATCAAGTCATCTAACAAATATTAACATACCGGTTTTCTCCGCACACGAATTCTCAGCGTATGTCACTTACCAGCGAATGTCTGAATCGTTCTATGATCAATCGTTCGTAAAAAAAGTTTCTAAAATTTTATACGCACCTACAACATACAATGAACATAAATTTTTATTACGACTCCAGCATATTTTTTACCAGTTTAAAACTACAAAATTCATAAAATTTAAAACAATCATGGGGTAGTCAGTCCAGTCGCCTAATGGGAGGGCGACTGCATGTAAGTCGCCCAATAGGGAAGCGACTGCATGAAAGTCGCCCAACAGGAGGGCGACTGGATGCAGCCGCTCCAGGGTGCGGCGACAGGTATTGTGTCAGCCTCTGGTTGGGCAAAAGGCTCCAATCGCCCAACCATTGGGTGACTAGAGCCTATTTTTGTAAAAAAACCGCGGGTATATTTCTGTAATTTCGAATAAAAATGGATTATTTGTACAAAAAATTCAGAAAGCTGAGCCATTCGTAGTGCTGACTCACCAGTCATGACATGGCAAAAATGCGTGGTCATTTTGTTTTTTACTTCTAAGTTTTGAGTCACTAATTTATCCAAAATCCAACCATGTGATGTAACTCTTGAAAAGGAAAAAAAAGAAAATTAATCATTTGTCATTAAGTTGAGAAGTCATTGACAAAATACTCTTTCTTATATGATAACGGATAAAATGTCCTAGAATTAAGAAGCTAATTGACGATTTGCTTTTTACCATTTAAAATCAATTTTTGAATCTTTTTAGCTTTTTACCATTTAAAATCAATTTTGAATATTTTTCTTTATAAATGACAGAAATGCCCATCTCCTTCCCTTCTTCTCCTCCCAATGGCCACCACTGTCGCCTCCCTCCTTCAACCTCTGAGCTCCCAGCGAGGGCGACTGGGACGAATGCCTCCTAGACATCGCCTTTCCAGCCCGCATGGCCCCACGCCCCCGTCGCCTCCTTGCCACTGCCGCCTCCCTGCTCCCGTGGCCATACCTCCATGCCTAGCGTCAGGCCCTGGCTAGCAACCTTCCCTCTTTCGGCCCACACGACCCTTGTGCCCTAGACACCAACAAAGTGGGCCCACTGAAGCCATCGCGACGTCAGCAATGGCTCGTCTCCCTAGGCAAGACGGGTGTTCTCGTGTTGTCCACTGCCTAAATCTCCAAGGCATAGCTCACCCATGCCGCCTTCTCCCGATGGGCCGGTGGGCTCCTCGTGGGCTTGGCACAAGCCCCCCGCCACCCCGCCAAGCCACGTCACATGGTCACATGGTGGAGAGAAAAGAGGAGATGGAGGAGAAGAAGGAAGAGAGAGATGAAGAAAAAAAGAACACGACCGCCTACTAGACTGAGCTTGGCAGTGGCGCATGGGGCGGTGATGCTGGAGCACTCGTGCAAGAGAGAAAAGAGGAGGTGGAGGAGAGGAAGGAAGAGATGGAGAAGCACAAGAGGAAGGAAGAGAGAGAGAACCGGTCAGCCAGATTTGGAGAAGAAATAGGAGGGGAAAGTAGGAAGAAGCTAGGGGTATTTTGGTCTTTCACGTGGGCTTAAACAACAAAAGGAATAGAAAATAAATTGTTGGGGGAGTGCCCTCCACTGTGGCCCCTTCGGGCCATCATGCATGGGCCCAAACACGTGTAAGCAAAGGATAGGCCCAGTTATGATATAGCAAGGAAAGTTATGTATGCCTCTAGTGTAAAATCCCTCAAGAGGATATTTGTATAAATATCCCTCTCCATGGCTATAAATATAGCCCTTCGGGCACCATGGAGGGGGAGAATATTTTTGGAAAGAGAAAGGGTAATATGATCAAGTATTGCCATAACTATTCTACTCCTTTCTCCACATTTGAGTCTGAGGCTTCGGATACCTCTCTCGGGGCCTTCGAAGCCCTGCTATCTACTATTTGGTTTATAACCACAATAGTTAGCATAGATCGTGGGGAGCGACGTAAGAGTCACAAGTCAAGAGACCGATGGCGTCGAAGAGGAAGGCAATGTCGGTCTCGAGGCGGAAAAGAGGAGCCATGATCGACCACGGGGGTGGTGGAGCTGACAGGGAAGGCCCCGCCCTCGTGGCAATGACATACCATGACGATTGGGTCTAATGTCACTGTAGGCGATAGAGAGGGTCCCCGGCGTCAACGCAGGCTATAGAGCAAACGACGTCGCAGGTGGAGGACCCACCTCGGCTGTCCAGGCGACTCCGGTACTCGTTATACTCATTGCTCACAGAGTCACAAGTTGATTTCCGTTTCGATATGTGCTGGCTAGCTAGTTCTCACACCAGGAAAAAGATCTGTCGCTGATAGGCGATAGTTGAGCTAGCCAGATCCCTTCCGTACTAGAGTGTGTGACTCATGCTACGTAACACGTATGGACCGTTTGAATACAGGGACAAGAGAGATGAAAATGGAATTGAGATATGAGGTGGGACAAATCTAGTCGTTGAATTGAGAGATTTACAGATAGGTTTATCCTACTTTGTGTCTTATTTTTATTTCCACCCAATATTTCCCACATTCCAAACGACCCCGTACAGTCAAACTATTTTAGCTACCTTTGTCCATACGAAAATAGTATACATATACTTCTCAAAAAATATATTATAGTTATACTATGTTGTCGGAAAATATATTGCAATATCTTTTCAAAACAAATACGTCATAGTAAAAGAAAATTGATGGCCAAAATCGCGTGTCGGAGATTGTACCGTCACTTTGTATGACTTAAGAGGCAGTAGTATGTTACTCTCTTCATTCTTTTTTATTTGATTTTTTAAAAACTTTTTACGGTCTTAAAGATGCGATTTTGACCATCACTTTTATAACTTTACACTAAGATATGCTAGGTGGGACAACTTTAGTTGTTGGATTGAGAGATTGACAGATAGATTTATTCTACCTTATATCCTATTTCTATTTCCACCCTATATTTCCCACAATCTGAACGACCCCATACAGTTAAACTATTTTAGCTGCCTCTGTCCATACAAAAATAGTATATATACTTGTCTCAAAATATATTATAGTCATACTGTGTGGTCTGAAAATATATTGCAATATCTTTTCAAAACAAATACGGCATAGTAAAAGAAAATTGACGGCCAAAATCATCGTATCGGAGATTGTACAATCACTTTGTGAGATTTTACAATCACTTTGTATGACTTGAGAGGCAGTAGTATGTTACTCTCTCCGTTCTTTTTTACTTGACTTTTTTTAAACTTTTTACGGTTTTCGAGATACGATTTTGATCGTCGCTTTTATAACTTTATGCTAAGATGCTAATAAAATTCTAATATTATTAAAGTATTTTTAATGATATAATCTTTATATAGCTAATCTATATAATTTTAAACTATTGATAGTCAAACAGCACAAGTTATATCAAGAAAGAAGCGCACACAGAGTATTATCTTAGCTGTGAAGTCTCAACTGCAGCACATGACTACGTGCGTGCCTTCGTTGGTCGGTCGGAAGGTTACTTGGCTGGTGCGGAATTGACTTCTTTTGTCCAGTCCAGGTGAAGGTACTGTTGAGGAACCGACGCTGGAGACCAGTCCGAGCGATTCCTCTGCTTAGAACAAGAACGAATCAATCACAGAATCACAGAATAATAGATTGAATACAGAGAAGTAGAGAGAACTCCTGATCTTTCTTTATTGCTTTAGATTGCATCGGGGTACATAATGAGGGGGGTCTAGGTCCCTATTTATAGTCTACGGTGGGGTGCCCAATTAGATCAGGACTCTGGATAGAGTCCAGGTTTCCTAACACTCCCCTTTGGGCACTCACCCAACATGCTCATGCCTCGTCAAAACTCCATAAAAACCCAGTGGGAAAAATTTAGAGAAAGAGTACATGATACATGTGATGTTGCGATGCACGAATTGCCTCGTTAAAAACCTTGGTCGAGAAACTTCATGGAAAACTCGTCAAGGGAAAAAGAGTACAATTCACCCAAATTTATTTGGTCTGCAAGACTTTATTTTTGGGTACTTAATCTTCATGATCAAGATTTATTAGCGGGCTTGTGAGAATTCTCCCCGATTCTGCACTTCTCTAAGTCTCATCATTCCATTCCACGCACGCACCTTTCAAAGCTAGATGCGGGAGTGACTTAGTGAATAAATCTGCGAGATTTTCACATGACTTAGTATGCGAGACTTTAATCTCGTCCATCTTTTGCAATTCATGTGCATAGAAGAACTTGGGGTTGATATGCTTTGTGAGATGACTCTTCACATAGCCCGCTTGCACTTGTGCAACGCAAGTGCATTATCTTCATAGATAATTGTGGGGTTTGCACAATATTCATCCCACATGACCGCTGGATGTGGTGAATCATTCGGCGGAGCCAAGCGCACTCTCGTGCGGCTTCATCTGATGCTATAATTTACGAGTGGTTCGTCAAGTAGCTACGGAGCTTTGCTTAGACGATTTCCATGAAATTGCGTTCCACCACACAGAATACATAGCCTGTTTGTGACTTAGCGGTATATGGTCCGACAGATACCAAGATCTGCATAGCCAATCAAGTTCAGATTTTGATTCTTTCAGAAACAATCCGAGGTCCTTGCTACCTTGGAGGTATCGGAAAATGTCCTTTATGCCCCGCCAATGCCTTTTGTTTGGGCTCGTGACTGCACTTGCTAATGTGTTCACGGCAAATGCAATGTCCGATCTAGTGCGGTTTGCTAAATACATGAGTGCTCCCATCGCACTCAAGTATGGGAATTCGGTCCCAGACTTCCTCCCCTCTTCCCTTGGTCGGAAAGGATCTTTTCTTGCTGTAAAGACCTCACCGATCATCGGTATTTCGAGGGAAATACCTTCTCAAAGCCAAACCTTTCGAGCACCTTCGGGTGTAGGTCGACTCGATGTACCAAGACTCCTTGAGGACATGCTCAAGCTGCAAGCCTAAGCAAAACTTGGTCTTGCCCAAATCTTTCATTTCAAATTCGACTCAAGTAGGAGCTTGCTTCTTTTATATCTTCTACTGTCCCGATGATATTCAGATCATCTACATACACAAAAATTATACAGAATCCATTCAGGATCGCCGTATAAATACACAAGGACAGTCTTCATTGTTCGTGTAGCCTTTCTTGCAGAGAAAGTCGCTCAGCGATTATACCACATTCTTCCAGATTGTTTCATCCATACGTTGACTTTCTCGAGTTTCACACTGCATGATTTCTATTTTCTCTGTCTTGGTTCGGGAGAGGAATTCCTTCAGGACTTTCATGTAAATCTCGAATCCAAGTTATCAGAAGGTATGCAATCACAACATTCATCAATTTCATTTCTAAATTCAAGTTCACGCCATTGAGATCAAGTATCTAAAGGTAATTCCACTCATGACTGGGAGTAGGTTTCTTCATAATCAACTCCGGACGTTGAGTGAAACCTGGGCTACCAACCTTGCTTTGTATCTCACTACTTCATTTCTTTCATTTCTCTTTCAACAAATACCCACTTGTGCCCAACGGGTGTATGTGGGGAGGTGTGCGACATACGGCCCAAACACATCTCTTTTATTCAGAGATAGCAATTCAGTTGCTATTGCCTTCTTCCAATCTTCCCAATCTGATCTTTTCTTACATTCAATAACGATGCGGGCTCGGGATCAAGATCGATGATGGTGGCAATTTTCTTTGCGAAGTAGATATCGATATTAGCCGTTGTCCTATTCAGTGATTCTCCGTGTGCACATAATTTATAGCTATTTCTTCATGAGTTGCTTCTTCTGGAGCGATTGCTTCTGCTAGAGCTTTACCTTACACATCGCTTCTTTCAATTGCGGTGGCAAGTCCCTTTAGTTTTTCGGCTCCGATGTGTGCGCACACATCCATGCCGATGGGGATATTCAGATCCGGTATGCCCTTTTCGGAAGGTGTCATACTTGTGCCAGGTCTCAACTGGCTCCCCTTCTCATTCTGGGGAACTTCAATGATCGGTTGTGATAAATCCCTCTTATCCTTTTTCACCAGGCGTCCCCGGTTACTAAGGATTCGAGGAACCGGAGTTCTCGCCTTTATTATTTTTCGAGGCCTCGGACGAGATTAGGATACCTTCGCTTTCTTGGTATTTCAACCTCTCGGTCTGCAAATGCGTGCAGGCACATGCGACTTAATCACGCTCTTCAAATCACTAAAGTGATCAGGCAGTTGATTTGCTAGTTCTTGCAAATCGATTGTCTTATAGACTTCTCTTGTCTTCTGGACTTCTCTTTTTGCTTCACTAATGCGCTGGTCATCTGCATGAATTCCCGTGGCTTGCCATGTAATGTCTTCTGGACTTCTCTAGTGCACAGGTCATCTGCATGGATTCCCCAGGCTTGCCACATAATTTCCCGGCATTCTTCATCAAGGGGTTGATTTCCTCCCCCCTAATGTTGGGAAATTTTCGGTGGTGACACTTGCGCTAATTGCATAGGTGAATGGATGTTGTAGGCCAAAAGTCTAAGGTTGATGAGATTATTTGCATAAAGGATGCGTGTCCCCAATATGTAGTCGCTAGATTTCAATTATGCAAAAGAGGTCGGGCAATAAATTTAATTCTCTTAATTAAAGCCTCGCCAAACCATTTCGGTATGGACATGCGATGCGAGTGCTCAACCGCAATTCCCATCGCCATGCAATAATCATCAAATGCCTTCAAGTAAATTCTCCGCGTTGTCCATTCGGATAGACTTGATATGATGATCCGAAACACATTTACGATGCGAATGATCTGCGAGGTCAATTTTGCAAAGGTGTGGTTTCTTGTGGGCAACAAACCCACATATGACCACTTCAAGAAGCGCCAATGAGCACCATGAAATACTTAAACGGCCTGGGACGGGCTGAATGGAACCGCAAATATCTCCTGGATGCGTTCAGAATGTAGGGACTTCGCCCTTCACTTTCGTGAGTGGTGGGTCTAGTAATTAGTTTCCGGTGGCACATGCAGGCACACAAAATCTTCATGATTCGGGAAATTCTTCTTATTAATATTATGCCCATGCGAGTTATTGATTATGCTACTCATCATCCTAAGACCTGGGTGGCCTAATCTGTCATGCCAGAGACAGAAGAGTTCAGAGCTTCTAAACACTGTTTTCACAACAGTGTACGCTGCAGACGCTTTAATGTTGGTATAATATAGCCCAGTGAAGGAAGTTTTTCTAATATTCTTTTGCCATTCTCTTCACGCTTCGTGATGAGCAGGTATTTCTTACCGTACTCTTCTTTAGTCTCAACGTGGAAACCGTTGGCGCAAAAATTCTTAAAACTTAGGAGAGTTCTAGTCGATTTTGGATACAATAAGGCTTCTTCAATGACCAAATTGTGCCCATTATGGCTCTTCCCGAACCAATTATACACGCACGCTTCGCGATTGTCGTAAGGTCGCAAATGTTCTTACGAATCGATTGAAAATACTCAATCTCTCTTAAGATGATATGTGTTGTGCCGCTAAGCACACTTCCTTCATAGGAGCTACACATGTTCTAATATAGGTATTTATTAACATGTATGAGAAGACAATCAACACATAAATAAAATACTCCAATATCGTAACATATCATGCCATCATAAATGAATAAATGAATGAATTCTTCAAAATCATCCAACCATCACGAGAAAATAACAATTCTTAAGTACCATCCATGCAAATTCTAACATATTCTTCCACACAAAATAAATGATAATTAAAGTCTAAATGCATTCTGTGCACTAGACTTCTTCTGCTATTCTCTCAGGGGTAACATTCTCTTCAAGAGAAATCATGGCGGTGGCTGCTTCTAGGTCGAGAGGGGGTGCTGCTGCCTGGATGGTCTCAACCTCCATTAGCGCGGGCAGCTGCTCGGAACTCTCCCCCTCAACCGATGCAAAGTGGGCTTCATGCTGCCCTTTGCCATCCCGTTTTGGCTTGCTGGCCATATTCTCATGTGGAGCGTCTGATTTGCCTTTCTGGGCTACGACTTTACCCTTCCTTCCCCCCTTCTTTTTCATCAAGTGCTTTCGCACCTTGTGGCTCCCAGCGTTGGCTTCACAGCTAGCGGAGCTGCCTGGTGGTTGAGTGACGTAATTCTTGCGGAGAAGTTCGTCTCGAGCCTCCGCAACCTACATCATATCAATCAATTCGGCATACTCCTTGTAGCCGTCTTGACGATAGTTGTGGACGGATTGTACGACATTGAGGTGAAAGGTGGACAGGGTCTTCTCGGTCTTCTGCTCATCTGTGATCTACTTGTCATAGAGTTGAAGACTAGTACAAATTCTGTGTAAAGCAGAATTGTACTCCCCGACCGTCTTAAAATCGGTAAACCTCAGTCTGATCCACTCTCGCTCTGCTTGAGGAAGAATGGTGTACTTTAGCCTCTCAAGCCGCTTCTTGAGTGCGATCCAGAGTGCTAGTGTGCTTTTCTCTGCCATATACTCATTCTTGAGAGTGAGGCAGAGTTGGTGCCTGAGAGAATAATGTGCCTGATCATTCTCCTCAGGTTTGGGTTGGCGTCATTCACCGCAAAGTCCAAAAGCGCCATGAGCTTTCGACTCCAAGCACAATCTTGACATCGGTGCCTACGCGGATAGTTTCACCATTCGGGCTAGCTCCTCGAACTCCTGTTCGTGATTCCATCATCTAAATGTGTATAAGTCATCATGGTAGACATGCACTAATAATTCACTGCGGGTAAATTAATGGAACAAAAGGTTCTCGTAATGTTTCAGAATTTTTAATATATTTTCTATAAAGTTTACTGCTAATTCAGTGATTAAAAGCAATTTAAATAATTACAATTAACCAAAAACAGTAAATAAATACAGAAAATACATAAAACAGTAATGGCATAAATAAATAAGCTTCAAATGCTAAAAATAATGCAAAAATCGGATTCCCGAGGCCATTTTATGCTAAAATATGAAATTTCAACAAATTTTGCAATTCCAGAGGGTTTTTACGCAAAAATTTCTGTTCAGAGAAAAATTCGCGCAATTTTCTGATTTACAGAGGGGTTTTCTGTAAAATTTTGGACCCGCTCGTAAATTTGAGGGCTTATTCGCGATTTTCAGAATGACGAGGCCTTTTCTGCAAAAATTGGGGCTTATACACAAATTTTAGGGGCCGATCAGTAAAACTCAAGTCTTTCGGGGGGTTTTTTTTCGCAATTTCTCCATAATCCCACCAGCCGCTCTCCCAACCGGCCCATGCGGCTAGGGTTAAGCCCCCCCGGGCTAGGGTTTCCCCTCCCACCCCACTTGCTTTGCGGCGGCGGCGGCCGCAAGCAGCGTGCGTGCGCGCTGGGCCGAGGGCGCACGGCGGGGCCCGGCGCGCGCGGCGCAGAGGCGCACGGCAGGCGCGGAGGCGCGGGCGCGAAGCGGATCGAGAGGCGCGCGGCGCGCGGCAGTAATCGAGGCCGGGCGGACCGAGGCGGCACACGCGGGATCGACGGCGCGCGCGCGCGCGTGCGGGCGCAATGGGGAAAACGGGCCGCGTCGACGCCGTTTGGGCGGCGTCCAGTGAAGCGAACTTGCCGCGGCGGTGCCCGTCGCGGGCGGCGAGCGCCGGGAAGGCCGGCGGTAGTGGCGCCATGTGGGTGGCGCTAGGAAGGCGGCGGCCGGCGGCGTCGTGACGGCGCGCGCGGCCGACGGTCATGCGGGACCGCGGGACCGCGGATCGGGCGGAGCCGGCGCGGGCCGCACGGCCGGCGGCGGCGCTTTGCGAGGCCACGGTGCGGTGATGGGGATGCGCGCGGCGCCGGCCGCGGCGGCGGGGAAGCGAGGTGACGGCGGAGGCGGGAGGCGGCGCGGGCCGGTTCGGCGGCGGTGGCTCCCGGCGCGGCACCGACGGCGGCGCGAGATGTCGCGCCATGCGTGGCGCGGCGAAGTGGGCGAGGCGGCGGCGCCGACGTGGGGCGGTGGCGCGTGCGGCGCGGCGCGACGACGGTGGCGCCAATTGGGCTCCACGATCGCCGCCGCCGACGCGCCAGCAGCAGCACGCGGCGCGGCGGCGTGGCGGCGCCGCGACCATGCCCTTTTTTTCTTGTTTTTTTTGTGTGTGATTGACATGCAGGGTCAGAACAGAGAATGGAAGATGCAAAATTCTTTATGCATTGATCATGCAGGATCAAACGGAATCATGCAAATATTTTTCTGATTTCGTTTTTCAGTCTAGGATGCAATCAATATCTACCCCTTTTTTATCGCAATCTACCGATCGACATTGTGCCGGCGACTTCAAGTCTGCTCGCGGTAGATTAGGGCGGATTTGCATCGTTCTACAGTGCAATCAACATCTACCCCGTTTCACAATATACCGATCGGCATTGTCTTTGGCGACTTCAAGTCGCTCGCGGTAGATTAGGCGGATTTGCACCGTAGAATTTCAATCTAGAACGCGAAAAGAAAATACGATTCAAAAGCGATCTAGAAAATTCAATCTATGCTTCGATGATTACCTCGTTCACCAGAGCTAAGTCGCGGCGATAACGTGTTGAGGAACCGACGCCGAGACCACCCGAGCGATTCTCCGCTTAGAACAAGAACGAATCAATCACAGAATCACAGAATAATAGATTGAACACAGAGAGGTAGAGAGAACTCCTGATCTTTCTTTATTGCTTTAGATTGCATCGGGGTACATAATGAGGGGGGGTCTAGGTCCCTATTTATAGTCTACGGTGGGATGCCTAATTAGATCAGGACTCTGAATAGAGTCCAGGTTTCCTAACAGGTACGACGTAGTCCTCGTTTCGTCACTTTAAGTATAGTACGCATCAAAACTGGTATGTGCATGCGATGATCGATCGACCGAGTCAGGTCTTTGGTTCGCCTCCAATTTGCTAGGTAGACAGAATCTGATTCTAGTTTGAACAAACGAAATTAGCATGTAATTCAACAAAAGCTACCGAATTGAGCTGTGTATCGAATGTTTCGGGCATGTATGCACGCATATACCACAAGAGTCAAGTCTTCCTCCGAGTCCGTCGATCTACTGTTTAAAACATGTAGACGGAGGCAAATCGTTGCATAATCTAGCGGTGTGACATACTATCTTTTGATGTGATGATTAGAGCCTTATTCTCACTAGCCACAAGTCACAGGTGGTGTGAGTTATTTATGTGAATTTTT
This sequence comes from Dendrocalamus sinicus, assembly GCA_036346575.1. Taxonomy (NCBI): domain Eukaryota; kingdom Viridiplantae; phylum Streptophyta; class Magnoliopsida; order Poales; family Poaceae; genus Dendrocalamus; species Dendrocalamus sinicus. Next base: position 2,126,000 of record CM070653.1, on the reverse strand, counting down.
AATTAGTATTGTTCGAGATTTAATTCTATATAAGTTTTAAGATAGCTATGATCCTGTTTTTGTACTTTTAAAAGCTCTACAGTAACTAACTTTTAAATGGGGGTATCTTTTCAAGATAGGGTCTACTAGTTAATTGTAGTACATACTGTACTGACTTCATTTATGTCAGTAAAAACCACACGTGAGTTTCTATTACTTTATAATTTCTCGTATAAATAACCAAAAAACCACAAGCCGCAACCAAAAACTATAAGTTTCAGTCAAAAAGAACAGACGGTATACTAGCCAATTGTTCTCACCTTTTAAAAAACAAACGCGCTGCAGGAGCAAATCAGTTTGGATTCACGCGTCCGCCAGGCCGATTCTTTCTTAATATGATTCATACAGCTTTACGTATCAATTGACCGGCCCTTTCTTCTTGCCTTACATAGTCTAAGTCTATCCCCTTTTAATCAGAATCTCTCAGATCTCTTGTAGTGATTTTCTAAGCAGAAACTAAGAACGGCATGAATCAAACCAGTCAATAATCAACCAAGCACAGTAGGAAGACTCTTCGTTTCTTGGAGAAGGCACCACACGAAGGCGTACGTGCAGTAGCAAGCCTATAAATACTGCCCCTCGAGTGCCTTCATGACCCATTCAATTCAGAGCAAACTCAAACTCAAGAAGAAAGGGCCTACTAGCTTGGTACGTTGGTAGAGCTTGGCTAGGGAACAGGCAGTCCAACATGTCGCGTGGCGCCGACGAGATCAGCGTCCAGAGAGTGGAAAGGTTAAGCGCGGTGCGGCCGGCGAGCCTGTACGGCGTTGATGCGGCCGCCGCGGCATACATCGACAGGGTGAGACGGCGGCTGGCGGAGGAGGCGGCTGCGGCGGCGGCTAAGCCTCCTGCAACGCGCTAGAATTAATTGGATGGATGGATGTTTGCGATATACACTCCAGATGTATTAAATATGTTCTACAACGTATGTACGTACGTACAAATAAGGGGGTGCGGCTCAGGTGCCCCCAGCACCCGCCACGTGTCCCACAAGCCTCAAAAAATTCCAAAAAATTCAAAAAAAAAACTTACAAAATCCGAAAATTGTAAAAAGTACTTTTTAAGTATAAATAGTATTTTTTTTTGTAAGTACTTAATTTTTTTTGATTTATACTTTTATTAAAAAATATTTTTTAAGTACTTAAAAATACTTTTTAATAAAAGTATTTTTTTATAAAAAAATACTTTTTACAATTTTTCGGATTTTGTAAGTATTTTTTTTGATTTTTTCGGAATTTTTTTGAGGCTTGTGGGACACATGGCGGGTGCGGGGACACCCCGTACGCGCTATGTGCTGTGCCCCAGCACCTGAGCCGCACCCCAAATAAGGTCGCGTGAAGGACGTTTAGGCTAGATAGAAATATTTCTTAATTATTACCGAGTCAATATGATCCTCCGATTGTAAGTAATTAATGATGCGCAGACTTGTGCTCGAGGTGGTAATGTACGATTGTATGCATGTGTTGATCACCAACGAATTAGCGGAGGTGTATGTACTGCAAGCTAAACATTTTGGACAATTAATCTCTGCCTTTTGTCGGAGCATTCTGTCGTTCAAATGGTATGTTGAAAATATGAGCATGCATTCCCATAAATATAGAAATGTTTCATATACATGTGTATATAAAATAAGGAATATCTATACAACATTTGACTATTTTTGAGGACAAAAACAGTCCGATTGATCTAGGGCTTTAGATCTCCATTCAACGGATCTACTCATACAAGCCCCCCTAAAAAAAATGACCCCCTCCAAAAAAATAATCTAGGACGTTGGATCTCCATCTAACGGCTCAAAATTTGATTATTTTTGCCCTTAAAAATAGTCGAATGTTGTGGTGTAAAATAGTAGCCCGAAGCCGATCTAGTGAAACTTGGGTGGGCAGCTCGCACGTCGGCGAAGCTTGCGAGCGGAGCAAAACTCGTCCTCTCATGAAGTCACTAGTAATGAACCGGGGCTAGATTTGATTAGAGTGGGCTATTGGAAAGAAGCCCAACAAAGAACAGAGGTAAGAAGTGTGTGGGCTGTAACTCGGGCAGGCCCATTCACTTGGGAGCCCATAGGCCTGGAAAAGAAATCCCCCGCAAACCCTCCGACCTCAGATCGGACGGCCAGGGGGCCTCCCGTCGTGATCAGGCGGCTCACCGGAACCCGCGCGCTGCTGCCTTTATATTCCACTCCCACCGCCGAACCCTAGCTAGCACCTCCTGCTCTCGCGCCGCCACCAGTCTCTCCGCTCTTGCTCGCCGCCGCCGCCGCCGCAAAGATGGTACGGGGATCCTCGCCGAGAGCTCTCTCCTGGTTCTGCGCTATTCCTCCGCGACCGAAGCTTGTTTGATCTGATCTGGTTGTGTGCTCTGCGTGCGTGCAGCCGTTCAAGAGGTTCGTGGAGATCGGGCGGGTCGCCCTCGTGAACTACGGCAAGGACTACGGCCGCCTCGTCGTCATCGTCGACGTCGTTGACCAGAACCGTGTAAGCATCGAGCCCTGTACCTGCCTCCTCTCTGGTCTTCGTGCATACGTGCGCGCGCTGCTGTGATGTGGATCTATAGTTCTCGACGAGTATGCAGGACTCCGTTAACGTAATATCTGCTAGTATACAACGAAATAGCGAACTGAATTCGCCGAGTATCGTAACCACCTTGTCAAGATCTTATTGTGGCTGATTGCTATGGCATTTTTCTGTTGTGCGAATGGTGGATTTTGTCTTGCTGTCCCGCGGTTCCTGCGATTGTACTTGCCAATCTTGTTTCCTGAAATGAGCCTATGGTTATGCTCCTATGCATGGAATCGTACTCTTACATTGCTTCGCCAAGAAACTAAGCTTTAGGTGCTTCACACTTCTGTTAGTATTTCTGGTGCATTTGTCACTAGCAAATGCTTTAGCAGTCTAATTGTTTCGTTGGATTTGCTCATTTTTCTTGCCCTAGACTCCTAGTTGGTTATGTTGCGCTGACTTGAAGTTGAATAGTGAAATTCTTCTAGCCCTGATGATGCATCCTGTGAATCAGGCACTTGTGGATGCCCCTGATATGGTCAGGTGCCAGATCAACTTCAAGCGGCTCTCCCTGACTGACATCAAGATTGACATCAAGCGTGTCCCTAAGAAGAAGTCATTGATTGAGGCAATGGAGAAAGCTGGTAACAATGAAATTAACTCTACCCACCTGGCCACCTCTGCAGCAACATTTTTTGTCCTTTGCACAGTTGCGCTGTTGATACTTATTTGAATGCTTGTGTTATCCTTTTGCAGATGTGAAGAACAAGTGGGAGAACAGCTCGTGGGGCAAGAAGCTGATCGTCCAGAAGAGGAGAGCATCACTCAGTGACTTTGACAGGTTCAAGGTCATGTTGGCCAGGATCAAGGTCAGACATTTTACTGTCATATACTTATATGGTTAATTCCTTTAGGTTATACTGTTTATATTACTTGCTTACACTAGTGTTTTGTGTATGAACAGAGGGGTGGTGCTATCAGGCAAGAGCTTGCCAAGCTCAAGAAGGAGACTGCGGCTTAGAATCTCTTGGTGTATGGCATGTTGAGTTTTTTTGGTTCCAAGTTGGATCAGCAACATGTTTCAGTGATCTTAAATCCATAATTAGTACTACTACTTTTGGGAACCTATTTCATACTTTAATCAAGCATGGCTGTGCTTTAGAGATTTTTGTCATGACTGTTGTTGAATACCTAAGGTAGTTTGCGACGCGTGCCTTGATTTGCATTGGATGATTACTTCAATGTTTCAGCCATTGTTGTCACTGTGATATGCTGGTTATTATTAGTTGGGATTCATATGGGTACTAGAGTGTGGGTTCCATTTCATCAGTTGCTCCACAAGATTCAGTGTTGTTGCCAGTATATTGTGGAGGCAAGTCTGTGGCTACCTCCCAGAATTTTTCATGAAAAGTTTGCAACCTCGTCCCACTAGTATAGGTTTGTTTTGGAGTGTGTAGCTGAGTCAAGCGGGAATCAAGAAACGTTGGATGTGTTGTGCATGTAGAAATGTGTTAGAAAGATGTATGGTTCTGCGAACCACTCTTATTAGCATGCATGCATGCATTTTCTGATGTTCGGTTCAAATGCCATGCCCTTTTGAAGTCTTTGACCTCCATCTGTGCTGAGTTTATGTTTTGATTGAAGTATCTATAATCCATCCCTTGCATGCGACAATGAAATCAAGTTCACCGGTGCTTATTTTCACATGGCTTTGGCCCACGAAGTTGATCATGCTGAAAATTGAAGCTTTACGCCAGTCGGGATATGTCGCGGCCTGAACCTGATCGAAGATTGTATGAGTGAGATGCAGGGGGCTTCGGCAGGATTGCTCTAGCCGGAGCCGTGCTGAAGAAGATGAGATAGGTGGAGGATGCGCAGGAGGCAGGGCGCAGAAGATAGATTGGCAGGGAGGAAGGAGGTAAGTAATCTCTACTTGATTCAATAGCAAAATCTCCTCTTTAAATAGAAGAGTACTTCCTAACAAGCATATCTAACTCAAACTCTTATTTCTTAATATAACTCTATCTCCTATTTAACTCACTCATATAACTCTATCTCCTAACTTACATAAAGCAAGCCAACTAAGAATACCATATTAAGGGACATATGACAGCTGCAGCTAGCTCTCCTACTGACATCTCTCCCCTCGACAAATAGCTCATCCTCGAGCTAGAAAAATGGATGCATCGGAGGCCAATAATCCATTCCAGTGAACTAATATCTCATGAACTTCTCTGCACAAGCGTGCACGAACGACATCACAAGTCTCAGGAGCAATATGACCATGCTGAAGCTCGGTAAAGATGGTGACACCTTAGGTGGGTCTCTATGATATGGCTTCCGCAAACTAACATGAAAAACATCATGGATACGAGCCAGAGATGGCAACTATAAGCGATATGCGACATCACCAAGCCTCTCCAAAACTTGATAGGGTCTGTAATAACGACGAGTCAATTTGCGATTAATATTGTTTGCCAAAGATAAAGCTTGCCGGTGGTGAATATGAAGCCAAAACCATTGCCCAACATCAAACTGAAGCTCCCTGTGCTTGGCGTCGTAATGCTTTTTATGGCGCTGTTGGGCAAGGAGTCGTTCACAAACATCGGCAAGCAACCGATCACGTTCCGTAAGAGCTGATTGATAGCCTGTAGACAAGTAATCATGGTTGAATGCGGCCGAAGTATAGGAGGATCTTTAAATGGCGTATCACGAAGAAGTCTAGAAGAAAGTATTGTAACAATATTTGGCCTACGGTAGCCAACGAACCCATTGATGTGGTCGAGCACTAGTAAGGCAACGGAGGTATACAACAATAATCTTGTTTGTTACCTCAGTCTAGCCATCGGATTGACGGTGGGGTGCCGAGCTTAATTGAAGCTTGGTACCCGATAATCGAAAAAGCTTAGACCAAAAATTGTTGGTGAACACTAGATTGCAATCGCTAAAAATAGAGCAGGGGACACTATGTAAATGTACCATTTTGTTGAAGAGTACTTGTGCCACTGAATTGGCAGTACATGGATGAGCCAATGGTATAAAATGCGCGTATTTAGAAAAGTGATCAATGACAGCGAGGATGACCGATTTTCCATTGACATGAGGCAATTCTTCTACAAAATCCATAGCTATATCATCCCAAATACGTGAAGGTACCTCCAATAGCTGCAAGGGACCCATTGGATGTAACTGAGTGGACTTGATGCACTGACATATCGTGCATGAACGCACAAAATCTTCCACTAGCTTGTGGTCCTAAGGTATATGGAAATCAGCATGAAGACGATGCAAGGTCTTCCAAACACCCTCATAGCCGCCCGAATGAGCAGCGAGCAAAACAGATTGGAGAGATGGTGAGGAGTGTGGCACATGGGCACGATTGTTGTGTAACACCAGGCCATCCAGAACTTGCCAAGGATCTCCTAATGTGCTGTCCATAATTCGTTTGCGCAAGGCAGCCAAATCCGTGTCTTCTATAGCTTCCCAGCGCAGATAATCAAAGAAGGCGAAATTTGGCATAGAAATAGCATATGCCGTACTGTCAATAACATCACAGCAAGATAAGGTGTTAGCCATGACATTCAAACGGTCTGGTTTGAATTCAACATGAAAGTCCAAATAACTTGCGGATCCAACAATGTTGTGGAATTGTTGAAAGACATTGATCGAGCAAAAATTTAAGGCTATAGTGGTCCGTTCTAACCACAAATTGGTGTCCCCAAATATAAGGCCTTCAATGCCGGACTGCTTGTACTAATCCGATGAGTTCACGCTCATACGTCGCGAGGTGGGAATGCCGGAGTGTCAACACACAATTGAAGTAGGCAATAGGACCTTGTCCTTGATGGAATGAATCATATTCGACAATAAATGCAACATCAAAGTTAGGAAGTTGTAGCACCGGTGCCTTGTTAAGGCATCTTGTAGAGTCTTGAAAGCACGGACGACCTCCTCCGTCCATGAAAACGCCTCCTTTTTTAGTAAGCATGTAAGCGGTTTGGCAATTGAACCAAATCCTTGAATAAATTTACGGTAATAGCTGGCCAAAGTGAGAAATTTGCGAAGAGCCCAAACTGAACGTAGTTCCGACCAGGCACGCATCTTTGTCTTGTCCGTAGCGACACCTTTCGCAGAAATGACATGGTCCAAATAAGCCACTTTTGTCTCACTGAAAAGGTACTTGGACCTTTTGAGGAATAGTTGGTGAAGAAGAGAAGAACTGCTCGAATATGTCGTAGATGCTCTGCCTAGGAATTACTGTAGATTAGAATAACATAAAAATCAAGACAAAGCGATGTAAGTATGGTCGGAGAATGCTATTCATCAATGCTTGAAACGTCGCTGGTGCGTTCGTCAGGCCAAAGGGCATAACAAGGAACTTGAATAGGCCTTCATGGATGTGAAACGCCGTCTTCTCAATGTCTGGAGGGTGCATGCGCACCTGATGATAGACTGACCGGAGATCTAGCTTTGTAAAGAAGTTAGCACGTACAACTCATTGAGAAGTTTATCCACCACGGGTATGGGAAACCTGTCCTTGACTATCTTATTGTTGAGAGCACGATAGTTGGCACAAAAGCGCCATATGCCGTCACGTTTCTTGACAAGTAATATGGTATAAGAGTAAGTCAAGGTACTCGGTCAGATAATACCTTGTTGTAACACCTCACCACATTTGTGTTCAAGTTCATCCTTAATGCGTTACAGATATCGATACAGGCGGACTGAAATTGGGGCCGTCTCAGGCAGAAGATGGACATGATGATCACTCACGTGTGCTGTGGAAGCCTGTGAGGTGCAGCAAAAAGATTATAAAACTCTTGCAAAAGTTCTTCCATCAAGTTGGTCCCAGTGATAGAACAAGCCTGTCGAGAATCCTAGGCAGTTCTCAAACTGCGCCATTGAACCTTATGATCAGCACACCAAAAGGTCATCAATAATGTCTTAAAGTCCCAAAGAATCGGCACTAGAGTGCAGAGCCACCAAACACTGAGCACCAAATCAAAGCCATCCAAGAGTAACAAGTAGCAGTCCATGGAGAAGTGCTCTTGACTGATCTGTAGGGATACCTCTTTGCATATGCCAATGCTAGGCACCCTATTGCCATTAGCCACCATAACAAGCAACCCATGTCGTGGTTGGACTATCACACCTGCATTGTGAGCTGCGGCCGGGGTGATGAAATTATGCGTTGAGCCCAGATCAAGGAGTGCCAACAAAGGTGTTGCATCAACCATCGCCTGAAGTTGCATGGTCTGGCTGCCCAGTGGTTTGATGTGTTAGAGATATGTATAGTTTGTTATTCCCCATTGTTATGAGGGGTTCTTTGCATATTTACCACTTGTACTTTGTGTATATATTCTGGCCCATTGGCCTCATATGAATACAAGCGCTATTCATAACATGGTATCAGAGCGTACCTAGGTTTTCCCGTCGCCTCGCTTGCCGCCGTCGCCGTCATCCCGTCGACGACTCCGCGTGCGCCGTTGTCCCCCGACGACTCCGCGTGCGCTCCCCGCTGCCGTCCGCCGTCGGTGAAGGCCCGCCGCCGTCGGTGTCCTCCGCGCGGCCGTTCTCGCGCTGCCGCCCGTGCCGTCGTCCTCGCGCGCCGGCGGCGCGCTCCGCGACGGCCGGCCATTGCCGCTCCGCGCCGCCCTCGCGCCGGCCGTCCTCCGTCTTGGCGCTCGCGCCGCCACTCGCGCGGCCGTCCTCGCGCCGGCCGCTCCGCCATGCCTGCCCGATCCGTTCGGATCTTTTAAGTCTCGTTAGCTTCTCGAGAAGCTAAAGAAAAAGCAAAAAAGCAAAAAAAACCGTTGTTCTAACCGCGCGCCGTCCGCCGCGCTGTTAGACTTCGTTGCCCAGCAGTCGCCGCGCCGCCCGGCGCGCGCTACCAATGGGTACCGCTTCCCTCCTCGCTGCCGGTGATTTTTGATGGTGTTAATTACACCGACTTCGTGTCTCACATGCGCATCCACATGCGTGGTCTTCGTCTCGGGCGCCCTCTCGGCGATGTCACCGCCCGCCTTGCCCTATTCCTCCGACGGAGCCTACGCTGTGGCATTGCCCCGACACCGATAAAGGCTGCTGCCGAGGCCGCCGCCTCGGCCGATGATGAAGCGCCTCGCCTACCATGAGGCTCGATTTCTACAAGGATCGTCGACCGTCTACACTCGGTGGTACGATGACGACGCCGGCCGGCCGCTTCTTTGTCTTCATCGCCGATGTCGGCCTCGTTTTCTTCTGAGGTTGTGGGACTCCCTTCGGCTTTTCAGATGTGGACTCATCTTCGTCAGCGCTACGAGTTACGCGCAGAGGAGACTCGTTTGAGTGGTGCTGGTTTGATGCCACTCCCCTCTGTGCTCGCCGCTCGTCCGCCTGCTACACTGCCTCCTCCAGCGGCTACCACAGGTGGTGGTGGCCGTCCTCCGTCCGAGGTGGCCGTCCTCACTGTTCCTCTGCGACAAGGATGGCCACATCTGCGTCCCGGTGCTACAAGAAGAAGCGGCATCTTTCACGCCGTTCTTCTCGGCGATGAGTGCTTCTACGACGGCGTCGCCTCGACTTCTTCAGACTTCTCTCACCGAGGCAGAGATAGCGGACTTCGACGCCTACTTGCCGCCGTGTTCTCCTCGGCGAGTTCTGCAGGTTCGCTCATCGACTCTTCGGCACCGAGAGACCACCTCCTACACATCAGCACCTCCCGTGGATTCTTGATTCGGAGCATCTTTTCACATGACTCCGATCCTTCCACTGTCTTCTATTACACCTCTTGATTCTCCTGTCGGTGTTCTTCGCCGATGGTACATCTCTTTCGTCTCAGTCGAGGATCTCTTAGCAACTCATCCTTTCATGTTCCTTCATTGCTCATGTTCCTCGCCTTACCTTCTGACTTCTTCTCTGTGGGCGATTCATCGACCTTGGTTATCGGGTCATTCTCGACTCGACTCTGTTGTGTTCGGGATCGCCACACGGAGCTCGGTTGGTTCGCCCTCGGCGCGTGACTCACGGCGTCTCGGGAGCTTGGTCGCTTCACCTTCCTTCCGCCGCCACCACCGCGCCGATCTCTCCGCCGCCGCCGTCTACCGGCTCTTTCCAGCGGTGGCATCACCGTCTTGGCCATCTGTGTGGATCCCGCCTCGCCGCCCTTAGTTCGTCGTGGTCTTCGGGTGCGTCTCGGAGACGTATCTTTAGATTGTCGGGTGTAAGTTAGGTAAAGCAGATTCACTTCCTTATCCTCATAGTGAGTCGTGTCTCGGCGTCCTTTTGATCTTGTTCATTCGACGTTTGGGGTCGGCTCCTTTGTTTGAAAGGGGTCATCGTTATTATATTATTTTTATAGATGATTTCTCTCGCCACACTTGGATATATTTCATGTCTTCTCGTAGTGAGGCCTTGCCTATCTATAAACAATTTGCCACTATGATACACACACAGTTCTCCACTCCTATTCGTGTCCTTCGTGCCGACTCTGGCGAGTACCTCTCGTCACCTGCGCAGCCTTCCTTGGCGAGGGGCACTCGCTCGATTCTCTTGTCCGGTGCTCATGCTCGAATGGTGTCGCGGCGCAAGCATCGGCACCTCCTTGAGACGGCTCGTGCTCTGATGATCGCCGCCTCTATTCCACCTCACTTTTGGGCCGAGGCTGTTTCCACTGCCACCTATCTCGTCAACATCCAGCCCTCTTCTGCTCTTAAGGGTGCGATCCCTGTTGAGCGTCTCTGTGGTCTTCTTCCTGACTACTCTGCCCTTCATCTGTTTGGCTGCGTTTGCTACGTTCTCCTCGCCCCTCGAGAACGCACCAAACTGACCGCTCAGTCTGTTGAGTGTCTTTCGGGATCTGATCACGAGCACAAGGGCTATCGGTGTTGGGATCTGTTGGTCGTAGGATGCGGGTTTCTCGGGATGTGACTTTCGACGAGTCTCGTCCATTCTACCCACGCCCCGCCTCTCCTTCGGCTTCCTCTGTGGAGTCTCGTCTTTCTTGACCTTTCCGGATACACCTATATCTGCTTTGCCTCGCCCACTGTCCCACCGAGTCTCCACATATTCCTCCCGTGGCCTCTCCGCCGTTGTCGCCGCTTTGTGTCGTCTCCTACGACTCCCGTGCTCCTCCTACTCTGATACCTCCTCCTCTTATCTTCTACACTCGTCGACCTCGTTTTGAGGATCTTCCAGCTGAGCCATCTTCTTCTGATGTTCCCTCTTCTTCTGATGCTCCATCTTCCCCTAATGGGCCATCTTCTCCTCGCTACGCTCTCCGCGATCGTCAGTTGATTCGGCCTCCTGCCCGTTTTGCCTTTGCTGGCGCGGCTACTCGTGAGCCTGTCTCCTACCGGGATGCTGTTACTCACCCTGAGTGGCAGCTTGCCATGGCCGAGGAGATTGCTGCCCTTGAGCGTACTGGTACTTGGGATCTTGTTCCTTGTCCATCTCATTCTCATCCCATCACTTGTAAGTGGGTCTATAAGATTAAGACTCGCTCTGATGGCTCTCTTGAGCGCTATAAGGCGCGTCTTGTTGCTCGTGGTTTCCAGCAAGAGCATGGTGTTGACTACGACGAGACTTTTGCTCCTGTAGCCCACATGACCACTGTTCGGACTCTTATTTCAGTGGCGCTCGCTCGCCATCGGTGCTGCTTCTCGGCTTGATGTCAAGAATGCCTTTCTTAATGGCGAGTTGCGTGAGGAGGTCTACATGCATCCGCCACCGGGTATTCTGTTCTCGAGGGCATGGTCCGCCGCCGTCGCTCTCTCTATGGCCTTAAGCAAGCCCCTCGTGCTTGGTTTGAGCGCTTCTCCTCTGTGGTCACTTCTGCTGGTTTTTCAGCTAGTGATCATGATCTGCGCTCTTTGTCCACACTTCGCCTCGTGGTCGGACTCTTCTTCTCCGTATGTTGATGATATGATCATTACGGAGATGATTTGAGTACATTGCCTTTGTCAAGGCTCGTCTTAGTGAGCGATTCCTTATGTCGGATCTTGGTCCTCTTCGTTACTTCCTTGGGATTGAGGTTATTTCCACTCCAGATGGTTTCTTTATGTCCCAAGCGAAATATATTCAGGATCTTCTTGATCGCGCCTCTCTCGATCGATCAGATCGTTGAGACTCCCATGGAGCTCAATGTTCACCTCCGACTCTCGATGGCGAGCCTCTTTTCGATCCGACTCGCTATCGTCATCTTGTTGGGAGTCTTGTCTACCTTGTTGTTACTCGTCCGGATATCACTTATCCAGTTCATATTCGAGTCGGTTTGTTTCGCTCCCACTCGAGTCCACTACACCACCTTCTTCGAGTTCTGCGATACCTTCGCGGGACTATCTCTCGCCGTCTCTTCTTTCCACGTTCCAGCTCTTTACGACTTGAGGCCTATTCGGATGCTACTTGGGCGGCCGATCCTTCCGATCGCGGTCTATCTCTGCATCGTGTTTTTCTTGGTGGTTCCCTTATTGCCGGAAGACGAAGAAGCAGATCGCAGTGTCCCGCTCGAGTGCAGAGGTGAGTTGCGAGCTATGGCTCTCTTGACAGCAGAGATTACTTGGCTACGGTGGTTACTTGAGGATTTTGGTGTTTTTGTCACTACACCGACCCTCTCTTGTCGAACGAGACAGTGCTATCGGATTGCTCGTGATCCCGTGAAGCATGAGCTCACCAAGCATATTGGTGTTGATGCTTCTTTCATGAGGTCTTGTGTGCATGATCGGATGATTACTCTTGATATGTGCCTTGGAGCTTCAGATAGCGGATTTCTTCACGAAGGCCCGGACTGAGCACAAAGATAGCTTTACCTCTCCAAACTCAGTGTTGTTGATCCACCATGAGTTTGAGGGGGGGTGTTAGAGATATGTATAGTTTGTTATTCCCCATTGTTATGAGGGGTTCTTTGCATATTTACCACTTGTACTTTGTGTATATATTCTGGCCCATTAGCCTCATATGAATACAAGCGCTATTCATAACATGATGCCGGTCAGAGCACATAGGGAGATGCCTGGCTTGCCAATATCATCATCATCAATGTCATAGTCAACCTCATCATCAGGTCCCTGTTGGGAGAGAGTAGTAGAAATAGCTGCTTACAACGGTGATTCGGAGTGAATATTTCTTCACAATTGTAACACAAGCTGTCCGCCCTTCGCTGCTCCATCTCCTCAGGTGTGAGGTAGCAGCGATACATAGTGCGGTGTGGGCAGGCTGCGCTTAGTACTGCTCCCAAAGACGCGCTGGTCGCCTATATTGGTAGGGCGGGATGGGCGGGAAGAGCTGGCAGCGAAGGACGAGCTGCAGTTGTCCCATGGTCGCGGACGTTGCTGTTGCAGGTGATGAAGTCATCGTAGCCGAACATGTCGTAGAATCACCTCGTGGCCTGTAACCTAAGCTCACCGTTTATAGGCTCTTGCGAGCGCCATGGCCACCTGAAGGCTAGCAGGGTTATGTACTTCCACATGGGTCCGAATGGGCGCTCGAAGGTCGGATGTGAACAATTGAACTTGTTGACTTGGCTGAAGATGATCAGCCCAACAGAGGATTGCGAGGAACCTCTATTGATATTCCTCAATGGTGCTTGTCTGCGTCAATTCTTTGAGCTTGTCCAGAGGATTGTGACAAATTGATGGCCCAAACCGCCTTGTCTCGCTCCAATTGGAAATACTATTGTTGTGCTACTCTGACAAGATGATATGAAGCAAGCCATACCATCACACTTTTCGGTGTCTTCTGCCCTAAAAAATTTGCTAGCATCTTTGCAGCCATCTGAGTGGATCTTCTTTCCCTTCATATGTCGGAAACTCTAGCCAATGGAAGCGAGGTGGTTTTTCAGTCGCCGGCAAACCTATGTTCCCATGACTGACAGCCGCTAGAATTGATCTAGTAGGAGCCGGCAGCAAGCCATTGCCTGTTGGTTATTTTTCCAGGATGGTGAGTCGGTCTCCAAGCTCTCCAGATCGAATTTGTTGTCGATCAAAGCACACCTTCAGCTTGTTCATCTGTGACATTATGTTTGTTGTCAACGTTGCAATCTGCCCGAGGACTGCATCAATGGTGGCTCGATCGTTAGCCATATGCTTTGATACCAAGTTATCATGACCTGAACCCTGATCGAGGATTGTATGAGTGAGATATAGGAGCCTTCTGTCGGATTGCTCTAGCCAGAGCGGTGCTTGGAGAAGATGAGATAGAGGAGGATGCACAGGACTCAGGGCGCAGAAGATAGATTGGTAAGGGGGAAGGAGGTAAGTAATATCTGCTTGATTCAATAGTAATATCTCCTACACTTTAAGTAGGAGAGTACTTCCTGACAAGCATATCTAACTCAAAACTCTTATTTCCTAATATAACACTCTCCTAATTTAACCCAAACTCGTATAACTCTGTATCTCCTAACTCAAACTAAAATAAAGCGATCCAAGAGTACCATACTAAGGGACACATGAGGCAGCCGCAGCTAGCTGTCCTAGTTTTGCACGTCTAGAGTAGAACTTTCCCCATCTGACAGGATATCATGCAACTCATCCAACTTTTGATCATCATGCGTCTCATCGATCTTACTCCGCTCTTGCAAGGGAAACAATGACCATTTGATCAACGATCCCCAGCTGATCGCCAGACTTGGTTGCCCTCCTTTGCATATATAGGGTCTGTTTGGCACGACTGCGGCTTATGGTTTATGACTGAAATTTTTGAATTTTAGTTATTTGTGACAGAGATTATGGAGAGATACTCGCTTGTGATTTTGATTGATACAGATGTTGAGCTTTAACATGTACTATAATTAATTTGTAGACTCCGTCTTAAGAAAATACCTCGTTTGAAAGTTAGGTATTGTAGCAAAAACAAAAAACTGTTAGCTTCGATCGAAAAGAACAGGCCATAGGTATCTATCCTCCGACTCTCCAGTCTCCTTAAGAATGGGCCATGGCGAAATTTTTGCAGAGATCATCTGAAGAAGGATAAAGACTCTGGCTCGATCCATCGCTGCCGGCACGAAGAAGAATACTTTACTGCAATGGTTATCCGTCATCTCTCTCTGCTTTTTTCTGTTCACCTCTGCCTTGATTCGCAAAGACAGAGAATACATTTCCGTTTCCACAGCAAATCTCCCTGCATGCGTTCGCTTGCGCTGAGCCGTGTCACGACCGTGCGCCTTACTTATTCACATCCCATGCACCTGCTGCAGATTGGCTTGTTACTAGTTGCAGCAGCGCGAACGAGCTTCTATCGTAGTGGTAGAACGCTCTAATAGTACATCCCAGGTCCTGGGTTCGACTCAGGCTAAGGGTAAAAAAATCCCCTCGCTTGCCCCATAAGCCAAAGCACAGGCCGAAAGGCTCGCCCAGTCGCTGGTCGTTAGGGTCAGGGTCCAGGTCGTCTGGGCCGAGCGTTAAACTCCCCTAGGCGCTCTCACATGGGCTGATGCCGCTGTGCCAAGGTGGGGCAAGGGTTCGGAGATTTTCTCGATCTGTGAGAGGATCCTTCTTCTTAAGTTAATGTCGGGAGATGTCTTGTACCCCTGCAGATCAAGTTTTACTAGTTGCAGCAGCAACGTATGGAACCCAACACGTGTAGCTCACCTCAGTTTGGGATAAGCTTATGCTGAACCTTACCTACCTAATGTCGAGTCACTGTGACGAGCACTGCATGGGCTACACGAAAAACAGCATCTTGCTGTGGCTTTTCTTTTTGTGAGCCCGGTCAGATTCGAGGTGCTTATCTGCTCTCTCGAATTGTTGAGCATGGGTCGTGGAAAACGCTTGCTTTTGATTCTACTTATTCAGTCTGGTAATGCATGGAAAAATCTACTAAAGATTTTTGATCCACTGATCTCGATCAATCACGATTCAAAATCCGACGGTCAGGTCCTTAATAACTTAGAATAGCAAGGGACCTCCATTTCTTCTTCTTCTTTTCGTCAACCGCGAATGTTCGATTCCACGCTGCCTGCACTATCCATCACGTGGGCTTACGGGGCTGCTTTTTTAAGCTGCGGCTTATCGCTTATACTCGTAACTTATAATTGTTGAGAGTACAAAATAAAAGTAACTCATGTGTGATTTTGTCTGATATAAATAAAGTACCTATAGTGTATATTACAATTAACTTATAAACCTCGTCTCAAAAAGACAATCTGTTTAAAAAATAGTTACCGTAGAAAATGCATAAACAGAATTCAGAAGCCAAAATGAGAGACCCTACGTTTGATAACAAGATGCCTTCTAACGTCAGAGTATCCGATGCAAATTCGGGGCAACGGTATTTCCAGATGATAACCGCTTTGCACAGCAATGATACATGCATTCTTGGTTGCTTCTATTATCCAAAAAGCAGCGAGAACTGTAGTACACGGCAGCTTGTGATTGATCGCTCTCGCATCACTGTGCAGTTAGCATCTGCACTGCAGGCAGAGTGCAGAGTCCCTCAAGAACACAACTCCTGGCTGGCTAGGATCCTGAGCCTATAAATGGTGACCAAACTAAGCTCAGAGGAAGCATTCTCCATATCCATCTCGAAATCGAAATCGATCCTAACTGATTAGCTAGCTCGGCTAGATCTTCTTCGTACGTACATCACCGGGGAAGAAGATGTTTCGCGGCGGTGGCGACAAGACGAGCAATGAGCTCCCGGTCGACGGCGCTGTGAGGGTGAGGAAAGTGGAGAGGATCCAGGCCTACAACCTCGTCACCAAGCCGTCGGGCTTAGTCCCGACGGCGACGGCGAGGCCGGCCGAGAGCCTGGCCGTCAGGGTTGTCCGGGTCGGGGACGTGGACGACAATACCGATGGCTTCGTCTCGGTGGCCATTGCGCGTAACTGATCAAGCCATGCCTCACTGATCGCAGTCGTATTCGCGCGCGGGCGCGTATATATACACATATATACATACGTACATATATATGCGTATATATATATATATATGTATGTATATGTATGTATCAATGTATGTATGTATGTGTGTGTGTATATATATACACACACACATCCATATATGTATATGTGTATTTATGTACATATATGTGTATGCGTGTGTATATATACACATATATGTATATATATGTATATGTGTGTGTGAAGGTTTTATAAGTGTCAGTGTGACCTGCTTGTGTGATGTTATGTATATGACTTGGCTGCCGATCTCTGAACTTGAGCCGAGTCAGTCTTTCCAGTTAGTGATCTTTACTACTTTTTTTAAAGGGAAAACTGGGAAATTACCATATTTATGTGGAATGTTTGTGTAGCTAGCCTAAATTAGGAGCAGCTAAAAATTATTATTGCTCGCAAAGAAGGATTAATTTCCAGTATCATGCATCAAAAGTAAATTGAAACATAAGCTGGTTGCTGACAATAATTCAGAACATCGTTAGCAATCCAAGGTTGGTTCACTGAAGTGAAGGCATTTTTTTTCCTTTTTGCGACGAAAAGTGAAGGCATTTATGTTGCAAACTGTAGTGCTAAGTGCTAACACCAAAAGCAATAAACCAAAATCTATAATAGTTTTTTTTCTTTTGAGAACTACCTACAACAAGTTAAGTAGCCAGGAAGTGAAAGATATCGAGAGTTTGGAACTAGCATTTTGGAAGATTAACCAGCAAAAAAAAACATGACAAGAAGATTTCTAAACCTCATTATCAGATTCACTTTCAGCTGTTTCCTTTATCAAACTTTGCTCACATGGACACCTAAAACAATGGAGCGCACTTGCCAACCGGCAGATATTTCATAAAGGCAATGCATCGAAGATCAGAGCTTCTTTTAAAAGTGTCACTCAAATATCTTGCTTTCAAGTGTCTACTGTCTAGCTACGCTATCACTAATTCACTATGGGTGCTAGTTCTTTTCTGGATATATATAATTCGGTTCTTCAGAGATGCAGAGTTAGACTACTGTAGTGAGTCCAAGTCTTTCAGTCTGGAGCGCACCTGATGCTTTTGCAACAAACAATGATACCTCTGCGCTGATTGGGTTCTGGAGCAACGTGGAGCTGTATGATCAACAGACGAGAATTAGATCACAAATGGATCGCGATCACTATCGCCATTATCGATATATCCTACCGATCCAGCATTGATCACTGAGCTGTAAATTCGATCGATTGAACTCGTTGGTAAGATGATGAACTGCTTTTGCTTGCCATTTACTAATATCTGAACCGGCAAGGTTCACATGACGACGTTGTTGGAAATTAATCTTGATTTAGTATTTGCTTTGAGTAAGTGCTTGCAGTTTCTAGTGAGTTAGTGATTGCAGTTTCTAGTGAGTGAGTGTTTGCAGTTTTTGGTCTTTAGTGTTTGCAGTTTTTCTTGGTCATTAGTACTAGAGTCTTTACTTGTTTTGCATTATAAAATGGAGAAGAAAATGCTGCAGATTTGCAGTCTTTTGCAGCACCAAAACTTGTGTTAAGATCCATTGTCTCGCGTGTGTTCTAGAGAGAAAACAATGTGCGAGTTCTCTCCAGGAGCTGGGCCAACAATTGGTATCAGAGCGAGGTGCAAGGAGAAGCTCCCTAGCGATGACTTGCTGGTCAGCGTGATGGCGTGCACAGCGGCGCGTGTCAGGTGGAGGTGCATAAGTGTTGGCGATGAGTCGACTGCAGCACCGTGCGCTCAAAAGCATCGCGGTGAAGGTCCGCGCAGCCATGGCGAGGTCAGGGCGGTGTGTCATAATCGCACGTGACGTACACACTGGGGGTGACGACGTGATCGCTGTGGTGTGGCGATCGACGACGAGCGGCGGGTGGGCTGCAAGGCATAAGCGACGTCGACGGCGAATGACGTTCTTCCACCATCAACAGCGTCATGGTGTAAGGTGTCGCGAACACGGCGATGTCTAAATCGGCGGCGGCATCGTCTAAGTGTTGTGGTGCATGTAGTTGAGTCCGTGTACGAATATGAGTGCACGATTGCATTTTGAGTCATTTGGCACAGTAGTAGTGTTGCATGTGTTATTTATTTGGTCGTGCACGTAGGAGGTGTGTTACATACGTGTGCATTTGCATATGCCGTTTATTTGGTCGTGCACGTAGGAGGTGTGTTACATACGTGTGCATTTGCATGTGCCGTTTATTTGGTCGTGCACGTAGGAGGTGTGTTACATACGTGTGCATAGTCGTGTCGTGCTCATGCACGTAGATGTGTCAGTGCATGATGTAATGTGTGTGTGAGTCCTTGTAGTTGTGTCCAAGTTCTCATGTGTGTATGCTCTAATGAGAGTCTCTGTCGTCGTCAAGTTGCGTCATCGGCGAAAGACAATTGGAGCTGAAGTCAAAGTCATCGGTAAGGTGTGTCACCGACGGTGAAGAAGTGAAAGACGCCAGTAAGTTGTGTCACTGGCGGCATGATCAACAAGAAGAAGGCAAAACTCCTTAGAGATGCGTCAGAAGATCGAACTTCATCTTGTGAGGTTTAGCAAATCAAGATTAGGGGGAGATTGTTGGAAATTAATCTTGATTTAGTATTTGCTTTGAGTAAGTGCTTGCAGTTTCTAGTGAGTTAGTGATTGCAGTTTCTAGTGAGTGAGTGTTTGCAGTTTTTGGTCTTTAGTGTTTGCAGTTTTTCTTGGTCATTAGTACTAGAGTCTTTACTTGTTTTGCATTATAAAAGGGAGAAGAAAATGCTGCAGATTTGCAGTCTTTTGCAGCACCAAAACTTGTGTTAAGATCCATTGTCTCGCGTGTGTTCTAGAGAGAAAACAATGTGCGAGTTCTCTCCAGGAGCTGGGCCAACAGACGTGACTCTGATATTCCAGCTTCGATTCAATCAAAACATGTTTCTGGCAAGCACATAATCTTACACCTGAAAGTCTGTAACGTTACATGATTGTACTGTTATGTTTGCCTTCAAGGATTGGATAATCCGGTTATGTGAACGGCTTCTTAATTTCTGTTCTTTGCTTGGGATTAAATCAGAGTCTGAATGACATGAACTCATGAAGTAAACTGAAAAGTGAGGCCTTTCAGGTGCTTCTGCAGAGAAACCTACACGCTTAAGCTCATCAGTTTCCGTGTTTCACAAGTCAATCTGTCCCTGAGATAAGTATGAATGTGTGATATTTCTCCACTTGCAGGAATCTGCTTTCCAAAGCAGCCAGGAATCTAACACTTTGGAGCAATTTCTAAGGAATCTGCGGATTCCACCCAACTCTCTTGGACTTTTTAAGCAGCTTCCCGTCCTTCGCTGATTGATTGGCCCCCCTTGTCTTCATGGTGCTGATCTTGACCCCCTTATCTTCATGGTGCTCATCTCGACCTTCTAAAATATCTTTGATGATTGGTTGGGCATTCTTGGCTCATTTAAACGTTAAATAGTTCAAAAAAGAGATAGGGAAATTTAGCTCAATAACATTAAAAAGAAGCGAAATTAGAGAAATAACATCGCAAAAGATGTCATCTGCTAAATAACATCGTAATCATTGTCTGCAGTAATTCAAGCACAACAGCTAGCAGCACGCGAGTTACTCTTGTAGTAAAGAAACCATGGAACTGAAGTTTCGGTTACTTTTCATGCGTATCTGATAAATATTGCTGGGGTTCGAACTCCACTAAGAGTCTAAGATTAGAAAGATGCAGATATGCGATTATTAGCACCAGATGCCTGCGTGTGCATACGGGCGATGAACTGGTGGTGGGTTAGTTTTCTTTGATGGGTCACCATTCAGCAGATGAGAGGTATAGATTATTCAGATTAGTGGGGTACTCCCTTTGTTGTTTGACGATCGATCGAATTGGCCCGCTTGAATCGTCTTATTTTACAATCCTATGATCTGAATGTGGTTTGTCACTGAACTTATGTTCTCAATAGGATTGCTGCCATCCTATATGAATATCCATATGCTCTCTTGTTCTTTGTGAACATCCATATGCTGGAAATGCCGATCGATTTTCCCCCCTTTTTTCAACCGATTTTCGGTGATAATCGACTGGTTTGTATTTGAAATTCAAATTTTATTTGAATTTTTTTGGCCCAATTTACTCCAGAAAAACCGATTTTCAGCTATATTAGGTTTACTAGACCCCTCCGATTAAATTTACATACCAGTAATGAGAACCAGTGCGAACAAAAATCAGATGGATAGATTAAAAGTTAGGGCATTTGGAATCTTGTTGTCCTACAAACCATTGCGATTAGACAATGTTGTGGTAATGATGAGATTTAAAATAGTATAAGGCCGAATTAAAATTTGAGATGAACTGAGAAATTGTGCATTAGGACATTTAGATACCCAAACTGTCTTCTTTTACTATTTTATTATAAGTATTATAATAGATATGAAATTTGTAAGGCCCCTGCCTGTGAGTCATCGTGCTTGGACAGTGCCGCTGTAGTTTATTGATTAAAATTAGTAGATGGCAAATAAAATTATGGTGATAACTAAAAATATGTAGATATAATTTTTATATTCCAGAAATGGTGTCATTTACTATATTTTGTGTTGAAGAAAAATGTTATGAAATCATGAAGTCTGCTATCCAGAATCGTTTTAGATTGACTTCCAGGATTGAAAACAAGGGCATAGATGATCTAATTAAGAAATTTGTATAACTAAAAAATATAAGAAATTTTGTGTAAATTTCATAAAATATATTGTTTAATATATTTGAGTTCCTAGTATATAAGTTATACTTGTTTGAATACTAGGGCAACAATAATAATAAATCGGGGAGAATGGATATATTTGAGTTCCTAGGATATAAGAAATTTTGTGTAGATTTCATAAAATATATTGTTAATATACTTGAGTTCCTAGGATATAAGTTATACTTGTTTGAATACTAGGGCAACAATAATAGTAAATTGGGGCGAATGGAGATATGTGTGTTTAAGCATAGAAGTGTGTGATCTTATTTGTAAGTTATGAATGTGTATTAAGGTGCTGTACCATAATTGTTATAAGGTTCTAATGCTTCATTTCAGTGGCTGATCGCTGGTCATCATGCCTTTCTTCATTTTTAAGATAAGTGTATGATAGAATAATAGATGGTTGCTTATTATTATTTTGAGTAAATTGGATTTACTTGCTATGCTTTATTTGTATACATGAGTCTTGTTACATATGACGTGGTTGATAAATATAAAAGAATGATGTTAATGGTTATCGATGTTGTGATATGTGGTAAATGAGTAATGGAAATATTGCATCATGTGCATTCACATCATAAAAAGAGAATGAGCCAGGATGGTGAGTAAGTCATATAGGTAGTCTACAGTGTATGATCCAAATCGGTGACAAAGCTGTATAAGTAATCCAAAGTGCTTTAGTGTAAGACCTACTTCGGTAGACACTTTCATGGGATGTAGGTAGATGGTGTACATCAATGTGTGTTCCCTTAACTATACCGATATGGCCTCAAAAGGTGCATGTAGACATGGCATTGTATTGCATTGCATTGTTGATGATAAGAAAAGAAGAAGAGATGGTATTGTAGTAAATGTTGCTTGTCATGTATGTTGATGTTATTGTTTTATTATATATTTGCTGAGTCTTAGACTTAGCTTTGCTTATGTTATTGTTTTAGGTGATTGATGAAGGCGACATGCATGGAGAGGGAGTGCACATGATTAGTTCATGCACCAGCGTTGCTACACTCACATTTAGATAAATAGTCATTGATTATTAGTGATTTGGTCTATGCAAACTCTTGCAATTAGTTAAAAAGTTCTTTTAGAACATAAAGTTATTAATATGGTTGCTATTAGATAAAAGTAGTACTAGTTAGTCTCAATAATTGGGTTATCTCCGTTATTGCTATTGCTTTATGTCAATGTTAATATTTGTTATATTCATTGTCGTTATATTTATGTTTAAGTGAGTATTTTGTGAAAGCGTGGTCAATTTATTGATGTCGAAAGTTATGAAATATGGTTTAGATTGAGAAGAAATGAAGTTAGTGGTGACATTTTAGACTCATGTCGAGTTGGGGTGTTACACATATAAACATCTTGGTGTGTATAGACATGGATTTCATCTATGCTTCTACGATGAGTCAATACGCAATACCACCATTCCCACACGGAGGTCTTATTTCTAACTGTCAGATCATGACCATTGGAGTGATTAGACAATCGAGGAATTAGGCTTTTCTGAGGCTTCCTCCCCACCTTCAATGAAGGCATGCACTTTTTTGCTTTTGAGTATGCAGTGCAAGGACATAGATGTTTTTGTACTAATTGGAGGCTCCGCTATGATGTCGAGAGCACAATACTATCTTATAATTGTGTAATAGCTAGTCAATTTCCTATGGCATCTACTGAACATTCAAGACAAAACAAATGAGGACAATGCTGCTTGCTCGATCATTGAGATGAGCAGTGGAAAGGACACCACGAGACCCTGCAGGTGGAGCCTATAAATGGAGGCCATCTCCGACACCATGGAAAGCAACTAAGCTTCAGAAGACATCCATCTAGCTAGCCAGCCTCCTCTATCTTGCAACAGAACACACACCCTTCCCGGCTCCCCCCAACGGTGAGGTGAGAGTCGAAAAGGTCGACAAGAGTTTTGTCTACAACAGCGTCACCAAGCCTTCAGTGATGTTGATTGAAGACATCGATGACTACATTGCGTAGGAGTTTAATCGTCCATAAGTACACTACTACAAAAAGGCTAATACTGGGCGCTCACAGACGGTTGACCAAAATCATCAGTGTTAAACACAATCACAGATGGTTTTGGTTTAGCGACCGTTTGTATTACTAGCAACACTAAAAACCGTATGTGATATTATCTATTCATAGATGGTTTGTATAAAAAACTGTCTATGATATTTCATCGCCCCTTTATTCAAACTTTCAAACTAAAGTGGCATCCATCTCTCAACTACTGATAGATTCTACTACTCAAATGCACTTATATATGCTGCCCACATGCCTCTCCAAACAATCCAAATTGAAGCACCGCCTAGTTAGATCCCCCAAACCGATCGAAGCACTACCTGCCCCAACGACGCCGACTACCTCCTTGTTCAAGCTCCTCTACCTTCGGTTATGATGCCAGGGTTCACTACATAAGGCACTCTTGTTGTAAGAGTGTCTTGTGTAGTGTCACCGTCGTGACACAACATGGTGACGTTGTCGCCGTCGGTCTCTCCTTCATCACCGGTGATATATCCCCTACCCCTCCCCTCTCTTTCTTGATGCTTGAATATGAAATTACGAAATTATTGGATGGTTAGGGTTTTGGCTATGTAAATCTTGATGCTCGTGTGTGTGAAAATTAATTGTTGATGCCTTAATTAGTTCTTGTGGTGACTAACGGATGGCTAGGGTTTCAGCCCTTTTAGTTTTTGTGATAATATGAAATTAGGTCGTTTCCTCCATTTGCTAATAGAATTTGCTGATGTGGCGCACATGGCTGCCAATAGACTAGGCGCATATGACCACGACTTATGACCGCGTGCCTACGACCATGGTATACGACCACGGCTTACGACTGCGCGCCTATGACCACGACATACCAAAGCAACAAAACAATGCACCTACAACCTAAACAATGAGCCACTGAAGACATGACACCAATCATAAATAAACCTGCTTTGGTTCATTTGCATTATCTGATTATGCTGTTTTATAGAGCAATTAGAAAATATTGATGAACTGAAAAAGACCTATTTATGATATCATGAGAATGCAATCACAGATGATTCTTAAGTAAAATTGTTTTTGATAATAGACTATCATAGATGATTCATAGTAAGAACCGTTTGTGATAACTGTTATCACAGACGGTTCTAGGGTTATCACAGACGGTTCAAAAATGTTTGAAATGCTCTTAGGGTATTACTGATCCATAAGCACAGACGGTTTAGAAAACCGTCTATGATGATGTTTATAAACTGTTTGTTATGAGTTTTTCTATAGTAGTGATAGTTTCAGTTAATTTGAATCGAGATGTTAATTTGAACCGAGATGACGAATTGGCAACACCGATGCTCATGATCATGCAGTATTCATTATTCAGTCCATACGGCTCTACGCATACGTGGGATTAGATGACGCCTACATATGTATCATGTGAGCTGCTTATCTATAATATACAACTTGATATTATTGACTGTATCTATCTACCAAGGCTCAACAGGTGTAACATAGTTATCGGCTTGTTTCTTCTTGAAGTTTTCTCTTCACGAGTTATTTGAAATTTTGAATAACATGAAATTTGTGGGCCAACAAAAGTTCAGCCCCTCTCTGTTAGGGTCGGTGTAAGTGGCCTTTACAACCTGCCCTTCTCTAAAGCCAGTAGCTTATGACTGCGCTCTTCGTGGATCACCTCTACATTTTATGTAAATAAATTGTCTAATTTCCACCTATTTTCATCAAAATGGCAGTTCTCCTGCCATTCTTTCAAAAAAAAAAGTTCACCCCTAATTTTGGATGCTTCATGTAAGAAAGAAAAAAGCTTCATGTTAGACCCAATATGTCAATCAGAGGGGGTGGATGATGCCTTTAAATTCAACCTCCTAAAAAAATATTCCAAAACATTCACTCTACTAGCTACTGGAAGCTAGGAAAATCAAATTTACTCACCAACAAAGCCCTCACAAAAGCACGGAAGCAAATATAATTCGACTCCTCAAGGCTGGTCTGCTATGAGGAAGTGGTTGGATTGGCCAAGCAGTCTAACTGCTGGTCTGACCAGCCTCCAGTTGGACCTCAGGTTGGGGGTGGTCGGACCGCAACCCTGATCCTAGAACTTGAAATTAGCCCAAAATAAAACCAAAATTGTACGATCATCAAAATGCAACTCCAAATAATTTGAAACTTTGCACACACCTTGGTAGGGATCTCAGAAATCTAATCCATTCAAGGATTGCATGGATCTTGTCTAAAGTTCTAACATTTTCTCAAGACAAGCAAGGTTGCTCTAAAACCTGGCAAAACTCAAGAACTTGAGATATAACTTGCTCGTGAGTTAAACAGGACCAAGATGGCACTAGATGAGTTCCTACATATCACAGCAAACACGAACACTCAAAGATTAGAGGCCAAAACCCTAGGAACAAGATATCACTGTAAGAGTTCTAAATCGAACTAAAACAGGTAACCTTCAAGATCTTTCTATAGCTAGTATCTAAATAGATGAAATATAATTCTCATGAGGTATGTTCATCATTTACACATCTTTGGAACCCAGCAAGATTAAGATGGAAGGAGAGAGGCCAAAACACCAACAAGTGCAAAATTAACAAAATCAAGAATACACCATATAGGATGAACAAAATTAATCTATTTCAACTTGTAGATAGAGATTTTATAGTCACTCTACCATAGAAGATAGAGCTCTCATAAGAGCACTCACCCGTAGCCTCCATCACAAAAAAACTCTAACGAATAGATGGTTGGTTCTCTTTTCTTGGCCTCATGCCTCCAACCCCTCCAACTCATATATAGATAGAGTAACCAGTCCACATCTAACTCTAATAGATACTATTCATTAGCACAATTGAAAAAACCTGTTAACCCCACACATACTGGGTTTTACATTCACACATGACTTATGCACGCTTCTAAAAGCACATAAGCCCAAACCCGCTAGAGAGTAAGTTTCCCATCCACTTGGCCTCCTCAGTGTCTCCTTGATCTAAATAGCTCTTCCAACACCCTCCAAGCTTTGCGGTTTTTGTCCCCGATCATCATTTTCAGTATTTTGGCTTCTCTGCCAAAACACCCTTACTTTGACTGTAGACTTCACCTCTTCCCCGAGCCTAGTACATGGTCATCTCCTCCTTTGAAAGCAATCTATAGGCTTGAAACATATAGGTACACTAATGGCTCATGCATCAGCAAGTCTCTCCATGTCAGTTCTTGATGAGGACATCACTTCCATGCATACCACCAATGGATCTGAACCTATGACTTGCAAGGTCCAATCACAAGAGCACGTGCACAACAATTGGACTATGAGGTAACTTTGTTTCTAGGAGTGCATTTTGTTTCTAATAAGAATACGATATTACCTAATGCATGTGATGTTCTTTTACTCAGAAACTTAGGAGCTGGTCATGAAGACAAACATGTGCGATTCAATTCGGCTTCCGAAGATAGCATCAACTTCAAATGTGCATAACTTTCACATGCGAAGTCCGTTTGAAGTCTATGAGTACTCGATTGAAAGCTTATCTCATCCTCTTTCTAATAGATCTATTCTCACCTCCAAATTCCTCCTGTGCATACTATAATTATTAAAAGAATATATTGTATCACCTGTTTGGGCCAAATTGGGCCTTGTAATGCTTGGGCCCAAGGGGGAAGGTGCCCCCTCTCTTGGCCTGTACTATTCATGATTGTACTGCTCACGTGGACAGTATCATAAATATTATCACGCATTTTTTCTTAGTTTTACATGGTTTTCCCTCCCCTATTTAAGGAGGTCGTACCCTTCTAGTTTCCTTGAATTTCATTTGCTTAGTTTCTCCATTGTAAAAACTCTTGTTCTTCGCTTGTGTCGACTAGACCAATCATAAAAATCTCTGTAGAATCCTACCATTTTGAACTCAATTCATATATTTGCAATTCAGATTGCTTGTTACTTTGTTTTTGCTTGTTCTTCGATTGCTCGTAGGAATTGATCCTTGTGATCAGGTTAATCGGGTCTTTGGCACGGTTGATAACGACTTGGTGATTAGTTCAGCGATTTCTTGGTTCGTACATGTTGCGTTCATAGTCTGGATCATGAGAGTTGATCATCGTCCAATCGAAATTATCCTTTTCATCGAAAGATCAGGACAACATTAGCTCATCAGTTCCCCCACGATGCCTCGCTTGCACTGACCACACCATTAGATGAACGATTGCTCAAACCTTCCTTTCAACATCTCTTATCTTCCCTGTGCCTTTCTTGAATGCAACCGTCCCGCGTGACTTCCTTGATCATAGATCAACTCATCCCCGAGTCTAATCTTGATCCACATTGTCGACCGTGGTTGCCTCCAAGTTTCCTACACATCAAAGATCAACAAATTGTTTCTAGGCATAAGTTCTTGATAATATGATCTATGTTATTCTAAACATGTTTCATGCACCATGAATGCAATACCTAAGATTTCTAAACTCAACCCATGACCAATTTCTACAAATGTCTAAAACCTATTGGATATTTTTAGACAAAATCGATCTGACCACCATTAAGTAGCCGGTTGGACCGTGGCAACCATGTCAGTCTGACCGCTCGGCCTACCGCGGTCGGACCACCACCCCTTGGCCAATCAGACCGCTCATATTTTTTTTCACGCTCACAAGCATGCATCTCTCTAGAAAAATCAGCTGCCAACTAAAAACCAATTGCACCGCACCGGCGGTATGACCGCCCCCAAAATCCAATAACACCATACTTGCGGTCAGACCACCATCCCCGGCAGGTTACATCGCCCTAATCTGATAGCAAATCTGAACATATACAAAATTTTACAAATTCAAATTTTAACTTTACACGATTGTCAATTGTTTAACATAAATAAACCATAGACATTCTCAACATGGTTCTATGCTTTAGTTTGGTAGATGGGGACTCACTTTGACATGTGCGTAATCACATTGATTTTGATCATGCAAGGCACTACTTCTATTTTTGTTTTTTCTAGGTGGGGTGGTCACCTATTTCCCAAAGTAGGAATTAGCACTTCGAACAAATTCTGCAAACTCTTTTGGACTTTTTATTATGCACATAAAGACGGTTCAGGGAGATTGACCACGTGAAGGTGTGGCAGCTAGTTATTATGCACTACAAAGGTTTCTTGTGTCATCAATTGGGTCAATTGATGATGTTTGTATGGTGCGGTGTTACATGATGATTTATTTGTTGTTGTTGGTTGTAGAACTCCATAGCTAGGTCATAGTGAGACAGACGATGCCAGGACTAGACGAGGGGTGCTAAGGTCTAGAGTGGTCAAGGGATCGGGACTAGGCTTAGGAGGAGCTGAGGTCCAGAGTGATCAAGGTGCCATCGGAAGATGACTGAGGCTTGCGGGGTAGTTACAAATTAGGAAGACAAGGAGCGGGAGCGAGAGCTACTAGTGGTAGACATGACGGGCAACGACAAGGGACCGAGACTAAGCTCAGGAAGTTGTTGAGGTTCGTGTAGTCAGGTAAGTTTGGGTGCCATCATGGTGCGAGGAAAGGCATATAGTGCATCAAGTGACTTAGGCACATTTGGAAGTAAGGACTGTTTGGTGGGAGCTGGATGTGTGAGAGACTTGACGGCAAGTCATTGGACCACATGGAGTTGAAGATGAAGAGCGGGGTTGCTTCAAGGCAAAGGAAGCGTGAAGCTTCATAGAAGATGGTTTAGAGGCAAAACAGTCTTTTTGCCTTAAACAGAAAGTTGAAGGCTTGATCAAACCACGATGCAAGAGAGGTGTTCAGATCAAGAATGTACTGAAAATATTAAGTGGATCATGTTTTGATTCATTAATAGATTAATGGGTGTGTATTTTGAGAAGCGTGCATGTGTGAGTAAAACTCGGTATAGTATTGGATTAACGAGTTAGCCCATGTAATTGATGAAACCCAATTAAAGGTATTGGTTAAGGTTTCTCTTGTAAGCCTCCATATATAAAGAGGGCGAGAGATAACTAGGGTTAAGTTTTGGGAGTGTTTAGGCATAGCCTTTGAGAGGAGTTAAAGTTCTTGGAGGGAACATTTAGGAGATGGGTTGTGACTCTTTGTATTGAGCTTGTTATCATCCTTAGGCTTGTGAAGTTGCTAGAGGGTGGTTATAAACATTCATCTCCAAGTATTAATAGATATCTAAATTCATCCAAGTCTTTCTTCTCTTTGCTTAAGTGACGGAATCTTAATTTGGCTTAGTTTTTTTGTGCTTCTCCTTCCCCTCTTGATTCTGCTTTGTGTTAAGAATGTATAAGTGATGAATATGTCTCTTGGAGATCGGATATCATCTTGTTATTTGCATGTTCTTGTGATTGCTCAGTTTTGTCTCAAGGAAGGGTGACTTTGGGGTTCTTTGCTTCTAGGGCTTTTGGCTTGGAATCTTGCTTTGTTTAGGCTTTGCTAAGATATGTGGGAGTAGAACTAAAGTTATCTTGACTAGCAATTACCCACGAGCAAGTTTTTGCTCAAGTTTTTGAGTTTTGCCCGATTTTAATGTCATCTTACTTCAAATGAAGAAAGGCCAGAACTTTAATAATGGTTTTCTTGATCATTGATTATAATAGGTTTCTGACATCCTAGATAAGATGCACGCCAAGTTTCAAGTGATTGATGCCTCGGTTTGAGAGTTGGCTCATTTTATGGGTTGAGTCTAGTTTTGGTGTAGCAGAGCTTTAAGAGCTAAAAGGTTCCAACTTCTTGTGATCTTGTAAGATCTCTTATTGTTTTAGATTCCTTAGGTTGTGCACTTGGTTTGGTTCAAATTTCAAGTCATTTGGACTTTCCATATGAAAGTTGTGTGGTTTTTAGTTCTACTAGGCCTAAATTTTTAGCGCTGATTTGAGAGAGTACTAGCACCATCTAAAGAGGGGTAGTACTGCACTCCAAAGGTACTACCACATTTTAGTTGGTGGTAGTACCACTTAGTCAAGTTCCATTTTACTCGATTTTTCTTGGATTTTTTGTGGGTGCTTAGGCTCTGATTTTCATAGCTCATCATAACTATTAGAGCGAAAGTCTCTAAAAATCTTAGGGCAAAAGAATTTAGAGAAACTGTTATCTGTATGGCTCCTATTCAACCACCCTTCTCGGTCCTACACTAGCACACACATGTACATCGTTGCATCACGTCCATACATTATTAAATAAAATAGAATAGCACATAATATTAAACAGTCAGACATAAAGTCTATAACAATGTTTTTTACACAGAAAGGGGCTGACCGGCCGAAAGTTCACATAAAGGGTACTTGCAGTGGAAATAAATGATAAATAAAGGATATTGGCCCAAGTGATTTACCTCATTCCCATAGGCAACCTATTGGGGGATAAAAATAGCCAATTGAGGGATCTTCTTCCTCTTGATCTAATAGTATTCAACAAGCAGTTGTGAGTACAAAATATATTCCACAAAACTTACATCAAATACTATTAGCTACATGTTTGGCTTTGTCAAAGAAAGGCTGGCTATTTTATCTTGGTTTGTTGCTCAAAGCAAAATTTGCGTTTATAATACGATAGTAGGTTGCAAAAGACATTGTAAAGCAATAAGTAAATACAAAATTGTAATATATGAAAGTGATCATAATTGATCTTATATTTCATGTGTATGTCTCCATCACCTACACCAACAAAAATGGCACATGCCACCAAATTTTCATTGTAACATCAAGAACTAGCATAAATTACTTTCACATGCTCAACTTTCTCTAATATGGATACCCAGCATCCATATTTTTCTCAAACTATTTTAGAAAACCAGAAAATCTAACTAAGTGTGGCATCACCAAGCGATGTCCATTACTGAGGACACAACTATTCGAATACATGAGATCTCACTCTATAGAGCATGTGCAATTTTATCCATAAGAAATAATCAACTTATAATGTCGGCCATTGCACACTTCTATGGGCGTGCGACTAAGTGATTATTATAAAGTTCACAATCATCATCCCAACGCGATTTTGTCCACTAAGGTTTCACCATTGAAGGATATCACTGCCCAGTTGGAAGCCTACTCTTCCACCTGGTAGGTATAAATTGTCATCGTCGACACCCACATTCATCTCACTGGCGAAACCAAAGTTGAGACATTACAAATTATTTAGCCAAGCCCATCCCATTCTACAACATGTGGTTGTACTAAAATGCTTGGGTCAATGACACTAAAGTTTGGTTCTTAGTTGGCTCAGACGAGACTATCACAAACCCAAATCTCATGCTAACCATACCGGTCTCAACAAACCACTTGCCCAAGTCTAACACATTTTTTATTTTTATTTTGCTATCAAATTAATTAAGATGTACTCCCCTATCTAAAATGTGCTATAAAGTTGCCTAAGAATTCACACAATTGTTCTAAACATTTTCATATCAATTAGTATAACAATTACAATGAGCATGACTAAGCATTTGCTAACAATATCACTAAATTTCACTAAATATATCCTAAACTAGTGGGTAAATATTTCTAGGGTGATAATGGCTAGTGACATTGAAATCCAATGAATATTTCATCGCAATATAGGATATAACTAAATTTCTAAGCACAAATATAACAATTTACACAAAGTAAGCATGTAGAGATACTTGCAATGAAAAAACATAGCATTTGTAAACATAAAAGAAACATAGCATTGCTATTGAACATTTGTCTCTTCTTCTAGACCAACATCAAAAGTTTTTAGAATGTTAGTATCTAATAAGAAAAGCAATGAAACATAAATAAGCACCAAATAAATTCAAACAAAGATACATTTCTAATATTTTTTCATATTATGAAATTTCATGATTTTATAAAAAAAATTAGAAACAAGTTTCACTCAATTTAGAGCTCATATGCAAAAGTTATGAGCGTTCGAAGTTTTGCCAGGAGAGAAAATTCTAGAAAAAGAGAGAGAAAGCACTGTGCACAATTTTCATTTTCATTTTTGTTTCTATTGTAAAACGAGGTTTTATTGCTCGGTGAGGTTGACAGGTGAGGTCTACTAGTCAGAATTTTATTATTTTGCAAATAGGGCTGATAGGTGGGGTCCACAAGTCAGTGACATAATACTTAAACACTAGCTTAAAAGTAAATCTAATTAACTAACCTACTCGGCCGCATATGTCAATGATTCAATAGTAGTAACCAACATCATCAGTGCTAACTCGACTCTAATCACGTGGGGCCCGCCTGTCATACACTAAAAACAGAGGAGGTTGACTCAAGTGCCATGGCCAAGCTCTTATCGAGCTCGCCGGCGGAGATGTGGTGGCAGAGTGGCATGGGTGAGTTTGGGAATGGAATGTGGAGGTCACGGTGATGCTCTGGGAAGTGATAGCGACCAGAGAGGTGGATGGAGTCAGCGGGCGGCGGAGGAAAACGACGAGGGTCTTGACCATGTGACGACATCAATGAGGGAGGGCAAAGGAGTGGAGATTGAGAGGGGGAAAGTTTTCGGGGTGATCGTGACATGAGGGAAGGTGACTTGAGGACCAATGGTCATTGGAGGCAAGCTAGCGACATGCAAGTGTGGCAGTGCAAAAATAGAGTAGCAGCAACGAAGGCATAAACGATGATTGAATGCTAAGGCAAACAGTGCATTGGACCAGGAGCTCACCACAAACACGATGACAGGGTCGGTGACGATGGAGGTGGTCAGAGATGACTAGACGACGGTGAAGAGAAGCGACGGCGGTAGCTCAAACCGTGACAAATCTCGATGACGATTGATAGCTGAAACCAAGGCAGGCATAAGGTTCAGGGGGTCATAGAGATGTTCAGCTAATGGTCAAGGCTTACCAAAGAAAGGAGAACGACAATGGTGGTAGTGAGGGTGATGAGCTTCATGGCAGTAGAGCTCCACGGAGGGAATGGGTTGAAAAGAAGATCTCCAAGAGGTTCAGGAGGATGCGGAGATGGTGAAAAGGACCATGACACGGTGTAAGGCTCACTGGAGTGGAGGGATTTCAATGGCAACAAAGGTGGTCAGAGTTGGGGAAAAGGCCTGGATTTGGCGCTACACTGCACGAACCAAGAAATTGTTTGTGGAGTTTGAGAGATCAAGCAAAATGGTGCATAGTGACGTGTGCATCGAGAGAGAAGCTCACTGAAAAAGTTGTGGGCTACAGTGGAGCGCAACGGCGAGTGCACGCTGGAGCCAAAGATGACGATGACATTCTAGGCAGCTTAATGGAGGAGATGAGCAAACAATGGGCAAAATGGAAGCAACATGGAGTGTTGAACAAGGTGACATGGTCGGGGAAGACTTTTATGGCGAGACAAGGGCGAGACGCTCAACGAAACTCATGGTTGAGCTTGAGAAATTGCCAATACTCGCACAGTGGTGGCTTCGGGTGGACGCTGAGCTCGGATTGGAGGAAGGAGCAACACGGGCTTCCTGTAGAACTCTCGAGGGAGATAATCGATCAACTTTCTCCGGTTGACATTGTAGATGAACAGTGGCTCTCCAGGCGGTCTCCAATGTCAGGTGCGACGCGTGGAGGAAGATGGCTAGTGAGCGAGCCCTAGGCATCAACAACAGAAAGGGTAAGAAGAGAGAGGTGGCTGGTTCGTGGGATTGCTCCTTCGCGAAGGGAAACATGAACTGGAGAAGGGGGAGGCAACTCATGCCGTAGAACAATGCATGGGCTGGGTTTGGCCGGATGAAGAGACGGGCTAGGCCAACAGTAACAAATTTGGCCAAAGAGTAGGGTTTTGAAGTAAAATTCTTTTTTTGATTTGATTTAACTACAGAAGTCAAGTTTGAAATTTTACAATTACAAACCAACTCCAAAAATGATGAAAATTTCTAGGAAGGCTCCTTAGATTGTTTAGAACTCAAATAAATTATTTCCAAGATTTGATCAGGTTTTAATTAATCACAGGAAATCATTAGTCAAGATTTGAGAGTAAAATTAGTCAGATTTTGCAGTGTTGGATCTCAATCTAACAGATCACCCCATACAAGCTCCCTCCAAAAAAATGATCTGAGGCATTGGATCTTCATCCAATAGATCCACTCATACAAGCCTCCTACAAAAAAATGATTTAGGGCATTAGATCTCCATTCAACGGATTCACCCATACAAGCCTCCCTCTAAAAAAATGATCTGGGACGTTGGATCTCTATCTAACATTCAAAAATCTGACTAATTTTGTCCTAAAAAATAGTCGAATGTTGTATAGACACTCCCTTTGTTTAACTATTTAAAATCATTTTAAGCTATTTGAAAATGAAAATCATTTTCTTTAACTATTTAAAATCATTTTAATCACAGGAACTTTTTGAAAATGCATGAAATGTAGAAATGAAGGTTTTGGAACTATTTAAATAGCTTTTAGGAAATTTTGGACGTTACACTTTTAAAACAAACGTGGTGGCTTCTTTTTTCTACTATTTTAATAATAAAATTAGCTGAATGGCCTGCACAATTTTGCATGGCTAGTTCCATAATTATCACAGTTAATGGTTAAAGTATATTTCACACACAATTTTCTTTCCAACTTCTCTAAATAAAACTACTCTTTTAAAATAGGTGATGTACAAATCATTTTTTTCTTAGATTCTGTGAATTGCACTTGTACTATTAGGTACAACACACAATAGCACTGGCTAAAGAATCGAAGTTTCCGGCATGTGTAGTGGGCGGGCGCACATATGTGTGTTTATACAGCTTAATTAGGCCTTTTGGTTACCTCTTCTTTTGGAATCTAGAGCCTTGTGCTTATTAAGTTGGATACGAACCGTGTCAAAATAGAATTGCAGCACAACTCTATGATTACCTATATCTAATCAATCTTCATCATCATTATTATCTAGATCCACTATAATCGAAGGTATAGATCATTTTCTT
This sequence comes from Dendrocalamus sinicus, assembly GCA_036346575.1. Taxonomy (NCBI): domain Eukaryota; kingdom Viridiplantae; phylum Streptophyta; class Magnoliopsida; order Poales; family Poaceae; genus Dendrocalamus; species Dendrocalamus sinicus. Next base: position 2,091,041 of record CM070653.1, on the reverse strand, counting down.
TTTACTTCGATTAATATGGTAATTTCTAGTCATTGAGAGTGAACGTAGTGGTTTCTTTTTCTATCGCTTTAGTAATATAATAGATAGATAACACAAAATATAAAGTAAAATAAAGAGGGATATACTTACAAATCACAAGAACTTAAAACAGCCGAACACTTCTTTTTAGAAGGCTGGCTTGGGGAGATGCTTGATGCTTCTACTTTGGATTCATTCCATGCCATCATGAATGTGGCATGCAACGTGCTACACATTTGCTTTTGAGAGCTTAAGGGTTAAGATATTAATTAATTGGTTTAGTTTATTATTGGCAGCAGCAGGACACGAGCTGCTGGTAATATGCACTAAAAGGAAGCATCCAAAGTTCTGATTACTTCTAATGCATATCTGCCAAATGAAGGTTCGATCGAATTCTAGTGAGATTATTATACACGAGCACGCAACCAGAGCACAATAGCTTTATAATTATGGAGCACCTACCAGGGTTAAAAAAATCTGCCGATTTCGGAAATATCAGACCTATCAGACCCGATTAGTTGTAATATCGGCTGAAATTTACCCGCAGGACCTATTTTTGCAAATAAAGTTCATCTAAATACAAAAATACATCAACAATATTCCACGGCTATCTTTCAAAAACTTGAAATTTCTGACAAAATTCAATTTTTTATTTAAAGTTTTCGGTCGGAATCTGCCGAAATTTTTCGATAACCAGCCATATCTGTCCTACCAGACCGCCCCGGTAAAAAATTTGGACAAAGTTTTGAAAACCCCGGTACCTGCTGCTCAGTTTCCTACAGCATCTTCTGAACATTCGAGACAACTTCACGGGGACACGCCGCACTGCTTTGCTTGCGAAAGCAGTTTCTCTGTTTCCGTCTCACTGTCTTCTTCGTGTTTCCGTCGATGTGGCAAAGATTTAGGACACCAGACGAACACAAGGAGAATAGAGAGAATACTCTAGATCTTTGCTACGTCGATGAAATCACGAGGGGATAGAGATAAGGGAAAAGCTGGGTTCACTGCGTGCACGATCACTGTGTTGAGTACAGTGGAAACAACACCTACCAAACCCCTGGATCGAGCCTATAAATTAAATGGAGGCCACCATGGAAGCTAGCAGCTAAGCTCAGCAACACACATCCAGCTAGCTAGCTAGCTAGCCTCCTCTCTCTCTCGCAACGAAACACACCACCATGTCTCGCGCCAAGAACGCCAAGGCCCCTCCCGCCAACGGCGAGGTGAGGGTCGAGAAGGTCGACAAGATTGGCTTCGTCTACAACGTGGTCACCAAGCCTCCGGTGTACGGCAACCCGATGATGGCTTCAGCGAAAGACATCGACGAATACATCGCGAAGAAGAAGCAGCAGTTTAACCAGCCGCCATAAGTAGTCCAGTTTAATGAGCATGTAGTATCCAGTTTAGCAATCGTATTATACAGACCTACTGCAATGCATACGTGGAATTAGATGGCACCTATATGTATGTATGTATGTACGTATGTACGTATGTACGTATGTATGTAAGTAGGTATGTATGTATGTATCATGCATGTCAGCTTCTTGTCTATGATATACAACACGATATTATTATTCACTATGTATCCTTGAATCTACCTACGAAGCTCAGCATGTATATCGTAGTTGATGGCTCGTTTCTTCTTGAAGTCTTTTCTTCACGGGGTTATCTGAACTTCTGAGTGACCTGAAATTATCTTGGCCAACAAAAGTTCAGCCTTAATTTCTGATGCTTCAGTTCGGCAGACAGGGACTCACATTCGCGCATAATCGCATCGATTTCGATCATCCGATCTATGCACCGGCTTTTGTTTCTTTTCTGATTGTGGTGGTCACCTGTTTCCCAAAGCAGGTATTAGACACTTCGGACAAATTCTGCAAGCTCTTTTGGGCTTTGCATTGGGCAAGTAGCTTCCTGTCCTCTGCTGATTGATAATGATATGTAGGCCCTTATCTTACAGGGCACTGATCCAGAACGTACTTGGAAAATATCTTAATGTATAACTAATCTTAGGAATGTTCTAGGGATTTTTTTAGTGTAGGACGGTTCAGAAAAAAAAAATGTTGCAGCTATTCAAGCACAACTACAGTGGTTCTACTAGAAATTTAAAAAAATTTCGATATTATCGCGGAAATAGCTACTGAAACTTTTTAGCGTTTGTACAATTTCTGATGGATTGCTGGAATGTTTCAGCACTTGTTGTAGACAAAATGCTGCACTAAATAACTAAAATTTGCATCTTAACTCATCCCCATAACATCGCTTTGTTATGTGAAAAATATTTTCCCGCCAGGCATAACCTAAATATAGGTGAAAAAGTCCAACAATAATATAAATCCAAACTTTTTTAAAATGAGATATGTATGCTTAAAAACTGCAAAAAGAAAAAAAGAAAAAGAAAACTTTGACGCAACACTTTTTTTGTTAGGCTGGCTTGGAGAGATGCTTCTACTTTGGATTCATGCCATGCCATCATGAATGTGGGCATGCAACGTGCTACACATTTCCCTTTTAGAGCTTAAGGATTAAGTCATCAATTAATTGGTTTAATTTATTATTTGCAGCCGCAGCACACGAGCTGCTGCCCGCTGGTAATACGCACAAAGAGGAACCATCGAATATTCTAATATACTATTTTTCATGCATATATGACAAGTGGCAAATTATTGGGCTGTCTTTTCATGCATATTTGACAAGTGGCAAATTATTCGTTGTCTTATCTAGTTTTTTTTTGTTGTGGGCGAATTTTTATTACAAACAAGTTACTTAGTATTAAACATCACTAATTTTTGTTGCATCAGATTAAATGATTGAGATCAATATCCTTAAGTGATATTTGAGAGTGGTTGGAAGCGTACGATAGAAACATCCCTACCACGATAAGAAAATTGTTGTCGTAACCATAGTTACTAGGGGTGAAAACGGATCGGATTCGGACGGATATTGCTGTTACCATATCCTAACCCATATTTTTTGTCCGGATTCGGTATCAATCGGATTCGGTACCAATCGGATTCGGTGTCGGATCGGTCGGGATTAACCCAATTCGTTTGCACCCCTACTTGTTTGAAGGAATGCATACAGTGCAGTAAATGGAGTAGGACGCACTGACTTGATGTTACTATTTAATAGCTGATGTGGAAGATTTTATTTTACCATTACAAAAGAAAATGAAACGTCAAATAGTAGCACTAACCTGAAATCATACTTAAAGATGTATCGGATTCGGACGGATATTCGGATTCGGACGGATATTGCTGTTACCATATCCTAACCCATATTTTTTTCTCCGGATTCGGTACTAGTCGGATTCGGTTCCAATCGGATTCGGTGCCGGATCGATCGGGATTAACCCGACCCGTTTTCACCCCTAATAGTTACTATTTATTGCAACTGTGTTTTTCTTTGTTGCAACAAGAATGTTTTTTGTTGCATCAGTTATGTTGTAGCTAGAGAATTTTTATTTTTGTTACAGTCGCTATTTTGTTGGTGTCGCGATAGGTATTTGTTGATGTAGCATCAAAGTTCTTATATGTTGAACCATATAGTGTTGGATTGTTTCCTTGTAACATGAAGTTATTTTGCTATGGATGCTCATTTTTTTAGTCCGCTTCACAAGCTCTGATAACATGTCTTTTGCAAGCTCCCATAGCATCACAGGTCGTGCTCTAGCTCTACCACTAATGTTAGCCTAGCCTCCGCAAGCTCTAAATACGGATCGTCGTCTATCTAACCATTGATACAATATCAAATAGTAAAGATAATACGAAGCTAGTGTCTGAATCGGCCGTCCAGAAATAAGTGGCTCCCATAAACTTATAACTGCGACCGTCCTCACCATGCGAAAGTCTTTTAACATTTAACCGTGCAAACGCGACTTTCAAAATCGATTACAACGACTGAGGAATACTAAGCTATACATTTGCGGGGGATTCCCGGCCGCGCAGCGAGGCCACGTCGCCCCCAGCGCTCGGCCGGTCGGCGCGTGTCCAGCGGAATTCGCGTACGGCCGGCCGAGGTATTTTCCTCTGATTTTCTGAAAATTACGTATAGGTCTTTTTTCTCGCGAGCGGGGGATTCCCGGCCGCGCAGCGAGGCCACGTCGCCCCCAGCGCTCGGCCGGATGGCGCGTGTCCAGCGGAATTCGCGTACGGCCGGCCGAGGCACTTTCCTCCGGTTTTTCGAAAATTATGTATAGGTCTTTTTTCTCGCGAAAAGGTCCCTGCCTGTTTTGTTTTTCATTTTTTTACAAAAAAAACCCTTTGATTTTTTCGAAATTACGCATGCGCCCTCGGTTTTTTTACGAAACTCCATGCGAATTATCGCCTCTTTTACTTTGATCCACACGGTAGCTAACGCGACGTGCGCCGCGCTTATGCAGCTAGTTAATCATGCCATTCGTTGTCTCTAGGGGCTACGGATATCACCTCCTTTTTACGGGGGTGCGGATATATGCTGATACAGTGATGCTTGATATTTTCGCGTTGGAAGCTCCACTAAGATGCCCAAGCGATAAGTCATCATAATCACCTACTTAGACAACAAGCGAAGTGAGAGCACCGCCTGCTTTTGAAAGTTTAAACAAATTGGAACGGCGGTAGCTACTTGCTCCCAGTGAGGGACAGTTCATAGAATCAAAGAGTTTTTCTGTTCCCCTTATCTGTTTCCATCACTATTTTTTTATATGTGTCAGTAGCTTATTCATTATACTTTACTTTTTGTGAGGTCTGCAATAGCATCCACCTCTCACAGACTGCTGCCACGTATGAAAAAACATAGAAAAGAGAACAAGGAAGCTTGATTCCACAGGAAAACCACTCCCAACAGCCTATAAATTGGAGCACACAACACCACCCATTCCATCAAACCCAAGCAAGCTCAAGAACAAATCTAGCCAACAACAACCAAAAAAAAAGGCAATGTCTTTACTGGCCAAGACCGCCATGGCCCCTCCCTCCGACAGCGAGGTGAGGGTTCAGAAGGTAGACAAGCTTGAGCGCGTCCACAACCTCGTCGCGAAGCCGGCGGTGTACAGCGGCCCGATGGCAGCAACCGTGAAGCGACCTGCAACCGATCATGGCGCCGCCGTCAAGAAGGGCGGGGACACGGACTCCGGGGGTGTCGTGTCGATAGAAGACATCAACGCGAGGTCTGAAAGGTACATCAGGGAGAGGAAGAAGCAGTTCGGCCAGTAGTAGTTCAATTTGAGGTGTTAAGTACTAAGCCAAGATCTGATCATGCACTGCTACGTACGCCTACATATATGCACCTATGGCTAGCTATATGTACGTATATGTGGAATGAGCCCTGGATGGGATACAAGGCGTTATAATGTAACTTTATACGATATATTTGTCGAATAATATATATAACTTGATCTTGGCTATCTGTCCTGTGGACATGTCTGGTGCAAACCAAGAGATTTGGATGCAGTCATGCACGCAAACAACTTTGGTTTTGACCACCAAATCAAAAATTTCTAGAAAATTGCGACCCCATCTATCTTGCTAATTAATGTCTAGTTTTCAGGTGGTTATACTGCTTGCATGTGAGAATTGAGTAATCAAGGGACATATGTTTCATAGGCTGTTGTTCGTGCTAAATATGGGCGTGGTGCAGTTGTCCTCTTTTCTCTTAATATTATGAGACACTTTTTTTAACAAATAAATGACACACGACTCTGCTGCGTTGTCCTACAAAAACATACTTTGAAGAAAAACACTGAACGTATGCCACGTGTCGCGGACGCTTTCATTCTCCTGCTCTGCACGCTTCCATTGTCGATGCACTCCCTGAGAAAATCTTCTGACGAAGATGGACCTTTCTGCGGACCAATGGTCTCCTAAATATTTACCCAAGCATATCTAGCAAGTTCACATCTGAACAAAATGTGATCAATGTGTTCTAAATCTCCACAAAGGACAAAGAGGGGACTTTTTGGCCGGTTTCTTCTAACTAATTGCTCCCACAAGGAATTCTCCCCTGCATCGCTTGCCACATAAAAATTTTGATCTTAAGAGGGATTTTCAAGCCCCAAATTTCCTTAATCCTATTGCTAATTACTCCCCCAAACACACCCCATCTGACTGCATTATCAGATTCTCCCATTCTCCTACCTCCTCTGCACCAAGAGATCTCCAAAACAAGATATTCCACTGCTTCTCCTGATGGCTGATGCATGCCCAATTCAAGACCTGTCTGGTCAAGTCATGGAGCTAGGATCGTTTTCTGACGATGCTTCCAGATTTTTTCAGACAGTCGTTTCAAAAGGGAAAAAAGACTAGTTCAGACAAGGGAAGTCGTTGATGCTCCATTTCCTGGTTACTTCCTGGATCAATTCCTTGGCATGCGTGCAGCGCGAGAGACTCCGATCGAGTCAAGCATCGAGATCTCCCAGTGCGGAAGGCACCTGATGCATCTGCAACGCGCTCGTGCCTTTGCATCGATCGACCTTGCTACAGAGACCGATTTGAGCAAACGTACGTGGAGCGGTTTGAGCGGCACACAGGATTTGCATCGGTTTCTTGCTCGATCGGTGATGCCGTTTTTGGTCGGTCGCGGTTTCGATTTTGATTCCGATTGCGACTGCGATTGCCATCATCCTCTCCGGCACCGACGCCTGTACTGTGAGCTCTCTTGGCTGAGATCAGCTGCTCGTTTTGCGCTCCAACGCAAGCTCCTCACTCTCGCTCCCTTTTTTTTTTTTTTATCTTTTACCTTTTAACACAAGGAGCTACCATGTTCACTCTAATAGGCTAGAAATTCAAATGAAAGAAAAAACAGAGAAAAATAATTAGGCCTACATTTGTTTTCCGCAAGAAATCTGATAGCAATATGTTCATATGGCAAATCTACATACTTTTACATGCATTAGTGCGCAGTTAGAGTTAGAAAAGTTTTACCGCAGAGAGATATATCACGGTGACCTAGATTTAGTGTTAACAGAGAGAGTAATTATATATCAAGATTAATTAGGCCTGGCCAATTAGTGCCACATTTTGCCGGTGATTTGATACTGATATTTCACTTTGCTGAAGCAAGATTTTATTGAGATAGCAATTGAGCATATCATCTTGCGCCGAATAAGAACTTAATTCGTCTAAGTGAAGGAAATGCACGAACAGTGCAGTCTTCAGAATGCTTCCACGCGTTATTAAGCACACGCTTGATTAATCAGTACATGTGTAAGACCAACATAGTCGACGACCAGAGAGTGATTGAAAACCAATATGGTTGATGATCAAAGCGTGGTCGATGATCGAAGAGTGGCCGAAAAACCGACATGGTTGACAATCAGAGAGTGGTCGAAAATCAACGTGATCAATGTTGGATTATGTGGGCCAAGCCCATATAATAAGAATAATTCCTATTAAATCTCAAAGGCCCACTCATGCAAAGGAGGTATGCATGTGACCTTTAGTACCATATTGCTAGTTCTAGGAGAGAAAGACCACCTTAAAAGGGATGGTGCACTCCTAGCCACTTGAGGCATGTGTGGAGAGAACTAGAGGATAACACGCGCGCTCGCTCGCTCGCCGGGCGGGGGCGGCGCGCGGCGCGGCGCACGGCACTGCGTGAATGGTCCGCCAAAATCGGCTCCAGTGCTTGCGCAGACGTGGCTTCCTTTGCGTTTTATTTTCTTTGTTTTGAGTGGCGGTGAATCCGGATCGTTACGCGCGACTAATCCGTTTGATTCTGAGTTATGGAGAACGTGCAGCGTCTTGATCACGCGCCCTGGTTTTCTATAAATACGAGTCGCCGCCTACATACGACATATGCGAAAATCAATCTAGGGTTTTGCCTCCTCCATCCTTTGTGCTGCGCCGTCCCACGTAGTCTACTCCGTCCCGCCCGCCGGCGTGCTGCGCGTTCGGGAGAGCAGTCTCGGGAACCGCCGCCAAGTCCTGCACCGGAGAGAGCGAATAAGGTTTTGGGAAGCGCTCGCGCGATCGCGCTGTAGCTCGCTCGTCTTCCTCGTCGTTCGGCCGCGAATCGTCATCGACCGTGTCATCCTCACCGTGCTGCGGCGTCTACATCGGCAAACCGATCGTAGCAGAATCATCGATGCATGTAGTCATGTTCTCCGTATTAGATCTGTTCATATCTGATTTCTGGTTTACATGTCTAGATCTTTTATGCCGTGATGGTTCTCGTTATTTTGCGTGCATGGTGTCATGATTTATTTATGGAATAAATTGAACCTACATGTGCTTATATTTTCAACAATCCAAAACCTTATTGTAGGCAATCGTGGTTTTACTATGGCTGGATTTGCCGATGCACCGAGGCCGGATAAGTTCTCGGTGTGCACTTTAAGAGATGGCGATCAAGGTCACTCGTGGCTTCCGCTATGAATGTATTCAGGTTAGTAATAGCAAGCTGAAGGTGTTCTTGATGCTGAAAAGCGAAAGAATTCGAGACCGCCACTACTCTTTTTGTTGAATGCATTCTTAGTGTTCTTCTTGACCGTCGTGCGAGGTGTATATGCACATGACAGACGCGAAGGAGTTGTGGGATGCATGAATTCCAAATACGGTGCCATCGATGCAGCAATGACATGTATGTCATGGAGCAATTTCATGACTACAAGATGGTTGATAACCGTTTCGTAGTAGATCGGGCTCATGAGATACAGGCCATTGCCAAGGAACTCGAGCTCTGAAGTGTGCCTTACCGACAAGTTTGTGGTGGATGTATTATTGCGAAATTACCTTCTTCATGGAGGAATTTGAACAAAGACTCAAACACAAGAGACAAGAGTACTCTGTTGAGAATCTGATTGGGTCTCTTGAAATTGAGGAGAAAGCTCGGGAAAAGGACGCTGTGTCTAAGGGTGATGGAGGGCAGTCTAGTGCCAATGTGGTACAGAAACCCTCAAGCAAGAACAAAGGGAAATTTGTCAAAGCCCAACAGACAACCAACTTCAAGAAGAAGAACAACAACAACAATCAGGATGATAGAACTTACTTTGTGTGCGGTGAGCCTGGTCACATGGCCAAGAAGTGCCCACAACGCAAAGGAAAGAAGGCACCTGTAGGACAGACTTCTAAGTCTGTCAACATGACCATTGGTAAGACTGGAGATGGGACTGGGTATGGCAATTTACCTACTGTTCTTTCAGTTAGTCAATCTACCAATTGGTGGATTGATACAGGAGCTAATGTATATGTGTGTGCTGATATTTTGTTGTTTTCTTCTTATCAGGTCGCCCGAGATTCCTCCGTCCTAATGGGGAATGTGTCACATGCTACTGTTCATGGTGTTGGCACGGTAGATCTGAAGTTTACTTCGGGAAAGATCGTGCAGCTGAAGAACGTGCAGCATGTCCCTTCTATAGACAAGAATCTCGTTAGTGGCTCCCGTTTATGTAGAGACGGGCTTAAGTTGGTATTTGAGTCTAATAAAGTAGTCGTGTCTAAACATTGATATTTTATTGGTAAAGGCTATGAGTGCGGAGGCTTGTTCTGTTTTTCCCTTTCAGATTTCTGCAATAAGACTGTGAACCATATTTGTGGTAGTGTGGATGATGAGGCTAATGTTTGGCACTCACGTCTATGTCATATTAATTTTGGTTTGATGTCTCGGCTTTCCAGTATGAATTTAATTCCAAACGTTTCCATCACCAAAGGTTCTAAATGCCATAGTGTGTGCAATCAAAGCAACCTCGTAAGCCTCACAAGGTCTGTGAGGAGAGAAACTTGGCACCACTAGAACTCCTGCATTCAGATCTTTCTGAGATGAATGGCGTGTTGACGAAGGGTGGAAAACGATATTTCATGACATTGATTGATGATGCAACTAGGTTCTGTTATGTGTATTTATTGAAAACGAAAGATGAGACTTTAGACTATTTTAAAATCTATAAGGTAGAAGTTGAAAATCAGTTAAATAGAAAGATAAAAAGACTTAGGTCAGATCGTGGTGGAGAGTATTTCTCAAACAAATTTGACTTATTTTGTGAGGAACATGGCATTATACATGAGAGGACGCCTCCTTATTCTCCCGAGTCAAATGAGATTGCCGAAAGGAAAAATCGCACGTTGACTGACTTGGTGAATGCCATGCTAGACACTGCGGGCTTATCTAAGGCATGGTGGGGGGAGGCTTTGCTAACGTCTAATCATGTATTAAATAGAGTTCCTAACAGAAATAAGAACAAAACACAATACGAGGTATGGATTGGGAGAAAACCATCACTTTCTTACTTGCGTACACGGGGGTGCTTGGCGAAAGTTAATGTGCCAATAACTAAGAAACGCAAGCTTGGACCTAAAACTGTGGACTGTGTCTTTCTGGGATATGCTAATCATAGCATTGCCTATAGATTTTTGATAGTTAAAAGTGAGGTACCTGACATGCACGTTGGTACAATTATGGAGTCTCGAGATGCAACATTCTTTTAGAATATTTTTCCAATGAAGGATACACATAACACTACTAGTCAACCTTCTGAAATAATTCCCACTTCAATCACACCACCTGAACCTTTTGAACATACACATGAACTTGTCAATGAGGAGGATGACAGTGGAGCTTCTAGAAGGAGCAAGAGACAAAGGATATCCAAATCCTTTGGTGATGATTTCACTGTGTACCTTGTGGACGACACTCCCAAGTCTATTTCAGGAGCGTATGCATCTCCTGATGCAGACTCATCGGAAGGAGGCTGTCCGTAGTGAAATGGATTCCATTATCGCTAATGGAACCTGGGAACTGACAGATAGACCTTATGGGTGCAAACCTGTAGGGTGCAAGTGGGTGTTCAAAAAGAAGCTTAGGCCTGATGGTACTATTGAAAAGTACAAGGCTCGACTTGTTGCGAAGGGCTATACTCAGAAAGAAGGCGAAGATTTCTTTGACACTTACTCACCTGTTGCTAGACTGACCATAATTCGAGTACTACTTGCTTTGGCTGCCTCACATGGTCTTCTCGTTCATCAAATGGACGTTAAGACAACTTTTCTTAACGGAGAGCTGGATGAGGAAATTTACATGGAACAGCCTGATGGATTTGTAGTAGAAGGTCAAAAAGGAAAGGTGTTAAAACTGTTGAAATCTTTGTATGGTCTGAAACAAGCCCTAAGCAGTGGCATGAGAAGTTCGATAGAACACCGACATCTGCAGCTTTCTTGTCAATGAGGCGAGATAAATGTGTATACTATCGCTATGGTGGGGTGAGGAGTTATTCTATGCTTGTATGTGGATGACATCCTGATTTTTGGGACAAACATCAATGTGATAAATGAGGTCAAATCATTCTTGTCTCAAAATTTTGATATGAAAGATCCAGGAGTGGTGATGTTATTCTAAACATTAAATTGGTTAGAGGTGAGGATGGGATTACACTTTTGCAATCTCATTATGTGGAAAAGGTCTTGAGCCGTTTTGGCTTTTCCGACAGCAAGCCTTCTCCAACACCTTATGATCCTAGCGTGTTACTTCGTAAGAATAAGAAAATTGCTAGGAATCACTGGAATATTCTCGATAATTGGCTCACTTATGTACCTAGCTAGTGCAACAAGGCGGACATCTCCTTTCTTTGTGAGCAAGTTAAGCGGTTTACATCTAACCCGGAGATGATCACGGAAGGCGCTTGAGCGAGTGTTGCGCTATCTGAAATGTATCTCGAACTTTGGACTTCACTATACCGGGTACCGTCGGTCTTTGGAGGGTTATAGTGATTCCAACTGGATCTCTGATGCTGATGAGATCAAAGCCACTAGTGGATATGTTTTCACTATTGGTGGTGGTGCTGTTTCATGGAGATCTTGCAAACAGACCATTTTGATTGGTCAACCATGGAAGCAGAGCTTGCGGCACTAGACACTGCTACTGTTGAGGCAAAATGGCTACGTGATCTATTGATGGATCTACCTACAGTGGAAAAGCCAGTGCCAGCTATCCTTATGAACCGTGATAATCAAACCATTATCGCTAAAGTGAACAATTCTAAGGATAATATGAAATCGTCTAGGCATGTCAAGAGACGATTGAAGTCTGTCAGGAAATTGAGAAACTCCGGAGTTATAACCTTGGATTACATCCAAACAGATAAAAACCTGGCAGATCCCTTTACGAAGGGACTATCACGGAATGTGATAGATAGTGCATCGAAGGAGATGGGTATGAGACCCATGTGAGTTATCTATGGTAGTAACCCAACCTATGTGATCGGAGATCCCGTGAATTAGGATCTGGGAAAAACAAGCCATTAGTTAACTGGAGGAGAGTAATTTCAACCCTCTCTATGTGAAGATGCAATACTCTCAGAAACTGCAAGGCAGGTTGGTTAAGGCCTTAATGTGTTCCATTGGCTTTCAAAAGCGAAGACGTTATCCTGCAGAACGTTCTTGAAAGAACACACCTATATGAGCCCGACTGTTAGTCGTAGTCTATGGAGATCTTGGGTAATCTCCTACTAAGCTCATGAAGAGACCAAGGAGTATGACTTATACGCTCCAACCGAGGGGTAGCCTACTGGCGGTCTAGTATCAGTTAAGTCTTTAAGTGAAGCTTGTTTGCACCAAACTTGCAATTCAAGGCATAGTCCATTGTTCAAGTTGTGAGTAAGTGTAGCTTGGAGTTCTCGGTGGATGTTCAATCTTAATCGGTCTCCATCGAAATACTGATATATAAACAGTACATTGGAATTCAGGCAAATCTCTGTGGGACTTTCAGATCTGGTGGGGGATTGTTGGATTATGTGGGCCAAGCCCATATAATAAGAATAATTCCTATTAAATCTCAAAGGCCCACTCATGCAAAGGAGGCATGCATGTGACCTTTAGTACCATATTGCTAGTTCTAGGAGAGGAAGACCACCTTAAAAGGGATGGTGCACTCCTAGCCACTTGAGGCATGTGTGGGAGAGAACTAGATGATAACACGCGCGCTCGCTGCTCGCTCGCCTCGCCGGGCCGGCCGGGCCGAGCGGGCGGCGGCGGCGCGCGAGTGCACGGCACTGCGTGAATGGTCCGCAAAAATCGGCTCAGTGCTTGCGCAGACGCGGCTTCCTTTGCGATTTTATTTTGCTGTTTTGAGTGGCGGTGAATCCGGATCGATTCTGCGCGACTAATCCGTTTGATTACGAGTTATGGAGAACGTGCGGCGTCTTGATCACGCCTGGTTTTCTATAAATACGAGTCGCCGCCTACATACAGCATATGCGAAAATCAATCTAGGTTTTGCCTCCTCCATCCTTTGTGCTGCGCCGCCCCACGTAGTCTACTCCGCCCCGTCCGCGGCGTGCACCGTCGTTCGGGAGAGCGAGTCTCCGAACCGCCGCCAAGTCTGCACCGGGAGAGGCGAATAAGGTTTTGGGAAGCGCTCGCGCGATCGCCGCTGTAGCTCGCTCGTCTTCCTCGTCGTTCGGCCGCGAATCGTCATCGACTTCGTGTCATCCTCACCGTACTGCGGTGTCTACATCGGCAAACCGATCAGAACAGAATCATCGGTACGTAACAGTCATGTTCTCCGTATTAGATCTATTCATGTACAGTTTCCTGGTTTACATGTCTAGATCTTTTATGCCTGTGATGGTTCTGTTATTTTGCGTGCATGGTGTCATGATTTATTTATGGAATAAATTGAACCTACATGTGCTTATATTTTCAACAATCAATGACCAAACAGTAGTTAAAAAATCAACATGATCGAAGACTAATGAGTGGTCTAAAACCAATGTGGTCGATGACCAGAGAGTGGTCAAAAAACCAACGTAGTCGAAGACCAATGAGTGGTTTAAAACCAACGTGGTCGATGACCTGATTATGGCTGCAAACCCGAGTGTTCAAAGCAAAGTTGAAATCCGACCGGTGTGAACAACGACCAGTGAGTGGTCGAAAATCAAAGTGATCGATAGCCAGTAGTTGTGATACTACCACTACGGAACTAGCGGTACTACCGTTGCTACACAAAAGTTAGAAGGAACATGGTTTTAAGCATGACTGCAAGATCTCAATCCACGTAACTTTTGATTGACTGATTCAAAACCTATTAAACTTCAAACATGAATTGCCTAAGGTCACAAGAACTTGTTCTATTTGACGATCTACAGAATAATTACCAAAGTTCCTACCTTTTTGTAATTGAATGAAAAGAATGTCAAAACAGAGCCAAAATCCCTATCAGTGAATACAATCTACTCGTGGGTAGATGATGGTCAAGATAGTTCTAGATATATTCTTACATATCATAGTAGATTAGAAACACCGAAGAACACGATCCAAAACCCTTTGAAACAGAAATCATTCGATGAGGCCAAGAACAGGCAAAATCGGGTTTTCTCGTGATTCTTACTATCAAAGTGCCTAGATGAGTTGAGATGTATTCTCAAGAATTATCTCCATTTTTACACGTCCTTGGCATAGTAAGATTACAAGAAAGAAGAAGAGAGATCAGAATCAACAAAAAATCAAGCACATCAATAAAAAACAATAGACTCAAGAGTTGCATAAAAATTGATGTATTGCTAACTTGAGAAGGTAGGTTTTATAGCCACTCCACCTTGAAGGACAAAGAGTACTTAAGGTACTCACTCTCAAACTCTAACGCTAATCCTAGAGAAGAGAGTATAAGAGATGGTTTTGATGGTTAACACCACATGTCTCCATCCAATCCCCTTTTATAAGTGGGCTACCAGCCACCTATTCATTTTAGTGGATACTATCTACTATTACAATGGAGAATCCATTAACCCCCACACACAGGTTTTACTCACACAAATTCTCTTATACACGCTTTTCAAAGCACATAAGTGTGCATCCGCTAAATCTTTAGCCTTGATCCACCTAGATCAAACCAGCTCCATCTTGACCTAAACCGCTTTCTAATGTATCACCCATGCATTGCGGTTTTGATCCAATATGGTTTCCGATATGTTGGTTAAACTACCAAAATACTCTTTCTTGACCCGGTCATCACCAACCACTGCAAGCAATCGCCATACTTGCCACGTATAGGTGCACCACTAGCTTGCCACGCGCCACCAAGTCTCTCCCGTTCCGGTTCCACCGAATCACAGCTCACTTGGTCCTTGCAAGCCACATGGCGCTATCCGCCGTTCGAACTCGCCTTCAATATTTCCCGTCTTTCTCGTGCTATACTCCTGTAAACTTTCAAGAAACGATAGGAATCCGCATAATTATTCTGCTTTTGGTTCACACACACACACACACATATATACATACATACATACATACATACATACATACATACATATATATATATATATATATATATATATATATATATATATATATATATATATATATATATATATATATATATATATATATATATATATATATATATATATATATATATATATATATATATATATATATATATATATATATATATATATATATAAAGGTGGAGTATATGCCTTTTAGAATTACTCTCCTCTCATGTTACTCCAAACTATTTTGAATTAAGCATCTTGCTTAATTGAAGCCTATAACTTTACACACAAATTATCTCCATAGAATGACTGAATGACCATTGGGCTCACAATTTGGGTGGTGATCGGTTCGGCTGAAAAGCTCATAGCTTATGGCTGAAAATATCATGAGTTGAAAAAAGCATTGTAGCTGACAGAGGCTTATTTAGCATAATTAAATTTAAAAAATTTAAAAATATAAAAAATATGTTAGCCCATTACGTATAATACAAACAAATACGGGGAAAAAAACCGGCAAAAAAGCTCAACAAAAAGCCAAAAGTTCAAAAAAAAGACGAAACTTATGAATAGTGAAAAATAAGCCAGAAGCCGAAGCCGAAGCCGAGTTGATTAGAGCAGTACTGATCACTGATCAGCTACCTGTAGCAGTTGGGGTTAGCATCTGATGTCTTGGTCCTTTTTCCTCTAATACTTTCAGGACCTATTTACAACGTAAGAATTTGATAGGAAATAGTTCTAAGTCCCGCAGGAATCCAAAAAAAATCTCTTTCTAAACCAGGCGTTAAATATTTGGAGAACATGTTGAGCCAGTTCTTTTTCAGTTTTTGGCTTCAGATTTTGGCTTTTCTACAGTAACTAGTTTTTAAATGGAGTGTCTTTTCAAGATAGGGTCTACTAGTTAATTTTAGTAAATATTATACCGATTTCATTTATATTGGCAAAGGCCACATGTGGGTTTTAATTACTCTGTAATCTCTCATACAAACAGCTAAAAAAATACAAGCTGCAACTAACAAAAGTCATAAACCGCAGTAAAAAAGAACAGTTACTTTGTTATCTTGCGTGGCTTGTCGAATTACCGGATGCGATTAGTGGTGATAAGATCTTGTACTTCTGGAGATTGATTAGCTGTATAGTCGCAGTCGTGGATTCCTAATCGTGTCGATTATTATGGATAATCAGATTGCATTACCAAACTAGTTTGGTAGGAGAGATTCCACGCATACTAGCTAGGGCGTGCCTTCGACAGTCTTAGCAGCAACTTAAGGCCTACGATTTGCAAAGTGAAGAACATTTGACAGTAATATAATGACGGTAATTAAAGAACCACGCACTTTCATCAGAAATCTCCTGCAATGCGAATATGAAATGGAAAGCAACTTTTACAATGCGGCGCGCAACGAGTTTTCTTTTGCATGCAGTGAGTAATTAATCAGCTACTCATTTGTAAACATGGCTTCCCGTTTTCGTTTTAGTTTTCTTGATCCACCTATCAGAAAGTGAAGCTACGATATCATGCTCGATCGGGCTGAAAAGCTGTGACTTATAGCTGAAAATGCAATGTAGCTAGCTGAAATTTCACTGTATCCGAATGTGGCTTATTCGACGTAATTAAATTTAAAAAAATTTTAAAATAGAAAAAATATGTTAGCTCATCTCGAACAACGCAAGCAAATACGGGAAAAAAGAACCGGCAAAAAAGCTAAAAAATAGAAAAAGACAAAATTTATAAATAATGAAAAATAAACCAGAAGCTGAAACGAGCGGGGATACAGTACTTCTTCCGTTCTGCCGCTCTGAAGTTTTAGCAACATCCTTGTACTGCACCGTCGGTGATACAGTACTTATGGCTTCGTTGGAACGAAAATTGTTCACCCTCGGTGGTAAAATTGCGGAGGATGAGGATCAATTTAGAACGCAGGAATTTCACACAAGAAAATTTCCGTGTTTCAAACCTGTTACAGATTTCACCGTAGCTTGGCTTCAATCTGATTTAACACAGCTCTCTCACTCAACATACCGGGTAGGCCACGTGTCGTGGCATACGGAATTATCATCCGTGACCGAAGACCTGTCCGGTCAAGTGATGGATCTAGAAATATTGTTTGTTTTTTCACGAAAACGCGAGAGACGTTTCTTTCGATTAAGCGAGAAAGCAAAGTACAACGAGAGGAGAAGGGCCAAAAGGCGAAATTTGGACACTGTTGGACCCCCTGTGCACTCAAAATTCCCGATTTGGCCTCCGAACGAAAAAATTTCCGGTTTTGGACCCCTTCTGAGCGCGGGATTACGAGCTGCCGCCACGTCGCCCGGTCCACCGCGCGACCCCGCCGTCCACCGCGCGATCGGCCGCCGAGCGCCATCGCCACGACCGCGCGATTTTGGATGAATCGGTCGGCAAATAAATAAAAGATCGGAGCACGCTCGCGCGGTCGGAGGCCTAGTCCCGCGCTCCGCGGACGAAACACGCGCTCGGGCATGCGCTCGCGCGTTCGAAGCAGCGCTTCGCGGGACACGCGGTCGGGCGATCGATCATGCGCTCGAGCGAACGAAACGCGATCGGCGGCGGGGACGCGCGGTCGGCGCTGGTCGTGCGGTCGGCGGGCGTTCGCGCGGTGGACCGGGCGACGTGGCGGCAGCTCGTAATCCCGCGCTCAGAAGGGGTCCAAAACCGGAAATTTTTTCGTTCGGGGGCCAAACCGGGAATTTTGAGTGCACAGGGGTCCAAAAGTGTCCAAATTTCCCAAAAGGCCACTGAGCAGAAAGAGTGAGAAAAAGAAAAAACAAAACGGATAGGGTAGCTAACACAAGGACTCGGCTCAGGTGTAGGCCCCACTCACATAGCTATATGCAGGGGCGCCAGGATGCGACATGTGTCCTCTAAAAATAAAAAAATAATTAAAAATTGTAAAAAATAATTTTTTAAGTACTGAAAAAATAAAAAGTATTTTTTAGTACTTAAAAATACTTTTTAATAAAAGTAAAAATAAAAAATACTTAAAAAAGTAAAAAGTTACATTTTATACTTAAAAATACTTTTTACAATTTTTTGGATTTTTGAAGTTTTTTTTTGGAATTTTTAAGTATTTTTTATTTTTGAGAGACACGTGTCGTATCCTGGGCGCCCCTGCGCATCCCCTGCACCTGAGCCGAGTCCCTAACACATGGCACCAAGGAACCACGAACCTAAAGCGGCACCAAAGAATATTGGACTTTTTCTTTTTTTCGTTTTTGGCTTCTGCTTTTGACTTTTCTATAGTAACTAGCTTTTAAACGGAATATCTTTTTAAGATAGGATCTACTATTTAATTGTAGTACATACTGTACCGACTCCATTTATATTGGTAAAAACTACACGTGAGTTTCTGCTACTCTATAATCTCTCACACAAAAAACCCAAAAATCATAAACTGCAGCTAAAAACCATAAGTTTTAGCTAAAAAAATAGGCCTATTGTTACCTGATGGTGCTTCCAGATTATTTCAGACAAGGGAGGTCGTTGGTCTATCTGCTTTTGGGGATCATTCCCGATGTCGGCACTTGTGCTAGAGCTAGCTAGCTAGGGCTCCATTTCCAGCTCTCCAACGCATTGCATGCAGCGTGAGAGATTCCGATCGATGGAGTCAATTCTCTTCCGTGTGGAAGGCACCTGATGCGTCCTCTGCAATGCATCGATGGATCGGCTAGTTGCTAGATTTTGGATCGGCTAGCTGCTAGATGGATCGATGGCAATGCTAAATTTTGTGCAGATCATGTGTGATGATTTCGATTGCGATGGCGACGGCGACCGCCATGATCGATCGGCTCCGGCATCGATCCCTGCAGCACCGTGAGCTCAGTTCGCTGAGATCGGCTACTCTTTTGCTCTCCGACGTATGCTTCATCTTTACTCTCGGACGTATGCTTCATCTTTACAGGACTATTTGCTAAGTAATTGCTAAGATTAGTCAGGCTTTCTGGCAAATCAATTTCGCATTTTGCCGGTGATTTGACTCCGACATGTCGCTTCGACGAAGCAAGCTTTCCTTGACAAGCAAGCGAGCATAATGCATATTTGGCCTCGCACCGAATAAGAACTTAATTCGATCGGCCAAGTGAACGGAGGCACGAACTTAAAAGTGAAGTCTTGAGGATGCTTCCAGACGTAATTAAGCACGCTTGATTAATCAGCACATCTTGCTTGGTGTGTCCAATTACCGGACAGCCGCTACTAATTAATGGTGACAATCAAGATGGTCAGATGGACTCCTGTACTCGGACATTGATTAACCATGTAGTCGCAGTCATTGACGACTAGATTCCTAATCATGTCAATTATTATTGCTAATCAGATTCCATAGCCAAACTAATTCGGCAGGAGAGATTCCATACTTGCTAGTGCCGTGGCCAATTAAAAAAAAGCTTTTACACGTTTTTTTTCTATTACAAGGAAGATATGCACATATACAATATACATTATGCTCGCTTAGCACACATTTAGACAGGCAGAGGCCAAGGATAAATTCGTGATCTTACAAAGTTCTCACTAAAAAAGCATTCGTGTTTGCATAAATGTGAGCATCGGAATTTATACTCTGATAGATAAAGTCGTACACCTATAACTCTACTATCTAACCAAGAGTTGTGTAGTAAAGCTAGAACTTTACATGCACTTTCACCAAATATCTCCCGTGATTATCAATTCTGAAGCAAAAACCACGATCGAATGAGCATTTTTCAATGGTTTATTAGCACCTGGATGGATTCATCATAGCATTAATAATTCTTATTTTCTTTCTCTTTTTCCTGGATCCACCTAACAGAAAAAGAAAGTCACAGCCGGGTGGGTTCGGCACGGCTGAAGCCTTCCACCTCTTGCTACAATGCTCTTTCAACGGTACGTTTTTTAAGACGAAGTTTATAGATCAATTGTAGTAGATATTACTAAGTTTCGCTATACCAACTGACGAGGATAGAATAATCCTCAAATTATTACATTATTATATTCCTTGAATATATCCCTTATTGATAAGAGATAAATATAGCAGGATGGTCGGAAGTACTTCTACGACCATATAGTCGTAAGTCTTACTGTAACTACCCATATGGTCGTAAATCCTTTTACGACCACATAGTCGTAAGTTTTACTACGACTATCCTATGGTCGTTAATCTTTCTATGACCATATAGTCGTAAGTCTTACTGCGACCACTTTGTGGTCATGGGAATTCTTACGACGAGTCTATCTCCAACCGACTTGTCTACGACAATGAACTACACTGTTAGTTCGTCTGACAAGGCGGTTAAAATGTGCGTTAGTCCACTAACCGCACACGATCTCTCTCTGACAACAACCGCTATACGGTGAACAGCCTCTTATGTCTCTCTGATAGTAACTTCCGTTAGATGATTATCATCTGAAGCGTCAAGACGTCTTCCAGCGTGGAACAACTGCCGTCGCTTCACCGGCTATATAAAAGGTTAACGTCGAAGGGAGAGGGAGGAGAATGGGTGAATCATTCATGCAAGATAGCACTAGCCATTCGTGTAATTCTCTGTTGTAGTCCACTTTCTAGAAACTAGCAATCACACTGGACGTAGGGTTGTTATTCTCTTAAGAAAAGGCCCAAACCAGGATAAAGTTTCTCGTGTCTCTACTCCGCATGCACATACGTTGGGTCATCTAAGAGTTCCCTCACACAAACAGGTTTTATATTACACACCCTTGCACACTTTTTGTGACTTCCCAAAGGCTCTGATAGCTCGATAAGACATTCCATCCACAAAGACGTGACCTAAAACTATTTAGGTCAGTACCACGGTTTTGCAAATTGTCACTCTACCCGGTATTTAGACAATTTTCTTAATTGCCACCCACCAGTTTTCACAACTATGGGATGCCCATGACTTGTCACTAAGATCGTACGCCGACGCCGAGATCATGATCACTTGAAATGCCCAAGTTCCATAGCACACCAATATCACACTATAGTCCGTGATGCTCAATGCTTGCCACCAAGATCGTACGTCTGCTCCAAGAACCATCACCACATGAAACGTACAAGACCAGTTGGCACACTACATGCACGCATTGCCTCCTCACATTCTTGTCTTTTTCTTGTGTTCTCAATCTTGCCGCTTTTGGCAATCTATCATCAAAACACCTGCACATAAAAAATAAATCAATTGATTTGAGCACAAATGACATGCACTTGCCTCTCAATTAGCAAAAAAATATGCATGAACACACTATGACTAATACTTGCATAAAAACCCTATGACTAACACTGCATAGATATAGTATGACTAACACCTGTACAAACTCTTGCTGTGACAAACACCCAAAATTAGAAACAACTCTGAACCAGAACAGAGGGCCGTTATGACCATGGCCACCTGGCCAGTTAGACCGCTAGGATCGACAGGTCAGATCACCAGGTAATGCCAGTCTGACCGCCACCCCATAGCGATTAGATCAGCGTTCTAGGCCGGTCTGACCTATGCCTTCAGATAGCACAGGTCACACTATAATTTTACAAAAATCAAACTCAATTAACGAAAGACACAAACAATGTCAAATTTTTATTACTCTAGTGGAGCCGCCACCGCATAGTCTTCCTGGTCTTACATTGTTCGGATGTTTATTGATACCGATTACCAATCAAGTTTGCTGGGATCTTTCGATGCATACCCCTTCACATGATGAAGATGGAAAGCATAAGAGGCCAAGCGTGTTACGTACAAGGAAGTTTAGGTCGGACGCCAAATCAACTATAGGCGTAAAGGCAACGTTAGGCAGCGTGCTGATCAGCCGAGGCTACAAGGATATAAATAGGGACCCTACAGCTCCCTCCACCATCGTCCACAACCACTAATATCTATGTCCTCTTCCTTTCCTCGTGCAGTCTCAATAATCAGAGGATCCAAGCTACCATTTTGTAATTTTGCTATTGATCAATATTTCTTGTTGTAATTGTTGTTGATCAATATTTCTTCACATCGACGTGTTGAATTTCATCGGTTTATATTTACATCTTATTTTTTTAGAGTTGTTTCTGTTATCAACTTTCATTTAAATTATCTCACAATCAGGGCAATAATTGTCGGTTCACATCTCCTTAGCGATTTCGGTCAAATCGGCTGGCATGTTTTTTTTATCCATCATATACTAAACTTTGAATCTTTCGTAGGAACACGGTCCATCCAGAAATTCTCCAGTGGGAACAATCTGTCACAAATTGAAGCCGTGATTCGATGGAGTTCTTCAATTTCCACATTTATTCGTCTGTTATGCCGATCTGAAGTTTTGAGTACAGTCCAGTATTAGCTGCTTCCCGACGGCTTCACCGGCCGGACACCCTGCCATTCGGATTTCGCCGTAGCTGGTTGTTTCAATCTGACTAGCAGCAATTAGAGCAACTCCAAGAGGTTAGCTAAAAATAAATGCTAAATTCCTTAATTTAGCCATCATGTAAAATAGAAAACTCCTCAAAAAAGAAGAGTGCTACAACAGCCTAGCTAAAAAAATTTTCTTGTCTATATTTAAATGGGCCACATCATCAAAACGGGATCAATTTTCATACGCAGAGTTTCGAGAGTTTGACGGCTTGGAGTTCCACCCAACTCCAGGCCTTGGATAACCATGTATCATCCAGCTGAGTGACGACCCGACGGATGCTGTTGTCCCCTCTCAAACGTCTGTCAAGAAAAGCACATGGTCTGCACCCCCTTCTTGTCAATGCATACCGAACAAGAGTGACTAGATCCGATCAATAATTCTGGGAATGTGCAATGTGAGGCGTTCAGCCTGACGAGTGACGACAATGGCTGCCTGCCTTTTGCTGGAGGCTGCTCTACAGACTTGTACATTGTAGCTGGTACTATACAAATTCATTTCTGCAGTATGTAGTAGTATGAACTGTGAAGTCCAAGAATCACCGTAACACCTGGCACCTTGTTATATACATGCTTCTGGACTGAAACAGGTTTTCACTCATTTGTCACGTACAGTATTTGCTCACATCGCCAGTTCATAACCAATGAATTACACATAACACATCACGTGCGCTAATGCGCAACATTGTACCTTCTTATTGAAAATGGAAATAACTTAGGACAGTTAAGCGGGACAAGCTCCCAAGCACTTCTGACAATACTATCAACTTAATCAGAGGGCACCACACTAGCAGCCGAGCATTGCAGCTAGGGACCTGCTTTTCACCTTCTTTCTGAAGACGAGCCTACTCAGCAAGCTCGCACGCCGCTTCTTCTTCATATCAACAGAAACGGATGCCCGCGGCGACTTCAGGATAACCGGACGAACAACGACTTGAGTCGAACCATTATTATCAGCTTTATGACCCGTGCCGGCATCTTGCTCCTGTACGAGGTTCTTCTCAGTTGCAACAGGTTCACTGTATTCTTTCTTGCATGCCACTTCTTCAGATGTGGGAGAACTGAAATCTTCAGGTTTGGCATCCTCTTCAGCAAGAACGTTTGCAACTGACAGAGGTAGGATATCATACTTCTCTTTGTCTGAAGCATCTGCGTATGTCGGACTTTGTAGAGCCTGCAATTGCTTGCTTAGGTTTGTGATTGTCTCCTGGCACTCTGCAAGTTTCTCAGCTGCTGCAGATATTGCCGAGTTCTGCAGGAATTGCAAATATTACGTTTTTTCATAATTGACATCCACAACCATTGCGTGCATTCAAAACATAATCACTGGAAGGATCAAATTTAAATTTACTAGTAGAGTGTATGTGCAAAGGCAGCTCAAGGAGTTGTTTGAGCGACATTTATTTGAGGGACGACTGAATGTTACATTTGTTGGTTCCCACCTGACAGAATAGGTCATGTCCAATGCCTTACCCGCATCAATAAGCTTTGGACTTTCTTGAGTAAGATTAACATGGATAATCTGCATGAAAGTAGCAACTATGAATGATGATAATCAATGCTTGAAAGTTCCGTGAAGGGAAATGATGCAAGCTCCTGAAATGCAAACCTGATTGCCGTTGTATCTGATGAAAATATTCTTGTGAGTGAAAAGGAAATATTTATTATCGTTGTTTCTATCTGCCTCTCCAACAAAACCTGAAAAGTCCAACTAAAAAAAGATAAGCTTATAGGTTTTAGAGAGAGCATAGAAACAATTTAAGGAAGAGGATACATACCCCACAGAGGCAAATCATCTTGATTGCAGCACAAAATTGGAGAGCAGCATATTCAGAAAAGAATAGAAATGAAGTCAACAAAATGAAGGACAAATAAATCTGAATGTCAATTAAAAATGGTAGATAGGCACACCAACTTAGTCCAAAAAGAAACTAGGCAACTTACCAATGAAGAATTCAAACCAATATGAGCTCTCGATCGCATCAGATAATTGCAGGTAGAAGAAATTAAGAAAAATACTAACCAAAATGAATGATACAACCATATGTTCTCAATAACTACTATTCCAATTTGTCATTGAGCTACTAGCGCACTGGTACCTTAAGACATAAGTCTGCAGTAACATCCACATAAGTAAAACATTTAAGAAAAACATTAAATCCAACCAAAATCAATGTATCAATCCGACCCTAAGTAAAATTGAACATAAAATCGATGTAGTATCTAATTTTTGAGCCGCCTTGTAAGTATGTCATTCTGGAGCTGGTCATAGAACAGCTGCTGTTTGGTGGACATGGTACTCGTATCGACATTCATAATTCTCTCTTCTTCGAGGTTCCTCTTGACTCAAATTTCTCTTTCTCAATTCTGATCCTTTCTTCCTCAATTCTGATCCTTTCTTCCTGCAATGCAAAGGCTTTTTTGCATCTTTCCTCTTTCTTCAAATCCTTCTCCGTGTCGGCCTCTTTCTTCTTTGCCAACAGATAATCCAATGCTTCAATGCTGGAACGTTGTCGTAATTTGTCTTTCTCTTTCTTCTTCCCTGTAGGTCTGTCCAGTGTAGGCATTGCAGCCTGACTATCATCACCATTAGTAGTGACAACTAATTGTGCTGCCGTTGCAGGACTTGAATTCGCCGTGGTCTTTTGCTTTTTGCTTGCTAGTTTCTGAGTTCCACTCTGATTGCTCCTATTCATCCACTTGGGCTGGTCTTTCAATATTTTCCAGCAATGCATGTACGGGAAATTCCGGTGGTGCTTGTCCTCAGCCTTGAACATTCTTAATGCGTTTGCTTGCTGCAAATTGAACAAACATAGAGACTGCATGAGATAGACAAACATCATATACAATTGGAAGGGCAAGGTATGTTATCTAACCTTATCATCGATAGATAAGCCACTTTGATTTCTAGCCTCTATCTTTGAAACACAACCAGCAAATATGTTCACATCATGTTGAATACCGGACCACCGGCTCATTAGGGAGCTTTGCGTTCGATCAGAATCAAATGTCTTGTTGCCATGAAAATAATCATATATTCTTTTCCAATATGTCGAACGTGATTGATCAACTCCGTGCACCGGATCCAAACTCACATTTAGCCATGCTGAGACCAACATTTCGTCCTCCTCAACGCTGAAATTCTTGGTCCTTTTCTGATTCCCTTTCACACTTGCTGGGGCATCATCACTTGCTGGTTTTTCATTAGGAGGTGGGACATTATCAGACAAAGCTGCAGGATTACAACCCCTTGTAATCATGTCGATAAAAGATCTTTCTGAATCCATGGCGCCTGTGAAAACATAAAATAACACAGCAAACTCAAAATGAAAGAGAGCATCGAACAGATCCAACAAGAGCAATCATATATCAGGATATGCAAAAACTCTAGCGCTATATTGCCATATTGCCCATAAATCTTTATGTGCATTCTATAAACTGTTTTAGCCATTTTTCATCCTGATCAGGTGAAGCTAGGTGGCTATGTTGGAATATCAGTAAATATGAGATGGTATAAACCACTGAGGAATATTGCAGCAGACCACTTAGCAGTACAACGAGCTCAATCTTTAGAATCCCTATGGTATGATTTGCAATCTTTCATTGTGTATATAACAACTAATGGTACTAACTTCTGTGCCTCTGTACGATTGAATGCTTGTTTGATGTAATATGCTAAAACAGGTTTCTGGATCCCTTATTCTTTGGCGATTATCCTCACCAGATGCACAAGATCTTAGTTCAAACTTGCAAAGATTCACTGAAAGGGAGAAGCAGCTTCTGAAAAAACAAATTGACTTCGTCGGAGTTAACCACTATAAAAACCTGTATGTCAAGGTTTGCATGTTTTCTCCATGTGATGTGGACATCTACGATGATGATACTTTAATTTTTCAACTCGTAGAAAGAAATGGGATACCAATTGGGAAACCGGTAAAATGATACAGCCTATTGCATCCTTCCGTGCATCGAAACTCTAGTTCCAAAATATCGCAAAACTTAATACTGCTAATTCAATTTTGCAGACACCAATCCCAAATTACTATGTGGTTCCAAGTTCTATGGAGGAGATAGTCATGTACTCTAGAATCAGTTTATATCAATGCCCATCGAACAGATCCAAAGAGAGCAATCATATACATGTGGTATCTATGCCACTTGACCGGGTAACAGATTCACCGTTTCGATCGAGAAACTGAAAGGATTGATTCACCATTTGATTTGATTCAAGAGTACACAACAATATAGTTTTTGGATCCGGGTATTTGGAACTCACCGGAGTACATGCCAGACAAGGGGGCCGATGCAGCGGCTGCAGCATTGGGAGGAAGGACTCGACGCCGCAGCCCAGGTAACCCCACATTTTCTAACCAAGGCAACGACGCCAACTGTTGTTGCTCCCACCCGCCGGCCGCCGGGAAGATGGGCAACGAGTACAACGCAGAAGAATTGGGGTTCCCGTCGCCGTGGCTCGAGGACAGCGGATCCCCTTCTGATGGCGCCTGCGACATGGTGAAGGAGGCGAGGGGCGGCTGGGTCGGCGTGAGGAGCGAGGCCGCGAGGGGGAGGCGGCGGGTGGAGCGGAGGTGAAGGAGGCGAGGGGCGGCTGGGTCGGCGAAGTCGAGGGCGGCGACGGGTGGAGCGGAGGCGGCGAGAGGGGCGAGGCCGCCAGGGGGAGGCGACTGGTGGAGCGGAGGTGAAGGAGGCGAGGGGCGGCTGGGTCGGCGAAGTAGAGGGCGGCGGCGGGTGGAGCGGAGGCGGTGAGAGGGGCGAGGCCGCGAGGGAGAGGCGGCGGGTGGAGCGGAGGTGAAGGAGGCGAGGGGCGGCTGGGTCGGCGAAGTCGAGGACGACGGCGGGTGGAGCGGAGGCAGCGAGAGGGGAGAGGGGGAGGCGGCGAGAGGGGAGAGCGGAGGCGGCGAGAGGAGAGAGGGGGAGGCGGCGATAGGGGAGAGGGGAGAGCGGAGGCGGTGAGAGGGGAGAGTCTGGCGCGCGGAGAAAAAATCGAGCGCGGGAGAGCAGCCCGCGCGCGGGAGGGGATTGGCGCCGCGGATAGCACGCAACCCTCGCTCGGGAAAGATGGGCAGCGAGAAGAACGGGAAACCGAGCGAGGAAAAATAGAAAATGACATAGCGAGACTGTTGGACTGTTTTTTTTTAGCATAATAGCTACAATAGATTTCACAGATGTATTTAGCTAGGCTGTAGGAGTTGCTCTTACGCGGGTAGATACTGCAATAAATATTATTTATATTTAAATATAGAATTGTATTTGTTATCTAATTCTACTGTACCTTTACGCGGGTAGAATTTATTATACATCCGATTAATCTGTACCTTTACAACTTGACTCACAAAAATAAGTGTGGTAGATCTTTCTCCTTTTTTAATTAATGTGGTAACTTTTAGTCTTAGAGAATAAACTTAGGGTCTGTTCTTTTCCTCCGAAGCTGGTGATTTTTGGTTTTTTGCTATAGTACCTAACTTTCAAACGGAGTATTTTCTCAAGACGGGATCTACAAGTTAAACGATGTACACGTTAAAAGCCCAATATCTGTACCATCTAAAATCGCAAATGAGTACCTATCTCTCCGTAATCTGTACCATAAACAGCTAAAATTTAAAAATTTCAATCAAAAACCATAACCCGCAGCCGTTGCCAAACAGGCCCTTAATGGCTTGTGTTTCCTTTGGTTTGCATTAACACCTCAATCCAATCCGACCGCTGCCAGGTTGCGCGTACGTACACATCGATCTTGACATCTTCTTCTCCGAAATATCCATGGATGGAGATGCCTTTCGCCTTTGAGCATGTGGTGCAAGATCTCACACCTCGCCCTTGGAACAATGGAGCCAGCCAGACGCGATGCGTGCAAAGCAAAGCCTACCTCTCACTGCGAAACGTGCGGCACGTACGCCTGCATGGAACGCGAGCGGGCGCGGTGGCTCTAGCCTGTCAATCAGCTGGGGTGATTCTCGCAGCCATGGATCGCGTGCGCGGAAGCTTCCGCAGAAGATGCCCCAGCTAGTGTTTGGGGCCGCTCGGTTAAACTGAAATAATCTGGTTTATCACTGAAATTGCACTGTAGTTGATTGAAATTATACTATAATTGATGATGGCTTATTTAGCGTAACTAAATTTAAAAAAATTTAAAATAAAAAAACAGATTAGCCCACCATAAACAACGCAAACGAATATGGGAAAAAAGAACAGACAAAAAAGCTTTAAAAAGCTAAAAAATCAGAAAAAGATGAAATTTATTAATAATAAAAAACTAGTTAGAGACCTGTGCGTTGCAACAGAGTCATAAAAATAGTGAGACGGAACTTACTGCTCTGGCCAACTTCACACATCAAGCATTGGAAAGCAAGCGACAGAGAGAGAATGATGACCAGAATGCGCAAGGAGATGGGGAAAGTGGAGGGTGTGGGCGGTTGTATTCTGAGAGAGAGGAGGAGGAGAGAAACGAATGATCCAAATCAAATTAGATGACTGTAGAGAGGGAAGAGAAGAACACTCCGACGACTACCAACTCCTCTTTATATAATAGTAGAGATAAGCTAAAGGATAGAAGTTTAAGTCGAAATGAATGGTGCTTTACATCAACGAGAAATTAACCCAAGAAGATGCCCCACCTAGCTTATACGCGTTATCTGGGTGTGTGTGTGTGTATGAACTAGTTACGTAAAATCGGGCTGCAGATCCCATAGAGTTGCCTCCAAATCCAACGGGTGCAGTTCAACAAATCCAGGCCGTTATTTATTCCTCAAAGGATCAGATGATGCCACGTCGTCTCCTCCTTCCTCCCTATCCCCAAGCCCCTTCTTCCTCCCTACACAAACACGATGCATCGACGGGAGTTAATGTCCCTCAAGAAAGAAAAACAGGTGCTGCTGCTTGAACCTAAGACAACTGATTATGAGTCCCTTGCCGCAATTTGGACACTGCACTTTGGAGTAAATTACTTCTTCTCATACAAGCACTTGGTTACAGAATAGATCAGTAAATTAGATTCCTGTAGACATACCAAAATCCAAAAACTACTCAGTTTTACCACAAAACTAGCTGAATGTCCGTGCATTGCTACGGATTTTAAAAAAAATTAGAACATATTTGTATGTATGTTCTAAAAATTTTTACCATCTGTTAGTTTTAGAACATGTAGTATGATAAAATTTTAAAATCCATAGCAACGCACAGGCATTCAGCTAGTTGCATTAGAAGGTTGAGCTTTGGAATGCTCAGCAAGGGGTGCTGTGACTTCAATGATTTCTAAAATCATATCCGGTTGTTTCAATACATGCTTATGTTCAAGATGCTTGACTGACATGGACAGCAATATATGTGCATTCTGTCCTGTCAGCCAATAATTTAAACCTCTATCAACATTAGCAATAATTGAAGAAAAGCATGCTTATATGATTGATTTAAATATCACATAGAAGTATAAAATGTATACTAATACAATAAGAGCATTGCATCTCAAAAAAATAAAATCTGAAATTGAGGAAATAATGAATACCAGATTTCTCCATCACAATTTGCATATCCAGGACACATAGTGCAAGTCCTTTTGAAGGTGACCACAGATTGTTATTATCAAAATAACGAAATATAGCTTTCAGAACTCGTCGGACTGTTGCTGCTTCCCTGGATATTCTAGCAAGGTTGTGCAAACATATCCCTAACCAAAAATTTGGAATTTCTGATTCTTCTCTGTATAGGAAAAATGATTTAAAAAGAGATAAGATATTAGAGAAACTTAGTACAACATAAAATTCTAAAACACTCCATGCCTAAACTTGTTTACATTGCCAAATTTAATTCACCGTGGGCAGCTCTAATATCTTTCCATGAAGGAACCCTTGTCAAAACGGTAATAGCGGGAGGTTCATGACCTTCACTCACCCACCGAATCCGTCTATCCTCAATGGTGACATCATCATTCTCAGAGTTTGCGTATGGGCTCTCAGTTTTCCAGAACTGCAGAGACAACCTGTGCAATCAAATGACAATGGCTGGGAAGTGGGAATGAGAACAGAGGTAGGTTGGCAGAATGGCAGTTATTCTAATACATCATTGTGCACCTTTGGCCATATGATCTCAGCAGAGTTCACAGCTGATGAGCATAAGTAGAAGCTTTATGTTACATGATTTGAAGTAAGATAAGTAAGACATGTGAAAGCTAGGCCACAAGGTTCTTGTTTGATTAATCCTATAACCTATAACATGGAAACATTGGAAGGTATTATGGATTGTGGAATTATTCAAAATTAACAGACTAAAAGTTCATCAGAATTAAAAGCTTGGGTTGGAGGACTAATAGCCTCTTGATTATGTTTTTTTATTAAAATGATCTTAATGGAAAAGAAAAATATCACACTTACATTGTCAAGTTTTGCAGAGATATGGGAGTGCTCACCCATAAACCAAACCTGCAAATCGCACAAGCAGACATTAGACATGAAAATTTTGGACAAACAGCAAGAAATACAAATGTAGCAGAGCAGAAAATGAAAGAAAAAAATTCTTGGGGTTTGCAGGAATGTTGGGAATATAGGGTCTGTTTTGTTGTCCAGATGAATCCATCCCTAGAAGGGCAGTGCAAGGTACATTGTTTGGTTGAGGGGATCAAATGAATGATCTTGAATGGTATGATACCACGTGCAGCTTCTGAACAAAGCAAAGGGTCTATTGATGTGAAAAAAGAGTTGATGAAAACAATAAGCAAGTCAGAAGTATATTGTTATTTCTTTTGCTCCAGGCTGCCATAAGCTAACATGGAACTGAAATTGCTATTTACCCGAGAGAGAGAGAGATTGGTAATTGATGGATAAAAGAGCACGAGTATCTGACATACCAGGTTGTAGGACTCAACATCAGGCGACTGGAACTTTACAGCAGATGTTGACGACATCATCTAAAGGTGCATGATCACCTGTGCCCTCATCTTTCCTTGCATATAACAGTTCTATCACCTGTGCCCTCGTCTTTCCTTGCATATAACAGTTCTTTCCCTTTGAACACAAACATTCCACCCTAACACACATGGGAAACAAACAAGCAGTTCCATGGATCAAAACACTGTGAAATCCCAAAATAAGTTCAGATGATGGTGGCAGAAGCATTTTTTCAAGGGTCAGCAGAAGCAGTTAAAGTACCTGTAAATGATCTAACCTGTTGCAGGACACTTGCCCTATCATCTGGGGTGGCTTCGATTGTATAATTCTTCTCTGCCTCCTTGAGGGAGTCAAACCGAGAAAACACTTTGACCTTCAAAGGAATATGTTTAACTGTTTACAACAATTTCCAAGAAATTTTCATTACAAAACAACTACACAAGTGAAAAATAAAACTGATGCTTACACTGGCTGGGTTGAAGAATGTGCAACCAATACCAAAATATAGACCCAAGAGATCATACGCCGGGAAAGGTTAGATGGAAGTCATATGCTCAGGAACAGAAGAAAGAAAATGTTTTGGTGGACAGTAATTGCACGTTTTTATGGGATAGATGCTGTTAGTACAATCCAGACAATAAAATGGCAAGGAGATGCCTACAAGTTCAACAGATACAATATGAAAGAAAGGGGTATATTCAAATGTTCAAACATAATATCAAGTGCATATAGTTACTCTCTAGCATACAATATAGCAATATCCAATAGGTTCATTAATGCGTGAGCACGCGAATTAGTACCTTGCGTCCAAGATCTGCATAGAGGCAATCCAACGGAAAGGGCAACTGCATTAAATATTTTAGATAGAGTTAGTTAGGGATGGAATCTAGAGAACTCTCTAAAATATATATGCATGATTGATTGAATTTGTTTTTTGGAAATCCATTGTCTGGCAAGTTGTCAGACAAGAGGGATAAGTTAGAACAGTCCACGGCATGTGTGTTAAGAGGGTAAGAGATAAGGTATAAATTGAAGCGTACTACATACACGTTCAGCAAGAATACGGGCTTTATCTGGAATGCCAACACCGACAGCAATTAGTTTGACACCAACTGAATCAAATAACTCCTTCGTATCGCTCAACACAGAGGCCAACTCCCAACTACACATGACACAAGAAGAGTTGATGATTAGCACAGAAAAGGAAATTAAACCAACAAGCACAAACTCTTACCAAGTAGTAGTTCATAAGTTTCAGGGCAAAACAATATATAGAGGAGGAGCTATCTCTCTCACCAGCAAGGGCAAATGAAATGCCTTAACAGTGCGACGACGGCCATTCCCTACTAGGCCTGGACGAAAAACTCGAAGCTCGTTAGCTCGCTCGGCTCGTGGCTGGCTCGGCTCGGCTCGTTAGGATAACAAGCCGAGCCGAGCCGAGCCAAGATTTTAGCTCGTTAGCTATAACGAGCCAACTCGAGCCGGCTCGCGAGCCGCTCACGAGTCAAATGAGCCATGCTATGTTAACTTATGATGGAACTTGAACAATGTGTCATTATGCTATGTTAACTTATGTGGTTATGTCTATGCAGCCCTTCCTGTCTAGTCAATCTAGCTGATGTCGTACTTTGCAATTTGCATGGATGATAGTTGATGGATGAATATATGATGGAGACATGGACCTAATTTGTACTCTATTGCATGTGTATGCATATCCGCTTGTCGCTAGCATGTATGATGGATGAATATGTGCTGTATGACTCACTGGAATGTAAGGTAGTCTTCATTTTACATTTTTTGGCCCTGGCTCACGAGCCAAATGAGCTAGCTCGAGCTTGTGGTCGAGCCGAGCCGAGCTAGCTTTTTAGCTCGTTAGTTATAACGAGCCAGCTCGAGCCAGCTCGTTATCCTACCGAGCTAGACCGAGCCAGCTCGTTATCCTACCGAGCCGAGCCGAGCCAGCTCGATATCCAGGCCTATTCCCTACACAAGCAAAGCACGCCCCCAAGTCATTTATGTACTACATCAAATTCATACAAAATTCTCGTAGTGTCATCAAATAATTTCAGAGTTAAATGGGGTTTAGTGTTTCAATCTACAGAAGGAATATATTTTGCTCAAGCAAAGCAACAATTCGTCGCATCTTATTCTGAAAACCTATGGGTTGCAATATACATAGCTTAACCTCAAATATAAAGACAAAATTTTCTATGTCACGTCTCCTCGCAATACACAAATCAAGCTAATTGGAGAAAATGATGAGCATCTCTACCTCGTTATGGTCCCACAAGTCCCTGAACAGGACGGCCTCGCCGGTGGCCGCGGAGAAGATGGCGACGCCACCTAGGGCATCGCCGATGCCCGACCCGGGTTCCGGAGAAGGGGAAGGCACGGAAGGGGATCTTGCGGCGGCGGCAGGTGCCGTTGGTGAGCGGCGGAGACGGAGGTGGCGGCGGCGGGCGGAGAGGGAGACAGGGTTGCGTCGGCCGCAAGGGGAGGCAGCTGTAGGGCGAGAGGGTGGCGAGAGGGAGAGGCGTAGGAGCGAGGTGGCCGTGGCTGCCGCCATGGGTGTGGGAAGAAGCGGCGAAACCCAACCCTAACCGTAGGAGATGGGGAGGGCGCAGCGAGGGTGATGGATGTGGAGCGACGGGGACGGAGGGAGTGGAGGGCAGGGAGAATGCGGGGCGAGAGAGAGGTAGGTGCACATGAGAGCGGATGGTTTGTGGTCATGGCGTCGTGGGGAGCAGTTGTGAGGAGCTGCGCGTGTGGATCAGGACGGTGGGAGGTGGAGACGACTCTGGGAAGAGACATGGGCGCAGATTTGGACCGGGGAAGGGAGAGTGGCGGCGCGGAGAATGGGGGGATAGGTCTTGGTGGGGAGGAGAATCCGCGCCGCGCCGCCTGGGGGCAGGGGAGGGTAGCGGCGCGGAGAACGGCGACGCGGAGAACAGGGGAGACGGTGGAGAGGATTCGGTGCGGGGGAGGGTAGCGGCGCGGAGAACGGTGGCACGGAGAACGGGGGAGAGGATTCGGTGGGGGAGGGTAGCGGCGCGCGGAGTGGCGGCGTGGAGAAGAGGATTCGGTGGGGAGGAGACTGGCGCAGTTTTTTTGTGTGAGAGGGGGAGAGGGCCACGTGTCAGTGCAGCTTTTTTGAAAAGGGGTGGAAGAGGCCGAACCAACCACCAACTCCTTCTTTTATAATAGTAAAGATAAGAAAGAAAGATAAGAGAAACCATAGAAAGAAGCACTCATTCGAAACCGCAATAGGCCATCACTGGTGGTGGAGGTGAACCTCCATCCTCGGCCGAGCGCCGTGACCAGATGTGAGCACACCTCGGCGATGAAATTCATTCATCTAGGCATTCTCCACAAGCAAGCCAAATCGCCCAAGATAGCACTATGTCCTAAATCACATGACCATGTAATCAACCATTCACACAGGATGAACATGAGCATGAGCACAAGCACCAATACCATTAGTGCAGCAAGATTTTAGGAAAAATCAGAGGTAATTACCTGTGAGGAGTGCGCCACCTCGGATGTGCTAGGATGCTTGGCATCCTGCCTTCTTGACAACAGCGGCGATGAAAAACTCGGCGCAACTGGCCATGGGCCGAGGCAGCACGAGCCAACGGCGACGAGGTCGAGGGAGCCAGAGAAAGGAAGCAAGGGAGGCCACAGCAGTGAGCCAAATCATGTCAATGCTAAGGGAACTCTGATGATCGATGGTGAGCCGACAGTGGCACCGAATAGGCTGTGACTAACGGTAAGTTCTTTTTAGCTGTGGTTAGTAGCTTATGGCTACGTTTGATAACTTTTGATCTTAACATAAGTGTTTGAGCGAATAAACCGAATATTGATTAGCTGATAAGCCACTTCGAAAAGACTATCTCGATAAGTCACTTTAAAAAGTCTTATTCCGAAAAAATTATAAGGCATAAACGGAAAAAAAAAGATCCTGACCCCAATAACACAAGTTCCATGTTTTGAGGCCCGAGTTGGAGCGTAGTTATTTGAGCCTGGCCAATCGGCGGTCCACCTATGGCGTGCGCCGACGCGGCCCGTGGACTGAGGCTGGCGTGCGGGAGCGGTCGAGGGAACAGCGCACGGCCCGGGCGAGAGTGGCGCCGCGCCGGGGTGGTCGCCGATCGACTCGCACAGCCCGGCCGGGCCCTGGCGCGGCTCCACTCGTTCCCCCGCGCGCGCCGCAACGAACGCACGCAGCCGGCGGGGTGCGCGCGGCGCGGAAGCCTCGGCGATGCAGCAACCGACGCCGCTGCCCGAGCAGGGGAAGCGACGGGGCCCGGCCTCTCTGGTTGCCGTGGTGTGATGGCCTCGGGCCCTCGGCGTTGGCTTGAGAACGGGCGCGGCACGGGTTACCGTCCTGCTGCGGCGTGCGTCCTTTCTCTGTACAGTCGCATGCTTTTAAGTTGGGCCGGAATGGCCTGCTAGTGGAGGCAGACAGCCGCAGTTTTGAGCATGACCGGCCCGGCCAGGGGGTGCTGACTGACTGCTGGCTTGGTCAGTGATACGCCGGAATTAACCCATCCTCCTGGATAAAAATGGCTATAGGTCACTTTGCGGTTGTTGTTGTTGTTGTGTGTGTTTTTCGTGGCTAATTTAAAACCAGTAGTGATAAATCTAGTGCCTTGTTTTGTAGGTTATATTAAACTTAATAAGTTATTAGTTTTGTGCCTATAGGTTACAACGAAAATCTAAATTATAGGAGTAAGTACCTCGATGAGTCAATCTCTTTTTTTTTTATCTCCATGAAAACCAATGTTAGAGATTGCTGTAGCTAGACAAACATGCAAGCTAATATGATAAGAAGTCTTTAAGCAAGAAATAGAAAAACAAATCCAATTGTAAAATATAATATGCAAATTGTACACCTTGTTATTAGCCCTTCTATCTCCAGATAATTAGCAAATTGCAACCTCGAAAGACCAGACGCTGAAATCCATAGTGCCCTGTCAGAAGGGCAAGCGTTTATCAACCTAAGGGGCAAATATTATATGTGAAGGCTACCATTAGTAGGTATTAAAAAGAAGAATTTTATGCCTAATGATGCTCAAAGGTCCTCAATCCCTGGACCTCTTCTCACATTAAATGATCAAATAATTAGAAATAGACCTTAAAATCACAGATTGTATGCCTTCAGCCCCCAAAAAAACATAGCATGTGATGTATATACTTGCCATTTTTACTTAGTTCCAAATTAACATCTACTTTCAAACCAAAGAACTTCACTTTTTTTACAGCACTGTTGGCTTTTAGATTAGTGTACTGCAGCTCCTCTATCCTTTAACTATAGATCTTAAGTTCCAACTTCCAAGATAAATAGGCACAGACCAAACATTCCAGACTCCAGAGGCAATGCATTTTGGCATGTTATTTCTAAAGCTTGCAAAGAAGCCATTTGGCTAAGAAGTTTATTTACTGAGCTTTGTGAAAGTACATCTTACACTACAATATTTTGTGATAGTCAGAGTGCTATTTACCTTACAAAAGATCAAATGTTCCATAAAAGAACAAAACACATTGATATCAGGTATTACTACATTCGAGGTGTCATTACTCAAGGTGATATTAAAGTTAGCAAGATAAGTACTCATGATAATCCAACTGATATGTTGACAAAGTCAATTTCTACTACTAAGTTTGAGCTTTGCTCAGACTTAGTTGGTATTACTCACTAGTCCTTTGGACTTTCAGCGCTCAAGGTATACGTAATAATTTTATTGGGTGAGTCTATCATATTCTTTGACTACTAGTGGGAATTCGGCTCAAGGTGGAGATTGTTAAAGTTGATCCGAATTCGTACCATGTCCGTGTAGGACACTTCATCGCCTCATGTCAAACGTGGCATGGCAGGTGCATGCACATATTGTATCAGACGTAGTGTCAATCTATAGCAACCGACTCTGATTCGGTTTCCTCTCCGTGTGGGACTATTTTCCCTCACGCTATATATATATATATATGTACCCAGCAACTCGTAGGAAGAGCAAGTGCTCCATTGTAAACCCTCCTTATTATAGTGATTTATCTTTGAGTGTCCATAGTTTTTTCCTGCAAGTGTTTTTCACGTAAAAATTCGTATCTCTTGTCTCTATTTTTCTGTGTATTATTCGCAACAATCTCAAAGATCATCCAAACACCAAGAAAATCAACTTAGGGTTAACAAAAATATCAGGAAACCTACACATAGCAAACCCTAAACAAAAACAACAAAAAGGCAATATCATCATTGATGTTCCAAGATCACCGGCAGCCACAATATTATCGTCGACTTTACACTCGTGGAACGACGTAGAGTTCTCCCAATCGGATACTGCCGGGGCCCGGGTGCTTTACACCCGAAGAAAGAGCAGCATAAAAAATGGCTGATGAATTGTTTAAGCTACTAATTAACACTCCTATTAGGGCCTTGGGAGAGGAGACCATACGCAAATTAGACTCTCTAAACCGGCCTAAATGACGGCATTATGATGCAAAATTAAGCTCATCATGTGGTCTCACGCCGACCCAGCCACCTTGTGCACACCAAATACCAATGCCCGGTTTTGGTAGTAAAATACACTTGATTTCTTACGGGTGCTTACTACTACGGTCAGTCAAGTGATAGGTTGGATCAATGCTATAATGTCTGGCACATGGCTGCATGATGTCACCCTGGCCAATGAACATACACGTTGCGTCGCTGTTTCGGTTTCAGCTTTTGGCTTCTGACTTATTTTCCACTATTTATAAATTTCGTCTTTTTTTAAATTTTTGGCTTTTTTAGTTTTTTTGCCGGTTCTTTTTTTCCCTATTCGTTTGAGTTGTCCGTGATGAGTTAGTATATTTTTTCTATTTTTAAAATTTTTTAGATTTAATTTCGCCAAATAAGTCACCTTCAGCTACAGTAAAATTTCAGCCGCTACAGTGCAATTTCAGCCATAAGCCACAGCTTCAATTGATGTCCCTTTTTCCCCTAAAAAAAGTTGATCTTTTTTTTATGTAGTTCTCCAATTTCAGTTCATTTCAGCTTACACTAAATACGAATCTGCCATTTTCTTGAAACTATTATCATAGCTTACTTGGCATATTCGGGATGCTGGAATTTCACGTGAATTCTACGGAGCTTACTCTTGATTTTCAATCAGAGCCTAAATGCATTATTGATTTGTTGCTCTAACGGTGTGCGCAATTGCTACGCAGCTGCATCCAATCCGCATCAACTCATGATCGGTCCTGTTCTTTTCAGCTTCTAAAAACTGTTTTTCGACTTTTCTACAGTAACTAACTTTTAAACGGAGTTTTTTTTAAGATAGAGTCTCCTAGTTAATTGTAGTATATACTCTACTAACTTCATTTATATCGGTAAAAACTGCACGTGAGTTTTTGTTACTCTGTAATCTCTCGTACAAATAGCCCAAAAGTTATAAGCTACAGCCAAAAGACACAAGCATCAGCTAAAAAGAATATGCCCGCATGCATATAGAAGTACATAGCACAGGCATAGCACGAACGCTTATTATTAATCCAGCTCAGTTACACACCATGGATGTTTCCCTACATGAACGATTAGATGACAAATGTCGTAGACATCAATGATCATCATCAGCTAGAATCTCTTCTTTCCCTATCTTCTCTGAATTTTCGAGGTCACCTCTGATTGCAAGCCATGCTCATCGGTGCCCTCTCTCGCGACCAAGATAGCGTGTCGCTTCTCGATTGGAAAACGTGCCTAAAATTGCTTGGAAAACACGAGCCCGAACTAGATATGTACACTCAGTGGAGCGAGCAGGCATGCATATGCAACAACCCTAGTGAAAGTAGCTAGTAGTCTGGTTGCTTCAATTCTATGATGGACGCACGGTGATGCATCATCTGTATCGATCATTTCAATCTCAGCGTGCGTGGCAAAAGTATTTTCAACATCGATCTCTGCAAGCGACAAACAAGAATCCAATATGCAGTTTATTCTGCTGATCAGAGATCACTAGGTATTATATAGTTAGAGGAAAGGAGGCTTTCGAACATATTGTAATTTTAGCAAATATTTCATATTAATTCCAGATTTAATTATGAACAGAAAAGTATAATTCCAGCAGAAAAAATGACATGAGCATTGTTGTAGCATTAGCAAAACAGTGAGTACATAATATCTCTTTCCCCGGGGGTATGGACTAAGAGAGCTAGAGAGTCAACCAAGAGAGAGAGAGAGTTGGTTAGTGGAAATGAGTGGATCTGGCCATCTCGTACCCCTCTTGGGGGTTTATATATATGAATGGAATAGGAGGAAAAATTCACATCTTATCCCTTAATGACTACAAAAAAGTAAGGATAAATCAGTATATTCCATTCTATACATAGTAATATGCTATTGGGCTTGTTCTGAAGCCCAGTAGCTAAACCTAATGGGCGTAGTGGCTAGATACCCCCACAACAGTACTCCCTCGACAGTACGCCCAGGGGTCCTGACGGGCGAGCTAACACGACTAACTGCCCGCCCCAACTCCTGTCCCCCGGCAGCAAGCATGGAGGTCCTGAGGTGCGAGCCAAAGCAACTGCTTGCTCGAGTCCTCGGGAGTCTGAACGCTCTAAACGCCCCAGGACTGGGTTCTCCTTTCAATGGTGAAGCTGTAACCGTTCCCATAGAGGTAGTCGCTCTGAAGTAGGCGACATGTGGAGGCTATGGGTGTGGCCGCCCCTTTGAGGTGATGCCTACGTGGAGGGTAGCGAAGCCCCCCTGTGGAGCCAGAGCCACTGCGTGGAGGTCATGCCTCTGAGTAGGCGGTGCGTAGAGGCAAAGCCAGGGCTGGGCCACCCCTCCGAGGTGATGCCTACGAGGAGAGTGGCGAAGTCTCCCGACGTAGACGGTGCCACTGCGTTGAGGTCGTGCCTTCGACATGGACGACGCCTAGAGGCAGAGCCAGGGTAGTGCCGCCCCTATGAGGCGATGCCTACGAGGTGGGTGGCGAAGTCCCCCCAGTGAAGGCATACCGCCCCACCACAGCGATGCTTGCAACGTGGTTGGTGAAGTCCCCCGATGTAGCCAGAGCTGTCGCGTTGAGGTCGTGCCTCTGACGCAGGTGACACGTAGAGACAGAGCCAGGGCCAGGCCGCCCCTCCAAGGTGATGCCTACTAGGATGACCGCGAAGTCCTCGGCGAAGCTGGAACCACTACTACAGAAAGGCTAATAGTAGACGGCAAATCACAGACGGTTTTGTGAAACCGTCTGTAATGTAAACTATTACAGACGGTTTTAATTTGAAGGCCGTCTGTGGTATTTGTGGCGGAAAAGGAGTATCACGAGCGGTTCTTCTCGCTGAACCGCTGCGCGATATCGACTATCACGCAGCGGTTTTATTAAAAACCGTCGTGATAATTTGGGATTATCACGACGGTTTTGTATTAAAAACCGTCTGCGTGTTGTGTCGACTATCACAGCCGGTTGTTGTTAAGAACTGCTCGAAATGTTCATGACGGTTTTTCACAAGAACCTACTGTGATGTCCTTTGTCTCATCATATTAATTCTAGATCGAGGTTAATATATAAGTACACATTGCTTCTAATAACTTAACTACGAACTACTGAGACAAGAGGTCACAAATTAAAGGCAAATTTATTAATTTCAATTAGAGGAAATTCATTACATAAGTCGCATGTAAAGAGTTTCCCAGATTGTAATCTTTTGGGCTTCGTGACGCTTCTTCTTCGACTTTGGGACTTGGAGGATCACCGCTGAATTCTCGAACGCCGTTAAGATTGCCCTTGTCCTCTGCACTTCCTCGTGCGGCTGGGCAAATGATCGCAAACATCCATCATGTCGTGCAGGATAGCATTAAAACATTCCTCACAATCTGCCGTTTCGCATGAGCGGCAAGGCTATCCATCGATCGTGCAATGCGAGTAGAGCTTCTTCCGCATTGCGCACATTGTGGAGAAGAACCAGGTGAGAGTGTTTCCCTTTCTTGCGGCGGCGAGACGCCTCCGTCGACGGCGGAGGATCAGTCAAGCGACGGATGCAAGAAAGTCGGGAAGGAGAGCAGGGCGGGTGCGAGAAGTCGCTCGGATGCAAATTGCTGGCGCTGTGTAAGGTTCCGCCGAACAATTCGTGATGAGCAGATGAGAGGAAGGAGATGATCACAAGAATAGTAGAAGGCGCCATATTGTACGTACGTAGAAGAGACCTGGATTAGGCGCGCATATTTAACCTTTAGCACAGACGGTTCGTATACCCAAACATTAATGATATAGATGCTTCGTATAACGATCGAGAGACGTTAATTAGACGATCGAAACCCGAAGCGTTCTGGCAATCGAAACACGAAGCTTTCTGGCAATCGAAACACGCGCGAAGCGTTATGACAGACGGTTTTACTAGCAACCGTCTGTGATATTAACTTTCACAGACGGTTCTTAATACGAACCGTCTATACCAATCGAGATAACACAGACGGGTCCTGTTAAGAACCGTCTGTGATAGTCCCATGTCACTGATAATTGGTGTGTAATAATCACATGTCACCAATAATTGGCGTATACACAGGATTTCGATCTCACCCGTCTATTCTCTCCACATCGAATGGCTGGCACCAGTTCCTCCCACAGCCAGGCCCTTATTAATAACTCCCCATCAACCTTTCCACCGGTACTAGTCACGCGTGAGTTCATCCACTAGCTAGCTTCCCGCATGCATCTCCTCCACGTGAGCTAGCACCTCCATCGCGGCACGTCCGGTTCATACTAAACAACACACTCTTGCCGTAAGTGTGTCTTGTTTAGTGTGAACCGTCGTGCCACAAAGGGTTTGTTAGCTTGTTATCCTGTAATAGATCGATCTGAATGTGTTGTTGAGTTTTTGTGCTTGCCTCTGTATTTGCATGTTCCTCGACCACTCAACCAAGAATCTTGAAATGTCTTTTCTTTGCACTATTGTAATAAAATTGCCTTGAATTTTGTCGGGAAAGATGAACTGTTTTGTGGCGGGAAAAAGGAGTATCACAGACGGTTCTTACCGCTGAACCGTCTGTGATACTGGAATATCACAGACGGTTTTTATTCAAAACCGTCTGTGATAATATGGGATTATCACAGACGATTTTTTATTAAAAACCGTCTGTGTTGTGTCGTCTATCACAGCCGGTTGTTATTAAGAACCGTCTGGGAATGTTCACAGACGGTTTTTCACAAGAACCGGCTGTGATGTCCCTTTCTCTGTCATATTCTAGATCAGAGGTTAATATATAAGTACACATTGCTTCTAATAACTTAACTACAGAACTACTGAGACAAGAGATCACAAATTAAAGGCAAATTTATTACTTTCAATTAGAGGCAAATTTATTACAAAAGTCGCACAGGTACAGAGTTTCCCAGATTGTATTCTTTTGGGCTTCGTAAGCTTCTTCTTCAACTTGGGGACTTGGAGGATCTGCCGCTAAATTCTCGAACGCCGTTAAGATTGCCCTTGTCCTTAGCACTTCCTCGTGCAGCCTGGGCAAATGATCGACATCCATAATGTCGTAGAGGATAGCATGAAAGATTCCTCGAATCGCCGTTTCGCTTGATCGGCAAGGCTATCCATCGATCTCGCAATGCGTGTAGAGCTTCTTCCGCATTGCGCACATTGTGGAGAAGAACCGGGGTGAGGGCCGTTTCCTTTCTTGAGCGGCGGCGAGACGCCCCGCCGACGGCGGAGGATCAGTCAAGCCGACGGATGCAAGAAAGTCGGGAAGGAGAGCAGGCGGGTGCGGAAGCCGCTCGGATGCAAATTGCTGGCGCTGTGAAAGGTTCCGCCGAACAATTCGTGATGAACAGATGAGAGGAAGGAGATGATCACAAGAACAGTAGTAGAAGCCATGTTGTATTGTATATTGTATTGTACGTACGTAGAAGAGACCTGGATTAGGAGCGCATATTTAACCTTTAGCACAAACGGTTCGTATACCCAAACATTAATGATATAGACGTTAATTAGACGATCGAAACACCGACAAGGATTTAACCTTTAGCACAAACGGTTCGTATACCCATGTTCGTGGAAGGTTACATAACGAGGGGATTGATTGCTCACACCGACAAGGAGTACGTCATGGTACCCTTCAACCAAGGGTAAGTGCTTCACTAGTTGCCACACATATGTTTCATTTGTACTTTACATGCAGCATGAACTTAGGATTAATCACTATGACGACACATATGACTAGGAATCACTGGATTTTGATTGTGATTGTACCAAAGTGGAGCAAGGTAATATACCTTGATTCCCTCCTTAGGAGCAACCACGACTTCAGTCGTGTGCAAGAAGTACTTAACAGGTAAACTCATTTCCTCCATACATAACTCTATTGTAATATTTCTTTTGTTTGCCACGGCCGAGGCTAAGTTTTTTGAATCACGTAGGGCGTTTGCCGAATATGTTGCCCAAGGAGGAACACACGACAAATCCAGTGACACGCTACGACACAACACGCGATTTCCGGTACCCGCTACAACACAATAATCCTATATCATACTTTGTAATTAATAATGCCTCTAGAATTGACAATACCGATGTATGTAATTCTATTTTTGCAGTGCCACCAGCAGCTACAGGGCAACGTATGTGGATTCTACGTTTGCCGCCATATGATGGAAATCATGGGTACTAAGATCAATGATCCAGAGGTTTGTCAGGTCCTTCCAATAATTATTATTTTCTGATTATATTACACACACATGCTAATTAATGACTTAACATTGCTCCTAGCGGCGGTGGGTGAACTTCGACGGAAGTGCATATGATCTTGACAATCTCGTCGATATTCGTGCAATCATCTCCCAATTCTTGCTAGCAGAGGTCATAAATAAGAGGAGAGTTCCACGCCGCGATGATGATAATTAGA
The DNA here is from genome assembly GCA_036346575.1 of Dendrocalamus sinicus. Taxonomy (NCBI): domain Eukaryota; kingdom Viridiplantae; phylum Streptophyta; class Magnoliopsida; order Poales; family Poaceae; genus Dendrocalamus; species Dendrocalamus sinicus. The sequence goes on along the minus strand of CM070653.1, from coordinate 2,046,691 downwards.
TGTTGAAACATTGGATTCAATCGTATAAATCAAACAATTCCTTCAATTGAATACATTTGTCGATTTTGTGTAACAATTTTCATTCTATATATGTGATATTGTTACATTCATACGTGTATCGAATTTTGTTGTAATTTAGTATGAGTTGCAATTAACTTATATCTGTCATTTATCGTAATCGCTTGCTTTTCAGAGGGCATGGCTAGCATATCCCGAGGCTAGCCAAGAAACAGCATATAAAACGGATGATGCACTTGGTATCACGAGCGGTTCATTGTTAAAACCGTCGTGATACCATATCACGACAGTTTCAAAGAGTGCCGTATGTGTGGTGTGACTGCTATCACAGACGGCTTTTACTACTGACAGTCTGTGATATACACAATATCACAGACGGTTAGTAATACCCGTCTGTGATAGGCGAGTATCACAGACGGTTTTTTATAAGCATTACAAACCGTCTGTGATATTGTGGATATCACAGACGGTCTTGATTACTAACCGTCTGTGATAGACGAGTATCACCGACGGTTGCTTATAAAAACCGTGCGTGATACTCGCCTATCGCTGCACGGTTAGTAATCAAGACCGTCGTAATGTTTTATCACGACGGCTCGGGAACCGCTCGTGATAACCACCAACTATCATCGACACATAAACACCGGACGGTTCAGAACCGCTCGTGATGACGGTTCGAACCGCTCGTGATAGGGTGCTCGTAGCGATGAATCGCTGCGTTGAGGTCGAGCCTCTGGTGTGGGTGATGAAGTCCTATGTTAAAGCTGTGGCCGTCCCATCGAGGTCCTGCCGTCGACGCGGGTGGCACGTAAATGCGGAGTCGTGGGTCGGGCCGTCCCTCCAAGGCGATGCCTACGTGGAGGGCAGCGAAGTCCCCCGCCCCCCCGACGCAGCCGGAGCCACTGCGTTGATGTCGAGACTCCGACATGGGCGGTGCATAGATGCAGGTGACAAAGTCTTATGCTGAAGCCATAACTAGCGAAGGCAGGAGTCATATCGCCCCACTGTGGTAATACCTACAAGGCGGGCAACGAAGTCCTATGTTGGAGCCGATCATGACGTGGTCGTGGACGTTGACGAAGTTATGACCACAAGGTGGTCGTGGAATGCCTCACGACTATGTTGATCATTATGTGGTCGTGGGCGTCGACAAAGTCGACGGCAGTATGAAGACTTGAAGCGCATGCGCTCCATCCCCCATCCTTCGGATGGACGTTGACGAAGTTGACAGTGGGATAAAGACTTGAAGCACGCACACTTCTTCCCCCACCATTTGGACAGGCATCGACAAAGTCGGCAGCGTGACGAAGACTTGAAGCACGCACACTCTGTCCCCCATCGCTCGGACGGGCATCGACGAAGTTGTGACTATGAGATGGCTGTAGAATGCCTCACGACTACATCGATCATGACATGGTCATAGGCATCAACAAAGTCACGACCATGAGGTGTTTGTAGAATGCCTCACGACTACACCGATCATGATGTGGTCGTGTGCGTCAACGAAGTCATCGACGGGACAAAGACTTGAAGCGCGCGCTTTGTCCCCACCCTTTCGAACGAACGTTGATGAAGTTGACGGCATGACAAAGACTTGAAGTGCACGTGCCCCATCCCCCATCGCTCGAATGGGCGTTGACCACGAGGTGGTCATAGAATGCCTCACGGCAACACCGATCATGACGTGGTCATGGGCATCAATGAAGTCAGCACTGGAACAAATACTTGAAGTGCGCGCACTCTGTCCCCTACCCATCGGATGGACGTCGATGAAGTTGATGGTGGGACGAAGACATGAAGCATGCACGCTCTGTCCCCCACCCTTCAGACAGGTGTTGATGAAGTCAACGGCGGGACAAAGACTTGAAGAGCGCGTGCTTTGTCCCCCATCGCTCGAACGGGCATCGACGAAATTGCAACTATGAGGTGGTCATGGAATGCCTCATGGCTACGTTGATCATGATGTGGTTGTGGGCGTCGACAAATTCGACGGCGGGACAAATACTTGAAGCACATGTGCTCTGTCGCTCAACCTTCAAACGGATGTCGACGAAGTCGTCGGTGGGACAAAGACTTGAAGCACCCACGTTTTGTCCCACATCCTTCGGATGGGCATCGACGAAGTCAGCGGCAGGACAAAGACTTGAAGAGCACGTGCTCCGTCTCCTATCACTCAGATGGGTATCAACGAAGTCACGACCACGAGGTGGTCGTGGAATACCTCACGACTATGATGATCATGACATGGTCGTGGGCATCGACAAAGTCGACGGCGAGATGAAGACTTGAAGCGCACACGCTCCATCCCCCACCCTTCAAACAGGCATCGACGAAGTCAGTGGCAGGGCAAAGACTTGAAGCGCGCATGCTCCATCCCCCATTGCTCGGACGGGCGTTGACAAAGTTGTGACTATAAGGTGGTCGTGGAATGCCTCACTACTGCACCAACATGATGTGCTCGTGGGCATCGACAAAGTCAGTGATGGGATGAAGACTTGAAGTGTATGCGCTCCGTTCCCCACCCTTCGGATGGACGTCGACAAAGTCGACAGTGGGATGAAGACTTGAAGCGCGCGTGTTCCATCCCCCACCCTTTAGATAGGCATCGATGAAGTCAATAGTAGGACGAAGACTTGAAGTGCACGTGCTTCATTCCCCACTCTTCGAATGGGCATCAACGAAGTCAGCGGTGGGACAGAGACTTGAAGCACATGTGCTTCATCCCCCATCACTTAGATGGGCATCGATCAAGTCGCTACCATGAGGTGGTCATTGAATGCCTGATGACTACATCGATCATGGTGTGGACGTGGGTGTTGACGAAGTCAGCAGTGAGATGAAGACTTGAAGTACGCACTCTATCCCCTATCCTTCAGACGGACATCAACAAAGTCGGTGGTGGGACAGAGACTTGAAGCATGTACGCTCCATCTCCCACCCTTCAGATGAGCATCGACGAATTCGGCGGTGGGACGGAGACTTGAAGCGTGCGTGCTTTGTCCCCCATCACTCGGACGGGCGTCGACGAAGTCGTGATCACAAGGTGGTCATGGAATGCCTACCGACTACACCAATCATGACCTGGTCGTGGGCATCGATGAAGTCAACAGAGGGATGAAGACTTGAAGCATGCGCTCTCCATCCCCCACCCTTCAGACGGGCATTGATGAAGCCGATGACAGGACAAAGATGTCGCTTGGACGGGCATCGACAAAGTTGTGACCACAAGGTAGTCGTGGAGTGCCTCACGACTACGCCGATCATGACGTGGTTGTGGGCATTGACGAAGTCAATGGCGGGACAAAGACTTGAAGCGTGTGCACTCTGTCTCCACCCTTTGGACGGGCATAGATGAAGTTGGTGATGGGATGTAGACTTGACGCGTGTGCACTCTGTCCCCCATCGTTCGGATGGGCATCGATAAATTCGCGTCCATGAGGTGGTCGTAGAATGCCTCACGACTACACCAATCATGATGTGGTCATGGGTGTCGATAAAGTCGCAACCACAAGGTGGTCATAGAATACACACGTAGGCTGAGAAGGGGGTTATGCATGTGGTCAGACGCAGTTCTCGCTCGGGGGCAGAACTATCGTTCGATGTTGTTAGCACGATGAACTCTCTAGTGGGACGTGTGAAGTGCACGAGGCTCACTGTGTTATCGCTAGTGTAGGGGACTCCTTGGTGGGATACGCAAAGTGCGTGCAACCACACACGTTCCATCCCCGCTCCTCCCCTCCTTCGGAATTGAGTTGGCAAAGTAGGTGGGAGGGCTTTCTTCCCAGACGACTGAGCGTGGTAGCGGCGTCTAAGGAAGGGGGTGTCTCCGCTAGTGCTCGCACTGTGCGATTTATTTACACTCCGCAGAGTGGCCTGGGACTCACAAGGTTCCCAACGCTTTATACTCCGTAGAGTACGTCGGAGCCGAAGCCACCGTGCGATTTTTTATACTCCGTGGAGTGGCCCGGGACACACAAGGTTCCCAACACTTTATACTCCGTAGAGTACACTAGGGCCAAAGCCACCGTGCGGTTTTTTATACTCCATAGAGTGGCTCAGGATACACGAGGCTCTCGATGCTTTATATTCCATAGAGTACACCGGGCACAAGGCCACCGTGCGATTTTTTCATACTCTGTAGAGTGGCCCAGGATATCATGCTATACAGAGCAAAGAAGTGGGGTGGTTTGATTAGCATAATGCTGAAATTAAAGTTAATTAAGTTTGCTCTCACATGTCAGGCTGCACAAGCATGTAGCAAGGCCTCCTCATCACTAGTGGTCTAGTTTGACCACTGATTATATGTGACAATTTCTAAGTAATAAGTCAAGCTTAGAGCTCTAATTCGATCTACTTGCCAGAATCTGACAACAATTAGTGATTTAATAGCACAAGTAAAATTGCTCTAATAGAGAATTACAAAAGCAATATATGGCAAGTAATATGACTGTAAAAGACAATAAGATAGCTCAAAGCCTGGCTTATGTCTCCAAAATTTCTACTCTCTCTCTCTCTCTCTCTCTCGCTCTCTTTTTCTTGAGAAAATAAAATTAGGAAACTCCTAAAGAGCCCTTCAATACAACAGAGCCATGCAAACATAAACAATAATGGGAGTGTCTATACAACATTCGGGGCATAGTACGTGCGAGCTAGTGCGTATGCAATGTACAGCGCGTCATGATAGCTTGGGTGTCTTAGGTTTGCTGTTTGTGGTTTTGAATACCTAGTTTTTAAACGATGTATCTTTTTAAAGCGACGTCTATAGGTCGATTGTAATATAAATTATACTGATTTCAACTATATAAGTTAAAATCGTATGTAATTATATCTTCATACTCTCTCTCGCAAACAGTTAGAATTTAAAAGACATGAGTCACAGTTTAAAAGAATTCACGAAAATACGTCTGCGCGGCTCCCACATGACGGCTCGGTGGGCCCTCCCCGCATGTGGGATCAAATGTCAGCTGACGAATGGTCAACGCATCCGACTTGTCAAACCAAAACCTTTTCCATGCACGGTCAATTGGACCCTAGCTTGGTGGCGTTCATGATCTCGACGCCGGCCGCCCGATGGACTCCTTGCATCCCTTTTGCGGACATCAACACGATTTACATTACACGTCCTTTAATCATATGTTAGCAAAAAATATTAAAAGTTAATGCATAGCATCGAAATACATGTAGGATGGCACTTATTATTTTCGACTCAACATTACAGTACTTTCGCGGAATGTAGGTCATGTTCTTTTCAGCTTTTAAAAATTGTTTTTCGATTTTTCTACAATAATTAGCTTTTAAACGAAGTATCTTTTCAAGATAGGGTCAACTAGTTAATTGTAGTACATACTATATCAATTTCATTTATATCGGCAAAAACCGCACGTGAGTTTCTGTTACTCTATAATCTCTTATACAAACAGTTCAAAAGTTATAAGTTACAGTGAAAAATCATAAGTTTCAACAAAAAAGAATAGGTCCGTATAAGCCAAACTGAACTGACATTTGACAAAGTTGATGGCATTCTGTGATCACAGAGACCGCCTAGCTCCAAACATCAAGACTACATACAATCATTGGAACTGCAAAGCATGTTCTTTTTCTTCCTCCCAGACCACAGCAAATGTTTGGATTCTGCCACGTACTTGTCTTTAGACCGGTTCTACCGGCATGTACTAGCTGTACTATACATTAGGGCACAGTACTGGTGAAGAATTCTCTACTCGATAAGTCAACCATATTTACAGGTACACTGTATATATTGGAAGAAAATTGCTGCCGTTAAACCCTGACTGTAATTTAACACAAATACATCTACAAAATGTTGTAGTAGTATGATATTATCAAAGTATTTTCTACGATAAATCTTGCAATATTATTTTAATGTATTCAATCTAGACACTAGAAAATAAAATATTAATGATGGGGAGTTTGAACATGGAGTAATTGGAAATATACAACAAGGTACGTACAATACACTGTACAGTCCTTGGATACCAGACCAGACATAACATGAGCTCGTATATGGCGCCGTGTTCCATCCGTAATTTCCTTTCTTTTGCACAAAAAGTGTCGTACTATCGTACTTCTTCCAAGTAGCTACAAATCAAATTAGAGTTTATGAGATACAATATAAATGTGCACGCTATCAAGAATAAAGAAGATTAATCTCATAGAGAGAACCAAAATAACGACGTTGAAGCAACCATAATAAGAGAGAAAAATTTGGCGAAATCGACTACAAATTGTTTAAGCACAACCTCAAATGAATATAAGATATTGTCTCTTTCTCATAACCCTCTCGAATTTTTTAAGACTTTAGATCTTTGCTGTATATAAGAATCTAGTACTAAAGAATAACATAGCCTCTAATCCTCTCGTGCACCTCTACCAATTGATAAGTGGCTTCTTTGCTTTATTGTTTGGTTACTTTAGTTCTCTATGACTACCCCTCATGACTTTATATAGTCCCTATAACCCCTCCTCCAAAGTGAAGTAGAAATCCTACCCCAAAAGAAAGTAGAAATCCTAATCCTATTATAATTCATCTTAGACTCTTTCTAGCGAACATTTCTAAATCATATAAGATTATGATATAAGTCATCATACTCAACAATCTCCACCTTGACTTTTATCCATTGAAATCATTGTGCTTCTACAAAAACTCGCTCCAAATTAGCTCCATTTTTTCCTCCCACCTTTAGGAATGCCCCTATCACAAGGGCTAATCCACACCACCGCAATGTACATATCAGTGTCTGGGCTAGCCTACTTGGAACCCTCAATAGCTCTTTTGTTGTGTAGTTTGATTAACCACACATCTTGTTCCTACAGACGTCCATGTCATAGGTTTGTATCGCCTCCAAACTCCACTTACTCGTTGGCACCATGTGCTTCACCACATCTTCCTTCTTTCAACAGCTTGCACTTTCGCCTTTGCATCTGCTAGAGTTTACAAATGTCTTTGCAGTTCTGCACATAACTGTAGATGATATCTGAGTACCTACCGTTGATGACGCAATTTGCTTCTCTTGTTCAGGATTTTTTTATCAGACCTTCCATTGGTTGCCCTTCCTTTATATGTACCCATCAATCGATATCCTTTATAGCTCTAGATACTTTTCATGATCACCTACATTTTGCAAGTAACTTGTATGACTCCACCTCGAAGTGATACCTTACAACTTTCGAGTTCAAACAACATCACAGATATTAGATTTTTCTTTAGGTAGGGATCATATCGAACTCCTATTAATATGCAATGTGCTTTATCATATATATCTAATGTAACCGTTACCATCTTAGGAATTGCATACTCTATACAATCTGTTAAGTGAACAGTTCTATGCATCGAGTGTAGAGATTCTTCTTCAAATATCTCTCATCAAACATATGTGGAAGTAACAACCTAAATCTAATATACATTCATGAGAAGTACCTGATTGACTGATGACTAGTACATCCGAATGATCCTTTGCTATCGTCACTAAGCATGCACAATTTATTTGCTTTAAACTCAAACATTCTTTTATCATGTGACATTCCCCATCATATACATAGCATACATGTGTGTCCTCACTCTTGCCCTTCTTCTTCCTATGATTTTTGCTTCTACCTACAACACCTACTACAGCCAATACTTGATCACCTGAAGATGAAGATTCTGATGGCTTTTTCAAAGACTCTGCTTCCAATTAATATGCAACTATCTCATTGAAGTTAAGAATGGTTCTTTCGACGAAAATATCTATCACCAATTGCACCCATGATGATGGTAGAGATAATGCTAGTATGACGACCATGCCGTTCTTCTCAATTTTCTTATTCACACTAGTCAGTTGTGTGATAAAAGATATTGAGATGGTCAATGAATCATGTACCTTCTTCCATGTGCAACCTGTATAGTTGTCACTTCAGCATCTACTGATTTTTCAGTAACTTTGTTGTATACAATTCTTCTAAGTCTTCTCATAATTTATTTGATGAATTCTCCTCGATCACTAGGTACTTCACTTCATCGAAGAGACATAGACGGATTATACTGACAACCTTCCGCTCCATCACCTTCAAGTCCTCATCAGACATCTTTTCCGATTTGTCTCCTTCAAGAGCATCAATTAACTTTTGTTGGACAAGGACACCCTTCACCACATATTGCCACATGTTGAAATTTTCTCCGCTATCGAATTTCTTTACTTAATTCCACATTGTTGATATCAATCTTGATTTTGTGTCATCTAATGTTTTTAACGAGTTTCTCACAAATCAGATTAATCCAACCTTGGCTCAGATACCACTTATTATACTTACCCTTTCTTATGCGTGGCAGCCCTCGGATCGAATCAGAGTTTTGTGAGATACGACACAAGCGTACACAGTATCAATAACAAAAAAGATGAATCTCGTAGAGAGAACCAAAATAACGATATTGAAACAATCGCAACGAGAGAGAAATAATTTGGCAAAACTAACCATAAATTCTTTAAACACAACCTCAAAAGAGTACAAAAGATTGTCGCTCTCACAACCCTCTCGAATCTTTGTTGACCCTCGGATCTTTAACTTATACAAAAATCTTGTGCTAAAGAATATGTTAGCCTCTAATCCTTTCGTGCACATCAAAATTTGGATGAGTAAATTCTTTGCTTTGTTGTTCTGGTTCTCCATAAGTACCCCCTCATGGATTTATACGAATCGAACAAACGTCGGATACGAATACGGACCGGACAAATGTCGGATACAAATTCGAATCGAATATCTACTCAATTCAGTCGGATTCAGATATCCTGATAACTTATGTAGTATGAAGACATTAATGATATTTTATCCTCGTATAATTATGTTTAATCATTCTAATTCATTTACTTTACATAAAGAAACACGAATTCATGTTCAATTAAATAAAACTTATCCAACTAATTAGTCGTATTGTAATAAAATTTGTATATTGCTTCGTTGAATATGGATATCGATACAGATAATCTAGATAAAATAACATTTCGGATGGTAAAAATCCATACCATATTCGCATCCATATTTTTTATACGAATTCAAATACCAATACGAATAGGATAAAAACTATTAATCAGATAGAAAAATATATACCATATTCATAATAAAAATTATTAATCGGATAGAAAAATCTATACCATATTCATATCTTATTGAATACGGTAACTGAATAATACGGATAATTCATATCCACTTTTCACCCCAACGGCCATAGCGTGTATGTGTCCATGGAGTGGTCATTGCATATTTGCATAGGCAGCTAGCAAGCCCCATCGTGCACCACGAGGTTGCCACGCATAATGGATTGGATAGGATGGGATGGGATGGCAGTGTCAGAGCGAGCCGGGCCCTCCTCCCGTGAGTCCACCCCAGTGGCGCTGTGTCAGGTCCTGGCACCGACGGTGGGCCCGGATCATTTGTGGGCGACACCTGTCAGTAAGTTCCGTACTCTACGAGTCGCTCGCCGTCGCTGATCAGCTCAGGCGCAGCAGCGGATGGCTGTCAGCCTGCCACGTCGGCTTGGGAGTGCGAATGATACTGACATGTGGGTCCCACGTTGCAATGGAAAGTACACGTACGTTCCATTGGAAGGAAGATTTTCCGCCGCTCCGATCGAGTGTGCCGTGGCGCGTGTGCGCGCTCGTGAGGGGATGAGGATTGCTGAGCTGCGGCCGCTGCATGCTGGGTGGTGCACTCCCCGTGTCGGGCTCGGGCCACTCATTGCCAGTGCCGGTCAAAGGACTCGAGCGACTTACCACAAGTATCCAATGGGCTTGCAAATCTCAATTTGATTAAGCTTGCAGCTTGTGACGATCATGGTGCTGTTAAGTTTGGACTGAGACGGATGATTCTTAGCTATGATTAATAGTTTTTATCTATATTTTTAAAATGGTAGCGAGCAATGAAGACGTCAATGCCGATAATGTACACGGTTTCATGCGTAGAAAGTCGTACGAAGAATCTACTTTAAAAATTATTTTATTTATTTTAATTTTTAAAAATCAAAACCTAAAAACCAAAAACCACAAATCCAAATTAACCGGACCATAGCGTGTAAGGGGCCGGCACGTCTGTTGGCACGTCTGCTGGCTAAATCGTTTTCAATCGAAACCCCACCTATTAGCTAGCTAGCTAATAGGTTCCTTTATTTTACCTTTTTAAAATTATTTCTCAGTTTTTCTATAGTAATTATAGTATATACTTTAGCAACTTCATTTATATCGATTAAAACCGTATACGAGTTGTTGTTACTTCATACGTTTTTATAAATAGTCTAAAATCTATAAACCATAATCGTAAACTATAAGCTGAAAAAAAAATAACAGGCCTATTATAGCTGCTTAATTAGTTGCCAACTTTCATCGTCTTCTGGCAACCAATGCAAATCGGAGTACCTACGTACTCATGCTTGCTCGACAAATTCAAGGGATTGACATGATCTAGCTAAATATAGGAGGAAAACCAGGACAAACATCGATCAGTCAGGAGGACCTGAGCAGGGTTCAATTTCCTGTTGGATACCGACCGGTTACGAGTCATCTGAGAATCCTATACATCGGTCCTAATCGGTATGGTACCGGTCGATAATAGGGGTATATTATATCTAGCTCTGTTTGCAACGACTGAAAGAATTACAAGGCAACAAGGTTGATTACTATTATGGAATTTACACTTCTCTTTTGAGGATTTCTATTTTATTTTAGAGAAGAACTAGAGAGACTATATAAAGTTATGAGGTGTGGCCTGAGAGAATCTAAACTATAAACCAACTCATCTAAAGTAGATGATGCATGCGTGGATTAGAGAGTAAGTTATTTTTTAACATTAGATTCTTATATAGGCAAGAATCCAAAATTTTTAAAAGATTTGAGAGGGTTGTGAGAAAGCAACAATCCCTTGTACTCATTTAAGGTCTTGCTTAAGAAATTTGCAGTCGGCTTCGCCAAATATTTCTCTCTCGTCATAATTGTTTCGGCGTCATAATTTTAGTTCTCTCTATAATATTTATCTACTTCGTTCTTGAGATTATGCATGCCCGTATTGTATCTCACGATTTCTGATTCGATCTGAGGGTTCTTGCATATAACAAGGGGTATCAAAGTATAACAAGGTGTTTAGGGGGTATGTGAGTTTTTTTTTGGCAAAAGGGTGCTTGAATTTTGAGCTATTGGATCTAAATCCAAATGATCCCATGCCTACCCCCAAACCATATATATTGCCACCCCTGTGCCCCTCCCTATCATCGTCACCATCCCCGGTTCCAACGCCGCCCATTGGCGAGCCACTGTCGTCGCCATCCTTCCTCTGCTTTAGCAAGCTAGCCTCTACGCCGCCCTTCTTCCTCCTCTCTAGTGAGTTTCTCTTGCGCCGCCCTCCTTCCTCATCTTCATGTCTCTCACCTCCATCTAATGACGCAAGCGTGTCACCCTCGCCGACCTCCACTGCCCACCACCCTCCTTCGACCCGTGACTCCAATGATGCTACTACTGCCGGTTTGCTTCCCACCCCCTCCTCCCTCTATACCCGGGGCACTGATGAACCCAACTCTAACCTCAGTCGAAGCGCTACTAGAGTCTCGCCACCAGTTCGTCAAAGCCACATGGAGCACAAATCACGATGCAAATCAGATGGACCAAAATTTGAGTACTCCTAAGATAAGAAAGTACTCGAGTACTCTTAACAGTTTCCTATTAGTAATTGCTTGGACAAAAAGTATTTTGTATAAAAACACACAATTTTCAAATTTAAAAAACTCAGCTGAACCAAGTTTTGGGACTAGAAACCAACTCATTGCCAAGCAAAAACCTGAACCGGCTAGGTTGCAATTTCCTACACCAGAATAGTTTATATAAAAGGGGAAATTTGCCAAATAACATCACAAATATCACAACTAGTGTGATCTTTGTAGTCTTATTGAGCAAATAGCCCCTTTTATTAACCCTACACATACCTTTTATAAACCCTACACATACCATTAATTTTAGTAGCTAGAAAATACAACAATCCTAAGTGTTTGTGGCGCCTCTCGAGTATCTATTCGCCTCCATATGTGACTCACACAGAGTTTTTGTACACTATGTGCTTTCTTTTGTTCCCAACTTATGAGGATTGTATAGTCCATTAAAAACAGCTTTAATACATAATTAAAGCTCCAGCCAATGTTACATAGCTTTTGTTGTAACACGTCCCGAGTACCCACTGGTCAGAAGATTACTGTTCATATGCCCGGCCAGCTACTACTTGAAAGCTTTATAATCTGACATGTGGGCTTGCCTTTGGGCGATGTCTCGTGCGGTGAAGGAACAGAACACGTGCACTTCTATCCCCTTTAACCGCACCATGTTTGACACTGTGCCGTTGACAACAAGCCACCTCGCGGTTATCTCCTACGACTCTCTCCCACTAACAATAACTAATCAAGAGTTATTATCAGACTTCTCTCACCGATAGCAATCGCTTGCTTGGGCTGAGACAATGTGCCTGTTTGTGCAGGCAAGTGATACTACTTTGGAACTATTTAAAGCCCTACGAGGGAAGAACAGAGGAGAATCAGATGATAAAAAGACAACAGACAAGACACGCAAGGAATAGCAACGTTATTCCATATTAGGACTATTATCATTTTCTTTGTAATCGCTCATTAAGAGCAAGTTGTAATCCCATTATAGCAATAAAGGTCATTCCATTCTTCGTTTTGATCCTTCTATGAGGTTCGGATTTCCCTACTATTCGTAAGATTGATGATTTGATCATCGACAGTTGGCGCCATCCGTGGGGAAGAAGCACCAAGCCTCTCAAGGTTCTAATCAACATTGCCATCCTTCCTCGGTCCCTTCAGCATCACCTATGTGATCATGGCAGGGACCTAGGACGAGCAAAATTGATTCTGTTGTGTTTACAGACCAAACAGAGAGAGATGATAGTGGAGAGTGAAGGAGATGAGTAATGACTTGGGTCTTCCCCATGGCCTGTATTCCATATATATACATGGGGGTGTTTTTACAATTATACCCTTACATTTGAGTATCCCTTCCAGGGGCACTTATGTCCTTACACATGGCCTATACTGGACCTTATAACCTCCTACCAGGCCTGCTGAGTTTAGGTGGGGGCCACCCCTACAACAGGAGCCTCTCATGGAGAAGGGCTTCACAGGGCCGAAGCCATGTTGCCGAGTCCTTTGGCCCCCTCCGTCCCTGCGGCCTGTGAACTTTTCCGAACTTGACCAGGGGCTGCGGTCGTAGCCGAAGTAGACGCGTGCGCTCCGTCCCCTACCCTTCGAATGGGTGGCAGCGGAGCTGGCATCTAGCTGAAGTAGACGCGCGCGCTCCGTCCCCTACCCTTCGAACGGGTAGCAGCAGAGCTGGCGCCTAGGCGAAGTAGACGCGCGCGCTCCATCCCCTACCCTTCGAACGGGTGGCGCGAGCCGGGCGCTTAGGCCGGCAGACGACGCGCTCCGCTCCCTACCCTTGAACGGTGGCGCGAGCCGGCGCTAGCCCAAAGAGTAGCGCGCCCGCCCCTACCCTTCGAACGGGTGGCAGCGGAGCTGGCATCTAGCTGAAGTGCGTCGGGGGCGTTGCGCCGGCACAGGTAAGCGTAGCGGGCCCCTGAGCCGCCGCATATGCCTTAAATGATAAGGGAGGCGCTGCGACGCTCGTTCTGCTGGCCGTCCACGTGGCGAGGCGTGCTTGGCGCGGTGCGGGCCTTGAGGCGTCGTGACCATTAATGTAACGACGACTTCCGCGGTTGGACTTCCGCCGGTTGGACTCCGCCAATTGGACTTCCGCGGTTGGCTCCCCGCCGATGGGGTACATATACGGCGCTGGTGCGGCGTTGTTCCCGCATGTATTTTGATAGAAGTCGCTCCCTAAAATGGGCCCTTCCGTGCATCAACATTCTCTAGCGCCGAGCGCTTGGGGAATGTTGATGTACCGATGGAGATCCATTTTCTTGGGAGCTTGGTCGGCGTCGGTTATCGGTAGCCAGCGCGCTTCCACGCCTCGCGCTGCGTTTACGCACACGGCGGCAAGGTTTGCCTGTTCTCCATGCAGACCTACCTTGAGTCGGTGTTCCTGATGGAGCCCGCCCGCATCACTTTGAAAAATGCTGATGCACTGTAGGTGGCCTGTTAAGGAGAACGAGGCAGACTTTGCGGGACATGACCCTCGCCTTTGCCGTTCGCGCACGCGCAGGTCCGTTTCTTGAAGTCAAGGTCCAGGCCGAGGCCGGGGCCAGGCTGGTGTGGCGATCGAGAAGACGGCCTCCTACGCGCGCGCCGCGCTCTCATGTGAAGGTGGCAAGGTTTGACTTGTTCTCGTAGACAGATATGCTTGAGGTCATCTGCGTCCGCTGACTGTGCCGACTGGGACCATTGTCAAGGAACATTGATGTACTGAAGCTTATCTGTCTACGAGGACCTGTCAAAACCTGCCGCACACCAGCCGCTGCGCTCCCAAAATATGCAAAGCCCAGAGGCCTAAATCCCTGATGGTTTAGGTCATGTGGAGGCTGCCGCCGAGGTTGCTTGGCCCACTGCGGCTTGCCGTTATTCCCCGGCGCAGAGTCGAGGCGGGCGGCAAAGTACCTCAGCTAAAGCAGGGATCCGCTGGTATCAAGCTGCCGACGTCGACGCAGCAGAAACGGCGCCGGAGTCGCATCGCGAACACCGCCACGCATGCGGTGATTGAGATCTCACGATGCGGTCCCGCGCTGTAAAGGTTCCTAGAGTCACGCCGGCCCTCGGTATGCCAGGGTTAGGTTGCCGTACCGTGCTTCCCGCCTCGGCGCGTATAGGGCACGCGGCGGCTTATAACTGGTTCGCGGCGGGATGTGGACGGTTGCGTGCTCGCGGCTGCTCGCCTCTTCCCTAGGGAAGGGGGACACGGGGCGGACGATGAATGGCGCAGCATCGAAGCTGTTGTGATCCCATGGCCCGTTAGTGCACTTTTAATGGCGGCTGGAGTCGTTGATGCCTGGCCTTCAGCTATTTCGCGCGGGGGTTGGCACGCGGCAGGAGGCCACTAGAGCGTCGTGCTGTGACGGTCCTTGGCGCTGTGGTCGTGGCCCTTCGTCTTCGGTTATGGAGGATTGTGCGGGACGGGCCTTTGTACGTCTGCGGTCGCGTCCCGTACGCGGACCGTCGCGACGCTTCGGTATTGGGGCGAGGTGGCTTGAAGTAGCCCTCGTGACCGCGCTCCCGCAGATTGTCGCCCCTTCTTGCTTGCATCGCTTTCCATACTCCGTAGTATTCTTCGCGCTATTCTCCTCTTGCGGAAGCAATGGCATCTGGCGACAAGGGGGACCGGCGGCTAGTAGTCGCGCATTCGCGGTGATCTTCACCGCTAGAGGTGAAGTACACGCTCCAAGAGCGCGACCCGGCGGGCGGACAAGCGGTTCGGGCGGCGGAGAAGGAAGGCGCGTTCTCGACAAGCCGGGCCCGCCGCTCGTGACCGAAGACGATCCAAGTGCTTCGCGGGAAGCTGTCCGAGCGCCAGGCGGTACGATTGCCCGCCGCCGATGAGACGGAACCGCACCCCGAGTGGTCGGAGGCGGTCGTATTCGTTGCCTTTTTCGACGCAGGGCTCTGCATCCCGTCGGCGGCGATCGTGGGCGACGTCTTTGCGGACCCGGCCGAGCGGCGCAGCGACTCAACGCCGTGGCCCGGCTCACGGTGTACAGCTAGGCCTTGCGCTCGGGAGCGTGCTGGCCCAACGCCTCGTTGTTCGCCTACCTGCACGAGGTACGGTGCCAGCCCAAGGATCGGAAGGACAGGACGCTGTCGAGTTTCAGCAGCGTCACCTTTATTCTTCGTTCGACTTGCAAGAAGCTCTTCCTCGCGAACTCCACTCGCGGAAGTGGAGTCTCATCGATAAAGCGGTGGTTCTACCACCGTGTGGAGAGCGGGAGCGGTCTTGAGTGCACGGGCCGACCGATCGCGTTCAAGCCCTCGCCCGGCCGGACGCTCGACGATGAGGACAGGCGGAGGGCCCGGTGGCTCGTAGGCGTGGCCGCCCGCTTCAACATGCGTGACCTCGCCGAAGAGTACGTAATGTACGGCGTGGCGCCACTTGCCCGCGACTGGCGTCTTGCCGCCGAGACGCATCGAGACAACAACGTTTCGCCGTCGATCTGCTTGCTGCCGGCGCCCTCCGGTCTTCGTAAGCCTCGACCGTGTCTCTCTATTCACGCGAAATGCGTTATATGCTAATGTTATCTCCTTTGCTTCAGGGATTTGCTTGGAGGAGGCGGAGCAGGCCGCGCACGTGTTCCTGGGGCCGTATACCGGCAGGGAGCACGAGCAGCACGCGTCCGCCACCGTCGAGGCGGGGCTGGGGCGAATAAATCGCGTATGCGAGGCCCTGGGCCTTGCCGTGCCGGACCGTGCTGCTCCGGACGACGGTGCAACGAGGAAGAAGGCGCCGTCTCGGAAGAGGGGCCGAAGTGGGGCGTCTACCGCGCTTGGTGCTGCTGCCGCTACTGCTGCTGCTAGCACTCCCGAGGGCGCGGCAGACGCGGAGTCGGATTCGGCGAAGTATGTCGATTCAGGCTTGGATGGCGTGGACGCCGGAGGTGAAGGCTCTTCGGCGAGTGCCCTAGACGGCGGGCTTGCCGCAAGCAGCCGGAGAGGAGAAGTCTCGCCACCCACCGTGGTCACCGAGACAGAATCCGTGCGGACCGGCGATGTTGAGGTAGAGCCTTCGACCGTGGCCGCTGTGGTGCCGGAGATGCCCTCCGTGGGGGCGCACGGAGCCGTGCTGCCTTCATCGACAGCAGCAGTAGAAGCCGAGGTGCCCCTTGCAGAAACTGCCACAGCGGAACCTTCGCCCCCGGGTGCTGCAGCCGCGGGCGCCTCTCCGGCAGCGACTGTTGGGGCGGTGTCGTTGCTGCCTGCCCCGGCTAAGCGGCCGTGTGTACGGCCGGAGCTCCACCGGACGCCACGGGGTTTCGTCATGGCGACGGGCATCATGAGCTTGTGGGACTCCGGTGCAGATGCCGAAGACTCTGCGGCGTGCGCTCCCTCTGCCCCCTGGCCATGCCGCCCGCCCCGCAGAGCGATGCCGCCGGCCCGAACGCGAGGCTTCGCCGCATTGCGGGACCATACTTTCTACGGGGGCTTACGCCACCGCATCCCCGTCTGGGAATAGGGGGTGGGTCCCCGAAGCCCTCCTTCTGCTACCAAAGGTAGGGTGGCTTAGCTTACGCTGGTGCATTCTTTTATGCCTTGCGGTGCTCACTTGTATCCCTGTTTGCAGTGTCGCTCATTCCGGAGGAGCAGCGCTTGGAGGAAAACGGGACCTCCGCGCGTGTGAGCCCCGCGGACTTCGTGCCTCCCCCGGAGACGCTGAGGGCGTGGCACGGGATTGTGGATGACGCAGCTGCCGTCGCCGACCGCAAGCGCCGCAGCCTACTGAGGCGGGCGCCTCGGGACGCCGAGGTGTCCGGGGTGAGGTAAGTACTCATACGACAACGCTTGGGCGGTGAGCTTGCTAAGTCTTTCCTTCGCAGACACTTGTGCCGGGCAGGCCTTGCAAACGCCTATACTCGTGCCCAAAGGCGCTTGAGGATAGGCTACGGGCGCCGAGGAGGAGCTACGCGAAGCCTCGGAGCCCGCTCCGCCAGATGCCCGCATCCGCCACCGGAAGCGGAGTAAGCCGGCGAAGGCGCACGCCGAGGACTTGCTGCGTCGCGCGGAGTCGGCCGCGGAGGTCGCGCAGCAGAGTTTGCGGCGGAGCGGGACGGGCTCTCGCAAGCAGTCGCCTTGCTAGAAAAGGAAAAGGCGAGCTCGCCTTGACTCTAGCGGAGCGTAACGGGCACGCAGTGACACCTCGGTGATTGCGTGGGACACCATGCAAGCGCCGAGAGCCATCTCCAAGGGCTGGTAGCCAAGGTTCCGACCGCACTTTGGCCCGGAGTAGCTGTCTCGGACCCTCCGCTGGGTCGGAGATGCCGCCAACGTCGCGCGCGGCGCTGCGACGACCTTCGGCAACCACTGCACGTACACATCGGCATGCCTGGTGTGCGCGCTCCTGCAGCACCGCGGTTGCACGCACGTCGTCGGGCTGGAGGACCCCCAGCTGGAGATGCCCGGCGGGGCCGGAGTAATGTCCGGCGCCGTCCACTCCACTCGCCGTGCCATCAAGCCCTTCTATGAACGGATCTGGGATTATGTCGGGGCAGACGTTGCGCGGGTCGAACTCCGGAAGTCACTTTACGGGGAGGGGAGCCTCGGCCAATTCCTGGACGGGGTCCCTCGACGCGACGAGGGCGGCGCTGAGGCCTCCGAAGGCGCCGGGAACTCGCAGGTGTGACGGCGTGGTGCCTAGTTGTAGGCGTGCATTGTAATGCCCCCTCCTTTTGTGAACGAAGTACGCGCTTGCTTCATAAATTCTGACTTTTGCCTATGTCCCGGGCAGCTTCCTTGCTGGGGCCGACTTCTTGCGGCCGACCTTGCAACCCGGCGACGCCTTCGACGCTGGCGAAGGGCCGAAGAGTCGCTGGACTTTTGGGCGGGCCGACCTTCTTCCGGCGGAACCCCGTCCTTATCGCGTGTTAAGGACGAGCCTGCCGAATAGCTACTTAGAGCGGCAGGGATGTTGGCGGGCCTCTGTACTTGAAAGATTTTCCCGATATATAGATCTCCTGATAATTAGGACATGCACGGTTGTGCTGTGCGAAGCCGAGATCCCCACATTCCAAGTTCGCCGTTACTGTGAACCGTGCGAGCGCTGCCTCCTACTCGTCGCCTGGGTGCCAATGCGCCCGCGGGGTTCGCGCGTTGAGTACTCCGTGGAGCTAGCGCGTCGCGGCGATTGTTGACACTACGACTGCTGAAAGTCCAGGCGCGCACGCGCGGCGGGCCTCGCACGGCGACTGTTTAAAGTCTCGTGGTCGGCGTGTGAAGGCGGACCTCCGCATCACGACCCGCGAGTCCAGATCGGCGCGCGCGGCGGACCTCCGCACTCACGACTTGTTTAGAGTCGTGGATCGGCGCGCGCGGCGGACCTCGCATCGCGACTGTTTATAGTTCAGATGGCGCGCGCGCGGCGGGCCTCCGCACGACGACCTGTTTAAAGTCTCGTGGACTGGCGTGTGCGAAGGCGGACCTCCGCACTACGACCGGTTTAGAGTCCGTAGACTGGCGCGTGCGAAGGCGGACCTCCGCACTACGACCTGTTTAGAGTCTCGTGGACTGGCACGTGCGAAGGCGGACCTCCGCACTAAGACCTGTTTAGAGTCTCGTGGACTGGCGCGTGCGAAGGCGGACCTCCGCACTGCGACCTGTTTAAAGTCTCGTAGACTAGCGCGTGCAAAGGCGGACCTCCGCACTGCGACCTGTTTAGAGTCTCGTGGACTGGCGCGTGCGAAGGCGGACCTTCGTCCCCCCACCTCGAGGTGGGGGCAGCCTCTGGTGTATCGCATATTCCATGTGCGCGCCGATGCTGGGGCCAGCCTCTGGCGCGCAACATCGGTACTCTGGAACTCCTGGAATTGGTTTCCATAGTACCCCCTGCGTACACCTCCCATGATGTGCGAAGGCGAGCCTCAACGCGCTGAGGTGCGTGATTGGCAGCCGCGCAAGATTCGCGTGGGATCGTCGTCCACGTCTGATTTATACTCCGGGGAGTACGCACAAAGACGAAGTCACGGCGTGCGTGGGTTCGCGTCTTGTTTATACTCGTGAGAGTGCGCAGGAGAACATCCGCGTCTTATTTATACTCCGTAGAGTGCGTGCGAGGCGCCCCCACACGCCTTTGTTTATACTCATGCCCGTGTCTTGACGGAGAGTGCACACGCGACGCAGCGTCTTCGTTTATACTCATGCCCGTGTCTTTGACGAGAGTGCACACGCGACGCGTGTGTCTTCGTTTATACTCATGCCCGTGTCTTTGACGGAGAGTGCACACGCGGACGTGCGTCTTCGTTTATACTCATGCCCGTGTCTTTGACGGAGAGTGCACACGCGAACGTGCGTCTTTGGTTTATACTCATACCCGTACCCCTGGCTACGGAGAGTGCACACACGAACGTGCGTCTTTGGTTTATACTCATACCCGTACCCCTGGCTATGGAGAGTGCACACGCGAACGTGCGTCTTTGGTTTATACTCATACCCGTAGCCCTGGCTACGGAGAGTGCACACGCGAACGTACATCTTTGGTTTATACTGCGGGAGCACACGCGTAGGCGAGACCTCCGCGTGCGCTCGCCGCGTATTTTTGCATAGCGGTAATATGTTGGCGACAAACGGAACTTTATTACATTCCCGTTTGCGCGGGTAAGCGATTACATACGACCGGGGGGTACTAACCGTTTGTGCTCAGCGCGGCCGGAGCCTCTAGTAGTTGCACTATCGGCAGGGCTTGCGGAGTGGCCCCCGAATGGCACCGTGGGCCTTCGCACGGCGGTGCCGATCCTAGGTGTGCCGCTGCCCGCCACGACGGGGACATCTGGTGCCGTGCTCGGCGCGCCGCCATGTCTGTCGCCCGAACGGTAATGATGGCTCGCGGCCCCGGGAGCTTCATGCATAAATAGCCGTGATGCGGTACCGCCCCGAAGGAGTTGAGGATGGGACACCCCAATATGGCATTGTACGGGTATGGGAGGTCGATGACGTCGAATGTGTTGTCTTCGACCCTTTCATTGTCGCCCTGGCCGAAGGAGACCTGCAGGCATATTTGGCCGAGCGCCCGTAGAGGTTGTCCTCCGAAGCCTTGTAGCGGGACTCCCGATGGGCCGAGGCGACTTCGGGGGATCCCCATCTGGTCGAAGGCTGCCGCGAACAGAATGTTCACGGAACTGCCGCCATCAACCAGGGCGCGTCCCACATCGCATCCCGCTATAACGACTCGGACGACCAGGGGATCGTGGTGGGGAAGCTCCACGCCTTCGGCATCGGCGGGGGTGAACGTGACCTCATGCTGTGCCTAGTCCGGCGATGTCTGTGCTGGATATGCCGCCACGTGGTGTAGCCTCCGCACGTAGGCCTTCCGCTGCCGTGCCGAGGCAAACTCCAACGAGGAGCCTCCGGAGATGACGTTGATAACCCGTCGGTGGGTGGCCTCTAGAGCCTGTAGCTGCAGAAAGTCCTCCTGAGGCTGCTGTACGTGGGCCTAAATGCGCAGAGGACCCTCGTGGGGCTGCGTCCCTCGTGCCTGAATGTGCACGGGGGCTTCGTATGGGTGCTGTACGTGGGCCACCACGGCGGCGTGCTTCCGTGTTCTCGCCCTGGTGACGCTGTCGCGGAGCACCGCGATAGAGGTGCCCGTGCGGGTGTTGTGGTTGCCACGACCGTGGACTGCGCACCACAGCCCCTGGTGTTGGTCGTCGTGGTCTCCACGGCCTTTATCGTCGCGCCGCCACGCCGCGCCCCGACCACCCCGCCCGCGGAGCGCCGTCGGAACCGCCGATGTCGGGACGTCACGCCTCGCCGCGACCTGCTGGCCACGCTTGGACCTATCGGACGACTCCTTGTGCGGGCGCCCTCGCGTCGGATGCATCCTCGACGACTCACCTACGCTTTCCTTCAAGAACCGTCTTCGGCGGATCTTCGCTTTGCCGAGGTACCGCTTTGGTTGGTGTCTGAGTCGCCACCTTGACTTCGCCACACGCCCTCTTCCATCCCGGCATATTCCTCCATTTTGTCAAAGAGCCGTCATCGTCTCAATTGGCTTCCGCGTTGTACTCGACCATCGGGCGCGCGAAGGCCCCGTATGGCTGCATTGACAACGGTGGTTTCATTAACATCTTTGACTTGACAACGATCTTCGCGGCGTTGAAGTAGTCCCGAGCTTCTCCAAAGGTTTCGCTACGGCGAAGAGCTGGTCGCGTCGACCGCTCGACATAATTTCCTTGAAAGTTGTTGTGAAGGCGGTCGCGATCGCTCCCACGCGTAGATGGAGTTCGCTCTATGGTAAAAACCAGAGAGCACCACTCCTTGCAACGCGAGGGGAGTCCTTCGCTTTGTGGTGTCATCTCCGCCCGCGCCTCGATCGCGTTTCGTACACGCCGCACGAACTTCGCTGGGTCCGTGTCGCCTTTGTAGGCTCGATGACACCGGGTATTTGAAGTCTTCGCCACGCCGCTTGCCGTAGTCCCGCCAAAGCGGGGACTCGATCGACGCGCCGTAGTGGGACGCGGGTGGATGTGGGGCGCCGCGGCTGTAAGCCCTTTCCGCGTGGGCTCGCGCGACCACCGGCGCAGACTGTTGGCTCCGAGCCTCTTGTATGTCTCGACAGCCCGCGAAGATCCCCGCCCCGCTGAACGCTGAGGGCCGCCACAGGCGCTTTCCACCGCTCGCGGGCGGGCCGCCGCACGCCTAACGGACGGATCGGCGCGGCACGGCCGTGTCGCGAGCTCCCGAGCTGCCGGTCGCCCGTTGTGGCTACTCGAATCGCCGGTCCGCGCGCACGGCGAGGGTTGCGACGAGGGTCGCGAGGTCGGCCGTCGTCGCGCCGACGGGGTCGATCGTCGCCAGCGCCGGCGCCGACGTCTTCGACCGCGGGTTGGTCGCCGCAGCGCCGGTGACGGGTGGGTCGTCGCGGCCGGTGACGGGGTTGGTCGTCGCGGTGCCGGTGACGGGATTGGTCGTCGCGGTGCCGGTGACGGGGTTGGTCGTCGCGCAGCGCAACGCCGACGCCTCGACCACCGCGCTGCGTCGCCACCGCGCTTCGCCGCAGCCGATGACGGCCCCCGTACCCATGCAACGCTCGACCGACCGCCTTCTTTTCCTTCGCCGCTGACGAAGCTTTTTGGTGCCATCCTTTTTCAGGTTTGGGCTTACTCTGCCCTCCCCACGGACGGCGCCAACTGTTGTGGTTACAGACCAAACAGAGAGAGAGATGATAGTGGAGAGTGAAGGAGATGAGTAATGGCTTGGGTCTTCCCCATGGCCTGTATTCCATATATATACATGGGGGTGTTTTTACAATTATACCCTTACATTTGAGTATCTCTTCCAGGGGCACTTATGTCCTTACACATGGCCTATACTGGACCTTATAACCTCCTACCAGGCCTGCTGGGTTTAGGTGGGGGTCACCCCTATAACAGATTCGATTTGGCAGACTATGCTAACCTCGACATGGACACATGCCTCCATGCCATGGAGCACAATGCTTCATTGCCATCCTCCTCCATCCCAGGGTCACCAGTCCTTGCACTCAGTGAGCTCGACTAGATAGAAGAAGGCACGATGCCCCTGTCATCAACACCTCTTAGGGAATCAGGCATCGCAACCTTGTCAAAGTGCCTGGCACCACGACAAGTCTAGCATAGTCGATCGGCAAACATGTCCCCAAAAATACGATGCCTTGATCCGAGGGTCAAAGTACTCTTAATTCAGTTGTGGGTGACTGATATTCACTAAAAGCTCCTACGTGTTTTGGGAGCCTGCCAACACTTAGTCACGATGTTGATGAAGTTACCCCCGATAGAGAGCCGGGTGAAGCTGATAACACTCACCATTCAATCGGCAGTTCATCGCATCAAGTTGAGTCCACCCCACAGCCCCTGGAGACCATTGTCTCAAATTGATCTTCTTCATGGAAGCTCCTACTGGAAGCAATGGAAGGCTCTACCTTAGTTCTTATGGGAGTTCCTTGGGAGATTCCTACTAGAAGCACGAGATTAATGCAATCAGTGATCCCATTCGAGATACCATGCATGATCCTCCATGGTAGACCCTCCCTCAATCCATTGGTCGCGGCGGTGCAAACTTTCCAGCATTACCTAGAAGAATCGAAGATAGTGGAAGTGTTGGACATTAATAGGCTAACTTACCTATTCCTCCCTTTTCGCACATAACAAGTCGCGTGGAGCAGGTGGAGAACTTGGGGTGAAATTCAAGTCATCGTACTCCCTCTACCAACAGGAATGCTCCAAGACCATCAGTGCCTATCCAAAATCTGCAACTCGTTCATGACATTTTAACAACCTGGATCATGCACTGGTGGGAACTCCAAGGTATGTCTAAGTTGCAGGACAGATATCAAAGATCCTCTAACAAACTTTGCAGCGTATCAAGATGTACCAAGAATATAGGCAGTTGCAGAGCCAAACCATGACTTCCTCTATGCATTCCTCACATGGCAGAAGTCAACGCGGTCGAACTAACAATCATCCACCAATATGAGAATGACCCGCCTAGGGGTTCTAATAACGAAGCCATGAGGGAAGTAGGCTCTTCAATACGAACTAAGCCCTCCCCCTCGGTATGAGGGATGAAATTGGGCTCATGGTTCAGGTGATCTATGACAACATCTGAAGCAAACATCTAGTCGAAGACACCATACGAGCGTCCATGACCAGATTGGGGCACCACCATCACTTTTTTGACTACTAGAGAAACAGACTTCGAGCAGATTACAATCAGGATCCTTTCCAGAGAGCACTAGATTCAATCACGGATTGTCGAGCTTTCTCGGTGGGCCTCTAAGTAGTACGCTGGTCGGATAAATTCTGACCAGTTAATCTCAAGAAGTTCGACGGGAGGCAGACCCATTGGAATTCTTGCAGATTTACACAACTGCTATCAGGGCCACAAGAGGTGATGACAATCTAATGGTGAACTATTTGCCAACTGTTCTTGAAGGTTTTGCCTGGTCATGGTTACTTAATCAATTGTCTGGAATGATCTTCACGTGAGAATAGCTCTATGACCTATTGATAGCTAACTTTCAGGGAACATATGATTGACCTAGCAAGAAAGACGTCCTTCACCAGATATGACAAGAACCCAGCAAAACTATGCCAATACATCAAGAGGCTTAGTAAGGTTCATAATTCTATCCCTGAAGTTTTCGATTTTTCTGTTATCCAGGTATTCAAGACCAAGTTGAGGAATAGGCGATTTACAAAGGATATTGCTATGAATCCTCCAAAAACAATCGTTGAACACCACTGCTAGTGAGGCAGTCGAGTGGAACCAGGCCATTGATTGGATAAAAAAATTCCTTAACCAGGCCTTGAGAAAATGGAAAAGAAAGACAAGAAGTCTCAGCAGAACAAGAAGAATCGCAAGGCTAACACAAAGGAAGTCCTTGCAATCCCCAAAAAACATCCTAAATGCAAGAAGGATTATTCCAGTTAGAGCAAGGGAAAGGCTCTACCTTAGTCCAAGAAGAACAAGAGCTGGTGTCTACTCCACCAGATGGCAGGGCATGACCTTTGCAACTGTCATGCTTGGTAGAAGAAACTCAAGGACTATTACTGACATTTTCCTTCTATCCAAGTGGTCAAAGAGCTAAGCATCAAAAAGGACAAAGACAGAGATGAAGAAATGCAGTATCAAGAGCCAGAAAACACCATCGATGTTATCTTTAGTGGATCAGCCTCCTACGAGTCCAGAAGACAGATGAAAGACCATAGAACGTGAGGTGAATCTTACTGACGCTCCGATTACTGTCAAGCCTTTTAGGTGGTTGGAAACAACCATCTCTTTCTGCAAAGAGGATTGCCCCATTTCAACTCGACCAGGTGGATTCTCTATTGTAGTAGAACCTACTATTAATGATTGTATGGTTAATCAAATTTTGGTTGATGGGAGCAGTTCTCTCAGTATTTTGTTTACAGGAGCCATTGAGGAAATGCAAGTTCCTAAGTCTAAAATAAAACATGTAAAGTATACGTTCCATGGCATAGTTCCTGGGTCTTTGGCCAAGCCGGTTGGATAAGTATCCTTACCAGTTACATTCGAAAGTCCTAGCAACTTCCGAATAGAAATTATTTCATTTGATGTGGTGGATTTTGAAATTGCATACAATGGAATCCTTAGTCGACCAACCCTGGCTAAGTTTTTGGTGGCTACCCACTATGGTTACAAAGTCTCAAGATGCTAGGGCCAAAACGGGTCATAACAATTCAAGGAGATAGGAAGATGACCTATGCCTACGATCGCAAGTCCCTCAAACTAGTCAACGAATTACTAACCAGAAATGCTAACTCACCTTCAACGCAGGTAAAGCATTCATGGCCTAAGGTGCCCCCAATGCCCAATGATCAGGTAAAGGAAGTACTCCTCGATAAAGACAGACCTTTGGGAACCATCTAGGTTGGGGCAAGACTCGACCGTAAATAGGAAGAGTCACTTGTCTCCTTCCTCCGAGCCAACTTGAATGTATTCGTATGACAAGCATCAAACATGCCCAGTGTCCATAAGGAGATGATCGAGTATAGACAATAACTAATTGATAGTTATTGTTTGGCTTCTCTCATTCACATCAACTGTTTGCTCAAGCGGGTGGAAGGAATCGCCAAGGTACATGTTTGTGCAGGCAACTGACACCACTTCAGCCCCATTTAAAGCCTTACAGGGGAAAGACAGTGGAGAATCAGATGATAAAAAGACAACAGACTACACAAGCAAGTGATAACAAAAGTTTTTCTATGTTAAGGCTAGTAGCATTTTCTTTGTATTCGCTCATCAAAAGCAAGTTGTAATCCCATTATAGCAATAAAGGCCGTTCTATTCTTCATTTTGATACTTCTGTGAGGCTCAGATTTTCTCACTATTTATAATATCAATGATTTGATCGTCGACACCACCAACGATAGTGAGTACATAGGATGTAGACATAGCCTTGTAGTGACATATGGTTGACATTTCCCCTTTGCTTACCCCTAATCCCATCCCTCGCATTCAGTCATGTTTATTTCCATGCATTTAATTGCTCTCCCCACCGAATGATCTCTCTCTTCTCCACTACACATCAAGGTTCTCCACTACACATCAAGGCGCCTTGCTACGCGTGGGTTGGCTCTGCAGCCGGCCGATCGAGCCTCGCTCCCACTGCCTCTGCCACCAATTCTCATGAAGATCCTCCTTCCCCTCCCCTCCTCTCTCCATAATGCTCGCAATTATTGCCATTGGTTGCCTCATGCGCATGCCTTCACTCAATTCTCTCTCTCTCTCTCTCTCTCTCTCTCTCTCTCTCTCTCTCTCTCAACATCTCTACCCCTTTGTTCTTAGACACATTTCACCTCTGCTAGCTATAAAAGCACCCTCGCTTCTCACCGCTCAATCCTCCCCTCTCACCACTGCATGCAAACAGTGCAACACTAGCTACACCTCACTCCATTGCTACCTTGGCACTACAGCTTAGAACACTACGTACAGTGTAGCTAGCTATACATTTCGATGGCTTCTTCGGGGTTTGAGGGCTTCGAGAAGCGGCTCGAGCTCGAGTTCTCGCTCCCGGGCGGCGGCGCGCGGCATGGGCTCCGCCTGATGCCGGTCGAGGCGCTCCGGGAGGCGCTCGAGGCCGTGCAGTGCACCGTCGTGTCGGCGGCGGGGAACGAGTCGTTCGACGCGTACGTGCTGTCGGAGTCCAGCCTGTTCGTGTACCCGTCCAGGGCCATCCTCAAGACGTGCGGTACCACGCGGCTGCTCCGCGCCGTGCCGGTCCTGCTCCGGGCCGCCGGCGAGCTCGGCCTCGGCCTCCGCTCCTGCCGGTACTCGCGCGGCTCGTACCTCTTCCCCGAGGCGCAGCCGTTCCCGCACGCCGACTTCGCCGACGAGGTGAGGTTCCTCGACGGCGCCCTCCCGAGAGACCTACGCTTCCGACGGTCCAGCGTGCTGCACTCGTCGCGGAGCTCGCACAAGTGGCACGTCTACTCGGCGTCGTCCTTTGCGCCGCCCACCTTGGAAGGCACCAGCAATGGGCACGTCGACTGTACAACGCATTTCACCATCGAGGTGTGCATGACGGACCTGGACCGTACACTGGCCGGGCAATTCTACCAGAAGCCCGGCGACGAGCGGACCAGCCACGCCATCGGCGAGGAGATGACGGCGCTGTCGGGGATCGGTGGCGTGAACCCGCACTCCCTCGTGTGCGGGTACGCGTTCGCGCCGTGCGGGTACTCGATGAACGGCCTCGACGGCGCGCGCTACGCCACCGTTCACGTCACGCCGGAGGACGGCCACAGCTACGCCAGCTACGAGTGCGCTGGCGGCGAGGACGCGCTCGCATCCATCCGCAAGGCCGTCTCCGTGTTCCGCCCGGCCACAGTCTCTGTCTCGGTCTGCTACGCCACCAACCCTGGCTCCATCAACGCCACATCATCAGTATGGTCGGCGGTGACAGAAGCCGTCGAGCCCCTGGGCCTCGGCTGCCGGAGCCAGGCGGCCGAGGACTTCCCGGGCGCCGGGACCGTGACGTACCAAACGTTCACGGCGGCAGCGCGGCCGTGACGACATGCGGCCACCACAAGCAGCTAGGTAGCCGGCATGCACGGTCGAGGTTATTGATTTGATTTCCTTTGGTTCTTGCATGCTAGGGTTGGAGGGAACAGCAAGGGGTTTTGGTCTATATGGGGGGAAAGCATTAGGGTTTTGCTACTTGTTGCTTCCTTTTCGCGATGGATATCGACGATACTTTCTGCTGCTACTTGTTGCTGTTCTTGTCTTCATTTGTTCCATTTCCATCTTTTCTTGTGGGGGCCGGGCTTTGTACGCGATGATGGTGACGACGATGATGGTGCAGTGCAGGGGATTTGGAAAAAGATGCAATAATATTTGTGGCACGAGCACTATAAGGAGTGAGTGAGTAGGGAGCATGCGGAAATGCAATGTCTCGGCGGTGGAAGTGGAGCGGAGTGGAGAGGAGGCGCGCATGCATGCAGTGGCGCCCAATGTGGTACCGTAGGAGTGGATTGGATGGGGATAAGAGCATTGTATGTGTACAATGCAGACGTTTAGAGAGATGCTTAGCAAGAAAAAACTACTTTTTTGCTACATAGGACAGAGAAGGTAATTATTTTGAAGCATCGATGCTTAAATAAGCATTAGTGCTTAGCAATACTTATATCAATAACTGAATCTAATTAATAGATAATATAGCATCTAAGTACCTACGGAAGAGATGCTTGCATTGGAGAAAATAACTTTTGTATTGGTGCTTGATGACGTGGCTATATTTTCTCTTTAAGCATTCGTATATAAGTATCTTGTATTGTACATGTCCTAAGAGGAGGAGGAGGAGGAGTTCGTTTGAGTGCGGCAGCACTGGATAACATGGCATGCATGATGGGGGAATTGGCTTGCTTTTGGGAGATTTCCGATGGCCAAAATCGTGCCTTTTCCCTGGCCGCCTGTCTCCTCTGGTGTTTCGATCGATCCCTCGACCTTGTAAAAGGTGAAAAGGGAGGTGTTGTGTTACGCTGTTGCCTTTGCTCGAGTACTGTTTTGTGTGCGTCGTGCTAAATGGGTTTGCTTTGGGTGGATGGGCCTGTGGCATGCGAGCTAGCTAAGCTTTCTTTCTCACTATGGTCTAGTCATTAATTGGACATCCATAGAGGAGATGAGCTAGCTCATTGTTCCGGTTCCAGACACACCAGGACAAGAAAATTGCCTGACCTCAACAGCAGATGCTACCACCTGAAAGCCATTAAAATATTGGAGTGCACAAATCCCAGCAGTCAGATTCGGAAGAGCAACTTGATTTGTTGGACCAGCAGGCTAGCTAGGAAAAAGGAAAAGAAAAGGGCTTGACCAAAACATGACAACATTTCGTTTCTCGAGAGCAAAACAGGATAAGGTGTAGAACCGGCATAGCAACAAAGTGGGATAAATAGTGCCTTTCAAAGCCACCCAACCGTTGGCCAAAGGGCGGTTGGACCAGGCCCTAGCGGTCTGACAAGGGGAGGAGCGGGCCTGGTCAGCCTCCTCTATTCTAAAATCGAAAATCCAGCCCGAAGCAATGCAAGTCCAAAAATATAAATCCAAATGACATAAAATTTTATACATACCTTACTTAAAGTCTTATAAACATATTCCAACCAAGAATCATATTAATCCATATCAAAGTTCAGACCTTTTTTGAGAATAAGAAAGATTGCATTCAAATGGGCAAAAACTAAAAACGGTGAATAAGACTTACTCGTGGGTAAAAGATGGTCAAGATGAATCTATATGTATTTCACATGTCACAGTAAGTAAGAACACTCAATCGAGGCAAAAATAACTAGATCGAGAAATCAGTCAAGAGTTAAAACCAAGCAAAACTGGGTAACTTCAATAACTTGCCAAAGCTGAAAGCTAGATGGATGAGAATTGATTTCTATGATACGTCTCTATCACTTATTCATTCTTGTCATCCAGCAAGATCAAGAAGGGGAGAGAGTAGATCAAAACCAATCAAATCAAGAGTAAATCAACCAAGACAAGAGAGATTCATATGAGATGAACAATTTCGATATATTGCTACGTAAGTATGAAGGTTTTACAGTCACTCCACCCGGAGGATAAGAGAGCACACACAGTACTCACAATTCTCTAACCCCAACCCTAGAACACTTGGCTTCAATCAGTAAAGCTAGGATGGTTGGATGGTTAACTAGTAGGTCTTCACCCTAACCTGTTAAATAGACAAGGCAACCAGCCCCATATAACCCTAATAGATACTATCCACTTATCACATATAGGGTAAATTCATTAATCCCACACAACATAGGTTTTACTCACATACTACACTTATGCACACTTTTCAACACAGAGAAGCCCAAATCTACTATGCTCTTACCCGTTAATCCAACTTGATCTTCTTAGCTTCTCTTTGACCTAAATTGCTCTCCCAAGTGCCGCAGTTTTGATCTAAATTAGTTTTCAGTATTTTGGTCAACTTACCAAAATACCCTTTCTCGACTCGATTTTCATCTTCCCACGTAAGTAAATCGCCATGCTTACCATGTATAGGTATACCACTAGAATGCCACGCGTCAGCAAGTCGCTTCTATTCTGGTTCCATCATATCACACTTCACTTGGATCAAGCAAGCCACGTGGTGCAACTTGTCACTTGAATTTCCCTTCAACATTTCTCGCCTTTCTCGCGCTATACTTGAGCTCAGCCATTTCATACAGCTTGCTTAATTCTTGTTGGCCTCAACTCCTTCATGAGCGTAGCCCTGATCCCCACCGTTGGCCATGGTTGACTCCAAGCGTCCGTGCAGATCCAAAGACCAAGAAAATATTTTCAAGCATAAGTTCTTTACGACTTGACCTACGTTAGCTGAAATATGCATCAAGCAACACAAATGCACTGACTTAGCTCAAACCAAAACACACCACAACTCCATTTCCTAAATAATCCAAAATTTGATCGAAACACCTAGCTTTGTCAGTCAGACCGCCAATCACAACCAGTCTGATTGGTGGTGGTGGCCAGTCAGACCGCTAAGGACGGCTGGTCTAACCGGTAGCCGGTATGATTGCCACCTCTGGCTGATTAGACCAGTTAGCTTGACAATCGTTCTGAAAAAACCACAAATTGCAAATCCAAAATTCCACTCCACTAAAATAGCAACGGTTCACCACAACATAACCCTGGACCTTTTCACATGGCTCTTCAATCTCCTTGTTGAACCTATTAGTAATTTCTCAAAAATACAAATAGCATGTGGTTTTTGAATAAAGAGACAAAATTTTGCAAATAAATGCCCATAATGTTCAAACAAGGATTTGAAATACCGAAAATGACTATATAACGCAGAAATGGAGTGAAGCTACTGAAAATGGCAAGATTTTCATAAAAAGCCTCAAATCAACCAAATCTTGGGAAATTTCACTCTATGTCCAACATAATAATTATTTTATTTGACCTTGGTCATGGTGAGAGAAGATCAAAAGATCAAGAGAATCACAACAAAGCATTAAAGCTATAGCTTAGTAAGAATTTGCACAAAAACTCTAAATCATGCTCTACATAGCAATTTTACCAATCTTTCTCTCCTTTAACAATAGAGACATCAAGATGTATAGAAGAAGATAAAGTATGAATGAAATGATATGTCTATATTTTATTTATTTATAGCATAAGGAGCCATGAAAACTATTCAACGTGACTCTACAAGTATTACACTAAACCATATTATGTAAAAAAAACTATCTAAATCATACCAAACCATATGTACCAAAACTAAATCCAAATAAGCAACAATCTAGAATTAAATAGATTTTTAGCATGTCAACTTGCTAAAAATCATAGTTTAGGCAAAGATATCCAAAAATCAGTCAACCAATGTTAATAAACTAAACAGAGCCAAGAAGCTATAATTAAGTCAATTTAGAGTGCTACAAGTTTAATGTTGAGTCATTTTATTCAATCACTTGCAATTGAGCATAGTTAACACAATTGGTAATTTTTGAAACATATTTTGGCATTATCTTAGTAAAGCAAATCCTACTCTATAAGAGTAGCTCCGATCCCGCTGTTGACCATGGTTGACTCTAGGCGTCCGTGCACATTCAAAGACCAAAAAATCATTTTTAGGCATAAGTTCTTCATAATTTGACCTACGTTAGTTAAAATATGTATCATGCAACACATATGCACTGATCTGGGTCAAACCAAAACACACTACAACTGAATTTCCTAAATAATCCAAAATTCTACCAAAGCACCTAACCTTGCTGGTCAGACCACCAGTCTCAATCGGTCTGACCACCGCTAGGGCTGGTCGATCAGATCGTCACCTCTGGCTGGTTAGACCAGTTAGCCTAGCAACCACTCTGGAAAACACAAAATTGCAAAATCCAAAATTCTACTGCTCTAAAATAACAATATTTTATCATAACGTAACATTGAATCTTCTTATATGGTCCTACACATGGATTCCAATTTGTGATGCACTAGTAGCAGCAATCCGTGTGTACCACACAAATCTAGTACTCCTACTTGGTGCACTGCACGAAATTGTAAGGCCCCGTTTGGCACGGCTCCACTTCACAAGTGGAGCTGTTTTTTTGACTTCACAAGTGGAGCCGGGTGAAGCCACTTTTTTCAACTCCTTGGGTGGAGCTACTTTTGTCTCAGCAAGTTTTAAGGAACTCCTTGGGTGGAGCTGTTTTGCTTTACCTCGTTTGGCACAAAACAGCTCCAAACAGTTCCAAGGAGCTGATGGTGAAGCTGTGCCAAACGGGGCCTAAGGAAACAAAGGTAGTGTACTGTTCATTTGTCCATACTGTACTATTCCTAGACGGGCATCTGAACATGTCCCATTTCCAACCACGAAGCAATCTTTGCATTTGCGTCTGAACAAGTATACGATTGGTGTCTTATCAAAAAAAAAAAAAGTATACGATTGGTGACCAGCATGTGAAAACTGAAGTGTGTCTAGATACAGGAACAACGAATATTTTTGCCGCGGCCCGTTGCAAGCGGAAACTACCAAAGAAAAAATGCTCAGATAATGGCATTCTCGTATTCCCCTTCTGACAAAAAAAAAGCCTGTAAATCTTCTTCAAAAAGATAAAGAAACCTGTAAAAATGGACTTTAGTAAGATAAAGGAACCTGTAAAGGAGGGGCCATCTTTAGTTAAAGATAGTCCCCATCTTTGCAGTCCAAATAAATTGGGAAATAAGAATGAAGTGATCACCAAAGTCTCCAGATATATCTTTATCAGATGCTTTTGCTCTCAATTTGAGTAACCCTTTCTGCATTTCCCCAATTCATATTTCAGTGTCTAGCTACTATGAACAGGTTACAAATTGAACCCCAAAAAAATCACCAACCACTGCATCACCATTCACTCCATGGCGAAAGACACTAGAATCAAATTTAAAGAATTTTAACGAAACTAAGAACGAGTCGGTTACTCCAACAACTTGATCTTCCCAGTTTCTTCTTCCTCCTCGCCCTCCGAGTCCTTCCAGTTGTCGAAGAATGTCGCGATGAACGAGGAGCACTCCTCGGCCCAGCTCCGCCGGTTGGAGGAAGCGCGCCACTGCTGGTCGGCCATCATCTCCGGCGAGAGGCCCCAGCGCTCGAGCTCCTCCTTGGTGTGGTGGACGAGGAGGCTGTACTCCCCGCCGGGCCCCAGCTGCATGACCCTGAACTCGCAGTTGTCGAAGTTGTTGAGCCGCTCGAACTGGTCCACCGTCCACTTGAACCACTTCATCAGGAACACCCGCGACGTCAGCCCGTGCGAGACGATAACCAGGTTGGTCTCGCAGCTCGCGTCCTGCTCCAGCCTCCCCATGTCGATGTCCCTCCACAGCGACTCCAAGAAACCTGAAAGAAACTGTACCATCATTGCTTGCCCCGCATCTTGATGAGTTAATGGTGACCGGACGGCAATGGTGACGGTGGCTTACTGGCGACGCGGTCGAAGACGTCGGCGGTGGACTCGCCCTCGGGGAAGCGGAAGAAGAAGCGGCCGAAGCGCTCGCGGGTCTCCTTGACGGCGCGCATCCGCTCCTCGACCTGGAAGTTGCCGAAGTCCTGCTCGCGGACGCGGCACTCCTCGCGGGCGCCGATGATGCGGTCGCGCGGGAAGGCGCGGCCGATCTCCTGCAGCGTGGCGCGCGTGCGCTCGTAGGGGGACACATAGAAGTAGACCTTCCAGTTGGCGTCCGGCGGCGACGACACCACGTCCAGGATACCCCGCCCCGCGGCGCGCGCCTGCTTGACGCCCAGCGGCGTGAGCGGGATGCGGTAATCCGGCGTGGTGGTGTACGCCGACATGTCCAGGTTCCCCTGGCTCTCGCCGTGCCGGACCAGGATGATCCGCTTCGGCAGCCGCCGCGTGCAATGCGGGTGGTGCTGCCGCGCCATCTCGCAGAACCTGCACTCCTGCTGCTTGCCGCCGTCGGGGTTCCGGCTCGCCTGCTCTTCTCGGCTCGCCGTCTCAGTCTCAGATGGCATGGCTGGCGCCAGAGCTTGTGCGGGTAGTTATAAAGGAGGGAGGTGGTTGGGTGATGGAAAAGCAACCAACTTTGTGAGGTTTCTGGGCAGGGTCTTGACCAGCTGGAGCTCTGCAGACCGATGGAGGCTGCAGGAAGCAAGCGGCCGCGAGCTGCGGGTTTCCGCCCCGCTGGCTTGGCTTACACTGCAATGAATAATAATGATAATAATCTGGAGATTCGTTATTACCGCTAGCTAGCAATCTTGCAAGATGAGCCTTTTTTTAGTTGTTGACAAATTTGTCAACTCAAAACCACTGTCTTCCTGACATGTGCATTTAGATAACCATTCTGGTTACGTTTGGAACACAGGGGCTTTGCAGAAAGAGAGCACAAATCCTCTATAAATCGTTCAAAATTCTCCGTTCCAAATGCCCCTTAATTAACCGACGAGCTAAAGTGGTACATACTACTACAAATTTATCAACATATTCACAAGGTTTTAATGTTCACGCATATAAAAAAGAATGTGAGATACAGGGTAATCTCTAGTGCAATTTACTCCAATGCCAGTGTTTTACACTCCAAGAATTTTTTTAGGGTAATGACCCAATCAAAAAAAAAGTGCAAACCGGGGAAAGGGAAGGGAAATCTCCCTTTGCTTGCCACATGATTAAGGGGGATGGGGCCTCAGCAAACGCGGTGTAAAGGTCGGCGCTTAGCGTATCGTAGTTGCATCATAGGAACCGATGCTTTTGTTTCCGTGAAGCATCGGTCCAGGCCATCGAGCCGAATCGAGTCGGTGCATGTGCGCCTCACACATGGGGCCAGGCCATGCGAATCGACATCAGAAGGAGCCAAGCAACGTCCCTTTTTTCCGTGGTCGATGATTTTTATCTATATTTTTTAAAAAGTGACAAACGATAAAGACGTTGATGCGCACATAATTTTAAAATCGAGAAGTCATTTAGAAAAACGATTTTAAGGAATCACATAGAGAAAGCGCTTCGTTTAATTTTAAGCCAAGAGAAGAAAAAACACAAAATGATCTGCAGTCGGTGCTTTAATTTGGGTGAGCCACTCGCAGCATGCGTGTACCCCTGACACGGCATCCACAAACAACTCGGTCCAAACGCTTCAATCACACGGCCTACGCATATCTCGAGGAACCGTACAGGCAACAGGTCTCCTCAAGCAGGCCCAAGTCCCGTTCAATCCGAGTTTTATTAGCGTTATTAGTTTTTAACAACAGGAATTACACTTGCGACGGTTATTTTTTTCATTATAAAATAAAAAATAGTTATATCTTTCTAAACAATACAAATAAAAAAAACAAAAAAGCTAAAATGTTTATTCCGGCTTCTAGTCTCTGAAGTCGGAATAAATGGGACCTTAACGGTGTGTTCTTGTGATGGCGATGCACCGCTCTCATAATAATAGGCATCTATTCAATAGTGATGGCCACATACCTCCTAACCCTACTGATAACGCTGCATGAATGCACGGTCAACAGTGTACACATGTGCTTAGAAGAATTTTAACAGGCCTAGCAAGAGAGAGCTTACGATGAACAATGCCTATCTCCCTAGTACTATAATGTTGTGCTCCAGTTGAGTGGGCATCTTTTGCTTGTAAAAGTGATCTGCAACTTAACCGTTCTGTGCTAACAAGCACGCAATTAAATTTGCTTTCCAAAAAGAAAAGAATCATGAAGTAAAGCAGCATATATACTGAAGGGTCCCATAATGAAGTCCAGCTCAAAACTAGTAGAAATTGCTTTGAAGCCTTGTTTCTTGGAGACAATCTTGGTATCACACAGAAGCATCCTGAAGCATGCCGATGCATGACTTTCTTTCTGGCTGAAACTTATGACTTTTGGCTACGACTTATGAATTTTGGATTGTTTGTGCAAGAGATTATAGAGTAACAAAAACTCGCATATATCTTTTGCCGATATAAATGAAGTCGGTAAAGTATGTACTACAATTAACTAGTAGATCCTATCGTAAAACGATACTCCGTTTAAAAGTTAATTACTGTAGAAAAATTGAAAAGTAACTTTTAGAAGCTGAAAAGAACAGGTAAACTAGTCTTCAAGGCCCAGTGCAAACCTTAAATTAATGCAGGCCAACACAGACATTATTCGAGTCGCATCAACTAAATGTAAGCGCGTTATTCGTGGATTGTCTAGAATTTAATCCCGGCCCTAGGCCTTTTCGTCACATGAACCGGAACCAACGCTTCCCGTTCTAAAAAAAACATCAGCACAAAGCCTAGGCACCAGGTCCAGACGTGTAGCCCCATGCATACCTTCTCACCACCACATGCCTCAAAAGGTTGACACTCTTTTGAGAACAAGTCTTCTCCCCTAAGGAAGAACATCTCGGATTGCAGTGCAGTTCCAGTGCACTCTTTATCCCATGTCTTTGGCCACTATACATTTCCCCAACTATACGATTAAAGCGAGACTGGATTTAACCCTGCTCGTTTTAGCTTCAGCTTCTGGCTTATTTTTCACTATTTATTAATTTCGTCTTTTCCTGATTTTTTTCGCTTTTTTGAGCTTTTTTGCCAGTTCTTTTTTCCTATATTCGTTTGCAATGTCCGAGATGAGCTAACATATTTTTTCTATTTTTAAATTTTTTAAATTTAATTATGGCAAATAAACCACCTTCAGCTACAGTAAAATTTCAGCTAGCTACAATGTATTTTCAGCCATAAGTCATAGCTTTTCAGCCCAACCGAGCAGGGCCTTAGTGCAGTTTTAAGCTTCCAACAGGCAACGAATATGTAAGTTATGAATATTGTGCACATTCAAGAGGCCTAATGAGCAATATATATATATATATATATATATATATATATATATATATATATATATATATATATATATATATATATATATATATATATATATATATTATCATAGCGTGCAACTCTTGAAAAATATATCAAGTCAAAAAGTAATAGATAAAAGTATGGCGGCACATATCGAAGCCTAAGACAGCGGTAGCGTAGTGCACAAGAAGCGCAACAAAAGTGCAATGCAAAAAAAAACGCAGCGGTCTTACAAGCTCGGGGCAGCAGCTCAGAGAGAAGCAGCGGTATCATAACGAATTCTACAATCTGCAAAATCCTATGTTTCTATGATCGACAATAAATTTATAAACTCGCGTAGCTTAGATGAACTCAAAGATAAACTACATATTTAAATGGACGTAACGAATGAGGAAAAGAAACTAGCAGCACCATTCTTCAGCAAAGTATAAGACCGGCTTTGCATATATATACAGTGAGTGGATGAACACTATCCCTTGGAGGGCTCCAATGACTCCCTCTCGTCTCTCTCCCTCTCTCTCTCCACCACTAGCCAAGGGAGGCGACGAGAAGCCAGAGGCCAGAGAGGAGGGAGAAGTCGGAGCTAGCCGGCCAATCCGGGCGGGCTCCGCGGTCCACAGTGGCTAGTCGGCGTAGCTTGCATGGTGGTGTTAGGATCCAAACTCATCGATGTGGAAAAGCCCAAGGTGATGGCGACGGGTGGTGGAGGTGCGACATGCCGACGGTTGACAAAGCCAAGAAAGGCGGCGTCTAGGACGGCGCCGAGGAGACTAGATCCGGGCGTGGCACCAATTGCATCCGGCACAGAGGTGCCTAGCGGTGGCGCAAGGCGGTCACGCAGGCGACCCGGACCCGACAGATCTAGAGCGAGGAGACTCACGGAGAGAGAGCCAATGCGGAGTCCCCTGAGATGGTGACGGCCCAATCCAGATCAGATCTGGACGATGGCAGCTGAGGTGAGGACGACTGAAGATGGCGCATGACAACTCCAGGCGGGGCGAGCCGAAGGCGGCCGAATTTAGGTGCAACAAAGGAGATCTGGTGACGGCGACTTCGGCAGCCCAGCATGCAGGGAGATTGGATCCAGACGCCGGATGAGAGTGACGGCGGCGGTCTAAGAAGAGAAGGCGGCCTTGGAGGGGGCAGCGGTGTGCTTCTTCATGGCGGCGGTCGAAGAGGATGGCGACGACTGAGGAGGCACGAATCGGGGAGACGGCAACCTGGCAATGGAGGCTCGGGGCGGGCGTCGACCTGGCGGCAAAGAGAGGGCCAGGCGACACTGGGAGTAGTTGGCTGCCCCCGGAAGCAGAGATCGATCCTCCCAGGGGTAGCGGAAGAAGAAGAACAAAGATTAGGAGGTAGCGGCGACGGCTACAGTAAACCCTAAACTTAGCCTCTGCTCTAATACCATGTTATGAATATTGGACCCAATGAACAATATATATAGAATACAAAAGGGACACAAGACTAAACTCTAGTACATTAAAAAAAATACTGCTAATACCCTTAACAATATATATCCCTTTTTTCTTAATAAACTGACCGGACAGGGTGAAGAAAGCGACCGAAACCGGCATGCACTCAGCAGTCAGCACATTTAAAATGTGGACGCTATTTCGGGCAACGAACTGATATCTAGATGAGTTTCGAAAAAGGGAAACAAGGGAAAAGCAATGGAACATGAGCTCGCCCGGAGAAGACAGGACAAAATGGTTTCTGGAAACTTTTAGTGCTAAATCAATTTATGGAACTCAGCTGATTTAAAAGAGAGAGAGAGAGGAACACATTGATCACATGTCGCTTTGGTGATGCAGTACAAATTCACATGTTCAACGAGCATCTAACCAATATAAATACCTGATTTCTCAAAATAGCTTTTCCACTACGGGAATAAGATAGAGAGTCACAAACACATTACACACCCCACTTCTCTTACTCCCATCTCACATACGCATCTCTCACTCACTTTCTCTACCACTCGCCCTCTCCTTCTATAACTTTTTTTAATTATTACTATTTATTTTCTAACAAAAGCTATAAAGCATAGCTAATATGAATATACCCTGTGTCTTCTCAAACGGTACATAAAAAACCAGCAACGCAACCCACAAGTCACAGCTACGGCAGGTCCAATGGAGCCCAACAAAGCTATCTCAAGTGTTTGACACGCTAATGAACAGCTTACCAACCCATCAAGAGATTCACGGATTTTTTTAACCTACTACTGCTGCCTTAAAATTGATGAACTGAGTGAATTTTACAACCGAGTTAGGGCAAAAAAGAGCTATTCTGGTTCGTGGATCTTGCTAAGAATGTGGCTTTAATCTTTTCAAAAGATTGAGAATAATATGACCGGCTGGCAATAGATCAGGAAAATCAGTTCTTCTCGCTGCCGTGTTGACTAACATTCCCCGATATTTCTATTGAACAAACGGAGCATATAAACCTAACAAGGAACTTTCACAGCTCGCGCTTCAGAATCTATAGCATCTAGTTCTCTTTTTCTCTTTTGGTAGTGAGCCATTCTGAAGGTAGATGGTACAAATCGAGCACTACTATATCCAGATGGACTAGTAACAGATAATGCGCCTAATGCAGTCCATCAGAACATTTTTAATGGACTTGCTAATAGACAATTGTAAGTGCATGTCCAAGTGGAGGTAAGAAGTTGTCCCTTTGGCCCCTAATACATGAATATAACCAAAACCTTTATATCATGCAAGCACTGACTGACTGATTATGCACTCAAAATACAGAACCTGAACTAATTGACGGTAGGAAAAGAGAAGGGCATAATGATTGGGAAAAGGATCAAAAGTATGAATTGTTTCTTTCTCTTGGTGCTGAGCAATATCAAGTATATTTAACATCTTTGGGATACTAGAGAAGTATAACATGACGCAAGTCAAATAGCAAATTAAGGTTCTTATAAAGTTGCAGGGTGAGATATCAGTTCAAAAGGTTATCTTCCACTGCTGATTTCTATTGAGTTATATGCTGAAATTTTCTATATACCTCACAAGATTTTTATGTTAGCAACTCAAATTCTTGCACATTGCTAGCACACATGCATATTCATCACATAATATTATAGGGGGTGTTCTTTTGGACTATGACTGATAGTTTTTGTCTGCACTTTTCAATATGGCAACGGACGGTGGAAACGCTGACGCAAATGGCGCACACGGTATTATGCTCGGAAAATCGTTTGAAAAATCCGCTTAAAAAACTATCCCATTTCGACGTTTGGCTTTTTTATTTTCGGAGAAACAAAAAAAACAGACCTATATGCAGCAATACGGCTTTTTCTACACAACACCATGGTATTATTAAACCCTCATGAAGCCAAAATGCTTCCTATTAGAATTGGTAATCTTGTTTTCAGTTTAGAAGTCGTAGTCATAACTGAGTCGGAAGTCCTAGTCATTTACGAGTGGTCGGAATCGTGTACGAGTTTGGTCTTGGTCGTGTATGAGTCCATGTCGTAGTCGTGTTCGAGTCTGTCTCAGAGTCGTAGCTGCCTCCGAGACAAAGTCGTAGAGTGGGGTATAAAAGGCAGAGCCATATAACGAGGGAGGGTAAGAGAGAAGCAAATACGATCGATGTGATCAAAAGGCAAGAGAAAGAGAGAGAACGATCAGGGTGATCATAGTGATCGGTGTGATCGAGAGAGAAAAATAAAGAAGAGTAGTTTGGCTCTGGAAGTCTATCGAGTTTATCATGCGCTCGAAGACGTGGTCGTAAACGACTTACGACCACGGCGAACGGAGGATCGCAGACGTGGTCGTAAACAGATTTACAACCACGGCGATGAGCGGAGGCGTCCGCAGGTGCTGAAGACGTAGTCATAAGCGAGTTACGACCACGATCACACGGCAGGAAAACGTGGTCGACAGTATCACAGCGTGGTCGTAATCGGGTTATGACTATGGTGATCAACCGTGGTTGAAGTAAGTGTAGCGGTGATGAACGTGGTCGTAACTTCAGCTGAAGTTTACGACTACGAGGTCAGAGCAGCGAGGCGTGATCAGAGAGGCTACAATGTGGTCATAACGACTGTCAGCGTGGTCGGAGAACCAGCGGAGCGATCGTAACGACTCAGGAGGTGGTCGTAGCCTCTTCAATGTGGTCGTACGGCTGCAGGAGGTGGTCGTAGCAACTTGAAGGTGGTCGTAGAGATCTTGGGAGCGGTTAGTAAGATTACAACAAGTGGTATCAGAGCTAGTTGACTTCGGTTTTGAAGAACATGGGAGACAAGGCGAAGGCTTAGGGTGGGCTAATCCCCCTTGAGTACCCTCTCCCGACAACCGACAATTACCCAGT
This sequence comes from Dendrocalamus sinicus, assembly GCA_036346575.1. Taxonomy (NCBI): domain Eukaryota; kingdom Viridiplantae; phylum Streptophyta; class Magnoliopsida; order Poales; family Poaceae; genus Dendrocalamus; species Dendrocalamus sinicus. Next base: position 2,004,885 of record CM070653.1, on the reverse strand, counting down.
GTGGGCAATGAAGATGGAGACAAACATGCGCACCTAGAGAGTCTGGGGAGCAGTCGATCCGAAGGGGAAGGACAAAGAGGTGGACGACAAGATGGATCAGGTGGCTTTAGCCCTCATCTACCAGGCGGTGCCAAATGCAATGATGCATTGGCTCATCGGCAAGGAGACGGCACGGGAGGTGTGGGAGACGCTTCAGACAATGCACGAGTGTATTGATCATGTCAAGGAGATGCGGTTCCAGAATTTGCGGAGCGAGTTCGAGAACCTGAAGATGGAAGAGACCTAATCGGTGGACGAGTTCACCGACAAGCTGAGTTCATTGTACCATCAGATTAACTCGCTTGGCGATAAGATAGAGGAATCTGTGGCGATGAAGAAACACATGTGTGTGCTTCCAGAGAAGTACATACCTGTTGTCACAACACTTATGTACTCCCCCGATCTGAACAAGAAGAAGATAGAGGAGATCACCAGCTCTCTCAAGGCGCATAAGGAGTTACTGAAGGGGTTTCAGTCGCGTAATGAGCAGGGATCTCATAACGAGAAGGCGTTGCAAGTAAAGAGAAATACGAGAGACGGTCGTGGCTCATCAAACAACCACAAGAGGTGGCACGGTCGAGGCGGCCAGAGTGGCTGAGGCGGTAGGGGTGGTCATAGAGACAAGACTGGGCAAGGCGATGGTGAGTGATCTCAAGATAAGTCACATGTCTAGTGCTTTGAATGTGGCGAATACGAGCACTACGCGTCAGGATGTCGTAGCCCTATAAAGTGTTTCAACTGTAACGAGTTTGGGCACTATGCTTCGGATTACAGAAGCAAGAAGAAGGACGAGGAGGTGAACCTCGCCAAAGACGAAGAAGAAGATGACGAAGCGCTAGTACTTCTCTCCTCATATATTGAAAAGGAGCCAGTCATGGTCACACTGAATGAGGAGAACTTAGTTCCAAAACACACGAATCAATGGTACTTAGATAATGGAGCAATCAACCACATGACGGGAGATCGCTCTATGTTTCACAAGCTCGACGAGAAGGTTGGGCCAAGGTCAAGTTTAGCGATGGCTCCACGGTGGAGATAAAGGGTAAAGGGACGATGATGTTGCAATGCAAGAACTGAGATAAGAAGTTGTTGACAGGAGTTATTATATAACAAGTCTATGCAACAATATATTTAGTCCCGGACAGATGACAAAAAGAGGATGCAGGATGATGCTGCAAAATGAGTTCTTGCAAGTGTACGACAAGAACAAAGATTTGTTGATGAAGGTGAAAAGATCTCCAAATCAGTTGTACAAGATTTTTTGAAAACTTGTAGACAAGTTTGCGTGAAGAGAGACACAGATGGACGAGGTGCAGAGGTAGCAGGAGGCAAGCCTGGCGCACATGCAGACGCGGCAGCATGCAACAGCTCCGAAGGCGTGTAGGGGTGCACGTCACGCGCACATGCAGTCGACGCAAGCAGGGAGCCCGAGTCGGCAGAGAAGCAAGCTGGGGCAGAAGTAATGCATGCAGACACTGGCGACATTGGCTCGGGTGGTCGGCAAAGACCACATGCAGAGGGCATAAGAGTGCATGTAGTCGTAGCGAGCAGAAGCCCGAGAGGAGCTCTCATGCGTGCAGTAGAAGACAGTCGTTGTCTTGGTGCATGGATCCTGAGGAGGCAGGAGGAAGCACAGCGTGGAGGGCAACGGAGCACAGCGGGAGCGGTGGTCGATTGCAAGGTCACGCGCCAGAGAAAGAGTGGGCAAGCGCTACAGGTGGAAGACAACCAGACATGAAAACGAGGCCGAAGAGATGGTTGTGGGAGCAGGTGCTTCAGCCAGGCAAGCATGCAAGGAAGAAGCAGAAGCAAGAGAAGATTGGCGTGATCAAGATGGAAAAACAAGATTAAGAAGGTGATTGTTAGAATTGATAATCTTATTTTTCAGTTTAGAAGCCGTAGTCATAACAGAGTCGGAAGTCGTAGTCGTTTACGTGTAGTCGGAATCGTGTACAAGTCCGTGTCGTAGTCGTATTCGAGTCCATCTCAGAGTCATAGCTGCCTCCGAGACGAAGTCGTAGAGTGGGGCATAAAAGGCAGAGCCATGTAACGAGGGAAGGTAAGAGAGAAGCCAATGCGATCGGTGTGATTGAGAGGCGAGAGAAAGAGAAAGAACGATCAGGGTGATCGTAGCGATCGGTGTGATTGAGAGAAAGAAATAAAGAAGAGAAGAGCGGTTTGGCTCTGGAAGCCTATCGAGTTCATCGTGTGTTTGAAGATGTGGTCGTAAACGACTTACGACCACGATAAGCAGAGGATCGCAGACGTGGTCGTAAACGGATTTACGACCACGGCGACGAGCGAAGGTGTTCATAGGTGCTGAAGACGCAGTCGTAAGCGAGTTACAACCACGGTCACACAGCAGGAAGACATGGTCGACAGTATCACAGCGTGGTCGTAATCGGATTACGACTACGGTGATTGACCGTGGTCGAAGAAAGTACAGCGAAGTAGCAGTGAACGTAGTTGTAACTTCAGCTAAAGTTTACGACTACGAGGTTGGAGCAGCGAGGCGTGATCAGAGAGACCACAGCATGGTCGTAACGACTGTCACTGTGGTCAGAGAACCAGTGGAGCGGTCGTAACTGTTATGAATATTGTGTGTATTGATATGAGACCCAAAGGGCCATATATATAGGAGAGTACAAGAGGATATGCCATATAGAGATAAGGCATATATGGAATAGAATCCTAATACAACTCTATCTCCTTTACACCCCCCTCAAATGCAAGGCGTATGCAATAGCATTGCATTTGAAAAAGGATTTAACACTAAAACAAAAAAAATCCGAAGTCCGAGTCTTGATGATGTCGTCGTTGCGTGCAACCTTTGAATAAACTGTCAAATCAAGCCGAAGAGGAATAAATAGAAGTATAGCGGCACAGATCGAAGCCCGAGAAGGCGGCGGCGCAATGCACAAGAAACGCAACAGAGGCGCGGTGCAAAAGAAGCGCTGCGGCTTTAGAAACTCGGGGCGGCGGCTTAAAGAGAAGCTGCGGCATCATAGAGATCTGTAGCGGCTCATAGAGTAGAGCGGCGGCTGCTACCATACAAAAGAAAATGTCTAGACTTTTATGACTGATAATAAATTTATGGACTCGCACGACTTAGACGAACTAAAAAAAGAAAACTACGGACTTGAATGGACGCAGCGGAAGACTCACGAAAAATAACCAAAGACTGACTAAAAGAAATCAGCCGCAGAAAATCCCACTCCCTCAAAACCCCTCACCTCTCTCTCTCCCACTCCCTCAAACCCCGCACCCTCTCTCCTGTCTCCCACCACGCTCTTCCCACCCGTCCCCCTCTCGCTCTTCACGTCCTCGCGAGACGCAGGAGGCGGTGCGGGGGCTCGAGGGCGCACGACGAAGCAGAGCCGGGAGCATAGGCGGCGTGGGCGCAGAGGCCGGGAGGCGACGGATCCGTCTCGGCGCGGGCGCGGAGGCCGGGAGGCGACGTCCGAAAGCGGCGGCCGGATCCTGGGCAGCCGAACGAAGAGCGGCGGCCTCGGGCGAAGACGGCCAGATCCAAGAGCGGCGGCAGGTGCGGCGTCCCGGTCGTCGAAGAAACCCGTGAAGGAGCGGCTGCCAGCGTGAAGAGCATAGCGGCGCTGGAGAGACGGCCGAATCCGGCGTGGAGGAGGCCGGATCGGGAGGTGCGCCTTCAAATCCGGAAGACGGCCAGATCCAAGAGCGGCGGCGCGGGCGCGTCGGAGGTGGCCAGATCCGGAAGAGGCGAGCGGCGGCGGCGGTCCAAGAGATGGTCGGCCGCGGTGGCTCACCGGGATCCAGGCGCAGCGAGATCCGACGGCGGATCCGGCGCGGGTGACGGTGGATCCAGCCAGATCCAGAAGAGGCGACCAAATCGATCTCGGGGCAGGCGCGGCGGCCGAGACGACGCCGGATCTGAGCGGTGGCCGAATCGAGGAGTGGCGACCGGAGAAGAAGCGGCGCCGGTTGCTAGCGGCGGTCGGAGCGATGATGGCCGAGGCGGGCCGGATCTGCCCAGATCCGGGCGTACAACAGCAGCCAGCACGGGCGAGGCGGCCGCCGACAAGAACCCGAGGAGGCGGCGGCGGTGGCGCACGGCCAGCGAACAGTGCGGGCACGACGACCGGGAGAGGTGGCCGCCCAACAAGATGGCCGCCCCCGGGAGAGGAGATCGATCCTCCCGAGAGCAACAGCAACAGCGGAAGTAGATTGGAAGTAGATTGAGGTTAGGGTTTCAACCTAAGCTCTGATACCATGTTATAAATATTGTGTGTATTGATATGAGACCCAAAGGGCCATATATATAGGAAAGTACAAGAGGATATGCCATATGGAGATAAGGCATATATGGAATCTAATACAACTCTATCTCCTTTACAGTAACGACTCAGGAGGTGGTTGTAGCCTCTTCAACGTAGTCGTACGGCTACAGGAGGTGGTCGTAGCGACTTAAAGGTGGTCACAGAGATCCTAGGAGCAGTCAGTAAGACTGCATCACTTCCTTTGCTAAAACCCCCTCTGTCATCACTGTCACTCTCTTCCCTCCTCCCAGGCGCCCCATCCCCCTTATCATTCCTTGAGCCCCTCTTCACACAGCTTTTCCTGTTACACGGTTCCCAGCTAGAAATTCACAATGTTCTATAATTTAGTTTGACGGGTTCTATAATGTAGTTACACTATCAATAGCTAATACATCAGCATCTCAGTGTCTCCACTAACGTAATGACATAGTTCTTCTCCAACATAAATTGTAGAACAGCATGCCAAAGTGTAGCTCTTTTAGCAAAGTTGAGCCAACCAAAGCGAAAACAACTTTAATTTTTCTCTTTCATGTGTTGTCTTCAATTGCAATTTACCAATATTTAATTTTCTAGCAACAACAATTTATAAAAGTAGGATTACCTGGTTATAATCTAGAACTTATGGGTATACAATTACACATACAACTATTTTGAGTGGCAGATCTTTTGAATGGCACTTAAGTTTTAGGCCTCATTCTTTTCGGCTTCTGACTTATAGCTTATGCTATAATAACTAGCTTTCAAATGGAGTGACTTTTTATAGCATGGTCTACTAGTCGATGGTAGCAGACACTGTACTGACTTCAGTTATGCCGGGCAAAATCACATGCGATTGTCTCTCTCTGTACTCTTTCACGCGAACAGTCATAATTCAAAAGCCATGAGTCGCAGCCGAAAAGAACGCATTCTTAGGGTGTGTTTGGTTGAGCTGTGGCTTCAAAAGTTCTTGTGAGTGTGAAAAGCTCTTTGTAGGTTGTGGGTGTGGAAAAGTCAGAAACTGTTTGGTTCAAACAAGTATAAAACTTACCTCCTATCTTTATTTTTGAAACAACTGTGAAACAGCTCTCTATTTTCACCATTTCAAAAGCGAAAGCCAAAACCAAAAGCGTGGTCCAAAGTGCTTTCAAAACAGACTACCTAAAAGTAGTGCTTCGAAAAAGCAGCTTCAGTTCCACCCTTTGGTTGGCTTTTGGCTTTTTGGAAGCAAAAGCAGCTCTCAAAAGCTCAACCAAAGGCACCCTTAGCTTCTCAATGTCCAACCTATGAAAAGAACGCGCCCTTAGTTTCTCAATGCCCAACCTATGAAGGTCAAAGGAAACAAACAACCACCCTATTCTGTTTGCACTGATGTCATGCATTTCCCAGGTTTGCCCTCGGAGACTTAGTTTTACATTCTGCAGAACAAATCTCATAGGATAATGTTTAGCACGTAATGAATAAAATATAATCATTCAAATGCTGCACACGTTTCAAAGGGCTACTGTATTCAGCTTGCTTGCCATGACATGCCGCGATGTTTTAAGTCACTAGAGGGCAAGCAGCACAGCTGCACAAGTATGGGCTCATGGCAACAGTCAACAGATCTAGCTAAAAATATGCAACCCCCCCCCCCCCCCCAACCCAAAAAAAACCTGGAGAGGCAAGTGATTATACTCCAGCAAAATCTTCAGTACAAAAGGCAAGAGTTAGAGCTTACCAAGAAGTCACCTTTCTTTATTCCCAAGACAATTGATTATACTCTGAGATCCAGTTGAAAGAACAGGCTCTGCACACTTGTATAAATACAACCTGCAAAAGTATAAAAAAAGCTGGGTGATAAGAACCATCAGCTTGTTGATCTCAAAACAAGATAACTACTAGAGGATGTAATGGAGACATTTATTGTGTTTTCTCTGTTCAACAGGAGTCGGTTCAACATGCTTACCAGGACAGCATCGCAAAGAGTATGAACCATCAGTGAATTTAACATACAAAAGTTTGATTTCTAGGGAAATCATTCTGCATATGTATCGCTAGGTGCGTAAGAAATGTCATCATTTATAGCGATCTATATGGAAGAGTTTCAACGTGATTTGGAAGATGGTGTAATGGTGATCTCAATGATCCAGGCCTAGGTGCACTGCAGCTGAAGCAAAGGGGAGAATGCTGATGGATAATTGCTTACTAATGGATGATGCACCTAGCTGCCCAGTTTTCTTGTGTAACTATTCCCTAGCTGTAGATACAAGATAGATATGTAGGGTGGTCTTTTGTCATTCAATAATACTTCAGTCATCCACTGCTGTATGTTTGTGGTCTTCTTGACTACCACCTAATGGAATTCAATTGCTCAAGCAAGTATAACTATAGTTGAACAAGGCAGTGATGAAGGGCATAGTACTTTTCTCCATTTTTAACTTCTTGATAACATCTCTTTTACAATAAGTCGTCAGAATGAAAAACTAAAACTTCACCACCAAAGAGGTCTTAGCAAATAACTGATAGACTTATTGCACGCAAGGAATCCATATTTGCACCTCCTTTAGAGAAGCCTAGTTGAGTGCTTATGTGACAATATTTGTTCAGGGAATCAAATCATTTTTTTAGAGAACAAGAACAAACCTCCCTTCATCAGGGAATCAAATCAAGATTTGACGTCCTCACAAAGTTTAGGAATTTGAACAAAGGCAACCATGAAGGGAAATGAATATGTTTTGCCTACAAACAAACAAAAAATCAGAAGAGCTTCCCTATAGGCCAAATATAGCACCGACATCAAATTTGAAAATGGGGATTTTTTTTCCTTGATTGATAAAGTTAGCACAGAAGTGGGCTGCCAGTGCATTAAGTGGATAGGAATTCTGCAGAGTCCAGAATCTAGTTCACTGTTCTACAGAGAAAATTGAGAAGGTATTGAATTATTTTATCACCTACTATCATATAAACAATCGAACATGATCCAAAACCCATATTGGAATGCTGCCTTGTTTCCTTACAGAGTTGCTTGTGGCTATTGAAAAGGACCTTTTACATGATCATTGAGGCTTATGATCAAAGTGATTTTTCTATGAAGAAGGAAGATAACATGTTTCAAAATGTTGAAATTAATCTGATCAAACCTGAACCTATCATTTCTGATATTCCAAATATATATTTGTATAAAAATACTCCACACATTGTAGCTCTCAGATAGGGATTCCTTAGTTCTAAATTTCAAGTAAAACATCCCACAAATAATTTCTACATTTTCATGGGAAAAATACCGAAACATGTCATTTTCAAACTGTTGGCAATATTGGAAATTGGGAATAGTATTAGTACCAGCTGCATCGTGGCCAGAAGATAGTTAGCTTAGCCTGAAATTATGATCGATTGCAGAACATATTCTTCCTGGCCCTTCAGAAAAAATACTGCCGTCAGATTTCCAAATGGGGATTTTTGTTGGCACTGAAGTAGTTGCTTCCTAGGTGCAAACTGACAAGCTATTAATCGCATAGGCCTTTGTAAAGAAGCTTAATTATGTACAACATGTCGATATCAACTATCCTAGTGATACAAACAAAGTTGTTAGGGGACACACAGTGGAAAATCGACATCTAAGTGTCTCATACTCCCCTTAGGAAGACAAAACATCCTTATTCAGTTATGTTTTGATCTCCACTGTAACTTTCACCAATTCAGCACTGCGGTATTTGTGAGCTCACCAATGGTGTCCCTATTAATCCTCTTCCAATTTTCTCTCCTTACATCATGACGTTGTTTAAGCCCACAACACCTCTTACATAATCATTACAGTCTAGGGACCCTATTGTAGAAAGCAACGGCAACACAGGCATTCGAAACCCCTAATGCAATCCACGAGCCAGCACATAGAGAAACCCCTCATTCCCTCAACAAACTCCCTCTAAGCCGGTATACCATCAGATCCGCTCACGGAGGCACCAACTAGCACCAGCTTGGGATCATCGATCCCCATTTCCCACCTCCTATCCAATCAAACCCCGTTCCAGCTCGGGGACAAACAACAAGCAAAACAACGAACTCCGCCATCCTCCACCAAATCCGCTCGTCCGATCGCAACCCGCGCGGCGATCGAGCGGGTCCTTAAACCAAGCCAACACCAACCACAAAATCTCAAATCAAGCAAGCGCGAGGCAGGGCTGGATAATTTCTACCTCGAATTGGCAGATTGCGTCCAAACCTTGGAGAAATCGAAACAGATAGTAAGGATAAAAAGGCGAAGTAATCAAAAATCGTAGCCGCGATTTGGAATTATCTCGAGAGGAAGCGAGCATTGGTACCTCGTGATCGGGGGATCAGAGAGAGACGCCTCGGCCTCCGGCTCCAGAGAGAGAGAGAGAGATTTTGAACGGATGATTTTGAACGGATTTTCCTTTTCTCTGTGCCCTAAAATATCTGACAGGTGGGGCCACGTGAATGGAACATATGCGCGCGTGACATGTGTAGGTTGAGCCGTGTAAGCAGAGATCGGTGTAGTTTCCTTTGGCTTGTGCCAAATGACTTATTATAGTTTGAATTTTTAAATTATGACCGCTCGTAAGAAATAGTATATAGAAAAAATAATTATATGTGATTTTGATCAGTACAGTTGAACTCAGTATACTTTTTATTATAATTTCCATGTTGACCCTAACTTAAGAAAACGCATCGTTTAAAATCTAGTTACTGTAACTCAGTCATAAGTTATAAATGGAAAAGAAGGCACCGATGTTTGCTTTAGTGGAGAAATACAGCACTCGGACATGGATTAACTCTCCCAATGTTGTGTGGGCATGGAACATAGTACGGTCCCTTGGATCTGTGGGTAGCTGGCTGGGTCCCGTGAGGTGGATGGCACGCGCGAATCTCTGAGCTGACATGATTCGCCGGTTCGAGAAGGTCTGTCTGACAAGGGGGGTCAGCCATGCAGGGCCTATTCAGAATTAGTTTTGTAACCCGCACGGCCTATTCGTAATTTGGCTGGGTATTTTAAGTGGTTTTTAGAGTTAAAGCCACTTTTGACACTGTTTCGTATCATATTTATAAAAATAGCTATATGTGAATTGTATTGATAAAAATATCATTTCTGTCGTCCGGTGGTCGGGCGGCAGGCGCATAGGCGACACGCGACACGCCGCGCGCGCGTGTGTGCGCCGCCATCCAGTGAGGGTGGAAGGTGATTAAACCGGCTAATTAGCGGGCTTAATTGTCTGCCCTAATTTTTTCGTTTAGTATTTGTTTGAATTTTTAAATATATCAAATGAGCTCAAAAAATTATAAAAATTTATGTACAACCTCCCGACACAACGTCCTCACGGTGTAATTTTTGGGTAATTTTATCCATTGCGAATGTTGCTCAAAAATTCATACAATTTCAATATTTTTACGAGTTTTTACATATAGCAAACGAGCTCTAAAAATTACGAAATTTTATGTGAAGCCTCTCGATATAGTAATAGTTACTGTGTAATTTTTTGGGAATTTTATGTGATCCGAATTTACCATATTTATTTAGGTTAACTTAATCATGAATTTAACAATCGTCACGCATCTTTTGAAATGCATGTGTCGGCCAATCATGGTATATATTATTTGCCGCTATCTAGTTTGCACAATTGTCACTCTCTATGTATGTGCCCCTCTCGTGTGCTCTCTCAGTCGCACTAATGTCATTATTTCCATGTCTTCCCCCCTCGTCCGCTCCCTCGTTTGCACATTTGTCACTGTTACGATGTCGTCCCCCCTCACCCAAAGCGCTGCTCGTGATAACGGGTCCTCAATGTACGGGGAGAGTGCACCGGGTTCACCTTTCGCTCGGGCATATATACGCACCTCTGGTAGTTCGTCGTTGCTCATCCCAATCGCTCATCGCAGAAGGTCATTATCGCGGTCGTTACTAAAAATTGGGAGTGCATTGCTCATTAGTTCGAGAAGGCAATGTGTAGCTCAAAATTGGCAGTGCTGATTTCTTCTCCGGAAAGGCAGGTAATTTTTGATCATATACTTTCGACGTTATTTTCATAATCGTAGTCAATTAGTGTTATTTAGTTAGTCGTGATTAATGTAGTTTGTATTACGAAGTAAGTATGTTGTAGTAATTTAGACATAGTTTGTATTATTATTGTGTATGTACGGTACCCATAATTTGTTAGTTCAGGGTAAGTAATGAGTAAGTGCTAAGGATGACAGTAATAAATGGCTCGTCATTTTTTCGGATGAGTAATCAAATTATCGGTAAGTACTGAAGTATTCGTATGTAGTTACACGCACGTATGTAATCACTGAATTTAGTATATTGCTATCATTATGAATCTTTGTAGTAATATTTAGTCTATCCCATTTGTTGCATGATACTCTTAAAATTAATAGTACGTAGCTAATTATTTGAACCCGACATTGATGATTACTTCTCCTGAAAGACAGGTAATTTTTTATAGCATACTTTTGATGTTATTCCCGTAGTCGTAGTCATAATTATTATTATTTAGTTAGTTATAATTAATGTAGTTTTTATTATAAAGTAATTATTAATCTTCGCACTAATATTTCGTATGTTCTATGTATTGGTAGGTATGGCTTTACCGGAGCTTCTGAAACACTCGTATGATGAGAAACACCGTTGCCACGCATGGATGACGGGTGACGCGGCTGGCCCTTTGTCGTTCAAGCTAAGACTTTCAATCCGTGTCTCCAAGTTAGCGATTCGCTCCCACAACGTATCCACGTACCTCGCAACATACCATTCATGGGGAGGATCAATCCATTGCACGAAGTCGTATTTAGCCATCTGTTACAAAGGAACGTTAACATCAAAACTCTATTAGCAGTACTACAAAATAAATGATTGCCTACTTATACACCAGAGTGTGGGTATCGGAAGAAACGTCGCCTGTCATCCAAATGACCTTCTGCCACTTGCACCACCACGTCCTCCATGTGTATGTATTTAGCCACACTGGCCGAGCGCACTTGTTTAGCAACAAAGCGGTAGTTAACAACGAAGTCCTTCTTCCTTTCGAGCGGAAGGTCCCCCTTGGTGACCCATGTTCAACTGGCCCCTCGGCGTCTGTCATAGTGGCTTACTCTATGACAGAGAAGATAGTTATTCCTACCATCAATGGCTCGGGCACGCATTTTACAGCATAACTGGGGTGCCGCGATGTACTTTATGACACAGGGCAGTTTTGCGCAGCGACAAGACCACACGGGCCAACTTTGCGTAGTGGGAAGATCAGACAGTCAGCTTTGCAGCAACTACACCAGACGTGATAGCTTTGCGCAACGATACGACCACATGGGGCACCTTCGCACCGTGACAAGACCACAAGTACTAGCTTCGTGCAACGACCACAACAGACGAGACAGCTTAATGCACCGACAAGGCCACATAGGCCAGTTTTGGGTAGTTAGAAGACCAGACGAAACACCTTTGCACAGTGACAGGACCACACAGGTCAGATTTGTGCAGCGACATGATCGCAGGGGTCAACTTTGCATAGTGCGAAGACCAAACGGTCCAACTTTGCACAGCGAGTACACCAGACGAGACAGCTTTGCGCAAGGAAATGACCACATGAGCCAGCTTTGCGCAGTGACAAAACCAAAGGGTGCAACTTTGCACAGTACGAAGACCTGACTGGCCAGTTTTGTGTATCAACAAGACCATATTGGGTAGCTTTGCATAGTGACAAGATCACACGGGGCATCTTCATGTAGCGAGAAGGCCACACGAGGCCCTATAAAAGGAGGTCAAAGAGATTTCAAAGAGAACACTACACAAACAAACCCAACACTACACCAACACTTGCTTCATCACACCGAGATGGACAAGAGGTAGAAGAAGCAATGTGACAAGATGATGAAGCAATGGGAGGAAACTCGTGACCAAGCAAGGTTAGCTACCGTCCGTGACGAAAAAGCAAAGACTGCTGCGGCCAGGGCAAAACAAGCCAAGCGTGCTACGAGGTCAGCTCCCCGCAATGACGCCACCCGTAGCAACAACCTCATCCCGAATATTCCTACCGAGCATTCGCCACAACACCCACCAGAGGGGGAGATGCCCCCTTTGTTGGTGAAGGGACCCGTGCAAGTTTTTTAAGTCTAAACACTGCCTCAGCCTAGGTAAGTGTTTCTGGGGTTACGCAAACTACTGCAGTGACTATCTCGACCATCGTCTAGACACCGCCACCTATCGGCTGCCGGTAAGGACCAAGTGCATTGTTCTCCCTACTTTTTCTCCGTTAAAGTACGCACTAACAACATCTCCTGTGTATCCACAGCCACCAGAACCCCTATGTGGCTACCGCAAATGGATCGATCTTGATATCCACCTAGAGGACCAGTAGGCCCTCGACTTCGAGGAGTGGAACGTCAAAAGGTCCTACGAGATTCGGAAGGAGGAGTGCCGCAAGCACGAGCAAACCGAGCGTATACATCGAGAGATGAAAGCTCATATCGAGGCATGCGCGCGCAGGGAACGCGAGGCTCATGAGAGGGAGCGCAAGAAAAAGATGGAAATGACGACAAAGACAAAAGAGGCCACCGAGGAGTTCAACGTCGAGCTCGCAAGGAGGAAAAATGGCACCGGTCCACGCAGTAGGTTGTACGAGCAGTTGTGTTGGTTGGTCGCACATGATACTCTATATTATGCATGTAATCAAACCCTACACGGTATGTTACTCCCAATTATATTATGAAGTCTATGTTAATTCAGACAAGCTTATTTCCTTGTCTTTTCACATTCAATTATTCCCGTAGCAAGTCATGCAACAACATTAACAAACCGGTTCTCCTCCGTGTACGAATTTCCGATAACATGACAATATCATTTACCCTCATACTTACTGATCATTCTTATTTCAATTATTATTAAAAAAATGTTTCACGAATTGTTTTATACTACAACAATATACAATGATCACAGACTCTTATTGCAAATCTAACAGATTATCTGTCATTCAGAATCTACGAAAATCACGAATGAATTAACTCACACTGCCTCCTTTTTACCACCACCCGGTAGTTGGCGACATATGCGATCGCCAAACGTTAGCGATCGCATCCCGTCGCCCAACGCCTGCATGACTTTCGTGTCGTCGAACGATAGAATCCAGTCACCCGATGGTTAGACGACTAGAGGCTATTCCTATAAAAAAAATATTCACACGGTTATATTTCTTTCATTTCAAATAAAAATAAAATATTTATAAAAGAAAATCGAGAGAAAGACCCTCCTCCCCCTTCTCATCTCCTTGTCCTTCTCCTCCCCTTCTCTATATACACCGTATACATAGTCTCCGTTGTCCACTCCTCTGATCACCGGCCGCCTCCGCTCCGATCCCCGCCGATCTAATCCGGTACGTGCCTCGATCCGTCCGCCCAATCTCGCCTCCAGCTACGCCCGTTCGGACCACGAACTCGCCCATCTGATCCTAGGATTAGGCGCATAAGAGTGTTTATTGGTTCTTGATTTATTGAAGCTTCCCAATTCTCACAATATTGTTTTCCGATATTTCCAGGGGCTTTTCTTGATTCGGTGCCCAGGAACAAGGTCAGTCCAATCCGTCCGTGGAGAAATTTTCTTCGTTTTTTTCTTGCTGTTAAGATTGTTTGATATCGTTTTCCTTTTGTGAAATACTTCTCTCTTTTTTTGGGACAAAAGGAGGAGCTGTCCTGATGTATAGTGTCGCGACACCGCAGCCGCCGTCAGGGTCGGCGCAGCAGGAGAAGGCTGCCAGCCGGAACAAGCGCAAGTACCGTGCCGAACCGCCGTCCGCCGAGCTGGGTCCTGTCGGTCTGGAGTACCCACTGACGGCGGACTGTGTGGGGTTCGAGTTCATGTCGCCTGAGAAGGCCGCCGCCGCCGCCGAGGGTGTCCACCTCGACCTCATCCCGAGCACGTGCGACGCCTGCAAAGGCATCCAGACTACGGCGGCGGAGATATTAGAGTGCCAGCGGTATGTCAATTGGAGTGACCCAAATGAGGTGCAGCTGGAGGAGATCCTTCTGAAGAGCCTGGACACCACCTTCGACAATGCCGTGAGTGTGATCACCGCAATGGGCTACTCAGAGGCTGCCGCACGGGCTGCCGTGGTGCGGGCAGCTATGCAGTACAGCTGGAGGGAGAGCCTTGCTGGGTTCGGTGAGGCCGCGGTCGAGGTGCTCAAGACTGAGGGGGACATGTTGCCTAGGGAGGGCGCCTCTGTTAAGGACATGAGGAGGATTGAGCAGGCCGTGCTCGGTAGCTTGGTTGCGGTGGTCAATGGGGCACAGCCATTCTACACCACAGGCGATGTGATGTTTTGCCTGCTCATGTCAGACATGAATGTAGCCCATGCCTGTGCCATGGACTACAGCACTGCTTCCCTCCCGGCAGTGGGTACTCAAGTGATTGCCCAGCCAGCTGTGGGGAACTATGAACCCAGCTCAAGTTCCGATTTATCAGTTTCTATTACCAACCCACAGACTGGTGTTACTTTCCGCGGAAAATCTACCCCAGTGCCACCCAGTTCTTGCAATGCTGTGAAAGCTGATTCATCCACAACACCAGCAAGCCCGAATGTGCCGAGTAGCAAGCCATCTGCCTCTGGCAAGATGCAGTGTGTGATCCCAAATCTTAAGCCAAAGGAACACCCGGCTGCTATGCCCAATCATTCAGAGGACCAACCATTTGTTGCTGTTGCGACAGAATCTGTGAAGGATGATAAGCCATTCTCTATCAAGAGGGGGAGCTCTAAGAGGGAGCAGAAGTTGATGAGCTTTGATAAGAGTTCCCGAGCATTGGGCTCTAAAGGATCTCTTAGGTCCGGCAAGCATAGCTCTTCAGGTAGTGCAGCAGTGGACAGGAAGTGCAGGCCGCTTCCAGATGCTACTGCTGGCAGCTTGAGAGGCTCATCAAAAGTTGGCAAAGCGTATGCTACAAGCATCACGGGATCAGAAGTATCAGTTGACCTTTCTTTTACTGGTGCCCTTCCCTCCACTTCATTTGACACCAAGCCGACCAGTAACACTAACCCAGCACCAGCTGCTAGCACAGATCTATCATTGTCATTGCCATCCTCAAGTGATGGTTCTGCTCCATCTTTCAATCATGATTCCAATACTGAGGCTATGGACTCCAGTAGCAAAATTAACTTTTCATATGATGAGGATCAGAAGGTCTGGATCCCACAAGATAAAAAGGATGAAATGGTCTTGATTCTTGTCCAGAGGCAGAAAGAGTTGCAAGCATATATGACGGACTGGACAGACTGGGCTCAGGAGAAGGTGATGCAGGTCACACGCCGACTTGCCAAGGAGAAGGAGGAGCTTCAGTCACTTAGGAAAGAGAAGGAAGAGGCAGACCGCCTCCAAGAAGAGAGGCACAATCTGGAAAAGAGCACCCGGAAGAAGCTTTTAGAGATGGAGTCTGCAATTTCTAGGGCGAACACGCAGCTGGAGAAGGCAGATGCTTCTGCTCGCAGACGTGATGCTGAGAACGCACAACTCAGGATACAGATGGAAGCCACAAAGCGTCATGCAGCAGAGTCCGCAGAAAATGTTGTGGAGCTTTCAAAGAAGGTTGAGAACACTCTTAAAAGGTCTCAGCAGTGGGAATCTGAGAGAGCCCTGTTGCAAAAGGAGCTTGCAACCGAAAAGAGCAAACTATCTTGGGTCCAGGAACAATTTCAGCATGCTAAAGAGCAGAAACACCAACTGCAGGTACTTACTGCTTTATGTTTACCTGCTCATAATCTTCTTGTAAGGGGAAGTTAATAATATTTCATGAAACACATGTGAGCTCAAATCATTTGACTTAAGAGTTAAGATCAATCTTTAATTCATGTGTTTCCTGTAATAATTGAAATATCTCCACAATTTTTTGAATCAGAAATTCTTTTGCTGTCTAGAGTTGCTGACTCCAGTTGACTACAAACGTATAGTTAGGTCAGTTCTTATACAGGGGAAATAAACCTTTGCATAAATCACTAAATCTGATGATTGGTGGCACTGAAACTAGTAATATATAAGGAAGGACATCGTACTATCTGTTGTGTGTGGAGTGTTTCTGTTTTGTATTCAACCCTCCAGTATATGCTTTAATAGATGATGATATTTTTTGGGCAAGTTTAACAGCTAAATGCCATGGTCGTATTAATCAATAATCATAAGGTTTCATTTCCCAAATTTTGTTTTTTTATTTACTTTATTTTTCTTTTTTTTGTGCTCACACCCAAAGGGTTGGGGATATTAGATGTTCACATAATGAATGGTAGCTAAATTGGTTGTCATAACTATGAATGCTCTAAACACACTTAGCATTTCATGCACACATGCTTGATTTTCAGGAAGAAAGCTACTTGAGCTTTAACATGGCATCGCATCTTTGTTCTGTCACTTAAACATAGCCATTTGTCTAATGTTGATAGAGTTAAATAAAGTTCTGATATGATTACATTTTTATAGATGGTATTTGGTAAGTTTTACAATCTAAACAGATAAAAACAATGCCATTTCTTCACTAGCACCTCTGCAGCTTCTCTAACCATTGATTTGTCGATTCATGTCATGTGATCAAAGCCTTCCTTTCTATATTCACCATCTTTCGGATGCTGGGATATAAATACAGGTTACTGCTTAGGAGGAAAACAGGAAAAGCCTTGTATTTTCCTAGGTAAGTTTGTCTGGGCAGTGATTGATAGTAGAGAAGGTGGCCTAGGCTAGACTGCTAGTAAAGCTGGGTTGTGGCGAACTATCCTGATTCTTGTATAAAGTCCATTATCTTATTGGCCAATATGACCGGTTCCTCCTAGAGGCTTAAAGAAAATGAAGCTTGTGTGCTTGCAATCAACTTTTCAATAGTCGTTGAGTTCATGTTTAGTTGATTGCACAGATCATGTTTGCCAAAGTTGGAGTTGAATTACTGTGGATCTAACTACTAATGCTTGTTGTATGAAATTGGTTAAGTATTTGAAGGTTGCTTTCTTTCTCTCTGCCATTTACGCAATTTGATTTTACCTGAACCGTTGTACATCATCTTTGGTCTGTTTTATGACTTTCGTCCTTTGAATACTTGCAGTCAAGATGGAGACAAGAAGAGGCTGGGAAGAAGGAGGCAATTGCCCGTGTAACATCAGGGAGGAAAGAGAGGGATCAGATTGAGACATCGTTGAGGTCGGGAGAGAATTTGCTGCATCTTCAAGCCGAGAATGATATGCAAAGATACAAGAGTGAGATCCGTGCTCTTGAGCAGCAGATTTCACAGCTGAAGGCATCCTTGGACTCTTCAAAGGTTGATGCTCCCAAGTGGGGAACAGACAACAAAACCTATGCTTTGCGTCTTTCTGAAGGGAGGAAGAACAGCAATGCTCAAATTTTGGCCAAGATAGCAGTACCCCAGGATCTCGATTTTGACAATATACAGCGGGACCGGGAGTGTGTCATGTGCTTCAGTGAGGAGATGTCCGTTGTCTTCCTCCCTTGCGCCCACCAGGTGGTCTGCGTGAAATGCAATGACCTCCATGAGAAGCAAAGGATGAAGGACTGCCCTTCGTGCCGGACCCCCATCCAGCGCAGGGTGTGCACCCTCTCCGCTGGTTGCTAGATTTTTCACATATACCATTTGTTCTTTTTTCCCCGTTGATTGCCCAGCTTGAATTGATGGAGATTGGAGAGAATAATGAGTGGTGTGAGTGTTCGACAATAATACATCGTCGAACATCATACCCCCAAGATAATGGATAATGCATGATGGGTTGCTTATATACTTATATGGATACATACCGCATCTTCTGAATACTTTGTTTTTGTTGCATACTACTAACCCCTTCTCTGAAGGAAAACGGTTCCTGTGAGGAAAAAAAATACTAGTATCTGGTTGATGCTTGTTTGTAGATATTACTTTGTCATTGGACGTTGTTCCCTGTAACCTGTTCATTTATCTCTGAATCCTGCTGTCTGAACTTAGCTGTAGTTTGTAGGGAATGTGAATCAGTGCTGTGTGACCTTGTCAGTTGTCACGGTGTCCGACAAGTTACAAGTGCTGGCTCAGCCCATTGCCCAGTACGGGACCTGGACATTGGACGCTGTGTCGCCTGGAACTTGGGCTTGTCGGAAAATGCATCGGTGATCTGATGGAATCGGTTCTCTTGAATGGGGAAAAGAGCGATATTTCTGGGGAGCTCAGTGCAAAGCTGTTGATCTACTAGTAGTGAATTGGTGGCAGCATGTTTGAGTTTTTACTGCATACTTGGTGGGTTCTTTTTAACTGTGGTTTATGTTTTATGGTTGTAATTTATCGTTTTTGGTACTAGTACGAGCGATTATATGAACAAACCGAATGCCGATAAACTATTTTAAAAAGGTCATCATGATAAGTTATTTTGAAATGACGATGGAGAAATCATTCTATTTATTTATTTGAGGAAAGTTATATACAAAAAGATATTGGCCATTATTTCATTGTTGCACGCTATTTACTAATGGGTTGGCAGGAAAAGATCGTGATGGTTATGGTTTGATACTTGGATCTCTTTATGGTATTAAGTACACTGTGCAAGTGTGCACCTATTTCTCCCCAGTTTAAGCGAAGACAAATAGGCTGTTTGGTTGGTAACATGGCAAAATGCTTGATTGGGTTAGCCAGTTAGGTCTTTTCTGTTAGGAAATCTAGATCTGCAAGTTTAGCTTATGGTGGACACCTTATCCTTTAGCCCATAAATAGAAGGACCTAATGATTGTAACTTGTATGTTTTAGAGAAGAAAGCAATAAAGAAAGGAGTTCTCCCTATCTCTCTGTATTTAATTTGTTATTTGTTTTTATATTGTCTATGTTTTGATTCATCATCTGTCTAGGAGCAATCGTTCGGACTGGACTCGCCAGCGACGGTTCCTCAACATGTTATCAGCACAAATCGCTCTGGTGGATTGAAGGTAATTATCGAAACACTCGTAGATCAAATTGCCTATCTAGATTTCTTTAAATTCTACAAATTTTTACTTTCTAGATTTTTTTACGGTACAAATCCACTCCAATCTACCGCCCAAGCACCCGCCGCGTAGCCTGTCTTGGCCGTCGACCCTCCACAGGCACGCCCGTCGCCACGACGCATGAACAGACCCCTCCCCTCATTTTGAGCCAGCTGGTAGTGGGCTAAAGGGAATGGGCCGGAGTGGACCGGGGAAAGAAAAAGGGCCTGGTAGGAAGAAAAAAAGAAATAAAAAGGGTGAAGGGGGGCCACTCTTGAATTTTGCAAAAGGGCCCTCGAAAAATTGGTAAATTACATAAAAAATTTCACAGAATTAAATTTTAGTGGATTAACCCTCGGAAATTACAGAATTTATTGAAAAATCATATTCCAGGATAAAAGAGCCTCAGGAATTCAGATTTTGAATTATTTTTAGCATTTGAAGCATGTTTAGCATCATTACTATTATTTTCTATGTTTTTCTGTATTTATTCACTGTTTTGATTAATCGTAATTATTTAAATTGTCTTTAATCACTTAAATTAACAGTAAAACTATAGAAAAATGAATAGAAAATTTGAAACATTAAGAGAGCCTTTTGTACCATTATCCAATTTATTTCATGCATGTTTACCTGTAGTAAATTTATATATTCCTTTTATGCACATGTAGATGATAGGTATCACAAACCGAGAGTTCAAGGAGCTAGCCCAACACGGGCAAAACTACTTGACTTGGGCTTCTGATATTGAGATCGTACTTGGAGCTAAGAAACTCTGCACCGCCATTGGGATTGGTACATCGGAGGATGCCAAACCCAACCCTGGGAAAAATGATCAGGCACTTCACCTCCTCAGACATCACCTCTGCATTACACTCAAGAATGAGTATATGGCAGAGAAGAGCATGCTAGCCTTATGGACTGCACTAAAGACGTGATTCGAGAAACTAAAGTACACCATTCTTCCTCGGGCAAAGAAGGAATGGATCCGACTGAGATTTGCTGACTTCAAGACAGTTGGGGAGTACAACTTTGCACTGCACAGAATTTGTATAAATCTTCAACTATGTGGCTAGCAGGTCACAGATGAGCAGAAAATTGAGAAGATCCTCTCCACCCCAATGCAGTGCAGTCTGCGCGTAACTATTGTCAAGACGGCTACAAGGAGTATGCTGAATTGATTGATATTATACAAGTTGCAGAGGCTTAAGATGAAGTTTTCTGCAAGAACTTTGTCGCATAGCCACCTGGAAGATCCACTGGCTATAAGGCCAACGCTGGGAGCTGCAAGATGCGGAAGCCTATAATGAAGAAAAGTGTAAGGAAGGGTAAAGCCGTAGCCCAAAAAGGCAAGTCAAATGCTCCACAGGAAAATAAGGCCATCAGACCAAAACGGGACGATAAACTCTATAGTCAACAAGACCAAACATGCTACAAGTTGTAAGTGGGGGCACTGGTCATGGATCTATAGAAAGTCGCAGCATATCATTCATGCCTTCAAGGCCAAAAAGAAGAAGGGTGACAAAGGGCAGAATGAACTCACTTTGCCTTTGTTGAGGTGGAGAATTCTCAGCAGCTGCCTGCACCAATGGAGGTTGACTCCACTCCTGCAGCCGCACCCTCTCTTGACATTGAAGCTGTCGCCACCATGATTTCCCAGGAAGAGCATCTCACCCCTGAGAAGATAGTAGCCGAAGTCTTTGACTTCTTAGCAAATTTAGTCTAATGCATAAAATGCATTTAGACTTTAATTGTCGTTTATTTCATGTGTGGAGGAATAAGTTAGATTTTGCATTGATGGTGCTCAAGCAATTTATTTTCTTGCGATGGTTGGATGATATTAATTAATTCATCCATTTATTCAGTTAATAATGGTATGATGTGTTCTAATATTTGAAGTATTTTATTTATGTGTTGATTGTCTTCTACTACATACTAATAAAATACTTTATATTAGAAGACGTGTGGCATCCTATGGAGGAAGTGCGCTTAGCTGACAGCGGCAAAACGAATACCATCCTGAGAGAGATAAAATTCTTTCAGTTGATTAGCAAGAATGTTGGTAGTCTTACGACAATCGCTGGTAGCAATGCTTGTATAATAGGCTCAGGAAGCACCACGATTATATTCCTAATGAGCACAACTTTGGTCATTAAAGAAGTCTTGTTGTACTCAGAATCGACTAGAACTCCCCTAAGTTTCAAGGATATTAGCGCTAATGGTTTTTACGTTGAAATTGAATAAGAGTATGGTAAAGAATACATACTTATTACAAAGTGTAAAACAAGTGAAAAATGGTATTAGAAAGACTTTCTTCATTTGAGACTGGGCTACACTACACTAATATTAAGGCACTCGCAGCCTATACTTCCCTAAAAACTATATTTAGAAACTTTAAACTTTTTTATCTCAGGCATGATAGATTAAGTCACCCAGGTCTTAGAATGATGAGAAATATAATTAACAATTCACAGGAATATAATATCGATGTAAAGAATTTTTCAAATAAAAAAGATTTTGTGTGCCCCACATGTGCCACGGAGATATTAATTACTAGACTGTCTACTCTGAAAGTGAAGGATGAAATACCTGCATTCCTCGAAATGGTCGCATCCAAGGAGACATTTGCGGTCCTATACAACTAATGTCAGGGCCATTTAAATATTTTATGATACCTCGAAATGGTCGCATGTATGTTTATTATCTACGAGAAACCATACTTTTGTAAAGTTGATGTCGCAGATAATTCAAATTAAAAATAATTTCTCTGATCATCATATAAAGTCCATTAGAATGGACAACGCCCGAGAATTTACTTCAAATGCATTTGATGATTATTGCGTAGCAATGGGAATTAAAGTTGAGCATTTCGTACCGCATGTCCACACTCAAAATGAACTAGCAGAGGTATTAATTAAGAGGATTAAATTTATTGCCTGACCGTTTTTGCAGAATTGTAATTTACCAACTAAATGTTGGGGACATGCAATCTTACATGCAGCAACTCTCATCAACTTTGGACCATTGACATATAACATCATTCACCTATGCAACTAGCGCAAGAGTCAGCACCGAAAATTATTCATCTTTGTAGGTTTGGTTACAAAGTTTATGTACCTATACCCCCACCACAACGTTCTGCAATGGGCCCTCTCTGAAAGTCTGGGATATACGTTGGTTATGTGACAACATCCATAATCAGGTATTTGGACCCCATGACAATAGATTTGCACACCGCCCGTTTCACTGATAATATATTTGATGAAGATAGTTTCCCAACATTAGGGGAAGGAAATCAACCCCTTGATAAAAAATAAACAAGTCCAGAAGATCATTGATTTGCATGTATTAGCAAATAAACTGCCTGACCACTTTAGTGATTTAAAGAGCGTGATCAAATCGCATGTACCTACACGCAATGCACTGGAGAGGGTTCAAATACTGAAGAAAGTTGGAGGTATCCCTAATCCCATCTAGAGGCATCAGAATAAAAGGACGAGAACTTCGGCCCCTCGAATTCCAAGTAACCAGGAATGCCTAGTGAAAAAGGATAATAAGGACTTGACACAGCTAATCACCAAAGTTCCCCTAAACTAGCAGGGGAGCCAGTTAAGTCCTAGCACCAGTATGACATGTTCAAGGAAAGGCATACCAGATTTAAATATTCCCAGAAGGGAGAAACCAGTATGGATGTGTGCATACACATCGAAGTGAAAAACTAAAGAGACTTACCCCCGCAACTGGAATGAGCGATGAGCAAGTAGAAGCACTAGAATAATCAACCCATGATAAAATAGCTATAAACTCTGTGCACACAGAAGAATCCATGAATAGGATAACAGCCATGTTGATATTTATTTTGCAAAGAAAATTGGCACAATCATCAATCTTGATCCAGAGCGTGCATCGCTCGCTGAATGCAAGACAAGATCAGATTGGGAGGATTAAAAAATACAATAGAAACTGAATTATTATCTCCAAATAAAAGAGAGGTGTTTGTGCTTGTAAGTCGCATGCCTCCCCATGTACACCCCGTAGGGCATAAATGAGTATTTTTGAAAGAGAAATGAGAAAAATGATATTGTAAGACATAAAGCAAGGCTTGTTGCACAAGGTTTCACTCAACGTCCAGGAGTTGATTATGAAAAAACATGTTCCTTAGCCATGGGTGGCATTACTTTTAGATATTTAAACCCAATAGTACTAAACTTGAATTTAAAAATGAAATTGATGTATGTGGTAACTGCATACCTTATAGAAAATTGGATTCGAACATTTATATGAAGGTGTCTGAATGTATCTCTGTCCTGAACCAAGATAGAGCAAATAAAAATCTGTATAGTGTGAAACTCAGGAAATCACTGTACAGACTTAAGCAATAAGGCAGGATGTGATATATTCGCTTAAGCGACTTTTTATGCAAGAAAGACTACATGAACAATGAGGATTATCCTTATGTATTTATATGACGATTTTAGAATAGATTTTATATAATTTCAGTATATGTAGATGATCTGAATATCATTGAAATACTGGAAGATATAAAGGAAGCGAGCTCTTACCTGAAGTCAGAGTTCGAAATGAAAATTTTAGGTAAAACCAAATATTACCTAGGCTTGCAGCTTGAGCATGTCCCTGAAGGGATATTAGTACATCAATCCGTATACACTCAAAAGGTGTTAGAAAGGTTCGGTTTTGAAAAGTTGTACCCATCAAAAGTACCGATGATCGGGAGATCTTTACAATAAGACAAAGATCTGTACTGACCTAGAAAAGAGGTGGAGGAAGTCCTGGACTGGAATTCCCGTACTTAAGTTCAATAAGAGCACTTATTTATTTACCAAACTGCACTATATGGGATGTTGCATATGTCGTAAATCTATTAGTAAGGTATAGTGCAGAACCTACCAAAAGGCATTGGCAGGGGATAAAGGACATCTTCCGATACCTCCAAGAAAGCAAAGACCTTAGACTATTCTACAGAAAGAACCAAGACCTAAATATGACAAGCTATGCAGATGCCAGGTACCTGTCAGACCCGCATACAGTTAGGTCATAAATAGGCTATGTATTTCTGTGTGGTGGAACTGCAATTTCATGAAAATCGTCTAAGCAAAGTCTTGTATCAATTTTGACGAATCATTCAGAAATCATAGTACTGTACGAAGCAGCACGAGAATGTACTTGGTTTCGACGAATGATTCACCACATCCAGTAGCCATGTGGATTAAATATCATGCAAGCTCCCATAATTATCTATGAAGATAATACGACTTGTGTTGCATAAGTGCATACAGGTTACGTAAAATGCCATCTTACAAAGCATATCAACTCTAAATTCTTTTATGCTCATGAGTTATAAAAGATAAATGAAATTAAGATATTACATACTAAATCATATGAAAATCTTGTAGATTTATTTACTAAGTCACTTCTAGCATCTAACTTTGAAAGGTGTATACATGAAATTGAAATGATAAACTTAGAAAAATGCAGATCTCAGGAGAGATTCTTCTCGAGCTCACTATTAAAATGTGATCACAAAGATCAAGTACCTAAAAATAAATTATGTAGATTAAATAAAATTGGGTGGATTGTACTCTTTTTTCTTTAATGAGTTTTTTAGAAATTTCTCGACTAAGATTTTTAATAAAGCAATTCATACAACACAATATAACGTGTAACGTGTATCATGTAACGTTGCCCACATGTCTGCGAAATGGCGCGCGGGCAGCTCCCCCCTTATATCGCTACCCTAGCAATCCATTTCTCCTCCTTTGCCTAGTGAGAATAGCACGAGGGGGAAAGGAAGGCGGGACGGAACGGCGGCCATGGCGGCGGCGGCTGCGAGCGGCGCGGCGGTGGAGAGCGTGGTGGTAGTGCACAACGTGGCGAAGCGGCACAACGTGGGGACGCTGGCGCGGAGCGCGACGGCGTTCGGCGTGGCCGAGGTCGTCGTCGTCGGCCGCCGCGACGTCAGCGCCTTCGGCAGCCACGGCTCCACCTCCCACCTCCGCTTCCGCCACTTCGCCTCCCTCGCCCTCGCCCGCGCGTACCTCAAGGCAATCCAATTTTGGAACAACCCCCGACCTCTCCACCTCCCTATACCCTAAACCCTATTTCCCTTTCTTCTCTGTTTCCCCTTCTGACATGTATGTGCGTGCGTTGTTGTGTGCAGGATGAGAGGGGGTGTGACATTTGCGGCGTGGAGATCACCGGCGATGCGCTGCCGGTGACGGCTCGCCCGTT
The DNA here is from genome assembly GCA_036346575.1 of Dendrocalamus sinicus. Classification (NCBI taxonomy): domain Eukaryota; kingdom Viridiplantae; phylum Streptophyta; class Magnoliopsida; order Poales; family Poaceae; genus Dendrocalamus; species Dendrocalamus sinicus. The sequence continues at coordinate 1,979,380 of CM070653.1, read as the reverse complement.
CCGCAGGAGCACTGCATTCCTCTTCGGCAATGAGGTTGGTTGGCTTTCTCATGATTCAACACCGATTATGAGTGCTGGTGCAAAATTAACTTGGTTGGTATACAGTTTTGGAAAGGGGAAAATAGTGCATCTTTACATGGTTCTATTTCGTGAACTGGGATGGGAATGATTTATTGCAAAGCAACCCATTTAGTGGGAGGATTCACTTCATGTTATGGATGTGCATTGGAACATTAAATTGTGCAAACGCCACATCTCGTATCTGCTGATGGCATCATGATATTGTAATAATTAACTTCACCAAAGTACAATTTTGAAGAGAAACGCACCTGTCTTATATGTAGTGCACGGTAGGTGTTTATATTGATAAGAGAATTCTTTGAATAGCATGAAGATGTTAACCACAGATGCCATTGGAATTCTGTATATACGACACAACAAAAATCGTACTAAGGGCTGTCACAGGATGCTGTCTTCACTTTTCTCCTCCAAATTTTGGAATTTTTTTATCTGTTGCAATCCCGTATTAGCTGGACCAAGTTTATGACCGATGTAATCATAATGTTTACTACCGACTCCATCTGTAGTTATTGCTCTAGCAGCAGAGCCACCTATCGCAGGAAAAAGAATTAAGCCCATGCTTCAGGGCAGAAGGGGTCAGGAAATAATGGCATGATTTGCAGACACCTAGGACTAGATTGTGTGGACTTGATTTATACTTGCAAACAAGTGTTGACTCAAGGATTTATGTCACGTGAATCATTACTTGGTAGCACAATACTCCATGCATCCATTGTTTTATATTAAGGAGCTTTACTGCTCGATACAATTTTTTCCAGCTGCTAGAAAATTTCTTGTTACATTTAATCGTTTCTAAAGGTTGCTGGACAAGCTAAAAAGCTGAAGTGGAATGCTGTTCTTTTTAGTTAAGAAACATAGAGCAAGTTGTTTGCCTTTATTCTAGTTAAATCTTGCTGATTTTTTATTGCACCTAGTAGGGTACAGGACTCTCACAAAAGGAGTGTGAGATCTGTGACTTTTTCGTCTACATTCCTCAGTATGGTGGTGGAACTGCATCACTCAATGTTACAGTTGCAGCATCAATTGTTCTCCACCACTTTGGGGGTAAGTTTCCATCCGTCGCTTGATGCAGCATGCATTTTTAGCAGTGTAGGTCAAATTATTTGAACAAGATGTGGGAATTTGCAAAGCTGTAGCCTTTTAACGTCACTGTTTTCTAGAGCTGTAGAGTACCAAATTTCCATGTTCCTACCCTAAATAATCACATGTTCTCTCTGTTAACAATGTTTGTGGAATTCTTTTTGTGCTAGATTACTCTAGGTAATTCAAAAAAATTTGGGAGCTTTTCATGTTGATTTAGTGGTCAAATCAAACTGGTTTTCATGTTTGAACCTAAATCATGGTTTGCACCAGATATGTGCCCTATGTTCTATTGCCTTGTGTTCCAGAACTTTTCAGTGATTCGCAGGAATAGTCAAATAGTTTGACAGAAGTGCAGAACTACTCTTTCCACTTTTAGGATGTTTTACTTGTATGTTGGCTCCATTGGACCAAAATATTTTATGATCTAATACTTATTTTCTACATCAATAACCTGGGCTATTGAGTTATTTTGACCAGAGACTATTAAGTTATTACTGTAAATTATCTGATGTCTTGTTTTGCCTATCATTTATGATGATGTAGAAGCTGTTGTGTTTGTGATCGGGTGTGTGTTGTTGGGGGGGGGGGGGGTGGGGTAAATGGATCATTCTGACCTAGAGGGGAGTTGTATACATTTGTCTGCACTGCTCGATATTTGGAATAGCTCAATACATTTTTGTACTAAAAATTTTGTTCAATGTGTTGGTAGTGGCAACTGGCAAGGAGCCACATAATTTGTACTTGAAGTTCCATTTGCAGATACCCACAGTGGCACTTTTCTGGGGATTTTCCTATGCTATTACAATACTTTAACAGTTTCACATATATGTAGACCTTTTTTAGTGTATACAGTATGGATATTTTTTATAAGCGATCTTGGTTTTAATTAATCTCGGTACTGTTTTTGGGGAGATGCTGTTATTGGTTCCAGCTGGTACATGTCATTATTTGTCTGTTGAGGGTTTTGCCCTAATATCCAAGTTGGGCATAAATTGTGGAGAATACAGGTGGTTATTGGTAAAAATTGGCCACTACACCAAGTTATGCACCTTCTTTTAGTTCTTCAGCTAAGATTATGGAACAATTTGTTTCTATGAAAGGCCCTCAAAACGTCAAGCAAATTGAAGCATGATATGCAATGGTCAGAATATGAGACAAACAGCTAAAATTTTTTACATTTATGTAGTTGAGAATCTTACTGCTCTGAACTTTGAACCTTTGATAGAACATTCTGGTCTTTTTGTGATGGAGTGCTTGCGCCAAGTTGTTGTACGTTGGTCCATTGCATTTCCTTGTCATACTCCTGATTTTTTTGCATGGCTTTCTGCAGTCTGGGCTGGCTTTCCTGAACGAGGCCGAGAGGGCAACAAATTCATTGTAGCTGATAAACCACAGGGGCAGTCAAGGGGGCTCTACTGTACAGACTCAGTTGAAGCAGTGATTGAAGAGCGGAAGATACGAAGAGAAAATGCCTGTGACATATTTGGGGAAAATGGAAGTAGCCATCCTCAAGAATCAAATGGTTTGGACACAATGTTTACAGAGTAGAGTATCACATCTCATCTCAGTTTCCTAAACAGACCCCTGCATGGTCTGAGGATGATAAGTTAAGGGGTTGCTGAGGCAAATTTGCAATACCAAAAACACAAGAACAGGCGTCGGTTATCTTTTCCAAAGGAGTGAACACAAGTAGTTTTGCAGTTTCACAAGCCTGGCAAGGGGCAGAACCACATCCCTTTAAAATCGAACTCTTGTGAAGTCAGGGCTGATGATTAAGGGAGTGCCTCCAAACTAGGGGCAGAAGTTAAATTTTGCTCCGAAATTTTGTGTGACATCCATTTTATACTTCTGAATAAGATCTGTTGCTTGTTATCCGAATCCCTTTGTTGTACTGATAGGAGGCTAATTCTCTCAGCAATCAAACCTCACTGGATAGGAAGTTGGTTTCACGGGATGTGTTATTTTTCCAAGAACTCTGGGTAGATGTGTTATTTTTCCAAGAACTCTGGGGAAGTTTGTATTCCATTATCCAATATGACATGGTGATGTCTAGGAATTGACTGGAGCTCGCCATCCTTGTAGAGGATATGACTGATATATTGCAAGAGCATCTACTGCTATACCTCATCGCAAAGATAGGCACAGACGCAATTCCTTTGCGGACCACTGGATGCTTATATTGTCGAAATTTTTTAGGAGCTTAATTCTCATTCATCAAAGCTATGATTACACCCACGGAGAAGACAATTACAAAGGAAATCGGGCACTTGGTGAGCTATGTGCACGATTGACTGCTCCCAGAAATATGTGCATCTTAAAGCCTCCAAATATGTGGACATGTTATATCAGCTAGCATGAAAGCTCAACTTGCAAAAGACAAAAAAATTGACCCAGTTACTTGTTTGAAGAGTACAATGGTACAGTTCTAAACCTAAGCTCCCAATGTTGAAGCAATTTACTCCCGTTAGTCGCTGTCTGTTTGCTTTGCACTAACATCGACCTGCCGTGCCGGCTAAATCCGACAAATGCAGCATAATTTTAAAAGTACAACGTTCCCATCAAGCATCTCAGTTCGGTCTAACTTTTAACAGCGAGACGTGCATCACATCTTCCCTCCTGTTTGCATCTAAGCAACTCTGACTAGTACGCAGTCGACATTTGGTTATTTATAGCCCTTATACCACGTTAATACCAAATTTAGTCTCTAGACCACCGTAATTTTGTTTCTGACCCTACCTTTTGACCGTGGAACTCGTTGGAGCCGATACGTGTTAGTTGTGCGGTCGGGGACCGCACGACTACTGTGCTGTTTTTTTTTTATTTTTTGCACTGAAAAACAAAAAATGTAAAAAAAAGAAATGCACAGTGCAGTCGCACGGTCCCCAACCGCACGACTCCAATTTTTTTGCTTTTCTTGACAAAAAATTTAAAAAAACAATTTCTACAGTAGAAGACTGCACGACTATTGTTTGCCTTTTTTTTACATTTTCTTTGTTTTCCAGTGCAAAAAATAATAGTCGTGCGATCGGGGACCGCACAACTACCATGAACAGTGTAGTCGTGCAGTCCCCGACTGCACGACTAACACGTGTCGGCTCCGAGGAGTTCCTCGGTCAAAAAGGGTGCTAGAAAACGAAATTACAGTGGTCTAGAGGTTAAATTTGGTATTAACGTCGTACAGGAGGCTACAAATGACCAAACATCGACATTTCCAAGAACCCACTTCCAAGTTCCAACTTGGATGCTGGGAGCAAATGAGCACGTCCAAACGCTAGCCACGACGACGCAGACCTTTGCCGTGCGCCGGCGCGACCCGGAGCTCGTCGGCCCGGACGGCCACGCCGGCGCCCCGCAAGACCAAGCGCCTGCTTGACATAGACGACTAGGAGACGCTGCGTAGCTACGTACCGTTCAATCCTCTTCTACCGCGGCGGGCTGCAGGCCGACCCGGCGCCGGCGAGCGTCATCTGCCGTGCGCTCGGCTAGGCGTTGGTTCAGAAACACCTTCGGCCCAGCCTCTCTGACACGGCAACAACCTTTGAGATCCTAACCACGACGCTCTTCTGGAAGACTCGCACCGCGGCGCTCGTGCTCCCACCGAGCGAGGACGCGACGCTGATGGTCATCGTCAGTGTCAGGGGAGTCGACGCGCTTGGCCTGCCAGCCGGCAACGCGCGCGACGCGCTGTCCGGCCTGTCCATGGGCGAGGTGGTGGAGCTGGTACGCAAGGCGAAGGTGGCGGTTGTTAAAAATTAATCTTGACTTGAGTTTGCTGAGTTAGTGCAGGTTTAGATGATGGGATAGACTATTGCACAGGCGACTGAAATTTTTTTATCTTTCAGTCACCTAAAGTTGCATTTTGAATCACCTGAAGTTGTACATGTTTTTTTTAGAGGGGCTGCAATTTTAGTTGATTGAGAGTGCAATTTCAGGTCACCTGAAGTTACATTCTGAATCACCTAAAGTTGCAGCTGTTTTTTTTTGGGACTGCAATTTTAGTTCATTGAGAGTGCAATTTCAGGTAACTGAAATATAAAAAAATTTCAGTCGTCTGTGCAATAGCAAAACTGTTAGATGATTGACTCAGCGTGTGTGTTAGCGGAGTTATGCACGGCAAGTTTGTTAGTTTGCACGATAGCTTTGCATTAGCAAGTTAATTAGGAACATTGTTAATTAGTGGGTTAGTGCATGGTAGCGCTAGAATGTGTGCAACATTGTAGTCGTGTCATATGTGTGAGTGAATGAGCTGCATGTATTTGCATGGAAGTAGTTACCCTTACACATCGCGCATTGAGTAGAAGGCGTGGGCGTGCGTACAGGGTGCATGGCGTAGAATGTGGATCAAGCTGTTGCTTGACAGCAGAGTCTTTTGTGTATATATGTAAACAAGAGGAGAACAGGGAGAGGCAGAAAAAGATGTAGCGTGTATGTCTGCATTACCAAGTTTTTGTGTTGTGCGTGTGTGCTTCTTACTCTATGTGATGTGTGATTGCATTTGTGTGTGTTTGTGAGAGAGAAACGCATAAGAGTGTTAGAGAGAAGTCAATGATTGATTTCTAGAGGGGTTTGGGTGATTTATTCCTAGCATTTGGTATCAGAGCTTCAAAGATCCTGGAGCAAGGTGACTCGACGACGATGAGACTTCATGTGATGTGGAGGCCACCGACATCAAGGTGCTACGGTGATAGCATGCCAATTGCCAAAGACCAATGATGCAAAGCCATTGGTGATAGTGGTGTCCATCGTCCTAAGGTGAGACGACAAAGTGAGGCCGTCACGAGATGTGCGCAAATGGCGTTGCAAAGCCGTCAAGGGACAATTCGACATGATGCTAATGGTGGTGCAAAGGTGCTAGAAGTGAGATTCAGTGTGAGGCTGATGGCAGTGGTGAAGGCCATCACAACGAGGAAGAGTCAGCGTGAAGCTGATGGTGATTGCCGAAGACATCTTGGTGTGAAGCCGACAGCAATCATCGCAAGGTGAGTCGGTGTGAGACTGATAATGCTAGTAGTGTGAGGCCACTGGGAGGTGTCGGTGTGAGATCGACAATTAGAGATGGACACACGGGGGCCAGGTAGGGCTGGCACCCCTACCGCTACCCCCGCGTGTCACTGTCGCTGAAAAACACTCGCTGCTATTGCTGTTGAAAAGCAGACGGAGTAGACTTTTTTGATGTTGCTTCTCTAGCCCGATCCGTCCTGTCCCACGCTGTGGTGGGGGTTTGCGTGCGCTCGCTGGCGATTGATGGCCCACGCCATGGGGATTGGGCTGTGAGGTGTCTCTGGGCGACGCTCCTCTCCGTGAGCGGCGCTGTGTGGAGTGAAGGTGACAACTGACAATCGTTATGTGGTTGGTTGTCTGGGATCTAGCAAGGGCTCCTCATTGGTTTTGCATTTTTGGTGTGGTGTGGGGGAATTGGAGCGCTGATTTGTTTCAGAGTTGTACTGTTCATTTGCGGGGAACTGTGCATTTTATCGCTTCAAGGGTGTGATATTTTCGGGATGTTTTGATAAGCATGTTTTTTTGGTGAAATCAAGTAACACTAAAAACACTTCTTTTTTAGTGTTTATGGACTTACTTAAAAAGATTGATGCAATGGTATTTTTTCTATCTCTCACCGGCAATATGACAGGCTACCGCAGGCTGATAACTCGACATTTGGCAAACCGGTAAGTCTCATTAGCCCCCTAAATTTTGATCTGGGTCCACCACTGCCGACAATGATGGCGGTGCGATACCGCTGTGAGGAGAAATCAATGCGAGACCAACAATGACAGCAGTGCGAAGCCTCTAGGTGAAACTTCAGGGTGAGGCAAATGGTGGAGTCGGCGTGAAGCCGATGGAGACCGCTACAACAAATAAGTAAAACTATAAGATTAAATTTTCTCTAAGACAATAAGGAAGGGCTGTATCATGATTAGGTTGTTTATGTCCTTGAAACTTTAAGGAAACACAAATATGACTTTTCAAGCAAGCTGAGTTACAGATTCTAAAAAAAGAAAGAAAAAGAGTTACTCTGCCTCTTAGACAGTTGATCTTGGTGTTGAAAGTTAAAGATAATAGGTGAACACGTTGTATGCATTTTTCTCCACTTTAAGTGGGCTATCCTAATATTTGGATTAACAAAATAAAGATCAACCATATTGTTTGCCAATACTTAGTGATAATGGAACTCCTAGTTCTAGTTGCTTTGTTGCCTTAGTTAAGTCAATTCAATTAAGTTAATTATTTTTCCTTGTAGCTTTGCTTGTCCTGTGATCTGTGATGAAATAAAGGACTTCACAGGGACGTAAGATGTTAGTCCCTGCAAATTATTTGTATTATGTGGTTCTAGCAGAGGTATCATCTTCACTCTTATGTCTTAATGTTTGTTTACTCCCTGAAAATCCGGATTGCAGATACAGAAAAGAGCAGCACATATGAAGAGACGACATCTGATGACGATAAAGAGTAAGTTCAGGAATCCTTGAGAAGAGCATCGGAAACTGCGGTCAAGCTAATAGCAGTCATCTAACTACGGTAAAAGGGCCCCATAGTCTGTCCTCGACTGGTTATATTCATACCTTCTCCTGGGTGGGCTCCTAGAGCGATGACCTCTCGGTGATCTGAAATGAATACAAAGTACTAAATCAAATTAGTATTTCATTTACATGCGGGAATTTTGTGTATAGAATATGTTCCAAAGTGAATGCATTTGGTCACTGGTCCAGATTCCAGACTTTCCAAAAAAACGAAACAGTCCAGGGGAAAGCCCATCAACAGTGAAGCCCTTTGAGGTAAAACTAAAAAAATTAGGAAGAAATAAGCCATCATATCACTGGAATCTTATCATATTACTGCAGCTGAAAACACTTCGCCACAAATCTAACCGAAATCCTCAATAATTCAACTCAGCCATAAATTTAACAGAAATCCCCAATAATTTAACTCAGCCACAAAGGAAAAATGAAATCCCCAATAATTCAACTTGTCTAGAAGTACTAGGTCTTCACTCAGAGAACCACACTAGTTCTTAGTAAAGAAACTCCTAATAGCAAAAGCCCTGATGGTTTTATTTGTCTTTTTTTTGTTTGGGGGTGATGTATAAGGATAACTTGAGAAAATAGTTAACCAAATAACCAGTGAGCACATAACATAATCTGGCACTCCTGTAAGATATGTCAAAGTTTGTCTTTTTAAGGAGGTGAACCACTTTACACTCCAGCGTTTCAAAAACCAGCAAAACCGGCTGTGGAATCATTTTATGCTGGATGGCCAGTAAAAATTTCCTCGGGATCATAGTAACCAACCAGAAACCAGAAAGTCCATAAATTCATCCAATAACTAGCCAAGTACCAGCTAGGTTCAGCCCAGTCAATTTAGTTTTTAAAGTTTCCAAAAGAAAACTTTCAGTTATCAGTGCATGCTTCCACACAATATTGTGCAACTCAAAATTTTCTAAGTGTGGTGTAATTAATTCAAAATAGATTAATTCACTCTAGCCAAACTGGCTTATTTGCTACCCTTACTTCCTGAGTGCCACCGGACCCTGCGAATTCAATCTGTCATAATCATAAAAGGGGGAAGGAATAGAAAGCTCACATAAAACATACCTCTTCTGAGTATTTCTGCGTTTGACAGGGCCAATACTAAATGCCCAATCAACATTTATTATTTGAGTAAGAAGCTCAGTTCCATCCAATGCTTTTATTGCAGCCTGGGCTTCCTCAAAGTTCTCATACTCAATCAGAGCATATCCCTACAAAGGAGAAGTATACTCAATCAGAGCATATCCCTACAAGGGAGAAGTATACTCAATCAGAGCATATCCCTACAAAGGAGAAGTAAAACCAAGCAGAGGTTAAGAAGTAGGTAAGAAAAGGTGCAAAAAAACCCTGCTCTTTTAAACTACAGATGGCAAATTGTGAAGGTACCCATTTGCAAGATCGAATAAAAAGGAGCCTTTTCACAAATATTAAACCTGCTTATGTAGACTGTGTTATTCATTATTAAGGAATGCTTTGAGGAATTTCATAAGAAAAATTACTGGAAAACTAAAATTAAAAAGATATATTATACGGCTGCAAGAAGGGGCTAAGGGCTTGAGACCATTACAGATTACGCAGTAATAAAAACATATATACCTTCACAAATCCAGTCCGACGATCCAAATTCAAATGCAAGTTCTTGACCTGCCCATACTCCCGGAAAATATTGTGAAGGTCATCTTCCTGGGCTTCTTCATGAACTCCAGTAACCAGTACAATCCACCCTTCAATGGCTGTAAAGACCCAACCAACGCGTACATAAAATCAAATAAGACATCAGTTATCTTTATGCAATGGAAGCTTCAGCAGGGAAACAAATAGTGCAAGAAGGCAAAGTCTGCACTTCTACAATTGCAATTTTTACGCATAGTAGTCATTAATTTGATGTTATATAAGAAACAGAGCTTTAATATGAGTTTAAAATAACCAGAACAGGAGTATGGCATATGCAACTTTCGCAATTCAACCAGGAGATAAACCTTCACTGAAGTTGAAAATAACAGGTTAAAAGGTTTTGCAAATATAGGAAAATCCAGGCACTAGCAGCTAACCAGAGGAACTAAACAGTTTAGAACACATCAGTGATAGCAATCATAGATTATTAAAAAACTTCAAAACAAAGAGAGGAATAAATTTAAAGAAAGCAATGGAAATAAGAAAACAGAAGGCTAGAGATACCAGTTCTGATTTAGTAACAAACAAGACTTCAGAATAACATGATGCAGAAATCCTAATTTTACTTGCTGGTGCAATACCTCTATTTTATTCAAGTTGAATTTATTTGGTGTAGTGAATATGGCATAATAGAAACAAGGGAAAAACTAAGGGAAAAGAAAAGATGAGAAAAAAGAAAAGAATCTTGGTTGCCTATTCATTTTCTAGTGAATGGATTTATTTATTATTGTTATTATTTTGGGGTGTAAAATATGATGACGAAATGAGCAAATACATGAATCCTTAGAATACTTATATAGGTCGGGTTCTTTTGAGCTTAAAGTTGGCCTATACTTGTATTGTCTACAGTAACTAGCTTTTAAACGGTGCATTTTTCAAGGCGGGATCAATAGGAAAATTGTAGTAAAAAGCGTACTGAGTTCATCTGTACCGGTCAAAATCGCATGCGACTATTTTCCTTTGCGTACTGCCTCTCACGAACAGCCAGAATTCAAATATTTACGCCATAAGCCATCAACCCAAAAAAATATCCACCCATAACATGCATACATATATGCCTATATCTATATGTGTGTGTGTGTGTGTACCTTCATATTTACTCAATTTATGTTGCTTTAAATTCGAGGTGTCACACGTCCAAGATTTTAATAGCTAATCAAGCATAAAAAAAGTTTTGGCCCACCAGCCGACCCAACCGGCCCGTTCCCGTCCGGCCCAAAATTCCTAACCCAAGCCTTCTAATCCCCCCTTCTCTCTCTCCATTTTCTTCCTCAACCGACACCGCCATTCCCTCTTTCCTTCTCTCCTGATTTTTCTCCTCCCGATTGGCCTTTCGTCGTCCACTGGCCAACATCTCCCCGGCGGAGGGTAGGGGAGGCGATGGAGGGGAGACGGAGAAGGGAAGGGGAGGCGGAGGCAGAAGGGAACCTCGGTGGCGGTGCGGCTAATTCCGGTGAGACGGATGCGGAACACACCTCCGGGCTTGGGGCAGCATGGAGGAATCCGGTGAGGCCGTAGAGGGGAGGCAGAACGTACCTCAAGGCCTCTGCCCGCCTAGTCGCCCACCGACCCCGACTGCGCTGTCGTATCTGCCTGGGAGGGCGCTGCGCCGAGCACGCTAAGCCCGCCTTTGACCCACCTTGGACCGACTAGGTGGCTCCCCGCCTAGCCACCCGGCTTAGGGGCAAGGCGCGGTGGTGGGGTGCCGCCCAACGCCTACACGGGACCTAGGCGTCCACCTAGGCTGCCTTCTTGAAGGTTGTCCCTAAGAGATCAAGATAAAGTAGAGCATACACTGCAGAAGGTATACTGTAATTCACAACCCAGTGCCCGGTCACATCATAAAATTTAAGGCAGCCAAAGTTTCAATTGGAAGTTAATCTCAGCAGTCAGCACACGATATCAAAAATTGTTTTCCAGCCAAAAACTAAAAGGTCATCCCAATAATGTGATAGCAGATCAGCACACAAGCTAATCCACAGGCTCGAGCTAAAAGTAACCCGATGTTACAAGCAGAAGACAAACCCTACAGCAATCCAAGATCCTAACCATGGCAACGATCCAAAACGCTTCACATTTACACTCCACATTGATCAGAGATACCGTTCCAAAAAGGTTTTTAACTTTGAGCACCTTGGATAAGGCCAACAGCAGTTCAGAGATATTCACTAAAATCAGACAAATAATATGGGAAAAAACTAGGAGCAAGCAGTAATTCCCAACCCAAAAAAGCCCATCGTGGCGACCAAATCACCTAAAATTTCCACCTGCACATCGACATTGCTCAACAAAAAGCAATCTTTCACATCAAGGAGCCCAAGGATCTACTTGCGGTAAGAAGCAACCGCTCGGCATTCGATGTAACCGATCAAGACGGCACCTTTGGCATCCAAATCCGCACATCAAACAGCAAAAGCAACGCATGGAGGAAGAAAACATACTAGGTTACCAAGGCTCCTACACAAGCGTTCAGATGACACCACCCTACCTAATTATACTACCATTGAAATCTTTCTTAGCAGCAAATGGAGAAAGAGAGACGTACAGCGGACGGGGCCAGGGCCGCCATCAGAGGCGAGGGAATCGAAGTCAGCGCGGCCTGCGCCCGCTAAGCGCGTGTCGCGGGGGACGGAGGAGTTGGGGTCCTCGCGGAAGCCGCGTCCCCTGGTCTTACGGGAGGCATCGTCGCCGCCGCCTGCGATGGTGGATCGGAGGCGGGGAGCGGAGGCCGGCGAGGGCTCGGTGCCCGCGTCCTCGTCCATGAGGTCGTCGTCGTCGGAGTCGAAGTCCACCATCTCCGCATCTGCTTTCATCGTCGCCGGGTTGGGTCGGGGTTTGGGTCGGGAAGAGGGGAGACCTACTGGGGTTGGGGTTTGCGAATCGGGTTATGGGTTTTTTCAAAACCACCCTTGATATATTTTATATACTAGGTATATCCAGGTTCCAATATGTGTATACTTGGATTAGTGTGGTTTTTTTCTGATGGTTTATGGTTTAAATATTTGAATTCTGATTATTTATAAGAGGTAGTACGTACAGAAAAATAGTCGTATGTAATTTTTGTCGATACAGCTAAACTCGGTAAATTTTTTACTACAATATTCCTATTAATCCTGTGTTAAAAAACACATCATTTAAAAGCTAGTTACTGATAGTATGAGTATAAGTCAGTTTTAAGTCCTCTTGAACCTAGCCTATACTTAGCACATAGGTATCAGATTAATTGCTACATTATCAGCTTTACAATACTAGTGATACGATAGGTGAAGTAGGTAAACCATAACATTACTAAAAACAACAAAGGAAATATGTTCTAGCTAGACTTCTATTCTAGATATTTGGTTGAGGAGATAAAAACATAAAAGTATAAAACTACAAAGTTGAATACATAGAACATTTTTGCTAAATTGTACAAAATGTAAATTTTGTGATATTGTGAAAAACGGGACCAGGGAAAATGTTACGTTAAGCTCAAAACATGTTATATGAAACTTGGGGCCTTGTTAGGCATCGACGGTAATAACCATTCTTTTTGTTCTGAGTGGAAATACGCTGTTGGCATTGTTTTCCCATACAAAGAATTATTTGCCGCCAGGATGCTCATAATCACGAACCCATAATTCATACGATGACTTCATGTGCGGCCTTTGCATGTAGCCACTGAGAGTTAATCCAATTTTGGATTTACCACAGAAAAATGTGCTTTCTTCTATGCCACTCAGTTTCAACTTAGTTTCCTTCTATGCTATTTTCGTTATCTCTGATAGGACGATCAACCATTGGCACATAAAAACTTGCCTGATTTTTTCGCAAATACCCATCTTACCCCACTCCTCCTTTGTTCTCTCTTTCCTAAGATAACAAGGCTAAGCCATCTGGATCTAAGGGCCTGTTCTTTTTGTCTGCGGCTTATGGTTTTTGGGCTGTTTGTACGAGATATTACAGAATAACAGAAATTCACGTGCTTTTTTTGTCAATATAAATAAAATTAGTAAAGTATGTACTACAATTAACTAGTAGACTCTATCTTGAAAAATACTCCGTTTAAAAGCTAGTTTCTGTAGAAAAGCCAAAAGGCAGCTTTTAAGAGCTGAAAAAATAGGGCCTAAGTCGAATAGAGAGGGAGGGAGCGAGAGAGGAAGAATGGAGAAGGAGCAGACGTTCATAGGAACGAAGGCGGTAGCGCACCGACTAGAGATGGCAATGGGTACCCGAAACCCGAAACCCGGTGGGTTTTTACTCTATTAGGGCATGGGTCTGAGTCAATTTCCTAACCCATGGGTCTCTTAATGGGCAAAAAGCCCAACCCATCGGGTCTCTTTGGTTCGGTGCGTTCTATAGTACCCAAACCCGTAAACCCATGGGTAATATAAACCCGATTCATAGGAGTTATAAACCTAGGCTCCCGACCTCCCGAGCAAACCGGCTCGTGCATAGCCCATTAGCCATTTAGCCCCAAGCCCCAAATCCAATGCGGCAATGCCCCATTACCCATACGGCTAACCCTAACTAGCACTCGATCACGGTCATTGCTCACTCCTCCCAATCCCCACCCCGATTCAACGATGCGCGCGTGCGCGCGCGCATCCGTGCTCGCGCTCGGTCTCGGCGATCTCCACGCTCGCCTCCCGCCCCGCAACCCCGCTCCTGCTCCCCACTCTCGCCGCACGCACGCCTCGCCCTCGCCTCGCCTTCGGTTCAGCCGCGCGCCCCATGCCGCGACCAACGCGCATCGCAGCAGTAGGCCCTTGGCCATGGCACTGCCCTCCGGCTCCAACGAAGATGGCCGGTGAACTTCTTCCTCCTCTCCATTAGCTATTGTTGCAGCTCGCATTACTGACCCCACGGGCGACTCGTGGGTACCCGTTAACCCAGTGGGTATAGGTCTGGGCAAAAATCTGTACCCGTCACGGGTATGGGTTTTTTAGCGGGCACATCCAACTTTCATAGGCACGGGTTTGGGATAGCAAAACCCAGCGGGTTTGTGCCCGTTGCCATCTCTAGCACCGACGGTGGCGCGAGCAACACAATGGGATCGTCACTATCGAGGATGGCAGCTGGAAAAAATTGTATCGAGCAGAAAAGCTCCTTAATATAAAACAATGGAGGCATGGAGTATTGTGATACCAAGTAATGATTAACGTGACATAAATCCTTGAGTCAACATCTGTTTGCAAGTATAAATCAAGTCCACACAATCTAGTCCTAGGTGTGCGCAAATCATGTCATTATTATTTCTCGACCCTTACGCCTACGAGGCATGGGCTTAATTCTTTTTCTGCGATAGGTGGCTCTGCTGCTAGAGCAATAACTCTGAGATGGAGTTTTTAGACCATTCTCAATGGAAAGTTTCATGGCGTTGTTTCCAAGATCGCCACATCATGTAAATGAAATGAAACATGGATGGAACATCCATTCTCAATGCATAGTTTCATTCTATTGTTTCATAGACATTTAATTTCATGACTCATATAGAGTTGGTAATCGTGCTAAGAGAGTTTCATCTAGATGAAACTCACTTCTTCTCTCTCTTCTTAAAAATGTTGCCATATCATCAAAAATACCTATGTGACAGCCTATTAAATGCAGATGAAACTCCCACTGAGACTGGCCTTAGTAAACATTATGATTACATCGGTCATAAACACCTGTGCTCCACCTGTACGCCACCCAGTAGTTCTCGCCATTGCCGTCACCATTACCGGGAGGGGAGGATGTTGGTGGGAAAATAGGGACGCAGTTTCAGCCATTAGTGCGATGAGGAAGCTAAGGCAGAAGGGTAAATAGGGGCAACGCTGTCTTTTTGCATGCTACTTAACAACAATATCAACGGAGGATAATAAAAATGGCATAGAAGGAAACAAAGTTAAAAATGAGTGGCATAGAAGGAAGCATATTTTTTCAGTGACAAATCCGAAATCGGGTTAACTCTTAGTGGCATACAGAGAATTTCTCCTATGATATAATAGCAATTGAGTTTTGTACTCAATAATCAATACATGTTGGATTAGTTTTTTTAAATAGTATATATGTTGGATTACTTTTTTTGATCTCATGAGTACAAGAAGGATGCACTTACGCATGTATACACTCAACACCACACACACACCTACATACACCCACGTGGGTACGTCCAATGCACATACTTGAGACTAGAGACGGAGACCTAGAATCTCCAGAAGCGCGGGCACATGCTTTGACCACTGAATGGTGTGTATTAACTCTAATGGTGCATTACTTCTTATGGCAGGATGCTTTGATATATGTGAGGTTTGCTTTCCTTTAATACATTCTACACATATGTTTAAAAGCTAGTTTCTGTAGAAAAGCCAAAAGGCAGCTTTTAAGAGCTGAAAAAATAGGGCCTAAGTCGAATAGAGAGGGAGGGAGCGAGAGAGGAAGAATGGAGAAGGAGCAGACGTTCATAGGAACGAAGGCGGTAGCGCACCGACTAGAGATGGCAATGGGTACCCGAAACCCGAAACCCGGTGGGTTTTTACTCTATTAGGGCATGGGTCTGAGTCAATTTCCTAACCCATGGGTCTCTTAATGGGCAAAAAGCCCAACCCATCGGGTCTGCTGGGTTCGGGTACGTTCCTATAGTACCCAAACCCGTAAACCCATGGGTAATATAAACCCGATTCATAGGAGTTATAAACCTAGGCTCCCAGCCTCCCAGGCAAACCAGCTCAGGCATAGCCCATTAGCCATTTAGCCCCAAGCCCCAAATCCAATGCGGCAATGCCCCATTACCCATACGGCTAACCCTAACTAGCACTCGATCACGGTCATTGCTCACTCCTCCCCAATCCCCACCCCGATTCAACAGTCGTCGCAGCGGCGGCGCATCTGGTGCTCCGCGCTCGGTCTCCGGCAGTCTCCACGCTCGCCCTCCCGTCCCGCAACCCCCGCTCCTGCTCCCGCCACTCTCGCCGCACGCACGCCCTCGCCCTCGCCTCGCCTTCCAGTTCAGCCCGCCGCCCCCATGCCGCAGCCAACGCGCATCGCAGCAGTAGGCCCTTGGCCATGGCACTGCCCTCCGGCTCCAACGAAGATGGCCGGTGAACTTCTTCCTCCTCTCCATTAGCTATTGTTGCAGCTCGCATTACTGACCCCACGGGCGACTCGTGGGTACCCGTTAACCCAGTGGGTATAGGTCTGGGCAAAAATCTGTACCCGTCACGGGTATGGGTTTTTTAGCGGGCACATCCAACTTTCATAGGCACGGGTTTGGGATAGCAAAACCCAGCGGGTTTGTGCCCGTTGCCATCTCTAGCACCGACGGTGGCGCGAGCAACACAATGGGATCGTCACTATCGAGGATGGCAGCTGGAAAAAATTGTATCGAGCAGAAAAGCTCCTTAATATAAAACAATGGAGGCATGGAGTATTGTGATACCAAGTAATGATTAACGTGACATAAATCCTTGAGTCAACATCTGTTTGCAAGTATAAATCAAGTCCACACAATCTAGTCCTAGGTGTCTGCAAATCATGTCATTATTATTTCCTGACCCCTTCTGCCCTGAGGCATGGGCTTAATTCTTTTTCCTGCGATAGGTGGCTCTGCTGCTAGAGCAATAACTACAGATGGAGTTTTTAGACCATTCTCAATGGAAAGTTTCATGGCGTTGTTTCCAAGACTGCCACATCATGTAAAATGAAATGAAACATGGATGGAACATCCATTCTCAATGCATAGTTTCATTCTATTGTTTCATAGACATTTAATTTCATGACTCATATAGAGTTGGTAATCGTGCTAAGAGAGTTTCATCTAGATGAAACTCACTTCTTCTCTCTCTTCTTAAAAATGTTGCCATATCATCAAAAATACCTATGTGACAGCCTATTAAATGCAGATGAAACTCCCACTGAGACTGGCCTTAGTAAACATTATGATTACATCGGTCATAAACACCTGTGCTCCACCTGTACGCCACCCAGTAGTTCTCGCCATTGCCGTCACCATTACCGGGAGGGGAGGATGTTGGTGGGAAAATAGGGACGCAGTTTCAGCCATTAGTGCGATGAGGAAGCTAAGGCAGAAGGGTAAATAGGGGCAACGCTGTCTTTTTGCATGCTACTTAACAACAATATCAACGGAGGATAATAAAATGGCATAGAAGGAAACAAAGTTAAAAATGAGTGGCATAGAAGGAAGCATATTTTTGGTGACAAATCCAAATCGGGTTAACTCTTAGTGGCATACAGAGAATTTCTCCTATGATATAATAGCAATTGAGTTTTGTACTCAATAATCAATACATGTTGGATTAGTTTTTTTAAATAGTATATATGTTGGATTACTTTTTTTGATCTCATGAGTACAAGAAGGATGCACTTACGCATGTATACACTCAACACCACACACACACCTACATACACCCACGTGGAGTACGTCCAATGCACATACTTGAGACTAGAGACGGAGACCTAGAATCTCCGAGCGGGCACATGCTTTGACCACCGAATGGTGTGTATTAACTCTAATGGTGCATTACTTCTTATGGCAGGATGCTTTGATATATGTGAGGTTTGCTTTCCTTTAATACATTCTACACATATGTTTAAAAGCTAGTTTCTGTAGAAAAGCCAAAAGGCAGCTTTTAAGAGCTGAAAAAATAGGGCCTAAGTCGAATAGAGAGGGAGGGAGCGAGAGAGGAAGAATGGAGAAGGAGCAGACGTTCATAGGAACGAAGGCGGTAGCGCACCGACTAGAGATGGCAATGGGTACCCGAAACCCGAAACCCGGTGGGTTTTTACTCTATTAGGGCATGGGTCTGAGTCAATTTCCTAACCCATGGGTCTCTTAATGGGCAAAAAGCCCAACCCATCGGGTCTGCTGGGTTCGGGTACGTTCCTATAGTACCCAAACCCGTAAACCCATGGGTAATATAAACCCGATTCATAGGAGTTATAAACCTAGGCTCCCAGCCTCCCAGGCAAACCAGCTCAGGCATAGCCCATTAGCCATTTAGCCCCAAGCCCCAAATCCAATGCGGCAATGCCCCATTACCCATACGGCTAACCCTAACTAGCACTCGATCACGGTCATTGCTCACTCCTCCCCAATCCCCACCCCGATTCAACGATCGCGCGCGCGGCGCGCATCCGTGCTCGCGCTCGGTCTCCGGCGATCTCCACGCTCGCCTCCCGTCCCGCAACCCCGCTCTGCTCCCGCCACTCGCGCCGCACGCACGCCTCGCCTCGCCTCGCCTTCCGTTCAGCCGCCGCCCCATGCCGCGACCAACGCGCATCGCAGCAGTAGGCCCTTGGCCATGGCACTGCCCTCCGGCTCCAACGAAGATGGCCGGTGAACTTCTTCCTCCTCTCCATTAGCTATTGTTGCAGCTCGCATTACCGACCCCACGGGCGACTCGTGGGTACCCGTTAACCCAGTGGGTATAGGTGCAGGCAAAAATGCATGCCGTCACGGGTATGGGTTTTTTAGCGGGCACATCCAACTTTCATAGGCACGGGTTTGGGATAGCAAAACCCAGCGGGTTTGTGCCCGTTGCCATCTCTAGCACCGACGGTGGCGCGAGCAACACAATGGGATCGTCACTATCGAGGATGGCAGCTGGAAAAAATTGTATCGAGCGTAAAAGCTCCTTAATATAAAACAATGGAGGCATGGGTATTGTGATACCAAGTAATGATTAACGTGACATAAATCCTTGAGTCAACATCTGTTTGCAAGTATAAATCAAGTCCACACAATCTAGTCCTAGGTGTCGCAAATCATGTCATTATTATTTCCTGACCCCTTCTGGCCTGAGGCATGGGCTTAATTCTTTTTCCTGCGATAGGTGGCTCTGCTGCTAGAGCAATAACTACAGATGGAGTTTTTAGACCATTCTCAATGGAAAGTTTCATGGCGTTGTTTCCAAGACTGCCACATCATGTAAAATGAAATGAAACATGGATGGAACATCCATTCTCAATGCATAGTTTCATTCTATTGTTTCATAGACATTTAATTTCATGACTCATATAGAGTTGGTAATCGTGCTAAGAGAGTTTCATCTAGATGAAACTCACTTCTTCTCTCTCTTCTTAAAAATGTTGCCATATCATCAAAAATACCTATGTGACAGCCTATTAAATGCAGATGAAACTCCCACTGAGACTGGCCTTAGTAAACATTATGATTACATCGGTCATAAACACCTGTGCTCCACCTGTACGCCACCCAGTAGTTCTCGCCATTGCCGTCACCATTACCGGGAGGGGTGGATGTTGGTGGGAAAATAGGGACGCAGTTTCAGCCATTAGTGCGATGAGGAAGCTAAGGCGAGAAGGGTAAATAGGAACAATGTTGTCTTTTGCATGCTACTTAACAACAATATCAACGGAGGATAATAAAAATGGCATAGAAGGAAACAAAGTTAAAAATGAGTGGCATAGAAGGAAGCATATTTTTTCAGTGACAAATCCGAAATCGGGTTAACTCTTAGTGGCATACAGAGAATTTCTCCTATGATATAATAGCAATTGAGTTTTGTACTCAATAATCAATACATGTTGGATTAGTTTTTTTAAATAGTATATATGTTGGATTACTTTTTTTGATCTCATGAGTACAAGAAGGATGCACTTACGCATGTATACACTCAACACCACACACACACCTACATACACCCACGTGGGTACGTCCAATGCACATACTTGAGACTAGAGACGGAGACCTAGAATCTCCAGAAGCGCGGGCACATGCTTTGACCACTGAATGGTGTGTATTAACTCTAATGGTGCATTACTTCTTATGGCAGGATGCTTTGATATATGTGAGGTTTGCTTTCCTTTAATACATTCTACACATATGTTCCAGTCGACAAAATCCAATTGAGGTAAAATTTCATTCTTCATTAACCTCATTATTCTTTCCTTAGATATGTGACCAAGTCTTTGATGCCATAGAAAAGCAGAACATTCACTATGTGCACTACGTTTATTGCCAACTGAAAGATCAACATTAAACAGAGATTCAGCAAATCCATTATTAAGATTAAAGCGATACAATCCTTCAGATAGAGTACCACAACCATAATAGTACTCATACTTATACAAGGAAAATGCACCACTTCCAATCTTAAACTTAAAACCTTTATTATCCAACTTTGCAACAGAAACTAAATTTCTAGCACACTCGGGAGCATAAAGATAGTTTTCAAGATCTAAGTGGCATCCGGAATCTAGAATTAAGCGATATGTCCCAATGCCTTGAATTTGTGCCTTCATTCTATTTCCCATATATAGGAAATTTATAGTTCCGCTTATGGTTTGGATCGAAAGGAATCCCTATAAAATGTGTGACACATGAGTAGTTGCACCAGTATCTAACCACCAGGTATTATTGGGAACTTCAATAAAATTTGATTCAAGGCATACAGAAACATAATATGTACCTTTCTTTTCGAACCAAGTCTTTCTTTTTTGGGCAATCTTTCTTGAAATGTCCAGATTTCTTGCAGAAATGACACTTCATATCTTTACGGATTTGACTCTCCTTAACAGCTACAGGAGTCTTATCCTTCTTTTTACCCTTTTCCCTGGTTTTCCCTTACTGCAGCTAGCACCCTCATGAACCGTGAGATAGACAGAATTTTCTCTAATTTTCTTTAATCTCCCTTCCTCTTGAACTAACATGGCCTTTACTTCCTGAAAGTTCCATTTATCCTTAATGGTGTTATAATTCACCTGGAACTCGCCAAAATCAGGAGGCAACGAGTTCATAATGAATTGAACCAAAAAAGATTCATTCAAGTCCATTCCCATGGTTTTCAACTTCGCTGCAAGATTAGCCATGTTTGTCACATGATCATGAATGGGTTGCGACCAATCAAATTTCTTAGTCGTCAACTCACTCATGAGACTCCCCATAATGGACTTGTACGTAATGTCCGATTGAGAGTATTCTTTAATTTTCAACATGAACTCTTTTGCATCTTCCATTTTGGGCATTGATGGCTTAACATTTTCAGCCATCAACATACGCATTAGATTCAAACTCAATCTATTGGACCTTTCCCAAGTCTCTAAAAGAGACAAGTCATCATCCGTACTGTCCTCAGTGATGATTGGTTTATCCATAAGCAATGCATAATCTAAATTCATAACACCCAATTGGAAACGCACTTGTTTAGACCAATCAGTATAATTCAGTCCATTAAACTTTACAAGCCCGCTGCTTTGAGCATACAGGTTTATAGTGGCTGCAGAAAAAAAATGCTCAAAATAAATATTTTGACCAAATTAGATCCAGACAAAACTTTTAGACATGCATCTAAAATCAACTTTGGATGAATTTTAAATACAAACATTAAAACTGTCAAAAGATAAACTTTTACAGATTTTTCAAACATACTTAGATCTTTACACATGCTATCTTTGGATATACATGTTACTAATAATGTTGATCAATCTCTTTCATGTTATTAATTATAAGCAATGATCCACCTTTGGGCGACCTCCATGCTTTATAATTAATAATTTTAATTGTACGGTCATTATAACAACATTCGATACGACCGGACAATAGAAAAAAAATACTCAAATAAATTGTCAGACCCAGATTTTACAATCCGGAATCTACTGTGTTTAACTGCACTATTCCCTGGATCAGTAGATAGTGCTCACAGTTACAGTAATGAATATCAAATACATATCATGCGGAATCGTAAATGTAATAGTAGACTTACTTCATGGGCGATTAGGCGAAATCAATAAATTGCAGCAATGGAAGAACGAGCACACAAGTGGAACCTTGGACATGCCCACAGCGACCAGCTGGAGGTACGCGACCTAGTTATTGACATCTTCATCTTCCCCGCCACTTGTCCAATCTTGTTCCGAGGCGAGGTGATCGATTCGATCCCGAATTTTGTCGCAAAGCGGCGTGAGCACTCCGACCCGTGCTCGCGAGCCAATACATGAATGCAAATAAATAGTATGCATGGCATAACAAAGGAGAGGCTCGGGTTATTTTATTTGCCAAAAATTGCTTTTAGCAGCATTATTATTCTTATTTAATCAAAGTGTTATTGTTGCTACCTAACTCCACACTACAATTACCAACATCGACTTAATCCACCGAACATGCACTCTATTTATTGATCATTGTCTAAAACTCCAAACAGCAAGTATCATCATTTATTTAATCCACCGATCATACTCTGTATTTTAAGTTACTAATAATCCAATCCTGCCATTACTATTCATCAGCCCTTACCTCTGAATTCTAATGATTCTCTAACATAATTACTTTCAAATCCACCGATATCATTCGTATTCAATCCTTTTGTCATTGATTCCAACCCCTAATCCATCTCATTTTCCATTACCTATCACTAGCTAATCCTCAAATATACTTCCACGAAAATTCAATTTACTAAGATTGTAATCCACTAATTATTATGAATCCTCCAATCTTCTCGAAATTCAATTCATCCATCCGATAATTGATCAACTCCTATTAATTCCCCATATTGTCAACATCTTCCAAGGATTAATAATCACCATTATATATCCACCAAGAATATCATTGATTAATTCTACGATCCACTAGTATCCTCCCACCAAGTAAATCCCTAATCGGGATCTATAATCCAATACTTGTATTACTCCTCCAAATTCCCAAAAATCAATTGACTCATCTAGTAACCGAATCTATTCATTCCAATATTGTCATCTCCCAAGAATTTATTTATCGTCGTAATCCAATATTTATCTGCAATCCCTAAGTCTCCAAGAATCATTTGGATCATCTATCTAGTCTATCTGTTCACTAAACTCCACCAATTTATTTCTCCTGAATGCATACTATCATTTCCTAATTGAGATCGACATGAATCCACCAATATCTTTATGTGTACACTACAAACATCTATCTCCTTTACTCACGACCACCTTATTCTTTCCATATTTTATTTTGTAGGAATAGAAATGCCACTATTTGATATACATTACTTAAAATTTCTGAGACCTAGCGACTTTGGAACAAAACATAATGTTCAAGGAATATTAACAAGTTGTTCCATACATATGGCATCACACCATATGCCTAATATCACCATAATTCTTCCATACATATGGCATCACACCATATAGCATCTTTCAGCGTTATAGCCGCTTAACTTACCACTGGGACGACACCCAGGACAACTCAAATCAGGGCTTTCCTCTGCCCTTCCACTTTTCCATTCCCATTTTCCAAACATTTTTAAATAGAACTATCTCGAGTAAGTTCCCATGTCCGCCCTTGACCGTGGGCACGGCTATTCGAATAGTTTTGACTCTGCGAGTTTGTACACTTTCACCACAAGAGACAATCAACTCGTTGCCCACACGATTCCTTAGGCGTGTGGTTGAGCGATTCATCACGGTGACTTTTCAAATTATCGAGTCCCTTTTCTCATTTCACTTTTATGGGAGGCGCCCACTTGCGGTGGGTCCCATCTGCGCTGGATGTTTCCCACGGCCACTACGCAGCGGACCTTCTCTCTTTCCGCAACGTGGGACAGTGGGAAACTTCACCCCCATCGTGTCCCTTCAGCCCCCTTGCCATAGCATAACCCCTTCGAACCCCAACCCGTGAAATGAGTGCGAGGATTCGATAAATGTACTAGCCAAGTTGTAATTTACAGACTTGTGGTTGTCTTATTTTACCCGGAGGTCATGACAAGATTCAGTCCTTAGTGGTATCTGGGCGGTCCATCACTAACCCATTTTGTGCATCCACTGCACCACACTCACACCATCCAACCAATCCGCCCAGATATTTAAGCAAGTTGGGGGTTTTGGGAGTGTAAAATAATCATATCAAATATACCAGTCATTCCCACCATGACTGTCCAACCCAGTTTCTCATGATTAAAATGTTACTGAGGTTTGGGGCATTTCAGCACCCCCAAGAATCTATGCAGTACTAAGCATGGCATATAATTAGGGACTTATTTTCAAAAGTTACCATTATAATTTTGCTAGGGTGACAAGGTTCACACATTCAAATATTCCAAAGGAGGTGTAATATTAATCAAGCAAACAATGGGCATATAACTAAGATCTTAAGTTAAACATGGATTTGCATATAAAATAACAGCATGCAATTTGATAATTTAAACAGAAATAATTTGCGGAAAATGTAGGCTCAACATGATCAAAGTATTGACTCGCCTGGCGCGGTTTACTGCGGTCTTGAGCTCACACAAAGTTGTCTTATGTGATGATCTTTAATTCCTAGTCTGCATCAATCATCCTCGCTTGCTCCATAGAATCTTCAGGACTCCAGTTTCTAATTACGCGATAACGACTGAATCAATCTAAAAGCAAATAACTCAAAAGACCCCAAACAAATCCGAATAACTTCAATTTAGTTTTATTATGAGTTAATGGGTAATTCAGGTGATTTGAGGCAAAGTCGGTGGTAGAATACGATGACTTGATTTCCTTATTAATAATTTCTTTTATTATTATGGTATTTATCAAGGAAGTTCCATGAGTTAGGTTAAACCTATGAATTGGTATATTTTTATCGAGTGCTAATGTTTAGGGCATATGATATATGTGTATATAAGTAAGGTTTGCAAATTTTAGCTTACAGAGTTAATCTTATGGGCTATGTTTATAGCTTTTTGGTGGTATGATATTGTATGTACCTCCATTTATTACTAGGCTAAGTTTAATTTGAATTAGAATCTATCTATACAAACGTATGCGACTATGCTTAGTATTATTATTCAGTTAGAACTAACATTAAGATTTAATTAATGTCACTTGCAATTATTCTAGCTAATATTAGACTTAGCTTTAGATTTTAACTTTATATTGTCTATCCGAGCAAGGCTTGCTTTACAGGGTCACATTTTAATAGTTGCTATCTAGCAAAATTTACCGCTAAGGTTCATTTCTTGGTGGTCTATCAAATGTCAAGGCATATATGTTTATATTATAAGCAAAGGGAAGCATTATTGTATGTGGTTATTTAACCAACCATTGTTTCCTTACTAATGCCCTTACTAAATATTTAGATGTCTAGATAAGTATTTAAACTACTCTAACTACTCACATGTGATAACTAGTCCATTAACATCTCCTTAACACCCATATGTGTGTGTGTGTATTATACCAATTCCAGTCTATTGGCTTCCATTAATTTACTTGGTCACATATTTTCAATTTACATTTCTATTTGCATTCTAGCCTTACAATTAATTTTGGGACTTTTGAGCATTCAGGAAATATGTCTTTTATTTATTTTGAGGTGAGATGTCTGTTGAGACCTAGGCTCCTATTCCACCTTCCTACTCATTTTGTTAACTAGCCAATTGACTCACCTATGTATAAGTATGTCTATGTTTTGACGGCGGCATTTTATAGTTAGATCCTAATTTATAGTTAGGAAACAATCTCTAATCTAAAGTTTCGCTTTTATAAAGTGAACATATTATTCTTAGTCACAATGTCTTTACATGCAATTAATCATACTAAAAATTGAAATTTTATTTCATATTCCTTTCTGTAACCTCACAACTAAATTCTTTGTTGCCATTTCTATTCACACTCTACATTTTACAAATTTTGCCCTTTGATCACTATATGATTTTTGTTGACAAATTAGCCATATACCACAAAGTAATAAGCAATGCAGATCAATCTTTGGAGATGCTTGACTAGTTGGGCCCATATGCCGCAGAGATAAGGGCGTAAAAGAGGGTGTCGGTGAAGCGAGCAAAACAAAAGCGCAGGAGGCTTGCGGTGGGGCGGCGTCGCCGGAGGAGGGTGGCTGGGAGACACGGTGATCAAAAAAATTGGGTTGCGCGTAAAGTGGAGACTATGGCGGTGGCACATCGGCGGAGCGGCGACGAGACGGCCGTGCGGCGATGGAAGTGGCCGGTGTTGGGGTGAAAAGGCGGCGACTAAGAAGAAGGGGAAGAATTGGGCGGCCATGGAAGCACAAGGGAGTAAGAGAAGCTCACCACAGCGTTAGTTGAGTGGAAGAGGACTCGAGCGGCCGCGACGGAAGCCTTCGGCGTTGCAAGTGGCGCACGACGCCGCGAGCTGGGGTGGCGAGGCGGTGGCCGCGGTTGGAGGAGGTTCGGCGCCGTCTTTGTCACTCCCACAGCGAGGAATCGAGCAATATCGGCGGTGGAGGTGGCGGCGGTGGAAATGGCGGCGGTGGCGATCTCGGCGAAATTGGGGAGAAAAGAGATCGAGGAGAAATGGGAATGGCATGGGGGCAAAGGAGGAGGAGCCGGGCTTCTTATGGCCGATGAGGGCGAGGCGCGGAGCGGAGGCTGGTCGGTGGCGGTGGACCGGGCGGTGGGGTGGAGATCCGCCGTGCAAGGACCGAGGCACGGGGCTCGGCGCGCGATGGCGCGAGGCTCGGCAGCGTCGCGAGCGAGGAGAGGCAGCGTGCGAGGATTTGGGCGAGATTTGCGCGGGAAGAACGAGGTGAGAGACGCGGAGGATGCTCGTCCGCGAAGAGAGGAGAAAAGAAATGGAGCGCAATGCACGGGAGGAAGAAAGAGAATAGGGGAGGAAGCCGGTGTCGGCGGGAGAGAGAGGCGTGCGGGTGGCGCGGGTCCGCAGACCGAGAGAGGCGAGATGGAGGAGGCGCGCGTGCAGCGCTTCGGGCCCGCGAGGCCGAGGAGAGGTGCGGAATGGAGGAGGGCCCGCAGCAGCGGTGCATCGCGCGGAGGAGGGCGGGTGGGCCGAGCGGAGGGGGCGCGGGAAGCGTTGGGCCGAGCCAATCGGCCGGTCTGTTCCCCCATCTCTTTCTCTTTTTTTTTTATCTATTGCTCTCTTTTTATTTATTGCCTACTCATTAGCATTTTGTAGATGTATTGGCACATGTACATGCATATATGTTTTACTTATTTACGATTTTTAGGTGTGCTCATATATTTATTTTAGTTATACATATATATTCTCATATATATATATATTCATTTATATGTACCTTCACCTTGTACACATGTATATATATTTTCTTCATGCTTATGATTATTCCTTTTGTATAATTACATTTTATGTCTTGCTCATCTTTCCAAGTCCTCTATATTCATATGTTTTGTTCATTTATTTTTGTTGCCCTTTTATACTATTACCTTCAAAATGGTATTTCATATTTTATTGACTCAGGTTTCTCTCTCCTTAAACTGGATCATCTTTTCAGATTCGTATTTAAAATTTTGAGTTTCCTTTATTTGCATATTACCATGTATGACATTACTAATATTGATTTTGTTTTTGGTCTTTCTTAAACCTCTTTAACTTTTAGGAGCTCAATCAAAATTTAAGAACACCATGAAAATCCAAACTCAAATAGAATACTTGACAAAAATAACTCAAGGGCTTCATATTTTCAAATTTAAAATTTCAGGATGTTACAAATCTACCCCCCTTAAATGAATCTCGACCCCGAGATTCCGGTAGAGTAGAAAGAAGCCGGTGAGGTTATATTGGCTAGCAATGGGTTTCTGGGGTGTTGCTCGACGTATAGTTCCTTGGCTTCATGGAGAGATGAAAATCTGCACAATAGGGGTTAGAACTTGAAAAAGTCAAAAAGGAAAGAGAGATACCTTGTTCTCCTGGATAGGTCGTAGATTGCCAACTACTTGCTCCTTGACATTTTCGTCTCTTAGTGCTACCCCCCTTAAATAAATGACGATTGTCATTATGGTTGGCGGCAATTTGATTTATCTCGAATCTTGGTCCTCATGCTGATTGGGGCTCTTAGTTGGAAAATTTGCGAAGGCTTCACTTATCCTTGTTCGTCTTGGCTTGGCTATCTATCACTTTGCTTGGGTCGATCTGACTGGGCTTGTAGCAATGGGGACGAGAGGGAATAGCAGGAGGTAAAGATAGAATCGCGGGGATACGGAAATCTAAACCCATTACAACTGTAAAAGAGTATACCCCGGGAAACTGGGGTGGCACATGAATCTCATAAGTTTTAAAACACTCTTTTCCTGTGACCACGAAATGTAACGCCCGAGGGCAAGAAGGCGATGCTGGGGCCAACTAGAACCTTGCAACAATACATCGTCTACTCGGGAAAGCACACATAAGAGGCATTGGGTTTATCTGTATAGTTCGTTTTAAAACGAAACCACCTTATATTCATGAATATCTTCAATGTCCCTAACCTTAAATTTTTGGAGTAAGATACGATAAGAGGATCAAAATTTCCTTTTTGAATTAATAGATAGAGGAGGGAAATATTTGGGGGCAATTTGGTTGATATTAGCATTCAGTCTTGAGTTATTGTTTTGAATTCGGGGTAAGAAAACTTCTGAAGTAAAAACGGCTAAGGCAGCATGTAGATGAGAGGGAATCATCTAAAAGAGATAAGAATGAGCAATATAACTTATATTTGTGAAAATAGATATTGAGGAAATAGTTCTAGTCATGGACTAACGGCCGAGCTAACTAGGTCACGACTGCGATCGATATGCTCGATACCATCCTGTCGGACCAGATTTTACAATCCGAATCATCTGTGTTTAATCGCACTATTCCTGGATCGTAGATAGTGCTCACGATTCTGATAATGAATATCAAATACATATAATGCGGAATCGTAAATGTAATAGTAGACTTACTTCATGGGCGATTAGGCGAAATCAATAAATTGCAGCGGAAGAACGAGCACACAAGTGGAACCTTCGGACATGCCCACAGCAGCCAAGCGGAGGTACGCGACCTAGTTATTGACATCTTCATCTTCCTGCCGGCTTGTCCAATCTTGTTCTTTGGCGAGGTGATCGATTCGATCCTGAATTTTGTCGCAAAGCGGCGTGAGCACTCCGACCCGTGCTCGCGAGCCAATACATGAATGCAAATAAATAGTATGCATGGCATAACAAAGGAGAGGCTCGGGTTATTTTATTTGCCAAAAATTGCTTTTAGCAGCATTATTATTCTTATTTAATCAAAGTGTTATTGTTGCTACCTAACTCACACTACAATTACCAACATCGACTTAATCCACCGAACATGCACTCTATTTATTGATCTTTGTCTAAAACTCCAAACAGCAAGTATCATCATTTATTTAATCCACCGATCATACTCTGTATTTTAAGTTACTAATAATCCAATCCTGCCATTACTATTCATCAGCCCTTACCTCTGAATTCTAATGATTCTCTAACATAATTACTTTCAAATCCACCGATATCATTCGTATTCAATCCTTTTTGTCATTGATTCCAACCCCTAATCCATCTCATTTTCCATTACCTATCACTAGCTAATCCTCAAATATACTTCCACCGAAAATTCAATTTACTAAGATTGTAATCCACTAATTATTATGAATCCTCCAATCTTCTCAGAAATTCAATTCATCCATCCAGTAATTGATCAACTCCTATTAATTCCCCATATTGTCAACATCTTCCAAGGATTAATAATCACCATTATATATCCACCAAGAATATCATTGATTAATTCTACGATCCACTAGTATCCTCCCACCAAGTAAATCCCTAATCAGGATCTATAATCCAATACTTGTATTACTCCTCCAAATTCCCAAAAATCAATTGACTCATCTAGTAACCGAATCTATTCATTCCAATATTGTCATCTCCCAAGAATTTATTTATCAGCGTCGTAATCCAATATTTATCTGTGCAATCCCTAAGTCTCCAAGAATCATTTGGATCATCTATCTAGTCTATCTGTTCAGCTAAACTCCACCAATTTATTTCTCCCAGAATGCATACTATCATTTCCTAATTGAGATCGACATGAATCCACCAATATCTTTATGTGTACACTACAAACATCTATCTCCTTTACTCACGACCCTGCTTATTCTTTCCATATTTTATTTTGTAGGAATAGAAATGCCACTATTTGATATACATTACTTAAAATTTCCTGAGACCTAGCAGCTTTGGAACAAAACATAATGTTCAAGGAATATTAACAAGTTGTTCCATACATATGGCATCACACCATATGCCTAATATCACCATAATTCTTCCATACATATGGCATCACACCATATAGCATCTTTCAGCGTTATAGCCGCTTAACTTACCACTGGGACGACACCCAGGACAACTCAAATCAGGGCTTTCCTCTGCCCTTCCACTTTTCCATTCCCATTTTCCAAACATTTTTAAATAGAACTATCTCGAGTAAGTTCCCATGTCCGCCCTTGACCGTGGGCACGGCTATTCGAATAGTTTTGACTCTGCAGAGTTTGTACACTTTCACCACAAGAGACAATCAACTCGTTGCCCCACACGATTCCTTAGACGTGTGGTTGAGCAGACCATCACAGTGACTTTTCAAATTATCGAGTCCCTTTTCTCATTTCACTTTTATGGGAGACTGCCCACTTGCGGTGGGTCCCATCTGCGCGGGATGTTTCCCACGCCACTACGCACCGGACCTTCTCTCTTTCCGCAACGTAGGACAGTGGGAAACTTCACCCCACTGGTGTCCCTTGAGCCCCCTTGCCATAGCATAACCCCTTGAACCCCAACCCGTGAAATGAGTCGAGGATTCGATAAATGTACTTAGCCAAGTTGTAATTTACAGACTTGTGGTTGTACTTTATTACCCGGAGGTCATGACAAGATTCGATCCTTAGTGGTATCAGGCGGTCCATCACTAACCCATTTTGTGCATCCACTGCACCACACTCACACCATCCAACCAATCCGCCCAGATATTTAAGCAAGTTGGGGGTTTTGGGAGTGTAAAATAATCATATCAAATATACCAGTCATTCCCACCATGACTGTCCAACCCAGTTTCTCATGATTAAAATGTTACTGAGGTTTGGGGCATTTCAGCACCCCCAAGAATCTATGCAGTACTAAGCATGGCATATAATTAGGGACTTATTTTCAAAAGTTACCATTATAATTTTGCTAGGGTGACAAGGTTCACACATTCAAATATTCCAAAGGAGGTGTAATATTAATCAAGCAAACAATGGGCATATAACTAAGATCTTAAGTTAAACATGGATTTGCATATAAAATAACAAACATGCAATTTGATAATTTAAACAGAAATAATTTGCGGAAAATGTAGGCTCAACATGATCAAAGTATTGACTACTTTGGCGCGTTTATCTGCGGTCTTGAGCTCACACAAAGTTGTCTTATGTGATGATCTTTAATTCCTAGTCCGCATCAATCATCCTCGCTTGCTCCATAGAATCTTCAGACTCAGGTTTCTAATTACGCGACAACGATGAATCAATCTAAAGCAAATAACTCAAAAGACCCAAACAAACCGAATAACTTCAATTTAGTTTTATTATGAGTTAATGGGTAATTCGGTGATTTGAGGCAAAGTCGGTGGTAGAATACGATGACTTGATTTCCTTATTAATAATTTCTTTTATTATTATGGTATTTATC
Organism: Dendrocalamus sinicus; assembly: GCA_036346575.1. Taxonomy (NCBI): domain Eukaryota; kingdom Viridiplantae; phylum Streptophyta; class Magnoliopsida; order Poales; family Poaceae; genus Dendrocalamus; species Dendrocalamus sinicus. The sequence goes on along the minus strand of CM070653.1, from coordinate 1,947,621 downwards.
AAGGAAGTTCCATGAGTTAGGTTAAACCTATGAATTGGTATATTTTTATCGAGTGCTAATGTTTAGGGCATATGATATATGTGTATATAAGTAAGGTTTGCAAATTTTAGCTTACAGAGTTAATCTTATGGGCTATGTTTATAGCTTTTTGGTGGTATGATATTGTATGTACCTCCATTTATTACTAGGCTAAGTTTAATTTGAATTAGAATCTATCTATACAAACGTATGCGACTATGCTTAGTATTATTATTCAGTTAGAACTAACATTAAGATTTAATTAATGTCACTTGCAATTATTCTAGCTAATATTAGACTTAGCTTTAGATTTTAACTTTATATTGTCTATCCGAGCAAGGCTTGCTTTACAGGGTCACATTTTAATAGTTGCTATCTAGCAAAATTTACCGCTAAGGTTCATTTCTTGGTGGTCTATCAAATGTCAAGGCATATATGTTTATATTATAAGCAAAAGGGAAGCATTATTGTATGTGGTTATTTAACCAACCATTGTTTCCTTACTAATGCCCTTACTAAATATTTAGATGTCTAGATAAGTATTTAAACTACTCTAACTACTCACATGTGATAACTAGTCCATTAACATCTCCTTAACACCCATATGTGTGTGTGTGTATTATACCAATTCCAGTCTATTGGCTTCCATTAATTTACTTGGTCACATATTTTCAATTTACATTTCTATTTGCATTCTAGCCTTACAATTAATTTTGGGACTTTTGAGCATTCAGGAAATATGTCTTTTATTTATTTTGAGGTGAGATGTCTGTTGAGACCTAGGCTCCTATTCCACCTTCCTACTCATTTTGTTAACTAGCCAATTGACTCACCTATGTATAAGTATGTCTATGTTTTGACGGCGGCATTTTATAGTTAGATCCTAATTTATAGTTAGGAAACAATCTCTAATCTAAAGTTTCGCTTTTATAAAGTGAACATATTATTCTTAGTCACAATGTCTTTACATGCAATTAATCATACTAAAAATTGAAATTTTATTTCATATTCCTTTCTGTAACCTCACAACTAAATTGCTGTTGCCATTTCTATTCACACTCTACATTTTACAAATTTTGCCCCTTTGATCACTATATGATTTTTGTTGACAAATTAGCCATATACCACAAAGTAATAAGCAATGCAGATCAATCTTTGGAGATGCTTGACTAGTTGGGCCCATATGCCAGCAGAGATAAGGGCAGAAAAGAGGGCTGTCGGCTGAAGCCAGAGCAAAACCGAAGCAGAGGGAGGCTTGCGGTGGGCGGCGGCGTCGCCGGAGGAGGGTGGCTGGGGAGACACCGGTGATCAAAAAAAATTGGGTTGCGCGGTAAAAGTGGAGACTATGGGCGGTGGCACATCGGCCGGAGCGGCGACGAGACGGCCGTGCGGCGATGGAAGTGGCCGGTGTTGGGGGTGAAAAGGGGCGGCGGCGACTAAGAAGAAGGGGAAGAATTGGGCGGCCATGGAAGCACAAGGGAGTAAAGAGGAAGCTCACCACAGCGTTAGTTGAGTGGAAGAGGGACTCAGGCGAGCCGGCGACGGAAGCCTTCGGCGTTGCAAGTGGGCGCACGACGCCGCGAGTGGGTGGCGGGAGCGGTGGCCGCGGTTGGAGGAGGTTCGGCGCCGTCTTTGTCACTCCCACGCGAGGAATCGAGCAATATCGACGGTGGAGGTGGCGGCGGTGGAAATGGCGCGTGGCGATCTCGGCGAAAATTGGGGAGAAAAGAGATCGAGGAGAAATGGGAATGGCATGGGGCAAAGGGAGGAGGAGCGAGCTTCTTATGGCCGATGAGGGGCGAGGGGCGCGGAGCGAGGACTGGTCGGTGGCGGTGGACCGGCGGTGGGGTGGAGATCCGCGTGCAAGGACCAGGGCACGGGGCTCGGCGCAGCGATGGCGCGGGCTCGGCGCGCGTGCGAGCGAGGAGGCAGCGCGTGCGAGGATTTGGGCGAGATTTGCGCAGAAGAACGAGGTGAGAGACGCGGAGGATGCTCGTCCGCAGAAGAGAGGAGAAAAGAAATGGAGCGCAATGCACGGGAGGAAGAAAGAGAATAGAGGGGGAGGGAAGCCAGCTGTCGGCGGGGAGAGAGAGGCGTGCGGGTGAGGCGCGGGGTCCGCAGGACCAGAGAGAGAGGGCGAGATGGAGGGGAGGCGCGCGTGCAGCGCTCGGGCCCGCGAGGCCAGGGAGAGGTGCGGAATGGAGGAGGGGCCCGCAGCGCAGTGCATCGCGCGGAGGGAGGCGGGCTGGGCCGAGCGGAGGGGGCGCGGGAAGCGTTGGGCCGAGCCAATCGGCCGGTCTGTTCCCCCATCTCTTTCTCTTTTTTTTTTATCTATTGCTCTCTTTTTATTTATTGCCTACTCATTAGCATTTTGTAGATGTATTGGCACATGTACATGCATATATGTTTTACTTATTTACGATTTTTAGGTGTGCTCATATATTTATTTTAGTTATACATATATATTCTCATATATATATATATTCATTTATATGTACCTTCACCTTGTACACATGTATATATATTTTCTTCATGCTTATGATTATTCCTTTTGTATAATTACATTTTATGTCTTGCTCATCTTTCCAAGTCCTCTATATTCATATGTTTTGTTCATTTATTTTTGTTGCCCTTTTATACTATTACCTTCAAAATGGTATTTCATATTTTATTGACTCAGGTTTCTCTCTCCTTAAACTGGATCATCTTTTCAGATTCGTATTTAAAATTTTGAGTTTCCTTTATTTGCATATTACCATGTATGACATTACTAATATTGATTTTGTTTTTGGTCTTTCTTAAACCTCTTTAACTTTTAGGAGCTCAATCAAAATTTAAGAACACCATGAAAATCCAAACTCAAATAGAATACTTGACAAAAATAACTCAAGGGCTTCATATTTTCAAATTTAAAATTTCAGGATGTTACATAAATGTCAATAACTTTTTAGTTAGGCCACTTTGGTGACGACTAACTTGTACTATACATTGATCATTTAATTGGTATTTCATTTCATAAGAAACAAATATAAAAATATGCAATTTCAATGTACTAGGACAAACACTATTATGTCTAGTACAAAATCCATACAAAATAGCATAAACAAACTTTCATATGATCAACAAAGAGACCATAAAAGAGCATTAAGACAACAAAACAAAAAAACTTTCATGGTGAACAAAAGTGTTATATCCTTGCTCTGATACCAAATGTAAGTGGAAACTTTAATTTACAACACTATTTTGTTCAACCTTAATCAAGCATATAAATACCTTGATCCATATTGCAGCAAGCTTTTTCTCCCTTGTAGTAAGCCTTTTTTTCTTATCTCTGTCTTCTCTTTACAAAGTTCTTTTGATGATCAAAGAACTAGCACTCAAGTGTATGTGTGCACATAAATTACCATATGGATGTTCAGCCCATATGCGCACTTATCAAATGACAGAGCAGCATTCCTTTTATAGCAATCGAATAGACGCTTTAGCCAGCCATTGCTCCTTTTCGCTACAGTCGCGTTGCATGTGAATAGGCGTGAGCAAAGAACCGCTATTGTGTTCGCTTTCTTGCATGCATCAGAGCAGCACATGCGAAACCATGCAACTGCCACTAACTGCTGCATGTAGCAAGCCTTACAAGCAAACAATAAATGCTTGTGCTGCACTTTTGCATGCCAAGATCTTTTGTGGCTGCCAATCAATGTAGCACACGTACACCATTCAAAAGGAGACAAGAGGGATTTAAAACCCAATAATTCTAATACTTTAAATTTAGCAACCATCATAGTAGATCTTTTATAATTAGAATTAATCTAATAAATTACATGGGCACTTTTCCGTTAATTAAAATTAATAGGCGCGTGCACACAACACAATACGTACATACATACATATATGCATACACACACATATATATACACATATGCATATAATAGATACATAGCAAAAACTGGTGTGCAGTCACCATACACTCAAACTAAAAAGTTGCAAAAAAATTTCCAAAAAAATTCTACATGTATTTATAAACTTTCTCTACCTATATATAAAATTTCAAGATCAAATTTATTCTACATTAAGGGCAACAAAAAAGAGAAAAATCTGACAAATGTTACGAGCTCAAATTTGTTAGAATTTTCTCTTTTTTGATATTCTTAACATAGAATGAATTTGAACTTGAAATTTTATATATAGGTGGAGTAAACCATAAAGTATTTCTAGAATTTTTTTCAAAATTGTTTATGATTTTTTTAGTTTGAGTATACGGTGAATATACCGTAAAGGTAAATGCATAGCAGTTTTTACTTAGATTCATATATACACATATATACATAAATATATATATACACACACATATATATACATACATATACACATACATATATACACACATATATATACACATATGCACACTCATGTACACACACACATATATATACATATACACACATACATACATACATACATACATACATACATACATACATACATACATACATACATACATACATACATACATACATACATACATACATACATACATACATACATATATATACATACACACACATATACACACACACAAATCGGGTTACTGATGTGTTTGGTTGCTGGGATGGAGTGGGATGGGATGGGATGGAGATGGGATGAGATGGTTCCACAAAAAAAGTGGAACCACATGGTCCAGCATCTAAGGAAAATATTCTCTAAATTTGCACAGGCTCATCCCACTTTGGATCATTCAATCCCACCACATCCCTCAAACCAAACACATGGATAGGTTTAGTCAAATGAACCATCTCATTCCATCCCACCCCATCCTAGCAATCAAACACACCCTGAGTCGATCGGATGATTCCACCAATCGTTCCCAGGCAACCCACGTACATACCACATAGATACAATAATTAGTGGCGTGGTTATCTCCAGGGAAAAATAAAATAAGATAATTACCCAACTCCTTGGTAGTTTCTTGGGGTAGATGTGCCTGCACATTCCATCGGTCGTGCATAGCACGGCGGCAAGGGGACCTTGAGCATTCATATCTCTTCAGTGTAAATTGCACATACTACCTCTTCTGGGCTCGACGGCACCGACCCCGACGATAGTTTTACCATTGAAGGCTGAGATGAGTTGGACTGTGGATCAAAGTATCTTCACCAAGAGTCATGACAGCAAAGAGGAAGATGGCAGTATGGAGATTGACTCCCAGCAAGGTTAGTGCTCTGTTTTTTTATATAAGTTTCTTCATTGTTGTTTCTCGAATTAGGTATGAAGTTACATATGAAATAATGTTATTTCAACTTCACTAGAGCTAACTTATTATTTTTGTTTTTTTTGAATCATAGGGATGTTTCTAATTCTAAAGAAGAGAACAAGGACATCTCATCCAAGATGAAGTATGCTAGTAAAGCGAGAAGCTACGTAGCATGTGGTTTGCCAAGGCGCAACAGGAGCACTCGTGGCCCTTCATCGACGTACAAGAAGTAAGTGGCGGAACTGGCCCCCAAAGCGGCCAAATTTTTTTGACCCCCCTCAGCAGCCCAGCCCAGCACGGAAGCAAAAACGTCGTAGAGAGGAAACATCGTAGACTCAGCGCCTTGCGTAGTCGCGTGACTCACCAGTCGCCACTCGCGTCGCTTCCAGTTCTCTGCGCGATCAGCGGACAGCGGCGGAGAGCAGAGGCGTCGAGCCGTCGCCGCGTCAGGCCGCCAATCGCCATCCCATCGGCCGTATTTGTCTGCCCCCCCCCCCTATCATTTTGCTGGTTCCGCCACTGCAAGAAGTAGATTTTATCTAATTAGTTAGTGGTCAATTGGTTGGCTTGTTGTCAGCCTTTTTTTAGTTGTGGTATGGAGTATGTTGTTTGTAATTTTCTTTGTTAGGAGTTGCAGGTTTGATAGGAGTCATGGTAGTTTGATTTAATTTTGGTTCTTGAATCTGTTCTGGAGCATGTGTAACTTCCTTCATAGTTAAATCACATTTATATTTCATTAATTAAGATAATTGCCTTTGGAAACAAATCGCTGTCCGTAGTTCTTGTGCCTGGCTCTGTTTTATGTAACGCCAATTGAACTAGTAGTATTATATGGAGCATACTATCTCTCTGTTGTCGAAATATTCAATCTAGAATTTTCTCATGCTCCGTTGTTCTGACGCATGACTCGGGCCTCAAATGGCGAGTTCTCATCATCTCGTCCAGACACACGCTTTTATATCTCTTACAATATTCAACACTTCACAAGGGATGATAATTGATGTAAGTAGTCGTATACGCGTATATATACACGTACATATATACTCCCCTCGACCCCCAGGAGAAGTGGATAACAGATGCATATACATCATATGCAGAAAAACCTGGGGATCGAGGTCGTGGTACGTAGCTGATCATACTGTATAGCTAAAAATTAGATAAAACTTAGCATGCATGCATTATATGCTTAATTAATCATATGATCGACCATATATATAGCTATAGCTAGTGGCTTGTTCAGTCCTGTTGCTCATGCCACGTAGGAACGGAAGCATGCATGCGTGCATGGATGCATCAAGAGCCGAGACGGGTGGTTGATGCCAGCGCCACCGCCTGCGCCCACACCTTGAGCCTCTTCTTCACATCCATCGGATCTTTATTCCCTGCTGGTAGTTAATCACAACACAAAGTGATTAGCAATACGCAATGATCATATATACTACTGAGATGCTAAGTAGCAGATGCTAATTTCATTCAAGCGCCTAATTAATGAATGAAGTAATCCCCCACGTTATTTTCTGATCGTTAATTACACAGCATCGGTCGATCGATCGAGCGAGCGAGCGATCTCATGATCATGAGCGCCCGGAGATCGAGATGGAACGCGATAGATTAACTAGCCGGACAAGTGCCCGGAGATTAACTAGCCGGACGGCGACGCCGGGTTGTCCTTGTCGCGGATTACTTCGCCACGACGCTGGGAAGGCACCAGCTACGGTGCTACTGTAGTAGTCTATGTCTGAGTGATCTGTGTGTGACAGTGACGCACGTACCGGGGCTGGAGATGGAGCAGCCGCCGGTGGAGGTGGAGTCGCCGCCGCTGCTGGCGGTGTGGGTGGGGCTGCTGCCGTCTGAGAGTCCGTAGCATTGTATCTCGACGGTGCAGTCGGAGGGGAGCTCGAGGCCGAGGTCCCTGCACGCGCGCACCTCCTCCATGTCCATGGCGACGCCGCCGCCGCCGACCGAGCCGGCCGCTTGGGAGGATGGCGAGGACGGGGAGGAGGGGCCCTTCCCCACCACGACCACCACGGGGGTGTCGGCGTCCGGCGCTCCGCCGTTGCGCTCGTGCCAGCTCTTCTTCATCTCCCACGCGCGGTCCAGCCACGCCTCCCGCGCCGCCCGCTCCCGCCTGACCACGCTGAAGCTGCTCCGCCGCTGCGGCCTCTGGGGCGCCCCGCCCCCCAGCACACGCATCCACTGCTCCTCCGGGTCGCTCGCGTAGCTCTTCTTCGTGTCCTCCACCGCCAGCCACGCGTGCGGCGGCGGCAGCGTCCGGCCGCCGGCAGGGCTAGAGAAGCGGCAGCCCCGCACGCCCGCGTCCTCATCATCCTGTCTCATTGACCCGACTCCTCCTTCGCCGGCGCCGACGGCGAGGCGGGACACCCGCCTCCTCACCTCCCCCGCCTCACCACCGTCATCACTATCGTCCCCGACGAGGTCATCCTCCTCCTCCTCCTCCTCGTCGACGCGGCCAATCGCCGGCTCCGTCGTGGTGGTGGGTGCCATGTCTACTAAAATGGGTAGCTAGCTAGCTAGGCTAGGCAAGATGAGAATTAGTAGGTGGTGCAGGTGATACTAACTGGAGATTAGTGGTTGGGGGTGGTGAGGTGTATATAGACCGACGCGGTGATCGACCGGAGCAGTGTGAGCTCAGCTAGCTGCCTGCAATGGCGACGGGTGGGCTGGGCCGGCCGGGCAATGGATATGCATGACATGAGAGAGATCGACGTCCGCATGCCATGGCGCGGTATGGTAGCATGGTATGTATGGCAAGCATCTACAGTTACCCGTTCAATCCGGCGGTCGGCGTAAATCAATGCAACTAACTAATTAAAATTGAATACATCCTACATTACTTCCGGGTGTAGTTACTTTCACCCATAATATACCACCTCACCTAAACAAACTTAACATACTCCTTTATCACCTTATATATACTCATATACTAATTCTAAGATACTCCAATACTAACCACATAACAAATTACAAAATAGCACATAGATTTTAGCATATTTTGCTAATACATTCATATTTGTAAACAAAAAAGAGTATGTTCAAAAATTATGCATACCAACTAGATAGTCTTATATACTACACGTATATACCCTCTGTTGCGCGAAATACTCTCTAATTTACTAAATACGCTTATAAGTGAGCCAAGCATAAAATGATTATGGATTTATGGTGCATTTAGAATGAATCAAGACGCATTTAAAGTGAATTATGATGCACTATGGAGTACATAGGAGATCATCTGCCATTGAAATCACCTGTTCGCCACAAAGTTATATCATGCCTTTCATTTGCACTACCATCGCCATACACTAGACAGCTACAGTAGCATTTGCTTCCTGGCGTCCTGTGCAAATGTTGCCCTCAGAGATCGGATGGGATCATTACGGATAGGGCTGAAAGGGCCTAATGGCACATCAGGATAAGATCAAGGGAATAAAATTTAACCAGCCCCCATTAATTACCCTATATCATGGCAAAGAGAGAATTTAATAAAAGGGTATTGATAAACATCATCCGGATATTTTCTTTCTAACTATCATCCAGATTTGTGACCGTTGGATTAGAGATTCAAGGGCCACAAATTCTCCCCACCCCTCTAAAAAAATTCACCTCCCCTCCAAAAAAATCTCCCTCCCTCCAAAAAAAGAGACCGTTGGATATCTAATCCAACGGTCCGAAATTTAGATCATTATTGAGAAAAAAATATCTGGATGATACCTATACACCCCCTTGATAAAAAGGAAAAGCACAAAGCGTCCGTGCATTCGCGTACACAGGTGCCACGAGGGATTGAGGTGAACGGTGCGTGCGCGCGGGGGAGGCGGGAGATCGACGGGCAGGTGGAGCCGGGCCCACCTGGAGAGGGCCACGTGGCGCGCGCGGGAGGGGACCGGGAGCCCAGGTCTCTCGTGGGGCCCTGGGGATGATGTGGCGCCACAGGAGACGTGCCAGGTGGGCTGGGGGGTTAGCGGGGACGGGGGTCGGTGTCCACGCGGTTAGGCTGCCCCGGCAAAAGGGGAGGATTTAATGGCTTGATTAACCCCTGAGACGGCGACCGGTTAGATTGCGTACTTTAATTAGCGTGGGATGCGATTAGATTGGATTTGGGCGACAATTAAGCCTAGGCGTGACGCTGTTGAATTTTGGACGTTTCTAGCACTGTTGATACCCTAAAATTCCAAAAATAGCCGCGCTGAAAACACAATTTCAAAAATAGCCCCTAAACGACCGCACGATTAACGGCAAGGCGACACGTGTCCAGTGGTGCGGCCGGGAGCGCACCACACCTGAGTGGTGCGGTCCCCGACCGCACCACACCCCCGCCGTACGTGCCACGTAGATGGTGCGGTGCCGCACCGCACCACTCCCGTAATGGTGCGGCACCACACCGCACCACACCGCCGTGGGTCCCACCCCCCCGGTTAGGGTTTGCACGGGTAGGATTTTAATTCAAGTTATTTTTGTATGCATTTGTAAAGATAATTTTTTAAATAAAAATTTATGTGTATATATGAAATGATGTGTGAAAAATATGAATTTGAAGTGGAGTCCACTTTATCGCTTGTGTAATTAGTTGTGCAATTTTGAAAATTAAAAATATTGGTTGGTAGAGTACGAACGAAATTTGTGTGAAGTAACGATTAGTGTTTTTGTGATTTTCCTATATTGCTGATCGTGAAAAATGTGTTGAAGTGACAATAACAAATTTCGATCATGGTATATTGTTTTATTGGAAGCAATTTAAAGAAAAAATTTTCGAGCACAAATGTGATATGAACAATTGGAGGAAATGAAGGAAAGTGATATTGAACATGTATGATTATAAGTTTTGTTAATTTTGTAGTTGTGAATCGAAAAAAATTGAAAAATTGCAAAACAAGTTTATGTTGATTATATGTTGTAGATGCATAAAAATTTGGGTAAAATTTTTTAGGAACGATTGTGCGAGAACGATCGATATATAAAGTGGTAAGTGACTTTTAGGGTTTGGTATGTTTTAAGGGTTTGCAATCCGCGTCATGTTTGTATGTTTTGTCAATTTTGTAGTTATAAACTGCGTAAAAATAAGATAAAGTTGTAATAGAAGTTTATGTTCAATGTAAGTTGTAGATGCATAAAAATTTGGGTACATTTTTTAGGAACGATTCGATACATAAAGCGGTAAGTGATGTGACCGATGGCATGTGGCATGTGTGGAACTCTGACTTCTAATGTTCGAATTCCACCACTAGTCCTAACATGCATGCCTTAGGGAAATAACTTGCTAGGTCTATTACATCATGGAATGCGAAAATACGAGATATTAAACTTCATAATACAGATTGGGAGTAACATGTCGCGTAGATTTTTATTACATGCATAACATATAGCATGATATGCGACTAACCCACCCAATCGCTCAGACGACCATTGTGTGGACCGGGCCACTTTCCTTCCTTGCCCGCTCGGCATTGAACTCCTCTCGGCCTCTTTTGCCTTAGCCGCACTTCCCTCTTTCTCTCGCGCTCCATCTCGCGAGCCTCCCGCTCCGCACGCGTGCACGCTTCAAGATGAGCTTGCGTCTCGCACAGATCGCGCAGGTGTGCTCGTGCTTGCGGCGCTCCTCCTCCAAACAACTCCTTCTCCTTTGTGACATTCCACTCCTCGAAGTCAAGGGTCCATTGGTCCTCGTGGTGGATCTCAAGATCGATCCATTTGCGGTAGCCACACAGGCTCGAGACCGTAAATACATTGGAGATATTGTTAGTGCGTCTTTGTGAAGGAGACAAGGTAGGGAAAATGATGCATGTAGTCGTTACTGCCGCCGATAGGTTGCGGTGTCAAAGCGGCGGTTGGGGTAGTCATCGGAGTAGTTTGCGCAACCCCGATGAACGCATACCTAGACCGATACGGTGCTTAGACTTGAAGAACTTGCACACGCCCCGCACCAACAAAGGGAGGTGTCTCCCCTCAGTGGTAGTTGTGGCGAACGCCGGTGGGACGTCGGGATTGGGTTGTTGCTACGCTGGCGCTCGGCGGGGACCTTTCATCGTAGCACGATGGGCTTGTTCTACCCGGCTGTACGCCCTTATTTTCTCATCGCGTGCGGCATCGCGGGCGCGGTGACCGTGCTATGTCACGGGTCTCCTTCCAATCCTTCACCATCTTGTCCCATTGCTTTTTCTTGCCTTTGTCCATCCCGGTTGGGTGAGGGTGAGGAAGCGCGATGTAGTATGGGGTTTGGATGGGCAATGTTCACTGGAAATGGAATGCATACGAATTTATAGGGTTGTTTTGTCTCTACCGCACGCCTAAAGCTGGTCCGCGTGGTGGTAGCAAATGAGTAAAGATGGGAGTGCTGCGGTATCACCGAAAAAGGTCCCGCTTTGTATACGAACTCGAGCAAAGCTGCCTGAATTGTCATCTCACCGAGCAAAGCCGACCTCTTGTTGTCATGTCACCGAGAACAGATGCCCTCTTTAGTACCGCCATCGCCCAAAGCCGCATGTTTTGTCGTCGCGACCGAGTAAAGCCGGGCCGCTTTGTCATGTCATCGCGCAAAGTGGCATCTTTGTCATCTCACCGAGCAAAGCTGCCCGCTTTATCATGTCATCGCGCAAAGTGGCATCTTTTGTCATCTCACCGAGTAAAGCTGCCGTTATGTCTTGTCTCTCAGGCAAAGCCGCATCTTTTGTCATCTCACCGAGCAAAGCTGCCCGTTATGTCATGTCTCTGCCCAAAGCTGGCATCTTTTGTCATCTCACTGCCCAAAGCTGGCATCTTTTAGTCATCTCACTGAGCAAAGCCGGCATATTTTGTCATTTCACTCCGAAAAGCTGTCCTGTGTCATCTCTTTGAACAAAGCTGCCCCGTGTTGTCATGTCTCCGAGTAAAGATGGCCTCTTTTGTCATTTCAACTGCAGCGGAACTTGTCTTGTCATCTCTCGAGCAAAGATGCAGCAAGATGTCTCGTTTGGTATAAGTAGCACGGTTGGGGTCCCAGCAATTGTTGGTCGAACAAAGAAGTACCTGTCTTTCGTGCTTGAACAAACCATGTCGAGCCGAGGGCGATGGGATTTGGGTCACCGAAGGACGACATTCCCTTAGAAAGGAGGGATATGTTCGGTCCACAGTACCGATTGATGCCAAGTCGGCGTGCTCAACCAGCGTGGCCGAAATGCAGGCACAATGAGTACGCGGTCGTGCAGATCTTGGATTCCCCGAACGATGGCGGGCGACGTTTCTTCCACGCTCACGCCCGGTACAATTTAGTAGTTTTACTTTTTTGTACTGCGTACGGACCCGCGAAGTTTACCGTCCTTATTTTTGCAGATGGCAAAATGCGACTTCTCCCGCTGGATCGACCCTCCTCATGAACGGTATGTTGATCGTTATGTGGATACATTGTGGGCTTGAATATGGGACTTGGAGTACCGAATGGAGAGTCTCACTGAGGAGAACAACGACCTCCGCGAACAGATGCAACGCGAGAGGGGCAACGAGGAGGTCGTGAATATAGGAAGCTCTTATGATCCCACATGTTGCCGCGCGAATCCGAAGCTGCATATGTGCATGCCACTACCACGACGGCCACCACGCCCGAGACGGCCCCTCGGCAATTCTCCATGTGGGTGCCACGAGGCTCGTTTGGCATGTAGGTAACGAGGTTATGGTTGTGTCGTATTTTAGTTCATGTATGTGTTGGTTGTACTACTTTCCGTAAATTGTTGGGTGTACTACTTTCCATAAATTATGTATGTGCAATGTATGTGTTGTAAGTGCGTGACGCCTTCATGTTATGTGGCCTCTTTCCGTAACGATGTAATGTGCAACGTTGTTAAGCATGCGGTGGATTGGTGGTTATCTTCGTGGAGTTGTTATCACAAGTCCCAAAAAATGCAATACTGAGCAAAGATGCCTCATTTTGTCATCCCACTGGGCAAAGGTGGCATGTTTTGTCATGTGAATGCGGAAAGCTGGCCTCTTTTGTCATGTCATCGCGGAAAGCTGGCCCGCTTTGTCAAGTCACCGGGCAAAGCTGCCCGCTTTGTCATATCACCGGGCAAAGCTGCCTCTTTTTCATGTCACCGCGAAAGCTGGCCCGCTTTGTCATATCACTAAGCAAAGGTGCCCCTTTATGCGTGTATGAATTGTGATGTCTGTGTTCTTTGTGCGTGAGGTCGCCCCACTGACCTATAAAACGGAGCCATCCTCACATACTCCCTTGCCATGTTATCAGTCACCTCCGAGTTAGTTGTTCACAATCGGTGTAGTTTTCTTTCGTGCTCACTCCCCCAGCAAACTAGGCAATGAGTCACCAAGACGTCTTCATGGGCACCGACGGTGATGTGCCCAAATTGCAACACCTTGGTTAGACGTAGGACATCACAGACGGCCGCGAATCCTGGGCGACACTACTACAAGTGCCCCCATCACTCGGTGAGTCAGATTGTTTCGGGTTCATTGAAATCGTGGTGGTATGTTTAAAAAATTTCTTGTCATGGAATCGCAGGAAGCTCATGGTGGTTGCCAATTCTAGGTGTGGGAGGATGAAATGGGCAATAGGACTGCCAATGTTCGCCATGACAGAGTTGTCGTGGGGGTTGCGACCCGTCGGATGCGCATCGCTTGGGCAGACTCGAGTGGAAGATAAATTTAATGTTGTGTGCTATTTTGTTTCTTGTGATTATTGTTATCCTCAAGTTGTAGTGCTGGAGGTTCTCCTCGTGTATGTTGCTAATGTTTTATGCTATGTTGTCGTCAAGTTATTTTGGTAATGTGTTAAGTACGGTTGTGTTGTATTTTAGTTGTTGTGTTCGTTCGTGTGTTGGTGGTTGTAATACTTGCTACATTTCATGTACGTGCAATGTATGTTTTGTTTCATGTTGTCATTGCCTGAGGCCTTCGTATTATGTGGGTTGTATGTGTCTTGTCATCTCTCGGTTGGTTGTATGGCGTAGTAAATCAAAGAACTTAGAACAACCCTTTATATCTGAAACCATATTTGAACATCAAACCATCAAGCACTTGAAAAACATCACAAAAATTACAATGACCCAATTACAAAAATTCATTTATCATCTCGTCGCCGCCGCCTTGGACGACGTGATTCGATCCTCCGAGAAGGTGAACTCGCTAGGGAGCGCGGTGCATCTCGAAGGTCGATCGCGAGGTCTGCGTCGAGGCGTGGTGGGTACATCTGCGGGGAGTGCCATTGTTGGCCTATAATAGAGCTCACCAATCGGCGGAGGGGTCTACGCCTGCAATGGAAAATACAAAAAGTTTATAATCATTATTTGTATCATGTGGTATGTTCACTACATGCGTACATACCGTGCATACGGGTGTTGGAATGACGATGATGCCGCGAATTCACCCATGTACTCTCGCGTGTAACCTTGGTATGTCCGCCCAACCACTCGTGATCGCCCTTGCGTGTCTGCTCGGGTGGATGACCGCCAGCGCATATGTCGCTATCTCGCTGGGGTGTCTCGTGGTCGCTATCAGACGCTCGTCCGCCGCCCTCGGGATGACGGCGGTGTAGTAACGTGCTATCCTTCGCAATCGCTGCAAGGAAAACGTGTGTTACGAATAAATGGCAATCGAGTGGACAAACGAATCGATGGCAAATGTCGCATCGCTGGTCCAAAAGGCTGTGAGGACGAGGAGCGCGGTGGGATGACCTCCGGACAGCGACGGACGACCGCCGGACATCGACGGACGTCGCGCGATCTGCGACGGACGACCACCGTCTGGCGACGACGGACGTCTTGAAGGTGGTGCCGACGGCGGCGCTGAAGGCGCTCTCTGCGGACGCGTCGTGCATGGACATCATCCGGTCGCGACTACAGCTCATGGCCTTGATCGCATTCCCGAGGTCATTGAAGATGCTACGCGCCAAGCAAGAACCCGTTGCCGCCTCCCCACGCCGCAAAGATCTCGAAAAGCCTCGTTTCAAGACGACGCATATGCTCGCATCATGACGTAAACAGCAAATGAGTTAAAACGCATCATGACGTAAAGAAACAATGAGTACAAACGCATCGCAGTGCACGCATCGCCTCGTCAAGACGTCTTTGCTCGATGACGGTGCAGGCGGCTGTATGGCATCTTCGTGCGCGACCTCTCAAGGACGGGGTGGGGCAGCCGAGTAATCTTGCTGCGGGTGCGTGGAATGTACCACTCTAGGTACACACCGTATGTGGCGATGTCGTGTGGCCTAGTCTCGCCACAACCTCGTGCTCGCCGAGTCACGCCACAGTCCGCCCACGGCCATTTGTGTGGTGTCGATCGTCACCATGGTGCCCTCTTCTTGTTTGCTCGCAAGTTAGTGCACATATTGTACAATTAGTATTATCAACACATTACTACCTTGCGTACAGGTACCGTGCAATGGCTTACCAATGGGCCTTCGGTAGTAGTGCCCGTCCTGGGAGGGGTGGCACGTGCTGGTGGAGGTGAAACTGCCTCATCACTCTCTGCGGGTTGTACGGTTCGACGAAGTGCGCGAAGACGAGGTGACAGGTCGTCAACCAATACGTGTGGTCTTGGTGGCACTGAGATGACAACCCGTAGGGGGCAATGAGCTGAATGAACCCTGCATCCCATGGGAACCAGACTATGTCGTTGTCGAAGCCGCTCGAAATCGTCATGGAAATCGGGTACACACGCCTCGCTCGTCCTTAGCCCACCGCGGTGACCATGTGTCCAACGAGTCCCCATAGTCGGCCCATCTATGGGGTCATCGCCACCACCTGCCTGCACAACTCCGGGAGGAGGTCGTAAGGGTGCACGGGCCTCTCGATCTTAGGCCTCCCAACCGTGAAGTGCTCCCAAGACCAGTACTGCAGGAGCACATAGCACGCCGCCAAGACCGGCTCGCTGGCCTCAGTACGTTGACAGGTATCACACAAGCCTCGGTACGTGGCACTAAGGACTGCTGATCCCCAGCTGTACTGCGGCACCTCGCCGGGCAAGGCATCTACCAAGGACTCCGCAAGGTGTATGTACGTCGGATGCACGGAGACTCCAGTGGTCGTAGGAAACAAGACCCATCCGAACAAAAAAAAGAATGTATGCCATGAGGTGCGTCCGCACGACCCCCTCATGAGCGTCCTCAGGGCAGGTCATGAACTCTCGTAGCCACGAGTGTGGCACACCAGACATGTTGTCTGGGATCGGGATACCGAATCGGGCACCCAAGGCGTCCTTCCAATGCGCGCCGGGGTGGCACTCTCGCTGCACCACGATGGGTAGACACATCGGCATGGACACGTCACGAAGTGTAATAGTCATCTCGCCCACCGGAAGTGGAAGGTGTGAGTCTCGGTCTCCAACGATCCACGAGTGCGGACAGCAACGCCGCATCGAACTGCAACGAATACGGAACATCCAGCATGCGAGCAAGGGGCAAAAGACCGGTGTCTCGCAGCAGCGGGATGTATCGCTCGTCTAGAGGCCAGTGCTCTCGGGGGCCCCTAAGGACGAAACACGGAGGGCCATCAGGCATTGATGCCCGCGGTGCATCGGTGGCGGTCATCCCAACGAGCTCAAGCAACTCGACGCCATCTCTGCCGATGATTAAAAACAAGTCGAGACGCGATGTCATGAGAATATGCAACATACATAATTTGTACGTAATGATAATACATCGTGAAATAAATGACAACAAAACATGAACAAACGTAATTTGCATCGAACGACAACAAATGATAACGAAATATCGAATAAGTCACAACATAACATAATCTGCAAGAAATGACTCAAACAAATTGTACGGAAATAATTTGGTCGATACATTCAGCATAGGTTACAGGATGCACGATCACGTGCTCGCATCACAACAAAGACCGCTATAGTTACAAACACACAAGCGGCGATGCACAATGACATCCATGTGCTGCATACTATGGAGCGTTACTTGATGTCGGCTGTTTGGGCACCGCCTAAATGAATGGCCAACCGTCTTGCATAGTCGCACTTCGGCGCCAACCCGATCCCCACGCGCGGCTATCATCCATGTCGTTACGAATGCGACGGCTCGTCTTCGCCACGGCGGCGTGCTTGATGCATCGTTCGGCACCCACTTGATCCGCCCGCCGAGCTCCTATAATGCATGTCCACCCGCACGAATGGAACTCCGTGCTCCGTGTTTCAAACAGTGCTTCATGTCATAGTACCTTGAGATGTAATGCGTGGCGCTGGTTCCATAACGCGCATGCCGCGTACACGTGGGAGTATGGCTTGTGTAGAAGCTCCGGCTTGTTGCATGTGCAAGATGCTCTGTCGACAATCGTGCACACCGCCACGATCCTCTAGCCTGCCCCATCATGTACCTGCATGCGAGACGAACCTCAAACTTCCTCCGTAAGCCATCCATGGTCCGAGCGGTATGCGAACGAGCCTTCTCCATCTTCTTGTCCATGTAGGCCCGCTACCTCGGAGAATTCTTTGCCTTCGTCCATATGCCGCCGCCATCATGGCTCTATTGACAAAGTATCCTATTGAACGGTTCGAGTCTCTTCAACGATTGTAGTGATAGGTAGGGATCTCACGCCCTTTAGAACACCATTGTACACCTCGGACATGTTTGTCGTCATGATTCCGCACCTTGCTCGCGGTGTCATGCGAGAGACCACATCTCCGTGTTAGGTGCATTGGTGCACCCATTGTGTGAACTCCCAAGTCTCGTGGAGCCTCCTCCACGGCCCCGCTTCGACCTGCTGAAGACGCCGACATGCCCGCTGGTCTCCGATCAAGGTGGCTCCACAGGCATTGAACTTCGTCTTCAGTTCTCGCATACAAAGTTTTTAAACATCTTCATTAGTTCCTTGCTATGGAACCTTTCGTGAAAGTTTGCCGCAAGATGCCTCATGCACCACCGGTTCTTCATGTCATTCCACCGTACGGAGGTCGTGTCCCGCTCGCATCGTTCGCATTGCGCATGCGGCAAGGCCGCATTGCGATCCGAGATAACACACACATCGGGCCGATCTTGTACAACGGCCTGCTTCACATTGACAAGGAACCACAGCCAGCTTTCCGCACTCTCATTCTCTACTATTGCAAATGCCACTGGAGTAATGCGGTCATTTGCGTCTGCTGCAACCGCGTCGATTGTACCCTTGTATTTGCGGATAGGAATGTGCCGTCCATCGTTAGCACCGACGGCACCACTTGAAGCCTTCTATTGCCCGATGGAAGGCCCGAACACTCTGTCAAGCACAAAACAATTCGGCCCTTCCGTCTCATGAACCCGCCGCACTTGTTAATGAACGTGCACAGGTTTCTTTGCTGCAATCTGACACAACAATCTCGGGACCAGATCATATGCCTCCTCATATGTCCCGAACATACTCCGCAGTACCTTCTGTTTCCCCCGCCACACCTTCTTGTAGCTCACAGCAAACCCCACCGTGTTCGCTACCTCCGCCATGAGAACCTTGGGAGTAATGCATACATTTGCAGCCACAAGATGCCTTATCACCTCTGGCAACATATGCCGACGTCATGTTGCGGTGCCTAGGTAGTGGCGCCGCAAGCTCACAAGTGTGATCGTTCAGCACCGTTATCCGGAAGTCCGTGGCGGCGCCTCGAACCGCTGCGCACGGACCTTGCCAGGCGTGAGCCGCCCACACACTTCACAATGTAGGTGTCGTGGTTGGACTGTGCACCGATATGTCCGATCGATGTTGACGGCGTGCGTGGCAATAGCTTTGTGCGGCACTCTTGTTACGGAAGCTCGCCTACAACGAAGTCGCCTTCATTGAATCCCCACTCTGCCTCCTCCGCCCGTGGCAGAACTAGGGATTCCGCTGCGATGTCGTCCAATCTGGACGGCACGTACGCACCCTCCGTGGTTACAACACCACCTACCACACCTCCTTGTAGGTTCCCCTTCTTCCTCCTCTCCTGAACTCTCTGTTTCCACATCGTCCTCCTCCTCACTTTCCCGCACTGGTTCTCAAGGTACTCGTGATGATCAACACGCGCGCCCACCACCCTCCGCACCTTCATTCGGTGAAAAATTCTCCACGCGCCTCTGCAGTCACCATCTTCCATTGACTCATGGACTCCTCCTTCACCAAAGCATCTTCATGACCGCCGAGAGTAATGCACGCTCTACATCTTCGCCGGTACCACAGAGCCACCCATGGCGGATGATTACATCCTCTCCACGAATTGAACATACACCATTGGCACGGTATATATCAATGCGTCAGGTTACACGACCTCCATGTAGTTCACCCATGAAGCGTCGCTCGTCACCTTTATAAGTTGCCACACTGTCTCCCAAAGCACCTCCAACCGTGGCATACACCGCCTCGATCCGTAATTTGTTCCTTGCGGTGTCCCGATCGAATCCGAACGCACGCATCTCCGTAGCTCCAACAGGCTCATGGTGTTCAGATTGCGTGCGGATCACAATCCGTCACAATTATTCAGTGCGCCCGCACGCCCGCCCCGCATGCGAGACCACTTCCATAGAACACGAACAAGTCTTGGATGTCACCCATGGCGTACCTAACATAATCCCAAACTGAACCCTCTTAGTATATATCACAGCAACAACCGTACCATCACACATAACCTCTGCGTACCACATACAAGCGTACCATTTATGGAGTGCGCTAACAAATTTCTATATAAATCAAATTACTAATGTAATGCACTTTTTCCAATTTCTATTCTACAAATCTTAATTACATGCTACATATATTACAATTTTTCAACTTCATACAGTCTAATTTATTTTTAACTTCTCATTGTATTTTTACTTTATTTTCAGAGCGCTAACACATTAAATTCAAATTTTATCGCAAATCAAATTACATTTTTGTAATTTCACTCCTATTTTGTATTATTATTCTACTAATTAAATCACTAATCGAGCAACTCATTTTCATCATTTCTTACTTACGATTTCTTACATCGATCAAATAACTACATTTTTGCCAATCATTAGATCCTCTACATTTCTAATACTACTTCCTCTACATTTCTAGTACTACCCAACAATGTGCCATGCTTCATATATGCATTACACTTTAACATAGATTTTTATGAACATGCACAAAGAAGATCTAATATTATTCAGTGATTTTGGTTACAAAATGAGTACATGTTAATACAAACAATACATGCGCAAGTGGCCTTTCCGACTAGCTATGTGCTTCACAATGACACCATTTAAATGTAGTTATAATCCACTTAACAAACAGCAAGATTATCACTTACAACATCAAGACAAAACTATTCACATAAAATATAAATTACAAGACTCTACAACTACAAATATTTTATACAAAAAATTGCAATATACTACGACCACAAATAACTACAAATGTTTTACATTACAACAACATTACTTCATTTCTTAACATAAAATATAGAATACAACACGATAATTACATAAAATATAGACACATTGAGATCGTGTACGCTAATTACAGGCTAATCACTATAATACCATCGTAAACGCATGGAGATGATATTTACCTTTTCTTGAAGCTCACGAGAGGATCTACAACTTTCACAATTGCGAGAACTTGGATACCTTCCAAAATTACTCCAAATCCCGTGTTTGTGTTCTTCTTTCCTTGATGAGCGCCCTTTCTTGCTCCCTCTCGTCGCTTCTCTGTCTAGAGCAAATGCAAATGCACTGGAGCCTTCAAAGCCATGCCACCTCTTCCTTTTATCGCGAAAATAACGGTCACATGCACAGAATGAAGTAGGGCGGTTCTCATGTATATACACGTGTTACAATTCTTGAGAAGAACATGCAATAGCAGCAAAGACGGAGCTACTTCGAAAAAGCCGGCAACACGAGGGAATCCTGGGGCTTTGGGCGACGGGACGGAGGCCAGGCATGTGGTGCGGTCGGGTGCCGCACCACCCGGCCAAATGGTGCGCTGCCCCTCCGCACCACTGCCTTTGACGTGACGCGGCCACTCAGGTGTGGTGCGCTCCCCGGCCGCACCACTGGACACGTGTCGCGTTGCCGTTAATCGTGCGGTCGTTTGGGGGCTATTTTTGGAATTTCGTTTTCAGCACGGCTATTTTTGGAATTTCGAGTAGCAACGGTGCCAAAAACGTCCAAAATTCCGCGAGGGGTGGGGCCCACCGCACTTTGGCTCCGGTGTGCGGTGCCTCATGCATGATCTCAGTCGTCGGCCATGTAGTACGCGGCGACACCACCCAAGCCAAGATATTAGTGTTGTGCAATGGATATAGAATAGGTGAACATTAACGTAATCCATGTAAATAATTATCAAGAATATAATAGATTAATCACAGAAAACACTAATTGAGAGAGAATATTAAAATATAGTCTCTATTAATTTAGATCTATTTATATGATACAATGACTTCTCTATTTATAGTATAAGCCTGCTAGGAGTAATTCCGGTTTTGCCTATATTGTAACCTTCTAGATTTCATAACACTCTTTTTAGGCGAATACCATGGCATGCACATACCTCATTAAAAACCCATCCCAAAAACCTACTGAGAAAAAAGGATGGAGAAAAGAGTATATTACATCCGTTTCTTGTGGAGAACTCGTTGCCTCATTAAAAACCTTTACATAAGAAAACTTTGGGGAAAACTCACAAAGGGAAAAAAAATACAACATTTAGATCTTCAAGATCATGTAAGTCTTCTAATCTTACATAAAGGCTATAGTTCAGGGATTTACTTTCTCTGAATCTTGTAACTCTCTAAGTTGTTTCACCCCTATGCTTCAAATGCATTTATGGAAACTAGAGGCTGGGAGAGATTTTGAGAATAAATCTCCTAGATTATCAGATGACCTAGCCTTTAACACCTTTATCTCTCTGTTCTTTTATAGCTCATGAGGATAAAGGAATTTAGGAGCAATATGCTTTGTGATATTACTTTTAACATAGCCCATTTGCATCTGTGCAACACAAACTACATTATCTTCATAGATAATAGTGGGGTCATCGACGGTGTTTATGCTACATGACTTCTTGATATGGCTAATCATCCACCTAAGCCAAACACATACTCATGAGGCTTCATATAATGCGATTATTTCTGAGTGGTTCATAGACGTAGCTACTAAGGTCTGCTTAAATGACCGCTAAGAAATGGTTGCACCACCACAGAGAAATACAAATCCTGTATGGGATTTCGCATTATGTGGATCAGACAGGTATCCTGCATCTGTATATCCAACCATATTTAAGTCTTCGTTCTTCGGGTAAAATAATCCAAGATCTTATGTACCTTGAAGGTACCTTAGTAGGGTTTTAATGCCAGCGCAATGTCTTTAGGTTGGAGCTGCGCTGTGTCTGGCTAGCAAATTTGCTACAAAGGTAATATCCGGCCTCGTGCAGTTAGCCAGGTACATTAGTGCCCCAATGGCACTTAAGTATGAAACTTCTGGTCCAAGAAAATTCTTCCCCTTCACTAGCACAACTGACAGATCTGAAGGATTAAATGCAATATTCAAGAAACTCATTTACCCTAATGACTCAGTTTGGACATTTGTGAAATAGTACGATTACATAATGGATACTATGCTTGATAGGGAAGACGATGACAACTTCAAGGGAGAAATATGAGACTAGTCACTATGGTCCAGGTAACTTTTCTTAACAATTAACATATGCAACAAAAAATTTTGTCTGATGCTACACATTTTGTGAAAAAAATGGTTGGAAATCAATTTTATAGGTACAATTTAGAGAAACAAGCATCCAAGTTCTACATGAGAAGTATTTTCTACAAGTTTCAGAATCTACTAATGCAAACAATATCTTATAGTTGCACTAAACTTGAGGAAGCCGGTCAAGTTTTTGCACTAGTTGAGCTGAGTATGAACTCCCCAAACCTTTAGAGTTTTGGTCCATGAAGATGGTTGCACATATTTATGTAGCTACAACATGTTTGAGATGGATAGGCTTCTATGTGCACACATTCTGAAAGTGATGACACAACTCAATTTGCAACAAATGCCTCAACAATACTTGCTGAAAAGATGGTCCAAGAAAGCAACTACAAAGATACCAGAGTGCCAATTAGGTCCAGGCCCATCTATTGGACTGCCACTAACAAACAAGTTGAGGTTTAACTCGGTATGCAGAAAAAATGACAAATCTAGCATCCAATGTGTGCTTGAGCGAAGAAACATACAATATAGTTTTAGAAGGTATCAATAACCTATCAGTGCTACTTGATCAACTAGCAATCTAGTTAATACCCAACAAGATGATGTGCAAGCCTTTGTTTCTCGAATGGTTCGAAACCCACCAAAGTCTACACACAAAGGGCGCCCATCAAAGAAATCACAATGGAAGAAGCCACCTATTGAAAAGGCAATTGATAAAAAGAAAAGGCAAAAGGGCAAGATTCATTGTTCATATTACAATGAGGATACCCATAATGTTCAGAGGTGCCCTTATTTGGAGCTTGCCAAGACTTGTGAAGCATATTCGGTAGATAAAGCCTATCGTGACACATAGTTAAAGTTGTAGATTTATGTACACATTTGCCTAATGTAACACATCCCTTGCTTACATATGTACTTAGGGTGTGTTTGGTTGCCTGAATCTCCTTCGTCCTGGCTGGGTGGATCCGTATAATCTGAGAAAGAGCCTATTTGGTTGCCTGTATGAGTGGATGCAGCCTGCATGAGTGGATGCAAAAATATGCCCTCATCCTGGATGGGTGGATACGCTCAAAATGAGCTTCACTGACCATCCTAGATGGGTTGATGCAGTGTATCTTATGCGGTCCCACGTGTCAGCCTCTCAGGTTTGGTAGACTGCATCCGCTCATACAGGCAACCAAACAAAGATCTCGATTTTTGCATCCGCTCATGCAACCTCACCAAACATCTTCTTTTTCTGAAATACGATTCCACTCAGTCTGCATCCACTCAGTCAGGATATACGATACAACCTCTATCCATGAACCAAACACACCCTTATGCAACATTGTCATCCATGCATTCTCTCTGCTAAAACCAATGCTAAATTCGACTGTGTGTTATACAATAGATAAATGTTCTTCCTACGTTGAAACAAAGAAGATTCTTGTGCTTTTATATAAATATGTTAGAAAGAGGAGATAAATATATCCATAGAGGATATGAGAAACATTAGGCCCTGCTTCCTATCTGATATAAATGGTTTGTCATCAGTGAGATCTTGCTCGGATTCGTAGCCCTGCTTCGCTTGCATCCCTTTGTCTCTCTGTTCCAGCAGGGAATAGAGAAAAGTGGGCAGAGTGGTTAAGTCGGTCGATCGAGTGGTTAAACGAGATGAGTGTTGGAACGATCAATGACACGTGAACAATGGATGAAAGCGTACGATTCAAGTCAGTAGAGTCGGATGTTCTACGCATATCAATTCCGTTTTCACACAGACATATATATACTCTCTTCCTGCTTCCTCTATATATATATATATAGTTGTCAGTTGTGTCAGCAAAATATAGCAACACGTGGAAGAGAGAAGCGGACGGCGAGATAAGCTGCTCCGTAGAGAAAGCAAACGTGCCTAAAAGAGAGACCGCGTCGGCAGGCAGCGTTGACGCACGATTCGCGCCGCACCACACAATGTCCACGCGGCAATCGGAGGGGAGCTAACCCAACTTCGCCGGCCCAACCCAACCGGATCATCTCACCCGGTGGGCCGCCGCCGCGCGCACCTGGGCGAAAGCGACGGTTCCCTGCTTCCCCTGGCCTCTGCTCCGCCCCGGGGAGACAGCCGTACGACCTAGAGAACGCCACCACCACCGCACAGAGCGGCAAAGGCGAAGCAAATCCATGGCTGCTTCGCCGGTTCCCTTCCTCCGATCCCCCGCCGCCGCCGGAGGCGCCTACCGGCGTCCGACTCCACCCCAGCGTGTGATCGTGGTACGGGTTTCCCCCCGCTCCCCCCCCCCTCTCTCGCTTTCTGCGGTGTTAATTTGAATTGAATGGCTTCGCACTTCGCGTCAACGAGTTCTAGATTGCGTGTAGAAATTTGGATCATACCGGTGGTGCGCATTGCGTTTCGAGCGGTTAGTCGTGATCCATCTGGTTGGTTCCCCAACCGTAGGAGACGGGACTGTGTTTGCCGTTTGGTGGGTGGATTGGTGGATTGATTTTCTGTGTTGCTGTTGAATGATTACCAATGCAGCATCAATCGATTGCGGTGATGGTTTTTCCGTGCGAAATCGTGGTCTCGGCGGGAACAATTGGCATGCGATTTACGGAAGGGGCTTGCTGCATCGCACTCATGTGGAGGGGTTTGTTACGGGTAGGGTTTGAAGTTCTGTGGGCGGTTTGGTCTCCACAGGATGAGGTCTTGAGTCGGCCTGGACTCAACCTGTTGCTGCCATGCTTTCGATTGTTACTGTCACCGGGTCTTCGTGGATGTGTGGGCTGAGCCATCCTTGCTGGTCCAAATCGTTGAACAGTGTTCACTAGCGTGCAGTCATCGCTTTGAAAATTATCCAGCAAAATTACTTTGGACTCAAGACTCAAAAGGTTTGCGAGTGCACCCTTTATGTCTATTAGGTATTAGAATTGAATTCAGCTTGTAGTGTGCGGTGCGGTAGGATTGCATCTAATTGCAGTGCTGTGGCATTAGCTGCGTGCTAGCACCACCAGTAGTGAAGGAACGTGATGCGATGTTATACTCTCCATCCTAGAGTGTGATTAGCTTCAGGCGATAGATGTATGTTTTGAACAATAAAAATTGTTTATGCGGACTTTATTATGGGTACATCTTAAGCATGAATTCAATTTTCACGGAAGTAATATCCTTGTTAATATTTTTCCAGCAGACCTCATGCACAGTTGCAATACCATATCCTTTTACAGATATCCTTATGACTGGGTCACAGTCTCAATTTCTCATGTCTAGTGTGATCAGGTCATTCTTCACTGCCTTTTGTGAAGAACTTTTTTGTTGAATTGTTTCGGAGCATTTGTTCATAACTCCTTCCCTATCAAATAACTGACACACAAACCATGTAGTAGCTGTTTGAAACAAGAAAAATCATGTTACCTCTGGAAAAGTAAATTGTCTCCCAAGGGAAATGTCTCAAGAAAATGTGATGCAGTTTTCATCTGTACCTGTGCTGTGATCTTATAATCTATTGAACGTGGTGAAATTCAAATGCTGTAATGCAGTTCATGGCCTATATGTCATGGCACTAAGGCCACCAATGCCAACACACTGTGAAGGCACAGACGCACAGTGATTGGTTAGCTAGTAAAGCAGTATTTTGTGTCTGTGATCCCTGTTTGAATCTAATTACAGCATAATTGGGTGGCAAAAACCAGCAAAGAAGAAATTCAATGGTCTCTGTTTCAGCCACTACTACTGATCTTGGTACAAATTCTTTGTGGAATACGGAAGCTATGTGACTTAATTTTGAATATCCCTCTCCTATGCAACTTAATTTTGAATATCCCTCTCTTTCTCTGAGTTTGAAGCAGTACCTGGCCAATCAGTAATTCTTGTTGCATCAGCATTCGGAAATAGTTCAGAATCATGGAGGCTCAAGGCCTGCATCATCAGAACATCTCCTTAAGGAATTTATTTATTAGTTGTTACTCCCTCTGTTCTTTTTTGCTTGACATTCTAGAATCCATGCCGTCAAACTTTCTAAAATTTAATCGTTAATAGTTTTAAATTTATCTAGATTGTCTATATGAAAATTATATCATTATATTTATCATTAAAAATACGTTCATAATTTATAATTTTATTAGACATCTTAATATAAAGTTATAAAAAGTAATGATCAAAGTCGCATCTTGAAGACCGTGAAAAATCGAAAACGTCAAATAAAAAATAATAGAGGGAGTACTATGTACTTCCTGGAGAATAGGAGTTAGTACCTATACTATAAAATTTGTTTACTGCACTATGCAGCTGTTTCAATTTCTGTAACAAACTGTCATGGGAAAGGATTTAAACTAGATCTACAATTATTTGGTGCGTAGCTGATATAATGTTGCCCAATGATTCCAGGAGGAGGATGTGTTATTGAGTTTAGCTAGTAATTGGTGTGTTTCTTATGCTTATACAGGTTCGGTGGATTTGTGTTGAAGCATCCTAATGGCCCTAAAATGCACAAAATGGGGCCAGCCTCACTAAATTTTTGTGGGTGTGCCGATGCACCCACCAAACTTTGTGACCATCTGAATTGGTAATTTACTCTGGCTGTCAGATCCATAATTCATTGATATGCTTTTCATCTGGCAGTGTCAATCCAGTAGAGATGCAGAGGCAAACGTAATTGGTTAGAAAAGGATAACATACATCAATATCGCAGTTCATCCTTGACAACTGACATCCTTCCTGTCGCTGTATGTTGCATTTTAAAGGCTCTCTGCTTTATTCGTAGAAAATTTATCTTTCCAGCATCTAGTGCTATTGATCGATTAAGTACATGTTGAACCTAATTTTTATATTGAACATTGCATATGGTAGTTTTGTTCCTGTCCGAAGCATGTGGTTTGCACTTTTACCACCACACATCTTCTGGAAATGAAGTGTGTTTGAGTTGAAAACTTGAAATTGAGTGCTTGCCTGCGAGGTGCATTGCTTTAAGTGATTGGAGCAATTTCTTCCGAGCACTGCTATACGTACTAAATTTTGTGTATTAGCTGGGTAAAAAAAATTGGTTGGATGTTGTAGAAGCAAGGGCAGTTGGTGTAGATCATGGGAGGGCAGTGTTTGAGAAGTTATCAAAGGCTAAGATCACCTTTTTTTCATCCTGAAACATTTAAAAAATTGTCACCTTTTTTGTATGCAGTTAGTACGAAATTTTTAGTATCTAGGCATTTCCCATTTCTTCCCATTTTTTCGTACATATATATTCCACAAAGTAACACATATTTTGTGTTCTTGCTACTGTAATGTATTTACCTGAAACCTTTCCTTACTTGATAGGCAGGCAGTGCATGTTTAATACATAAATAAATGCTGCACTACCTAAGTCCTAGCTGTTGGTTCCTAATTGAAAGTAAAAAATAGAGAAAGCAAAAACGATGAAAAATAGCAAACTTGAATGTAAGTATGTCACATTCCACCCATCCTCTAGGCCTGGAATGTAACTGCCGAAAATGGTAAAAAAAATGCAATGGTGGTAGTATTTGAGGTCTAGAGAATGAGCGAGATGTTACAGATTTGACCAGAAAAAGGAGATAGATGCATTGTAAAATACTCTCTCCATCTAAGTTTATAAGGCGTATTTTTTGAATGGTCTTATCTATAAATATAGAGCACATTTTATGTTCTAATGTAAAATTAATGTAATGTTCCCTTTATACTCCTAATAAATATGTAATTTTATTTGCTATTCTCTACATGCATATATTGAATATAGTGCTTAGAGTTAATAATTAGAGGTAATATAGCTATTTCACTATTTTTTTTGGTTCATATGTTAAGAAAAAAATATATCTTGTAAACTTTAACGGAGAGAGTATGTACTCTGTTTGGTTTCTGTATTCTGTGGACAGGCTGAGTCAGGTTCTCAGAGTGCAATAACTCCCGGACAAATAAGTTATTTCAGCTTCTCCATTTATATTGTTACAGTTCGTATTTGGTAGAACTGTGGTACCAGCGTCGATTTTTTTAATCGACTAATGTGCAATCATTACTGGTACGACCACTTACAACAATTATGTCTGTATGAGTTGTGGGTACTTGGCGGCAGATCCATCGTAGGTGCTGCTGGCCCGCCAGACACCGTTGGATGTCCTCTAGATCTGCCCTAAGTTAGAGAAGAGACTCTGTTGTAAGTGGTCGTACATGTAGTACTGACCTCCATGTCCTGGGCTGCGCTCTAATGATTCACGTAGCAGGCCCACGAGAAAAATGGAGAAGATGGTCTCAGACCGCTGGTCCACAAAGGAGAAGATGGCCTCGATATGTTGGGCCTCATTTGCCTGAACGTAACAGCCAGCCAGTAAAGGATAAAACAAAATGGGCCAGCACTCAAAAGGCCTATTGGCCCAGCCCATACGGCAAGTGGGCGTCGAAGGGGGGAAAGAAACCCGAAAAGGAAAAAGGAAACCCGAAGCCTGGACATTCGAAACCACAAATTGAACAGTTGATTGCGCGTACACTGAGTTGAATATTGCATACCTGCATCTGCTACTGAGTTGTGCAGTATTTAGTTGGTAATCTATTTCTCTTGTTGATGTGTACATCCACTTGTACTCCTTCACTACCAGGCAGCCAACCCGAGGATGATTCCAACTAATTTGGCTGCTCGTATTTGCTGCTTCCTCCTGCCTTATGGCCTTGGGTCATTCCTTTTGATTAACTGACCTACTGTTAGTGGCTGGGTGTCTACTGTTGAGATTTAGGCATTTAGCTCTGCAAATGTTATTCTTCTCCCTCTACCTGATCCTCAATGCGATTCACATAACCATGATCTCAGCTTAGTTCTTGAGGCCATGCTGTATTTACGGACAATGGAAAGATTGCTAACCAAAGTACAAATATGTGCCAGTTTGGCATTTGTTGGCACGTGTGTGAATTTGCAGGTCAATAACTGATGGAACTTTTTGTAGTCACGTCTCAAGCATATAGGTTGTCTCTAATGGACATATGTTGACTGTTGAGAGTGTTGAAGTCAGGGAATTTAACTTGACAGCCGCGGCCTCAACATTGGAGCAGCTTTCTTGGTTGCAGGAATGCAAACTTAAAGCTGCTCCAATACGCTTTCCTATTTCCATCGTCATGCTGATGTAAAAAGAGAGGCTGAGAGGGAACAACCATTCAGAAACACAGTTACCATGCAGGAATATATTCTTGTCTTGCCTTTTCCTGCTAATGCTGTACAACCCTCTAGTTTCCTGGTAAAAAGAGATCTGTTTATGGGGTTTAATTGTTCGCTTTACCTAAAGTTTATGTTTTTATCAAACTAAAGATGCATTATCGAAATGGGCTTCTTTTTTTTTTGAAATTCAAATTTGATAACCGATGAATTGCATTGTGGG
The DNA here is from genome assembly GCA_036346575.1 of Dendrocalamus sinicus. Lineage (NCBI taxonomy): Eukaryota > Viridiplantae > Streptophyta > Magnoliopsida > Poales > Poaceae > Dendrocalamus > Dendrocalamus sinicus. Next base: position 1,917,379 of record CM070653.1, on the reverse strand, counting down.
TTGTCTCAAATGGAATCAATGAAATGGTCGTTGGATATTCTTTGCTCCATTTGGCCTCCCAAAAGCACAAAAAATATAATATCCAGAGTCTAATTGTAGCTAAGTTACTGTTACTTGAGCAATTTGTGATATTATTCCTTCTCTTCTGTTATCTACCATTCACTAATGATGATGTTAGGTGGGCATTATTGCAGTACCATTGACACTGTTGAGACTAAATATCAAAATATTAAATTAAATGTCTTTTTCATCTGGAAGAGCACTAGCACTCCTCCTTTTCAACAGTTGCTATTTTCATGTCTTGCTACTACTACTTCCCCTTCATACTTTTTTGCTTGCCTTTCAACTGATGTGTTCACTTTCAAAACATGCAGATACATCCAATAATACAGCTCACACGTCCAAGCAGATACAGGATATAAACAAATGAAATTAAAGTGCATGTGCCACATAAGTTGAAACATCATGGTACGTACCCAAGCTCTAAACAAGCTCTAAACAAGTGTAATTTATCTTTAGTTCTTTACCAGAATCTAGAGATAAACAGGTAGTTTTTTTATTGCTGCATTTCAGAATTATTGGGCTTCTCTAATTGCTTTTTAGTGCTAATGGTCCTTACCAGCATTATTGGTATTCATCACATTTGTGAAAAATGCAAGGACAGATCACTTTATGCCAGCATTTTTGTGCACATGGCCAAGCCCCATTAGTTGTGCCACGTATACTAATATCTGTAACTTCTAAAGCTAATCTGTTGTTTAGGTTTAGGAGCCTGATTAGATAGCTTCATTATTTAGGACTAGTGCAATGCAAAGAAACTAAACCCATATTTATTGTTGGTTTAAATTTGGAGTAGTCATATAAAAAAAGGAGCCCACCAGACAGGCCAAGCCAAATTAGTTAACAACCTAGCTCAGCCCATGACATGGTCCCTCAATTGTATTATTAGTAGGAGCATCAGTGTCACCTTTTTCCCTTCTCTTTCATTAACTCATTCTCAGGAGCTGTTAGCTGTATTTAGCATTGTAGGTGCTATTGAGCCTTCTCAATTCAAAATGTAGCTCGAGAATTGGGACATTCCCTTACACTTATGTTAAAACCAAGGTTCCATACACTATTGAGCCTTCTTAACTGAAAGCTAGCCTGAGGGGTGTGCCCTCGTACTTACAGTTACACCTAACTCATTTCACAATAAGTTTGGGATAAATGCAAAATGGCTTCAGTTGCATGGCTGCTGAACATTGAACTCCTGGCCAAGTGTATAGGCATTTATACAGTTTGCATGGATAAAATGTATATAACATATCACGGCTATGTCACATAAACAATAATGCACAGCCATAGTTGAGTATGTTGAGTGCTCACAGGCTTTATATGTTACACATCTACACGGTAGGTAGATATTCATAAACAGTTGCCTCCTTTTCTTTCTCAGATGTGTTTTACTTTCTCTTGAGGATGATTACCTCTTTGGACCCTATGAAATCAATCAATCCTTTTCCATGCCTGTATTCAAGTATAAAACGATCAAGTAGCTTCGGATTCTCTACAGAAAAAACTTAAAGACATAAACGGGAAAGGGGATGGAAAATAACTCTCAGTTCAATATTCCAATCTTCTGCCTTTACAAATATACAGCTGCAGTTTGTCGCAGCTTCTCAAAAGAAATAAAACTACGACATGCAATAATTAATTTGCATTTACGTGCATGGCAGCGGTTGAAAAGTTTGTGACTACTTGTATGGTTTGTGAGAGCTACCGACACATGCAGTTTTGCCCATGCCTGTCTGTATTTATTTGATAAACAGAGAGTGAACCAAAACTCAAGTATCCAATGTACAGAAGAAAACAACAATTTTCAAGAGAAAGAAAGGGAGACTCTAAACGTACTTTTCTATGCATTCTGCTTCACTCCTAATGCCAGAGCTGTCTTTTCCATGACACTGCAGGATCTTTAAATGAGGAAAGCTGTGGAGGTTGATTTCTGTATCAACACACAGATGTATCTATGCAAGCACCTCAGCATAGCCTGCTCACGAATCTGTGAGACTTACAACTTTCTGCTTCTTCTGATCTGCTCTGTTCCATGCATGGCGGAACACAGTGCCTAGATATGCTCAAAAGACAAGGGCATTCTTTGCAAGTCTTTGTCATACATGTCTGATGCTGCTTGCAGCTGTTGCTGTGGCTGCTGATTCTGGAACCAAGAAGCACATATCCCTTCCATGTTGAATTGGCTCTCTGCCTTGATCACATCATGGTATAATGATTGGCTCTGGTTCTGCATGGCTGTGGTTGCCTCTGCAAAGGTTCCCTGGAGCAAGTCAGGCCACTTGAGTTCCTCCACTAAGTGGACTCTAGTATCTTTTTCTTGTCCGATATCCGTCCATGGGAACACACTATTCTCCAAAATTGAGTTTGTGCTCTGTGGCTCGAATCCCATACCGTTGCTTCCCCTGCTCCCGGTACTGCTGCTGCTGCTAGGATTAGCACCATCCCAGTAGAACGGGGCACTGCCAATGCCAGTGCCTCTGTGGCGGGGATTATCTGGTGGAAGATTCAGGCCCATTGATGCCGACAGGGCTGATGGTGAAACCGGTGGCATCACAGTGGAAATTGTGCTGCAGTTGAAATCATTCTGATTGAACCAGAGTGAATTTATATTTGCACCATCACCGCTGCCACCTTCATTGCTGTAGCCTAATGGCTGCTGGAAAGGGAAATACAGTGTCGGACCTGATGAACGGCAGTTTGATGGGCTCTCATGACCAGCAGTAAGCTGGTCAAGAAATAACTCTTTTGGTGGCACCTTAGGGCGTGCCAAGCTTGGAGTTTCTGGGCGATTCGTATCATACACTGGCAGCAGCATTGATGATTGGGCTGTCTCGCTGAGGAGGTGGCTCAAGTTCCCTAGAGCACCAGCACTTGACGGGTTGGCATCACTGGACCCAGAGGTTCTCTCGGTGCTGATGGTGGGAGCTGCTCCACTGCGATCAACCTCAGCGAGGGGCTTGTGGGTGTTGGGATCAACGCCTTTCTGCCGCAGCTTCTTCTTGATGCATGAGTTCCAGAGATTCTTGATCTCATTGTCAGTCCTCCCTGGCAGCTGTGTTGCAATTTGAGACCACCTTCTCATAAAAAAGAGAGAGCTATATTAGTTGAATTATCAAGGGTTGCTTTGCAGTTACTTATCCTGAATTCTACTACTGCCAATTAGGCTTAAAATTTACCTGTTCCCAAGGACAGCATGGAGTTCAATGATGAGGTCTTCCTCGGCCTGAGAGAACGCTCCTCTCTTGAGGTCCGGTCTCAAATAGTTTATCCACCTCAGCCGGCAGCTCTTGCCACACCTTTGGAGCCCTGCAACAATTCATCAGGCAGATTTTAGATAATTGGACTGACTCAGAGAGAAAAGTATTGGAGAAGAGGAAAGGAAAGAATTAGAAGTTGGTAATTGAAAAGAGTGAAATGCAGAAGATTTGTTTGTGCTCACCTGCGAGCTTAGGGACAGAGCTCCAGCAGCCATGGCCATGTTTGGTTATGTGATTCATGAGCTTCTCGTCCTCCTCAGGGGACCAGAGCCCTTTTCTCAATTTTTGCTTGTAGCAACAAGAATGCCTCCCCATTTCGGTGGAATGCACAACCTGAGAGCTCGAAATTTGCACAGCTGACAGGTTTGTGGAACTTAGGCAGCTTGCAATTGTGCTCAGCTAAAGCCTTCTCCGGTCACACAGAGCTTCTTCAAGGATTCATGGATGAAGGGGTGGGAAATGCAGAGGGTATAGTGAGTTATATATCGGTGAATGCTTGGGCTGCAGCTGAGACCAGAATTGAGCAACTATATGGTTGCAGATAGGAGATTTCAGTGGAAAGCAGGGAAAGTTTAGGGGGCACTCCTCTCCTTTTCTTTGCAGGACACCCCTTTAGCACCTTCTTTTAAAGGTGGTGGTGGTGGTTGTGGGAGGGGAGGCTGAACCCTTCTTCCCTTGGTTGATTCCGGCTATGCGTGGGGGTCTGTCTTATCATCTCCTAAGAATCTATGTCTGGTGCCAGAGCCGGTGGGGTCGCCACCTCCACCGATATTTTAATTGTCACGGCCTTGTGCAAGAAACTGTTCGTTCTTCTTCTCCTCCTTTTTCCTTTCATCCCAATTCCCATGTCCAGTGTATTTCTTTGAGCGCAAGCCAGTGAAAGTAAAACTGGCCCATCATAATTTACATTATATTAGGAAAAGGATTGATGCTCTTGCACCCATGGTGAATGACTGCGACCCTGAGCAGCCAGTACATTGCTACTGCTACTACTACTACTAGAAACCTTCCCTCTTTTTTCCTTCTTTTCTGCAGCTGCTTCTACGTCACGAGTGTTCCATGCAGGGGAAAGCACACAGTTGGGAAGCCTTGTCCACCTTTCTTCTGTTGCTAATTAAAACTCATCTTGTTAGCTGCTGTGCGTGCGTGCATGTGCACCTCATTTTCTCCCACCTGCAAGATTTTATGTGTCAGACCTAAGTATTGTCCTTTATTTCTCTTGCTTTTCAGGTAAGTCACTGGATCACTTCTCTCTGGGGAAAAGCCCTCGTCAATCATTACAGTTGGGGTCCTGGGGAAAAAGAGGTGGCATCAGGTGTTCCTATTCCAGGACAGAGGGCATCTTCCTTTTGTTTACCCAGGGCAGCTAGCTAGCAATTCCAGTAAGAAACCTTTACTTCTCCAATCCAAGAAGAAGCACGTTGCCTCTGCTGAATATGTCTGCGATCGGTTAAGAACCGGGCTTCCTATAATTGCGCAGGTACCCGGAATTTTGATTTGCCTGCTGACTGTCGCTAGCGTCAATGGAAACACCGATCATTGTAGAGAGAAATCCTTTGTTTTCTAAATTTCCAACACAACAATGGTCCATTGGAGGAGACAAATATTTTGAGTATAGTATTCCCCAATGAGCTAGCCAATGCAAGTATTATTGTTGGCATCGTTGCCTGTCTGATAAAAGAAAAGTTTAATCCATGATTCCATGATTAGGATTGTAAAAGTTTAATCCATGATTCCATGATTAGGATTGTAATGGCATCCTTCTGTGCCCATGTGATAGCGGACACTCATATCCATTAAATAAACGCGGGGCGAATCAAAACACATTGATTGAACATTTTAGTTTATAATCTGGTTTCCAGCCGATCATTTTGTCCTTTGATTCCCCATGCAACGGATCTCATCCGTTCTGGAGGCTTGCGTTGTCTGTTCTGACGGACATTTCTATATATAATTTGTGAAGATTTTGGAGCAATTAGCACATCGCCATTGTTTGTATGCAGCAAATAAAATTGAGGCTCGTGGAATTAATGTCACCATCTGTTCTTCCTCCATGCAGGACTTGCAGTTGAGCCGGGGAAAAAGACTTATGTACTTGTCATTGATCTGTTCCATTTACTCTCCTCTCTGTTCTTTCTTTCTTGCCCAGAAATATGTGCCAGGTAAGTGAGCTCACTCACTCCAGATGACCCTACCCAGTTAAGGATGCAGGTATGTGACATCTCTCGCATGACTACATGTGGTTTTAATCGCTGAATTATCGCATAACTCTGATTGTGTCAAAGGAGCTTATCTAGTATACATAGGCATTATCTAGAGAGAGAGAGAGAGAGAGAGAGAGAGAGAGAGAGAGAGAAGGGGCGGCAGCAGCACGGCTATTAGCAAGGCTGGCATTAGAAGATCACGGGAAAGGCAAGTTTGACAAATGAGGCATCTTTTTTGGGGTCCCCAGAACATAGGTCCAACCCTTCCCTATAGTACACACAATGTATTGGCGAATGATTTACTTCTCACACAATATTCATACATCCCCATTTATTTATTTATTTATAATAACAATTAATATTAGGATCAGCATTATGCATGAGAGAGAGAGAGGGGTGCTAAATTTGTGACCTGGTGATGGTGAACGAATGATCGGTACAGCCGGTATTCAAGAGGGATGAAAGAGATCAGAACAGGACGGCATCCACAGTACGCAGGGTGGGCCCGTGGAAGCTTACAGTGCGTACTACCTTTGTAGTTTGGAGAGAGAGAGAGAGAGGGGGAGAGAGCTACAGTGTCGTGTTTGGGCGTAGGACAACGGGCCGTCGTCGGTAGGGCACCATCCAACCCCGTTCCCAATCCCAATTCCTCCCATGTAGACAGTCATCAGTACGGGCGGGTACTTTTTTAAACTGAAATAAAAAAACCGAATCGAATAAACCAAATATTAAGATCTGTTCGATTTTCGGTATATGGTCAGTTTTTAACTCCTCGTCTGCCCCGACGAGTGATGGCCTCGTTGACGTCGCGCAGCTTACCGACGCCGTCCGGCCCGACATCGGGCTCGTCTATGTCATGGCCGTCAACAGTGAGATCGGCGTCGTCCAACCGCTCGAGAAGATTGGCCGTATCTCCCGTGAGAAGGGTGTGTCCTTTTACACCAATATCGCTCATGAAGGGGATGGGGATTGGACTCATGTCACTGTCTGACAGCGGTTTCACCGAATACTGAATTAGTTTAGTTAATTTGATACGGTTTTTATTTTCTCACTAGTCATTTTGGTTTTTAGTTTGTAAGTATCGAATCTTTTAATATCAAATAAGCCGCACCGATATAACCGAATAAACTGAACCCTCAGCCCTAATCGTCAGTGGCTACCCATCGATGGATGGATGGATGGAGCGAACAATTCAGCGAGCGAGGCGAAAGGAAAGGGACCACGCTGCTGTGCTTTGTGTGCCAACCAACTCGATGCGCACTTGTGCTAGCTTTAGCTATAGCTACAAATTTCCTGGGAATGAACTTTTATATGTCTGTGCCTTTTACCTGATATATATCTAGCTAATAATTAATAGCCAAATTTATTATCTGACTGACTAAAAATATTTTTGTTTTGGATATCTTAGTCCATGTTCCCAAGTGTTGTGACTTTTGATTGAAATGTCACTGTAGCGGCTATTAGTTTTTTGTTGTTATGAATAGCGCTTGTATTCATATGAGGCCAATGGGCCGGTATATATACACAAAGTACAGGTGGTAAATATGCAAAGAACCCCTCATAACAATGGGGAATAACAAACTATACATATATCTCTAACACCCCCCCTCAAACTCATGGTGGATCAACAACACTGAGTTTGGAGAGGAAGAAGCTGTGCTGTGCTCGAGTCTGGGCCTTCGTGAAGAAATCCGCTATCTGAATCTCTGAAGGCACATACTGAAGAGTAATCACCTGATCATGCACACAAGTCCTCATGAAAGAAGCATCAACTCCAATGTGCTTGGTGAGCTCATGCTTCACAGGATCACGAGCAATACTGATAGCACCTGTACTGTCTGACAAGAGAGGGGTCGGTGTAGTGACAGAAACACCAAAATCCTCAAGTAACCACCGTAGCCAAGTAATCTCTGCTGTCAAGAGAGCCATAGCTCGCAACTCAGCCTCTGCACTCGAACGGGACACTGCAGTCTGTTTCTTCGTCTTCCAGGCAATAAGAGAACCACCAAGAAAAACACAGTAAGCAGAGATAGACCGCGATCGGAGGATCGCCGCCCAAGTAGCATCCGAATAGGCTGAAGTCGTAACGAGTGGAACGTGGAAAGAAGAGACGGCGAGAGATAGTCCCACGAAGGTATCGCAGAACTCGAAGAAGGTGGTGTAGTGAACTGAGTGGGAGCCAAACAAACCGACTCGAATATGAATCGGATAAGTGATATCCGGACGAGTAATGACAAGGTAGACAAGACTCCCAACAAGATGACGATAGCGAGTCGGATCGTAAAGAGGCTCGCCATCGAGGGTCGGAGGTGAGCATTGAGCTCCATGGGAGTCTCAACGATCTGACGATCGATGAGAAAGGCGCGATCAAGAAGATCCCGAATATATTTCTCTTGGGACATAAAGAAACCATCCGGAGTGGAAGTAACCTCAATCCCAAGGAAGTAATGAATAGGACCAAGATCCGACATAAGGAATCGCTCACTAAGACGAGCCTTGACAAAGGCAATGTACTCGAATCATCTCCGTAATGATCATATCATCAACATACGTAAGAAGAAGAGTCCGACCACGGGACGAAGTGTGGACAAAGAGCGCGGATCATGATCACTAGCTGAAAAACCAAAGAAGAAGTGACCACAGAGGAGAAGCGCTCAAACCAAGCACGAGGAGCTTGTTTAAGGCCATAGAGAGAGCGGCGGCGACAAACCATGCCCTCGAGAATGAATACCCGGTGGCGGATGCATATAGACCTCCTCACGCAACTCGCCATTAAGAAAGGCATTCTTGACATCAAGCGAGAAAGCAGACGCATGGCGGGCGACGCCACCGAAAGAAGAGTGCGAACAGTGGTCATGTGAGCCACAGGAGCAAAAGTCTCGTCAGTAGTCAACACCATGCTCTGCTGGAAGCCACGAGCAACAAGACGCGCCTTATAGCGCTCAAGAGAGCCATCGAGCGAGTCTTAATCTTATAGACCCACTTACATGTGATGGGATGAGAATGAGATGGCAAAGGAACAAGATCCCAAGTACCGATGCGCTCGAGGCAGCAATCTCTCGGCCATGGCAAGCTGCCACTCGGGGTGAGTAACAAAGATCCCGGTGGAGACAAAGCTCACGAGTAGCCGCGCAAAGAAAGGAAAAACGGCGGGAGGCCGAATCGATCGCGATCGCGAGAGCGTAGCGAGGAGAAGATGACCCATCGGGGACGATGGAGCATCGAAGAAGAAGGCTCATCCGGAAGGTCCTCAACACGAGGTCGACGAGTGTAGGCGATAAGGGAGAAGGAATCGTAGTGGGAGGAACTGCGAGTCGAGGAGGCGACACACAGCGCGACAACGGTGAAGAGACTACAGGGGAATATGTGGGGACTCGGTGGAACAGTGGACGAGGCAAAGCAGATATAGGTGTATCCGGAAAAGTCAAGAAAGACAGAGGCTCCACAGAGGAAGCGAGAAGGAGAGGCATGACGTGGGTAGAATGGACGAGACTCGTCGAAAGTCACATCCCGAGAAACCCGCATCCGTCGACCAACAGGATCCCAAAGACCGATAGCCCTTGTGCTCGGCGCTATATCCTAAAAACACACTCAACAGATCGAGCGGTCGGTTTGGTGCGTTCTCGAGGGGCAAGGAGAACGAGCAAACGCAGCCAAACAGATGAAGGGCGAGTAGTCGGAAGAAGACCACGAGACGCTCAACAGGATCGCACCCTTAAGAGCGAAGAGGGTGGATGTTGACGAGATAGGTGGCGATGGAAACGACCTCGGCCCAAAAGTGAGGTGGAATAGAGGCGGCGATCATCGAGTACGAGCCGCCTCAAGGAGGTGACGATGCTTGCGCCAGCGACACCATTCGAGCATGAGCACCGGGACAAGAAAATCGAGCAAGAGTGCCTGCTCGGCAAGGAAGTCGCGCGGTGACGAGAGGTACTCGCCAAACAGAATCAAGACGAAAGACACGAATAGGAGTGGAGAAGCGTGTGTGTATCATAGTGGCAAATTGTTTATAGATGGGCAAGGCCTCACTACGAGAAGACATGAAATATATCCAAGTGTGGCGAGAGAAATCATCTATAAAATGATATAATATCGATGACCCCTTTCAAACGAAGGGCCGGACCTCAAACATCCGAATGAACAAGATCAAAGGACGCCGAGACACGTCTCACTATGAGGATAAGGAAGCTGAATCATTTACCTAACTTACATACGACAATCTAAAGACACGTCTCTGAGATGGACCCGAAGACCACGACGAACTAAGGACGACAAAGAGATCCACACAGATGGCCAAGACGATGATGCCACCGCTGGAAAGAGCCGGTGAGCGAAGTGGCGAGCGGAGAGGCGGCGGCGGTGGTGGCGCGGAAGGAAGATGAAGCCGTCAAGCTCCGAGAGACGCCGTGAGTCACGGCGCCGAGGGCGAGAACCAACGAGCTCCGTGTGGTAGTCCTGAACACAACAAGAGTCGAGTCGAGAATAACTCGATAACCAAGGTCGATGTCGCCTTGCAGAAAGAAGTCGCAAGGTAAGGCGAGGAACATGAGCAATGAAGGAACATGAAAAGATGAGTTGCTAAGAGATCCTCGACCTGAGACGAAAGAGATGTACCATCAGCAGTAAGAACACCGCGGGAGAATCAAGAGGTGTAATAGAAGACAGTGGAAGGATCGGAGTCATGTGAAAGGATGCTCCGAATCAAGAATCCACGGGAGGTACCGATGTGTAGGAGGTGGTCTCTCGGTGCAGAAGAGTCGATGAGCGTAACTGCGCAGAACTGTCGAGGAGAACACAGGCGGCAAGTAGGCGTCGAAGTCCGGCTATCTCTGCTCGGTGAGAGAAGCTGCTGAAGAAGTCGAGGAGACGTCGTCGTAGAAGCACTAGTGCCGATGAGAAGAACGGCGTGAAAGATGCCGCTTCTTCTTGTAGCACCGGGACTCGGTGTGGCCATCCTTGTCGCAGAGAGGAGCAGTGAGGACGACCACCTCCAGACGGAGGACGACCACCACCACTGTGGTAGCCGCCGAGGAGGCGCAGTAGCAGGCGACGAGCGGCGAGCACGCAGGGAGTGGCATCGCACAAAGCACCACTCAAACGAGTCTCTCTGCGCGTATCTCGTAAGAGCCTCCGGAGAGTGACACGAGGGTGGCGTGCAAGTAGGCGGGCACGCGCCGCTCGAACTCAGACGGCGAGTGAGGAACTCATAGACCGCTGAAACTCGGTCGGCACGCACCTCCGTGCAAAGACGGACAGTACGACGGCAAGAAGGCGGAGAGAGTCCAAGCGACGCCAAACAGCAGAGCTCGGCGTAAAAGCATCAACGATAGCATCGCCTGCTGAAGAGAGTGCTCTGGCGGACCACGGACAGTGCAGTGGCATCACCGGAGGGCTCGTAGCGGCCGGCGAAGATGAGTCCACATCCGAAAGCGAAGGAGTCCCACAATCTAAGAAAAGCGAGGTGGACACTAGCGATGAAGACAAGAAGACCCGAGCGTCGCCATCGTATCACCGAGTGTAGACGGTCGACAATCCTTGTAGGAATCGAGCCTCACGGTAGGCGAGGCGCTTTATCGGCTTTATCATCGTGAGCGACCTTATCGGTGCATTGGAGGCAATGCAACAGCGCGCTCCGTCGGAGGAATAGGGCAAGCGGGCGGTGACATCGCCGAGAGGACGCCTGAGAGGCGAAGACCACGCATGTGAATGCGCATGTGAGACACGAAGTCGGTGTAATTAACACCATCAAAAATCACCGGCAGCGAGGAGGGAAGCAGTGCCCATTGGTAGCGCGGCCGACGCGCGGCGACAAAGGAAAGTCTAACAGCGGCGCCGACGGCGCGCGGTTAAACGACGCTTTTTTTTTTTTTTCCCGGTCGGTTTTACAAAACCGATCGAGCCTAACCCAACCCTAACCCTAACCCTAGAACAGATTTGGGTGCGAGGCGGCGGCGGCGGCGTCCGGCGCGAGGCGGCGCGGAGGGCGGCGGCGTCCCAGCATGGAGGCGGCGGCGGCGGCAATGAGCGGCGGCGGCGGCGGCGGCAGCGGCGGCGGGCGGCAGCGAGCGGCGGCGACGTCTGGCGCGGAGGTCGCGGCCGGCGAGGCGCGGCTGGCGCGAGGCGGCGATCGGAGCGAGGGCGCGGCCGCGCCGGCGAGGCGGCGCCGGAGGCGGCGCGGCGCGCGCGACCGAGATGCGCAGAGAGACCGCGGTGGCGCAGGAAGCCGCCCGCGGCACGAGGAGCGCAGGAGGCGGACAACGGCGCGAGGCCGACGGCGGCGGGGAGGCGGCGGGAGATGGAGGCGCGGGCGGCGAGGAGGCCGGCGAGGCGGCGGGTGGGAGTCGGCGGGCGGCGCGCGAGGAGGCGCGGGCGCGGAACCTAGGTAAACCAAAACCCTAGTTTTGGCTCTGATACCATGTTATGAATAGCGCTTGTATTCATATGAGGCCAATGGGCCGGTATATATACACAAAGTACAGGTGGTAAATATGCAAAGAACCCCTCATAACAATGGGGAATAACAAACTATACATATATCTCTAACAGTTGTAAGATATTCAATTAAAAGAAAAAACCCATTATATCTCTATGGATAATACAAAGAAAAAGAAGAAAGAAGAAAAAACGAAAAAAAAGAGAAAAAGTCACATTAAAAAGATAACATGTTCTAAACAGTTTTTAATTTCTGAAAGACAGAAGTTATCACTGTTTGGAACGAGATCTAAAACTGCATTATTTTACGTGGTCAGAACAAGGGGATATTAATTGCTGGACAGGAAATACCCTTGCGAGTCGCGTTTTCGTCCTTGTCACTCCTTTTGTTTTCTCTTTCCATTGCTAGCTGTCAGCGGACGTGTGTGTGGTATACATATATACGTCCATACGCCATACGTAGCTAGGGAGTATATGTCATGTATGTATACGTATGAATGTATGTATGTGTCAGTGGAAATTCTGTACTGTTTCGTGTTCATTTGTGCGCCTCTAAATCCAACAGATCCTAATGCATGGCCCTGTGGAAAAGCATGCATGTGCGTGCCATAGAATGGCGTAATCGGCAGAAATCCAAGGTAACATGTGCCGCAAGGATTTTGGAGGAAAATATTCTCATTAATTTGTTTGTTGCGCCTCACTAGCTTCTTGTTTTCGTAGCCGGTTATGTGTCGGACGTGTTATTTGCTAGAAACTCTTGATTTGAATAGTTTAATTTCCATGTTATGAAGTTTACAGTGTAATAGTTTCTTTTGCGAAAGTTTAGGTTGATCCATCGTGCTCAAATTCCATGGCACTCTAACCCTTTCTACCCTCTCACTCGAGAGGAAACTTCTTACTGAATTTCTGCTTATCCATGTTACCTGCATTTTGCTCTAGGATACATTAAAGAGCAAGCTTTGTTGGATCACCATCTACTTTTTTCACTTACGTAGATGCATTTTGGGACATGTGTGTGTGAACAATATCCGCACGCATGCATTTGGATCGATCAAGTGGCCATGTAGAATAGCTTATATTAATCAACTAATGTGCTCGTCGAGATTACATGAAGATTATCCGACCATTTGTAGCTGTCCCTTACCTTCCTAATGTGGTACAATTGGCATAAAAGAATCGGAGCTAGCTCACAAATTAAAAAAGCAGTCAAGGACGATACGTGCAGCCGTGCCATGCTCTCGTCCTCGTCCTTTTCTTGGCAAAGGAATCGACTGTATGAACTTGCTTTCATGCGACATCACTTTCTCCAGTGTAGTATATTCATGTAGTTTGAAAGGTGCCTGCGTCCGACCTAAGTTTCTCTCTTTCCTGCTCTCCTTTTCCCCCCTTCACTCCGAGAAGTCAGACGTGCATTCTTGGCGAATGGCGATAGCATGCAAATCTAATCTAATCTAATCACACGAAACCAATCAAGTTGCATTGCATTGCAAAACCACTGGCGATATGAGGCATCTGTAGTGTATATAACCCAAGGGGTCTTAAGGTGGGTCCCATCTAAATCTTAAGGTTGACTCCATAGTGTATATAACCTAAGGGGCCTTAAGACGGTCCCACTTGGCAGATAAAGAAAAATTGTATTTTAATGCTTGTGGCCAGGTCTTTAACTTGAGGACCAGCCTTAAGCCTTTTTTTTGCTTATAGCCTGTTTAAGGTCACCCCTGTAATGTATAAGGTTGACCTTAAGGTGACTTAAGACCCTATATTTTCATACACTACAGATACCTTAAGAAGAGAATAAAGAGGTGTCAGATGCAAGCCAATTAGTTAGGCTGTGTGTGACATGCATATACTAGCTAGATAGAAGAGTGAAGAATACACCATTAGTTATAAATGACAAAAAAAAGACACCTATATGTTCTTATGAAATTTTGTAAATACCTACCCAAAATTTAGCGAGGACATCGCAGCACGGCCGGGCTCCATTTCCACATTAACATCACTTTCCATGTCCCCCTTTGTAAACACTAAACAAAAACTAATTAAGGCACAGCCTGCCGGGTGCATGAGTGCAACTTAACACCATGTAGTTCACACGAAATGAAGTGACATGTACTCCCTAAGTTTCTTTTTATAAGACGCATTTTGTTTGGACACAGGGATTAAGAAGCGCATGAAACCGATGAAATGGTAGAGAGAGATGACCGTAGTATTCATAGTGTTAGAGCAACTCCAGCAGTAGCCCTCAAAACAGGGCCCCTACTTTTTATTTGATGGCTCTGTTTTTTGGGCTACACTCCAGTAGGAGCCCTCAAAACAGGACCCTCAAATTCATTCTTAGAGGGGATGACACATAGGACCCACCCTCATCCTCATCCTACTTTTGAGGGCTGAGGGGCAAAAAACTCACTCCAGCAGGGCCCCTACTTGAGCCCTCAAAAGTAGGGGCTCCCTCCAGACCCTCCAGGAATGAGGGCTCGAGGGGGAGATTTGAGGGCTCCCTACTTTTGAGAGCTCAAATAGGGGCCCTGTTGGAGTGAGTTTTTTTGCCCCTCGGCTCTCAAAAGTAGGATGAGGGTTCAAGTAGGGGCCCTGTTGGAGTTGCTCTTAATGTCTTGGAATTAAGAGAGGGGATAGATCATTAAACCTCCATGCACGCCCAAGGTAGTAAAAACTATGGGTCTTATATTTTCAAACGGAGGGATCTCACTTATTTATCTGACTGCCCCGCTCGGTTGGGCTGAAAAGCTGTGGCTTATGGCTGAAATTGCACTGTATTGGTTGAAATTTTAATGTAGTTGAAGATGGCTTATTTGGTGTAATTAAATCTAAAAAATTTTTAAAATAGAAAAAAATATGCTAGCTCAACACGAACAATGTAAACAAATATGGGAAAAAAGAACCAACAAAAAGCTCAAAAAAAGCCAAAAGTTCAGAAAAAGACGAAATTTATGAATAGTGAAAAATAAGCCAGAAGGTTAGAAGCTAAAGCTGAAATGAGCAGGGTTAAAATTTATGCTTAATTATTGTTGCGATTAAGCCAAGCTCTGGTCACCTTGGTTGACAAGCCATCAATTAATTAAGGGGGGCCGATCCATAATTAAGCTGCCGTCCCTACGAGATGTGAAATCGCACCTTCCGTAAGGTCCCCTTTGTATGCATGCATGAGTGTCCCTATAGTACCATTAGCTACTGCTGCAAGTGTACCTGTACACTGCTCTCTCTCTCTCTCTCTCTCTCTCTCTCTCTCTCTCTCTCTCTCTCTCTCTCTCTCTAATTAAGGTCAGTACGACGGAGTGTGCGTCCATCGTCGTAATAATCTCAGAAAACATATTATGTACTGTACACACGACGACACAGTAGTTTGTTAGTATGCCACTGTCCTACTAGCACCTTTCATGCGTACGCATACGCATTGGCACTACCTGTCCGTATAAACGTGTGTATTATTGTGTGTGTGTATATAGAGCTGGTGCTGCCGTATCTACGTACATGCATTATGAAGATTCGTATATATTATGTGTGTCACATGCATGATACATGGTCCATTCGTTTAGGATGTGTTTGGTTCGTAGATGGAGCTTGTATCGTATATCCTGACTGAGTGGATGCAGGCTGAGTGGAATCGTATTTCAGAAAAAGAAGATGTTTGGTGAGGTTGCATGAGCGGATGCAAAAACCGAGATCTTTGTTTGATTGCTGATGAGCGGATGCAGTCTACCAAACCTGAGAGGCTGACACGTGGGACCGCATAAGATACACTGTATCAACCCATCCAGGATGCCAGTGAAGCTCATTTTGAGTGTATCCACCCATCCAGGATGAGCGCGTATTTTTGCATCCGCTCATGCAAACTGCATCCACTTATACAGACAACCAAACAGGCTCTTTCTCAGATTATACGGATCCACCCAGCCAGGACGAAGGAGATTCAAGCAACCAAACACACCCTTAGTCTATCCTCAAAGCTAGGATCAGAACTGTCCATTGGTGTACGTATTATGTACACCTTTGGCCTCTAATATTTAGTACGTAGTGTTAGATGTGTTCATGGAAGTATGGAACCACGCACGCTTCTTGTTCAGATGTCGTTTTTTTTGTCCAAGTGTATTTCGGGTCCTAGGAGGATGACCGGACGATGCCAACTCTGGACGGGCTAGCTATATTCTGCAGGACCAAATATTATTCATCGAGGGTATTTAACCAGACAACCAGTTATACACCGTATAAAGTATCAGGAATTTCACACAAAATAGTTCAATTTACTTGTGAAACCGACAACTATAGTGAAACCCTAATCCCTGCAAACCCACCCCACATGCATGGGAATTGAACATGCATGACCTCAAAAACATCAAGCGGTTTCAGCATGGATAAATCGAAATATTTTTCCTATATAGTTCATGATCATAAAAGAAACTAACGAAGCTAGCTAGGAAGCAACATATATGTATTTTTCTGGAAACCAAACTATTTCGATTTCTGTGCTACACTATGCCTGCTCATTTCGACTAAAAAAGATGGCTTATGGCTAAAATTGTACTGTAGCTAGCTGAAATTATACTGCAGCTGATAGTAGCTTATTTAGCATAATTAAATTTAAAAAAATTAAAAATAGAAAAAACATGTTAGCCAATCACGGACAATGCAAACAAATACGGGAAAAAAGAACCGGTAAAAAAGCTAAAAAACCCAAAAAGCTAGAAAAATACGAAATTTAGAAATAATAAAAAATAAGCCAAAAGCTCAAACCGAAATAAGCGGTGCAAAGCTAGCTGTACGGTGAAGACATGAAGCAACCACCTTGACTTGTGCCGCCTGCAGTGTTCTTGTTAATGAGCTGCTTTTAACTCATGATGGTCGACGCTGAATGACTGAAAGTTATGTTTTCCTCTCAAAAAAAAATTCCCATCACACACTTCTTGATGTTATTGATGGCTAATAATTTAATTAGGGCTTTTTTCGCTCTTTTCTTCTTCTTCTTTTCTGGGTACATATATAGGCCTTTTAATTTGCAAGCTGGTCTCAATTAATTAGGGCATCGTGTGGGCGATGCATGAATTAAGCTAGCTAGGTTAGTAGGAGATCATCTGCTACAAACTGTTACAGGTGCAGCAGATGGACGAATATCACATGTATTCACGAGAAGGTAGGGGTGCACAATCCACTTTAGCTGCTTGAATTAAGAGAACTCGGTCTTAATTTGGTAGAGCCGCGCCAATGCTGTTACCCAGAGACAACAGTCATGTATTGTCAACTATCCGGTACAGTTCTTCCCGTGTTTTGCATGCTTGTTCATATGCGCACAACACACAGCTAGTCTACAGTGTGTGTGTGTGTGTGTGTGTATATATATATATATATATATATATATATATATATATATATATATATATATATATATATATATATATATATATATATATATATATATATATATATATATATATATATATATATATATATATATATATATATATATATATATATATATATATATATATAGGAAGAACTAGTAAAATTTTCTTAACATTAGAGATGCTCGCAAACTCATGCTTTTTCTGAGCCTGATCTGATCAACATGAGGAGGATAATGATCTGTTCGATCACCGAGGATGATGTCTCTAACTTTAACATGAGTATACACAGGTAAAAGAAAAAGAAAAAGAAAAAGAAACTGATCGAGCTCAGTAAACTGAATTTTGGAAAGGCATGTACGTACGTACGTAGAAACGTAGCTGCCTGCCTGCCTCCAAAAGCGTGCGTTGCTTTCTCCTCTGATGCTTCCTTTTGCATGCTGTCGTATATATGATGTTAAATATGACCGAATTCTTGTCCGGTCGTCGTACGTGCAGCTAGCTTCATCGTCCGATGTGTACTACCAATCTCTCTCTCTCTCTCTCTCTCTCTATATATATATATATATATATATATATATATATATATATATATATATATATATATATATATATATATATATATATATATATATATATATATATATATATATATATATATATATATATATATATATATATATATATATATATATATATATATGTTGAAATGGGACACCTAGGTGCCTGCACACCCAGACTCTCTGCTGTTAGATTGCTTTTAGATACGTGCTTAGAGCAATGGTATGTATGGTATGTAATATATTAGGCATGATAAATCAATCATAGAAGGAAAGTCTTAATCATGGATGGAAAGTCTCAATCACACTAGCACGCATCTAAAAGCAATCCAAAGGTAGGAGACTAGGTGTCAGCACACCTAGGTGCTCTGTTATTTATCTTATATATATATATATATATATATATATATATATATATATATATATATATATATATATATATATATATATATAGGAGGACGAGTGTTTCATGCACCATGGTGCCTAGGCACCAATATCAATACCCGTTGATTTGCTTGAGATTTGCAACGTTTGATGTGGGTATCTTCATATACCCATAAAAAGTATATTTGAGATGTCAAACTCAAAAATTTAAATTCAACTTCAGTTTAATTAGTTTGAACTAGTTTTATGGTATATACTCATCAGTAGTTGCATTGAACTCAAAAGTAGTTCAAACTAATTTGAACCGAGTTCAAAACTTGCTTACCATAAATATATCAAGGGTATAAAACATTTTCATACCCAAACTCAAAAAATTATCAATCATACACGTGTATCGGATGTTGGTGCCTAGGCACCATGGTGCCTTATGTAATTTTCCTATATATATATATATATATATATATATATATATATATATATATATATATATATATATATATATATATATATATATATATATATATATATATATATATATATATATATATATATATATATAGCTTTGGCGCCGTTCGTATCGTTTAGCCAACTCGATTGATCGATCGATTGCTAGTTATGTAATAACGACCATTTGTCGTCAAGGGATGGCAAGGAACGGCCAGCGATCAACGCAACGTTAGGTGTGGGCACACAACGGACAACAACTTGTTGTACGCTAGCTTGTACTGTCAGTGTGTATTAGTAGCACACAAGCACACCTGTAAAACTTTAATTTGTTCGTTGCTTTTCATTAGTACAAGAGGCTCGTCCTAATTTTTTTCAACTTCTATCTCAAAGCTATTTTTGGGTTTTTTTTACAATAATTAACTTTTAAACGAAATATTTTTTTAAAGACGATGTCTATACATTGATTATAGTCATACTATAGCGACTTCATTTATATTAGCTAAAACTATATGCGAGGATCTGTTATTTCGTGTTTTTTCTTATGATCAGCTCAAAAGATATAAGTCATAACCAAAAAATCATAAACCGAAGCTAAAAGGAACATACGCTTACGGATTTTGTGTGGGGATGTTGCGGTATTAGCTGAGTAATGATGATACGGTATTACTAATTGGCTGGGTGTGTGTATACAGGCCTTCCGATCGGCTGGATATGGATGGTTCAGATCATGCATGCGAGGATCAATAACCATTCTATTCCTGCTTGGCCGCTCCCAGTCGCATGTGGCCTGCACTGCAGGACTCGTATGCAGTTCTTTGCAAAAAGATAGTGGCAAAATGCGAAAGATGAAGGAGAAATACCGGTGATCGAGTCGATCACCGCCACCGAATTTGTTTGGTCGGTCGACGTTATAAAATCATACCTCATGCATGCTCAATTTGATCATCGCGCCGGCGCATATATTCAAATGAATGATTCGATTTGGTGTGGCATCATAAGAATATATGGAACCATACACCATCTTTGCCTATAGTTTTATCAGGAAATCGCATTAGGATTCCCCCTAGCGCCGGCCAGTACTGTCGGTCCGGTGACAAAACGGCTAGCTTAACGTATAGCCACTGCCATCTTACTAAAAAAAAAATCACAAATGTTCTAGCCTTTTGAGCCGCTTAAAAAATTATTAGACGCATGGTAGCAAAACGGATTTTTTGTGTATATAATATTCATTGTATATATGCTTGCTTTTTTTTTCAGTAAGATCATGGGGGGTCTAAAAGATCAGCAAAAGTTAATGATGCGATTAATGACAGGAGAGGGGTCCCAACAAAGCGAGATGTCGATATTAGAATTTGCTGTAAGTGTATCGTGCATGTGCTTGTGCACCGACAGGAAGAACCGGCAAGCTAAAGCTCCCAAGCAACAATCCACCAAAAAGAAAAAGAAAAGGCTTGCCCATTTATATATGCCTCCAATCAGCTCAAAAAGTCGCTTCCAAGGATTCTCTTGATTCATCATCGTTCGCAAGGACCAGATCGATATGCACATATCGTTTCATCACTATGGCAGTAGCAGCTAGCCTAATCTGCCTGTAAAGCGTCTCAACAAGTCTGTGATCAGAGAGAGAGAGAGAGAGAGAGAGAGAGAGAGAGAGAGAAGGCGTGCGTGGATAAGAATGATCTAGAATCCTAGCTAGACATATGGCTAGCTACATGAAGATTATATTTATATAGAGCCGTCATATTGGACGATCGATAATAAGATAATAAAGTGCTTCTTGCAGTAGGAAGCTTCGTATATAGCTTGCGAATAGGATATGTAGACTATGTATATATAGAGAGGTGATCTTTTGATCCGATGCTCAGGTTAAGGCAGTGGACTGTCAACTGTGATCGATCGACGTATATAAGGGGTTTACTATCGAATTTTTGTCAATATATTCCATATTAACAAGTTTGCAGATAAATTGTCTGTGCAACTGTGCATATATATAACACGCGGGATTAGACGAATTCGAAGAATTGTCGTCTATGGCTTGTGGAATCTTGTAAATCTGTTTTGCAGCCGTCTCTCTAGAAAGAAAGAAAGAATACTGCAGAGGGGACCCGAGCATACACATCAAGCAAGCTAGCCTACGCGAGTGGCAATGTACTGTATCTAATGCGAGCGGCGTAGCTAATTAATTTATCTGTTACATGTCCATCAACCAATAATCCCAGCCTTAATAATGGCCGGCCGGCTGCACTATTTGATCCATGGAACTATTTGTCTGCTGTCGATCGATCTGTGTGTGATCGATTGACATCTCCTCCTCCATTACTTAATTAGTCAACAATAAGAAACCCTGGTTAAGTAGAGCATCTCTCCGTCGGAGGGAAGACGGGTCTCTTCATGGATGCCATGTGTACTGCCGGCCGGCGGGATACGTTTCTTAATTGTCGATCAGCATCTCGATGGTTTATTTTTTGGTATCCTGTTTGTCTCACTGCATGCATGTGATGATCGACTACTATGTGATCAAGCTAGCGTTCAAGTCCTACGAACTTTTTAACGGTTTCGATCGGTTATATTTTGATATCTTTCAGATCGAAACATACATTATACGTGCGGCGGTGGATTATTCTTCGTCGCGATGATCGGGGAATGTTATTTTTTTTACCAAATGTCTTCAATTACCAAACTATTCTACGCTCTAGCCAATTCCCTCCGTCCCAACCGAGCCCAGTCTCCCCAATAGCCACGCGACCTGCGTGTCCCCACACCACCCTTATGCAAGACCCCATCCGATCGGATCAATCTCAATATATAT
This sequence comes from Dendrocalamus sinicus, assembly GCA_036346575.1. Lineage (NCBI taxonomy): Eukaryota > Viridiplantae > Streptophyta > Magnoliopsida > Poales > Poaceae > Dendrocalamus > Dendrocalamus sinicus. Next base: position 1,895,878 of record CM070653.1, on the reverse strand, counting down.
AGACTAAGAACCCACGACCCCAACGCTAACATCACATGATCAATATACGTCACAGCTAAGTATAGTAATAAACTCTAACAATATGTCCAGTAAATTCGTCAGTTCAGTGTAAAACGGTTTCATCTGACCGTAAAATATGATTTTCATTTTGTTATTGTCGTCACATGGCTAGTATGTGTCACCGTTGTTGTGGCAGTAACTCTTACGATGTATCCAATAAATTCGTTAGTACAGTATAAGCGGTTTCATCTAACCGTAAAACAGAATGTATCTACTCGTAAATGTGGTTTTCATTTTTGCTGTCGCCAACACATGGCCAGCATATGCCATGGCTAGGTGTGGCATTAAACTCTAATTACACGTCCAGTAAATTCGTCAGTACAGTGTAATCGGTTTCATCTGGAAAATTTGGTCGTAAATGTGGTTTCTATTTTTACTCTCACCATCACATGGCTAGCATGCGCTATGGCTAGGTCTGATCGCAAACTCTAACGACGTGTTTAGTAAATTTGTTAGTAAAGCACAAGTGATTTTATCTGGTTGTAAAATAGAATGTATATTGTTGTAAATGTGATTTTCATTTTTACTGCCAACTCTGGCACGTGGTTGGGTCGCGCGGTTCATCTTGGTCGTAAGTTGATATGTATCTTTATGTAAATGTGATTTTTATTTTTACTGTTGCTATCACACGGCCAGCATGCACCATGGTTAGGAGTACCAGTAAACTCTAACAATGCGTTCAATAAATTTATCAGTACAGTAAAAGCGGTTTGTTGGACCGGATGGTAACAGAGGGGGTGAATGGTGTCAACTAAAAATTTTCGCAAGTATTCAAGATTATATTCACACACAACTATAGAGTTGCAAAAAATAGAATTTTCATCAAAGACTCAGGACAAATGGCTCAAAAACACAAAACCTTGAAGCAACCACTTCCCGGTGGTCTAACCGGCATAGAATTGGTGGTCTGATCGGTCTCAGGCGGTCTGACCCCTCCTTCAATGGCGGTCTGACCGCTACTACAGTAAAATTAAGGTAATCAATAGTGCTTTCAGCCCGATTTCAAAAACCAAAATCGAGAGAACTTTTGATCCATAGATCCAAACAATATGAAATTTTGCAAGGATCTTTTCTAAGATATCAAGAACCTATTCTAACAAACAACCATGAAAATCATGGCCAAAATTAAGACCTTTTTCAGTTTGTTGGAAAATTACAGCAAAACCGAGCTAAAATCCTAAACAGTGAATACAACTTGCTCGTGCGATGTTGATGACCGAGAAGAGTCTAGATGTATTCCCACAAGTTAAAGAAAGTTAGATCACAACAGAAACTAAGCCAACAACCCTCGGATCAAGAGATAGACCAAAGAGGCCAAAGTCAAGTAAAACCAGATTTTCTTGTGAATCTTGCTATCAAGGTGTCTAGATGGGTAGAGATGTATTCCTAAGGATTATGTCTATCTCTTATACGTTCTTGGCACAACAAGATCATAAGAAGGAAAGAAGAGAGATCAAAACCAACGAAAAGTCAAGCACATAAATCAAAAACAAGAGGGACTCAAGAGTTACACAAAGATTAATATATTGCTTACTTGAGAAAGTAAGTTTTACAGCCACTTCACCTTGGAGGACAAAGAGCACTCAAGGTACTCATTCTCTAACCCTAACCCTAAACCTAGAGAAAAGAGTACAAGAGATGAGTTGGATGATTAACCACATATCTTCATCCCAACCCCCTTTCATAAGTGGGCAACCAACCACCTACACCCCCTTAATGTATCCTATTCACCATGACAATGGGGAAACCCGTTAACTCCACACACACGAGTTTTACTCTGACAAGTTCACTTATACATGCTTTTCAAAGCACATAAGTGTGCATCCACTAAATCCTTAGTCTTGATCCAACCAGCTCCACCTTGACCTAAACTGCTCTCCAACGCATCGCCCATGCAACGCGGTTTTGATCCAAGATGGTTTTCGGTATTTTAGTCAAACTAGCAAAATACCATTCCTTTACTCGGTCATCATCAACCATTGCAAGCAATGGCCTTGCTTGCCACGTGTAGGTGCATCACTAGCTTGCCATGTGTCGCCAAATCTCTCCCGTCTCAATTCCACCGAACCACGGCTCACTTGACCCGTGCAAACCTATATGGTGCCATCCCGTCATTCGAACTCGCCTTCAATATTTCCCTCATTTCTCGTGCCATGCTTGAGCTCATCGTCTCATCGGGCATCCTCGATCGTTCTAAGCCTCAGCTCCTCCATGAGCCTAGCCTCAATCCTCGCCGTTGACTACGGCTGACTTTAAGCGACCCTTCACATCCAAGACAAATAAATTGTTTTTAGACACAAGTTCTTCACAACTTGATCTACGTTAACTGTAACATAGCTTATGCAACATAAAACCACTGACCATACTCACCTAAACCCCTTCCTCAACTCAAATCCACAAATATGAATTCTTGCCGAAGGTCCACATCTGGACAATCTTCAGCTAGTCAGACCGCCAACCATCGGGTAGTCAGACCACTACGCCAACCGGTCATACCAGTGGCATACTACCAGTCTGACCGGCCTTCCCCTGAACGACTAGCAACCCTGCCAATCAAATTTCAAAATCTCTCAAATTGCAATAGTTCATCATAAACTAGGACTTTCTCACATGATCCTTGAATCTCTCCCTTGATGAACCCATTGGCAATTTCTTAAAAATATAGTTTGGAGATGAATTTGGAGGAAGAGGTGGAAATTTGCAAAAAAGCTCCAAATGGTCAACAGAAGAGCACAAAGAGCTGAAAATGACCATTTGAGGCAGAAGTAGATAGAAACTACTGAAAATAACAGATTTTCACAAAAGTTTCAAATCCACCAAATGAGTCGGGAATCTCACTCTAGGTCCATACGAGAGGACAATTATCTATTTGACCTTGGTCATGGTGAGAAGAGATTAAAAGCTCTAGGCTAGCAACATTTTGCCTGAAAACGCAAAATCATGCTCTAGATGTGCATTTTTACCAATCTTTCTCCTCCTTTGACAATGGAGTTATCAAGATATATACATGGAAGAAGCATGAATGAAATAAAGTGGCTACGTTTTACTCATTTTGAGCATTGAGGAACCATGAAGATTATCCAACTTGACTTTCTAAGTGTTACACCAAGTTAAAAAAAAGTGAAGGTGCTATCTAGATCATGGCTAAATATGTATAACCAAGCTAAAGCAACATAAGCAATGATCTGAAATTAAATAGATCGTTAACATGTCTAGGTGCTCAAGTTCATAATTTAGCCAAGAGTATCCAAAAATGAGTCAGGCCATATCAATATGCTGAATGGAACCAAGAAGCTACAGTTGAGTCATTTTAGATTGCTACAAGTTCAAACTTGAAACATGTTAGTCAAGCACTTGATATCACTTGTGATTAAGAAAATTAGCACATTTGGCAAATTTTAAATTCATTTTTTGTTTTAGTCGAGCTTCAACCATTTTGCACAAAATTTTGTTTCTTCAGCCATGTACCAGAGATCAAACCTTATGTGACCATTCCAAGCAAGAAACTTAAGGAAGTGATCTTGGTCATCCAAAACTCCCCCTGAGTTTATGCCTAGTGCAATAATAAGTCGTCTCATGAGAAAGGATTGATGAGATCAGTTTTTCGCACAAAAGAGATCTTTTTATATTTTCTTGACTTAGTTCAAGAACAAATAGTTAATACTAACTCATCCTTCACTAACGAACTAGTATAGCTCAATCTAAAACTCAATGCAGATTCAAGACTCAACTTATCTTATTTGACATGGCATAAATCATAAGAGAATTCAATAGAGCAAGACATGATTTAGTTCAAGTTTTTCACATTTAAAGAAGCTAGCATGACAAGAGCTAAGTTACACATAGAAGGTCATGAAAAATCTAGCAATCTAGCATAAGTCATGACAAGATGTAAAGCAGTTTTATCATGCCACACAAGGATAATAATCAGGGCTCCATATATTTATATTACAATGCATATTGCTGAATTTAAATATGATGACATAAAGATTCTAACTCCTCCTCAGTAAATGAGTCAGTTTTAGAAGCAACTTGGTTCAAGTTGAGATATGTTAGCATGAAGCTCAAGAAAATCACAAATTAACTCTTTTTGAACCAAAGCAAAAAAGCATGAGAGAAGAAGCTTGGAAAGACGAAAAAATGCAGTCCTTACAACATAGACAAGATAGAAGGATTGCTATGGCTCAGTCTCATTATCATCTACCCCATATAATTCTAGGACTATTAGTTAGTCACCTAAAACATAACGGAGTAAACACATTTCTTGTCTACCCAAGGGGGGCCAACCCCTGCTAGACCTAAAAGAAGCAAGTGAACTCAACCTAGTGAGAAGAGAAGCAACTAATAAGCAGCATCCAGGATCACAAGATGAGAGGAAGAATTCTAACTAGCTGAGAATGGGAACTATTCTAGACTATGCTAGAGATACTAACTCAAATGCACCCATAAACAAAGTGCAATAGAAAATAAATGTACATATAATATAGAAAGTACATGATACTCCCCCTCAGATTATGGCATAAGGACATACCACCCTAAACTCTCCCCGCAAGGCTATGAATCTCGAGCTATCTAAAGGCTTGGTGAAAATCTCAGCTAACTAGTGGTCACTATCCACAAACTAAAACACTATATCGCTCTTCTCCATATGGTCTCTAAGGAAATGATATCAGATATCTATGTGCTTGATTCTAAAGTGTTACACTGGATTTTTGGCAATGTTAATGGTAGAAGTGTTATCACAAAAAAGTGAAACACTATCTATGGCTAACCCAAAGTCCTGCAAGGTTAAAACCATCTAAAGTACCTAACTGCAGCAACTAGCGTCTGCAACATACTCGGTCTTTGTGGTGGACTGTGCAATGCTGGACTGCTTCCTAGAAGATCAAAAGACAAGAGAAGTGCCAATAAATTGGCAAGTGTCAGAAGTGCTCTTCCTATCTATCCTATAGCTAGCAAAGTCTACATCAGAGTAGACTCTAAGGAAAAGACACGAAGAGAAAGAGTATCATATACCATAGTCTAGAGTAGCTCGAAGGTATTTGGACGAGCAGAAGAACATTACCATGCCTACGAATAAACAAGGTCTTATCTACCTTACCCATGTCAAACCTATGACTCAATTGATAAGACTTAAACCTCTCATACCAAGCTCTAGGGGCTTGCTTAAATCCATACAAAGCTTTGAAAAGCTTAAGGACATAGTTTGGGTATGTGAGATTCTCAAAACCTGGAGGCTGTCTAACAACTATTCTTGGGTTTGAAAGTGGCAACAAATGCAGAGTGTAGGTAGAAATGAGATAAGCCAGATTTTGACCGCATGACACGCTCATGAAGATTTCTTATCATCTGCTCAGAGGGATGACGATGATGAATGTGTCGGGAAGGTCGTGGATGAGATGAAAAAGTGACCTCTACCTCATGAGTTGTGGGGGTAGGAGCAGATTCACAAGCTCAAGAAGAACTGGAAGGTAAGGGCTGATCTCCCTGAGGTGCAGTAGAGGAAGCAGGCGTCTCAGGGATAGATGGGACTGGATCAAATAAGGAACCTTCATCTCCATTCTAACATCCCAAATTCTAGGGCAAGCAAAAATGAGAAAAATTTTAAACTTTTCGAATGCCTTTTGTTTCCTTGGCTCTTTATTGGAGTTTCTTTGAAAAGTTTGAATTGCAAATCAAAAATTAAGACCAAGTTATAAAAACTAAAAAGATGATTAAAAGTTGGCATGAGAAAACTCATGATGAAAACCATCTTAAAAAAGGCCACGCATATAAATTGTGGCACTGAAAATAAATATGAAATCAAGGTCTGAAATTATCTAAAGCAAATAAGTATATTAACAACGTCTTCTAGAAAAAAAGAAAAGATAAAACTCTGAAAAATTTACACGATCATCAACGCTTTGTCAGGAGCGTTCGCAAAGATTCTCGTAATCTTTCGATCTCATCTGATGTGTCTAACTTTTGCTCAAACCTTTCAGCCTACCTCCCACTCTCTCTCTCACTACTGCGTGTGCCCACTTGCGGTACCTTTCTTCCATCTCTAGCCTGCATGAGCACATGCCACTAGTTTTTGACACCATGCTCATCGTTTTGATGCCATGCCCGTTGTTTCTCCTCTCTGCTATAGACCATGCCCTGTGCTCCTGCCTCATCATGTCTCCACCTGCGTCACGATGACGTGGCCATGCTCTACACTGTGCATTTCCTCCATGCATCTCGGCTTGGTGCCCAGTGTTGCCTTACAACTATCAAATTGGCCCTCAACCGCTCTGCACTTCCTCAAGATCTTTGACCGGTTTGCTCCTACTCGAGAAGCTTCGACCAGCTAGCAAGTTCTACCATGAGCTCTCAAACACACACAAGTACTCGAACATAGACTCCTAAACCCTTTGCATGTCAAGTGTACAACCAAACAATCCCGTTAGGCCATCTCTCTTCACTCCCTGACGCGTCGGGCCTGCTGGTAACAATCGTTTTCCACCTCGCGCGCATGCGCCAGCTCCGTTGTGGTTGTGGATCGAGCTACCCCCAGTTTTAGACACCGCACCCATGGTTTCCACTCTGCTACTCCGCCTACCCATCGCCTCAAACGCGACGCATATCTTCCCTCTGGTCCCCGTCCATGCCTCGCGCTCCACCTCGAGTTTTTGACCGTGGTCACACTCTGCCCTCAGCCCTCTATTCCTATAAAGCCCCCTATCTGTGCCTTTCTCTTTAGCTCACCTGTCGGTCTCTTGCACATTTCTTGAGCACTTCGCTCTCTAGAATGTCGGGAAAACCAAAGTCTTACGCAATACCAGTGAGCACGCCACCATGTCCTAGCGTCTCTGGTGAGCTTTTCTCCTCTCCAACTCCGTCGCAACATGCATTCCCTCTTCCTTAAGCACCCTACTTATTTAATTGACCTTCCGTATAGTGGATCACTCGAACTAGGCCTTCTTCTTCATCTCTGAACTGGACGCTGCTGCAAGAATTTCTCTCTCCGGTGAGCCGTGCCTCGATTCCTTTCACCCATACCTCCGCACGCATGCATGAAAGCTCATGTGCCCCCCTTTTGTAGCTTCTCTGTTGCCGGACATCGTTGTCGCCGTGGACCCCTTCGCGTCCAACAAGGTCTCTAATGCCATCCTCCTCCATTCCTTCTCAAGTGTTGTCATCATCTTCGGTGAGTTTCTCCTCCCCCTTGAAGCTCCCCTAGCACCGAATCAAGCCCTAGAAGCTCATAGTTGTAAGATCGAGGAGGCCAACTAGAGGGAGTGAATAGGCGGATTAAAAAAACTCTTTCAATTAATTTTCATTTCTATTTGGCTAAAATCAAGTATATAATGCGAAATCTTAACTCAATTTGGTTTAGCACAAATAAAGCCTAAATCAACTATGTTCAACTAAGTGCACCAACAATTTTTAGGCTATGATAAGGTTTGCAATCCTAGGAAAACAAACAATTAATTTATTTTTATGAATGTAAATTGCTTGAATGTAAATAGAGCACAAGAAATAAAACCACAATTGACACTATTGCTTTTTAATATGTTGTTCTAAGACTTGCCGGCCTCCCCTAGTCCACGTTGAGGCAAACCCAAACTAATTGGATCAGCTCCATGAATTAAGCCTTCAACCTCAAATCCATTAGTGATAGTTCTCTCTCGCTCTGGGTAGGTGAGCTCCAACCTTCAAAATTTACCGGGTCTTCTCACAACCTTCTTTGAGAAGATCACCGTGCATGACGCCTTTAACATCGTTTAGGAGTCGGTAACCTCTAAGAGTAATAAGTCAAGCCCTTTGCTTGACCCTCACTACATGCAACGAATGCACAAGCTCGAATGTATACGCAATCCACCTCTAGATACAATACATGTAATCTAGAACCTTCCTCCTTACTCACAAGGTGCAACATATGCACAATTGAGAGGACCTCACACTAGCTCAAGAGAGTGAAATGGAGTGCCAAATATCTTTTTCCAACCAGCCACAAGGGCTATATATACCCACACCATAACAACTAGCCGTTGGAAGCAAAACACCTGAGAAAATAGGATTTTGGAAGTACCACCGACTTAAGACCGATATTTTCGCTCCCCTCGACAACAGTCAGGAAACTAGATGTTATCAGCGAATCCGGTAGTTACAATATGAAAAGTCCAGTACTACCAATCATCGGAAGTAACGCACCACACATGCGGAACTACCAATTTCTTAGGGATGAGAAGACTCCACGAAGGTGCCTCTCTGAAAAACGTACCGCTACACATGCCGGTCATTCTGCAAATTGGAAGTACTGTTCACATAGAGCCGGTAATTCTGCTCACTAATCGGACTGCTCACACAGAGCTGATCGGACCTCTCTGATTTCCAACCACGGTGGTCTCCAACCACGTTGTTCGGTTCGACCACACAGGTCTGTGCCTACGCTGATCTCTGACCACACTGGTCTCCGACCACGTTGTCCGATTCGACTACACAGGTCTCTGACTATGCTGGTCTCTAAACACGCTGGTCTTCGACCATGTTGGTTTTAACCACTTAGGTCTCTGACCACGCTGGTCTCCAACTACGTTGGTTTCGACCACGTCAATCATGTCGATCTTTGACCACGTCAATCTTCAATCACACAAATGTCCAACCATCATGTTGATCTTTGACCACGTTGTATCAATCACGCCAATTTCTACAACACAGGTCTCGACCATGTCGGTTCGACCACGCTAGTTTTGATCACACAAATCTCGACCAAGTCGGTTCGACCACGCTAGTTTTGATCACACAGATCTCAACCACGTCAATTCTGACTACGTCTATTCGACCATGTTGGTTTCGATCACATAGATCTCGACCACGTTGGTTCGACCATACTAGTTTAAATCATACAGATCTTGACCACATTGGTTCTAATCACACTGGTTCGTCCACTCTGGTTCTTGACCACATTGGTTCGATCAAGTCGATTCGACCATGTTGGCTCTCGACCACGAAGGTCTTCAACCACCAACGAATGTTGTAGTACTATGATTACAACGTCAGTAGTTTCGAACAGTGGTAGTACCACAGATTACACCACGGTAGTTCCGATTGTCCTAACAAGTGCAGATACTTCAACAGATTTTGCAAAACACATTTGCAAACTATAGTATCATGCACACAAGGATTAAACATAATTCCCAACAAGTTGCAAAACACATTTGCACACTTTTAGAATCATGATACAAGGATCATATGAGCTTCAACAATTTATAAAACATATTTGCAAACATAAGCCTCATATCACAAGGATTAGGAAACATGGACTTCAATCACTTGCAAAACACATTCATAATGTATAGTCCTATGTTACAAGGATTCAACACATACTATTTGCAAAAAACATTCGTAAATACAAGCATCATGCTACGAAGAGCGAGAGAAAGGTGAGGTTGAGCTATCAACGAGAATCAAACTACTAGGTATGACCCATTTTAATAGTACGACAATCTATACTAGCAATTCGGTCTTCCAACCAAACACCAAAACTGGTAAAAGACTAGTAACACATCCTTAACACTAACTAGTCATACCTCTGCCTTTAGGTCATTGTCTTGATTTACATGAACTCATGATACATCCTTTACTTGAACTCTATCAATACATGATGGATCTTCTCTTGACTTGATGATAAACTCATGATCATTTGCTCTTGAATATGTACCACTCATGATGCATCCTTCACTTAACTTGATGATTTTCAACACATGAAGTCATCTTAAGTTATCCTCATTTGTAAAACCTAACCTATTCATCCAACTCATGAAAAATATTAGTATGCAAACCAATTGTCATTAATTACTAAAACTTACCATTAACTCATAATGGTGGGGTTAGATTCTACAATCTTTTCTTTTTGGTAATTCATGATAATCTCAACAAATAATGAGATAAAAATTGATTTAGGAGTATACAACATGTACACAACAATTGATCTAGAATAAGCTTTCAAAGCAAAGTTTACTCATCCGGTTGTCATTAATCATCCTACCATTAACACATAATGGAAGAATTAGATGATAACACGATTATGAGTATAGAAACTACACAAGCTATATATACTCAAGAGATATTTTTTAAAGTAAAGATTGTTAACATGTGTTAAAAGGGAAACATGGATCAATACTAATGAAATCACAAAACATAGAGTGAACTCCCCCTGAATGTATGCATACAAGAGTAAATAATAAAGATATATGCACATATTCATGTTTGACTACTTGTAGAGTTCAATCTATATTTTGGATCCGAGGAATGCATTGAGATATAAGAATATAAGTGTCAAAAGCATACCTCTATTATTTTCACATTTTCATCCGTATGAGACTAAGCAATATCATAATCAATAAATAAGTTAGTCTCACAATAAGATTTGTCGATATCACCAAAACCAACTTAATGGAGTTTGAACTTACAATAACCCTATAGGGTCTTTCCCCCGTTTCCACCATTGCAGAACCATGCTGCCAACCGCCCTGTCCTCCAGGTTAAGCCTCGATTCTTTGCCTAGGTGTACAGATCGAGGTCTTGGCTCCATTTTAACTCACACCCCATCCGCCAAGGAGTCCCTCACTGGTAATGATCCGTAGCTCTCTCGATATATAGGAGTGTCGTAGTGGTCGAAGTGAATAAGAGAACTAAAGTAACCATAGTTGAAAAGAAAACGAAAAACAATCGTAGACGAGAAGAGAACTAAAGTAGTCGAACTCTAAAAGAAAATCGTAGTGATCGGAGTGAGTAAAGAGAACCGTAGCAATCAAAGTCGAAATCTAGCAGCCGTTGTCCAACTCTTGAACTGCTAACATAGTCAAAATTTTTGAATGCAGATATTGTCAAAATCTTCAACTGCAACCATAGTCAAAATCTTTGATCGCAGCTGGAGTTAAGATCTTCGGTCGCTACCGTGTCGAAGCCTTCGACCGCTGACGTTGTCAAAATCTTCGACTACTGGCATTGTTGAGATCTTTAACAGCTGATGTGTTGAAATCTTCAACCGTAGCTGGTGTCGAACCCTTCGATCACTGCTGTGTCAAAATCTTCGATCATAGCTGGTGTTGAACTCTTCGACTGTCGCTATGTCGAGTCTTCGACTGCTGCCGTCTTGAGATCTTTGACCGCTGCCGTGTCATGTCTTTGACCAACTACTATGTCAAGATCTTCGACCACTGCTGTGTCAAGATCTTTGACTGTTGCCATGTCAAGTCTTCGACCGACTACTATGTCAAGATCTTTGATCGCTGCCATGTCGAGATCTTCGATCGCTGCCATGTCAAGTCTTCAACCGACAGCTATGTCAAAATCTTTGACCACTGTTGTGCTGAGGTCTTCAATCGCTGGTATGGTCATGATCTTCGACCACATGTCTGGTCGTGATCTTCAACCACTGGTGTTGTCGAGATCTTCGACCGCTGGCATGGTCATGATCTTCGACCACTTGCATGGTCGTGATCTTCGACCGCTAGCATGGTCGTGATCTTCAATCGTTGGCATTGTCGAGATCTTCGACCATTGGCCTGGTCATGATCTTCAACCACTAGCATTGTCAATATATCGATCGCTTGCGTGGTTGAAATCTTCGACCCCTATCATGTCGAACTCTTCGACTGCTATCGTGTCGCGGTCTTCGACTGCTGTAGTTGTCAAAATCCTCGACTGCTACCATTGTCAAAATTTTGAACCGCACATGTAGTCAAGATGTTCGATCGCAGACGTAGTCAACATCTTCGACCACCGGCGTAGTATATGTATGTATGTATGTATGTATGTATGTATGTATGTATGCACCATGGTGCATATATAGACACCTAAATCAATATCTGTTGATGTATTTTTGAAATTCATGATATTTGACGTGGATATCTTTTCATACCAATAAAAAATATATTTAAGATATCAAACTCTAAAAAAAATTAAATTCAACTTCAATTTAACTAGTTTCGTAGACAGACGTGAGATGGACCCTTGGTAAACTAGTTTCGTGGGCAGGCATGGGATGGACCCTTGGTGGTGGATAACTCGGAATGACGGCGAACAAATCCCTGAACAACCGCGTGTTCGATGGTGGCCGGCCTCAACATGTCCAGTCAGCTCGTCGTCCATCCCAAACAACATGGATCAGCTTATCCAACTCCTGTACACCGAGCCGGCAACGGCTGGTGTACGTTAATATCTCGTGCATTGTGGGCCAGCACGAGTACGTGCACGAATGCTAGTTGGTACTTAGCTTGGAGGTCACACTGACACCGTGCTGGCTAGTGGCTAGTAGCTAGCCATGGAAAGACAACCAACTTTAACAACCCATCACAACCAGAACTTGCATGGCCGGCAAGCTACATGGACAGGCGTCTACAGTACCAGTACATCTGTCCTGTCTAATGTCCAGTACTGTCCCCTCAGATCCTTTCTTTCTTAATCTCCAGTTTCACCGCTTATTGTGATGGGCACACATAGTTAATTACTGTGTTTTTGTGCCCATCTCTCTCAAGATAAGATCTATAAAGCTTTCTCCAGGCCTAGCTACAATATGGATCGCAGGTGATCGATTGCATACATGCATGTGACTGCACCTAGACCAGACATGACTGTGCGTGTGATTGATCGAGCATGGCATGTAATTAGCGCACGGCTGTAGCTAGCAGCAGCTAGCTAACCAAGCTAACTATCCGCGCTGGTCCATGCACAGCACCCGCCCGCCGACAGCGACGGACGGGGCTCCGACGCGCGCGCGCGCGCGGCGACGTCGGCATCGTGTCAGATGGCCTATGATTACGTGCCCGTCAGCGTGCGCGCGGCTATAGCCCTGCAAAAACGGGGGGCTAGCTGATCAGGCCCGGCCGAGGCTCCCGCGAGCGCGGATATGCATGCACGCACTACTACATAAAATCGTATTCAGCCGGTTCAGAAACATCATCACGGACGGTTTTGTGAGCCGTCTGAATTTATGGGTTAGTAATGATACGAGATTATTGCAGATGGCTTTTGAACCATCTATGGTGCAAATATCACAGACGATTTTTAACTAAAAACCGTCCGTGATATTCCAGTATCACAGACGATTCATCGGTAAGAACCGTATGTGATACTCCTTTTTTTCGACGCCAACAACACAGACGGTCTCCAAATTAAAACCGTTTATGATAGTGTCCGTCACAGATAATTTTATTAAACCGTTTATGATTTGGCATCTACTAATATTATTTCTGTAGTAGTGATGACCTCTTCCTCCTCCGCCGCCTCTTCTTCCTCCTTCGTCGCAATAATTCGTCCGTCTCCCTCCTCGGCCGGTCTCTGTCTCTCGCCTTGTACTGTCGGCCGGCACAGCCTGACCGGTGGATCATCGGCCAACAACTAATCCTGCACCATGCAACGCGTGCTTGCTAGCTGATGCACACACGCTCCATTCATAATTTAATTAAGCAATTAACGATCCAGAGGAATTAATTAAATTGTATTAACTAACTAGTACAAAGAACTAATCGATCGAGGTTCTGTGTATCTTTATTTTCAAGGAGATTACTGGGATATCAAGCACACATGTCAGACCTCAGTCACCACACCCTTTAACTTCGCACTTCACAACTCGACTACATGGGCGGCCATTAATCGATAGCACATTATGTACGTAGCAATACGTGGCCACACTTCTGCAAATGTTTTTAGTGCTGTTGAGCTGTAGAAGAAATCTGTCTTTTGCAATACACTTAATTACAAGGACAACGTATAAGTTTGCTGTCTTCTTATAGTGCAAACGAAGACTTCGAACACTGTTCATGGTTTATGATCAATCTTGCCTTAATGGTAGGAAATATGGCCTGTGTACTCTGCCCTCCTTTGCACGGCATCTTGTTAATTTTCACACGAGTACACAACAAACTCCAATGAATCATGTACTTCTTAGTTTTTGTGTTCAAACTGTTCTCAATTTGTGATATTAGTTTTTATGTTCAACTGTTCATGTGAGACCATGTGAAGGTCATTCTATATGTGTGATAAATATTATTTGACTTTGATGTGTAAGTTCTATCAAAGTTTCAAAGCTTTCCAGTTTTTAAAGTTGTTGTCAGGAGTTAAGCAGTCTGCCCACCTTGTAATGACGGTCTGAGCAGCCTGCCATCAGCGGTCTGATTGGCGGCTATGGAGCGATTAGACTGGCCGTGTGGTCTTTTGGAGAATATACTCCACACAGTTGTGTAGGTGTGTGAGCATATGTTTGCAGTAGGTGTCACTCAATTTAGATTTCTAAGCTGAAACTATATAGATATTAACCAAAATTCTAGAAAATGTATCTTTAAGTGCTCTTATGCAGTTTGACTGGCTAGTAGGGTCAAACAAGGGCGGTTTGATGGGCGTTGTGGCAGCGATCAGACTAGTCCCCTATTATTGGGGTGAGGTTGAGAGGAATTGGGCTGTTTGACCAGGCTATGGTTGGCGGTTAGACTAACCCTGTAGGTTCAGAGTGTGTTTTGGCTTAAGTTGAGTGGTTTGAGTGTGTGCATGGTATGGGTGACGATGGTTGAGTGTGTTGTGTTGCATATGCATGGTTTGGCTAACGTGAGTAAGTGCACGGAACTTATGCTCAGAATCAGATTACTTGGTCTTTGCATATGCATGGTTGCTTGGAAAGTGGCGGTTGTCGACAGCATTGGACAGGGGTAGAAGCAAGGTAGGCTAATTGGTGTCACAAGACACCGGGTCTAAAATTTTTTTAGTAGGGATCAACACCTTCTGTCCATGTGTGAACTCCTCAGCCCAAACTTAGTGCACCCGGTCCCTTCCTTGAAGCCCAATGAAGGGAGCACTAGCAGCACAAATTCTCAGTAGCTAGCAGCAGTCTATGAGAAACCTCCGCTTCCCTCAGCCCATGAGGCAACTATAGTAGGCCGAGCTAACCCTTGTGCCAACTCAAGAGGGAGGACCACAACAAGCCATGGCATTCATTTGATTGATCCCCAAGCATGTCATCTCACAGTAGCCCTTGACACCTATTCGTCTCGCATGATCGGCTAGGAGATGTGCACCATGCCTGCCGCATAGCCATACCTAGCTAGGCAGCAACTAGTTGCTGGAGAATAGGAGAAATCAGCACCACCGGCAGCCCTGACCTATCATTTTGCCACGGCGCCGCCAGGTCCTTGTTGCCTCGTGCCCTCGCCGGCCGAAGGAAGTTAGGTCCACTCAATCATTCTATACTTTGCTATAAATTTCTTTCAATTCTTTCAATTTATTTCAAGAACAAGAGCTGAATTTGTGAGTTAGGGATTCAATGGGATGATTGTTGATTGATTTTTATCAAATTATAGGGTTAAGACTGAGGGTTTAGATTTTGATTTTTTTTTAATATTGGCCTAGCTCGTTGCAAATCAGATGCAAAATTATAGTATTTGACCATAATGTCAAGTAAGTAAGCCACTGAATGTGCTTTTCTATTATATTATTATTGAACTGTTGGACATACAAATATCTAATTGACCCTTTCGATTAATTGGTAATGATTTCAGGAATTGTATAGTTATTTGCTACGTGGAGAAACAAGAATTAATGAAAATTACTAGTGATGTTGTGGTTCGTCGCTTTATAAACTTGAAAGAATATAAATACTAAAAGGTAATGCATTTATTTTCATTTGATCATTCTAATTTTTTACTTGAAAACTCTAAGTAATTTTACTCCCTCTTAACAAGCCATTGAGGTCAGATAATGTATTTTACCAATGTCGACCAACTTTTGTCTGTAATTTCATCCTTAGCTCCTTCAGTTTGTTGTAACTAACCAATATCATTATTGAGCTTATTTATTTTGGTAATTATTTTGATCATTATTTCTTTATCATCATACACTGCCATCAGTTATGTTGAAGTATTGGGCCTATTCTTTTTGGCTTTTGGCTACGGCTTATGACTTTTGGGCTGTTCGTGAGAGTGAGTACGGAGTAACAGAAACTCATGTATGGTTTTGGTCAATATAAATAAAGTTACTACAGTGTGTACTACAATCAACTTGTAGATGTCACCATGAAAAGATATTCCGTTTGAAAGCTAGTTACTGTAGAAAAATGAAAAGAAGAGGCCCATTGATACTAAAATTGTTGAACATATAACTATTTAGCATAATATTACTTTAAATTATATATCTTGTTATATGTACGGTGAAATAGTGAACCCCGATCATTTCGTTCTAGTTCCGCCCCTAGTAATGGACATAAACTAGGTGGGGGAGCTGAGGTTCATGCGGTCAGGTTAATCCAGGTAAGGCTACATGTCTCAAGCGTGAAGCACAGAAGAGATGAGGATAGCGATGAGGTGATTTGGTGCATACGGTGTGCCAAGTGGCGATGCCATGCACGTAGAGATGATTCGGGGGAGTCCAATGTGTAAAGACGTGATGGCTTATCATTGGACACTACGGCGACATGGCAAAGCAAACGGAGATATTTTGATAGATTGAATTGGCGTTTTAGGTTATTGGAGCCTTTTTATGAGCTACTTTGAAAAGCGTGTAAACCCATAGTGTTTGGTTAATGGGTTAGCTGATGCACATATGCTCCATTCATATTTTAATTAAGCAATAATGGCCGAGAGGAATTAATTCAATTTTATTAACTAGCTAGTGCAAAGAGCTAATCGATTGAGGTTTTGCATATCTTTATTTTCAAGGAGATCACTGAGGTATCAAGCACACATGTCGGACCTTAGTTACCACAACCTTAGCTGCGCACTTCACAACTCGACTACATGGGCGGCCAGTAATCGATAGTACATTATGTGCGTAGAAATATGTGGCCAGACTTCTACAAATGTTTTTAGTGCTGTTGAGCTATAGAACAAATTTGTCTCTTGCAATGCACTTAATTACAAGGACAACGTACAAGTTTGCTATCTTCTTGTAGTGCAAATGAAGACTTCGAAACACTGGTCATGGGGTATGATCAATCTTGCCTTAATAGTAGGAAATATGGCCTGTGTACTCTACACTCCTTTGCACGGCATCGTGTTAATTTTCACAGGACAAACACCAATGAATCCTGTACTTCTTAGTTTTTATGTTAAAACCGTACTCAATTTGTGATATTAGTAAGTACATTGTTCAAGTAAAACCATTTAAGGTTTTGCGCACTCAAGTAAACCTTTTTAAGGTTTTGCGCACTCAATTGTGTAGGGTCCATGTAAAACCATGTGGTGGTAACTCCATACGAGTGGTGAGTATTTGACATTGTTTATACTTTTCTTGTGTCAATTGAGTTTGGTTTTTGTAAAATTGTAATTTGACCTATGCTGTCTGGAAGCACCGGTCAGACTAGCCTGGAATGATAGTCTGATTGCTGACGGGGTGCAGTCAGACCGGCATTGGCTTGAGGACAAACCAGTGTGGGTCTTGGCTGTTTGACGGGCTTGCTAGCCACGGTCAGATTGGCTTTGCTGGCTGAGTTGGTTTGAGTGGTTTTCTAGTTTTGGGTGTTAGTTACGGCGAGAGTCCATGCAGGTGTTAGTCACGGCAGGTGCTATGCAAGTGTTAATCATAGGGAGCCTATGTAGTCGATTTATTAATTGAGAGTCAATTGCGTGTTATTTGTGCTCAGATCAATTGCTTTATTCTTTGGTGTGTAGGTGCATGCTTTAATGATTAGTGCGGCCAGCGGCATGACTGAGGCCACAGAAGGGATCTTGAGGCCATGGCATGCGTAAGTCTGGGTGGTGAAACATCTCAAGCCGAGAATATCATAGCCTAGCTGTTTATTTTCAAATTTTCATTAAAAAATAATAATTTAATTTAATTTAAAATAAAAATCAAGTGTTATTTGGTTGCCTGGATTTTAGAGATTTTATTTGCCTAATTTTAGTTTTTTAAAAAGGCTTTTCTTTTAAAAAGTAATTTAAGTAAAAGTATGAAAATATTATTAAAATAAAGGGTATTTTGAATTTCTATTAAAAAACCTATTTGAAATTAATTATTTGAAAATATTTGGCTTTTCTCTGAATTTTTTGTGTTTTTGTAGAAGTTAAAAATCAATTTCAAAGCTAAAAAGTGTTTTATGTACAAAAAAAAGACCAACTTAAAGTTGGAAATATTTTTCCTAAGTTTATAATAGCTCCAAGAATTTCTGCGAATTTTTCTGAAATTTGTTAGACTTTACTCGCTAAGTGTTTTTGAAGTTCCTTAGATTTTCTAGAAATAAAAAAGCCAATATAATCTCAACTTCTTTTGAGCCAACAAGTGTCCAGCCCAAATTGTCTTCTTCATTGCGTGGACGAAATCCAGGCGTCCACGTTCATTTAACCCCTCTCTTTCCACCCAACGGTCGGATTTCACCCGTGCGTCATGTGGCGTTCATCCGTCGCTCACCCTGTCTCCTCCTCTCCCCTCTCTCCGACCAATGGGGCCCCTGTCATGTCTTGAACTTATCCATATTGTTTTAAACTAATATGCATGCGTACTTTTATTCAATTAATTCAATTCTGGCTTAAACTTTAGTTAATCCAAATTTTTTGTATATGGCCAAATTTGACATTGAACTTCCTTATGCCTGTCATAAGGAGTATGTAGTTTGAGCCTAAGTCAAGTTATGGACCTGTCTGTGAGCTACTGCTACAAAGTCCTATCGTACTACCACATGGCTGGTATAGGACCGTTCTAGCTGACTAATTTGCAGATCTCAACCTGTCTCGCTATAAGTTAAAAGTGAGTGTAGCGTAGGCCATATGAAGTCTCACTCGGCTTAAGAGGGGGTCCCGGTCTGGTGGATTCTTTACTGTGGTGAAAGCTTTGTATTATAAAGGTCTTATCATGATCTCTCCGTCGCACACCCAAGGAAGTGTGTTAATCCCGTACCAATATGAGATGATCATGTCTTGTGGGTAAAGCTGTACAACCTCTGCAGGGTGTATAATCTATCCTGCATAGCCATGCCCATAGTCATGGACAAACTGAGTAAAGTTTCTTATGGATTAGACTTTGTTTTTTTCAAAATGATTTATAAAATGCTTATGGATGGATGGAATACATATGAGTTCTTTTTAGGGAAAGATGGTCTAGGTGGGATGCCCGTAGTTAGGTTGGTGCTTGGTCAGAGCCTGCACTAACGATATTATTTTTGTTGAAAATCTTGTTTCTATCTATTGTAACAATTCAGATTTTGAATCTACTTACATTATTTACTTCAATTTCGCTTTACGATCAATTAACCTTATTATGCCTTTCTTTGTCCATCCTTATGCATGCATTAACTCTATTAAACCTCCTAGTGTAACTTATGGAGTATTTTATGTACTCATGTTTCTTAATTCATTTTTTTCAGATGACACCTTCATCGATTATGGTGAGGATTACGACGAGTAGACCGCGTCTTACAATCATTCGCCTATGGGCAGGCTAGAAGAGCTACTGCTTTATTGTTCTTCTTCCATTTCTTATATTTAATTTTGGTTTATAGACCACTGGTGTAAACTGTGGCCATCAGGCCTTATTTAATAAATGTCATTATGCATGATATTTGTCTTAGTTATCTACTGTGTGCACTAGCTGATCCTGAACTAGTGCGATTTACATAGAGGGTTCTGGAGTTGTTGCCCCGGGATCTGACAGAGAAGCACGATAGAAAGACAAGGATCGTGAAGAGGCAATGCATATATGTAGTGTGCCAATTGAACTTGTGTGTTTCAAGTAGTGACATTCCTCAAAGCATGTGTACGATCTTAACGGTAAGCATTGGGCATCACAGACTATGATGTAATATTGGTGTGCTATGGAACGTGGGCATTTCAAGTGGTGACGACCTCGGTGCAGACGTATGATCTTAGCGGGAGGAGATGCGAGCGAGAGAGGGAGTGGACGGCCCACATGCCAGCACCGAAATCTTTTGAGTACATGAGAAAGGTGAAAGAATGTACCAACTATCAACTCCTTCTTTTAAGTAGTAGAGATACGAAAGTCGTTGAATCTTTATCCACTACTAGTCCTTTTTTATCGGTCGGTACAAGTTTTATTGTACTCCTAGCTAGCGTTGACCCCTGAACCTCTAACCTGCACATGCATGTTGATGTTGCAGAATGATAGGTACATATATGCCATGCATGCATCCTTTGTTCCTAATGGTTACACACAACACGTTTCTACTATCCTAGTTCGCAAGTGGGGCTAAATTAAAGATGAACAGACACTTAACTTTGAGTACGTGCGTATCAATCACAGCAGAGACCATATATAACTGACGAACTAACCATGATCGATACATCAAAAGGAAAGGTGAGGAATGTGTGTAAAGCATACTTTGATTTGTTGTCCCTTTATATATCCAACGTGTGTGTAGGCTCAATGGTCGCACCAGCAAGCACCCAGTGCAGTGCGTGCATGCATTGCCTGCCTTTTGTTCAGTGGAGTGGTGTGATATGTTCTCCTGCTCCATCACTGCATCGCCTCCAGGTGAAGAAAGTTAAGTTCATTAGCCCAGAAAGGATAGGTTGCATTTCTTTGGCGTCTAGCTCCCTGAATTATGCCATGAATATATATTAATTAACCGTATTTATGGTTGATTAATTCTGGGACACGTAGGTATTTCACTGATCGAATCATGAGACAGAGACTAGCTAGTAATGTGACTGCATCAGGTGTTCATACTGACAAAACAACATACAAAAACAGAACAACTTAGACATGTGATGGCTCACCACGAGCCTACGTTGTAGGGTTTTACTTATGGTCCAATTCTGACTTGTATAAATTATGCGTATTTGCATTAGGGATATATCATACCACATTGTCGTACTGTGCGTTTTCTGAAAAACAACCACAAGATGTGGCTAAGAAAGAAGCAGATAAATTAATTTTGCCTTCAGTTGGTAACAGAAAAAATCGCTTCAGTTCGGGCACAAATTAAGAGAACCTATCAAAGGCAAAATAATTTAAGCATTTTGGTGAAATAGGCGAAGTGTTGGAGGCTAGAACAGTGCTGCCAGCAGCCATATCAAGCGCTTAATTACTCTGAACAGAGGGAACATTTGCAGGTTGCAACTACAGACAGAACACCTGCTAGAGATCGAGTTCTGAAAAATAAAAGTACCCTAGTAGTAATTAATTTGCTTGATCTTTTCTACCAGTGGCAAGCAGTGTGCTGGCGCCCGGCACACGCATACAGTGTCTAGAAACTTATTTCCAGTTTCCTGCCGGCAAAACAATCGTCTCTCCATCTACACTCCTACACTTCAATTACATGCATTGCCCTATCACTTACTATAGATGACAAGACAGGCATTTTCAATCCCAATGGGGATGATGGTCCTTGCAAATTCTGATGACCAACAGTGCTCGTCAAGCCAAAGAAAAGAAAAGTCTCTTTTTCTGCAAACCCATAAAGAAAGATTAAAGGCATGCAGTGCAATGCATCACAATGCAATGGTCCTGACAATAGTGCCCTTGAATGGATGGAAGGCGAGTAGGCTCCCAGACAAAGAAGAATTCCATGCTGGCCCTACCCCTCCTCTCCCACATGAACAGCATGCACAGCTAGCTGCCTCAGAGAAGAGGATTGAGCCTGCCTTCCTTCAACCCAATCCATCCTAGCTCGGTGAGATTTGATTAGATGCCCTGCTGCTGCTATAGGCCATGGCTCCTTCCCTTTGTGTTGGTCCCGCTCACCACTACTCCTTGAGAGCCCCTTTCCAACTCAGCTACTAATTTGCTTTGTTGAAAACCCCATCCCCCATGAGAATATTCAACAGTGGCATGGCATACTAATGGCCGATTAGTCGTCGTCATCATCATCAAACAAAACCATGGATTAGCATCAGACAAGAGAGGTATGGTGAAGTCACCGAATAATTGCTTCCAAGCGTCCACAGCAGTTCATTTCATCAGGTAAAAATTAAAGGGAAACTTATTAGAAGATGGACTAGTTTGCAGCACAATTAATTGATTGGTCAGTGTGCCATTAGATTCATATGCATGGTCAAGTAGAATTCTGCAAGTGTCGACCCTACTGTAGTCCAACTGGTAAGACACCTGAGGCCGTGGGTTCAGACCCTGGCAAGAACATTGCCATGGTTTCTGCACAAACCGACGGCCAGGTTTCCCTTTAATAATAAAACAGTAGAATTACGTAAATGATACCGAAGTTGATGAGACCAGATCATTAGCGTTAGCTTGCAGTGCACCTGAAACATTCATTTTGAGATATCAGTGACAAGATGGAGACCATCATCAATCATGCTAGCTAAGCTAGGCTGCGATCGATGTATGCATGTGTTGTTGGCTCAAGCATAGTTCGTTCCTCCTCACACCGATGTTCCCACCAAGTGCTAGAAAGGCCCACGGCATTACTCGCATGGCGCCAAGCTTAAAGCAGTGGAGCTGTCCTACTACCAGCGAAAGCCCAGTCCACAAATCGAAACCTACCTATATTGATCGAATCAAAAGTGATCGAGCTCACAAGCAAGAGAGAGAAAAGCGAGAGGAAAAATATTCTACTGTAGCAAGAATTGATGGAACTCTCGTTTCGGCTTTAACTTCTGACTTCTGGCTTATTTTTCACTATTCATAAATTTCGTCTTTTTCTGAATTTTTGACCTTTTTTAAAGCCTTTTTGCGGTTCTTTTTTTCTGTATTCGTTTGCGTTGTCCATGAGTGAGCTAGAATATTTTTTTATATTATTAATTTTTTTAAAAATTTAATTACGCCAAATAAGTCATCTTCAGTTACAGTGAAATTTCAGCTGCTACAGTGCAAATTCAGCAATAAGCCACGGCTTTTCAGCCCAACCGAGTGGGGCCTAAATCAGGCGATGATTTGAAGAGCTAGATATTGATGTTAAGAGCAGTGAATACGGAGTACACATGCATGCCAGTTGCTTGTGTGAGCTAGCTAGGTTATTCAGTTGCATGCATGGCATGGCAGGGTGCATGTTAGCACCAGTAATGGCGATGCATCTATCTATCGATGGGTCGAGCAAGCAAATGGACCTGGCCTGCTTAATAGCTGTCGACAAAGATAGGGATATGAGATGTCGGCAAGGGGGAAAGAGACAAGTCAAGCCATTGCAGCGTCGCCAATTATTAACCCCCCTAAATGACACAGAGCTAGCTAGCTAGGAAGATGCAATCTGCCATCCTCCTAAAGCTTGCCTGCTTTACATGTATCAGATCTTGAACACAGTGCGCCCATGTCCTTTCTAAAGCCGTCGGTCGGTCGGTCGGTCGATCGATCCTTGGGTGAATAGGCTATATGAGAAGTCTAGGGAGTATGATAAGTTTACAGCTTGATCCTGGGGTTGCTTTGGAATTGGATGAGCCCTTGTAATCGAGCATAAGATTCAAAGTACAAGTTGTGTGTTAGTTCTGTCGTTCAACTCTCTATCAACAGCATTAGATTCAGAAACCCCTGCCATCATTTGCACAAATCGTACTGAATCCTAAACCAAACGCACACGAAGTTATATGTGAAAGAGGGAGAGATTGCAGAAGTATGGACCCTTTTTATTTGCAGCGACTTTTAATTTCTTCTAACAATTACTATTTATTAAACTAATAAGCCACAATAAAAAAAAACTACCAAAAGAACTGTTTATGCTTGCAACAGCATTCTGGACTGGACACGGCAAGCACAACGTATGGGCCCGAAAGACTATAAATGGGCCCAATTCTACAACAACAGCGTCCAGGTCGGAAGCCCACAAGGCGGCACCAGCACAGCACAGCACAGCAGTTTAGCTGTCTAGCCATCTCTGTCCGCTCGCCGGCTTCCCCTCTCGAATTCGACTGCTTCGCGAACCTTCCTCCCGTTCAAACCCACGACGGAAGCCGCTTCCCAACCCCCAAACCGCCGTTGGCTAGCCAAGACATGTTAGGAATATTGTGCATGTATTTACGAGGCTCGATATACAGTATATATATAGGACATCTTAGCAATGCGATGTTAGTAATCAGATTCTTATGTGTAACTACAATATGGTAATAGTCAGATTGTTCCAACTTCAAATTCTGACTTCGACAAACCAGAAAACTGGAATAAACACGTTTAACTTTTTAATTTCGGTTTTTCAGCAGTACAGATAGACCCGATTTGGTGACTATAGACTTAATCGCAGCAAAACTAATCTTAATCTTACAGAAATTTAGCCAATGACCAACTCAATAACGGAAACTGACCATCCAACTAATAAGATAAGGAATAAGAAATAATGCCCAAGTACAAGCCCGAGTTAGATAACAAACCGAGCCGCCAATCACAGTTTGGTTCCGGCAAATCTAATTGCAGTCACCCAGTTTGGTGACTTCCGAATAATGTCCAGTGACAGTCCGATTACACACAGTCGCAGTAACGAGGCACACCGCCACCACGAGCAACCCAAAACGCGCGCCCGTAACAGCCATGGTTCGCGTCAAGCCAAGCGTATGGAGGCGTACCCGCGGCGGCGCCACGACGGGGAGGTCGAGGAGAAGGCCGTCGCAGTGGGGGCGCCGCCGGGCGGTGAGGCCGCCCGCGGCGGGGTCACCTCCCCCATCGCGAGCACCTTCCGTGGCAGCGCTAGGGTTTGGGGTTCTGGAGCTGGAGGAGGAGAGGAGACGGGATTGGGGGAAGCTTCGCGATGAAGTTTGGGTACGTGGAATCGCCAGGCCAGGTAATGGCAGCCGGGTTGGGTATTGGACGGCCCATTTGTTATCTCGACTTCCCGTGTTGGCCCATTTTGGGGCCCACTTGTGCTGGTCAACACAGCCCAAATAGGTAGTTGAAGCCTGCTGAAGTTTTCGTTTTTCCCATGTGACGTTTACGCGGACCAAGCTTCGCCGTCGTGCAAGCTGCCGCAGTTTGATCCCTACATCTGTCCTGGGTGTCTCGTTTTATACACGTATATATGCTTAGTGATAAGCATGTGTCTATGTTTCGTAAAGTATTAACGACCTCTTCTTAAAGGCATGTTTAGTTGATGCCTAATCTTATCACATCTAACTTTAGTCAAATGTGGCTTACCACACTTTTTGTGGCGTCCAAATTCAACGCCGCACCTTAGGC
Organism: Dendrocalamus sinicus; assembly: GCA_036346575.1. Classification (NCBI taxonomy): domain Eukaryota; kingdom Viridiplantae; phylum Streptophyta; class Magnoliopsida; order Poales; family Poaceae; genus Dendrocalamus; species Dendrocalamus sinicus. The sequence continues at coordinate 1,870,801 of CM070653.1, read as the reverse complement.
AAAAAACTAAGTCTATACCGCGTGGGTCATATGGCTAACAAAATGTGGCAAGTCACAATTGTGGCAATGAACCAAAGACCCACCTAAGAAATTGTGGCGCAGCTAAGGTTAGACGTGAAAATTTTGGCTGCCAACCAAACAGGCCCTAAGTCTTTCGGTAGAACACGCACATGTGTGCGTCCTCTATTGTAATATAAAAAGATGATGTTTATATATGTTTTTTCTATGGTAACGCACAGTATACTGAATGCAATGCCGAGGTGTTGAGCACTACACAAGACTTGTCCTTTCTCTTCGGAAGTGCAATTGATACTACCTGAAGTGATCGGCCAGGAAAGAATCAAGCTGTTCTACCTCCACTGACGCCAACATTGTTCAGGCTTCAGAATCTCCCCTTGCCTACACATGAAAGGCTTTGAGACCTGTTCTGATTTGTTTTTTCGTGGTTTTCTATTTCGGTTTCTTTAAAAACAAAATAAATATGACGTCTTTTTTTTTAATTAAAACCGCTTTTCTAAATAATTATCTAATCTAAAACATATACTATTTTCACATCAATACCTCTACCGATCATCGTCATTAAAAAAAAGACTTGGATAAATATTGTCAGGTGCAGCTCAAAACAACAGCGCCCCCGAATCATGCGTGTCCAATCCTTCGTAGGGTTTGCCTCCCATCGCGGTAACATCTTGCAGATGATGTGATCGGAGCATGCAATGCTGCTCATCAATCAACTCTGCGCACTCTCCACGCATCCTTGATCTCGATGCTACTAACAACGATCGATCGGCAAAATATCTCAGGGCACAGATAACTGATGACAAGACCTGAGGCCTTTAAAAAGGTATGTCAAGTCAGGGATTGAATTCCACAGAGAAACAAAAGCAATCCTGATCATCTCCTGCAGCAGGCACCGTGCCCCGGCTTATCCTCTGACACGGATCACTGTGCAGAATTAGTGGCTTAATGATATCTTGCTTAGACAGGGAAGAACGGTACGCTGCACGTTTCAAAGCGTCAGCTAGACCTCTGCTCTACCCGGCGAGTACTGGGCACGGTCTGTTTTTTCTTTATTTGCCTTCAGGCAAAGCCAAAATAAACAGAGCAGTATCTCTAAACAACTTCTTAAAATTGATTTTGCAAATGATTTTCTAAACCTAAAATAATATACATCATCATCCGTATCTATATCTTCATCGTCTATCTTAAAATATATAGATAAAAAATATCAATGCTAGCCCAAAAGGATGGGAAATTACCTGTCTTTTCTCCTGAAAAAATTGCTGCGGATGTATGGAAAGGAACAACAAACAGGGAGAATAGGGCGTCTCCGATCGCGCACTATAGCGCCGACGGAAGGCATCGGGGACAGCCCTGAAAAGTTCAGTCCAACATAACGCACGCATGCACACAGTTTCTACCTCTTTCTCAGTTGAAGTTTGTTGGTGCTGTAATGCTGTTAGCATATTTCAAGTGCATATGACAGATGATGAAAACGGCTGCTTTTCGTGGAGGAATAACAGAATAAGTACTTGCTTTCAGTGTCAGGTACTTGTGAGTTAAGCTGACTCTTAGAATTGGATTCAGCAACTAAAGATGTATGCCATTGGATGCAAGCATGCAGACCAAATCAGAAGGAATACACACACACATATATATCCTTTTGGGAAGCGGGGACTGATACGTTTTGCCCTTCAGTTATCATCATTTTACAACTTTACAAGTTACAGAGCTACATTGCCACAGCAGGCTAGGTAAAAAAGATTTGTCTATACAACATTTGATTGTTCTTGAGCCCAAAATTAATCAGATTTTCGAACCGTCGGATGTAGATCCAACATTCTAGATCCACACACCAAATCCTATTTAAACCTAACCCTAACCTTATCCCGGCGCCGCTCACCTCCCACCCCGACCCCGCTGCCCCCTTCACGCTACCCCTCTTCGTCACTCTCTGCGCCGCCCCCTCCTCGTCGCTGGCGCCGCCACCTCCTCATCGCCGGAGTAGCTCCACATGCCTCCCTTGCCCCCTCCTCTACCACCCGCGGCCGACGGCCCCCTGCCTCGCCGCGCCACTCCCTACCCCTCCCCACCCAACTTAATAGTTAGTACCTTCTGCCGCCACCTTCCGGCACCATCCACCAACCTCCTACCCGCCTATCGCCCCACCGCTGCCCACCGTTAGGCCACTGTCCCCTAGCCTCCCTCTATACCCGGGGGAACGGTGAACCCTAGGCGCGAGAGGCGGGATTTTCCTCTCGGGCTCGCTGGAGAAGAAGATGGAGGTGGCGACACACGAATCTTTATGCCCATCTAATGGTGAGCAATCTGACTTTTTTTCCACAAAAAAAAAATCATGCGTATGTTATATAGCACTTCCGAAAAAAAAAATTATTCGAACCAAGCCTGCATGCGCTTCTACAGAATCAGATTGAACAGCCAAAATAGAAGGTTGGCACAGGCATTGCACAGCACAGAAGCTGATTTCATGCAACGGCCTGCAGATGCAGCAGGTCTCGAGTGACCGAAGCAAATGCAGAGCTCCTCCTCCTCGCGAGCTGTACGCTTCTGCATCTTCATTCGTGCGTGGCTTCACGTGTGCTTCGGGTGCTGCCGCTTCTGATCGCCCTGGAAGAAACAAGAAAACATACGGTGTTCTGATCAGCGAGGGTACGAAGCATCGGAGACGAAGCGCATGCATACTTGATCGCCGAGCTATATATATACCTGTGGGATGACGGGAACCTGCGAATGGTGGCCGGCGTCCGCGCCTCCCCGCGCAGCTTCTTCGCTCGACATCTGCTCGGACTGCGCGGTGTTGCTGGCCATGTGGCCCGGCGCCTGAGGAAACGACGCCGGCGAAGGCATTGCCTGCCGAGGCACGCCGAACATGGGCACGGCGGCCAAGCTGGGTGGCATCGCCATCGGCGCGCCCGGGATCATCGGGCAGGGGAACTGCGCGCCGGCGACGCGCGGGAGCGAGACCATGTCGAACGCGCCCATGCCGAACCCCAGTCCCATGGCGCCGAGGTGGGGGAAGGGCGCCATCGGAGGCATCTGCAGGTGCTGCATTGCCGCCGGCGGCAGCAGCATCGGCGGGACGCACAGCCCTGTCCCCATCGACATCATCTGCGCCGGCAAATTCATTTAGTGTATGTCTATACAACATTCGACTGTTTTTGAGGACAAAAACAGTCAGATTAATCTGAGGCGTTAGATCTCTATCCAACGGATCCACTCATACAAGCCCCCTCCAAAAAAATAATCCCCCTCCAAAAAAATAATCTAAAGCGTTGGATCTCCATCTAACGGCTCAAAATCTGACTGTTTTTATCATAAAAATAGTCGAATGTTGTATTGACACTCCCATTGATTTAGAACCACAACAACCTGTCAATGCATCTACGTACAAAATGTAAGAACCTATGTACCTGAACTTGAAGCTGAAGAGTTTTCAGGTACTCGATGGCTTCATCCAGCATCGATGCTTTGTCAATCTTCAAGGTCATGCACATTGGATGTTAGATAGTGCTCTTGTCAAATTAAGCAAATTTTTTTGTTGCAAGATTGCTGTGTACCTTGTTGCAGTTGGGGATGAGTTCTTGCAGGGCGCGCATCTTCTCGTTGATCCGGTCCCTTCTCCTCTGCAAGCTCATAGCAATTTACAGTACTAAGCAGCCGGAAATCACAACCATGTGATGTGAGGTATACGTTGTGTGTGCATTGAAGACAAGTAGTAGTACCCTCTCTGATAGGTTGTGCACCTCGGCGGTGCGGCTGCGCTTCGTGCTTCTCGCCTCCGACCTCCTCAACTCGCCGGGCTCGTCGTCGAGGTCCTGCAGAGAGAGACGGCTCATCGGTGTGTGTGTGTTTGCATCAAGAAGCACAAGATTGGATTCATGGCTGCGTGGCGGTGTACTCTGACGATGTCCAGCCGTGCTTGCTTACCTCGTCCTGACTGAGCGACCACTCCGTAGCCTGGTGGCTGCTCCTCTTCAGCTGGCTCCGGTCACCGTTGCCAGAGCAGACCGACGAGGTCGTCGCCGCAGCCGCCGCCGGTTCGGGAGCCCTTGCTTCGGATGACAACCTCTGTGTGACCGTTGCGGCCGTTTCTCCCTGCCGGCAAGGGTCCGGAGGGGCCGGAGGAGCAGCCGCCACCATGGTGCGCGACCCCTTGGGCGGCTGCAGCCAGGCCATCCTCTGCTCCGAGAACAGCGGCGTGTTCCTTAACCGGTTCGTCGCCGTCTGCACCACCGTCGACTCGATGGGGTTGCTCGCGGTCGCGGCGGCGGACGCCCTCTTGCCGCCCTGCGGCCGCTGCAGGGGCCTCGAGAAGAAGGTGAAGTTGATGACGCCCTCGCTCTGCTTGGGGACATGCTCCGGCGGGGGCACGACGCGTGTGGTTGTCGGGAAGACCGCGCCGTGGGAGGAGGACGGCTCTCTGCGGGCATCTCTGCTCGCTACCGCCGCCGGTGCCGGCGCTCTGGGGAGGTCGGAGTACCCGGAGAGCAAGGCGGAGCAGTAGTCCGGGGGCAGCGGGGCCGTGTCGCCGTCACCGCCATCGTCCCCGTCGACGATGGGGTAATGCAACCACGGCACGGCATCGTCGTCGTCGTCGAGGTCCGGCATGACAGTCGACGCGGGGTGCTTGATGAGCTCCTGCGCCGTGCTGGTGCCGGCGGCGCTGCAGGTGAAGGGCTGGAAGGGCGCCGCCGGGAAGTGAGGCGCCGTCCTCCTGAACGCCGGCCCGTTCTCCCACAGCAGCTCGGCCAGCTCGTTGCCCGGCTCACTCCTACATCACGCACGCATCAGCATCAGTACGATCGGTCTGCAGCTAGCTTAGAGCTAGGTATCGCGAACCAAGAAGCAACAACGTAACTCGAAGAAGAAAATCAAGAAGGTAGCGTACGGCCGGCAAGAACTCACATCCGCGACAGATATATGGACCGAGCGCGCGCAAACTGGTCGCCGCCGTTGGTTGGTTTCCGCTCGCTCGCGCGCGAGCAGAGTGGCAGGGAAGGGAGTAGCTAGCTTACTAGTAGTGGACGCTGAGTTGAGTTGATGTTGCAGTGGGAGGGAGATGGGGACGAGGGAGGCGGGCGGGCGAGTAGTTAGGGAAGAGCGACGCGTCACCTAACGAGGTGTCCCCCCTCCATTGTTGCAACAGCAGCAGCAGCTCCCGTACGTATGGAACATACAGGGATGGTGAAACCTAGGAAAAATTCTACCGTGCAACGATTACACAAGAGAATTTGTGTAACTAAAGAATCAGATGATGACACGTGACACTTATGCAATGTAGCAATACTGTAGACGCATTGTAGTAGTACTGTAGTCCGTACAAAAATAATATTTTAAATTACTGTTACAGTACTGGACTGTACGGAAAATATGTTTTAAAAATAGCTGCTACAGTAATTTTACCGTGTATCATCGTTTGATTCGTTAGTTACACAAACTTTCTTGTCTAACCATTGCACAATAGAATTTTTCAAAACCTAGGCCTAGCTTCAAAAGGCAAGTTTTTCGAATTTTTTTCTTCTGATTTTCTTATTTTTTAGACTTTTTATTTTTTTATTCTTATTCTTTTATATTATCCATATTGATATAACTTTCATATATATATATATATATATATATATATATATATATATATATATATATATATATATATATATATATATATATACATAGAATAAACCAACTGTGACTACAGTACAATTTTTTGATTTGTTGAAAAAAATGATAATTAACCTTTTTGCATTTCGGAAACTGCCAGTTTCGTAAAACCTCTGCTGATCTGTCGAAGCCCTTGGGCCAACTTCACCATCCCTGCATATTGGCACTTGCAAGTAGATGCTTGGCAATGAGGTGAACAGTTGATACCTGTTCAACTGCACACAGCCACGTACGATGTCCTTAAAACACCAGCTGAATCACTACTGACATATTGCAATTCTCAATAACAACAGCCCCAAACAATATGGATTGTGAAGGTGAGCACCTGCCATGTCCAGTTCTTTGGCGTTCTACTTGTAACATCACCAGGAGCAGCAAAGAGACACATCATTTACAGCATCCCAATGTATCAAGATATTCCACTCGATCAGAATTCCAAAGACATCAACAGGGGGCATACTAGAGCTGAGAATTCCTCCGATTAGCACAGGGTCCTTGAATTTGTTGTCATCAATTAGCCACAAGCGGTTCAGCTACCATGAACTGTTCAATTGAAGGTGTGCATAAACATGGTGAAGCAGCCCCTGGAATTAGCACAACATCCTTGGCAAACACAACACCGTAATAATCAGATTGCCTCTTAGACTCTCCGTCGTTGCTTCCCCATTCCAGTGTATATGGTACCCATCGCAAAATCTCATTCCTGTGAGGGAATGGACAATGATGTATTGTCAATTGAACCGCCAACACTGCAATTGATACGATCAAGAGGCGGCCATGGCTGTTTTAGTTCTACGACTCCCTCGAACGTCATAGCCTTTTTGTCCAAACACCTGCTCTCCACTCGATATACACACTAATGTGAGATACGAAGTCTGAGTGCTCATATGCCGTTTCTTCCCGTCCAATCCTTGTGCATGACGGTACCTGGCATCCTGACCATCTGGACCTCGACTCCTCCCTGAACCTAATCCCGATCCATCTCACCGTTGCCCATCATGTCCACCTCGGTAGCTTCTGCTCTGGTTCCTCGTCGTTCCGGCTTGCAACCACCTCACCAGTCTCGATCATCTTCGGTGTCTCCCAAACCGTTCTGAACCTCAACACCTCCCTGTGCCTAGTCCCAGTCCTACTACACCTCACCATGACCTAGCTCCGAAATCCTGCAACCAATACAAATAAGCAAACCAGCATATAGCACCGTACAATACAAAATTCATCAATCTGCATATACCAGCGAACAATCATAGCAAAATAACTGGTCGTAAACCACATATGACCACTCGTATGCACTGGACATGAGGTGGTCGAAGCCCTAGAAGACTTTCCAGCTGCCTACGACAACACAGCAAGTCGTTACAACCATGAAGGTAGACGATACGACCATCGCTAGCAGCTACGACTTTAACGCACATGGTCGCTACGACTTACGACCACACCAACCGAGTGCTACGACCATCGCTCAAGCCAAACAGAGCATTATGACCATGACAGACTTGATCGCTATGACTTGTGAGTACTCAGACAGAGCCCTACGACTATCGCTCACAGCCAGTGGAGTCTACGATCATCGACCACAACCAGTAGAAGCTACAACTATCGACCACGGCCAGTCGAATCTACGACTATTGACCATGACCAGTCGAAGCTATGACTATCGACCGCGTAGTCGTAAAACTGGTTGTCGACTGCAAAGACACATTGTGGTCATACAGAGCAAGTCGTAAAGACATTTATGACCACAAAGTCGTAAACTCGATCGCCGACCATAGAGGCACACAACATGGTCGTAAAGAGCAAGTCGTAAAAGCACTTACGACCAAGTCGTAACACCGGCTACGATCACCAAGTCGTAACACCGGCTACGACTACAAAGTCGTAAGATCTGCGACCAACGTGGTCGTAAAATCGACTGCAACAACGTGATCGTAAAATCAACTACCGACCATGTGGTCGTAAGAGCTGCTGCTGAACAAGTCATAAAGGCTTAAAACCTTCCAGAAAGAGCACAAGCCTAAAAAACCAAACTCAATTTCTCTAGATCAAGTATCAATTACTCTTCACAAACATAAAGTCACTTTCACATTATCTCTGAGATAGAGTTATTTTCAACATCTAACTCATCGTCGTTGGTGTCGAAGCCGAATGCGATGCCGCTGGTGGCGTCATCACGGCTCAAGTAGCTGGCAGACAGACAAGGCCGTCGGGAGGCTTCAGTGGCGGTGTTGCCACCCACCATGAGCATGGCATACCACTGAACACCCTGCATGCAGTGGAGAGAGCTGAAACACGCGTGGGCGAGCCCTTCAAACAACTGCTCCGAAGGAGGTCTACGAACCATGGTTGACACGTGGCTTCTGAGATCGTAACCCGGATGCTGGTGCTATGCCTGCTTGCCGACCATTGTTTGCTGAAGCTGGGTAAGAAATTTCCTTCATACGCGTAGCAGATATCCTTTTTAGCGATGGAATCCGATGCATCTGCGTCGGCCCGTGGAGGCGAGCGTACGGTAGGAAACCTCAGAAGAGCTTCGTCTGATTGATGAAGATGTGAGTGGGCATGCAGCTACAGAGAAGGAAGCTGCAAGTGTGGGGGCAAAGCTGCTTCCCTTCACATGGATGGATGGACGACGCCACTACTAATCATCGATGACGACTGAAAAGAAAACATACTGGAGACTTCCACTTTTTTAACACACTATGAATTGTTAATTTGTTCAGACTATGTTTCCAATCCTTAGGACAGCTCTATCTTCAGAAATATCTTAGAAGTTAGAACAGACCTGTCTTGCTGATTGGTGGTGTCCTAAATTGCTGTCACTCTTGCTTTCTTTCAATATTGGGGCACAGTGGGCGTGTGCATATTCATATGTAGATAGCATGTGGCATGGTGGTCGTCTATCAAGGTATGGTCTATTTTTTTTGTCAGATATCTTTTGTTTTCCACTGGAGATGGACAACAATTAGAGGAATTATATTTTTTTCATATATCTATCTTAATTTCACATATCTATCCTTGGAGTTTCATCCTTCGTGTTCCGCTCTGCACCATGTTAAGTAAACAACCACCAGTCAATATGCTCAGAAGGGGGACATGGAGTCACACCCATCAACATCGTTCCTAATCCCTTACCAGGATGCGGTTCTTTTCAAAGAAAACTTTAGGACCAACAACCAATTCAGTTGCTTAATTGCACGCTTTGCTGGCCCACTAATTACCAATCTTGCTTGTCAAAGTTCTTGGGAGCAAAATTCAGACAATACTTTAATATGACAATTAAGCAGTGTTGATGTCAAAACTTAACACGTTACTATGTGGTTTAATTGCCTCTACGGTTTTATGGTCTAGGGAGGTGGCTATCATGTACTGATTTTGAGCTCATCTGCACAACTGTCAAGTGTGGCATAGGATAATTTGAAGGCTATTCTCGAAATTATAAATTGGTACCTCTAGCTATATCCAGCTTAATCGTCAGATATCTGCATAATTCATGTAGGATCGATGTACATGGCAATCTCGCATATTGGTTCGTTATAATTAGTCGTCCACACATCCTTAATTGGACTTTCATTCACATGGTATACGCGCGATACGATATATCCCAACCCGGTTGGGGATGTTCAAAGCCGAAAAGGCTCAAATGCAAAAGTGATGCGAATAGCCTCTTATAATTCTATGGCCGGGCAGGCAACAGAAGAGGGTAAATGATGCCTTTAAATTTTTCTAAGTATCCATTTATCCCTTTTTTCTCCAATAGCTACGGAGCTATGAAGACTAGGGTTGAAAGCTCACTGGAAAACCGAGAAGACAGACTGAACAGAGCAAGAACAACAGAGAAAACACAGCAGGGAACTGACTAGTCGAAAGCTAGCAGAGTGGTCGAAAATACGACAACGAAGTCGTAAACACAACAACATGGTAGTAAGCTTCGACAATGTGGTCGATAACCGACAATGTGGTCGGAGATCATCCAAGTCGATGACCGCCAAGACCAATGCCAATGAGATCGGAAATGGTTGCAGCCAAGACTGATGTGGTCGTAGACAACATGATCGAAAGCCAACTGGTAGTCGAATAATCAACGTTGTCGTAACCAATCAGTACCGTGATCGAAACTTACAACGTGGCCGTAAGTCTTCAACAACGTGGTTGAACTCTGGTAACAAGGCCGAGAGCAGACAGTGTGGTCGTAACCCAACTATGTGGTCGATAACCAACTACGTGGTCGGAAATCGACCTAGTCAATAACCACAGAGGCTAGAACCAACTTGTCATAAGCTACCGAGTGGTTGAGCGACTAACATGGTCGTAAGGCCCTCTGGTCGACAACCACGGAGACCAGAACCAACGTAGTCGTAAGCCAAGGGGTGGTCGAACAACTAACGTGGTCGTAAGGCCCTCTGGTCGACAACCACGGAGGCTAGAATCAACGTAGTCGTAAGCCAACAAGTGGTCGAATGACTAATGTGGTCGTAAAGCCCTCTGGTCGAAACCAGTCGTAAGCGGTCGTAACTAACTTGGTTGTAAGCCAACAGGTGGTCGAACAACCAGTACGGTCGAAAACACTTGGCAACCAGGAAGATCAGTGAGGTCGAAAGCAATCAAAACTCGAGGACTAACAGAACTGAACGTGGTTGTAACACTCTCGGAAAAACAGAGACAGAACAGAGCAGTGTCTGCTGCTCCTGCGGATGCCCTCCGCCCGATCGCTGTGGTCGTAACTCTTTTACGACCACACCTGCGATCCCTTGCTCACCGTGGTCGTAAATGATCTGAGAGCACACGATGAACTTGATAGATTTTCAGAGCTAAACCGCTTTTCTCTTCTTTATTTCTTTCTCTCGATCACACCGATCGCTACGATCACCCTGATCGTCCTCTCTCTCTTTTGCCTCTTGATCACACCGATCGCGTTGGCTCCTCTCGCGCTAGCCCTACTCTCTTGGTTACATGGCTCTGCTTTTTTATACCCTACTCTATGACTTCAACCCGGCTACGACTGTGAAGTGGACTCAAACTCGACTATGGCACGGACTCATATACGACCACGACCAAACTTGTACACAACTCCGACCACTCCTACACGACCACGACTACGACTATCGACCATAACTTCTAAACTGAAAAATAAGATTATAACCCTAACATGAATTTATTGGAAAAACATATTGTACAGATTGTGTGAATTTGATTCCAAAAACAGATTCTACGGATTCTGGAGTTGTACCATGGGTTCTAGTATTGCAACATAGATTGTGATTTTAGAACTCAATACAATCTGTCAGTCTTCAGTGAATGAAGGGCAATGTTACCTCATACAATCTTTAGTGAACTTTGCAGTTGTACCATGGGTTCTATTACGAATTCTGGAGGCATGTGATTTCAGAATTGTTTGTGAATGTCAGGTTGTGTACGAGCTGTATGTTCTGTAAGTCATTTGTAGTGAGTGAGGGCCAATGTTATCTCCGTATTGTATGTCATTTGTAGTCTATGCTTGGAGAAATGTTATTTGTAGTGAATGAGGGGGAATGCTATCTCAGATTTGTATGGCATTTGTAGTGTATGCTTGGAGACAGTCTGAGGGCAGTCTGAAGGAAAACTGAGCAGCTGTACACCTCAATGCAAACATCTGAGACAGTCTGGGGAAAATAAACTGGTATGGAGGGCACTTCTCCATTACACCATGCACTTACATGATGAGCAAGAAACAAAATAGCAAGAAAACAGAACATTGACAATATATTTGTTAGCTAAACCAGCTTTACCAACTTTGAATGGAAATTACTCAAGTTTGTAGCTATTTGTGGAGCTGTAACCTCAGTCACTGAGCTATTTGTGAAATGAATTGAAGTGAAAGAGGATCAAAGTTCAGGTCATGTAACAGTATCAGGTTTGTGATTAGGAGACAATTGTGAATGTGTAGTGTGCTTTGCAAGTGACAAAATTCTGAAATTATAGCAGCTCTATCCTGATACATTTCAACTGATACATACAAAAATAAATCCAGGTACATTTGAACTGATACATGCAGAAATAACTCCTGGTACTAATGTGATCTGCAACCTGCAATTCTTGCTTTCCATGCCAAAAGGAAAATGAGAAGAAATACACTCCAATCTTGATGCAACAATGACCAAGCTTTTCACCACACTGCCAACAATGACCAAGCTCCAAACCATGAGATGCCAAGGGCAAGGTGATCATGTCCAAACACCATTGGAAACCTCCAGTCATAAGGAATGTGTAGCTTAATCTGAACCGCTGACCTGGATGCTAAATGCAGAGGTTTGATGCCGAGATTCACTGATGCGGTTGAACCTGTCATCGAGTTTTACCAGGTGATACACATGCAACAAATTGTAGAATTGGTTGACTTGTGCACAGGCACAGTGTAGCTCCCCCATGGTTCTTACTGAAAATTTAATTTATGAACTGGCTGTTGGTAATGGCAAATCGTAACTTTGTGAACATGCCAAATGCCTTTTCATGCCCAGTTTCTCCCTTCCTTTCCTTCTCTTTGAGTTTCCTTCTCAGGGTTCTACAAAAATTCAGATAACAAACTGTTGCCCAGTTGCATTCAGAAAACAAGAGCGCAGCTGCTGATTACAGTTGATTACACACATTCAAATGTTCCATGACACATTCCTGCCCAATTGCATTCTTGGCCGGTTGCATCAAATGCTTCTCTTGCTGGCAAAAAAAAAGGGAGATGAGGTCCAGGCGCATGTCGCCGGATGGGGCGTCGCAGGAATATCCGGTCGCGGCTGGAAATGGGATTAGAGCGCCTCCGCCTTCCTCGCCGCCGCAACGTTCGCAGTGCCGCCGGCGTCCCCGTGCCGTCGCAGGTCGTGGCCTCCCTGCGCGGGCCGCTGCCGCCTCAAGGGCTATTGCTGCATTTAGGGTTTGCAAATTGGAATGTGGAGTGCAGCAGCTTCACGGACGGGAAGGAGAGATGACCAAACGAATGGGGGCTTTATAACCCTAGTACGCCGAATGGAAAACTAACAAGGAAAACAACATTATTGTCTCGTAGTTCGTATGGTAGCGTAGAACCCTAGCTAAGTTCACTTTCCCCATCTCTTCTCTGAAATCTGGAAGTGTTCGTGATCGCTTCACTCTGGACCTGACAGCGAGCTTCACGTGCTCGCCGGGGCCATATGACCGGCCGGACCACCGACCCGTCGTCTCGATCCGTCCATCTCTCGTTCGCCTTTGCCATCCTGATCAGCCCCACAACTCCTTGTCCTCTGGGTCCATCGATCCCATACATAATTCTTGCAGCCCTAGCTACATCATGCACACAAGACATGCTGGTACAATCTCTTGGCAGGTTGTTCGTTGTTGTGCATCAAGAAAACGCTGGAATGTTTGAAGGTAGTAACTTGTCCTAGCTTCCATGAGGCTGGTAATTCAGCGCATTATGATGATGAACTATCATAGATAGAGAGAGGTAGGATAGGACATAACATGAAAGAGGAGCTGAAAAGTTACTGGTGTCAATGGAATTGAGCTTGCAAGAGATTTTTTTTTTTTTTGATCTCGAGCTTGCAAGAGATTGCGAGAGGTGACAGATGTGAAGCATACAAGATAAGTAGATAACCATGTTGGCTGGGGCTTGAAGGATTGCGGTTCCCGTTTTCCGCCTCGGTTTGGTCCAGCCCAAGGCCTAGCCCTGACACAGAGGAAGGCCCAATACCTGGAACCTCATGGCCAGATCTACAGATCAAATATCTAGCCTTTTAGGCCCAACTAAGATAACACAATCCTTTTCAAAAAAAAAAAAACCTACTCGTTCTGTTCAAGTTTGTAAGACGTATTTTTTTAGTATATAAACTAAAAAGATAGTAAAAATAGCTAGATTATATCTAAGCACTATATTCAATGTATGCATATAGAGAATAGCAAATAAAGTTGTATATTTATTAAGGTATAAAGAAAATATCACACTAATTTTACGTTGGAACATAAAATACGATTTGTATTTATGGACAACGTCATTCAAAAAATATGTCCTATAAATTTGGATGGAGGGTTTTTCCCCTTCCTTGGAAGAATTTAGAATTGCCGTCCATCAAGTCTCGATCATAGACTCATATACAGTCAAGTGATCGAATCAAATACACAGTCAATACAATTGCCTCGGATGCAGTGTTGATATTAGTTTACACTGTCACGAATAATCCTTTCCTCTGCAAAGTAGTATTAGTGCAAACAAAGCCGAACAGTTTCGTAGGGAGCTTCCATGAAAATGGAATCATGAATGCAAGAAAGCAGATCCCTTCAGTCTTCCCCCTCTGACCGCATGTTTTGTCCCCACCGAACAAAGGCGATGGAAAGGAGGTCTAGGCAGCTAGTATATCATCGACACCATCATTAAGGCAGTGACTTCATTATCTAATGAATCCATGGTACTGCATTTCCTCATCTCTCTCTTCATCTCACCTTGCAACAATGCATTTTAGTCCGTGTTCATTCTTGAGCAGGAGGTGTATCGATGTGGTCGATGGATCAGAAATGTAGGGCCCTTGAAATCTTCTGTTGCACACCAAGCAAAAGCAATGCAAGAATCAAGATTGGTTAGGGCCAACCTTGTAAGGACATATAGACAGCCATAATTATAATTAATTACAAACTATAAGTGCTTGATTCTCGAGTAAAAGCATTACATTACCCCCAGCTCGTTCTTGACGGCACGAGAAAAGGCTGCAGAGAGAGAGAGAGAAACATGGCTACTGGTGTGCACGCTTGCGTTGCACATAAAGTGCTGCACGCCATCGATGGCAATCGCCATTTTTCTCTTCTCGTTGCTCATTGCCTCTGCAAAAATGTCCTCCTGATGCTCTGCATTTCTTTAGGAGCAAGGCAGGCAGTTCTGCTTCTCTTTCCTGATCGATCGACAGTCTAATTCAGCATTACTTACAGCTAGAGGAAAACATACCAAAAGCAGAAGAATTTGCTAACAATATGTAAGTTGATGATCTGATGTAACTCTGTTGGGTCAATGGAGCACGAAGTAAAGTACTGTTGGAATTAATCTTGTTTTTTATTTAATCGTATTCGAATATGTAACAGCGTTTGAGTCGAGTCCGTGTACGAGTCCGTACTAGAAGTTGAGTCGTGCTGTTGAGTCTATTTATGAGTCCTGTAACTAGCCTTTATAAGGCGCAGCCTAGTCGTGTAATCAGAGACAAGCGAACGAAAGCGATTGGTTGTGATCGAGAAGTTGAGGGAGAGAAATGAAGAGAAAAGCGAAGTGCTTTGCTCCCAGGAAAAGCAATTCTGTTCGCGTATTGCGTTTCGATTTGTTGCTATCATACTCGAAAACGTTAGGACCAGAGGAGACTCGAGTACTCGAAGAGACGGCAGATTGGTCATGGTCGTAAGTTAGAGTTAAGTGTGGTTGAAGGCACTATATGGTCGAAGGCTCTGCGTGGTCGAAATATCCAAGTGCTATCGGTCGGAAGCTTCAGCAGTGGAGTGGTCGAAGACTTCTGAGCACAAAGCAGTCAAAGACTCCAAGAGCGGAGTGGTCGAATAGTCAGAGCAAAAAAGTCAAAGTGTTCGAGGGCTAATCAGTTGAAGCTACAAGCATGTGTTAAAGTGGTCATATCCATTAGACATTGAGAAGTCGTAACTTCTCATTGCGTGAGCACGTATGCAGCAGAGAAGGCGTGGTCGTTACGAGGACGTGCTGGTCTTAACAAGGCTATGAGTACGAGCCGATCGGGAAGACACAACCGTAAGCCAGAGTGGTCGTTACTCGGTTACGAATTCATGCACAGCAGCAAGGAGTGGCCGTAGCCAACATTGAGTGATCGTAACCAGAGTCGGAGTGATTGTTTTCCAACAAGTACTACTCTGCAATTCTCACCAACTACTTTCTTTTCCATTCTCTAGGGGAGTTAGTTAGATTTTGCTTTCTTTCTTCTACTTTCCTGGATAGAATAAAAAGACCCTCATCAGATCGGGATACCTTTTACTTTGGCTGTCTTCTTTATTGGAGTATCAAGCATAAACCTGAGACACACACACACACATCGGTTTATCTCTTCTCCCTTCTAATGAAGGTTAACACCAGAAAAAAACGCTCCCTTTAATTGTCTCTACAAAGCCAATGCAAGTCCGAAAGACTGAAACTGCACTGTCTTTTTCTTTGTAGAAAGCTAAAAAAACCCATCTTCCCTTCTCATTCACTGCATGCTCCGAAACTTCTCCTTCACAAAAGTAGCTCAGGCCTGACGGTTTGTGTTCTGTCCCTTTTTTAAAGACAGTTTGTACTCTGTCCTAGCAAGCTTCTGAAACAACTAAAGTAAGAATCGTTTTATCGGTAACTGATCTGGTTCAATCCATGCTATTCATACTTCTAACAAATAGTAGTACCATCTTATTTTTTTTATATTTTTTTGAAAAGAGGGTAGAAGCTCTGCCATTCAATTAAGAGAAAAGGAGAATGAAAGTGTATAGCAAAGTTGTGCCACAGCACCAGTTTACATAACGAGGTACTTCATATTTGAACTCGAGAGAAAAGGCAGAAAGGGGCACAAGGCTAACGTATTGCGCAAGGAGTGAGCTCTAATGAAAAATACAAGAAACACAAGAATATCAACTCTAGTGAAAAGCTTTCTTTCTTCCCTGGATATCCTCAATTGCTCTGTTTGCCACCTGCTGCACAAGGTTGGATTTGTTTTGGAATGTTTGTTTGTTCATTTCTTTCCAGATGTTCCACATAGTATAAATAGCCAAGACGTTGAAATCCCTTCTATGTTCTGTTGGAAGAATGTTTGAAACTTGCTGCTAGGATAGATGCGAAGTGCGTAGGTTTGACTAGTTAGAGGATGTCATTGTTAGTGAAAGTAAGGACTCGAGCCCACACCTTGGCCGCAAAGGTGTAGTTGAGGCAAAGAAGAACACCAGTTTCCTGATGTGAATGGCATAGGGTGCAAGTTTGCTGGTAAGGCCATCCTCGGAGGGCTAGGTTATCTGTCGTAAGGTTCTTGTTTTGGACGAGTGTCCAAGCAAAGAATTTGCATTTGTTCTCCATTTTGGCCTTCCAAATCAACTTGGTGTTGCATATTTCGAAACAACCACGAAATTGGGCTAGGTAGGCCGATTTGGCAGAGTATTGTTTATTAGTAGTCCAGTGCCAAATGATTGTATCTAGTATGTCCGGCTACAGGTGGACATCAATTAGATGGATCCAAAGTGACACAAACTCTTCTAGCTGATTGGTGGTGGTAATCTTCCCTCAAATTGCGTGAATACAATTACTATTTTTGAGCTCCCTTTTGACTAATATATTCTTCCTTCTTGTTAGTCTAAACAAACTTGGAGCTAAGTTCTTTGGGGTCTCTCCCTCTAAGCATCTATTGTGCCAGAAACTATTCTTCTCTCTATTGCCGATGGTTATTGTCGTGGAAGCATTAAACAAGAGGTGATCTGTACCATCATAGGGCACTAGCGTGCCGACCCAAGGCTTAACTAGAGTCACTCATCCATTCATACCATAACCATCGAAACCAAAAAAGCTTTTTTTGGCCTACAAGCCATTTTCCAATTAACCAAGCAGTGCCCTCCATTCATCTCTTCTTTTCCTTTCCAGAGGAGGGACCTCCTTATTTTATCTAACTTTTTTCTAGCCCATGCTGGGAGAAGGAAGACTGTTAGGCGATAAGTGGGGATGAATGCCATGACGGAGTTGATTAAGGTGAGTCTTCCAACTAGGGATAGGAGCTTTCCTTTCCATCCAGTCACCCTCATGGCGACCTTCTCTAAAAGAGGCAAGATGTGGAGCTTCTTTAGACGACAGATGTGAAGCCGCAATCCCAAGTAGCGACATGGGAAGTCCATACTGACTCCTGGGAAGGATCAGAAGAGGACATCAATGTCAAGGCGGTCACATCTAATCAGGTGAACTATACTTTTCTCGAAATTGGTGACTAAACCCGTGTCTCAACTAAAAGTGGTTAGTATATGTTGGACTATCTGGAGGTCGTTCTGGATGGGGTTGATAAAGATGGTTGTGTCATCTGCATAAAGAGAGACAGTTTTGCTACCCTAGAGCGAATAGGAGTGAGGATATTGTGTTGGGTTGCAAGATCGAGGATCTTTTGTAGGGGTGCATCTCCAAGATGAAGAGCATTAGAGATAGCAGATCTCCTTGATGAACCCCTCTTATATGGTGAAAGCTTTCTCTCGGTATGCCATTTAGGAGGAATCTAGAGGTGCCGATGCCAAATAGGATGGAGATCTACTCTCTGAAGCATCAGCCAAAGCCAAACTTTGAAGGACTTCTAATAAGTATTCCCAATTAATTGATTCTAAGGCCTTAGCAATATCCAACTTGAGAAAGAGAGCTAGTGTTTTGCATTTGTGAATCTCTCACAAAGTTTTGCGTGTAAAGGAAGTTATCTTGAATGCATCTCTTTTTGATGAACACGCTTTGGTAGGGTGAGACTAGGTTTTGGAGGGAGGGTGCAAGTCTTGGAGAATATTTTGGCTATACTATGAATGAGGCTGATCAGCAGGTAGTCTCCAACTCGAAGGGCTTCTGGCTTTTTGGGGGATGAGAACAATATTCACGGTGTTAAGCCAACCGAAGTTGTTCCCATTTTAGAGTGTGAAGTTGCTGTAAAGCTGCCACAAGGTCATCCTTGATGATTTCCCAATATTATTTGAAAAAGAGCCCTGCGAATTCGTTCAGACTGAGGGCTTTGTTTGAGGGTAGGGAGAGAATGGTGCTTTTGATTTCCCTATTCGTCGAAAGTTTCCTCTAGGTGTTCTAGGTCGTGGAACTAGTAACCGAGGGCTTTGCAGTTGAGCATTACCTCTCTCTGCGGCGTGGACCCTAGGTGGCTTTGGAAGTGGGTAACAACTCTTGTTCTTTATCTTTCTCAGAGGAGGCCGTTCCATGCTCCTTTTGGACATATTGGATATAGTTCTTTCTTGTGCGGGCTCCTGTACGAAGTTGGAAAAATTTGGTGTTTGTGTCCCCATGTTTGATCCAAGTGAATCTAGACCTTTGTCGTAGTGGACTCGTTCAATGCTTGCTAAATTGGCACGCTTGAGTTTTAGTTTTTGCTTTAGCTCTCTTTCTTCCATAGATAGCGGTCTTTCTTCTTGAGCTATATCTAGCCTCATGATGATCTCTTTGGTCAACGCTACGCGAAGCCTTGTGTCTCTGATCCTTGTCTGTTTCCAAGTGCTAATTGCCTGCCTGCTCTGATCCTTGTCTATTTCTAAGTGCTAATTGCCTGGCCGCTCTAGCGAGTTTGATATGTACATCTTATATGACCATATCAACAGCATTGAAATTTTACTACTCCAACATTGCATGTGTGTAGATATATAGATATGATGCAGCGAAGAAAGAAGAATATAAAGGGTATAATTGAGGATTCACTACTCTGTAGAATGTAACCAATTATTTGCCATACCATAGGTGAGGTATTTCATTATTTGCCACTATAGACAATTTTGCCACTCTCTTCCCCCTCTTCCTATCGACTTCTTTCTGCCACCAGCCGTGGCCATAGCCAACGCCCGACAACACACACCAGCTCTGGGAAGGGATAACGATCTTGGTCTTCTTGTGCTTGCCGGCAAGGTTGTACACCCACACCTATGTCTCATCGTCGAGATCCACGGCAAAGTAGACGATGCTTGGCCTCAATACGGGGCACTCCGTCATCAAGTGGCCACCACGCCGGGCATGCCCACGAGCATCGCGACATCGCCGATGTCCTCCGCTACCTCCTACGTCTCGCTGCATTCATCCAGCACCACAAACCCCTCACCTGCAGCTGCCACCACGTACGAGCTCGACGCCCTATCACTGACGGGATGGTCTCTGGCGATGCAGAGCACAACCTATGTAGCTCTCGGAAGGCGTGCACCGTGGTAGATGGTGAGAAGAAAAGAGGAGGAAGTAGACAAGGCAAAAATGTGCAAAATGGTATAAAATGTACGGAAGCGCTATGCAATATTCACATATTTTTTGGAGGGAAATTAGTTGGATTCTCACCATTGGATGGGTGTGAAGATTTGTGCACCGCCACCTTCACCTTCTTCGTCAGCGAGCCCTTCCGCTTCCTCGCCGACGAGCCTAAGGGGAGAACCCCGCCTCCCGCGCTTAGGGTTCAATGTTTCCCCTGGACATAGAGGGAGGCCAAGGGACGGTGGCCCAACAGTGGGCGGCGGTGGGGGTGATGGGCAGGGTATGATGGTGGTGGGAAGTGCCGGAAGGCGGTAGCGGTAGAAGATACTAGCTATTAGGTTGGGTGGAGGTGGCATGGCGGGGAGGGATAGGGGACGCGCAGCAAGGTGGGGGCCGCTGGTCGCGGGTGGTGGAGGGGGCGGGGGGAGGCACGTGGAGCTGCTCCGGCGACAAGAAGGGGGTGGCGCGGAGGGTGATGAGGAGGGGTAGCTCAAAGGGGGCAGCAGGGTCGGGGTGGGAGGCGAGCGACGTGCGGTGGGAGGCGGCGGGGATAGGGTTAGGTTTAAATAGGATTTGGATAGGTGAATCTAGGGCATTAGATCTACATCTGACGGTCTGAAAATTTGACTAATTTTGACCCCAAAAACAATCGAATATTGTATAGACCTATCTTATAGAGTGGTAAATAATGAATTATGTTCTACAGAGTGGCGAATAACGAAATATATTTTATAGATTGGCAAATCCTCGAAGATTACTCTGCTAAGTGGCGCATCCTCAATTATCCCGAATATAAAAGAGCAAACAGGTGCAAGAGACTTCTGCGTCGTGCAAGTGGCTATCGAGGAACAGAACGGAGGGAGGAAACTGAACGCTACTTGTAAAACGCCCTTGTCCCCCTCTCTTTTCATGTGTTACACGAAGAAACGGTATATGTCGATCGGGTCTAGTAATCGATTTCGATTTCGATTTCTGCTAGTACTGCTGTTATAAACTATCGCTGCTACTACTAGCAGTGGGTTTACATCATACTGAATTAATGTTGCTGTATATGTAATTGTGTGAGTGTGTGACACGAGGGTGCAGACATGCCGCAGCATCTGCGAAAATGACAAATGCAGTGAGCAAATGCCTCAAGTTCTGTATTGTCCTTGCTTCAGTCTTGTGTGGGCATATATGCTGTGCCAGCCGGCCTGATTGAATCAAACAGTGACCTTACGGGTTAAAAGAAGAATTCTTTCGCCAAATAATCCATCATTCATTTTCTGGCTTGGCAGTTTTCATGGTTGAGCTAGCAGTGAGCACTGTGCAAATGATCAACTTGCATATGTGAGTAGCTGTTGACATGTGTACATGAGTGCGAAACTAGTAATGGCTTGCGGTTGGGACGTCGGCGTCGATCGATCGTCACGGCGAGGATTTCACGGACCTCCTCTCCTTCTTCTTCTTGGCAAACCGGAGGGATGGATCTGCAGGACACATGCGCGTCTCTGGCTAGCTGACGGACGGAAGCCGACGGTGAGTTTGTCTGCCCGTGCCCGGCGGCCGTAGGTTACCGATTTGCCGGGCAATTGGGGCAATTGGCGCTGAGCAGCCGGCCGGCCATATCCTAGTACAGCGTTCATCAATTCACGCGTCGTTTTACTACAGCAACATGCAATGCTCCGGTCTCGTTCGATCTCATCCCATCTGCTACTAGTAGCATTAGCGCTGCCTCCTTTGCATATTTATCCCCGAATTTAACTGGATTTATTCATTGATGTTGCTGTTGTTGTAAATTTATTTATTTATTTAATGGTATGATGCTGGGTAAGGAATAATTAGGACA
Organism: Dendrocalamus sinicus; assembly: GCA_036346575.1. NCBI lineage: Eukaryota > Viridiplantae > Streptophyta > Magnoliopsida > Poales > Poaceae > Dendrocalamus > Dendrocalamus sinicus. The sequence goes on along the minus strand of CM070653.1, from coordinate 1,849,361 downwards.
CGACGCATGAACCTTGTCGAAGATTTCATGTATGATCGAGCAACGCCACAAATACTAGGTTTGCTAGCTGTGTGAGTGCAAATCAAAGGATATAGTACATACGTAGGATTGATTGCGTACATGTCCACAAGGAGATCTATATTATGAGTTGGTGGTTGATCCATTCTCCCTCTCCTCTCTTCTCAGCCATCCGATTTGATCTGGATCATTCGTCTCTCTCCTCGTCTCTCTTTGAGGATACAACCGCCCATCCCCTCCACTTTCCCCATCTCTTCGCGTATTCTAGCCACCCTTCTATCTCTGTCGTTTGCTCTCCAATGTTTGATGTGTGAAGTTGGCCAGGTAGTAAGTTTCGTCTCACCATTTTTATGACTTCATTGCAACGCACGGGTCTCTAACTAGTCAAAGATTAATTTAAACTCCCTCCTTCTGAAACTAGTAGTACATACACGTTCAGTTATAAGAATTTGCTAGTATATATGCAAAGTATTTGTGTTGAGTTGATTGATGATATATATATATATATATATAGGAAAATTACATAAGGCACCTTGGTGCCTAAGCACCAACATTAAGAACCGTCCGATACACGTGTATGATTGATAATTTTTTTGAGTTTGGGTATGGAAATGTTTTATACCCTTGATATATTTATGGTAAGTAAGTTTTGAGCTCAGTTCAAACTAGTTTGAACTACTTTTGAGTTCAATGCGACTACAGTGAGTATATATCATAAAAATAGTTCAAACTAATTAAACTGAAGTTGAATTTAATTTTTTTCGGAGTTTGACATCTCAAATATACTTTTTTATGGGTATATGATACACACATCAAACGTTGCAAATCTCAAAGCAAATCAATGGGTATTAATATAGGTGCCTAGGCACCAAGGTGCATGAAACACTCGTCCTCTCTCTCTCTCTCTCTCTATATATATATATATATATATATATATATATATATATATATATATATATATATATATATATATATATATATATGGATCGATCACAAAAAGGAATGATAGAGTCATGTGTCAAGTTGGTGAAAAGGCTGGAATATATGTTGGTTGGTGGAGCTAGGCCGGTCGATGGATGGGGCCGGGGTTCAGAGGGGATTTTCGGTGGTGGATAGTCACATTGCCTGCACTCGAGTGCACCCCGTAACAACCCAACATCCTCCACTGTCAAGGGAGCCCTGCCTAGATCATGCAGTGCATGTCTATTACTACTCCCCATATTAATTAACCAGCCAAGTGTACGCTTAACGCCATTAATCCGCATCAAAGAAAGAAGAGACGAAAAGGTCACAGACGGTTACGCCACCATGATTTGTACTGCTGACATTTCGTGGCTGCTGCAAGCTCGCGCCCCTTTATGTAATGGCGTTTCACTTTATGCTCTCCATATAAAACTCAACCCTTTTGGCTTTCTTGCTGCTACTACTGTATGTTCATCTCTCTCTCCTCACTTCCCCCCTTACTAGAATGTTTCCTTTCTAAATTTGACAAGTAGATATATATGTGCCAGCGAGAAGAACAAAGAGAAGTCGCTGCCTCCGCATCTGATGGAGTGCAAGACGAGTGAGTCTCCTCCTTCTTCCATGGATAGCTGCAGCGGCGAACCGCCGCCGGCAGTGCTCTCCACGGCGTCGTCCGGTTACCGGCCGGCGATCAGGAGAGACCTCAGCACGGATCTTCACCTCGGGCTTAGCCTCTCGTGCTCCTCAATCCAGACGGACAGCAGCACCCCGTCTACTCCAAGGTTTAATTCTGCAGACTTTTAATCTCAGCAACTTTTCATCTCTCGATCGGAAGGATAATTGCACCCTGCGTATTGTTCATTATGGTTCAAGTTGTTCTTCTGTTTGATTTTCTTGTTTAATCCGCCCACCAAAATTAGATGGATATATATATCTACACAAAAAGCTGTTCAACTTCTACTCTAGGATGTTGACCTTGCGTAGCGCTCTATATATGTTCTTGGATCTGCAGTTCATATATGTCTTCGGTAGGATCGAGTATAGCAAGTTTGAAGAGGATGAATGACTGCTTAAAATCTTCACTTTGATATTAACAAAACAATGTAGCGGAAAACACAAAGAGACATACTTCATCAAAGCTAAGAGCCAAAGATCGCAAAGTCACCTGAGACATTTAGTCTCATCGGTCTCACCATTGGGCAATGGGTGGTCGGACCGCTCGGCCAGTCGGACCAGATGCCAGGGGTAGTCTAATCGCTTTACGAACAAGAGATGAAAAACTACGCTGCCCACAACTCAGAAAAAGACTAACTCTTAAACCATTAATGCAAACAGGGTGAAATTTGGTACAAACCCTCCTTAAAATGTTAGGAAGCTATTCTAATCATTGATCGTGAAGATTATAGCAAAAAGTTTTGATCTTTACCCAAAATTATAAAGATTATACCAAAACTAGGCAAAATAGGACAACTCTGATCTGCAGTTGCTTGTGAGTTCTTAATGATTTAGATAACCTTGAATGATTTTTCATATATCATAGTAAGCTAGATCATAGCACAAAAAGGGAGGAACCGAGAGAAATCAAGAACTCCTCAAAGCATCTCAAGAAGATAAGGAAATCAAACAAGAACATAAGGGGAACGAGATAAACAAGTTTGATCTTTCATTATCACGAAGGGTTGAAGGATTACGATATAGAACACTTACAAGAGCATACACCAAGTTTCCAGCACAAGGAAACATAACCCTAACTCCCTCTTATCTAGCACTAAAGATATCTTCTCTCAATACACACATGGATTTATATAGTGGAGGCTCCTCACTTCACACCCAACCCTAACAACCAGCCTACACTTAGCCCCTAACTAGAAATTGGTCACACCGGACCGTTAGTCAGACCACCAACTAAATTTCGGTACAACCGCTCTCCGGTTTGATCTCCGCCCACGATCAGTTAGACCGCTCTAGTCCGACCTCTGCCCGCGGCCGATCAAACTGCTGATCACCTAACAACAAAACTAGATAATGTAAATGATACAAAATCAAACTCAAACTTTGAAAATAAAGTTAAATATTCATCACACAACATAGGGTGACCGTCACATAATCTGACATGATCAACCTAGTATTCGTAAACATGGTGCAGTTCTCAAAGTTTTATTCTTAACTTGCTGTTCATCATTTACATTGTTTCGATCGATCTCTGCAACATACATCAACCGGTGCTAGGGACGTCAAAGTGTCTGACAGGCCGCCGGCCGATCGTACCGTTTCTTAGGAGCGCCCTGACGACGACGGCAACGGCAACGGCGAAGACGGCGGTGGCGTACCAGAGAGGCAGCGGTGGCCATGGACGGCGGTCACTGTTCGTGAAGGTGTACATGGAGGGCGTCCCCATCGGCCGGAAGCTGGATCTGCTGTTGCTGGACGGCTACGACGGCCTCCTCGCCCAGCTCGGCCGCATGTTCAAGGCCTCCATCACATGTACGTAGCAATCATATCATCACACCTAATTAATTTCCCTGTTCATAATCTCTTCATTTTTCTTACGCTGTGCTGCATATATATTCTTTGTGATATCATTATGCAGTGTGCTACGTCGATTCCAAAGAAGAAATTGTCATTATCGCGTGTTGAAATGTTTGGTTTGTTTAATTGATCTAGATCCTGATGTTATGGGTGGTCACCAAGTCGTTCTTGGGGAGAAGCAGCAGCAGCAGGCTCGCCATGTTCTCACATACGAAGACCAGGAGGGGGACTGGATGATGGTCGGCGACGTACCATGGGAGTATGGCTCAGTTCTGACCACCTAATTAACATACTATTTTCTTTTTCAAAAACAAACTACTTATAATTAATATTTTAGAGAAAACAAACTTGGACTGTGCATCTTTGACAAACTCCTTTGAATCATTGGCTCTTTATTTTTTTTTGGGCAGGCTGTTCCTGACAAGTGTGAAGAAATTGAGGATTGCAAGGGCGGATAAGTGCTACATTAGTTGATTATTAATCAGGATGGTCCATTGCCGTGGTGTGCGTGTATTTCATTCATTCTATTTGCTCCTTTTGTTGGGGCTAAGTTGAGATGATTATTTTTTTTCCGCTGTGAAGATATATTAGTTAGAGCGTAGAGAAATTAGGAAGAGGGTATACAAAATACGTGCCACATACAGTAAAGAACGGGATGGATATGCCTAGAATATATAATTGTTTTTATCTGTGAGAGTGACGACTATGTTGTATATGTGTAGAGATGGCAATGGGTACCCGAAACCCGATACTCGGTGGGTTTTTACTCTATTAGGGCATGGGTCTGAGTCAATTTCCTAACCCATGGGTCTCTTAATGGGCAAAAAGCCCAACCCATCGGGTCTGCCGGGTTCGGGTACGTTCCTATAGTACCCAAACCCATAAACCCATGGGTAATATAAACCTGATCCATAGGAGTTATAAACCCGGCTCCCGACCTCTCGAGCAAATCATTGACCCATAACCCATTAGCCATTTAGCCCCAAGCCCCCAAATCCAATGCGGCAATGCCCCATTACCCATACGGCTAACCCTAGCTAGCACTCGCCACGGTCACTACTCACTTCTCCCTAGTCCCCACCCCGATTCAACAGCCGCCGCAGCGGCGGCGCATCTGGTGCTCCGCGCTCGTCTTCGGCAGTCTCCACGCTCGCCCTCCCCTACCGCAGCTCCTGCTCTGCTCCCGCCACACTCGTCGCGACGCCGCGTCCTCCCATGACGCCCTCGCCGTCGCCTTGCCTTCCGTTCAGCCCGCCCCCCACGCCGCGACCAACGCACATCACAGCGCAGAGGCCCTTGGCCATGGCGCGCCCTCCGCTCCAACGAAGATGGCGGTGAACTTCTTCCTCCTCTCCATTAACCATTGTTGCAGCTCGCATTCATCGACCGACAGGCGACCCATGGGTACCGTTAACCCGATGGGCATGGGTGCGGGCAAAAATTTGCACCCGTCCACGGGCATGGGTTTTTAGCTGGCACGTCCAACTTTCATGGGCACGGGTTTGGGATAGCAAAACCCAGTGGGTTTATACCTGTTGCCATCTCTATATATGTGCGTAATTTATGCAATTTACGTACATTTTCCCACCGTCTACATAATCCATACAAGTCTACGAGTGGGAGTGGAAAATTATTTAGTAGAAAAGGGTAGAGCACTAGTAAGTGCACCAGGATGGTAAAAAATTATTATATGTGCCCACCAAGGTTATTAAGTCGTAAAATTGAGTCGAGTCGCAAGGGGGCAACTTGGGCGACTAGTCGACTAGTCCCCAAAGTCAGATCTACAATTATCACAGTTATAATAAAGAAGCAAGCTGAGATTATTATACTAATGCTACAACTAAAATAGCGCATGTGGTGTGCAATGAGGATATAGGGTTATTGAATCACTGGTATTAAGTCTCAGTCGGACCGAGCCTCTCAGTGGGCCTCAAACTTACTGAACTAGTGGACTGGCTCCTAGTCATGTGGATGGACATGGCCTGCTAGTCGTGACTAGTCGCTGACTAGTCGTCCGGCTGCTTGACTAGTTGCTCCAATTAAGTCGACCTTCCTAGTCGTATGTCATATACCAATTGGACGACTAATCGTGGATTAGTCGTCCATTAGTCGACGACTTAATAACTGGTGCCCACGCAAAGAGAGAATGTGAATTCGATGTCCCATCTTCTTAATCTTTCCATGTAGGGGTGGGCACTTTAAACCCGAAAACCGAAAACCGAACCGAACCGGACCCGAATAGACCGAATTGTCGGTCTATTAGTTTCAGTTCGGTTCGATCAATATTTTCATTTAATTCGGTTTTGGGTTGGGTTCGGTTTTGACCTACAAAACCGAATAGACCAAATAACGAATTATTTGATATGTCTCTTGTCTCTTGAATTCATGAACTTAATATGTGATGTATGTACTTATTTGATATGTCTATCATCTATTTACTAGCTGACTACTCATTGCTTTATGCATGAATATTATTTGTTTTGTTTAGCTCATTACAATTTACAAAGATTTTGAGGGGTGACAAGGGTCCCCATCTTATTTCGGTCAATTCGGTGGACCGAATAGACCGAACAAAAAATTCGGTCTATTTGGGTTCGGTCCTTGTTTTTTTTCTGAGAAATTCGGTCCTCATTTTTTAGAACCCGAATTTTCCAAAGACCGAATAGACCGAACCGAATAGACCGAATGCCCAGCCCTATTTCCATGGGGCAAGCACGGGTCTAGTACTCTCGTGTTGGCGTGTGTACGTATAAATTGGAGTGTGGCTGACATAAATTTAGGAAGGAAGATGTGTGCTGTCGTCATGCAACGTAAAAGCTCCAAGCTTAGTGGTGGCCAAATGGGCCGGGTCTACCCGGGCCGCACCACTGCCCAGTAGTGTAGACCCGGCCCGATTAAGGCACGGCACGACGGCTAAACGGGCCGGGTCGGTATGGCACGCCGGCCGGGCGTGCACGGGCCAGGGTGCGAGACGGCGGCGCAAAACACGCACGACCGTTAAGAAATTGGGTCGTCTTGGCTCGCAGACAAGACGGCCCATCCAACGGTCCTAAATGGGCCGTGCCGGCCCGGCACGGCACACCCGGCCCAGCTAAAATTCGAAAAAAAATAGTCGTTCTTGACTGTTGGGAGTAAAAAATTTGAAAAAATGGCAAAAAATTCAGAAAAAATCTGAACATTTTTCTATAAATAGGGGCATCTGGCCTCCATTTTCCACACCTCAAACCTCACTCTCATCTCTCAGTTTAGCTGTGAAAAATGCGAAAGTGTTTGCGCAAATTTGGTGAAAATTCGGGCAAAATTTTGAAAATTCGAAAATCTTTAAAGATTTTTGTGAGAGCTACAACGTAGGTAATAGTGCTGTCTTATTTTAATTTTTTGCTATTATTTTTTGGTTTAATAGTAAGTTAATCGTTCTTTACTATTAAAGATTTTTGTGAGAGCTACAACGTAGGTAATAGTGCTGAGACATTGGCTTGGCAATAATGGAGAAGTCTTTCACGAAACGCCGGTAGTAACCAGCTAGGCCGAGAAAACTTCGCACTTCTTTAACATTAAATGGCCTCTTCCAATCCACGACGGCGGAAATCTTGCTTGGATCTACTGAAATGCCTTCCTGGTTAATTACATGACCCAGGAAGCTCACTTCAGATATCCAGAACTCGCACTTCTTCAATTTGGCAAAGAATTGATTCTTCCTCAGAGTCTCAAGCACCAGCCTCAGATGCTGCTCATGCTCTTCCTTCGTCTTGGAATAAATCAGGATGTCATCGATGAACACTACTACAAAGTCATCCAGATACTTGTGTAGCATACTATTCATCGTCTCCATGAAGATAGCAGGGGCATTCGTCAGTCCAAAGGACATAACTGTAAAATCATAGTGCCCATATCTTGTGGAGAAAGCTGTCTTTTCAATGTCTTGCTCACGCACTCGGATTTGATTATACCCAGACTGCAGATCAATTTTGGAGAACACCTTAGCCCCTTTTAATTGATCAAACAGGTCCTTGATGCGAGGCAATGGGTATTTATTCTTGATGGTCACCTGATTGAGAGCACGGTAATCTATACACATGCGCCAACTCCCATCCTTCTTCTCAGTGAACAGGACAGGGGCTCCCCAAGGTGACACACTGCGACGAATTAAGCCTTTGGACAGCAATTCATCCAACTGCTTTTTCAACTCTTCTTGCAAGGGTCGTGCCAAACGGTAGGGAGACATAGAGATAGGTCTTGTACCAGGAACAAGATCAATTCTGAACTCCACATCTCGCTTGGGTGGCATACCCGGAAGCTCTCCAGGAAACACATCGGGATACTCACACACCACAGGAATATCCTCAATGTGCAACTGCGCACTTGGCTTCTCCGTAAGGGCTAGAAATAACCCAGACTTCATTGTACGTTGGCCAGGGAACAGGCTGGCCAACACAAAGAGGGAACACGTGGGTGCATCCCCCTGAAAGATTATCTCCTTCCCCGAAGGAGCTTGCAAAGTGACTGTCCTCCAAAAGCAGGAAATTACGGCTTGAAAGTGATGCAACCAATCCATGCCAAGGATAACATCAAATGGCTCTAACTGAATAACCATGAGGTTGGCAACAAATTCCTCGCCATCTAGTGCAACCACACAGCCAGGGCATACTGTAGAGCTCGCTAGGATACCTCTCGTGGTACTAACCACCACTGATTGAGAAATTTGTTGGACACTCAACTTGGCCTTTCCAACAAACTCCCGAGACACAAAAGAATAGGTAGCACCGGAATCGAAAAGAACAAGGGCTTCACATGAGTCCACTAGCAGGGTACCTGTCACCACGTCAGGTCGACTCGCGGACTCAGCAGCAGGCAGTGAGTAGACTCCGGGTGGTGTCGGGGCGGCGAGAGCCCCAACGCTCTGCTGTGGCGGCAACGGGACTGAAGGTGATGTAGCATGCTGAAATGGAGGAGTCGGTGCAGGATGCCAGTAATACCTGGCGGGTGGAGCCCAGGATAGAGGAGGCTGCAGAGCAGGGGCAGCCGCCATCATCTGGACTGTCCCCCGAGGTGAAGAGTTTGACGAAGACGAAGACACGGGCTCCCACTTGAGAATGCTGGAGGGGTTTTGACGGCATACCCGCTCCATGTGGCCTGATCGGCCGCAATGCCGACACTCCCCCGTCCAGGAGCACTCAGCGGCACGGTGTCCACCTCCACACTTGAAACAAATCATGCCCTGTCCTGGGACAGGACGATAGGTTGGGGTCGCTGATGAAGAACGAGGCACTGAAGAAGACGACCTGGAAGACTTGGATTTGGATGATTGCGGGGGACGCTGGCCCCACTTGGACTTCTTAGGAGTGGGCCGCTGAGATGACCCACCCCCTTCAGTGAAGCTTCTCTTCTGGTCACCACCAGAAGCGCTCGAACCACCAGAGGGTTGCAGCCCTTTAGTGAGCTGCATCTCCATCTCCATCCCCCTGGCCTGCTCTACCACAGATCGAAGTCACGTGGCGCAGTAGCTCCCATGACATGCCGAAACTCAGAGTTGAGCCCTCGGCGGAACCTTTTGGCCTTCTCAAGGTCGTTTTTCGCGATAGATGGCACGAAGCGGATCAGATTATTGAATGCCGCTTCGTACTTAGCCACGGTCATCTTTCCCTGTACGAAGGTCGACAGGGCGACCTCCATACTCTCCACAAAAGAATCTGGGTAATACTTCACCTTGAATTGCTCGGTGAAGATTTCCCAGGTAGCGGGACCTTGGGCAGGGGTCCTGGCGGAAAGAACTCCTTCCCACCAGATATCCGCCTGACCCTTCAATTGAAAAGCCACATAGCGAGCTTTCAGCTGAGAGCTCAGCTCAAGGGCTTCGAATTGCCTCTCCATGTAGCGCAACCAATCCGCAGCCTGGACTGGTGTGCCTGAACCATCAAAGGTGTCTAACCGCAAGGCCAACCACTCACGAAGGCCCATCCTTGCCTCTGATATGGCCGGAACAGCAACAGGGGCAACAGCGGGAACGGTCGCAGCAGCGGCTGCCGGCGCTTGACGGCGAAGCACACGGACCTCCTCTAAGAACTCCTGCAGCAAGGCTGAAGACCTTGCCGGATCTCTGGCTACGGACTGTTCAACGGAAGCAACTTCTGCTTCAGGTGCCTCCTGCTGAACCTCATGCGATGGCTCCGATTGGGCACGGCCACGACCACGGCCGCGACCTCCACGGCCACGCCCGCGTCCTCTCGCTCTCGGCATATCTATTCAAGACAGATAGCCAAATTCACAACAAGCCCACAAACGTCTATTTCAACAACACACATCAACATCAAGGCTAACGATAGCGTAAATGTAATGCAAGACCCATTCCCAATCCTATGGTGCACCAGTGTGTCAAATTTTAATTTAATTGTTTGCCTAAGTCAAATTTTTTTAATTGAATTAATAACCTGAGTTATCAAACTTCTCTACCACGGACCTAACGCCCGCTCTGATACCAATTGTAACACCCCGCCCAACCTCTGGGCCAGAATGCTACCACCCTTGACAGACTCTTACCCTCAAATACCAAAAACATCCACACTTAAATAATTAGGTAGCAGCGAAAAGGTACAACATAGTTCTTCTCTTAGCCCATACTCTAGCAGGCTAGAAGAGACTAGCATAAAATAACAAAAGGTGGTACATGGAGTGCGGTTAGGTTGTGAAGGTTATTCATGTGCTACTCCCATCCCAGGCATGGCGTCCTCAACAATCACCTAGAAATAAAACAACAGCGTAAGGGTGAGTCTAAAGACTCAGCAAGTACATAATAGAACGATAAATACTAACACAATCATGAAACATTTTACTCCAACATACTTTGCATGCATAGCCATGCTCATATCATCATTCTCAAGGTTCCACATCAATGGTACATACTTCACATACACTCTCATGATGCACATTGCCACAACATCAAAGCAATGCAATGCAGTGCATCCCTGCTCTAAATGCACATTTGCTCATCATAATGCGAATACCGGTATCGCCGAGTGAATACCCGTCGATGTTCACCCATCATCTGGGCCCGCCCATCTCGGCACGGGAACCCCTCCACTCTCGTGGAGGCCTACTGAGGTAGGTCTTACTCAAGAGCACTCCGGATTAGTCCGCTAGCTTTACTCCGCTAGAGACTTTCTCACCGCCCTCACTCTTGAGTGCACATAATGCATATGCAAATGCCATTATCATTATCATCGTCATCCATGTGTAAGCATCATTTCATGAAATCATTGAAATTCCACATATAAACATTATCACACCTAGTAAGCATCACATAATCATAATCTCTGCGATGTACCGTGCTACCATGCACTTGCCTGTTAATCAAGCGGAGCGAAGCGACGTGAGGACGACATCAACTCAGGACCTCCACCTGTACAAGCGATTAATCCGATTTAACATATTATAACTAATCCAGATATTAAATAGGCGACGACGGCCCTACACGTAAACCCGAATCGACGTAAACGCACGAGTTTGAGGACTCGCATCTGAGCACCAAACCCCATTTCTCTCCTTTTTTTTTCTCTTTTTCTCTTCTTTTCTTTTCTTTCCTTTCCCCATTTCTTTCTCTTTTCTTTTTTTTTTCTCACCTACCTGGCCGGCCCTTTCTTTTTTTTCCTCCCTCACCTCCCCAACTTCATTCGGCCGCATCGGCCCCAGCCGCCTCTCTCTTCAGCGCGAGGGAGCGCGACGGCGGGCTCGAGCTCGTCGGCCCGAGCTCGCTGGCGGCGCTTCCCGCCGACCCGCTCTCTCCTCCTCCTCAACTCCTCTCTCACCCAAGGCGCCGAGTTCTTCCCAAGCGGCGCGGTGGCGCTGGCCGTGCTAGTGCCCCCACCGCCCCTTGCTCCCGCCGCCACTCCTTCTCCACGCCCCACCCTTTTCTCTCTCGGAGGATGGGCAGCGGAGGAGCTCTGCCCGAGGTGAGGCGCACCGCCGGCGGCTCTTCCTAGGCTGCCGGCCGTGGCCGATCCGCCGCTCCCTACGCGATGAGCTCGCCGGCCACGGCTTGCGGCGGCCGGCCGCTCCCAGCTGCTACCGGCGGTTTGCCTCCCTTCCCTAACTCTATGCTCTACTTCTACTATTGTGTGCTAATGGTGTCTTTGTGGAGGAAAGGTGTTTGCACTCACGGGTGGCTTGGCGTGGGTTCGACGGCCGTCGACGTTCCCCGTCGTCGGCGATGAAGCCCCACTCTTGGCCTTCTGTGCTCCTTGGGACCTCCTCCTCACGTTGCCTTCCTCCTTCTTGCCTTCCTCTCTCTCTCTCGGCTAGGAGTGAACCGATGTTGCTTGGCTTGGTTCTTGAGGTCGTGGCGAGAAAAGTGGAGTGGGTGCGTGGGTGTGTCTTTGTCTTGTCTACTTATGAGGCATGGCTATCACACTTATTGCGAAATGTCGCTTCTACCCTCCCTTTTGCCTTGGTGGCTATGGCCCTAAGGGCTTTTGGTCCAATGACAGCCTTAGGCTCTTTGGTGCTCTTTTTACGTCGGATAAAAGGTAAGATAAGAATTTGCCGGTGATGAAAACCACAAACGCGAGGCGGTGCCGACTGTCCCTGGGCAGTCCGGGAACCTCTGAGAGCGCTACACGACTCTCTAGACGGTGCCGACTACCCCGGGGCGGTCAGGGAACCTCTGCGCGCGATATTAAGTCGACATGATAAAAGTCGGTGGGTCTAACGGCAAAACTACACTCCTTAATCGCTATCGTTTTCCCTTATGCATATTTGGGGTATTACATAGCGGCGGCTACAGGCTAGAGTTGGGAAACCCTAACCTTAACCTGCTCCTAGCTAGGCTGATACCACGTTATGAATGGACTTCGTCACTTTCCAATGGGCCAGAAGGCCAAATATACAAGAGCTAGAATAAGCAAGAAGCCCCCTATACATAGCAATAATCCTACAACGTATACATGTCTTAACAGTTTGCTTGGACAACAGTTTGCTTTACACCACAGCAGAAACCGACTTGTTATTTTCTTGTGTTGTCTGAAAGTAGCTGTGTCCTCTTGTTTCGCAATCTTTCAGCTGCTTTTAGGCTTGCTACATACATTCATTTCCGTGGCAGTTAGGTTATTCAACATTGTATACTGTTTTTTCAAATCTACAGCAGGCAAATTATGCACTGTACTACACATTATCTGTTTGTAAGTTCATTGATTGTTGCTTGCAGTATCGGACTACTACCAGTTTGATGATTTGCTGACCGATGAAGAGAAGGCGCTTAGGAAGAAGGTCCGCGCTATTATGGAGAAAGAAATTGCACCCATTATGACAGAAGTATGTTCTTGCTACAGACAGTTCCCAACCCCCCTCATGTTCTCAGAGGAAAACATATAATCTGCAATATTTTTACGGTGGAACCTTGTACTAGATAATGCTGTTAGTTTTGTCTTGTGATATTTGAATGTCTACTCGTCCTCAGACTAGCTGTTGTTCCCTTGTGCTACAATACTGCCTGGTATCGTCATAAACTGGTCATTTTGCTTCTGCAGTACTGGGAGAAAGCAGAATTCCCATTTCACGCCATTCCCAAGCTTGCAACTCTTGGCTTAGCTGGCGGTACAACAGAGGTACAAGCCACTCAATCTTCTATTTATGCTCTACTTTGGGATGTCATTTCACCCATGTGTGCAATGTTATGATTTGATTTTTTTTTCCAAATCTATCGTGACGCTGCAGGGATATGGGTGTTCAGGACTCTCACTTACAGCCAGTTCTATTTGTACAGCAGAAGTTGCACGGGTTGATGCAAGCTGCTCTGCATTTATTCTAGTACACTCTTCTTTGGCAATACCCACAATCGGTAAAACTAGCTTTTTTTTCGTCAGAATATTACACTTTATATTCTGTTATACTTTTACCAAGAACAAGTACCGTTTACCCCTGAGATCAACATTTTATTCTCGATTTTGTGTGAAGAATAGCCCTTTGTGGATCAGAGGCTCAAAAGCAGAAGTACTTACCTTCGCTATCTCAGTTTAAAACTGTGGGTTGCTGGGTGAGTTACACTGTCCAATTTACATTGTAACCTTTTGTATTTTATACAGTATTTAGTGTGATATTTGATGTTTTGTCTTCCTAAGAGGATTGTGTCTGCCTTCTGCAGGCGTTGACAGAGCCAGATTACGGAAGTGATGCAAGCTCCTTGAGGACTGTGGCAACCAAGGTTTAATTTCTTTCGAAGCATAGTTGTCACCATAATATGAAGTAATGGCACATAATCTGAGTTTTTCCGCACTACCTTATCATGTTGTGTTTTTATATTGGAAGGTACCTGGTGGTTGGCATTTAGATGGCCAAAAACGCTGGATAGGCAATAGCACTTTTGCTGACGTGCTCATCATTTTAGCTAGGAATGCAGATACAAACCAACTAAATGGGTAATCATCTTGTTTTGGACTACTGTTGATAGCGTTGTTTTGTATGTTCTGTACATGTCAATATGACGGTGTTTCTATGTTGATCAGTGATCAGTGCAAGGGCTACCCTGCTCGCTGATAATGAATATGATACATTTCCTCCAGATTTATTGTGAAGAAGGGAGCTCCTGGTTTGGAAGCCACAAAAATTGAAAATAAAATTGGACTCAGAATGGTTCAGAATGGCGATATTGTTCTGAATAAAGTATTTGTCCCTGATGAAGACAGATTAACAGGCATCAATTCATTTCAGGATATAAACAAGGTACTGAGTACATCTTTTGCCACGTCCAACTTCCCTGCCCTCTCTGTTAGCCAATTGGAATGTATTGCTTTGGTCTAGTAATCTTAGTTTTTATTCACCGAGAAACTTTGAACTGCTGAAACAGGTCCTTGCAATTTCACGTGTTATGGTGGCATGGCAGCCAATTGGCATATCAATGGGTGTCTTTGACATGTGCCATCGGTGCGAATTCGCCTTATCACTTCATACATCATCATACCAATTGATATCTATTTGACTTGCACATTTTCCATTGAATAGGTATTTGAAAGAAAGGAAGCAGTTTGGAGCCCCACTGGCAGCCTTTCAGCTTAACCAAGAAAAGCTCTTTCGGATGCTCGGTAACATTCAGGCCATGCTTCTTGTTGGCTGGCGCCTATGCAAGCTGTATGAGTCAGGCAAAATGACACCTGGCCATGCTAGTTTAGGCAAGGTTCGTAGATACTAATGTACCTGGCAGATGGTCTCTTCCTCTGAATCACGTGGTGTTTGGTTCAATATTGGCTTCTCATATGCGTACTACTGACAAAAACTGAATTCAGGCATGGACGTCCAGGAAGGCTAGGGAGGTGGTTTCTCTTGGCCGAGAGCTATTGGGCGGCAATGGAATTTTGGCTGATTTTCTGGTAGCAAAGGTAAAAGGACCATATACTGATATTTCTCCCCTTGATCTCCTCCTAACATGACAGATTGGATCACGAAATTGAAGTATCCCTTAGGATTATCTGATGGCTAATTGTTTGTCATAGTACCTTGTAAACCATGCGATTAGCCTTACTGTCTTTTGTGAAGTAAAGAACGTGTCCATAAATATCCCTATCTTTGCAGGCATTCTGTGATCTGGAACCAATCTTCTCGTACGAGGGCACCTATGACATCAACAGCCTGGTGACTGCAAGAGAAATCACCGGGATCGCGAGCTTCAAGCCTGCTGCATTAGCAAAATGTCGGCTCTAATTCTTTTTTTTCTTCTTCTAGCTGTTTGGCAAATTCTCATGTGCTGTCTGTTTGTTGTAGCTTGTAAGCGCTAAGCAGAGCACCACATGCCCTCTTGCGGAACGATGCGTAGGATCTATCCCCCTTTCTAGTGAAAGGAATCCATGAGCTTTCATTAATTTGGAACCATGATTTTACGATGGAAGAATTGATGATTTATTCTATCTTTTATGGAAATAGCAAGTGATATCTCACGGACATACGGTTCCTGCCCTATTCTTAGCCTGCCCTTACTGTACAAGAGCGTTGCTAACGAGAGCCACGGTATCGCCATCGGGCCTCGAAATCCGAGCAGCCATGGCGGCGGCGAACGGACCGCCGGCGAGAGAGATGAAGACGGGGAGCCTCGGCGCTTCCAGTCCAGCCCCCCTCTCTCTCCCCCGACCCCGAGAAACCCATATCCATTGGGAATCGTGGATTGATTGGTGGTGGTGGTGGAGCTAATTCATCCACCTGTGCTGCTGTGCGGGCCGACGAGGGACAACCTGGTGCCGATGCGCGTCGACGTCGAGGTGGACGGCCGGCGCTACAGGGATGACTTCACTAGGAACCCCCGCGGTATCCTTGCCTCTCTTCAGTTCTCGATTCGTCTCCCGTTCGCTTTCTTTGGTTCCTCTGTTCCGATCCAGTCTTTCTTGCAGATCCCGACTCGGAAATCATCAGCTTCGCCAAGAGGACGGCCAATATAGGTATCCTGCAATTTTACGGCTTTGTCGCTTACTAGTACTCTATGGGTTCTTTGTGTGTTCCAAAAAGGGGCAATTGGCTGAGTTCCGTTCCTACGAGGGGCAGGAGATGCGGATCATGGAGAAGATTGTGCCCCTCTTAAGGTTTGCTTATCCGGCTAATTGCAGATTTGCAGAATGTTTCGGTACGATTTGTTTCAATCAAATGAATGGAGTGGTGGATCAGTGGATGTGCAGATTGACCTCCGAGTGAATAATACTGTAATCAGATATGAGTTCTTGTGGGTGAGTGTACATTTGTAGATTTCATGAGTTCTCATCTAGCTCTAGAGTATTTCTTTGGTAAATTTCACGGAACCAGGTTTTGGGGTAAAGGTAACATGAAGCCCCATGTTTTGCAAATTTTCTCAAGAAACTACAAGTTCTTAGGCTAAAGGTTTCAAGAAACCCCTGGTTTGACCTATCCTATTTCATGACTTTCATTCGTCGTAACCCCATTTCTCTTCTCTCTCTTCTCTACTCTTTCCGAGAGTAACTATCAGCAACAATGTAGCGGGCCCAAAAGGGTGGGGAGGGTGGGGTGGGGCTGACAAGCTAGGATGCTTTGATACGCGATACGATATTTTCATGAGTTCTCATCTAGCTGTAGAGTGTTTCTTAAGAGTAAATTTCACGGAACCAGATTTTGGGGGTGGGGCTGACAGGCTAGGATGCTCCGATATGCGATACGGGTGCAGCGATACGGTATTTTCCAAAAACAAGGATACGTCGACATGACAAGTGTGTGTAAGAAAATAAAAAATTGTAAACAGGTTATAAGAGAGGGAGAAGCTGAGATTACCTTGATGAATTGAATCCTAGTTTTCTTCTCTAGCCTCATGAACTTTACTCTAAAGCTGTTGAAGGATAGCTATTGTCACCTTTGGGCATTTATGTGTCAACAGCAGTAGAACAAAAATAATATAAGTTTCAACTTCCTATTGAGAGCAACTAGCAAAAAGAACAAACCACATGGACAAGAACTTACCGATACTGTAAATGCTCCAATTTCCCAAGCTTGGGCACCAGATGACGAGATAAGTTCAAATTACCAAGATCTTTGTAAGAGTGGGCATTCCAAGCAAGCAATCAGATGAAGATACTCTTGTGAAATTTCAAGCTAATAAAGAATACAAGAGTCATCCTCATCCATAGGTTTTCCCACAAAAAATGTGTGTATGTCCTTAGTTTTCATAAATACAGCAACAAAATATGAAATTCTAACTAATTTCTGTATCTGGAGGTTTATTATTTGGACTAACTCTGCACTCTGATGAATCCAAGGTAAGTCCACAAAACGTAAAAACTATGATTATTGCGAGCGACGGGAGAGGCGGCGGACCTAGAGGGGCCGGGGAGGTGGCGGCGGTGGACCTAGAGGGGCCGGAGAGGTGGTGAGCAGCGGGAGAGGCGACGGACCTGGAGGGGCCGGAGAGCTGGCGGGAGAGGCGACGGGCCTGGAGGGGTCGGAGAGGTGGCGGCGGCGGCGGACCTGGAGAGGCTGGAGAGGTGGCAATCGGTGAGAGAGCGGTGGGAGAGGCGGCGGAGGCGAGGGAACGACAGGAGAGGCGGCAGATGTGCAGGCGGTGCGAGCGGAGGATCTCCAGGCGGCAGATGTACTTGGTGTGATTCCATGCATAATTTCTAGTTATATGGACTTCTCTTACCAATACATCTTTTTTCTGTAAGTGCTTGTCGTATTATAAGTTTCTGCAACTTTGTTTTACATCGACAAGTCTTGCTGATTGATTTGCAGCCTGCAATTGCTGTCTCTATCCGTGAGCAGCTATATGAGGTTAGATATACTTTCCCTGCTATTTGTAGTTTACAAATTCATGGAATTGTTTTGATGGTTTCTTGGTAGTAAGACCATGCAAAAGTTTGGCTTGAATTCCATCACACGGTTAACGTTTAGTTAAATAAGGTCTTTGGTTGGCAAACATTAAAAAATATTGCATGATTTTGCATATTGCTAGCCAAAGCGT
The DNA here is from genome assembly GCA_036346575.1 of Dendrocalamus sinicus. Taxonomy (NCBI): domain Eukaryota; kingdom Viridiplantae; phylum Streptophyta; class Magnoliopsida; order Poales; family Poaceae; genus Dendrocalamus; species Dendrocalamus sinicus. The sequence continues at coordinate 1,831,417 of CM070653.1, read as the reverse complement.
TTCTGTTATGAGAGAAGCTAGATTGTCAAAGAAGGGAAGGCGAGTGCCAGAATTTGCTTCAAATAGGTTCGTGCAAGTGTCTAGTGGCGTTAATTTAATTTTTAGTGGGCTGCAGGAGTAATGGAAATATTCAAACTACACCCTGTCCCTTTTTTTTTGCATGTTTTATTTGTTATTTCAAATTGCTGTGACCATGTTTTTGCAGTAAAGCCATGAACAATGCATTGGACTTGTTCAAGTATTTCTGCAGCAAAGGAGCGTCACTCGGTAAGATCTATTCTGTTAAAAGCTTGCATAGTTTGGTTGTGATCACATCATATATTCCCATTCATAAGTGACTAAGTCAGGGAAATTTTTGCAACTTATAATGTTTGGTTTGTTGAATTATTATACCATACTCTTTGGTCTTGAACTTAGCTTGGTTTTGCATTTCCTTTTCTGTGTCAGGAAGAGGAAGGAATGGTACCTGTATGAGCCTTTTGTAGATGTCGTACCTAATGAGGAAGCTGGGGTTATTGATGCAACGGAGGAGCTTAGTTCTAGGTGAGAAAAAGATCATCAGAAAACTCCATTTACTGTACTAAAATTTTACTTGTGTTCCGTCTTAACTTGAACATGTTATAGAAAATAACTGTGTCTAGGAGCGCAAACACTATTACATGATCTGAAGGGAAAGCACAGCTAATGATGTTTTTATTTTTGACAGGTTGAAGAAGAGGTTAGAAGAGAAAGATGGAAGCCTTCAATCCCTGTGATTCCGTTATCGATCGGATGCATGTTTGTAGCGGTAACTGCAAACCTGAGGAAGATTGTTGATAGCCGGGAAGAATTTGTCAGCTGCCTACCTTTCGTTCTTTCCCTTCGCATCAAGGAATGCTGCCTGGCAGAGTCCTAGGATCTTCGTTGTTGTATACCACTTGAGCAATATGAATATAGTGTGAGAGCTTCAGGTAGGTAGATTAGCTCTGTAGATGTGCTGCTCTAGCACAGTGAGCACGTGGTGTTTTACCGACTTGAAACCTGAATCCGTATGTAATGACTGACTAAGATCAGATCTTTTTCGAAACATCTCGTTGTGCAAACTCGAGTGTGTGACGTCCTATTTGGGATTTTCTTTTGGCCACATGGGTGTGAACATGAGACGGGAGCACCGATGCGTGAATTGGACCAGTACCGGACTAGGCTAATGGTCATGGATGCTTCAGGGCAGAAGCTTCCCTTGCATAGAGAGAGGGCAATCAGATGACGGCAAAGGGCTCCTACTAATCGCAGCAGCGTGGCAGATACGTCCAGCTTGCGAGCATCTAGATATATACTCCTTTCGACGTGCGAATTTTCTCTTGTCAGCGAAGGTAGCAGCCTGGAACGTCTGGCACTAAACGGAGGAAAATGGGTGGCAAAACAAGGTGAAAACGTAACGTACTTGGCTCAATCTTGGCATGTATACATCCTCGTTGAAGAAACAGTTCATCACTCGGGTCCCTGTCATGTCAGTAGTACATCGAGAATGATATGGCCAGCTCTAGTGAGCTGTGCCTAATTCCATTTGAGGCGAATATGCTGCCGTTTCAGAGGAACAGTTCAGGCCAGCCAGCAGAGCATGCAGCATATAGCTAAAGCTTGCTCGAAAGAGAGATAAAAGAAGAGAAAAGAGAGGCATATAGCTAAAGAGAAATCAGTTCAGTTCACGGCTGATATGAATACAAACAGGGTGGATCGATTCTCGTTCTATATGCAGCCGAGCCGAGCCGAGCATGGACACACTTGGCTGTGACGCAAAGCAAAAGGTCGCCAGTGCAAACACACGTACTCGTTGAAAACAAAATCGCTGATCAGCGACCACACCGTGCGGAGAACTGATTTCTAGCGAGAGGCGGTGTGCTTAGCAGCTAAGGAAAATGGCCGCGTTAGCGAACGGTCGAGTGAGTCGATCAGACAAGGCAAGCAGTACAAGTAATCTGCTCGTCCTTTTCCTTTCGCCATCCTTGAATTCCTTGCCATCTATAAATCGAAGGGAGCCAGGCTAGATTGTTCCAACACTCTTCCTACCTACTTTACCACTAGTCGCTTCGTCGACCAAGAAAAAAGGCGGTCACCGGGATCGGGAGAGGAGATCGATCATGGCGGACGGCGCGGCCAACTGCATCGACATCCTCACCGCCATCATCCTCCCGCCCCTCGGCGTGTTCCTCAAGTTCGGATGCGGGGTACCTAGCTAATTACCGATCAGCACAAAATTGTTTCATCTCCTCCCCTTTATTTTCTTTCTAATCTACTTCTTTCTTTCTTTCTTTTTTTTGGTTTGCTTTGCACATAGCTATTCTGATGGGTGTAGTAAGTGCTAAATATTAGTTGATTGCTTGATTTTGCAGCATGAGTTCTGGATCTGCCTCTTGCTCACCTTCCTGGGCTACATCCCAGGAATCATCTATGCTGTCTATCTATGCCATCGCCAGGTAGAGAGAAACTGGTATCAACAACCGCACAAGGTGTGAGTCCTACCTTGTGTATCTGCTAACATCTCTCTCTCTCTCTCTCAAAACAAATAAAAAATATAACATGCTTCGTTTCTTCTTCTTTTCTGGATACAGGAACTGCAGGTCGATTGATCTGGTACCAGTGCCTGCCTTGCACTTTTGTGGAACATATAGGTGGTGATCAGTTCGGCTGAAAAGCTCGTGGCTTATGGCTGAAAATCATGTATTTGGTGAAAAAAGATCAGAATGATGTGAGTCTTATTTGGCATAATTAAATTTAAAAAAATTTAAAAATAAAAAATATGTTAGCCTATTACGTATAATACAAACAAATACGGGGAAAAAAAAGAACCGGCAAAAAAGCTCAACGAAAAGCCAAAAGTTCAGAAAAAAATGAAACTTATGAATAGTGAAAAATAAGTCAGAAGTCAGAAGCCGAAGCCGAATTGATCAGGCCCATATATGGATGGGAATATCTTATATCTCTAGTCTGAATGCTCCGATTCTTGTTTATGTTTTTTTCGTCTCCTTATGTACTGCTGGTGATGCAAATTCCTGTTAGCCTGTTGTTTTCGTGGACCATGTGAGGAAGCTCTGTGTCTGCATGTATGGCTGACTGTATCCTAGTAAGTTTTTGTAAGTCGATAATTTGGAGTTTCGAGACTCGCTTGCTTGCCTTGTTGAGGATAGAAATTGGAGTGTGTGCTATGTAAGCAGCCGGAGTGACCAGTGATATGTTTGTACATCAGATTTGTAACTTGACTTGCTCAAGTTCCTCCGATAAAGAAGCATCAGCTTTCTTTCTACATTGTTGATCTATTATGAACTCTTTTTTTTTAAAAAAGAAAGAAAACCCGACCTGCGTCCCTCTCCAATGTCAGTTGCATGGTTTTTGTTTCTTCTTTCATCAGAAAGGAATCATCGGCCCAGCTTTTTATGGTTTATGACTTACGGCTTCATCGGAACTGATAAACATCGCTGTTTCGAAGTGACTTATGAGGATGCTTTTTTTTAAAAATGACTTATTAGCATCTCGTTCGTTCCCTCAAGTGTTGGTAGTAGGATCAAAATCCATTACCGGAAAGAAAAAACAGGATCATCTATGGGACTTTGCAGAATTCCACTGGTGGGCCGCCCTGCAAGGGCAAGGAAATAAGTTTAAATGGGAAGGCAGCCCAGCGCGTATAGGTGGCCAAATGGGCCGGGCTTAAACGGGCCGCACCACGGCCGTTCATGAGACCCGCCCATTTAGGCACAAAGACGGATTTAAATGGGCGGGCGCACGCACGACGACGGGCCGGGCGTGCTCGGGCGCCGCGCGCGGCTGCGGCGGCGACGCAGACGCCCGTTAGCAATTGGGCCGTGCCGCCCGGACGGCACGGACGCGACGACGGCGGCGGCGGCACGGCGACGGCACGCCGCCCGCCCGCCCGCCGGCCGGCTAATTCAAAACTAGCCGTTTTGTGACCGTTGGGGTAAAAATTCGAAAAAATAGCAAAAAATCGGAAAAAATCTGAAATTTTTCTATAAATAGGGGCATCCGGCCTCCATTCTCCACACCTCAAACCTCACTCTTCTCTCTCGGTTTAGCTCTGAAAAATTCGAAAGTGTTTGCGCAAATTTGGTGAAAATTCGGGCAAAATTCAAAATTCAAAAATCTTCAAAGATTTTTGTGAGAGCTACAAAGGAGGTAATAATGCTGTCTTATACTCTTATTTGGTATTATTTATTGGTTTAATTTTTGCTAATCGTTCTTTATTATTTCAATTTGCGTTGATTTAATGGAGAACTACGATTTTCAACTCTCCGAATCGGCCTCTCGGCGGAGGATATGCAATCGTTTCAACAAGCATATCCATCCGCGGAAGGTCCACATGTACAAACCGGAGATGCCGAAGAACCGACGCGGCCCCGTGGCGCAGGTCCAATCGATCCATCTTCTGCGGCTCAACAAGTACATCCACGACTCAAAGCACGGTGCAAAAGATCAAGAGCTAGTACATCTACAGTTTGGAATGATTTCGACAAGAAGTTCGGGACCGACGATGATGGGACTTCGGTGAGGTATCTTGTTTGTAAAATTTGTGGTAATGAATTGAGTGCAAAATCTTCAGTGGGACGGGTCATCTACAACGACATCGCAAGTCGCAAGAAAAGGCAAGGAGTACAAATGCGCTGCACACAGTTGCAATATAACCCCGACGGCTCGACGTGCGTGGGAGTACAACCAGGTAGCTCGGGAATCTCTTTGTAGATTAATTGCTTCTCAAGATTTACCTTTAAATTTTGGTGAATCGATGCTTTCCAAAATATATTACGATCGCTCATAACCCTCGATTTACTATGTATCTAGGCAAACAACAACTAGAGATTTAATTAAATATTATAACAATTGTCGTGATAAATTGAAAGAAATGTTTCATACATGTACATTCTCTATTGCTTTGACATCCGACATATGGAGTGGTAGGGCAAGAGAGGATTATATTAGCGTTGTTGCTCATTATGTTAATGATGACTGGATAATGGAAAAAAGAATTATAGGATTTAAATTAATTAATGTTTCACATAATGCTGAAAATATTGCAGATAGCACTATTAAAGTTATAGAAGATTTTGGTCTCACGGATAAGATTTTTTCTATAACTTTAGATAATGCAGCTGCAAATACTAAAGCTATGGAAATTCTTACTCCTTTGTTTAATAATTATGCACAGTCTTTCTTATTGCATCAACGTTGCGCTTGTCATATTATTAATCGTATTGTTAAATCCGGTTTAAAAAGATTAGATGCTTGTATTAATTCTTTTAGAGATGCACTTTTATTTATTAATTGTTCTAACCAACGAATAGCCGCATATAAGAGTTTTTGCGTAGCAATGAATGTTCGTCCTAGAAAATTTGGTTTAGACATGCCTGTTAGATGGAACTCTACTTATCTTATGCTTAAACATATATTGCCACATAAGAGCACTTTATCTGTTTTCCTTCACACCCAAAGTCATCAATCTCGTAGCTCCTCAAGTAGAACCCAAGTTAGAGACCCTGAACTTACTGAGGACGATTGGGATGTTGGTGAAAAATATTTTCCTTTCTAGAAATTTTTCATAAAGCTACAGTTTGTCTTTCTGGAGTATACTACCCTACATCTCCCATGATTGTTCATAATATTGTTGAAATTGCCACTCACCTAAAGGCTTTTGAAAATGATCATATACTACGGGATCTTTGTAGGTGCCATGAAATCTAAGTTTTAAAATATTGGAGCGAAATTCCTATTTTATATGCATTTGCTTTTATTTTGGATCCTAGGGCCAAACTCCAAAGATTTATAAATGTTTTACAAGTTTTAAGTGAGGCTACGGTTTAGACTATTGTTCATACTATACACAAGTTAAGGATAAATTATATGAGATATATAATAAATATGAAAATAAATTTGGATCAATGCGTTTACAAAGACCCCTGTAGTCCCTAGCACCTCTAGGGGGCTATGCAATGGGGCAAGATTTTTGGTTCTTCGTCTAGTTCTCGTGCAGTGCGGTATACAAAGAAAGTGCGACAAAGCACTGGAGACCTATCAAGCTATCTCAACAGATGATAGCGTCGACCAGCAGGAGTTGAACATCCTCTCATGGTGGCAAACCCGAAGGTATCATATCCATGCTATCCATATTAGCGCGGGATGTGTTGATCTATTCTGTCTCTACGGTCTCCTCGAGTCGACATTCGATCTTTAGGAAGAATAATCGAGGAGCGACGAACAAGTCTCTCCAACGAGATGGTCGAAGTACTTATGACCGTCAAAGACGGGAACAGTGAAGCAAGACTCCAACATATCTGCAGATAATAAAGATTTAGAAGAATCTTTCGAGAATTTGTATTTAGATAGCAATGAATAGTTTTCAATATTTTTCTTCACATGTGGTCACTAATGAGCTTTATAGGTTGTACTCTTTTTCTTTACCAAGGTTTTCTCAAATTGAGTTTTTACTTGGTAAAGTTTTTAATGAGCGACCATCCCATGTAATTTAATAAGTTAATAAAGCTCATTATGTCATTGGAAATATTTATTTTGTGATTAACAATGTCTACAATTTTCTACATTTTTCTGAATTTTTCTGAATTTTCTACAATTTTTACAATTTTCTTAATTTTTCTTTTTTTGGACTAAGCGGGCTAGCGGTAGCACGACGCCCGCTTAATAAATCGTGTTCGGCGGCAGCACGGCACGGCCTCGGGCGTGCACAGGCTCCCATCGCGCTCGCTGGCGGCGACGCAAGACGGCGTTTAATTCCACGGGCCTTAACGGCCGTGCCTAACGCGCCGCGTCGAAGCCCGCCCGCGTCGCGTCGGCGCCAAGACGCCCATTGGCCAGCTATACCAGCGCGGTTGGCTTTCGGCCTTGGCAAAAAAGCCCCACTAAGTCAGCATTTTGAGAAAAGGCCTTTTATTTTTCTGAAATTACGTATAAGTCTTAGATATTTTTCAAGGAAACTCTCCTTTCACGAGGTAAAATCTCATGTTTTTTCTGTTATTATGTATATGTCCTTGATTTTTTTTACGAAAAACCTTTGCTTCTCCAAAATTATATATAGGTCCTCGATTTTTTCGAAAAAGCCCCCTATAAATTATCACTCTTTTACTTCGGTCCACGTGGTAACTAGCGTGGCGTGGCGCCATGTTTCCACTATTAGTATTCTTTATATGTTAAATCTTGCAATGCATATTGACGAGGATATAACAATCATCTAATTATTACGTTATTATGTTCTCCGAATATATCCCTTTTCATTAAGGGATAGGTTTTACAGAATAAACGTACGTCTTTGTATGACTACATAATTGTAAGTCTTACTACGACTACTTCTTAGTTGTAAATCTTCCTACGACTACATGGCCATAAGTCTTACTATAATTACTCCTTGGTTGTAAGTCTTCATACAATCACATGGTCGTAAATCTTACTACGACTACTCCTTGGTCGTAAGTCTTTCTACGACCACTTAGTCGTAAGATTTTCTACGACCAACTTGTAGTTGTTAGTATTTCTGCAACCAACATATTCCCAACTAGCTTGTTTATGACGACTTACTTCATCGAGAGGTTGTCTAACAAGGCGGTAGAATGTGCGCTTATTTCTAATAACCGCACATAATCTCTCCCGGGTAACAACTGTCGCATGACGAGCAGGTCACTACGTTTCTCTGACATTAACTTCCATCAGACGGTTATCACCCAAAGCGTTGAGATGTCTTTTGGCACAGGACAACGGCCACCGCTTCGTTGACTATATAAATGTTGACGTCAGAGAGAAGGAGGAGGTGAAACACATTGGATCAGGAGATAGCGTTAAGCATTTCACATTACTCTCAGTTGTAATCAATTTCTCTGAGCAATAACCACAAAGGACGTATGGTTATTATTCTCTCAGGAGAAGGCCCGAACTTGTATAAAAATTCCTGTGTCTCTGCTTTGCATGTGTATACACCAAGTCTTCTAGAGTTTATCCGAATCCAAATAAATCATACATAAGATCGATATTAAAATATCGACACATATGTTTTAGCATTAGATGTCTCCATATCTGTCATGGAATAATTACGAACATTTCACGGGGTTTTCCTATAAAAGGATCATGCAAGTCAAATGAACATTGCTTCCAGCACATGCGGTTTAGAGATAGACACATATACCAGCAGATACACCGATCTTACTAATTAATACCATACCACAGCAGATGCAGCTGAATCCTGCAATCAAAATCTTGAGCATTTAGTATCTCCTTATCAGTCGTCAACTAATTAAGACCATATCAAAGGCAGAATTAGCCAGCATCATTGCTAATGGATCCCAAGAGTTCCCTAACATTGATGTCCCGTGGGAAGGAAACTAAGCTTGAGCGGTATCCATCACGACGCCACCCGGTGGTTGACGTTCAGGAAGTGCTACCCAAAACCATTCAAGAAGGTGAGTGGGCTTTCCACCCCGTGCCATGTCCCCGGCCGCTTGTCTCACATTACGAAGTAAAATATATGAATGATAATATTTTTTTTTACCTTAGAGCAAATTAAACTATAACAATCTAAATTAACAATGGATAATATTAAATTTTATATGCCGAGATATGTAATTTGTTGATAGCACTAAGAGCTAAAGAGAGAGAGAGAGCTGGTGAGTAAGTATGAGAGGATCTCGCGCCTCATACCCCTCTTCGGGGCTTATATATATAAGTGGGGTAGGATGGGAAATTTTTACCCTATCCTCTTAATAATTACAAAAGATAGACGGCAGAAATACTATTTTTGCCATTTTGCGTGACTACAGTTATTTTTATAAATACAGGTTTAAGATGTGCCAAACGTGCCAAAAATTCAGAAAGCACAAGCAGTACAGCTGGACTGCCGGAGCAGAGAAAAAAAATGATGGATCGGATGATGCATGCACGAATACATCGATCTCTGACACCAGAAGAAAGAGAGAAGAAAAAATGGCCCCAAATCAAAAGTAAGATTTTAAATACTGTGGTGGACAATAAATCTCTCCAAGCTAGCTAGCACCCCCTTAGCTTTAACCACGAAGTGCCATGCTAGTACTGGGGATTCAGACTCGACCATCGATATACATCGAGCTGGCAACGACTACTCGATCACACAAATCAACCGAAAAATATTTCAGGTCTGCATGCATATATGCTATGCTGGCTCAGCTTGTTGACGATCTGCAGCCAGCTAGATGCAGATTAACATCAAGAGCTAGCTCTTGATTGGCTATAGTATGTACTGACGGATCGATCGATTTCCTTAGTTTTCATGGAAAGAAATCGATCGATTTGTGGCGTGCGCGCGCGGGTGTCACGAGGTGGCGTTGCAGATCCTCGCCTTGTTGTCGAGCATGGACCACATCACCTGCACGTCCTCGTACGCGCACGCCATCACCTCGCCGTAGAGCTGCGACCTCTCCACGTCGCCGCCGTGCACCATCGCTGCAGAATAGGAAAAGCCATGAATCGCCAGCCACCCAGATCGAACAACAGTACCGTTTATTCTGTACGTCACAAACAGCATCGATCGATCGATCGATCAGAGAGAAAGCATGCATATAGCAGACGGATACCTGAGGACTGGTGGCGCGTCTTCTTGCCGTGCGGATCCCTGCTGCTCTGCGGGTTGAGGATGGTGCAGGCCTTCCTGAACGGCGACGTGATGGTGCGAACCCAAGAACCCATGATACGCGCTGCCGCGATCGACGCACAAATCCAACGCACTGCTATACTTGGGTATATCTATGTACCTACGGCCGAAGCGTATGAAACGATCGCGAAATCGATCTGCCTGTGACTGTGTGTATGCAACTGTGCAGTAAACTACGGAACAGCTACTCGGCCTGGGCCTGGAAGCCAATATATATCCACGATCATGTGGGGGGTGGGGTGGGGTGGGGGGGGGGGGGGGGAGAGGTGGGAGGCAAGATCCGGAAGACAAGATTGGTGGGGAGCACGTTGATGCCGAGAGAGAGAGAGAGAGTAGATACTGAAACGAAGAAACCCTCCCGCGTAAGGGACGCATGCACGTGCTCGGTGGTGGCTCGGCTCGATGCCTTAACGATGAAAAGACTACAAGCGGTATTCAAGCTCTTATTTTTGCAACGTTAGGCACCGCAGTCTATATAGGTGAATTCATGAATGATCATCGTTGAATTAACTAGTTTTCGAAATAGTCTTTGTTTCTAGCTTAGCTCAATTCATACATAGTTTCAGATAATCCGTTTGGTTGGAAAACAAAATACGGGTCTATTTTTTTTGGTTGAAACTTATGGCTTTTGACTGCGGTTTGTGGTTTTTGTGCTATTCGTAGGAGAGATTACAGAGTAACAGAAACTTACGTGTGGTTTTTACTGATATAAATAAAGTCGGTACAGTATATACTACAATTAACTAGCAGACTCTATCTAAAAAAATACTCTGTTACTGTAGAAAAACTGAAAAACGATTTTTAAAAACCGAAAAGAATATACTGCATGAGACGGGAGCGGGAGAGGGCAGAGGGAGCAGGCGCACATGGATCAGATGGAGCGAGGCCGGCCGGATTCCGGCCGCCCGCTGCCCAAGACCGTGTCCCCAACCCCGTCGCGAGCGTGATTTCCCCTAACGTTCGCGCTGCTGTCTCCGGGCGCCGCCTTGTGGTCGAATCCAGCGCGAGCTGCTCCACGCATGCATCAACCGCGCGCTTCGAAATTTTTGCTGCGTGCGTCGGCGGTCCGACGGATTGATGCGTGCATGGTATGATGATGGCCGGAGCTCGCGCGCGTACGGCATGGATCGTACCAGAGCCACACGTACGTACGTCGTCTCAGCCCTCTCCCCCGTGCAATGCATCGGACGATGTACGTCTCTGTACCTGGCAAGTTAATGTTTTGCTGCCGACATAATCGTACCAAACGAGTGAACCAGCAAGGTTTTTCTTCTTCATGATTTCAGCAATGAAGAAAAACATATATGTCTTTGTCTAGCTATACCCTAATTCGCCAACCACTTGATTTTATCATCGATCGATTTCCATCGATCATGCCATCATGGTAACCAGGTGCATCAGATAGGAGCGATTGACTGGATGAAAATGATTACTTCACACGACAACGTAAGTATATAGTATAAAATTTTCTCTACTAATTAAAATGCGATGTAGTATCATGTACGCAAAACAAAGCTAGGTGTGAAAGCCGCCCCCCGTGACGACCGGCCACTAACGGTTTTCCGGTGTCCGGTATCAATTGGCCATGTTCTCTCTTCTGACAGAGTACCTGGTGATGCACGCTATCAGAGGAAGAAAAAAATATGGCTAATTAGGGATAGGGAAAACTATTATTAGCATATGTCGGCACTTATGTATTAAGGAAAACATTGGAGAAAGCAATCATTTTTTTTTAAAAAAAGAAGAGATGCTAGAGTAACAGTTTTCTATGGCCACTCAACCAAGATAAAGATGTTCTTCATCCACGTGATCGATGGCCGCACTAGTACAGGGATATGGATGTACAGATTTACACCCAAAATCTTTACTATTTAATTAATTTGAGTTGGTGGTTGACGCATTCTTCTTCCTCCTTTCTCAACCGTTCTATCTAAATACTAAAATCTTGACCATTTATCTAACATCACTCTCCCTCTCTCTCATATCTAACTACCCCTACTCTCCACTTCTACCAACAGTTACCATCTCCCACCTCCTCTTCTACCAGGCCTCTCTCGCCTCCCTCCTCTCCTGCTTGGAATGTATAATTTTTATATGCCTTATCTTTCTTGGTGATGCAAATCTGTGAAGTTTATATAGTTAGAAACTGATGAAAATTAACTTATCATCATTTGAATTATGCCCCTGATTCCTTTTGCCTTCTGACAATTGACTTGCACTAGCTGAATGCCCGTGTGTTGTTACAGATTTAAAAACTTTTAGAACATGTTTGTATGCTTATTCTAAAATTTTTTACCACCCGTGAGTTTCTTTTAAAAATCCGTAGCAACGCACGGGCATTCAGCTAGTTTTTGGAAAAAAACCTAGTATATAGTAGGTATATTAGGTGTATATACTAGTAAGTAGGCTCAAAATACGTATTTCAACCTCCCAGTCTATTTTAGCCTGTCCCACCCACTCCCTATCCTAATCTTCCTCTATCCCCGCACGGCCCAACTGGCAAGACATGGCCCAATCAGCACCCAAGGCCCAATTGACATCCACAACTCCAGTCTCACATCCTAACTCTCTGTGACCCCTCTTGTTCTCTATACCGGTGGTGCAGCTCACAATGACGGATGGGGCAGGAGCAGGCCGGCAGAGAGCGGGGTAGCGGACGAGCGTCGAGCGACCACCAGCATCGGCGTAGGTGGTAGGGAAGGCAGTGACGCAAGGAGCAGCGTGTGGTAGGGAAGCCCTGTGGCCATGGCGAGCATCGAGCTGGGGATGGAGGGTGCGACATCAGCGGTGGTGTCCGGTAGGGCAGAGAGCGGTGCAAAAACAACAAGTAGTAGCTGAGCATTCGGCATCGGCAGCCACACAAGTGAATTTCATTCTTGATTCCCAAATTTGAAATCCCCAATTCACAAATCTATTAGTTTTATGTTGATTTGTAACAGGTGAATCGTGATTTTTGAAATGTAGACTATAGAGCATTCAAAATAAAAAAGTTTAACATCATGTGGAGGTCACCTTATGGTTGTGATGAGTAATTGACTTTTGGTCTGAGAAGTTTGCAGAGTTTGAGTTTGGTTTTTTGAGAAATTACAATTTTTAGTTGCTTTCATGTGATGACGGTCTGATCAACATTGGGGCCATGGTCAAATCGACCAAGAGTGGTCTAATTGGCACATGGGATGCGGTGAAAACCAGTGTCCGATTACCAGAGATTTTCGGTGGAGTGGTGGTGGTTAGACTAGCCGAAGGTCGATAGTCTAACTGGTGGTCAGTGGCCGATGTGACTGGCCATGGTGGCGGTTGCATCGGGTTGCAATGTGTCGGGTTTCAGTTGTCGGTTGCCTTTTTCTAGTGAGCATGTTTTTAAGTGGTGCATTGTGGGAGGCGGTGGTGTGACTAGCCTTTGTTTGATGGTCATATCAGTTGAGGTGTGCTAGCAGTGTGATCGGCCATGGTGGCTGTGGCAGACTGCTCCCCTATTTCTGGGGTGGAATGGAGTGGTCAAACCGCCTGGGTGTTGGTGGTTTGACCAGTGTTGTCGGGCAATGTGCTAAGTATGCACTAATGTGGGTCAAGTTGCGAAGGACTTTTGCCTGTGAATGGTTGCTTGGTCTATTGTTGTGCATGGATGCTTGGAGACAACTATGGTCAATGATGGGTGACCGAGACTAGGTTGGGATAACAGAGATCCAGAGCGGTTAAGGAGATCGTGTGGGATAGTTGGGCTCAACCAAGGTACAAGATAGACAAGGATCATGGATGGCGGAGTTTGAGCAAAGACCGTGATGCATTAGAGATGCATGTCATACTTTGAGGTGGTGATTCTAGGATGGAATCTTTGGAGATAAGTATTCTTGTGTTTTCAATTGGGTTAATTGATGATGTTTGTAGGATGTGGTGCTACATGATTTGCATGTTGTTGATGGTCGTAGGACTTTGTAGCTAGATCATGGTGAGGTGGATAGGACCGGGACTAGGCAAGAGACGCTGAGGTCCAGAGTGGTATTGGGACTAGGTGAGGGGTGTTAAGGTCTAGAGCAATCAAGAGATCAAGACTAGGCTTAGGATGAGTTGAGGTCCAGAGTGATCAAGTTGCCACCGGAAGATGACTAAAGCTTGCGGAGCGGTTACAAACCGGGTAAACAAGGAGCCAGAGTGGGAGCTACTGGTAGTGGACATGATGGGCAATGGCAAGAGACCAGTACTAAGCTTAGGGAGGAGCTGAGGTCCATGTGGTTTGGTAAGTTCGAGTGCCATCATGGTACGATGGAAAGGCATGTGGCATGCCAAGTAACTTGGGTTTGTTTGCAAGCGATGACGGCTCAGTGGGATTTGAACACGTGAGAGGTTGACGGCAAGTCATTGGGGCCACATGGAGTTAAAGATGAAGCATAGGGCTGCTTCAAGGCAAAGGAAACGCGAAGCTTCATAAAAGGTGATTTAGGTGCAAAATAGTCTTTTTTCCCCTAAATTAGAAAGTTGAAGGTTTGATCAAACCATGACATGAGAAGGCATAAGAGAGGTGGTTTAGATCAAAGATGTGCTGAAAATATTAAGTGGATCAAGTGTTGATTCACTAATGGGTTAATGGTTGTGTGTGCTTTAAGAAGCATGTATGTGGGAGTGTAAAACCTAGTATAGTATTGGGTTAACAGGGTAGCCCATATAAGAGTGGATGGAACCCAACTAAAGATACTAGTTAGGGTTTCTCTTGTGAGCCTCCATGTATAAGGAAGAGAGGTGGCTTGTGTGCTAAGCTTGGGAGAGTTTAGGCCAAGTCATTGAGGAGAGTTAGGGTTCTTGAAGAGAACCTTTGAGAGGTAAGTTGCACCTCTTTATGTTGAGCTTGTTATCATCCTTAGACTTGTAAAGTGGCTATAAATATTCATCTCCTAGTATCAATAGATATCAAAATTCGTCCAATTCTTTCTCCTTTTTGCTCAAGTGATGAAATCTTGATTTGACATAGTTTTTGGTGTTTCTCCTTTTTTTCTTGATCTTGCTTTGTGCCTTGGATATATAAGTGATGAAGATGTCTCTTGGAGACCAGATCTCATCTATCTAGGCATCTTCCATAGCAAGTTCTCGTGATTGCTCGATTTTGCTTAGAAGAAGGGTGATTTTGGGGTTTTCATCTTGTAGGTATTTTAATTTGAGTTCGTGCTGTGGTCTAGCTTGTTATGACATGTGATAACTCATCCAAGGTCATTTAGATCGTCAAAAACTCATGAGCAATAGTAGATCGAGGTTTCTCTCTTTTGCGTGGTTTGGTGCAACCTTTCTTGTTTTGGATGAAGGTAGGAACTTTGGCATTGATCTTCATGATCTATGATTGGAATTGGTTTCTGATATCCTAGAGAAGGTGCATACCAAGGTTCAGGTTTTTTTGGAGCTGTGGATCAAAAGTTGCATCATTTCTTGGTTTGAAATTGTGCTGTTCTCACTGGTCAGAACGCACAAGGGCTAGTTAGACTACCCTATGACCTACGAACAGATCGCCCCTATCGATCAGATTGGCTTGAGCACTGTGGTCAGGCTGCCTGGGCAAGAATAGGTCTGTTTGGCTTAGTTTTTCTTGGAGATTTTCTTGTGGTGATTTATCTCTGGTCTTCATAGCTTTTCTTAGCTATTGGAGTGAAAAGCTTGGCTTTCTCCTTGAGAAAATTTTTGGAAAAGCCTCAAATTTAATTTAGGCTCCTATTCACCCCCTCTGGTCACAGTTCTCAATCGTACAAGTGGAATCATATAGATTTGAAATCCTTGTGGGGTAGAGCTGGAAAGAGGTAGATGGCAGCTTCTACCTCGACGCCAAAACTGATATCAATTGAAAGCAAATTTCATAGCACTTCTCCTTCCATTTAGTTGCAAGCACAGAATGAGAGTGATATCCAAGATGAAGCCCCAAGCTCACAACCGGCGCAACCAAGCATAGAATCATGGATAGTATCCCCATTGTTCCCAGTTACAGATGATGAAGCAATTTATGATATTGATTTGCTTCCCCATTGTCGTAGGGGTGGCCCCCACCTAAACCCAGCAGGCCTGGTAGGAAGTTATAAGGCCCAGAATAGGCCACGTGTAATAACACAAATACCCCTGAAGGGAGGATCACTGTAAGGGCATAATTGTAAAGGCACTCCCATGTGTATATATATAGAATACAGGCCATGGGGAGAAGGCAGCCATCATACTCATTTCCACCACTCTCCACTACCATCTCTCTCTGTTTGGTGCAGCCACAACGATTGGCGCCGTCAGTGGGGAGGACAAGGACAAGCTCAAGACCGAAGAAGAAGGATGGCACCAAAAGCCGTCGCGCGCGAGGGAAAGAAGGCGGCGGGCGGGCGTCGTATGAGTACTGTGGCCGGCATCGGCGTGGCAGCGCGGTGGCCAAAGACATCGGCGTCCGCGCGGTGACGACCAACCTCGTCCACCGGCACCGCGACAACCAATCTCGTCACCGCACCGCGGCGACCAACCTCGCCACCGCCGTGGCGACCAACCCGTCACCGCAGACGGCGTCGACCCACCCGTCACGGCGTCGCGGGCGGACCCGCTGATCGAAGACGCCGGCGGTGCGGCGGACAGCCGCCCCGCCGACGCAACGACACCGACCCACCGACGCAACGACACCGACCGCGCGCCGCGCGCAACCCTCGCCGGCAGCGGACCGGGCGGTTCGAGGTAGCCACGACGAGCGACCGGCAGCTCGGGACCTCACGACGCGGTCGTGCTCGCGCCGATCCGCCCGTTGGGAATGCAAGCGACCCGCCGCACAGCGGCAGAAAGCGCCTCCTGGCGGCCCTCAACGCGTTCAGCGGAGCTAGGGGACCTCGCGAGCCGTCCGAGATATGCAAGAGGCTCGAGCCGCGAGCCGCGCCGATGTCGCGCCCAAGCCCACGCCGGAGAGGCGGATAGTCGCGGCCCCACGTCTAGCCGCGTGCGCTGCGGCGCGTAGATCCGAATCCCGCTTTCGGTGGGGCTGCAGCAAGCGGCATGGCCCGAAGACTTCAAGTTTCCTAGCGCCATCGACTCGTACAAAGGCTACACGGACCCCCGCGAGTTCGTGCGCATGTACGAAACCGCGATCGAAGCCGCGGGCGGAGACGACACCACGAAGGCGAAGGGACTCCCCCTCGCGCTGCAAGGCGTGGCGCTCTCTTGGTTCTTTACCATAGAGCCGGGCTCCATCTACGCGTGGGAGCAGCTTCGCGTCCGCCTCCACAACAACTTCCAAGGAAACTACGTCGGCCGAGTCGCGGACCAACTCTTTCTTTGTCAAGCAAAACCCTCGGAAAAGCTCGGGACTACTTCAAGCGCCGCCAAGATTCGATGCCAAGTGAAAGACGTTAACGAAACCACCATCGTTAATGCAGCCATACAGGGCCTTCGTCCGGGCCCGATGGCCGAGTACAACGCGCGAAAGCCAATCAAGACGGTGGCGAAGCTCTTCGACAAAATGGAGGAATATGCCAAGGCGGAAGAAGACGCGCGGCGAAGGCAAGGGGACGACTCCGACACCAACCAGGCCGGAGCCTCGGCAAAGCGAAGATCCCCAAGAACGGCTCTTGAAGGGAAAGCGTGGCGAGTCGCCCGAGGACGCGCCGACCGCAGGGACGTCTCGCATAAGGAGTCGTCCGATCAGCCCAAGCACGGCCAGCAGAGGTCGAGGTGAAACCGGTACGTCCTCGACATTGAAGGCGGTTCCGACGAGGGCGCTCCTGCGGGCCGAGGCGGTCGGGGGCGCCGTGGCGGGCGCGGCCGTGGCGGGCCGCGGCGATAAAGGTCGTGGAAATTACGACGACCAGCACCGAGGGCGTGGTGTGTGGTCCACGGCCGCGGCAATCATGATACCCGCACCTGCACCTCCATCGAGGCGCTCCGCGATAACGTCGCTAGGGACAGGAACCCGGAGACGCGTCCGCCCGCGGTGGCCCACGTCCAATTCTCGTACGAGGCCCCCATGCAGGTACAGACGCAAGGGATGCAACCCTAGGAAGGCACCTTGCGGATCCAAGCTCACGTACAACAGCCTCGAGAGGGCCTCCTGTCGCTGCAGGCCCTGGAGGCAACCCACCGCAGGATCATTAACGTCATATCCGGAGGTTCTGCGCTGGAATTCGCCTCAGCACGGCAGCAGAAGGCCTATGCGCGAAGACTACATCACGTGGCGACATACCCAGCGCAGGCACCCCCGGACTGGGCGCAGCATGAAGTTACATTCACACCCGACGACGCCCAAGGCGTGGACTTCCCTCATCAGGACCCCTTGGTCATCCGGGTCACTATCGCGAGATGCGACGCGGGGCGCGCCTTGGTGGACGGCGGCAGCTCCGCGAACGTATTGTTTGCGGGGGCCTTTGACCAGATGGGGATCCCTCGAAGCCGCCTAGGGCCCTCGGGAACCCCACTGTAGGGCTTCGGGGGACAGCCTCTGCGGGCGCTGGGCCAAATAGGTCTTCAAGTCTCCTTCGGCCAAGGTGACAATGCGCGGGCCGAAGATGCCACCTTCGACGTGGTCGACCTTCCGTACCCCTACAATGCCATCTTAGGGCGCCCAATCCTCAACTCCTTCGGCGCGGTACCACATCACGGCTATCTATGCATGAAGATCCCAGGTCCCCGGACCATCATCACCGTCCGAGGTGACCAAGATATGGCCCGGCGCATCGAGCTAGGTACCAGGTGTCCGCGTCGCGAAGCTCAACGGCGCTCCTAGAGCTGGCATCACAGCGCGGAGGTCCGTGGGGCCATTCGGAGGCGCCTTGGCGGGCCCTGCAGACGTCTAGCGACTAGAGGCTTCGGTCGCACCAAGGGCAAACGGTTAGTATATCCACCCCTTGTAGTTGCTTACCCGCGCAAACGGGGGTGTAATGAAGATCGCCGTTTGTCGCTAATCTTTCTTCATCACGCGCAAGTACACGACGAGGGCGCGTGCAGGCTTAGCCAACGTGCGCGTTCCCGCAGACGCAACGGGGGGACGCCCTCGCACGCACCAGTCTACGGACTTTAAATAAGACGTAGCGTCGAGATCCGCCTCCGCACGCACTAGTCAACGGACTTTAAATAAGACGTAGCGTCGAGGTCCGCCGCCGCACGCACCAGTCTACGGACATTAAATAAGACGTAGCGTCGAGGTTCACCTCCGCACGCACCAGTCTACGGACTTTAAATAAGATGTAGCGTCGAGTGCGCCTCGCGCGCGCGAGTCTCCGGACTATAAAGGAAGGCGTGGCGTCGAGGTTCGCCTCGCATGCACCGATCCCACGGACTTTAAATAAGGCGTGGCGTCGAGTGCGCCGCACGCGCGAGTCTCGGACTATAAAGGAAGGCGTGGCGTCGAGATTCGCCCGCACGCGCGCGGACTACGGACTTTAAATAAGGCGTGGCGCCGAGTGCGCCTCGCGCGCGCAAGTCTGCGGACTATAAAGGAAGTCGAAGCGTCGCCGCACGCACCGATCACGGACTTTAAATAAGGCGTAGCGTCGGTATGCCTCGCACGCGCAAGTCTCCGGACTATAAAGGAAGTCGAAGCGTCGAGTGCGCCTCGCACGCGCGAGTCTCGGACTATAAAGAAAGGCGGAGTGCCGAGGTCGCCTCGCACACGCCGATCTACGGACTATAACAAGGCAAAGTGCGAGTGCGCCTCCGCACACGCGATCCACGGCTGTAAAGGTGAGATGCCAGCGATCGCCCCATAGCGCCATTCTAAGGAACCCTTGCGCCGCTACTTCGCCAACGGTGGCATCAACACACAGCGCATATCCTAAAATGCTAGGAAATCTGCATACGGAAAAATCACAAGTACAAAGGCGGCAACATCCTTGCCGCTCTAAGCCGCTATCCCGCGGGTTCGTCCTTAACACGCGCTAAAGCCGGGCCTTGCTCGAAGAGGGCCACCGCCAAAAGTCAGCGACTCTTGACCCTTCGCCGGCGTCGCGGCGTCGCGGGGTTGAAAGGTCGGCGCAGAAGTCGGCCCCGCAACGGCCGCGGGATATAGGCGAGTCGAATGCATGCCGCAAGTGTGTACTTCATTCGCAAAAAGAGGAGCGATACAACACACGCCTACATCTAGGTACCACGGTGTCGACTGCGGGTTCCGGCGCCGGAGGGCCAGCGCCGCCCTCGTCGCGTCGAGGACCCCGATCGGCGGCGAGGCTCCCGCCCGTAGAGCGACTTCGGAGCTCGATCCGTGCAGCATCCGCCCGGCGTAAGCCAGATCCGGTCGAAGAAGGGCCCGAGGGCACAGCGAGCGGAGCGGACGGCGCCGGACATTACTCCGGCCCCCCGGGCATCTCCAGCTGGGGGTCATCCAGCCCGGCGACGTGCGTACAACCGCGGTGCTGCAGGAGCGCACACACCAAGCATGCCGACGTGTACGCACAGTGGGTGCCAAAGGACGTCGCCGCGTTGCGCGCAACATTGGCGGCATCCCCGATCCAGCGGAGCGTCCGAGACAACTCCTCCGGGCCGAAAGCGCGGTCCGGCACCTCAGTTACCAGCCCTTGAAGATGGCTCTCCAGCGCTTGCATGGCATCTTACGCAACCACCGAGGCGTCGCCAAGCGTCTGGTTACGCTCCGCCAGAGTCAAGGCAAGTTCGCCTTTTTCCCTCTCTAGCGAGGCGACCTGCGCCAGGAGCCCGTCCCGCTCCGCCGCAAACTTTTCTTCAGCGGTGCCGGCGACTCCTGCGCCGACGCAACAAGTCCTCGGCGTGTGCCTCGCCGGCACATTCCGCTTCCGGTGGCGGATGCGGGCGTCTGGCGAGCGGGCTCGGAGGCTTCGCGTAGCTCCTCCTCGGCGACCCGCGATCTATCCTCGGCGCCTTTCGGTCACGAGTATGGACCGCTTGCAAGGCTGCCCGGCACAAGGGTGCGCAGACGGAGAAGACTCGGCAAGCTCGGCTAGATCAGCGTTGTCGCATGAGTACTTACCTCACCCGGACACCTCGGCGTCCTCGGCGTCTCGCGCCGTAGGCCTGCAGCACTTGCGGGTCGGCGCCGTGGCGCGTCATTCACAATCCCGCGCCATGCCCTCGGCGTATCCGAGGCGCACGAAGTCGGCGGGCTTACGCGCCGGAGGCTCGCGTTCGCCGAGTGCTCCTCCGGAATGAGCAACGCGCAAACGAGGATACGGTGGCGCCCCAAGGCATAAAAGCACACACGAGTAAGCTAAGCCACCTTACCTTCGGTAGAAGAATGGCCCCGCCATGCGCGAAGCCTCGCGTTCGGGAGGGCGGCGGCTGTCCCGCGCGGCGGGTGGCGTGGCTGAGGCGAAAGCGCGTATGCCGTAGGGTCTCCGGCGCTGCGCCGACGTCCCACAAGCCGATGCTGTGGCCACGGCGAATCCGCGGTGTCGGTGGAGCTCGGCCGCACGCACGGCCGTTTAGCCGGCGGCGGCCAGCAGCGACACCGCCCTCGCAGCCGCGGTTAGCGAAGCCCCCGCGGCTGCCGCACCCGGGGGCGAAGGTTCCACGGTGGCAGTTGTCACAGGGGGCACCTCGGTTTCTCCTGCTGTTGGTAAGGGTAGCACGGCTCCGTGCGCCCCCGCGGAAGGTGCCTCCGGCACCACGGTGGCCACAGTCGAAAGCTCCACCTCGACATCGCCGGTCCGCACGGGTGCGCCTCGGTGACCGGCGGCGGTGAGGCTTCCCGCCGGCGCTCGCGGCAAACCGCCGTCGGGACGCTCGGCGAAGATACCTCGCCGGCGTCACGCCGCCAAACCGAATCGGCATACCTCGCCGAGTCCGACCGCGTCGCCACACCCTCGGGCGCACTAGCAAGCAGCAGCGCGCCGCGCCAAGCGCGCAGCGCCCGCCGCGCCCTCTTCCGAGACGGGTCTTCTTCTTCGCTGCACCATAAATGCGAGAGATACGGTCCGCACGCAGCAAGGCCGAGCCTCGCACACGCGGTTGATTCGCCCACCCGCCTCGGCAATAGCGGCCGCTTGCGCCGTGCTCCCGCCGGTGTACGGCCCAGAATCTGGCGCGCTTGCTCCGCCTCCTCCAAGGAAATCCCTGAAACAAAGGAGAAGACCATCAGCATATAACGCATTCCGCGTGAACAAAGGAGAGACGCAAGCAAACCCATGGCAAAACATTGTCGTCTCGACGCCTCTCGGCGGCAAGACGCCAGTCGCGGGCAAGCGGCGCCACGCCGTACATCACGAACTCTTCGGCGAGGTCGCGCATGTTGAAGCGGGCGGCCACGCCTACGAGCCGCTGGACCCTCCGCTTGTCCTCGTCATCGAGCGTTCGGCCGGGCGAGGGCTTGAACGCGATCGGTCGACCTGTGCACTCAAGGCCGCTCCCGCTCTCCACACGGTGGTAGAACCACCGCTTCATCCAGTAAGACTCCCACTTCCCGCGAGTTGCGTTCGCGGGGAAGAGCTTCTTGCACGACGGACGAAGGACAAAGGTGACGCTACGGCTCGGCGGCCCCGTCCTTCCGGTCCTGCGCCGACATCGCTGCCGTGAAGGTAGGCGAACAACGAGGTGGGCCAACACGCCCTCGGCGCAAGGCGAGCTGTACACCGCGAGCCGCCACGGCGTTGGTCGATTGCGCCGGCTCGGCTGAAGGTCCGGCACGACGCCGCCACGCATACCGTCGCGGGATGCGAGCCAGCGTTGCAAAAGGCAACGAACACGCACCGCCTCCGACCTCTCGGGATGTGGTTCCGTCTCGTCGGCGGCGGCAATCGTACCTCTGGCGCTCGGACAATTTCCCGCGTAGTAGCCCTTGGATCGTCTCCTCGCCACGGCGAGGCCTAGCTCGCCGGAGAATGTGCCTTCCTCCTCCGCCACCACCACTCCTTGTCGGCCCGCCGCGGTCGTGCTCTTGGGCGTGTATTTCACCTTTAGCTGCGAGGACCGCCGCGAACGCAGCGAGCCACCAACCATCCGCCGCGCTGCATCGAGGCCATTGCTTTCACGGAGAGATTGAAGCGGTGAAGATATCGCGAAGTGTCGAACGGAGCAGCGGGAAAAAGGGCGTAAAGGTGCGGGCGCTGTTACGTGGGGCTATTTCAAGCCACCTCGCCCGCATCGCTATCGGCGCCGCAACGATCCGCGTGCGGATGCGGCCGCAGAGGTGTAAAGGTCCGCCCGCACGATCCGTAGAACGAAGCGAAGTGTCGCGAAGGTCGCGTCGAGCGCGGCGCGATCGCCGCATAAGCGCCCGTCAGCGCAATGCCCCATACCCAAAGCCGAAGGCCACGACCACAAGCGCCAAGGGCGCACAAAGACGACGCTACCTAGCGCGATTAAAGGCGCATTAATGGGCGAGGATCACAACCGCTCGGCGCCGTGCCATTCACTGCCCGGCCCGTGTCCCCCTTGCCTAGGGAAGAGGCGAGCGGCCGCGACACGCAACCGTCCACATCCCGCTGCCCGCCAGTCGTAGGCCGCCACGTGCCCCGGGCGCGTCGGGTCGCACGGTACGGGAACCTAACCCTGGCAGGCCGGGGGCCGGCGTGATTCCAGGAACCTCTACAGCGCAAGACCGCATCGCAAGATCCCGAGTCACCATGCGCGTGGTGGTATTCGCGAGGCGAGCGGCGCCGGCCAGCGCCACCCGTTCGAAGGGTAGGAGGCGGGCCGCGCCGTCTCACTTCGACTAGGCGCCGGCTCCGCCGCCACCCGTTCGAAGGGTAGGGGACGGAGCGCGCGCGTCTGCCGACCAGGCGCCGGCCGCGCCACCCGTTGAAGGGTAGGGAGCGGAGCGGCGCATCACGTCGACCAGGCGCCCGCCAGCGCCACCCGTTCGAAGGGTAGGACACGGGCGCGCGCGTCTGCTTCGACCAGGCGCCGGCCGCTACCACCCGCTCGAAGGGTAGGGGCGGAGCGCGCGACGCGTCTACCGACCAGGCGCCCGGCCGCGCCACCCGTTCGAAGGTAGGGGACGGGCGCGCGCGTCTACCCGACCAGGCGCCGGCCCGCGCCACCCATTCGAAGGGTAGGGGCGGCGCGCGCGTCACGTCGACCAGGCGCCGGCCAGCGCCACCCGTTCGAAGGGTAGGAAACGGAGCGCGCGCGTCTACGTCGACTAGGCGCCGGCCAGCGCCACCCGTTCGAAGGGTAGGGGACGAGCGTGCGCGTCTGCCGACCAGGCGCCGGCCGCGCCACCCGTTCGAAGGGTAGGGGACGGAGCGCGCGCGTCACGTCGACCAGGCGCCCGGCCCGCGCCACCCGTTCAAAGGTAGGAAGCGAGCGCGCGCGTCTACGCCGACCAGGCGTCGGCCGCGCCACCCGTTCGAAGGGTAGGGAGCGAGCGCGCGCGCATCTACCGACTAGGCGCCGGCCGCGCCACCCGTTCGAAGGGTAGGGACGGAGCGCGCGTCTGCCCGACCAGGCGCCAACCGGCGCCACCCGTTCGAAGGGTAGGGGACGGAGCGCGCGTCTACCGACCAGGCGCCGCCCAGCGCCACCCGTTCGAAGGGTAGGGGACGGAGCGCGCGCGTCTACGTCGACCAGGCGCCGGCCAGCGCCACCCGTTCAAGGGTTGGGAGCGGAGCGCGCGTCTCGTCGACCAGGCGCCGGCCAGCGCCACCCGTTCAAGGGCAGAAGCGGGCGCGCGTCTACCCGACCAGGCGCCGCCAGCGCCACCCGCTCGAAGGGTAGGAAGCGGAGCGCGCGCTACGCCCGACTAGGCGCCGCCACGCCACCCGTTCAAGGGTAGGGAGCGAGCGCGCGCGCGTCTACCGACCAGGCGCCCGCCAGCGCCACCCGTTCGAAGGGTAGGGGCGGAGAGAGCGCGTCTGCCGACTAGGGGCCGCCGGCGCCACCCGCTCGAAGGTAGGAACGCGAGCGCGCGCCTATCGCCCGACCAGGGCGCGGCTTCGCGCCACCCGTTCGAAGGGTAGGAAGCGGGCGCGCGCGCCGCCCGACCAGCGCGCGGCCCGCGCCACCCGCTGAAGGGTAGAAACGGAGCGCGCGCCACGCCGACCAGGCACCGGCCGCCGCCACCCGCTCAAGGGTAGGAAACGGAGCGCGCGCGTCTACCTCGACTAGGCGCCAGCTTCGCTGCCACCCGTTCGAAGGGTAGGGGACGGAGCGCGCGCGCGTCTACTTCGACCCCGGTGCCAGCCTCCGCTGCCACCCATTCGAAGAATAGGGGATGGTGCGAGCTTGAAGAACGGAGAACAGCACATACGACCACCATAACTCGAAAATGCAAAGGTCAATTTGCGGCAAGAGCAGACATGATCTCGTAAACAGATATGCGTCGCCACACCAGCATATGCTCGTTCGCACGATCAGAGCGTATGGATGACTTCATATCTGTCTACGAGAGCAAGTCAAGCCTTGCCATTTCCGCATCAAGCTGTGAAGCATTCCCGCAAACAGGACGTATCTTGTTCACCGGCGCTCGCGGGCATTGATGCCGGCCGACGCAGTCATCAAACGCAGATGAACAAATTTTCCCTACATATGAGAAATTAACCATGAGCAGGTACGGGATGTGCAGCAAGGGATGTCTAGAGAGCGGCCCCCGGCGCCAACATATTTATACTCGGCCTCACCAGCAAAGATACGTGGCGTGGAGGATGCCAATCGGCGCACGCCAACCGGTGGAAGCACAAGCGGGGCGTCGGCGGTTCAGCTACGGGTGCGTGAGTGCAACCGTCGCACCCACCGCGTGCACACCGGAAACCGTCGCACGCTCCACTCACGAAGGCGCACTACACGATGCGACAGGCTTCCCCCCGGCAAGCCAACCGCCATCTCAAAAGCACATCACCAGGCGGCAAGGTCGCAGCGACTGCGGAGTGCGCGCGCCCCATAAGTCCAAATGCCGGGAGTCCGCCGCCACATTGATGGTCACGACGCCTCAAGGCCCGCACCGCGCCAAGCACGCTTCACCACGGGGACGGCCGGAAGAGCGAGCGCCGCAGCGCGTCCTTATCGTTTAAGGCCGCGCGACGGCTCAGGAGCCCGCCACGCTTGCCTATGCCGTGCAACGCCTCCGCGCGTGCGCCCGGCGGGGCCACTTCGCCGCCGCCCAATTCGAAGGGTGAGGGCCGGAGCATACGCATCTGCTTTAGCCTGGCGCGGCTCGGTCAAGTTTGGAGATGTTCACGGGCCGCGAGGGACGGAGGGCCAAGGACTCGGCGACATGGCTTCGGCCTGTGAAGCCCTTCACCATGAGAGGCTCTGTCGTGAGGGTGACCCCACCTAAACCAAGAGTTCTGGTAGGAAGTTATAAGGCCAGAATAGGCCACGTGTAATAACACAAATACCCGAAGGGAGGATCAGTTGTAAGGGCATAATTGTAAAGGCACTCCCATGTGTATATATATATATATATATATACCGCCATGGGAGAGAGCGTGCCATCATACTCATTTCCACCACTCTCCACTACCATCTCTCTCTCTGTTTGGTCTGTAGCCACAACACCCATGATCCCAAAAAGAGGATTTCAATCACTGATTATGATGTCAATGAATACGATGCAGTCAAAAAGGGATACGTCGCATTTGGTCCATGTCAACCACGGCAAAATAATTTTCCAAGAAGAAATGCTAGAGGTATGCATCGGTTCATTGCTAGTTGGTATGATGCTTATAATTGGCTTGAGTATAGTGTGGTTTGAGATATTGCTTTCTGTTTTGTTTGTTATTTGTTTAAGGATAAAACTAGTCATGCTGGTGGAGATAGTTTTGTGAATGGTGGATTTAGAAATTGAAACCATAAAAATAGGTTTGACAAATATGTTGATGACATTAATAGTGCTCACAATGAAGCTCAAGCAAAATATGATTTCTTTGTTAGCATCAATTCAAGAGTCTTTTGCTTCCAACACCAAACAAGACAAGGGTCTGCATAAATCCCTGTTGACCTATTCACTTAAGTGCTTCAGGTTTGTTTTGCGTCAAGAGTTGGCTTGTCGTGCACATGATGAGAGTGAAGAGTCACATAACAAAGGAAATTTTTTTGAACTTTTAAATTGACTAGCAGAAAATTTTCTTAATTATTTTGTACTCTCTCTAAATTATTTCAAGTGTTGTTTCTTGTAAGAATAATTTATACTTTGTATTTTTGCTATTGTGAACATTTATGTTTTATATTAAATAATATTTTTATAACTCCGAATATCCATTCTAGAAATCTTGGATTCGCCACTGGATGGCCGGTTAATGTAGTGTGTTTTTCACCGTTGCCATGGACTGATGTATGCATGCGTATAGTGTGTAAGTCACATGCATGCTCAGCTCGCTCCGGTGATCAAAATACATGTCGCACACATTCAAATGAAATTTAAAAGTTGGGAACAAAAAAGGTCAATCAGCTGGGCGGAAATGAAATTTACTTGTGAGCTTATCCTATTGACATACTCCATACACTCGCTCATTGGGCAGAGTAAACTAGAGACGTACCCTTATGGCATGTTACAAAGATGCATGGACCACTGAAAATATCTTGTGGCGTCACCCAATGGGAAGAAACTCTACATGCATTCACGTGACACGCTCAAGGTTCAAACAAAACGATATATGGGATCAAAAGATTCTTGAACAAGATGATATATGGACGGTCGTACAAATTAAAAGGGCATGCATGCCAGGTACGTGATGAAGTAAATGAAGGCCGTCGTTACCGCCGGCCATGCATCCATGTGGCGCATGGTGCACCACACCCCCGGTCGGCACATCCAAACAGCGACGTCGTACGTCGCCGAAACAAACCGGACGTCCCGGCCGGCCGGCCGGCTCACATGCACTATGTACGTACGCGCGCTCGCACAGGACGCGGCCTATGATGATGCGTACAGCGACGGTCCGTCGTCCTGCTGTGCGCCGGCGGCGATCATGCCGCGGTGGATCCTGTCGATGAACTCCGACGAGCGCCGGTCAATGTCGCGCCCTTCTACCACCGCCGGCCGTAGTCGTCGTCGTCGCTCGGCCGCACCTTCCTCGCCGCCGCGCCATGGTAGCTCCTGTGGTACTGCCGGCTCTGCCCCTTCTCTCCCTGCTGTGTCTCCCCCGTAGTATTGAAGCCGAGAAAACTCAGCACGGAGGAGCACTGGCTCCATCTCCCCATCTAGGGCCTGTTTGGGAGAGTTCCACTACTGAAAACGTGAATCTGGAGTAGCAGCTCCACCATGGAGCAGCTCCACCGTGGATCTGGGATCCCACCATGGAGTATTTGGCTTGTACAGCAGCTCCAGATTCACGAAATTGAGGTTTTGGTGGGAATGGCCACTTTTGGTGGGATGGGTGTGTAACCAGTGGCATTGGTGGGTAATTACCACCCAACTCCACGGTGGAGCACCCCTTGAGGAGCTCCATGAAATCCATGGATCGCCCCGATCCGGATTTTGGTGGATCCAGATTTCGCGGAGCTGGAGCGTTTGGGTAAAATTTCGTGGAGTGGAGCTGTTTTTCGTGGATCTGGAGCTGGTGGAGCTCTCCCAAACAGGCCTTATATGTCACACCTAGCTACACAAATTAATCAACAACACTACACTCTTGCTCTCTCATTAGATCACAAGCTACGTTGCACCGATAACTTGCTCCGATCACCGATCGATTATTTGGTTGCAACAAATTGAGGGCGCACACGCATGGTATAGTTATCTGCTACACACATTGCTTTGTCCTACCACTACTACAGAAATACTATTAGTAGACACCAAATCATAGATGATTTTGTCAAACCGTCTGTGACGTATACTATCATAGACGGTTTTAATTTGGAGACCGTCTATGTTGTAGGTGTCGAAAAAAACGAGTATCACACACGGTTCTTCGATGATTATCACGAGCGGTTTTATTAAAACCGCTGCGATATCTGAGAATTATCACGAGCGGTTTTTATTAAAACCGCTGCGTGATAAGCTAATAATCATTTATTGTGCTGCTCAGAACCGCATCTGTCTTCATTTCGATCCAGATCTAGCCGATGCTGCACCTGGAGGAGGCAAGGCTTTCAAGCCAGTTAATTTGGTGGGAGAAGGCAGTTGAGCTTTGAAGATTCATACGTTCCTGGTTGCCCTAGATATGGTTAGTAATGAAATTTATTTTCTTTGCATTACAATTTAGACCTAAGTTTTGGTGAGTGTTATTGAAAATGGTTTGCATCTACTTGACCATACATGATCAGTTCCCGTCATGTGGGAGGCCAAATTTGTCAAAATTGTTGGTTATAAGTGGTTCGTCGATCGCTGGGGAAATAGCTATTGTATTTATAATATGAATTAAGCTAGCAAAGCCTCAATGCATGTGGTATATATGTAGTAATAATTAATTAATTTAATTTTTAATACTAAGTTGTTATATATATGCATAACGTAGGACCGAAGCTAGATGTATGCCGTGAACCGTGTGAGTGAAGAGTACATTAATGACGTGTCTGTTTTTACAAGAGCTGCCGAGGAGGATATGTTGAATAAGGGGGTGTAATATATGTACTGTCCATGCACTGACTGCGAGAATTTAAAAATGTTTAAGAACCGAGAACAGATTGAAGCGCACTTGATTCGGAGGGGTTTCAAAAAGGGTTATACGTGTTGGACCAGTCATGGCGAAGTCAATGATATGCCGCTAGATGACATCGCCGGTGAAGTGAATGATATGCCGCCGGATGATGTCGATTGTTATTCGGATTCGGATAGGTTGCACAATGACAATCTGGATCAGATGCTTCGCGATGTAGAAGAGAACTATGATTAAAGAGAGTATGTTAAATTCCAGGGCTTGATGGAGGACTCGGAGAAACCTTTGTTCACGTGCTGCAGGTCAAAGTACACGAGATTGTCGGCCGTGCTTGAACTGTTGAAATTGAAGGCAAGTAACAGTTGGTCCGACAAGAGTTTCACGGCGCTACTAGGTCTTTTAGCGGACATGCTTCCGGAGGGAAATGAGTTGCCTAAAACCACATATAAAGTCAAGAAGGTTCTTTGTCCATTGGGAATAGAAGCAGAAAGAATATATGCATGTCCGAACGACTGTATCCTCTACCGTAAAGAGTATGCAAACATGCATGTATGTCTGGTGTGCAATGCATCCCGATACAAACGTAACAATTAATCAGATGAGGGCGAGGGAACATAAGTGAAGAAAGGACCTCCTGCTAAGGTGGCATGGTATTTTCCAATAATTCCCCGTTTGAAACGGTTTTTTGCAAATCCAAAGGAGGCAAAACTACTGTGTTGGCACTCGGAGGAGCGCAAGAAAGATGGAATGCTAAGACACCTTACTGATTCCACCCAGTGGAGAAACATCGATAGGAGTTTTGTAGACTTCGGTGCAGAACCAAGGAATATAAGGTTTGGAGTGAGTACAGATGGAATGAATCCTTTCAGTAGCATGAGCAGCCGACATAGCACTTGACCCGTGACTCTCTGCATCTATAACCTTCCTCCTTGGTTGTGTATGAAGCGAAAGTATATTTTGTGTCGATACTTATCCAAGGGCCAAAGCAACCTAGGAATGATATTGATGTGTACCTAGCACTGTTGGTGTAAGATCTAAAAGTACTGTGGAACGAAGGGGTACAGGTATGGGATGCATACAAACGAGAGAACTTCACTTTGCGCTTCTTATTGTTCTGTACCATAAATGATTATTCTATCCTTGCTAACCTGTCAGGCTAGAGTACAAAAGATGCCAAAGGTTGTACTCACTGTTTAGATAGTACCGAGAGTGTGTGGCTGAAACACTCATGCAAAACCGTGTACATGCGTCACCGCCGGTTCCTTTGAAGGGCTTACCCATACCGCAAGATGAAGAAATAATTTGACGGAGAGAAGGAGGACGGTTTAGCTCCAAGGCATTTAAGCAGAAAAAAGGTTTATAATATGGTTATGGATTTAGATGTTGTCCTCGGAAAAGGACGTAAATTGAGGGCTCATGAGAAGAACATCTGGAAGAAGAGATCAATATTTTGGAACCTACCTTATTGGGAGTACCTAGATGTTCGACACTGCATCGACGTCATGCACGTAGAAAAGAATGTATGTGACAGCTTGATTGGTCGCTTACTGAACATTCGTGATAAAACAAAGGACGGCATCAACGCACGGTTTGACTTGGCTGATATGGAAACACTACTCTATGACTGGATGGTTATAAAGGTAGCTTTCGGATTTACTATAAAACATACTGAGGAATATGAGCGATCAAGATGGAATCTATCCCTCCTATATAACAGGAGAGATATCTCTGGACCCCTCGGTGTGGTTGGATTAAGAAAGTCCATGCCGAATATAGTTGAAGAGTCAATCACAACTGAGTAATTCACTATAGGTACGGGTGAAGAATCGAGCTATAATAGGATGGAACGCTTCTTGCCTTGAATTCGATCTGGTATCATGAGGCAAAGGGATCAGTATATAAAAACTATATAGGTTCGTCCAATATGATCTTTATGTATGTTTAGAAGTTATTATGTCCTGCTAAGGACCGCTACCGACTTATGGGCTGAAAAGAAGTTTTTCGGCCCATGGCCAAATACACATGAACCTATATGATCACACAATGAGTTGGAACGATAAGGATCCGAATGTTAGTTTCCGAGTGGGATTTGATCTCTGCTCGTACCGGATAAAGATCCGATTGGAGGCTATATAAATGGAGGTGCGGGGCTGAGGGACACATCTCAAAACACACCCGTCGAAACCCTAACCGCCACCTCTCATATCCTCTACTATGCACACTAGTGCTAGCATGCCGACACACGGTACTCCAACCCTGGATATGTGGACCTTAGTAGAGGCGTTGCTGCGACTGCGGCGCTGATTTGGACGATCGTGAGAAGATGGTTGGCCGGAGGATGATCGACTACAACCACTACACTGACACGCTTTTCGTTGAATTGACTGCTTCAACTCTACTTCTGCTGCACAGCATGTCTAGTGGTAACAATCCACGATCTCCTACTTACATGGCTTCCTGGTTTACGTGGTAGAATTTTAATCTATGCTAGTGTAGCCTACCCGTATCCTAACACTATTCGTAAGGGCGAAACTTAGCCAATCGTAAACCCTTCTACAAAAACCCTTGGTTGGAAGCCTTTTCACGACCGCGTTATGATCGTAAATTCACTTACGAACATGACATAGTTATACAGCTGTTTTACTTAAACCGCATTCATAAAAGGTGCAAAATCTTGCAAAGCCCTTTGGTTTCCTGTTACATGGTTTACATGTTATTGTCTGCCCATATCTATACCGTTGATGCATTTTAACCATCTAACAGCACTCTTGTCCACGAAAGCACAATTCACAGAAGGAAATCGAGAAGTGCAAATTCTAATCACATTCACATAGTACAGTAATAATTGTTCCTGCGATGCACTTACAGTATCTTCACTTGGGTCGTTTATCATTTGATAGTGGTCAGTTGCATGCAGGAACAATTCAGTAGACTTTCAACCTTCTTCGCTACAAACAGAACTCACAATTAGAGAAACAAACATGGATGTCAAGTAGTTGCTTCATGTAGTAGTTGTTTAGACTTGAGCATTCAGGTTGTGTAAAGTATGCAGTCTGCAGAAATATCAATGTGGATATGGCTTCTCTTCTACGTAATTCTTTTTTTTTCCTTCAGATATTTCAGTTATTTGAACAACTTCTGAGTTAAGAAATGTCAATATTTTGCTGAAAATTTCCTAATTCTGGAAGGTTTGGGACGTCCAGATATGGCGGATAGATCCTTCCACATCGGAGTGCAAAGATTTGGTGTCAACAGCAAGGGTTACTCTATTAAGCAACCTACCAACACTAGAGGAGGTGAAGAGCTATGAAGAAGGCATCAAGAAATATGCAAAGATGTAGGGAGCATAATATGTTACAATCCAAGCAACTAAGGGCGTGTTTGGTTGGTGGGATGAGGATGAATAAGATAGGATGATCCTGTACCATGTGGCTCCATTATTTTTGGTGAACAGCATCTAGAGGAATACTCCTCAAAGTTGTATCCCACCATCCATAAAGGGATGGTTCCATTTAAGCAACTAAATATATGGATGACTTCTTTTGTTGAACCATCTCATACATGTACCACTTGGTACAAGCAATCAAACACACTTAAAACTCTGAGTCACATAAGAGTGTAGAAGAAAAAAAAAACTCTTTATCAACAATACCAGACTTTTATGGGAGAGTTTTGGGTTTAAGGCGCAGTTTGGTACTTTCACCGCATTACATTTGCCAGGCAATAAGCTTATCATGTTTGATGCTTCTGCAAATGTCCAGTAGTACTGTGACAATCATGTATCACTTCATCAAGAATTCTCGGAGAAGTAATACACTAAGAATTGACATATCACTTACAGATAAAATAATTCACACAACTCCCTGTTTTGGCCATCCAGTCTGAGATCTTGCTTCAGCACTAGTCTTCTTCCCAAATCTATTTATTGTGAGGCTTTGCCTGCATAGTATCAAAAGGAAACAAAATATAAATATCATTTTGCTTCGGTTACATTCTGGACAGCTAATGAAATGCATTACCTAAGGTTGTTTAGTTGGCTAGTAAAATCATTCATCTCCAAGAGGGATAACTTTAGTGAAGAGTCCCTGGTACCTCTTCTACAACTACTTTCGACAATTTATGAGCTACAATTTCCAACTGCTGCAGAGCCTATTCACAAAGAAGAAAAATTAGCACAAAAGAGTATTTTCGAGTTTATGAAATAGATATCATTTATTCAGATGATTTACTCACTCTGCATGCTGGAAATGAGAAGATGGACAGTGACAGCAAGGAGCTCATCGCCTAAAATTAGGATCTCGAAATTTAAACCCTACCGGCTAGCAGGATGTGCAAGAATTAGAATGAACTTTGACCAAGATAAATGATGAATGCAGAAGTGAACTACAACTGTCGACTGCAAGAGAGAAACAAGTGACGCCCCAGACAACTGCCATAACTAGAATTGCTTATGACCAAACATTTAGCAAGCATTTTACAGTTTTACTTTCATTTTAATTCATAGCTACGAACTGAACGATCAATTTTACTTCAAGCTAGCCTCAGTACAGGTGAAACTGAAACTGACTTTGTAGTACACAGAACAATTTCAGTAAATAAAGGCAAATGTAGGATGGCAACATTATTTTGTTTCAAGCACAATCTTTGATTACCTGTGATGAGGACATCACTTCTATTGATATGAACACCCCTCTTACTGCTTCCATGAATGATGGGCAAGGTCCAATCACTCGGGCACGTGCTCGTCAACTCAACTATCAGGTAAACTCGTTTTTAGGAGTCAATAATATTTCCGCTGAGCATTCGATACTTCCTAAGACTTGTGATTTTCTTGTCCTTAGGAACCATGGAGAAGAACCACGCGAGCTCAAATGTAGAAGTGGAACCGTCAAGCGCAAGCCAACTCATATTCGCGAGTTCGACTCAGATTCGGACTGCTGGACAGCGCCTACTTCAAATGACCATAACTTTTGATCTAGAAGGTTTCTCGGGGCCCGTGAGTACTCGTTGGAAAGATCTTGGAGTCTACTTTCAGATGAATCTGGTCTCACCTCGAAATTCCATCCGAGCCGATCAGAAACTGCAAAACAAGTGGCGTCACTTTTCCAGTCCGAGTCAAAGTGGGCCTTGGGCCTTGTAATCACACTTAGACTATTTGGGCCTGCACTAATCATGGGTGTACTGTTCACATGAACAGTACCCGTGAATAGTACCACATCCCCTTTTGTTAGATAAGTGCGGCCTCCCCCACTCCTATTTAAGGAGGTCGCACCCTTTAGTTTTCCTCGGGTTTTCTTAAGAGTTTATTCTGCTTAGCAGTTTCGCGCATGTTCGGTTTGAGAACCCCAACTTGTGAACTTAAACATTATTCGCAATTTCAGATTGCATCTTTTACTCTCTTGCTTGTGTTCTCGATTCGCTTGCAGGAGATAGCCTTCTTGGCGAGGTCAATCGTGTTCGCACGGTTGATAACCAACGGAGCGATGGTGTAGTGATTGCGAGGGTTCGATCTGTTTTGGTCGGAGCCTTTGGATCATCAACGTCGAGATCTCCACAATCGACTTATCAGTACCTCTCGGAAGATCGGGCCATCGTCACATCAGTTGGTATCAGAGCAACGGTTGCCCGTGAGGTAATTCTTGTATCTCTAGTTAGTAGATTGGTTTTTATTTCCTATAGTCCAGAAAAAAAAATTGCCCCACAAAAAGAATTAATTCCGCTGTCCAAACCCCGTTGTGCCTTTCAATCTGTTAGTTTTGGTTTGCTAAATTGAATTTGTGTCCATATTAGCATTGTCTAGTTGCTGGTCATATCTTTGTTCCATTAAAAATCCAAACAAGAAAAATTCCCCACCCCAAACCCTAATTTCCAATTTCGGCTGATTTTTCCTTCCTCTGCAGCCGCCACCAAAAACGTCATAACTTTTGATTCCGAGATTATTTTTGAGTGGGACCACTGCCTTTAGATTCAAAAATCCCTTATCCATCTATCTGTAAAATTTCACGTCATTCCAGCAAGGCAGTTAAGAGATATCTGCGGTGGAAGTTGATCTAAAATTCCAGATTGAATCTGCAACAGTCGGCACTTGTGAATTTTGTGCGACTTTTTCGGTCGGTTTCCAGAACTTGGCCCCAAAACAAAAGTTGTAGAAAAAGCCGTCAGAAAACAGATAAAAAAAGAATCATTGAAAAAAAGGCAACTGACAAAAAGTTACGGCCAAAATACCGACGTACTGTCCAGTGGACTGAAATCTTCAGTTTCCAAGTTTTAGGTCAATCCTTGTGTTCTTCAATTTCAGTTTGAATTGGATTGAATTATCTTGTATTTACCACTCCTACACTTTGCCATACACTTATTCTTAGCCTTCTTCCATACTTGGTTGATCAGCAACATAGGCTAAGTGCTAGATACGAACTATAATTCAATTCTATGCAATTCTGAAATGAACTGATTGTTCTCCATTGCTACCATATTGTGCCTTCCAAGCTACACCTACTCTTGATCAGAACAGGTTCCCTCTTGCAATCGTACCCACGCTCGACACGGTGTCACGAACCAGCCACCGGTTGTACCACCTGCTGCATTGGTAAGAACACTTGTAAGAGTGTGATAAGACGCTTGAGAGTGTGTGATTCTACTTCTCGCCACCTAGTAGTTGATAGGGATAATACCTTTGTGTTATCTTTTGTTTGCTACTAACCATGTCAGGTGAGATGTCTGATGCGCAAGAGTGTGTTTTAAAGGGAGAGCTCATGACGCTTTTGGATGAACAACGCGCTGCCATTACTGATGACATCGATAGGAAGATGGATACAATGCAACTTTCCATCAATGAGAGCATTGCAACACTCACTACACGCCTTGAAAGAATGGTGAATCGGCCACCAAACAATGGAGGCCAAGATCATGAGGAGGGAGATGATAATGAGAGACAAAACCGTGATGCCGGTGCTGCACGGCCACGACACCGTCCTCATCAGAACCGTCATGGTATGGGAGGTAACAATAATTTTCAGTATCACAATGCTCATGTTCATGATGACCCGTTTGCTAAAGTTAAATTTTCCATACCATCTTTTGCGGGTACCTATGATGCTGAAACTTATCTAGATTGGGAGATGACAGTTGAACAAAAATTTAATGCCCATCTAGTTCTGAAGTGCATAGAGTCGGACAAGCTACTAGTGAATTTAAAGATTTTGCTATCATTTGGTGGACTCAAGTAGTTAATTCGCTTAGCCCCGATACATGGGATAGATTGAAGGTAGCTATGCGTGCTAGATTTGTTCCTCCTGCTTTTAAACGTGAAATGCGTAAGAAATTGCAGCGCTTAGACCAAGGTAATAGATCTGTTGAGGAATATTATCAAGAACTGCAAATAGGCATGCTGCGTTGTAATGTTGAAGAGGATGAGGAGGATAAGATGGCTCGTTTTATGGGGATTAAGGCGTGAAATTCAGGACATAATTGATTACAAAGAGTATAATGATATCAATAGATTGTTCCAGCTTGCTTGTTTGGCGAGAGAAAGAATTGCAGGGTAGACAACAAAGGACAAGGAGCAATTTTGGAGGTACGTCTACATCGAGACCAACACAGAGCAACCCAAGACAGCCCCACCTCCTGTTTTTCGAGCTGCTGCCCCCTCGTGAGTAGGGCGCGTTCAGCAGCTCTGCCACCACCATCACGAGCACCGAGGCGAGCAAATCTACTAGTGTGCAAGCACCAGCAAAGAGCTCTTCATCGGTTGCTTCCACGGGCGCACGACGGGCATTGTGTGCCACCGTTGTAAAGGGATGGGCCACGTCATGAGAGATTGCCCAAGTCGGCGGGCGTACATTGCGACGAGAAGATGGTGGTTATGTAAGTGCTAGTGATGTTGAGGATGAATATGCTCTTGCAGCTAACCTTGCGGTGATGATGATGATCATGAGACAGATAGTGATGGTGAGGAGATTTTAGGTGCCGCTGCTACGGCGAGTTATAGAACCATAATTGTGCAATGAGTGCGAGCACTCAAAGAGAGCAAGAGGAGAAGCTACAACGTCATAATTTGTTTCAGATGTTCCTCATCGTCAAGGATTGCCGTGTTCGTGTTATAATTGATGGCGGGAGCTGCAATAACTTGGTGGATTCAGGATTGGTCAAGAAGATTGGCTTGACCACACGTGCGCATCCTTACCCATACCACATTCAGTGGTTCAACAACAGCGGTAAGGTGAAGGTAACACAATCTGCGAGAGTGCAATTTTCCATTGGTTCCTATCATGATGTTGCTGATTTCGATGTAGTACCTATGCAAGCATGCTCACTTTTATTAGGTCGCCCATGGGAATTTGATACCGATGCAACTCATCATGGTAGAAGTAATAAATACTCTCTTGTGCACAAAGGAAAGAAAAATAACTTTGCTACCTTTGACACCCACTGAAATTGCTAATTGTGATAAAGAGCTAGCTGAAAATAAGAAGAAAGAACTTGAACATAAATCTGAAAATCAGCAAGTAGTGAAGGATGTTTTCCCACCTAAGAAAGAGAGGTTGCCATCTAGTTCTAGGACCGAGGGAATTAAATTAAAGGGTTGTGTCATGCTTGCAACCAAATCTGATCTTTCTGAAATTTGTCATGATGAAATGCCATGCTATGCTTTGATATGCAAAGATGCTTTATTTTCACTTGATGATATATCTAGCTCTTTGCCTTCTGCTGTCACTAACCTTTGCAGAATTTGAGATTGTGTTTCCTCTTGAGATACCCCGGGCTGCCACCAATTAGGGGTATTGAACATCAAATTGATTTGATTCCAGGAGCTTCCCTACCCAACCGTGCGCCATACCGAACCAACCGGAGGAGACTAAGGAGATTGAACGTCAAGTGCGAGACTTGCTTGACAAAGGGTACGACGTGAGAGCCTTAGTCCATGTGCTGTTCTGTACTTTTGGTTCCAAAGAAAGATGGGTCGTGGCGTATGTGTGTTGATTGTAGAGCTATTAATAATATTACCATTAGATACCGTCATCCTATTCCTAGGTTAGACGACATGCTTGATGAATTAAGTGGCTCTACAATGTTTTCTAAAGTTGACTTGCGTAGTGGATACCACCAAATTAGAATGAAACTTGGAGATGAATGGAAGACAGCATTTAAAACTAAGTTCGGGTTATATGAGTGGCTAGTGATGCCTTTTGGTTTAACTAATGCCCCTAGCACTTTCATGAGATTAATGAACGAGGTTTTACGTGCTTTCATTGGTAAGTTTGTGGTAGTTTACTTTGATGATATATTGATTTACAGCAAGTCACTAGATGAACATCTTGAACACTTACGTGCTGTTTTTGTTGCTTTGAGAGATGCACGTTTGTTTGGTAACCTCGAAAAGTGCACCTTTTGCACCGATCGAGTTTGTTTTCTTGGCTATGTTGTTACTCCGCAGGGAATTGAGGTTGATCAAGCCAAGATCATCGCTATCCAGAGTTGGCCGCCTCCTAAAACGGTCACACAAATGCGGAGTTTTCTCGGGCTCGCTGGTTTCTATCGGCGTTTTGTTCGGGATTTCAGCACCTCGCTGCACCATTGAATGAGCTTACAAAGAAGGGTGTTCCTTTTACTTGGGCCACCAATCATCAACAAGCTTTCGACACTCTCAAAGATAAGTTAACACATGCCCTTTGCTTCAACTTCCGATTTCAGCAAGACTTTTGAATTAGAATGTGATGCTAGTGGCATAGGTCTTGGGGTGTGTTAATGCAAGAAGGAAAACCTGTTGCTTACTTTAGTGAAAGTTAAGTGGTCCTAGTTTGAACTATTCTACCTATGATAAAGAATTATATGCTCTAGTTCGAACTTTGGAAACATGGCAGCATTATTTATGGCCCAAAGAGTTTGTAATACATTCGATCATGAATCCTTGAAACATATTCAAGTCAAACCAACCTGAACCGTAGACATGCTAAGTGGATTGAGTTTATTGAATCTTTTCCTATGTCATTAAATATAAAAGGGAAAGAAAATGTGATAGCCGATGCGTTGTCTAGAGATATACCATGCTTTCACAACTTGATTTCAAAATCTTTGGGTTAGAGACAATAAAGGAGCAATATGTGCATGATGCTGATTTTAAAGACGTGTTGCTAAATTGTCAAGAGGAAAGGGTTGGAATAAATTTGTTGTGCATGATGGTTTCATATACCGTCTTTGGCAAGCTATGCATTCTGTTGGCTCCGTTCGTCTTTTGTTGTTACAGAGGCGCATGGAGGAGGATTGATGGGCCACTTCGGCGTGAAGAAGACCGAGGACATTCTGTTCCACCATTTTTATTGGCCAAAGATGAGGCGTGACGTCGAACGCTTCATTTCTCGCTGCACCACGTGCCAAAAGCTAAGTCACGACTTAATCCTCATGGTTTATACATGCCTCTTCCTGTTCCAAACGTACCTTGGGAAGATATTTCTATGGACTTTGTTTTAGGGCTTCCTAGGACAAAGAAGGGAGGGATAGTATTTTTGTTGTCGTGGATAGATTCTCTAAGATGGCTCATTTTATACCATGTCATAAAAGTGATGATGCTACACATGTTGCTGATTTGTTCTTTAAGGAAATTGTTCGCTTGCATGGTATTCGAATACGATAGTTTCAGATCGTGATGCTAAATTTCTTAGTCATTTTGGAGAACCTTGTGGGGAAAATTGGGAACTAAACTGTTATTTTCCACTACTGTCATCCCCAAACCGATGGACAAACCGAGGTAGTCAATAGAACATTGTCTACTATGCTTAGGGCTGTGCTTAAAAGAACTTAAAAATGTGGGAGGAATGTTTGCCTCATGTGGAATTTGCTTATAATCGTTCGCTGCATTCTACCACGAAGAAATGCCCTTTGAAATTGTTTATGGTTTCATACCTCGTGCACCTATCGACTTGTTGCCTCTTCCGCCGAAAAAGTAAATTGTGATGCGCAACAACGTGCTGATTTCATACGTAAGATGCATGAGACAACTAAAGAGAACATTGAGATTATGAATGCTAAATATAAAGTTGCTGGTAGTCAAGGACGCAAGCATATTACTTTTGAACCGGGTGATCTTGTGTGGTTATACTTGCGTAAAGAACGATTTCTGAATTGAGAAAGTCTAAACTCATGCCTCGTGCAGATGGTCCTTTTAGAGTGCTTGAACGTATTAATGATAATGCATATAAGTTAGACTTGCTGCAGATTTTGGGGTTAGCCCCACCTTTAACATTGCAGATTTGCGACCTTGCTTGGGCGTGGAAGATGAGCTTGAGTCGAGGACGACTCCAATTCAAGAAGGGGAGGATGATGAGGACATCACTTCTATTGATATGAACACCCTCTTACTGCTTCCATGAATGATGGGCAAGGTCCAATCACTCGGCACGTGCTCGTCAACTCAACTATCGAGTAAACTCGTTTTTAGGAGTCAATAATATTTCCGCTGAGCATTCGATACTTCCTAAGACTTGTGATTTTCTTGTCCTTAGGAACCATGGAGAAGAACCACGCGAGCTCAAGTGTAGAAGTGGAACCGTCAGCGCAAGCCAACTCATATTCGCGAGTTCGACTCAGATTCGGACTGCTGGACAGCGCCTACTTCAAATGACCATAACTTTTGATCTAGAAGGTTTCTCGGGGCCCGTGAGTACTCGTTGGAAAGATCTTGGAGTCTACTTTCAGATGAATCTGGTCTCACCTCAAAATTCCATCCGAGCCGATCAGAAACTGCAAAACAAGTGGCGTCACTTTTCCAGTCCGAGTCAAAGTGGGCCTTGGGCCTTGTAATCACACTTAGACTATTTGGGCCTGCACTAATCATGGGTGTACTGTTCACATGAACAGTACCCGTGAATAGTACCACATCCCCTTTGTTAGATAAGTGCGGCCTCCCCACTCCTATTTAAGGAGGTCGCACCCCTTTAGTTTTCCTCGGGTTTTTTTAAGAGTTTATTCTGCTTAGCAGTTTCGCCGCATGTTCGGTTTGAGGAACCCCAACTTGTGAACTTAAACATTATTTGCAATTTCAGATTGCATCTTTTACTCTCTTGCTTGTGTTCTCGATTCGCTTGCAGGAGATAGCCTTCTTGGCGAGGTCAATCGTGTTCGGCACGGTTGATAACCAACGGAGCAGTGGTGTAGTGATTGCGAGGGGTTCGATCTGTTTTGGTCGGAGCCTTTGGATCATCAACGTCGAGATCTCCACAATCGACTTATCAGTACCTCTCGGAAGATCGGGCTATCGTCACATCAACCTGTGCCCATTTGTACAGAGACAAAATAAAGAAGAACCTTAATTGCCTACTGGGAGAGGTCATCTTAAAATGTGTTGCTCCAACTTCAGAGGTTCCTGGGGCCAAAAGGGCAGGTTGAGCAGCAAGAGAGGGGAAAGGTGGGACGGTAGAATTGGAAAGAGAGAGAGCAATGACAAAGTAGGATAGACAGAAGAACAATGAAGCAAAAAGCAGAGCAACAGGCAAAACACAGGAAAAGGGGCTCAGTATGGGTGTGTAGTTCTCAAGTTCATTCTCAACTCATCTCCTACTAAACACTAAGAATGCCTTCCTCTACTACTACGTCTACTAGTGCTTGCCCTTGAGTTCTTGACATGCAGTCTGCCACCACTATTAAGGATTTTTTTTCAACTTTTGCAAGCTTATTGTAACATACCAGTTTAGACTGACCATCAACTCATGAATGGCTGTAACCAACACACATGCTACACACTGGCAAGAAGCTCGCAGCTAATGCTAGGAGTTCAAACCTTGTGCTAGGTCACCTCGCTAACTAAGACAGGCAGTGAACTACAGAAGCAAATGCTCTTCTATCCATCAATATCTCAAAAGACCAATCTTTTCTCAACAATTCATACACAATTCATTAGTCCAAGAAGTCGAACTATTACTATAAAAGTTGTGCTCAATTGGGTGTGAAGACACTCTCTTACAGTAGCTAATGTGAAAATTTGCAAAACACGCATTTCTCTCCATTAGGCTCAAAACTACCATCTTGTGGTGCATTCAGGCATTCAGCCATCACGAATCCTGTTCTCTGCTGTTGTCGCTTCTAATCTTTCGCCCAGTATTCCGATCTCGATGTCTATTGATACATTTGTTCGCAACATTTATCTAAAATCAAATCTTTTTGGACTATTCACCAAAACGATCCAAAAACTCGCATCAAACAACTCGATTACTGCTCGATTGATCGATCACTCCTTGAAACCAACAAGATGAAGGCAGCAAATTAGTATTTATACCACAGGGAGAACGAAGAGGAGGAAAGCGAGCCCCGGCTCGGCGTCTCTCTGGACGACGCCGGCGGCAAGCGGAGGAGGCGACTGCGCTGCCACGAGGCGCGGCTGCGGCTGGTAGCGCGCACTGCCGCCACTGGCTAGGACGCAGGAGGAGCTCGAAGCGCACGTGGCCTTGAGGAAGAGGCGGCGGCGGGAGCGCCGCCGCAGGCGAAGAGACGAGCGCCGGCCGAGAACTCATCAGGTTGCAATCCAGCAGAAGCCTCGTAGGCCAAGCCCAGAACGCAATGGAGGAATGCATGTGGCCTGGTTGTGCAACGTCACAACAAAACGCAAAACATGGCGCATGATTTTGCGCT
Source organism: Dendrocalamus sinicus (assembly GCA_036346575.1). Taxonomy (NCBI): domain Eukaryota; kingdom Viridiplantae; phylum Streptophyta; class Magnoliopsida; order Poales; family Poaceae; genus Dendrocalamus; species Dendrocalamus sinicus. The sequence continues at coordinate 1,788,697 of CM070653.1, read as the reverse complement.
ATTGGAGGCAAAATAATGCTATTATTTATTAATGTATTTTACAAATAGTTTTAACTCATGCATCTTTTTTTGTAGCATGTGACTATACTTTATAAATACATTTTGCAAATGGTTGAATTCTATGTACATATTCCTTGTGGCATGATCTAAATTTGCAAATATATTTTGTAAATTATTGGTGTTCATGTATTTTTCCTTGTCATGATTTAAGATTGCTTGTTGCTACTTTCTTGGACTTAGATCATGGTAGTGACTCTTTAGAGTTTTTATACTTTCTATATTAATCTAGTCTGTTTGAGATCATGCAAACATATGGGTTGTATATCCCTATGAATAAGCTTTCTATAAAGTTCAAGATCACTAAATTCCAACATCGGAGTAAAAAATTATGATTGTTTTTCTGAATGTTGTCTGTGCTGAAATTCAGGGCCAGTACTACTGCCCTTCTACCTATGGCATGATCGTCCAGGCCGGTACTGCCACCTATTAGTTAGCGGAACTACCGCCGGGTATGATTGACCGGTCCGACCGAGGTCTCTGGTATGACCAGACTTTGTATAGTGGTTATTTTTATTTAGAGAGCATGCTATTGAGCTATTCCCATCATGTTAGGCCGGTATGACCACATTTTGCATGGTGGTACTATCGCACCTTTTGTAATAGCTAGTTTTGAGCGTTTAATGATAAAGTTTATAGGCGTTGTCACTGTAGCACGATACTACCACCATGTAAATTGTGGTACTACCGCTCCTGCTGATTTTTACTAATTTCATCTCCAATGGCTAGTTTTATGGTAGGGGTTATAAATACCCTTGGCCAATTGGAAGACAATCTTTTGGCACTCCATTACATTTTCTTGAGCTAGTGTGAGTTTTTCATCTCAATTGTGTATGTGTTGCACCTTGTAAGAAAGGAGATAAGTTTTTAGTTTCATGTGTTGCTTCTAGAGATGGATAAGTATCCAGTTGCACTTGATGAAAGTCAAGCAAAAGGCTTGACTTGTTACTCTTATAGTTTTCCCGACTCCTAGACGACGTGGGGACATTATGGTCCGATGATCTTCTTAAAAAGTTTGTGAGAAGACCTGACGTACTGTGAATGTTAGAGCTCACCTACCCAAAGCATAAAAGAGTTACCCCTAGTGAAATTGAGTGTTTGTCTTAATTTGTGGAGCTGGTCCATTTCGATTGGGCTTATCTCAACGTGGACTAGAGGAGACAGGTAATTCTCCGAACACTACGGTAAAAAGAGACCGTGTCAATTGTAATTTTCTTTTTTGTACTCAATTTATATTCCTATAATTGAATTGTTCGCTTATCACCCTAGGATTACAAACCTTAACATAAACTTGGTTACTAGTGCACTTAGTGAGACTAGTTGATTTAGGTCTTAATTATGCAAAATCAATTTTTATTTACACTTTCGCATATAAACTTAGTTTTAGCCCAAGAGAATATTAAAAGTGCCTATTCACCCCCTCTAGTTAGTCTCTTCAACCTTACAGCCATCGCTGTTGAGCTCTCCGGCTAGCTATGGCTCAGTGCCTCTTTGCCATGCACAACCAAGTGATTTCCTTTCTGTCCTCTCCCGCTCTCTACATGCACGACTCAACTCTGCCACAGCCAGTCATGGCCTCCATAAGTGTAGGCGAGCTGAGCTCTCCTACCACTAGGTGAGGCATTCGAGGCCTCGACGAGCGCCACTAAGGCTAGCCGAGATCCATCGTCGCTGGGCATGGTCCGGTCGTATATACCTCATTGCCACTAAAGGCTCCTCCTAGCAATACCGCTCTCATACAAGGACCAGTGATGAATCAGTGTTGTGATGAGGTGTTGGTGTGACTACTTTTCGTCTTCTTTTATGAGCTTGTCAATTGTTGCAATAGGTAAATCAAATTGTTGAAGCTATTTTCTGAATGTTGCAACCTTATGTACCTCACTTAAAATTATTTTTTAGTAAGAAAAAATGTTGTTGTAACCATAGTTACTATTCGTTGCATCTATTTTTCTTCTTTTTTGCAACAAGAATATTTTTTGTTGCATCAGTTATGTCAATTTATTGCAGCCAAAGAAAATTTATTTTTGTTGCAGTCAGTATTTATTGATGTTGCAGTTGGTATTTGTTGATGTTGCATCAAAGTTATTATGTGTTGAATCATGGTGTTGGGTGTTTCCTGGTAATATGAAGTTGTTTTATTATGGATTTTCGATTATTTAGTCCACTCCACAAGCTTCGGCAACGTGCCCTTTACGAGCTCCCACGGCATCAAGAGTGGCACTCGAGTTCTGCCACTAATGTCTATCGTGGCCTCCGTGAGCTCCGTAGCCATTAGGCGCAACCTCTAATAGCTCCACCGTGGTGAGCTGAGCACTAAGCTTCGAGTTCCTTACCATTATCTATTTGTCTCCTTGTCCAGTAGTAAGCATTCTGCTGGAAGAGAAATGGGTGGGGGTCATCGTCCATCCAACCGTTAGTGTAGCATCGAATGGTGAGAGAGCGTACAGAGTTAGCGTTCAGATTGGACGTCCAGAGCTAATCGCTCCTATAAGTTTAACATTTTAGAGTGTTTGGAAATAACAAATATGACGGTATTTCGTGTGAGCAACATCCAAAAACTTTAGTTTCTAAATACTCATTTGGGGTTGTGTAAAAGCTTTAAGCCTGGAACATCCCAAGAGACCACTACGATTTACCTTTGGAAATCGAGTGATTGTAGTGTACCATCTCGTCCACAAAGGCAATTACTTAATTCATCTACATATTTTTCCTTTGCATGTATGCATCATCCTAGATTCCTACTATTTGCCGCGCGCGCTCGCGTGGCGCATAATCTCTAATGTCCACCTTTCTCACCACCATGGTTGACTCCATCGACCAATTAGCTAGGTTTGTGTTGGACGCATTGTCAAATGCCGTAATATTTGATCGAGCGCGACTTTGGACTAAGCCAGCATGAATCACATGTAAAGAAGAAAAGCATCGATCGTCTCCATTAATTTGGAGCTTTGCAACTCTCAAGTCAACAGCACTCAACATGTACCGTCCGTACGTATACGTAGCTAGCTGCAAGTTGCATGAAATGACAGCCTCCTATCTCGTTATATTTCAGTGCCCGATCACTTTGACCTCGTTTAAGATCTCAAAATTCGTGACTTATCCTTGTAGATATCCTGTCCCATCTACAAAGATAGATTAAAAATTTTAAGCTCCCAAACAAGACCTTAATTTGTCCATCTCATCCCATACCGTCCGTCGGTCAAAAATTAATGCACGAAACGCTAATTAAACTAAAGCGTCTCATGTGAATAATTTGACTCGCATGGAGTCAGTGCTTCTTTTTCATAACGTGTGCGTCGTATGGCTGCCGCCCATGCAGATAGACCCACATTACCGGCAAAGTGATACGATGGCCGGGACGATCGATGAAGACAGTCAACGGAACAATTCTTTATAACTATGCCGCGCGTCGTCGTTCTTTTTCACAGTTCAGACAGATCTTTCGATCGACTTTCTGGGGGGTGAATAGCTAGCTTCCGTTTAAAAGGACGTACTCCGTCCGTTACTTTGATCATTAATATATATAAAAGTATTTAGATTTGTTACCTAGAAATGATATCACTAGATTGTTCATCAAAAATACTTTTATATCATTACATTTTTTTTAATAATTTTGACTAATGTATAATTATAAAAAAAATAACATTTAAAAGTGTGTATCGGACATCGTGTCGATGTTTAAACGATAAAGTAAAAAAAAAGGATGTAGCTTGCAGTATTATTCGTTATTAGAAATAGAATGATGCGGTTGTGTTCAGTTAAGACGGTACTTAATTAGCCCAATGAACTTCTACTACATCAACAAATTAGCACAGGAGATATGATCCACGGCCAGCTGTGCGCCTTACACCCACGGGCGAAGCCAGAGGGGAGACTTAGTAAGACTCAAGCCTCACCTCTCACTGGCGAGCGCCCGTGGCAACCAGCCGACGGCGACAATCACAGAGGCTGATAAGCCCAACAAGCAACAAACAACAAAAAGCTTAAACTTCAAGTAGCAACCCATTTCCCTTAAAGAGGCCCAACAAATTATCTTATTGGCCTACCAAAACATCCACTCCAACAAAGCACATTCACTTCCCAGGCGGCGGCAGACCCAGAGGAGACACTCAGACACCCGTCGGCGCCGCAACAACGCAAGGCCAGAGGGGGGCTGGGGCTGGGGGCAACCGGGCGAGGGTGCGCCGTGCGCGCAGTAAGGGGTGTCGCCGGAGCCGGAGCCAGACCTGGCAGCGAGCCGGTCAAGGGGAGGCTGTTGGCCAGATCTAGCGGCGCCGCGGTGACCCAGCGGGAGGAGTCGGAGCGGGGCGACGAGGGGGCCGAGCAGGGGGAGCCGGACTGGGGCGGCGAGGGCCGAGGCGCCGCCGGCAAGTCTGGGACGGCGGACTCCGAGCGAGCCGAGGAGTGGAGGAACCAAGGAGCGAGGCGAGGTGGCGACTCGGAGCGAGGCGAGGAGCGGAGGAGTGAGGTGAGGCGGACTCCGAGCGAGGCGAGGAGCGAGGCGACGCGGCGAGCGATTGAATATGAGAAGTAAGAGAGACAGTGAGGGCGTTGAGGAATTGCGGCCTGCAGACGAATCAAATATATAAGGGCGGAGCTGTGAGCCTGCACGAATGCGGCCGGTTGGGCGGACGAATTGAGGTCCGACAAGTGTCTAGTGTGAACAGAGAATTGAGGAGGATAGGGGCGGCCGACGGCTTCACTGCTTTAGGGTAATTTTTCCCTACTTTTTTTTTTATCAATTTAGTATTTTAGAGTTTAGATTTTAGACTTTCATATTCAGTGTATATAGATAGTTTAGTTCTTATAATTAATTTATATATGTATAGCTTTGTATTGATAGAAATTAATAATTTATTTATAGATTTTGCAATAATGGAGAAACAAATTTTGTGCAACTATTTCGCAAGTAATTTAAGTAGTTCTCATCCAACCGATGAGAGTACAACTCAACCAAAGAAGTTTCGACTAGAATTTAATCCAAATGAAATAATTGCCGATCCGACGCTGCGCATACCAATTGAAGATTATGCTAACGAAATTAGAGATCAAGTGAGAAGGGCATATTTATTGAATGGCCCTACCCGAGTAATTGGATATTCATTTCCACAGACATTGGATGGCAAACAGTCGCAGTCCTTTCAAGAATCATGGTATAATAAATTTGATTGGTTGGAATATAGTGTGGAAAAGGATGTTGCCCTTTGTTTATATTGTTTTCTTTTCAAGAAACCAGCACAACCCAATACATTTGGAAGTGATGTATTTACGAAGGTTGGGTTCTCTCATTGGAAGATTGATTTATATGCTTTCAATAAACATGTTGGTGGTATAAATAGTTCCCACAATATTGCAAGGGGTCTTTGCAACGACTTCAAAAATCAAAGGTCAAGTGTGTCTTGCAAAATCAATACTTATAGTAAGGAGGCCGAAATTGCATACAAAATTCATTTAACTGCATTTTTAGATTGTGCAAGATATCTTATAGTTTAAGGTGAAGCTTTTCGAGGACATGATGAATCCTCTACTTCGATCAACAAAGGGAATTTCAAAGAGTTATTAGATTAGTATAAAGATGAAAAGGAGGAAGTGAAGGTGGCATTTGATACAGCTCCAAGGCACACAGTTATGATTTCTCCAGATATTCAAAAAGAGCTTTGTAAATGTTGTGCACAAGGGGTTACAAAAGTGATTAAAGGTGATATTAGAGATAGAAATTTTGCAGTCTTTATTGATGAGTCCAGAGATGTATCAATTAAGGAGCTACTCCATACTTATAGCAGAATAATTATATATTTTTGGGTATGCGCTTTCTATTGTCGAGGCACCTACTTTGTATTTCTCTGTTTTCGTTGTTTTCTCCAAGACTCCAATTGTATAATTTCTGTATAAATTTGAAATTCTATAAGAGTATAAGACTATATTTATGCCAATTTAATTTAGTCCAATAAATAATTTAGCCTATCCTTGATTTTTAATTTTGGCTTCGCCACTGCTTACTAGGGCTGTGCAGTTGAAAACCTAACCGAAAAAACCGTGCCAAAAAACCGAACCGAACCGGTCAACTCGGTTTGACCGGTATTCGGTATTCGGTTTGGTAGCTAGAAAAAGGGTATTTCTCTGATTCGGTTTTTTCGGTAAAAACCGAGGAAAAACCGAAATTCCCGAAAAAACCGAACCGCCGTCTCGCACTGCGGCTCAGCTCTACAGCCTACGCCTCTACGCTGCGGTCTCGTTCTCGGCCCACCACACTCAGGCACCGATGGCCTAGGCCGACCGGCCCACGCACGCGGTAGACACCAGACGGCAATTGAACCCTAGCCACAGATGCAGAGCGCATCAGCGCAGCCGCAGACCGCCGCCGCCCCTCGGCCCTCGCCAGCTCGCCTCTTCTCAGCTTCTCGCGGCGATCGCCTCTTCTCGCCAGATCCGCTCGAGACCTCGAGTCTCGTAACCCTAGAGCTCGTCAGCTCGCCGCTCGGGCCGCTCGGTGTGCCAGATCCGCTGCCGGTGTCCGTGTTCCTCCCCCCCGGCGGCCAGGCCCCAGTCGCCAGTCCGGCAGTCCCAGGCTCCGCCTTCGCCTCCGCCTCCGCCTCCTTCGGTGCTCCACTGCTCCGCGCCTCCGCCAGCTCCGGTGCTCCGCACCTCCGCCTCCGCCTCCTCCGGTGCTCCCCGCCTCCGCCACCAGGTCTTCTCCTCTCCATTCACTAGATGTGCAGTGTAGATCTAAAATTTGAAATGATCTAAAATTGGTAGAATGCTAATTATGCTATTGCCACTTTGCCAGATTGCTAGTTGGCTGTCTACTGCCTACGCCTAGTCTGTTGTGACTTGTGAACTTGTAAGTTGTAATGTTGTTGGCAACTTGTTGTGTAGTAGACAACTTGCCAGATTATTTAGCTTCTCACAACTAACAACTTGTTGCATACTTGCCAGATTGCTAGACTAGAATCCTAGTTGTCGGCCCTAGTCTGTTGTAATGTTACTTACTTACTTGCCAGATCCAATGATCCATGCATGTCAGCATGTGCCAGATTGCTAGAAGGCACGGTTAATTTATAATGTGTGTGCTGACAGTGATGTACTGCTGTTCTAGCGTTCTGCTGTGAATATTGTGAAGTGATGCACAGCACTGATGCAGTGATGCTGTCCGACTGCTCAGTGCTCACTGCCGTCTGCCACTACTATTAGCCTATTTTGAATTTCTGATTGTAGAATGGACTAATGGAGAATTGAAGTCTTAGAGATGAGATTAACGTTTAGCAATTCGCGCAAAGTTTGATAAAATTGGTATTAACCGATACCGTACCGAAATAAAATGGTATTTACCGATACCACACCGTATTCTGGAAAATACCGTATTTCCCGAAATACTAAAACCGTATTTACCGAACCGTATAAACCGAAAAAACCGAACGAACAGTCCTACTGCTTACACCTCAATGGCAAACATTTCATACAGTAACGCAAAGCTCTCCTTCCTTGCTAGCTGTCGACTACCTTTTTGACAAATTAATCCGTACATGCAAAAGAAGATGCAACTTATACACGGGCTCGGACGTACGACTCGACGTGAAAGAAGAGTGGCTAGAATGGCAGGCATCTCCTGCATGTAAGTAGTTTGGTCAACAAATCAAGTCGTTCATCAGTTCGACTTCCTCACGCAGCAGGCCGTGCCTAGTTGCAGGATCGAAAACGATCGATCCATGGAAAAGATCGCGAGCCTTCCTTCTTTTCTAAGTAAAATTTAATTCGTCCTAGCTAGCTTGATAGTCGTCCACACTACTCCCAGCTCCAAAGGAATTGATGAACACGACGCCTCGATAGACCGACCGGGATCCATCCAACGCCATAGGTATTTTTCAGCCTCTGGTGCAATCACGACGTCGTGTTCTTGGAAAACTTTGCCCCAGTTGCGATGTAATGACTGGACTGGAATCTTCATTCTTCAGTGGTAGTAATTCTGGATGGATGCATGGATCAAGAAGTCGTCTTCTTGAAGTTTGAACGTACGGTCACAGATATCAAGGTCGATCGACAAGTTCTTTTCTGCAAGTCTTTCTCAAAGGAAAATTCTTTTCCAGCTAGCTATCTACCATCGCCACTAAATCTGCAGGTTAAACTTAGACGACTGCCGGTATTGGAAAGATCAAAGCTAGATGTGACTTTGAATCTCTAATATATACGCAGGTGATGGATCGAGAGTAGGAGTGAAAACGGTTCGAATAGTTTCTAATTGCTCTAGATTATTTTTGAATACGGATGCTATTGATTCGGATATTTGTCGAATAATATTGTATAGGAAATGAATATAGATTCTTTTGAGTAGAAATGAATACGGATTTAGTAGTACACAATCCGCCAAATACGAATATGGCTTCCTTATGTATCTCCCTGGCGCACTATCCAAACTTATGTATCTCTAGATATATTGTTTGAGGCTCCGTGCACATTGTCTTCTGAAGACCTAACTTTCTTGTTTAGAGTCCAAATTAGGCAAATGAGTAGGCCAGATTGTAGCTCCCAATGAAGTCTACAACTTTTTATGAATATTTTTATTTGTATAAGACCATGCGGTGGCAACCCTATGAGAGTGATGAATATTAGACATTGCTTGCACCTTACTTTTACTTTTCAATTTTGATTTTTGTGAATTTGTATTTTGACATGTGCTTTTCTAGTAGCACTGGTCAGACCAGCATGGGGTGGTGGTTTGACCGCTATGTGGCTGCGGTCAAACTAACCGTGCCTTGGCAGTCTGACTGGCATGGTGTGATCGATCGTTGCTAGCACTCCTACCGATGCTTGTTTGCGGTCTAACTAGCCGTGGTGGCGATATGACCGGAGAGCGGTAGTATCGGTCCTTTGTTGGTGGTAGCTATTTTTTAGAGGAGGTCTTTTGGTGGTTTATGAGTCTGAGACCTAGTGCGGTAGTACCAGCATTGTAATCGCGGCATGACTGGTGGGCGTTAGGTGGTCTGACCAGCTTGGTGGCCGTGGTCAGACCGGCCTCTGTTGAAGTATGCTGAGTTGTTGGTCTTGATGATGTTAATCACGACGGGAATCCGTGCATGCGTTAGTCATGGTGTTTCCATGCATGTGTCAGTCATGGTATTTCCATGCATGTGTCAGTCATGGCGTAGATCCATATATATGTTTCGTTAATTGATGAGTCAAGTGCATGTCATTTTTGCTCAGATCGATTACTTTGTCTTTGGTGTGCAAGTACTTTGATAATGGATCAAGAAGTAGCAAGATCGAGGCTTAGTCGCTATGAAGTGTCATATAAGTCCTAGTGATGCATCATTTCAAGTCAAGAGCATAGGAGGAAGACAAGTACAGTGAGAAGGCAATGCGTCTATGTGGTGTGCCAATTGGTCTTGTGCGTTTTAAGTGGTGACGATTCTTGGAGCAAAAATATGATATTGTAAAACCAAGTGGAGCCCTTGGGAAGTCACTCTTTGAAATTGAGGAAATTGAGAACCGATGGGTGGTAATTGAGGAAATTGTCCAAATCTAAGTGGAGTGGTGATTTGTAAAACCACGGCAATGTCCTAAGTAGTTTAGGTCACGCCTTTGTGGATGGAATGTCTTATCGGGCTTGTGAAGCCTTTGGGAAGTCATACTTTGAAAAAAAATACAAGTGTGTGTAATGTAAAACCCATTTGTGTGTGTGGGTTAACGGGTTTGCCCAATTTTAAGTGGTATGATCCACTAAGTAGTGGTTGGTTGCTAGGGTTAAATGAGAGGTAAGGAGACTCAACTATATAATCCTTGTATTGAGTTGAATCATGCGAGACTCCAAGATTAGGGTTCGGATTTCCTTGTGTTTGAGCCTTATGTGTGTACTCTAGGCTTAGAACTTTGCTATTCTAAGAGATTGGCTATAAAATATTCCTCTCTAGGTGATATGAATATCCAAAGTTTGCCCAACTGAGTTGTGCCATAGATCATCTCTTATGTTCTTGATTTGCTTGGCTTTCTTATTTTGATTTATCTCTTCTTAATCTTTTCTGGTGCAAAGGACGTGTAAGAGGTGGAGATATCTCCCGAAGATAAGATCTCATCCATCTAGCCATGATCTAGATGAAATTCTTGAGTTTGTTTTGTTTTTCTTAAGAGAGGTGATCTTAGGGTTATGCTCTTGTGGGTGTTTTGAGTTGAATTCATATTGTGATTTACCTTGCTGTGATATGTGAGAACCCATCTAAAATCACCTAGATTATCTAGAACACACGGGCAGTAGTAGATCAAAGATTTCCTCTTTTGCCATGATTTGGTGCAACATTCCTTCAAATAGAAAAATATCACTACTTTGACAACGATTCACTCGATCGTTGATTGGAATAGGTTCGTGATATCCTAGAGAAGGTTAGACTTTCCATGTATAGTTGTGTGGTTTTTTGTTTTGTTCGGGCTGAATTTCCTGTGCTAATTGGAGGGAAAGGTAGTGCAACACCTTATATGGTGGTAGTACCACTTTGCGGTGTCAAGTCCCATTTGGCTCGGTTTTTCTTGGAAATTTCTCTGGGGATGCTTAGGCTCTAATCTTCATAGTTTACCATAGCTATTGGAGTGAAAGATTAACAATCTTGAGGCAAAAGATTTTAAAGAAACTGTATCGGTGTGGCTCCTATTTACCTAGCTTTAGTCGCCATCTTCGGTCCTGTAATTTGAGTCCATTTAATTGCCCAAAAATACATCAAAAGTTCTTAATAGCATTTTTACACTCGATATTTCTTCGGATTTTGCCCAAACATGACTCCTTTCATCATTTTTCATTCTTGGGAATTCCAAAACACATTCCCTGTGCATAAAAATAAATAAATAGTACTAAAAATATTTTATAACAAATTATGCAATATTTATGAGGTAGGCAATAGATATCTAGTTTTAAGCAAAAGTAGAAAATAAAACATATATGGGAGAGCATATTGAGTCATTTTACATTAAAAACTTGTTAGGGAGTGGATGTAAATATGTACACTAAAAAGTGTTTCAGTAATGAACCATCTATAATTCTATTTTGTTTGATGGAGATTCTTACTATTGTTGTGGTCTTGCGGTTTTCTATATTTATTGATGATATATATTATTTGATTGTTGAAAATACACTGAATTGGTGGATATTTTGATCACATAACTAATTATTTGTTCCAGTTGTTGTTATGTGAACAATTTAAGGGGTTTTCATGTTCTAAGGAATATTTGTGATCGTATTCATTTGCATTCATATTCGCTTGTATCTATTTGCTCTGTATTTATATTCGACATTATTCGTATCCGGGATATTCGTATTCATTTCCGTGTCTAGGAAAAAAATATGAAAATAAATATGTCAGAGTCATTATCCGTCCGTATCAATTTTCACCCCTAATTGAGAACTAGATATATAGAAATTACGATCAACTTAGTGAGGAAAAATTAATCATCCATCTTGCAGCTGTGTTGTCACTCTTAAACATCTCCTGGTGAAGCGTCATGCTTGATAGGAGCGATATTTTTTTACAGGAATGATAGGAGAAATATTTGATCCCGAGTCAAAGCCGAGTTAGGCCCCGTTTGGCACAGCTCAGCTTCACTAGTGAAGCTGTTTTTTTTGTTTCAGCTTCACGAGCAGCTTCACCGGTGAAGCTAAAACTGTTTTGGAAAACTGTTTGGCAAAACAGCTTCACCAACAGCTTCATGCATGGCTGAGAGAGGGCAATTGTCCAAGATGCCCCTGTCTACTTGACTTGTTCTAACATTTGGAGTTGTATGTTTGTATATGGTCATATGAATTAAAAATGATATATTTGAATGAGTATGAATTAAAAAATTAAAATAATAAAAAAATTAAAATCAGTGTGAACGGTAGAGAAGTGCGAACGGGAGGAGAGGAAACAGGCGTGGGGACCCAGTGGCAAAGTGCTGTAATTTCTGTCAACTACAAGGGCAGTGGGTTCCTAGAACTGCGAGCTTGAGGGAGAGAGCTGTGAAAAGCTACTATTTTCAGCTTCACCCCATCCCATTCCCTTGTGAGAGCATGATTTAAGGAGCTTCATCCATGAAGCTGTTTGCAAAAAGAGTGTTTGGCAAAAAAACAGCTCACAATAGCTCATGAAGCTGTTGGTGAAGCTGTACCAAACAGGGCCTTAATTTTGTGCATATATTTGCGTTCAATTACCATTTACGACCTATGTTATGGCCCAAACACTAGCTAATTGGTAGTATTGTAGTTATACAGCAAGCCTCTTCTTTTCAGCTTTTCTAAAAACTGCTTTTCGATTTTGCTACAGTAAAACTAGCTTTCAAACGAAATATTTTTTTTATGCGAGGTCTATAAGTTGATTACAGTATACGCTGTAGCGATTTTATTTATATAACCAAAACTATATGCGGATTTTTGTTACTCTACTCTCTGACGAATAATTTAAAAATCCGCATGACTAGGCAGACCAGATCGTTTAACTCCGGTCCAAACCCTAAATCTCGGGGTCAGCAGTCACTTCATATCAATTCTTCGATGGTGCCTGCATAGTCTCCGCTCAATCGAAAGTTATCATCTTCTTGGACCAATCAACAGAGATAGCTTAGCCATGCATTAAAGATGATGTCCTACTTCGGTACGCCTGTAAATAACTCATCACCACACAAATAACTTGATCACATACCTTCAAAAAAAAAGAGAGCTTGATCAAATTAACCACTTCAAGAACACAGATGACCCTCTCGATCATCTACATCGTGTACAGGACAAAATGTCCAAGCTAGTCACTCTCAAAGATAGAAATTAAGCTACCAATTATCTGACCACACATATATATATATATATATATATATATATATATATATATATATATATATATATATATATATATATATATATATATATATATATATATATATATATATATATATATATATATATATATATATATATATATATATATATATATATATAGATAGATATAGATAGATAGATAGATAGAGGAAACCTCTTTTCTACTCCCGGGTGTAATTACACCCTATGTCGTATCTCACAACGTAGGGAGTATCTCGTGTAACAAGGAGTATGTACATGTAGTATACGAGTATTTAAGACTATATAGGTGGTATGAACAATTTTTCAGAGGTGGTATGTATATTTTTTCAACATACTCCTTTTTATGTACGTATATAAAGGTATTTACAAAATATGCTAAAAACTATAGACTCCCTTGCAATTTTTTTCGTGTGGTTCACATTAGAATATCTTATAATTAGTATATGAGTATACCTAAAGTGATAAAGGAGTATTTCAACTTTATTTAGGTGGTATATTAGAGGTGGGTGTAATTACACCCGGGAGTAAAAAGTATTTTTCCTAAGCCTCTTTTCTACTCCCGGGTGTAATTACACCCTATGTCGTATCTCACAACGTAGGAAGTATCTCTCCTTTTGCCGGGAAAGTTGATATATGTGTGCTCTGGAGCAAGTTACATGTCTCTCTCACTTAACACACACATCATGCATACCAATTAGTTTTCCTCTCGAGAGTCCAAGTGGTCATACGTGCAGCGACTGACCATGCGAAACTAGTACTAGTCCACAAGTCTCTCTCCCTTCGGCTTTTGCGTTGGACCATTGATTGGATCAATATATACCTTCGACTTTTTCGACCGATCTACTAGCCCGGTACTCCAGTCCAGAGCGCAACATAGCTAGGGCGCCGCTTTCTTTTACCGTGGCTTCTCTTGCAGCTCCGTCTCTCTAGCTTGTCTAAGTCTTAGTTCATATTGACTTATAAAAACTACTTTTTATAATAAATAACTTTTCTACAGTATCTAGCTTTCAAACAGAATGTCTTTTTAAAATAGGTCTATTGGTTGATTGTAGTATACACTGCAGCGATTTTATTTATATCGGTCAGAATCACACGTGAGTATCTCTCTACAAACTTTTCTATAAATTGTTTCTGTTTATAAACTAAAGTTAAAATTAAAAAATCCATATGAACGAGCACATTTGGGTCTACATTCATGTCAATGTGTCATACTCATGCATCCATCTACTTTTCTCGCCTCTTGCTTTCTACTTTAGATAACGTACTCATCCATCTTTATGCCTTTCTCTTTCCCTGGCCCTCGTTTGCTTGACCTTAACAATGTCACATATCTGACCTTGTGACGACCTTAATTAGTTGATCATTTGGGTCGCATTTGTAATTATAAATAACATATCCGTACTTTTGAAACTATATATAAAGTAAACTTATGTAGGACCACAATGGCAACAAATTAGGATAAATGGTGCCTTCTCAAATTTTTTCTTAAGTACCATATATCTTTCATTCCAGAGCTAGAGAGCTAAGAAGACTAGATTTCATAGCCTACGACCAAGTAACAACCCGAAACAGCGTAGATGCATGAATTCTTCACCTTACCTGTCTGACTGGTGGTAGACCGATGGTCTGACCAGCTACTAGCTGACAATCTAACCAGTGGCTGGTCTGATCGGGCCTGGGAGTGGTCTGACTGCCCCATGTTCGTAGAATAGAAAATCAGCCTAAACCTAAACCACTTTTGGTGCAAACATCAAAATCCATGATAAAATGAAATCATACCTTGCACACACCTTACTGAGGGTCTCAAAAACTTATTCCATCTAAGAATTGGTAAGATCTTGGTCAAAGTCTCAACCTTTCCTCAACACATGGAAGATTGCATCAAAACCAGGCAAATATCAATACTTAAGATACAACTTGCTCATGGGTAAAAAATAGTTAAAATTGCTCTAGATGTGTTCTCATATGTCACAGTAAGCAAAACCACACAATGAATCAAAGCCAAAACCCTCAGACCAAGAAACCTCAAGAAGGGCTCCAAAACAAACAAGAACTGGACAACCTTGAAATCTGCAAACCATAGTGGCTAGATGGATGGGAACTAATCTAAAGGATTATCTCTATCAATTACACGTCTTTAGCACACAGCAAGATTAAGAAGGGAAGAGAAGAGGTAAAGAAATAACAAAAACAAGAGCAAATCAACCAAAACAAGAAGACTACAAGGGAGATGAACAAAGTTGATTCTATTGCTACTTGATAATAAAGGTTTTACAACCATTTTATGAGGAGGACAAGAGATCACACTACATCACTCACTCTTCTCTTTTAAACTCTAACCCTAACTCAAGGATGGTTGGAATGGTTAGCCACATACCTCTATCCTCAACCACTAAATAGATGGAGCAACCAGTCCACATCTAACACTAATGGATACTATCCACTAGAATAAATAAGGGAAACACGTCAATTACATACAATACGGGTTTTACACTCACACATAACTCATACACGATTTTCAAAGGACATGAGCCCGATATCGAACCCAAAAACAACATTTTAGGATTCTTTGTGTAAATCACACTAGTCCAGAAAAAGCTAGTGCACACAGTGATAACAAAGATACATATTATTCATTATGACAAATATTATTAAATAAATGAGTATGGGCCATATGGACAAGTTTTACATTCCACGGCCCATAGGTCAAATATGTAAATAACAACAGAAGATAAAATCGACATAAAAAAGGCCATCTAGCTTGCCCATAGGCAAATAACTGTGAGATACGGCCTACTCATTCTGGTCCTCACCGAAGTTGAAGTGGTCCTCCTCTAAGCAACAATATTTAAGCAAGGGGTGAGTACTATTGTATTCGCAAGTTACACCAATAACAAAGTAAATGCATACCAGGGTATTATCAAGAAAGGCATAATATGGTTATTTAAGTGTAAAGCCAATTTAATATTTAAATACAACAAGCAGATGTAAATTGTTAAATTTAATACAATAAGTAAATAAATCAACGTTAACATATTCATGGGCATCTTACCTGGACCATCTTTTTAAAAAGATCTTCTCATTTTTCATTTAACTGAGTTTTTGAAAAATAAGGTCTAATCCGTAAAAAACTTTCCTTAGCTTACCCATGACCATGGGAACAGCTATCCACAATAGTTTATATACTTTGCAGAGGTTGTACAACTTTACCAATAAGAAATAATCAACTTATATTGTTAACCATAACACGCTTTGTTAGGCGTGCGACTAACTGATTATCACAAGGCCTATAAAATGAGTAATCTTTAACCTAGCCGCGTCTAGCTAAGGTTTCACCGCAAGAATCCACTAAGTTGGGGCCCATCTTGTGCCATGTGAGTTACTAGTGGCCCCGCCACACCCACATTGAACCTGTAGTGAAACCAAGGTTGGGACCCGTAAATTAATTAGCTAGGTTTATTCTACACTAGACTTGTAGTAGTACGATGTGGGTTTGTACCAGTAGCTCATATACTGATCCTTAATTGACTTGGACATACTTTCCACATACCCACGTTGTGCCACCAAACACCTATCACCTAACAATTTGCCTAAGTCTAAACCATGCTTTTATTTTATTTTGCTAAATATTTCATAAACCTCCTTGACTCTTCAATGTCAAGGATACATTGTAATAATTAACATTTCATGTGAAAAGACCCGAGCCTAGATTTATCTCTGTGCATGTCTAAGTTTTTCTACAAAATCTTTAGCCAATTCTAGTGTATTAACTAGAGTTTTAGCTATGGTGACAAGGTATTGTGTGATCAATGCCAATTTCGGCCATAAACAAGGAATTGAGAATTATCTAAAGTTTAAACCAGAATTTAAACTATACTTGAATAAAAATACGCATGCATAATAATTTAAATTAAAATATACATAATTTAAAATATTAGGTTCAATATGATCAATAGTGTAACATGCCTTGCTATGCGTACTGGTGGTGAGGATCATTGACGAAGTCGCACTCTTCTGAAATGTTGTAGTGTACACGCTAAAAGTAGCCAAAATAAAATAAATTCAAATAAACCCTGTTGTAGCTACGGGCTAAACAAGAATGAAGGGGGACTGGTAGAAGAGGAAGAGGGAGTCAGATCTGTGCGGGAGAGTTGTGAGAATGAGAGGATGTCCCCCCCTTTGCCCCTCCTGAGGGTTTATATATATGAGTGGGTAGAATGGGAAATCCCCATTCTACCCCTTAGTATTTACAAAAGATGAGGGTACATTGGTATATTTACACTGGTATATTCCTCTACACTATTGGGCCTATTACATGTTGGACTAGTTGCACGGCCCAGTCACGGGGGGTTGGGCCACCCCTACAACAAACCCAAAACTTAAAAAGATTAGTATTGGTGTTTTAATACTTATCTTACGTATGATTTATTGGATTCAGGGAATCTCTTAGAAGACTAGATTGTGCTCATGCAGAGAGAAGACACGAGAATTTTTATACAAGTTCAGGCCTTTCCCTGGGAGAATAATAACCCTACTTCCTGTGTGACTATTGCTTAGAGAAATTGATTACAACTAAGAGTAATGTGAAATGCCTAGCACTATCTCCTGATCTAATGTGGTTCCCTCTGTTTCTCTCTAGCATTAACCTTTATATAGTTAACAAAAGCGACGGCTGTTGTCCTGTGCCAAAAGACATTAAAACTCTTCGAGAGATAATGATCTGGTGGAAGTTATTGTCAGAGAGACATGGTGGCCCGTTCGTCGTGCAACAATTGTTGTCAGAGAGAGATCATATTTAGTTATTAGGATTAAGCGCACGTTCTAACCGCCTTATGAGACAGACCCATGATGCAGTAAGTCGTCGTAGATAAGCCAGTTCGAGATGGATTGGTCACATGAGGGTCTACGACCACGAGGTGGTCGCAGGAGAACTCATAACTTATATAGTCGCAGAAGGGCTTACAACTATGTGGTCATAGAAAGACTTATGACTAAGGAGTGGTCGTAGAAGGGCTTACGACTAAGTGATCATAAAAATACTTACAACTAAGGAGTGGTCGTAGAAAGACTTACGACTACCCTGTGAAATCTCTCCCTTATCGATAAGGGGTATGCTCAGAAAATATACTGACGTAATAATTAGAAGATTATTATATCCTCGTCGTCTAGCCCCCAACTTCCTGTGAAAATAACTTACTTGAGAAAGTGAGGTCGTAGACGAGAGATGGTCGAAAGTAAAGCCTTTTTGATTTTCATTAACTAGAAGCGAGCTTGGTTAATAAGGTAATTTCACTTGAGTTGTGAAGACATACAGACTTCAAACAGAAGAATTCCAATCGATTTCTACCATCCTGTCCACTGAAGAAAAAGAAGAATGCCTAAAGGTAATTGAAAAATCGATCTCATCTTTAGGACTACATAGTCATGAAAAATGGCCAAATAATTATTCTTCGTCCTTTCAGAATGTAGGCGTAAACAACCGTCAAGATGACCAAAGGGTCGAGCTGATGGTCATCAGAGGAGAGTTGGATAAAGTTAAGGCTTCTCTGGCCAAAAGATGTCGACTGACCAAAGCAGTCGATAAGGAGAGCACAAGTGCTGCCGTTTTCCTTGCCATCCTTCCCCCTACTGCTCCGAGCACCCCCATCAAGCAATACCTCATGAACGTGGCTACCATAGAGGAGATAGGGGCCACCATGCTCAAGCAACCAACTACTAAGATCAAGGTTCCCTTCTACTACGATATCAAAACTCACTCAGTATGCGCTTCTCGAGGCTTTATCAAGCAACTCAGAAAGGAAAACTAGAAAAGTTTTGTATCTTTTGTGAAGGAGATTGTTGTGGCAGTAGCACCCATGACCGAAAAGGAGACAACATTTCAGGTGATCGAAACCGATATCGACCACTAGGAGGGGCAAGAGGGAAAAAGAACAGTAACTCTTATTCAAGATCTTCGATCAGGCGTGATTGAAGGTGCACAAGACTCTTGACCAGACATGATCGAAGAAGCTCTCATTCCTCTGTGACTAGGAGTGGTCAAAGAGAGGAAGTCGAAGAAAATAATCTTTGGAAAAGTTTCTTCTAAGTTCACACTTAAGGCTATGGCATCAAGGTATGAAAATACAAGTATAAATATTGCATTTTATCTCTGAGTCCTCTTGAATGCTGACATACTTTTCTGTGATTTCAGCCTAACTTCTCCACTCCTCAAGGATGCTTCTATCGAGAAGCTCCCTACAGCTCTGCCCGCAATCGAAGAAGTAGTAGAGATGGTGGTCGAGAAAATGACCACTGCAGCAAAAGAGGCAACAGCCAAGGCTGCGAAGACTACGGCCACAGAAATGGTCATAGCAAAAGAAGTTCAAGCGGTGAAAGAGAGGGTAGAAATACCTAGTCAAGAGGTTGGAAACCCTTCTGACCGCCACACCAAGGAGGAAGATATCAAGGATGCTCTCCCTCATTCCCAAAAAGGTATAGGCACAGAAGAAGAAGATCAAGCTAACTTCTCTATATTTTTAACCCTCCATTTGTAGAGGAATCTTCTTCCGATCAACCTTAGAGCCAAGTTCCATACCCTAGAGACATTCCTAACAATGGGAACGTCTTCGACAACGAACACCTTGAGAACATGTGGTGGAACAAGGTTGATCAACTCAAACAGCTTAAAGATTCCCAATTAGTACTTACTATGTTTACTCATAGGAGCATGAATGTAAGTGTCGAGTACTTAAATATTCGTACTTAGTTTTTTCTTGCTTCTCACTATCCTTCTTTATTTAGAGAACGATAGAAGATATGGCAACTGTGGCTGAGTACCACAGACAGCTCATGCTTCTACAACAAGAAAATACTGAGCTCTCCAAGAAGGCAGTGGCATTATAAGTTATTGCTCTATGTAGTCGAACTCAGTCTTGACCACTTTGTCTAGCTTTTCATGTCTACTATTAACCCTTGTAGGTCCAAGCATGACTCAGAGTTCTTGGCTGCTGCACTTGACAATGAGAAGGCTGATTCGCAGAGACTAAAGATGGATAACGCTGACTTATCAGTAAACCTCGTGAAGGCCAATTTTGTAGTCAAGGCTTTGCAAGAGAAAATAAGTAGTAAGTTTTGAACTTAAGACTATTCATTTATATATCTTTCTCATTTTCTTTTAACTCTTTTCTTGTGATCGAACAAGAGACTGAAATGAGTAAACTTCGCACTGAGGTCGAAGAGAAAGCCAAAGTAATCGGAGAACTTACTCATATCAATGAAGAGAAGGATGAGATAATAAGGCTGCTCGATACTCAACTATCAGGTAAGAATAACTTTACCTTCGACTAGTTCTTCTAACCAGTCTGTCGATAAGTATTGCCTTGACCATTTTCAACCCACTTGCAGAGGTTGTGGTCGAAATAAAGCATCTCATTGAAGCCGCGACTTGTAGTCATGAGGAAACCAAGTGGATGAAGACAATTCTTCAAAACAACGGCATACTCCTCAATGATCTACTTGGAAGGTTTGGTGCAAAGAAAGTGGGTCCTTCCAAGGACACCATAACCGCTCATGTGAGTATGATCGGACTACAACTCAAAACTTTAGAGAAGCATTTATTCACCCTAAAGACCAATCAGGCAGAGTCGATTTAGGATATGGTCAAAGGTGCGGTAAGCTATGCCTTGGTAAAGCTCAAGGTATGCAACCAAAACCTCAACTTACACCCAATCGACCACGACTTTAGCTTCTCTGTGGAAGAGACAACCCGCTTGGTCAAAGAATTAGAGTCAACTATTCAAAAGATTACAGAAGAGATGCAACTTGGCTCTCCTTCTTCAAAGTAGTTTGTAAATGATACCTTTATAAATACTTAACTTTGGATAATGAAAGATTGCTTCTTTTCCTGTAGTTCATCTTGTTGTGTAGTTAGTACTCGTAAGACAATAAAGAAATAAAAGAGAACTAATTTACGACTAAGAATGAAAGTTATATTGATAGCTCTATCCAAGCCCCCGACTATTTACTTAATTTATATGGATACACTAAGCAAATAGTACAGAGTAAAGTATGCAAAGGGCAAAGTAGTTCATCCGAGCATCGTTGTCAAATTCGATTATCATGTATGGGCAGCAAAAGTCATGAACGAGTCAACGCTAGGAAGTTCCTTCTAGTGGGCAGGACCACGCACAAAGAGGAAAGACTTCAACTAGGTGATGTTACCTTCCTTTGACCGGGTGAATGAAATCGAAGACATTATCAATAAAAGGACAAGTAATTATAGCTTCTTCTTGTACACTTGTTCAACATTTTCGTAGACAACTCAATTATTTTATGCTGATAGCAAAAGTCAGGAACAGTTTATCACTAGGAAGCTCCTTCTAGTGGATAGGACCACATGCAGAGAGGAGAGACTTTGACTAGTGGTGTTCGCTTCTCCGACTAATTAAACAAATTAGATGTACTAGGAGTGGTCAAACAAATATAAGAGAAGCTCTACTGAACATACCATAATAAAGACTTGAAAAAATTAAAAGCTTTATTGAAAGAGTAGAAATGTTACACGTAAAATTTACATAGTTGATCGATGTTCAAAGAGTATCGATGTTCAAAGAGTTTGAGAGAAGTCGGCCGTTCTCCATAGCAAGTCGTGTAGAGCTCAGTCATGTGACTTCGACCACAGTGTAAGGACCTTGCCACTTAGGGAAAAGTTTGTTCCGATTAGACTGGGATTGAATTTTCCTCAAAACCAAGTCACCTACAGCAAGACTGTGATGTTGGACCTTACGATCATAGTACTTACGTATGGCTTACTGATAGACTGTTGATCAGATTAAGGCTTGATTCATCTTCTCTTTGAGCAGGTTGATGTCATCCACTCGGAGTTGCTCTTGGTTGGAGTCACTGAAGTTCTCAACTCTTGTCAACCAGATCTTTAGTTTTGGAGGAAGCATGGCTTCGACTCCAAAAACAAGAAAAAATAGTGTCTCTCCTATCACCGACTAAGAGTCATGCGAATTACCCATAATACTGAAGGTAATTCTTGTACCCAACCCCTGAGCACTTTATAAGCTGGTCAAAAAATCGAGTCTTAATTCCTTGCATTATTTGGTCATTGATATGGTCGACTACCCCATTGCTTTGGGGATAGGCAACCAAGGTATAACAAAGTTTAGTACCCAATTCATCACAAAATTCTTGGAATTTTACACTAAAAAATTGTTTACCATTGTCCGTGATTATCCGACTTGGTACTTCAAATCGAGTAATCACACTTCTCATCATGAACGTTTTAAGGCTTCCATAGTTATCCCAGTCACAGGTTCGACCTCGATCCATTTCGTGAATATGTCAATAGCCATGAAAAGAAACTCGAAGCCCCCGGGTACTATTGGGAGTGATCCTAGGATGTCTAGACCCTAGGTCACAAAAGGCCAAGATAGAGGAATCATCTGAAGAGCCTGAGCAGGTTGGTGTATTTGCCTGCTATAAAACTGGCATTGTACACAATTCTTAACCAGCTCTTTGGCGTCATTGAGGGTTGTTAGCTAGTAGAAACCTTGTCAAAAGGCCTTTCCAACTAGCGTTCTGTAAGAGACGTATGCTTCACATATACCCTCGTGTATGTCGTTAAGGAGTTGTAATCCTTCCTTTAGCGATATGTTTCATATGAGAACCCCTTGAGTACCCTATTTATAGAGTACCCCATCGACCAAGGTATACATCTTGGCCTTGTGGGATAAATGATCTGCCTCGAGATTGTCGTTGGGTATAGAATCCTTCTGAAGATACTCATAGATGGAAGTCATCTAAGTATCCTCGTACTCTAGAGAAGCTGTCTCATTAGGAGTTGTCTCCGGTCTTTCAACTAGACATAGCTTCTGGAGTTGTTCCAAGAAGACAACTAGTGGTACTTGTGATTGGGAAGAAGCTAGTTGAGCCAACTAGTCCGTGAGAAAGTTATCCTTTTGAGGGATATACTGTAATTCGAAACTGAAAAAATGCTTAGCTAGCTTCCGAACTTCTGACACTTACTGAGACATGGTTGAACTAGAGCATTGATACTCTTTGCTGACCTGATTCACGACTAGTTGAGAGTCTCCTCTCATGAGTAGTCGATGAATCCCAAGTGCTTTCGTGGCTCATATGCTAGCCAACAAATCTTCGTATTCAGCCACGTTATTAGTGGCCGAAAAATGTAGTTGAATGACATATTTTAAGGTATCTCTCATGAGAGATTTCAGGCCTACCCTAGCCCCTGAGCCACTTAGCATAAGCGACACATCAAAGTACATCGTTCGCTGGTCGTGGGAGTTGTACTGGAGATCCTAAACGGGTTCAGGATTTGTCCATTCGGTGACAAAGTTTGCTAAAATCTGGGATTAATGGTCGTTCGAGACACAAAATAGAGGTTGAACTCCCCAAGTTCTACTAACCATTTTGCCATGCGCCATGCTATTTCCCTGTTCTGGAGGACCTCGCCTAAGGGAAACTTAGATGGCACAATAATTTTGTGCACCTGAAAATAATGCCTTAGCTTCCTCAAAGACATGAGGAGGGCATATAAGAGTTTTTGAACCTAAGGATAGGGCTCCTTAGGCCCATGGAAGATTTCGCTTACATAGTATACTGATTGCTAAATGCCTTCGCGTTCTGCAACCATTATAGCACTTACTACTTGTGGCGTGGCAGACAGATATACTAAGAGTTACTAGCATGGTTTCAGGAAAACCAGAATAGGAGTACTTGTAAGTAGGGCTGGCAACGAGCCGAGCCGAGCCTGGCTCGGCTCGGCTCGTGAAAGCTTGGTGGAATGGAGGCTCGGTTCGGCTCGGCTTGGTTAGAGTATCAAGCTTTTTTGTGGGCTCGGTTCGGCTCGTGATGCGGCTCGAGCCAGCTCGAGCGGGCTCACGAGCCAACGGGAACCGACGGCAAGAAGACGAAGGCATGGCAACCACCGAGTCATCGCCAACGCCAGGCGACCACGGACCACCCCACCGCAAGCAAGCAACCACCACCAGACCCAAACCCTAACCCTTCTCGCAATCACCATTCACCAGTAAAGGTAAACCCCACAAATCACCATCCAAGCATATCACCAGACCAGAGGTAGAAGAGGGGAGAAGAGGCTTACCGAATACCGACGAGGACGGCGGCTGCGTGCGACCGCCGGGCGCCGGCCGAGCCCCCAGCTACCACCGGCATAGCCACACCTCCAAAAATAGCAAACTAAAAACCGATAGATCAGGGTAGGATATGGGGAAAAAACACCAAATCGGCCGGATCTGGCCATAGCTCACCGGGCGGCGCCGAGCGGCAAGGAGGGAGCGGCCGGGCCGTGACTCACCAAGCAGCGCCGACGGGCAAGGAGGCGCAGGAGAGGGGGAAGCCGCACCGGTGCGACGCAGCGGCGTGAGGAGGAGGCGCGGCGACGGGTTGAAAGGAGTCCGAGAAGGAGAGAGAGAGGGCTAAGCGTAGGGGAGCGCGGAGGCTGGAGACCGGAGTAGAGGCCGGCGCGGAGGAACCGAAGAGAGGCATCGGCCGAGGCAAGGAAATAGGGAGAGGGAGGGGGCACGTCCGTCCACGCGTGAGTGGAGTGGAGAGACCGAGAGGGAGAGAGAGAGAGACTGAGAGAGGAGAGAGCCGAGTGGGGGAGGCCGCCAGGCCGGGTGGTCGGGGCGTCGGATGGGCCATTGGGCTGGGTGCCTGGGCCACATCGGGCAGTTGGGCCGAGCCAAGCTGGCTCGCGAGCTGGCTCGGGCTCGGCTCGTTTAGATCCCGAGCTTTTTTGCTGGCTCGGCTCGGCTCGTTTCATCCACGAGCCGAGCCAAGCCTTTACGAGCCCGAGCTGAGCCCGAGCTGGCTCACGAGCCCGAGCTTTTTTTGCCAGCCCTACTTGTAAGATACCACTTGACATGCTCAAAGGCATCGTTAGCCCCTTTCAACCACCCAAAACCCTTGAGTTTCCTCAGAAGCTTGAAGAAAGGAATTCCTTTATCTCCCAAACGTGCAATGAAATGATTTAGAGCCGCCATGCACCTGGTGAGTTTTTGAACGTCTTTCTTCATGGTCAGAGGGCACATCTACTTGATGGCTTTGATCTATTCAGGATTTGCCTTGATACCTCTTACCGAAAAAAGGAATTTGAGCAACTTTCCTGAAGAAACTCCTAACACACACTTCTCGGGATTGAGTTTCAAGCGATGCTTTCTGAGGTTGTCGAAAGTCTCCAGCAGGTCTGAAACATGATTAAGTCATTTGGTGTTTTTGACGACTAGGTCATCAACATAGGCTTCCAAATTTCAGCCTATTTGATGTATAAAGGTCAATTGCATCAAATGCTAAAAAGTTGGACAAATATTTTTCTAGCCAAATGGCATTTTGACGTAGCAAAATACTCCAAATGGCGTAATAAATATGGTATTCTCTTCATCTTCTAAAGACATACTGATTTGGTGATAGCAAGAGTATGCATCAAGAAAAACTTAGCATTTCACATCCAACAGTAGAGTCAACTAATTGATCAATACGAGGAAGCGGGAAATCATCTTTTGGATAAACTTTATTTAAATCAGCATAGTCTATACACATACGCCAGCTACCATTAAACTTTTTAACGATTACAGGGTTAGCCAACCACTCTGAGTAATCGACTTCTCTTACAAAGCCTGTATTTAGTAACTTATCCAATTCTGATCTGATAACTTCTCGTCGATCTAGTGCAAATCTCTGTAAGCTAGCCTATACTTGATCACCTCCCTAGGGACCCTGGGCATATCAGATGGCTACCACACGAACACATCTGCCTTTTGCAAGCAATCATCATACTCATCACGTGTAGATGAACTAATGGCTTGCCATATGTTAGCAAGTCTCTTTAATTTCAGTTCCACCGGACCATGCTTCACTTGGACCGACCAATTCACTTGATGCAAATGTTGCTCGAACCTTCCCTTCAATATTTTTCAGCTTTCTTGTACCATGCATGAGCTCAACCCTCTCACCCAGTATCCTTGATTATTCTGAGCATCAGCTTCTCCATGAGCGTAGCCCAATCCTCATCGTTAACCACGATTGACTCCAAAAGCTTCCTACACATCCAAAGACAAAGAAAGCGTTTTTGAGTACAAGTTCTTCACAATTTGACCCGCGTTAGTTAAATATGCATTATGCAATATTAATACACTGACCAAATATAATTCAAATCACCCATGACTAAATTCCCAAAAATTCAAAATCAAAATTTTCAAGGCCGGTCTGACCACCAACAGGAGGCTGATCAGACCGGTCATACTCAGCACAAAATAGCCCGCCCTGGAACAACTAAATAACGGTACTACCGGCCAGCATTCTAACCGCTGCGGTTATACCTCCCAGCGTGGTCTGACTGGCAACATACCGGCGGTTTGACTGGCAGCGAGCTAGCGGTCAGACCAATTAGTATGACAATAAAACCGACAAAAATGCAAACTCTATAAAATTTAACTTTTCACTTTATAAACTTAGCAACAGTCAATCATAATATTATTCGGAACCTTCTCCTTCAATAGCCGTCAGGAAAGACTCCGATTCTGGTAGCGCAGGTAACTACAAGCAATGATTAAATTGTCAATACGGCGCCCGTGGAGAATGTATAAGGTAGTGTTTTGGTAAAATCCTAGTGTTAGTGTTTTGGTAAAATCCTAGTGTTCACATGTAAATCAGGACGGCATCCAATTAACTTGTAGAAATAAGCTACCCTAGCTAGGTTTTTGCATACTAAAGTCTAAATTGAAAAGGACTATAGTTTTTTTTATATGCACATTGTCAACTAGCTGATGGTGGCCATTGACTAGCTAGCTAAATATATATTAGGCCTCACATCAATTTTCCTTCCCTATTTCTCCACCCTTGCTGCGGCTGGATAATGTAAACTAGCCGGATGAAATATATACATACGTGTGGCTTTACGTCTAGTCCCCACATTTATCTCGTGTTAATGTCGAATTACAATTGGCTCTCCTGTCACGGATCGATCACATCGATGTTGTACTCCTGAGTGAAAACACAGGGCTCCTATATATTTGCTCCTTAGAGCAACTCCAGCAGGGCCCCTATATATTTGCTCCTTAGAGCAACTCCAACAGAGCCCTCAAACAAGCCCCTAAACCAAAATTTGAGAGCTGAGGACAAAAATACAGGTCTAGCAGAGCCCCTACTCAGGCCCTCAAAAGTAGGAGGCCCTCAAATTCACCCATCAATCCCTCATTCCTGGGGACCCTGGAGGAGGCCCCTACTTTTGAGGGCCTGATAGGGGCCCTGCTGGACCTGTGTTTTTGTCCTCAGCCCTCAAATTTTGGTTTAGCATGATGAATGGGTCCCATATGCAGTGTCTATTAGGATGAATTTGATGGCCCTGATTTGAGAGCTGCTGCTGGAGTAGATGCAAAAAAATCAAGCTCTCAAATGTTAGGAGAGCTCTCAAATAAAAAAAGGGCCTTGATTTGAGGGCTCCTGCTGGAGATGCTCTTAGAGCAACTCCAGCAGTAGCCCTCAAAACAGGGCCCTTACTTTTTATTTGAGGGCTCTCCCTACTTTTGAGAGATCTGTTTTTTGGGATACACTCCAGCAGAGCTCTCAAAACAGACCTCAAATTCATTCTTAGAGGATGACACATAGGACCCACCTCATCCTCATCCTACTTTTGAGGCCGAGGGCAAAAACTCACTCAAAGCAGGCCTCTACTTGAGCCCTCAAAGTAGGGGCTCCTCCGGACCCCAGGAATGAGGGCTCGAGGGGGAGATTTGAGGGCCCCCTACTTTTGAGGGATCAAGTAGGGGCCCTGCTAGAGTGAGTTTTTTGCCCCTCGACCCTCAAAAGTAGGATGAGGGCTTAAGTAGGGGTCCTGCTGGAGATGCTCTTATAGTCACAAATCAAACAGTAGTAGTAGTCGAGAGGAATATGATTAATTTTCGACTATGTTAAATTTCAGAGGCCGGTAATGGTTTGGGTTGTTTGGATTTCTTTTTTTCTGGATGGAAGGGAAAGGCATACAGATACCACAGGCTGCTAATTTGTTGAAATCAAGTCTTTTTTTAAAAAAAAAAAGCGGTTAAATAAAACTGTTGAGATAAATACTGCAGGGGATGACAATTTTTTTTTCGTGGTAACAATCCTGACGCGAAGATACGTAGAAAGTTATTTTCCAGTGAAACGAGCAATCGCACGTTGACTCGGTTGACCCGGCCCAGCTGTAACCCACACGTGGACGAAAGTGCGCCCTCCTCACTCACCTGTCACGCTGACGCACCGTCTGACGCGGCGGGCCCACCGCGAGGAGAACCCCTTCCTCGTCTCCCCATTGGTCCAACTCGTCCTCTCGTTGCGTCGTCGTCTCTATTTTGTTTAGGGGTGCAGTCCAAGTCTCATGTTACGTGCTTCTTCTGTAGTTTTCGGCTTATAGATATTCTAAATAAATAAATAAGATGATTTTTTTATTATCGTTTAGAAGTGGTTTAGAAGTCGTTAAAACGGCTTATCGATTTATCGATATTCAGTTTATTCGTACTAGGATAAAAAAAAATTATTTACAATAGTTATAAACTATAAGCTTAACAAAAAAATCTACCAAACAGGTTATTTGTCTCGGTCTATCTCCTCTCTCTCTCTAGCTTGTTCCTCTTTTTGACCCTACTTGACACGCACGATTAAAACCTCTCAAGTCATATATACCCTAGCGTGCTTCTCTTCCATTCCATTCTATCGCTAGCTCGCAGCTGTTAATCCAATCCATCCATGGAAGACCTCATGGTGCCTAAGCAAGACCGGCACGAGGAGGAGGAGGTGATCATGGCGGAGCACGGACGCCTGGGCTTTGGTCGTGAGATCAAGGAGGTCGACTTCTTCTCGCGCGGTGGCGACGGCGCTGGGACGGCTCACCGCGGGGAGGGGTACGGCGACGGCGGCCGTGTGGTGGGAGGACCAGGCCACGGCGACATGGTCAACGTAAGTCGTAGTCCTCAAGAGATCGGGCTTGCAATCCTTGCGTGATGTACTATCAGGTCAGGTTGAGATCCATGGATCTTGATTTTGATATGCGCGTGTTGTTCGTGTTTGCGCAGACTGCGCTGGACTTGCTGACCACGCCGAGGAGCGCGGTCAACGGCGGCGTGGAGAAGGTCGGGCGGGCGGATGACCATAAGAAGGTAGGTTAATTACTTCTTAGTCATCTTCTTCATGGAATCTACGGTGTCTAACTTACACACATATATGCGTAGGTGGATGCAGCAGCGGTGGAGGGAGAGCTCCGGCAGGCGGGGGAGGAGAACCGGCGGCTGCGGCTGATGCTGGAGGAGCTCACCCGCAGCTACGGCGCGCTCTACCATCAGCTCATCCAGGCCACGCAGCAACAGCAGCACGCTACTGCCGATCACAACCCACATACACACCACCAGGTAACTTGAGTCCCTAGCTAAAATTAATATTGATTAATTCCATATATATTTCCTCTTTAATTTGATTAATTCGTTCGGTCCTTGATTCATCAATTCCTTTAGATTTCGAATTGCTACTTGACTGGAATCTAGTCAACGGTGCACTTTCATGTGCAGCAAATATCTTCTTTGCCTAGCTATTTTTTTTTCTTCTAAAGAAACAAATTAAATGTTGTGAACAAAATGAGTCTGATAATTAATTCACGTCATACAAAATTTCTCCTGCAAATCCGTGCCACTAATTGCAATCCAAAGTGCCCCAACAGGTGTGTCAAACGGTTTACTGATCTGTCCTCTGCACATTTAATTTTCTCGCTTGATTTCTTGTTCCATGGAACTAATTTTATGAGGATTAGGAGATATTTAAGCAAGTTGAAGATGTATATACCTTGGTCATGATAGCGAGCTAGCGTATCAAATCGTGCGTGCACGCATTGCATGCCCGTCTACGTAGTTAATTAATATCGTGGTCAAGTCTCCACGCAATTTAATTTTACAGCGTGATATGCATGAACCTTTTTTGAGAGAGAGAGAGAGAGAGAGAGAGAGATCAGTGTGTGATATGGATGAAGTTGAGCACAAATGCTTTGCTTGGCACACTCATGATATCATTTCTTGCCTACTTGTTGTTCTTGAGTCTTGACAGAGCCAGTCAATTTGTTTTAACAAACATTTAGCTAGTCAATGATTTGTTGTAGAATTTTTAAAGCAAAGTATTTATTTTGGTCCTGAAGCTGGTCCTGTGTATCTAATCCCAGTCATCTCCGGCCCACTCATACCAAAATAATTACTCTGTAGTTTTGCGCAATCTGTTGATCAGTATATTACTCTGCTGAGATGCCAGAAATTGGAAGCGATCTATACACTTTCTGGCTACATAGACTTCAACTTGTTTTCGATGCTCATCTACTGCATCTGAATTCCACACCTGATACATGGCTCCTGTTATACTCAATTATCGAGCATTTAATCCACATGAAAAATTGCACACCTGATTTAGGTCGCTAATCAAATCTATGTCTCTCGTTAATTAATTGCGAGAGAGAAGTGCCTCGACAGCGTGCAAGTGTGAGAGGAAACAAAAACTTCAAAACCAAGCTACATTTCTCTAGCTAATTAATAGTAGTTAGCATGTTATGTCTCATGTACGCGCCCTTTTTTCTCCTCTTTAACTCAGCTTTGACTAATGACTACTAACAACTACACGCACGTACAACTGATCGATGCAGACCAGCGCACCGAACTCGATACTACCGGCGGGAATGCCCAGCCTGCAATTCATGGACCCACGCCCGTCGCCGGCGATGCGAGCAGCGTTCGACGGTGGCAGGACTAGCTCCGATGGTGGCGTCGACGGCGAGGCTGACGACGCGGGCAACAAGAGGCCGATTCACCAGGAAGGGACGACGACGCCGGAACGCGGGGAGAACGGCGAGCAGGCGCCGACAGCGGAGACGCCGGGCCGGAAAGCGAGGGTGTCGGTGCGCGCGCGGTCCGAGGCTCCAATGGTGAGAGCAAATCCATCGATACCAATTTATATATGTTAATTGCACTTGACAAATTGTCCATCTGAATTTGATATATATGTAGATCAGTGATGGATGTCAATGGAGGAAGTATGGGCAGAAGACAGCCAAGGGTAACCCGTGCCCAAGAGCCTACTACCGCTGCACAATGGCTACGGCATGCCCCGTCAGGAAGCAGGTATACATACGTACGCATGTGTTTAATATTTTGATGTTCCTAATTAAACCGTATATACCTAGTATAATGATACCTAAGTAGACGGGTAAAAGTAATTGGGAACAACCTGCAGGCCGGCTGATGATATGAAGACGTAAGAGTTCAAGTCTATCCACCTATATATAAGTAATCCCTAGATCGATCGATGTCATGTGCGTGTGTTTATCCACCGTTGTAATCTAAAAAATTTGTAAAAATACAACAATACACCTACCCAGATAGCTAGAAGTCCAATAGAAATTTTCCTTGCAAGACGAAAGTAATTACCAAAATCTCGTTCTCCTGTCAAGCACTGGTGTATTTGTCCTCTAATCTCCTTAATGCGTACATCAACTGGAACTATAGGGTGGAATTAATGAGTTAACGACATAAAATGTCAAGGAAAAAACTGGTGTTGTGAAAAAGAATGTTTAATTGTAATTCACTGTCGGAGACAGTAACTAAGATTCATCATGATAATGGAATCCCCGGGTGTACCCGTTTGGAAAAAAATAGCATTAAAACTCTAAACACTTGACGATGATATTTACACATGGTTGTTTATTTTAATGTCTCTTTAGTCAATGTTTACAAAGAAAAGGGACAAATATTCCTAGCTAGCGTGAAATCAACCAAGGAAAACAAATGTCGCTGATTGTACTTTTTAAAAGGGGGCAGGTACTAATAAAAATAATACAACATGTACTAGCTACTAGATTAATTAAGCAAGAAATCACATGGCGTATGTGTCATATCTACATGCACGATTGCCCTCTAGCTAGAATTTTAATACAACAAAATGTGCACAAACATCCAAGAAAAATTCGATCCACTACATGCATTTGAATACTAAAGCAAATTAATTGTGAATATTTTTTAAGACGTACATGTAATGTGAACATATGCAATAGCATTGCAGGCTGCACCCTTGCATACGCTATTGAACCTGTCTCTA
The DNA here is from genome assembly GCA_036346575.1 of Dendrocalamus sinicus. Taxonomy (NCBI): domain Eukaryota; kingdom Viridiplantae; phylum Streptophyta; class Magnoliopsida; order Poales; family Poaceae; genus Dendrocalamus; species Dendrocalamus sinicus. The sequence continues at coordinate 1,756,710 of CM070653.1, read as the reverse complement.
CTAGTTACATATAGTAACAGCATGCATGGTCGATGGATGAGCTAACTTAACACGTTTGCACTTTCTTCCACGAACAGATGGTGGCATCTGACCAAAACCCTTCTGTTTCTAAAAAAAAAAATGCACCCGAATGTTTTCTTCCTAATTATCATACAAATTTGTGACCTTAGGATTAGAGATCAAGGGGTCCTTATTTTTAAAAGGGGAAGATTTTTTTTTCAAAGGGGAGGGGTAGAATTCAAGAAGAGGGGGAATTTATGGCCATTGGATCTCTAATCCAATAGTTCTAAATCTGGATGATAGTTAGAAAGAAAACATCCGGATGACGTTTAACAAAACCCAAAAAAAATTACTCCTCAAATACAATATTGAACGATGAATTTGCAACGTGTTTGGCTTGTACATGCATGCGAGTGCAATGCCTACGTGCATGCGAGAAAATAACTAACTAAACTGTCACTTGTGTACGTGTGCATGGGTGCGTGCAGGTGCAACGGTGCGCCGAGGACAAGACCATCCTGATCACGACGTACGAGGGCACCCACAACCACCCGCTGCCGCCGGCCGCTGCCGCCATGGCGAAGACCACCTCCGCTGCGGCCGCCATGCTCCTTTCGGGCCCGGCCGTCAGCGGCGACGCCGGCGCGCTCTTCGGCCACCACGGCGCCACCGCCGCGTCGCCGCTCTTCCACCCATACGCGTCCGCCGCCACCACCATGGCCACGCTCTCCGCCTCCGCGCCGTTCCCCACCATCACCCTCGACCTCACCAACTCGCCGACCGCCGGTGGCTTTCTCCACCGCCCACCGGCCCTCCCGGCGATGCCGTTCCCGATGTACGGCTTCCCCTCGCACAGGGCGCCGGTGCTGCCCCCGCCGGTGGCGGCGGTGGGGATGGCCGGCAGGCAGCGGTCGGCGGTGGAGACGATGACCGCCGCGATCGCCAGCGACCCCAGCTTCACCAAGGCGCTGGCGACCGCCCTCTCATCGATCATGGCAGGAGGCGCCCAAGCCCAACCACCTCCCGGCGGCGGTGTCGGTGGCACCGGAGACGGTAACGGTGGAAGCGGCAACGACTCCGCCACGGCGGCCGGAGCACGTGGAGCGTCCACATAGGGGTCGCCCCCTCGGTTACCCACGCAGCCTTGCAGCACTTCTTGACGGTCGTCATTGACGTGGAAATTAAATAGAAGTTTAGATTTAGATGCTTGTAATCTGTACATTCATATCCGTACATACGTGCACCACATCGGCTTTGTACTGTTACTGTGTATAGCTTTGCTGTTGTACACGAATTATTATACTTGAGATTCGTATAGAGAGAATTAATTTCCATCATAGCATGTACTTAAAGAAAATGCAGTTTTCTATCCATACCTATCATAGCCCATGGGCCATTTGTCTCTCACCCACGGCTTATCGATGGCCCATTTAATTTACTGATTTCATCCAGGCCCGGCCCATGACTAGGTCAGCCCACTTTGCCTTCTTCCTTCTTTATATTCTATACTCTTCTAGAATTCTATCCAACACATGGTCAAACACAATTAGAGATAGAAGCCCACAGAATTGAAAGAAAAAACTGCATTGATACACACACATCTGTTCAAGAATACAGAGTATACTTTCATAAACCATCTGTTGCACAACTATGCAGAAATACAATCCATAAGATGAGATCACATGAGCTGATGGGCAGGCCTATTTCTCAGCATGCTCCTTTCTTCAATATACATCAGCCACATCTGTCTTCAATATACATCAGCCATATATGTCTTCAAGTGCAGGAGTAGCTCTGTGGACATCCATGTCTCCTCTTTTTGAGATGAGACAACAGAAAGGTTTGTGCGTGTACTAGACCGTGTAAATTGTACGCCTTTGGTTCCAGCTTTTATGCAATCCATTCGTTTATTACAGTGTCGATTTCATGTAGTAGATATCCAAACTATCCCTATTAGGCAGCTTCTTTGTGAAGAGCAGAGTGCTCTGGACTCTTCACGCAGATTTCGCGAACCCAATACTTTCTTTACCGAAGTCGAACACTGTGTGGTAAGCACCCATGAAGACATCTCCAAGAATCCTGCAATGGTTCACAACAACATTAAGATTGAGGAGACAAATAAAAGGATACTCAAATAAAAGGATGCTGAAATAGTACAAAATCTTATGCTTCATACTATTGAGACAGAGATAGACTTGTATCCTTCCTACTAATACTTGGAGAGGTAGAGATATGTTACAAGGATTCCTATCCTAATCCTAATATAGGATTAGGAGAGATGTGTTACAAGGATTACACTTCTCTTTGGAGTAGAACTAGAGGGCACAATATAAAGTCATAAGAGGTGGTCATTGAGAACCTAAGCCATGAATCAACTCATCTAAAACAAGATGTGCACGAGTGGATTTGAAGTTAGATTATTCTTAACACAAGATTTTTATATAGGACAAGAATCCGAAGGTCCTAAAAGGTTACAACTCATCAAATCTGCCTTCTTTTCTGTTCTGCGTTGTACATATTCTCAAGTTGTGAGAAAGAATGGATTTGAATGCAATTTTTCATTAAAAATATTTTAATAAAAAATACAACAAAGAAAATAACCTTATTTGCTAGCAAGCGGTAAGGCAAGCGTTGGCAAGGCGGAGTAGCTTGTTAAAGGAAAGCAGTAGCAAAGGGTCAGGATGAATAAACTATAGATACTCATCCCCGTCTCGGTGTCGTTCATCTCTTGCCGAATATCATGATATATTTGGGTTGTGAGAGACTCTTTTTTATGTTGTGTCTAAAGAATTTGCGGTTGGTTTTGCCAAATCTTTCTCTCTCCTCGTGATTGTTTTGACATCATTATTTCGGTTATCTTTACAAGATTTATCTACTTCGTTCTTAATACCGTATGCGCTCGTGCCGTATCTCATAACTCTGATCCGATCTGAGAGCTGCTGCGCATAAAGAGGGGTATCAGAGCGTAACACATACCAAAGAGGACCACGCGGGGGCGGTATGTCGAATGCCATGAATCCACTGATGCAGACGGTTTGCCCTGCTTGCTCCAGTTTCACAATGTACTGCAACACAAGTTTCAGAATATATGAAAATGCGGTGATGAATGTAGAATTGTAGATAATTAAAAAAATTGATTGAACTTTTACAACTTTACACAAAGCCAAGTAGAATAGAAGAAGATGAAAAACCAGTTGCATTTCATGTACTAATCAACTCATCCTAAATTTTGATCAGGAAGTTTTTATTCAAATATTTTCTGTATAAATGAGCCAACAAGGTCATTTGATCTCTTATTATGGTCCCAAGTTGGGTTTCAATCATCAAAACAATTAGACATCTCACTCCAAGAGTCTAAAACTCCTAGGAAATATTTGTCCTTCAAAATCAACCTTCAAAAGTACAGCAATGAACTGCACTAACACTTCTGATTTGGCAAATGTTCGAGTTCACTGATATCTTGTTCACAATATGCTCTGCAGCAATGCAAATCACACAATTTTTTATATGTATAACAAGGAATCGCATAATTCAAATGGTAAAAGTAGATTAATCCATTATTAAAAAAACAGTGTATGCTGAAAAAACATTGGTTATTCAAGTTGGGAGAATGAGTTGTGGGCAACTAGAAAACACCTGCTCTGGTGTTAGGATGAACGTCTTGTCTGCTATGGTGAATGCAAGATTTGGCATCTTCGAGATCTGATGGCAGCTGACTGTTGATTCTCCATTGGGGCTCGGTAGACGCTCACATAACTGGAATACAAGGCAAAATCTTGTCACCAACTATATAATTCGATAATGATAAAAAAAATAGAGGAAATCACAAAGCTGGTAACCTGATTAGCATATTGCAATATCAGTTCCTTTGTCTTATTTTCACGGAGCTGGTTCTCTATCCACACAACAGCCATCTGACAGGCTGTGCACATAACATCTGAGCCGACGTTTTCTTTATCGACAACAGATTCAATTCCGTTACTGCATAAGTTTTTGCAAAAAAAAGAAATTTATGCCATCATGAAAATGAGTATAATAGTAGTACTGAAAGGGAAGTTTCATGTACGTTACAACGGTCCGGCGAATGAACTAACCTGACAGAGTTAGCACCATCAAACATACACAGACCAACCTGGCTACATACCCTCTGGGGATCTGTCTGCTCAGAGGCAAAGCATTACATAAATCACTATAGTTAAAGATTAATTCATAGAACATAACCATCACACAAAATCTCTTCCATACCTGTGCTATTAGCAAGTCAAGGATCATCTCTCCATACTCGCTCACTACCTCTTTGCATTCTGTGCTGATAATGCCCTCAGCCCCAATTGCGTGGTTCACCTGAGCAACTATAGCCTGGAAATAACACAAGATGCAAAGATTTAAGTCTTGTGATATTTCAGAAAAGTGTAGTCACAGTTCACTACTTAGGGGCTTTCTCCACATTAATACAGCCACCAGACAGTATATCACAATATAATATAGTGATTAATGACTAGCTCAGCATGGAGTCTGTGAGCTTAGTACAAATATGGAGATGATCTAGATCCTTAATTCGAAGATACGTACTGTTGGGCCAGCAAGCAAGGAAGTCCCAGAGTCCACAATAGCAGCACATCCTTTGGCACAGAAGCCAGTTGAGTGGCCATCAATAAGGAGATCCCCCATGTTAAACTGCCAGTAACCTTTGCGGGTCACAGGGACATACGTATGGTTTCCCTTATAATGTTTCGGGTCGACGCCACCAAAGACGAGTTCACCACCAGAAGATGCATCGGGATCTCGGTTCAGCCAAAATGAGAAGACATCATCAGCAAGCAGTTTCTGCTCCTGCATGCTCTGCCTGTTGTTGCACATAAGAGAAAAGGCATGTTTTCAGTTGGTAAACTGGCAATGCTGCTGAGGTTATGACGGTGACTTATACAGCTTGAAGACATACCAAATTGGAGGGGCTTTCCCAACAGAGATCTCTGGGAAGCCAAGACCAAGAATGCCATCAAACTTTCCAATAATAAAGGTCACACTTGTTTCACGTGTTGTCTCAATGAATTTCTGAGATGGGAGAAGAAATTTGCAGCATTAGCGATACAGTATGGGAATTTTAATATGGGGAATTATTATACTCAATTCAGAATTCACCTGCTTTTTCACAACAAGGTCTCCAACCAACACATTATCCTTGCTGAAAAATCCAGAAACTGATCCGGAACCATATGTAATTTTGCAAGTCTCTCCTGAATAATTTGATTAGACAAAGAGTGGACATTCAGCAATAATCTCATGAATGACGCAAACGTGAGACCGTAACTTCAAAAAGGAGAAACATACCATCTGCTTTGTAAGTGCTTGACTTGCTCGACTTGTATCTGTGGTGCAAGTAGCATGCTATCTGCAGTGCATTTCGTTCACATCAAAGATCAGAATTCCATGATCTTCCACAGATTGAAGCACACAACTAATCACATAGATCAATTTATGACATGAAGACTGACCGAAAAATAGCATTTCGACGAAGGAACCCACAGGTTGGAGCTACCAGTGTCGAATATCACCGTGAAATTCTGCGGCGGCGTGCCAACGCCGATCACCCCAAAGTACTGGGTGTTGAGGTAGTCGACCAGAGGTACAACATCACTGTTGGAACTGCTGACCTTCAGACGGCGGCTGTCCTGCCTCGCCAACTTTGCGGCAGTCAGAGCTTCATAGTCCAACCTCTTCTTGTTCAGGTTGATCCTTAGCAGCCCATCAGTGTAAGCATCGAGCAGCAAGGCGCATGAAAGAGCCCACAAACAAGCAGTCGCCAACAAAAGATGCCTCTGCCCCATGGTCTCAGAAACTCAAAGCACCTGAGGAAAATATGCTTTAGCCGCAAATCCTCAATTAGGAGAAGACTGCCAGTATACTTACCCTCGTTCGTGCCAAACTGACAGGAGATTAAAGATGAAGTTGTGTGGCGATTACTAGGGAGTCAACGATGATGCATATAATTCGTATTCAGGAAAAAGAAAAACAATGATATATCTATCAACATTCAGGAGAGATCGAGCATATAATAGGGAATTGAACCCAGCATGAGAATCACACAAAAGAACAGTAGTAACCAAAGTAGATGGAAAGGAAAAGAAAGGCACGCATGTAGCAGTACGTAGCACAACACGACAGGTGGTGCCTCTACGGAATCCAATTTAGCTGGGAACAAGATAACCAGTAGAGCACTCTCAGTCACAGCAGAGTGATAAGAAACCTTCGCAGGACATCATCACGGCAGGCACCAAACCAAGAAAAACCACACGATACATGATAAACCCAAGAGCTAGCGTACCTACCCAGCAAGGAAAAGTTCAAGAACTCCCAGGATGAAATATTACAGCTCGAATAGCTCAACAGATGGGAGTGATCAGGAACAATTAAACACGCAATCTCCTCACCTTGCTTCGGCTTCCTGTAGACGGCGGTGAATGGGGAGTGGATGGGGAAAGAGAGAGAGGAGGGGACGACAAATACAGACGGGGCCGCCAATCACATGAGAGGAAGTGTAAACGCGGCACCTTCTCTCCTCCAGGAGCTGACGGCTGAATCAGAGTGACACAGCCTGCACGACTGCTGCGTCGATGTGCCACTGGTACGTGGGGCCTGCCCCCGCTTACCAGTGCCAAGAGAGCAGGGAGTCCGGTTCTTTTCCATCTACCACTTACTCTGTGTCCAAATTTATAAGATTTATTTTTTTACATAGATAAAGAAAATAGGAAAAATAGTTAAATTATCTCTAATTATTATCTCTAACCACTATATTCAATGTATGTATATAAAGAATAGTAAATAAAGGTACATATTTATTAGTGGTATACTTATATTTATGGTTAAGATCATTCAAAAAATACGTCTTATAAATTTGGACAGAGGGAGCATGATTTATGGTATTTTAAATAGATAAATAGAATGGTTTTATGGCTTATGATTTATGAATTTTTTTAAATAAATAGATAGCATGAGCTAAAAATGTTGGATTAGATGAAGGAAGAGAAACACCGAGACGAAGAAAATTGGCACTATGAAATGATGAAGAAAATTGAAGGAGAAAGCAACAGGTTGGTGATGCGTAGCATGCCAAGATATTTTATTCGACTCCCGTCTTGAATGGATAAACGACGTGGACCAATGGAGTGGGCTTTTCCTTGTGGTCCTTCCTTCTCTTGATGGGCCAAAATATATGTACGGCCCATATATTCTTAACAAGTAAGGCCTAGCCCGTATATTCTTGGCCCATTTAGTGAGCCCAATGGGCTATTGGCCGCTCCCCGCTTCCCCTCCGTTCCCCGTGGCCTCCGCGCCGCCCTCGCCCCGTTGTGACGCCGACCGCAATGCCTTCACGAATCTGCTTGCTCTCTGTCAGCCACCAGAAGCAGGTGTTCTCCAAGGTGCTCTTCGACGGCGCCCCCGTCGCCGGCGGGCAGGTGGCGCCCATCTGAGAAGGTACGTCGTACTCCCCTTGCCCAACTGCGGCCATTAGCTTTCTTGCTGTCCAACTTCATCTGTGCTTGTAGGCACTTGTAGTGTCTTGGATGGCCACCTTCTTCTCGAACTCCTGCAGAAGGGCAAGTGAGCCCGCCTTCTTGCATTTGCCTCCCATGCAGACCTCAGTTCTGTTCAGCATCGGCTTCTCAACTGCTGCGATGCTGCTGGTGGTGCACTGCATTGCGTTTGCATGCTCTGAAGAGATCTGAGCATCTCGGCGTGGCGCCGGTGCCACAGGCTCTGGAATTTGAGGCACTATGATAGGGAAAACTGTGCTTGCAGGTGGTTTTTGCGGAGCGGTGATGGTAGCACAGCGGCTCATTCTGACGACTTCCCCGTGGCATTCGCTGTCGCTGGATTCTGATGAACACGAGGAGCAGTCTTCGTCCTTGCAGCAATTCAGTGTGGCCATCCTCTTTTCTTCCTTCTTCATCTTCATGGCCTTCTTTGCAGCTTTCTTCCGTTCCTTTTCCCACTTCTTCATTGCCTTCTTCGCCGCCTTCTCACACTCCATTCCCGGGACTGCTGCGATGTCAGATGCGGCAATTTGGGGCACTGCCATAGAGATCACCATGCCCTGCTCAATTTCGGGCGTGGGTGTGATCGCAACACAGCTCATTTTCATCAATTGCTCCTCCTCACACTGGCTCTCACTTGTTTCAGAGGAGGAGCCATCTTCACAGTTCATCGCAGCAGCAGCCTTCTTCGCTTCCTTCTGCTGCTGCTTCAGAGCTTCATGGCAGCCTTCTCCTCTTTCTGCATCTTCTTCATCTCGTCCTCTTTATCCTTCATCTGATTCAATTCCTGCAGCAGCAGCTCTGTGGCTTCCTGTATTCAAATTTCCACACAAGTCAGAAGTCAACTTGTATGATCGATTACTACAATTAGAAGGGGGTGAATGATTGTCTCCGTTTTTTAAAATCTTCTCTTTGGCAGCGTCGCTGGTGACGAGGTCCATGGCCCAGAGCTTTGCCAGGTCCCTCGCCACCACCTCCACCGCCTTCCGCAGCGCCGCCTCGTAGTACCTGAGGTGCCCCTCATCAGCGAACCGCCCAACTCCGCGGCCGACGCAGGACATCCTGGCCGGCCTCCTCCTCCCTTTCAGGACCGTCGGGGGCACCAACGCCGGCGATTGCCAGAGAGGAGCGCCGGCGAGCTCCATGGTGTGTTATGGCGAGACCTACCACTTGCCCACCTCCCTACGCTATCCTTCTGCACGTTACTCTTCCTCCTACACGCCTCGCATTCTGAGATTTTACTACGATACCCTTTGGGGAACACGTGGCACACGGTAACTGGCTGAGCAACGATGCTTTGTTTACATGGACCGATGAGGAGGCGGCGCCCCCCGGTCGGCGGTGGCTGCTACTTCGGCCATAGTGGAGGCGGCGGCCCCGCCTCGATCACCGTTAGCTAGCCTCGACCCCATTAGGCAAAACGGGCAGAGATCGCCCCTTGTCCCTTCGGACCCAAACCCACGGGGATTCCGTGGGCACAAAAAAAAGCAAAATTAATTTTAGAAATACTAATTAGACTTTATTTATTATGCTATAATTATTTATGTAGATTTTTAAATATAGCTTTAAAATATATTCTAACATATAAATTTAAGTTTTAATTTAAATACATAAGAAAAAAAATACAATCTCCTATACTGAAATACTATAAAATGTTATAAAAAAATATTTTTAAATTTTTTACCGGGTACCACAAAGAGAGAGCGACATCATCTCTGCCCCGCTTCCCACCTCCAATGGGAAAAATTCCCTATGGGCCCCGCCTCATGAGGAAAATTGCCACCCTTACTGGATCACGGCCGTTTGACGTCGGGGAGTCGGCTTTGGACGGCTGCGATGCGTCCTACGTCAGCAACACGCGGGTCTGACCGGTTCTCAGCTTGTTCGTTCCGTGGATCCTGTCTACGGTACACCATAGAGGGGAAAATTCAGAACGATGCGTTGATATATTACTGTCAGCTCGCCATACCTTTTCGTCTCTGACAGGGAAATTTTGTCGTTGGTTTCAAGAGTTTATTTGCAGCGTTAGGATCTCTTCATCCTAATGAAACTGAGAGCTGCTGCTCTTTGTGGATTGCGTTCTAGGGTTCATACCGATTTAAGCGTGTTTTGGTTGGCCCGGGATGCGCTCCCAAGGCCTGAATTCTTTCTTCAGTTGAGGTTTTTGCAGACACGAGGTTAGCTGTTTACTGGAGATTGTCCGATTTAAATTCAGCATCTTTCCAAAGTTGTTTTAATCTCATGTTATTGTTGACAAAATTGCGGTTCCTCAAGGTGCATCTTCCTGAGCTGATTCTTGTTTTCTCGATTAAGCCAATCATTAGTTTTTTTCCCCTTGAAAGGGGGGAAAATGGAAGGCAAGAACATGCGAAGGTATCATGAATTCATAATAATCATCATCTACTTCATTGCTATGCTGTATACATATTTCCAAGGAGGATTGTCTTGTAGCATTTACATTTGGACATTGCTATTTTGTATCATCTTTCCTGCTTAGGTATATGAGGAGCAGTCATCAGAAGCTTGACAAATCCTTGGCATGTGCTACGACGAGGCCACTGAATGGAGCGCGACAAGGGAAGCGTACGCCCCGTCCTTGATGTTGATCAAGGTATCATGCTTCCCCTTCTCGATGATCATGCCGTTCTTCACCACCGCGATCATATCTGCACCCTGTATTGTAGATAAACGGTGTGCCACGATCACTGTCGTCCGGTTCACCATCACTCGGTCCAGTGCGTCTTGAACCACCCGTTCCGATTCAGCGTCAAGTGCGCTTGTTGCTTCATCGAGTAGAAGGATCTTAGGATCCTTAACAATGGCGCGAGCGATCGCCACGCGCTGCTTCTGCCCTCCGGATAGCTGAGCCCCACGCTCCCCAACCAACGTGTCGTATCCCTGCAATTTTCAGGTAACTGATTTCTGTAAGCAGCATTCTTGACGCAACATTAATGTTCTTCAAAGTAGGCAGTGGAATTCTGGAAGTAAATCTGCCATGAGATATGTAAATAAAGCTAAATTGATCTGCGTAAGAACCTAACCTCCTGCAATGAACTGGTGAACTTGTGAGCATTTGCCAATTGTGCAGCAGCAATGATGTCTGACGCTGCTGCTTGCCCTTCCTTTCCATAGGCGATGTTTGCTCGTATTGTGTCATTGAAGAGAGCTGGCTCTTGACTCACCAGCCCCATCTGTTGCCTTAGCCACCTTAGCTGGAACTTCTGTATGTCCACTCCATCTAGAAGTATACGGCCTGCATCAGGATCATAAAATCTCTGCAGCAACGATATAGCTGTTGATTTGCCGCTACCACTCTCTCCAACAAGTGCAACAGTCTGACAGACAGGTAAATGGTGCAGATGGTTAGGTTCAGTAACAGAAACTTGTACATTGTTCACTGATAGTGTAGGTTCAACGCTGTGGACTTCTAAAATTAGGGACGTTAACGTTAATACCTTTCCAGATTGAATTGTCAAGCATAGGTCTTTGAAAATCTGAACATCTGGCCGTGTAGGATATCTGAAGCTCACATGCTGAAACTCGATATCACCCCTTAGTGGTTCTAAACTCACCCCAGCATCATCACTTGGATCTATCCTAGATTTACGGTCCATGATGGAAAATATAGAAGATACAGCTGATTTTGCTTTGGAGGAATCTGAAGTGAAGGTACTAGTGTGTGACACCCCGATTGCTGCCATAGTGAGAGCAAGAAAGACCTGCATTAACATGCCCAAGATATGATAATCTTTCACTCTGCAGGTATATTTAACTAGGCGTAGACATCGTATTATTAAAATACTAGCCATCTTTAAGTTTACATTTCAGTTTATGTTAAAATATATATGATTCATCTAATGCATATTGAAATGTAATTGCCTACTTATTATTGAAAGTTGAAATTTGTAAAGATCTCAAGATAAACATGATACATACTCTGAAAACTTTGGGAAAAGTTGTTTTCTCAACCTCAACAAGCCGAGCACCAGCATAGAAGCTGGCTGCATAGACTCCAAACAGCAAGAAGAAGGAAACCCCGAAACCAATACCACTTATTATTCCTGTCCTGATTCCTGCTCTTAGGGGTCCTTCGCATTTTTTCTTGTACAAATCCATTACCTTTTCTTCAGCTGAAAATGAGGCCACTGTCCTTATGCTGCTTACGGCATCATTTGCCACTTGACTTGCCTCCTCATACATCATCTACAATCATAATTGAGAATCAATGACCTGAGTGTGATAAAACTACTAGTATATAATTCCGAGCAATATAGGGATGGAGCAATAAATTGACTGAAAGAAAAGGATTCAGCGTTTTCTTTTTAATTCCTGATATACCTTTGCATCTGCACTGAATCCCTGAATAAACTTCATTTGGATCCATCCGTTGAGGCCAATGAGTGGTATCAACGCCAAGATGATCAGCGACAGCTCCCAGTTTGATACAAAAGCAATTACCAAACCAGCAACTAAAGTTGCAGAATTCTGCACGACCAGTTGAAGTGCATCACCCACAAGCCCCCTAACTTTTGCTGCATCTGCCGACAGCCTTGCCCCGATCGATCCACTTGAGTTCTCTGGGAGATCGAACCATTCAATCTCCATATTGACCACCTTTTCAAAAGTCATCAGTCTGATCCTTCTAATCAACTTGCACCCGGCCACTGAAAAAAGGTATGAGCCGATAGGAAGTGACAAGAAGTATACTGCACCAAATACCAAGAACATAGATGACCAAAACTCAGCATCCTTCTTTAGCATATCTGAGGGCTCATAGAATGTTTTGATTACATTAGACAAAAGTATTGCAAAGATGGGGAAAATCACTCCGCTGACAGCAGAAGCAATGGAACCAAGTATAAGCACTGGGATCTCTGGTTTGTTAAGCGATGCGAGGCGACTGAGGGGCACTTCCTGTGGTATTTCTTCAGCCATCTTATTTGATGAGCCATCCTGGACATCAATTTCAAGAGGTACCCCGATTGGCACTGAGAATGAGTGATTGCTACTGTTGTCCCGAGATGACCTTTGGCTACTTGACTGATTTGTCAATAGTTGTTTGCTTGAACAAATCCTAGAATCACTCTTCCTACCTGACTTGTTCTGGTAATTTGCAACCTCAGAAGCATGACTTGCTTCCTGTAGGCATATCAGTTGGCTGTAAGCTCCCTCTGGATCCCTTACAAGCTCATGGTGTGGACCTGGTGATTGTGAAATGTTTAACGTACTGAGCATTTGATGACAGACAAAATATGTAAGAGGCAATAAATGATTATTTTCATTAGCAAATAACAATTTTTCGGAATCTACCTTTTTCAACTATTGATCCTCGATGGATGACAGCAATAGTATCAGCATTCCTGACAGTAGTCAAACGGTGAGCAACTATGACAGTGGTCCGGTTTGTCATGACCCTGTCAAGAGCCTCCTGCACAATCCTTTCAGATTTGGTGTCCAAAGCGCTTGTCGCTTCGTCCAATAGTAGAATCCTTGGATCTTTGAGGATTGCTCTCGCAATGGCAATTCTTTGCTTCTGCCCACCAGATAGTTGTGTTCCATGTTCACCAACCAAAGTAGCAAATCCCTGGGAAATGCCATAAACTAAAGAGATTCAATATATGATGCAGAATAGTTTGAGCATCCCTTACTGACTTTCTTCCCTATATAGCTTTGTCTAGTTCTCGACGTCATTTAATCATAAAATTTATTTACAATTAATTATTCATCAGTAATGCAAATTCAAGGGTTAAGCAGTTTTCTGACCTGGGGCATTTTATCTATGAATTTGGAGGCATTAGCAAGCTCAGCTGCAGCTCTGATTTCCTGATTTGTCGCATTGTCCTTGCCATAAGCTATGTTCTCTCTTATGCTAGCAGCAAACAGGACTGGCTCCTGGCTGACAAGGCCAATTTTACTTCTTATCCACCTTAACTGCAACTCCTTGAGATTCACTCCATCTATTATAACTTCACCAAGCTGAGGGTCGTAAAACCGTTCGATCAAGCTGATAACTGTTGATTTTCCACTCCCACTCTGGCCAACCAATGCAACAGTTGTGCCACTCTGTATGGCAAGGGAGAAACCTCTGAATATTTGTTCATCAGGCCTTGTCGGATATGAAAAGTAAACTTCTCTGAACTCGATATCCCCCTGAATGTCGTCTAGCTTCCTACCTGCGATGCTGTATGCATCGATCTCAGGTTCCCTGTTGATTGTTTCAAACATCTTGTATGCTGCAGCCTGTCCACCGGCAAATGCTTTCATGCTTGGTGATGCCTGTCCTAGAGCTCTGGTGAATGCAATAGTAAAGTTTAGCTTCTGGAACTAATCGATAGTAATGCTGGTCAGTTTAATGAAAAAACTTGTATAGTCAGGAAAAAAATCTTTTTCATGTTCTCGAAAAAAGGAAAAAATATTGTAGAGTGGTATAAAAATATAGTAGATGATTCAGTGAACATAGCAAATTCAAACTGCTGAAATTCACCAGATGAGAACTTCTTTTCAGGGAAAAGTTGATGACAAGAAGACTCTTAAAAAAAGACTTTATGATTGGAGTAAATCCTTAAAGCCTATAACATATGTAACATCCCAAATTTGGGAATTGTTGAAAATGTGAAACATTTAAAACTTTTTATTTCATTTTGGTGTTATTCGGATTTTCCTAGATTTTCGATTTGGACTTTGCCAAACAAATTCAAATAGTAAAGATAAAAATAAAAATCAAGGATCGGGATCTAAAGCAATTGGAAACCAATTCGAACAAATTTTGAATTTGAAATTAAAATTGGAAAACGAAATCTGAAATCAAATTAAATAAAATCAAAAGCAAGAGAATATTAAATTTGCGTCTGACTATTTGAGCCAAGAATTCAACCTTCCTTCTGCTATGATCCTTTTGTTCGATGGATTAGGATCTCACGAGACATCCAGATATCCTTGTCCTTCATCAGACTCATCTTCTAGTATCTTGCTAACACCGATGTTTGATTCCTCTGATGATGCTCCTCGTTACGCCATTCATGATCGGACATCCCTTTGGCCTCCTTATCATCTTGGGTTTATTTCGACAGCTCGTGCTCTCTCTGTCATTGAGTCTAATTCTTATTGTGAAGCTGCTTCTCATTCTGAATGGCAGCTTGCTATGGCAGAGGAGCTTGATGCTCTTCAACGTACGGAGACTTGGGATATTGTACCGACACCTGTGCATGCTCGTCCTATCACGTGCAAGTGGGTGTACAAGATTAAGATCAAGTCTGATGGTACTATTGAGCGCTACAAGGCTCGTCTTGTGGCTCGCGGTTTCCAGCAAAAGTATGGCCGTGACTACGATGAGACGTTTGCCCCTGTTGCCCATATGACCACTGTTCGCACTCTTGTTGCTGTTGCTTCCGTTCATCGGTGATCTATCTCTCAGCTGAATATTAAGAATGCCTTTCTTAATAGTATCTTACATGAGGAGGTTTACATGCAACCATCACCTGGGTATTCTGTTTCAGATGGCCATGTATGTCATCTTCGTCATGCTCTTTATGGCCTCAAACAGGCCCCTCATGCCTGATTTGCACGTTTTACCTCAGGACACTACTTCTTCTATATGTGGGTGATATGCTCATCACTAGTGACGATTTCTCATTCATCACATACGTGAAGAAACATCTCAGTGAGCAGTTTCTGATGACTGATCTTGGTTTGCTTACGTACTTCCTTGGGATTGAGATTTCTTCCACTCCTGAGGGTTTCTATCTCTCCCAGCAGAAGTATGTCCAGGATCTTCTTGATCAGTCTGGTCTGACTAATACTCACACTGCTGAGACTTCTATGGACCTCTCCCTTCAGCTTCGTGCTACTGATGGTGATTTTCTTGAGGATCCTACTCGTTATCGCTATCTTGTTGGGAGTCTTGTATATCTTGTGAGCACTTGCCTTGATATTGCTCATATTGTTCATATCTTGAGGCAGTTCATGAGTTGTCCTATTCATCTTCATTACAGTCACCTTCTTCGTATTCTTCGCTACATGCGTGGGACAATCTCTCATCGCTTATTTTTCCTAGCTCCACCTCACTACAGCCTCAGGCGTACTCCAATGCGACCTGGGCTAGCGATCTTTCTGATCGTCGCTCTCTTTCTGCTTATTGCATTTTTCTTGGCTCCTCCTTGATTGCTTGAAAGACAAAGAAGCAGACTATAGTTTCCCATTCGAGTGCAAAGACTGAGTTGAGATTTATGGCAGCAGTGACAACAGAGATTACTTGGTTGAGGTGACTACTTGAAGATTTTGGAGTACCTATGAGGGGGCCTACGACACTTATGTCTGATAGTACAGGTGCTATCAGTATTGCTCGTGATCCAGTGAAACATGAGCTCACCAAGCACATTGGTGTGGATGCTTCATACACTCGCTCACAAGTGCAGGAGGGAGTACTTGCTCTACAATTTGTGCCATTAAAGTTACAACTTGCTGACTTCTTTACGAAGCCACAAACTAGAGCACAACATTTGTATTTTCTCTCTAAACTCAGTGCGTGTGATCCACCATGAATTTGAGGGGGTGTTAACGATAGAATAGGATTGTTATTCGTTTCCGTATATGCATTGGTTTCCTTATCTGTATATAGTATATTCCTTTGTATATCCTCCTTGTACTCACTATATATATTGCCCTTTGGGCCCCATGAATATACACAATATTCATAACATGAGTAAGATCGATGCCATGGTAAATTGAGTGAGGCAAGTCATTACTTTGATCATACCTTTTGAATGCAAATTATTTTCTTTGAAAGTACCAAATTGCATGCCTTACTTTATTATGCAAATTATATTCGCATTGGCTCATAGTTACTACCGTATGAATAATTGCTTAATTATACCACACTTCTTGGTTTGGGATATAAACCCTTGTCACCCTAAAATTAATGGTAAACATACTAATGAAATGTCTGTATCTAAGCGTCATACTTAGTCTTGCTTAGATACTCGGGGACATTAATTTACCCTGACATCATTTCAAATATGAAAACTTTGTTTGAGCAGTCACTAGTGGGAAGTGGCTGGTATGTTGAACTCAATTATTTTATGCTCCCAAAAAATCCTCAACTTGCTTAAATATATGGGTGGTTGGTAAGAGAAGCTGGTGCGGATATAGCACACTAATGTGTGGTTTGTAGTAGAACCGTCCAAATAAGCCTAAAGACTAAATCTTGTGACAATCTTCCGATGTAAAACATTGCAATCATAAGTCTATAATCGGTACAACTTGACCAAATAATTTATCAAACCACGATCATAGGCGGACTTGGGAACTTACTCGAGTTAGTGTCTATTTCTAAAACTTTGTAGGTGGGATAAAAACTCGTATGGTAGATGTAACCCTGGATTTGAATTGCCCTAGGCGGACGTAACCCAGTGCTGATAATGGGCGAATGCAACTCTAAACTAGCATATGGTGGAGGTAACAATGCGTTGTATTAGGTGGATGTAACTTGCACTACTATTATTACATTCTCTCAAACAACTTTAGAAAATCTGATTTAGTTCAAACTGCTAAGTCGCAGGGAATTTCCTATTTACTGTAACTTTCAAAATGATGCTTTTAGCAACTAAAAGAACTCAAGCCTTAACTTAACAGTCTTGCATATATTATTACTGCATTCTGTGTGATGGCTTACTGAGTACCTTCGTACTCATTGTTGCTCAATTACTATTATTCAGTAAGTAAGAAGGGGAAAGACAAGCACTATGGTCATCTAAAGGAGTTTATAGAGCTGGAAGAAGATGAGACCAAGAACTAGATTGCAAACCCTAGTTAGTTGCCTATGGGTATGTTCTGAGGGTCTGATTTGTGTGAAGTTTTCGTTTCCGCTGTTGTTTTTTAATGATTTCGACCTGATCAGCTCATGTTTAAGTCCACTATTATAGTTACGCTTCCACAAGATATATATTTAATGTACAGTAATGTATCTGTAAGCATTATCTACTGATCCAGAGAATAATACGGTAGAATCATAGAGAATTCTGAATTGGTAAATTCCGGATCCGACAACATATTTGTTTGTTGAACAAGAGAATTCAATTTTTGTTATACTCTCTGGCTGTGATTGGTATAAAGTTGAAACAAAAATGACGAAGTGGATATGCACTTGGTTAAGTTGCTGCTAACTGAATATGCCATACGTGCACAGCAGGCTTAGCGGTTTGCTCATGAAATCAAAGTGCTTACATCACTGTCTAACAGCATCTTACTTAGCGTCTGCGCCTGACCTAACTTGTCTAAATCAGCACAAAATCCAAAGACATAGCTAAGGTTGCTTTATCAGGTACAGAAAAAGGAATGGAAACTTTTGGAGGAATTTTTTTTCGTTTCTGAAACCTTCAGTGTTCTTTCCTGATAAGACGGTTTGTCAATCAAGAAATTGAGATCACTGCAACTGAACTGAATTGATCGAAAATGCACGAAGAAACTTACAGCGAGCCGGTGAGAACTGCGAATATGACATTCATAACTTGGGCGCCGGTATAGCCCTTCTCCAGGATCAGCTTGGCTCCATACCATATCCCCAGGGAGTAGCCGCAGAACAGGAGCACCATGACAGTGCCCATGCCCACGCCGGCGACGAGGCCCTCCCGGACGCCGGAGCTGTAAGTGCTCTTCAGTGACCTGTTGTATTTCTCCACTGCTCGCTTCTCTCCGGTGAAAGATGCAACCTGTGTTAGTGTTATGTGTTAGTGTTACAGAGTTTTGTCATTCTTGGGACAGTTGGAGAGAGAATTGACAGGGCTCTGAAGTCTGAGATCTTACTGTTCTAATGGAGCCGATGGTCTGCTCGACGACGACGGACGCCTCGGCGTACGCGGCCTGCCCCAGCGATGCCATCTTGGCGACGACATTGGACATGACCGCGCCGGCGAGGACGAGCGGCGGGATGGTGGCCAGCATGACGAGGGTAAGGAGCCACCCTTGTGCGAAGGCCACGGCGAAGCCTCCGAAGAAGGTCACCAGCAGCTGGATGAACTTGCCGACCTTTTCGCCCATGGCGTCCTGGATGAGGACGGTGTCGCCGGACATCCTCCCGATGACCTCGCCGGTGTTGGTGTACTTGTCGAAAAAGGCGATCTCCTGCCGGAGTATGGTCTTGAGGTACAGGTTCCGTATCCGCGCGGCCTGACGCTCGCCGGTGATCATCCAGCACGTCACCTCTGATCGATCACACAGAGAATTCACAGAGTGCAGAAACTGAATTGCAGTGCTGGTAGCTCAGTGGCATACTTACGGACGAATGACGCGACGGCCGAGGTAATCGCCAGGTAGATGAACTCCAGGGAGACCTCGGAGACGCGGCCCACGACGTCGCGGGCGCCGGCGGCGCCGCCGAAGGCGTCGATGAGCCGGCCGAACAGGACGGTCATGAACGGCAACGCGGCGCCGTTGGCCACCGCGCCGAGCGTGCCGAGCAGCATCAACGCCGCGTCCGCCCCGTCGGCAAAGGCAAACAACCTGTGGAACGGAACGCTGCCGCCGCCGCCCAGCCGCGCGTCGCCCTTCTTGGCCCGCCCATGGGCAGCGGCCGTTCTTGGAACCGGCTCGCCGGCGCTGGACGACGGCACATTCACCTCGAACGCTCTGGTGGACTCCGACATGCTCCGTACAGCGCCAAGACCACAGATTTTGCACAACAATCTGTCTCACTATCTACCTATACGCCTACGTATCTGTACGTATCCATCTCATGAACAGACGATATCGCCGAGCAGAGTAGACCAAATTCTGCTTGACCTGCCAAGATCAAGAACTGTGCTTGATCAGATGAGGCGAAGGAACTGGACAAAGCAAGAACAATGTAGCTAGCAACAGTAGGGAACTAAGATTTGGATATCCTACCTCAGGATAAGATCAAACCTGAGATCAAGAAAACAAGAACATGACAGGAGGAAAGGGAGGAGGGAGACAGAGAGATGCGGATTGCGATTTGCAAACGAGTGCAGGAGGAAGAAGAAGAAGAAGAGCGGAACAGGGAAGCCGCGTTCAAGAAGAGGCCAAAGCTGCGAGTTAAAGGTTCACCGCCCACTGGCAGGCCGCACTGGCAGCTTTCCCATAGCTACCCGACAGTGGCGCCACTGCTGGAAGGAAGGAAAAACACAAGTGAAGGAAACGCTACAAGAAAAAAGGGTCTTACTACTGTTTATACGTACAAATCGAATGTTTTTCTTTTTCCTTTCCCAAACTCTATCACACGCCTCTCCCTCTCCCATATGTTGCTGTGCGCGACCGACTGGTGTCCACCCGCCCTCGCATCGGCGATGACATCGTATGGTCGGATATAGTGGCGGAGCCGGGATTTAATTACGAATCAGGTTTGGTGGTGGAATTATCTAGACTATTTAGACTGGACTATGAAAATATTATCTAGATTGAACTAAATTTACACAAGTTATACACTAGATATTTTTCCACATCTCAAGCTGAAGTCTACCCTATCCGAGGTGTGGCTCCGCCCCTGGTCAGACGTGAGCGGCACCTATGACCGCAATGACCCCCTCAAGGAGAATGCCAACCCTAAGTGTGTCCTTAAGATCCACCCCGGCCACAACAACAACAGCACGCCGCAGAAGTTCTCCAGCAACCTCAAGCCCACGGCAACGCCCATCATCAGCATCTCCAGGAATCTTGGCCAAGACGATGGCTGCACGCGACGGCACCATCCACTGGCGATGTTCCCAAGAAGGCCAAGATTGGCGGCGACGGGCGCAACCCGAAGCCGGCAGTCCCGGAGCATGAGCCAAGCTCTCCTAAGGTGTCTTGCATCGGGAAGGTCCTCTTCAATCGCGAGAGATCTCACCGGCAATGGCCAGCGAGGCCACCTGAGATGAGGTCTGGCTACGCCTTGAGCTCGTTTTTTTTATCCGTCGTAACCGCTCGTGTATGTGATGTTTTGATTTCATGTATACAATATTTTGATTTTATGTATGCAACATCAGCAATAACTAGTACAATATTGGGAGTTTTTATTAAACATTTTTGTTGCATAAAGGACCAAGAAATATTGTATATATAGACACAAAATATTGCAAGCGAGTGTCTGAGAGCTAGCGTTAAAATCAGCCGTCTGCATACTAGCAATTCCCAAACAAAAATCACAAACTTTTGCAGAGAGGAGATCGAGCTCAACAGTCACAAAGGTGAACGCAATGGAGTCTAGGCATTGCAAGTTGCAACACATTATTGTACGGTGGTGACACTGATACCAGTGATGGATGGATGAACACGGCTAAGGCCTTAAAATGTAGCCAACGACAGGTGGGAGGGACGGAATAAATACGCGCGCCCGGCTTACTGTGTCAAAGCAGAGGAGCTGGATGGCTGTCCCCTCCGGTCTCCATCCTCCAACCAGTGGTAACGTACTACCCGAGCAGTGAACTATTTTATAGTCTTGACTCTTGAGACATAGATCGTTATAACTTATAACCCTGTACTACATGGCAGACAAAAAAAAGTTACAGCTGATCTTTTTTCTCCCTTTTGAAATGGAGAGTTACAGCTGATCTGAGCTATCAAGTTCTGGCTTTTTTTTACTGACGATGATGAGAGCTTTGCTTTTGTTTGGGTCTCTTGCTCCTGGGTCAAGCACCCGTGGACGCCTGCCTGCCTCTGTCTCTGCACTGGGTTTCATTTCCTACACTAGTGAAAGCAGCATTTGTTTGCAGCAAGGCACTACGCAAGAAATGATGATTGGATAGATCAGTAGATGTCTCCCTTCTTTTGACTGCGCCTAACTACCTCGATTAGGACTTCTAATATGGCAGAGCGCAGTTGCCACTACTTGCTAGTGGTTTTTTTTTTTGGCACACTTGCCTGCCTAATCCCAGCTGAATATTATTATGATTATCCATTTGTGCTCACAGAAGAAAAAAGATGAAAATGATGAGGAGATGTGAAGGAACACGACCAGCAAATCGCACCACACACACACTGTTCAAAGCATGCGAACATTGGTGAATGAATTGAATTGATGCGCTGTTTTTTTTGGCAAAAGCAGTGATGGATTTTTGTTCCTTTTCTGTGCTGGTTTTTTGTCGAGAAAAGACTGATAGGACAGTAATGGTGATGACAGTAACCACCCTGCTGAATTGTCCAACGAGCTTCTATGGGCATGCATGTTTCCTTTGGATTCTGTCTTGTCCAGTTCGTGGTGTTCATACACTTGCCTGTCAGCACAGTTCAGGATGGATATGCACATGGTGGTGATGGTTCATGCCATTGTTTTCAGTCATTTGTCTTTCCAGCTAGGCTCTCCCTCTACTGTTCTCCAAGCTAGCTGCCTGCCCCTTGTATTTATCTCAAGTACTGTATTGTTACATTATTTGAGTGCAAGCAAAACTGCAAATGGTGTATATATATATTCTGAAACGAAACCAGCTTGCTTCCAATTAATACAGCATCCTGTGATCCAACCACCTCCCTAGTTGCTGCTGTTGCTGTTACACATTGATGATGCACCAAAAACTTTGACAAGTCAGCATCATTTTGTGATCCTTGATCATCTTGTCCTGCCCTTTGCATGATGCAAAGCTCTGGGACAGAGCTTTGCTCGGATGAGGAAAAATCCAGGCACCCTGGGGTTCAGGTTATCAGAAAAGATCTGGCCTAGAAATGGTCCTATTCCTCTGCACTCTTTCCTTTCCTTTGCATTGCATCGCAGAGGACCAGCATTTGAACCACCGCTGCATTCTGGTAGCCGCATGCGTTGTGTTTGTGGACCTTCCGAGTGATTGGTGCGCACTATAACGTCCATGTTTTTAGGAACAGGAACGTTATTACTTTTCATAACAGTCTAGGAGTTTAGTTACAGATAAAAGAAATATCATGCCTACTTACGAACATTTAAAAAGAGTTAATTTAATTAAAATAAGACTTAACAGTCAATTTTAACAATTTTAAAGGCGTCCAAGCCCAAGACTTAACTTACAATCCAAAGATCCAAGGAAATTTACAGGAACGCTTGAGTGCGGTCGTAACCCTAACACAAAAACTTATAACATCCTTTCTTCTTCTGATCTCTGTGTTGGAGAAAATAAAGCAAGACTGAGTACAACCAATCATACTCAACAAGTCACATGGGAAGATGCTAATATAACTACTTGCCAGGGTTTCTAAAGGATGGGAGTATATTGGTTTTATTAAAGTATTTGTGGATACAATTTTATTTCTAAACATTTTGTTTTTAAAGATAACAAATTATAAGCTTCTCAAGGAATTTGGGGGTTTCCAAACTTGATTACCAAACTTCTACATTTCCAAAACAATTCCAATCTACTTATGCTTCGCTATTGGAATCACCAATTAAACACAGCTTCATATACCAGAAGCACGGTGTATTTGAATACCATTTGTAAATGACTCTGCAGAGTTGCCCAACTTTACCTATAAGATTCCTCAACCCTTATGACTGAGTTGAGAAAACAAGGTTGTTTCACTACTCATCTCTTTATGTAGCCTCTACCCGATAGACTATAGACCCCTATCACGAAAAAAGGCGGCCTGATAGGGCAGAACGTACCGTTGTGAAAGTATGGTTTTACCGTTTCCATACCACATTCTTTACGCCGGCTGTTCCCTCTCCTAGAACAGTATATTATATTCTTATAGTAGATATTCAATCGATTTGAGCAGCTATTAAACCAGGTTTGGCAAGTCAACGCTTGTGGTTGAGCGATTACTATGTTCTTTACTTGGCATAAGGTTTTAGTCATTTCTTTTCACTGAAACAACTTTCAACCACAACCAATAACTTTTCGGCAAAAGCCAGATCATCTTGTAGTATGAGATATTTGAACATCTAATCTACCTAGATTATTTAAATAGTATGTTCAGTATTACTAGGGTTTGTCAAGGTGAATATAGCCATCAAATTAAACTAGGCTTTTTCGGGTGGTAGAACATAACTAGTATCATGCCATTCTAAACATTCATTATACATAAAATAACAATGCGTAAATAACATAATGGAAGTACTGATAAATAATTATTAACGGAATGTAGGTTCAATATAATAAAAAAATATGTGACTTTGCCTTGCGGATCTACGACTTTGACAATTTCAAATTCTTCAATTTCTTAAGCTTGATCTTGATCTTCTCCTTTCTGATCCGGTTGAACTTCAACATCGGAAGCCAACGCAAAGCCAAATAAAATAACTCAGTTCCATGCTCGAAGGATTGAGCTAGGAATAAAGAAAGAAAATCCAAATAAATAAGGGTTTGGGCTCAAGGATGTCCAAAAGGCAAAACAGGGCTGAGAAATGGGTCGGTAGGCTCAAAACAGTCAAAATGGGTATAAACTTGTATTTTCGGGTTTGGATGAACAGTAACAGGTCGGGCACTGTTCATTGCGGGTTTGGTCGCCCGGATCCATTACTGTTCAACGGGTTCAGGTTCGAGCTTACCGGGTCGGGTGAACAGTAACCAGCCATTACTGTTCATCTTTCTCATCCCGACTGCGCGCACGACCGAAAGCAGAGGAAAGGAGTGGCGGCGACCGGGGACGCTACAGTGATTTGCGACGGGAGTCCATGGTTGGGTTCCTGGGAATGCAGGGAGTCCATTTTTGGGGTCGGCGGTGGCTGGGGAGGCGGCGTTCGCCGGCGACGAGGCTTTCTTCCTACGAAGCGTTTGAATGGCAATGGTGAGTTCCAAGGGTTAAGGGGGTCAAAGCATTGGTGTTTGAGCATCCTTGGGGTGAGGGGGTGATAGTGGAAGGATTGGTTTGGGCTAGCGTTTTCTGTGGTGGCTTGTCCTTGGCAAGGTGCCTCAGCCGAGCAGCGAGCTTCGACGGTGGAGGAGAGGAGAGCTTGGGGAGCTAAGGCGACGATTCAGGGAACTTCCTGGGGGCTTGAGGAGGCTGTGGGCACAAGCAATTGAAACGAAATGAACCGCACAACAAGAACTGAAGTATAGCTTACTTTCGGGTTTTCTGTTGATTGTCGGCGGTGTGGGGGTCACCGAAGCAATTGGGGTGTGCTATGGGCTACTGGTCACTGATGGAGTTTACAGCAGGGGCTTGGGGCCTTTTATAGCAAACTTAAGGCGGTTGGCTACAGGGAGTGGGTAACGGCGGCGGCGGTGCGTGGCAATGCCGGGAATGCTTGAGGAGGCATGGTGCGGTTGGCAGAGGGTGTTGTACTGGCTGTCTTGGGTGAAGCAAGGCAGCGGTCAAAGGGTAGCAGCGGTGTCAGGTCGGCCGGGAGAGCTAAGAGAGCGGAACACGAGAGAGTCGGCGCAGCGGTGGCGACCGTGGCCGGTGGCTCTGACACGAGACTAGGAAGTGTCAGAGAAGGGAGTACGGAGGCGTACGGTGTCTGACAACGCACAGAGGAGTGGTAACAGCGATAAGAAGTCACTACACCACAGCCCCAAAACAGTGTTGGATGGTCAGTCGGCATAGGCCGCTTTAGTGTCAGACGGTCAGTCGGTATAAAACATATACCGACTGACTCTGCAGACGGTGTAACAGGGGTTGGTAAAAACATATACCGATCGACCGCATTTTTGCCGATCGATCGTTAGATGGTATAAGATTTACCGTCGACGATGTGTTACCACATATCTGACAGACTATTTGATGGTATAGATATGTTTTACCGACTGATTGTCCAACGATACAATTAAAATAGATTAAAAAAATAAAATCTGATTTGGCAGAATTAGTACATAGTAAACCAAGTTCATTAATAATTAGAGAGCCACCATATCACATTCACCATCACAAATTCAGTCCCCAGATACATATAGGTTTGTCTTCCTTGCACCAAGTCAAAAAACAAAAGACACACATGGCAGTGCATCAAAATGTACTAGATTGTTTGCAATACATAATCACTTTGAGAAACTCAGAAACCAAAAGGAGATGCATGGATCCAACAGCAGATTGTAGAAGATTGTTTCGCACATGCCATTGAGTTGTGTGAACAAGTTCTTCCAGAAACCCAAAAAACAAAAAAAATACTTGGATGCAAAGGCGCAGTAGTTCCATAAAGTCGTGACCGGTTCATTTATGCTTGATCCGATTGTATCCAGCTAGTGGCGCACAACACTTCCTGAAAAATAAAATTAGCATGTAACTAGGAAAATATGTGTTCACCAACCTAACGTGATGTTAAAAGATTTGCATGTTTTGATAATGTAGGATCATTTGCCGAGGAGGATGTTGGTAGACATGGTGTAACATCACCGTAGGTTACGCTAATGCAAGCCGTGGATTAGAGGTTCTTTGTTGCAAATCTTCAAGAATATTGTAATGGTCGATTTTCTACCTTTCACTTCCTTGTAGCTATTACATTTGGAATCGTTATAACTTCTCATCGTATGTTCAGAATTGGAGAATAGATTGTTAGCTCGGTTTGATCTTTGCATCACAAAGGCGAGAGTTGTCTACTATGGCGAGAATGTGCTAAAATCTTGTCACAGTGTGTATTCATGCAATGAACATGATCTTTTTTTCATGCTCAGATTGGCTGATTAAAGGAGACATACCTTTTTCGTACCATTGCAGTGGACCGATGGAGGTCTACTGGTCTAGTACTATTAGAGCAATCACTGATTTTGAAATCCTTGTGTTTACATTTCTTGAAGTGCTAAATTACAACTTGCAAGATTTAAATACAAAAAATGGTCCGCTACTCTGTACTTGTGATGGCTTGGTACGTTTGTATGATGATGGCCTACACTTGTTAGTTATAAAATCGGGAGCACTTATGTGCAGGAAAAAATGAGGAAAGATTGTGTTTGGCCCTGTTTAGCATAGCCTAGGCTCAGCTTTCCTTATCTTATAAACCAGCTTACCATGCTTATGGTTTACAAGCTCAAGCAGTTTGCTGATTAGACTAGATATGAATATGACCTAAAGCTGTTTGGATAAAACTTATAAGCCTCTGAAAGCTTATCAGCCCTATAAGTAAACCTCCCACTGACTTCTAAATTTTAACCTTTTTGGTGGAAAGGAGCTTAGGCTTACGAGTTCAGTCTGAAAATAAGCTGGCGATCTGGTCCTGGTTATGCTTGTTTTCCTGACAATTGTGTTCATGAGTTATTAAAACAAAAAATGGTGAGGTAATCCAATTATGTTCATGAATCATGACCATAACATACATCTGCAGCTCAAAGGAAGAGTAAGAAAGGGCACAAAATACCTGCAGTACCACAGGAAGATCTTGATGCCTTCTTTGCAAACCTTTAACTATATAAAGTACATTAATTAGGAACATTAGCCACTCATCAAAAGGAAAAAAGAAATGATGTCAAGTGCAGTTTATTACTCGCTTATATGGCCACGCAATTGACATCATATAAGCACCAGCCATACTTGTCATATAAGCATAAGGGCGAGGCAGGAGTGCATCCCTCTTGAGAATATGTCATTCATTTTGGTGATGCACCTTCCATTCCTCTTCTTTTGTGTACCATCGAGCAAATCTGTAGAAATTATTTTTTAATGTGAAAACAGAATCTATCATAATAAATTATTTATGCTACAACAAAAGGCTACAATACGACCTTCGTTGTCGCATAAGAAGTCTCCAGTTGGTTCATAGTCAGGGTCATCCACAATCTGCTCATTTGCAGTGTCAACATTATTTTTCTGTGGCCTTGGTCGTAAATTATGACCGTCAATGGGTGCATGACTTGTATGATGAGTTTTCTAAAAAAAAGATCACATGACAGCAGGGATTAGTGTTTAGAAATATTCAAGTTGTTGTCCTTGGTGTGCATAGGAGGAGATTAGGCTGACTAGGCTCACCTTTGTTCTTTTCTTAGGTGGACAAGGCTGTACCACAGTGTTCATAGTAGGAATCTGGAAAGATTGTAGCTGCTCTAAGTTTCTTGCAATGTTTTCCTGGCGTTGTTGCTCATACTCATTAATGTGGGCATCCATATTCTTTCTTCTTAGGGACATTTTTTCCTCCTAAAAAGTCTGAGAAAAATTAGCAACCGTGCTTCTATAACCGATAATTTAAAAGGAAAAGATTTTGCATGTAATCGATGTGGACACAATTTGCAAAGAACACTTACTTCTTAGATTTTTAGACTTTTTGGATCAACGATTATACCATCTATCTCCGTTCTAACAGCGAGGGCAAACCCATTAACAACATCCACAGTCACATTGGCATTTAGATCAGGCAATGACACAACTAGCCCATTGCCACTATCTAAGTGCTCACTCTCCAAATTATCCATGTCATAGAAGTCTCTTGGTTTAGGCGAAGAACAGAAACCCACTCGGTATCAATGGGTCGGGAACATAGAAGACTTGAACCGCTGTGATGCTAGTATGAAAGGTTCATCGGATACTTTTTCACTGTATTGAATAAATGCTTAAAGTTCTGATAGTGACCCGAATTGATCGTTTTACCCATTTGTCTTGCACTCTGTTGTCTACCCAAGCACACTTGAAAAGAACCACATTTCCTTTATTTTCATAGTTCATTTCAACAATCTCCTGTATAATACCATAATAAGTCTTGTTTCCTATTATGATTCTATCATTGTTTCCCCTTTCAAAGCATGCTGACTCTGCAACTAGAGCAACCCCACTATTTTGGACAGACCTACCCACATCATAGGATTCAGTGTGAAAATCAAATCCATTCATTGTGTAGCTACTATACTTTCGTGCAATAATCATTGGTGCCTTAGCTAAAATTTGAATCACATCTGGTACTTCCTCACACATTTCTTCCACCTGTGATTAGTATGAAATACTATCATTAAGGTAGATGTCAAGTTCATCTAAAAACACATGTTTTTATGTTATCTTCCTACTTACATGCAACCTAAACCACTCATGGAAGGATTCATGCTGCATTCGGTTGATATCTCGTTTGTTTCGAAGAACAATTGATGATAGATAGCGAGCATGCTTACTGCAAAGGACAATTTATCAATTTACCATGCAAGGAAAATAATACATGTTGTGTGAAGTGAATAGAGAACTTACTCCAAGTAAGGTCCTATGTTGACATAGTTGAACAAAACATATCTATGTGCTTGAAGCCAAGTCTTGTGATCTAAAGTCATTTGTGCACTTCCGGCTAGACACCGACCATTGCTATGAAAGAAAGGAGTTGTGTTGCAAATTTCTGTTTGCTGCCCTTCATCACTTCTAAGTCGCCGGCTAAATTGAGTCTCATCATGTAAATATCAGGCACATAGCGTAAGACTATCATAAAACAAAGAACCATCCATAATTGATCCCTCCGAATGGCTTTTTGTACGAACATCACCCTTACATCTCATCGAAACCTATACACATATATAATTGGCTCATAATGCTGTAAAAATAATAGGTACTATTTTTTCTTATGCTGCTTGTGCCTCTGAAATTACCTCTCAACAGGCCACATGCTACGAAAATGTCTTGGACCAGCAATTCTTGCTTGGCGGGAAGATGAACCATCAAATGTACCATAATGTCAAAAATGAAGGAAGGAATATAGTCTCCAAAAGGCTTAAAGTTTCAGCTATATAAGCCTCTAGACTATCCATATCACTTATCCAGAAAAGCGGTGCACAAATCTTCTTGAAAAAATGACTAACACGAATCACTGCAGCACTAACTACTTCTGGCAATATTTTCCTCACAGCAAGCGATAGTAACTGTTGTAGAACAATGTGGCACTCATGACTCTTAAGACCAAACACCTTTCTCTCACTAACATGAACATTGGGTCGTATATCAGATGCATAACCAGCAGGAAACTTTACCCCTTTTAGTACTTCACAAAATAATCTCTTCTCATCAAGACTCATTGAATATGGTGCAGGTGGTAAATAAAATTGGTCTTCAAGTTCAACAGGGTGGAGATCACTTCTAATACCTAGAGCTTGAAGTTCTAAACGAGAATTCAGGTTATCCTTAGATTTCCCATCAGTACCCAAGAATGTATTAACAAAGTTCTCGTACACATTTTTCCCTATATGCATGACATCAAAATTATGCCGCATCATCAAATCTTTCCAATATGGAAGTTTGAACCAAATAGATCTCCTTTTGAAAATGACTAATGGCTCCCTTGCCTTGCGTCTCTTGCTTACTGGTTTCTTTCTAGATGGATCCTTGCCAAAAACTATAACAATATCTTTAGTACACTCCAAAATTTCGTCTCCAGAAAGAGGAGTAGGTGCTGTCCTAAGTTCAGTTGAACCAAATTTATGGACATCGAACCTGAATGGGTGTTTTTCAGGAAAGAACCTACGATGACCCATATAGCAAGTCTTGCTGCCATTGCCTAGTCTAAGTGAACATGTATAAGAGTGGCAATCAGGACATGCTGCTTCACCAGATGTGACACAACCGGATGCATAGCCTAGACCGGGGAAATCAGTAATTGTCCACAATATTGCTGCACGCAATTGGAAGTGCTCACCCTTTGAAGCATCATAAGTTTTGACTCCATTTTCAAACATATCTAACAAATCATAAACAAGTGGCTGGTAGTAAACATCCATATCACTACCAGGAGCATGTCGCCCAGGAATCAACAAAGAAAGGATGAAATTTGATTGCTTCATGCACATTGAAGGTGGAAAATTATAGGGAATACATATATCAGGCCAAATGCTATAGCTAACATTCTGTGTCCTATATGGATTAAAACCATCAATGGCGAATGCAAGATGGATATTGCGGCTATCCAAAGCAAACTCTGGATGTTTAACATCAAAGTCTTGCCATAGAGGAGAATCTGCAGGATGCCTAAGAACACTATCTCTTGTTCTCTCCTCATCATGCCATCTTGTTAGACTTGCTGTTTTAGAAGACAGAAATAATCTTTGGAGCCTCTTCTTTATTGGGAAATAGCAAAGAACCTTCTTAGGAACCTTATATACATGTTTCCCATCTAAACTTTCCCTAGCTGATTTCCACCGTGAAACCTTACATTTTGGACATGAATCAGATTTTTCATGCTCCTTCCAATAGAGAATGCAATCATTTTCACAAGTATGAATGCTAATGTACCCAAGTCCTATGGACTTAATCAATTTCTTAGATTCATAGAAGTTTCTAGGTAGTGCTGAACCCTTAGGTAATGCATCATTTAGTAGATCAAGTAGAAGGTCAAAACTTTTATCATCCGACCTCCAAGGAGTTTGATGTGAAGCAATCTAATCAGGAAACGCAGTTTTGTATACTTCTTGCAAGTAGGGTACAACTCTTGACTATTGGCTTCTACCAACTTCTGAAGGGCACGTAGTTCATCACTAGGCTAAACATAATTGTTGTCTTCAAAATCCCCTCTATCATCTAAACCACAAGCTAAGTCTCTAAGCAATTTAGATATTTCATCTTCTTCATTGGACTCTTCCATAAGATCAGCACCATCAATATTTCCATGATTCTCATCAGAGGTACTTGCTTCTCCATGTAAATTCCATGTTGTGTACCCTTTTATAAACCCACCACATATCAAGTGCTCACGTACATCACTTGCCTCTCTCCAAAACGAGGTAACACATTTTCTGCAAGGGCATAATATCTTGTCCCCTACTGCTGAATTTCTAAATGCATAAGCTAGGAAACCGTTCACTCCTTGTAAATATTTCTTTGTGTGCCTACATGCAATATATTATGTAAAATCTCATGTTAACTACAAAACACTTTTAACATTTCAAAAGTAGTTGTGTTGTACCTAGGCTCATTATTGATCCATGTTTTATCCATACGCCTTTACAGGGAGATCAAACCGCGCTAAGAATATATCCTTTCATAGAGAGTGCAACCACTCAGCATATCACAAGCTTAGAAGAAAGCTGACAACACGGCATAAGAACTCGAGAAACAGAACCATACCGTTACTCAAGCTCCTTCACCCAACTGTAGGTGTCCAAAGAAATTCCAAATGCTTGCAGCTACAAATTCTGCTCCTGCAAAAGTAGTATATATATTATCAAGAAATGGAGCCAACAGCCCAACTGTACTTGTGTAGTAGTGTTTGTTTAACATATACATCCTGAGATTATTTGCTTCCTATATGGCCATGCAACTGAACATATACATCCTGAGATTATTTCATATTAGAACATACAAACCAACCACAAGTTTTTGGCAGATACATTAATGAAACTGCATGTATCTCACATCAGTTTTTTGGCTGAAGATTGTCATCATCGATTTTTTAAACTGCATACATGAGAAATTTTCACAAGACATAACCATCATTACACGCGAGCTTTTCAAATTCACTAAATTACTACAGTTAAACAACTCTAACCACAAGTTCTTAGTACATAAATTTTAGAGATCCTACCTAAACAGAGCCAGTTTTGTATAAAATAAAATCCATCCTATGCATCATGAATAATACACTACTGAAAATAGATTTTTTTTACCTTAGCACTGCAATATGAGCCTTCTTTGAGTCGGCAAGGTCAATCAACAGATCACCAGATGAGGGGGCAAGGAGGTTGCTGTGTAGCCACAAAAGTCAGGCAAGCATCTCAAACATAGTTTTAACAAGATGCAAATGCAAACTAAATGGAGCATAAAAGGACATAGCAGCACATATAATTTAGCAAAATAGATCACTATAAGCTGCAAATTTAAATGAACTTACACTCAATAAAAAGTTGCTTCTTAGTTAAACAAGACAAAATTTATTTTACATAGAAGAAAAAAACACTATGGCACCACTATTGGTACCACTGCACAGAAGTTGAATTACGATAGTGCTGTTCAGGTAATTCTTCAGGCAAAATTCTAAACAAGAATCCAACAGATATCGCATCAAAGTATGCGCTCTTTGAATAACCCAAGAAAATACCAAAGGCCACCAATAGGTGAATAACCAAATGGCAAGGCTACTGCAGATTGAAGGCATTATATTTTGAACATGAACTCTAGAAAAGTTGAACAACATATTGCTCCTGAAACTGAATAGCTCCAAAAATCTGCAGATGCATATATGCAAAAAAAACAAAGATTAGTAGCATAAGTCTGATGTTTGCCGAACACTATTAGACGCAGCACCAGTTCACCTTCCCAAAAGCCATCATTGCAGACAATTTTATAAGGAAATTACATGCAAATAATTGGGGGATCTGCTATAGAGAGGGATTTGAGTCAACTTTACCTCACTGGTCGAGATCCGGAGTGCTTGGAACTCAACAGATTTGGGGCGTCCTGCAGGCGGCGACTGTCCTTGTCGGGCGAGGAAGTGGCGGTCGAGGAGGCGGCGATGCGCTTGTCATGGAGACGAGGCGGCGATCCGCTTGTCGTGGAGACGAGGCGGCGGCCCGCTCCTCGGCGGCGCGGCGACCAAAGTTGGCGTGAGGTCGCAGGCGCCGAGGTCGCTCCTCGGGCGCTGGTTGAGGCGTCTTTGAGGTGGGCGGTGGGCGACACTGAGGCACGCGGAGCACGATCTTTGCAGAGCAATGGCCTGAGGCGGCAGCCTGCTCCTCGAGGCGGCGGCTTGAGGCGCGCTGAGGCCTGGATGGTAAGAGCGGCGGCCTGTGCTTGGGCTCATGGAGTGGAGGCGGATTCGTGAGCTTTGGGGTGGATTGATGGAGGGAGGGCGCGGGAGCGGATTGATGGAGGGCGGGCGCGGGCGAGGGCGAGGAAATTTGGCGGCCCGTGTGCTGTTTTGGCGTGCGGTGCGGCGAGAGACGAGGGAAAGAGAAGGTTGGCGGCGGCAAGGGTTTCATTTCCTAGGGTTTTGATGTTGTAGGTGGGTTGGGCCCATTACAACCGCGCGCGAGGGCTCAGTCATCTATACCGGCGAGACGGTTCAACGTATATAGCATGAATTACCGACCGGCGATTCAACGCCTAATGTAAATAGATATCACGAAGCAGACGATCAATCGGCAAAGGTAGGATTACCGATCGACGATTTGTCATCAACTTTTACCGTCTAACTGTCCATCGGTAATTATACATTTTTAGCGACAGACATCTGACGGTATTTTGGTGTTGTGGTGTAGTGAGTGGGAAGGCGCGGGAGCAGGCGAGAAAAGCCGGGTGGCAGCGATACAGGATGGTCGCGCAAAAAATCTGACCGTGAACAGTGCCGACGCAAAGTTCAGCCATTGAGGTGATGCAGCATAGATCTTGAAGCTTGGATGGCTAAGGTTTGAGCTGAATTAGGAAGGTTTGAGCTGAATTAGGCTAAGGATCAAGATAAATCAAAACCAAAACAAAATTAAGATTTTTTCTCCAAAATTCGGTTTCGTTTCACGTATCGTCGTTACTTTCTTCTTAAACAGAAATGTTCATATAAATAGTATTGTAGCTACTTTTTTCTTCAAATTTGACTACTGGATATCTGTTTTTGCAAATCTAACCTCCTTCTTGAACTCGGCAGGCACAGTAAGCTGCTGCGCTATAGCAACTCAGCAGGTCCCACCGCACCACCAGAGCTCGGCAAGACCTGTCGAGGAGCTGCACAATGGCAGGGATTAGAGGCATAATTAGCACTAATTAATCAATATATTGCATTGATTAGCACTAATTAACCATGATTAACACTATTTAAGTACTATGCGGCAGTCCGACATCCTACCAAGCACAAAGAGGAGGTTAGATTCACAAAAATGAACGTCCGAAAGCTAAATTTGAAAGAAAAGGTAGGTATAGTGCCATTTATGTAAACAACTCTCTTAAACAGTGTTGTACTCTCTGCCGTTCCATTCAGCATGTATTCATGCACTGTCGGATCGGAAATCAATGCTGGAAATGAAGGCACGATTCGAAGTGTGTGTTGAGTCCTAAAACTTTGCAGCTAGTGTATCCCCAATACATAAAATGAAAAGGTTGCTAACAGCTGAAAAATAATCCCAATCGACTTGCATAGTTGCAATGATGTACTTAGACCTTTTTTTTTTCTCTTTTGATATGGAGCAGGGTGATCCTCTCCGTATTTTACTCGACAAAGATTGTATCTTTTGCTAAGCCTAGATATGGTAATTGCTTTAGGGAAGTAGCACCATATTTCTTTTCCATTTTTTCTTCTTTTGAGGTAGAAAAAGATGCTAATGCAACTTAGCACTTTGTTAGGGCGTCCGCAATGGTAATAGATAGTACTAGCTATATAGTCAGCTGACGTGGAGGTGAGAGACAAAAGCAAAGACTATTTTATACTGTTGGACCCACATGCTCCTCTCTCATGTTCTTGGACTACGTGAAATAGATCAGCTATTTGCTCGTCGCTAGTGACTACTCTCTCTCCTACTTTTTTCTTGCCACATCAGATCTAGCTAACTAAATAGCCAGCTGTTGGAGACGCCCTTATATTACTCTAGTAGGTTAGCTTTTAATTCAGTTGTAATAGTTTAGTAATGGCACACTATCGTGAAGCTGAAAATTAAAGTTCAGAGGGGATACTGGTTGGTTAGTGATCCGGCCGGCCTCTGTCTATCAATAATTCCAGCCAGCTCAAAAACTGCAGGAACCATGCTCGAACTATTCAGTATTTATTCTGGATCAGAGCTACTACTATAGAGATGGATTAGCTAACTTCAATAATGAATTCCCTAAAAGTTGCATGCAGGGAAAGCCATGCAAGCATATAATGATGATATGGCTCCTTGCATGCTGAAATGAAAGGGAACTGATTTGATTTTGGATCATTGATTCAAGGTTGTTGGATAAATTAACTAAGAACATACATGCTCTTTAAATATTCTTCAGTTTAATTAGGACGTGAACTGACACTTGTGAACACAGAAAATCGTGACAGTAGTTCAATGTCCATTACATGATACACATTGGTGTAATTGGAGAGTGAAGTGATTGGGGTGACCAAAAACAGCAGAGAGATCACCGTAGGACACAATATGCCCTAAAAGGTTTTCATTTGTAAGGTGATGAGCATTATATTCCTCCTTGATTTAATCCATTTTCTTTTACAAAGAGAGGGAGTGATATGATGATGTTTTTTGTTTGGTGAGGGGCGTGCCATGCATTATTGGCAGCCCTTTCTAGGCGCCGACAGATACATGGTACAAGAAGATGCGGCGGGCGTGCGAAGCCATTCTTCTATTTGTTCAGTTTGCACTTGCACCTGCATGTAGGGGTGGGAAAGAGTTACTTTAATTACACTCGTTAATTGGTTAAGCATTGAATAAGTTAGACTTAGGATGAAATTAAATTTTACTTTGGCTCGACTCATTATCACGATTCTGAAAATACTTCTAAATAACCAATAAAATGAAATTAAATCAAATCATGTCAATTTCGAAAAAAAAAAGCACGACGTGTACTTTGCTCCTGCCTTGTGAATTCATCGCCCAATTAATGATAAACGAAAGATCTGCAAATTTAGTGAGTGTGTGTGTGTGTGTGTGTGTATATATATATATATATATATATATATATATATATATATATATATATATATATATATATATATATATATATATATATATATATAAGACACTATGGTGTCATAGCAGCATGATCTAAAATAGGTATTTTTCCTATGTATTACGTGTGAAAAATTTTGGATTTTATTGGTTGTCGAGTTTAACTAGTTTACTAACTACTTCAAACAAGTTTGAAATGAAATACGAACTATAATTGCCTTTTTTGTGATAGTTTGATTGTAGGTATATGCTGATTTTCTTTAAAAAAATCTTTGAATTCAAGTATATGTTTTCAAATGTGTGCATTTTATTTGAATTATTATAGATTGATATATACTTTAAAACTAACATTTTCAAAAAATGTACCCAAATTTAGATTGAATTCGTGCATTTAAAATGATGGTGCTCTTACAGCATGGTGTCCCATTTCGGTATATGTGTGTGTGTATGAAGTACATACTCTTACTTTCACTATACCACTTAAACGAATATTTTATACCTCTTTATTACTTTAGGTATACTTAATTACTAATTCTAAGATATTTCAATGCAATTTTATTGAAAAAAATTCATTAGAACCCTTTATTTTTTCTATATATTATTTTTCATACATAAAAGGACTATATACAAAAACTATGTTGTAAAAAGTGGATTTTGATGAAATTTTTCATGAAATTCACTTTCGAGTATCTTATAATTATTATTAGAGTATGTTAAAATAGATAAAGAGATATAACAATATCATTTAAGCGGTATACGGAAAGTGTGAGTACGTACTCCTAAGAGTATGGAACTATTCTTATACACACACATATTCTATTCCCATGTGTAGTTATTCCCACCCATGATATACCATATAAACGAACTTAACATACTCCTTTATCACCTTAAGTATACTCATATACTAATTCTAAGATATTCTAATGTCAACCACATAAAAAATTGTAAGAAAGCACATAGTTTCTGCCATATTTTGCTAATACATTTATATTCGTACATAGAAAGGAGTATGCTCAAGAAACTGTACATACTACTTTAAAAAGGTATACATACCACTTAAATAGTCTTATATACTCAGATACTATATGTATATACCCTCCGTTATATGAGATACTCTTTACTTTATGAGATATGACATAGAGAGTAACTACACCCAAAAACCTGAAAGTAAAAAAAAGATGCTTTCTTTCATGCGTGCGTATATCATCGTGCGTATGCGTGCGTACCCGATACAAATCGTTTTCATGCGTGCTGCCATCCTGCAATATTTTTTGAAAGTGAACCACACACTACGATCCCAAAAAAATGGTAGAAAGAAACAAAAGAAG
The DNA here is from genome assembly GCA_036346575.1 of Dendrocalamus sinicus. Lineage (NCBI taxonomy): Eukaryota > Viridiplantae > Streptophyta > Magnoliopsida > Poales > Poaceae > Dendrocalamus > Dendrocalamus sinicus. The sequence goes on along the minus strand of CM070653.1, from coordinate 1,719,495 downwards.
ACACGAAAAAAGTGATTCCATTTTGCCAAAACCTGGGGAGAAAGAAGCAGCTAATCTACGTTCAATTCAGTCAATCATGTGGATATATTGTATGATTTTTATCCATTAAAAACATAATTATACGTGATGACTGATGAACCGTGGTGTGTTTGTGAATGCGACGTGAATCATGATAGGTGTGACGAGCCGTCTCGTGAATGGAATATATAATTTGTACGACTAATCTCTTTGTAATCAAGTTTCCTATTCCACTCCAGCCTCAATAATAAAATATGTTGTTAAAAGTGAACTTGCATATTTTAGTATTTCAAATACCGCTAGTCACTTTGGTAAAAAGAAGGATCCCCAGTCGGTCCCGTAGTCTCCATTCCAAAAGACAAACATGAATTTATGGTTTAGTTACCACTGTGTAGGTTTGTATCACCTTACCCATAGCTACTCTAAGCTCCTTACAATTGGATCATCTGTATTTCCTTATAGGTAGTGGTAAGTCAGAGTACAGAACATGTTTCCTCTAGTTTCATTATTATATCTCCACATGACTATAAATAGTTGTTGGTTGCGGACAATCTACCCCTTACTCGACTCTCTATGATGCTAAATATAAGCACCAGGCTCACCACTTTTGGGCTCTATACCAATTCTGGGTCCGCCTGTTTAGATCCACCACTTCTGGGTCAGCACCAATTTTGGTATCTTTCAAATCACCTATTTATACTATATACCTTTGTGGAGAATATAATAACGTTGTAGGGTAACATTTTCCACTTGTCAAAATAAGGCAACAGTTGATACAAAACAAAATATAACTCCATACCTAAATAAGAGTTGTTTAGTCCTTATATTATAACAATATATAGAGAATCCTAAACCTGACCGTTCTATACTCTCCTATTATACGCAACTTATAATCTAACTGCTCCTTTAGTTGGATCTGTTCTCCTCTAAGCCATTTTCTTTTCTCCTCTACGCCTTTTTTCTTTTCTCTCTAACCACTATTTTTAAAAAAAAATCATTTTAATGCAACATGTAATAACACATAATGCAAAAGTAATTTTTCTTAAGTAACATAAACTATTCAGAATAATCAAATGCGAGCTTGCCTTGGTTCGTGTAGTATGTCTCTACCTCAACTGTGGCTTGTAAAGTTTGCCCTTCTTGCCTTAGCTCACCCTCTATATTACAGAGTGTATTTTATGGCTTAAGAAATTTGATTCAATTGAGTGGTTGTGTTGTATTATAGTGTTGATTCCTCAATCATGGTTTTATATTTATATACTAAGATACATTTGTGGGATTTATTCAACTTGGTTTTAGTTTGACATCAAATGGTCTCAAACTGCCTCGCCCCATTCTCATGCACAACCCATACTCTCGAATCGGCCCAACACTCTGCACATGCATGATCGGCCCGGCTCACTCATGGTCGTCCCACACACACACACACACATCCACACTCCACACCCCCGCATACTCTACACACACGTGCACTCTACACACATGCATACTCTTCTCTCTCTCTCTCTTGCTCTCTCCCGTTCCCTCCTTACCAACGCACTGTCGCTAGCACTCACACCTCCATCGTGGTCACCTCCCCTCTACCATCGCTCGCTGGTGCTAATGGTGGTGGATCTAGGCGTGGTTCCATCAGATCGGGTTCTTCTTCCAGACGTTGCCATTCCCCCAGGATCTTTGTGGTTCCTGTGACTCTTTTTCTCCACCTCCGACTAGATCCAGTGCCGATGGTGGTGGATCTAAGCATGACCCCCTTGAAACTACACATCCTTTGTACTCCCTAGCTAACCTCAATGCTATCTTTTCATATTTTTGCATTATTATAGTTTATTTTTGTTTTAAATTTGCACTGGGTTGATTTGGCTTGAGGTTTGGAGGTGGTGGTGCTATTCCACAGTTGAGCAAGTTGTGACAGGGCTCGGGGGTTCTGCATGCGCCAGGGAGCATGATGGAATCCGTTAGGGGCGCACAATCAACCATCCATGGTTTGGCCCTCGCTGTTGTGTGTCGGTGATGCTACATGTCGTGACTCTATCTGGCCAAGATAAAGAACCCCAACCCTCTTTTCTCGCTAGCTCCTAATCGATTTGCTAGTACCGCCCATGAGGTGAAGCGATTTATAGGAATATTTGGGGGTGGATGGGACAAAGAATATACCCTACCCGGTTTGGTTGGGTTACGGTTGGGCTGGTGGTTGTGGTCCTCCCCATGTGCTCTCCCGAGTGGCTTGACTTCTCCTTCTTGGCCTCCCCTAGTTCTATCCCCTTCTCGATCCAAGACCACCGAAGGCGTGGTTCGCCTTCTCCTCCTTGGTTCTTCCCTAGGTACCCTTCTGCTTCCTCCTCCATTCCTAAGCTTGCCATGCTGGCTTCAAGCCCCTATTCTTCCCCTCTCTCATCTCCGCTTAGATTGGACTTGGGAGGAGATGTGGGTGGAGTTTGGGGGTGTTGTGTGAGTTCCCTTTGGTGGCTCAAGGAAGATAGATGGAAATATGTGTTCTCTCTCTCAGCCTCAACTAGCTACTTCTTATCCTCCTCCTTCTCGCATTCTACCATGTGCAGTGAAAAAGAGGTTACTCCGTATTAACCGAAGGTCCCTGGGGTTTTTTTGGCACTGTGGCTCGGTTTTCTCTTCTGGTGGTAAGTGTGGTGAGTTTAAGTAGGTTTTGGTATAGTTTCCGGATGATGATGCCCACTACAGCGAGATGTGTCAACTGGCCTCGGACAACCGACAGGGTATTGACAACAATCTATTTTCTCTCTTAGTTTTATGGTTAGTTGCTTGTGGGATTTTGGTTTGATTTTTTGTTGAACCATGTGGAGGTGACCACTTGTGTATGATGAGTAATTGACCGTGGTTTAGATAAGTCGAGTTTGGTTTGAGTGGTTCGGAGTCGAGTCGGTGCGTGGCGCATTTGGGCTCCGTTGGCTTTGGTCAAACTTGGTCGTATGGGATTAGGATGCATATTCTTGGTTTCGACAGGTTTGGACTTCATCTGTGGTAAGTATAATGGTATTTATGCTTTCATGTATCGAGCGGTGATATGCGATGTGTTTCTTGTCTGTGTTGGCTGCAGGACATCGAGACGGAGTCGTGGTGAGGCACGGTGGACCGGACTAGGCGCAGGTGGCGCTGAGGTCAGAACGGTTGAGGTGTGCCGAAGACGGCGAAACTGCGTGGCTTGCAGGGCAAGGAATGAGGAAGCTTCCTGGAAGGTGCGCGAGGGGCGTTTCGGTAAAAACGCAAAGCTGCACTAAAGGAAGTGGATTATGGGTAAAGCGCAAAAGCTAAATGGGTAAAGCACTTGGTGAACCCATTAGTAGAGGGTATAAATAGAGAGGTAGATGGTGTGCTGAAATTTGAGAGAGTGTGTGTGAGAATTAGGGTTCCATTTGGGTCTCTCCATGTGTGTATGTGTGTGTTCCTCCCAAGAAGCATGTGTAGCTCTTGGTGTTCTTGAGGATTGAGAGGGAGAGGATGGATTGAGAACTCTTGTAATCATTCCTCCGAATGTCCATGCGTATGGGGACGTAGTTCTTTGTATCTCGTGTTTATTGAAATGAAAATCTGAAGTTCCTTCTATTTGTGCTCTCTTTGTGCTTGAGTTGTTCTTGGCCTCTTTGTTCGTTCTTGTATGGAGATGGCTTGGGTTCATTAGTCTCTTTGTGTTCTTGTCTCTCCACGTGCTCTTTGTTGTCTCTGTTCTTGACTTGACTCTCTATGGGAATCATTATCAAGAACAGATTGTTCAGATCATGTTTGAGAGCAAAGATCCTTGTAGCTGCATTTGATCTATTTTCTTTGCCTTCTCTGTTTCTTTTTGGTAGTGTTGTCCTTTGATTTTGTATTCGCTTGCAGCACTTTGATCTGCAAAGCAGCGTGCAAAAATAGCTCTTGGCGATCCACGTGTGCGATCGAATACTTCTCTTCCTAATTTCTTTTGTTGTCACTTTTTCTTTGGGAGGTTAGCAGTTCACGGCAGCATGTTTGATCGGCAAAAATAGCATGCAAAAATCGCCAATTTAGCTTTAGTCTCGCTCTCCTTTTGGCTTTAAGGCTTTGGTGGACTCACAAGTCTATTCTTTTTCTCTCCGCTTTTGGCCTTGCTCCTTGTTCCAGCGTGAGTTCATTTCACTTTGTGCTCTTTCTTTTATTTCTTTTCTGATCTTTGACAATTTTGCATGCAGATCAAGCAATGATATTTTGATTGAAATTTTCTTGGATGATCTCGATTTATGCTGGATTTTTCAGTGTCGCTTGCGTTCAAGATTTCAGCATAATTTTTTGTGAGTTGCTCTGTTTCTGCAATATCTGTGTACGAATTCTCGGGGGCGTTTTTGAAGCGAACGACATTCACCCCCCCTCTGTCGCCATTTCGGTCCTACAATTGGTATCAGAGCCGGTTAGCTCTAATCAATAGATCTTAACCGGTCTCAAGAGCCATGGCGACGGATAAGTACTCGACCAAGCCGCCCGTTTTCGATGGCATCGATTACCCCTTCTGGAAGAGCCGAATGGAGACATACATCCAGGCTCAGGGGTACGCTATCTGGCGCAAGGTCAAGGTCCGGTTTGTTGTTCCTGCCGATGAGAACATCAACGCTGGGAATATGCATGATGTTGAGGCAAACGCTAAGGCAAGGAACATCATTATCCAGGGCCTGAGTCGTAGCGAGTTCGATCGCATCTCCCACCTGTCGTCCGCCTACGATATCTGGGTGACCCTCGACGCATACCATGAGGGCACCACCCAGATCAAGACGGTTCGACAGGACCTGTTCAAGCGCGAATACAACAAATTCGAGATGCTTGCTGGTGAGTCCCTAGATGAGTGTTTCGCTCGTTTCCACAAGATCTTGAGCAACCTCCGGCGGTCGGTCTCACATACCCGACTCGGACAACGCTCGTCGGATGCTCGCGGCACTCGATCTGCGCGTGTGGGAGATGAAAGTGACCACCATCAAAGACACGGCAGACCTCTCGACCACGACTCTTGACGCGCGCGTACTCACGCCTCAAGACTCACGAGATTGACGTTGTCTCTCGTCGGTCGAAGTCACGATCGATGGCTTTGGTCACCGATCCCGCCCGCTTCGGTCTCTCTTACGATTCTTCTTGCGGTTTTTCCTCGCGCTCTCGTGACATAAGCGATGATCGGTTAGAGCGACTTGCGGATGATCGGTGGCCCTCCTAGCCCGAAGGTTTTCACATGCCTACAAGGGTAGGAGAGACAGAAGAGAGGAGGACCCGTGATTTGCTTCGAGTGTGGTGGCCCCAACCACATTCGGCAACCGCCCCAAGCCGGAGAAGGGCAAGAACGACTCACGGCGGTTCGAGCAAGATCGACTACACCGACAAGAACCGCAACAAGAAGCCTCCGGCTCCGACGCGGAAAGAAGAAGTTCCGCAACCGGGAAGGCCAAGAAGCTCTTCCACCGCGTCCTCACCGCTTTCGGCGACCTCGACCTCGGCGAGGTGGAGGATGGAGCAACGACGACGGACGGGTGACCAAGAGCCCAAGGACGGCGGCAACGACTTCTCGGCATGTGCTTCATGGCCTCGAGGCGAACTTCGCGACAATGAGTGTACTCGACTCGGATGAGGTACTCCTTCTTATGACCAGCTAAATGATGCTTTTCTTAAGCTAGGTGGATTTCATGCTAGAGCTAGGTCTAGGTGTACCGAGTTAGAGAAGGAAGTAGATAGACTGTCACGGGAGATTACTTCACTTACATCTGCTCCCTCCCGTGATGACTGTGATACATGCTGTGCCTTGCTTGATGACATGGAGAAATTAAGGACCTCTCATGATAGTGTGTCCTCCGAGCTTGATATTGTTAAGGTGGAGAATGTTAGTCTGCTTGCTGAGTTAGAGTTGAGTAGGATGGCTGTTACCCTACTTACTACTGATGAGACTACTTCTCCCACCTCATGTGAGGATAAGGACATTCTTTGCTAGAGGACCTTATGCCATGCTCCTTGATCTGCCCGAGTCTTGTGAAAATTGCAATAACTTGAAGATGAACCTAAAGCAGGCAGATCACAAGATTCTTGAGTTGAGTGCTTCTTTACTTGAGCCTATTGATTCATGTTTGAATTGTCCAAAGTTAAGCGCTGAACTTGAATCGTCTCAAAGCAGTTTCAAGAAATGATTGACAACAACAAGAAAATAGCTCGGTTTGCGACTAAGGATCTGTTAGCTCACCATGCATTAGTTGTGATAAACTAAAATTTGAACTCGTTGCTTTGAATGACAAATGTGTGAAGCTAACTAAGGACTTACTAGAGAAGCCACAATCTGGTTGTGATGTGATTGATGGTGTGGGGAGAAGCCCGGGGTAAGGATGAGGCGCTTAGAGACGCGAACCAACCTCGCTAGTAGTAGGACTGTCCCTCGAGTCGGTGTGCGTGCACAAGCCATTCTTTCCTCTCTGTTGGTTCTTCTTCGCTCCCTTACCTCCTGCTGTTCCCTCTTCTCCTGCTCTTCTTGCACCTCTCTCTTTCGGGAGTGTCGGTACCTTATGAACACTCTCGAGAGATTTGTAGGCGGCAAGAAGAAGCTTAATCTTATTCTAGACCACCCAAGATTTGCAGATTTAATCGGGGTCTAGGATATGACTATTATGAGGATATGAGGAAGCATCCACTGCTGTGCTCGGACCCATAGCACCAGTGTGATCGAGACCGAGCCCGGGACCAGAAAGTCCAATTTAAGTCGGCGGGCTATGTCGAGGGATTTCGGCAAAGCAAGGTGATTGCACTGCCGCTTCGCCTCTCGTATAGAAGCGAAGCTCGACCGTGCTACTTCTACCTCTCGAGGATGAAGTATCACTGCACCTTCTGTCAGAAGGATGGACACACGGTTGATCGATGCTTCAGGCGCGCCAAGATCGCGCGTAGAGACCGTGTTGAGTCTTCTAGGCGTATTCGTGGTCACCCAGATCACGAGTGCACCTAGGACCAGACGAGGTCTAGGTTTATTGTTGATGGGTTTGGGCAGCATCGAGGACTTGGTTTTTTCGAGTCTTCATTTTTCGTCCTCATGCTGCTCCTGGTCATGACTTCCGCCGTCCTGAGGGTACATCTCGTTTCCCCCGTCGAGACAGTTACCCGCGGCATGTTCAGCGTGTTGCCGGTGTTCCGACTCGCTCTCCGTAGCGATCGGACCGCGCAGCTTCAGTCTGCTCCACGGACCTTCCTGCTGTGAGTGTGAGAGCGTAGGGTAGATAGAGGTCGATCGTGCTTGACTACTTCATCCGCCGACGTGTTGTTCGATATTGGGTGCCAAAATCACTCTTGATTTACGATCGAGACTTTACTCTGTTTGACTCGGGTTCGCCGGCGAGGAAGGAAAGGTTTGGCTTGTAGACTCCGGTTGTTCTCGTCATATGACCGGAGACTCCCGTTGGTTTTCTTCCCTTGCCCGTGCTCCAGGTGATGAGACGATCACCTTCGGAGATGCTTCATCTGGGCGCGTCATCGCCAAAGGTACTGTGCGCATTAATGATTCTTTCATTTTGAAAGATGTAGCCTTGGTTAGTAAGCTGAAGTACAATTTGCTTTCAGTTTCTCAGCTTACCGATGACGGTTTCGAGGTGAGCTTTAAGAAAAATGCTTGTAAAATTCTTGACTCTTCGGGTAGTCTGGTTTGCGGGATTTCTCGTTATGGGAGGATCTTTCGTGCTGATTTTTCTGAGTCTTCTGGTGATCATCTCAGGTGTTTAGTTGCTTCTGAGTCCCGCGACCTCTCTTTCTGGCATAGGAGACTTGGTCATATTGGATTTGACCATTTGACCCGAGTTAGCGGCCACGATCTCATTCGTGGTCTGCCTAAACTCAAGATGGTCAAAGATCTTGTTTGCTCTCCATGCCGGCATGGCAAGATGGTTGCCGCTTCTCACCCTCCGGTCACAGTTACTATGACCGATGCACCGGGACAGCTGCTCCATATGGACACCGTTGGACGGCTCGAGTGCGATCGGCAGGAGGAAGTGGTATGTTCTTGTCGTGGTCGATGACTTCTCGAGGTATTCTTGGGTGTTTTTCTTAGCCTCGAAGGATGAGACATTTTCACATTTTCGAGGTCTTTTCAGTAGGCTTTCTGTTGAGCTCCCTGGTGCCTTACGAGCGATCCGCAGTGACAATGGCACGGAGTTCAAGAATTCCTACTTTGAGAGTTTCGTGGTGAGGCAGTGTAGAGCACCGATTCTCTTCTCCGCACGTCCCACAACAAAATGGCGTTGTGGAGAGGAAGAACCGTACCTTGGTCGAGATGGCCGGGACGATGCTTGATGAGTACTCTACACCGCGGAAGTTTTGGGTGAGGCTATAGCTACCGTGTGCCATGTCTCAAATCGAGTTTTCTTGGGCACACTTGCACCGCACTTCTTATGAGCTGAGATATGGGCGAAAGCCCAGCGTCTCTCATTTTCGTGTTTTTGGTTGCAAGTGCTTTATTTCAAGTCCGGAACCTAGACAAGTTCGAGTCACGTTCTTGTGATGGTATCTTTCTAGGTTACTCGCCTTCTTCGCGGGCTTATAGGGTGCGAGGCTGCGAGTCTAGCAAAATGGTAGAGACCTGTGAGGTGACCTTTGACGAGGCCAGTCCGGGGACTAGGCCAGATATCTCAGGTTCTTTAGAGCAGTCCGAACCCATCTTCGTGGATGATGAGGACGATGGAGATGAGAGTTGTCTACCCGATCCAGTCCCTTATCCACCCCTTGAGGTGCCGTCTTCTACCGCACCTCCAGGTGATCAGCCCATGCCTTCTGCTTCCTCTGGAGCTAGTGGCTCTGTTCCTACCTCGTCAGCTCACGAGGTAGAGGCCACTTCTTCATCTCATCCTGGACCTCCCCGACATATCCAGAAAAGGCATCCTTCTGAGCAGATGATTGGAGACCTGTTCGAGCGTGTTACCCGCTCAAAATCTGGCTTATCTCAATTCTGTCTCCACTCTGCTTTCATTGCCTCCTTTGAGCCCAAGGATATTTCTCATGCTCTTTCTGATGAATCTTGGGTCAATGCCATGCATGAGGAGTTAGAAAATTTCGAGAGGAACAAGGTGCAGTCGCTTGTCGAGCCCCGCGAGGTCACAATATTATTGGGACTAAGTGGGTGTTCAAGAACAAGCAGAGCGAGGATGGAGTGGTTATTCGAACAAGGCTAGACTGGTAGCTCGGGGTTCTCCTGTGTTGAGGGTCTAGATTTCGAGGAGACCTTTGCCCTGTAGCTCGACTTGAGGCCATTAGAATTCGCTTGCCTTTGCGGCTTCTAAGGGTTTCAAGCTCTACCAGATGGACGTCAAGAGTGCCTTCCTTAATGGAGTCATTGAGGAAGAAGTTTACGTCGAGACTGACCTCCGTGTTTCGAGAACCCCAAATACCCACACCATGTCTTCAAGCTTTGAAGCGTTGTATGGACTTAGCAGCCCCAGAGCATGGTATGAGAGGCTTAAGTCCTACTTGTTGAGTCATGGGTTTGAAATGGGTAAAGTAGACAAGACCTTGTTCATCCGCCGTCACGGCAATGACCTTCGCTCGTCGGATCTATGTCGATGACATCATCTTTGGCGGCTCCTCGCATGCTCGTTTCCCGTTTTCCGATGTCATGAGCTCGGAGTTTGAGATGAGCATGATGGGCGAGTTGAGCTTCTTTCTTGGCTTCCAAATTAGCGGACTCGGAGGGTACCTTCTTGCATCAAGGCAAGTACACTCGAGACCTCTGGCGCCGATATGAGTGATGGTAAGCGGTGTCCACTCCAATGGCTACCTCGGCTTCACTCGACCGCATGAGGATGGCGAGCCGATTGATCGAAGGAGTATAGGAGTATGATCGGCTCCCTCTTGTACCTCAACGCCTCGAGACCGGACATACACTTTGTTGTGTGTCTTTGTGCTCGATTTGAGCTTCTCCTCGCATATCTCACCGCCAAAGCGGTGAAGCGCATTCTTCGGTACCTTCGAGCTACCATTGACTATGGTATCGGTACTCCTCCTCGTCTGTCTTTCCTTGAGAGCCTTCTCGGATGCAGACTTTGCCGTGTGAGGATAGATAGGAAGAGCACTTCGTGCACCTGCGATTCATTGGCACTTTCTCGTTTCTTGGTCTTCTAGGAAGCGATCGGTGTTGCACATCCACCGCAGAGGCCGAGTATGTTGCTGCAGCCATTGCTGCGATCAGTACTACGGATGGCTTCGACCTGCGGGACTTTGGGTTAGTTATCGACGTGTTCCACTCTTTTGTGATAACACTTCTGCGATTAACATTGCTAAGAACCCAGTGCAACACTCTCGGACCAAGCACATCGATATCCGTTTTCACTTCCTTAGAGACCATGTAGAGAAGGGCGATATAGTGCTCCAGTTTGTGGAGAGTGTCCACCAGTTGGCTGACATCTTCACCAAGCCATTGGATAGTTCGAGGTTTTCAGCTCTGCGGGGAGAGCTTGGGGTGGTTTGTCCTTATGGACTGTAGTGAGGGGGAGTTTTGGGCTTTACTGCTTTACTATATTGATTATGCTTCTGTCTCATTTCTGTTGCATTGCACTCGGGGTGCATTTGGGTTTAGTCCTTCCAGCATAGGTTAGAGTGCTTCTCTTGCCAAGATGCTTAGACTTCTAACTCTTATCTTGTGCTTCCAGGATTAGCTGCTTCTTATCTCACTAGGTCGAGCTCACTCACTTCTTGTAGGTTCTAGCGAGGGTTGGGCCACCCTCGGGTAGACAGGGTACGTGTTTGCTCTCTAGTGTGTGATTTACTGTCAGCTGATTGTCCTGGAATCATATGGGGTTTATGAGAGTCAGTCTGAGCCATAGTATCTTCTATATCTTATCTATGCTTTAAGGACTACCCGTTTGGATTTTCTTTGCCAGCTTCTCGAATTTAATGCTTTGGTTCAGGGGGAGTTCATTTGGGAGCTTCTGGAGCTTAATTTTGACATAACTCAACTTGAACTAAAAGTTGCATATCATGTTGAGAGGGAGCTGGATTTTCTTGCATTTCAGCATTTCGCATTGTAATACAACTACATTGAGCCTTGATTATTATCCTGTTATGACATGATCTCAATGCTTCACCCTTGCCATGATTTATGCTTCATTTGCTAGATTTATCATGACTTCATATGTGTCGACTAGCTTTTGCCATGATAAGTTAATTAAAATTGCTAAACTGGAACTAAAACTTGTCATACTCACATTTGACTCTAGTCTTGCTTTAGCTATCCTTTTATGATTCATGCCATGTCAAATAGGCTAAGTTGAGCGTTGAATCTCTATTGAGCCTTAGATTGGGCTATTGTAGTCTCTTGATGATGCATAAGTTAGTACTACATGTTAAAATGCAAAAAGATTTCTTTTGTGCGAAAAAACTGATCTCACCAATTCTCTCCTATGAGACGGCTTGCCATTGCACTTGGCATGAACTTAGGGGGAGTTTTGGATGACCTAGACTATCTTCTTAAGCTTATCGCTTGGAGTAGTCGCATAAGGCTTGAGGTCTAGCACATGACAAAACAAAAATCTGGTTGTCAACAACCTTCAGTTTCAAAAGAAAATATGTCATTTGTGCTCAATTTGCTTAAGCTAAAACAAGAATTAAGTACTACTACAAATGTTTCATTCTCGGACTTGTAGCACTCTATTTGGTCTCAATTTGAGCTTCTTAGTTACGCTTAGCTTATTGACATGGCCTGCATCATCCTTGGATGTCTCTTGCTAGACTTTGCTCATTGATGACTTGACTTGCTCACATAATGCACTTCATTTTCAGATTGTCATCTATGTGTTCTAGCTAGCTTATATATATGTTGTCATGATCTAGATAGCATTTATTCAGTTATGGCTTGGTGTAGTACTTGTTGGTCATATTGGATAATTCTCATGGCTCTAAATGCTTAGAATAATCATCCTTCAGCCATTTCATCCATTGACATGGTCATATTCTCTCTTTTGCATCCTTGATGTGTTTATTGCCAAAAGGGGGAGAATAGAGAAGAAAAAGCTAGTTGAAGCTAGTTGAGATCATTTTAGAGCTTTGGAGAACAATTTGCTCTTTCTTTGTTGCTCTAGTGATCTTTGTGTCGACATGGTCATTAGCTTCACTTCTTTCTTTGGACCATGTTGGATTCTTCAAACTCAAACTCAACTTTACGCTTTTTCGTGGGTTTGTCAATATACTCATCAAGGGGGAGATTGTTGAACCATGTGGAGGTGACCACTTGTGTATGATGAGTAATTGACCGTGGTTTAGATAAGTCGAGTTTGGTTTGAGTGGTTCGGAGTCGAGTCGGTGCGTGGCGCATTTGGGCTCCGTTGGCTTTGGTCAAACTTGGTCGTATGGGATTAGGATGCATATTCTTGGTTTCGACAGGTTTGGACTTCATCTGTGGTAAGTATAATGGTATTTATGCTTTCATGTATCGAGCGGTGCTATGCGATGTGTTTCTTGTCTGTGTTGGCTGCAGGACATCGAGACGGAGTCGTGGTGAGGCACGGTGGACCGGACTAGGCGCAGGTGGCGCTGAGGTCAGAACGGTTGAGGTGTGCCGAAGACGGCGAAACTGCGTGGCTTGCAGGGCAAGGAATGAGGAAGCTTCCTGGAAGGTGCGCGAGGGGCGTTTCGGTAAAAACGCAAAGCTGCACTAAAGGAAGTGGATTATGGGTAAAGCGCAAAAGCTAAATGGGTAAAGCACTTGGTGAACCCATTAGTAGAGGGTATAAATAGAGAGGTAGATGGTGTGCTGAAATTTGAGAGAGTGTGTGTGAGAATTAGGGTTCCATTTGGGTCTCTCCATGTGTGTATGTGTGTGTTCCTCCCAAGAAGCATGTGTAGCTCTTGGTGTTCTTGAGGATTGAGAGGGAGAGGATGGATTGAGAACTCTTGTAATCATTCCTCCGAATGTCCATGCGTATGGGGACGTAGTTCTTTGTATCTCGTGTTTATTGAAATGAAAATCTGAAGTTCCTTCTGTTTGTGCTCTCTTTGTGCTTGAGTTGTTCTTGGCCTCTTTGTTCGTTCTTGTATGGAGATGGCTTGGGTTCATTAGTCTCTTTGTGTTCTTGTCTCTCCACGTGCTCTTTGTTGTCTCTGTTCTTGACCAGCTCTCTATGGGAATCATTATCAAGAACAGTTGTTCAGATCATGTTTGAGAGCAAAGATCCTTGTAGCTGCATTTGATCTATTTTCTTTGCCTTCTCTGTTTCTTTTTGGTAGTGTTGTCCTTTGATTTTGTATTCGGCTTGCAGCACTTTGATCTGCAAAACGGCGTGCAAAAATAGCTCTTGGCAGTCCCTGTGTGCAGTCGAATACTTCTCTTCCTAATTTCTTTTTGTTGTCACTTTTTCTTTGGGAGGTTAGCAGTTCACGGCAGCATGTTTGATCGGCAAAAATAGCATGCAAAAATCTGCCAATTTAGCTTTCGGGTACTGCTCTCCTTTTGGCTTTAAGGCTTTCGGCTGGACTCCCTGAAGTCTATTCTTTTTCTCTCTCCAGTTTTTGGCCTTGCTCCTTGTTCCAGCGTGAGTTCATTTCACTTTGTGCTCTTTCTTTTATTTCTTTTGCTGATCTTTGACAATTTTGCATGCAGATCAAACAGCGATATTTTCAGTTGAAATTTTTACTGGATGATCTCTGATTTATGCTGGATTTTTCAGTGTCGCTTGCGTTCAAGATTTCAGCATAATTTTTTGTGAGTTGCTCTGTTTCTGCAATATCTGTGTACGAATTCTCGGGGGCGTTTTTTGAAGCGAACGACATTCACCCCCCCTCTGTCGCCATTTCGGTCCTACATTTTTCCTGTACAGATTCTTGGCACCGACTCACTCCCTAGGCATAGACCGCTTAATTTACCACTCCAATGCATAATTAAATGGCTGTTGTATGAAAATATACAATGTATTCTGATACATATTGTACCCTTGTAACCTTCTATGATGTAACCGATACCTTGTATATGGTTTAGTCTTGTTATTTTGAGTTCTTGTCGTATTCAAATGCTTTGGGACTTGCTTGTTGCTTGGTAATTTATGCAAGTGAGTTAATTATAATTATCTCATTTGCTGTTTAATTAATTTTAGGGTTAAATTTAAATAAACTGATTTAGGTACAGTAAAAGTAGGGCTTGTTTCAATAGGTGCAAGAAAAAAGTTGGATGGATGGATGATGAGGTGGTCACTCTGAACTGATCAATTGTTTCTCCGATTAATAGTACTCATCAGCTAGCCAGCTAGTCTTTGCAGGTCATTGATTGGATTAACTTACTTGCCGGATGGCGACTCGGCACCAACCTACCCTGCTTGCTTAGCTTCCTTGTCTTAGATATCTAGGCTTAAGAGCTTATTATCAGATTGTAGTGTTACACTTGCAGTTAGAGTTGCTTTAAGGACGCGAATTACTAAATCCCCAGTTGGTAGTTTAATTTGCCAATTGCCATCTGGAATGTATCATCTTAATATTATGGCAAATAATGTTGCTTAATTTGCTCAAATGACATCTCTGTGTTTCTTCTGTCTCACCTCACTTGATTGATTGCGTGAAAGCACAAGAGCATTCAGCACAACGCAAACCATACCTCGCTCTCGGGTTTCCATCTGAACCTTACCTGCTGCACTTGCCGGCCGAACCTGAAATGGCAGGATAAATTAAGGAGATGCTGCTGGCAAATTCAGTGGTACATCGTCCTGGATCCCATTGGTTTCTGCCAGATCTGCAAGTTTAGTATTTTGAGGATAAAAGAAAGATCTGTAAATTTAGTGAAAAGCAACATGGATGATGTGTGTAAGCTTTACCTTCCTTTAATCGTCGTGCGTGCGTATCCGATGCGAGCTAAGTCGTTTTCATGCGTGCTGCCATCCTGCAAGATCTGTGGAAGTGAACCACACACTATGATCCAAAAAAATGGTAGAAAGAAACAAAAGAAGATACGAAAAAAGTGACTCGATTTTGCCAAAACCTGGGGAGAGAGAAGCAGCTAATCGAAGTTCGATTCAGTCAATCACGTGGATATATAGTATGATTTTTTTTATCCTTTAAAAACATAGTTGTACATGTGATGACTGATGAACCGTGGCGATGACTGATGAACCGTGGCGTGTTTAGTGAATGCGATGTGAATCATGATAGGTGCAAGTAGGGGTGGATATCGAGCCAACTGCTCGTCTTATCGAGTTTTTTCTAAAATTGGCATATTTTGATTTAATATCATTTTACAGATAATTTAAAAGTATTTTTAGAAACGAGCTAACAAGCCGAGCCGAGCCGAGCCGAGCTTGAGCAAAATTCAAATTCATTTGAAATCAACTCATTTTAATGTTTAACCAATTAACAAGTATAATTGAAGCAATTTTGAACCGAGCCAACGAGCCCACTAACGAGCTTTTTTTTCCACCCCTGGGTGCAAGAAGAGGTTGGATGGATGGACGGGTGGTGAGGTGGTCACTTGACGCTTCAAGTGCAAAGGAGCTGCAGGTTGAAGCCGGACTCTGTCGGGCGCCAAATTTGTCATTCGAACCTATATAGTTTGTTCTTTGAATCAGTAGATAGTATTCAAAAATATATTATTAAGTCATTTCATACATCGCATAAACCAAACCAACTTTATACTCCCTCTGTCCTAAAATGCACGTCGCCGTGGATACCGTACGGTCAAACTTTTTGAGTTTTGACCATTAATATATGTTAAAGTATATAAGTTGACTATATAAAAATAATACTATTGGATTTGTCTTGCAAAATTCTTTGATAATATATTATTATTTTTGTTAGTATATTATGATAATAAATTATAGTCAAAGTCTTACATTGGAAACTATAAAAAGTCAAAAATGACTACATTTTGGGACAGAGGAAGTATTACATATTAGAGCTCAAATAACACATACCATGCAGAGTTTACATTAAGGGCCAGTCAACCAAAATGATGACATTACACTAAAGTGGAAGCGGAAATGAAAGCACAAGGTTAGGCCACTTTGCCACAAGAAAGCGACAGGAAGTAAATGATGCCTAACTATTCTCAAAGAAAAAAAGATAATAGATGCACACATAGTCGTTATCAAAGTCTGCTTAACTGAGACAAGAACTATGCTACTAGAGATCATCCTAATCTCCACTATCATCTTCGCCATCCTGACCAGGCGCGACATAGCAGACGTAGTAGTCTTGCTCCACAGGTTCTAAGGTAATTGAGCGAGCGAGTGTGAGCACAAGCAACCGTGCTCAACGAGCCAACACATAGAATACAATTATATAGATGAAGGGTTAATCAACAATTGGCTCGGATTGTTTTATTTACTAAAGGCTTCAATTTGAAAGATATAATAGGTAGAAATTCCTGAGACTTAGCATTTTTTTACTAAACCATATTTTTAAAGAGTGTAAGAGTGTACAACAACAACAACAACAACAACAACAATAATAATAACAATAATAATAGGAGTGCAGACTCTGTCCACCTTTTTATATAGCATGATTTCCACCACCAAATGCAATAGTTGTTTCTCATCCCAACCACAAGATCATTTTGTAAATAGAACTAACTCTGATAAGTTTCCATGCCCGCCCATGACTATAGGCGCTGCTATTTAAATAGTTTTCACTTTGCAGAGGTTCTGCACTTTACCCACAAGAGATGTTCAACTTGTTATATTCTGCATGCTTTCTTAGGCATGTAGATCAAGAAGATCATCATAAGGTATTTCCAATGCCTCCCCATAACATTTACCCGTTCGTAGGGTTATTTCCCTCCTACTTCGACAAGACGTCCTCGTTGTGTCAGAAATTATTCCCCACCATTGTGGGTGAATAACAACGCCCTTCAGCCATGTGTAGGGCTGGCTATCGAGCATAACGAGCTATTATCGAGCTTCTGTCGAAATTGACATAGTTCAACATAAAATCATTTTATTTATTGTTTAAGTGGTTATTTCAAATTCGAGCTAACGAGCCAAGCCTCATTAACCTTTTCACATAAAATAAACTCATTTCAATTTTGAACCCAATAACTACTTTAATCGAATCAATTTTGATTCAAGCCCTAACGAGCTTTTTTGCCAACCCTAGCCATGTGGAGGCATTCCTCCACACTTACTCAAGTGGGTTCCCTACCACACACTGCTTGCACTCAAAGTGAGGAACTCTAAATTGTATTAGAAATTATTCCCTACTGTCGTGGGTGAATGAGACACCCATCAGCCATGTGGAGGCTTCCCTCCACACTTCCTCAAGTGATTCTCACACCACACCACTTGCACCCCAACAAGAGGATCGACTCCAATTGTTGCAGCCTACGGCATAAATGCTAAGGTTTGCCAGAGTAATTAAATAGGATGTACCCATTATAGACATATGGTTGCACTATTTTACCTTGGGAAGTTGTCACAAGATTCAGTTCTTATGGTTATTTGTGCGGTTTTACCACAAACCCCACATCCTCGTGCTTAGACAGCACCAGCGCCTCTTACCATCCATCCAGATATTTAAGCAAGTTGAGGGTTTTTTTAAGTATAAAATAATTGAGTTCAACATACTAGCCACTCTCCAACAGTGCCTGCCCAAACCAAGTTTTCTTGTTTAAAATGATGTCAGAACAAATAAATGCCCATGAGTACATAAGTAAGACTAAGTATAGCGTTTAAATATGAACTTATCACTAGTATGTTTACCATTATTCCTAGGGTGACAAAGTTTTATGCTCAAAGCTAAGAAGTGGGGAATAATTAAGTAATTATCCATAGGGAATTAACTATGAACTAATGCGAATGTAATTTACATAACAAAGTAAAGAATGTAATTTGTTACTTTCAAAAAATAATTTGCATTCAAAAGTAGGTGCAATATGATCAAAGTAATGACTCGCCTTGCTCCCAAATTGTCTAGTCTTGAGAGTCCTGGTTCTGCTCGATCCACTACTCTTCTTGGGTTTCATGCTCTATTTAAACTAGCGCACAGAAATTCAAATAAATACGCACAAAATAAGAATAAATCCAACTAAAAATTTAAGTGAACTCCAAAATTTATTATTTTAGTTTAATTAGAAAGGCCTTGACTTCATGTGAATTTAGAAAGAAGTTTTATTCAATTTGGATTTAAGATGAATGAGAATGGATCTTCCAAAGTTTGGATTAAATCCAAAAATAAATAGAGAGAGACTCTCATTGACAGGTGGGGTCCATTGATTTTAATATATTTTTTATTTATTTTTCTTCTGGAAAACCATAGTGGCTGACAGGTGGGACCCTCTTGTTTTTATTTTCTTTTCAAATTATTTTTCTAAAGGAACTGTCTAGGGGTTGAAAGGTGGGGCCTGGCATGTGCTAGTCATAGTAAAAGGGACCCACATATCAGACTAGCTAACATGCTACAGGGCTTCCTCACTGAAGAGAAACACAATTGAGCTCATCACTAGCGAGGCAAGTGACGGCATGCTCTACCAAGCCCTAAAATGGGTTGCTGACATCGTAGCAGTCCTAACCATGGTGGTTTCATGACTGACAGTGATCTATAGTGGTGGTGCAACAGTGCTCAGTGGTGGGATGGCTTGGTCAACATGGCGGCTAGAGTTTTGATGGTGCAAATAGAAATTAAATGGCTCTGGGAGCATCTAATGGACGTAAGGAGCTCACCAGAAGGGTCGGTGAAGCTTGGGGAGCCACGAGATGTGCTGGCATTGTGGGTAGCGGCGACGCCAAGAAGGAGTATAGCAACGATGAGCTGGAGCAGCCTTTGACCTGGTTGGAGTATAGGGATAGTGAGATGAGGCTTTGGTGGTGCTCCGAGCAAAAGGTACTGAGCCTAGTCTTACCATAGCATCGAGTGCAGCGGTGGCCAAAGTTGGAGAAGATGACGACTCTAGTGAGCTACGGTAAGGGGGAGAGCAATTGCTTGGAGAGGGGTGGAGGATTGGAAGCTATGAAGGGCTTGGCCCAGTATTTATAGGCGACAGAGCAACCAGGTGACATGGGCTACGCACGACCGTGGTAGAGGGATGATGCGGCAAGGCAGAAAGATTAGGTGTCGCAGCACGCGTGGAGGAATGGCTCTCACAGCTGGTTGCCAGAGTGGAAGTTAGCACAACTCAAAGGCGTGGCGAGGGGATGTTAGTGTGGTGGGAGGCATCATGGAGTTCTTCAATGGTGATGGGACAGTAATGACGCGGTCGAAACGCTTGTGAAGGAGGATGGCATCACGGTCAAAGGTTGCGGCAGTGCTGGCACGATGTGGCCAACGCACGGCATGGCGTATAAGGGCAAAAGCACTGGGTGGGGTGGGGCATAGTGCAGCCAAGTCAGTGAGGGGCACGCACGTGCCAAGGAGCTGGCGTGCGGACTTGGGACGGTCGGGATAGCGAGGTTGCACGGCGTCAGCGTGGTTGGGCATGGCATGGGTGCGGCAAGAGCACAAACAGGACGACACTGACACGTTCTAGGGCTGGTTGGGCTAGGCCAGGAGAAAAATAGTTTGTCTGGGCTAGCAGGCTAAGGCTATGTTTATTTCAGCCTATGTTTCTGACTTCTTAATTTCATCGTTTTTTGGTTCTTTCACTTTCTTTTGGACTTTTTGCCTTTTTTTCATATTCCTTTGCATTGTCTGTGATGGGCTAGCCTATTTTTTCTTTTTAAATTTTTTAAATTTAATTACACCAAAAAAGCCACCAACAGCTGCAGTACAAAATAAGCCAGCTACAGTGCAAAAAATCCATAAGCCGGCTTATAAAAGCCAATTGAGCACCCCCTAAATGAGCCGAGCTCAAATCCAATTTCAGAATTTGAATTTCCCTTTCCTTATTTATTTTGAACTTCAAATTCAGTTTGAGTTCCCATTTGAATGGAATCTTGAATTTAAACCTTTTTAGCTTACAATTTAGGAATTAATTTTCCAAGGCATGAGTTTCGGTTTTTGAATTTATAAATTCCCCAATTCGAACAGAACTCACATTTGGGTTTTGTTGGTCTTTAAATTGAAACTGGCTTAGAACTTTGAATTTTTCAAACTGTTGAATCCCTGATTGAGTTCCAACTTTCCCTTAATTATATTTTTATAATTATTTTGCTAGAAATTCTTCTTTGCCACTTTCTGGATCATATTTTGATATTCAAATTTTAGCTCATTTTATTTTTATCAATTGTATCGATAAGTTTTAAATTTCACATAATTTCGAACCTCCTGACATTTTGGATGTTACAACTCGAGCCTCGGCGGCAGTGTTGGGCCTGATGATCCTAACGGGCTTGCTCCCACCCCATGCGTTCTTCATTTATTATTTCAACAATGCAGTACGACACGGGCCGGGCTTTGGCAACAAGACTAGGCCGAAAATTAGAGAAGAAAAAGTTTTTCGTGCGATTGGGCCTGAATTATTGGGCCGTATTTTCTTTCGTTCTCCAGCTAGGCTGCACGAATGGGCCTAATCCTATGAAAAATTCACAGGTAAGATCATCGCCTCCTTTTTATTTTCTTGTACCGAAAAAGATGTCTCCTGTTTTCTTTTTTTTTTCCTTTTTCTTTTTCACAAGACCACCTGACTCATGAGTTTTTTCTATACTTGGCAGGGGACACACCACAGGTATGCCCCACTCATACTATGCATACTTGTGCTTCCACTACACACGTTATTCACTATTCCCTCTGTCCTATAATATAAATTTAAAGTCTATCATGCGTACAAACCAAGGAGATATTAAATTTTGAAAAAGCTAATATCATTGAACCATGTATATCTCTATTAAATATCATAATATAACTACTCCCTCATTTTTAGCATTAAAATGGAGGTATATGATAAAAAAATATTGTAATTACTATACATTTGACCTTCACAATGAACTTATATTATGGAATGACATTTTTAAAAATTAAAAACTTATATTGCGGAATAAAGAAAATAGATATTTTACAAAAGCTCCATAGCCTCATGGAGAACGGACACACACTTTATCGTTTAATACGCACATATATGTGCTTCAATTAAATAAAACGCAAAACAACGATCCCAAGGATTGGATCCAGATGGACCGAAACGAGCTGGCTTTGCTCCCACTGGCAACCACAGAAAATTTAATCATTTGTCACTCTTATGAGTCCAGTGACAACAGATTTACCACCCTGACCCATTATCAGTGATTCAGGTGGCCCCACATATAAGTGACAGAGTGAATTGATCAATCTTAAAAGTGACAAAAAATTGAATCTCCCGGCAACCACTGGCCCGTCCTCCGTTTGATTCACGAGTTGGTTTTGTTATGTCCACGTTGGAATGAGTGTCACGCCACTCTCTTGGTCGATTCGTAGACTTGGGGTGGTCGAGTCAGTAGTCAGTACTCGACAGAGAGGAGGAGTAGGACGCACGCGCTGCAACTTGAGAACGTAGATGGGCTAGCTGTTGCGTTCGCGTCATGCCGACGACGGCCTGACATGGGCACGCGGGAGCCCGACGTCCTGTTTTATCTTGGATTGTGATGCAGATTTCTGATTTATTATTGGGAGTGTCTATACAATATTTTACTGTTTTTAGGATAAAAACAGTTAGAATTTGAGCTGTTAGATGGAGATCCAACGCCTTAGACCATTTTTTTTGGAGGAGGTCGTTTTTTAGGGGGGCTTGTATGGGTGGATCCGTTGGATGGAGATCTAACGTCCCAGATCAATCTGACTGCTTTTTGTCCTAAAAAATAGTCAAGTGTTGTATAGCAATACTCTTTATTATTTACTATTTCTAGTTTTATCTTTTTTAAACTTTTAATTTTTTTGAATTTTTTGTCGGTTCTTTTTTTATTCGTTCACGTTGTTCGTAATGAGCTAACATATTTTCTTTATTTTTAATTTTTTAAAAAATTTAATTATGCCAAATAAATCATCTTAAGCTGCAATGCAATTTCAATCAGCTATAGTATAATTTTTAGCTATAAGTTACAGCTTTCCAACCCAACCGAACATGCTGAAACTCAACCAAACGACCGATGAAATCCTACCAAAAACGTAACGTCCACTTCAATCCAGACCAGAGCTTGATGGCATCGCGTCGCGTTGGCCGAGTTACACAGATTTATATATCAGCTGAACCAGTACTCTACCGTACGTCCCCATCAGCGGTTCGTTTTATGAATATTCAAATTAAGACGCGACAGATCGAATCCATCCATCCAAAGCAGTCCAATCGGAAGTTGTTATGTAACAGGCTCACTGGCTTGGACACGATTGATTGACTCAGTTCACCAACTCTGACGACTTGAATGAATCAGAGTCTCCCAAGTAACCTATCCTACTCAGTTTTCATGAAATATTTTTTAAGAATAATTTATATAAGAACGATCGGTATGTACCAGAATAACTACTCAGTTCCCATCAGCGGTTAGTTTTATGAATTTTCAAATTAAGAGGGTGTTTGGTTCCAGGCCAAATTTTGTCATGCCTTGCATGTGGCTGCCACAGAGAATTAGTTGCTGTTTGGCTTCTGACTAAACTGAGGCAGCCACAAATCTATTAGTTCATCCCCATGCAAATTCACGCCACAAGTGTGGCGGCCTTTTTCTTCGCCACAATCTCTGGCGACGCCACAGACCGCATGGCTAGCAACGGCTGGGAACCAAACATGCTATAAGACGCGACAGGTCGAATCAATCCATCCAAAGCAGTCCAATCTGAAGTTGTTATGTAACAGGCTCACTAACCTGGACACGATTGACTCGGTTCATCAACTCAGACCACTTAGGCCCCTCCTCAAAAGGCTTATTTTGAGTAGCTTATGATCAAAAAACACTGTATCTGACTGAAAAATACTATAGCTGACCGTGACTTACTTGGCTTAATTAAATTTTAAAAAAAATAAAAATAAAAAACAGATTAACGACAGTAAAAATAAATACGGAAAAAGAACCGACAAAAAAGCTCAAAAAACAAAAAACCAGAAAAAAGACAAAATTATTAAATAGTAAAAAATAAATCAAAAGCCAGAAATTTAACTTGAAATGAGCGCGGTGCCTTGATGAATCGAGTCTCTTAGAGCAAGTACAATAATGCTGACTAGGTCGCCTCTAGCGAAATTCACGTCAACACAATCTTAAGTGGAACAGAGAGCTGCCCTTCATGCAAAAGGTGACCTCCAACACATCATACGAGGAGAGAGAGTCAAGCTGCTCCTCATACAAGTGGTGACCCTTGATATATTTATGTAAGTATTAAATGTTTGAGTGCTTTAGTAAAGGTAACATCTACTCGACTTATTATATTAGCTACCTTTACATAAGCTACTTATACTTTTTTTACTTATTTAGTTAATCATAGAGGTAACAGCCACCTCTTCAATTAAATTTGCTCTTAAGGGTTGTCCGAGAGAACCTCCTGCGTACCAAACAGACCGTGGTACGTGTCAGAGAAATTGGCCTGTCAGCTCCCACTAATGACACCTGGCTAGTAGTACAAATTACAGCCATTTTTATTTCATTTGTCCCTTGATGAGTTGCATCACACAGAGAAGCAGCTAGCCAAGCCACACTTTCTTTTCTAGTCACGAACGTACGTACGTACGTACAAAGTACAACGCTAGTTGTGACAAATTATTAAGCCAAATTAACTAGGAGGATAAAGCAAACTGCGTACACACCGATTCCATCAGGAATGCAGATTTAACTAGGAGGAGCTAGATTAATAGGAGCTTGCATTGCATGCTTGCACGCTTAATTTGGTTGGTCATCGGATCAATTGCCGGCGGCGAACGCGTTCATCTGCTCCTGGAACTCCGGCAGGTGCTCCTCCTGGACGCACATGGTCATGACGCGCGGGCCGACCTTGGGCGCCGGTGGCGCGCCGATGACGGCGACGGCCATGAACGGGTGGTACGAGAAGGGGATGACGTGCGCCGGCTGGCCCCACCCGTAGTCGGCCTCGAGGAAGCCGAGACGCGTCCAGTCGGAGACGAAGAGCGAGTCGTACGTGAAGGTGAGCTCGTAGGGGTCCTGCTCGAACCCGCCCACCGCCCACCGCGCGAAGTCGGCGGGGAGCCGCGCCTTGGCGTCGCGGATGATGCGCACGACGTCGACGATGCCCGCGCCCTCCACCTCGCCGCTGCCGCTCGTCACCGTCACCGGGTAGAAGCAGTTACCGTAAAACCCGGCGCCGCCGGCGCCGTTCTTGCCGGCCGCCGGCCACGCGTTGTGCATGAGGTGGCGCGTGTTGGCGAAGAAACAGACGTGGACGGGGCGCGCGGCGTCGAGGCGCAGGGCGCGGGTGCGCGCCTGCCACGTCTTGGCGACGCACACGTCGAACGCGGAGCAGCGCTGGCCCGTGGACTCGAAGAACTGGGACTTGACCTTGGCGATGTGGTCCGGGCTCAGGTCGACGGTGAAGTAGCGGAGGTCGAGCAGCTCCAACTTCGGCGGCGGCGCCGGCATCTTGGGCGGGTCGGGGATGAGCTCGCGCGCCCAGATCGGGGTCACGCGGGGCTTGGGCAGCCCGCGCGCGTAGTCCGCCACCGCGTTGATGAACTGCCCGGCGCCGAGGCCGTCGGCGATGGTGTGCACCGAGATCAGCCCCACCACGAACCCGCCGCAACTGAACTCCGTCACCTGCACGTACGCACGACAAATCACCGTCGTCGAAAGTCAAAATAAGAATGAGAGTGACTATTGCACAAGCGACTAATTTTTTTTTTATTTTTTAATGACCTGAAGTTGCAATTCGAATCACATTTGTGAAATTTTTACGTGGGCTTTGCAACTTCACGGCCTAGCTAGTTTTCACTTAGTTAATTACCAACTTACTATACAGCAAGATAGTAGCATGTGGTTAACTATAACATGCAATTTGCTATCAAATTAATGCTAGAAACTAGTTAATTATGTCCACGATGTAACCCACGAAAAATCACTGCATGCATGTGAATGGAGTTGGTTAGCTATACGTGTCACGGACATGTCCAAGAAATCGTGGCAGGCAAAGCAAGCAAGCTGGTGGTTAGTCAGTGAGGGCATCTGTAGTGTATATAATCCAAAGGGTCTTAAGATAGATCTTATCTAAACCTTAAGACCAACTCCATAGTGTATATAACCTAAGGGGTCTTAAGACGGTCCCACTTGGCAGATAAAGAAAAATTGTATTTTAATACTTATGGCCAGGTCTTTAGCTTGAGAACCAGCCTTAAGCTTTTTTGCTTAGAGTCTGCTTAAGGTCACCCCTGTAATGTATAAGGTTGACCTTAAGGTGGCTTAAGACCTCCTCTTTTCATACACTATAGATGCCTGAGAGCTACGTGGTCGATCGATTGGCTCATTCTGGCTTGCATGTGTATGCCGACAGCTTGTACGGGCTAGCTAGCTAGTGTGTGACCCAGTACACAACAACCGTCCATCACATCACGATCGATCAACGGGTGGTTAAAACCTTCCGCTTTTCACCGACCCAACAGCCGACGCACCTGCACCTGCATGCATCTCATGTGGTTATCCAATCAGGCAGTGATCAGTATACTAAGCCCTTTGTTGTTTACAGGCAGCTTTCAACAACAACCACTGGTCAAGAAAGCCCTGGACTCAGTAAAGATTCTGGTGGATTCAGATTATTATCATTACTCCTTAGTGGCAATCCCAATCAACAGTCTAAGGCTCTGTCCTAAATAACGGTGGCTTCCTTAATGCTGTTTTTTCCTTTTGTATCATCTGGTGTTATGTATTTATTTATTTTTCTTTTATTTTTAATTAAATATCTTTAAAAAGTTAATAGTCACTACAGTACCATTTCAACTAAAATTATAACACTTTAGAGCATGATCTAAATTAACGGATGCTTTTAATGTATAAATAAATAATTCATCAGGTCCTAGAATGGCCTCTACATGGCATCAGTTAGCCATGACCATTTTTGTCTCTGGGTTACGAGTGCTTACACCATTTCAATTAAAATGTCAAGTAAGCGAATCGTAGTTCATGAATCATGATCAATCCAACACACGTACGAAAAGAGGTGAGAGGACCCGGCTACTCTTAATTTGGTCCAGAAGTGGTTTACGTGCTCAAGGAAAGTTGAAGCAAATCTTCTTTTTTTCAAAACTAGAAGGCTTTTCAGAATATATATATATATATATATATATATATATATATATATATATATATATATATATATATATATATATATATATATATATGTGTGTGTGTGTGTGTGTGTGTGTGTGTGTGTGTGTGTGTGTGTGTGTGTGTGTGTGTGTGTGTGTGTGTGTCGCACAGCCATACATATATTCCAAACTCATGGCACGCATCTCTCTGGCTTATCATGCAGGTGCACAACAGCTACCACAAGTGAGTGCGTGTTATTATAGTTAATACACTTGATTACTCCTCTAACCAGAAAGCATCGATCACACTAGAACAATGTTAACAACGACCCTACGCCTGCAACTAGCTAGCTAGATAGCAATTAGCAGCATCATGTAAACATTACGTATGCCGTATGTCACCTGATGTTACATGCTAGCTAGTACTGCACAAACATATCAACTTGTAGATGGTCAGTCTTTATCTTAGAGGTGCTACATATGCTAGTAAACTGGTAGGGGGGTGTGTGTTTTGTTGACTACCTGCCTTGTTATTCTTGTTAACGATGGACTGGCATGAGTACCCATCAAGGACGACTTGACGTAATTCTAAGGACGACTTGACGTAATTCTATCTAGCTAATTGAAATGGATAAGAAGAAATACAATATATCGAGTGGTCGATCTAATTTATAGGTGTGCTTGGTGCCGTGGTGAGCCTAATCTGGTGTTTGACAAGTGATTGTATATATTAAGACTATGTTCCAAATAATTTTTGACTTTTAAAAGTTGATTTTTAAGCGAAATAATTTCTTAAGATATATAGTTTTTATAAATTATTTGTAGTAATCATTACAGGAGCCGTTCTGAACAAATTAACTTTTCATCATGAGTGTCTTTTACTTTTTTTTTTGCCCTCTCTCCTACAATTAGCACGGACCTAATAGTTGAGTCGATCGCTGAAGGTGTGATCTTACCTGGGCCGGGTGCAAAGAGCAAGGTTTGCTTTTTGCTGACGTTTGCGAGCGAGCTGATCACCTCACCTACCTGCCGATGGTGACGCAAGCTATGGGTGTGTTTGGTTCATGGATGGAGGTTGCATCGTATATCTTGGATGAGTGGATGCAGGCTGAGTGGAAACGTATTTCAGAAAAAGAAGATGTTTGGTGAGGCTGTATGAGCGGATACAAAAAAGCGAGATCTTGTTTGGTTGCTCGTCTGAGCGGATGCGATCTACCAAACCCGAGAGGCTAACACGTGGGACCGCATAAGATACACTGCATCCACTCATCCAGGATGGCTAGTGAAGCTCATTTTGAGCGTATCCACCCATCCAGGATGAGGGCGTATTTTTGCATCCGCTCATACAGGCTGTATCCGCTCATACAGGCAACCAAACAGGCTCTTTCTCAGATTATACGGATCCACCCATCCAGAATGAAGGGGATGCATGCAACCAAACACACCCTATGTGTACGTACCTCGTGTGTTGCCACCATCTGGGCACAAGCCAGTGGCCGGCCACGTATGCAGGTTAGTGGCACAGATCAACAACTGCTCTGCATATCTGGCCTAGCTAGCACTTTTTTCTCTCTCTCCTTTTGCCCTTTAGGAAAAGCTCTACCATGTTCTACGTATTGTTGCTGTTTGCGTACGTAGCAGCTAGCGTAGCACTACAGAAAAGTGTAAAAATTGATGTGCTACACAAAAGTGTAAAAATTGATCTCCTTCAGCTCTATGGGATTATTTGCTGGAGATAAGTTTCTCCTCTCTTTTCCTCACGGTTGGACCAGTGGCTTCCTCTTGGAAGATTCACTACGGGCTACGGACATCTATGAGGTGCCTAGTTTCCATTCTTATCACAGATGTCTTCACGAGCCCAAACACACACACCCCGCGACTGCCTCCTCCACACGCGTAGAATTATTTTTGCCATAAAATTAGACACGATAATTTTCTGATCGTCGTTAATTTCATAATTAAATTAATATAAATTAATATAGTAAATTTGAAGTATATAAAATTCTTAAAAATTATACAATTATTATGATTGTGTCGAAAGACTTTACATAAAATTTTGTAATTTTCAGAACTCGTTTGCTATATGTAATAACTCCTACAAATATTAAAATTGTGTGAATTTTTGAGTAACATTCACAGCGGACAAAATTATCAAAAAATTATACAGTCAAGTACGTTGTGTCGAGAGATTGCACATAAAATTTTTTGATTTTTTATGTCTATTTACTATATTCAAAATTTTAAACAAATAATATGCAAAAATAGGGCAGTGATTAAGCCGGCTACACCTCTAGCCATAGTACGGTAGGCAGTGCTGGGGCTGAGGTGGGGTGGAAGGCTGCCTGCTGTCCGGTGACAGGACGGCTGGGGGCTACGCATTAGCCTCCCAAGTTGTCGTTCGGCCATGGATGGTAAAAATGATATTTTTATCATATAAGAGACATAAGATTATTTTTATAAATATTGTTGAAAATAGTATCAAATATGTCGAAGACCCTGCACAAAGGAAGTAGTACTACTCTACTAGTAATATTGGCAAATATACGAACTTATGTACCTGCATCATGAGCGGCATGTCGAGCGGCGGCACGTCCGGTGCGGGCTCCGGCAGCACGTCCTCCTTGGGGATCAGCATCGGGTGGTCGAGGTGCTTGACGTCCTCCAGGCTGCACGCCGCCACCGCCTCCACGAACCACGCGCCCTCGCCGGTGCACGCCACCCGCAGCTCCCCCTCGTCCTCCACGAACCGCCCGGCGAACGGGTAGTATTCCACCAGCGCCTTCCCCAGCGCCTCGCGCAGCACCCTCGCCGGCTCGCCGCCACCGCCGCGCGGGCCGTCGAACACGTGCAGCGACCGCACCAGGTGGCGCAGACCCGCCACGCGGTCGATCACCGACAGCGGCAGAGTCTCCCGCGGCGTCGGCGACGACGGCGCCACCAACGACTTGCTCGTCCTCGTCACCGCGAACCCCATACTAGCTTGTTCAATCGATCGTCGCGCACTTCGCTTATTTTGTTGTGGACTTGTGAAGGGATGATGATGATGATGATATAAGCACCTTGATTAGCTAGTTAGCTAGCCTTGCGTCTTGTACGATATGTGGTGTGTGTGTGGAGATGGCATGTATATATACTCACTCGAGCTAGACGGAGTCTCGTAGCTATAAGTGTTAGGATGTTGATTAGTTGTAATTTGGTACTTTGGGAGTTGTCTTCGGTTTTTAAGCTAATTTTGTGCTGATAAAAATAGAAGAAACCTGATTCGTATTTCTTCACCATGCAGTGGTCAATATAAAGCGTGCATTCCTAGTTATTCCATCGAATCCACTCCATGATCCCAAATCTGTGGTAGCTCAATGCCAGTAGTGCAGGGGATTTACCTGTTCTTTTTTGCTGCGGTTTTTGACTTTTGACTGAAATTTTTAAATTTTGACTGTTTACGATATAGATTACGGAGAGACCAATCCTTACTTACGATTTTGGCTGGTACAGATATTGGGTTTTTAACGTGTACTACGTTTAACTTGTAGACCCCGTCTTGAGAAAATACTCTATTTGAAAGTTAGATACTGTAGCAAAGGTCAAAAACCGGCCGGCTTGTAACTTGCCAAACAGGCCCATAGTGCGGTTCGCGCCCATTTTCTGGCCTCTTGTTGTCAATTTTTGTCATGACGATGCAATACTGCAAAATCTGTGGGGGTACCTATGCTCTCCCGTAGTCCCAAGAGGATACGTCATAGTACCTTAGCTTGGCCAAATAATGGATCTTATTTTTTTAGACTGCGATTGATAGTTTTTATGTGTGTTTTTTAAGACAACTGTGAACAGCGGAAGTATCAACGCGGACGACGCATACGATTTTTAGTTTGAAAAATAGTTAGAGAAGTAGCTTCAAAAACTCACTTAGAGAAGTCACTCCGTTTGAGAAACTAAAACCAAACACCCCCCCCAAAGCTAAAAAAAAGGGCCGATATCATTGTAAATATAGATTGAACACACACACATGTATGTATGTATGTATGTATGTATGTATGTATGTATGTATGTATGTATGTATGTATGTATGTATGTATGTATGTACGTATGTATGAATGAAAGTGACATGGTTAAGTTTGCCATAAAAATACTATTCTTTTATAAATTTCCTTCAAATATGTGGTAGTAAAATCTAATGGCCATAGCTACATTTTTTATTTTGAAAAATTAAAACTGTCATTCTTTTTTTGGCGTTTCTTTTACTAGAATATGTTTAGAGAGATCAAATTAAGGATTGCTCGTGCTAGCTGTGTGTGTTGAGGCAACTTGCAAAATGTGATCAAAACGACAAAACATTTGATCGATTCATTTCAAGCTACGCATTACATGCCTTGAAGAAATTAATCGGAAAAGTTGCTTCCTGACCGATCGGCTTATGGTGAAAGAATTTTCGAAGTCTTGGCCTACTCAAAATGGTTGTAAGTGATGTTGTAGTATGTTATCTCCTAGAGCATTGAGTAGTACGGCCATGACTTGTTTTCCTTCCCACTCTACACACTTGGATACATCGATCGAATATGTGGACGATGTGTAGCGGCTAACTGACGTACGAGAGGTTTCCTGGAACCACCTGTCGGTGTGGCTGTTGAAGCTGAGAGAGCCAATGTAGTTGCACAGCTAGTTCAAACAAACTTTTATTTTATTGGACTAAAGAGAATAGGTGTCTCAAATGGCATTCCTTGCTAGCCTGAACGAATGAACAACACTTATGTAACAGTTTCATTTTATTTGAAGTGCATTCTTTCAAGCCTTCTAAAAGGGGCTTTCTTCAGGCTTGCAGTGCGGGCAATTATCACGGTAGAATTTCATGTTCAAATTTAGGAAATAGTACAGTAGGTTAAAAGGCGTAGTGCAAATGTGGGGTCCCTCTATAGATATTGGGGTGGATCTGTAGTAGTTCAAGGGTGTTCAATTGAACACTTAATATTTTTGTAACATATCAGGTATATAATAGATATATTATATGTATATAATATTAGTTAATCTAAAACTATATATCTGTACCCTGTAAATAAATTCAACATGTACTCTCCGTATCTCGTGCGTGGCCTATGTAACACATTAGGCACATTTTTCTTCTCACTTTAACCATCCTCATATAGGCCCAAAGAGGTAAAAATACAAATAAAACCTTAACCTTTGTTCTCATCTTGTGGTTGTCTGGGTGGGACGCGACTCCGGTCTTTGAGTGGCGAGCGAGCGGAGGCAGAAGCTGTGGAGGCAAGTGACAGCTGATGGATGCGGTGTCGTGACGCGACAGTAATCATGCGTGAGGCGACGCGCGCAAGGCGAGTGTGTAGCAACACGAGTGAGCAGAGAGGCGTCACAGGCAAGTGGGCGGTGGCATGGTGAATAGGGGAGTAGGGAGAGGATGGCGAGAAGGGAGCAACTCGGTGCCCGGGAGGGAGTGCGGCATTGGGAAGGGAGCAGCACCTCCAAGTCACTGTCATCATCTTCTCTCTAGATCTAGGTATGCTCCGCCCCACTTCACTTATTTTCTTTCTTGCTCTGCTATACTCTAGTCTGCTTTGTTCCAGCTCCGGTTCATTCTGGAGTCTAGCATCTGCTTTCTTCGTTCTTTCTAATAAATACTGTATAAAAATACAATCTTTGCCTTGGACATTGAGTAGTTAGTTGGACCTTTGTTATATATGTTTACATGCCAATTTTTGCTATGTTTTGATCCATGGAAGGAACATATAACTTCCTTTTAGATGGGTGGTTCTTGTTGACGGAGAAAAGAGCAAAAAAGGGCAGGATCAGCAATGTATACAACTATCATTAATCTCTATAATTTACTGTTTAATTCATGTCATTATGCTTACTTTATGTCACCTATTTCCTCATAAAAATCATTAATTTCTATATTTTCTGTATTTTTATTATATCTATATACACGCATCGTTGTATCGATATTTTGAGGGAATGATGTGTCGTTGTATCGACATATCAATATCGATATATCCGAGCAACCTAGCTCCAAGGTCTGAACACCTATTCTAAAATTACACGAGTGTTTTACATGTCAAAAGTCACTACAACTCTAGTAAAAATGACCACTGAAAGCCCACTGGTTGTTACCCATTTAGAATCCTATCGGTTGAATGTGCCTTGCTCAGGTACATCTTGTCAATGCAGAAAAGCGTGGCACATAGAGGTGGCAAAAGAGATTGAGGCTCACAAGCCAGCTCGGCTCGTCGCATAAACGAGCCAGCCGTGCCAACGTTTCAGCTTGGTTCACTAACGAGTTGAGCCTGAGCCGGCTCGTGAGCCGCTCACTGGCTTAGTTGGCTTGGCCAACCCAATTCTAGCCCAATATTGCCTGGTCCAACTGGCTATACCTAACCCTAACCTCTTCATCGGCGTCACCGCAGTACTGCACACAACAAGCAGCCGTCCATCCTTACCTCCTCCTCCTGACCGCACGCTTGGCCTTCCTTCATTCACGCTGTCTGCTGCCTCCCCTCCTCCTCCTCACTGCATGCTCAGCCTCTCCTCCTCCTTACCATCCATCTCCCCTCCTCCTCGCTATCTGCCTCCGCCTCCCCTTCCCATCCCCTTCTCCATCCGCCTTGGCCTCCTCCTCACGCTTCACCTTGCGCTGCTACCCTCTTCTCCTCCCTCGACTCCTCTGTGTCGGGTTCAAGGCACCGCCTAAGCCACTGTTGAGGCCGCCGGCGCCTCGATGGCTCCTCCGCCTTAGTGATGCCACCATGTTACCGACGCTAATGGCCTCGCCATGGAGACCCCAAGGGCCCATACTTCCCCGGCCTTACTTCTCTCTCTATCTTAATGGATTTGGATTTGAGGTAGATCCTCATCCAAACCTCAACGCCGCACTCAACTCACCAGTGACTGCTGCCGGTCGTGAGGTGGCGTGGTGTTCGGCATCGCTGTAACTCCGGTCGACCACCTACTCTCTAGGTTATGCCCTCTTATCTGTAGCTCCTGAATCCTATTTGGTTGAGTCATGGATGATGCATGGATGAATGGGGAATGTTTAAATTGATGCTTGAATACTGGATGATTGATGCCTAGAAACATAGATGGATGATATGCACATACATTTGCATCATATTTTTTTATGGTGATTAGGGTGGACCTTGGGAGATCGCTGATTAAAAACGGTCAATTCAGGATTCGGTATCCTACCAACTTCTCATGTTCTAAATAGGGGAAAAAGTAGGTAGATCAACAACTCTATCCGAATAATACATATTATTAAAAGCCGTGGCCATAATTTAATCCAAGGATTATACAACAAAAGCCTCGCACTGGCTATATATATGTGTGTACTGTTTCTCAAGTGGAGTAATTTTCAGCCTTTTTTTCTACCTGCAATTTCAGGTGCCCGGTGACCCACTTACGCATGGCCCTCTACGCATGCCTTTTTTCTACCCATGTCGCCGCGCTTGATCTGAAAGCAGAGCCCTCTAAGTGCACACTAACATTCCATTTCCAACACAAGTTTTGCTCTTATTTTTTGCATGTCAGGTGCAAACTAATGTACATACCTGTAATTGTGATTGCTGCCGATTGTGAGGTGGCGCGGTGTTCGGCACCACTGTAACTCCGATCGACCATCTACTCTCCAGGTTTGGCCCTTTTATCTGTAGCTCCTAAATCCTATTTGGCCAAGTCATGGATGATGCATGGATGAATGGGAAATATCTAAATTGATGCTTGAATGCTGGATGATTGATGCCTAGAAACATAGATGGTTGATATGCACATACATTTGCATCACATTTTTCAGGATTTGGCTTGACAGCCCATACTAACATGATGGCGTCCTTAATTTCATATGATAAGGCATAATTAAAATGAGCAAATGATTGTATGAATAATGTTAACCAGCATAGCAATGAATAGAATGGATAAAATAGTAACGAGCATGTCAAGCCAAGCTGAGCTACCTTTTCAGCTCGTTAGCCTAACGAGCTGAGCCATTTTCCTAACGAGCTGAGCTGGGCCGTTATCATCCCTAGTGGCACATTCGTCGAACATGCATTTGGTTAACGATGATTTAGAACAGAGTCCTCTGATAATATAATCTCCTCTTTTTTTATGGTGATTAGGGTGGACCTTGGGAGATAGCCGATTAAAAAGGGTCAATTCAGGATTCGGTATCCTACCAACTTCTCATGTTCTAAATAGGGCAAAAAGTAGGTAGATCAACAACTCTATCCGAATAATACATATTATTAAAAGCAGCGGCCATAATTTAATCCAAGGATTATACAACAAAAGCCTCGCATTGGATATATATATATATATATATATATATATATATATATATATATATATATATATATATATATATATATATATATATATATATATATATATATATATATATATATATATATATATATGTGTGTGTGTGTGTGTGTGTAGTAATTTTCAGCCTTTTTTCTACCTGCTTAAGAATTTCAGGTGCCCGGTGACCCACTACGAATGGCTACATGTCGCCGCGCTTGATCTGAAAGCAGAGCCCTCTATTTGCACACTAACATTCCATTTCCAACACTAAGTTTTATTCTTATTTTTTGCATGTCAGGTGCAAACTAATGTATAGACCTGTACCTGACCTTCTTTGTTAATTTAACAGGCAGCTCTCCTATCTGTTTCGTTTCGAAAAGGATGCATAAACATGTACTTGTACTAATACTTCTCTGTACATACTTCCCAAGAACACACCGTAATCACTAGAGCAAAGAGTACACGCTGAGCCCGGCCGGGTAGACGAGAGTGTACTCTCTTCCTTTCCTTCTTAGGGAACACAGTAAATTAAAATCTTACATTAGCATGTGCACAATTCGGTGATCAAAGTAATGATTCTTTTGTCTCGCCTTAATGACAGAGGTCATCCATGTGTCATACGTGCACTGTGTCCTTCGGTCCTATCAGGTTACAAATGCAAGAAATAATAGCCGGGTCACACCAAAGATAAGACGTTCGTTGCCCCGTGCCTATCACTACTTCACTAGCCATATATATATGTATGTGTACGGCAAATGTGATCGATTGTCCTTTCTTTCAAAAGTAGTTGAACGTCTACTTTACTATCCATAAAAAAAAAATGAAATTATCATTACACGAAACTGCCGTAATGCGTTACATCATACTTCACTAGATCCCATATAATTCATCCATATGCTGTACTCAGCTAATATTGTGCCCTCGAGTCCACAATTACATCGAATAGACCTTGCTATGGCAAACGTGATAGCTCTGCAACTGATACCTAGCTTACACCAACCCTTAATCCGGCCACCACGTTAGACCTACATTGCTAACCCTATCGCACCACTCTTGCGGGAAAGTGTTTTTTTGCGGGAACAAACATTTCTTAAGGCTAGCGAAAAAAGAGAGAAAAATTTTAGGCATAGAATAAACTATCATAGACGGTTCGAATCAAAAACTATCTGTGATACTCGCACATCACAGACGATTCTACATACCAACCGTCTGTGATACTTGCTCGTCACAGACGGTTGATAGTTAGAACCATCTATGATGTGTGAGCATCACAGACAGTTTTTGGTTCGAGACGTCTATGATAGTGTTCTTTACAGACGATTCTAGTTACAAATTGTCTGTGTTGTATTTATCACAGACAACTCACAAACCAACTGTGATAACTTACGATTATCATTGACCCCATAAATTCAGACAGTTTAGAAAACCATTTGTGATGATAGTTTCAAATCATCTGTGATGATCTTTTTTATAGTAGTGCCATGAGCCCCATCTTCAAGATATCAGACTTGGCATTGGTTGACATGAGAAGAGATGAGAGGAGAAAGAATGTATTACTTACCAGCTTTTTTAAATAATAGAGAAATAGAAAATGTGTTAATGGGTGGCTCACGTTGCTTACTAGCTACTATACAAAAGTAGAGGCCGGTCGTTATGGCTGCACTCAACTGGTTCCATGTGCAGTTCGTTGAAGGAATTGCTACTAAGTGAATTGTCACTATGTGCTGGCCGGAAAAAAAAAATAAGAGAGGGAGACGTGTGTAGCTGGTAAGGGATGGGATCCCCTCTCTAACCAGCAACCGATCTCACTAACAAATTGTTAAGTCCCCATAAGCCAGCTAGCTAGCTAGGCCTAGTATGCTTTGGCTTGATCTCCTTGTTACTCATGTTTTTTTTACTTGATGTTTTGATTTTTTTTAATGATGTTTTAAGATATAATTTTGATTGTTACTTTTTATAGCTTTGTATTAAGATATAATAATAAAATTATAATATTATAAAAATATTTTTAACAATAAATCTAATGATATAATTTTTATATAATCAATCTAAATAATTTTAAATCTATTATGGTCAAATTTTAAAAATTTTGATAATATATGTTCTAATAAGTCAAGTAAAAAGGTGGAGACAGTGACATGAACAATTAATTTTCATGGTTGTCGTGCGTGTTTATATCTATAGAACTGAGTATGAACGCGACGGATTAATCAATTGGGCCAACAATAATCGATCAATGCTAGTACTCTGCAATTAATCAGGCAGGGTAGATAAGTGTTGCTGCCGATTGTTCCGTTAGCGACCTGTCTGTCCATCGGATAGGACGCTCCACCAACAACGAGAGCACGACGTCTTGCTGAGTCGCGCGCTAGTCAAGTGAATAATATAGTGATCGGTTCGGCTGAAAAGCTGCTATCTTATGGCTGAAAACACTCATTTGGTGAAAAAGATCAGTAGTTGTGAGAGAACTATTTAGCATAATTAAATTTAAAAATATAAAAATATAAAAATATGTTAGCCCATTACGTATAATACAAACAAATACGGGAAAAAAAAGAACCGGCCAAAAAGCTCAATAAAAAGCCAAAAGTTCAGAAAAAGACGAAACTTATGAATAGTGAAAAATAAGCCAGAAGCCGAAGCCGAGTTGATCAGGGCCTAAGCAGTGCAACTGACTACAGTACAGTACACTGACAAGTAAGTATTGCACACATATGTAGGATTGTAGGCATATCTCAATTGACTTCTGTTTCTGTTTAAAGAAATCTTTACTGTTATAAAAGTGTGAGTTAGTGGTTGATCTATTCTTCCTGTTCTTTTCTCAGATATTCGATTTGATTTGGACCATTCATCTCTCCTTCCCTCTCTCGGGATACAACCGTCCACACCCTCCACTTTCCTCATCTCCTCGCGCATTCTTGCCACACTTCTATCTCTGTCGCTTGCTCTCAAATGTTTGATGTGTGAAGTTGGCCAGGCAGTAAGTTTCGTCCCACCATTGTTATGATTTCGTTGTAACGCACGGGTCTCTAACTAGTTAAAAAATAATATCAATATTCGGTTTTTGAAGTAGCTTTTTCACTTTTTCGCTCTCGTATTATTCTGTAGATAAGATAAAGAGTCACAGCCGTATCATACATCCCACTCTTCTTGCTCTCATCTTGCACAAGTGTTTCTCTATCACTTTTCTTATCACTTGTGTCATATTTTTAAAAGTCAATTTTTTTTCAAATAATACTATTAATTTTTAATCAGAATCTATCAACCACTACTAAAAGTTATTAGCTGCACCTAATATAGCCAGGCCCTTTGTCTAACGAAAAGGTTTGGCTTTGGGCTGTTCGGCAATGATGCTGCCGCTCTCCTTTCTGCTTCCTCTTCTTTTTGTCAGGATAATAATGTGATCATCAACAGTTGGTACTGGGCCCGTTAATTATATTTTGTTTTCTTAAGAGGATACTGTGCCAATCATATGAGTTTTTTTAGAGGAAGAAAGAGATTTTATTACTCAACAATGTTCAAAGGTACATGAATGATATCAGGAGGGCAATCGTACCATACAGGATGGTATATCTAAAGATTCTTGAGTGTGGATGGAGGCCCATGCGTACTTGAGAGTTTGCAGACCAGGCCCATGTTTGCGACGCAGCATTCTCCCTGCTGAGTCCTGCCTGGTCGATACTGGGCCTGATGGAGATAAACTGGGCCGTGAGTTGCCTAAGAAGGAGATGGTCCAACTTCTAGAAGAAAACTGAAAGCTAGTGTAGCCTTGTGTGAGGACTGTGACTGACAAGAGGGAGATTGTAACGTCCCATTTTTGGGATTTGAATGTGCTTGAGTGAAATTAAAAAAAATCGAATTCAAATTCTTTTGCAATTTAAAACGTCATCTCAAATTCAACCAAACTTTGAATTTTCAAAAATCTTCCAACTCTGGAGGCTTGCCTCAACAATAGCTAGCTATCTTGCTCATGAATTAGCAGTAGAGACTTCTATCTCGTTCTTCTCATTCTTCTTGTGATCAGGGAAAACAGGAGCTGAAACTGGACTTTTCTTTCAGATCGAATCAACAGGTCAGAGATGCAGTCTGAGATGCAGAGACTGACTTGCTGATTGGTGAGCCCTAGGTTCGCATTGCCTGCGGACTCATTAACCGGGAGTCCCTACCCTGCCGGATCTGTCGATCGGAGCATAGCAATCAAGCTATGAATGCAGATCTCTTACCTGACCTACACATACAGACCGATCCTTCTCGTGGGCCATGCATGCATGTTGCAGTGTTGCGCTGCTGCCGCTCTTCCAACGCATGCCTCTACTTGGTCGAGATCACTTTACGATGGAATAAAACAATGCATACATGTGTGATGCAGCGATTGGCCGGCCGGCCTTCGTAGCACAACAGGTAGCTAGCTAACTCTGCAGTGCCACGGCTTACGCACTCCAGCATCGATCTGACACGCGCGCACCTACTGTTGATCAACTCGGCTTTAACTTCTAGCTTCTGATTTATTTTTTACTATTCATAAGTTTTGTCTTTTTCTGAACTTTTGGCTTTTTGTTGAGCTTTTTTGTCGGTTCT
The DNA here is from genome assembly GCA_036346575.1 of Dendrocalamus sinicus. Classification (NCBI taxonomy): domain Eukaryota; kingdom Viridiplantae; phylum Streptophyta; class Magnoliopsida; order Poales; family Poaceae; genus Dendrocalamus; species Dendrocalamus sinicus. Next base: position 1,680,566 of record CM070653.1, on the reverse strand, counting down.
TTTTTTCCGTATTTGTTTGTATTATATGTAATGGGCTACCATATTTTTTTTATTTTTAAATTTTTTAAATTTAATTATGCTAAATAAGTCTCTGTCATTTCTGATGCTTTTTTCAATTAATTCTGATGTTTTGATCATAAGCCATGAGCTTTTCAGCCGAACTGATCACCACCCTTAGTCATCGATCACACTTATCAGTACGTACTGCAGAAGAACTCTGCATGGACGAGCCTTGATCAACGTCGATCGATCCATACCTGTGGATGAAAAAATAAGCAATATCTCCTCGATCAACATCGATCGATCACACTGATCAGTACGTACTGCAGAAGAACTTACATATCTCCAAGATTTTTCCGGCTGGAATTCGCCGAAACCATATGTTTCTGCATCAGACATGGCACGAACACTTTGTTCAGGATAAGCATTCGTGGCGTCTGATATCTCCAAACAAGGTTTAGTACGCGAGGTTTGGTAATTTCACCAGCTTCCGGTCCAGTCGATCCAACAGGAAACTAACACTGGTTGGTGCACCCGATCCACGTGATTTCGTATAATCGTACGGCACAAAGTGCTGCGTGTCGTGTCCAATTAACCAGCTGATTGCATGCGCTGACTAGCAGCAGTGCTTACTGACGAGCAAGTCATCGCAACTCAAATCCCAAAACAATTCCAAAAAAATAAAAAAAAATACTTACAAAATCTGAAAATTTGTAAAAAGTACTTTTTGTAAAAATACTTTTTTAAGTACATTAAAAAAACTTTTTAATGAAAAGTATAGATCAAAAAAAATTTAAGTACTTACAAAAAATACTTTTTACAAATTTTTGGATTTTGTAAGTATTTTTTTTGAATTTTTTGGAATTGTTTTGGGATTTACGAGACATGTGGCGGGTGCTGGGGGCACCCTGCACGCGCTAAGTGCGGTGCCCCAAAGACTGAGCCGCACCTTGGCTAAAATTTACAAGAATTGCTTCTCGACGAGCAAGTCATCGCAACTCAAGACGGTAATAAGGGTGCGGCTCGGTCTTTGGGGCACGCTTAGCGCGCTGTGGTGCCCCAAGACCCGCCACATGTCTCAGAATCCCAAAACAATTCCAAAAATTCAAAAAAAATACTTACAAAATCCAAAAATTTGTAAAAAGTATTTTTTGTAAGTACTTAAATTTTTTTTGATCTATACTTTTCATTAAAAAGTTTTTTTAATGTACTTAAAAAAGTATTTTTACAAAAAGTACTTTTTTACAAATTTTCAGATTTTGTAAGTATTTTTTTTTATTTTTTTGGAATTGTTTTGGGATTTGCAGGACACGTGGCGGATGCTGCGGGCACCCCGCACGCGCTAAGTGCGGTGCCCCCAGCACCTGAGCCGCACCCATTTTAGCCTGACCTGCGTTTGCCCGCATATCATAATTTTTATCCCATTGCCTATTGGCCACAAGCAACTATTGTCAATCTTGAACTGTCGTGGCCATGACACAACTTTCATAGTCGGCTCACGCACACGTTTAATGACGCGATCAGTGGCTACATCATACGGTCTGTAAACGGCAGCTAGCAATGTAGCTGGCTGAAAAAAACACTGTAGCTGGCAGAGGCGTATTTAGAATAATTAAAATTAAAAAATTTAAAAATATAAAAAAAAATATGTTAGCCCATTACATATAATACAAACAAATACGGGAAAAAAAGAACCAGCAAAAAAGCTCAACAAAAAGCCAAAAGTTCAGAAAAAGACGAAATTTATGAATAGTGAAAAATAAGCCGGAAGCTAAAAACTGAAGCCCAACCGATCACCTATCCCTTTGCTCTTGTGACGGTTTCGAGCATGAAAGCGTGGTGATAGTTATTGCAATCGCAATATTGGTGTCGATGGCCATATACAGATACAGCATATCAGTATGTACATTCTAACACTAAATCGAAAATATAAAAAACATTAGTAAGATGTTCGTGCGTTACAACAGAATCTTAAATGAGGGGTGATACATATTATAAAATGTGATACACTGTGACGGCTAGATAAGGAAGTAGAGGCAGCACCACTGCCATGCGGTGTCGCCGATTAGCATGAGCGCGAGCTGGTCCATGGCCCAGCGGCAACGCCTCCTCACCACCTCTACTAGTAGCTGGATCACGACGGTCACTAAAACTCTTAAAAGGAAGACACGGGAGAGGTTCTCCTCCTTGTGATCAGTGTGTGTCAGCACTGCACGCGGTTGATGACCATAGTGCACCAGGCAACAGATCTAACATGCAATTGAAACGAGAGGCATTTCACTATCATCCCAGGTAAAAGAGGCAGAAAGCCTCGTCACCCAAGGTGGACATGTAGGCTGTTTTTCTTGGGCCATTCGATGCTGTAGGGCTGGGGTGTGTCGTGTGGAGCTGGGGTGCGTCGTGGTTTCTGCGTGTGTCTGGTTCGTTGGAGGAGAGGCGTGAGTGCGCTAGTATGCTTGTTCTCTGCCTCATCTCACGTGTGTCGTAGGGGCTTCTTCCCTTGCACGTCTCCTCTGGTTCACTCGAGCCCTGCACCGCTTGGCCAACCTCATAGCTCCTATCCCTCTCCGCCTCCCCTCCCCCTTCCTCTGCCTCCTCCACTGCCCCTCTCTGCCAACACTGCCGCTCCCTTCTCCCCTAGTCACTCCATCCTTTTCCCTCCCACGTTGTCGCCTCTCTTACCCTCCACCCCTCACCTTGCATCCATGCCCCCCTCCCTCTGCCTCCTCCGTCACCCCCTTTCAGCTAGCACTATGCTGTCTCCCTCCCCTCCCTCTCTCTCCCTTAGCCGCCCTCCCTCTTCCACCCCCGCTGCCGCCTTCTTTGCCCTCCAACCCCTCGACTTGCACCCTGTCCCCCTCATTTTGTCTCCTCCACTACCCCTCTCAACCAGTGCTGCCGCTCCTTCCCTCTCCCCAGCTGTCCCCTCTTCTCTGTCACCACCTGCCTTGCCTTCCACCCTCTCATCTTTTCCCTTCGTCCACTTCACTCGTTGCCGTCGCTATCATTGGTGCACGTGCTGGAACTAGTGGTGGAGTGGTGTAAGAAAAGGTGTAGAGCAAGGAAGAGGAGGGCAAAGCGAGTCCGAGGTGGATACGGTGATAGCTTGAGGGTGGTCGGGGAGGTGGAGCATCGGCGGCAGCGTTCTACAGTGGATAGAAGGGGGAGAGGCTGGCCCGGAGATGGCAATGGCAGTGGGCAGATGGGACCAAAGGTGGAGTGATGGTGGCAGTGGTTGTAGATAGCACATGGACAGCACCGATGGTGGTCAATCGTCAGCCAAGCCTCCTCGGCATCGGTCTCCCTTCTAACTATTTGATCCTTTGATTGTCATCATACAAAGCAGGTCAATGGAGAAGAGGGATATCCATCTCCAATGGTGAAGAGATTGATCAATGGAGGTGGTCATGATGGGGGTCACACCTTGATGTCTGCAACACCATCACCACCCACCTTGATCAAATCCGCCACCTTCTCCTCTCTTGCTTCACGCTCTGGTAGAGAGCTACCCTAGTGCCACTCGACATGGATACGGATGTCAATTGCGGCACCACACTCGCTCGAGGCTGAGGAAGGCAATGATGTGGAACGTGGCGAGGTCAGCCATTGGCGTAACAAGTTATGCAGTGGCGGCCCTTAGTTGGAGAGTATTGCATGGTGTGTGAAGAGAAGTAGAGAACGAGAGAAATTTGGGGGAGGAAGGGTCACCCAATCCAAGATCATAGGGGAGGAAGGATAAAGGAAGATTGTGGAAGGCATTTGCCATCTATTGCAGTTTGTGGAGAGTTGGGAAATGGTTGTTGCGTGTGCGTACAGGGAGACAGGGAGGGAAGGGCGACGGAAGAGGAGCGGTGGGATGATCGTCCTGATGCATGGGTAAACTCCTTTTATTAGTTGTGTCATAAGCTAACACAAAGTGTCTGAAGAGCAAAGAATACTTATATGCAAAAAGATGCAGATTATTTCCCAAAAGAAATGAAGAATACTTAACCATAATATTTGTTCATACATACACATGGGCCTAATGGCCCACGTGGGTGCGCGCAAATTTGTTAGTTGGTGTGGGAAGTAAGGATGATTGTATCACTCACCGACTCTCTCTTTTAAGTAGTAGAGATTATCTGCAACATTGACCTCCACATTGCACTTAATAAAAAACTCCACAGTTTGCAGGGTATTGGTAACATCTAGGGCTAAAAAAACTTCACAACATGCTTCAAGTGTTGCTCAAAGCATATTGGTATCATCAGGGCTAAAACAATTAGTAGATAACAATAGCTATATTAGTATATTAGCATTGGATGCAAGAAAATGAATGCTCAAATGTATATTTTACCAAGAAAAATGGGAAAACTAATGATAGCAAAAAAATGAAAGAAGCAACAAAACATACCCTCAATGACAGAAAAACACTGCTCACTGGTGACCGTTGTCTCTACCAAGTTCACTATACAGACCAATGACACAATAATGATTTGCTTCCTATCTAGGCGCATCACTAAGTTGAACAAAAGAAGCAATCCAAAGCTCATCTATTGAAGCAATTCGATGAAGCCGTGCCATCCCAGCGAGGCGATGCCTACTAGGCAGATGGTGAAATCGTGCTGCCCCACCGAGGTGATGCCTCCAGGCGAGCGACGCAGTCCAATGCCGAAGCTAGGCCGCCTCGCCGAGCCGATGCTTACAAGGTCGGAGTCAAAGTTGTGCCACCCCGATGAGGCGATGCCTCTAGGCGGGCCGCGAACTCCCCCGACGAAGGCGTGCCGTCTCGGCGAGGCGATGCCTACTAGGCGGACAGAGAAATCGTGCCGCCCCACTGATGTGATGCCTCTAGGCAGGCAGCGAAGTCCAATGCCGATGCCATGCCACCTCGCCGAGCCGATGCCTATGAGGGGGAGTCAAACTCGAGCCACCCCGCCAAGGCGATGCCTCTAGGCAAGTGTTGAAGTCCCTCAGCAAAGGTGTGCCGTCCCGGTGAGGCAATGCCTACTAGGCGGACAGTGAAATTGTGCCACCTCGCCGAGGTGATGCCTCCAGACAGGCGACGAAGTCCAACGCCGAAGCTATGGCACCTTGCTGAGCCAATGCCTACGATGCAGGAATCGAAGTCGTGCCACCCCACTGAGGCGATGCCTACTAGGCGGACGATAAAATCAAGCCGCCCCATCGAGTTGATGCCTCTAGGCGGGTGGCAAAGTCCAATGCCGAAGCCAGGCTGCCTCGTCGAGCCGATGCCTATGAGGTAGGAGTCGAGGTCGTGCCACCTCACCGAGGCAATGCTTCCAGGCGGACGGTGAAGTCTCCCAGTGAAGGCGTGCCGTCCCAGTAAGACGATGCCTACTAGGTGGATAGTGAAATCGTGCTGCCCCATCGAGGTGATGCCTCCAAGAGGACGGTGAAGTCCAATGTCGAAGCCAGGCCGCCTTGCTGAGCCGATGCCTACAAGGCGGGAGTCATAGTCAGGCCACACTACCGAGGCCCGAGCGGAGTTATGACCACGAGGTCGTCGGATGAAGCCGTGGCCATGAGGTGATCAGACGGGTACCAATGAAGTCGGCGGAGTCACAACCACGAGGTGGTCAGACGGGTGTCGACGAAGTTAGCTGCGGGATAAAGACCTGAAGCATGTGTACTCTGTCCCCCACCCTTTGGACGGACGTCGATGTAGTCAACGGCTGGATGAAGACTTCTTATTCTAATTTTTTGGTAATTGTATATCTTTTTTAATTAATTAACATAACTCAATTTCTAGAAAAGCCCCAAACAATATTTAAAAAATCCAAATATCAACAAGATGCATAAAATAGACTTATCAACAATTTTTTGTATTTTCAAACATGTGACATTTGGGATGTTACGTGAGACTCAAAAGTTGTTGGAGCTAGCGTATCAGCCACCGATCAGGACGACTAGTTTTTATTTCAGGGATGTCATGTGAGACTCAAAAGTTGTTGGACCTAGCGTATCAGCCACCGATCGATCAGGAAGACTAGTTTTTTTTTTTTAATTTCAGGGATGAGTCGAGCTAGCTCTTAGCGTATCAGCCACCGACCAGGAAGACTAGTTTTTTATTTCATTAATTGATCTTCCGTACTTTTTTTACAAAAAATATTGGATTTGTTATTTTTAATTTCATGCATGCGTGGGATCTCCCATCCTCACAAAAAAAATACTGGGTTATATTCTTTGCCCATATCATCGACTCGTTTAATTAAAAACACCTACTTGCATATTATGACTGAATTTTTTTCAACTGTAACTGATGACATATAGCTACAGCTTATAGTTTTTAACTCTAGTACGAATATTTATACGAACGAACTGAATACCGATAAGTTATTTCGAAAAGATTATCCTAATAAATCGTTAAAAAATAATAAAAAATAATTCATTTATTTATTCAAAGAAAACCATAAAAAAACACACACCACACGCACCTTTTGTGTGCCATGAATGCAGAATGTGCTCTTTGAGTTCCCATCCACTTAAATATAATGGGACAGATGATGTGGATCTATCTGAGTGGCCAGTCTCAGACTACAAATCATGTATAAGTTTTAAGATCCATTCTTTCCGGCTTACACTACTAAAAAAAACTTATATTAAATGTTTTATCATAAACGGTGGATCAAAATCGGCAGTGTTAAATACAATCACAGACGGTTTATATTAGAGTTAGAGGCTATTTGTGTTGCTGCCAATGCTAAAAACTGTCTGTTGTTTAGGTTTATGGTTTTATTTGTTTGATATGTAAAATTGATCAGACAGTAAATTCCATCTCATAATTTTTATAACTCTGTTATAATGCATGGGTCTCTAACTGATTTATCGTAACATTGCACATGACACACCACACAGCACAATTATTCCTGAGCACGAATATATGCACGATATACTATGCAAAGTCTAATCGACTAATGGATTGATAAGTTACCTGTGCGTAGAAATTGATCTACAGATCAGACTAGTCGAACAAAAAAAAAAAGAAGAAGTCTCTCTTGGATAAGAAAAATAATAATTCTCTTGGAAATATTGATCTTGGCACCGACAACTAGAGAGACGCGTCTACGCTAGCAGCTAGATCAATTAAAATGTCAATGCACGCACGAGCGTAATCCACAAGCGTGTTTTGGACCCAGTCAGTCCTACGTGGCCACACCCAACACTGATACTCGTAGTTTACAACTAACCCGCCTCGCGAAGCAACCAAGTGACATGTTTAAGGGTGGACTAAAAAGGGATTCCCATGCAGCGTACCGAAGCCAGTCAAGATTATTCTTTAAAGAGAATTAGTTTAATTTTATACCATTCAATCTGTGTTGAGGTTTGTGCTCCCGCCCATCTATCTCCATCTCCGACGAAGGTCCGGTGAGGCTCCCTGCTGTCTTGTTCTCCGACCGTCGATGACGTGGGTGAGGAGGACAGTGACCACAGGCGGGGACAATGAGATCCGATAAATGATTAGGAAGCGAAATAGGTGGCGAATCTGGCGGCGCCACTGCCTTCGGAGTAGAGGAGGGAGGCGTGCGGGCGTGAAGGAGGTAGGACGGAGGAGGTGCTGGCGTCGGCCTCGACTCCCACGGCCACATGGGAGGTGGAAGCCGCTATTGGAGGTGGTCGCCGAGGAGGAGTTAGGTTATGGTTGGATTTATATAAGATTTGAGGATTCGATTTGGGACGTTAGATTTTCATCCGATGGTCTAGAATATGACTGCCTTTTAATAAAAAAATAATCAAAATTTCTATAGGCAGCCCATGTCTATTATTGTCCGTTGATTAATCCAACCCCTTTTCTTTGTCTTGTGCTTATCCAAGCACGCATCCTTATCCTACTAGACCTTTTCAGTTTCTACCTAGCTCCCGGTAATAATCCCCAGCCACATCAATCCATATGTTTAGTTTCCCTAAATTACCCTCTAAAAAGTTCTTTCTCAAATTGATACTGAGGTGCAGTTTGGTAATTTCAGAGGCGAGGTGAGGTTTGAGTTCAGCCCACAAGATGACTGGAGTGGGACGGAGCACAGGAAAAGTTCGCCCGCGGGTAGGGCCGCTTGTTGGGGCCCGATTGGGCCACGTGGAACGTCGGCCCGGACGGCCCTGTCGGTGACGTCAGCATCATCCGTTAATTTCCCAGGGAATCGGTATGGCTACCCAGTTTACCATGTACCCTCTGCCTCCCAAGAAAGGCAGCGACGAAGATGGAATGTTATTTTAAGATATGATCTATAAATTTATTGTAGTAAATACTGTCTTAACTTCATGTAAAAATCGTATATAAGTATTTCTCTTTATACCTTTTCTTATAAACAGTCAAATTTTAAAATTTTAAATAAAAGATCATAGACTAAAAGGAGCCGTGTATGCATTTACTGTGCACGGGCCATGTTCGGTGTCCGGGGGAGACATAGCATATGTGCAAACCCTGTGCTGCGCAGGACTTTCCTACCCATTCATCCTCTGTAACCTTTCTACGTGTGCAGTTTATGGGACGACTTATGCTTTTAATTTTTAGACTTATTTAGTACTGTCTAAGATTTTTCAAATATAGCTCTTTAGCTGCTATAAATTTTTTAACGTAATTCATATTAAAATATTCAACAAATAGAAAAAACAGTTACCTAGACTATGCAAACAAATATGAAAAACCAAACAATTAAAAAACGATATTAAAAAGTTAGAAATTAAAAGACAAAAGTATAAGCCATATTGAAGGGACACTAGCCACAAGTTCACAGTAAGTTAATCCAAACCACTATTTAGAGAGAGAGAGAGAGAGAGAGAGAGAGAGAGAGGAGAGAAGGAAGAAGTAGAAGATGACACGATCACACAAAGACACAACAGAGGGATTGTAGAGAGAGAGGGAGGAGAGCTATAGATACGGCGGCAGCAGCAGCAGGAGCATCCATTTTCCAATCCACCCAAGAGCCCGCTTCGAATCCAGCAACACGCGCGTATCCACGCGAGTTCTCCACGGGGCTAGCTAGATTGCCGTAAGGCCGGCGTCGTACGTCAATGGCGAGCGGCAGCGGCGCAGGGGAGAGGGAGGAGGCGGAGGGGGGTTACCGCGCTCGCGCGGCGCTGCTGGGCGCGTACGAGATGGGGCGGACGCTCGGGGAGGGCAACTTCGGCAAGGTAAAGTACGCGCGCCACCTCGCCACCGGCGGCCACTTCGCCGTCAAGATCCTCGACCGCGGCAGGATCCTCTCCCTCCGCGTCGACGACCAGATACGGAGGGAGATCGGCACGCTCAAGCTGCTCAAGCACCCCAACGTCGTCCGCCTGCACGAGGTTCGTCCAATCTCATCATCTCTTCCTCCATCCATGCATCATTCGTGCTTGATTTCTCCTTGCTTTGATGGTTCATACTTATCACCACCATCTTCTACACGAAATTCGAGAGAAATTAAACGGATTGTCCAAGTAATTCGATCGTCAATTCGATCGTGCGTTGTTTGCATTTGAATCAAGTCAAAGGATTAATGCTAGCTCCTCCTAGTCGTAATCACCGCCGTGCACCCGTATCTCGCCGGCGTTCCCGCCCGCTCCCCCCCGCCACGGACATGGTCCATAGACCAAAATGGATCGGCGCCATCCCGGCTCCTCAAGATCCGTGCGACAACGAGCGCTTGACCTCCCACGGTCACCCTGTCTTGTTATTAGAAACGGTTCGCGGTTGCGAGAATCTAGTTAACTATACGATTTTTCTGCTTGTTCCAACAAACTTTTGTTAATATACTCTGTGTTACGCTGTATTTGTCTATAGTCCCATTTCAACATATTTGTCTATCGAGGGAATAGTTATTAGGTTTCATGTCCCAGTTTCTAACACACCCATATTTTGAAAACAGTGCAGAAGAGCTCTCTACTCCCATGAAACTTTTATCATCTCTCTCTTCATCAATATAGTGCCATGTCAGCGTATTTAATGCCTATGAAACTCCATGAAATCCCCACTGAGACTGGCCTAAGTTTGTCTCTCTCTATCCTACTTAAATGTTTTGAAAGAGGTTATAGTTATTATAAGTTTGTCTCTCTCTATCTCTACTTAAATATTTTGAAAGAGATTATGTGGTTGTGATATGTCATTCAATAGAGTATGTGTGGCTATTTCTTATTAAGTATTTATTAGATTTAGTGATTTCTTTGTCTGTGCGTATGGTGGGCCCATGAACAAATATAACGAAACTGAGAGTATGCCTTAAAAAAATTGGTTTCAAAGAACTTGTCTAGTCAGACTATGAACGTTGACGGGATAGATGCTCAAGGTTGTCATAGAATAGTTCTCCTATTATTATTATTTGGATATGCAGATTGCAAGCATCATGTGCAACAAAGGATCGTGTGCTACAAAGGATCAGGATGTGATCCGTACGCTAAAGTTACTTAATTTGGCTAGCAGTGCCGTAGCTAAGATTGCATGTGCTACTGTCAAGAATCCATGCCACGATTTTCTCTTTAAAAAATTTTGTAAAAGATGGAAACGAAATTTATGGGTTCTCATGATGCACATGACTATTTTATGAATAAATGATTTAGTCATGTAAGCTGTTGAAAGAATATTGGTATCGGTTCTTAATCTTGCTATTTTTAACTCTTGATTCAGGTTGCTGCTAGCAAAACAAAGATTTACATGGTGCTTGAGTTTGTCAATGGAGGCGAACTGTTTGACAAGATTGTAAGCCCATACAACTCTTATTTCAGTGATCTCTTGCACTCCGTTTACACTCCAAAATTTCATGCCAGATATGGTTAATACCTAAAATTGCTTTCCTTCCTGCAATAAAATAGGCCATAAAGGGAAAACTCTCTGAACAAGAAGGAAGGAGGCTTTTTCAGCAGCTAATCGATGGTGTGAGCTATTGCCATGAAAAGGGCGTCTACCACAGAGACCTCAAGGTACTGAGTGATTTTTTTTTTAGGCAAACGGTTATCTATCAATGTTTTTTTCACGTATCATGTACTTAGCAACATGGTCAATGTGGTTGATTATTCTGTGACACCATTTTTCTGATCCATTAAACTGTTTCAGCCTGAAAACGTTCTTGTTGACCGAAAAGGCAACATCAAGATCTCCGATTTTGGTCTCAGTGCTTTACCTCAACATCTCGGGGTAAGGTGAAATGATTTGTTGAGTTGAACTATATGAAATGATTTCCTTAAATTGATCGTTCATTGAATTGTACGAACTGACTTTTCAGAATGATGGATTGCTGCATACAACCTGTGGTAGCCCCAACTATATTGCACCTGAGGTAAAAGACTGACAACTTTCAGACCAATTGATCTCTTCTGCTGTACAGTTGGTAATTCATGTGCCAAATGCATACAGGTTCTGCAGAACAGAGGTTATGATGGGTCATTGTCGGATATCTGGTCTTGTGGAGTGATTCTTTACATAATACTTGTAGGATACCTTCCGTTCGATGACCGAAATCTTGCCGTTCTCTATCAGAAGGTAGCCATTCAGAAAAAGTGAACTGGTCTTTAGAATTATGTTCTAGTAGTTCTCTGAAACCATTTTGATGATACTACTTTTGCCTGGTTGGGTCTAGATTTTCAAGGGTGACACTCAAATCCCAAAGTGGCTTTCACCGAGCGTGCAAAACCTTCTTCAGAGGATTCTTGAACCAAATCCAATGAAGAGGATTAACATGACAGGGATCAAAGCGCACGAATGGTTTCAGAAGGACTATATTCCTGTTGTTCCATATGATGATGACGATGAAGATGTACAGCTTGATGCAGTTCTTCCAGTCAAAGAGGTAGGGAGTGATGAACAGACTGTATGACACACTGTCAGAGACTATCTATGTCCTGAAATTAGACGTCCTTTGTTTCGGTATTTGTAACCTCTGATTGGTAAGTTTTGGTTTCTTTGTTATTTCCTGAAGCAAATCAATGAAGCGCCTGGGGATAACACTACTCATCAGATCAACGCTTTTCAGTTGATTGGAATGGCATCGTCCCTTGATCTTTCAGGTTTTTTTGAGGAAGAGGTTTGTACAACATCTTTTCAGAAATTTCCTCCCAGCACGTTGATTTCATTGCCTCACTAAAACAATTGCCATTGCTTCTTATGATGAACACTGAATGCTGCTCCCATGAGTTTACAGTAATTCATCTCATGTGGTTTGACTTATTGCAGGAAGTGTCCCAAAGGAAGATCAGGTTCACATCAACACATCCACCCAAGGATTTGTTCAACAAGATTGAAAGCTCCGCGACGGAGTTGGGGTTCCAAGTTCAGAGGGGGCATAGCAAGGTCTGTACAAACCTTTCATCATGGGTTAAATTATATGGCATACTGATACTGCTATCGACGTTTTGAAGGAACTAAAAATGATGTGTATGTGATTTTTCAGCTCAAAATGATGCGCAACTGCAACGGACCAAAGAACCCCAAGAATCCTGCGTCATTTTTAGTCTGCACTGAGGTACAATACTACGAACTGCACCGTTTTCAGTACAAGCGCTGACAAATGGAGATGGGCTAATAAGTGGTGTGCTGCTTTTGATCACAGGTGTTTGAGCTTGGCTCGTCTTTATACGTTGTAGAGCTTAAGAAGTCCCATGGAGACCCTGAATTGTATAGACAGGTAAATAACATCTAACAAGTGCAACTGCCACCACTATAGCTTCACTGTAACTGGAGAAGACTAAGTTGTGCCGTGCTGGTGAGCTACTAAGTGATGTTGCTTCTTCAAATGTGTTTGCAGCTCTGTGAGAGGATCTCCAGTGACCTGGGGATTTGCATGACGGAGCAGATCTTCAGGACGGAGTCGGTCGACAATGATCTGGCGAGCTTCGACAGCCGAGCGGCGACGCCATTGGTTGCTTTTTGAGGAATGCTGCCCTGTAACATCCCATTTGTGGGACTTGTGTATTGCTTGATCCAATTTGCCAAGATTCAAAATTGAATTCAAACCTCAGCGCATTGAAATCACGGGCAACGGCCATCTCTCCCCCTCCCGTCTATAAGAGGGCGCCGATCCATCCCCCTACTCTCCCTTGTTGAATTCGATCATTCCGTAGATGTTACAACCATGTTGATTGATTTTGACTATGACAACATCTCCTTCGGATGTCGGCTTCAACCACTTGCTCGTAGATGACTTCGACTTAACTTCACCGATTGGACTAGTCGGATCAGTCGTAAGCAGTCAATCCACCCGATCGTAAATCAGTGGTCGAAAACAAGTAACTCTTCGGACTGCTCTGATCACACGCGATGCCGTTCGAAGTGGTCCGAGCATGCCGACGTCAATTGAACCGTCAAAAACGACTTAGATGAAAATCGGACGCTCTGAGTGTCTTCACTGATCGGACTGGTCTAATCAGCTTCTTCTTTGCGCCCCTAGTCAATTTTTATAAGCTACGAACATAGACAATACGAGAACACAAAAACTTTGGTAGTGCTCAAATTGTTGCACATTTTCTTTGGTTTTCTTCTCTATTTATACACAGCTTTACAAATTTAAACTCAAATACATAAATCAACTCTGAAACTAATTGAATTTAACTCAACTCAGACTCGAAATTGGATTCGACAGGATTATTTCCAACAAACACCCCCTAATCCTTGCCGACTTTAACCAACTTCCCTAATACTAAGTAAATTAATCATCCGACCAAAATTGACTCGTCCCAGTGCCTTTGTGAGTGCATCAGCCTTCTGTTCTTCTATTGTAATATGTGAAATAGCCACCAGTCCTTCTTCAACGCATTCTCAAATATAATGATATCGAGTATCAATGTGTTTGCTTCTTCCATGAAACACTGGATTTTTCATAAGTGCTAAGGCTGACTTATTGTCCACGAATAATGTGAAAGCCTTGATGGTCTGTTTAGTCAATTCATGAAGCAATCTAATCAACCAAATACCTTGACATGCGGCTGAAGTTGCTGTCGTGAACTCCGCTTCGTATGATGATAAGGCTACACTTCTTTGCTTTTGTGAGCACCACGTGATCACATTTCCAAGAAGGTAGAACACCATACCAGTCATGCTTTTACGATCAACTGGATCACCGGCTAGATTGCTATCACAATATCATTCAAGCATTGCTGTGTTGTCATGCCTGACATATACTACCCCATAATTCACAATTCCTACTAGATATCTTAGCATATGTTTTAATGCTTACTTGTGCTGTACTATTGGTCTTTCCATAAACCTGCTAAGTACTCCAACTGAGTATGCAAGATCTGGTCGAATATGTATCAAATACCTTAGACAACCTATTATACTTCAAAATTCAGTCGCATCGATCAGTTCTCCTGTCTCATCTTTGTCGAGTTTTAGCATGTCATCTTTTGTTTTTCTTATATACAGAACTGGATCCTGCTTGCACCTTTCAAAACAAAGATTAATCAATGAATTAGTTAGCTTCTTGTTCCAGGCTCTAGGCGCTAGCTTCAAACGTACAATGCCTTTAAGAGACGATAAACCTTGCTTTCTTGTCCCTTCACTTGAAAATCCTCTGGTTGTGATACATATACATCCTCGGTAAGATCTCCATTCAAGAATACAGATTTGACATCCATGTGATGTACTTCCCATCAAAATTGAGCTATGAGAGTGAATATCAATCTCACTATTTCTAATCTTGTAATTCTTCATAGTCTATGCCTCTCTTCTGAATATAGCCTTTTGCCACAAGTCTTATCTTATGACAAACAAAATTCCCTTCTCCAACTTTTTTTCACCTTGAAATTCCACTTTAGCCCTATAGCTTTATGATTATGAGGCAGATCAGTCAATACCCAAGTTTTATTTGCTTCTATTGAATCCAGTTTGGTTTGCATAGCAATCTTACAATGATGTTCGGTGAGTGCTTGTTGAAAACTTATAGATTCATCTACTGTTGTCAACTGAAATTCTTCTTCCATCTCTATTGGCTTGGTCAGCTCATAAATCTCAGCTATGCTTCGATATAGAGGTGTTTTGCTCGGTGGAGTCTCTTCCTCTTCTTGATCACTTTGAGGAGATGCTGGAACATCCTCTGCAGCAACCTGTTTTCTGGCAGATGTACTTGACATGGGTGCAACCAGTTCTTGAAGGTGAAATTGATCTGATTCACCATTGTTCTCTCCTTCAACTGAGAAGGAAATCCACTTCTGTAGATTGTTTTCTTCTGATGGCTTCGCCTCCCATTCCTATGCTTTATCTTCACAAAAGATCACGTCTCGACTTACCACAATTTTATCTTCATGAGGACTATTCAACCGACTAGCTTTGGTTCCTAGCTCAACTCCCAATAGATCAATTCCTTTGATTTGTCATCTAATTTCTTCAGATGAATGAGCACCTTTGCATATGCCAAGCAACCGAACACTCTCAAGTGTTCTAGACTTGGCTTCCTTCCACTTAATACTTCATACAGAGTCTTTTCTTCTAGAGTTTTTGTGGGTACTCAATTGAGAATGTAAACAGCATGTCTTACAGCCTCAGCCCAAAATCTTCCTAGTACAGTCTGCTTTTGAGTAAACTTCATGCCATATTCATTACCGTGCGATTTCTCTGCTCGACTACTTCGTTCTGCTATGGACTATAAGAAGTTGTGAAGTACCTTCTGATTCCTTTCGTCTCACATATTGATTCGAATTCTTGTGCCAAGAATTCACCTTCACGATCTGATCTCACCGCCTTGAGTTTGTGATTAGTCTCCTTTTCAACCAGTGTCACAAACTTTTGAAACATGTCTTTGGCTTCTGATTTTTCTTTTTCAGTATGTATACCCACATTACTCTAGAATAATCATTAACAAGAAGTAGAAAGTTTGTATTACCTCCATTTGACTCAGGGGTAACAGGACCATAAATATCCACATGTAGCAGTTCCAGGGCTTGTGTCGCTCTATAATATTGTGTTTGCTAAGAGAACGAGAGTCTTGTTTGTTTTGCAATAATGCAACCCTCACACACTTGAGATGAATGATTGATGGGCGGCAGTTCATAAACCATCCTCTTCTCTGTCGTCAGCTTCAAAGAGTGAAAATTGACATGACCAAGTCAGTCATGCCACAACCATGCCAAAATATCCACCCTGGCACTAAAACAAGCTGGTTTGGCTGACACAAGTTCAATCTTGTACAACCGATTTGGTGTTCGTATCACCTTCATCAGCAGTTGTCCTTTGCAATCAAGCAGTAACAAGTATGGTCTAGTTAGTCACACATCGCAGCCTTCTTTAGTTAGCTAACCTAGACTAATGATATTATTACACAATCGTGGTATATAATAGACATCAGTCAAAACTCTTTGCTCTCCATTTTTGCTTTGCAGTAAAATAGTGCCCTTTCCTTCTATATGAATAACTGACCCATCTCCAAATTTCACTTTGCCTCAACAACTCTCATTCAATTCACTGAATTTCCCCTTTGTCTAGTCATGTGATTTGAAGCATCATTGTCGAAATACCAAATATTTGACTCCACCATCTCTTCTCCAACTTTTAGCAGTTTTGGCTAAACATGCTCTTCATTTAACATCATAAGTTGTGTACTTTTTTCTTCACAGATGGACAACAGAAGTGCTGGCTCCTGCTCTGTTTTGGCTTGAACCAAATTTGCTTCCTCCTCCTTCTTCTTCTTGTATAGGTAGTCAGTAGAATAGTGCCCAAACTTTTGGCACTCAAAGCATTTAATATGACTTCTGCAAGCTGTAGCATAATGACCTTCTTTGTCACAGGTAAAACATTTGACTTTTAGTTTGTCTCGGTTGTAAGAGAACTCTCCTTGTATTGCTTTCTCTCCACGACCAGTAGTAAAATCACGGCCTCCTCGACCAAAACTGTGACCACCTGGTCCATGACCACGTCCACGCTAATTGCTAGATCCACGACCTCCTCCTTGGCTTGGATTTGATTCCCATTAAGTTTTATTTTTAAACTTCGCTTCACTTTTTATTATCAATGCTTGATCAGTTCTGGCCTTACACCCTTTGACCAATCCATCATGAGCTTTGAGAGACCTTGTTACCTCTTCAATTTTCATATTTGGAGATCACTCGAATATAGAAGAGTTGTGACCACCGACACAAACATCTCAGGTAGGACACACAAGTACTTCTCGACCACTGTTGTTTCCTCTAGAGTGCCTCCAAGAGATTGAATTTCATTGACCATAGTAGTTAATTTACCTGCAAACTCATCTACTGACTGAGTTTCACACATATGCAGCACCTCATATTCTCCTCGCAGAGTTTGTAGTCGAACCTTCTTCACTCGATCCACGCCTTCGTGCATAGTCTGAAGAGCAATCCAAGCTTCTCGTTCTGTATCTTTTTCGATAAGTTGATTGAGCATCGAGTCGGGTATGGCAGCGTAGATGAGCACCAAGGCAGTTTGATCGGTCTTCACGTCGACTTCCTTAGCATTTCCTTTTGAATCGACCTTTCCACTAGCGTCGACTAGATCAACTACCATGTCCCAGACTCCTTGGGCACGCATATTCACCCGCATCTTCATAGACCATGAAGGGTAGTTCTTTGAGTTGAGAACTAGATATGGAAGGGAATTTGGTCCTTCCTTCACTGTCGATGAAGATCTGCTTCCTACCATGCTTTGCTCCTTCTATGGTCAACCACACCTGCTCTGATACCAAATGTTGAATACGACCACTCTGTAGATGTTATGACCACATCAATTGATTTCAACTACGATCACGTCTCTTTCGGATGTCGGCTTTGACCACTTACTCATAGATGACTTCGACTTAACTACACCGATTGGACTGGTCCATTCAGTCGTAAGCATTCGATCCACCCAATCATAAATCAGCGGCCGAAAACAAGTAACTCTTCAGACTGCTCCGATCGCACGCGATGCCGTTCGGACTGGTCCGAACGCTCCAACATCAATCGAATTGTCACAAATGACTTAGATGAAGATCGAATCGTCTGAGCGTCTTTGCTGATCGGACTGGTTTGATCAGCTTCTTCTTTGTGCCCCTAGTCAATTTTTGTAAGTTACGAACAGAGACAATACGAGAACACAAAAACTTTGGTGATACTCAAATCGCTGCACCTTTTCTTTAGTTTTCTTCTCTATTTATACACAGATTTACAAATTTAGACTCGGATACATAAATTGACTCTAAAACTAATTCGAATTCAAGTCAACTCAGACTCAAAATTAGATTCGACAGGATTATTTCCAACATCCCTCAGCTCCCCTATGCTTCCCTCGCCTCGTCGAGCTCTCTCCCTACCCTCTTCCGTGCTAGCCTTTTCTGCCGCCACCAACATCGACCTTTCTCTAGTTCTCCAGCACCTGATTCCAATAGTCCGGGACACCACCATAGACCCCTGAAGCCACCCTCCCCTCTCCTCCCCTCTGGCAAGCTACCCCCATCCACCCCCTCACAACTGCTGCAGGCTCACGTCACCAGCTCTCTCCACTACCTCTCAGCACCCGCCAAGTTTCCCGATGAGTTCACCTTGGCCCTTAGATGCTCTCCCCACAAGAAATTGATCCCCCTCGCCGTCGTTTGCCTTGGTGCCATGCGTCGGACCATCGCTGCTGGTCACTGCCAAGCCCAAATTGGGCCATGAGGCTTCGTTTGCAAGTGCAGAGTGGCGCCAGCGTCCCATTTTTGGGCTTGCTCATAGTTGCCAACGCTGTCGTTCTGCTTGGCTGAGAGGGAGTGTCGTTCCTCCATCATTAATTAATGACATAATTAATTAGTGCTAATGACCTTGTTGAGCCTAAGGTTAAATAGTATATGACGGGTGGGCCACCCTATCTTGATTAAGGCCATATCCAACTGACAAGTGGGGTCCTAGGCCCTTTTTAAATTCTTTTAAAATGGCTTTAAAAATTAGGGCCACTAACATGTGGGCCTAGTGTACTGTTTGCATAGTACAATGGTCCCACATGTCGGCATCAGAACCATTTCTCTTTTAAGAAATAAATAGAAATTTAAATAAAGCTAGTGGGACCCAGCTATCAACCTTTTTCAATAGAAAGTTAATTCAAAAATAATTTAAAAAGGAGGGCCCCGCCTGTTAGAGAGAGAATTTCTCTCTATTTATTTTTGGATTTAATCTAAATTTAAACTTTGGAAAGCCCATTCTCGCTCATCTTACCACCAAATTTAATTAAACTTATTTCTAAATTTTTTTCTAAATTCAAGATCTATCTAATGGTGCTAGTTTTGATCAATTTGGAATCCATTTGAACTTTCTTATATATTTATTTGTTCTTGTTTGTGTGTTGTTCGTTTTCCGATGCGACCATCTGAGTAAATGACGTGGACGTGGATGAGTCCTAGATCGAAGCAAGACAAAAGTTTCAAGGCCAACCTTCTTTTGAGTCAGGTGAGTTAACATTTTGATCATATTGAACCTACATTTGTGCAAATTTATGTTCATTTAAATTATCAGATTGCATGCTTAATTTATTATGCAAATGCATGTCAAACTTAAGTTAGTTACATTCCTACTTGATATTATTGTATTATCATTATGCCAGCCTTTGACATTGAATCATATGACCATTGTCACCCTAAATACAAAATGGTAAATTTACTAGTTATAGTTGTGCTTAAATACCATGCTAGTCTTGCTTAAGTACCAAGGCACTAAATTGCCCTAATCGTCATCTTTTAAATCATAAAACTTGTTTTGGACAGTCACTAGAGGGAAATGACTGGTATACTTGAGATAAGTTAGTGCATGCTTCTCAGAACCCTAAAACTTGTTGTTACCATATCTAGGTGGATGGTATGATGGTTGGTACAGATCTAGAATTGTGGATTGTGGTATGTATTGCCCAAATAATTTAAGAACTTAATCCTATGATGACCTCCTAATATAAAATAGTACAGCCACAAGTCTATAATGGTACTGACCTGGCTCAATAATTTGTATCCATCAATGCGAGTTGCACCATTGGAATGACCTATGAGTCGTGTCGTTGGTTTTAATCCGTTGTGGACACGGGTCGTGTCATTGATGTAAACTGTCGTGTGGCACAAGAGAGAGTCTAGGTGTGACGGATATAACCACCCTCAGATGAAACCTTAACGGATGTAACTTACACTAGGAGATACATTATATAGGCCTTGTGATGATCTACTTTATTCATATGTCTAAGGAATCGTGTGAAACATAGCAAGTTGATTATCTCTTGTGGGTAAAATGTATAGTCTCTGTAGAATATAAACTGTTCGAACACCCATGCCCACAGCCAAGGGTGGGCATGTGATCTTACTCGAGTTAGTTTCTATTTCAAAAACCTTTCTGAGTAGAATGAGCATGTAGCCTTGAATTTAGTTTTTTCTGGGATGATGTAACTTAGTGATGTTAATTGGGTGGATGTAGCCCTAATAATCAAAACTAAGCATATGGTGGATGGAACCATATAACAGGTGGATGGAAACTGTACCACTATAAATATTGCACACTTTTACTCTCTTTAATAAAAACATGGTTTCGTTAAAGTATTAAGGTCATAGAATTTTCTAATTATTGTAAATGAAAATACTGCCTTCAGCAAATAAAAAACCTAACCCTTCCTTATTAAGCCTTGCATGAGTTAAATACTTGCATTCTGTGTGTTGGCTCATGGAGCACCGTTGTTTATACTCACCCTCACTCTTAAAATCATTCAGAACCTGTGGATCAAGGTCAATGTGTCTACTACAATAAGCAAGGAGATAATGGTGATGAAGATGGTGGAGCTTAGCTTAGTTTCTAGTAATCTAGATCTCACCTCAATCTGGCCGAGTAAGTCAATGTCTGTGTGCACCAATATTATTCAAGTCATTGGTTAATATCGATCACACACAGGTTATCCCAGCCACTTGCCTGTGGCGAGATGTGCCTTCCCCTTTTGCTTCTGCTACTACTTCCGCTTTTATGTAATGTAATCATTTCACCTGAATGGCCCATTGTAAACTTGGCCCGACATGGGCTATTTGAACTATGATATGTAATATTATCGTATGGTATAGTTTACGACCTGTATGAAATGATTCAGCAATATATCTACGAGCACTATCTCCTGATCCAGATAATACTATAGTGGCTTCACAGATAATTCAGGATTGACAAAATCCGAATCTGTTGTGCCCTCTGCCATGATGTAGTATGCTAGAGAATTGAAGACTGAGCGGTGCCATTTGTTGTGCAACTAGAGATGAGTATAGGATCATATTTTGTGATGCAAGAAATGACCCTTGCACCAGTGAATTGCCTCCTTTGATGTGAGGCTAGGCATCTCCATGCATGGCAGGAGGTCCACCCCATGCACGCGCACGCCGAAAGCCCTTTTGTCCCGTTATGTTTTTCATTTTTTGTCTTCTTTACGTCACGTTGTCGGCATGTCATGTCTCATCGAGTCACTCACTATCTGTGTTTGCATGCATATTTAAGGGGCAACGAGTGGCCAAAATTGTTAATTAGTTAATAATGCACATACATTATTTCATATGCACAATTGTTCGATTCGTACTATAGTTCGCACGCATACATGTTACCTTGTTGTAGTGCTGTAATATAATATTTTTGTGCATATTTGATGTGCCGCTATAATTGCACATATTTATTATAAATGTACATACGCTAGTATGTTGCTACAGAAATGGCCACTGTTGCTACAGAGCCACCGTCCGGTGGCAACTGCTACATGCATAATTAATGTTAATTAATTTGTAATTAGTGAATTCATTTAGGTGTATTGCTTGTACAAATTTTTATGAAATTTTTTGAGCCTCTCGACAAAGTGTGCTTGATTATGTAATTTTCTTATAATTTTATCCATTCTAAATTTGACTCAAAAATTCATTCAAGTGTACTGTTTGTTAAATTTAAAAATCCATTTATGTGTTCTCTATTTGTATCAATGGCATGTAATCTACCACCCCTACTTGAGGAGGCATGGGATGCCTAGCATCGCTGTCACAGTTGGATCGGTGGCCATGGGCCGCCAACCCTAGTGAGACGAGCATCAAGGGAGACATGGTCGTTGGATGACCAATACGTTAGGAGGCTTTGTCAGTCTGGGCTGATTGCGTTTGCCCGCATGCTGAACATGGGGCAAAACCTCCTGATTGATGCCTCTCTTCTTTCTACCCTAGTTGATCGTTGGCGACCGGAGACCCACACGTTCCACTTCCAGTGGGGAGATGACCGTCACACTGCAGGACATCGATTCATCATCGGCTTGCTATTGTGAGGCCTTGTAGTTGTTTTCCCTCCGAGATCGCCGGACTGGAAGGCGCATCTCGCTCATCACTTGGGGCAGCCTATCGCCGAGAGGTGTAAGGGCATTCCACATGCCTGGCTATGAGGATTTATGCATTGCCCAGATGGCGCAACAGAGGAGGTGGTTTGATGCCACCTGATTGCATATTTGTTGTTTCTATTCGGGTGGGTCATGTTCCCTAGCACGTAGGGGAACATGGTGTACTCTAGTAATATTCATCTTGTGGAGTCTATCGTGGACTTTGACGATGAGTACGTGCCATAGTATAGTTGGGGTTCAGCCTATTATGCACCACGTATCGTGGCATGTGCGACGCTTCGTAGCGTCGCACAGGAACTGAGCCTGTGCTCTCAGGTTGCCACACGCTGTTGCAGCTGTCATCGTTGGAGCACTTCCTGGTCATACGGTCGTACTTCCGCTCCCCAGTGCACCGTTACTTGTGCGTCAAGCATTTCTATGATAGGGCAGACAATAAGGATCTCGTGGAAGGCCCGACCATGGGATCCCGATGGACTGTGGTAGTGTTGGAGTGGGCTAGGTCGAGTGCGTATCAGATATACCCCAAGTTCCACAACAAATTCAAGACCCTGCACGAGGATGGCATAATATGGGCTCCTTGGACAAATGCCTTCGTGTAGGACGTGACACCAAATGGTGTGAGCTCGCTATGCTACCAAGATGTGGCATATTGGAGGACAACTTGTCATCTGGTGTTCTCCCCTATGGTTGAGCCCTACAACCCGCAACGGGTGATGCAGCAATTCCGGCTGCACCAGGAGATCCCTCAGCTCTAGGGCGACTGCTTCAGAGGTGTACCCACTTGTAAGCACGGTAAATTGCTTTGTATTGTAGCTTAGTTATTCGTTTGTTATGTCAGTACCGTAATTTATTTGTTTTGTTCCACCATCAGGCAGATGAAGAAGGGCTGCAAGAACGATGACTGGCTTCCGACGCAGCAAACGTGGATACATGCATGGCAATCTGCCCTCGATAACATTTTCCAGGAGGCACAGCCTTATGATGCTGGGACTTACGGCACGTTTCTAGAATGGTATGTACGGCACACGTGGGCGAGATTGACAGGTGCGACCCCAGCCTGACATGTAGATCTTAGCCACACTAAATTCTTGGGGTGGGGCTGGACTTGCACCATGCAGTGTGTCGTGACGAGTCGGTATGTTGAGCACGTAGCATATAAAACACCCTCCTAAATACGCTAAACTAACAAAATTTTGTTTGTTGGGTAACCATGCAGCTGGATCAGTTGCAGAGTGTGGTGCAGCACGGCCAGCAGGAACTAGAGTTGGGAAGGAATAATACAGTCGAATGACTTCATGCGGTCATGAAGTCTATTTTGGATGATGTTAAGCACGTCATTCGTAGCATGAGTTGTGGAAGGCCCACCGATGTCGACTTGAGGCGTAGGACAGAGTATCATCACGCACCCTCACCACCTCCATCTTCCCGTCCAAGTGAGTCAACCTAGCGGCGCAGCATCAGTGGCCA
Source organism: Dendrocalamus sinicus (assembly GCA_036346575.1). Classification (NCBI taxonomy): domain Eukaryota; kingdom Viridiplantae; phylum Streptophyta; class Magnoliopsida; order Poales; family Poaceae; genus Dendrocalamus; species Dendrocalamus sinicus. Next base: position 1,656,853 of record CM070653.1, on the reverse strand, counting down.
ATTGTCCACATAGCAGACCTCCTCGATGAGTGACAACGATGTTTGAGTTCTGCTATATTGAACTACTTCATCCTTGATTAATAGTGTTGTTCTGCGTAGTTGCGACATAGGGACTCCACATTGATGCCATCGTCATTACGGAGGCAGGAGGAGGTCGTACCGAACAGCGGGGACTCCATGTTGATGTCGTCGTCACGGAGCAGGACAAGGCCGTACCAGAGAGCACAGAGGCGCAACCCACAACGCATGAAGTAGCCCCAGATTCTTCCGTCGACCAGTACCAGGGGAGGAGGGCTAGCCGACTACCACACTCTCGGACAGTACTTAATGGGCGAAACGGCCCCATGGTATCAGTTCGGCTACACGCCATACCCCGGCCCTTCGTACACCTATGGGTATGGGGTCATCCAGTTCGCAGCAGTAGGTAACAATTTTACGGAACGAAAGTATGACCTTTGTTTGTATTTCTATCCTAACAACTTCATTTCACGCAGTTCACCCCGCAAGCTCTGCCGAGTTGGTGCCCCTCCAGGAATCCTACTGAGCAGCCAGGGGATTGGATCACCGAGCAACTCTCAATGTCACAGCCCTAATATGTGCAAGACTAATGCTTATCTTGGTTGTTCTAGTCCATGCAATCAATTTTGTGTCTTGTTCAATGGAAATGCGTGACAGTGTGGGTGGTACTGTAGCAACACTGCAACACATTTTCTGCAAAATCCATTTAAACATATTTTGTTAGGAATTTTTAAATGTAGCAAATGAGCTCCAAAAATTATAAATTATTTTGAGAAGCCTCCCAACACAGTGTTCTTATTTGTGCAATTTTCCATAATTTTATCCATTCAAAATGTTTCTCGAAAATTCATTTAATTATGTTGTTTGTATGAATTTTATGAAAATTTTAGAATAGATAAAATTATGAAAAAATTATACAAGTAAGTACACTGTGTTGCAGGCTCCACGAAAAAATTTATAATTTTTCAAGCTCATTTTATATATTTAAAAATTCCTATAAAAATATATATTTGAAAATGTGCTATATTGCCATAGGGTCCTACCGTGCCCCCATATGGGTTAAGTCACCAGCCCACAACACCCTCCACCCCCTGCGTGCGCGCATATCGTGTTCAGTACTGGGGCAGGTTACCTACCGCGTCCGGGGCCGAGGGGCAGGTCCCTGCCGCACTTGGTGCCCACGGTAGGAGCACTATTTATGGGCTATATTGCAAATATGGCTAGAGGAGGATTAGTTTTGCAAAAATGGTTTTCAGGGGGTCACAAATGTAAAAAATTCTGGGACACAGTGTACAAAAACCTTGCGGTGAAACCTAGCCACCGACTTATGAAAAGAAAGATATATGAGAAATGGATTGCTTCTTCTGTTGCATCTCGCTGGTGTTCTTATCTTTCATCAGTTTCCACTTCTCCCAATCCATCATCAACTGGGAGCACGAAATGATTGCAGCAAACGCAGCTTATTGTTTCAGAGGCCAACGCAAACTAAGGCCTTATTTGAAATGCGTTAGTATTCTCATATTTCTATAAAAATTGAACTGTTTCTAGCTGTTCAATCCATTGCTTGTTTGGTTCAAACCACGTGAAATTACCGGGAGGAAATGAAGATTTTCGGAAGCCAGATGATATGGAAATTCTGTGACCTTTTTTAGAAAGTGATTTAGTTTCTAGTTTCAATTTAGAAAAATCAGAAGCTAATACAAATATCTGATTTCTCAAAACAGCTTTCTCACTTCTCTTGCTCTCATTTCATCCCGTGGATAAGTCAAAAGATTACAGGCGCATCATACATCTCACTTATCTCGCTTCCATCTCACGCACGCATCTCTCTCACACTTTCTCACCACTCATGTCTTTAATCTAAAAATTCTTCTTTCAGTTACTGCTATTTATTTTTGACCAAAATCTATCAGCTCCAACAAATAGGAACACCTTCTCAGCACAGTAGAACGCGGATTTCATAATACGTAAATTTAATGTAGGAGGCGAACTTTGGTGCCTAAACCAGTAAACCCCGAACCTAAAGGCAACCAACAACATTAGGTTCCCACTTCCAAGCCTCCCTCCCCTCATGCCACCGCGATGCAGCATCACCTCCGCCGACGCAGCGGCGGCGCCTTCGCTGTGCTCCGGCGGCTCCGCCACTTCCCCGCCGTCGCCGAAGCCGCATCTTCTCCGGCGGTATGGAGGTGTCCTGCCCCTCCCCGGCTCTACTCCACCGCCGGTGAGCACCTCTCTTCCCCTCTTCTCGCTCCATCTTCGCTTCCTCCACTCTATAGCTTAGAATTTGTGTACGATAGTAGGATCCTCCTGTTGACATTTGCGTCGCTCCGAGAAGAGAAATCTTGCTCGTTTTGGGGCAAAAATAGCAATCTTGCTTGCTTGGGCAATTCTCCTTTTTTTTTCTCTTTCCTAAAGACATGATTTCATTCAAGCCCCACCAATTTTTCATCAGAGATGAGCCAGCAGCTGCCTGCAAACCTGGTGGAGACCATGGAACAGAGAATGAAATTGATCGAGCAGAGGAGCGCGTACCTCCAGGAGCAAATCAACCAGGTAATTTCGGATGGACAACCACCTGTTGACGTTGCTCGCACACTTGTGTTCATTGTTATGGTGTATAAGCAAGAATTGCATAGTTCTTAAGCCTCGCGTGAGAATTAAGGCAGCCTTACTGCAATCATCTTGATTTGAGTGTGATGTTAATGAAGTCAGCCAGCTGCCTTGCCCGAGGAATACTCGAGGGCTAACAAGGAGTTCCGCAAGCTGGAGAGCACCATGGAATTGATCAAGGAGCTGAGGTCAAAACAGGGGGTAATAATCACATCTTGTTGTATAATCTTCAACCTACGGTATGAAGGATTGTGAGGAGGCTGTCTGTTGTTGTAGGAAATTGAGGGCTTGAAATCTTTGGTGACAAACTCCCTTGAAGAGAAAGGCATGCGTGAGATGGCAGCTGAGGAGCTCCTTGAGGCTGTCGAGGAGGAGAAATGGTTGCACATGCGCTGTTCAGATCCTTGCTTCCAAAAGATGAAGCTGATGAGAGGGACTGTATATTGGAGGTGCGAGCAGGTAAGGCAGAACTTGTCCTATCGGTCCATTGGTATAATTCATCCTTTTAGTTTGGATCCGTGTATTTGGGCAACTGGTGATTGATGATGATACGATATTGCAGGAACTGGAGGAGGAGAGGCATCCTTATTTGCAATGGATATGTTCAAAATATACGGTTTTCCCCCCTTTACTGATGTTGGTCCGGAGCAAATGTCTGTGACCCTCAATCTGTGCAACTAACAAATTTGATTCTTCTATGTTATAGGTATGAGAAGTATTCCCAAAAGAACGGGTGGAAATTTGATGTTATTGGCATAATGGAGTCTGCTTTAAAGGGATATAAGGTACAACGTTTGTTGGCAGTACCCAAGGTCTTTTTGTTAATATGCATATGGTTTATCATTGTAGCATAAATGCTGTTATAGTGTTTAGATTTGGCAGCTCTCTCCTAAGTCCTAACATGCTTTTTTCTATCATTATTCATTTCTATGCAGGAAGCTAGTGGAACTACATCAGGTCCTGGGGTGTATGGAAAACTCTAGTTTGAGAGTGGCATTCACCGAGTTCAGGTATGGTAATGAGTTACTCTTCTGATACCCATCAACATTTACCCTCTTGCCTTTTCTATTATTTGACTTGACCTCACCCATGGCAGCGAGTGCCAGTGACTGAGAAATCCGGACGGTTGCACACTAGTGCTGTATCAGTTGCTGTTCTTCCTCAAGCTGATGAGGTTTGAATTGGATATAGCATTTCAATAGGCCTTGTTTTTTTCCATAAGTTGTTTTTCATCTGTGCAATTTATGGCATGACTAGTAGTTGTAAAAATCACTTCTGCAAGTGCAGCTTGATGTCCAACTGCGTAATGAGGACTTGAGAATTGATACCTACAGATCAGATGGCTCTGGAGGTCAGTCTGTCAATACGACTGATAGTGCTGTTAGGATAACTCATGTTCCAACTGGAACAGTGGTTGCAATACAAGACGAGAGATCACAGCATCAGGTTACAAATTTACAATACACGCACTAATTTAGTGTCTTTGCTTTAGTTTTCCCCCTTAAAACCAGAAAGCTGGTGCTTAGATGGCTCAGTTTCACATTTTCATTCTTGTGTTGTTATGGCACTCATTGGATTTTGTCTCATCTGTATGTACTCATTCGTTCATAGTTTTGTTGTCTATAGCATAGTCTCAATATTTGTTGCCTTAACTTGCATCGAACTGAGTCCACATCATTCATTTCCATCTTCATAAAGGAATCTAATCTATTAATGTTATATTTAACTCTCTTTAGAACAAGGCCAAAGCTCTCAAAGTTCTCCGAGCAAGACTATATGAAATGGAAAGGCATAGACTCCATCTGGACCGATCAAAGCTTCGATCAGAGCAGGTATCTCACAATTCAAAAAGCTGATCACAGATGTTTCTCAGATTATGGGATTCGTAAGTCCTAACTCTGTTAGATTGGAAGTGATGACAGGTCTGAGCTTATCCGAACATACAAGTTTCCACAAGGACGTGTCACTGATCATCGTGTTGGGATCACACACCACTCCATAGAAGATGTTATGGAGGGGGAGAGTCTGGACATCTTTATCAATGCGCTCCTGCTGCAAGAAGAGATGGACGCAATCGCTTCATTTGCTTCCTAAGTCCTAGTTTTGCGGATTCTTGGAGCATCAACCACATCATAAACAAAAGAGAGAAGGAACTATACAGAACACTGAACCAATGAAGACAAGAACTTCGGTATTTGCGTGCGCAATATTTTTCCAGTTCTGAATTCTGAAGTTTTACCTGACCCTGAATATCTAGGCTTGGAGCTTTAAGCTCATTGCTGTATCGAGCACTGTTTTGAAAGCAGTAGTGGTGATGATATATTTTCCTCATAATTTTGTGTGGGCAACTATTTCAGAAGTGGATGCCACTTCAGTGTTAATCATGTTAAACTCAGATATATAAAACAATTTTGACAGAGATCTACATTGTAATATCCTGTGCATCCTCGTTAATGATGGTTTGGTTTAAGACATTCCTCGCGATGGTGGGGTGAACCCTAATTCTCGTAAGGTTGGAAGCTTTGTTGTGGTGAAGTATGAGGCAATCTTCCATCCATCTATTGTCCGAAGTAGGGGTGGCGATGGCCCCTCGGCACCTGGCAACCCGTGGGCAATTCTCCTATTAGGGGATGGGTATAGGAGAGATTTTGTCCCATATAGGTTATATAGAGATAGAGATGAGAATGCCTCCCTCGTCCCCCATCCTGCTATTCTCCAATATATACTTCTATATGTTTAAAATATAGGTATTTTGTCTCGAGTCTAATATATTTTGGTATAATTATGCTTATTAAGGCGATGTGGCGAGGTGCGACGACTCACCACCTTCACAAAACAATATCGTTTATAGTATGCGGCGTAGTGACGCTATACACATAAGTAGCCGTAACAATATCGGACCTCCGAAGGCTCAAACAGAAGAAATATAAAGAGAGAATTTTATTGTAATTTCAGAAAATAAGAGGGCTAAATTGTAAAATATCGAAATCCCCCTCATTAGCAACCGTCGCCCGTTGAGCTCAGCATTCCTTCGCCCCTTGCCTCTCTCCCTCTCTCCAACTCCACCTCCGGCGCCCGCGAGATCGAGCCAGCTTGCCAACGGTCGCTCCCTCTTCCCGCCGCCACTCTCCACCACCCCCAAGCGGCAGCCGCAGAGGAGGCGGCAGAGAAGACTCGTCGCTCGGATCCGGAGGCAGTGGATCCGATGGCAGATACGGTGCACGTCCATACCATCTAGACGGCATGGACCTCCAATCAGCCACAGCGATATGTGATATGGCAACGAGATATCGCCGATATCTCAACATCTTAATAACCATAGGTATAATATATGGTATAAACTCATCTAGTATTATTGTACCGTATCATGTGTTAATAAAATTACTTATTTTTACATAGCCATACGATAAATGTATGAAATTACTCTTAATGTCAATGAAATTGAGGTTTTTGATGGACCCATTCTTTGCCAAAACCCTAATGGGACGGGGACACGAAGAAAATAGTCCCCGATAGCTAAGGGCCTGTTTGGCAGAGCTCCATCAACTCCAGATCCATCAAAAACAGCTCCACTCCACGAATTTTTACCCAAACGCTCTAGCTCCACGAAATCTGGATCCACCAAAATACTGAATCTAGCTCCAGATTCATGAAATCCATGGAGCACCTCAAGGGGTGCTCCACGAAACCTTGTTTCGTACCTACTCGTAGAGTTGGGTGGTAATTACCCACCTTTTGCCACTGGTTACACACCCCATCCCGTACCACCATAAAACCCATGGGCAAAACAGGCTATTCCCACCAAAAACTCAATTTAGTATATCTGAAGCTGCTGTGCAAGCCAAACAGTTTTGTCCAGCTCTATGGTGAGATCCCAGATTCACGGTGGAGCTGTTTTTGGTGGATCTGCTGCTCCAGATTCCTTTTTTCAGTGGTGAAGCTCTGCCAAACAGACCCTAAATAAAGAGTGGGGATAAGAGGGTATTCTCCGCGCGTTGCCATCCCTAGTCGGAAGTAATTAATCAAAATCAGTACCAAGATCACCTAGCAGTGACTGAAAACGGGATTTTCAATTGTACAGTGAAAATAATATAAAGAACAAGATACAAAATGAAAACGGGATTTAGGACAGCCACATCACTTGCAATTGGCATCTACCGAAAATTGGCAAAAAGATCAGAAACACGTGGATGCATTTGTCCAATCTTCTCAATCTCGCAAAAGAAATTGTGCATTCGCAATGTCAAGCCCAACAACCAAAATGGAAGAACACATGTACCAGTCGGAAACAGGAAATAAACTGTGTCACCATGTATTCTCAATCTAGCTCCTTTCGTAGTGACACAAATGTAGAAATTTAAACACCCGATTGCATTTCACTGCGCAACATTCGTCCACAAGCAACATATTTTGCTCCTAATAACAAATAGGGTACATGACACAAACCAGGTACATAAGATGAAAGGATCATCAAACATGTCAAGACTAGAATTTACGGTGAGGAGACTCCAAAATGGGGATTCGTTACATTGCAAGCAAGCCTACTACCCCCGAACATGCGGTTCCTTCTCGGATCGCTTAGCTACACAGAAGCACAATGACATGGAAGAAAGAAGCAGATTATGAGCAGAACGAACCGGTCGGCAATGGTTGTACCCCCAATCTCATGATTGCAAGGTCCCGAACAGCTCCTTCCGATCATCTTTCGCTGCTCTGTCCGCTGAACCTGCAAGAATCATATACCAATCATTGTACAGAACAATTGGCTGCCCATTTTTCAATGATTCAATGTATAATTCACCTTGCGCCTCCTGTTTCACCGGCTTCTTGTCCTCCCTGGGTGACGGCATCGACAATGGCATTGCGCTGGCTGCGGCGGCCGCTGCAGCGGCGAATGCCAGCGCCGGCTGCTGCATCGCGTTGAACTTGAGCAGCTTATCCCTGTCTCTGTTCACCTCGCTGCTCTTCGGGGTCTTCTTCTTGGGCGGCTGGGGTGCGGCGGGCTTCTTGGCGTCCCTAGCCTCCGCCTCCAGGGCACGGAAGGCCGCGTCGAGCATGTCTCGCGAGCGCTTCCGCGCGGCGGCCGCCTCCCGGACGTGGCGCTCCGCCTCCTCGCGGGCCGCGGCGGCGGCGCGCCCGACCGACTCGTGCGCGAGCCGCGCCGCGACGAGGAGGACTCGCGCGGCGCGCTCGTCCAGCGCGCACCGGCCGCCTCCGGCGGGCGTGTAGGTGAAAGGCCTGCTCTCAGCGGCGGCGGCGCACGGGGGGCAGACGAAGGAGGCGGCGTCCGGGACGCAGGAGACGTGGGCGACGAAGAGGCCGCAGCTGGAGCAGGCGGCGGTGGGGCCTGGCGGGGAGAGGATGGGGTCGAGGTGGGGCTCCTGGGCGACGGCGGCGGCATCGTGGGAGAGCAGGAGGAGGCAGGCGGAGCAGAATGCGCCGGGGTGGTAGAGGAGGACGCAGGAGGAGCAGAGGCGGCAGAAGACGCCGTCGTGGCGAACGTGGTGGAGTGGCCAGGCATCGCGGGCGGAGGCGCAACGGTCGCCGCCGCAGCCGCGGGGGGCGGCGGAGGGGGACGGGCGGAAGGGAGGCGTCATCGTTGCGGTGGCGGCTTCGGGGAGAGGAGAGGATTAGGGTTTCCGAGGGGAGACGCGGCCACCAAACGGCTCTGCGAGGTGAGATGATTTTCTCATTTTTCTCTCCTCTCGAAAATGCAAGGAGAAAATTTCCAAACAAGAGAAAAGAAATCCTTTTCTTATCATTTTTCTCTCCTCTCGAAAATGCAAGGAGAAAATGTGTGTGTGTGTTTTATACATTATTACTGCCGGTACTATTCATATTTATTATGAAAATTTAAGAATGGAGACATCAAACGAGAGACTGGCTGTCCTGTTGTTCGTACCGGAGCTATATTGAAAATCTTGTTAGAGCACAAGCATAATAAATTTCACTTATAAAGCCGGATAATTTTCGGCCTTGAACATACACATCGTAATTATACATGCAGTACAATAAATTTGATCACGTAGGGTTGCCCTATTATTAATAAGGTGGATTGTTTTGAGCTTTAACTTATTAGTTATGGTTTAAAATTTTAAATTCTAATTGTTCACGAGACGCAGTATGTAAAGAAAAATAATTGTGTACGATTTTGACCGATATAGCTCAATTCAGTATACTTTTTACTACAATATTTATATTAAACCCGTTTAAAATATATATCATTTAAAAATTAATTATTATAGTATAAACTGTAAAGTATAAGTGAAAAAGGAAGGATTTATCTGTCTAAGCTCGTATGGTTGTAGTAATCAGGAGCCGATAGTAACTGAACATTAGTTATTTAGTGACTGAAAGTGTCTTCATTTATGAAACAGAGATCTCAAGTAGACAATATAAAAGGACAAACATCCACGCCTCTTATTTTGGATGCGTCCATTGAGTAGTGGACTCATGACTAAAATTTAGAGGTGGCTAAGTTAATATAAGACAAATCTATGAAATATAGATTGATCTATCTTTTGCAATTCAAAATTATTCATAAATAAAATAGAGACATAATAGATATGGAAAATACAACGAAGGTGGTTAGTCGGTAATAACAAGTGTGTCCGAGAAACTTGTGAATAGCTTTATGTAAATCAAGATTAGAAAAGTCAGTAATGTAATCAAGATATTGTTGACGTTTTCAGATTTTGACCTAATGGACGTTTTCATAGTATCCATATAAAATCCAAATGAGTTGCCCACCTATCTATAACTAGTGGTAATCGGACTTTGATTGTTGTCACCTCGAGTTTACAATGAAGCTATCACCATATCGTCCCACGGATGGAAAGAGGGGCTAGGAGTACCTACTGCATGGTCAGGGATAATAGGGGCGCCAGCCCACGCTGACCCCTGATGGGTCTGCTCCTGATCTATTGTCTTACAGTGTGTTTGGTTTGGAGTCAGGTAAAGATGGAATGAATTCATCCCTGTTTTTAAGGATGGAATCGTCTCCATCCCCTATTGTCCCTGGAACCAAACACACTATTGGAGACATGTAGCGAGGAAGAGGGACGAGCCCATCCCCTCATTTTTGAGGGATGGGGGCATCCTCAATTTAGGGGAATATTCCCGGGATATTCCCCAAAGGGGATGGACTCTGTCCCTGCTGACTCCAATCCAAACAGGTCCAAATCTGGGATCGCCCCGTCCCATCCCCTATTGTCCCTGGACCAAACACACTGATTTGTTGAGATGTGTTTGTGCTGGCAGGGGCGGAACTACAGTAGATGTATGGGGGTATAGTTGCAGCCCCAAAATTTTTGCAAAAAAATCTAGTATATAGCCTCCTTAATATATAGAGTATACACTAGAAATATTTACTAACAAGTATCCAACAATTTTGGCAGCCCAGCCCCGCCCAAGTCCCAACAGATGTAGGGGCGAGCCCATTCCAATCAATCAAGCCCAGCAGCGGAGCAGCCCATCTTGCATTCTTGCCCCAAATCCCTATCCTGAGAAGACATTATCTCCTCAGTCATCTCCTCAGACTACAGCCGCCCCTAGGGTGTGTGCGCCCTAGAGTAATAGAGTCCACCTCCACTAGCTCTGGGCGACTGCCGAACTGGGCCTCCACCGCGCCGCACCCACGCGACCACCAGCTCGGCGTCGCGCCACGCTCACGCGACGCCGTGACCAGCCGACCACCAGCTCTGCTCCGTGCATGATATGAGATACTTTAGGCATAATTGAAATTAGTACTCACCATTTGCATAGTATTCCTCCTCAAACCAAATTGTTGAATTCCTCCACAGACGATTGGTTTCCTATCCAGATCCAATAGTTTGACTAATAACTTCCTGCTCGTAAGTGTTAACTCTAGGAATTTTGGATCTGGGTATAGTATCAGATTTGTTCTCTAGTCTCTTATGGTCCGAATGTTCGATTTGGGAACTGAATAGTAATTTTTATGAAATATTATTATTACACAGAACTAAAATATGAAGAAGAAGAAGAATAAAGATCTAGCCTCTTTATGGAGTACTCATTCTGCTCAAGTTGAAAAGGCACAGAAGATATCTTCTTCTTCAACTCCGTGCTCAACAGAGAAAGCAAGACAAATACTATTTTGCCTTCAATTGCTGAGGCTCAAACAAATATTAATAGTGAGGAGCATGAGGAGACAATTTATGATGTTGATCCTCTTCCACATGATCCAGGAAAGAGAATCCCATCACTTCTTATTCTATAAATGAGCAAGATGCAGTGAGAAGAGGATATAATGCAAAAGGGCCATGTCAGCCAAGGATACATGATTTTTAACAAAGACAAATTGGAGGTATGCATTGCTTCCGTGATGTTTGGTTTGACAAGTACGATTGACTTGAGTATAGTATGGAAAAGGATGCTACTTATTGCTTTGTTTGTTATTTGTTCAATGATAAAACTACTTATGTTGGGGGTGATACTTTTGTGAATGGGGGGGTTTAGGCAGTGGAACAAACCTAGTGGGTTTGACAAACATATTGGTGGTATTAGGAGTACCCATAATCGAGCTCAAGAGAAATTTAATTTCTTTGTCCAACAAAAAGCAACGATCACAATGTGTTTCAACAATTATAGCACAGAAGAAAAAGCTTTATATAAGTCCCGCTTAACTTATTCGCTTAAGTGCTTGTGGTTTCTTTTGCGTCAAGGGTTGCCTTGCCGTGTACATGATGAAAGTGAGACATCAAATAATAAGGGCAATTTTTTTAGAACTCTTGAACTGGCTAGGTGAACTTTTTGAAGATGTTAAGAAGGTTATTTTAGGGAATGCTCCACAAAATTGTCGAATGACTTCTCCTTGCATACAAAAAGAAATCATCAACTCTTGTGCCAGAGAAACCAGTAGACTTATTATTGAAGACCTTGGTGATGATTACTTTGGAATACTTGTTGATGAATCCAGCGATGTGTAACAAAAGAAACAATTGGCTCTTTGCTTGCGTTATGTTGACAAAAAAGGGAGAGTAGCTGAAAGGTTGATGTTCATGACACTACTTCTTCCACATTTAAAACTACAATTGAGTATTTGCTTGTGGACTATTCACTATCATTATCTAAATATCGTGGTCAAGAATATGATGGAGTTAGTAACATGAAAGGGGACATTAATGGTCTGAAAACAAAAATTATGGAAGAGTCTACTTCAACTTATTATATTCATTGCTTTGCACATCAACTCCAATTAACTCTTGTTGCTATTGCCAAGTAATATGATGATTGTGTTTGGTTTTTTGATCACCTTAGTAATTTGCTGAATGTTGTTGGGATTTCTTGTAAGAAGCATCACATGCTTAGAGAGGTTCAAGCCCAACAGATTATGGAAGCCTTAGAGTTAAGTGAGATTGAAAGTGTACAAGGTTTAAGTCAAGAGATGGGCTTAGGCAGGCCAGAGCCGGATGATACTCGATGGGGATCTCATTATAGGACTATTTTGCATATTATCTCTTTGTATCCTACGCTCAATCGAATCCTCACAATGATTGGAAAGGATTGCACTCAATCAGAGCATTCGAAAGCTCAAAATTGTTTGGTGATAATTGAGTCATTTGACTTTATTTTTCATGGCACATTTATTGCTAACCATATTTGGATACTCAAATAAACTATGTCATGCTTTGCAAAAGAGGGATCAAGATATTGTTAATGCTGTTGAGCTTATATACATGACTAAGCTTCAGTTGCAATTTTTGGTTCACTAGTACCTGTATTTAAATTTTTAACTTTTATAGCTGACTTTAGTTTATCATGATTTTTATTGCAAATTCTCTTGCCCTAGTTTCTAGATCATCTTTTTAGATTTGTATCTTTATTTAAATTAAGTTCTTGTCATCTGCTTCTTTTCTGCTCAATTTGACTTTCCTGAATTCCTATTTCTTGGCAACCACAACCATAATAAGTAAAAATCCAAGAAAATCCAATTGCAATAAGATGCAAATCAAAAAATTTTGAACTTTACATATTTTCAAGCAACAAGCATTTTGGGTTATTACAACTAATTCTTGTTCTTCATCAAGCCTAGCAGTAAGTTGTTCACATGATCGATCGACTTTGATACTATATTTTTCTTACATATTTTCTGAAGTACAATGAGTTGCTTGTTGTTAGTTATGAGTTTTGTATCACTAATCTTTTACTATATTTGTTGCCTAGTAAAATTTAGAATTAAAATATTGCCTATATTTCTAACATAGATCACATAGTGTAATGTCTTGAATTGCTACTAGGCTGCTAGCTTGAGTGAGCTTGGCAGTCACAGGATACCTGTGCCCATAATGAATGCATACTGAATATATTTATCAATTCCATTCTAGTACTAGTCGGAATGGTCGGAACATACCGTACTGGCATCTAAAACGGCACACAACAGCCTCAATCCCATACAGACCTCAATACCGGGCTATTCTGTGCCATTCATTCTGGTACCAGCTACATATATAGGGTTGGCTGGCTATGCTGTTCTTGACCTGCTTTGTCATCACATCATGTGTCCTGGCTCAACTGTTTTATTATGACAAGATGCATCTGTCAGGGACCAGGTCATCTAGAACAGTTAAACAATTTGTAATACCTCTTAGTAGGTGTCTGAACGAGGGGATCGCGTTAGGAATTTGTAGTATTTGTCATTCCATCTATTCTTGTACCGGTCATAATTTGTAGTATTATATTTTTGCTATAATTATGTATTTAAAGCGAGATTTTAAGTGAAATTATGTATGCATATAATTACATATATATATATACTTATAAATAAATATATATCATTAAACTAAAATTATAAAATCCGAAATGGTACATCGGAATGGATCAGTACCGGTATATTTCATACCAAAAGGCAAACCGGAATGGTCTCCAGAATGAAATTGACAACTATGATACCGAATATACATACATATACGTACCCGTTCGATACCCATCATACATAATTTACCATTCAATCCAACCGATCAGTATAAACAATTTTACAACAACAACAACAACTACTACTACTACAGCAATACGTACTCCAACCGTCTGTACGTGTATTGTGAAAATGCAATTAACCTCCTGGTTACCAGCCAGCATTAATCCAGTCCAGTAGTATGTATCCAGAGTTTTTCTTTCCTTTCTGGAAACATGTAATATGTGTTCAGAGTTACTGAAACAAGACCTTTCCTTTCCCTGGTATTACTGACAGAGACTGTTCTTACGCGCACACAGCTGCAGCGGTAGTACACCTGTATAGGCTGTATTTGTTGCGTCTTCGCCAATACATCCTAGTACCGTACATACTACCAATCGATTCCGTAGTAGTAGATCCAGTCTCTGCTTCACGTGAACAGCTCGGTTCCTACGCACATAGGACTGCAGAAACGCGTGGTTTTTGGCAGTTGTCACTGCTTGGATCTGTTCTAGGTACGAAGCAATACATGCGTCTCAGACAAGTAAAATATGCTCCAGCTCGTCCTCTCTCCGTCTGTGTGTGTGTTGGTTGCTCTGCATGTACGTATCATTGCTAATGCCCAGTAAATTCAAACGTCCACAGCTTGAGCATCACTGCAAATTCTGCAGTAATGCAGTATGCAGGCCATAATCCTCTCCTGGTAATCTTCGCTGCATTCTGAAGCAAGCGTCGCCATACTTGCAGCTGGCGTGCATACGGACTGCTGGTTTGCTACCGGCTCAATCATGACTGTTATTGTGTGTCTATGGAGCTTGAACTTATCGTCCGTTTGCAACGTCAGAATTTCATTACTATTATAAAAAAATGAGTTGTTAGTTGTACGTCTATTCTTCTTCAATTGCTCTATTTCTTTAACTTTTCATCACTCTTCACTTTTCAACCGATCAGAGCAACCCCTTTTCATAGCATGATTCTCTATACATCCAATGAATTTCATTGCAACGTACAGGCATGTAACTAGTCACAGAAAACATTCACCTTATGCAGGATTTCGAGACAAATTCTCGTGGTCAAAATTTCAGATCATTTATGCATCCTATGTCGATCTGTCTTCCTCGGCAGCAACATGATAGCCTGATACGATGCTCCCGTTGTCATGAATCATTAAGGGGCTGTTTGGTTGCCTGCATGTGCTCATGCAGCTGCATGAGCGTGGCCAGACTGAGGAGGGAAGCTCCTCAGCCACGTTTCTCCTCAGCCTGGCTCCAGTTGATTTTTTGCATCCACTCGTGCAGGCTCTCTCCTCCATGCAGGCAACCAAACACCATCTCCCTGCATGCGCTGATGCGAGTCACCCCATACAGACAACCAAACAGACCCTAAGAGCAGCAGCACGACGCCACTGTCAACCAGCTAACCTCCTCCTGTTCTGATAGGAGCACCTATCTAATTCTCAGTAGAAACTTGTAACAATATTAAGATCTAGGTGTATGTGGACAAGATTACTAGCTCCAAGCTGTACAACACACATCAAATGCGTAGAATCTTTGTGCCTGAACTTTCGATGTGTAACTTTGTATATTGTGGTACCGTTTTTTTTACTCTCTGGTATAGATTTGATCTTACACCTGTACAATTCCAATTATGATACAAGCATAGGATAAAAAAATGGAAGTAGCACCAAAGTTGGTGATTTCCTGGTTTCACATGCCCCATTATAGCTCCCTCACTATTTTGTTTGACAAAAATATGAGCTATCCTATAATTTAGGCAAATTTATACCATAAATTTTGTCAATCAGTTGCAACTACATCAGTTATACCATATATAATAATTCATCCAATGGAAAACACAAACCAAAATCCTGAAGATAGAAACGAACACATGACTACATGGGCACCTCGTGATCTGCTATTCTGATATGATCTTTTCAATTTTTTTGTGCCTTATGGTTTATTTTTACTGTTTGGTACTGTATTTGGTTTATTTTGTACTGTAGTTACTGGTGTTTTTTAGCGTAATTAAATTTAAAAAAAATTAAAATGGAAAAATAGATTAGCGCATCACAGACAATACAAAGAAATACAGAAAAAACAAAAAAATCAAAAAAAATCATAAAAAAGATAAAAAATAAGAAACTAAAAGTCAGAAATTGAAACCCAAACGAACGGGCTACAAGTGTACAATACTTGAATGACGCCATCACCGACCTACGTACACGGCTACACTCGACGCCGACGCGTATGCGACACAGAGGATCCGGGCACACGTGGCGCACGGCCCCCCACGGAAAATTTGGAATTTGCCGCGCGCCGACTGCGGGGCCCACATGGCAGCATCCAGTTTTAAACATCCCAACTCCCCAACCATTTTCCCATTTCCCTTCCTCTCAATCTCATCTCCGCCGCCGTAATTAAGGCGAAAAAAAGGAGAAAAATCATCCCCCACCTCCCCTGCTCGGCCCAAGAACTCATAAACCCTAGCTAGTAGCTGCTGCGGGAGCGCGAGCAATGGAGCCGTGAGATCTCTGCGTGGAGGGGGAGGGGGATTTTTTTGGTTTGGATTTGTGGTTCTTGGAGGTTCGTGATTCGGGTGTTGGTTTCTTCGAGCTACGTTGTTGGTTGGCGAGTGAAGGTGCGTGAATCTTTGCCCTCCCTATGTTTATGCGCATGTAAAGTTTCATTTCGCTGTATTTTTATATATTTTTAAAAAATATTGCGAGCTCGGAAGATTTGAGCGGTGATATGCGGTGTTCTCTGTTCTATTTCATTGTGTTTTCTTCAAAATCTTTGGAATCTGTGGCGTTTTTGAGTCGTGGGTGCTTTCCCCTGTTTGAAATGTTTCAAACTTTTTCGTACTCGGAGGAAAGTCTCGCCCCGCGCGGCGGTCCAGCAATCCGTTGTTCTCCTGGAAAGTACAAACTTTTACGAAAATTTAGTATTTCCCACACCAGAATGCTCAAAAAAAGGGAGAGATTTTTTAGGGCTTCATTGTGGGAGATGTTCAATTTTTGTGTTGTTTGTAGTTTCTCTCGGATTCTCAAGAAAATTTGAACATGTTTGAAAATTTGCAGATGGCCAGCTTCTTTTTGTCCTCATGTCTTTGCGATCTGGGTGGAAGATGCTTCGTTTTGTCCTAATCTTTCTTTTTAATAATTTTTTGAATCCCTCGTCTCTTCATATAAAAGATTTGTTTTTTTTAACACAACAGTAGAGAAGGACCATATTTTGTCTTCTTATTCTGTCACAATTAACCTATACGTGAAACAAGTTGACTTGGAGCACCAAGAACATGCTGAATTTGCTGCGTAGTGCGCGCAAGTTGACTACGTAGATGCGTAATTCGATTTTTTTTTTCAAATCTAATGGATGACACTACCAAGTCACTTGTAGTACAAACAAGTTTTTATTTTCCCTCATTGCCAGTACAAAATTATTTGGAGTACTGATTACTGAAAGATACACTTCTGGGCACTTAATTGCCAAATGTCTGGCACCACAAGAACTCGTACCCTTGATCCGAAGAAAACGGATGCTTTCAGATTAGTGACTTAAGTGCAACACATCGCATGTTACAAGCATTATCATCTTTCCTCCCCTCAAGTTGTGTAATTGTTTTCTGCAGTGAAACCTACTGATTGGCCCCTACTGACCTATGAAAGAGGGCTTCTTCTGAGTCTACCAGGGGTGTTTGTTTCGGTCAAAGAAGAGCTCAGTCCCTTCGTTTTCTCTTGTACAAGGGAGCCGTCCTGTTTGTTCTTGGAGAGCATAGAAGAGTACTTCCAGGAGCTTTGTTTTGGGTGTTACTCTTCTCGCCTGTTCGATTGGGAGAGAAACATTGTTCTCTTGGGGCTTGGTTATGTCAGTTTCAGAGAAGGTGGCGCCATCATCTTCAGTGTCTCCGCCGGATTTGGATCCGCTGTTGAAGGATCTTACAGAGAAGAAGTTGAGCTTCAGGAGGAACGTGGTGTCTTTGGCGGCTGAGCTCAAGGATGTGAGGAACAAGCTTGCTTCACAGGAGCAGTTGTTTACTAGGGAATCCCAAACTAGGAAGGTTAGTAAGTTTCTATTTTGTAATTGCTACCTTCAGTCAGGATTGTTTGTCGGGTTTGTGCTGACCAGAGAAAAATCATCACAGGTTGCAGAGACAAAGGCAAGGAAAATGGAGGAGGAAGTAAGTAAGCTGCAGAAATACCTACAGGACAAGGATGAGCAACTGCGTGCATCGACAGGTAGAACCGAACAGGTGAGGAGCTCCCTCGATTCTCCATTTTGGGTCAAGCCTTTCCATTTTGATTTATTCTGAATTTTGATATAATGAGTTGGAAATAGTTTGTATAGGACATGAACTACTAAGCTATGCTATAGAGTCCACACACGTTGAGTAACTTGAGTTGAATGCAATGCAACATAGGGGGCATCGATCTATATACTTTGTTTGTTTCTCGAGCAACGTGTACCTTTTGCTCGACTGATTCTGATCTGGGCTCTTGGCATATTAAGTTCCTGCTCTGGTACTCTATAATTGTCGAGTATTAATGATGGAGAGGAAGGTTGGTGTACAGTTTTACATATTTCAGGCTTCATCTAAAATCTGCTTGTGCACGACCTACCTCATGATGATACTGGTTTTCAAGTTCAAATAATTCCTTTCCACTAGCAATTCAAATACACTTCCTCAATAACTGTTGTAATTATTTGCAGTACCTCTGCGAGTTGGATGATCTTAGATCACAACTGTCAGTTACCCAAGCTACAGCAGAAGCCAGTGCTGCATCAGCCAAGTCAGCCCAGTCGCAATGCTTATTACTGTTGAAAGAGCTGAATGAGAAGGACAGCTCGCTGAAGGGGCATGAGCTTCGAGTGAACAAGCTCGGTGAGCAGCTAGATCTTGTCCAGAAGGACCTTGAGGCAAGGGAGCTCTCACAGAGGCAACTCAAGGATGAAGTTTTGAGGATGGAGGCTCATATCATGGATGCAGTTGCCAAAGCTGGGTCTAACAAAGATAACGAGCTTCTTAAGATCTTATCCGATGTTTCACCAAGGAACATCGAGAATATCAACAAGCATCTGAATGCTAAGGATGCAGAGATTGCTAGGTTGAGAGATGAAATCAGGATATTATCTGCTCATTGGACAAACAAAACAAAGGAACTAGAGTCACAAGTAAGTCCTCTTTCTTTCATCCACAAAATGCTGCCTGAATTTGGTTGCAAGCGCTATTTCCCCCGCAAAGCTGAAGCACTGTATATTTACTTGAGATATGTTTTTTATTGAACAGTTGGAGAAGCACCGCAGAGCCGATCAGGAGCTGAAAAAGAGAGTTCTAAAACTAGAATTCTGCCTTCAAGAATCACGGTCTCAGATACGAAAACTTCAGAGGGTATGTTCATATATCCTTGTTCCTTGACTCATGAAACATGACTTCCATTTTGCTTGCTCTTCTAGCGTTGTTGTCCATGTCCATTTATGGCTACCTGAATTGGGGATGGGGCACTTGAGATTAAGTATGCTGGCTTATCAAATTAACAAATCAATACCATGTGAATGAAGCATCCCAGCTACGGCAGTTGACCATAATTACGTGTGGAAAATGTTCAGGTCAAACCGATCACTGATTCATGGATTCTGGAAAGCCCTATTATTTAGTATCAGTTATCTCATCTTCTCTGGTACCAGCTACGTAATGCATATGTGCATTTTCTTGGTAAAAAAACTGAGAAACAATGCATGCGTGCTACACCCATTCTAGGCGTGTTTTTGCACCAAACTATTGAACTATGGGTAAGACATGCCCAAATCTTTAAGAGCTTTTCGAAGTGGTCATTTAGCGCATGAACTTTATTGACTCAAAGTTCTTGTAGTAGATTCTGATCAGTTAGGACTTGGGAGCATATGAGGCTGAACTAATTGCCTCTTGCCTCTGCAGGTGGGGGAGAAAAGAGACAAGCAACTCAAGGAACTCAAGGATCAGGTGGCCATGAAGCAACCCAATGGCCCTTGCCGCGACGACAAGCACAACTTCTGGGAGAGCCAGGGCTTCAAGTTCATCGCCTCCATGTCTATGCTGGCCCTGGTGATCCTCACAAAGCGATGAATGGAGCAGCGTCCTGAACCCCATCCTGTGTAAAGAAGTTATAGATTCCAGTGTAACGTGAGCAGCTAGCTCACAGTAGTTTACGAGGCGAGTCATGTACTCAAGTAGCGTTTACATTAGATTTAAGACTGGGCATGCTGCATGATCAGATGTCCAGACCAAAATTTGCCGACATCCAAGTTTAGCCCTGTAGACTGTAGTAGTGTAGTGCAAGCTGCTAGTTCATGTAAGCTCATAAGCAGTCCTGTAGTTGTAGGTCTACCTATGTTTAAATGTAGCTACTGCAGTTGTCAGTGCGGTTATGTTAATGTTATTCTGGTTTACTTTCAATCTTTAGCATCTACATGGCTAATGCCTGCTTCTGAAGTTCTGCATGCGATTGTAAGCAGAGTGCACTGGTTCTTTAGAATGTCTTTACAGTTCCATATATAACTGCAGGTGAGATCTGATTGCCTACCATTGATGACACAGTTTCCTTCTCGTGGATAGAATTTTTATCAAGCCTCTCATTGGTTGCCATTCATTTAGGTGTATCCATCAATCGGTATCTTTCATTGATCCAAATACTTTCATGATCACTTGCCCTTTGTAAATAACTCACATGACTCCACCTTAAAGTGATACCTGATAACCTTTGAGTTCAAACAACCTCACATATATTAGATTCTTCTTTAAGCTGGGAACATATCGAACTCCTGTCAATGTACGATGTGCTACATCATATATCTGTAATGCAACTGTTCCCACCTCATTAACTGTATATTCCTTGTAATCCACTAATTAAGTGAATAGTTCTATGCAACGGGCATAGAGATCCTTCCTCAAACGTCTTCCTCGCCAAACATATATATAAGCAACAACATAAATCTAACACCCATCTATGAGAAGTACCTGATTGATTGACGACTAGTACATCTGAATCATCATTTGTTACCACCATTGAGCATGCATCCTTCATTGGCTTCAAACTCGGACAGACTTTTATCATGTGATATTTCTCGTCATATAGATAGTATACATGCATGTTCTTACTCTTGCTCTTCTTCTTCCGGTGACTTTTGCTTTTTACCTGCAATATCTTCCGTAGCCAATGCTTAATCACCTAAGAATGAAGATTCCAATAGCTGTTTCAAGGACTCCGCCTCCAATAAATATGCAACTGTCTCATTGAAGTTGAGAGTGGTTTTCCTGATAAGAATATTCATCACCAATTGCTCCCATGACAGTGACAGAGATGATGTCAGTATGACTATCTTGTTGTTCTCCTCAATGTTCTAATCCACCATAGTGGTCAACAAACATTGTACCTTCTTTCATATGTAATCTATACAGTTGTTGCTTCAGCGCCCACCGGTTTATCAGCGACTTTGCCATATACAATTCTTATAAGTCCTCATATAATTTTTTTAGTAAATTATCTTTGATCACCGAATATTTTACCTCATGAGAGAGACATATACGGATTGTACTAACACCCTTTCACTCCATCACCTTTAACTCTTCAACAGACGTCTTTTTTTTATTTATCCCTTTCAAGAGTATCGATTACGCCCTACTAGACAAAGACATCATTCACCAGGCATTGCCACACGCTGAAATTTCCTCTATCATTACATTTCTCTACTTTATACCACATCGTCGATATCAATATTGATTTTGTGCCACCTGACACTTTACCGACATTCTCACAAACCAGGTTAATCTGGCCTTGCATCTAATACCACTTGTTACACTCTGATACCCCTTATTATACGCAATAGCCCTTAGATCGTATCAAAGTTTATGAGATACGACATGAGCGTGCACGTTATCAAGAACGAAGAGGATGAATCTCGTAGAGAAAACTTAAATAATGCCGTTAAAGCAACTATGATGAGAGAAAAGATTTGGCGAAGCCGATCACAAATTCCTTAAGCACAACATCAAAAGAGTACAAGGGATTGTCATTCTCTTACAACCCTCTTAAATCTTTTAGGATCTTCAAATCCTTGTCTTATACAAGAATCTAGTGCAAAAAATAACCTGGCTTCTAATCCTCTTGTGCACCTATACTTTTGGATGCGTGACTTTTTTGCTTTGTTGCCTGGTTGCTTGGGTTCTTCAAGACCACCTCTCTTGGCTTTATATAATCCTTTGTAGCCCTCCTACAAAGTGAAGTAGGAATCCTACTTCAAAAGAAAATAGGAATCTTAATCCTATTAAGATTTATCTAGAAATCTTTATAGCGCACCTTTCCAAACCCTAAAAGATTATCATATGAGTTAGGAACCAGAGCTAAAAGGTTTTGGATTCAAGACACGATTAATGCAATTAAAAAAATAAAATCCTTCATGAGCTCACCTTCACGCGAAGACCTTATCTTCTTATCAATAAACTTCCTTCGTCTTCCTCTCTAACCTCACGAGCTTCTCTCCTCTTCTTCTCTCCTTTTCTCGAGCTGCTCTCCTCTCCTAATCTCGTCTCCTCTTCTTCACTCCCTCTCCCAAGCTTATCTACTTCTCCCCCTCTCCTTCTCTTCCTCTCCCGAACTTCTATGCGATCTTCTCCCCCTCTTCACTTTCCCTCTCCTCTCCCTCTTTTTCTTCCCTCTTGAGCTCCTCTCGTTTTCTTGTGACAGAAATGGTGAGAGAGCCCATGAGAGAGTTGGGTTAAAGAGAAAAGGACGCGCCGGCAGCAAGTAGTCGCTCAACCTTGTAGTGACAGATGACAATTTCTATAAAATAAAAAAGCTGGTATATTACTTTAATTCAAAATAAAAAATAGATTATTTTTTTTAAAAAAATTCCAACATGAAATACAGTCGCATCTTTGGCCTAAAACAGCCTTTTGCTTGCTGAGTACGAGATACGAAGTCAAAACAGGTTTAGGTCATTTCCAACACGTGCGGCAGCAGCGGTCCTACGAAATCTTCTGCATCATAACGCGCTGTCATCTCTAAGGTAGTCTCAAATTCTCAATCATCACAGATACTTAAAGATTTGAGCAAAGATTAGAAGCAACAAGATGACCGACCAAACCGGAACTGGTTAGATTCACGCAAACTGGGAATTGAGCTTCGCTCAGCTGGTAAAAGGTGCCATCGTGCAACTAGCCATCCGGCTTTAAAGCCTACGGTGCCTATTTTATAGAGGTATGTTCATATAAATAGTACTCTTAGTACTACTTATGTGAATAGTATTTCTGAGTATACGTGTACATAGATGTTTCTAATGGTCAAAGCGTGTGCCTGCGCTTCAGAGACTCTTATGTCTCTGTCTCGTTTTAAGCATATACATTGAACGCACTCATGTAAACGTGTGTGTAGTGTTGTATGTATGAGTGTATCCTAGTTGTACTTTAAAAAAAAGATTCACGCAAACTTAGAGGGTCACTGACCAAAATCAGAACTGATAAGCTTCAGGTAGCTCAGCATGGTTGTTAAACGAACCATCGATGTATTTCGTCACTCTTATGGAAGGAGCTTTGATAGCTAGTGACATGAACAGCTGACCTGGGATGCACTCTTGAGTTGTTAGTGAAATTGACAGCTGACCTGGGAAGCACTCTGAGCTGTTAGTGGTATCATACCCTCGTTTAGTTGCTCGCCAACTACCACCTAATGTCAACAATTAACTGGTGTGCCATGTCAGTCCACAGGTCAATAAGTTGGGCTGAGCACAAGAAGAGCTTTGATGGCGTAGGAGGTTCCATCATGAATAGGATTCACCAAGCTGATGCAATCACAAGGCACAAGTGTAACGCTTCCGTTTCTGGGAACAGCGTCTTCGCCGTCTTGTACATCCCACAATAGCTTAGAAACTTCGTTGCGGATAGAAGTATCATATATGCTCACGAATATTTAAATAGAATAATTTGATTAAAATATAGACCTAACAGTCAACTTTAGTAATTTAACAGGCGTCCAACCCCAAAACTTAACTTATAATCAGAAGATCCGAAGAAAACTTTCACAAGAACGCTTGAGTGTGGTCGTAACCCCAACACGAAATCTTGAAATGCCTTTTCTTCTTCTGATATCTGTTTTTGTGAAAATAAAGCAAGACTGAGTACAACCAACAGTACTCAACAAGTTACATGAAAAAATGCTATTTAATTACATACTAGGATTTCCAAGAGATGGGGGCATATGGGTTTTACTATTTTATGTGGATACAGTTTTATTTGTAAATATGTTTGAATTTAAAACAAGATAACAAATCATATACTTCTTAAGAAATTTGGAGTTTCAACATCTTGATTACCAAACTGCAATATTTCCAAATTATTTTCAAATTTACTTATGCCTCGTTGTTGGAATCACCCATTAAACACAACTTTATTTACTGGAAACACGGCGTATTCGAATACCACATATTATGACTCTGTAGAGTTTCCCAACTTTACCCACAAAATTTCTTAACCCCTGCGTCTGAGTTAAGAAAATAAGGTTATTTCACTGCTCATCCCTTTATATAGCATCTACCCGATAGACTAGATACCCCTGTCATGGAATACGACGGCCTAACAGAGCAGACCATACCGTTGTGAAATATGGTTTTACTGTTTCACCGGCTGTTCTCTTTTCTGGAACAGTATATTATATCCATATAGTAGATATTTAATTGACTTGAGTATTTACTATACCAGATTTGACAAGTCAACGCTTTTGGTTGAGCGATTACTATATTCTTTACTTAGCATAAGGTTCTAGTTCTTACTTTGTATCAACTAGGTAACCATTCACAAATAAATAACCCAATGCACTACAACACTATCAGTACTAGTGTCAAGCAGTTGAATTTTCTAAACTGCCATGGTATATTTTATAGTAATTTATTATTACTATAGCTTGTCAAGGTGAATATGACCATCAAACAAAACATGCCTTTTTCATGTGGTAGGACATAATTAGTATCATGTCGTTCTAAACATTTATTATACAAGAAATAACAGTGCATAAATAACATAAAAAATACTAATAAATAAATGATTAAAGGAATATAGGTTCAACATGATAAAAAAACATGTGACTTGCCTTGCGGATCAATGTATTATAGATTTCGTATTCTTCTGATTCTTAAGCTTGAAGTTAAGCTTCTTCTTCTTGGGCTGGCTAGTCTATGACGTCGTGTGCTAGCGTAAAGTAAAAGAAACAAATCAATTTCATGCTCGAAGGATTGAGCTAGGAATAAAAAGAAAGAAAAATAAAGAAGTAAAACCAAATAAAATTTGTTTAGGGATTATAGGAGGGCTGATATGAGAAAACAGAGTTGAGAAATGGGTAGATGGGTTCAAAATGATCGAAATGGATGTATATATGTATTTTAGGGTTCTATAAATAGTAACGGGTCTGGTTTTATTCATCGTGGGTTTTATTGTTCAAAGTGGGTTTAGTTCTTATCGGGTTGTCACTGTGTACTTAGAGAACAGAGGAGTTACGAGTACTCAGGTGGTCTCGAGTACAACTATGAAGTCTGGTGGACGGTCGAGATTCAACTTCGAGCATAAAGTCGACAGAGATTGGACGGTGAACGAGTTGCTACGAAGATCGGACGATGTTCAAGTGGCTGCAGAGGTTAAGCGGCATTCGAGTGTCTTAAAAAATCAGACGGCATTCGAGTGGTTTAAGAGCATCAGACGGCGTTCAAGTGGCTTAAGAGCATTAGACAGCGTACGAGTGGTGTTTGTTCAGGACTCGAAGCAGAGCAGTCAAAGCTCCTCTTGATTACAAGGTGATAAGAAAGTTCAAGAGGTGGAGCGGTCGAAGAATTCAAGTGGTGGAGTGGTCGGAGAATTCAAGCGGTGGAGCGGTCGGAGAATCCGTGGTCAAAACAACAATTGGCGACCATATGTGGGTTCCTGGGGCCACGAGGATTCCATCTATGGGCTCAAGAGCCGCTGGAAGTTAAGCAAGCGTCGGCAGTGAGGTCTTCTCTCTTCGGAACTTTTAAATGGCATAGGGGCTAATGACGGGTTAAAGGACAATAGCATTTGCAATTGAGCATCTCTAGGAGTAGGGGAAGCTTAGGGGTGTGGTGGTTTGGATCGAGGATGGCTGAGTCGAGCTTCCCATGGTTGCCTCCCATGGCTGCACAGTGGCACTAGTCACCATATTAGGGGGCTCAGGAAGCTAAGGCCTTACTTCGGGAGTATTGCTAGGGACTTGAGGAAGCTACGTGCAAGGGCAATCAAAATGTAATAGGCCAAATCGATAGAATTGAATTCGGGGCTTACTTTGGATTTTCCGATGATCACCGGTGGAGCTTTGGTCGCTCACCTTGAGTACTGGTGCTTTCGAATGGAGGGGTTCACGTGTTTAAATAGCATGAGGAAGGTGGTTTGGCACAGGACAGGGGTCAGGAAGGCGCGGGAGGGCATGGCGCTACTAGTGATGTAGATATTTGGCGCTTCCTCGGACACAGCGATGCGGCGATCAAAAGCTAAGGGTAATGCTAGGTCGGCTCTAAGAGGGTGAGAGCAGAGATGTCGGTGAGACGGTGAACAGCGGGGAGGTGAGGTGGCCACGATGCTTGTTCAATAGAGATGGCGGGTGTGTATGGAGGCTAAAAACGTTAGGAGTGGTGGTCAAATAATGTGGCTTAGGGTGGGGCAATGAGGCGGCGGTGGAAAAGTCCAGCCCGGGAGCTTCGGCGCAAACCAAGGGAAATTAATGAGGTGTTAGAGGCTCAGGGAAAGATGGTACAATCGACTGGTCAAGTTGCTACGATGATTGGCCGAGGATCAAGAGAGAGGCGGTGGCAAAAATCGTGGCAGTGCATCGTCCTCCGATATTTGTCGAACAATGAATAGCGGCGATAACTAGGGCTTGGCACAAGTGGACTAAGGAGGGGCAGGACCAGTGAGGGAAGACGCTAAGTAGTGAAGAAGATGCGAAATTGGGAAAGGATTCGCGTGAAATCAAAGATTCGACGAAATTTAAATTGTTAAAATTCAGGTTGTTTCAACAAGTCACTTGCAGCTTCACCAAACACATTCACTGACCATTCATCACATATCACCACTGCCCAAGGAATTATGCTGCACATGACCAGATAAAAGTTCCATTTCTTCTCAAAGTAGCTGTAGCTTCTTTCTTTCTTTCACCATTACATAAGCAGCAAAACCAGCAATAACAGTTAAAACATACAATAAATCCTCCTCCTCTAGGTAAATAACCAAACACAATACCCTTATAAGTATTTATCATTAGGATAGTAGCGTAAAAGAGGGCAAATGGTAGCAACGAGCGGCTTAAGAATCACAACGCAGAGCGGAGAAGCCACAAATCACAATGACATAGAGCGAAAGCTTCCAAAAGGGTGCATTAGGCAGAAGGCTTCTCCCACTTGAGGGGCTTCACCACCTCCCAGGTGAAGTCCAGGTCGTCCCTTCCGAAGTGACCGTAAGCCGCTGTTTTGAGGTAGCGTCCGTTGCCGCCTTTCTTGAGGTCAAGGTTGATGATGATCATGCCAGGCCTAAAGTCAAAGTTCTCCTTCACAATCTTGAGGATCTCCCTGTCGGGGATCCTACCAGTGCCGTAAGTGTCAACAAACACAGAGAGTGGTTCAGGGACACCGATGGCGTATGAGACCTGGACAATGCAGCGACGAGCAAGGCCGTTAGCAACAATGCTCTTGGCAGCCTGCCTTGCGATGTATGCTCCGCTGCGGTCAACTTTGGTTGGGTCCTTGCCAGAGAAAGCACCACCACCATGTGCTCCCCAACCGCCATAAGTGTCGATGATGATCTTCCGGCCAGTGAGACCAGCATCACCATGAGGTCCACCAATGACGAAGCGACCAGATGGGTTAAGATGGAAGATTGTCTTCTCATCAAGGTACTGCTCAGGGATGACAGGCTTGATGACGTGTTCCTTCAAGTCAGCAGCGATCTCATCGTTGGTGACTGTCTCATCATGCTGGGTAGAGATGAGGACAGTGTGGACGCGGACAGGGACCATGGCACCACTTTCATTGTGGTACTCAACAGTCACTTGGGTCTTCCCATCAGGCCTCAGCCAGGGGCAGGTCCCATTCTTGCGGACCTCAGTGAGACGAGCACCAAGCTTGGTGGCAAGGACGTGGCTGAGGGGCATCAACTCAGGGGTCTCATCAGTTGCATATCCAAACATGTGTCCCTGGTCACCAGCGCCAATCTCCTCAGGACGCTTGGTGAAGTTGCCATGCACACCCTGGGCAATGTCAGGGGACTGCTGCTCAATGTTCACGAGCACCTTGCAGTGGTCAGCATCAAGCCCAACATCATTTGACACAAAACCGATGTTACGGCACGTCTCCCTAACAATCTTCTCGTAGTCGACATTGGCCTTGGTGGTGATCTCGCCAAAGACCATGACCATGTTAGTCTTGGTGCAGGTCTCACAAGCAACCTTGCTGTCAGGGTCCTCGGCAAGGCAAGCATCAAGCACAGCATCAGAGACTTGGTCGCAGAGTTTGTCTGGATGGCCCTCATTTACGGACTCTGAGGTGAAGAGGAAGGTCTCGACTGCAGCCATCTTCTCTGATCTGTGTGAAATGATATAGCACATATTTCAGATACAAGCCATATCATAAATAGAATGACCTAGAGGAAGCAAGAATGCTTAGGAACAAACAGATTGCACGATCGACACAACCAAGTCAGATGAACTCCTAGAAGACTAAAAACAAAGTGGAAATTCTTAGATAGCACACTGACAGGACAACCTAGATTCCGGCAAATATTCCACTCTTTTTTTTTTGAACAAGAATGCTTTAAGCATCAAAATTTGTCCTGATGTCTCATGTATAAACAGATAATCCAAAACATCATGACAGGAGTAAAAAAGCACAAAAGGCTACCAAACCGCTGTTTTGTTGGCACTTGACAAGACCACAATTTCGTGCTGAAATATTATTCGTGCTAATTCCCTAAATTCCACAGAAAAATGCTTAGCGTTTCTAATTCAGTGACACAATGATATTCTCCACAAGTATGACAAGTGGGCAGAGAGCACAAGGAATCTACCAAGTTGGTACAGGAATCAGCATAAGTTCTAATAGGATTCCAACAACAAAAGAATCACTCAATTCTGCCGCCAATACCTAGTGTAACTATCACCGAATTCGTTTTAGGATAAACATATTGGAGAATAAAAGCGTAAAATCTAGGAGAATCATAAAATATCTGTACCATATTAATATTTCTTTATAACCATTCCAAGACCAATAGAATGGATCACTATTATGTCAGAGTTGTCGACAGCTACCACTACTAATCAACTCCTTAACTAGATCATCAGCAAGTAATTACACAGCATGAAAGCATCAAAATAAACGTCCCCCTGCATAAAAGCATCCAAAAATCGCCAGCCATTTTTACTATCCCCCCCCCCCCCCAAGCAGGACAAGATTCTAAGAAGAATCCATAAAAATTCCAACGGTTACTACGCCAAGGTAGCTAGTTCTAGGACGAACCCACCACGCGTGCCGAAACTCTCGAGGGAAAGCCTGAACGCAGAGCACAACAGCACGTCACCCACCCGCCTCGCAGATCGACACCGCGCAAGAACGGAGAGGGAAGGGAATGGAACGAATGGCGGAGGGGGGCGGCTGACCTGCGGCGGCGGCGGCGGCGCGGAGGAGGAGGAGGTAGGGGGCGGGGCCGATCCGGTGGAGGGGAGATGAACGGAGGATGAGACCCGACCCGGCAAGGCAATTCCACACCGCACGGCGAGCCGAGCCGGGCCGAGGCGCATTTATAGACCCGGCAAGGTCGGGCGGGCGGCCGTCGGATGGGATTTGGTCGGATCGGGCGGCCGAGAGGGCGTTGGATCGGGTGGAGTTGGGTGAGGGACAGCGACCCGTACCCACCAACCACGCCGAGCCGAGCCGAGGTGGTGGGCACGCGGCGCTGCTGCTGCGCTCCGTGCTTCTGACCAACCGCCGGTGCGGTGGGCCCGGGTGGGGGCTGTGTGTGTTCACGCACGCCCTCGTGGAATTGGAGCTTGTATGGTATGGTAGTATAATCATACTGTTTTTCCGTGCTGTTGGCCGACAGTGATTGTTTGTGTTTTTTTTTGAGACAGTAGCAGATAATAGAGATATTAATTTAGATGATGTATATGGTTTTGAGTCTGGATGGTGCATATAGTTTTGAGAAGTTACCCTATTTATTTCAGCTTTAGAAGCTGAAATTAAAAAGCCATAAAAAAACAAAAAGAACAGGACTATTTATATGCTGGCTTTCTTTGGTTTTGGTTCTCTGCACAGTTTTGTTATCCAATTACAATTACAAGAAGCACCCACGCACATGGATCACCACGCATACATATCATATTTAAACATGTGAATGTGTCCTTTTAACATATATTCAAAAAAGCAGAGATCGAAAATAAATCTATAACTTTAGAATTTTTATTGAAGCATATTTATATATGTGTAAAAGTGGATATCAGAAATTAAATCTTAGTAGACAGAGCCGTATAATTATAACTCTATCACCGCACTAAAAAGATGGTCGCTGTTCCACGCGCAACTTGATTTTATTCATCGCGATTAATTCGGTGAGGAAACACGAACTAGGTAGAGTTGGCAGAAGGGCAGCATCTCTCCGGTGCATCTTTACCGGCCTCCGTCCGTGTTACGATTTCACGATCAAGAGTGAAGTTGCGTTAATCTTGACCGTCCGCGTCTTATTGCAACCCGGACAAAAGTTTGTGTTGAGGTGGACAAGAGACTGGCATGCGTCGTCGTCGTCTTCTTGCGAGAGACCATTTTTGTCCGTTTTTATTTACGAGCGCTGATCTCTGACCAAACGGCTAAATATTGCGAAAGGCATACTTTGAATGACAGAAGTTTAGCCAATGTTCCGAGCCGCTTAAAAGTCATAGCTTTTAGTTGCAATTATACTGTAACAGTTGTTACCTTTTTTAAATAAAAAATAGAAAAACATCGATATATCTTTTAGGACGATGTAAAAGAATAAAAAAAATTCGAAATTAAGAAACTGAAAAGTTTTAAATAGCAGAAATTGGAACCATTTAGAGTAGGTCTAGTCGTTTTATAGAATTGCACAACACAGGGTTGTACTTCATGCGCTCCATGCATCGTGCTACGGAGAGTACGGTTCCGGGTAAAGAAAGAGCCTGAAAAAAAAAACCAAATTATTAGTTAGCTCATCCAGCCCGGCCAAACAGGCTCCTTTTTTTCTTCTTTTTTGCGAGGAGGGTGAAACAGGCAATTTGATTCTACATATACTGGGTGTTGATCAGATTTGCCTATTAGTTGGGTTTGACTTGCACATCAGCATAAAAATGTACTCTGCCTTTTCTCTCATGCATATATACTGTCAGGCTTTGTCCAGTCAAGTTTTCAGAATTCAGTTCTTCTCCTCCGTATTTGATATCTGATATTAGTACATGTACAGGACTCAACCATTTGAGCTTACCATTGCCATGGGTCCATCAAGATCACATGCAATTCTAATTTCATTTGTTCTAAATTTAATTGATAACCCTAATGCATGCATGTGTGCTTTTCATTTGTTCAAGCAGCTGAGACCAGCAGATCGATCAAGTCTGTTTTGTCTATTTAATTTCTTCTTTCAACTATATAATTAACACTGATTAGTCAGACTGATAGTCATTCATCGTGCCATTTTTCAAGAGGCTAAGACTAATAGCAGATCAAAGAAGCAAGACAAACACTCCAGCTGAGATCTACTTGTGCTATCTATCAGAGAGCAGAATAAAAGAATGCATATGATTGAATGCGTCTGTGCATGATTGCTGTGACTCGGCTCAGATGCACGTTGATCACTTGCTGGTTCTTTCGTCACTAGAACCGTATGTCAGTATGGACCATTGACAGGTCAATTCCATCAGTATTTTTAATCCTTCCATCATGCTTTTCACAACCTGTTCCTAATTAATTCAGGGAAAGAAAGCAATGCATTCAGAGCCTAAAGCTTATGATGAGTAAGCCAACTAACTTGAGAAAGATCTTGGAATCCAACAAATTGTACTTTGGAGCTTAGACTATCCTTGATGTTATGAGCTTTACAGCCCATGGCTCTCTCACTGATTGAAGCAAATTAACAGTGATGGCACCGTGCTCTCTCTCTTGGAATACCCTTGCAATTGCAGATGACATGATGCCATGTGTGCATCCACTTATGTGTGTAATGAGTCATTGTGCATCTTAACCACCTTGCTTTGGCTGCATAAATTAGATATGTATGCATGATGCAACGCAGAATTATTTGTAGGCCAACGAAGATGATTGTTCAGTTTATGTAATATAAATTTCACTCTGGACAGTGCGCGGTGATATAGCAGCAATCACATCGATCACTCCAGGAATTTGTTGTTTTAGTTGAGGAGATGCTGCCAGAAATACAATTATTTAGAAGATGAAAATATGGATTTGGATCGATCCACATACCACAAGCAATTCAGCAATTAGTGGGCCTATTCTTTTTAGTTGGGGCTTATGATTTTTGACTACCGCTTGTGGCTTTTAGGCTGTTCGTGCGAGAGATTACAGAGAAACAAAAACTCACGTGCGGTTTTTGTCGATATAAATAAAGTCGGTACAGTTTGTATTACAATTAACTAGTAGACCCTATCTTAAAAAGACACTCTATTTAAAAGCTAATTACTACAAAAAAATTAAAAACAGAAGCTAAAAGTTAAAAAAACAGGGCCAGTGTCAAGTTATACATGTAAAATGCAATAAAAATCTATATACATATAGTCTGCTTAATTGCACCAAACCCTGTTCAGATCATGCTCCTTTGAAGTCGTCTCGCGAATCAATCTGGTAACTGGTGTTGCGTAGCTAGATTAGGTGGCATAGCTGAACAGGAAAAAAATCTTCACGAACAGATAAGTTGACAACCAACAGCAAGTTCACCTACCAAACCAAATCAAAACCTTTTTACATGTGGGGCAAGCAAGCAAACATAACAGCAAGTTCACCTACCAAACCAAATCAGAACCTTTTCAGCACCACCACCAAGTATCTCACTTACATGTGGGGCAAGTAAGCAAACATGGTGCATGTCTCTGCATGTCCAAGAGATAATCAAGGTTCTGCACCATTGAGGCTCGGTTCAAAAGTACGGTAGCTTTTAGCTTATAGCTGATTATGGAGAGATTGATAGAGTAAGATATGCTTATGTTAAAAAGTCACTGTATTCAAATGGTTTCTGCAGTGATTTTTATAAACAACCTATAAAATTACCTTAAGAAGCTACTCTATCTAAAAATCGACTTCTAAAAATTACAACTTGAAAGCTGTTTGGAAGAGAGTATAAATCAAATCAAAAAGAGGGTAAGACGAACTGGAGCTGCCAAAGCATCAAACGCCTATCATTCAGAGAAAAGTTGCCACAGGAGCTGGAATTTGAGATTCTATTCTCTCACCTACCACATATATATTCATCCCTGTACAGCTGTACTTAACTACTTATATTACATATTCATTCACCCCTCCATAGTGCTAAACAGAAGGGACATCAAGAGAACTAAACAGTCTTCTATCGAATCGCTGAAACTGACATCTTACTTAGAACTGAAGCACTTTTATTTGTGACTAGTGAGTTTTGTTTGTTTGGTTTTTTTTTTTTGAGAGGGTGACCTGTGAGCATGTAGTGGTCCATCGTAGAAGTCCAGCTAATTCCAACCTTTTGGGCCGTCGGTAAGTACAGAGTCGATGGCAGATGGGCCAAGCCATGGAGTTGGGCAACCCTTCTTCCTATGGCCCAATTAGGCGAATGTAACATCAAAATCCCAAAAAAAAAAAATTCTTCCTTCAACGGCACACTACAGCAAAGTTTTCTATTTGCTAGGGTTTTATTGCAGGGGATATGGCCAGGAATGCTCTGCTCGTTGAGATTATAATGGCTACTCGCTTAATGTTCCAAGAAAGTTGAAAGTGCACAAAGGAAAAAATGCAATATTTATCAGATAGATCTAATATCAACATTGACAACAAGCTAGATAAAATAAGCAAGCCGTTAATTATAGTTTCATTCTTCCCTGAGTACACCACATTTTCGCAAATCTGCCCTTTTTCTCCAGCAGTTCAACCGGCACTAACTAAAGTAGATTCTACGAGGCTGCCCTCATTTCGATTTGAGTTTCTGATTTCTGATTTATTTTTTACTATTTATAAATTTTATATTTTTTTTTTATCTTTTTGTCAGTTTTTTCCGTGTTTGTTTGCATTGCTCGTGATGGGCTAACCTATTTTTTCTATTTTAAAATTTTTTTAAATTTAGTTACACCAAATAAACCATCATCAGCTATAGTGTAATTCCGGTCAGTTACAGTATAATTTCAACTATAAATCAACTTAGTTCAACCCAACCGAACTGCACTTAGTCGTCCTCTCAAACACATCTACTAAGACAACAGGACAAGTTCTTTTGAGATGCGCGTACCCTTGGCTTGCCACCACATCATCCATTCTATTCGAAGAAGTGATAAATTCAACGCAAGCATCTTTCCACTTGCTGCCATTATTTTTAGACCAAAGAACCATTTCTCGCCATGGCGGCCAACGTCCGTGTGCCCTGTTGCCAGCAGCGAGCCACGCTGCCCTGTTTCGCGCCCGGCGGCCGCGCCGTGCAAACCTCGCGCGCGCTCCCGTTCGCGGTGCAAAGGAGCGGCGTCTCTGAGGTTAGATCGAGGAGCTGACGACGTCTGTGCTGTTCTCGGTCGGCGCTCCACCGTTTAGTACCACCCGACAGATTTGAGTGGCGCCTCACCGGGCAGCCACCATGTATGCAGTTAGTGACGACGTCTACGCAATACGCATCTTGGCCTGTGATTTCCCATTTGGTTAGTGCTCGAGACAAATGCCTTCTGTTTACTGGGGGCACTGCTGGCCGGCCGGGTCGTGGACGTCGCCCCCAATTACGTCAAACGTGCGTTGCCGGCCGGGCGCCGTTTGTTAGAGCAATCGGCAGAGCAAATGGTTCCGCTCTTCAGTTCTGTTCCGTCCCAGACGGTGAGCAGCAGCCCGAAGAGGGTTTTCGGTGGCTAAACTCTGAAACTACAGAGAAGACAGAGATGTTTGCCGTGTGCCAAACAGCTACACGGTTTTCTGGTTTACCTCCTCTATTTATTCATTAGCATTAGCAGATTACAAGGGATCTGTTACAAGTAAATCTGGCATGGAATAAACCGAATCAATCATGATCCAAGCTTTCCGTTTTCAGCAGGGAACAGAGAAACAAAAAAAATCAGAGAACTTCCTAATCTCTACGATGCTACGTGCAGAATTCAAAAAGAAACTAGGAAACCAAAAAAAACACAATGCGGTGAAATTAAACAACATTCACTCCATCGTAACATGAGCCACACAGCCGAAGGTGCAGAGGAAGTGCACTGCTGACCGTTTGCCATGCCAAGCGTCGTATGATGTCATCCCATCGCCACTTCATGTCGGCGCATGGTTGAGGATGAAGACGGCGGTGGAGATAGCTTTGCCCTAGAACCTCCTGGGGAGCCCCTTCGCCTTCATCATGTTACGTGCCATGGTGACCACCGTCTAGTTGCGGTGCTTAATGACCCCATTCTGCTGCAGGGGATAAGGGGCCGTGAGCTACCGTTGCACACCTCCCCGAATTCCACCGACGTGAATTCCCTGCTATGGTTGGTTTGGTGCACCTTAAGCTTGTGCCCTGACTCCACCTACTCCCCGGATTTGCACATGAAGAGGATCATCCTGCACCCCTCGATGTTGATGATGGAGCCGTCATCTAACTTCACGGTGCTGACCACCTCAGAGTTCAGCTCGGAGAAAACCTCGCATGACCCAATCATATGGTTGGTCGCACTGGTGTCGAGGTACCAAAGCCCATCGTCACGCGCCTCCTCCTGATTAGCTGTGCAAAGATCTTCGCCTCAACTAGTCGAAGAGGTCTGCATTGTGGTGATGAGGATGAGTGGTCGAAGCCATGGTCGAAGGAGCAGTCGAAGTCATGGTCGAAGACACGGTCAAAACAGTAGTTGAAGCTGTGGTCGAAGCCATGGTTAAAGCTACCGTCAATGGTCGTAGAGATGGTAGCTTGCTGCGTCAGGAATCAAGGATGGTGATGGCCCTGGCCATCAGGAGTGTGGCCTCATCATCATCCCCTTTGTTAGATGAGCCTCGGCGCGCTTCTGCCGGCTGCGGCAATCCTTGGCCCAATGCCCCATTTTGCTGCAGTTGCGGCACTTGTCCTTCGCGAGATTGCAGCCACCACCCGTTCCTAGCCTTTCCCTACTCTCATCTGCGCCGCCGCTATCGGACCATCGTCGTGGCAGCTTGCATCGCTGGTTGCCGGACTTGGAGCCGCCAGAGGACCCCTCCCCCTGCTGCTGCTCCCTCATTCGCGTAGACCACTCCTCCTCAGTGAGGGGCTGCTTCCCGCTAGCACCAGTGATGGGCGCCAGGTCTAGTCGATCTTCTGCCACCTTGAGTCTCCCAATCACCTCCTCCACCGAGAGTGTCGAGAGATCAAGCAGGATTTCAATTGATAGAGCAAGTTGGGACAACCTGAAGGGGACGACACGTAGGTACTTCTCGATGACCTTGTGCAGTAACTCTGGGTTGCCGAGGGTGCTAAGCTGATTCGCCAGCCCATTGAGCCACAACGCAAAGTTGTCGATAGACTCCCCGTCGTGAAAAGTAATGCTCTCAAACTCCTTGTTGAGCTTCTGAGCATTTTGTCCTTACGCACTTGATCAATATTGATGCGCATGGTCTTCAGGGTATCCCACGCCTCCTTGGCGGTTTCCTTGATGGCAAGTGTGGAGATCATCTCCAGCAGAACGGTGCGGGAGATGGCCTCCAGTGCCATCCTGTCCTCCTGGAATTCAGCCTCGCCGGTATTGATGGCGTCCTAGAGCCCACGCGCTTGAAGCATGACCTTCATCATCAAGGCCCAATCACCATAGTTCGTCTTCATAAGAGTTGGATACACCGCCGATCCCCTAACCTCCTTCACCACCCTTTGCACCACTAGAGCACTGCCACTTCCATCGGCGTGGTCTCTAGGACGTGGCGATGAAGACTGGGAGTGCCAGGGAGTCGCGGATTCACCTAGCTGCATCGTGGATCAGCATTCCCTAACTCTGATATCAAATGTCAGGAACTTTGGCTGATCAACACACCTGAGCTCACATATGACCACACACGAAGTTGGAGAACACAGAGCAAGAACACAAAAATTTTGCGCTGCTGGAAAACTGAGCAGCTTTTTTTTATTGTATTAGACCACTATTTAAAGGAAATTCTAGTCTAACTCTAGTGGTTAAGCCACACTTATTATATGCCACCTCCTGCATGATCCCACGGATCCAGGCCATGTCGCACACGACGCTAACAAACCGGGAAAACTGCTCTCGTGTGGATTAAGCACGCATCGAGTGTTTACGAGTGCTACAGTGAGCTTTCAACCACGACGACTACGACTGCTACAGTGATCTTTTGACCTTGACCACTATGACTGCTACAATGATCTTTTAGACCACGATCACTACGACTGCTACAGTGTATCTACGATCTACGACAATGATGCTTTCAAATGCCCAGTTACTCTCAAGCTGGTCATAATAGATTTTAGAGAGCTCCTATTTTACCAAACACGTATTTGTTCTTCCATGTCCACTGCTCGTTAAACTCGCTCCTACGTGCTAACAAAGAACTGCTCCTTTTCTGATTGGAACACAAAAATTTCTTTATTCTCTTGATTTATTACTAATATTGGTATCCAAACAACACACAAAATTTTGCTTAAATAAATTACACAATGACATAAAATTTAGGCCCCATTTATAACACTGGGTATTCCCTTGTTACAAATGGGGGGCATGTACAACGGGTCTTTTCCGCCCGTCTCTTCGTTGCTATTTTTGCAAAAAACACCCTGTCGTAGCTTGGAGACGGAGGCCGCGTCGCCTCGCGAGGCGACGGAAGGCCCGTGCTCGAGGCGCAGGCCGCTCCAGCGGCGTTATGCGGCTCGCCTCCCGACTTCGGCGCGCGCGGATCCGTCTTGCGCGCGCGGGTTCTGGTTTTGGCGCGCGGAGGGAGTTGTCGCCGCGCCGGTGTACTCCCTTCATCCCCACCTTCCTCTGGCGACGCCCCGATTTCGAAGCCTCCCCATCGAGCCGAGCTCCTCGCGATTCCAATCCCAGCACGCCTTCGCCGCCGCCGCCGCCGCGCACAGGGTTAGGGTTTGCTCGCTCCCTCTCCTTGGCTGGTTCGATCTGTATTTCTCTTTGCGCGTTCTTTCTGTGTTAAGGTCGTGTTTCTCCGTGTGAAAATTATAAGATTTACCTTTTTCTCTTTATGTGAAATGCGCGTATTTAGTTGTAGCTGCTGGGATTAGTTAAATCATGCACCAGATTTGGTGCGTATTGCGTTCGATTTGCAACCTCTTGGGATAAATTTGTGGTTTTTAGGATTTAAATTCGACGCCCTGTTCTTCATCTCGACTGTCGGCGAAGTGAATGATGCTGAGTGGGTCAGATTGGTGGCAATACTTGGGGAGTCGCTTTTGAGATAGCGATTGTGCCTTTGAAATCTATGGCACAAGTACAGCTGGAGATTACGCCTTTGAATTGTTCCTTTTCTGTTTCTGGATTTCTGTTTTGTGTTTGAAAGGCTGTTCAGTTATCCTGTGGTAATCTGAAAATAGTTTTTATTCTTCATGCACCATCGTAGCTAGCTAAGCTTTGGTATTCTTCATGCTAAGCTGGAAGGGAACTCATATATACATCCCCTACCAAATGTTATTACTAGGATATATACCCAACTATAGTACTCTGCTAATGCTTACTTTTGGTTACATTTTTGTAAGAAGGTGTTGAGGTCTTGTAGTCTCGGTTGGTATAAAGTTTCGCTTCTTTCAGTAAGTGAAATAGCAAAGAAAGCCAGCAACTGGACTCAAATTCCAGACTTGGAAATGCTTATGTACTAAACATGTCAACCATAATGGAAGAAGTACATGAAGGAGCATTTGCTATATCTTGACAAAATGATGTCTTTTAAGAGCACATAACACCTGAAGGAGCATTTGCTATATACCCAACTATAGTACTACTGCTAATTTTTAACAAGTATCACTTCTGTGCAGTTTGCCAAGTCTTTTCAATATTTTTAAGTTCATCTTTCTTCAAACTATCCAAATTAACCATTTCAACAAGAGCCTTACATTAAAAGTACCAAAAAAATGGCTATTACCAACATACTAGCCCCTTTGGTCTTTTAGTTGTCCGCTTCATATTTGGGTACTTGTAAACCATTGTTAGTATGCATTGTGGTAAAAGAAGTCATACTGACCACTGACCAGTGGAAGACCAATGACAGATATAACAGGATATTACTTGACAGACTATTTACAGTGCATAGGCCCAGACCTCACTAAAACTTGTTAGTGCATCTAAGTGCTAATCAGATGTTTTCTATTTTCCTTTTAATCTTTATGTTTGCAGATAGAACAGAATAATAAACAATGCTGCGAGTCTCACTCCAGGTCACTTCTTTAGAGAACTTATGAAACTAAACAGAGATAGTTTACCAAGGCTCCACATAACCATTGAAAATGTGCTGATATTAAATATTGTAGGAAAATTCTGGAGCATATACAATTTTCATGTCACAATCAAATAGAAGAATCAGCTAAGCAGCCAACAAGCTCAGTAAAATTGGCCAGTGAGAAGACAATCAACACTAGCCCACTATGTGACACATGCTTGACTAGGTTCATTTATGATCTAGAAGAGAAATAAACTGTGGAAGATAACTTCGACATGCGGGAGTTTAAACTATTTCCATTACAAGGAAAAGCGACTTACATTAGAACTAGTATCCTTTGCAGATGATCCATTAATTGAATTTTTGGCCGCACTACCAGAATCAGCATGAGAAGCCCCAGCAGTTTCCTTTGATGCTAGTGGAATAGTGTCTACAAATTACTTGTAACTTTGCTTGTAACTTTGCTGTTGCAAGGAGTTATGTTTGAACTCCATCTATGTATATACTTTGCTTGAAAGAACTTTGCTGTTGCCGAGCACTCTCAAGTGAGAATTCATTGCTGCTTCTGTGGACAGGTATCAACAGGTTGATTGTGTGAAAATGGTGTAATCATATTATATTTTATTTGATTTATGAAAAATCCGTTATATTACATCTATATAAATATACTATTTATATTGATGGTTCCAAAAAATATTGTAACCATGATCATCTTATTTTTTGTTTGATCTGTTTTGTATCAATAAGCATCACAATGGTTTACATGAATAATATTCACACTTGATCTTAACTACATGCAAGCATTAAACAAACAATAGACAGCCAAACAGACAGCCCATTGTACACGCTGTCTGTTTAGTCATCTGTTTATCATGTGACATCACCATATAGACAGCTCCCTGTCTGTGCGTTGTACATGCGATCGATGGACATATATTACGCATGTAATTAAAGTTTTACTAGTAGTGGTTCACGACGGTGCACTTCTCCCTGATCTCCCCCTCGTGGCCGGTCAGCACCTCGACGCCGCCCATCTTCACCATGGCCGCCGCGAACTTGGCCTTCCAGACCTCCTCCACAGCTGCGTGGAACGCCACGATCCCGGCGGTCCAGGGGCTGTCGAGCAGCGTCTGGTCGGAGTTGAGCACCACCTTGTGCGCCAGCACGTTCTTGAAGTACTGGTTGTCGAAGCTCGCCGGCGTCACCGGGTCCAGTGGCACAGTGGTGGGGTCGTTCTGGTCGTCCGTCGACGGCGGGCACCGGTGCTTGAGCACAGCCGCGTACGCCGGGTCGATGGACGGGTCCGTCCGCCCTGCCTCCCCGCTGAAGTTGTACAGCCGCTGCGTGAACGACGAGCAGTGCGACCGGCCGACGGTGTGCGCGCCGGAGAGCGTCACCATGTCGTCGGCGGAGAGCCCCTTGCGCTTGAAGCTCTCGATGAGCTCGCCGACGTGGAAGGTCGGGGGCGGGACGTTGTCGGTGAGCACCTCTTCCTCGTTGGACACGCGGCCGTCGCGGCGGCCGGAGGGGACGCTGTAGTCGATGCCGCCCGCGAGGTAGGCCCCGTCGCGCGCCGCGAAGGCGAGGGTGTCGGCGCAGGAGACGGTGCGCGGGCAGTGCTCCTCGAGGACGGCCTTGGCGTCGTCGATGACCTCGAAGCCCCGCATGCTGGGGTTGTTCGCCACCGAGTCCTTCTCCGCCTTGTGCCCGGGCGTCGAGTTGATCAGAATCGACCCGTCACAGCCCTGCACGTGTTCAATCACAGAAATGAACGGTTAGATATGTTAGCCCTGACAACATTGGCATCTATATATATATATATATATCGGCAGTGTATAGGCATTATCCGGATGTTTTCTTCCTAATTATCATCCAAATTTATGACATTTGGATTAGAGATCAAATGACCCTTGTTTTTAAAGGGGGATATTTTTTTCAAGGGGAAGGGGTAGAATTTAAGGAGAGGGGGAGAATTCATGGTCATTGGATATCTAATCCAATGGTCATAAATCTGGATGATAGTTAGGAAAAAAACATCCGGATGACATTTAACAAAACCCATATATATCTATCTGACAATTAACCGTGAAGCTACCGAGTGATATTTGTACGGTTTTGCTATTGTATAGTCGAGTAAGATTTTTTTATCTCTCAGTTATCTGAAGTTTTATATTATTTATATGGTATATAAAAAGTGAAAAATAAACGTATACTCATAGGAATAGGACTGAAGTATAGAATTATGGGAGTGTCTATACAACATTCGACTATTTTTGAGGACAAAAACAATCAGGTTTTGAGCCGTTAGATGGAGATCTAACGTCCTAGATCATTTTTTTGGAGGGGGTCATTTTTTTTGGAAGGGCCTTGTATGGATGGATCCGTTGGATGGAGATCTAACGCCTCAGATCAATCTGAC
This sequence comes from Dendrocalamus sinicus, assembly GCA_036346575.1. NCBI lineage: Eukaryota > Viridiplantae > Streptophyta > Magnoliopsida > Poales > Poaceae > Dendrocalamus > Dendrocalamus sinicus. Next base: position 1,615,305 of record CM070653.1, on the reverse strand, counting down.
TGGTTTTATTCTCAAAAACAGTCGAATGTTGTATAGACATACACTAGAATTATTTTCCTGAACATATAGAGAGACGTGTTTACCCTAACGAAGCAGTCGTGAAAGTGCATGCGGATGAGACCGACGGCGAGGCCGGGGTTCCGGGCGATGGCACGGCGGACGGCGTTGCGCACGATCTCCTCGGCCTGTGGGCACGTGTGCTTGTAGAACCCGACCTCCAAGGTCGACGGCGGCGACGCGCGCGCCACCGGCGGCGACGAGGCCACGACGGCGAGCACTACCGCCCATGCAAACACCAACCACGATGACCTCATGGCCATCTTAATTAATTAGCAATTGATCAACTACTAAACCGATTGATGGATCAAGTGCTACTAGCTAGCTCACTGCACTCTTTTATCTTTGCAAACTTAGCTAGCTAGCTAGGAAGAGTAGTAGTAAGTAGCTGGAGATGGATATTTTGAGTTGATCGATGGGAATGGCCACGGGATCGCTATTTATATGCATGCGCCTCTGTAAATCGACGCAGATTATTTGATGTAGCAGTTGAGAATGGCGCGTGAATGTATTGTACCAAGTCAAGAACAAGGACTTAACCTTGCATAGCTACTACCTAGCCTCCTATCAACCTAACAACAACTAAATTAAGCTTGTCTGCTTAATTACCCAGCAAGTAAGCGTAATCTCATACGTATGCATGCACAACGGCAAGCTGTCGCGCGAACCTCGAGGCCGCCATGGACGGTACTTGATGGATCATACATAACGGAGAAAACGTCTTGCTTTCGGTTGCAGAAGAACTGGTAAGCTAGCTAGAGAAGAGGCCATGTGATGTTACTTGTGAACATTCTTAAACGAATCAGGAGCTTTGCCTTGAGGTTAATTTTTGACACGTTCTCGTTGGGATGCATAACCGGGACAAAGTCGTGTGAGTTTGGAGGATGAAATGTTAAGAGTTTCTTCCGTTTTCGTTTACCTTTTTAGCCTGCACGTGGTCAAAAGATATCATAATTTGGGTTATCTTATCAGTAGTAGTATAATGCAGGCAGTTCTAGACCTCGAATGAATCCACTCCAGTTCAACAAAGCTCCAGCAGTAACAGATGTACCAAGAACTCCAGATTCAGTGCCCCGTTTAGTGATGCAAGAATCCGACATCTATATCGAAGTCCAACCTCATAAAAGCACCAAATAAACAGTAGGGTTGCAATGTTTTCGGTTTCTTGAGATGAGGCATTACACTAGCAATTGTCTACAGAAGCATCACGCTATAGTTGTGATGAGTAATTAACTTTTTGATTAGAGTATTTGCGGAGTTTAGATTTGGTTTTTGAGAGTTTGTAAGTTCTTCAGTTAATTCTGTCGCTGGCGGTATGACCGGCATTGGGGCCACGGTCATACCAGCTAGGTGTGCTAGTGTCGGTCTTGAACAGCAGTCAGTCCGGCGGTACTACGGCGTTGAATGGGCGGTACTAACGGAGTGAGGCAATATGATTGGCTTTTGGTTGATGATCATACCAACCGAGGAGCTGTTGGATCACGCATTTATTTGAATCGAGTTGTTGGAGTGTGGTCATGGTAGGGTTGTTGCTTACGTGCACATGGGTTTATTATTTTATCCTAGGTTTAGGATTAGTAATTTGGTTGTATACATTTTGCATTATGCATTGTCTGGATTAATTGTGCCAATTGATGATTTTGTGTATTATGTGGTGTTACATGACGGTTTGCTTGTTGTTGTTGATTGTAGGACTTCGGAGCTTAGTCATGGTGAGGTGTAAGAGGACCAGGACTAAGCACAGGATGGAGCTGAGGTCCATAATGGTCAAGAAGACGCCAAAGATGGCTGATACTCGTGGAGTGATTACATGTCAAGAAGGCAGGATACCAAAGCCAGAGCTATTGGTGATGATCATGATGAGCAACGACGAGGTGGATCGGGACTAGGCTCAAAGAGTAATTGAGGTCCAGATAGTCGAGGAAGCTGGGTGCAGTCATGAAGCTAAGAGATGCCAAATGGCGTTCCAAGTGACTTGAGTTATTGTGCAAGCAAAGACGGTTCAGTGGGATTTGTACGCGTGAGAGGTTTGGCAACAAGTCATTGGGGTCATGTGGAAGATAGCGAAGCATGGGCGATGCTTTGTGAAAAAGAAAGCGGGAAGCTTTGTGGAAAACGGTAGAGGGGTATTTTGGTAAATTGTCCAATACCGAAAAAGTTGCAGTGTGTGAAATCGCGGTGTTGACCTAAGTGGTTTAGGTCTTGTATGTACTGAAAATATAAAGTGGAACAAGTGTTAATTCACTAATGGGTTAATGGTTATAAGCCACTTTGAGAAGCATGCATAAGAGAGTAAAACCCAGTCTCAGGTGGGGTTAACGAGTTATCCCCGGTTTGTCTTAATGGGTGGATCCATTAGGTTTGGGTTCAAATTGTGAAGCTATATAAGAGAAGGAGAGGCAAGGGCTAGGGTTTGAGGATGTTGGCTAATATAAGCCTTTTAGTGGCTAGCTCTTCCTCCCTCTCATGGGAGATAGAGAGAGACTTGAGAGATTAGGGTTATGGTTCCTTAGGTTGAAGCCTTGTGTGTGTGCGCTTTAGGTTTAAAGGTTTGCTATCCTAAGTGATTGAGTGTAAAACATACCTCTCCAAGTGAAATGAACATCCAAACTTTGTCCCCAAGTGAGTTGTGCCATGAATCCCCTCATGTACTTTTGATTTTTCTTAATTTTCTTGTTTGGATTTATCTTCTCTTGAGCTTTTCTAGTGCCAAGGATGTATAAGAGGTGGAGATGCCTCCTGGAGACAAGATCCCATCCATTAGGCATGATCTAGAGAATGTTCTTGAGTTTGCTTGGTTTTTCAAAAGAGAGAGGTGATTTTTGGATTTTGCTCTTATGGGTGTTTTGGGTTGAATTCATGCTATGTTCTAGCTTGTTATAACATATGAGAACCCATCCTAAGTCACCTAGACTATCTAGGATCATGAGCAAGAACATATCAAATTTTCCCTCTTTTGATCAGTTTTGGTGCACTCTTCCTTGAATTGGAAAAAGGTCAAAACTTTGGCAACGATTTTCTTGGTCGTTGATTAGAATAGGTTCCTGACATTCTAGAGAAGGTGCATGCAAAATTTCAAGTCATTTAGATCAACCGATCAAAAGTTACATGCATTTTCATATTTAAAATAGTGCTAAAATTTACTCTGTTCCTGAATTAGTGGTCAGACCGCCCCCTCCATGAAGGTCTTCATGGAGGTTAGACCGCCATATATGTATAGGCCAAACTACCAAGGGTTTTCAAAGCACATTTTGCTTAGTTTTGATCGGATATTCCTTGTGATTATTTGTCTCTGATATTCATAGCTTTCAAAGCTACTAGAGTGAAGAGTTTTACTTCCGCTCAAAGGAAAAGATTTTGAAAAGCCTCGAATTGAATTTTAACTCCTATTCACCCCCTCCCCCTCCAGTAGCCATACTCGATCCTTTAAATTTAGATATTCAAAAAAAATTTCCCAGGAGGCCACCCATCCAAACTCTACTCTCACATGTAGGATCAAGGATAACCAGCTAGAGCGGGTGAATAAGAGGTTCCAAAAATTCTTGCTTACTAAAACTAATTACCAAAAATATGACTAGGTAAAATTTCAATGTAATTTAAACCTACGTAATTCTAGTATACCTAAGATACCACAAGCATTAGTCTCTACAAATATATCTCTAACATTAGTAAATAAGACAATCTTAACAATCACAAAGCTAGAAATATAAGTGTGAAATGTAAAGGCAAAAAAAATAACCAATAGATGACTCGAGAAGTTTTTCCCATGGTATCGAAGACATGCCGGTCTTCACTAGTCTACGTTAAAGAAAGTCTAAGTGACTTAGACCGGTTCTACGAATTAAGCCTAAACTCAATCCACTAGTGGTTGTCCTTACTCCGCTCCAGAGATGGTGGACATCAAACCACTCATAAGTCGGTATCGGGCCTCTTCACAATCTTCTTAAAGATGTCACCTCGTAATCTCCTGCCAAGCCATCTAGGTGCTAGCAAGCACCAAGAGTAATAAACCAAGTCTTCGCTTTATGAATGCACTTGATGTTGGCTCAACTACCTCAAATGAATGGAATGAAAGCTATTGAGGTGTGGAGTGAATGCTCTATACTCAAGGATGTTGTAATGAAGTGTCTAACTCTATACTTAAGCAGGTGGGGGTATTTATACCCCTACCAACCAAATCTAACCGTTACAAGGCAATCCCTGAAAAAATCAGGGCAAGCGGAAGTATCGTCGTTCATCGGCTGGTACTACCACACCTGTTTTGACGCAACAATAACAGCTAAAATAGAGTGTTAGAACTAGCCATTGAAATTCAGCAGAACTAGCCATTGAAATTTAGCATGGTACTACCGCCATTGTAATCGCAGTAGTTTTAATCTTCAGAAATTCTGAAATTTTAGCGTGGTACTTCCATTTGTTTCAAGACTAAAAGTTGGCACTCTCTGAAAAAAATGTATCGCTCGGATTTTCGGAGCTTCCGTGTTTCAGTAGTTCTGCTCAAGAATTGCAGTACTTCCTCTTTGTGGTAGTTCCGCCGTTAAGACTTTGGTACTTCCGTTTTTCAGAGAGACAAAGTGATTCCAAGGGTGCTCTCTACAAAAAAAAACATACCGCTCATTTTGTCAAAACTTCCAGAATGCGGAAGTACCGCCGTTTACACTCCGGTACTTCCGATATTCCTGACAATGCATAGTTTGACTATCAATTTTAATTTTAAGTGCATGCATGATCGTAAATTGATCCAATGGCACAAGAACATGCTATAAAGTTACTAGCCTTGATCTCTTTAAATAATGCAGCATTTATCCTATAATCCGGTCTTCCACCCTATCTCCTAAAACCGATAAAAACATAAGAATCCTCACTACTACATAAAAGTTCATCACAGACGGTTCAGAACTGTCATCACAGACGGTTCCTTGAACCGTCTGAATCAATGGGTCAGTGATAATAGGGGCTATCATAGACGGATTTTGAACCATCTGTGAAAACTTTATCATGGACAGTTCGGAAATAGAACCATATGTGAAGGTATACTATCACAGACAGTTCGAAACTAGAACCGTCTGTGAAGGTATACTATCACAGGCAGTTCTAACCACAAACCAACCATCTATGATAGTTCTTTCTATACCTTAAAAACTAGCTAGCATACCTAAAAATTTTATTGTATTTCAGCTAGCTTTAGAAAATGCTAGTCATGCCCTCTGAAAGCAAAACAACATATTTGAATTTGAATTACATATAGCACTGCACACACAAGAGGACACTTAATTACAAATATAAGCTTCATGGTTACAAATTCAAAAAGATACTTACATTACAAGAAACTTCAGGCTAATGTAAACTAGACTTACAATCCTTTATTAAACTACAATCTAAGACAAGTGGTGCGAGAAACAAAAAGACAACGAACATCATTTTCAGTTTCTATGCCAAAATCAACAGAACACCACAGTTTTAGGATGTAACAAGTTGAAGCCCCCTACCGATACAGGTGACTTGGAATACTGCAGATCTATCATTGCCTTCATCCTTTCCATCTTACTTCAAACAAAATTTTAGTCGCTCTTGCTGAACCCTTTCCCACCCTTGCTTCAAGCATGTCATTTTTTTGGATCAAGCTCGTTGTTGGCTTTCCAACGAGTACAAGAATGTCGAAAACGGACACCGCATGCAAAAGTTATACCCGTTTTACTAAAGGTGTCAGAGCGGAATCCTACTGAGACTCAGGCAGGAGATTATAAAATTTTGGAAGATTGCGAGGCGGGAAACATATCACATATGGTTTTTAATACAAACCGTCCATGATAACTTCATTATCATAGATGATTTGTAATACAAACCATCTGTGAAGTATCATAGAAGGTTTAAATAAAAAACCGTCTGTGATATTTAGTAACATCACATACGATTCTTGGTAATAATAGTCTACGATACTTCATAGATGGTGCTCACCACAAATCGTCTGTGATATTATCTTTTCACAGATGGTTTTTAGTACTGGCAGCAACATAGATGGTCTTTAAACCTAAACCGTCTGTGATTGCACTTAACACTGACGATTTTGGTGATCCGTCTATGATGAGGCGTCTAATATAAGCCTTTTTTGTAGTAGTGCCTAGACTACTTATACCTTTATCTTGAGCCACATTGATCTTCATGTTGATATTTAGCATGCATCTCACATTCATCATCAAGAGTAAACCTTTCAAACACTCAGTAAACATGTTAGTCCTATTTTCACATAATATCATTAATTACCAAAATCATTTTTAAAAGCCTAGATGGTTTCATCATACCAGCACGCTCAACTTTGAAATTCTCTCAAATTCCTATGCCATAACATCCCCGTCCAATCTAACTCGACTCCAAACCCGAGCGCTGTTCCACCCGCTAGCTGCCACCCACCACTCTCCACCAACCAACGGCACCAGCGCAGCCACCGCCGCCTCACAACCCCACCGCTGGTCTGCCACTGCCCCGGCCTCCCTCTAAATCTGGGGTGCTCTGGTATACCTAACCCGAACTCTAACTCTAACTTGCTGGAGCCAGAGAAGGAGGTGGAGCATGAATCTCAAGGCAAAATCATACGGTGAGATATTCGAGTGCTCAATGCTAATAAAAACACATAAGTACTAGTTAGCAATTCCTAATTTTTTTACTCGAGCAATATATATCAAATCCAAAACATATTTATGTGCGAAGACACCCAAAAAAAGTATAGTAACATCTAGTACATTTTTCTTCTTGAATTACCATTCAAATCAAATGATATGCATGCATGACTGTCACCAACACACTTTATTAGCCAAATGGGCATATTTCTCACCACCAAAATAACATAAATACAAAAGAAAATGGAACAAAAGAACAGCATATATCCAATCAGGCACAAACACAAGAATCAGTCAATAGATCGAACAACATGCATGCATGCACGCGAGTACATAGGCCATTGTACGTGTTGTTGGAACTAATCTTATTGTTGATAATGGTTAGTATCAAGTACTCATGTGTTCAAGTACTGTGTAGTCGTGTATCAAGTGCTCATGTGTTTGAGTACTATGTAGTCGTGTGTCGAGCACGACTACTTGTGTGTTCGAGTACTGTGTAGTCGTGTGTCGAGTACTCGTGTGTTCGAGTAGGTGTAGCAGTCGGTGTGTCCGACTACTACACGTACTCGGTGAGTCGGAGACCCCCTAAGTACTGTAGTAGTCTGAGACCCTAGAGTCCGAGACCCCAAAGTACTGTAATAGTCATGGTCGTAAGTCGTACTCGTAAGAGTACTGTAGCGGACGTACTCGCAAGTCGAGTTGCAGTCATGGCTGGGCGTCTGAGTATCATCCGTAACTTGAGTCAATAAGTTGGCCGAGTCGTGCGGATCATGGAGAGATTTCAGGAGGTCAGTAGCGTGACATTAGGCTCTGGTTGTTAGCTAGTTATGTTAGTGGGTGCTGGAGTACATGTCGTGTGTGCGTGAGGCTTATTTAAGTCGTGTACTTCCTGTCAAGCAACTTAAGAAGTGAGTGAATAACAGATAAAGAAGAAAAGACATGCATTGCCACAAAAGAAGTCTCTCCTATGTTTATTCGTTCTCCACTTGTGTGCATTTGATGACTGGGTTGTGCCTACACGTGTGGAGTATGTCGCAGCGGGCACCCACGCAGTTGAATGAGCATGAAGTCATTTACGACCATGCCTCGTCGCAGCAAGTCGAACGACCATGAAGTCATTTACGCCCACGCCTTGTCATAGTAAGTCAATAGTCGAAAGTTTCGGTTATGACTTATGACTTACGACTTACAATTTACGACTTACGACTTATGACTTCTGATCTCTAACCTCCGACTTACAACTTCCAACTACCTCGACACTTGGGGATACGCACACGATGCTGAGGGGAAATGCAAGGGTTTGTGCTGCTTGACTTACTACAGCTTTTCTGAGGACTCTCTTATTTAAGCATCAACGATTACAGATCGTGGCCAACATGGCCACTCCTAAATGCATGCCACAACTACACACTCGTGCCATCCCACGACCAGTCATGGCGCACAACCACTAACTAAAACTGAAAAAGAGGCAAACGTTCCCACGTGGACAAGCACACATCGAATGTCTTGATGCGCACGACCAGAGGGCTATGCCCAACTATTGAACTCGCTAACAGCAACTTGATCGAATGTCCTAACAATCTCCCCCTTGATCTAGTTGCCCTTCATGATGACGACTCCAATCTTCTTGCGTAGACTCTGAAACTTCATTCGCCCGAGAGATTTTGTCAACAGGTCCACCAGTTGCTTATCCGACTTGACGTAGTTGATGAGGACCTTGCAATTTTCAATGCATTGCTTGATGAAATGGTAACACGTCTCAATGTGCTTGCTCCGAACATGGTACACCGGATTCTTGCACAGTTGAATTGCCAACTTGTTGTCTACGAGTAGAGTTGCCACTGTTGCTTCCACATTGAACAGGTTGTCAGGCAACTCCTTGAGCCAAATCCCTTGGTATGCCACCATTGAGGTAGCGACCTACTCGGCCTTGCAAGATGATAGAGTGACGATCCTCCACTTCTGTGATTGCCAGCTCACTAGGCTCCTCCCAATGAAGAAGATCATGTCGGAGGTACTTTTCCAGTTGTCGACATCCCCGGCCATGTCGGTGTCACTGTACCTGATGAGCTTGGCTGCCGTTGTACCTATTGCATACTTGCACCCGTAGTCGATTGTCCCTGCCACATAGCACAGCAGGTGCTTCACGGCGCTGAGGCGCTCGGTGATCAGCGACTCCATGAACTGACTTACATAGCTGACTACGAATGCGATGTTTGGCCTTATGTGTACAAGATATCGTAGGCCTCCAACGATGCTACGGTAGAACGTGCCGTCGACCGGAGGAATCGAGCTTTCCTTGCTCAATTTCAATAGTGGCTCCATTGGCACATGGACGGAGTTGTAGCCGCTCATACCAGCCTTCTCCAGTAGCTTGGCCGCGTAGCTTGCTTGAGATAGAGTGATCTCGCCGTCACTTTGCATTACCTTGATTTTGAGATAATAGCTGAGAGAGCCGAGGTCACTCATCTTGAACTCGGCTTCCATCTGGGTTTGAATTGGTCGATCACCTCCAGACGAGTGCTGGTCACTACCAAGTCATCGATGTACACACCCACGAGAAAATGTGAGTCACTGGTACCTCGGGTGTACATGACGTGCTTGGATGAGGTTTGCTTGAAGCCGAGGAAGGTGTCGGAACCCGGAGCAGCAACTACAGGATCCTCTGTGTAAATCGCACTAGTCCAAGATCAGCTAGTGCTCACAGTGAACAACAAAGATAAATATCAACCATAGTGACATTTATTTAATTTAAAGAGTACGGCCTTATGGCCAGCGTTTACATCATCGCACATTGGCAAAAATAACTGCAAAAGAAACTGCGGAAGCGAAGCTGAAAAGACGAAGCACAAGCCTGCCCACAGGCAAACAACTGCAAGACGTGGCCTACTCGTTCTGGTCTTCACCGTAGTCGAAGTCATCTTCCTTTGTGTGGAGATAGCAAGGTGAGTACAAACTTGTACTCCGCAAGTCACACGAGAAAATGCAATATAATGATTAAGGCCACAAGGGAAGGCATATAGGGTTAGTTTGCATAAAACAACATTTAATGAAATATAATAAATAGGTTAAAAATGCTGAATTTAATACAATACGTAAAGACAGTACTGGTAATTGAAAATATTACCGTCAGTGCAGGCTCCGACCAAACACCAACCTATCCACGGGCATCCCACCTGGACCATCTTTTCCAAAAGATCACGTATGGATTCCATCCATCCACACGCTTTCACTGCGCAACTCTGATGAATTCCATCCATTCACCAGATTTCAATCTCTCACGGATTCCATCCATCCGCAAGGTTTTCATCTCTCGTGGATTCCATCCATCCACAAGATTTTCGAAAATATTTTTGAAAAACAAAGTCTAATCCATGAAAACCTTTTACTCAGCATGCTCATGACCGTGGGCACGGCTATCTAGGATAGATTATACACTCTGCAGATGTTGTACAGCTTTACCCACAAGATACGATCATCCCGTTTTACCACTAGATTACACACTTCCTTAGGTGTGCGGTTTAGGAGTCGTGATAAGGCTTTTACAATGCAAAGCCGTCAACCTGGCCAAGCCAACTCTAAGGTTTCACCCTAGTAAGGAATCCACCAGACCGGGACCCCCTCTTAAGCCGAGTGAGACTTCTCATGGCCTACACCACGCTCACTTTCATCCTCTGACATGACCCAGGTTGGGACCCGCAAATTATTCAGCCAGGGCTATCCCATACCAGTCTTGTGGTAGTACGATAGGGCTTTGCAACAATAGCTCACAGACCGGTCCTTAATTGACTTAGACACAACCGCATACCCCCGTGCACGACAATCAACCCTGTGTCTCCGAACAACAGGGCATGCCTGCACCCACCACCTAACCAATTGCCTAGGTCTAAACTAGGTTTTTATATTTTATTTCAAAAATATTTCATAAACCTTCTTGACTCACCGAAGTCAAGAATACATTCCAAAAGTTTATCATTTTATGTGAAAAGGTACCCCAAAATAAAATTATGTCTAAGCAGGTCTAAGCATTTGATATAAAACTCTCTAGCCAATACTAGTGTACTAACTGGAGTTTGATTCTAGGGTGACAAGATATCAGGGAAATTCAATGTCAAAGGAGGTAATAACAAATAGGTATTAACTAAACTTAAAACTGCATTGAAATATAGTGACTAAAAATATGCATGCAGTATAATTTAAAACAAGATAATTTTATTCGCAAACTGGGATCAACATGATCAAGGAGTGTGACTTGCCTTGCTCTTCAACTTGGTTTGAATCTTCGTTGAAGAAATTTCCCGAATCGTCGAAGTCTACACGTCAAAATAACCCACTAAATTCAAATAAATTCAAATTAAATTCAAATTGAACTCAAATATTTGAATTGAGGCTAGAAATGGATAGAGAGAAATTTTTGATGAATTTAGAAAATGGAATGGGCTAAAACGGAGTTAGGACGAAGAAGAACGGGCTCCGGGAAGTTTGAAAAGAGAGAAAATGGAAAAAGGGATTTACTGAAATTATTTTCCTAAAGGAAAATCTGGGATTATGATGTCAGCGAGGAATTTATTTTCGGCCGAATTGTTTTGAAACGGAAAACTCGGCTTTATTGCATCAGCAGGCGTCAGCCCTGGGGTGAGCTTACTGGGAGGTGGGCCCTCGGTCTATGGACCAAGTCCACGGAGGGAAGAGATGGCCGAGGTGGCATGGGCGGCCTGCGTGGCAGCCGGTGCCCGTGTGGCGCCCTCGTGGCAGCCGCGTCAACAGCCACATCACCGTCGGCGCTGACGTGGCATGGTGCCGGCGAGGAGGAGCTCGGGCCTGGGAGCTCGCCGGCGAACGGCAGCTCGGCTGCCGGCGGCGAGGGGCTGAGGAGAGAGAGGAGGAGACGGGGAGCTCGGCGGTGTGGTCGGCGATTACCGGAGAAGGCCGGAGTAGGGCCGGCGGCGAGGAGGGCGGCGAGGGCGGCTCGGGTCCCCGGGGAGGACGGTGCTCCGGCGGCCCAGGAGCACGGCGGAGGGGCGAGCGAGGCGAGCGGCGTCGGCCGGCGCGAGGGTGCTCGGGCCGGGCGCAATTGCTCGCCGGAGTCGCTTTAGCGGCGGCGGCGGCGGAAGCACAATGCGGGGGCGGAGGCGCTCGGGAGGAGGGGGAGGGCGAAGAGGTGCGGGAGGAAGGAGGGGCTGGAGGAGGGTTTTTATAGGGGTCGGGGAGGGGGAGGCGCGGCGAATTTCTCGCCGGAGATGCGCGGGGCGGCGGCGGTTACGGGCGGAATTAGGGGGACACGGCGTGGGGATGGCGGGATTTGGGCGCAGGGGTGGCAAGGTGGGTCGGCGAGTGGGGCACGGCGTGCGCGGGAAAAGGAAAGAAATCCCGCGGGCGAGGGGCGGCGGAGATGGCGGTGGGGAACGCGCGGCCGGGCGGGAGGAGGAAGAAAGCGCGAGAGAGGATGACAGCGGGCAGCGCAGAGAGAGAAAGGGAGGGAGGCGGCTGACGGATGGGACTCGGTCGGCAGAGGGAGAAGAGAGAGAAGGGGGCACCGACAGGTGGGATCGGAGAGAGAGGAAGAGGAGGGGGAGGCGGAAGCGGTGGGATTGAAGCTGCGTGGCGGGAAGGGGAATCGAGCGGCCGAGGGAGTAGTGCGGGGGCGGACGGGGCGGATTGGCCCGAGGCGCAACGTGGCGGGCATCGGGCCCGGCCAGGTGGCGAGCGGGGGAAGGGGGAAGGCGGGATTGGCAGCGGATCCGGGCCGTCCAAGTGGCGGCTGGAGGGGGAAGGGAGGGATTTTTATTTTTGATTTTAATTTCAGATTTTCAGAAAAGCACAGAAATTCCAATAATGCTCAGAAAAATACCAAATGACCTCCAAAAATTCCAGAAAAATTCCTAGAACCTCCTGGAAACATTTGGAACTTAATAAAAACATTTCCAACTAACGTTGGTATTTAATTTTCATACTTTAAAATACCTTTTAATTTCAAAAATACATTTTTGAACTCCAGAAAATCCAGGAAACCAAATAAAAGCCAAATAACTCCAAATAATTATTTTGTACTAGGACTTTCATATAAAATCAAAATATCATTTTATTTAATAATAATTTTAGGTTTTTCTAAAAATACTTTTTAAATCCAGCTTTTTCAAAAACAGAAATTCAAGGCAAACCCAAATTTAAACTTTAGGCACAAATATACTTATTTTAATTTAGATTTTATTTTAATCAATTTTTAATTATTTATTTTTATTTTAATAAAAACCTGGGTTGTTCCAGGCCCTTGGCGCTTGTCGAAGCCCGTAAAGTGCCTTATGAGGCGCAGCACCTGGTGCTCTGGCCCGCGCAGATGAAGCCGGGGGCTGTGCCACGTACACCTCCATGAGGTCGCCATTGAGGAAGGCAAATTTCACGTCGAGGTGATGTACAGCCATCCCTCATGGGCAGCCACTGCCATGAGTGCTCGTATAGAATGCACGCGTGCCATGGGCATGAACACCTCATCGAAGTCTATGCTAGCATGTTGAACATATCCCTTGGCCACCAGACGCGCCTTGCGCTTCACGATCTCGCCGCGGGCGTCCTTCTTTAGCTTGAACACCCACTTAAGACCAATTGGACGTTTTCCGGCCGGAAGGTCAATGAGGTCCAATGTTTGGTTCTCCTCGATGGACTTCATCTCTTCCAGCATCACCATCCGCCATCCTTTGTCAGCCTAAGCCTCGGTGGCATAGGCTAGCTCCTTCGTCATCAGCATGTGCAATTCTTCGGGATCGAGCTCGTGTGGAGGAGCATGGTCGATGTAGTCTTGCACCATGCGGAACCTCCGAGGAGCTCCTTCGCCATCGAGGTCAATGTCCAATGGAATGGTCAATGGCGGGGATGCAAATCTGGCCCGTGGTCGAACTGGGGTGCTCACCCATTACCGTGGTCAAACTAGAGTGCTCACCCATTGCCGTGGTCAAACTGGTGATGCTGGTACCTTCAGGTCTTACCCCCGGTACAGAGTAGGCCACAGTGAAGTCATCATGGCTGCTGGCTTGTTCGGAGTGCTCCCAGTCCCAGCTTCTCCCCTCGTTGAAGATGACATCTTGGAGATGTGCACTCGGCTAGATGAGGGATCAAACATCCTATACACCTTGGGGTGATCGTCGTAGCCGATGAAGACCATGGGAGCGCTCCTGTTGTCTAGCTTGCCGGCGTGTGGCTGTGTGGCTTTCACATGCCCAACATAGCCAAAAGTACAGAGGAAGTGCATGACTGGTTTCACACCATGCCAGGCTTCATAGGGGGTCTTCCCGCTTACGTTGCTTGTGAGAGAGCAGTTTAGGACGTAGATAGTCATGGTTACGGCCTCCCCCAGAATTCACCGGGCACCTTCCGGTCCTTGAGGATGCACCTCGCCATTGCCATCACCGTCTGATTCTGGCACTCAACAACATCGTTTTGCTGGGGTGAGTACGGTGCCATGAGCTGCTGGTGTACCCCTTGCTCAACGTAGTACTCGGTGAAGTCCACAGAGGTGAACTCTCCCCCATGGTCAGTGCGAAGGGCGCGCAGCTTGTGGCTAGTCTCAGCTTTGACCATGGCCTAGAACTTCTTGATCGCACCTTTGGCCTGGACCTTGCCTCGGAGGAGAATGAGCCACATGTAATGACTCATGTCATCGACGGACAAGAGGAAATAGCACTTGCCTTCATGTGTTGCCGGCATGATGGGTCCGCACAAGTCATTTGCACTAAGTCGAGGCAGTCGTTGGCATGGTACTTGGCCTCCTAAGGAAAAGAAGCGCACCATTGTTTACCGATGAGGCCCCCGTCATAGATTTAATCGACGTGGTTCATGTGAGGAAGTCTGCGCACCATGCCCATGGCCAACATCTTCCAGAGTGCATCAAAATTGAGGTGCCAAAAGCGGAGCATGCCAGCGCCACGCCTTGTTGTCGACATGCAAGCTCAGACAGACCGGCTATAGTATGCTTAGAGCGATCTTGTACAGCCTATTTGGTGATCTCCTCACCTTGGCGATGAGATTGCGTTGTCAATCACGGACGCGCAGGACGCCATTTTTAATCAGCACGCTGCAGCCGCCCTCATCGAGCTGGCCAATGCTGATGATGTTGCTTCGAAGTCATGGGATGAAGTACACGTTGGTTAAGGCATGATGTCGGTTCCCTTTTCATGAGAACAGCATGGTGCCGTGCCTGTGGATTTCGACCACCAAACCATACCTGAACTTGACCGATCCAGTGATCCTGCGATTGAGTTCAGAGAATGCTGCGTCAGATCCTGTCATGTGATTCGACACTCCGGTGTCGAGAAACCAGGAGGTCTCCTTAATTAGGCTCTTCATTGGGGAAGACTGATTTGGTGCGCTCCTCGTTGAGGAAGACCTGCCCGTCGACGTGTTCTGGCTTAGCGGGCACTCGGGCGATGTCCTCTTCGACCACCGTTACCTGGGCCATCAAGAGAGATGACTCATCGTCGGTGTTCTGCACCAGATGCGCCTCCTCCCTTTTATTCTTGCGGCAATCATGAGCCCAATGCCCCAATTTTCCACAGTACCTGCACTTGTCCCTCTTAAGGTTGTCGTGGCCACTGCGAGAATGGGTCTCTTTGCCAATCCTCGAGGAATCTTGCCCGTGGCCGCCACGCACCTGTCGTGGCCCGCAGAGCAGTTGCTAGATGTCGATCCATCCTGATCGCTTGCATCTGCCCGTGCCTGCCACTCCTCCATGAGGAGCAAATGGGTTCCTTTATCGTTAGCACCACGGTTGGAGTAGCACTACTCCACTTCTCGAAGTTGATTGGTCACCTCCTCGATTGAGAGAGCGCTAACGATGAGGAGTGTCTCTATGGAAATGGCCACTAAAGATAGCGATCTGGGACCACCTACAAGAGTTTCTTGATCACCTCTTCCTCCCAGATGGGATCGCTGTGCAGGTGGAGGTTGTTGGCAAGCCCAGAGATCCTCATCGATAAATCATCGATGGACTCACAATCTTTGAAGGAGATCCTGCCGAACTCCTTATGCAATTGTTGGGCATTGGCTTCACGCACATGGTCGACGCCCATACACATGGTCTTCACAGCCTCCCAGGCAGCCTTCACCGTGTTCTTGACGGTGAGAGTCGACAACATCTCGGCCGGCACGCGCGTGGAGAATCGTTGACAATGTGAGCCGGTCATCGCGGTAGTCTGCGTCGTCGGTTTCAATGGCCTCCTGGAGACCTTGCACCTAGAGCTTGACTCGCATGACCAGCACCCAGTCATTGTAGACAATGGAGCCTGAGACCTCCCTGACGACATGTTGGATGACGGGCACACGGCCACCATCGTCACGGTGCCATGGTCGGCGCAGAGGAGGCGAAGGTGAGTGCATGCGGCTTTACCATGGAGGAGTCATCGACTGCTTTGCTGGCGGAGCCTACGACGAAGACATGTCTTCCAGATGATTGGCGAACATAGGCTCTGATACCACTTGTCGTAGTGGGCACCCATGCAGTCGAACGACCACAAAGTCATTTACAACCATGCCTTATCGCAGCAAGTCGATAGTCGATAGTCGAAAGTCTCGGTTATGACTTGCGACTTACGATCTTCAACTTACGACTTCCGACCTCCAACCTCTGACTTACGACTTCCTACTACTTCAAACACTTGGGAATGCGCACACGATGCTGAGGGGAAATGCAAGGGTTTGTGCTACTCGACTTACTATAGCTTTTCTGAGGACTCTTATTTAAGCATCAACGATTACAGATTGTGGCCAACATGGCCACTCGTAAACACACGCCACGACTACATGCTCGTGCCATCCCACGACCAGTCATGGCGCACGACCACTCTATCATCCTTGCTGATTTGGCATCTCTCTTCTTGGTGGAAGAGAGATGCCGACGCTGATGATGTTGCTATGAAGTTGTGGGATGATGTACATTGGTGAAGGCATGATGTCAGTTTCCTTTTCCCGAGAACAGCACGGTGCTATGCCTGTGGATTTTGACCACCGAGCCATCCCCAAACTTGACCGACCCGATGATCCCATGATCGAGTTCAGAGAATGCTGTGTCAGATCCCGTCATGTGATTCGACGCTCCGGTGTCAAGAAACCAGGAGGTCTCCTCATGCTCTTCATTGGGGAAGACTGAAATGGCACGCCCCTTGTTGAGGAAGACCTACCTGCCGACGTGTTCTGGCTTGGCAAGCACTCGGGCGATGTCCTCTTCGACCGCCATTACCTAGGCCATCAAAAGAGATGGCTCGTCGTCGGTGTTCTGCACCAGATGCACCTCCTCACTTTTCTTCTTGCGGCAATCACGAGCCCAATGCACCAATTTTTTTCACAGTACTTGCACTCGTCCCTCTTGGGGTTGTCGTGGCCATCGCGAGAATGAGTCTCCTTGCCATTGCTCGAGGAATCTCGCCCACAGCCGCCACACGACTAGTCACAGTGTACAGTGGAGTTGCTGGATGTCAATCCATCCCGATCGCATGCCTGCACTAGTGCCCACCACTCCTCCGTGAGGAGCATATGGGTTCCTTTATCGTCGGTGCCACGGTTGGAGTAGCACTGCTCCGCCACTCGAAGTCAACCGGTCACCTCCTTGATCAAGAGAGCGCTGACGTCAAGGAGCGTCTCTATGGAAATTTCCACTGAAGATAGAGATATGGGACCACCTGCAGGAGTTTCTTGATCACCTCTTCCTCCCAGATGAGATCTCTGAGTAGGTGGAGGTTGTTGGCAAGTTCAGAGATCCTCATCAAGAAATTATTGATGGACTCACCATCTTTGAAGGAGATACTGCCGAACTCCTTGCGCAGTTACTGGGCATTGGCTTCGCACACATGGTCGGCGCCCATACGGATGGTCTTCACAGCCTCCCAAGCAGCCTTCACCGTGTTCTTAACGGCGAGAGTTGATAGCATCTCGGCCGACACAACGCGATGAATCGTTGACAGCACGAGCCGGTCATCACGGTAGTCTGCGTTGTCAGTTTCGATGGCCTCCCAGAGACCTTGCACCTAGAGGTTGACTCGCATGACCAGCGCTCAGTCATTGTAGTTCGTTCACATGAGCATGGGGTAGACAACAGAGCTTGAGACCTCCTTAACGATGCGCTGGACGATGGGTGAACGGCCACCATCGTCACAGTGCCGCGGTCAGCGTAGAGGAGGCAAAGGCGAGCGTGAGCGGCTTTGCTGCAAAGGAGTCATCACTGCCTTGCTGGCAGAGCCCACGACGAAGACATGTCTTCTAGATGATCGGTGAACACTGGCTCTGATACTACTTGTCGTAGTGGGCACCCACGCAGTCGAACGACCATGAAATCCTTTATAACCACGCCTCATCGCAGCATGTCGAACGACCACGAAGTCGTTTACGACCATGCCTTATCACAGCAAGTCAATAGTCGATAGTCAGAAGTATCGGTTATGACTTATGACTTAGGACTTACAATCTCTGACTTACGACTTACGACTTCCGACCTCCGACTTACGACTTTCGACTACTTCAAATACTTGGGGATACGCACGTGATGCTAAGGTGAAATGCACGGGTTTCTGCTGCTCGACTTACTGCAGCTTTTCTGAGGACTCTCTTATTTAAGCATCAACGATTACAGATCGTGGCCAATATGGCCACTCCTAAACGCACACCACGACTACACGCTTGTGCCATCCCACGACCAGTCATGGCGCACGACCACTAACTAAAACCGAAAAAGAGGCAAACGTTCCTGCATGGATGAGCACATGTCGAACGTCTTGACGCGCATGACTAGAGGACCATGCCCAACTACTGAACTCGCTAACGGCAACTTGATCGAACATCCTGACAGAGTACAGCTTCACCGATCGGTCGATCTATACGTCGATCATGAGTTCACCTTGGAGCAGTTCAGCCTGATCTCCCCCTCGCCGCCGGTGAGCACGTCGAGGTTGCTCACCTTCACCAACGCGGCGGCGAAGCGTCCGACCCACACGCCGGGCTCCCTGGCGTAGAGGTCGACGAGCGCGGCCATCTCGGGGCTGTCCAGCAGCGCCGTATCGGACGCGAACGCCACCTTGCCGGCGAGCACGTTCTTGTAGTACTGGTTGTCCATCTTGAACGGCGTCACGTCGTCGAGCTGCACCATGGTCGGGTCATCGTGCGCCCCCGTCGCCGGCGGGCACTTCTTCTTGAGGTACGCCGCGTAGGCCTGAGGCATCGACGGGTCCGTGCCGTACGTGCCGTTGTAGTAGTACTTGTACAGCCGGTCCGTGAACGACGAGCAGTGCGAGGTGCCGATGGTGTGCGCCCCCGACAGCGTCACCATCTCCTCCACCGTGAAACCTACGTATTCAACATAGTGTCAGAGCTTACATAGTAGTTCGCATGTGTATGCATGCGTGTTACCTTTTGCGGTGAAGTTTTCGACGAGCTGGTTGGCGTTGAAGTCCGGGTGGGGAACGTTGGGGAGGACCTCCTCCTCCTTGGAGACAAGGCCGTCCCGTCGGCCGGTGGGAACGGCGAAGTCCAGGCCGCTGGCGAGGTAGGCGCTGTCGCGGGCGGCAAGGGCGAGGATGTCGGCGCAAGAGACGGTGTGCGGGCACTGCTTCTCGAGGAGCTCCTTGGCGTCATCGATGACCTCGAAGCCGTCCAGGCTGGGGTTGTTCGGCGTTGAGTCCCTCTCCGCCTTGTTCCCTGGCGTGGACTCCAGCAGCACCGACGCGTCGCATCCCTAGAAACACGCATTCCTCCACTTAATTAGTACTAGTGACATGCACATGTGCATGCATGTATCACATGTGTATATGCGACGGCGAACGTACGCGGACGAAGCAGTCGTG
Source organism: Dendrocalamus sinicus (assembly GCA_036346575.1). Classification (NCBI taxonomy): domain Eukaryota; kingdom Viridiplantae; phylum Streptophyta; class Magnoliopsida; order Poales; family Poaceae; genus Dendrocalamus; species Dendrocalamus sinicus. Next base: position 1,595,810 of record CM070653.1, on the reverse strand, counting down.
GAAGAATAGGCGGATGATGTCGGCGGGGGTGCCTGGCTCCTTCTTGAAGGCCTTGGTGACGGTTCGCCGGACGACCGCCTCCGCCTGCGGGCACGAGTTGCTGTAGAACCCCACGAACAGCCCGAACGCTGGCGACGACGACGACGAAACCACCAGCAGGAGCACCAACGCCGTTGTCGCCACGGTCGGCACAGGCAGGAATGACGACGAGCCCATGGTGATTTCAGCTCTTGATTTGGAGCCGATCGACGGCGGCCGGCCGGATCAAAATGAGGGAGGAGAACGAGTTCGAGCTAGCTAGCTGGTGTCGCCATGCTACAAAGGCGAAGGGCTTTATAGAGATGCTTGCTTGATAGATGTTCATGGCGCCATGGAATGCTGCCACGTGATTTTCTTCTTGCATCGCGCGGTTGTTGTTGGAGGAGCCCACACGCCGGTGTGCAGGGCATGTCTGCGAAAGGACGGATCGACCCGTCCATATGTGATCAGCACGACGTACGTACGTACGATCGAGTAACTCTGTCAATATATGATACGATGAATCATGGGCAGCGTGAACTCTCGACAGGTCATAGACTCGAGAGGGACACCCCTCTGCAGATTTTGCTCTGAATCCGTATACGTATATACGCGCGTACAGTTCTTGTTAATTAGATCAATGTACGTAGTGCAACACTGTAGCAGAAACCTATGTACATAGTGCAACACTGAAGCCGGACGAAGTGGGTGGCGCGAACTTGTCGAGCGCCTGCCCCGCCGCGAGAACTGCTAGAGGAGACCTCTGGTTTCCATTTCGTTTTCGCACAGACGCGAGCACGGCGCTTGCTGTTTATTTCTGGTCTGGTTGGTAATCCATGGCCGTCGTATGTTGCTTTATGTTAGCGCCTTGCAGGGAAGAACGACGACGAACCATCAGAAGCTAGCAAGATACGTAACTAATCGATATCGATCGATTGGAACGTGATCAGCAGTGTACGCAACTAGCTAGGTCGATCGCACGTAGTGCTCAACGAACTGCTGGCTGCTCGACAGCTCGAGCTTAATTATACGTACCATGCAGATGAGGCTTGCTGTGACCATGCACTCTGCTCTTGCGTCCATCTCTGGTTGGTACGCGTTGAAACGGGACCTTAGAGCACAAACCATACTTTGGAAGGATAGTCAGGGGGAGTTTATATTACTTTTTACTAATAGTTTTTAGATTTGGGTTATAAAAAAATAACAGTTTATAGATAAGTTTATAGAGAGATATACTCGTATGTGATTTTGATCAATATAAATGAAATCACTACAGTGTGTACTATAACTAACTTAATAGATTTCATCTTAAAAAGATACTCTGTTTAAAAGTTAAATCAAAGTAAATAAAGCCTAAGTCCAACTTTAGAGCGCCTAAGGATACATAGGTGGTAGCTTTAGGAGAGAGTGCCCAACATCAGTTGAAGCTACCACCCAAAACCTTCCACACTTGGCACGGCAGATTCAGACTGGCAAGATCTGAAACATGTTAGAACGTGCATTTTATAACTATCATCCTTGCTGATTTGGCATCTCTCTTCTTTGTGGATAGCTAGACCTACCATCAGAGCATTGGAGATGCTCTTAGGCTTTTGGATTTGTTATATTTATATTCTTTCCTTCAAAACTCATAAGACTAGCATTTTCTGTATCACCATGCCAATTGACCGTGCGCCAACTAAAAAAGTTAAGAGAATGTTTGGATATCATCCGGATGTTTTTTTCTAACTATCATGAGACTTTACTACTGTGAAACGGCTTTTTGCTAAAAGACATGGGGGAACTAGGTAACTATCTTAGTTTTTTTTTTCTGGGAAAAAAAGAATCTTCAAATAAACTTTAAACATTCTAGGTAAACAGAAAAGACAGAGCAGTTGATGGATGACTTTTACCTTTTGCGTGGCAAATTTGTCGGATTGGCATCCCCTGCCTTTCTTAAGCTAGCAGATGAGAGGATACGCTTCCAAATTTGTCACAATCTCTGGGGAAAAGTTCTCAACCGACACCTTGCATGTGGAGTACCTGCTTAATTGACATCTTCTTTGTAAGTAGTAGTAAGTACTCACTCCATCCAAATTTATCAGATGTATATTTTCCTAATATATAACTAAGAAAATATTCAAAATAACTAAACTATCCATAATTGAGAAGAGAAGAAATAAAGGGCACACAGATCCCGGGAAGAAAGAAGAGAAGAAATAAAGGGCACACAGATTTCCGCTAGCATGAGAGCTTTGAGGTCAATACATTGCGCTGGCGCGTAACTTTCGTGGTTGATGCCAATCGAACCACATTTTCTATGATCATATCACATAATCAAGGACTAGTATAACCTGGACTCCCCCAACAAAATGCATTGATCAGATCACCAAACTAGGGTCAGGATGTCAGCTCCGCCACTCGCACCAGCAGCTGCAGATGGCTTTTAGTATAGTAACTAGCTTTAAACATTACATCTTTTTAAGGTAAAATCTATAAATTTATTGTAGCAGATACTTTGCTAATTTCAACTATACCGCCTAAAATCCCATACGACTGCCTCTCTCTTTATACTCTTCCTCGTAAATAGCAAGGATTTAAAAGCGAGAAGCCCAAGAGTTCTCTATCTTGTCCGTCACATTCTCCAGGGCCAGGCGCAAGCGCCAGTCGCGCGTTTGATTAGACGATACGCAGGCAGCACTACCTTACCGATACGAAGGGAGTTTTAGGGTGTGTTTGGTTGCTTTTGGTAGTGGGATTGTATATCCTGGATGAGGGGAAGCTGGATGAGGAGGGCCGTATTTTGAAAAAGAAGAGTGTTTGGTTCGATGTATCTGTGGATACAGGCTGAATGAGTCTGTGATTGGTAGGCTGTATATGAGGCTGTATAAGCGGATACAGTAGGCTGAGAAGGTGTTTGGTTGGCTGTATAGTGGGGTATAGTGACCCTCGAATGTGAGAGGTGGTGTGGTTACCCCCTTCACATGTTTTTTCAGTTTTTTGCACAAACTAAGTTATTCCTAATAGTAATTTATTTACAGTATAACATATTAAATTTTTTTAACTTTTGAAAAGAATGTATTTGACAATATGATGATGTATATCAGGGGAAAAATGCGACATGCAATTATTTGGTATGAACACATGTTTTGACTAAATATTTGCAACTTTACTCTAAATCAAAAGACATTAATAAAATGAACACTCCAAAGACAAAGTACATAAAGATCTATATTTCTCATAATAAAGAAGCATAAGCATAGTCATATATCTTAGCTTACACTTCAAGCAAGTAGCCCCTACATAATTACAAAAGGTGTGTCTTGAAGACACCATCAGCACCATGCACACATAATTACAAAAGGTATGCACTATGCACACATCACACAACAGATGTCCATAGTTTCATCTTACATAAATAGTTAGGGCCTGTAGGGGGAGGATTATCCATCAACCACCAACTAATTAGGCAAAAGGTTAGTGGTCAGTGAGAAATAGCCTACTCATTGAAGTAGTGCTTCTCAATCCAATGATTCATCCACATACGACGATGTTCGTCACTCATCTGCACAAAACCAATGCTTTGTGCCTTGTGTTCATAGAGCCAACCTAGAGCAGACAGTAGGGCATCTGGATTGAACCCAGGGAGTGTCATCACAGCATTGTAGACCCCTGGGTGTGCCTCAGCATGTGTGAGACTCACGATAGCAGCTCCCAAGTCCTTCACTGCAGCAATCATGCCATTGAAGACAACTACTTCCTCATCAACGATCGGGCCTCTCTTCCTCTTTGAACCGGACTCCACTGCATGAGTCCTTACCCTTGTCTTGAGCTGCCCCTCTGAACCATCCTCATTTGGTGGAGTCCAAGTTGGTGGAGGACCATTGGTGTCGGTGCCTCTAGCAGTGCATTCTCCCAAGGATCTCATCAAAGCCTAAACCCTCATTCGCAAGTGAGAAATGGGGGTGGCAATAGGGTCACTTTCACAACATCGAAGGTTCTCCCAAAGGCTCATTTGAGCCCATGGCATACCTCCCAGTGGCTTGTCCAGCAGAGAATATGGCAGCCATCTGGTCATAGTTCTCAATAGGAACTTGCAAATATGGAGCATCCTCAGGGTGGTCCTACATGTGAACAACAAGGTCATGATGTTATAGAGCAAATATAAACTTCACACAAATTTAGTACCTTGATGTGGCCTTTGTAGTGCTCATCCTCAAGTAATATGGTGTTGGTAGTGTCATCCCATAGAGCGCCACTAAGGTCCCGCAACTTGCATATCTTTGCCCATACTTTCTTCCACTTCCGGAGGTGGTTACTTACCTGACTCCCAGTGACCTCAACACCAATTTGCTCAGTCAATTGTCTGCCAACGATGTTCAAGTGCACCTCCTTGAAGCCTTTCTCTGGTCGCACACCACTTTCCACCAGCTCAGTTAAACGGCGTAGCATTATGTTGGACATGTGAGATGTCCACTTCATGTTGGCCCTATGCTCAGCCATAACCTACCATAAAAGTACAAATGGGCATGAATAAACGCACAAAGTAGTAAGCAACACATAAGGTTTTAAGCATAGGCCAATGGAAAAAATAAATAAGCACGACCGGTTATTATTACATGCCTCAAGTCAAATCATTACAACAAGTATCAGTACTAATTATTACAAAGTGTTGAACAAAGTCATTCACACACGCATGTTTCCCCTATTGTTCCACATAGCTAGTGCCCACTCATTCCTCTTCGCTGCCCAAGTGTTGTTGTCATACTCAATGTCATGGTGCTGTTCAGGATCTACAGGGTTTGGAGTCCATTGTTGTTCCCTAGGGACACACTCATCTTCCCCATGCGTTAGTATCCAATTGTGCAAAATGCAGCAGGCAAGCACTAACTTGACTTGAGTCTTGTATGGGTGGAATGGTTTATTATACAAAATTCTGAATCGATTCTTCAATGCACCGAATGCTCGTTCCACTGTGACCCTAAGAGAGGAGTGCCTTAGATTGAACAACTCTCTTTGGTCACGAGGATGATTCCTTCCACTATACTCATTCAAGTGGTACCGACAACCACGATATGGTGGGAGAAACCCCGGCCGAACAGCATAGCCCGCGTCTACGAGGTAGAATTTACCTACAAGCGACAAATACTGGTCAAGTAAGTTTTTTTCGAACTAATTGCACTTACTAAATGCACAACTAATTGCACTTACCCGGTGGCACCCTTAAACCATCATCCCTCTCCAATGCATCTGCTAGAATAGTGGCATCATGAGCTGAACCCTCCCACCCAGCTAAGACATATGTGAACTTCAGGTCGAAGTCCACAGCAGCCATGACATTTTGTGTGGTTATACCCTTCCTACCTCGAAAGGCGGCTACCATAGATGCGGGGACACTAGCTAGCACATGAGTGCCATCTATAGCGCCAATGCAATCCTAATAAATATGAAAAACCAATTAGTTAAGGGCTGCAATGGCCAAAATTTTTTTCATTGTAAGGTCAAACTAGTACCTTGAAGTATGGGTTGAATCTGCGGTTGGTTGCAATTTTTGGGTGGATGTCATGGGACGGTGGCCGAATCATCTCCCCACGCAGCTCTCCAATAGCATACAACACTTCTTGAAAATAACGACTAATAGTTTCCAAACCCCTTCTAAAATTAAGCTCTATCAACCTAAACCTACAATTGTGCCCAACCACTTGTAGGAACATGGCAACTTGTTCCTCAATTGAACAATTAATTGTGTCTTTAAGTAACCTTCTTGTTCTAAGCAATGTGCACAAGTGGAAAAAGGGGGCTCTTCTCATTCGAAGTTGTTCTACGCAGTGCCTATCATCATTATGAAAAATGAACCTAAGGTTTGCCATCCTTATTTGGTCTCTTTCAGCTAACAGACCATATGTGATGGGTGGTGTACGACCAGCACGCCTATACACAAATAAGGTGTACGCACACTTGGTAGCAACTACTCCAGCTGCATTGCTAATGATTTTACGGTGCTTGACAGAAAAATCGTCCATCTAAAAATGCGCACAAACAGTAAATTGCATTACTAATTATTTTACTAGAAGGTATGTTTTGGTTAATCACTATATTATACTTGGCAAAGTAATGGAGGAAGGGTAGGATTTACCATTTCCGAAGCAAAGATCGAGGGCTAGTGTGGTTCTTGCAGGCAGTAGATTAAATCCCTGCAATGAAAGAAATATGTTCAAGCTATATCATATTGTACATAAGGAAAAAAAGCAATGTGATGTTATCCCGAGATAGCACCCGGCCAGATCATCCCGAGATAGCACCCGGCCAAATCATCCCGAGATAGCACAGGGAGTCCAGAAGCCTCGCACGGCCAGCGCATCAGCACAGAGAGAAAAGCACGGCCAGCATCACAACCATTTCCCCCAAAGCACGGAGAGATAGCAGCGGCAGCCGGGAGGAAGAAAAAGCGGGCGACCGAGAGGAGAAAGAGACAGGCGAGCGGCGTGGCCCGCGAGGAGGAGAGAAGCCGGGGGGAGAGAGGGCGGCGCGGGGAGAGCCGGCGGCGCGGGTGGCGGCAGCGGAGGCACCGCGGGAGCGGCGGCGACTCCAACCGCGGCGTGGCCCGCGAGGAGGAGAGAAGCCGGGAGAGAGGGCGCGCAGTGGCGGCGGCGGCGGCGCGCGGTGGCGGCGGCGAGGCACTCCAACCGCGGCCGCCGAGGCGCGGGCTCGGATCGGCGAGGAACCCGCGTGTCGCCTCCACGAGCCGCGGCCGGGCAACGGCGGCGGCGCCTCCACGCGCCTCGCCGCGTCCGCCGCTTGCCGCCGGTGCCGCTGCGCCGCCGCCTCCCGGCGACTTCGCCGGATCCGGAGGAGGGAAGGAGCTCACTGCTGCCGGATCGCCGACGCGGAGGACGCGCTTGGCGCGATGGGAGCAGCGAGAGGTAACCCTAGCCCGCCCTTGCTCAACTCCTCCGTCTGGACCGGCGGCCGGCGAAAGCGAAGCTTCACTCGCGGTCCGGATCTGGACCGTATGCGGGATGGGCGGATCTGAGCTTACCTGATGAGATTCACCCAACCAAACACCCAACTTTTGTGCAAAATACAGTACGACTGGAATCCGGCTGTCCATATCCAAGCAACCAAACACACCCTTAATGATCTTCTATTTTAGTCAGACTCAAGCTAGGCTTGTATCGTCCAGCTCTTTGGGCCGAATTCTTCTTATGGGCTAGAATAGGTCACTCCTTGATACATGGGCCTCAAAATCTCAGCCGCTTTCAAAAGCCCAGTTACTCTCAAGCTGGCCATAATAGATTTTAGAGAGCTCCTGTTGTACCAAACACGTTTTTGTTCTTCCATGTCCACTCCTCGTTAAACTCGCTCCCACGTGCTAACAAAGAACTGCTCCATTTCTGATTGGGACACACAAATTTTCTTTATTCTCTTGATTTATTACTAGTATTTGGTACCCGAACGACACACAAAATTTGGATTAAATAAATTACATAATCATATAAAATTTACGCCCTATTTATAACACGAGAATTCAAGAATTCCCGTGTTACAAATGAGACCTTACTTACCGGTATTAACTGTGATTGATGGACATATGTTATGCATGTACTTAAAGTTTTACTAGTAGTAAGTAACTAGTAGTAGTTCACGACGGTGCACTTCTCCCCAGGGCCGGTCCTGACATTTCGGGGGCCCTGGGGCGAGATAGAAGTCGAGGCCCTTTATTCAAACACAAACATGTTTTTATATCAACTATTAAGCTAATGTTTAATACTACATAGCAAATATTCATGGTCTCATATTGCCATATGCTCTAAAATGTACATAAAAACACAGAAGTCATTGCATCACTCAAAGGACAATAAGGAGAGCCATCATCTATTATTCGCAGAACAAACAAGACTGATAATGCTACAATGATCACAGAAGTGTATCTTACCACACAGGGCCGGCTGTAGGCTGTAGCTGAGCTGCGCCTTTGCGTTGCCGGTTTGCCCTTTGGCCTTCAGCCAGGGCCGGTTCTCCCAATCTCCCTTCTGCCCTTCTCGGCTTTCTCCAAGTCCGATACTCCGATTTCTACCATTACAAATTTACAATGCAGATTGCATATTACAGCAAATTAGCAAAACATTGGAAATTTAGAATGTAGATTCATTGCAGAATGACTGTCACTACTCTGTCTACTCACCTTGAGCTCGTTGCCTCGTTGATGATTGTCTGATACTCTGATTGATGAACCAGTCGTCGATCGTCCGGTGCTCGATGTCGCATAGCCGTACTCGTCGCGGTCGGGTGGCGCGCGGAGAAACCCTCGCTCCTTGCTCTTGCCGGTTGCCACACGGCACTGGCGTCGGGGATGCAGGGATGCGGAGCCGGATGCGAATTGCGAATGACCACGATCCACGAGTTTGAATCGCTGATGCAAATGGTTATATGCCGGATTTGAAATAGAGCCGTTGTAAAGATCGGGCTCTTCCTCTTCGATCTTCTCCTCCATTAATGGCGAGATCGAATCTGATTGGGAAATGGGGATTTGGGATCGGCGGATCGCAGGGCAGCAGGCGGAGAGGAGGAATAGGATACGACTTACGAGCAGGCGGAGGCGGCGACGCGGCGTGCGATTGGCAACTGGGGATCTCCGAATCCGGTGAATCGCCTGGCGCCTGCTCGTATCGGAGGTGGCGAGCGGATTGGGGAATGAGGATTCTGGCCGCAATCGCCGCCAAGATTTTCATCGATGCGTTTTCACGTTTTGGCGTATTGCGTCTCGTCCTGGTCTCTCCTCTCAGCGCTGGGATTCTGGCCGTTAGATGGAGGCAGCGATCAGCGATGCGTCTTAGCGTCTGAGGTCTTCTCTCGTCTCTGGTTTCTCAGCGAGTGAGGCAGTCAGCGGCCCGATGGATTGGCGCTTGGGCCGGCCCAATCACAAATGAACCGTGAACGCTAAACGGCAGGACGCCAGGACCAGATAACCCAGCACACTATGTTACCCGGATACTCCGATACGGATACGGATACGCGATACGGCGATACCGCGATTCGCTATTTTCCTAAAAACACCGATACGGCGATACGTGGATATATATATATATAATAAATATAAAAATAAGAAATTAATGAATTCTTATAAGGAATTGAGAAACCGAGAATACCTTAATATTGATGTAGGTATGTAGCAACTTGTTTGGTACTTCAGTTCTCCCTCCTAACTGTTAGATTAATATAATGAACCATCTGCGAAGAATAACATAATAGATAAGTACATATACGCAAATAATGAAATAAATAGCAGAATCACAACTCATGAATTATGATTGATAGTTAGGTAGTAAAGAAAGCATTCAACAAACCACTTAGCAAATAAACTTAGTACATAATGTGATATGTCCAAAAGACCACAACAAGTCCAAGTGTTCAAGTTCAACAAGACAACAACCATAAATCCATAAGACCTTGTCCATAACTATTACATAATAAGATAGCTAGATAGAAGGCATGACAGAAGACAAATGTGTAGTCTAATTGTTGCTTCCATCCTGTGGAGTTGTCTCTGATGGGACCGGAGGTCCAACATCTGATGGAGACAAGTCCAGCGCCCCAAGATCTTCTAGTACTCTCTCAAGGTCCGGTTCATCCAAATCATTCAGTCAACACATAGCAACTAAATAAGTAAATTGCAGTAGCAGCTAAATAGCAACTTGATCATCCAAAACATTCAATCAACATATAGCAACTAAGCACTAGCGATAGCGGCGGGCGCCAAAGACGGCGGCACCTCTGGAGTGCGGAAGCGAGCAGCGATTGGCGGCGACCGAGGCGAGGTTCAGCGAGGCGAGGGCGTCGAGGCGGCGGTCGGAGGTGCAGCGAGGCGGCGGCGAGATGCCAGCGGAGGCGGCGGCGGCGAATGCCAGCGGAGGCGGCAGCCGAGGCGGCGGCCGAGGCGGCGGCGGCGGTGTTGGCGGCGGCTGAGTCGATGGTCGAGGTGGCGGCGGATGCGACGGCGAGCCGAGCAGCCGAGCGTCTGCGCCGGCGGCGGGCGGGTGGCGGCGGCGGTGGCGGCGGCCGAGGCGCCGGCGAAGCGAGATCCCGCCGATGCGGCGGCGCGGCGGCGGAGGATCTCGCAGCGGAGGCGGCGATCGTGGAAGCGAGCGAGCGGCGGCGTCGACTTTGCGAGGCCGGCGAAGCGAGATCCGCCGATGCGGCGGCGGCCGGCGAAGCGGAGGATCTGGCGAGCGAGGCGGCGGTCGTGGAGGCGAGCGAGGCGGCGGCGTCGATTTTTCCGTCGCGGCGGCGGGGTGGGAAGGATCGATTGGATGCAGGGCTGTGGGGGTGGGGTGGGAATATTAGGTTATAAGTATCGAGAAGTATCGGGCGAGATCGAAGAAGTATCGGAATTATTTTCTTTTTTTGAATAATCAGTAATTCCGGATACTTACAGGATACGTATCGGGGCGTATCGGGGCAGTATCCGTATCCGATACGGTATCCGATACCGGTACGTGACTTTTGTGAAGTATCCGCGTAACGTAGCCAGCACATGATGTATATATAATATATACATGGGCTTAAACTAGGGGCCCCTAGTTTTCATGGGCCTTAGGCGGGTGCCCCTGCTGCCCAGGCCCAGGGCCGGCCCTGCTTCTCCCTGATCTCCCCCTCGTGGCCGGTCAGCACCTCGACGCCGCCCATCTTCACCATGGCCGCCGCGAACTTCGCCTCCCAGACCTTCTCCACGGCGGCGTGGAACGCCACGATCCCGGCGGTCCAGGGGCTGTCGAGCAGCGTCTGGTCGGAGGTGAGCACCACGTTGTGCGCTAGCACGTTCTTGAAGTACTGGTTGTCGAAGCTTGCCGGCGTCACCGGGTCCAGTGGCACAGTGGTGAGGTCTTTCGGGTTGCTCGTCGACGGCGGGCACCGGTGCTTGAGCACAGCCGCGTACGCCCGGTCGATGGACGGGTCCGTCCGCCATGCCTCCCCGCTGAAGTTGTACAGCCGCTGCGTGAACGACGAGCAGTGCGACCGGCCGACGGTGTGCGCGCCGGAGAGCGTCACCATGTCGTCGGCGGAGAGCCCCTTGCACTTGAAGCTCTCGATGAGCTCGCCGACGTGGAAGGTCGGGGGCGGGACGTTGTTGTCGAGCACCTCATCCGCGTTGGACACACAGCCGTCGCGGCGGCCGGAGGGGACGCTGTAGTCGATGCCGCCCGAGAGGTATACCCCGTCACGCGCCGCGAAGGCGAGGGTGTCGGCGCAGAAGACGGTGCGCGGGCAGTGCGCCTCGAGGACGGCCTTGGCGTCGTCGATGACCTCGAAGCCCCGCATGCTGGGGTTGTTCGCCACCGAGTCCTTCTCCGCCTTGTGCCCGGGCGTCGAGTTTATCAGGATCGACCCGTCACAGCCCTGCACGTGTTCGATCACAGAAATGAACGGTTACATATGTATGCGCACGTAGCACTGACAAGATTGGCAACTATGTATCTATCTAGGATGAAAATGGATCGGATAGTTTTCGACCGATCCGAATGAAAACGAATGCGGATTATATCGGATCGGATAATACTCGGATCGAAAACAAATACGGATTTTTTTGTCGGAAACGAATACAAATATAGTAGGCCTGGTATCCGGTGAATACGGATACGAATACGGATTATCCGGATAATACAGATCCGGATATCCGAGATTTCAGCCCAACATTGCTCAGCCCAAGCCAGCCTCTCTCATATCCCTTGCCACCAGCCCACTAACAAATATTAGTGTTTATTAAAAATAAATTTAGTATTGTTGGTAGATTAAAATTTGTACCGATTAAATTGATGGACTTCTGTTTAAATCATTCTGATGCAAATTTAAATTCTTAATTAATTTATTAGTCACATGTAAATGGTAGAAATCCATTAAGAATTATTTAGGACTTTAGAAAAAAATTAACTGCCATTTGAAGATTTTAAATCTATATAATGGTATGGCTATTGTGGATAAAAGCACTTGTGCTTGTTTAGATTTCATTAATGTTTTTGACAAGATAAACTATTTATGTGTTTTCATTGATTTTGGATGTATAGTTTAAGGGGTTTTCATGTTCTGATAAATATTCGTGACCGTATTCGTTTCGATTCGTATTCGCTCCGTATTTGTATTCAGTATTATTCGTATTTGTATTCGTATCCGAGGTATCCGTATTCGTATCTGCATCCGAGAAAAAAATATGAAAACAAATATGGTAAAGACATTATCCGTCCGTATTCGATCCGTTTGTATCCCTATATCTATCTGACAATTAAACGTGAAGCTACCGTGTGATATATTTACATTATTTACATGATATATGAAAAGTGAAAGTAAATGTATACTCATGGGAATAGGACTGGAGTATAGAATTATTTTTCTGTATATAAAGAGAGACGTGCTTACCCTGACGAAGCAGTCGTGAAAGTGCATGCGGATGAGACCGACGGCGAGGCCGGGGTTCCGGGCGATGGCACGGCGGACGGCGTTGCGCACGATCTCCCCGGCCTGTGGGGCACGTGTGCTTGTAGAACCCGACCTCCAAGGTCGACGGCGGCGACGCGCGCGCCACCGACGGCAACGAGGCCACGACGGCGAGCACTACTACCGCCCATGCAAACACCAACCACGACGACCTCATGACCGTCTTAATTAACTAGCGATTGATCGATCAAGTGCTACTAGCTCACTGCACTCTTTTATCTTTGCAAACATAGCTAGCTAGGAAGAGTGGTAGTAGCTGCATGGAGATGGATATTTTGAGTTGATTGATGGGAATGGCCACTGGGTTGCTATTTATACATGCATGCGCCTCTGTAAATCGACGCAGATTGTTTGATGTAACAGTTGAGAATGGCGCGTGCATGTATTGTACCAAGTCAAGAACAAGGACTTATCCTTGCATAGATACTACCTAGCCTCCTATCAACGTAACAACAACTAAATTAGGCTTGTCTGCTTAATTACCCAGCAAGTAAGCGTAATCTCATACGTATGCATGCACGAACCTGCCCTAGGTATCCCCAAATATTTGAAGTAGTTGTAAGTTGTAAGTCGGAGGTCGGAAGTCGTAAGTCGAAGATCGTAAGTCCTAAGTCATAACCGAGACTTCTGACTATCGACTATCGACTTGCTGTGACAAGACGTGGTCGTAAAAGACTTCGCGGTCGTTCGACTTGCTGCGATGAGGCGTGGTCATAAATGACTTCATGGTCATTCGACTGCGTGGGTGCCCACTGCGACAAGTAGTATCAAAGCCTATGTTCGCCGATCATCTAGAAGACATGTCTTCGTCATGGGCTCTGCCGGCAAGGCAGTCGATGACTCCTCTACGGCAAAGCCGCTCGTGCTCGCCTTCGCCTCCTCTGCGTCGACCGCGGCACTGTGACGTCGGTGGCCGTGCGCCCATTGTCCAGCGTGTCGTCAGGGAGGTTTCAGGCTCCGTTGTCTACCACATGCTCATGTGAACGAACTACAATGACTGAGCGCTGGTCATGCGAGTCAACCTCCAAGCGTAAGGTCTCTGGGAGGCCATCGAAACTGACGACGTAGACTACTGTGACGACTGGCTCGTGCTATCAGCGATTCTCCGCGCCGTGTCGGCCGAGATGCTATCGACTCTCGCCGTTAAGAACACAGCGAAGGCTATCTGGGAGGCTATGAAGACCATGTGTATGGACGCCGACCATGTGTGCGAAGCCAATGCCCAGTAACCGCGCAAGGAGTTCGGCAGTATCTCCTTCAAAGATGGTGAGTCCATCAATGATTTCTTGATGAGGATCTCTGGGCTTGCCAACAACCTCCACCTACTTGGAGATCCCATCTAGGAGAAAGAGGTGGTCAAAAAACTCCTATATGTGGTCCAAGATCGCTATCTTCAGTGGCCATTTCCATAGAGACGCTCCTCGACATCAACGCTCTCTCGATCGAGGAGGTGACCGATCGACTTCGAATGGCGGAGCAGTGCTACTCCAACTGTGGCACCGACGACAAAGGAACCCATCTGCTCCTCACGGAGGAGGAGTGGTGGGCACTGGCGCATGCATGCGATTGGGATGGATCGACGTCTAGCAACTCCTCTGCACACCGTGACAAGTCGTGTGGCGGCTGTAGGCGAGATTCCTCAAGCAATGGCAAGGAGATTCATTCTCGCGATGGCCACGACAACCCCAAGAGGGACGAGTGCAGGTACTGTGGAAAATTAGGGCATTGGGCTCGCAATTGCCTCAAGAAGAAAAGGGAGGAGGCGTATCTGGTGTAGAATACCGACGACGAGCCATCTCTCCTGATGGCCTAGGTAATGCCCGGGCCTCGTCCGCCGCTTCTTCCACGACTGCGAGCTCATCGAGAGCTTCAAGCGCAAGGGGCTCTCCGCCGACGACATGGTGACGCTCTCCGGCGCGCACACTGCAACACCAAAATATCGTCAGATGTCTGTCGCTAAAAATGTATAATTACCGATGGACAGTTAGACGGTAAAAGTTGGTGACAAATCGTCAGTCGGTAATCCTACCTTTGCCGATTGGTATGCGCCGGTATATCTATTTACATTAGGCGTTGAAGCGTCGATCGGTAATTCATGGTATATCGTTGAACCGTGCAGCCGGTATAGATGACGAGCCCTCGCGACGAATTGTAATGGGCCCAACCCACCTACAACATCAAAACCCTAGGAAATGAAACCCTTGCCGCCGCCAACCTTCTTTTTCCCTCGACTCTCGCCGCACCGCCCGCCAAAACAGCGCACGGGGCGCCAAATTTCCTCCCATCGCCCGCCCCCCATCAATCCACCCCCAAATCCATTTCGCTACGCGATAAAGGCGCCCGAGCGGCGAGCGCGGAGCGGCCGCGTCCACAGCCACATTCCGAACCCTAGCTCCACTCGCGCGCGCCCGGTCCGCTCGCCTCGCAGCTCCACTCCGCGCGCGCCGGCCTCCGCTCCGCCTCGCGCGCGCCCTTCCGACCGCTCGCTTTCGCACGCGCTGGCCTCGCTCCGCCTCTGCGCGGCACGCGCTGAACCTCGCTCGCCTCGCGCGTACCGCGCGCGGCCTTCCGACCGCTCAAAGACTCTGCCAAGACGGCGACCGCAGATCTGGCGCTCGCTCGCCTCCTCCGCTCGCCCTCCGCACGACCGGCGAGGCGGCGGCCGTGCCTCGGCCCGGCGTCCCTCCGCCGCCGCTCCGCCCTCCGCACGGCGAGGCGGCAAGCGTGCCTCGGCTCCGCCCTTCGCCCTCCGCTCCGCCGCCACCGCGTAACGCGTCGGCGTCGGCTACGCTCCGCCGGTGAGTAGTTGTTCGCGCTCGGCTAGTGGTAGTGGCTAACATTGAACATTTGAAGTTTTGAACTGTCACTCTATCAGTATGTCTGTGCCTGGTTATTTGGCTAATTGGACTGGTTATGAGAAATTGAGAATTGGAAATAGTTGGCTATGTAACTTGTAATTTACAATGGATGTGCTGATGTGGTGTTGATCAGTTGGTGTTGTATGAATGTATGTTAGTATGTCTGTATGTGTATGGCTGTATGTAGTATATGTTGAAAATGAACAATGCTTATATGTATGTGCTTCATGTTATTCATCAATGCTTGGTTACATTTTTTTAGCGAGAATTTTTTTCTGCAAGTTAAGGATGATGACAATCTTCAGCCAAAAAGCGATGTGAGATACATGCGTTTCATTCTTGTATGTGCCAAAAACTTGTGGTTGGATTGTATGTTCTAATATGAAATAATCTCAGGATGTATATGTTCAGTTGCATGGCCATATAGGAAGCAAATAATCTCAGGATGTATATGTTAAACAAACACTACTACACAAGTACAGTTGGGCTATTGGCTCCATTTCTTGATAATATATATACTACTTTTGCAGGAGCAGAATTTGTAGCTGCAAGCATTTGGAATTTCTCTGGACACCTACAGTTGGGTGAAGGAGCTTGAGTAACGGTATGGTTATGTTTCTCGAGTTCTTATGCCGTGTTGTCAGCTTTCTTCTAAGCTTGTGATATGCTGAGTGGTTGCACTCTCTATGTAAGGATATATTCTTAGTGCGGTGTGATCTCTTGTGAAAATGATTGCATTCTCTATTGGAAGGAGCATGAAAAATCTGATTCATGTCCTGTTGTAGGGGTGGCCCAACCCCCCGTGACTGGGCCGTGCAACTAGTCCAACATGTAATAGGCCCAATAGTGTAGAGGAATATAACAGTGTAAATATACCAGTATACCCCCATCCTTTGTAAATACTAAGGGGTAGAATGGGGATTTCCCATTCTACCCCACTCACATATATATAAGCCCCCAGGAGGGGCAAAGGAGGGGACATCTCCCTCATTCTCACCACCTCTCCAGATCTAGCTCTCTTCCTCTCCTATCGATCCCCTCTCTTCCTGTTTAGCCCGTAGCTACGACAGGTGGCGCCGACCGTGGGGACCGACGAGAAGTTGCGTCTAGAGGAGGCTTCTCCAGCATTCAACGAAAGATAAGTAGTTCGTTCGCTAAAAATCTAGCCATTTTTTGATTATGGAGGCGCACGGGCTCGCTGCAAAACTGGCTGTATTTTGTAGATGCGGCATTGAGTAGATCGGTGAGGCGCGGATCCATGAGGTTGATCGAGTGGCGCGAGCGCGCGCCGCAGCCACCACGCCGCTCGGGCCTCCGCGAGCCGACTCCACGACTCCGCGCGATGGACTTCGCAGCGCAACATCGGCCTCCGCGCGACGCCCGCGGCACGGGCTCCGACTCGCGCGAAGGGCTGCGAGGCGCGACATCGCCTCCGCGCGACGTCCGCCTCCGCAAGTCTCCGCGAGTCTTCGCGTGACGTCAAACCTCTGCGGCGGGCCTCGGATAATATCACGTATCCATCCATCTATTCCATGCATGCATAAAATATCACGTAATCGTATATTGCATGCATGCATGAAGTATCGCGTAATATCTATATTGCGTGCTCGAATTTTTTCCTCTCTCTGCCGCGCGCGTTGCGGTGTCGCCACCCTTCGCGTTGGCCTCGGTCGCCCGCCCGAGCCAGCGTCCGGATGCCTTGGTCTCCGCCGCCTTCGCCGCCCTCGCAGCTCCACGCCGCTGGCCCTTCGCGGCTACAGCGAGCCGTCTTCGCGCGCCGCGCACCTCCGAGCCGCGCTGGACATCCACCGCGTGTGCGCCTTGGCCTCCGCCTCCGCGCCCGAACCGCGACGCGCCGCATGAGCTTCGCGTCGACTCCGCCGCCCAAGTTCTGCGCCGTCAACTCGTCGACTCCGCCACGGCGAGGTCGCCTCCACTCGCAACCGCGCCGGCGTGGCTTCCACATCCGGACTCCGCTATGGATTGTGCAAAAATCCACCGCAAGGGCGGCGTTAAATCGGCAAGCTTGGCGACGACGACTCGGCGGTGCTCGCGCCATCATCGCGATAACGTCGCCGACGGCGATGCCGTGTCGGCAACGACACGCCTTCTTCGCGTACAAGAAGTGGAAACTCGACGCCGCCTCCGCATCAAGCCTCCAGTCGTAGCGTTTACATCGAGTCTCCGCCCCAAGCTCGGCGCGTCTCGGCCGTTGGCCACAGGCCTGCGCACGGGTCTCGGGTGTGCTCGCCGAGCGAGCGGCGCTCATGTCGCTATCGGAGCGCACGCAGAGTGCGGTATTCGCAACGCCGCGGAGCGAGTGGTGCCACTATCCACGTCGCCGAGTGCCTAGCCTCGAAGCTTCCGCGAGTTGTAGCCTCCACATCTGCCGCGCGTAGGGCAAGCCTCCGCGCCTCCGAGGTCCTGCCAGCCTCCGCATTTGCGATGTCTTCGTCACCGGCTCTGCGTGATCCCGCAAGCCTCCGCGCCTCCGAGGTCCCGCCAGCCTCCGCATTTGCGACGTCTTCATCACCGGCGTCCGCTCGGCGCGTCCCTCCGCGTCGGCCCGCCTCCGCATGACGCGGGGCTCCGCTCGAGGGCAGTGCGGCACATGCTGGACATACACCGAAGTCCGAGCGATCCACAACAACCGTCTTGGTGACTTCGCACCGCGTGACAAGGCCTTCGCTAGCTTCACGTAGCGTGGTCCACACCGCGAGTTCGCTCCACGTCGCCGCCGCTTACGGCACGCCGCACGTGATCACATGTGATGCTTTAGTAGCAGCCCTGTGTTTATTGCACGCTCGGCCTTAAAGAGATGATTTTTCATCGCATTATTTATTGAGGCTGCATGTTTACTCTCGAGCACTCGACGGCCATATTTGCTTCTCGATTTGGCTGTTCGGGTCATCGCAGCGCTTAATGATTTTCTGCATGCTGCGTTCGAGCGCTTCATTGTCGCAATTCTTCGCCATTTCTTTGCGCCTCTGTTTTAGTCCTCGTTTTTATTTAAATCGCACGGTCGCCTTGGCGTCAGTACTCTGAGTATAAACAAAGACACACGTTCGCGTGTGCACTCGCCGTAGCTGTGGGTGCAGGATCGAGTATAAATCGAAGTCGACGTTCGCGTGTGCACTCGCCGTAGCCAAAGGTGACGGGCCCGAGTATAAACAAAGACGCGCGTTCGCGCAGTGCACTCGCCGTAGCTGTGGGTACGGATCGAGTATAAATCGAAGTCGCACGTTCGCGTGTGCACTCGCCGTAGCCAAAGGTGACAGGCCTGAGTATAAACAAAGACGCACGTTCGCATGTGCACTCGCCGTAGCTGTGGGTGCGGGATCGAGTATAAATCGAAGTCGACGTTCGGCGTGTGCACTCGCCGTAGCCAAAGGTGACTGGCCCGAGTATAAACAAAAGACGCACCGGGGACGCCGCGCACGCGCCACGGACTTTAAATAAGACGTGGCGCCGAGCCCAGCTCGCACGCGAAGTCTCCGGACTATAAAGAAGACGTGGCGCCGAGCCTAGCTCGCACGCACTAGTCCACGGACTTTAAATAAGACGAAGCGCCGAGCCTAGCTCGCACGCGCGAGTCTCCGGACTATAAAGAAGACGTGGCGCCGAGCCTAGCTCGCACGCACTAGTCCACGGACTTTAAATAAGACGTAGCGTCGAGCCTAGCTCCGCACGCGCGAGTCTCCGGACTATAAAGAAGACGTAGCGTCGAGCCTAGCTCCGCACACACTCTACGGAGTATAAATAAGACGCAGCGGGGGGACGCCTCCGCACGCACTCTACGGAGTATAAATAAGACGTAGTGTTGAGCCTAGCTCCGCACGCACTAGTCCACGGACTTTAAATAAGACGTAGCGTCGAGCCTAGCTCCGCACGCGCGAGTCTCCGGACTATAAAGAAGACGTAGCGTCGAGCCTAGCTCCGCACGCACTAGTCCACGGACTTTAAATAAGACGTAGCGTCGAGCCTAGCTCCGCACGCGCGAGTCTCCGGACTATAAAGAAGACGTAGCGCCGAGCCCAGCTCCGCACGCACTAGTCCGAGAGACTTTAAATAAGACGAAGCGTCGAGCCCAGCTCGCACGCGCGAGTCTCCGGACTATAAAGAAGACGTGGCGCCGAGCCTAGCTCCGCACGCGCAGATCCACGGACTTTAAATAAGACGCGGATGTTGATCCCACGATCTCTACGGAGCATAAATAAGACGCAGGTGTTGTCCCCGCGCAAGTCTACGGACTCTAAACAAGACGCGAATCCCGCGCATGCCGTGGACACCGTCCTCGCGCATACTCCCCGGAGTATAAACAAGACGAGGATGTTGATCCCACGCTCTCTACGGAGCATAAATAAGACGCAGGTGTTGTCCCCGCGCAAGTCTACGGACTCTAAACAAGTCGTGCGCTGAGGTCTGCCTCCGCACGCAAGAGTCCGCCGACTATAAATAAAGTCGTGCGCCGAGGTCCGCCTCCGCACGCGCCAGTCCGCGGACTATAAATAAAGTCGTGCGCCGAGGTCCGCCTCCGCACGCGAGAGTCCGCGGACTATAAATAAAGTCGTGCGCCGAGGTCTGCCTCCGCACGCGAGAGTCCGAGGACTATAAATTAAGTCGTGCGCCGAGGTCTGCCTCCGCACGCGAGAGTCCGCGGACTATAAATAAAGTCGTGCGCCGAGGTCCGCCTCTGCACGCACCAGTTATCCTCACGCACTCCACGGAGTATAAAAATTGCGCAATGGCCGAGACACTAGGGAGTGCCTCGCCTTAGTGATGCGGCACCTGGATGTCACACCTTCGAGCGCGTTGCACCAGAGAGTGTATCACCCCTTTTTTTTTGAAGGTAGGGGAACGGCGGTCTCGCCTCCCTACCTTGGCGTGCGTAGTGCCCTCGGCCTACGCTCCAAGCGCCCGCTATCCGCGGGCACTCCTTTTTGAAGGTAGGGGAACGGCGGTCTCGCCTCCCTACCTCGGCGTGTGTAGTGCCCTCGGCCTACGCTCCAAGCGCCCGCTATCCGCGGGCACTCCTTTTTGAAGGTAGGGGAACGGCGGTCCCGCCTCCCTACCTCGGCGTGTGTGGTGCCCTCGGCCTACGCTCCAAGCGCCCGCTATCCGCGGGCACTCCTTTTTGAAGGTAGGGGAACGGCGGTCTCGCCTCCCTACCTCGGCGTGCGTAGTGCCCTCGGCCTACGCTCCAAGCGCCCGCTATCCGCGGGCACCCCTTCTTTTTGAAGGTAGGGGAACGGCGGTCTCGCCTCCCTACCTCGGCTTGCGTGAGTGCCCTCGGCCTACGCTCCAGCGCCGCTATCCGCGGGCACTCCTTTAGAAGGTAGGGGAACGCGGTCTCGCCTCCCTACCTCGGCGTGCGAGTGCCTTCGCCTACGCCAGCGCCCGCCCCGCGGCACTCTTTTGAAGGTAGGGGAACGGCGGTCTCGCCTCTCCACCTCGGCGTGCGTAGTGCCTTCGGCTTACGCTCCAAGCGCCCGCTCTCCGCGGGCACTCTTTTCGAAGCTAGGAGAACAACAGTGCCGGCACGTCTTCGGCTGTCGACGACACGTCTTCGGCGACTACGCCGTCCGTCTCGTAGGCATCGCCTCGGCGGGACGGCACGTCTTGGGCGCTCGACGACACGTCTTTGGCGCTCGACTCCGCCGTCCGCCTCGCAGGCATCGCCTCGGAGGGACGACACGTCTTCGGCGCTCGACGACACATCTTCAGCGCTCCACTCCGCCGTCCGCCTCGTAGGCATCGCCGGCGGGACGGCACGTCTTGGCGCTTCGACGACACGTCTTGGCGCCGACTCCGCCGCCCGCCTCGTAGGCATCGCCTCGGCGGGATGGCACGTCTTGGCGCTCGATTCGCTGTCGCCTCGTAGGCATCGCCTCGGCGGGGCGGCACGGCTTGGGCGCTTCGATGGCACGTCTTCGCACTCGACTCCGCCGCCCGCCTTGTAGGCATCGCCCGGCGGGGCGGCACGTCTTGGCGCCGAGGGCACGTCTTGGCGCTCGACTCCGCCGTCGCCTTGTAGGCATCGCCCGGCGGGGCGGCACTTTTGGCGCTCGGCGGCACGTCTTGGCGCTTCGACTCCGCCGCCCGCCTTGTAGGCATCGCCGCGGGGCGGCACGTCTTGGGCGCCCGATGGCACGTCTTCGGCGCTCGACTCCGCCGTCCGCCTTGTAGGCATCGCCTCGGCGGGACGGCACGTCTTCGGCGACTACGCCGTCCGCCTCGTAGGCATCGCCTCGGCGGGACGGCACGTCTTGGGCGCTCAAAGACACGTCTTCGGCGCTCGACTCCGCCGTCCGCCTCGCAGGCATCGCCTCGGCGGGACGACACGTCTTCGGCGCTCGACGACACGTCTTCAGCGCTCCACTCCGCCGTCCGCCTCGTAGGCATCGCCTCGGCGGGACGGCACGTCTTGGGCGCTCGACGACACGTCTTCGGCGCTCGACTCCGCCGTCCGCCTCGTAGGTATCGCCTCGGTGGGGTGGCACGTCTTCGGCGCTCGATTCCGCTGTCCGCCTCGTAGGCATCGCCTCGGCGGGACGGCACGGCTTGGGCGCTCGATGGCACGTCTTCGGCGCTCGACTTCGCCGTCCGCCTTGTAGGCATCGCCCCGGCGGGACGACACGTCTTGGGCGCTCGAGGGCACGTCTTCGGCGCTCGACTCCGCCGTCCGCTTGTAGGCATCGCCTCGGCGGACGGCACTTTTGGCGCTCGGCAAGACGTCTTGGCGCTCGACTCCGCCCGCCTTGTAGGCATCGCCTCGGCGGGGCGGCACGTCTTGGCGCTCGATGGCACGTCTTGGCGCTCGACTCCGCCGCCCGCCTTGTAGGCATCGCCGGCGGATGGCACGTCTTGGCGCTTCGACGCTGCCGTCGCCTCGTAGGCATCGCCTCGGCGGGGCGGCGCGTTGGGCGCTGACGGCACGTCTTGGCGCTCGACTCGTCGTCGCCTCGCGAGCATCGCCTCGGCGGGGCGACACGTCTTGGCGCTTCGGCGACATGTCTTCAGCGCTCAACTCCGCCGCCCGCCTGCGTAGGCATTGCCTCGGCGGGCGACACGTCTTCGGCGCTCGATTCCGCTGTCCGCCTCGTAGGCATCGCCTCGGCGGGACGGCACGTCTTGCGCGCTCGATGGCTCGTCTTCGGCGCTCGACTCCGCCGTCCGCCTTGTAGGCATCGCCTCGGCGGGACGGCACGTCTTGGGCGCTCGACAGCACGTCTTCGGCGCTCGACTCCGCCGTCCGCCTTGTAGGCATCGCCTCGGCGGGACGGCACGTCTTGGGCGCCGACGGCACGCGTCTTGGCGCTCGACTCCGCCGTCCGCCATGTAGGCATCGCCTGGCGGGACGGCACTTCTGGCGCCGGCAAGACGTCTTGGTGCTCGACTCGCCGCCCGCCTTGTAGGCATCGCCCGGCGGGGCGGCACGTCTTCGGCGCTTCGACTCCGCCGCCCGCCTTGTAGGTATCGCCGCGGCGGGACGGCACGTCTTGGGCGCTCGATGGCATATCTTCGGCACTCGACTCGCCGCCCGCCTTGTAGGCATCGCCTCGGCGGGATGGCACGTCTTGGCGCGACTCCGCCGCCCGCCTCGTAGGCATCGCCTCGGCGGGACAACACGTCTTCGGCGCTCGACGACACGTCTTCAGCGCTCAACTCCGCCGTCCGCCTCGTAGGCATTGCCTCAGCGGGACGACACGTCTTCGGCGCTCGATTCCGCTGTCCGCCTCGTAGGCATCGCCTCGGCGGGACGGCACGTCTTGGGCGCTCGATGGCACGTCTTCGGCGCTCGACTCCGCCGTCCGCCTTGTAGGCATCGCCTCGGCGGGATGGCACGTCTTCGGCGCTCGACTCCGCCGTCCGCCTCGTAGGCATCGCCTCGGCGGGACGACACGTCTTCGGCGCTCGACGACACGTCTTCAGCGCTCAACTCCGCCGTCCGCCTTGTAGGCATTGCCTCAGCGGGACGACACGTCTTCGGCGCTCGATTCCGCTGTCCGCCTCGTAGGCATCGCCTCGGCGGGACGGCACGTCTTGCGCGCTCGATGGCACGTCTTCGGCGCTCGACTCCGCCGTCCGCCTTGTAGGCATCGCCTCGGCGGGATGGCACGTCTTGGGCGCTCGACGGCACGTCTTCGGCGCTCGACTCCGCCGTCCGCCTTGTAGGCATCGCCTCGGCGGGACGGCACTTCTTGGGCGCTCGACAGCACATCTTCGGTGCTCGACTCCGCCGTCCGCCTTGTAGGCATCGCCTCGGCGGGAGGGCACGTCTTGGGCGCTCGACGGCACGTCTTCGGCGCTCGACTCCGCCGACCGCCTTGTAGGCATCGCCTCGGCGGGTGATGCGGATGCACATATGTCTTACACTTTTCAATTAAAAATATTATTTGACTGGAAGGAATTATTGAGCCGCATTAAATATTATAAGGTGAATTATTTTCTTAATGAAATTCATTATATTGATGAGAACTTTATACTACCTTATGCAAGTTCTTTATACATTCTCAGGCTTGAACCAATTGAAGACTTTGGAATCACCAGTACTGAAGGAAGTCTAAGTATACAAACAGAAGCAAGTAGCCACGCATTGACCCAATTCAACCGATCCAATCAACGAATTGTATTTTTTTATTTATTTTTAGTAGTGAATAATTCGGTCATCCATCCGAATAGAATAGGGCTCGGTTTGACGCGGACCCGTGCGTGTGCGTACGAGGACCAGCCGCCATATATATATGCTCGGTGATGCATCAGAACGGGGGGGGGGGGACCGACGCGAAAAAAACAATGAAGCCAGTACGTGACGAGAGAAAACAGTAGATGACTAGATAACTTGGAGATGGGTTTTGTTCATGATTTTTGATATTTTGATCCCAATCCAATTTAGTAGAGAAAGTTGAGAGTTTTTGCAAATTGAGATCGTTCAACCTTTCCGCTGGGAATTGGGAGCGCGATAGGGCTTTCGCTTGGTGGTCGTGAAGTCCGGCGCGTGTGATCTTGCGAATTAAACAGCGTTCGTTCTTGCATTGGCAATGGAGGATCGCTACGATTCAAGAGAGAGCATGTGAGTATCCAATCCTACGTCGAGAAGATCGGGCGACCCCGTATCAGCGGGACGGCACTTCTTGGGCGCTCGACAGCACGTCTTCGGTGCTCGACTCCGCCGTCCGCCTTGTAGGCATCGCCTCGGCGGGACGGCACGTCTTGGGCGCTCGATGGCACGTCTTCGGCGCTCGACTACGCCGTCCGCCTCGTAGGCATCGCCTCGGCGGGACGGCACGTCTTGGGCGCTCGACGACACGTCTTCGGCGCTCGACTCCGCCGTTCGCCTCGTAGGCATTGCCTCAGCGGGACGACACGTACTCGGCGCTCGATTCCGCTGTCCGCCTCGTAGGCATCGCCTCGGCGGGACGGCACGTCTTGGGCGCTCGATGGCACGTCTTCGGCGCTCGACTCCGCCGTCCGCCTTGTAGGCATCGCCTCGGCGGGACGGCACGTCTTGGGCGCTCGATGGCACGTCTTCGGCGCTCGACTCCGCCGTCGGCCTTGTAGGCATCGCCTCGGCGGGACGGCACGTCTTGGGCAATCGATGGCACGTCTTCGACGCTCGACTCCGCCGTTCGCCTTGTAGGCATCGCCTCGGCGGGACGGCACTTCTTGGGCGCTCGACAGCACGTCTTCGGTGCTCGACTCCGCCGTCCGCCTTGTAGGCATCGCCTCGGCGGGACGGCACGTCTTGGACGCTCGATGGCACGTCTTCGGTGCTCGACTCCGCCGTCCGCCTTGTAGGCATCGCCTCGGTGGGATGGCACGTCTTCGGCGCTCGACTCCGCCGTCCGCCTCGTAGGCATCGCCTCGGCGGGACGGCACGTCTTGGGCGCTCGACGGCACGTCTTCGGCGCTCGACTCCGCCGTCCGCCTCGTAGGCATCGCCTCGGCGGGACGACACGTCTTCGACGCTCGACGACACGTCTTCAGCGCTTAACTCCGCCGTCCGCCTCGTAGGCATCGCCTCGGCGGGACGACACGTCTTCGGCGCTCGACGACACGCCTTCGGTGCTCGACTCCGCCGTCCGCTTTGTAGGCATCGCCTCGGCGGGATGGCACGTCTTCGGCGCTCGACTACGCCGTCCGCCTCGTAGGCATCGCCTCGGCGGGACGGCACGTCTTGGGCGCTCGACGACACGTCTTCGGCGTTCGACTCCGCCGTCCGCCTTGTAGGCATCGCCTCGGCGGGATGCCACGTCCTCGGCGCTCGATTCCGCTGTCCGCCTCGTAGGCATCGCCTCGGCGGGACGGCACATCTTGGGTGCTCGAGGGCACGTCTTCAGCGCTCGACTCCGCCGTCCGCCTTGTCGGCATCGCCTCGGCGGGACGGCAAATCTTGGGCGCTCAACGGTACGTCTTCGGCGCTCGACTCCGCCGTCCGCCTTGTAGGCATCGCCTCGGCGGGACGGCACGTCTTGGGCGCTCGAGGGCACGTCTTCGGCGCTCAACTCCGCCGTCCGCCTTGTAGGCATCGCCTCGGCGGGACGGCACGTCTTGGGCGCTCGACGGCACGTCTTGGCGCTTCGACGCCGGCCCGCCTTGTAGGCATCGCCTCGGCGGGACGGCACGTCTTGGCGCTCGATAGCACGTCTTGGCGCTGACTCGCCGCCCGCTTGTAGGTATCGCCCGGCGGGATGGCACGTCTTGGCGCTCAATTCCGCCGCCCGCCTCGTAGGCATCGCGCCGGCGGGGCGGCACGTCTTGGGCGCTCGACGGCACGTCTTCGGCGCTCGACTCCGTCGTCCGCCTCGCAGGCATCGCCTCGGCGGGACGACTCGTCTTCGGCGCTCGACGACACGTCTTCAGCGCTCAACTCCGCCGTCCGCCTCGTAGGCATTGCCTCAGCGGGACGACACGTCTTCGGCGCTCGACGACACGCCTTCGGTGCTTGACTCCACCGTCCGCCTTGTAGGCATCGCCTCGGCGGGACGACACGTCTTGGGCGCTCGATGGCACGTCTTCGGCGCTCAACTCCGCCGTCTGCCTTGTAGGCATCGCCTCGGTGGGATGGCACGTCTTCGGCGCTCGACTCCGCCGCCCGCCTCGTAGGTATCGCCCGGCGGGACGGCACGTCTTGGCGCTCGGCGGCGACGTCTTCGGCGCTTCGACTCCGCCGCCCGCCTTGTAGGCATCGCCGGTGGGATGGCACGTCTTGGCGCTCGACCGCCGTCCGCCTCGTAGGCATCGCCTCGGCGGGACGGCACGTCTTCGGCGCTCGACTCCGCCGTCCGCCTCATAGGCATCGCCTCGGCGGGACGACACGTCTTCGGCGCTCGACGATACGTCTTTAGCCCTCGACTCCGCCGTCCGCCTTGTAGGCATCGCCTCGGCGGGGCAAGACGCCTTCGCTTCGACGACGCGTCTCGGCGCTTCACCGGTTCCGTCATGAGCATTGCCTTTAGGGTCCGCGAGCTATCAGTTGCATCGGCACCCTCGTGCTTGCTGTCAGGGAACGGGGGGCTGGGGTGATTGATTGCGTCAGCTCGCCCATCGGGACTTCAGCGCTTCTTCGCCGAGGGAGTCTTGTTGTAGGGTGGCCCAACCCCGTGGATCGGCCGTGCAACTAGTCCAACATGTAATAGGCCCAATAGTGTAGAGGAATATAACAGTGTAAATATACCAGTATACCCCCATCCTTTGTAAATACTAAGGGGTAGAATGGGGATTTCCCATTCTACCCCACTCACATATATATAAGCCCCCAGGAGGGGCAAAGGAGGGGACATCTCCCTCATTCTCACCACCTCTCCAGATCTAGCTCTCTTCCTCTCCTATCGATCCCCTCTCTTCCTGTTTAGCCCGTAGCTACGACATGTCCAAAATGTAAGGTTTCACGGTGGAAATCAGCTAGGGAGAGTTTAGATGGGAAACATGTATATAAGGTTCCTAAGAAGGTTCTTCGCTATTTCCCAATAAAGAAGAGGCTCCAAAGATTATTTCTGTCTTCTAAAACAGCAAGTCTAACAAGATGGCATGATGAGGATAGAACAAGAGATAGTGTTCTTAGGCATCCTGCAGATTCTCCTCTATGACAAGACTTTGATGTTAAACATCCAGAGTTTGCTTCGGATAGCCGCAATATCCGTCTTGCATTCGCCACCGATGGTTTTAATCCATATAGGACACAGAATGTTAGCTATACCATTTGGCCAGTATATATATTCCTATAATTTTCCACCTTCAATGTGCATGAAGCAATCAAATTTCATCCTTTCTTTGTTGATTCTGGCGGCATGCTCTGGTAGTGATATGGATGTTTACTACCAGCCACTTGTTTATGATTTGTTAGATATGTTTGAAAATGGAGTCAAAACTTATGATGCTTCAAAGGGTGAGCACTTCCAATTGCGTGCAGCAATATTATGGACAATTCTCGATTTCCCGGTCTAGGCTATGCATCCGGTTGTGTCACATCGGTGAAGAAGCATGTCTGATTGCCACTCTTATACATGTTCACTTAGACTAGGCAATGGCAGCAAGACTTGCTATATGGGTCATCGTAGGTTCTTGCCTGAAAAACACCCATTCAGGTTCGATGTCCATAAATTTGGTTCAACTGAACTTAGGACAACACCTACTCCTCTTTCTGGAGACGAAATTTTGGAGTGTACTAAAGATATTGTTACAGTTTTTGGCAAGGATCCATCTAGAAAGAAACCAGTAAGCAAGAGACGCAAGGCAGGGGAGCCATTAGTCATTTTCAAAAGGAGATCTATTTGGTTCAAAATTTGAAAAATACTCCTAATAGATATTATTCCAATGCTTGATGTAGAGCCCAAGGTCTGAAGGACATGTTGATGCACATAATGATGCTCAGTGCGAAGAAATTCACAATTCTGCAGATAATGAAGATTGTGATCAGGACATTATTAATGATGAGAACTTGCTTGTCCATAGGCATGTTGATGAAGCCCCACCAATGCCTTCCATGAACGTTACAAGCACACGAAGAAATGAAGATGCCCCTCGCTTTGCACATGATACACTTGTAATGTTCTTCATACTTCTGTAAAGTTTACATTTTGTGATTTAATATCTGTTCCTTGCATTTATGCAATTCTCATGAATGCATCATCTACTTCAGGATGGAAAGGATGTGATATTGTTTGCTATCTTTGAGGTCCGATCTCCTATAGCTAAGGGAACTGTTCTTTCTACTAATCCAAAGACCATGGTTGGAGGTCACCTCTTGGAAAGCAGTTTGTGAAGTTATGGTGAATGTTGTAATGAAGAGGATGCACTCTGCCTCGCCCTTATGATTATCGATGAGTATGGTGATGCTTATATGATGTCAATTGCGTGGCCATATAAGCGAGTAATAAACTGCACTTGACATCATTTCTTTTTCCTTTTGATGAGTGGCTAATGTTCCTAATTAATGTACTTTGTATAGCTAAAGGTTTGCAGCAAGGCATCAAGATCTTCCCAGGGTACTGCAGGTATTTGTGCCCTTTCTTACTCTTCCTTTGAGCTGCAGATGTATGTTATGGTCCTGATTCATGAACATGATTGGATTACCTCACCATTTTTGTTTTAATAACTCATGAACACAATTGTCGGAAAACAAGCATAATCATAGTGTATTTTATTTACCTCATTCTAAGTAATTATTTCATAAAACAGTTCCTTTTGTTCAAGAGCACCTTTTAAGATATATAAGATGTCATAATTGTTAATTATTTTCTCCTATACTAACTAGCTTTGGTATCTAAATGAAGTGAACTAAGTTCTTCAAAGATTACCAAATTCCAGTTCACTCACAAGACATAATTGTTAATTTATGTACTGTTTGTTTGACATATTCGGTGAGAATAAAAACACAAGGTCGTATTGAGATTTGAGAATTGCAGCTTGCACAAACCAACTAAATCTTGTTATGATTTATCATTAGAAATTCGCCACTTCAAGGACATCAAAACTAGATATCAGCACAAGTGTTTAAAAGAATCTGTAATTGATTTTTTATAACTATGGCATGTTTCGTTTAGTATAATCGCTAAGGAAAAAATAAGTGTTGGGAAAAATAAGTGTTCATTCAAAAAACTTACTTATGGTAACACGCTTCGCATGGATGGCACGTAGATTTGCCACTTGAATAAGTCTACTAAGTGGTACTCTAGATTGACTCAAATATCCAGGTCATCTTGGTGTTAATGAAACAAGTCCCTCTCTAATATAGCAATTTGAAACAACCTTTGCAAACTTTGCATTGACTTGACGTGTTCACAAGCAATACAAGTAGTAGCATGCGATCATACACATAGCAGGTTTCAGTTCACCTCTCACCAAGCATATGAGAGAGAGGTTGATGGATCCGAGGCTAGGAATGCTTAATTTGTAGTACTATTACCTTCACACCCAACACTTTGAGGTTGATATATAGGAAATAAGCAATGCAGCAACCCTTCGAGGTTGATGGGTGATACGATAGTATGGCAAGTGTACTTAGAGGTACCAACCCTTTATCTGAATCTCAAGACGCCGCTAGCCTGGTTTGCAGCACTTGCTAACTCTTATTGGTATAGATCTGTTTTTGTTCAAATGAGAGAAAAGTATTGTTTGGTATAGATCTCAAGTTTATCAGACAACAACAATCCTCGTATACACGCACAATAAACTAGAATGGTTGTAGACTTGTAGTATATTTGTGTTTTATGAATAAAGATAATCATTTGGCATTCGACTCAGAAGTGTTGTGCGCCACTAGCTGGATACAATCTGATCGCTTATATTTGAACCGGTCACGACTTTGCGGAACTATCGCGCTTTGCATCCAAGTATTTTTTTGTTTTTGGGTTTCGAAGAACTTGTTCACACAACTCAATGGCATGTGCAAAACAATCTTCTACAATCTCTGTTGGATCCATGCATCTCCTTTTGGTTTCTGAGTTTCTCAAAGTGATTGTGTACTGCAAACAATCTAGTACATTTTGATGCACTGCCATGTGTGTCTTTTGTTTTTTTTCACTTGGTGCAAGGAAGACAAACCTATATGTATCTGGGGACTGAATTTGTGATGGTGAATGTGATATGGTGGCTCTCTAATTATTAATGAACTTGGTTTACTATGTACTAATTCTGCCAAATCGGATTTTATTTTTTTTAATCCATTTTGATTGCATCGCTGGACAATCAGTCGCTAAAATATATCTATACCATCAAATAGTCTGTCGGAATATGTGGTAACACACTGTCTGACGGTAAATATTATACCGTCTAACAGTCAGTCGGCAAAAGTACGGTCAGTCGGTATATGTTTTTACCGACCCCTGTTACACCGTCTGCAGAGTCAGTCGGTATATGTTTTATACCGACTGACCATCCGACGCTAAATCTGCCTATACCGACTGACCGTCCAACGCTGTTTTAGGGCTGTGGTGTAGTGTTCGTCAGGGTAACTAATAAGCTTCCACGAGTCAAATCTCACTAATTTCCCCCAGTCACTACGCCCCTGGTAACAACATAATCATTTGCGTAACAGAGCTGTTGAAAACGTCAAAGGACGCGTGAATGTTACTTCTGAACATTCTTAAACGAATCAGGAGCTTCGCTTTGAGGTTAGTTTTTGGCACGGTCTCGTTGGGATGCATGACCGGGACAAAGCCGTGTGAGTTTGGAGGATGAAATGTTAAAAATTTCTTTCGTTTTCGTTTACCTTCTATCCTGCACCTCGTCAAAAGATATCATGATTTGGGTTATCTTATCAGTAGTAGATAGAGATAGATGTATGCATGTACTGTTCTCCAAAGGCAGCTAGAAAAGTACACATATGCGGCTTTGTTATATACAATATTCGACTGTTTTTGAGGATAAAAATAGTCAGATTTTAAGCCGTTAGATGGAGATCTAACGTCCTATATCATTTTTTTGGAGGGGGTCATTTTTTTGGGAGGGGGACATGTATAGGTGGATCCGTTGGATGAAGATCTAACGCCTCAGATCAATCTGACTGTTTTTGTCCTAAAAAATAGTCGAATGTTGTATAACAGTACTCTTGTTATATAGTTAGTTAATTCGGCTACGGACGTGGTTGAATGCATGCACACAATTATGATTTCTGCAGTAACGGTTTGATTTAGAGCAAGTACAATAGTATAGCCAATTAGTGGCTATAATACTTGTTCATTTCATCTATAGCTTTCAAAAAAATAGTTCATACAATAAGGTAGCTATTACAATAACTATTTGGCCCCACGTGTAAGAGAGTGAAATGCATATTTTTACATGCTATAGCTAGCTGTTATTTAGTAGCCAGCTTCCTTCTCTCTCTTCCTTTCTCTCTCTGCCATGTAAGATTTGGTTGATATTATATTTGCTATAGTCTGCTGACTAAGTTTTATTGTACTGCTCTAAAGGGTATATGTGTACCGCGTTTAATTTAGTCCGTTGATGCAGGCATGCAACAAGTAGCTAGCCGGAATAGAGGAGAAGAAAACATCCAAAAGGTAATTAGACTTTACTACTGTGAAACGGCTTTTTGCTAAAAGACATGGGGGAACTAGGTAACTATCTTAGTTTTTTTTTTCTGGGAAAAAAAGAATCTTCAAATAAACTTTAAACATTCTAGGTAAACAGAAAAGACAGAGCAGTTGATGGATGACTTTTACCTTTTGCGTGGCAAATTTGTCGGATTGGCATCCCCTGCCTAGCAGATGAGAGGATACGCTTCCAAATTTGTCACCATCTCTGGGGAAAAGTTCTCAACCGCACCTTTCATGTGCTGCATGTCGAGTACCTGCTTAATTGACATCATCTTTCTAAGTGATAGAGTAGTAAGTACTCACTTCATCCAAATTTATCAGATGTATTTTCTTTTAATATATAACTAAAAAATATTAAAAATAACTAAGCTTTCCATAATTGAGAAGAGAAGAAATAAAGAGCACACAGATCCCGGGAAGAAAGAAGAGAAGAAATAAAGGGCAC
The DNA here is from genome assembly GCA_036346575.1 of Dendrocalamus sinicus. NCBI lineage: Eukaryota > Viridiplantae > Streptophyta > Magnoliopsida > Poales > Poaceae > Dendrocalamus > Dendrocalamus sinicus. The sequence goes on along the minus strand of CM070653.1, from coordinate 1,563,483 downwards.
ACAGATTTCCGCTAGCATGAGAGCTTTGAGGTCAATACATTGCGCTGGCGCGTAACTTTCGTGGTTGATGCCAATCGAACCACATTTTCTATGATCATATCACATAATCAAGGACTAGTATAACCTGGACTCCCCCCGTATCAGATCACCAAACTAGGGTCAAGATGTCAGCTCCAAACAGTATGTCTTTTTATAAGTTGATTGTAGCAGGCACTATACTAATTTCAGCTATATCGGTTAAAATCTCATGCGACTATGCTTCTCTTTGTATTCTCCCTTGTGAATAGCTAGAATTTAAAAATCAAAACCCAAAAGAGTTCTTCGATCCTGTCCCTCGTGAATAGCACTACTTCACCCGTGGAAAAATGTTTTCTGCCATGATTAGATGATACACAGGCAGCACTTTGCCCGGACAGAAGATCGACCAAGGATTCTCGCTGTTGCAGCATCGACGTCTGCAATTAACCTGCCGATGCCAAATCGCTGGGTTCTGCAGCGGGACGACGACTCGCTTGGCGCTGGACGCGGCTAAAAGCTGGCTCCTTGCAAGGCTTGGGATTTGTCGTTGTCACCCAAGGACTTGAAACTTTTATAGGTTAGATGTACACCCACACGTCTAGCGATCTCGTTGCAGACCAGCTTGAAGGGAGTTTTAATGATCTTTTATTTTAGTCAGACTCAAGCTAGGATTTGATCGTCCAGCTCTTTGGGCCGAATTCTTCTTATGGCCTAGACTTTCAAAAGTCTAGTTACTCTCAAGCTTGTCATAATAGATTTTAGAGAGCTCCTATTTTACCAAACACGTTTTTGTTCTTCCATATCCACTGCTCGTTAAACTCGCTCCTACGTGCTAACAAAGAAGGGAGTGTCTATACAACATTCGACTGTTTTTGACAAAAACAGTCAGATTTTAAACCGTTAGATGGAGATCCAACGCCCTAGATCATTTTTTTGGAGGGAGGGTTGTATGGGTGGATCCGTTAGATGGAAATCTAACGTCCCAGATCAATCTGACTGTTTTTATCCTCAAAAACAGTCGAATGTTGTATAGCAATACTCAACAAAGAACTGCTCCATCTCTGATTGGAACACAGAAATTTTCTTTACTCTCTTGATTTATTACTAATGCTTGGTACCCAAACAACACACAAAATTTCACTTAAATAAATTACACAATCACATTGAATTTAGGCCCCATTTATAACACAGGAATTAACACGGGAATTCAAGAATTCCCTTGTTACAAATGGGGCCTTAGTTACTGGTATTAACTGCGATCAATGGACATATATTACGCATGTAATTAAAGTTTTACTAGTAGTAATTAAGTAACTAGTAGTGGTTCACGACGGTGCACTTCTCCCTGATCTCCCCCTCGTGGCCGGTCAGCACCTCGATGCCGCCCATCTTCACCATGGCCTTCGCGAACTTGGCCTTCCAGACCTCCTCCACGGCTGCGTGGAGCGCCACGATCCCGGCGGTCCAGGGGCTGTCGAGCAGCGTCTGGTCGGAGTTGAGCACCACCTTGTGCGCCAGCACGTTCTTGAAGTACTGGTTGTCGAAGCTCGCCGGCGTCACCGGGTCCAGTGGCACAGTGGTGAGGTCGTTCTGGTCGTCCGTCGATGGCGGGCACCGGTGCTTGAGCACAGCCGCGTACGCCGGGTCGATGGACGGGTCCGTCCGCCCTGCCTCCCCGCTGAAGTTGTACAGCCGCTGCGTGAACGACGAGCAGTGCGACCGGCCGGCGGTGTGCGAGCCGGAGAGCGTCACCATGTCGTCGGCGGAGAGCCCCTTGCGCTTGAAGCTCTCGATGAGCTCGCCGACGTTGAAGGTCGGGGGCGGGACGTTGTTGGCGAGCACCTCTTCCTCGTTGGACACGCGGCCGTCGCGGCGGCCGGAGGGGACGCTGTAGTCGATGCCGCCCGTGAGGTAGGCCCCGTCGCGCGCCGCGAAGGCGAGGGTGTCGGCGCAGGAGACGGTGCGCGGGCAGTGCGCCTCGAGGACGGCCTTGGCGTCGTCGATGACCTCGAAGCCCCGCATGCTGGGGTTGTTCGCCACCGAGTCCTTCTCCGCCTTGTGCCCGGGCGTCGAGTTGATCAGGATCGACCCGTCACAGCCCTGCACGTGTTCGATCACAGAAATGAACGGTTAGATATGTATGCGCACGTATCCCTGACAACATTGGCATCTACAAGCCTTTTTTTCGCTGCTGCATATGGCTAGGCATGGGTTGTTTGAAAGAGAAAGCACGGAGTAATAGAAACTCGCATACGATTTTGGACGATATAAATGAAGTTGCTATAGTGTGTACTACAATTAACTTGTAGATCCCGTCTTCAAAAGACACTCCGTTTAAAACCTAGTTACTGTAAAAAAAAAGCCGAAGCTAAAAAGAACAGATATCTATCTGACAATTAAGCGCTACTGTGAGATATATATATTTTATATATATATATATATATATATATATATATATATATATATATATATATATATATATATATATATATATATATATAGGAAAATTACATAAGGCACCTAGGTGCCTAGGCACCCACATCAAGAACCGTCCGATACACGTATATGATTGATAATTTTTTTGAGTTTGGGTATGAAAATATTTTATACCCTTGATATATTTATGGTAAGTAAGTTTTGTACTCAGTTCAAACTAGTTTGAACTACTTTCGAGTTCAATGCGACTACAGTGAGTATATACCATAAAAATAGTTCAAACTAATTAAACTGAAGTTGAATTTAATTTTTTTAGGAGTTTGACATCTCAAATATACTTTTTTTGTGGGTATATGAAGATACCCACATCAAACGTTGCGAATCTCAAAGTAAATCAACGGGTATTGATATGGGTGTCTAGGCACTGGTGCATGAAACACTATATATATATATATATATATATATATATATATATATATATATATATATATATATATATATATATATATATATATATATATATATATATATATATATATATATATATATATATATATATATATATATATATATATATATATATATATATATATATATATATATATATATATATATATATATATATATATATATATATATATATATATATATATATATATATATATATATATATATATATATATATATATATATATATATATATATATATATATATATATATATATATATATATATATATGGGAGTGTCTATACAACATTCGACTATTTTTAAGACAAAAACAATGATTTTGAGCCGTTAGATGGAGATCCAATGCCATAGATCATTTTTATATATATATATATATATATATATATATATATATATATATATATATATATATATATATATATATATATATATATATATATATATATATATATATATATATATTTATGTGGTAAATTAAAAGTGAAACTACGTGCACTCATAGGATTATAGGAATAGGATTGGAGTATAGAATTACTTTTCTATACATATAGAGAGGCGTGCTTACCCTGACGAAGCAGTCGTGAAAGTGCATGCGGATGAGACCGACGACGAGGCCGGGGTTCCGGGCGAATGCACGGCGGACGGCGTTGCGCACGATCTCCTCGGCCTGTGGGCACGTGTGCTTGTAGAACCCGGCCTTCAAGGTCGACGGCGGCGACGCACGCGCCACCGACGGCGACGAGGCCACGACGGCGAGCACTACCGCCCATGCAAACACCAACCACGATGACCTCATGGCCATCTTAATTAATTAGCAATTGATCAGCTACTTAACCGATTGATGGATCAACTGCTACTAGCTAGCTCACTGCACTCTTTTATCTTTGCAAACTTAGCTAGCTAGGAAGAGTAGTAGTAAGAAGCTGGAGATGGATATTTTGAGTTGATCGATGGGAATGGCCACTGGGTTGCTATTTATACATGCATGCGCCCCTGTAAATCGACGCAGATTATTTGATGTAGCAGTTGAGAATGGCGCGTGAATGTATTGTACCAAGTCAAGAACAAGGACTTATCCTTGCATAGCTGCTACCTAGCCTCCTATCAACCTAACAACAACTCAATAATCAAGCTTGTCTGCTTAATTACCCAGCAAGTAAGCGTAGTCCATGCACAACGACAAGCCGTCGCGCGTATCTCGAGGCCACCATGGACGGTGCTCGACGAATCATACATAACGGAGAAAAGGTCTTGCTTTCGGTTGCAGAAGAACCGGTAAGCTTGCTAGAGAGGAGGCCGACAATATGTATGTATGTATGTGTCGCCATCTACACCTAATATATATCGCCCAAACTTTGCAGTAACAACACAATCATTTGCGTAACAGAGCTGTTGAAAACGTCGATGGACGCGTGAATGTTACTTGTGAACATTCTTAAACGAATCAGGAGCTTCGCTTTTGAGGTTAATTCTTGACACGGTCTCGTTGGGATGCATGACCGGGACAAAGTCGTGCGAGTTTGGAGGATGAAATGTTAATAATTTCTTTCGTTTTCGTTTACCTTTTATCCTGCACTGCATGCACCTCGTCAAAAGATATCATAGTTTGGGTTATCTTATCAGTAGAAGATAGAGATAGAGATTGATGTATGCATGTACTATTCTCCAAAGGCAGCTAGAAAAGTACACATATGCGGCTTTGTTACATAGTTAATTCGGCTACCGACGTGGTTGAATGCACGCACACAACTATGATTTCTGCAGGCATATGTGGACCATTTAATTTAGTCCGTTGATGCAGGCATGCAGCAAGTAGCTAGCCGGAATAGAGGAGAAGAATACACAAATAGTACCTTTCACTTTGAGGCTTTGACTATGTCTTTGCACAGATACTCTTCACACACTCAATTTCCACAGAAACAATACTGAAGCCAAAGTCAACTTTAAACCATGTCCAATCTTCCTCCTGCAATAATCAAATTAATCACCTCTCTCCTTAGCTGGAGTGGCCTACAAGTTACTGATTTCCTTTTTTTTAGGCTTAAATGTACTGAATTTTGGGTGAGGAGGTTAGAAACAAGTTTTGCAAAGGAGGATTTGACTGAATTTCAGTCGCCTTTGCAATAGCAAAACTGATTTGATAATACATTATAGTTGAGGTAAAAATTCAGTACTGTTATTTTAGTAGCAAATGTGCAAATAAGTAGGTCAGAAAAATATGCATTTGCAGGATTTATGTGCGAAAGTACTGTCGCGTTCTTTGGCAAAATCAACTTATGGTACGTCATACTTTTGCAGCTGTGCCGCACAGTTTTGTTGGGGTACACCGTACATGCAAAAGTCAGACTTACATGCTAAATATGGTTTGAAGGAGCGGTGCCTTCTTTGGCTGCGACTGATAAGTTAAGTTATGGCTGTGGTTGATAATTTTTAGTTTTAGCGTGAGCATTTATATGAATAAATCGAATACCGATAAGTTATTTCGAAACTATAGAAAAGAAACTACTTTATTTATTTATTGAAAAAATTATAAGTCGTAAGCCGGAAAAGAACGGCCTTCATTTGCAAGTCTGAGTGTTCTTGAAAAATGTGTTGTTGCCCTGTTGGACTTTCTTCCCTCCGTTTTGCGAGATCAAAAGTGTTTTTGGGTCTAAGATTATTTGCAGTTTTGCACGCTGTCTGAATCTCAATACAGCCCGGCCTAACTGAAAGGATGATTGTATTCTTGGGCTTGAGTGATTGGGCCTATCTGCAGCAAAGTCGATAGTCCACAAACGGGCCTTGGGGACTATAGGCCTGCCGAGCCTTTCTGGGCCATAATGCGCAAAAGTCCATGAGCATCTGGTCCGGCCTACATGGAAAATGCTTGTCCAGAGCCCATCCAGGCCCAATAGAAATCTGCTCATGCCCGGGCGTGCAACTATGGTTGTATCGCATTGCACTGCCTGAAAATTTACACACAGTTGTAGCACAAAACACAGCACCCCTCTAATTCACGAATCAAGCTTCCCAGTCTCCTTTTCTGTGTGTTCCTCACACATGATAGCAGTCTGCGAGGGGTGGGTGCTGTTGTAGATCCCACAAAAAGTAAAGTAGAACAAATAAGCTGTTGACACGTGTAAAAAAACAGAGAAGAGAACAGGGAAGCTGCATTCCTAATTCACAGGTTTTCCTTTGAAGAACACAGGAATGGTTTCTTCCGCAAAAGAGAAAGTGGTCACCGAAATGGATACTCCTCTGAAAGACAAAGTACAGCTGTGGATGGTGCAGCAGGAGTAGGTAAAGCCTAGATCATTCAGGAAAAGGGGGCCTCATGAACAGAGACAAACATACACGATGATACATGTGCGTTATCGAGGTGATCAGATGTGCGTGCTATGTCGGTCCACAAGAATCCAAAGTGCCCTACATTATTGGGCAATCAGACGAAACTCATGCGCATGCAGTGATCAGAAGCTCAGAACTGCTCAGAAATTCATACGACATAGCACACAAGAATCCAAAGATGGAGAGCCAGGGAGCACTGCTCCTCTGACGATGTGGAAGATTCCCCTAGCCGGCTTTTCTTTCTCTCTTCCTTTCTTTCCTGCCCATCATAAAGCTACACTACTACTGTCAGAGAAGAGAACCTTCGCACACTGTCCTCTTACCAGAATGTATAATCAAAGATCCTGTTCCAATAAGAACATGGAGTAGAAATGATTAAACAAACAACTGTTGCAGTACATATAAACTACTATATATGTTTGTTAACCTGATTGATCGATCAACTTGGAGAAAAGATTCCCGGCCCTAATGAAAAGCAGGTGGAGAGAATACTATCGCAATGCAGTGTTGGGAGCTTCAGATCGCCTTGTTTCAGGGTAGAACTGGTTGGAAGCAGGAAGCTACGAGTACTCCTACTCAGTTTTCTAACTTGGTCAATTACTGCTACTGACATTAATTTTTCTCCATTCCTTGGTGCCAATCCCGATGCAGTTAATTAGACTCCTATAATTTCTTACCGATGAGGCGATGACCAAGCTTTCCACAGCAAGCAGCCATATCTGTCTCTTCTCCAACCTGTAGTCCATTGCGTGCATGAACCGGATGTGATTGTATATTTATGAAAATAAATATGGGTTTTGTTAAACATCATCTGGATGTTTTCTTCTAACTATCATCCAAATTTATGACTATTGGATTAAAAATCCAATGACTATGAATTCTCCCTCCTCCTTGAAAAAATCTCCTCCTTCAAAAATAAGAGGTCCCTTAATCTCTAATTCAATGGTCAAAATTTTGGATAATAGTTAGGAAAAAAATATCTGGGTGATGGCTAGACACTCCCAATAAATATATTTGACTTCCAGGTGAAGTTGTTTTCACCTATAATATACCATCTAAACACATTTAATATATTCCTTTATCACTTTAGATATACTCATATACTAATTCTAATGCCAACCACATAAAAAAATGCAAGGTAGTACATATTTTTGGGCATATTTTGCTAATACCTTTATATTTGTATATAAAAAGAGTATGTCCAAAAAACTATATATATCATCTTAAAAAGTACCTAGATAGTTTTATATACTCATATACTATACGTACATATCCTCTATTGCACGAGATACTTCTTACTTTGTGAAATACGAGATAGTGCATAACAACACTCAGAGTAGAAAAAAGGTTTTATATATACCTATATATATGTGTGTATCACCATAGTATCAGAACACCATGATCTAAAATAGGTATTTCTCCTATGTATCACGTGCGAAAAATTTTAAAATTTTTCAGATGTCGAGTTTAACTAGTTTATTATCTAGTTCAAACAAGGTAAACTAAAATTCGAACTACATTTGTCCTCTTTTATGATAGTTTAATTGTAAGAATTTGCTGAGCATAGGAGATCTTGGTGCTAAGTGCAAAGGCCATATTATTGCACATGCGAGCATGTTCCTAGCTTGATGTGTAAAGGAGATCGAAAGAGACGGACAGAGAAACAAGGAAGCAAAACATGCTGCACGCTGGGGTCCTTGCCAACCCATATGCCACATATATGTGCACTGCACATACCATGTGCCTCTTACACTGGTCTGCAACTGCAAAAATCAAGCTTGTCATTTTCATGAGGACCTTAGTGACGAATATATATGAACAACAAAATTCAGCAATCAACACTAGCTGTAACAATGTAACTGAAAAATGCATCAGCTCTCGGTATATATTCTTCAACTAATCATCCCATTATGCCACAATGCAAGTGCCACAAAATTGATCGATGAAATGTTCAACAATGCAATAATTAAGTAACTGATCTATTGGAATGAAAAATGACGATTCTACCATCTCTTATGTTACAACTTAATACGACAATATTAACTGCAAGTGGCACTAGCAAGTAGCAAGCATGCATGTCTCTGCAAGTACAGTACGCACATGCAGATGCCGGCCGATTAGTCGACTGAAACCATCAACGTGAGCTAGTTCACTCTGCTGCAGACCTTCCTGATCTCCCCGGGGGGGCCGGTGAGCACGTCCACGTAGCCCATCTTCACCATGGCGGCGGCGAACTGCTGCGCCCACAGCTTCCGGTTGGCCGCGTACAGGCCGACGAGCGCCGCCGTGTCGTTCCGGCTCAGCAGCGACTGGTCCGACGTGAAGGGCACCTCGTGGGTCTCCACGTTCCTGTAGTACTGGTTGTCCAGCTGCAGCGGCGTCTTGTAGTCCAGGTCCACCACGGGGTCGCGCCGCCCCGCCGCCGGGCACTTGTTTCTCAGCTGCTTGCCGAGCGTGGTGGCGTTCATGGATGGGTCGAGCTGCGGGTAGAGGCGGCCGGAGAAGGAGGAGCAGTGGGAGCGGCCGATGGAGTGCGCGCCGGAGAGCGTGACCATGTCCTCGACGGTGAGATTCTTGGTCGCGAAGCGTGCGATGAGCTGGTTGAGGTTGAAGGAGGCCGGGGGCAGGTTGGCGATCGCCTCTGAGGAGTTGGAGACGCGGCCGTCGAGGCGGCCGGAGGGCATGGCGAACTTGATTCCGCCCATGATGCGGGCGGCGTCGCGGGCGGCGAAGGCGACGATGTCGGCGCAGGAGACGACCCCCGGGCAGCGGCGCTCGACGACGCGCTTGGCGCGGTCGATGACGCCGAAGCCGCGCAGGCTGGGGAAGTTGGGCGGCGCCGTCTTCTCCACGGTGGCGTTGCCCGGGGTGCCGGTGGGGTCGTCGAGCAGCACCGACGCATCACAGCCCTGGTGAATCCATGGATCATGCGTTGGCATTGGCGTCGGCTTAATTTGCTGTCAAGCACGAATGCATGGCTAAGCTTATTAGTTACCCTGACGAAGCAGTCGTGGAAGAAGAGGCGGACGAGGCCCGGGCCATTGCCGGCGTCGTTGCGGATGGCGGCGTGGACGATGGTCTGGACGAGGTCCTCGGCGCCCGGGCATGTGGAGTTGTAGTAGCCGACCTGGAGCTGCGGTTCGGACACATATCCGGAGGACAAGAAGAAGAAGAAGCATAACGCGATGGCTTCAAGAACAGCTAGTGCAGGAAAGCGAGCACCGACGCTGCTAGTACTCATCGCCCCTGCACTACTGATACTAACAGCTCCTGTAATGATGTAAGTAATAGCTAGCTAGGAAGAAGAAGAGGGCCAACCATTTATATGTAGCTAAGCTAGCTATCAAGATCCAGGAAAGATAGATAATGCAAGTGACCTGCGCTAGTGTTGAGCGTGGCTAGCTCGGAAGAACATGGCCAGTATGTCATGGGGAGACAGGAACATGGGATCGCAAGTTGACCTGCGACAACCATGCAAGCAGGCCATAGTAGCCTAGCTATTGTTTTCTGAGGGGATTAGCTATGGCTAACGTGCGTGTCTTCTCTTGATTATTGGAACCTGCATGCAGTTTGTAGGATTGATGCGAATCAAAGGGTAAATGCTTCTTGGAACTTTTTTCTTGTAAGGTATTCAAAATCTTCACTCAAATAATTATGATAGTCATCAAGTTTAGATCACACCAATATGGCTAACAAAACCAGTAGTCTTCTGAACAAGATAGGTTAGACCGCAATTGAAAGGATGGTCTGATCGGCGGCCTGTGACCGGTCATACCAGCAGGCTGGTCTAATCGTAGTCTGGGGCCAGTCCAACCGGTCCTTTATTCCCAGACCTAAAAACCTCTCGGGTCAAAAGCTCAAATATTAAGAACTTACTCAATTCGTATCTAAACACTTCTAAGTTTTGCATAAAACTTATTCAAGGCAATATGAACCTAAATAAATCAAGAATCATAAAGTTTTTGGGTTCAAGTTCACCAAATTGAAGAGAATTTGATCTATTTCATAATAACACCAAAAATTCTAAAACTCAAATTAGTTCTAACCAATGAGAATCTAAGATATAAGGTCTTTCATATCTATTCTTATATGTTCCAGTAAGGTAATTTAAGCAACAGATTGGGCTAGAACTCCCACGAACCCGAAATCATATATTTAGCTCAAGAATAAGGGAAACCAAGTAAGAATGCAAACAAAAGCATGATTAGGGCAAAGCTCTGATTTATTTTAGTGGAGGATGAGACTTACTGAGAGACCATGTGGAGGTTACCTCATGGTTGTGATGAGTAATTGACTCTTGTTCTTGGAAGAGTGAGTTTGGTTTTTGAGGTTTGAGCTGCCTCTGCAAAGTCGTAAGCCTTGAGAATGGCTCTTTCTGTTGGGTAGGCTTGAGACCCTGTGGTAAAGGGTTTACGACTTGGTAGTCGTAGTCGAGCTTACATCTTTGTGTTCAGCAGAGTGTCAAGCTTTATCGAGTGGTTATAGATTGCCTTCGACCTCGGTGTGTTGTCTCTGTGAGGTCGCAAGTTCCTTCGGGTGGTCGCCAGAATGTTTACGACCATGCTGTGACTATTGAGTGGTCGGCAAACCAGTTTTGCCATGGTCGGAAGTCACCAGGAGGGCGTACGACCGATTTTAGCTGTGGTCGAAGGCCATCTGGCAAGTTTACGACCACTTGTTGGAAGTCGAAGGCCACCAGAAAGTTTACGGCCATCGTTGAGTAGGTTCTGTGCAGTCGTAGCATCTAGGAGAGGTCGGAATCCTTTTATCGACTTTGTTGTTCCTGGTCGGAACCTGGTAAACTTGTTGATCGAGTGGTCGAAAGGCTTTATGAACACGTTGGTCGTGGTCGGAAGCTGTGCGCACTGTTTATGACCACTTTGGGCGTGGACGAAGGTCACTCGAGAGGTTTACGACCACTCGGCCGTGGTCGGCGGGCACCGAAGGAAGTACGACCATTTTTGCCGTGGTCGAAAGCCACCGAGCTGGTTACGACCACTTTGGCCGTGGTCGAAAGCCACCACGACCACATTGGCCGTGGTTGGAGGTTGCCAAACAGCTTTACGACCACGTTAGCGCGAGGAAATTGGAGGTCAAGGCTTTGACCGTTGCAATCGATAGTCGGCGGACCTCGACTACGACCACGTGGGAAGTCGGTGGACTTTGACCACGTTGTGAGTCGATCAAACATGGTCGGATCGCACTCGGACGAGGTCCGATCGCGGTCGAACGTGATCGTAGCGCGCTTGGCTCAATCGGTTGCGGTCATATGTGGTCGAATGGCTTGGGACTCGGTCGGTTGTGGTCCGAATGGCCGACTACGATGAAACAAGTCGTACATGATCGGAAAGGGCTTCGACCATGGTGGCGATGAGCGTAAGAGGTCGTAGGTCGCGGAAGACTCGATGGGCTCGAGTGCCTCTTATTGTGTCTAGACTTTGAGCGATAAAGTCGTAGCAATGTTGTGTGCGATCGTAGGCTCGGTACGACTTGGTGATCTGCTTTACGACTCGGTAGTCGTAGCCGCTGTGTGGTAATCGTTGCAAGCTTACATTGGTCGTAGCTTGTGTCTTGGCGGTCGAGCGACCTAGTGAGTGGTCATAGGCTGCAGGAAGGCTCTTGTGAGTGGAGGGTTTCTCGCTACGCAAATGAGTGGTCGTATGGGGTATGGTCCTTATGCGATAATATCGTAGCGGCTAGCAATGGTTGTGGCATGTGTCCGCATGGTCGTAGTGAGCTGTGAGACGGTCGTAACGACATGTTGTGTGGTCGAAGGAAGCAGGGAAGTGTTCCAGGCTTCACTATTTCTTGAGTTGTGCATTCGAGTGGTCGTAGGGGTTTACGATCGGGTTGTGTCTTTGTGACACTGTTGGTTGTACCGATGGTTTGTCTGTATGCAGTGCGGTGCTATGTGACGGTTTGCTTGTGCGTGATGGTTGTAGGACTTGAGCTATTTCATGGTGAGCGTGGGAGGACCGGACTAGGCACGGGAGGTGTTGAGGTCCAGACGGTCGAGACGCCAAGATGATCGAGGTGGTGAAGTGGTTGCAAGCCGGAGACGAGGAACCGGAGCAGAGCCGCGAGGTGGACACGACGGGCAATGGTGAGGTGAACCAGGACTAGGCTCGGGAAGGAGCCGAGGTCCAAACGGTCGGACGCCTAGTCTGTGGCGGTCGGATGCGGCAGATCTTGGAGACAAGTCTTGGTGAGGCTGGAATGGTCGGGACGAGACACGTGTGGTGTCGGGGTCCGAACGACCGAGTGAGGCCGAAGAGGACTTGGTCTTGTGAGATGGTTGCAGGACCTTGGAGACAAGTCTTGGTGAGGCTCGGAGTGGTCGGGACTAGACATGGGAGATGTTGAGGTCCGTAACGACCGGGTGAAGCCGAAGAAGACTTGGGACTCAAGGTGGTTGCGGCGCGACCGGGACTAGGCTCGGAGGAGTCGGAGGTCCGATCGGTTGGAGGTAGGTTCGGTCGTGCGTGATCGGCAAGGAAACGGAAGCTTAGGGAAGGTGCGTGAGGGCAATTTGGAGAATTGACTCGGGCTGCAAAGGGAAGCGGTTTCTGTAAAAGCACCGAAATCACTGTCGGTTTGTCGGTACAGCGGGTTGCCGCGTGTGCGCGTGTGTAAAACCCGTGTTAGGTGGGGTTTACTGGGTTAGCCCAGTATGGACTAATGGATGGATCCATTAGGGTTAGTCTCGGTGTGAGGCTATAAAAGGGAGAGGGGAGGCACGAGTGTGAGCGAGTTGGCCGGCTGGGCCTTGGAGGCAGCCGCCTCTCCCTCTCATGGGAGTCTGTGAGTGTGTTCTTGGGATTGTGAGAGAGAGGATGAGTGGAGAATCCATGTATGAATAATCGAGAAAGAGAGAAAGAGAAGAGGTGTGAGCTCCTCTCTATGCTCTCCGGGCGTATCGGGATTCCTTGTACTCCTTGATGGTTGGAATGGAAACTCTGAGTTGTGGTCTCTGTCTTGTGTTTGAATGATTTGTTTGCGCTCTCTTTGTTCCTTCGTTTATCCGTGTTCTTGGCTTTCGAAATCGCAGTGACATGTGGGTTTTACTCCAAGCCATCTTGGCTATTCTAGTCCCACGAGCGGTTCTATTCATCAACTCTGGTACTTCTTGCTTTGAGTTGTGTTCTTGGTTTGAGTAGGCCTAGTTTTGATTTGCTCAGAACAGGGAATCTGTCTCAAGGCTATTTGGGCAGTTCATTCCCGAGAGCAAGAGTCGAATCGGAGAAGTGTTTGCGTCTCGCGGTCGTGCGCCGAGTACATGCTCTGCATTCGCTACGACCACGTTGAGACTTTTGTGCATGAGTCGACCGAATTCTCTGTTTGATTTCGACCACGCCGCTTGTCCGGATCTCAAAGCAAAGAAGTTTTTCAACGCCTTGGTTTTTCTCTGTCAAAGGACGTGAGCAAACGTTGTCTAAAGTCTCATACCCGATTGCTTTGTGAATTGCAAGATATTTGGAAATCAAAGCAAGTGGTCATGAGCTCTGGCTTGTCTAGTTGGTCGTGCGCGCCTTCTCTTTCGGTCACATTATGCGTCTCTTTTGTCGGTCCGATCTCGGGTTTTGGTGGATCGTCTGTCTTACCGAGTGACTCGATCGACCACGAGTTGGCGTTCGATCTCTCAAACAGATGGTCTATCTCTTTGTCGAGTGATCACGATAGATCCTTTCGATCGCCTTGTTTTGTCCTCGCCGTGGCGATTCTAGTTCGGTGTCGATCGATCTTACGTTCTCCGGTGAACATTCGATCTTCCTCTTCATAGCTTTGTAGCTATTGGAGAAGAAGATTGTGTGAATACTTGGAGAGATTTTAAGGCACCATTCACCCCCCCTCTGTTGCCTTTTCGGTCCTACAATTGGTATCGAGGCAAGGTTTGCTCTATATTTGATCTTAACCGATCTGGAGCATGGCAACTAGTAGGGGATCTTGTGAGCTTTTCTTTGCATCTTGCTTGGGGTGTTTTGCCAATGATGTCCTTTGCGACAAGAGGCTGATTTCGGTTGGAGGGTGATGTTATTTGCAAGCACGCCATCAGATCGAGAACGGCGACGAGAGCGAGATTCGCAGTCTTTGGGACATGGTCATTAAGAGTTATGACCACAGTCTCAGTGGCCCCATCTGCGACTACACTTCGTCGACCTGGTGCTTTCCCTCGGTGCACGCTCTCGAGACTTTGGTTTGTCTTGATTTACCTGTTCTCCGACCGGATGATGAAAATTCTTTGAGGAGAGGAGTGCAATGATACGAGCACTGCATCTTGAGACTTTGTCACCTCTTTCATTTAAGAGGTGGACCCTTCCTTGAGCATAGTTCTTTTGTTGTCAGCACTTGTGCCCTTTGCTTAGTTGCTTCTATTTTTTGGCGAGTGCTCTTCTTGTTGGCTCTTCTCGGTTAGTCCAAGGGATTTCTCCTTTTTGAGTAAGGATGGTGCTTTGTCCTTTTGACCATGTTTCATGGAGGACACTTACATCAATGCTCATTTTGTGAGAAGGATGGATTTCGTCAGCATGGCAGACTTGTTCCTTTTGTTGTTGTTCTTTGTCTGCATGCTGATCTGAGGAAGGATTTCCGCCGTTTCTTAAATGGTAGACCTCGTTCGCCCAAACGAGGTGTGCACCTACGGCGAGGAGAAGGTGTGAGTCTCTTTGATGTTTTGGTTGGTTCTTTTCTTGGTTGTTCAAGTGCCAGAATCGAGAAAGTCTTGAAAGAACACACGGATGATGATGATAAAAAGGACGAGCGCTAACTCTTCATGAGCAAGGTAAAACCACATTGTGACATTGGCCTGTCCAAGATGAATATACTTGCCCTTAGGAGAATGTGAGATGCCTAGATGATAAATTGCTCGATTGTTTTTGCTAGGTGGAAATCTCATTTATCTTGTGTAGGTTGTGAGTCTAGTTCTGTAGATGGCGTAAATTTAATTTCTCTACTTGCGTGTTAAAATCTGAAAATGAGAAATTAAAATTTTGACTCATCACACTTGTGTAGAGGAGCTTGTTTCTGCTAGAATCTGGTTTAGTAAAAGCCAAGTTCCTCTACTGTGTCGTCGCTGGAGTCGTAATGTCTTACGATCACACTTGGCTTCTCGGATGTAGTCGTAGCTTCATACGACCACGTCTTCGTGGACACTCTCACTGTCATCATGGTCGTAAGTCCATACGACTACGTCTGCTGTGCTTCGAGTACGCTGCGCTGCTCGGTCGCCATGGTCGTAACTGCATTTTGATCACGCCTGAAATCCCCAACTATGGCTGAAAGGCTTTACGACCATGTCTCTCGGCTGTAGTCATTCAAGACTATGCCTCTTGTGCTACGACCACGCTCATGTCTTCTCGGCCATAGTCGTAGCACGTAACGACCACTCATTTCTGCTGAGTGGTCGTGTGTCAAAGTCTGGGGTTCTCAAGTATTTGCTTGCTAACCCTTCGAGACCCAAGACTTGGGCACTCTGTTCTTGTCATTTGTAGGTCTCTAGACGCTTGTTGGAGAACATGGAATTGATTGGAGTTTTAGTCTTCTGCCTCATCATATGACTAGAACATTTATTGGTTCTCCACTTCATGGCCTCCAAGAGGCATATGCTCTCACGTTGGCGTCTTCACCTACTTTGTGAGCTATTCTTTAACCTTCATGCTTCTATATTCATGTATGATCATAATTGGCATGATGTGCTTGTTCATATGCTCACTTGTACCATACTAGCATGTTTTTCTCTCAACGCTTTCGTGGCATGCCTTTATGAGTATGTTGCTTAAGTATCCATGTACCTTGTCATATTTGTTAGATGCTTAAGCTTTGACTTGACTTCATGAGCTAAGTAGAATGTGTGTATTAGAAGTCAAGTATCATCATGACCTTGTGCTCTGAAGTATCTATCATGGTTCACATCTTGCTCCTTATGTTCATTCATCATTATTTATACATGTTAGCATACTTTTCATGATTTTGATTTGTCATGTTGTATGTCTACATGATGTATGTATATGTATGGACAGTATGAGCTTGAGTATATCTTGGATAGTTTCTCTGTGTCATGATGCTATGTTTATTCATGCCTTCTATCTTTTCTGGTATACATGCTTATTTCCATGCTAGCATATGCTTTTGTGATCTTTCCCTGTCACCTGCTATGTGCATGGTTGTGATTCATTGAGATACATGTTTACCCTGATCTTACTCATTCCGGTTTTGGGCATGACATAAAATGTACAACACCTTGGTAGCATTAGTCTGTGCTTATGCTTAGACATCATGAGAACTGTGGATAGGTCACAAGCTTCTTCTAGTATTGGGTGGCACTAGATTTTGTGTTCTAGGTGCTTTTGATGAGGGCTAGATAGAGCTTGTGGGGGTGTGTTCTCATGCATTAAAATTTGTAATGCTACTGTTGTTGTCTCTCGTCTCAGTACTGGTTCCATGTTGCATATCACTTACCCCAGTACTAGGACACCAGTCGTCTCTGTGTTTAAACTGTAGGTTGCAAATGTGAGAGGAGGCGGTACAACATTCTGACCGCTCCTTGGTCTTTACGACTATGTCACAGCAACTATGATCATGGTCTGGACTATCGGT
Organism: Dendrocalamus sinicus; assembly: GCA_036346575.1. Classification (NCBI taxonomy): domain Eukaryota; kingdom Viridiplantae; phylum Streptophyta; class Magnoliopsida; order Poales; family Poaceae; genus Dendrocalamus; species Dendrocalamus sinicus. The sequence goes on along the minus strand of CM070653.1, from coordinate 1,546,640 downwards.
CAAACTCGTACACGACCACCGCCAAGACGCGACGACCACGGGACTATGACCATGAGCCGAGCCCATACACGACCACGATCCGGACTCGACTTCGGCCATGACTTGGACTCGACTACGACCTCGCCTCAGACCCGATTTCGATCGCGACTTGGACTCGACTACGACCGATCCTCAGACGCGACCACTACCACGGACCAGACCAGAACGCGACTTCGATCACTCCACCACGGTCTGGACTCGGATACAACCACGACTCCGAACTCGACTACGATCATGACCAAGCTGGTTCACGATCGCGATCGTGTGACCGAAACCATCTTCGCCACAGCAAAATCTACCGAGCGATTGCGATAGAGGTTTGTTCTCCTTGTGATCTTTCAGTGTTTTGCTTCCTCCACTTGGCTTTGCTTTGTTTATCTATTCTAGTGGGAGGAAGGGTCCGATTGGTTAGACAGAACCGACTCTAGGTGATATTGTCTCGATCACACTTCTCGTCCAAATGGTTCTCTAGGATTATTTACCACCTAGTTTGGGTTTTGGTTCTCTAGGATTCTCTTCTACCTAGATTGAACTTTTTCTTGGCCACTAGAGTCTTGTGCATTGACATAGTGTGCTTTTGCCCCGTGGTATGAGGTTACAGACTAGAGACCATGTGGATAGGGTGTGTTTGGGAATCACCTCCTTGAGTTAGAACCCTCTCTTTCTGGATTTTGTGCCAAATTTCCTGGTTCTTCTCTTTTGCCTTCTCTAGGGAGTTGGAGCCTCTGTCTGCTCGGGCTATTTTTCAGGGGAGTTCATCTCATGTGCATTCTTTTGTCTCATAATGCATAAAATTCACTTGAATGCCTGCATGCAGTCTTTGGAGCCTTGTCTATTATCTTTATGTGACATGATATCATGTTTTATATCTTGCCATGTCTTGTGATAGCTTGATTTATCATGCCCTTCTATGTCTTGCTTAGCTCTTGCCATACTAGCTTAATTAAATGTGAACAACTTAAAGTAAAACATGTCTTGTTCAATCTTGTGACTAGTCCGGCTTTAGTGATCCTCTCTTGATTCAGGCCATGTCGAATAGGCTAAGTTGAGTCTTGAATCTGTTTTTGAGGTTTAGATTGAGCTAAGTTAGTTCATTAGTGATGCATGAGTTAAGTTTTAACTCTTTGTTCATGAACTAACTCAAGTAAATGCAAAAGATCTCTTTTGTGCGAAAAACTGATCTCACCAATTCTTTCTCATGAGACGACTTGCCATTGCACTAGGCATGAACTCGGGGAGTTTTGGATGACCTAGACTATCTTCTTAAGCTTATCGCTTGGAGTAGTCGCATAAGGCTTGAGGTCTAGCACATGATAACATAAAAATCTGGTTGGCAACTACCATGAATTTCAAAAGAAAATATGTCATTTGTGCTCAATTTTGCTTAAGCTACAACAAGAACCAAGTACTTGAACCAATGTCTCATTTTTGAACTTATAGCACTCTAAATTGACTCAACCATAGCTTCTTGGTTCCACTTAGAATATTGACATGGCTTGACTCACGTTTGGATACCTTCTTCTAGACTATAATCTTGAGTGACTTGACATGCTAATTAAACATTTAATTTAAAGATCATGACTTATTTGGCTTGAGCTTGGCAATACATGGTTTGTTATGATCTAGATAGCATTGTCACCTTTTATGGCTTGGTATAATTTTCGTTGAAGTCACTTTAGATAATCTTCATGGCTCCTCGGCTCCCATTGCCTTCATCAAATCAGCATCGGCACTCCATTTCATTCATGCTCTATTTTTGTTCCTGCATCTTGATGATTCTATTGCCAAAAGGGGAGAAGGATAGAGAAAAAGGCATTAAGGAGTGCAAAAGGCATTAAAATGGGAGAATGCATTAAGGGATAGGAGAAGGATAGAAAAAGGCTCTAAGGGGAGAATGCTTGTTCATCTTGTTATGACAATGGCCATGTGAGCAATGACTTTTGGACCATGAGCAAGATTGGACTTTTGTGTGATTTGGAGCTTTTGTAGAAAATTTGACCTTTCTCTGTCTGCTCCATTTCACTCTGTGTCAACATGGTCATAAGTTCCTTCTTCACCTCTTTTAGACCATGTGTGGCTTTTGCATCTCCTTCCTTTTCTCTTCAAAACCAAACTCTTCTTCATGCTTTTTCTGTGTTTGTCAATATACTCATCAAGGGAGATTGAGAGACCATGTGGAGGTCACCTCATGGTTGTGATGAGTAATTGACTCTTGTTCTTGGAAGAGTGAGTTTGGTTTTTGAGGTTTGAGCTGCCTCTGCAAAGTCGTAAGCCTTGAGAATGGCTCTTTCTGTTGGGTAGGCTTGAGACCCTGTGGTAAAAAGGGGTTTTACGACTTGGTAGTCGTAGTCGAGCTTACATCTTTGTGTTCAGCAGAGTGTCAAGCTTTATCAGTGGTTATAGATTGCCTTCGACCTCGGTGTGTTGTCTCGTGAGGTCGCAAGTTCCTTCGGTGGTCGCGAATGTTTACGACCATCTTTGTGACTATTGAGTGGTCGGCAAACCAGTTTTGCCATGGTCGGAAGTCACGGGAGGGCGTCGACCGATTTTAGGCGTGGTCGAAGGCCATCCGCAAGTTTACGACCACTTGTTGGAAGTCGAAGGCCACCGAAAGTTTACGACCATCGTTGAGTAGGTTACGTGCGATCGTAGCATCTAGGAGAGGTCGGAATCCTTTTATCGACTTTGTTGTTCTGGTCGAACACGGTAAACTTGTTGATCGAGTGGTCGAAAGGCTTTACGAACACGTTGGTCGTGGTCGCAAGTATGCGACCGCTTATGACCACTTTGGGCGTGGGCGAAGGTCACTCGAGAGGTTTACGACCACTCGGCGTGGTCGAAGGGCACCGAAGGAAGTACGACCATTTTTGCCGTGGTCGAAAGCCACCGAGCTGGTTACGACCACTTTGGCGTGGTCGAAGCCACACGACCACATTGGCCGTGGTTGGAGGTTGCCAAACACTTTACGACCACGTTAGCGCGAGAGGAAATTGGAGGTCAAGGCTTTGACCGTTGCAATCGATAGTCGGCAGACCTCGACTACGACCACGTGGGAAGTCGGTGGACTTTGACCACGTTGTGAGTCGATCAAACATGGTCGGATCGCACTCGGACGAGGTCTGATGCGGTCGAACGTGATCGTAGCGCGTTTGGCTCAATCGGTTGCGGTCATATGTGGTCAGAATGGCTTGGGACTCGGTCAGTTGTGGTCTGAATGGCTTCGACTACAGTGAAACAAGTCGTACATGATCGGAAAGGGCTTCGACCATGGTGAAAAGCGATGAACGTAAGAGGTCGTAGGCTGCGGGAAGACTCTGATGGGCTCGAGTGCCTCTTATTGTGTCTAGACTTTGAGCGATAAAGTCGTAGCAATGTTGTGTGCGTCGTAGGCTCGTGACGACTTGGTGATCGCTTTACGACTCGGTAGTCGAGCCGCCGTGTGGTAATCGTTGCAAGCTTACATTGGTCGTAGCTTGTGTCTTGGCGGTCGTAGCGACCTAGTGAGTGGTCATAGGTGCAGGAAGGCTCTTGTGAGTGGAGGGTTTCTCGCTCGTGCAATGAGTGGTCGTATGGGGTATGGTCCTTATGCGATAATATCGTAGCGCTAGCAATGGTTGTGGCATGTGTCCGCATGGTCGTAGTGAGTCGTGAGACGGTCGTAACGACATGTTGTGTGGTCGAAGGAAGCAGGAAGTGTTCGGGCTTCACCATTTCTTGAGTTGTGCATTCGAGTGGTCGAGGGGTTTACGATCGGGTTGTGTCTTTGTGACACTGTTGTTTGTACCGATGGTTTGTCTCGTTGTGCAGTGCGGTGCTATGTGACGGTTTGCTTGTCCGTGATGGTTGCAGGACTTGAGCTATTTCATGGTGAGCGTGGGAGGACCGGGACTAGGCACGGAGGTGTTGAGGTCGGACGGCCGGAGACGCCAAGATGATCGAGTGGTGAAGTGGTTGCAAGCCGGGAGACGAGGAACCGGAGCAGAGCCGCCGAGGTGGACACGACGGGCAATGGTGAGGTGAACCAGGACTAGGCTCGGGGAAGGAGCCGAGGTCCAAGCGGTCGGACGCCTAGTGCGTGGCGGTCGGATGCGGCGAGATCTTGGAGACAAGTCTTGGTGAGGCTGGAATGGTCGGGACGAGACACAGGTGGTGTCGGGGTCCGAACGACCGAGTGAGGCCAAGAGGACTTGGTCTTGTGAGATGGTTGCAGGACCTTGGAGACAAGTCTTGGTGAGGCTCGGAGTGGTCGGGACTAGACATGGGAGATGTTGAGGTCCGAACGAGTGGGTGAAGCCGAAGAAGACTTGGGACTCAAGGTGGTTGCGTCGCGCGACCGGGACTAGGCTCTGGAGGAGTCGGAGGTCCGATCGGTTGGAGGTAGGTTCGGTCGTGCGTGATCGGCAAGGAAACGGGAAGCTTAGGGAAGGTGCGTGAGGGCAATTTGGAGAATTGACTCAGGCCGCAAAGGAAGCGGTTTCTGTAAAAGCACCGAAATCTGTCATTTGTCGGTATGCAGGTTGCCGCGTGTGCGCGGTGTGTAAAACCCGGTGTTAGGTGGGGGCTTACGGGTTAGCCCCAGTATGGACTAATGGATGGATCCATTAGGGTTAGTCTCGGGTGTGAGGCTATAAAAGGGAGAGGGGAGGCACGAGTGTGAGCGAGTTGGCCGGCTGGGCCTTGGAGGCAGCCGCCTCTCCCTCTCATGGGAGTCTGTGTGAGTGTGTTCTTGGGATTGTGAGAGAGAGGATGAGTGGAGAATCCATGTATGAATAATCGAGAAAGAGAGAAAGAGAAGAGGTGTGAGCTCCTCTCTATGCTCTCGGGCGATCGGATTCCTTGTACTCCTTGATGGTTGGAATGGAAACTCTGAGTTGTGGTCTCTGTCTTGTGTTTGAATGATTTGTTTGCGCTCTCTTTGTTCCTTCGTTTATCTGTGTTCTTGGCTTTCTGAAATCGCAGTGACATGTGGGTTTTACTCCAAGCCATCTTGGCTATTCTAGTCCCACGAGCGGTTCTATTCATCAACTCTGGTACTTCTTGCTTTGAGTTGTGTTCTTGGTTTGAGTAGGCCTAGTTTTGATTTGCTCGAGCAGGAATCTGTCTCAAGGCTATTTGGGCAGTTCATTCCCGAGAGCAAGAGTCGAATCGGAGAAGTGTTTGCGTCTCGCGGTCGTGCGCCGAGTACATGCTCTGCATTCGCTACGACCACGTTGAGACTTTTGTGCATGAGTCGACCGAATTCTCTGTTTGATTTCGACCACGCCGTTTGTCCGGATCTCAGAAAGAAGTTTTTCAACGCCTTGGTTTTCTCTGTCAAAGGGCGTGAGCAAGCGTTGTCTAAAGTCTCATACCCGATTGCTTTGTGAATTGCAAGATATTTGGAAATCAAAGCAAGTGGTCATGAGCTCGCTTGTCTAGTTGGTCGTGCGCGCCTTCTCTGCTTTCGGTCATTCTGTGCGTCTCTTTTGTCGGTCGATCTCGGGTTTTCGTGGATCGTCTGTCTTACCGAGTGACTCGATCGACCACGAGTTGGCGTTCGATCTCTCTGAAACAGATGGTCTATCTCTTTGTCGAGTGATCACGATAGATCCTTTCGATCGCCTTGTTTTGTCCTCGGCCGTGGCGATTCTAGTTCGGTGTCGATCGATCTTACGTTCTCCGTGAACATTCGATCTTCCTCTTCATAGCTTTGTAGCTATTGGAGAAGAAGATTGTGTGAATACTTGGAGAGATTTTAAGGCACCATTCACCCCCCCTCTGTTGCCTTTTCGGTCCTACACTTACATACTCACGGATGATTACAAGGTGCAGCTAAAATACCACCTTTTATCTCTCATGTTCTCTCTCTGATAACCATGGAAAGGAGACGAAGTTGTAGAGCAAAAATTAAAACTTAGAATACATGGATCCACCACCCTCTCTCCTCCCCTCTAAATAACCAGCACAACCTTAATAGATCCAACCCATTAAGCTTATCGAAGAAACCCATCAATCCCACTAACATAGGGTTTATACATTCACGCTTGTTTTTTTTAAAGTGTTTACAAGACTCAACTTGCTAACTCTTTAGCAATTGATCCCTTGTCAATTCCAGCTCTCCTTGAACTAAAAACCACTTTTCCTTTGTGCCTCTCCACATTGTGGGTTTGATCAAGGCACTAACCTGGTATTTGGTCTACTATCAAGGCACTAATCTGGTATTTAGTCTACTACCAAAATACCTACTCTTTACTCCATCTCCATTTTCATCTCAAAGCATCTCTACGTGCTTTAACATGTAGCCTGTAGTGCCTAATGACAAGCCATCACATCTTTACGCATTCAGATTCCCCTGAACCGTCTCTACGTGCATCGGGACCGTCACTTGGCTCACCACATGTACCAACTCACCTCTTTATGATTCTTGTCTTCTCTGTACTTCCCGCTTGAGCCATGTAGTTTCATCCGGACTTACATAATAACTCGGACCTCAGCTCCCCCACCTAGTCCAAGCACATTGCCGTTGACTGCTACGTCCTCCAAACAACCTACACATCCAAAGACCAAGCAACCATATCGAGTACAAATTTCATGCACTTGACTTATGTTAGTCAAATACATGTACCATGCAATGCAACACAAATCCTTATAGTTCCCAAGCCATGAACCGACGTCAAACCAACTCAACTCAACCTGATATTTGGCCATAGCCACTAGTTTGACCGCTCTTCCCATGCTGGTCGGATCGCTGCGGTCAGACCACCAACCACTAGCTGGTTTGGCTGGCCACTGGTGCATGTGACCACATTTTCAATGTTGGTCACACTAGCCAACTCACCCTGGTCTGATCGCCAACCATGGCTAGCCCAACCACACGTGATCAACACCAAAACACACTCTTTGGAAAAGTAGTTGCCAACTAAAAATCAGTCAAATATTCGGTCACACCAAAACACCAATCAGACTGTCGTTCACAGGCCAGTCTGACCACCTCCTCCCAACGGCCCAACCAGTCCCACTAGAAACACTGACAGTAAATATGAATTCTTTGAATCTATTGCAAAATTTAAATTTAACTCAACCAAAAAAACCAATTATTCATCACAAACATTTATTAGATATTGTAAATGGTCTCATAGTTTGTCACAGTGTCGTCAATGGGTTTGCAGAATCCATCACATGCCAGTATGTTATTTCCATATATGTGTTCTTTTGTGCTTTAACTGTATCGGTACTACCATTATTCTTGATCGGTGGTACCGCCACGGTTTGACCTCTTGGCTTGTCTGATACTACCATATTGCGGTATGACCGTATTTTAGTTGGCAGTAGCTAATTTCCAGAGAAATACATTTTTAGGAGATTTTCTCTCATATGAAAATCGGTACTACCACAGCTGAAGTGTGGTACTACCGTAGTATCGGTATGACTAGACCCTGTGAGTGTGGCACTACTGATATTTGGATTAACGACTAGTTTCTATGCACTGAATAATTCCTAAGTAGCCGTTGAATAGTGGGTGCGGTAGTACCGACCACTACATACACGGTAGTACTGCTCCACCTAATTTTTGGGGATTTCATCCCCAACGGTCATTATATTCTGGTGGGTGGAGGCTATAAATACCTCCCCACCAGCAGGCAGCAGCAAGGAAACTCTCTCCCTTTTATATACTCTTGAGCTCTTGCACCCCTCTCATCAACTCTAGTACATTATTTTCTCTCTTTGAGGTTGTTGAGAGTATTTAAGTGAATTGCATCATCTAATTAATCTTCGTGGAACTTGAATATATTCAAGCAAGTGTAATTGGCTTATTACTTTTGGTGATTACCGATATCTAGACGACTTAGAAGATTTGGTGCGGTGATCTCTTCACAAAGGTTGTGAAGAGACCCAGCACGATTGTGAAACTTGGAGCTCACCTTTTGGAGCGGAAAGTGCTACCCTAGCAGATTGAGGAAAAGCTCAAATTTGCACAAGTAGCCGAATTGATTTATTCAAGCTCCCTCAACATGGATTAGAGAAGACCGAAAAGTCTTCGAGACCACGAAAAATTCTTGTGTCTATCGTGTAGTTTAACTCTCTTGCTCTTTATCTTCCGTATTTATATTTCTAGTAACTAATTGCTTATGTTGCTTAGCTAGAACTGTATCTTCCCTAATCCTAGCTTTGTGGTGCCATAGCAAGACTTAAAGATTGTAGGCCTTGAATTGTGCAAAATAATTTTATTAGTTCATACTTGTATTAAAATTGTGATTTAGCCAAAAGAATTTAAAAAACCTTCTATTCACCCCTTCTAGTCGGTTATCTTTAATTCTACACACGTTGGTCGGACCACCGCGGTCAGATTGCCAACCACTGGCCAGTCTGACCGACCACCCGATGTGACCGTATTTCAATGCTAGTCACCTTGGCCAACTCACCCCAGTTCGATCGCTGACGATGGCCGATCCAACCGTATGCAACCAACACCAAAACACACCCTCTGGAAAAAGCAGCCATCAACTATAAATCGATCATACTGCTACAGCAGTCTGGCCGCCCCCTAATATTCGGTCACACCAGACCACCGGTTAGACCGCCGTTCACACATTGGTCCGACCACTTCCTCCCAACGGTCCGACCGGTCCCACCGATCGGTTCAACTGGGAACGCTGACAGTAAATCTGAATTTTCTAAAACATTCATAAAATTTAAATTTAATTTAATCAAAGTACCAATTATTTATCATAAATATATTTAGACTTCGTACACAATCTCTCACAGTTCGTCGCAGTGTCGTCGATGGGCTTGCAGATCTCGGTTAGTTTTCGCGCGCTATCCTGTGCCACGAGGAGCTTAAAATACGCGGGCGGCAGAAGCATCTAAGCTAGTGGCGCGCAGCGTAGTCGTCGTTGAAAGATCAGTCAGAGTATGCCTGTACGTAGATCACGCGCGTAGACCAAAAACTCCGTATCCTATGTTTGCCCAAACAGCAGACCAAAAGCCCAAACCAAACAGCCCATTTTTGGCCCAGCTAGCCTACATGGGCTGAATACTTGTGTTCAAATAGGAAACAATTAATTAAGTCCAGCTGCATGCATCATTTGTAGGTAAATAACTCCGTGTTGCTGGAAGCAAAGTATCGTACATCATGTAAATGAAGCTACTAAGCAAATTTTAGGGTATTGATAGACATCATCCGGATATTTTCTTTCTAACTAGCATTCAGATTTGTGACCGTTGGATTAGAGATCCAAGGGCCACAAATTCTCCCCACCCCCTCCAAAAAAAATTCACTGCCCCTCCAAAAAAAATTCTCCCCCTCCAAAAAAAGAGACCGTTGGATCGTTGGATCTCTAATCCAACGGTCCGAAATGTGGATGGTTGTTGCGAAGAAAACATCCAGGTGATACCTATACACACCCTTTAATTTATATATAGCTACAACAATGAGTGAAACGAAATTACAAATTGTACAGCTCTCAACTTAGAACAGCAAATACAAGTGCAAGTAATTAACAACTAACAAGAGATCAAAATAACTAGGAATAGGTATCAGAATAACTTGAGTGCTGCACAGCAATATATAGCCATATGCATTGCGATTTGCAACGCATGCATGCACGCAAGAGTCGCATGCAGCTCGATCTAGCATTCTAGCTAGCGTTGTTGGTGGCGAAGCAGACCTTCCTGACCTCGCCGTCGGTGCCGGTGAGCACCTCGGTGCCTCCCATCTTCACTAGCGCCGCGGCGAACCTCGCCATCCACGCGATGGGGTTGGCGGCGTTGTCCGCCACCTTGCCCGCCGTGTCGCTGCGGCTCACCAGCGTCTGGTCCGACGTGAACAGCACCTGCCCGGATTCCACGTTCCTGTAGTACTGGTTGCTTAGCCCGTTCGGGTCCGTCACGCGGTTGTTGTTCAACAACTGGTTCGACCCGCCGTTCGACGGCGGCGGGCACACCTTCTTCAGAGCGGCGGCGTAGGTGGCGTTCATGGTCGGGTCGACGGTGGGGTACAGACGGCCGGTGACGAAGGAGCAGTGCGCGAAGCCGAAGGAGTGCGCTCCGGAGAGCGCGACGAGGTCGTCGACGCCGAGGCGCTTGGCGGCGAAGCTGTCGATGAGTTCCTGGAGCTGGAAGGACGGGGCAGGGATGCTCTGGAAGACGTCGGAGGCGAGGGAGAGGAGGCCGTCGCGGCGGCCGGCGGGCATAGCGAAGGCGAAGTTGCCGGAGACGATGGCGGAGTCGCGGGCAGCGAAGGCGAGGATGTCGGCGCAGGAGACGACGCCCGGGCAGACGGCCTCCACGGCTGCCTTGATCTTGTCCACGGCGCTGTACCCGCGAAGTGGGATCGTCGTCTTCTCCGTCTGCGGGTTGCTCTGGGTAGGGTTGAGGAGAATGGAGGCATCGCAACCCTGCAAACATATGTATATACTTGTTCATACATGCATGCATCATGCAAGTTCATATGATCACTTAGCTAGCTACAGCCGCGTTCGAAACACAGGAATTTTCTCGTATCCCACGGAAATTGAACTGTTTAGTGTTAAATTCCTATAAAATTTCTGTGGAATTCCTGCATACCAAACAGGGCATGTATTACGTACCCTGACGAAGCAGTCATGGAAGAAGAGGCGGATGAAGGCGGCGCCCATACTTGGGTCGTTGTAGATCATCCCCTGCACGACGTTCCTCACCGTCTTCTCGGCGTTCGGGCACGACGAGCTGTAGAAGTCGTACTGTAGCCCTGCCAGCGACACGGAGCTCAGTGCAGCAGCCATGAACGCCATGAGCAGCACCACCTTGGATGTTGTTGCTGTCGCCATCGCCATGTTTCACAGTCAGCGAAAGCGATCGATTTATATATCGAGCTAGCTATATGATTTCTTGTGTATGTTTACTGAAAGAGACGTGCAGGGAATGTTTGGTGGTGACAATATAATGGTGTGGTTTCTACGGGTATTTATAGATCATATGACGCGAACTAGCTACAATATTTAGGAAGGTGCTTTTATATTTTTTTCAACAGTGCTTTGCATAATTTTTAAATCATAATTATTGGTAGTTGCTGGCTTGCAGCTAGCCGGGTTGACATTGCCACAGGAGGGTATTTTTCCAAAAGGATTAGATAAGTACTAATCTGGACGTTGGTTAGTTCCAGCATTTGACTCTTGGTTGTGAACAGTGTAAGATCAATGTTATAAAAACATATCTAAGCTGCTTGTGACAAGATTCTATCTAATTTGATGACTTTGGAAACTCTCCTACCGGCAGTTAAGGATAACGTACACAATGAAACTGCCCAGCTAGTTTCCTACAAACTAACCATGCATGAACGAAAACTAACCTCTGCCTCCGCTGGACTGCAAATGTTCACCACTCACTTTCAAGTTGAGTCCACGAATTCTGAAGTTTCCGTTTGAAACGTAGGAATTTTGCAAGAAACGGTTTAAATCCCCCGAAATTGCTTTGAGAATCTCCAAACAGGGCACTTACGACGGAATTTGTAGATGATTCTAAGTTGGGTGGTGCCTCCTACTACTCCAGCATATAGAGTTAGACTACGCCGCTCATGACTTTAGCTGAAAATAAATATTAGTGGTTGAAAGAAGTGATCTTTATAATAAGAAAGCAAGCAGTGTGGAAAGTAAGAGAGACATGTGTACGTCAGATGAGAGCAAGAGGAGTAAAAAGGCCGTTTCAAGACGTCAGGTGTTCATATTAACTTCTAATTTTTTCAAACAGAATTTACAAACAGAAATCACTATGAATAGGTCACAAATCTACAAAGTTAAGGTAACACAATACTGGAGAGGTTGCATATGATTGAGTGGACACATTCAAATATTATATTGAAGCACCCCCTGCCCACATTCTGTCCGCTAATTATGGTGCTTGTTTGTTGACAAGAATGCCAGCTTATCTGGATGATTGTTAGAAGATACTCCATGCTAGTATCTCTCTCTAGCTTCTTTTGTTTCTTTTTCTTGTATCAGTTTCTTGTAAAATGCGGTAGTATTTTAGATGATGACAACTATTCATGAGTTTATATTACACGAGTAGTCTATGGGCGAAGAAATTCCACGGGTAGCGCTTCAATTATATATTGTGTGCTCGGCCTAACCGATAATGGTTAGATCAACGATGATACATTTTAAGAAGAAGAGCATTGCAAACAAGCCTGGAAGAACGCTAACCTCATTCTTCTACGCGCTCATTCTTCTACGTATGGATGCTAATTGTTTCTGGTTTTTCCATTGTTCGAGGGTTTATTTACCATTTCAGTTTGGAAACTGGAGTATGGATGCTAATTGTTTCTGATTTTTCCTTGACAGTTCCGTGTGTGGAACATGAAAACGCTCAAAACGATGAGCGCACATGCATGTGCACAAACTCCGAATCCTATGTTTGCCCAAACGGCAGACCAAAGCCCAAACCAAACAGCCCATTTTTGGCCCAGCTAGCCTACATGGGCTGAATACTTGCTCGAGTAGCAGCGTGTGTGATGACGAGCAAGACTATTTTAGACTCCTCTCTCTCAAAAAAAAAAAAAGAGCAAGACAATTAGACAAGATGAGAGATTTGGAGAGGAATAGATAGATTATATTAAGAGCGTTGCCAGCACTTGAACGTATGATGGGAACTCTTCTATCGTATGATCCTTTCTCAGATAGCACAATATTTGAGAATACTATATGTAACAAAATGTGGTCAATCACTGCAACAAAATGTTATCAATATGTGCAACAAAATATGCATAATCTCAACAGAGAGCTCTAAAAAAAGATAGCTCGGCCTCACCGAATACTGCTTCTATGCTATCTTATAACTATCAAATAAACAAATAGGTGATGTTATATATGGTATAACATTCTGGGTTTTCGTATGCAACAATTAAGCACAATATTTGCAACAAATGGAACATTTGACATGAAATACAAATAAGATTTTTGCAACAAATGAGAACTACTTGTGCAACAATACAAGAAACTGCCCCCAACAAAAAAATATTGTTGTAACAAATGAAACACCCATTGAAACAACTACAAATAGTTTAGAAGAGGTATTGCATTATGGAAAAAGACATAGTACAACAATTTGACTTACTTGTTGTAACATTTCGGATGAACACGAAGGACAAGGCAACATCTAGCCAAAACTATCATCTTGTCGCCATCGGGCCCAAATCCGGCGTGGGCAGAAGAGCACTTGGTTGTGGGAATGGAAATGCCATGACTAGTGGCGACACTTATAGAGGTAGAACCCAGTGACGGCGATGCTTTTGGAAGCCTCTCAAAAACACAAAAGATGCCAATGATCTCCTTCACAGCCTCAAATGAGACATCAACATGCAAGGACTTAGAGGTGTTGGCCTTGGAAGGGGAGCACTCCACGCGGTATTCAACTACTCTGACTGCGATGACGTCCAATGAGAAATTCATGAGAGATTTACAGGGAGGATAAGAAGGGGCTTGGAGAAAGAGATGGAATGGTTGGTTGGTGCTTGGCTTGGAGTGATGTAGATGGATAAGGTCAGGTGAGAGATTTTGTAGGTGTTAGAAATAATCTTGACTTCGAGTTTAAGATGTAGTAGAATTCGTCTCCGTGTGTAACTCAAGTTGCAGATGTGTCTAACTTAAAGTCCGAATACATATGCTAGTAGGAGATTATTAGCCTATATATTGAGGAGGCTTGTAGCCAACTTTGAAAAAGAAAAGTAAGAAAAAGAGGGAGCAAGTAAGAGAATAGAGAAATTTAGAAATTCTCCTATGTTCTCTTAGTTTATTTGCGATGTGTGCGTTTTCTCCTAGATCAAGGTTTTAACAAGTGGTATCATAGCCTAGGCGAGAACCGAGTCGCTGGAAAAATCGTCTCGGCGATTCCGTTTTTAGCGTGTCTCACGCGGCGCTCCTGAGGCGCACGTCGCTCATCTTCACGCAGCTCTCCCGGGAAAAAGATACGCACATCACGTCCTTCCTTTCCCTCGGTCCAAGAGCCACTTCAAAGTAGTCCGAGATCTTGATCCGTGCTCAAGATCATGTCGCGCTCTCCGGAAAGTTGTGTCACCGGTGATGAGGCATCATCCAGTATGATGGCGAATGAGAGTTCTGCTATCTCGCTGCATTATCCGTTGTTCACGACGAGCAATTATGCAGCATGGACAATCAAAATGAAGGTGTACATAAAGACTCAAGGAGTGTGGGACGCGATCGAGAATGTCCAAACTCAAGCAAGGTGAAAAGGAATCGGAACGTTGAGGAGACGTGTCACCGTTCTGTATCAAGTATGAGTTTAGTAAGTTGTAGTTGAGACCGACTGCCTCAATGTTTTAGAACTTTTTGCATCTGGATGGACCCGTATCAATTGAGTTGAGTTCCTACATGTAGCTTGCATGTAGAACGCTTCATGTAGAGGCGTGGCTGGTAGTTCATAATGCATTGAACTAAAACTGGAGTATGTCAAGTCAACATTATGGGGAGATTGTTAGAAATAATCTTGACTTCGAGTTTAAGACGTAGTAGAATCCGTCTCCGTGTGTAACTCAATTTGAAATTGTGTCCAACTTGAAGTCCGAATACGTATGCTAGTAGAAAATTATTAGCCTATATATTGAAGAGGCTTGTAGCCAATTTTGAAAAAGAAAAGCAAGAAAAAGAGGGAGCAAGTAAGAGAATAGAGAGATTCAAAAATTCTCCCATGTTTTTTCAGTTTATTTGCGATGTGTGCGTTTTCTCTTGGATCAAAGTTTTAACAGTAGGATCGAATACTGCAATCAGAGGGAAGGGTGAATAATTGTTGTCGCTTTTTGGAATCTCCTGGCGGTTGGTGGAGGTTTCGACCGCTCGGTTCTCAACTGCCCAATCAATCACTTAATGTTTGACCGCTTAGTGTTGATCTTCGATTGATTTGTACATATTCGAATTCGTCAACACCAGAAGCCAAACCTCTCGAGTATCTTTGTACACCACCGTAAGATTCAATCCACCTTCAATCACCAGCATTCTTCAAGCTAATCGCAAACCTCAGTCCTCTTCGTCACCGACCATGATCATCTCCACATCCAACCTGTACAAGCAAAGATCAAAGAACGTTTCCCTGGCACAAGTTCTTTCTAATTTGACGGACATTAGTCAACACACTCAAACCACGCTCTTAACCATCCATCAACACCAACCAGGTTAACCACGACCATAATTTCCATGCTATCTAGAAAATCAATTTTTGACCTTTTAGTACGACCGGTATGATTGCCAAGCATAGGCCGGTCAGACCGCTGTCTCAACGAGTACTTGAAAATCACAAGTACTCGATAATTATCACCACTTAGAACACTTGCAAGTTACAAGCATCGTAGCGCTCCCAGTCTACGACTACCGACCGCGAAGCCTACTACTAGGACAACAGACCATGAAGTCTATGACTATGACAAAGCACTGTAACTATGACCATCGACCGAGAACTGTAGCTGCGACCACCAACAAGATACTGTAGCTCACTCTATCCATCACAGATCGTGGTCGATACCTCCGACTAGACCTGCTATCAGGGGCGGACCTGCCCTTCGGGCGAGCCCAGGCGGCCGCCCGAGCTACCCTCATCGGCCGGACCCCACCCCCTACCTAGGCCGTCGCCTCCCTCCGCTCGGCAGCCATCGCCGACTTGCTCACCACCTTCTACCCTATCGCCTGCCGCTTCTTCACTGAGCAACACCGTAGCAAACGTGGTTACTTCGTCGCCTGCTCGGTTTTCATCAGCTGCGACGCTAGGGCATTGAGATCATGCACGTCTTCGCTACTTCCCCTTTCTCAAATGGATTGGCTCCAAATTTATTGATCAATTGAGGTATCAAAGCTGGTTTGCTTGGTTCTTACGCTTCGCCTTTTCCCCATTCTGTTTCTGAGTGAGTCCCACATCAATTGTCTTGCACGATCTAGTTTCTTGTAGAGCATCCAGTGAAAATTTCTTAGTTAGTATATTATAGATTTCTTTGACCTTGTGGATTTCTTTGAAACCAAATAGCACATTGTGGATGATTGCTGTGAACACTAGGAAAGAAAGCGAGCGATCATGTCGACAAGAACTTTATTTGCAAACGTGGGAGATCAATGCAGATGTGTCAAATTGTTTATATATGCTTTTGCATTGGGATTGTTCTATTCATCATTTTCAGTCAAAAGCTTGTTGCTAAGTACTCTAGTGTGGTATGTTTTTCTACAAATAACAGCCAGCAGTTTATTGCTATTATAATCATGACGATTTCCCAGGCTGCACAAGGAGGATGTGATGTTCGAGAAAAAGTGCAAGAACAGTGAAAGTCCACTGTTTCTCGTGATCTTGCCTCACCACCCTTGCCGGCTATGCAAGGGGTACATAGTGCGCAAGGGGAAGCAGGAGGTTCTTTGTGCAGCTTGTCATCGGTCATGAAGCGGAAGGCTCCATGGCGAAGCGGCTAAAGCCCCCAGCAGTGAAGCTGAGGTCCCCAATGGTCAGGCTGCTCACGTCTCCGGCAGTGATGTTGGTGAGGTCCTTGGCTGTGAAATGGTTCTAGGCGTCAAGATATATATCCTTTGATTTGTATTGCTATTGCTCTCCCCTTGCCTTCCCGGGCGGCAGAGGCGGAGGACGGCGCGGCGGCGGCGCCCAGGCGGAGGAGTCGAAGGACGGCGCGGCGCGGCGGTGCCCAGGCGGAGGAGTCGGAGGACGGCGTGGCGGCGCCCAGGCAGAGGAGTCAGAGGACGGCGGAAGGAGCGGCCGGCGGATTTGAGGAGAGCTGAGCGCCGGAGCGGCCGGCCGGCGGACTTGAGGAGCGGGTCGACCATCGGCGGATTTGAGGAGGCGAGGAGCAGTCAGTTATCTACATATGTTAACATGCGAATTGTAGTTGTTGTTTCTATTTCGTATCACATACTTTTATTAGTGTGATTGCAACATAGTTTGATCATGGATTGTTTTTATTTGCTTCGTATGTCTGCACGGTATGATCAATTACTTTATATTAATCATACGAGGAAGATTTGGAGGATACATTACTGTACATGAGAATCGACAACATTACTTGTTCTAGGTATCTGACGAAATGCAGAACAACGCAGCTAAGAATGTAGTCGTTGACATCCTGCACCGCAACTCTATAATTGGGTCGTAACTTTTTATCGTTTTTTTGGTTGAATTTCTGGCGTGCTGCTGTTGCAGCAGCAAGTCAAATTAGGTGGTGATCGGTTCGGCTGAAAAGCTCATGGCTTATGGCTGAAAATACTGTAGCTGACTGAAAAAAGCACTGTAGCTGACAGATGCTTATTTAGCATAATTAAATTTGAAAAAAATTTAAAAATATGAAAAATATGTTAGCCCATTACGTATAATACAAACAAATACGGGAAAAAAAGAACCGGCAAAAAAGCTCAACAAAAAAACCAAAAGTTCAGAAAAAGACGAAACTTATGAATAGTGAAAAACAAGCCAGAAATCAGAAGTCGAAGCCGAGTTGATCAGGCCTAATCAATTCAAACACTTGACACTCCGTGCTGTTGCTATAAAGCTGAACTTGCTGGTGGAACACAAGGAAACGAAAGACTAAACATTCAAAGAGCGATTAAAAAATAACATGTATTCAAATAGGAAACAATTAATTAAGTCCAGCTGCATGCATCATGCGTAGGTAAATAACTCCATGTTGCTGGAAGCAAAGTTCGTACATCATGTAAATGAAACTACTAAGCAAATTAATTAGGGAGTTTCAATACCCAATTAATTTATAGCTACAACAAGGAGTGAAACGAAATTACAAATTGTACCGCTCTCAACTTAGAACAGCAAATACAAGTGCAAGTAATTAACAACTAACAAGAGATCAAAATAACTAGGGATAGGTATCAGAATAACTTGAGTGCTGCACAGCAATATATAGCCATATGCATTGCGATTTGCAACGCATGCATGCACGCAAGAGTAGCATGCAGCTCGATCTAGCATTCTAGCTAGCGTTGTTGGTGGCGAAGCAGACCTTCCTGACCTCGCCGTCGGTGCCGGTGAGCACCTCGGTGCCTCCCATCTTCACTAGCGCCGCGGCGAACCTCGCCATCCACGCGATGGGGTTGGCGGCGTTGTCCGCCACCTTGCCCGCCGTGTCGTTGCGGCTCACCAGCGTCTGGTCCGACGTGAACAGCACCTGCCCGGATTCCACGTTCCTGTAGTACTGGTTGCTTAGCCCGTTCGGGTCCGTCACGCGGTTGTTGTTCAACAACTGGTTCGACCCGCCGTTCGACGGCGGCGGGCACACCTTCTTCAGAGCGGCGGCGTAGGCGGCGTTCATGGTCGGGTCGACGGTGGGGTACAGACGGCCGGTGACGAAGGAGCAGTGCGCGAAGCCGAAGGAGTGCGCTCCGGAGAGCGCGACGAGGTCGTCGACGCCGAGGCGCTTGGCGGCGAAGCTGTCGATGAGTTCCTGGAGCTGGAAGGACGGGGCAGGGATGCTCTGGAAGACGTCGGAGGCGAGGGAGAGGAGGCCGTCGCGGCGGCCGGCGGGCATAGCGAAGGCGAAGTTGCCGGAGACGATGGCGGAGTCGCGGGCAGCGAAGGCGAGGATGTCGGCGCAGGAGACGACGCCCGGGCAGACGGCCTCCACGGCTGCCTTGATCTTGTCCACGGCGCTGTACCCGCGAAGTGGGATCGTCGTCTTCTCCGTCTGCGGGTTGCTCTGGGTAGGGTTGAGGAGAATGGAGGCGTCGCAACCCTGCAAACATATGTATATACTTGTTCATACATGCATGCATCATGCAAGTTCATATGAATGGGTTGAATCTTTCGGCCGGAATTTCGCCGAAACAACGAAATTTCGCTGCTTTCGTTGCCCTCCGAAAGCACAGCAATTCGGTCAAATGTTTGCCGAAATTTCCATATTTAAATTTTTGTCTAAGTTTTATGTAAATTTTGATTAAATTTCATCAAAAAATTTGAAATTTTCGTCCGGATTTTTGAATGAAATGGACGAAATTTCGTTTTTCGTTGCTTTCGTTCACCGGCGAATTTTTTTTTAGCACGAAAGATTAAACCCTTTATGATCACTTAGCTAGCTACAGCCGCGTTCGAAACACAGGAATTTTCTCGTATCCCACGGAAATTGAACTGTTTAGTGTTAAATTCCTATAAAATTTCTGTGGAATTCCTGCATACCAAACAGGGCATGTATTACGTACCCTGACGAAGCAGTCATGGAAGAAGAGGCGGATGAAGGCGGCGCCCATACTTGGGTCGTTGTAGATCATCCCCTGCACGACGTTCCTCACCGTCTTCTCGGCGTTCGGGCACGACGAGCTGTAGAAGTCGTACTGTAGCCCTGCCAGCGACACGGAGCTCAGTGCAGCAGCCATGAACGCCATGAGCAGCACCACCTTGGATGTTGTTGCTGTCGCCATCGCCATGTTTCACAGTCAGCGAAAGCGATCGATTTATATATCGAGCTAGCTATATGATTTCTTGTGTATGTTTACTGAAAGAGACGTGCAGGGAATGTTTGGTGGTGACAATATAATGGTGTGGTTTCTACGGGTATTTATAGATCATATGACGCGAACTAGCTACAATATTTAGGAAGGTGCTTTTATATTTTTTTCAACAGTGCTTTGCATAATTTTTAAATCATAATTATTGGTAGTTGCTGGCTTGCAGCTAGCCGGGTTGACATTGCCACAGGAGGGTATTTTTCCAAAAGGATTAGATAAGTACTAATCTGGACGTTGGTTAGTTCCAGCATTTGACTCTTGGTTGTGAACAGTGTAAGATCAATGTTATAAAAACATATCTAAGCTGCTTGTGACAAGATTCTATCTAATTTGATGACTTTGGAAACTCTCCTACCGGCAGTTAAGGATAACGTACATAATGAAACTGCCCAGCTAGTTTCCTACAAACTAACCATGCATGAACGAAAACTAGCTAGCCTCTGCCTCCGCTGGACTGCAAATGTTCACCACTCACTTTCAAGTTGAGTCCACGAATTCTGAAGTTTCCGTTTGAAACGTAGGAATTTTGCAAGAAACGGTTTAAATCCCCACGAAATTGCTTTGAGAATATCCAAACAGGGCACTTACGACGGAATTTGTAGATGATTCTAAGTTGGGAGGTGCCTCCTGCTACTCCAGGATATAGAGTTAGACTACACCGCTCATGACTTTAGCTGAAAATAAATATTAGTGGTTGAAAGAAGTGATCTTTATAATAAGAAAGCAAGTAGTGTGGAAAGTGAGAGAGATGTGTGCATGAGACGGAAGCAAGAGAAGTAAAAAAGTCGTTTCAAGACGTCAAGTGTTCATATTGATTTTTAACTTTTTTTTAACAGAAATCACTACGAATAGACCACAAATCTACAAAGCTAAGGTAACGCAATACTGAGAGGTTGCATATGATTGAGTGGACACATTCAAATATTATATTGAAGCACCCCCTGCCACATTCTGTCCACTAATTATGGTGCTTGTTTGTTGACAAGAATGCCAACTTAACTGGATGATTGTAAGAAGATACTCCATGTTAGTATCTCTCTCTAGCTTCTTTTATTTCTTTTTCTTGTATCGGTTTCTTGTAAAATGCGGTAGTATTTTAGATGATGACAACTATTCATGACTTTAGCTGAAAATAAATATTAGTGGTTGAAAGAAGTGATCTTTAGAATAAGAAAGTAAGCAGTGTGGAAAATGAGAGAGAGAGAGATGTGTACATGAGACGGGAGTGAGAGGAGTAAAAGGGCCATTTTAAAACGTCCTGTATTCATATTGACTTTTAACTTTTTCAAACAGAATTTATAAACAGAAATCACTATGAATAGACCACAAATTTACAAAGCTAAGGTAACGCAATACTGGAGAGGTTGCATATGATTGAGTGGACACATTCAAAAATTATATTGAAGCACCCCCTGCCCACATTCTGTCCACTAATTATGGTGCTTGTTTGTTGTCAAGAATGCCAACTTAACTGAATGATTGTTAGAAGATACTCCATGTTAGTATCTCTCTCTAGCTTCTTTTGTTTCTTTTTCTTGTAAAGTGCGGTAGTATTTTAGATGATGATAACTATTCATGAGTTTATATTACACAAGTAGTCTATGGGCGAAGAAATTCCACGGGTAGCCAATTATATATTGTGTGCTCGGCCTAACCGATAATGGTTAGATCAATGATTATCTATTCATGAGTTTATTCATACCACGTTATCACGTACATACATAGATAAATATATATGCTGCTTGCTATGCTAGCGCTGTTGTCCATCCCCGTTGGTAGCACACTGTTTTTCAACGTTTGTCGGTTATCATTTCATTTCTAGAACATGCATCATGCATGCAGTCGTAACTCTGCAGCTGGGTCTCATTGTATGGACATCTTTTGGGAGTTTTTGATTTCGCAAGGTAGGCAAATCACTACCAGAAAAACCCTATCCCTATGCGGAGTCATTTTTCGAGAAGCGTTTTTTAATTTGTATCTAAAATTAGAGTTATATAGTCTAGAGATGTTTTTAGAGACACTTTAGTAATCGTCCTAAAATTTTGTAATGTAGATACGGTTGTGAGATGATTTTGAGAAGTTTGAGAACCACATGCAAAATTTAATCTTGCAGAGATATTTTTGATATGCTCTCTAGTTTGTCTAAAGTTTTTATTGTGTAAAGATATTTTTTAGACTCTTTTAACTATCTAGAGGTGTTTTTTCGGTGCTTGATTATATTAATATGTGTTAAATGACCTACATATAAATATTGTAAGGCACAACTAAACATTTAAAGTGGTGAGGTTGGAGTGACTAGCGTGACAAGTGTAAGGGGAGTACTATTTAGACCTCTTATGAGGTCTAGAGCTCGAGTATCAACCAGACACACTAAATCATCTTTATAAAATAGCGCAACGGATATAGAAACATTTTAATAATACATCTCTATGTTCATAGCCACAATGTATACAAACAAGTGCTTAGGTTCTAAGGCAATGTCAAATCATATTTTTAAAGCCGTAGCGGAATCGGTGGATATTTTTGTAATAAGCAAGAATATATAGCACAACTAATACAAAATGGTATTAAGGCGCTGCTCCAACCGGCTGCAGCTTATGGCTTGGGGCTTCGTTAAGCCTATAGCCGGTTGGAGCGCTTTGGTTTCTCGTGCGGGTGTGCAAAAGTCATAAGCTAGCATTTATCCATACGTCTCCTCCATTAAGGGTGCCTTTGGTTGAGCTTTTGGGAGCTGCTTTTGCTTCCAAAAAGCCAAAAGCCAACCAAAGGGGTGGAAATCAGAAACTGCTTTTTCAGAAACAGCTACTTTTGGGTAGTACAGTTTTGAAAGCACTTTGAACCCTGCTTTTGGCTTTTGGCTTTCTGCTTTTTGAAATGGTGAAAATAGAGAGCTGTTTCACAGTTGTTTCAAGGAAAATAGAGATAGGAGGTAAGTTTTATACTTGTTTGAACCAAACAGCTTACAGCTTTTCCACAGCCCACAACCTACAGCAGCTTTTCCACAGCCCACAACTCACAGCAGCTTTTTCAGAAGCCACAGCTCAACCAAACACACCCTAAATTATTATGAAAGCATTTTCAAGATGAATGTACTCATATCATTTTCCTATGGGCAACCTACCTGTTAACAGAGATTTTGTTGCTGAAAGTTCAAATAGTACGACTTCACCATTCTAAGATGACACGACTGAAGGTCCTAAGGTTGACACGACTGAAAGACGTATGCATGAAAGATATAATAACTTATATACCTTCAGATATTTGAAGGCGTCGTGGTTACCTTTTAGGACTCCATCACCGACTTGTAATCTGAACATGAAATTAATAAGCGTTGGCCGCGATGCAACTTCTGATGTGCATGTTTGATGTTATTTGATTTCAAATGATCTCCTATAGTCTATAGACTCCTCAGTTTGTATGGTTTGTGGCGGGTCCTTCTAATGCACGGATTGCATCCCTCTAAGAGCTTAGTTAATTATATATCTCCAAGATATTGATTAGTGTGACAGCCAAGCAATAACCAGCTTCAGCTTCTACTCTCCTGTCGACCTAATCCTTTCCAATGCATAGTAAAGCATTGTGTGTGTGTGTGACCATAGCCTTGTGTAGTTGTTTGTGTAAGTGAGCCTTCAACATGTTTGATCAGGAGTCTACGAGAGTAGACGGAGAGGGAGGAAGACGTGCGTGGTTGTATATTGCATAGAGTGAAAGATGATACTAGCTACGTATTTTGCTAATAGTATATTCAATGACCGCTATAATTCAACTTTAATTAAAATACACCAAATTTCGGTTCAGATATTTTACTTTTTATGAGAATTTATAACATATTTATTTCTCTTTTGTAACATCCAATGACCACTAAAGTTTATCTTTAATTAGGGTCTACACAAATAAGGACCAAAGTTTTTTTTTTTTGATAATTTCTAGAGTTTTTATCTTTCTTAGCTGTTGTAAAACGATTGTCATGAATTTTATATAAATTTTTATCTTTTTTTTCTTAGCGGTCGTAAAACGAGAGCTTTTACAGAGATAGATGTATTAGATTCCTTGCGTTGTTGAGATGCGTGCACGTAGTTGAGATGAATTTTATATAACAATTTACAGAAATTGTTTTGCGGTTACCCGGACGTACGTATCGTCTCTCGCGGACGTAGCTGTGATGCGACACGTACCCGTAGATCGCATACGGTGGTGATATCACACGCATGCGTCTGGACGATCGATTGCTCTTCGTCTCCATCGCATCCCCTCTCCTCGTCAGAGTCTCACAGACCCAGCTCGCTCTTCCCCCAAGAAGCTCGAGCTCGCGCTGCCTTCCGCGACCGCTCCTCCATCTGCCAAATTAAGGAGCACAAACCACAGCAGAAGCTCACGGCGGCGGCGCTGGGTGCCTTTCGCCGCCGTCCTGGATCCCACGCAGCCTGGCGCGCCGCTGGGTGGGGGGAGGCAGGTTAAATGTTTCGGATTGAAAAACCTTTTAGAGGTTATCGAGATGAACGAAAGAACGAAATTTTGTTCATTTCGTTCGAAAATTCAAACAAAAAATCAATTTTTGATAAACTTTAATCAAAATTTAGATAAAATTTGGATAAAATTCAAATAGAAATAAATTCGGCTAAAATTTGACCGAACTATTGTTCTTTCGGGGTAACGAAATGGACAAAATGTCCAAAAGTTCGCTGAAATTGTGGTGGAATTGTGAACAATGGTGGGGGTGGTAAAGCCTAACCCTAGTCTTGATTTTTCAATTTTGAGTCGACTAGAGTTTTCTTGAAACCGACTTCAATTTCCTCCAAATCCAGATTGAAATTTTCTGAATTGAATTGAAATTTCTCGTATTCAAGTGATTTTTTTCCTTGGAATTGATTTGATTTTTTAATCAAGTTGAGATTTCTCGAGTTGAAATTTTAACAAGTTTGTAATTTATTGAGTTGAAACTTCTTGAATTGATTTTTTTTTCCGAACTTGAGTTAAACTCATTTGAAAGGGAAGGATGAAGAGAGCGTCTGTGGAAGGAAAGGAAGGCGCGTGTCCGTGACTTCTTGACGGTGAGGTCGACCAAAGATTCAGCCCTGTTCAAAAATATATTCCTCATTTTTGGTGTAATGCACTCCTTATGATTCGCTAGATCTTGTGCAAACAACATTAATTGTTGAACACTTTTGAACAAAAGGTTAAGAGTTTTGAAAATAAAATGAGACTTTCCTAGGAAATCTGGTAAAAAGATTACCGGCCAGCCGTTCCGAAATTGTTTTCCCTGGTGTGCACTTAGAATTGCTAATCTCATAGCAGGTGCCACTTGCCAACCAAAATAGCAACGTCATTGGAGGTACCTCCTTAGCTTCAAATTAAAATTAAGTGCATGTATAAAAAATATAGTCAAAAGATCATTCCGGATACGCTGGAAGTATTTAATGAAGAATGTTCTATTGGATGCATGTGCAAGAGGTGGCCAATCGATTAGGTTCATTCACTACAAGTGTATTCATGGTTTTGGCTTCCAGTCGCATACTACAAATAAGTATTATGAAATCACCAAAATAGCATTTTCAAAGCAAAATGATATATATTTTTAAGTGTGTTTGGTGGCATAAACATAATATACTCTAATACTACTTAAGATGACAGCATAAAGGGTGTGCTGACATATATGCATACTATAAGTAAATCAAAAAGTATTATGAAATCACCAAAATAGCGTTTTCAAAACAAAAGGATATCACTACTAATATAAAAGGGGAGTTTGTCTGTTCACCATCCCATCTCTCCCTTCCCTATGGTACGCGCGTGTTTCTCTTTTCGACCGATCGCACCATCAATGGAAAAAAGTGGCTCTCAAGAAAACTTGAGAAAACCAATGCACACTGACAGGTGGACCCTCGTGATCAGCCTCACCTCTGGTTCGCTCGACCTTAACCAGTGCTCTGAACCCAACCACACATTATATGTCCCTCCCCTTCCCCACCTCTAGTCGCCACCGTGATCTCATCACCCATTCCTCTACCGCATGACAGCTCACGAGTCCTTGTTTTCGCAATTGACTCCCATTTCAACTGCCCCCACTGCTCCTTTCTCACTGTCATCTCTCTCCCCTCTTTACCCGTAGGTTGTAGCGCGGCTGCCGTGTGGTGCTCGCATGGTTGCCGAAGGGAGGCAACGTGGGCCAAAGGGTGGTGGTTTGGCAAGGATGCAGCGGCGCAGCAGGCTTGCAACGACGAACTACAGAAGGTCTAAATCCGGAGGCAGTGCAGCTAGGGAGGTCCGAACTACGGCGTCACAGTGTGTGAGCAACATCGACTGTATCGACAATGGCGCGACCCATCAAGACCGAATCCGGTGGTGGCTCGATCGAGGAGACCGGATCCGATGGCGATGTGGCAGCATTGGCTAGATCCGACAGCGACTGGATCTGGCGTGTCCCTCCCCAACAGTGGTTGGTTCTATTGGGGATGAGTAGAAACCACCTCCTCATTCTCACAACTGCCTCCCTACCTCTGCCCATTTTCCCCACCACCCTCTTGTACTCTTAGTCTTCCTCCTGCCACGATGTCACGCCCTTCAACCCTCATCGTCGCAACCTCCTACCACAATGTCATTATCACACCCTCTTGTCGTCTCCGTCATGACACCTTGCCCCACTATTGCTCCCTCACCATCATCATCAATGCCCTCCTGTCACATCATGGTGCCCTCCTGCCCCAACGGTGCTCTGTTGTCATCACCGTCGCATCTTTTTATCACACTGTCATCCTCCTATCACACTGTCATCCTCTTGTCACGCCCTCTTGCCCTCTCTATCACATGCTGCCATTGTCAAAACCCCCTTCTCCCTCCGTTGCACACTACCACGACCACACCCACTCCGCGGCGGTCAGTCCATGCCCTATTGTCCTGCGCTCATCACCACAGTGACTACCTATTATGTATGAGATCTAATTTATGTCATAGTAGTGCAATAGTTCCACCAATTGGTGCTCATGTCCCTGTAAACAAGGCTTGCACTAGCCTATGGTTCATACTTTTGCTAGATGAAAATACTCGTTGTGTTTTTCAATCCATGCTGGTCTGATACCCAATACTGATTTTTTTGTTTATTAATTCTTTCATTCATGCCATCTCATGGTTGCCCTGTTTTTCTTTTGATTTCACTATTCCCTCTCACACCTTGGCAAATTGGTGGCCACCTAGCTACCGACAACTCCCTTCTCCAGCAAATGGCAACCCTCTTCTCCGGCGACCTTCCTTTACTTTTTGCTGTCTACAAGGTACATCATATCTGTAATCAATTACCTATTTTCTGCAAGTATTTGGATGTTGCTACGATTCCATTGTGGTATTTTCCACTGTTCATCACAAGAGGAATAAATGTATACCACAATTCTATTTGTTGGTACAAAATATAGGTTGGTATTATGCGTAAAGGATAAATGATATAGACAAGAGAAACTACCTTAATTTATAATTTAAATATATGTTTGTTTTCTTCCGTAAATGTCAAAATGATATATTTCAAAGTAGTTATTATTGCACATCTTAAGAATAGCTATGCATGCTCTACCTGTGCACCACATGTTCTCCATATATATGAGCAAGCTGTGCATTTAAACTGTATGTACAACCTTGTTTCTGTTCATGAAGATGGATACTTGTCATAGCTACATTTATGAATTGCATCAAATTTGCGTTCATGGGCTTATTGCATGCGGAATGGTTTTACAACCCTATATGACCTTTTTGTATTGTGGTTCACATGTTTTAAAGTATGCCCATATAGGAACTTTTAGCACTTACCCTTTTAATGGTTATAAGTAGAGAAACAGGGGAGGAGGCGGTGCATAGTTCTAGGGCCTTACCGGTGGCAAAGGGGCTGTGGAGAGGTGCCGATGACCTCAAAAGCGGATCACTGAGAGGGAGAGGAGGCTAGGGGTGGCGGTGTTGCAGGCAACAGCGTTTGGGGTGAGCGCGTGGGACCACACGCGATGGCTGAAAATGAAGAAGAAAAGGTATGGTGACGAGGGACGGGAGAGGGAGGAAAGTGGGTGCACATTGGCATCCATGGGACGAAGCTATCTCACTGAGTCACTGGTGCGGATGGCGGGGGCGAAGACGGGCTGAGGTGGGCTAGCGGTGGAGACCCGAGGTGGCGCAGGGAGCTCATCATGTGACAGGGATCAAGCGATGGATACCTTAAATCAGTACTTGGGGAAGGTGGAGGGAGATGTAGGGATGTTCTAGGATAAGGGAATCTAAGAGGGGCTCCCAGCAGGTGATGAATGGTGGTGGTGGCGGCGGATTTCTGCTGATTCATAGTAGCACACCAAATCAACCATATTACCAAGCAAAATATAGCTATTGCAAAACACTAGAGCACCAAAGTTCTTAAAAAATAATATTTAATGTATAGAAAGGGGTGGACCTCAATAGCTCGATGATCTAGAGAGGCTTATTGATTGGAGATTGCAAGCAGCTGCAGAGATGCCAGAGGAGGTATTCTTGAACTATAGCCTTTTCGATTCCAAAGCACCAAGCAAGATTCTACATTGCAAAGCCCAAGAGATAATTCGTACCAAGAGCAGCACACCAAATCAATCTTCTTCTCCCTCCATGAATCAATGACCACTACTAAATATGGACATCTGTGTCTGATTTAATTTCTCTATGAGATTATACATACATGTATTACTTGATATGTGCTTAAGATAAAAACTAATGTTGATTGTGTAGTTTGTAATCATGTTTAATTATATGTATCACCTTCTTTTGATACTCCATTGAAATGCAAGGGCACCTTACTAGTATATTATTAAGTGTGTGTGGTGGGCATAAACATAATATGCTCTAATACTACTTAAAATGATAGCATAAAGGGTGTACTAACATATATATACCACTTGTAAACTCAAAAGGGGCAGCACTCAAAAGGGGCAGCAGAAACAAAACCATCGAGCAACGAAACCAAACAAGCAATTTAAATCCTCACAAGCATTCTATCAAAAACCAACAGCAAAAATTTCTTGACAATTACACATGTAGCAAATGTCGAACCTTCTGCTACAATATACTTGCTAGGACTAGCATGACCAAAACATCACTACCTCAAAATTACAAATATATCAAACAACTTTATGCATACTCTCACAACAAGACATCAACAAATATCGTCATATTCTCAACATGGCACAAATAGCAAGCATGGTGACCAAGATCAAGAATGACAAGGCAATATCAAATAGAGAGGTTGATACCAATATTTATGTGGAAAACTACTACGGGAAAATTAATTGAAGGCAACAAGAGCAATCATCCACTGTAGAGAAGAAGATACAAGATGGGAGCCTACCAGGGGCTCAAAATCCTCTTACAAATCTAACTCAAAAGCACCCACTTATTCTATGGATTTGATGGGGATCACACCCCCTTTCACTCTCTCAAACTCTCCCGGACCCTAGCTCTGAAAGGCGGAAGACCAAGTCATTCAAACAGGACAGAAACTCCCAAATTCGAGCAGCAGCAGGTTTGATGGCCAAACACCCCTGGATTTGCTTGATAAAAGTACAAAAATGTCACTAGGGCATTACCACATAAGTGGGCCTTCATTTGACAACATGGGCCGCTATAATTGAGCCCAAAAGGGCCTACAATTAAATGGGATGGGTGAAAATAGAGACATATATGACAGTATGATATACTCACAAGAGTGAGTAGAGCACTTATCATCACTTTACAAAATTATTCACTACTACAAAAAGGGTCATTATAGATGGTTCGGAACTGTCACCATAAATAGTTTTCTGAACTGTCTGAATTTATGAGTCAGTGATAATCGGAGGTTACCACAGACGGTTTGTGAGCCATCTATGATAAATACAACATGTACGGTTTGTTACTAGAATTATCTGTGATACTCTAACATCACAGACGGCTCGGATTAAAAACCGTCTGTGATACTCTAACACCACAGACGGTTCTAGCCACCAACTGTCTGTGATGGGTGAGTATCACAAACGGTTGTAATTTAGAACAGTCTGTGATAGTCCTTCATAGACAGTTTATACCACAAAACCGTCTATGACAGTTCATTCTATACCTAAATGTTTTCTGTTTTTTAGCTAGCCTCAAGAAATGTTAGCTATGCCCTTTGAAAACAAGCAAATACAACAAACACAACAACACATTCCATTAGAATCCACCATTACAGCATCACAAGATAACAAGTAGGTTACCTATCTAACACAGCAAGAACATGGCAAGAATACATCTCACAATCCTATCAACCCAACTCTTAAATATGGCAAGAACACATCTCCTAATCCTATGAACCTATGGTAAAAACATAGAAGAATGAGAGATCATAGTAACGTGTGAGCTGGTTGTCCTTGACGCTGACTTGAGCACCGTCTTGGTAGCCAGCTACTACCATGGTGCCTTGCGATAAGGAGAGGCGGCGGTAGCGTCACCCTTGTGTCACGACAGTGACACTGCACAAGACACTCTTACGACACTTACGACAAGAGTGTCTTGTGCAGTAAATTGTGGTGTCACAACAAAGGTGCTAGCTCACGGTGGTAGTCGGCGTCAATAAGGAACAAGCTAGGAGTGGATGAACTAGGAGTAGCCAGTAGAACTCACGCACCTTGGAGTGAAATTGGGGAAAGGGAGAGGGGGAGTAATTAATAAGGGGCGAGAGGTGGGAGGAACCGGTGCCTGCCGTTCGATGTGGAGAGAATGAATGTTTGAGATCAAAATCCTGAGGGAGATGCCATGGATCGGTGTCGTTATACGGACCGTCTGTGATAATACCATATTAGAGATAGTTTGTTTTATGAACCAACTGTGATAATGCAATCAGAGATGGTTTCGAATATGAACCATCTGTGATAACACTTAAAAATACATGCCCTACTCCTACCTGTTAATATTCCAATGCAAGCGACTAAACTTCCACACGGTTAGCTTTATGTGTAGCGCAGTGTACAATCCATTGATACCACAAACTCAATCTCTTGTAAGCTGTCCTCTCCCTTATCTTCTTTACCAGATTTCTCAATAATAGCATCTAGTATTCTTTTGATCTCCTTCCTCTCATCTATCCACCATGAGTTGTTTAATCGCAACCTTACACAGGTGGCCAACAACTTACATCTAGAGCAGCTCCTCCCCTCATGCCCTGCTCTCCTTTCTCGAGTCGCTTCCATCCGTCAGCTGGACATCATCATCCGCCGTCGACGGAAGTGTCTCCTTGCCACTCAGGCAAGGGAAACTACCCTCAATCTCGTTCTTCTCTTATATGTGCGCAAAGCAGAAGAAGCTCTTACGGCAGTAGAGAGACACATGGATAACCTTGCTGATCAAGCAGAAACGACCGATTCTGAGGAAGCTTATCATGGCATCCTCTTTGAGATTATGGGCCATGCTAATAATTTGCCCAGCTTAGAGGAGAAAGTGAAGAGGGCAAGGATAATCTTCACGGTATTTGAGAACTTAATCGTTGATCCTCCAACTCCAAAAGTAGAAGAGGAAGCATATGAAGCCTAGAAGACCAAGATATGGGAATATCTTTTTTTGGACTTTTGTAATAAATTTGACTTGAATTTATCTTTTGTAAAAGTGACTGGACATACTTGTCTGTTCCAGCTGATCGATGAGTAGATTCTGTAATTCATATGACAAAGGACAAAACACAAATGGTTCTATTTAAAAGCCATCTGTGATAATTGACATCACAGATGGTTTTTAATCCGAACTGTCTGTGATAATTCATAGACGGTTCTTAACAAGAACCAGCTGTGATATTACGTCTTCACAGATGATTTTGGGAACCATCCCTAATGTGGCATCTAATATTAGGCTTTTTGTAGTAGTGATTGTTGTGTGTGACATACTTACAAGAGACAAGCTAACAGTTAGTAGTATCTTTCTAAATAGCACATATTCTAATTGTTACACACATCTCACGTACACGCACATCAATATAAGATCTGTTGTTCTCGACTTCTCATTAAGGAAAAAATTAAGTTGACTAGTCGGCAATCTGTGCTTTTGTACGGATTAGCTTTTTAGATAAAGTATTTAGTCTCCATCTCAAAAGATGAAATAATTAAATAAAAAATTAGATTATGAAAATAATACTTAACATAAAAATTGTTGAGGGCAGATTATGTACAATTTAATTTCAAGAAAACATGTCTAAGTTTTACAAAGGAAAGAAAGTGCTCCATAATTGACGAATTGATATGCACCAAGTCAACAAAACTTGTGTTGATGTAACAAGGAAGAAACCAAAGCATCATTATTGAGATAGAAGATAGAAAAGCTAGATGCTTTGATTGCATGACTAATTAAGAAAAAAGTGGGTGGCTTAATGTGGCATACGAATAGTTCACATAGTAATTTCTAAACCTAATTTAATTCGTCAACATATTTCTAATTACCATAACTATGGTTAGATGTTTTCCCTTTCCTCCTTACGAACACAAAAATTAAGTGAT
Source organism: Dendrocalamus sinicus (assembly GCA_036346575.1). Taxonomy (NCBI): domain Eukaryota; kingdom Viridiplantae; phylum Streptophyta; class Magnoliopsida; order Poales; family Poaceae; genus Dendrocalamus; species Dendrocalamus sinicus. The sequence goes on along the minus strand of CM070653.1, from coordinate 1,514,647 downwards.
GCATGCAGTATCAATGCACATTACAATAAAGAAAAGAATATGACCATCATTTATTAATCTAAACTTTAAATTCTAGGTAATTTTATTTTATTTGTTATTAAAGTTGTAGGTTGTACCTGACATAGATATTTTATTTAATCTAGTTTTTTATTCGTAGCTTATATTATACAAATCAAATTTGTAATATTATTTTAACTTTTGTTTCTGAATTTGCATAACTATGGGATTATAAATCTAAAAAACAAATTTATAATTTTCATTTAATTTTTATTTGGAAATTTATTTTTTATTTTACTTGGGAATTTGTATACATATCAAATCTCTTATTATCCTTTTTATTTTATTTTTGAATTTGCACATTTACACATTTGCTTGACATGGTGGTTTTTTAGTTTTAAGATATAATCTGTATACAAATCTAGTTGCTAATGATCAATTTATTTTATCCCTCATTTATTCAATTGTGGATTTTACTTTGGAATTTGTATGGAAATCAATTTTCATTTTATTTTTATTCCAAATTTTCATTAATTTTTAAACAAAGCCGCTATAACATAGGCCTACTAGATGGATGCTGAATCTTTTCCTTTTTCAACAAACGTGGAAATTTTGTCACATTTTATGATTAGTGTATGGATATCTCTTATTATGAATGCTAATATTTTTGGAATTTAGGTTTGGAGTTCGCATAAAAATCAAATCTCTAATCATCCTTTAATTTTATTCCAAATTTGCATATTTCTGAATCATACTTGGCGTGGATTTCTTTGTTTTATGCAAGAATTCATTTAAGAAATCTTTTTTAAATTTTCCATTTTCATTGAGTTATTGTTTCGAATTTAGGTTTTAAGATATTTTACTTTCAATTCATATGGAAAATTAAACTTTGAATTTTATTTTTTTATATTTTGTAATTTTAGTTAATTTGGATTTTACTTGGCATTAACTCTTTATTGTAATTTGCTAATTATCTTCTAATTATTTTTCCAAATTTTTGTTTTTCTGGATTTTACTTTTAAAGTCATATGGAGATCAAATTGCAAGTTTTTCTTTATATTTTAATTTAAATTTTAGTTAATTTGGATTGTACTTGTTATAGAATTTTTTTAATCTGAGTCATTATAACTCAGGTCTGCTGAAGAATTTATATCCATCATTATGAGTTAATGACATTTTGGCAGTTAATGACAATTAAATTGCGGGACATATTTTTATTGATATGGATGCATAGGCTATGTCCCACAGTGATGGAGACTTGTGAAGGTTTCATGTGTTTGATCATCTTTAAGTCAAGCAAAAGTCATCATGTGTTGATGGTTAAAGTTAAGGACCTCGACTTGAAGTTGAAATATGCATCATCAAGCTTCAAGTGGATAGATAATGCAAAGGTATAACTAGCTAAAGCTAAAGATGTGTTCTTAGTCTTTTGCTGGTCTTGGTGTTTGATTGAAAGACCAGTTTGCTAGTGTAGGTTGTTGTACTATTAAGAGGGGTCATGACTACTAGCTTGAATGTGCTCTAGCTCTCAGTGGCATGATGCTAGCATTTTCATATTTGTTTTGAAAATAGTTCTGGCTCATACATAATTCCTTTGTGACATGTGATTGAAATTTGCAAATGGTTAGAGTCCATGTCCCCTACTCCTTGAGGCATGATGAGATTATTTGTGAATGTGTTTTTGCAAATAATTGAAGCTTGTGCAAAATATTTGTAACATGTTACTTAAGTTTGTGAATTAGTTTTGCAAATGGTTCGAGTCCATGTCTCTAATTCTTGCGACATGATTGCAAAAGTATATATGCGAATGCGTTTTACAACTTATTGTGGGTCATGTTTTGACCTTGATTGCATGATACTACAATTTGCAAATATATTTTACAGATTGCTTGGAGTATGTGCACTGACTGCCCTATGTTTGCCCTGGCACACCGGTCAGACCAGCCTTAAAGTGGTGGTCTGATCGGTCTGGCGATTAGATCGGCATGTTGTAGGTGGTCGGACCGATGCTGGCAGTTAGACTAGCCTTGATGTGGTGGTCTGACCAGCTTGAGTTGCGGTTTGACTGGTTTCTCGGTCGTACCAGGATTTTAAAGCCGGTCGCTTTTTTCCCAGAGGACCTCATTTTTTTGAGATTTGATCTAGTGGTCTGACTGGTATTTTTGCAATCTGACCAGACCTGGCAGTTAGACCGATCCCTGTGTGGGGGGTCTGACCGGTCGATAACAGCTAGTTTTCTAGCCGTTGCGGAGGTCACGGTAGTACCAGCCATTAGTTGATGGTAGTACCGACCTCAAGCTGGTTTTTACTGAATTCTTGCTTCAACGACTAGTTTCTTGGTGTCGGTATAAATACTTCCTTGTGGCCTGTTGGGGAAGAATACTAGTGCTATTTTCTTCTTCTTTGAGCTAAGAGCAAGCCCTCTCATCTATTTTGTTCATGTGTTGCACTTAGGAGCTTGGAGAAGCAAAATCTTGTGCATGTGATGAATTTGGTGGTGGACTTTGTGTCATTTGAGTTTTGACACTTGATTCGTTCAAATAAATGTCTTCGACTTGTTACTCTTGGGGATTGCTGACTCCTATATGGCTTTCGTGGCATGGTGATTGGTAATCTTCTCAAGAAGCTTGTGAGAAGGCCAGACTTGTTGTGAGTGGTGTGATGCTCACCATCTCCGGAGTGAAGTGCAACTCTAGTGGATTTAAGGTGGTTGGTTTAATTCGTGGAGCCGGTCTAATTCGTTTAGGTTTACCTCAACATAGATTAGAGAAAACTGATAAGTTTTCGAACACCACAGTAAAATAATGTGTGTCAATTGTGGTTTGTTTTCTTGAACTAAATTTACTTGCATTTATATTCATAGAAATTGAATTATTCGTTTGTCCTCCTAGGATTGCTAACCTTGACCTATAATTAGGGTATTGATGCACTTAAGATAACTTAGTTGTTTTAGACCTTAATTGTACAAAACCTATTTGATTTATGTTTCCGCATTATAATCTCGATTTGAGCCAAAGGAAATTTAAAAAGTCTATTCATCCCCTCTAGTCGGCCATGTCGATGTTAGATCTTAGTTTTTTCATAGTGTCTAATTAGTATAGAGATAGAGACGCATAGATAGATAGATATAGATTCCTGTCTGACTGTATTGAGATCTCATTTACAGCATTAATGTGGTATAAGAAGAAAAATGTTCTGCTTCAAAAAAAAAAGGACGTAATCTGGTCAGTGATCATCACATCCTTGAGATGACCTTTCGCTTTGTAAAAACTTGGCTTTGTTCTTAATTGAATGGGAGCGCTCCTACCCCTTTTTTTAAAAAAAAAAAGGAAAGAAGAAAATGTAAACAATATGGAAGGTAATTTCGTTATTGCATTCAAGTGATTATTGCAGTAAAGCAAGTTAATTAGGTAGTATAGAAAAGTAATTGTATTCTGAACGTACACAACAAATAAAACCTTAAATTTAAAATGTTCTCATTAAAAGGCAGATTATTACGGTACATGTAGGCGCCCCACGGTGCCTCACGTACGTGTTGTCGTTAACTGATTTAATTAAGCGCGCGTAATCCAGAGTCGAGACGTCTAGTAGTAGTAGTTCTGGTTGGTGGCTCTGCAGTTCTTCCTGATCTCGAAACGGCTGCCCTCGGCGGGGAGCCTGCTGAGCTTGGCCATGGCATTGCCGAAGTCGACGCTCCACTTGGTGGCGTTGTCCCTGTACTCTTGCAGGTCGTTCGCTGCGTCGAAGTCCGTGCGTAGCACCCAGTCGGACTTGAGGAGCACCATGTTCTGGAGGGTGGCGTGGTAGTAGCTGTTGTCCAGGGCTCCCGTCGCCGTCGTGTCCACCCCCGTGGCGTCGTAGCCGGACTTGTTCCGGAAGGCCGGGTCCATGTCGCGGATGTTGTTCTTCTCCGTCGGGTTGAACGTCCGTTGGAGATTCTTCTGGGCATCGACGTTTTGGCGGAGGGCCGCTTCGTAACTGGGATCGATTGGGGTGGCGGTGGACGAGTTGAAGCGGTCCTGGAAGGAGGAGAAGTGGCAGACGCCGACAGAGTGCGCGCCGGAGAGGATGACGAGTTCCTCCTGGGTGAACTTTTTCTTGCTGAAGTTGTCCTTGAGCTGCTGGAATTCGAAGGTGGAGAACGGGAGGGTGGCGTCGGCGGCGACGGCCGACGAGACCACGCCGTCCTTGCGGCCCGTCACGACGGGGTAGTTGATCTTGCCACGGCTGAGGATGACGGTCGCGTCGCGCGCCGCCAAGACGACGATGTCGGCGCAGGAGACGCCGTCCCCGAGCTTGGCCTTGATTCCGTCGATCACATCGAAGCCGTCGAGACCGATGTTGTTGGCCGCGCTCTTCTCCGTCCCGCGGGAGCTGCTGTACGGCGTCTTGTCCAAGAGCACGGATCCATCGCAACCCTGCAAGTTATTAGCAAATTAATTAGCACATGCATTAACACAATTTAGATGACCAGACACAGTGTCAAACTTAAATTATTGCATAATTAATGCATGACAAATTACTTACGTTGACCCAGCAGTCGTGGAATACCAGGCGGATGAGGGCGGCGCCCTTGCCGGGGTTGCTATAGATGGCCTTCTCCACTTCCTTCCTCACGGTGCCCTCGACGTCCTTGTTGTTGTAGCCACCGCCGCCGGCCGCCGACTGCCCGGCGAGGAAGCAGGCGAGCAACACGCAGAGAGACAACGCGACGGCACCGGCGTTAAGCTTCACCATCTCCCCCAATTCGATCGCTATTCGCTTGCTAGCTACGTAGCTACTTTCCTACGAACTGAAGTGCTTAACCGATGCTAGCTAGAACTGCTGTGGCACGTCCAGGAACTTGTGATCGAGGGGCATATATACTGCTGATCATGGGTACAGCTAGGCTGCTGCTGGTGAGTAGCTAGCCTTTGCTTGCATGCGTTGATGGCTGATGCAGAGACAAGCAAGCATTTGTTAATCAGTTTTGCTATTCATATGCGACTGAAATTTTTTTATCTTTCAGTCACCTGAAATTGTACTCTCAATCAACTAAAATTGCAGCCTCCCTTCTATCCTGCTTGTTATCCAAGAATGCGTGCATGTATGCACTTGTTGGATATAAACTTTAGATCCTAATTTGACTAAAAATGCAGAGATGCCGCTCAGGAACGTGCATGGCAATCATGCATGCGACTCAGCTGGTACAACTGAAGTGTGGTGATGAGCAGCACAGCAACAGCTTAGCCCGATTATCAGCCGGTGCCTGGAGTCATCACTCTATCTTGGTCAACGTACAAGTTGCACGGAATTTCCCTGTCAACTTGCTTGTCTGATTGTCTTCATATTTTTCTAATTAATCTTGTTGGGGTTGTATATAAGTGTAGCTGACTCAATTTTAGTACGATCTAGTTCAGAAAGAGAAAAAAACCTAGTACGATATATACACGAACATATGCGCGCTAATTAAATAGAGGACTGATATATACGAGTTTACAAACTTATTAATTTCTAGCTCATGCAGACTTTTATGTCAATATATGCTCCGATGATTGTGTGACCGTTCTTCTTTGGCAAGATCCAACGGACAATATGACTCTCTCTCTCTCTCTCTCTCTCTCTCTCTCTCTCTCTCTCGCACGTCAATTATTGGACGGCTCGCAGTTCGTGTTAGCAAAAGAGAGGAGGGTTTGCAAATAAATTATAGAACCATTTTGGCAATAAAGTGGAATAAATGATGTTTTAAAAATTTATCTAAATATTCTCTAATTCTTCATTATAATAGCCATAGAGTTATAAAGATCAAAATTAGAAGGCAAGAGCAAAACAAACTCAAAATCCCGAGAAAGGACAAATATAGCTTCTCCCTGGTCTGACCTCCACAGGGAGGCTAGTCTGACTGGCAAACCACCGGTAGTCTGACCACCGGTCAATCTGACTAATTTGACCACGACGAGCTAACTGATGGCCGGTTGGACCGGGCCTAGGAGCGGTCTGACCGCTCCCCTGTTTCCAGAACGGAAAATCAATCCAAGCTAAGATCAAAAATGGTGCAACACCCAAAATCCTCAATCAAAAAAAGATGAAACTTTGCATACACCTTGCTAAGGGTCTCAAAAATCTATTCATTTAAAGATTAGATGAATCTTAGTCAAAATTTTAACCTTTCCCAAGAACATGCAACATAGCAATAAAACTGGGTAAACTTTAATATCTTATGATATTACTTGCTCGTGGGTAGAGAATAGACAAAATGGATCTAGATGAGTTTCCATATGTCATATCAAGCTATTCCTCCTAAAAATTTGAAACAAAAACACTAAAATCAAGAAATCTCAAAATGAGATAAAATCCAAGCAAAACCGGGCAACCTCGAAATCATGCAAGACTTGGTGCCCAGAAAGATGGGATATGATCACCTTTAGTTATTTCCATCACTTATACGTCAGTAGCACACAGCAAGATTAAGAAGAGGAGAAAAGCGATAAAAACCAACAAGAAGAAGAGCAAACGAACCAAATCAAGAACACACCATGAGTGATGAACAAAGTTGATCTATTGCTACTCAAGAATAAAGGTTTTATAGCCACCCTATATAGAGGACAAGAGAGCACACACAACACTCACAATTCTCAAACCCTAACCCTAGAATACAAAGTTGGAATGGTTGGTTAGATGGTTGGATGGTTAGCTTGCAAGCTTTCATCCCCAACCTATTAAATAGATGAGGCAACAAGCCCACATATAGCCCTAATGGATACCATCGACTAGCCCATTTGGGGAAATCTGTTAACCCCACGTAACATAGGTTTTACTCACAAACTTAACTCATGTACGCTTTTAAAGCACATGAGACCGAATCCACTAAGTCTAAAATCTTTGATTCACTTGATTTTCTCAGTATCTTCTTGACCTAAACCGTTTTCCCAAACATCGCTCAAACACCGCGGTTTTGATCCAACACAGTTTTCGATATTTAGCCTCCTTACCAAAAATACTCTTCCTTGATCTGGTCTTCATCTTTCCTTGCAAGCAATCACCATGCTTGCCATGTGTAGGTGCGCCGCTGGCTTGCTACGCGTCGGTATGTCTCTTCCATTTCAGTTCCATCGAACCATGCCTCACTTGGATCGATCAAGTCACTTGGTACAACTTATCGCTTGAACCTTCTCTTCAACATTTCCCATCTCCGTTGTGCCATACTTGAGCTCAGCCATCTCACTTGACATCCATGATCGTTCTGGACCCCAGCTCCTCCTGAGCACAACTCTGATCCTCGTCGTTGACTATGATTGACTCCAAACTTCCCTATACATCCAAAGACAAAGAAATTATTTTTGAGCATAATTTTTTTCATAAATTGACTCACGTTAGTCAAAGTATACTTTATACAACACAAATACACTAACCTAGGTCAAAGAAATCCAAACCACGACCAAATTTCCTAAATAACAAAAATTCCAGCCAAAATTCACCTTTGGTCGGTCATTGTTAACATTAGCTAGTCTGACCGTTGATAGAAGTCAGTCAGACCATTGAGCCTAGTCAGTTTGATCGCACACCCTAGCCGGTCCGACTAGTTCCTCTGCCAAAATAGCATCTAAAAAGTACAAGTAAAGCAAAATTCAAATTTCAACTCCACAAATTTAGCAATGGTCATCGCATAATATCCTAGACCCTTTCACATAGTCTCTCAATCTCCCCATTTATGAAATCATTGGTAATTTCTCAAAAATACAAATAAGAGGTGGTTTTTAGAAGTTAAGAAGGAATTTTGCAGAGAGGAGCTCAAAATAGTCACAAAAGGATTGAAAAGATTGAAAATAACCATATAAACCAGAAATATAGTAAAGTTACTGAATAAAGCAAGCGTTCTACAAAAAGCTTCAACTCCACCAAAGGAATTTGAAAATCTCACTCTAGGTCCATATGGAAAAACAATTGTTCTATTTGACCTTGGTTATGGTAAGAAGAAATAAAAAGATCAAGAGAGTCACAACAGAGCACAAAAACTCCAACTTAACAAAAACCTCCAAATTATATTTTAGATATGCATTTTTACCAATCTTTCTCCCCCTTTGACAATGGAACCATCGAGATGAATGGAAGAAGATAGAGCATGAATGACATGAAGTGGCTGCATTTTATTCATATTTTGTTTGATAAAGAGCTATAAAAATTATCCAAAATGACTCTACAAGTATTACACCAAGCCATATAATGTGACATAGCTATCTAGATCATGGGAATCTATATATATGAAAGTTAAGCCAATTGAGCAAGGATTTGAAATTAAGTAGATTTCTTAGCATGTCAAGTTGCTCAAAGTTATAATTTAGCCAAAGGTATCAAAAGTTAGCTAAGCCATGTCAATAAACTAAATATAACCAACAAGCTATAATTGAGTCAATTTAGAGTGCTACAAGTTTAGAATTGAATCATTTTGTTCAATACTTAGAATGAAGCACAAATAGCATATTTAACACTTTTTGAAATACATTTTTGGTCTTATCTTAGTAAAACAAGTTTTGGACTATGAGCCATCTACAACTACGTCATAAGCTTCAATCTTTTGTTGCACTTCTTTTGATTGAGCCATGAGCTAGACCTCAAGCCTTTATTGACCGGGGGATTAGATCATATACCCTCCCTTTAGTTAAAAAATTCAGGATTTACCCTCCTCATCTCAATAACACGTGGGGTCATCATAAGTCATTGACACATGGGCCAGGAGGGTAAATCCTGAATTTCCATCTAAATGGAGGGTATATGATCAATAAATCCTTATTGACCACCCCAAGCGATAAACTTAAAAGTATGGTCATGGTCATCCAACACTCCCCTGAATTCATGCTTAGTGCAATGGCAAGCTGTCTCATGATAAAGAATTGGTAAGATCAGTTTTTTCACACACAAAAGAAATCATTTTTATTTTTAGTTTATAGTTTAAGAATAATGAACCGCTCCTGAGTCCATAAGCTATACCTAACTCAAGCCGCAAAAGCCTAGAAGAAGTAAGCTCATGCTTCAACAATAAACTAGCATAACTCAATCTAAAGCTCAATTTAGATTTTAAACTCAACTTAGCCTATTTGACATAACATGAATCATAAGATGATAACTAAAGTAAAACTAGTCATAAGATCCAACAATTACATGTTTTACTTTAAGTTTTTCACATTTAAGCAAACTAGCATGGTAAAAGCTAAGCTACACATAGAAAGACATGATAAATATAGTAAACTAGCAAAAGAAATAACAAGTTGTAAAACAAGATATCATGTCACACCGGGATAATAGTCAAAGCTTCATTTCAATTTTTACAATGCAAGTCACTGAAATTTAAATATGCATTATGATACAATGGATACAAAAGAATCAAACTCCCCCCTCAAACTAAGTCAAAAGGTCGAATAACCCCCAACTCCCCCCATAAAGAAGCAAAACGAGAAAATTGAGAGCCTTAGTGAAAATATCAGTAAATTGGTGTTCGGACTCTACAAACTGAAGAACAACATCCCCTTCTCTACATGGTTTCTAAGGAAATGGTATATAATAATAATGTGCTTAGTCTTGAAGTATTGCACTAGATTTTTAGCAATATTTATGGTACCAATGTTATCACACAAGAGAGGAGCACTATCTAAAGCTAACCCATGGTCTCACAGAGTAGATAAGATCCGAAGAACCTAAGATCAACTACTAGCAGCAGCTACATACTCCGCTTCAGCAATGGATTGTGCAACAAATAACTATTTCCTAGATGACTAAGAGATAAGAGATGTGCATAAGAAATGACAAGTGTCTGAGGTATTCTTCCTATCTATCCCACACCCCATAAAATCAACATTAGAGAAAGCGTGAAGAGTGAATGCAGAATCAGAATAATACTATAGTCTAAAGTCAAGAGTATCCTGAAGATACCTAAAAATATGTCGCACTGCTTGACGATGAGAGACACTAGGAAAAGCCTGAAATCGAGTGCACAAACACGCAGCAAAATGTATGTCTAGTCTCAATGCAGCAAAATGTATGATAACCAAGATGGCTCTATATGAGTTTCCATATATCATAACAAGCTATTTCTGCTGAAGATTTGAAGAAAAACACTAGAATTAAGAAATGTTAAGATGAGGCCAAATCCAAGCAAAACCGAGCAACGTCAAAATCTTGCATGACTTGGTACCTTGATGGATGGAATATGATCTTCTTGAATTATCTCCATCACTTACATGTCATTAGCATACAGTAAGATCAAGAAGGGGAGAGAAGATATCAAAACCAACAAGAACAAGAGCAAATCAACCAAATCAAAAATACATCATGAGTGATGAATAAAGTTGATCTATTGCTACTTAAGGATGAAGGTTTTATAACTACTCCACCTGAAGGATAAAAAAAGCACACCACAGCACTCACATTTCTCAAACTCTAACTCTATAACACAAGGCTGGAATGGTTGGCTAGATGGTTGAGTGGTTAGCTTGCAAGCTTTCATCCCTAACTCGTTAATTAAATGAGGTAACTAGCCCACATATAACTCTAATGAGTACCATCAACTAGCACATTTGAAGAAAACTCGTTAACCCCCACACAATATGGGTTTTTACTCCTATACTTAACTATGCATGCTTCAAAGCACACACGCCCGAATCTGCTAAATCTTTAGCTTTTGATCCAATTGATCATCTCAGTATCTCCTTAATTTAAATTGCTTTTTCAAGCACCATGGTTTTGATCCAATGTGTTTTTTGGTATTTAGCCTCCTTACCAAAATATCCTTTCTTAACCCAGTCTTCATCTTCCCTTGTAAGCAATCACCATGCTTGTCGCGTGTAGGTGTAATACTAGCTTATCACACTGGTTTTATCGGACCACACCTCACTTAGACCGACCAAGCCATTTGGTGCAACTCGTCGCTTGAATCTTCCCTTCAATATTTTTCATCTTCTTTGTGCCATACTTGAACTCAGTCATCTCACTCAGCATTCTTGATTGTTCTGGGCCTCGGCTCCTCCTGAGCATAGTCACAATCCTCGCCATTTATCATAGTTGACTTTAAACTTCTCTGCATATCTAAAGAATAAGAGATTGTTTTCGGGAATAAGTTCTTTAAAACTTGACCTATGTTAGTTAAAGCATGCTCCATGCAATATAATTGCATTGACGGGAAGTCCAAGAAATCCATACCACGACCATGTTTCCCCAATAACAAAAATTCCAACAAAAATTCACCTCTTGCCGGTCAGGTAGCTGACGACGAGCGATCAAACCGCTGAGCCTAGCCGGTCTGACCACATGCCCTGCCCGATCTAACCAGTTTCTCTAACAAAACAGCCTCTGAAAATTGTAAAGTGACCAAATTTCAAATTCCAACTATACAAATTTGACAATAATTTATCACATAATATCTTAGAACCTCCGGGGTGACGTACCCGCAACAGAGTTGTTCCTGTCGGTGCATAGCTTGCTTCATCTTTCAATTCGAGGCGAAAACTTGTCCGGTTGAGAGGTCTTAATAATATTCAGTAGCAGATTAGACGGCGGCAATTACACCATATATATTCATGTATATGGATCATGCAACAAGTACACGGATTATATACGCTGGCCAATCAACCTAGCTATATCGTTGCTTAATTCCTCCCATAGGGGAAAAATAGTAGTAGACCTAACCTATACCTCACTATCCATTAAATTAAAACTACTAAACGAAGAGTTATTAGCTGGATGCATGTGCAGAGGTTAGTTCAATTCCTGCCTGCTACGAATTGGGATTATGGGGTTGAGTATATACGTAGCTTAATTATCTCTACCTTCTGCAGTTGCTGTTGCGGTGGAGTCGATGGTACCGCACGGACCAAGCCCAACGACATTATCTTACATGCATGTTGGGGTGGTAAGTTTATGTATCCATACCAACCAGGGGTGGAGTCACACACCTGGCAGAATAGGTTTCAATCCCGGATGTGAAAAAAATATCTAGTGTATAGTTCGGATAAATTTAATCTAGCCTAGATAACATTTTCATGATTCAGTCCAGATAACCTAGCTAAATCATTCTACCACTGAACTCAAGGTATAACTAAATCTTAGCTCCGCTGCTGATACCAACGTACGTACGTGGTGCAAACATGGCAGGCTCGTACGACGTTGTAAAAATTAAAAGTGCAGGCGCCAGCCTGCGGCACCATACATGCATACTAGCGTACATAGTAGTATACGTGTATACTGCTGTCAGATCGGTAGAACCTTGACTAGCTAGACTGACTTCTGTAAGAACGTGGTCCCAGCGGAGTTGCATGCAACGCAAGTTAGAGAGGCGAAGCGGCTAGCTTAGCTCGAGCGTAAGCGTGCGATCGAGTTGCATGCATGCGACGCGGCGTAAATCAAGACAAGATTAGTTGACTTCTTAGTTGTCTGAACCAATGAGAATGACAGAAGCCAATGACAGAAGCCCGCTAAGCAAGCTCAGATTATTCAATAAGCACAGAAGTTGCTAAACAGGAATACGTAAAGGAATGGAAGTACATCTTGTACCTTCTATAATCCATTCAACAAGCTTGTAAGATGAGAGATAGACCTTTAGCAAGGAGATTCGCACGGAAAGCCGGATTAGGTCATGTGTGATCGATGCGCATAATGCTACTAGTTAGTAATCTTCAAAGACACTCGCAAGTTAGGTAGGGTCATACATATCACTCCCGGTTTCGCGGCAAGCTTGGAGAAAAGAAAGGATCACCAATCTCCCACGTTCTAATTCTAGCATTTGATCAGCATTTAGTATTCGCTAGCTGCTATAGTATACTACTACAATTAAGGCCTCACTCATTTCAGCTTGAACTTCTAGCTTCTGATTTATTTTTCACTATTCATAAATTTCGTCTTATCCTGAACTTTTGGCCTTTTTTGAGTTTTTTTTGCAGGTTCTTTTTTCCCATATTTGTTTGCATTGTCCGTGATGAGCTAACATTTTTTTATTTTTAAAATTTTTTAATTTTAATTACGACAAATAAGCCATCTTCAGCTAAAGTATAATTTCAGACAGCTACAGTGCAATTTCAATCATAAACCACATCTTTTCAGCTTAACCGAGCACAGCCTAAATTTGCCCTTCATGAGCAAGCTTAGATGGCTAGTGAGCTACTTGCCATGCACGTACGTACCCACTGGAGTCTAGAAGACGATCGATCGAGCTAGCATGCATCCGATATTCGAGCCGCCTTCTTTGACGAACCATCCAATCAAGGGCCAGACTATTAATTAGGGCTAGCCAAATTTTGGGAAGGTCGATTTGGGCAACCAAACACGCCAAGTCCTCGCTGTTTGACAAATGACGACCGATGATCGCGCGATCAAGTTGAAAATACACCTCGATCGATCATGGCGCCCAGATCGTTCCCGTGCGCACTAAAACTGGACTATTGATCGTCAATTATTGGAAGCATGCATGTGCGCTGCAAGTTTTTCTAAGAGGTCAGTCGGTTGATTATTTGAAGTTTTGGCACACGGTGTACATAATTAAATTCTAGAAAAATCTACGCAAATAATCCAACTGACGATCTCTAGACAAGAACTTGGTGCATTAATTCTGCATAGACAAACTCCAGACAATGGTGCTTTTTCGCCTTACTCCCTCCGATTCCAAATGTAAATGTAAGTCGATTTAGTTTTGGACACACGAAGTAAGGAATAAGAAAAATGGCATTATTGCCTTTCAATTATTCCTATACTATAATAATTTCATTATTAAGTGTGTTGGGAAAGAGAGAGAGGTTGAGAGATACTCCTTCCGGTCACAAAAGAGTTGCGCCCTATTATGAATGCAGTCAAACATTGTTAATTTTGACCAACGGTATTGTTTAAAACACATGATTTGGACATATGAAAATGATATGAGTGAAATTATCATAAAAATACTTTCAAAATATTGCACTTTTATAACTTTTTTAAATATATAATAAGAGAATTTAGTGGTCAAATGAGCATTTTATTGACTTTGGAAAGTAAAAAATATCACTCTTTGGTGACTGGAGGGAATATATCTCATTTATTCATGAGATTATGAACCTTCTTTGAATGAGAGTATAATGGCTAGGTTCGGCACGGCTTATGCTTTTTGGCTTTTGTCCTTTGTTACAGTAACTAGCTTTCAAATCGTGTATTTTTCAGTCAGTGTCTACTAGTCGATTGTAGTACACATTGTACCGACCTCGGCTATACTGGCCAAAATCACATGCGACTCTCTCTCTCTCTCTCTTCATAATATCTCTAGTGAATAGCAAGAATTCGAAAGTTATAAACCAAATCCATATCCCAAAGGAATCCATCCAATCAAAATAAACGAGATAAATGTACATAAAAGTTGTAGAATGACTAATATTTAAATAAAAATTGAGAAGGTTAAAACAACTTATTTAGGAATCAGAGAGTACTATTTTACAGCTATTTGTAGCCTGCTAGCCTTGCTACAATAGGTTGTACAAAAATCTTTTTTACTTCTTCTAGAGACAGTGTGTGCACGCCTACGAGAGGAAATTATGGTCTTGTTCTTTCTGGCTTTTGTGTGAGACTTTTGGCTTTTGCTACAGTATCTAACTTTTAAATGGAATATTTTTTTAAGATGGAATCCACAAGTTAATTGTAGTATATGTTAAAAGCCCATCACTTGTACTGGCTAAAATCATATGCGAGTATCTCTATTGTAGTAATCTCTGTCTCAAACAGGCAAAATTAAAAAATTTCAACCAAAAGTCAAAAGCCACAACCAGAGAGAACATGCACTATACTTCTGATGGAATGAGGCCGAAGGTAGGGCAGCTGCTCTGTCAACTCAAGGGAAATGAAATGTTTGAGCATTTAGGATGAAATGTTCAATGCTTTAATTTCTAATGCTTTGGTAGATCATACGAGAATCAAACGTGCTCATGGAAAAATTCAAGACCAGTAGTGGAACAAATCAATTTTTCTCTGGAAATAATTCAAAAATATTAGTAAAATCAAACTATTAGTGGAATATTCAGTATAATCTCCAATAAAATAATGCCAAAATATATGTAAGTGATGCTCGGATGATGGAGACGGCAGTGGCTAGGAAGATGGCAAGGCAACAGTGCTCCTCTCGGGGTTGCTATTGATCTGCACATCACGGCTAATGCAAATCCTAGTCGACACGATCCCCTATTTGATGCCAACAAGCTTCCATGCCGATGAGCTCTTTCTTTAATGATATGTGCATACCACTACGATTGCTGCACCTACTAACATTTCGTCCCTAAATTCAGTGTGGTACTCGTCTGGCCTTTAGGAACCAAAGCGTTTAGGAAGTTCATGTTAGTCTTTTATAAAGATAGTATGCATAAGTGTCTATCTTCTTTGGATTGTAATCTAGCAAAGAAGCAAATGTGTGTTTTTGTTAATCAATGATCACAAGGATTATGTTACCTTCATTCAACTTGTGTTCGACTTAAGCACACTGCATGCAATGTTCATCCATGCATATACATAGACATTTTCATGTTGTGCGCATTCGTGTGGATGGCGACGGAGGCTACGGCCATGGCCGGGGTGCCGTGGGTGCTGGTTTGAATGCGTCATGCGCACTTGTGGGGATGTGTCGTATTGTTATGAACTCAATGATTTCTTTCGTCTGGCCATCTTACTCTGATATTGGTCATGTTTGTTTAGGAATTATCGATCCTCAATGCTAACTTGCCAAGGAAGATGGTGTAGGACTAAGTAAGTTATGTGGGGCCACAATCTTAGCTATGCCGATGCACATGGTGCTTATGAAATAAGTTCGTTAGGAGTTATGGTTATCTTCCATAATCTTGTTATTGTTACAAGATATCTCAACAACCCATATTGTTGTTGTTATTGTTACTACAAGATATCTCAACAAAAAATTTTATTCATTCTCTCAACATGAAATATGTTTTGTTCCATATTGTTGTTGACCTGTTGCTACATAGCTAAAAGGGATTTGCTAGGTCAAAGTTTTGCACCATTGATCCTTGAAGCCGGAGGTGACCATAACAGAGAAGTGTCGACATATATTTCAGTGCCTCAGTTGTGTTTGTTCTATACAGACTCTCCCTTTGCATGTTTAGTTTCATGTGTTTGTTCTATATGGACTCTCTTTATATGGCGGTGCTTAGCAGGTTCCATATTTGTTCTTATGAAATCTCTTGTTATGGTTGTTTTCAACTAATAACCAAAGGAAAAAAGTCAGAAGAAAGAAAAGAAAGAAAATATCCATGATCCATTATCTCTACTACTTAAAAAAAAAGAGAGTTGGTGGTGATGGTGGTTCATCTAGCACTGCCTCTCATATCCTCACATAAAAATAATGTGCCGACATATGGTCCCGATTCTTTCACTTACTCATCTCTCACCCTCAATCCCTTCCTCCGCGCGTTCCAACCTACGCCCGTTCCTTCTCCTCGACACCACCACCCACATGGCCCCTTGGGCCTCAACGCTATCGAAGCAGTCTTCCCCTCCCCTCTTCCCTCGTGCCTGCCTTCTGCCGCATCCTCCACATTCATCTCCAGCACTCCTCACACCACCATGCCCTCCACGTTCATCTCTGTCACCTCTCACATTGACGCAAGGTCCTCGTCATCTGCCACCGTCGTCTATGAGCATGACTTCTCCTTCGTGGGTGAGTGTTGCGCTTTAGACTAGTGCCAACCGGTACCTACTTTTTCGTTGCCCTCCCCCGTTGTTCCAATCAGGCAGAAAGGGGACGGACAGACCGCCGATCAGTCACCACCATTGCTCTTCCTCATCTAACTCACACCGATTTGGTAGCTCCCACATGATGTGCACGCCAACACCAGAGGCAACAGCGTGGACTGAAGATGATGTAGTAATGTAGCTCCAACGCTTGTTCGGGCCCACCCCTCCCGTCTTTGACAACAGGGGCGAAACCAGCCCAAGCCCTGGGCTGGACCAGCTGCTCTTGAGCCAACTCTTAGATTAACTCTGTTTTTTTATGATTTTCATGAATTTTGCATGGGCTTTGGTTGTCATGCCTCGAGCTACAACCCAAGTAGCACGAGACCTGGTTCCGCCACTATTTGATAATGTCAGACTTTCGAATGAGCATCCTATCAGTGCACATGGGCCCAGCTTGAATGCTTTGTTAAGTGCTATCTTTAAGGTTTGTTAAGTGTTATCTTAAGGTTTGTTAAGCGTTATGATTATCTTGCTAACAGCTATTACTATCTCTACTACTTAAAACTGAGTTGATAGTGGTAGTGGCTTATCTGCTCCTCCTAACTCGTTTTTGCATCTCCCTAAAAAATTCTAATAAAAATAGAAAAAATAATCTACCAAAAAATAAATTTCACCATCCTAAAAATTCTCTAACCAAAAAACAACAAAGCTCTATAGGATGTGCAACAGACCCAAAAGTACAATGTAGCTGAGCAATGTCAACTCATCGTATTAGGATAACATGATTTTTTTTATTCGTAACAAAGAACGTGTATTTGACTATAGAGGACAAGTGTTTCATTTACCATGGTATGTGGTACTCTCGAATATAGTTAATTTCATCCGTGATATACCATCTAAGCTGAACACGCAACTACGTACTCAACTCCGTTACCAACTAAACTTTTGCACACGCAACCAACCAACCTCTGCACATGCAACTAAGCATTCTTCGTTCAACACTAACAACCGTTGAATGAATGGATGTGCAATCGATAATTACCCTGTTTCTGTACTGTTATTGTCATTATTTTTTTTCTACGGGAGGAGGACGAAGTCACCACTGCAATGGAGTATTGGATACAGTTAAGTAGGAAATTAGATTAACTAGTATAGTGCCCGTGCTAACGCCACGGCGGCATTTTAGGGATGCACACGAAATCAACCAAACGAAATTTTGAATGGCCATACATGTTTTGTTCCCTGCTGTCAAAGCCAATTTTTGAATGGTCATACATGTTTTGTTTGGATAATTGGGTTGCTGCTAGCAATAAAGTCCATCCATGAATGAAAGCCAGACATATACATCAGATTATTTTGGTCAGTCACTACAAATAATTGAAGACATCCAAATGGCAAAAGTTCAGTTACAAGTCAATGAACGCTGAAATATAGATGACCACATATGTATGACATAATACATGCAACTCAGCAAACATCCATTCGAGCAATAGATCTAACCCGGTGCGACGAAGCATATTAGTAGAAGGAAGATGGTTTAATACAAAAGACTTCATCCACTCCAATGCTCCAAATCAGGATGGGGACCTAATCCTGCAACCGAATGGATGAAGTTATTAGAATGTTGAAACCACCATTGCAAAAAGAAAATGCATCCTAAAATTTTACTTAATTGCTTTCCAAATTTATGAGATATGAGATTCCAAATTTATAAGAATAGGTAGAAGCACATTATAACTTAAAGGCCTGTGTAGCTGCTACTTGATTCATTTAAATTTAGTGCAGATTTATTAAGAAAAAGAAATAGTCATTTAGGACATTATTACCACCTTTTCACCAATGAGGACGTCTTTATACACAATATTTTTGGTGCTCTTCCTGTTGGAAAGGGCTAGAAGGAAAAAACCTTTGCGAGGATTTGTGGACGAGTGACTAAGGCCGATACATTCACGGCCTCATTCTCGTAAGGCTCGATTTCACTGCTGGCTCTGCTCTCTCTCATGCAAATACTTGTCCACATGCTTCTTCACTCAAATAGTATGTCATCACTAATCGCATGGATATCAATCTCTATCTCTCCATCACCAAGCTGATCTCGTATTGTCGTCAATGCATTGCTGCAATAAATCAATGATGTGAGCAGTAATTCGGATCCTCGGACAAAGAAGCCAGCAGTTCCCAAAGGCTTCTTTCTCCTCAAATGTCATCTTTGACTTTACGACTCTGTTGGCCTTCCACACTTCATCGACACATCACTGCAGTCCACGGGAGGAGTCTTTCTCCTCTTTGAGTCACCTGTCAACCTCAACATGCAGCTCGGTGGTGGCGAAGCCAACTTCTTTTCAATTGTCTTCCATCTAGTCTCAAACATCTTGGTCGGTTGAATGGCCATGTCATGCACTCGCATGCCCACGAGGATTATAAGTCATCGCATTTGTAAAGGTCAACCTAACATCACCGCAAAATCGATGGACTTGTGTAGGAACCGACTCAAGCTTCCTCTTGATGGTCCCAAGGTCCATCGGTGCTTGATAATGTCAAAATAATCTGGAATTTGCAGCTTCACCACATCAATCGGGCATTGAAAATATGACTATATTTCGAGTCATCACTTCTTGAAGTGCTTCGCATCGCTTAAGAACCGCAGACCTCGCATAACACCGTGAACGTTTCGCCGGGTTTTGTAGGCAAGAAGCGCCCTTGGCACCACTGCACGACATGGCTCCCACGTTGCCCCTTCTTCCTCGGGGCGGTGAGGATGAGAACGCAGTGCTCTATTGACAGGGACAGGACTGAAAATTCGCTTCTTAAGGAGTTCTCGACTGAATCAAGCTCTGCGAAATCTCTTCGAAGATACCGCTCCGATGGTGACATCTTGGATGGGACAAAGATCTCCCGCTTGACCATAAAAATAAGCTAAAACCATTGTTGTCGTCGAGTATATGTGAGTGCCTGCACATTTACGTTAACTTAACATACAAAATAATTCCAGTAAAAATAGGATAAAGCAAAGTTCTCCTGAAAAATGGACGATAACAAATTGTTACTCTATTTCTCTAAAACAATACATAACCCAACATGTTCTACCCATACTACATAGTGTCTGTGACCACACTATAATTCCCTGGATTTTATACCTTTATGCGAACTATCTATTTAGATCATCCAGAAGGATGGTTTAGTGCATACACAGAAAAACAAATATTTTTGTCATGATCAAGTAAGATAAGGAAATCATGTTAGTTGCTATGTATCACCTTTACCCTTTCAAAGTTTCAGTTTCACATTTCCCCTTTACCTGCTTTATTCTATCAAAACTGAAATCGTCATCAATTATGATTTATTGATTTAAGAGCAAGCACCTTTCCTGTAGCTATTGTCGACACATGGATGTATAAATGCATAAATGGAAAGAATTGGTTATTTCTGAATGAGCTTCTGTAACATTAACACGTAAAAAATATTACACAAAGGAAAGCACAAAGAAAGCTTATTAGGACAACTGAGCAGAAAACAAAAACTATAAGTTTATCAGGAAAAATCATAGTTGTCATTATTTTTTTTCTACGGGAGGAGGACGAAGTCACCACTGCAATGGAGTATTGGATACAGTTAACTAGGAAATTAGATTAATTAATAGCTTCCGTATGAGTATGTTAAGTTTGTTTAGTTGATATGTTATAGGTTGGAATGACTAGACCTGAGAGTATAATGATATCGTATAGATGTACTGAAAGAAAAAAAAATAGTAAAAGGTCACCTCGAAAGTGTAGAATGACACGTATAGACGAACGAAATTTAAAAACCAAAATGACGTGTATTTAGCAACCGAAGTATATACCCTGTACGTACGTATTGCCAATTTTAATTACAATCGATCTGGATATCGAGCTGGCCGGCCGGGCATTAAAAATAGAGTGTCTAATGAATGTTCGACTGCTTTTTAAATCAAAATTAGTTTATTTTTTTATCATGTATGTAACATTTTTATCCATATTTATAATATTTTTATCTATATATACAACATTTTAACATATATATAACTTTTCTTAGCAAAAAAAATGTTGTAGTTATCAGAAAAATATTACAGATATATTAAAATATTGTATACATGATAAAAAAATATTATAAATATAAACAAAAAAATGTTACATATATAATAAAAAATCGATTGATTTTAGCTAAAACAACAGACTAATGTTCAACGGCACTTCCGTTAAAAATAAAGCATGTTCGCTGCACGCATGCCATGCTTGCACCACGACGTAAAAAGAAAAGGAACGGCCGGAATTAATTAATACGCATGCCTGAGCCAGCCTACTCTCTGCTGGCTGCTGGGGTGGGGTGCCAGGTTGCGGTGCCGCCTTTGCCGCTCACGGCGGCGGCGGCCCGGCGTTTGCGTACGGCGTACCTGCCTGCCCGGTGACCTCGCCGGCCCGCGCCGGCAGCATCCACGTACGCGCGGCGCCCTCCAAGACGATAAGAGCCTCTCTGCGGAGGCGTGTGTGGGCCGGGCCGCGTGACCGATTCCCTTCCGGAATGGGCTGCTCCTGCGCCTTTGCCGTCCGCTGGAGGATAGACGGTGCGCTTCTGCCATCCTGGTCACCGTCGCCATGGCCTCGCCGCCGACAAACCCGTCATAGTCCCCAGTGACGTCCTCCGCTACTGCAAGATCCAGGTCGTCCTCGCCACGGTGCGCTGCGCCGTCCTCCGTGTGCGATCTCACTGTTTTAAGTCTGTTTGCTCCAAGCTTCTTCTGACCGTAGAGCGATCGACAGAGCAAATCCTGTTCATTGTGCGATTGGATCTTCTTCTTCTCTGGACAAACAAAGAATTTCTCTGCGCAAACATTTCATCATGCTACATAGGCATTCTGATTCTCAGGAGACGCCTGTGAGTAATTTTGTAAGCCTTGCTAAATGCAAAAGAAAGAAGCAGGTCTGCAGGTGTTGGCAGTCTGTTGAACTCTATAGTCTGAACCACTCTCCTTTGAAGTCTGAACCCTTCTCTTTGACAAGGAGGCAATCAGCCAGCCAGACAGCTTGACTTAATCAAGATGTATATATCGTTACAAGAACACGTCGATCAGGTCCTTGACAACGATTCTGAAGCCACAGCTTGATCAGTATTGCATCACGTCGCAACAGGTTTGTCGCACAACCTGGATCTAGACTTGATTTGTATCTGCATCACAACTTGTTTAGCGTTCAGAATAGCATCTCTCCATCGTACTTAATTCCTTGATTTGTCCACACAACTTGATTTGTATCTCTCCATCTTACTTAATTAGGTACAGTAATATTTAACCTTTATGAGCTGTAATAATATTTCCTACTCACAAAATTAATAGGAAAAACTAATTACGTGTCAATCCAAAACTTGAAGAAAATGATTAATCAATCACACAAAAAACAATGTAAAATGGTATGGAAAGACACGTAAGTTTAATGAATGAAGAAATGGGCGCTACCAACTTAGTTAGTCGTCCAAAAGTATTATGAGAAGTCTCTCGATAAGTATTATGAGAAGTAAATTCTAATATATTGATGTTCCAGAACCAATATACCCTGCATTATTGAAAAAACAAAAATCAAAGATAGATTAGAAATAATAAAGAACAATATACCATTTGATTGAAGTAGTAAATTAACATTGACTCAGAAAAATTACGCTAAAGCAATCCTAAAAGTTAAATAACATCATATGAAATAATATGTCAAAATGACTATATTTAATATTCAAATCGGTGCGGATCAAACTATTGAGCAAAAATCTTGACAAGTTTTGTACCAATTGCTCTCTCATTTAGGTGTTGTCAGAATGACTATATTTAATATGTCTGAAGCAGTTATGTACTGAATTAGAGACGGATGTTGAAACATAACGCTGAAATATTGACAAGTTTTGTACAAATTGCTCTCTCATTTAGGTGTTGTATCCTCAGAGTTAGAAACTGCTGGATGTTGAAAAGAAATGCCGAAATATTGACAAGAGTAGATAACACGGCTTCGAATGGCGGCGCGTGGGGGTTCCATGGGCCGGCCCGGCCCATGCTTGCTCGGCCTTACATGATTGTATCATATAATACGCTGGCCCAGCTAGCGGAAAGAGGAATCTCATTGGTACGTGTGTCGTGGCACCACGTGTAAGTGAGATGACAGGTGGCAAATCATGAAATGAAATCGCAATGGAGGGAGGGGCGAATCCTTAGTTCTTCCTTATTTATGGCATGTTTTTTTTAACTGAGATTTTTGACTTTTATCTGTGTTTTATAATTTTTAAACTGTTTGTGTGAGAGATTACAGAATAATAGAAACTCACGTACAGTTGTTGCCCATATAAATGAAATCGGTACAGTATGTAGTACGATTAACTAGTAGACTCATCTTAAAAAGAGACTTCATTTAAAAGTTAGTTACAGTAGAAATACAAAAACAGAAGCCAAAAGTTGAAAAGGACAGAGCCTTAGTACGTACTACTGGCCAACATCAGCCATCATGCACGTACATGAACGTTGTATAATTCAGATGTATTCTTTTCGACTGCAGTGAATGACTTATAGTTGTAGTTGATTACTTTTAATTTTAGCATGAATCTATAAATAAACCAAATACTAACAAGCTGTTTTAAAAAAGTAATCCTGATTAGTGATTTTGAAACAGCGACGAAAAAATCGCATGTTTATTTGATCAAAAGAAACCTTAAGCCCATAAACCGGTGATTATTACATGATCATTGGATGGATGGATGGATGGATGGACATCCGAGCCCAAGCTGCATGCACAAACGTACGACAGAAAGCAACGCAAGACGCACCCAGGCCACCCTCCCTCTCGATCTGACTGACCTGAAGCATACATCATGCATGTCCAAGTCCACCACGTACTCTCTCCAGATCCATACGACAAATCAATCCGGCCCACAACAACCACCACCACCAACGAACCGACCGACGAATTAATAAACTGAAAGAATAATCAAACGCAATGCGGATGAAGCGATCGAGCTAGTAGTTGACGAGGCGGCAGTGCTTCCTGATCTCGCCCTTGCTGCCGTGCGGCATGGGCAGCTTGCTGAGCTTGACGAGCGCGTCGGAGAAGTCCTCGTCCCACAGCGTCCCGTTCTCGGCGTACTCCTTCACGTGCCCCCGCGCCTCCTTCTCCGTCAGCAGCTCCCAGTCCGAGTTGAACGTCACGATCCGCGCCAGGTTGTTGTGGTAGTAGCTGTTGTCCAGGAAGTCCTTCACCTTCCTCAGCTTCCCCAGGAACGAAGGCATCGCCGCCGCCGGGTCCTCGTCGCGCACGTTGTTCGGCACGACAGGGTCCGGCCCCGCCGCGCACTTGCCGCGGAGGAGTTTCTGGTAGGAGGGCAGGATCTGGTCGGCGGGGGCGGTGAGCCGAGCCCTGAGGGAGGAGCAGTGGCCGACGCCGATGGCGTGCGCGCCGGACAGGATGACAAGCTCCTCCACCGTGAAGTTCTTGCGCCGGAAGTTGCGGATCAGCTCCTGGATCGTGAACGTCGAGTCCGGGAGGTCGCGCTGCGCCTCCGCCGCGTACGACGCAACGCCGTCGAGCCGCCCCGCCAGCACGTCGAAGTGGACGTGCCCGTTGCTAAGGATGCTGGACGCGTCGCGGGCCGCGTAGATGACGATGTCGGAGCAGGACACCGTGCCGGGGCATCGCTCCTCCAGCACCGCCTTGATCTCGTCGATCAGGTCGAACGCCGCAAGACCGATGTTGATCGGCGCCGTCTTCTCCGTGTGCGGGTTCGCCGGGGTCGGGTCCAGGAGCACGGACGCGTCGCAACCCTGCATACAGATATACACTAATTCATGTTAGACGACTCGGTTAACATGTTAGATATATCAGTTCATAGCTTATACTTAAGGTATGGTATGATTTCACACTTGCCTCCACACCTGCCTATCATAGTTTCACATTTGGCATGATTTCACACCTGACTTCTCACTTACCTGGCATAATTTCACACTTATCTCCTCACCTACCTGACATGATCTATATATGTAACATGTGGTTCTTCATTCTATTCATTGCATGATTGCCCCAAATATTTCACACTCTCATGGTATCAGAGTGGTGCCGCTCTTGAGCAGCCGCCTCCACAGCTTGTCATGTCGCCCCTGGGAGACGATCTGCGCAACCCGTAGTTTAAGTCGTGTCATCGATCATCCGATCAGCTACCAATTAGAGTTTTCCTCGATCATCTTCAGATCAGGTTTTCTCTACTTTTTCCGATCATAGATTGGTTTGCATCGCCCTACCGACCCGTTGACGTTCCTTGGCTTCGGACTTCACCGCCTTGGCTCCGACCTCTCTGGCACCTCTTCTCCTTTGATGACATTGTGGCATGATGCGGCATGCTCGTCGACACGGCCCTCCCTCCACAGCCTTCTGAGCACCCCATCTACCATCGTCATCACACTGGATCATCATCGTCGGCCCGTCGTCCGCGAGCACGAGCCGTCGCACCACCAAGAGCCTGCACATGTGGTCATGCCATCGACATGCACAGGCTGCTGCTACATCGCCCCTTCGGGCTGCAATGTTGCTGCCCATGGTCACCATTGCTCTCGTCGACGCCACGTCTCCATATGTATGATCCCCACAAGCTGCACCTCACCACCGTAAAAAGCGCATTCTTCAGTATCTTTGCAGCACCATCGACCATGGCATTCTTCTCACCGAGTTCCGGCTCAGTTTGAACATTCGCTCCACCGACTCTCCAACTGCAGGGGGTGTTAGACGCCTCGGTTGATATGTTAGATGCCTCAGTTCCTAGCCCATACTTAAGACATAACATGGTTTCACACTTGCTCCTTACCTGCCTAGCATAGTTTCATACTTGGCATGGTTTTACACCTACCCTCTAACTTGCCTGACATGGTTTCACACTTATCTCCTCACCTGTCCGACATGGTCTATATATATAACATGTTGTTCTTCATTCTATTCATTGCATGATTGCCCCAAATATTCCATGCTATCAATTCATGCCCCATGCTTTAATTACTCTCCTCCGTTCATTTTTACTTCTTCTTAGAATCAATGTCATCAATCATTTTAAAATTTGACCATCAATAAACTCAAAATTATCTAGATTGACTATACAAAAGTTATATAGTTAGATTTATCGTTGAAATACTAATATAATTTTATTAGTATATCTTATTGTAAAGTTATAAAAAGTAGCGGTCAAAGTCGCATCTCGGAGGCCGTAAAAAATTAAAAAGTCAAGTAAAAAAGAACACAGAAAGTAATTACTCCAAGTGAAATTATTTTAAGCCAACGATCAAGCAGGATTAACTATCCTAACCTAGCTTATTAAGCAGGGTCGTTACTACAGCAGACAAATTATTTAAGTAAACACTGTTGAGGGACGTGTAAGTGTGCATGGGAAGTCATTTCGTTGGTACTGGAGTGTATAGTTAGTACAGCTCTGGATCCGAAATATAATGCGTTCGATCAGCTTAATTAGTTGTTGGAAAGGGATATGTACATATGTATTGTCGGCAAGGCCATGCATTATTGGACCGACCATTTTCTTTTCTCGAAGTGATCACTGGACCACACTGAAAACTGTTTATGAACATTTTTTTTTCAGAAAGAGAGCCCTTTAAAATCTTCACCCAAAATTCGCCCATGAATTCCTAATAAAATACGAGGAGTTTTTTTTTT
The DNA here is from genome assembly GCA_036346575.1 of Dendrocalamus sinicus. Taxonomy (NCBI): domain Eukaryota; kingdom Viridiplantae; phylum Streptophyta; class Magnoliopsida; order Poales; family Poaceae; genus Dendrocalamus; species Dendrocalamus sinicus. Next base: position 1,488,293 of record CM070653.1, on the reverse strand, counting down.
CTGTAAACCATTTTCGATCTCTGCGCGATGGATCGAGCACCGGTGCGAGCGATCATTGATCTTGATTTAGGTACGCTTTCTCTTTCTCCTTTTTTCTAGCTCTCTTTTTGTCTTTGGCTCGTGATGACAGACAAGAGAAAGATAAACAACTCCAATCCATTCACATCCCCCTACGATAATACAAGGATATCCTAACCTTATATTCTTGGAAGAAAGAATAATCCAATCTTATTAACAATGTGTTCTTAGCAAACAAACAAAGAAGAAAGATGTACATGTCATTTGGGCTTTTTTTGGTGGCGTATGGTAAAAACATCAGAAATTTACTGAAAAACATCAGAATGTGTGAGCTTTATTTAGCATAATTAAATTTAAAATAATTAAAAAATATAAAAAATATGTTAGCTCATTACGTATAATACAAACAAATACGAAAAAAAGAATCGGCAAAAAAGCTCAACAAAAAACTAAAAGTTCAAAAAAAGACGAAATTTATGAATAGTGAAAAATAAGTCGGAAGATAAAAGTTAAAGCCAAAATGATCACAGCCTAAGTACATGTGACTGATTCGTACATGGGGAATTTATTAGGTGGTTGCACATTGCTTATCAATCTAATGAACTTGATGGAGATCAGCCACATGCAAGAAAGAAGAAAGAGAACGACGCAGTGGTGCTGGGGCCGCCTAGCTAGGTTAATTAGCTGGACCCAAACAGCTAAGGAAAAAGCCAGTGCGTCTTCACATGTAATGATACGTAAATACACGGAAAGTATCGCATTCCAGCATGGACCGCTTGTCTTTCTTTGCCATGTTGGAGTGACCAACTGGCGCACGAAACTCGACGAACCAGCTTGCTAGCTACCCAAAGTGTAGTAGCGTGCGTCAATGATAGGTACCATCCTCTCAATTTATTGTTTATAGTTTTTTAAAATAACTTATTAGAACTATTTTTTAAAACAGATTATTAGTATCCAATTTATTTATATAGATAATTTTAATAGAAATAAAAACCATCGATCGTAGCTATAAGCTGTCACGCACCCTGGACAAAGCAACTTCGAAATGTGTTTTTCTAAAAAGGTGGTGGCAATTACTTATTTGTGTATCTGGACTCCGAATTGTTGTTGGCCAGTAGCGTGCTTTCTTCTCGATTATACCATTGTTTTAGGCCCAAGGAGCCGTCAGTTTCGTCTCTCTTTTTATTCGGTAGAGAGCGTCTTAGTTTATATGATACGCAGCTCTCCTGCGTGCTGTAAGAACTACTAACGTTGCCGCTCCTACGTACTAGAATGTTCATCACGAGCTACAGATTGTGCATGCACTAATTAACCTGACGAATCGAAGCTAGCAGTCGATATTTCGTGAGTTGCAAATTGTTGATCCCAGCTAGGTATATGTTATACTTGTGCTACGGTCGTGGGACGTACGTACCCTGACGAAGCAGTCGTGGAAGATGAGGCGGACGAGGGCGGCGCCGGTCTTGCGGTCGGCGTGGATGGCCCTGGCGACGTGGTACTTGACGACGTTCTCCACGCCGCGGCAGCTCTTCTTGTAGTACCCCACCTTCAGGTGGCTGCCCTCCGCCGCCAGCACCGCGGCCACCGCGAGCACAGCCGCCAGCAGCACCGACGCCTTCTTCATCCTCTCCGGCGGGCCGCGCCAAGCCACTCACGCGCTGTGCAGAGAGAAGCGGCTAGCTCTAGCTCTAGCTCTAGCTCTATCAAGTGGTACTATGGGTATGTGCACCGCGTGCTGATTGGTTGTGTGCAGTGTCACGGGGAAGAAGGCCCTGGGCGCTTGGCTGCAGCTATATATCGCCTGCAAACTCTGGGCTCGGCTGCCAACGTTTTAACGGCTGGTGATTCACTCGTCGCGTGACAGTGAACGGCCAGCGTGCAGGGACGTGGTTGCGTCGTCCCTGCCGAGTATCCTATTCTTTTAGCGGTTGGAAAGATGTGACATAACAAGTTCTAGCTGGTTAATCCTATTAAGATTAGGAGTAATACTTTTTGAAGTAAGATTTCTGCTCCACTTTAAATAATAACTAGGGGACTATATAAAATCATGAGAGTGGTGACAGAGTATCAAATTAAAAAAGGCACACATCCAAAAGTAGAGGTATATTAGAGGATTCACTACTACAAAAAAAGGTCATCACAGACGGTTCGAAAACGTCATCTGTCGGGACCACGGATTTCCGAACCCGGACCCTCTGTGTATTACTGCACTAGTCCCAGATCAAAACTAGTGCACACAGTTAAACAGAAATGAATACATCACCAACAACGATTTATTACAATAATTAAGTGTACTGACCACAAGGTCTCATTATTACAATAGAGGTTTCGCACACAAGAAATAAAGCGGAAGCAAAGATAACTCGAGGACGACCCATCAATTCACCACAGGCAATTGACTGGGGAAGCACAACCTAGTCCTCCGGGAAGAATCCGTCACAGCCACAAGCGAAGCAGTAGTCGTAGTCACCTTCTTGAGCTTCAACTTCCTCTGAGATTTATTTTTGAGTGTAGCATGTGAGTACATAAATTACTCCGTAAGTCTTGGGAAAAATGTAGATGCAAGGCTTGACAAAGGAAGGCTATATGGTTCTTTTGCACAAAGCAATATTTTAAATTCAATTACTACTAATTATTTTCGAAGGCATCAATTTAATAAAGTAAATGATTTTAACAGAACTAACAATTATTCTCTAGTGAAAGTTCTATCCACCAACACTAGCTTAATCTTTTCCAACTGAACCAGTTAATATTGCGGGTTACATCCACCCTCTCTGGCTCCAACCGTCAGATTCCTTCCGAGAGTTCCTCCACTCTCGGAATACAAAACTTTGATTTTAAAACAAAAACCAGAAATCTACCATGTGCATGCATTCCTTGCCCGCCCTTGACCGTGGGCACGGCTATTCGAATAGTTTTACACTCTGCAGAGATTGTACAACTTTACCCACAAGAGATAAATTATCCTACAAGTCAACACGCTTCCTTTGGCATGAGACCTAGATAAAATATCACAAAGCCTTTACCTTACTCTAATCTAACTAGATACCACCACGAGGTTTCACCGCAGTAGGCTAACCGCCCAACCAAGCCCCTCTTGCGCCGTATGAGTACTGATAAATCCTGTCCCTCACTGTGGATAACCAGTCCTTCCCTGGCACCCACTTTCCACTGGTGGCACCTAAACTAGACTATCATAAGTTAGTCAGCTAGGTCGTACCCATATAGACTTGTGGTTGTACGGTTAATGCTCGACCGGACAAACACAAGCGTCGGTCCTTAATTGACTAGGGTGGAATATACACTTTACAAGATCTCGTGCTTCCTGCACCAATCCAAACCAACCATCCACCCTAATCTAAACCAACTTTCACAATTTATTTTATTTTAAAATCACAGTGACAACTCCAATTGCCACTTCATTTACAAACACAAGGGTTCAATATTAAATCATAATTTCCCATTTTCAAGATTTTCCAAAGTTATTAGATAGCATGACTAAGCATTATTCTACCATTCTACTATTCACAAAGATTAATATTAATCTCATTATTGAGACAAAGGGAGTTCTAGGGTGACAAGGTACATGGCAATCAATGTCAAATGAGAGCATAACAAAGTTGGAATAACTAACTCCTAAAGATTTGAACTAGTGATTTTATGTAACTAGCAATGCACATAATTTAAAATATTTAAAACATTTCAAAAGTATAGGTTCAAGATGATCAAAGGAGACTTGCCTTCTTGCAGGGTTTCTGGGTCTTCTTGCTCTGTGAAGAGGGATCGTCGACAACGTTGCAATCTACGCGAGAAAAGACGAAGCAAACAAAACAAATAAATACAAACAAAATTCAAATAAAATCCAAAAATTCAACAGAGGCCATAGTTGGATAGATTATGATTTTAGATGAATTTAGAAATTTGAATGGTTGAATTTGGAGTTAAAATGAGAAAGTTATGGTGGTTTGAAAATCTCAGATTTGAATAAATCCAGAAATTAGGAAATTTCTGACAGGTGGGGCCCACTGGAATATTATATTTTAATTTCTATTTTTATTCTGAGAGACTGACAGGTGGGGCCTACTGAACAGTAACCACTGGCGGTCACTGACATGTGGGACCCACTGGACAGTGAGCCCACTGACTCAACCTCTGACACGTGGGACCCACTGGACTCGGCCCATTGTCGAGACCAAAGATGAGAGGTGGGGCCCAGCGGCGATGGCAGCGCGCAGATCGCGGCGGCCGACGGTTGGAGCCCACTTGTCGCCGCGAGATTTTAAAGAATGGCTCGACCTCGGCGTGCGGGCGGGGCTCGAACGCAGCGAGGAACCGAGGGGGAAAGAGTTAGCGCTGTAACTGATCGGGCGGAGGCGTTGCCTACCCAATATGGGTAGGTAACCTCTTGAGGAGTACCACGAGGAGGGGCAGCCGTGGACGAGAGCAGATGGCGCGGCGCGCGAGGCCGGAGAGGTTCGCGGTGTGTGATATGTAATCCTAGTGCGGAGGGTCCGGTTTGAGGGTCGGCGAGGCTCGGGACGAACGGAGGTGGCCGACGGCGAGGAAGGGCGGAGTTGCCTCGGGTGCTCGGTGCGACGGTGCTCCGGCGGCGGAGGACTACCGAGGTGCCGGGAGGTTCGCCGACGAGGACGAGGAAGTCAGAGGTGGCGCTCACGGCCCGGGAGGTCCGAGGCGGCGGGAAGGCTCGCCGGAGTTGGGCGGAGCTCGGAGGAAGGTGGCACGATGGCGGGCTCTACGGGGCTCGGGAGAGGAGGTGGAGAGCGCCGGGAGGGTGGCGGAGGAGGCGGCCAGGGGGCTTTATAGGGCGGAGGAGGACACGGGCGCGGGATTCTCGCCGGAGATGGCGCCGAGAAAAGGAAGGGAGCGGGGCCGAAAGGAAATAGGGGGCAGAGAAGGAAAGAAGGACGCGGGGAAGAGGGGATTTGGTCGCGGCGGCGTTCGGGACTTCCAAAACCAGAGGGATGGGGAAGGAAAGGTGGGATCTGGCGCGGTCTCGGTCGGCCGGCGAAAAAGGAAAGAAGGGAGGAAGAAAGAAAGGGGCGCTCGCGGGCAGCGGATCCGAGCAGGCGGGCCGCGCGCGCGATGAGGAAGGAAGGAGGCGGGCGGGCGGTGCGGATGGACGCCACACGGCTCGGAAAGGATCGGCGGTGCGCGGTTAAGTGGAAGGGGCGGTGGATTGAGGCCGAAGCGCGAAGACGCGGCTCATCCGAGCCACGCACGCGCGCGAGGAGGAGGGAAGCGCGGCCGCCGCCGACAGCCGGGCCGCGAGGCGCGAGGAAGGAGGGTGGCTGGATCAGCCGGCGGCGGCGTGGGCGGATCTGGGCCGTCCACGCGTCGGCCGGAGGGAAGGATTTGGATTTTTATTGATTTTTTAATTTTTAGAAAAGGCTAGGAATTTATTTAGGCCTCAGAAAAATATCAAAATACCTCCAAAAATTCCAGAAAAATTCACAGAAGCTCCTGGAGATATTTTGGACTTAATAAAATTATTCCCAACTACTAATGATATTTAATTTTCATATTTTGAATTACTTTTTAAATTCTAAAAATAGGTTTTTAAATCCCAGAAAATCCAGAAAGGCAAATAAAAGCCAAGTAAAATCCAATTACCTTAAAATAATTAATTTGAATTTAAATTTCTCAAAAAGCCAAATTTTGGGATGTGACATCATCACAGACGGTTTTGTGAACCGTCTCTATTTATGGGTCAGTGATAATCGAAGGTCATCACGCGGTTTTGCCAACCGTCAGTGATAGTCACTATCGAGATGGTTTTGAGTAAAACCGTCGTGATAGCTAATAATCACTGAGCGATTTTTGGTTAAAACCGTCAGTGATATCGATCATCATGAGCGGTTTTACTCAAAACCGCTCGTGATATTCCCTTCGACCCCTACATATATTTATGTTTATTGGCTAGCCTCAGGAAATGCTAGTCATGCCCTCTGAAATAAGCAGATCAACATGTACATGTATACATCCAATTCACATCTCAATTCATTTCACAAACATAAAACATCAATTTTTATTAAGATTAGAGTATACCATTACAATATCTCAAAACAACGAAAGCGATTACACAACAAGAACAACGGCGGGTTACACAACAAGAACAACGAGCAAGTTATACAACAAGAATAACAAGAACAACGAAAGCGGGTTACACAACAAGAACAACGGCAGGTTACACAACAAGCAAAGATCCTCTATGCCTTCTCGCCCCTGATGCAACGCATGAGCTGAATGTCTTTGACGACCACCATCGTCGGCGTTGATTGAGTGTCTGCCCGGTTGGCACGAGCTAGATGCTTCTGCGTCATTTGCAAGGAGGAGGAGAACAACAAGAAAGAGGACAGCAAGGAGGAAGACAGCAAGGAAGAGGAGACCAGCAAAGAGGCTGGATTTTGGTTATATTTATAGGGGAGAGAGAGGGAGGGAGAGGCGGGAATTCAAAATTTTTGGCGCGGGAACGGAAAGGCGGAGCTACGATTCGTGGGGCTGAGGATCGACGGGCCCAACGGTCAAATTATCACAGACGGTTCTATATATAGAACCGTCTATGATGAATGAATATCACAGACGGTTCTATATATAGAACCGTCTGTGAAATGGAGCACAAATTTTATATACCGATGCAATATAAACAACTAGTATGAAAAGATAAAATAGTAAAGGTTTATATAGTTTATATATACTCATTTGAAAGGTTTCGACGAGATCTACAACTTTGCAGTTGAAGAAAAATCCAAATTCCAAAAATAAAACCAAGAAAAAGGGCAAAAACAGAAACCAAAAACTTGCGACGCAGGTTTAGGTCCAAAGATGGCTGATTATTGGGTCTTGGAGGGCAACTGGCATAAGCTAGTCATTGTTTGGATCGGGCTCGTCGTTAGCTTTCTAACGAGTACAAGAACGTCGAAAACGGACACCGTATGCAAAAGTTATGCTCGTTTTACTGAAGGTGTCCCAAAACTGAACCATTCGGACTTAAGCGGGAAAATATGAAATTTTGAGGGATTGCAAAGCGGGAAACGTATCACAGACGGTTTTTATTATAAAACCGTCTGTGATATTCTAGTATCACAGACGGTTTTTATAGTAAGAACCGTCCGTGATACTCCTTTTTCCCGCCACAAATACCACAGACGGCCTCCAAATTAAAACTGTCTGTAATAGTGTAAATCACAGACGGTTTCACAAAACCGTCTGTGATTTGGCGTCTACTATTAGGCTTTCTGTAGTAGTGATTAGAGGCTAGGTATTCTTTAGCACTAGATTCTTATATAGAGCAAAGATACGAGAATCCTAAAAGATTTGAGAATGTTGCGAGAGAGCGACAATCCCTTATATATTTTTGAGGTTGTGCTTAAAGAATTTGCGGTCAGCTTTGTCAAATCTTTTATCTCTTATCATGGTTATTTCAACATCGTTATTTTGGTTTTCAGTATAAGATTCATCTTCTTCGTTCTTGATACCGTGAACGTTTGTGCTGTATCTCACAACTCTGATCTGATCTGGAGGCTACTGCACACAAAAAGTGGTATCATCGTGTAACAAGTGTATGAGAGCCAATGTCAGATTAATCTGAATTGTGAGAAAGTCGATAAAGTGCCAGGTGATATAAAATCAAGATCAATATCGACAATGTGGAATCAAGTAAAAATTTGATGTCGAAGCAAATTTCAGCGTGTGGCAATACATAGTATAGGATATCCTTGCCAGCAGGAGCTAATCGATACTCTTGAAGGGGACAAACCGGAAAAGATGCCCGATAAAGACTGGAAAGTGATGGAGCGGAAGGCAATTAGTATAGTCCATCTTTGTCACTCCGATGAGGTAAAGTACTCAGTGATCAAGGAGAATTCATTGAAGAAATTATAGAAAGACTTTGAAGAATTGTATATTGCAAAGTCGCTGATAAACCAATGGGTGCTAAAACGACAACTGTACAGGTTGCGCATAAAGAAAGATACATGGTTTGTTGTCTATCTCAATGTCTTTAATAAACTTATCACATAGCTTGACTAGAGCTTGAGGTCTTAATTTGTAAAGAAATATAGTAGAGTTTGAATACCAATTTTGTTGTCACGGTTCAGAATTTTTGGATGAAAAATATATAATGTATACAAATCCTGTTATACAATGCGAATACACCCGAAGGTAGAAGAGTGATAAAATGTTCCGACCAAAGATAAGTTGGGAGACAAGGAACATGTAATTTATTGGAGTCCCTGAACTGACGCACATACGATGTGGTTACATTGCATAGTGCTTCTGATAATTGTTTAAGTAAACATCGATACTACTACGATATACTGTGATGGAAGCATCTGACTAATGCTAAAGTACATGTTTGTGCATAAAGGAACAATATGGCCAGCAGGGGGTTGCTACTGAATGCCTCGAGCTACTGCATGGATCATGGTCATTTATCCTTTCTTGCGAACTCTGCGTTGTATTCCTTGCCCGCCACCCTCGCCTTGGCGTTAGTTTGCACTTTCTTTCATGCTTCTCTTTGCAAGCCTCATGCTCCATACGCCAGCATGCCTCGAGATGAGCTTGCGTCTCCCACCAGATACAGTCACTGCGCTCTTCATCACGGCAGCACTCCTTCATTCTCTCACGGTCGGTCTTAGCATCCCACTCCTCACAGTCAAGATGCCACTGGTCGTACGGGTGGATCTCTTGGTCGATCCAACTGCGATAGGCACATAGAGAATTTAGAGACTACAGATAGATGAGAGAGTATGTTAGTGACTTGTAGAGACAAATGTTACGGATTTAAGTTGTAGCAGGTCCTTACCAGCTGCCGGTAGCGGCTCGTATCCTAACGGTGATTGAGATACTCCGATACGTAGTTTGTGCAACCCCAGTAGCGTATGCCGAGGCTGAGCTGCTGCTTGGAGTTGAAGAACTTACATCTGTCCCTGCTCCAACGGAGGGTGGCGTCTCCCCCTCAGGCGGTTCTTGCATGGAGTACTCGGTTGGAATGTTGAGGTAGGGGTTACTGCTGTAGGGGCGTCGTTGCGGGGAGGTGGCCTTCTGGCACGCTCCCTTTGTTCGTCGTGGGCTGCAGTAGCCCTTGTGAGCCTGTGGATCTCATCCTGCTAATTCTTCATTTGAGTGAGGTATTATTGTAGTCGTGATGCAGGAGTATTCTGTTGGGACAGTACTTAAATACTGATGCGGATCGACAAACGTGGTTGGAGCATATTTCGGTTAAACCTAATTTGGCATCCGTAAAGTAGTGGGCTCGGCGAGGAACCGTACTGCAACCTTGCGTCGCGTCGCTGCGCAAAGCTGCATTGTTAGGTCACGTTATAACGCAAAGCTACCTCATTGGATCGCGTCGTGCTTTACAGATGCATACTTACACTGTCTCTCTTCGTCCAGCGAGTACTTATGCATGGTGTATTCATGATATTTTAAACTAACCTTCTAGGTAATCACTAGTCTTATGACGAGCTTTTCCAACATCTTCTAGTGCCTTCCCTACAAGCTGCACAAAATACTAGTCTGTTGGTTATTCTGAAAGTTGTACTTGAATGTAATGACTAATCTATTGACTATTCTGGATAGTGTATTATTGAGCACTTGGTTATTCTGATAATCTAGATAGTATGCACATCTAGAGTAGTATGACTAATCTATTGGGTCATTGAGTCACGTCCTGCGCAAGGCTGGCTCGTTGGGTCACGTTGCAGCACAAAGCTGCTTGATCGGGTCACATCCTGCGCGAAGCCGCCTCATTGGGTCATGTCTTGAGCAAAGGTGGCTCGTTTAGTCACGTCAGATCCCTATGCAAAGTTGCCTCAATGGGTCACATCGTGTACAAATCTGGCTCGTTAGGTCACGTCGGTACACAAAGCTACCTCGTTTTGAGAGGGAGGTCACATCCTAATTTGATGATGGTGGTGACGTCATCGCTCTGCAAGCTAACACATGACCCGTTGCCTCCCCCCATGGGCTACAAAATGCACGCCCCACCCCTGAAAGTAGGAGCACTTGACCTTGTCAACCGTAGGAAAAAGAATCTTCTTCATCCTACAGTAACATACAGTGGCAGACGTCGATGGGCCAGTTTAACCGGGGTCGCCTATACAAGACTTTTCCCTCGAAACGAGGGAGGACTTTGGCCCTAATTACCGCTTGATGCCAAACAAATGTGCTCAACCGGTATATTTCTTTACAAATCAAGACCTCAAATGCTAACTTCTTTGCCATATGACATACAACTGATTACCGAAAATATTCCATATGACATACAACTGATTACCTAAAATATTCCTAACTGTCATATAACACTAATTTATAGTCTAACAACACCATCAACAGACGTTGTTCAATCTCACATCTGAATAAAAAAATAGATTAATATGGGCTCTAGTCGCCGAACGATTGGACAACATGAGGTTTTGTCGTCGGACGGTTTGGTGACAGCACCTGTCGTCCAACCATTGGGCGATTGCATCCCTGTCGCCCAACCGTTGGACGGTTGCCTGCGTGCCGCTCAGCCGTTGGGTAACAGGGTCTAGTTACCCAACGGTTAGACTACAGAGGTTACTTTTGTAACAAAATAAAAATACAGGTATAATTTTATATTTTTGAAATAAAAATACAGGTTTGCTTAATCCGGCTGTCGCGTCTCGGTTTGGTGGCGCAGCCCCGCCCGTCGGTGGCGCAGGAAGGCCGTGGACGCGCTCTGTTGTAGTACTACTCGATCCCCATGAGCGATCACTTACTTGGAAGGGTTTGGTCGAGCCTGCACGCAAGCCACGAACAGCAAGCTTGAGCTTGATATATATGTAGTAATCTTTGCAAGGGAGCATCGTCCATCACCGGATGGTTGTGACGTCTCGCTCAGACGCGCGTGTCCGCCGCATGCAATTGGTTTGGCGTCTTTGGCCGTCTTGTTGCTTGCGAGCAACAATATTGCTGTGTTTGGCCTCGTTTCGGCTTCTTCATTAGGTTTTTGGTTTTTAGTTTCATCTTTTGTCTGCTTTTTGATATTTTTTGTTCTTTTTCGTATTTCCGTGATGGACTAATCTGTTTGTTCTATTTTTAATTTTTTTTAAATTTAATTACATCAAAAAAAAGTCACCAGTAGTTATAATACAAAATAAAACAGTTACAATACTAAATAATAAAAAATAAACCATAAATCACTAAAAATAATCCCAAATGAGCAGACACCTTACCTTTGCTAGTATCGATGCCTTGCTGGTAACTGGTCAATTTGTACAAGTAGCTTGGAATAACATAACAAGAAAAATAACAACTTTGCCTCCACATGTTAAGCTGTTCTCTCTCTCCTCACCTTTTTTTTTTCTTTTTGCAATGTATGCAAGAGGGAGAAGCAACACGCATCTCGTTTAATTCGTGCCTAAATCTACGAGCTTCCAAGAAACTAGCCTTCATAGCTAAACCACCACTCTGCATACATGCATGGTCAGTGTGGTCCATAAACTATTCCATGTACTTTGCCTTAAAGTATTCACTTACTTTTGCTCGCTTGCATTCCGTTTGCTCGTTTAGAACTTCTAAAATAGAAGGACTAGGCCAAAAGTTACATGTGATCTCCATTTTTTTAGATAAACGATATAAAATCTGACCTCTATATTCACGAGGGACATACACAGCCAAAAGTTACACGAGCTCTTAGGCTCAAAGCCTCAAAACTGAGGAACATAAAACAACAAGAAAGAGAGCTTAAGGACTATAAAAAAGCTCGAAAGACTAAGATTCAGAACTTCTTCTCCGTCCTTGCTCTCAACCAAGTCCCTAACCTTCTCCGACTGTGCCAACCAAACTTCGATCTACTTTGCGTGAAGATGGATCACCTAGGCAACGCCTCCAAGGAAGCGACGAGGGTCGCCGACGCCGCCCGCCTCACCGAGGCAAGATTTTCACCTGGAGATCAGTATGCATGAGGGTTGTAGAGTGCCATGACAACACCTCCAGGAAGGAAAATGGCGCCCGAAGGCGTCATCATTGTCGAGACCGGTACAAACACCGGCAAGGCTTTCGCCAGCACCTCAACAGCACTGCACGCACTACCTACACACAAAAAAGACCGCCACCAACACACCGGGGTCCTGCACGCCTCAAGGCCATGGCATAGCCACCCTTGAGCTCTACGACAAGCCGCTTCCTGCAAAGTCCACCCCTGTAGTAACCACTATGCCGACACCTATACGCCACCACTGAGCAGATCCAGGGGCATGAGCCACGGAGCAAGCCTAAAGCAATCACAACGCGACAACGCCGCACCATGGAGTGAAGGGCACGATAGAGAACTATTCGCCGCCGCATCAACGCCAAGCTCGGCTTGCCCAGCCTTCACCGCCGCCGCAGATGCCTCTGGAAGGATCAAGACGCACCAAACCCGATGGCCGTACCACCGCCGCACTCGCCCATGCCGAGACGACAGACGCCCGAATCGCCGCCTCGGCAGCCGCCCACGACGCCGCGAAGTAAGCGCGACGAGGTGTCGACGGAAGGAGTGGAAGCCGAGGTAGGTCGCAGCGCTACGGTTATGCAGCCCCACGGCGGCGACCTCCGGACAACAGAGTTCACCGCAGTTGCCCCGCGACGCAGGTCGTGCCTAGCACGGTCGCGCCCGCGACCGCCGCGGTCCGCGAGCCACCGCCGACGCGGAGCCCGAGGCCGTACCCGCCGCCACACGCCGCGGCGACGATCGCAGCTCCATCGCCACCCGCGCTGCGGGCGGCCAAGCCTCCACCAGCGGCTGCACGCCCGTGAGCTCCCTCCGGCCGCCGAACACCTCCTCGGCTGCACGCCCGTGAGCTCCCTCCGGCCGCCGAACATCTCCTCCCCCTGGGACGGTTCGCCCGACTACGCCGCGCGGCGCAACCGCAGGCCGAGGAGGCGGGCGGAGGCGCCAGGGCTCCGCGAGGGGAAGACCTGGGCTGGGAGACGCCAGATCCGGCCACCAGGCCGCCAGATCCGCCGCCGGCGAGGCTCCGGCGACGGCGAGGAGGCGGGATCCGGGCTGGGGGGATGGCTGCCCTCTGCTGACTGAGGGGAAAAGCCCGAGAAGAGAAAAAAAAAAAGCCCCGCCGCCGCCCTCCTTGCGGCCACCGGCGGCCGGTGGCGCGCTCCGGCGACGGTGAGACGGCGGGATTCGGGCAGGGAGGGGGAGCGAGGGAGAGGAAGAGGCTTCCTCCGAAAGGGAGGAGCAATTGCTGGTTAACTATCCATCTATCTACCAGACGCCATGTGATCTCCATTACTTAGATAATATATACTATACAGCAGTACTTGTCAGTTGTTACAGGTTTAATTAGGATTAGAATTCAGGCAGATTCCTGCAGGAACAAGGCACCAGCAAACTTTCTGGATTAGGTCCCAAACACAATGGATGAACTGACTGCTGATCTCAGATCAGGGATGCAGGTTACTGTAATATATTAAGCTCCTCATCGCTCATGGTGTTTTCAGCAGGGACTTCTCTATCTGTGGTGTTTCTTCTTTGGACCGGTGCCATATTACTGTCTTCTTCTTGAATGGCAGAGCCCCAATCCCTTGGTTTCTGAAAAAAAAAGCTCCTTATGACAGATGATGGAGTGTAAAGTGGGTGCATGCATAGGCGACTTGTCCTGGGCTCCATTGAGTTTTTTGCTATTATGATACCCTCTAAGTTGGGTTTCGACGAAACGGTATCTACGTCGTGGGTTTCTCTAAAATAGTACTCTTGTACTTAAGACTTCTCTCAAATAGTATTCTCAGGGAATTTAACTCAAATAATTTGATTTTCGAATTTGTACTCCCCCAATTGACTGAACTGCCCCTGCTCATTTTGTTTAACCCTAATCACTTTTATTTTCTTCTTTTCACATCGTTTGGGTTTCATTGGTGACGGCGGCACGCCGACTAGCCGATCGGAATACTCGGCGCGGCGCCGTCAACGCCAGACGAGAGCGCGGCAAGGATCGCACGGGAGTGCGCTCACCCCAGGCCACGGACGATCGCACGCCAGCCAGGGACGGTCGCACATCGGCAGGGGCAACCGGACCACGTACGCGGCAGGTGTGATCGGACCACACGCCAAGGGCCAGACCCTGTCTTCACTATCAAAATTTTCTGCTTTATTATTACTTGATCATTTTCTTTGCTTTTATCATTACTTTCGTTCGTGCTACTGGAACTGGAAGAAACAAAATGAGCAGGGGCAGTTTAGTTATATGAAGGAGTTAAAATTCAAAAATCAAATGAAAATTAGTTCAAACCGCTGAGAATACTATTTTGGAGAGGTGTTAACAATAAGGGTACTATTTGGGAGAAGCCCACGGTATAAGTACCATTTCAGCGAAGCCCAACTTAGAGGGTACCATAATAGCAAAAAACTCAGCTCCATTCCATTCAGCCAGCCAGAGATGAAGACACCCCATTCCTAAAATAAAACATAAGAAAACGATCAAGTGTAAAGTTGAAGATTGTCAGATATCTGATATCCGGTACTTAATTTGATCATGAGAAAGCTTGCAGGAAACAATACTACTCTTAGAGATAGCGACGCCGACAAATTATGCTCTCTGGAAAGGCTGGTTTTGAGTACGCATAGATTAATTAGAAAGTTGAAAACATGCCATCAGCTGGAAAGGCCGGTTCTGCGCATGCATAGATTAGACTATGGATACTCCACTACTATAAAATAAATTATACTAGATACCTCATCGCAAACGATTTATAGAGAATCGTCTATACTATTATCATCCCAGACGATTTTACAAAAGTGATCATTTGTCATCTGTAATGAGCCACTAACATGAACCGTCTGCGATAGTTAAAAACATCACAGACGGTTCGTATTAAAGAGAAATTTCGATATTTGACACTGAATACGTGCACCTCTCAATTTTTAACCCCTAATTCGCACGTCTTTGAAAATTTAACCCTGTCACTGTGAATTCTTTTGATTCAAGGGATTCTCCTCATTTTCGCAGTGACAAGTGTCAAAATATAAAAGGAGAGAAAATGAGGAGAATCCCTTGAATCAAAAGAATTTGCAGTGACAGGGTTAAATTTCCAAAGATGTGCGAATTAGGGGTTAAAAGTTGAGAGGCGCACGTATTCAGTGTCAAATATCCAAATTTCTCCGTATTAAAAACCGTCTGTGATAGTTCATAGACGGTCTGTGATATTTGCACACATCACAGAGGTTTATTAATACGAACAGTCTGTGATAGTTCACAAACGGTTATTAACATGAACCGTCTGTGATAATTACGTATTACAGACAGATTGTGGTTGGACGTGTCTAGGATACGCCGCATTATTAATTAATACCAAGCTAGAGTGGTCCCAACAGATCTATCTTCATTGCGATGCATTGAAGGAGGCGGCCGGATTTGGAGAAGTATTCTGATTGTAAATCTAGGTGCTTGTAGATCGATTTATTCTAACTTGGTGATTCGATATTAGTATTTGTTTCTAATTTATATGCCTTGTAATAAAAACAGATGATAGTTAGATTTAGATCTAGCTTAATTGGTAGTTTGCTGCAATTTAAGAATGGGCCAACACTCCTAATTTACTTCAACAAATTAATTCTTGTCTGATATATATTGCTTCATGAATAGTACATAGATGGCTAGCTATAATAGCATTAATAATCCAATTAGACACTAATTTGTTACATGCACAGTGTAGATGGACCGAACGTAGATGGCTAGCTATAATAGCATTAATAATCCAATTAGACACTAATTTGTTACATGTGCAGTGTAGATGGACCGAAACTGGATGTATGTTGAGAACCGTGTGAGTGAAGAGTACATTAATGGCGTATCTGCTTTTAAAAGAGTGGCCGAGCAGGATTTATTGAAGAAGTGGATGAAATATATGTACTGTCTATGCATTGGTTGCGATAATCTGAAGATGTTTACCAACTCAACGCAGATTGAAGCTCACTTAGTTCGAAGGGGTTTCAAAAAGGGATATACATGTTAAACCAGTCACCATGAACAGAAGATTATACAGGAAGGTATCGAGGGAGACAACGATATGCCGGTTGATGGAGGACCTAGAGAAAGCTTTGTTCCCGGGCTGCTAGCCGCAATACACAAGATTGTCATCTGTTTTTGAACTACTGAAATTAAAGGCAAGAATAGTTGGTCCAATAAGAGTTTCATGGTATTTTTAGGTCTACTAACGAATATCATTCTAGAGAGAAATGTGTTGCCGAGAATCACCTACCAAGGCAAGAAGCTTCTTTGTCCATGGGAGTAGAAGTAGAAATAATACATGTATGTACGAATGATTGTATCATCTACCATAAAGAGTATGTAAAATTACACATTTGTGCAGTGTGCAAAGCATCCCGATACAAGCGTTAGAATGACTCCGATGACGGCGAAGGCATCAAGGTAAAGTAAGGACCTCCTGCTAAGATGTTGTGTTATCTGTCTATAATTTCCAATTCTTGATAGCAAAGGTCATAAATAAGACTGAAAAGTTCTACCCCTGGCGATGAAAATTATATGTTGAAACATTTGATGCAACTATAATCACTCAATTGTGTTTAATCAAATAATTCATTGAAATATACTTTATTTGTTTGTTTAATTTATTTGTGAGATATGTGTAATGATTACCGTGCATGTAATATGTTTGCTTGTTTTTAGAGGGCATGGTTAGTATTTCCTGAGAATAGCCGAAAATAGGAAATAATATAGATATTCAAATAGTTATCACAAACGGTTTGTAACAATAAACTGTCTGTTTTATATGAATATCACAGACGATTTTTGGTATTAGCCATCTATGATATGTAAGATATCACATGTGGCTATGTTTGAGAACCGTCTGTGATATATGATATATCACAAATAGTTTTTGACATTAACCATCTGTGATAATTAGCATATCATAGATGGCTATATTTAAGAACCGTCTGTAACACCTGATATATCGCAGACGGTTTTTTTTTTTTGAAAAACCATCAATGTTGTAATTTTCTCAGACAGTTTAAGAACAATCTATGATAACCATCTATTATCACAGACATATAAATTTAGATAATTTAATAATTGTCTATGATAATGGTTATGAATCATCTATGATGGTCCTGTCAATCATGCTAATTCAAGGTGTTAATTAGTGGATCATAACAGGAGTACTTAGCTTTGCAGTGATGATGGCACCGTGCATCTCTCAGGTATGCCAATTGAAGGTGTTAATTAGTGGATCATAACAGCAGCACTTAGCTTTGCAGTGATGATGGCGTCGTGCATCTCCTCACATACCTTTGTCCTTTTGGTCAAAGCATCCATGTGTGCGAGGTGAGCTGTCTGAAATAAGTGTGATGTGTGCGTCCCTAGCATGGTTGGTGCGCGCGGGACATCTGTTTGTTTGTTTGTTTACTTGCAGTGTTTTGAGTTAATTTCTGCCATGTTCGATCCCTAGCAGAAGTGAAGTGTATATTGACTAATCAAATCAATCAATTAATGGGATCATGATGAACACTTGAAATGGCACCGGGATAGGTTGGTGTTGGATGCATGCACTCCTCTCCCGTTATGAGTCATTTATTTTTTTATGTAATATATTTGATTAGTTAAAATTTAAGCTATGATTTAAATGCACTACACCTGCAAATATAGTGAAGTATAATAAACTTAGGGGTAAAATTGTAAGTATACACACGATATATATAGCACCATATTTAGTGCCAATGGCGATGTAGACTGTTCGATCTAGATTGTATAGATCAGATAGAGGTGAGGAACCCATCCTACTTAAATGTTTTTATAGAAAACCCCCTGCGCCTTTCACAAAAATCCACCAAGTCTACCCACACTTCCCACCCATCTCCATCCAAGCAATACAATCTAGATCGGATGGTCCACATCGCTATTAGTACCTTAGCACTGAAATAGCCATTAACACTAGATATGTTGCCACACACACATATCTCAAAAAGGGAAAAATATTTACAAAAGCCTTAGCCGTCGGCCATGCATGGACTCTATAATGACCCCATTTTTAAGAATAAGGCCATCATGATTCTCGCAATAGTCTTGAGTTCAGTTGAAGATAGAAAAAATATCATGCATGCTCAAGAGTATTTAAAAGGGATAGTTTGAATAAAATATGACATAATGCCCCAACCACAACAGCTTTATAGGCGTCCAAGTCCAAAACTAAACTTTCATATAGAAGAACCGAAGAAAACCCATTGAAACGTTTAAGTGCGATCGTAACCCTCACACATTAACTGATACATCCTTTCTTCCTCTAGTATCTGTTCTAGTAAAAATGAGCAAGATTGAGTACACTAGGTACTTAGCAAGCCACATGAGAAGGCTATTTAACTTCCAAGCAATGTGTTCAACTAAACAGATTCATGAGTTGTATTATGATAAGAATAGATGTAAGTTTACTAGTAAAAAAACTTTACACTTGAAATAGCAAAATAATATTGAACTAACAAGGGGTTTGTCATTCGCAATTTCCACATTTAAAATTTCGTAAATTCTACTTATGTTTTGTTATTGGAATCACATAAGAAACACAAGTCCATTGATTCGAAGAATGGTGTATTCGAATACCACTTATTACACTCTGTAGAGTTGCCTAACTTTACCCACAAAATATCTCAAACTCATAATGTCAGGTTGTAAACACGCAATATGATAGTGTGCGACTGAGCTAAGACAACACTCTTTTTTCACTGCTCATCTCGTTTTAGTTTGTACCTGCTAGGCCCGAAGCCATTTAACCCCCATCGAAAATCCACCGGCCAGTGTGTAAATTGCTACTCGACGTTGAGTGGCCCTACCGTTGAGAAAAATGGCAAGTGACATACGTAGTTCAACTTCAATCTCACCCCTTTCTTGCAAGCCATTTTGAAATCCTGAGATACGGACTTTCTGTAGACATTTGATCGAATTGAGTAATGTACTAAATCAGGTTTGACAAGTCAAACTTGTGGTTGAGCGATCTCTGTGTCCTTTACTATGGGTGTCAACAGATCGAATACGAATCGAATAGTCTAGATACAGATGTCAGATAAAACGGATAATAAATATATGATTAACACTCTTTAAGTCTTAATATATCGAATACGAATCGAATAGCCCGGATACGGATACCAGATAAAACGGATAATCCGGATCTAATTGACACCCATATGCTTTACTTTTATCAAATGATGCCATCATCCATATTCTATGTGCACATCAACAGAGTACTACTGAACTAAACTGAAGACTCCACTCTAGGATAAACTCGTTGCTCCAATCACCTAGTGACTTTCTATCAAATAGCCTCAATCCTGTACCATTTTAAAATCTAGTGGGTTCCCATTGTACCCAAGCGCAAAAAAGCCCAAGCCCAAGCACTCTTAGCATGTGGGCCCGGCCACACGGAACCGCCTTGCGCATAATTTGTTTTGCATAAATTGAAGCCCAACACATCTGCCTTCCTCGCCTCGCCCATCTCTCTCCTTCTCGAACCTCCCTACCCCGGGCGCGTCCGCATGGCGCCCAGCACGACGACGGTGGCCGCGGCCGTGCACCGCGTGCAGCTGGCCCTCCTTGACGGCGCCGCGGCCTCCTACGAGCCCCTCCTTGACGCGGCCGCGGCGCTGCTCTCCCGCGCCGACTACGACGACGTCGTCACCGAGCGCTCCATCGCCGACGCCTGCGGCCACCCCGCCTGCCCCAACCCCCTCCCGGAGGCCTCCAACCCCAAGGCGGCGCCCCGGTTCCACATCTCCCTCCGCGAGCACCGCGTCTACGACCTCGAGGAGGCTCGCAAGTTCTGCTCCGAGCGCTGCCTCGTCGCCTCCGCCGCCTTTGCCGCCTCCCTCCCTCCCGACCGCCCCTTCGGGGTCCCGCCGGAGCGGCTCCACTCGCTGGTGGCGCTCTTCGAGGGCCGCGGGGACGGGTCGGAGCTAGGGTTTGGGGCGGGCGGTGGGAAGGAGGACGAGGGGAGGAAGGTGGAGATTAGGGAGAAGGAGGCGCCCGGCCCAGGGGAGGTCACACTGCAGGAGTGGATTGGGCCATCCGACGCCATCGAGGGCTACGTGCCTCGCCGTGACCGCATTGGCGAAGGTGATTGTTTTATGCTCGCCTCTTCCATTTGCTTTGAGCTTTGCATAGTTTGGATGTTCATACTTGCATTTTCTTATATTGATAGGATCAGACCAATGAGGATAATTGAGGCATTTTATTATCTTGTGTGTTCAATTCACTGCTTATGCAATGGACGTATATGTGTGTGATGAGATAGGAGAAACTTTGGAAGATAGAAAGTTGAATTGGTTTCTGAAAATTGAATTTACCTGAAGTGTTACTACTTTGAACATAAATGTTGTAAATAATGGTCGTAATTAGTAAGTGTATTTGTTTTATTGTGAGTGTAAGACTGCCTCTGATTGGTGGCTCTAATTATCAACTTCTTCAGATATTCGAATACATAGTTGCCTAGTTGGTGGCTCTAATTATCAAAGTTGAAGCTTGTCAGCATATTGTCTATATGTTAACCTCAAACCTGACTAACACATGCAATTCCTGGATATAGGATAGCATTTTGTTGTGTAACTAAAAATAAAAAGAAGTCATAGCTTGTTGGTTATTGCTTTTCTGACTCTTGCCACCTTTGCCTTGAAATTGAAATGATGTAACTGTGTAAAACAAAAGAACAACATTCCTGGAATGTGGCCCCATAAAGGAGGTCACATACTTAGTGGTTGAAATTACTAAAGGGCTACTATGCTGTGATACTCTTGTCGGGATGTGAGATGGGATTGTAGGATTGAGGTAAATGATTAAAACAGAGGAATTCATGGAGGAATGGAGAAGCAGAGGTGAGATATAGTGATTTCCTTTTGGAGAGATTTGAGAGGGTGAAAATTTGCTTACATTGTTAAATGAAATCTTTCAGGTTTTCATATGAAAATTGCAGACTAGAAACAAAATCAGGTTTTTGTAAGAAGCACACAGTTCTTTGATTCTATTCAATAATGTTCCAGAAACTAGTGTAAGAATGTCACCAGAGTAACAGGAGTTTTACTTGCAGGCGCATTTCTGTACATGAAAGGATGCTTAACTCCAATCTTGCCCTTTGTTCGGCCTGTCTTAAATTTCGAACAATTAAAGAAACAGTGAGCTTGTGTTCTGTATTTCAGGGCCAAAGCTGGAGGCTAAACAGAACAAAGTTGGTAGAGCTGAGCGGTCCAGAATTAAGAATGTTGATTCTAGGACTGCTGCTTCTGGTCAAGATGACAGGATAATTTCATCTTCTTCAGTTGAAACACAAGTGAGCTCAGAAGTAATAGCTAAAAAGTTAGACGACATGGTTCTTAGTGAGAATACAAAAACAAAGAAAAAGGAAGCAACTAAAACCCCATTGAAGGTGCTCAAGCAGGATGAAGATAATGATATGTTGTCGTCTTGCATATCAGATTCCATTGCGAAGCAGCTAGAGGATGTAGTTCTGGAAGAGAAAAAGGACAGGAAGAAAAAGAAACCGACTAAAGCCTCATCAAGGGCATGCAAGAGTAAGCCTACAAAAAGACCTGCTGGAAGTGATGAGCATAAAGTGGACTTTACGAGTACAATCATTATTGGGGATCATGCTTCGGCAATGACGGATCAAGGGATTGTGGGTCAATATAACTTCTCAAGTTCCTTACTAGCGGATAAACATCCCTCGTCATCTCAATATTCTTCAAGAGATTCAACACAAGCTTACGCTGAACAGCTACACGAAGAATTCAGTAAAGCAGTGAACATTGGAAAAGATGAGACAAGTGACGAAAAGGTTAGACATGCATTAAAATCTTCATTGAAGGCTGCCGGATCCAAGAATAGAAGTCAGTATGTGACATGGGCGGATGAGAATGGAAGTGTTTTAGAAACAAGTAAAGCATGTGAAAGCCATTCAAGTGGTAAAAAACAATCTGAAAGCCATTCAAGTGGTAAAAAACAATCTGAGGGAGACATTGACAGTTCACTAAGGCGTGCATCTGCAGAGGCTTGTGCAGCTGCCCTTACCGAGGCAGCAGAAGCTATTTCTTCAGGCACATTGGAAGTAGAAGATGCAGGTGAATATATATTCCTTAACATTGTGATGCTTTTGAGGCACAGAATACTCTTTTTGTTATTGATAGTTACTGACTTATACCTTTCTGAACACAGTTTCAAAGGCAGGAATCATCATATTGCCTGACATGCTTCACCAGAAACAGTTCGAGAATGGCAATGACAATGACCAAGATACTATGGAAAAGGACATATTTGAAATAGAAAGTGATGTTGTGAAGTGGCCAAAGAAGACTGTCCTTCTAGACACAGACATGTTCGAAGTCGATGATTCTTGGCATGACACGCCGCCAGAAGGTTTCAGTTTAACTGTAAGTATCCTTGAGAAAAAAGTAACAGTTTTGCTTCTTTTAATTCAATTTAGCATGACATACATTTCTTTTCAGCTGTCCGCTTTTGCATCAATGTGGGCTGCACTATTTGGATGGATATCCCGGTCATCTTTGGCCTATGTGTATGGGCTTGATGAAAGTTCTGTGGAAGAATTGTTGATTGCCAATGGGAGAGAATATCCCCAGAAGATAGTTTTGAGAGATGGCCAATCGTCTGAAATTAGAAGAGCTTTAGATAGTTGTGTTTGTAATGCACTGCCAGTACTTGTATCAAACTTGAGGATGCAAATCCCAGTCTCCAAGTTGGAGATTACTCTGGTATGAACAGTTAATTGCTGGATGTTCGGTTAGTCTAAAGTTATCTTTATCTAGCTAGACATATTGCATATCAAATGTTTTTAGCATTACTAGTTGAACAGATCACAACTTTTATTGAGAAGCAAAAAAGTCATAACATTTGAAAACTTCCATCTGATAGTGTTGGGGATCCCATGTTTCTTTATATTCACCGGTAAAAAGGTTTGAATGCACGTGTTGTTTTATCACTTCTATGCCCCATATATGACACTAGTTGCACCTGGGTCTGTCTTTATTGGTAGTGTTTATTTACAGTACATTTATCTGTTATGCCTGGAACCTTACTGTGAGGAGATTCTCCACTGCATTCTGTTCTGACATCTAGTTAAGACACTTCCTGGCTAACATGTATCAAGCAACTAATAGCTTTAGTCAGTATAAAAAAACTAGTACGCACTAAAAATTTGTAGGTTAGCTTGATGCTAGTGTGATAATAATCTGGGTCCTCACATATAGTGATATAGAGCTACATGTCTGTGATGATATGATGCTTTTGGATCATCTAATGTGAGTTGTCATCTAATGTGAGTTTTTTTCTTTCCCACTAGGGATACTTGATCGACACAATGTCATTTGTTGATGCACTGCCTTCTCTGAGATCAAGGCTATGGCAAGTGATGGTTCTGGTGCTGCTCGATGCACTATGCGTTCACCGGCTTCCTGCTCTTGCTCCAGTGATGTCAGATTCAAAGCTTCTGCAAAAGGTGACTACGCCTGTCCCTACCTTCCTGATGTACAAATATAAGGATGTATAACCCAAAGTTGCTAATACCATTTCCATACCGGTCGGTAAGTAGCGTACCATCATATAAACAGGTACAAAATAGGCTCATATACCATACCGGTCTAAATACCAGCCAATAGTGGCCATACTGGTCTGATACCGGTCAATACCAGCTAGACCGGCCTTATACCGGTCAATACTAGCCGGTACCAGTGGAATTGATAATAATGTCTATTGAACTATATGTTATATTGGATAGTACTATTATGTATTTGAAATAATATTACAAGTGATATTTGGTGTGCATATAATTAAATAAATATATGCTTATAAATATATATACTCGTATTATTATATTAAATCCGAAATGGTACATCGGTATAGACCGGTATTTAAACGTACCATTTTAAGAATCAAATCGGTATGACCTCTGGTATGGTATCGATAACTACGGTACAACCTTCAGAAGACATCTGATTGTTTTCTGTTGCGCACTGCAGGTTCTGAACTCAGCTCAGGTTAGCAGAGAGGAGTATGACTCAATGGTCGGCCTCTTTCTCCCTTTTGGAAGATCCATGCAGACACCCCCGCCAAGTTAGCCCGCGCAAGAAGCCCTGTGACTCGGTCGGTCTTCAGGAGTGCCCCAATCCGCTGTTCCGCACAGGATCTGGATATATGTTTACACAGCCGAGTAAATAGAATTTGTGCCATCAGCATCAGCAGCATGACAGTCGATCCAGATAACTGTCACAGCGACGCCTCCGCTGGCTGGTTCTCTCTACCACACATCACAAATATCGCGCGCTTACTGTTGCTTGCAATATTCCTTTTGCGCAGCTGCGCGGGCGGGCATTGTTCCCTGTCATTTTCAGCCACTGTTAGCTTTAGCGTGGAGAGCAAAAGATACCTGCCATGAGAGCAATGCTTTGTAGTAATCATCATGGACCTATCATCTCGGACTGCAAACTCAATTCAGAATTGGCAATGCGCTCGTGCGTTTGTGGCTGTTACCTATTACTATTTGTGCCGATTGGCAGCTTATTCCAGCCTTGTTTCATTTGACCTAGCTAACCAATCCGTGGGTCGTGACTGATCAGTGCTAAATATCTAGTACCATCTGCCACCTGCCCAGCTCCAGGCCGGGGCTCCAACGCCACCGGCGCCGTCGCTGTATTCCGTCATCTGTAGTACTCTACATTATTATTATGTATATCTCGTTTCCATGGTCAACTGCAGTGGCTGCGCCTGTTCTGCTACTCTCCTTTTCTGGAGTTGGCGGCTGACTGTTTGAGTGAGGTGCAAATACAATGAACCTAGTTGCTATTACTACTGCTCGCTGATTGATTTTTATGTTTTTGATGATGCCATCTTTTTATCGCAAAAGGGGGCTATAGATTTGGTAAGGGCCTGTTTAGTGCCACTCCCATCCATTCCACCATGGCCAACTTATTGGCTGGTGTGAATTGAGCAAGTGTTAGACTGGGTGCTCAAGGTTAGTGCCTTTTCTTTTTCGTTTTTAAAAACTGTTTTTTTAGTATTTTTTACGATAACTAACTTTCAAACGAATTATCTTTTTAAGATAAGGTCTATAAATTGATTATAGTACACACTGTAGTGACTTCATTTATATCGGTTAAAATCGTACGTAAGTTTCTGTTACTCCATATTTTCTCTTATAAATAGTTTAAAAACTATAAACTGTAGCCATAAGTAACCCGAAGCAAAAAATATTAGGCGCTATAATTATTAGACCGTTGTTAGGTTACTCGTTTTCACATGGGAAGTCATAAATTTTTTACCCATATCCTGATGTGCTCCTCGTCCAGATCGAAATGGACGATCCATGATTCTCTCGTCTGTCTGGTTGCCTGGATTACCCGTACTAATTGCCGTCAGCAGAATGACAAAACTGACTTTTAACCTAACACCCAACCCCTCGCGACCACATTAACCAGTTCCAACATCCAACCACCACGAAGCTTAACTACCTGAAAAGCTCAATAGCTAACCATAGTCCTCGGCAAAACTACTATAACCTCCCGAATCATGTCTTTTGCTTGGATACGTACATACATGCCACAATGGGAAACAACCGTGGCTAGCATGAAAGACCGGGATGAAGATCATCTAGTATGATACTCAAACGAGAACAGGTCCGATCCATGAACTCAATAGACATGTACAACAGCAATGGTGTAAACAACAACAGTAACACAACAAAAAAAATGGGGAAAAATTAAATGAGAATACCCCTACAAAACTGCTGGCGGCTGCTGCTCATCTGCCTGCTCCGCAGCCTCAACAAATGGAAACTAGAGATAGTACTTATGATTCCTCGACCAATGTCAGCATATTTACACAGTGGGAAATAACCAACGGTAGGCTTCACATCGCTCAACCTAGCGATCGGTTTCCAGCCAGCTCCTCAGGTTGCAGAGCGCCTCCGTGGACAGGCTCTTGCAGCTCCTCGGCCTCGTCGTCTGCTCCCGCTGCGGTGAGCCGAGCTCTGAGACAAAGCAGATGACGATCACGGTCAGGTTGTCGGCGGTCTCGAGCCGCTTCGCCTCCATGACAAGCTCCCTCGCGCACCTCTCCGGGTTGTCGTGCTGCCGGAGCCCCCGGCGAACGATGCTCACCGCGTGCTGGCTGGTCATCACGTCCCATATCCCGTCACAGCCCATGATAAGGAACTCGTCGTCCTCGGTGAGCGTGGTCTGCCTGAACTCTGGCTCCGCAATGAGAGGTGATGTCGAGCCGTCGGGGGTTTTCATGTCCCAGTCCCCTAAAGCCCGTGTCACAGAGAGCACTCCGTTGAGGTAGCCATCATCGATGTATCCCCCAGACGCAGCAACCCTTTCACACTCCTCAACATAGTTTGCTCTGTGATCTTGAGACATCTCCATTGCTATGCCTCTCCGGCAAAGGACTGCACGACAATCCCCAGCATTTGCAACCAACAATTGCCTGCATCGGCAGGTCAGGCCCTCAAGTGAGCATGCATGCTGAAGCAAGGACTGTATAATTATACAAACTGGAACTGCTATTAGTGCTGCACATCTTACCTCCCGAAGACTAATGCGGTGAGTGCTGTAGTTCCAGAAGAGCGGCTGATATCTAAGTCATCAGCCAGAGCAAGATCTGCCTGCAAGAACGCTCTGCGGACAGAGTTCTCAACAGACTGAAGATATGTTTCATCTACTTGCGATGCTTGTGGGAACTCGCTATCCTCAAACAGGAACTTCATCACATGCCTTTTCATGTAGGCTGCAGCATCCGGGCCTCCATGGCCATCAAAGACCTAAAATTCAAAAGGAAGAAACAAGACAATCAGTTCGGGCACTGTTGTGGAGGATGACAGTGCGATTACATGGAGCAAGCATATACAAAGTAACCACCTACCCCATAGAAGGCACTAGGCAACGGACACACCAACAGCGAGCCAAGATGAGCAGAAAGATCATCTATCCGGATGTGTTCATCTTCCATGTACCTCCTAGGTCCAATATCAGCAAAGCTACCAGATCGAATATTGGAAACAAAATGCAGCATCTCCACAGATACACTTGGTGCACCATCAACATTCTCCAATCCCTATACCAAACACAAAGCTATTACTGCCTTGTTTTCCGAATACAAAACAAATATGAACAATAGGTTTTTTTCTTTAATATGCTAAATTAACACAATTAGCACCCTGCTCCTAGACCAAAATACTCCTGTTCCAAAAAAGGTATCAAGCCTGACGATCATACACAGCTAAATAGCTGCGAACATGCCACTTACATATTATTTACCCACTACTTCACTCTACACTAAAACAATCTAATGGAACTTGAGCTGCAAAATTTCAATTGCAGCAATAGGCCAATACTTTCTTAACTAGATTAAGAACCATTAAGACAATTCATATGATAAATTGCACTTCCGCAACACAACCACTACCACTATAAACAAATGGATCCAATAATTTCAGCACCCACCTTAACACCCTTGTAGACTACAACCACCACCCTAGGGCTAGAACCCCCCTAAAAAGGAGCTACTTTTCCTAGGAAAGTGTGTCAAGTCTTTTGCATCCACAAGCAGTCAAGCAGATAATACTTGTAATTCCGAAAAAGAAAAAGAAACTCCCCAATCCAGTACTACAAACTTCAACAGCAGTATGATGATAATTAGAGCTGATTATAGAGTACAGGAAAACACCTATCTTGTACTCACAAAACAATATTAGAAATCCAACAACAACAGCGCCTAAAACTACAAGTTAATCCTTCCAAAAAGCCCCAGGCATCCTACGAATTTACTATCTCCCAACAGGAATACCAAGATACTAGAACAAAAAAGGTACATACTTTAGCTGCACAACTCACCATGTAAGGCACCTCGACGGCGACCTCGACCTCCACCCCGACCTCCGGCGCGGCCGCCGCCGCGGCCGATATTCCGACCACCTCCTCGACCCCCCTGGGGACGCACCGGTGGTACTGCACCTCCAACACCGGCACGGGCTGATGTATCACCTCCGCCTCGGCCACCATCTCCACGCCCCTTGAAGCCAACAACAACTCAACAGCAGCACCA
The DNA here is from genome assembly GCA_036346575.1 of Dendrocalamus sinicus. Lineage (NCBI taxonomy): Eukaryota > Viridiplantae > Streptophyta > Magnoliopsida > Poales > Poaceae > Dendrocalamus > Dendrocalamus sinicus. The sequence goes on along the minus strand of CM070653.1, from coordinate 1,460,190 downwards.
CCGCCTCTCCGGCCGGCGACCAGAAAAAAAAAATCTCCCAACCAAAAGGGGAAAAAAACGCTCGATCCGCGCACCGATCGATTCGTCCCGACGAGGAGAGCGCGCGAACCTCCGAAAGCCAACTCCTTTCCGCGATCCGAGGGGACGAAAGGGCGATCTCGATGGTTTCTTGGACACGGTTTCTTGATCTGAAGAGACGGAAGAGAGAGGTAGGTGGTATTTATCCGTGCTTGCGTTTGTGTGGAGGTGACCGGCGGCGACCGGTGGGTGACCGGCTGGTGGCAGCGGCTTCTGCACGCACACGTGGCGGTCTCCTGCCCGTGTGATTGGCTGACGACCTCTTCAGAACACCCTCTCTCTCTTACTCAAGATGTGATGAACTGATGATCATTGGGTTAGAGGGGTAATAAAGATGTGTTTTAGTGGATTAATAAAAGTTTTAGAGATAATAAATAGGAAGCAAAACTATATTACAAATGATAATACGCATGGTGAGTCGTGTATCTTTGATTTAAAGGAGGAGGACAGGGAAATTAAAAATAATAAAAGTGTTGATTTGGATTGGAGAAGTGGTTTTTGCTAGGTGAGGCTGGTCAGGCGGTGTTTATACATGCGCTTTGGTTTGATCCACTGTGAGAGGTGTCGTTAATCTGATGCTTTCTGTTAATACTCGTGGTAGATGTTGCTTTTGGGCAGTACAGATCAGAAAAAATGTGCCTTGTTTTAGGATCCGTTCCCAACGACTGTAGTTTCTATCTTCTTAATTTTGTTTTCTTAGTTCCTGCTCAAAAGAGTTTTTTGAATGATTTGTGGCTAAAATGCACTGTATCTGACTGAAAAAACACTATAGTTGACGAATACTTATTTAGCATAATTAAATTTAAAAAGATTTAAAATAGAAAAAACATATTAGCATATCACGTATAATGCAAACAAATACGAGAAAAAAAGAACCGGCCAAAACTCAAAAAAAAAGTCAAAAGTATAAAAAGACAAAATTTATGAATAGTGTAAAATAAGTTAGAAGCTCAAACCGAAACGAGAGGGGCCTTAGATTTTTAATTCTTTTTTGGATTTTTTATTTATTATTTTTTCTTATCCGTGATGATATAACTTTTTATTTTTTAAATTTAATCACTTAAAAAAAGCTAATAAATGCATCATCGGCTTTCACTCCTTCGTTTTTTTTCTGTTTTTTACCAAGCATGCAGTTACGGCTGGGAACAAAAGGCAGTTTTTTTAAAAAAAAAACTTTTGGACCCAAGCAAAAATTAAAAAAACTGACAATCACATGCTATTGAAGATTATCCTGCAGGAAAGATTAGCTTGCAGGAATGAGTGACTGTTTCTTGCACGTCATCAGCTGAATCACAGTGTCTGACTCCACGTATTCACACGGCAAGTAGCAGTAAGATGGAATCTTGTTACTAAGCGCTAATCCAATTTGGCAGCCTTGCTTTCCTGCAAAGTGATAAAAATCCAGTCTTGTCTAGAGAATGTCAGTGACAGTAACGATAGAGGATGAGTGGATGATATTACACGGTGAAGAACAGTTTAAGGGCCAGTTTGGATGCCGTAGCTTTTTTACGCTGCAATCGTTTTATTTTTAATTTTTCATAAATTTCATCTTTTTCTTCTGAACTTTTGGCTTTTTTTAGCTGTTTTGCCAGTTCTTTTTTCCCTGTATTTATTTGTATTATACGTAATAGGCTAACATATTTTTATATTTTTAAATTTTTTAAATTTAATTATGCAAAATAAACCGCTACAGTATTTTTTCAGCTAGCTACAGTGCTTTCCAGCTATAAACCACAAAAAAAACCCCAAATAATCACCACCGTCCTCGAAGCACTAGGCATGGAAAACCATAGTCTATGAATGCTACAGGTTTTTTTTTACAATTTTAAGAGAAATTAAGATGTGTTTGGTAATTTCAGTATTTAGTACAGTATTTTGTTATAAAAAGGTAGCTGTTAAGTTAATCGTACATGCTACTACACCTATTTGACAAATGTGAGTGGAGTGTGAGAGTCTGCTTGTCCGGTAAAAAAAACTGCGTGAACGGTACTCTTTGCTTTTCATTCTCCGTACATCTTCCGTGAAATGTACTTTTATTAGTTAGCAAATTTTACAGAAAATTCAGTTGATTGTACATGACGAGTGGTTACTACCGTCAACGCAAGACGCAATAACGTTCATGCCCGTGTTGCTACTGTCAACGTGATGTACATTTTTTCTAATGTTATTTGTACACTTTATTTACATGCCTCCTATTGTGACTTAGGACCAAATAGTAAAAAAGAGAACCAGATAGAAAGAACTAATAATAGAAGAAAATGCTTATGTATGAAATGAGCGGATCCTCCTTCTCATACCCTTTTTAGGTTTATATGGATAAGATAGCAAATTTCCATCTTACTCCTTAATAATTATAAAATGTAAGAGTATATTAGTACATTACTCTACACTATTAGACCTATTATGGGCCTGTTTGGGGGAGCTGGAGATTCTGAGTAGCTAGCTGGCTAGGCTGAGTAGCTGGCTAGTCTGAGTAGCTAGCCTGTTTGGCATCCTAGATTCTAGCTATGCAGCTGGTATCCTGATAGATGTATTGACTGAAATGCCCTTAAGTGAGTTGGTGTCCTGATTATGTATTGATAGAAGAGATATCCATGCTGTAAATTTGTAGTACTTAGTTCAAACATTGAAAAACTAATATTAAAATTTCATGACAATAATTTTGACTCCGAATCATAATTTTAAATATTAATATGGATAACTACCATGTCTCCATACAAAAGGAACGTACAAAAGGTGTTCATAGACATATAAGGCGCGCATATCACCATCAAAAGGAACTTCTATGGTACTATCTATATTCTTGAAGCCATCAAGCCGTTAGCTATGGAATCACGAACGGCACACATATCACCATCATCTTGTGTCGTGCCAATGTAACCACCTCCTGTGTTTGAATCAACATGTGGCATGTACTCTTCATCATCATCACACCTCTCAAAGAGATGGTCACTCAAAGCACTGTCTCGAATGAAATTATGAAGCGCCATACAAGCAATGATGATCTTTTGCCTCTCAACATTATAGCTTAGCATATGCAATAGAATTCGCCACTTCATCTTTAGCACGCCAAATGTCAGTAGTCCATCTTTCTCTGTAACACAAGAATACAGTAAAATTGTAAAAGCAAGACAGAGGAATGCTTCTTGCTTGTTCATTAGCTTGTGTTGAGTGTAGTTAATGACACTACAGTTGGTATGCTCTATGGAACAGGTCAATTTCACCACTGCAAAAGTAACAACATAGGATCTATGGGGAATTAAAGATACTGGGATTAAATATTTAACAACCTTAGTGATCATTCAACTAGGAATCAAGCTATCATGAAAACATTTCTTCATGCAAACTCTTAAGGCTCTAGAAGTGGTCTATGCTATGGAAGTTTTGAAGTATCTTGTGCAGTGCTCACCTCGGTGGCCTTCCTTCGCCGCGACATGCAGAGCATCGAATCCAGACTTGTTCTTCCTCGCAAGGCTCTCCTTGTCGGAGTGCTTGAGCAGCTCGACGACGATGTCAAGGAACCCCCTCCCGGCGGCGATGAGCAGCGTAGTCTCCTCCACCTCGTTGGGCTCGTTGACCACGGCGGCGCGGATCTCTGCGACCTCGCTGTTGAACTCCTCCCCGGTGCCTGTCATCTGTGCGTCGATCTCGACGATGATATGGCGCACGGCGTTGAGGTCCCGCGCTGCGCGTGAGGTGGAGCCGTGTCGTTGTGCTGCCGGTCACCGCTTGACGTACTTCTTCCGCCCGCTGGTCCATGCGCTTGCCGGAGTTCGAGAGCACCAGACCGGCGCGCGCGGGCGGCAGCAGCCGCCGCGGCGGCGAGAGCGATTGGTCCGGCCGCTGCCGGAGACGGGCGGATCCGGGAGGGCGCGGGGATCTGGGGGAGGCGGCGGGCGGAGAGATGCGCCGGCGGATCGGGGGGCGCGGGGATCCGGGAGGCGATGGGGCGGCGGGGCGGAGGCGGGAGGAGGCGCGGGGAGATCCGGGGGGAGGCGCGGGGATCTGGGAGGGGCGGGGGCCGTGCGTGGGGGGGCGGGGCGAGTTTTATCTAGTGACATTTGCGGGTAAATAACTTCAACTTTAAGTGGCATTAGCCCGCAGAATCTGTGATAAGCTCGGCTATTGCAGCTACTTAGTCCCAGTACAATTGTGCCTTTCCAGATTTTCAGATTCTCAGTAGCTGGACTGTTTGGGAGAGCTTTTGGCTACTAGAAGTAGATAGTTTGTCTAGAATCCAAAACAAATATGCCCTATATATTAAACCAGTTACAAGATCAGTCACAGAAAATTGAGGCACCCCTGCAACACCTTTTCAAAGTGTACCTCGCCGTAGCATCACTTGTAAGTTGTAACCATTTAAATAGGACCGTCACCCGAGCAGTGCTCGGCTCTCCTTCACACTGGAGCTGAGTGGCTCACAGCTTACAAACAAAGTCAAAGTGAAGGACGGCGTCGTTATTAGCAAGAGATATGTTTCGGTCAATGAAGTTATTATTGCTACTACCTATTTCCTTCGAGATTTATCCCAAACGAATAATAAATCAAAAAGAGAGAGAAAAACTTGTCATTGTTCTGTACATACAGCGGTACTCGTCTTCGAGAAGGCATGGCTGGCTGGCTGCTTTCTTCGCCCCTCTTCACTGTTTTCTTTCAAACTTACTTTTCTGAAACACGATTTGAAGTGACAGGTTTGATCGCTCGATTTGAAGATTAACATGGAAGGGGGACTTCAGAGCCCACTTATCTATCTATTATTATTTGATTAAAGCAAAATCAAAAGAAACCACCACGTTCGCTTGTATGGACTAGAAATTAGAAATTAGTACATAATCAGTGAAAATGAGAAAAATCTATACCGTTGATTTAGTGGTTTAAATTATAATTGCACAGATCAATCAGGCATGACTTGGAGTTTTTAGTTGGATCCAAGTTATAATAACACAATCTAATCATATACTGCTAAAGTTCTAGAATGAATATAACACTATTATCCACATAAAAAGATATGAATCATACGTTATATCTTTTTTTCTCCAACATGCAAACAAGTTTGAGGCTAGGCTAGGAAAAAATTGTGGTATGAGGGCATCATGGAGTAAGCCTTTCTTTCGATTGGTTTGATGAGACTAATTGCCATACACTTTTGCTTGATGTTTTGCATGCAAACAAAATACCACGTTTAATGGGTAAAAACAATACTATGTTTAGTTTTTCCTATAGAAATAGCTTTTTTTCAACACATCATAAAATAGTTATGTTTAATTTTTCTTTAGCATGGCATTAGAATAAAATTACGATCAAATTTTGCCTGGCAAAGCATACTGCTATCCAACAGAACATGTAGAAAAGGGACTGAAGAACCAAGAACGGCATAATGGATGGGTTCTTTTCGATTGTGGCTTATAATTTTTAGGTCTAGCACGAGCGTTTGAGTGAATGAACCGAATATATATAAACCGTTTTAGAAAAACTGTCTCGATAAGCCGCCTCGAAACGGCGACACAAAAGTTGTCATGTTTGTTTATTCAAGAAAAGCTATAACTCACAAGCTAAAAAGAACTTGGTCAATAATTAGGTTGTCTCTACGGGTTGTTTGGATAAAGTAAAAAATTCTCATATTGCTTGGCACAAGAAAGGAGAAATTTTTAGTTATGTGCAGATATGTTTGGCATGTAATTTGCACGGGTCACTCAGATACTTAATCTTACTTTTGTAATTTATACAATTTTTGTGGTGATATCGAGTTAATTTTCTTTTAATTCAATTGTAAATATATTCTTACAACTTTACGACAACTCCACAGGTAGTCAGGTATTTTATACCGAAAGTAGATATTACTAGCCTCAAAGTAGAAACACAAACCTGGGCTTTTGATGCTAACCTAACATGTAACAATGGGTCTATTCTTTTCAGTTTCTAAAAGTTACTCTTTAGTTTTTCTATAATAACTAGCTTTTAAACAGGATGCCTTTTTAAGGTAGGGTCTACAAGTTGATTGTAGTATACACTATAGTGATTTTATTTATATCAACCAAAATTATACACGAATTTCTGTTACTCCGTAATATCTCTTATGAAGAGCTAAAAAACAACAAGATACAGCTAAAATTCATAAACCAAAGCCAAAAGAACAGGACCAGCAAATCCACTTGTCTCTTATGGACCAACCTTATAGAAAGAAACTAACAAAACACGCACTGACGCAGTCCTGATGCAATCAGTGTTCTCACACAGGATAAGCTAATCCACTTCAAGTTCATAATTAGATGACACCAGATTGCTTGCTTTGCGGATAAAGCTAAAATATGATCAAAATATATAATAAGCGTAATAGTGCTTGCAGTTTCCTTTCCTTTCTCACTCCTTTCTGCAAGAAAACGAACTCTTGCGTGGCTTAATTAGTTTCTGACGCCAAGTTGCAAAAGTTCACTTCGTACTATATAGGAGTAGGACCATGCACCGGTTTGTTTTTTTTTTTTGCCTACGTGGCACTGTTGCGTTTTTTTTTTCAAATATGCCTTTGACAGGTGGGTTTTTTTCGAATTTGACCCATCCCGAGTGTGAATGCACCTGTGAGCGACGCGTGGACATCCAACAGAAGCGGAGCGTGGATTGTGGCCCCACCCTTGTGCTGGCACGGTGCATGCGCTAGCTTGCTGGGCCCACATAAATCCGCGCTTCGCAAGCGCGGGTGCAAACTTGCCCCTACGATGCCCGACTGCGATTTCAGACATGGGCCGAAGTGTTGAAGGCCAATCCTTTCTAGTAGGGGGTTTAGTCTTTGTTGGTACCTTCCTCATTATGGATGTGTTCTTTTTTGCTATGACTTATAGCTTAAATTTTTGGATTCTGCTTGTTTGTGAGAGGCAGTATTCAGAGATATGAGTTATTATAAGTTGTTGTATTGTTTTTATAAAATATTCATAGAGAGAGAGGTGTCCTTTTTCTTTTTTTGAGAAAATTCATAGAGAGTGTCCTCGATAGTAAGATATATATTAGACGGTCAAGATCAAAGTGTGATATCTAAATTGGTGTTTTAGTTAGAGCATGATCTTGGCTCTAGATCTGGAATGAGGCTTCTCTATTCCCCTCCCTATTCTCTCAATCTAAACCACTCACATCTCATCTAATGGCTAGTTTTTTTTTGATATTTTTACCATTTGCCCATCCATCATAAATAATAAAAAAATACAAGGGAAAATAAAATTTATTTTTTATTATAACTTTTTACAGAAAAAAAATAAAATTATAATTTCTGTAAAAAAATTATAATAAAAAATAAATTTTATTTTTTCCTGTATTTTTTTTATTATTTATGATGGATGGGCAAAGGGTGAAAATATCAAAAAAACTAGCCATTGGATGAGATATGAGTGGTTTAGATTGAGGGAATAGAGAAGCCTTATTCCTAGATCTGATGGAAGTTTGTCTGTCTCTTCATCTAACGAGATTAGCTCGATAACACTCAGAAAGGGATCTTATTCTTCCATTGGAAGACAAAACTATCAGTGAGAGCCATTCGGTAGCTGCTGAGGGTTATTGATTTGTAATTTTACTTGGCAATATCACAATTTTTGCTCCACAGAAGTTCTTGTTGAAGAGGGTAACACTAGTCATCTATCAAACAACTTAGTTCTGGAAAGATCCCAGAAGAGCCCACACACACAAAAAAAAAAACCCCTTAATCTTTTCTTAAATCTTCTTCTGCTGGAGCCAATGGGAGGGCAACAAGTCATCACCAAAGAACAGTGGTGAGAAGGAAAGACGCCTTTTCTTGTCCTTTGGAGTCCCCTTTCTTGTCTGCAGTTGGTCGAGAGAATTGGCAAGCAAGAGTGGCTACCTCTCTGTCTCGTTGCATCAGCATCACCGCCATTAATTTTGGTCATTTGTGCAGAAGGATAAAAAGGCGACGTGGCACTGGCCACACTCTAGTTTGTGGACTGTGAGAAAGAGAGAGAAGACAATACTGGTAACATGATATTCTTTTCAGTATTGCTACTGTATAGACATACCAAGTCTGAGATAAAAATCTTTTCAAAAAAAAAAAAGTCTGAGATAAAAATCGGACTCCTTTACAGCCACCTATTTTTCTTCCCTTATCCTGCCGACTACTCCTTCTCCAGCATCTCTCTTTCTTCTATTCCTCCACTTCTCTTTCTCCATTTCTTGTCTCCACTGCCGACCACCACCGGTGCCAGCTCGGTCTCAACCCGTGCCACCGGCTGCTCATTGCTGCTACTCCTCTGTGCCGACGAGCCACTAGCTAGCCTCAGGTCTTGGCCACCGTTGCGCCGCACCTCGTCGGCTGCAAGCACTTCACTGAGCGTGTGGTGGAGGCCGACCCGCTCCTCCCGGCACCGACGAGCTCCTCGTCGTTGCTAATGTCCTCCTTGCCTCCTAGACTCTCCTCCCCACTGGCCACCCTGACTCGCTCGCGCGTCCTCCGGATGCTCCCCAACGCCAACCCTGTCGACCACGCCGTCGTCTCCCGCGCCTTCTGCTCCTCCCAGCGCCAACGAAAGCTCAAGGCCGAGCTGCGCGCCGCCTTCGACGTCTACAACATCGACGATGATTAATTTGTTTGTTGTTTGTTACTGTAACATTTTAATTTTATGTATGCAATAATCAGCAACAACTAGTGCAACATTGAGATTTTTTATTAAATATTTTTGTTGTAAATATGGCTGAAAAATGTTGCATTCATGGGCAAGAAATATTGCAAGCGACAGTACGAAGCTAGCGCCGGATCGAACGTCCGGGCGCTAGCATCTCCCTATTCTTTTTTGCTTTTCTTTTATTGTTTGTAGAGTCACAAGTTCAGGAAGCTTTTAGATGGTAAATCTGGAGGAAGGGAAAAGAAATGAATAGGCCTTACCGATTTGAGAGTTTTGTGATCAAGTAACCATTGATTTTGAGCGCATGATTGAGTAGGTGGTTAGGGACGAACAATCTGATGAAATGGTGGTTTTGTTTAAAATGTATACCTGCCACTTGAGAATTTCAAACATGAACAAGCTTGTGTTGAAAATATGGATAATATTTTAATTTCAAAATTTACTAGAAGGTAAATACAATAAAAGATTAACGATGAAATTAATAGAAATAACATCATGCAACTCATTGTATTTTAGAAAATACACAAGAAGAAAATGGAAGTAGTGCAGAAACGGGCAGTCGTGGAGGCAGTCAACATTGAGGAGGAAATTAAGCAGTCGCGCTGCCCAGAAACCTTATTGCCGCCCTGTGAAGGTTCTCTCTGCGTAATGGTTCGAAGCAACCGCTCACTCTCCTTCACGATGTGCACTGGGAAGGAGAGTTAACGAGATTCAGGTGGTGCAGTATTACAGTATAGCTTAACGCCTCCTTTCTTTTTCTTCTTTCCTTCTGCAAACCTGTATTGTAATGCTGCACCACACCCACTCACCCGCACACACACACATATGCAGACTGGTAACTGACATGATTAACCGGCCATTTAGTTCACAGGTTTAAGCGTTTGTGTCATTCTATTTGTTGACAACCATATGTATAGAACTATAGTTCTAGAATTCATGCTTGCTCAGTTGAGGCCTCACTAATCAGGAGAATTTTCTAGAGGCTATCTTGTGGTTTCTTTAGTTTAGTTTTATTATGTATGTAGGTACCCATTTTCCTCCTTGTATTGTACAAGCTCCACCTGAAAGCAACTGATGCAAAAATCTGCAGACTATATAGGACTGGACTGCATCATCCGATGACGCAATTTAACGATCATTATGGAAAATAAACTGCAAATGGGTTAGTCGTGGATGAATAAATTGCATAACACGAGTTTGTCAAGAGAAAGAAAATACCTCAGCAGTAGGCCCAGCCCGGCCCAAAAGAAATTCGCAATTGGCCCTAAAAATGCTTTCAGAACAAAATTTTTATTGCGCAATTGTACAAGCTCATCTATAGCCTGCAAAATGGAGTAACCATCAAACAACTCAAACGTTTTTTTTTTTTGTCCTTGTTTCTTGAGACGATACTAATCAGCAACTTATTCTCTAATGGTTTTTTTGTCCTTGTTTCTTGAGACGATACTAATCAGCAACTTATTCTCTAATGGTGGTTCTAAAAAATACTTATTCTCTAATGTCATTATCTCATTTTTCATATGAAAACATAAACTATATAGTTGAATTGTGGGTGCCAAGCCGCAAGGTCAAGTCCATCACTTTCGCATTCTACTTGCTAACTCCTTAACCACCTAATCCATTTAAGAGCCAACTTTCAGAAAAAGAAAATCACACCAGAAGTCCAATGCATGTTCCACTTTGACAAGTATTCTGATTTAAGAGTCTAACTACCCAACAGGTACTTAAGGGCATCCACAATATTTATAGATTGTATAGTCTCTTAGTTTAGCATAATTTTATGTAATGTATAGAGAAACTATTACTGTCTTTAAGATCGAACCCACAACTATAATAAAAAAATTATATTCTCCCTCGCCCCCATTCCCTTTCCTATTAGCATTGGCGGATCCAGGAAAATTTTTTGGAGGGGCTGAAGTACCCTTCTACCTTATACATCCATGGCTAAAAATTTAGGGAGGGCTCCAGGGTTCGATAGCAGTGAGGGGCTCGAGCCCCCCCGCGCCCCACCGCTGCCTATTAGCCTCTCATGGCAGGTATGCCTTGCAAAATTTTTTATTGCTTTGAGGCAGCCTCCAAGGCTAGAGGTAGCGCCAAGCAAAATTGCTTGGAAGCTATTGTCTGCAGTATTTAGAGGCAGCCTATAAGGTACTCTCTCTTATCTTAGAGGCCAAGATTCGAGTATATTGTAGGCGCTCTAAAAACAAGATAAGAAAACTAGGAAATGTACACTAGTAACAAATTTAATCAAAACTCGGTCCAAGGTTTTAACAATTCCATTCAACAAATTTGAAGTTTTGAACCAGCTCATACTGGCCCATGCCACATAAATTTCATACCTATGAACTGTCAGAAGCAGTGCAGCGCAGCAATATTCCGACATAAAAACACAACCAAAATTTCTTCCCCACATATTGATTGCAGCTGACAAATCAGTGAAGCCTCACTCAACCGAGTTGAAAATTCAAACCCGTGGAACTGAATTCAGCTATAGTGCAGTTACGATTGCATGACCAATCATACTTCATTAGATAAATCATATCGAAAGGTAAATGTGCAGGGTTGTTTTAGGCAGAAAGGAGCATATTTTTATCGAACCGTCGATTCCAACCACAAATTGCTCGACGAACATGTGCAGCTGTGGTTCACAGTAACACATACTTTTCAAGTAAAAAAATAGTTACATATAATTTTAATCAGTATAGTTAAACTGAATACAGTGTCTATTGATCCAGTCGATTGGACTGGTTGAGCGAGCTTCCTGTCGGCCCTGACCGGCCGGCGATTGAACAGGCTGTCATGTCAGCCTGAGCTTTCTTCTTTCTGGCTTGCTTCTACAAGTTTGTCTTAATATATAGCTAGCTTTACTTAGATCCTGTCAGTTTAGTATTAGTTTATTGGATAATTTGTTAATTAGGCTGGCATCCCAGGATCCCATCTGCCAATCGAGACAAGATAATTACTAACAGACAGTTCAGCTAAGCTTAAATCTGTCGGGCACCTGTACACACGTATTGCCCCAACGTATTATTCGTCGTACAAAATAATTTACACTCGACCGTACGTAAGTGTGCAGTGTAGGCTTGGTAACATAAAGGTATGCAATACGGTACGATTGCCATTATATATACTGCGCAGACCGTACTCCACTGCGTAAATTGCCTCCATTTTAAATAACAGATTCATTTGCGGTTAGACTTCAGAAATTGGGAGCCTGCTTATTTAGGTTGAAAAAATGACTTATAGCTAAAATTACACTGTAGCTGATGGTGACTTATTTAGCATAATTAACTTTAAAAAATTTAAAAATAGAAAAAAAAATATGTTAGCCCATTACAGATAATGTAAACGAATACGAGGAAAAAAACCAGCAAAAAACTAAAAAAACCAAAAAGCTATAAAAGACAAAATTTAGAAATAATAAAAAATAAATTAGAAATTAGAAGCTGAAATGATCTAAGGATGCAGCTGGAAGGCCGACCTATGACTAAGGGCACTGAACAAAAACTAGCGACAGCTTCAATAACCTTTGCTTTGGAAAAGTTCAGCGGCACAAGTGAAAAGATGCCATGAAAAGTCTTCTCCATAGCAATCTACAGTGCCAGTACTCCCCTATCTCTTCTCTTTTGGGACAGTCATGATCGCCAGGCATCGATTGGTAAGTTGGTGTCTTGGAAAGATAACTTTTATAAAATAAACAAAAAAGATTGAAAGAAAAAGCAAGGAAGGAGAGATCCATAATGATATGAGGCAGCTCAAATATTGTCTTCAAAAAAGTAAAAATAGCTCAACAAAGATGTTCCAAGATTTTGACGAGTACCTGTGCCGGACCCCCAATCATTTGCCTTGTTCAACCTCCAGATGTGTCATCAAGATTTTCTTAATTTAAAATTTCATTTTTTTCATATGAACATCTTTCTGAATAAAAAATGCTTTAGGGATGTTCTTATTAGTTTAATGAATAGTGCCGAGGATAGAATAATCCTTAAATTATTACATCATCGTATTTCTTGAATATGCCCCTTATCGATAAGGAAAAAGTTCTACAAAACAGTCGTAACCTCTTCTATAACAATATGGTCGTAAGCTCTTTTACGATCAAACATTGGCTATAAGCTTTTCTACGACCATATGGTCATAAGCTCTGATACGATTGTACGGTCGTAAGTTCTGCTATAACCATATGTCGTAAGTCATATTACGATCACACAGTCATAAGCTCTTCTATGACTGTATGGTCGTAAATCTTACTACGATCACATTGTCCTAAACTCTGCTGCGACAAGCTGTCATGCGACCTCTTTATGATCGTAGACCTTTCTATGACTAACCTGTCTCTGACCAACTTATCTACGACGACCAACTACATCGTCGATTCATCTTACAAGACGGTTAGTACGTGTATTTATCTAATAACTGCACACAATCTCTCTCTGACAACAATCGCCATACGGTGAATGGTCACCACATCTCTTTGATAATAACTTCCGTCAAACGGTTATCACCCAAAGCATTAAGGTGTCTTTTAGTGTGGGACAACTGCCGTCGCTTCATCAGTTATATAAAGGTTGACGTCGGAGAGGGAGAGGGGGCAAATCCACGCAAGAAACCGTGTAAACTTTTTTCGCATTACACAGTTGTAACCATTTCTTCTACTTAGTAATTACACAGGACGTAGAGCTATTATTCTCTGAAGAAAAGGCATGAATCTAGATAAAAGTTTCTATGTCCCTATTCTGCAAGACCATAACATAGTCTTCTAAGAGAATCCTCAGATCCAAATCGGTATCAAAATATCAACAAATAGTATTGCTGAAAGAAGCTAAAACTAGAAACATCGACTGAAAAAGCTGAAAAAACAAGGCATTTGCCACATCGGTATGAACTGTTGTTCCCTTATACAGAGTGAAAGTTTAGCCTCCACGGATTCGTGCATGTAGCATTATTAACAAGATTTAGAGGTGTCTAGAGGATGCATCCATTGTTTAGTTTGGCTACAGGTGCATGGAATTGGGACATGGGGTTAATATTCGTAGCAACTTGATCTGTCAGTAGATGCTTGTGTAGGATGTTATGCACCCATACAGCGATACGACTAGCCTGTTTTTGTTAGAAAAAGAATCAAAAAATGCAAACAAAATGCTTGAGACCGTCACCAACGCGAAGACAACTTAGAAAGCCATCGCAACCAGAGCACAATAACTAGTAGCGACAGCCTATCCCTTGATGGCATTGTTATTTCGATGATGTTAACGGCACCGCTTATTTAGACTTTTAAGTCTGAGTCACCGCTTATTTAGACTTTTAAGCCTGAGTTTCTGAGTTATTTTATACTGTAGCGGGTTTTTTGTACTATAATTATTGATAGATTTTTCTGCATAATTAATTTTTTTAAAAAATAAAAAAGTTATATTATGACGAACAATGTAAAGAAAAAAATACAAAATACAAAAAAGCTAAAAAAAATAAAAACAACAAAATTAAGAAGGTAGAAACCAAAAGTTAGAAGCTAAGGTTTTAATAAGAGGCACCCCCAGTATGATCAAACATAGGCCAGATTCTTTTGGGTTTAAAGTTGATTTATGTTTGTACCATCTACAGTAACTAGATTTTAAATGGTACGTTTTTTCAAGACAGGGTTAATAGAAAAAAGTTGTAATAAAAAGTGTACTGAGTTCAGCTGTACTGACCAAAATCACATGTGACTATTTCTCTCTACGTACTGTCTCTCATAAACTATCAGAATTCAAATATTTAAATTACAAACTATAAGTCACCAGTCTAACAAGAACCCACCAATAGTACATTAGCAATAGATTTGGTACCACCATTTGACCGCAGTAACCTAGGAAGGTAAAAACAAGACCAAAAAAACGTGAGGGGGATGTCGCGGGACCGGAGCTTTTCAACGGTCAAAAAGACAAATGAGGGCTTGTAGCAGTACAGACAGATGTTGTTTGTAGTGACTTTACAATATCTATAGATAAAATTAAAATAAATTATCTATATAAGATTCTCGTAATTTGTATGTATAGATTGTATGAATACAAATTTTAAAAATGATATCTACAAGTGTGTCTGTTGTATGCTAGATTCTCTCTTTTTTCACTTCCATCTATATTATGAAACATCTTATATGACAAAGATCGTAGGCAGATGGTATTGTACATTGACTTGATGCCTTCGACGAGAGTAAACCAACATAAAAATTCCTCTCTTTTTTTTTTTTTTGCTTTTTCCCCTTGTACTGTCTTCTTGCATTCTCCTCTCTGGTCTAGTGGTCTGTATTATGAGTCTATGACCTCTTTCTCCCCTTGCCTCTTCTCCCTCCCATTTGCACAGAAATCCTGCGCCAAATCGGGCGGGTTCTTCCCCAAATCCACGCAGCGGGAGAACCTGATCTCGCAGGTAATAATTCGCTGCCTGCCCTCTTCGTGCCCGTTTCTGGCCTCTGCTCTTGGATCCGGCGATTCGGGTCGTTCTTGTGCGAGAGAAAGCTGCGATTTTTTTTTTGGCCGCCGTCTCTGCGATCCTGTGTTGGTGGTTGCTGCGATCTTAGGGTGTCTGCGTTTCCGGTTATGTATTTGCTTGGAGTCGGGAGTAGAAGGGAACAAAGGTGTTTCTTTTCCTTTTTCTTGTAGTTTTAGGAACTGGAGGTTACGAGTTTTGGTTGCCTGAATGAATGGAAGGAGATGAGTTGGTGAGAAAAGATGCCAACATTGATGCAAATTTGGTGATCTGGATCGAGAATGCTTACTTTTAGTTGACAACTACTTAATTAGTACGCCTACCGTACCAAGCATGAGAGGTGAATTGGTTAAAAGCCTCGAAAGCTATCGTCAGGGATCGGCTTTGCTGAACATCTTGTGCACGATCGGAGTCGAGTTGCTCACGAGGAAGGGTGTTGTAATATGTGCAAATCTTGCGCATTGTGATTCTTACAGTTGTTTTGTTAGTACGCCTATCGAGGTGATGAGAATTGAACCCAACTAGGGAGAACAAACTCTCCAATATCGATAGGAGTTTGGTGTCGAGGGGATATAAAATTCCAACTTTTTCAGTATCATCAAGCCTATCTAGCAACTGCAAGTGAATGTGATTCCAACATTCAATTTGATCACACGCCTTTCTTGAGACGAGAAGCTTAGTTGTGCCTTTTTGACTCACCATAATGCTGCTCCTTGCAGATGAATCAAGTACAGAGCGTCTTTAGGAAAGCCTCTTGAACAGTAGCCTGTACCTCGTATTAGATAGTTTTATCGCAGTATGGCCTCGGTGGGTGTGGTTCGTTCTTCCTTGGGATTTCAGAACGACGCAAGCACTAGTGGTGATGCTGATCGACTTCCGAATGAGATGAGCAATATGAACATAAGGGATGATAAGGTAATATCCCTAGAGTGGTTCACCATTAGTGCCTTTTGGTGGGTGATCAGCTCCTAACTTGGTTTTTAAACATTGCAGGACACTGAAGATATAGTAGTCAATGGCAATGGGACGGAACCTGGTCATATTATAGTGACAAGCATTGATGGAAGAAATGGGCAGGCAAAACAGGTATTTAAAAATCTACATTAGTGGTATCATGGTGATCCTTTTAGATCTATTTAGTGCTGCCTCATAACGCAATAAGTTCTAAGTTATCTATCTTCATTGCAGACCATTAGCTACATGGCCGAGCGTGTGGTAGGTCATGGGTCCTTTGGAACTGTTTTCCAGGTTTGTTGCCAGACAAATCAGTATTATTACAGTTGTTCAGTGTGTTAATTTGTGTATTGTATATTTATTTGGAAATGACTGATGGCCCCATCTTTTTTGAAACCATCTTGCATAGTCTAAGTGCCTGGAAACCGGCGAGACTGTAGCTATAAAGAAGGTTCTTCAAGACAAGAGATATAAGAACCGTGAGCTGCAAACGATGCAAGTTCTTGACCACCCAAATGTCGTTTCCTTAAAGCATTGTTTTTTCTCAAAGACTGAGAAGGAGGAGCTTTACCTCAATTTGGTGCTTGAGTATGTGCCAGAGACTGCTCATCGTGTCATTAAACATTACAACAAGATGAACCAACGCATGCCCTTGATATATGCAAAACTATACATGTATCAGGTAAAGTTTATGGCTTTACTCACCTAGATCTGTTAATCTATTCAAACACAACTATGCAATGAACATAACTTGGTTAATCTATTCAAGCACAATTATGCAATGAATATAACTTGTAAAACCTATTATAATGACAGATATGTAGAGCTTTGGCATACATTCATAACTGCATTGGAGTGTGTCACAGGGATATCAAGCCTCAAAATCTTCTGGTACGTAAATTGAAATAATCTATTCAAACACTTACTGAAACATTTCATATGTAGTCAAGTACTCATTTTGGTTTAGTCGGATGGTTTGATAAAAGATTATTTTTGCCAGGTGAATCCGCATACTCATCAGCTGAAATTGTGTGACTTTGGCAGTGCGAAAGTCTTGGTATGATCATACATTACCAGACGTTCACATGAACATTGACATTTTTTTTCACGGTACCTAATTATTTGTACTATTGATAGGTAAAAGGAGAACCGAATATTTCTTATATCTGTTCAAGGTACTACAGAGCCCCAGAGCTTATATTTGGTTCTACTGAATACACAACGGCTATTGATGTTTGGTCAGCTGGTTGTGTTCTTGCTGAACTCCTTCTAGGACAGGTAAGACATAACACAATTTATATGTGGTTGTTGAATCATCCAGCTTATTGAAACTGTCTGCCTAAGATCTACTCGTTTTTTAAAACAGCCTCTATTCCCTGGCGACAGTGGTGTTGATCAGCTTGTTGAAATCATCAAGGTAAATTACTTTCTTCCTCCCAAGGAAATTACTACCTATT
The DNA here is from genome assembly GCA_036346575.1 of Dendrocalamus sinicus. Classification (NCBI taxonomy): domain Eukaryota; kingdom Viridiplantae; phylum Streptophyta; class Magnoliopsida; order Poales; family Poaceae; genus Dendrocalamus; species Dendrocalamus sinicus. Next base: position 1,442,615 of record CM070653.1, on the reverse strand, counting down.
AGTTGTTTTCCCAGAAAACAACTACTTTTCCCTCCTATTTAACTCATTTTTCTGATTTTCTCTCAGGTTTTAGGTACCCCTACAAGAGAAGAAATTAAGTGCATGAATCCAAATTATACCGATTTTAAATTCCCGCAAATCAAAGCTCACCCCTGGCACAAGGTAGGAACCTTGTGTTAGACTGTTACTTTTTTTTGTTGCAATCTAATATTACTGTTTTTGACCCCACCAGATCTTCCATAAAAGAATGCCTGCTGAAGCAGTAGATCTTGTTTCCAGGCACTTGCAGTATTCACCAAACCTCCGGTCCACTGCTGTGAGTGCTAATGCATTATTTGAGCAAATACTGTTCTCTGGAGAAGTTGTATTTCCTGTCATGACTGTTGTTGATGTTTTCCCATCACTGCTGCATCATACTAACAAACACTGTTTTGCGCAAGTCGTAGTTACTGCCATTTACTTTGCAACTTGCTTTCTCATTACAGTTGGAAGCATTAATCCATCCATTCTTTGATGAACTCCGGGATCCAGAAACCCGCTTACCAAACGGTCGTTTCCTTCCTCCGATCTTCAATTTCAAGTCCCATGGTAATTCTGCAATATCGACTCATTTGCACTGATCAGAAGTTCAACACCCCCTATCGAGTTATACTTATCCGCTTCTCCGGTGTGGTGGATTCGAACAGAGTTGAAGGGCATGCCGATAGACTTCCTGGTGAAGCTCATCCCTGAACATGCTCGGAAGCAATGTGCTTTCGTAGGATGGTGATTTGTGAGAAGACAGCTTGAAGATTAGTTCAGAATTCCATTGTCGTCTATTAGGAACCCGAGGAGATCGACATTGCCTGCCGCATTGCGGAATTGGTGATGGCGCATGTGATCATTTTTTTGTCCGAGATAGTGATGTCGTGTATTCTTTTCCCCCTACTGTGCTGCCTACGTAACAAAATCATCCACGATTATGTAAAGTGGATGAAGAGCGTTCGACCGCCCCCGAGCCCATGTATCAGTTTGCACTAAATTGAGTTTGTGAAATCTGTAGCACCTTGCAATGAATGATGTACCCTTTGAATGACATTGTTCGGTCCAATGTTTTGTTCATGGATCGAAGCTATTCATTCAATTGTACTTATCATAATCTTTTTCTCTCAGCTCAGATATTGCCCGTTTTAAGGCAATGCCATATCAGTGTTTATTGTAAGACATGATAAGAATTACGATAAGAATTACGGATTATTCTTTTTCTATCAGGTAAGACGTCGTCAGACATGCATAAACAAATGCATCTGAATAAGCTTACAAAATTGAGTAGGTGCTGTGCTGTTGCTATTTATACCCTGGTATCAGCAAGCCGTAATCTTGGTCTTGGCCATCAACGAACACTTCTATCAGCACACCGACACAATCACAGCACGCACACTGATCAATTCACATGTCATTATGACAAGCAACTGAACGTTTCTAAACTGCAAAGTGAAAACAATAATACTTGCATGCTTCAATAACACAGCAGTTGCTCATGCAAGGTTCCCAGCAAACGAGGAACCGTCACTTAACCCCAGACAGAACATATATGCAGAAACGACATTGGAAGCAGCACAAAAAAAACCCATTATCACCAAGTTAGAACATGGACAATTAACCAGGAAAAAATAATTAACTCACTGTACAAAGATTAACAGCCAATACGCAACTAACCAGGAAAAACGATAATTATTTCATTGTACAAAGATTAACAACCAATACAAAGTTAACATCAATCTGCGCCCAAGTTGTCAGAGTACTTGCTCCATACTACCATTTACAGATCCCATAATGCTACGCCATCCTACAAGGCCAAATAAATTAAGTTGCTGGCGATTTGCCGGAGCAAGATCTCGCCGTAGATGGAAGATGAACGGAATCCTGCCAGCCATCATCTACCGACTCCAACTATATCTCTCACTCTTTTAACAACACGGACAAATTCAAAGAAGAGATTGGAGTCCATGCCCATTGTTGTGTTTATTGTTGTACCACCTCTACAAGAACTGTAATTTCCACCGATAACAAGGTCAAAACCACCAAACTCTTTGACGAGGTCCTCAAGCACATGTATCTTCAACTTCCAAATGCTACTTATCTGCCTCAGCTCTCCAGTTTGTTCAGTTTTCCCCCACCACCTTCTCAAAATTTTCCTGTTCACATCAGACTCTTCAACAGATACTAAACATTTTAGTGGAATGCCGAGGCGATGGAGAGCGACTTCTGCACCTCCAATTCCACTGTAGATGGATAGCACCCTCAGCCCATCTGGATACATGTCCTTCAGGACTGACAAAAGATAGGCCACGGTGTCAGTTTGAAAAGCATATTTCATGGCAGCAATTCTATCTGGTGGATTGAGACCAAACAGATTTGTGTGGTTAGGTGGGTAGCCCAGTATCCGTTCCACTTGGCGTGGCTCCAAAGGGCTTAACCTGTCGGGACCAACCCAAATAAGGTTTGACACCTTGCATTGGTGCGCTATGTGCATCTGCTTTTCTTGTGAAAGAACTCCTCGTGAGTCTCTTTTCATCTTCCCCAGTTTCTCACAGATCTGTTCAATTCCTGCAACCTCTGTAGTGACACCAGTGAACTGCTTTCTTGTGTCCCATGAGGGCCACCACTGCCTTGTGAATGGAAGTGCATCTTCAATGGTCATTGGTGACTTTGGAACCACAGCATGTCTTCTCTCCGCTGGAAGGTTATGAATGTAACCCTCCTTTCGCATCAAAGCCGAGAAAAATTGGCTGTTTACAAACTCAGGTTCCACACCAAATAAAAACTGTGACAGTTGACGCCATGTGTCTTTGGGGATTTCAACAACATTTCCATAGAAGAAATAAGGGGGCTTGGCAAGATTGTCGCGGATATTTACACGGAGGCCTGGTGTCATTGTATCAAGTTCTTCCTTGACAGACCCATTACTAGTTGACCCCACACAGCCACTAAACCATGGACTTAAGCTAGGTTGAGTGCCAGAACGACCACTGGAGGCCCCTCTGTCATCTATAAATATATGTTTAGCCCTTTTAACCCTAGTATTGTCATTGTCGTCGTCATCATCATAGTATCTCATACAAGAATGTGAGGGATGGTATGTTGAATATTCAGTTTCTGCCTCACCTAGAATGTCGGATTCGATTTTCACCTGCATACAAGAGAACATAAGAGGCCAAATCAGAAATAAGAGCAGTTGTGTAATTGGATTTTAACAATATGTTCCGCAGCCATATGAGCTGCCTTTAAAGAAGAACACTACTTTGCTGAGCAAGTGAGCATGGGAAGTCAGCAATTGCAGAGTTACATATTTTAGTAAATCAAGCCACGGAGCCTAGGAAAACATCTGGAAACATCATATGTAGTATCATATAAATCATTTATGTAAAAAGCTTGATCTAACCTACTAGTCTGCTGTATATTCTGCACACAAACTTATCGTATACAAGTTATGTCCTGCAGCCATTAGAGCTGCCTTTAAAGAACACTGCTTTGCTGAGTAACTGAGCATGGGAAGTCAGAGATTGCAGAGTTACATATTTTAGTAAATCAAGCCACGGAGCCTAGGAAAGCAACTGGAAGCATCATATGGAGTACCATATAAATCATTTATGTAAAAAGCTTGATCTAACCTACTAGTCTGCTGTATATTCTGCACACAAACTTATTGTATACAAGATGTTTTTCGACAAGGCTCTCAAATGGCAGATGACCTGTAAAATTCATGGTGCAAGCCTATAGCAGTAAGGATTGAATGTCATTCGGTTACCTCTTTCTGCTCAATGCAACTGGCAATTCGACTTGCAAAGATTGAGTCCGCCAGCTCCTGAACTGTTGATTCTGGACCTGAAAAGAGTAGGAAATGTGACATTTTAATGTTTGTAGGAACTCATTAAATCAATCGATTGTACATTACTACGTTACAAGGTAATGATTGGAATATTTTAATTTAGCAAAACAAAACTTTTCCAAGACAGATTGAAATTTCAAATGACACAAAATTGTGGACTAAAGCTTTAAGTCCTTTTTTTTTGCTGCGGTTTATGGCTTATGGTTGCGGATTATAGCTTTTAGCCCTAGTTCAAGTGCGAGTGCGAACGATCCGAAAGCCGATAAGCCGCTTCTAAAATGCTATCCTGATAAGCCGCTTCAAAACGGCGATGGAGAAGCCGTCCAATTTGTTTGTTCGAGAGAAATCATAAGTAATAAGTTGAAAAGAACAGACCCTAGAATGTGCAATAGAACTCTTTTGCCTAAAATGCACAGCTCTCCAACGTGTTCTCAAAAAAAGAACTCTTTTGCCTAACACCATGTTGCATACAAGGTTTTGTCTGTGTGCCTGCGAGCATGTGTGCACATGCCATATGTATATGAGATTAGGTGCTTTAGATAAGATGGAGTTTAACGCTTAATTAGCCTCTAATAGCATGTCAGTATACATGGGGGGCCACCTTACATAACAGCAGGCATGAACCTTGAAAGATACAAAAAAAAATCTAAAAGGTTCATACTTAACAAAATCTATGCACAAGGATAGTGCTTGGTAAAAGGATGAAAAGCCTGTAGTTAACATAAATACTATTTGCAGAGATCAGGTGGCTATGTACTGGCACATGAGCCATAAGTCATATTTTGAAGGACTTGACTATGTCCGACCTACCAAAACTGTCAATGACAGATGATACTTCTTCCTCAGTAAAACCCATCTGGAGCAAATGAAGTGTTTTCTCCATCACCCCAAACAACGATTCAGCCTTTCCCTGAAAAAAATGTCATTTTAAATTTACAATTCCCAAGTCTCGATGTTGCTCAGATTTGTAGGTGGTTCAGTATCCAACATATCAACTAATGTGTTTAAGAAAGTAAAACAAATTATAAACATCAGTACAAGCATGGTGCATGTTTTCAACTCTATCTGAAGTCCATACTGCAGTCATTTGCCATTGTAGTATTGAAAGCAAGGAAATGTATGTGATGCACACTGGTAAGTAATGATGGTTGGATATGTTTCTAGTGTGTACACCTAGAAACCTAGAAGGCATGGGAATGCAAGCCGGCACAAATAACCACAAAGTAATGAGCAATTTACATGACTCTTAAGTCATAATCTAACAAGGGCTGCAACTCCAAGATTAGATTGGGATAATATGAAAAGCCTTTTCAGAATTGCCTTAGTAGATGTAACAGCCCAGGTTTTTATAAAAAAATAACAATAGTAAAAATAATTTAAAATAAAAAGAAGTGTTTTGGTTACCTAAATTTTATTTTTGATTTGCCCGGATTTTTCTGCTTTTAAAAATGTTGGATTTGAAAAGTAATTTAGGTAAAAACATAAAAATATTATTAAATAAAATAATATTTTGATTTTCTATAAAAATTCTATTTCAAATTAATTATTTGGAAGCATTTGGCATTTATCTGGATTTTCTGTGTTTTCCGGATTTCAAAAATCAATTTCGACGCAAAAAAGTATTTTTGTAAAAATTAAAAGACCAACTTTAAGTTGGAAATATTTTTCCTAAGTCTAAATCATATCCAGGAATTTCTGTGAATTTTTCTAGGATTTTTAGACTTTATTTCCTATTTTCTAAGTGTTTTTGAAAGTTCCTGAAAATCTAAAACTAATTTTAAACCTTCTCTCTTCTCGGGCTGACAAGTGTCACGTGCAGATCCAATCTTCCGCACCTGATTAAATATCGGCCCTCCATCTTCACTTAACCCACACCATCTCCATCCGACAGCCTGGATTCAATTTGCGTCATCTGATTTGATCCCATCCCTGGTCCATGAACCCAGTCCGCAAAAGCCACCTGTCAGCCAAATATAATCCTTTTCCTTTTGAAAAATAATTCGACCGAAAAATCAAAATCCTTGTTGACGTCGCCCTGACGTCGTAAATCTCTTTTCCCGCAGAAAAATAATTCATTTCCTTGCTGACGTCATAATCTTTCTTTTTCAGTACAAAAATAATTCAGAAAACCTCCTTTTTCCTTTTTCTTTAGTTTCAAACTTCCAAAATACTGTTCTCCTTCATCCTAGCTCGCATTGAGCCCGTTCAAATTTCTAAATTCTTCAAAAACTCTAATCTATCCATTTATATCCTCTTTTCAAATCTTTGGAGTCTGTTTGAATTTATTTGGATTAAATTAAAGCTTAGCAAATAAAAATATTTTAAATGGTTAAAATATACTTCAAATAAATCCGAAATTATTTTATTTGATCTTTTTGGGTTCCAAGGATTTTGACAAAATTTTCTTGAATTTTTTCGATTTTATTTTATTTTTTTGAAAAAAATATTTTCCTTTTCTTTTCATTTTCTCTCCTCCAACAGTTGTCTTCTTCGAATCGTTCTCCAGAGCCGAGCACGAGCCACCATGGCCGTTTCTTGAAGGTTCCAGAACTCATGATTTTCTCAACGGATTTTCGCGAAATCACAGGCATTCAATCCCTCTCATCAAGACTCCTCCATTCCTGGCTTTATCCCTCAATTTCGCGTGCCCGTTTTGCCAGAAGCAACCATGCCACCAAATGCACGTCGATCTCCTCATCCGGTCCACCTCCGACCCTATAAAAGCGAGCATCGGGCGCCCCTCCTCATCCTCATTCACTCCCGAAAATCTCAAGTCCACACTCCCTCCTCGCCGTAATCAGCATTTTTCTCTCGCCAACCAAACGGCGCTCCTCGGCAATTTGCACCGCCTATAGTGGAGTCTGGCCACCATTGACCACACAATCGGCTTCGTCTTTGTGCGTTCTACATGGTGCTTCCCTCGCCTTCGCCGGAGCATCGCCGGAGCACCTTGGCCAAATCACGCCGTCATGTCTCTCGTCGTCGTCGGCCTACCGTGCATGTTCCACCACAACCAAGGTGAGCACTGCGTTCCCCATGTTCTCCTCTTCGTTTTGCCACAAACCTCACTCGCTAACTCCTCTCCGTTTGCCCAGAACGCTGATGTCAACCCGCCGGTCGCTGAAGGTATTCTCCACCGTGTTCCGCCACCATCTGATGTCCTTTGGCCGAGCCGTTTGCACCATTGAGTTCGCTTCGACGCGTTCTATGTCGTGCTTCCATCACCATCATCTGAAGATTCCCCGAGTCCTCGTCGACCTTGTCGAGCACTGCCACTAAAACCGTGCCTTCGCGCGTACACCACTTTTTCGGTGAGCGCTTTGATTTTTGTCCATCTCATATTGTGTCCTAACCTCTAAGAAATTTATCTACCATTTTTACTTAATTTTTCGCGAAGCCAATTGTCAGAAATTGAGCCTTTCGCGAAAATGACCGTTTTCGACTCCCGACGTCGATTCGTCGCCTCAGGTAAGCTTTAGCCCATGCCGTAATTTTTTTAGACTTGCCTCACCGCGTTCTACGCCGTGCTCCCTTCCTTCCCCCCGAAAAGCCTCCACAAATTTTTGTCTCCGACACCTCGCCATGGTCGCCAATGGCATCTCGTGTCCCCATATATCCGGTGGTGTTTTCCCCAATCCGTTCGCGTCATATCGTGCGAAACCATCCCAGGTAACTACTTTTCAAATGGTTTTGGATTCACTTTACCGAGTACCAAGATATCAAGTTTTTCATTTTTCTCTACTGTTGTCGTTCAAACGTCGATTGTATCGTCTCCAATGAATTTTCAGCTTAGCCAATAATTTTTCTAGCTTTGGAGTGAGGACTTGAGATTTTCGGGAGTGAATGAGGATGAGAAGGGGCACCCGGTGCTCGCTTTTATGGGGTCGAAGGTGTGGACCGGATGAGGTGATCGATACGGCATGCCATTCTGTGCCATAGTTGATTCTGGCAAAACGGGCCCGCGAAATTGAAGGATAAAGCCGGGAATGAAGGAGTCTTGATAGAGATGGCAACGGGTAAATACCCATCGGGTATTGCCATTCCATACCCGTACCCGCTAGGTATAAATTTACCCGTCGGGTTACCCGTATCCGCACGCGGGTAGAAAAATTTACCCATACCGTATTCGCGGGTATTACTACCCGACGGGTAACGTGCACTGTAAGCATACCCGGTTCAACACATAAGAATATCATCAATTTAGACATTCATTAATCATACATGCCAAGCACAAAAGCGTCTAATGATCAAAATTAGTACATCACATAAACATACTTGATATGACCATATCAACATATGACAAACAAATAAACAATCAACAACAAGTAGATAATAAAATTAACATTTGAGTGGGATGTCTAGTTGTCTAATGCGGTATTCATTACGCGGGTAGGCGGTATGGGTAGTATATACCACACTCCGCACTCCGCTACCCGGGTAGAGGATTTCGCCTAATAACGTACCCATGGGTACATAAAATTTTCCATACCCGTCTCTTTATCGGGTAAAACCCGTCGGGTATTCGGGTATCGGGTACCCATTGCCATCTCTAAGTCTTGATGAGAGGGATTGATGCCTGTGATTTCGCGAAAATCCGTTGAGAAAATCATGAGTTCTGAAACCCTCAAGAAACAGTCATGGCAGCACGCGCACGGCTCTGGAGAACGATTCGAAGAAGGGAACTGTTAGACGAGAGAGAAAATGAAAAGAAAAGAAAAAATAATTTTTTCCAAAAAATAAAATAAATTCGAAAAAATTCAAGAAAGTTTCGCCAAAATCCTTGAAACCCGAAAAGGTCAAATAAAATAATTTCGGATTTATTTGAAGTATATTTTAACCATTTAAAATATTTTTATTTGTTAAGCTTTAATTTAATCCAAATAAATTCAAACAGACTCCAAAAATTTGAAAAGAAGATAAAAATGGATAGATTAGAATTTTTGAAGAATTTAGAAATTTGAACGGGCTCAATGCGAGCTAGGATGAAGGAGAACAGGCTTTTGGAAGTTTGAAACTAAAGAAAAAGGGAAAAAAAGGAGATTTTCTGAATTATTTTTTACTGATGACGTCAGCAAGGAAATGAATTATTTTTGTGCGGGAAAAGGATTTACGACGTCAGGGCGACGTCAACAAGGATTTTAATTTTTCGGTCGAATTATTTTTCAAAAGAAAAGGATTATATTTGGCTGACAGGTGGCTTTTGCGGACTGGGTTCATGGTGCAGGGATGGGATCAAATCAGACGACGCAAATTGAATCCAGGCTGTCGGATGGAGATGAAGTGGGTTAAGTGAAGATAGAGGGCCGATATTTAATCAGGTGCGAAAGATTGGATCTGGACGTGACACTTATCAGCCCGAGAAGAGAGGTTTAAAATTAGATTTAGATTTTCAGGAACTTTCAAAAACAATTAGATAATAGGAAATAAAGTCTAAAAATTCCAGAAAAATTCACAAAAATTCCTAGAGATGATTTAGACTTAGGAAAAATATTTCCAACTTAAAGTTGGTCTTTTAATTTTTACAAAAATACTTTTTTGCTTTGAAATTGATTTTTAAAATCCGGAAAACACAGAAAATCCAGATAAATGCCAAATGCTTCCAAATGATTAATTTGAAATAGAATTTTTATAGAAAATCAAAATATCATTTTATTTAATAATATTTTTATGTTTTTACCTAAATTACTTTTCAAATCAAACATTTTTAAAAGCAGAAAAATCAGGGCAAATCAAAAATAGAATTTAGGCAACCAAAACACTTATTTTTATTTTAAATTATTTTTACTATTATTTTTTTTTATAAAACCTGGGCTGTTACACTAGAGTATATATTGGAAGCACCTTCTAAGAGCTGGAGAGTATGAAATGTTCCAGTTGCAAACCAGTAACCACAGTATATAGCAAAATGAGTCTGGCATAAAGTGATATTTTATAAAAAGAATTACTTGCAAGCGTAATCCAAGTCGTGAAGGGCACATGGGATAACTAGCTCCGATCTCTGAATTTACTTCATCTCTTCTGAGATTAGGATTCAGATGTAAGAAATAGCAACTACAATAGATAAACAGAAGGCACCGGAAAAAAACCTCATTTGTAGCACCACTATTTTCCTTGCCTCCAAAGCATCCTGCTACTTGAGAAGTGACAATGCAGTCCACAAGCTGTTCTAGTGGTGCTTCCTCACCTGAAATTAAGCATATTTTGGGGTATTATTATATCTAATATGATGAAGAACAGAATTGATTCAAACACGCCTAAAATGTCCTGGATACATATTTTTAAAAGTGCAGTACAATTGTAATTGTTTAAAAGTTTTCATTAAACAGGGCAACAATACACGATCCAAACAATCAAGAAGATACATTTGTTAATTTTACAAGTCAATGCAGCATCACATACCTAGTTGGTTGAATGCCAAATCAACTTCTAGCTGCGAGAAGTTCATTGTACCGACTAAATATGACCTCTTTTCTGAGAAGGAATCAGGCTCTGGCTGAAGATAGAAATATCTAAAGATTGGCCTGAAGAATTCAAAACGAAAAAGACTATGATTAACAGCTGAGCTAGGAGATCACCTTAATGTCTTGGTTACCTTCTTTCCTAGACTCTAAAGAATAATTGTTTTCTTCATTATCAGAATCAAAGAGACCTCCCAAAGAACTTGACGATTCAGACCCAGACTTCTGAAGGGCCTATAACATTAAAATAAATTTGAGGATTTTGAATTCCATAACCTTTTTCTCTTTCTCAGTGTGTGAGACATAATATAGACTACTGTGGCGATGCCAACCAAAGCAGATGAAAATTGCAAAATCAGATGCTGAATTGGACACCAGCCAAACATCATTTGAACTACTTCAAGGTGTTGCACAAAATAAAGTTGCGCTAGCAACTAGCAACAGGACAGCAAACGAAGGAACAACTACATAGAAAAAGTTGCCAAAAGACTGAAACATCAACGAGGAGCATTTCAAGCTTTGTGATGACATATACAAAATGGCATGTACAAGGCCTATACAATATTGCATAGGAAGTAAGCACAAGGATTCTGCTGCGCAACAAAAGAAAATAACACAAAGGAAAGAAGTTTACTTCAGTATCAATATCAAAATGATACTACCATCATTTGTATTTCTTAATGCTAAAGATTTTCTTAATTCCAATCCAGAGATGTAGCAATCTATTAATAATTAATATGAACCACAAGGATCGCAATAGAAGCTTTAATAGTAAGTTATTCAAGCAAGGAATCAATAACATAAATTATAAGAAAAGGCAACAAAATATAAATAGGTAACCGCAGAGTTAGGAAAGGAAAATGTTTACTAGAAAAACCAGAACACAAGATTAATGTTAAACACAAGAAAGACTGTCCCAACAGTATCAACAAGAAAATCAACTAGAAAATGCAATTGGGGAATCACTTACAGAATGGGACAAAAGAGACTCCAATATAGTGTCAGAATCATTGTCACCTGCACAGGAAATATATATGAAATTATTTGTACATTAGAAGGTAAATGGTTTGGATTTAACTGTGTTTTGACTTTTGACTGCTGTGAAAGTTTGATATCACTGCACACATTCAAAAAGGCATGTCACAGAGAACAGCATACCATGTTTCTGAAGCACTTGGTCAACCAGCATTGGTGAAAATCCCATACCAATAAACTGTGACCTTAAATAACTGGAGGAAGAGCTTGGCTGGCCTTCCTACAGTAAGAGTGAAGAACATCATGTCAGTATCACAACTTTATTAAAAATAATCAAGGAAAAAATCAATGTGCCAAAATTGTGGTAGTTTTGTGAATTTGTGATTCTCTGGTTCTATTTGCAATATCCTAAGGGTTCAGGTAGCATTCTGGTTACTCTCAAATATTCAACGCCGTAAATCAACTGTATCTTAGCTTTAGTAGTGCTAATAGCGACTCAAATCCTTAAAATGTAGGTTACAGCCAAAACAAACATCAAATTTGTAATAATTATATTCACTTAAGTCGTTTGGGTTCAGTGGTATGACACGTGTGTTCACCTTAAAGCAAAACAGGACAGATCAACAATTTGCAGAACCTAAAAATGAAGACTTCGACACACACAGCAGCGGTTCAGTTCAAAGTAGCTCACTGCGATCTCAAAAAGAAAAAAAAGAGAAGTGAAGTAGCTTATTAAATAAAAGTCTACGACCATACTGAATTATGGCAAGATGCCTGAACATTCTACTGGTTAAATTGATCTTCTAGAAAACAGCCGCCTGGCATAATGTGAACAACTCAAGCGCATACAGGCAACAGCAACTGACCACCCCCCCCCCCCGGCGCGGCGCCGCAGCCGCAACCCCCCACACGATTCTTGTACATCCTTACTTCCACCTCAAGCATGTCTATGCACAATGCCCCTACAACGAAACCACACACCACAATGTATGCACTAAATATCAAGCATTAAACTCATCCCTAGAACAATAATTTGCCCCTTTTCCCGATCCGTACAAATAGTACATCAAGCAACACTCCTGCACCGCAAGGTTTTCGAGGCAAATCACCTCCTCCTCCTTAACACAAGCTTGCACCAGGGCAGGCGGCGGATTGACGGCGGCGTCCCTGAGGGCCCCGACGCCAGCGTTGACACCACCGTTCTCATCATGATCTTCAATCTTAACCTACATTTATCAATAAAAGCCAACGAGTGAGTGCAACAGCCGAGAAAAAAAAACGCAAACGAGTAGACAAAGCACCAAGGTCGCCATTACCATCTCGATCAAATCCGCCTCCAATCCTGCATGCCCCTGCCAAAAAAAACAAGGAGACAAGAACACCATGAATATAGCTAGCGCTAGAGTCCAAAAAAAACATTTGTTCTTTCCATTCAATCTACCATCAAAGGCGGGCCTCCGCCCTAGAACTGCAAAACGAGAGGGGGAAAAAGGCACACACGCACACAAGAGGCGATATAAAAACCCATCAAAAAAAAGAAACGAAGAAATTGGGGGGGCAAACAAACCGCCTCATTGCGGAAGTCGCGAAACCCTTGGTATCCAAAATCGGTGGCAAGATGATTCAGTCGGCGTTGAACCCTACTCGGCGCCTATCTGCTCCAACTGTGCCCTCCCAAAAGGAAAAAAAAAATCCGGAGGCAAGCTGGCTAGGACGTGCGATCGGTGGGGATCGACCATTCGGCGAATCAAAGAGGGAACGAGAAGGAGAGGAGAGGAGAAAAAACGCAACCTGCAGGAGGGGAAGCCGAGGAAAGGACGAGTGTGTCTCTGTGTGCGTCTCTGTGGAATGTTGGTCGCGTGAATATCAAATTTAGCTCGTGAATTAATATAATTTTATTTTTAGTTTTCTATCTCAATATTGGACTATGTACAACTGATGTGTGTTAATTGTACGATCGGAGCCTGCACGACAGCGAGATCGTACGGTCCCTAACCATACAACTTGAGTAGCTACAGTACTCGTGTAGCCGGGGATCGTACGATTTGCGCTATAGTAGTTCTGTGTGTTTAGTCTACTTTCTATGTTTGTTGGTGTAATAGTCTCCCATGATAAATGGAAATTTCTATTTATTCATGGAAATATATTCAAAATGTAATAATTTTTAGATATAGCAAATGAGGTTCAAAAATTATGATTTTTGTGTGGAGTCTTGTTTACTTGCTTGTGTAACTTTTTTGTAATTATAAACATTAAGAATTTTCGTCCGTAATTTATTTATGTGTAGAGTCTGCACGAATTTTGTAATATAGAAAATAAGGTGCAAAATATTTTAAAAACTCCTTACGCAGTGTAGAAATCTTTTTTAGATTTTTATTTTTTGAAATAGAAGGGCAGACAATATACGTAGCCTAGTCCATTTGCGATTTTCATAGATTCTCAACGGTATGAAATATGTTAGACTGATAGTAACATATTGTGATTGCCGTATGTTGTTGTAGTGCGAAAAATTTTCGGAAGAATTTTGTGGGGACGATTAAGGCTAGCCAATGGTAGAAGACTGTGGTTGTAGCAAGTGGTCGAAGATTGTGGTCGTAGCGAGTGGTCGAAGACAGTGGTCATAGCCTATGGTCGTAGCCAGTGGTCGTAACTCGTGGTCGTATTCCATGGTCATAGCTCGTGGTCGAACACTACGGTCGTAACCAATGGTTGTAGCGCGTGGTCGTAGCTCGTGGTCGTAGTTTATGGTTGTAGCCTATTGTTGTAGCCAGTAGTAAAGATGGCAATGGGTCTATACCCATTGGGTTTCACCACCCCAAACCCACCTCCATTAAGCAAAAACATCCCCGCTGGAGGACCCAATAACACAGGCGGGTACAACATTTCCCCCAAACCCATACCCGCGTGGGTGAAATAAACCCGACGGATGACCCATACCCGAGACATGATATACAAGATTAAGAATCAAATCACCTAAACAACAAGATCACCATGGGCGTCGGCGGCTTGGCAGATGGGCGACGGCGGCTTGGCAGATGGGTGACGGCAGCGGCTTGGCAGAGCGGCGGCAATGACGGCCAGCGAGAGGGTGGCGAGGATGGCTTGGAGGCGGCGGCGGCTGAGGGCGCCGAAGCCCGAACGGCTTGGAGGCTATGAAATGGGAATTCGGTCCGCGCGCCGTCGGGAATAGGGTTAGGGTTTTAGTTTACATCTATTGGGCTGGGCCAAATATAATTATTTGTTGTGTGGGCTAGGCTACAAATAGATGACCCATAAATACTCGGGTATCCATTGGGTAATGGGTATGGGTAGTGTCAAACCATACCCACACCCGAGTACCCATTGGGTCCTATTTTTCTCCATTAGTAGACCCATGGGTAGATATTTTAACCCATATATGTACCCTAATGGGGTAATTACCCATCGGGTTTCGGGTTATGGGTACCCATTGCCATCTTTAGCCAGTAGTCGTAGCACGTGGTCGTAGAGCATGGTCATAGCCTATGGTCGTAACCACAGTGGTCGTAGCTATAGTGATCAACGTCGATTATCGTAGCTACTGTCGACCTCAGTGTTAGAAGACTTGTGTGGTTGGAGATGCTGTGGTCATAGCCAGTCGTCGAAGACTGTGGTCGTAGTGAGTGGTCGAAGACTGTGGTCGTAGTCAGTGGTCGAAGACAGTGGTCATAGCCTGTAGTCAAAGACGGTGGCCGTAGCCCATGGTTGTAGCTACAGTGGTCGTACACTATGGTCGTACACTGTGGTCGTAGCTACAGTCGACCTCGGTGCTGGAAGACATGTGCAATCGAGATACAGTCGAGGTGCTGTGGTCGTAGCCAGTGGTCGAAGACGGTGGTCATAGTGAGTTGTCGAAGACTGTGGTTGTAGCTAGTGGTCGAAGACGGTGGTCGTAGCAAGTGGTCGAAGACATCATAGCTAGTAGTCGTAGCCTGTGGCCGTATCTAGTTGTCTAGATAGGGGTTGTAGCCCGTGGTCGTAACCTATGGTCAAACACCGTGGTCGTAGCCAGTGGTCGTAACTCGTGGTTGTAGCCTGTGATCGTAGCTCGTGGTCGTAGCCCGCGGTCATAGATGGTGGTCGTGGCCAGTGGTCGTAGCCTATGGTTGTAGCCAGTGGTCAAACACTGTAGTCGTAGACAGTGGTTGTAGCCAGTGGTTGTAACCCGTGATCGTAGCTTGTGGTTGTAGCCCATAATCGTAGCCAATGGTCGAAGACGATTATTGTAGCCAGTGGTCAAAGACTGTGGTCGTAGCGAGTGGTCAAAGACTGTGGTCATAGCGAGTGGTCGTAGCCAATAAAACACTGCGATCGTAGTCAGTGGTCGTAGCGCGTGGTCATAGCCTGTGGTCGTAGCCAGTGGTTGTAGCGCGTGGTCATAGCCCGTGGTCGAACACTACGGTCATAACCAGTGATCGTAGCGCGTGATCGTAGCTAGTGGTTGTAGCCTATGGTTGTAGCGTGTGGTCGCAGCACATGGTCATAACCAGTGGCGGATCCAGGAAAAATTTTTGGAGGGGCTGAAGTACCTTCAGCTCGACCTCAGCCCCTTCTACATTATACATCCATGGCTAAAAATTTAGGGGGGGCTCCAAGGGTCCGGTAGCGGTAAGGGGGCTCGAGCCCCCGTTGGATCCGCCCCTGGTCATAGCACGTGGTCGTAGACAATAATCGAACACTGTGATCGTAGCTAGTGGTCGTATCCCATAGTCGTTGCCAGTAGTCGAACACTGTGGTTGTAGCTACAGTGGTCAACAGTCGATTGCCGTAGCTACAGTCGATCTCGGTGGTAGAAGACCTGTGTGGTCGGAGATGCAGTTGAGGTGCTATGGTCGTAGCCAGTGGTCGTAGATAGTGGTCGAACACTGCGGTCGTAGCTTGTGGTCAAAGACGGTGGTTGTAGCACGTGGTTGAATGCTGTGGTCGTAGCCAGTGGTCATAGCTCGTGGTCGTACGCTATGGTCGTAGCCAGTGGTCGTGGCTTCGACTTCCGACTTCCGACCACGGCCAACGTGGTCGTAGCAGCTTCCGACCACGGCCAACGTAGTCGTAGTAGCGTTCGACCACGGCCAACGTGGTCGTAGCTGCTTTCAACCACGGCCAACGTGGTCGTAAATCTGTCTGATGTCCTTCAATCACGGTCAAAGTAGTCGTAAACCCATCTTGTGACCTTCGACCACGTCCAATGTGGTCGTCAACCCTTCTAGTGACCTCCGACCACGGACAACGTGGTCGTAAATGACATAGTGTGGTCGTAACCAGTGAACTCGGCTTCCCTACGTGGTCGTAACTCCTTTGGCTGATTTCCGACCACTTCGCTAGGGTTACGACTTTGCAGAACTAGCACAAATCAAACTCAAACTTTCTAAAATAAGAGTCAATTACTCATCACAAACATAAGGTCACCTCCATATGGTCTCTCACCCTAACACCGTTGCTCTTATGGTGACACACTAGTATCTTGTGTTGTAGGATACTAGCTTAGAAACCGCCTAGAATCAGTTGTTACTCAGTATTATTGCAGAAAAATGATCAAGTTTTTTTATCAGAACCACCAATGATCTCTTGATGGTTAGTTTGTGATTGCGAGCGAGGCATGTGCAATAGACTAGAGCGAGGTCGATGCATGGCCAAATTGATAGCAGAAGTAGAAAGCTGTCAAAACTTTGACAAGCTGTTTTTTTGCCAATGCTAAATATCTCATTAGCACCTTACCTTACTTTTGCCTTTGCTTTCGTTCCTCAGGGCCTCAATGACCACTGACAACCAAGGCTGGAACAGAAATTTTATTGCATCTTACGTAAGTTTGGTATGCTTAAATGCTATTGGTGCAAGGAGCAGCTCGAAGAATTGTGGACTCTCATATATGCAGAGACTTGAATCACCTGATACTTCTCATCTTTATTCGGAATAGATGCTATGGTTGCAGTATTGTACTCTTTTTTGTGGGTGGGGGGCTCTCAAGAACCATGAAAACATTGGGATAGCTGCATTGGGGAAAAGCTGGGAATAGTAAGAATATTGGGATAAGGTATAATGGGTTTATGGTAGTTTTAGCATTCATATGAACAATGGCATATTGGCATGTTGTGGCTTGGATCATTTTGGGTCCCTGCCCAATTGATCAAGACTAGAGATGGCGATAGGTACCTGAAACCCAATACCCGGTGGATTTTTACTCTATTAGGGTATGAGTCTAAGTCAATTTCCTAACCCATGGGTTTTTTAATGGGCAAAAAGCCCAACCCATCGGGTTTGCCGGGTTCGGGTACGTTCCTATAGTACCCAAACCCGTAAACCCATGGGTAATATAAACCCGATCCATAGGAGTTATAAACCCAGGCTCCCAGCCTCCCAGGCAAACCAGCCCAGCCCATTAGCCATTTAGCCCTAAACCCCCAAATCCAATGTGGCAATGCCCCATTACCCATATGGTTAACCCTAGCTAGCACTCGGTCACGGTCACTACTCACTCCTCCCCAGTCCCCACCCCGATTCAACAGCCGCCGCAGCGGCGGCGCATCTGGCGCTCCGCGCTCGGTCTCCGGCAGTCTCTACGCTCGCCCTCCCGTCCCGCAGCTCCCGCTCCTGCTCCCGCCACTCTCGCCGCACGCTCATCCTCCTGCACGCCCTCGCCGTCGCCTCGCCTTCCAGTTCAGCCCGCCGCAGCCAACGCGCATCGCAGCAATAGGCCCTTGGCCATGGCGCTGCCCTCCGGCTCCAACGAAGATGTCCGGTGAACTTCTTCCTCCTCTCCATTAACCATTGTTGCAGCTCGCATTACTGAACCTACGGGCGACCCATGGGTACCCGTTAACCCAGTGGGCATGGGTCTGGGCAAAAATCTGCACCCATCACGGGTATGGGTTTTTTAGCGGGCACGTCCAACTTTCATAAGCACAGGTTTAGAATAGTAAAACCCAGCGGGTTTCTGCCCGTTGCCATCTCTAATCAAGACCAAGTATGGCTCTTAGTGCTATGTGCAAACTAGTTTAATTCATGAAGTTCTAAGTTCTTACTGCTGATGCTTTTTCCTTGTTGGTTCGCAGGGTCAGAATTTTCGGAAGATACATTTATTGCTAAACGCACCGGCGAACGCGGGAAGCGAGCGGAGAGGATGGCCGGCGGGCATACCATACATTCCTTCTGCAATAAGCTGTAATCTCGTCCATCCAAACAGTGCGCAAATCAGAGCAGGTGTGCGTTGTCTACTGAATGTGATCATGAAGAACTCCCTGGTGGTGAAAATGCGATGGAATCGATGTGAATTCAGCCTGAATTTGATGTCTGTGCTTGGATCCCCTGCTTCAGTTGCGTAACAGTGTTCTCTGAAAAGAGACTGGCTTCCCCGAACAAACCAAATGGATAATTTCTTCGCCGCCTTTCTGAAACGGGACAATATTTTTTAAATAACTGATCGGTATTTAGTTAGTTCATATAAACACTCTGCAAAACTAAAAGCCATCCGCTATAGATGAAAAAACCTTGGGCTGGGGTTCGTGCTTTGTGTGGCCCATTTTTACCTGGCCCAAAATGTAATCACGGCCCATCTGGCCGCCACAAATCACATGACACGGTCGTCCGTACGTGGAAGCATCGATCCATCTCTACTCGCACCGTACAAAAGAGGCGTGACGTACGATACAAAACATGCACTGCCACTTGTACACGAGTGCGTCTCAGCCGAAAGGTAGGTTCCAACTTGTCCACGTCCGTTATCCGTAGACTTTGATCGCCTGCCAGTGCCACGTGTACATGAATGTGCCACCTTTGCATCAACATGTCCCTGCTATCCGGCTTTTAAAAAATATTTTTTTTTGTAATAACTAATTTTTAATAAAATGTCTTAAATCTACAAATTGTATAATATATACTATAACGATTTTATTTATATCAGTCGACCATACGCGAGTTTCTGTTACTTCATACTCTTCCACAAACATCTTAAAAATTATAAACAGCAGCCATAAGTTACAGACTTGGTGGGGTGGCTATGGAATAGGGCATACAACTTTTAGTATAATAAAAACAAACTTTTTTATTTACATTTTTTCACTCCCAACTATAGGATGATCAGTGGATCGTGACAAAAACATATGTAACATGTATAAATACACACAGATACTCACTCTAGAAGGTTTTAAGACCAAATAGAAATAGTTGCCAGCACCGGACCACAATTTCTGGCTATACTTCTGTAATTTTGCCTTTTGGTACCCCTAGGTCCAGGATACGAACTTACCAACTCAGATATGATTCCCCGTTGGGATGATTGGACGGCTCAGATAAGAGGTTCGTAGAAACACAGTGGACATACACATGCAAGGTAAAAGTATAGCAGCAAACCTAGCTAAGCCCAGATCAATCATGCATGATGTAAACGCGCAAGTGGCTTTGCACCTAACTATGCTCAAAAGGGCTTATCAGACATGTTTCTGATTTTTTTTATACTGCACCAGTTGGAAGTATACTGTAACTACTGTTAGGTTTTTATATAATTAATTTTTTTAAAAAATATATCATCACAGGCAACATAAAGAAATAGAGGAAAAAATTATAAAAAAGACGAAATTAAGAAACAGAAGTAGAAGCGTTCATACGAACAAACTGAGTGCCGATAAGCTGTTTTAAAAAGTCTGTCCCGATAAGCCATTTTTAAAAATAACAGAAAAATCGTCTCGTTTATTTATTTAGAAGAAATTATAAGATATAAGCTGAAAAATAATAAAGCATATGTACCGAAAGTTGCTTATGTGCAGTTCTAGTCAAGCAAGCAATTCAGCAAAACATAGCACATACATGAACAAGCATGCACCTTTGTTGAATATACTTGAATCCCCTTTTCACGAGTCAAAATGGACTTTGCAAATTAACCGATGGACGCATCGCCATCTTGATGGGCGTTTCCGAATCGATCTTTGGTTCGGTATGAACGCCGATCGGATCGATGGCGACGGAGCAACAGGATAAGGCAGGCGAGAACTTAATTATACGCGTTGAACTGAAATTAAACTAATCTGAAGCAGCTATACAAGCATAGGGTTGGCTCAAGCATCGATTATTCTACGAGCATGCATCCCGGTGATGACAAGAACGCGGGTTGATGAAGTGTAATATATATATTTTTTTCTTTTTTCACCTTTCGATCTGCCACTGTGGATTGACTTTTGACAGTTGACACTAGTGCAAGCATAACATATTTTCGCCCCTCAAAAGTGCTAGTGCTTGGTAGTTCAGTTCCAATAATGCTACGGGCTAAGATGTGCATCCAGAAAAGTTCCATATAAGAACAAGGACATTTATATATAAATCAACCGTTCATTATATTTTAAAAATTATACAAACCACTATAAAAAAACAGAAATTACTGCCAAACACATTTAAAATTACTAGCAGTACACAACTGGATAAAGTGAGCAGTAACTCTATATGTATTTGATAGTAATTTCACTCGCAAATGGTAGTAACTTCTCAGCGTGAAAACTACGTGCACGGTGCGCTTACGCACGCGTTAGCGTAGCCATATGTGTGTGTATATATATGTGTGTGTTATGTGTATGTATATAACTATTGATCCGAAAACAAATCTACATTTGTTACCTATGCATCTTGCTGACTCATCTTTAACTGGAATTCCTCACACTAACTTACAATTTCAACGCTTAAGTGCGTGAACATTTGGATCCATGGTCGTTCAATTCGTCATCCATGAACACCTCACAAACTGACACCTTCTCAAGCGAGCTCTCGGTGTGAACGAATTAAGATACACATTTAGATTAAGAGTAGAATACATAACAACATAACTGTTGCTAGTGCGGTATGTTAGAAACTGACGTGCTACTTAGCTTCTCCTTTTTGGTCGTCTTCTCCCTCCCTCCCTCTCTCTCTCTCTCTCTCTCTCTCTCTCTCTCTCGCCTTTCTGATCATTCTTTCGCAGCTTACTCAGCCAAAGTCGTATGCTTGTTCATCTTGCCTACTAGCAAAATAATGATCAAGCCCGGCTCTGCAACGGCATGCACCACTAAAGAAGCAATATCTTCGGCTCAGTTAAAAAGTCTTTGAATTGTCGACCCAATTCAGCTGGCTTTTTGAAAGCTAATTCGATTTCGTGTAGCAATTAACAAGCCAACGTTGCATAACACCAATGGCGACTAGCGAGCGGTCGTGTACTATTACCACTGTATGTGCACGAACACCTAAGCAAGTTCAGCGAATCTGTCATGTCAATCATGTTTTGCTTTGCTTTGTTAGAACATCAGTTACATGTGTGCTCTGCTAGAGCTCGGACTCTAGCTCTTATGATCATTGGTCAACATTTCTTTTTTTTCCCATGCTCATCTCTCTAAGAAAAAGGGCCAGTTTTTCCACGTGTCAATCAAAAAGCTAGATGTAATGCAGAGAAATAGTGCCACTCTCTTGTTAAGCATGTATACCCAAAAGCCATCAGATGCGATTGCTTACAGATATAATTCTATCGGTTATTAATTAACATGTGATTTTGGTCGTTAATCACTTTTTTACCAGCCTTCATCAGAAATTGGCTAAGGCACGATTGATGCGACAATCGTAGTAACAAGAATTATGGATATTACAATTTTTTTCTAGAACACCAGATATACTAGAACACGCTCCTTTTGTGTGTAACAGGCCTAAATCCTACCCTCTAACGATGAGAATTAGACTACCTTTTCTTTTAAAAAAATATGTGTGAGGATTAGTCTACCTAGCCATTGTAGAAAGAGAACAATCCACCCATTTGGTCCAAAAAAACAGGAAACATAACAATCCACTGGCTGTCACTAGGCATGTACCCCCAACTAATCCCATTTATGTTAATTTGCATCAGCAAGCGAAAGCTTTTTGACTCATGCAGCATGTTGCATTACCAGCAGCCATTGCTTTGACAGCAAATATAATTGTTAACACTGCAAAGCTGAGAACATTTCAATGCTTGATGTAGTCATTTGGCAGCTGCCGCTCTTAGAGTAATCTAGTTAATCTAGTACTATGCGGCCAAGTATGATACAGGTTTTCGTGCATAATGTGTGTCGCCTAACACGCCATTATATATCAAAATGATACCAAAGTCGTACTACTCCTGTAGCTAAACCCTATTAGTCCTTACAATCCTAACGCCAACACTGGTCAACCAATTAACATTAGTCTGTAACTTGTCCCATGCATGCCATGAAGAAGAAACAATCTTAATTAATTTCCAAGTCAAACAGAAGGCTGACTTAAAACATTCGAGCAATTGCTTGATTGGTTGAAGAAGATGTTAATTGGATCCTACCATCGGGCATTAGTAAACGAGTTAGCCTGGCTTAAATGTGGTCTAAACTCTAATAAAGCAGCAGGGGCAGAGACTACAGGGAGTTGAATCCATTGCACAATACTGGTCAAAATGTTGTTAAAATAATAAGATGGAGAGGAAGTGGATGATTAAACAAACAAAAGGTGTTTTGGCAACAGTTGAGAATTGATCATGTCCTAGTCAAAGAGGCTGCAGCTCACATGCTTAATCATTTGCAATAGTAGATCTCAACATAATGAATGACCCACGAATTAAGATGTTTGATTGAGCAACTAAATTAGTGTAAGAGTATGGGACATGATGAAGTTGTCACCTGTTTATGACAGGACAAAGTTATTTGCCAACATTTGTTTTGGTTATACTTGGTTGCAGACAGACGGGCCATGCAAAGGAATTGTTTGGAATTTTTGTGCCACCTTTCAGTATCATGCATGACTAATCCAAAACACAGAAGAGACAAGGGATGAGACCCACTTTTCTTTTTCTATTTGTAAGAGAAAACAAAAAAAAACACTTGATTATTTTCACCTTCTGTCCATGCTATTTTTATATTTTTCTAACCATTTTAAAATTTTTGGTGGTGCCACTATGCGAAGGGGACATGAATTGGGCGTCAGTAACTGCATGGGTGCTAAGCCGGTTAGACTACTGAATGCCTTGCGGCATAATCCTATACATGGTAGACGCACGGCAGAGGTCCGAAAGAAATTAGCCTGTACGAACTCAAATTATCACTTTTGGCCATAAATCAAACTAGCACGTTAATTTGGTCCAAATCTCTTTAACTTGCTTTATTTTTGTTTCCTCTTAACGCCCCGCTCATTTCAGCTTCTGACTTCTGGCTTATTTTTCATTATTCATAAATTTCGTCTTTTTCTGAACTTTGAGCTTTTTTTGGATTTTTTTTCCCGGTTCTTTTTTCCCGTATTCGTTTGCGTTGTCCGTGATGAGCTAGCATATTTTTTCTATTTTTAATTTAATTATGTCAAATAAGTCATCTTCAGCTACAGTGCACTTTCAGTCGCTACAGTGCACTTTCAGTCATAAATCATAGCTTTTCAGCCCAACCAAATGGGGCATTAGGTAATCTCTTCTGGCTCCCAACTATACTAATTATGAGACAAGAAGAGAAATAGAGAACCCAATCTCTCAACAGCAAGAGCTAATTAAAGAATGACACACACATGCACTTGAGGGAAAGAAGTAGTCTACTAGTAGTAGCACTAGTGCCGTTTATTTTAAGATGCCGTTTAGACGCAGCCATGCCAACATGCCATGAATGAGCTAGCCAACCTGAACAGAACTCGACTAGGCGAAGACTAGCACTCATATAGGTAGCTATTAATTTTATATGTATGCGTTAATCTTCTAGTAAGACGTTTTGTTTCTTTCAGTTGCTTTTACACGCATGTTTTCCTTGCTCTGAAAGGTAGCTAGCCTGCTAGCGATGAGTGATGAAGCGTCTGCATCTGCAACTGAGCCACCTCTTGCGCCATGTCTTGACCAAAGCTGTCACTTTGATTCAGAAGCTTCTTCTAGTGATGTGGTCAAGGTTTTGCTATTGGTTAATCCTTTCTCTATATTGGAATTAATCTTGTTATATTGTTATTAGTGGTCGTTTATCGAGTACTCGGTGTGTTCAAATACTGTGTAGTCGTATCGAGTACTTAGTGTGTTCGAGTACTCCATAGTCATGTATCGAGTGCATGCACCGCTCGCAAGCATTCCCACCTTTTTTGTGCTTATTCGCTTTACGCCTTAACCCATGAGAGTCCTCTCTATTGCCGGTGATATCCGACCGCCATCCGATGCCCTCCCCTCTCTTCCTTGATGGCAGGCATCAAGGACATCGCGTGCTGCATCCAACTTGTTCCTCAACGACGCTGACTACCGCCGTGAGCTAGCGCCTCCGTTGTGACACCACGGTAGACTGCACAACATATTCTTGTCATAAGTGTTGTAAGAGTGTTTTGTGTAATCTCACCGTCGTGCCACAAAGGTGGCGCTACCGTCGCCTCTCTATTGCTGGTGATATCTGGCCGCCATCTGATACATCCAGCTTCTACTGTCTCCTAGGATATCTGCTTCTTATATATTCTTGCTGTGTTAAATAGTTGTGTTCGTTATCTTGTTATGCTGTAATGGTGGATTCTCATCTTAATGGAAATGGAATGTGTTGTTGTGTTTGCCACTGTATTTACTTATTTTCAAAGGGCATAGGTAATATTATTTCTTAAGGCTAGCCAAAAACAGAAAAAAAAAGTTTAGGTATAGAATGAACTATCACAAACAGTTTTGTGGTATAAACTGTCTATGAAGGACTATCATAGACGGTTCATATATCAACCATCTATGATACTCGCCAATCACAGACGGTTGGTAACTAGAACCGTCTGTAATGTGTGAGTATCACAAACGGTTTTTGGTTCGAGCCATTTCTAATAGTTCTCTTCACAGACAGTTCTAGTTACAAACTGTTTGTGTTGTCTTTATCACAGACGGTTCTAGTTACAAATTGTTTTTGTTGTCTTTATCACAAACAGTTCTAGTTACAAACTGTTTGTGTTGTCTTTATCACAGACGGCTCACAAACCGTCTGTGATAACCTTCGATTATCACTGACACATAAATACAAGCGGGTCAGAAAATCGTCTGTGATGACAGTTCTAAATCGTCTGTGATGATCTTTTTTGTAGTAGCGTATTTGAATTGTATTGCAAAGTTTGAGAGGTCAAATGTATGTTTTCATAGTTCGGGATGCTGGATGAATTTCTAGACAAAGTTCGGAGTGTTATATGGACCTTTTCCTATCACAAATTACTTAAGTATGCTAATTAAGCTTGCCTTTTTCTTCTAGAGTTTTATCACCTCTTCTCTCCCATCCATCGCCCTCTCGCCCTCTTCTCTACCCACTAACATGCGGTACCATACTAGCAAGGATTTATGTGGTGTCAGTACCTAGACTAGCATCGTGGTACCTTCCTCTAGGATTCCAAACTGCCTGTGAACACTAAGAGGGTGTTTGGTTCGTGATACCAAGGTGGATGGGATGATCCTATCCGACACAGTATGGTTCGCTCGATTTGGGCGAACGACGCGATACAACATCTGAATGGAAAACCACCTAGGTGGAACCATTCCGTCCAGGATAGAGTGGTTCTATGTATCAAACTAAACAAAGGGACGAAACATCATCCAAAATAAAATAACTCTATTCACCGAACCAAACGCCCCTAAGAAGCCTTAAAATGGCATGTAACATCCATCTCTGATCGAGCAGCAGCACCCCGTTGGGGCACGCCACTTGTGGACAAGCTACGCACAGGTGCACAATTCAAGCAGCCTAGGAGGAGCAGCGAGGAATACTAGCCGTAGGCCGTGGCGAGTCAACGTTCAAAGGTGGACCGGACGGACACGCTAGCTGTTTTTCTCAACCAGGTCCGGTCGAATTGTTTAATCCGTCGACACGCACACAAGCTAAGCACGCACGCCCTCCTCCACTTTAGGCTTTATTAATGGCGGTCCTAGCCGATTGCGGCCTTAACCACAGTCACTAGCATCCATCATTGGTCGTCGTCGTCGTCGATCTCCAACGCCGGCCACATGTCTCATTCCCAGATCCATCCCTATATAAACCCCCCCTTCTCCGTAGTACCTCTCCCCGTCCCACTGCAAATCGATCCAGATTAACCCAAGTCCACAGCTCTCTGATCCTCACTAGACACCACTGCTAGCTAGCTACCTAGCTACGCACGTACGGCAGGCTCGTAGCCGCCTTGAGCTCGGTACCTAGCTCTCATGGAGATGGAGATGGAGGCGTTTGGGATGAGCCCGACCGGGTCGGCGATTTCGTCGGCGGCGGCGTGCGAGGACGAGGGCGGCCTGAGGAGGGGGCCGTGGACGGTGGAGGAGGACATGCTCCTCGTCGACTACGTCGCCAAGCACGGCGAAGGACGCTGGAACTCGCTTGCTCGTTGTGCAGGTATAGTTGCATATATTTACGTCATAATTGAGAACATCTGATCAGATTATGCGTATTATTATTGGCTGGTGACTAGCTAGTGGCCGACTTAATCTGGAATATACTAGTAGCTAGCTAGTAAGCTTTACATCTGCTTTGCCTGTGATCACCTAGCTAAAGATAAGATGAGCACACACTTTCCATTGCCGCACCTAGCTAGCTGCTGCACTTACCTAGCTAGGAGGCACTGATCGATCGGATCGTCGATCACTTGTGCTCCAATATTATTATTATTCGCTTGGGGCCCTGTACGTACTTGCTGTGTTTTGCTAATCTGGGCTTGATTAATTTGCATGGACACGTAACGTGCAGGCCTCAGGCGCACCGGCAAGAGCTGCCGCCTCCGGTGGCTCAACTACCTCCGCCCCGACGTCCGCCGCGGCAACATCACCCCAGAGGAGCAGCTCCTCATCCTCGAGCTCCATTCTCGCTGGGGAAACCGGTACGCAGATCATCGATTTGCCTAGCTACGATCAAGACTCCATGTGAAGTCGTCGTCGGCCGGACTAAGACGCAGCTCGTTTCTTGTTCTCCGCATGCAGATGGTCCAAGATTGCGCAGCACTTGCCCGGGAGGACGGACAACGAGATCAAGAACTACTGGAGGACCAGGGTGCAAAAGCACGCCAAGCAGCTCAAGTGCGACGTCAACAGCAAGCAGTTCCGTGACGTCATGAGGTACATCTGGATGCCGCGCCTCGTCGAGCGGATGCGGGCCGACGCCGCCGCCGCCGCCGGTGACATGACGGCGAGCGTGCCGGTAACAGGGACCGTGATGAGCTCGCCAGGCGCACACTTGGGTGCGTACCAAGACGCTGTGCCGAACAACGTGAACCACTATACGAGCAGCAGTGAGCCGAACCCCACGGTGACCATGAGCCCTGACACCTCTAGCACGCTCCGGTCGTCGTTGACGGAGGCGTCGCACGGAGCACATTTCACGTCGGGCACAACCCCGGCGAACGACGGCGCGGTCGTCGTCCAATGCGGCGGCGAAAGCGGGTCGATGGGCGATGATGTGATCCACAGTGATGTGTTCGGCGGGAGCTGGTCGGAGCTTCTTGCTACCACCGGTCTGCCGGAGTTCGAATTTGGAGATCTTGACGACAGCATGTGGAGCCTAGAGGACGTTTGCTTACAGCAGCAGTACTACTGCTGATGAGAGGGCTAATCAAAGCCGCGGGAAGCACAGCATGTACATCGAACCTCAAGGGAATTAAAAACCATGCATAAAAAGGAAATTTGATAAGTAGCTAAGTGATTAGCGTTCGTCGAAATAGAATGGTTTAGTATGCCGAATTCGGAAATGTGCATATACACACATACTCTAGAAGATCTTGTGTATTTGGTTTATGCGTGCTTAGAATTTGCAACTTTAATTTGCAGTGTTCATTTCTTGCCCGGCATCCTCAATTGTAAAGGGATTCAGATGTACTTGATGTTTCAATAATACGCATCCCATTTTTTGGCTTCAAAAACAATGTTTTTTTCTTCCCTTTTTTGGTATTATTCTATGAAAAACTAACATAAGCATCTATTTATGGTAGTCGACGAGACTTCACGGAATTTCCTACTACAGCTTACTCTAGAATGAAAAAAAAAAACATAAAAGCCTAGAGGAGAACTACATATGAGAGTGATCTATTTTAGTTGGCTGAGCTTACGTATACATTGATACAATTTTACTGGCCAAAAGAATTACTAATTCATTACACGCAACAAAACCTTTATTTAATTTGCACCGTGAAAACAACACCCCATATTAATAAGAGTTTTTTTTTCAACATAGACCCTAGAAGAATTACATAATACCCTTGATGAATACATAAGCTGAAACAT
Organism: Dendrocalamus sinicus; assembly: GCA_036346575.1. Taxonomy (NCBI): domain Eukaryota; kingdom Viridiplantae; phylum Streptophyta; class Magnoliopsida; order Poales; family Poaceae; genus Dendrocalamus; species Dendrocalamus sinicus. The sequence goes on along the minus strand of CM070653.1, from coordinate 1,414,117 downwards.
GGCATCATCTAGAGACATCTTTTGGCATGCATTGCGTCCCAAGCTTTTTCTCTGTCCTACTAATAGTTTGTTAAGCGATTTTGCTGTGAAAGTTTTTATCTTTTAGTCACTTAAAATTATACTTTTCGTCATCTAAAATTGTAGTGTATTAATTTATTTTCTTCTGAAGTTGTATTTTAATCATCTAAAGTTACAATATAAAAAAGTGATTGATGATAAAAAAAAACAACAGTTGCTTGTATAATAGTTAGTCTCTTTCAATAATAGACAGAAAGGAAGGAAGAAGCAAAGTGGCAGTCAATGATGCTAAGGGGTCGGTGGATTGGAGAGATTCCACCACGTACGTACTTTGGACCAAGGAACTCGACGATCAAGTTGAGAAGCTAGCTTAGCTAGGCTGGTCTTCGTAACAGACAACACCACCAGCTTTGCTCATCCATATCCTATCTAAAGAATACATATTGTTTAGCTAATCAATCGTCTAGGTTTCGTGAACGTGCATCCAAACCCAACTAGCTAGGATTATTCGAGAACCTGTGCATCATTTGCACTGCAATTAACCTCATTAATTCAACAGGGAGCAATGCAAAGCAGGATCAGGGACAACCAACAGTGAGTTTTTGAGCATGGAAAATTAATCGTGCTGGTCGTTGTCGAGCCTTTAGACGCAAAGAAGCTAGGGCCGCACCACATGCACCAACCTGTGCGTATTCCATATCGCATTATGTTAGTTGCAAGAATGTTTTGTCATTCCTCAGAAATTCCTCAGAAATTCTAGGCTAAGAAAAATTTCTCACTGCTTTTGACCGGCAAGAATGTTTTTTTTCCTCACGTAGCATTCATCGTAAATTCTAGGCTAGGAAAAAATTTTCATTGCTTTTGACCGGCAGATGGTGCACAGAAAGTACTGGAAAACGAATATGGCAAATAAAACTATACACTCCTTATTCCCCCCTTCACTATATTTTTTTCTTCTTTCAAAAAAATAAAGCCACACTATGTTTGTTTTTCTGCTTTTAGAATATTAAAACTATACACAGTGCATGATATATTTGATTCGGGGTCTTGGAACGTCAGCATGCTAACAAAATATAAAAAAAAATATTTTATTTAGTACCATTGTAGTGTTCATCACAGAGGTAAAAAATACATCGCTTGTGAGAATGATATGTAGAGCTTAGGACCACCTGTCAGTGACACATTAGATAGTATTTTCTAGCCTAACGGTCTTTGCGATGATACCGATCGATCGAGCAATATTAGCCAAATATAAACATAAATAGTTGACTGCATGTATAAAGGGATATACCCCATGGAAATGCCCTAAATGTTACAAATACGGTGTATAGCAGCTACGTGAAAAAAATCTGCCAGGAGCCAAGGACGATTGCTCTCATTATAAACGTGGGAGGGAGACAGCCGCTAGCTGGCAACCAGGCGGATGACGTGGCGGGATCCTGGGTGCCAGCTGGGCGGTCAGAGCCGCGGTCTCCGGTCTCCGGCGCCGGTCGTCGGGTCAACGTGGGCCAGGTCAGCACGGTGACGTCCGCGACCGGATAAGGCAGGCCAGGCCCACTAGTGCGGATCCCGGCAGAACCAAAACGACCGGCGCTGATTGGGCGTGCCGGGCCACCACGAGAAGATCCCGGCCGTCCGATCTTTAATCGTCGCGGATTTGCTGACTTGACCAGCTGACCAGAGATCGATAGTCCCTAGTGCTCTGCACTCGAAGGCTGCTAGTTCACATCAGCCATGACTCGTCCCTCCACTAATTTCTCTTTGGATGGATCGAGCACGTGATTCGTTTGCATTTGTGTGGCAGATTACCCAATGGGAAAATTTGAGGATTTGACGCTACAAAGATCATCGCTTCATGATTAGCCATTCAATGTTCTATTAACGTGTAGATCCTGAGATCATATGTTAGTGAGACATGAAACGATAAATCATCGATTATTTCTTCTTTTTAGGTGTGAATGCTTCGTGCGCGCAAAATCGTGCCCACTGCTTAAGAGCAAGTCCAATAATAGAGCCAAGTGTTTGGCTATAAGTCAAGTTATAAGAGCCAAGTTATACAATAATCTGTCTTCTATTTGTCTACAAAAGTTTTTTTTTATTATTATGTAGTACCATGTCTCACATTCTCTTTCCTACTCCTCCTCACATACATTTATTATCTGGACCCACCACTGCATAGGCTCTCGTGTGCAGCTTGTTGCTTGCATGAGAGCCAAGCTCTCCTCTCTCTCCTCTCTTCTCTCCTCCACATCAGCAAAAATGCTGACTAGCTTGGCTATAAAACCATTGTTGTACTTGCTCTAAAAGGGTTGCAGCAGCATGGCAGTAATTTATTGGTTATAGCTGTATTTCCCCCTTAATTAGGAAAAGATTTGAACCAAGCTAGTCATCCAACCGGACGATTCAATTAGGATTTACTGGGAAATCATGCAAGATTATTAGGGTCATTAGATTTGAGTAGACAACACTGTCGAGTTTACCATAATCCGATCGACCCTATCAGGCAATGGCGTGGTGACTTGCCGGATTCCGGGGAAGAAGATGAAGGCGAGAGACTTAGTTTTTTTAGCTTTTAAAAATAGTTTTTTAATTTTTCTATAACAACTAACTTTCAAATAAAATATCTTTTTAAGACGAGGTCTACAAGTTGATTGTAGTACACACTATAGCGACTTCATTTATATCGGCTAAAACCGCACATAAGTTTCTGTTACTCTGTAATATCTCTCACGAACGACCCAAAAGTTATAAACCGTAATCTTAAATCATAAACCAAAGCAAAAAAAAAACCAGTCCCATATACTATGAGAAAGTATAGTTGGATACAATCTTTTCTTTACATGCAAGTGGATAATTTTCCACCGGCTAGCTCGATGGAAGTATCAAAATAGGGATACATAGGGCCTAATCTTTTCAGCTGCGGCTTATGGCTTTTGGCTAAATTTTTTGAATTTTAGCTGTTTACGGTACAGATTACAGAGAGATAGATACTCATTTACGATTTTGGCTGGTACAGACATTGGGCTTTTAACATGTAGATCATTTAACTTATAGACCCTGTCTTGAGAAAATACTCCGTTTAAAAGTTAGGTACTGTAGCAGAAGCCAAAAGTCAATTTTAAAAGCCCAAAAAAACAGCCCATACATTCGCATGCACGATCGTTTTCAGCACAACAGTACAGGTACTGTACTACCGTTAGTTACGTGCGTGCTTGCACCTTGAAGATTGGACTGTGGAGGCTGCTAGCTATTAGTGGTGGCAGGGCAGGTGCAGCCTAACACAAATGGTTGTCTGTATCGGGGTGGCTCGCACCAGCGTATGCAGCGAGATGGTATTTGGTTGCCTGCATCGGGATGAGAGTCTGCACAAGCAGATACAAAAAATCAATTGGAGTCAAGCTGAGGAGAAACGCGGCTAAAGATCTTCTCTACTCAGCCTGGCCACGCTCATGCAGCTGCATCAACTCATGCAGACAACCAAACAGGCCCCAAGTCAGCCCGTGCATCAGCACGCATTCAACTGCATGGACAACACTTCCATGCTGATGTAAAAGGCTGCGTAACCTGTAGCCATACACTACAGCTCAAGGAAATGCAACTAATACCTGAAGCTAATTGGAGTGAAGCAGTATAACCAGCTAATTGGAGTGATGCTACATCATTTTCATATTTCTGGCACGTCTCCGGCTGTAGATACTTAACGATTGAAGACATCTCAAACTTGCATTTGAAGCCATGTTGCTCTGGCTTCCCTTCAGTTAACGATCTAATGTTCATGCATTTGCATAGCTCCTTCACCAAGTTATTCAAAAAGTAACATCTGTTACATGCATGGTGACAAGATTTGGGATTCCCTTAAAACAAAATAATACAACACATAGTAGTAGAAGCAAAACTTGCTCTATCTGATCAACTCCGCCTGAACAAACTTCAGTCTCCATGTTGGGGAGAGCAACAGCTTTCTCTTGAGTACGAAGTGCTGGGTCAGAATTGCGGAATACTTTCTGTTGGGACAAGCAAGTGCAATAGGGACAGTCAGTACTATGAAAAGGAGTATTTTTAGTGCGGGCATTGGCATTCTCAATAAATTCATTGAAATTTTTCGGGGAAACAAATCCTAAGTTCACAATTATGTACAACATTTAGTTTTGACAAAGAGGCCTTTTTAAAAATGGTCAAAACAATGAGGCATCTTATCCAGTCAATACTTGATCAAGATATTTGATGTCTGGCAAACGCAAAGATGTTTTTTTTATCCCTAATGGAAACTGAATTAAAAAAAAATGAACTCTAAGCGAGTAACTTCGCGAAAGGGGAACAGAATTCCAGCAAAAGGGGATCAACTTGGGCCCTCAGAAATTTACATCTACACCAATTTGACTGGACATGGAATTACCAACCGTCCGTACTCGCATGCGAACACACTCGAAGCTTTGGAAAGAGTGAGCAGATTGCAACAGCACAGTTCCTGCTCTACCGTATGACAGAACTGAAGTATGGCTACATCGCATGGGAGCAAGACAACGAATTCATCACTGCCACCGGTCAAAGCAATCAAAAAGCAGCGGCAAGAACGGAAGCAACGTAGGTGTGACCTGCAGGTCCTGGCTGCGCTCGCGCGTGAAATCGTCGGCGGAGCGCGAGATCACCTTCACCCGCATCCCAACCGCCGATGCGCGAACAGGGCACTCGGCGATGGCGAGGACGATATCGCGGGTTGCGCCGCGCGAGCTCCTCCTCCTCCTCTAAACCCTGGCTGCCGCCGCCGCCGCCGTCGAGGGGAAGAGGGAAACAGAACGAGAAGGCTCGGAACTTCGAGGCGACAAGCAACAAGACTGGGCCATTCACGAGAATAACGAGCCGAACCGGCCCAAGCGATCTATCTTGACGTGCTCGGCTGGGAATGGGCGGCTCAGATTGAAAGCGGTATAACCTAGCATGGTTTTGTTCTTTTCGATTGCAACGGATAACTCTTGTTTATACTTTTTAAAATATCAGTAGAAGATAGAGATATTAATACGAATGATGTACATTGTTTTATACTCGAAAAATCATTTAAAAAACCCGCTTTAAAAGGCCATTCTGTTTATTTTGATTTTTATAAAAGTCAAAAGCCCAAAAAAGCATGCCCAATTAACAATGGCAGACATATATTAACAAGCCGAACCGGCCCAAGCGGCGATGTGCTCGGCTAGGAATGGGTGGCCCAGATTGAATCTATTCTTTTGGGCTACGACGATGGCTTTTATGTGCGCTTTTCGAGATAACAGCGGTGGTAGAGACATGGACATGCTGGAGCGAAGCTAGGTTGGAGCAACGCCTTGAGCTGAATAGTGCATCATGGGTGACATTCACTACACATGAGGTATTTTTTTAAATTTTACAATGGGTTTTTGATCTTAGACCCAGGGCTAAAGCCCAGGTAGCCTTGGGCCTGGATTCGCCATTGTGGACGTGAACTATGTAAACAGTTTTAGAATTAGAAAACTATTTGAAAAATCTAATTTTAAAAAGTCTTTTTGTTTATTTTAACTTTCGGGTAACCCAAAATCTAAAAGAGCATGGCCAACTAACAGTGACATGCGTATATATAATTCGCGTTTCAGGTCAGGCCCATGCACAGCACATGCCAACGCTGAGTTAAATGTCTTTCACTAATCTTCATTAACTGTGCATATACCATTCATATGCACGCCGAGATTTAAATCTTCATTAATTAACATGCATGCATGCATGCGTGACTGGACGGCCGATCGATCGAAGCTGAACCTAAGTTACAAGTATATATGAAGTTGCAAGTTAGACAAAAAAAAAAGAGAATGTACTTGTATGCAAGTATATATTATGTTTCGCACAGCATGCAGCGTATGTAGCATGACATGTCGATCGATGGTGACGTGGCACGGCATGAACAGTACAAGAGCCAGCAGGGGAATCCGTCCGTCCATCCATCCATCAGAGAGGCGCGTGCATGCAGCTAGCTACTCCCCCCGCGAAGTGAAATATATATTATCCGAGAAAAATACAACTAAATTAAAGTCCAGAGTCAATCATGCATGTATGCAGAGGCGGAGCTGAGCCTCGGACCGTCCGGGCAATAGCCCGAGACCCAGCTAAAATACTCAATGTATTTTACTGTAGCGCTAAACAGTAAAGGCTTTGATTTTTCCTTGCAGTGGATTTTTGCAGTGGGCCCAGCCTCGGCCTGCCTACACCCCTGCATGTATGTGTGTAATCTATCGTTCAATCTAGGCCCTGAATGGCACGGCGTCATATGAATGATATATTCTTTTCAGCTATGGCCAATGATTTTTGTTATAATTAATAATTTTTATTTGTGTGATTTTTTTTTGTTATAATTGATAATTTTTTGTTTATGTTTTTGATACGACAGTAGATGGTGGAGATATCGATATAGACCGTGCACACGGGTTTTAAAATAAAGAAGCTATTTAAAGAATCTGTTTTAAAAATCATTCTACTTATTTTAGCTCTCAAAGAAATCAAAAAAATCCAGAAATCAGGGACTCAACTGGCTGATGCACGAGACGACGAGGCTGAGAGCCAGGCACACAAATGTGTATATGGCATCATGATGCATATGTTACACACACACCAGCCAGACAAGCCAAGCTGGGCTGTCACCTCTAGCTAGCTAGCTAGCGTGTCGTGTAGCATGTATGACTGTGCATGTACGTGAGCACTCAGGTGCCAGGGGTACGTGCATGCATGGTGGGTGTACGTGCACGGTACGTAGGGCCCGCCCGGAGATCCAGGAGGTACACAATCCCCTAAAGCTCTGGGGTTTAGGGCCTGTTTGGATCCACCCAGATTTTAAGAATCTGGCTTTTAGAAACTGGGTGGGATCCAAACAGACCAGTTTTTGGGGCAGTTTTTAAAATCTACCTACCCAGATTCTTAAAAACCAAGAAGCTGTTGATACCCAGCTTTTGCCAGTTTTTTTGGCACAAATACCCATTTACCCTTATTAAAGACCACACATGGTTGTTTAATGTGCCGTTCAAGAGCAATAAATGTAAGGGTATAATAGTCTATTAGCACCAATCATAAATGAAATTAGCTTTTAAAAACTAGAGGATCCAAACACCCCATCAGTTTTTGCTTAGAAACCAGTTTTTAAAAACTAGAAGTAATAGCTGGTTTTTAAGAATCTGAAACTGATCCAAACAGGGCCTTAATTAAGGTCCTGATCAACTTGATTTTGACTTCTGATTTATTTTTTATTATTCATAAGTTTCGTTTTTTTTTGAACTTTTGGTTTTTTGTTGAGCTTTTTTGCCGGTTCTTTTTTTTCCCATATTTGTTTGTATTATACGTAATGGGCTAACATATTTTTTATATTTTTAAATTTTTTTAATTTAATTATGCTAAATAAGCCTCTGTCAGCTACAGTGCTTTTTTCAGCCAGCTACAGTGTTTTCAGCCATAAGCCATGAGCTTTTCAGCCGAACCGATCACCACCTAGTTGGGGTGTGTATAGGTATCACCCGGATGTTTTCTTCCCAATAATCATCCAAATTTTGGACCGTTGGATTAGAGATCCAACAGTCTCTTTTTTTTGGAGGAGGGAGAATTTTTTTTGGAGAGGGGGTGAATTTTTTTTAGAGGGGGTGGGGAGAATTTGTGGCCCTTGGATCTCTAATCCAACGATCACAAATCTGGATAATAGTTAGAAAGAAAACATCCAGATGATGTTTATCAATACCCATCAGTTTGACGCGCCATATTTAATTTCCACGGTCCACACTATGGTTAATTAACGTTAAACAGCTTGATTTTCCTCAGAAATATCTGGAGAAAGAAAGACACTATATATGGTTAACGTGAAACAGTTTGATTTCCTTAGAAATCTGGAAAGATGATCCTACGCATGTTTCAAACAGGACCTGATCGAGTTTAGTCCTAAAATTGTTAAGACGAATGGTTTTGATTTAACGCTTACCGTTGCTGGCTGATCTGTAGAACAAGCCGGTCCATTCATGTGGGGAGAGCGCAGGATCGTAGCAGAAAAAGGCTGCAGCTTGCTGGGCAATGCAACGCAACGCAATGATTTCCCGGGAGAAGATTAAGGTACGTGTGACTGTGCGATCGAGAGGTCCACGGACCGACTACCTTTCCAGGTGTTGGGGCTCCAAATGCACTCATAATTTAACATGCACTCTAGCTATATATGGGCATGTTCTTTTTGGCTGTAGTTTATAGCTTTTGGTTGAAATTTTTGAATTTTAGCTGTTTACGGTACAGATTACGGAGAGATCGATACTCACTTGCGATTTTGGCTGGTAGAGATGTTGGGCTTTTAACGTGTACTACATTTAACTTGTAGACCCCGTCTTGAGAAAAATACTCCATTTAAAACTTAGGTACTGTAGCGGCTGCGAAAAACCGACCGGCTTATTGTCCGCCGAACAGGCCCAATTTTCCTCTCATGCTCTCAAATGCACGCACTCAACATGTCACCCCATGGATTAAAAAGCTCAATTAGCTAGATGCTGATCACACAACTCACAAGCTATACATTCCTTGCACAAGTTGCAGGCTAGGCATATATATATATATATATATATATATATATATATATATATATATATATGTGTGTGTGTGTGTGTGTGTGTGTGTGTGTGTGTGTGTACCACTTCAAATGAATTCCACAAAGTACCAAATAACAGAACATTACAGTACAGATTAAGTTACTACCACTTCGTTAATGAGAACATATTCAAACGAGAGGTGATTGGCCGGCCGTTACATATTTAATTTTATTGCGCCTAGCTAGGGAAAAAAAGGAGGCACGAAGGTAGCACTCTCATGAAATATAAAATTTAATTAACACTACACATTTTGTTGCAATCATCTCTCATCTAAATTTTCTGATCGCATGTGGTGATATATAGCTCAGGAGGGATAGAAGGGAGAAGGAAATGTGAGGTTGGAGATACCCGGCGAAGACGGGGATGGCAAACTTAATTGGATGGATAGCAAGAAAGAAATGGGTGAGATGGGTAATGAAGAGATAAACAAAGAGATAGGGCCTTACAAGGTCAAGAAAAGGTCTTACAAGGTCAAGAACATTAATCTTGACACGAGAAGCCAGAAAACAAATATATGGTTTAACTAGGGGAGACGGTGGAGAGTTTTTGAGGATGAAAAGCTCAATCGGGATAGCACCGGTGCATAGACTAAGTGGGTGTTACTATGCTAGTTTGTGCTTGCAATCGTATAAGCGGCGATTTGGTGGCACTTTTCCCTGTTGGGAAGTCTGCTCTTTGATGATGACCATAGACTAAAAACATGCAGCTGGATGCTTCTTCCCTCTTGTTAATCTGGAAACGTGTTAAAAATAATAAGATAAGAAGATACTGCATGAACAATTATATATATTAATTTGCTCTTTTCCTTTCTTAAAGAAAGATAGCATCTTACGCTGATGTTGCTACCGGTGCAGCAAGATCTAGGGTTTTGATCATCCAGTATGTCATCCTTTGCTAGCTTGGAAACAAACATCTGCAGAAACACAAGGAAATGCACGCGTCGAAGCATACGGTCATCAAATCAACAGTTAAATTCCAAGCAAAAGGAAAAGAACATAAAAGGGGAGAAATATATATAGAACAAGTGAAGAATGATATAGTACTGAAAGATCAAGAAGACAGAGAGGCTGATTGGAACTTCGGGGCTAAAACAGCACATCGAAGTGACGGATCGATATACACAAAGGATATACATAGTAAAAAAAAAACAGCTCACAAAATTTTCTCTTAAACACTTACCTGTACATCTAAGAGATATTTCTCTAGTGAGAAAATGCAAGAAGAGAGCAGCAACCTATTGGCTGCATGCAGTGAAAGAAGCAGCTGAGGCTTCAGGAAGAACAAGTTTTTGACAGGAAGTGTTAGCTAGAACTCTAGAAGGGAAATGGAGAGACCGTGCACCTGCTCTTGCGTTGAGGACAGACTTCAGAGATGCAGCATGCAGCAGGTAGCATGCATGTATGTACTAGCAACTAGTGGTAGAGAAGGCTCCACCCCCCACACTGATATATCTCCTTGCTGCTGCTGCTCCTCCTCACCTGGGTGCAGATTTATACTCCCAAACAAAGTGTAGTGGAATATCTAATGGATTGATATAGGGGCCTCCTTGAACTGCAAGTAGGGACAAGTGGCTCCCAACTCCCAAGCCTTTTAGCCTGGCTTTCAGGAGGGGAATCTCTGTCCTTGTTTTCTCCTCTCTTTTTGTCTTGATTGTGTTTAAAATATACATTAGTATATATAGCTTGGATCAGCTACTATAAACATTAATTTAAGCAACCGTAACTGAGGTTTGGGGTTTGATCTCTTGTCTACTGATTGGAGAAATATATGTGGCTAGGGTGCACCCCAACTGTTGATTTTCCAATTTGATGGCTGATCGCGTATGTAAATGTACCCTAATTGTATTGTAGTGTTCTCAAGCTAGCTAATGACTTACTTTGTGCAATTAATCGCCTATTATTTAAGTGAAATACTAGCAATCATCTAGTTAGTAGAAAACAGCTGTTAGATAATGGTCATATGAAACTGACTAGGAGTTTGCAGTGGCCATGTGAATCCTGGAATTTCAAGAGGCCTACCTCTCAAAGTGTGTTTTGCATCAGGACCGATCATTGAGACATCTAAAATCTCCTTTTTTTTTCGTTCCTCTTGAAGTTAAGGTACACTAGCTGCCTCACCAACTCCCATAAGAGCTGAGCAGCCTCATGGATTGAGAGAGAGACAGAGAGAGAGAGAGAGAGAGAGTGAAACTGCTAGTATATTGCTCAAACTAAGAGCTCCAAACTCTGAAGCCATTTGATGGCATGCACGTGGAGGAGCACGCAATTTAAAGAGAGAGGAACTGGAGAAGGCGTCGTCTTCATGCTAAGTTCCCAGGAGCTCTTCTTTGAGTTCTTTTCTTCTCATGGGGAATGGGAGAGAGCATGTGGTCTTCAAGACACCATGCATGGAGTCGAGAGTGAGGCATTCTGCTTGTTGCAGGCACAGCTTCTGCTTTTACATGCCTATTGAATACCCCAGCATTTGTGTAGTACTCCTACTTAACGTCTTAATTTACCCATAAGAGTATTAGTGCAGCACATATAATATGGCTCTTAATTCGACTATAAGCTTCAGAATCTCGCGTCCATGTGTAAGATTTAGCTGTGATCACAAAGAAATATCATGATATATGACTTTTTTTTTGGTCAGGAACGCCTTATGATATATATGGGATAAAGTCTTTTCTTCTGTTTGGAACATAGGATCTTTTTTTAAAAAAAAAAACATAAAGGCCAGGAAAAAAACATCAGATAACAGATGATATGAGAACAAATGAGAAAAACTCATCCGAGTATGATTTATGTGTTTCAAAATAGAGGTGACCTCTCTCTATATAGATTATGGCAGATGACATCTGTTAGAAAGGTGTAGCTTTTAGGGTTGATTATATGGTTTATGCGCGCTAATAGCTTTCATGGTTTTACAAACTGCTTAATTACTGCGACTCTATCCTATAAAAACAGCTTATCAGAGAACTGTAAAGTATGCCAAATGGGCCTTCGTATTTCTTCTTTTTAGGGGAAAACATGGCTTCAGCTGATATCCTTATCTTGGCATTGATTCCAAGCATCAGGGTGCAGTACTGAACCACTGATCATCGCAGCCCCAGAGATGCAAGAGCAGAGTAGTCCCCTTTAAAGTGCAGTAAGTATATATGTATGTGCATGCATGCATGGCATGTACACCGATCACGAATTACCAAATAGTAAATTGTATCATAGGTACACAAATTTATAAGATCAGTGCATCTAGGTCACTAAAAAATAACAATGAACTTGTTAAACAATGCAAAGGAGGTCTAAAAGAGGTTTTCAGAAGTTGACAAGGTATCAACGTGTCACTAATATAATGCTTATATGGCATTGATGTATACGCTGATATGAGAAGGTGAAGGCCTCTGTCTCCACTCTGCTTATTATGTCCGTCTGTGTGTCCATCAACACCATTCCAAGCATTCAAAAGTAATTTGGTTTTGATTGAGAAGGAAGCTACAAGCTTACTCCAGTGATGGGATTAATTGCAAGGGACTTTTTATTACTTTCTAGTCGCATGAGATGCATATGGAGCTAATGTAGTTATTAGTAGACGTAGATGGAGAAAAAAGGCAATGAAGAAGAAGGCGATGGGCCCATCCACATGCTCTAGATAGTGTCGGCCGCAGCTGACTACTTCCCACAGTCCCTATTCGAGGAATATGTCGAGTCATCAAGTGGCACCCCTCCTTTATTTATGTATTTATGTAATCTCCTTCTACCGCCATGCCTCCTCGCGGATCATGCTACTTCCAATTCTCGACAAGAGGGCGTGGCCTGAGACCTGAAAGCGATTGTCAATGCACGAGACTAGGTTGCCTACTATCAAACTTGCGAGATTGATGAAGGAAAACACTAATCACCAATAAACTTTATTAATGTGGCCAAAGAGTATTTACAAGAGTGTGACGATGAATGTGAATCATTTTGTTATGTTGTTGTAGGTGCTAGGCCTCCCTATTTATATAAATCTAAATGGTGGTAGTTAATGTTTGAATAGGTGCCTCTTGACTTCACACGTGAATCTTTTCTGTGTCTTGAAACATAATGTCCTTTGTCAAACATCGTAACTTGTTAGAAACGCTATTAACTGCTCTCATGTGTCAAATTAAACACTCACGTGGAAAACCATATCATCCCTGATGTGCTAATACTCTACTTGATGAAGCAAACAGTTACTAGTGGTAATTAACCATAACTGGTCATCGTTTGGGTATAACTGGTCTTCGACTAGTTGTATTTATTAAAGAGGGAAAGTTCCTTTTTTATGTACTCGCAGGCTAGACAAGGTACTTAGTAGACCCTAGTGATGTGGGCCTAGACAAGGAGTCTTATTTTGACTCCTGTTGACAAATTATCTCCGTGTCGTTCATGTCCTTGGCACATCAAGATCAAGAGAATGGCAGAAAATAGATCAAACCAACCAAAATAAGAATAACTCAATCAACCTGATGAATTCAAAAAGGGGGTTGAGAGAAGAGAGGGAAAACCAACTCAAAACCAAAGCAAAATCAATCAGATAAGAGGATACATAAAAGGTATATCAAAGATTGATGTATTGCTCACTTGAGATGATTGGTTTTTATAGCCACTCCACTCAGGAGGGCGGAGCTCTAAAGCTAGGGCACACATACTCTCTAACCTAGCTCCCTCCCATATGAGGGAGGATGAGCTAGCCACCAAAAGATTTAGCCAACCTTCTCAAATCTTAGCTTTTGCTTCTCCTCCTCTTATATAGGCTAACAACTTGAACAAAAACCTAATGGATTCACTCATTATGTCAAACCAGGGATAACCCGTTAACCCCACCTAACACCGAGTTTTACTCACTCACGCTTCTCTAGTATTGAGTAATTTTACCAAAAATACCCCTTTATTTCTTTAGACGAAGCTTCCCGCTTCCTTTTCTATGAAGCATCGTCCATGCTTCGCCATCTTCCATGTAGCCCCAATGATTTGCCGCTAAGCCTCTCACACATCTGGATCTCACTGAACCATTTTCGCTTGCAAACGACCCAAGTCAGTTGACTCACCACATACTTCTTCTCGCACATGACATCACCTGGTTTTCTTGACCATCTGGACCTCAACTTCTCCTGAGGCCTAGTCCTGGTCCACCTTGCCATTGTCCATCATGTCCACCATCGGTAGCTCTCGCTTCGGTTCCTCATCGTCCTAGCTTGCAACCACCCCGCAAGCCTCGGTCATCTTCAGTGTCTCCTTGGCCGTTCTGGACCTTAGTATCACCTTGTGCCTAGCCCCGATCCTCCTACGCCTCATCATGACCTAGATCCGAAGTTTTGCAACCAACATAAACAAGCAAACCATCACGTAGCACCGCACGATATACAAAGCATCAATTTACATAATTCATCCATACAATGCACAATGTAAAATGTATGCACCTAAATTACTGATCTTAAACTTAGGATCAAACAATAAACCCATGTGTACACTAACAACAACACCTATGTCAAACCATGACCAAAACCTTAGTAATTCCAGAGAACAACCTCAGACTACAAAGAGAAGCCAGTCTAACTACCAAGCACAGGCCAGTTAGACCGCTGGCTGGTCTGACACGAGTACTCAGGTGCTCAAGAAATGAGGCACTTGAAACCAACAAGTACCTATCCTGAAGCCTACGACCATCACAACAGATTGTTGCGACTATCATAACAGATCGCTACGACCACCGATCACAAAGACTTACGACTATCAATCGCAAAAGCTTACGACTATCGAACACCGACCAGGTAGTAAGCTACGATCATCGAGTACCGAGACCTCTCGATTGCTGAGTACCGAGTCATCTCAACTACAGAGTATTTTCGGACTAGCTCTTCGAACCACTCAGCAAAAGACTGTTCGGATCGCTCGACTACAAAGTCGTAAATTTTGAATACTCCAGTACTCACAGTTCAGACAAACTCGTAAGCGACGAAGTCGTCAGGCAAAATGCGATATTTTGCAAAATCCTTAAAAACCAAACTCAAACTCTACAAAAACTCTAATTTAAAAGTTAATTAGTCATCACAACTATAGGGTGACCATCATATGGTCTCATAGGATTATTAGTGTAAAATAAAAAACGTATGCATATTGTTGTAATTCTGTATAAAAAATAAATTATTAAAAAAATTCCAGCCCACTGTTTGACGTTTCTTCGTACTGCTCGACGCCTGCTCTCTACGCCGCCGCTACCACTACCACCGCAGTCCAATGCGGTCGCCGCGACTCCGCCGCCACCAGCCGTCGGGGGGTTCCGCACCGGCGACGCGGTGAAGGTGCTCCCCGACGAGCCCGGCTTCTGCGGGGCCCACTTCGCCGCCGTCGTCGTGCGCTTCCACCGCAACCTCCGGAGCTACACCGTCGACTACGACACTCTCGTGGTCTCCGAAGAATCCAGCCGCCTGCTCCGGGAGGTCGTGCCCGTGTGGCAGGTCCGACCGCGCCCGCCTCCCCCGTCGCCCGAGCCCCCCGCGGAGCACGCCGCCGTGGACGCTTTCCTCGACGATGCGTGGTGGCTCGGCGTCGCCCTCGGCGAGGGCCGCGCGGACCCCGGGGGGGGGGGGTTCAAGGTGTGCTTCCCGGAGGCGAGGGAGGTGATGGAGTTCGACGCCGCCGACGTCCGGCCCCACCTCGAGTGGTTTGTTGGCGAGTGGCGCTCCCCCGATGACATGGTACGGGTTCCAAAACCGTGAAAAAATTCGTCTTTTTCTAGCATTCTACCTCCATGTGATTTGGTGGTTAGGGTTAGGAATTTGGGGAGCCCGTTTTGTTCCATGTTTAGGGTTACAAGTTCATCTTGCAAGGTTGCAATGGGTCGGAATGTGTTCTACATTGGCATTGGAAGGGATTGTTGTTGAATGTAGTATGTGATGGATTGCTACCTCTAAAGGGGTTAGACTCTTCCTAAAAAGACATGAGGGGGCAAGACAGTTCAGGTCAGGATGTCGCAAGAAATGCAACCTGCTGGGTGTAGTGCTTGTGTTTGTGTCGCACTGCCTGGAAGATTGGCAGTCAACAGATTTGTGCTCTGGGCTGCTGGAGGGCTTGCAGTCTGTTAATTAACAAACGACGGTTTGCAGTTGTCAGACCAAGCTAATTGGATTTACTCAATGTGTTCGATTGGATATGGGTCATGCTGGAACGAAGTGGGTCTATTGCTGTGCATCAGCAAAGTAGTCAGACACTTGATATGTGATGTTTTTATTTCTAATATTGTTCCTGAGCCCCAATCCAAGTTGACATGCCAAGATTGTTGCGAAAACGGCGAGTCCTGAATTCCTGATGATATTGCAAATGCTTGCTGCTGAAATTTTATAGCTTCAATGGGGTTTCTGATTTGTCCTGGATATTCCATATGTCGAGATAGTTGGTATTTGACTTTCTAGTAGCATATTAGGCGCATAGCATCATTGGTTAGAATAGAAGATTTGCAAGAATTCAAAGTCCTTTGGTTGCTAATATTGGAGACTTGGAGTTATAGAGTTCAACATCTATGCCCTCAATCGTGTTGGATGCCATCATGGTAGTTCTAGGCTAGCTCTGCTTATTTTCAATGTTTTTTTTTGGACCTGTACAGTGTTTTCCCCCTTTCTGTTCATTGATTGCTAAATCACTATTTTTTGCCTGCTAGGAGATACCCAAGATAATGCCATACACTGAAGGAACACAAGTCGAAGTTGCCAAGTGTCACGGTCTCGATCTCGTGGCCGTAAGTGGTAGCTGTGCGCGGCCGGAGGTCGCACCGTTGTGTTGTCATGAGCGCTGAATTGATCTGCCGAGGAGATCTGAAGGTAGAAGACGCAGAAGAAAGATAGCAGAGAGCAGAGATAGAATAGTTGGTATGAGGGAAAAGTTCTTTATTGCCCTTTTGAGTTACAATACCTAACTAATATATAGCCACGCTAACTAATCAGTCTTTGGAAACAAATAAACAATGAAACCTGATATCTATCCTTGTTCGAATACTACTCTTGTAGAACCTGTTGTTGTATCCCCAGAGGAAACCGAATGCTAATCTGCAGAGATGACCGAACCGGGCTGTAATGTAACCATCCCTTCCAATCCCGCCGTAACTAGTGAGGACTTGTGACGCCGGCGTACATATGTATGCCCCCACATGACACCAAATTGGAAGATAATTCTGTTGTTGCTTGGTTCCCTGCAGTTGTTGCGAAGACTATCTGGAAGAACAACCTCTTAGTGGAGTACACTTTTTGGAAGAGTGATGGTAGTGCATTGTCCAAGGAGATTGTCTATATGAAGCACATTAGGCCTTGTTCTATATGAAGCACATTAGGCCTTGTCCGCCACTTGCATCAGCTATTAGTTTCTGCATCAATGATGAGGTTGAAGCCTTCCAAGGTGATGGCTGGTGTTTAAGGGTAATTACTGAGGTTCATCCTGAATTAAGATCCACATTTAAGTCAGCACATTTAGGAAAGGAGGTTCAGTTGGGCCCGAAAGCACTAAGGCTTCGATATGACTAGGTCCATGGTCAATGGAAACAATTTTCACAGGTTTGTACAAAATCTTTCAAGAAGCTATATTTAATTGAAATTGGAATGTTTGTTAAACTTGAATTTTTGCACTTTGTGTGGATACTCCTGGATTGCTTTATATGCTAATTCCTTTAGTTCTAAAACCCATTCATATATGGGAAAAAGTGAGGAATCTTAAAACATGCTCTCCTTGTAACAAAGCTTTCTTTTACTTACAATTTTTGCAATTTTTGTTGATACATGAGAATAACCAAACATCACACCTTATAATGTCTCTCTTGTTTGAGATTCTAGATAGGGTATTGGTGTTACAAGAAAAATGTTAATTGCATTCGGTTTTCTTTGTATTTTTTTACCAGGTTATATGGAGTTTCCATTTCATTAATTTATTTCTATCTAAAGTCAAGGATAACAGACAGCTGACAAGTCTGCATCCTTAGGATCAGTTCGCGGTTCCTGTGCTTATTTTTAAAGCTGTTGTGAAAATGAACTTGTGAAAAGTCTATAGAATCAGATTAAAAGTTAGATAAATTCTGTTATCCAATGGTTGTCCTCTCTCGTTTCATCTCATATGTTTTGGAACGCAATAATATATCTGTTGGCTACTTGATTAGAAAAAAAGCAGCTAGTGAATCACCCAAGTATCTAAAAGTGCCTCAACCAAACAAGATCATCATAATCCACTGCAATGTCAAACAGAGCCTTACTATTTCCATAGATCCACTTGTATTGCTTAAGCTAGAGCCTAGAGCGCTACTATTATGGGAAGTTTCTTTTACTTTTTGAATAAATACTTAGTAATCTTATTCTAAAGGGAGAAGAATGCCCATCAGCTTTGACACATTTACAGCTCTAATATACCCGGGCACCATGATTTGACTCATGATCATGGCAAGGTGTATAATGTAATCTCTAATGTGTAGTACTTGAAATCGTATGTCTTGGCCTATGGTCACCAAGAAGTTAGCACAGGGGTTTGGTTCTAAAGCATTATCTGATTACTCTCTTTTTCACATTTTTATAAAATTATGACAATTAGACCATCAAGACCCTTTAGTCATCTGAAATTATTTCCTTCGCATGATCGACTCATCTTAGGGTCTCCCCCGGATGGCCTGTGTGTATGTGCCAGCAGTGAATATAGTACTAATTGCTATAGCATTAATTGTTTCTCATCCGGTAAACCAAGTTTTATTGAAAGATATCTCAGGCAGTTTCTCTTAGGTTCGACAAAGTTAGAACAAACCTGTGTTTTCTGTTATGTTCTGAAATTGTAAGATGAGTTAAAAACTTCTGATGATGATTTGTTGCCATGTAGTTCAATATTTTTAAATTGCTAATGTAGCTAATAATCGCTGTGGCTACCTTTCAGAATGTGTTGAAAACAAAATTTACAGAAGGCAGCAAGGTCGAAGTGAGCAGTGATGATGAAGGTTTTTGTGGAGCTTGGTACCGGGGGACTGTTCTTAAATCTGTTGGCAGCAAGCTTTTCGTGGGGTGTGATACACTGAGGGCCGATGATCAGACCACGCCTTTGACAGAAGCCATAGAAGTGCAGCACGTCAGACCCTCTCCTTTAGATATCCCTGTCATCAATGGTTTCAAGTTCCTTGACGAAGTTGATGCCTTTTACAATGATGGATGGTGGGTTGGTGTGATATCCAAGGTTCTTAGTGATCAGAGGTACATGGTTTACTTCAAGGCTTGGAAGGAAGAGATGGAATTTGGGCAGGAACAGCTAAGGCTTCATTGCGATTGGGTGGGTGGAAGGTGGATGCGGGCTTCCCCGGTACACTCTATGACTTGTACATTTTCCCTGCATCTTTGATTACAGTTCGTAATGAAATGATTGTAAGTAATTTACTCGTAACTGCTAGTACAGCTGGATATCATCACCCTATGCTCCTCCTGTGTTTAGTCTCAGTTACCATCTATTGCTATGAATCACAGGTTTTTTTTTTCTAATGCAAATACTCATAGACAATATACAACCGTTGGCAGGCATTGGAGATATGAAGGCTGAAAAGCTGTGCGCATTTTTTTTTTTACAGGAGCTTGGGGTTGGGGGAAATAACCAAAAGAATGGTTTCGCTAACTTACTATATGTCATCCTTACTGCACTGGAGTTGTCTCATGTGCACAGAAAGGTCAGCAAGTTGGTGGATGATCTTTTTATGCTTGCAACTCCATTAGCGGTTGATCCGAATGCTCGTCGATGGGAGATCCTCACCGTTACCAGTAAACTTCATGGCATTTTCTGCAAATCCGAAAAGTAAGAAACTGACTTTTTGGAACAGCAATGCTGATCTAGGGTAAGAAAACTCTTCTTTCATGATCCTGTGAGTACCAGCTTTGGAAATTTGAGCTATGTTTGCAGTAGATTGCTTCCGCATTCAGTTAGGCACTTAAGTTCGTTGTATTGCCAACTGTTCGTCCTACCAAATTTTTTATGTCCCAGTATAGGTGGACCTTTGATTAGTTTTGGACCACCGAATCTTCACTAGGTCCGTAAAACCACGATTTAATGTGGCCTGAGGAGAGAACATGGTCGATTAATTACCTTGCCAGAGAGATGAGGAAATGTTCTCTCCTCATGGTTAAAAGGAAGGGTTGAATGAAAAGTTCTCTCCTCTCATGTAATCGTGTCACTGTTGAGAAAAGTATAAAACCATCTTCGAGAAAGGTATTGTTCATTCCCCAATTTCATACCAGTAGTAAGAATCTAGAAGACATGAATTTATTTGATACGATCACATCAAGTGTACAAATCCAATCCGCCATTGTTGATTATTGGAAGTGTTTGGTGTGTTTCTCCCACCGCATAATCCCATTTTAGCTACACACTGCATGCACTGGGCAGCCAAATCTCTGCTTCTCTTTTCATAACTTTTGTGCTTAACACTAGTGAAGTGGTTAACTTACTGGTAACGCAAGACGCAGGCGAAAACGTTCATACAAATAGCATTTTCTGCTTGTGCTGTGTCATGTGCCTATACCTATCTGTGCACGCTAGTGTGACTGAACAGAATACTGCATCCAAGTTGCATTGCTTCACTATCTTTCCTAAGGGGTTTGTCTTTTTCTGTTTCGATGGGCCTTAACGCTGGTGTGACCGAACAGAGTCATTAGATGTTGTTTGAACTGTCTAAACTCGAAAGGTAAGGGGGAAATCCGAATGATTTGCATAAGGAACTGTCTAAACTCGAGCCATAAGGAAGTCTTTCTATGCTTTTCTTAACAATGATTTGCATAATTTTTAAAGTATAACGAATAATGGATAGCTATTACTTATCACTTTATGTGCTTTGATACTAGTACTTACCAAGGTTTGGGCATGGAATTGTTGGCCTAAGTTTTGGCTAAACTTTGGATAACAAAATGAAAAAGGAGTCTTATCAAAGTTTGATAACACATTGGTAACAAAGTAAATAAGTGCCAAATTCGGTCAAAGTTACCCAATTTTGGCATACAAGGCATGGGCTTAGAACCAAACAGCCCCTGCCCCATACCGCATAACTGTGGCATAGTGCGTGCCAATCGGTCTAGTTAGTTACAGTAATACTGTCAAGTGCTCTTAAGAAAGTATATTATCTGGATACAACTGTTGTAACAATTGGAGTTCCATTTTTTTCGCATGCCCTTCAAACTTCGATGCTTAACTCCGCTCATTTTGACTTAAGTTTCTGACTTATTTTTTACCATTCCTAAATTTTGTCATTTTCTGATTTTTTGGCTTTTTTTAGCTTTTTTGCCGTCTTTTTTTTCTTGTATTCATTTGCATTGTTCGTGATGGGCTAATCTGTTTTTCTATTTTTAAATTTTTTAATTTTAATTACGTTAAATAAGTCACCATCAGCTATAATATGATTTCAGTCAATTACAATAAAATTTTAACCATAAACTATTTTTTTCAGCTCAAATAGACTGCAGGAGTCAAGGGCCAACTGCATCTCTTGCTTGTCCCATATGGACGTAACCATACTTAATTACAGTTCAACTACCCCATCTATACAGTACAAGTGGAACTGCTGTGCATGCCATTGCCATCTTCTCTCTTCCTTGCCTCCTTTTATTCAATCCCCCTCCCCTTTTCTGGACCTGTCTGGCAATGGACCTACACCATTGAACCCTAGCCAGGAGCTGGTAGGTGCGCAGCATAAATGCTCATGTCAATTATCGTGCAGAAAACAGTATCAGGAAAAAAAAAACAACACTAGAGTTAATATCAGCTGTGCCCTTTCATCACGTGAACTTGGATGAGCTTTTCTGCAGGGACTGGATTAGCTCGCAGCAGACTGTCCATGCATCGGTTGTTTGTGTCTGGTTACCTACTTTCCTACAGGGACTGGATTGGCTAATTTAGAGGGATGATGATGTAGCATCTGGGCTCCTTGCTGCGTGTAATGCAACATGTATTCAATAGAAATCTAATCTGCTTTGCCATGTCACTTCAGGATTATTTCACTTGATAACTGCTTAGTGTTTACTACCGGCGTATTACAATAGGACACCTTACTAAACGTACCTGTTAGCTCAGTACAACACCACACTGCAATCCCATATGGACTCTTAAGTATGTACTGTTTAGTTGAGAGAACTGGACGGCAGCAGATCATGGATGAGATGCTGCCTCAAAGAGGAGCAATTATTAAGTAATGCCAGACCGGTGTCGTCAGATCAAATTGGCAAGAGAGCCACATCTCAGCACAGAAGACTGAACTGCCTGCAGATAGATACGGCAGGCATACTTAGGCCGAGTTAGATTTTAAACAGTGTGTTTTTGAAGGCGATGTTAATAGAAAAATTATAATAAAAAGTGTACTGAGTTCAGCTATATCGGCCAAAATCGTATACGACTATTTCTCTCTGTATACTGTCTCTCGCGAACAGCTAGAATTCGAATATGTAAGTCATAAGCTATAAACCATCGGCCTATAAAAGAAAAGGGCGCACTATCCCTTTTAAAAATTTTGTGCAATATTACAATCGATCGGTATTTTTTTTAAAAAAAAATAGTCTTTATACGGGCTGTCTCTAGTTTCAGACACATGGCATGTGCTGCTCCTCGCCCAACCAAATTCTCACTTCCAATTCAATGGATCCACATGCACCCAGCCTATCATTGTATGGTGCAATGCCGTGGCCTCGCCGTCAACTTAATTCTAACGCCAACAGGCATGCACGACGAGCCAAATAAATGTTCACCCATCAACATGTCCTTCTAACTAAGCCACTACTACTCTGGAGGACTTGCAGAAACCCAAGCTAACCAAACACACACCGTCAATGGCGTTCCAACTATTGTTTCACTAGTGTTACCGTCTATGCATGTTTGCTCATACCCAAACATATTCAGAGAATAATGTAGGCTGTTCTTAGAATGTTTCTTGTACTTTCTTCACTTTGCGATGCTCGTGTGGTGTAATATGCATTAAGATGAGCTAATGAGGTTTTATACCACTGCATAAAAGAGCATAGAAAAACGCCAACCAGTTGATAGTCAAGCTAGTTTGGCACCTAGGTAACATAATGTCTAGATGCAAGTCAATTAAATTGATGGTATTAGGATTTGGCTACATGATCTCTGTCAGTTTACTACCTGCCCTTGCATAAGAGTACAGTAATGTTACTATTAGCTAATGAACATAACTTTGGATGAATTAATAGATAGGCGTAATTAATGGCTGAGAGGTGCTTCTATGCATCGTTGTATTAAAATTGTACAAATATTAAACCATGAATAGAGCGTGGATAGTGATGACTTATCATTTCCTTGCTTTATGATTAATGCAACTCACCAAACGAGAGTCCCTGCCAAGACAAACCGGGTAGGTTATAGCGTACAAGGTTTTTCTACTGGGAGCTAGCTGAGCTCTAGTTACGTGGCCCAAGCTAGGCACTATTGACCATTCATTGGTACAACTTGGTAGGACCCGTTCGGTTGGGCTAAAAAACTGTGATTTATAACTGAAATTGTACTATAACGGTTGAAATTTCACTGTAGCTGAAGGTGACTTATTTGACATAATTAAATTTAAAAAAAATTAAAAATAGGAAAAATATGCTAGCTCATCACGGACAATGCAAACAAATACGAGAGAAAAAAGAACCGGCAAAAAGCTAAAAAAGACAAAAGTTCAGAAAAAGACAAAATTTATGAATAGTGAAAAATAAGCCAGAAGCTGAAGCTGAAACGAGCAGAGCCTTAAGTTTGTTCATGTACACGATCTGTCAAACCCTTCGTGCTAAAAAAGAAAACCTAGGATACAGTTAATATTTGCTGAGAGCTAGTCGGTGAATATCGCTCTCAACCTCTACAAGATAGCTACCAGAAAGAATAGAACCGTATACAAAAAAGTTACAAGAAAATAAGTGGATCCTATTAGTGAGAAGAATTCACACAGTGAAACAATTCCGCGAGTTCGTAGCACTCTATGCCAAGATTCAGGTTGTCGAACTCAACCACCATACTGAAGATGATATAATATTACCATGTCGAAGATGACGTAATATGGAGTAGAACACCAAATGGCCAATACTTAGCAAAGTCGTCATACCTTTTGCAATTCTAAGGAAACATGTGATGCAAAAACTCAGACCTAGTCTGGAAGGTGCAAACGGAGAACAAGTGCAAATTCTTCGTATGGATTATGTGCCAAGACAAAATCCTCATAGCAGATAATTTAGCAAAGAGGGGTTGGCCCCATCAACCTACGTGTGTATTGTGCAACTAAACAGCCGATACAACCACTCACATGTGCCTACTATGCCCCTTCACTTAGAAGGTCTAGACCAGGGTCCTAAACTGTAACATCCCTAGAAGTATGCACTTTGTAAAATGCGGAGCCTTGAGACATGTTGCAATATATTTTATTTTGATTTGGATTCCATGGTGTTTCTTCAAGAATATTTGGTTAAGGTTCCCAAAATTTAAAGTGAAAAGGAAAACTATATATATGTATATACAATTAAGAGATGATTACAAAATTTTAATCAAGAATCTGAAAAGATGATCCAGAAAATAGGAGGGGAGAACCAAAAATGAAATCTGGAAATTTACACCCAAATTTACATAAAAATTTAACCAAAGATATAACAAGAAATATAAAGCAAACAAAAGGAAAAAATAATAAATATATGGGGTGAAGCTAGGCCGGCTGGCCACCCAACCCCACCCCCATCACGGCCAGCGGCCACCCGTCCTCATGCCTGCCCAGCAGCAGCCCAGCGCGCCGCGCCCTTGCCAGCGGGTCACGCTCCTCCCGCCTTCACCTCTCGCCGCGGGCCCGCGCCTTTTTCCTCGCTTCTCCGGCCGGTGGCCCCGCCCACGTCCGCATTCTCCTCCGCCGCGGGCCTCCCGCCACCCGGCTCCCTTTTCCCCTCTTCTTTCACTCGCTGGCCGGTGGGCCGGCCCTGTCAGGGGCGTCTTCTTCCCCCCGGACCCTTTTCTCTCACTCAGCGCAGAGGTTGAGCTCCCCGTGGAGCTCATGCACGGCATTGCCCTGCCCGCGCCGTCCCGTCGCCATGGTGGAAAGTCTTCAGAGCTGACGCCGCTCCTGTTCCACCGACTCCGCCCACTGTTCGTCGCCACCGCCCACCATTTTCCCCGCTTGGTCACGTCGGCCCAGCTACGTGGCGACAGTCTTCTGTGCTCTGCCCGTGCGTGGGAGAGGCAGCAGCGCAGGAGACCGCCGAGGAGTGGTTGTGCGGCTTTGCGGCATTAACGCCGCTGCGTCACCGCCAGCGCCACCACCGCCCGACACGACCGAACGGCCGTCCGCCGCTGCCGCTCTTCCCGACCGCCTATAAAAGACCCCGCCCGCCCATTGAGTTCCCACGCCGCCTCTCCGTGCATTCGAAGGTAATCGGTATTCGTGCCCGTAGCCGCCGGCGATCTCTTTCTCCCCAATTCCGCGAACTCACTCCCACTCGCTTTATCGTCCCGAGCCAAATTCATTGCGCTAGGACCGTCTCTCGAGCGTTGAGGAGCTTCCCGACCTTCACTCGAGCTCCCGTCGCCATACGCCGCCGCCGCGAGAGCCTCTTCGCCGCCGCCACTCGACGCCGACCCATATCCGGACCTCCTCGGCCCCGCGCGACGCGTCACCATCCTAAACCCAGCGCGAGGATCGCGTTCGACGCCACCCGGCTCCCGACAGCCCGCCGCCGCCACCGTCGCCCGACTCCTTTGTTCCGCCCCTGCCGACCCACCTCAAAAGGATTAATCGCCTATAGAGCGTTCGAGGCTCGTGAGAGAGGAGGCAGCAGACGACATCACCCCAACAGCCCGAACCGGACACTAGCGACCCAAAGCGAGTCAACACTTTGAACATATTGAACCCAGCATTTTAAAGTTATTTCCTTTTAAATTAGCAAAGTGCATGCTATTATTTCGCGAGATATGATATGTTGGTTTCAGCAAGCTAGTTATGCCCTGTTATTGCTATTGTTCATATTAATCTCCTTGCCATACTTGAAAATGTGAACCTTGTCGCCATAGTAAGAAATAACATATGTTTTCACAAAATAAGTCCCTATTTATATGACATGCTTAGGAATGCTAGCAACTTGGGGTGACACTAATGCCCCAAGGAAAACTCCTCAAATTATTTTAAATCATATGGTGTGATGCCATATGTAGTGTTGGTGCGATGCCGACACTTAGCGTATGGTGCGATGTCATACGCAACCCTTGGTGCGATGCCGAGGGTTAACTTATGGTGAGATGCCATAAGGATGGTTGGTGCGATGCCAACCATAAGCATATGGTGCGATGTCATATGCCGCCCTTGGTGCGATGCCAAGAGGCAACCTATGGTGCGATGCCATAGGGTTAGTTGGTGTGATGCCAACAACAAGCATATGGTGCGATGTCATATGCCGACAAAAATTACTTGGATTATTCAACTAATGGTTTAAAAATGTGATTTAAAACCTGCTAGGTCATAGGAAGATTTTAAATAATTGTATTCAAAAGCACTCTTTAGCAAACAAAATAGCCCTATGCCTTTCCATTGTCAAGCCATGCATGTTATATGCTTGCATTCGTGTGTTGGCTTGTCGAGCACGGGTCGAAGTGCTCATTCTCGCATTATCAAACAGAGACAGGAAATCAGGAGCACTATGAGCATGAGGAGGCTCCTATAAATGCAACAGGAGGCGACGACAACAACTAGGGCGCTTAATACGTGTTTTGAAACATAGACAAGAGGACTAGATGGAGATTGTGTGCATATATATTATCCAATCATTGGGTAATATGCATGGACACGAGTATTTGATCACTTGCCCGTGGTAATGGTTTCACTTTTGCTTCTATTCCGCTGCTTTAATATTATGTAACTTTTAGCCAACGTGGCATCTGTGTGAACTAATGCTCGATGTGAGCAAAGACCTTTATGGCATGTAATATTTTGCGATGTATGTGTATGATCCAGCAATGTTACTGTGTGCACTATTCATTGATCCTGGGAATAGTGCGATAAAACACATAGGATTTGGATTGAAAAATCTGGGTTCGACAGCGCTGGTATCAGAGCATACGACCGTAGGGTAAAACCATAGGATGGAAATTAGGATGGCCTAGGAGTACAATACTTATGAAAGTAAGAAAATAATTTCAAAAATCATAGTATAATGTTCTTACTCGTATCCTTCTTAGAATCTGCTCTACTCAATTTTTCATTATATTTTGGAAAAGTACTAACACTAGTACCTTATCGATTCTGGATGGCGTGAACGGGATATGAAGGGGACCGGGATTATTTGGGCCACGGTGTCTATGAAAATGAATTTGCAAGCATCTTACGCAGCTTCTACATTACATGGGCTACGACGAGCAACCTATCTACCGTGGATGAAGGCTACCATAGGAGAAGATGAATCTTGGACCATGCAGTCTACATCTACCCAAAAGCGAACAGAACAGCCTCATGTCTTTACCACGAGCATCGGAGGAGTACCAGGCCAACGCGATCCAGACGCCGCGCCTCACGCGCACGGCTGTGTGACATATATGAGACTGCCATTCGCCGCACGCACTATCGTTTCTACCCGTCGCGCCAGGACGGTGCGCGGTACAATGAGACGAACCTGCCGGTTGATGAGGACGACCCTATGCTGACGCACCAGGTCGCTCTCACCAGGGCTATGGGCGCAGCCCACACCGCAGCCTTGGAGGAGATCACCCTTCTTCGACGGCGCTTACCACCGGGCACGCCTGTGGTGACGCGACGAGCCGCTCGCCAAGAGCGAGGTGCCTGGCGCAGCCCAGCAGCAGGTGGCCGCCTCCAAGCTCGGCCCGACGGGCCTCCACCTGCAGCGGCTCAAGACCGCCACCACCGAGATCCGGCCCCGCACGGATGACCGCGCGTAAGAGCACGCGGCCTCCGGGTCCCCGGGCTGCACTTCGGGGGGGGGGGGGGAGAGCCTCCCCAGAGCCGTAGCCCCCCACGCGCGCCCTCGGACGCCGATGACTCCGATCCGTCGGAGTTCAGTGGGAGCCGCTCCGTTCAGTCCCCGCACTGACCCATCTGGTTATGGGTATCTGGAGGAGTAGGTTAGATAGAGCAGTGTGTACTTGCCCTAGGTGGTGCAAGTACTAATCTATGTATGTTGTCAGCCCCACTGTATCGTAGTATCTGTCGCGTCGAACTTAGAACGTTATGTTGTACCTGTTAAGCCCAGTGTAAAACTGGCTATGTGATTGTGTAATGAATGGCCTAGTATGAGCCCTTTTGTTGAAGATCGTTCGCTGTTCCTTTGTGGTTTCATTGCATGGATTTGTGTCCTCCTTTTATTTGCTTAGTGCTAGTATTGAACCATGAAACCCGACTGCAGATGGCCAGCCAAAGGGTAACCCGAGCCCAGACTAGTGCAAATGTTCACCTCAAGCGGAGGCAAACACATCCAGCAAGAGAGACACACAAGGCAAGGCAACAACCAAAGCCAGAAGATGACCTTCCCCCCCCGTCCATACAACCATGGCGCAAGTCATGGCACAAAGAAACCCAAATATTGCAAGCAATCCTCACGGCACAGCAGGCAACAACCACCACCACCACATATCCGATTTGGCCGACTTCCAGAGGACCGGGCCACTCACGCTTGTTTCAAGCAGATGAACTGGCCGGAAGCAGAGGACCGCTACGGATACCGAAGGAAGCGTGCTCAGCCAAGCGCGCCGAGGAGGATAAAGTAATATTCGCCACCCACCGGCTCCAAGGAGCCGCAGCCGCAGTGGGAGACGATTCGCTACTAGAGGCCAAGAAGGTGTCGCCAACAATGAGGTAGCAACCATACCATGGTCCGAGTTCAAAACCGCGTTCAAGGCCAATTTTATTCCTACTGGGTAATGAAGATGAAGAAGAATGAGTTTCAGACTCAAGCAAGGAACATGGTGTTCAGAGTACCTTGCTAAGTTTACTCGACTTGCGGTATGCCCCAAGAGACATAGAAGAAGAAGAGGATAAGATTGAACGTTTCTTTGAAGGTATGAATGAAGAGCTTAGAGTCCAGCTTGATCACTCAAGATTTTACAGTTTGCACCAACTGTAAACAAGGCCCCGATCTTGGAGAATGAGAGAAGGAGTTTGACAACAAATTAAAGCGCAAGATGTTAGTGCAAAGAACCCCAAGGAGGTTCATGTAGTACTCCAACAATCCTTCCTCATCCAAGACAAGTCAAGATAGGGTGCCAACATTCCAGCCAAGAGGTGGCTCTTCCCAGCTAACCGCCCTGGGCCAACCCAATGCTTCGAGTCAAGGGCCCTCCTTCACCGCTTTAGTTTGTGGAGAAAAGGGACATTTCGCCTTTCAATGCCCATGAAGCAAGGCACCCTTGTGAAGCCCAACAGGGGAATTGTTCCAGCTCGTGGTCAAAACATAGGAAGCAATAGGGGACACCAATCTTCTCAGCCCCACAAGAACACAATGGCAACCAACAGAGGCGCGTGAATCACATCACCGTTGAAAAGGCACAAGAGGTAGCGTAGTATTGATGGGTACGTCATCAAGACCATCCCAAAGACAAGTGTTATTTGATTCAGGAGCATCCCATTCATTTATATCTAAGGGGTATGCGGATAAATTAGGGTTACCTGTTTATAGACCCCTAGTGCTTAGTTCACCAGCTGGTCCAATTACCGCTACCTTAGTATGCCCTGAGGTGACCATCACCATGGAGAAATGGGATTTCTTAGCAGACCTAATAGTGTTAGACTCCCAGACCCTGGATATTATTTTGGGTATGGATTGGTTAGCTAAATATCAAGGGGTCATAGAATGTGCCACCAGGAATGTAAAGGTGACCAAGCGTCCCGGAATGATTATCAATATAAAAGTTGATCGACCCTATCGTTGGGGCCGTGCAGTTTATTACTGTGAGGATATACCCCTAGAGGGAATGTTGGTAGTGCAAGACTATCCCGAGGTATTCCCCGAAGAACTACCTGGTATGCCCCCGGACAGAGATATGGAATTTGTAATTAATTTGAAGCCGGGAGCTGCTCCAGTTTCTAAGAGGCCCTATCGGATGATAGTAGAGGAGCTAGAAGAATCAAGAAGCAACTTCAAGAGCTGCAGAAAAGGGATTCATAAGACCAGTTCATCACCATGGGGATCTCCTGCATCTTGTTTGTGAGGAAAAGGATGGCACCGCCGGATGTGTGTGGACTATCGGGCCTTGAATGAGGTGACCATCAAAAATAAATACCCTCTGCCTAGGATCGATGATCTGTTCGATCAACTTGGTGGAGCGACAGTATTCTCCAAGATAGACCTAAGGTCAGGCTATCACCAACTGAAGATTAAGGCCGAGGATATACCCAAGACGGCTTTTACCACAAGATATGGGCTGTATGAATTTACGGTCATGTCATTTGGATTAACAAATGCCCCCGCCTATTTCATGAACCTGATGAACAAGGTGTTCATGGAGTATTTGGACAAGTTCGTCGTAGTCTTTATCGACGACATCCTTATATACTCCAAGAACGCAGAAGAGCATGCAGAGCATTTACAATTAGTTTTGGAGAAGTTAAAGGAGCATCAATTATATGCAAAATACAGCAAGTGTGAATTCGCTACATGACATCGGTTTCTTGGGACACATAGTGTCGGAAAAGGAGTATCCGTTGACCCGACCAAGGTGGCAGCAGAATAGAGTGGAAGCACCTACCTCCGTCATCGAGGTAAGAAGTTTTCTTGGATTGGCTGGATACTACGAAGGTTCATAGAGGATTCTCTACAATTGCGGACCAATGACCCAGTTGCTCAAGAAGGAGCAAAAATTTGAATGGACTGATGCTCGTGAAAGAAGCTTCCAGAATCAAGAAGAGATTAACGACCACCCGGTGCTAGTCCTCCGGATGTGCGCAAAGATTTTGAGGTATCTTGTGATGCCTCACATCAAGGGCTTGGATGCGTATAATGCGAGGAGGCAAGGTCATGGCTTATGCATCAAGACATCTTCGCCCCATGAAGCTAATTACCCAACCCATGACCGGAATTAGCATCCGTGGTGCACGCGTTGAAGATTTGGAGGCATTACTTGATTGGAAATCACCGTGATATATACACGCATCACAAGAGCCTCAAATATTTCTTTACTCGGTCACACCTCAACTTGAGGCGAGGCGATGGTTAGAGTTGATTAAGGATTACAACTTAGCGCCCACTACCACCCCTAAAGGCCAACGTGGTGGCAGATGCCTTAAGTCGTAAGGCATACTGCAATAACCTCATGGTTTTGGAGCAGCAGCCAGAGCTGTACAAGGAGATCAAGGCACTCAACTTGGAGATTGTAGATCAAGGCACCCTGGCAACCATGGAAATTCAATCCAGATAGAAGAGCGAATTATGGTCGCTCAAAGAAGGCGACCCAACCGTTGCGAGAATAAAAATTAATGGAAGCAGGAAAAGCCCCCAAGATGGTCATTGATGGTGAAGGTACTATAAGGTATGGGACACGCATCGTGGTGCCCCATCAGAAGGACCTTAAGGATCTGATACCGAGAGAGGCTCACAGTTCTCCGTATTCTCTCCACCTAGGAAGTACCAAGATGTACCACGACATGAAATGATTCTGCTGGTGGCCCCGATGAAAATGCACTGCAGAACATGTAGCCTGCTGTGACGTATGCCAGAGAGTTAAGGCTGAACACCAAAGACCAGCAGGATTACTACAGCCCTTGCAAGTACCACAATGGAAATGGGAAGAAGTGGGGATGGATTTCATCACTGGATTACCAAGAACCAAGTCAGGGTACGACTCCATATGGGTGGTAATTGACAGGTTGACCAAGGTTGCCCATTTCATCCTTGTCAAGACCACCTACAAGGGAGACAAGCTAGCCGAGTTATACATGTCCCGCATAGTGAGTTTGCACGGAGTGCCAAAACGGATAATTTCGGATCGAGGTTCTCAATTCACCTCACATTTTTGGGCTAGCCTTCATGAAGCCTTTGGTACTCACTTGAATTTTAGTACCGCCTATCACCCCCAAACAGATGGGCAAACAGAGAGAGTTAATCAAATACTAGAAGATATGCTTAGGGCATGTGCATTAGACTTCTCGAAGGATTGGGATAGATGTCTTCCATATGCCGAGTTCGCCTACAACAACAGCTATCAAGCCAGCCTGAAGATGTCACCCTTTGAAGCTTTGTATGGGAGGAAATGCCGAACCCCTCTACATTGGTCAGAGGTAGGGGAAAGTTATATCTTTGGACCTGACACTTTGAAGCAGGCTGAGGAGAAAGTTCGCCTTATCAGGGATCGACTGCTGGCAGCTCAGTCCAGGCAAAAGAGTTACGCAGATAAGAGGCGTAGGCCATTAAGCTTTGAAGTCGGAGACTACGTCTACCTGAAAGTGTCGCCCCTGCGTGGAGTCAAGCGATTCAAGGTCAAAGGCAAGCTTACCCCACGATATGTCGGGCCATTCCAAGTTGTAGCTAAGAGAGGAGAAGTTGCCTATCAACTGGAATTACCCCCAAATTTGTCCGATGTCCACAATGTCTTCCATGTGTCGCAGCTCAAGAAATGCCTACGAGTACCCGAAGACCAAGCCCCTTTAGAGGCCATCGAGCTCGAGAGTGATCTAACCTACAAGGAACGTCCAATCAAGATCTTGGACACGGTGGAAAGAAAGACAAGAAATCAAACTATCCGCATATGTCGAGTGCAGTGGAGTCATCACTCGAAGAAAGAAGCTACCTGGGAGCGTGAAGACCAGTTACGGAAAGATTACCCCGACCTGTTCTCTAGTTAAGTTGAATCTCGGGGTCGAGATTCTTTTAAGGGGGGTAGATTTGTAACATCCCTAGAAGTATGCACTTTGTAAAATGCGGAGCCTTGAGACATGTTGCAATATATTTTATTTTGATTTGGATTCCATGGTGTTTCTTCAAGAATATTTGGTTAAGGTTCCCAAAATTTAAAGTGAAAAGGAAAACTATATATATGTATATACAATTAAGAGATGATTACAAAATTTTAATCAAGAATCTGAAAAGATGATCCAGAAAATAGGAGGGGAGAACCAAAATGAAATCTGAAATTTACACCCAAATTTACATAAAAATTTAACCAAAGATATAACAAGAAATATAAAGCAAACAAAAGGAAAAAATAATAAATATATGGGGTGAAGCTAGGCTACTGGCCACCCAACCCCACCCCCATCGGTCGGCCAGCGGCCACCGTCCATGTGCCCAGCCCAGCAGCAGCGCCGCGCGCCTTGCCAAAGGGTCACGCCCTCTCCCGCCTTCACCTCTCGCCGCGGGCCCAGCGCCCTTTTCCCGCTTCTCCTTGGCCGGTGGCCCGCGTCCGCGTCGCATTCTCCTCGGCGGCTGGGCCTCCCGCCGCTCGGCTCCCTTTCCCTCTTCTTTCACTCGGCGGCGGTGGGCCGCCCCGTCGGCGTCTTCTTCCCGGACCCTTTTCTCACTCGGCGCAGAGGTTGAGCTCCCGTGGAGCTCATGCACGCATTGCCCGCCCGCGCCGCCCCGCCGCCATGGTGGAAAGTCTTCGAGCCGACGCGCCTGTTCCACCGACTCGCCATCGCTCGCCGCCACCGCCCACCATTTTCCCGCTTGGTCACGTCGGCCCGGCCACGTGGCGGCGGTCTTCGTGCTCGCCTGCGCGGGAGAGGCAAAGAAGCGCAGGAGACCGCCGAGGAGTGGTTGTGCAGCTTTGCCGGGCATTAACGCCGCCTGCGTCACCGCCAGGCGCCACCACCTGCTCCGACACGACCGAACGGCCGTCCGCCCGTTGCCAGCTCTTCCCGACCGCCTATAAAAGACCCTCGCCCGCCCATTGAGTTCCCACGCCGCCCTCTCGTGCATTCGAAGGTAACGGGTATTCGTGCCGTAGCCGCCGGCGATCTCTTTCTCCCCACCCGGCGAACTCACTCCCATCGCTTTTTCGTCCCGAGCCAAATTCATTGCGCTAGGACCGTCTCCAGAGCGTTGAGGAGCTTCCCCGACCTTCACTCGAGCTCCCCGTCGCCCATACGCCGCCGTCGCCGAGAGCCTCTTCAAGCCGCCGCCGCCACTCGACGCCGACCCATATCTGGACCTCCTCGGCCCCTGGCGACCGCGTCACCATCCTAAACCCAGCGTGAGGATCGCGTTTCGACGCTCACCCGAAGCTCCCCGACAGCCCCTCGCCGCCGGCCACCGTCGCCCCGACTCCTTTGTTCCGCCCCGGCTGCCGACCCACCTCAAAAGGATTAACTGCCCTATAGAGCGTTCGAGGCTCAGCGAGAGGAGGCAGCAGACGACATCAGTCCCAACAGCCCAGAACCGGACACTAGCGACCCAGGCGAGTCAACACTTTGAACATATTGAACCCAGCATTTTAAAGTTATTTCCTTTTAAATTAGCAAAGTGCATGCTATTATTTCGCGAGATATGATATGTTCAGTTTCAGCAAGCTAGTTATGCCCTGTTATTGCTATTGTTCATATTAATCTCCTTGCCATACTTGGAAATGTGAACCTTGTCGCCATAGTAAGAAATAGCATATGTTTTCACAAAATAAGTCCCTATTTATATGACATGCTTAGGAATGCTAGCAACTTGGGGTGACACTAATGCCCCAAGGAAAACTCCTCAAATTATTTTAAATCATATGGTGTGATGCCATATGTAGTGTTGGTGCGATGCCGACACTTAGCGTATGGTGCGATGTCATACGCAACCCTTGGTGCGATGCCGAGGGTTAACTTATGGTGAGATGCCATAAGGATGGTTGGTGCGATGCCAACCATAAGCATATGGTGCGATGTCATATGCCGCCCTTGGTGCGATGCCAAGAGACAACCTATGGTGCGATGCCATAGGGTTAGTTGGTGTGATGCCAACAACAAGCATATGGTGCGATGTCATATGCCGACAAAAATTACTTGGATTATTCAACTAATGGTTTAAAAATGTGATTTAAAACCTGCTAGGTCATAGGAAGATTTTAAATAATTGTATTCAAAAGCACTCTTTAGCAAACAAAATAGCCCTATGCCTTTCCATTGTCAAGCCATGCATGTTATATGCTTGCATTCTGTGTGTTGGCTTGCTGAGCACGGGGTCGGAGTGCTCATTCTCGCATTATCAAACAGAGACAGGAAATCAGGAGCACTATGAGCATGAGGAGGCTCCTATAAATGCAACAGGAGGCGACGACAACAACTAGGGCGCTTAATACGTGTTTTGAAACATAGACAAGAGGACTAGATGGAGATTGTGTGCATATATATTATCCAATCATTGGGTAATATGCATGGACACAGTACCCTGGTCACTTGCCTGTGGTAATGGTTTCACTTTTGCTTCTATTCCGCTGCTTTAATATTATGTAACTTTTAGCCAACGTGGCATCTGTGTGAACTAAGGCTCGATGTGAGCAAAGACCTTTATGGCATGTAATATTTTGCGATGTATGTGTATGATCCAGCAATGTTACTGTGTGCACTATTCATTGATCCTGGGAATAGTGCGATAAAACACAGAGGATTTGGATTGAAAAATCCGGGTCCGACATAAACTGGACAAGCTGTGATGTCTTCACCCGTGTTAACTCGCAGGATTTTAGTAGCATAGTGGAATGGTGGCAGCAAGCAAGCAGAGAGCTGCCCAAGAAAGACAAAAGAAAATTCAACAGAATAAGCATCTATATTTGCTGGAATTTGTGGAAAGAAAGAAATAGAAGAACTTTCCAAAATTAAACGTTGTGTGCACAACGGGTTGTATACCTAGTTCAAGAGAGCCTACAACAGCAGGGCAGAGTTTGGACAACCCTAATCTTCTAGTTCTTTCTCTTCCTTTAGCCCTTTGTGGCTTTACCCCCGTTGATTGCTGTATGGTGTTGCCCCAAGCTGCCTTTCCATTTTCTTTATTTTCCTGATCTTCTGATCCTATTTCTGTATGTTTTTTTATTTCCATCTATAAAGAGGTTTAGACAGAGCTCCTACCTCTTTCACTCAAAAAATGCTGAGAGCTATGACCTTGAGATATTTGTAATAGGCTGAGATACCCAGATGTACACAGAACACTAATGATAGCTAGGGGTGGGAAACGATAACGGATAATCCGTTTTATCCGATATTCGTATCCGAGAAAACACGAATGTGGTAAGAAAAATCTGTATTAAAAAAATATTTGTATTCATATTCAAGAATATTCGTATCCGCATTTGAGAATATTCATATTCGATACTATTCGATTCGTATTCCATCCGTTTCCTATGCCTATTGGCCGATCGATCCAACCCAATGGCCGATAACGGTAACTGGCCGGTTACTGCAAATTTCGGAAATAACCCTAATGAATTTTGTGATTCAAAAATTGAATTTGGATGGTTTGAAACAGGTAATCAATAAAAAAACCGGTAAAACCGTTAGGAATTTGTTCTACCAAGATTTGTTATAGAAGTTATAGGAGGATATTCGTATTCGATCGAATTAAGTACATATTCAATTCGAATCCATATCTGTTACGACATTCGATTCATATTCATATTCGAGAATATTCGAATTTATATTTATTTTTAAAAATATAGATTCGTAAGATTTGTATTCGTATTTGAGACTATTCGATCGCATCTGATCCGTTTCCACCCCTAATGATATCACAACCTTTTGAATCTAAGGGCGCTATATTTTAACAGCACAAGGCTTCTTTTTTATACTTTCTTAATATGCTTATATTCCAAATGCCAATTTCAGGATACGCCAAAAAGAGCGCGGAAAAAAACTTTAAAGCATTACTGATGGACCAGAGAGTGTTGGCTTTGAAGAGTTTAACCATTTTACTAATCGAGGTGATGTGATTTCTTCCTTTTCCTTTTTGTATTTCATTTTTTAATCATTGTTTTCAAATAATGTAATTCAGAATTTTTCAATAAAAGCTCGATTTACTCAATGACTTGAAAACACAAAGATGGTAATCGATCGATTGACAATTGTGGCAATTGTCCAGACTCGACGTAAATTTATGTAGTATTATTTGACCATATTTAAGAATCTATTAGAACAGTGAATCAAGCTTTCACGTAATGAATTCCTTTTCACAATGTTTAAGAGACTATTGGTTAATTTAAAGGATAGGGGTTGTTACAACTTCACCCGAACAAATCCTCCTTCAGAGGACCATTAAGTCTCAAAGTTCGTGTTGTTTGATTCTGACAGGTATTTATAGTAGGAAAAACTAAAGGACCCAATTAATGTTTTGACAATTACAATTTATCACAATTTAAGCTAAAGCTTCAGCTTAATTATGGCTCAAATGCAGCAACAGATTGTTCAAATAATTCGGGAAAGCCATTCAAGTATACACTTATTATCCCGACTGAACTTTTTAGAACTGTCCCAAAGTAACCTTATCGAGTAAGTTCAGACTTCATTCAAATAGGGTATTTCAAAGAGGGGGAAAAACTTCATTCGAACGTGTTGTTACCAATTTATAATATGATATGTCTATTATGGTAACATAGATAAAGATCAATCAACAAATGAAAACAAACTTCCCTAAAAAAACAGATAACAGCAAAGTAATTAGAAAGATATATATATATATATATATATATATATATATATATATATATATATCCACATAAAGAACCCTCAAAATTAATAATGCTACCTTCCAACTACTGGGCTCCTTGATGCTGAGAGTTCTCCAGTAGTGGCAGCTCACGGGCATCTCGCCGGCCAAATAAGTTCATGTGTGCGCCGCTGCATCTCCATCCTCTCAAGTACTTCACAAGATTACACTGTTTGCCGTTACATCTGATCGAACTTATATATATATATATATATATATATATATATATATATATATATATATATATATATATATATATATATATATATATATATATATATATATATATATATATATATATATTCAAAAAGGCTGTGAGTTTGAGTTGAGATATGTGACGCTAACTACTTTGAAGTCTGAACTCTTCCTGCAAATTTATGCTATATTGTCCGTGCTACGCTTAATTTCTGGAAGTTTCTGACTTTTCTATGTGCTATGATCTCAGCGCCTTCAGTTTCTCTGAAAACCAGGGCACGTCAAGCTTTTTTAATCTAGAATGGATTAGGCTGTTGATGGACAACCATCGTGGGGATTTTTCAGTGTAAAGTTCAATACCACGGCCAGATAAAGTAACAGCAAAACAACGGGTAAACCCCGGAGAGAATCGTATGTATGGCAAAGTTGCTAACCAAGCGGAAGCGGCCATGACCAGTTGGAGTTAGAAATACTCGAGAGATTTTCTTGGTAAGTGGAATATATCATGATAATATTTACGAAGCAAAGAACACATCATCATGATATTCTGTGAATAGCTTTGTTTGTTATGAGTGATCATACGGGCCAATGGATTGGGAAAGGAATTAGCTACACTTATTGCTGGGCCAACCACCTTTGTACCTCGCATCTGGCGCCACATCACCCATCTGTGTTCTCATGGATAATAGCATGAATAACGATAATCTGTAGTACAATTTTATGTTATCTATAGATAAAATTAAAGATAATAAATATAATATATTGTCTATATAGTTATCTGTTATTATTAATGTGTTATCTATATAGCTATCTAAACAATAGTATAGTCAATAAAAAGTTATCTATAAGATTATCTGTTAAATTATAGATAATATCTTTCTTTCTCCTTCACATCACCTAAAATTCTATATAGCATATATTTATATATAGCTGACATATATACCATTGTACGTGCACTCATAAAGTTGTTCACACGCTAGCTTAATTTTTGCAAGTTTATCCTTCTTCTCTAAGCCCGGAGTTAAGTGGTTTCAGCACCCAGTCCTAACCCAACACCACCCCCCCTCCCAACCCCACACACAACCTCCCTTCGCCACCATCTCGCCCTGCCTGCCTTGCATATGTAGGCCGCGATCTCTTCTTCCCATCAGCAGGGCGCTACTGCCAGCAGCTTCTCAATTTGATCCAACAGCTCTCTGCCTTCTGCAAGTTCCCTTTTCTGTAAGCTCCTCCATGCCTTCTCTAAGTCTCCTTCCCAGTAACCTCTCTCTCTCTCTCTCTCTCTCTCTCTCTCACACACACACACACACACAGAGTTAAACAAGAACGCTGGCTTTTCCTCTCCTTTTAATGTTGTTTTTATTATCGGAACGAGTCTTGCTTTCTGACTGCACCCAAGAAAATAACAAATCAAGAAAACCTCAGTGCCAGCAATCGATGCTTCCAATACTTCTTTATTTTGAAGAGGGAGAGAGAAAACACGCAAGGGATCTCATTTTCTAATCACCAAATGTCAGAAAGATCTGAAAGTCTGAAACAGTCTTCAGTGGAAGCTTTCACTCATTGTTAACCTCATCCTTTGGTAGATACACTCCACGTTTCCTTGGCAGATAAGAAATTATCAGTTCCTTTCTTTTAATACTGTGGACGCTTAAGTTCAGATAGTTTATTTTATCCTCTTGTCTGGGGCTATGCATTGATCGATTCAATGGAGTATGAGAGTATGAAGTATGAACTTCTGGTAGTAGTAGTTGCTAACATTGAGTTTTAGTATAAGGGGGTCACTTTGGAGGATGGAGGGGGCGACGAAGAACGTTTTTACAGTTCAGGTGGAGGATGGAAAGCCTGGGAAGGATGGCCGGCCGGCGGTTGGGCCGGTGTTCCGGAGTGTACTGGCCAAGGATGGGTTCCCACCACTTGAGCCTGACATGAAAACCTCATGGGATGTGTTCAGGTAAACAACTGAAACAAGTTCACTTCTTTTCTTTCTTCTTTTTTCTTTAGTTTTTGTTGCATAAATAAAGACGTTATTCTGGTTTTCTGGATCATGAATAAAGACAAAGAGAACTAGTAACTAGTAAGCACTAAGGAGAATAATCGAATTTCTGCACCATGTCAGAAGAGCCCAGCATTTTGTTCCACACAACTCCACATGTGTACAGTTGTTCCGCGATGATGTAGATGAGAACATCGTTCTTGCTTCTTCAGGACTAGCCAAAACTAACTTTTGGATATTCATATTAGGACAAACATGACTAAAGGATTATGCGATGTTTTCTTTTGTAGTCATTGTTTACCAAGCAAATTGTGCACTAAAGGTCTGAAAGTTTATGTTGTCTGTCTACTGTAAAGATCTTCTTTTGCTCCCACTCTTCTTTTCGATCTTTTCTGTATAAAACCATTACATTTATAAGAAAATTTGGGGGCAGTTGGATCCAAGTAGCGCATAGGTAGAAACAGAACTAGAAACATACCGCATACAAGGTATCAGTAGGCGTTTCTACCATTAATCTTCAAAGAGTACATAAATAGCACTTTAGCTGGCTCCTTCATAAACAACCTGTAGAGAGAGTAACACCCAAAGAAATAAGTCAAGATATTTCAACATCGTCTAGTACTTTCATTCAGCGTACCATACATCATAAACCTTTTACTCGCATGTGTAAAAGCAAGATTTGCGATTTTAACAACAGAAAATAAAAACCAACTGCATGCAAAAATCATAGTAGAAAACTCAGAAAATCTTGATCTTGAGCTTTCTGCTTATGTTCCTGCAGAATAGCAGCAGGCAAGTATGCAGACAACCGGATGCTTGGATGGCGTCCATTTAAAGATGGAATGGTATGCCCATGTACAACTAACTGATAGGATAATGAAGCTTCAGTATCTGATCCATGTCTTATTTTCTCTTACTGTGTTCTTGACGAAACCTCCCCATTTTCATCTTCTAGCCAGGGCCCTACTTATGGAAATCATACAAGGAGGTCTAT
The DNA here is from genome assembly GCA_036346575.1 of Dendrocalamus sinicus. Lineage (NCBI taxonomy): Eukaryota > Viridiplantae > Streptophyta > Magnoliopsida > Poales > Poaceae > Dendrocalamus > Dendrocalamus sinicus. The sequence goes on along the minus strand of CM070653.1, from coordinate 1,373,684 downwards.
GAGGAAGTGCTGCAAGTTGGCTCTGCCTTGCAGCAGCTGGGGGTGCGACCAGTAAGAACGAAAACTAAGCTAACTTTTCCACTTCAACTATATAAATAGACTTTTTGCCATTATTGACATCTTCTCATTTGGAAGAGTGCTTCTAAAATTTACATTAATCAGAGACACTGATGCTCCTATGGTTAATTTATTAGGGTTCCAGGGTTGGAATTTATGGAACAAACTGCCCTCAGTGGGTAGTAGCAATGCAGGTAACCATTAGGGACCTATCTGAATGCTAATTTCCTTAATCTCCTTTGACCAGAATAAACTATGCTAAACCCACAATTAACCTTGCAGGCTTGTAATGGTTACAGCATAATCTGTGTCCCACTCTACGACACTCTAGGTAAGCAGGAAATTGGTAAATAATAGACCCTCGTCGTAAAATGTTTTGGATCAACTAAAGCAAGCATTTGAATACAGCGTTTAGGCGTTTGATCAGAACAAATATATCATCCATTAGCATTAATAACTTTTCCATGGCATGTCAGGTGCTGGAGCTATTGATTACATTATTGACCATGCTGAGATTGATGTTGTATTCATACAGGACAAGAAAATAAAAGAAGTACAGCCCAGATAAATTAACTAAGTTACATACTGTTAGGATCACACACGTGAACTTAATTTTGATAGCAAGAACTTTTATTTGCAGATACTGTCCCCAAATTGCAAATCTGCCAAGAGGCTAAAAGGTAAGCAATGGTAAAGTGATTAATGTTTGTGTGCAGTGTAGGAATGATTAAATATTCTAAAAATATATCCAAAACATGTTTACAGCATTGGCGGCATTCACTTCGGCAACCACCGAACAAATCAAAGGCGCCAATCAGATCGGGATGAAATTGTACTCCTGGAATGATTTCTTAAAAATGGTAAAGTAAAGAAATTGTACAATGTTCACAGTTCACCCAACTGAAATACCTAGATAAATCCATTCAGACTGCCAATTTGGTAGCGATGTTTGTGATGACAATATATGTGTTGATTGAGCATCAATAGTGGAATTGCATTTCAGGGAAAGGATAATCCAGCTCAACCTTGCCCTCCACAAGCAAATGATACATGCACCATCATGTACACTAGTGGAACAAGCGGACAGCCCAAAGGTGTCATGCTGAGCCATGAGAGCCATGCAATGTATGTAAAAGGGGTGGACCTCTTCATGGACCAGTTTGATGATAAGGTTGCTCCTTTCTCTTAGATAAAGCGATGTGAACAAACCTAATTCCCGATCCAATATATGGTTCTGTTTATGAACAATGTAAGCAAAGTGGGTGGTTTTGTGTATTCAGATGACAACAGATGATGTGTTTCTTTCCTTTCTCCCACTTGCTCACATCCTCGACCGCATGATTGAAGAGTATTTCTTTCACAAAGGGGCCTCAGTTGGCTATTACCATGGAGTGAGCAAATCCACCACATTAGCCTTTCCAATTTTCAGTCTTACAAGCGATTATTCTTTATTTATGACAACATGATCACAATGTTCTTTTTTTTTTGTCAGGATTTGAATGCCTTGAGGTATGATCTCATGGAGTTAAAGCCAACTCTGCTAGTTGGGGTGCCCCGAGTGTATGAAAAGATTTATGAAGGTGATAAAATAAAAACATTGGTATTAATTAAGCCCGTGTATTTGCTAACTCAGATAGCCCTTTATGACTGGTTTTAGGTATCTTAAAGGCATTAGCAGAACTCAGACCCCTCAGAAGGGTAATTTTTAATGCTTTGTACAATCGGTAAGTTGGTTAGTATCATGAATTCCTTATTGCAGTAAATAAATCATGTCTGCTTACTGTAGCTTTTGCAATGCAGCAAACTAGCGAACATGAAAGCAGGCTACACACAAAAAACTGCTTCACCTTTTGCGGACATGCTGGCTTTTCGCAAGGTTTCGTGTTCCTTAGACCTAACTAAGAAAGCATCTCTACAGTCAAATTACTTCCAGAAAAATAAATGAAAGATCAGTAGAAGTTGTACTCACAACTTCGATCCACCTTTTTTTGTTGTCATTTGCTTGCTTTAGGTCAAGGCGAGGCTTGGTGGTCGTCTTCGCCTACTAATCTCGGGTGGAGCTCCATTAAGTAATGAGATTGAAGAGTTCTTGAGAGTGACCAGCTGTGCATACTTTATCCAAGGCTATGGTAATGCATACAGACCTTTCCATGGTTCAGAATTCCTCCTGTAGCATCAAAAGAAGTTATTACTATTCTTACAAATACAACTGTTTTATTAACTCCACAACATCAAAAGATAGTTGCTAAGGCAAACAAGCCATAGATAAAACTAGGGTAAGACTCGCGCTTTCCTGCGGCATTTTTTTGTTCCTTCTTTATGAATGACTGGAGTGAATGGTTTTATACACTTCAGCCAAATAGTTAAACACTTCAAATATGTGTTAAACATATTGAAGCCTCTATGTGTATTTTTTGTACTAAGACAATTTCCATACCAAATGAGCATTCTAGATTCTTGTGGTGAGATGAAAATTTTGGAGAAATCTAGGTGTTTATGATGTGATGAATACTTGGGAGAAGTGGGCAGGTCTATTCTATAGATTTCACATCCGACGGCAGGGAAATAATGAGATGATGTGCTCTCTTGAGGCTTCTTTTGTAGTCAACTTTATTAAAGTTATAGGTATATCACCTAAATTAACGGATATAATTTTGGTTCAAGCATGAATTCTAATTCTATCTGGAACTGGAATCAGTTGGCCTGTTATGGCAATAGTCATAACAGAAATGGATACTTATAAAGCCAGTTTCTTATGTAGATTGAGTCCAGGTTTCCCTTGTTCTATCCTAGGCCCCATGATATTTTTCACTGCAAACACTAGTATTAAGAGTATTTTCAACCAACTGAACTATTTAGCTTTTCAGCACATTACTGCTTATAACAAGAAGCAAAAGCTTTTGGGGCATCTATTTTTCCTGTTTCACGGAGATACTGACAAGCATCTAAAATTCTTTTCCCGTATAATATTCCAAAAATACATGGCTGAGTTGTGAATCCATGTTAGTCAACTAAAAAGAACCAGTATAAGGTTGGATTTTGCTGCCTTTGCTCAGGTTTAACGGAAACACTGGGACCTAGCACAGTCTGCTACCCTGATGACATGTCCCTGATTGGAACTGTCGGTGTAGCTGCTACCTACACTGAAATGCGATTGGAAGAAGTACCTGATATGGGTTATGATCCACTTGGTGTTCCTTCCCGTGGTGAAATCTGCATCCGAGGGAAGACTATCTTCACCGGGTATTACAAAAACCCTGAGCTCACAAACGAGGCCATGGTTGATGGATGGTTCCATACAGGTGATCACATTTTAATCAAAATAGAAGATCAAGATTTGGTTTCACAATAGCATGTTCTGACACACACTTGTTCTCAGGAGACATTGGAGAGATGACCCCAGATGGGATCCTGAAGGTAATTGACCGAAAGAAGAACATATTTAAGCTGTCACAAGGGGAGTATGTTGCAGTTGAGTATCTGGAGAAAGTATATGGCTTCCCTCAAATTGTTGAAGATGTAAGCAAAAGATCCAGTGCAAGCATATGCTTCTATTAAGAGAGTTTGCCCTACAGGCAATGTAACACCGTCATTTCTGTCATGTTTGTAGATCTGGGTGTATGGAGACAGCTACAGATCAATGCTAGTGGCAGTAGTTAATCCGCATGAAGAAAACACCATGAAATGGGCAGAGTCAAACGGCTACAAGGGTTCTTTTGATGAAATCTGTCAGCTTGAAGGCCTTGAAGAGTATATCCTGAAAGAGCTGGCAACTGTTGCAGAGAAGAACAAGGTATGGTCATTTACTCACTTCCACAGTGGAGAACACTGAACATATCACATGCTTCATCATGTTACCCATAAATTATCCTGATATTATGGCAAATGTGTTTCTTTCATTTGTATTAGAAAAATGGAAACCAGAAGTTTCTTAGTTTTGTAGTGTCCCCGTGTTTTGACTTGTTCAGACATTCACTGTATCTCTAAGCATCATATGTTGTAACCCTCATTGCATGTCACAAATCAGCTACGAGGTTTCGAGCGCATCAAAGGCGTAGTGTTGGATCCTATACCGTTTGACATTGAAAGGGATTTGGTGACTGCAACGATGAAGAAGAGAAGAAACAACATGCTAAAATATTACCAGGTAATATTTGTTGATCTGCTACAGTGTGTAATTTATTGTTTGTAATGATTGTCCTCTCTTGATTCTTTTGAGTAGCTATAATCAATTGTTTTTATGTGCAGTCTGAGATTGAAAAAGTATACAAAAGATTGGAGGAACAGAGGGCTGCCGCCAAAGCAAAGTTGTAACATCCCTGAATTTGGAATGTAGGAAAATATGTAAATATTAAGACTTTTTAATGTATTTTGGTGTTACTTGAATTTTCTGGTTTTTATTCAAGACCTTGATTGAATTTTGTGTCGATTAAATCAGTTGATAAAAAGAAAACCAAAGTCTAGTATTAAAAGATACGCAATTGTCAAAGCAAATTAAAAAGAGAAATCCGAATTTGAAAAGACTATCCATAATTTAAACAAGGATAATTTAGATTAAAACGGAATTTTGAAGATGAAAGAGAAACGAAATTCAAATTTAATAACTTAACCCAAAAACTTGAATCAAACCTAAGATTGAAAAGAATTTGAATAAACTTGGAATTATACACTCTTCAAAATTATGCCCAGAGAAATTCAAATTCAAATTCAAATCCAAAACCAAAATTCAAATACTAATAAAAACAAAATAAAATCAAAATTACAATTACAATTTGCCCCCCCCCCCAGCACAACTCTCAGCTCATTTTCCCCCAGCTGGCCCAGCTCCCTTCTCTGTCTTTCTCTACCTCTCGACCATGTCGCTAGTGCCTACGTCGCTCACGCTGAATCGTCGTGCACCTGATTGAGACATATTCCCATCACACGCTCCATATCCCACTCACCCCTACATCCACGTGTTGTCACGTGCCGATACCCACGCCCTACATGCTGATGCTACAAATTGCTCCTATCACCTCACCGGCCATGTCATGATGCTTATTTAAGCCAGGCACACAACGCTGCCCCCTCCTTAGCAGCCGAGCCGCGTAGCTCATCATCCTTCTTCCTGACTACGTACACGACTTCTTCAACGATGGCCGCTACCTTTGCCTCACTGTTCTAGCTGACTCAGTTATCTTCTCTCTAAACTCCTTGTGTCAAAACATGTTCCAAACCATGACCTTCATTTCCCCTCACACAATTTGGTGGTTCATGCACAGGAGCCCACCGTACCATCGTCTTCTACCATTTCGGCTGAAGACCGTTGTTGTAGCTACAGGCTAAACAGGATAAAGGGGGACTAGTAGAAGAGGAAGAGGGAGCCAGGCTGTGGAATGGTTGGTGAGAATGAGAGGATGTCCCCCCCTTTGCCCCTCCTGAGGGTTTATATATATGAGTGGGGTAGGATGGGAAATCCCCATTCTACCCCTTAGTATTTACAAAGGATGAGGGTACATTGGTATATTTACACTGGTATATTCCTCTATACTATTGGGCCTATTACATGTTGGACTAGTTACACGGCCCAGTCACGGGCGGTTGAGCCACCCCTACAACAAGATTCTCGACGCCAGCGGCGAGGTCCCGATTGGCAAGTCGACGCGATCAACCACCCCAGCCACCCGTTCCCCGACAGCAAGCGCGAGGGTACCGAGTGGTGAGACGCTGCAACTAGTAGCTTGCAGACTCCCGAGGCAATGCCTACGAAGAAATCAGTGAAGCGCCGAAGACGTGCCGTCCCGCCGAGGCGATGCCTACGAGGCGAACGACGGAGTCGGGCGCCGAGGACGCTTGCCGCCCCACCAGGCGATGCCTACGAGGCGACGGCGGTCGAAGCGCCGAGGACGTGTCGCCGAGCGCCGAAGACGCGCCGCCCCGCCGAGGCGATGCCTACGAGGCGGACGGCGAGTCGAGCGCCAAGACGCGCCGCCCGCCGAGGCGGTGCCTACGAGGCGGGCGAGCCGAGCGCGAGACGTGTCGCCGAGCACCGAAGACGCGCGCCCCGCCAGGCGATGCCTACAAGGCGAACGACGAGTCGGGCGCCGAGGACGTCTTTGCCCCGCCGAGGCGATGCCTACGGCGACGGCGAGTCGAAGCGCCAAGACGTGTCGTCGAGCGCCGAAGACTTGCCGCCCCGCCGGCGATGCCTACGAGGCGGACGGCGGAGCCGAGTGCGAAGACGTGTCGTTGAGCACCGAAGACGTGCCGTCCCGCCGAGGCGGACGACGGAGCCGAGTGCGAAGACGTGTCGTCGAGCGCCGAAGACGTGCCGTCCCGCCGAGGCGATGCCTACGAGGCGGACGGCGAAGTCGAGCGCCGAGGACGTGTCGTCGAGCGCCGAAGACGCGCCGTCCCGCCGAGGCGATGCCTAGAGGGGGACGGCGGAGTCGAGCGCCGAGGACGCGCCGTCCCGCCGAGGCGGTGCGTAGTCGAAGCGCTGAAGACGTGCCGACACTGTCGTTCTCCTACCTTTAAAAAGTGTGCCCGCGAAGAGCAGGCACTTGCGGCGTAGGCCGAGGGCACTACGCACGCGGAGGCAAGGAGGCGAGACCGCCGTTCCCTTACCTTCAAAAAGAGTGCCCGCGAAGAGCGGGCGCTTGCGGCGTAGGCCGAGGGCACTACGCACACGGAGGGAAGGAGGCGAGACCGCCGTTCCCCTACCTTCAAAAAGAGTGCCTGCGAAGAGCGGGCGCTTGCAGCGTAGGCCGAGGGCACTCCGCACGCGCAGGCAAGGAGGCGAGACTGCCGTTCCCCTACCTTCAAAAACAGTGCTCGCGAAGAGTGGGCGCTTGCGGCGTAGGCCGAGGGCACTACGCACGCAGAGGCAAGGAGGCGAGACCGCCGTTCCCCTTCCTTCAAAAAGAGTGCCCGCGAAGAGCGGGCGCTTGCGGCGTAGGCCGAGGGCACTACGCACGCGGAGGGAAGGAGGCGAGACCGCCGTTCCCCTACCTTCAAAAAGATTGCCCGCGAAGAGCGGGCGCTTGCGGCGTAGGCCGAGGGCACTCCGCACGCGAAGGCAAGGAGGCGAGACCGCCGTTCCCCTACCTTCAAAAAGCGTGCCCGCGAAGAGCGGGCGCTTGCGGCGTAGGCCGAGGGCACTCCGCACGCGAAGGCAAGGAGGCGAGACCGCCGTTCCCCTACCTTCAAAAAGAGTGCCCGCGAAGAGCGGGCGCTTGCGGCGTAGGCCGAGGGCACTACGCACGCGGAGGCAAGGAGGCGAGACCGCTTTCCCTTCCTTCAAAGAGTGCCCGCGAAGAGCGGGCGCTGCGGCGAGGCCGAGGGCACTACGCACGGAGGCAAGGAGGCGAGACCGCGTTCCCCTTCCTTCAAAAGAGTGCCCGCGAAGAGCGGGCGCTTGCGGCGTAGGCCGAGGGCACTACGCACGCGGAGGGAAGGAGGCGAGGCCGCCGTTCCCTACCTTCAAAAGAGTGCCCGCGAAGAGCGGACGCTGCGGCGAGGCCGAGGGCACTCGCACGCGCGGTAAGGAGGCGAGACCGCGTTCCCTACCTTCAAAAGAGTGGCGCGAAGCGGGCGCTGCGGCGTAGGCCAAGGGCACTACGCACGCGGAGGCAAGGAGGCGAGACCGCCGTTCCCCTACCTTCAAAAAGAGTGCTCGCGAAGAGCGGGCGCTTGCGGCGTAGGCTGAGGGCAGCACGCACGCGGAGGTAGAGAGGCGAAGGCGCCGTTCCCCTACCTTCAAAAACAGTGCCCGCGGAGAGCGGGCTTTTGCGGCGTAGGCCGAGGGCACTACGCACGCCGAGGTAGAGGGGCGAAGGAGCCGTTCCCCTACCTTCAAAAATAGTGCCCGCGGAGAGCGGGCGCTTGAGGCGTAGGCCAATGGCACTGCGCATGCTGAGGTAGAGAGCGGCGGCGTTCTCTACCTTCAAAAAAAAGTGCCGCGAGAGCGGCGCTGAGGCGAGGCGATGGCACTACGCACGCCGAGATAGAGAGGCGAAGGCGCCGTTCCCCTACCTTCAAAAACTCGCGGTGCACTCCCTGGTGCAACGCGCGCGAGGGCGCGATATCCAAGTGGTGCGCCGCCTAAAGCGAGGCACTCCCTAGTGTCTCGGCCGTGTCACAATTTACGACTTAATTTACAGTTCGTAGATTTGCGCGTGCGGAGGCGGATCTCGACGTTACGTCTTAATTTATAGTCCGTAGACTCGCGCGTGCGGAGGCGGACCTCGACGCTACGTCTTATTTAAAGTTCGTAGACTGGTGCGAGTGGAGGCGGACCTCGACGCTACATCTTATTTATAGTCCGTAGACTCGCGCGTGCGGAGGCGGACCTCGACGCTACGTCTTATTTAAAGTCCGTAGACTGGTGCGTGCGGAGGCGGACCTTGACGCTACGTCTTATTTATAGTCCGTAGACTGGTGTGTGCGGAGGCGGACCTCGACGCTATGTCTTAATTTATAGTCCGTAGACTCGCGCGTGCGGAGGTGGACCTCGACGCTACGTCCTATTTAAAGTCCGTAGACTGGTGCGTGCGGAGGTGGACCTCGACGCTACGTCTTATTTATAGTCCGTAGTCTGGTGCGTGAGGAGACAGACCTCGACGCTACGTCTTAATTTATAGTCCGTAGACTCGTGCGTGCGGAGACGGACCTCGACGCTACGTCTTATTTAAAGTCCGTAGACTGGTGCGTGCGGAGGCGGACCTCGACGCTACGTCTTATTTAAAGTCAATAGACTGGTGCGTGCGGAGGCGGACCTCGACGCTACGTCTTAATTTATAGTTCGTAGACTCGCGCGTGCAGAGGCAGACCTCGACGCTACGTCTTATTTAAAGTCCGTAGACTGGTGTCGTGCGGAGGCGGACCTCGACGCTACGTCTTATTTATACTCCGTAGAGTGCGTGCGGAGGCGTCCCCCCACACGTCTTTTGTTTATACTCATACCCGTGTCTTTGACGGAGAGTGCACACGCGGACGTGCGTCTTCGATTTATACTCATACTCGCCCTCCTGGCTGCGGAGAGTGCACACGCGGACGTGCGTCTTTGGTTTATACTCAGACCCGTACCCTTGGCTACGGCGAGTGCACACGCGAACGTGCGTCTTTGGTTTATACTCATACCCGCACCCCTGGCTACGGAGAGTGCACACGCGAACGTGCGTCTTTGTTTATACTGCGTAGAGTACGCCGACGCTCGAGGCAGCCGGGCGATTTAAATCAAAAAAGGAGGACCAAAACAGAGGCATCAAAGAAATGACCGAAGACTTGCGACAAACAAACGCTACAGAATGCAGTACTGGAAAAGCCTACGGTAGCCCAAAACAGGCCAAAACCGAAGAAGCAAATACAGCCAAATCAAATGCTCTGAGAAAGAACTGTGGCCTCAATAAATGAAATGACAAGAAACCATTTCTATAAGGCCGCGCACACAAGAAATACAGGGGCTACTATTAAAGCCTCACATGTAATCACGTGCAATGCATACCGGGCGGGGCGGTGGCGACGCAGAGCAGGTTCCGTACGTACGGAGACCCTGACTACGCAGAGCTTGCAGCGATTGGTCATGCCTACAATGCAGTATGAGTCTGCTTGCATCCTGCGTGTCCTCATGCATGCGCCTGAGCTGAGACGGAGTGGCGCTGGCGGGCCAACGAACTCGTCGCAGGGTTGAGCGAAGGTCGGCGAGGGCTCTCTAGAGCCGAGGCTGGGTCGACACGGCTAGGACAGAGCAACTGCGAAGGACAGCGGCATGCATGCATCTCACCGCCGCACATTGTATCCATGCATGCGTGCATGCATGGTTACGTGCATGCACGATGAGGCTGATGAGGGCATCTTCTTGTGGAGAAGCACAGCGACAAGCTGCCGGGGTCACGTCGCCAAGTCCTCCAATGCTTTGTCTGCGCAGGGTCCGGGCCGAGGTCTTCGACGGAGCGGAGCTCGCAGCGAGGCCGTGGCGGGGAGGCGACCTCGCCGCGACGGAGGAGGCCGCGCGGCGAGGGCGGGGCGGCTCGGCGCGAAGACGACGATCGCGAGACCGGCGCCGACGCCGAACGCTCGAAGTCACACGGAGTGTGCGGCGAGACTTCGATGTCGATTCGGGCGCGGAGGCTCGAAACCGTCGGCGGGCGCGGCCCGTCGCCTTGATGACTATCGACCTCGCCCGCGCCGTCTCCATCTTCCGCTCCGGTGGCGGTGGGCGAGATGACCTCGGCGTGCGAGACTCCTCGATGCGCTAGTATCACTCCGCGACGCCGCCCGCCATCGCCGTCATGTACCAAGGCATGCCCGAGTCCATCCGGCCTAGGCCTTCATGATCCTCCATGTTGACGATGGCACGGTAGTGTTCCGGCCCGGACGAGCTCACCGACGCCGCCCCGCCCGCGGCGTCGACCTTCGCCATCGGCTTCACGTGGCGAGCTCGCGATGCGGACTTCACTCGGGCTCCGCGGCGTGGACCTTCGGCTCCGCATCGACATCCTCGACTCGGCTGCCAAGACCGCCCGGCCTCGCTTCGCTCTGCGTTGTCGAAGGGATGCGGCGGTTTTGCGGTCTCGCTCGGCGAGGCCTCGCCGAGGTCTCGAGCGATCCGCAGCCGGGTGTGCCTTGGCGAGCAGATCCTTTCCAACCGAGGATCGTGGCCTCGCCCGCCGGCAATGTTGTCCGCGGTCGCCAATGTCGACGGCGTAGTCACCACGGATGGTGCCGAGCTCGGCGACCCGGTGGTCGGTGGCGCCAACGCGTGCTGCGCCGATGGAGACTTCTCCACGTTCACAAGCTTCATGGCTTTGAGGTAGAAGCCCTTGTTGTAAATAATCTTGTTTAGAAGTCGTACACAAGTTTTGGAAGTAATCGAATCCAAAACGAGTAAGAAATCAGAAGTCTAAAACCGAGTCCTAGATGAAGTCGTAACCGAGTCGAAGTCGTATAAGACTCGGAGTCGGAGTAGGTGTTGAGAACCCGTGTTAAAGTAGGACAACTGGGTATAAAAAGAAGCTTAGAGCCATGTATTCATTGTACCAAGCAATTGAGAAAAGACCAAAAAGAGGGAGAAACACAGAGCATTGTTTTGTCGTATGTTTGCATAAGACGTGGTCGAAAGGACTCACGATCACCGCAAGCGTGATCAGGAGGAGTTACGACCACGGCAAAGGAACAGTGATTTTACGACTACGGCTAAGGAGTCGAAGGTGGTCGTAACGAGCTACGACTACACCGGGAAGACCAGAACGTGGTCGGAAGCGACTCTGACCACGTTGAAGGAAGTGAACGTGGTCAAATGCGGGTGTTCGACCACGGTGAACAGTGATCGCCAGCATCACTGCGTGATCGTAGAAGGCTTCGATCACGGTATCTTGAGCGGCTGAAGGAAGGCAGCGGCAGCGATATCGCGGAGCGGTCGTAAATTGCTACAGTAAACATACGATCACGTTGAAAAAGCAATCGGAGGAGATTGAAGCGTTCGGAATTGGTCGTAAGTACTCTGAACCGATCGTATTTGATTCTCACCGGTCGTAAACGACTCTAATCGGTCGTAAAAGGTCCTGGGAGGTCATAAGACCTTTACAACAGTTGGTATCAGAGCCGTGGTTAAACATGGTCGACACGACAAGCGAGCGTGTCGCTGCGATACCGATCCTCGTTCGGACAACTATCCGGTCCGGGCGATGAAGATGAAGGTCAACATGATCGCGCAAGGCGTGCAAAGTGCGGTCGAACCAAAGGAGAAGGACAAGGTCCTCGATGATCGTCTCGACAAGATGGCAATGGCAGCGATCTATCAAGCGTGCCCGACTCAATGATGCGGCGCACTAGTCGGCAAGGAGACGGCGAAGGAAGTCGGACTACTCGCGAACTATGCATGAAGGAGTAGATCGAGTGAAGGAAGTTCGACTTCAAACCTTAAGAAGTGAGTGTGAAGCCATGAAGATGGGAAGAGTCGACCGTGGAAGAGTTCTGCAGTCGATTCAACGAAGTCGTGAACGAGATCAAATCTCTCGGCGACGACTTAAAAGATGAGGTGGCAGTGAAGAAGTATTTGAGAGTGCTACCAGAGAAGTTCCTTCCGGTCGTAACCACGCTTATGTACTCACAAGACCTCTCGAAGATGAAGATTGAGGAGGTAACCGGAGCGCTCAAAGCACACGAGCAGCTCCTAAAGAGTTATCAAGAAGACAACGGTCAGCAAGTGCTGCTCGTAAGAGAAGATGCGAAAGACCGAGGAGACTCGTCATCGAGGGGCGGTCGTGGTCGTGGTCGTGGCACATCGACCGGCCGCAGCGCGTCTCATGGACGAGGTCGAGGCTACGATCAGAGAGGTCGTGGACGAAGTGGTCGAGGAGGTGGTCGTGGAGGCGGCGACCATCATACTGACAAGTCTGATATCCAGTGCTACACGTGCGAGAAGTATGGGCACTACGCTGCTCAATGTCGAAGCCACATCCAGTGCCATAACTGCAAGAAGTATGGTCACTATGCTGCGAATTGTCGGGGCAAGAAAAAGATAGAGGAAGCAAACTTGGCACAAACTACAGAGCACAAAGAGCCAACACTACTGTTGTCACTCTGCACTGTAGACGAACCGACAATGGTTCTCTTGAATGAGGAAAGAGTCTTTCCAAGTCTGTTGGAGCAGGGAGAGCAGACTCAAGAGCGGACGGCAGACTGGTATCTCGACAACGGAGCCAGCAACCACATGACGGGTACGTACTCGATGTTTTACGAATTAAATAAGAGTGTGCTCGGAAAAGTACAGTTCGGAGACGGCTCTACTGTTCAGATAAAAGGGAGAGGCACAATCCTGATGCAATGCAAAGATGGAAGTCGAAGAAAGCTCTCGGATGTATATTACATACCGAGTCTTCGGAGCAATATCATAAGCCTTGGACAATTGACCGAAGAAGGTTGTCGGATCGAGCTCAAAGGCAACCATCTGAAGGTGTTCGACCACAGTGAGCATCTACTGATGAAGGTGCAACGGACCGTGAACCGTTTGTACAAAATCAAGATCGAAACATGCAAGCAGAAGTGTTTGAAGACCACAATTGAAGATCCTGCCTGGTTGTGGCATGAGAGATTTGGTCATATAAATTTCCAAAGTCTCAGAGCAATGGCAGAGAAAGAGATGGTGGTCGGATTACAAAAATCGACCACCCGAGCAAGTGCGAAGGTCGTGCAGTGGCGAAACAAACTCGTAGCGATTTCCCACAAGCAAGCGGTTTAGAGCTTCACAACCACTCGAGCCGTTCACGTCGACTTGTGCGGACGATCACACCCCGCACCGACGCTGGAAACCAAGATTTCATGCTGGTCGTGAGACGACTACTCTAGAGCCATGTGGGTGTACATGCGTAAGAGCAAGGATGAAGCAAAGTCGAATTTTCGAGTTTATTAATCTTGCCAAAACGAAGTCGACAAGAGGGTAAAAGCGATCAGTCGATCGAGGAGGAGAATTTCTCGCAAAAGAGTTTAACTCAATTTGTGAAGAGAAGGGCATTGCAAGATTCTTCACGGCCCCGTACTCGCCTCAACAAAACGGAGTCGTAGAAAGAAGAAACCGAACCGTGGTTGAAACCGCACGAAGTCTTCTGAAGAGTCGATACCTGCCCGGGAGGTTTTGGGCAGTAGCCGTAAGACATGCGGTCTATCTGTTAAATCGTGCAACCACACGGTCGTTAAATGGAGTTACTCCATACGAGTTGTGGTCGGGGAGAAAACCGAACGTCGATCACTTAAAAGTCTTCGGCTGTTTGGCACATGTGAGATCATCGACTTATCTCGAGGAAGCTAGACGATCGAGCAAAGGATGATCTACCTCGGCTCGGAATCGGTACCAAGGCATATAGGTGCTATAATCCAATCAAAACAAGCTACATGTGAGCAGAGATGTGGTCTTCCAAGAAGACAAACATTGGGAGTGGGAAGAACATCAAGACATTGAGAAAGATAAGTCAAAGTGGATAACTTTCGATGTCGAAGAGGTCGACACCGACAATACGACAAACGGTGGATGGGAGATTCACCACATGGATGTGAAAACGGCGTTCTTGAACGGAGACATTAAGGAGGAAGTTTATGTTTCTCAACCGCCAGGTTTTCAATCCAAGAAGCAAGCCGAGAAAGTCTTGAAGCTGAACAAAGCTCTCTACGGACTTAAGCAAGCACCACGAGCATGGAATTTGAAGCTTGACAAAAGTCTAACGGCACTCGGGTTCAGAAGAAGCAACTCTGAACATGCGGTATACTCAAGGGGAGATGCGAAGAACAGACTGATCGTGGGCATTTACGTGGACGACTTGATCATTCTTGGATCGAGTTCAAGAAGATTATGAGGTTTAAAGAAGAGATGAAGAGGTCGTTCAAAATGACCGATTTGGGACTTCGTGCTACTACCTCGGCATTGAAGTAAATCAAACCGACAACGGCATAACACTTTGTCGATCGGGATATGCTCGAAAGATTCGGAGAAGTCGGGTATGGAAGAGTGCAATCCATGTCAAACCCCAATAGAGAATCATCGAAGTTGAGCAAGACAGGCCCAGGATCACCGATTGATGCCACGACTTATAGGAGCATTGTCGGAAGTCTACGGTATCGGTGCACACCGACCGATATCTCGTTTGCGGTCGGATACGTAAGTCGTTTCATAGAGAAACCGACTCAGAGCATATGAATGCCGTGAAGCACATCCCGAGATACATCAAAGGTACTTTGAATCTTGGGATTCGATACAAGAAAGGAGGTGGAAAGTCGTTGCGGTGACGGCTCTGATGATAGCGATATGGCGGGAGATGTCGACGATCGAAAGAGCACGCATATCATAATGTTTGTGCTTGGGGAGAGTCCGATCAGTGGCAATCTCGAAGCAAAAGGTAGTTGCATTATCTTCGTGTGAAGCCGAGTACATCGCAGCAAGCGCAGATCTTGCCAAGGAGTCCGCTCGCTCGATCGTTGAGTGAATTGTCGATGAAGAAATTGAAGGTAACGCCGTGGTTGATAACAAATCGGCTATTTCATCGAGCAAGAATCCAGTTCTACATGATAGAAGCAAACACATAGACACAAGATATCATTATATCGAGATTGTGTCAAGAGGGAAGATCGCTATCAACTATATCAGAACCGAAGAACAGAAAGCAGACATATTGACAAAGTCGCTGGGGCGGATAAAGTTCTCGGAGATGAGGAGAAAGATCGGCATGATTGAAGTCGAGAAACAAGATTAGGGAGAGAATGTTGTAAATAATCTTGTTTAGAAGTCGTACACAAGTTTTGGAAGTAATCGAATCCAAAACGAGTAAGAAATCAGAAGTCTAAAACCGAGTCCTAGATGAAGTCGTAACCAGTCGAAGTCGATAAGACTCGGAGTCGGAGTAGGTGTTGAGAACCCGTGTTAAAGTAGGACAACCGGGTATAAAAGAAGCTTAGAGCCATGTATTCATTGTACCAAGCAATTGAGAAAAGACCAAAAGAGGAGAAACACGAGCATTGTTTTGTCGTATGTTTGCATAAGACGTGGTCGAAAGGACTCACGATCACCGCAAGCGTGATCGGGAGGAGTTACGACCACGCAAAGGAACGATGATTTTACGACTACGGCTAAGGAGTCGAAGGTGGTCGTAACGAGCTACGACTACACCGGAAGACCGAACGTGGTCGGGCGACTCGACCACGTTGAAGGAAGTGAACGTGGTCGATGCGGTGTTCGACCACGGTGAACGATGATCGCCAAGAGCATCACTGCGTGATCGTAGAAGGCTTCGATCACGGTATCTTGAGCGGTGAAGGAAGGCGCGGCAGCGATATCGCGAGCGGTCGTAAATTGCTACGATGAAACATACGATCACGTTGAAAAAGCAATCGGAGGAGATTGAAGCGTTCGGAATTGGTCGTAAGTACTCTGAACCGATCGTATTTGATTCTCACCGGTCGTAAACGACTCTAATCGGTCGTAAAAGGTCCTGAGAGGTCATAAGACCTTTACAACAGCCCTTCTTCTCGAAGCGGCTGATGACCTCACCACTGAGGCCCCTCTGGACGCCGTCGGGCTTGATCATGATGGAGGTCTGCTCCGTCGCCATTGCTAGCTTGAGGAGAGGCTGCTCGCTTCTAGTCTTTTTTTTTTTTTTGCTTTGCTTTGGTCGGAGGCTGCGAGCTAGGAGCGGCGCCTTCGATACACCGCGACGCGGCGCTCCCTTCCCGCGAATAAGTGGCTAGGAGTGCGTGCATGGAATCCCCTGCGCGGAGACTGCAATGCGGAGGCTTCGGACGCCGTGGCGGAGGCCTCGGACAGCTCGGCGAAGAGTGCGGAGACTGATGCGAAGGCTTCGAACGCCGTGGCGAAGGCCTCGGACAGCTCGGCGAAGGGTGCGGAGACTGATGCAAAGGCTTCGAACGCTGTGGCGGAGGCCTCGGACAGCTCGGCGAAGTCTGCTCTTTGGCCTGCAGAGCTTGTTCTTGGTGCAGATTGCGTGCTTCGCCGCGCGCGGAGACTCGCCTTCGCGGGTCCCGGCTCGGAAGTCGAAGTATGCCTCTGTGTCGTCACTGAAGCGAGCGGAGGACGGAACCCATGACGGGCGAGGCCCTTGCCCTTCTCCATCGCCGGCGCAGCTCCTGCTCGTGGACGCCTGCATAGAACGCGGAAGGAGAGAGACAAGTGCATGCCTGCATGGGTGCGGATGGACGTTGCAGACCTCGTCCCTGCAGTGCTCTCGGCCTAACTCGGAGCAGACCTCTTCGGCGCGGAGGTGAACAGCGAGCACGGAGAGTCGCAGCGGAGGCCGACGTCAATCTCCGAGTGTGCTACCTGCTAGTTTATACTATGCACGGATGGATATGCATGCATGCAAGGATAAATACTTGGATGGATGCTAGCGCCTGAATGGCTACGTATGCATGTGCCATGCATGGAGTATATAAATCAACGTGCATGCATAGAGTTTAGAGCAGGTACAATAAGACTTAGTCAGCAGGCTATAGCAAATATAATATCAACCAAATCTTACGTGACAGAGAGAGAAAGGAAGAGAGAGAAGGAAGCTGACTACTAAATTACAGCTAGCTATAGCACGTAAAAATATGTATTTCACTCTCTTACACGTAGGACCAAATAGTTATTGTAATAGTTATCTTATTGTATGAACTATTTTTTTGAAAGCTATAAATGAAATGGACAAGTATTATAGCCACTAGTTGGCTATACTATTGTACTTGCTCTAAGACACTTTGCGCGGGAGACTCCGGGAGACGAGCGAGGACTCTCCGAGGCGGCCGAAGGCTTCGACACGCGGAGTCCACGGCTGCGCGATGACGGCGTGCTCGGCGAGGTGTACCTCGTGCGGAGTCCAGCGCGGACGGGCCGAAGGCGCGCAGGCTCCCTGGCTAAGAGGATCGTGCCCGGATGGATATGTATTTCATGCACGGGTGTACACGTGAAGAGAAAAAGGGGCATGCATACATAGGTGGCCAATTCGTGTACGTATGCATGAGTTGAGATTTCACGTACGCATGCGCGAGTAGATGCTCTGGCTCCTGCATGTACACGTAAAGGATACGAAACGACCTTGTGGGTACCGGCACGATAACACTACTGAGCTCTCGCTGGCGACGCAGAGCCACTGCACTTCCCGGGCTACCTCGCACTGAAGACCCTCGACATACGACGAGGTCCGGAGCGGGGCCGAGCGCGCGGAGGCGAGGTCTGGAGCGGGGCCGAGGTCTGAGAGCGGAGCCGAGCACGCGAAGGCGGATACCTGTGTCATCCCACCCTGGCTAGAAGGACCACACCACCAGGCCATCCAAGGATGATTCGATTAGATCCATTCAGTATACCCTCTACGAACAAGCGATTATGCTAGATCTATTCAATATTCCACCTACGGACGGGCGATTCGAGTAGATCTACTTAATATGCCCTCTACCAAACATGGCGAAATGTGCTTAAATTTTTAGTGAACAAACTACTTATCTCAGGAGCAAAAAGATCCACACACCACGCCTTTCTTTGGAGAAATCTCTTCCATACGTGCTTTAGTCGTCCCCACGGACGGCGCCATCTGTTGTAGCTACAGGCTAAACAGGATAAAGGAGGCCTAGTAGAAGAGGAAGAGGGAGCCAGGCTGTGGAATGGTTGGTGAGAATGAGAGGATGTCCCCCCCCCCCTTTGCCCCTCCTGGGGGTTTATATATATGAGTGGGGTAGGATGGGAAATCCCCATTCTACCCCTTAGTATTTACAAAGGATGAGGGTACATTGGTATATTTACACTGGTATATTCCTCTACACTATTGGGCCTATTACATGTTGGACTAGTTATACGGCCCAGTCACGGGGGGTTGGACCACCCCTACAACAACCGTCATAGGCAGCTCTGTTTTGGCAGAGAGAACATCGTAGAGAAGGCATTGTAGCAAAACAATAGTAGTAATTATGCCATTAGGACATAATTAAGTTAAGTTAATGATACTTATTAATCAATATTAATTAGTCACCGACACATAGGCCCAAATCATTAAAAAATCTAATTAAAACCAAAATTATGCATTGGGTCACTGACATGTAGGCCACACTTACTATGCATTGGGTCACTGACATGTAGGCCACACTTACTATGCCTTGGCCCACCTATCATTCACTCATGTTTTTTTAAGAAAAATGATTCAAAAATAAATTAAAAAACCCAATTGGCCCCACTTGTCAGTCTCTGTTACCTTTTATAATTTATAATATGAAAATAAATAAAAGAATTAAAATCTATGAGCCCCAGCTGTCAGTGAGACACATTCTCTCTCCTCCGTTTATCTTGGAAATTTTTCCTGATTTAAAATTTGGAAGGCCCATTCTCACTTGTTTCAAATCCAATTGAATGAAACTTGTTTCTAAATTTAAGATATTTCTAACAAAGGCAAAATCATGCATTTTGGAGTTAATTTGATTAAAGGTTATGCTAAAGATATAATTATGTATATATAGGATGTCATTAATATTTGTTTTGGAATTCAAATAATAACTAAATACACTATTAAAATATAACTTTGTATAGTTAAGAAAGACAATAAAAGTTATTAGCATGCTTCTAGCACTTAAATTGTAAATACAAATTTAATTAAAAATGATATTGAAATATAATTGTGTATATGGAGCCCTAGTCCATAAATGATGCCCTTGCAATATATATTAAGGTAATGAGTGTATAACAAGCTAGGCCCCATGTAATTATATTTTAACTAAAATTAATTTATGTTAGATGGTAATTAAGAATAATTAGAATATCAACAGCATTTAACTCAAAGCTTAACTTTAAAAAGGGAGTTATGCTAGAGTACAACACCATAAAAATGTAGTTAATTGTCTTGATAAACCATGGATCATTGGTCATTAATAATAATTTTGTTAAACTTCAATTTGATGAACTACATAGTAGTAGGACCAATTAATTAGACTTTAATTAAGCTAATTTGTAACATGTCAGTAAGTCATAGTCTCAAGGTCCATTAACACACAGGCTAATACAAGAGTTGCATTGCGTCCAAGTGCATGTAAATCCTATGATTAATTAATTATCAACTACAATTTGCTAGTATTTAGTGGCCTAATTAAAGTTAGTTACTAAATAGCAATTAGTGGTATAACTTGTCAGACACCTAGGTGCATCTGCAGTATAAAGATATAGTAGCAATTAATTAAATAATTGATTTCCTAGTTAGCTATGTCTAACCACCTTCAAATCTGGAGTGGAATATTCCTGTGAATATTTATTCATCCTCCTTGATCCTTCCTTGCTTTTCCTGGCAGATTTCCTGCCTGCCATTTCCCCTTCGCTCAAACTTTGCTTGACTCCGTCTACATTTTGTACTCACTAAAACCTTATCTCATGTCATCAACTTAATCATAGTAAAATTTAATTGAGTTCATCTAGATTTAATTGGATTTCTGGAGTTATTTAGATTTATTTGGATTTGGATGTTATCACGTAACTAGAATTTGGAATCTTGAAGGAGCAACAGATCGAGCAAGGTCAAGATCGAGATAAAGATCAAGAGTTTTAAAACCATTGACTGAGAAAGCTTTGAGCAAGATCAAAGGCTCAATAAATTGAGTGAGGCACCTACCTTTTGAATGTAAATTATCTTATTTAAAATTATCAAACTGCATGACTTACTTTGATTAAAATTATATTGTCATTGGATTGTTGTTAATGCCTTAATGCTACTTGAATTATTAAATTCTATTTCTTGACTTTAGATATAATTCCTTGTCGCACTAAAATAAATGGTATACATAATAGTTGATAAGTCCATTTCTATATGCAATGCTTAGCCTTACATAAATACATGTGGGCATTAAGTTGCCCCGACATCATTTCAAACATGAAAACTTGGTTTAGGTAGCCACTGGAGGAAAGTGGCTGGTATTTGAACAAGAGTGAGTATTTTGGAATCCAAAACTCTAAACTTGCTTCATACCTGGGTAGATGGCAAGTGGGGCCAGTGCGGATGGAGTATAAGAGAGTGATTTGTGATAGAATTGGCCAGGTAGCCTTAAGAACTGAATCTTGTGATGACCTTCCAAGGTAAAAATAGTATAACAACAAGTCTATAATGGGTATGATCAGGCCAATTAATTTATATTGACCCAACGCTGGATGTGCCATTCGGTAGAACACGGTCAAGAGTGCTGGAGGGAGGCCTTTGACATGGCAGTGCAAGAGGAGGCCTCTGGAGTAGGTGGATAAAACCTTACAGCCGTGAAAACCTTAGTGAGTGTAGCCATATTGGGAAGATGCATTGTAAAGACCTTATGGTAACCATCTCTTGCACCACCATGCCAAAGGAAGCGTTGCAATGGAATAAGTTAGATATTTCTTGTGGGTAAAGTGTGCGACCTCTACAGAGTAAAAACTATCCAAACAATTGTGCCCATGGTCAAGGGCATGCATGGGAACTTACTCAAGTTGGTGTCTATTTTATAAAAGAATCTGTGGTTGAGATGAAAAACAGGAGGGGCGGATAGAACCCTGACTTTGATTTCTGCGAAAACACGACCAAGCAGCCCGCAGGACCCACACTATCAACCTCTTAGCATCCGACACTTTTTTCGGAAATAGTGGCTATTTAGACAGTTTTTGCGCGGGACACAATGAAAACGGACGAAATGGGAAAATCGCATGGCGGATCACCCCCACAGTTGCCATGCAGGGGCGTAGCCACGGAGGGAGCTTAGTGAGACTTGAGCCTTACCTCCCCCGGTGACAACTTTATATATAGTAAAAATAGAGAGAGAAAGAGAGATATTAACAAATCCAAAGAGAAATTAGCTCTCCTTGATGGAAAGATTAACAACAAACATGAAATTAAAGAAGACAAGGAGGAGGAGGAGGAGGAGAAGTGAAAATCATAAAATTAAAGGAGAGCTAATTAATTAATCAAAAAAAGAAAGAAAGTGAAATAATATATGTAAATCATAAAATTAAAGAGGAGGAGTAGTGAAAATCATAAAAGTAAAGAAGAGATAATCAATCAAAGAAAAAAAGGAGAAAGAAAGTGAAATATATATGAACCTTCTTGAGTATGGGGATGATGGTGGAGAGCTCGATGAATCTCTGGTTGATCTTCTCCCTCCGCTGTCGCTTCGTGATGATGTGGTCCTACACGTGCCCCGAAGGCACCGCCGCCGCTGAGCCCTCCACTGTGAAAATGATAAGAACATTGGATAGAGTATGGAAAAAGATGCCGCATTTTTTCTATTGTCTCGTGATTCAAATTAGCTTAATCTTGGTATGTTTCATATGATCTAAATTTTCATTGTCATTTATAATTTTCTATTATATCACTAATTTTGATATGTTTTATACATAGGTAACTTATCGCTACTCCGCACTCATGACGCTTTCTATTATCGAGATACTTACTTTCTATTTTTTCTATTTTTCATTGTTTGTCTCCATCCAATTTATAATTTCTGTATAAATTTGAAATTTTATAAGAGTAAAAAACTAATTTTGTGTCAACTTAGTTTAGACCTATAAATAATTTAGCACACCCTCAATTTCATTCCTGGCTTCGCCACTATTGCCATGTATGAAAAATATTGACTTGCTCGCCCTTACTCTTTCATAAGTTAATTTTCAGTATCTAGTGACGCGCATCATCGTACTTGAAGATGCCGACCAAATGTATAGTTTTACTAAATAAAGTGCCAAGTAGTCGATCAGCCTTAGTCAACAGGAAAAAGAACTGTTTTTTATTCATAACAAGATCTAGTATTTGTGTGTGATGCTGCTGCTGCTGCTACTCCAGTTCAAGTCAACTCCCAACATTGGCAATGTCATGTGGGATTTAGGGTCAGAATACACGACACACAAAACATATGGATCTGAATCATATCTGAGCAGATTGTTTAGCCATCTTTGGAACAAAACAAATGAACTGCCATGCTGTACACGATATGCAGATCTAGGAGTCCAATAGATCTCTCCTGCGAATCCACCACACCGACCAGAACAATAACAACTGTAAGTCTGGACAGTCTGGACTCTGAACTGCGAGTTTCAACTCTTATCTCTGCTGATGAACAACCGGCCACAGCAAAAGAATATACTGAGCATCATGCACCACACTTCAGAATTTAGTACCAGATGCTGCATCGCACAACATAGGGTAGACTAGGCTATATTAGATTATTACGCGCAAGCCTTATTATTGCAAGGAGACAGCTTGCTCTTACCAAGTGCCATGACCCAGGCAGGTCCACTGGTTAGCATAGAACCCAGAGGCGCGCACACACACGAGAGTTCATTTACAGTGAGAGACCTCGAGGAGCACTAACAGTCTCATAATTTACATCAACCTATCAAGATGAAGCTTTAAAATGGCAAGTGGGGTGCATTGTGGCAATCATAGTGGCGGGTCATGCTCAGTCACCGTGTTCATCCCGCAACCTTTCTCCCTTTGCTATGGATCTCCAGCCTTGACGGTGTTTCTGCATTACCGCAAAGGTAGAAGAAACTGATATCCGCAGCACATCATGCATGATAAGCACTCCTACGAAAAAAATTTAGTAAATCAACAAGTTTTTATGCAAAACAGATTGCAAGTCTGCAAAAAGGAGCATCAGATCTTGATTCTGAATACGATCTCTTTTAGAGCAACCAAGTACACATACTTGGGAGATGCAGAGGTGGAACTGTGAGGTCTGATATTAGAATGATTCTTCTTGTAGAACCGAATCGAGATCAGACTGCTATGTGCTCTAACTGACGATTCAGGTGATCCATGGAAGCTTACGCCTGAACCTTGTCTCGAGAAAAAACCTATAGTGTCAAATAAGGAAGTTTAGGGCAATTGTTTTCTGAAGACCAATAAATTTTTAAGTACTAAGTGATTTTTATACGATTCCCAACATTGGCAAGCCTGCTGATCGAAAAATAGAAAAACAACTGCTGATTAAAATTAGATTCTAGATCAACAAAGCCATACTCAAAAGGACTTGATAATTTTACACAATAATACCTTGCGGAAACTTTGCATTATATATGAAACTTTGCATTGCCCAAAGTAGAAATCTATCATCTCCAACTATGCCTAAATTAAACATTAACTCTAGCATAAATGTCATGTAAGAATAATTTGACAAGGTCCAGCAATCTTACATGGACATGGTAAACCACTACGATGTGAACAGTGCGAGACTCAGAAACTAATACAGTTGATTGCTCTATAATAGATCCTAATGAAGGTATGACGATATTGTCAGTGACAACTGACAACTACGTTTACTGCCAAGGATTTGACAAGACATTAATTGTAAAGCGAATACACATGCATTGGCAGCTATCAATATCACTTGAGAAACTTCCATTTGACAAGGTGTCCCTCGGGATCAAGCAAGGTTTATTCATTAGTCAACAAACTTTTGTTTTTCCATACAAACATGGCATATATAAGATACCAGTGTCCCTAGTTATTACTATGGTATACCTTGCCAGAGTATGACGAGGCAGAAGATAATGGTAATGATCATGGGAAATGAGTTGCTACTTGAGGACCCTTGTTTGGCATTCTTCATCTTCTTCAAAGCCTTCATCCGCTCAATCCTTGCCCGTTTCAACACTGCAAGCTCGCTCAGCTCATTGAGGAGCTTCTGGTCAGAAGGATCCAATGGCGTAGGTGTTGGTGGCCTTGGTGGCCGTGGTGGCTTTTTGGACCGCTTCTTCTTTGCCTTCTCACCTCCGGAATTGTCCAAAAGGCCCAGCTTCTCCTCCCCTTCAGACTTCCTGTCATCTCCACTTTTGGCAGCAGCTTCTGTAGAGGGCGGACAGCAATCCATGCGCTGATTTCTCTCATCCTTCAAGCATCCAGCGGTGCCCATGACACCATTCCACGCACCACTCGGTGCTGTTCTTGCTAGGCCTACTGTAAAATTAGCATCCACTCCATGGTTATACTCGCTAATTACAACGTTGTTCCCACACTCCAGATCGATCAAAGCATCCCGGTCGTTCATACCATTGGTCTCCATCAGAACTGCAAAAAAAATTGCCTCTAAAACATCGAGAGAGAACTCTGGCTCCCTCTGTTACCGGGGATCAATACTCAGATGCCCCTCTCCCTCAATAGCAAGAAACAACCTCCCAAATACCGCCTGCCTGCACAGATAAGTTTGGCCACAAGTTAGGTTGGTTAGTTAAAAGTCCAAATCTGAGACAGTTGTAACCACAGATTTCAGAGAAGGAAAACAAAATTCAAACTTTTCTCCACCTGAATTACCAAACCATCAAACAGATCAGATTCGGCAAAGCCCGATTACAACACGAAAATCAGTCCTGTAACACACAAAGAAAACCTGCTAGGACTCACCACATGGAGGCAGCAAATAAAGGAGGAAACTACGTTACATTATAAGAACAGTTCGTACAAAGGAAAAGATGGAACAAGCGTAAATAACAAAAAAAGTCCCCCTAAATTAAGCAGAAACACAGGAGAGAAACACGCAAAGCTCTCAAACTTTACCCTGCTTAAACGCTAAATGCAGGCCGCCACCGTCACCCTACCTCGGTTATCTCCCTTTCACACGCACCTTTGCAAGCAAACAAAGCATCCTGCATTGCTTACACATGGCAATGCTCAGTCTTCCCCATTATTTTTCTGTTCATTTTTTGTTTGGTTTGGTTAGGCGAAACGGATGCCGTGAAACAACTGTCTAATTATGATTGGAACTAGCATTTGGGACAGTGATAACCTCATGTTGCTTGCAGAAGAATTGAAGAAAGGGATGCTACTTTTTTTCTCCAAACCGAAGTTTGATGAGAAAGCATCAAAATTCCAAGCCATACTATATGAGGAACAAGAGCAGACCATCAAATCGTTCACCCAAATTGGGGCAGGGGGCCAGCAAACAAAACTGCAAAACCTTGCACCGCATCTAGACACATCAAGAATTTGCCGAGTGGGAGCAGAAAGGTGGACAATAGCCAAAGAAGCCAAGCCAGGGGGGGCAAACAAAACAGAAACATTAATTCGGCACCTGAACAGCCCGGCAACCGAACAAAAAATTTTCGACCCAGTGCCGCCTAGAAACAAGCAGAAATGACGAGAGGAAGGCGCACAACAGAACAGACTGTTGTGGGTATATTATCAATTTCCTTAGCTAGCAACGATCCAAGCAAGCCGCTTTGCCGATCAATCTTGCGAAAAATTTTGGGAAAAAATGTTCGGGGGGAGTAAAATTTTGCCGTAGAAGCCCTCTCTTTCTGATCCTGAAAGACAAGGAGGTTCGCAGGAACACCAAAATCCAATCAAAATTCAAAATTGCAGCTTTATTAGGTTTAAACGATGTAAAAAAGAAACTTTCACTGATACAAAGAGAAAATTCCCATCTTTCCGCCAAATCAAGCCCTAGAATGACAAATCCATAAAAAATCCTAACTTTTCCCCATCAAGAAATGCCCCAAGGAATCCGAACAAAAGGAAGCGAGCAACAACCCACCTATTCAACACCGGCCAATAATCTCAGGGTGCTCTCCCATGGCGATCTCCCAGCGAATCAAGAACTCCCGGCGCCGACACGAGCACCAATCAAAGGGAGCCCAATTCGCAAACCCACGCGGAGGAAGGGGAGGAGGGCTGCGCCTGACTGGCTGGGGGCCGAGGGATCGACGAGGGGCGGAGGAGGCAGTCAATCAGGCGGTGGTGGGGGTCCCGGGGCTGGGCTGGAAGCATCCAGATTCGCCTCGGAAATCACGCACCTTTTTTTTCTTCCTTTCAGAATTTCTTGCGTCGGAAGCGCTAGCTACCACGTGATCAAGTAAAACAAGTAAAATAACCCACAATTCGTAGGAGAATCTTTTCTAAAACAAATCAAGGTTCTGTACTTATTTTTAAAGAAAGTGAAAGATTTTATCACATAAAACTAAGGACCTATATGTAATTTCAAAAACATCGGGAGGCTTTATTCAACAAAAAAGGGCCTTCACAAAAAAACCGAGGATATTTACGTAATTTCCAAAAAAAATCAGAGGGTTCTTCGGCAAAAAACTGATGTGGCAGGAACTTTTCTGTAAAAATCAAGGATCTCCACGCGATTTCACAAATAGAAGGACTTTTTCATAAATAAACTGACGTGTCGTGTCTCTCGGAGCGAATGCCGGGTGTAACATACGAGGTATATAATGATATATATACTTACCCCTTGTCTTTCCGTTTCGTGTGCGGATGAGATGTGAGCCGTCGGATCGTGAATGCACGGATAAGATTCGTGCGATGGTGGTGGGCCGGGGGGAGTGCTTTGCTTAGTGGCTAAATTTAGTACGGCCAACGAAATGGTTAGTGGAAAGAAAGGTTTTCTCCTTGTGAGGAATATCTTGGGTGCAAACGGAACGGATAATTTCTGTCTATCCGATCGATCGAAGGCTTGCGAAACAAATACGGAAGGGGTAAATGGGTATCCAGTACTATCAGTGTCCGACTCGATTCCGAGGAAAAAAAACATAGAATAAGATACGAGATAAGTGATATCCGTCCGTATATATCCTTATGTTAAGTTATATGAAGAAATATGTTATGACTTCACTTAGGAATAAGATAACATATAGACATATTGTTGCGGCTAAACAGACGAGCGTACTAAGTGTTCTTCCTTCAACATCTCAGTAATTAGTCTCTCCATGTTCATTCTGATTGTAGCGTATTGTCTAATGTCCTGTGTAAAGAAGCGGATAATTTCTGTCCGACCGACCGTCCGAAAGATTATAGAACGGATACGGAATAAAGAAATGGATATCCGATATTATCTGTATCCGACTCTAACTCTAAGAAAAAAATATAAAATAAGATACAAAATAAATAATATCTATCGTATCCGTTCTGGTTGTGCCTATAGGAATATCCGTTAGTCATACCCCTTGCTCTTCGTTTTTGTCGTGGGTATTTTCAGTGGTGCTCTGCATGCATAGAACATCTAATCTCTCTAGATGTACGGTGTTTTGCAAAAATCATGTGAGCCAAATGATGTCAATGACTAGGAAGCAAGAGTTGTCCAATCACACACACGTCTAACCTAGATAGTAATGAATATCAGTCATCTACAGCTAGAATGCCATGAAATTTTGGATCATCGAGACCTAGGGGACGAAAGAAAAGAGAGAAAAATTAAAGGTAGACAACAGGCGTAAGCACCGGACGTGTTCTCGTGTAACGTGTCACAGCGAAGAAGGACAAAAGGAGCGAAGAGGACAAAAGGAGCAACCAAGAGAAGAACTAAATCATTTTCTAAAGATAAATTTAGTTATTATTGGAGAAAAAACGTCTCCAATAGACTCTGTAAATGACTCTCCAAATTTAGTAGCTCTCCATCCCTCCTCCTTCGCTCTCTATTTTTGGATAGCCTACCTCGCTCACCATCCAGCCTCTTGGCGCGGTCGGCGTTTCCTTCCCGCACGCTGCGCCCCATTCCCGCGCGTACGCGACCCACCGCGCGCCCTCTAGTTTAGATAGCATGTTGGAGTAGTCTTGTTTTTTTGGGTGAGATTCATTTTAGAGAATAGCTAAATCACTAAATTTATATACTTCTTTTGACTAATCTCTTGGAGTTGCTCTAAGGCCCCGTTTGGCAGAGCTCTAACTCTAGAAAATCTGTAGATTTCCTAGAGTTGGTCATCTGTAGCTCTAGGAAATCCTGAATCTAGAGTTGCAGGCATGTTAAGTGCATTTACATGACTTATTTCATTTATATTATATATTAAATAAAAATATTTAAATCACTTTAATTTAGTCAACAGACTACAGATCCAACATAGATCTCAGAGATAGAGCTGTGCCAACGCAGCTAGAGCTAGAGCTAGAGCTACAGATCCAGCATGTCAACGCACCAACGCAGCAAGACACGGTAGTTTTTGACTAGTATCCCGTCGCGTAGTGCTCCATCTCCGTGGTGTTTCTCTGGAAGTGACACCTTGACGCTTCCATGATGGCGAGTTCCACGTGGAAGCCAGACATAAAAGGTGGACACGACCAAACCATGGATTCATTCATGGAAACGGTGGGCCCACGCCACACGTGTTGCTGCCTTCTAGGCCACGTCGGTCAGTTCTCCCCAGACCGATCGCTTCCTTCCTACCTACATCCTCACTCAATGCAATGCGAGATCCTTCTCTTCCTTTCTATCACAGCTTGAAAGTCCCAGGTATGATCAAAGCTGCAAGCATCAACAATAATAACAATAAAATCTTTTATCTCAAATAAGTTAAAATAGATTACAAATAAAACATTCTCAAGATCAAAAAGATCTAAACCTTAAAATAAAACATACCATGCTAAAACCTTCTCAAGATCAAAGATGCCAGCATCGCGGTAGGAATTATAGTATTATTTATTTTTATCATAGATAGATAATATAAATCGTGATATAGTCACAATTGAGTAGTACCATAGTAGGATCACGACTCGTAGAATCATACCGTAATAATAGTACCATATGACATGAATAAGTGTACTCAAATTACAAAATTAATTTTTTAAAAAATCAAAAATTCTCGATACACTTACATATTTATAAATATAATTCAATAAGTGATCTTGACAACCTTGGGTATGGTATGCTGATACTTCCTCTGCTTGAAATTGATGGATTTAGTTTCTGGCTTCTAGCTTCTTAATTTCGTCTTTTTATTATTTTTTTGGCTTTTTCTTCTTTTTCTTATTCCTTTCTATTGCCCTTGATGGTATAATCTTTTTTTATTTTTTAAATTTAATTATGCTAAAAATTTGACAGTAGCTATAGTTCAAAAAACGGTTACAATGCAAAATAAACTATAAACCTAGATTTAAAAGCCCAAATGAGCAAATGTTGCTTTTCTGGTGTTCCTCTGCTTCTCCAACCTTCTCTCTTGTATTCTAGGGATCTATTTGGTTTCTAATGGGAAGGGATGTGTAAGATTAATCTGTTCTTATTATCAGCTAGCTAAGTTTCGGCAGGCGCTCCAAGAACTATTGTTGGAGTTTCTAAACCAAATGACAAATACACCTACTGGTCATGTAAGCCCCATTCATACTTTCATGTAAAAGATCTCATATTTTTCAACTACATTTTTATATCATTCTTTTTTTAGTCACTCATACACTTAGTTAATCTGAATATTTTATGGTAATGGCATTGAGCATTGTTTATCAAACTAAGATACAAACATTGATTTATATCTTTATCATTTATGCTCCCTCTTTCATTCCTTACCACATGATGCTAATGTTCTAGCTAAGATTTAATTGTTAAGCTAATTTACCGGTTTTCACTTTGTTGTTGTGGGTTAGACCAAGATGATGGTTGTAAGGAGGCAAAATGTAGGTGAAGGACCATATGAGAAGATCTAGGATAAAATTATGATGAACCATTGCAAGTTTTACAGAGTGGTCAAGTGGTTTTGCAAAGATTGCATTTCATTTGAACTATTTTTTTGGATGTTCCAGAAAAATCGGAAGAACCGCGGTTGTGAATGCGGTAATATTGCCGGGCAGTAGTACCATAGGTGTTTGTGTGGTAGTACTACAAGGCAGTAGCTCTGACTATGCGACGACACGTTTTTTCCAGAGAGGTCCAATCAGGTGTGGTAGCACTGACTTGGGGCGCGGTAGTACTGTAGTACAGTGGTACCAGCATTGTGGGTACGGTACCACCGATCTTTCCAGAAAAACAAGGTTTTAAGATTTGAGTCATGAATTGAGTTGGGTTGACCTAGGTCATTGCATTAAGATTACATGATGCATATTTTGACTAACGTAGGTCAAGTTATGAAAAACTTATGCTTGAAAATAGTTTCTTTGTTTTTGGATGTGCAAGGTTGCTTGGAGTTAACCGTGGTCAACGGCGAGGATCAGGGCTAGGCTCATGGAGGAGTTGAGGCCTAGAACGAATAAGGATACTAGGTGAGATGGTGAGCTCAAGCGTGGCAAGAGAAAGGCGGGAAATATGGAAGGCAAGTTCGAACGGAGGGATGACACCATGTAGATTACACGGGCCAAGTGAGCCGTAGTTCAGTGGAACCAGGACGGGAGAGACTTGGTGACACATTGCAAGTTAGTGGTGCACTTACACGTAGCAAGCATGACGATTGCTTGCAGTGGTTGATGATGACTGGGTCAAGGAAAGGTATTTTGGTAGTTTGACCAGACTACCAAAAACTATTTTGGATCAAAACTGCGACACGTGGGCGACGCGTAGGAGAGTGGTTTAGGTCAAGGTGGAGCTGGTTTGATCAAGACGGATCAAAGCTAAGAATTAAGCGGATATGAACTTATACGCTTTGAAAAGAGTGGATAAGTGCACATATGTGAGTAAAATCCATGTATATGAGGTTAATGGGTTTCCCCATTGTAATACTAGATAGCATCCACTAAGCAGTATAGGTGGCTGGTTGCCCACTTATAAAAGGGGGTTGGTGTGGAGACATATGTGAGGATCCATCC
Source organism: Dendrocalamus sinicus (assembly GCA_036346575.1). Taxonomy (NCBI): domain Eukaryota; kingdom Viridiplantae; phylum Streptophyta; class Magnoliopsida; order Poales; family Poaceae; genus Dendrocalamus; species Dendrocalamus sinicus. Next base: position 1,342,674 of record CM070653.1, on the reverse strand, counting down.
AACCCATCTTTCTTGTGCTCTCTTCTCTAAGGTTAGGGTTTGAGAGCGAGTGTCTTATGTGCTCTTTGTTCTCTAAGTTAGAGTGGTTGTAAAATCTACCTTCTCAAGTAAGCAATATATCAATCGTTGTGTAACTCTTAAGTCTCTTATTTTGATTGATGTGCTTTGTTTTTGGTTGGTTTTGATCTCGTCTCTTCCCTTCTCTTGATTCTGCTGTTCCAATGACGTGTAAAAGATGGAGATAAACCTTGGAAATATATCTCCATCCATCTAGATACTTTGATAGCAAGATTCACGAGAAAATTCAGTTTTACTTGACTTTGGCCTTTATGATCATCTCATGATCCTGGGGTTTTTCACTTGGGTTCTTTGGTGATCTACCTTGCTGTGACATATGGGAATACCTCTAGACCCTTCTTTGTCATCTTCTGCCCATGAACAAGTTGTATTTACCGGTTTTGGTTTTGATTCGGGTGTGGTGGGCTTTTCCTTCAAACTAAAAAAGGTCTCAATTTTAGCCATATTTTTCATGAACGTTTGATGAAATAGGATAACAACACCCTAGAGTACATTCCTGCCATTTTTCATATCATTTGAATCTACAAGTCAAAAGTTCCTTTGATTTTTGTTTTGGAACTCGGGTTGTTTCTCCCTATTCATCAAGAAGCGGTAGTACCAGTAGTACCATAGCGGTAGTACCGCATCACGGTAATACTGCAGGTAACACAGCGATAGTACCACGTGTGCTGAAACCATTCACCCTTTCTGTTGCTATATTCAGTCTTTCAATAGGTACTTCCACATGGCAATGACAATATTGTTCCTACCAAAGGCGCCATGCTTCTTCTGGTGAGGTGTATTTCAGATAGCATATAGTTTTGTTTAATTGATCATTGTTTTGTCCGGATTTTTCTTTATAGATATGTTCTATGTGCCTTTCAGAAGGAAACATGGACCAATTCATGTTGAGGGCTACGTGCAGGCTTTAGTGTGAGGTGAGTAGTTAGCTTTGATAGTTCCTCTGTTAGTTTGAAGGGGTTATTGCATGTAAAAACAATTGAATTGAAGCTAAATGTGAGTAAGCCAAATGATGATAGTTAGTAATTGATCTTGGTCAATATGTTGAGATATAATAAGATGGTTATGGCATATTGTACTGCTAACATTTCATCTTACTGCCATTTTTAACAATGTTCAGGTCAAAATCCTCGTGGAAATATTTGTAATTTGCTCGTGTGCATGCCTCTCTGAGATCGATCAGAGCTCAGCTGCAACAATCTTTAAACTATGTGTTATGCTGAATGCCATACTATTGGTCATTCGATATATGCCAATGCCAACCGAATCGAAAATAGTGAAGCTATGTTTGCAGCCACTCCTAAATTATTGTATCATGCCTACATTTGCATGTATTGATTCTTATAATTTTCCTACTGCCCACTAAAGGTCAAAGATTATTGACGCCAAAGAATTTATGGGGTTTAGTGAGAGCATTTTGGCCTATGATGAATATGATAATAGATTGGGTGGTCCTAATTGTGATAATGCGAGCAAAGATGCTAGGTCAGCCTATTGGCAATCCTTCTGACGAGCCCCATGGACCCTTTTGCCGCTTTAGATCTGGTGTTTCTGTCTAATTATTCAATTACTATTTTGTGCTAAATGATGTTTTGTGTAGTCAATCTAATCGTTTGGCATACCATCTTCTTGATGAAATATACTGAACAGTCAGAAAACGGAAGACATTAGACGATAAGGATCAGGGGCAGAGCTGACTATAGCTATCAACAGTGAAGGCTTTGACATTTTTCTTCCAATGGGCTGGGCTGAGGCTAGATTTCAGGCTGGCTACGCCCTTGGTAAGGATTCTTATTTTTAAGACAATGTTTCTGTTTCACGTTTAGGAAGTCTAGAGGGTTAGTTGGATATTAAACTATGATTGTTTTGATTGCAACATGCCCTCTCTTTACTTGCAATTAGCAGTTAATCTACCCTACTCTATAATACACCAAAATTTTCTTTACTAAATCCACCCTCTCAACCACCCCCACAGTCATACCTAATCAAAATCCACCCAGATTTGTGTACCCAAGTAATCCAACTTCATACAAATAAATGGCCTGGATCTCTCCTCAAACCTTTTTCTCTTACTCATTGAAGATCCTAAGGCTAAAATCATTTGGTTCATGCACATCATCTCTCGCTGATTTTGCTCTCGCCTCGCCTCCCCTCTTCTCGCGCAGCAGCAGCAGGGAAATGTGATCGCGATGCCCCCCTTCCTCCCTGCCCTAGCCTTAACCCTAGCCCCGCTTCCCCCTCCTCCCCGCGCCGCTCGCCGCCACCCCGCCCCGCTCGCCGCCTCCTCCAAGCCCACGCCGTGCCGCCCCCTACGCGCCGCCCGGCCGGCCGGCGCGCCGCAGCGACCCAGTGCGGCCCCGCAGCCTCGTTCGAGACCCGCAGCGAGGAGGAGCTCGGCGGCGATCTACGACTTCATGCGCCGCTCCGACAAGCCCGGGCTTTCCCTACCCGCGCCGAGCTCCTCGCGCGCGCGCGCGCGACTCGCCGCCGCCTTGGAGTCAAGCGGAGGGTGGCTCTCCTCGGTGGTCCTCGATTCCCATGCGGGCCAGCCTCATCGAGCGGCGGCGTGCACCCCGACTACCCGCCCGAGCCGGCCTCATCGGGCGGAGGCATCCACCCCGCTCCTCCGCCGATTTCTCCCCCGTCTTCCCCATTCTCTGCGTCTCCCGCCTCCTCCTCCCCGCTCGGCCGTTCTCCGCCGATCCGCCCTCGCCTCCTCCTCCCACCTGCGCGCGCCGCCTCCTCCCGCCCACCCCTCCGCTCCGCCGCCGCCTCCTCCTCCCCCCACCCCTTCGCTCCACCCTTGCCTCGTCCTCCCCACCCCGCGCCGCCGCCACTTCCTCCTCCCCCCACTCCTCTGCTCCGCCGCCGCCTCCTCCTCCGCTCCGTCACCTCCTCCTCCTCCTCCCACCCCTCCGCTCGGCCGCCGCCTCCTCCCCCGCTCCTTCGCTCAGCCATCGCCTCCTCCTCCCCACCCCGCACCGCCGCCTCCTCCCCACCGTGCCCAACAACCGCCCCCACCCGGCCTTCTTCGTCTCCAAGCTCTCCCCACTCCCCGCCGCTGAGGCCGCTTCCTTCCCCACGTCGCTACCCGATATCCGCGCCCACCTCCCCTCACGCTTGACTGCCTACCTGCCGCTATGTACGATGAATGATGTCCATGGTGACCAGCAAAGGAGTGCCAAGGTTACTACTTTCTATTGTTTATGATTTGGCAACCCAGAAGTAGAAGCAAAAGGAAAATGTGAGTTTAGCTTTAGAATTAGTGGTTGCACTGTTAGTATGATTCATTCAGTATTCTATATTTTGTTGATGAAACTAAAATCAACACTAAACTGTGCATTGGTGCAAGAAGTGCATGCTCTTGGGATGAACAGGCAGTCATCTCTTATTCCATCTCCTATCTCCATTTTCTGCCTCAATATGCTTACTCCTAAATGGTTGAATGTGCAGGTTTGGGGAACTGTTAGCAACAGATATTGAATAAGCCATGGCTTCTTCGTGGAGTTTAAACTCCTAAGTAATGTTTTCAGGGCTGTCAAGTGCAAGGAAACCAGTTGGGTATTGCTTCTTAATTCTCCCCATGGTTAATATCTGTTAATAACCAATAGTTACTCTTGCATGGATGAGCAAATAATGATGGAATTATTTTTGCAAGTACTTATATAGTTTATCGTGCACAAAGAGGATTCTGGTTTCCAAATGTTGTGCTCATGTATGATGGATGAGAGTTGGGAGTGCAGGCTTCCCTTCTGACATATCGTGGTCTACTGGTCTCTATAACCTTTGCGTTAGAATATCTGCACTGTCTGAACAAGGTTTTGGCTATATTTTCCTATTTTTGTAGTACATGAAAATTTGGTAACATCATGGGTCCTACGTGAAAAAATATTTCAATTCCCAATATTTTTTTGCATATTTTGATTGCAATTGTACTTTATCAGTTCATTCATCTGTATTCTTTTTTCTGATGGTAAAGGAAACTCTTCTGTTCCAGCTTACCACATACCAAAATCCAGCTTATAACAAGTATTCTGTCGCTTGAAGGAGTGTTTAAGCTATCCAGCAAGATAGTATCTGGAAGGTAAAAATCCCATGCCCCATTTATGTGCATCAATGATTAATTGATTTTGTATGTGAATGCTTTTTGTGCGGCATGCCGTGTATGCTTCACCTTCTCTCTTTGTTGTTTTTTATGCCAAATTAGTTATGCATATCTTTATAATTCCCATTGTAGCGCATGTGTTAAGTTCACAATTTTACAAAAGAAGTTTCTGGGGAGGGAGTTCCAAATTGGGTGAAATTATATTATAGTAGATATAGTTTAAAATTTTCGGTAAGTTTCAGAATTTTGATACGATTATCTATTTGGTGAAATATATATTGAGGGAGAACGAGCATTGAATCCAACTCAAGTTTGATGGAGCTTGTTATGGGCCGGTGACTCCACTTCCTGAAACGGCTGCAGCAATATGCGAGAGATGGGCCGTCTGATACTTATCAATTAGCAAAATGGCGTATCCTTAACAGACTGCATGACAGAAATGAAACAATGTACTACAAGGTGTGTAACTTCACAGACACATTCTCTAGGTGCAACTTTATTTCTATTGATCATGTGCATTCTCTCAAGAGCATTTGATATGCAGAATATGGACGATTTACTCACAATGTATGATATGCTTCTTTGTTAACTTTGTTGTTACTGCAATCTCGAACATAGGTGCTTTTTCAAATTGGTTACCTTATTTTGCCTCATTTTGATAATTTAATAGGTCTTAATAGATAACATTGAGGAGTATGCACCTATTGTTTACACACCAACTGTTGGACGTGTTTGCCAAAACTACAGTGGTTTATTTAGACGGCCTCGGGGAATGTATTTTAGTGCGGAAGATCGTGGGGAAATGATGTCCATGGTGTACAACTGGCCAGCTGATCAGGTATGTACTTGTTCTTGTCCACTTACTGAATTGACCTTCTGTAGTTTATCTCTTCCATTGGCTTAAATGTATATTTCAGTTGGGCTAAGAGAGAATCTTGCTTTTGCCTTTTGAAGACCTCCTAGGAGAGAATCTTGCAGTGGAAAAGTTTTTACATTTTCAAATAAATAAAAGTGGTCAATCTTTTGCAGGTTGACATGATCGTGGTGACTGATGGAAGCAGGATATTGGGCACAGGTGATCCGGGAGTGCAAGGTATTGGCATTGCTATTGGAAAGCTGGATTTATATGTTCTCTGCTGCTGGAATAAATCCTCGAGGGTATGTTTTGTGGTACCTTCTTCTCCATCTTCCATTTTTAAATGTACTGTACATTGGTGAACTATTTTATAATGCAAATATTAAGATTGTTAAGTGATGTAATGTTCGATGATCGAAGCTGCAGTGTTCCTCTGTTTGTTCGGTGTTGGTTTATGTTGCGGGACTTAAATCAGCTAAACTAAGAAATTTCTCAATGAAGCACATTTTCGAAGAGGTTAAAGATTATTAATGGAAACAATAATACAATATTTAACATCTACAGAGGATTTTATAGATAGGAAATAAAGTGTGTGTTACTTATCGATAATGTGCCAGTTAGACCCTTTGCATCATAATTCAGGGAGATAAAAATAACTTCTAGAATTTTACCAGTTTTGGATCATTTTTATACTGAATTAAGATGAAATATGTTTATCAAAAATAACTTCATGCGCCACTCCGACAAGCCCGGGGCGTTCCCTACCCGCGCCGAGCTCCTCGCCGCGGGCCGCGTCGATCTCGCCGCCGCCGTGGAGTCAAGCGGAGGGTGGCTCTCCCTCGGCTGGTCCTCTGATTCCCATGCGGGGCCGGCCTCATCTTACTCCTCTGACGTAACTGATCCTTTTACTCCTCTTGCCTATGTTTATGTTTCAATTTGGGTGTCAACTGGGTTGCTCCAGCAAAAGCTTACGCTTAGACTATGCAGACATTATATGTAAATTCTGCCATAGGTTTGGTAGATTTACTGTTTCTGTACTGACCAAAAAATTTTAATCTAGGATTTATTTATCTTGTGCTAGGTAATTTGTTAATCTATCATGCTTAACCAACATAGTCTCTGAATGCCTAAGTCTGTAAGTGCTAGATGCACTTGTAACACGCCCCCGACGCTGCCTCCACCCCGCGATACCCGTCTCCACCCGAGCGCGCCCTCCACGCCCAATCCCGCGCCTCTCACCCGGACGCCACCTCTCCTCCTGATTTCCCCTTTCCAAAAACAGATCTTCGAAAAACAGAAACAATCACATCACAATACGCAATCATCGCCACCCGTGGAAGAAAGGACAGTAAGGGCGTGCAGCGGCCAGGCGTGCGTCTCCGCCACCGCCCTCCCGCCCGCTCGTCGTCGTCAAACGCAGGATTAGTCATCCATGAGATGGCACTGTTGGGAATCGATCGTAGGCTTTTGAGCATTGCGTGTTGGGTGGTTCCGATCGGCCACGTATTTATGTGACATTCATTATGTGACAAAAATATTTAGTTATACAATATATGAGACGTGAATCTTAATGAATCTGATTGTTCGTTTTATTTTTTACAAGTTTTATCTTGTTTTGTATTTTACCGTAGCGTTAGCACGGGCACACTACTAGTTAGAATGTAAAATGGCAAAATTTTATGGTGTCATTGGATTTGATAGAGGTAGCTTCTGCCAGTGACTATTTTTGTCGCCAAAAAGCAGAAGATAGCTTTGTGCTTCATCAGTCCATCTGGTTCTAATATTGAAATATCATGATAGGTTTGTTTATTACTACTACAACATATGGATGACGAAGTAAAAATGTATATGAACCAATACCATTGATGCATGTTCTCTTCTTGTGTTTTTCTTGGAAGGACAATCTCTTTGTGCCTTTTTCAGTTAAGGCACATTCACTCTACGCTTAGAGTTAATGGACTTTACGTATGTGGCATGCAAAGAATACAAATATCAGTTACCTTTCTTATGTTTCTCCACCACTAGTGACTGCTTACTGACAGTATCAGTATGTAGTATAGTTTGAATGTCCTTATTCATGTGAAATTTCTTTTGACTGTTAACAGCTGAGGTACAATCTTCTTTGCCACAAAAAAACACGCTATTGTTTTTCTTTTTCTTTTTTTTGCGAGAGATGCTATTGCTTTTCTAACCTTTGGATGTATAAAAACTGCAGGAAAACTCCATATTGGTTTGGTTTTCGGTATCGCTGATGCATGTTACATACCTTGACCGTTTAGTCTACACTTGTCGCATGTTAGATTGCTAACGAGCCTCTAGGTGTGTGGTTACCTGAATGCGCAAGCTAAGCCGCACAGATACAAGGCAGAAAAAACATGTACATTTGATGTTAAACATGTAGATTTGATCTATTCAAGTATATAATTGGTGAGGAATTTTTTGTTGTCTGTGCTTGAATAGTAGATATCTCCAAAAAAAACTTCACTGTTCTCATTATCGGCACAGCGTAGCGTGTTTATCATTCTAGTTTTATTCATGCCACACTAAGCCAGGCCTAATAGGTAGGATCCTAAATATTCTGTGATTTCTTAAGTTTGCACTTAGATTAGGATCTCGAGTTGGTAGGATGGAGACTCTGACCGGAGTGGCTGTCATCGGTGTCGCATCGATCTCATCTCCAACACACAACAGTCCCATACGGTCGTACCAAGGATGCAGATAATCTTGTTTACTTACGTGCTTGATTGTCCACTTCTTCAAAACAAGTAGACGATAGCCCATATGTATATACTGCATGCAGTGCAGGGACCATATAGATAGATAGATTAGAGTAAATTAGCTGTTCTGCACAACTCGCATCCTATACAAGCTTATAAGCTTATCAGAGATTAGGACTCATGGACACTAAATTCTGCGCTCCAAACAAGCCTCAAGTATTTGACGCTTATATACCCAATTGTCTGTCCATCCATCCATCTATCCATACTATAGTGTTTTATCCTAAAGAAACTAGGCAATGGATATTGGTGAGGCCTAAGAGAAACTGCTAAAATATCTGCCTGTCTAGACAAGTGAATGCATGCCAGATTGCCATCTGAACTGTAATTCATCCTAGGGCTGGGCATTCGGTCTATTCGGTCTATTCGGTTCGGTCTATTCGGTCTTTGGAAAATTCGGGTTCTAAAAAATGAGGACCGAATTTCTCAGAAAAAAAACAAGGACCGAACCCAAATAGACCGAATTTTTTGTTCGGTCTATTCGGTCCACCGAATTGACCGAAATAAGATGGGGACCCTTGTCACCCCTCAAAATCTTTGTAAATTGTAATGAGCTAAACAAAACAAATAATATTCATGCATAAAGCAATGAGTAGTCAGCTAGTAAATAGATGATAGACATATCAAATAAGTACATACATCACATATTAAGTTCATGAATTCAAGAGACAAGAGACATATCAAATAATTCGGGTTATTTGGTCTATTCGGGTTTTGTAGGCCAAAAACCGAACCCGAACCCGAAAACCGAATTAAATGAAAATATTGACCGAACCCGAACCCCGAAACCCGAATAGACCGACAATTCGGTCTATTCGGGTCCGGTTCGGTTCGGTTTTCAGTTTTCGGGTTTAAAGTGCCCACCCCTAATTCATCCATATCTGAATGGATCAGAGTAATGTGCTCGATTTTTAGGTGATTGGTCGGTCCAGGCCAATTAATCCCCCAGACCTCTCTCTAGCCTGGTTAGTGGTTACTTTCCTTGACGAACGAAAGAAAATCGCTAGCAAGCAGACGACTTCAAGTCAAGGTAAAGTCAAAATTAAGCTGGAAATCAGTGGCTAGCTACTAATATGTGTGTGAGATTATGTACGAAGGGTGTTGCTTTTAGAGAGGGAGAGAGAGAGAGAGAGATAAATGGTTTTCCTATACATGCATTGGTGTGTGATAGATACACCATTACTCCTGGATTATTAGTTCTAAGAACGAAACAAATTACAGACCTGTTCTTTTTGGTTAAAGTTTATGACTTTTAGCTGCGGCTTGTGGCTTTTAGACTATTCGTGTGAGAGATTACAAAGTAACAGAAACTCACGTACGGTTTTTACCGATATAAATGAAGTCGGTACAGTATGTACTATAATTAACTAGTAGATCCTATCTTAAAAAGATACTCAGTTTAAAAATTAGTTATCGTAAAAAACCAAAAACTGAAAAAGAACCGGAGGGCTATGGTTGGGCTAGCCTGTCCACACTCGAGTAGCCGTCAGGCTTAACATCTCCGTACGGCCCAAAACGGTGGGCCAAACGGGAATCCGTTCCGTTTGGTCGGCCCAGCTGGTATCTATACAAATGTTACTCTGCTAGCCAATGGGACAGGGCGTACCGAGTCATGTGTCCCGTGTTTAATAAGTATGTTTCTTTTTAAAAAATGAAATGGTAAACTTAAGACGAAAGGGAAATGCGCGTAAAACGATAACCATAAAAAATTTCTAGAAGATTCTAAATCGTACCCAAGAAAGTATAGTAAAACGAAGTTGTATAAAGCCTGTTGGTTACATGTTTATAATCAGCGCAAAAAAAAAAGGATAAAGACAATGATGCACAGAGAAGGAAAAGGGCAAGGCAGTTTCAGAAATCAGGAGCTACTTTGACATGATCATCTTGGATCTTTTAATCATTTCCTTCTTTTTAATTCCAAGCAAGTATTTCTGAATTTTTAACCCACATAAGGAAATATTAGTGCAAAGTGAAATGGATTATGAAACCATCCAAGAAATTTCCGAAGCTTTATTTCTTCTGAACATTATCTACAACTGATGGTCATCAGATCCTCAGAACTCTTCAAAAGTCAGTCTTTTTTTTTTATCAAAACCATCAACTTTGCTGGAATTATGTATGCTTGAATAAATTCTAGTTCTTTATTGTTACGAGTCTAAAAGCCAGTAAATGTGAATCAGCAAAACATATATTAACAAGACTGTCTTCACATAACCATATAAATAAATGCAGTACTTCCTATAAAAAAAAGGAATAATGCAGTGCTGAACTATTGATCATTGGGCAATAAAACATGTGGTCATCTGATAATGATGCGCTCATGTATATCCTCTTCTGTGTGTGAAGAATAATGGGAAGTGGAAACTTCATGATTTTTTTTTTGTAAATAAGAAACAATTCTGAGGTCCATAGGAAAAATGGGCTAGTTTGCTTCGCATATATGCATTGCAATTTGATCATTCCAAATTACACAAGACAAGCACCTTGGAGAGTTTAGAGAAACAGAATAACACCACTTCGATCTATGGCTCAGTTTCCAACCTCTTGGCAAAACCAACACCAAAAATAAGTCAACTTTTCATTAAAAAGAAAGAGTTTTGTCACTCACCAGCTAATTGCATCCGAATCTCTCAATGCAAATTATCGGATGTTTCTAGTGATTTTCCTAGTGCTAGAATTATGGCATCCAAATGTTACTGAACATGTTCGTTTGATTTGATGGATCATATCTGTAGGCAATGAGAAGTTCACGTAGCTTAGTAACAATAGAAGTTTCAGGAACTTATCAAAAATAGAATAGTGAACATCAAGCTCGAGATATAGAATAGTAGACATTGTTTGCTTACACATTTAGGCTAAAAAGGATAGTTGCAGAAAGTGAAACCTGGCCTGGGTTCATTCCTTCTTTGAAACTATGGAGTACCTGGGTTCTGTCTTACCTACTGCATCCCGGATTCCCTTCGAGGCGAAGCTAGTGGCGGGTCCAGCGATGGCCGGGATGGCGGGGCGGCGTCGGCGATCCAAGCAGCGGCGTCCAGGAGAAGAGAGCAAAGAGGGGGAAAGAGTAGGGAAGAGAGTGAAGAAAGAGGGTGAAGAGAGGCAGCGGCAAGGGGAAGGCAAGGTGGCGATGCGGAGGAGGAGGCAGCAATGACGCACCGAGAGAAGGAGGCGGCGGATGGGAGGAGGAGAGGGGCTGGCGGCGGCGGATTGGGAAGGAAGCGGGGGTAGCGGCTGGAGCTCGCGGCGACGTCTGGGGAGGAGGCGGGGGAGGCAGCGACGCCAGCATCGCTTGGGAGGTGGAGGCCAGCGGGGCGAGAGCTGGGGCTCCAGCGGCAGGTGAGGGAGCAGCGGCGCCGATGGAGGCGGCAGGCCGAGGCCGAGGCCGAGGCGGGGAGGGACAGGAGCGGGTAGCATCTGTTTTCACAAAATTTCTGTAGTTTTGGACCTAGGGATGGCAACAGTGACCCGATCCCCGACGGTGAATTCACCTATTAGAGGATGGGTCTGACGGATTTTATTCCCCGCGGGGATTTTTGTGGGCAAAATACTATCCCCGTCGGGAATAGCGGGGCCGGGGACGGGGAAGTGATCCCCATCCCCGTTAACCATCGGGGATCACTGACATGTAGGGGTGAAAACGGGTCGGGTTAATCCCGACCGATCCGGCACCGAATCCGATTGGTATCGAATCCGACTAGTACCGAATCCGGAGAAAAAAATATGGGTTAGGATATGGTAACAGCAATATCCGTCCGAATCCGAATATCCGTCCGAATCCGATCGTCTTCAAGTATGATTTCGAGTTAGTGCTACTATTTGATGTTTCATTTTCTTGTGTAATGGTAAAATAAAATCTTCCACATCGGCTATTAAATAGTAACATCAAGTCGGTCGTCCTACTCCATTTCTTGCCTTGTATGCATTCCTTACAAACAAGTAGGGTGCAAGCGAATTGGGTTAATCCCGACCGATCCGACACAGAATCCGATTGGTACCGAATCCGATTGATACCGAATCGGAGAAAAATATGGGTTAGGATATGGTAACAGCAATATCCGTCCGAATCCGATCCGTTTCACCCCTACCGACATGTGGGGTCCTCTACACTTTATATAAAATCAGCCCAAAACCACGCCCGGTCCCTCTCCCAGCGCCGCCAACACCTCCTCTTGGCTTGCGCTTGCGCCGAGACCCCAGTCCAGCGCCCCTACACCCCGCCGCCCCGGTCCCCTCCCCGGCGCCTCGCCCCCGCGCTGGCTCCGCCGCCGCCGCCTCCCCGCGCCCACCACGCCCGGCCCCGCCGCCTCCGCGCCGCCCCCCGCCGACCTCTTTCCTTCCCCCTTCCCGCGCCCCGCCCCTCGCCGCGCCCCCGCGCCGCTCCGCCGCCCCACACCGCCGCCCTCCGCCGCCTCTTCCCTTTCCCTTCCCGCGCCTCGCCCCCCCCCTCCGCCCCTCCCCCCCGCGCCTCGCCCCCTCCACATATCTCGTGACCGATGACGCCTTACCCACCGATCCACCACCGCGGCGCTGCGGCCCTCGAGCCGACACATCTATGCGGCGCGCGATCGGCGCATCCACTCGCGGCGGCGCTCTTCTCTCCCGCGCGGCGCTCCTCCTTCGCCCACCGGTTCCTCTTCCCACCGGTTCCTCATCTTCTTCCTTCTTGGTATTACCGTGAGATCATCAATTGCAACGTAGTTCTTGTTTATAGGTACAAATCAGGAATTTCGGGGTTTATGAACATATATATAGCATATATGCAATGATAGATGTGTGGAACATTGATATTTCATAGTCATGACACATATTAGCAAGCACAACATAAGAAAAAAGGGACAACCGTTAAAGCGAAACGATGAAATAGAAGTTGCCACATCCATTTTTGAATGTTTTACAATTTTTGTGAGAACCATATAGTAAGATGATCTATAGACTGTTAGATCCTTGTGATATTGTTTGCAACCTTATAGTTGTTGTTCTTGTGCTCATAGCTTCATCTCGGTTAATCTGTTGGCGGGGAATTTTGCCCCGTCGGGCCCCCGAAGCCCGTCGGGGAACGGGGACGGGCCCAACTTGGCCCCGAGGCCGGGGCCGGGGTTCGGGGAATTTTAATTTCGCGGGGATCGGGGACGGGGATTAGGTCCCGTCGGGGATGAGCCCCGTTGCCAACCCTATTCAAATAAAAATAAAAATTAACTGAAATCTGTATAAATCTATCTATACTATTATATAAAAAAAGAGTTGGGGGTTGTCGGTGCGTTCTCCTCTCCTCTCTACAGTCATCCGATTTGATCTGAACCATTCATCTCTCACCTCCTCTCTCTCAGGATACAACCGGCCACCCCTCCACTTTCTTTATCTCCTCGCACATTCTGACCACCCTTCTCTCTTTATCACTTGCTCTCCAATATTTGATGTGTGAAATTGGTCAAGTAGTAAGTTCCGTCTCACCATTTTTATGACTCTGTTGCAACGTACGAGTCTTTAACTAGTAAGGAGACAGATCATAGTAAATTGGATTTAACTCGAAGTAACTTGGAGTAAAACAAAACATTTAAGACCGATTTGTTCTCTATCAGATACCCGATTTTTGACCTGCAATGAAGCAATTAGCGGGAGCTAGAAGGGTTTTTTTTATTAGATTGCTTTAAGATCTATAAATTGCTATGTATTAAAATCCTACATAGGGCCTAGAGGGGCCCTGCCCCGTACAATTTCCTTCTATAATGGAGAAGGAGGCGACGACATGAGGAGAAGAGAGGAAGGGAAGGAAGGAGAGAAAAGCCTAGAGTCTTCCTCAGCTGAATTGAACGGATGATAATGACCCCATTGAATTAAATGTATACTAGCTTCATGGGATAGCTAGAATCCTAACTAAAATGTGTGTGTGTCTATACAATATATATTCAAAGCTGTTTCTGTGGTGTAAGAACCCAAAAAAAAAAATCAGACCGAACTGAATGGTGAAGATATTAATAATAGGCCTTGTTGTTTTTTGGTATTTTTATAGCTTTTGGTTTTTCAAACGCTAAAACAAATAAAACGGCTTCTTAAAATTAATTCTTCAAACGACTACCTAAACTTAAAAACATCTACACCATTTATATCCATATCGATATCACTCATTACGTTTCAAATAAAAAGTGCAAAACTACCAACCGTAACCAAAATTCATCGGCTACGAGTCCAAAGAACAGGACCATCGGTCGAGTCGACTAGATAGTACTGGTCAGCTTGAGTTGACCGGGAACCAATAGATGGTATCCTAATCCTACTGTCCATGGCTGCATACGTGCAGCGACAGCGATCTCTGCGTAGACAATCTGCCCCCACCTCAACGGCAGCGCTGCTTTCTTCACGGCTAAGCCTCGACCACAATTACGACTTATATAAATTCTAGTGTACTCCCCACGTCTTTTCTTACTTACATTTTCTATAATTTATGTTCTCTGATATACGATGTGTAACTCGATTGTTACTTTTTATAATTTTAAGTAAAATATACTAATAAAACTATAACATTATAAAGATATTTTTAATTATAAATTTTATACAGTCAATCTAAATAGCTTTAAACCTACAAATAATTATAAGACGTCGAGTAAAAAAAAGTGGAAGTATTACCTGCCAAGAACAAAGCGACGTCCAAGAGAAACAACAGAAATATCCATATGTATGCATGCGTTTGGAATTGTTTGGCTCAGCATTTGGATCCAAAGGTTCTTCCAAGAACAAAATGGCCAAGATCGATTTTCTTTTTGCTTTTTACCCTACTGTGTGTGAACCTAAGCGTTAAGCCATGTCGTGGTAAGAGTAGCCTTGGCAAGAACCCTTATTTCTCACTCATTTCGACTTGAATTTCTGACTTCTAGTTTATTTTTCACTATTTTTAAATTTCATTTTTTCTAGCTTTTTGGCTTTTTTGAGCTTTTTGGCCGGTTCTTTTTTGTATTCTTTTGCATTACACGTGATGGGCTAACCTATTTTTTTCCATTTTTTTAATTTTAATTATGTTAAATAAGCCACCATCAGTTACAGTGTAATTTCAACCAGGTACAGTGTAATTTCAACCATAAGTCACCACATTTCAGCCTAAATGAGTGGGTTGTTAATTTATACCAGCTAGCACATATTCTGTGGTGTTTTGGGTTATGGTTTTAGGTTTTGACTTATAATTTTCGAATTATGTCCGCTCACGAGAGATAATACATAAAAAGAAATAGTCATATGTGATTTTGGTCGTTATATCTGATCTCGATACAATGTGTATTATAATTTAACTATAAATCTATTTTAAAAAATCGCATTGTTTAAAAACTAGTAATGTAGCACCGAGGATGATAAGCCTGAGCTGTTCTGAACCTACCAATTAACGTACTCTTCCATTCTTTTATCATAGCCCCGCTCATTTCAGCTTAAGCTTTTGGTTTATTTTGCACTATTCATAAATTTCTTCTTTTTCTATACTTTTGGGTTTTTTTAGCTTTTTTGCCGGTTCTTTTTTCTCGTATTTGTCTACATTATACGTGATGGGCTAACATATTTTTTCTATTTTTTAAATCAATTATGGTAAATAAACATATGTCATCTACAGTGTTTTTCAGTCAGCTAACCATAAACCACTTAAAAAAGCTCTTTATATGTGTAGTTTGTTGTTTAAACTACATTTAATTAATTAAGATACGTGTCCAAGTCAAATACGTAGTCTTGCGGTGTTCTCTTAAAAAAACAAAGTGAACCCCAGCTACGCAAGTCCATGTGGTACAACGTACACACAAGCAGAGGAAAACAATAATAAAATTTCAGGAACCAGAATCCTACCGAACTGCAGATAGGAGATCAGATCATCCATGCGTAATAGTATAACTAGCCTAGTAGGCGCGGCGTCACGCCACGTCAGTCACCATGTGTACCGAAGTAAAAGATGCGATAATCCGTGAGGAGTTTGTAAAAAAATTTAAAAAAATCGAGGGCACATGCGTATTTTCGAAAAAGTTAAAGGTCTTTTTCGCAAAAAACCGAGGCTTGTACGTAAACAAACGAGGACCCGTGCGCAATTTCGAAAACCGCAGGGGGCTATCCTACAAAGTGGAGGGGCTAAAAAACTGGCAGGAAACTTTTCGCGAGGAAAAAGGACTTTTACGTAATTTTCAAAAAATACAGGGAAAATACCTCCTCTGTTCGTACCAAAAATCCCCCGCCACGCGCCGGCGCGAGCGCACGCAGGGGCGACGTGGCGGGGCTCTCCGGCCGAGAATCCCCCCGGGAATATGGAGATGAGTATACTACATGTCTGTCGTGGAGTACGGTGTAGTTTATTGGAATTAACCGAGTTTTGTGAAAAACAAAAGGAAGGGAAGGATAAAAAATTTTCAGGTAATTAATCAAGCTAAATAACTAAGGCATGCATGATGCATCTATATGGCTAGAAAAAACTAAAAGAAGGTTATGATACGAAGTAAAATTGAATAACCATATGTGTGTACAAAACATACCAGCAAAAAATAAAACAAACTAATCACTCTGTCACGATGACTTAATTAAGAGCCCCGACATTAATTAGTAAGCAGTGAAAACCATGCATTTCGAGTATAATCAATGCTCATTGCGTGCTAATCCAGCTCCCTCTTGGCCTGCACCTGGTCCGGCCTGACCACCACGTCCTGCTGCAGCCCCCACCTCCCCGGGCCACCTCCTCCTCCGTCCGCCGCCACCGCCGGCGGCGCGGCTACCCTTGGGCGTAGCGGCATCGTCAGCATCGCGGAGGTGGGGCAGGTGTGCGTGTGCTTGCCCTCGTAGGTGGTGACGACGACGCCCGGGTCGTCCCGCGCGCGCTCCACCCTCTTCTTCACCCCGCACGACGCGCTCGTGCACCGGTAGTAGCTCCTGCGCGCATGCAGACACCCACCATGAACAATATAATTAGTTGCGAGAAGCTCGCAGCTAATGACAGATCGACATCGACGCATACCTGGGGAACGGGCTGTTCTTGACGGCCTTCTGGCCGTACTTGCGCCAGCGGTAGCCGTCCTCCAGGTGGTCCACCTCGCTCCGCGTCTTGAACGCGAACCGGGGCTCCCGCTCACGCTGCTGCTTCTTCGCCTTATTCGGCGTCTGCGGCGGCGGCGCCGGTTCGGGGGGTTTCCTGGCGCCGTCGCCGGCGTGTTTGTGTAACTGGATGGGGGTGGAGGTGATCGGGAAGGGGTCGTCGCGGTTGCAGGCGCCGGCGCCGGAGGAGTCGTTGGAGGCGAGTGACTGCATGCTGGTGGGTGGTGGTGGGAGAGGCATGACGCACTGGTCGGGGAAGTCGATGAGGTCGAGGAAGGAGGTGAAGGGGGCGATGGCGGAGGCGAGGTCGGCGTCGTCGGTGAACTGGTACTTGGCGCCGTGCGCTGACGTCGCCGCCATGGTCGCTAGCTAGCCAGGAGCCTAGCTAGGACTTTGAAGGAGGTAACAGCTAAGCAGCTAAGGGTGGAGGTGGAGCAAAGTGCTAGCCTGGGAGGAGTGTGATGAATATATATAACGAAAATGAGCTAGGCGCGGCGGTGACGGTGACGGTGATGGCGAAGGGGAGCGGACGTGCGCGTGGGTGGACGGAGGAGGACGGTGATGCCGTGATGATCTGGTGCATGATCTCACCTAGTGAATGCGATGGTTGGTACGTATCGGAATGGGTGCAACACACAATTGCTAAGCTCACCAAACCGGACTACGCATGTACGTGTCAGTAGAATCCTTTCCTTTTGGGAGCAGCAATAGAACGGCATGCTATTGGTATAACAAAAGGTTCCATTAAGTTTCAAGTTTTATAGAAACATTTTAAAAGCTTTAATTAGGTTTTAATGAGCTGCTTCATGAGTTTTTAGAAGTTTTCATAAGATTCAAAAAAAGATTCAACCACAAGTTTCAATAAGTTTTAGCCAAAGAGTTTCAGTAAATTTCGAGAAGTTTTAAAAAGTTTATATGAGTTTCAACCAAAAGTTGAAGACATCAAGTTTCATAAAAAAACAAACAAAGAGCAAAATTTCGATGTGCTCATCTGCGGCTGCACGACTGCTTGCCGTGCTCACCAGGACACCATGGTCGTTGGGCTTCCTGGCTACCACCGAGCTCGCCCGTGGCCCTATGGTCACTGGAACGCCAGTGCTTGCCTTGCCACTTGCCACTGGCCTCATCTGTGGCTCTGTGCTCACTGTGTCGCTATGGTTGCTCACCTTCCCACGTGCCGCTGAGCTAGCCTCCGCTCGCTGTTCCTACTTGCCCCGCTCTGGCCGAGACCGCTCACTACCACCGACCCTTGCCACTAGTTGTGCCCCACCGCACCCCATCATGCTAGACCATGGACTCCCAAGTATTAGGTAATATTTCAAACAAGTTTCAAACAAAAAAACAAATAGGCACATACACACAAGGAACGTAAGAGCAAGAGGTGATCGCCGCTGTGGCGGCCGCTTGTCCACTACGAGCCATCACCTCCGCCTTATGCTCACCTACCGACTACGTGGTCGCACACATTATCGCCGCGCGTTCTCTTGCCACCTTTGTAGCCACGGCAGCCCGGTCATCGTTGCTCGCCCATCGTTCGTCGTATAGTCCATAGCATGCTGCGCTTGGGCAAGCTTGCGACCACTATCTGCCCAAGCCCATGGCCACCCTGCCACACAAGCTATATGTCACGGTCCTTCACTTCCAGATACTATCAAACACTAGTGCTTGAGTAATTAGGATACAAGGGATGAGGAATTCGAGTGAAAACCATAGAGGAATTAGAGGGGTGGGAAGAAGAACAGGAGGGGAAACTAAGAAGAGACAGAGAGGGAGGAGACCAAGCCTTTGGTTCTTTCTTCGATCCCCTTACACACTGTTGCTGCTACTTATGTGCTTCTGCTCTTCAGCCAAATGGGCCATAAGGCCAGCCCAAAAGAACAACTCATGGCCCATATCCATGACATTCCCCCTCCTTGAGTTTCGGCTTGTCCTCTAGCCAATGCAAAGTATCCACCCAGATCCCATGGTACTTGCAATCTATTTCCAATCTGCTCAGTTGATTTAGCCACATAGCACAAAGAACTTTTAGCATGAACGAGTTTCTCCTGGTTGTGGTGCCATGAGTTGCCCATTGATGATTGGTCTCCCTGCACTCCTTGTTCCTCAAGTTCGAATTGCAATCTTCGTTGAACTGATCCAGATCTACTTCTAGTAGCATTCTTTGTTCCTCGATTGGCTGCTAATAGGTCTTAAACACTTCTCCAGAGAGCTGAGATTTCTTTTTCTTCTGGACATAACTTCTCTTGGCTTTCTGACTCTTTACTTCTGGCATTGTAGCTGCAAGCTTTTGCTTCTTGGCTGGCTTGTCCTCAAGGATTACCTTTAGTCTATGCTTTTTCCTCACGGGTGGATGTGGTGGGGTGGGTGGCACCAGTGGTGTCAGTGGGATGGCAGAGTGGCAACGCTTGCTCCTCGGAACCCACCACAGAAAGTGACGACGTATGCGCACCTTAGGCACCCACTTCATGATGCCAATGCACGCACATATGCTTTTCCAGGTGCTGCAGTCTTGCCAGGCATTTCACTAAACACTTGGAGTGCACCAAGGTGCTCCTCCTTTACTTGCGAACTCTTCGGAGCTGTGGCCGAAGGGGACGTAGCAGGCATTGGAATGAGTGTCGGTGCGGCCTTCTTCAACGGCGCTGTGTTTGTGGAACTCCCGCCACCGTCTTTATGGCTGGGAACCGGTGTTGAACACATGGCGAGCGTCATGGAGCCGAGGCTGCTGGTGTTAGCGTCTTGTGCCATTGCGGCCAAGGTGGCCGCTGGCGGGGGAGTAGGCACCACTGGAGTAGTGGACACCGCTGTCGACACACGAGTGTTGTGGTCGAGACCCTCTGTCGAACACCTTGCGTGCGTCGCCACAATGCTATTGGTGACGACGTCAAGGGCATCGGTGGTAACTAGTGTTGGGGAAGGCCTTTCTCGCAGGGCCAAGATCTTCTCGCACAGCTCCCTGCACACCCTTAGTTTCGTGCTGGCCCTGCTGAAGAGGTCGTCCATGGCTTGGAGTCGGCGGCGTAGCAGAGAGCGGAGTGGGAGGCTCTGATACCAATTGTCACGGGCCTTCACTTCCAAATACAATCAAACACTAGTGCTTGGGTAATTGGGATAGAAGGGATGAGGAATCAGAGTGAAAACCATAGAGGAATCAGAGGTGTGGGAAGAAGAATAGGAGGGGAACTGAGAAGAGACAGAGAGGGAGGAGGCCAAGCCTTCGGTTCTTTCTATGATCCCCTTCCACGCCATTGCTGCTGCTGCTGCTTATGTGCTTCTCCTCTTCAGCCGAATGGGCCATAAGGCTAGCCCAAAAGCACGACTCACGTCCCATGTCCATGGCACTATAGCTGCTAGCTTGCATCCTGCTTGTTGTCTACCCATGCTCATGGTGCTCGCTCGCGGCCTCTCGGAGTCCTACTCCCTGAAACAACCCTCATTCTTACCGGACTTAATCAACATATTTAAACTAACCTAGGATTAATTAAGTAGCAAATAAGACATTTAAAATTAACTTAATTACATGAATTACTAAGTAATGAGGAAATCTCACAACATTCGAATATTAAAAGAACACAAGGTGACAAGACTAAGACATAATACAAAGGTATCGCCTACACAATAAAATTTACAAGAGTACAATAATTACTAGAATACAACGTACACTCTCTACCACATACATCAGGCGTTTAATTATACATCAGAGTGGTAAATTAAGTCGTTGGTGCTGTAGGGAGTGAGTCAGTACTGATTATCTATGCTGGAGAAACAAACCAAAAATCCGAAGAGCAATCAACCAGAAAAGTAGGAGAGAAGGAAGATTGCCATCAGATCTTGTCTGGATCGAACAATAGCGCTCATCTTGATACTAGGACTGCCTGTGCCCAGTCGGCACTCTTTCGCTAGTGGGCCTCATCATCTAGCGAAAATCATGCCAAAACCCACCTAAACCTCACTACACTTTCTTTCATAAAAGAGAAATCGAGCTATGTAGTGCTAGGAGATCCCTAGGGACCTTCAGTCAATACAAAGCAACCAACATTTCACTATGCATAGTGAAATGTGAGAGGGAGAGTGATAAGAAGGTAGCCAGCCACGAGAAAAAGCATTTCCATCCATCTTCCCAAAGCCACCACTGAGAGAGAGAGAGCTCGCACCACGCCCTCAATCCCCACCCACCTCTCCTCCTAGATCCCATCCAAGCGGAGACAAGAGTGTGAAAAATGCGGGCTTGAAGCCACTATGGTGGCGTAGGAGAAGGGGAAGGAAGCATAACAGGAGTTTGGGAAGAATCGAGGAGGAGAAAGCGGCTCACGTCCTCGGTGGCCTTGGAGCGAGAAGGAGGTCGAGACCAGAGGAGACCAAGGAGGATAAGGCTAGCCACTTGGGAGAGTACTGGGCCTGGGACCAGAGGAGATCAACGATTATTTGTAGTCGGGTGGATATATAATAATGAAAGTAGGAAAACGTTATGCACTCTAATTCGGCACTGTATATAAGGAAATATGGATAACCCAGTGGCAAAGAGCTTAGAGTAGCTATGGATAAAGTGACATAAGCATGTGCAGTACTAATTAAATAATGAATTCATGCCTGTCTCCTAGATTAGAGACTACATAGAACAACTGAGGTTCTTTCTCTTCACCAAGATGATTAGTAGTATTTGGAATACTAGCGCCCTTTCTCAGAGAGTCAGGGCATATAAATAACCCGCATCTTCTTCCGTTATCTCGTAATCTTATAAATAGGACCTAGAGTTGAACTTCAGTAGTAGCGTTTTTGGATAATGTAAATCAGTATGTATTATGTTAAAATCTTTAGCTCAGCTTGACCGGTCATTGTATTATTATAAAATCCCTAGTTATTATTTTGCTACACAACTTTAATATGATTTATTATTTAATAAGATAGTATTATTATGAATCGGGGCCATGTTCTGAGAATAACACGGATTGTTAAAAGTCCGCCGTCGCACAGAGACAGAGCCCATCGCTCAATCACTGGGGGGAGAGAGGGAGAGAGAGAGAGAGAGAGAGAGAGAGAGAGAGAGAGAGAGAGAGGTGGTTGGTTCGTATGAATCGGGGCTTCGAGTGGATAAGGTCATGCGTGGCTGTGTGGCCATCGTGGAGCAGAGCTGAATCCAACGGTTATTTGCTATGCCAATGCAACACACCGTAAAGTAGTATTTCTCTTTCGTTTTTTTGTCTAAGAGGAACCAGTATCATGAGGAAATATCCTATGGTGGCAGCACATGATATTTCCTCGCAGGATAATGTGATCAGATGGTAGTACGCTGCTAAGAACGTGTCTCTGTAGATTTTCCATCCGACAGTGCATTTTTTTTTTACCCTGTAACAGCTAATCAATCTGGATGTAACTTATTACATAATCCAAAACTTGTAGAAGACCCTTGAACTGCAGTCCATTACAATAAATCATAATATTGGTAAGGCAAATAAACTATATTTAGTGAAATTTTGAATATATGTAAAATATATTACTATTAAGAAGGTAGTACATTTATCCAGTTGCTAAAAAAAATCTTAGATTTATCTAGTACCTCACAGAACACAGGCACACGTTGTCTCACTGAATACATACGTATGTGAAGGTTAGCGTACACATCGAACTTAGGGCATGTACAATATAAGACGTTTATATATGAATGCTTAAAGAGATATAATATAGTCACATCATCAAGCACCCATACAACAGTTATTTCCTTTAATGCAGTGGCCAAGGATTTGGTTACGCCCTAGGCTCAGTGGTGGAATGATCTAGGCTATCCGGGCTAGACCATGAAAATGTTACTCAAGCTGGACTGAATTTACTCGGGCTGTACAATAGATATTTTTCCACACCCCGAGCTGAAGCCTACTTTGCCTGGGGTGTGGCTCCGCCCCTGCTTTAATGCAAACATCTTTTCCATAGGTGCTTAGATGCTATGTTATCTATTAATTAGATATAGTTATATACATAAACATCTACTAAGCAGCGATGCTTCAAACTACACACCTTATCCATCCTATATGATAAGAAAAATCAGTTTCTTATTGCTAAGCATCTCTTAATGTCTGTATTAGACATGTTCTTAGGGTTTCAAACATGGGGCGAGCCAGACGCTTGATAGCAGTTGTAGCTAACTGAGCTATGCTCGGTTCTCGCTAGCTTGGAAGCATCGGTCTCGTCTTCTTGGAGCTTGTATGACTCAAGGCCCATACACGCGCAATTCCACTAGACCTCATAGGCTAGAAAGATATCGGCCCAAGAACTCGGCAGATTGTGGGCTTGTGCTGCATATACTGCCGGCTTCGTCAGGTCCAATAATTCAAGGGCCCAGCCCAACACCGAATCTAACCAGATCGATGCAATCGGTATCTGTTGTCCATCTGTTCTACTCATTTTCGATCCTGTTATAAACTTATATATGCTCTAGTCGAAAATCAAACAATGTATTTAAGACCTATTCGATCCTTAGTTATAGATGAGTAATTCCTAGTCCCTACATTCCATTTAGTATACCTAAGCAGGGGATGATCGCACAGTAGGGTAGAATCGTAGAAATGAACATTCACCAAGGCTGTCGGTGGACGAAACACCGACCACCGTGGACACCATGGACGCCAACAAAACGACTGCAGATCGAAACGGCGAATGCCCAGGAGCGCCGGCAGCCGAGTGGCCTCCGGCGACCTCGACGTCGTCGTTGAAATTAAATTCGTAGTCACCGAGTTTTTTTTTTCTAAGGGCAATTAATTCGTAGTGAAAGTAAGATTACAGAGGTAAACGGCCTCTCAATTTCTCCAACTTAAAACTGCATGATCTCATATAGTCATTCTGCAATTTTGCCTAACGTATTAAACTGAGAATTAGCAGATCATCGAACGATATATCATCAATTTCACAGCTAGCCTTTTCTCTTAACTAGGACTTTGGATTGCAATGTACGTGCTACACATTTTTTTGACCTTTTTTTTTTCCAAGTAGTCTTAATTACAACTTATTTGTGGTACTGGTAGTCTAAACAGTAATACCTTTTGACAACAAGTCGATAGCCACCTTCATCGCCTCCAGTTCCACGCGCGCCCGCAGGCTCGCGATGTGCTCCGCCGCCGCCTCCGCCAGCCCGGCGAAGTGGCCCGACGCCGGCCACCTGCTCGCCGGCACGAGCACCTGCTCTGCTACCAGAGCGCTCGGCCGGCGGCAAACGGAACCTCCTAGAAGAAGGTCAGTGGTGATCTCCTCTTCCTTGCTCTCATCCTCTTCTTCCTTGGTGTCTCACTGTACACTTTGAGGGCAATGCTTTTGATCTTGCAATTTGTGTGCACGGTATGTGTGTAATAAGTCTAGCTAGCCAAATCAACAGCTTTGCCCACTTTGCAGCCATCAAACAGAGACGGCAATCCACCTTCTAGCTGAATGTTGGTTCCCTGCAAGAATATAGACGGCCATTTCACAATGGATTGCTTGCGGTGCCTTGGATCCAACAAGTTGGCCGGCCACACACTCATTGTGACAATGGTGAGAGTCGATCATTCAAGTGCCGGGAGTCCCACGTAAAGCCTTGGCGACACTTCTGATGCTAGCAACTTGGCAAATTTGGAATGAGCGAAATGCAAGAATCTTCCGCTCGATGGAATCTTCCTCAGAGTATCTTATAGTACGAGTTAAAGAGGAAGTCCGCGCTTGGATCCTTATGAGAGCTAAGCATTTGGTAAAGTTACCTTTTATCTTGTAATTCTGTTTCGTTGGGGGCCGCTAGACGACTCCCTCCCTCTTCTTTGAAAAGGGGTTCTTTGTATCTTAACTTGCTTTCCCTTAATTAAAATAGGGCAAACCTCCTGCCCACTTTCAAAAAAAAAAAAGATGCCGACCACACCTAGCTATAACTCGATTTTTTTTCTTTTTAACTTTAGGTTAGTTTTGAGATGTGTACCGTGTGCCGTGTGACCTAATAGTTCAAGAATGAGACCTATACCTAAGAAAGCATAAGTCAGATATCCGCATTGCATATTCTATACACACACAGTTATGTCATCCAACGTGTTCTTATTGTATCGATCGCCTCCCACCTGAATATTCTATACTTATGATTAGATACATTTATCACGTCACAAAAGAATTAAATTTACCGTCAAGTGTTTGTATAACAAGGAAGATTTTTGGGAACCTTTTGAACAAAATTCTATAAAAATACAGCAGTCCTTCCTATATATCCAAACAAGTTAGCTGGCCCTGAGTTTTTTCACGGAAGAAAAGGTAGCTAGGGGGCAACTACGGCGGCTGCCACAACGTACGGCACCAGTAGGCTTGCTGTTTGCAGATCATGCACGGAATCCATCGTCGACAATCCACATTTTTTAGAAGATGGAAGAAAAGACTTTCCGTCTCTTCGTTTCCGCACACAGCGTTAACATTATTACAAAGTTCCAGCACTATTGCTGAAGAAATAGGGAAACAAAGAATGCAAAAATTATGTATGACAAAGTCTATTATTAACGTCGACAATCCACATGCTGATCGACATGCGTTGCACTGTTAGTTCGTTGTTGATCAGTATATATATGTATGTGGATCCACGCTTGCAGCACACTCTGCACAAGCTAGTGCGCTAATTAGGTCCAAAACCCTTCAGGCTTCAGCGCCCCACCGTGCATGCATCGACGACGGCGACGCTGTTCTTCGCGACTGGTGAGCCTCCATCCGATTAATTCACTCCAGCGCATCCCATCAACTCGTCTTTGTTTTGACACTTTCCTTTTTGCTTCTCAGCCACCATAACGCCATCGCCGCCATGACCCGGCCGCCTGCCGTCGCCGTGTTGGAGGCTGCTCGCCGTGCCCGTGCTAGACTGCCTTCGTTGGAGCCCGCGCCAACTTGCCGTGCGCGTCGCTAATCCGCAAGGTAACATCCGTCGCTTCGAGAACCTCCGTTGTTTCTAGGGGCCAGCAGACGGGAGCAAGAAGAACGGGCTAGGGCAGCAAATTTGGAGGAAGCCCACGCCATGCCCAGTCGAGTCCGCACCATGGCACCTGGCGCTTCAAACCACGGGGAGAGGAGGTGGAGTCGGTAGTGGTTGCAGCGAGGAGGCGGCCGAAGCCTGGTGCAGCTCGCCGGTGAAGGATACGTCAATGACTGCCCACAGTGGAGGAGAGAATGAGGGAGGAGGGGAATGTGGATATTTCGCCAATAAATGATATTATAATACTCTGTGTCCCATAGCAAATAGACATATTTTTTATGATGTCTTTCGGTGAAGACACGAAATTTAGGCGTCCCACAGCAAATACAATAAAATTGTAGTGTTCTGTAGTTAATTTTTCTAAAAAAGAATGATTTTTGGAGAGTATACGGAAGACGCACGCTCATGTCACATACGTGCACATACGCTAGGAGTTTTGCAGAGGCTCCGATGCTACAATGAGCATGAGTACACATATACTCTAATTTAGTAAGCATCAACTAAGCCTCCATTCCATACAGCTTCTAACTTTTAATTTTTAAAGACTGGTTTTTAAATAAAGTGATTTCTCAACGCGAGTGTCTTTTACTTCATTAATTTCTCTTACAATCAGTCAAAAGTTATAACACTTATAAAGAGGACCTTAGATTGGTGAAAGTGTGAGATACAACCTCTCTGAGTGCTCATATGCAACTACGACTACCAGAGATGTAACACGGCCACTCAAATGCTAGTCACGATCACTCCAACGGTGAAGGTTACGATCACCTTGTAATGTGGGCTACGACCACTTTAAGATTTACAACCATGTTGAGTCGTTATGACCACTCAATGATAAATGCGAGCACTTCCTTCTGGTTACGACCACGTTGCACGTAGACGATTCTGCTCACAGACGTCTTCGATTTCGTTAGCACTCGAACGCTTCGACTTCCTCAGCTATAGTACTCGTAAGTCATGAGTGATATAGTACTTGTAGGCTTTGAGTACTCAAAAAATTTCAACGAAACTCCTCTATTTCTCAACGACAATGACGCAAACAATTTAGCGATAGAATAGACAATCTTTTTGGTGGTGCTCTAATCACCGTACCTTTTCCTTGGTTTTATCTACTATTTATGCCTAGCTTTGCAATCGAACCTTCTTCACATGATCCACACCTTCGTGCGTAGTTCGAAGAGCAATCCAAGCTTCTCGTGCTGTATCTTTTCCGACAAGTTGATTAAGCATCGAGTCGGGTATGGTAGCATAGATGAGCGCCAAAGCAGTTTGATCGGTCTTCATGTCGACTTCTTTTGCCTTTCCTTTTTGGTCGACCTTTCCACTGGTGTCGATCAGATCAGCCATTGCATCCCAGAACTCTTAGGCACGCATATTCACCCGCATCTTCATTGACCATGCCGGGTAGTTCTCTGAGTTGAGAACTGGATACAAAAGGGAATTTAGTCTTTCCTTCATTGTCAACGAAGATCTGCTCCTTGCCATGTGCTGCTCCTTCTACGAGTTGATCGGAACCTGCTCTGATACCAGATGTGAGATATGACCTCTGAGTGCTCGTATGCAACTACGACCACTAGAGATCTGATACGACCACTCAAATGCTAGTCATGACCACTCCAATGGTGAAGGTTATGACCAACTTGTAATGTGGGCTACCACCAATTGAAAATTTACGACCACGTTGAGTCATTACAACCACTCAATGAGAAATATGACCACTTCCTTCTGGTTACGACCACGTTGCATGTAGACGATTTTACTCGCGGATGTCTTCGACTTTGTTAGCATTCGAACGCCTCGACTTCCTCAGCTATGGTACTTTTAAGCTACAAGTGCTACAATACTCGTAGGCTTTGAGTACTTGAAAACTTTCGACGAAATTCCTTTGTTTCTTAACGACGACGACGCAAATAATTTAGCGATAGAATAGACAATCTTTTTTGTGGTGCTCCAATCGTCACACCTTTTCCTTGGTTTTCTCTATTATTTATGTCCAGCTTTACAAATTAGACTTGGCAACACAAACTGACTCTGAATCATAAATTTCTAATTCTAAACTGACTCAGACTCAATACAGACTATAAAACAGATTCAAAGGGCTAATGCTCTGACTCTAACCAGCAGGCCGCCGGCTAGTACATCTCGGCTGCGTCGCGTGCTAGGCGTACGTAGTTGAGGTTTTCGGGCCAAGTCCCGAAGCCCACAGGTGCACGGCCCGGCAGAACTCGCGCGTATCAAACCAATAGCGAAATAGCAGCAATAGGGGGGAGGTGAAGATAAAAATCATCCCTAACCGCCACCTTATCCGTATCAACTCCTCCCGCGCGCGCTCCCCCTGCGGCGCGGCTGCTCAGGACGACGGCCATGTCCAGCAGGCTGCTCTCGCCGCCTCCCTCGCACGCAGCCTTCTCCACCTCACGGCGCTGCCTCCCTCGCCGCGCAGCCTTTGCTCGGGACGCCGGCCGCCGAGTCGCGCCGCCGCTGAGGTACGCTGCCCCTGCACTCTCCCTTCAATTTCTTGCAACTTGTTCTAGGAACCGACGCATGGGTACGTTGTGCGCTGCGCAGTTTATGGTCACGCAGCCGCTTCGCCACGAGCTGCTCCTCCGCGGACCACACCGGCGCGGGGGGCTCAAGAACTGGGCTGGCCGGTGGCGGTGGTGCCGCCTCTGAAGAGCGTGCCGGCCTTCCGTTCGTGAAGCTGTCCTCCGATATCCTCCGCACCGAGCTCAGCTTACTCAAGGACGGGGCGCCTTCCTCTTCTTCCTGTCTCCTCACCACACCGCCGGTACGTGTGCCGGTCGTCTCCATCGCTCCCTTCTTCCATTGATTCTCCCCGCTTGCTATTCACCGAGTTCAGGACTCAAGTTGGTGAAATCTTGATGCGAAATTTCAGGCATTGCCGGCGGGAGACAGCGAAGAGGGTCACCTGGAAGAGGATCCCGCTTACCCAGCTGCCATGAACGGTACACTCCAATGTTGAGTAGTAGTACAAACAAGCGAGCGATCGAGCTACCAATTTTTGAGTATGCACTGGCACGTTTCATCAGTGCGCGCGCTGCGTGTTTCTTCTCTGAACTGTATCTCCTGGTGTTAGCTCTGTACGCGGCCTGCCTCGCCGGCAACGTGACCGAGCAGCTCTGGAACTTCACCTGGCCTGCCGCCATCGCCACGCTCCACCCGAGCCTCCTCCCCGTCGCCGTTCTCGGATTCTTCACGAAGGTGCGCGCTCCGAGCAGTCTTGAATCCTCAAACCTGCATTTTTTGTTCCCCTGACCAGAGTGCCGGAATTCGATGCGCAGCTCGTCGTGTTCGCTGCAGGCCCGTTGGTTGGGGATCTCATGAGCTCCCTCCCTCGGATCCCCGCGTATCGATATCTGAGTGTAACTCAGGTGATTGTACCAAGAGTTTACCATGATTCTCTAAAAACGTGAGATTTCCAAATCGTTTCCTTTTAACAGATCAGTCTCCGTGACGTGTCAGACTGCGGCGCATTTGGTGTCGGCTGCGATGATCACGTACGCATTCACCATCCCTAGAGCTTCCACCGCGTCGGCGCTGCTCCTGCAGCCGTGGTTCGCCGTGCTGGTGGCGTCCACGGCCGTCGACAGGCTCTCCTGCATATCGCTCGGCGTCATCGCGGAGCGTGATTTCGTCGTGCAGGTGAACGATTCTGAACCATGTCCAGTGCTTAGTTCGTCACCCCGCTCACTGCTAAGTTCTTTTTCCCCCATTAAACTTCATGAATTGGCGAATTTTGCTCATGTCTTGGATGTGTGATTGAAGCTAGCAGGAGCAGGCAGGCCGATTGCGCTCGCGCAGGCGAATTCGACGCTCAGCAGAGTCGACCTACTCTGCGAGGTCTGCATCTGCAATTGTTTCGTCGTCGCATTTGAAGCTCAATCCATCTTGTGTAATCTGTGTATGCTTCGTTGTGTGCAGACGGCAGGTGCATCCATTTTTGCAGTTCTACTCTCCAAGAACGACCCACTGACCTGCATCAGGCTCTCCTGTATCATATCGCTCTGTGCACTGCCTGTTCTGGTATACCATTTTCAGGCTCCTGACTGTGACTAGTTTTTTTCCTCCTCTTCTGGAGCAAATGCAGAGTAATTTTTTTCCTTCTCTCTCTTATTTTCTTTTAAAGATTTTGCTGGGAGGAGCGATGAATCGACTCGCCTACGGCATCTTCGATCAACCTACTTGCCCACTGCACTCTGAACATAGACGTGCTGCTTCTACTTTCGACATACGGAGGATCGGTGAGAGAGAGGCATCACTGCGAGGCAGCCAAATTACCAAATTAATTTCTTGTCATCCTACTGATTTCTTTTCTTTGATGATTGACAGTTGCAGATGCTTTGGCTACCATCAGACATGGCTGGAGCGAGTACATCAGCCAACCCGTCCTCCCGGCGAGCCTCGCCTACGTGCTCGTCTGTTTCAACATCGCTCTCGCCCCCGGCGCTCTGATGACTACTTTCTTGATCCATCATGGTACCTATGTGCAAAAATAGTACAATTCCATCTTTAAGGTGTCAGAGAATGCAGCATGCAATATTCATGGCTTTCCACTCTTGACTGTCACCTGCACCAAGAACTTCATCTGCATGGCCTGATTGGCAGTTCTGATATCATCGAGTTCGTGCTACTGCATGTCCATGTTGTGTTGTTGGCAGGTGTTAGCCCGTCGGTCCTCGGCGCATTTGGCGGCTCGTCGGCGCTGATGGGAATTCTTGCAACGTTCATGACCGCGAACCTTGTCAAGGAGCTAGGCATTCTCAAGGCCGGAGCAGCCGGGTTGATCGCTCAGAGCGCGCTCCTCGGCGCGGCGGTCTTGGTCTACCTGACTGGCTCCATCTCACGGCCCGGCGCCCTCTTTGCCTTCCTCGGTTTGATAGTAAGTCTAACACAATAACATGGCGAACCCCTCTCTCCAATCCGTGAATGAATTGCTGGGCAGAACCGTCGATTTATTTCGATGAATCGAGAATGTCACGATGTTGCAGGTGGTGTCGAGGCTTGGGCACATGGCGTACAGCGTGATCGGGCTGCAGGTGGTGCAGACCGGGAACCCGATAGGCAAGGCGAAGCTGATCGGCTCGACGGAGATCGCCGTCGCCAGCCTCGCCGAGCTCGCAATGATGGCGGTGGCGGTGGCCGCCAGGGACGCCTCGCATTTCGGCTCCCTGGCCACGCTCTCCGCGGCGGCCGTCGCCGCGGCCGTTTGCCTCTACTGCAACTGGCTGGCCAATCCCACGGACGAGCTGAAAAGGCTCTTCCCATTCCGATGATGCCATGTTCAATCACACACCAAAAAGAGGCTAGCTGATATGCTAATCGCGCAGATGAGGCAAATTCATGTTCCGACTCTTGATGCTTCGACACGGTCGGGTAATGGTCGCACTATCGATTGGGTAACAAAGAGGAAAGGGGGATTCCCAGATTCAAAGATGGTCATGGTCTGTCATATTATAATTTCTGAAATTAGAATCATTCTTGGCTTGAATTGGCTCAGCTGGCTTCTTGTTCTTGCTTTGCACGGGCTTGTTGAATCTTGCCGGTGTTAGTATAATCCGTTGCTGCTACGTGTTCGTGTTGAATACGTGACCGTGAGGTATAGGAATTCGTTTAGAAGTTTGTTTCGGAATTCGATTAGGAGTTTGTCTCGAGTTTTTGCTTGCCCAGTTTAGATCCTTGTTTTGCTATAAATAAAGAGCCAAAAGGTGTGGCAATCAGGCAACACAAAAACATTGTGTCTTCATCTGTTCTTGCCTCAACGTTGTGAGTTCGTGTGAGCGATTGTGATCTCTTTGCCAACATTTGGTATCAGAGCAAGACTACTCGATCTCTTCGCAATATCGGCTCCAGTAAATGATGGTGACCGGAGTCTATCGCCGTGCCGTGGAGGCCAAGGGCGGCGCTTGGCCCCGTCGATCGTCCCTCGTCGTGGTCGCACTCGTGGCCGCGACATGGTGATCTAGAAGACGATGCGGGAGGTTGGAGGCGTGTCCTATCCGATGCTCACGCACGACAACTACACGGATTGGTCGCTCGTAATGAAGGTGATGCTCCAAGCGAGGGGCTTGTGGGACGCGGTCGAGTATGGCGACGCTGATCTGCAGGAGGATCGCCCAAGCGAACAAGTGATCGACCAAGGAAGCATGGGACTACGTCAAGTCTATGCGAATTGGCCCCAATCACGTCCGCAAGTCGAAACTCCAGAAGCTGCGCACCAAGTTCGAGATGCTCACGTTCAAGAAAGGCGAAGATCTTGAGGATTTAGTACTTCGTTTGAGCTGCCTGGTCGGCCAGCTTTCAGAGTATGGTGAACCCATCGACGAGCAAAAGGCCGTCGAAAAATGCCTTTGCGTCGTCCTGCCCCGGTTTGGTCATGTCATCTACACCATAGAAACCATGATCAATCTCTCCAAGCTGTCCATTGAGGAGGTCACCAGGCGTCTAAAAGGCGCCGATGATCGTTGCATCCCGCAACTGGTGCCACTGGCTACTACCTCGGAAGCTAAACTCTTGCCGACCGAGGAGGAATGGATGGTTCGCCTCAAAGAGAAGAAGAGCAGCGAGAGATCGTTAAGCAGGCCTGGTGGCAGCGGCCATCGCCGTGGCAAGGGTAACCGGGGCCGCGATGCTGGGCGTGACGGGCACGAACCAGGGCGCGAGTGCAATGTCAGTTGTGACATGCGCTGTAACTGTGGCAAGATTGGCCACTGGGCCAAGGATTGCCGGCAGCCACAGCGCTAGCAAGTCCATCTTACCTAGGATGATGATAGGGACCAGACGCTGCTCATGGCGCAGGTGTGCGCCCTCACTGACGACGTCGAGCAGATGCCACCAAACTTCATCAAGCTCGATGAAACGCATGCCCAGGTGAATCTGGGGTGCGATGGAGAACAGCGGAATGACGGAGAACAACGGAGCGACGTGTGGTACCTGGACACTGGGGCCAGTAACCACATGACTGGTTACGACAACCTCTTCGCGGAAATGGACACGGATGTCATCGGATTGGTGAAGTTCGGCGACGGCTCGGTGGTCGACATTCGCGGGCACGGCACGGTGTTGTTCACCTACCAGAACAGTGAACACCAGGCAATTAGCAGCGTCTACTACATTCCCAGGCTCAAGAGCAACATCATTAGCATCGGCCAGCTCGATGAGCCTGGCTGCCAGGTGCTGATTGATGGGGGAGTGTGTGACATCCCAAAATTTTTCTGAATTTTTTAAAAAGTTATTTAAAGATTAAAAAGTATTTTACAGAAAAACAAAAATTAAAATTTATTGCAGTCAATGTATTGAAAATATTTTTGGGTCCAAAACTTATTCAGGAATTTCTGTGAATTTTTTTGAAATTTTGGGAATTTATTTCATATTTTCTGAGCTTTATTGAATTATTTGGGCCTTTCTGAAAATCAAAAACACTTTTTAAAATTTAAAATCCTCACCTCCCTCCTCTCCGGCCGCCATGTGGACGGCCAGATCGCCCGGCCGATGCCGCCTCCCCCTCCTCCCCGCTTGCCACTTGTCCGGCCCAGATCGGCCGATCCCCGCATGCTCGGCCCAATCCGCCGTCCGCCTCGCGCCCCCTCTCTCGCTGGCCGCCTGGACCCACCTGTCAGCATCGTCTCCCTCCCCACGCACCTTCCTTCTTCTCCCCTCCCCTTTCCTTCTTTACTCCGGCCGACCGAACCGCGCCGAATCCGGCCTTGCCTCGCCGCCTCCTCCCTGATTTGGCAACCCGGGGCACCGACGGGACCGAATCCCTTAATCCCCGCGCCCTCTCCTTTCCTTCTTTCCCCTTTCCTTCCTTTCCTCCGCCTGCTGTCTTCGGCGAGGAATCCCCGCCAGCTCCCCCTCCCCGACCCCTATAAAAGCCCCTCCCCAGCCTCCCTTCTCCCCGCACCACCTCCCTCCGCTCCCTTTTCCCTCTCCCAAGCACCGTAGCGCCCTCGCGCCTTGCGCCCAAGCTTCCGAGCACCGGAGCTCCTCCGACGAGGTATTGCGGCCGCCTCCGGCGTCCTCGCGCCCCGCCAACACCTCCCTTGGCCTCCCCGCGCCCGTGCGAAGACCCTCCGACCCACAGCCGCGCCTCTCCGCCACCGGAGCACCGCCGCCGCGTGAAGACCTGAGCCGCCGTCTCCTCCCTCGTCGCCAACCCGTCTCCGGTCACCCTCGGTGAGCCCGCGTCCCTTCCCCGAGACCCCCGTACGCCCCTCTCCCCGTTGCCATCCTCGCCGCCGGCCACCGCCCGCCGGAGCGCTGGTGAGCACGCCGCCTCCGAGCACCCTCCGGCCGGCCTCCCACGTCGACTTCCCCCGTGCCTGCGTGGCGGCTGACCTGGCGCCACGCCATCGCCACCTTGGGCCGTCCCGCCCCTGTCAGCGCCACACGGGCGACCGTGCCACCTCAACACCCCCGGTGGTCCGTGGGCTCGGTCCATGGACCCGGGCCCCACCTGTCAGTGCCATGCCACTCGGTGCTGACGCCAGCATGGCGCAGTAATCTGATTTTCCCGTAGGAAAATAATTCGGCCAAAAAGAATTTCCAGGGCTGACGCAATGCTGACGCCATAAACCCAATTTCCTTTAGAAAAATAATTCCAGAAATTCCTCTTTTTCTTTTTCCTTGAATTTAAATTTCCGGAGCCCGTTTTTCTTCATCCTAACTCCGATTTAGCCCATTCAAATTTCTAAATTCATCAAAAAATTCCCCTCTATCCATTTCTAGCCTCAATTAAAATATTTGAAGTTCATTTGAATTTATTTGGGTTTTATTTGAGTTATTTTCACGTGTAGACTGCGACGATTCCGGAGAATTCTTCGACGACGATTCACACCCACTTGAGGAGCAAGGCAAGTCACACTCCTTGATCATGTTGATCCCAGTTTTCCAATAAAATTATGTTAATTTAAATTATATTGCATGCATAATTTTATTCAATGTATTTCAATTCAGTTTTAACTTTAGTTAATACCTGTTTGTTAATACCTCCTTTGACATTGTAAATC
Source organism: Dendrocalamus sinicus (assembly GCA_036346575.1). Classification (NCBI taxonomy): domain Eukaryota; kingdom Viridiplantae; phylum Streptophyta; class Magnoliopsida; order Poales; family Poaceae; genus Dendrocalamus; species Dendrocalamus sinicus. The sequence continues at coordinate 1,307,825 of CM070653.1, read as the reverse complement.
CTTATCCCTTGTCACCTTAGAATCAAACTCTAGTTAGTACACTAGTATTGGCTAGAGAATTTTAAATCAAATGCTTAGACATAACTTTGATTTTGGGATACCTTTTCACATAAAATGACGAGCCTTTACACATAAAATGATAAGCTTTTGAACTGTATTCTTGACTTCGGAGAGTCAAGAAGGATTATGAAATATTTTGAAATAAAATATAAAACCTGGTTTTGACTTAGGCTAATGGTTAGGTGGTGGGTGCAGGCATGCACTGTTGTTCGGAGACACAGTGTTGATTGTCGTGCACAGGGGTGTGTGGTTGAGCCTAAGTCAATTAAGGACCGGTCTGTGAGCTACTGTTGCAAAGCCCTATCGTACTACCACAAGGCTGGTATGGGACAGACCTGGCTAAATAATTTGCGGGTCCCAACCTGAGCTATTTCGTAGGTTGAAAGTGAGCGTGACGTAGGCCATGAGAAGTCTCACTCGGCTCAAGAGGGGGTCCCGGTCTGGTGGATTCCTTACTGGGGTGAAACCTTAGAGTTGGCTTGGCCAGGTTGAAGGCTTTGCATTGTAAAAGCCTTGTCACGACTCCTCGCCGCACACATAAGGAAGTGTGTAATCCGGTGGCAATATGGGATGATCGTGTCTTGTGGGTAAAGCTGTACAACCTCTGCAGAGTGTATAACCTATCGTGGATAGCCGTGCCCACGGTCATGGGCATGCTGAGTAAAAGTTTTTCATGGATTAGACTTTGGTTTTAAAATGATTTATGAAACAGTGTGGTTGGAGCCACGTGAAACCTTTTGGAAAAGATGGACCGGGTGGGATGCCCGAGGATAGGTTAGTGTTTGGTCGGAGCCTGCACTAACGGTATTAATTTTTAACTACAATTACTGTTTTTACTTATTGTATTAAATTCGGCAGTTTCAATCTAATTATTGTATTCTTTTAAAATGCTGTTTGTGCGAAACTAACCCTATATGCCTCCCCTTGTGGCCTTAATCATTATAATGCATTTTTCCGTGTGACTTGCGGAGTACAAGTTTGTACTCACTCTTGCTATCTCATCACAGAGGAGGACTACGACAACTACGGTGAGGATCAGGATGAGTAGGACACGTCTTGCAGTCGTTTGCCTGTGGGCAGACTTGGGCTTCGCTTTTCCAGCTTGCTTCCGCAGTTTCTTTTCTATTAATAAATTTTGCCAATGTGCGATGATGTAAACGCTGGCCATAAGGCCGTACTCTTTTAAGTGGAATAATATTGTCATATTGCTTGATATTTATCTTTGTTATCCGCTGTGTGCACTAGCTGATCCTAGACTAGTGCGATTTACACACAGGATTCTGGAGTTGCCGCTCTGGGTTCCGACAGAGTGTTGCGGATCCACGATCGGCAACGTTGTAAGATCGAGGAGGCCGACTAGAGGGGGGGTGAATAGGCGGTTTAAAAATTCTCTACAAATTAATACTAGCAATTCAAAACCTTTTCTATTTGCCTAAACCAAGTATACAATGCGGAAGCTAAATTCAAGTTGGTTTAGCTCAAATAGCGCCTACAACAATTAAATTCGCCTAAGTGCACTAATAGTTCTAGCCTAGGTCAAGGTTTGCAATTCTAAATATACAAGCAATCAATTTAATTCTATGAATGTAAATTTTTTGAATATAAATGGAACACAAGAAAACAAACCACAATTGACACAATGATGTTTTACCGTGGTGTTCGGAAACTTGCCGGTTTCTCCTAGTCCACGTTGAGGTTAGCCCGAACGAATCGGACCGGCTCCACGAATTAAGCCGAAACACCTCGTATCCACTAGTGGTAGCTCTTTCCCGCTCCGGGTAGGTGAGCTCCAACCTTCACAACTTCGCCGGGTCTTCTCACAACCTTCTTGAGAAGATCACCGCGCACGACGCCTCCCACGCCGTCTAGGAGTCGGCAAACTCCAAGAGTAACAAGCCAAGCCTCTCGCTTGACTCTCACCACGTGCAACGAATGCACAAGCTCAATTGGACACTAAGTCCACCTCTAGATGCAACACATGCACTCTAGAACTCTCTCGCTTCTCACAAAGTGCAACACATGCACAATTGAGTGGAGAGCCTCACTCTAGCTCAAGAACACAAGAATGAATGAAGCAACAACATCTCCAACCGGCCACAAGGGGGTATTTATACCCCACACAAGAAAACTAGCCGTTGGAGCCAAATCCCTGAAAAAATCAGGAAAAACGGAACTACCGCAGTACAAATCGCGGTACTTCCGCTTTCCTCGCCAACGGTCAGAAAACTAGCCGTTTCTCAGCAAAACCGGAACTACCGGAGTACAAATCGCGGAACTACCGTTTTTCCCGAGGCTAAGTCATTCAAAAAATCGCTCTCTAGAAAAAACATTCCGCTCGGAATCCGGAACTACCGGAATCGCGGAACTACCGGAAAAATCGGAACTACCGCAGTACAAATCGCGGTACTTCCGCAAAATCCGGAACTACCGCAGTACAAATCGCGGTACTTCCGTTTTCGGTTTTTCAGCACAGGCGACACTCGGAAAAACGACCATAACTTTTGACTCCAATGTCGGAATTGAGTGATCTTGGACTCTATGGAAAGCTTATTGAGAGGGCTACACAACCCATCTATTTGCATGATCTCAAACACATTACATCAATGCAGAAAACACAAGACATCCAAAGAGTCACAAGGAGTAGGTACATGAACTTCTCACATTTGCAAAACACATTCGCAAACATAAGTCACATACTACAAGGATCACAACATGATTTCTAACAAGTTGCAAAATATATTTGCACACTTTTGAAATCATGACGCAAAGATCAAATATGAGCTACAACTATTTGCAAAACACATTCGCAAATATAAGCCTCATACACAAGGAATGGAAACATGGACTTCGAGCACTTGCAAAACACATTTGCAATGCATAGTCCCATATTACTAGAGTTCAATACATGAGCTTCGACCATTTGCAAAACACATTCGCAAATGCAAGCATCATGTCAAGATGAGCTAGAGCAAGTGAGGTTTGAGCTATCAGCACATGATGAGACTCAAACTACTAGACATGACCCCTCTTAATAGTACGGCAACCTATACTAGCAATCCGGTCTTCCAACCAAACACCAAGACCGGTAAAAGACTAGAAACACATTCTTAGCCCTAGCTAGTCATACCTTTGCCTTGGGTCATCGTCTCGATATGCATCAACTCATGATGCTTTCTTTTCATCAACACCATCAACTCATGATGGTCTTCACTTGATCAACACATGATCAATCTTTAACATGCTTCAACACATGAAGCATCTTCTTCTCGATGGCCTTTAACACATGAAGCCTTCGTCTTGATAGCCTTCAACACATGAAGCTACCTCTTCTTCATCAACTTTGACTTGATGACCTTCAACTCATGAAGTCATCCCAAATCATCTTTATTTGTGGAACCTAACCTATTCATCCAACTCATGGAAAATGTTAGTCCACAAAACAATTGTCATCGATTACCAAACTTCACCATTTTGGTAATTCATGACAATCTCGACAAATGATGAGATATGAAATTGATTTGCAAGTATACAATATGTACACAACAAATGTATACTCTAAGATAAGCTTTAAAGAAAGCTTACTTATCCGGTTGTCATTAATCATTCAACCATTAACACATAAGGGAGAGGTTAAATGACAACCCGATTGCACATGAGTATATATATACTACACAAGCTATATATACTCAAGTATGTATTTCAAAGTAAAGATCCTAAATATGCATATTGAGAGAAGCATGGATCATTACTTATGAAACTCCAAACTATAGAGAGAGCTCCCCCTAAATGTGTGCATACAAGTGTATATAGCGAAGACATATGCACATATTCATTTTAGACTAATTGAGGAGTTCAGTCTATATTTTGGATCTAAGGAATGCATTTGTAAATGAGAAAGCGATTTCGAATGCATACCTCTTTGATTTCACCTTTTCATCCAAATGAGACTAACCAAAGATAAACTCAAATAAACATATTAGTCTCATAAATTCATTTATCATTTTCACCAAAACATTATAAAGTATATGTCATCAATATCATAATGTCATAATGGCATTTGTCATTAACACCAAAACCAACTTAAAACCAACTTAAATGGAGCTTGATCTTTCAAACGTCAACTGCTTGCTAAGGTGAAACGCGCCAAAAACCGCCTGTACATGCTCAACTTGAACATTGCAAGGCCAGTGTGCTTAATGGCATGGCAAGATGATGAGGCTTGGCTGTGGCATGCATGCTACGACCACCTCAACTTTGATGCCCTGAAGAGGCTAGCTCAAGACGGGATGGTGCGCGGATTCCCAGTGGTCAATCATCCTAGTGAGGTTTGTAACAGCTGCCTCATTGGCAAGCAAAGGTGCACCTCGTTTCCGGCAGCGACCCACTACCATGCTGAGGGATTACTCGACCTCGTGCACGGCGACCTGTGTGGGCCCATCTCACCAGCGACTCGTGGTGGCCGACGCTACTTTCTCCTTCTCGTCGATGATTGCAGCCACTACATGTGGCTTCGCCTCCTAACGAGCAAGGATCAGGCACCTACTGTCATTAAGCAGTTCAAGGCCAGTGTCGAGGTCTAGACCGAGCGGCGTCTGCGCATTCTGCGAATCGATCGAGGGGGAGTTCACCTCAATTGAGTTCGGGCAGTGTTGCACGGATCAGGGAGTTGCACGGTAGCTCACAACACCATACTTTCCGCAACAGAATGGTGTCATTGAGCGGCGCAACCAGACAATCGTCGGCATGGCACGCTGCTTGCTCAAGGCGAAGGAGATGCCGTCTGCATTTTGGGGGGAGGCGGTGACCATCGCCGTTTTTCTCCTAAACCGTGCGCCCACCAAGAGCTTGGACGGCATGACACCATTTGAGGCCTGGCATGGGAGGAAACCCGGCGTCTCCTTCCTGCGCATGTTCGAATGCATCGCTCACGCCAGGTAACTCACCCAAATCTGAAGAAGCTCGATGATCGCAGTGTGAAGGTGGTGCTCCTCGGGTTCGAGCCGGGATCGAAAGCGTATCGGTTGTTCGACCCGGTTGCACGCCGCGTCCATGTCTCCCGTGATGTGGTGTTCGACGAGAAGGCAAGCCGGGATTGGGTGAATCCCGGCGAACAACAGAAGATGTCCAGTGCTGGCAAGTTCGTCGTCAAGCACAAGATCATCGTTGATCCAGTGGAGGTTCCTGCCCCAGGGGAATAGCCGCACATGCCATCACCTCGCCAGGACTTGCCACCACCGAGTGCTCTGGGTCACGCACCTGGTGAGCAGTTCGTATCGCCCACAGCCGAGGCTCTCGCCGAGCTCAATCAGGACAATGAAGGCAGTGCTCAACATCGGTTCAGGATGTTGCAGGACATCCTCGGTCCCGCACCCGCTGGCGCCTCGACACGATTCTTGGAGCCAAACTGGTCGCCCTTGCCAAGTTGCATATGGTGAGTGCAGAAGAGCTGGCTTCATTTGGTATGATGGAACGCGACCCATCTTGGCGCCTGTGATGCTGGAGGAGATGAAAGCTATTGAGGAGAACAACACTTGGGACCTTGTTGAGCTTCCTGTCGGGCACCACGCGATCGGGCTTAAATGGGTCTTCAAGGTGAAACGAGATGAGCATGGCGCCATCACCAGACACAAGGCGTGTCTCGTGGCGAAAGGGTATGCGCAGCGCGAAGGGATCGATTTCGAGGAGGTCTTTGCCCCTGTCGCACGAATTGAGTCGGTGCGGTTACTGCTGGCTCTGGCGGCACAACAAGGGTGGTCCGTGCACCACATGGATGTGAAGTCCGCATTTCTGAACGGGGACCTTACTGAGGAGGTCTACATCGAGCAGCTACCGGGTTTCGCCGTCGACAAGCAGGAGCATAAGGTGCTCAAGCTGGGCAAGGCGTTATGTGGGTTGTGTCAAGCACCACGTGCTTGGGACACCAAGCTAGACGCCAGTCTCTAGGAGCTGGGTTTCAACCAGTGCATGCATGGATGAGCACACGCTGTACACACGGCGGGCGCCCAGAGGAACATTGATCATCGGTGTCTACGTCAATGACTTGATCATCACTGGGACAACTCAAGCAAGCATCGACAAATTCAAGCGCGAGATGATGCCCATGTTTCGCATGAGCGACCTCGGACTGCTCACCTACTATCTAGGCATTGAGGTATGCCAAAGCGTCAGCGAAATCATGCTCTGTCAGAGCGCATATGTTGGGAAGCTCCTAGAGCAGAATGGCGTGGCAGAGTGCAATCCTTGTCACACGCCGATGGAAGAGAGGCTCAAGTTGTCCAAGACATCAACGACACCGCCTGCGGATGCAACCCGCTACCGGAGCATTGTAGGGAGCTTGCGCTATCTGACCCATACCCGACCAGACATCACGTTCGACGTAGGGTACGTGAGTTGGTTCATGGAGGATCCGTGGGAAGATCACCTCGCCGCGGTGAAGCACATCCTCCAGTACATTGCTGGGACATGGGGGTTTGGCATCACCTACCCAAGAGCAGGAGACAAGCTGGCCTTGTTAGGTTACAGCGATAGCGATATGGGCGGCGACCTTGATGGGCAGTAGAGCACCACTAGCATCCTCTTCTTCCTCGGCACAAGCCCAGTCTCCTGGTAGTCGCAAAAACAGCGGGTTATGGCTCTCTCCTCGTGCGAAGCAGAGTACATCGCCGCGGCGACAGCAGCCTGTCAAGGCGTCTGGCTTCACTAGCTGCTGCAGGAGCTCTTGGAATAGAAGCTTCCGGCGCCGGAACTCAGGGTGGACAACAAGTCTGCCATCGCTCTTAGCAAGAATCCAGTCCTCCATGACAGAAGCAAACACATCGACATCCGATTTCACTTTATCCGTGAGGCGGTCGATGGAGGAAAAAATTGTTCTTGAGTTCACTAAAACCGAACGACAGCTCACGAACATCCTGACGAAGCTACTTGGTCGCGTTCGATTCCTGGAACTCCACGACAGTATCGACGTAATCAGGATCAAGTGAAGGCAACAGGATTAGGGGGAGTTTGTTAGTATAATTCATTGCTGCTACGTGTTCATGTTGAATACGTGACCATGAGGTTTAGTAAGTCGTTTAGAAGTTTGTTTCGAAATTCGATTAGGAGTTTGTCTCGGGTTTTTGCTTGCCCAGTTTAGATCCTTGTTTTGCTATAAATAAAGAGCCAAAAGGTGTGGTAATCAGGCAACACAAAAACATTGTGTCTTCATCTGTTCTTGCCTCAACGTTGTGAGTTCGTGTGAGCGATCGTGATCTCTTTGCCAACATTTGGTATCAAAGCAAGGCTACTCGATCCCTGCGTAATGTCTCTTCAATTAAGATAGCTCCAGCAGACTGGCTTCTTGAATCTTGCTCGCAGCCCTGCCCCACACCTGGGCGTCACTAGTGCACCGCCTGGCCGCAGCAACATCGGCCGAGCTCGCACGGTACCGCCACCGCCGACGTGTCGTGTGCTAGGGTTCGGCGAGGAGCCCGACGAAGAGCCTTTCTGAAACATCCTCAAAATTTTTGTTTTTATTCAAAATTTTCTTGAATTTAAAGTTTTTGTCAAATCCAAAAACTCCTGCTAAACTTCCGCCTTCCCTTTCCGAAAACCTGCCTTCCAATTGCAAAAGTGCACTCCAGCTTTTCTGCCTTCGCACTGCTCCCGATCCTGTTGCTGGCGTCACGCTCACCAGAACCACCTTGCTCGCCTATCACCAATATACCCATCAAAAGTTGCACATCGTTCACACTACCTCGTCGACCGCCTGTACCCCACCTTCACGCCGCCGTTGACCACGCGCCGCACCACTCCACCGTCGATCCATGCCACTACAACCTCCTACCGCTAGCTGCTTGACATGCATCGCAGCAGCACCACTCACCGTGTCAACTCGCACGCTCACGCCAGTGAGAAGCAGCGCCTCTCCCACTATCAGCACACTTGCCAGCTCCGCCGCTGCTGTACGAAAGTTGCTCAACTATCCACACTACCGTCCACGCACCGAGTGCACTACCGCACCGCTACTAGTGCCACCGTCTTCACCATTCATAAAGCTAAGATCAGCGATCCCTCACTTACTTTTTGCACTGCCCCACAACCATCTCAACCATTCCATCCTTCGCTCTGGCCAAGCCGTGCCGCAATTGCCGACACCAACATCTTAGTCCGTGAGCTCAATTCCGATTCCTCACCGCTGCCTCCCTTCTAACCAAATTGGCCGTGTCCTGAGCATCTCCTCGTCACCTGAAAGCTAACTGTATGTGACTGCCTTCGGAATCCATGCATGCCGTCCACATTATACTGCACATCTCAGTTACTTGTAAGGTGTAGTTATGAAATGAGCATTGTTATGAAAGCTGACGAAGAATAACAGAAGAAGCTACTTTGTCGGAGTGGAAGAGTGGTGCTTTCTGTCAAGGTACGCATAAACGCGCGCCTCAGTGGTAACTGGCAAATCGGACGGCAGCGGTTGTTTCGACTAGCCAGTTTCTGGATGTGCTGTTGAAAAGGAGATGAGTAGGCATGACGTGGAGTGTCGATCGATCTAGCAATTGTCCTACAACATCAAGGAATATATGCTTGCTTGTAAGTGAGCTGCGGTTTGTAAGGAATCTTACGCTTTTCTTTGCTTGCAGGCCGGTCTGAAGTCAAGCATCAAGCACCTGGGACCTTCCCTCCCGTTCATTCCTATACCTATAAGCTGTGGTAGAGGTGGTAGAGGTGTCCTGAGCAATCTCCAGGAAGATGGGCACCGCGCGCCACCACGAGCGCCGTCTCTGACAAGTGAGCCCTAGTTTCCTCACGGTTTGCTCCCAAATATGCATGCAATTTTTGGTAATTTTGAGCCTCCCGATTTTTCTGATCTCCGTTTATCTTCGTTGCTTTCTTCTGGAAACTTTCAATTCTCTCTTTGTTTTGAATGTTTCAGTGGCTTTACAATTTTTCATGATTTTTGCACATAAAATGGTTATTTTGGTGCATATAATGAGCTTGAAATGAGCACCGACAGCAACTCCCTTCTTTTAGCCCACCAATTTTGATTTGGAGTCGGATCATTTGTGGGTAAATAGCGGATACCGATCATCTAATATTTGTGCGAATAAAATTAAAGTCATGTATGCCCGAGTAATATTACGATTGAAATTAATAAAACATCTACAAAAACCGTATGTAGTCTACATCCATTAGTCGTGCATAATTGCACGCCTGTTCAGTTAATGTAATAATGTTGTTTTGTGCACATTTGTATATAATTTAGTTTTGTTAATTTATCACATAAGTTTTGCTTAAACCTTGCTTTTTTGGCGAAAAAAATGTAAATACACAATGCAAACGTAAGGCCTAATTTGGAACATAGGAAAATTTCTAAATTCTTGAGGAAATTGAAGTATATTATGTGAAATTTCCGCATTCCAAACATATATGGAAAGAACAAATAAAAGAAACAAAGTTGGGAGAAGAGAATACGGCTTCCCTGTTTTCTTTACCTGTTTCCTTCCCTGTTCCTTTCTTGATGGCAACACTCTATTAGTTTTATTTCTTTATAGGTGTTTGTGGTCGAAGTTGAGTATGGTCGTTATGAGCTGAAAGACGTGGTTGTTACGAGTACACAATGTGGTTGTAACTTATGCAGCGTGGTCGTAACTTGTTGAATATGGTCGTAACCATTATCGAAGTAGTCATTCGGAGTTACAAGTACGTCAACAAACGATCAAAGCCAATAGAAGATTATCATCTAGGAGGAAACAGGGAGTGAAACAGGCAAAAAAAAAAAACAGAAAGCGAGACTTAGAGTTATGTCATTCGAAAGTCCAACAATATTAATGCTGTGTAATAAAGGGATTCGACAGGGCAGAAACTTCTCCTTGAATGAGCCATCCAGGAAGCTGACGGTCGGCTCATTTCTGCTTGAAGGATGCGCAGGTCTGAAGTACGGTGCACAGGAAGGTGACGAAGCCGACGAAGGAGCCGACGACGGCCCACGGCTCGGAGAAGTAGTTGCGCTGCACGTCCGCCCACATCATGAAGAGCGAGTTCGGGATCCTCTCCCTCAGCTTCTCCAGCGTTGCGCGCAGGTAGCTCTTCTCCAGATTGCCGGCCGCCTCGCTCGCCGCGCCCACCTTCCGGAAGAACCTCGCCACATCGTCCTTGCTCTCGTTACCCGTGCTCTGCACCACCTCCGCCGCGATCAGCACGCTCACGTCCTCCGCCGACTGCACCATCTTCGCCATGAAGGACACGAACGCCGACACGTCCTGCGCCAGCTCCGTCGACTGTTCGAACGCCATCAGGTTCAGCAGCAACGGCGCCGTCCGGAACTCGATGCGCAGCTGCGGCAGCTGCAGTTCGTTCTCGGCCAGCTTCACGGCGAGGGGGACCGGGCCCATCACCGACGCGATGCCGGCAACCGCCTTGCCCGCGCCGCGCGCCTTCTTGAACCGCATCCATATCTTCTCCAGGTCGCTCGCCGATGGCACCACGTCCAGCCGCCCGTATCTCGCGCGCCACTTGCGCTTCTCGGGGAGGATCGGGTACAGCGGCGGCACCAGGAGCAGCAGCGGTAGACGGCATAGCAGCCGCCCCACCTCCTGCGCCGTCTCCAGCACCGCGCCTTCCTGGATGCGCGGCGGCGGCTCCCACTTGGTCCGCGCCGTGGTGATCATCGCGTGGAGCAGGTGCAGGATGTGGGAGACGCCCTCCGCGGATGGCAAGGCCTCGCTCGAGTCGCGGCCCTTCTCGCCGGCGAGGTAGTACAGCACCAGCTTCACGAGCAGCACCGGCGGGTCGTAGCCGGTGCTCTCGAACTCCGGTAGCCTGGTGTTCTTGATCAGGTCGACGAGGACGAAGAACGGTATCTGGTTCTCGGCGAGGATGAGGTCGACGGAGAGCTGCGCGGGGCCGAACGGCGTGGCGTGCAGCAACGGCTCCTCCCGGCCGATGACGACGTTGACGAGGTGCTCGAGGATGAAGCAGCCATCGAGCACCATCATGCGGATGAAGTTGTCGGCGTCGATATCAACTTCCTCGTTGTAGAATGCCCGAGCCTCGGGCTCGCGGGCGACGACGAGGCGGACGTAGTTCTGGATGACGGCGAGGTGGTGCGCGGGGTCGGGGTGGCCGCGAGAGATGAGGCTGTTGAGGTAGGCCTTCTTGATGCGGTCGGCCGACTGTTGACGCCGATCGTCGCGGTGGAGCGGACCGATGGCGACGAAGCTTGGCGTGTAGGCGTCAGGGTTGGCGTCGCGGAGGTGGGCCGGGACGCGTACCTTACCACGGTGGTTGGTCACCATGGTCCGGTGCTGCTCGGTCGCCGCCGCGCCCTCCTGCATCCGCATCAGGCTGTCCGCCAGCCCTTCGACGTGCACCTCGCGCTCCTCGATATCGCCGTGCGACATGGATCCCTAGCTACTAGCTAGTGCATGTACTCTAGCAATGATCACCATGCATGGACACCCATATATAGTATGGTACTTGCGTATGAGTGGCAGTACTTAATTAGTAATTAATTACTAGCTAACTAGGTGCATGGAATCTATAAACTAAAGATTGGTTGGATACGAATACGATGATGAAATGGACACGCAAGGCTACTTGCGTATGAGTGGCAGTACTTGCTTATGAGCATATGTACGATCTCTGGAGTGATGGATCGATGTATGCACTGCATATATATATATATATATATATATATATATATATATATATATATATATATATATATATATATATATATATATATATATATATATATATATATATATATATATATATATATATATATATATATAGCCTCTTTTCTACTCCAGGTGTAATCGGTGGCGGAGGGGGGCGGCGAGGGCCATGGCCCCATCCAACATTTGGTGGAAAAAAAATTACTTCAGTTATGTGCATATGGCCCAAGCGGCCAAGCCCATGTACCAGCGTGGAGTTCGGAATCAGGCGCACGCGTGCGTAGAGCACGGCCGTCCAACTTCGAGGCGCGACGAATTCACGATCCTGCCTTGCGATTCCTGTCGCCGCCACACCCACGTCGGCGGCTGCGCCACTGCGGCTACGTCGCCTGGCCGTAAGGGCGCAACCACGTCCACGCAAAGGCTGAAAGGCACCTCCGTCCGAGGCTCTCCGATCGCCCCGAGACCGCACGCCCAGTCGGGCATCATCATCTATTCATCCGTTCACCGTTCAGGACTTCAGGTATGTTCTAATTTTTTATGTCCATCGGTTTAGACATAATTAATGATTTAATAGAGATTTTGGTGTTTCAATATATGATCGAACCCTATATATATATATATATATATATATATATATATATATATATATATATATATATATATATATATATATATATATATATATATATATATATATATATATATATATATATATATATATAGAAATTTATACTATACTATACTATATGTATTTAATTGTCCGCCCCACTATATATAATTCTGGCTCATACAGGTGTAATTACACCATATGTCGTATCTCACAATGTAGGGAGTATCTCGTGTAACGGAGGGTATGTACATGTAGTATACGAGTATTTAAGACCATATAGGTGGTATGAACAATTTTTCAGAGGTGGTATGTACATTTTTTGACATACTCCTTTTTATGCGTGTATATGAAGGTATTTATAAAATACGCTAAAAACTATGGACTCGCTTACAATTTTTTCGTGTGGTTCACATTAGAGTATCTTATAATTAGTATATGAGTATACCTGAAGTGATAAAGGAGTATTTCAAATTTGTTTAGGTGGTATATTAGAGGTGGGTGTAATTACACAGGGAGTAAATGTATTTTTCCTATATATATATATATATATATATATATATATATATATATATATATATATATATATATATATATACACGACATGTTGTTGCAACACAATGAATCCTACACTTCAGTGACGGATCCAAAAATAAAATACAGCTAGAACAAAGCTTAAAGTGTGAAATAAAAGGTATTATTTAAAAACAAAGTAATTCATGATCAAACTACTTTACAATCAGTGGTGGACCCAAAAATAAAATACAGCTAGGGCAAAGCCCAAAGCGTGAAACAAAAGGTATTATCTAAAAACAAAGCAATCCATGATCAAACTACTTTACAATTGTACTAATAAGAGTATATGATACAAAATAGAAGTAACAATTACAATTTACATGTAAATATATGTAGATAACAGTAGGACATTAAAAAAATACATCAATAATTCCGTTTTCCATGGTACTTTTAGTTGAGGCTTTGCTAAAATAGCTCTTCAAATACATTTCTACCAAATCAAATAGTCAAACAATGATAATATCATGTGGGGACCTCGGGCGCATGGAACACCCGTAGTCACCATATGTGTCATGTAGTAGTCCCATGATCAGTAGGTACTACACACATTCAAAATATTGATATCACATCCATACACATCGTATATATTTAATTTATAAAAAAAAGAGTGAATACATAAGCAATACATAATAAGGTTTTACAGCATCAGCGGAAGACAAATAAATAAGTAGAAGCATCTAGTGACATGCCACTATAGCCCACAGCCACTGACTAGGGATTAGGCCTTAGAAAAACCCATCATCGAACTCCCCAATGCCAGGGGTAAGGTACGCGTTGTCGGGCACGTATTCTTCTTCATTTTCTGATCAATAAAAATTTGAATAAGGTTAAGTACATTATGTACTTAATAAGACTTATAGTGTATCACAAAATTATACATATATGTAAGGCTATCAAAGGATGAGACTCTATACTAAGTTATTTTCAGCATGAAGCAAAGTTTATTTACAATATCCATAAGTAGTAATTTACAAACAGAATTATAAAGAGCATTGATATATAATGAAATAACAATTATATAACTTCCATAACAGTAGATCAAATCTATTCATAGCCTTCCTCGGCTGTGAATATCACACAATTCCCACCCATAGGCATGGCACACAATTAGACATAAATGCCATCCCATTATATTCAGTGAAATAGTTTTGAAAAGGAAAACTATACCCATTGTAGCTGCATCCAAATATGCTCATGACCATGAGTACAACTATTTAAATAGTTTTTAACACTCTCAAGAGGTTGTATAGTTTTATCCACATAAGATAATCAATTATACTGTCGGCAATTATATATATATATATATATAGGAAAAATCCAAATTACTCCAGGGTGTAGTTACACCCGGGTCATTCGCTGTTGATATTGTTTGGAGATTTGTGTGGCGTCAGACGGTTACTATCTCTACGCAAACGGGTTTGAGGAGAAGGATTAGATCCACATCCACGCGATTTTCCAGCGGCTTCGCTACCCAATCCAGAGATATCCCGGAGAATGCGCAAGATACCAAAAAATGCTCGGCGTTTTTTCCTCCATGAAGATACCAGATCGCCGTTACGATATCTCTGGAAGCTTGGATGCTGTTTGTTGGCCGGAGCGTCGTCTCGCCGAGTAGTGAGGAGAAGATTATACAGCCGGAGCGTCGTTTCTTTTGGTTGGTATGTCTTCCTTGTTTTTGATGTTCTGAAATCGATAGGGTTTGTAGTTCAGTGTGATTTTTCGTTTTTGGTTCGTTGTTTCGTTCTTGGTCAAGTCTGAGTAGATTAATCCCTTGCACATACTACAAATCATGCCCGTAAGCTGTTTGTGAAAATGTATAGCTAACTTGATTCAGTTGTTGTTTTTCCATACACTAGCCGCACACTCATCTGGCAGTCTGCTCTGACATTTTCCTAGATGAAATACTTTCTTGAGTTCACCTTGATTTCGTATGTCCATACATGTTTCGTTTGTGACAACATGCAGTAGATTATGCACTGGAATACTGTAACTGACAGATTCGAGTCTTAGGACATGCTGAAGAAAAGGTCATTTTGTTTCACTACAGTTGTCCCACTTATTTTGTGCCTAATTGACAATACTGCATGCTAGTTTGCGAATCCTTTACTTGCAAAATATGAGAATATGTTCAAATCTGTTGCTTGTAGTTTCTCAAGCCGGTCATACATTGAGAGGGACAAGAAAAACCGAGAGAAGAAGTTGGCAAAATTCGAATCTTACGATGACAAGAAGTTGGCAAAATTCGTTGAGAGGGACATTATTTTGAAAAACCGATCACCATTCCCTACATATGGAAAGCTCAAGGTATCATACTACATTTTACATTTTCCAATTTCATACAGTTCAATGCTCATTCCAACTCTATACATACCAACCATTTTCTTGCAACGCGTACAGCTTCGAGATCATAACAATGTATGCTACGGACGCTGCACGTACGCTGCAAACTACCAGGAATATCTTGTAAAAACTGCCAGTATAAATTTTGCTTTTGTTTTCCTGCTCGTTTGTCAATATGGAGATTGGAGACTCATTATATGCTAAGGTATGCACCACAATACCCCTTTTCACATATGCAAATGATTGGAAGTATGTGCTTACATATATCACTACTAATCCTACTTTTTGAGCCGAATTCTGCAAACATCTAATTTTCAAAAGCTTACAATGGACATGTAGTTTAATTTTCAGTATTACCATGTGCTTACATCTGACACTAGACATACTTCTTTCCGAGCTGAGTTATACCCTTCTTTCAAATGTCTAATTAATCGTCAATTGTAAGAAATATATATAACTGGGCAACGTACAAGTACATAAGTGCTTAGCTATCAAGTACATACTTTTCAAATGCTTACAATAGACATGCAGCTTAATTTTCGCTAGTGGTATGTGCTTATAATGCGAAGAGATATATACCTCTGAATGTTGTAGTATGAAAGGAAGTAAGTTTTATCATACTACAATATCCGTTTTGCAATTTCATACAGTTAATAGACATGTTTGGTAGTATGTGAATAGATATGAAGCTTCAGATTTCAATGACGAAACTCATACCACTTAATAAACCATAAAATTCTTACTATTGGCAGTATGCACTGACCCTTATTGGAATTGGGTGCAACTAGTTTCCTACTATATTTTCTGATTGTGCTACCCTAACGACTACCAAACATGAAGCTTGCCTGGTCCTATCTGGTTTTGTGTAAAATATAAATAATCAATTTCTGCCGCTTGAGATCTGAATACTAAACTAACAGATTTTGTGCGGCCGCCTGAGATCTGAATACTCAATTTTTGCCTAAACACTTTTTACTTAATCACATCCGGAACGGAGAGACATATTTTCTGAAAAAAAACATCTTGATTCAGATTCATGTGTACCATCCAGTTTTCACATGTACATACCTACAATCAGTGATATGTACATACCACCATTCAGTGATATCTGTTATCCATCTAAATAATCAATTTCTGCCGCTTGAGATCTGAATACTCAATTAAACTAACAGATTTTGTGCGGCCGCCTGAGATCTGAATACTCACTTTTTGCCTAAACACTTTTTACTTAATCACATCCGGAACGGAGAGACATATTTTCTGAAAAAAAACATCCTGATTCAGATTCATGTGTACCATCCAGTTTTCACATGTACATACCTACAATCAGTGATATGTACATACCACCATTCAGTGATATGCCATTTGCTGAACGCTAGTTGTTACATTCCTTTTTTTTTGTACTTTACAAAAATTGTTGCTACTAGCTCAAATACGGCAAAGGTTACCTAGCACACCCATAATCCCGATTCGTTACCTTAATCGCTCAGATCTGTTAGCATTCTGGTGTTAGCATAATGTCAACAATCTGTAGTACCAAACTGAAGCCATTGATCACTTCGTTTTCGTATGTATATACTACCATTTGATGAGTACATACATGTCT
Organism: Dendrocalamus sinicus; assembly: GCA_036346575.1. Taxonomy (NCBI): domain Eukaryota; kingdom Viridiplantae; phylum Streptophyta; class Magnoliopsida; order Poales; family Poaceae; genus Dendrocalamus; species Dendrocalamus sinicus. Next base: position 1,290,982 of record CM070653.1, on the reverse strand, counting down.
CATTGCATTTCAAGCCATTTAATTTCGTTTTCGTATGTATATATATATGTATATGTATATATGTGTATGTATGTATATATATATGTATATGTATATATACATATATATATATATATATATATATATATATATATATATATATATATATATATATATATATATATATATATAGAGAGAGAGAGAGAGAGAGAGAGAGAGAGAGAGAGACGTCCAGAGCAGAGTGCCCTGAATCACAGCCTCTTCTATTTCTTTTTCTTCCACCTGCAAATTTGTGATGTTATGTTGCGTCATCTGAACTCTGTCAACTCTTCTTCCTGCTGACGTGCACCGCAAAGAAGGGAAGCGGTATTTCTGAGCCGTTGCTATCGTGAAGACCTGCCAGGGACGGTAATAAGATTTCTGGGTAGCGTACATCTGCGCGACTGCTCGCTTTGCGGCTTCATATATATTTTACACTGCATTAAGTCTGCGCTGCTTCTTATTTTTCATCAGACCCAATTATAAATCATTCACGTGACCAATCGACTTATTTCAATTCTGTTTTTGCATATATTTTGAAGTACAATGAGTTACCTGCCGTTAATACTGTTTTATACATTATTAGTTATTTGTGATATTTATTTTCCAATAAAATCTGGAATTAAATTATCGAGCGTATTTTCAACAGAGGCGATGAGTGGCTTTGTCCTCTTTATCTTCCTCCCTGGAGAGTGGAGACTCTATATCAGATCTTGCAAGGGCGACATAATTGTTGATGCTCACCACAGCATGAAGTAGATCGTCACGGATCTTCACAGATGCAGAAGACTTGTGGCCCGATAGCTAATGATTCATGGTTAAAGGTTCTAATTAGGAAAAGAGAAATCTTCTAGAAATTAAAAAAAATTATGGCCTTAATTTTGTGGACGCTATTTAGGACTGAGCAACAACAACTACAACTGAACTCGTTCTATCAAAAAAGAGAAATATGCTACGTTTGGCCCTTAATTTGTCGGACACACTTATTACGGCTAGTTATCAACCATTGAATATTTATCTACAACATATTTAAACCCAAATGATAAGAAACAATCCTAAACAATAAGAATAACTTTTATTATGATATATGGGAAGTCAAATATTGAGTAACGAGAAACCAGGAGTTTATGACTTTATGTAGTACAACGTATACATAGGCCACATTGCACAGTTCCGAGGAAACAATCGAGTCATATGAATTGCAGTAACTGTATGTGACTGCCTTCGGAATCCATGCATGCCGTCCACATTATACTGCACATCTCACTTACTTGTAAGGTGTAATTATGAAATGAGCATTGTTATGAAAGCTGACGAATAAGGGTGGAGCAGGGGTTCGGGGGTTTTCTCGGTCTGCGTGAGAAGACCTTCTTCTTAAACAATGCCCGGGGGGATTCTTCCCCCCCGCAGGTCGTGTTTTTTTTATGAAAGCTGACGAAGAATAACAGAAGCTACTTTGTCGCAGTGGAAGAGTGGTGTTTTCTGTCAGGGTATGCATACACGCGCGCCTCAGTGGTAACTGGCAAGTCGGACGGCAGCCGTTGTTTCGACTAGTTTCTGGATGTGCTGTTGAAAAGGAGAGGAGTAGGCATGACGTGCAGTGTCGATCGATCAAGGAATATATGCTTGCTTGTAAGTGAGCTGCGGTTTGTAAGGAATCTTACGCCTTTCTTTGCTTGCAGGCCGGTCGGAAGTCAAGCATCAAGCACGTGGAACCTTCCCTCCCGTTTCCCGTTCATTTCTATACCTTTAAATGAGACATCTAGTTGAGATCGACGACATATGATGTTCATCCACGCATCCCTATATATAACTATATGCAGGAGATGGATTTTGTAGTGCTATCTTTGGATTAATTCGTCGGAAGAGATAGCTAGCAAAGGGTGGTTCACTTCAGTGGCAAACCAAGCTAGCATTCACCATACCTAGCTAGATACTTGTTGGATCGAGGTTTCAAGTCGTCATACAGCCAGATGGTAAGATACATACCCGTTTAATTGATTCACAGTTACATATATATAGTTCGATTTGGAGTTGTCTTGCCTTGATTAATTTTGCATATGTGCATATACGCATGCAGGACCCCATTGAGACGTCACGACGAGCTGATTTCTTGTTTAGAAGTGATGAGGAGACCGCCTGTCTTAAGCAGCAGCAGGATGACGACGACAGGGACAAGGCCTTCGTGTCGTGCTGCGGTGGCGTCTGCCACCGCAGCAACAAGCAGCCAGCAGCGCAGCCGCCCAAGGACCGATCGGTCGTCGGCGGAGACAAGGCCGCCGCCGGCTCCAACTCCAAGTAGCTCGCCGGCCGGCAAGCACCTAGCTAGCTGCCTACTATTGTAAGGTTCAGAATATGTATGTGTGTGTCTGAGTGTATGCAGCTTGATGCCATTAAATTTCTTTATGAACTCTGCAACGAAAATTGCCTCGCGATCGGATCGACCAGGGGGATCCGGGGTCACCTCCACTCGCTCTGCCTTGGGACTAGCATGGCACGCACGCGGTATATATGCATGGTGATCTTCTTCTTCTTCCCTAGCTGCGATTAATTCCCCTCGGAAAATTGACAAAAACTCAATATTCCCCGGTATCGATCGAACGTACAGAAGATGATTCGATTCTTGAGCCATGCGGTCCAAGTTGTGCTGGTTTTAGAGGCCGCTCTATCCGACTTTTGGCTGCGGTTTCTAGCTATTTGCTGAAATTATATCGTAGCAGCTATTATCTTTAAAAAAAGTCGAAAAGAAAAGCTAAAAAGCGAAAAAACTGAAATTAGAAACCGACGCTATCATATAATTTTATATATAAAAAGGAAAAGGATATATACAAGTCCTCACCAAGGACTAAAAACTATGCTATGGAATCTAGCCAATCAAAAATAACTTGCCTATGACTAACTTTGTTTAAACGGAAATTTCCAATTATCTATCGAAGCGGAAGATTTTGAAGAAAAAAAATAATGCTATTTCGTTGCTTCCAGACGTGACAAGCACCAATAATAAATATTTCCACGGAGTATTCCCCCTAAACATTACTTCTGCGCTTCCTGATCATTTCATAAAATTCCTCCAGATTATCCCAAGTGACCCCTAGGTTCCTTCTGAAAGGGCATGAGAAGAAGAGATGTAAAAGAATCAATCTCCTTGGTTCCTGCTGAACAAAGCACACAATTTTTGCTTCGACCATGATAATATCTACTGATTAACATATTCCTTGTGTTGCATTTGTCTACCAATAGCAGCCAGGTAAAAACTTTTAGTTTTCTTCGTAAAAACAAAAAAAAACTATCTGTTTCGAGGCACATTTACTTTTCCCAATCCACTTTAGAGGTACAGGAGAATCCGCTCCTTAAAGTGAAGTTTATAGAATCTTTGTGAAGAGTAGTTAGCATTTCCCCATATATTTAGCTTTTAGAAACTAAAAAGAATAGCCCATACCTTTGAAGTAATTATTCAACCAAAAACATCCTTCCACGCACCAAAAGGAGCCTCTATGGCTCTATCAGTTTTAATGTGTGAAACTGTTTCATTATAATATGATTGCCATATTAGACGAACCCAGGCAGATCCATTCAGTCGCAGAACTTATGCAAAATTTTCAGTAACAAAGCTTTATTTTGCAACCTAAGGTTGATTATTCCCAATCCTTCCTTTGCTTTTGGTTTACAAACTTTATTCCAAACTACCATTGATTTCCCCTTTGAGTCAATATATGAACCCTCTATAAACAATGTGTAAGACCGAGAACGACGACTGGATAGAGATGAATAGGAGCCAACACAATATAAGCCTTTCAAAATCTTTCCCCAAAGAGAAATCCAAGATCTTCACTCTAATAGCTATGAGAAGCTATAAAGATTAGAGGTTGAGCGCTTAAAAGAAAAGCTTCAAGAAAAATCGAGCCAAACGGAAGTTTTACCCTTCTAGCCGGTCAGACCACCAACTAGGGGTCAGTTTGATCGGTCTGGGACGATTTGGCCATTACAAGGCCGGTCTGACTGATCTGGGCTGGTCTGACCTCTCTCTCCATGGCAGAGTAGAAATTCAACACAATTTCAAACCAAAAAGTGATGTAACTTTTGATCCACTAGTCTAAATAATTTGAAACTTGGTATGTACCTTCTCTAAAATATCAGAAACATATTCCAATCAACGATCAAGAAAATCATTACCGAAGTTTTGACTTTTTCCATTTGAAACAAGATGACACCAAAACCGGACAAAACTCGAGAACTTGAGCCAAGACTTCCTCATGGGTGATTGATGATCAAGATGATCTTGGATCTACTCCCACATATCCTAGTAAGCCTAAACATAGCAAGATTCTATGCTAAAAGCCCTATAACCAAAGAGCCTCAAAATAACCATTTGTTGAGCCAAAACCGGGTAATCCTAAGAACTTGCAAATAAAAAGTGCCTAGATAGATGAGATCTGGTCTCTAAAAGATATCTTTATCACTTTCACGTCCTTGGCACAAAGCAAAATCAATACGAGAAGGAGAAACACAAAAAACCAAGCTAAATTAAGATTTCAACATTTAAGCACAAGAGGGAAAGACTTGGACAAATTTTGGATCTATATTGATATTTGGAGATGAATGTTTATAGCCACTTCCTAGATATATGACAAGTCTAAGGATGACAAAAAACTCAACCACAAACATATCTCATATCTATAGAAAGTTCTCTCCAAGAATCCTAACTCTCCTCAAAGGCTAGGCCTAAACTCTCCCAAAACTTAGCCCCTAAGCTATCTCTCTCCCTCATTATATATGGAGGCTCACAAAGAAAACACTAACCAACATCTCTAGTTAAGTTTGATCCACTATTACATAGACTAATCCATTAACCCAACACTATACTGGATTTTACACACACGACTTATGTGCGCTCCTCAAAGCGCATAAGCCAAAACCCGCTAAGGAGAAGTTTTCATCCACTTGGCCCCCTCGGCATCTCCTTGATTTAAACTTATCTCCCACACCCTCCAAGCAACGCGGTTTTGGTTCCATCGCCATTTCTGGTATTTTGGCGGGAGCCAAAATACCATTGCTTGACTTGGCCCCTTCTCAAGCCTAGTCCATGGTCATATTTTTCTTTGCAAGCAATCCTTATGCTAGCAACGTGTAGGTTAACCAATGGCTCATGCATCGGCAAGTCTCTTTGTGTCAATTTCCTAGATCACGCCACACTTGCACCAATTACACGATTCGATTAACCGTTGCTCAAACCTTCCTTTCAACATTCCTTGTCTTCCCTGTGGCTTGCTTGAGCTCAACAATTTCGCCCAACTTCCTTGACCATACATAAGCTCATCCCTGAGCCTAGTCCTGATCCACGTCATCGACTATTATTGCCTCCAAGCTTCTCTACACATCAAATATCAAGAAATCATTTTCAAGCATAAGTTCTTTACTACTTGATCCATGTTTGTTCAAATATGCTTCATGCACAATAAATTTAATGACCTAGAACTCCAAACTCAACTCATGATCAAATCCCACAAACATCTAAAACCCCTCAAATAATTTTAGACAAAACTGATTTGATCGCCATTGACCAATCAGTCGGACTGCACCGATCAATCCGGTCAAACGCCGGTAACAAGGGAGTCAATCAGACCGCGGCACTTATACCGATCTGACCGCTCGTCCAACCCCAGTTGGATAGCCACCCATTGGTCGATCGAACCATTCATATTTCCTTTCATGCAACACAATGATCACCTTTCTGGGATAAAGTAGTCGCCAACTAAAAACTAGTCACACCACATTTTTGGTTGGATTGCCGCCCTTGGCTAGTTACACCGGTCCTTGACTGGACCACTACCCATGGCTGGTCGATCGCTCACGCATGACAAGCGACTACCTCTGCTGGCAGTCGATCGCGCCCACCGACAAAAAACCAGAGAGCAAATGACACAAAATTCAACTCAAAATCCAACAATGAAGCACAAGCAAAGTCAAATACTCATCACACAACATAGGGTAACCTCCTTTCAAGCAAAACAATTGTTGCACCGAGCTAGAGGCTTGCATAATGAGCAAGGTGTCGGTAGAATACTGCAATATTGGGAACATCAGGTAGTTTTAGTTTTGTGCTAGGACTTAAGGAGGTGATCTAGTTAATGTTTCTCTTAAATAGCATAGTTGAATGGAGTTTGAGTGAATGAGGGAATGGCAGAGAAGCTTTGCTGGGAAAGAAAACAAGGACAGATCAAAGGTGAAGGGATATTCACTGGAATATTCCACTTCTTAATTCAAAGAGGGTTAGGAATAGCTTATCACAGAGTACCTCGGCTTGATTTTTCAATTTAACAACTTCTTTCATTGTTTTAGGCAAGATTGCATTTTATCATGGTTCTTTTATTAAAAAATGTTATTGACATGAAATGAAATCACTTTATGCGGCTTTTAGCAATGTTTGGGTTTAAGAAAAAGATAGTGGTGTATACAAATTATTTCAGGGAGACATCTGATTCATGAGCAAGGTAAAAACTCAATGTTTACTTTTAAGGGTTAGTAATTTATTAATCATAACATCTTTCTTAATCAATATCCATTATTAAAAAAGTGTCTCATGATTTTCAAGAAGCTTAAATAATGTCTATTATTAAATCATGGCTTAATCTTGTACTAATTATTCCTATCAGAATTATCTTGCTTACTTCGTGGTTGACATTAAACAAGATTAAATGCCTAGTATCTTCTATTGGCGTAAATCTTCATTATAATTTCATAGCAAAGTTTGTTCTATCTCTTAGTTATTATAGTGCATTTTACGACTTCTAATACTGTTTGTTTGCTACAATGCATTTTATGGCTTCTAATACTCTTCCGTTGCTTTTGTGCTGTCATTATTGTTCGCTGAGTAGCACTCGTGGATTTACGTGTACCGTAGCACTTGTGGGATATGACAAATGTAGCAGTCAGAGATTACAACTATCGTCAGTAGTCGAAAGATCACGACTACTGCAATCATAGGTTCGACTACCGTAGTCGAAGATTATGACCACGCCAGCAATCAAAGTTCACGACCATGCCAGCAGTCGAAGGTCTCAACTTTGGCAGCGGTCGAAGGTCTCGACACCGGTAGCGGTCGAAGGTCTCGACTCCAGCTGTGGTCGATGGTCTCGACATTGGCTACGGTCAAAGGTCTCGACACCGGCAGTGGTCAAAGGCCTTAACTCCAGTTGTGGTTGATGGTCTCGACATCGGTTACGGTCAAAGGTCTCGACACCGGCAGTGGTCAAAGGTCTCAACTACGGCAGTAGTCGAAGGTTTCGACAACGACTATGGTTGAAGATCTCAATGCAGGTGGTGGTCGAAGATCTCGACTACGGCAGTGGTCAAAGATCTCAATTATGGCTGCGGTCAAAGGTTTTGACTCTAGCTGCGGTTGAAGATTTCGACTTCGGCTGTGGTCAAAGATTTTGACAACGATGGCAGTAAAAGATTTTGACACTGGCGACGATCAAAGATCTCAACACCAGTTGTCGCTAAAGATCTCGACAACGGTAGCAGTCGAGGATTTTGGCACTGGCTGTGGTCGAACATCTTGACAACGACAATGGTCAAAGATTTCGACACCGGCTACGATCAAAGATCTCGACTTCAGTGCTAGGTTTCACTTTGACTGCTACGGTTCTCTTCTCAACTTCAACTACTATAGTTTCCTTGTTAAGTTTGACTACTTTATTTCTCTTTTCAACTTTAATTGCCTTAGTTCTTTTATTCACTCCGACCATTGCGGTACTTCTATCTCTCAAGAGAGCCACAGCTCGTCGCTGGCGAGGGACTCCTCGGCAATGGGGCGTGAGCTAAAACGGAGCTGGGACCTTGACCCACACACCTAGGCAAAGAATCGTGGCCCAACTTGGAGGGTAGAGCAGTCGGCGACGTGGTCCTGCGATGGCGGAGGCAAGGGAATGGCACTACAAGGCTATGAGCTACTAGGGCTCGATTCAGCTCTAGGGGAGCTTCCATTGGGGAGGAGGAACTCACCGAAGGCAATAACGACACTCGAGAAGGAGCGGAGGAGACTGGTGTCGGAGATCCTATCGGCAGCGAAGAGGAGGCCCATAATGATAGCGAATTCTGGCAACAGAGAAGTTACAAAAGGGTGCACATGAGTTTTCTTGCATGCATGTGGAGGTAGGGGTGAAAGGAATCGAGGTACGGCTCACTGGAGAGAGGAAGGTGTACGACGACGTGCTGGTTGGAGATGAGAAAGAAAGCATAGCTCAAGTGATCCACTGCATAAAAGGCCAATCAAATGAGTAGGGTGCTTTAAGGAAGAGGTAGGCATGTTGTAACGGAGTTGGGGTGGAGAGAAGCTCACTGGAGTTGCTAGAGCACGGTGGCATGCTTGCCGGCATCACGAATGACTTCGGTTTCTCCGTGCTTCAGTGAGTGAAGTGCTCAAGAAATGTGCGCAAGAGACTGAGGGGGCGAGCTGAAGAGCAAAGGCGTGGTGGGGGGCTTTATAGGTATGGACAGCTGAGGAAAGAGAGCGAGTTCTCGTGAGCGCGATCGAACAACGTGCTTGAATTCTCGCCGTAGAATGTGAGGCATGAAAGAAGACAAGGGGGAAGAGATACATTGCATTAAGGCGACGGGTAGACGGGGGTTGGCAGTAGTAGAGAGGAATTGTGGGCACAGTATTAGAAACCGTGGGTAGCACAACCATGGCGGAGCTGGCACAAGCGCGCGAGGTGGAAAACAAACCCTGCCAACGGGCCCGGTGCGTTAGCGAGTGAAGAGAGGCGGCCTAACGAGATTGTTGGTTATAATCTTGATATATAAATGGTTTAGGAAGGAGTCGTGTGTTCGAGTACCCGTGTATTCGAGTACTTGCTATCCGATCGAAGCTCTCGAGCAAGTGCAAACTGGTCAAAGCTCTTGAGTAAGCGCAAACAGATCGAACCTCTCAAGTAAGTGCAAACTGGTCGAAACTCTCGAGTAAATGCAAACAGGTCAAAGCACTCAAGTAAGTGCAAACCGGTCGAGGCTCTCGAGTAAGTGCAAACTGGTCGAAGCTCTCAAGTAAGTGCAAATAGGTCGAAGTTCTTGAGCGCGGTGCGGTCGAAGTTTACGAGGACCAACCTAACAGCAGAGTGGCGCGGAGCTGTCTTCACAGGCACTCGGTTTAAGGGCTGCTGGCAGGCGTGACGGGACGACACTGGGATGGTTCGAGGCCATCGTGATGCAAAGCTGGGCACAAAGCCAGGACACGCAGAGGAAATGTGCGGCATGGTGCATGGCCACATCATCGCGAATAGTGGGGCGAGAAAGGCGGAATTCACGATGGAGACACGACGAGGCGGGAGCATAGGGCATGGGCTATCAGCAGAGAGGAGAAATGATGGGTGTGGTATCAAAATGATGAGCATGGCATCAAAAACCAGTGGCATGTGCTCATGATTTTTCAGGCTACTGGCTAGAGGTGGAAGAAAGGTACTGCAAGTGGGGCCACACTCGGTAGTGAGAGAGAGAAAGGGTGAGGTGAGTGAGAGGGAAGAAAGGGAGAAAGAAGAGGGTGGAGCCCACATGGAAGTGGAAGAAGACTGAGAGAGAAAAGACAGAAGGGCTTTGGTAAAATTGGAAATTGGTTTCAGATTTTTGAATTTGTAATTTTAAGATTCAAATTCAAATCCGAGCTCTTGGTTCAAACATTGAACGTGAATTTTAATTATTGTTGTGCTCTTCAAATTTCATTTTAGTTAATTAGATTTTCGGATATGCGTTTTCAGTTCGAATTTCAAGTATAAAATATGATCAACTTAAATTAGATTTATTTGGCTCTTGCCTCATAACTTTTATTTCTATTTAATAATAATTTGGCAAAGCAAAAGAAAAAATCTAGGAAATTTTAAATAACATCGAAATAAAAATAAAAGATTTAGAAATTCTCTCCAATTTTTACATTTCTATTTGTTTTGATCCTTGGTCCTCGATCTTTTTATTATTGCCATTGAATTTGTTTGGATGGAAACCAAATCGACAAACCAGGGGAAATGGAGTAACACCAAAAATCAATAAAGGCTTTAAAATTTTCATACGTTTGTCAATTCCCAAATCAAGAATTCTCAGATAAATGTCAAAATTTTGAATAATACTGAAATGAAATAGAAATATTTTTTCCCACGATTCTCAAATTTGGGATGTTACACTATAAATCATAATTGTCTTATATAATGATATGAAATCAGGGATAATTTAGAATAACATTAAAATATGAATAAATAGTTCTACGAACAAATCACATATTTATTTATCAATATGAAATATATTCATTGAATAGACAAAATAAAACATTATTAAAAAGTAATAAATATAGAACTGATACAATTATCTTTATGATCGACTCTACCATATATCACTAACACAATCCAACTGACAGTCGGCTCATTTGTGCTTGAAGGATGCGTACGTCTGAAGCATGGTGGACACGAAGGTGACGAAGGCGACGAACTCAGCGACGACGGCCCATGGCACGGTGAAGTAGTTGCGCTGCACGTCTGCCCACATGATGAAGAGCGGATGCCGGCTCCGCTCCCTCACCTTCTCCAGCAGCGCGCCCAGGTAGCTCTTCTCCAGCTCGCCGGCGGCCTCGCTCGCCGCGCCCACCTTCCGGAAGAACCTCGCCACATCGTCCTTGCTCTCGTTGCCCGTGCTGTGCACCACCTCCGCCGCGATCAGCACGCCCGCGTCCTCCGCCGACTGCACCATCTTCGCCATGAAGGATACGAACGCCGACACGTCCTGCGCCAGCTCCGTCGACTGCTCGAATGCCATCAGGTTCAGCAGCAGCGGTGCCGTCCGGAACTCGATGCGCAGCTGCGGCAGCCGCAGTCGGTCCTCGTGCGCCAGCCTCACGGCGAGGGGGACCGGACCCATCACCGACGCGATGCCGGCAACCGCCTTGCCTGCGCCGCGCGCCTTCTTGAACCGCACCCACATCCTCTTCAGGTCGCTCGCCGACGGCACGTCCTCCCGCCCGTAGCTCGCACGCCACTTGCGCTCCTCGGGGAGGATCGGGTACAGCAGCGGCACCAGGAGCAGCAGCGGCAGACGGCGTAGCAGCCGCCCCACCTCCTGCGCCGTCTCCAGCACCGCGCCGTCCTGGATGCGCGGCGGCGGCTCCCACTTGGTCCGCGCCGTGGTGATCATCGCGTGGAGCAGGTGCAGGATGTGGGAGACGCCCTCCGCGGATGGCAAGGCCTCGCTCGAGTCGCGGCCCTTCTCGCCGGCGAGGTAGTACAGCACCAGCTTCACGAGCAGCACCGGCGGGTCGTAGCCGGTGCTCTCGAACTCCGGTAGCCTGGTGTTCTTGATCAGGTCGACGAGGACGAAGAACGGTATCTGGTTCTCGGCGAGGATGAGGTCGACGGAGAGCTGCGCGGGGCCGAACGGCGTGGCGTGCAGCGACGGCTCCTCCCGGCCGATGGCGACGTTGACGAGGTGCTCGACGATGAAGCAGCTGTCGAGCACCATCATCTGGATGAAATCGTCGGCGTCGATCTCAACTTCCTCGTTGTAGAATGCCCGAGCCTCGGGCTCGCGGGCGGCGACGAGGCGGATGTAGTCCTGGATGACGGCGAGGTGGTGCGCGGAGTCGGGGTGGCCGCGAGAGATGAGGCTGTTGAGGTAGGCCTTCTTGATGCGGTCGGCCGACCGGAGACGCCGATCGTCGTGGTGGAGCGGACCGATGGCGACGAACCTTGGCGTGTAGGCGTCAGGGTTGCCGTCGCGGAGGTGGGCCGGGACGCGAGAGAGCCGGTGGTTGGTCACCATGGTCCGGTGCTGCTCGGTCGCCGCCGCGTCCTCCTGCATCTGCATCAGGCTGCGCGCCAGCCATTCGACGTGCACCGTGATATCGCCGCGCGGCATGGATCCCTAGCTACTAGCGAGTGCAAGTACTGTAGTAATGATCACCATGGACATCCCATATATAGTGTGGCACTTGCGTATGAGTGGCAGTACTTAATTAGTAATGGGTATTGATAAATATCATCTGGATGTTTTCTTTCTAACTATCATCCAGATTTATGACCGTTGGATTAGAGATTCAACGGTCACGAATTCCCCCCGCCCCCTTCAAAAAAATCTTCCTTCTCCAAAAAAAATCCCCCCTTCAAAAAAAAGAAGTCGTTGGATCTCTAATCCAACGATTCAAAATTTGAATGATTATTAGGAATAAAACATTCAGTGATACCTATACACATATATCAGTAATTAATTACTAGCTAGCTAGGTGCATGGAATCTAAACTAAGATTGGTTGGATACGATGATGAAATGGACACGCAAGGCTACTTGCGTATGAGTGGCAGTACTTGCGTATGAGCATATATACGATCTCTGGAGTGATGTATGCACTGCATATATACGTAGCTTCCGTTGGTGATAAAGACGATATGCATGGAGAAAGCTGAACAGCTAGCAGTGATGAGACGGACGTTTATTAGTACTTAAACGTGGGATGGCACGGGACAATTCTTTGCTTTGCTTGTGAAGGCAGATCACACGAGATTCAATCCATCGATCCGGGGGCGGAATTAGGCCTATGGCAAGAGGTGGGCTTTAATCTGAGACGTGAAAAAAATACAGTGTATAACCAAGATACTTTTAGTCCAGCCTGGAATATAATTGTTAACATCCAGCCCAGGTAGCCCAATCGCCAGCCCGTCAGTCTCAGCGCCGCGCGGCCCATCCCATCACGCGCTCGGCGCTCGCTCTCGCTCGGCAGTCGGCCCAATGGCCACACTTGACTCGCATCTCTGCCCAACGCCCACGGCGCTCGCCTGCTTACTGCTCAGTCCGAACCCTAACCGAAGCCGAAAAAGCGACGCCGCCTCTTCCCGCCCCACCCCGCCCCGTCCTGCCTCCCGGCGCCGTCCCGCCTCCCGGCGCCGCCCCTCTTCCCGGCCCGCCCCGCCTCCCGGCGACGCGCCGCCGCCCCTCTTCCCGCCTCCAGGTTAGTAACAGTAAGGAACTCAACTAAGGATTTATGTGTTGCAGTGTTGGACCTGTTGGACTGTTGGTGTAATCTGTAATGGTGTTGTCGTGTTGAGTGAATGAGTGTTGACTGTAACAATCAATGAATCAAGTGAATGAGTGATCAAATTCAACTGAAAGGAAATGGCCAAATCCAAATGGAATATAGGTAGCTATATATGCAAGTTTTTAGACAATAGAATGCCGAATTGGTAGGAGTTACGACACTAGAGTCTACTTAATTTTGCTAATTTGATTACCATAAGTGGATACTGGTGTTGTACTATATATCTGATTTGTATGGTGTTGTACTGTTGTCCCCTGATTTAAATGTGAAATACTGAATTTTCGCTGTAGGAAATTAGGAGTTATTAGTCAATACAAAATGAAACGGGCGAAGACATTGTCATCTTATTTTTCAACAGAAGCACAATCCCACGAAACACCAGAAACAGGAGCTAGTAACACGCATCAAAATAATCCTCGTGTTGTACTTAGTCCGGATGATATTGTTGCTGATCCTGGGCTTCGGAAACCAATTGAGGATTTGGATGTGGATATCAGAGATGCTGCTAGAAGAGAGTATTTGCAAATGGGCCCATGCCAACCAATTGGTTATAAATTTCCACATAAAGAATATGGGAACCAGAGGAGGAGCTTTCAACAATCATGGTTCACAAGGTATAGTTGGTTGGAATATAATGTTGCTAAAGATGCAGCATTTTGTTTTTATTATTTCCTCTTTAAGCAGCCTAGAACTGAGAATTATGGTATTGAATCATTCACAAGGCCACAAGGGTAGGGTTTGCTAATTGGAAGAATGCAATTAAATGTTTTGATGAACATGTTGGTAAAGTCTCTAGTTGTCACAACAAAGCAAGAAAGCATTGTGAGGCTTTAAAAAATCAAAGACATGGTATAGATTATGTGATGGCCGTTGCCACGAAGAAGGATGAGGAAGAATATAGATCACGTCTTACTATTATGTTAGGCGTTGCAAGATTTCTTTTGTTGCAAGCTCTTGCTTTTCGTGGACATGATGAGTCCCCTAGCTCAAACAATAGGAGAAACTTTCTAGAAATGGTGAAATGGTATAAAGATAAGGATAAAAATGTTGCAAAATTGCTTGACAACGCTCCTGCTAACCATTTATTGACTTCACCACAAATACAAAAACAATTGTGCAAAGCTTGTGCAAAGGAGACCACTAAAGTCATTATTGATGATATTGGGAATAGACAGTTTGCCATACTTGTTGACGAGGCCCGCGATGCATCTATCAAAAAACAAATGACTGTGGTTTTGAGATTAGTTTGTTAGTATTTTTATATCGTAGTAAGTCTAATCTATATTAACTATGCTTTCTTACCCTATGCAGGTACGTCAATAACAAAGGCGAGGTGATGGAGAGGTTTCTCGGGGTTCAGCATGTTTCTGACACAACATCGTCTTCGTTAAAGCTAGCATTAGATGGTATGTTACAGCCTCATGGTTTATCAATCTCTAGATTGCGAGGGCAAGGATATGATGGAGCATCAAACATGAGAGGGCAATTTCATGGATTGCAAAGACACATATTGGATGAAAATCCATATGCGTTTTACGTCCATTGCTTTGCTCACCAGTTGCAGTTAGTGGTTGTTTCTGTTGCCAAGTGTTGTTCTTCAGTCTTAGATTTCTTTAATTACACTACCATGATTGTCAACACTGTTAATGCTTCTTGCATCAGAAGAGATCAATTGGCTCAAGATCACCATGATAAAATTGTGAACAAATTAGAGTCCGGTGAAATATTTCAGGGAAGAGGAAAAAACCAACAGACTAATCTTGCAAGGGCCGGCGATACCCGTTGGGGCTCATATCATAAAACCTTGTGTCACTTTCTTCTTATGTGGGATTCGGTACTAGAGGTATTAGAGAATTTGAGTGATGATGCTACTAGTACAACACAGAAAACCACAGCTTCCGGTTTGTTGGAAAAAATGGAGAGTTTTGAATTTGTACTTATATTGCATCTTATGATCAGACTCTTGGGCAAGAACAATGATCTATCACAATGCTTGCAAAAGAAAGATCAAAACATTGTTCGTGCAATAGGGCTCATTAGGACCATATTGAAGACAATTGAGGCAATAAGAAATGATGGTTGGGATAAGCTTTTCGCAGAGGCAAATATCTTTTGTCTCCAACATAAGATCATTGTGCCTAATATGAATGATACAATGCCAGTTAGGGGCCATTCTAGGGGTCGTGGTGGCCAAATGGTAACTTACTATGGCCATTTTCATCATGATATATTTATTGTGGTGCATGACCAAATTATTGTTGAGATGAATAATCGCTTTACTGAAAGATCCACCCAGTTATTGATGTGCATTGCTTGTCTTGATCCAAAGAATTCTTTTGCCAACTTTGATGAAGACAAATTAATTGAACTTGCAAGGATGTATGGTGATGACTTCTCTGAATATTATTGTGTAGTTCTTAAGGATCAGCTTGGTACATTTATTGCTGATGTGAGAGGTGATCTAGATTTTGCAAATTGTATTGACTTAGGAAATCTTGCTGTGAAGATGGTTCAGACTGATAGACACACAGTTTTTCCATTGGTATATCGTCTCATTGAATTGGCTTTGATTTTACCGGTGGCAACAACAACCGTAGAAAGAGCCTTTTCGGCTATGAAGATTATTAAGACTGATTTACGGAATAAGATGAATGACGAGTGGATGAATCATACTATGGTATGCTATATTGAACGAGACATATTTGCAAACATTAGTGATGATGAGATTTTAGAGTGTTTTCAAGGGATGAGGTCACGTAAGAAACAATTATCTCGTGCTAGTGGTAAGTTAGCTTCTTATAAATGTAAACTTCATGTTGTTCGTATTTATTCATACACATATTTGATTTACTCTCATATGTTATCTTTACAGGTTCTGGTTCATGTCCAATTATCAATGAAGAAATGACAGGATAGGATAGAGAGCAAATCTTCGTAATTTAGGTACTCAAATTGTATCTCTGTCATGTTACATTTTTTATATTTTGATATTATGCTATGTTTTTCTTATCATGCTTTATGTTTACTTGTTTAATATTGAACTCAAGTTTCATATCAGTAATGCAATTAGCCAATTATGATATACTGTTGACTGTTGTTATATCGTAGTATGGCTGTATGGGTACAAATTGGCGTTAGTTTTAGGTTGTTAGAGTTCAGCCCGGGGCGTAGCTAAATCCTGGTTCCGCCACTGCATCGATCGTCTCTATGCTGTGTAAGTTTGCCGCTTTAATTTGCCCCTTGAATGTAAAGGCAGAGGGCTGTCGTACAGTGCCTTAAGGCAAATTGCAGCCAGCCGATGAGATCAATCGCTACAGCGCAAACGATGCAGTACAAGTGTACAGTGTTTGAACTACAGTATTTACCACTACAAGCAATGGTTTACATTATAAAAGGCACGACAAAATAAGAAAATAACAATAAAATAATTAGGAGTACGAGATAAAGATTTAATGTGGAACAATCTTTACGGGAAAAAACCACAACGCACAATTGATGAAATCACTATATGGGGAAAAATTACATAATGCTCTTGGCATATTACATATATAGATAACTTGTGTTATGCACTCTGCTATCATGAGGCTTACAGGGGAATAAATAGACTTGGGGAATAAGAGTCCCAGACGAGAAAGAAATAGTCATATTCAGCAATAGAAACAAAGTCCTACATGGAAATTCGAATAGCAATCTACTCGGAGACGGAAACAATACCTCGCTTGGAGATAAAACAGAGTCTCAGAAGATAATGGTGGAGAGTTGTAGTGGAAAGCACCTCGTATAGCCACCACTTCTCTGATGCATTAGAGCAAATGGTTTCTAAAAAAGTTAAAGGTTCATTAGAGCACTGGTGATTCATCATCGCTGAGCGCTTCAGCAACAAACACTTTCTTCATCTTCGGCTTGGGGCATTCTGAAGCAAAGTATCCATAATCATTACAATTATAACACCTCACTTTTGCCTTATCAAACTTCCGATTCTGACGGCCTTGGCCACCACTCCTGGAAGTGTTCTTGCCTTCACGCTTCGATGATCAGATCTCCCACTCGGCATGGGTCAACAAGAGCTATCCATCGCCTTTGTTGTTATTGTCGTGGATGCGTTCCTCATACGCCTTAAGACGACCGATGACCTCCTCCATGATCATTATCTTTAGGTCTCCAAATTGCTCTATGACCGAAGCAATCGGAAGAAACTGTCAGGGAACAACACGAAGTAATTTCTTCACTACGTACAACTCTTCCACCTTCTCACCAAAGGCCCGAATCTTATTGACGATGATCGTCAACCGGACGGCGAAGTCATTGATCGACTCCGTTTCCTTCATACGCAGCACCTCGAACTCAGTCTTGAGAGTTTGTACCTTTGCTTCCTTCACATGATCTGTGCCAAGATGCATCATCTTCAACGCCTCCCACACAGCTTTGGCCGTCTCCTTTTTGGCCAGTAGGAAGAGTGTCTCCTCTGGGATGCCCTGATAGATGGCCGCCAATGCCATCTGATCCTTGCGCACATCGACGTTGTCGTTCTCGATCGCATCCCACACTCCTTGAGCCTTCATGTACACCTTCATCTTGATTGCCCATGCTGTATAATTGCTCGTCGTGAGCATCAGATAATGCAGCGAGACAACGAAACTCTCCTTCGTCATCATACTGGATGATGCCTCGTCACCGATGACACCACTTTCCGAAGAACGTGACATGATCTTGAGCACAGATCAAGAAATTGGGCTACTTTGAAGCGGCTCTTGGACTGAGGAAACGAAAGGAAAAAACTGCATTGTTTTTCTTTTTCTTTGCTTGGACTTGCTCTCTGTTGCTTGTCTCTGCGCTCTGTTTGCTCTGGCCTTGGAACGGCTTTTATTTTGCGTTGCTTGCACGTCTCTGACTCGGAGACGAGAAAACAAGATAGTTCGGATTGATTTCTCGGCAAAACGGAAAAGGCTACGGCTCGGAAAAAATCGAATCGGAGGCTGCTACACGCACGGAAACGAGGTGTGCTCCCCTGCCTTGCCCTTGATTGAATTTTTTGTCCGCTGTGCACTTCTGTCCTGTCTCGTCTTCCTTTCTCGTGTAATGACGCGAGTTTTTTTTCTTTTCCTGATGCAAAGAAAAATTCCTTCTCTGTTTGTTGTCTTGTCACAAGACAAAAAAAACTCTTCTTTTGGCACAGGCACTACTTGCTTGTAGTGCTTTTCTCTCTACTTCCTTTTTTAAGTTGCTCTTTGTCTTTGACTTCGATCTCTTGGCAACGCACGGACCGAGAAAAAAAACGAAGACAAGTCACTGCCTCACGCTGCTGCTTCTGCTCCACATGCCATTCGCTGGAGGAGGACGTGCGCACGAATTTGCCTCGGGAGCTCTTGCGAACGGAGATGCGTCGAAACGGAAATCGTTGTGATGATTTTTTCAGCGACTCGGCTCCTCGCCTAGGCTCTGATACCACTTATTACAACTTTGATCCAGGAGAAAACGCTCACATCGCAAATAAACTGAGAGAACACAGGAGAATTTTTGAATTTCTCTATTCTCTTATTTGCTCCCCTTTTTCTTTCTTTTTCTCTTCTTTTCTTACAAAATTGGTACAAGCCTCCTCAATATAAAGGCTAATAATCTCCTACTCATATACGTATTCGGACTTCAAGTTGGACACAACTTCAACTTAAGTTATACTCGAAGACGGACTCTACTACGTCTAGGACTCGAAGTCAAGATTATTTCTAACATTACAGGAGCTATTTTGAACGGAGTAACTTCTTAACGCGAGTATATCTTACTCCCTCAATCTCTCTCGTAATCAGCCAAAAACCATTGTGAAAAGATAAAAACCACAATACTTCTGAACAGGGCCAAAGCCCTAAATTAGTGTATTATGATGCAAAAAATTAGTTAAAGTCCTGCATTAGAAAACTCTAGAAAGGCCAAAACGACATACGTATGTTAGTATTATTTGCATTCTTTAGTGTCAACGAACACACTGATGATAGAATGTGTTGGTTGTTGAACCGTCTCCATCTTGGACGGCTGAAGGTGCTTGCTCAATATTGTTCCTTACCTCTAGCAGCCATTCTTCAATTTTTCTGAGCTGCAAGTTTTTCTCAGCTGATCTGTGGGCTTGATTTCTTGAGCTTTCGAGGGCACAAATCGTTCTCTGTTATCTTATCCGTGTGTTTGACTCTTGAAAAGGTAAGTTGATCACGGTGGCGTGATTGAATGAGGCGGCTGCTTCTGCCTCAAGTTATCCAGAAGCAAGCCGCCGTCTATCTCGATCAACATTGTATGAATTGTCTGACTTTTACTTGTTCGTTTGTGTGATGATGGCAAGTGTGCCCCCAGTTTGTAGTTTTTGTATGAATTGCCTGACTTTTACCTCTCTCTCTTTTTTTTGGTTGTTAGGCGTTAAATCTCTATCCCTGCGAAGGGTACATGTGCAAAGGTGCAAAAAAATGAAGATTTTGTGGGAGCTTTTATTAGTGCGTTTAGACTTCACATCTGAATAGTAGGTTTATTTGGGACTGTTTTCAGTTTCTGCCATGCTTACGTGAAGATTCTCACATAAGGAAATTCGCTGAGACAATGGTGGAAGAATCCAAGACTGCTCTTCTCTGAATGTTTCGCAAAATTGACATTTCTCGCTTCTCTGGATGATTACTTACAGGTAGGACTCTTTTTCAAGGCTTGCGCATGGTACTTCAACGTCGTGATCAGATGAAAGAACCATGACCAAAAAATGAAGCGCACCCTAACGTAAACAAGAACGCTAAGATCGATGACCCTTCACACCTTGTTACCTGGCGTGCACCCCGCTCACCGACAACTGGTTCAGCGACAACGGCGCCTTGTCTGAGTTCGACAGCAGAGACGATGACCCCGAGCTGTCGCGCTTCGCGTTCGATCCCTTCACGTCGATGAACGGAGGCTGGGTAGGCCGGGGCAGCTCCTTGTCCCTAGTGCTCAGCATCTCGACCGCCTTCCACATCGGCGGCCTAAGGTTAGGCGACGCCTGTGCGCACAGTAGCCCAATGTGGAACACCTTGAGAGCTTCCTCATCCGAGCATTGTTCGCGGAGGTTTGGATCCAACAGTTCCATCAGGGTACCCGCGTTGTGGTGTTTCCATATCTGAAGATGGCAGGGCAGCAGTGCTAGCTTCATCAGGTTTTCTGAAATGAAATGCTACAGTAGATTGTACTTGACAATAGGATAAAATGTGAGAAAAATGTACCAGTGACATGAGGGAAAGGCCTTCTGCCGATGAGGCCACTGAGTTGTGGTTCTTCCGGCCAGTGATGATCTCAAGGACTAGCACGCCGTAGCTGTAAATGTCAGCCTTCTCTGTCAGCTGCCCGTGGACGATGTATTCGGGAGCCATATATCCACTACACAAAAGTAGGCACAGCCAGTATTATTTCTTCAGACATATTGCACAATTTGTCGCAAAATATTCTTTCCTCCACCACATTAAATGCATTTTTTCCGATGTTTCAGACAATATAACTTACAAAGTCCCCGCGAGGCCGGTGCTGAGGTGGCTCTGATCTTCCATGAAGTTCCTCGCCAAACCAAAATCGGCAATCTTAGGCCTGAATCTCTCATCCAACAGTATGTTACTGGCCTTTATGTCCCTATGTATGATCCTGATTTCAGAAGCGCTGTGCAGGTAGGATAAACCTTCCGCTGTCCCGAGGATGATCTCGAACCGCCGTTCCCAATCCAATGCATTCTTCTTGAAAGCGTCTGCATTTTGTCATCGAGTATGACATATCGGAATGCATTTACATTATCGAGTATGAAAAGTCAGGATGCAGGAATTAATTGTTTTTCTTTTGTAGTACCAAACAGGTATTGATCCAGGCTGGTGTTGCAGAGGTACTCATAGACAAGGAGGCTCTCAGGTCCCTCGACGCTGCAGCCGAAGAGCTTGACGAGGTTCTTGTGCTGCACCTGGCTGACGAGGCGCACCTCGTTGAAGAACTGGTCGGCCCACTGCCGCGTGTTGAAGAACAGACGCTTCACGGCGATCTCCCGGCCGTCAGGTAACACACCCTAGCATCATGTCAGAAGCAAAGCTGATGGCAATCACAATACTGCTATGGCCAATGTTCAGAAGCTGCTTATGCGATCTGATTATGATCATTTCAAGATGACAAACGTACCTTGTAAACCGATCCGTAGCCACCCTGGCCAAGCTTGTTGATCTGATTGAAGTCGTCGGTCGCCTTGCGCAGTTCTTCGTACTTAAAACTAAGCTGCGAAGCAGCGATGGCGCGGATGACCTCACCTGAGCCGTCCATGTCTGTCCAGCCCAGCAGGACACAGTGTTAAAGACCATGATTAGATATGTGTAGCATCAGGTTGCCTTCACCGTGTTGGAATTTACATACCGTCATGGAGGTCGTTTCTTCTAGGCCTCATTTTTGACCAGACGAATGCTATGCCGATGACTGCCACTGCGGAGAAGACTGAAGCGATCACAATAATACTTATGTGCCGGGCTGCCATGAAAAATTCAGAAAAAATGTCAAGTTCGTGAGAATTTATTTACAATAGTGTTTTGCACAGAAGGAATCACTACATAACAAGAGTATTTTGGAGCTTTTTTCTCCCTCGCAAGACAGTCTATAAAAAGTCAAAACTAAGGTGTTTTTGCATTTTCATCCTCTGAAACCTTTCTATTTACATGCAGCTGGCATCCATATACGGTGTTGCTATCACTAAAATTCAGACACGGCACGCACCTCCCCGTGAAACTTGGACCAAGAACCACAAATCAGACCAAAAATTCCAGCAGAAGTAGTAAAATTATCGAAAATAATTACAATGGAAGGTACTCACTGGACGACCCGCCGCTGCCGCCGGCGTTTGCCGGCAAATAGAACGGCTGCGTCGAGTACCTAACGACGCAGCCGGCGTTCAGCCCGTACCCCTCGGCGGCGCCCGGTAGGCACCGCCGGACCACCCGATCGCGCGCGCTCGCCACGCACGCCGCGCATGCGCTGGCGTTCAGCGACCTCCAGCACTGCGCCGCGGCGTACACCCGCGCGGCCCCGGACGCCGCCGACGCGCTGTAGTAGTCCCTCGCGCCCGGCGCGGCCTCCGTGACGTTCCGTACCAATGCAGCGGCCGCGGCCGCGAACGCCGGGGCGGCGGACGCGGCCACGGTGGCGTTGGAGCACACCGAGGTGTCGTTGGCGTCGGAGGCGACGGCGGTGAAGTTGTCCGGGCCGAAGCGGAGGAAGCAGCCGTCGAGGTAGATGCGGCCGGCGGTGGCCGGGAGGCAGTGGGGCAGCTTGACGCGGCTCTGCGCGTAGCAGAGCTGGCAGTCGGTCGGGGAGAGGTAGGCGAGGCACTGCCCGAGCCCGAACACGGTGTTGCCGCCGCTGCCGGAGGCGGCGGCGCCGAAGCCGGAGCGCGTGACGTTCTGGTAGATGAGCTCCAGCGTGTTGACGAAGCTCACGTCGAAGGCCTCCGGGTTGTCCGCCGGCGTGGGCCCGCACACCGTTTTCAGGATCACCGGCGTGGCGGCGTCGGCAGAAACCGCGACGGCGGCTCCGGCGAGGAGGAGGCAGAGGACGGGCTCCGGGAGCAAGAAGCGGTGGTCTCTTCTCGGTCTTTGCATCGCGGCGTGCTCGTGCAGCGGCCGCGCGTTTGGTGGCTGTGGCCGCGTCTGTACTTGCTCGTCTTGTTCAAGTCTCGACTGCTGGAAGTTGCCAGCTGCTAGGTTCTTTATGCTGAGGTGGCAGAATGGACTACTGGTCCATTCACATTCACTGCCAAATGCTGCATAATAATCCAATATTATTCTGTAGATTATGAATGGGAGTGTCTATAAAAACAATCAGATTTTGAGTCGTTAGATGGAGATCCAACGCTCAAGATCATTTTTTTTTAGAGAGGTATTTTTTTAGGGGAGCTTGTATGGGTGGATCCGTTGCCGGTGTTTCATCAATTTGATTACGCATACAATAGTAAAAAGTATTCCTATACTTTTCTCTTTTAGAATACATAAAAAGATAAGTATTTACCGTGCTTTAACAACCATGCAAATCTATATCTATAAGCAGTTGCTTGTGAAGATAGATTTGCATTGATTGCTGTGCCGTCCGAATTATCACGGGGCCGGATGCGCGGTGAGATCGGATGACGCGCGAGGACAGGACGGTGGTTCGCCGGCCGGTGAATTCCGGTCACGTCTGAAGTCGCCGGCCGCCTAATTCTACGCGTGGCACGTACAGCTGAGGTGGTTTGCACGGCCCATCTATATTTTGGTGGATGGCTGGAACTTTCTCGTGGCCGCTCGTGATGGCCAGCCTAGTTAAACAGAGCCGGACGTACACACGAACTCGCCAAAAAGCAATACCACTCGTTTCTTCCTGGAGTTACACATAGAATGGTTTGATTTGACTATTTTCCCAACAATTCCTGTTAGAAAAAAAAGAAGAAACAGGGAGGTAACGTTTAATTTATTCCGTTGACTGCATTGAATTCAACTAGTCTAGAAATGAATTGTTGACTCGAGCGAAATATGTCTCGGTGCGTTTGGTTGGTTAGAGCATCTCCAATGGTCTGAGTCAGCTAGCTATATGCATATACACATCAGCATATATCCTATGTGGAGGAAAGAGAGTATGCAAAAAAAATCGAGCCAGCTCTTCCTTAAGCACTAGTCTATAACGCCAAACGAGCGACCTCTATAAATTCTGTGTGTGCATGTAAGCATCAAATAGCTATCCTTATAGATAGTTCTTTAGAATGCTAGCTTTAGTGTGTACTATATAGATGATGTGGAAGTCTTATAGTTAGTTGCTAGCTATAACCATTGGAGATGCCCTAAGAGAGGCAGATCTGTGGTCTCTGTAAACGTTTTGGACTTGCGAGAATGTTTTGGACTTGCGAGACCAGGGCACCAATGTTTAGTGCCCATGTCAGGCAATCAAGGGTAACGCAAGGCCCGTTTGGAACTTTGTAAAATTCATATAGGAATTATTTTACATAAGAATAGGTCCATTTTACCCCATTGGTCTAAGTTTCAATCTTGAACTGTAAAACCAAACATTTTTACAGCCCTTAACTTCTAAAACCATGCAAAAACACCTCCTCGTCGTAAATCAACATGGTTTTAACTGATGTGGCACCTACATGTTCAATTTTTGCTAACCTGAATGGCACATGGATGCCACTTATCTTCATTTCTTTACAAATCAACAAAAAATAAAAATACACATTGGACCCACATATCATTGTCTAGTGTGTTTCTTCTTCTCGTCACTTCCTCTCTCTCCTTGGCAGCTTCTTCCACGAGCATAGCACATTGACGTGGCAAAACATACAACCTACTCTACATGCAACAATGGCAAGCTTCTTGATCCTTTAACTTTGGCTCTTCCTCATGCTCGCCTCCTCTTCTAAATTTGTTTCCTCCTCATTCTTGCCTCCTCTTCCCACGTAAACTACCCAAGAGAGCTCGATCTTCGTAGCCGCCACCGCTCACACTCTGGTCAAGACCCACCGCTGTGTTCCCGTCGCACCAATAATGTTTTTTCAAATCCTTTTGTGTCATATTGTGTTCCACGAATTTCTCAACCTACCCACCAAGTTAATTTCATTTCTGTGCTTGCAGCTCACCGAATTGACCTTTTTTTCTCCTCCGCCTCCGGTCATCATCCCTAGCGCTTTTCGCCCCCACCGGTGTTCCATGATTCAATAGCTTCGCACAAGAGAACCCCCTTGCCATATACCACGTTTTGATGTGCTCACCCTCTCCTCCTAATCTCTGTAGAACCGCCACTGCCATCACTAAAGAACTGTTGCCGCCACTACTAGCCATTGGCACGTCTCGCAGTGTCAACTCCCAAACCACCACAGCTGTGGAGGTGACAGTGTAAGATCCATGGAGATGAGAGAGAACTTTGGGTGGCAGCAATGTCATGGATAGGGGGGAGAGAGAGAGTAGGAAGAACAGGGGATGCCCTGCGGCCATGGATGGGAAGAGAGAAACATGGAGAGAGTAAGAAGAAACGGGGGAAGGAGGAGGACAAGGCATCCAGTGTTGCTCAAAACCAGGGTAGATTGGGCATATGTGCATCGCTCGACGACTCATTCCTTGCTGCCGTGGTGGCCGTTGTGGACCTTAGCGGCATCTAGTGGGACTACATAGCATGGGCCATCGAGGTGGGTGCCTTGGGTTGGACGCCCTAGTGGTCATCTACCCTAGGCTGGAGGCGGTCGATCCATTGCACTGCATTAGCGTAGGGGGGCCGTGAGGCTGCTGCGCTGGCCATAACAGCCAAACTAAGGGAGCTGAGGCTATACAAGTGCCTTGGTGTTATGGACATGGGACTCGCCAAGGTAGCCGTCGGCTACCCCAAGCTAGAAAAGATGGGCATCAAGTAGTGCCACAAGATCTCTGACATCGGCGTCAATCTACTACAACTTCGACCGGGAGAGGAGGGGCAGAGGCGTGCATGATGATTCCGATTGGGAGAGGTAGGGGATGTTGTGTCAAGGCTCTCATCGTGCCAGAGGACACCGGAGTAGAAGTGGTCTGGGAGCCATGAGAGGAGAACTAGCAGTGGAAGCGAGACTAGGAGAGTGAGTCAATCTCTAGAATAGCAGGCAGATGGCGCCCCCATGATGGTGAGCTTTAGGAGTTGAAGCCTCTGCCGTCATCGCCATTGTTGGTCTTCGAAGCCCGCCGATGAGCGTCTCCCCCAGATCCCCCTTCCTCCTTCATTCGTAGCTCTCCCGTGTGTATTGCCTTTCCTCGCTAGAACCCAAGACGTGCAGAGTCACCAAGGAAGGATCAAGATATTGTTAAAATTATGGATTTGCTTATAGATATGAAAATACACTGTAGGATATGGGGAACAATGGGTGGGAGCCCATTATTTTAGCAAGTGAAAAGTATTTGTGGAGCAAATGAGATTCATGTGCCAAATATGCAAGAACTCATTCTAGTTAGAGGTATGTCTGCACGTAGGAAGCATATGTTGACTTACCTTCACTATTACCATGTTGAGATTTTCATTATTGATATTGATACCATTACATTAGAGATGAACTATTGGTTTAATGAAATTTCTTCAGATTTAATGATATGTATGTCTTATCTTGATCTAAAAGACTCTTTTTCCAAGTTTGATATAAATAACCTTGTTCAACTTGCTAATATTTATGCTGATGACTTCGACATAGCCGACCATTTGTTATCTAGAAATCAGCTTCAAACATTTATTCTCAATGTCAGGAGAAGTGTAGAATTCCATACATGTGGTGATATTGCAAAGCTAGCTCAAAAGATGGTTGAAATAGGGAAAAATAGAACATTCTTATTGGTTTATCGCCTCATTGAGCTAATACTGACCCTTCCAGTGGTAACAACATTAGTTGAAAGTCTTTTCAGCAATAAATATTATCAAGATAGATTTGCGCAATAAATTAGTAGGTGAGTGATTCAGTGACTTGATGATACGCTACACTGAGCGAGAGATTTTTAAAAGTCTTGATGATGATAGAATCAGAAAATGCTTTCAAAGTATGAAATCTCATAGAATGCTATTGCCTCATACTTGTACTACTACTCAATTCTAGCTAATAGTATGTTTTATCTTTTTTTTTACAATCTTTATAACTATTCACAATCGTAATTCCTGATTTCATCATTAAGTTTTGCTAATTTTGGTGTACAGATAGCTGCTTATATATATTTACGGGCTTTGGGAGACACATTACCCATTACCAAGGTACAATATTTGATGTATTTTATATTTTTACTATGTCGTTGTTCTAATTATGTATGATTTTACATTACAAAAGATAGTTTGATTTATATTTAGCTTATTTATCTTTTATTAGTCATGTCCCACTAGGCCCTCTTAAAATTTTGTTCTAGATCTACCACTGTTGGCTTCTATTTAGAGAAGCTAGAAGGCAATATAAATACTTAACTTTCTAAAGCGGCTTTTCCACTCATCTCTCTCCCATAACGTTCTAGAATAAGGTAGAGAGTTATGTGCGTATCACATACTCTACTTCTCTCACTCCTGTCTCACATACATATTTCTTTATCACTTTCTTCACCGTGCGTCCTTCCTTCTAAAACCTATTTTTTGATCACTACTATTTATTTTTAGCTAAAAATTACCAAGATTTGCCGACATAATCAGGCCCAGCAGCAAAGCAACGTACGTATGTGCATGGGTGACAAGGAAGGGAAATTAAGATGGTTGCAAACGGCAACATTGAGCTCCATAAATGCTCAAAGTCAAGCATGCCCCATAAATACATGCAAGGATATATCGGACGGTCGATACGTTACATATGGTCGGTTTCTTCTGGATTTAAAATTTACTTATATTTATATTATTTACAGTAACTATCTTTTAAACAGTGCATATTTTAAGACAAAATCAATAGAAAAATTCTAGTAAAAAGTATACTGAGTTCAGCTGTACCGATCAAAATCGTATACAACTATTTTTCTCTGCATACTACCTTTCACAAACAGCTAAAATTTAAATATTTAAACCATAAACCATCAAAGAAAAAAAAAACTTACCCATTAATTTTGGATCCCAGTAGCAGTCACCCACCAACACGAGCCAGCCAGCCCCTCGCTCGTTAATGCACCTCTCGGCTTTCACACACAAGTTCGTAGTGGCACGAGGAGGGACGGCCGCATTTGAGCCGAACCGAATAAATCAAACCGAACCGTGCTGACCGAACATGTCTTTGGTAAGCTAGTATTGTTTTCTAATTTTGGTTGTATTCAAATTCCGATTTTGCATTGGCTGTGCTATATGCATCCTTGTGTTGGTATTGCTAATATGGCAATAACCAAAACACCGAATCGAAACAGTTCGGATTATTAGGTTCGGAATTTGAATTTTTTTCGGCACTCACATCTCTAAAACCGAACATAATATTACACCGAATAAACCAAATTAACCGAATGCACACCTGGCATGACATTTACCTGTAACGAAAATTACTCGATGATGAAAAGAAAATCTGGGCCGTTCCATGAAACGGTCGTAACTGTTTCGTATGGGCCAATATGGGCCCAATCTTAGGCCTGGCCGACAACCAAAGCGTTTCGTTTTCTCTTCTTCCAGTCCCCTCGACGGCTCCCCTCCGCCGCTCCCGAGCCCTCCTGCTCCTCCCGTTTGCTTCGCGGATCGTCTCGCCGTGCAGCGGCGCCGGCGCGAGCTCCAGCTCGAGGACGACGACCTGTCCTGGTATTTCCTCTCCGATCGTTTCTTCTCATCTCCGCGTTCGTCCAGTGTGTTCTTGGGTGTTTTCTTGGACATTTTCGTCTTCTTGTCTGTCTCAGGTATTTGGGTTCTTTCGGTTCAGGGGCTCCTTGGATGATCCGCTAGGTCAGTCCGGCGATCTGGGAGTAAGAAGCGGCGGGAATATGGTGAGAGCTCCCTTGGGCTCACCCCCTCCCCCTAAGGCAGTAGTGTGATGAAACCTGTGCTGTCTCTGTAGTCTGTAGCTTTACAGTGTCTCGAAATCTAGAATTTTTTGCGAATGTTTACCGAACATTAACTTATCTCGAAATTTGGAAAGCTAGGTACTGAACGGATGCAGGTGAAATTTTGGAATTTTATTGGTGAAATTAACTTATCTTGAAGACCTAGTTCGAGTTTATTTTCGGACTGTTTACTTCCAATATGGAAATGTTATGGTTTGTTTCGTGTCTGGAGGTGTGTGGTTTGAAAATGGAAAAAAACCTCTTCTGCAGGAAGCTAAGGCAAGAACATATGGGCCCTCAGGAGCTTCCACAGTAAATCTTGGGGATCGGTACAATTATACAAACTACCCAAGCTACTTACGATTTCGGTTTGAGCTTCTGTCTTATTTCACTATTCATAAATTTCGTCTGTTTTTGAACTTTTGTCTTTTTTGAGCTTTTTTGTCGGTTCTTTTTTTTTCCGTATTCGTTTTGCGTTGTCTATGATGAGTTAACATATTTTTAAATTTTTTAAATTTAATTACACCAAATAAGCCATCTTCATCTACAGTGTAATTTCAACCATAAACTACTATTTTTCAGCTATAGTGTAATTTGAACCAATGCCCGATGCCGCATCCGTAAAGGAACAGGTCAGAATAAGTATTGCAATGTCTTGTGATTTTGCCAGAATTTTAGGCTGCTGCTGAGACAAGCCTTGTAAAGCTAAGCCTGCTGTTTCCTGTATTTTATTTGTAGGGTAATGAGTATTTCAAACAGAAAAGGTTTGCTGAAGTGATTGAGTGCTACTCAAGAAGTATTGGATTGTCTCCTACAGCAGTTGCTTTTGCTAATAGAGCTATGGCATATCTTGGCTGTTACCATTGTTCATTAATACTTATCACATACTCAGGGATGATGCAGTGTTAGCGGTTAGCATTTTGGAGAATTTGGCAAAAGTTCCTCTCTTTGACCTGATAATCATGTTCCTCTCACCCATGCATAAATCTGGTAAGTTTGAAGTTGCAGCCCCTGCATTCCATTCTTTATTTTCCCCCGTCGTGCCCAAATGTTTCTTATTGTTGGAAGAGTGATAATCCTTGAAAAGAATAGGGAAATAGTTTATTATGGAAAGGGAAAAAATATTATGTTCTGGCATTCCTTTAGGATTGTTTAGTTAAAAACACATGAAGATTATTTGACTTTTTTAGTTTTGAATAGTTGCACAACATTTTTTGAATTTTGATAAGACTATACTTGTTGCTGCTTCTGTTTCTTTGATCAGAACTGCGGAAGATCTGGGATCAAATATTCCTTGTTGAAACTGCAACGGCAGATCAGGTTGAAGCCCTCAGGCAGCTGCGAGCCAAATATATTCAAGGAGGATAACAGGATTACATGTTCACTTGAGCTAATGATGACGATGATGTAAACACATATCATTAGAAACATTTTACCCACTTGCCAAATGATATTGTAACATCCTTTTTATTCTGGAGCGTATCTGGGAGTACTGAATGGTTGAAGCATTTAGTTTAGGAGCATCTGTTGAGGCGTGTGGTGGTTAAGTTCTTGGAGCCTTGCTGGCTCGATAGGGTGCTGTACCTGTTACAATCTTGCCGTGTATCCCAGGGCTGCAGAGTTCTGCTTGTCCCTGTACCCTGATGTTGCAGATTCCCGACATTGACATCCCGCAGCACCTAGTTAGTTCAATGCTAATTTGCATGGATTGTGTGAAGTTTTGCAACAGCAAATAGCCCTTTCTATGTTCTCATTTTGCTTTTTTCTGATGAACATAATTTTGCAGTAATCACAGTACATCTTATCAAGTTATACAGGTCAAGAGGGTGTACACTATTTACATGCATTAGGTTATTAGAACCTCCCAAAGAAAAGGTAGCTAGAACAGTTTGCTTGGTGAGTTGGATCCCTGAAAGGCATTCATTTCTCATTAGCTTTTTCCTTGACAATGTTCTTGCATCAAATAAGCTGCTCTTGGACCATGCAAGCCAAGCTTGGCAGGGGAGATGCAGACACTGGGAAGAGCTCCTCAAGCTCATCATAGAAGTCACATGTCTCCTCTTCACCACATAGCTTGGAAGCAGCAGCTGTTGCTTCAGCAAGTGGCATGTCATTGTTGAGGGCAGCACCTGCATCACTCTTGTCAGAATTATGAGTTTGTTCTTGGACTGGATATGTGGCATAGTCTTCATGGCTGTGATATGAGGTGTAGGTGATGATGCGCAGGGATGCATCGTTCCTGCACTTCTCCACTTGCTTCCTTGCTGAGCAACCCCTGTAACTGCTGCACTTGTAGTAGCCTCTGGATGCAGCATGTTCCACATAAAAAAGACGTTAATAGACTAACAGAGCAAACAAATCAAATTAAATGTCCAGAGATCCTAATTTACGTGAAATTATTTAAGTGAAGTGCACATGGAAATCACTGTAACATGTTACAAAAACTTGCAATGCGTTGTGCAGAAGAACAAGTGCAAAGCAAGCTGATACCTAGGATGAGGAGAGCCTTTGATTGGCTTCTGCCCATATTTCCTCCAAGACCATCTGTCAGCAGGTGGCCCTTGCTCAGTCTTGTGATCCTGAGCCTTCAGAGACACCACAACCTTCTGAACGTCCTGCTTCCTATAACAGTAACAAGATAGCTGCAGTGAGCCAGTGAACACAATCACAAGAGAAGGATTTCAACAGCAGCAAGAAGGATGCATGCATATCCTAGTACCTTCTCTTGGGGACACTGCCACCATCTCCCATGCTGCACATCTTTGTTGTTTCTGCAAACACTGACTGGCTACACAGATAAGAGGAGGAGATGGATGATGAACAAAACAGCAGCACCACTGTGAAGGAAGAAGGGCACAGAAGGAAGATGTATGTAAGAGGTTGATGGTGATATGTGTCGTGACTGTTGCAGCACAAGTTTGCTGAAAAGGAGGGAACAAGTTGCCTGCCCTCTCTCTCTCTCTCTCTCTCTCTCTCTCTCTCTCTCTCTCTCTCTCCATCGTCCAATAATTGAGTGCAAAGCAAAGCTGGAGATGCAGGGTTACTGTTTCAGATTTCAGCCATTACCACCCTATTCCTGTGAGTTCTTGGTGAGGTGGAGACTTTGCAGGCCTCTCTTCCAAAGCAGTGGTGCTAATGGAGTTCTGGACAGTGCTGCAACTTGCACGTGCGAGCGATCCTTTTGATGTGCCATGTGCAGGTAAATCGATATGCATGCACCAGTAGAAACTGACTTCAGAACATGGTTATTATGATAAAAAAAATATCTATAAATCATCAGATCACGCTGCATAACCATTTTATGCAGCCTTTAGGATGCTTGCAACTTTGCAAGTACCAAATTACATCATTCTCACATAAAAATGCGCATGTGATTATTAGAGCGTCCATGTGAAGAGGCTCTTCAATTCAGCCCATGAGAATTTTTTCGATCGAGGCAGCAACTGCTCGGTCCAATAGATTTCTCTATCCAGTATTCACCCGACGCGTGTTCTTACGGTTGTTGATCTGTTCTGGCCAGAGGCACCTCATTTCCTTTCCTACTCCCTTCTGGGCTCGAGTCGCCGGCGCTGCAATCGACGCCTATCCGGGCATTGGTAAATTTCGCCGCGTCTTTTTATTTTCTTTTCATCAATGATGCCTTGTTCTTAGAATTCTTTTCATTTGATAGAATTTATGCGAGCTTTAGAGCGAATGAATCTTTTCAGAGAAGCCATCGTTCTCGAATTCTAATGGTAGCCTTCTTAGTATACGAATTGCTGTAGAAATTAACAATATCTTGACATTCTGACGGTAATTTCTGGGTTGGATAAATCCAAGATTAAGGAAACCCTCTTTCAGAAAAAAAACATAGTTTTATGATGGAATTTGTATCTATTTCTAACTAATTCAGGAATTGATCCCTTAAGATGCTATTTCCTATGAACCTGTTGATCAATTTGCTTCAAATGCCAGTTCAATTCTTTATTGTTCGCCTTTAGATTAGCAGTGGAATAACAGATACACGGAATTACCACGGATGACAGAAAACCAAAAACAAAAGAATTACAGGCGCAAATATGCAGTACAGCAGTAGGCACTAGTAAATACCTGAGCTCTGGGCATTGCTGCAACCCATATGTACAGGCTCATAGGCTCTGCACCATTCCAAACCATCCTTTCAGTTAGGAACAGAAAGTTCTATACCCCTTGATTTTTACTCGGAGAAATTTATCTGTTCCTCTTTTCCTGAAATGCCACAAAGATGAATATGCACTGTTTATACCGTTCTTTCTCACCACGCCTGCAATACCTGACGTATTAAGGCACCATTGTTCCATGCCCTCATGGCCATCCACCTGAAGTCCAACCGGAAGAAAGTTCAGACCTTCACAGTCTACACCAGTTGGAAACTAGAGTTCATACTTTTTTGTGTGCGCGTGTGGGCATGCTGAAAGAATAGATGCAGCGCTATTTATTGTTCTTAATTAATAGTTACATAAAGTATACTTAGAAGGAATGTGACCAGACCATGCTCTTTTCAAGGCATGATGTTTCTTTGAATATGAGGTTCACTTCCAACAATCTATCGATAAAAGCAATAGTCTTAAATAGTTCTATCGCCTCTCTTTTTTGGATGAAATGCACCACAAATCACTGATGTTTGAATGTTGAAAGGTAGCTTTCCTATGGAATGGAGCATGCTTTTGGCTGGGATTGGCAGGGCTTATGCTTTTTGGTTATTGTCTTTTGTTATAGTAATTAGCTTTTAAACATACATTTTTTTAAAGGAGTGTCTGCTAATCGATTGTAGTACATACTGTATCGATCTTAGCTATACCGGTCAAATCGCATGTGACTGCCTTCCTCTTTATAATCTCTCTCGTAAACAATCAAAATTCAAAAGACAAAAGCCATAAGGCACAACCCAAAATTTGGGTGGGTTCGGCAGGACTCAAAGTCATCTTTGGCTTGTACATGCTACAGTAATTAGCTTTTAAATGGTACATTTTTTAAGGTGGGGCCCAGTGGCGTAGCCAGGATTTGTAGCTATGGTGGTTCATTGTCTAAAATTTATTTAACCGCTATAAATTTAACATGTCGGTACACAAGTATATGAATTACGAAATGCAATTAAGGGAAAAAGGACATACGAACTTCATAAAATAGACGAATATAGCTTTCTTAACATAGAATTGAAATATTACATACACATAGTAGTTGAAGAACAGTATGTCACTACTTCTTCTTGTCAGGATATAAAGAGAACATCACATTAATTTTATATTAGAACATTAAATACATTCTATATTTATGGACAAAGCTATTTAAAAAATACATTTTATAAAAGGAGTAGATCAGAAGAGTTTGCTTGCATGGGTAACTTCCTGAAAGCCGCATTTGGAGCAAACGTAAGCTAAGACAACAAATACCTACCTCGGCAAATTTACGAGACCGTTTACACTGACTTCTGATCACAGAAGAAAAAGGTAATATAAATATTTAACTTTGTAAAATAATTTCTCTATTTCTCTCATCCTGAAAATAAGTTATGGGACACAGACATATCACTACCTCACTCTTCTCGCTCCTGTCTCGCACACGCATCTCTTTTTTATTTTCCCCACCACTCGTATCCTCCCACTAAAAGCTTTTTTTAGTCATTACTATTTATTTTAGCTAAAAACCATCAACTGTCGTTCAATATGAACATGCCAAGCTAGTCATCGATTTTATTGTACATCTAGATGCCAAGCTAGCCAACGATTTTACTGTACATCTAGATTCCCAAGTTGCGTGTCATTAGCTTGATATATATAGAGCAAATTAAATGATTTAGCGGGAGGTAAAATGTAGCTGTGATTCAATAAGTTTTTGCATTATGATCAAATACATGAAGACCTCATTATCCGAGCGCAGGGTGGTCCGCGGCCCACAGGGACCACCCTGTAGCTCCGCCAGTGGCGGGGCCAACAGAAAAATTGTAGTAAAAAAGTATACTGACTTCAACTGCACCAGCCAAAATCGTATGCGACTATTTCCCTCTACGTATTGTTTCTCGTGAACAGCCAAAATTCAAAATTTTAAATCATAAGTCACAGCCCAAAAGAATCCACCCAAATTTGTTTCTTTCTCTTGCTTTCCTTCCTTTTTCTTTTTTTTCTCTATTCAGGCCATGAACTTGCATTCTAGGCAATACTCATGATGCTCTTGCGAGTTTTTCTTTACTAGTAATTTTGCTCTTGGACAAGTTTATTGGATTATAGATTCCACAGTTATCTTCTTCCAAATCTTCACTTTTTAATCATCCACAATGTTACTGAATAATTTATTATTGAAAGATGTTAACTTTGCATATGCTGCTTCAGCACTTTCTGTTCGAATGCCATTTAGCTAATTCAGCACTGCCAACAAATTGATGGCATCCCAAATAACAATTACGTCTGCCTGTTCTTTCTATTGACTCTTGCTGTCCCTATGTGGCTTTGGCAGTGCATGCTAACTTCCCAATGGATGAACAACAGTGACAGACATCATGAATACCTGAATATATCTAATTATCTGTTGCACTTTCTCGAGGTCAGGAATCTTGCCCATCAATCATCCTCTCTCGTATCAAGGAAGCAAAATGGCAGCACACAGGGTTGCGCAAGCTACCCTGAAGGGACCGAGTGTCGTCAAGGAGATCACCATTGGTCTCACGCTGGGGCTCGTTGCACGGGGATTGTGGTAGATGCATCACTGGAACGAGCAAAGGAGGACAAGGACCTTCTATGCCATGCTCGAGAAGGGTGAGATCAGCGTCGTGGTTGCAGATCAGTAAACCACTGTTCAGGTCTGATTCTAAGCGTTTATTTGGTTCATTAATAAAGGATTCCTTACATATTTTTGTCAAAAGAAATCAACTGTCAATAATACAATTGAAACTTCATATCTAATGTGTAGTTTGTTGCTACCTTTTATATCTGAGGCAAAAACAAAAGTTCATCAAAAGAGCAAAAGTAGCACTGAATCACTCGTAAGTTGCTGAGCAAAGCAAAATGTCAGGTAAAACAAGTGTGGCCCGCTTACCGCCCAATTTGTTGAGGCCCATGCTTAAGAAAGCTGACATTCTTTTTCTTATAGATAAGGGAAATATCAGTAAAGATTTGGGTCCATGAGATAGTTAATTTAATGATGCAAGTGTTTACCCACTGCATCAAAGAATCCGACAAGACATCTGAGGTGGCCCAAATTTCTCCACGTACATTGGGGAATCTGATCTCATTACCCTAACACAATTACAAACAAATGGTGTTTGAGGACAAAAAGACTATGGTGTGCCGACAATCTGTTATGCTTGACACTCCTTTTGGTTGCCACTTACCACTATAATTTATCTATCCTATGGAGTAGATTCTTGCTCTTTCCATCTGTTGCAATGCCGAATTTTTAGCGGATTTGGCCTTGTTTGTGACGGTATTTATAAAACTAACTATATGCGCGACGCATTTGCATAAATGATGTTTTTACCGTCTGGTGGGCGGGCGGCAGCACGGGGGAGACGACACGTGGACACCTGCCGTCCCGTGAGCAGACGATAGGCCCCTGACGCCCGCCCACCAGACAGCAGGTGATTAAGCCGATTTAATCACTGTCTAAATTTGTAATTTTACATCATATTTATTCGAATTTTTAAATATAGCAAATGAGATAAAAAAAATTTATGAAATTTTATGCACTGACTCCTAACATAACGTACTTCATTATGTAATTTTCTTTTATAATTTTATATCCTCTGAATATTGCTTAAAAATTTATACGATTTCGATATTTGTAGGAATATTATATATAACAAACGAGCTCCAAAAATTATAAAAATTTTATGTGGAGCCTTCTAACATATTCGACCTAATTGTGTATTTTTTTTAGGAATTTTATGTGCTCAGAATTTATCACGTTAATTCATGATAACTTAATCATAACTAGCGATATGCGCCTGTTGACATCCCTCCTCGCATATCATGGGGAGCTTCCCGAGGCATCGTGGTATGTTGTGTAATTTTTTTTGTAATTTTTTGAGATATTTGCTACTTCTAAAAATTTTAGAATGATGCATAATTAACCAGGCGATTAAGCAGTTATGCGGCGTTCCAAGAATTTTTAGAGATAACAAATTCTCGTGAAAAATTACAAATGTTTTTTTATAGAGCTTCCTTATATAGTGTGCTATGTTTTGTAATTTTTACATAATTTTTTGCACCACTTTACTACCGTTAAAACTTATTTGAGCTGCGTATAATTAAACAGGTAATTAAGAACTAAAGGCTACCTATAAAATTTTCAAATAATTTTTATAGGTAGCAAAGTGGTGCGAATAATTACGTAAAAATTATACAACATAGCACACTACATCAGGACCATTTGCTACCTCAAAAAAATTCTTAGAACAGCGCATAACTATTTAATCGTTTGGTTAATTATGTGTCGTTCTAGGAATTTTTAGAGATAGCAAATGGTCTCAAAAAATTATGAAACTTTTTTACAACATACCACAATGCCTCAGAAAGCTCCACAAAAAATGTTGTAATTTTTTGAACTCATTTACTATATTTACAAATACAAGAAATTATAATGTAAAATTATAAATTTAGATAGGTAATTAAGTTGGCTAATTACCTAACTTAATCACTTGCCATTTTGTGGGCAGACGGCAGGCCACCTGCCGTCTGCTCACCAGACGACAAGCGTCACATGTCAACTGTTGGCACTGCCGTTTAGTGACCGGACGACAGAAACGCTATTTTTGTCAATACCACTATATACGGCTGTTTCTGTGAATATACATTGAAAAGACACTATATATGGCAAAACCTCTTACAATTCCCTCTTTCTGTCCATGATACTAGTGTTTATCCCCTTTCTACTTTGGGCAACAACTCTCCTTGTTCCAATACTTGGCTAATGATTATATCATTTGTTGAACATAACTAGCATGCAAGACTCTTCTAAAGATGGCATATATTCTTGATGAGACCATAAACACACTACTTGAGACAATGTGCCCATCCATCCCATAGTTCCACTAGGCTGCTCTTTTTCCTTTTCTTTTCTTATGTACTTTGAAATATCATCCACTGAACATGCATTTGGCCAACTCGTTCGATCGTATATGCAAAAGGCCCCCCTGAAAAATGTAGCAATTATTATACAGCCATTTTGCAAAAGGAAAATGTGCCAACTTGTAACATGGCTTTCTTTTTTTTAAAAAAAATAACTTGAGCCAAACCTCTGTATGAAGTCTTTAGATCGAAGATGTGGCGTCAAATGTGTGCCAAATACAGTTATTTGACCTCGGCATGATACTCATTACATATCAGAGTGATCTCGTTTGCCACTCTGACATCATGTTAATTTAATAATAATCCATTTGTTAATAGTGTAGGGCATACACATCTCTAGGCTTTCTTGGGACTCTAAGATGGCAATTATATAGTCACTCTATCAATGGAGACATGACGAGGGAGATGGTAGAGATTCGAAAAGGAGAGGTTTGTGCTTTTGTTCGTCTTAGCTCCCTGCTGCCCTGTTTTTCTCAATCCAGGGTTTTTTTTTGTTTTGACTGATGCGGCTTATCTCGGTTTATTTTTTATTGGTAGTAGTATAACTGATTTATTTTGTACTATAACTGCTGATAATTTTTTAGAGTAATTAAATTCAAAAAATAAAATATATATAACAAGTTATCTCAGCACAAACGATGCTAAGGAATACAAAGAAAAAAGGAAAAGCAAAAAAAGTCCAAAAAGACAAAAAAAACCATAAAAAGACAATTAAAAAACTAGAAGTTAGAAACCAAAAGCCAAAAACTACAGCCCAAACGAGCAGAACCTAGCTTATCACTTTCTGCTACAATAACTAACTTTTAAACAATACGTCTTTTTAAAAGGGTCTACAGATAGATTATAGTAGATATTGTATTGAGTTTAATTATACTGACTAAAATTACATACGATTATTTCTCTCTGTATAATGACTTTCATAAATAGATAGAAATCAAAAATTATAAATTAAAATTTAAAATCACAGTACTGACAACTCACCCGTTCAAAAGTACAGGAACTACAAAAGTAACTACTTGAAAGGCTACAAGTTCCAACTTCTAACCTCCAAAAGCAACAGGGTTTTGCCACACAAAAATGTAACTTATTCGAGCTGTCCAAGTACAGGCCCTGCCTCGAACTCAACAACCATTCTCAGTGGACCTAGGGTATCCTATAAATTTTTTTAAGGACTCTTACGTTCCAAACGAGACCATGCCCGTACAAAGGTACGCGATAATTATGCTCCGTAACCTCTCATGGTGGTATTACTAATTATTACAACGTAACCGGTACCTTACACAGTGTAAGTTACTCCAGTAAGTAAGAGGAGAGACGAGTTTCACGAGAGAGAGAGAGAGGTGATTTGAGATGGTAGATGTTAGCAAGTGAGACGTTTAGGTCTGTTTGTTTCGACTTTAGCTTTTGATTTCTGGCTTATTTTTATTATTTATAAATTTTATTTTTTTTGAATTTTTAAATTTTTTTAGCTTTTTTGCTGGTTCTTTTTTCCATATTCGTTTGCGTTATCCGTGATGAGCTAGCATATTTTTCTATTTTTAATTTTTTTAAATTTAATTATGCCAAATAAGCCACCTTCAACTATAGTGAAATTTCAGTCGCTACAGTGCAATTTCATCCATAAGTCACAGTTTTTCAACCCAACTGAGCCGGACCTTAATGTTGCGCTCTTGATATATAATCATGAACGGTAGCTAGCTAGGTTACTGGAGCTGAAGCAGGAGATCGATGTGGATGGAACATTTATCAGGGTTTTATTTCGGAGATGAGATTGCACCGTCATGGACGGTGGACTCCCGTTTAGAGAGCCCCAGTTTTCACTCTGAAACATATCTTCATCTGCCCCACTTTTCTTCGACTCTGACGTGAAGCTATCAATTGGATCAACAGTCTCGTGAAACAGTGCTCCATTCTAAACAGTTTTAGTTTTAGTTGTATTTTAGCTTTCGGTTTATTTAAATCAAAACTCTTTTAAAACATGTTAACTTCTAATTTCAGATGATTTTGATTTTTTAGAAGTTTTTTTTCACTTTTTTCCCTTATTCCTTTCATTGTTCGTGACTATATAATGATCTTTTCATTTTTTTTATTTTTCTTAAAAAATTAACAATACAAGTATAATTTCAATCAGAAACAAAAGCCACCAGTGGCGGAGCCAGAATTTGGTTATGCCTCAAGCTCAGTGGTGGAATGATCTAGACTATCTAGGCTAGAACATGAAAATGTTATCTAGATTGAACTAAATTTGCCCGGTCTATACACTAGATATTTTTCCACACTCCGGGCTGAAGCCTACCCTGCCCGGGGTGTGGCTCCGCCCCTGAAAGCCACAGTTTGTGCCTTTTGTTGGATAATTGATTAACCCATGCATAGGCTCGTGGCGATTTGACTTCTTGAGAGGAATATGGTGCTACTTATTTTGACTTATTTTTCATTATTTAATACTGCAGTTGGCTTATTTGTACTGTAGTTATTTATGGCTTTTTGGTATAATTAAATTTAAAAATATAGGGAAAAATAGATTAGTATATCACGGATAATACAAAGAAATACGGGAAAAAGAAAGGGCAAAAAAGCCCAAAAAATACTAAAATACTAGAAAAAGATGAAATTAAGAAACTAGAAGGTAGAAGCTAAAAATCAAAAGCTGAAGCCCAAACAAGTGAGTGAGCACGGCACCAAATTGGAATTCTGCAGGAATCGCTGCAATTTCTTCAAAATTTCTATCAAGGTCCTCTATTTCCAAACGAGGGACTGGGTATTTATGTTTTGTATAAAATTTGAATGTTTGTTGCTGAGCATAAGGGAACTTTCGCAAGCAGCAGTGCAATTTATGTAGGAATCTTGCCAAATTCCCGTATTGTGGACGGGCCTAAAAATTAAGGGCAAAGATTGCAAAGCGATTGCCCATTGGAGCTTTAAGCTATTAAGGAAAAAAACATCGACTCCAAAGAAAAAAAAACAAAAACAAACAAATCAAGATCCACATAAAACAGACAATTCAGATGGTCATCACAGTTAAATTTCACAAAAAACTAATAGGATTGCGTCGGTTAGGCTAACCTCTCCTGGGCTTGCGAGTGGCTGTCCTTTTCTTAGAGATTGTCTCAAAATAGTAGTGTCTAAGACCAATAATGCAGCATGGTTTCTTTTGTCTTCCATTCCCCTTTCTCTAGAAAACACTACTATCTATCTATCTATCTATCTATCACACACACACACATATATATATATATAGGAAAAATACTTTTTACTCCCGGGTGTAATTACACCCACCTCTAATATACCCACCTCTAATATATATATATATATATACATATATATATATATATATATATATATATATATATATATATATATATATATATAAAACATTGAATTGGGCACCAAACTTCTCTGCTTTTGGATTGCTTTTAGATGCGTACAAATGCAATGATATATAATATATCACGTAAACCCGTTAACATTCATGTAGACCAAAAACTGCAGCCCAAACGAGTGGGACCTAGCTTATTTACCAGGATGTCAGAAACCTATTCCAAGCAAAAATCAAGAACATCAATGTCAAAATCGAGGTTACACCAAAACCAGGCTAAAACCAAACTTGGAGTCAAAAACTTGCTCATGGATTAAGGATAGTCAAGATGACCTTTGATCTATTCCCACATATCCTAACAAGCAAGACTACAACAAGAATCACAACAAAGACCCTAGGATCAAGATCTCTCACCGAGGGCCTCCAATCAAGTCAAAATCAGGCAAACTCAAGAACTTTCTATAAAACGTGCCTAGATGGATGAGATCTGGTATCCAAGATATATTTTCATCACTTTGGCACCAAGAAAGATTAAGAAGAGAAGAGGAAACACTAAAATCTAAGTCAAATCAAGATGATGATACTTGAGCAAAGAAGAGAAAGATTTGGACGAATTTTGGATACATAGATACTTGGAAATGAATGTTTACAGTCACTCCCTAGCCACTTCACAAGCATGAAGATGACAACAAGCTCAATACCAAGAGACACAATTCATCTCATAAAGATTAGTTTTAAGAACCCTAATTCCTCTCAAAACTTAGCACTAGCTCTTCAAAGGCTTAGCCCTAAGCCACATCTCTCCCTTCTTATATATGGAGGCTCACAAACGAAATCATAACCAATACCTCTCGTTGGGTTTTATCCACTTACATGGGCTAATCCGTTAACAGAACACAATATCGGGTTTCACACTCACACAAGCACACGCAACTATTAACCTGTTAGTGAATCAATACTTGATCTGCTTAATATTTTCAGCACATCCCTGACTTAAACCACCTCTCTTGTGCCTCCTCATGCTGTGATTTGATCAAGTCTCAATTTTCCAGTTTGGGGCAAAGGACCATTTTGGCCTCAAATCAACTTCCACGAAACTTCGTGCTTCTTTTGCCTTGAAACAATCATGTACTTCATCTTCAACTTCATGTGGCCCCAATAACTTACCGCCAAGCCTCTCACGCAGCTGGATCCCCACCGAACTGTCCTCGCTTGCAAACAGGCCCAAGTCACTTGGTGCGCCACATGCCTTTCCTCATACCATGATGGCACTCGGACTTACCCAATCGTACGGACCTTAGCTCCTCCTTGAGCTTAGTCCCAGTCCCTTGCCGTTGCCCGTTAGCTCCTGCTCTAGTTCCTTGTTTTCTCGGTTTGTAACCACTCAAATAGACTCAATCATCTTTCGGTGGCACCTTGATCGTTTTGGACCTCAATTCCCCAAGTTTAGTCTTGATCCCTTCCACCTCACCATTACCTAGTTCCAGAATCCTACAATCAACAACAAGCAAACCACCACGTAGCATCGTACGACATAAAATCATTAATTTACACAATTGATGAGTCAATAATGCTTACCTCACATTGAATTATCTCCACATGCTTTACCTGTAGTATCCAATAACTAGCTGTCACGTCTTCACTTATTTGGCCTTCCCGAACTACCTTTACGTGCATCGGGCTTGTCACTTGGCGTACTAAATGTACCAACTCGCCTCTTCATGATCCTTGACTTCTCTATACTCCCGCTTAAGCCATGCAGCCTCACCAAGACTTACATGACCGCTCCAGACCTCAACTTCCCCACCTAGTCATGGTTCATTGTCATTAACAGCTACATTCTCCAAGTCACCTGCACATCCAAAGACCAAGTAATTATGTTGAACGCAAGTTTCATGCACTTGACTCACGTTGTTCTATGTACTTGACTTACGTTAGTCAAAATAATATATCATACAACATGCCGCACTCAAGCAACAACACCCATGCTATGCACACACTTAAACATGTCTATAGCCATTTTCATCTACATCCCTGACATATCTGGACTCTTGAGACACCGATCAGACCGCCAACCACTGGCTAATGTGACCGCAACTTCAATGCCGATCACATCGGTCTGGTCCGACCGCCACCATGGCCGGTCGGACTGTAAGTGCCTAACACCAAAACATACTCTCTGAAAAAAGCAATCACCAACTGAAAATCGGTCATACCACCCCTGCGTTCTAATTGCTCCCAAAATCTGGTCACACTGGACCCACCGGTCTGACCGCCCACTTCATGCCGATCAAACCACCAGAGACAAACCGCAACTCTGAAATTACAAACTCTCCAAAAATCAAACTTAAACTTCGATATAACTTGTGCATCAAAGTCAAATCCTATCACATATATAGGGTGACC
Organism: Dendrocalamus sinicus; assembly: GCA_036346575.1. Taxonomy (NCBI): domain Eukaryota; kingdom Viridiplantae; phylum Streptophyta; class Magnoliopsida; order Poales; family Poaceae; genus Dendrocalamus; species Dendrocalamus sinicus. The sequence goes on along the minus strand of CM070653.1, from coordinate 1,247,621 downwards.
TTACAAATTTCCATTGATAAATGGGTATTTGATGGAGAGACAATTGGCGGCTTCCAAGGAGGTAGTTTGTGGTCCTGGGTGAAAAACCGTTTGTGGTCCTGGATCATCAGCAGTCCTACTCTGTTTCAGCTTAGATATGAGCAGTAATCCCCAGGACCACCGTCTTTTAACTTTGCATGCCATCAATCATGTAAACTTGCCCCATCTGGACTCTTTCGCTTGCTTTGAGGTCTTTACTCGCAAGCCGTCCACAACGCTATTCATCAACCCCACCTTGGCTTTAGGAGCCAGGACGACAACTCTTTGCTATGTGTGATGACATTTGGAAGGTAGAAGGGAAATCTTTTGCCCTTCATGTTCCCAGTTTTAGTGTTGAGGGATTTGTGTGAGGTAACACATTTTCTAATTATTTTCTCATTTTCTTCGCCTTTCCATGTGTTGGCATTGAGAACGCAGGGATCGCGATCTCTATTATCTTCTTTCCATATGTTGGCATATCAATCATAAACATCTTATCAGAAGGTTATGTAATTGCCTATGTCTGAAGAGAAGAAATTTCCCTCTCGCGATGTATAGATATAGATAATTCTATTCCAACTTAACGATAAATATGTGCTAAGGCGAATGACCAATATATTTTGTTAGACTTGTTGAAGAAATTAGAGCTTGGTAGCTCACTTTGTATGCAGAAGGTAATTGGGTTTGCTCAAGAGTTGGCGTATATGGTTCAGACTCGGCTTATAAAGAAAGAAAACATGTTCAAAACAATAGTTACGTGCAAATTTTCCTTGAGTTTGAACTATACCTATCACGTAGCTATTTTTTGCCAGCAAACAAAATAATAAATTTTACTGAGAGAATAAATAGAGCACAACTAGTAATTTGCAGAGTGAAGATGGAAGCTGGAAACACTTGCAAAAAAGGCGCAAACACGGTGAACCCAAGCAAGTCGAGTTTGCATTAGATTAGGTCATCAATTACGCTGTTTGCCAACCAAGTCGCATGCCTCCCTGTTCCTTCTGTCCCTCCCTGCGCAAGAATCACCGTACAACAGCCACGGGCCAAAGGTGAAAAGTGTACTACTGTACTACATTTTTGGCTTCATATCTTAGGCTCTATTTAAAAATAACGTGACATTTGATTTTTAATTTATGATTTTATGTAGGACCTAAGCTAGCAGAGAGAAGATAGATGGTACCATTCAAAATTTTCTCCTAATTATTCTTAATCCTGGACTCAAGTAACTACAGAGTTACCAAACATAGGATCAATAGCTAAAATCCTAAATCAATTAGCTCAAGGAATCAAACTTCGAGAAAAACCAAATTCTAGAGATCTGGCCTCCACAAATGGCTAATCTAACCTCCAGCGGCCTGACCACCACTTTAAGGCTGGTCTGACCGATGGGGTGGCGGTTGAATCGCCTCCTTTGTTCAGGTTGTCCGATGAGAGCCAAAAACAGTGCAACTTCTAAAATACAAGTCCAAATGCTATAAAACTTTGCACACACCTTGCTCAAGGTATTAAGAACCTATTCTAACCATGAATCGCGGAAATCCATATCAAAATTGAGACCTTTTTGAGATTGAAGCAAGATTGCACAAAAATCGGAGAAAGTATGAAAATGCTGAATATGACTCTCTCATGAGCAAATGATGACTAAGATAGCTCTAGATATATTTCGATAGATCACAACAAGCAAGAACATCGAAGAAATCAAACCAAAAACCCTCGAATCATGAAATTACTTAGTGGGCCCAAAATCAAGCAAAATCAGACTTCCTCAAGAACTTGTTATGAAAGTGCATAGATGTGTAAAGATTGATTTCTGGAGAATATCTTCATCTTTTATATATCCTTTACACAACAAGATCAAGAAGAGAGAAGGAAAACCAATCAAGACAAAAGCAAATCAATCAATACAAGAGAGATTTATGGAGATAAATAAACATTAATATATTGCAACTTAAAGATGATTGTTTTACAGCTACTCCACCTAGAGAATAATAGAGCACACTACAATACTCAACTTCTCTTAAACCTAACACTACCACTCTCAATAGAGAATGGTTGGATGATTAACTACAAGTATTTATCCCAACCCGTTAAATAGATAGACTAACCAGCCACATCTAACCCGTCGTAGATATTATTCACTTAGCATAATAGGGAAAACCCGATAACCCCCCACACACAGGATTTAACTCACACGTTACATTTATGCACACTTTTCAAAGCGTATATGCCTGAATCTGCTAAATCCTTAGCCTTCATTCAACTTGATCTTCTCAGCTTCTCCTTGACCTAAACTGCTCTCCCAAGCACCGTGATTTTGCTCCAAGGTTGTTTTTAGTATTTTAGCCAAACTACCAAAATACTCTTTCTTGACCCGGTCATCTCCTTCTATTTTAAGCAATGGCTGCGCTTGTCACGTATAAGTGCACCACTGGCTTGCCACACGTCGGTAAGTCTCTTCCGTTCAGGTTCTACCAGACCATGCCTCACTTGGACTAACCAAGCCACATGGTGCAACCCATCGCTCAAATTTTTCTTTAACATTTTCCACCTTTCTCCTGCCACGCTTGAGCTCAGCCATCTCACACGACCTCCTTGATCATTCTAGGTCTCGGCTCTCAGCTCCTCCATGAGCATAGCGTCGATCCCCGCCATTGATCATGGTTAACTCCAAGCGACCCTGTACATCCAAAGATAAAAAAATCGTTTTTGGATATAAGTTCTTCATAACTTGACTCATGTTAGCATTAACATATCTTATGCAACCTATATCCACTGACCTAGGTTACTCAAACTCTTCCCGCAACTCAAAACCACAAGAATCAAAACCCTAGCCGAGGTTCACCTTCCAGCTGGTCAGACCGCACTCCTGTAGCGATCAGACCGCTGGTGACCAACGATTTGAACTGCAAAACAACATCGATCAGACCGATGGTGAATTCTAATTTGACTGCTCCCCTGATGCCAGTCTAACCACTATATTTGATACCTTCCAGAAACTCGATAAATTTGTAATCTCAAGTTTTCGACCTTCCCAAATTGTAATAATTCATCACAACATAATCCAAGATCCTCTCACATGGTCATTTATTTTGTCTTTTGCTAACTGCAAGAGAGATTGAAGTTGTAAGAGACACTCACATTGAGAAGTCACATCGTTTGAAGTGAATTATGTAGTGACTCCTACAAACGGTTTATAGAAATTACCTTGAGAAGCTACTCCATTCAAAAGCCAACTTCTAAAAGTTAAAAGCCAGAAGTTGTTTAGAATAGGGCCTCAAAACTTGTCCGACTTTGTAAGAAATGCCCATTTTACCCCTCTCCTTCTTACTTGCCTTTTCCTTGCTAGCCCATCTCATGTTTTGCCTCTCACCACAATCAAACATGCATCTCTCGTCACTGGTCGGACCGCTACCATCTCTCGCCACCGCTATCTTGGACATGATTAACACCGATCCTCACCATCTCACATCTCACACAAGAAAAACACAACCATTGCTCTCTAAATCCTTCCTGTTGCTACCTGGATCGGGCCAGGGTACACACCAGAAATCCCCCAAAAAATCAGGCCAAGTTCCATGAATCAGTGTGAGGAAATCCAAATCAACTGCACCAAACATCAAACATTACATTAGTAGTCGGTGAAGAGGATTAAGCCACCACCGTCGCTGCTCGAGTTGGAGGAGGTCGTCATGGTCAATGGCAGATGCACGACGCTGCTCAACACTGGATCGATGGATCTATAGGAGAATGTGCTGGAGTCACCGGAGACGTGGCGGGGACGACGGCCAATGGTAGTGCAGAGCCAGGCGACGGGACCTTACGGGATGAAGGCGTGTGATGGAGGGCTGGCGTTCGGCTTGGCAGCGTCTCAGTTGCACACAGTGGGTGCAGGAGGGGTTGGGACAGCCAGTGGAAGGAGGGGGTGGGGAGGCACGCAGCTAGTGCAATACGGTTCGCCCATGGAGGTCGCATCTTCCTACTACGGTGCCGCCATCGAAGAGCTATTCACCCGTGGACGAGGACGACCTGACGAACCTCATCTTTTGGCTGCAGCTCGTGAAGCTAGAGGTGACTGGTGGCGAGGAGGATGGGAATAGACGAGGAAGAAGCGCAAAAATGCCATTTCACATGCTACTTAATAGCAAAGTGATGAAGGGTGGTCTTTTGGATTGTGGCTTATGATTTTTGGCTTATGTCGTGAGAGACAGTATAAAGATGAAACAGTCGTATGTGATTTTGGCTGATATAGCTAAATTCGGTATAGTATCTACTACAATTGATTTGTATATCCCACCTTAAAAAGACGTATGGTTTGAAAGCTAGTTACTGTAGTAAAAGTAAAAGGCCATAGATTACAAGCTTTTTTGAACCTAGCTGAAGAGGTGACGGAAGTGGCATGGAGGGACACCCTGGGCGACAGGCCTGTCACCCAGCCACCGGGCGGCAAAAATGATATTTTATCAATACTGTCACTATACTACTATTTTTTGTAAATACAGTGCGAAACAATGCCAAAAATGGCTTTGATTCGATTATTCGTAGATGTATAGATGTATCCGTGTGTGTATACATGTATATATGTGTGATGTGTATTAAGTATGTGTCAGCATTGTACCATTCAAAGCAAGTAGATGAGCATAATTTTGTTTCTCTCTCGATGTGAGATAGTAGGATGAAAAAACTTGTGCTTTGTTTGACGTTCTGTCTGGAGAAGATTGTCGTTTTTTTTTTTGCATTTCTGGCCTCTTTGTGGGCTTTTTTTTTCATATAAGGCCCCCTTGGCCTTTTTTTGCGGATTTGGTCCCTTTTCGAGCGCGGATTAAATGACGTACAACCAGTGTTTAAGAAGGCAGTTTTAAGTGACCGCCTGGGTGGAGCCTCGCCGCTGTGCTTTGGCCAAAATTGGCAGGCTAGGCGGCCAGCCTGCCTAAACTACCTGAGGCGGTCAAAGGCGTCTCCGCTCGGCCACAGCAGTTGCCGGGGCTGGAAAGGAGGTGTCGGAGGAGGGGGAGAAAAGTAATCGGAGGCCAGGGAGAGGAAAAGAAGAACTTGAGCTTTGGCGATGACGCTGTGATGTGGAGGGAGCTATAGAGGGGGTGGCTGCATGGGATTTGGAGGAGGCGGTGAAAGACAGTGTGGCAAGGTGGAGTTGGCGTGGTGCGCCGAACTGGTGGGGAGGCGTGGCGATGAGAGGAGGATATGGATGAGGTACTAACCGGCGAGTTGCAGATGGCGCAGTGGTAGAGGGAGGAGAGGCGTTGCCAATCGGAGTAAAGAGAGGAGAGGAGAAGCAAGAAGGGGATTTGGCTGGGGATGTGGGGATTTACTGAGGATTGACAATTTTGCAGGTTTTACAACTTTGCATCAAGTATTTAGCTATTTACATAAAATATATATGCATGATTGTTTATCTTTGATCTGCTATCCTCATTTTTTATTCGGTCTCCTAGGCCCTACCTCATCACCCGCCTAGCGCCTAGCACCTACTTGAACACCGCGTACAACACGTGGCACCTTCTGCGGTCCTAGAGCGCGAAAGCCTAGTGAGCATGGGAGGGCATGGGCGGGTGCGTGACGCATGGGGCCCACCAACTTCATGCGGTACCCGAGCGCATGAAGTATTGTTTCATGCGGGGCCCATCGACTTCATGTGGTACTGGAGTGCATGAAGTACACTTCATATGGTACCAGAGCGCATGAAGTCAGTGGGCCCCGCGCGTCACGTGTCCACCCATGCCCTCCTGCGCTCACCGGGCTTCCGCGCTCCAGAGTCACAGAAGGTGCCATGTGTCGCACGCATTTAATCCGCGCTTAGGAGGGGGCCAAATCCAAAAAAATACCAAGGGAGCCAGATGTGAAAGAAAACCCGGTCCAAATCCACAAAAAAAAACCCAAGGGAGCCAGATGTGAAAGAAACCCCCACAGAGGGGTTAGAAAAAGCAAAAAAATTCAAGACCGTCTGGACACGGAGGCAAATTTTCCAAAGAGAAAAACATGGGCCCCCCTTGGTCATGGCCAGATGGACCACCAACCCAGCATGCATGCGTGTCAACAAACCATGCAGACTTTTGTTCCAAATGGTTGTTTTTATGTGGTATTAGCAAAAATAGTATCTTTAGAGTGATATTTATAAAAATAGAACTTGTGCCACACGGTCATACTGTACGGTGATAGAGATGCCACTCTTACAAATATCACTGAAAAGATGCTATTTTTACTAATGTTGTATGAAAACAGTCATTTTTGCCAAAAACTTCGTTTTACAAATCATCAATTCCAACTAAAGAGAAACATGCAAGGCCACACACTAACACCAGAGAAGCAAAACTCTGCCCGAAGCAACACAATAGCCTCGAGATTGCCAACTTTTGCTAGTTCAATTGGTAAGACGCTTGGTTCGTTGAGATTAACCCGTTTCAAACGGCTCATCTTTTGTCTTCCAGCTTGAATGTATCAGCATCTTAATTTCATTTTTTAGCTTTTAGTCCTTTTTGTTTTTCTTTTTCCCCTTGTTTCTTTGCATTGTCTCAAAAAAATATAGCGGTGTTTTTTTTTAAATTTTTCTTTTTTTACTTAGGAAAAACTAATAGCAGCAATATTGCAATTGCTGCTAAAGGCTACAGAAGAGGCCAGAAACCATGGTTTTAAGTTGTTTAGAGCGCTGGCTAAATTCGTTAGTTGTCTAACCGGTGACGCACATAGTTCTTCCGATGAATACTAGAGTAAATCTCACCATCCAAATTTTAAAGATTGGTTATGTGTTCGTTGGGTACTTCTGGTTTACTGGAATTTGAACCCGTAACCTCTCTGATATCTAGGTCCTAGATCCGCTGGGTGATGAACTCAATGCATTAGCTAGGGTCTACCTAAACATCAGTCTTTATAGACTAATATTTTCTATTAGTTTGATGAACATGTTAGATTCTATAAATGAAATTATTTGGGACGACTCTATGTGTTAAAGATCATCAATTCAAGATACGTGATGTAAGATGACTTCATAAGTTGAAAGCCATCAAGAAGATGATGCATTATGAGTTGATGTATGTACAAGAGGAGATGATCATGAATTGATCAAGATCCTAAAGAAGAGATGCATCATGTGTTAATGCACATCAAGATTCTAAAAGAGGAGATGATCATGTGTTGATCATCAAATCAAGTGAAGACCCATCATGTGTTGATGGAGTTCAAGTGAAGGATGCATCATGGGTTGATGCATATCAAGACAAAGACTCGAACTTGAAGAGAAGATGTGTGTCATCAATGTCCAAAAGGGTGCTCAAGGTAAAAGTATGACTAGCTAGAGGTAAGAATACGTTTATAGTCTTTTACCAGTCTTGGTGCTTGGTTGAAAGACCGGATTACTAGTATAGGTTATCGTACTATTAAGAGAGGTATTGTCTAGTAGCTTGAGATTTATCATATATTGATAGCTCAATCTCACTTGCATTAGCTCTCCATGGTATGATGCCATATCAGTCGGTATGTACCGTATCGGTACTTAAACCGGTACAAAGGAGCCTACATACCATACCAGACTCAATTCTGACCAATACTGGTCAATATTGGCTCGATACCGGCCATACCAGTGGAATCGATAATACTATTTATTGAACTATATGTTAAATTTGATAGTACTACTATATATTTAGAATAATATTATAAGTGACATTTAGTATGCATATAATTAAACAAATACATACTTATCAATATATATACTCGTATTTTATATTAAATCCAAAATAGTATGCGGTATAAACTAGTACTAGAGTGTATTATTTCAAGAATTAAATTGGTATGCCCTCCAGTACGGTATCCATAAGTATGATCAGATATTGTCTGCTCTGAGTTTACTGGTTTACTCTGCCTTCGGGTTCGGGCTTTGGTCACTTGATAGGTCATAGCTCGTTTACTGTCTCAGTTTACTACGTAACTACAGTGAAATTTTGCTTACAGGCTCATGTGTAGGTTCTTGCATGCTGCCCATCGTGCATCTGGCATGGCAATGCTGCAGACTGGCGGATTGAGTCGGTGTCACTAGGGGCCGCTCATTTAGGCTGGAAAAGAGTGGTTTATATTTAAAATTATATTATATTTGGTTAAAACTGTATTATAACTGATGATGGCTTATTTAGCGTAATTAAATTTAAAAAATTTAAAAATAGACTAAACATATTAGCTTATTATGGATAATACAAACGAATACAGGGAAAAAAGAACTGGCAAAAAAGTTAAAAAGTAAGAAAAAGATTAAATTTAGAAATAGTGAAAAATAAGTTAAAAGTCAGAAGCTCGAGCTGAAATGAACGTGTTGTAGATTGGATGTGACGGATAGAGTCGTGTTACTAGGTTTGCAGTATCTGTGTACCGTAGTTGAGATATAGCTCCGCGTTGATGTGGTTTATTATGAATTGGAAACATAAAATATAGTGTTCTGTGCTATCGAGTGGATACTTTTTAACGGGATATACATGGTGCATCCGTGCAGCAAGGCTTAAATTGCATTAAATGTTTTCTCTAGATATTATTTTTGGTGGTACAACAAAGGTGAAGAAATAGATTATTTGACAGTGTTTCCTATTTATAATAAAGGAAAATCTAAATCTAAATTAGTTAATAAATAAAAAATGGACTAGTGAAAGTGGATAAAGTAACTTTACATTTAAGAAATGATGGGGAAATTAGCTTAAATTTTGTGCGCTAAGAATATTGGTTTAAAAAGCAAGGGAAAGGGGATTTGGAAAATTTGTGAATGCGAAGTTGAGACATTATATGTTATGGCATATGCGATGCTGACTTACGAGTAATAACTTATGAACTATGAGTACGAGTAAGAACCAAGTATGTGAGAAAAATTGTAAAGTAGAAATTGTTATTCTTTTCACACTGTTATTTTTACCAATGTAACAAGAGATTTACAAACAAAAATGTCAAATCAATCAAGTGAATCCATTTTCCTTTCGGCCACGTGGATGAAGCGATGAGCCATGGAGCAAGCTAGCTAGTTCACTAATAATTCTCAAACCAGGGCATCTCTCAAAATCCCTACTCCAACGAGGACACCCATGCAAACCACCGATCTCGCCCTAATCTCCCATCCCTTAAAAAACGAAAAGTCTCGTAGGCTCAAACATTCACATTTTTTCCACAAAAAAAAACCTAACAATAAAACTTTACCAACAACGATTGCTAGCTAGCTAGCTTTCATTCCTTCCTCCCAGTTCCTGCAGTTTTCCGTCTCTCTGCAGGCCAGTATGCTCCTCCATCCTCCCAGAGCCGAAGCACGCCCATGTATCCCGCTGCTGCCGAACTCACAAGCAGCTCCTGCACCCTGCTCTTCTGCAGCAGCAGCAGCAGCAGAAGCAGAAGCAGCAGAGCCTGCAGTGCAAACGGCTGCTAATTCCCTGTAATCTGCTCCCTTCTCCCCCTTTCCTTTCTTGCTCGCCATTTCTCCTGCTTCTTCTTCTTCTTCTTCTTCTTCTGCTGCTGCTGCTGCTGCTGCTGCTGCTTTTAGGAATATACACCATAGCCAAAAAGTCAAGAACCAAACAAAGAACTAGTGCTACTGCTACTGCTACTACTAGTAGTAATAGTAGCCATTTTTTTCTATGATATGTGTATGGTGTACCAAGGGAGATGCATATAGATAAGATGGATATGGAGGTAGCTTTGCTAGCTAGGTAGGTGAGGCTGTGAGCTAGCTGCAGCCAAGAGAAGGTGGGAGCGGCCGTGGATATGGAGGATCTGTACAGCATCCACCCGGGGATCTCGCGCGGCGGGGGCGCGGCAAGCGAGGCGTCCGGGGTCGCCGGCGGGGTCAGCTCGCCGCCACCGCCGCCTCCTCCCCCGCCGGCGGATCTGACGGAGCTGATGAAGGCGCAGATCGCAGGCCACCCCCGATACCCCTCCCTCCTCTGCGCCTACATCGAATGCCGCAAGGTCCGTCCCCCCAATTCCGCTACTTCTACCTAGCTTCTTCCTATCTATCTTGCATGTGGTAGCTAGAACTAGCTAGCTCGTCATCCAAGAATTTCCATAAATATAGCGGTAAATCTTTTTTTTATGTATATTTGTGTGGTTAATTCTTGATTTGCTAGGTGGGCGTGCCTCCGGAGGTGGCCACGCTGCTGGAGGAGATCGGCCAAGAGAGGTGCGGCGGAGGCGGCGGCGCCCCGGGGGAGATCGGCCTCGACCCCGAGCTCGACGAGTTCATGGTACAACCGACGCACTCGCGTATGCGAGCTGCTTGATTCTTCCGCGCTCTTGTTATTACATGTGATGTGTTCATATGCGTGCGCAGGAGGCGTATTGCCGGGTGCTGGTGCGGTACAAGGAGGAGATGTCGCGGCCGTTCGACGAGGCGGCCTCCTTCCTCAGCAGCATCCAGACGCAGCTCACCAGCCTCTGCGGCGGCGCCACCTCGCACTCCGGTAACCAAAATCTGATGAACATCTGTATACATGCATGTATCTTAATCCCTCCAACCGCATGTGTCCAACTGCATGTGCAACCTTGGCTTTGCCATTGCAGTGCATTATTGTTGTGTTGTGTGAAAGTGCTTGATGCTTTGAGTGTGACATGGAGCAGCTAGGGAGGATGGCTTTGATGATGAATGTGTATGTGTGTTGCTGATAGGTCAAATCGTGTCCATGCAAATGGGGTGCAGGCTTGTCAGAGGACGGGGTCGGAAGCCAAAAGCTCGTGTAGGGTTTTGTCCAAGTTGTATGGAGCTTAGTTAAGCTTACCTGTGCCCTTCTCTCTCTCTCTCTCTCTCTCTCTCTCTCTCTCTCTCTCTCTCGGCTAGAGAGGTAGCTGCTACTTGTGGACTTTGTAGTGTAGACCCTGTGATGGAACTTGAGAATGTACTGGTGGGGAGTATTGCTGCTTGGATGGCTTTGGAAAAGCTAGGGAGAATCATGCTCTTGCATGCTGGTTACTAGTGCCCAATGGTGAAAATATATGTGATCTCTTGCTGGAATTGGTTCTGGCAACAGGTAATTACAGGGAGGTGCTTGCTCTTTGTATGAGTGATGCTGGTTTGTGTTTTCTTTTAAATAAATTTGTTACTTGTATTTTAGCAGCTTGGTGCATTTTTCTTATTTTCCGTCATTGAAGATAACACAAGATTTGTGAGATGTGTGTTACAGGTATTACCAGTTGCAAATGCAATTTAGATCATAGAATTTTAGGTTCATTTCTTGCCCAAAGAGTCAATAGATTAGAGGTTAATGATTAATGTTCTTGAGCTGTTTTTGGTTAGCTAATGTTACTTAAGCCATTTTACATACACAATCTGGCTATGTGCGTTTGCAGAGGCCGGATATTTCCATTATCTAAAAAAAAAAATTTACATACACAATCCCATCGAAATTGTACCATCTTCCCATCATGAACATATTTGGCGTGGTGAATGCACACAAGCTTTTGTAAACTTCACTTGTGTAAAGTCAAAAGGACATTTTGTTACTACGAAGGCTAGGACATTGTAAACATGTGACACGTTTAATACCACCTAGCAAACAGTTGTAGTTGTGGTCAAAACAGTTCCTGTTTTGTTTTTTCTTGCTTTCCAGTACATTTGGCACAACTTCAATAATAAATATGCAGGTTACTGCAAAGCAGCATGAAATATATATGATCATTACACAGTCAAATTTTGTTCCTACTTTACTATCAGAGATATCAGTTTTCTTTATTTCACTAATGAAGAAATTTATCAAAAAAGTGGGAAGTAAGTCTGCATGGGTGTTAATACTAACTCTGTGCAAGGTGAGCTAATTGGTGATATGCAGCCTATTTACCTAACATTGCTAACAACAGAGAAATGTTTGGTTGGAGCTTTGTGTGACGATATATCATAATTCATAAGAATGCTAAGCCTGAGTTAACTTCAGCACCCCCATTTTGTTCAGTGTAGCTTTGACATATTGATCCACTTGCTAAAAGATTGCCCCAAGCCCGTGTGCAGCTTGATGGACAGTTCATAATAGAAATATCATATATCTTTGTTTGTTTGGTCTAGTGCGATCACATACATCAACTATCACTAAATGCATGGGTGACCATATTCATAATATTTAAAACCAGTTTGGTAGACAGGCCTAGGAATGCATAGATACGCTTAGTTTTTAAGAATTCAACAATGTACTGATATGTCTAATCTAGTTTTTAAGAATTCAACAATGTACTGATATGTCTAATCTAGTTTTTAATAAGTCATACTTCCATTATTATTCTTGATACGGTGGGCTCAAAATGACTATAGGGAAGATAGAAATGGTCAGAATTTTCAACTGATGACTTATGCCGAAGGAGTGATAAAATAGGTTATCATCCACTTATAGTTGTCTGTTGTGACCTTGGATATTAACAGTAGATAGGAAATCTGTATTTCAAAATTAAAAGTTCGCAAACATACATAGCTCTTTTGGTGGTTCTACATGGTACCATAATTTGTGTACCTAAAGTAACATTCCAATTATAATTGCGCTCCCATATCTTTTGACTTAGTTAATTGAGCCTGTTATCTTTTATTATCTCCACAATTGTGTCCCTTCCATCAAATTTGGCAATTCTAGTGTGGCAAAAAAAAAATGATGACATGGTCAGCTAGGCGTGTCATCATTTGAAAAAGTCATTTGGCACATTCATGGTTATCTGTGCTAGTATCTTTAACGCAATTGTTAGGATTCTAATAGGTACTTCATTGAAGAGGCCCAATTCCTAGAATTATGAAATATGCACAACTCAATTGCTAAAATTGAAAGATTGATGACTCGAATGAAGATCAGATCAAATATAAGGAACCTGTGATGAAAATTATTTTAGTTTCAGATATGCTATGGATGTTCCAAGGTATTTGTTATGTTACATGTGACATCACTTGACAAACAAGGTTACAGTCTTAAAATCTTGTATGAGCTGATGTTGCCACGTTGGTATTCTAATGATCTAGCTTCCATGTTTAAATACAAACTAGATGACAAGGGAGCATGAAGCTTGTAGAATCTCATGAGAAATTAATGTCACCGTTATTTTCATTTTAATTTAAGTCTAATAGCTCCGTAAAAGAATTACCAGCGAAAGTATCATTTTTACTACCAGCAAGCAGAACCATTTTTTCCTGCTATTAAGCTACTTGCTGTTTAGGCCCCGAATAATCATGGGTAATTAGTCATTAAAGCACGCTAAGTTGACAGCATGATTTGGAATATGGTTTGCAATGACACACTACATATTATTGGAGGTGTTCGAGAAGACTGACCAATTGATAACTTTATGTATGATGGCTTGTAGCGGTTGAATTACAGACAGGTGCATAGTGTAGGTTATTTCCATCCAAATTTTCTTGTTTATTAAATGATTACCGATGTGTTTACGAGAATTTGATTCTCTGTGCAATTTGAATAATAAAACTGTTGGAATTACATATATCTACTGTCAGCTAGCATTTTCGTTTACATTGTTTTGGCCTCGCTTAATCTTTGGTTTGTCACCCAATAAGGTTAAGCTAGTGCCAGAAAGGATTCTTATGATAGAGGTTAGGTGGAAACACTCAGCTGGCTGGGGGCAAGATGCGACTTCCCTGTTCCCTCTTTCCTATTCCCATCGGTGTTTTCCTTGCAACAATGGCTATGATTTCTAGCGGTGGGACCCACACCATCTTCTTCCTCACAAACCATTGTTTCTGTTCCACCACATCCTTCATGTTTGGGTCCCACCACTGCAAATCTCATCCGTTCATGCAAAGGGAGCACAGATGGGAATATGCAGAAGGGGACAGGGAAGCCGCATGTAGTAAGTTTATAGTGGCAAATGTATCTTGGAGAAATCAGCTTGTCGGGCTTGTCTGCTGGAAAGTTTTGGAGCCTTAGCTGAAGACCAAACAGGCCCAACAGATTTCCATCCTAGGTATAAGCTGTTTCTCTGACAGCTCTTCTGAAAGAAAAAGAAGTGTACAAATGAAACTGAGCTAACACTAGAAACGAGTCATTTGCTGACATAGAATTGGCAGGCAGTAGAGGTGTTGGGTGTTATGAATATTGTGTGTATATTGAAGAGGCCTAATAGACAATATATATAGAGAGTATAAGGGGATATTACAGGGAAATATGCCATATATGGATAAGGAAAGCGAGGCATATAAGGAAAGGAATAATACAATTCCTATTCTATCTTTAATACCCTTAACACCCTCCCTTAAATGCAAGGTGTATGCAATAGCATTGCATTTGAAAAAGAGTTAACACTAAAACAAGAAAAATCCAAAACCTGAGTCTTGATAATGCCGCCGTTGCTTGCAGCTTTTGAATAAACTGTCAAATCAAGCTGAAAAGGAATAGATAGAAGCATGGCGGTGCAGATTGAAGCCCAAAATAGCGGCGACGTAGTGCACAAGGTGCACAAGACGTGCGGCTGCTTTAGAAGCTCGGGGCGGCGGCTAGGGAAGCGGCGGCATCATAATGACTTCTACGATCTACAAGCGGCTCAGAGAGTAGAGAAGCGACTGCTGTCATGCAAAAGAAAATTCCTATACTTCTATGACTGATAATAAATTTGTGACTCGCACGGTTTGGATGAACTAAAAGAGAATCTACGGACTTGAATGGACGCAACGGAAGACTAAAAAAATACTAATACTTAGCAGTGGCTACCTCCTCACCCTCAGGCTAACAACAAACAACAGTAATAATAAACACGCGCATCAGCACATCGACACCACTCCCACCATTCCACTTCCCCTCCTCTCTCTCTCTCGCTATCCTCTGCCTGTGGTTCCAGGCAGGGGAGCCTCTAGGCGGCGGCTCGTCGAAGGTGGCGACGCGGGCACTGCGGCCTGTGAGGCGGCGGCTTGGAGTCGGGTTGCTGGGAGGCGGTGGCCAAGCCTCGGCCTACGCCGTGCGACGCGACGGCAGCGAAGAGGGCCGACGTCGGTGGGAGACGGGCCAGATCCGTGCGGCGACACAACATGGAGTTGCGCGAGGGCATGGGCGAATGCGACGGCACGTTGGTTGCCAGGCGCGGGCGCAGGCAGAGAAAGAAGATGCTGCAACGGGATCCGACGGTTGGGACAGTGTCAGGGAGGCCAGAGGGAGTTGGGGGTGGTCGAGAGACGAGGCGTCTTAGATCCGCATGGATCTAGCATGGAGGTGGCCTAGATCCAGGCGATGCACTGCCGGCGGCGGAAGAGCAGGCCAAGAGGGCCTGGTGGTGGCACAAAGAAGAGGTAGCTTGAGCCTTCAGGCTGCGGTGTCTCAAAAGAGCGTGAGGTCGAGCAGCATGGGGTGCGAGCGCCTGGCGGCGATGGTGGGGGAGTTTGGATCCGATGGCGGAGAGCCTGGATCCGGCGAAATCTGGCGGCGGCGGCCACAGGAGTGGCAGTGTAGTGGAGTCAAGCAGCAGAAGTAGAAGCAAAGGAGGCGGGTGGCTCCGGCCAAGGCAGGCGCGGCCAGATCTGCGGTGAGCGCGGGCCGGCGGCGCGGTGTCCTAGCGGTGCAGAAGCGGGCTCGGATGCCGGATCGGGGCGACGACTGGAGGTGGTCGCCTGTAACCGGCGGCGGTGACAGAAGCTGTGGCCCTTAGGCTACGGCGCAGGCGACGGCGTGGAGCAGGAGGAGGTGGCCGCCCTTGGGATTAATCGGCACGGGGGTTGTTGAGATGGCCGCCCCCGGGAGAGATCGATCCTCCTGGGTCAGCAGCAATGGAAGTAGATCGAGGTTAGGGTTTTAACCTAAGTTCTGATACTGTTATAGATATTGTGTGTATATTGAAGAGACCTCATGGACAATATATATAGAGAGTACAAGGAGATATCACAGGGGAATATACCATATATGGATAAGAAAAGCGAGGCATATAAGGAAAGGAATAATGCAATTCCTATTCTATCTCTAATACCCTTAACACTGGGAATAGTCCCACATCCGTTGTGCGAAAGAAAAAAACACAACTTATATGTGCGAGAGAGACCTCACCCATTGGACTTGTCTTTTTAAGGGAAAAGGTCCAATACCATTTATAAGTCTGTTGCTTTAGGGCTTGCATGCGACAGCTCGAGGACTTAATTGTGTTCAGCTCATTTGAATCTGAGGATCGAGGAGTAAATCCGGTTGGACGTAGGCATACGGCCAGGTCCGATCTAACAATTGGTATCAGAGCCTAGGCGCCAAACATCTCCTTGGATTTCATGGTTGTCGGGCGCGGGAGTGCACACCTGATATGTGAGGGGGAGAATATTGAGAATAGTCTCACATCAGTTGTGAGAAGGGAAAAAAAATACAAGTTATAAGTGTGAAGGAGACCTTACCTATTGGATTAGTCTTTTTGGGGAGAAGGCCCAATACAACGTATAAGTCTGTTGCTTTAGGGCTTGCATGTGGTAGCTCGTGGGCGTAGTTATGTTTAGCCCATTTGGATCTGAGGCCCAGTGAGTAAACCTGGTTAGACTTAGGTATACAGCCAGCGCAGAGTTCGATCTAACAGAGGGGGTGTTTTTGAAAGAGGCAGTAGCTGAAGGGATGGCTCCATGAAACACCCAATCGTGCCAAAAGAGTGCTGAAATAGTTTCTGTTTCCTCAAGTATTATACTAAACTGGTCAGTTTTGGCACTAACAGTGAACTATTCTTCATTCTTGTAGAGTTTTTCAGATCGAATTGGCATGCACTCTTTCGGCACTGGATGCTGCAGAACACATTGACCCTCAATATTACTTTAGAGAACATGGACTAAACACTTGTCACTACACAATATTACTTTACAGAACATGGTCTAAACACTTGTCACTACAGATTCAATAGAATATGTTGAGGGTCACCAATAAAACATCTTGTCGCATTTGTTTCAGTTTTTTCTTCAAATAATAGTTTCTTCAGTATAGCGTATATTTTTGTGGTGACCTTTTCAGTGCTGAGGTTATTTTGATTGTCTATTCTCGAGACAACTTTCTGAACACATTTTGTTCGTAGCTGCCCACGTTGTTTGTGAAGTCTCCAACAGTGCCTCGGGTTCTGAATATGCTTTTGTGTAGTGCTGTAGAAACAGCTGATTCTCTGCATTTATCTGCTTATTGATGATTTCTTGTTCTTGTTCTTTTACTGAAGAAGCTTCTGTTTTTCAGTCCAAACCTGGATCTCCTATACCGTACTACTGTCGTAAAATCTGACCCAGATATTAACACATCATTTTGTCTAAATGCGTGTCTGATTTGGAATGTGTGCATCATGCAAGATGAAATGGTGGGGTCTTCGGAGGATGAACCATGCTCAGGAGACGCTGATGCATCCGACTTAGAGCTAGAGCACATCTCCCGCTTGGCCGACCATGAGCTCAAGGAGATGCTGCTCAAGAAGTACAGTGGCTGCCTCAGCCGCCTTCGGTCCAAGTTCTTGAAGAACAGGAAGAAAGGGAAGCTACCGAAGGATGCACGGTCGGCTCTAATGGACTGGTGGAACACACACTACCGCTGGCCATATCCTACGGTAATGTTGGTGAACACGCCTTTTGACACTGAGAAGCTCTAACCAAATTGACTTGTGATTGTCCATATGGTGGTGTTCATAGGAAGAGGATAAGGTGAGGCTAGCCGCGACGACGGGCCTCGACCCGAAGCAGATCAACAACTGGTTCATCAACCAGAGGAAGAGGCACTGGAAGCCATCGGAGGACATGCGGTTCGCCCTCATGGAGGGGGTCGCCGGAGGAGGATCCTCCGGGACGACACTGTACTTCGACACGGGCACCATCGGGCCATGAGATCGCACTCAGACACGGTGAGCGTGCACGGGATGATATCAAAGAAAAATCGATCAAATCAATGGACAACCTCATCGTTTCGTCGAAATTATTGTGTATATGTACAAGGGAGTTCAGGTGACCTGTAAAAACTTCGGTCTGAAGCTGCTATAGCACTAATCAATTGTTTGTATCCCTACCGATTGCCCGATCGAATAATTTTAGACAGGAAGGGGGGATTAAATTTTGCATGCTGTCGCTGTCTTTGCTGTGGCAAAATTTGCCACAGCTGTTAATGGAAAATTTGGGTTCGTGTGGCGGCTTCAGAGATATGTATGAGCTGATTTTTACGACTGAAGCTGCCGTTTCCTGCTTTTACTTCGTCGTTCTACCTTCGTTCATGTCAGTCATCAGCCGGAGCAAAGAAATCCTCAGACCTCACACATCAGGACACAACCGTCTACAACATCCATCTCCTTCCCAAATCAGAGCCAGTTGAGTGATATGCTTGGCTTAACATGAAATCCATGAACATACGCAACAAAGGCAACCCTAGCATCTCACCATAGCATCCACATTCACCAAGCAACTGGGCTGGCATTGATCTCACACAATTCGATACTTGCTACTTCAACACAAGGCATGCAAACACAATATAGGTTTCCATGTCAAAACATTATACAATCATCTCAAGCCATGCATGCACATCACATTGTTCCATCCATAGGAATATATAGGCTAATAAGAGCACACACATTACATAACAGGGAAGATCACAACCACACACACACTGACACACTAGTTATTGATGTTCTACATTACTGGTGGTAAGTGGTAACCACACGAAGTGGTAGCAGCAAACCATGCCAATGCCATGGCACGTCTTGGAAGCTCTTGGCTCAGAACTGGAATGCGTCGGCGATGGCGCCGGTGGCGGCCGTGGCGATGGGCTGCGGCGCGAACGGCGGCTGCCAGGGGCGGAGCATCGGGTCGGGGATCTCCGGGATGTCGACGGGCGCGCCGGCCACCTGGAAGATCTCCAGCACGCCGCCGAGCGCATGCAGCCGCCCCGCCAGCTCGCCGTGGCGCGCGCGGAGCACCGCGTTCTCGCCGTCCACCTTGCCCAGCTCGCGCGCGTAGGCGCCGATCTGCGCCTCCGCCCGCGCGTTCTCGGCCTGGAGGCGGGCAGCCTCCGCGAGGAGCTCCTCCAGGCGCTGCTGCTTCCGCGCGCGGGACCGCCGCGCCGACTCCCTGTTCGACAGCATCCTCTTGCGCTTGCGCTCGTCCGCGGCGTAGCCGCTGCCGTCGGTGTTGCCGCTCTCAGGACTGGAGCTCCGGTGCGACGACATGGTCGGGTTCTTGGACAAACTTAGCTGTTCAAGAACTGGAAAAGATTTCTCCGGGAGGGAGGAAAAAAGATTCGAAGAACACAAGAAACTAAGAGAGATCTAATGAATCGACTAGAGGCTGGATGCGGCGTTCTTGGGGGGCGATGAGTTCATGAGAAGACGTAGAACCAGTAGAGGAAGGCGACGGAGAAGGAGTGGGAACGGCGGCGGCGGAGCACGTTCAGCTTCATCAGAGGACGGCGACCGTTAGAGGAAGGGATAGGTAAACATGGGGAAAGCTTTGGTTCTCTGGAACGGATCTACAAGCTTTCTTGCTGCAAGACCAAGGACAACACAAGGGGGAGTGGAGGCTAAAATACGACAGAGCTAAGGGGTTTATCTGCAAGAATATGCTAGAGGAAGGAGGAGTAGACTGGAAAGGAAAAGGAACGAGAAGGACCTAAATGTAAGAAAAAGATGGGAAAGGAGGACTTATCTGAAAAGCAAAGGAGACTCCGGGTGCTATATGGCATAAGCTCGAAGAGAAGAAGGGGAAGGTTTTACAACGGGTCCGGGAGGGCATATTTATAGGGGAGCGGAGGGCATTTTGGGGACTTGAAAAATTGGGAAGTTGGACGGCACTTTCCGCTTGCCAGCCTGTCACGCGAGTTAACTCGGCTGTTAAGTGTATCTTTGCAGTTTTGCGATTATGTACTTGGTAAAGCTGGTATTTTGACACTGGCCATGGAAAAGTTTGAGCTTGCCTTTATTTTCTTCTAGTATCATGTACTTTTATATCGATGTCTTTGCAAGAGTTTAAACTTCGCTTCGTGCCAATCAGAAAGTTTCACTTTGTAAAATAAACCATTAAAAGTTAAATGTTCTTAAAAAACATCGTTGTTGGTAGACATCTTGGTTTTAAGGCACTCTTGTTAGGTTTGTTAGGGTTTGAATTCATTTTTTCTCAAAAATCCAATAATACTCTTGCCAAAATCCCCCCTCTGGCGCTGCCACGAACACCAACAACAACCAACCACTCCTGTACTCTTGCGAAATCATCGCTAGAGAAGTTTGTCGATGAATCTACAAGCCTGTAGACTGTCCTCGTCTACTCTAGCAGCATTTGAATTTACGAAAGGTAAGTAAAATGGGTATTGATAAACATCATCTGGATATTTTCTTTCTAACTATCATTTATATTTGTGACCGTCGGATTAGAGATCTAACGGTCATGAATTCTCCCCGCCCCCACCAAAAAAACAATCTCCCCCCTCTAAAAATAAGAGGCCGTTGGATTTCTAATCCAACGGTCCGAAATTTGGATGATTTTTAAGAATAAAACATCCGGGTGATATATAAGGGCCAAATTGAACCTTTTGGGTAGAATAAAGAGGACAACACTCGAAAAGGAGCCCACATGATGTCTTCTCCAATGAATCCTTGAGCTTGTATTTCTAGGATTGTCGCTTGAGAAGGTGAAGGCAACGCGTTATTCAATTTGGAGGTCAGAGCAATAGCAGAAGTGCGGGAATGGCATATGGAATTGTTGGCAATGAGAATCGTCATTCACAACTGTCGAATTTGGAGAAGGCACATTGGGAGGATGAGGAAGAGTAAAGGCATTAAGATGGCTGGGGAAGAAGAAAGGTAAAATCTTTCTGGATCAATGCTGGTAATCCACTGTGGTAAAAGTTAATGACATTTATGGTGGTACTTTAAGTAGTTTCTTATCAAATTGGTACCTCACAATTAAACAAAAGGAAACTTTTACATGCAAACAATCATTTCTGAAAGTTATATATAAAATTGCTGGCATAGTCGTTGCATGCTCCACGTGCGTGAGCCCCGCTCGTTTCGGTTCCAGTTTCTGCTTTCTAGTCCACTATTCCTTAATTTTCTCTTTTTCTGATTTTTCTGGCTTTTTTTTTTGGTATTTTGCCTTTTTTTCGTGTTACTTTGCACTGTCCGTGATAGGATAACTTATTTTTTTCTATTTTTATTATTTAAAATTCTTAATTACGTAAAAAAACTATCATAGATACAGTACAAAAATAGTCTAGCTATAGGGAAAAAAAACCGTAGCCATAAAAAAAAGCCAAGTTGGGCAGCACAAACCCACATATTCCTTCCTTAGCGTTTTACTGGAATTCACGAGAAAGCATCTGCCGATACGTGTAATTTTCTGAAGACCCGATGAGAAATCAGAAACTTGAGGAGGACAGAAACGCAAAGACAACACACGAAGCCGCCAATTGACCCCCTCTCGCGTATGCCCAGCTGGTCTTGGTCATCAAAAAATTTTCCAAGACTTCGTCGTTAGCAAATACCAAATGCCCATCAATTACATGTTTCAAATGCAATCCATATCCATCTACCCTTCCCTAGGAAGAAGATGGTGGTAGGAAGGAAGACGCCATACCTACCGATCCAAGAAACGTGTAGCATCTGGCAACCTTCGCACGCAACACAAGCAGCTGTTTGGTTGTGATTTGTGAAGAAGATGAGATGAACCATTGACCAATCGATCCTCCTCCCTCCCCATAGAAAAACCACACTGATGAAATTCTTGGGGGGGAGGAATATGAAAGTGAAAGGAAGCTTAATTATACATATCTCAATTGGATGGGGTGGATAATGACCTCTTGGGAGGATATTCTAGTTCTAGATGCTTGCTTTTATTGTATTTGAATTTATCTTTTCCTTCGTTGTGCTGCTGGTTTCTCCTTACCAGAGCGGTCCTCTGGGTGCCCTTGCCGCTAGGGTGGAAAATAGAACCTTCCCATGTAATGTACTCCATCTAGAGTGTTTAACGGTTGACGCCTCTCGTAGTCACATCGCATCATATTAGCTAGGTGTATCAACGTAAAATTGGCAAAAAAAAAAATATGGTATGTTCTCCTGGTTCACTCTCTGAAACCGTGCTCTATATTATTACCATTTGCTGACGTGTCTTTATAGAAGTAGTCAACGGAATTAAGGAAATCGTTAGATAGTTTTGATTTTTTTTCCCTTGAAGGTGTATACAAATTGGGAACGTGAGGATGGAATGTGTAGTGTTAATAATAAAAAAAAGTGTATGTCTATACAACATTCGACTGTTTTTGAGAATAAAAACAGTTAGATTGATTTGAGGCGTTAGATCTCCATCCAACGGATCCACCCATACAAGCCCCCTCCAAAAAAATGATCCCCCTCCAAAAAATGATCTGGGGCGTTGGATCTCCATTTAACGGCTCAAAATCTGACTGTTTTTGTCCTCAAAAATAGTCGAATGTTGTATAGACACTCCTATAAAAAAAGAAAGAATCCACAGTTTATGTTCTACATATTTCAGCCGGCCATTTGCTGTGTGCTTAGAGCAAGTATAATAAAAGGCTGTTAGTAGGCTGTATGCTGAAGTGGAGGAGAGAGAAGAGAGGTGGGATGTAAGTTTACAGCCAGCTGAAGCACAAGAACCAAGAAACTTTGTGAGAGAAAAGGGTGGGTCATACCCTCATACAGCCTTCAGCTGGCTGTAAACTACTATATAAATATACTGATAAATGAACTATAAATATCCATACAATCAGCTAAAGATTGTATTATTAACCTTGCTCTTAGGGCGTCTCCAACAGCTGGCTATTTAGCTAGCTAGATCTGATGTGGCAAGGAAAAAGTAGGAGAGAGAGTAGTCACTAGTGACAAGCAAATAGCTGATCTATTTCACGTAGTCCAAGAACATGAGAGAGGAGCATGTGGGTCCAACAGTATAAAATAGTCTTTGCTTTTGTCTCTCACCTCCACGTCAGCTGACTATATAGCTAGTACTAGCTATTACCATTGGAGATGGCCTTAGAGCCCCTGGTGTTGTTTGTCCGTGGTATGGATGGTCACAGGACGGCATACCATACCGTGGGCTTAGGTGGGCCCCACATAAATGCCATCGAAACGAGTGGGTACGGCGTCCACCGACGGACGACTCGGCCGCGTGTAGTACTACTGCACGACAGGTCGCCCCTCACCTAAGCAGCAGATCAAAAACAGCTCGCAGAAGTGAAACCCACGTGGGCAACCCTGTACGACCATTCTCCTTTGTTTTATTTTTTTTTCTTCCTTCCTCTTTTTCACTGTATACTTTGTGCTCCTCCGTCCCATATTACGTGGACTCCTTATATTTGGCCCCTCGTTCGTTTTGATTTGAGCTTTTGATTTCTGACTTATTTTATATTATTTGTAAATTTTGTCTTTTCTATACTTTTGATTTTTTGAGCTTTTTTCGATTCTTTTTTCTCGTATTTGTTTGCATTATACGTGATGGGCTAATATGTTTTTTCTATTTTTAATTTTTTTAAAATTTAATTATGCTAAATAAGCCTCCATCAGATACAGTGTTTTTCAGCTAGCTATAGTGCTTTTGAGCCCTAAGCCACTAAAAAAAATATCTTTTGAGCAAGGCCTTGGTCGGTCAAACTCCGTAATACTTGATTAATAATATCTTTTAAGTATTTAGATTGATCGTATTAAAATAGTATTGTTAGATTTGTCGACGGAATACTTTTATAGTATTATACTTTCACAATATTTTATGAACACATTAGTATAAAATTAAGAGTGAAAATTTAACTCCAGTAAAAAAAGGCAAGAGTGCTAAGTATTTTGAAATGGAAGGAATAGGCAGCAGCACTCTTCTTTACTTTCTTCTTGTCGTTTCAAAGATTACCTTTCACCTTCATTTTTTACATGTTTGTAGGTTTGCTTGTGGGTATGATTACACCATCCAATCATTGATTCCAAATTTCAAATGGAAGAAATTCTTAACAAGATTGAACAAATTCTATTGCAACATATATACATTACTACATGCACGCAAATATCTACCCGTCCGTTTTGCCATGCTTGTCAACAACCCAACATACGCACAGACAAGAAAACATTGAATCCAAGAAATAGCTAATAAGAAATAATCTATTAAACGACAAACTACGTCCATTTAACATCTTTCAAAGTATTTATGTAGCGGTAGAGAGTGAAAAATTACAATTACACCCCGTCCAAGTTTATAAGGCGTATTTTTTGAATAACATTGTCCATAAATACATGACGTATTTTATATTCTAATACAAAATCAGTGTGATATTTTCTTTATACCCATAATAAATATGCAATTTTATTTGCTATTCTCTATATGTATACATTGAATATAATACTTAGAGGCAATAATTAGGAATAATCTAGCTATTTTATTATCTTCTTGATCTATACGCTAAGAAGAAATGTCTTATCACTACTACAGAAAGCCTCATAATAGACGCCAAATCACATACGGTTTTGTGAAACCGTCTGTGATTTACACTATTACAGACGGTTTTAATTTGGAGGCCGTCTGTGGTATTTGTGGCGGGAAAAAGGAGTATCACAGACGGTTCTTACCGCTGAACCGTCTGTGATATTCCAGATTATCACAGACGGTTTTTATTATAAAACCATCTGTGATATTCTAGTATCACAGACGGTTTTATAATAAAAACCATCTGTGATACGTTTCCCGCCTTGCAATCCCTCAAAATTTCATATTTTCCCGCTTAAGTCCGAATATGGTTCAATTTTGAGACACCTTCAGTAAAACGGGCATAACTTTTGCATACGGTGTCCGTTTTCGACGTTCTTGTACTCGTTGGAAAGCTAACGACGAGCCCAATCCAAAAAAAAAAGACCCGCTTGCGCCAGTCGCCCTCCAAGACCCCAAAAATTGGCCATCTTTGGACCTAAACCTGCGTCGCAAGTTTTTGGTTTCTGTTTTTGCCCTTTTTCTTGGTTTTATTTTCGGAATTTGGATTTTTCTTCAACTGCAAAGTTGAAGATCTCGTCGAAACCTTTCAAATGAGTATATATAAACTATATAAACTTTTGCTATTTTATCTTTTCGGACTAGTTGTTTATATTGCCTCGGTATATAAAATTTGTGCTCCAATTCACAGACGGTTCTATATATAGAACCGTCTGTGTTAATCTGACAGCTGGGCTCGTCGATCCTCAGCCCCACGAATCGTAGCTCCGCCTTTCCGTTCCCGCGCCAAAAATTTCGAATTCCCGCCTCTCCCTCCCTTTCCCTCCTCTATAAATATAACCAAAATCCAGCCTCTTTGCTGGTCTCCTCTTCCTTGCTGTCCTCTTCCTTGCTGTTCTCCTCCTCCTTGCAGACGACGCAGAAGCATCTAGCTCGTGCCAACCGGGCAGACGCTCAATCAACGCCGACGATGGTGGTCGTCAAAGACATTCAGCTCATGCGTTGCATCAGGGGCGAGAAGGCATAGAAGATCTTTGCTTGTTGTGTAACATGCTCGTTGTTCTTGTTGTGTAACCTGCTCGTTGTTCTTGTTGTGTAACCTACTCATTGTTATTGTTGTATAACTTGCTCGTTGTTCTTGTTGTGTAATCTGCTCGTTGTTTTGAGATATTGTAATGGTATACTCTAATCTTAATAAAAATTGATGTTTTATGTTTGTGAAATGAATTGAGATGTGAATTGGATGTATACATGTACATGTTGATATGCTTGTTTCAGAGGGCATGGCTAGCATTTTCTGAGGCTAGCCAATAAACAGAAATAGGTTTAGGAATAGAAGGGAATATCACAGACGGTTCGAAAACCGTCTATGATGACCTCGTATTATCACTGACCCATAAATTCAGACGGTTCACAAAACCGTTTGTGATGACGTTTTTGAACCGTCTGTGGTGACTTTTTCTGTAGTAGTGTATAAACTTGGACAGAGAGAGTAATACACTGTAGAGACCCTATATGAACAAATATAGCGAAGGTGGGAGTAATTCATTAGGGTTGTTATTATCTGAAATGCCATTTCGGACGCTTTATTTACCCCTACACTGTTACACTAACTCACTATTCGACTACACGGACTGGAACGTGCTAACACATTCCGTGACACCCAAGTGGCTTCCACGTTCTTGACGGACACTTGGGTACTATAATATGTGCGCGCAGCGATTTCTGGCGTCGGTGATAATCTATTGAAGTGCGCGTATGACGGCACATGTACAGGTGCCTTCTCGCTTTCGATATGGTCACGATACAAAAGCCAGCAAGCATTATTTTGTTGGTTGCAATGTCCCGATACAAGATGGCCCAGGGACGGCTCTAGAGTGTAATCACCGCACCGGGGTCATTCGACCTCGGCGATCTTCGGCATAATTCATGATAACTCTTTTATATATGAGATGACTCTATAGCTCTAGTGGAATTAGGGTGTGGTGATTCTAATTGTTAGGAATTGGCCTATGAGTTGAGGCTTATTTCCTTTAGAAATTTTAAAGTATGTATGATTTAGTATCATATTATCTAACTAAGTGGAGAGAAGATAATTTATAAGGTAGAGTCCTTATCACTCCTTAAAATATGTAGTACATGGCATGAGATGGCATGAGGAGGACTTTGACTAAATACACACACACGAGTATTCGTGTGAAAAAATAGCGTGACTTATGACAGCGGCGAGCGACCGCGCTGTGTCGTAGCGCGTCTGTTGGCACATTAAATCCACATTTTATTTTACTGAATCATGGATTACCTCTCCCGTTTATTCTGTTTAAATGTGATTTAAATGTTAGTTACTAGTGAGTTAATCAGTTTAAATTAAGTTAATGCAGTCAGTTATTAGTGAGTAATTATCGTGCGCCTTTATAAGAACTTGGCGACATTCAGGCCTGGGGACAACCAAGTTTTCCATTCCTCTCCCACATCTTCTTCCTACTTTGGTAAGCTGTGTTGGAGTGTTGAGCCAACTTCACCGGTCTTTCTTCAGGTTTCTGAGCAGTACACATCTGCACGACCGCTCACTTCACTGCTTCATCTACGTTCTATACTGCATCGAGCCTGCGCTGCTTCTTGTTCTTCATCAAGCCCAACTTTAAGGTTTTCGTGTAACTATGTTATATAATTTTCTTAAGCAAAGTTCAAAGTATAGTGTGTTGTCTGTTGTTAGTATTTATGTATCACTAGCTATTTGCAAAATTTGCCTTCTAGTAAAATCTAATATTAAAATATTACGCATATTTCCAACACCAATGCCTTATTTTTCTAGATTCGTCCATGTCCTTGCCAATGGAGTTCATTCTCCTCCAAAGAAAACAAGAGGTAGACATGTATAGGCAACATATCTAGTGCTAATGGAGTTTCAGTGATAAGGTGCCAATGGCAACGTGGGTCGTCGGATCTGGTGCTTGTGGCTAAGATTCACGCAGGTGGAATAGGCATATTCACTTATGCCAATTTTAAGAAAACCCCTCACGTGTGGCAAAGTTTTCTTGCTATTGCCCTCACCCGCCTAATCTCCCTCTCAAACGCTCCATCCCCTTCTCCACCCTAGCCTGACTCCGATTCTAGGGTTCGACACATACCAGCGCCCTACTCCCCAGCGTCGGTCGCCGCCTCCCTCCATCCTCAGCATCGCCGCCACCCTTCTCCCTAACCATTGCATCACCCTTCGACCCAGCCTCCTCTTCGGGATCCTTCTACGCAACATCACTTGGCCCCAAGCCCCGACGAGCCACTATCGCCCCTCCCGTCGCCAAGACAACCCACGTTGCCATGCCTCCGCCTCCTCGATGCCATCGTTTTGCCCTCTCGGCCTCAACTGACTCCATTGATGCCAGAGACTTATCTTTTTTTTTTTCAAATTTGATCTCTTTTTTTTCAAATTTGATGATGCAGTGTCTGAGCCTATAAGAGATGAGGAATTACGAAGTTGATTTCCGCTTGAATTGGGAGATTTGAGGAATTGTTAGATCGAGGAGTTGTAAGGTTTTTTTCTATTTTCAAATTGCCAATTGAGGAATTGTAAGTTCGTTTTGCATTTTTCAGATTACCAATAGTAATGAATCAGTGAAAGTTTGTGAAAATATTGATGGTATATGCATACAAGTTTTGTATGTAAGAATTGTATCTTGAGGCAATTGTTCTAACATATGAATTGTGTAAATGTGGTTTGTGAAATGAATTGAGGTACGACAATTGGTTGCAGCGATGATTTGTCTGAATTTTGTGAAGGAGTAAACAATATGTCAAGATGCTCTTTTGAATACCTAATTCTTGATTATTATATGTGTTTTCACAAGTATTCCATGAAATACATGCACATATTATCAGACAGAAGGATTCACATGTGCTGCAATACTTCCTTGCTTCCATTGCTTATCAATTGATTGACCAGAGATATACTATGATCCACTATTGCTGTTATATAATCTTATTCAGAGATTTGTCCTTATTATTTTATTCATGAGTTGACAACATGTTGTTGGTAATTCCTTAGCACCCAGTGAATGTGAATGATGAACTCTCCAACCCAATGAATGTGAATGATGAACTCTCCAAAGTGCTTATGGTCTGATGTGGCTTTGTTTGCTTGGCAAAACAAAAGAGATCCATGAGAATTTTAAGAGCAACACCTTGTGTCTCCCAAGAAGAACAATGCAAAGATCTTTTGCCAGCCAGAATGAGCTTAGATAACTCCGAAGCATTGACATGATGAATGATTGGAGCTTTACCATAGAACATTTGGAAAGTACTTTTTTCAATCAGATGATAAGAAAAATAGAAGTCTAAATCAGCATGCACAGAAGCCATTAGTGTTCACCGTTTGTAGAGCCATTCCTGTAGCAAACCTGACACAAGCGAATGCAAAGCTAATGCATAACTCAAGCTAATTTCAGTGCATGACTCCTAGTTTGTCAGCAATGTCAACACACAATCAGCCAATCATAAGCTAAAATACAATGCTCCAAACATTTACAATTCTTAATAGAATATGACAATGATTTTTGTAGATGGGCATTTCCAATTAAATAGTCCATAGTCCAATGGTTTTTTTAGTAGATTCCTTCTAAGTCTCTTCAAAACACAAGCAATCATTCATAGCATATATCATATTGTTTTGGTCTGCTATCTGCAACTTCACATTCACATAATCAGAGCAGCAAACAACAAATTTCAGAACCAAAAAAAATCATAGCATATATCAGATTCTTGAATATGAAAGCGCGCGCGCACACACACACACACACGCATATATATCATATTTTTTTAATATGAAGAAATATATCCCAAGTCATACAATTTTTTTAGACGGCATGACATCAAATAATGCTCAAGTTCCAACTTTCTTGAATATGAAAGCATATATCAGATTCTACCTCATTACATGCTTCCAAATATGGAACATCACAAAACATTGGAATTCAAAAGGTTCTACACTAAACATAGAAATTCATAAGGTTCTTGAGCAAAGTTTCTTGAAATTCCTAGCTTCATACCCTCCTTGTTATTGCGCTTCTTGATATTGAAACAATTAAGATAGTTAGTAAAATAAATAAATTAGAAAAATTCTGAGAACAAATGTTGTTATCAATATCTTGGCCAATGTGCTGTCCTCCTCAAAGGGCAATTGCGGCTGTTATGGTATACGATCTCATACGTACGACTCAATTTTCTCATTGCTTAATAATGCAGCTCCAAGTAAGACATATGCCTTATAGTGATTTACTCTAGTAAATGGTGTGAAGATCCTATTGTAATGGTTGGTATTATATGTTGAATCAAATTAGACAAGATCTCTAAAATGAACATAATTTTTTTGACATGTACTATCCGCTTAAAATGCATGTACCAACCTATCCTTGTCATCAATAGCATAATCAAAGTAAAATGAAGGATTAATGTCATTCTTTCTACAAAGGTTGTCAACAAAGATCTAAGTATCCGATGACTTAATACAGCTCCTCAACTCTTTATGATAATTCTGCAAGTCTCTCCTCATGCATTCTACATTCTCAAATCCACCCTCACTAATACGGAGATATCTATATGCCTCGCCTATGATGATGCCTTCTTTATGATATGTGATTAATGCATACTTGGTCTTCTCATTTACTTTCCTATTTAATCTTATCAATTGTTGTTTGTTAGGTGTTAGGTGATACTAATTCATGTGTATGTGATTCAACAAATGTTTGCACCCTAAACTTATTGTTGCCAGTGCATTTTATAGCTATAATTACCTTGTTGCCACACCTAGTTTACTTCCTAATATATTTCCATTTCTTTAACTCCACGTTGTCCTTATCTTTCTCAGACTAGAAACCTTCTCGTGAGCACATTCATCGCTTTCATCTCATAACGCCATTGACAATTGTATGCGGACTAACACATATTCTAAATTTAGCTGAATGTGCATATTTCTCATAGAATTCCTCCGTAGCATCCAAGTCATCAAAAAGCATCTCTTCAAATGGCTTGGTAGTTGGGTCAACACAAGGTATATAAGAAGAGCCCTACAACGCAAATGATTATGTGTCAAGCATGATGCATTGACAGATAGAATAAAATACATGCACATAACATGATACTTACTATGAATGGGGTGCTTCTGCTCTTTTTTGGAGTACCAAAATGAATTAATTGGTTGGGAGGTGAACTAATTTCATAGTTGGGTCAACATAAGGTATATAAGAAGAGCCCTACAATGCAAATAATTATGTGTCAAGCATGATGCATTGACAGATAGAATAAAATACATGCAGATAACACGATACTTACTATGAATGGGGTGCTTCCGCTCTTTTCTGGGGTACCAAAATGAATTAATTGGTTGGGAGGTGAACTAATTTTAGTAATAAAGTGCGCATCGAGTCTTTCTTGTCTTGGCAATGTCAATGCCATGCTCTCATCGGCCACCGATTCTATACCTGCTACATTGTGCCAAAGAATATTTTAAGAATTTAACATAAAGAGCTCAAAACCAACATCGTTAATCCACCATACCAAAAGCTAGGGCGCAAAAGAATAGAAAAAAGGCAGGAGAACAATACGTTTGTACAGAAGGAAGATTGTCTTTTCCAAGCAAAAGAAGAGCTAATGATAAACAAAACGACAAAACAAGGTCGATGCTCATAACCTTAGCGAGCATAAATTATATAGGTGATAAGTTAGCATCTTCTATTCAAGAACCTATTTTACACCAAAAATCGTAAGCACAATTGCTACTCGTCCAGAATTAATCCAACCCATAACTAGCAAGTTCATTACCATTTCTATCCCCAATTTTTTTGCATCGCACAGCCACACTGTTGTTTTAGCATGTCACTTGCAACATCCATTAGTACAATCAAATGAGCCCAAAGATAAGGAGAATTCTGTCACAAAACACACACAGTGAGATTCATATCTTCAACTATTCATAGTAAGAGTTAATATTGAGAGGCAATTCTAGGGGAGAGAGGAATCATGTCTTACCTTGGGCGGCGGCGGTGGTCAGCCAGAAGGGGAGCGGCAGTGTGGAAGCATGGGGTGGCGGTGGTCCTAGTGGTGGAGGAGGGCGCGAGGAGGGGGGCGAGGCCAGGTCAGAGGGCGGTGCCTTGGTGTGCTGCGATGGACGATGGTTGGGGAGGATGCCAGCCGTGCAGTAGGGAGGGAGGTTGCGGCGCTGTGAATGGATAGAGGCGGCGGCCGAGGCGGGGAGGAGGGTGGAGATACAGTGCCCCTAACCCTAGAACCACAACTCCAGTAGCGTCTGAGAGGGAGATCAGGCGGGCGAGGGCAATAGCGAGAAAACTTTGCCGCATGAGGGGGGTTTTCTAAAAATCAGCATAAGTGAATCCGCCTGTTCCACCAGTGTGAAGTTTAGCCACAGGCACCAGATCTGACTGTCCACATCGTCATTAGTACCTTATCACCAAAAACTCTATTAACACTGGATATGTTACCAAATATATATGTAACAACATCTATGTTTATATGACTAATGCATTCCAGGATCACATCAAGGCTGATGTGAGCCATGACCAAATCGTGCCATGCTCCACGAGCACGAGAAGGCACTCTTTCCTTAACGAAAAGACGAATGGCCATTAACTAGCATATATTTTCTATCGAGATGATGAGAAAAATAATTTGAGCTTTTGTAATGCAAGCATCCTGTATGTGTACTAGAAAATTCAGCGATGCCACACAAGGAGGTGTCTAAAAGTGCAGCATAATTCAGTATAAACAAACAACAAATCAGTCTTCTGCTAGCAGCAGGGACCATTAAGTGTGATATTTGGGTTCTTTAGCCAGTGGCTTGAGGGAGCTCTTTGTCGGTCTCATGGCATTTTTGTGTTGGGTTAGTGATTTAAGATAGTTGTGATATCCAGTGTTGGTACTGCGTTTTCTAACAGTCAAAGACTAATGTGTGAGATGGTTATATCGTACAAACTCAATATTACTAGCTAAACTCCCAACGAATTGGCACATTAATCGGTATAAAAGCTTTTCGCAAGATGATATAGAAGAAAGAACAAAAAGAAGAGGAAAACTTGTACTAAAATGGAAAAAAGGAAAGGAAAAATGAGCAACCAGGGAGTGGGCCTGAGCCAAACATGCACAGGCAGAAACAGTCAGATTACTGGCGACTCGGACCAGTATAGCACTGAGATGGGCCAATAGTGCAATTAAGCAGCTAATTTCAGAACGCCTGCTTATTGATGAATGGGCCAACAGTGCCAGGTTCATATTTATTTCCTCCTCTCTTCCACTGCTGGATTAGATTACTCGCATTAGTTTCTACAGCTAAATAGTTACATGCCCGTACATCATAACGAATAAAAAGAATTCTACTATTTCAATATATCGAGCCACCGTGACCACACTCGGCCAATACCATGCCCTCGGCTCCGCCACGGCACCCAACAAAGCTCTTCTATAGCTCACATCACATCTTTTGTCATCTTACTTTGTCTGCACCACGCCTTTACTCTAGCGCCATATCTAGCCGAGCTCCGCTGCGACCCATGTCACACATCCATTGTTGTGGTCGGTCCACCACCATGTTCAGCTTGCATCATTGTCTTCACAACCAAATTAGGCCTATGATGACATGGAGAGATGGTTGGATCTTGAAACACAACCAAATGTCATAAAATGAAATGAACCTTAAAAAACGTGCAGTCGAGTCTTGTATAGCAATTCCAAAAAAGGTAAGCACATACTATTATAAGCTACAACTTATTTCAAGCTAGAATTCAGAAAAAATTATTAGATGTTAAATTACGAATTACACCAGCATAGATAATACTCAACGATTATCTTTGAGTTTGCAAGCAAAACAATCTCTTAGACTTATCTTTCATGTGTTTCCCGCTTGACCAACGTAGCCTCACCCGGATTTACCCGACCACACGGACTTTAGCTCTCCCACTTGAATTTTTTAATAATCTATTTTTTATTCTGAATTACAATAATATACATGCATTTTATTTTTTTTGCAGTAATAACCATCTGTCGCTCCACGGTTAGGCAATATGGGCTAGTTGCCCAACCGTTGAGCGACATGGGCTGGTCGCCCAGGTTGGGTGACTAGGGGGGTATAACCGTGCGTGGCCGGTCGAGCGCCATGCACTCATTTCGGTTCGGCCGAGAGGAAGGGGAGAAGGGGAGAAGAGAAAGAGAGGAGAGGAGGAGGAGAGGAGGAAAGGAAAGGAAGGGGAGAAGAGTGGAGAGGAAGGAAGAGAGGAGGAAGAGGAGGAAGGGAGGAAAAGGAGGAGAGGAGTGGGAAGGGAAGAGAGGATGTGAGATTTATGCATCGACGATGGTAAGTTCCCTTATTTCTTCGTAGATTTACTTTTGAAATATGGTAGGATAGCAACTAATATCATTAGATATATAGTTTTGAAACTAAGATAAGTTAGCAATTAAAATTATTAGATATGTAGTTGTATTTTGTAGCATCCACGTAACTATATGGGATACTAATATGGAACGTTATCGCCAAAGTGAAGAAGAATAATAATAAAAGTAATAATAGAAATCACGGGAAAATTGAAACTTTAAAAGTACATTAATGGAGAACCAACAGAAGCTAAAATAAATGCTTGAAATATAGGACCGGTCCACTTCTAACCAAATAAAGAACAAATAAAACAACAAATAGTGGCAAGTCACGGTGCTAAAAACTCGAATGCTCCCACCCATGTATGATGCTATCACTCCACTGGCCTTTTACCTGAGAATGAAAAAAGCAAGTGTAAGATTTGAAAATCTCAGCAAGTACCCCACAACAATCGCAACACATTGAGTAAAGGACAGGTAATGCAAGTAAGATATGTAAAGGACAAGCAAAGCAAGCAATTGATACAGGTTAAAGTGCAATGAAGCTAGGTTATCGAAAACACTGATACAGACTAGAGATAGAGATCATGGAAATAGTGGCATTAAAGATAGATGTTATTTAGCAAGTTATGACAGTGGCACTGGCGATCACTTCCCACATACCTCGGTCATACGAGAATAGTCAGACACGCCATCGTTCTCAACTGTATAACCGCTGACGGGGTATAATATCCTGAGTAACGAAAGTGTATGGCCCCCGTATGTTACCAGGTGGGTGGAAATCTCCCCTATATGTGGATAATCCTAGGCCAGTTAACCGTCATCTGGTCAGCCGAGGTAATTGTTATTTAGCAAGTTGTGGCAAAGGCACTGGCGATTACTCCCCACATACTCGGTTATACGAGAATAGTCAGACACACCATCGTCCTCGACTGTATAACCGCCGACGGGGTGTAACATCCTAAGTAACGAAAGTGTACGCCGCCCCGTGAATTACCAGGTGGGTGGAAATCTCCCCTATATGTGGATAATCCCAAGCCAGGTAGCCATTATATTAGTAACATGTTATACGGTGTGAATTTAAGGAGCTAAGGAAAAGTTAAGATAAAATTTGGAAAAGTGAGATGATTTGCTAAGGTTGGAAATGAAAACACATAATTCCCGATATGGGGATGATAATATGGTGATAAGGTAACTGATACATCATGGACATATTATATAATATGACTTTCAGGGAACTAAGAGATGGTGAGGATAAGGCTATGATAAAGTTATGAGAAGTGAAAAGAGGTGCTAGGGTTGAAAATAGAGAGACATAATTCCTGACATGAGGGTGATGTGGAATAATGATAAGGTGATAGTGATATAGGAATTATCTTAAAGAGGGATTATAATATAGCTCACGCAAGGTTATCAACCAATCAAGTTTTATTATGTGATAAGTGATTATTAGTCAAATTAACAGGTTTAATACATACATCTTTCATGGCTCAAATACAACATCCTACAATTATTGAAATATAATATTAGGAAACTAAAACATAGCAGCCCTAATATCAAAAGAGTATCAATAATTTAAACCTAAGTTAAACATGTTCATATGCTACCCCCCATTAACGATTTAAGCATAGATTCTAAAACACTAATTAAAAGCATGAACTCTAGAACATTTTAACTCAGCATCCTAATAAACATAAATACAGGTGAAATAAAATAACCTAAGACATCATGGTATGAATACAATATTACCACCGCCACCTCCCCATCCCTCTATACCCTAGGGCCCTGGTGAACCCATTCCTAACCCCGATGAACCATAACCCTAACCCTCGGCGCCAACCATTGTCTCCTAAGAATAGTAGTAGTAGGGGAGGTGGTGTTAGTGATATGCCCTAAAGGTTATCATGGAGATGATTATATCACTTTCTTTGTTTATGATATTTTGAATAATATGTATTTTTGTCTCTTTAATAAATTGTTTTCATCTTTTTTTTTCATGTTTTGATGTTATTCTAAATTATCCCTGATGGGGCAATTATAATCTATAGATCAAAATAAGTATTGATTAATAATCATGTTTCACATATCATAAATATGGGGATATCAAATTAACAATGTGGATATATGTTAGAGAACATAGTGTTAGATTGATCTACCATGAGATACCATGGGAATTGTTATATTTTTAAGTATCATCAATTACTTTCATACATAGTGTATGTAGGATTCCTAGAACTGAGATCACCATAGTTTTTATATGTGTAATAGATTACTCAGGGGTTACCAAACAACACTACTCCATAAATAGGTAGTCATAAAGGTAGCTTTTAGATTTACTATAAAACATGCGAAGGAATGTGAACGATCAAGATGAAATTTGTCGTTCCTATATAACGGAAGATATATCTGTAGGCCCCTCGAAGGGGTTGGATTAATGAAGTATATGATCATGCCGAATATGGTTGAGAAATTAATCACAACTAAGCAATCCACTATAGATTCAAGTGAAGAATCGATCTATCATAGTAGCATACTTCTCGCGTGAGTTTGATCTAGTATCATGAGGCAAAGAGATCAATATATGAGCGTTATATAGATTCATCCGATATGATTTTTATGCATATTTGGGAGTCGATATGTCCTGCTAGGGACCGCTACCAACTAGTGAATCAAAAAGGAATTTTCGGGCCATGACCGAATATACATGAATATATATATGGTCACACATTTAACGGATTGGAACATATCACTTTGGATTGGATCCGTTACTAATGGGTCAAGTGGACTTTGCACCTTATTGGCCCCCTAATGTAGGGTTCCACGGGGTGCTATATTGAGAGAGGCATGAGGCTGAGGAATGGATCTCGAACGCACTCATAAAAACCCTAACCGCCACCTCTTATAGACCCTGTCGTGTACGCTGGTGCTAGCACACTGGGGCACGGCATTAGTAGAGGCATTGCTGCGATTGTCGTGCTGATTGGGACGATCATAAGGAGGAGACGGTTGGCTCGTGGATATCGATTATTTCTACTACATTGACGCACACTACATTAAACGGGCTGCTTCAACTTTTCTTCCACTGCACTGCGTGTCTAGTAGTAATGATCCATGATCTTTTATTTGCATGGTTTCCTAGTTTATATAGTAGAAATTTTAATTTATATTAGTGTAACCTATTCTGTATCCTGACAGGTGGGCTTGTATGGGAGAAGAGAACTCGAGAGGGAGAGGAGAGGCGCACGAGGCGGTCATCTCGAAGACGCATCGAACAGCCACACGACTAGGGGCGCGCTGTGCTAGGCGCGTTATGTTTGCCTAACGAAGATATATCTTGATGCGGTAAATGATGTTTACTGGGATGAGGATGCCCGTATTATCTTACAGATCCCAGTTAATGAAGGTATGGGAAGATAGTTTGGCATGGCATTACGAGCCAATTAGGAATATTTAGTGTCAAATCAGCTTATCGTCTATGCTATGAAGAGAAATACTCGTCAGTTGGTGCAGAGAGCAGCAATAGTATTCCCAATGAGGTTTAGGGCAAGCTCTCGAAGCTGAGTTGTCCAAACAAGATAAATCATTTCCTATGGCATTAGGCGCATAATAGTTTGGCACTTGGGAT
Organism: Dendrocalamus sinicus; assembly: GCA_036346575.1. NCBI lineage: Eukaryota > Viridiplantae > Streptophyta > Magnoliopsida > Poales > Poaceae > Dendrocalamus > Dendrocalamus sinicus. The sequence continues at coordinate 1,210,275 of CM070653.1, read as the reverse complement.
GATGAGTTTGAAGCGAAGGGGTGTGGATGTTGATACAAGATGCTGTGTGTGTGGCAGGCTAGATGAGGATGGTGGTCATTTGTTCCTAAAATGTAAAGCTGTAAGGGAAGGCAGCGAATTTAGAGGATGTTAGGTTATCTTTTGCGTAAGTGCAAATCAGCTTTTGATACTGTTCAGTTTTCTGTTGCCGTTGGAGGAGAGTAAACAACTTGTCTGAATCATATTGTCGTGGTTGTTGTGGTCAGAAAGGAACAGTGTCCGAGAAGGTTAATTCCTGTAAACGTTAATATCATATGATGTTTATTTCTCTCCTAATGGGACGAAGGCTACAAGGATTCACCAACACTGGAGTCCTCCAGAGCCGGGAACTCATAAGCTGAACATGGATGGAGCGTTTGTGGCTGCCTCCAGTTCTGTTGGATAGGGTTTCATCATTAGGAATGAATGATAACATGTAAGTGCTGTTTGCTAGCGCCGGAAAATGTTCGTTTCTGCATGAGCCGATCAAGGCGGAAGCGGAATCCTGTCTTGAAGAAGCCATCAAATTTGTTGCAGAGAGGTTTAAGTCTTTTAAGCGGAGCAACCCTGCAGGTTACTTTTGACAGGACTCTTTTAAGTCTTTGTTCATAATCTTGTGACCGGTGATTTCGCCGCGTCATTGGAATCGATGATGCTCTATCTAAAAAAGGATATGACCACCAACGTTAGATAAAAGAAGCACTTGCCTCAGCACCTACTAATTGAGGGTGATTTGACTTCTGGTTTTTGTTTAGAGAAGTTAGAGGGTAATATGAACGTCTGACTTCTGAAGCGTCTTGCCCACTTTTGATCCGAAGATAAACTAGAGGGTTATGTGCGAATCACGTACCTCATTTCTCTCACTCTTATCTTACGTACTTATCAATATCCTCTCCTTCAAAAACCATTTTTTCATTAAATACTATTTATTTTTAACTAAAATCCATCTGCCACATTTAAATTAAACATGCCCTAAACAAAGCCGGTATTAGATCGGTGAGATTCTAGAAGGGTGTCCAGAGCAGATCAGAACTCCACCAGAAACCACCGAGGAGGTAATAGAAATGCTGGATATCCGTTTCACTCCTTCACCTTTCCTTTGTCATCTTGCTAAAGGTGATCTAGCTATTAGTAACTCAAGTCGTAAAGATGCAACCATAATCCACTACTATTTTAGTAATATTTTAAGGCATATTTTACTAATTGTTTCTTTAAGCTAAGATGATCTTTTTGAGCTGTAACCTATGCATGTTAAACGTGTGCGACGCATTTACATTGGCAATGCATAAACGTTTCTGTCTGTAACAAAAGTTCCCACCTTTTCTGTTTAGAAATTCCCAAGAAATTGCTGTGCATGTCGCATAACTCAAGTAAAACTCCTATTTACCAAAAAAAAAAATCTGCACTCTAATTTTTCTGACCAACACTATTTGTTACCGCTTCGATTAGTATTAGAGGATTCCTACGTATAAAACCATATATCCGATAAAAACTAACCGTTTTATTTCCGATGACATCTATTTAGATAGGCTACGTTCTTTTTTAGCTTTTTTATATCTTTTAGCTTCGATATTTTCATAAACTAAAATAAATAGAATGACTTCTCAAAATCGTATATATTATCTATATCGATATTTTCAGAAGCCGAAATAAATAAGATGGCTTCTTAAAATCATATATATTATCTATATCGATGTTTTCGTCGTCTCGAAAAATATTGATAAGTTAGAATCATACTCTATTAATTACCATGGGGAAAAAATACTTTTTTTTTCTTTCCTGGCCTCGGGGGACAGGATTGGAGCGGGCTCCACGCCGTACAGACTCCCGCGCCGCGCCGTGCGGTGGTCGCGGATTTACTTAACGACCAAAGGAAAGTACCAAGTAAACGTACAGATTCATTCCTCTCGTCTCGTCTCGCCCCCTTCCTCCTCCGCCCCTACCCTACTAGATCAACCGCCTCTCTCTCCCGTCCATCCCCTCTCGTCCCCCGAACTCCGCGGCGGCGGCGGCGGCGGCGTCTCCCTCCCAGAGGTTAGCGTCTCACCGCTGTATCCCAGCTCTCCTCGTCTCATCGCGTCTTCTTTCGTGTGCTCTTTCCCGTTCCGGATCGATGGGTGGTCGCTATGATTTGTGTGTGGTCGCGCTCGGTGTTTTTTTTCCCAGATAATTATTTCTGGGTGGGAAAGCCGATTTCTTTAGGATGGATGATTGGGGAAGGAAGAATGCGGTTGGGGGACCGGGTGGTTCCGGTCAGAGGGAGGGAGTAAGAAGAATTTCTACTCTTGTGATTGGGACAGATCGGTGGTGAATCGGAAGTCGCTTTCGCCGTAGTTGCGTAGGTAGGGATCGCTTTGTTCGTTTCTGCGTTGGGTTCTTCTCCTCGACCTGCGATTCCTTTGGTCTGTAGACGTGTAGGTGGCTGTGCTCGTCAGGCGTACTCGCTTGTCCGCGAGCGGCATGACGGATCGGGACTAGATGATCATCACCCCGGTGGTCTCTTCTTATCCATTGCTTCGGTAGCCTAGCTCCCCGTCGCGTCGTATACCTACCAGTTTGTGTTTTGCGGCCATGCTGCCTGGGTGCCTGTTATTAGATGAATGGTGGGTTGACGCTTCTCTGATTCCTCTGCTGCCTGCGGTGTGTTGGTTCCACACGGCATCTTACGGTTCGTATGTTCTTCTTGCATATCTTCTGTTAGGATGAATTAGATTGGAAAATCTTGGGTGGCAGAGACGTTGTTGTCACTGGAACTGAATGCCGATTAAAGATCTTGGGTAATTAGTTTCTTTTGTGCTTTTGGGGGAGGACATGTCTGCCCTCGTCTGTTTGTGTTTGTGCATCATTCCCATTATAGTCTTTGAGGTTTTTAGGTGTGATCGGATTTGTGAGAAGGATACAGTGTAGGTTTGTGTAAATATGAATGGTGAGTAGCATCCTTAACGACTGTCTCTCATGTTGCTGTCATATCTGAGCATCCCTGGATGCAGTTCCAGTGATTGCTAGTTGCCTTTGCTCAGAGAAAATCCCAACCTGCTCTGTTGATCCGGGAAATCCATTTAAGCTAGTTTGTTTATTTTGTTCCACGAGTACCTGCTCGAATCTTCTATGTTGGTTTCTGATCGCGCAGGGATTGCTGAATGCTTACTTATGTTTCTTGGGGGACCTTGGTGGATTTATCTGCCCTTTTCAAGATGCTGTCACTTAGTGGGGAGGACAGGAAACCACTTACTTTTAAGGCATATATATATTCTTTGCGCTAGCAAGCTCCAGAGTCCAGACAACTGCTATATTCTGTAAAACAAATGAATATTCACTGTTTGCCTTAGCTGACCTTTTCATACATATTATCAATTAGGATGCGGCGCACGTGTGCATTTTTGTATGAACTGCATAATAAAAGATGTTAATATGTGTCATTGATATCGAGCCTGCCAAAGTTCTGTTAAATTATACCCTGTGATTGTGGTGTTAAAGGACTGTTCTTTGTGCAAACCGATGTCTTTACAAGTTTTTTTTTTTGGTTTCACTTCTTCATGTGATAGCCTTGTCATATTATGGACAGCTTTGTTAAATATTTTTGTTTAAGAATGTTCATGCCATTTTGACTACATGGAGGTGCTGCTTCAGTTTTCCCCCCTCCCTCAGTGACACAAAAAAGGATTATTATCGCTTCATTTTTCACACTAGTTCTAGCAGTAAACATGTGTAAATTTGTTCTTATAGCATGTCAGTAGTAGATCTAGCATCATCTTTTGTACTTGTGTATTGACTTGGGTGGTTGTTTTTAGATGGACAGCCATAATTCATCACCGTCCCAGATTGCTGAAGTGAAAATGGACATCTCATCACCATCTACTTCTGGAGCAGCTGGGAACAAAATTTGCAGAGGTGCACCTTGCGACTTCTCTGACTCCAGTAATACCTCAACAGATGCAAAGGAGAGATTTGCGTCCATGAGGAAGCTCATAATTGCTGTCATCCTTTGCATTATATTCATGACAGTCGAAGTGGTTGGAGGCATCAAAGCAAACAGTCTTGCAATCTTGACTGATGCAGCTCATCTCCTGTCGGATGTTGCGGCCTTTGCCATATCTTTGTTCTCTCTTTGGGCAGCTGGATGGGAAGCGACACCACAGCAGTCATATGGATTTTTCCGTATAGAAATTCTTGGTGCATTGGTTTCCATTCAGCTCATATGGCTCCTTGCCGGCATACTTGTCTATGAAGCTATTGTGCGGCTCATTAATGACAGTGGCGAGGTGCAGGGCTCCCTTATGTTTGCTGTCTCAGCTTTTGGTTTGTTTGTTAACATCATAATGGCTGTCTTGCTTGGTCATGACCATGGGCACAGCCATGGACACTCGCATGACCATGATCATGGTGATTCAGACGACGACCATTCCCATCATGGAGATCATGAGGAGGGCCATGTGCATTGCCAAGAACACAGCCATGACGGTTCTATAACCATCAACACTCATAACCACTCCCATTCAAGCACTGGACGACATCAGGATGCCGAGGAACCATTGCTTAAGCATGATGCTGATTGTGAGAGTGCACAGTCTGGTGCCAAGGCTGCTAAGAAGGCTCGTCGTAATATCAATGTACACAGTGCTTATCTGCATGTACTCGGGGACTCCATCCAGAGCATCGGTGTGATGATTGGAGGGGCTATCATCTGGTACAAGCCCGAGTGGAAGATTATCGATCTCATATGCACGCTCATATTCTCTGTGATTGTGCTGTTTACCACAATCAAGATGCTGCGGAACATACTTGGAGTTCTGATGGAGAGCACGCCTCGTGAGATTGATGCCAGCAGGCTCGAGAGGGGACTTCGTGATATGGAAGGTGTGGTTGCCGTCCATGAGCTGCACATCTGGGCCATCACAGTGGGGAAGGTGCTCTTGGCATGCCATGTGACGATCACGCATGAAGCGGACGCTAATCAAATGCTTGACAAGGTCATTGGATACATCAAGTCTGAGTACAACATCAGCCATGTGACCATTCAGATCGAGCGCGAGTAGGCTTGTGTCATTTAGTTGGGGATAAAAAGTAGCAGAAGCTCATGGCCAACTTGTAGTCACCTTGTTCACTGTTTATCTTCTTGATGCGGTTAATGTTAGCTTTTCACTCGCAAAGGTGCTAGCCAGTCACCAGAGGCTGAGTATGCTTGCAGGTTCATCTAGATGCTATCTTTGATGCTGGATATTATGTACGTGTTATTATTAGTCCATTAGGTGAATAAATGAACATTATTCGGGTTTCACATGGATGCAATTTTCGGACAGGTTTTTAGCGCCTTGTGAGTTCATCAATCTGCATTTGTAGTTTGGCACCCTGTCTTCTACTCTTCTTGTCACTTGTGTAAGATGTGCCCTTGCATAGAAGTTATCAGTTGAATGGAGGAAGGTAGAAGTAATCCTTGCATGTTGAAGCGTAGAACTGTAGATGTGTCATCTGTGGAGTCTATGTTTCGTGTTGAGTAGTGCGTGCATCAGTATGCTTGCGCAGGATGGTAGTCCATTTGCTGGTTGGTTATTTCCTTGGGTGTAGTGAAACCACGTTCATTTTTTTCTTCTTCCTGAACTGTGAAACCGGGTCTGTTGCTTTCCTCTAAACTGTAACCCATCCATGAGAATGTTTTCAGTCTTTTGAGTTCTCCATCAAGCTGCACAGGTTCCTTCCAGACCAGCTGCTCCAACTAGAGGTCGATCAAAAACACTTTGCATGGCATTGTGTTCATTCAGTTCAACGTACTACTGTAACTAGTCGTCTTGTGTCATGCTACGGTGCAAAGTTTATTGTACAACAGCTGCTGTGCATAGCAAAACGCAAAGGAAGACATTACATGTTATATTGCAGTTGCATTGCATCTCAAAACTGAACTTAATTGCACAGTGTTACTACTTCCTAGGATGGGATCATCGGAATATCTGAAGAAGCAGCAGCAGCAGCAATTATTAAGATAAAGAACCAATTGATTTCCTCGCAAAAAGAAATGCATTGATATGATCGAACCCAAGCAGATCCTCAAGATGCAGTCGCAGGATCGAGATGCCTGCAGTCAGGTCATCCTCCGACCTGAAGAAGGGGAAGGCGAAAGTGGGGACGGACACGGGCGTGGGACCCACCCAAGAGACAAGGCAGGCCCAACGAAACGAACGTTTTTGTCAAAAGCCTTCCTACTTTCCCATGCAGCAAAGCAGAGCGAGCAATCTGCATGCTGCCTACCTTTCAAACGTAGAGGCAGACAGAGCGCACGACCCGTAGATCTGAAGATAGCAACAGAAAACAGTGAATGGTTTCTTAAAAATTTTGCAAGATATTCTTAAATTTTACTCTAATAACTATAAAAAGATATAAAGATCAAAAGTAAAGAATAAATTAATAGAGACTCACTTGACAGAGAAAAACTAATATGGTCAAAAAGACCAAAATGGCCGAAGACCAATGAGTGCTCGAAAACCATATGGTTGAAATAAGATCAGAGTGGTCGACGACCAGTGAGTAGTCGAAAACCAATATGGTTGAACCAAGTAAAAATACGACCAGTGTGATCAACGACTAGCGAGCAGGGTTTAATCTTTCGGGTGCAAAAAAAATTCGACTGCCAGCGAAAGGAACGAAAGAACGAAATTTCGTTCGAATTTCGGACAAAAAATCGAATTTTTGATGAAATTTAACCAAAATTTGATAATTGAGATAAATACATTCCCGATTAGTGCTGATCCTCCGCCGAGTCAAAGCTGTTGACCCACAACCGCGCCGTTGTCCTTCGGCCTTGGAGATTGGGTGCCCACCTCGGGGAAGATTGGGGACAAGGGGGGAGGTCGAGCGCGCCCCAGTCGAATCGATCGGGGAGAGAGATGCGCCGCCGTCGAATCGATCGGGGAGGGAGCTACGCCGCCGTCGAATCGATTGGGGGGAGGGAGTTGCCCCACCTTGGGCACCGCCCACCGCTTGTCCTTGACTTGGCCGCCGCTTGCCGCCCGGTGGAGGATGGGGATGGGGATGGCCGCCGCCCATCCCTCTTCTTCCCCGCCTTGGCCGCCGCCCGCCACTTTTCTTTCCCGCTTGGCCGCCGCCCGCCGCTCGGTGCTCGGAGGGATGCGATTGGGGAGTCGGGAGTTCTGTGGGTTGGGGTTAGGGTTTACTGGGGAGCGCGAGTGCGACCTGCGGTGTGGGGGACTGGTGGCATGGGGGCCTAGGGCGCTGGGCATTTGGGCTGGGGCGTGCGGGAGCGACTCGCCCCGGCCGATTTCAAATAGGTGCGAAATTTTTGACCGGGATGAGATTATTTCGTTGACCACCGAAAGCAGCGAAATTTTGCCGAAATAGCGAAATTTCAGACGAAATATTTTTCCCTGCTAGTGAGTGGTCGAAAACCAAAATTGTCGAAACAAGTCGAAGAACAACTAGTATGGTTGACGACCAGTGAGTGGTCGAAACAAGTCGAAGAACAGAGTTTTTAGCATGACCACGAGATCACAAATTCACGTAACTTTTGATTAAATGATCCAAAGCCATGAAACTTTGTACACGTATTGCTTAAGGTCTCAGGAGCCTATCCATCCGTGGATTGTAAAATCCACATCAAAGTTGAGGCCTTTTTGAGATTTGAGCATACGTGCACCAAAAGTGACCTGAAACATAAATCAATAATCAGAGCTTGCTCGTGGGTAGAGGATAGTCAAGATAGCTTTGGATATACTCCCACATGTCACAGTAAGATAGAACACCGACAAATCAAGCCATGCTTGAGCTCACCATCTTACCCAGCATCCTTGATCATTATGAGCCTCGGCTCCTCCCAGAGCGTAGCCCCGATCCTTGTTGTCGACCATGGGGACTCCCAATAATCTTGCACATCCAAAGACAAAGTAATTATTTTTATTACAAGTTCTTCGCAACTTGATCCACGTTTGCCAAAACATGCCTCATGCAACTTTAATGTAATGACCCAAGACACCCCAACTCAATCCATAACTCAATTTTCATACTTTGCAAAAATCAACCTCAGACCACTGAGAGAAACTAGTATAACTGCTATGCACAGGTAGGTCAGACTGCTGACCCGTCTGACACGAGTACTCGAGGTACTCAAAGGATACAAGAATTGAAGTACTCAAAGCCTACGAGTACCGACCGTGATGCTTACGGCAACCGATCACAAATCCTACGACTACGACAATAAATCGCGAAGTCCAAAACTACCGACCACAAAGTCCATAGCTGCCATTACCGATCAGCCACTGTAGCTTTCAAGTATCAACCGGACATTGTAGCTTCCGACTATCGACCAGACACTGTAGCTTTCAACCATCCGTGGATGTTTTGCCATGCTCAACCCACTATGGTCAACCTGCCGTGGTCAATTTGCCGATCGGACCGCATAACACAAGGTTGTTCGAACTGGCTATTACAAGGACGATCGAACTACCGATCATAATCCAAGCCTCCGACTACCTTTTGTGGTCGAAGCAAATAACCCAAACAGAATGCAAGCTTTTGCAAATTTGAATAACCACTCTAGAAACATTGTAATGGTTCATCACAGTATTAAACTGGACATTCTCACATGGTCCTTTAGATCCTCTTCCTTTTAGCCTCGCTCATCTCACGCTTGGTTATTTTTTGTTGCGGCGGATGGCTTATAGATGCTATTAATGACTTTTGATTCTTGTGTGAGCACTTGTACGAATGAACTAAATACCGAAAGCCACTTCGAAAAGACTATACCGGCCGCTTTAAAAAGATGATAAAGAAATTATTCTATTTGTTTATTTGGGAAAGTCATAAGCCATAAACTGAAAAGAAGAGGGCTGGCTTGATGCTTAAAAAAACCCACACTTTCTAGCTTAAACCCCCCAGTACCTCTTGAAGGAAGAACAAAAAAGAATATTTTAATTCCATGTATTATTCTTTCATAATGCTTTTTCAAGGAAAAAGTGTACCTACTGTTTCTCTATCATTTTCAACTTTTAGGAAACATGGTGTACATGAAACATGGTGGGGACGAAGAGTGGCGGCGGTTCTCTAACCCGTAGTGACAGAGGAAGCGACGCAACTTTGCGTGGTGTGAGGTTGTGTCAGTGTTTTTCTCTTCTTCCGATCCCATTCCAAACTATTTTAGCTTCTAGTTTATTTTAATTTTTGGTTTATTTAAATCAAAAGCCACTTGGAGCACATCGACTTTTAATTTCAGGTTTTTGTGTTTTTTTGGATTTTTGCCTTATCTTTTTCCTTATTCTTTTGTATTATCCATGACGATATAACAGTTTTTTCACTTTTTCTTTATTTTTTCTTAGAAAAAACTAAAAGCCGCTATAGTGTAATTTTAACCATAACTTAAAAATCATAGTATAAAACTTAAGTTATAAACCAATTAGAGCGGACTCTGAACATTACCTATAAATTACCAACAGCGGTAACTATTTTTTCCATTACACAAAGATAGCACTAGTAAAATAGTAACTATTTCAAATGCCAGCCAAGCATTCATTATTACCCTCTGACTCCTCCAAGTCTCCAACAGTTGAATTATTGTATATTGAACTTAGCCTTTCTACCATTCCCATAGCCTGCTTCTTCCTCCTACCTACCTTCCCTCTTATTCTCTTTCCCTCCACTTGCAATTCGAACAACTACGCAGCAAGCAACCTGATGGCGCACAGCAACGAATGCTCCCTCCTCATCCATGCCCATGCCAATACCAAGCTTCATCGAGCTCTAAGCTGCTTCTTGCCTCGCTCCTTTCATGTCCAAGCTGGCCTCCTCCACATTCGCTCTCGACTTCCTGTGCCGACTCCTCCGCGCCCACAGCACCGCCAATGTCGCTACCACTACCATTGGAGGTGGCGGCATTGAACAGCATGTTGGGATACAGCTAGACTACAATAACATAGATTAAAATTTTTCATCGTGTAAAACAAGAAGCTATGCAAGTAAGAGATCATGGATCCTTACCACTAGATGCGCAGTGCAGCGAAAATAGAGTTGAAATAGCTAATTCAACGAAGAGCGTCTCGATGTAGTGGCAGTAGTCGATCGTCCTCCGGCCAACCGCCTCCTCCTCACGATCGTCCCGATCAGCGCCGCAGTCGCAGTAGCGTCTTTACCGAGGTCCACACGTCTAGAGATGAAACACTGTGCATCGGCGTGCTAGCACCAGCATGCACAATAGGGGTTATGACAGGTGGTGGCTAGGGTTTCAACGGGTGTGTTTTGGGATACCTCCCTTAGCCTCTTTACCTCTCCTTATATAGCCTTCAATCGGATCCTTATCCGATACAAATAAAGATTGTATCCCCACTCGGAGACTATCATCTAAACCCTTATTATTCCATCCCATTATGTGTGTGACCCTGTGGGTCGTGTATATTTAGTTATGGGCCGAAAAACTCCTTTCCGGTCCATAAGTCAGTAGCGGTCCCTAGCAAGATATAACGACTCTCAAACATACATAAAGATCATATCAGACGAACCTATATAGTGCTTATGTACTAATCCCTTTACCTCATGATACCAGATCGAACTCAAGGTGAAAAGCGTGCTATCCTATGATAGCTCGATCTTTCACTCAAACCTGTAGTGAATTATTCAGTTGTGATTGACTCCTCAACCACATTCGGCATGGCCATGCACATGTATGATGTTTGATGTCACAACGATCAGCGATTAGCAATAATTAGAGAGAAGTAGCAGATAATTATGTAGTAAAGTATTGTATTAGAAGGGGTAGCAACTGAGATGGATAGGCCGAGAATTGGGTTTGCCGTTGAAGTAAAAAAAGCTGTGGCGGTGAGAAGAGATAGAAGACACACGGTTCGATAGGGCAACCGACATGTGAGGGAAGTTAAGTTCAAAGTAGGTCGTCTATGGTGCATAGTGCATAGGTATATGCGTAAGCAAGGTATTCTAATACCATATAAACTAATAAGATAATTTTTTTGTATACATAATCAACGTATCGTTTGAGATTAAATAGATATGAATGTGCATGCATATATTTTGTAAAACAAAAGTAATTAATGGAGGAAAAATAGAGGCATACATGATAGATAGTGGTTACATTTCTAATAACCCTATTATATAGCTTATTATGCTCAATGATTTTTTTTCCATCAAAGCTCATACTTCAATTACATTTCTCAAGTTATATTTTCCTTCAATGTTTTATTTTCATTTTTAATTTTTATGATATCTTAAAATTTTAATTAACCTACAAGATATGTAAATATATATTTAATCATCTAAGTTATATTATTTGATACTATAAATTTTAAAATAAGTTTAGCCACGCAAAATACGCAGACCACCCGCTAGTTTGTAAATAAGGCACCTACAACAAGGACAATTTTGTGGTCCATGTCTCAGTCAAGCTTGGTAATGCAACCTAGCTCTAATCCTAAAATTGTGCTCTAAACAGTCCAAGGGGGCGTAAGCCAAGTCTCTCAAACCTCATTTTCTGGTGGTGATCGGTTCGGCTGAAAAGCTCATGGCTTATGGCTGAAAACATCAGTAAGTGGTGAAAAAGCATCAGAGTGACAGAGGCTTATTTAGCATAATTAAATTTAAAAAAATTTAAAAATATAAAAAATATGTTAGCCCATTACGTATAATACAAACAAATACAGGAAAAAAAGAACCGGCAAAAAAGCTCAACAAAAAACCAAAAGTTCAGAAAAAGACGAAACTTATGAATAGTGAAAAATAAGCCAGAAGCCGAAGTCGAGTTGATCAGGGTAAAAAAGCTCAATAAAAAGCCAAAAGTTCAGAAAAAGACGAAACTTATGAATAGTGAATAGACGAAACTCATTTCTCCCTGTTTGCTATAGAAACTGCAAAAGCTGTGGATCCAGCTCCCTGATAGTAACACACTAAGTTACCCAGATACCCCGATACAGATACGGATACGCGATACGGCGATACCGCGATTCGCCATTTTCCTAAAAACACCGATACGGCGATACGTGTGTATATATATAATAAAAATAAAAATAAAAAATTAATGAATTCTTATAAAGAATTGAGACCGAGAATACCTTAATATTGATGTAGGCATGTAGCAACTTACTTGGTACTTCAGTTCTCCTTCCTGGCCTCCTAATTGTTAGACTAATATAATGAACCATCTGCGAAGAATAACAGAATAGATAAGCACATGTACACAAATAATGAAATAAATAGCAGAATCACAAATCATGACAAATTGACAACAAATAATCCACCACCAGATGCCATGACAAATTGACAACAAATAATCTGATCACTGCCCCTACTGAGTCATCCAATACATTCAGACATTCAATCAACAAATAGCAACTAAATACTAAATAGCAAGATATAGCGATGCAGATGTCGGCTAGCAAGCAGAGCACATACGCAGTAGCAGCAGAGCAGGCGGCGACGGCTGATGTGCCAGGCGGAGGCGACGGTTGGAGGCGGCGGCCGGCGAGTGTTGAGGCGACGGGCGGAGGCGGCCGGCAGAGTGATAGCGAGGCGGCGGCGAGGTGACGGCGAGGCGGCCGGCGATGCTACGATCGACCGGCGAGGTAGCCAGACGGAGGCGCCGGCGGATGCGACGGCGAGGCGAGGCGGCAGAGGCGCGGCGAGCGGCGGCAGATGCGACGGCCGTCGGCAGAGGTAGCGGGCGAGGCGGCGGCGATGCGACGGCCGGAGGCGGCGGCAGAGGCGGCGGTCGGCGAATGCGGCAATCGAGGCGGCGGCGGCAGAGGCGACGGCGGAGGCGGCGGCGATGCGACGGCCGGAATAGATCTCGGTCGAGCGAAAGCGCGAGGCGGCGATCGGCCGAGGCGGGGCGGCGGAGGGCGCGGCGCGGTGGGACGGGGGAATAGAGCTGAGGCGGCGGGCCACCAAAGGCGGCGGAGGCGGCAGGCGACCGGAGGCAGCGGCCAGCGGGCGACCGGAGGCGGGGGCGAGCGGAATCTTTTCCGTGCAGGCGGCGGGAGGAGGAATAGATCTGGGTTGTGGGGGTGGAGTGGGGGTGGAGGGGGGAATATTAGGTTACAAGTATCGGGAAAGTATCGGAGAAGTATCGGGAATTATTTTCTTTTTTTGAAAAATCAGTAAATCACCGATACGTGCAGGATACGTATCGGCGCGTATCGGGGCAGTATCCGTATCCGGTACAGTATCCGATACCGGTACGTGAGTTTTGTGAAGTATCCGCGCAACGTAGGTAACACATCACTAGAAGCTAGTCATAGACACTGTAGCTAATAGTCACTTGACTTGGTCCTCCAATTAATTTCAGACACCGCAAAAAAAATCGAAAACCGACTACCGATTGATCGTTCTGGTTTGGACTTTGGACAGCAAGACGCAGTGTTTTGTCAAATTGTTCTAGTTAGACATCTTTCTGCGGCATATGTGTATTTTTTTTTTCAAGAACACGCAAAAGATTCATGTGTGTTATTTGTTTGTTCATGTTACTGAGTGACAGCATTGTCACTGTAACTACTATCTGCAGAAGAAGTTCAGCCTCAACTGAAGCAGCAGGGCTGCTCAAGGAGGAAGCTCCAGCCCGACTTCGACGATCTCGGCAACCTGTCTCCTGCAGCAAGCACTTGCCATGTCTCGAGATGTTCAGTGAGAGGAGGAACAGGAGAGCGGTGAACAAGGCTGAGGTGAGCACCGCAAATCTGACCACTATCTGGCAACTCATCTGCAGGCTGGTTGAGGATGATCTGAATAACATGAGGTGGGTAACTAGGGATGATTCCAACATTGCAGCCGAGATGGAGTCAGAGATCCTCGATCAGCTCATACGTGAGGCAGCAGATGAGCTGATGCAGCTAATGTCTGACTGAAACTGTGCACGCTTTCCCTCTCTGCTCCATCTCCAAGAAGCTCCCATGTTGCAAAAATGTTCAGGATAGGCCGGGCAATAGGAGATTACTGAACAAGGATGAAGCGATCGGATGTGACTTTCTGGTCGAGGATGATCCCAACAACATGAGGTGAATATGCAAACATTGCAGCAGAGATAGGTTCAGAAATACTTGAGCCTGAAGGTCTCAAGGACCTGAAGTCTGTCTCTCCATACAGCCATGCTATGAAACTGTACATGCTTTTTCCTCCCTATTTAAGCTCTATGTAGTGGCGCATGAATAACCTAACAACATGTGAGTCGACATAAATTGCTGTAAATTTTGCTCTAAGGTGCTTATTACTTGCGTGTAGCTTTACCAACTGCAGTAAACTGAGTCTTCATCTGGAATACAAAATAATATAATTCCTGATACTGCGAGATTTTTCTTGAGTCTCCGTGGATTAGAACGGATCAGATTCAACGAACAACCTCTTGATAAGATGCTGAGTGATCTTACAGGGATCTAACTAAAAAATAAATGAGATTTTTAAAGTTGCAACAAGGAAGGAAGCTTTCAGAGAGGTTGGACACTGATTTCTTTTCTTGCGACAAATAAACAACGAAATAATTTGTCGGAAAGTTTCAACAAAGATGAGGTCAATGATGTATCCCTTGCATAAGAAAGGTCTCATGATGTCAACATCGATGACAAAATGCATGCCCATATAATCAGTTCCATGAGAGGCAAAGCTTCCCTTTTCTATCTAGGGGAGGAAAGATGCTCCATTTCTTAATCAGCGTTCGGAGATAAGAACTTGACTTAGAAGGGACATTGCATGCTAATGGCTCACATAGTCTGAAACCTATCTGGAACAGGATTTGTCGCCATTCGTCAAACTGATGAAAATAGTACAGATTGCTTTCAGAGAAAGGTTTGAATGTCTCACGTAGAAACGAAGACCAAATTATTCAATTGGTTAGCCAAACAGAATCCTCCTTGTGACGCAAGTAGGTTTTAATTTGCTCAATATCATATCATTTGGGCATATGGTTTGACTGCATCCAAATTAACCCCTTAAGCAACCATCATCAAAACAAATTATATTACTTGGATCTTTAGTTGGCATGTAAATTCCAAGTGGGGTTGTCCTTTCAGTTACATCGTAAATTGCAGGCTCAGAGTGTGGATTGGAAGAAATTGGGTAGGAAGCAAGAAAAAGAACAGAGAAGGCAAAGTAGAAGCAGGTACAAAAGAATATATCAGCATATTTATATTGCTTTATACTTTTGTCTTCTGCTTAGAGAAGTTAAAAGCCAATTTAAAAAACTAGATTCTCGAAACGACTTCTCTACTCCTCTTGCTCAGGATAAGGTAAAAGATCACGGACGCATCACGCACCCCACTCTTCTCACTCATGTCTCGTGCATATATTTATCACTTTACCTACCGCTCGTCCCATTCTTTCTTTCGACCACTACTATTCATTTTCAGTCATAAGCCATTAGCCGCAACCAATATAAACATACCCTGTAGAACAAGTATACTTAAAACATTACTAAACAACCACATTGATATAAACATGTTTCATGATGCAGAAATAAATAAGATCACCAACAACAATGTGAGGCTGGACAGCACATTGTTAATGGCTCAAATATCTGGATAAGCATAGGGTACTCCAAAATCTGCTCCTACTGCAAGAACAATACTTCAGCGTGATTAGGAAATTGAATACAATACAGCTACAATAATTGGGAATATCCAAACGCAACAGCTGCACTCGCATAAAACGCCCAGAGACAGCAAGGACGACACTACTTGTTTCATCATATTCTACAATCCACGAAAAAAAGAAAAATAAGGAAGAAAAAAAAAATGCCACTGTTCATGAAAGGAGGAAACAGGTCAGTGTTCTAGAAGACAATGTTTTTGTCAAAGCAAAATCAACATTGGCAACATTAAGAAAGAGCAAATATTTGAAGATTATCATGCTCTAATATATTTGGGTGGCACTTATGCCCAGATTTTGGGGCCTAATTTCCGTGTTTCGTGCCTAACCCACCACCACAACAATAATTAGTTAATCTTTGTGTTTGCTTTAGGTAAATGGCTCCTTCCTTTCTGATATATTCATATATAATGATTACAATACTGATAATAATTGCTGCATGAAGCCTCCATCTCCACTAAACTAACCTGTGATTGCTTTGCAGTTTACATCCTATGACCCACCAACCACTTGAAAAGGAGAAGCTATATCAAATTTGCAAATGGCTTATAATCCACTCGTTTAGAAAATGGAATCAAATAAAGTAAGATATGCTCATGGAAGAACCAAGAATATATACTGATGATACACATATCCAATGATGCTAGCTAGTACTTGCCATGCGAAGAGTACAACTGATAAGCATAGAATTCTGCATAGTTTTTTTTTATTACAAGACAGATACCACATGAATCAAATCTTGCTTCCTCCCAAATATATATATAAAATATCGAGTAAATAAACTCTCGTTGGAATTCTTGTATACAACTATTTATAAACCGAAGAGGCCCCGTTAAAAAGAGCGAAAGTGGCTGTTCTTCATCAATCTAGAGCTCCCTTTGGGCATCCATGCTTCTTGTTGATGAACAGTATTATTATTGTGAACAGCCTATGTGTACTAAAAAAATCTCATATGAATCAAATTAAGCAAACAAAGGGGGCAAATAATTGAAGGAAAGAACTTTGGTCAGCTAGGTGCCATCAGGAGCCAATGATCATCAATTAGGCCACCATCTGCTCCTGTTCCGGCCACTGTTCAAACATGTCGCCGGCGTGGCCGTCCTTGACAAGAGAGTTCACCCATGACACGTCCGGCTCGGCCGGGGTGGCCACCGGCATGGCGGATTGTGCGCGGAACCCGAAAGACGCGGACTTGCGGAGCTTGTGCAGCTCGTCGCCCTGGACGCCCCAGTCCAGCCTGCCGTCCGGCGAGCCCCAGTCTGAGAGCATCGACGGGGAGCCGCTCGTGGCCTGCGACATGAGGGAGCGCGTGGCTGGGGCGCGGCCGCCGCGGTCGATGAAGCTCTGGCTGCGCTTGGCGAACGCCGAGGCGCGGGAGCTCATGATGGCCTTCGCCATGGAGTGGTCGAGCCCGAACGCGGTGCTCGCGCCCACCATCGGCGAGGTCGGCGGCATGTGCAACTGCGTGTCCGGAAGGGAGCTGTACGCTGTCATGTCGCCGTCCTGCTTCAGCGACAGCGCATGGAGCTGGGACAGCATGGACGGGTCCACGGGGCCGAGCAGGTCGGTGAAGTCCGGTACGGTTCTCGCCGGCGCCGGGGCGGTGAGCGGCGAGCCTAGGCCGCCGGCCCCGCCCCAGCTGGCCCTCGGCGAGGGCGCGTTCGACACCTTGTCGAACCGCCTCTGCTTGTACTGGTCCTGCGCGAGCAGCTCAAGGTCGAAGTCGAGCTCCCGCGCGCCGAGCGCCGTCTTGAGCCGGCTCGCCGGGGACGACGGCCAGGCGGGGTTGAGCATGGCCATGTCGAACCCGTTGGGCGGTGACGAGCGCGGCGAGGACACGGGCTGCATGCCGACGGAGACGGCGGAGGGGTTGACGGCGCGGAGCTCCTCGGGCTTGTGGGCGAAGAAGCAGATGCGGCGCGGGCAGCCGACCTCGTCCTTGCAGAGGCGCGTCCGGTACTGAGCCGGGTGGAGCCAGCACTCGAAGACGCCGTGCGCGTACTCGCAGGCGTCGCCCTTCCGGCAGGAGCCGCCCTTGCGGAACTCGGGGCAGGGGACGCAGCTGTAGGAGTAGCGGCGCGGGTCGCGGCGGCGCGCGTTCTCGCCGGGGTGCACGAAGGGGCACTCGGTCCAGTCGTGGGAGTAGGCACGGGAGCAAGGCTTCACCTTGAAGCTGTACATGCGGAACTCGTCGGTGCTGAACAGCCCGCTCTTGAGGTCCGGCAGCGTCAGGTCCGGCGGGTACTCCTTCTTCGGCTCCTGCGCCGCGGCCATCGCCGGCGGCGAGGCAGACTTCTTCGGGGACGAGGAGGGCGAGACCGCCGGGGACTTGAGCAGGAGGCGGAGAGGCTTCTCCGCGGCGGTGGCGCCGCGCGGGAGGAGGTCCCCGGCGCGGAGGCCGGACGCGGAGAGCGCCTCCGTGGACGCGCCCGCGGCGAGCAGCAGTTGCGTGGCCGCGACCGCGTTCGCGGCACCGCCGGCCGCCGCCAGGTGGAGGGCGGTGGCGCCGTCCGTGTCCGACGCGCGGCCGGCCTCGGACGGCGAGGCTGACAGGACATACGCCAGCACCGCCGTGCTCCCGTACAGCGCGGCGACCATGGCCGGCGTCCGTCGCTCGAGCCCGAGCCGGCCCGGGCCGGCCGCCGAGGGCCCGTACCACAAGCACGCAGCGTCCAAAGAAACCTTCTCCTCCTCCACAGCCCGCCTGAACTCCACCACATCATCGGCCGCCGCCAGCTCCAGGAGTACAGAGGCCATCACCAGCGAGTCCTTCGCCGCCGTCGTCGTGGTATTCGGCGGCGGGGTCGACGGCTTGCGCGGCCCAGAGCACATGACGACGCAAGTAAAAGACGAGTGCTTTGCTAGTAAGATGGACCTGCGTTCTTGTTAAGAGGGATGGAGAGAAATGGCTTACGCTTCTTGGTTGGGTTGGGAGGAAGATGGGAGGGGTGGTGAACGGTGAGTTGAGAGGAGGATGGGAGGGGTATATGTAGAGGGAAGACGGAGAAAAGGAGGGAGGGAGCAGGTGGGACTGTCGAAGGAGATAAGGGAAGTAGAACACGAAGCTGGGATGGGAGTTTTATGGTACAGCTTGTATCTATAATTATAAAAACAGTAATACATATATCATATTTATAAAAAAATAGTATTTTTATCGTACGGTGATTGGACGATTACATCATAAAATTGATATGTAAATATGTTACTAGAGGCAGGCAACTTGCCGCCTCATCATCAAATGGCAGGCAGCTTATCGCTCCACCAGTAGCGGCCTGCCGCCCCATAGGTAGACGGCAGGTAATTAAGCCGACGAATTCATATTTTTGGTGTACTATTTGTTTTAGTTTTTAATATAGAAAATAAGCTTAAAAAATTACAAAATTTTATATGCAACCTCTCGATAAAACGTACTTGACTATGTAATTTTTTTGACAATTTTATCTATTATGAATGTTGCTCAAAAATTCGTACGATTGTCAGGTATGTTCAAATTTTTAAACACAATAAATGAGCTCGAAAAATTACAAAATTTTATGTGCAACCTCTCACGGCAACGTACTTGGCTATATATTTTTTTTTTGACAATGTTATCTGTGAATGTTGCTCAAAAATTCATACAATTACCAAGTGATTAGCAGATGCGACAGAGGTCTGCCATTTCATTATCTTTACCTTGTTTAATCCTTATTTTGGTTTCTTTGCTTTGTTTAATCTGCATCTGAACAAAGCGCAATGGGCCATAGACATTTGGCTCATATAGAAATTGAGCACTCATGCAGGAAACAGACATCGAAAGTGTCACTTGTGTTGCGTCTGTCTCCCCACGTACAGTTCACTCCCACCATTTTCGGTGTGTCGTTAGCGTGCGCTTCGCTATTGCTCTCGCTCTCGCTATAAATTTCAAGCCGTGCATACTCACATTCTTGTAGTCTCTTCGCTGACACTCCTCGCCCCACAGTCTCTTCGCTCACACTCCTCGCTTGCGCTCTTCGTTCGCTTTCTTCGCAGCTGATTAAATATTATTTAGTGCCATTATTATCAGTCATATTAACAGGTAATTTTTTATCGTATGAATTGTCATTGTTAAGTATGTACGTAATTAGTTACGGTTATTTAGGTGTAATTAATTTAGTCCTAATTATTTTAGGTATAATTAATTTATTTTTTATATTAATTTATTATCTATTAGCAAGTATATTGTTTAATTGTATATTTTTTATATGCTTTTATGTTGACTACATTAGACATTAAAATCGTAACAACTAAGTGTAACAATTAATTAAACTGTGAGGCCAGAGGAAAGATTATATTAGAAACACACAAAAAAAAGAATCTCTAGCAACCATCCTATTGCATCATGCATGTTGCGTACTATTATACTAAGTAGTGCTACACCTAGCTCGTATAGTATGAAAAAAGTTGGATTTATTATTACATTACTTTCGGACTGTTCTTCGTGGACATAAGCATCACCCATACTTATACTACTCTTTTATGATAACATATCATGTTATTTAGTCCATAAAGCTAGTAGAGGGTACAACATGATAGAAGTCTATATATGTATATATCAAATTCTAAGCTGCACTATTGCTCATTAACTTAAGCACTTAATTTCTTTGCTTTTGATCAAAAGACAGCTGAGGTAGAGAAAAGTAAAAGGCTAGGTATATAGTAAAATAAAACTATACTGAGAAACAATTATGACTTGTAGTACCAAGTAGCATTAAGGCTCGGATATTTTTCTTGACCAGATTATGAGCATGTGTTTATATGCACTATTTATTTGGACCAGTACGCATTTGCGGTGTTCATTTTAGTCCTAAATGTACATTATTTTATACTATTTATTCCATCGTAAATTTTAATTTATAGTATTTTACTGTCATTATCATCTTCGCACTAATATTTTGTCTATCCTATTTGTTGGAAGGTATGGCTTTACTAGAACTTATTGAACAGCTCTACATCTGAAATATTTATTATGACTAACATCGTTTCATGTTGCGGCCTCCAATTCAATGTGGGGGTGACATCGAGTCCACCGATGATGATACGGCTTCCCAGATGCCTCCAGGGACGGTACACAGCATCAGGGTTTGCAGCGTACGCACAGCAGAGCTCATCGTTCATACCATGCCAAGGGTTTAGAAACTTCGGTGGGCAGAGCTCCTCCGACTTCGTTGCCACGTCGTACGGTCAAGACGAGAGTTCCTCTACACCACGAGAGAGATTTCTAGAGTCCTTTATTCACGACATTATTGCTGGCAGCTCGTAGTTTAGCATGTCTCAACTGGAGGACATCGACGCTTACCGGATCTAGCCTACTATATCTCAGCCTAGACCACCGCCGGCCATTGAATAAACGGAATTGTCTCCATACCTCCTCTAAACTGAGACGCAAGCTTCGGATCGGCTGACGTACCTAATGGGACATGTTCGTGCTCAACGGAAGACAAGGTCACATACAGGAAGGCAGACGCGACAAGGAGATAGCAGTGGCTCAGGTGGGTAAGCAATATTGCATCCCAAGCAATGCGTTTTTTAACTATTACATGTATTTCTACAAATATTCATAATGTATAAAATTCTTGAAAAAAATATACAATTACTATGACTATGTTAGGATGTTGCACATAAAATTTTGTAATTTTTACAGCTCGTTTGCTACATGTAACGTCTTCTACAAAAATCGTAATCGTATAAATTTTTTAGCAATGTTCACAACGCATAAAATTGCTAAAAAAAATTACATAGTCAAATACGTTATGTCAAGAGATTGCACATAAATTTTCGAGTTCATTTGATATATTTTGAAAATTCAACCAAACAGTATAAAAAATAAATTAAGACAGATAATTAAGTCAGCTTAATTACCTACCGTCCGGTGGTAGGGCGGTAAGCAGCCTCTCGTCCGGTGACAGGGCAGTAGGCACCTGTCATCTTCTGATGGAGCGGCAGCGCCCACGCATCAACCCACTGGCCTCACTGTCCGATCACTGGGCAATAAAAATACTATTTTTAATAATACAGTATGTATCCTATTATTTTTATAAATGTAGGTACAAATAATACCATATATATACCTAAAATTCGCTGGGATGGGCCTCGCCCTCTCTCTCCCTCCATACGTTCTCGTTTGCTTGCTCAATAGTTTAGTGCACAATAAAAAAGTTGTTTTTCTTCCGCGTGTGCTGCCTAGGATTGTTTGCTGAGGTCGCGTGGTCAAAGATATGGAGAAGGAAGGAAGGAACGCGCACAAGTCTCTCCTTCTCCCTCCTCTCCTTTCGTTTCTCCTCCCTCACGGCGTCCCCCATGTCCTAACACTGATTTTTTTTTTCAATCATTTCTTTTCACCAGTTTTTGGTTTGGGGTTCTCAAGGTGGAGGAAGGGAAGGACCGGAGCTGTGGGTACCAAGGATGTTGCCACGTGTTTCGGTACACATGCTTCTTTAGTAGGGGACATTTAGGATCCATTTATGTTAATTTTTGTGGATGATTTTTTACTTTAATTTACAAATAATAATAGCTTATGGAGAGTGATATGGAGAGAGAAACTCACATTAAATTTTGACCGATAAAAATGAAGTCACTATAATGTGTACTACAATCAATTAGTAGATTCCGTCTTGAAAAAACACTCTATTTAAAAGTTAGGTACTATAAAAAAGCAACTTTTAGAAACCAATATGAATAGGGACTAAGTGGGATGACTCTAGCTAACACAGATTATTTGATAGTATTTTTCCTTCAATTTAGTTGAGATAACTCCCTGTAGAATTACTTGACAATGGTGACCCAGAGGTAATCCTTGCTTTCGAAGAAACGATAGGTGGTACTAACTGTTTGGCTAGTAGTGTATTGATCAATACGGTGAAAGACAATTACATGCGTCCAAATGAGATAGAGAACTTTGTTGTTTTTTATTTGAATATTAACCTGGAAGTGATTTTATAATCATTGAAAGCCCAACTACAACCATAGTCACCCTTTATCAACACAAAAAAAACAAGAACAACTGCAGTCTCTTCTTTATGGGGATAAAGGCATGAAGTGCACAAATAAACTCAATTTAAACAACAAAATCATAAGAAACTTACACACATAAATATATTGGAACGATTTCAGTACTCCATCTCAGATATTAAGATAAGCACTTGGAGTCGAAGCCATCCAGACTTCCACACTTTTGATGAAACGATCCAGCAAAACAAGGTGCATAGACATATATTTGTTTGGTGAGGTGAATTATCAGAACTAAAGCTATACATAACTATGTCTTATTTTATTAAATAAACAGATAAAGATACTTTCGTAGTAAGTGATTTGGTTATACATGGAGAAACCGCTGGCCCCAGCTCTCGCTTTGCCTGCTCGTTTGCTAGCGTGTGTAGAGTGCGTGTGGTCGTACCACAAAAACCAGAAGCCAACAAGGTTCACGCGTTCCGTGCGCGTAGGCGCGGCCGCGGAGGCGGTGAAAGTACTGAGCCGTCGCCACGTGGCCTTGACTTTGACGAGAGCGCGCACGTACTCGCTTTCGCGTCTTCTGTCTCACTGACATCCGGGCGTAGTGAGTCCCGGACCCACCGTCAGCGTACGAGGTCGAACAAGCCTACGTGTGCGCGTCCATCTATGAGTGGTGGGCCCGCGCGGTGGCTGTCCGAGTCATCAGTCTTCCACCGCTGCGCCGTTGACTGCTTTTTCTGAACAGCGAGACGACCAGGTCCACGCCTTCTTTTTTTTTATCTCTTTTTTAAATCTGATTCTGACGAGGGGAGGGGAACAAAACTGAAGCCGCCTTCTTTTTCTGAACAATTACATGGTCATTCTGCCCCAGCTCGATGCATGGTGGATTATCGTCAGAGCAAGGACTGGGTGCCCTAGCTGCACGGCAATTGCACCCATCCATCACCATCGTCAAGAGTCCAGAGGCTGCCTGCCAGCCAGCATATGTACGCATGCATGCGTTTTCGCTACCGGTCATACCGGCACCGTATATACCATACTGTTATATAAATCAGTACAAAGTAGCCTACGTAGCGTACCATTCTAAATACCAGTCATATTGATTGTGATATAGGTCAATACCAACTGGTACCGACGAAATTGGTAATACCACCTATTGAACTATATGGTATATTTGATAGTACTACTATATCTTTAAAATAATATTACAAGTGACTTTTAGTGTGCATATAACTAAACAAATATATACGTATAAACATATCTACTCGTATTATTATATTAAATTTAAAACGGAACATCAGTATGGAACAGTACCGAAACGTACCATTCTGAAAACTGAATTGGTATGGTCTTCGATACGGTATTGATAACTTTGCAAAGAGGGCTCCGGCCTCCCCTTCCTCAAATTTTTTTGTTAGTATGTAGTTATATTATGGTTTTGCTCTAAATGGTTTCAGTTTTTGACTTCGGCTTATTTAAACCAGAAGTCACTTGGAAGTGTCGGTTTATAATTTCAGTTTTTTTTCACCTTTATTCCTTTTTATTTTTTAAAGTTCTTTTTCATTTTTTTTCTCATTTTCATTGAATGATTCAAGAAAAAGCTAATAGCTATTATAGTCAAATTTCAATCAAAAACTATACCCAGAAGCTAAAGCTTTCAGCGGGTTCAAGCGGCATTCTATATACTTGTCTATGTAGTATTGGCCTATTTAGATTCCAGAACAGTACAGCAATTCACTTCATTCCTCTTGGTGACGCACCCGTAGATCCACTCTTACCTCCTGATCTCCATTACTTCCATGTATGACAAAGTGACACCAATTTTTGTTTGAGCTACTGTGGAACGTGTATTTTCTAGTTTGAAGATCATAAAGACAAGGCCACGTATACAAGATGGAAGACAATTTTCTTGCTAGTAGTTTGCTGTTACATATAAAAGGTGAAATCAGAGCTAAGTTTACAGGTACGATACGAAGACATATTTGCTGATTTTAATAATCTGAAGAGAAGAAGAGCATACCTTTAGTGATGATTATTTGGGGTTTTTTTGCGGCTTATGGCTGAAAAGCACTGCAGCTGACTGAAAAAATACTGTCACTGACAGAGACTTATTTAGTATAATTAAATTTTAAAATATAAAAAATATTAAAAAAATATGTTAATTCATTACGTATAATACAAACACATACAGGAAAAAAGAACCGGCAAAAAAGCTCAACAAAAAGTTAAAAGTTCAGAAAAAGATGAAATTTATAAATAGTGAAAAATAAACCAGAAACTAAAAGCTGAAAGCCTATAATTAGTGTAGTTTTCATGGTTCCCTTGTTGGCTGGCATTAGAAAACTGGCCTCCTCTCGTATTTGTCTCTCGCTCCGCCACTGGCTACCGGTCGATCGATCAGCGATGGATGGAACAGCCAAGCCAGCATTTCATAACTCGTCTCGTCGACCGGCTTGCCTGCTGACTCGACTAAGTAGTAATTAGGCTAGCTTGTAAGGATTATGGAGTGGAGTAATTCTGTTTGTTTCTTCCCAATCCAACCATCGGTCCATGGCGTGTGCTGGAGCTATCATCCCTAGCCTGTCCTTTTAGGTTATGATTTACGACTTTTAATTATAACTTGTTACTTCAATAAAAAATAATTGTTGACAGAAGATAAAACCAAAAGCTGTTAAAAAGCTCAAAATAGTTGCTTTAGGTGTGCAGCTTCGTCGTCTTGGGCAAATAACGAGCTGTACCTGCAACTCACTCGAGCAAAGCATTCACATCGGGTATGTATTATAGCTCCTAGCTAGCTCTTGCGCACCGACGATTTCGCAGCCTACATGCCAACGCCGTACGTACGTTTCCTTTCCGATCGATCGTTAGCTTCTCAAATCAATCAGTTTGCCATGTTTGTGGTCGGCTCCAGCTTCACATCTCTCAGGCAGCAAATACACTCGCCATATTTGCTCTGTTTCATGCCACTGCCAGAGCTGATGATGATTGGGTGCAGGAAATAGCCAAGCTTCTTGTGCTGGCTAGCTACAGCAAAACAGGCCAAGTCGTACCCAACTCAACTTGGATTTGCGTCCATGCATGTTTTGCTCTGTGTGTGTGTGTGTGGCTCGATCACCTTTTGTTTTCTGATGAGGTGGTCGCGTGAGCCAACCCCACTTCGGCTACATGGTGCCTATATATATATGTATATATATATCTGCTAGTGGACTCAGCAATCATGCTTCTTTGGTTTCGGTTTTCTTCTAATTGCTTTGGTTGTGGCTCTGGATTATCCTTGTTTCTTTATTTAAGCGATAGACTTCGGTCTTGAAATCTAAGGCATCAGCAAAAACTGAAACAAAGCTCATCGATCACACATCTATAGATATGCTGCGAAATACAGCAGTGTCGCCACAAAAAGCAGTTGCTACAGTAGAGGGATACCTGCAAAAATCACCATCCTCACAAAAAAAAATACCACAACGATATCGGGAAAAATGAATGAACAGCGAAAAGATATCCATCGGCGACAGGGGGGGGGGAAACTAGTAAATGTCTATTTCGCTAAAAAAATTCAGTTCCAATCTAACTCTGTTCCAGTTCAATCCGGCATAAAGCACCACAAAACAAAGAGATGCATCCATCCATCTTACACTGTGGCTTATCAATTTTGTCGCAATCTCCGCCAGAAAAAAGAGCAAGAAGATCTCGCGAGCAACCGCTGGTGAGCACGAACCTCTGATCTGACGGAGCGCGTGCGCACAGAAGAACGGGGTTTCAGGGTTCCAACCCAACGGAACGAGCCGTGCACTTCCATTACAGTTTCTCCCTGGGCGTGAAAGAGACGGGCACTAGCCAGCAAGAGCATGCAGACAAGCACAGCTTCACCGGCACCCGGTGAGCCAATGCAAGTATCAATGTGTGGCGTCTGATATTCGTCACATCACCAACACCACCATCGCATTGCAAGTGAGTGAGTGAACTGTCTCATCTTTGAAACTTTCTCCAATTCTCCTCCTGTTTTGGCTTTGACTCTTTAACCCTAGCTTGCGGAGTGTTTCCTACCATGCGTGCTCTCATCTTCCAGTGGCATCTGTTGTCCTGGGCACCTCCTCAACCACAAAAAATTAGTTCCAGATGTTTCTTCTTTTTTCGTTTAATATGTGGATGTTAAATCGTTTTGTTTTCCATCTTGTTCTTTTATCGGCTTCAGTTGTTTCGAGAAAAAGAGTGTCCTGGATTCGCAAGCAATTGCGCAGATTTGCCTGCCTATGTTAGTTAAGTCTTGCTGCATTAGTTCGTTAGGTGTTTCTATGTTTCTTGCTTGTTGTTGCCGTTTTTTATTTTGCTCTGCATTATGTTTAGTCAGCGGAGTGGCGCAGAATATGCAGACGAAGACGTGGGGATGCACACGTTCTGAGTCATAGCACAAGAAGCGCTCAAGCTCCTGGTTTTTCGTTTTTACTTTTGTTCATCACCTTGCATAATAAAAGGAAGATATGTAACAGAAAACGCTGCGCTCTATTTTGGCAGCACAAAATCCATCTGTGTTCCAGTCGTTTTGTGTTCGAGTGTGTTGGCTTGTACTCGGGTCATTGCAGGAGATCCTCACCGGGAAACCTGACAGCCTATTCCTGATCGAAATACGAGGGAAGCGAATGGATGGATTTGAGGATGCTGGTTTTCTTTTGCTTGCTTGAACGCAAGAAATAGAATATCCTCTCTCCTCTCTCTACATGTAATAGCATGTATAATAGTACTATAGATAACGATAATATGTAATATATTAGAACTATTCTTGACTCATGTTGAGTGTGGTCAAAGTGTAAGTGGTCGTAGGAGTCGAAGTGTGAGTGGTTGTAGAAATCATTTAGACGTGGTCGTAACAGATGCATGATCACAAACACTTAGATATGGTCGTAAATGGCTTAGGCGTGGTCGTATGTATGTTTGTTTAGTCATGGTCGTAGGAGTTAGTAGTAGTCATTACTAGTATTGTAACAGTCATAACTATGTGAGTGGTCGTGGTGCTTGTGTGAATAGTTGTAGCGTCTGGATTTGGTCTTAGCGAGCGAGTCGATGTGCGTAAGTCGTGGAGTCGTGGTGTGCATGTGCGCGGTCGTGGAGTCATGGCCGGTAGAGCCGGATCATAGAGTGTATATTTATATCTTTGTAATCAGTCTATTGAAAAAAGCAGTGAATAATAAAGAAAAAGAGGAGCGACGTAAGTTGAGTTCGCGTTAGAAAATACTCTAATGTTTATCGTCTTCCTTGTGTAGTGTGCGTCCATGGGCGAATCTAGTGTGTGATTGTTGTGTTGAGTTCCAACAATTGGTATCAAAGCGAGATGCGAGGAGAAGCTGCCTGGTGATGACTCGCTGGTCAGCGTGATGGCATGCGTCGGCGGAGGTGCACAAGTGCTGGCGACGAGTCGGCTGCAACACCATGTGTTCAAAAACATGGCGGCGAAGGTCCGTGTGGCCATGGTGAGGTCGACGCGGTGTGCCAGATTCTCACATGACGTGCACATATGCGGCGAACAATGTTCTTTCACCAGCAGCGTCATGGTGTAAGGTGTCATGAACATGGCGATGTCTAAAGCGGTGGCAACATCGTCGAAGTGTGTGTGAGAGAGTGTACACGTAGGAGGTGTGTTACATACGTGCATATATCTGTGTTGTTTATTTGGTCGTGCACGTAGGAGGTGTGTTACATACGTACGCATATTTGTGTCATAGTCATGCACGTAGGTGAGTCAGTGCACAATGCATGTGTGTGTGAGTTCTTGTAGTTGTGTCCAAGTTTCATGTGTGTGTACTCTGATGAGAGTCTCCGTTGCCATCAAGTTGTGTCACCGGCGAAAGACAATTGGAGCTGAAGAAGAGGTCAAAGTCGTTGACGAGGTGTGTCACCAATGATGAAAACATCAAAGTCATCGACGAGGTGTGTCACCGATGGTGAAGATGTGAAAAATGCCGACAAGTTGTTTCACCAGCAGTATGGTCAGCAAGAACAAGGCAAAACTCCTTAAAGATGCATCAAGAGATCGAGCTTCGTCTTGTGAAATTTAACAAGTCAAGATTACGCCTAATGCTGATACGCATAAATTAGCTAAGATTGCATGTACGTTAGATCTTGGACACCATGTTTGGCCCCTAAATCCTCCGTGTAATGTGAATGTACTTGTAAACCATGTGAGTGAATAAAATTACGCCTTCTTCTAAAAAAATACGGCACGAAGCCACCAACAAGACCAGTGACCGAGCTCTTCTCCTCCCATTCCTTCGTTTTCACTGTTCACTAGATCTGCCCCCTCCCCTCCCAGTTGCCAGCGTGGTGAGCTCCAGCCGGAGATCCCCTATCAACATCCTTACGGGGGATCATTTCTTTTCTGTGAGCAATCTCATCCAAATCTTTCTTTGGGATGGATACTCTAATCTATGCAATTTTGTTTACTACGAATGTTGAGATGTGCGATACTTTGATGTTTTTACCTACCCATCTAACATGCTTTTATCTATTTATGTTTTATTGATTCCATAAGATTGTATGGTGCAATCAGAGGGAGTGAATGATTGTCACCGCTCAGTTCAATGGAGGTTCTGACTGCTCGTTCAACTACTTGCTCTACCTTTTCATGTAGTCGAAATCTCCCACCGCTTGAATACTTCGACCGCTCAAACCAGAACACACCGAAGACAACACCATAATCTGTTCGATTGGATTGAACCGATGACCGAAGACACCAATGAGCTCGTTAGCACAACGACACCGAAGCCACAAGAAAAATGATGCTCGAAAAACACATCGTGCTTCGATTGAGACAACGAGACAACGTCGGCTGTGATTTCTTTCTTTTCCTAGAATAGATCTGATCTATTATTTCTAGATTATGTTCTGTGGCTACAAAGTGTCCTCACGGCACCCCTAAAAACCCTAGCACAAAAAGCCTCGCCAAGCTACAACCAAAACCCTTAGCATCTACCTGCTTTTATATGCTAAAGTCCAAAACTGTGTTCACCTCAAACACAGAAATCTCAAACTATGTTCATAACAACCTGGACATACAATCCTATCTCTTCCGAAAATCAAGAGACCTGAAACCCTTCCAAACACAAGTTTTATTCAAACTCTCAATCTTCTCAGTTATAGACTCCATCCACAACTCCTAACCCAACACGTAACGAAGCCTTTAGAATGGCACCTCCTGTATCTTCATCACACCTCATCAACTTTTGTGTCGAAGTCTCCAGTACCGCACTTCCTATAGTTTCTCCATGCATCATCACCTCTCATGTCGAAGCCTCTTGGACCGCACCACCCGTACTTTCTCCACGAATCACCACATTTGATCTCCACGTGCTCCAGCGTGAGCCTGACCACCTCGTGTGATATCCTCGACTGGTTGGACCTCAGATTTCCCCATCCTAGTCCGTTCCTCCTCATCACTCCCGTTCCTCCTCATCACTGACCATGACCGTCTCCACACTAATCTGCACATCAAAAACTAAAGAACGTTTTTCTGGCATGAATTCTCCACAACTTGACCATCATTAGCACACACACTCAATCCACACCTTTGACCATCCACAAACACCAACCAAGTTATCCACAACCACAATTCTTCATCGCTATCCAGAAATCACTCTTAGACCACTCAGTACGACCGCTAGCCCAACAAGTACTCGAAAACAACAAGTACTCGGGAATTATCATTGCTCAGAACACTAAAAAAATAACAAACATTGCTTCCGACCACAGAACCATCGAGTACCGAGTACCGATCGCTATGACTAAAGCACCACATCACTAAGTCTACGACCACTGATCTCTGACCATTCGTTGCACCATTGATCACTGAGTACTGCATAGACCACCATCCACGAGTACCGATTACATACCACAAGTCTCCGACAATCGATCGCTGACCACGATTGTGAAAACGACGACTACCGAGTACCACCATCTTCCAAGTACCGAATCCTTGAGTACTGTTGAAAGATCAAGCTCCACTTAAGTTGGTTTTGGTGTTAATGACAAATGCAATTATGACATTATGATATTAATGACATATACTTTATAATGTTTTGGTGAAAATGATAAATGAATTTATGAGACTAATATGTTTATTTGAGTTTATCTTTGGTTAGTCTCATTTGGATGAAAAGGTGAAATCAAAGAGGTATGCATTCGAAATCGCTTTCTCATTTACAAATGCATTCCTTAGATCCAAAATATAGATTGAACTCCTCAATTAGTGTAAAATGAATATGTGCATATGTCTTCACTATATACACTTGTATGCACACATTTAGGGGGAGCTCTCTATATATTTTGGAGTTTCATAAGTATTGATCCATGCTTCTTTTAATATGCATATTTAGGATCTTTACTTTGAAATACATTCTTGAGTGTATATATATATAGCTTGTGCAGTATATATATATACTCATGTGCAATCGGGTTGTCATCTAGCTTCTCCATTATGTGTTGATGGATGAATAATTTATGACAACCGGATAAGTAAGCTTTATTTAAAACTTATCTTAGAGTATACATTTGTTGTGTACATATTGTATACTTGCAAATCAATTTCATATCTCATCATTTGTTGAGATTGTCATGAATTACCAAAATGTTGAAGTTTGGTAATTGATGACAATTATTTTGTGGACTAACATTTTCCATGAGTTGGATGAATAGGTTAGGTTCCACAAATAAAGATGATTTGGGATGAATTCATGAGTTGAAGGTCATCAAGTCAAAGTTGATGAAGAAGAGGTAGCTTCATGTGTTGAAGGCTATCAAGACGAAGGCTTCATGTGTTAAAGGCCGTCGAGAAGAAGATGTTTCATGTGTTGAAGCATATCAAAGATTGATCATGTGTTGATCAAGTGAAGACCATCATGAGTTGATGGTGTTGATGAAAAGAAAGCATCATGAGTTGATGCATATCGAGACGATGACCCAAGGCAAAGGTATGACTAGCTAGGGCTAAGGATGTGTTTCTAGTCTTTTACCGGTCTTGGTGTTTGGTTGGAAGACCGGATTGCTAGTATAGGTTGCCGTACTATTAAGAGGGGTCATGTCTAGTAGTTTGAGTCTCATCATGTGTTGATAGCTCAAATCTCACTTGCTCTAGCTCATCTTGACATGATGCTTGCTTTTGCGAATGCGTTTTGCAAATGGTCGAAGCTCATGTATTGAACTCTAATAACATGGGACTATGCATTGCAAATGTGTTTTGCAAGTGCTCGAAGTCCATGTTTCCATTCCTTGTGTATGAAGCTTATATTTGCGAATGTGTTTTGCAAATAGTTGTAGCTTATATTTGATCTTTGCGTCATGATTTCAAAAGTGTGCAAATATATTTTGCAACTTGTTGGAAATCATGTTGTGATCCTTGTGGTATGTGACTTAGGTTTGCGAATGTGTTTTGCAAATGTGAGAAGTCCATGTACCTAATCCTTGTAGCATGATCTAAGTTTGCAAATGTGTTTTGCAAAAGTTGGAGATCATGCATTTTCCCTTGGCATGGTCTAAAATTATTTGCCGCTATTTCCTTTGATATTAGACCGTGATAGTGACTCTTTGTATGTCTTGTGATTTCTGCATTGATCTAATATGTTTGAGATCATGCAAATAGATGGGTTGTGTAGCCCTCTGAATAAGCTTTCCATAGAGTCCAAGATCACTCAATTCCGACATCGAGTCAAAAGTTATGACCGTTTTCGAGTGTAAATCGTGCTGAAAAACCGGAAAACGGAAGTACCGCGATTTGTACTGCGGTAGTTCCGGATTTTGCGGAAGTACCGCGATTTGTACTGCGGTAGTTCCGATTTTCCGTAGTTCGCGATTCGGTAGTTCAGTTCGGCGGAATGTTTTTTCAGAGAGCGATTTTTTGAATGACTTAGCCTCGGGAAATCCGGTAGTTCCGCGATTTGTACTCCGGTAGTTCCGGATTTGGCTCCAACGGCTAGTTTCTTGTGACCGTTGGTAGGGCGGTAGTTCCGGCCGTTTTAACTGCGGTAGTACCGGCCCTCAGGCTGATTTCAGCCTCTCTTTGCTCCAACGGCTAGTTTTTGTGTGTGGGGTATAAATACCCCCTCAAGGCTGGTTGGAGATGTTGTTGCTTGACTCATTTCATTGTTCTTGAGCTAGAGTGAGGCTCTCCACTCAATTGTGCATGTGTTGCACTTTGTGAGAGAGGAGAGGTGATCTAGAGTGCATGTGTTGCATCTAGAGGTGGACTTTGTGTCCAAGTGAGCTTGTGCATTCGTTGCACGTGGTGAGAGTCAAGTGAGGGACTTGACTTGTTCTCTTGGAGTTTGCCGACTCCTAGACGGCGTGGGAGGCGTCGTGCGCGGTGATCTTCTCAAGAAGCTTGTGAGAAGACCCGGCGAAGTTGTAAAGGTCGGAGCTCACTTACCGGAGCGGGAAAGAGCTACCACTAGTGGATTGGAGGTGTTTCGGCTTAATTCGTGGAGCCGGTCCGATTTGTTCGGGCTAACCTCAGCGTGGATTAGGGAAACGGCAAGTTTCGAACACCACGGTAAAACATCATTGTGTCAATTGTGGTTTGTTTTCTTGTGTTCCATTTATATTCAAGCAATTTACATTCATTGAATTAAATTGATTGCTTGTATATCTAGAATTGTAAACTTTGACATAGGTTAGAATTATTAGTGCACTTAGGCGTTCTTGCTTGACTTAGGCGCTATTTGAGCTAAACCAAATTGAATTTCGCTTCCGCATTATATACTTGGTTTAGGCAAATAGGAAAGCTCTTGAATTGATTAGTATTAATTTGTAGAGAATTTTTAAAACCGCCTATTCACCCCCCCCTCTAGTCGGCCTCCTCGATCTTACAACTGTTCACCGATCACCACCAGCCAGTCATGCCGTTGGCTTAACATGAGTACTCAAAGTACTCGAGGGTAGCAAGAGTTAAAGCACGCGTACCGACCATGAAGTCTACGAGTACAGACCGTGAAGCCTACGACAACCGATCATGAAGTCTTCGACTACCGACCACAAAGTCTATGACTATCGATTATACATTCTGAGACCACCGACCAGTAAAGTCTACGACTACCGTTCAGTAAAATCTACGACTATCGAGTATCGACCATTAATGTCCACGACTATCGAGTACCGACCAGTAAAGTCCATGACTATCGAGTATCGATCAGTAAAGTCTACGAGTATCAACCAGTAAAGTTTACGACTATCGAGTATCGATGTAGCTACGACTATCGAAAAGTATTATAGCTACGTCTAGTTCGCTGGTCGAGATCGAAACTTACCGATTACCTAGCGTAGTCGAAAAGGCTGTAGTCAAATGCTGCCATGGTCGAAGCCGGACATGGTCGAAATACCATAGTCGAATACTGTGGTCAAAGCTTGACATGCTCGAAACTTCATGTGGTCGAAGCTGAACATGATCGAAACTAGACATGGTCGAAATAAGACGTGGTCAAAGTCTGACGTGTTCGAAATGGTCGAAATCGATCTACGTCGACCAGAACTTCCAAAACGCAAATTCCAGTGAAACCCAAATATCAATTATTTATCATCAATAAATTCACGACCACCACGTGGCCTAACATATTCTGAATTCTAATTCTTTTTGTCCCGCAGCCCGAAGATGGACACGGACAGGCGCCAAAGTGGAATTCAGCAATTGCAGGCTACAGAGCAAGAAATTGTAAATGCAGCTTGGGCTGGTAGTATTCTCTTATGTTTGGCTTAAGTCATTACAAATCAAGCATTTCAATGGGGAGCAAGTACCTTATTGCTTATGCATTGTACTATATGTATAAGTTGAGTTCTGTTCTCTTTACTAAAATGAACATTCTTTCTTGAGTTTTCATATGCTCATCAATGTTTGTAGGATTTAGTCACCATGTAATCAATGTACATATTGTTCCACTGTGAACTGTAGCGAAATCAGCATCTGGTTTTTGGCACGGTCTTCAGCATACTGACACTTCACTCATAGTCCAGTGCCTTTGTTACTTGTTAGGGCCCGTCATCTCACTCCAAAGTCGGATGGGAATATGTTGTAAAAATCACATATAGTAATCCAAGTCATGAAAAAATGGTTAAGATACATTTTCCCCTTTCTCTGTCCGATTAGCAAAACGTGTCCCATTGCGAAGCATTTTCTGTAGAAATGTCTGTCTGAGCTTCTGTGGATATTATCTACAATAAGCAAAAGGATGTATTTTTCCGTAACAAAAGTCTGCAACGTAAACTAACACATTTCATGTGCTTGCAGCTAAATCGGCAAGGGTTAGGCAAGCAAAAGAGGAGGCTGAGAGGGAAATATCTGAATACCGTGCCCACATGGAGGCTGAATTCCAGAGGAAGGTTGCAGAGGTATGTATACCAACCAATCCTGCTAGTTTGTTCATAAGATTACAGGCCCTAAATTGTTATGTGTTCTTGTTGTTTCCAGAGCAGCGGTGATTCTGGCGCAAACCTCAAACTTTTTTGAGCAAGAAGCAGCGGCAAAAGTTGAACAACTAAAGCAGCAGGCTGCAAGTATCTCCCTAGAGGTGATTCAAAAGTGTCGTATTTTGTGATACAACTCTGGTCGGATCCAACCACTGCTAATATTTCTAACTGCTTGAAGAGTTCGATTATGTTTCGCTCAAATAATGCAAACTGGTCGGAGGTTATAATTGGGTTCATCTTCATGTCCATGATGGACTCTACGCTGACTAGAGTCAGATGTGGTTATTTTAACTCTTTAACGTCATCTTCTAAGACTCTTGAGCGGGGTGTTATTCCCATCTCCGAGAATGTTACTGTTCCAGTTTCAAAGTAAATCTCTATTTCATTACCGATTAGGATTATGCTCCTTTCTTTGATGTGGGCTCTTATTTTCTAGCTTATATATGTATCATTATAGTCACACAATTGAGATACGCTGAAGTCCTCCGTGCTTGTAACATCTTCTCATATAGTGATCTTGTAACATCTCCTCATATAGTGAATTTTACCTTCGTTAATTTGAGAGGTGTGGTAAGAAATGGCTTTGTCACTTCTAAATGTAATTCCTTGTTCTTAATCACGGAATAAGTTGCTGCAGTTTAGCAGCAACCCTGTTTGGTACTTCCAAAAAAAACCTTGATGAATCAGTTGGTAAATATTGTTCTTCAAGTATCCTCCTGAACAAATCAATGTGAGAATTTTGTTGATTTCCAATCCCCCGTTTATCTTTTATAGCTACAAATATCACTCTTATTTCTTATGGGAGCTGAAAATTCATAAGATTAAGTTAGCTTTAAAAAGTTATGGTGAACCTCTTCAGGCTAGTGTTGACTACGCAATATTTCTGACTTCTGAAAAAAATGGAAAAGTTGTGAAAACGAGTGGTTCTTGTTGGGCACAGGAAAGTTTTGGTGTTGATGTGCAAATAATGCACAGAAAATAGAGACAAGAGACACGAAATTTTTACGTGGAAAACCCTTGCGGGAAAAAACCACGGGCGCCCGAAGGCAAATCACTATAATATGGAGAGTTTACAATGGAGTGCTTGTCCATCCTATGGGCTACCGGGGTACATATTTATAGCGTGAGGGAAAAGAGTCCCACACGGAGAGGAAACCGAATCAGAGTCGGTTGCTACAGATTGACACCACGTCTGATACCATCTGTGCATGCACCTGCCATGCCACGTCTGACATGAGGCGATGAATACGAATTCGGATCAACTTTAACAATCTCCACCTTGAGCCGAATTCTCTCCAATAGTCGAAGAATATGATAGACTCATCCAATAAAATTATCATCCATACCTTGGCGCGAAAGTCCAAAGGACTAGTGAGTAATACCAACTAAGTCGAGCATAGCTCAAACTTAGATCTGAGCGGCTTTGTCAACATATCATTTGGATTATCATGAGTACTTATCTTCTTGACTTTAATATCACCTTGGGCAATGACACCTCGAATGTAGTGATACGATATCAATGTGCTTTGTTCTCTCGTGGAACATTTGATCTTTTGTAAGGCAAATAGCACTCTGACTATCACAAAATATTGTAGTGCAAGATGTACTTCCACAAAGCTCAGTGAATAAACCTCTTAGCCAAATGGCTTCTTTGCAAGCTTGAAATAGCCATATACTCGACACGTAGTAGACAAGGCAACGGTAGCTTGCAAACTTGCTTTCGACTAACGGCACACCCTCAATAGTGAACACATAACCGGTGAGAGACCTTCTTTTATCCAAATCTCGGCAAAATCAGAATCCACATAACCAACGAGTCCATCTCTAGTCTTCCCAAATTGTAAACAAGCATTAGATGTGCCCAGTAAATATCTGAAAATCCATTGAACTGCTTTCCAATGCTCTTTTCGGGATTAGCCATGTATCTACTAACCACACTTAATGATTGAGATAAATCGGGCGAGAACATACCATAGCATACATAAGTGAACCAACTGCACTCGCATATGGAACTTTAGACATGTACTCAATTTCATCATTTGATTGTGGACATGATGCTAAACAAAGTCGAAATGTGCAGCTAAAGGAGTACTCACGAGTTTGGCCTTATGCATGTTGAAGCGACGAAGCACTTTATCAATATATCCTTTTGACATAGATATAATTTGCCAAACTGTCTATCTCTAATGATTTCCATACCAAGAATCTTCTTTCTTTGCACGAGATCTTTCATATCAAATTCACTATTTAATTGTGCCTTCAACGTTGAAATTTCAGCCTTGTCTTTTGCAGCAATCAACATATCATCAACATATAGGAGCAAATAAATAAGCTGAACCGTTAATGACCTTCAAGTAAACACAGCTATCATAATTAGATCTTTTAAAATTCGAGATATCATAAAGGAGTCAAATCTCTTGTACCATTGTCTAGGTGATTGCTTCAAACCATAAAGAGATTTCTTCAATTTGCAAACAAAATTCTCCTTTTCCGGAATAATGAAACCTTCCGGTTGATCCATATAAATGTCTTCTTCTAATTCCCCATGTAAGAATGCAGTTTTCACATCCAATTGTTCAAGCTCATAATTATGCATAGCAACAATACTGAGTAAAGTGCGAATAGAACTATGCTTCACAACAGGGGAAAAGACATCTGTAAAATCAATACCTGGAATTTGACTGTATCCTTTTGCAACTAGCCTTACTTTGTACCTAACCTCTTCGGTTGGTGAAACTCCTTCCTTCTTCTTGAAGATCCATTTGCAGTGAATAGGCTTCTTCTCAAGTGGCAACTTGACCAGCTCCCAAGTGCCATTCTTGTCAAGAGATTCCATCTCATCATTCATGGCAGTCATCCATCTTTCTGAATCACTAGAAGAGATAGCCTCTAAATAAGATGAAGGTTCTGCAGTACCTTCAATTTCTTCTGCCACATTTAAACAGTAAGCTGCAATATTAGCTTCTTCAATATATCTCTTGGGAGGCTGAATGTTCCTCCTCTGTCTATCAACTGCAATGGAACGATGTGTTGGTGGCTCAACAATAGGGATTTTGAAATATTTTCCTTGTCGACTTCGGTGTAGATCTGAATCAATAACATGCTCCACTGCACGCTTGATTGCTTCTCAACAGGAACATCGGTAGATGGTTTATCATGCAACATAACAGACTCATCAAAAGTAACACTACGCTAATGACCACCTTTCTAGTTTGAGATTCCACAATTTATATCCTTTCACACAGGTTTATGACCAAGGAAAATGCACTTAAGCGCTCTAGGCTCTAATTTACCATTGTTAACATGAGCATAAGCGGGACAACCAAAGATTCTTAAATTTGAATAATCTGGAGAGCGGACCATACCTCAATTGGAGTCTTCTTATCAATAGACAAATTTGGTGATCGATTAATCAAATAACAAGCGATGGAAGCGACTTCACCCAAAACTCTTAGATAATCCAGAATTTGATAACATGCAACGTACCTTCTCCATGATGGTTACTGTTCATGCGTTCGCTACACCGTTTTGTTGAGGAGAGCACGGAGCGGTATAATGTCTCACAATACCTTCGACTTGCATAAATCTTCAAATTCTCGAGCGAACTCCAAACCATTATCGATGCAGAGCTTCTTGACATGCTTACGGTTTGTCTTTCAATCATAATCTTCCACTCCTTGAATGTTTTGAATACATCGATTTGTGCTTGACAAAATATGCCCAAACTTTTCTTGAGTAATTATCAATGATGGTCAACATGTAGTTTGCACCTCCAAGTGACGAGCGCGGATTCTCCCCACAAATCGAGTGAACATAATCCAATATACCTTTTGTAGAGTGAGTCGCGATATTGAATTGCACTCTCTTTTGCTTGCCGAAGACACAATGTTCACAAAACTTCAACTTGTCGATGTTTTGACCATCAAGAAATCCTCTTTTGCATAATTCCATCATTCGACTTCACTCATATGCCCAGCGCATATGCCAAGATTAGTAGCATCTGAATCGGATAATTTATTTGAGGCAACATGATAGCATTACACGAAATTGTAGTGCCTTGTAGATGATATAAGTTGGCACTTTCATATCACCCTTCATCACAACAAGAGAACCTTTGGTGACTTTGAACTCCACCTCCACTGAATACTTGTACCCTTTAGCATCAAGAGTACTCAACGAGATAAGATTTCTCTTCAAATTTGGAATGTGACGAACATCGACAAAGTTACGATGGTGCCATCAAACATCTTGATCTGGATAGAACCAATGCTCGCAACCTTGCATGGTGTATTATCACCCATTAACAACGATCCACTTGGCGTAGCTTCATAAGTAGCGAACCACTCACGGTTCGGGCTCATGTGGAATGTACGGTGAATCAAGAATCCATTCATCGTCGGCTTTGCAATTACCGCGAAGGCAATGAGAACCTCTCCATCAGAAGCTTCTTTGGTGACAACGGTGGCTCTTTGTTCATTCTCTTGTTGATCCTTCTTGAAATTGTTATGTCTCTTTTCCTTGTTCTGCAATTTCCAGCACTCGGATATGTCATGACCATCTTTCTTGCAATACCTGCATGACTTTCTGTTCCTTGATTTAGATCTGCCTCTATATTTGCTTTTGCTTCTGCCTTTTGAATTGCCGTTTGAATCCTTCTCATATTGCCTGCCGCGGACAGACAAACCTTCTGCATGCGTACTTGAACTTTCATTGGGAACCATAAGCTTCATCTTTTCCTTAGCATACAGAGCTTCATAAACTTCATTGAGAGTGAGAGTATCTCGGCTATATAGAATAGTATCTCTAAAAGTAGAGTATGAACTGGGCAGAGAGCATAGCAAAATAAGACCCAAATCTTCATCATCATATTTTATCTCCATAGCTTCGAGGTCTGCAAAATATTATTTGATAGATGAAGATGAATCTGAGATAAGGCCTTACGTACACACAGTAGGCAGCGGATTTCTCCTTCATAACCTCCTGTAAAATATTATTTGATAGATGAAGATGAATCTGAGATAAGGCCTTACGATCTTTGCGTTGCTTCTCATCAGCGGACCATGTGGCTGGCATCTTGTCGATCCCCAGAAGTGCATCATCCAAATCAAGCTGTGATAAAACAGCTCGCATCTTGACTTGCCATAGAGAAAATCTCGTGTCGCGATCCAACAGCGGAAGATCATACTTTAGAGTCGCCATGTGGAAAAAAAATCAAATTTTGCTGGTACGAATCTGTGTATACCTAGCAAAAAAATCTCGCAAAGCAAAACTCCTGGTACACTTCTCGTGTGTACTTAGCAATTTCTATTGGGAAAAGTGACATAAAAAAACCCAATTGAAGAAGTCAGAAGAACGACAGCACCTTGATTTTGTTTTCTCTTCCTTGAATTCCGTGCCTTTTTTTTCTTTCTGGTCACTTCTTTGCTTTCCTGGAGACTTCTCTGCCACGGTTTTTTTTCTCTGGATGTGAACGTGCTGGCGATCAATCACAGAGAAGCTTGCGGTCTTCACGTGATGCCGTGCGGATGCGCTGCGCCTTTTAATTGGTGCGTAGTTGGATTCTGATCCGAGTCGAAGCCGGAGTGCTGCGCGTGATTCTTCCGCCGACTCGGAGAGGGAATGCTTCTTGGATTCGACGAACGGCGAAGGACGTCGACTTCGTATGCGATGCGGACGGAGCGAAACCAGCGAGACGCAGCTTCGGATGGCGTGCGACTCGGCGATGGCTTCCGACGGATTTTTTTTTTCTTCTCGAATCTCAAACTCTAAATCCTGTGCTCTGATACCACTTGTTGCAAATAATGCACAGAAAATAGAGACAATCTTTACGTAAGTCCTAACGTGTGTTTTAGTAGAATACACATATAGATACAGGTGTTGTATGCGCCCTCCGTTGGAATTTAAAAAAAACATGAGACCTGAGACTCGCTAGGCCCATGTTACTTAGTTTTTAGAGGAATAACAGTCCCAAATTTCATAAGCCCAGAAAGATGGACGAGAGAGCTGGAGCGGATACCGGGTAGCCTTCCTCCTCACCGTTTCAGTCACCAGGCCCAAAAGTCCAAGAAAGCCCAATAAATCCTTGTAGAAACTAGTATCATAAATGCTTCCTAATACTATTTCCTTTGCTTTTTCTACGCCCGACTTCTTTCGCAAGCTTCTCAGCGCTTCAAGTCAGGCGTGTAATCAGTTCCAAAAAAAAGAAGTCAGGCGTGTAATTCGTACGGCTTCTCGATCCAACCTTCTTCTTCTTCTGCCTATCCAGCCCGTGCCACGACTGGTACTACAGTCAAAGATTGACCCAGGAACAACGTTGTCCACGCGTGCAGCATGTTCGATCCGTGCAAACCGACGATTAATTCCTTAACTTGTCGCTTAATTTCTCCTAGTAAGAAGAACGACCATGCAACCCAGGGAACCAAATCCTTCTAGTGGTGTGATAGAGTTACAAACAGATGTGCGAGTTTAATTACTCGACATGATTTAGATCGTATGATATTCATCTTTATACACATGTGAGTGTTGCTCAATAAAAATTTTACGAGATCGGTCGCAGGTGTATACCGTGTCCGTCTTTCTATGTATTAATGTATATGCTAGGAGACGCACACGTACACACAGTAGTGCGTGCATCTCTACCACACTTATATCTCTACACTTTAAAAATATGGGCTGATTGTCGTCGGTGTATTCTTCCTCCTCTCTTCTCAGCCGTCCGATCTAAACACATAAATCTTGACCATCTATATCCCCTCTCGTGCTAATTATCTCTCCTCTCCACTTCCACCTTCGGTTATTCTGTTATCTCATTTTCCACGCTCTCTCTCTCTCCCTCCCTCGCGGATGGTTGTAACCCACTGACTCGTCACCTCATCTGCCCTCTTCCTCCTCGCCGCCCATCGAGCATCTCCCGACCGCCATCACCCTATCTCCCCTCTCCCTCCTCACTAGCCACCGGGCATCTCCCCACCGCCGCAACCCTACTCCCATCGCCCCTCCAACCAAGATTTTTTTTGCTACATAAATAGTGTGGCGAAGCGATTCTAGTTAAGACGACGGCCAGCATGGTAGGAACCGTGAGGCGGCACGACGCTCGGCAACAGCGACCGATTGATCCGAGAGAAGGGCGCTCGGCGATGGCAGCCGCTGGATTCGAGAGGCATGCTCGGCGACAGCAGTTGGTGGATCTAAAAGGCAGCGACCGATGGCGGTCGGTGGATCCGAGAGATGAGTGCTCGTAGACAGTGGTCATTGGATTCGATGGCCACCCCTGCTCCCCCCCCCCCGGCGGCGTTGTGTCACCACGGTTCTCCCCTGCCGCACCCGCCCCTTGTTGTTGCCATTGCTCGGTGCCGCACGACGGCGATGGCTTCCTCTTCCTATGCCAGCCCACGTTACTCTCCCCCTATCGCCGCCTCCCAGCAATTGCATCTGTGGACGAACGGGGCCGTGGTCGAAGGGGGAAGTGGTCAACGTCGAAGGGGATAATAGTTAAGAGTGCAACTTCAGGTGACTGAGAGATAAAAAAATTTCAATCGGTAGTGCAATAGTCACTCCCATATAGTAAAACGAGATAATTTCATATGCATGGTATATGTGACAATATATGATTAATTTGAAATATATCAACCTTAGACCTAATATTATGAATTCATACATTTAAGCAAAAGCAACCAAGCTAGCAGGCTGTGTCCTAGCTAACTTGTATGATCTGTCCTCTTGACTGAAAATGTGTGTTCTATTTATGACTAAAAATGTAAACCATATTGAAGGCCATGTGAGAAGATCTATGGTTTTGTTATGATGAACTATTGTTATTTGAAGAATTGGAAATTTGAAATTTACATATTTGCATATTTTCTCAACAACCTATAAAAGTAGATGATTTTAGAAATTTTGAGTCATAGGTTGATTTGGTGACCTAGGTCAGTGGTTATAGATTGCATGAGCTATGTTATTGCTAACGTGGATCAAGTTGTGAAGAACTTATTTCCAGAAATGATTTCTTTATCTTTAGATATCTAGGGTCACTTGGAGTCAACCGTTGTCAACGGCGAGAATCGGATCTACGCTCATAGAGGAACTGAGATTC
Source organism: Dendrocalamus sinicus (assembly GCA_036346575.1). Lineage (NCBI taxonomy): Eukaryota > Viridiplantae > Streptophyta > Magnoliopsida > Poales > Poaceae > Dendrocalamus > Dendrocalamus sinicus. The sequence continues at coordinate 1,167,185 of CM070653.1, read as the reverse complement.
AGAACGATTGAGGATGCTGGATGAGACGGTGAGCTCAAGCATGGCACGAGAAAGACGGGCAATGTTGAAGACAAGTTTGAACGGTGGGTTTGCATCATGTGACTTAGTTGGTCCAAGTGAGGCATGGTCCGGTGGAACCAAAGGGGAGATACTTGTCGACGCGTGGCAAGCCAGTGGTACACCTACACGTGGCAAGTATAGCGATTGCTTGCAATGGAAGATGAAGACCCGGTCAAGAAAGAGTATTTTGGTTGTTTGACCAAAATACCGGAAACTATCTTGGATCAAAATCACGACACTTGAGACAGCGGTTTAGGTTAGAAGTAGTTGGTTTGATCAAGATGGGTCAAGGCTAAGGACTTAGCGGATTCAGGCTAATGCACTTTAAAAAAACGTGCATAAGTGAACATGTGTGAGTAAAACCCGTGTGTGGAGTTATCAGGTTTCTCCTATTGTGCTAAGTGAATAGTATTCACTAAGGGTTAGGTGTGGCTGGTTAGCCCACCTATATAAAGGGATTGGGATGGAGACTTGTGTTAACCTATCCAACCTACCACTCTTGTGTGATCTCTTATTTTAGGGTTAGAGTTTAAGAGTTGAGTGCTTGTTGTGTGCTCTCCGTCCTTCAAGATGGGGTGGCTGTAAAACATACCTCCTCAAGTGGCAATACATCAATCTTTAGTCATGTTCATGGCTATTTCTTGTTTTGATTGATTTGCTTTTGATTTGGTTGGTTTTGATCCCCTCTCCTCTCTCTCCTCTTGATCTTGTTGTACCAAGGACGCGTAAGAGATGGAGATAATCTTAGAAAATCAATTTTCACCCATCTAGACACTTTGGTAGCAAGTTCATCAAAAAAACTTGGCTTTGTACTTTTTTTATCTTTCAAGTGATTTCTTGAATTGAGCGCTTTTGTCTTGATTTCATCGGTGTTCTAACTTGTTGTGACATGTGAAAATATATATATAGAGCAATCTTAGCCATCATACATTTAGAGCCATCATCCATCCACGAGCAAGTCGTATTCACCATTTTAGAATTTTGACCTGTTTTTATGCAATCTACCTTGAACAAAAAAGTTCAGAAATATAGCAACAATTTTCTTAATTGTTGATCAAAATAGGTTCCTGATATCTTAGAGAATGTGCATACCAAATTTCAAATGATTGGAGCTTTGATTTGAAAGTTAGTTCAATTTTATGTTTTGGGCTGATTTTGGTGCAGCAGAGCTTCACGAACCAAAATATTTCAAATCTCTCAAGTTATTTTAATTTGTTTTATTGGTATAGGTTTCTAAGATCATGGACTAGTTTTGGTTCAAGTTTCAAGTATTTTAAATTCAAAATAAACATAATTTTTCAGATTTGAAATAGTGCTAAAATCACTATTTATGGGCTAAAAAATTCAATAGCTCCAAGATTTTTTGATTTTTGTCCACTTGATTTCATAGCTTCTTATAGCTATTGAAGTAAAGATTAGAAAAACACTTAGAGAAAAATTTGAAGGCATTATTACATCCCTCTATTGCCATATCGGTCCTACACATATGCACACATGCACTTGAAAGATCTGCTAATGCTACTGTATTGTTCTCATTTCGTTCTTTTTTAAATAATTGGCCATGAGCTCTATCATTCACCCAGGAAGGAGATAGCTGCCCATCCTATCTCATGATTCGAATCCAGTGGACGGGGTGCTTCTGGATGTCATGTTTAACTGAATCGCTTTTGTAACGCAACTTGGCTACAAAATCATTCTAACACCTTCGAATAATACAGGCAACTAGCTAGCTAGCTTGGCAAGCTATATCAACATACTAAGTAAGTACGCTAGATAGCCATATATGCATACACGAATTGGATTTTCTTATGCTTCCATATTGATAACTCATGGATCGATCATGACTAGCTCAGGACGTACATATATAAACGGTTCCAGTTAATCAAAATGTAAGCAACATATACATCATTACTCTTTCTGCTTACTCTACATGATCAGTTGGTAGTCAAACGAGATACAACCTCTTGGTCTAGGTCTATTCTTTAATGACTTTTAAAAGTAGTTTTTAGTTTTTGCTATAGTACTTAACGTTCAAACGGAATATTTTTTCAAGATGGAGTACGTCTACAAGTTAATTATAGTACACGTTAAAAGCCCAACATCTGTATCAACCAAAATTGCAAGCGAGTATCTCTTTTCGTAATTTCTGTCGTAAACAGCTAAAACTCAAAAATTTAACCAAAAATTATATATTACGGCTATATCAAACAGTCTGATTCGGTACAATTTGCCTGCAATATATCATCGTTTTCGATCTCCATCAATCTGTATGTGTCCTTACTTAGTTCTTCACGACTCAGGTGAAACGGGCAATTAATCGTTTGTCTATTTGTGAGTCACATCAGTATCGATCGCAGATATTGATGCTTGGACTAGATGATATGTTAATTGCGTGTCAAATGGCCTCTCTCTAGATTTTGGCTAAGCATGCGATCCATGACTTCACACTCGGGGCATATTGGCCTGTTATTTATAGCGGTTGTGTTTGGGTTTTGAATGCGGTTTGTGGTTTTTAAGTGATCACAGATGATTCAGAACTGTCATCATAGATAGTTTCTGGACCACCTGTATTTATGTGTCAGTGATAATTGGAGGTTATCACAGATAATTAGTAAGCCATCTGTGATAAAGATAACACAGACGGTTTGTAACTAGAACTGTTTGTGAAGAAAACTATTACAGACGGCTCAAACCAAAAACCGTCTGTGATACTCACACATCACAAACGGTTCTAGTTACCAACCATCTCTGATTGGCGAGTATAATAGACGGTTAGTATATATAATTATCTGTGATAGTCTTTCATAGACGGTTTATAGCACAAACAGTCTATGATAGTTCATTCTATACCTAAAATTTTTTATGTTTTTTAGCTAGCATCAAGAAATAATGTTACCTGTGCCCTTTGAAAACAAGCAAATATAGTGGCAAACACAACAACACATTCTATTTCCATTAAGATTAGAATCCACCATTACAATAAGAATATATAAGAAGCAGAGATCCTAGCAGACAGTAGAAGCTGAATGCATCAGATGGCAGCCAGATATCACCAGCAATGGAGAAGCGGCGATAGCGCCACCTTTGTGGCACGGCGGTGAGACTGCATAAAACACTCTTACGACACTTACGATAAGAGTGTATTGCGCAGTCAACCGTGGTGTCACAACGGATGCGCTAGCTCACAGTGGTAGTCGGCGTCGTCGAGGAACAAGATGGATGCAGCGCGCGATATCCTTGACGCCTGCCATCAAGGAAGAGAGGGGAGGGCATCGGATGGTGGTTGGATATCACCGGTAATCAAGAGGCGGCGGTAGCTCCACCTTTGTGGCACGATGGTGAGACTGCAAAAGACACTCTTATGACACTTACGACAAGAGTGTGTTGTGCAGTCGACCGTGGTGTCACAACGAAGACGCTAGCTCATGGTGGTAGTTGGCGTCGTCGAAAGAAGGATGCAGGAAGCTATATAGTGGATGAATTCACGCGTGACTGCTAGTGGAAAGGTAGATGGGGAGTAATTAATAAGGACCGAGTGGTGAGAAGAACCGATGTCTGCCATTCGATACGGAGAGAATGGACGAGTGAGATCGAAATCCTGGGGGTTACGCCACAGATTAGTGATATGTCATTATCAGATACGTCTGTGATAATGCACACATCAGAGATAGTTTGCTATACGAACCATCTGTGATAAGGTACATATCAGAGACGGTTTGCTATACAAAATGTCTATGATATTAATATCAGAGACAGTTTGGTATACGAACCGTCTGTGATAACGCTTAAATGCGTGCCCTAATTCAGCTCTTCTAAACTATCATCTTCTTCACCAGATTTCTCGATAATGGCATCTAATATTCCTTTGATCTCCTTCCTCTCGTCTATCCATCATGAGTTGTTTGGCCGCAACCTTACACAGGCGGCCAACAATTTACGTTTGGAGCAGCTCCTCCGCTCACGCCATACTCTCCTTCCTCGACTCGCTTCCATCCGTCAGCTGGACCTCATCATCCGCCGTCGACTGAGGTGTCTCATTGCCGCTCAAGAAAGGGAAACCGCCCTCAGCCTTATTCTTCTCTGCAATGTGCACAAAACAGAAGAAGCTCTTGCGGCAGTGGAGAGACACATGGATAACATTGCAGATCAAGCTGAAGCGGCCAATTCTAAGGAAGCTTATCACGGCATTCTCTTTGAGATTATGAGCCATGCTAATGATTTACCCAGACTAAAAGAGGAAGTGGAGAGGGCAAAGATAATCTTCACAGCATTCGAGAACTCAGCGGCTGATCCTCCAACTCCAAAAGTCGAAGAAGAAGCATATGAAGCCCAAAAGACTAAGATCTGGGAATCTCTTTTTTGAGGACATTTGTAATAAATTTGCCTTGAATTTGTCTCTCATCTCAGTAGCTTCTGTAGTTCATACGACAAAGGACAAAACACAGACGGTTGTAAATAAAAGCCGTCTATGATAGTTTCATAAATGGTTCTAATTAAAAACTGTATGTGATAATGTATATATCACAGACGGCTTTTAAACCTAACCGTTTGTGATAGTTTTAGAGACGATTTTAGCTGTGAACCGTCTGTAATAATCAAAGCACAGACGGCTCCACATGAACCGTTTGTGGTAAGGCGTCCAGTATAGCTTGTTTTGTAATAGTGATAAAACTTACGTACAGTTTTTGTTAATATATATGAAGTTGTTACAGTGTATACTGTAATTAACTAGTAGATCCATCTTGAAAAGACATTTTATTTAAAAATTAGTTACCATAGAAAAGTCAAAAACTAAAAGCTAAAAATATAAAAAAAACTGGCATATATTGACCTGATGGATCATGCATGCACATAAACTATTTATTAATTTGCCTACTAGATCGATAGATTATGTGCAGTCAATTTCTTTCCATGCAATACTACCTAGCTAGATAGCTTATTCTATTGATTGATTCCTAGCTACTCCTCGTAGCAAGGTTAATCTTTGAAGTGTTTGCCATGCAAGTGGCAGTATTTTTTGGCACTACTACCTGGTATGAAAACTAGCTAGTAGTCTCCATTTACTACTGCTACTACAACAACAAAAAAGAAATCGGCCAAGTATGAAATCAGATTAACGTAATGAAGCCGTCACATGTACCAACAATGATAACAGAGATATTGAATGTACAAAGCATTATATCAAATTAAATGAAGCCATGAAAGGCGACAATATTCTTTTTTTTAAAAGGCAGCAATATCTACAAGCCACCTAGTATATAATGTAAACAAAATTTGATGTATATAATACCAACAAAACAGATTAAAGTTCAGGTAGTAAGTAATACCGGGGTAGATTGATGAAACAAAACAAAATCAGTATAATTGATCAATCACCAATACTTTTGCTCAAAACCAGGGGCTAAAGCCAAGAATTTTTCGTACGGATAATCCATTTTTTATTCAAAATTACAGAAATATACCTGCGAGAAATTTTTTTACAAGAATAGGCTCCAGTCGCCTAATGGTTGGGCGACTGGAGCCTTCATAACCATTGGGCGACTTCATGAAAGTCGCTCTACCCTCGGCGGCGCATCCGATCGCCCAACCATTGGCGACTTTCATGCGATCGCCCAATAGTTGGCGATCGCACTCAGGACCCCGTGAATGTTTTAAATTTTGTCAATTTTATAGTTTTAAACTGGTAAAAAATCTGCTGAAGTTGTAATAAAAGTTTATGTTCATTGTATGTTGTAGGTGTGTAAAAAATTTTGGAAAACTTTTTTTAGAAACAAATGACCATAGAACAATTGATACATACGATGGTAAGTGATATTTTGATGTTACTGAGAATTTGGAAAGTGCATCAAACCTTCGCCAAAAATAGTGAAAATTGGTGGAGTTGTTCTTCATACATCCAACAGCCTCTAGAAAAAATTTTGAGCAATTGCGGCCACGGGATCAAAAGTTATAGCAGTTTCAGTCTGTTTCCGACACACCTTCAGTAAAACGGGCATAACTTTTGCATACGGTGTCCGTTTTCGACGTTCTTGTACTCGTTAGAAAGCTAACGACGAGCCCGATCCAATAAAAATGACCTGCTTGCGCCCGTCGCCCTCCAAGACCCCGAAAATCGGCCATCTTTGGACCTAAACCTGCGTCGTAAGTTTTTGGTTTCTGTTTTTGCCCTTTTTCTTGGTCTTCCTTTCGGAATTTGGATTTTGCTTCAACTGAAAAGTTGTAGATCTCATCGAAACCTTTTAAATGAGTATATATAAGCCATATACAACTTTGCTATTTGATCTTTTCAAACTAGTTGTTTATATTGCATCGGTATATAAAACTTGTGATAGAGAGTATTATAGACGGTTTGTATGTAGAATCGTCTGTGATAATCTGACCGCTGAGCCTGTCGATCCTTCTCAACCCAATCCTAGCCCAGAGACGAATTCTCAATAACATCAAAATATCATTTACCATCGTATGTACTGATCGTTCTACGGTCAATCGTTCCTAAAAAAAATTTCCAAAATTTGTTACACACCTACAACATACAATAAATATAAACTTTTATTACAACTCCAGCAGATTTTTTACCAGTTTAAAACTACAAAATTGAAAAAAAAATTAAAACATTCACGGGGGACTTGAGTGCAGTCGCCCAACCATTGGGCGACTGCATTAAAATCGCCCAATGGTTGAGCGACTGGATGCAGTCGCTTGAGGGTAGAGCGACTTTCATGAAGTCGCCCAATGGTTGGGCGAAAGGCTCCAGTCGCCCAACCATTAGGCGACTGGAGTCTATTCTTGTAAAAAATTTTCCCGCAGGTATATTTCTGTAATTTTGAATAAAAAATAGATTATCCGTACAAAAAATTCCTAAAGCCAAAGTAGTATTTTCAAGGAGAATACCTAGTCCTAGCTAGCTCCCTCTCTGATTGCTTGTTGCCATTGTGAACACTCAAGATCACACGCATCAAAAGTTAACAGTGATCAAGACATGTCAAGAAAGCTGAACGTAGCAACTAGGCACTTTACTTATATCTTAGATCATTGATTGATGATATGCTGGTGTCACTTTTCTCCCTATTTTCATGTAATGATGCGTGTGTGTGTGTGTGTGTGTATTCCTTTGAAGCCATGTTCACAAATTAATAAAGCATTGCTGGATGGGAACAAAATTCATGCTCAAATTGAAAGCCTATATATGTACATGCATGTCAAGAATTAAGAGAGGCTAAAATGCCATCGATTACCTTCAATTTTATCCTTAAACAAAATTAAATGATCAAGTACAAATCACTAATTTTAAGAACTACTTAATGTTGATGTTTCTCCACATCTCTTGCATGTTTACATCTTGGTGAGTTTAGTGAGATGCATGATCAGCAACGACCCTCTTTCCCCCAAACAAAATATTGCTATTGACCACGCAATATTGAGTATTGAGTATGTTAGAAGCTACTAGCACATGCACTAAAGTTAACAGCTTGGATCAGGTACTGAACTTGAAAGTCTCACGTGTAATTGATATCATGTGCCTTGAACGTTTTTGTGATTGAGTGCAAATGCTTTAATTTGGACGATCAAATCTTTGCATCACTCACGATGCTAATAATACTTTTGCACTACAAAAATGCTTATAATAATTTTGCGCTAGAAAGTAGGAATTGATTTGCTTCTACAGTTTACAAAAGAAAACTATCACTGCACGCAGGTTCAAAATCAATTGTGGGGTTTAATTCCACCAAACCATTACTGTCATTAACAACATTTGTTTTAAAATTCTGTGTAACACACACACAGATATGTGTGTGTGTGTGTACATATATATGCATATGTGTGTGTGTGTGTGTGTGTATAGGACTCCAAAATACAAATCTCCAATAGATCTTTATTAATATAAATGGTGACTGTGTCTGCACACATATATTCCAATAATATGAAGAGAATTAGAAAACATTGCACTACTTGATCAAGTGGTTAAACTATAAAATAAATAGGGTTTGCATGCAATTTTCTGACAGAAACGAATGTATATATACGCTTGCATTCATACTCTACTTTTCTACGTACACACAATGCAGGGCATGCATCAAATACCCTAATTCCTACAGGATGAGCAAAGCAAACCAAAGCAGCTGCGCACTAGCTGCACTGCACCCCATCATGCCTCTCTTTTCTCTCTCTAAGAAGCTTTTCAGATGCAAATCTCTTTAGGTGCATCTTTACCATGCAACTGAAAAGAGAGTAAGATCTAGCTATAAGACCATGTTGAGCAAAAAGCTACACACTCACCGCAGAGATATAATCTACTCTGAAAAGCAAATGTAAGCACCACGTTGTGAGATTCTACCGATCATCTTGAGAAGGAGGAGATGTGATCATGTGAAGAAGAACTGAAGAAGGCACATCGGTTGATCGTGCAAAGGCAATGCATCCATGCATTTAGAAAAGCTGCCTGCCCAGCTCCTGAAGCTGATAAGACCAGAGCGCTTGCAGATGCAGGTGGGCTAGGCTTGCTCAAGAAAGATGTTGCATGGATTGCAAACCCTTTTCACCACCTGAACACACCTCCTTTCCTGACCACCTCTCACTGTCTAAAGAAAGAAACCCTAACAAAGGCAGGTACGCTTATGGACTGATCGGATCACTAGAACTCGTCTGTCATAGCTCAATAATCCAACCAAGAATTACGATCTCCATGAGAAGACAGGATTTACTAGAGTTTGCATTACATGTACTGCATTGTGATGATGATCAGGAGGTAGCGAATGGCTTTGATCCGTACCGATGGGTGTGTGTTTGGAATCTTTGGATGGATCAGGATGTGTCGCCGCCGAGCTTGGTGAGCAGGGCGTCGACGAGCTGGTGGCGGCGCTCCTCGCGCTCCTCGGCCCGCGCCTGCCACGCGTCCTCGCGCTCGCGCCACCGGCGCACGAGCTCGAGCCGCTCCTCGCCGAGCGCGACCATGGCGGTCCGGCACTCCTCCTCGCGGGCGCGATGCTCGGCCTCGCGCGCCTTCGCCGCCTCCATCCACCGCTCCTCCATCTCCATCTGCCGCCGCATGAACTCCCGCAGCATCGCCTCCACCTCGCCCTCGAGCCTGCCGCCCGCAGCCGTCCTCCTCGCCGCCGCCTTCCTCCGCTTCTTCCCCCCACCCGTCATCTCCGCCACTCTGTCCTCCTCCTCGGCCACCTCCAGCTCCGTCTCTTCCTCTTCTTTGCCCTCATCCTCCTCGCCGCAGCCATCATCATCGGCCGGCTGCACGCCCTTTCCCTTAGCTTTCTTCCTCTCCAATGCACGCGCCCTCTCGACCCGCGCGTCAAAGATCCTCCTCGTCTCGTCGTGGAACGGGAACGTCCCCCTCGCCGCCGCGCCCTCGGGATCTCCCCCCTGCAGCTCCGGCTGCGCCACCGCCTCGCTCCCCTTAAACCTCGTGACAAGATTCTTCCACTTGGACTTGCACTGGTCGGGCGTACGGGAGAAGCCCTGCGCCATGAGGCGCGCTGAGGCGGTCTCCCAGAGAGCCTTGTTGCGCTTGGTGGACAGAAAGGAGTGGTCGAGGTCGGCGCGGATGGCCAAGAAGGCCGCCGTCTCGGCGTGCGACCACTGCGTCAGGCGCTCCCGCTCGAGAGACGGCGGCTCCGCGGCGGGGGGAGCAGGAGGAGGAGGCGGCGGGAGGAGAGGGAAGTGGGGCTGGTGGGGAGAGGAGGAGAGGAGGGGGTGGTAGGGGTTGGAGAAGGAGGAGTTGAGGTGGTGGAAGGGATCCATGGGAGGTGGTGGAGTTGGGAATGGATGTGTGGATGGAATGGCAAAGGCGAAGTGGGAAGGAGAAGAAGAAGAAGAGAGAAGGGAATGCACGTAAAGGGAAATATGTTTCAACGCGGCAACAGCTTGCTTTCCCATTGCTATTTTTTTTATTCAAGATCTGGATCCTCTGTGCTGACTCCGGACGCGCGTCTTTGTCCGGTTCGGTACGGGCTATTTGTTAGTGCGCAATCGCCATGTCTTACTTCACAACCATCTATCCTAGGCTCGAAACAGGTTTCTGGTTTATGATTTTTAGAGATCAAAAAATATTTGTAATACATATTTGTTTGCATTATACGCATTGGGCTTTTTGGCCTGTTCTTTTTTCTCATATTTATTTATATTATACATGATAGGCTATCATATTTTTTCTATTTTTAATTATTTTTTAAATTAAATTATGCTAAATAAGTCACCGTTAACTACAGTATTTTTTTCAAACAGCTACAGTACTTTTTGGCTTTGAGCAGCCCTTTAGCTGAAAGACAAAACGCTGAGGAATATGGTATAGTGATACGGCACGTGTAGCATAGCTAGCAGACCGACCCAAGACATGAACAGAACGCCTCAGAAAGGGCGGCACGGCGGGGCGTTCACAAGGGATCAGGGCCGGGATGAGGAGGGGAAGGGGGCATTGCGAAGCATCTGCACAGTCGTCAGCTTCCTCGGACACGGGGGCAAAATCCTCTGCTTTTACTGAATTCTTATCTCTCTTTCTTCTCTCTAGTTTTCTGCGTTCCAAATGGCTATTGACGACGAGCTCCGGCTCTGCAACTGCAAGCAACAAACCAGGCAGGCAGGCAGCAGCGGCCACCATTTGGAGCGTGCGCCATGATTGCTGCTTGCTGGCCGTGTTCCAATGGCGATCATGCCGATCGATGCAGGCAGGAGGAGGGTACTTTTTTCCCCTTGTTGTTTCGGGATGCTTCCCGGAGCACGAGACGAGAGATGCGCCCATGCATGCATGATCGATTGAGCATGCGAATCCTCGGGTGGGTTTATTCATTCGTCTTCATCGGACAGGCCGATGCTCCGGCCTCTCGATCGGTGGCAAGCATGTCGTTGGTCAGTGTTGAGTTCATCGGTGTTGTGCTGGCCCGTACGACACGACACGCTACCGAGCTCTCGTGCCGTTCGTCAAACCCTCTTTCCTCCTTGACTCGCTCGCGAATAGCTAGATAACTAGCAGCAGCCGCAGCATCATGGGGGGTTGTACAAATCTAGAAAGCACTGATATGGCTCCCAACTGTCGTACATATATCTGAGACGTATCTGATACAACGATACGTTTCGATATGTGGCAATACGGTATCGACAGAGTATCGATGAATTTTAGCCAGAAAAAATTAAAAAATACTCCGATACGTGCCGCGATATACGAGCGATACGTATGACCTAATTAAATCCCGGCCCAACACCGGAGCCTTAATATCTCCTCACACCCACCATTCTGAGCTGTCGGTCACACCAGGCCAAACCCTCCACTCCTCCCGCACATTCGCTCCTCCTCGATCATCGCTGCCGCCGTCGTCGCCGCCACTGCCCGAAGGCCACCAGCCAACTGCCGCCTGGAGATCCGCCTGCTCTCGTCAGCCACCGCTATAACGCCCTAGGGTCCAAACCAACTTAGGCATAACCCCACTATGGATAGGTCACGCATACGTAGTAATCCGCTTGCACTTTCGTCCTCATTTCTGTTCGCGCAAAACGGTTAACCAGATATTGCTACCATTGGAAGCCCTAGTCTTACATGTTGGTGCTTCTCAAGCTAAACTAGTAAAATGGGACTAATCCACACCCTCATGCGCGCACACATAAGGGTCATTATGGGCCTAATTCTACATAGGCCGAGGTGTCACATATACCCCCTCAAATGACCCGACATCCTCGTTGGCCTAACATACCCACATTGGGGCAAATGATCATGAACCCCCTTCTTGGCACATGTCCATGTATTTAGTATGCCATGCCGTGTGTCCACTCTGGGCCCACACACGCCATACGCCATATGCTCGCGCCCCTGACCCATACGCGGTCATATAGTATGTGTTTGGTTCATGGGACCATGGGGGATGGGATGGGGCGGTCCTCGTTCCAGAGCTGTTTGGTTCAGAGTCAGGTGGGATGGGGATATCCTCTAGGGAATACGTGGATATGCTCTCAAATTGGGGATGATCCTATCCCCAAAAATGAGGGGATGGTGAGGGATGAAGTGGGACGAGTGGTCGACAGGTAGGCCCGTCCTAAAAATGGGTTGGATCCATCCCGTCCCACCATGACTCTGAACCAAACAGAAAACAGGGACCGTCCCGTCCCGTCCCTAAAAAATGGGTTGGATCCATCCCGTCCCACCATGACTCTGAACCAAACACACCCATAGCTGCGAGGGTCGGCTTTGATACCATTTGTAACGCCCTAGGGTCTAAACCGGTTTAGGCATAATCTCATTCTGGATAAGCCACGCATATGTAGCAATCCGCTTGCACTTTCGTTCTCGCTTCGTATAAAACGATTAACCGGAAGTTACTACCATTGAAAGCCATAAGCTTATATGTTAGTTCTTCTCAAGCTAAACTAGTAAGGTGGGACTAACCCATATTCTCATGTGCACACAAACACATAAGAGTCATTATGGGCCTAATTCTTCATGGGCCGAGATGTCACTGCCGCTCCCTCTGGTTCCTTGTCGCCTGTCCCTGCTCCCCCTGCTTCCACCAGCCGCCGCTCCATCTGTTCCCCCGCCGCTCTCCCTGCTCCCCCTGCTCCTGCCGGCCGCCGCTCCCGCTGCTACCCCACCGCTCTCCCTACTCCCACCGGCCGCCGCTCTCCCTCTACTCCCTCGCGGGCTCTCTCTGCTCCACAAATTTTTGATGCAAGTGAGAAAGGTCTTTGTTTGGTTGATGCTCCTGTGAGGCCAATGCAATAGGAATCGGCAGTCTTTCCACATGTATTGCTGAAGAATGTTGTCGTCGAGATGCAGTTTAGCGGGGAGGATGGGCTGGAGCCGGTTGATGGTTATGAGCCCTGAGCCTTAGCTTGTGCCATTGGAAATATAGTATTTGGCCCTGTGTTTGTGGAACAAAGAGAATGTGAGGTTCTGATGATGATTGGTCTCCCAGCTTCAGGAAAGTCGACGTGGGCAGAGAAGTGGGTCAAGGAACATGCAAATGAAGGTTTTTCCACTCATCTTACAACTAGTGTTTTCATTTACTTTGAATTGATTTTTAGTTTATTACAATATCTGCAGGTGCCAGGATTGTTGCGTAAGCATAACTATGGTGAGCGTTTTGATCGTTTGATGGATCGTGCTACAGTGATTTTCAACACATTGCTGGACAGGGCTGCAAAGATCCCTCGCAATGACATCATCGACCAAACAAATGTTTACAAAAACGCCCGCATACGCAAGCTGAGGCCATTTACAAATTACCGTAAGGTAATCTGCAAAAGGAGAAACATGCCAATTTTGTTGAGAGGTTACTGATTTAACAGATCTTAATGTTGGATGGTTTCATGCCGTATGTGATGCCATTTACTCCTGTATGCAACAGATTGCTGTGGTAATGTTCCCATTGCCAAGTGAACTCAAATCCCGGGCAGCAAAACGATTTAAGGAGATGGGGAAGGAAGTACCAGCTGAAGCGGTTGACCTGATGACAGGTATTAAGCTAGATGCATCACTGTTCTTTCAGTTTCATTAAAATTTTGTGGAGGTCAATGGAAGTTTTTACTTGTAGGATTGACTATGCAGCAGGATGTCATTTAAACTTTTCAATTTTCATTTTTTTTCATTACTAGCCAAGCATTGATGGTTAATTAGTTATACCATTTGACATCTGATATACAAGAAAGTCTAATACATTGCAGTTGTACAAGGTACTAACTGGAAAGTGCTATCTTGTCCGGTTGATTAATGGAATATATAGCATTCAATTCATCGAGATAATCTCAATTTCTCCCTCTCTCGTAGCCTGTTTACAATTTTTTTATTTTCATATACACACTTGCCGTATCGACATATCCTTATTTTTGGAAAATATCGTATCATCGTATCCGTATCGTCGTACCTGTATCGCGTATTGGGGCATCCTTGGTACAAATAGGACAATCGAGTGTACACCTAAGGCTATCCACAACGCTCCAGCGTGATAGTAGCCCCATGGTGCCACGTCAGAGGCGAGCTTCGGTGGAGAAGAGAGAGGGTGAGGGTGGTGGCTTCAGCTGGTGTCAGAGGAGTTTGGCAAAGCTACGAGTGCCCGAAGAGAAAGCAAGTGGTTCGGGGAGAGAGAAAGAAGCTTCTCTCTCTCGTCACACGGCGATGGGGAAGGGGTCAACACGGTCGGGGTCCGCACGGCACCAGTAGTTCCGGGAGGTTGAGACGTGCACGGCGGCGCCAACGAAGAGAGAAGGAGTTAGTACTCGGTGGCGCTGGATTTGGGGGGAGTTGATGGCGTGATACCTCCTAGAAGAAAATTTTCTAAAAATTCTCTCATAAATGTAGAAAAAAGGAAGAAAAAATCATGAACACAAACAAAGAAGGCCGACCCCCCTCCCCGAAGATCACAAAAATCCGGAGAGATAAGCTTGCTCGGGCAAGAAGCTGGAGCCAAGAAATGCACTTCTCTCCATCCACCGAAGCGCCCCACGGTGAGCATTCCCCGAGATCCGGCCAAGATCACAACTTTCCGCTGCCAACCGACCCAACAACAGCGGGTGCACAGCCACTGGATCTTAGGAACGCCAAGCTCACCGGATCACCAAATGCCCTAAAAACCTCCCTCAGAAGAGATGGAAACCACCGTTTGGAGTAGACAAAGAAAGAATAAAAGAAAGGAAACCACCATTTGTTGATGCTTGATTTGGTCGGGTGGTTGTGGTGATTGCAGGGGAACATGAGTTCTCTCTCATAATTGAGGCTACCACCTTAAGTCACCATGTACCGTGAGATGAATTTTTTTTATGGTGGTTTGAGCTAATGTGACGGTATTATCTCTCACGAGACCACCGCCTTGTGTTAGCATCCACTGTGATGCCGAGATTGTTACATATGTAACGGTGATACAATCCTATGTGTGCAACGAGTCAACTAGAAGGCGACACGTGAAAATACTATAGTAAATATTGTAGCACACAAAAAAAATACTACATCGAACTTTTCCCAAGAATATTTTTGCTGTGATATAGTGCTGCTACAGTGTTTTACACAGTAATCTACAGTGTTTCTATAGTGCACAGTGCCATGTGTCGCTTTCTAATTGGTTTGTGAATCAGAATTTTTCCTGTGATGCCCTAATACTACTCCGCTTGCGCCAATGCCACTGTCAGCAGAGACAAACTCCGGTCGCGAGGCAAACAAAGGTTGACGAAATGCTCCTGTCCTACCCTGCCCCGATAGCACTTGACCCCGTAGCAGTAGGTTTAGCGTTACTGAATTTTTTTTGTAAAAGAATGTACGAGCTGTCGTTCATTTCGAGGAGAGGAGAATACAACTGAGTCAAGAACACAGACAAGCTCGAGAGCTTCATAGCAACGTCCATGGCATCTCACCCATCTCTCATCGCTTAGGCTAGCTAAGCTCATCACCTCACATCAGGAGCACATACTCTCGCTGTCACCTCACCGCCCGACAGAGGAATCTTAATGCGTACTTACCTACAGTACATAGCCTCACCAGTCTCTCGATCGAGCCATCCATTCAAACAAAACACCGCGCATGAATCATGATGTGTAGCCCAGCAAGCCTGCCCCCATGAGTCCATGATATGAGCCCAGAACTGGACCAGACGATGAAAGGTGAGAAATATTTAGGTCCCAAAAGGAAAGAGGCCCATTGTACACAATCTCTCAGGACGGCCACGCCGAGGGAGGAATGCAGCTTTTCTGTTCCTCTTCTCTGTTTTCGTCCCTGTTCTCTCACACGTGTCAGCAGCTTATTTATTCTACTTTACTTTTTGTGGAATCTGTAACAGCACCCACCCCTCTCATACCGCTGTTCCCCCTGTTCTGTCATGTGCAAGGAACACTAAGACTGTCTCTCTCTCTCTCACTCATGGAAAAGAAGTCAGATGGTGTCCAATTAACTGCCAGTTGTGCATGTGGATAATACTAGAACTGTAGAATTAATCGGAGACACTATCGAAAATCCATGCATGTGACTGCAACCGGTCCACCATGTTCTTCTGCCGGACGGGAATGGCTACCTGAGCATTCTGGACATATGTGGACCCCTAAACACCCCAAATTCTGTTTTTGGCCTCCAAATCAAAAAAATTCCATTTCTGGACCCCTCCCGACCGCGCGTTTTCGCCCGACCGCGCGACCGCCCTGCCCTCGCGCGCCGCCGCGCGATCGCGCCGCCCGAGCGCGCGTCCGGGACACGTGGCACCAGCTCGCGAACGCGCGGTCGGGAGGGGTCAAGAAACGGAATTTTTTTGATTTGGGGGCCAAAAGTGGAATTTGGGATGTTTAGGGGTCCAAATATGTCCAGAATTCGCTACCTGAAGACTGCATGCAGAGAATGGAGGCAGCCAATTAAGAACTGAGGAGCTACTTACTGTCTGAATCCGCATGCGAGTACAGGTGATAGGTGAAGTCGCTCGATGATGACGATTGGAAGGCGTAAGAGCTTAGGCCCTGTTTGGATACGCTTATATGAGAATCGATTTTAATTTGATCAAGATTTTCTGATAAGTCACGATCTGAAGAATCTGCGATCTGAATAATCTGAATAATCCTGATGGGACTTGCGGTACAGGATTTTGGATTCTCAGTGTAAATGCTGATTTTTCCCACCGCGGCGATTGAAAGAATCGAAAAATAATCAAAGCGTTTGGGTGGGATTCTCGCTTAATTCTACCCGAATCGGATTTTAAGCGTATCCAAACAGGGCCTTAATTACTAGGAACGAATCATAATGATGCTGCGAGAGATGCAAACTCTGACTTGATGAAACCACCAAACGATCGATGTGGCACAAGATTTTCACATAGTGCGTGCATCGATCGACAGCCAACGTTTCCACTAGCGATTGGGAATTGGACAGCGTGCTGCAGGTGCCCACGATAAAACGCAAGCATGAAAACAACAGCAAGCACTACCGTTTGTTTCGCTAGAACAGCCCTGTGTCGAAACTGATGTTACATCATTTCAGGGAAGCATCGTTCCTTCTCCAAACTTTGGAAGGAGATTAGGCAGCGAGCTATTGATTACTGACGCTACATTCACGACTTATCCAAAAGTCGAGTTTGTGGTTGGATAGTGGTTAGTCCAGCTAGTGCGTTCTGCACACGCGCGCATAATACATGGTTGCATATTACTATAGAGTAGGCTGTACATCTCACCGAGTTGGCAGCTATTGAGTTTCATGCACCAATCAATTCACCTAAAAACTTAAGTTGATGAGGAAAGATGAGCAATTCACTATACTTCAGCACTCCTCCTTACGTGTAGGCTCCCTTAGACCTAATACGTGGAATATAAGTGGATTGCAATTAATTTTTTTTCATTGCGTCAGCTAAGCCTTGAACTCAAGACCTCTTGGCTCTGATACCATATAGAAACTTTCATACACCAACCAGTTCACCTAAAAACTTAAACTGATGAGAAAAGATGAACAATTCACTTATACTTCAACAGCAGCTGCATGTGCTGATATGAATGAGTATGTTTTCAGCTGCGCTAGATGTAAAGAAAAGGATGTGTTAAAGCTAATTTTGGATTAAAAGTGGTAATAAATCAGCACATGCTCGTACGCTGTCGTGTTTTTTTTTTCTTCTGTCTGCATTGATCTTGATCTGAAGTTTCTTGTCGGGTATTTCCTTGTGGGAATGTGGCAGGTGGGGATTAGCCTGAAAGTGAAAGCAAGCCACCTATAGGGGAAGAAATCACCAGAACCTATATTAGCGGGGGACTCTCCGCGCGGAGGGCTCCCCACGTCACCCCGCGGGCCTCCCTCGGCCGGCGCGTGTCCGCGCGTTTCGCGTACGGTCGGGGGAGGCGCTTTCCCTCAGCTTTCCGGAAATTGCGTAGAGGTCCTTTTCTCTCGCGGAAATGTCCTTTTTCCTCGCGAATAGGTCCCTGGCAGTTTTTTGGCTGCGATTTTTTTTCCTGAAAACACCCCTCCAATTTGCAGGATAGCGCCCCGCGGTTTTCTAAATTGCGTACGGGTCCTCGTTTCGTTACATACGGGTCCTCAATTTTTTACGAACAGACCCTTTAGCTTTTTCTAAAATGCGCATGTGCACTCGGGTTTTTGCGTACGGGTCCTCGTTTCGATACATACGGGTCCTCAATTTTTTACGAAAAGACCCTTTAGCTTTTTCTAAAATGCGCATGTGCCCTCGGGTTTTTTTTAAAAACTCCTCACGGATCATCGCCTCTTTTACTTCGGTACACACGGTAGCTGGCGCGGCGTTGCGCCGCGCCTATGAGGCTAGTGTTTCTATATAATGAATGGCGATTGTATGAAAGCGCACTAGCTAGCAGACGCCGCCATGCGTGTATGACACATAGATGGAGAGGTTCTTGAAAAGGAAAATGATACGGGAGTAGTAGATGCAGAAGTCAGGTCGTGTCCAGCTTGTATCATCTTGTACTAACACGGTACTCTACTTCCTAACCAATTTAATTAGTGTAATATGGGGAAGTGGTATGACAGGACAACTCTACAATACAAGCTCCACATATACTCTAGCATACAAGCTCCACATATATACTAGTAGAATGTGCAGTAGCACAGGGAAGTGTAGTTCTTCTTTCTTTCTTTTTCCTTTTGCGATGAAGGGACGTGGAAGTCCTGACTCAGCTTGCACATACAAAAGAAAGAACAAACCAAAGTACCAAACTCGATGACCTTTTTCACTAAATGTACAGATGAATTGTTTTTCCAATAGAGGGGGGGGGGGTTGAAGATGCATTCTCATATATAATCTTTTTCTAGTTATCTAGAAATCTTTCATTTTAAAAACTAAAAAGCTATGAAGATCAAATTTGACGACCTAAAGCTAGCTCTGAAGTGAGGGACTCCCCCACTTTTAAATTAGATCACTGGTCCTTCCATAACCAATGTGAAAATACTCCAACAAAATTACATAAAGTCCTCAACGCATGATTGGGCGCGTACATTTCTTTTCCACCAGCATATGCAATCGGATAGCAACTAGCTTGTGTTTGACATGTACATGGTCTATTCTAATCAGTTAAAATTACTGATACCTTAAAAACATCCTGAAACTTTTTATTTGGAAAGAAAATAGTTTAGCAATATGTAAGAAGATTTCGGAATGGGCTTGCAAAGTCCATGTGGGCCGGCCAACCCAGGCAAACGTAGCAGGCCCGGAAAAGTGGCTAGACCATATAAATAGCAACTTCCCAGCTTACAGAAAGATCCCCTGATTCGTGCTAAACAGCCAGTGGGAGCGGCCGCCGGTCAATGCAAGTCAGGTCCTTGTCACCCCTAAACTGAACCGTTAGGGACGACAATTAATCACAACCTTTCATTACCAACCACAATTTAATAATTCTTTTTTAGTTTACCTGCTACTCCGTACGTTAGTAGAATATATTTTTTAAATAGAGTTATTCATAAATATAAAATTTATTTCATATTCCCGTACAAAATAAGTATGTTGCTCTCTCCATATCTCTGATAAATATCCAGTTTTATTTTGTATTACATACACACACACATTTAATATAGTAGGTAGATATAACAATTAGGGATAGTGTAGTTATTTGCCATGTGTCCTTGGTCCTATATCTTTAGGCAGGGTGGGACAATATTAAGATTGTGCTCAAAAGGGTTTATTTTGAGTAGCTTTTGGCTAAAAATCAGTATGGCTGACTGAAAAAACACTATAGCTGACTGAAAAAAACACTATAGCTGATGGTGACTTATTTGGCGTAATTAGATTTTAAAATATAAAAATAGAAAAAACAGGTTAACCCGTCACGGACAGTACAAACTAATACAGGAAAAATAGAACCGACAAAAAAAGCTCAAAAAACAAAAAGAAAACTAGAAAACGATGAAATTGTTGAATAGTGAAAAATAAGACAAAAGCTAGAAACTCAAGTTGAAACAAGCGGGCCTAAACAATGTGATGTCTGTTCGACTGTTGATGCAATTAACTACCACTCTTTTTCACAATAATCCGTGTAGTCAATCTCACAGTAAGTGATCACGATTCTCTCAGGGTGAATCGTCATGTCACTGTAGTGGCAGTGGTACCAGGCGCCGATTTCAGTCACGTTTGCTATTGCGTATAAATGTACGTAGCTTTCAGCCTAGGTAGCTAGCTGTTGCACCGCACAGCAACACAAAAAAAAACTAGTACTAGTATTCTATAAAACTGCCGCCCTCTCGCAAAAAGACATGCATCGATGACCAGCTGCTGCAGGCCTCTCGTCTGCTATAAATGGATATGCTATTCTAGCTAGTGCAAATCAATCTCTCCACCTCAGCTAGGTTGTCCAGTCTCGTACTTACCAACTGCTTACCGAGCAGGAGCAGAAACAGAAGCAGGAGCGATCCTGAGTGTAACATTACGAGCAGTGCACACAAGCTAGTGGTGGCTCATGGAAGCGAAGTGGCCGGAGCCGGTGGTGCGGGTGCAGTCTCTGTCGGAGAGCGGCGCGGCCACCATCCCGGAGCGCTACGTCAAGCCGGAGACGGACCGCCCGCTGCCGTCCGACTACGCGCCGGAAGGGATCAGCATCCCGGTGGTGGACCTGTCGTCGCCGGGGAGCCCGGAGACGGCGCGGGCGGTGTCGGAGGCGTGCCGGGAGTGGGGCTTCTTCCAGGCGGTGAACCACGGCGTGCCTCCCGGGCTGCTCCGGCGGGCGCGAGGCGTGTGGCGCGGCTTCTTCCACCAGCCCATGGAGGTGAAGCAGCGCTACGCCAACTCGCCGGCTACGTACGAGGGCTACGGCAGCCGCCTCGGCGTCGAGAAGGGCGCCATCCTCGACTGGGGCGACTACTACTTCCTCCACGTCCGGCCGCCGCACCTCCTCTCCCACGACAAGTGGCCGCACCTTCCTCCCGACCTCCGGTACGTCCATTACGTGTGTGCCATACACATATATATATATTCGTACGTGCGTGCGTGACATGCTAGCACCTACCTAGGGTGTAACTGGTGGTTGCATGGAAGCAGGGCGACGACGGAGGAGTACAGCCGGGAGATGATGGCGCTGAGCGAGCGGCTGATGGTGGCGATGTCGGTGGGTCTTGGCGTCGGGGAGGGGCGGCTGCAGGAGGCGTTCGGCGGCGCGGAGGGTGCCGGCGTGTGCGTGCGGATCAACTTCTACCCGCGGTGCCCGCAGCCGGAGCTCACGCTCGGCCTCTCCTCGCACTCCGACCCCGGCGGCATGACCTTGCTCCTCGTCGACGACCGCGTCAAGGGCCTCCAGGTGCGCCGCGGCGGCGCGTGGGTCACCGTCGACCCGGTGCCGGACGCCGTCATCGTCAACGTCGGAGACCAAATCCAGGTAATTAACCAATGTTATATCTACACACATATACGCACCATATACGGTGCACATGACATGCATCTTATTTTACCCCGTTTATATTGGTTTCTAAAAAATGTTTTTCTATCATATCTAGTTTTAAAACAGAGTATCTTTTCAAGACGATGCCTATTAGTCGATTATGATAAACACTATAGTGACTTCATTTATATCGCTTAAAATCACATACAAGCATCTCTCTCCGTGTAATTTTTCTAAAACTATTACTATTTATAAATTAAAATTAGGCTATTGATAAACATCATCCGGATGTTTTCTTCCTAACTATCATCCAGATTTAGGCCATGAATTCCCCCCACCCCCTTCAAAAAAAGAGGATGTTGAATCTCTAATCTAACAGTTTCAAATCTAGATGATTGTTACAAAAAAATATCCAAATAATATCTAGACACACCCTTTAAAATTAAAAGCTATCAGTAAAACCCAGTATAATCGGGTGTACCGCACAAAATCTGCCCTCTCCGTTCACCGAAGGGTAGTTGGCGGGCGTGGTTGCCACGAGTCCAGTTTTCCTGCCGGCCAGAAAAAATACGTACATGATCTGACGGTGCTCGTGCCTTGTTTTCGTCAAACCTATCAATCTATCTATCTGATTAGAAACGGACGGTCCTTGTCGACGTACGTCGTCATTAGAGGGCTATATTACGACAACGGACAGGATCGACACGATGAACTACCGCCACTGCTGCTGCTACCTCACCTGCTGTCTTCATCCTGTCATGTGTGTAACATAGATTAGATTGATTGATCAGATGTTTACGTCGCATGTAGCTACAGGCCTTGGCTAGCTAGGATCGTCTGAGTTGCTCATCAAGCATCTGTCCATTTCACCTCGTGCCTTCTTTTACCCTCTGTGGCCAGAGAGAGAGAGCCATTTGCTACCATATATTCCTACTACACCACTAGATTTTTCCCGGTAGTTACCAGCGGTTCATTGGCTCCACCTGTCAGTGAGACAGTGACTTTCTTCAAAACAATTTCGTTTCGCCATCAAAATGCTTGCTCGGTTTCGACCACATGGATGGATAGGCCCACGGCTTCATTACCTAGTGGGCTAATCTATATCTATCTCCGGATGATGTATCGAGATGATAATAGCAGGTTAATCAACCTGATCAGGGTGGTTACTTAATCAACGAGCGCACATGTTGGAAAAGGACACGCATGTATATAAAAAAAGTTGAAGAGATCGAGCGGTGCGTGCGTCACCTAAAGTAGCTAGGCGCCGTGTGCGCGGTCGTCAACTCTTGCGTTGCATTGCATACAGATATACATATGTACATACAGATATACATACTACATGAATGATGTCTTGCGCTGACCATTACGCCCCGGGCTCAGTAATAAAATGATCTAAGCTATCTGGGTTGTATCATAAAAATATTACCTAGGCTTGATTAAATTTATCCGGCCTATACACTATATATTTTTCCACACATCGGGCTGAAGCCTATCCTGCCCTAGATCTGACTCCGCCCTTGATTGGTGTTGTTCTTTTGAGTTACGATTTATAACTTTTAGCTATCATCTATTAGTCTAATAAATAATAATCGTTAAAAAAAACCGAAACCAAAAGTCGACAAAAAAAAAAAACAGGTCGATAATACTCCATGCAGATGCAGTATGAGCGAATTAAATGCGTAGGGTCCCCTGGAAAGAAAAATATGCAGATCTCGCGGCGATCTTTCATTCCCAAACTGGGCATGTAACAACGTGCAAATTACTGTGCACCAACCCTGCTGCTGTCGGGACTGTCCTCCATTTCCCTCTGCTTTATTTTTTTCTTCTTCTTTTCAGAAAAGCTGTGGTAGGGTCGAGCGTGGCTACGTAACGTTCACTTGGTTTGCTATTTTCATCGTCTTTCGTGGTGATTGGTAACGGGATTATCCCGACCGGGTGGACCACCTAGGCTGGTTAGTGTCAGTTTAGTGGCCACGTGTAACCTTGGTTCCGTTACACATAAATCTGGGGACGTTTTTTTTCTAACTTGTAGCTTTTATAGCTTTTGATTGTCGTTTATTAGTTTAATGAACAATTGTTATTAAAAAAAGTTAAAACTAGTTAAAAATAAAAAAGAATAAGATCTATGGGAACTTTTCTTCGATAAAAAAACTGTTTCGGTGCCTCCTCCCATGTACACATGCTTCATCTTTACCAAACAATTCTTATGGTAAAACCTTTCTCACTCTGCTGCAGGGATTATGTCTTATATCATTTACAAACGATTCTTAGATTGATTACAATATATATATATATATATATATATATATATATATAATATATATATATATATATATATATATATATATATATATATATATATATATATATATATATATATATATATATAGGACATTAGAATAGGTCATCATAGTATCTAGACACTAAGTCTTTCTGCCTTTATATTGTTTTTAGATACGTATAAATGTAATAATTAGGCAAATCCGTTAACATCTATGAATTTAAAAAAACATCGATTTAAACAGAAAGTTATTGATTTAGAGCGGCAAATGATGGTGGGAATATATAAAAAAAACCTAGCAAATCCTGCAGGTAGGTGACAGACAATAAAGGTCCATGAGTGCAACCACGAAAACGAGAAAGAAACAGGAAAGGCAGGGGAAAAGAGAGGTTCACAACGCCACCAAGCTGTCGACCTGTCATATGATTCGATCAAGATATGCACGTGGCATTTGTCCCCTCGGGATTCAAAGGCTCGGATCTTTTTTTTTTTCCTGGCGCCGCAGAGGCCACCGGCCATCTGCTGTCTCAGCACGTTTTTCACAGGCCGCGCGCGCAACCTGAGAGAAAGAAAAAGGACGCCTTTTTAGCTTAATTTCCAGGCCCCCCTGCCTAAATCAGATTATTGTCCTTACGCGCCGTTGATAGGTTTTAAAACACGTTGGCTTTTTATATGATTTTTTTTATTCTTTTTATTTGTGTTATCTCCATATAACCAGGGCGGAGCCACACCCTGGACAGGGTAGGTTCCAGTCTGAGGTGTGAAAAAATATCCAGTGTACAGTCCGGTTAAAATCAGTCCAGTGTAGGTAATATTTTTATGGTTCAGTTCAGATAGACTAAATTATTTCACCATTGAGTTTAGGGCGTAACTAAATCCTAATCCTGCCACTGAATATAACGGTGCTTTTATTTTTTTTTAATTGAATACTCGTAGAAAGCTAGTAGCCGCTATAATTTCCCTGTTCTTGATCTGGTGTTAACGCACCACGTTTTCAATTTGTCAGGTGCTGACCAACGGGACGTACCGGAGCGTGGAGCACCGCGTGATGGTGAACGCCGCCGACGAGCGGCTCTCGATCGCGCTCTTCTACAACCCCAGGAGCGACCTGCCGGTGGCGCCCATGCCGGAGCTCGTGTCGCCGGAGCGGCCGCCGCTGTACAAGCCGATGACCTTCGACGAGTACCGCCTCTACATCCGCCGGAAGGGCCCCCGCGGCAAGAGCCAGGTCGAGTCGCTGCAAGCGGAGAGACGATGACACATTCGAGGATGGCTTCATGAGAGATGATATATCTTGATCGAGACGACCCAGATATTGCACCGCATCTGGTTCTTCCTTGTTCTGATACAATCAAACTGAGTGTGCTCGTGGTATCACCATGGATAGCATGGAAGTACGAAACCGATTGATCGATCGCATGATTTGTGTCCCTCTTATTCCATTTAATTATCGTCTGTTTTATCTATGGACATGGGCATGAGCATGATCATTTGCTTTCAGAAAAAGCTGCAGCCAGCAACCATATAGCTAAGCTTCATGATATTACTGTTTGTGAAAACTAATCTATTGCAGAAGAAATACATGTAATTAAGAAGTGAGAAAGGAGAGGGAGCTAGCAACCAGAGAATTAAAGATAATGAACTCATCCGTGTATTAAACCTGGAGGATTCTCTGGCTTCTCCTTGCATCCATGTAATTGTCTTTCCCCTCTTTTGGCGGACACGTGTGCGCGCGTTTTTCGACACCACTAATGGGTGCAATTAATTCACGTTAAGCGCAACTGATTAGCTATACGCCGCTGTTCACCACTATTGTCGCAATTAATTAGCATTAAGCGCACCTGATTAGTGCTAATAGTAATTAACCAGTGTTAATTATAGCACTAAATTAACAGTATACCATTTATTCCTAATCACACATTTAATTAGCAATAATCAATTATGTTAATTATGACCGGTTGCGGTGAATGAGCATTGCTGTCCGAATGAGTTAAAATTTCTACACAAGACTTTCGCTCGAACCACCTACGTGTCATAGAAATTCAGCGCTAAAATTCATTATGTATTACACAACAAAAGATATGGAAGCCAGGACATACGCTCTCGCGTACACTGTCTAGCTATTTCAACCTTTATAAGCAAACGAGTGTTATGCAAAAAGACTGATAATTCTATGTTGTAATCCTACTTGCACAAGTAACATGGCATAGAAATTCGCCACTGGAATTCATTCCGTACAACGCAACAAAAAAAAAAAGCTAACACATATGTTTTTCCCTACGTCGTCCGTCTCCGCCTAGCCATGGGTCATCCGACCTTCTGAGCTACGGCGGCGTGACAGATAACACATATCACCTATCGCACCTTTCAAGCTCAGAGAAAGATTCTTTTTTTAAAAAAAACAAGTGATTGGGATCTTTTTTTAAAAAAAAGTCGCTACAGAGTTATATATATAAATTGTCTGCTCTTTTTTTTCGATCCACATAATAGCTAGAGCCGTGTGACACCACGCTCTTGCATTGCAGCTAATTACCGCCATGGGCCAAGGAAACCCCTGCTGACCCTCAACGAGTGTCCACAGCCAACCGAGAAGAGGCGAGGTGAAAATAGACGAGAGGAAAAAAATCGAAACTCCATTATTGTAGCTCGACAGTGACCTCGAAAAGCATGGACTACTTCGTTCAAATGCATCCACCCAATGGCTGTGAGAAATATTATTCTCTTCTCTTTCGCACGTGAACGAAAACGAGAGCTCATCTTTGTCAACGACATGTGCCTAGAACAAAATCTATCCATGTTGAAACAAAAAAGAAAGGAAGAAAGATAGGGCATAACTTACACATCAGGTTCCATGCATGTGTCGATACCAGGCAAGCATTTCCTTAAGATATATTCTCCGCATGCTAGGGACGCACCATGAGGTGGTGTAACCCTAGCTAACTGCACCCCATCGTGGCGCCGTATGTCCAAACCTATCTGATTTTCTCCCACTTTGCCGTAATCCAATTCAACAAGATGCATCTTGCACCGGTGTTAAGTCATATCCTTACCTGTCTGATGCGGAGGACAGTCGCAAAATCATTATCTTGCTCAGTGGTGGAACTAGGATTTAGCTACGTCCTAGACGTTAGACTATGAGAATATTACCCTAAGCTAGACTAAATTTACCTAGGCTATATACTAGATATTTTTTTATGCCCTGAGCTGAAACTTACCCTGCGGGGCCTGGTTCCGCCCCTGATCTAGCCTGCTATGAAAGAGAAGGAAAAATGAAAAGCATTTGGTGGTGATCGGTTCGGCTGAAAAGCTCATGGCTTATGGCTGAAAACATCAGAATGGTTGAAAAAGCATCAGAATGACAGAGGCTTATTTAGCATAATTAAATTTAAAAATATAAAAAATATGTTAGCCCATTACGTATAATACAAACAAATACGGGAAAAAAAAAGAACCGACAAAAAAGCTCAACAAAAAGCCAAAAGTTCAGAAAAAGATGAAACTTATGAATAGTGAAAAATAAGTCAGAAGCCAGAAGCCGAAACCGAGTTGATCAGGGCCAAATTGTTTGATCACAACCACAATGGGAAAGCAAAAATATACGTGACAACGCTGTAGTCTAAAGACATATTTTCTGGTGGCCATTTCTTCTCCCTTGGATCCTGGTGGTCCACTCTTGACAGCAAGCATCGAAACGCATCACCGATCTATGTGGTCATTTTGCCCTTTTTTTGTGTATCCATTTGTTGCCCAAAAATAAATCTTTGATAGAAAACGAATATATATTAAGAGGATATTTTGTGAGGTAAAAACTTTCAATGTTATACATTATATTTCTCTAATCACGTGAGCCTATGGTATACTCTTACGGTCGGTATGTCCATTTTGAACCTCCCATACGATGAAATGATGAATTGACGATACAGTGAAGTCATTATCACGATCACCAACACCCTTGTGGCATCGTTTGATAACGGTCCTCTTCTGTTTAGCTTTTATTTGTGGTTTTTTGTTTAAACTATATGGTCTTTTCAAGCCTTTTTTTGAAACGGTTTTCCAAGTTTAAAATCATATATTCAGTTCATTGCTATTTTTTTTTTAAAAAAACACAGCAAAAAGCTATCAGCCACAACATAAAAGAATAGCGCCTATGTGCTGCTAGGTCTCTATCCGTGCACACATGACTCGCCGACACACCACAGGCCGAACGATCAGCCATCGACGGCCATTGCAAATTTGGTCTGTTTCAGTTTTTTTTTCTGTCAGCGCCGGTCGCCGGAGACAAAAACCGGCGAGAGTGCTCCAAAAGGACGACGGCGACGGGGTGATTGGACGAGATTCCGACCACCAGGCTAGGAGCCTGGCCTATCTCAGGGGATCGGATCTGGGAAACCATCCTATTTCCTCTTGACCGAATGTGCCGTCAGCTTCAGATCTTGAACCTGTGACGAGGACCGTTCCACTCGGACAAACCTCATCCAAGAAGATCCCCATCCTGCTTTAACCCTGCAATCCTGCACTGAGAACGATCATGGATGCGACGGACAGGATCTTTTCTGGAATCGTATTTTCATCGGAAACAGCAGATACTCAGACTCATGTAACAGAAAGCAGATCGTATTGGAGTGAAACCTCAGGTTTCAGTTTCACCCATATGGAACAGCAGCTGCAGTTGATGGTACAACAAATTTACAGTTGATGCAATTTACAGAACCTATCAGTAAGCATTCATTCCCATTTGAACATAGTGTAAGTTTGCTACCTGTTTTTGTGGATGAAACCTGACAAAAAAAACATTGTGAAAGACCATATGGTATTCTCCTTGAAATGGCCAAGAAAACACTGAGGCTTGACTGAAGAACTAGTGCCCTGTAACAAATATGCGACTGATGATCTGAACAACGTCCACGAGTGTGAACTAGTAGAAGTTAAGAAACATAGGATAATCTGAAGGGAAGGTAGATATGCTACAACATAAACTGAATACGAAGACTAGATCATGAACAGCTGCTAGCTACTCTGCTAGCAGTTAGCACTCAAAGAGTAATGTTGGAAATATCAAAGAAAGCATGTTCTAACACTAGCATGACAACAGTGGTTTTACATTCAGCAGTTGTAACTGAATCACCTCGGTGTATTTACAACGGCTCAACAAAGGAATAAACGCACATTCACATTGTACACACAGTTAAGACTCAAGACAGAAGCTGTTGCATCCCTGCCTTTTGGTCAGCCATTATATTGGTTGGGAACCTGATCTGAAACTTGATCCGTAAGTTCCCTTTCTTAGACGGCTCCCTAGTGATCGGCATCCCTTTGCCCTGCACAACTTCTTCATAAGCGGGACTGATGACGGACTTTACAGGTATAGTTAAATTTCGTCCATCCAGAGTTGCCAGTTGGACTGTGCAACCAGTCAAAGCTTCCACAAGAGAGATTTTATGCGTGCAAATAAGGTCGTTCCCATCCCTCTTGAATTTGGGGTGTACCCGTTCTTCCATAATAAACACTAAATCTGATGGTATGATGTTTCGCATCTCGTTGCCTTTCTCAGGAAAGGCGATCTTTGTACCCTTCTTCCATCCGGGCTTGATATCAATTGTCAAGATCTCCTCCATATTAGCTGGTTTCCTGCACAAAAACGTGGAAATAATAAGCTTGCCTTTTCCTGTAAAGTCAGAGACTCATATACGGCAACAAAGCATTTAAAGTATCAAACTACTCTAGCACATCATAACAACTTGGCATAAACAATTATGAAGCCTTATCCATGCAGCACATCGTAACAACTTGATATAAACAAATTACAAACACTTATCCAGGAAATCACTCCCAAATACTAATTGCAACAATCATCAATCATATAAATAAACGAATGAATTCCCAATATGTGAGGTTGAGCTATCTTTATTTATACATCACCCACAGCATTTCTTAAAAAGGGTAGACAAACAAACTGCATCTGCGTCATTTGTCTAAGCTTTGATTTTCCAAAGCACCAGTTTATTTGCTCCTTTTGTGATGCTTTTCATCAATGGATTCACCACCCATCCCTTTGTAGTCATCGAGCTTCAAAACAATTGCTATGTACCATCATAAAAACTGAAATATTTCTAAGAAAACTGCCACACAAAATGGACCGGTAAACAAATGGTAAATCTCCTGCAGTGCTGCTCCAAACTCGTTTGAAAACAATGTGTTTCCGTATTAGAAAATTATCTCATATCAACTAAACGCATCCAATCCAACTTGCCATACACTTACGTTTCATCATAGCACAGAACAATCCACCCATGTCCCTCAACGTTTGTCAGAGTTCTATTTTTATGTCAAATATGTGGCCTAGCAGCTTCAACTTGAAATGAGTAATATACCATAGTTCAAGTGCTCTCATAGGGATGCATGTGTCTAAGCCTGCAACTCTGCATTGCACAACTATGGAAGGTACACTAGTACTGAACCCATTAGTTTTTACACATACCTCAGAACTAACAACCATAACTACAGCAAATCAACAAGTAAACACTGCAGAACGAAATATCTATTCTGAGTTCCAAAATTAATCACAAATGTCCACCTCCGATAATCATCACTACATCATCTCTCAACAGTACAAGCCTAGTTACGTAACTATGAGTGCCTCTGACCACTTATCTTTTTGTAGTGTGTGGGCTTATGACCAAAGCTTGAGACCTTAACCTCGTCCTGAAGAAGCTCATTATGCCCTCACCCAGCATCTTGGCCAATGGGGATCTAGAACACAAACCATCCTAACTCGATTTTCATTAGAATCCATAATAGTAAGTGTAGCACTCCACATACCGATATGAGATATTACTATGGAATGTCATCGCCAAAATGAAGAATAATGATAAAAGCAATAATAGAAATCACGAAAAAATTAAAACTTTAAAATAACTTTAATAGAGAATCAGCAGAAACTGAAATAAATGTTTGACATATGGAACCGGTCCACTTCTAAACAAATAAAGAACAAATAAAATAAAAGATAGTGGCAAGCTACTGTGCTGAAAACTGGAGTGCTCCCACCCACGCATGATGCTATCACTCTACTAACCTTTTATCTGAGAATGAAAAAAGTAAGCGTGAGATTTGGAAATCTCAGCAAGTACCCAACAACGGTCGCAACACGGTGAGTAAAGGATGGGTAATGCAAGTAAGATATGTAAAGGACAAGCAAAGCAAGCAAGCAATTTGTATAGATTAAGTGCAATGAAACTAGGTTATAGAAAACACTAATACGGATCGGAGATAGAGATCACAGGAACAGTGGCATTAAAGATAAATGTTATTTAGCAAGTTATGACAATAGCACCGGCGATCATTTCCCACATACCCGGTTATACGAGAGTAGTCAGGCATGCCATCGTCATCGACTGTATAACCGTCGACGGGGTGTAATATCCTGAGTAACGAAAGTGTACGGCCCCCGTACGTTACCAGGTGGGTAGTAATCTTCCCTATATGTGGATGACCTCAGGCCAGGTAACTGTCATCTGGCCAACCAAGATAATTGTTATTTAGCAAGCCGTGGCAAAGGCACTGGCGATTACTCCCCCACATACCCGGTTATACGAGAATAGTCAGGCACAACGCTGTCCTCGACTGTATAACCGCAGATGGGGTGTAATATCCTGAGTAACGAGAGTGTACGCCCCCCCCGGTATGTTACCAGGTGAGTGCAAATCTCTCCTATATGTGAATAATCTCAGGCCAGGTAACCGTTATATTATTAACATGTTATATGGTATGAATTTAAGGGAACTAAGAAAAAGCTAAGATAATATTAGGAGAAGTGAAAGGATTTGCTAAGATTGGAAATGGAGAAGCATAATTCCCAATATGAGGATGATAGGGGATGATAATATGGTGATAAGGTAACTGATACATCATAGACAAATTATATAATATGAATTTAAGGAACTAAGAGATGGCTAGGATAAGACTATGATAAATGAAAGGGGTTGTTGAGGCTGGAAACGAAAAGCTTAACTCCCGATATGAGGCGATATGGAATGATGATATAATGATAGTGATATAGGAATTATCCTAAGAGGTATTATAACATAGCTCACACAAGGTTATCAATCATTCAAGTTTTACTATGTGAAAAGTGATTATTAGTCAGATTAATATGTTTTATACATAATATCCTGCATGGCTCATATACAACATCATACAAGTAATGGATCATGATATTAGAAACTAAAACATAGCAGCTCTAATGTCAAAAGAGTGTTAATAATTTAAACCTAAATCAAAACATGCTCCTATTCTACCCCATTAACGATTTAAGCATGAATTCTAAACACTAATTAAAAGCGTAAATTCTAGAACATCATTAACTGAGCATCCTAATAAACATAACACATGTGAAACAAGATAACCTAACACATCATGGTATGAATACAATCAGGGGCATAGCCACCGGAGGAGCTTAGTGAAGCTTGAGCCTCACCTCCCCCGGTGGCAACTTTATACATAGCAAAAATAGAGAGGGAAAGAGAGATTAACAAATCCAAAAAGAAGCTAGCTCTCCTTGATGAGAAGGTTAACAACAAGCATAAAATTAAAGAAGATGACGACGAGAAGGAGGAAGAGAAGAAGTGAAAATCATAAAATTAAAGAAGAGCTAATCAATCAATCAAAAAAAAAGAAAGTGAAATAATATATGTAAATCGTAAAATTAAAGAGGAGTAGTAAAAATCATAAAATTAAAGAAGAGATAATCAACCAAAGAAAAAAAGAAGAAAGAAAGTGAAATATATATGAACATTCTGGTATGTTTCATATGATCTAAATTTTCATTGTCATTCATAATTTTCTATTATATCACTAATTTTGATATGTTTTATACATAGGTGACTTATTGCTACTCCGCACTCTTGGTGCTTTCTATTATCGAGATATCTACTTTTTATTTCTCTATTTTCATTGTTTGTCTCTATCCAATTTATAATTTCTGTATGAATTTGAAATTTTATAAGAGTAAGAGACTAATTTTGTGTCAATTTAGTTTAAACCTATAAATAGTTCAGCCCACCCTTAATTTCATTTATGGCTTCGCCACTGAATACAATATTAACAGTCTATAACTAAGCAAATATGAGCGACATGATAATAACCCGACAAGCATTAGTGATTCGATAATGACCAGATAAGCTTTAGTGATATAGTACTAGTCAGATAGCTTTAGTGATATGATATCAGCAAGTAGCTTTAAGGGTATGACATCAGACAGGTAACTTTAAGGATATGATATTAGCCAAGCAAGCATTAGTGATATAATAATTATACTCAATGACAAGGTGACAAGTAAACTGGTAACACGTGATGATACGGGGTCGCCCGATCTTCTCGACGTAGAATTGGATACTCACGTGCAGTCTCTCGAATCGTAGCGATCCTCCGTTGCCAATGCAAAAACGAACGCTCTTTAATTCGCAAGATCACACGTGCCGGACTTCACGACCACCAAGCGAAAGCCCTGTTGCGCTCCCAATTCCCAGCGGAAAGGTTGAACGATCTTGAATTGCAATAACTCATAATTCTTCTATTGAATTTTTTGATGGGAATCAAAAACTCAAAGACATGTACAAAGCACTCAAATTTATCTAGTCCTCTCTCTGTTTCTATCTCTCTTCACGTAATGCCTTCATGGTTTTCTAGTCATCCCGTCACGTAGTGTTCTCTCTCTTTGGTTTTTAGTCGGTCCATCTTTTATACGGCGGCGGCTCCTCCTGCCATATGTGTACTGTCCGTGCATGGGCCTTGGGCCACCTATGGCCGAAACAAAGCCATGATTCCTTGATTTGATATTCTTCTTTTTGGGTCAGGACTACTTCACGTGAATGGCTTTGACTTCTTGGTGCGCCTCGACTGATCGTTGCGCTTGTATCTCGGGCATATATATATAGCAATTTAATTTATTGTGGTATGTAACACAGATCCTATATATAATTAAATAAAATAGTAGTAGCTCTGTATCTTCAAGTATAATAATTGAAAACCCAATAAAATTAGAGTTCACCTGGTAATATTTAATGCGACCCAATAATTCTTTCCAGTTAAATAATATATTTAACTGAAAACGTTAGGCATGTGTGTATCCGCATCACGTGATATGCGAAATGGGAAGGTCACGGCCTCGAGGTACTTGCCTTGAGCACGCTCGGTGAACACGCTACATGAAGGATTTGGAATGCACCACTGCATGAACGCTCCCTCAACAGCTGTGAGAGATCCTACACGATGGAATGGAAGCAACCGATCAGGCACCGATGAGTTCGATAAAGGAACAACAAGAGTTAAACTTGATTAGAGAAAAAAACGGGTTCGCTAGCCCCACGGCCAAGCGAAACGCCATTTAGCAATTTGAATGGTCGTTCGGCACAAGCGGAACACCGCTCGACCGAGAAGAACGCCGTCCAGCCACGCGAAACGATGATCGGCCGTGTGAACGGCCGTTCAGCTAAGCGAAACGCCATTCGGCCGCCGGCCGTCGCCGCCGCCGCTGCCGCCATGGCCGCTCGCGCGCGCGCACCTCGCCACCGCGCGCCGCCGCGCGAAGCGCCGCCGCGCGCCACGCCATCGCCCGCCGCACCGCGCGCGCGCGACCACACCGCTTAGCGCCACGCGCGCCACCGCCGGGGTGCTTGCACCACCGCTCACGCAGAGAAAGAGAGAGATGTGGGTTAGATGGGAGAGAGATAAATGGGAGGGTACATGGGAGA
The DNA here is from genome assembly GCA_036346575.1 of Dendrocalamus sinicus. Lineage (NCBI taxonomy): Eukaryota > Viridiplantae > Streptophyta > Magnoliopsida > Poales > Poaceae > Dendrocalamus > Dendrocalamus sinicus. The sequence goes on along the minus strand of CM070653.1, from coordinate 1,132,811 downwards.
GAGAGTCAGTTGCTTAAATTAGAGATATTAGAGATTAGGGATAGACCCTCTCTCTCTCTTTTTGGGTGCTACAGTAAGCATGAGCTATGAACATAAAAACTTCCCATGATTAAACAGTCTCACAAGTTGGATGGTCAAATACACAACTACGATTATTGTCAGCGATCATACTATCTTTAGGTGACAAAATCGTAATGGTTTTTTCTTGGTGAACAAGTACATTAGGTAACAAGTAATGACATAATGGAAACAAAATATCACCATAGAAGCACATCAGGTTATACTCAAGCACCAGTAAATGCTATATCATTGTTCATTGACTTATATATACACCACATGGTTTCTACAATGTCCCAAAGTTCCTATTGAGGAAGTGTCGACGATTGAATCGTCGACCTTACGAATAGTAGGGAAATTCAAGCCTCATAGAAGGATGAACAGGGGAAATAGGATGATCTTTACTGCTATAATGAGATTACAACTTGCTCTTAATGAGCGATTCCAGGGAAAATGCTACTTGCACTAATGAGGAATGATCTTGTTGTTGTTATTCTCCTTTATTTCTTTTCTCTTTGTGTTGTTTTTGTTGTCGCCCTCGGGTAAATCTTAAATAGCGCCGAAGAGGCGTCAGTTATTTGCATGAACAGCCGCCTTGTCGATTCCTTCCATCTGCACATGTAAGCAGTTGTTGGCGTTGAGAGAAGCCTGATTAATAACCGTCAATTGGTCATTGTCACTGAGGGAAAGCCTCAGGAAACAACCGCAGGACGGTTATTATCAGAGACATAGGACCGAACGTAGAGCGGTTGAGGGAGTGGGAGCGCATGTGTTCTGCTCTTTAACCGCACAAGGCATCGCCACATGGGAGGCCCACATATCAGGTCATAGAGCTTCCGAGTAGTAGTTGGTCAGGTAGATGAACAATGATTCTCCAACTAGAGGGTACTCGGGACGTATTATAGCATAAGCTATTATAACACTGGTCTAAGAGCTTTGATTACGTATTAAGGTGGCCCTTTAATGGATTATTTAATCATCGTCAGGAAGATTACTTAAAAAAAGGGAAAGATTATGAAAGCAAAATTCATGATTAACTAAAACAAATCATATTGCAAGAGGACAGAGGTGACATGCTGAGCTGGACATAGATCGTGTTTCTCCAACACATGGAACAAATTATGTATTGTACAATAAATATACATCATATGAGCAGATCAATGTCATACCCAAGGCCTATTGCCAACTCTAAAGAAATTATTCGTGGAGCACAAGCTTAAATCTAACTACAGAATTCTGACCTGGTCACCTGGGAACCACACCAAAGAACCATAGTTCAGGCATCTAGGTTACTATCATAATATATAGTATATCACTGTATCATTCGAAAGTAGGACAAAGTACCGGGAGGCTACATTCAACAGAAGTGGCATGGATTGAAACACACTATGATTTGTGTTTGTTTTTTGATGTCATCTCAATGGAAAGTAAGTAACTAAGTATATAGGAGAATATGGAGTGTTGTAGCCCATAGCAACTCTATCCCATTAGTCATTTCTCCCTCTCTATTTCCTAGGATGAAGAGATTAGCTATTATTTTCAGCTCTCTATTTGAGTTAGCATTCCAATGGCCTAGCTATTTGAGAAGCGAGTGAGGAGGCGCTCGCCAAATCTAGCTAGCGGCCGGGAGAAAATAACGACTCGATAAAAATGAAGAGGAGGATAAAGAACCGGTTGGAGTCCATTTCTTGAGTCATATTAGGTAAATATACAATGAAGAGCAGGATAAAGAACTGGTTGGAGTTGCTCTAAGAGACCTACAAGGCTTAGCCAATTTAAACAGCTCTATCAAATCCTCATCTTCTCTCCCCCTCTTCCTGTCCACCATGCCTAATCCCCTATGGTATGCTAAAAATAGAAGATCCATACCAAGAGGCAAGACCTGGTTGCTGAAGTTACTATTTACTAGTACTACTAGTAGTTGTTACCACTCTCAGACTCAAATCGTTCATCAAGATGGCAACAATGCCGATGTTTGTAAGCTACTCTAAGCAATAAAGCATCCATCTTTACTCAAGAACAGAATGATGTACCCTGCGGGTAATCTGTAGAAAATAAAAGAGAGAAGGAATGCGTCTCACCCGGCGGCATCGAGGACGTCCCTGGACTGGAGATCTTCATCTTCTTGGTGGCACGGTGGCACCCTTGTAAAGGTCCTCCAGGCTGCAAGCTAGCTGCCGCTCAATCGTCGGCTCCTTCCTCGCCGGCGCCCCGGACGCCTCCCTGTGCCGGCGGCGGCGGCGGCGGGGGAATAGCCCCGCCGAATGCGCCCCCGAATATCTCGAAGATCTCCTCGGCGCTCCTCGGGTTGAAGCGGAACCCGTGGACCCCGTGCGCGGATGTGGCGGAGGGGGAGGGCGGTGGAACGCCGGCCTTGAGGCCGTCCTCACCGTACTGTTCGTAGACGGCGCGCTTCTGCGGATCGCTGAGCACCTGCGAGGAGGAGAGCAAAGAAAGGAGAGAGACCGTGAGGAGATGGATTCAATTCTTGGTAGTGGTGGTGGCGGCGGTAATGGAGGAGGAGATGGGGCGGTGCACGGACGTCGTAGGCCTCGGAGACCTGCTTAAAGAGGGAGTCGGCCTGCGGGGAGGGGTTCTTGTCGGGGTGGTACTTCATGGCGAGGCGGCGGTAGGCCTTCTTGAGCTCGTCGTCGGTGGCGCCGCGGCCGACGTCGAGCACCTTGTAGTAGTCCACCCCATCAACGGCGACGGCTGCAGCTTGATTGGCTTGGCTGGTTGCAGGCAAGGGCCAAGGTAGGGCTGAAAACGAAAACGGTAATTTTCGGTTACCGAAAATAGTGTTCGAGAAATTATCGATTTTTTCCTCTAAATGAAAACGGTGACGGTAACCGATAAAACGGAAACGAAAACGGTAAAAATATCCGATAACGAAAACGAAAACGATTTAGCTCTCTTCCGATCGTTTTCGAAAAATACCGTATTTTAACCGATAATGTGAAACTGAAAGTGATTTGACATCCTACCGATCGTTTCCGACCGTTTTCAGCCCTAGGCCAAGGGGAGGGGTTTTCTTTCATCGTAGTGCGAAATGGCTTTAAACTTATTAACTTTTTCTAAGTTATAAATAAGAAAAATTTTAAAATACTGTTATATCTTTTAAAACTACGTAAATGAATAAAGGAGAAAAAAAAAGAAAAGAACCAAAGACCAAAAACAAATCAAAATTAAGAAGTCAATATGATTCCACATGATTTCTAGAGAGCCGTTTTCAACTCTCTTCTTTCATATGGTTTTTGGTTTTCCCCTTTCTGATCATTTATTGAGAACAGGAGATAAATTTTTTTATAGGAAACAGGAGAAAATTTTTATTTGTTTGTTACTTTTGAGAGGGAGGAGATGTTTGTTTTATAATGCTATATCATCTAAATATGTAATGTGTAAATAGGTGATTCATAAAAAAAATATTGTAGCAAGTAGCGGCTACAACCACGTAGGTGTTATGGCTAATCGGGAGACCCATGATTGAAGATTGATTAGATCAGAGATGAATTTCAAGGATATATATACTGCCCGATAATACGGTCTAATAAATGTCTGTTTGAATTTTTATTATAACATGTTGTACTAGAAGAAAGTTTTTTTGTAGGCTTTTTCTAAGAAAAAGAGGGATTTTTATCTCCACTTCATCATTTTATCTTTTTTCTACCTACAATTGTGGACTGTGGACTTTAATCAACAAAGCTATCTAAATAGTTTATCTTTCCTTTTTCATTTCGCTTTGTGCAGTCGTATCAAGAAATGCCACAAGACTTTTTTTTTTTGGTTGTCTCACTCTTTTGCTTTGAATGGGCAACATCTCCGAATTAGAATTAGGTATGCTACAACTAATTTCTGAAAAGAAAATGAGTAAGCAAGAACAGTAGAACTAAACTAAGGCAGGCCTACAAGTTCTCAGAAGTTGGAATTCAAGCCCAATACTGGCCGCAATGCAATGCCCCATAGTTGGGCCTAAAACTTCACCAACCCAGTCCAAATTTCAAACCCATGTTGGCCCACAACCGGCCCGCGTAGAAAATAACGTCTATGTCCTATAATGCTGACAGAAAAATCCTCTAAAAGGACTGGGGATTTTTTTTGTTGGGATACAATAATGGCGGGTGCTAATATACACACACTAACTAAATGCTCGTGCGTTGCTATGAATTTTTAAAATTTATCATACTACATATTTTCAAACTCACGGGTGGTAAACATTTTTAGGATATGCATACAAACATGTTCTAAAAGTTTTTAAATCCATCAAGTAAGTCGGAAATCATCGATCATACCTCGTGGTCATAAGTCAGAAGACATCGACCACTCCTCGTGGTCATAGGTCGGGATCCCTTGAGCACACCTCGTCGTCATAAGTTGAAAGTTGTCGACCATCGCACGTAATCATAGGTCGGGAACGGTCGACCATTGTTGGTGGTCGTAAGTTGGCAGCGGTCGACGATCGACCGTGATCCTAAATCGAGAGCCTTACATCGGAAGCCGACGACCATTATTCGTGGTCGTAAGTCGGAAGCCATCGAGGATACCTCGTGGTCGTAAGTCGGAATACATCGAGCAGCACTCGTAGTCATAAGTGGAAAGACATTGACCACACCTCGTAATCGTAAGTTGAAACACATCGATGAGTGCTCATGGTCATAAATTAGAAATCGTCGATCATACATCGTTGTCGTAAGTTAGAAGCTGTCAACCATCGCGTGTGATCGTAGGTCGAGAGCGGTCAACCATCGCTGGTGGTCGTACATTGGCAGGCCTCTGGTGCGCTTGTGCCCTGTCGCCCGACTGTCGGCGTCAGCCTGCTTGGCCCCGACTTTGACCATAGCCCTGACTTCAACCACTGCCCCCATCGACTTCAACCACTGTCCCCTTCGACCACGACTCTATTTGACCACCTTGTAGGTCTTGCTGTCGAGGGTGGGGAGCTCGATCTCGAGGGTGACCTGGGGGTAGACGACGGGGATGTCCAACTGGAGAGGGAACTCGTAGTGGTGGAGGTTGTGGACGAACCAGCAGGTGCCCTCCGGGTTGGCACTACGACTACAACCATGATCGCTACGACCACGTCCATGGGCGCTACGACTATGACTGTGACTTTGAATACTGTCCCCTTTGACTTCGAGCACTATCCCCCTTCGACTTTGACCACTACCCCTTTCGACTTTGACCACTGCTCCCTTCAACCACTGTCCCCTTCGACAACGGCTCTTCGACGACCACGGTTCTTCGACTTCGACCACTGTCCCCTTCGACAACGGCCCTTCGACGACCACGACCCTTCGACGCTGACCACTTCCGCCTTCGACCAAGGATCTTCAACTTTGACCACGGATCTTTGACTTAGACCACTGCCCCCTTCGACCATGGCCCTTCGACGTCGACCACTTCCCCCTACGACCACGGCCCCTTTCGATCACGTATCTTCAACTTCAACCACGGATCTGTGACTCCGATCACTGCCCTCTTCGACCACGTCCCTTCGACATCGACAACTTCCCCCTTCGTCCACCGCCCCCTTTGACCACTGTCCCATTTGACCATGGCTCTTCGATGTCGACCACTTTCCCTTTCGACCACGGCCCTTTTCGACCATGTCTTTGACTTCGACCACGGATCTTCGACTTTGACCACTGCCTCCTTCGACCACGGCCCTTCGATGACCATGGCCCTTCGATGTCGACCATTCCCCCCTTTGACCACTATCCCTTTCGACCACTGTCCCCTTCGGCCATAGCCCTTTGACGTCGACCACTGTCCCCTTCAACCACGGCCCTTCGACGTCAACCTCGACCACTGTCCCATTCAATGACCACAGCCCTTCAACGTCGACCAATCCACCTTCGACCACCGCCCCCTTCGACCATGGCATCGATTTCGACCACGAATTTTCGACTTCGGCCACGACCCCCTTTGACCATAGCCTCAACGTCGACCACGACCCCCTTCGACCATGGCCCCGACGTCAACCACGGGCCTTTAACTTCGACCGCGGACCGATTTCGTCCTCGACCACTGCCCCTTCGACCATTGTCCTCTTCGACCACAGTTTGGACTTCGACCATGACACTTCGACTTCGATCGCGGACTGACTTCATCCACAATTCTTCAACTTTGACCACTGCCCCTTCGACAACAGTTTGGACTTCGACCATGACCCTTCGACTTCGACCACGGCCTGACTTCTACCACAGCCCTTCGACTTCGACCGCGAACCGACTTCATCCATAGCCCTTCGACTTCGACCACTACCCCCTTTAACCACTATCCCCTTCGACCACGGCTTGGATTTTGACCACGGCCTTTCGACTTCGACCATGGCCTGACTTCAACGACGGCCCTTCGACTTCGACCACCGCCCCTTCGACCATGGCCCCCTTCAACCACAGTTTCGACTTCGACCATGACCTCTCGACTTCAGCCACGGCCCTATTCAACCATGGCACTGACTTCGACGACCAGCTTGGGAGACCAAAATCGCCAAACTGTGCGACGGGCTCCAAGTGAAGAGCAGGAAGAGGTAGAGAGGCTCATTGGCCGAGCGACCGCTGGGCATCGGTGGGGAGAGGCCATGTGGGCGGGCATAGTAAGAGGAAGCCGCCACCATCGCCGAGCGCCCTTCTCTCTGATCCATCGGTCACTGTCGTCAAGCGCCATTCTCTCTGATCCACTGGCCACTATCGCCGAGCGTTGTGTCGTTGGTTGGAGGGGCGATGGAAGATAGAATTGGTGGCGGCGCACTAGGGAAAGTTGGGGGACTGCAACCAGATGCTGCCGCGTGGGGAAGGAATTGGTGGCGGCGCTGAGGAGGAGGTGGCGCGGCACGAGGGTTCAGGGGAGAATGAGATGGCGGTTGTGGGAGGTGGGGAGGCAGTGGCGGGAAGATGGGGAGAGGAGGCGGCGAGCAAATGCATTGGGGGAGGTGGTGACGAGGGGATGCGACACTGTTGGGGGGAAGTTAGGAGACTGCAACTAGACGCTGTCATACGGGGAAGAAATTGGTGGCGGTATTGAGGAGGAGGAGGCGCGGCATGAGGGTTTGGGGGAGAGAAGGAGGCGGCGGTTGCGGGAGGTGGATTGGTCGCGGGAGGTGGAGGATGCGAGGGAAGAGAAGAGGAGGAGCGCGGCCCACGCGTTGGCCCAACCTTTTCTACGAGGAGCGGAAGAACTACTTACATGCGGATCTGGATGGCTGATCTTTGATCGGACAGCTGAGAAGAGAGGAGGGAGAACATACTGATGAACACCAACTTACATTTTTATAATAGTAAAGATATATATTGTATAAATAACATGGGCACCATGGTACCCAGTCTCTATGATTGAGACTTTTCATCCATGATTAAGATTTTTCATCTATAATTGATTCAGCATGCTAAATCAATAATTTTCTTTCTAAATTGATGTCTTTTTAAATTAATGAATGTTAACAAGTTTTCCTGATATACTATATATCATTACACTTTTACGCATATAAAAGCAATCGAAAGGCAGGGAGCCTTGATGCCCAGACATCATGGTGTCTTGTTTCAGTATATATAACAGAGGACCAAATAAAATGGACCTGGCGCCAGCCTGATGGAGAGAAACTGAAATAACACCTTCATAATTCAGATAACTTTAACTAACCCATCAGATTAAGCTAGGTGACGAAGTGTCCAGTTCGGCAATGAAAACGCATGCGGATATCCGATGAGGCCGCTGATTTATCCTCGCCCTCCTTAATTCGGCCTGCCTAGCTTGTAAAGAAAAAAAAATCACGAAATTCAGCTGGCATTCGAACGGATGCAGTTATCTGCAGCAACAGAACCACGAGCCGACGACAACGAAGGGGCCCAAAAAAATTTCGTCGACCTCCCCCGTCCGAGCTCGCCGTCGGCCGCGACCGCCCAATCCGGCGCCGCCACCGCGGCGGCATCCGCCTCCCAACAAGACCGCGACGCTTTCGGCTGGAAGCTTTTGGCCGCAACAACAAAGTCGGCTACACTGACAGCGCATACACACACAAGCGGCAAGCCTGGCCGTCTCTTACTCATTTTGCTTTGTGAAAGAACAGCAGAAAGGGGATGCAGACTGATAAGTTTAAGATTATACTGGTTAACAATGCTGCGAGGAAAGGTCTCTCGTTCCCACGCCTTGAGAGTAAATGATTGCCAAGAGGAAAGGGACAAGGTTGGTGATGGAAAAACCAAAGCTAAATAAAATCGTTTATTCTGCTAGAGTGCTAGTCAGTAGTCACTTGTTTTTGACTAGTTAGAGATTCATCGCACACACACGAAGAACAGATCCATCGCAACGTCTTGTGTTTGGTTGGTTAGCAAGAGGACAATACTCTGGTCACCAGTGGTGTGGTACTATCTCTTTCTCCTGTTCATCCTCCCTTCACGAGAACAGGAGAGCCTGTCTGTTGAGGCACATGCTTTGGCTCACTAATTGGCGGGCTTGCTCGAACTCAGATGAAATTATATGAACTTTTTCTACAACCACCTTAAAGGTTAAACTGTAATTTTACTGATAAATATGTTGACTTCAGCTTTGCAAAAACACACACACACACACGTGATTTTACTTGCACCATTGACAGTTAGGTTTGTGTTGTTCACATGCATGCATTGTTACTTGCTCCATAGACTGGTCCCGCTCAAAACGGTTTAGACTTCTGCGCTTATTTTTCACTTTTCAACAATTTTGGCTTTTTTGGTTTTTGGCCTTTTTTTGAGCTTTTTTGTCGATTCTTTTTTCGTATTCATTTGTACTGTCCATGATAAGTTAATCTATTTTTTATTTTAAATTTTTTTAAATTTAATTACGTCAAATAAATCACTATCAGTTACAGTGCAATTTCAGTCAGCTACAGTATTTTTCAGTCATAAACCACTTAAAAAAGCTATTTTGAGCACCCCATAAGCGTGGTGAGCATAAAATGGTGGGTGGGGGGGGGGGGGGGATCTGGCATTTCAAGCGACAAGACGAAGGTTCGTTTCAGCAACCATGTGGATGTGATCATTTTCTGTTCCTCCATTTCTTGTATGGACAAAGTTATCTTTGAGGTGCGCATCACATGCTATAATGACCATGCCATGGAGAAAGAGCACAATAAACTATACATATATAATCTTTCTTTGAATGTAGACTTATAGCTGAAGCCGCCTAACCAGTGCAAAGAGGGCTATCACCCGCCCGCTCAATCATGGGACTCTACACTCGCGAATGAAAACCTAACCCTGCAGACTGATGATGCCCTACCATAACGCAGGATCAACGGCATCTGCCTGGTCCAGATCGTGATTACCGGAATGAATATATATCAGGAAGAGGACGAGCGACCAAACTGATGCGAATGCACACAGAAAACGACCCTGCTGTACTTGTTAATCGCCTTGTCAGACCAACCAAATACCGACGGCATGCATGCTCGATTCACCGGCGACGATCAGAAGGCAGCGTCCTGTTAGGTGCTAACTACCAGATCGACCGGGCGGCAGATGCGCATGCATTGCATTGCAGAGCAGAGCACTCATGAAAGCGGCATGGAAATGAGTGGTCTACCCTGACCTTTCCACCCGTCTCTTGACCGGCGAAGAAGAAGAAGAGAGACTGCAGGTAGCACTTGATATGGTCCCCGACACAGGCTTGCAGGGCTGCTCCTGCTCGTGCTCCTCTGAACCTTTTCCTTCTACTGTTCTACATCACCACACACTTCTTGTTAGACTTGTAAGACATCGACGCTTTGTTTGGAGGTTACTCAGCATCGCATCTTTATAGAATTGTAGCGTAGACTCAAAATCGCATAGATATTGATGCCTATTCAGGCCTTATTTGGAATGTACGCAAGAAAATGGAGGATTGAGAATCTGAAAACTTTCTTGTGTTTTTTTCCTGGGGAAAAATGGAAAGAAATCAGTCCAATACGATCATGTACAGTCACCGTGAACAAAATGTGTGAGAACCTTTCTCACACACCTCCTCCTCTCCCTCGAAAAAATCAACTAAACAACAAATTTGAACACCATTCCTTCCCGGGCTAATCACAATTCGAAACTCTTAACTAAATTCCTTAAGCTAATTCCATGGACTTGATGGAGAGGCTGGCGCTGGACGAGCTGTTGGCGAGGCCGCCGGCGCCGCCACCCGCGCTGCCCTCGCAGAGCGCGAACGCCGTCTCGAGGTTGGCGACAATGTCGGCCATTGCCGGACGGTCCTTCCCCTCGAGCCGCACGCAGTGCACCGCCGTGTAGGCTACCAGCTCGACGGCCTCGGCCTCGTGCGCGGCCGGCTCGGGCGCGCGCCCGTCGAGCACCTTCCCGAGCTCCCCGGCGACGATGCTCGCCTGGGCGTAGTCCACCACGCTCACCGGGCTCCCGCCCTCGGCCTCCTTGAATATGGCGCGCTTCCCGGTGAGCGCCTCGAGCATCACGACGCCGAAGCCGTACACGTCGCTCTTGACGGTGAGGTGGTGCAGGCCGTAGTACTCCGGGTCCATGTACCCCACCGTGCCGGCGGCATTCATGGACAGGTGCGCCTCCTCCGTCTCCGGCCCCATCAGCGACAGCCCGAAGTCCGACACGCGCGCCACCCAGCTGCCGTCCAGCAAGATGTTGGACGACTTGATGTCGCGGTGGATGATCGGCGGCACGGCGTACGAGTGCAGGTACTCGATGCCGCGCGACGCGTCGAGCAGGATCTTGATGCGCAGCTTCCACGACGAGACCACCGGGGACGAGGACGACGCGCCGGTGGCCTTGGGGTGGAGGTGGTCGTACAGCGCGCCGTTCTTCATGTACTCGTAGACGAGCATCCGCTCGTCGTTCTCCTCGCAGTAGCCGACGAGGCCGACGAGGTGCTTGTGGTGGAGTCGGGAGAGGAAGGCGAGCTCCGACCGGAACGCGCTCTCCTTCTCCTGGAACTTGCGGGCGCGCGGCCCCGACTCGCCGCGCTTGATGGCCACCTCGCGCCCGTCGGGGAGCTTACCGCGGTACACCGTGCCGAAGCTGCCCTCGCCGATCTTGGCCTCCAGCGCGAAGTCCTTGGTCGCCGCCGCGAGCTGCGCGAAGGTGAACACCTCGGCCGGGTCCTTGAACGACGACGGCCCGCTGCGCTGCCGCGTCATGACGCGCGACAGCTGCCGCCGGAAGAGGCCACGTGACCGCGACCCGTTCGGCGAGCCGTAGGGACTCGGGAAGCCGCCGTTGTCGGCGGCGGCCGCGGTGTTACCGGCGCCTCCGGCGGTGTTGCCGGTGCCTCCGGCGATGTTGGGCTGGACGGAGTTGTGCACCTTCTTGTGGCTGCAGAAGCCGAAGACGAAGCAGTACACGATGGAGCAGAGGCCCGCGAAGGCGCCCACCGCGCCGACGACTCCGAACGCGATCCAGCCTTTGGACACGCCCCTTGAAGGCGCCGGTGGCGGAGGCGACGATGGAGGAGGGGACAAGGGTGCCGGCGGCGGCGACATGTCGCACAGACTTTTGCAGATCACGCCGCCGCCGGAGTACGCGCAGAGCAGCTCCGACCGCGGGAAGACGCCACATTCGCACGAGCTCTCGTTGAGGACGCACACGCCGGGGAGAATCGTCGGCAACGACACCTCCGCCGCCACGAAGTCCGTCGTCGAGGACGACCAGCACATCACGCTAAATTTGGTGGTGACGAGGCCGCACGTGAGGTTTCCGCCGGCGACGAGGTACTCGAACGCCGTCCCGAACGCCGGGGAGTACAGGGTTGTGGTGGGACCCGCGAGATTCCAGCACACGGCGGTGTGGTTAGGCCGCATGAGCCCGCACGCGTGGGAATCGCCGACGGCCAGCCCATGGAGGTAGAGGGCACGCGGCGCAAGGGCGCCCGCGCCGGAGCCGGAGCAGAGCACGGCGCCGGAGGTTAGGACCCCGCAGGCGTGGGTACCCCCTGCGGCGAGGGAGGACACGGAGGCGTTCGAGAACGTGGCCTGCACGGCGCTACCGCGCGGGCCCCAGCAGCGGACGGCGGAGGAGTTGGTCTCCAGCGCGCAGGAGAAATCGTCGCCGGAGACGAGGGAGCGGAAGCTGCCGTCCACCTGCTGGGGGAACCTGCCGCCGCCGCGCCACCATCGTATCCGGAGCGCGCGCTCTTCGTAGGCCGCGACTTGGTTGGATCCGACGGCGAGGTCGGCGAGCGCGTCCGGGCCGTTGTACACCCGCCTGAGCTGCCCCGGCGCGGCGGGCGGCCAGCAGAAGAACGCGTCGCCCCCTGCTCGAAGCCCGCAGACGAAGCCCGCACCGCCGGAGACCTCCGAGAAGGTGACGAACGGCGCGACGGGCGAAGACGCGTTGGGAGCCGAGAGCGCGGCGCAGTAGACGGTGCCGTTCTGGACCGCGACGGCGCAGACGGTGGAGCCCCCCGAGACGGCGAGCGTGGACGCGGAGGCGGGGGCCGCGAGCAGCAAGAAAAGCACCGCAAGGAGAAGGACGGACGCGGGGGTCATTGGAGAGTGGAGACGGCGGCCGTCATCTGCGAGGTGTTGGACGGCGGCGGAGGTGGGATGGGGAGGGCGCAGATTAAATCGAGCAAGTGCGTGGAAAAGGGAAAGAAGAGGAGAGAAGACACGCGGGCGGGCGGGGTGTTCGACCGCGTCGCGTCGGTCGGGGTTTCCAATCGAATCGCGGGTTTTTTTTTCCACTGCGGCTGCGCGCGTTGCCGCCGCGGCGTCGTCTCCTGCTGGCGCGCCAGCAACACCGTCAGCCGCTCCACCGAGTCACTCACAAACCTACTCGATGCGGTGATATCCAACCTCTTATGAGAGCAGTGCTAATTTTAATCGGTACAGCTAAATTTAATATATTTTTATTATAATCTTTCTGTTAATCTCATCTTAAAAAATATATCGTTTGAAAATTAGTTATTATATCATAGAGCATAAGTTACAAGTCATAAGTGGAAAAGAACTCAGCCGTGTACTGATCGATTGTAGTATACACTATAGTGACTTTATTTATATTCTTCAAAATTACACACGAGTACTTCTTTCTACAAGTTATTACTATTTATCAGTCAAAGGTAAAACCAATATGAACGAGCAAAGCTGCTGACAGGATGATTTTACTTCGAAAAAGAATTGGCCCACAAACTAGCACAGGTTCTATAGCGCTACGATAGAAACTAGCGATCAGAAAGCTATTTTAGATACCATACGGATGCTGAGAATTTTGTAACCAGCTACTAGAGGTAGACACACACACACACACCATGTTATTTGCTTTTCGACGGAACCGAGAGGGATTACTGTTCCTGCTGACGATTCAAAAGAGAAGGGTCAACTTTTAAAGCGTGTTATGCGACTGCATAGTGGTCAGGTAATTAAAGTAAAAGTGGACACGTAGGGCACGGAACATGGGGACCATTTTAGAAAAAAGGGAAAAGAAGAGGTTGGTGGAACAAGGGATGTCAGGTGAGTATGTTTTAGATTTATGATTTGCAATTAATTTTTAAACGAACTGTTTTTTAAGATAGAGTTTAAGGGTCGATTGTAGTAGATATTGTTCTGACTTTATGTATATCGGTCAAAATCGTATGTAAGTATCTTTCTCAGTATCCTCTCTCATGAACAGACAGAATTCAAAATTTTAAACCATAAGCTACAGCTAAAAAAAACCCTCCCTTCATCAGTCTTGAGGGCCAGATGATCAATCTCCTAAAAACAATTAAAGGACTGCTTTGTGATGAACCACCTACTGCAAGTCCTTTGTTGTCACAATACTTAATGAACAAACGCTATCATTATTCCCAATAAAGATACTACTACGTTCTGATTTCTCTTTAGCTTCAGTTTTCACGGCTTCTCTCTCTGTTTTTTTCTTTCTCTGACTGACAAAGGAAAAGTATACATGAATGAATCTCATAACATAAAACAGATGTGAACGACCGGGGTCAAGAAACCAGCCTATATATCCATGTGTGCCCTGCACTTCGTTTGGAGCGGTCAGAATCAGAATCTGGTGCCCAAATCAGGTCGGCAGCTTCGCGTGATGCACACAGTTCGCTAAGCTAGATCTGAGCCTCTGCTGAGTTAGTTTTGGTAGCTCTGAACCAGATCCAATGGTCGCATCAGTATTTTCATTGTTTCTTTTCTACGGAGCTAGGTCTCTGCACTGCAATGTGTTGATTGATCAGGATCCTCTTGTCAAAGTCCTGATGCCAGTACCAGGAAAGAAAGGAGATCCCTGTGATTCCAGCAGGTCCGCACGGATCATATCACATGAAGGGAGTAAATTAATAATCAGCCTGGCCGTTTGCCAGCTCGAGATCAGCCTTGAGTTCAGACCTGGGTTCAGAACCCAAGATTTTACTAGAAATCCTACATGAATTAGATCGTTCCCTGTGAAAATCATGCAGGATTCCTGTTCAAACGGACCCTTAGGTATCGAAAGACAAAGGCAAAACGCTTGATTTTACTGGTTCTTCTCTGTTTTCGTCAGAAAATTCAGCTTGACCCCGTGTTGAGAGTGGTTTGGCCCTTCAACTTACTGCATGGAAAGTGCGCGTTTGCCGCCATCTCTTGGCATGACAAGAAACACACCTAACTTACCCCTACCTAGCTAGTACCAGTAGAGAAACCAAATCGTACTACTACTCTGTATCAAAAAAGATGTCACGGTACGGTCTGATGGGACACTGAACAATCTGTTCCTCCTGTTCTTTTCAGCTTTTAAAAGCTAATTTTCGATTTTTTCTATAATAATTAGCTTTTAAACGACATATCTTTTCAAAATAGACTAGTTAATTGTAGTACATACTTTACTGATTTTATTTATATCGGCAGAAACCGTACGTGAGTTTCTATTACTCTGTAATCTCTCATACAAATAATCTAAAAGCTACAAGCTGTAACTAAAAAAAACAGGCCCAATTTGGTTGGCTCAAGCCATCACAAAAATAAACATTGACAAAATATTGTTTGAATTAATATGATCAGCGCCCATATTACATAGATCGTTGACCAGTCAATACTCGCATTGCGCCGGCATAATTCGGCAGCTTAATTCTTCCTTGACATGTGATTATATACAAGCATGCATCGCATGACACACATGCATCGATCATAGATAATGACTAGCGGACAGGGCAGGACACCGTATAATTAATGGGCAATTCCCCACCTGATCATTTGACTTTGCTGCGGCTCTCGCTGACAAAACTAAGACTGACTTCATACATCCTAATGTTTCAATTAATGAGCTGTTCTTTTTTGCAGCAGTTTGTGATTTTTAGTTACGACTTATGATTTTTAAGTTATTTGTACGAGAGATTACAGAGTAACAGAAACTCACGTGTGATTTTTGCCGATATAAATGAAGTTAGTAAAGTATGTACTACAATTAACTAGTAGATCTTATCTTAAAAAATACTACATTTAAAAACTAGTTACTGTAGAAAAATCGAAAAGCAATTTTTAAAAGCTGGAAAGAACAGGGTCAATTTTGCCAATACATGTATGCAGTAAGAGAGTTAGTCTTGCTACTCCTGCCTAATTGGACCTGTTAACTAGCGGTTGAAGAAAGAACGTACGGGTAGCTAGTGCCACGTGGACAGTTTCATGGAACCTTCTGTTCTTTCTAATTACCTTCTGCTATTTCTAGTTAGATCGATGTGGCAAGGAAAAAGTAGGAGAGAGAATAGTCACTAGTGACAATCAAATAGTGATCTATAATTATATGAGAGAGTATGTGGGTCCAACATATAAAATAGTCTTTGCTTTTGTCTCTCACCTTTCTGGAGATGGCCTCAGGGAAGAGGCATTTCTGGCTGGGTCAACGGTCAAAGATTGGACTTGTTCAGAGTCCAACCAGGATTAGATTGGCCAACATATATGTGGATGCATGCCTACATGACACACTTGACATGGACTGATGGATGGATGTATGTACATATTGTGGTTTGCAAAGATCAATCATGGTAGACGTATCATGTGAGGTAACTTGGGGGTTTGTAACTTGCAAGTACATAGGTAACAAGTTTGCACTCGAGAGTGCATACATGTATGTACATGAAGAACATGACAACAAGAAGTGGTGCCTCTTCTTTTTTTTTTCTCTCGAAAATGCGAGCGGCATTTCATTCGATTAAGGAGGAACAAAGAACAAAAGCTGGTTGACCTAGACCGGCAGCGGATACAGAGGGAAGGAGGGGGGAGAGGAGAAAAAACAGACACAAGGTTAGATTACAGAGATGTCAGACGACTGAAGCACATGAGAAGAAAACAGTGAGTCCATATTGAGGAGAGAATCGAATTGATGAGGACTAAACGACCAGCTTTCGAAAGAAGTTTTGCCTTCCAAGAGGGTAACCGGGATGAAATTTTGTACAACAAAGGATCCAAGTCCCACCTTCTGAGCTTCGTGAGGGAGAGAGGGATGCCCAAATAGTTGATGGGAAGGCTAGCCGAGGTGCAACTCAGGATATCAATAGTCAGCTGAAGCTTCAGAGGTTCACAGTTGACCGGGATGATGGAGGACTTCTCCAGATTACTCCTCAAACCCGAGGCAGAGCCGAAGAGCTGAAGAAGTTCCAGGAAAGCACGCAACTCTTGCTCTTTAGGACAAAGGAAGACCATGCTAGATCATGGACGAAGCGCTGGAAACAACCCATATTTCTTTTATCGACGTTAGAATTGTTCTTGTCATGCCACTTCTTTAAGTTGGGAGTTTCTCGGGTGTTCGTTCACATGATGACAAAGATGGATGTTGCTCTCCCTTTCCTGTTTTCCATTGTTCACACTTCACAGTACTACACTCGTTGCCACTCGCTCAATTATATCAGACAGTAGTAAAGCCAAAACGGACTAACATTAACATGCATCACTCCTATATATATCTGAGCATCTCACTACCTTACAAGATGGAATGATGGCATCTATGTAAACATGCACAAATTGATTAGTCAGAGTGACAAGTCAACATAAAGCGTGTTGTTCATCTTTGCAGAATACGTATACTAGTATTGGCACTGAATTGCGTGCGAAGGCAGGCACTCAAAAGCAAGCAACATGGGTTTGGTTAATTGGTTGGAACTTGGAACCTCCCTAGGATCCTTTCCCTACTTTTCTTTACAGGTTCGGAGCTCTGAATCTTATTACCACTTCAAAAAGTGACTTTGAATGGTACTAACAGATTATAGATCTGACTGGTCTCGAGTGATAATTTTATTGCTGTTCTTGTTGTTGTTTTGACTCTTGACAAATAAATTCTGCACTTTTATTTGCTAAGCGTGTAGTACTATTCTGCTATACTGAGAACTCAATAAACACCTTAGTCATATCAGTTGTTCTCAACCTGCTCCTTTGACATTCTTGAGCTAAAAATAGCTGAAGCGACAACTCGATTTTAGGCAGAAAAAAATCAAGTCTTTCAGTACGAGATGAAAACTGGTAAATACGATGGATCATCTAGAAGACTAGAGCTGACGCAAAACTGTTAAAATGATTTGGTGTTCTAATAACTTACAGACCTACCGTCAAATCCATACGTGAAGCAGCTGATGCGTTGCTATTTCACGTAACTAATTCAGCAAGCTGTTAACTCAGAGGAAGCACAGTTTCAACTTGGATGGAAGATTCAAGGGGGCAGCAAAACTACCAATGGTGATGTATCGGAACCGTCTAATTCAAATGCAGTGCGGTGGCATCATCAATGCAGTTCCCAAGTTTCCAAACCATAAGTATTTATAAGCAGAAAGCAATATCTGACCCTTTCCCTATTCAATGGCAGCCTAGCATACCATATCTGACTGTTGACTGAGTGCAAATGTCAAGAGTCGACTGGAATTTGACTTTAAAATCGTAAGATTATTACACGCGAAGTTATTCCGCTCACGACATTGTCCACTCTATATACCAAGAAAAAATATTCAGTTTTGCTATTGCACAGACGACTGAAATTTTTTTATCTTTCAGTCACATGAAATTGCAGCCCCTTAAAAAAACAGCTGCAACTTTAGGTGATTCAAAGTGCAACTTCAGATGACATAAAATTGCACTCTCAATCAACTGAAATTACAGCCCCCTCCAAAAAAACACCTGCAACTTTAGGTGATTCAGAGTGCAACTTCAAGTGACTGAAAAATAAAAAAATTTCAGTCGCCTGTGCAATAGTCACTCCCAAAAATATTTATTACCCAATCTTGAGGCCTCAATATGTTAGCTAATCTAACATCATGTAGCTTGCAGTGCTGAAGTCCAGCCTTTCTTGGACTTGACCACTCATCCTTGACACTTCTCTTCTGTCAGTCGGAAGTCTAAACCCACAGAGTAAATTGTAATGAACCCTTAACACATGCTAGAATAACCACAAAAATAATATATGATCTTTCATTGACTCATTTAGTAACATCCAATGACAAGAAGTCAAGAACAATCACACTTTCGGTTTGAATCATATATTCATATCATACAGTACGTGCACAATTACAGAAGCACCAAGAAAAGAAATTTTTGAATTTTTCGCACCGACAGTAGCACCTCAAGAAGGAACGAATCAGTTGAAGCGCATGAGGAGCTTGACGGAGGGCAGCAGCTCGCCCTTGTGGTTGCAGAGCCTAACGGGGCGTATCCCTGACCGGAGCTCCCAGATCGGCAGGCAGGTCCGGCCGCCGAAATCGTCCTTCTGGTGGTCGTCGGGCTCGTGCACCTCGAAACGGAGCAGGGCGAGCTCAGGGACAGTCACGGGGAGCTCGAACTCATGATCCCACATAGGTATCCAGTCGTCCATGATCACCCTCGTCTGATCCATCCTTGTGTCTGCTGCTGCTCCTGCTATGCCTACATGCGCAACCGCGGTTTTCAGACATTGGCCATTTCTACTAGTACTTCATTAGTACAATTCAGAACTTACTATGCTAGAGTATATTACATTACATTTCATTCCATTTTATTAGGTTATTTCTGCTTAAATGCGACTAACCCTTGCATAGAAGTCTGGGGGTGAGCACTTGTCGAAGTGCGTCTTTCGGAAGTCGCATCGCCATCCGTCTCCCATGTGTACTGTCACCTTCAGATGGTAGCATTGACATGGAAACAGGTTACAAACTTACATTTACTGCAGCAAATGCGAAACAATGCATGGAAGTAACAATTGATGGTTATTTTTTCTTCACTTTACCTTCAGTCTTGTCTTTACTGGTAGATTGGATTTAGGATGGAACATTTGGTCCGGATCGCTGTTCATTAGAATATCAGGCTTTTTCACATAACCGCAGCCCCCATTTGCTCGGAACATCCATTGAGTCAGCCATAGTTCCCTTCCATGGCCCTATAGAATCACAGCAAACTATGTTGCCCGGATACTACGATACCGATACGGATACACGATACGGTGATACCTTAGTGCTGCCCCTTTTGCCTGTAGAAATATCAGTCTGTTTATACTATCACCCTTGTTGCTCTCTCCTTTGGATATGTGCTAGTTTGACCATTCCTGCCCTCCTCATCCGCTCCCTTGCCCACACAAATGTTAGTCTGTCCATGCTGTCCCGCCACGCCTGCTCCCTCGTGCACACATATGTCACTCTTACCATATTGTCCCCTGTCGCCTGCGGTGCTGCGTGTCAACAATGCGTCCATAATTTTTCACCCTTGGTGCTGCTCCCTTTGCCCGCAGAAATATCAACCTATCCATACTATCCCCCTTGCTGCTCCCTCCTTTGGATATGTGTTAATTTGACCATACCGCCCCCTCACCCGCTCCCTTGCCCACACAAATGTTAATCTGTCCATGCTGTCCCACCACGCCTGCTCCCTCGTGCACACATATGTCACTCTTAACATGCTGTCCCCTTTTGTCCGTGGTGCTGCGTGTCAAAGCCGTGGTTGAAGTTAAAGCCATAGTCGTAGTCGAATGGGTGTGGTCAAAGGACTGTGGTCGAATGGGCGTGGTCAAAGGGCCATGACTGAATAGGTGTGGTCAAAGGGCCGTGGACGAATGGGCATGGTTGAAGGGTCGTAGTCGAAGGCGTGGTCAAAGTCAAAGGCGTGGTCAGCGCCATGGTTGAGGCAATGTGGTTAGTGTCACGGTCAAAGAGCCATGGTCGAAGGATAAAAAGCTGTAAAGCAACATTTACTCTAGGGAACATGGCATGTTCACAAAGTAACAGAACGAAGGTCACTAAATCTAATTTATCTGTTCGATAATGGAAGCAATACTAACAACGATAAAGAAACAAGATGGGAACTATTGGCCTCATTGCTAAATAGGAGATCACCTGGAAAACCGGAGGGATGAGATTGCAGAAACATCTGATTAGCAAGGAACATTTTTCGATGACCTGGCCTTTTTCTTGTGTTTTGACAAACTGAAATTTAGGTGAGTTGGAAATCACCTATAGGAAGTAGGAAGGCATATCCAGTCTGTTCTTGTTCCCTGGATAACAAAGGAAAACAATCTAAACTAACTACAGAGGCAATGTTGACATGGGAACCTAAGGGAACGATTAATGAAGATAACAATGTAAATACTATGAAAAACATCTAATCTAGTGAGATAAGAACATAGATAAGATGCTAAAGCACGCAAGATGAAACGAAAGCAGCTCAAATAAAGTTTTAGCAAACTAATGTTGCCATGGAGAAAAAATGGTTTGTAGCATCTAAACAATGAAAATAGAAAATAAGTTCAATCTTAGTTGGACAACATACAATCTAATCAGCAAGCACCAAAATAGTTTTTAGGGACACAGCTTCCTGTTATAGGGACCGAAAAGATCTTAAAGGTGTGATGGCAGTAAGTCCATCACGAAAACATTGTATTCACCCCTAGGCCAAAGCACTTAAGATTTGGAATTTCAATTGCAGAACGAAGGAAATGTTAGTTGAGCTGTCTGTCCAACAAAAAGTAATTGGATAAAGTAAAAGCAAGTAAATACAAAAAAAGACATTTAATACTCCCTCCTTAAAGTATTATGTATAATTTTGAGTCATACAGTAAGTGAGGCTAGTTTGTCTTCATATTTAGCTGGACAAAACATTAGGATCATGATGGTAGTAAGTCCATCACGAAATCATTGTAATCACCCTCTAGGTCAAAGCACTTAACATTTCGAATTTCAACTGCAGAATGAAGGGGAATGTTAGTTGAGCTGTCTGTCCAACAACAAGTAATTGGATAAAGTAAAAGCAAGTAAACACAAAAAGAGACATATAATACTCCCTCCTTGAAGTATTCTGTATAATGTTGAGTTATACAGTAAGTGAGGCTAGTTTGTCTTCATATTTGGCTGGACAAAACATCAGGATCAATAAGGGTGCTATGAGTTCCCATAGATAGGGTACCGACGTAAACTGTAGAAAGATTTTGTAAAGAGTCTCACACAAATTACACAGTATCATGTCGGATAACCTGCTCCCGAAGAAGGTGCATGCACTGTGATAGTTTTTCCCATCGTCGTGGTCGAAGATGTGGTCGAAGTGCCATGGTTGGGCATTTGGGTAAGTTGAGCACCATATGTAATGAAGGGTTGAGAGAGTAGTATTTTCAAGAACATTGTGATGTTTTGATGGTATTAAAGTGAATACGGATTTTTTGGTGGTATATTTCAAAAGTGATGTTTTTTCGATGGTATATAACCGATGGTCTAAAAAACAACAAACAGAAAGCACGAACAGAAAAAGTAGAGTAGGAATTTGAAATAGCCAAGGCGAAATTGAGAACAAAGAGAAATAGCAACTAAAGATTGTGGGGCTGAACAGAAAGGAAGGGGATACCAGCTGATGGAGCAATGGCGACAGTGAGACGTTTCGTTAGTCAGCACCGTCGATTGGCCTACACAACCGGCTGTGGGCTCCGCGCTCTTGAACACGGTGGTCGCCAGAGTGGCATCCACGTTCTCCCTTCTTGGGTGGGCGAACCTGCCAAGCAAACCCCCCAATTGGATAGTAGGGGTGCAAACGGAGCGGATAATTTCCGTCCGTCCGATCGACCGAAAGCATACGGAAGGGGTAGATGGGTATCTAGCACTATGCGTGTCCAAATTCGACTCCGAGGAAAAAATATGGAATAGGATACGGGATAAGTGATATTCGTCCGTATATATCCGTATGTCAAAAGATATGAGAAAGTCTATTGTGACTTCACCTAGGAACAAAATAACATATAAGCAAATTATCATATCTAAACAAGCAGAAATACTGAGTGTTCTTTCTTCAATATCTCAGTAATTAGCCTCTTCATGTTTGCTCTGATCGTACCATACTGTCCAATGTCCTGTGCAAAGAAACAGATAATTTCCGTCCGTCCGACCATCCGAAAGATTATGGAACAGATACGAAATAGAGAAATAGATATCCAATATTATCCGCGTCCGACTTCGACCCCGACGAAAAAATGTGGAACAGGATACATGATAAGCGATATTCGTCCGTATCCACTCCGATTGCACCCCTAATGGATAGTAAGCATGGGCCGAAAGCGTAGAGCAGGAATCTGAAACAGCCGAGATGGAATCGAGAACGAAGAAAGACCCAGACCAAAAGCATGGCCCAAAAAGGTATAGAAAGCAAAGACATACATGGCCCCTTGAAGAAGGCATGGTACGCCTGGAAGAGCTGCCGCACGACAGTGCCCTCCGACTCCACATCGCTCCTCGCGTAGCACCACCCGTCTCCTTTTCGGTGATGGCTCCTGTGGGCCTCATCAGCGACTCCCCGACGTAGAAGTCTTGGATCCGGCCGGATCTAAGAGAGAGGTCTAGATCCGACCACCTCTCATGAACTTGAAGGCACCGAGACATGGGCGAGCGCGAAGGAAGTCCCAGAGGCAAAAGGCGGCTCGAGAAGGTCCCCTAAAGAAGGTGCAGCATGCTTGGAAAAGGCACCACATGATGTTGCCCTCCGGCTACATGCACCTCCTCGTGTGACACCACCCATCTCCTCT
Source organism: Dendrocalamus sinicus (assembly GCA_036346575.1). Classification (NCBI taxonomy): domain Eukaryota; kingdom Viridiplantae; phylum Streptophyta; class Magnoliopsida; order Poales; family Poaceae; genus Dendrocalamus; species Dendrocalamus sinicus. The sequence goes on along the minus strand of CM070653.1, from coordinate 1,109,856 downwards.
TTCGGTGGTGGCTCCCATAGGGCTCATTGGCGACTCCCCAACGTGGAAGTCTTGAATCCGGTCGGATCTAAGAGAGACGGTATGGATCCAACCGTCTCTCCGTAGCATCGCCTTCAACGACCCATTCGCCCTCAACGGTTTTCGGACTGCTGCTTGTTGCTATTTTTGAATGCCCTTGGAGAAACTTTCTTTGACGGCGTCGCTCCGGGCACACTGGCGCCGGCGGCGCCCGGGGGGAGGGGGGCGCCGCGGCGATGGGACTGGGGTTCAGGGGCTACGCGGTGGTGGGCGATGGGTATAGGGAAGGGGATGGGGAGGATGCGAGGGCAAGAAAAAGGGGGAGGATGCGGGAGAGCGGCGAGACGGGGCGGAGCAAGCGATAGAGATAAAAGGGAGTATGTGGCACAGGACAGCAAGTAGGATGGACCGAGCCACGCAGCGCGAGTAGGCTGTGCGGGCGAAGCTAGTGTCGCATAGGTGGACGGTGGGGATCTAGCCATTAGTGTGATCGGGTGGGGCTGGGCAAAATGGGGACATGGACGCTGAGAAGCGAGGAATGACGTGGATGGCCTAAGCGCTCACGAATTCCTCCAGCTTTAATAGATTTATGATTCGTGTCGTGGGTTTGTATTTGTGGGCCATTTGATTGGAAATCATTATTAGTACAATTGGTGAGACGGGTTTGTTTTTAGAATAACCGTCTAGTCTAGTGTAATCAGCCAAAAAAGCTCGTTAGGGCTCGAATTAAGATTGCTTCAATTGTAGTAGTTAACGGGTTTAAAATTGAAATGATTTTATATCAAGTAAAAAATATTAATAAGGCTCGGCTCGGTAGATCAAATTTAAAATAACTACTTAAATGATAAACAAAATAATTTTATGTTAAATTATATAAATTCTAAACTAAATTGGATAATAACTCGTTAACCTCGATAGTGGGGTAAATTTTTTGCTTTTTAGCCCAAAATTTTAAAGTTTTTTTACATATGGACCCCTGGAGAAAAGATTTGCAAAAATAGACCCCTATAACGGCGCCAACTCACATGGCGCCCAGGGTACACGGCACGGCGCCATATACTTTGGCGCCGCGCGTGGACACGTAGGATCCACGGTGGCACAGCACGGCGCCAAAGCACATGGCGCCGTGGCATCCATACACGGTGCTAACGGTCGTGGCGCCGTTTCCTGGGACTTAAGACCGAGCGTAGCCCCCGGCCTCCTCACTCCACTCCTCAGACCGACACAGAGAACAGCCACCGCCGCCCCTATCTCCCCCCTCAAAATCCACCCCAATCCATCGCTTTTTTTCGCGATTTTGCTTCCAAACCGAGCTAGCAAGGTGAGCTCCCTCTCCTCCTTTGATTTTTTTGCAGTATATATGGATTATTTGAGGTACATTTCGTAGGGCAAAAGTTGAAACCCTAGATGAAATTAGTTGGATTTGGCTCGGTTTTAGGTTCGATTCGCAATAGATATGTTTTAGGTTCGATTCGCAATAGATATGCGTAATGTATTAGTAATAATGTGTATAGATCCGTTTTTAGGTTGAAATTAGTTGGATTAGGGTTTGATTTGGATAACTAGCTAACCTAGGGTTAGAAACGAGAAAAATTATAAATCTTATTCATTGCACATTTTAGGTTGTCATGGGCTTCACTCGTTTGCCACCTCCATCCGGTGTTCCCGTGTCGATGTGTTATTGCGGCGATCCTTGCAAAGTGGAAAGGTCGGATGATCCAGATACATATAGGCAAAGGTACTAGATGTGCGCCAACTGGGTGTTCGATCCGCCACATGCCGCCGTTGTCCTCGGCAAGATGGTATGTTGTATTGTCGATTCATCGAATTGGTATTAATTTTGTTGTTTTAACGAATGCGTACATTTGTAGGAGCCTCCACCGCTTTGTGATTTTGAGCAGTGGATCGACACTGCGATCGTTGAGGATGACAAAAAATATCTTGATGCCAATAAGAAGTGGGATGAAGAATGAAAGGAGAGGTGGGAAAGGAAGAAGAAATAGGAGGAGGCCGCGAGGGAACACCGTGAGGAGGAGCATAGGAGGGCCGCGGCAAAGCGCAAGGGAGAAAGGCAGAAGAAGCTAGAGAGAGCACGGCGTGCCAAGGCAGCCCTTGAGCAGTACCCTGATGCTCAGAGGCAGGGGAAGTGGCCTCGATGCACTCAGTAGGTTATTGCTATATATATTTAATGTTTGATGTATGCGGACGTATGTATTTTCTGAAAATTTATAAACTATGTATGTGGACTATGTATGTATGTGGACGTATGCACTCAGTATGTTATTTTGGGCTGTGCTTATTCATTTGGTGAATGTCAATTAGTATTGTTTGTGCGGATGGAACGAAACAACTAGGCCGAGCTTGCACTTTTAAAGCAAGTGCAGTAATCACAGCGCCAAACACCCTGGCGCCGTATATAAGTAGCACGGCGCCAAACACTCTGGCGCCGAGATATTGAAATACGGCGCTCAAAACTTTGGCGCCACATGATGGCGCCAAAGATTCTGGCGCCGTTGTTCAATACCTTGGCGCCAGAGTGTTTGGCGCCGTGCTACGCAAATCTACAGAAAAAACAGCAGAGAGCTGTCTGTTTCTGCATATACAAAACACATGCACACATATACATACATTCACATATAAAACACATACGCATAACTCTCAATAAAGTCTAGATGCATACATTTTACATATATATATCTCAAATCATACATACATACATATATGCACACATACACATATAAAATACACATACACATACATATATGTACACATACATCGTCATGCACACATATAAAATACACATACACATACACACAACTCTCATCGTCATGGGTTGGAGGACGCAGTATGGGAATCATCGTGAGCTTGCCGTGGTGCTCTATGTCGTAGAACTCGTCCACCAGCCAGTACCTCGCCATCCTGTGCATTCAAAATTACGTTAGTGATAAAAATAACAAAATATCTAAAAATTATGCTATCTAGACCTAACGCTGCTAACCTGAGTGGAACGACGTTGACACGTCCGTGAATTGTGACCCATTAGACCACACATACCGCAGTGTGTCTCCTGTGGGTCCTCAACGAAGGGATTTGCCCTACCCCTCTTGGTGCGACCAGGTATCCGATCCATGTCCATCTTGTACCTTGACCGCTTTCTGCTGCCCCTCTTGTGCCAACGTAACCCCGCGTCCGCTATGTACCTGTGACCCGAGTAAAGTGGCCACTCGCTTTCATCACGATATGGCTCGAACCGTGGGGCCCATGTCCTCACCAACGCATCCACGCTGAATAGTCTCGGGATTTTGGTCTCAACATCGACATTCCGGGCCCTACATGCGGTCACCATGTGGGAGCATGGAAAATGGAACTTGTCGGGAACACCGCATGTGCATGTGAAGGATGTAATCACGACCTTATGCTTTCGGGCCTCTCGGAGCTCTCCATTCTCGGTTGTCCCTCCACCCTAAATAACCTCATACGTGCCCGTCACATGGTCAAAACAGTGGTACTCCTGTTCATTGGCTTGCATATTTGCTTTGGTAATGAAGCCGTGAGGACGAGGTGGCCAACGTGCATGTGCCTTTAACATGTCTGAGACTTCCCGGTGCCGGTTGACAAACCATGCAACACACTTGTAGAAAGTGAACGCCGCAATTGCGGTAACTGGCAATCCACGTGCCCCCTTAAGCATCCCGTTGAAGCATTCTGCCATGTTGCTAGTCATGAACCCATACCTCCTTCCCAATGGGTCATGAGCCCTTGACCATTTGTGCACATCCCTCATTAAACCCCTTATCCAATCACGACCCTCGGCATTAGTTTTCATTTTCAACTCCTCTAACTTCTCATCGAACAGCTTGAGCTCCCTCTGGCGACATACCTCCTCGAAAAGTGCAAAGTTGGCCTTCACCCCATCTTTTTTGAACAAGTTCTCTGCAAGGTGCCTTGTGCACCAACAATAATGTACATGTAAATATCCTGGTATCACTTCCTTAACGGCGCTCAAGATCCCAGCGTGCCTGTCAGACAACACACATACCTCCCTCCCCGGGCCAACCACATGGATTCGTACAAGCCGTAGAAACCAAGCCCAGCTAGATTTGTCCTCCTTCTCCACCAAAGCAAAAGCCAACGGCACAAGCGAGTTGTCCGCATAACAGTCAATAGAAATCAACAACGTTCCCTCATACTTGCCCAACAGGAACGTCCCATCAATTGACAAAACAGGCCTACAATGTTTGAAAGCCTCGACACACTGACCAAAGCACCAGAATGCTCGAAAAAAAATCTGTCTTCCATTAACCCATACATCGGGCTAAGGCACTTACTCATACTGCATTCCTGCATTGACCGCTTTCATTGCGTTCAACATGGCCGGCAAACGCTCATACGCCTCCTCTCAATCACCATAAATCAACTTCAAAGTACGTTGTTGCGCCCTCCATGCTTTCCCATACTTGATTGTGTAGTGCCACTTTAGTTTAACGGCCTCTATCACTGATGCCACGCGCATCGTCGGCATGTGCTTTATCATGGGGTACAGGCGGGTTGCAATGAACCGAGAAGTTAACTGACGATGTTTCTGGCTGGGCTCGGAAGACCCACAGCTGTGCGGTCCATCCACAGTTGTAATCTTAAACCTCTCCGTATCCTTCACCTTCCTGGCACAGACTTTCCATGCACACCCTGTGCTCTCACATTTGATGGTGTACCGACGTTTGGCGTATGAGTTTTTAACCCGGTATGGACGGTTGTGCACGATCGAGTACTCTTTCAACCACATCTTCAATGCCGACATATCCTCAAAGACATGACCCTTCTGAATTATGATACTAGCCCCAGGCCTAGGTACGTCCCTCTGCATTTGCTCTCCGTCCGCGACAGCCCTATGTGCGTTGCTTAGGTCATTATAATCGGACACTAGTGGATCACGGCTAGGAAACATTCTTCTCAACATCTCAATTTCGCTAGACGTCAAACTGTGGATCGGTGTCATCATCATCGAGTCCACGACCCTCGCATCCTCATAAGCGGCCTCGTCTCTTGCAAGCTGTACATCCACCCTGTTAGATGCTACACAAACCATGGGTTCCTCAAACACTGTCTCCTCGTCGAATCCACCAACAAAGCGGTCATCGACATCCTCAGAGTCAGCTTCTACCTGAGTTAATGGAACCTCACATACTTGAGCCGAGGATACAACTTGCACCTCGACCTCTTCATGATCCGGTGACCCAATCAACGGCGAGTCATTGGGATCCAATGCAGCCCTAGGAGGTGATTGATCTCTCACCACCCTCTGCACAAACAAGTCAGGTGCTCTGACCTCTGAGTCCAAAACAATGACCACATAGTTATCCCATTCACCATCGCTGCCAATCGAAACCAATCTCTTTATACGCAGCCCCTTTAACGACCCAACATCAATCAATCCTTGCATAACGACATCATCATGCTCATCTGTCCATCCCAACCTCTCTTTCAAGCGATAAATGACCTCACCATACGACGGACGTGAACTAAATAGCAATGTGGTCTCTTCCATGCCCTCCAAATCAACACCCCCATTGTCATTTCTCTTCACAGTATCACCATGGTGCAAAGTCACAACCTTATCCATCTATAGCACAACAAACAAACATACCTCAGTCATTACGTACAATAATCAAACCCTACAAACGGATCTATACACATTATTACTAATACATTACGCATATCTATTGCGAATCGAACCTAAAACCGAGCCAAATCCAACTAATTTCATCTAGGGTTTCAACTTTTGCCCTACGAAATGTACCTCAAATAATCCATATCTACTGCAACAAATCAAAGGAGGAGAGGGAGCTCACCTTGCTTGCTCAGTTTGGAAGCAAAACCGCAAGAAAATTTGATGGATTTGGGGAGGGGAGAGACGGGCGGCGGCGGAGGCTGCTCTCTGCTCGGTCTATTCGAACAGAGCACTGAGGGGGTGGTGGGGGGCCGAGGGCTGCGCTCGGTCTTAAGTTCCAGGAAACGACGCCACGACCGTTAGCGTCGTATATGGATGCCACGGTGCCATGTGCTTTGGCGCCGTGCTGTGCCACCGTGGATCCTACGTGTCCACGCACGGCGCCAAAGCACATGGCGCCGTGCCGTGTGCCCTGGGCGCCATGTGAGTTGGCGCAGTTTTAGGGGTCTATTTTTGTAAATCTTTTCTCCAGGGGTTTGTATGTAAAAAACTTTAAAATTTTGGGCTAAAAAACAAAAATTTTACGATAGTGGGCCCTACGTTGATCCATACAATCGGAACGCACCCGTGAATAATGGCATTGGGCCTTTTAGAATACGATCGAGCCCAAACTGGTAAGAGAGACGCTGGGAGCCCTATTAGGCCCGAAACCTTATCGTCCCATTCGATGTGGACCTATCGTCCCATTCGATGTGGACCTTATCTCAAAACTTGTGGGGAATCCTCCCATTCGATGAACAGCTGCTTGCAATGTTGCTCTTCTCGTCTCGAATGTGCCATTCCGGCGCAGCTCTCCGGCAGGCGACCCTCCCCCTCCTCCCGGCACGCCGCCGCCTCCAGTTCTTCTCTCGTAGCCGCCGTCCTCCTCCTCCTCCTTCCCCCTCCTGTACTGGACTACTGGCGTGGGGACTCGGGTGATTTCTTCTTCTTGTTGTTTTGGTAAGATTTCCTTTCCTCGTAGCTTGCTTGCTTGGATGATTTCCGTATCCTCTCTCTCTCTCTCTGGAGAGCGAGAGCGAGCCTAAATCCGAAAGCGCCGCTGGTTGAGGAGGGAGTGAGGAAGGAGGACTGGTCGCCGCCGCTGGTTGGTCGGTCATTGGCGCAAAAACTACAACTAGCCATCTACCAGCCTTAAGTAGCTGCTGAAACTTGAAAGATTAAAGATTAGTTATTTCCTTTACTGTAATTACGTTATCTGTTTCCATACTGTGCCGTCATACTTCTTGAGAAAGCGCATAGCTGATCCTCTTCTTCTTCTTCGTCGTCGTCTTTTTTGCATGCAGGGTACAGAAGAAAAAGCCGCATAAATGGTGTTTACGCTTCTTTATTTGGTGTTGGAGCTCCCGAAGCTCTGGTCATTGGAGTGGTTGCTTTGCTGGTTTTTGGCCCCAAGGGTCTAGCAGAGGTAAACCTTCCTCGACAAGCCTCGCCATCTTTCTATTGTTGTTGTTATATACTTCTTCTTCTAAGTAATTCTTCGCTAAACTCAGCATTATCGTCATCTTTTCAGCGCCTATAATTTCTTAACCTGCAAAGGATTTGCTTGCACACGTGCACCTAGAGCTTTATTTCAAGACAAACTATTTGTTCATAAGTTATGTTCACAAGCTAAAATAATATCGTCAAAATAATAGCTGCTTCTTTTCTTCTTTTTTTTTTGCGATTCCTCTTTAACAAGAGTAACACTAATCTCGAAGCACATAAAGATGTAAGTAATATCTATCTACTATTCATCGTACTTTAAAATTTGTGCAAATCACTGTTGAGAAAAAGTATATAAGCACCTTTTTGGAAATAAATAGTTGATGTGCCCCCCATCAGCAATAAAATGGAAATACCTTCTATTCTTTATGTTTTTTCTTTTACTTGAGAATAAACATTTGCATATGCCCCCTGCCAAATTATCGTGTCAAGTTAGCACTGCTAAAAAACAGGTTTTGCATGCATTGCTAGAACAAAGACCGCCAGTTTTTAGGTTATATCTCACTTGCATGCAGGTAGCCAGGAATTTGGGGAAGACTTTGCGTGCTTTCCAACCAACCATTAGAGAGCTGCAGGTTGGTTCGTGATTTACTTGCTGCATATGATTGTCTGATTGAGTATTCCATTACATATTGTAACAAAATTTTCTGCACTTAGGATGTATCAAGGGAGTTCAGGAGCACTCTTGAACGAGAAATTGGACTTGATGGGGCTCCCCCATCCACAGATTATAGGCCCACAACCATGAATAACAGCCAACAACCTGCTGTCGACCCGAGTTAGTTGATTTCACTACTTCTGATGTTCTTTTTAATGAAACCATGCCCAATTTTGTTCAAAGCACTTGTCTTGAAGTCCATATTAGAAAATCATGCATGTCAGTCAAACACCAGAAACACCCCATATGCCGTGTCCTGATGTCTAGCAGTTGTTATTGGCAAGCTCTATTTGTCCGTTTGTTTACCATTTGCTTAAGTCCTAGTTCTGCTTTCTCATTCCATTTTGTTGACTACTAGTGCTAACCAATAACCAGAAGACATTAACATCTGGAAGATGATATTCAATAGGAATAAGTCCATTTCACACCCCTTAACTCTTGCCCGAGTCCGAAAATCACCCATCAACTCCAAAACCGGACGTTTGAGACCCCCCGAACCATCAATACCAGGCCAAGTACCCCCTCGAAGCCTTTCCACCCCGGTTTTGGTCCTATGTGGCTGCTGACTCAGCATATGAGCAGAATGATTCAGCAAATAAAAATGGAAACGACAAGCCTACCCTTGTTCTTCTCTTCCTCTTGTCTCTTCTCTCACCGGAAAGGTAGCGCTGCCTCCTCTGTCTTGCTTCCTGAGCAGCCAGCGCCTCCACCTCACCGGTGACAAGCCGCCACAGCGTGTTCAATTCACCGGTGAGCTTGCCCTAAATTCCCGTTCTTCTGCCTCACTCCTCCCCGTCATGTGAGAAATTGAGAAGAGCTTCGCCATCTTTCTATGTATGTGGGTTGGACTGGAATTTGGGAACACAACAATGAGATTTCGTAGAAATTTGTGGGATTATTTGTTCTTTCTTTGGCTGTTTCAGTGTTGTTAGAATTGGATTTGAGGAACAATTCATTTGGAACTTGCTCATGCACGATGGCTTTCAATCAATAATCACCAATAATGTGACCTCCCAGCAAGCCTCAGCCTTGATTGGGCCGCAGCCGCGGGCGTGCGTGCATAGACGGCAGCACTGGCACTGCCTTCCACATGCATGTTGGCGAGGAGTTGGAGGCATTGGCAGCTGCGCTCCATTGGATGCATCGGAGTTTAGGTGCCTCGAACTTTGGCGGTGGCCGGCCGTGCCATCAGACTGCTGTACTCGGCCAGAGAGCCCTACCCTAGCCCAACTTGATGCGTGCAGACTGCACAGAGAGCATAAAGTAGGAGAGAGAAGGAAGAGAGGGTGTTAGCTGACTCAATACTTGTGTTTCCACTTTGCTAGCATGGCCTCAAAACCACGGCGCGTCGGATGAAAACTGGGTTGGATTGGTCCCAGGGGTTGAAGTGGACTGGTATTGAAAGTTTAAGGGTGCAAAATGTCCGGTTTTGGAGTTGAGGGTTAATTTTTGGACTTGGGCAAGAGTTGAGAGGGGTAAAATGGACTTATTGCCATTCAATAAAGTGTTTAGCATTTTCCCCACTCCTGACCGAATATGGATTTTTCCATGATTCGAGCTTAAGGCTCATGCTTTTATATGCTCGTCCCCCCCCCCCCCCCCCACCCACAAAAGGCTCCTTACTCTGAATTTTGTCATAAAAAATGTGCTATCTTTTTTTCCAGCCACTTAGCTCAAAAGATGGATCTACACTAGTGAAGTCTACTGAAGTATTGATGTTTAGATGCTGTGACACTGGCTTATTGCTATACATCTCTGCTCTCAGGTGACAAGCCTGAAACCACGCCTTACACCAGCGAAGAACTCATGAAGGTAACTGAAGAACAGTTGGCCGCATCCGCAGCTGCTGCTTGGAATACGCAACAACCTCCCCCGTCACAACAGCAAGGTCTGGCATTTTAACCATTCAAGTTCTTGATAGTTACATGCTTCAGTATCATTAAGATCAATTCTACAGAAACCCTTATGTTGGACCGGATGGCAACAGAAGGAGGTGAATGGTGCCAATTCAAAATTCCCCCTAAGTATTTAAGATTTTATTCTCACATAAGTAAAAAGTTGCAGAAAATAAAATTTTCATCCGAAAACTCAAGGCAAATCACTCAAGAACAAAAAACCTTGAAGCCAATACTTCATGGCATCTAACCGGCTTAAAAATGGTGTTTTGACCAGTCGGGTAGTCTGACCCCTCCTTCAATGGCGGTCTGACCGTTTGCTACAGTAAAATCAGGGCAATGAATAGTGCTTTCAGTCCGATTTCAAAAACCAAAATTGAGAGAATTTTTGATCCATAGATCCAAATGATCTGAAATTTTGCATGGATCTTCTCTAGGTTATCAAGAACCTATCCAAACAAACGATCATGAAAATCATGGTCAAAGTTGAGACCTTTTTTAGTTTTAAGGAAATGTGCACCAAAACCGAGCCAAAGCCTCAAACGGCGAATATAACTTGCTCGTGGGTAGATGATGGCCAAGATGGCTCTAAATGTATTTTCACATGTCACAGCATGCTAGAACACCGAATAACCCGACCCAAAAATCCTTGAAACAAGAAATCACTCGATGATGCCTAAATTAATCAAAATTGGGTTTTTTTGATGAACTTGCTATTAAAGTGTCTAAATAATAGAAGATTGATTTTCACAGGTTATTTTCATATCAATCACGTCCTTGGCACAACAAGATCAAGAAGAGAGAAGATGAGCGATTAAGAGCAAATCAATCAAAATAAGAAATAGATATGGAGATGATCAAAGATTGATTCTATTGTTGCTTGAGAAGGAAAGTTTTACAGCCACTCCACCTTGGAGGACAGATAGCACACCATGTACTCAAAACCCTAACTCTAATCTCTCAAATCTATACCCATGGGAGGGAGGAATGGCTAGCCACCACAAAGACTTAGTCAAAATGCTCAAGCCCTAACCCTTGCCTCTCTTTCCCTTATATAGCCTCACAACCTGAACCAAAACCTAATGGATTCACCTATTAGGCCAAACCGGGGATAACCCGTTAACCCCATCTAACACTAGGTTTTACTATTTCACGCACGTTTCTCAAAGCGGCTTACAACCATTAACTTATTAGTAAATCAATACTTGGTCCACTTCACATTTTCAACACATACAAGACCTAAACCACATAGACCAACGCCGCAGTTTCACGCACCGCCACTTTTCCGGTATTGGGCAATTTACCAAAATGCTCCTCTACCGCCTTCCACAAAGTTTCTCATTTTCTTTGCTACGAAGCATCGCCCACGCTTCGACATCTTCCACGTGGTCCCAATGACTTGCCGCCAAGCCTCTCACGTGTCCGGATCCCACCGAATCGTCCTCGCTTACAAATAATCCAAATCACTTAGCGCACCACATATTTCTCCTCACACATGACGGCACCTGGTTTGCTTGACCGCACAAGACCTCAGCTCCTCCCTAAGTCTAGTCCCAGTCCATCTTGTCGTTGCCCGTCATGATCACCACTGGTAGCTCCCGCTCCAGTTCCTCGTCGTCCCGGCTTACAACCACTCCACAAACCTTGGTCATTTTCGACGTCTCCTTGACCGTTCTGAACCTCAGCACCACCCTGTACATAGTCTCAGTCCTCATACGTCTCACCATGACCTAACTCCGAAGTCCTGCAACCAACACCAACAAGCAAACTGTCACGTAGTACTGCACGATACACAAAGCCATCAATTAGCACAGTTAATCTAAACAATGCACAATACAAAATGTATGCACCCAAATTACTGATCCTAAATCTAGGACCAAACAAAAAACTAATGTTAGCTGTAACATAGCTCATGCAACATAAAATCATTAAGAAAAATGACCGAAACCCATTTCACGACTCAAATACCACAAGACAAAAATCTGGCCAAAAATCCCTGTTTTGGCCGGTCTGACTGGGTGCTAATTCCGGTCAGACCGCTTCCAACATCTGGTCTGACTGGATGGGGAAAACGGTTGGACTGCTGCATGCACGCACTGACTTAATCTCTGCCGACACTGGTCTCATGGCAAATCAGTGTACTGCATGAAGACATTAATTTGTGGCAGCATCATTTCTCAACAACCAGCAGAAGTACTTGGATGACACAAAACAAGTATACTCATTTAACTAATCCAAGACCACTACCATGCATGCAGTTCAGACAAAGACACTAACAGTGAACAGCATGGTAGCACAATTTCTATAGTACATTGACTTCATTAATGACCATGCAAAAACTAATAAAAGAGTTGACTAGGCCAATCTCATTAATCTTCATGCATGGCAATGTATGGCCAGACACTGAGAGCATGCATAAGACAACATGAAGTATTTTAAGACCTCATCAATACACCGCCTCAGATATGCGACAGTAGCAAGACTTTTGTAGTTACTCAACTCAGTCCAGTTTTTGTCAGAAATCAGCAAATTCAAATTTCCTACCCTGCAAATTGGTAATGATTCATCACAACAATATTTAGGACCTTCTCACATGGTCTTTCACCTTATGAGTTTATGACATTTTGAAAATTGTGGAAAACTCACACACTGTGTTTTTGCCAAGTTATTATGACCTTATGATCAAGCTGGGGATTTTAAAAAGAAACCGCAATTTACTCAAAAAAGAAGAAAGAAAATTTTACAAACTAACTTGGTTGCACTATCAACATTTCAGAAGCAGCGTCAACGTCTCAAAGTGACGAGGCGGCTTCATCAGGAGGGAATGATGGTCCTGGTGCTGCGATGAGTGAGTCGAATCCAAGCCATTCTGAGAAGTCGGAAACCGAGAGATGAAGCATAGTAGTTAAGAATGACGCTGTATGGGAAGAGCAGATCGAGCAGAGCTGGGTGAAATCTTTTGCTTTGATTTGGTGAGATGGGCTGGTCAGGAATGATTTAAGGCTAGGCTTGGTCTGTTGTGTTGTAGCATGGACAGACAGGTAGGTAGGTAGATGAAGCAAAAGCTAGCTAGCTAGCATGGTGTGTATATCCTCGTCCTCCCTCCCACCTCTTGTTTTGCCACGGCTGTTGTGTCTGTTGTTGTTGCTACCCGTAACAATCCATGCATGAGCTTGTAAACAGATAGATCATTATGTTAAAGGAGATGCAACAGATAGATCAAGTTGTTAAAGGAGATGCATGAGATGTCTAAATTTTCATTTCATCATTTATTGATCATTGGGTGATTGGTGACGCCGCCTCAACACTTGTGCAGTTTTATTGAGGCAGGGTTATCATTCATGTGAATGTCTAATTCACCGAGTGGATACCCAAACTGAAAAAAGGAATTTCGCTGTACAAAAATATGGAGAGTTGAAGAAGATTGTGCTCCTTGAAAAGAATAGAGTAAGAGAGAGTGGCACCAGGGAATAAAATTTCGGCTGAATTTCGGTAATTTTGGAGGGGTCCAAAAATAGGAAAAATCGGTGAATTTCAGTTCAAAATTTAGAGTTTAATTAGATTCCTTAACCAATATAAGATAAGAAGTATTTAGCTAGTCTAGTGGTAAAGATGGTAATTGGTGAGCACTAGGTCTTTGAGTTCAAACCCTAAAACCAACATTATTTTTTTTTGGTTTTTCATTTCTACTAAAAAATTTAGATTTAAAATTTGTGAGCAATTTTTTTTGAAAATTTCCGAAATTCAGTAATTTCGGTGGGAAGGAAACAATAATTTTCCGGAAATGTTTTCCCTGAGTGGCACACCCAGACTGTGACCTCATGCGAGGATTACTGAATTTAAAAGTCCATATGCTCTAGATAGAGCTAGGGGTGAAAAGTGGATACGAATTCGTATGATCCGGTTACTGTATTCAATACAATGCAAATATGATATAGATTTTTCCATCTGATTAAAATTTTCTATCCTATTTGTATTCGTATTTGAATTCACATAAAAAATTATGGATGCGAATATGATATGGACTTTTACCATCCAAAATACTATTTTATCCGGACTATTCGTATCCGTATTCGACAAAGCAATATGCATATTTTATTATAATATGACTAATTAGTTGGACAAGTTTTTTAATTGAACATGAATTCGTATTTCTTTAGGTAAAGTAAATGAATTAGAATAATTAAATGTGATTGTACCGAGGATAAAATGTCATTAATATCTTCATACTACATAAGTGATGATGATATCCGGATCTAACTAAATTGAATAGATATTCGATTCGAATTCATATTCGTTACAATATTCAATTCGCATTCAAAAATATTCGGATTTATATTCGTATTCGTTTACAAAATATGAATATGAATGTGGTAATAACACTATTCAATTCGTACTCGATTGATTTTCGTCCTTAGATAGAGCTACAAGATATTGTATCAAACATCACATTGTACATAGATTCAAGTATCGAGTCACGACTAATTTGTCTACAGGTGCTTCTTACGTAGTCATGTTCGCTCACTAATAATTGAGTAACAAAGTTTCCACTCCTATTAATGCATGCATAACTCCGATGCTAATTTACCCTACTCTATAATACACCAAAATTTTCTTTACTAAATCCACCCCCTCAACCACCCCCACAGTCATGCCTAATCTAAGTCCACCCAGATTTGTGTATCAAAGTAATCCAACTTCATACAAATGAATGGCTTGGATCTCTCCTCAAGCCTTTTTCTCTTACTCATTGAAGATCCTAAGGTCAAAATTATCCGGATCATACACATCATACCCAGAACCCCACCACGCACACGCCCCCACCCCGACGCTGCCTCCACCCCGCGACCATTCCATCGCCCCCGCCCATCTCTGATCTCAGCCGCCGTCTCCTCCACTCCGCCACTCCTCCCACCTCATTAAAACCCTAACCCAAACCTCCACTCCCCTCGCGTCGCCACGCCACCATGGCTGCGGCGGCGGCGCCGCCACCTCGCTCCTCCTTCGCCACCGCAACCCCGCCCTAGCCGCCGCGCGCCTCGCGCCGCGATCTCCTCCTTCCGCGTGCTCCCAAGAGCTGAGCTCTCCCCCAACTCGCTTCTCCCCAACGGCGAGTGGTCGCGCCCGCCGACGCTCCATTTGCGTCGCGTCGGGGCGCGCTACGGTGACCGTGCCCTTAAGGCCGAGTTCCGCCTCTCGGGCGCGTCGGCGACCTCCGGTGGTCACCCGATGGCCTTCGCATCGTCGTCTCTCGGGATGGAAAGGAAAGTCCTTCGTCCGCGCATTCATGTAAGCGAAACACACATACACCGCCCTTCCATCTCGATCTCGTTAGAAGTATTTGGGGTTGGGGAAGCGAATGGTCCGGCGACAAGAGTCATTTGATCTGGAATAGCTGTGATCGGGATGTGGAGAGAATAGATTGTTGTCATTAGAGGAATCGGATTTGGTGTAGCCATTGTCGGGTGATCTGGCGACAGGAGGTCATTTGAGAAATGGATTCCACCAAGTTTGGTCTTTCTGTGAATAATCGAGGGTGCTTTACGAATTATGACGGGGATAATAAAACGAAAATAGCCTTCCTCCCCTAATTTTTTGGAGGTGGAAATGGAAGATGTCGGGTGTTTTTGGAATTGGATGAGGAATTTTGATAAATCTACAGTGATTATGGATGAAAGGATGGGATTCTTGTGATTAAAATTGGAACACAGAACACATATACACTAACAGTCCGATTCATGGACAATTCCATGTTTGCGTGTTCAGTATTGTTTGGCCGTTAGATTAGAAGGACCACCGCAATTGATACTCGGTTAGACTATAAAGATCAATTCTCTAAGTAGTAATTGTCTAATTGATGATCATAATGATTTTGTTAGCACCGGATGGGCATGTCACCCCGCTATCCCGAAGGCACGGGGTTAAATTATATTGTGAAGCTCATATGTGTTTTTTGTTTCATTTCTGGAATTAAAGTTATTTGAAATGTGCAGTGGGACTCGTAGCACTGTTGGTGAGTTTGACGCACTCAAAGAGGGTTTTGAGTGCGACTTTAAGCCAACACGACCATTTCGGATTGTGACATGTGGTGAAGATTTTCTAGCAAACTTCTACGAGGACCGCCATTTAAATTCAAGCATTCCATAAGGTCGCAATGATTATTGGCATTCATAGTCTATCGATTTCACACCTACTTAAAAGTGTGTTGCGCTTTTTCTCGCTCCCAAGGTTTGTTTGCTTGAACTTACGGTTTTTGGCACATGGACCAGATATTTACTTGATATGCATTACGTCCGCATGCATCAAACTAAAAGGATATCCGTCGAATTATCATTGCTTGTGCACCTGCATATGCAAATATTAGTGTAACCTATCCTATTTATAAATTTACCTTGTTTGTTTAGCTTTGCATACCAATATCTAATCCTAACCTTATATAACATCACTTATGTGGGTCAAGTGCGAACACTTGAGGAAAAAGCGTAAGGTGGTTTCTGTTAGTATATCCGTAGCTTAGTTGCAGAGCCCCTGAATTTTTATTACTATAGCATTTGTTTTCTGACACCGGTGATGGCATTTTTCTCTTTTGGTTTACTTCTTGGACCATGTAGAAATAGCATTTTGCTTGTTGAGCTTTAAGTTTTGTGACAACTGAATCCAGTGAACTGAATTTATGCTCAAGTATGGCAACAGATGATGATATGCATTGGAGTAATTTGAGTAAATAGATTCTCCGTATTGCTCTCGTCTGTAATTTCAATAATTGTGCTGCCTGGATTCTTCGCCAATAGATATTATTTGGGTTGATTTATTCCATCCTGAAGGCTGAAGTTGATTGCGTGCTTATCGATTGACTTCTCGTTAGGATCGAGCGCGGGAGCAAGAACCGCTGCCGGAGGTTCCGCAAATCTGACGCCGCCCTAGACCAGTCGATGGTGATGCCGGACGGCAGGAGGACGCCGCGCAGATGATGGTTACCGCAATGACCAAAAGCGGTGGTCCATCTGCAGCTTAGGATATTCATATCCATGGTGTTTGATTGTGCCGCGAACGAGGCTAGGAAGGCAAATCAGCAGACGATGGTTGCGGAGAAGAAGAGGATGGAGCCTCGCCCTGAGAGTAGAGGTGTTTCTAAGCAGAAGTGGCTGGAAGACATGAAGAAGAAAATCGGGAAGCTGCTCGACTCGAACGGGCTGGACTTGTCAAAGTCTTTCATGCTTGATACGCAGGAGTCGGCAGAGGCAAAATACAAGAAGTGGGAGAAGGAACCTGCACCATATGGGTGGGATGGTGAGCTCATCTCTTCACTGCTCTAATATCCACATCCGTTTGATTGGTAGAGAAACGTGTTAGTTCAGTCAAGTATGGAAAAAATGCATGGGCTGTTATATTGCAAAGATATGTCTGAAAGTCGACAGTGTACAACTTTATGTTTTTTTTGGACAACCACCACTTGGGTGTTGCTTAATCTCTAGTGAATTTCTGCTCCATTGACATTAGGATCTAGATTGCAGTGTAAGTGTGGGACTGTGTGAGAACATCAGGCTTGCTATTATACTGTAGATCCTCTCTTTGGATAATTCTTATAAATTGTAATTATTTTACAGTTTGAGCTGTTTTGGTTCAAACTAGAAAATAACTCCTGAGGAATATAGAAAGTTACTAATAGTACTTTTTTGGCCAAGTTTATTCAATAGCTATCTGTCTATCTCAGTTCATCCTGCATATGTGCATTGAACCAGCAAAGTAAGTTAAGTTTGTTTAAAATAAAGGGAAAATATATGTCTATATTGTATGCACAATGGATAAAATGTTTGATGTCATGTTCCTCGTGTCTTTCTATATTGCATGGAGACATTTACTTGGTACCTAATATTCAATCAATGGCAATGGGAGCCCCATTAAATCTTCATTTTTTTGCTTTCTGAATGTCTTCTATGCTTTTCAAGTCCAAGGTAGAATGGTTTGGATTTACCATTTGCAATTAACTACATGCCGTATGTCATGAACTCAGGAGTCAGGATGCAACTTTTTTAATAAAAGAAAATCTTTTACATGTATCTGAGTGAGGTGTCAATGCTTGCAGTTTTCAATCAGAAAACCTTGTACGATGCCTACAAAAAGAGGACCAAGAATATAGAAGTTGACATGGATGCATACAATAAAGCAAAGGAAGCTGATCCTGAATTTTATCGTGACGCTTCAAGTCTGCAGTATGGGAAGGTACTGCTATCATACTCAACAAATGCTTTGTGGGATTTCATAGGTGCTTGTAGAAAAGATACCTTATTGACAGTTCGGTATCTTTGCGTTGGTGTTGCACAGTTGTCTAAGGTTCCGGAAGAAAACATTGACAGAATGGTCAATGAACTCAAGGAGAGGGACGAGAAGCGGAAATCCTTCAGATCTGAACATGAATTCTTCAGATCCATTTATAACCATTCATGGCGTCCATATTCACCGATATGTTAGAATTGCAAGATGTACAAGTTGTCTTCTACTTCTCATTTAACACCCATAGTTTGTTCTACAATTTGTCAAATATTTTTGTTTTTGAAAGGAGACATGACAACATATTGGCCGATACTTTAAATTGGCTGACGAGCGGCGCGGTGGCCATGTCGTTCCTGTCCGTCTGCAGCACCGTGTCCGTCGCGGGCGCGTTCTCCGCGTTCGCGGCCATCTCGGCGTTGTCCGTGCTGTTCGTGCAAAGGTTCGTGCCGGAGACGAGCGGCAAGACGCTGGAGCAGATCGAATATTATATATTGCAGATATTATATATTATATATTTCAGATCAACAAATTTTATCTTGTTTTGTATTTTACCGTAGCGTTAGTGAATCATCAACATTTGCAACTAATGAGAAACCACTTGCAGCCTATACATTTAACCATTCAAATGGCAGTTGACTACACCCAGTCTAACAAGAACAAAAAGTATTCTTCCCCTCATTAATCAAAGAGTTAATTAGAGAGTAAAAGTCATCCTAAATTTCATCCATGCCCCAATCATACATTCACCCGTACATGAAAGTATTGCTGTTTTGTTGCTCTTACAGCTGCCCATTTCTATACAAGCACAAGCATCAGACATAAGGTAAAAGATGAAACTGAAATATCAGTTACCTAGCTTCACGATGTGCAGCCTACGCTCGGCATAGCCATTGCTTAGCTGCTGATTTTTGGAGAACAGAGTTGTGTATTTCATGAAAAGAAGGTAAAAGAGTGAAAAGGACTGATTAAGCAGCAACGCTAACGAGTGCACATTGGCACAAGATGAGAACTATATCAGCAAGGCTACCGCCATTGTATGCTGGCAAAAAGAAATGCTGCACTTTTTGTAAATTACATGTTCTTAACACAAAGTCTTGCAAACTGTCCTGGTAATTGGTAAACCCATGCACCTTTTTTTGATTTCCTGAAAATAGAATTGAATATCTCTAATCACATTATCAGGAAAATCATCTAATAGCATTTAAGTCCTTAGATTTCTAGGATTTTTATATTTTCATTATCTTCTGTAATATGCTAACTACTAAATGGTTATATTCTCATTTTCTTTGCTTTGCAGGCATAAAGGGGAAAATGCGAGATTACCAACTAGCTGGGCTTAATTGGCTCATTCGACTGTATGAGAATGGTATCAATGGGATATTGGCTGATGAGATGGTATGTTGGATTCACCTCCCAATAAGCCAAAGCCACCAAAACTTTCTTATTCTCTTATTCAATCAGTGTGGCGGTTATGTTTGATGTAAGTTACTAGCCTTATCCTTGACATGATATTTTATTATTCAGGGTCTAGGGAAAACTCTTCAAACAATTTCTCTGCTGGGCTATCTGCATGAATTCAGAGGCATAACTGGTCCTCACATGGTTGTGGCACCAAAGTCTACTCTTGGTAACTGGATAAAGGAAATCAAGCGTTTTTGCCCTATTTTACGTGCTGTGAAGTTCTTAGGAAATCCAGAAGAGAGGGTTAGTCCCAAATTTCTATTCTTTAATCATCATTGTAATGTCTTCTGACATGTTACTGATCTTCAGCTCTGTTTGGTGAGATAATTTGCTACAACCAGGAAGATTTGATGTCTGTTTGGTTATACAATATATGAGACGTGAATCTTAATGAATTTGATTGTCCGTTTTATTTTTTACAAATTTTATCTTGTTTTGTATTTTACCGTAGCGTTAGCACTTGCACACTACTAGTACAGGTAAGAAAACTTACTCCCATTCAGCTAATCATTAAAAAAAATCCCGAGTATAAATTAAGGAATGACATGTAGATCTAACACATTGGAGGTGGCATACAGAGCCCAGCTTAGATCATGACCTATAGCTAGAAGGCTCTAAAAATAACTGACACCTGTTGTTAGGCCATGGATTTCTGAAGAAACCAGCTTGGTCGGTGATAAAGACAAGACACCACAAGAGTAAGCTAGGGGTTTGCCAGAAGTTGAACCGAAATCCTGCAGGGAAATTAACCTTGGCCATCAAAGTGGAATCTGACCTTCCTACTGTATTTCATCTCGTCGGGATCCACGATCACCACGCTGTTAGAGTGATTGATCATCTCGCCGGGAGAGGTGGGGCCGGCAAGACGCATCACGATCACCCCACCGACAAACCCTAAACCCCACGCTGAGCCGACGGAAGTCACCACGGCCAGGAGATCGCCGCCACCGCGAGACGCCACCGCCGCTCCTCTTCCCGACCGCCGCCGCGGCGCAGAGCTTCACCGACGAACCTCGATGGCCGGATCTTCATCCTCTACACTGGAAGGTTGGTACTCTCTCTCTCTCCTCTCTTACCTCAAAAAACCTACACAAAGGAAATGATAGCCCGCTAGATCTAATCTAGGACCCTAAAGAACCTAGTACTAATAATGGTATCGAGCCTCCTAGTTTTAGATCTAGACGGAGCGAAGAAAGAAAAGAGGACGACCCCGAACCCTAGAAATAGAAACCCTAACCCTAGATCTCGAAAAGAGTCTTACGGCGTGGTCGCCGGGTCGCCGTCGCCGCCGTGCCGGGCGTCGCGGGAGGTCGGCCGAGTCTCGGCTCACCGGCGCTCCACGACGACAAGCATCGCCGACGCTGGCGGCGAACGGCGCCGACACGGAGCCGCTGACGGCGCGCGCTCCTTCGGGGAGCGCGACGCCGGCGAGAGGCTCATGGCGGCCGTCTTCTCCTTCTCCGCTGGGTGAACGCAGCCGCCACCGCCGCCGCTGCCCGAAGCTCGCCGCGCGAGGAGAGGGAGAGGACGGAGCGAGGCTAGGGTTTCGGGCGCCCGCCGCGACCGCTTTGATCGGGCGAAGAGGCGCTGAGCCGCTCCGGATCGCATCGGGCGGCCGAGATCGAGCCAACGCCGCGGCGACTTTCGCCAAAGCGGGCGAGGAAATCCCGCCAGCCCAAGGTTGCGCGAGATCGCGCCGCCGCGAGAGCGAGCCGTCGATGCGAATCCGACGGCCGACGGCGACGCGGTCCATACGCTACGGCGCGCGTGAGGAGTGGCGAAGCGGCGTGCGCGCGGCGTGAGGCCGAGCGCGCGGCGCGCGACGAGACGGCCGAGCAGCCGCCGGGCGCGGCGCGCGTCCGCGCCATGCTGAGAGGAGAGCTGGGCGGGCGCGATGACGGCGAGGAGCAGCCGAATGGCGTTATGAACAGAAAATCTGAATTTTGGATTTAATGTTTTTGAAGCATTTTTGATGAATTTCAATGAAATTTGCACCAATATCTCTGTAATTTTGCACCAACGTGTTAATTTTTCCGAGATTGATGTTTACAATATAATGCTTCGAATATTGAATTATTTTTAAATAATTACGCTTCACGCAAAGTTAATATTGATCGATTTTTTCATTATTAAATTCGAACCAACGGAGAATTTAATTTTGAAAAAAATTAGATAAAATTCTGAGATTTATGATATCGTTATTTTCTCGACCAACGTTGTTAATATCGTATTATAAATTTTAATGTTGATTTCATGCATTATTTCTATTTACGCAACGGTGATGTAGATTTAATGTATGATAGAATTATTTTTGAATTGTATGTCGATTTTTGACCAACGTTGGAAATAAGGCATATGATTTTGATGTTACGTTCTCACCGTATTTGAAATATTTTTTCAGGAGGATACAACTTAATGAGTTGTATTAGAGAAATCCCACTCTCAAAGGTGATAATTATGGAGAGTGGAAGAAAAAGTTAGATTTAGCTTTTATCTTGGCCGAGGTGGACTGGTCCTCACTACAAGACGCCCCACCGAGCCTTTGGCGCGAGTGAGGAACAGAATGAGGATGACACCGCATGGCGTAAAAGACAGAGGGATCATGCTCCTTACGGATGTCTTATGATCTTGATCATAAGAATGGACCACACCAACAAGAAATGTATGGCTGTGATAAAGAACACAATTGAGCCGCTATTCTGGCTCAATTGCGAGTGTGACACTGTCATCGAATACCTTGATAAAATAAAGAGTCGAGTCCACATGGCTCTTCAAAGACTTATGCTACACAACATTGACAGCACTGCAACAGAGGTATTCTCAAGCGGTGGCAATGGCATAAGAGAGCACATTCTTAGAATGAGCAACTTGGCATCTAAAGCTCAAACCGATGGATTTGGCTCTCAAGGATGAGTTCCTCATTCATTTGGTTTTGCTTCTTTGCCAAAAGAGTTTGACACTTTGTTGTCAACTATAATATGCACCGAGAAATGGGACATGGAAAAGTGCATAGCCATGTGTGCAAGAGGAGGAAAGAATCAAAACCTCACATGGTGGTTCTATCAACTTTGTGAGGGAAAACAAGAAAAGAATTATAACAATAACCCTTTCTCAAAGAACAAGGGCAAAGCCTCAGACATCAGCCTCAACAGAACAAATTTGTTGTAGACAAAGACCGGTGCCTTCATCGCAAGAAGACGGACACTACAAGAAGGATTGTCCCGACTATTTAAAGATGATAATGGCTAAGAAAGGTGAGAACATTATTACCTTTATTAATGAATGCTCAGATGTGAAATATTCAAATCCACTTGGTGGATTGACTCAGAGCAACTGCTCATGTTGCTAATTCTTTACAGGATTCCGCTCGACGAGGACTACGCAAAGAAAAGAAAGATGCGTTAAAGTCGCAAATGGAGTCGGTCGGTTGAAGCCGCTGGCGATCTTTCATTAGAATTAGCTAATGGCTCCACTCTTCTACTTAGAGATGTCCTTTTGTACCCTCTTTACAGAGGAATTTGATTAGTGTGTCAAATTTGGACAAAGATGGTTATGATTGCAATTTTGGAAATGGCAAGTGCGAAATAATGTTTAATAAAGAATGTGTTGGTATTGCCATATTGCGAATGAGCTTTATTTGTTATCATTGTGTGATGATGTGAATGTCGATGCGATAATGAGAACGCTATGCATGAGAAAGTGATTGAATCCTCGTCTCACGAATGTAAACAGAAAACGAAAGAGAACTCTAGATGAGTCGTCGAAATTATGGCATCGCTGCTTAGGCCATATTTCGAGGGGAGAATAGAAAGACTAGTAAAGAATGATATTCTTCCTCCATTAGAGTTCTCAGACTTAGAACAATGCAGAGAATGCATTAAAGGAAAATATGTAAAGAAAATAAAGAAAGACGCTAAAAGAAGCACAGGAGTTCTACAAATTATTCACACAGATATTTGTGGTCCTTTTCCGTGAAAAGTGTGGATGGATATGACTCGCTCATAACATTCACAGATGATTACTCCTGTTATGGATATATTTATCCAATCAAAGAAAGAAATGAAGCCTTGGATAAATTCAAGATATTTAAGGTGAAATTGAAAACCAACACGATTTAAAGATTAAGATAGTCCGATCGATCGTGGGGAGTACTACGATCGACATACCCCATATGGACAAGTTCTGGACCTTTGCGAGGTTTTACAGAAAATGGAATAGTGGCCAAAGATTCTATGCCGGCGAACCTCAAGAAATGGAGTAAATGAAAGACGCAACCGCACTCGATGGATATGGTGCGAAGCATGATGAGCTACTCCACACTCCTATTGAGTTTATGGATGAAGGCGTTGAAAACCGCCATTCATATTCTCAACAGAGTGCCTAGTAAGTCGGTGCCCAAAACACCGCATTTGAGTTGTGGATGGAAGAGTTCCTCACTAAAGCACTTACGTGTGGGGAGTCTCGCCGAGGCTAAAGTATTTAACCCAAACCTTGGGAAACTTGATCCCAAAAAGTGAAGTTGCCATTTCATTGGCTACCGAAAAGTCAAAAGGTTATCGCTTTCACCGCCCGCATGGATACACAAAGTTTGTAGAAACGAGACACGCTGTCTTCTTAGAGGATGAAATGATGAGGGGAGCATGGTAGCTCGTGAGATTGACCTTGAAGAGAAGCGGGTGTATGCGCCCACTCCGATGATTCAAGAGCCATTCTTCACACTACCATCGTCGCCGCCGCACCGGTGCAAGACATCGTGGTGCCAAAGACTGTTATTGTTCCTCCCGTGGCAACAATGAATGAGAATGAAGAACCGTTCTTCAGATCATATAGAACCTATTGCCACAGATGAGGAGGAGCAACAGCAAATTTCAAACAAGAGATGTACCAAATGAGGAGGCCCCGAGGAGGTCTCAAAGAGTAAGAAGATCAGCTATTTCTAATGATTATCGATTTATCATACAGAGGAATTTCAAATGGAGGATGATCCCACCTCATTTGAAGAAGCCATGAGAAGCGAAAATTCTCAAAATGGCTTGAGGCCATGGAAGAGGAGATGAGGTCCATGAAGACTAATAAAGTCCTGGGACTTGGAAATTATTCCTAAAGGAGCCAAAACAAGAGGTGTAAATGGGTCTACAAGACTAAACATGACTCCCAAGGGAATGTAGAAAGACATAAAGCGCGACTTGTGGCAAAAGGCTTTACGCAAAGAGAAGGGATTGATTACAATGAGACATTTTCTCCGCTTTCATGTAAAGATTCTTTCAGAATCATAATGGCATTAGTAGCACATTATGATTTAGAGTTACATCGATGGATGTAAAGACGGCATTTCTTAATGGGGATTTGGAGGAAAATGTTTACATGGCACAACCGAAAGGTTTTGTCGTGGAAGGAAATGAAAGAATGGGATGCCGCTAAAGAAATCGATTTATGGGTTAAAGCAAGCTTCAAGACAGTGGTATTTGAAGTTTGACAAGATAATAAGAAAATTTGGGTTTAAAGAGAATGTAGAGGACAACCGTGTTTATGCAAAGTTTAAAGATGGAAAGTTTATCTTCCTAATCTCAGTATGTGGATGATATCCTCATGGCTAGTAGTGATGTCATCACATCGGAGACAAAGAAGTTTTTGTCCTCAAACTTTGATATGAAAGATCTTGGTGAAGCTTCGCTCGCTTTAGGATCGAAATTCACCGGATAGAAACAAAGGGGTATTGGGATCACAAAAGGCATACATAGAGAAAGTCTTAAAGAAATTTGGTATGCATAAATGTAGTCCATCACCTGCACCTATAGTCAAGGGCGACAGATATGGGGAATTTCAATGCCCTAGGAACCAAGATGAGATCGATCAAATGAAAGCGGTTCCATATGCTTCATTGTTGAAGCTTACAGATGCTCAAGTGTGCACACGCCCGACTTAGCATTTGTTACCGGTTATTTGGCGATTCCGAGCAATCTCGAATAGAACATTGAAATTGATAAAGAAAGTCTTGCGTTATTTGCAAGGAACAAAAGGCCTCATGATGACATACGTAAGATCGATTCACTCCATATAGTGGGGTATACAGATTCGATTTTGCGGAGATGATAGAAAGTCTACATCCGGATATGTGTTCACTCGCTAAAGGAGCTATATCGTGGAAAAGCTCAAAACAAACCGTCACTACATCGCCCACAATGTATGCCGAGTTTGTAGCATGTTATGAGGCTACAAGGTGTGAACTGCTAAAGAAGTTCATACCGGTTTAAAAGTGGTTGACGACATCAATAGACCACTTAAGTTGTACTGCGATAACGAACCCGCAAGAACGTATGCCCACAACAATAAGTCAAGTGGTGCCGCCAAACACATTGACATAAAGTACTATGTTGTGAAAGATAAAGTTCGGATCAAATTATAAGTCTTGAGCACATAAGTACCACAAAGATGTTAGCGATCCGCTTACCAAAGGCTTACCACCCAACGTGTTCGAGAGAACATGTAATGGCATGGGTTTAAGGGAAAGCCTATGAATCTGGACTAAAAGATGGCCCAAAGTTTAAAGTAATCGTTTGCAACGCAGAGTGTATTGTAATCGTTGAATCTATCGGCGATTGACCGTGACGATGAGACATGTTCTATGCACTAACTGTGATGGAAATGTAAAGTCAAAAGTAATTAAAGATAAAGTATAGACCGAGATCAAGGGGAGAATGTTAGAGTGATCTCGTGGCTTTGGCCCAACGCCAAAGCCCAACCCTTGATCGCGCTCGATCGGGGCGCCCACCGCTTGGTGGTGGGCCCTGTCGCCGCCGCTTATAAATACAGAGGTGGGGGCCGGCAAGACGCATCACGAGGTTGACCGCGCCGTCACCCCACCGACAAACCCTAAACCCGATCCGTTGAGGGGCGCTGAGCCGACGGAAGTCACCACCGGCCAGGAGATCGCCGCCACCGCGAGACGCCACCGCCGCTCCTCTTCCCGACCGTCCGCTGCGGCGCAGAGCTTCACCGACGAACCTCGATGGCCGGATCTTCATCCTCTACACCGGAAGGTTGGTACCTCTCTCTCTCCCTCTCGGATTACCTCAAGAACCCTAGAGAAAGGATAGCCCGCTAGATCTAATCTAGGGACCCTAAAGAACCTAGTACTAATACACGTTTCATATCTTGATTCCTGCACCGCATGTATATCTTCTCGCGAAAAACCTACACACTGGAAATTATATGTAAATAGTTAGACTACCATTACTTCTCAGCAAGGGATGACGCCCCCATAATGAAGCGAATGAAGAAGACGAAGCTGGAGTTGGGAGGGGGCGGTGGCTGTGGCGATCGCAATGCCAAGGCTGAATCAAGTATGCCAGAGATCCATGATGGTAGAGACGTCCACAGCTACCACCTCCATCAGCACCGGCGTCATCTTCTCCATCGTTATCGTCATCATCGTCATCGTCATCTTCTCCACCTCCATCTTCTCCATCGTCATCATGCATCGTCTTTGATGCGCCTGGATCTGGCAGTCCCTCTTTGTTGCCGACTCCACGGCCACTGTCACCCGCGCTCCTGTCGTCCAAGATCTGGGCAGCCGCCGTCGCTCGCCTCTTCTTGGTCGCCGTCGCACGGATCCTCGTTGTCCGCCGGCCCTCTCCGCTCCGACACCGCTCCATCCCGGCGTGGATCCGGGCTTCTCGCGCGGATCTGGCCTCGCCCGTCTAGATCCGGCCGCCTTCGCGCCGGATCCGTTTGCTGCTGCGCCGCTCGGCCCGGATCCGGCCACCTCTAGCTGGATCCGACACTCTCTGCGCCGCCGCCGCGTCTCTCTTGTGCGCTCACCCACCTGTGCCCGTGCCCGTGTCGGCCTCTACTCCCAGCTCCTGTTCGTTGCCTCGCCGCCACCCCGGATCTGGCCCTCTCTGCCAACTCCCGACCGCCTTGCTGTCGGCTTCATCCGACTATCGCTGGCAACCGGCACGGCCTCTTCTCTGGCCACCTCTCCTAGATTCAGCCGCCGCCAGATCCGGCCACCTTCTCCCGGCCGTCGCCTCCCGCTCCCCTTCTCTCTGAGTGAGGGAGGGAGCGCAGATGCGAGGCGCGAGGAGAGTGAGGGAGGGGGTTTTAAGGATGAGGAGTTAGTCACTGCTAGTATTAGTTCTTGGTTGCTAGTATCTGCTATTTTTGTGTTTTTTTCCTCTTGTCTTCCGTTACGTCCATCTAAGTCCGTAGTTTCTAATTTTCAGTTCATCCAAATCGGGCAAGTCCACAAATTTATTGTTAATCATAGAAGAATATGAATTTTCTTTTGCATGGCAGCAGCCGCCGTTCTACTCTCTGAGCCGAGTGCAAATCGTAGAAGTCGTTATGATGCCACGGCTTCTCTAACCGCCGCCCTGAGCTTCTAAGGCCGTTGTGTGTCTTCTGCACCTTGCACTGCACCGCTGCCGTCTTGAGATTCGATCTACGCCGCCATGCTTCTATCTATTCCTTTTCGGCTTGATTTGACAGTTTATTCAAAAGCTGCACGCAACGACGACATCATCAAGACTCGGACTTTGAATTTTTCTTGTTTTAGTGTTAACTCCTTTTTTAAATATAATGCTATTGCATATGCCTTGCATTTGAGGTGGGTGTTAATGGTATTGGAGATAGAATATGAATTATATTATTCCTTTCTTTATATGCCTCGCTTTCCTTATCTGCATATGGCACATTATCCTGTAATATCCCCTTGTGGCTCCATATATATATATATATATTGCTCATTGAGCCTCTTCAATATACACATAATATTCATAACATTGGCATCCCGCAGGGCTGGCAGAGATTTGATGCTGGCAATACGGCACGGCGTAGACCGCAAGGGAGTGAGCTGTGCATTGCGGCGAGAGAGAGAGAGAGGCGAGCGCGCGAGCGATGGCGCGCGAAGCGAGGGGAGGGCATGGGCGAGCGACTGGCCAGTGGGACCGCGTGACCAGGTGGGTGTGAACGTGCGAGGAGCGATTGCCGCAATCCAGTGAAGCGACGACGCGGCGCGTGGACGCGATGAACAGGGAGGCGATTGGCGACGGCGACGACGTAGGAAGGTGCCAACTGCCAACGCAGGGAGAAGGCGGAAAGGCCGAGAAGGGAAAGCGCATTTTCATTGGGAATTGCCAAATTGGGAAAGAGAGAAAATTCAAGCAAAAACTCAAATAAAATTCCAAATTTCCTTTGAATTTTTAGGGTGTTTCACATATTAGTTGATGCATAAGAAAGTAGCAAAAATGTAAGTCATGCTCATGCATAAATACATAATAAACAGCAAAGCAATGCATATAATTCTATCAATAAAAAAATAACTCTAAATTGCCGGGCTTTCTGGTCGAGCAGTCCCTTTTAAGAACCTCAACTTGGTCTCACCAAATCGTCCGTAAGAAGTTCAGCCTCACCATGCTTGCTGCAAGTAGAGATGGTAACAGGTAAATACTCATCGGGTATTGCCATTTCATACCCGTACCCGCTAGGTGTAAATTTACCCGTCGGGTTACCCGTATCCGCACGCGGGTAGGAAAGTTTACCTATACCCGTACCCGCGTGGGTATTACTACCCGACGGGTAACCCGTACCCGCAAGCATACCCAGTTCAACACATAAGAATATTATCAATTTAGACATTCATTAATCATACATGCTAAGCACAAAAGCGTCTAATGATCAAAATTAGTACATCACATAAACATACTTGACATGACCATATCAACATACGACAAACAAATAAACAATCAACAACAAGTAGATAATAAAATTAACATTTGAGTGGGATGTCTAGTTGTCTAATGCGCGTATTCATTACTCATGGGTAGCGGTATGGGTAGTATATACCACACCGCACTCCGCCTACCCGGCGGGTAGAGGATTTCGCCCAATAACGTACCCATGGGTACATAAAATTTTCTATACCCGTCTCTTTATCGGGTAAAACCCATCGGATATTCGGGTATCGGGTATCCATTGCCATCTCTAGCTGCAAGCCAAGCCATACACGCGAACAGGTGAGAGAATCGCAGCTGTCCATCGTTAAACTGAGCGTCTATCCCTTCCCTTCCCTCCCCAAACAAAACAAAACAAAAAAGAGAGGAAAATCCACACTCGATTCATTAGAACAGATCGCAACCCGATCCCTTGTCAAAACCTTCTCAAATCCATCTCATTACCGAGATCCTAATCGTGTGATTATTTTCTCCGTTTGTTCAGTTCCGCTTCGTTATCTCGCTTTTGACCTCCTTGTGCGCCCTACTTGCTGCGCAGATTAGCCATCAGCTCGCAGGGATGGGGGCCTGGTCGCGCGTCGCGGCGCGGCTAATGGCATCCACGCCGGCGGTGTGCTTGCGCAGGCCTTGGCCGTGGCCATCTTCATCGTCGTCGTCGGTTAGGTGGCGACGCCAGCGATGTGGGCAGCGGCCGTCCTGCTCGGCTCCTCCGAGTCCGCGCCAATCACGACATCTTCCACCGCCCGATCCTGGCCGTTGATCGTGCGGCAGGTATTCCCGTAAATCTCGTGGTTGGGCCGGGGTAGATAAGGCAAACCAACTGGCTGGCTTGCCCTGTGTTCCAAATAGATTTTCGAAGCAACATTGTTTTTTAATGTATATTTTTTCTTTCCTGGAATTATTTATGGACACATAACGATATTTTTTACTTTTCTTTAATTAAATACATAGAAAACTAACACACTATAGTGTCATTTTACCAAGAAGCAACGTTCGAAAACCAAAAACTGCGGCACGTTTAAATGGCCCTTATCTATCCTTTCCCTCCTCTGTTCTTTTTCATTTTGTTTAAATAAAAAGGATGGTTATTTTAATTCGAATTTTGGATTTCTTTTTTTTTTTCTGCCGCGGGGGGTGGCGGACGCGGGGGCTGCGAATCAAATGGGGTTAAGGCCCGGTTGTGTCCGCTTCCTCGCCTCACGTTGTCACAGCCTCCGTTTCCTCCCTCACCCCCCCCCCCCCCCCACGCCCGCCTCCACCACCGCCACGGCCTCCTCCCTCTCCGCATATCAGCGCACGTTGGCCCTCCGCTACCACCGCCTGCCTGCCCTGCGGCTCTGGGCGCCACGCGGTGGCGCTTGCCTCGGCCTCCGCTGCGCTTCGCATCGCCTTCCGCCGCCTCCTCACCGGCGGGCGGTGCACGACGGCCTGCTCCCGTGCCCGGCGCGGCTTCTTCTCTCTCCGTCTCGAGAGCCCAACGCCCTGCGCCCTGTGATACCCAGAGCCGCCTCCGCCGGGGACCGTAAGTTGTAACCTTCTGAATCCGTCTCGCCGCCGGTCGTCTCCGACGCGGAGTGTTTTCCCTGACTGGTGTGTGCGTGCGTTTCCGTCTAGGTATCCCCCGGATAGGTCAGAGACGCTGCGGAGTTGGCTTCGCCGCGCGTATGTGATTTGCGGCGGCGGCCGGAGCTGGGGACAGTCGCCGCTGGGACGACCACCACGACGCCGTGGATGCCTCCGCCGCCGCCGGATCGGAGGGACTTCTTGTACAGGGACGGCCGCAGGCACGACGGCGGCGGCGGGGACCCCCTTCCGCCGGCCGCCTCCACGCCACCGCGGTGGCGCGACTCGCCCTACCACCCGCCGCCACCGCCCCTCCGTGACCACTCACGGTCCTCACCTCGCCGTACGCCGTCGTCGGCCTCCTCAGGTAGGACTCTCCGTTACAAATCCTCAGATCTGATGCGGCCGCCACCTCCGCCGCCGTGGCGGGCTTCTCCTGCCCCGCTAATTCCCGCGAACCGCTCTGTTATTTCAGAGGGTTATTACCGACAGGGAGGCGGCGCCTACGAGCGCTCCTACCCTGATGAGCCGCTCGGCTACACGCCCTCGCGCTCTGACCGGTACTGGCTGGACGACGGCGGCGGCAGTTATAAGGGTTTCGGCCGGTATGGTGGTGGCGGCGGCCGGAGGGACGGCCGTGACATGCGGGGGTCCTACCGGAGGTCTCCGTTTAGGAGCTATGGAGGCGACTTCTCCAGGAGCCACCAAGAGCACCCGCCTCCACCGCTGAGGAGGTCTCCTCTGAGGTCACTTGCTGTGCCAATCTGTTACGACCCTCCTGGTGATAGGGCTGATAGGGGGGAAAGGGACCACCACCCCCGGGTGACGCCTTGGCGGCCGCTGCGGCGGAGGGAGAGCAGATCTGATGCTGCAGATGCTGCTGGTGCTGGACCTGTGCCTGTTGGTCAGACCACTGCAGCTGCGGCGGCATCAGAGAAGGAGGTTCCAGCTCAATCTTTGGCTGTGGCAGCTCCTCAGATGGCTGAGGATGATGCACCAAGGAAGAAGGCCCGGCTTGGATGGGGGCAAGGTTTGGCCAAGTATGAGAAGCAGAAGGTGCAAGGTTCTGCAGAGCCTGCTGAATCTGTTGCTGATGGAAGCCCGGGTGACGCTGAACATAAGGCGGGTGTTCCTGCACCTGCGTCTGCACTATGTGCATCTCCGGTGACATGCCTATCACCTGCACCACCATGTAGTTCTCCAGGTATGCAATCCATTTCAACCTTGTTTGATGTATTTGCTTTTGCTCACCCCCCCTCCCCCCGGCGCGGGGCCCTCTGTTCTCTCATGCATGTTCTTCTAGTTGGTTTCGTTAATTCTTTTTTTCTCTGTTAATCTAGGTTTCCATTCTGTTGCTGATTCAGTTCTATAATTTGGATGTTACTAGTGCAATTGTAAGTCCCCGTGTGTAGGATAACATTGTATGAAATTATTGGGGGGAGGAACTAACAAACATTGGGATGTTTGAAAATGAGTTTCTGCTTGTCCTTTATACACGTGCCATGGGGTAACATTGTGATCTATTCATTTTACTCAATTATCAGAATACATACCTTCAGTTATCCTTGTATTTGCGTTGGTCATGTTCACAGTATCTCCTTTCCATTCACTATTACTTTACTTGGATTTGCATCTGTTTGCTTCTATATTAAGACACCTTCTTGTCAATTTAGTTAAAAATTTATGTAGATGCAACAGGGTATTAATCCTGCTGTACATTGGACTTGTCTAATGATCATGTTAGTGTGTAAGATACTTAGTATATTGATTGAAGCAAGTTTGGAGAGACCATACATGTCAAATGTTTGGACTGCTGACTTCCCTTACATGTTCAACTGCAGTCCCTGAAGATAAATCCTGTGAACTGACGGCAAATACGATCATAGAGTCCAATAAAGATGTCCCGGGGGCTGAGGTTCAGGATTGCAACGACAAATTCCCCATTAAGTTAGATCAGCTTGATGGTGACCCCATTGGTTCCCTTGCAAACGTTCTTGCTGAACTGCTGCAACATGAGGATTCCTGTTCTGGCGATTCGAAAAGACTGACCAGTACCAGTAAGCTATTGTTACTGAAGGAATGCATTACAAAGGAGCTTGAAAAAACTGAACTCGAGATCGATTCACTGGAAGGTGAACTTAAATCAGTGAATACTGAAGCTGGAAATAGACCTCATAAAGGTTCTCCCACAGTAGTCACATGTGTACAAAATCCTTCACCTTCTAGTGGGACATCAAAAGTTGCTGTCAGCACCTGTGAAACGACATCTCCTGCGAAAGAACAAGGGGAGCTCACCCCTTCTCCCAAGATTACCGTGGGGCAGGATGCTGGTGTCATTGGTGCGGAGCTGATGGAAGTTGAGGCAGCTCCCGTTCACAATGTAAAAATAGTTTCTTCAGAAGAGAGTGCTGCTTGTCCTGGAGTTGCTGATGCTCAGATCTCTGTAACTGCTGATGTTGTCCCATTGAAGCCTTTGGAAGGAATTGGAGCTCAAATTAAAGTTGACAGTGGGAGGCAGGAAGCTAATTCATGCCATGATAATGTTAATTCCATGAAAGCAGATGGCAGTGACAACTTATCAATGAGGCCTTGCTCATACCATGATGATAACTATAATTTAATTCCTTCAATTATATCTACGAACAATGATATAGCCAAAGAAGCTTCTGCATTGGTATTTAAACCTTTGTCTGCTGATCGACCCCATCTTGATTTATTGGCTTCGAGTCATCTTTCTAGCCAAAGGAAGAATGACCTGATTATCAAAGAGAAGCTTGCCATACGTAAAAATAGACTAAGATTCAAAGAGCAAATTCTTACATTTAAGTTCAAGGTACTGCGTCACCTGTGGAAAGAGGATGTCCATCTCTTTTCTGGGAGAAAGCAGCGCTCAAAGTCTAATAAGCGCACTGATCAGAGCAACCGTGCATCCCAGAGTGGATCGCAGAGGCAACGCTCCTCTAATCGCTCCCGATTGGCCATGTCTGGTTAGTGTTACGTTTTACTAATTCAGAAAGTACAATATGCCTTCATTTGCCTTTTAATTATTATGCAATGCTGCCTTTTGACCTTTTATTAGTTTGATGTGATGTCAAATTATCAACTCCCATGAAGGTGCAATGATGGATTGTCTAATAAATTATCAGGAAACATTCTTAGCAACACTCTATACTGGTGCTGTTTACATAATGGGCTCTGAATGTTGTGCATAGCTTGATATGTTAGATTTTGCTAATTTACATTCTATCTTTCTGGGTTCGGAGTTTGAACAACATTTTACTTATTGAACTTACTTTTATTTCACAATACAATAAAAACTATGCATGAAAAATCCTCAACAAGGATATGTGATCATATGTAACAATTTTAGTTGCTTTATGCACTGATAGATTGACTTGCCAGAAACAGAGCAAGTTGTATAAATTCCAGTGAACAACAGATGTGCCATAAGATTGTGTCATTGAAGCATGCTTCCAATTTCATGTTATTTATCAGTTATCAAACCCATTGCAAATGTTTGGGAATACTAAATCCTGTTCATAAATTCTCTGAAGTATGTAATTATATCGTAAAATCTACCCATGAATAAGGTGGGTTTAAAGACAACATGCTGTAATTTTAAGATGCACCCACCATGTTGCTGCAGTAGGCCTGAATGTTGGCATCAAGGATGGTTGAATGGGAGGATGCCAATACTCTATAGACATATTAGAAGGAAATACTAATGAAAAAACTGAAGTAGATGTTTGTTTTTGTTGTTGCTGCAATCTCATTTTTTGGAATATTTCCTTTTGTTTTCTTTGCACGCTACATGAGCATGTTTGTAATGAATATACCTTCTTGCAACTATTATATGCCTGTTTTTTATCCGCTAAACTGCACATTTGTGTCTTCTTCCACATTTATTATACTTCTGGTTTCTTCTATCTTAGCTGCTGTTACATGCTTTTTGTCCTTTGATTCCTATTTGACTGCTCTTGTTTTTGTTTTTCAGCTGGTAATTTAAGTACATATCCTATCACGGAGATATCAGATGTTGCAAATAAGCTATTTTCAGAATTTCAGGTTAAGCGCTGCAGAAATTACTTGAAAATGCCAGCACTAATTATAGATGAGAAAGAGAAGGCAGGTGCAAGGTTCATCAGCAATAATGCCTTGATTGAGGATCCTGTTTCGGTTGAGAAGGAGCGGGGTATGATAAATCCATGGACTGAGGACGAGAAGGAAGTTTTTATGGAGATGCTTGCCAGATTTGGCAAGGATTTCTCCAAAATCTCCACTTTCCTTCAGCACAAGACAACCGCTGATTGTGTTGAGTTCTACTACAAGCACCATAAATCTGACAGTTTCCGAGAAGTTAAGAAACTTCTGGACCTTCGGCAGCGACAGCAACCCACCAGCAATTACCTAGGAACAAAATCTGGAAAGAAATGGAATCCTGAGGCAAATGCTGCATCTCTTGATATGCTTGGGGTGGCATCAGTTGTGGCAGCCCATGGCATTGATTATGCAAACAGAGTGGAAAAAATTTCTTCGAAGTCTATAATTCGGACTGCTTATGGGTCTGATATTCCTTTTGTGACCAAAGGATCTACTGACAAGGACTGTGTTGGTAATGTACCTTTGCATGAGAGAGAATCTGTAGCTGCTGATGTCTTGGCAGGCATATGTGGAACTTTCTCCCCTGAGGGAATGGGCTCATGCATCATAACTTCTGCTGATCCTGGTCAGAAGATCAGCATCACAAGAATGGGACATCTTTTAATGCCAGAAGTGGACAAAAGCTTTGGTGAGGAAGGCAGTCTGTCAGATCAGGAATGTGAAGTTGACCCAGTTGATTGGAATGATGATGAGAAGTCAATTTTCATTGAGGCTATGAATAACTATGGGAAAGATTTTGGTCAAATTTCCTCATGTGTGAAGAGCAGGTCATATGAACAGTGCAAGGTATTTTTCAGCAAGGCTCGGAAGTCACTTGGTCTGGATTTGATCCATCAAGGGACTGTTGATGTTGGTTTGCCAACAAGTGATACGAACGGAGGGAGGAGTGATACTGATGAGGCCTGTGTTGCTGAGATGGATTCAGCTATCTGTAGCACACATTCCTGTTCAAAAATGGAGAGGGATGTATGTCCTGTTGCTGACGGAGCCATTCAAGGGCATGCTCTTTCCGTTGTCACCTTTAAACAGCCAGAAGCTGATGGTTCAAATGGGCCTGATGTTGTAGATGTAAAAGTTGAGGAAGGTGAGATAAAAGCAGATAAAAATTGCAACATTCTTGTTGATCATAAACGGTTAAGTGAAGCCACTCATCAAGCATCATGTGCTCCTATTGACATCAATTGTCCTGAAAGCACAGAGGATCCACAAAACTCAGATGATGTTAACCAAATGAATATGCATGGCAATGGTGCTATGGCCTCTTCAACTGAGCAGGCTGCGGCAGCACACTTGGAAATCAGATCCAGTTTACATTCTGTTGAAGTGATCCAATCAAGCAAGGCCTCTGAAGGGATTTGCACTGAGGTTTCCAGGATGGAAGGATCTTCGCACCATGCGCCTGAGAGTGCACTCATGAAATCTGGAAATTCTACCCCCTCTGCTTGCTTACCTGCAGAAGGTGGTAGTAAGGAAAATGTTCTCCACTTCTCGAACATGGCTGCTGTTTCCCCTATGAGGCCTGCATTTACTTCAAGTTATCAGCATACTATGCCGGCAGATCTGCTCCCATCCAAACCAAAGCCACAGGTTACCCCCCTTACCCCGAAGGATTTAATGCCTGTGCAGTTTAGTTCTGCGCTTCATGATCCTACCTCAATTTGTTTTGAGGGCATAGCCTCCATAACTGCACCCAATTTCGAGGATCATGGCAACAAAGTTGGGAACACTTCAGGGGCCAAAGGCACGAACAAGTTCCCAGCATATAAAGACCATTCTGGTAATCAGCTTGATGGCTTGTTTCGTAATATTGATGGGTACATGCAGCAGAGACGGAACCATCATTCGGCAACTGAAGTACCTGTTTTTTCTGCAAGCACTGCAAGCGGCACTGAGGGAATTTCTCAGTCACATCAGTTCACACTAGCAAAATTCCAGAATGGTAGGTCCGTCAGCTCAAGCCTTTCAAATGCAACTGCTGGGATTCTATGGACTGGAAATGGTGTGGATGTACGGGAAGGCTCGTTGAAGCCTTACTCCAACAAAGCAAGTGCTGAGAGTGACGAGCAGCAAAAGCGGCCTGGTGATGTCAAGTTGTTTGGGCAAATTCTTAGCCATCAATCATCGTTGCAAAGTTCTGGTTCATCATCGAATGGAAGCAAAAGCAAGTCTCCCTCGCCAAAGATTGATAGATCGGCTGCAAGAGTGTTGAACAGTTCAAGGGATCGCCTGGTTTATTCATCTAGACCTGCAATCACTGCGCACTTGGGGCTGGAGGAGCAGGCAGTGAGGAGCTATGGTCACTTGGATGGGAGCACAGTACAGCCTGAGCCTATGCTTATGGTGGCGAAGTGTCAGAGATCATTGGCCGGTGTACCATTTTACTCAGCAAAAAATGGCACACTTGGTGTGTTTACAGAATATCAACAGCCTTTAATGCAGCAGTTTCCATCAGATACGAATCTTCAGAAGAGGAATGGAATCGAACTCATTTCAGGGTTCCAGCAACCAGGTAAAGGCTCGCGGCTTGGGGGTACTGGAATCCTTGTTAGCGGCGTATGTGATCCTGTGGCTGCCCTCAAGGTGCAGTATGGTCCTGGTTCGAAGATTCTG
Source organism: Dendrocalamus sinicus (assembly GCA_036346575.1). Lineage (NCBI taxonomy): Eukaryota > Viridiplantae > Streptophyta > Magnoliopsida > Poales > Poaceae > Dendrocalamus > Dendrocalamus sinicus. The sequence continues at coordinate 1,072,272 of CM070653.1, read as the reverse complement.
AGCAATGATGTGGATCCTTGGAAAGACATAGGAAGCAGGTAGCATCTGCAGTGGTGGTGGCAGTAATGCATGCTTTCTTGCTCGCTGTATCATATTTAGTTTTTGTAACTTGACTGAAATTAAACAAGGGAAAGTGAATGGCTTTCCTGTCCATATTGTTGTAGGCTTTGCGGTAGCTGTTCGTTATATTTTGTCCTGGCATTGACTTTTCTACCTTTTCTGCAGCTCCATACTCGCTAGTTTTACCTGTCAACAGTGCTGTAGGTTTGCTAGAGCTAGAGATGTTTCATGTTGTCCACAGGCTGACAAGATGTTTGTCGGTAGGGCTTTGTTTGTCAGTTTATGCAGAAACCTCACAGATCATTGTAATATATGGTAATGCCTAACTCAGTTTCCTCCTTGTCTGCTGGAATTTTGGTGAATTTCGCCTTGGTGTCTTCTCTTGTTTATACTGTTGTTCTCACCTGTACACCAGCTGCAGGGATGTTATCAGCTTCTGCCATGTTAAACACTAGCAGCTTCAGGTACCGATTACCTTGTGTGATCTATGGGCTTAAAGTTCGTTAGCTATTCTCTTGGTATTGTTTGCTTCCGTTTCTTGTTGATCTATATACAGGTTTGGTGGTTTGTGCTGGTGTGAATTGTGTGATCGCTGGATATTAGATTGTTCATGGATGACAGTATACTCGTTTGGTTTGTGATTCATGCCATGTGTGTCGACTCTTTGTTGGTGGCGTGAATTCTGCATGTATTTCCAGTTGATGCAATTGCAGCCGTTGTACAGTTCAGCGGAGGCCGGATCATTTTGGTGCTTAGTTTTGTTCACTTCGGTTTTATGGCTGGCTGTCAGTTTGTGTTACATCTGGTTGTGTATTTTTTTGGTTCTTTTGCAAGTTTTCAGATGCTTGCTTTCACCAGGATTAAATTTTCTTGCTCGTTTCTGTACCCTCACAAAGAAAGAAGAAGAAACTTGTCCTGGAGATTTCTGGGAGCTCGCTACCTTTCGACTTTTGTGCATGTGAAGCTGTGGTTCCCGTTTTATTTCCCTGCACTTGTTGTGAAGTGCTTTCTCTTGTTTCTTTTCACGAGTCTCTTCTGACGCGTCTGCTTTTGCAGCTTAGGGTGGTCCTGGTGTCTGGTTCGATAGAGAAGGCGAAGAACCCCCCCCCCCCCCCCCATGAGATGAGATGAGCTCCCATTGATTATGTCAGATAGCATTGAAAGGCTCTAAAGGCTGTCGCGTAAACTGTACATACCACACCGATTACGGGTGTGTTTGGGATGGGATTTTCATAAGAAATAATTCGGGTCTGGTTGGAACGACGGGTTTTCGTAGGAAATAATTGCATTGCTGAAAAAATTCGGTTTTTTTAGAGGTACAAGGTAGATACAAATAACTCATGTACACTCAATCATACCATATGGACATATATGTATGCGTGTTTCTTATATACGCTAGGATCTAATAGGAGGTTTAATAGTTTTTCAGAACACAGGCACGAGCTGTCTTATTGAACGTACGCACGTGTATATTAATGAAAAAATCGGTTTTAGGCAGGGCCTATGACAAAACTCGAACTGCGAGGCAACTACCACCAGAAGTTGATACCTTTGCACTGTTCTTTTCGGTTTTTAGGTGATTTTTAGTTTAATTTTTTAATAATTATTATTTATTAGACTAATAAACTATATTAATAAGATTAATAAAGTACAATTAAAAATCATAAATCACACTCAAAAAGCTTGTTTTGGTGGCTAGCCTGCGAGACTTGAGGTCGAGTCAGACAAGGCTCAGAAGGCAACTCGACGAGCCCCAGTAACGTGGGCTTGACCAGGCCTGTTTTTTTTTTTTTTACTGAAAGCAAGCAGCCCTAGGTATCCCGGCCCGGTCTCATAGAGCAGCACCATGGGCTGGGCCAGGTAAGTATTACATTTTTCCCCATGCGCTTACGTTTTACGTTGACGCAATCCGGTGAGACGCCTTCACCTGCTTGCGGGCTCGCAGACGCAGACGCAGAGTAGGAGCGCGACGCTGGCACGCTGCTCTCTCCCTCCATTAAACCCTAACCGAACGCAACTTTCTAGAACCTTCTCCCATGGCGCTCCTCCGAGCCCTCCCGCGAGCCCTCCGGCCGCTCTCCTCGCCGGCGGCTGCTCTCCTCCGACGCGCCCCGCACCCTCCCCCTCCTCTTCCTCCCCTGCGGCTGCTGGATCCGATCGTGCTCCGGCCGTTCTCCGCCGCCGCCACCGCCTCGCAGGCGCCGGTCATGGGGGCCAGCCTCTTCGGCGGGCTCATGGACACCAGGTTCCCCAAGCGGCGGCCGGGCTTCGTGTCCCGGCGGAAGAGGGCCAGCCTGCGCCCCAAAGGTGCGGGTGATCTCTCTACTAGTCGAAATGCTATGATCTGAGTGATTGTCGGATACCCTTCTATGGATTTTGCATCTTTACTGTGTTGATTTTTCTATTTGTGCTGTTCATTTTAAGAGATGTCGTTGCTATTGCAGTTTCAGTCTGTTCAATTGTTTGATCTCTGGTGGTTGGTTAGCATTGTTAATGCCGCTGTTATTTGTCAACAGGTCCGCATTACTGGGTGAAGTGCAAGCCAGGGGAGCCTATCCCGGCCAACCAGCCGAATGCCGGGAGCGTGCAGGGGAGGAAGGAGAAGAAGCGGATCAAGCAGCGCAAGGCCTTTATCATGGTGCGCTTTCGTTCAGCTCCCGATACACTGAAACGTTGTGCTGCTCTTGTTGTGATAGCAGTGACACGCTTCTTGTTCTTGATTTGCTGTCGCACATCCTACTATAACCCTTTGTTCAATTGTGTGCTTGGAGTGTGCAACATTATCAAAGGCTGTCTTGAGGTTCTGTATGGTGGAATGGAAAAATAATGGGCCAATGAAATCCTGAGAGTTGAGGATGGATGCAGATTTATTTAGAACAGAGTGTCGTTCTTCATGCCACGGAGCAGTCCTAAATATCATGATGGAATGTAACTAGCTAATTACTCTTTCTGTAAATAGGTATTTATTTAATGGGAGTGTCTATACAACATGTGACTGTTTTTGAGGACAAAAATAGTGTTAAGTAAAGTTTAAAACCAACATTGACATGTAGAATTGTTCACATTTTTAGTTTTTTATAGTATTTTTTTGGTGGTTTTGCTCCTCCTGCTGACTTTATGTTCTCCTGGACTTCAAGCATATTAGTTTTAACTGTGTCAATAGTCTCACACTGCTGGCCTGCATAGAATCAAACTTATTTTTGCCAATGTATTTCTATACGAAACTTTCGTTATGATGTTCACGTATGCTTTGTCCATATGCCTAATTACTCAGATCTTAGCTCTCTATTTCTGAGTATGGCTGATAACTTAATATCGCATCCCTTCTTTCTAATCAAATGCTTACATTCATATCTCTTGCTTTCGGCAGGCTGAAAAGAAGAAGCGGAAAGCACAGTATTCTGCTTCTGTTAAGAGAAAAGAGGCAGAAAGGACAGAAAGGAAGATGGCTGCAGTGGCAAGAGAGCGGGCATGGGCGGAAAGGTTGATAGAGCTAAAACGGCTTGAGGAAGAAAAGAAAGCTGCTATGGCCTAAGGAGGTACTCTGGAAAATGGCAATGCGTCTAACTCGTTTCTGCTGCTGCGTTTCATCCCTATTTTTTCAGATAGCCTATTTATGTCCCGTGCAACAGTTTTCAAGAATGTCACAAACCCATTGGTGGAATGCTAGTTGTACCACTTCTTCCAACAGCAATCCCAAGTGCTGGGTTTTGTTTTAATACGAAATTCTCATATTTGTGTTCGTTGTAATGGAGTATCTGTTCTATGATGCATTTAGAACAAACAACATGATTTTAGTTGTGCCGGAGATAACAAATGAACAATTCTGCAACCCTTCTCGTACATTTGTGGTATAGAGCTTCGTATGGAGTCAGTATTGAAATTACTAATAATTGTTATCGATCTATTGCTCTTCCTTGCCCCTCTCTGCATTCTACTCCATCATGATTTCTTGGAAGGGTAGTTTTATGTTGGGTTACGGAATAACTGCATAAGAGTAGCAGTTGTAGAGAACTATGTATGAAGTAGGCGCAGGTTGGTGTTTCGAAGCTAATATGAATACCTAGCTTCTCGAATCAGTTTCTCTATTCCTCTCGTTTACATCTCGCTTCAAGAATAAGATAGAGGGTCACAAGTGTATTACACACTCCACTCCTTTCACTCTTATCTCGCGCACGTATATATCCTTCACCTTTTCTACCGCTTATCTCATCTTTCTAAAATCTACTTCTTTTATATATTACTATTTATTTTTAATTAAAAGTTATCAGCCGCAGCCGATGCGAACATCCCCTTATTGCTAGCTCACTTCTTACTATGGCCCCATCTCTTCAGATTTAGCTGCCTGGCAATTGTGGTTCAGACTTGCAAATTGCAATGGATGTCCCTGTACATCGCACGATTTTACCTCTCCAACGGGAAGAATGCTCCTTATTACAAGTATTCATGGCTTTGTTGTACTTGATATACAACTAGCGAAATATCTATGCTTTGCTACAGATAAAAAGAATCATACTACCCCCCTAAATCAAGCCGTTGTGGCGGTCTTAGCTTATGCCGCACCCATGGTGCCCAGCTGAGCTTCGCCTCAACATGTTTTGCGCCTCCACTGCAGATATACGTTGTTGCTCAAAGAAATAGAAGTTTGTTGATGCTTGATTTCGTCCACTAAAAACAATTGAGTGTCATGGGCGTAGCCCCCTGGAGCCATCGGTTTATTAGGAAAGTAGAGATTAGTTTCTATTTATTAAAGATATGGTATTAGTTTCTATTTGTTAGAGATATGATTGAGATTAAATTCCATCTATTAGGGGGAGCTCATCTATATAAAGGGGCTGCCGCATGCTATTGGAACCAAGCAAGAAATAACAAAGTCATTCTATAGTCTCTCCCTCTCCCTCTACACTGACACCGTCCGACCATCCTTTCGGTGGTGTTTACCCCTATGAACTAAGGCTCATAACAATTTGGTATCAGAGCCAATACTATAGCTTCTGCTGTCAAGTTAACAGGTGAAAAGATCATTACTAGCTATGATGAAATCATCGTTGGACTCAAGAACATAGAGAGCACGGTGCTGAAGATGTTGACAGCAAAGAAGAAGGCACAAGCAGCTGGCTCGGTGTCGACATCGTGCGAGTAATCATGTCCTGTCGCCCCAACCATCTAAGTCGCCATCATGGGGGAACTCCCCTGACTGTGATAACGGTGCCACCACGGCGATCTGCTCCTCCTTCGCCATCGTCACCAATGCCGATGTCGTGTTGCAAGATAAGATGGAGGACGAGTTCTCCCACAGCCCTAGCCGCACGCTCACGAGCCCCCACGCTAGAGCCCGACCACCAGATCCGGCCACAGGCGGACGCGCTAGCCCTAGCCCTGTCACCGCCGTTGACGTCGTGGCGCCGTCCCTAGCCGTGGTCCTCATCGCCTCCGTCGCCATCTCTGCCAATGCTGTCGGCGTCCTCTTCGGCTTTCGCCTCCACCGTGACGACCTTTTCCTTGCCGACCTCGAATCCGAGAAGGCCGTCAGCGGCTTCCATGCTACCATCGTTTACTGCCCCGAACTCATGCAGATCCTCCTTGGCGCCAGCGCAAGGTTGCCCGCCTGACGCCCGCGTCTAGCTCCTCCGCCAAGAAGTCCGTCGAGTCCTCCATCCAAATCCCGCTGGGATCGATCAAGAAAGCCCAGCCTGCGAGAGCTCTGCTTGGGCACCACCGTCTACAAGCCCTTCGTAGATCTCCAGAGCGTCGACTGCGTCTTCATGAGCCTGCTGGAGTTCCTCTTGGGCACCGCCGTCTACGATCCCTTTGTCGACCTCTGAAGCACCGGTTCTGTCTACGCGAGCTTGTCGAAGCTCCTCTTGGGTGCCACATCTCCAAGTGTTGGAGGTCTTCCGTCGGTACCTCGATCCACCGATCTTCCACGGGCGCCACCTCGATCCAACGATCTTTCACCGGCATAGCCTCAATCGCCGCCGTCAGCGACCGGCTGCATATTGCTGCTACCTGCTCCATTTCATCGATCAACGTAGCCACCGCCTGGATCCACACCTATTGCTGCCGATATTGCCATTCCTGATCGTTGAGCTCCCAAGGCCCTCAGAGTCATCCTGCTTCAGCTTCCACTTGGCCACTGTTGCTCGTCGCCCAGTCGCCAACGTCGGTGAGGCTAGTCATCACCGGTGAGGTCAAACACCACTCTGGACTCCGAAGTCTACCTGGTCGGGTCTTGTGTGCTCGATCGGTTCTTGTGTGACCGAGTGAGAACTCGATGTCCTTTTGTTGACTGACCGAAGTAAAAAAAATAGGGTCCTAATTTATTTTTTAGTCTTAAAAATAGAGAAATAAGTCGAGATGTAAAGACTTTGTTCCTTTCAGCGTTGTTTATTAGCACCTGTGTGTGCATGTCCAGTTGGCAACTCGAGGATGAGCTGCATGTCCGGGAGGGGTGTAATGTCATGGGCATAGCCCCTGAGCCCAGTCGGTTTATTAGGAAGGTAGAGGTTAGTTTCTATCTATTAGAGATACGATATTAGTTTCTATTTGTTAGAGATATGATTGAGATTAGATTCCATTTGTTAAAGGGGGTCCGTCTATATAAAGGGGGCTGCTGCATGCTATTAAAATCAAGTAAGAAGTAACAAAGTCATTCTCATCTATAGTCTCTCCCTCTCCATCTACACCGACGCTGCCTGGCCATCCTCTCAGTGTTGTTTACCCCTATGAACTAAGGTTCATAACATTGAGAACCTTAATTTAAATGATGATCAGGAAACTAATTAACCAACAGTTAGGATCCACACGCAAGAAAAGAAAGTACATTTCAGATGTATACATACTCTAACTTTTATAATTCTCGAGCTCCAAAGAAATACGAGTTAAGCTTTTCTGTGTTCTCTGTGAGGCATATGAAATGCCTAGAATGGTGATAGCCTGATGCTAATATCGTTGACGTAGTGGGACAATCTCTCCATAAAAGCTTGCCTCCAAGATTCTGGCACTCAAGGAAGTAAACCATTAATCATCAAATATTCTTTACATTATTTTTCTTTTTTTAGACGAAAAATATTCCTTTCATTGTTTTCCAAGCCTGTGAATGCTGTCCATAAGCTCAAATTTGTGAAGGAGTGCTTTCAGCTCCTGAAATGAAGTCAAAACAAATTCTAGCCTTGAACTGAAACACCGCAAGTATACCACAATTGTGAATGAAAGAAAGTAGGTTATTTCTTGCCTCAATTCTTGTAAGAAGTCCACATGTGTTCCACTCATAAATTTTGACCTCAATTGGTTCGTCAAGTTACATAAAATTTGTCTGATAAAAACGCATTAATCACTGCATCGGTGTCTCATACTTTCATATTCCCCACACTAATAAGGGATCTATGCATTTGAGCTCAACAATATCATATGTGAGGAGAACTAAACCTGCCTGGCGTGCTGGGCACCACCAGCGCCCTACCCCTGCAGTACTGCTTCTGGGCCTCCTCATCCATGGAGAAGGGGCCTGCCGACCGGAATGGTAAGGGCGTGGTGAGGGTAGCAGGCATCAGAAGGGAAACTGGATCGAGGGAGCAAGGCGGTTGTTGGGTTTCGACCACTTGAAACTTTGATGTCAGTAGTCGTAACTTGCTTATGATTACTCAGTATTTGTTCTGACCACTCAAAGATATAGCTACGACCACTCAATGTTAACACCACTTAATGCTACGGCCACTAGATTTCTGATAGATACGACCACATCGTGTTGGTTGCAACTACGCTGATGGTTATGACTATTCAGCTGGTTATAATAACTCTTTGTTGTTGTGCACGTACTCGTAACCAAGTAATGACTCCTTCAGCTTACGATTGCATCTTCCCGATCTGCTCGTACTCATAGCCTTGTTACAACCAGCACGTCCTCGTAACGACCACGTCTTCCAGGTCGTACTCGCTTGTAGACTTCGAACGCTTAGCAAGTACTTGGTACTCGATACTTTGAGTACGAGTACTTCTGATGCACAGCTCCTTTGCTCTTCTTATCTTTGAGTATGTCTTCGAGTATAGTAGGGACAATACAAAACACAACACGCAAACACAATAGCTTTTTTCGGGAGCCAAAGCACTCCGCTTTTCTCTTCTCTTCTCTCTCTCTCTCTCAACTTCTCGATTACAACCAATCGTTCTTGTTCACTTCTTCTTGTTATGATTACAAAACTGAACTCCACCTTATAAAGGCTAATTACACGACTCATAAATGGACTCACCAACCCGACTCGATTTCTACTACGGAATTGACTCGTACACGTATACGAACTCATACACGGCAAACACTACGTATCCTAACTAAACTCAATATTTCCTATCAAAAACAAGATTAATTCTAACATGGGTGCATGCAGGCGCGAACGGTGTCGCGGCTTTGCGGCAGTAGGAATAGGGGTGGTGCGGAGTGGTTTGAGTATGCATCGGAGCTTGGAAAGTGCATTTCTGAAAGGGAAAGTGGTTTGGTATTGGAGACTTTTCGGATTTGGCAAAAACTTTTAAATTCAAGCAAAATTCAAATAAATTTAAATTTCTTGAAATTTTGGGGTTGTTTCACATATGAAGACCCAGAGAGTGTTATGGGAAACTGACCCAACCCTCAACTATTTTAATTTTTTGATACAGGGTGGATCAGGAAGAAAATATCATTCAAGGGTTGAACACCAATTGCTAGCCTAGTAGAGCTGTTCTCTCCTATCACGCCACCATCGCCACCTGTAGAAAAAAAACCATAAAGCAGTGTTAAAAATCGCATCAAATAAATGGGTACAAATGAAAGTTGGGCTATACATGTCTGTGCCATCATTGGAGAAAAAAAGTATTGTAAAGAACTCTGCTACTGGAGAAGCAATGAAGCGTAATTATGCAGTAGTGACAACAACAGAGAAGACACACTGTCTCCCTCTCTCTTGAAAGAAGCAAAAAAACTTGTTTCTTAGTGATCCATTGTTTCGTTTTGTCATGTGTTTGTTTATGCTTCATAAGCTATCATCTGCTTAGGTTATTTTCTGATTCCCTAATTTTCCTACATAATTTAATGCGTTTCAAATTTAATGCGTTTCAATCGCTGAAATCAAACCTATGAAGAAGAAAACAAATGTCGAATGAAGAAGAATGAATCAAAAGAATTCACAAAAACATTTTGCCGAGAGTACCAGTAGTAGTCCCAGCGCGGGTGGATCTTGGACATGCGGTTTTCCCCGTATGGGTACTCAGACACGGCGCGGCGGGCATTTCTGAAGGCACAGCACCCGCAGGAGCAGATGCAGATGAGGATGACGAGCACGATGACGTTGAGGACGGAGACCTTGTGCCAGTCCTGGCGCACCTGCTCCATCACGCCGGCCTTGCATGAGTCGCACTTGTAGCACAGGATGCTCGGAGCATTGTTCCACCGGTAGCAGTCCTCATCCTGCGCCCCGACCGGCATTCCCCCGCTGTATGTGCATGATGTTGGTGGCTTGCAGCAGCCAGACTGCAGAATAGTTCAGAGTTTAGAGCAGCAGAGGTATGAGCTAGAGCTAGCTTGTCTTAGAGTAGCAGAAGTGCAGGAGCAGTATAAACATTCCGAGTTAGATATTCAATGGACCCAGTTTCTTCGGTACTTCAGTTTAGCTGAAAAGGGGCCAAACCTTGTCTGTCCCGAGGTCACCTCAATTCCTGATTGTTTGCCAGTCTCAGTGGCCAATTCACTGATTTTGATGACCAAATAGGTGATAATAATAAACATGTGTGCGAGATGGCTTAATCTCACACAACCAAGATGCTGTAAGTGATGAATTATATCATGTTTAGCTAAGTTTTATTTCCCATCTCTTTGACAATCTGTTGGTTCTCCAACAGGACAGAGCTGGGTTCAGAATACCAGCTAGGTTGCACTACAAATACCGAAAACAGTTGCAGGCAGTAGAAATGAATATGGAACTGCAAACCTGTATTGGCGTGAGATCATGCTGCAGGTAATCCATGGGAGTCCAATTGGAAATCTTGGCGCAGGCCTTGGACCCAACGACACAGGCGAGGGCTGGCCTCCAGTACCTGATGTCCTGCATATGCTTCTGGAGCCATGACGAGTAGTCCGTGATGTGGTACTCCCTGTACGGCCTTCCCGGCACCTGAGTGCCACCGCCTCCCGCCGTGACGGCAAATCCGAACACGGTCAGCCCAAGCAGCAAGGCGATGAGGATCATCATGGCGAGGAGGTACAGCCACAGGGCCCAGGCAACATGGAAGCAGGCACCCACAAATCCGGCAAGAGAGATCAGGAGAACAACGAAGCCGATGATGAGGAGCGGCGTCTGCAGCATCGATGAGCATGTCATCGTCGAGCCCTTCGCCAGCCAGAGCCCTGCTCCGATGATCGGAATCGAGGCGAGGAGCGTCGCCAAGTTGAGGTAGCCGATCATCACGTTGCTGAAACGGTAAGGGTACATCTTGATCCTGTTCTTGCTCCTGCTCTTGCTGTGTTCTTTGTGTACAGTGTACACTGGACTTCGGTTTATATGATGTGGCTATGATGCAGGTTCTTGCTCTTGATTTGGCCTGTCTTAGTTATACTGATTGGGGGTGGTAGTGTTTCTTCGAGTGGTCTGGTGCAAGCATGCTTTTCTTCTCCCCATGGACTACTTTTTCATCCTGATGACTGTGCATGTGTCCCTGCAAGGCAGCAAGGGGACTGCCCATTTCTTTCTTTTTAAATAGGGAGTGTCTATACAACATTCTACTATTTTTGAGGACAAAAACAATCAGATTTTGAGCCGTTAGATGGAGATCTAACGCCCTAGATTATGTTTTTGGAGGGGGTCAGTTTTTTTGGAGGGGGGCTTGAATGGGTTGATCCGTTGGATAGAGATCTATCGCCCCAGATCAATCTGACTGTTTTTGTCCTCAAAAACAGTCGAATGTTGTATAGCAATACTCTTTTAAATATCATTCAAAACTAAAATATTAAGCACTGCCATTTTGTAGCTACAAAAGATTAAAACAGTTTAAGAATTTAAGAACACTGTTGCTAAGGTCACTAGAAGCCTTGAACACCAAACAAGGACATCGCCTTGCGAATTTCTGTCATAATTTGGGAAAGGAGCATCTGTTCTCCATCTCCACTTGCCATGTCTTGCTTAATTCCTGGAATAAGAACAAATCATCTCTTTGGTTATTTTCGTTGGGTATTGATTCTGCATGAAAAGCAGTAGAATTATGGTGTGGGATCGCTGTTGCTGTGTGGATGCCTTAGCCCCTATCCTTGATACTTAATCATGAAGGAATTGAAAAAAAAAATGGAGGGGTGCCGGATCTGGATTCTGGGTTAACAAGGCTAAGGAAGCAAATGGCCTTGTTCCATCAAGTGCATGAAGCAATTTGGTTTATAGACATATCATACTAGTATCACTTTTCAAGTAAAGAAGGGCCCTAGTTGTGTTGCCCACAGCAATGGCAAATAAAAAAGTCCATCATATGCACTGCTTTTCCTCCTTTGCTCACCTTTTTCCTTCTCTTGAGCAGGATAAGCTCAGCAGGGTGATGCTGGCAATCAGGGGAAGGCGCGGGATTTGTTCAAGTGATAAATGTGGCGCCGCTAAACGCGAAGGATAAGAATTTTTCAGTGACTTGAATAATGGTGGATCGGTTTACGTAGATGCCTGCTTTTTTGCTTTTTTTTTTTTTGCTTTATCTTCGCTTTCTCGGGTTTTGATGTGAAGGAATGTTCTAATGCTTGGTAGACAGAAAGCACGCAAGGCGTCGGAATCCAAATCGTTCAGTAGCTCGAGAGCGAGCCGAGGTTCTTCTGGTCATATTATTGTTTGATTGCCTTTGAAACCAGTTCTTCTAGTCATATTGGTGTTTGATTGCCTTTGAAACTAGTACAAGGGTTTAAGGTACTAATTATCCTGTGGTCTAAGCCTCAGTTTTGTCAGGTCATGCTTGCCTGTTTTGAGCTATTGGTACTGGTAATTGCCTTGATCACAAGTTAAACAGGTGGTCTCTGAACTCTCACACACACACATGAGTGCCTGTGTATTCAGGAGGGATTGGGCTAGCTGTTTGGATGTGTAATAAATAAATTAGCTTTGAACAGAAGAAATGATTTGTGGTTGCATGGCAGATCGAATGCAGAGACGAGATGAGTGTTGGTGACTTGGTGAGAAAAAAGGGGAAAGCGAAGGAGCGGCAGTGGGCACTGGGCAGAGTTGGCTTGCATCACCAAGTAATGCTTTTCTTCTCTACCCAAATTCTTGGCTCGTAAGGTGTGTTGAGTGTGATGTGAGAGCCCAAAAGTGCCTGGAATTTTGGAGGCTGCAAACAAGTTGATATTGTTATTTGGCTCGTAACTAAAATTCATCTGCAAACTCAAGTGCTCCATGTGTCTGTGGCTCACCAGTCAGCAGGTACAGAGAGCCAGATACTCCCATGGGAATCTTTTTCGAGATTATTATTTTTTACTGGATTTGCAGCTCGATCTCCTGATCTTGATCTTTCCTTAATCTCTCGGTTCAACAGCTAAATTTATCTCATCTTATATCTCCATCCTTTTCCACCCCTCGTCTCCTTGGGCGCGTGGAGGCTGGGCTTGGCTACGAAGCAGATCTTTCCAGTCTTTCCATTGTAATTGAAGATTCTGCACTTAAAAAAAACCCAAAAGAGCTAGGATTTGGCACTTGTGTTGTATCTGACCTATCTATTTTGTATTTAAACGTGATATGATATGTGACCTCCATGTCTTCGAACGCTGCCATGTCTTCGGCAGCGGCTCCCACGTCTGCATATCCACAGCGGGCATCGGAACCTTCTGCTTCGACACGGCGAGCCGCGCGTGGTGGGAAGCCGGCAACTGGGTCCTGCCCTTCTTTGGCAAGGCTGGGTACATCCCCGAACACAACCTTTGGTTTGGAGTGTCGGCCAGGGACAGCTTCTTGTGCGCTTCCGACCTCTCATCTGTCCTCAAGGGTCGGAAGCCGAGGTCGTGCAACGTCTGGAGGGTTCGTGATCCGCCTGAGTGGGAATCATTCAAGCAGCCCGAACTCATCAACCTGGGCTCCGGCAGGATCTGCATCGCCAAGTTCTTCCATGCTATGTGGCGGGACAGCGACGACTTTTACGAGCAAGTAATTGACCAGAGGTTTGTTGTATTCACTGGTGCGGAGGTGGTGCCTTGTGGCGACGAAGACAAGCCGTCTGGAAATGGCAGTGGCAATGGCAACGACAACGGGAGTGGGAGTGGCAATGCTAATGGCGATGGCAGCAGAGATGGCAGTGGGAGTGGACATGGCAATGGCAATGACAGTGGCAAGAGAATGCTAATGGCAATGGCAAAGGGAAAGGTAAGGGGGGGCTTCGGATGATCAACCACAAGTCCAAACGTTATACGTTGGTTGGCAGGAAATCCATCGAGGCGGTGCTCTGAATAATTTTGGGCTTTGCTCTCAAGTCTCCCTGCTTCATCCTTTTATTTGCTATATCATTGTAAGATGCTACTAGATATCTCCGAATAAGTTTCGGACCTCGCTCAGAAGTCTTCGTGCTGTTTTATCCTTTCATGTTTTGTCTAACAGTAGTAAGAGACTAATAGGTATCTTTGAATACTCCTGGGACTTGATTGTAAGAGACTATAAGGCATCTTTCATAATTTTAGTACTTCGATCTAAAGTCTCACTGTTTTACCCATTTATATGTAGTGTCTTATGCAATGGCAGATTGTAAGATACTTCTAGGTATATTCCCGGGTGATGCGTCGGTCAAAACGATATATTTTGTAGGGTCATCAAACTGAACTGGTGAGGCTCTGAAGTGTAGTATCTGTGATTTTTTCTGTTTGTAGCTCTAAAAATCCATTTTTCTTTCGTCCTATTTGGACATATATAATACAGTTCTTTCGGACTTTCTGAAAGGTCGCTCCAACGTAATTTTAACGCACTGAGTTCTAACAGCCCGCCCTTGCGTGAGAAGCATTTCTTCAGATCGCATACGAGTGCCTAGCCAAATCCTGCTCTGTTCTTTGGATCGCACTTTTCAAGTTTATTGCATCCGTCGCCCCCATACCAGCATCCGCTGCAAAAGAGAGTGCCTGAAGGCGTGCTTCTGCTTCTGCCTATAGAGCGGCCGAGATGTGTGACAGCTGCCCTGCGCGTGAAACATGAACTTGACCTTCAGAATCTCTGATTACAAAACCTCAGCCTCCTGTATTGCTCCGCTCCTGAAAGGCGCCGTCAAAATTGATTTTCAGAAAGGCTACAGCCGCCCGCTGCCATGACACAGCCGGTTCGATTGCTTTTTCTGAAGATTCCTGAAAAACCTCTAGGAATTCTGGCGGACCCGGATTTTACCAATCGAAAATCCTCAGTGATTCCACCACATTATTCTCAGGATCAATAGATAGTGCTCATAAATACATTACTAAACATTAAATACATTGCGGAAGCATAACTAATACAATAGTGGATTTACACATAGGTCGGTCAGGCCGAAACATTTAAAGAGCAGCAACGGAAATGAAAACTTTACATAGGTAGAATCCTCATGATATGCCTACAGGCAACTAACTGGGGCTCACAACCTAATTTTTGGCCTCCTCATTTTTCAGTCTTGACAACACTCTTAGATGACCGCAAGGCTAACTTTACATAGGTAGAACCCTCATGATATACCTACAGGCAACTAATTGGGGCTCGCAACCTAATTCTTGGCCTCCTCATTTTTCAGTCTTGACAACACTCTTAGATGACCGCAAGGCTTTTATTTCTATTTCTAATTTATTGAATAATAGTAATCCAGCAACAGTGAGTATGGAGATACTCAACTATTCATCACACATAATACAACAACAACAACAATAATAATAGATGTAAGGATGTGAAATGGAGGCTTGAGGTTCTTTTATTTGCAAAAATGCCACCATTTTGAGATACAAATATAGAAAATTCCTATGATTTAGCATTTTTTAATTAAACCATGTTTTCTAAAGATTGTGAAAGAATGCAATAATATCAGTGCAAGTTACATCCACCTATTATAGAGCATGGTTACCTCCACCACATGCTAATTTTGTAATTAGGATTACATTGACCCATTATTACCACTTGGTTACATCCACCCAGGGCAATTTAATCCAGGGTTACATCCACCAATTGTTTTAGGGTTTAGGGTTTACATCCACCAAGTATTTAAAAATAGATACTAACTCGAGTAAGTTTCTATGCCCACCCATGACCGTTGGTATGACTGTTCTAACAATTTTCACTTTGATGAGGTCGTATACTTTACGCACAAGAGTCAATCAACTTGTTATATTTTACATATTTTCTTAGACATACAGATCAAGAAGATCACCACAAGGCCTTTACAATGCATCTCCTTAGCGAGGTCACACTCGCTAATGTTTCTATCGCTATGGGGTTACGTCTACCCGCTTTAGAAGCCCCTCTTGCGCCGCATGGAGACTTACATCCAACCAGAGAGATGTCTTTTTGGACTTAAGATGAAATGGTACTATCGTTGTCCTTGACCAGTGGTACCATAGCGGTATGACCGCAGTGCTTGTCTGGTACTACTGCATTGCGGTATAACCGCATTTTAGTTGGTGGTAGCTAATTTCTAGAGAGGTATATTTTTGGGAGATTTTTTCTCCTATGAAAATTGGTACTACTGTAGTATCAGTATGACTGGACCTTGTGAGTGCGGTGCTACCAATTCTTGGATTAATGACTAGTTTTCATGCATTTAATGATCCCTATGTAGCCGTTGAACAATAGGTACGGTAGTACTAGCCACTCTATGGCGATTTGGTTTTCTCTATGTTTGTTAATTTAATTAGAGATTAGAGTCGACCTTAGAGAGAAAGTGAAAAGTATTCGTTAGGGAAAAGACTAGTATATCGGCTAATCTGTTATATTGTTTTCCTGTAATTTTGGGTATTGGATGAGAGTAATTTAAAAATGTCATCTACTAGATAATTGTAGAGAAATTCGATAGTTTTTTTTTGTATAATATTTATTTATGTTGATCAAATAAATAGATTTTAAGCTATGAATTTTGTAATCCGACTATCTGGTAAATTTATCATCTTCTAATACCATATATTAATCTGTAGATTAAAATTACTGGATGGAATATTGGATGATTTATCTACATGAAAGATGTAGATAATTAAGGGTTCTAGAGATCTCATGAACATGATCTTAAATCCAGATAGTTTCCTAGAAATATCTAGATATTTTAGATACTTTCTTCGAAAGAATTTGATGGTGCCAATTGTCATAAATCTAGTGGTCACAAGACTTTATATAATCCTTTCAATCCAAAATATACATCATTTGGGAGAGTTGGTTTTGGTTTATAAATATTTATATTTTATTTTTTGGAAGCAATATGTTCATCAAAGTGCCCATATTAATTGTTATTCTTAGAGAGAGGTAAATCATTAATAGAGACAACATATGTCAAAAATAAAAATATGTACTATTTCTTTTTCTATGTGTGTGAAAAAACACCATTTAATACGCTAACATAGAAAATAAGAAAAGAGAAATGGGTTAAAGTTAATATCCATTTAAAAATAAAGTGCACAGTTGTGTTGTCAATTAAAGTTGTAATAGTTTTACTCTAAAAAGTTGTAATTGTGTTGCCATCAAATAAAGTGTTAGTATTAGTTTATTAGTTCAAATTTTTTAGTGTTATTGACTTTAAATAGACTTAAAAATGTGACTTTTATCTTCAGTTTTTATAAACCAATATAAGTATATATTAAAAAAATATAACACAATGTAGTTAGTGAACACCCATTCATAAAATCCTAAATCCGCCATTGTATGGAAGTAACACACTGTTAATAATACAAGCATTGAACTGGTACATTGACATATCCATTAACTCAAGTAATAAACATGTTGACACAAGACAAGGTAGCATGTCCTCGTTACAGATGGAATACTTGCGCACAGAAAGATGGTCATATAGGAAAACAAAAGATTGGTTGGGCGGTCAATCTTAACGGCCATAAAAAGTTATCATCCTAACATGAAAACATCAGAAGATCACCCTAACATTTTTTAGAGCTAGGAAGATATCATCTTGACATGTAAACATCAAAAGATCACCCTAACATGGCAGTGTTTTGATACAAAAATGGCAGATAAGAAAGAGACATATGGGCTGAAGAAGCTTAAAACACCATCAAACACAACCAAGCTTCAAACTACCGCTATGGTGCTACCTTGAACCCACTAGTTCTAAGTGACAAACACATATAACACAATGTCAACAAAACAAACCAGAGAAGATTCACGGCTTCCTTAAACACCTGTTGCCTTTCTTCTTTATGCCTCAATAAACAAGTTCACATAGCATCTTAAGGTGGAAACAACAAAAAGATTTCCATGGTCATCCACCATCCACTAGTGTCATTTTTCTCCAACGCAAAAAAACTAGAGAAGATTGGGCTAGTAATTAACCTCACTTATAAGATGTTGGTAATGAGAAACGACTCTTCATATTCAGCTTGTACAACATGGATCTACCCTGGAAGGCCTTCAGTGACCCGTGAATGTATTGTGGGAGCATGTAGTGCAGCAAATCAATCACATCCAGGATAGTGTAGGGTACCTTGTTCAAACTTTGTTTCTTCTACCAACTCAATTTTTGGTCTTTGCTTAAGTTACGGAGATGCCTAAGCATATTCTTTTCGATGGCGTGCACAACAGCATGTCTATGGACATCTACCAAACCTGCTCCATCGGCTTGGAAATCTTGCCCTTGTTGCTGTTTCCTCCTATGTATCCAGGACTGCAACATCGGGTGCTTATCTACGATGTCCATTCCTCAGGTTCGAAATTGCAGTAAGGCATCAAGTTCAAAAATTTTTTAGCTTCCACCTCTGACGCCGCATTTAACAAAGGCATCTCTTGTCTAAGAATTCTATGACAATCCAACATAAGTAAACCTCTTGCTTCCTTTTCCAACATTGAAGGATGAAGGACAACTAATTCTTCATGAACTTTATTTTTCACACTTCCCATTAAATCAAATAAAATTTTAAGATCTTCCAGCACATGCTCCATGATGTCATCGCCATATTGTTCCTTAAGCAAAGCAATCTGGAACTCCTTCACTTCATCATAGTTAGATCCTCTCAAGGCATTATCCAATTGTACACTTGTACCATGAGCATTGTATTCAAAATCCTTTAGCCCAAGAACACGCAGGTTCTTCAAGACTCCAACCGTTCCTTTCTTGAACAAACCAGAAGTAGAGATGCCTCGAGCATGGCTCACGTAGGTAAGTAGTACCGCAGATCTCAGAAGAAGGTTACCTGGTTCCGTTGTTATATAGGGCTTATCCGGATTAACCTCAATTAGCCTATCGATCAGGACATTGTACAGAATGGGGTTCCTTCCAATGTATGAGCTGACATCCTCCCAATCGTCCTCAGTGTATCTGCACGGCGCACCATAGCACCTGTAACATAATAAATATACAAAGTTTAGTTGATGTTTCAGTATAAGACGAAACACTCCAATGTTCTAGTAAAAACCATGAACGCATAAGTTTAGTTGTGGGGTACTCTATGTACTCACATGCTACACTCACACAAATTTCAGAGGAATATGAAGACGTGAAAGGAGTCTACAACTACTACGCTTGTGGCTTCGATGAAGGATGTCCGGAGTACTAGGTTGTATTTTTCCAGTCAATTACTTGTGGCATATCGATGGGTCATCTTTAGAGTTTTATTTTGTTTCCACTACGTTTTGTAAGTTTGAGAGGTCTTGTAACCTCAGTTGTAATATATGGCCATAAGGCCAGTGCTCTTTATTATTGTAATAAAGCATTGCTTGGTTATGTATTCATCACTGTTCAACTGTGTACACTAGCTTTGATCTGGAACTAGTACGGTAATGTATAGTGGGTTCAGATCTAGGAAATCTGGTCCCAACATTTAGTTCTTCAATTGGGTCATGTTCTGCTCTTCCCATTGGGATAGCGAGAACAAGCACATAATCCAATACGCCAAGCAGATAGCAGACACAGAGTTGGATGGCATCCCATAGCATGCCACACTCTCTGAATGCCTACTCCTACTATAGTTGTGGTCGTTCGAGTGCTTCCAGATCAATCACCCAAATATCGAGCTGGGTCCTTATGGCTCGACCTTGTACGTGGTACCGGCCAATGATGTGGATCGTCCTATCATGGGACTTTGTGGTGTCACTGACGGGCTAGTTTCCTCCTTCTGTAGTGATTCATACAATACATTCATACTGAACTTACTAATGTATGCACCAATCTCTATTTTTGCAGCCCATTTTTAGTTCAGTAACTTTGCACGCGTCATACCTTGAGTACGGCACCATGTTTGACTAGCCGACGGATGACTGTGTCATCTAGAGGCCATACACCACTGACATCGTTGGCTACCATGCACCAGAGTGGTTGTCGATCTAGTGCAAGTGATACCCGCCTTTTGGATCACATGACATCACCAGGACATCGATTCTTTTATTGCCCTCTGTTCATGATAAGTAGTTCATTTCCTATCTATACTTCCACACATGCATCGCTTGTAATCACCTCGTCTTCCTTGCAGGCAGCGGATTGCAAGTTCACTGAGTGGGTGGATTAACTATATCCAATACTTGCTTGGGTTTACATCTACACTCTCCAAATCCCCCTAGAAGAGTTGCGGGAGGAGCTCTATATTGTGGGGATTAACAACGATGAGCTTTGTAGGCAGAGGATCAGGGAGAGAAACAACAAGGAGGTGGTTCATCTCGACACAACTATCACCCGTACTATTGTTGCTCTAACCCGAGCTACAATTACATTTACCACTACCATGACAACCACCATATCCACACTGCCCTGACAATCGCACACTCCATGTGGGTGCCCTACAGTGTTCCATTTTTTTTTTGTCTTAGGGGAGTTCGCCCACAAGCCCTATTAGATTTACAACCATCATGTTGTTTACATTCCATAAGGCGCACATATATCTTAGTTGTAGTGAGGTTGGTTGGGTCATGTGTCTTGCTATTCGTACTGTAGGCGTAGCTATGATTGATGCTTCATGGCCTAACTGTGTAACTAAAACACATCATTTACTACATCATACTATTGATATTGCCCCCTTTTTGGGACTGAACGTACTATAACATGCTAGCTTTTCTTAGTGATTTAACAACTCGCACTAGCTTATCTCAAGATTTGACAACTCTCATCAGTTTTTCTCAGTGAATTGACAACACAACAGGGCATTCATCCAGCAAAAATATATGCTTAACTACGCAGTGGTGCCCAAGAACTTCACTCGTTGGAAACTTTACACCCCAGAGGACAAGGGAAACCCCGAGAGGGGGAAGACACAAAAAAGGTGCCGATGGCCCCCGATGCCCCTCCTGAACATGAGGTTATTTTGGACTCAGGCAAGCCTACGAACCAGGAAGATGAGTATTGGGTTTCATGCACGGAGATCAATGAAGGCCAAAGCCCGCGCTCGCAGGGGAGATAAGGGAAAGGTACCAATGGACCCTAATGCATAGGATGTTTGACCATAAGTCTAACTTCTTTTCCATCCCCTAGTGTTTTCAATTTTAAAAAGTGCATATATATCTTATATGTAGTTCGGGTTAATGGTTCGTACATATTGCCATTTCTATCATGGGAGTAGTAAGGCAAAAAAATGCACCTAACCAAATCATACGTGTCGTGTAATTTGCACATTCATTATGTAATATTATGTTGGATTTAAAGTGGTTTATTTAAACAAAAATTATGAATGCAACCTGAGACGCACTAGTCAAATTCTCTCTTTAATACTTTGCTATTATTTTAAAATTATTAAAACAAAAAAAGCGATAGAGCCTCTGTTGCCAATTGAATTGACGATGGCAACCGAAACTCTGTCGCCAATTGAATTGACGATAGACCTCTATCGTTGGTTCAATTAGCGATAGAGTTTCTGTCGTTAATTCATTTGACGACAGAGACTGCTGATTGCTACGTAGGACTCCACGTAGAATCACCAATTGAATTGGCGATAGAGGGTCTGTTGTCAATTGAATTGGCAACTGAAGCTCTGTCGCTAATTGGATTGACGATAGATCTCTGTCGTTGGATCAATTGGCAATAGAGTTTCTATTGTTAATTTATTTTGTGATATAGATCTGCTGACTGCTATGCAGAACTCTACGTAGAATTATCGCTATTTTAAATAGTGACAGAGATCTAAATGACGACATAAGGTTATTTATATAATTATTTAAAATATATTGTTTAAAAAATTCGCCAACCGTATGGGTGGTGGTGGACAAAAGGTGAGAGCTTTTGATGTTGTGTCCTCTCGGTTGTCTCATCAACTAATGCATCTTGTTGAGGGCAGGCACAGAGAAGTAGAGAAGTATTGGTAGGTGGAGAAAAACTTCAGGATCCTATGCTCTACAGTTGGCTTAGCTTAATAATTTAACTGGACAATTTCCTGTCTTGCTTTTATTGGTCAAAGATTTACGACAACCATTCCTGCCTCTCCTTCCAGGACACTCATTTTGAAGAGGGACGAGCCTGAAAAAATGATTTTAAAGATAGAGGACTTGATAGTTGTAAGAGGAAGATTTCCAGGCCCCTGCTTTCCCAAAAAAAAAAAATCGAACTAGAAAAATCTATGTTCAGCGTGCTAGATGTTTTGTTCCATTCCGAAACTATTACCCCTCTAATCACGCAATAATGTTATTTTGCACATAGATACATTTATAAAACATAATTTTGATCACTAAATTTTATTACAGTAGATTTATAAAACCTAATAAATGTATAATATTCTGAAAGTTCTTTTTCAGAAAAATTTATGTATTCAATCTACATATTGAAAAAATATCATCAGCTAAAGTTTAGAAAGTTTGACAACACATACCCAAAACAATATTATTTTATGATAGATGAGAATACATAATTCCTAAATTAATTCGAAATAGTTATAATGTAAATAGATTGTAGTATAGTAGTTTCGTGTTGTTATGATTATCCATATAATGAGAATTTCAGCAAATTAATTAAGCATATCAGTCAACTTCTAACAAACTGAATAAGAACTTTTTAATTAAGATTTTTTTGGGAATGGTCTAGACCTTTTTATCTTCTCATCAGGAAAGAGGCTATTTGGATAATGCATGTTCCATGGTCATGTCCAGTGCCAAGTTCCACACATTTATTTTGACCTGTCCCACCACCCTTCGATCCATCTGTGACTGCAATTGTGCATCGTTTACTTGTATACATGTACAATCTCACCTGCCTTACTACTGTACTAGTACTACTACTTGATCCTTATCATCCTCTGTGGCAAGGCTCTTGGGTGTCTGTTCTGCAATTATCCAGCAAAGCTAGTGATGCCACAGATTTTATTTGAAACCTAGCTAGAACAGCTTTTCTTGGCTCTTTCTTGATTTTATTTAATCCTTTGTAGATTACTGTTGAAACTTAATCATCTTCTTAAAAATAAAAGAGGGAAACTTGTACTCATTTATTTACAACAGATAGAACCAAGGCTACCCAAAAAGTGTGCATTCAAGTGCAGTGCCATATCTTGGGCTGACTTTTACTACTGATGATTAACTTTCAAATGGAGTATTTTCATAAATTTTGTCTACAAGTTAAACGATCTTTGGTTTAAAAGCCCAACATTTGGTTCTTTTTTAAAATCGTAAGTTGTATTTGTGATGAGCTAGTAATATTTTTCTATTTTTAAAATTTAAAAATTTAATTATGCTAAATAAGTCGTTCAATTACAAGCAATTGGCTACCCAAAAAAGTGTGCATTCAAGTGCATTGTCATGTCAAGTAACACCACAATGAGGTGACCCTTCACTTAAAACCCTACTGGATTTTAGTATGTGAGGTCTTCTCATGAGAGGAGAGATCAGTGAAGCAAAGGCCGGGGGAAGAAGAGAAGAAGAAGAAGAAGAAGAGCAGCACACATATAAGACCAAGAAGATGCGTCTCTCTCCCGGCCTCTCCATCAAACAACATCCAAAAGACAGGAGGAAAAAGGTTGCCAAAGAAGAAAAGTTGGTCGTGCCATGTATGTATATGTCAGATATGGCTCGTGACATTGCCTTGCTAGCAGCACAACAAAACGTACTGGCCGTGGCCCAGATGGGCTCACACCCCTATGGGTCGTGCGTACTGTGCTGTGCACGTACAACCATATAATTAAGTTGCAACTATATAATTTTGATGCATCCATGCATTATCCAAAAGCAATAACCAGTACCATGTCTGATCGAGATGTTTCATCGCATGCAGAGCCCTTCGATCGATCCATTCCAACGTAACCCACTTGGTTCTAGGATCCTTTGGAATCCATGGCCCCATGCTGATCATCTTGAATTGGCAGTCTTGTGTTGCCTACCTCCTCTTTGGTCCCTCGTTCATGTGATGTATGTATTTGCAGTGACCTTGCCGTGATTCAAGGGCCTGTTCTTTTCCTCCGAAGCTGACGGCTTTTGATTTTTGTTACAGTACCTAACTTTCAAACGGGGTATTTTCTCAAGACGAGGTCAACAAGTTAAACAATCTACACGTTAAAAGCCCAACATTTGTACCGGCCAAAATTACAAGTGAGTATCTATCTCTCTGTCATCATCATAAATGTACCAAAATTCAAAATTTTCATTAAAAGCCATAAAGTTGCGTAGTTGCTAAACAGGCCCTCAAAGAGCATTGTTATAGTACATTGCGCTTCGTAAAAGTAAATTTCAACATAAGGTCCCTGTCCTATTGAATCATTAGTTACAGTAGTTTCCCTATGCCAAACGGACTATAGCCGTCCATTTTTGAAACGTAAGAAGGATAAAAGGAAGAAGAATGTACGTGTAATAGCGTGGTTGCTTGTTTCCAAGGCTCCGCTCATTTCGGCTTGAGTTTCTGGTTTATTTTTCATTATTCAACAATTTTGTTATTTTCTGGTTTTTTGGCTTTTTTGTCGGTTCTTTTTTTCCCGTATTCGTTTGTACTGTCTGTGATGGGCTAATCTGTTTTTTTTTTCATTTTTTATTTTTTTAAAATTTAATTATGCCAAATAAGTCACCGTCAGCTACAGTGTTTTTTCAGTCAGTTACAGTGTTTTTTAGCCATAATCCACTCAAAATAAGCCCTTTTGAGCGATCTTTTGAAGCATTCTAAATGTAAATTCAAATAAGAGATTCTCTAAATTCTCCTACAATGCAAGTTGCTTGGTGAGGAAGCACTACTAAGGAGGGGAGGGAGGATATATATTTGTGTATTGTTTAAGGCAACAGGAAGAAAGATAATTCAGATCAGGATCTATGTAAGCGCATACACTACACATGAGATCCCCAGACAAGGAGCTCCACATGGCAACAGCTCAGAGCTCACACACGACGCAGCTTGCTCACCTGACAGCAAATAATTAAACAATCAGTAGCATCGACTGACCACGGTACACACGCACAAACACATTTGGTTTGCATAACGAAAAGGTTAGCAGCAACCTAACAACGAGGAGAGAGAGGAGAGAGAGAGAGAGAGAGAGAGAGAGAGAGAGAGATATGAACTTAAAGCTGCCATGGCTGACTGACCACTCGTGCAATGCCACCCTGAAACTCTTTCGTTTCCATGCCTCCATCTGGTCGAGGAAAATGAGAGAAATCTCAACGCTACGCGAACCCTTAGCACCATGAGTAAAGTTCACACATGTGTCTCTCTTGTTTGAATATATATAGGAGTACCAAATACAGATGAACGGAAAGTACAATGCATGAGTGAAACAATCTCTCTACATTTTTTTGAGAGAGAAGTGCTAACAATGTTTTATATCTGAATACAGAAGATGTCTTGCATTAAGATCTTATCCACCAAAGTTCAACCCAAGCAACACATTCATTTTGTTCGAGCCTGTAATGCTCTTGCAGGAGTGTTGGTCCATCAGTAGCATCTGATTTTTCTTGTGATGAATGGATGGATGGATGCGAAATGAGCTCTGTTGGGAATCAAGAAGGCGGAGGAAAAGGGCGGATGGATGGGGAGCAAAAGAGGGCAAAGGGAGGAAGAAAGAATCCTCAGCCAAATCACATCCATCACTCTCCTGTCGTTGTTGCAGTACAACTCATGTTCACCGCCGCTCTTCCCAACGAGCAGAGCAGAGCAGAGCAGTGGAGAGGGAGAGGAGAGAATCGACTGCCAGTGTGGGCCGCCCCATGGGCTGACCGTGGGTCCCCTCCAAGATAAGCCCACGAAACCGTAGTAAATGTCCGGATCAGATATCAGTGAACGTCGTGGGAATGAAACACTGAATCCCTTCATGCACTGTGCGTGTGATTTCTTTTAAGCAACAAAATTTTTTCTTAAAAAATAACTCAGCATTGCCGATGTAAAACCTGTTGTTTTTAGGTTGCGGCATATTGATATAATAAATAGTGACAATTGAGAGAAGTCAAAAATTAAAAGCTGCCGAAAAACAAAAAAAAAGGGAAAAAATATCATAAGAGTGCTCAGTGGGGTTAAGTTTTTAGTTTCTTGCTTCTTAATTTTATCTTTTCTAGCATTTTGGCTTTTCTTTTTTTATTCCTTTGCATTGACCTTAATGACATAACCTTTTTATTTTTAAATTTAATTACAATAAAAAACCTAACTACAGTTATAGTGCAAAAAGCCTCAACAATGCCGAATAAGCCAAAAACTTAAAGCTAGGCTATACTCCATTGTGCTTAAACCTTAAGATTTTGGCTTGTTTAGTATTGTTTATGGTTTTTTTTACTGTAGTTACTGTTAATTTTCTATTATAATTAAATTTAAAAAATAAAAAATGTTATATCATCACGGACAATACAAAAGAATAAGAGAAAAAAAATACAAAATACAAAATTAAAAAGATAAAAGCTAAAAGTTGAACCTCAAATAAGTACTGCTTGAGCAGGTCCTATGCCTCAATTGCTACTTTGGCACCTAAATAGAACTGTACCCCTTTAATAAAGAAAGAATGGTTAGAAGTGTAGCAATTTTAAGCAAGAATGGAGTGGTTTCTTTTTTGCTATGGTACCTAGTGTGCTGATTTAGGTTTAAATTTGTGGCTTTTGTTTTTTTTTCACTATTTGAAGTTTTTTTACTGTAGTTGCTGCTAGTTTTTTCAGCATAATTAAATCAAAAAATTTTAAAAATAGAAAAATATTATCTCATCACATATGATATAAAGGATATGAGAAAAAGAAAAGATAAAAACCAAAAAACAAGATTAGAAAAATGAAGAGCAGAAGTAGCGAGACATGTCTGATAAATAATAATAATAATAATAATAATTAAGAGAAATAAAAATCAGAACACACCCACGTTGCCATAGCCTCATTTACATCTTCTGCCACCTAAATTAAATAAAACTACTATAGGCCCTTTAATAAAGAAAGAATGGACAGAACTGCAGCAATCGTAAGAAAGAATGAAGCCAACGCCATCACAGACAGGGGCACATCCATCACATCACAATCCAATCCAATGCACCTTACATGGACTGGTCCACTGGACCAGGTCCACATCAACGAAGCAGGTAAGAGAATCCTAAGACACACGCCCTGACGCCCCCGGTAAGCAGCGTTAATTACGAAGCACTAACCGCAATTAGCAGCCGGGTAATCATGGGGCCCCGCTAATCTACCCGCGCCTATAAGCTCGCCGCTTCGTAGGCGGCGAGGCGGAACACTCGCGAGCCTTCCACTGCTAGCTCTCTGTGTACGTTCGCGCGCGGGAGGCACCCATGAAGCCGCCGGCGGCGAGCCCGGGGCAAGCGGAGAAGCAGCTGCCGGCGCCGCCGGGGCTGGCGCGGCTGCTGCTCAGCAAGAGCCGCCGGGGGGCGCGCTCGCGCCGCGCGCCGGCCACGTCGCCCATGTTCGTTTCCCGCGGCCGCAGCGCCGGGCGCGCGGCGGCGGCCGCGGACGGGGAGCCCTCGTCGCCCAAGGTGACCTGCATTGGGCAGGTGCGGATGCGCAAGGGCAAGGGGAAGAAAGGCAAGAAGGGGGCGGGGCGGCGGCGGCGGCGGCGGCGGCGCCTCCCAAGGCATCCCCGCCGGAGAAGGCCAAGGGGTACTGCCGGTGCCTCAAGAAAGCGTTCCTTTGCGGCGGGCTGTTCGACTTCGACCGGAGGCGCCGGCCCAAGGCGCCGTCGCCGGAGGTGGAGCGGAGCCGCCGGTCGCCGTGGGTGTTTAGCAGCAGGGACGTGGCCGTCGCCGCGGCACCGAAGCCGCCAGATCCGAGAAGAGACCACGGCGAGGAGGACGAGATGGAGGTGGCAGCGGGGGTCTTCGGATCGGTGGAGAGAGACGAGGCGGAGGAGCTGGGGATCAATGGTGGTGATGACAAGGAAGACGAAGAGGGGGAGGCGAAGCTGGTGTCGTCGGCGACCACGACGCCGCCCAAGAACGCCCTCCTCCTCATGCGCTGCCGCTCCGCGCCGCAGAACCGCTCGTCCCCGCTCACCTCCAGGTTCCCCGTCGCCGTGCCGTCACCGACCAAGGACACGGGGGCGGTGGAGATCGCCGCAGTGCCTCGGGCAGCATCTCCCTCTCCCCGTAAGGCGGAGAAGGTGGCGGTGGAAAGGGAGGACGACAAGACGCAAGACGTGGTAGTCGTGCAGGAGCAAGAAGAGGAGGTCGGGGAAGACGACGAGGAGGAAGAGGAAGAGATGCGGTGCTCGTCGGCGCGGCCGCTGGTACTGCCGAGGTGCAAGTCGGAGCCGGCGACTACGGCGGTGGCGAAGATGGCGGCGGGGACTGAGGCGGAGGCGACGACCGCCGGGTGCTTCTGGGCCAACGGCGGGAGCAGCGGGCGGAGGAGGCACGCGGCGCCGTCGGCCGCCGCTGGTCCGGTGGTTTTGACCGGTCACTGAGCAGGTGGGGCCCAAGTTGGTTTCCATATACCGCAGTAAAATTTTCCTTTTGGTGTGCTATTATTAATTTAGAATTGTAAGCTGTAATTTCTTGTCGGTAATATTCACGTCTCGGGGCAAAGATGCTTGTATAGAAGCTCACCAAATCAAGCTGTAAATCTTCTCATGGTGCCAGTGTTTAGCTGCTATAATAACCATGAATCGTCTCTTAATGCAGACATCTATAGTACTAGTACTATACTACCAGTAGTCGACTACTATAACAGTATACTCCATGACAAAGACAAAAACTAGGATCGATAGATACAACTGCCATGAATGAGCTTGTCCTTCGCCTTGGAAGTTGGCAGGACTTGCACATTTGCTTGTTGCTTCCAGCTAACAGTGTGCAACTTCAATTCATTTGGGGTCAGCTACAACAGTGCCTTACTGCTCGCTACACCTACAGCGAGTGCGAGACGTAGAGAGCAGTGACCCTGGAAGGCTTAAGCACAGCCAATTACTAGTGACCAGTGCCCAGATGCAGGCGGTAACCATGTCCATGTTTGGCTTCTGCAAAAATGCCTTGTGCCAGGGGAATTCCCAACATCCATCGCTCTCGCGAAAGTTACAGCTCCCCGTTTGTATCGTCGCCGTTCATTCTGGATTTCTGGGTAGGAAAAAGTAAGACGGTAAATCGGTAATGTTTCTGCTTTTAGCAGCACTACACTGGACGGTCTACACGGATAGAATTCTACAGAGGAAGGTGCAGTACTATTAGCAAGAGGCAGGCTTCACATCTAGTGCAGTACTAATTTGCTGCTACCAGTACATGGGGGCCGTGGGGAAACTGAGAGAGCTAAGAGCTTTGACATGGAAACATTCATTAGCTACTCGTACACGACGAGAGAATCTAAATAAGCACTTGTAGCTCCCGTTGCAGCCGTAACTAAAAGCTCATAATGCAGCTGATCGTGCATCGTGGAAACATGCATGCAAGATGTGACATGCTTTGCCCATAAGTTGACCTGCAGAGTGGAAGTTAAATTAATCTGCATAGGACTAGTGTGGCAGTACTAGAGACTAGTGACAGTCGTCCTCTCGAGATCTACAAGTGCTATTCATGAATCATGATCAAGGGAGGGAGGGGAATCGACCAACTGCCAACACGGGAGAGGAGAGAGAGGGAGGCAACTCAAGCCAGGAAACAAGGGAGGCTTTGCATCAAAGCAAGCACCATACCACTGCTGCTTCTTTTCCCATGCCATCACCATATGCCGATGCTGCCTAGCGCAGTAGCTCCCGACAACTTTGCACAGAAACAGACTTGTACTCTCAAGCTCAAGCTAACCCCTTCTTTTTCTCTATTTCTGAACGGGTGTCGAAGCCTCTGGTTTCAATCACTTGTAAAAGTACCATACGACGCACGTCGGATCATATTCATATGCGGTGATGGTACATGATTCAGGAAGGTTCCGGTACGAGTGCAAGTAGTAATAAATCAGGTAATTCACTCTTTGCAAGCACGTACTAACCCCTTTTTCATCACGAGATTACCGCCCTGATAAATACACCTGTATCGATCTCAAAGCCATAGCCCGCCCTGGAAGAAATCAAAATCTTCACACGTGCGTGGGAGCCACCAGCAACCAATGCAACGCTCCCAATACCACAGGACGACGAGGGCATCCAAATTTGACAATCTAGCTACCCATTGGCAACTGACAGGAGCATGCACTGCCGACACCTACACATGACAAACTTACTGGTGATAACATTCTCACTCCAGTTCACAATTGAACCAGCTCAGAGAACCACACTGCACTATTGTCGTACGACCACAGTTCAATGAAGCAACACGTCAACAAAAAAACAACCGATGCATGTAGATAAGAGGTGCCCAAGATTTCTAATCCCAACAAAACCGAGTGCATACTCTTTTCGAGGGCACAACCAGACAGATCTATATATAACTTCGATAAAAGCAAAAAGTGGAAAATGAACAGGCCTGACCCAGAAAACCATCGCAACACTTTCAACGAGAAGGTAGAAAAGTTGATGCTTACCATTAAGGCGATGGTGAAACATCTCTTGCCATGTTGAGGCGAGATGATTAATCCCCTGCTTACCACGACTCTTGGTACAACTTAGAACATGCCGGCATGGGAACTCAGACAACACATCTAGCACTACATGCTTTGCAAAGCACAAATGAATCAACAGTTGCTGAAGTAAAACCCAAGGGCTCTGTTTATTGACCGCCACTCCAGGAATAATTTATTCTCCATCAAATATCAGGGTAATAAACATCTAAATTAGGACCCCCAAACCCTAAATACAATGATAGTACACACAAACATTCACATGTATTTGTCTAGCATCCAGGGATGACCTCTCCTATTCCTTATATCCAGTAAAAGTCAGAGGAAAAAATGTACAAACTGCTCCAGTAGCCGCATTAAGCATCGATTCCCAGTTAGAAAATCTTCTATACCAACCTGACAGAAAGAGAAATACATTAGTGACCTCTAATAAATAAATGCACAGATAAATAAATATATGGACAAACTCATAAGAACCCTCATGAATTTCTGTGCTATTTCACCTAGTGGCTTCATCTATTGGTCTTCAAGAATACAATAGCATAAGAAACTGGGGACATTCTTCTTATAAATAAGATTCATATCGTGCCAAAAGATCAGATAGATACTGCTTATTTGAAATTTGAATTACTTCTCATAAGAATCATACTGCTTACATAGACATCGAGGCCAATGTCAGAAAACTGTATTAATTTTTGCTTCTAGGACAGATGGGACAGGCATACTTCTCCTCACATATAACCGCTGTTTATCAAAATGTCGTGTTATATATGATATCTCAGCTTATGCTAATCACTCATTTCCTACTACTCCCTTCCATTTAATTCCTAGTCCTCTCTATCCCTTTGATCCTGAAAGGGTAGCTATGTGAGAATAATCCAAGATTAAAGATCACTGACAGTATCTTCTTTTGGATGTACTAATCAAAGCTACCAACTAAATTTCAAAAATATTACCTAACAGGCTAACTTACGGAAGTTCAGAAGCAAAGCCAAGCATAAAGAATCTTTCGAGGAATGTATCTAGCCCCTTCATGTTGTGCTAATAAAAAAATAGCAGCAGATTTACTTTGCTTCTATTTATCCTGTTTTATTTCAAAACTTTCATATTATGTTTTGCGATCAGACTGTACGGGGAGTCATTCTTAAGTAATGAATAGAAAAAGATATTCCGTTCCATGTTTTTTTTTCTAAAGAACATGCTCAATTACAAATTAACCACTTGAATCCCATAAAAACAACGACTGCTTGACGAAAAAGTTGAACGCATAAAACACTACATAAAGAGATGATTGATTGGTTGATCATGCTCACCATCAGATGTCCTCTATGCAGATCCATCTTGGATCATATGGAACACTTGAAAGTTTGTACACCAGGTTGAGGCAACAAAGCATCTATGCTGGTATTTCTCTTTACATCAACCAGAAGTACCTGATAATCCTCAGTAAAAAAAATCAAGATTTCTGGAAGGCAGCCTTGCCAAATTAATGCAAACTCAGCTATCCCATTATGATGTCCCAAGCTACTCAGAATCAGTATCTATTGATAAACAAAGTCGAGGCCTAACAGACCGAGGCTGGCGAGGATGAGAAAATATATTTTCAATCCTTGGATTTAAATTAGCGCCACAAAATCTGTCATTGTTTGTGCTCAGAAGTGCAGAAGCTGCAATTAGGGGAAAAAGAATTATTCCAATATTATGGGCCAACTAAATAGTACCAATTATGGTTTGCAGATAAATACATGATGACGCTGGTGGGAATACACAACAATAACCATTAGTGGACAAAAGGCTAGAAGGTTACAAATCTCAAAACCCAGTTCAATTCATACTACAAAATGTTGAAACAGAGTGGAGCTTATTTCTTTACAACTCAGATGATCAACTGATACTCTCCTACTATCAGATAAAAGTAGCAGTAAATGTAAGTGAACATACACTGCAGATCACCCTTTCCATAAGCATCTATAGAGATTTTTCCCTATTGGATAATATATCATTGTCATTCCTTCAAAATGAAGAGAAGAGGAATGACAGCGCTTTTCAGTGTATCACTTAAGCATAACTAGACTAGTATAAGCTGTTCCCCTCTCTCTCCTTGAAAGAAATAAATGATGTTGGGTTAAGAAAGTAGGATTTTTTTTTTGACTGCAGTAACCTATATGGAAAGAACAAACTTTGGCTTATTTTCTCCTATTTAAGAAGGAAAAGGTTTGTTTAAATCTAAAAAGTGGGACAAAAGGACAAAGTTGACACTTAAGGTTTACGTTATGTGTAAGATCAGCTTTAAATTAACCAATTAGTATCCCTATTGCACTTTAAGGCCTGTTCCAAACAATAATGGCTTTTGGTTTCTAGAAGCCAAAAGCCGTTTAGAATACGTTGGTTTCTTAATACGGTTTTTTTTCTTTTTTTCTCCTTTTTCCTTTTTCCTTTGCGTTATCCGTAGAGATATAATGGTGTTGATAGGAAGCTCGAGTTATGGAGGAAGATCTTAAAATTGAAGAGCTTTAGACTTAGTAGGACTAAAACTAAGTATATAAGGTGCGATTTCAGTGGTGTTAGGGTAGATGGAGATGTTAGATTGGATGGACAAGTAGTGCCTAAGAAGGACACGTTTCGTTATTTGGGATCAATGCTACGGTGGGACGGTGAGATTGATGAAGACGTGAGACACAGGATAAGGGCGGGGTAGGTGAAATGGTGTCAAACATCTAGTGTCCTGTGTGACAAAAAAAGTCCCTCAAAAGTTAAAGAGTATATTCTATAGGATGGCGATCAGCCCCGCAATGCTATATGGTGCAGAATGTTGGGCGACTAAAAGACAACATATACAGAAAGTGAGTGTAGCAGAGATGAGAATGTTGCGGTGGATTTATGGTCATACAAGGCAGGATCGCATCCGCAATAATGATATACGTGATAGGGTGGGGGTAGCACCAATTGAAGAGAAACTTGTCTAACATCGCTTAACGACGGTCTCCTGAGGCACCGGTACGTAGTGGAATTTTAAGACATACTAAAAATGTAAGAAGAGGCAGATGTCGATCAAAACTGACGTGGGAGGAAGCAGTTAAAAGAGACTTGAGGGATTAGAATGTATCTAAAGAATTAGCTTTGGATAGGAGTACATGGAAGTTAGCGACCCATGTACCGAAACCATAAAAAAGTTAGAGGCAGTGTTTTAGGCTCTTGGCTCAGATAGCAGTTGTACAGCTTAGGGTTTTAGTATTGTAAGTTAATTCAAGACTCGTATCTCTTTGATCTTGAGAAGATTTCATTCCTAGTTTACCCTAACTTGTTTGAAATAAAAGACTTTGTTGTTGTTTCTTTAATTGACTATCTTAGAAAAAGCTAACAGTCGCTACGGTGCCATTTCAGCCAAAAGATAAAAAGTCACGGCACTTTGGAACAGGGCCTAAAAGAGCTCTATGATCTGAAGCTGCTGAAATGGTGCATGCCTTGCAATTGGCCATAAACTAATCCATTCCAAAAAATGTCACAAAAGGAAAGAACTATATTCATAAAAGAGAGACAAACCAGCATCAATTAATGGTTCCACTCCTGTCTCTTTTGACGGAATTTGCGGCTGTAAATTTATACTGTCAGCAGGTGCAGACTCTTCGTTACCACCTCCACCTGCCGCGAGTGTAAGAGATATCCAATCATCAGACTGAACCCCATTTGGTGCATTAACGCGCTGACTCAGCTCTTCCTGAAGGGGAACAGAAGAAGGTTGACTTGGAGGAAGAAAAATTTGCAAAGGATCATCACCAGCTAAAGCCAATGGGTTATCAACCAAGCTTCCGTGTATTTCATTACTATTTCGGCAAATTGGAAGATCATGAGCTACAGAAGCCTCCTCTACGCCAACATTACAATCAAGGGAATAGTTGTTTGGTGCAATGCTATAGGAATTATGCGAACCAACGAAAGTATTGGCAGCATTGGTATCATTCCCAAAAAACTGGAAACCTTGCTCCGGTTGAGGATAAGAATGCATTTGCCAGTTATTCATCTCAAAATCATCAGCATTGTTGCTTAATAAACCAAGGCCGCTAGTACCAACGCCAGCATCCTCCTGGTATCTTTCAGCAAATCCAGATCCATTGGTGGCGAAAGGAAAACCACTGCCATGTGGAGTAGTATTGTCATAGACAATCGGTGGACAAACCATTGCATCATTGTCTTCATCAGAATCACTAAGAACAATGACGTCTGCAATATTATATTCTTGCTGTGATCTATCCTCTGTATTGTATGTTTGGCCAAAATTGAGAGGAAAACTGTCAAACTCATGACCATTGTTCAACGATAAATCAAAATGCATACTGCCCTCTTGGTTCACACTTGGGTCTTCCCCATCTCTGTAACTCCCGGTGGGGCTACTGCTCATAGGCACAATGTTTGGAGCTCGGAAACCAATATTTTTCTGGATGTGATTTCCAACCACAGAAGGCTTCTTGTCATCTGCTTTACTACTAACTTGCCAGATTCCATTAGGATTTCTTTTTATTCCAATTTTTAAACTTCTATGTCCATTAGAAGTGCCTTCTATCTTGAGTTCATTTACATTTTCTGCACCAGGTTTGGTATCTTCCTTTGAGTTAACAAGGGTGCCGTCAGGCATATGCCACTGAGATAATTCTCTAGTTGCAGCATCACCCTTCACACGCCAAGATCCATCAGGTTTAATATCAATTTCATTGGCATCTTCATTGCAATTGCGCAACTGTGTCAAAAAGAAAAAGAATCAACAAACGCAACAAAATCCAACACGAAGCAGATGTGAAGGTATGATGAAGACCTACCAGAGAAGTAATCCGATTGAAGTAAGGATCAATCATCAAGTTCTCGAGAGAGTAATTCTTTAAACATATTGGACATTGCCACTGTACAAAACAAGAACAGAGCAATTAGAGAGACTGGATACAAGACACATGAAACCATCTTCATGTCAAAAGGTGGGTTGCAGCCATGTGGGAAATCACTATATATGGAAGAACTAGGAACAAGAAGGAAAAGCACGGTATTATTAATTATCAGTTGCAGAACATAAAAGGCACTATATAGAAGGAACTAATAAAATTTGCTCTGAAAAGAAGAAAAACTCCCACTTTCTGGATGCATATACACGCGTGTATGTGCATCTATGGGTGCAAAATCTAACCTTGCGGGACCGATGATTCAATTCCACAAAAGTTTCAAGATCAAAACAACCCATGTGAATGCAAGGCTTGAACCTTCCAGCAATCCTCATTCTGGATCCACTATTCTGAAAATATATTAGAAAATAAGTTACATTCATTTCAAATCTTGCATACAACACAATAAAAAACATCGCAGAAAAGCTTAGCATTATAACATGGCAGCCACAAGGTTAAAAACATCGGAGGCGGTAGAAAAGCTTAAAAGTCACAATTTAAAAATCAAAATTTGAATTTTGAGATATTTTGAAACCGTTAACGGAAAAATAACGGAAAACCGGAAAAAACCGCCAAAATGGAAAAATCAAAAATTCAGCCGGTAAAATAACGCGATTACCGGCCGGTAACATTTTGAACCATGGGCAGCCATAAACACATTTTGACCAAAAAAACCCTGTTGCAATGATTATTTTCGCTACCCAGTGATGCAATATTAGTATCTATATGTCCTAAAACTACTAGCTAACTGAGCAAGGAACATTAGCAACCCGATAGAATATGCCTACTAACTGCGATATTCGCTACTGACAAATATATGTTGAGCCAGGCAGCCAGCCCCCAAAAAATACTAACAATTAACTGTTATGCACAAGAGAACTCACAGGGCAACGAAGGTTGAATGGAACGGACTCAGCAACCACTTCCAAATCACTGTCACTATCAGCATTCTCTGTAGTATCTCCACCTCTGACACAGCGCCGAACACGAGCAAGAGCGTCCTCAAAAGACTCACCTTCAGCTTCCTTCGGGACCAAGCTTAAAACCTGGATACCAATAATAGCGTTAATGGACATAACAAAACTAGTGCTTGCTGGCTAAGAATATAACTTATTGTTGTAGAGGAATGAAACAACCCAAATGAAATATAGAAAGCATTTAGCCATTCCCCTTTCTTCAATGTAAATAAGGGTAACATATGCTGGTCTTTTTCTTTCAGCAAAGATTCCAAGTGATACTTCTACTACTGTAAAACAGGAAATATAAAATTAATTTGTACATGACTCCTCCCTAACATGCTTGTCCATTACTTGACTTTTGAGTCTTAGGATTTAAGCAACTGTCATGTCCAGCCCGTTAGGGCCCATGTGATGGAGCAAGGGAGCAGCAGCCGCACCTTCCTAGGGCTGGTGATACTGCTCACGTGAACAGTACCCACGTGGTACTGTACCGCAGTTATTGTAGCACATGAATAGCAACCGCCTTGCAAGGATTAGAAAGCCGTTGGTTATTTAGGAATCTATCTATTAGGTTGTTTGGTATCTTATCTCTTAGTTAGGCAATATATTATTTAGATCGATCTTATCTATATTTGTTTGGAGAGCTCTCTATATAAAAAAGTCTATTGTAAAAGTTATGGGCAAGCAAGAAATAAACAAGAGTCTTTGGTCTCTCCCCCTTCTCCCCTGCCCTTGTGGTGCAGCTGCTGGTCAGCGGAGCCGTTAGTACTGTTCCCACATACATGATGTATTTCACGTGGGAATCCTCAAGGACATGAAATACTTACAAGTTACAATACATATACACACTGCTAATAAATATAGAAAAAAAAGTGATTCTATAATACAGTATCGTTTTCATTTTTCTGAAAACTGTGGAGTAAATACTTCACAGCAGCAATTATGTATTTATGTTCAGCTTGCATAGAAGAATTGGGGAACAAATTGTAGTTACTAACAAGGGCATAAATCATATCATCTGGGCTCAAATAAAAAGGCAATGCAGCAACTCAATTCAAACTAAAAGCAGTGAGCAATACAAGATTTTGAAAGAAGCCCAAAAGACAATTAGTTCTACAACAAGCACCAAACATATAGTTTGGTAGATTTGCTTTCATACCACTGGGTAAGTCACAGTTTGAAAAAAAACCAGAGAATGTGTCAATGAAATGTGAGACCAGGACCCACTTGTCATTGTTTTTAACAACCTGACATTTTTTCAGTGGTATATGCTGGCAGTTTTCGCTACCCAGTATTTAGGGCTGGGATGTGTTCCAAGTAGAGGATGCACCTGCGTGCATGCAGCTGCCCAGGTTTGAACCCTGGGTCAGCTGGGGATGAAAACACCCTTCTGTAAAAAAAAGTGAAAATTTCACAAGTCACAACTGTTTGACAAGTGTATAACAGCTGCTACCAACCAGTAGCAAACCACCATACCAGAGTTGGTAGAGCAGGTGTTACTGGTATACCAATAGGCTATAGAACACTGTAGAGACTTGAGAAGGACATGAGAAAACAACTTTGTGAATGAATAATTAAGATAACAAAACACCTTATTTGAGCAAATAAAGCAAGTCAAAAACCACAATTCATACATTTGTAACTTGATTTTTGTGATATAGTTCAGACTTATAATGAATTACAGAACTTGTTAATTTCATTCTTGTGATATAGTTCAAATTTTGTGTGCAATTCTCAGTCATCAATGAGCAAATCTATGGTCCAACCAGACAATATATACAGGGAAAAGGTCAAAGATAACAATCAGCTAATGCAGAAATCTCAAATTTCAGGAATCAGGATATACACATTATTAAGGAGGTTATAGTCCAATCAAATCAACAAAGGCAACTGAGATAAGTGAACCTGAAAATAGCACCTTCAACCAATCATTTCAACCGCATGATATTTATAAGTAAAGTCAAAAGGCAAAACCTGAGCAACAGTCCTCCTCCTAGCAATTCGGACTCCAAAACAAAACGTACGAGTATCAACCCTTGATAAGCAAATTTTATTAGTTCCTTCACTACTGCATGCGGTTATCTGCAAATGAGTAAAAATATGAGAAGCAGAAGTTCAAGCCATGAAACAAAACATGGAACAGAATTTCAAAGTAACACAATGTGGCAATCAATATTACTTTATAAAGAGTGAATGTTGGACTTTGCTTCATGCACCAAACTTGTGCACCCAAATTCTGTTGGACTTAACTACGTCGCACCAACATTATGTGTTCGAGACGTTACAGTGGTCATTGTCGTACTGCATTAGTGCGTACGTTAAGTGGATTAGTACGTGCGTTAAGAGATTTAGTGTGTGCGTTAAGAGAATTCATGAATGTCATGAATAGCTCGGACGTGGGATGGCACGTCATGAAGAGCTAGACGTGGCATGTATGTCGGGTCAATTTCTTGTTTTTCAGTATAAAAGATCAACGAAGAAAACGCTGCAAACCAATTAGAGGGGCGGCACAAAAACTGTTTCTCTCTTGAGTTCACTATTCTCCAGAGAGTCCAGATAGCTGCGTGTGTTCCAGACATCCCCGTGTGCTTCATGGTCTTATGCAGTGCCTTCGTGGTCGTAAGAGTATTGTTCACCAAGTACTGTTCATCCGAACGGTTCTTCCGAGTACTCACGTTCTACGAGTACTGTAGCAGAGTACTGTTCTACGAGTACTGTTCATCCGAACAGTTCTTCCAAGTACTCACGTTCAAAGCTTCCGAGCACTCACAGTCGAAATCTTTCAAGTGCTCATAGTCAAAGCTTCCGAGTACTCATAGTTGAAACTTTCACAAGTCTTTCGACCACGTTGTGCTCCGACTTGCCGCAACAAGTGGTATCAGAGCGAGCATAATGGTTGATCCTGCCACGATGTTGGAGCATGAATCAAGATCTATATCACAGACACCACCACCACCACCGAGAGCCCGCATCCACGAAGACAGCTGCGTCCACGAAGACCATGATGGGAGCGGCAATGTAGGCCGCGAGATCGTGGTGCAGCATGTGGTGAAGGAAACGGGTGGCACAGTGGTCTACCCCATGCTGACACGCACAAACTACGGTGAATGGTCCCTCCCAATAAGGGTCAATTTGTAGGCACAAGGACTCTGGAAGACGATTGAGCCTAGAGACGCCGACGACTACCACGACGATCGCTTGGCGTCGTCGGCAATCTTTCGTGCCGTGCTAACTGAGATGTTGGTGACTCTTGCCGTCAAGGATACGACGAAACAAGCATGGGACGCCGTGAAAGTAATGCGCATGGGCGCTAAGCGCGTGTGCGAAGCCGAAGCGCAAAGCTCACCGGGCTCGTCAACAACCTTAATATGCTCGGTGACAAAGATCGGTGACGAAAGGATGGTGAGAAAGTTTCTTTGTGTTGTTCCCTTACGGTACTCACAGGTCGCAATTTCCATCGAGACGCTTGTCGACCTCAAGACAATCTCCATTGAAGAGCTGACGGGACATCTCAAGGTCATAGAGAAACGCTACGACCTGGAGGGTGAAGCCGGCGTCCAAGGAGGACGGCTACTCCTCACGGAGGAGTGGCTCGCGCGCCAAAAGGAGGAGCACGGTGAAGGCTCTTCTAGTGGCGAGAAGAACCGAGGTGCCAGTAGTGATCGACGCCGCAGCAAGCAACGTGGTCGTGGGCGTGGCAACAGTAACCGCGACGGCAGAGATTCTATATCGTCTGCTGGCGACCGTGACATGACGAAGGTCAAGTGTTACAATTGTAACAACTACGAGCATTTCTCGAAGGACTGCTACAAGCCACGTCGTGAGTGCAAGGAAACGGTTAACCTGGCGCAGGTGTAGAACGATGCACCGGTGCTGCTGATGGCTGAGCATTGCGAGTTTGCTCAAGTGACCATTGACACAACGCAAGAAGTGTACCTCAACAAAGAGAAGGTGGTGCCGATCGATGCAAGCAACAATGAGTGATACCTCAACACAGGTGCGAGTAACCACATGACCAGTGAAAAGATCATGTGCACC
This sequence comes from Dendrocalamus sinicus, assembly GCA_036346575.1. Taxonomy (NCBI): domain Eukaryota; kingdom Viridiplantae; phylum Streptophyta; class Magnoliopsida; order Poales; family Poaceae; genus Dendrocalamus; species Dendrocalamus sinicus. The sequence continues at coordinate 1,032,300 of CM070653.1, read as the reverse complement.
TCGCTGGATGATCATGTGAAAGACAAGGTGAAATTCGATGATGGCTCAATAGTAGACATATGCGGAAAAGGCTCCGTACCGTTTCAGTGCAAAAACCAGAGCATCGAGTACTCACGGAGGTATACTACATTCCTCGACTACGGTCGAACATCATAAATCTAGGCCAAATCGAAGGTGGTTGCAAGATTGTACTCGAGGATGGTCAGCTTAGCATCTTCGACCGACAACGAGCATTGCTGGCACGAGTGTGACGGTCGCAGAATAGGCTCTATACACTTGGCTTGAAACTGACGGCATCCATGTGCCTGAAGGCACAGGCAAACAAGGTGGCATGGCGCTGGCGCGCGCGCTATGGCCATCTCAGCTTCCGCGCTCTACACGACCTGGGCTCCAAGAGGATGGAGGGCATGCCCGTCATCAATTGAGTGCAGCAGTTTTGCGATGACTGCGTCCTCGACAAATAGCATCGAGTACCATTCGCGCATGCCTCATATCGCGCGGAGCACAGCCTAGAGCTGGCTCATGGCAACCTATGTGGCCCGATCACGCCGACCACACCGAGCGATGGACGCTATTTTTTCCTAATCGTGGATGATCACAGTCGCTTCATGTGGCTAGAGGTGATCAAGTCGAAGAATGAGACATTCAAGTTCTTCAAGAAGATCAAGGCCATCGCCAAGAACGAGATCAGCTCCAAACTGAAGGACTTAACTACGTCGCACCATCATTATGTATTCGAGACGTTACAGTGGTCATAGTCGCACTGCATTAGTGCATGCATTAAGTGGGTTAGTGTGTGTGTTAAGAGATTTAGTGTATGCGTTAAGAAAATTCATGAATGTCATGAATAGCTCGGACGTGCCATGCGATGGCACGTCATGAAGAGGTGGACATGATGTATATGTCGAGCCAGTTTCTTGTTTTTCAGTATAAAAGATCCGCAAACCAATTCAAAGGGGCAGCATAAAAACTGTTTGTCTCTTGAGTTCACTGTCCTCCAGAGAGTCCAGATATCTGCGTGTGTTCCAAACATCCCCGTGTGCTTCGTGGTCGTATACGAGTGCCTTCGTGGTCGTAAGAGTCTCGTTCACCAAATCGTATGTAACATCGTTCACGAGTATCGTAGCGAACATCGTTCTATGAGTATCGTAGCGTAACATCGTTCTATGAGCTATTGTAGCGATCATTTGTAAATCGAAAGGCAGCATCGTTCATCCGAACATCCCTTCCGAGTACTCATAGTCGAAGTCTTTCGAGTACTCACGATCGAAGCTTCCGAGTACTCACGGTTGAGACTTTCACAAGTCTTCCGACCACGTTGTATGCTCCGGCTTGCCGCAACAATTTATACCTATTGACAATCTATCATCCAATGGTCCTAATTTGAAACTTGATTTGCCTTACTGCATGTTTTGTAGCTAGACTTATCAAATTTCAATTGTTGATGATGAAATCCGGCATAGGCAATTGCAAGATAGGCCTGATTAACATCAATGCCAACAAGCTAATGAAGTCTTTGGTGCAAGCGATGCCTTCTAATGACATGAACATGTAGTTAAATTCTTGCGTGGAACATAACTTTATTAGTTATTGCATATCTCATTCCATATGTCAATTGTTTATTTTACATTTTGCCATTTACCTCAATATTTCTATATAAATTCTGTTTTTCAAACCTTGTTTTGCTTTACAGTCCTATTACTTTCTATGGTACTGGATCAAAAATCAACACTTCTAAACAAAAGCTCTTTTGAACATTCAAGGAACGTGCACAAGCTTTCTAATAATAAACATGATGGAAGACTAGACCACCCAAGCAAAACAAGTTTTGCTTAGAGCCCTATTACTTTCTATGGTGCTGGATCAAAAATCAACAATACTTCTAAACAAAAGTTCTTGTGAACATTCAAGGAACGTGCACAAGCTTACTAATAGTAACATGATGGAAGACTAGACCACCCAAGTAAACGAGGGGCAAGCCACCTCAACCCAATACGTTTCCTCGAAATTGTTCTGGGCTTCACAGGTGGCTGCTTGGGTTAATCCAAACTAGTTTCATCCCATGCTCAGGGTCCAAGCTTTTACTGATCAATGGGAATCGCACAACGTGCATTGTTTTTCCAAAAGATTACACGCTGGTTTTGAACTTCCTATCAGACTTGGTTGCAAGACAGCACAACCTTACCCATAACAGAAAACTATGCCTACCCATACTTAAAATATATTTTATCAACTAGAACATATTGAGCTAAGTTTCTTGACTAGAATGTTCCGCGTATAAGTAAATTGCCAATATGGCTTTAACAGAACCTGTAGGGATAAGAGATTTATGCGATGCTGCAGAAGGCTTTGAAAACACATAGCAAATCCTGAAGGACTGGATTTGGAAACTAAATGCAAACCATACTAGAAAAAGATGAAACAAGCTCATAAATCATAGTTGTGTTCAGTGTTCTAATCGGAGTTCACTTTAAGTTTGTAATTCAACTCAACAGAATAGACTGTCAATCAGAGAATGATGAAACGCTAGTTGAAAAACATCCCCAAAAGTATATCAACGACTAAAGCCAAATCTTTGTGTACTTGTCATCTAGATCCTACCAATGGGGCAGAATAAGAATGAACTCACCAGTGGCCCATCATCCCGTCCATTTATCCCTAATAACTGAGAACCAGGTCTGGTCACTACTCGTACAGAAATACCTGAACAAAAAATGAAACTTTCACACTGATAATCCCTAAATTTCAGGAACAACCAATGTAAAATATAACCTACAACAGCTCAACTGTAGCATATATGTTACAACAGTGTACAGCATATAAGCATTTAAACTGAAATGCATTTCAAATATTCAACTTAAACCGAATTATAATATAAAAATTGCCAAAAAGAATACCATTCACATGCAATTCTGCATATTGGGGCCATTGCATCCTGAACTGAACTTTGTCATTCATAAGCATGCACCAAACCTATCCATAACACATTCTCTGGTTAGCAACACAGTGCAACAGAACAATATATGCGGTCAGATCTCAGACTTACACTTGCAAACTAATACATGTATTCAAATGTGTTTCCTTATTGGAGAATATATGCTAGAAAGGCTTAGTCCACATAAACACGAACTTTTGAGAGAAGCAATACTCTCCATGTACAAAGCTAGCATCTATATGATACAAATGAACATTTGCAACAATGCAAAGCAAATAGTTGGCAAGTAAACATGAGAAATTAAGGATACTCCATGTTACATAATGAACGTAACTTATCCACAGAGGTTGGCCTTCTCCATTGAACAATAGCACGATGGATAGGACATATACTATTCTTGTAAGTGTAAATTCGATGATAAAACTCACAGATACCTTAAAATCTCATCTGACATAAACCCATACTTTCTTCCTTAGTACTCAGGGGGTGATGACATAGAAGTAACATGTCATATTAAATTAATCAGGAATGTAATGAAATAGCAGTATCATGTCATATTAAATTAAACTGAGGACGACTTCATTCAGAATTCAGGTGTGTAAAATATAGCTTTGCACAGGAGAGAGCATACCTGGAGGTCATATTCTGGTGTCTGGACTACTTCTCTATCTGATCGAGAAAGTTGAAAGTCTTTCTCCACAGTTTGAAGTTCGCTTGTTCTAGAGATATGTGAGAATTTAATAAGTATATGTTTATAAATCACAAGTAACACAAGAATATTAAAGCAGACAATATAAAGTCTTCTATAAAGCATACTATCATCTAATAAATGTGTTAAGCACAATGCTATATATCTACATATGACCTTATCATAAAAATACCCCCATATTTTTTACTCTGGGTAATACCATTGATTAGCATGCCATGACAAATCAACATTTAAGAAGCGTTATATAATATATGATTGTATTTTCAGAGACATGTCGACTATGTTCTGACATCAACGCAATAGATTTCAGCTCCGTTCTTACTAATGAGCCTAAGTCGCCATTTCACAATTGTATAATAATCAAATTGAGAGCAAGTTCAAGTGCAATAATAGAATTTAAGAGGCATGACTAACCAAAGGTCATGAACTGAAGTAACCCACTAAATCTAAATCATCGTGTTGGATGAACCAGCATCTTTAATTGGAATAAATAACTTTCATATACTCATCTACAGCAACAGCATAACATAGACATCCTTTAGCTGAAAAACAAAGCATGAAAACGATCTATCGTGAATTTCCCTCGTAAAGTTAAAATTAAATATGATGAGCATCCAATGTGTTTTCCCCTAATGTTTTGAAACGCAGAGAGAGAGAGGGAGGAAGGGCATCAATGAAAATTAGGTTAGCCATAGTGATTATCAGTTACAACATTGCCAGTAACAGGAGTTTCATATAATACCCACCCATCATTTGCAACACCAGACGACATGAATTTCACAAGGAGTAATGGATTTCCTGTAGTGACCCAAAACCTGCAAATTCAAAGGATGCAACTACAACAAATGAGAGCTAAAATAACAGTTCCCAGTCTGCACAGGAAAGCAGAGAAGTGAATAAACTAAAACACAACACATCTTAAAAGAGTGCTTCAGCTTAAATAACAGGTAATCCTATTTAATCAAGCACATTGTATGAAAGGCACAGTTTGGAGTACACTAATCACTTGAAAGTTTCAGTAAAGCTTCGCATTATCTTTAAAGTTCTAGTGACAGGCATCAATAATATGAAAAATAAATGCACTGCGCAATAATAATCGTATATCAGGTAACAATTGAGCTTTTAAAAAAAGCAAACCAAGCAGGTGCAAGACATACGGGTCTGCCCGACTCAGTCGACACAATTCACAGTAGAAATGTGGTGGAACTTCAGGGCTAACACCCTCGGTGGGCTTATCTGGAATGAGCACACAACTCTTATGCTGCCACACTTGGCATCGGTCATCCTCACACTGCAGAAAAACACAACACATGATAAAAGATCACAGAGTAATGACAGCAAAGAAACTAGTAGTAGTTAAGAAAAATTATAAAAACTTTGCTTCATGCCCTATTGGTCTTTCAAGGGAAAGAAAAAAATAAAGGAAAAGGCTATGATACCTGGATCATATTGTCATTTACAATTGTGCTACCGCAAAGGCAGCGGACCTTAATCGCTACCTGGAAAGAGTCATGGGCTTCCTCTTTGGGCCTGAAATGACTGAAATCTGATCCGCTGTGGCTCCTAGTGGCCAGGTCAGGAGCACATTGGATTTGCATTTTCCTGCTAATGAAAGTATAAAGACCTCAACACAAGGAGCATAAACAATTTCATCTCAAGTATCTGCTCTATTTTTCTATGCAGACAATTTGATATAACAATGAAATTGAACCTGTACGTATCATCAACAATTTTGGCCACTGCCTCCTTTGATAAAGGATTTTTCCTTCCCCATCCATGTTGCCTTTGACCTGCAACAGGCAACTAACACATAAATTTAACAGGTACTTCAGGAAAGTAGAAAACCATCACGCATTCATGCTGAAGAACTGGATATCATTGAAACAAAGACAATGAAACAAATAGTACAAATTGCTAACCAGCCAATGTTCTGATAAAAGAAACGGAATTTTCTTGATCAAATAACAAATCAAGAACCAAGAAAGGAATTATACAGGGTTATGATGGAACAGCTGTGCATAAAGTAAAATCCAATTGGCTTGAAATAACTTATATTGTAAGGCTACACCATAGTGAACAATGTAAATGCAATCAATTAAGACACAGACAAGGAAAGCACAAACAACACAGACATGCGTACCTTGCTCATCTGATAATAGTGCCAATACCCTGTCGATAAGATCCTGTGATCAGATTAGGAAACTGGATCAGATAATGTAAAACACAAAACTTTGAAATAGCATCTCATTGAAAGGATATTCTGTATATGAACCTAGTATTACTGCCAAAGCAATCTACACACCATGCACGCCCATCGGCCCATGAGTGATTTATTACTATGGTCTACAGGTTACAGCTCTACATGGCTATTTCACCTCAAAAAAGGCTCGTACTCTACGGCACCGTTTAGTTAAACATGTGCTACAGTGATATGATGAAACAAAGTACCGGGGGAATTAAGAGAGCAACAACATTTGCTGACCTGCTTCTTTCCTTGCTTTGGTAACCCCAGCTGATGTAAGATATCTTTGAGTTCCTTTATTCTAAAGTATGCCAGTTTATCCTGTGATGAACAAGGTAAAAGATCAACACTAAAGTGACAGAAGCAATTCATTTGGCGTGACATGCATCTGCAGTACACCTTGTGTTTGATCCACAAAATAAACACTAAAAACCAAACTACCAACCCTGGGAACATTTCTGAATTTAACAGAGAGATACTTCATACTTGTGTGTGGAATTAAGCACAATAGAACTAATCATGGCTACGTAATTGTCATGAAATACAGGGATCCAAACTAGCAAGCATTATTCTGAGCAGTCCACAATGCAGAGCAACTAGCTTCATGACTAGGATGACATGAAACATCTCCTGAAAACTCCCCCATATGATTCCCAACATTGGGACCAAACCATGAATCGAGCAAAGGCAGGGATTTACAAACAAGCGAGAGCACAGGCTAAGGAATTACACGGTCCACTGAATCCACCGCTGGCTGCTACTGATGCCAACTGATCCGCGCCCATTAAACGCGAAAACTAGGCTGAGAAGAACCAACCAATCCCACATCCACCCCTAGCACTCTCAACAAAAATAATCATCCCATCTCAGAGGTAGTCAAAGCATGTAAGGAGGATGCACAGGCACAAATTCCCCCCAAACGCAGCGGATTCCTCGAGAAATCGGCGGAGATCCGGGCGGATTGGCGGGTGGGCGCGTGTCTACCTTGCAGGTGGAAGCCAGGTCCGCCATGGCCGCCGCTTTGTGCCCGTGGCTCCTCCTACTCCAGCGCGAGCATGGGCGGGGACCGCCGGAGCCGATCGGGACGCTAGAGCGGCGCCTGCGACACGGAGGAGACGGCGGCGGCGAGATCCGGCGATACGAAGGAGCGCCGAATCGGGGGAGGAATGGTGACGCGACGCGCACAACACTTTCCTCGTCTCTTCTCCTCCTCCTTCGCTTCTCTCTCTCTCTCTCTCCCCGCGTCTCGTTCGTATCGACGTCTCCTCGCTCTCCCTTGGCGGCGTCGCGTCGCGTGTTTGTGGGGTTCGACGAGAGTTGCGTTTCTCTCTCCTATTCAGCCACGCGGCGGACGTATCGGCCGCTATCAAATCTGGTTTTCTCCCCGGCCGTACAAGTCCGAGGGGGTTGGTTACTTGGGCGTGACTTGCCACGTGAGAAAGTCGTTGGGACGGGCTGACTGGACTTCCACGTTGCGCAAAAATCTCGACCGGATATGGGCCCATACGTTTGGTGCCATAGGGTGATAGGCTAGCCTTTCCTCTGTTAGGCTTGGCTTTTAATTTCTAACTTTTTTATTTTTTTTCTTTTTTTAGTTCTTTTGGGCTTTAATGTATTTTTTCTCGTTCCTTTGTACTATCTGTAATGATGTAATATTTTTATTTTTTTATATTTTAAAATTTAATTATATTAAAAAACTAACAGTAACTACGGTACAGAAAAGGCATCAAACAATGCCGTAATAAGCTAAGCTAAAAGCCCAATGGAGCGAGGCTAGCTCAGTCTACACTGCACAGAAACTAAGTCGTATTTGATGCGTAATCGAGGTTAAACATTACAGAAAGAACCCACAATTCAAGTTAGAACCCAATTATTCTAGCAAGTCAGAACAGTAGAGCAGCAAGGATCTTATCCTTCTTTTCTTTTGAGAAAAATGAATGGTAAATTTTTAAATCCCAGCAACATCTTGGGCATTTGAGATTCTTGCCGATTAATGAGAACAGAATTTAGCGACAAAAATAGTTGAAATGATGCAAAATTGCCGTATCATACGTATTTCAAAGTTCCAATAAAAACCTCAACACCATAAGCGATCATCCAGAATAGTTACAGCAGTTCTTTATAAATTTATATATTCATATGTAAACATAAAAGGTCAGCATTATCTGTGTCCACACTATTTACCACAACTTGAATTTATTACAATTTAGTAATGAGGTTACTGCATATTTATTAGCTGTTTTACATATAGTGTCAATGCTACAAACAGTATTTGTTATATTTATGGCATGCCCATCTACTAATCAGTTGCCAAATATATCCAAAAGTTTACTCATAGTTACTCCATATATAAGGCTTTGATGTGCTGACATAGAATAGAAATTATAGAGGTTTGTTGTATCTCTAATATGGCCATGTTCTTTTAAGCTTCTAAAAGCTACTTTTCGGCTTTTCTACAGTAACTAACTTTTAAACGGAGTATTTTTTTCAAAATAGAGTCTACTAGTTAATCGTAGTACATACTTTACTGACTTCATTTATATCGGCAAAAACCGCACGTGAATTTCTGTTACTCTGTAATTTTTCGTACAAACAGCCTAAAAGTCATAAACCGCGGCCAAAAGCCACATCCAAAAAGAACAAGCCCTATATGTTTACTACATAAAAATAAAAATGACAGAGTTAATACATATTTTTATAGATAACTACTGTACATAATGTCTGTCGGTTTCAGCAAGACCGCCTCTCAAAAAAGTTATGGCAAAAGCGCAAAACAAAATTGGCATAATATACAATACAAGGTTGAATGAAATTGTAACACTTTCATACTCTAAATTACACAAAAATTAACTCATATTTCCTGTATATCAATGGGTATAGTAAAACATAGGGAAATTTTGCTCAATAGTATTGCAAAGGTGCGTATTTAGGTGGATAACATCACATTCAGACTCGACTGCATTATAACATCTTAAAGGTCGAGTTTGCTGCAAGATAGCACTGTCATCCCTTTTTTCGTGTTAGCACTGCAAAAAGACTGAATTGCCCCTCTATTCCAATTACTTTTTTCGGCTTCTAAAAGGAGAAAAGGAAAGATATGTGCCTTTTGGATATGGCTTATGGCTTTTTGGTTGAAAATTTTAAATTTTAGATTTTGGTTGATACAGATGTTGAGCTTTTAACGTGTACTACAATTAACTTGTAGACCCATCTTGAAAAATACTATGTTTGAAAGTTAGATACTGTAGCAAAAGCTAAATACCGCTTCTAGAAGCCGTTAAAGAAAAGGCCCTATAATAATCATGCCTTGCAGGGATGAGGAGACATGGAGCTCACTATCAAGGAGCACGGGCAGCTCACCGAGCATCGCATGGAGCTCACTGCCTAGCGACATGAGTCCACGGGCACAGGCAGATCTCTTGCATCGACGGAGCACATGATCGTGAGGTGCAAAGCTGCTACTCACGACATAATGTTGCACCCCTGCTGCCTATTGCTCACGCTTGTCCCCTCCCCCTGCATGTCGAACCTGGATTTCATAATCCAGAATTCTCTGTGAAACCACTGCACTATTTTCTGGATCAATACATAGTGTTTATAAAATACATCACTGAATCATTTCATACACGATGTAAACCATACCATATATTAATATTACATTCATCAGACTTTAAATAGACTACATCAAATCAAATTTACTATAAGACCGATCAGGCCAAATGATTACATTACATAAATTGCGAAAGTGGTAGCGGAAGCAAAAGGGGAAGGCATATCTCGCTACAGACAAATGACTAGGGTAACCTGTCTACGACCAATGTTAACCAATGACTTAGATAATATTAGTGCACACAAACACCGACTAAGTCAGCTAGACTGGAGTGAGACCTAAACTACTAGAGACTAATTTAATCTTATCCGTTCTCGTCACCATCAGCTCTTGGAACATCGTAATAGGTATAGTATCCTTGATTCACTGGCTCTGAGAGATTTTATGAGTGAGGATGAGAATAAGCAATAATGCTCTGCGAGCCAACATACAGAATGCAATAGTATACATAGAAGATTCAACAAAGGTAGGCTCGAGTTTTTTTATTTGCTAAAACCACCATTTGAAAATTATAAGAATTAGAAATCCCTATGACTTAGCATTTTAACCAAAACAAGTTTTATTAAAGAGAGTGAAAGTATGCAATATTTATAGTGGTGCAAGTTCCATTCACTTATTACATGGTTCCATCCACCATATGCTTAATTTTGATTACTATGGTTATATCCACCCAATTATCAACATTGGGTTATATCCATCCAGGGAAATCCAAAATCAGGGTTATATCCACCCGACGAGTTTTCATCCCACCCGCAAAGGTTTTTGAAATAGAAACTAACTCGAGTAAGTTCTCATGCCGCCCTTAGCCGTGAGCATGGCTATTTCAACAGTTTATACTCTATAGAGACTGTGCACTTTATCCGCAAGAGATAATCAATTTGTTATGTTTCACACATTTCCTTGGACATATGAATCAAAGAGATCAAGCATTTACAATGCATCCCCTAGTGTAAGTTACACCCGCTAAGGTTTCATCTGAGGGTGGCTATGTCCACCATACCCAGACCCCCTCTTGCGCAATACGATGGTTTATACCAACGACATAACTCGTGTCCATGATGGCTTAAGCCAGCGACACGACTCGTACCTTGCCTAGTCTTCATGTGATGAGGAAGCTCCATACCTTGCCTTATGCAAAGTGGAAATATACGTTAGACCTAAGTTGGACCTCTTCGTTTGGTTCTATTGAAGACATTATCTATGATGGTTAGAATGTCCCTCCAGATGATAAAGTTTACCACATAGGGCAATGTGATGCTTCCAATAGCAATGGTATAGCTGACCTATGTACATTTATATGGAAAGATGAATAAGTATTTGACTATCAGATTTTCCGTGGAGTTCATTGCAAGTGGGGATCAACAGAGTTGGAGCTCCTAGCCATGTATGCTTTGGCTAGGCGAGGAATCAACATGGGAATATTGAATTTTTTGTGATAACAGACAATCAGTAGGTGGATAGAAAATGCTAGGGTTTATCAGCTCAAGTAAGAAGATAAAAACAAGAACCTATTCATGGTCACAAGGTGCTTAAAGAAGTACTATGATTTCTTTATCTGCGGATGGGAATAAAGGGAGAAGAACATGTTCCCTGATAGTTTAATAACAAAAGATAGAGAGGGATTGGAACTAAATATGGAATTAATTTTGGATCAATGGGCACATCATCTTTTGGGCTTGCCGCTTTTTAGAATTCTTCAAGGCACATCTTGGGTGTGCAATTCTAACACTCTTTTATTATTTCCTTTATGCCTATATTAGTTAGTGTTTTAGTGAAATCTCATAAAGGTGTGCCAAAATTTTCTTAGTAGTGAAAGCTTGATGTGGAGATCAAAGATTGTAAAATTAAGTCATTTGTTAACATCATGAAGTCACTAAATCCTCCAAATATCATGGTCCATATCAAAGGTACATAGTTCTTAGAGATTACTCTGGTTTGTTGGGTCTTTAATAATTTTCATTCTTGGAGATTCTTGTGGTTTTTTGCATATTTAATCTTCTATTGTTTTTGTGATTTACGTTCTTGGGGATTCTTATGGTTTCTTGGGTATTTAATCTGCTACTAGAATTCTTATACCCTGATTCATGTTTTTGTATATTCTTAAGGTTTCTTGGGTATTTAATTTGCTACTGGTATTCTTGTGTCGTGATTCAAGTTCTTGTGAATTCATGTGGTTTCTTGGGTATTTAATATGGTGCTGGAATTCTTATGCAATGATTTAATTTTGTAGGGATTCCTCTAGTTTCTTAGGCCTTGAATCTGCTACTGGAATTCTTATGCCATGTGTTTGATTCACCAATGGGTCTTCTACTCGTTTTGCAGGAGCGACGACTTTTGTCATAGGAAGACACTTATATGGAGTTTTAGAAAATGAGTTAAAAAAATAATTATTCCCACGAGGTCTAGAGTTTGACGACCAACCTTTGAATCAGTCCACATATTTTTTATATTTTATTTTATTTGGTTCGCTATACTAGTAGGACAATTTAAGGCATCTCGTAATATCTCTATTTCCTTATATACACAATAAAACATCTCTATAAAATGTTATAAAGAATATATATGCATTTTAATAAAAATGTCTCTTCATTTGTAGCAATGCTGCATAGAAAGACACTTATGTAACGTTGTAGAAAATGTCTCTACAACAGTGTAGAGACAGGAAAAAAATACATGTACTATATTAAGAAAATGCCTCTACTATATTAAGAAAAATACCTCTATATAGGATTTGTGTTATAGTGATATTGGTAGTACAAAGACTTATTTATAGCAGTAAAGGAGGTTATAGTATGGTTCTAGATATAACTTTTAGAATATTCTATCATAATATAATTTACTTTGTGTTCTAGGGTGTTCCCTAGATATTTTAGTGGTTCCCTAGATATTTTAGTGGTTAACTATATAAACTCATTGTTTGTACTCAAAATTTAAATAATATTATGGATAATTACATTTAATCATGAGACTGTGTTAATTGGTGGTACTATATAAATGTTTCATAATACTTTCTCTATTTTTCTTGAAGCAGAAGCGTGCTTCTTAATTTCATACACAGATGCATCAGATGACTTCCTCTAAAACAGGACACATTAGATGAATCAAGCCTTATGCTAATGCAACTTCTATAGGAAAAATTCCATATAACATGCTGAAATTTGCTCAAAAATCCATCCAGCACTTCGAACTATAAAACTAGACATTTGACCCCCCGAACTTTGCAATCCAGTTCAAATAACACCTTAACCCAATTTCGGATGGTGGTATTGCCTGCGTGGCGTGATGAGTTGGTCGTTTTGCCACTAGGATGATATACTGGTCAAATTTAGGTGAATGATAGGTAGGCCCCATATGGACTTCTCTCCCAAATCCAAATAGAGAGGGAAGGAATTACAGGGGGCAGTGGCCATGGAAGCACGTTAGAAGCTCGGTAGGGGAAGAATCCCTTTTGGGCCCCACATATCATTGATCCAACTTGACCAACATGTCATTCCATGTGATAAAACCATCTATTCATCGCACCACGCAGCAGTACTACTACCACGCAAAACCTAGTCATGGTGTTATTTGAACTGAATTGTAAAGATCGGGAGGACAAATATATGATTTCATAGTTTAAGATATTAGAAAGACTTTCAAACAAAGTTTAGAGTGCTATATGAACTTATTCCACTTCTATACATCCATAAGCTTGCACGGTTATAATACTGTATATGCAGTATGTCCTCAAACTTGTAGAAGTGGACAAAAAAGGAACAAAAGTAACCCGTCTCCCTGCCCCCCATCTTGGTGCTTACATGAACATAGAATGGAAACGGTGATACTAGCAAGCGGCACGAGGTGGAGGAGGTAGATGTCGAGTAACATCATCGGCTAGTAACGCATGGGGGATATGTTACCTAGTAAAACTACTTTTGGCCTTATGCGACCCATTTACATCAAGGCCATATATGCCCTTTTCGGTGTTGTTTTTGCTTGACTTATACTTAGAAAAGACAAAAGTCAACATAAATACTCGACTTCTTGAAGCGGTTTCTCCACACCTTTCGCTCCGGGATAAGACAGAGGTCATGGGTGCATTATGCACCCTACTTCTCTCACTTCCATGACACGCACATATCTCTCACTTTTTATTACTCATTGCCTCCTTCTAAAAGTCACTTTTTTCAGTTACTACTATTTATTTTTAACTAAAAATAATAAGTCACAACCAAAAAACAATACAAACGTCCCTATATATGTGTAGAATAATATGACATTTTTTATTTACCGTACTTTTCATGTCCTAGCGGCCTACATCCATTAGACCTCACCTCCCCTCCATGCCATGGCACCAAGGTCACTTCGCAATTGGATTGAAGGTCAACTTCCAGAGGATTGACGACTTTAGAGAGACCATGAGGAGGGAAGTATATCCTCTGCAGTGCTACAGAGAGTGCATTGTAGCTACAGAGAAATGAGTCTGTAACTGCAGAGATTATAGAAACAGAACCAAAAATCACTATAGCAACTCACTGTTCTTCGTAGATCGAACGATCAAAAATGGACCAAAGTAGAGGATTGTAGCTCTCTGCCTTTACTATATGGACAGCAGAGGATACAAATCACACCAGGAGGTTCCGGAGAATCCCATGGTCCCACCCGTCAGGGGCTGCTGGACGAGCAAGCCACAGGTTTCACGATGAACGGGTCGGATCGACGGAACGGCCTGTGAGTAAACGCAATGGTGTCATGCGCCGCGAAGTAACCAACCTTACCGACTGTGGAGTGGGGCCCACATCTGACATACCCTCCTCTGACTCCGATGCTGTCATCCTCCTCCTCCTCCTTAGAGGTGGGCATTGGGCCGTGGCTCGAGCCCACCGTGCTTGGCCGCTTCGTGCCGTGCCGGCTCGGTCCAGTCATCCCATCGTGCCGTGTCGGCCTGCCTCGCCTCTGGTCAGGCCCAAGCACAACCCAAAGCCCACCATGCTGGCGTTCGTGCCGTGCCAGCCCAAGCCCAGCCCAAAGTAACTATGCACGATGAAGGTGACGACGACAATGGTAGCGGTGATCATCATCTTCCTTTCTCTCGTACCCGCCTCATTAAAAACCTAGTTAAAATTCCATACTATTGTCTCATGCCATTTCACCTCCGAACTTAGTCATCTAGTCCAATAGCATGCATATCTTGGTACAAATCGGACTGTGGCGTACATGGGGGTGGTTATCTCATCAAATGCTCGAATTAAAGAGGTAGTTGGTGAAGGGAGCTATGTTAGAATTAGAAGCGCATGTGGTAGTAATTTGCTTACATAAAATAAAATCACAATGAGGGTGAGCTATATTGTAAAAATTATATATATGTTAGAATATGTTGATTTGATTGATCTTCTTCTCCAGCAATCCAACCCTACTAATTTTACACGAAGAAGCAAGAGAACCGCGAGGATGCGACCTAGGGTTCGGTGGTGGTGACTTAAGGAGGAGCAACATTGAAAACACTCATTATTTTTGTACGATGATGTTTCTTAATAAAGAACAATAAAAGACACCTTATATCACAAGTGCAAAAATGAACAACAACAAAAGACATCTTATATCACAAGTGCAAAAATAAACTCGGCCTAAATCATAGCATATCTCAATCACTTTTTTCAGCCATTGGATTAAGATCCAACTATCCGCATCTTTCTCCTCACACACACACACACACATCACACATTCACATCTCCAAAACCTAACTCAATCTTCAAATTTGGCATTCTAAGGACTGCTACGTACAGATGTACATGTCACAACGGATGTGTAGAATCTTTCTGTGATGAAATCAGAATTTCTAAGGGCTAGAACAGAAGAAATCAAAATGGACAAAAATCTATTTGTAGATTTCAGAAATCCTAAAGAACTAAATCGCAAAAATGCCCAAATCCCTATTCCTGAAATCCCTTCGCCGCCGCCGCTCGATTTATTTCTCCCTACCTGCCATGCTTGCCTCGACGCTTCCCTCCTTCCCCGATCTCCCCGGTGCTTTCCTCCTCCCCCGGCCGCCCCTCCTCTCCCACCGTCTTCCTCCTTCCCTAATCTCCCCCAGCACCTCCTCCTACCCCGCCGCCCTTCCTCCCCTGGCCACCTCTCTCCTCTCCCGATCTCCCCGGCATCCCCTCTTCGCCCGTCACCCCTCCTCCCCCGGCCGCCTCCCTCCTCCCCCGATCTTCCTCGGCCGCCTCCTCCCCCCCGATCTTCCTCGGCCGCCTCCTCCTCCCCCAGCGCCCCCTCCTTCCCTGACCTCCCCTGGCTGCCTCCCTCCTCACCTGGCGTACTCCGATTGTCTAGGTCGGCGGATCGGGACTCGGTGCCGCGGCTGCACACAGACTCCAGTTGCTCCAAGCGACGTCTACCGCGACCTCGACTACTTCAAGAGCGATCCCACCAGCGGCGGATGGCCGGGTGGCTACTGGGGCGTCGACGACGAGTTCATCATCGATGGCTCGCTCTTCGAGCCACCGTCGCCAAGCGTCTTCGCGTGGGATGCCGCCCTCGGCTCCGGCTACCTTGCTCCTCCTCCTGCGGCGGTCGTCCACTCGTCCGGGCTCCGGTGACAGTATACATCCTTCCCCTCTACTCCCCCTCTCTCTGCTCTGTGATGGCCTGATGGGTTGTGGTTGTGGGGAATCTGGGGATGACTATGAGAGTAGTGGATTGGAATGGGGAGACGAGGTGGAGGCCGAGGAGGCCTGGCCGTTGGCTTCGGTGTGCTCGCCGTACCGTCCATACCCGCTGTGCTTCCTATGCCGTGCTAGCCTGAGTAGGACACAATTTGCCATATCGTACCGTCCAATAGGCTGGCTTTTCAAGTTTAGCTTGGCTCACTGTTCGTGTCGTGTGGACATAGTCTGCCGCTATCGAATAGAATCGTGCTTGAACTATGCTAGGTCGATCGTGCTTCAGGCTGACAAAAGACACGGCCAAGCTCCCAGCTCTACTCCTCTTCCGCCACGCCCACGCGCCCTGATATAGGAGGGCTTCCCGTAGAGATCGTCAGCGGCGAGGAGATAGCGCTCAGCGAGGCAGCGCTCGCCGCCGCCGCCCGCCGCTCAGCCCCGCTCTCCTGCGCGTCCTACTCGGCGCAGGCGACATCGAGGACTCCCCGGCGCCACCGCGGAGGTCTCTGCTCGCCCGGTTCGGGGCGCCACGCGCTCGCCGTCACCGACATCACCGCCACGGTAAGCCACCCAAAGCCCGCGCCTTTCGCGGTTCTTGGCCTCTTGAACAAATGTGTCGTGCCCCCATTTGTGCTTGCTTGTCTCATGTGTACAGTGTACTGCGATTGCTTCTTGTAGCGAGAATGGTGCGAAGCGGATGGTGTTAAATCTTTGGAACACGATGGCGGAGAGGACCGTGGCGATGAAGGCCGGTTCCGACCGCCATGCCCAGCTCGAGAAAGAGGTGAGCTCTACTGTTTTGGAGCTTTCTGGAGGGGTGCTGCTTCATTAGATGGTTGCTATCTTGAAATCCAGGAAACCCTCAGCTTCTGGCCGGGGGCACGGAACCTAAATTTATGACTGAAGAGGAGATGTGGAAATGCAACCTCTGCAAATTCGCGTCGAATTGCCCAAAGATGGCTTCCACATCGAGGTGTTGACAATAACAAATTGTAGCATTCAAGCTTGCACATGGACAACTCTGCTTTGGGTTAGAGCTTGGTGAAATTTTGGACACTGAGCCAAAGAGCCAACCGTAGTGATGAATTTGAACATGGGAAGTGCCTTAAATTCATTCTTGTTGATTTGTGATCCAAATTCTTTACATTAGGCCAGCTTCTGGACGGAGCGTAGCGGAGGCCCGTCGCCGGAGGCTTAGGGCCGGAGCGGATTATGATAGCTGTGTCTACATTAAATTTGTTGATGGATCACCTATATACTTGCATTATATGTTGATGATATGCTGATTGCTACCAAGAGCAAGAAAGAAATCACTACATTGAAGTCTCGATTGAGCGATACATTTGAGATGAAGGATCTTGGTCTTTGCTAAGAAAATTCTAGGTATGGAAATTACTAGAGACCGTGCTTACGGTTTATTGTTTCTTAGTCGACAAAATTATATTGAGAAAGTGCTTCATCGTTTCAACATGCATGATTCAAAGCACTGTGAGTACTCCCATTGCACCTCACTTTAAATTGTCGACTTCACAATGTCCTATGCGATGAGGAGGTTGAGTACATGTCCGAGTTCCGTATGCTAGTCTTGTAGGGTCTTTGATGTATGCCATGGTTTGCTCTCGTCGATTTATCTTATGCTATGAGTTTGGTCGGTAGATATATGGCTAATCAGTAAAGAGCATTGGAAAGCCGTTCGATGGATTTTCGGTACATGCAAGGCACATCGAATGCTTGTTTGAAGTTTGGCGGGATGAAAAAGAACTCGTTGGCTATGTTGATTACGATTATCTTTGGTGATTTGGATAAGCGTGGGTCGCTCACGGGTTATGTATTTACCATTGGAGGTTGTCTTTGTGGTGGAAGGCACATTTGCGAGGATGTTGTTGCGTTGTCTACCATGAAGCGAGAATATATGGCTATGTGTGAGCAAGTAAAGAGTCGGTTTGGTGAAAGGTTTGTTTCTTGAGCTTCTTTGGAGTTGATTCTTGCATTAATCTGTTTTTGTGTGATCAGTGCAATTTATCTCACTAAAGATCGATGTTTCATGAGAGGACAAAGCACATTGAGATTAAATATAATTATGTCGAGATATTGTTGCAAAGGGTAAGCTAAAGGTATGCAAGATTAGCACTCATGAAAATCCTGGCGATATGTTGACAAAGCCAGTTCTGTTGCTAAGTTTGAGCTTTGCTCAAGCTTAGTTGGTATTCTGACTTAGCCCAAGAGGTGTGTGGCGCGAAAGTATTTCTTTCTTTGTTGTGTTCGAGGTGAAGGATTGGTTTATGCTACAGGAAGGAATTTGTCTCAAGGTGGAGTATGTTGATTTGTGATCCAAATTCTTTACATTAGGCCAGCTTCTGGACGGATATAGTGAAGATTGTTGCTGGCTGGCGCCCGTGGTTTTTTCCCTCTCGCTTTGAGAGGGTTTTCCACGTTAAATCTCGTGTCTCTCTGCGATTGATCTTGTTTACTTCGTCGTTCCGCAGCCGTCGCGTGTAACAATTCTAACCGTAGTGATGAATTCGAACATGGGAAGTGCCTTAAATTCATTCTTTCATTTGCTCTTTTCTTTTCGGATGATGAAAGTTAGCTCAATGTTTTTTTGAAATTTAGCTCAATGTTATTTTACTCCATATGAAGCATTGTAAGACGGATGCTATTGATAGGCAAGTGAATTTCGTTCTTGTACATATCATAATGAAGAACACAAACAATTTGTACAGTGTGGTTTTTTAGCACTTTGATCTTGGGTATTAGGATTTCACCTCTTGTCTGGAGTGGGGTTCATGGGTTGTATACAGAAAGCAATATTTTGTTTGCGAGGCACATAAGGGCACTGTAGTGTATGAAAATAGAGGGTCTTAAGACTGCGAAAGCTGCACATTTCAGAGGTATCTTGATAAGATAAGGAAGAAATGTATGGCTCGCATAAATAGAAGACGTGTTTACATACAAACATCAAAGGTTCAGGTGACAAATCGATATAGTTTTACAGAAACAACAAATGGAATCAACTGACAGGAACGCAAATCTTCTACAGCAAACAATGTGACCGCAACTGAAAAAAAATCGCCAATAATTCATACAGCTGATATAATTTTAACCTTTGTTCATGGATGAAATATATCTGCAGAATCCATTGCCCCATCTTGGCACTTGTCATATGAGTCACTTGCTTCCACCATTGATAACCAAGGCCTCTGGCTGTGGCGGCTCAACAATGCCCTTCACCACACACTCCACCTTGGGAGGACCAGAATGCCGCCACATTGGTGAGGGAGACGCCATTCCGGCTTGAAAGGACAGCCTCTTCTTCACGGATCCAACAGAGAATCCCTTCTCTGGTGTCTCTGCACCATCGGTCAATGCTGAGCCCTGGAGCCGGGACTTAGCCCTTGCAGATTCTGTGGGAGCCATGTAGCTTGGGACTGATGGGGAGCTTGCAAGGCTCTCGTCATCCCGCACTGTTGAGGTGGCTATACTGTGCCTCCTTGGTCGCTCAGATTGCACACTGAACACGCTCCTCGCATCGTCTTCAACCTGCGAAAGCCCATTCTTTGGTGTAGCGGATTTCTTCTTCACAAGGATTGGTGTCACTTTAGCAGAGGGTGTTGAAGGGGATTGCCCGGAGGCTGGACGGGTCAGTTTTGGAGTTGTCGGTGACGACTTGTCTGGCTTGGAGCCCCGACGGTTGAAGGCTTTTGTGATCTCACCCTTTCCAAGGTTCAAGCTTGCACTCTTCATGGATTCGCAGTCAATGTTGCTCTCCTTGTCAGTCCCGGTGCGGCCCTCCCAAGGCTTTGCTGCCATCCAGCGCTCTAACCAGCTCCAGCCCCACTGTGGGTTGTTTGGGTCTGCAAACATTGGGTTGATAGACCTTGAAGTGCTCTTCCACTGCAAAGAACAAATTTTGAAACATTTTAAGCACGGCATTGTCGAATGAGATGAAGTGTAGATTAGCATCAGTTCTTAAGAATCAAGAGTGCCTACCTGATGAGAAAATGCATATGCGAGCCCTCTCTCTCTTCTTGTTGCAGCCTCTTGCCTGCTTATTAGACTTGCATCGATTTGCTCCTTGGATTGAGTGCTGTCATCCCACTGCTCCCCCATCTGGCATGATTCACAAATAGAGTAGGTTTAATGCTCTCAATGATATTTTGTGATTATCTGCGAGTGTCAATAGGAAATTCAGTGGACAATAGTGGCACATGAAATATTTTTACTGTAAGGCTTTGAGATGGTTTGCCTACCCTCAAACTCTCCAGTTCCTGTTTCAGTAGAAGCTGGCGCTGGAGGGCCTGGTTCTCCTCAGACATCTTCAGCCTCCTTGAACGTATCTGTGATTGCACCCGTGCTAGAGTCTGCATGCAGCGCAGAGTGCTTGCAGCTTGACGTTTAACTGAATTACCCTCAGCCAGTGACTTCAATCTTACAAGGCCCCGCAGGGCTCGTAATGCCCTCCTTGCCTGCATTATTACAATGAAGGAAACAATCTCAGTATATGTATAGTCGAAGCAATAAACTTTTTACTATTCATTACGTCAAATTTTAATAAAGTTTGGTATCATGTTTTCCAAGGAACAGAGCATACTGCTGCCATGTCAAGTTCAAGAAATGCTATCTTTGTATCAAGGATACATCAATAAGCAAGACAGACAAAGCCATCAACATCAAAAAATGATTTAAGAATCAAAATGAGTAATGAAAGGTGGCTGCATTGTTTTGTAATACTTGGCAAGATTGATTTGTGGGCCCTCACACCAAACATACACAGAAACAAATAAACAATTATTAAAAAATGGGAGAATGACTGCTTCAAAGGACAGGAATTAAACTAGAAGTTAGCAGGTCCTCCAAGTGAAAGTGAAGCAAGAAAAGTTGCATCTTGAACCATAAAAACTCATTTACCACACAAAATTACAAAAAATAATACAGGAATTGTAAATAGCTAAGATACTCCAATTATGAGGTCTCACTTCAAATTAACAGCAACAGACCACCTACCAGTTGCAAGGCTTGCGAGCTGGCAATACCTAAAACTCAGAACAGGATAAGAGAAAACTTTCTGGACGGCCACCAACAGACATTTGCTTGCGTGTTCAGTCATGTTGACATGGAGACAAAATCATAAACAATAAAAGAATTTTTCTTCTAACCTCAACAATTGCAAAAACCTAATCAGCGGCCAGCAGAAATGAACACTCAATGCAACTATCTTTATAACAATTTCACCCATGTAGTTCTGAATGAAAGCAGCCAGTGAAATATTCTAACTGTCACAATTGAGTTCTCTAAACATTTCAATTATCAAGCACACATAGCTCCAAATGGCATCAAATAGCTGGATTCACATTACCAGGTAACCTCGGAAGGTGGTCTGGATCTTGATTGCAGCGAGCTCTTCCCTTGAGACACCGGGTGGCAATACTGATGTCTCTGCAGGGGTAGCAGATGCCACCTTCACAGTAACATGCTTGCCCTGCTCCTGCTCAGCTTCAGGGACCTTAACCTCCTCAGCTTGGTGAAGAGATGGAAGAGCTGGAGGGCGTGGCACCGAAACATTGTCTTCCAAGGAAGCAGATGGGGAGAGATCTGGTGGATTTGGGTTGCTAGCGGCCAATTTCTTCCTCAGTTTCTGTTCATTTCAAAGGCAAAGTTTGGATTTTGATCACAATTCAGTTCAAATTAGAGTATGACAAAACAATTGCGAGAGAAAAGGTGACCCTTCGCTCACAAATATGTAAAGTTACTAGACAATCTAATTGCAAGAGGAAATATGCTATCTTGACAAAATCCTACACAAATTACTGAATGGCAAGTCAAAAAAAAAATCATTCACTTTTGCAAACACTACAGCCCATTTTTTTTTCTCGAATCCGCATGAGAACTGCGCATCATTTAATTAAGAAAGAAAATGTTGATACAAACGAGTCTAGACGACTCGACAAACCCCCTAGGGGAAAAACAAAAAACAAGGAGGCATCAATGCCATAATCTACGGAGCCCCTTTGCTCCCGCCATACACCACACACTGGCCTCCTCTGTAATGTTCCGCATGATAACATTATGGTTAGGAGAAGCGCCCTCAAAAACACAACTATTCCTATGCTTCCAAATCCACCAAGCCATCAGCACGACCAAGGAGTTGAAGCCCTTACGAAGAACCTTGGGAACCCCCTGTGAAGCTTGACGCCACCAATCTGTAAAAATACAGTCATCCAAGTCCGGAGCTAAATGCTGTAGACCAATCCGAGATAACACTGATGACCACACACTCCTTGTAAACACACAAGAAGTGAGCAAATGTTGCACAGTTTCTTCCTCTTGATCACACAATGGGCAATGCTCCGGGTGATCTAGTCGCGACAGACCAAGCGATCCGCTGTCCGACAACGGTTTAAGGAAGCCAACCAAACAAAGAATTTGCAACGAGGAGGGGCCCATGTTTTCCAAATTGCCTTCCACGGCTCAAATTCCACAGATCCCTCTAGAAAGCAGCGGTAGGCGGATCTTGTTGAGAATTCACGAGAGGAGACGGCGTCCAAACATGCGATCCTCCGTGCAGGTGAGCGCAAACACGGATAAGAGGTCCCAAATGTGGAGATACTCTAAAAGTGCCTCACTAGGCAGGCTACCTCTAAAATCTTGAATCCAAGTGCCATCACTTAGTGCCTCCTGAACTGTTCTGCGATTAGCAATTCTTTTTGGCACATATAAACAAAGAGCAGGTGCAAGGGCAAGCAAGGAATTTTCATGTAGCCATTTGTCCTTCCAAAAAAGTGTTCTGCTGCCATCCCCCACAATAGAAGAGATTGAGACGGAGAACAAGGCCAGCGAATGAGGATGCACTTGAATATCAAGACCAGCCCAAGGCCGGTCTGGTTGAGTCTTTTTAAGCCACAACCACCTCATTCGAAGAGCCCATCCAAGCACTTCTAAATCAAGAATTCCCAAGCCTCCTAGCTGAATTGGCCTCTTGACCCGATCCCAAGCAACAAGGCAATGGCCTCCAAATACATCTTTGCGACCTTTCCAAAGGAAAGCTCTCCTTATCTTGTCAATAGCTTTAAAAACCCACTTAGGAAAGTCTAGTGCTATGAGCTGATATATGGGCATAGCCGTAAGCCTTTGCACGAATGAGGTGACCCTCCCGGGGTGCATCATGGTTGCCTTCCAACTGGCGACTTAGCGACAATCTTGTCAATTATTGCAAAGAAATCAGCCATAGAAAGTGCCTTGATCGACAAAGGAAGCCCCAAATACTTGCAAGGGAACTCTTGCACCTTGCAAGAAAGGAGGTTTGCACAACTTCAATAACATGGTCGTGGCATTGTATCGGGCTCACCGAGCATTTAGAGATGTTGGTGACCAATCCGAAGCCTCACCAAAGACCCTTAGAATCTCCTTGATTAAAGCCAATTCATCCACGCAAGGTCTTAAGAAGAGAATTACATCGTCGCATAAAGAGAAACTCACGACTAGACCTTCGAGAAAGTAGGGCTGCAATAGTCCACTGTCACTTGCTTTATTGATCGAGCATTAAGCACATCCATGACTATAATGAAAAGCATTGGGAAAGAGGGTCTCCTTGCCTCGGCCAGTTGATGGTGAATCGGATCTCCGGCACCCCATTTACCAAAACTCGAGTTGTGGAAGATCTCAACAAACTAGATAAAATGTTACACCAAACTGGCCCAAAACCCAAATATCTCAATACTTGCAGCAAGAAGGGCCAAGACACCGAATCAAAGGCCTTCGATATGTCCAATTTGAGAAGAATTCTTGGTTCTTTCTGTCATGCGTGCTTGACTTGGTACATTTGTTGCACCCAAATGAAATTGTCGTGTATGCATCTTCCTTTAACAAAAGCACTTTGGTTGGGGACACCAAATCCTTGAGCTTGGGAGCCAATCATTTGCTAATAATTTAGTGACAAGCTTCGCAAAGCGTGCACTAGGCTTATAGGTCTGTAATCTTTGATTTCCGCGCCTCGGGTGACTTGGGCAACAAGGTGATATAGGCTGAATTGAGGAGGAACACACTGCGACATCTCCTTGAAAAAATCGGCTTAAGGCGACCAATGAGTCCTCCTTAATTATATTCCAACAGATTTATAGAACGCATGATATACCCATCGGGACACGGAGCCTTATCGATGGGAGAGATTTAATTGTTGCCCAAACTTCCCTCTCGAAAAACTTTGCTCAGAGATGACAGATCGTCGGCTCTTTAAAAAGGATTCAGTTGAGGTGCATTCTCTTTGAATTTCTTTGTGCCAAGAAGGTTAGAGTAGAAATCCCAAACTGCTTCCTGCTTCTCTTGCTGACTAGTGACGATGCTGCCTCCCACTTTGATCTTGGCCATGAAATTCTTCCTCTTTCTGTACCGAGCCTGCTGATGGAAAAAAGCTGTGTTTGCATCTCCTTCTTTTAACCAGCTTAATCTAGAGCGTAAACGGGCAATCGTACGCTCAAGCGAAGCAAGCCCAAGCACATGCCACTTCAACTGCCGACGGAGCCAAATTTCTTCACTAGACAATAAGCGAGTATCTTGTGCAATTTCCAGACGATGCATGATTTCTTTCGCATATTGCAATTGCGTCTTGACATTACCCACTCTCTTATGGCTCCAAGACTGCAGGTCGCGAGCAAGACGGCCCAACTTCATGGAGAAAAGCTGTAGAGGGCAAAGGGCTGCAACTGACCTACCCCAGGAGCTCTCAACAACCTGCAAGAAACCATCAAGCTTGGGCCAAAAACTTTCGAAGTGAAATCGACGCTTTCCTTGTACATTGTCCGTCAAACCGAGAATTAGAGGGCAATGATCTGAAATCAAAGATGCCGAGCTCTGAAGAATACAATCCGGGAACAACTGCTCCCAATCAATGGACATGAAAACCCGATCAAGCCGAACCAAAGTAGGCACATCCCGCGCATTGGACCAGGTGAATTTGCGCCCAAGCAAAGAGATTTCTTTGAGCTCCATATCATCCAAAAAATGGCGGAAACGACCCATCAATGCTCTATTGGTATTGGAGTTGTTCTTGTCCTCAGCCATGTAAATGAGATTAAAATCCCCTCCAATAGCCCACGGCCCCTGACAGACCTGCCGAATATCCCGTAACTCTTGCAAGAATTGAACTTTCCAGTCATCAGATTGGGGACCATATACCCCTGTAAACCACCAAGCAGGCCCATTTTGAGATTCAAACTGAACCGAGACCGAAAGCGAATCAACCCGAGAAGAGAGAGCATGCCAAGTATTGCCCTTCCAAGCCAACAACACTCCTCCTCTCGTTCCATCTGCCGGGAGAACCACAAATTGATCAAACTCCACACCAAGCACCAAGGCCACCAAAGGACCTGAGATGGATTCTTTCTTTGTTTCCTGCAAACAGACCATGACCGGCCGAATGGAGCTGACCAGATTCCTGACACTATCACGCCTAGCTTTGCTGTTGAGTCCTCTCACATTCCAAATTAAAATATTAGAAGACATTGATCACGAATTGGTAGGCGACCAAGAAACTTTCTCAATCAACACTCAACAGCGGCAGCCGAGGATTCTCCTGGCGAAGGTGGCTGCCAGCCAAACAACGCTGCAATCGCCGCAATATGAGCCTGTGAAAGGGGCTTGTCAAAGGTGCGGCAATAATTCTCCAGCTGTTGCTCACTGATAACTTCTTGATCTTCCACCAATCCTAGCTGATGCATGATCTTCCTTTGAGCTTGAAAAACTGGTGGCGAAGAAGCTCCAATTTTGGTCCCCAGCCTTTTGCTTCGGCGAAGCACAAAATCAGGAGGGAGTTGCTTAGTGCGTCGTTTGTGGACGACGGGAGGAGGGAGCAGACCGTCAGTGACTTGTCTCACCTCATCGAGGAAAGCTTTGGCTGGGGTAGACAGCTCGTGGCTGGGCATTGGCCGCTGAGAGTGGCGCCGGCGTCGCCTACTGTAGACGGTAGAAATTACGCGAGCGCCACCTGGGCCCTGAACCAAACCCGCGGCCGGCCCGGAAGGACAAATCGGCACCTCTGCGGAACGCTCATTTGCGCTTTCCTCTGGAACGGCAGAGCACATGCGGGCGCTCTCCTCTGGAACAGCAGAGCACTCGCTGGCGCGCTCCTCCGGAACGGCAGAGTACTCGCGGGACCTCTCGTTTGGAGTGGCACAACGCTCAGGCGAAAAGGGCCGGGCTCCCGAGCCAGCGACCAGCCCAGCCAAAATTGGCCCAAGAACACGGTCTACGCGGGAAGAAGCGACCGGGTCTGGCTGCACCGAGCGGGGGCGCTGGGACTCAGCATCCAGGGGCCAGGCGTCGGCAGCAGCATTAAATGGAGGGGCAGGAGAGAGCAAACGCAAGAGCTCTGCGCCAACTCCCAGCGCAGGAGGCGCCGCCTCGGGCAGAGCAGGGGCTGGTCTCGGGACTCCACCAAGCTCTGGCTGGAGATCTTCTCCAACCTGGCAGATCCCAGCGCCTGGCTCAGAGGGCGCCACGTGGTCAACGACGTGACCAGCAAGCGACCTAGTGGGCCCAAGGCGGAGCTTGACAGGGACGCGACCTGCCTGGGGAACTGCGGAGCTCTTCCTCGCCGGCGTTCTTCTTCTGCCCCGAGAGCCCGACGGAAGAAGCGGAGGACCGCTGCCTGAGTCTTGCCGTTGCCTGGCCGAAGACGGCCGCGACCTGGCCGAAGATGGTCGCAGCCTGGTCGAAGGAGGCGTCGGAGAGCGCCAGCCGGAGGGATTCCACGGCCGGCACGCCCCGACGTCGAGGAGACGACGCCGCCGAGTCCCCGCGAAGTCGCCGCCGAAGTCGGCACCGCTTCCGCCGGCTGGGACGAAGACGCGCCTCGAGTCGGCACCGCCATCCGCCGTCGAGGACAAGGAGGAAGATTCCACCGCCGGGAGATACGCGCCACACCGAGATGCGTCCATGCGGCGGAGGAGCTCGGGGCGAGCATGAGAGCGATGGCCAAAACCCATGCAACGAAAACATCGCACCGGCGGCGGCGATGCAGCGCGCGCGCGAAAGAGAAGCGATTGAAGCATTTTCGCGGAGGTCCACCGGGCTGGGCCGTCGCCGCGCGAGGCGGTGACGCGGTCCTCCCGAAACGGCGGTCAACTACCTTACGCGGCCTTCCTCAAGAAGATCAACACGGCGCCGGGACGCGGGTGGGCGTGCATCTTGGCGCTCCGCTTGCGCGGCGCCGCGAAACCTCGCCGGTGACACGGAGCAGCAAGACGGCGTCGCCGCCGCCGACTGGAGCGGCCAAAGACGACGTCGCGGTATGAAGGCAGCGACGCATGCTTGGAGAGAACAGGGGAGGTGGGCGGAGAAACCTCCCTCCAGCGCTCAAGCTTCGAGCGCCCTGCTGCGGGGGAGGACGGCGACTGGGAATTGGGGGAAGAGACCGGCACTTGGGGAGGCGCGACCAAGGAGGTGGCCGCCGAGTCCGGAGTGGACTTCGGCGTGCGGCTGAGAGGAGAAGGTTCGTCTTCTGACATCCTGGGTGGTCGTGAATTTTCACTTGACAATTTTCTGTTTATCTGGGATGAGATCTTCTCTTCCATACTACAGCCCATTTGAAACCGTGACCATGAGTGAAAAGTCCAGACACTTTTATTCTGCGCAGTAGTTAGTGGAAAGGTGATTTTGATCCCGAAATACTTCAAATTACAACGCCTTCCTTAGTTAAAGGCGTCACAAGAAATGTGAGACTTTGATGGCAACCAAGTCCAAACTACTTGAGAAATCACATTAAATAAGTTGATGTGCTGATAACAATTAAGTGCTAATCACCCTAAGGATGACAACCAAGTCCAAACTACTTGAGAAATCACATTAAATAAATTGATGTGCTGATAACAATTAAGTGCTAATCACCGTAAGGGATGCCAATTTCAAGAGAAACGTTGAAATTTTGCTCCAAACCCAACTCAGATTTCACTGGGAAATCGGTAGACTGAATTATTTGCAATCCGAGGAGAAAACTTTTAAATCCTGATAAAATCTGAGTACAAATTAAGAAAGCTCTGTGCAAGAGAATTCCAAGAACCATTACCTCCTCCTTCTTCTCCTTGGATTCAGGGCTGAACACCTTTTTGACAGCGCCAAACCACTTTCCCTTCTTCCCCATGTCCCCAAATTCTTCGCCAAGAAACAATCACTGATGAGAAACAAGAAGTCACCGATCAGATCTGCACTCCAAACGCCCCCAGATCCATCCCTCGCAATGCAACAATGAGATGACAGGCGCACATACAAAGGATACGATTCACAAGAATCACCAAATCTTTCTGCGAAAGCAAAGAGATGGGGGCCAAATAATCTCTTTTCGTTTGTGAGCAACCAACAAGAAGGTGGTGTCAGATTGTCATGAGAGGACAGCTGAATTCTGCAGGAATCTGCAATGCGATCATGTGGAAGGTGGTGGGAGTGGGAGCCTGGGAGGAGCAGCCAAGGATTTTAGTTGGACTGGACTGACGGGGGCACAGCACAGCTATCCTGATGCTTGTTGCAATGCTCTCTCAGTCGTGACAGGTGAGTCGTTGGACTTCGGACAGCTTGGAGACAGAAGACGAAGGAATAGAATTGGAATCTCCAAGATATACTTTATATTTTGGAATTGTGTGCTTGTGTGTTTTTTAGGTATTGATTGTTCAAACTTAAAACTTGATAGGATCAGCTGCTTCTGGTACCGAAGATAAGTGGTCCAAAATACTGATATAAAATAATTCTGAACTCTGAAGCACCTAATAACTAAGAAGATAAGACGATGGCCTCTTCGGATTGAAGGAAAAACAAAAGAATTTTGGAGGAATTTAATCCTATGAAAAAATGCTATGTATGGTGTTTGATTCTAAGGAAATGCCATGAGAGTTCCTTTAAAATTCCTATGGAATGGTGTACATTTATAGGTATTTTGGAGAAAAACAAACATCCACTCAAACCTCTTGAAAATGTTCATTTGTCTATGACAACCATGGCAATCACCAAAATTTTTGTATTTTTCCTGTGGTCCAACCAAGCAGCACTTGTTACTCATTCTTATGTATCTAATTCATGCAGGATCTAACAACGCATGATATCTAATTTCTGCGTTTTTTCTAGTATGATCTTACACCATACAAGTTTCACTGATTTTTTTTTTTGGCAAACAAGTCAGTAGACAAACCATCCTAGAAATTCGAATTCTGGAACAAGCACTTCTAGATAACATGTTTTTGCTTGCCATATAATGTAAAAAATTAACAGAGAGAGATGACATTAGATTAGTCTTTCTTTTTTGGGTGAAATTGCCGGAAAGCCATACTCTTCCTCGTGCCATTTTCAAATTTTCCACATTTCTACACAGCGTATTATTGCAATCCACAAGGGGAATTTGCAAGGCAACAGCCCCTCTCAAAAGATTAAGCAGAATTCGACAAAGAGGGCCAAGTTAAAGAATCACAAGTAAATCTGAATAAATACTATTGCTTGGGGGAGATTTCCCGTGGATAATTCATGACCCCCCCAACTAAAAAACAAAAAACAAAAATGAGAGAAAGAAAGGGAAAAACTCAGTGTAAACAGCATTCCTTTTTTTGCCTTTCTTTTCTTTTGTTTTCACCACATTTACATCAACTCCCCACCATTTTCCGTCTTTCTGCAGAAGTCTCTTGTTCTCTTCCTACCTTCTGTTGTGAGTTTTTGGGGTAGAAGTTTGGAGAGGAATGGGGCTAGGCATAGTATACTGCCACACCATGATTTGGGAGCAATCAGAGGGAATCCCCTTTAACTTAGTCCTGTCTTCGAGTACCACCTCTTGCACAAACTTGATGGAATCCTGCAATCACATCAAGAAAAGTATATCCATTATTAGTTGGGAGTAGCAATTCAAGTAACCTAAAAGAAGATATTAGCATTGGTAGGTTGGTGTAGGAATGCTAAGCAAATGATATTTTGGTGTCTCAATCAAAGAACTGTTGTTAGCTTGTTGCACATGACAAGTGGAAGGAAAGTATAATGCCGTCATGATCAGAGGTCAGATTGAAGCTCACAAGTGGTACCGATATATTCCTTGTAACTCTAGGTTTGCAAAGGATTGTCCCAACGCATTGAGGTGGTTAGAAATTAGGATCTTTCTGATGCAACTAGCTTGAAGGGTGAGATGACTCAAACGGAGAGTGAGGAGTTTGGTGAGGGATCAAAGTTCATGATTATCTTGTTTTTCAATCAGCAATCAGTATTATGGTTTAGTGGTGCATGCATAGTGGGATGCAGCTCAAGGATTCGACTTTGACTAAGACTACGACTTTGACAGTCATTTTTAACTGAACAGTTATCAGCAAGTCAAGATGATTTCCTAATGCAATAATGTTACTGTCGTTTGGAATCAGCAAAACGTGCTCATGTTTGACTTGCAATACATTGGTTTTAGCTATTGACATGGTCAATACCTGGTTTTGTTGCAACCACTTGCATAAAAAAACTCATGATTTACTTTCAAAATAGAAAAGGAATCCATAGACTACGGAACAATTTGTACTATACTGCACTGGCGGAGCTACAGGGTGGTCCCTGTGGGCCGTGGACCACCCTGCGCTCGGATAATGAGGCCTTCATGTATTTGATCATAATGCAAAAACTTGTTGAATCACAGCTACATTTTACCTCCCGCTAAATCATTTAATTTGCTCTATATGTGTCAAGCTAATGACACGCAACTTGGGAATCTAGATGTACAGTAAAATCGTTGGCTAGCTTGGCATCTAGATGTACAATAAAATCGATGACTAGCTTGGCATGTTCATATTGAACGACAGTTGATGGTTTTAGCTAAAATAAATAGTAATAACTGAAAAAGCTTTTAGTGGGAGGATACGAGTGGTGGGAAAATAAAAAGAGATGCGTAAAGTAGACAGAGCGAGAAGAGTGAGGTAGTGATATGTCCGTGTCCCATAACTTATTTTCAGGATGAGAGAAATAGAGAAATTATTTTAGAAAGTTAAATATTTATATTACCTTCTTTCTTTTGTGAGCAGTCGTGTAAACGGTCTCGTAAATTTGTCGAGGTAGGTATTTGTTGTCCGAGCTTGCGTTTGCTCCAAATGCTTTCAGAAGTTACCCATGCAAGCAAACTCTTCGATTTACTCCTTTATAAAATGTATTTTTAAATAGCTTTGTCCATAAATATAGAATGTATTTAATGTTCTAATATAAAATTAATGTGATGTTCTCTTTATATCCCGACAAGAAGAAGAAGTAGTGACGCATCTTGTTCTTCAACTACTATGGGTATGTAATATTTCAATTCTATGTTAAGAAAGCTATATTCGTCTATTTTATGAAGTTCGTATGTCCTTTTTCCCTTAATTGCATTTCGTAATTCATATACTTGTGTACCGACATGTTAAATTTATAGCGGTTAAATAAATTTTAGACAATGGACCACCATAGCTACAAATCCTGGCTACGCCACTGCTATACTGTCACATAATATGTCATTTTCAAATTGCAAGTGCCCTTCCACCAATTCACCAATTGGAAGAACGGGTTCTGTTTTATGAGGTTGACTAGTGCAGAGTAAAAGAGGTAAAAGAAATCTATTATTGACTGTCAGAGTCTTTTATGTTTATGCTACTCTGTAAAGAAAGACCCTGAATATTCTCAAAAGTCTAAAATTTCCACAAAAATGAAAAAAAAGCTAAAGTGATATATCTGCTTGGGAACAGATAAGACTTTTTACATTCCAATTTCCAAATAAAAAGTTTACTATAGTTCTTATTGCTTAAAGTTAAGACAAATAATGGGCTCATATTCTGTCCAGTAGGACTGGCTGCAATGTCAATGTGGAGATTTCTCTTGCAAAGTAGCCATTAGCTAGAAAATATGATTGCTTATTTATTTAGAAGGGGATCAATCTGTTCTTGATATTACAGTTCTAGTGAGTTCCATTGTTGTTGCTAGTAGTATTTTAGTGGTTAGTTACGAGGTCTTTTCGCCTTTAAATAGTCAAATACATGGTTATGCCTTTTGCAAACCGAATCAGATTCTATCATCTGGAAAGTAATACGTTCTTGTTTTTCTCGAATACGCAGGAGAGCTGTGTATCATTGTATTAAAGAGAGGAAAGGATCGGCCCCTTACAAACACCACCACCTCACTCCAGGTCGAGCTGTGAGGGGTTGAAAATACATCGAAACGGGAAATCTTATGCAACACACACTAGGGTGAGACCTGACCACGAATAAACCTAGGCTAACCCACAACCCCACCATGACCTAGAGCTCGGAGCCCACGAATACGTTCTTGTTAATAGTTATTGAAATTGAACCCTTCAATCTAATTAAACCAAGAAAGTACAAAGCTTTGAATCTCTTTTAAACTGGACATTTACCCACACATCTGAGGATCCTAACGAGTACTCCATTTTAGGAGGTTCGCTTTTGCTATTTGGCTATGATGAGATCAGGAAATGGATAACCTGTAACTAATGTAATATCAGACTTAAACCCTCCATTTTAATCACAAGTTCCACACTTGTTTCTGTTTAGAACGTCATAGTCTAATTTAAGTATTGCTGAATGCGTGGTGCTATTAATGAAATGCGGTGTGTAGCCTAACAAAGAAAACAGTGGTGTGCCAATCAGAGATAGCGGCTTGGTTTAGTACTTTTGTGTCATGACAAAAACGAACTTAATTAAATATTAAATGGCGGATGGCCTGTTTTCTAACATTCAGAAAGTGTAGTAAGCATTAGGCTAGCAACAGCATTTGAGTGTGGACTAACCTGCGAACTGTCCGGCAATGACGTTGGTCGCCCCCACCGCTCAGGATCCCACAAAATAGAACTGTTGAATGCAAACCCTGAGACATCAATCGTGTGGGCTCGCGTGCCAGCAGCACCGGCAGGATTCAAGTCAGCCTCCGTGTTATATGTCACTGCATGGATGGTCCCGTCATTGAAGTCCCTCGAGAACCAACCAACTACCTTTGAGGCACTGCACAGTGGGCCCTCCACCACCACTTTCTTCTTGCCTGCGGACATCGTCGCCACTGGCCAAGTGCCAAATGCCCTGTGCATTTCAACCATTAGAAAGAACATCAAACATGCAGTTCAGTAAACATTATGCAATATCCATTAGCAAACATGTAATTCAAGAGTTTGCTGTGATTATATCAACTTCATCTTGACTGTAGTTAAGACTAAAGAATTAAAAAGCATTGTACCACTAAACCTTGACTAGAATTAGGCTCCACTGACACTATACATGCGTGGGCCAATTGATTTCGATTTGAAAATTAGAGGCTTCTCTCAAACTAAGATATTTTAAG
The DNA here is from genome assembly GCA_036346575.1 of Dendrocalamus sinicus. NCBI lineage: Eukaryota > Viridiplantae > Streptophyta > Magnoliopsida > Poales > Poaceae > Dendrocalamus > Dendrocalamus sinicus. Next base: position 998,847 of record CM070653.1, on the reverse strand, counting down.
GAGAAAGGATATGTCATCACCATTAACACATCTTCCACATGCTGCCTTGTTGATAGTATCATCACAAAAGCTATTCTCACTCATCTCCATCACTAGACACAAGGCAAGGGACACAACACAAGGTGAGTTATTGCATGCAACCGCCTCACCATATGTGGGAGTAGACTACACCCTCCACTTGCCCACACATGCCGACAAGTGACGAATAGTGAATTAAATGGCATTACCAATTCCAAAGTTCGAAAGGCTTTGACAAACTAGATCAAACACACTACGGGATGAGGTAATTGTTGCAAGAAATGCAAACTTTATTGAACACATATTTTTACAATGTATGGTCAACTACTACTAGAAATAATAAAGTCAGCTCGGGCAAAGTAAACTTCTTTGGAAGCTTAAGCAAACAGTACACAAATTTTAGTCATCTAGGATTAAAAGAACTCTTAACTCTAATCACGGAGGAGACATTTTACCATGGTCAAAACCAATGCCCACATATTATACACTCCATTCGTGGTAACTGCTACATTCTGGGACACGCACGCCAGGTCAGATAGGTGACAAGGCAAGGAAGAATATATGAGGCTCTGTTGTGTTGCGCTAATTTGTGCTGCAGCGGCCAGAAAAGCATCAGGGGCCACATGTGCTGATGAGCACGCATCACGAGAAATGCACAAAAATGAAAAAGAAGCTAAAAGATAGTATGGGTTGGTGAAGTGATGCAGCAGATGTTTGCTTGGGAAAAAGATGAGTGCTTTTATCTCACCATGTTCCCCTCAACAAAAAAGATTGTTCTTCCTGGGAATATTACCACTATGCTCTCACATGACAGTAGTAGTGGTAGTACCACAGTACTGAACAAGGTTTTTATTTCTTTTCTTTATGAAGGCAAGTACTCATCAAAGTTAGAATGCTACTATAGGAAAAGTAAAAGCAAAAGGTAAGTCAAATGTTTCACCATTATGCAATTCTAGTTGGAAGGCAAAAGCTTTAAAGAACTGATGTTTTTTTAAATAAAAACAAGTTAAAGAACTGATGTTGAGTGTGGAGATTAATTTATATCCAATAGCACCTTAAGTCTAATAGCATCCATTAACATCGTTCGACTAGATAAGCACAAGTTAAAAGGTAGTCAAATGTTAGCTCTTTCCGCCAGTTGTTGAAGTCCAAATAAAATCGAAGATGTTATTAGATGACAGTAGTATCATAATACTGGGGTACAGCTAAGATGGAAATGCATGATCATGAAGGTATTCCTGTCAAGAAACCAATGTTCAACATCAAGTGTCGGCTAAAAATCGTTGTTTTTTTTCTTCTTTGCAAGAATACAAGCACCAGTTCCTCATGGGCAAATTCCATGGACAGCTGGCGGACGCATGGACGCGTAGTTTCTCTTCCCCACTGAAGCCGATCTGAACCCTATGTGGGCACCATTGTAGGCAAATTTGCACCAAAGCGGTGAGCAAATTTTGTTGTGTGGCCATTCATGGGGTCAGAGAAAGCAACAGATGGAGCGGATGTGGCCTCCTTTTATGGGAGTTCAATGGTCATGGCGTAACGGTTACTATTTTCTACCTAAATTGTTTTTAACCAATTTCGGACGGGCTCTTTTCGGCTACGGCTGATAACTTATAGTTGTGGCTAATAACTTTTGATCCTAGTGTGAGTGTTTGTACGAACAAACCGAATGCCGATAAGCCAATAAGCAACTTCAAAAATATCATCCCAATATACCACTTTAAAAAGACTATGGAGAAACCTTGACCATTTATTTGTTCGGAGAAAGCCATAAGCCATGTAAGCTAAAAAGAAGATGCATCGGGCCTGTTCTTTTTTGCTGAAGTTTATGGCTTTGGGCTGTGACTTGACTTTTGGGTTATTCATGCGAGAGATTATAAAATAATAGAAACTCATGTCCATTTTTACCAATATAAATGAAGTCGATACAATATGTATTGCAATTAACTAGTAGACTATATCTTAAAAAGATATTCCGTTTAAAAGCTAGTCACTGAAAAAGGCAAAAAAACAGCTTTTAGAAGCTGAAAAGAAGTACAGAACCGATTCATCCTGCATTTTGCTACCCATTCTAGGAGCACCGACATCACAACATTCAATTTATGCTATAGGTTCATTTACAGTGCATTATGTTAGGTGGAACCAGCACAGACCCGCTTTTCAGTGAGCAAACAGCTAGTGTTACTATTAAGCAATTATTATTGATGTTTTTTTTATAGTTGAGCAAAGTTTAAAGTCTTAATTAAACTAATTGGAGTAGTTGCAACATATTTGGTCGTTGGGGTAAGCAAAAGCAGAAGATTAAATCTGCAAAAGAAGCATAGTTTGTTGGGGGAAAGGGCATAAAGAAGAGGTAAAGGTAGATCCAATAATTGACTCCTTACATCAGAGCTAATGGTGGAGAATAAGCATAGTATTCTTAGCATTTAATGTTCATGATGATAATAGCATACCACACACATTGACACATTACCCTACCCTGATTCCCTCCACTAATGACAGCTTGTGCCTTCAATTATACGCCCACCAAACTACACGGCTGATAAAACTTTTGTTAGCTGAGTAAATTACTACTAAATTAAGAAGTGGTGATTAGTTAAGAGGAACCCTAGTCGGTGGGCATCTAAAAATCTAAGATTTATGACCTAGAATTGAAATTTGAAGCATTTTCGCTTAGATTCTTTCAGGTTTCAACACCCTGAAATAACAATATGCATGCAAGAAATGGGGATCAAGTAGAGCTCAAATTGAAGGGCAAAAAAAAGAGGGTAAAGTTTCAACCTTTGAGCTTTGAAATCAACAAGAAAAAACGATCAAGAAGCATACATGCAAATGGGCACATTCTAATTTGCAATCTGAAAAGGTTTGCAACACACGAAGCAAGAAAGCAACGAGGTTGAGGAGGTGGAGCAAGTTGGAAGCAATGGATGGAGTCCTCACTCTATCTGGCGGATCTCGTCGAAGAACTTGGTGTCGTAGACGCCGGCGGCGTCGGCAAAGTGGACAACGCCGGAGAGGCGGTGTTTCTCGACGTGGGCGAGCGCGGCGTTGCGCTGCGCGTGCGCCTCGGCGTCCGCGGTGGTGAAGTTCTCCTCCGGCCGGAACGCCAGGTGCCGGTACATCACCCCGGTGCCCCGCAGCACCTCCGCCGTCGCCGGCGCGTCCGCTGCGGGCTCCACGACCACCCAGACCACCGGCGGGCGCACCAGCCGCAGCGTGTGCGCCAGCCGCAGCAGCTCCGCCCGGCGCCGCTGCCGCTCCCCGGCCCCCGAGCGCGTCGTGGTGACCACTAGCAGCAGGCGCCGCGGCCCGCTCTCCTCGTCGTCGTCCACGTCCACCACCGCGCCGCTCCCACCGGCATCCGACGCGGCCGCATCCGGCGTGGAGGGCACCAGGTTGAGGTGCTGGTTGACGGCGACGTGGGAGGCGGCGACCTGGTGGCCCGGGCGGTGCGGCTGGGTGCCGTTAGTCCTCCAAGAAGAGGAGGAGGAGGGCGCGAATCCGGTGAAGAATCCCATGACGAAGCAGAGGGAGAAGTGGAGGAGCGCCTTCTTCCACAGGTGGCTGCTCCGCCGCTGCTTGGGCCGCTCCGGCGCCACCGCCCCCGTCCCCATTAAGGCGAAGACGAAGCCCGCAGGCGACGACCAAGAAGCAGCACAAGCTTTCTTTCAGATCCAAGCCAGACAAACAAATGGAGCTTCCAGATCAAGATGGATACGTGAAGCTCAGTTGAAGATGGGGAGGAGTGAGAAATGTGGGGGGATGAATGAAGCTCAAGGACCTCTCGGTGAAAGTGAGGGGAGGTAGAATTGAAGAGGGCTATTAATGCGTGGGGGTGAAGACCAACACTACTACTAGTAGTCTAGACTAGATCACCATCAACCAAGATTTGGCGATGGAAATGGAGGAGGAATGTGCATGGGGAATGAAGACGAAGGTGGGACTATGAGAATTTTCGTGGTGGAAAATGAGGTTGGTTGGTGAGGGAGGGTGGCGTTTAAAGAGGGCGGGAGGAGTACGCTGATCTCGCTTTTGTGTATGGCTTCAGAGTTCAGGCATGCTTTGCTTTGGAAGAAATCAATATTGTTGCTAAAATTTCTGGGAAAATGACTGTAAAAATTCTGCATCTGTTAATCTGTATCTATTTTGTATGCTCAGTGATCCCATTTGGGCTTTGGAATGAAGTTCCAAGTACTACTTACCATACTGGTAAGCTATTTATGTGAGCAAAGCTGTAGATCAAAGTAAGCACTGCTCAAAACTGCTGCTACTATTCGAGCTTGTTGGATTGGACTGGGGGTGGGGGTGCCTACTGGTTCTATCATCCATGGCTGGTTTTGAGGATTCATTCCACTGTCTAAGAGGCAGACACCCACAACATCAGAGCAAGCGGCCAAGAGCCCAAGAACTACTTATCAGGACCAAACCGTTGTTTAAGAAAAAGGACCAAACCTCATTACTCCAGAGCCTCCAGATTTTTAACAACATTTTGAGGTACTTCAATTCAATTATACTATCACCACCACCACCATTGGTATAGGACTTCCAATGGAGTATTATATTCCGTTTCTTTTAACAACAGATGATTTGCTTATGGGAGAAATTCTACTTATGTTCGTATTAATTTCTGTTTTTAGTTTTATTTAAAAATCAATAGTTAATATAAATATTTAGTTTTATGAAACAGTTTCTCTACTCCTACTTTCGACTCACTCTGAGAATAAGTCGAGGATAGGTGCATCACACACTTTATTCCTCTCGCTCCCATCTCATGCACATATTTCTCTCACCTTTTACATCACTCGTCTTTCAGGTACTACCTATTTATTTTTAGCCAAAAGCTCATCAATCACAGTCAAAAACCGCCGGCAGAAACGAACACCCCCTAGGTGAGCTGCAGCTTTTGCCCTCCCTTTTAATACACCTCTAAATCTAATCTACTAGTAATCCATCCCTGTCTATCCCTTGAAACCAAAGGAAGCAATTTTGAGCTGGAGGGGGGAGAGGCCATTTCCTTTTTTTTTTTTTCTTTTTCTTTTTGACAATGAGAGGCCATTTCTGAGTTAGTTGGGATTGGAACATGGAACTAAAAAGCAAGAATGGAAGTGACATCGAAGGTGCAGATTTCTGTAATGGTACTACCTGTGTTGTTTGTGTTGCAGATGTGCAAGAAACTAGAGCCGAAAAGTTTGGTATGAAAAGTATGTGACAAAATGACCAGTCCAGGCAACCGAAATAAAACTCTGATGGTGTCATGCCGCAAATGAACTAGTACTGAGATGCCAGTTGCCATGAGCATGACCCAAAAGCTCAATTAACTTGCATGATCTTTTATTAGGAGTATTGAATGTCTTTTGAGTTACGATTTATAGTTTTTTATTGTAATTTTGATCAATATAAATAAAGTCGATGTAGTGTACATTATAATTAACTTATAAACTCTTTCTTAAAAAAATACTTTATTTAAAAATTAATTACTATAATAAACACTTTATCGTAGAAAACCAGTTTTAAGGAATCGAGAAAAGAGAGCCATTGTCCAGCAAACTGTGGAAGCATGCGCTAACTTTGTCAAAAACAGGATGCATGATTTACACGTCCTTCAGTACACAAATTACGTGTGCAGTTGCCACGTCATAGGCCAAGCGCTTCAATGCATGGTCCCCACTTGTCAGCTACCCAGCAAGTGTCAACAACACATGACAGTGGTACAGTTTGCAGCATCAAATAAGCCATATGCAACCAGGAACTGAATTCCCAGTATTCAACATGCATTGCGGACATAACTAATGTGGCTCGTTTTGCTAAAACAAAAGGTGAGGGCAGGGGCATAACTGAAAAGATAGACTAATAGTAGAATCGAGTATAATAAGTTAGAGCAGTGAATAACTCCTCTAAAATCTTTTTCTAAATATCAACAACAATATGTAATAGAAACACAAATTCATAAACTCACCAAAGCCCATAGCTATTCATAAACTCACCAAAGCCCATAGCCATAGATGGCAAAACTCCAGAAAAGCAATCCAACACCGGTCAAACATCTAATTGCTACCTGTCAGACCTTGACGCGATGAACAATGAAATCAATACGATTTCAAAACCAAGAATTCATGTAACTTCTAACAGCGACGAAGCCAGAAGCGAAATCGAGGGTGAGCTAAGCTAGATTATCGTAAATATAGTATTTTACTCTTATGCAATTCAAATTTATATATAAATAGAAGAGAAATAGAGCAAAAAAGAGATAAATACAACGAAAGTAGCTCCGTAATAGAAAGCTCATCCCAAAAATATATTAATATGCTTCCAGTGCGTGGCAAGTGGGTACAGCTTCTGTACATCGGTTCTTCTGGTGCACGTATCACTACAACTTACACTCTACATATGTGTCTAGCAGTTCAAACATACAAGTAGGTACATGTATCAGACAGTACAAACTGGAAATAAAAGTAGTATCACTACAGCTTAATCTAATCTACATGTTCTATCGCAAAAATAAAAGATACTATCGAAAAGACAACATCAAATACCAACATCACTATCATGGAATAGTAGGACACCATATGTACATTAGTACATGACAATGCAAGTATCATCATGGATAGACAAAAGATTTGAACATGTGTCCAAATCAGAGATATGCTCTGCATTTGCCTTTTGGCTACTTTGTCTATGATTGGGCAAACACAAGTAAATTTATCAATCTAGAGAGAGATGTTTGGTTAGCTAAGTAACAAGTTGCCTATTATGTAACATCTCATGAACTGCCTCCTGTGTAATAGGGTAGTACCAGATTTCACAGACAGCAGTCAACATCAATATGGTTAACATATCACAAATGCCTTGAAACACAAATAATACATGATTGGGGATATGCAGATGAATCATGGCCTGCTCTTGGCATTAAGAATGTGGAATGGCAAAACCCACAATAAGGCGAGCGAGATACTACCAAATCAGTGCACAGAGAACTAATCAAAATCCACATACCTCCATTCAGAACATAACATCGAGGTTGCAGACTGGACCCACGACCAGCGTCCACATGATCACCATTGTTGCTTTGACGAGGTTGATCTGGCCTGACACGTCCCCATTAGCAATAGCAAGTTGGCCAGTTAACCCCTGCCGAATGAACCCAATCGCGATTCGTGATCCTCTTCTCTTGCTAGCCACTCGACTCTGGCTTCCCTCGCCGCAACCAGCGGCATCCAAACACACATGCCTCGATCTTGCCTCAGGGTTCAGTCGCCAGCGCTAGGGCGCCTCCACATTGTAGCTCAGCCGCCACCTGGATCTATCCTGTTGCCACCCAGATGTGCTCGACCGATGTGGCGCTGCCCAAATCTACTTGGTTGCTGACCATCGCGCCATCGGGCACCACCAGATGTGTCCAACCATCCAGGTCCTCTCTGCCTCTCTCTCATCTCCCATGCGTGTGTCTATAGACCTGTGCCCGACGGTGGATGGACTTGTCTTGCTGACTGCTGGTTCTGGACCTACCCCTCTTAGGGTGGGGTGTTTCGGGGTGGGCCGAGGGTGAGCTGAAGCCTAACAAAATCCACCCGATGGTTCTACCCCTGACTTCTAATCTAATGATCTAAATAACCTGAAATTTAGTATGCACCTTCTCTATGATGTCACAAACATATTCTAATCAACGATCAAGAGAATCGTTTCCAAAGTTCTTACCTTTTTCTATTTGAAAGAAAGTTGCACCAAAACCAGGTAAAAAAAGGAAAATCGTGATCAACTCTTGTTTGTGAGTCCTTAATGATCTAGATGATATCGCATGGGTTCTCATATGCCATAGCAAGCTGCGCATGAATTTAACGCAAAACACCCACAAGAGCAAAACCATGAAATCACCTCTCTCTTGAGAAAAACTGAGTAAATTCAAGAATTTCCTCTTGATCATACCTAGATAGATAGGATCTTATTTTCAGAAGATATCTCCACCTCTTATATGCCGTTGGCACCAAAGAATATCAAGAAGAGTGAAATTCAAACAAGAAAGCTAAGCAAACCAAAAGCACAAAGGGATCCATGACACAACCCACTTGGGCAAACTTGGATGTTTATTCACTCGGAGGGAAATATTTTACAGCCAATCTCTTAGGATAGCAGAGCTCTAAGCCTGTAGCACATACACAAAAAGCTCCACACTTGGAAACCCTAACTCTAGAATCCTTGGAGGGACTTACCTCTCACAACTCAACACAAGGCTTCTATAGTGGAGGCTCCTCACCTCTCACTTAACCCTAACCTACGTATCTTTAGTGAATCACACCACTTATAATTGGGAAAACACGGTAACCCATACACAAATAATCGCTCACACACTTGAACGTTTTCAAAGCACGACTTCACAAGGCTTTAATAATCTGATAAGACATTCCATCAATAAAGATGTAACATAAACCACTTAGGCTAGTACCATGGTTTTGCAAACTATCACTCCACTCAGTATTAGACAATTTCCATAATTGGCACCCACCGGTCTTCATGAAGATGTGATACCCAATGATTCACCACTAAGATCTTACGCCTACGCAGAGACCGTCACCACTTGAAATGCTCGAATCCAATGGCATACCACATTACACTATAGTCTGTGATGCCCAATGCTTGCCGCCAAAATCATACGTCTGCTCCGATAACCGTCACCACTTTAAATGCACAAGACCAATTGGCACATCACATGCATAAATTGCCTCATCATGATTCTTATCTCGGCTTGAGATGATGCTCCACTCATATTTACACGACGCTTCATGGCCACCAAGCCCCGGCCTTGTTGGCCGCAATCCATCATTAAAACATCTGCACAGTAAAGACAAAGTAATTGATCCGAGTACAAAAGACATGCACTTGACTCTAAACTAGCAAAACGTACGTATGAACCTATGCTATGACTAACCCTTGCTTGAAACCATCATGACTAATACTGCATGGACACACTATGACTAACATCTGTATAGACTCTCGCTGTGACTAATACCTAAAACCAGAACTAACTCAGAACCATAACATTGGGCTGGTCTGACCACGGCCACCAGACCGGTCAGACCGCCACCCCACTGCGGTCAAACCGTCATCCCAAACTGGTTTGACCGATGCTACCAGAGAGCATAGGTCACATGGCAAATTTCACATAGATCAAACTCAATTAAGGAATGCAAAGCGCAAGTAATATTAAGTACTCGTTACTTTTATGTGGTTACCATCGTATGGTCTCACACTAAGACATGCACTTAACATGCAATCGACAACTAATCAAGTCCAAAAAAGAAATGGATATTTTGTGGGGGGAAGGGAGGGAGAATGTGCTGGGATTAAGACAGCGCACCTCTGCCTATCAATTGGGATACTTCCTTCCTTCCTTTCTTTCTTTCTTTCTTTCTTTCTTTCTGGGAGGGTCAATTTTGATGAGCCCATGTGATTGTGCCCAACCAACTTCTCTCTCGTAATGTCTGGGTAGTACGAGCTACTAACTATATTGTAATCTGGAGTTCAAGTGTTCAAGTAGTTGAGGAATATTTGATCCCTGCCTACGCGTTGGTGATTCAGTAGTTAGTTGGCTGGACAGATGCTATACTAACATTTGATCCCCTCCAACCTGTTACCACTCGACAAATGATCATCTTAAAGCCCTGTTCTTTTCGACTTCTAAAAGCTATTTTTTGGTTTTTTTTACAGTAACTAGCTTTTAAACAGAATATTTTTTCAAAATAGGGTCTACTGGTTAATTGTAGTACATACTATACCGACTTCATTTATATCTGCAAAAACCGCACGTGAGTTTATGTTACTCTGTAATCTCTCATACGAACAGTCCAAAAGTCATAAGCCGCAGCCAAGAAGAACAGGCCCTAACCAATCGGCAACGATGTATGCTTATATAGGTGTGTTTTCAAGTACTGCAATGTGATAGCTTAACGGTCGAGACCAACTTATTACTGTCGATGAGCTAGGTTATGTATGGGCTGGAGGTTCTCTCTTGGAAAGAGCTAATTCTAGTAGTTGAAGTATGTAATGTAACCTAGCTGAGAAAGAAACAAATTGTGAGCCAAACATGGCAGCTTCATAATTGGAGGAATGGAGGCTTTGGAACATTTCCTTCGTTTCCTGCTGTGGATATATGCTATGGTTCCCATTGCAGCCTTGGATCCACAAGTAAAATAACCTGTTTCCGTTTAATCCTACGGTCTCTGGACCAACCTACCACGATCGAATCCAACATTTAACATGATCCAGAAGTAACTGCTGCATAGGGAAGAGATGAGTTCTTTTAGATTGTGGCTAGGGTTTTCGAAATCGGCCGAAAATCGGAAATATCGGAACTCTCCGATAAACTTTGGAATCGGCCAAAAAAAATTCGGTTTTGCATGTGTTTTATCGAGTACAAAAGAGTTTGTAACCACTTCCAATCGCATGCATGTGTATAGCTTGGTGGTAAGGCCTGGCTGTGTGTTTGAACCTTGAACCTGCATTTTTCTCTCTCTCTCGTTTGGACTTCAAATAAAATTCAAATTTTGATTTGAAAATTTCATCCAAAATCGACCGAAAATTGGAAATATCGGAAATTTCAGTGCCTCGGTAAAATTTGAAAACCGATTAAAAAAACCCTAGCATGTGGTTTTTGGTTTAAAATTTTAAATTATTACTGTTCGCGAGAGTACGAAGAGATACTTACGTACTATTTTAGCCGATATAGACAAAGTCGAGATCATGTTTATTACAATCAATTTATAGACTCTATTTTTTAAAAATATTTTGTTTAAAAAATAATTATTATAAAAATAATTAAGTTATAAGTAAAAAAACCGCTCCATAGCAACGTGTACACACCGACCGACACTGCGAATAAGCAGCAACAGATAATACTCGACTGGGATGCATGCTCGATCAGCTCACCCAATTTTGCCACGCACATTTATGAGGAGCACGTAGTGTAACTAGTAGTACAAGTGTATAGTAACAATGATGTCGCTAGTACAAATAATCAATGCTGTTGGACTCTGATACACAGTGGCGGATCCAGGATTTTACCAAAGGGTATGCCACACCAAAATTTTCATATGCAATTCGATAAAACTATTTGCCAATTCGGTAAATAATTGTAAAATTTGCACCGTAATTCGGTATATAGGCACTAAATAATATGATAAATCTTAAATTCAAGGATTAAGTTGAAAACTTACACAAATTACAATATAAATATAAACCTTAGAGCATACTGATGTGTAATTTCTTGTGCTGACAGGCATAGTGAATCCTGTTTTCCTAGATTGGCGTCTTAATTGAGTTATATTGGCTCGACCCTTCTTTAGTTCTATGACCAAAAAAAATGGCAGAAGAATGCATCTCAATAAACTCCTTACCGCATATAGGAAAGATTCCAAGAGTCACGCCAAGAGCGAGAGAGAAGGCGGTTCCTTTGGTTCTGCTCCCCTGCGCAACATTACAACAGAAGCTTGTCAACCACCTCCAGAATGACTGCTACAAGCACCAAATGGACGAATATAGAATGGACAAGACACACATGCAGGGGGATAATAAGAAGAACTAACAATGCTACACGCGATTCCATCTAAATCTAGGATTTAATGGTGACAACATCATTAAACTAAAGTGAATGAATGCTAAGCGGCAGATTGGACACACAAAATAGATGCAAGAACAGGCATTATAGCTGTTCCATCCACAATAACTAGTAACTAAAACAAGTGGTCAACCATTTTGCAAAGAAGTGGAGCAGATCTCGCATGCGAAGTGTAATGGCCAATGTAAAGGGATCAAGTACCTTTTGATTACTTGCACGAGGATCTACAACCTTGTTGTGGAGCCATGGCAAAACACCAATCCTCGTCGAAATGACATTTTCTTTCCGCGGATGGATTATTATTTCACCTCTGTCTACAATCCGGACCAAGAAATCCCTGCAACTTTCTAGGATCAAATCAGCGGAACCTAGAAATCTTTCACGATTCCTCGCCTTCTCCACGACTTGTAGCATCAAATCTTGGAGAAGCCAAGAAAGCAGTAGGATCCAATCAAGCTTATATTGAAGGGGATGAAGGGGAATGTGAGATTGAATTGGAAAGGGAAGACAAACAGAATGGCTTTAATCGAAGAAAGGTGCAACCTTTTGGATTGCTTCCTCCACGATCATGTCGACTTCTCCGCGCTAAGGGCGGGGCGGCTAAGCGTCGTCGGGTTCGAGGTCGTGCGTGCAGCGTGCATTACACGCGGCGGCGATCAGGACATGAAGATGTACGACGAGCTCCCATCGGCGGCGGCGGGTGCGACCGTCGGTGGTCGGCATGGCGCGCAGCGAACCGCGGCCGGCCTTCTCCTATGAGGTCGCCGTGGAGAAGCGACATCGAGTGGCCGTTGCGGTGGGGCGCGCGCACGGAGGTCCCGGAGACAGGCGGGGCCAGGGTATGCCGTGGCCCACCCGGCATACCCTGTGGCTCCGCCCCTGCTGATACATGCAGGTTTGGTCGACCGGAGATGGGATTTGGCCACTTCCAGTTCAGATGTTGTTCAATATTTGGGCTATGATGGATGTTGTTTAGTTACGGTTTTTAACTTTTGTATACATTTTTTTAAGTTGATAGTGGTTTTTGATTTAAGAGGCAGTTTAAAAAATCTAATTTAATAAACTGTTCTATTTATTAAGGTTTTTAGAAAAATCAAAACCTAAAAGACAAAAGCCACGCAGCATCAGTCAGGAAGGGAAGGCAACGGCTTCTGACTTTAGTCGATGAATTCCCGAACAATCCGGTGGACTCTACGTATTGGACGGGTGCATGCCTCCATATAGGTTAAAAACGCTTGCAAACACCATCTCAAACATATGTCGCCGACAGGTGGCCCCTCTAGTAACGGGCCTGTCGGTAGGGCTTGCACGTCAGTGACTCATCGGAAAGATTCCAGTTTGTGCATGTAGAAAAACTTGATGCAAGAAATGGCCGAATTAACCTTACTAGATCGATTGGGTCCCAAGCCCATCCATGGCCAACTCCAAATGTTTGTGCCCGAATTATGAGACGAGCTGGAGTCTGTCCGACTGACCGACGGCTACGCGTGCGCCACACGGTCCAGATCGTCGTTGGCCACTTGCGGGTTGTGAGAGACAAAACTCGGCCGTATTAGCTTTCTCGGCTTTGTTTCCTTCTCTTTTTCTTCTCTCACTCTGCAAGGGTGAGATCTTTTCAGCTACAACTGATAGTTTATGATTATAACTGATAGTTTAGAGTCTTAGCATAAGCATTTGTGCGAATGAATCGAATACCAATAAACCGATAAGTCACTTCAAAAAGACCGCTTCGATAAACCGTTTAAAAAAAGTTGTTTCGATAAGCTATTTTAAAAAGACGATAAAAACTATCCTATTTAGAAAAATCATAAACTATCAATTATATATTATAAGGTGAAAAGAAGGGCTGTAGTCTCGTGGTGGTAGGATCACCTTTGGTTTTCCTTTTGAAACATAGTGTTGACCTTTTGTTGAGATGTTGGTGAATCCTTTATGGCGTGTACGGTTGGGTTGAGCACAAGTACATGCTGCTGGGCTCCTCTCCTCCACCACTCCAGCTGCCATGTGCATGAGTGGATGCAATGCATGCATGCCATGCCTCTTGATCATTTTTACCCATTCGATCAATTAATCTTTGAAGACCATTGCAACAGTATGTTGCTAATTAAGTTTTGTAATACTAGTGTACCTAGCTAAGATCCAACGCTATATTGTAGTATGTGCTCTAGCAACTTGGAGAACTATAGGACCAGTGGCGGAGGGAGGTTTTTTCTGTAAGGTCCCTATAGTTTTTTGCAAAACATATTTATTACTGTTGATAATTTTATAGAAATCCACATAATTTTAGAGATTTTGAATTACCTCACATGACTCGCGAAACCTCTCCCTCTCCTCTCGTCTCCTCCTCCCTCTCCTTTTCTCTCCCCTCCTCTCCTCTCCTCTTCTTTTCTTTTTTCCCCTCTGTTCACCACGCCCGAAGACGTGGTTGATGACCTTGGTCTTAACCAGTTTCGGACGCGCTTGTTTATGATCCCGGCAAATGGTGGGGAGGCCTCCGTTGGATTGCAACCTCATCCTCCACCCACCATTTCGGGATTTTACCCTGCGTACCTAGCGGTGCCAAGTCTGTAGGGTGAGTGTTTTGTGTCTAGATAGCCTTATGCACCGCACTTTCCTATTGAAATTCGGTCGTCGTCTTCATTCGCACAAAGACGTCCCATGTTTCTAGTGACATAAAAGGATACCTCGTGAAGAGCATGCGATTCTTGGTCATGTATTGCGTGACAAGCATGCTCTTGAACGTCTTCCACTCTTTTCCCATCGTGAGGAGTGCATGCCATTGCACGTGTTCCTAGACCTCTGCTGGGATCTCGAAAGAGTTTGAAATATCCGTCCATAGTACATTTCTCTCATCTTCTATCAAATCTTTCCAGTTTGCTACGGTGATGGGACCTATTCTCTTCCAATTATCCCGCAGATAGTCCAAAATACTCCAGCTGCTTTCTTCGGTTGCAGAGGGACCCTATCTAGAGAAACATCTGAGATGGTCATTTGGCCCGCTGGCCTTTTAGATACTTCTCTGCCATACTTAGTTACTCGTCTTCGGAGTGTCAGACCCAATCGGCGACATCGATGACGACGACATCTCTCTTTAAAAGAACCGTCTGTGATATTAGTATCAGTTCAAATTGATTTCATCTTTCCTTAAAGCTTTCATCTTTGCATTGATTTCATAAGAATTTCAATAGTGCAGCAAACCCTTTTTCTACTTGACTAATTTGCACAATTAAAATCAAGCTTCACAATTTCAATAGTGCAAACCTTTTTTTTACTTGACCAGCAAGATAATTTCCAGTGGTTTTTTAGGTTATCCGTGGAAATTTCTACCTCTCATAGAAAATGATATGCCTTAATTTAGTCTCAATGGCTATTTATATGGGTATGATTAAAATTTGCAAAGCTACAGGTAGTTTGTGAAAACTATTGCAAAACCATATATCAAACTTAGAAGTGCAATAATACAAATGAAGGATAAGGATGTTTTCTGATGTATTTACTGGTTAGACTATATTGTTAGTTTAGGGCTTATTTTTCTTTTAACTACTGTAAAAAGGGTTCCTTCCATTGATCCAAATCCTATAATATAGACAAACTACTCATGGCTAACTCACAAGCATATAGATAAATTGCTAACTCATATACCGATGGGGAGTAGAACCAACAGAGGAAGTCAATGAAGATGTTGTTGTGGTTGGGGAAGAAGAGGCTGATCAAGGATGCCGGTGGCAAAGAAGTCGTTGTGGTTGGGCAAGAAGAGGTCGAGATCACCGAGGTTTAAGAAGACGGAGACACGGGGAGGGTGGCTATGGCAGATTTGCACGAGGAGGCGGCCGGATAGGGAAGCGGTGCCAAATTTACGTGGGAGGTGGAGATTGAGGAGGAGGCGGCACTAGGGGAGGCGGCGGCGGACGGGCGACAGGGGACCACAAGTGAGGAGTAAGGGCGCAAACCCGAGTGAGACCCTACTTATAGAAGGAACTATTATAGACGGTTCCATTAAAGAACCATCTGTGATGTTCATATCGCAGATGGTTCCATAATAGAACTATCTGTGATATAAACTATAGCACAGACGGTTTTATAATAAATCCATCTGTGATATAAATAACATCACATACGGTTCCATAATAGATATATTATGTCATCTTATGTCAGTTCAACTATTTAATGGTCCAAGTAAGTTGAAGGCAAACCCAAATCCTTCATTCCTACCAACCTTGGGTATAGTCAGCTTCCACTCTATATAAATAGCCCACCGATGGCCACAAAACTTAAGCCCAGAGGCAGGCAACTAGCTTAGCTAGCTCCAAGTAAATCAAGCCCAAAACAAACCATGTTAGTACAGAAAATGGACTCATCAAGCGACACGGCCGGCATCGTAATTACCACGGCAGTGCTGCAGCAGCACACGTCGACGGCGCCGGCGCCTCCCTCCCCGATCCCGACGTCGCCGCAGCAGCAGCCGGCGGCGGTGGTGCTGAGCCCGTGCGCGGCGTGCAAGATCCTCCGCCGCCGTTGCGTCGACCGCTGCGTGCTGGCGCCCTACTTCCCGCCCACCGAGACCCACCCACGAGTTCACCACCGCGCACCGCGTCTTCGGCGCCAGCAACATCATCAAGCTCCTACAGGTTAGTTAGTTAGTTTGTGTGTGTGTGTGTGTGTGTGTGTGTGTCCATCTTGGCATCTCACGCGCCATTGCAACTCGCCAATTCGCATGCATGTATTCGTACGTGTGATTCTGAATCACTGACACGAACATATATACGAGCACGAGTTGCCGGAGCAGCACCGTGCCGACGCGGTGAGCAGCATGGTGTACGAGGCGAGCGCGCGCACCCGGGACCCCGTCTATGGCTGCGCCGGCGCCATCTGCCAGCTCCAGAAGCAGGTCAACGACGTCAAGGCGCAGCTCGCGCGCGCCCAGGCCGAGCTCGCCGGCACCCGCGCCCAGCACGCCCACCTCGTCGCCCTCGGCCCTCCTCTGCATGGAGCTGGCCGGCGGCCAGATCCACGCCGTAGCCACCACGCCACCCACCTACTGCTCCGTCGACTCGCACCTCGCCACCCCCGCCGCGCTCGTGGACGCGCTGTACGTCGTCGACGGCGCCAGCATGCAGACCAGCCCCACCGGCTGGGCCGACGAGCCGCTCTGGACATGACGCAATATTCCCCGAGATAATAAGCCAATGGCTACTACAAGTTGGTCGGGAGTTTATATGCATGAGCTAATTAATATGGGATAGACTATTGCACAGGTGATTGAATTTTTTTTATCTTTTAGTCACCTAAAGTTGCACTTTGAATCACCTGAAGTTGCACATATTTTTTTGAAGGGGGCTGCAACTTTAGTTGATTAATCACCTAAAGTTGCAGCTGTTTTTTTTTGGAGGGGACTGCAATTTTAATTTATTGAGAGTGTAATTTCAGATGACTGAAATATAAAAAAATTTCAGTCGTCTGTGCAATAGTAAAACTGAATTAATACATGCTGTATGCATAATGCATGGGTGTAAATTTTACTTCAGGGGATACTGATAGAGTTAACCAAAGGGTTAACGCGCGTGCGTACGCAATTAATTTGTTGGTGTTTCAAGATGGAAGAAGAAACTACACTGGTACTACCAAGTCGTACGTACTTTGCTAGTAGAATAAAGTTCCAGCATGTTGAAGTCCCAACAAGTTAACAGCAGCCAATTTGATGCTATACTTTATTTAGTCCTAATTGAGATAGAAACTTGCGTTTTTGCTGCAGTTTATGTGAAAAGGATCTTCTCTTCTGCGATGTTAGGCAAAATTGCATAGCATCATGAGACCATGCATGTAATTAACTTTCATGTAAATGGAGTCCCTTTTAATTTACCGCCCTGTATTCTAAAGTTCACTACGAATTTCGCTAAGTTTTTTTTTAAAAAAATCGATCGCCACGAATTTCTCTAGCTCGTCGTCGTCGTCGCAGGCCGCCGGAGGCTGGTGCGCCACCGTCGCCGTCTCCCGGGGACTCTCCTCCTTTCCGGTAGTCGCTGCCGTCGGCGTCCACGGTGGTGGGGCTCCTCGTGGTCCGTGTAACGTCCACCGACAGTGAATACTTGTTGATTGCTAAGAATCAAACAGATTTATACACTCTTATAATTAAATCGAATGTTCAAATATTTTATTTCCAGCTGTGCACATATATATACAGTACACTTCGAGTAGAAAGTTCAAACATCTGCTGAACTTGGAGGAATTTTAATTTTGCCAATCATTAGTTGTTGTAGTTTGTTTAACATTTCTGTTTCTATCACCTACAAGACTGGATATGGTTCCAAGTAATAATTCAATGCAAAGGACTACTAGTACTTAAGAAGACTAACACTGTGCCTTGGAAGGTCTAATTAATCTCAAGTATAACGAACCTACTAGTTCACATAGTCTCATGCAGAAATGAAGCCTCATATATATTTAAAACCTGTTCATGATTGGCAGAAACTAATGAACTGTTTAATTGTTGAAAATTATCCACTAGTAGCAATTCAAAACGATATCAAACTAATAATCCCAGTTGATCGACTTGTCCTCGTACGGTGTGTTGTAAATATGTATATATATGAGGCATGCCAAATACCGATCAAAGTTTCAATACATGCATTCTCCATAATTGACGTGGCATTGCAATTAATTTGTTCTTGTTTTTTCCTAACAAGTATTTCTTACATAGGTCCCTTAAACTGATTCATATCACCAACATGTAGTTTACAATTTTACATCGTCTCAAGACTAAATATTATTTATATATATAGAGAGAGAAAATACTTTTTACTCCCGGATGTAATTACACCCACCTCTAATATACCACCTAAACAAACTTAAAATACTCCTTTATCACTTTAGGTATATTCACATACTAATTATAAGATACTCCAATGTGAACCACACGAAAAAAATTGCAAGGAAATCCATAGTTTATATATATATATATATATATATATATATATATATATATATAAAAATTGCAAGGAAATCCATAGTTTATATATATATATATAGACACACACGCGCGCTGTTTGATGAGAAGTTAGGAAACGGATTAAATTAAGAAACATGCATGACATCATGGAGTAGCTACTAGCGGAGATGCGTTGTACTTTGACCTAACTTATGTTTAACTCGTCGATCAAAATTCCTCAGGCACAACTAGCCGGTTTTAACTAGTCCTTTCTGATTCCTGGCTACTCCTCACTAGTCACTAGGTTAGTTACATGCATGAAATTTAATTTATACCCAGTTCTCCATCTGTTTTTTTACTGACTATATCTGATCATCTTCATCTGGGGGCTTCCAAGTTTTTTTAAAAAAAGGGAAAAAAAGCAAACAGGTTAACCTAATTAACTACCTTATCCGGACCATATGCAAATGGTTCCAAATCCAATGCCAAACTATCATATGCATGCTTGATGAGTCCTAGCTTAATTAGGTCAATTTGTATATGTATGTAGAGTTGAGTTGGTAAGAAATATAGCATTATACAGACAGCTTTGTCCAGTTATTTCTGTCCACCTAGGAAAAGTTAGCAAGAACTACTGTTGGACTTGAAATTAAAAAAAAACTACAATATCATGTGCATCACTTGGAATACTACTAGGATTTAGTCACTTCTTGAGTCGTTCTTGTGGCATGAGCGAAAGCACCAATCGACGTAAATGTCAAAACAGCTGAAGCAGTACTGCAAACATTCCTTTCAGCCAGAACCTCCTACATGCTCGGCTACCATACTGAAAATGTGTTCACCATTTGTCAGACCAGACGATCTAGATGCGACGCGACGATCTAGCATGACAAGAAGCTTAGCACGCGAAGCATGCCATTGCCGCCATCTCGAGTTTCGGTTCAAATGTTTCACCAAAATTTCGGGAGATTTGCCCATACATGAGGGGACATGCACATCTCCAACCTTTGCTGAACAGCACCAGCCAAAATGTCAACTGGAGTCAGTGTCTGTTCATAGAGAGCTTCTCTGAGTCTTCGACCCAAATGGATCATCCCCTGCTACACAACAAACCAACGCTCATCGTGTGGGGGTCAGGTTTCAGCATAAGATCAAAGAAATGTGTTTGAACTGGAGAAAGAATGCAGGCATCCATCTCCCCATGTCATAAACTAGCCTACTACTAGGATTGCTCTCCATGTCAAATGCACACTACTTTCTTGCATCACATGGGGCAGTCCTTGTCTCCTCTCTGATCCATTTTTTCTACCTGGAATGGAATCATGTGGTTTGATTGGGTTTCTGGGGAGGTTTTTCTACATACCAATAGTTAGTTTACTAGGGGTAGGGACATGTTAATCCACCTTTTGCTAATTGAGTCCCAGCATTCTCACTTGCATGCATGTTTGATATGTGTTATCCTTTCATCTTAACTTTTGGGGCGTGCAAAGTGGTAAGGTGAGCCCAATCATATGGCATTATAGAATCTTTATGGAGTTTGTTTGGACCAGGTGATGCTTTACCACCGGATGGATTAGTATGAACTTTTTTTTCTTAGAACTTGTAGTGTGAATTTTGGTTGAGGATGATGTGAAAGATTCATGATCCATTGCGGCCTTTGGATGTGGAATTTAGGCCCGCATTTTTGGGCCGAGGTGTTTTTGCTAATGGGCTTGTGAGATTGCACTCAAAACGGTTAATGTTGTGGTCTGAAACAAGGGCCCATACATATAGACCACCTTGACTTTCGTCCTTGACAAGTAGCACTGAGGACAGGTATCAAATAATTGGGAGCATATCTAGTGCTAATGTACTATTTAGTATTAACATGCTAATGTGAGCGTTGGCTGTCAAATCTAGATTGAACAGCCAAGATTTATACCGGTGGAAACATTCAATCCACTTAATCTTTTTGCACTTAACCCTTTGCCTACGAATCGTTTTTTCCACATTACCCTCGCCTCCCTTCTCCCCATGTCTCCCTCTCAGTCGTGCGGCTGAGTTAGGGTTAGGCAAAAGGGGCAGCTGCGAAGAAACCGTGTGGCGCCGTTGCCTCCCTCTTAGCCGACCTCCACCACGAACTGCCTCACCGAATGCGGCCGCCCTCCGAGCCGGCCTCCTCCCCGAGCTTCCTCACCGAATGGGGCTGCCCTCCGAGCCAACCTCCTCCCTGAGCGCTGACACCCTCTGAGCTAGCCTCTGTATGATCAAGGATACCGACTAGAGGGGGGTGAATAGGAGGTTATTAAATTTTTCTTGTTCACTTGATTAATTCTTTACAATTTAAATGACAAGAATGTAAAGCAATTAATCCTATGCAATTCTAGTTAACAATATAGCAAACTTAGCTCAAAACAATCAAATGATCACAAAGATGTAAATAGGTAAAAGCTAAGAACAAAAGAACACAACCGATGTTTTTACCGTGTTGATCGGAAACTTGCCGGTTTCCCCTAGTCCATGTTGAGGTTAGCCCGGACGAATCGGACCGGCTCCACGAATTGAGCCAAACACCTCGATCACTAATGTAGCTCTTCCCCGCTCCGGGTAGGTGAGCTCCAACCTTAACAAATTGCCGGGTCTTCTCACAAGCTTCTTGAGAAGATCTCCAAACCAAACTTCGCCCGATTGTCCAAGTGCCAGCAAGCACTAAGAGTAATAGACCTTGGGCTTCACTTGAATGCAATTCTTGTGCTAAGGCTAGTCTCAGTGGGAGTTTCATCTATATTTAATAGGCTGCCACATAGATATTTTTGATGATATGACAACATTTTTAAGAAGTGAGTTTCATCTAGATGAAACTCTCTTGACACGATTACCAACTCTATATGAGTCATGAAATTAAATGTCTATGAAATAATAGAATGAAACTATGCATTGAGGATGGATGTTTCATCCATGTTTCATTTCATTTTATATGATGTGGCAGCCTTGGAAACAACGCCATGAAACTCTCCACTAAGAATGGCCTAAGTGGATCAACAATTGAAATTCTTGCACTAATTGTAAAACCACCTCAATTTAATGCTCAATGAGAGAAAGTGGGTGGAATGAATGCTCTTGGGCTCAAGGAATATGCAATGAGTCTCTAACCATAGCCCATGTGCAGTGGTGAGGGTGTTTATAGCCTCCACCAACCAAAACTAGCCATTTGACACAATTTTCAGAAAAAAAATTCTGGTCAAGTGGTACTACCGCCCCTAGGGGCCGGTACTACCGCTACCAAATCTTCGCGCCAGAACGGCTATGTCAGAGCTCTGCAATGACCGTTAGATTTGGCGGCGTGGTACTACCGCTCTCCGGTAGTTCCGCAAAGTCGGCGCGGTACTACCGCTCCAGCCAAACTCCAAAAGGTCCCAAATTTTGGCGCTCTCTGGAAAAATTGATCCGCTCTCGGGCCGGATCTTCCGGACTCGGTATCGCTCTAGTCGCGGAACTACGCGACACAGCCGGTAGTTCCGGCGTTGAAATCGCCGGTACTTCCGCTCCAGGAAAATCCAGACTACATCCGGAGGGTGCTCTCTGGAAAAATCAATCCGCTCTCCCTCCGGATCTTCCGGACTCTGGAAGTACCGCTCTATAATGCGGTACTACCGCTCGGTGCGGTAGTTCCGGCGTTCAAGTGGCCGGTACTTCCGTTTCCGCAAGAGCTCAAGTGCATCCGCAGGTGCTCTCTGAAAAAATTGATCCGCTCAAGAAACGGATCTTCCGCTCGCTGGTACTACCGCATTTGGGCGCGGAACTACCGCTCTCTGGTAGTTCCGACGTTCAAAACTGCGGTACTACCGCCCTTCCAGACAGAGCACAGATTTTGTTTTAAAACTGATTTTTGATGGATGTTTGTTTCTAATGTTGATCCATATGGCACAAGAAATATGTTTTCAAGCTACTTGCCAAGATCCCTCTTGATGGTACGATCATCTATCCTATAATCCGGTCTTCCACCATTCATCTAAGACCGGTAAAATTCAAAAAGGATCATATGCTAAGTATACCTTTGTCTTGAGGCAATTTGGTCTTCATAGATATCCTTTGGCTTGCATCTTGTCGCTCATATGTAGACTAACCCATAGCATGCTCATAAAACATGTTAGTCCCATATTCACATAATTTTATTAATTACCAAAACCATTTTTAGGGGCCTAGATGCTTTCAGCCTCCTCCCCGAGCATCGTCGCCCTCTGACCCGGTCAGCTCCCTAAGTGCCGATGCCCTCCAAACCGACCTCCTCCCCGAGCGTCTGAAAGATCAAGCTCCACTTAAGTTGGTTTTGGTGTTAATGACAAATGCAATTATGACATTATGATATTAATGACATATACTTTATAATGTTTTGGTGAAAATGATAAATGAATTTATGAGACTAATATGTTTATTTGAGTTTATCTTTGGTTAGTCTCATTTGGATGAAAAGGTGAAATTAAAGAGGTATGCATTCGAAATCGCTTTCTCATTTACAAATGCATTCCTTAGATCCAAAATATAGATTGAACTCCTCAATTAATGTAAAATGAATATGTGCATATGTCTTCACTATATACACTTGTATGCACACATTTAGGGGGAGCTCTCTCTATAGTTTGGAGTTTCATAAGTATTGATCCATGCTTCTTTCAATATGCATATTTGGGATCTTTACTTTGAAATACACTCTTGAGTATATATATATCTTGTGTAGTTCATATATACTCATGTGTAATCGGGTTGTCATCTAGCTTCTCCATTATGTGTTGATGGATGAATGATTTATGACAACCAGATAAGTAAGCTTTATTTAAAGCTTATCTTAGAGTATACATTTGTTGTGTACATATTGTATACTCGCAAATCAATTTAATATCTCATTATTTGTTGAGATTGTCATGAATTACCAAAATGGTGAAGTTTGGTAATCGATGACAATTGATTTGTGGACTAACGGTTTCCATGAGTTGGATGAATAGGTTAGGTTCCACAAATGAAGATGACTTGGGATGACTTCATGAGTTGAAGGTCATCAAGTCAAAGTTGATGAAGAAGAGGTAGCTTCATGTGTTGAAGGCTATCAAGACGAAGGCTTCATGTGTTAAAGGCCATCGGAAGAAGATGCTTCATGTGTTGAAGCATGTCAAAGATTGATCATGTGTTGATCAAGTGAAGACCATCATGAGTTGATGGTGTTGATGAAAAGAAAGCATCATGAGTTGATGCATATCGAGACGATGACCCAAGGCAAAGGTATGACTAGCTAGGGTTAAGGATGTGTTTCTAGTCTTTTACCGGTCTTGGTGTTTGGTTGGAAGACCGGATTGCTAGTATAGGTTGCCGTACTATTAAGAGGGGTCATGTCTACTAGTTTGAGTCTCATCATGTGTTGATAGCTCAAACCTCACTTGCTCTAGCTCATCTTGACATGATGCTTGCATTTGCGAATGTGTTTTGCAAATGGTCAAAGCTCATGTATTGAACTCTAATAACATGGGACTATGCATTGCAAATGTGTTTTGCAAGTGCTCGAAGTCCATGTTTCCATTCCTTCTGTATGAAGCTTATATTTGCGAATGTGTTTTGCAAATAGTTGTAGCTCATATTTGATCTTTGCGTCATGATTTCAAAAGTGTGCAAATATATTTTGCAACTTGTTGGAAATCATGTTGTGATCCTTGTGGTATGTGACTTAGATTTGCGAATGTGTTTTGCAAATGTGAGAAGTTCATGTACCTACTCCTTGTGACTCTTTGGATGTCTTGTGATTTCTGCATTGATCTAATGTGTTTGAGATCATGTAAATAGGTGGGTTGTGTAGCCCTCTGAATAAGCTTTCCATAGAGTCCAAGATCACTCAATTCCGACATCGGAGTCAAAAGTTATGACCATTTTTCCGAGTGTCGTCTGTGCTGAAAAACCGGAAAACGGAAGTACCGCGATTTGTACTGCGGTAGTTCCGGATTTTGCGGAAGTACCGCGATTTGTACTGCGGTAGTTCCGATTTTTCCGGTAGTTCCGCGAGTCCGGTAGTTCCGGATTCCGAGCGGAATGTTTTTTCCAGAGAGCGATTTTTTGAATGACTTAGCCTCGAAAAAACCGGTAGTTCCGCGATTTGTACTCCGGTAGTTCCGGATTTGGCTCCAACGGCTAGTTTTTTTGTGACCGTTGGGAGGGCGGTAGTTCCGGCCGTTTTAACTGCGGTAGTACCGGCCCTCAGGCTGATTTCAGCCTCTCTTTGCTCCAACGGCTAGTTTTTGTGTGTGGGGTATAAATACCCCTTGTGGCGGTTGGAGATGTTGTTGCTTGACTCATTTCATTGTTCTTGAGCTAGAGTGAGGCTCTCCACTCAATTGTGCATGTGTTGCACTTTGTGAGAGAGGAGAGGTGATCTAGAGTGCATGTGTTGCATCTAGAGGTGGACTTTGTGTCCAAGTGAGCTTGTGCATTCGTTGCACGTGGTGAGAGTCAAGTGAGGGACTTGACTTGTTCTCTTGGAGTTTGCCGACTCCTAGACGGCGTGGGAGGCGTCGTGCGCGGTGATCTTCTCAAGAAGCTTGTGAGAAGACCCGGCGAAGTTGTGAAGGTTGGAGCTCACCTACCCGGAGCGGGAAAGAGCTACCACTAGTGGATACGAGGTGTTTCGGCTTAATTCGTGGAGCCGGTCCGATTCGTTCGGGCTAACCTCAACGTGGACTAGGGGAGACCGGCAAGTCTCCGAACACCACGGTAAAAAGTGATTGTGTCATTTGTGGTTTGCTTTCTTGTACTCTATTTACTTTCAAGCAATTTACATTCGTAGACTCAATTTGATTGCTTGTAAACTTAGGATTGCAAACCTTGACCTAAGATAGCATTGTTGGTGCACTTAGGCTAATTTGCTTAACTTAGGCACTATTTGTACTAAACCAACTTGAATTTAGCTTCCGCATTGTATACTTGGTTTAGACAAATAGGAAAGCTCTTGAATTGATTAGTATTAATTTGTAGAGAATTTTTAAACCGCCTATTCACCCCCCCTCTAGTCGGCCTCCTCGATCTTACAGCGTCACCGCCCTCTGACCCAGTCTACTCCTCGAGCGTCGACGCCCTCCACCGCCATCAAACCCAGCCTCCTCCCCAAGACCCCCTCCACCACTAGAAGCCCCACCACCACATTCTTCCTCAAGCAAATTTCTGTGAATCAAATTTTTGTGTGTGTATGTGTAAAAAGAAAATTATTTATGAATCAAAGTTCTGTGGTGTTCCATGAATTGATGATTTTAATTGTATTTGTTAATCCAATTTCTGTCGTGGATGTTGCATGTATGTGAAAAGGATGTGTGTGATGGATGTTGGTTTCCTTCAGCTAAGGCAACAAGGCTTTGGTTAATTTTGGATTTATCTTCAGCTAAGGCATCAAAGAAGGCTCAATGTATGATGAAACTATCCTTTCTGTGACAATATTGTAATGCAAATAAATGTCAGTTTGCAAATATTGACACTTGAGATGCTATACTTATGATTGCTTGTTGTCGAGATGCTATCTGAATATTTAAACTCTTGACTATCAATTTAGAATTGTAACTTGTTGCCAAGAGTGTCTTCGGTGACAATGCATCTACTTATGCATCTGGATCTGCACAATG
Source organism: Dendrocalamus sinicus (assembly GCA_036346575.1). NCBI lineage: Eukaryota > Viridiplantae > Streptophyta > Magnoliopsida > Poales > Poaceae > Dendrocalamus > Dendrocalamus sinicus. Next base: position 972,665 of record CM070653.1, on the reverse strand, counting down.
AACCAAGTGAACTTATGTTGTATCTTAACAGTTTGTGGTGCTTATGTAGATCCATCTTTCGTTCATCATTTCACTTAACAACCAACAGTTTGGACAAACAACAGAGTATGGAAATTTAGTATGAAACAAGCAACAGAGTATAGAAATTGAGTATGAAAGAAGCAACAATGTCTTGGTTTGGCATTCAAGCACCTCAGTACATATAAATATCATTCATGACAATGATTAAATGAATAGGTTGGGATATATTCTCAAGCTCCGAGAAAAGTTTTTGAGTTTGTAGTAGAATCTTTTTGGCATCATTAAACTGTTTGATTTCCATCTTTTCTACAACAATTTTCTTGGCCCTGAGGGCCTCTTCTCTGTTGCACTCCAACATAATGTCTGGCAAAAAAATATGGACATGAGTATCCTCAGACTCATGCTTTACATCATATACTATTTGAAAGAGGATGCAGATGTCTAGATCACTTTCTGAAACAACAAATATGCCAAATGACCCTTTAGTGCATCAAGCCCTGCAAATTTAGAAAGGAAAAAATAATTCATGTTAACTGAAAATGTGCTCCTAACAGTACCATTAGTAGCACCTGAAAAATAGATATCTATGGTTCCACAATAATAATAGTATAATGCAAAACTAAGGGAATAATCACAAACCATGTAGATCAAAATGAATCTGACAAAACCATGCAAAAATGCCCTTTTCTAACATCAATCACTAGACTATATAGGCTCATAAACTCATATGAAGCATAAAATTTCTGTGATAGATGTTGGGTTCCTGGAATGACATGGCATCTGGAAAACTAATATAAAGCATAAAATTAACTCATTGAGAATCCTATACAGGTTCATAAAACTCAAATGCCAAAATGTAGTGAATGTTCAACATTGCTTTCAAGAATTAAAAGGTTATAGACAAGGATCTGTCACTACTGCTAAGCTTTTCCATCAACAAGTCATGAACACGGTAATGTCATATGCAAAAATTTAACAAGTAAACACTAGGCTATGCAATTAAGTTAATTAGTTGCATACCCTCACATCTACATTTGTGAGTAAACAATATCATGTTCAAGACAAACTGTTGTTTGCTCTTTCATATCTTTTACAAAAATGAGGAGACTATTAAAACATGACAGAGAAGTAGAGAGCTCAGTTAAAACAGTGTCCACATCAATCCAAGCAATCTGAACCGTAATCTAAGAGGTCTAGCAAATCATGGTTCGTGACAAATTATTTGGAAATTTTTTTAGAAATACCATAACAGCCACCAAACAACATGGCATCTAGAAAACTAATATAAACTATAAAATTAACTCATTGAGAACACTACATAGGTTCATAAAACTGAGAGAGTTAGTAAAAAGATAAATGCAAAAAATCTGAGAACAAATTGTCTTTATTACCTTGATCGCTGTGATGTCCTCTTCAAAGAGCAATTACGGCTGTCATGGTACACAATCTCTTTGCATGACCTGCACATGCGTGGCACCCTTGTTTTGTTGTCCATATTCTCGTCCTTCCTCCCATCTGTCTTTATCTTCTATCATGACTTTATTCTCTTGCACCTACCCTTGGAGTTGACATCATTTGATGCCTTTATATTGACTTTCCTAGTGATGGCACAACCTGCAAATGTTTCAATCTCTTTAGCTCTACTTACCATATTCTCAGATATCAGAGGAGTCACTTCTTCTCCAAATGTAACAAACCTATCCCTAAGAAATTTCAAACCTTCATCTATTCCTCCAGCATGGTGAATTTATTCCTTCATCTTGCTATGTATTTTTGATGCTAACTTTTCTTTAGATGTTTCTATTGCACTCCTCATGTTTTCTTGCAATAAATTACCCTCTCCATCAAAGACATCGTCCTTAGTTACCATTTTGGTCCACCTCTTTAAAACAAATGGGCTTAGTAGCTGCTTAAGTGATAGACTCTACAACACACGGACGATATGGTGGCAAGGAATTCCAAATGACTCGAAGAACATGCAGGAGCATTTGGCATCTTTTGTTGTAAGATTGCAGCGTACCTCTCTTACATTGTTTGAGTCATCGCTATCAATTGAGATTTTGTACTCTCCTACGGTTTCCATATTCTCCACATTGCAATGCTCCCGTTAGATTCCAAACCAAAATTAGAAATAATGGAAGAAAACTATTCTTCAAATTCCTCAAGAGTTTCTAAGGCCCATACACATGAATTAACACGTTGGTACAATAAAGGATTTTCCTTCAAATGTGGCGGTACCTTCATTGGAAGCTTTTGCAAATTATACCATATGCATAATCTATGCGTGCTAGTAGGGAAGACAGTGAAAATTGCAGTTTTCATGCCAGTATCTTCATCGGTTATGATGAACCTAGGTGCAACTCCTCCCATTACTTTCAAAAATGTACGAAACAACCGTACATGTCTCATTCTTCTCATTGCTTAATAATGCTACCCCAAGTAAGACACATGTCTTATGGTGATTCACTCTAATAAATGGTGTGAAGATCATGTTGTAATGGTTGATGTTATATGTAGAATCAAATGAAACAAGTTTTTCAAAATGGACATAATTCTTCTGACGTGTACTATCTGCCCAAAATACATGTACCAACCTACCCTTGTCATCAACAACATAATCAAAGTAGAAAGAAGGATTTATATCAGTCTTTCTACAAATGTTGTCAACAAACATCTAAGCATCTAATAACTTAATATAGCTTTGCAGCTCTTTATAATAATTCTGCAAGTCTCTCCTTGTGCATCCTATATTCTCAAATCCACCCTCACTAATACGAAGATATCTATATGCCTCGCTTGTGCCGATGACTCCTTTATGACATGTGATTAATGCACATTTGGCCTTCTCATTTACTTTCCTATTAGACCTTATCAGCTATTGTTTGCTAGGTGATACCAACTCATGTGTATGAGATTCAACAAATGTTTCCACACTAAACTTATTGTCAACAGTGCGTTTGACAGTTAGAATTGCCTCGTAGCCACACCTACTTAGCTTCTTGACATATTTTCTTTTCTCTAACTCCATGTTGCCTTATCTTTCTCAAACCGAAAGCCTTCTCTGGAGCGCATCCATCGCTTCCATCTCATAACATCATTGACAATCGTATGCGGATCAACATGGACTCCAAATCCAGCTAAATGTGCTTATGTCTTGTAGAATTCCTCTGCAGTGGCCAAGTCATCAAAAACCATCCCTTCAAATGGCTTGATAGTTGCGTCAACACAAGGTGTATAAGAAGAACCCTACAATGCAAATAATTAAGTGTCAAGCATGATGGATTGATAGATGTAGTAAAACACATGCACACAACACGATACTTACTATAAATGGGGTGCTTCCGCTCTTTTTTAGGGTACTACAATGAATTAATTGGTGGGAAGATGAACTTATTTGAGCAATAGATTCCGTATCGAGGCTTTCTTCTCTTGGCAATCTCAATGCCACGCTCTTATCGACCACAAATTTTATGGCTGCTAAAAATTCTACAGATGACATAACGACAAAATAAGATAAAATGGTCAAACCCTTAGCGAGCATAAATTCTACGGATGATAAATTATCATTTATAATTAAAGGAACAATTTCAAAATGTACATATACTTACAAATGTAGTGATATGCGAAAACAAGAACACTTTTGAAAATAAGAGATCAAATCAAAATTAAGGTCTTATGGTATCCCAAGGACCTGGCAACTAATTGATTGTAATAGCGTGTGTCATGTCATTTCTTAAACGAAGGGAAAAACTATATTGTGCTTCACTATTTAGGAACACTCAATCATAAAGATTCTATTTCTCTCATATATAGAAAAGGCCGTGATTTTCCCTAGCTGCAGGAGAATCAATGAAGAGTAACAAAGATATAGTCATGTTGCAATAGTGCACACATCAAAATTACAATACTAACCATGCAGATTATATGCAAAATGGCACGGCCTGCCAGCTAGGGCTCAACTCCGAGTCGCAGCCGCGGAATCATGTCTTACCTTGCCCAAGCTCGTGATCAAGGCAGTGAAGGGAGGTGTATGACGCCGGCGGTGGAGGGAAGCGGCGACCCACTCTGGAGTGATCACAGACGGGAGCTGAGTTTACCGCGCTAAAGCTTGTGGTCAAGGCGGGCGGGAGAACTAGGCAGTGGAGGGCAGGAGATGACACCGGTGATGGAGGGAGGCAGCGGCCCACTCCGGCGTGATCGCGAATGGGAGTTGAGTCGGTTCTAGCCAAAGCTCCTGATCAAGGCGGCGGGAGAACCAAGCTGTGGAGGGCTGCGGATGACAACGGCGGTGGAGGGAGGTAGATCACGCCGATAGTGGAGAGAGGCGGATCACGCCAACGGTGGAGGGAGGCGGTGGCCCACTCCTGTGTGCTCGTAGACAGGAGTTGAGGCATCTGAGAGGGAGGCGGGGGGGAAGGGAGACGCAGGTAATGAGGAAAAAATGATTCGCAGGCGGAGGGTTAAGTGCAAAAAAGAGTAAGTGGATTGGATGCTCCACCCACATGAATCTTCGCTGTTCAATTCAGATCCGATAGCCAACATTCGCATTAGCATGTTAGCACTGAATAGTGCATTAGCACTAGATATACTCCCCAGATAATTTGCATAGAGACCAGCTTGTAAATTACATCCACTTGGTCATTGTGACCTACGAATTTTCCTAGAAAAAAATTCTCAAGAAAAAACTGGCTCAAAACGGATGCTCCTGGCCCTACAGCTAGGCATGAAATGAATATTTTGTGACTCATTAATTGCAAGTTCCAGTAATGTTGCCATGACATTATATCTCGATATTGCCATAAATCTTAGGAGTTGACAACAGCCTGTTTTTTTAGCTTTTTAGCAGCTTTCAGCTTTTTCCTTCTTTTAGTAACTACTATTTGGTCATAACCCACAGCCCGAAAGCACAGGTCGTACCTACCCTGCAAGGCTGCAATAGTCGTAACATTGTCTTCCAGCATGTTGTAAATAACAGATTCTTCTAAGAAAGATGCCAGATCAAAATCTCCAATACAGAATGTTAGAAATAATCTTGACTTCGAGTCCAAGACGTAGTAGAGTCCGTTTCTGTGTGTAACTCAAGTTGAAGTTGTGTCCAATTTGAAATCCGAATACGTATACTAGTAGGAGATTATTAGCATATATATTGAGGGGGCTTGTAGCTAGTTTTAGTAAGAAGAAAAGGTAAGAAAAGAGGGTTAGCAAATAAGAGAGTAGAGAAATTTAGAAATTCTCCTATGCTCTCTCAGTTTATTTGCGATGTGTGCGTTTTCTCCTGGGTCAAAGTTTTAACAAGTGGTATCAGAGCCTAGGTGAGAAGCGAGTCACTAAAAAAATCGTCTTGATGATTCCGTTTTGCGCTCGTCTCGCGTGACACTCCCGGTGCACGGCGCTCGGTCCAACGGAAAGTCACATCACGGCAGCATCTCGTCCATGCGGCGCGTTCGCTTTAGCAGCAAGGGAAAAAGTGCACCACTTCTGAACACGAATCAGCAGCGCAGTGAAAAATTGTGTCGCTCTGTCAAATCTCCGATCGGAAGTAGCACACGCAAGGACAGAAGAGAGAGGAGCAGGCCCTTGCTAGCAGCAAGAAAAGTTTGCACGCATGCATAAGAAAGAGAAGAGGAAAAACACAGATGTGCAGGGTAGACAAGACAAATCTTTCCCTATTGCACAATAATAGCCCAAGACAAGAAAAAAGTAGGCAGCCCGAGACAAGTCTTTTCCTATTGCACTGCAGCGTTTTTCCTTTCTAGGAGAGAGAAGCATTTTCTTGCACAAAACAGAAGACATCTTGCACGTAGAAACGGAATCGATTCAGTGACCGAATCCAAGCCGAGAACTGAAGTAAAGTCGTCCATCCGCGTGAGATAAAAGCCAAATGTCTCGGCCCCTGCAAAGGAAAAAAACAACAGAGCGCAGAGACAAGACAACAAAGAGCAAGTCCAAGCAAAGAGAAAAAGAAAAAATAGTGCAATTTTTTTCTTCCGTTTCCTCGGTCCAAGAGTCGCTTCAAAGTAACCCGATTTCTTGATCCGTGCTCAAGATCATATCACGTTCTTCGGAAAGTGGTATCACCGGTGACGAGGCATCATCCAATATGATGGCAAAGGAGGGTTCTGCTGTCTCACTACATTATCCGATGCTCACGACAAGCAATTATGCAGCATGGGCAATTAAAATGAAGGTGTACATAAAGGCTCAAGGAGTGTGGGACGCGATCGAGAACAGCAACGTCGATGTGCGCAAGGATCAGATGGCATTGGCAGCCATTTATCAGGGCATTCCAGAGGAGACGCTCTTTCTACTGGCCGAAAAAGAGACATCCAAAGCCGTGTAGGAGGCATTGAAGATGATGCACCTTGGCGCCGATCGTATGAAGGAAGCAAATGTACAAACTCTCAAGACTGAGTCCGAGGTGCTACGTATGAAGGAAACGGAGTCGATCAATGACTTCACCGTTCGGTTGACGGTCATTGTCAACAAGATTCGGGCCCTTGTATGTAGTGAAGAAATTTCTTCGTGTTGTTCCCTCATAGTTTCTTCCACTTGATTCGGTCATAAAGCAATTTGGAGACCTAAAGACAATGACCATGGAGGAGGTCATCGGTCGTCTTAAGGCGTATGAGGAACGCATCCACGACAATAGTAACAAGGGCGACGGACAACTCTTGTTGACCCGTGCTGAGTGGAAGATCCGATCATCGAAGCGTGAAGGCAAGAACACTTCCAGGTGTGGTGGCCAAGGCCGTCAGAATCAAAAGTTTGATAAGGCAAACGTAAGGTGTTATAATTGTAACGATTATGGACACTTTGTTTCAGAATACCTCAAACCGAGGATGAAGAAAGCGTTTCTTACTAAAGCGCTCAACGATAATGAATCAACAGTGCTCTGATGGTGAGTTGAGTTAGGGACGTCAAAAAGATGTGTCGCTGTCCAAACTCAAGTAAGATGGAAAAAAATCAGAACATTGAGGATATGTGTCACCGTTCTGTGCCAAATATGAGTGTAGTAAGTCGTAGTTGAGTCCGACAACCTTAATGTTTTAGAGTCAAGTCAAGATTAATGAGGAGATTGTTAGAAATAATCTTGACTTCAAGTCAAAAACGTTGTGGAGTCCGTTTCCGTGTATAACTCATGATAAAGTTGTGTCCAATTTGAAATCCAAATACATATACTAGTAAAAGATTATTAGCATATATATTGAGGAGGGTTAATGACAGTTTTAGTAAGAAGAAAAAGTAAGAAAAAAGAGGAAGCAAATAAGAGAGTAGAGAAATTCAAAAATTCTCCTGTACTCTCTCAATTTATTTGCGATATATGCGTTTTCTTCTGGATAAAAGTTTTAACACATAATAATACTGTCCTAGATGAGGTAACTTATCTTGTTTCTTGCACACCTCAACTTGTACCCCCAATACAGTATACACCTACCCTAAACACTAAAACAAGCACAAAACCAAACCACATTGAAAAATACAGTATCCACCTACCCTAAACACTAAAGCAAGCACAAAACAAAACCACACTGAACCTTTGATACAAGAACTACCCTTTTCACCACCCAACTGTAGGCGATTCCACATTTCGGTAAATATAATTCAGGCCAAGCCTTGGCACCACCCATTGTGTTCTATGAAGGCAAAGGCTTTCACAGCCTAGAACTGGAACCTGCTCGGTTGAGATTTGGTCATCCTTGCCATACCGACCGGTTCTTCATTCTCGATCCTCTTGGCATTGCGGAAAGCAGCGCAGCCAGCAACATACACGATGACGAGGATGATCAGCACAACAATGTTGAGGATGGCAACCTTGCGCCAGCTCTTCTTGATGCTGGCGAGGACGCCTGCCTTGCATGAGTCGCAGTCGAAGCAAAGCGTCTGCTGGTCGTTGTTCCACCTGCTGCAGTCAGCATCGGCCAATGTCGTGACAACAGGGTTCGGATCCCACCATGTCTCATTCCTATAGGTGAATGCACATGATGATGGTGGCTTGCAGCATCCAGACTGCAATTGTCAATCGCAAAAATGGTGTTAGTATCCTGAGAAATCACACAGCTAATCTGAACTGGATACTGAGAACTTCACTCCTGTAGATCCAGAAATTAGTTTTTAATAACTCAGACCTAATGGACACATAACAGGAAAGGACATCGCACCAAAATGTATTTCTGTATGGAATATAGTTGCGAATATGCCATATTACAGTTCAACAATTGAGCTGATGCTTGGAGATTCCAATGAATTTACCAAGATGGAACCTACAATTTTGGTTGGTTAAGAGCCACAAGACAGCTCATTAATCTGAAATACTTAGTCTCTGAACTCAAGTTCTTCCAAACTGTGCATGGAGGCAAGTTACATTAATCGAATAAGAGTTTCATTTACAAAAATGTTATCTCAATGTACAGTTAAACAATTGAAATTTTACAGACAATAACTACAAAAAAATAATTTATCCGCAACACAACTACAATAGAACTAAACTAACAGAATAAAGTTCCCCATAAGACTTGTAGCACCTGTTGGGACCAGGGATCAAAAACCCGAAACCGGAGGAAATCCCGGCGGGGGGCCAGTAATGGTAATCGGCCAGTTACCAGAAAAACCTGGAAAATTTTGAATTTGGACTGTTCTGAAACCGGTAACTGAAAAAACCGGATTGTTACCGTCCAAAAAAAAGGCCAAAACCGATTATAGGTAATTAACAATTGAAAATTCCTAACACATTCATAGCAAAAAAACATCAAGTCAAGCACAGGAGGTGCATGTTCTTCCTAATATATTCCATTAGTGTTAAACAATGCAAACATAATTAGGGAAACCAACTTTTACATTAAAATTTTCAAATTTGAATTTAAACAAAGACCGCCAGTATATTCCCTCTCGATCCTCACCGGTAAATCCGGTTACCACCAGTTACCGGCAGGTTTTCTATCCCTGGTTGGGACAGTATGGATACCAGTTATCCATTTGTCATCACCTAGACTGGTAAATCCTTGACCTCCAATCAAGACAGAGATGCTAACCACAAACACATACTCCCCCTGTTCTTTTTTATTTGATGTCCTAGAATCCATGCCCTCAAACTTCGCCAATATCTTTAAAATTATCTAGGTAAGATATATGAAAATTATATTGGTAGATTTTTCATTAAAAAAAATACTTTCAAAATTTTATGATTTTATTAGTATATATTAATATAAAGTTACAAAAAGTAACGGTCAAAGTCACATCTTGAGACCGTGAAAAGTCAAAAACGTCAAATAAAAACGAACTGAGAAAGTATTTAATACTGTAGACCCTAATATCCTATACTCAATACAAAATTGTCCATGCTAGTTCAGTTGAGAATTGAAAATATGAGATAATCCATGACATGCATATGCATGCATGCACACGAAAAAACAAAGCCACCCTACCTGTTATTGGGAAACCATGAACCAACCCTGAGGCATGCTTTCATGGGTAGGATATGTCCTAGAAAATATGTGCCCATGCGCATTAAATCATATACAACTTGATTTCACAGTTCGAAAATTACTTCTCCATGAAAGCAAACCTATGCAGATATGGGCAACAGCTTACATACATTAAAATATAGATGCAACCCATAATGCACTAGTATAGTCTCTAGAAAAAAAAAACCACAAGGGCAATGGTATATTTTTCATGGGCAATGATATATTTTTCATGTGATCTGAAAGATTGTAGCCAAGGAAAAGAACAAGCAGCCTGGCAGTTAGGGAAGACAGCATAGAGAATATAAAGGGCAAACAAGGTAAGGCTTCCATGGTCCAATTCCAACTCTGAAATGTGGCACCTAGTAACTGCCTTTTGGCTGTCCTGATCACACTAGTGCTGGGTAGGACGCAAGAGAGGGCCTGGTCCCTCAAATCATGCAAATACTGTGGTCTTCCTTGTCGTTTGATATCCAGAAAGAGGGGGGAAAGCTAGGAAAATGACCTTGTCCTCAGCATCACCACACACATGAAGATTCTACTACTTACCACTGCAAAAAGCTAGGAAAATGACCTTGTCCTCAGCATCACCACACACATGAAGATTCTACTACTTACCACTGCAATAGTGTCAACTCCGAGTACTATTAGTTGTTTGCACCAGCATGGCCACTGAAAGGGAAAAATAACTGACATAGACCGGGACTCAAATCGACCACTGAGTACTATTAGTTTTATATTTTTTTAATTTTTTTTAATTTAATTATGCTAAATAAGCATCTGACAGCTACAGTGTTTTTTCAGCCAGCTACAGTGCTTTTCAACCATAAGCCACAAAAAAAAAAGCCCAAATGATCACCAGTTTTTTTGAGTGTGTAGTTGGGAGGTACTACAAACTTGTTCCATACAAAAAGGACACTGCTTTTGAGGGAGCTGTTCACATGAGACAAAAAAACCCTTGAAACACCTGTTCCAACACAATTCTGATGGTAATCCCTCATGATTTGAAGTCTCAAATCACTCCCAAAGTGCCAGTACTTAAGGGCACTCAGCATAGAATTTAGACGTGATTCCTTTTTTGTGATGTGAAGCAAATTCAGAACCAATTAAAAGCAGAAAAGATTACTTTTGAAGAAAGGTATCAGGTGGAATCGAAGGAGGGGGTACTGCTAAAGTTGGGTTCTTCTAGCGGATTTGCCCCAAATCAGGAACAAGCAAAAGGTTGCAGAATTAACAATTTCTCAAAGGTGCAAGCAGCATGAACAAATATTAAAGGCCATGGCTTGCTAAGCAAAAGGGGCGGCTGATAAAAGTGGTAAGCAAAGTTCATCTCGAGATCCACACTGGTACCATGTAGTAGTAGATCTTTACAGCAAGCAATCCGAAATCAAGAGTGTGAAAAATTCAACAATTCGAGCAAAACTAAAATGTAGAGTTAAGCAGAGAACAGGAAAGCTAAAACATGGAACCATATCACCTAATTAATCCTCTACACTGTGTAACAAAATCCCATATTTCCTAATATGTACCTGCTTGGCACTGGGAAACTGCTAGTATCAATCCATGGACTTTTGCTCCAAAACTATTCAATAATCCAACCTTTCCACTAGTCCTAGCTGCTTAGTTCATTTGGACCCCCAAAAAAACGATCTTTTTTCCTCTGAGCGTCACCAAGACGCGATTTTTCGACCCCAAATCACATGGAAAGCAGAAAACAACAACACAAGAAGCGAATCTTTAATTTGGAGAGAGAGGAGAGGAGGGAAAGGGAAGAAGTGTTCCGACCTGAATCGGCGAGAGGGTGCGCGCGTAGAACATGCCGGCAGTTTCCGCCATGGGCATGCCGGTGTTAGGGTCGCGGACGATGCGCCTCATCCCGGCGCAGGCGTGGCCGTCGCGGAGGCAGGCGCTGATCTTGGCCCAGTACTGGGGGTCGACGACGCGGTCCTTGAGCCAGCCGTTGTAGTCGGAGAGCTGGTACTCGAGGAAGCGGTGGTTCATGACGACCTCGCCGCCGCCGCGGTCGGTGACGGCGAAGGCGAAGACGATGAAGAAGAGGAGGGCGACGACGATGAAGAACATGGCGAAGAGGTAGAGGCGGAGGAGCCAGGTCTGGCGGTAGCAGGCGCCGGCGAAGCCCATGAGGGAGACGACCATGACGGCGAGGCCGATAATGATGATAGGCCACTGCAGGAAGCGGAGGCAGTCGGTGTTGGCCCGCGACGCCAGCCAGATTCCTCCCCCCAGGATCGGGATCGAGATTAGGAACGTCAGGAAGTTGACGATCCCCAGCAGGCTCGTCCCGCCGCGCAGCATCTTCTTATCCTCTTAGCTTCTTCTTCTTCCTCCTCCTCCTCTTCTTCTTCTTGGCTGCTGCTGCTGCCGCTCCTACTTCGTTACTTGGCTCTGCTGCTTGTCCTCTCCCCACCTCTGCTTGCTGCTGCGTGCGTGTGAGAGAGAGAAGCGATTGGATTGGCTTTTATCGAGCTCGAGGAGGGAGCAGCTGGCAGCTGCAGGCTGCAGCAGCGCACATCGTGTGGGATTGGGACTGGGAGCATGTAGAGACTACGTACACAGTCGGTATGTACCACGTGTATACGGCGTATATACCGTGTAGCTGCTCGGTTGCTTTTGCTCGTATATACGGATTGGGACTCTTGTGTACGTATGGTTTGGCTTTTCCCTCCTCCCTCCGTGGATGGATGAGGAAATTATGGGTGTGTTTGGTGCGTGGATGGAGGTTGCATCGTATATCCTAGCTGAGTGGATGCAGATTGAGAGGAATCGTATTTCAGAAAAAGAAGATGTTTGGTGAGGCTGTATGAGCGGATACAAAAAAAACTGAGATGTTGTTTGGTTGCTCAGATGAGCAGATGCGATCTACCAAACCGAGAGACCGACAGGTGGGACCGCATAAGATACATCTGCACCACTCATCCAGGATAGTTAGTGAAGCTCATTTTGAGCGTATCCACCCATCCAGGATGAGGCGTATTTTGCATCCGCTCATACAGGCTGTATCCGCTCATCTGAGCAACCAAACAGGCTCTTTCTCAGATTATACGGATCCACCCATCCAGGACGAAGGAGATGCAGACAACCAAACACACCCTATGGTTCTGTTATTTTAATCTGAATCTTACAACTTTAAACTATAGTTTATTAGTCTAATAAATTATTATTATTAAAAAAAATGTCAACCATCAAAGGCTTGACAAACATATCAGGTTTGCCAAAAGTGAATCATAAGCACATGATTCTAGGGTGGTATAATAATCATTTCAATGAGCTGAGGGTTTTTTTTTCAATAATATAGGATTGCTTGATTCTATGATTACTTGGTAGCGATATGGGCGGTGAGGTGCTGCTGCGGATGCGACTGTGGTTGAAAATAAGGCTCGAAGTTTCGATTTTTCTCATCAAAACTCCCCTACCACAGGATTGAGATTGCTAGTTTTAGGAGAGCATTGGCGATTGACAACAACGAGATAAGATCATCAACCTATTGCCAGATGACCTCTAGTAGGACAACACGATAACTATAATATATATCGTAGAGCAAATGCTAAATTCAAAACAAAGCACAGCTAATCGTCACTTCGTTCCAAAATTTGTCTTGTTGTTTTACAAAAATGAGTCCACTTCATCCAACAAGTGGATGTTCATGGTGTGAAGGCCCGTTTTGCATCTCCTCCAACAAGCTTTTTTGAAGTAAGATATTCGGATGAGCACAAACGCCCGTGGATCCCATGATTTCTTAATTTCTCTACACAGCATGACATGGACGCCAGGTTAATACTCTGTACATAGAAAATGATGCAACTTGGATTATTCAAACCGCTTCATCCGGAAATGATGAGAAGGTTGACTGAGATGTATCTGGAATGGAGTGGCTAAGACAGTCGAGTAATAAACTGGAAATTTCCTAGTGTCTACTTTTTAGGTTAAGATTGATTATTTGATGTCTTTTGATTTTAGTATAAATATTTATGTAAATAGATCGAAAGTTCCTTCGAATTTCCTACAAAACGATCAATTCTATATGAAGTTTGGACGGAAATAAACATGAGGTTGGACCTCATGTTTTTCTTACTTTGTGACTCAAATTCGCGACCTCGTGTTTTCTAATCACCTCGAAATGATGAGGTGGTGGATTGAGACGCTTGTGCCATGGAGTGGCTGGACAGTAAAGAAAATGAACAGGAAATTTCATGCCTTGTTGCGTGACTTGATGCCCAATTGCTATTGACTTGCTCCCCATAAATTACAGACGTGTCCCTGCTCGATTGGGCTGAAAAGCTGTGACTTATAGCTGAAATTACACTGTAGCGGCTGAAATTTCACTGTAGCTGAAGGTGACTTATTTGGCGTAATTAAATTTAAAAAAATTAAAAATAGAAAAAAAAATATGCTATCTCATCACGGACAACGCAAACGAATACAGGAAAAAAAGAACCGGTAAAAAGCTCAAAAAAGTCAAAAGTTCAGAAAAAGACGAAATTTATGAATAATAAAAATAAACCAGAAGCTAGAAACTAAAGCTGAAACGAGGGAGCCTAATTCACTTGTTCCACTTCTCAGGGCTTATTTGGATAAGGTGATTCGGATCCATATGTTTAGGATTCCCAAAAATCCCAGAGCAATCTCCCTCGCCGAAACACCCCCTTACTAATGTCCAATGGATCTTTGTAAGAACTAAAAAATATCACTCTTCTTGATCGTACAAGTTCATCACACGTGAGCCACACATATCACAAGGACACAGCCTTTTGAATTTAAAACAGGACAAACAAAAAGAAAAGAAATGGATTCTTTCATCCACAATTAAGACGAAGCTGATGATAAAACAACAGGCGACATGACCTATACCCAATTCTCAAACCTCACTGTCATGACGATCTCTGACAGGCACCAGTGATAATTTATCAGATACTCCGAATTTCCAAGAACGATGACATGTCCACTATGTAAGCTCAAACAGAAATGCACGACAAATTCATTTCACAGAGAATAATATGTTGTGGTAGGCCTCGATTGGCTTTTTTGTATGAGGGAGAAAAGAGGGAGAAAGGGGGATGAAATGGAAAGATACGTAGAAAGATGACAAGAAGGTTATCTGAAGGATGACTAGTTGCTATGAATCTTTTCGTTGTTGTTGTTGACAAGGAGGTTTATAAATTTGCTCCTTGATGGTTCCCTCACTGCAAAACGAGGGGATTTAATAATTTTACCACCAACCCATGTAGTAGTAACCTCAGTTTCTCATATGATGAGTAGAAGGTTTAGAGGTTATTTGCCCATTACGTATAATATAAACAAATTGCAAAAAGCTCAACTTTACCTTATGAAATAAAAATTGCTATAATCGTGGCTTTTTGCTCATATGATGAGTAGAAGGTTAGAAATTTGTTTGGTGCAATAAAAATTGTCATAAAGTTTCTTTGCACACCTTAGCAAGCTTAAGGAATCTTGCCATATTTTTTGAGTCATTGACGCGTGGGACCTAGTTTTTTGGAAGGAAATCTTGCCACAACAATCAGAATGCAACCAAACAGCTCCTTGAGTTGGTCAAACTTGCCTAACCTTAGGCGTGGTAAACTGTGGCTGGCAACCAAACACCACGCGGATTAGTATATTAAATTATGTTTTTTTTTACCATGAATTAACTAGTACCACTGGTAGGTTAGCGGGGGTTGGTAAATTCAGGTTATTTCTTGGAAAAATAGTACAAGTAACAATGATTGTACAGTGGTGGAATTAGTAAGAGCAAGTCCAATAATAGAGTCAAGTGTTTGGCTATCAGGTTATTTGTCTATAAAAGGAATACATTTATTATCTGGAGTACAAGTAACAATGATTGTACAGTGGTGGAATTACTAATTCTTAAAAAAAAAAGTGGATGGAATTACTAGTAGATTATTACTACGAGTCCGTTAATTTCGCTTGACCGTGCGTTGCCATCACTGGTGTAACTATCAGCCGCGCCCGCCCACATGGATGACCAATGGGCATGCATGACGTGTCAATCCGTAGGGCGACACGACACCGCACCTACGTCGGCGTGGCTCGCGAGGTGTCGCGGGTTGACCGTGCCACGTGTGCCGACCAAGGCGGTTAGCGTCATCCATCAGTTCAGTAAAGCGAAGTAAAATAGCAGGTGATAATGCACTGTCTTTTCTTTTTTTTTTCAGCCATTTTTTATTTCTCTTACTAATTATTATTATTAGACTAATAAATTACAAATTAGAAGAACAGATCTTAATAGATTATGGCTTATGATTTCTCTCAAATAAATAAATAAAACGATTTTTTTACATCTTTTGAAATAGTTTATCGGGACAACTCGTTTGAAGCGGCTTACCGACATTTGATTTATTCGTACAAATACTTATACAGAAAATAAAAATCATTAGCCGCAGCTATAAACCTCCATCTGTAGTAAAAAGAACCCACCTAATGAACACGAACGGATCCATAATCCAGCCACGTATGAGCTTAATTAGTATGAAGAACCTATCCACTCCGTCTTGGTTACTTGCATACCGTGTGAGCATTCATCGAAGTAGCATAAGAACGGTGTTTTTTCTTTTCTATAAAAAGATTAATAACTATAACTAACCAGAAATAGATTTTTAAGATTTATGCATGCATTTGCGTCGGTGCCAAAAATGCATGCAACTGTAGTAAGGGTGGTTTTGCTTACTTGTTAAGTAACTACTTTACTTGCTCCGAGATGTATGTGGAACATAAAAGCGAGGTCTGGTCAGGATACATTACGGTCCGTTATTTTTGATTTATAACTTATAGTTTTTTAAATAAATAAATGAGATAATTTTCTGTGATCGTTCCGAAGCGGTTTATTAAGATAACTTTTCGAAAACAGATTATCAATATTCGATTTACACAAGCGCTTATATCAGGATTAAAAGCCATCAGCTGTAACCAAAAAGAATGAACCCTACATGTGCAAGTTTCTGTGCTTGTTTACAGTTGCAACACTAGTAATTACTTAGGTCCTGCTCTAAACGGCTTTTGCTTCTGCCTTCTGGAACGCGTTGATTTCTTAATTTTGGCCTTTTTGCTTTTTTTTCTTCGTTATTCCTTTGTATTGTTCGTGAAGATATAATAGAATTTTTATATTTTTTTCTTATTTTTATCTTAATTTCTCGCTAACATATGGTACAACACAATTTTAGCTAAAAACCCGTTGGACCTGCACCTTAATCTAGTCCAACCTAACCGCATCTCCAACAGTATGAGCTAGTTACTAGCTCTAAGACAACTTCTCCAATAGTACTAACTTTTAGCACATAGCTTATAACATAAATAACCTCACATGACACTCTCACATAATCTTGGAATGTGTATATGAGACTAGCTCTTAATCAAAAGCTAGCTTTTCTCTCTCTTCTATTAAAATATGAAATAATATGCTTAGAGCTATCTCATAAGTCACTATCGGAGATGCAAAGGGAAGAATAATACCGTCGGACTGTTTGTACCACGAACGGCTCCAGGGTTTTGGAAACCGAAGGGGAGCCGGTTACGATTTCTTAGTACTTTTTTAATCGATTTTTTCAGAATTTTAATTCTCGTTGCATAGTTGAGAAAGTTTGGGATACAAACTGGATGCAATTATACTAAGTACTTTGGTATACAAGTTAAATTTAATAGAGTGGTTTAGAGTGAACCGAAACAGAGTACCCAAAACTGGATCCGGCGGATTTGACCTGGCTGCAGGTAGCTTAACTAGCTTGCTGCTGCCATTTGGCAAATTATGGGTCGTGCATCCATGCTCGCGAAGGGATGGAGCTGAGGACGCCCATTCCGTCCGTCAGTGCATCCATGTTCTAGGAATGAATGTCCTAATTAAAGATTGTTTATGACGAGTTTTCGGTATTACAAATATCATTTCGGACACACGATGATTGTGTGGCAACCCCGGGGTGTGACACATGGCCTTTGTTGCACGGCCATTGTATGGCAAAGCAAAGGCCACACGGCCATCATGCGTGAGGTAATTAAGCTAACTAATTAGCTGACTTAATTATCTTACGCATGGTGGGCGTGTGGCATAGGGCAGCCACACGGTGACCGTGTGGCCTTCGCGCTGCCGTACAATGGCCGTGCAACAAAGGCCATGTGTTCTTAATTATGTGTCTTAATTACTGGTTTACGTGTACTACTTGTTTGAATTTTTAAATATAGTAAATAAGCTCATAAAATTATGAAATTTTATGTGCAACCTTCTGACATAGCGTACTTGTTTTTATAATTTATTCGTAATTTTATCCATTCTAAATATTGCTCAAAAATTTATATAAATGAACAGCATGTAGGATTTTTTAATGCCGAAAAATAAGGTACAAAGTTTACGAATTTTTTTTGAAGGCTCTGTACACAGTTAGCTTGATTGTTTAATTTTTTTAGGATTTTATATATACATAAAATAACAAATGTGCTGTAATTAAGAGAGCAGCCGCAATAAACAAAAAATCTTGGCTGATGCTCTCTTGATTATAAGCCGCTTGTTATTTTATGTGCATATAAAATTCTAGAAAAATTAAAAATTAAGTACGCTACATACAGAGCCTTCACAAAAAATTGTAATGTTTGTACCTTATTTTTCTGCATTAAAAAATCCTACAAACAATTTATTCGTATGAATTTTTGAGCAACATCAGAATGGATAAAATTATAAAAAAAATTTGGACAATCAAGTACGATATGTTAGGAGATTGTACATAAAATTTCAGAATTTTTAAGCTCATTTGCTATATTTAAAATTCAAACAAATAATACACGTAAATCGGTAATTAAGACAAGTAATTAAGTTAGCTAATTAGCTGATTTAATTACCTCATGCATGGTAGACATGTGGTATAGGGGCAACCACATGGTGATCATGCGGCCTTTGCGCTATCTTATTTTTATAAATATGGATTCAAATAACGTCAAAAACACCAAAACGTCGTTTATGACACGCATGCATGCGCAATCTTACTGGCAGTATACCGGTATAAAGATTGTTCGAGTACTTGGAAATACTACAAGCTAGTCCAAGAGAAACGCAATTTCCCTTCTTGTCTTCATTCTCCTCGGATCGATGGTACGCACAATCAATCGATCAATACTGCTGATGCAGCACTAGACTGTGTTTATTTAAAACCTTGTTAATTGTGCTACTACTCCGCATCAAAGAATTGAGCACTAGTCTACACATAAAAAAGGAGGAAGACTTGAATTTGCAGAACATGCTGTTAGGGTGCAAACGGCGCGAATAATTTTCATCCAACATTCAATTTCATATCGTCGCTCCGCAATGTTTTCGAACGCCCGTTCAGCATGTGCAAGACGAAATGACGCATACTACACAATATAAATGCATATCCAGTAGAGTGGCAGACAAAGTTAATTTCTACCACTATGGCACTACATAATTTCACTATTGACATGATGTTGGGGGGCTGGGATTTCGAAGATCCCACCCTAGCGCTCGGGTGTATGACCAATGACCTAGATAGCATCATGGAGTTGACAAAGGCAGAGGGGAATGGGGACACACACATGGATCACGTATAGGGATACAATTTCATACAATCTCTGTTGGATTATGTGGGCCAAGCCCATATAAAAGAATAATTTCTAAAATCTCAAAGGCCCACTCATGCAAAGGAGGCATGCATGTGAACTTTAGTATCACATTGCTAGTTCTAGGAGAGGAAGATCACCTTAAAAGGGATGGTGCACTCCTAGCCACTTGAGGCATGTGTGGGAGAGAACTAGAGGATCACACGCGCGCGCTCGCTCGCCTCGCCTCGCCGGCCGGGCCAGCGGGATGGGCGCGAGCGCGCGCGGCACTGCGTGAATGGTCCGCCAAAATCGGCTCCAGTGCTTGCGCAGACGCGCTTTCTTTGCGTTTTATTTGCTTTGCTTTGAGTGGCGGTGAATCCGGATCGAATACGCGTGACTAATCCGTTTGCCACGAGTTATGGAGAACGTGCAGCGCCCCGATCACGCGTCCGATTCTTCTATAAATACCGAGTCGCCGTCTCCATACAGTACAAGCAAAATCAATCTAGGTTTTGCCTCCTCCATTGTGCCGCGCCGTCCCACGTAGTCTACTACGTCCGTTCGCGGCATGCACTATCGTTCGGAGAGCAGTCTCGGAACCGTCGCCTTCAAGTCTGCAGGGAAAGGCGAATAAGGTTTTGGGAAGCGCTCGCGCGAGCGCGATCGCTTGCTCTAGCTCTGGCTCGTCTTCCTCGTCGTTCGGCTTCGGCGAGTCGTCATCGACTTCGTGTCATCTGCACCGTTCCTGCAATGTCAACATCAATAAACCAAGCGAGTAAGAATCGCAAGACGTGCGGTCATGTTCTCGTATTAGATCTATTCATGTATAGTTTCTGGTCTACATGTCTAGATCTTTTATGCGTGTGATGATTCTGTTATTTTGTGTGCGTGATGTCATGATTTATTTATGGAATAAATTGAACCTACATGTGCTTATATTTTCATCAATCTCATCGTGTGACTTCTATAGGAGTGCATGATGTAATAGTTTCTACTTATATGCCCACCGTGGATCATGTACGTTTGTATGCATGGAACAATGCTCGTCAAGGGTGCAAATGTGAATCTATGTTTGTAAACATTTAGCCTCATTTCATCATACATAGCGGCCTTTTGCCTTGTCGTCTCTCTGCTGGGAAACATCCTGCTTTCGCGCAATTGCTTTCTGGTATAGCATTTCATTTCCATGCTATATTTAGCAAAATCAGCAATAAGTCATAATCCACTAACCCAAAAGAACACAACAACATCATCCATAAGCCATTAGCCAAAAAGAATACATTTCCAATATTTTGCTATATTTAGGGTCAGAAAAAAGCTATTTGAGCTTGACTCGTTGTAGGATCAATAAGTCATAATCCACTAACCCATCGAACTCTAATAGTTCACAACAACTTCATCCATAAGCCATTAGCCTAACCTAAAGAATACATCCTCTTCCCACCATCATTGCTCGCGCCTCCTCGTCCCCGGCGCGGCCGCTCGCCTCTCCTCTCCTCGCGCCGGCCGCCTCCGCCACATCCGCCGCGCAGAGCCAAAAGAACCCCAATATTTTAATGTAGATGTCTTTCGCTTCTGCTTGTGATTGCTAGACAGAACAATCAGATGTGGTTGTGCTTGTGGTAGTAGCCGCTACGCTTGTTTGAACACGTTGTGTATATGTTGTGGTTGTGCTTATGGCTTTATTTGTCATCTTCTCTGCTGTGTGCTTTATATAACGAGCCTAGCTTTGTCGGCCGAGCTCCTGCTTGTAGCAATAAAAAGGAAAAAGAAAGGAACGGCGGTAAGGGCATATGCAGTGTTGTGCTAAGATGGAGGGCTATGAAATTTTAGCCTCAAAACCTCATAGCTAAGCCATTGAAGGGTGGGGAGCTAAGCTAAACATGCTTGGAATCGGAGCAAGTCCAGGATTCAAGGCTAGCACAATAAAAAAAAAGGAATTGGGAGAGAGGGAAGAGAAAGAAAAGGAGTGGGTGGTGGGCCCCACCCCAAAGGAAAGGTGAGGAGCTAAACACTGGAGTAAAAAAGTTACGTTAGCTCTCATGTGATGTTGCAATGATGTGATAAATCTTGCTCCTTTTCTTAGATTCGCACATGTCCTAATTGGTTGAGACACCAAGAATATCCCTTGCTCCCTCACTGATAAGTTAGAAGATTCTTCCTCAGTCAAGCTGCCATTTCTCTTTTTTCTCTCCCAATATGCGATGCGTCATGCGCAGCCGTGATCATGTAGCTGGCTATGGTTCAGATAATTATGGGTGGATTGTGTCTTATAACTTAAATTTTTAAATTTTAACTATTCGTAAAGAGTACAGAGAGATACTCGTATTTGATTTTGATCGACATAGATAAAATCAAGACAGTGTCTATTATAATCGACCTGTAGACCTCACTTTAAAAAAAAACACTCAATTTAAAAACTAATTATTATAGAAAGCTAATCTATAAATCTAAAAGAACCTACACTATATTTGCATGGATGAAAAGCTACCTCGCCTCATTCTGTGGTATCCAACATTGCGTGCTACTCACGCACAATCCGCTTTAGGCAAGCTAGCTTAGCTCAGTAGACGATCGACCAGGATTCCAGGAATGCTTGCTTGTGCAGAATGCAGCATTACTTATTTTATATGGTAAAAACAGCAAAAGTACCTTAATGGGAAAATTGAATATATAGGACCAAGTTGAGACTACTTTACTAAAATAGGACTAAGTTATTTGTGCTCCTAAATATAGGATCAAGTTGAGCTACTTCTTGCAAATATAGTATTTTTGCTATTTTAATTCTATTTTCAGTTTTCAGCCTACTTTTCCCTATGCGAAATGACTGAACTGCCCCCTTGTCTTTTGCCTTTTGCTCCCAGCGACCGAAGACAGAGGGGACTCAGCTACTACGGCTATCCTTTTGCAGAGACTATGCACCAGACCACTTCCTCCCAGCGACCGAAGAAAAATCCCAGATCCTTGGCGATCCCGCTCTGCTCTGCTTCTCGTCGCCGCTTGGAGATCTCGGGTGGTGTTGGGGAGTGACCGCGGGTGGCGAGGGAGCGGCGGCGCGGCGCTGCGGGCAGCGAGGAAGCGCGCGGCGCGCGGCCGCGGCGGCGGCGGCGCGCGCGCGCGGCGGCAGCAGCTCGCATGGAAGCCGCGCGGCTGCGGCGCCGCGAGGCGCGCCGAGGAGCGACCGCGGCGGTGTAGATCTGGTGGTGCATCCCTCCTTCCTTTGTCTGGTACTCTCTCTCCTCCCTCTACTCTACGCACTGAATTTATTTGGGTTTTGGGTTCAATATCTAGTGTGACAATACTATTATAGGACATAAGAAGGCCCTCTGCTCACCTATTAATCTTGTGAACACACTTAATCTTGCCCATAACACCATGTAGTAAATAATGGAAAAGGGCTTTGTGGAGAGTTTAATTGATGCAGATGACTAAGTATTTAGCTGGAGTGTAAGATTATGGAGTTATCAATTAACCATGATAAAGATGTTATTTTTTATTTGTTTCCTGCGATACATGTAAGATTATATGGAGTTTACGGCCTACCTTTGTTTAAGATTGTAGTTATTCAGATTGCTCAGTATCTTGAAACTCAGTGGAAAATGTGTAACCCTAGATTGCTTAATGGGAAAGGATTGACTTGGAGGGAGGTCACCATGGCTACGAATCATAATGGAAAAGGGTATGTATCATCTAATCTTACACCTAGTAATTTTTTTGCGAGGCATGGTTGGCACATAAAAGAGGGACAATATAGCAAGGTCCTAACTCGTTATTTTTTGTTTGGACACGTAGGATTGATCAAATTTCTTTAGTAGCTACGGGTGTTGATTGTTTCATTGCTGCTGAGGGTGCCTCTCAAGCAAGCCAGTGCAACATTGCAACATTTGACCAATCATCGTCTAAGAGCATTGGCACTAGTGTTTGTAATGCACCTCTTTTGTTGGAGGGGCATGCTAATAGCAATGCTACAGAAGTAGAGGTGTCAACGAATGTGTGGTCAGCACAAGGCGTTGTGGATTGGTCATCTCTAATAGTCACTAACGTGCCTGATGAAGATGATAGTGGTGTACTAATGACCGATGCAGAGATGTGTAATCTTCTGGGCATAACAATAGACTCTGATAATGTAAGGGGACAAGTAACTCCAAATGCTCCTATGGCTCGCAAGGTTGTTCAATCTAATACACAAGAAGATGACACCATAGGAGCAGCTATACCGGTTGATGATTTCATCCCGGAGGAGAATCGGCCTATGTATGATAAGGATCATCCCACAATGAATTTAGGCGACATGTTTCCTTCCATGGATGAATTTAGGATGGCTGTTAGACAATATGCTATTAACAATGAGTTTGATATGGATATCGTGAGGTCTGAACCTAAGAGGTTTGTGGGCAAATGTAAAGGAGAGGGATGCACGTGGAGGATCAATGCTCGTAGGATGTTAGATGAGAAGACTATCAGGGTACTAACTAATTTATGTGCAATGAATCACCATTGGGAATATTTTTTGGTTGTGTAGCTAACACCTTTTCTTTTATGCAGGTTACCAAGGTTATAGATGGACACATGTGCTTATCAAGTAGTAGGATCAAGTCAAGTATGGCCTCTCGATCTTGGGTTGCTGATAAGGCAATCACAATATTGAAGAATACTCCCAATGTAGGTGCCAAGCAGTTACAAAAGCAACTACAAGATGACTACAAAGTTACCATTGGGTATGATACCGTATGGCAGAGAAAAGAGATAGCTGTCAATAACTTGTATGGCAATTGGGAAGAGAGTTTTCAGAGATTGTACAATTTCAAGGCTGAGGTAGAGTTGAGATCACCTGGGAGCATAGTAAAGATTGACACTATAAATGTGCGAGGTAATGTGCATTTTAACAGATTCTTTTGTGCATTTAGGCCTTGCATTGAAGGTTTTGTTGTAGGATGTAGACCATACATCAGTATAGATTCAACAGCATTGAATGGCAAGTGGAATGGACAATTATGTGCAGTTACAGCTCTTGATGGGCATAATTGGATGTACCCGGTTGCTTTTGGGTTCATACAAGTTGAAAACACAGAAAATTGGACTTGGTTTATGTTGCAATTGAAAAAGGCTATAGGTAATATCCCCATCCTTGCTGTATGTTCAGATGCTTGTAAAGGTCTAGAAAATGCTGTTGTTGAGGTGTTCCCCCAAGCTGAGCAGAGGGAGTGTTTTAGACACCTCATGCAGAATTTTATGAAAAATTCCATGGTGAGGCTTGTGAACATATGTGGCCTGCAGCTAGGGCATACAAGTATGATATATTTTATCATCATTTTCAGAAGGTCATCTCAGCATCTCCACAGGTTCATGGGTATCTTACCAAATATCATAGTTTACTTTGGATGAGGTACAAATTCAACCCTGCAATTAAGTGTGATTACATTAACAATAATCTTGCAGAATCTTTCAATAGTTGGATCAAGGATATTAAAGACCTTCCTGTTGATGAGCTAGTAGATAAGCTAAGGGTTATGATCATGGAACTTTTTGACAAAAGGAGAAAAATTGGTGATAGGCTGCAGGGTACAATACTACCAGCTGTCATACATCAGTTAAATGGCAATACAAGAGGATTGGGGCACTTAAAGGTTAGAGTTTCTAACACATTCAATGCAGAAGTGACAGATAGTAGGAGTGAACAAGATAGGCATGTAGTGAAAACACATATTCATGAGTGCACATGTCTTGAGTGGCAGCACACAGGAAAACCTTGCCCACATGCATTGGCATTTTTGACAACTCAGAAAAATGTTAACATGGAAGACTATGTGCATGAGTATTATTCATTACAAAAGTTTAGGGCTGCATATGAGGGTGCAATAGAACCAATGACAGACAAGGCTCAGTGGCCAAGGGTGGAACTTGGGTTCACAGTTTTGCCACCAATTGCCAAGAGAAGTGCTGGTAGACGTAGGAAGCAAAGGATCAAGAATTGCTTTGAAAAGGGGGTGAAGGTGAAAAGGCTACAAAATAAGAATAAGTGTAAGAGGTGTGGTGAGTTAGGCCATAGGCAATCTGGTTGTCCACTGAATGGAACAAAAAAAGGTTAATACAAACTAATTTATAATTTCTTATTAATTGCATCTCTTTTAATATCTAACCTACATTTTTCTCATGTTAGGAAAAGAAAGAGTAGAACTGACACAAGATCAGAAGCTTCAAGTAGAGGCAAAGGCAAAGAAACTCCTAGCACACCTATAAAGTCTACCATAAATATCCCTTCTTCACTGAGTGGAAGTCCTGGACCTATCACAAGGAGGTGAACCACTCTATTCTTCGAACATCTATTTAATGTGCAACACAAACTACTAACACTTAACATGTGTGCAGACAACTAGCACTTGCCATGGCAGATGGCCCATCTCAAGTGGCTTTACCTACTTCTCCTCAAAGGGCTAGGACATCTCCAGCAAAAGCAAAGAAGATTACCCCTAAAAAGAAAAAGAACTGATGTTAGACTGCTAATTATTAGTACTTTTGTGTATTGTGGCTGTGAACCACTATGTTAGATTTCTATTATTTTGCTAAAAATGATTTGGCTTGTAGCTATGAACTCCTAAGTTGGACCTCCTAGTATTTTGCTAAAGATGATTTGGCTTGTAGCTATGAACTCCTAAGTTGGACCTCCTAGTATTTTGCTAATGTTGGATCTCTAGTAGTTGGCTTATGTAATCCATACTCATTAAATGAGCTCCTAATATTAGTGTCTTGCCAATTTGGTCTTGAAGTTCTATCTCAGTTACTTGATGCCAGAACCATACTGGAATGTGCATGTTCATCAGTTGCCACTTGCAATTTCTCACTATGATGAATTAGCTATTGTTCTGCAGATTCTTTCTCAACCTCAGGAGCTAAGCAAGCAAGGGTGTATTCTGGAGGCTGCTATTGAAGGGGGGCTAAACAAATTATTGATCTCAAGGATAGCCTAAATGAATGGGACAGTAAAGTGAGTCTAAACCTCAGGAGCATTACATATTATTGCTTAGTGATTCCTGCTATCTATAGTGCTCTTGTATTTTATTCTTGAAGGTTAGATAAGATACTATGATGAGGCTGAAATGTGACTAAAATATATTAATCCCCACAATTTACTTCCTGTCATCAATTAGATTTTAAATTTAACTTTTGATTCCTGTACTGCAGTCCAAACAGATCTGCTAAAGGGGTCATCTTCTTACAGTCATCTTGTAGTTGCTTTTGTCAAATAATATGCATTCTCTAACTGTACTACAAGCAACCGGGTTTTGTAGTTCATAATCTGCTACACAGAAATATGAAACCTTGACTGCACATAATCTGCTAAAGGGGTCATCTTCTTACAGTCATCTTGTAGTTGGATCTTGTAGTTGCTTTTGTCAAATAATATGCATACTATTGGTCTGTGCATATATATGTGCAGTTTCATTTTGATTCCTGTAAGAAGTGTGCAATGAAATTCGATTGCACTTGCAGTTCCAGATTTCATACATTGCTGCAGCCATCAGTGCCAGCTAGTAGTCATTTCGGTCGCTGGGAGTGTTTCATTTTGATTCCTGTAAGGGGAGCTACTTCTGTCTTCGGTCGCTGGGAGCAAAAGGCAAAAGACAAGGGGGCAGTTCAGTCATTTCGCATAGAGAAAAGTAGGCTGAAAACCGAAAATGGAATTAAAATAGCAAAAATACTATATTTGCAAGAAATAGCTCAACTTGGTACTATATTTAGGAGCACAAATAACTTAGTCCTATTTTAGCAAAGTAGTCTCAACTTGGTCCTATATATTCAATTTTCCCTACCTTAATAGCCTCTAATGTAAGATTTCACTAAGCTCTTTATAAGGAGAGGCTGGGGCTTTTAGTAGTAGATCGTATCATTCACCAAAACCGTAACCACATCTTTCCAAGGCCCTCTGT
The DNA here is from genome assembly GCA_036346575.1 of Dendrocalamus sinicus. NCBI lineage: Eukaryota > Viridiplantae > Streptophyta > Magnoliopsida > Poales > Poaceae > Dendrocalamus > Dendrocalamus sinicus. The sequence continues at coordinate 945,682 of CM070653.1, read as the reverse complement.
GCGCGTAGGTGCTAGCACACCGACGCACGATATTCCACCTTTGGACGTGTGGATACTTAGAGGCGCTATTGTGGTCGCTGCTGCGTTGATCGAGGATGATCCGCAACGTACATGAGAAACGCGAGGGGCTACTGGAGGAGACGATTAGCGGCCAATGATGTTGGACGATCAACTATTTCCCACTACATCGACATGCACGATGTTAGACTAAGTTGCTCCGACTCTTCTTTCGTTGTACTGCGAGTCTAGTGTTAATGATCTATAATGTCTTACTCGTATCTCTTTCTAGTTTGTGTGGTAGAAAATTTTATCGCGTGCTAGTTTAGCCTACCCGTCTCCCTACAGGTTAATTGACAGGTGTCCATGAACCGTGGCGACGTGTCATGACAGAGGAGCTTTGCGCTGCCACGTCCGCCTTCCTCGGTCTGTTGTTTTGCTTGATCACTTCCTTGGCTGACGCTTCTGCTCTAGCTAGCTAGCACTCTTCAGAGCAAGGCTCTAGCACTGGTAGTAGAGATCACAACATGGGAAAGCTTTAGCTAGCTAGAGATCGATCCAGATATAACTAGAAGTAGAAGCAATAATTAATTAATGGTGTCGGAGACGTTCTTGGAGATACTGCCGGCCATCCTGCCGCCGCCGCCGCTCGGCGTCTTCCTCCGCTACGGCATCGGCGTAAGCTACACTACTAGCTAGATGCTGTAATCGATCTGCAGATCGATCGAGTCTGTCTAATTTTTGATGCATGGTTTCGATCTCATGTCATGTCAGTGATTGGCAGTTGAAACATGCACAGCGGTAGGGAGATGCAATGCAGAACAGGCTAGCAACATGCTAACGAAGGAAACTTCAACAGCGACCTGAATACTTGATACACATATGTTGGATTGGAGCATAGGCAGCTGCTCCTGAGTCACAAGGTTTCTTCAACTGCAGCAGCAAAACTAGAGAGAGATGAGCTGCAGATACTGACTAGCTAGCTTTACAAGTATCCATTCATTCATCAGCCTAATCCTGGTAGCTCAACTAGCCAGTGCATGCCAATCATTTCAGGTCTGCTAATCAGTAAGAACTCACTAAGCAACAGCAACATCTCATCACTGATGGATTTGTGATCACTGCTGAATCTGCCTGTTACTTGCTGCTGCTTTCGCGTTACAGGGATTACCTTACTTGGGGCTCTTCTTCCAGAGCCCGCTCATCCTCCTCAGCACGCCGCTGTTCCGCCGCTTCGGGGACTGCTCGTCCACCTCGTCCGAGAACGGCGAGCTCATCAGCTTACCGCCGAACGAGTTGTTGTACTCAGGCTCCAGCGACCCCGTCCTCTCCACCATCCTGCCGTTGTTGCCATTGCCGCCGCCGCCCCCCGTGAGCGCGGCTGCGGCCGCCTCAGCAGCCTTCCGCCACTGGTCGGACTGCACACGCAGCCGGCGCAGCTCTGCCTCCATCTCCGAGCTGGCTGCCTGTGCGGCGTCCAGCTGCTCCGAGGCCCGGGCGGCGCGCCGGCTGCTCTTGTCGGCCTCCTCGGTCACGTACCCGAGCCGCATCCGGACGTCCTGCTCCGCGGCCTTGGCCAGCTCCAGCTCTGCCACCGTGGCCTCGTACCTCCGCTGCACCTCGCCCTCCTTCCTGCCCGCCTCCGACTTGAGGGCCTCGTTCTCCTCCATCACGCTCTGCAGCGCGTTCTCCTTGTCCATCAGGCTCGCCTTGAGCTCCGCGATGTCGGTGATCGACTTCGTCAGCTTCCCCTCCAGCTCCGGCTGCATTTCGTTCGTGCCATCCGACCAGTGAAGGTCCTGCGCCTTGCCCGCCAAAGCTGCCTTCGCTTCCATGAGCTCGTCGTTCTTGTTCTTCAGCTCGAGCTCAAGATCACACACTTTGCGCGCGCACTCAGACTTCACATTCTCCAGCATTTCGTAGGCGGTCTTCGTCTCGATGGTCATCCGTGTTTGCTCCTCCTGGTACCTTATCTCAGCCACCTCAAGCGCAGTCCCCAGGTGTTCAATCTCTGGGTCAGAACTTCCACAGCTGCCATTGACCTTCTTCAGAGCTTCAGCCACAGGACTGCCAAAGCCACCATCAGCATTGACGGCCTGTGCCACCTTCACAGATTCACTACCTGCAGCCTGTGCATTCTTCAGATCTTCCTGGAGTGACACTACCAGAGCCTTGGACTCACTGAGCTCCGTCCCCTTTGACCTCAGGCATTCTTGCAACCGGGCACTCTCGGCTAGGAGTGAGTCAACGGTGGATTTTGCTGTCTCCAGCTGCTGCTTGGTCTCAGTTGCCTTGGCATTCGCCTCAGCTGCAGCCTTGTCGCTCTCAACGACATTGACCTTCAGGCCATCAATGGTCGCAAGCCGGAGCTCCATCTCCTGCTTCAAACCCTCAATCTCAGACTCAGCATACTCGCATTGCTTGGCACGGGGTGCATCAGACTCCGCTGTGGCCTCCAGTTGCTGCTTCAGCCTCTGAATCTCTGACATGGCTGAGCTGAGTGCAGCGGCATCCACTGACTGCTGCTTCTGCAAAGCCTCAAGCTCAGACTGCCAGGCGCGGTCACGCTCCTGTTGGACCTTGCGCAGTTCCTGGAGACGGGATTCCTCCGCAGCTGAGAACTCAACAAGTTGACGTTGCAAGTCCTCCAGCTTCGAGGTCGCAGCCCGCTCCTGCTTCTTTGCTTCCTCAACCTCCTGCTGTGTGTGACGCCTTCGTGCCTCCGATGAGCTCAGCTGCTCCTTGGCCTTCTTAAGCTCATCCTGGAGCTGACTGACCTTAGACTCCAACTCAGACAGTCTACTTGGGCGCTTCTTCTGAAACATGAGTGCAAACTATATGACTACCTAGTTCAAATGAAGTAAACTACCTCAGAATAACTAATTGTACATATGCAAAAGTAACTAAATGGAAAGGAGAATTTTGGTATGTACATATCTTTTCAAAAAAAAATGGAAGTGCACTTCTAGGAACATCTCTATGGATGAAGCAAGAAGAGGAAGCAATGGATTTATTTTCAACATTTTCAACGAGGACAATGTGATGACTGCAGAACAACACACTACCTCGGTAATTGGGCTTCGTGGTGACCGACGCTCAGTGACCTTAGGACTCCTCTCTGTACGTGTTCTTGTTGGTGTGATCCCTGAGGAGTCGGTTTCATTCCCTCCAGTTTTAGCCACACGAGATGGCCGTGGTGTTGCTGGAGAAGGTGTTGCTGGAGAAGTTCTCTGTGGAGCATCTGAAGGCCCATTCCTGCAGAAATCAAAGCAAAAAGTTTGTATCAAGTAGCGTTAAAAAAACATCTAAAGAAATCAACAGGCAAAATTCATGAAGAAAATAAAGGGAGAGTGAGTTAAATGATTGCAACTATTGCCAATGTGATGTCGAAGTTCATACACGCTATGGTAATTAACCACAAAGCATACTAAGCATGGCACTACGGCGACAAGTATATCAAAATATCCAAGATTCCAAATGGCAAATTATGATCATAACAAAACACCTCATTATCAAGGCGTTCGCCCCTACTGGGCACCTCAGGATTCATCAGGTCCTCTAATTTATATTGGAACTTAAAAGAGCAAGAACCGCAAACCATAATTAGTCCAAGAAAGAACTAAACCCAAGAAAGACATTCAGATGATCAGATCTGCCGCAGGCCCTTCATGCACCTAAGGAGCAGTCCAATAGGAAATCAAACGCGCAAAATGAGCGCAACAAGATGGGATTTCAACCTCCCCCCTCCCCCAAATTCCAAATGTGATGGGGCTCAACCGTTCTATTCTTGAAAGGACAATTTACCTGAGCATGCAATTGTTGAACAATGCGGTGGACTCACTGATGGTATATACAATATTATGAAATGCCATCTAATACTGTAGACTCTTTTAAGTATGGAGAAGCATGCAGTCTGTGCTAAGACATGCACATGGTTGAAGACATTCACAACAGGGGCAGCACAAAAGAATCTCAGCAAACAGTTGCCCAACACAAGAAATAAAAAGAGTATAGCCTCTTATATCTATATTTCACTAGTGTGTGTGTGTGTGTGTATGGATGAGTATATGCAATGGAGTAGTAAATAAGTTCAGAAACGTTGCTAATGCTAGCTTGAGAGCTACCAATAGTCATTTGTAAGCAAAATTGACATGATATCAGTGACAAACTTCATTTGCAAAAGAAAAAGGTCTAATCTACAATGTTAGTATGTTACCCACAACACATACAATTCACCTTGATGTCCTCAGATCCTAGGCAACACAAGGTTTGTAAATATTACCACAATGCAAATGTCAGGACAAATTTGGCCTGCATCGACCCCAGTACATTAGATTCATTTAATACAAACAATATATGCATCCTTGGATACTACTGTCCACTGCGGCGGTAAACACTGCCTCAGAGACGCACATGCATGAGCAGAACTGCAGATGTGCTTGAGCAAACACAAACAAATAAAAAAGGAAAAAACACATGAATTCCAGGGCATCTGGAACTAACCTAGATTTTGAAGTCTCCATGATGAGATCCCTCACGAAATCCTTCTGCACTCACCTAACAGCTGCCAGTATCAAGAAAGTACTACTGATGAAGTGAGTAAAAAATGAGTTGTAGATAGACAACTCAAATATGAAATTAACTTATATACACAAAAACAAGCCTATCTGGTTGCCATTTAACTTGAAAGTACAGTGTTAATATCATACTAAATCACAAGATACAGATTACTAGCAGGACAAAATTTCAAAACATAATAGCAAGTTATGGAGTATTGCAAAAGCCAACAAAATGGCATAGGAGGATCCAATTAACTTGAAATTATTACAATTCAATAAAGCTGAAAAAGAAAATAAATGGTGATATATCTCTTTCCTCTTTACATCCATTTTTAAAAAAAAAAAAAAAAAAGATATGCAGTGCCACACCTGTAGCCTCAGGCAGACGTAACAGTGCTCCAAGTTGCACGCAAGGACCCAGTGGTCCAATCTAACTATCTAAGGACTTAGGTGGAAGGAATCCAGCAAACAGCAGAAACCCACTCCACAACAAATCTCAAATATTGCAGAGATACCAAATTGCCCTTGATTCATCATGCCCAGCACAGTGAACAGTTAGTGCTAAAATGGTCATTTTTCTCTAGAGGAGTAGTAATGGCAGCCTCGGCCCACTCTATTTACATTTTTTGAATGTCAGTTTATTTAAAACAGGAAAACACGTCGATTTTTAATTTTTAATTATTTTTATTTTTAGCTTTTCTATCCTTTCTTTTTTTATTGTTCGTAAAGATATAAATTTTTAAATTTTTTAACTGAATGAACTCGGAAAAAACTAACAGTCATTGTTAAAGTACAGTTTGAACGAAAAGCCAACAGTTCAAGTCATAAATCAGAAGCTCTTAGAGCGGCCCACATGGAATGGGGCAATAGCATGGCAGAAAGTAAAGAAAGGGAGGGAGCGTGGTTCAAAAATTCGAAGGGGGAAGCTGCGGTAACTTGCACAGTTACATAGAAGGCCCTGTACTGATAGGCCATTATTATGATTCCCATGGGTCTAGATCCTGCTCATGTTTGTGGAGTGAAGAAATGCATTGATGGACAAGAACTGGTGCAGAAGGACAAAAGTTCATGGCTAAATGGGAGACACTGATGGTGCAAGAACAGCAGAAAAGATGGGAGATTTAAGCATCTGAAGAACTGAAGCGCTATCTACATTTCTTGCAACGCATTGCTTGCGGATGAAAAGCATCAATATTGTACTAATGACAGTATTAAGAGGGGCATTCATTAGCTTCTTCATCAGTTTATGGCCAGCAAGAAGAGGAAAGTGAGGAGATTCCAAAGGGAAAGAACTTATTTCTGAAACCAAAGAAACCACAAAAGGCCAAAGCAAGGATGCAAAAGGAGAAGAAGACTCTCTTGATCTTTGACTCAAAACTACCACCTGACTAGTCATGGAGAAAGGCATCAAATATCAAAGCTCTCAGCCATTCTTCCCCTTCTTCCTCCTAGCTACAGCATGTCCTTCCACACATTACATTACCAAACCAAAGATGAAAAGGCACTCCCCTGTCACAAGGCAATGCTAAAAGCAGCCAAGGCAAGCACATGCATTTCTGCAATAGAAAGAACGGATCAAAGGCACGGCATTGCAAGGAGCACTCACCTCCTTTCTCCCCCAAGGCTCAAGGCTTCTTCTCACTTCTCCTCTGCTGCTGCTCACTGTCTGCTACTGGTTGTCTTCTCCTCTCAGCCCAGGACCTCAGGTATCCCACGCTCGCTTCCTTTCACCTGCTTCTATGGATGGGCACGGCCGCATGGGTGAGGGTTTTTGCGGCTGCTGTTCCTGTGTGCCTCCCTGTGTGCGGTCGCTGCGTGGCTCCGCGCACGAGGCCGCCGCGGGCACGTGTCCCGGAGCATGCGGGGTCGCGCGGGTTGGGGCCCACGTGTGGGTGGCCCGCCTGGCAGTTTCCTTGGTCCCGGTCTCGGGGAGGGCTGGTTTCGTTTACCAAGATCTTGCGCTTCTTCTATCACTGACAGGTTGGGACCGAGCGTATGTGCCCCACTTGCCGGGGTGTATGTTTGCCAAGTGTCAGGTGCGGATCGGGGGGGTCCCGACAAGTACTGGTGAGTCAAACGGTATCGCCACTGACCAGGTAGATAATCAAATCGAGGAAAATGTACTAGCACCTCAAGATTTTTGATACGAACAAAAATCGTAAGTTCTTCTATTACCGCTCGCTCGGTTAGATTGAAAAATTGTGATTTATAGATAAAATTGCACTGTAGCGACTAAAATTTTACTGTAGTTGAAGGTGGCTTATTTGGTGTAATTAAATCTAAAAAATTTAAAAATAGAAAATTTGCTAGCTCAACACGGACACAAACGAATACGGGAAAAAAAGAATCGGCAGAAAAGCTCAAAAAAGCCAAAAGTTCAGAAAAAGACGAATTTATGAATAGTGAAAAATAAGCCAGAAGCTGAAATGAGCGGGGAAGCCATTAGCTCCAGCCGTTTGAAGCAGACCCTAAGGAAGCCACTAAACCAAGAGAATAGTGAAGAAATAATCAAAGTATTCATGGTGCTAATGTTTTGAAAAATAAAAGAATAGTTAGTGTGGATGCTTACTCGTAAATATCACACAGAGATGAGAGATAAATGAGTGCGAAAGACTAAAAAAGTCATTAAATTTGTATGTATATATTATATTTTAAAATAACATCCATAAAACTATAGACCTTGTATTTTGAAATGGAGCATCGACACTGCTCTAAATAGCTTCTGACTTTTGGCTTTTTAAAAGCTAACTTTTGAACGGAATGGCTTCTTAAGGTTGTTCCTATAAATTATTTAAAAGAGTCACTGTAGTATCCGTTTTGAATGGATCATTTTTTTCGATGCAAGTGTCGCTTACACCTCAATCTCAAAAGCCGCAGCCAAAAAGTCACAGCATTTTAGAGCATGACCTTAGTAGTAATGCACACATGTCAGCATGCAACCGATTGGAATGGTCGCCGCCTTCGGCTTGGAGGAAAAATTCTATTGTACCCCGGTGGCACAATGGCCACGTGGCCATTGACACGTGGCATGCAAGTAATAAAAATTATTTTGTACTGTAGCAAATCAATAAAAAAAATATTTGTACTGTAACAAAACAGTAAAAAATAATTTTTATTGATTTGCTAAAGTATAAAACAGTAAAAAAATATTTTTTTACTTATATGCCACGTGTCAACGGCCAGTTGGCTCGTAACATAAATGTCTTTGTGTCACCGAGGTACAATAGAATTTCTCGGCTTGGAGGGCTTGACTCGTGTTGAGAGGAGTAGGCGTCAAAAACAGGGATGGATGGATCATGGATGATCATATTTGATGAGATGGCGAGGAGCAAGCTCAATTGCAGGCTACACATATGTGCTAGGTGTTGCTGTGCTATCCTCTCAGAACAGGCACAGCTCAGGCATTTGCCCTCTCTACTTGGTCGACACTGCACTGTGATCAATTGATCAATTATGGGTGTAGATATATAGGTAGGATTAGAGCTGGAAAACACCTTTGCCCTAAGGCAAGCTTCACTAAAGGTAGACGTATTATAGAGTGCGTTTTTTTTGTTTTTTGTTCTAGCATGAGTGTTTATGCGAATGAACTAAATACCGATAAGCTATTTCAAAAAAGCTATTTTGATAAACCGCTTTAAAATAATGACAAAAAAATTATCTATTTTGTTTATTCGGAAAAATAAAACCATAGGACAAGGGAACAGGAATCAGCCCACTTGCTTGATTCCCTTCTAAGTTACGACACTAGTCCACTTGCTTGATTCCCTTCCAGAAAGTAGTAGAGTAGGCCATCGCTACTATACAATAATACAAAGTGCAGTGAATTGTAGTAGGGAACCTCCTGTGAAGCAATGCAACTATGCTAGCGTGCAAATCAAGAAATTTGCTGAGGTTTGTGTTGGTTTTCATCCTAATCTTTACAGCTTTGTAACTATTAGAGTGAAGAATTGGGAAATTCTTGGAAAAATTTTAAGGCATTATTTACCCTCTCTGTTGACATCTTCGATCCTACAAGTGGTATCAGAACCCGGTTAGCTTTTCTCATAGATCTAAACCGATCTTAGGAGCCATGACAGCAGACAAGTATTCAACAAAGGAACTTGTTTTCAATGGAGTTGATTTTTCTTGTTGAAAGTCTCGCGTGCATGCCTACATCAAGGCTCAAGGGCACGCAATTTGATTCAAAATCAAAAATCCTTATACGGTGTTGATCAGTGACGATGTGATCTCTCACAATATGGAGGCAAACAATAAGACATGCAACTTCTTGATTCAAGGGCTTAGTCAAACTGAGTTTGAGCAAGTCGCTCATTTAAGGCTTGCTCATAAGATTTGGAAGACCCTCTCTGACCACTTCGAGGGCTCTACTATGATCAAGGAGGTGAGACAGAACCAACTCAAGAAAGAATACTCCAAGATAGAGTAAAAAATGGGTGAATGTTTGAATGAGTTGTGGGGAAGATTCAACAAGATCCTTCATGATCTTTGTGCGTTGGCTTAATTTTTTCTGATTTTGATAATGCACGCCAAATCTCGGATGCTCTTGATGTGAGAGTTTGAGAAATAAAATTACATTCATCAATGACAACCATATAACGAGTGAACTTACTATGGATAAACTTTAATTGAGGTTAAAGACATATGAGATTGACCTTATCTCGCGTCTTCTGTGACATAGTCGATGGCATTTGTGATGGACCCTTCTCAGAGTAGTTCTTTAGATTCCATGAATTTTGGTTCTTCTGGATTTTCTTTATCCGCCTTATATTTCTTGAGTGATGAGCGGTTAGAGAGACTATCTGAGAAAAATTTAGCCTCCTTGTCCACAAAATGTATAAGAGTCCATAATAAACCCGCTCGTTTCAGCTTCGGCTTCTGGCTTATTTTTTACTATTCATAAATTTCATTTTTTCTGAGCTTTTGGCTTTTCTTTGAGTTTTTTGCTGGTTTTTTTTTGTATTCGTTTACGTTGTCTGTGATGAGCTAGCATTTTTCTGTTTTTAAAATTTTTAAAATTAATTACGCCAAATAAGTTATCTTTAGCTATAGTAAAATTTCAACCGCTACAATGCAATTTCATCTATAAGGTACAGCTTTTAGCCCAACGGAGCTGGGCCAAAGTCGGGAATGCTCGACATAGGGGCATAGCCAGCATGTTGCCAGAGTTGACAGAGTTGAACAAAGTGTTGCCAGAGTTGAATGCCAGCATGCACACACATTCGAGATTAGAGTTCTTGAGCGACGTATTTATTGATTTTTTTACGTGTAAAAAAAACATGGTCTGCACTATCAGCATGCCCCGCTCTAAATGACTATAGCTTCTGGATTTTTTATTTTTCGATTTATTTAAGATAAAAGTCACTTAGAACACATTAACTTCTAATTTTATTTTTTTACTTTTTTGTCATTTCTTTTTCCCCCTACTCCTTTGGTTGTCCCTAATGATATAACAGTTTTTCTTTTTCTTTTCTATTTTTTAGAAAAATTAACAGCCAATAGAGTGTAATTTCAGTCTAAAATTAAAAGTTATAAACAGATGTTTAAGTTAGAAGCTAGTTGGAGCAGTCTGGTGTGCATTCTGAATGCAGAACTAGCATGCAGTTTTTTTTTTTGCAGCTTCATTTGATTTCATACGGTAGCAGTGGTTACAGCTGACAAGTTACAACAACTCAAAGGTACACTTCATTTCAGAGGCAGCAATGGAGGTTGGTTGGATAAAGCAGATGCTTCTGCAATCTGCAGGGGAAAAGTGCCTTTGGATAAAACAAACAAAGATCATGGACGCCAATGCATGTACGTTCTAATACCATGGAGATGGAGGTCCCGTTTGGCATAACTCTAGCTCCGAGATCTATACTGGATCTGTAGTTTGTTGACTAAATTAAAGTGATTTAAATATTTTTATTTAATATATAATATAAATGAAATGAGTCATGTAAATGCACTTAACATGCCTGCAACTCTAGATCCAGGATTTTCTAGAGTTACAGATGACCAGCTCTAGGAAATCTATATAGATTTCCTAGAGCTAGAGCTCTGCCAAACGGGGCGGAGCAGGCACACGGCTCCAACTGCAAGCAATGCCTGCCCCTAAAGCGGTAAAGATGCAGGCAATGTTAAACAGTTGAAGCAAAAGTTTTTACAATGTGGTGTGCCAATGCATACTTCTCACCATCACATAAAGATATGTTTACTGAAGAAGTATCATACATCTTTTGGTATTGAATTGTTGGCGTAAGTAACCCAATGACTTGGGAAACAAAATCTAAGCATCACCAGTTCACCCTTGATTACTCTCATGAAACTTGATATGGGGAAGAAGTTGTTGGAATTGAGATTGAGACGATGGTAAGAAAGATGAATCTTTTACAACCAGCAACTCTGCAGATGCAGCAGCTGCAGAGCAGAGGATTCAGAGATGGCAGTTTCGGTTTCAGGCTCATCTTCTCCCATCGCACGGCAGCACGCTTTTTCTTTCTTGCTCCTTATATTTTGCTGAATACTCCAGCCACTATATGCCATTTGCAATACGGCCTTAATGAAATGTGATTTACCTGAAGAACGTAAAAGTATGCAACAACAGTCAACAGTATGTAGAACTGCATATCACCATGCCGTGATCAGACATCCAGTAGCACAGGCAGATGTTTGGAGTTGAGTACAAACAAAATACGCTAGCGATATGGAAATTGAAACCATTGACACAGTTCATCTTTTATGGTGCGACATCAACAGAAGGCACTTCTGTTCTTTCATGGTGACAAACTGTGGTACACATCGACTAGCACAGATTGCAATTTTCATGTACACTTCTTTTTAAGAGCTCTCTTGTTCACTTTCTCGTAACCAAACCAAACACTGTTTTCTTCTCAAACATATCCTCACTTAGTCCGGACAAGAAACTTATCCTCACTTAGCCCCTCAACCCAACCCACAAATTACATATACACTCTATTGAGGTACCGCCGCTGACGAACACAGTTCGATCGATTTGTCTGCTATGCAAAAGAGATGATCAATCCAAAAGACGTAAATAGTAGATTGAAAATATAGAGATAGGGAAAAAAACTCATATTCTTTCTTTATTACTTTTTTTTCATATATATATAAAATAATCAATAGAACTCTCTATTTATAACCTAGTGATAAAGACTTCAAATTAGACCGAGGTTTTCTAACACACTCCACCTTCCCTTTGTTCTCACCAGCCATCGCCTCCTAAAACCCAAGTCCCAACCAAACCCCCCGTCTCCGACTCCGGCGAGGAGGCCGCCTCCTCGCGCCACACCGAACCCACCACTCTTCGGTACGGGCCTCGCTGTTCGACTGCACCGTCCATCTCTCTCTCAAGAAGAGGAGAAGACGTACGTGGCCCCACGCGCTGATCAGTTGTTACTTCTTTACAGGCGGATCGCATGACGTCGCCTCTGGCGCCGGAGGAAGGCTCGGCGGCGTACGCCGCGGTTTCCAAGAACGTTGATGCGGGACCGGGGAGCACCGTGAGGCGCCCAGGGCGGCTCCGCGTCATGCACCCGGACGTGGCGGAGTTTCTCTTGGGTACCCGTCGCCGGCGGAGAAAGAAGCCGGCGCCGGCGACGCCACCGCCCCTGACGCAGGGGGAGGAGGAGGGATGCGAGTGCGCGAGGTACGACTGCGCGTTCGAGGACGAGGGGGCGGAGGGGAAGCGCGCGTTGGCGGCGCCTCGGCTGGTGTGGGGCAAGGTGGGCAACCACCCGTGGTGGCCGGGGCAGGTGTTCGACCCTGCGGACGCGTCGGAGCTCGCGCAGCGGCACCGCAGGAGGCGCGGCGCCACCCTGGTCGCCTACTTCTGGGACAAGACCTTCGCGTGGGTCGACGGGGCGGCGCTCCGCCCGTTCCGCGGCGGCTTCCCGCGCCTCGCCGCCCAGAGCACCATGTCCAAGTACGCCTCCGCCGTCGACGCCGCGCTGGGAGAGGTCGCGCGCCGCGTGGACGTCGGCCTCTCGTGCAGCTGCGTCGGCAGCAACGCCATCGCCAAGAAGCAGGTGACCGACAACGCTGGCGTCCGGGAAGGCGCGTACGGTGCGGTGATCGAGGCCGCCTTCACGAGGGACGCGTTCCGTAGCGAGGCGTTCGTCGAGTACATCTCTGCGTTGGCAATGGCGCCACTGGCCGGAGCCGACAGGCTGGACCTCACCATTGCCACAGCGCAGCTGAAGGCGTTCACCCGGTGGAGGGGCCCGAGAGACCTTCCCGAGTACACAGCTTCCTATGGCATTGACGACGTGGCCAATGCTGCCATGGAGGCAGCGCCTGCATCGCGTGCCAAGAGGAGAAGGTCAAGGGGAGGAGATGATGGTGACGTTTCTGCTGGCAAACGGAGGATGTCGAAGTGCAGAGCCAGAGAGAATGTAGATGATGTCTTGGAATTGGAGGATTTTGAGCCCACCTCACAGCCCCCATCTCATCAGATGTCCACAAAGATTGGGAAGCTCATGAGCCGAGCCGCGCAGCAGATGACGCAGTCACCTGTAATCCCCAAAGCTAACAGCGATGCGCCCCAGTCAATTTCACGCGCGATGGCAAGGTGCACAAGAGTTGCAGATGAGCATCCTTCCTTGAAGAATGGTGAGCTCAACGATGATCGCTTGCTGGCTGGGCTAGTGCTAAATTTCAGCGGTCCGAGCGTTCTTCCTTCATCAAGTGACCTCGTCAAGGTCTTTAGCCAATTTGGGCCCATCAAGGAAGCCAGGGCAGAAAGATCAGTCGCTCTGGTGATCTTCAAGAGGCCTGCGGATGCCGATGCGGCATTTTCAGGCACCGCGAAGCTCGGTACTCTTGCCGCGTCCCTGATCGGCTTTCGTCTGACCTACTCGCTGTCGGCTGCACTAACTGATCCTCCACAAAGCCCATTGAACACTGAAAAAAAGGATCACCTACCTGTTGAAGCTGTTCAGTAGTTGGCTAGGTTTGAGGAATCACACAGGTCTCCTGTTGATCCCTGAGAATGTAGCTCTTCTTGGTGGCTTCATGTTTTTCTTGCAGGTCATGGAGATGGGGAGGCAGTTAATAGGTTAGATGTTCATCCATACATCAAGGAAGAAAGTTCTAAATCATTAGGTGATAGCCTGTCGCAGGAAATGTTCAGAACCCATAGGAAGTAGAAGTAATCGTTTCTACTGTTTCGTGGACTGTGTGTTGAAGTAGTTGCTTTAGTAGCATCTTTTTTTGGCTGTCTTCTACAAGGTGCTGTTTAAGTTATATGCTGAAGATGAGTTACCTATGGAAACATTAAGTTGATATTTTATATCTATATGTTTGGATTTTGGATTCACATTGGGATATGTCCTTTGATTGGAATTTTGTTGTCTGCTTGAGAAGTTGGATGGGAATTATGATTGTATGCCAGATAAATGTAGGTGATTGTGTGCTCCTAATTATTTTTTTTGGTTATGTATGAGGAGCATTCTATCTTCATTTTGGTATCTGAAATGAATCTAGTAGAGTATACCAAGCCAACCAACAGCCCAGCACTCCACGTCTCCACCACGCAGTCTACACCTGCAGATTGCATCTCAAGAAACAGCTTTTTCTTCGACTTTTTAAAATAATTTAACGAGAGGGGGAAAATAAAAAAAAAGAAATTAGTCGCTCTTCCTACTTGCATTACTAGTATTATTACTATTAGACGCATAGATAAATCCCAGAATGAAGAAACAGAGTCAAAACCTTACCCTGCAGAGACCACTTCGTTTCGACTATTCCTTCATACATAATAATCTATAATCTAATGTACAGCTCTACATTATGATAATGTTTGTTCGTGGACGTGCAAGCTGCGAACCAGCTGCTAGTGCGATTCTTCCTTCCGTGCTGTCTGTCTACCACTGCCATGCGTTGGCGGATCCTCCAGTTAAGCGAGCGTAGCAGCTATCTGCTTGGTTGGTTGAGGAGGCGAATCCCCAATTCGTACGGGAGCCCTAGACTTAATCCATTATTCTTTCATCCGCGCTTGTTTCTGCACGCTGTGGCGATGGACTCGTGGAATGGTGGCCTCTTTCCTCACCTCGATTTACTAGCTGCGTAAGCGCGGCGCACGCCGCGCTAGTTACCGTGTGGACCAAAGTAAAAGAGACGATAATTCGCGGGGTGTTTCATAAAAAAATCGAGGACACATGCGTAATTTTGGAAACACCAAAGACCTTTTTCGTAAAAAAAACCGATGACATGTAAGGACTTGTACGTAAGTAAATAAGGACCTATACGTAATTTTGGAAACCCGTGGGGAGCTATCCAACAAAGAATACGCAATTTCGGTGAAGTGCAAGGGGGTTTTCGCAAAAAACCTAACAGGGACCTTTTCGCGAGAACGGAGGACATCTACACGATTTCGCAAAACGCAGGTGGCTTTTCGCATAGATGCTGACGTGGCTAGCCTCTCCGGCCGGAGAGTCCCCCGGGTGTAATATATATAGTATTTGCTCCGACACAATACGGTATGCTGCATCCGTTCGTCGTGCTTGACTAATCCAGACACATAAGAAAAATACCTATTTTAGGGTATGGTCCCAAAACACCATGCTGTCCTATTGAAGTTGATCCGAGGCAAGATAGCTAGTTTTTTTTTAGGATTATGGTTTTTGATCTATGCTATAGTAACTAGTTTTTAAACGGTGTGTTTTTTAATACGGAGGTCTATAAGTGGATCGTAGTAGACACTGTACCGAATTCATCTATATGAGCCAAAATCACATACAAGTGTTTCTCTCCATACTTTCTTACAATAGCTATAATTCAAGATTCTAAGCTAAAAAGTATAAGCCACAGTTCAAAAGGGGATAATACAATCCCTTGTTTTGCATTAGTACTAGTTGTCTACGTAAAACATCCTCCTGATTACTCCCAACGGCTGCCATTAACTTAATGGAATGTTTAATCTTGCAGGTGAGCCATTAAAAGCATCTACGGGTCTGTTTGGTTGCCTGCATGAGCTGATGCAGCTGCATAAGCGTGGTCAGGCTGAGTAGAGAAGGTCCTCAGCCGCGTTTCTCCTCAACTTAGCTCCAGTTGATTTTTTGTATCCGCTCGTACAGGCTCTCACCCCGATGCAGACAACCAAACACTATCTTCCTGCATGCGCTGATGTGAGCCACCCCAATACAGACAACCAAACAGCCCCTACATTGTCGAAGCCCGACAGCAGCAGCGGCCACATTATTATAAATATTTAAATCCACGGCTGCGACCACGTGTCCCCTCTCCTCTCTCTTCTCTCGAATCCTAACACGCAATTAACGCACCACTAACCAACGACACCTCCTCCTGAGATGCGGCAAGAAAACCTCGCCCTCCCCACGGCCGCCGCCGCCGCCGCCGCGGACGCCTCTGCTGCCGCGGCGGGGGCTTCCGGCCGGCTGTTCACGGCGGGGCTCGTGGCCGCCTGGTACGCCTCCAACATCGGCGTGCTCCTCCTCAACAAGTTCCTCCTCTCCACCTACGGCTTCCGCTTCCCCGTCTTCCTCACCGGCTGCCACATGTCCGCCTGCGCCGTCCTCTCCTGCGCCGCCGCCGCCGCATCCTCCTCCGGCAGCGGCGCCGGTCAGCCCCGCTCGCGCGGCCAGCTCGCCAGGGTGGCCGTGCTCGGCGCCGTCTTCTGCGCCTCCGTCGTCGCCGGCAACGTCTCGCTCCGCTACCTCCCCGTCTCCTTCAACCAGGCCGTCGGCGCCACCACGCCCTTCTTCACCGCCGTCCTCGCCTACGCCGTCGCCGCCCGCCGGGAAGCCTGCGCCACCTACGCCGCCCTCGTCCCCGTCGTCGCCGGCGTCGTCATCGCCACCGGGGTAAGACGAAGTTGTGCTCAATTCTTGGATCTCGACTGTTTTCCTCGGATGTAATGTGGAATGCGAATGAAATTAGAGCTAAACTAGCTCGAAGACCAAATTTTGATGAACTCTCCAACCACCTCACGGTTCTATGCGCATTGCATTGTGATTCAGGGCGAGCCAAGCTTCCATCTGTTTGGTTTCATCATGTGCATTGGCGCGACGGCTGCGAGGGCACTCAAGACCGTTCTGCAAGGGATCTTGCTGTCATCAGAAGAGTAATTGATCACGCAGGCGCCATGAACTATACTCCATGGTATATATATACCTCACTGGGATTCAAACTCAGCTAATTTGTTCTCCTCCAATTTCGTGTGCAGGGAGAAGCTTAACTCCGTGGATCTCCTCCGTTACATGGCACCGGTGGCTGTAATTTTGCTGGTTCCAGCAACATTGATCATGGAGCCCGATGCGCTCGGTGCGGCAACTGTGCTTGCACGCGAGGATCCCAATTTTATCTGGATACTGCTTTGCAACTCCTCACTGGCGTACTTGGTGAACCTGACAAACTTCCTGGTCACCAAGCACACCAGCCCACTGACTCTTCAGGTGATTCCGTCGTTGCTGAGTTGCTCTATTATCATGATGCTTCACCATGACTAGTCACCTGCTCGTACGTTGCAACGAAATTTATTGGATATATAGAGAATCATGCTATTGAAGAGAGCAACTCTAATCAATTGAAAAATGGAGAGTGATGAGAAGTTAAGAATAGGGCGGTTAGAGAAGGGATATACGACCACCAACTCGCTCTTTTTATAATAGTAATGATATTGGGGTTTTTCGGTTGAGTGCGCACTCAGCGACAAGTTCACAGCTAACGATGTTCATGTGTTGCATGCTTTCTTATCTCCAGGTTCTTGGAAATGCGAAAGGCGCTGTTGCTGTTGTGGTTTCCATCCTGCTGTTCAGAAACCCGATTACCTTCATGGGGATGCTAGGGTACGGGATAACGGTCGCCGGAGTTGTTCTGTACGGTGAGGCCAAGAAAAGGAGCAAGTGAGCTCGACCTGGGCAACTAATAATTCTCTTCAGTTCGCAGCTCCTCTTACTCCAGGAGATGCTGAACTCAACATTTCACGTTTGCCCTGATAAGTTCCGACGGAGTCCTGGCGATGGGATGATGAAGATGACCGCCCAAGTGTTTGAACATGCTCCGGAAGTGCATTCTGGGCTCCTAAAGTCTAGGAATTTGGGATGTTGTTAACCTATCGCAATCCATTAGATCGGATGTATTTATGCTTGTAACATTGTTATGCAGAATGCATCTTCTGGATGTACGACCAACTGACTTGCTCGTACAGGTTATTATTATTAATCGGCGAAAGATATACGAATACCACGATGAACATGTTATGCCTGCAAGATTATTCCCTGTATTATTCGATACTCTTGTAGTTCATAGAACCTGAGTAAGAATAATTCCACCAATACTTTGTTGGAGAACTGAGATGGAATCATAAGTCTACCAATGCATTGTTGGAGGACTGAGATGAAATCATATAAGCTTTACTTGCAAATCTGCAATTGACATACCAGGGTCAAGTGTTGCATTCAACAGAATATGGCAGTTCTTATCATGCCCTGGGATTCTACTCTCGTAACACTCTTTGAACAGCTGAAACAACACCCGCCAAAAGAAAGAAAATGGGGCCTTCGGTTGCTGTTGCCTTCCAATATCAAGGATGTAAACTCATCCTCTGCCAGATCAAGACACCAGGTCAAGGGTCTCCCCAAGAGATATGGAGGACAGCTTTTGGGTCAACAGCTCAACTGTCAACGGACTTGCATCACCATTAGCCTGGATATTCTGATGCAGCGCCGGAATGTTCTCCTTTGCAGTGTCCTCGGCGACCACCGGGCCGATTTGGCGCATGGATGCTTCATGTTCAGTTGCCTTAGATGGTTCTACTTCCATTTGTGCAACTCTGAGAAGCAGCGAAGGCGATTCCTTGGTTTGAGAAGCACTGCTTTCCTCATGAGGTGCTGCCATAAGTTTTGATGCAGGGTTCACCATCTGAGTAGAAGAAACCTGAGGTTTCGGTGTGACAGGCAGCAAGCACTGGATCTTCGCTGGTTGCACTTGCACCTGTGCACCAATGTTTTGTTCAATGGATTTCTCCTGAAGATGTACACAACAAGATTGTTAGCAATTCATCTATAAAGAACATTTGCATGATTGCAAGGCAGAAAAGATAAAATGCACTTACAGCATCAAAATATCCAATCTTGGGCGTAGGCATTCGCAAACCAGATGGCTTAAAACCTTTTCCCTGGGTGGTTGTGTCTGCTCTAGCTTTTAGATTATCCCCAGATGCTGTTCCTGAAGACTGTCTCTCTGTGACAATAGTAGGTCCCAGTTTTGTGGTTGTAGGGCAGTCATTGCTCTTTCTGAGGGAAGGGGACAACGAAGATGACCATGTACTAAAGCTCTCAGATGTATGGCTCATCTTCCCTACAGTGGAAGCTGTTGAAACCCCAGAAACTACTGAACTCATGCTGTCCACAGAACTGCTAGGTGAAATACTCAGGGATGTACGGTCACCATGACTCCTAGCTGGAATCTTATTTCTTGATGCTATCGCTGGGTTAACCTTGCTGATATCAGATCTTGATGATGAACGAATAGGGATCCTCTGAGCAGTTCTATTCTTGTTGCTTAGGGTTGGAGATCTGGTTTTCACACCTGGCATAGTACCCATGGAGACACTATGCGAGGGAGAAGCTGCTGCTGATGAGAAAGCACCTGATTTTGGGGTTGAACTGGACTTTGTCACCCCACAAGGCCGAGAATGCTTGCTAGCTGAAGTGTTAGCAGATTTACCAACTGCCTGTCTGTTGACTACGCCTCCTGCAAGAGGAAATACATATTAGGCTTTTTATCCATCAACATTATAGCAGAACAAATAATGTATGTTGATTCACGCACCAGTGCTGCTTCTTTTGTCTGAAAACCCACAAGTGGCAGGTGTGTTAGTTGGTGCTCTCATTGTAGCAACTCTAGGCAGAGCCCTCGGAAGTCTTGAGGATGGTTTTCCTTCTGCAGCTCCTTGCATAGCCTTCTCAAGCAGAAAGAATAAATATGATATTAAGTTCAGATTTCAGAGTATTACACAAATTGAATCTCAATTATGAAGCAAATAGGAAGCTTATTATCTCAAACAAAAGAATACAAAAGTTAGCTAATTCTACTTATTAGGATTTCAGTTCTATGAAGTTCCAAGATAGGAACTTCAGTGAACTAGAACAAGAGGCAATCCCAGTTACTGGGAGCTAGATTCCATGTGAAGTTCCATAACACAGACTTTAATACAAAGAGAAATATTTAGTATCTTAAACAAGATATTCTGAAGCCTCGGTGGTTCTAATCACTAGGATTTCAGTTCATTATTAAGTTAGGAATATCACACATTTTCCTATAAACATAGCATTTCACCTAAATCCAATAAATTATGAAACAAACCTCTAGTTAGGGGTAAACCGCTAAACTACAGCAAGCTCATGATTACTCAGGAATTGCTAGCATGGAAGATGGAACATACCACTCTTGAAGTTGTAGGCTCTTTCGAGTTGACTTGGGGCCTTTTTTTGCCACTAACACCACCATGGCTTGTTGAAACAGGGGGCCTTATCTGATGGAGCATGAGCAAATACTGGTTAGTGATGATCACAGACTACAGGAATTTGGGATTAAGTCATGGACGAATTGAATTAAGTCAGTTTAACATACCTTACTCTGAGACATCCGATCAATCCCCTTTCTTGCTGCAAGTAGCAACAATATAATTAAATCAGTTACAAAGAACAGGTAAAGCTCATCAAAGTTACAAAATGAGAAAATAATCAACATGCTTCATTCACTTTTGAGACTTCTTACCTGCAACACGAGGCACATTTGTTGTGGCCTTCGGGGTTTTTGTGGTAGCAGCAGTCACACCTGGAGCTTTATCGGGTTTGCCAAGTGTTCTCTGAATTGAAGCACGTACACTATCAAATAGGTTGGTCTCAAGGCTTTCCAGCACCCAGCTTTCACTTGCCAGTGTCGAGGTCGTTGACTCCCCCGACCGCGTCAGATCCTCCGCGATTCCAGGCAGCCTGGAATCCTGCGCCTTGCGGAATGTGCTGTTTACAATGGCCAGTTCCTCAGTATCCAGAACACCTGCCCACATCAGGAAATGTTAGGAGCTGCTATGTATCTAAATCAGGATGCACAAGTATATATAACAAGTGGCAATTACAGAACAGTAAGGGAAATCTTAAGAGCTGCTAAGTGAAATGTTAGGAGCCACTATCCATCTACATCAGGATGCACAAGTCTATCATAACACACGGCAATTACTGAACAAAAAGATTTGATTCATGGGTGGGACAAAGCACAACCTTCGCTGGTGAAGAAGGCGCTATCCCAGGCCAAGCTCTTGCGGAGGTTAACGCCAGCCTTGGCCTTCCACTGCTTCGGAGATTCCGAACGCTCGGGGACTTGCTCCACCTCGCCGTCCCGATCCAGAACCCGCCCCGCCGCCGAAGAATCGCCAGCGGGCTCCAAATCAGAAGCTTCGGCACCCAACCCTAAAAATCGCAGCAGCGGTCCGTCAGATCTCCAAATCGCAACCGCCACGACCACCAATCAACGCCCAAATTCCCCAAAAAAAACCTCCCGAAATGGAACACACAGAAACGGATCGCTCGTTCACCTGCGTGGGGCGGATGGGGATGCGGCGACGGCAGCGGGGGCGGCGAGGCGAGGTCGAGGAGGAGGTCGTCCTCGGCGGCGACGTCGATGAGCGACAGCGCCTCCATGGGGAGGACGGCAGCGTCGGCGTCGGAGTCGGGGATCAAACCCTAGATCGCCGCAGCGCAGATGGGGGAGGAGGAGGCGAGCTAGAGAGACGTTGGGGTGTGAGAGAGGGGCGTTGCGGCCTGTGTGGCGGTCGGGCGGCTGTTTCGGGGAAAGACTGGACAGTGGGGTCGGGAAGTAGAGGGGGGATTTCGTCGTGGGGCTATTATGGGCGGGATGGTTTGAATTTGAGAGCAGCTAAAGAACGATACACTATTGAAAGTATTTTTAACGAAATTTCTACTTTTTAAAAGCATGAGTTGATAAGGGGCTGTTTGGTTGCTAGCCACACTTTGCCACCATTTGTCAACAAAAATTGCCACACTTGCCTAAGTTGAGGTGCTCAAATTCTTTGCCACACCTTAGCAAGCCTAAGGGAATCTTGCCACACTTTTTTGAGTCACTGACGCGTGGGACCTAGTTTGCTGGAAAGGAATCTTGCCACAACTGTGGCTGCAACCAAACAGCTGCCAAGTTGGTCAAATTTGCCTAACCTTAGGCGTGGCAACCTGTGGCAAAGTGTGGCTGGCAACCAAACACCTCCTAATACTCAGTGTGTTCTCTTCTCTTCTCTTCTCTCTAGTCATTCGATTTGATCTGCATCGTCCATCTCTCCCTCCTATCTCTCTAACTATCTAACCACCCCTCCCCTCCACTTTCCCCACCTCGCGCATTTCGTCACGCTTCACCCTTCCTCGTGCCGCTTGAGTATCTCCTCCCCGATCGCCACTCCGATCTTGACCTCTCTCCTCCCAATCTCCACTTCGATCTCAACCTCTCTCCTCCCGCCACCGCCATGGACGAGTCCATCGTCAGCCAGGTAACACACCCTTCTCCTTCCCACTACACGCCGCTCTTGCTGCTCCGCTCGCTTCCCCCACACCCCTCTCTCTCTCCCAGATGTGGCATGTCCCAGCGATTGCAGATGTTGGAGAAGCATGTGCTGTCGGTGGCCAAGGCGGTGGAGGACAAGCTAGACGAGGAGATCGTTGTGCTTGACCGCCTCAACCCGTACTATATCAAGGCTCTCCGGAAGCGCCAAATCCAGCAAATGCACTACGTCTGCAATGCCTTCTTGGACCCAGTTGTGGACTGGAAGGACAAGATACATCGGTGTCAAGGACGGGGACGAACGGATTCGCCCTACCACCTCCCACCACATCTCTTCCGCATCGTGGCTAGGGATAGCTAGATTCGGCAGTGTTGTGGGTGGGGAGGATGGGATGTGGCCACGCCATGGATGGGGACGGGTGAACGTGCCCCTTCCTCCAACTCCCCCACCTCGCCCTTCTCTAGCGACAGCGGGGCCACCTCCCCGAACCGCATCGAGCTTATGGTCTGAGAGCGCGACCGCTACCAAGTCTTCTTAACAACTACGTCCTCTAATGCTATGGGCACTGATGCCGCGGAACCTGCCTCCAACGCAAACTACGGTGTCCAGTCGCACGGGGCTACACTTGCCAACATGGACGATGCCAGCAGTATGTTCATGGGCGATGGCGTCCATGCCTTCAGGTCAGTACACTTTTTGCCTGCCTTGTGAGCTCATCGGTTTCTTTGTTGTTTGATCCGCCAAGAAGATAGTGTCTTAATCTTCCCCCTCATAGTCGCAACACCACCGGAGAAGGAGCGAAGGTCGGAGTCAGAGGAGAGGGGCAAGATGGGGTAGCCACCGTGCAGCAGGGGCCCGACGTTCCGATTCACGCATGCGGAGGTGGTTGAGATAAGATAAGTACTGAACATTCTTAGTGAAATATGGATAGCTGCAATGGTAAAGCCGGCGTTGGATGCCTTCGACCACTTCTTGAAGACACATTTCTCCGACTGCTTCTGGAAGACAGATGTCACCGACCACTCGTGATGCTTGAAGGTCTGCTGTTCATACTCGGAAGTCTACGCCCTTGAGGATATAGTAATCTACGAGTGTGGCCCCCGACCATATGCTAGAGTAATCCTCCGAATGCTCTCTCTGACTATGAAGCTACAGTACTCCACGCTTACGGCCTCCGACCATCAGGCTACAGTAATTTATGAGCACGGACCCCGACCATATGCTAGAGTACTCCTCCGAGTGCTCTCTCCGACTATAAAGCTACAATCCTCCATGAATATGACCTCCGACCATCAAACTACAGTGCTCCACGAGTATAGCCACCGACCATCAGGCTACAATACTCCACGAGTAAGGCCACCGACCATCATGCTATAGGGCTACACGAGTATGTCCTCCGACCATCAAGTTACAGTACTCTTGAAGCATGTCCTCCGACCACGGTACTAAAACACTCTACGACTATGGCCTTCGACTTATGACAACGAGTGATAGTCGTAAGTCAGAATCGAAGATTTTCGACTTACGACCATGGACAATAGTCGAGGGCTTCTGACTTAAGACCATGAGCCATGGTCAATGGCTGCCCACTTACGACCACGTGCCATGATCGAGGCCTGCCCACTTATGACCATGAGCGATGGTCGAGGCCTACCCATGTAACATCCTGAAGTTTTTAAATTTGAAAATATGGAGTTTGAGTTATTTTTGTATTTGAATTTGGATTTTCATGGTATTTTCAAATTCTTATTGAGCTCTCAAAAGTTAAAGAAATTCAATAAAGGCCAAAATCAAAATCAATAATATTAATGCGCTCATCTCTTTCCCCCTCCGCTCCCGCGGCGCGTGTTCGAGCCCCGCGCGCAGCGTAGTGATCGAGTTTCTTTAATTCTGCTTGACAGTGGGCCCAGCTCGTCACCGCCATGCATGACCATGAGCCCACCGACAATGGACCCCACCCGTCAGTGTATATCACACGCCGACAAATGGACCCCACCAGTCATAGACACAAGAATAAGAAAAAGATAAAAATTAAAATATGACATGTGGGCCCCACTGTCAGAAATTTAATAATTTTTAGATTTAAATTGGACTGAAATATTCAAATGGACATAACTTTTTCATTTTAACTCCAAATTGGATGGGACAAATTTCTAAATTCATATAAAATCAAGATCTGTCCAATGGAACTGAAATCATAAATTTTATAGGTCCATTGAATTTTTGGTGATATTTAATGTGGTTTGCATAAATAAATTGAAAAGACTAAATATTAGTTAAGACGTCGATAAAGAGGAACAACTTTGGCTAAACATATAAACTTAGTAAAGATGCTCTTAAATCATAAATTAAAACATAAGTTCAATATTTATCATAATTTACCCTATTAAATAGAATAATAGAGTACTACCTTGTACAGAGATCTCTGTCTAGATTATAACACCAGCTTATTTCATATATAACTATAGATTAGTTATCACATATGAATAAGTAATATTTAACTCAAGGACTAAATGTTAATTAAAGGCATTAGTAAAGAAAAGTATCCTTGGTTGGTATTGAAATTTAGTAAAAGGATGTCCATTGAAGTTAGAGACATTCATAAGCAAATGAATATAGATAAATAGTTAGAAAAAAAATGTTGATGACATATATGCGCCATTAGTAAACATGTTAGTTCAATTTTTAAACACCTTAGGCCTTATTGAAAATATAAGCCCTAACATTAACATATTGCCAACCCGAAATCTGAGGTAGTAGTTTTAATTTAATAGAGGTATCCAAGTGTTATAATACTTTTGACTAAAAGATTTATAGAATAAGTACAGATCTCATCCATCAGTCCAATTTGCCTTTACCTAAGATGCAAGGAAAACTTACCTGAAGATAAAATTAAACTCTTGCACCAGTCTATAGGTATAACCCGACTCATGGAACTCTCTTGATAAATGCGAATCTAATAATAATAGAAGTTAGTAATAAAAAGATCGAACCTCGCTTTTCTCCAATCAGCGACGTTTGGCCACTTTTCCAAAGTAGATAATTCCTGTAGATAACTCCTCACTTTTGATCTTTTATTATCCTAAAAATTTTCCCTCACGGTAAAGTCATTCAGATAACTCATTCTCCCACTCAGGTCCAGCTACCACTATGTTTGTAACACACTAATCTGAAACATCCTTCTATTCGCAAATCGTAATAAATGTATAAATTAAATTAAATCGGCTATTTGAATTAATCGGATTTATTTGGATCTCTTGAGTTATTTGCCTTTATTTGGATTCAGTCGCTTACGCGTAACTAGAAATTGGAGTCCCGACGAATCAATGGATCGAGCAAGATCAAGAACAAAGTGAAGATAAAGACCAGAAGCTCAAGAGAAAGCCTTGTGTGAGCTCAAGACAGCGGTAAAACCGCGCCAGGCGAGTCAATACTTTGATCATGTTGAACCCACATTTCATACATATTATTTTGTTTTAAATTAACAAATTGCATGCTGTTATTTTTATGCAAATACATGCTAAATTTAATATGCTAGTTATATGCCACTGCTTACCTTGACTAATATTACACCCTCCCTTGAAATGTTTGAATTTATGAACCTTGTCGCCCTAGTAAAATTATAACGGTAACATTTCAAAAATAAGTCCCTATTGATATGCTACGCTTAGTACTGCATAGGTATACATGGGGCGTTGAAATGCCCAACACATCATCAACATTTTTAACTATGAGAAACTGGTTTGGGAAGTCATGAGGATAATGACTGGTATATCTGATATGATTATTTTACACTTCCCAAAATCCCCAACTTGCTTAATGTCTGGACGGATTGGTTCGAGGGTGTGTACGTGTACGTGTAAGTGTATGTGTGGTGCAGTGATTGCACAGTGTGGTGCAGTGGAAGCACAAAATTTTGAGTTAATGATGGATCAACAGTGGGTTAGTGGTAGACCGCCCAGATAACCCTAAGGACTGAATCTTGTCATGTCACCCTGTGTATGACAAGCACAACCGCAAGCTGGCAAAGTGTAGGCAGGGTTTACTAATTTGTGTGGCTCTAAGGTGGTTACGTGAAGGTATGACCACAAGCAAAGGAATGGATGGTCGCATCTCGCCTTTGCCGTGATGGCTCACGAGGACCCTTCCAGAGGATGGTCGTATCCTACGGAAGATAGACCTTAGCGGGCGTAACCACGATGGGACTATGCATTGTAACAATCTGTGATAGTCTACTCAACCGCATGGCTAAGGAATCATGTGGGGCAACGGGTGGATTTATCTCTTGTGGGTAAAGTGTGCAAACTCTGCGAGTCAAAACTATTCGAATAGCCGTGCCTACGGTCAAGGGCGAACATGGGAACTTAGCTAGATATAGTTCTATTTGAAAATGTTTGAAAAATGGGAATGGAAAAGTGGAAGGCGAGGAAAGCCCGATTTGAGTTGTCTGGGTGTCGTCCCGATGGTAAGTTAAGCGGCTATAACGCTGAAAAATGTCATACGGTGTGATGCCGTATGTATGGAGAAATTATGGTGATATTAGGCATATGGTGTGATGCCATATGTATGGAAATTCATATTAATATTCCTTGAACATTATGTTTTTGCTCAAAACTGCTAGGTCTCGGGAAATTTTATGTATTATATTTCAAATAGTGGCATTCCTATTCTTACAAAATAAAATATGGGTGGAATAAACTGGGTCGCGAGTAAAAGAGAGGAATGTTTGTAGAGTACACACGAAGGTATTGGTGGATTCATGTCGATCTTGAATAGGAAATGATAGTGTGGGTTCTAAGAGAGATAAATGGGTGAAGTCTAGCTGAATAGATAGGTTATATAGATGCATTAAATGATAAACGATCCAATCGAATTTTCAGGAATTAGGAGAAATAATACAAGTATTTGAGTATAATTCTTGGTTAGTGATATTCTTGATGGATATATAGTAATGAATCGATTTTGGAGAATTATGGGATGCAAAGGTAAATCGTGGATTACTACACTAATGATTAATATAAATTCTTGGAAGATATTGGCAATAATGGGAATTAATAGGAGTAACCAAGTACTAGAGGGACGAATTGAATTTATGAGAAGATTGGAGGATGCATAACAATTAATGGATTATAATCTTGGTAAATTGAATTTTGGTGGAGGTATACTTGAGGATTAGCTAGTGATAGATAGAAGAAAATGAGATGAATTATGGGTTGGAATCAATGACAAAAGAATTGAATACAAATGATATCGGTGGATTGAAAGTAATTATGTTAGAGAATTATTAGAGTTCGAGTAAGAGGTGATGAATAGTAATTCAAAGTACAAAGTATGATCGGTGGATTAAATAAATGACAACACTTGTTGTTTGGAGTTTTAGGCAATGATCAATAAATAGAGTGCATTTTCATGGATTAAGTCGATGTTGGTAATTGTAGTGTGGAGTTAGGTAGTAATAATAAAACTTTGATTAAATAAGAATAATAATGCTGCTAAAAGCAATTTTTGGCAAATAAAATAACCCGAGCATTTCCTTTGTTATGCCATGCATACTATTTATTTGCATTCTGTGTATTGGCTCGCGGAGCACGGGGTTGGAGTGCTCACGCTCGCTTTTGCGACAAATTCAGAAGCGGGAATCAGATCACTGCGCTTCAACAATACTTTTGGATCATGATGGCAAAGAAGATGAAGATGTCGAGAACTAGGCCGCGAACCTCCAGTTGGCTGCCTGTGGGCATATCCTGAAGGTCCCACCTGTGTGCTTCATTCTTCCGCTGCTGCAATTTATTTCGGCCTCATCGGCCCATGTGTAACTCTACTATTACATTTACGTTTCCGTATGATATGTACTTTGATATTCGAATCAGAATCGTGTGTACTATCTATCGATCGAGGAATAGTGCGATTAAACACGATGAGATTCGGATTGCAAAATGCGGTCGACAACCCACTTATGACCACGAGCGATGGCGCGAGGGCTGCCCACTTACGACCACGAACACTGGTCGAGGGCTTACGACTTACGACCTTGTGCGAAGGTTGAGGGCTGCCCACTTACGACCATGAGTGATGGTCGAGGGCTGCCCACTTACGAGCACGGCCGATGGTCGACAGCTGTCGACTTATGAGCACAAGTGATGGTCGACGACTTTCGACTTACGACCACGCGCGATGGTTGACGGCTTCTGACTTACGACCACGTGTGAAGGTCGAGGGCTGCCCACTTATGACCATGAGTGATGGTCGAGGGCTGTCCACTTACGAGCATGGCCGATGGTCGACAGTTGTCGACTTATGAGCATAGGTGATGGTTGACGGCTTTCGACTTACGATCACACGCGATGGTTGACGGCTTCCGACTTACGACCACATGGGATGATCGAGGGCTACACACTTACAACCTCGCGGGATGGTCAAAGCCTTCCGACTTCTGACCACACGTAATTGTTGAGGGCTTCTGAATTATGACCACGTGCAATGGTCAAGGACTGCCCACTTACGACCATAGGTGATGGTCGAGGGATGCCCACTTACGACCACTGGTGATGGTCGAGGGCCTCCGACTTACGACCACCGGCGACGGTCGACGGCTGCCCACTTACGACGACGCGCGATGGTCAAGGGCTGCCTACTTACGACCATTGGCGATGGTCGAGGGCTTTCAACTTACGACAACGCGCGATGGTTGATGGCTTCTGACTTACGACCATGTGCGATGGTTGACAGCTTTTGACTTACGACCACGCGTGATGGTTGAGGGCTGCCCACTTACAACCATGCAAGATGGTCGAGGGCTATCCACTTACAGCCACTAGCGATGGTCTAGGGCTTCTGACTTATGACCACGCGCGATGGTCGAGGCCTTCGACAAACAACCACCGATGATGGTCAAGGGCTGCCCACTTACGACCACTACCGATGGTCAAGGGTTGGCATGTTACGACCATGAGAGATGGTTGACGCTTGCTGACTTACGACCACGCGTGATTGTCGAGGCTTCTGACTTATGACCACGATCGATGGTCGAGGGCTTCGGACTTATGACCACGTGCGATGGTCAAGGGCTGCCCACTTACGACCACGCACAATGGTCGAGGGCTACCCACTTACGACCACTAGCGATGGTCGACGACTTCCGACCTATGACTATGAGCGATGGTTGACGGCTTCAGACTTACGACCACGAGCAATAGTCGAGGCCTTTCAAAATACGACCATGGACGATGGTCGAGGGCTTCCAACTTACGACCACGCACGATGGTCAATGGCTTCTGATTTACGATCACGTGCGATGGTCAACGGTTTCCGATGTATGACCACGAGTGATGGTCGACAACTTCCGATGTACAACCACGAGCGATGGTCAATGGCTTCTGACGTACGACAACGAGCGATGGTTAACACCTTTTGACGTATGACCACGAGCGATGGTTGAGGGCTGCCCACTTACGACCACGTGCGATGGTCGAGGGCTACCCACTTATAACCACTAGCGATGGTCGAAGGCTTTCGACTTACGACCACGAGCGATGGTCGAGGCCTTCCGATGTACGATATAGTTATTAGTTAGCTATTTGCAAGTATTAAAGTTGAACTACGTCACCTTTGTGTCGCCTGCATCGCAAAAACATTTGGTAGAGTTGTATAAAGCCGAATCAAGACCGAGGAGTAGCCGTACCTTGTAATCAGCCATAGCACTAGAGGCCCATGTTATTTATATGCTCTCCCCACTATCCAAGTCACCTAATTCACTAATTGCTACATGCGCTTGACTCATGGCTGCATACACGTGCACTTAAATACTTCAAAAACTATATTAATTAATGTGAGTGCGTGCATGCACTAGGTGTATTCATATTGCTCGACTTTAATATGCACACGTAAAGGCTTTATTTTATACATCTCTTATTCAAAAAAACATCTTCACGTCTTTTTTTGCTTAGAGATACCGTGCTAACAGTAGACTCAGGGCACAATAGAGTTCGAACACAAGTTGGAGGTGCGATATGAGTCGGGGTGTGATTGCTGAGCTGAGGACGTGGCACAAGCAGGGGTGTGATTGCTGAGCTGAGGACGTGGCACAAGCAGGGTAGGTCTCAGTCGGATCAATGTCAAAGTGAAGGGCATGATGTTGGTACATATCGAATAGCAGTAAATATAGAAGAGTGCCATAATCCAAGTATGTTAGTGTTGGTTTTATTGGGTTAAGTGGAGACTAGCACTTGTGGCGGATGAATCTAGGGATAGCGGGGAATGGTTAGTCTTTGATTCTGGAGCGGAGGCGGGGATATGGGCTATGGCAGTGGAGCCAAGCGTGTTGAATACGACAGTTAAGATGTGAACATATGTTGGGGTGGAGCTCGATTGAGCGCCACGATGCAGCTGAGTGAGTGGCATAGAATAAGCCTGATAACATCGGCTTGATGTGTTGATTTAGTACAACTTTTTCGTCCCTACCAAAGTACAACTAGTTATTCTAAAAAAATATAGCAAATGATTCGATTCTAAAAAATAGCAAATGATTTGGACCATCGGATGTTAGATCGGATGGCAGGAAAAATATCCCACGGCAAATATACAGGAACGAAGAATCCATCGTCAAAAAGAGCAAGCGCGCAAACATTCGAATCCCAATTCCCAAACTCCTCGATCTTCTCCCCGAGCTATCTCGGTCATCGCCATGGCGAACAAGCTGGTTTCGGAGATGCGGCTGCCTCCCCACCTCGCCCACCTCCTCGCCGCGCGCCGCCTCACCACGGCCAAGGTCAGCCACTCCCTCCGCATCAAAATCCCCTCCTCCTGTAACCGCTAAACGAACCGCCGCATCTAATCTACTCTATCCAGGACGTGCTGTCGCTGCCGGAGGTGGAGCTCATGGCTGTCCTCGACGCCGGCCTCCCCGCCGCCCGCGCCGCCGTCTCCCACGTCAGCGAGATCGCCTGCCCTCCCTACCAAACGGTACCCGTCGCTTCCCCACATCGCCTCTCTCGCCGTTTCGGGTTTGGGGTTTTGGTTCGAGCGAACCGGAACCCGCGCTAGGTGGATTCGTCCGATCGTTCGGTCTCATGTGGTTCGTTTCGGTCTAGTTTGATGATTTGATCTGCCGAGAAACGCGATTCGCTACGAGTTCATGTCCGTGTGCGATTGATTTTGGGTATTGGTCTTAGCTGGGCTTTTATTATATTGATTTGCGCAGGCGCTTGCGCTCCTGGAGGAGCGCGTCAGGTTAGGACGCGGCGGCCGGCTGGCCACCACGCTCCGTGGGCTGGATGAGGCGCTAGGCGGAGGAATCCCCGTGGGGAAGCTCACTGAGGTCGTCGGCCCATCGGGGATTGGCAAGACGCAGGTGAGCCGCTGCACTTGAAGATATGCCCTGAGCTTTACGCACTGTGTAATGGCGTTCTAATTGTATGAATTTTTATGGTGTATGCATTGTGGCCTTTGTGTGTTTGTGAATATCAACTTGTTCGTGTGTCTGCATGCCTACATGGGTGGCTTGGCATGCAATAGAGAAGTAGAAGGAAATGGGCCTTGTGTATTTATGTTATGTGGCACTGCATTGCGAGTTTGCTGTGTGCTGGTTGCTGCATTCTCATTCCAATGATCTCGGTTGGGCCTCTTGATTGAGCGTAGTTAGTGGAAAATTTCCATTTTAATTATAAAATACATTTTGATGCATGCTTTTGTTAACAATGTCTAGTCCAAAGGCATTCATTGGGTCGATTCATGAAAAGGCACTCGTTGGTTGATTTATGTTCGTCTTTGTTGCAAAGTTATTTTAAAGGTTTTCTCCCTGGAGAGAATTCCAAGCATGTTAAATTGATATATCAAGTCTAAAATAGCTTATCTTCTCTTATTTTCTGTTGAGTAAGTGTGTTGCTTTCTCATACATTTAGTAACCATTTATTGAATTCTTTTGCACATTCTGCAGTTTTGTCTAAAACTTGCACTCTTAGCAACATTGCCAGAATGCTATGGAGGTTTAAACGGTCGAGTTGTGTATATTGACACTGAATCCAAGTTCTCTTCACGGAGGTAGCTGAAGTTTCTGCTTACTACTTCCAAGCATTTAAGAAATATATCTGTAGTCATCAACTTTCTCATTGTGTATTGCAGGATGATTGAGATCGGTGACAAAAGCTTCCCTCAAATATTTAGGCAAGAAGGCTTGTCACGAAAGGTTCTTATAGTCCATCTTCTACATATATATGCATGCGATGCTCAATCATTTAGTTGCTGCACTTTTGTTCCCACAATACTGAACTTCTTAGGCTGCTGTTTCATACCTTCTATCTTTCTGCAGATGGCTGGGAGGATCCTTGTGATGCGGCCAACATCATTATCTGATTTCACCAAGAGGTATATGCCACGTGCCGAATTTATTGTTCACGCACACTGTTCATGCGTGAGAACAATACTGGCAGCGGCCTCACATGACAGGATCAGACTAATTAGGATAGAGATAAGAATAGTTAGTTTTCTTAGATGAGTTTACTACCTTATAGATGTACTATATAGATATATTCCATCTATTAGAGATATGTTTTCTTAGAGATAGAGATTATTTTTAGAGGTCAAGTCGATTTATCTCTATAAAAGGGATAACATGTATCCATTATCATCAATTAATAAATAATTAAGAAGTATTCCTAAGTCCTCGATCCCTAGATGTGGTCTCTCCTCTAGACCGGCCACTCTATATCAATTCCTCTCCCCCAATCGGTGCCCTCTTTTGTCTAGCGTTGTTCTACCTCGAGTCGTCGTCGTTCGACGGATGTTTATCCGGTTATGAACTAATGTTCATGACAATATAGCTGTGTTTTTTGAACTCAACCAGTGTACGGAGGTTGATATTGAGTTATTGTAGTTCTAGGGTACATGAAAGACCGAAGAGCTTCATTAAGAAATCTGCAGGATTCTTGTATCACGTATTTGAAATGCTTCTCTTCTACCCAATGTAGTGTGGTAATTGTTTAGATTATGCGATTTAATTATATGCTCCTCAGCTTTTATGTGTAAAAGAAATTCATCATACTACGCCGAACACTCAAATATTCTTTTTGATGTTTACCCCCGCCCTTCTACAGTTTGGAACAGATGAAGGTGACTCTTCTTCAAAATGATGTGAAGTTACTCATTGTTGATAGCATGGCTGCTCTCGCGTCATTGTAAGATATGCACACTAAAATATGATATTTCTTGTTTTATACTGTTTTAACACTTCAAATGACGTTAGTCTTCGTGATGAGTATTAATCAATTGCTAAGCATACCCTGGATTTACCTAGTCAGAAAGTTATCTTGCTTAATGAATGTCATAAAGTCAACTTGCCAACATAGTTCTTGGGGAACTCCTTAAGTATTCATGGAATTGAGGGAAACAACTTATGTGATACTGTTCTGATCTTACCATGATATGCTTAAATTTCACAATATGGTCATATTCCTTTATTCAATTAAATCTCTTTCCTTAAGACGAGTTACCTAGGAAAATAAACAATCTGATGAAGGCAGTACATCGGGAGTTGATCAGAAGATCTAAGAAAAAGTGAAAAATTGGTTCCTGGGTCAATTTTTTTTGGATGAAATGCTGGTCAATTCACACATTCTTAAGTCTTATCATGTTGCTTAAGAGCAGGATTTAGTTCCCGGCTAGTTACTGCTGTGGACCGCTTTTCCCTGCCCGGTTCAAGAGTGGAAAAACCTTCTGGGTCATTTTTAATTTGAATTCGAATTTTGTTCTTTGAAGAAACAATAGTGGAAATATTGTTGATTGCTTGTCTTGTAACCCTTATTCATAAGAAAATGTTCAAACGACTGGCATAATTGTAAGCTACAAGTCTTGGCGCTCTCAGTCTCAGATCTTGTTAGCGATTTTAAACGTGTCGTCAATGGCTGTTCGCTGAGGATATTTTTGAACTTGAATCGAGATGGAATGGAGACACAGAGTTAGTTTTTTGATATCGCAGTCAACTATCTCCCATGTTAATTTGTTCCAGGTATGGTTTGAGTCTACCTGCATGAAATTTTGAAAAGAGTTTTAGACAGTTTGTAGCTACGCTCCTTTAGTCCCAGAT
Organism: Dendrocalamus sinicus; assembly: GCA_036346575.1. Taxonomy (NCBI): domain Eukaryota; kingdom Viridiplantae; phylum Streptophyta; class Magnoliopsida; order Poales; family Poaceae; genus Dendrocalamus; species Dendrocalamus sinicus. The sequence goes on along the minus strand of CM070653.1, from coordinate 911,517 downwards.
GCAGTATGTGTAGTCGTCGAGGGCAGTTAGAATCAGAGAAATATCTTCCATGGTTACTGGGGGCTATCCTCATTTCGGGCAGTCAAATAAATTTATTGGGTTTTTTTCTGGCCAGTTACTGGGGCTATCCACATGGTTACTGTTTTTTCACTCCAACAGCAAAATTTTCTTTTGTAGACAACTGGCTTGTTTAACACCATTGTTTGTTACCGGTCATGCAGCTGGATTTTTGCCGAATACGGTATTTGGAACTCTTCTGGAGAGTGGTCTGACGTCTGATATTTATTGTAAAAAAGGAGCATGATAGGATCTCTTTCAGTTGACACAATTGAACAGATTTTTGGCCCAAAAAAAAGCAATGCTTCACATACCATATTTGAGCACTTGACCTCCACTATATGTATTTTATCACTATATGTATTTTCCTACTTGCTATACTGTATCACAAGGTTGTCTTCCACAAAATAGCATTACCTGGCTTCTTCAATCATCATGGCATCCAGCCTAGTCTGCATATCACCAGATGAAGGCGGTGATGTATGCTAGAAAGGCTCTGTTTTTAGATAGTGCCTTTATAGTTAACTATGTGATGAACTGCACCCATTTCCTGAACACCGTTTACTGACAAGCTAGCGAACCAGAGCAGACTAAAAATGTATCAAATACAGTATCTACTCATGTTTGTGAATAGATCAATAAGTACAGTGCTCAGAAAGATTCAGAAATTACTAATACCCTTAATTTTGAACTCTCCAGTTAGCGTCTGCTTAGGTGTGTTACTTTAGTTGTATCATCACCAGTAATCATGAAATACAGTATAGTCTGTCATGACCATCATTCTGTCACCATGTTGAGTGTCACAGTTTTGTTCACTGCTCTACATGTTACGCATATAGTGACTACAATAACTTGCTAGAGCAAACTCATAGACTGTTCCATCTGATACATCAACATTTATGTGGCATGTCCAGTAGTTCTATTATCATGAAATGCTGGGGAGTGGGGAGCTTGCATATGTAACCACTTAAGATCAGATAAATATCTTAGTTAGGATCTCTTTGGCAGAAAGATAACCCGCACTAAATTTTGACAGATGCATGTCATGTGGGGTAAGCATTACTCTCGTTGCAGACCGCCAAGAGTTCCAGTTGACACCGACACGGCATGATGCGCTACAGTTCCGCGTAATGCGCAACAGACTCTTCCGTGATAACTGATTCAGTTTACGAAACCATGTCGGATTAGGGAAGTGCAAGTTGTGTGTCTATATATATATATATATATATATATATATATATATATATATATATATATATATATATATATATATATATATATATATATATATATATATATATATATATATATATAATATATATATATATATATATATATATATATATATATATATATATATATATATATATATATATATATATATATATATATATATATATATATATATATATATATAAGAAAGCTGAGTCAGTTTATAAGTCAGGTTATAGATAGTTTACTCTGTCCTATATATTAGGACCAAAGCTGTAAGTCTGAAGGCAATAAGAAAATCAATCTTGTCCACTATTGTCGTCTGATTTCTATCTCTGCTTCTGCGTTCTGTCTCGCCGCTTCATCCCCTATTGCTGCCTTTGTCCACCACGGGGCCCCTGGCCGCCGCAAAGGGCCAGGTCCTCGCCCTCCGATCTTCCACGACTACCGTCTTTGCTCTCTCGTCCGTGCTTGTGACATGCAAGTGTTTTTTTTTGTAGTCAATAACTTATATTTGAGTACAAACTTTTACTGGCAACCTGATTTTATAAAGAAACAGTTTCAAGTTGGAATATTTTTGAAATATTTTTGACTGTGTAAGCCCATTACATTCAGCAATTACTTGATTAATGAGGCAGAAGCTCTTGGTCTCAATTGTCAACACCACTGTTTTAAATAGTTTGCCATAGCCAACAAGGGGCTGGGGCCACTATGTAGCAGCTGTTGTACTGTCTAGCAGCTGCAGTGCTGTACTGCTGTAGAGGCTTGTGTCCCCCAACAGTTGTATAGTGTGTAGTGTGTAGTGGCGCTTTAGAACAAATATGTATCAGGTTTCCATTTGATCTAATTATTGCGTGTGAGTTTCATCTTCTTTTAATATGGTTCATTACTTATGTCATCGAAGGAATATAAAATCTAATATTCCATTTCATCATATATGTGACAGGGAGAATGAAAAAGGTACAACAGGTCTCAGGCAACACCCTCTAAGATGGGCTCTTTCATTTCTTAAGTGAGCTTCCTAGATCCTAATATTTTATGATATTTCTTCTACATTGTTTCAGTTACCATCGTTAATCCTGGCGAAATACCTTTGGCTTTCTTTCAATTTTGTACTGCAGGTCCATGGCAGAGTTCTCAAGAATTCCAGTTGTAGTTACAAACCAAGTCCGCAGCCAAATTAATGATGATGGTTATCAATATTCGTTTGAAGGTTTGAACGTGCTTGCAAGAAAGCAAATTATCTTTTGTACACTCTGTTGAACTGGTCTTCATGTTTCTATTAATCTTCTGCAGTGGAAAAGAAGGATGATAGTAATAGTGCTGCAAGGCTTGAATCTCATCTTGTTGCTGCTCTAGGAATCCAGTGGGCTCATGCTGTAACTATCCGTCTAGTCTTTGAGGCTCACTCAGGTTTGTCTAATTATTTCTTAAATTCATAATGGAACACATTATGTTGTGACCGGTTTGATATGCTGGATGTTTATGTAACAAGAAATTTCTGCCTACATTTGATTTCCAATATTATCTACTTACATTCATTATTTATCATCTCACTTTTTATCTTATTATTATAGTTTACCACTTTTGACCTGCACTACAAGTGGCACAGTTAAACCTGAGGAGCTGCAACATTGCTTCTTGGCTTTTCAACTTGTGTAACAGCCACCGATTGTAATTTAGTAGAACTTGCTGAATCATAATATGGTAATTAGTGAATTGACACTAGTCTTGGTGAAAAATGGTAGGAATACACATAACCATGATATAAAATGATCACTATGCTAAAGAGGCTTATTCTGACAATAACATCTTTACATCAATTACCTAATGTCTAAATGCTTATTAACTGTATCCTTTTTTCTTGTATGTTTAGTCTCCTTCATTGTAGCCTGTAGGCTTTGATAGATAAGTCTTTGTGTTGTCTGCACATGGTGTACATGGTGTTTTTTGTTTTTGCTTTAGCATCTAGGACTTGCTTTTGCTTTAGCATCTATGACTTGCTTTTGCTTTAGCATCTAGGACTTGCTTTTTGCTTTAGCAGCTTTTTGCTTTAGCATCTTAGACTAGCTTTAGGACAACATCTTGGACTAGTCTAGGATAGCATCTTGGCATATGCTTGGCTGACTAGCAGCCTATAAATATGTATCTCCAAACCCTCAGGTTGGCATGGCATTGTGTGAGCAATAAACAAGAAAACTTGCCCTATCTCCTAGTGTCATCCTCTCCATGAGAGTAAGGATCTTGCTATCACCAAGAGCAAGAGTCCAGCGACTAACAAGTGGTATCAGAGCCTTAGTATCATGTAGCACGAGCATCTCTCGCTCATCTCCTTCTCCGCCTCACAACAGCCGGCCCATGTAGCAGTGCATAGCTCATTGTCCCCCCCGCCACTCCTCCGGAGACGGCAGCGGCTCGTCGAGCGACCCTCTCTCCACGCAATGCAGCCCAAGCGCGCCATGTCCGCAGGCGATCTCGGCGCTTCGCTCGAGCACGAGGCGTCGCAGACGGCCGAGCTCGCGCGGCAGCAGCAGCAGCGGCAGCAGCGGCAGAGACGGGCGCGCGGCGTAGTGGCGCTGGTCAAAGCGGCGGCGGAGCGATAGCGGCGAGCGGAGGTGGAAGCGGCGCGGCGGGCGCAGATGCGGCGCGCAGGCGGCAGCAGAGGTCAAAGCTTTACTGGCAAAGCAACAGCAGCTCGGCTCGGTGATGACGGCGGCGCGACGCGACCCTCACTGCTGGAGAGGGAGGCGGCGCAAGGCGAACGGCGCAATGGGCGCAAGACACCCACGAGCGCGCGCGGCGGCCAGATAGCGCGACGCGCGCGCGCGGCGCTCTGAAGGAGGCGACGCGGCGGCGGCGCTCTGGAAGAGGCACGACGGCGGCGGCGCAGCGGGTCGATGGAGAGCGCGGCCTCGCAGTAACGCGACTCTCCCCGCCGGATCGTGGTCACCACGAGTACCGGTATCGTCGAGGGCGTCGCCCGGCGCGGGTGGCCTACCTCACCAAGACCAACTACGCCGAGTGGGCTGCGGTGATGAGGTAAAGCTCAGTGCGGCATATGTGGGATGCGTCCGTGACGGCGACGTCGACCACGACCAGATCGACGGCGCTCGATGCCCTCATCGCTGCAGCCCCGCCGAGATGCGATTTCGCTACCAACAAGCGGATCGCCAAAGAGGCTTGGGACGCCATCGCCGCAAAGACGCACGGCGGCGGCGCGCGCGCAAGTCTACATTGCGGTACTACGCACGGAGTGGGAGAACACCGCCTTCAAGCCGTGAAGGCGTTGATGACTTTGCTCCGCCTCAACACTCGCTGCGCGGTTGGTGCGGTTCGGTGGCGACACCTACGGCGAGAGAGAGGCGTGGAGAAGCTCTTCCGCTGCGCCCCAGAAGTACAAGCGGATGGCTCGCTCGATCGGGTCTCTGCTGGACCTTTCCACGATGACCATCGAGGAGGCGCGGTCGCCTCAAGGTCGCCGACATTGATGAGCCACGAGCCTCTCGGGACCCGTTACCATTGGCGGAAGCTCCTCCTCACTCGGGAGCGGTGGGGTCGCGGCCAAGGTGACAAGAAGAAGGAGCCTTCTTCCACGACAAAGCGCCGCAAGAGTGGCAAGCGCGGCAAGCCGCGCAAAGACGCCGCAGGGCGCGCGAGGCGCCAGGCGGCGTCTTGCCGGCAAGCAAAGCCAGACGAGACGACTCTTGCCACAAGCTGCGGCAAGCTTGGTCATTGGGCCAAGGATTGTCGACGACCACGAGGCGGCCAGCCCACGTCGCGCAAGCGGAGGAGGAGGAGCGGCCGGTCTGTTCATTGCTCATGCGAGCATCGAACTACCCAGCCGCACCGGCGCGATGGCTCTCTCCACCTTGACGAGCCAAAGCACACGCCTCCCGGCGGCGATTCCGCAATGACAAGACCGACGGGTGGTGCCTCGACATCGGCGCCACCCACCACATGACCGGCGGCGGAGTTCTTCTCCGAGCTCGACTCAGCGTTCGAGGCACCGTCTGTTCGGCGATGCCTCGCCGTGGAGATCAAGGCGTCGCTGCTCATTGTCTTCGTCGCTAAGATCGGCGAGCACCGCCGCACCGGCGTCTACTACATCCCCGATCTGCGGAACTCCATCATCGGCTTGGGACGGTGGATGAGAACGGCTCGCGTGTCGAGATCGAGCACGGTGCTGCGGATTTGGGATCTTCGACGCCGCCTTCTTGCCAAGGTAACCGAGGCGCAAATCGACTCTACACTCTTCACGTGCAGTGGCACAACCCTCTGTCTCATTGCTCGTCGGGACGACGAGGCGTGGCGCGGCACGAGCGCTTTGGGCACCCTTCACCGAGGCCCGGCGGCTCGGTGCCACGAAATGGTGCGAGGCCTGTCGTGTTTTGACCATGTGGAGCGATTCTGCGACGTCTGCGTGTTGACAAAGCGAGGCGACTCCCTTTCCCAAAGCGGCGAGTTTCGAGCCAGGAGAGGCTCGAGCTCGTGCACGGGGACTTGTGTGGCGGTGACACCGCCACACCGGGAGACGACGCTACTTCCTGCGCGCCGTCGACGACCTCTCCGCTACATGTGGGTGATGGTCCTCGGCGGCAAAGGAGAGGCGCGGACGCCATCGGCGCACGCAGCCGCCGCGAGGCGAGCGCGGCGCGCAGGCTGCGCGTCTTTGCGCCGATGAACAACGGCGGCGAACCACGGCGGTGAATTCGCGTCGCATCGCTGATGATGAGGCATTCACGCGCCACTACTCCGCGCCGTCTGGCCGCAGCAGAAGCGGCGTCGTCGAGCAGCGCAACGAGACGGTTGTGGGGATGGCTCGCACTCCTCGGCGAGGATGCCGCCGTCTTACGGGAGAGGCGGTGGTGACGACCGTCTACATCCTCAACCGCCGCCTACCAAGGCGCTCGGCAGGCGGGGCGCGACGAGGCTTGGCATGGCGCAAGCCGCGGTCTCCCACTTGCGGGTCTTGGCTCCTCGCGTTCGCCAAGGAGCTTGGACACATCGGCAAGCTCGACGGCAGAGCACTCGGGAGTGTTCATCGGCCACGCGGAGGCTCGAAGGCCTCGCATCTCGACCTGTCACACACAGCCGCGCCCGCATCTCGCGTGACGCCGTGTTCGACGGGGCGAGGCGGACGTGGGACAAGGCGGTGGGCGGCGGTTCGGCCTCGACTCGTGGACTTTGTTGTCGATCACGCCCACTTCGAGAGCGGGAGCTAGCGGCTCGTCTTCACCGAGCTCGCCCACCTCGACACCTTGCTCGCCACCGGCTCGGCGAGTGCTCCACCACCTTCGCGCCGGCCACGCCCACCCTTCACCACCGGCCACGCTCTCACCGCACCGCGCCACACCACCGGATCGGCCCCAGCCGGCCGGTCCACGATGAGCGGCGCGGTGGAGTTCGCTCGGCTGTCTCACGACGAGGATCGCGTCGACGCCTACCACGACGACGAGCCTCGCGCTATCGTACCATGGACAACATCATCGGCGAGCCGCCGTGCCTCGATCGGCGCAAAGACGCATCGCGAGGCGAGCGCACTTAGCGCGGCGACGACGGCGAGCCCCGCCTTCGCCGAGGCGGAGGAGACGCGGCGTGGCGTGTCGCGATGAAGCGAGAGATGGACGCCGTCGAGCGGAACCGACGTGGAGGTGGCGGATCTTCTGCCGGCCACCGCGCGATCACCCTTAAGTGGGTGTTCAAGCCGAAGCGGGATGAAGCGGCGCCATCGTCAAGCACAAGGCTCGCTTGGTGGCACGAGGCTTCATGCGGCGGAGGGTCGACCGATGACGCCGCACCCGTCGCGCGGATGGAGTCCGTCGCGACTCCTCCTGCGCTAGCTGCCGGGAAGGTGGCGTGTTCATCACATGGATGTCAAGTCGGCATTTCTTAAGGGCGACTTGAAGGAGGAGGTCTCGTGCATCACCGCCGGATTTGCGATCCCGGCAAGGAGGGCAGGTGCTCGCTGCGCAAGACCCTCTATGGCTTGCGGCAGCACCGAGGGCGTGGAACGCCAAGTTGGACTCACGCCGAAAGGAATGGGCTTGAGCAAAGTCCGCACGAGGCGCCATCTACCGCGGGCGATGGAGAAAATGCCCGCCGGTGGGTGTCTACGCCGACGACTTGGTGATCACGGCACCAAGGATGCGAGGTGGCGGCATTCAAGGAAGAGATGAAGGCCACCTTCCGGATGAGTGACACAGGGTCTCTCCTTCTACTTAGGGATCGAGGTGCACCAGATGATTCGGGATCACGCCGACAGCATCGCCACGCCAAGCGCGTTGTTGAGCTAGCTAGGCTCACCGATCGCAACCCGCTCTCACCCAATGGAGGAGAGGCGGAAGGCCGAGCCGTGACAAAGACGACGCGGAGGAGGTGGACGCTACGCAGCATCGGCGTCTTGTGGGAGCCTTCGCTACCTCGCCACACACGCACCGGACTTGGCATTCTCCGTCGGCACGTTAGTCGGTTCATGCAACGGCCGACGACGGAGCATCGGCAGGCCGTGAAGAGGATCATCCGCTACGTTGCGGGGACCCTTGACCACACCTCCATTACCCGAGGTGTCTGGCGCACACGCCGTCGGAGTGCGGCGGACGGTGACCACGCGGCGACATCAACACCGGCAAGAGCACAAGCGGGATTCTCTTCTTCCTCGGCAAGTGCCTCGTTCATCGGCGATCGATCAAGCGGCGGTGGTGGCCTGTCGGTGTGAGGCCGAGTACATAGCGGCTTCCACCGCCGACTCGAGCACTCGGCTCGCTCGGCGCTGGTGATCTCCTCGGCAGGACATCAAGCGGTGGAGCTCGGGGTGGACAACAAGTCCGCTCTAGCCTCGCAAAGAACCCGTTTTCCATGAACGGAGCAAGCACATCCGGGTGAAGTACCATTTCATCCGAGGCTGCTTGGATGAAGGAAGCATCAAGGCAAGCTACATCAACACCACGGATCAGCTTGCGGATCTGCTCACCAAGCCTCTTGGAAGGATCAAGTTCTTTGAGCTCTGCTCCAAGATCAGGATGGTTCAACTCTCCCACAAGACGACGCACAAGACTTAGGAGGAGAATGATAGATAAGTCTTTGTGTTGTCTGCACATGGTGTACATGGTGCTTTTTGTTTTTGCTTTAGCATCTAGGACTTGCTTTTGCTTTAGCATCTAGGACTTGCTTTTTGCTTTAGCAGCTTTTTGCTTTAGCATCTTAGACTAGTTTTAGGACAGCATCTTGGACTAGTCTAGGATAGCATCTTGGCATATGCTTGGCTGACTAGCAGCCTATAAATATGTATCTCCAAACCCTCAGGTTGGCATGGCATTGTGTGAGCAATAAACAAGAAAACTTGCCCTATCTCCTAGTGTCATCCTCTCCATGAGAGTAAGGATCTTGCTATCACCAAGAGCAAGAGTCCAGCGACTAACAGGCTTAACAAGCCACATATCAGTCTTATATTTACCTCTTGTGCTAATTTTGGATGAGTTACTACAAACTGCATTGCCCGCAGGTCTCAGGTTCATCAAGGTGGCAAAATCACCTATGTCTCCAGCAGTAGCATTTCCATTCATTGTGGAGTCATCGGGCATTACATTACTAAGTGATGAAGGCATTGATGTGCCAGGTCCTGAGATAGCCTCGATTCGTTGTCAAGGTACAATTTATATTATTGGCACATAATGAGCTTAAGCCTGCAGTCTTCAAGTAGTCCTTCTAACACAGATCTTTTTCTCCAGGGCAAAATGTTCTGGCTCAGTGACCATTTGATGCTACTGCACTTACAACTAACAACAGGTGCAATCCTGCATTCTCATTTGCCAACCGGTCATAGGAACAAAATCAATTTAGTCTCAGTGTACTCTCCTCAGGTTCAGGAGTTATCTTGCGTATCATATATTTTTTTGGTACAGCTTACGTTGTAAAAAAAAAGAGTATTCCTTTACTTTTTACTGCTCTGGTCAAAGAAGGGCTTGACAATTGTTGGGTTTGGGTATTCTTTAATGGGTTGTTGAACTTAAAATGGCTAAAAGATGACCTGGAGTACGACTGGGAGATGGGCAAAATAGGAATGGTAGGCCAAACATGTTAGTAAGGATTTTTAGTTGAATACTGTAAGAAAACTTGAAGCTCACATCTATTGCAATAGCCCATGGGGGAATTATATAGTACAATAGATACAAACCCTAGAAAACAGGAAAAGGCCTAAATACACTTAACACCCCCTCAAATATAAGGCGTATGCAATAGTATTACATTCGAAAAGGGTTACACTAAAATAGGGAAAAATCCAAAATCCATGTCTTGAAAATGTCGTCAAAGCGTGTAGCTCTTGGAAAATTGTGTCGGAAAGATCGCCAACCATCCGAAATCGTGCAGCGGTTTATAAAGCACAAAGTGCAGGGGCTGAGAAGGTAGAGGTAAGCGGGAACAAAGTCGATCGCGATAACACGATGAAAAGAATGTGGAAGGTGATACAAGTAGAGAGCTGTCAAATCAAACCGAAGAGGGAGATAGAAGCATAGCAGCACAAATCGAAGCCCAAGACGACGGCGGCGCTTTGCAAAAGAAGCACAACGGAGGCGCAGTGTAAAAAAGCACGGTGGCCTTAGAATCTCAGGGCGACAGCTCAAAGGGAAGCGACGGTATCATGAAGACTTTTATGATCTGCATCGGCTTAAAGAGAAGAGCGGCGGCTGCAGATATGCGAAAGGAAGGAGATGACTACACTCATCTGAGAGGATGAATTGTAGCTAGCAAGGCAATCGGCTGATTGACAAGGATTTTATGGATTCGCACGGCTTTGATAAACTCAAAGATAGATATTATCGATTTGGATGGATGCAACGGAAGACTCAAAAGAAATGACTCAAAGATAGCATCCACCAACACCAAGAATCTAAAACAGCAAATACTTGCAACCGCACCCTTTAGTAGAGCACAACTAGCTTCTCAACAACCAGCTTGTCATCCGTAGCCTTGACTTGCATCCTCCTCCTCACATGAGATTCAGTAGAGCACAGCTAAGAGATGGTGAAATAAAACCCTCCCTCACCCTCACAAAGCTTCCCCTCGAACGCACTTCCCCCCTCTCTCGGGAGGTGGTGAGGAGGCTTCATGGCTGGAGAGAGCAGGCCGGCGGGATCCGGCAGCGATGCGTGTGCGGACGGAGGTGGCCGACCGGGAGGACGGCGGCAGCCATCTCCGGGCCGGGTCTGACAGATCCCGCTGTGGGGAGCCCGGTGGAGCACGTCCTCCGACGGTGCGGCGGCCACTAGGGGGGGGGCAACGACGGCCGAGGGGAAGCGGGGATCTGGCGACGGGGAGCCCACGCGGGCGTCGAGAGCATAGAGCACAGCAGGAATAGGAGGCATGCGAGGAGGCGTGGTCGCAGCTCCAGCGGCGCTGATGCCATGCCCGATGGAGGGGCTTGGCGAAGGTGATGCCGAGGCCAAGATCCGATGATGGCAGAGCGCGCGGCGGGGTCAAGAGAGCTGAGTGGCGGCGGCGGTCTAAGGAGAGGACGGTGGTGGCGGCTTGTGCTGTGGAAGGCCAATGGCGGCGTAGACGACCACGACACGTACGACGGTGGCCCTAAGCCAGCCGGATCCGGCTTGGAGGCGATCGGATCCGGGCGGAACGAGGCCGGTGGCAGAGAGGATTGGCGACGGCTGAAGAGGCCCAGCTCGAGGATGGCGTGGATCCAGCTCGGTGGTGCTGTTGCTGGGGAAGAAGGCGGCCTGAGTAAAATTTTTGCTTTTTAGCCTAAAATTTGAAAGTTTTTTACATATGGACCCATGGAGAAAAGATTTGCAAAAATGGACCCTTAGCACGGCGCCAAAGTATATGGCGCCTAGGGTACATGATATGGCGCCATATGCTTTAGTGCTGTGCGTGGCCACGTAGGATCCACGGTGGCACTGCTCGGCACCAACGCCCATGGCGCTGTGCCATGTACCTACGACGCTAATGACTGTGGCGCCGTGCTCTGGGACTTAAGCCCGAGCACGGCCCCCCAGCCCCCCACCCCTTCACTCATCCATTCAAACAGACCGAGCAGGCCGCCCCCCCCTCTCTTCTCCCTCCAAATCCACTCCAATTTATATACGAATGTATGTGTATGTGTGTATGTGCATATGTTTTGCAGAAAAAACAGCAAAGTTTGCTGTTTTTCTGCAGGTTCAGCTAGCTCGGCGCCAACGGTCCTGGCGCCAGTAATAGTAAATAACAGCGCAAAGAGAGCTGCGCCGAGATGTGCAACTACGGCGCCAGGATCTTTAGTGCTGCTGTTGTCAAATTAGGTCATAGTGGGCAATATGATTTCCTCTTCGTTGTGTTAGTGGGAGGGTATAGCTGCTGTTGTCTACTTTTATTATGCATAAAAGCCACAATTATTCTACTTTGTTCTTACGGTTCTGCTCCCTTGCAATTTCCCTTTTTTAAAAAAAAAGACAAACATTTGTAATTAACTTATTTCTGAACTTCTGGGATTATGCAGGTTTCTATCATTTCATAGGTTACCTATTCTAACATAACAAATGAGGGTATTTTCCCAGAGATGGAATGAATGGTTGATATTTGTGCAGGTGATATTTATTTTTAAAATATCTTTGATATTTTAAGATAGCCTGGACAAGAATTTATTATATCAAATAATACCTCCTGCAAAAATACCTTGTTTTCTTTTTTACCAAAGGTTACTCGTACCGAGGCAAATACTTCTCTAACAAAGCATGATGAATTTGCCTTCAAAATTGTTAGCTCAAAACCCATGATAGTAAAATTACTAAAATATCATTTCATGGTCAATAAAAAATAAAATGGCAAACAATATACAAGAGAAGCATCAGCTAAATATAGTCTTGTGGAATTCTCGTGGAAAGTGGGAACAATGGTTTCTTGTTGATCCTTAATTTACTAACATAGTTATTTACTATATCGAAGTTGCTGTATTATCAATCCGAAACCATTTCCATCGGCAAATACCATTCGTATTCTCAATTTGAGAGCATTTTCATCTGCACATAGACTGCTTAGTGTCTGAAAATTGTAGGATTCTATCCTCCGCAATGAGATCTGCTGCTGTCGTCAGTTCCAGAATAATTAAAAGGTACAACGTATTAACCCATGAGCTTTTGAGTTACCTTGTTCGCAGAAAAAATTACTTAGGTTGTGTTTCTTCGTGTGCATATGCTTGACTCTGCTGCTGGATCCATTTGTACTAGATAACGTATAAAATCTTATAGAATCCCTGATTGGACATTTAATATTATACACACAAATGGGAATTGCTTGTGGAAAAAATGGTCTGACCCGGAATCCCTGATTGGACATTTAATATTATACACAGAAATGGGAATTGCTTGTGGAAAAAAATGGTCTGACCCGTATGGCCTGGGAGTGCTGGACTTTCCAAGAACGGATACCAATCTTCCACGTCTTGCGATACCATTTTATAATTTATATATCTCTATAACCTCGTATGGTGTGTATGTGCCACATCAGGACCTCTTTCCACTTCCACCCACAGAAAATAATAGAAGCCATAGCCCACAGTTGCCACCTTGTGGGCTCCTTTCCCTTCTAAAAATCCTCAACTACGATCAAATCATACGACTTGTTTAATCCTCCTTAAGGTTTTGACGTTTTGTTTATTCAAATCTAGGAGCTGATCTGCTCATCTATTCGCCCTCCCTGGCTGCAGTCGGACCCTAACCGATCCTTCCGACAGAAAGAAAACCGCTCATCTGGGAATTTTTTTACCCACATTGTAATGCTACTATGCATAGCATATGTTGAAGGACTAGTGTTTACTAAAGGAATAGGTTTTTTTTTTTTGCTTTTGGGAGCTTGAAGAAACAGAACTAGGTTCTAGTTGAACCAATTGGGGCGAAGCAACTGAACTGTCTTGTTGGTAGACAGGAAGAATCACTTTACTGGGTCTTTATTGCTGGGTAATTAAACTAAAAGTCTAATGCTTCCTTTCGTGCGATTTTGATGGATTGCATCTTGGATTGCTATTAAGATCAGTTTTGCGAGGGATTTATTTATCATAGTTGGCCAAAAGGGGTATGCGTCTAGAAGATCAAATTTACGCATGGGACTGATTACTGATAGGTCATCTACAGCACTAAGGGAAATAATTTGCACCTGCAAGAATATTGATAGGACCTGATAACTTGTTCCCCATATGCCCCCAAAAGCAGAAAATAAAATATTCACCATGTGTGCTGGTGCCTTTCTGCATTTGGTGATTTGATATTTGAATAATTGCTGTGTGGCCCCCCTTCACCACTTTGGTTAATTTGTTCAGTGATGAGTCAGCTAATGTAAGTTACCTTTCGGTTGGTACAGTTGGATTGGTTTAGTTCCAGACCTAAACACAGTGAGTTAATAGTATATTATCCCCCTCAAGTTTCACGTTTGTCTATTTAATCATCTAAAGTTTCAATACCAAGTCACTTTACCCCTTGAAGACGGTTTTGAGAGTACTTTTGCCGTTATGACAGTTCTAATGTAAGTCAAGGGTATTCAGTCGAATACCTAAAATTTTTGCCAAAAAATCTACTATATATAAGGTATAATATATATGTATATTAGTAGTTAGGCCAAATTTGTTTTTTCATACCTAGTCAGCCTAAATTATTACTAGATTCTTTTAGCCTATTTCCCTCTCCTAAGTCCAAATTAGCGCCAAACACCGGCTTAAGCCCACTAGGCCACTATAGTGATTCACATGACACATGGTAGAAACTCTAGGTCTCACTCAATCTTTTCTCTCACCTAAGTCTCTCCTCTCTATCTCTCTCCATTTGGTGGCGCAGGAGCTTCTGGTCTTAAAGGACACTGGAGCAGCTGTTTCGCAATACAAGTCACCTTGCCATCGTCGCTCGCCAATGCGGTGCAGCCGCATAGGTTCACCCTCCCCGACCTAGTGACCCCATGGCGTCATGGCCCCATATCCCTAATCCGATAATCCCTCTGTCTCCTTCTACTCCCTTAGCAATCTCTGATTTGAAGTAAAATTATGTGTCTAAATAAAGACGTGAGTTGTATTTTGCTTAAAGAAGTGAGATATCTATAATGATTCTAAAGTTTTTGCATAGTAGTTGATTATATTTTGATGACTTATGTATCAATTATTTAGAAAATATGTAAGTGTTATCAAATTTGTCACGTAGCTTGATGTGTTGGACACTTGGATGATTTGATCCCCTTTGATGTTTGGCTGTTTGATCCATATTTTATTTAGCATACTACTTAAGTTGCATAGTTAGAAATTGTTCAACAAAGTATGTTCACGATAAAAGCACTTTTGAACTTCCGCTTGAGAATACAAAAATCTAACAAAGAGAATTGTCTTTTAACTTGATTAAAGCATCTCGTTGTGATTGTACAACTCTATTATAGATTATTCCGATTTGAACTTTGACTTAGGTTAGTAGTTCTAGGGAAACAGTTCATCTCTAATTCCAATCATCATGGTTAACATCATTAGTCTTTGAGTTCTGTTTTTCTGAAGTTGCTTCCTTTTTGTGTGTTTATCTGCATGACATATCTCGTTCCCAAGGCATGAAGCATCGTCGTGTTAATTTTTGATTATTTTAGAATTTATGTATATTATTTGAGATGTTGTCTCTAATATAAATAATTGTACTTTAATTTTCGCTACTGTGGACCTTTATGTTTTCAATTGAACAATATTTTGTAATTTCGAATACCCATTTTGAAATTTCTGGATCCGCCACTGAATGACAGCTACATCATCCGGTTTTGCCATGGCTTGGGGCTTCACGTGGGTGGCTAAGCGGGCCGTTGTCCTCACCGTGCGCAACCTAAATGCGCGCTTTGCAATACCCCACTCGTTGTGCCCAACCTACATACGCCGCGCGAGCACTGTCCTTGCCACACGGGTTCCGCTTGCTGTGCCACACGTTCTCTGCTCGTTGCGCAGCACGAACTTTGCATGCATGCAATGGCCATGCTTAGCTCCCCCACGATGCTGGTGCATTCGCTGCGATGCTCACACTCTGCAAGTGTGCTGGGAGAGAGACGACGACGATGACGTCAGCCCATGTGTGATGCCATGTGGCAAAACCGGATAATGTGGCTGTCATAGTGGCAAAAATAATTCTCAAAACCGTCCTTAGAGGGTGAAGTGATTCGGTGGTAAAACTTTAAAGGATTAAATGGACCAAATGAAACTTCAGATGATTAAATAGACAAATGTGAAACTTGGAGGAGTAAAGTGGACTTTTTTTTTTCTAAAGAGAAAGTGTTACTAAGTTTCTAATCTGGTAGTCTAAACAGGGGCGTCTAGTTGTTTGGCAGCCTCGCATTGGCCATTAGTTGCACAGTCCACGGTTTGGAAGGAGGCATGAGATAACCTAGGTAACAAGTGTTTGAGAGCGAAATGTGAACCAATTAGATTCGGTTGTTGAAGAGGAGCTAGGACCATGCATAGGTAACTCCTTTTTCCACAAGAGTAGGTGTTATAAGTACACCACCATAGCCAACCGGATTCTTTTAGGTTTAAAGTTAGCTTATATTTATACTTTCTACAGTGACTAACTTTTAAATGATATGTTTTTTTAAGACAGGGTCAATAGAAAAATTGTATTAAAAAGTGTACTGAGTTCAGCTATATCAGTTAAAATCACATGCAACTATTTCTCTCTACGTACCGTCTCTTACGAACAGGCAGAATTTAAATATTTAAACCATAAACTATAAGCCACCAGCCTAAAAAAAACCCACTAGTTGCATACTTGCATCTCCCAGCTGCTTCCCGTAACTTATCCGTGCCGCCCCTTTGATTGCGCTCCTCCTCTGATCGGAGTATTTGTTGTGCAGCTGGGGTGGGGACTGCCATCCTAAAAGCAGCCACCCTGCAAGTTGCAACCCAGTAGTAACCTGATTGCCTAAGCGTCTGACGAACCAAAATGTTGGGCAGAGAGAGTTTAAGCTATCCTCTTTTAACTACTGGAGTTTGCATTTTTAGTTATACCTACCATTTTCGATAACTTTTTGTGCATATAGATGGATACTATATTGTTACACGGTCGTTTCTAAAACGCCTTGCTGGACTGAATTAATGAATTCTCGGGGTAAAGCACCTAAAATTATATAACTACTAGTTATTTTAGTGGATGAACACGACAGAGTGGCCTGCAAACCACAATACCCAAAAAATAAACCATAAGATCGAATGATTTTCTTATTTGCCGAGGAAGAGGCATCATTTTGTCATTACTTTATTGTTATGGTAAGCTAGGGACAGTGTGTGATTGATTTATTGTGTGGGGGCTATTTCTAAAGTGTTATTTTTGCCCTATCGATTTGATGGGCATCCAATCTAATTTGATAGAGGTGGATGAAAAGGGGAGGCATCCTAGTGGTGGCCCTTTTGTCTTTGCATCCCACTGTGTCGGCACTACCATTTCTGGTTACTACAGTAGTAATCGCATCTCCACCTGTTGGAGGCAAAAAAGAAATGCTCCCAGAAGTCACATGACAAGCACACATACACACACAGATTAGGCAACATATCCTTAAGCTCATAAATTTTTTTGTAACTTTTTTAGTTAAGATAAACTCTAAACTTGAATACATAGGATACGTTGATATACACACACACATACATGTACATTATAGTGTATATTGGAAAGATCATGTGCTATATTATCCGATCACATCTAAAAAATATTATCAGATCGTTAGATCATATGAGATTTGTATCCGTTGCTTTTTGTTCAAACGAGACTAGCCATGTTACATTAGTACTTTCAATGCATGAACTTTCTAATTCTCAACCGGGCAATTTAGATGAGAGTAAAGATGATTTTAAAGCACTCTTTAAACTTTTACTAGTGAGATCCCCGGAATTTCTTGCATATCACTATCATAAGCGTTGATTTGTGATTTGAGTTTTCCAATGGTTCGTATGGGTGTGCCGCGTGTGCCTTCTGAACAAGACGGCAAAGGATAGGAACCAGATGCCTATCTGTTCCCTCTTTCCATGTAGCCATCATGCCTTCACTATAGTTCGTGTCCATTACCGTTGTCACTGCCTACATTAGAACTCTCCCCGTCCCCCATCTAGAGCTTATAGTTTTCAAGTAGTAAACCTGTAAAGGCTTGCTCTCTGACTGGGCTTTTATATGTATCACCTGGATGTTTTCTTCCCAACAATTATCCAAATTTTGGACCGTTGGATTAAAGATTCAACGGTGTCTTTTTTGGAGGGGGAGAATTTTTTTTTGGAGGGGGGTGAATTTTTTTTGAAGGGGGTGGGGAGAATTTGTGGCCCTTGGATCTCTAATCCAACAGTCACAAATTTAGATAATAGTTAAAAAAAACATCCAGATGGTATTTATCAACACCCTTTTCTATTTGCAAGTTCATTTACGCTAGACGGCCGCAATCTATGACCGTAAGGCTTGGAAAGATGGTGCTGCAAGTTGTGGTACCAACGTTTCCTGGACTAGTTATTCTAGCTTTCTAGGTTGTCGACGGACAACAGTTGGTTAAGCTGTAAAATAGTACGGCTAGTACTAATATCACCACCATGGGGTATTGGAGTGCTAATATCACAATCACCAAAGCTCAACGTAGGACTGTAGCAGTTCCTTGTAAGGTACGTGACCTATTCTTTTTGAGGCGTCGTAAGATATGTGGACTGGTTAGCTGTCAAACAGTCGTAGGTTGTTGGCCCTTTCCGGGTTGAATAAAGGATTTATCTAGTGCCGAAGTTTCCACATTATGTAGGGTTTGGAAAAGAAGATTTTTTAGACAGCCTTTTCTCTACTTTACAGAAAGACTGATTTGAACCCGCACTCTCCAACGTATAATAGAGAGATTGCACCAATGCACCAGATCCGCCCTTTTCGGGTTGAATTTGAAGGCTATTTTATCATATAGGTAAAGTAGCCCTCTGGTGATGGGCCATGCGACAGATTGCACAGTTAGGACAAGGGTCAGGCTGTGTCGTGAACATGTTGAGAAATAAGATAGGGAGATTTGATGATTTATCTATTATTTTTTATTATTTAATAAAATATTTTGTGATATTTCACTGATATATAGGATCAGGACTTTATGTTAGTGAGACAATATTTATTATTTTAATAAAAGATAAGATAAATCATTAATTCATTTAATAAGATAAGAGGGGGGAAATAACGGGTGCCACAGAAACCATGGTGTGCATGATCGATCGAGCTCCTAGGTTTCGCAAAAATGCAACTAGTATAGTACCACTACTTGCTCCCAAGAGCGAGTGGCAAGTGGTGGCCGTGTTCTTTTTTGTATTTGCCTATAGCTTGGTCTTTGTCTCATGTTGCCAACCCCTCTGATTCTTGTGTACGGTGTGTAGCAGTGGTTCGGCAAGCTCTGTGTATATTCTTCTTCCCCTCCTGCCTTTTCTATTCGCAACTTGTAATACTGTACTGATTGATTTGCAACTTGCAGCTAAAAAATATCCTCGATTTCCTAGATGATCGGTGTGTATAGGGGTGGATATCGAGCTGGTGCGGCTCGGCTCGGCTCATGAAGGATCGTTAGGGAGGAGGCTCAGCTCGGTTTGGCTCGTTAAACTAATGAGCTAAAAGAGAAGCTCAGCTCAGCCCATTGAAAAGCTCGAAGTTGACTCGTTAGGCTCGTTAGGTGAAGTATGCAAATTGCACAATGCAATGCAATTATGCAACCAGTCAGCTCATATGACTTAGTTATCACTGACCATCATAAGCATATGTCTATTGGTAAAAACGAAAAGAACCCTTAATATACTGTCTACTGTGCATAATCCAAACACTATTAAAGTTGAACATATTCTGTTATGACTTTTGAGCGTCTTTAAATTTTTTCTTTTTATGTTTCAAATTTATTTTTCTGAATGATAACTTTTATGATTCTCTAGAGTGACAGTGAAACCTATATAGCAGTAATCCTATGATTGAAATTCTATCAAAAAGGAAAGAGCATCTAATGTAGTAGGTTCATAATAAAGTAAGAAAAACTTGTCAAGAAAACTTCAGTTCCAGTATAAGCAAATATGACATCTGATGGTTTCTTTTCCATAGGTGAAATTAACAGAGAAAAGAGTAATGTGTACTTTAATAATATCTCTCAGTGACTAAAGATGTATGAAAATTGGTATGCATGCATACTACTACTGTTGCTGTACTGAGCAGTTCATGTCGTGATTGGTTGGAGACGCTGGCGAGCTAGGTCGATCAAGCCTAATGAGCGGCTTACGAGCCGGTTCGGCCCGGCTCGGCTTGTTAATGGACCGAGCTGAAATCCTGACTCGATTCGGCTCATTTATGTCGCGAACCGAGTCGAGTCGAGCCAAATCTTCAACGAGCTGAGTCAGCTCATGAGTTTTGAACTTTTTTGCCACCTCTATGCGTTGCAATCCTTGTACCATCAGAGATGCTGCTAGCCCACCAGGCCACCACCCCGTGTATGTGCCAGGAAACAGGAGCCAATTTGACAACGGGATTTGCCAATCCAGGGTGGACGCGACGTAAGACCCGCTCTTAACCTCATTTTCTAAATACCCATGCTTTGCAAAGAATAATTACAGATTAAACTTCTGCAGCCCGTATGTACATCTGGTCAGTACTATACCCCTTGTTTAGTTCGATGGTACGGTTCCGTTATAAAACTATTGCAAATTGCTAAGCCTTGCAATTAGAAAAATTCGTTACTCCCTATGTGCAACAGAACTAGAGAAGTGACGAAATCACGATGTGCGAAGATTCTTAATTTTTTTTAAGGCGGCAACGGTGGGCAAAATTTCCACTGAACTCAATTACTTCAAAACAAGTCCCCAAATTGCAGAAGCAGGTATACCAGAATGGCTGTCTCCAGATTACAACAGCAAGAGGAGGGGGGGAACAGGAGCAGTCAAGTGATTACATCCGCTGGTGTGAAAGATTCTTGGTGCCGTGAGCCTAATTTAGCGAGTTGTTAAGCATGTTAATTTAATTGGATTTTCATATTCGAGCAGGAGGTGTCTAAGGCTTTGTTTAGATTGGCTTTTGCTTCTGCGTTTTACTTAGAAAAGTTAATACGAACACTTAATTTCTCGAAACTGTTTCTCTATTTCTTTTACTATTGTTTTGCTCTGGAGATAAGTCAGGGGTCACGGGTGCATTACGCACCCTATTTCTCTCGTTTTCATCATATATACGCTTACTTTTTCTATTACTTGCGTCCTACTTAAAATCATTTCTTTTGGTTACTACTACCGAACACTATAAACGATAGTAAAAAAATTATCACGAAATACCAATAGAAACACTCCTAAATTAGTTTCCCCCTTATAGCTGCAGAATTGCGCTGTCATTGGTTTATAACAGCATCTTAAAGCATGGTACGCGCAGCCTGTAGCTGCAGTTTCCTCACACTGTTTATAGGAAGAAAAGGATCTAGCCCTGGCCGTCCATTTTTAATATTTTGACTATTGAACCGTAGAGCAAGGACCGGCTAGAATGCATGAATTTCGCAGTCAGAACCGTACTTTTGTTTTAGGAAACCCTACATTCTAAATGGATTTAGAGCCGTAAAAAAGAGGAAAAAAACTGGCTTCAAATGGAGTCTTCTATAGACGTGTATAAATCTTAAAGTATTATCTCAGAGATAAATAGTCGTAATCTATCCTTGGAAGTATTTGAACATTCATATAATTCACCGTTTGGAAGAGCGTGAAATCACCTCGGAGAGGAAGATCGACTACCCTGGCACACAGGGAGGAGGAAGAAGAAGGCTGATGTAACAGCGAAGTGAAACGCAGCACCAGACAAGGTTGGGTTGGAAGCGAAAGCGAAAGCGAATACCGTCGCGGCCGCTTTCCCAGCACGGAAGCGGGTAGGGGGCCGGAACCGGGTAGGTTTACCAGATCGGGCAAAGCTCGGAGAAGAAAAGTTTCCCTTCAGTGATTGGCCTACACTACGCATGCCTGCTGATCTTTCTGGATGGACCCCTCCTGTTTTCTTGTCACTCTTCACATCTCTCTCTCTCTCTCTCTCTCTCTCTCTCTCTCTCTCTCTTGCCTTTGTTTGTCGTTGAAAGATTCATGTTTATCCTCGTCCCTACTGCTGGCAACCACACAATGGAGCTTGCATGTCTGTACCTGGGAGTTTATTAGGGTCTGTTTGGCAACAGCTGCGGCTTATATTTTTTGGCTAAAATTTTTGAATTTAGGCTGTTTACGGTATAAATTACGGAGAGAAAGATACCCACTTGTGATTTTGGATGGTACAGATATTGGGCTTTTAACGTGTACATCGTTTAACTTGTAGACCCCATCTTGAAAAAAATAGCCCGTTTAAAAGTTAGATACTATAGTAAAGCAAAAACCGTCAGCTTCGGAGGAAAAGAACATGCCCTAATATCCTCTGAATTTCCCTAGGCCAGCCATGCTCTCTAGTTAATTGCTTGGTGAGCATTATTTGTCTGTATGCCTTCCCGAGCTGATCCACTTAGCAGCGACTGTATCTGATCAAAGCTCAGGCCCAGCTATCTTCCCAGTCAATGCCTGCATGCACTTACTTCATTCTGGCTTAGGTAATGCTTGAAGCGTCGTCTTCGATATGACATGATACCCCGCTCGATCGAGATATGAGATGTACATAAAGAAACCATGTGATCATACCGCATGCTCCTTAATGCATAAAAATCTCTCATCCTTTTCTTTTTTTTCTTTTCTTTTCTTTTCTTGTTGTAAAGATCATCTAAAGAGGATAGAGTAGGGTACAGTAGCGTGCCCAACGCGAGAAGCACGTACTGTTGTCTACCCCGCACCGCAATGCGGAGCTAGGAATTTTTCGATGGGGTACGAATTTAAGATGTATTCTAACACTGTAAGGATGTTTTTGTTACATGTTGGTTTTCTTATAGTTAAATTTGTAAGTTTTATATTCAAATTTTGCTAATCTGCTGTTGAAAATTTCTCTAAAAATTATCATTTAGGATAAATAATATTGTTACATGTAAACATATATTCGCTACGGAAAGTTCGAAGCTCAAGGGAACTTAAATTAACCATAAAAATGAGGATAGAGCTAAAGAGATGACAAAGTGAAGAAATAGCTCAAGAAAACTAAAAAAATACATATCGGTTATGGTTTACTACTTAGAGGTTTGAGTATAAAAAGTTTTAACATACACGGACAAAAGCCTGAGATTGGATTTTGCATGCCACTGGTACGGAGGTATTTCCTTTTTTATTTTCTTAATCTTTTACTTTTCATGTATGCTACGCTTACAAGCACATGAACTAATCGAAATACATCAGTCACCTGAATTTTTTTCCTTGTCAAGCATGAATCGAATTATGTGCCCGATAGATTAACTTCCATCTCTATGCACATCTAATGGCAAGAAAATTTGTCCGATAATTAGCAAAAACGATGTGGAATCATGCCATTACAGGCAGAAGCAAACCGGACAAGAGACAATCAGTAGGAAATTTAGATGCTTCACGAGGTTCTTGTAAGCATCAGTAGGAAATTTAGATGCTTCACGAAGTTCTTTAAGCATCATTATTGTTCCCATGAATTGAAGCCCTGATTCAAGATACCAACACAGATACCACTAATAATTGCACAATTGGATCATCTAACAGAAGGCGAGTAGCTCAGCGCTCTTGATGGTTCATGCCTTCACTTTGTGGTTTATGCCTTCTTTTAAATAAATAAACAGAATAATTTCTGTTCTACCGTCTCAGAGCGGTTTATTAAAATAACTTTTTAAAAATAACTTATGAGTTTATTAATATTCGATTCAGATTTATTCATATTTAATTGTCAAACCGGCCGGCACACTGTTACACAGGCACAACTGGCTCTTGGAGATCTCAAGGGGCAGGGCAATCCGGTGACAGAAGTCTCCAAATATAAATTGGCCATGTGAGGCCTTAAGTTTTTGGGAGTGATTATACAACATTCAACTATTTTTTAAGGTAAAATTAATTAGATTTTGAAACGTTAGATGAAGATCCAATGTCTCAGATCTTTTTCTTTGAAGGGGGGTTTATATGGGTGGATCCGTTGGATAGAGATCCAACGCCTCAGATCATTTTTTTGGATAGGAACTTATATGGGTGGATCCGTTTGATGGAGATCCAATGCGCCAGATCATTTTTTTAGAGAGAGAGAGTTGTATGGGGGATCCGTTGTATTGAAATCTAACGCTTCAAAATCTGACTACCTCAAAAATAGTTGAATGTTCTATAGCACTTCTCTAAGTTTTTGTTAGGGCTTGTCCGTTGGATCCTGCCGTACTACGTTGGCTCCAGCAGAACAACAAGAGTACTACTAATCCTGCATGCAGGTGAGGATTAACAAAAGGTTTATCACTAGTATACCTTTAAGATGGTGATTATTTATTTATTCACTAATTAATTATTGTGGTCTTGATCGGCCTGTCTCTGTCTCTGGCTCTGTGCTGGGAGGTGACTTGTCAACTCCCGATTGGCTCTAGCGAGGGACACGTCACTTTTGCGAGGGTAATTTCTTGAGGTGACCTGGGGATAATGTCAAGATAGCATCGCATTTCGGAGGAAGGAAAAAAAAGTAGGGTTTATCAACGAATGAAAGGAAGGAAGAAAGGGAAATCGATTGATCAAGTAAGTACATGTAAGACTTTTAAGCAACCATGACCGCTATAGGCTGCCTGTGTTAGATGTGTACTATTAGTGTGTATTTTCTCCATTGTATAATAAGTCCTTTTTTTTTTATATTTGTCATATTTGTACTTGTATATATACTGGTCCATTAGCCTCATGATGAATACAAGCGCTATTTATAACTTAGTATCAGAGTAAATCTAGGGTTTTTGTGCCTTTGGTTCATCTTCTCCAGCAGCCGCTGCCGTTTGGCTCTGCTGTCTCCATCGCACCTGCCATCGTCAAACCGTTGCTTGTAAGTTCAAGCTCTATTATGTGTTAATAACTGGGTAATTAATGACAACTAGATGAGTAAGCTTTACCTTGAAAACTTATTGTATAATATACAATTGTTGTGTACATGTTCTATACTCACAATTCAATTTCTATCTCATTATTTATTGAGATTGTCATGAATTAGCAGAAAGCGAAGATTGTAGAATCTACTCATTCTATAGAGGATCCAAAAAGGGAGGAGTGAGTGAGGTGCTCTGTGTGTGTATAGTGCGGTGCTGTGCTAGTGAGTGTTGTGTGCGTGTGTGTGTGGCTGGGTGCTGTGTGTTGTGTTAGTGTGTGTGCCGAGTCCGTCTAGATACAATGTGTGTGTGGTGTTAGTGTAGTGCATGTGTGTTGTTGTGTGCGTGTTGCACGGTGCTGTATTGTGTTGTGTTCATGCGCTCCTCTCTGGCTCCGTCCTGACTGACATCTCAACTCTCTCTTCATTGGCGCAGTTGGGATGTCAGTCAGGACGGAGCCAGAGAGGAGGGAATGAGGAGAAGAAATGAGGAGAGAGGGAGAGAGAGAGAGAGGTAAGCAAGAGAGATGGGCCAAGTCAGTGGCCATCCGGTCAAATGAGAGGAGGGAGAGGAGTAGAATATGTATTCACGTATAGTTGTACAGAGCGCTCTTTTATATGTTTAGCCATGTATTAAATTTTGTTAGAAGTATTTAAATTACAGAGCCCCCATTAATAATCGTTTGTGATTATTAAACTGAAATAATTGTTGTCCATAGACTAACTTTGCGTGGTGATTTAAAATAGCAATTAAGTTGTAAAAAAAAAATCTGAAATTGGTTAAAATAATTATAGGAATTGTACGGAAATGTTTTGGTAGAATCTATTTTTCTGCATCCTTAAATTGAACGTAGCGTACGTGCTAAATGTAGAAAAAGAATCAGGCCCGAATGAAGAATTTCACCTGGGAGAACATGAAACTGAGACTTCTGTTCCATACTTAGACAAGTATGTTTTTTTGATCATTGAAACAGAGTAATTTCGCTGAAAAGTTATTTTTATGCTAGATTAATATCACTCCTGCATACAATGAATTTCTAAAAAAGTTCACGTGCTTGATGATAATAATGATGAAGAGGTTTTTGGGATTAATGATGATGAAAAAGGCATGGTAGGCAGTTAGAGAAGCCACTGTCCTGTAGGTAAATAATATGTGGGTGCCCAGGTTAAGAAAAAAGGAGTAGGTTGGGACCCTAGTTTTCAATTTTTTCTTTTTTTATAACTAAATAACCTAGAAAAACAAACTAATTATAAGCTTAAACTTTCGCAGCGGCCTCTCGAGATCCAGTGCGCTCTCGTGATGTTTCTAGTTTGTCGATCGATCGATCGATCGGCGACTCGATGGATGATGGATGGAGGGGATGGGAGAAAACAGCATCTCTGTCGATTCATGAATGGGCTAGCGTAGCCGGTGGGTGCAAGTGCAGTCTGTCTAGTCTTTATCAAGACCGTGATGAGTTTCTTTCCTGGTGCTGATGAACGCGTCGACCAATCAGCGCGTACTAGAGTGCCTCGCCCAACCACTCGGTGTGCTCTTCCTACTGCCTTTAGCTTGTCCGGCCTAACTCCTGTGTATAATGCTCACACGGGTCAGAGAATCATCAATGAAACGTGTCGCTCTCGGAGCAAGTATAATAAGAGGCTGTTAGTAGGCTGTATGCTGAGGTGGAGGAGAAAGAGGAGGAGAGAGAAGAGAGGTGGGCTGTAAGTTTACAGCCAGCTGAAGCACAAGAACCAAGAAACCTTGTGAGAGAAAGGGGTGGGTCATATAGCTTTCAGCTGGCTGTAAACTACTATATAAATGGGCTGATAAGTGGGCTGTAAGTGTCCATACAGCCAGCTGAAGGCTGTATTATTAGCCTTGCTCTCAGTAGTCTTCACCACCTTGTCGCTGACGTTCGTTGCAAGCTTGTTGAATCCCGTTGCACTGCTATAAAATAAGCTATATAAGGCACCTCATTATTAGGGGTACAAACGAAGCGGATATGGATAGATATTGCTCATCCCTTATTATTTTCCATATTTTTTGTCGGAGTCGGAGTCGGACACGGATAGTGCCGGATACGAATATGAATACGGATATTCTCGGTCACGAATACGGAGCGAATACATGCCGCTCCGAATACGGTTAGTTTCGGCCACAAATATTTAATCGGATAATGCGTGAAAGCAAATTTCACATGGTAACAGGGACAAGTTAAGTAACTAGTAAATTCTAGCTAGCAAAGTAGCAAGTAAATGATAGAAACTAGTTAAGCAAGTAGTAGCTAAATAGCTACATGTCACATGATTCAAAAGTACAAATTGCCCATAGTCAAGTACATCACTAGTTCATAAACTTCATTACATTTAACAAATGATTCCACAAGACCTTCGTGCCCCTTGAAGTCTCACATCGAGCTTTATGAGGATATTTATTGCACTACGCCCAAAGTTGTTTCTCTTTTCCACCATTTTTTATGTCAACAGTCACCGTGTATTTAATACAGTGGTCCCAAACCTTCGAGATACACTTCTTCTCAGCAGGCTCAACTTTTCTGGTGCAAATCACAGTCCTAGTAATAACCGTATGCTTATTACTTAACATAGATTTTCAATCAGAAAGCATTCTATTTCTTACTAAACAAGTGTAGACTATAAAGGGTGCTGTCATTGGCCTTTACTGGACAAGCATTCTATTTCTTAACCATATGCTTCACATAGATTTTCAATCTGAAAGCAATAGATGTGACAAAACATATGATAAGGCAAAATTTATCCAGAAATTAAGCATGCTAGCAAAATTTACCCAGAAATTCTATGCTAATCAATTAAGCACGTAACCCGTGAAGGCGATGCCGAAAATGTATCGCAAGCGAGGCGCTAAGGCCCAATCGAAGAAGATTAATGAGCCTCCCAGGAAATGGAAGTTTATGCTCGGAGTGTTATTGGTCCCTGAGTCACAATTACCCAGGGTTGGACTAATTTGCAATACTTTGCATACCTGATACATGTAGAGGTCCAACATGAAGCCAAATCGGCACAGTGGATTCACTGCGAGATACACGGAGGCGTATTTCCTCCATGACTTGGGCTACATCATCGTGATTTTTGAAGATTTATTCTTACTATTCAACCTCGACAAATTTGACGTCTCACTTCTACAATGCTGGACACTTTAAGTGTAATGTACAATCAAGTTCTACATTCATGTAATACCGATAAATGTCATAACTTATTACTTATGTATAGATCCATGATCCAACAAGCCCGGCGACGGTGAGAACCGGTGGGTTTTCTTGACCCACACTTAGTCTCTGAGCAATCCATCATCGATAACAGACCCTTCGTCTAAGATTACATAACATTGGGATTGCTTACTCACAGTGACAAGGACTACATCATGGTACCCTTCAACCAGGGGTAAGTACTTCACTATTTGCCATACAAATTTCATCTGTACTTTATACACTACATGAACTTAGGATTAATTACTATGGCGATATACATGAATAGGGGTTACTGGATTCTAATTATGATTGTACCAAAGTGGAGCAAGGTAATATACCTTGATTCCTTATTTAGAAGCAACTATGACTTCACCCGTGTGCAACAAACACTTGACAGGTAAATTCATTTCCTCTTGATCCATACATAACTCTATTGTAGTCTTCCTTTCGTTTGCAATAGCCGAGGCTAACATTTTGGAATCACGTAGGTCATTCAGCACTTACGTTGCCTAGGGAGGGAGACACAAGGAATCTAGTACCACACTGTGACACAGGACGTGATTTCCAGTACACGTTACAACACAATAATCCTATATCACACCTCGTAATAATGCCTTTAGAACTGACAATACATATGTACATAATTCTATTTTTACAGTGTCACCAGCAGCTATAGAGCAACGTATGTGGATTCTACGTTTGGCACCATATGAAGGACATGATGGCCACTAAGACAAATGATCCAGATGTTTGTCTACTAATTATTTTGTGATTATATATGTATGTATGTATATATGGTAATGACCTTAACACTCCTAGCGACAGGGCGTGGAATTTGACGTAAGTACATTCGATCTTGACAATCTCGTCGAAATTCAAGAAAAACTCTTCCAATTCTTGATAACGGAGGTCATAAACAAGACTGGAGAGTTCTACCCCGGCGATGAAGATTAGATGTTGAAAACATTTGATACAATTGTAATCAATCAATTGTGTTAATCAAATAATACATCGAAATGTACTTTATTTAGTTTTTTAATTTATTTGTGAGATCTGTGTAATGATTGTCGTGTGCTATATATGTAATATGTTTGCTTGTTTTTAGAGGGTATGACTAGTATTTCTTGAGACTAGCCAAAAAGCAGGAAATTATATAGATATTCAAATAGCTATCACAAACGGTTTGTAGCAATAAACCGTCTGTGCTATATGAATATCACAGATGATTTTTTGTATTAACCGTCTGTGATATGTAAGATATCATAGACGTCTATGTTTAAGAACCATGTACACCGATCCATTACACAGTGGCACATCCACATTGCAATCATGCAAGCATGCCACAGCAGTTCACCATTGCTAGCCACCAGTGATGCAGCCACCTACCAATTAAGTAGCACTCGAAAGACGCAAATTTGGAACGCCAATTAATGGTATCCGTGTGCCCTCCGACGAGCGGCGACTCAGCGAGCACGTTGACCTTCCGTTTCCGGTAGGTTCATGCGTTAAAATCCGTTGTTAATTCCAAGTGGCTGCATGTCCACATACATACATACATACACATGTACACACATGTATATTCTTGCCCGAAATTAATTGATTAATTAATTAAAACTTGCTTTTCTCGGCTATCACGACGGCTTCAATATTGCAACTAAGTCTTTAGCATACGTGGACATGTAAATAGGTCTGTGCTAGTGGCTGCTACTAGCTTATTCGATCGGTCTCACTTATAGATAGGATGATGTTGTTTTAGGTCTATGTATGTATGTAGAACGAGAATGATCCATAGCTGTAGTTAACATCACTAAGGGTTAATAGAACTGTTATGATTATACACCAAACAGTAGGTAATAGAACTTCGAAAGGTCTAATAGGGGTACCGGAAGCCTAAAATTTAAGAGAGGGGGAGTTGTAGAATGGATGAACTGTACTTAATCTAAAAATAGTCTTTTTTTTTCTCTTAGTGTTTTCTCCTCTTCCCCATGGTGTCCTATGGACCATATTTATAATCATGGGTGAGTTTGTTTATACAAATACCCATATTGGATTCTTTATTAACGGGTATACATGTCTTTTTCTTGGCATGCTCTACATGAGCATGCCTTTTGGTCACATATATACTTGAGTTTATGTACAATGGGCCAATTAGGTCATGGTGGTGGCCACTCCCCAACAGTAGCTTCTCATGGATAAGGGCCTCGTAATCGATAAGTCGAAACCATGTACTTCACGCTTTGGCCCTCCATCCGAACGGCCCACTGTTGCGATCCCTTAGGCAAACAAATTGATGCTTTATGTGGCGGCTATTGAGCTGGTAGCCAGGCTTCATCTTAGAAGTCATCGAGTCGACGAGTGGGTCTCGCGTTGGAAGTCCCTAAGCCGACAGCTAGACCTCATCTTGTAAATCCTAGAGCCAGCAGCTAGACCTCATCCTTGAAGTCCTTGAAGCGATGGGCGGGGTTTGATGCGTAAGTCTTCGGGCCGACGTGTAGGCTTCGCCACGAAAGTCCTCTCCATGCCACGCGTGTACGTGAATACATCCTGTTGCTTAGGTCACCGTGCCTTGACGTTCCAACCCAATTGCAAAGGTAAGACTTGAGCGATCAGCCTCGTGAAGG
Organism: Dendrocalamus sinicus; assembly: GCA_036346575.1. NCBI lineage: Eukaryota > Viridiplantae > Streptophyta > Magnoliopsida > Poales > Poaceae > Dendrocalamus > Dendrocalamus sinicus. Next base: position 881,463 of record CM070653.1, on the reverse strand, counting down.
TGGCCTCAGCATTCTTCAGCCTGAAGGGCATTATGAGGAAGCTAAATGTCCCTCTGGGGACGATGAAACTGGTCTTGTTTTCGTCTTCCTCAGCATTTGGATTTAGTGATATTTGGAGTATGCGTCTAATAACCTCATCACCTCGCACCCCCGCCGTGGCATCCACTAGCTGGTCGATGCGGCCAGAGGGTAATTGTCCTTGGGACATGCTTTATTGAGGGTGATGACATGCGTCATTTTTATATATATTTAGCCCTCATTTAGCCCTCTTATTTTTCGCATTTTTGGACCATTTATTATCAATTACATGCATTTCTAAAACTAATTGCTCAAAATGGACTATTTTACATTTTTTCATATTTTTCTGCAGGCCGGCGCGATCTAGGCGCATAAATGACAAATAGGGGCTGCTCCGAATAGTTGTATGTGGCGTCACGGATGCATAGGATCTATCCGCGAAGAAATCAGAGCTTCTGAGGTCTAAATCAGAAGAAACTACAATGGAGAAGGACCTTATTGCAGTTTTCGAAAAGCTGAAGGGCTAAAATGCAAAATCTCCAATTCCCAATCCAGCACCACAAGACCTAGCCGCCGCCGCCTGCAAGCCCTTGAGCCCGGTATTCCTCTTCTCCCCTAGCCACCCTTTGCTCCTCTCCTTCCCTAGCTCCGGCACCGGCGAGGGCCGGGCCAGACCTTGCCGGCGGCCACCGCCTCTCCCCACTGCTTTACCTCCACCGCGCCGCCTCCATTTCTCCACCTCTCCCTGACCGCATCCACCGCCGCCTTCTCCACCCGCGCCGACGCCTCTCCTCGCCACCGCGCCTCCCTCTTCCTCCCTTCACCGCTACATCACCGCCGCTCCTCCTTCTCCACCATCCAGCAGATCCGCCGACCGCACCTCCTCCCTTCGGCCACCTTCCTCTACCGCCGCTTCTCCTCTAGTGCGCCGCCGCCCTGCATCTTCCCGTCTGCCGGCCACCCTACTCAACCGACCGCCATCTCCCCCCAAGCAGCACCGCCGACTTCTCCGCCGACGGTCACAACCACATCGCCCCCTCTGCTCTCCTCCATAGTGCCCCTTCTCCTTCTCCACTGGTGCGCCGCCACCCGCCACTTCTTCCATCGGCGCCGCCGCCCCAGATCCATCCGCGCCGCCAGCCCTTCATCCCTGCGCCATCTCGTCGGTGTGCCGTCCTTCTCCTCTGCGCCCCCGTTCCTCCATCTTCGCCTTCCTCCACCGCCGCTACTCCGTGCGCCGCCATCCTTCTCCACCTTCTTTGCTGTTCCGTCGATCTACTCCCTGCTCACCTCCCTTCACCGGCCACCAACGCCTCTCTTCACCTCCGGCCGCCGGCGAGGCTTCTCCTCCACCTCCACTGCTCCGGCCAACCGCAGCAGCCCCTATACGACTTCTCCACCTCGGAGCCGCCGCCCCATCTACCGGTCGTCGCTTCTGCTCCCTCCACCACAGAGCGCCGCCGCCCCCTGCTACTCCTCCGGTCGGCGTCGCCACTCTACATCGGCCGCCGCCCCGACGTCTCCACCGAGTCAGGCGACGCCTCCATCTCCACAATCGACCCCCGTCGGCAACCACTTCGTCGACAGCGGCGACTTCATCAACCTCTGCATCGACTTCACCGAGGCCTCTGCTGCATCAACCGTCGGCGACCTCTCGACTTCTTCTCTCGCTTCACCGCGCCGATGGCAACCTGCGCTACTTCATCTCCTTCGGTTGAATCCATTCCCCATCTCCATTCTTCGCTCATTTCACCGCTCATTTTTGCTCGTTGAATTGTGATCGTGATGATGAATCGTGAATGATTATTTGTGATATGTGCATGAGATCGTGGATATTCATTATCGTGATGGATGCCGTGATTTTGCTATGTTAAATTGTTCCGAATTGCTATATGTTGATGTGGCGGTAGTTTTATTCTAGATTTTGTGTGTGATCTGTGTTGGTCCGTGAGTATGACTAGGTTGTGTTTGTTGTGTTACTTTGTTAGTTTCCATCGATTGTTCTGTTAGGTATATCGTTTTGTCCGTAGCGTTGTTTTGATTGCACGGGTCACTAGTCGTCGATCGCTTCCCTTTCCCTTGCCTGTCTCAACCCGCCTAATGCTTCTACGTTCTCCTTGTGCTTCTCGACCTTTCCCCTTTCTTCTTTGCGCGGTTGGTTGTTAGCGAAGTCGTGCGTCCGCTTGTCGTAGTCATGTGTTTGTCGTGCCGTCGTCATCTAGTTAGCCGTCGACCGTCATCCCCTTCTTTCTCTCGACTCGCCCTGCTTCTAGACTCCCCATTGCTTCTCGACTTCCTTCTCTCTAGCGGTCGGTAGTTAGTTAGGTTGTCGGTCGGTAGTTGCGTTCGTTCGTATTGTCGTAAGTGTCGTTTGTGCATCGCTTGTTTAGTCTCTCGTCGTGTAGTTCGTTCGGTCGCACGACGCCCATTCGCACGATCGTTCGCCTCGTGTTTCGATTGTTTAGTTTGTTTGTAGTTTCGTCCGTGCGAGTTAGCGTTCGTTCGGTAGTTCATTCGTTTAGCTAGTTTGGTAGTCGTTTTAGGTTTAGTTTCCTCCCACGTTTCGTTTGACCTAGCTTTAGCTGAACACCAGTAGCCTTAGTCTAGTCCCTGTGGAGAACACGACACTCGCCGCTATTTCAGTGGCAACCCGTGCACTTGCGGGTGTGCTCTTTTGCACGATCAAGTATTTTGGCGCCGTTGCCGGGGATTAGCTTAGAGCGACAGTGTTAGGCTATAGACTAGGTCGTTTGTTTTCTTTAGCTTGTTTTGTGTTTGTGCTGACCTGTTTTTCATATTGTCATTCTCCATATTTGTGATATATTGCTAACCCCTAACCCTTTCCCTACTTCTCTCTTTTGCGATTTTCGTATCCATTCTCGCAGGTTGATTGATATTGGTACTTATTGAGGCTATGGCTTACTATTATGATTCTCATGGTTTTATGAGCACCCCTACTTATGATATTCTTCAAGAGCAGGTAAATCTATTGTCTCGTCAATTAGAACGCTATGCTTTAGAGCGAGGAGTTGTGTTAGAGAGCGGGCACGATCAAGATAGTTCTTTATCGTGCACCTGTTCTCCGCTTGTTCCTATATGCCGACTTGTGGTTTTGGGGCCATTCACCCGCTGAGTGCAGCGTGATTATTTGTCCACTCCAGAGTGTTATGGGATGAGCTTTGCTCACCGAGTGGGCCATACCGACACTTATCACCTGGATGGCCCGAGCACTCGAGTCTGTCATATGGAAACAACAACCCGATATTTCATCCTTTTCTTCTAGTACACCATTGCAGGGTTTTAGATTTGGAGATCAAGATATTTCGATTGGTCACACCAAGACTATCCTATACCTCAAGATCGACTCCTACTCCGAGCTCGATCGGTTGACCGATTTGAGGAGAGGATTTCTAGGATTATAGGAGATTCCGAGAGAAGAATGAGTAGTGACTTCTCATTAGATCCGACACCTCCCGCTGTAGTTCACCTATGCCTTCACCGAGCCGCGTTCTGATTCCTAGGTCCGAGTCCTTAGAGCGATCTCATGAGCCACCTCCTTCACATGTAGATCAGTGCGGACTTGATGCATTATGCAAGGCGATGATCGTGCCTCCGGTGGTGATCGTGCGATGGCGATTCGGGACGAGATTGAGGCGATTATGAGCACCGTGTCTACTTATGTGGATAGTTTTACCGTTTGCGACCTTTCATTAGCACCATTGAGATAGTTCGGATAGAGATGAGTGTCGACCTCCGAGTCTTACACACGATCTTGCTAGCGAGGGCTTTGTTGTTGGAGACACCACATATACACTTAGAGGCACCTCGGTCGGATCCTTCACCTATTGACTCTAAGAGAGAGATCACTGAGCTAGATGATGAGGACCTACCTCCTGATGATGATTGTTTCATTCCTGACTACGAGGATGAGTTTGCGGTAGATCCACTCTTGAGTTGTGATGAGCTAGATTTAGATGATGAGAGCTTTGTGCCAGATGATGACGAGTTCATTATGGGTATGCTTTTGAGTTCTGAGGTTCCACATCTTGATGAGGGGGCTGCTTCCGATGTCGAGGAGGAGTATATTTCTATTGATCCACCTCCAGCTACTTCTTTCATCGACATCGCCCCTCGGGAGTTTTCTACTACCGTACACTCTACTTCACCTATACTTCAGGTAGTTTGGAAACTCTTCCCCGACCACCTCAGGTTTGATTTCCTTGGCTTTGACGAGACATATGCTATTACTAGTTGTGCTCATCTCACTGATAGACCTCATGATGTGCTTTATCGATATACCTACATGATTGGATATTCGATTGATGACTTAGAGGGTGTTAACCCTATCACACATACTTGCCATGTTTTTGAGATTATTTGCAGGGTTATGCTTGTGTATCATCGATTGCGAGTGGACTTGACTCGAGTCGATATTCCTTGGGATCCAGGTGGATTTTGAGGCATGCTATTTCATGAGGAGGGCGGACATGTGCCTTTTCCATGTCCCGTCCTTGGCTCTCCTCCCACTACATCCAAATGAGTATCTCTTTATCTTTTTATTTCCATACCTTTTGTTAGTTTTTGTTGGTTTCTCCTCTTTTCTTTCTTTTTTATTTCAGGTCCCGTGTTAGATCTTCATCCTTATATATGCGAGAAGCCACGGGATGAATTGTCTACTTTCACTACATCATATACGCCCGGTGAGCTGTTTCTTACCTCTTTAAGCACATTCTTGATTCATTGCTCAATTTAAGCTTGGGGGAGGACTTGCATGTGTATGGATGACGTTCTAGCATGATTGTATTATGTTTGTGAGCATTTGAGCTTATTGTCGTGTAATTGATGATATTTGGTCATTTTTGTGCTTGTGTTGATGATATATGGCCTTTACCATTGCTCTCATGTTATGCTTGATTGTATATTTTGGTCATGTGATGCCCATGCTATAATTAATCAAGAAAGGTCATGTCGAAATTTTCTTAATTGAGCTATACTGTCACTAGTTCCTTGTATGTCTAAGTTACTTGGCATTATATAGAGCTTGAGTTTTGTTTATTATCCTTGATGTGCTTAGAAACCTTGTGATCCTATAGCATTTGATTCATTGCGAGTTACGCATGTGTTTTAACTATTTGCGGATTGAATTGGTTCTAGTCATAGCCTCTTGAATGATCATATCTTAGTTTCATGCTTTGGCATATGTTATTTTAGGTATTGATACTTTGCTTGAATGTAAAATTTGTGAAAGGGGGTAGTCCTATCTTGAGCCAATAACTTGGTTGAATTATCTAGGTATCCATGTCTCAGGACATGTGTTACTTAGCATTAATGAAAACCGGTTAAAGATGCTTAATCAAAACTGAAAAAGAAAGAAAAAAATATTTTGCAATGTGTGAGTGTGAAATAAGTGACTTTGTCACATTGGTTTGGAAATGTGTTGAATAAGTGGCAAAGTTTTGCCCAAGTGAAGTGTGAGTGTTGAATAAGCGGCAAAGTTTGCCCAAGGGTTTGAATAAGTGGCACAAGTGCCCAATGTGTGTTTTAAAATTGCTAAAAATCAACAAAAATTAGGTATCATGGCTCAAGTGTGGGCTTTTTCATAAATCTCATGCAAGTATTAGTCTCTTTGTCTCAAATAGTATATGCCTTTGCATGACCCTTTGCTATGCTCATTCTCGATGTTATACCTAGTTCCGATGCCTTACAATTTTGGTTGGATTCATGTGATCACTTGAGTGTATTTCGATACTTGTGTGTGTAACTTGATTTGGTCAAATGCTGTAGTTATCACTTTGGTATCTTTGCTTGAATATTCATTGTCATCTTGGATGGTCTTCAAAACTTAGGTTAGATAATCTCATTTACATTGTTGAATGCCTTTTGACTTGTTACATGCATGAAACTAGTCTTTTACCTCATGATTACTTGTTGTCCGGGTTCAATAATATCATGCCATTTACTTGAGGACAAGTAAAAGCTTAAGTTTGGGGGTATGACATGCGTCATTTTTATATATATTTAGCCCTCATTTAGCCCTCTTATTTTTTCGCATTTTTGGACCATTTATTATCAATTACACGCATTTCTAAAACTAATTGCTCAAAATGGACTATTTTACATTTTTTCATATTTTTCTGCAGGTCGGCGCGATCTAGGCGCATAAATGACAAATAGGGGCTGCTCCGAATAGTTGTATGTGGCGTCACGGATGCATAGGATCTATCCGCGAAGAAATCAGAGCTTCTGAGGTCTAAATCAGAAGAAACTACAATGGAGAAGGACCTTATTGCAGTTTCCGAAAAGCTGAAGGGCTAAAATGCAAAATCTCCAATTCCCAATCCAGCACCACAAGACCTAGCCGCCGCCGCCTGCAAGCCCTTGAGCCCGGTATTCCTCTTCTCCCCTAGCCACCCTTTGCTCCTCTCCTTCCCTAGCTCAGACCGGCGAGGCGGCCGGACTTGCCGCGCCACCGCCTCTCCCCACTGCTTTACCTCCACCGCGCCGCCTCCATTTCTCCACCTCTCCCTGACCGCATCCACCGCCGCCTTCTCCACCCGCGCCGACGCCTCTCCTCGCCACCGCGCCTCCCTCTTCCTCCCTTCACCGCTACATCACCGCCGCTCCTCCTTCTCCACCATCCAGCAGATCCGCCGACCGCACCTCCTCCCTTCGGCCACCTTCCTCTACCGCCGCTTCTCCTCTAGTGCGCCGCCGCCCTGCATCTTCCCGTCTGGCGGCCACCCTACTCAACCGACCGCCATCTCCCCCCAAGCAGCACCGCCGACTTCTCCGCCGACGGTCACAACCACATCGCCCCCTCTGCTCTCCTCCATAGTGCCCCTTCTCCTTCTCCACTGGTGCGCCGCCACCCGCCACTTCTTCCATCGGCGCCGCCGCCCCAGATCCATCCGCGCCGCCAGCCCTTCATCCTCGCGCCATCTCGCTTGTGTGCCGTCCTTCTCCTCTGCGCCCCGTTCCTCCATCTTCGCCTTCTCCACCGCCGCTACTCCGTGCGCGCCATCCTTCTCCACCTTCTTTCTTTGTTCGTCGATCTACTCCTGCTCACCTCCTTCACCGCCACCAACGCCTCTCTTCACCTCCGGCCGCCGGCGAGGCTTCTCCTCCACCTCCACTGCTCCGGCCAACCGCAGCAGCCCCTATACGACTTCTCCACCTCGGAGCCGCCGCCCCATCTACCGGTCGTCGCTTCTGCTCCCTCCACCACAGAGCGCCGCCGCCCCCTGCTACTCCTCCGGTCGGCGTCGCCACTCTACATCGGCCGCCGCCCCGACGTCTCCACCGAGTCAGGCGACGCCTCCATCTCCACAATCGACCCCCGTCGGCAACCACTTCGTCGACAGCGGCGACTTCATCAACCTCTGCATCGACTTCACCGAGGCCTCTGCTGCATCAACCGTCGGCGACCTCTCTGACTTCTTCCTCTGCTTCACCTGCGGCCGATGGCAACCTCTGCTACTTCATCTCCCTTCGGTTGAATCCATTCCCCCATCTCCATTTACTGTTCATTTCACTGCTCATTTTTGCCTGTTGAATTGTGATCTGTGATGATGAACTGTGAATGATTATTTGTGATATGTGCATGAGATCAGTGGATATTCTGTTACTGTGATGGATGCCTGTGATTTTGCTATGTTAAATTGTTCCAGAATTGCTATATGTTGATGTGACCGGTAGTTTTATTCTAGATTTTGTGTGTGATCTGTGTTGGTCCGTGAGTATGACTAGGTTGTGTTTGTTGTGTTACTTTGTTAGTTTCCCAGTCAGTTGTTCCTGTTAGGTATATCGTTTTGTGCCGTAGCGTTGTTTCGGTTGCACGGGTCAGCTAGTCGTCGACCGTTTCCCTTTCCCTTGCTGTCTCAACCCGCCTAATGCTTCTACGTTCTCCCTTGTGCTTCTCGACCTTTCCCCCTTTCTTCTTTGCGCGGTTGGTCGTTAGCGAAGTCGTGCGTCCGTTTGTCGTAGTCATGTGTTTGTCGTGTGCCGTCGTCATCTAGTTAGCCGTCGACCGTCATCCCCTTCTTTCTCTCTCGACTCCGTCCTTGCTTCTAGACTCCCCCATTGCTTCTCGACTTCCTTCTCTCTAGCGGTCGGTAGTTAGTTAGGTTGTCGGTCGGTAGTTGCGTTCGTTCGTATTGTCGTAAGTGTCGTTTGTGCATCGTTTGTTTAGTCTCTCGTCGTGTAGTTCGTTCGGTCGTACGACGTCCATTCGTACGGTCGTTCGTCTCGTGTTTCGATTGTTTAGTTTGTTCGTAGTTTCGTCCGTGCGAGTTAGCGTTCGTTCGGTAGTTCATTCGTTTAGCTAGTTTGGTAGTCGTTTTAGGTTTAGTTTCCTCCCACGTTTCGTTTGACCTAGCTTTAGCTGAACACCAGTAGCCTTAGTCTAGTCCCTGTGGAGAACATGACACTCGCCGCTATTTCAGTGGCAACCCGTGCACTTGCGGGTGTGCTCTTTTGCACGATTAGGTGATGAATTCGACACACATACACCACTTCCCGCTGGCCTTCTTCACTAATACTGGGTCGGCGAGCCAGTTCGGATGGACGATCTCATAGACGATGCAAATGATGAGTAGCATAGTGACCTCCTGCCTGTCAAGGGATATCCTGTGCTTGATTATGGACTGGTCTACCCCAGTTATGTTAGTGGGGGACCACATAAATACATCCACGTTCTGCCAGGGGACCTCTATAGGCTTCGCTCTACATCTAAGGTCAAATTACACCCGCACGAAAACTTGCTTCGATGGATCATCGTTGACGAGAGGCATTTTCTTGACCTGTCCATCCAGCTTCGTCTTTGGGGCCCACCTTGCAATAGAGGGGGGTAGCAGGGCTATCGCCCAATGTGTGCACCTTTTGGTGTGGACTTTGCACAACTACTTCGATCTACCACGCGAGTTCCTAGTCATCGAGTACCATAATGACCCCCTTCGTGCCGGGAAGCTTCATGCAGAGGTAGTTGTGATGTGGGACCACCCCAAACACGTTTAGGGTGGCCCTCCCTAGGATTGTGTTGTACAAGTACGAGAGGTCTACCACATGAAACTTGACCACCTCCGTCCAAGCTTGTTCACCTCGCCCGAAGGTGACTTCAAGTGCTACTTGACCTAGCACGTTGACCGAACTCTCGGCGAAGCCTTATAGCGGGAACTTGGGCGGTTGAAGCCCACTTTGTGGGATACCCATATGATTGAAGACGCCAGTGAACAATAGGTTCACGGAGCTACCCCCATCCACAAAGACCCTCCTTACTTCGCACCCTGCTATGCTAGCCGCAATGATCAACAGGTCTTGGTGGGGGAAGTCTACCCTAGAGGCATCCTCTTCGTTTCGGGGCTGGCGTCGCCTTCCTCTTCGGTACCATCAGACTCAGTCGGTTCGGTGGTGGCGTTGGAGGCTCAAATTTGACTTGTGGCTTCACGCCACTCTCTATGGATGGCACCAACTGTTGTGGTTATGAGCCAAACAGTAGATAACGGGTCTTTAGGAGGCCCGAGAGGGGTACCCGGAACCTAAATCTCAAGAGAGGGGAGAGATGTAGGATAGATACATTGTACTCAATCCGAAAATAGTCTTTTCCTCTTAATATTTTCTCCTCTTCCCCATGGTGCCCTATGAATCATATTTACAGCTATGGATATAGATGTTTACACAAATGCTCCTCTTAAGGTCTTTACTAACATGGGTATACCTGTCTTTTCCTTGTCATGCTTTACATAGGCTTACTTTTTCGTCATATATATACTTCAGTTTATGTACAGTGGGCCGACTGGGCAGGGGGACACTCCCCCCAATAAGCACGTTTGGTCGAAATTTGCCAAGAAAATACAAAACGATAAGTAATTGCAAACTGAAGTCAATTTAATGAAACAGCATCTAATCTGATAGTAATTATCGACCGCCTAAAATGAGATTATGCATCGTGAACAATGCATAATTTTCGACCGTATATAATCGCCAGCGTTCTTGGTGACATGGAGCGTAATTTATTTAATTATACTCGTGCATCGGAGCCCACATGATATTGTTAATTTGCTCTTGTTTGTAGCTAGCTAAGCTGCTAAGGTCGATCGAAAGCGATGTGTCACCAATGGTTGCTGGTGTTATTTCGTATTCTATTGGTTCATGTGCACTGTTCACGTCTGCCAAATCCCGATTAACTCTGTGGGCTCTTTTGGCCTATCTGTACAGTGAGTTCGTTCTAGCTAGAACGAAATAGTCAATCAATGTGTTACACTACGGCTCAATAGGTTTTTTTATTTTGTTTAATGAATAGGTAGCGTACATGTATCCATCTTGAGTTAGATAATTTGTATTGAGACATAATTAACCGTGCATACCGAGCTTGTGTTTCTTAGTTAGACCTAGTCAGCCAAAACTGTGATCGAGAAGAGTTACCCTCCAATATGACGGTAGAAAGTAATGTTTCTTAATAATTTACGTAAAAGGCAATGCCTTCCGAGGCTACGTACAATATTGTGATGTCAGCTAAGGATAAAACTACCTAGTGGATCTTGGTGTCACAGGACATCGGGTTTAAAAAATTTTTAGCAGGTATTAGCACTTTCAGTCCATGTGTGAACCCCAGGCTAAACTTAGTGCACCATGTTCTTTCCCTGAAACCCAATATAAAGAGCACTAGCAACCCAAATTCTTAGTAGTTAGTAGTAGTTCACGAGAAGCCTCCGATTCTCTCAGTCTATGAGGCAACTACAACATACCAAGCCATCTCTTGAGCTAGTGTAAGAGAGAGGATCGCAATAGGCCACAACATCCATTTAATGATCTCAAAGCATGTCACCTCGTAGTAGCTCTCTATGCTTGTTCGTCTCGCATGGTTGGCCAGAAGATGTGCACCACGTTCGCCACACAACAGCACTCAGCTAGACAGCGACAGGTCGCTGGAGAATGAGAGAAATCGGCACCACTGGTTGCCCTCGCCTACCATCTCACCGTGGCATCGCATGGTCCATATTGCCTCACGTCCTCACTGGCCGTAGGAAGTTTAGGCCCACCCACTCAGTATGTACTTTACTCTGAATTTCTCTCGATTATTATAATTTGAGAGTTAGGATTTCAAGATGATGATTGTTGATTGATTTTTGTCGAATTGTAGGGGTTAAGACTTAGAGTTTCAATTTTAATTTTTGGAATACCAGCCTATTTCGTTGCAAATCATAGGCAAAATTGTAGCATTTGACCGCAATGTCAAGTAAGTAAATCACTGACATATTTTTCTATTATATTGTTTTTAAACTATTGAGCATACAAATATCTAACTGACTTTTCAATTAATTGGTGATAATGTCATGAATGATATATTTATTTGTTATGTGGAGAAACAAGAATTGATGAAAATTACTAATGATGTTATGGTTTGCCGCTTTATAAACTTGAAAATAACGTAAATATTAAAAGATAATATATTAACTTACATTTGATCATTCTGCTATTTTTTTACTTGAAAATTTTAAGTAATGTTGTTCTCTGTTAACAGGCCATTGAGATCGAATGATGTATTTTACTAATGCTGGTGAACTTTTGTCTGTAGTTTCGCCCTGAGTTTCTTCAGTTTGCTGCAACTAATCAATATTATTATCCAGCTTTTTTATTTTAGCAAGTATTTCAATTACTACTTCTTTATCATCATACGTTGTCATCGGTTACATTAAAGTATTGATGTTAAAATTACCGAACTTATTACTATTTAGCACAATATTGTTTGAAAACTATATATATTGTTATGTATATACATAGTGAAGTGGTGCATTCCGGTCATTTTTGTTCTAGTTCCGCTACTGATGTCAACTATCTATAAATCTTGTCACATTGGACACGCGATGATGTGGAGGAGAGATGGAGTATAGAGAATTAGGCCGTTTGTTATGTAGTAGTCGACTATAACACAATAAATAAGGTACATCGTGTGATGGAGAAACTGTCTATAGAGACATACAAAAAAGACAACGTATTGTATGAACTATTTTTAATGCTGTTTAAAGATGACATGAAAATATTAGAAACAACAATTATCCATATCATTATGCATATCCTTAGCGACCTCCGGTACAACCCGGCTTCAGGCTCAAGTGAGCTAGGTTAGCGTATGGTGACCCCAATAACTCATTTTCCTGGAGCTGCTCTTGCCTAACAGCAAGAACACACTCCAACGGTTTACTACGTCTACACATAGTTATTTTTGTCTCTGCTCCTCTTGTTTGCTGAGGCACATCGAAGATGCATGTATATCCTTGTTGGAGTTGCAGTCAAACAAAAAGAATGAATCATCCTGTATTACGCCCCGGGGTTCCCCGCGCGAGGAGGCGAGCCACGTCGCCCCGCCCGCGCGCTCTGGCCGGCGCGTGGCGGGGGGTTTTTGGTACGGTCGGAGGAGGCATTTCCCCTGTATTTTTCGAAAATTACGTAAAGGCCTTTTTTCCTCGCGAAAAGGTCCCTGCCAGTTTGTTTTTTTAAAAAATTGTTGGATAGCGCCCCGCGGGTTTCCAAAATTACGTATAGGTCCTTATTTACTTATGTACAAGTCCTCAGTTTTTTTACAAAAAAGACCTTTGGTTTTTCCGAAATTACGCACGTGTCCTCGATTTTTTTTATGAAACTCCCTACGAATTATCATCTCTTTTACTTTGGTCCACACGGTAGCTAGCGCGGCGTGCGCCGCGCTTATGCAGCTAGTATTCTTAAAAAGAAAAAAAATGAATGACATAGAAATCATTGCCGTTCTCCAAAAGAAATTATTACACCTTGAGATTAAGGGCCTGTTTTTTTTTTGGAGTTTATGGCTTTTGGCTGCGGTTTGTAGTTTTTGGGCTGTTTGTGCAAGAGATTACAGAGTAACAAAAACTCACATGTGATTTATGCTGATATAAATGAAATCAGTACAGTATGTACTACAATTAACTAGTAGATCCTATCTTAAAAAGATACTCCGTTTAAAAGTTATTTACTGTAGAAAAACTAAGAAGCAATTTTTAGAAACTGAAAAGAACAGGGCCTAACTACTTAAAGAAGCTCTTTTTTTTTCTTCTTACCGATCAATATGGGATTAATGCGGCGCACGGCCAGAAAACGTAGGCATTGATAAACTCCGACAAAACTATCTTGGATCAACCATGGGATGAGCATGTCCAACATATAGCAAGTGAATGGAGTTTTAGTTGCCTTATGTTCAACTTATTTTGGTTTGAGTTTCTGATTTACTTTTTACTATTTATAAATTTCGTCTCTTTCTGAACTTTTGGTTTTTTGAGCATTTTTGCTATTTTTTCTGTATTCGTTTGCATTGTCCGTGATGAACTAACATTTTTTTTTATTTTCTAAATTTAATTACGTCAAATAAATCACCTTCAGGTACAGTGTAATTTCAATCCATTACAATATAATTTCAACTATAAATTATTATTTTTAGCCCAATCGATCGATCAAGGGTACACGTACTAGATCGATCGATGCAGAGACCGGCAAGTATATATATCTAATAAGTGTAGCAAGAGAGAATTAACAAGGGCAGAAGAGGACAGATCGCGTGGTCCGTGCGACGCAGTGTGCTCCATGTGGTCCATTAGAAGAAAAAAAACCCCCCACACATATGTATACGGCCTATTTAGTTAGGATATGAAAAACAAAAATGTATATATTTGTACTTGTACCACCTGTTAAAACAAAAAGGTGTCTTTCCTAACATTTTGAACATACATTTGTACTCTCTTCGCACATACGTATAATTAGCTCAATTTGAATCTTTTTCCCGTGGGATCCTAATATTTACAAATATAGTTAGTTAGGGCTCTTTTGAGCATGCGTTTTTTGGGTCCTTTTCCCTGTCTTGCTCATCTCCTTTGGCCAAATCCAACACCCCAGCAGAGCAGTAGCGCAACAGTGAAATGATGAAAATTTCTATTGTATCATGGTGGCATAGACCAGTATATGTAACAAACTAACCAGCGTCTCACACGTGGCACAGATACACTGTAGCAAATATGTTTATACTACAGTAATTTTATGCCACATGTCATTTTCTAATTTGAGTCTTTTTCCCGTGGAATCCTAATATTTACAAATTACCTAGTTAGTTGGGGCTGTTTTGAGGACGCGTTTTTTTTTCCCTTCAGAAAACAGCGGTAATCTCTGCAGGAACCGAACGAAATTCCCTTGTTCAAATGACTTTCTCAAAAGTGAATTAGAATACGAAAAAACTCGTGTTGAATCCAACGGCAGAGACACAACCATGAGTATCTTTTTTTTCAGTTTTAAAAAGCTACTTTTTGGTTTTTGCAGTAACTACCTTTTAAATAGAGTGTTCTTTAAAAACGGAACCTACAAGTTGATTGTAGTATACACTATATGGACTTTATTTGTATTGACCAAAATAGTACGTGAGTTTCTGTTACTTTGTATTATCTAATAAACCGCTCAAAGTTATAAATCGCGATTATAAGCTATAAGCCGAAGCTAAAAATAACAAATCCGGTCATGGAGGAGAGAGCATAGCGGTATGCCCTGGTATTTCCCTAGCATCTCACGGCAAAAGACGATCCTTTTCCCTGTCTTGCTCATCTCCTTCGGCCAAATCCAACACCCCAACAGAGCAGTGGCGCAACAGTGAAATGCTGAAAATTTCTATTGTATCATGGTGCATAGATCAGTATATGTAACAAACCAACCAGCGTTTGACACGTGGCACATATACACTGTAGCCCGCACTGTAGCAACACTATAGTAGATGTGTTTATGTGCGGTTCTGCGCATGCTACAATAATTTTATGCCACAATATCATCTTCTGATTGGCTCTAATACAAATCATTTCACGGCAGAGACACGACCATGGGTATCTTTTTTTCTTCAGTTTTTAAAAGCTGCCTTTTGTTTTTACAGTAACTAATTTTTAAATAGAGTGTTTTTTGAAAGCGGGGTCTATAAGTTGATTATAGTACACACACTACAGTGACTTTATTTATATTGGCTAAAATAGCACGCGAGTTTCTGTTACTTTGTATTATCTAATAAACAGTTTAAAAGTTATAAACTGTGGTTATAAGCTATAAGCCAAAGCTAAAAATAACAAATCTGGTAGAGCATAGCGGTATGCCCTGGTATTTCCCTAGCATCTCACGGCAAAAGACGTCCTTTTCCCTGTGTTGCTCATCTCCTTCGGCCAAATCCAACACCCCAGCAGAGCAGTAGCGCAGCAGTGAAATGATGAAAATTTCTATTGTATTATGGTGGCACAGATGAATATATATAACAAACCAACCAGCGTCTGACACGTGACACATATACACTGTAGCAACACTATAGCAGATGTGTATATGTGCGGTTCTGCGTATGTTACAGTAATTTTTATGCAACATATCATTTTCTAATTGGCTTATGATATAAACCATTTCATGTCATCATGATACAATAGAATTTTCCGTGAAGTGAGAGGAAGGCGAGGAGCGAAAAATGGGACTCCCAAATCAGGAAGGATTTTAAGGATAACCGGCTGCCACCGGCTACTTCCCGCGACCCCGCTTCTATATATACCACCTGCCTCTTTTCCCCTCTTCGCACACCCACACCAACGCTTCTTCCCCTCCGCCTCCGTTTCGCTCCCACCGCTCGCTGGCGCCGGCCGCCGGAGCTTGGAAAGGTCCCGCCTTTCCCCCCAAATCCTCACCTTTTGTTTTCCACCTCCCTGACACCACCGGCCGTACTCCCTCTGCTGGGGGTCCCGGGTTGGCCCAATTGTTCTTGCTTGATTCGTGAAGCGACAGTAGTAGGATCGTTCGTACCCTCTGGTCGTGTGTAGGATGGCCGTCAAGGATTGGGATTGAGGAGGCTACTGCGATTGTGGAGGCTAAATGTACCGCAAGAACGACTCGGCCCTCTCCTGCTTCTACCTCTTCCTCCTCTGGTTCTTCTTCTTGAAATAGACCGAGCAACCAAGCAAGCAGAAGCTCGAGGTTGAGTCTGGGATTGTGAGGATGGTGATTGGTTTGTGAAGTGTTGGGGATATTTGTTTGTGAGTTTGGTCTGGTTGTTTGGGTTTGAGGGGTGTTGATTGGGGTTGGGATTGATCTTGGTTGAGGAGGTGGAGGAGGAGGAGATGGAGCTGGATCTGAACGTGGCGGACGGGGCGCCGGAGAAGCCGGAAGCGATGGCGCGGAGCGACTCCGGCACGTCGGACTCGCCGGTGCTGAACGCGGAGGCGTCCGGCGGCGGAGGCGCCGCGGTCGCGCCCGCGGAGGAGGGCTCCAGCTCGACGCCCCCGCCGCTGGCGGTGCTCGAGTTCAGCATCATGAGGAGCTCGGCGTCGGCCGAGGGCGAGAAAGACGTGGGCGTTGCCGATGACGAGGAGGAGGCCACGCCGTCGCCTCTGCGGCGGCAGCAGCTCGTCACCCAGGAGCTCTTCCCGGTCGACGCCGGCCCGCTGCGGCCCGTGCCGCAGCCTGGGGCCGAGCTCGGGTTCTTGCGCCCCGAGCCGCCGCGCCCGCAGCCGGACATCAGAATCTTGCCGCTCCCGCAGGCGCACGCGCCGCCGGCGCAGCCGCAGGCTACCAAGAAGAGCCGCCGCGGCCCGCGCTCCCGCAGCTCGCAGTACCGCGGCGTCACCTTCTACCGCCGCACCGGCCGCTGGGAATCCCATATTTGGTCCGTACACAAATCCTCTCCAAATTTGCCTTTTCGCAAGTCAATCAATCAGTTCCTGAACTCTTTTTCTCTCTCTCTTGTTCATTGGTAATGCAGGGATTGCGGCAAGCAAGTGTACTTAGGTGAGCAAATTGCTTCTGCTACTTAATTCTGAGCTTACTTACCTATTGATCTGAAACCATGTTCTAATCCATGAATGATTCAACCAATACAGGTGGATTTGACACTGCTCATGCTGCTGCAAGGTATATATATGCACGGAATTGTGCTCTGCGCCCTGTACTGAAATCCTATTCGCGTTGTTTCACTGGGTTAACCTTTGAAACGGGTTTACATGGTTCACAGGGCGTATGATCGAGCGGCGATCAAGTTCCGCGGCATCGACACGGACATAAACTTCGATCTTAGTGACTACGAGGACGACATGAAGCAGGTAAGGAGGCACTAGATGTTCAAGTTTCATTCAACTTGGAGTGTTGTTTAGCTGAACAGAACACAATTCTCTTTGTTGTTTGGTGCATCAGGTGAAGAGCCTATCCAAGGAGGAGTTCGTGCACGTCCTGCGACGGCAGAGTACTGGCTTCTCGCGAGGCAGCTCCAAATACAGAGGCGTCACCCTGCACAAGTGCGGCCGATGGGAGGCTCGCATGGGCCAGTTCCTCGGCAAGAAGTAAGAAGCTGTGCCTCTTGTACTATTTCTTGACATGTTGCAAAATTACAGTATAGACGCATCCTTGTGCTTGTGCCAATCGGGTCTCATATTGTCAGTCCTGATTACATCAACTCCCCTGATTGATTCATTAGGAATATGTAGTAGAATTAGATGCATAAAAGAAAAAGAATTGTAAGCAGTGGATAGGGAATTCCTCACCGGCGGGAACGCCATGCTTGGATGCAGGTACATATATCTTGGGCTATTCGACAGCGAAGTAGAGGCTGCAAGGTTCTGAGCTTGGATTCTGTCATTGATGCAAAAAAGAAGAGTTTTTTTTACATTTCTTGTCTGTTGATTTCCAAAGGGTTGAGTGCCGACTTGAATCTCTTGCTTCTCTTCTTTTTTCTTCGTTTAAACTTTCAAACATCAGGGCTTATGATAAGGCTGCGATCAAATGCAATGGTAGAGAAGCCGTGACGAACTTCGAGCCTAGCACATATGATGGGGAGATGCTCACTGAAGTTGGTGCTGAAGGTAACATGCTGAGAAATTTCATTTCGCCCGGACCTATGATTAGACAACGATGCTCACAGTATCGCTTGACCTAAATTTTGGTGTGATTATATCTGCCTTTAAATTAAATATTTACAGGCGCAGATGTCGATCTGAACTTGAGCATATCTCAACCAGCTTCCCAGAGCCCCAAAAGGGATAAGGGCTCCCTTGGTCTGCAGCTCCACCATGGATCATTGGAAGGTTCTGAACTGAAGAGAGCAAAAGCAAGTACAATGCTTCTTTAACAAGTTGGGCAATCAGTCAAATTTCACTGGTGAATTTGTATGGCTACCTGATGCATTATGCGAATAATAATAAAATCTCGCTGTCACCATGCTAGTGACTGATGTATGATGCCCTATTGTAGCTCAAGTCTGTTTCCTAGTGTACTTCATAGGCCCTACTTATACAGCTATTGTCCAAGTTTTACTTCAATTTCATCGGACCCACCATTCGAATTATTTCATCACATAGTAATAAGTTTCTCTTTTCTGCATGATTACGACGTAGAAGCGGACATACCTATCCATTTTTTTTGCAGAAAGGAATTTATCCAAGGGATTATTAGTTTCAACTGAAAAATCTTTTGCTTCTTGTGTAGATTGATGCTCCCTCTGAACTGGCTGGCCGCCCTCATCGGTTCCCTCTTCTGACCGAGCATCCACCAGTCTGGCCTGCCCAATCTCATCCCATATCTTCAAATAATGAGGTGAGGTGATACTAAATTACTAGTAAAACCACATGATTTGGATCGATCTTCGATATTTCGCATGTTGACGATCAGATGCAGATTGTGCGGCCTGAAAGTGCCCTTGCAGCTGTTAGCCTTGCAATTGGCATCGTTTACTTGCATTTCTTGTGTGGCTGTCAGTTTAGCTCAAGTCTTACATCAATTTGCCTCATTTCCTTAGACTCTACAGTCCACTTGTTCCCTGTCAATTTTGGAGATATTAATGCCTAGCACAATTTTCATATGTAGGATACTGAATTTTCAGAAACGGCCTAATTAGGGTAACACTACTAGTCTTAGGATTATAAATTTGTTTGAATTTTCCTCCAGAAGGAACATCCTAGAGAGTTGACAATTTGGCATTAGCCTATTCTAATAGCCGGTCAATATTCCTTCCTGTGGCTAAGCACGTTTTGATGTTCTGTTTAATATGATATTATCTTATTAAAAGTAACATGACTACGATTCAAAGCTTGCCTTGGAAACAAAAGAAAGCTAGCAAGCTGCCATCTTATGATTGAATCATAGGGTGAGTACTAAATTTGCCATTTGTTTTTAAAAAAAACATTAGTTTGCCACTCGAAATTTGTTCAAATTAACCTTCAACCCCTAAATTTCAAGAGTATCTTCACGAATGTCCTTTTCTTATTTTTCTTGGACGGAAAGTTGAGCTAGACCACTATCTAGCTCAGCTTTCTGTCCAGTTGAACCATCGAAATTAAGACCAATTATTCGGGAAAAAAAGAAAGAAATCAAGACCAATTTAGTTGTTGCCAATATATATCTTCTTTATCCTACATCAGGTGCTAAATTGTTCTTTCTTCATGCAGGATGCATCTAGAGATCATGACAGGAGGCCAGAGGGGGGCACAGGGGGTGCTTCCAGCTGGGCATGGAAAGTGAGCCACCACCCTCCCACACTACCATTGCCGCTGTTCACGTCGTCGTCATCCGCTGCAGCATCATCAGGATTCTCCAAAACCGCCGCGACAGCTGCCTCCACCGCCCCATCGGCCTCCCTCCGGTTCGACCCGATGGCACCATCGTCGATGAGCCACCACCGCTGAATAGAAGCCACACTGTAAATTTGCCGGGAAGCCGGCATCTTTTTTCCCTTCCCGGCGTTTCAACGTTTTCGGTTCTGCACCGGGGTGGTTTCTTGCAGTGGATTGGATTCATGACTGTATTTGCATACTGCCCCAGTGAAAATGTTCGTCTCCTTGCACTCGATCTCTGCATCAGCTGCTCTGAGAATTCTTGCTGCTGGAAACTTAACTTCACCTCACCATCTGAGACTGATCTATACATTGTTGTAGAGATTTCTTGTTTAAATTAAATAGCACAGGTATCATAAGATAAGAACAAGTTTTACTTGGGGAATTATTCCAGTTCTTTTCTTGGCTGTCACTTGGTTTTTGTGGGTTCTTTTTGGTTTATGGTTTTTGAATTCTGGTTATTCACGAGAGACAGTACATAGAGAAAAATAACCGTATGCGATTTTGACCGATATAGCTGAACTCGGTATACTGTCTACTATAATATATCAAAGACGCCAAAATCACTGTAAAAGAAAGTGATAAGCCAAAATCAAAGCTACAAAAGCATCCAGTCGCTAGGATCCAACTACCACTGTATTGTACTGTTGTTTGTTCTTGAACTGTTGCAAGATTTGGCTCTAATGGATGGGGAAGCATTTGGTGTAAGAATATATGCTTGTAGATGTACCTATATTTGAAATCATACAGGACTTTTCTGTAGGTTACGGGTTCAAATATCGAAAAATTATGGTTAAACATATACATAAATAAACTATATATCCAACATGTGGTAGGTGGGAATTGAATCTGGTCATTAACCAGAAAGACAAGAGGTGCCCCACCGTTGGATTATCCAATGGTTGCATGTAACATTATAGTTTGGTGATACCTCCGTCAGTTCTGTCCCTAGCTTCATTATTCCTTCCTAGGAAGGATGCCTGAAAAATATTCGAAGAACAACCCTATTAGAGCAATTTCAATAATAGATGGTTTTGGTCTCGGCTCTTCGCACGTCACGCTCGGTACTGCGCGGTTTGTTTTGGCCGAGCGTCAAAGTGATCAGAGATATTAGAAGCGCACAGTACCATTGAAAGCGACGGTATGGATTATTAAATCTGCTGTCTTCAAGCGTCTGTTTTTTATCAAACTGTGCACATGCTGTTACTTTTTGCATGCATCCGTACTCTGCATTGAGGAGAGAGAAAAACTTAATTAATGCTAAAGGATTAGAGGTTGGCTTTTTCACGTAATGGTAAGTTCTTTGAGTTTAGATTCTTGCATGCGTCGGGATGGCAATTGATTAGTGATTAGGAGAGGCAATAGAAGGAGTCTTGGTTTGGCTGTGTTCAAGGATTGAAGATTATCATTATTATTATATTTTGTTTTTTTTTGTGTGCGCTTCTGTGTTCTGCAGGTTTAAAAATAATAATAAATTTTTAAGAAAAGCTTCCGCTAAACGCTGCAATCATTCACCCCCCCTCTGATTGCTATCGACGTTCCTACAAGTGGTATCAGAGCGGGTTGCTATGGCGTCAGAGAGGTATGTGAATCGTCCCCCCATGCTAGATGGTACTGATTTTGCTTTTTGGAAGTGTCGGATGCAAGCTTATATTGAGGCTCAAGGTAGTGATGTTTGGAATAAAGTTTCTACACCATATGAGGTTCCTCATTGTTATTCTTGATTTAAATAAAGCGGATGTTAATTTAAATGCTCAAGCTCGTAATTTCTTTGTTCCAAGGAATTTCTCGTAAAGAATTTGATCGTAGCTCATATTAATTCTGCCCATTTAATTTGGAAAACTCTTTGCGATTATCATGAAGGAACCACTAAAATCAAGAAGGTACGTAAAAATCTTTATCAAAAGAATATTCGATTTTGCTATGAAACCTAGTGAATCCATTGATGATCTCTTTGCTCGCTTTGAGAAAATATTGAGTGATCTTCGCGGTGTTGGTGTTATTCCTGCTGATGAAGATAATGCAACTAAAATTTTGAGATCTTTAGGTTCTGAGTGGTTGATGGTTGTCACAACTATTAATCAAACTGTCGATCTAGATACTTTAACCATGGATGATCTCTATTCTAGATTGAAAACCTATGAGATGGAAGCTTTGCCATCTAAGATTAATAAATCTTCATCTCTAGCACTTGTGACTAACCCCGTGCAGGCTACTTCGTCGAGTGCTTTGTCTTGTGTTTCTTTGTCTGCCTTGTCTTCTTTTTCAGAGGAACAGTTCGAACAGCTTCCTGAAGAGGACTTGGTGTTGATCTCCTCACGAGCATACAAGGCACTCAACAATGTGAGGATGAGAAAGCGAGGAGGCATGTCAGGTCCGATCAGATGCTATGAGTGTGGCGAGCCTGACCACATTAAGATGGATTGTCCCAAGCTCAAGGGAAAGGTGATGAAGGAAGAGAAGAATTATCGTCATCGGCCATCCAAGAACAACAACACCAAGGGTGGTAATTTCCGTCGCAAGCTCGCTGAAAAGATCATATCGGCCATTGAGCGTCTTGATTTGAGCGATGTGGAATATGAGAGTTGCGGCGATGGCGACCATGACGACGATGATGCTAAAGGTAAAAGAAGAAGAACAATGATGACTTCACGGGCATGTGCTTCATGACAAGCAACAACAATGATAACGACGACGGCGATCTCGATGAGGTAAGACCATCATATGATGAGCTTGAAGATGGTTTGATTAAACTTGCTATTGAATTAAAAAGACAAAAAGAAATTGAAAGAAAATAATTGTGTTGTTGAAAGTTTAAATTCTGAAATTAATAGACTTAGAGCTTTAATTCGATGATGAATCATGTGAGTCTTGCCAAGTTTTACATTCGAGTTGGAGGTCATTAGATCTATTAGTGCATCAAATCTGGTTCAACTTAGAGATGTAACTGATAAATTTGATGAATTAAAATTGATACATGTTTCTTGTGATGAAAAATTAAAATTTACTAATGATGAAATTGAAAAGCTCAAATCTAATTCTTCTATATGTTTAGAGTCAAGTACTTCAAATGCTCAATCTAAAGCTTGCTCTAATTGTGAATTGTTAGAAGCTAGACTTAATTCATCTCAAGAATCTATTCAACAAATGCTTTATCATGAGAACATGTCTTGCTCAAATTGTCCTAAGTTAAATATTGAAATTGATGCTTTGACTTGGCAATTGAATGATTTCGCTGAAAAAGAAAGATTTGCTCAATCTAGTGCTTCCAAAAATTTGGCAAATGAACCTGTTAAATGCACTGCTTGTTCCATTTTGGCTAAGGAAAATGAGTATCTTAAGGACACTTTAGAGAGATTCTCTTTTGGTAAGAAAAATCTGAATATGATTCTAGACAAGTCAAAAACAAGTGTGAAAAATCGTGGTCTAGGATTTAACTTTGTTGAGCACGCCAAGAATAATCCTCCTAATGTTGTTAAGGCTCTTGAACCTGGAAAAATTGAAATAAAATCTGAACCAAAACAAACTGTGTTTAAATCTGCTGGCTTTGTGCAAAGTTCATCGAATAATAATATAGGTGCTAGCTCACCATCTCAAAAGAATTCGGTTATGTTAAATTTCATTGCACCTCTGTAGAAGAGATGGACATTTGTATGAATTTTGTTTTAGGCGGGCTAAGAAAGAAAGAAAGGAAAGGTTGAATACTTTAAGACAAAACGTGCATTGTCTTTTGCTCCTAGATCAAATCAAAGCTATATTTTGAAAATTTTATGATGGTTTTAAATCTGCTTCACATGCTAGATTGAGATTTAATTCAAATAATTCACGGTCTTTTTGGCATTCGATCATCCACACGCACGTGATTTTGGTTCTAGTTTTGTTGCTCTGTTCGTCGTGTGTCTCGATCTTTGGATTCCTAGATCTTATTTCACTAACCCTAGTACTTGTGAGACCGATGTTTCCTGTGATGTAAGAACAGTTGACAAGGATGAACAACATGAGCTCGATTGGATTCCAGTCTTGTACTTTATTGCTTGATTGGAACACTTGATGGTTCTTCACTTCTTTGATGGCTTGCAAGAGATTTCACTTCTTGAGAGACCATGTGGAAAAGGTGATGTTGTCTTACACCCTATTGAGTTGGATTCTTATGTTGATGATATTCTTTCAAATCCGCTTGACCCCCCTTATTTTGCTCTTTTGCGAAGTGAGTTGGGCGTGTGACATCCTATGGGATTATTCTGAGGGGGAGCTTGATGTTTAAGAATTTAGAAAGCTTTGTTTATTATACTTGTTAATTAAATCATCAAATCCAAGTCATTGAAATCAATTGAGTAGTAGAGCTCTCTTTATCATATCTATTCATATGTTGTGTAGCTTTGATCAGGACTGTTTATAATTAAATTGCTACATTTGAATTAAAAGTATGACAGGTCGGAATACTTTGACTAGATTAATTATATTTATTACTTTGCGATGTCCATCGAAAAGGATTAGCTTGATTGTGAGTCTTATTTTAACTCTTGGCTATGAGGCTCGCATGTTTCATGTTCCAATTTTTATGATCACTCAATTTGGCATGTTATTAAAAAAAAGTGAGTATATAAAGAAAAAATTTGAAAAGATGTATGCTTCAAGCATGCCATGGTGAGTAAAAAAAAAGGCACAAAAGTGCGCACAATGAAAAGAAGTATGCTTCAAGCATGCCACCATCACAAAAAAATGTCATTATGAAAAGAAGTATGCTACAAGCATGCCACATGCCTAAGAATTGAGTGTGGAGCAATAAGTTGTTACATGAGACTGCTAGCCCGTCTAGAGTTAAAATTTGCTTCACTTTTAGGCTTTGACTTTTTGTTGTTATATCTCATTGTGCTCTTTATAATTGGTCTAGTCATTGTTGATATGCCTGTCATTGATATAAATCGTCTAATCATATTAAAAACTTTGTTTTGATATTGCTATATGATATATGACTTTATATGATCTAGATAGCTCTACTCAAAAATATGGCTTGGTTAAATTATTAAATCAATTCAAAGTGACTTGGATAATCTACAAAGCTTCTAGATTTTTATTCTCATTGCTTCTTTTTAGAATAGTTCTTATTTGAAAGTTCTTGATGATTACATTGCCAAAGGGGGAGAGATTTGGTGTGCTTTGTGAGATATTGAAGATATTTGCTCTCTTGTGTTGAGGGAGAGATTTGAGACTTGTGGCTTAGAATGTTTTTTCGGCTTGGTTCTTCACTTATATCTGTTTGAAGCTATTTTCATCATACAATCTTGAGGTGTTGTCAATGTATTCATCAAGGGAGATTGTTAGACCATGTGGTTAGGTTTATGTTTTTATGATGATGAATAATTGACAACATTATTTAGTATTGTTATTTGAGGCATGTGCGTGTGTCGTGGACTAATGTCGGTCAAGTTGGTGAGAACTTGTGCTGGGAAAAATGTTCTTTGGTCTTTGCATGTGCGAGTTGAGCGTGGAGACGGTCATGGTCGGTGACGAGGAAGACCGGACTAGGAGGGAAATCGAGGTCGGGTGGTCGAGGATGTCACGAGGTGATCGGGCTCACGCTGGAGCACATGGAGATTAAAGGTAGATGATGCGTGGAGAAAATACAGGAGGTGCGGTCCTGGAGGCTTCGACGCGCGATGAGTTGAAAAATCGGAAATGTGAAAACCCGTGTTAGGAAGGGTTTCGGGTCCCTTAAATAATAGTGGGCTAAAAGTCTGGTTGAGTTAAAAAGGCTCAGGCCCAATTGGATGAGTGGTATTAGGGTTTCTAGTAGATTGAAAAGAGAAAATGAATTCGTATTAGAGATAGCGGCGGTATAGAATAGGATTAGAATTCGGACATGGTTTTTGGAAAAGGAAACGGAGTGTAGCGGCCGTATAAAATAGGTGGTCCAGTCCTGAGATTCGGTGTACAGCTTTTTGTCCGAACGTGCTGTTGTTTGGTAAGAAAAAGATTGCGGAGGCGTTTTGCTCTCCGTTTTTTCATGTTCGTGCAGTGATTGGTTTTGGTCTCGGCTCTTCGCACGTCACGCTCGGTACTGCGCGGTTTGTTTTGGCCGAGCGTCAAAGTGATCAGAGATATTAGAAGCGCACAGTACCATTGAAAGCGACGGTATGGATTATTAAATCTGCTGTCTTCAAGCGTCTGTTTTTTATCAAACTGTGCACATGCTGTTACTTTTTGCATGCATCCGTACTCTGCATTGAGGAGAGAGAAAAACTTAATTAATGCTAAAGGATTAGAGGTTGGCTTTTTCACGTAATGGTAAGTTCTTTGAGTTTAGATTCTTGCATGCGTCGGGATGGCAATTGATTAGTGATTAGGAGAGGCAATAGAAGGAGTCTTGGTTTGGCTGTGTTCAAGGATTGAAGATTATCATTATTATTATATTTTGTTTTTTTTTGTGTGCGCTTCTGTGTTCTGCAGGTTTAAAAATAATAATAAATTTTTAAGAAAAGCTTCCGCTAAACGCTGCAATCATTCACCCCCCCTCTGATTGCTATCGACGTTCCTACAATAATAGAGCCAAGTGCTTGGCTATAAATCAAGTTATAAGAACCAAGTTATACAATAATTTGTCTTCTATTTGTCTACAAAAGGTTTTTTATTATTATGTGGTACCATATCTCACATTCTCTTTCTTATTCCTCCTCACAAACATTTATTATCTTGGCCCACCACTGCATAGGCTCCCGTGCCCAGCTTGTTGCTTGCATGAGAGCCAAGCTCTCATCTCTCTCTCCTCTATTCTCTCCTCCACATCAGCAAAAATGCTGACTAGCTTGGC
This sequence comes from Dendrocalamus sinicus, assembly GCA_036346575.1. Taxonomy (NCBI): domain Eukaryota; kingdom Viridiplantae; phylum Streptophyta; class Magnoliopsida; order Poales; family Poaceae; genus Dendrocalamus; species Dendrocalamus sinicus. The sequence continues at coordinate 855,027 of CM070653.1, read as the reverse complement.
TATAAGACTATTATTGTACTTGCTCTTAGATCACCGACAAACGCCCTATTAGAACAGCCGTATTGGTTGGCATGTAACCCATAATTTTATGGGGAAAATAGCTGAAAATTGAAAGTACAACCACCCAGCTACAGCACGGAGAGACGCTACAACTCCCAAGCATCAAACTAGTACAATTTTGCTTGCTAGCCCTTCACTCAAAACAATCTTTCTTACTTAAAACACAAGTTTGACACCCCATAAAATTGGTGTTTAGAGGAAAAATAATTTGAAACAAATGATCACCGGAATATGGACCTCGACAAATTATGGCCTTATTTTTTTTTGTTTTTCAGCGGCTTCTACCTTTTGAGTTCTCAATCACTACATATTAGACTAATAAACCGTAACTAAAAGTTAAAAGCCGTAGTCCAAATAAATATACCCTATACATGTTGTTGGGGCTATATAGGATTAAGGATAACCAACTAGAGGAGAGTGAATATGAGGTTCTTAAATTATTTTGGCTAAATCATAATTTTTAACAAGTAAAAACTTAAACAAAAATATTTTGCACAATTAAGGTCTCAATGTTCTAGATTTAGTTAAGACACCACAAGCAATATTTGTACTAGATAACTTCTAGCTACACAATTCAATTCAATTATAAGTGCTAGAAATGTAAATGCGAAAAGTAAAGACAAAGGAATAAATCACTATGGAGACATGCGATGTTTTTCCTGTGGTATGAAAGACTTGCCAATCTTTACTAGTCCATGTCGAGGTAAGTCTAAACAGAATTGATCGGCTCCACGAATTGAGCCTAAAACCTCAAGTCCACTAGTGTAACTTTTCTTTCACTTCGAAGATAGCGAGCACCAATCCACTCACAAACGGTGCCGGGCCTCTTCACAACCTTCCTTGAAGAGATCACCGCACAACCTTCCTCCAAGCAGTCTAGGTGCCGATAAACATCAAGGGTAATGAATCATGGTGCTTGCTTGAAGGTTATCAAGTACTACAAAGATCAACTAATGATGCAATGCACCTAAATGCTCTCAACTAAAATGTGAAATAAGAGCAAATGAGTAGTAGAGAGTTCACGAGGAACTTAAGGGTTTCAATGAAGTAAGAGAACCCTCATTCTTTGGTGGGGAGGTATTTATAATCTCCACTCACCAGGATAACCGTTAGAGTCGAAATCTCCAAAAAGAGGATTTACGGTACTACCGTCATATAGTAGTTGGTACTACCGTATGTATTGTTCAATAGCTATTTGAGATTCCTTAAATACATAGAAATTAGTCGTTACTTTAAAAATTGTAATACCGCCCTCATAGGGTTCGGTAGTATCGCACCCAAGCTACGGTAGTTCTGATTTTCAGAGGAGAGAAAATGCTTCAAAACATAACTCTATGAATATTAGCTATTGCAATGTAAATTTGGTAGTACTTAAGCCTGGTAGTACCGCCAATAATGCAGTCATACCATTCTGTGGCACTATCACGCAACACATACGGTAGTATCATTTCAAGGAATATCAAAAATCACCTCTCTGAAAATTAACTACCAGCATATAAAGGCCGGTAATACCGAGTAGCGGTACTATTGTTCAAGTCAAGCGGTTATACCAAATGAATTTCAAATACATGCATAAACATTGTATTGATCCAAGTGGCACAAATTAAGTTTCAAGTTATTAGTCATGACCCCTTTTTTTATAGTGCGACACTATGCTACAAACCCGGTATTTTCAACCAAAAAAGATTGTAAAAAGGTCATTAGACTATAATATACCTTTGCCTTAAGATCAATCTAGATCCACATTAATCTTTGATCACTTTTATATGAATTTTCTATGGTATCATCGAACTCCGAAACTAAAATCTTTTAGACGTCTCAATAATTATGGTAGTCCTTTTAACTATTTTCACCATCAATCAACAAATTTATTTTTAACGATCCAGATGATTTCAGCTGCCTTGCCACTGACGGTCTCGTAAAAGGCATCGTTCGTATGCGTAGCAGTGACAAGGAGATAAACAAACCCCAACTTGGATATTTTTTTTTCAAGGGCTGAAGCCGTCCTATTTTTTTTCTTCCATGTGGTGGGTCCCCCTCCCCTTTTGGCACGATTCCTCGAGAGGAAATATATTACTATTTTTTTGCAGCGCCGAGGTGCGTCACTGCTTACGTTAATTCCCAGTCAGATAGTAATATTCTTAATGCATATGACATGGATCAGAGACGACTTAAAAAAAAAATATGATTCGTGGTACTAAGTACTAAATTAGGCCTAATCGCATTGTTTATGTTGGCGATTGATTCCTTGTATTAGTTGTGCTCGAATGAGTTCTTTTTTGAAAGCTGCCTTATTGTTTTGTACTCTGCTTTTTATTTAGTGAAGTTAATTTTTGTACTTTGCAGACGTGTGTAATATAGCACTGATGTGCTATTAGCTGAACATGTACTACTTTTAGTATACCGTCCTTTAAAAAAAAGTACGATTAATTATGGTTACACTGGTCTTAGTGATTTTTATTTAATCAGTCTATTATTAAAATTTGTACTCCATGGCAAATTATTCAGTTGTGCTAACCACTTGTATGGTATCCATGCATATATGGAGCTGCTAGCTAGACCAATTGTGGTTGAAAGTGAAGCCTATTTGGTAGAAAACATGGGCAAGCAAGCAAGAGGCAACATAAACACAGAGCCAGATGATCGATATACGTTGAATCAGCTGTATATTTTTACGTGTTTATATTAGATTGGTCAGATACAACTTTTGTTTTTGCTTGCCAGTTGTAGTTTAACTAGTACGATAAACCAGGAGCTGTCGGTCGTAGAAAATTATGTGTTTAAGAGGGTTGTTCTAGAGCAGAGAGTTGATCATGGCTCGTCAATGGTCTTGTCTCTGAAGTGAAAAATACTATTGCACACCGGTTACACAATCAGTTTATGTAATGAGTGAGTGAGATGATGACACATGGTAAAAGTACTGTAGCAGATATTTTAAAAATATTTTTTCGTACGGTCGGTATTGTTGCAAAAATAAAAAAATACTTTCGTACAGTTCTACTACATTGCATTTGTCATACATGTCATCATCTCATTTGCTCGTTACACAAATTGAATTGTGTAACCGGTGTACAATAAAATTTTTCGACCGAAGGCAAGTGTACTAGCCAGCTCCTCTCCTCTTCTTTTCTTTTAAGAAAAGCCCTCTTTTGTTTATAGAACCTCGATCAACACAATGGACATATAAAGTTAAACAAAACACGATATATATATATATATATATATATATATATATATATATATATATATATCACATATTATGAAGATTTTATATTCTTAAGACTTTGATACTGATAAACAAAGAGATCATGCCAAAATACAACACTGAGTAGCGCTGCCGAGAGGCATGCAGGACCTGCATTCAGATAATAGTAATGTCATTTGATGGGGACGCAACACCAACACCCATTGCACAATCTGTCACCGTCGCTCGTACAAGATCACTGCATCATTGGGTTCACACGTGTAGCCTTGTTCGCACGCACGCTATTATCATCATAGAATTTCTTGAGAGAGACCTAGCAGGCACAAACGACCTAAACTGGAAGAAGATATATAAGGCTCACGACGTCCTAGCTTAGGGCTAAGTTTTTTTTACACATGAATTTCACAAGTAACATGTAGAAATTATACTGTTTTCTGTAAAATTCCAATGGAATTCTGGTGTTCAATTGTTCTCTAGATATGGTCCAACCCTACGTTCATGTTTCTTTTTTTTTTTAAAGAGGAAGCCCTACATGTTCAGCCCAGATTGGCCTAAGAAAAGTTTAGGCTTGAGCATTCCCAGATATTTCAGACTATAGAAATTCGCTTGAGCATCTAATTAAAGACAATGGATCTGTCTTCTCTCTTCTGGTTCAGGACGAATTAACCTGCAAATCACACATTTGAAAATGAGCACCTGCAATCCTCGAAGCTGCACTTAACCCTCTCAGCGACACAGGAACCTTCATGCATTCGCTGATGATGCTTGAAATTCTTCTTTATCTGTTTAGTTCCACAGACATCACACTGAACATATCGATGACAGGATTGGTTATGGGCCTTGAGGCATTCCATATTAGTATAAGTCTTCATGCGGCCTGGTTCGCAGCAGATAAGTTCGGTGTAATCCAACTTGACTGCACCACAAGCAACGAAAGTGTATCATGGCACAGAATGACAGAATTGAGTTCCAACTCTCAAGTGCTCACATGTCACAACAGGTAAAAGCACACAATGAAGCTGAAGAGATAAAAGATCCCAAATAGATTGAGGAGAATTTTGCAAGAGAATTTAAAGAGTTCATATTAGTAATCTGGCTCAGAAAGAGAAACGGGTCAGAATGTCAGATGGCATTGTCCAGCTATGTTACCCGGATATCCCGATACGGATACGGATACGTGATACCGCGATTCGTCATTTTCCCAAAAACACCGATCTTACGATATATATATATATATATATATATATATATATATATATATATATATATATATATATATATATATATATATATATATAATAATAATAATAATAATAATAATAATAATAATAATAATAATAATAATAATAATAATAAATAAGAAATTAATGGATTCTTATAAGCAATTAAGAAACCGAGAATACCTCACCTTAATATTGAAGTAGCAAATTACTTGGTTCTTCAGTTCTCCCTCTTGGCTGGTAGACCAATATAATGAACCATCTGCAAAGAAGAATGAGAAAAAATAAGTACATATATACAAATAAATAACAGAATCACAGATAGTTAGATGATAGATAGTAACTTAGTAAGTATTCAATAAACCAATTAGTAAATAACAGACTAATAGTTATACCACGTTGTACATAATCTGATAATCATGGAGTACACAAGTCCAAAAGACCACAACTAGTGCAAGCATTCAAGTTCAACGGACCATAACTATTACATAATCAGAACACAATTGATCCCCTTTCTTTAGTCACCACTCATCAATAACAAGCATGATGCTAGAAACAAAAGCTACACTCAAGGCAATTCATTCCCCTTTTATATCAATGCTGATAAATCTAGCAATATGAACTTCTGAATTAATACTAGACCATTTAGGAAAATAGGACATATGACAACAAATTTATCTGTCCAATAATTGCTGGTTTTTGGATCTTGAATCAATGTGCATCAGTGTTCTCAGTTCTCTACTCAAGCCATCAGGTACAATAACACAAGACAGGTTTTAGCATTGACCTCTTGCAACGCAACTTGCCTTTGAGTCGAAGTCAGTGATCCCTCTAACCTGAAAATTTATCAAGAGGAAAAACTTTAATCACATAGTTTGCACTCTAAATCTTCAACATAGAGAGGAGAGACGGTGGAGAGGCAGGCGAGGCAAGCGAGCCGAGGCGGTGGGAGACGCAGGAGGCGGTGGCGTGGAGGCGGCGGGAAGGCGGCGGCGTGGAGATGGCGAGGCGCCAGCGTGGAGGTGGCGGGAGGAGCGAGCCACGCCCGCCGTCTGGATCGAGATGGCGAGAGGCGCGGGTGTGGGAGCAGCGGGAAGGCGGCGGGAGACGGCGGGCGTGGAGGCGCGATTGGATGCGAGGCAGCGGGCGTGGAGGCGGTGGCCCGGATTCGAGGCGGCGGGCGTGGAGGCGCGGCAAGACGGTGGGAGGCATCAAGCTGGATTCGAGGCAGAGGAGGCGCGGGCGTGGAAGCGGCGCGAAGAAGCGAGTGTGGGCGGCCCGGATTCGAGAGGCAGTGGGAGGCGCGCGCAGGAGACGGCGAGCCGAGAGCTGGCGAGGCGGCGGCGAGCGAGAGAGCGGCGAGCGAGGCGCCGGCCGAGCGGAGAGCTGGCGAGGCGGCGGGCGAGCGGAGGAGCCAGGCGAGGCGGGGGGCGAGTGGAGGCGGCGTAGAAGCGGCGGTCGTGGAGGCGAGCCGAGTCGGCGACGTCCGTTCTTTGTGTAGGCGGCGGGGTGGGTGGGAATAGATCGGGATGCGGAGGTTGTGGGGGGTGGGATGGGAGAATATTAGGTTACAAGTATCGGAGAAGTATCAGAGCAGTATCGGAGAAGTATCGGGAATTATTTTCTTTTTTTTTAATAATCAGTAAATCAGGATACGTGCAGGATACGTATCCGAGCGTATCGGGGCAGTATCCGTATCCGGTACAGTATCCGATACCGGTACGTGACTTTTGTGAAGTATCCACGCAACATAGTTGTCCAGGACTTCTTAGTTACATTACATGATAAAACCTTATCTAAAAAATTGATCTAGGCAAAAAAAAAAAGGGTTGCAAAGTTCTACGCTATTTAAATACAGTAAGAAAAATATGGAAATATTATTTTTTTTCCAAACGGATTAACCCGGATTCCATTACCAAGCAACGGAATATTTACAACTATCTTTTAGAAGTACCACAAAAGTCAAAAACTACTCCCAGCCTGACCATTTGTTGCCTCACCAGCCAAGCCGCACCAAACAGCGACTGACAAGACCGAACAAACGGCACTCTTCAACAGCCAAGTTTTAGTCTAACAAGCAGAAAGAAGATAGAACAACAAAAACAAAAGCTGGCAAACATCCACAGTGCTGTGTTTAACAGAACCATTACACAAGACATCAAACTGCCCATGTACATTAATTTTCATCATCTGGCCGCTCCATCAGTAGCGCTCTCCCCCCACCAGCTTGCCCCTGCATTTCATCACTTCTGTCTTCATTTAACCTTAGGGCTTCATTATGAAGAACTTCAGCGCCACGTATCACATCTTCCTTGATTTCCTCTTTTTGCATACCTGCCCAGAATTCGAGAAAGACACAAGCATGACAGATGATCTCAGCAGAAGATCTAATCAATTTTTTTTTTCAAAACAGGCTCTGTTTCTCAGTTTCCATATCCCCCAAATAATCGCTGCCAAAAAAAAAACATATGTGTGCCCCTTCCTCCTGGAACATATTGTTTACTCCAGCTCATATATTGAGAAAAAGAGGTTGGTCTGCAATTTATCCCAAAGAACAAACCTAAAACCCCCCAAACAAAACTAGCATCGAGGCATTAAAAAAAACAGATGAGATATGGATTCCTTCTCATAACAGAATGCACAATATGGACTACCTTTCCGTTTTCTCTTAAGCAAAACATCTTTAGTAAGAATAGCCCCATTCATTCAACCATCTTCTGAAAGGCATAAACCAGCATTTGGTTGCCATTTGATGAACAGTCAAATTTTGATCAATAGATATTGAGTAAATATTAGGACATTTGCTCTTAAGCGAAGAAGTACCACACCAACAATCATTCCAAAAGTCTGTTTTCTTTCCATTCTCAACTTTCATACTTCTACCTTCCAGGTAAATTTCCTTTACTTTGAGCAAATCAGCCCAACAAGGAGAATCAGATTGTTTATGCTTTTTTTTTTCAAATGGGCTCACCCGGATTCCATTACCACCAGATATCGGAGTAAATACCTCCAGCATTTTCTAGTATCGCCTTATTACAATTCGATTGTTACTTTCAGAAGAGCACCAAGCTCTCCGAAAATAACTTGAATGAAGGTGTAGAACAAAACCCAAGCTACGAACAAAACATTCACATCAACGTTTTCCATGTTTCCTCTCCAGATTTTCTCTTTGGATTCAGGTTCTTTGCATCCTGAGGGCTTCACTCTACAATATATTAGCGCCGGCCGCCAAGACCTCTTTCCTCTTCCTTGTTAAGTCCTGCCCACAATTTTAGGAAGGTGCATATATAACATGTGATCTTAGTTGTAGATCTAATCAATTTCTTCTTAAAACTTGCCTTGTTCCTTAGTTTCCACATAGCCCAGTATATAGCCGACAAACCATGTGAAAACATGATTTACTAGGTAGATATTAACTAGCCCACCATAGGTATTGGTCAAAAGAACCTGGCCTACAGTTGGCTCCTAAAAATAATCCAATAACACCCCATACATACTTAGCAGCTGCACAATCAAAGAAATGATGATCTATAGTCTCATTCTTATAGCAACAGCTGCAAGTTGGATCACTGGACCACTTCTTCATTAACAATACATTTCTTGTCAAAATGGCATTGTTTCCAATTAACCACATGAATATTTTAATCTTAAGAGGAATCTTTGATTTCCAAAGCACTTTCAGATTATTATTAGTGAGATGATTATGAAGTTGTTTATAAACCGACTGAACAGAAAACCTTCTAGATGCATTCAACTTCCATCTAGGTTTGTCATCATTTACACTCAAAGGTATAGTCAACAAAATGTTTTTGAGCTGATTTAGTTCGGTTTGTCTATCTTCATTTAACCATCTTCTAAAAAATAAATTCCAACCATTATCAGCCAACTCATGAACTGATAGACAAAGGTCATTACTAATAGCAAAAAGATTATTAAATTGCTCACATAAAGGAACAGAACCACACCAATCTTCCCAAAAGTTGGCGTTTTTTCCATTTCCCGCAATCATATATCTCCCTTTAAGGTATTCACTTTTAATCTTAAGAAAATCGGACCAACAATATGGAAATATTATGAAAGGAAAGTTTCTCACCATGTGATTCCTCATGCTTCTTTAACTTGGAAGCATATTTGAAAGTCTTCCCACAGCTAACCTCTGGGCAGATGAATTCTTTCTTGCTGTCACAAGGAGAGCCATCTTTATGAATTTCCTGAACATGTCTCTGCGTATTACCCTTGATACTGAATTTACTGTTGCATCCTTCCATAGGGCATGTAAATAGTTTTCCTTGATGAGTAAGTAGATGACGGTTCAAATGGTCCTTCCTGGTATAGCTGAAGGGGCAACCATCTACATGGCAGGCAAAGGGCCTCTGCAACATTTTTGAAAGGATATACATCAAAGTAGTTATATCCAGAGCAAAGTTTACTTGACAGCACAAACATAATTATCTCTCTGTGCACAGGCTAAAACTATTTAGTTAACAATTTGAACATAAGACCACAAGTGTTAATAGCACTGCAAATGGCACCGCAGCATCAATTATCCAATACATCTAACAAAAATACATGTAACTCTTTGACAAAGGTGGTGCATGCTAAGACAGGATACTTTAGTAGCTTGAGAATACTAAGAAGTACATATCACATGTACAGCTTGGAACAAAAAGCAAGTGTTAGAATAGGCAGTTTGAAATGAACAAGCAAACCTGAAGAAGTGCGTGAATGAGGCATTTTTGATGGAGCTTCTCAGGAGGGTCTCCCCATCCTGATACTAGTCCATTCAAGGCCTTGTTGCATTTTGGAGTTCTTTGGGATCCAATGCTTCACACATTCATATCTCTACAAGCAGTCTGTGAAAATCAGCAGAGCTCAGTGACTCAAACCACCGTAGACCATACAACAGTACAACCAAAAACAGAGCCAAATGGCAAATGTTACATATAATAGAATTCACTGTCAAATGGGCGTCATTTTGGTTCTTGCACGAAATATCCACTGGACAACAAAACAGATAACTATCACTTGTGACCAAGAACATCATGAGCTCATCATTTCAGTGAACACAACAAAAATGCAACGTGAATATATGCTCAACAACACAAGCATATTTATCTTTTATGTGCACATGCTAAAACTATTTGGTTAACTTTTTATCGTAAGACCATCAAGTGGTGATAGAAGTAGACATACCCAAATGGCAATGCAGCATCAACTATCAAATATAACTAACAAAAACACATGCAGTTCTTTGACAAAGGTGCTGAAATGGTAAGACAGGATCCTTTACTGGTAGCTTGAAAATATTAAGAACATATCGCATGTAACGATAACAGTAGGAACAAACAGCAAGCAGTTTGCAATAGAAAAGGAAACCTGCAGAAGCGTGTGAACGAGGCATTCTCGATGGAGCTTCTCAGGAGGGTCTGCCCATCCTGATACTAGTCCATTCAAGGCCTTCTCGCATTTTGGAGTTCTTTGGGATCCAATGCTTCACACATTCATATCTCAACAAATAGCCTGCACAATTCAGCAAACTGAATCACCATACAAAATTCAACCAAAACACCGTCAAATGGCAGCTCTTAATCATCCACCGGATTCACTGTTAAAACAGGCTTGTAGTCATCACTTCTAAAGAGCACTTGGTGCTTATTTTTGGCTCTTGCACGAAATATTCACTGAACAACACAACGTGTGAGTCTGCGTGCGTGCGAATATGGTATTCTGGCCATTTCAGTGAACACATAACTAAAATTCGACATCAATCAGATACCTCAACTGAATGGCTCTGCATATGCTGCTTCAGGTGGGCCGGCTTCTTAAATGTAGCGCCACACTCCTTGCAATCATGGCTTATCTCTTTGCGTGGTGCACCTCCACCACCTTTGCGGTGATCATCCAAATCACCCACTTCATCCTACAGCTTGCACGAAATATTCACTGAACAACACAACATGTGAGTCTGCGTGTGTGCGAATACACAGTAGCTTATGCACCTCCACCACCTTTGCGGTGATCATCCAAATCACCCACTTCATCCTACAGCACACAGTAGTATTAGTATAATTCACCAACAATTTTCCCAGAAATCACTACCACAAGCAATTTTATAAGAACAAAGAGGACACATCTAAAGCAAAGAGATGCCATTAGTGCATGCATACCTTATGGCGTTCAAGGACATGGGTTCGGATCAAGCGCTTCTTGGAACGAACAACATCGCAGAAGTCGCACTTGTACCGCCTGATATCCCTCAGAGGAGCCGCCGCCTTGCTCGCTCCGACGCCGCCGCCGGCCTCCTCTCCTTCCCCATCTGACTAATCCCCAAATCCGCATCACGAAAGGAGCACAATTGCAACGAGAACTCAACCAAAATTTCCAAAATTGGCGCCTCGCGTGGCTGCAATCAGCGGAAAATTACCTCGAATTGCAGCAGAAATGGCTGAGCTAGCAGTATCGCGACGGCGCAAGGGAGAAACCCTGGGCTCCGGAAGAACTTACACAGGCCTTATCGGGTTGGTGGTTAAACAGTTTTGGATTTCGGGTTCGCGCTGCCACGTCACACCTGACACGTGCGGTGCGGCATTAGGCCATTAGCTCTTGCGCCCACCCCACCCACTGCGGCTGAGCGCTCCGAACCGACGACCCCCGACCTCGTCGCCGGCGATGGCCTCCGTGGTCGCCGCCGCCGCCGCCGCCACCCGGCTCCCCCCGCAGCTCTCCGCCCCGTGGCTACGCCGCGGCCACGTGGCGCTTCCACCGTCGCCGGGGCGGCCTCTCGCGGTCACGGTGACCGCCGCGTCGCCCCGCCCCGGCGAAGGCGGGCGGTGGGGAGGAGGCGGCGGCGCGCCAGGGGGGCCGACCAGGAGGATGGACTTTCCCTCAACTCCGGTGAGCCGCGACTCCTACTCACTAAGTATCCGCGCTTAGCTCTATTACCAACTTCTGCTTCTGGATATGTGTGCAGAAATGGAAACATCAAATTCCACTCCGCGCGCGCGCACTGACAAGGGCGCGAAGCCTGCGCCGGAGGCCAGCATGACCAGGAAAGGCTCAGCCATTAGAAGAGTTACACTGGTGGTGAGTTGCTGTCTGTGAATTCACGGAGGCTATCTGGTGATGTAGTAGCTCATTGTTGGTGTATGTCCTCGATGTAATAAATTTGCTTGTTACAGGTCCTCGCTGCAGTGTTCTTCGGCGTTAGCATCGCGCTGAGGGATGGGGCTGGAAAGGCGTCGGAATATTTTGCTGGGTGTGTGTTCTGCATCTTGACTAATCTTCAACATTGAGACTGTTTTACAAAATTGTTGGAAGTGTGGTTCCTTTGCATTAGAATTTTCAGGACCATATATGGGCCCATTTTAGAAGCATGAATCACTGCATATTGGCTTTAACTCGATGTTGCTTTCGAGGAATGAGAGTCTATGAACCCAAAGATTGGCACAACCCATATGTTAGCATTTCCGATAAAAAGTTTTGCTGTACCATTGTGATGCAGCTCGACTAACACCATTTGCTTCAGAGACCAAGGACAACAGCGTTCCCTCTAGTGAAGGAACAGGGAAAGGGGTGAATGATGGAAGGGAAATAAGGGCAATTACTCATTCATGCGGAGCAATAGTAGAGTTCCTGTAGACCTTCTTATGTTATAGGAACATGCTTATAGGAAAAGGATTGGTAAAAATAAAAATTCATGAGCTCCTCCATTGATGTGTGCAAGTTAGTTTGCTTAAGTGTATGTTTGAATATCTTTACTTGCTTCCTTATAAAGCTTTACTTCTGAATTTAAATTCGGGATATAACAATGTAATCAAGCTGTGTTATGTAACAGATATTTATTGGAACAGAGTTTGTCAGTGGACAATCTCTTTGTTTTTGTTCTAGCCTTCAAGTATTTTAAAGTGCCACAGGAGTACCAGGTATGGTTCAATAGCTAATGTGATAGTTAAAGTCCAAGTCTACTTTGTTCTTTTCTTCTCACATTTCCTATGACATTAAAAACTAGAATCGGGTGCTTTCTTATGGTATTGCTGGGGCAGTGATCTTTCGTGCGGTGATGATTGTCCTAGGAGCAGCTACCCTTCAGGTTGATTGTTCTCTCACATTGGTTATTTTCTTTGTTTTAACCTATTGTAGTAATCCTTGTAAATTTCTCATTTTCTGTAGAGGTTTGAAGCGGTGAACTTATTATTGGCTTTGATCCTGCTATTCTCTTCTTATAAGGTAAAGTTGCTTCCTTTCATGGTGAAAGATGGGTCATGCTTTTCTTTTATTTTCCTGTCGGTAAACTTAGTTACTTTGCCATGTTCAAAATGAACACATATGAGGCTATCATACATCAGAAACTTCCTTTATGAGAATGATATTGATAGGTTCTCGCTGGCACTTAAAAGGGATATACTTGTTTGTTTCCTGTGGAATTTCCCTTCGAAAAAAGCATTGTCTTTTGACAATTTCTTAAACCAATCAAGGTGCATATACTATATCATTACAAACTTATTCGGCATATTCCTTCCATCAGTTAGGTGCTAATGGCACAATGCCTTATTGCCTTGCTTCTTTTTCGGTATTTTTTTGTTCCAGATATATTGTTACTATTCAACCTAGTCCTTCCATCAGTTAGTAAGTTGTCACGCGTCCAATGTCTTTTTTGTTGTTTAATTGGAATGGCACTTCAATATGTAACACAATGCTTCTTTTTAGTAATTTCAAGTGTATTCAATCTACGGAATACTTACAAGTGGTAATACTCATTCTGAACATTATGACAGCTATTTGCTGAAGATGATGAGGAATCTGATCTGTCCGATAACTTCATTGTGAAAACATGCCAAAAGTTCATTCCTGTCACTGGTAATTAACTTTATTCGATAACTTTCAGTTTTCCTTACTTTATGTTACTATCACCATGCTCCTCTGTCCACTCCTGATCATAGCCATAATGACCAGATCCTCACTGAAATTTGAAATCACTTTCTTTTAGAACTGAACTGCTTATTTATGTGAGTTAGTATTCACCTTCTTGCATGTGTGGTTAAACTCATTCTTCTGTTTCTTTTGTCAGATTATTATGACGGTGACCGGTTTTTCACAAATCAAGATGGTTTATGGAAAGTAAGCGTTGTCCAATTTAACCTAGACCATTTATCACAACAGCTATTGCATGAGCTTGTTACTAGACAGCATTACTTATCAGTTATCTAAACTTAATCCATTTGCCAATACATAAATGTGTTACTACCAAGGTTGCAAAACCCGGAACCGGGGGGAATACCACTGGGCGGCCGGTAACGGTTACTGGAAAAACAGGCCAAAAACTGGTTAAAGTTTGAATCTAAATTTTTAATTTGGGATGTGTTCGAAACCGGTAATTGTTTTGGTTGCCACCCAAAAACCGGAGAAACCACTACAAAACCAGAAAAAACACAAAAAAACATTTGAATTTAGGATGTTTTGAAGCCTATTTAGCTCATACAATAGATAATCTAGCACAAAAAAGGCCTAAATCAACCTAGGAGGTGCATTACGTAGTCACAAAAAACTCACAAATTTAAATGTGCTTCTGCAAAACCCGGCCGGTTTTTCATTTCCCAGTGCCCATCGGGAAATCCTGTTACAGGCGGTTACCGGCCGGTAATAGCCGGTTTTCCGAACCCTGGATACTACTTCTGCATGCACGAAAAAGCTTCTCACAATAGCACTGATGCATATTTGAGTGGACCATTTCAAGACATTACTCTAACCTCGTAAAGAGCTATCTGTTCATGAGGATGTCTTTTTTTTGGTTGATGCAGGCCACGCCGTTACTCTTGACTGTGGCAGTGATTGAGCTAAGTGATATTGCTTTTGCTGTAGGTTCCTTTGCAAGCTATTTCCTGTGCATTGTTTTCTTTTTCTATTTTATGACCACAAGCTTGGGGATTAACATCCTGATCTATAGGTGGATTCAATACCAGCAGTTTTTGGTGTCACAAGGGATCCGCTTATAATATTCTCATCAAATATTTTTGCTATTTCTGGTAATCCTTCTTTCTGTGTTTATGAACACACCCTACATCAGTTTTTTGTTTACATAGAATCAAATTATCAGTGTTTGCAAATGTAAGAATTTTACAAGAAAACTCTCCACTACTAGTCCACTAGTCATGGATTTCTGTGAGCTTGGTATGGTTCATCTTTGTTTCTTAACCAATCTTTGTAGCAAGGCTTTTTGCGACCTGCACTTTTTTTAACACCTGCCACCTCCACTTCGTTATTTCAGTCCATGCACAGAGCTCTTGTTCATGGTTTTGAAACTAGCTGTTCCTGTTGTAAAATGTGCACTTTTAGCAACTTTTCAGAGTTAATTCCAGCATAATTAATAATAATTAAAGTATATTTCCAGCAGCATATAAATGACAAGATTGACATACAAGCATGTAAAACTCCCATGTCATTTATGTAGGACAATATACTCAAAACATAGAGCATAAATTTTTTTGAAAACCAGCATAATCCTAAAGTTAAGATTTGACTGATTGCTCTCAGATGTAGAGTTTCCCAAGAAAAATTCTTTGCCTTCTCAATACCATTGTCTACACTCTTATCATATTTGATAAGAGTAAGACAACCAGGATTTAGAAGTTGAGCTCTAAATAATGCTTAACTAAACTGTCAATATACTTTTAACCACAACAGATTTTAATTTACTTTCAGTTAACAGTGGATCATCAATACCGAAATGATCACAAAACAGCAGTATGATTAGCCGGCCAACTTGAACAATACACAGTGAAAATAGATCACAGAACTCAAGTTCAGCAATAAAGCCTTATGGCCAACCGAAGTGCAGTTAAATATATACTGAAATGCTAAACATCACAGAGCATACTAAATCAATTTAACTAGGCACAACTGAAAGTAATCAGCTCGAGAGGTTAAAGAGTAGATGACAGTAGTAAGCAATGCACTTAGAGCTCAAGTCTAAAATAGATTATCAAATCAATTTCAGTATTAGACCAACATCCTCATTGGGCATTCAAATCCCGTCCCACAACATTTCTTTGCATTTCATTCCAGTAGAGATATCAAATTATTACTCACTATATGTGACTCTAACCAGAACCGAACTGAAGCAAAGAGATGAACAATGTGATACTGACAAAGCCGATGGCGCTCAAAGCCACTGAGAAGAAACCAGCAAGGCATGCCAAATAGCGTTGTCCCAGAAAACCGATTGCCTCGCTGTGTCACGAATCTGAGACGCGGTTGTCGGAGATACAATGCCAATCTTCGCAAATCGGGACACAACGAAGAATGAAGCCGAGGTATAGGAGTATGCCGCACAAGACCAACAAGGATGCTCCAGCCAAGAGCACCGCAAAACTCCACACTCTTCTCTCCCAAATCAATCTGACTAAGCTGGATTCAGATCTCAAAAAGGGACAAATCTCCAATCCTTCACACTATCACTCCTCAAGAAGTGACGGTGCAAGGAACCGCACGGGAGATGCCCAAAGGAGAGGAATCCATACCTTGTTGTTGTCCACGTCGGAGACGAACACAGCGCAACAGCAAGTTTACAACTCAAATCAATCGGAGAAGAGGATGAAGAATTAGAGAGGACTCACCGATGTTGTGCTCAAAGGAGGAGAAGGGGCCGGCATTTATAGGGAGGAGAGGCAAGGTGGCTGGCACGGCTGGCGCCGAAGCGCTCGGGCCGTTGTCGCCCAGGAGCTCGGCCAGGTCAAGTTGAGCGAGGCGGTCAAGCCCAAAGCCAACCACTAGCACACGCACGGGATAGGGCTGGAAACTTAGTCTCCAGCCTTATCTCTTCCCATGTCCCATCGACAGGTGGAACCCACTTCTCTTTTTTTTTCTTTTCCTCAAAATGGGAAATTACCAAAAAGCCCTCAGAAACACACCAGTTCCATCAAATCGTTCTTTGCCATTGAAGATATTTTAGTTCAGTTCAGCTAGATTGTCAAATATAAAGTTAATATATATAAGTTTCCTATTTTTGTTGGTTTTCCATATGGAACACTAGGCCACATCTTGGACTCTTGGTAACACCAATTCTAGCTTTGTAGCAGTCTTTACTGTTTGTATTCACTGTTTGTAGTTACTAGTAACCGATATGATACAATTGAGTAACTACTTATTATTAGGAATCTGCGGTCACATACATTGTACATCGAAAGATAAGTGACGCATGAAACAGAACCTTAGATGTCATTAGTCAAGTGCTCGTGCGTTGCAACAAAACATAAATTTTGCACCAATTGTTATGCATGTTAGTGCAGTTATCATGTGAATCATACAAAAAATGTAACATAAGTACATACAAGGTTGTCACGACGCTTTAGTAAGTCACGGCGAGACCGGGGCCCTTGGACGCCTAGTTGACTAAGCGCCAGCGATGGCGACAGTTAGACGATAGTAATAAATACAAGTAATACCTTATATAACCGAAAATTAAATAAACCATATAACATAATAGCACAAATTATCTAAATAATAAGGTCCATAATAGTAAATAGCATTAATATATCGAAATCAGATCTGATTTCTGTTATTTGTATTTATTGTAGGTGGTTAATTGCAAATTTACATTTACTATATGGGCTCTTAGCCTCCTAGCCCATGTTCCATGGTATAGAGCCAGAGTCGCCGTCGCCGCCTGATTGCGTTAGGGTTAGGGTTGGGCTCATTGTGCTCTTCCCGCTTTGTGCTTGCTTTGTGCTCTTTCCACCAACCCTCTTTCTTTGGCCGCGCGCCGCCGCGCCGTGCTCTTCCCTCCAACCAACCGCAGATCGACGGTAGGAGGAGCTGCGGCGCGCGCGGGCGGAGAACTCTGGTCGCCTCCTCGACCCATCGCTCGCTTTGTCATAGTCCACGCCGCCATCCACCCAAACCCTAGCTCTGGCTGCGTCCAGTTGGTTTTCTAAGCGGATTGTATGCAATCCTATCCAGATACGGCTTAGCCGTTTAGATTCATTATTTGCTTGCCTTGGGGCCGTCTCGGCGGCGTGAACTTCGCCGATTCCGCCGAGCCATTTCTTCTCTGCGCGACGGCTCCACCGAGGGTTCCTTTACCACTCTGGACCACCAACCAACTTGCTTGCACCTCGGCCGCCTCTCCTCCAATTTCGGAGGCATGCT
Source organism: Dendrocalamus sinicus (assembly GCA_036346575.1). NCBI lineage: Eukaryota > Viridiplantae > Streptophyta > Magnoliopsida > Poales > Poaceae > Dendrocalamus > Dendrocalamus sinicus. Next base: position 837,399 of record CM070653.1, on the reverse strand, counting down.
TCCTTCCCAACGCTTGGTGTGCGGTTCCATCGCCTCGACCCGCCGCCTATCGTTGGCTGCCCCGAGGGTTCTGCGCCTCCCTCCCGCTGCCTCCATCCATGCCCACGCCAATGCCTCGCATTTCCGGCAGCACCTAGCTCGCACAAGCGCTCCACGCTATCACAAATTGGAATTTCCACCCACGACGGTTCCCATTGAAGGACTACCCGTGTACACGTCAAGACGATCATCCTCTCGTCATTGACCGCTTTTCCAAATATGCTCATTTCTGCCGCTCGCTCATCCATACTCCGCCACGGCTATTCTTCAATGAGATTGTGCGCCTCCATGGGATCCGTCAGGTCTTTACAAGCAACTTTGGCAAGAATTGTTTCGGTTGGCGGGCATTGGCTTCGCCAGTTCGCTTATCACCTCAATCAGAGCGGTTAACAAAGTGATTACTATGTATTTGCGTTGTTTAACAGGAGATCGCCCTCGCTAGTGGTTGGAGTGGTTGCCTTGGGCTGAATTCTGTTACAACACATCTTATCATTCATCACTGCGTGAGACCCCCTTCAAGGTAGTCTATGGCAGAGACCCCCCAACTTTGCGCTCCTATGAGAAAGGGTCCGCTACAGTCCAGGCCGTCGAAGCCTCCTTGTTGAACCGCGACCAATTTCTGCACGATATCCGGGATCGCCTTCTTCAGGCTCAGCAGTATACAAAGAAACACTATGATCACCATCACCGCGACATTTCATTTGATGTCAATGATTGGGTTTGGTTGCGTCTCCTTCACGCACACCGCCTCCACAGGATTCTCGGTGGGTCTGGCGGGACCGAAATATTTTGGGCCCTACCAAGTCTTGGAACGGATTGGATCGGTTGCTTACAAGCTGGCTTTGCCACCGACCTCTAAACTATATGATGTTTTTCATGTTCGCCAACTCCTTTGAGGTTACAAATCGAGCGTCGGCGGGGACAATTGCATGCTCCAGATGGACCGGTCTCTCCGATGCATCTTGGGTGCCACTGGATCTTTTGAAGACATACCCGAATTCAAGCTCGAGGACGAGCCCGCCATCCACCCAAACCCTAGCTCTGATCGCGTCTCCTAAGCGGATTGTATGCAATCCTATCCGCTCTCACGGCATTGAGGAACAAGAAATAATCAAGGGTTTCTAGTATCTTACCTCCTCCCCTGTTCTCCAATATCCTGCTGGCGTCGCGCAATCCAGGAAGGCCTGGCCGGAGCCAAGGCCGCCTCCGCCTCCTCCTTTGCGCAGATCGGCCCCTCCCCTGGCGGCTGCCACAATGCCTTTGGCGACGCCCTGGACGCCTAGGCGTCGCCCAGCACCGCCTAATTCCTCGCGGGCTAGGCGATCGTCCACGGTGTCCCCCTCCGGCCGCCAGGACGCTTTGGCGTTGCCTAGGCGACGCCTTGATAACCATGAGTACATAACCCTTGTTGCAGGAAAGTAAATGGTAAGTTTAAACAAGGGGTGCATTGCAAATGTCTACACGACGCCTTGATAACCATGAGTACATAACCCACGTTCAGGAAAGTAAATGTCTACACGAAAGCATTGCAAGGGGTGCATTGGACTTTGGAGCTCCTGCAGGTTTCTCTGAACGTGTAGACGGTCTTCTTCTCCCCTAACATGTCATTGCAACGTGCTAGCTACTATCTCCTAAGGTCCAACATTATTAACACACAATCAGGATGGCAATTGCAATTTTATTTGTTCTTCAAAACATTTAGGACTTAGGAATTATGCTGAGAGGAGGTAGAACTGCATGGATGGGAATTATGAATTGTTCTGACAGGAGGAAGAACTGCATGAATGAAGCTTTCCTTTGCAGCATTTAACTTTCTGAGCATGGTCCAATTTACTACAATGTCTACCAAAAGTAGCCTATGATGAATTATAGGTCAAATTGAATTAACAAATGCATAATTGTTACCAGTCCCTAATTCCTAAAGAAACCAAAAGCACAATGCACAATCTGATTGCAATAGGGGAGTATGACACAAATGTGAGAGCACATGTGATGTTATCAAATACAAAAATGACATGGCACAGTCTTAGCACCTCACAAATAGTGGCGGCCTCTTGTTCTCCGAGTGTCATTGCCTCGTTGAGTCGCCACGTGCTGTTGCCCAATCACCACAGGTCACCATGGTCTATGTCACCGGTGAGGCGTGCAAATGTCTGCCACTGAATCTGCCGCAGGAACCTTGCAGCAGTGCTTGGCCTAAATGCGATCTCTATGAGCAGCACAACGTTCAACTTGCAACGTTTTTTTTTTTGAGGATGGGGGCGATGGCTCATGAGAGGGAGGGGTAGGTGGATGGTATTGCTGGTAATTATCTCTAATTATAAGGGTACTTTTTTTTAGAGAGAACAGACGACGACAACCAACCCGTATTCTTAACTAGTAGAGATTGAGCGTTGATGCATAATGTTGTATATGGCACACATTTTGTGCATTCCTAATGCACTGTGAAGTGTTAACATTACAGAACAATTACCCTGTAGGTTTGAGGTCACTCTACGTACTCATTTCTGAAAGCATGTCTGAGTTGGAGTATTTGCAGGTAAATATCACTTGCTCTTTAAAGTGTTTTCAGACTTGCTCTTTTTGTTATTTTATAGTCGTCATTCTGTAAGGCAAACAGCCTGTTCAATTGAGATTTGGTCCATAGTAGTGGTAACCGGCTGGTTGTTGGCTTACTGCTACCCTTTTTTTGAACCCCTTTCACATCTACATGCTATTGTGAATGATCAATGGGTGAACACTGAACAGATCCATATATTGCACCATTATCTATCTTGTGCCACTAATCGCTGTTGGCAATTTGCTTTGCAGCCTGCTATTGGTATCGTTCTGGGCTTCATAGGGACAAAGATGATCTTTGACTTTTTCGGTGAGTGATTAAAAAGCACATTGTCCAATTCTTATATTCATTGGATTTCACACTACTATTCTATGTCTCCGTTAGTAGCAAACACTGACATTGCTGATTCGTGCCAGGCTATCATATACCAACCGAAGCTTCCCTTGCTATTGTGACCACATGTCTCAGCGGGGGAGTAATATTGAGTCTTAGGAAAGCATCAACCGACGAACAGGACAAATAGCCAGCTTGCTGCAGAGAAGGTAAAGGGAATAAATCAACTTGCTGCGTTCTTTCATGATAGTTATACTACAGCAAATGAACGCCAGCGAACATTTTAGAAGCTAGAAAAACATGTCCTCTTTTTCACTAAAAAAATGTTTACCTATAATGAAGAACCTAGCTTAACTAATGACTTGTTGATTTGAAATAGCTTAAATATCTAACTAATGACTTGTTGATTTGAAATAGCTTAAATATCCTTCTTTCTCTTCTAAATTGGAGCTAAATTTAGAATTAGAAAAGAAGACAAAGCCACATACTGCAAGTGCCAACCATTGAAGACCACTGAGAAAGAAGAAAGCTCATAAAATGGATTTGGCTTGAGCTCAAGTGTTAAGGTTGTTTTTAGGATTGGCACGAATTAGGCTAGTACTTACTGTCTACTTGTTCCTTAACTACTCTGAACCATCCACGTATTTGGTATTATCACTCCGAAGCTGGTACAATTTAGGAGTGACCTGATCTTATTACCAAGCATCACACTAAGTCGCTAACTGACTAAAACCCCTGCATCACCTCACATAGAAGATGGCGGCGACATGACATTGTTGGTGGCAGCAGCAGCTTGCGTCGGCCTAGTGCCAGGGAAAGGCTCGCAGAGCTCGGCGACTGGGGGTCTGGATCCGAGCTCCGTGCATAGATCCGGCAGTACCGGTTGTGGATCTGGTGTCACCGAGCACGGTCGTCGGTGTATGGGATTGTGCGGTGGTGGCCGTGGTCGATGTGCAGCCATCAACGCTGGATTATGCTAGTCGTTGGCGTGCTGTCGTTGGGAGTGGGTTGGGTGCCAGGCGAAAGCCTTTGTCTTGCTGTTGGGCTGACGATGACGATACCTTTGGGAGCCGTATTACTCCTTGGAGGCGTCTGTCTGTCGATGCACCCCTCCTCTCTCGATGTGGATCTTGCGGGAGAAATCCCTGTCCATGTTGGACGGGCAGCGGCGGCGTGGCTATGTCGTGTTCCTTCCTGAAGGCGTTGTCTTTACAGTTCCACACGTGGTTCCCACTTTGGTGGCTTCGTATTGACATCAAAGTTTCTAAGTAAACGAGGATGCGAAGGATTGCTATTGCACAAGATCAAATTTTGAGGCCTGACATCAAGAGTTTCTAAGTAAACTAGGATGCGAAGGATTGCCAGTGCACAAGGTCAAAGCAAGTTTGAAGTAAAGACATAGAAGTTAGAATTTTAGTCTTTCTAGCTTTCTTAGTCTTTTTGCTCTTTGTTTTTTTTGCGTACCTCAGTTTTGAGGCTTTGAGTAATTGAGTTTAAAGGCTCCTGTAAACTTTGGCTGCGTATATCCATGTGTGGATATAGAGGCCGGATTTCTATCCATTATCTAAAAATCACCTCACATAGAAACCCTGGATTCATCAACACCCATCAGAAGCATTTTGGTCTTAGCTGAAGCCTTGATTGTTATTGCAAATTCCATATCTTACTTCAAACATCCCCTTGATTGAAGTAAGCAAGAATCACAGCAGCAATTCCGTTTGAGCTATAACGTGTGAGGACTTAGTGAACTACTGACGTTTAGAAATTTACAGTTTTTTCTTGGGAAAGTTGATCATATACCCTCCCTTTATTTTGGGAATTCAGGATTTACCCTCCCACCTCAATGACATGTGGGGTCATCATAAGTCACTGACATGTGGGTCAGGAGGGTAAATCCTGAATTTCCATCTAAGGGGAGGGTATATGATGAATAAAACCTTTTTTCTTTTACTCTTTTCTTTCCCAGTGTTTTCAGATCAGACTCATCCATAATGTCTTGGCATCCAAATCTAGTATTTAATTCTTAAGTGCTGTATCGTGAGTTTTGAGAAATAGGAACCTAAGAATCAATTGCTATTTCCATTGTACCTCGCTTTACATTTCACAGTGCTGACATCCATACTGTTCCCTTTCTCTAGTTGCAGCATTGCTCATTCAACAGTCATGACCAAGGTAGAAGAAGCCCTTGGGGATACTTGCATTTTGTGTGACACCAATACTGAGCGGAGTAACAGCCTCCATCAGTTCGCAGATTTGAGGGCCATTCAGCTGATTGTGACCTTAGTATGGAATCATTGATTGATGGTCAAGGCATGGCATTGGCGCCTGATCCAAATCTACAAGCTCCATGTGCTGAGGAAGCATTTTAGGCCTGGCTTAGTGGGTTGAGGAAGCATTTTGGGCCTGTCTTGTATAGGCCTTCAGATGATCGATGAAACAATTTCGAACCAATTACAAATCGTAGATAGATTATTAAGATTTAAGAGAACTTGTTTGTTGAATATATTGTTCCTTCCGTTAAGGAATCTTGTTTCCATTCAAATCTCCTTTTTTTTTTTTTTTGAGAGGGTTCCATGCGAATCTTGATTGATTGGATCTGTTCTATCTGCGGTGTCCATTGTCTTGTAGATAGTATTAAGATTTAAGAGTGACATTTTGAATGGGTTTCAGTTGGGTAAAACACACACACACACACACACACAAACAAACACACAATGGATCAAGATTGATTATAGATTTTCAGAAGCTAAACGCTATATATGCAACCATCGAACTGAAAACAACGTGCACGTGAAAGTTTCTGTATATTTTGTCTATCCTATTTACCTCGCTCGTTGCTATCTGAGTTTTGTTAATTGTCTTTACATATTCCATCTGGCTGAAGATCAACAACAACAACAACAACAAAACAGAGGATGTTCAACGAAAACCTTTTTAGATGATGTTCAACAAAAACTATGAGGTGAGAACTGGCAACATAAGAATTTTCTGATGATGATAATAATGGGCAGACGAAACAAAATGACTACGGCATCAAGTCTTTATGTGGGTCACAAAGGGCACAGGAACAACAAAAAAAAGGGTATTCCGTTGCCGGGACTCGAACCCGGGTCTCTCGGGTGAGAGCCGAGTATCCTAACCAGCTAGACTACAACGGATCCTGCTACGCTCTTCGTCCCAAATCATCATGTTGTAATTGACAGTCTCGTGATTCTGATATCTGGAGGGCAACAGCTTGCATGTCTGGATTATGCTAGGTCAAAAATAATTTAGAGATGCACATACTGAATGTCGAGCTGAACATTGCCGGAGCTAGAAATCACTCTCATCATCGCACCTGTTGAAACCTGCCATACAAGCTCAAACAGAGCTACTGAAGCATACCAAAACTACCCTGCATGCCATCTAATTAGAAAATATTGCAGATACTGGACAAGCTAGCTCCCAGTGCTTGCTTTTGCACTACGTACGTACTACTCAAAAACGAAGTTGCACGAATAATTAACAAGGCATATATGTGTGGTTGATTACAGGTATTCTATGCTTCAGGAGTTAGACTTTGCATTCATTTACAAATGGCAGCCCGTCTGCATGGAGTATGGTAATAAAACCCTGCAACAATTAAACATCGAGGTAGCTCACCGTATTAAGTGCGTGCACGCTCACATAGATCTGTACTGCATCGATCATTCTACAGTGTTATCAATGCCAGCTCGCCTTCAGAAATTAAGTTGCGACCAGAAAGGAGTACTAGCCAGGAAATTAATTGCACTGCAAGCAGCTTAATGAAGCCTCCACAAGCAACCTATGCATGCATGTGTATGTAGTATATATGTACACAGCTGCTAAATTGTTGGCAGCATCTAGGACTGGGAGTTAGTATTTGCCAAGCGAGCTAGCTAGCCAGAGCCAGGTGATCAGTACTGATCTAGCTTGTTCTTTGCCCTTCAATTTTCTTATACATGCAAGCATGTGTGTTCCTCATGTGCTAGCTCTCTCTCACACAGGGTCTTTTCAGCCAAAGAGAACAAGCATATATGCATTGGCATCCAGGACAGTAGAGATTTACATGTAGATTCTTCTTATTATGCGCCAAATTCCTCTACAAGGCACTGTGGAATTCTTCTTCTTCTTATTTCTCTTCTTTTGAGTCTAGAAGGTGATGTCTTCTAGTACGTAGTATGTTTTTTAACATTTCAGGGTAAAACAGCCATAGAACTTCTACATGCTTAATTGCAAGCATATATTTCAACTGATTATGCATGATGGTTGATGTAAGCTAGCTCTGGAGTCTGGAGGATCGAGTGAAGTTGCATGCTTCAGTTAAAAGAGATGCTGGAGTAAGAAATTTCAAGCAAGATTGGCGGGCAATCAGTCATATGTTGTCGGCTCTCCAGTAAATTCGTGACACATGTGGTGACGTCTAGTATTACATGCTACCACACTATCCATAAGGAGGAAGGGTTAGTTATTTTCAGTTTATAGTTCATAACTTGTAGTTTTTTCGAACAAATAAATAGAATAATTTTTTTTGTCGCTAGTAAGGATCGGTTACAGTATATTCCCCTTACATTTCTCTTCGAAAGCACGCACTACCTACCCTCCAATCTACTCGTAGTCTCTAGATCCGCTATGCGCATTCTGCAAATAGATATCGGCCAAGAGATCCACTCACATGACCAATGGCATCTTGCCTACGAGGAGTGGGATACTGAGACAGACTACGAGAGGAGGGAGGAACGGTAGTGCAATGAAGAGCATAGCAAGCGTATTCGCCAGGAGACACAATCTCACCTAGAGACGTGTAGACATAGAGAGCACGAGGCTCACGAGGAGGAGCACGAGAGAAAGCACAAAAGGGCATCAGTGAGGACTACAACACCAAATTCGGAAGGCAGGGCAAATGACCCCAGTCCACACAGTAGATTAGGCAATTCCATAGTAACCCCTAGTCCTATCCGCCATGTTTTTGTATCTTCTAAAGGCTTGTGTTCGTACGTAGTCTGAATTCTTATGTTTTTCTGTACCATAACAGTAGCGAGGTTGACAAAACTTGAAATATTCATGTACGGAAGATTTATGTAACGTGCAAAGTAATAGTTTTGTGGTTGTCTATTCCTTGCATAATTGAATAAAAAGCTAACCATGAAACCTTAACTCAAACAGCTGCCCGAAGTGATGGGGCGACATAGAGTAGTCGTGTCATACTAAAATTCCTACATTCCAAGTCACATAAAATCATGAAACCCTAATTTCGAAAACTTGATATCCAATTTTTCAAGACCTAAACTCTTGATTTTTGAGACAATTTTGAACATGTAAAACTCTGGAGAAATTACACAATCAAGTCCACTGTGCAAAGATTCTTCAAAAAATCTTAATTTTTGGAGCTCATTTGCTACATTAAAAATTCTTTCAAATAGTCTATTTAAAGGAATTCTTGAGTGAAATTCATGATGAATAAAATTAGAAAAATTACACAATCAAATATGCTATGTCAGAAGACTCCATATAAAATTTCATAATATTTGGAGCTCATTTACTATAGGTAAAAAATAGAACAAGTAGTGTACCTAAACAAAACTCCTAATTACAACTACATTAGCACTAATTACCCTAACTTAATAGCCACCGCATGGTGGCCATGCGTTAGAGGGCCGCCGCACAGTGACCATGTGGTCTAGAGTATGTGTCACTCCCTGGGGCTGCCGCGTGATGGCTATGCGGTGGATGCACTATTTTTCCAAATTCCACACGACGACTGCTATTCTTGCAAATACGGTTCGAAAAACACCAACACTGCCAAAAACTCCCATTGAATCCTTTTATGCCACTGGATACCTCATTGAAATATAGCTAGGTCCTTTTCTACCATACATTAGTCTTACATTGAGGTTTTTCAAGTTTAATCCGTAGTAGTATTTTACAATGTATGGAGTAGATTAAAACCACTAGATTGTCCAACACTGACAAAAGGTTTCCAAAGAAAACAAACTGTGTAGTAGCCTTCTGCAGCTCAAGACAAGAGCTTCATCAACAAACCCAAGTGTAATTAACATTTCCACCGACCAATATCTGGGGACAAAGTGAACAGAGAACATGAGGAGGAAAAAGTAAACTTAAAGTGTATATATATAATTATATATGAGGAGAATGAGATAGCATCACGTGGTGAAGAGGACCAATTTAGGGTCTGTTTCTTTTAGCTTTTAAAACCTACTTCTTGACTTTTCTACAGTAACTATATTTCAAATAAAGTATCTTTTAAGACGAGATCTATAAATTGATTATAGTATACAGTGTAGTAACTTCATTTATATCAGTTAAAATAGCACGCGAGTTTCTGTTACTCCATATTCTCTCTTGCAAATAACCCAAAAGTCTTAAGCTGCAGCTATAAGTCATAAGTTGAAGCCAAAAAGAACATGCTTTTAGCATCATGACATGAGTGTAAGGTTAGGACTAGCGATAACAAGACATGAATTCAGCCCTGTTCGGTTGGGCTGAAAAATAGCTGGCGATAACAAGACATGCTAATGGCTGAAATTGCACTATAGCTGGCTGAAATTATACTGTAGCTAAATGTGGCTTATTTGGCGTAATTAAATTTTAAAAAATAAAAAAATGTTAGCTCATCACGGACAACGCAAATGAATACGGGAAAAAAGAACAGGCAAAAAAACTAAAAAAAGCCAAAAGTTCATAAAAGAACGAAATTTATAAATAGTAAAAAATAAGCCAGAAGCTAGAAGTTCAAGCTAAAATGAGCGGGGTGTTCTTGCAGAGAATGCAAGCCTCACATGGCTGCCACCTACTAGGTTTATCATACCATGACATGTGTCCCTCTAAAGCACAAAAAGAAATCTGTTATGTATACAATGGATGCTGCATGACAGGTAATTTTCACTCAGGGTTGAGGTTAACACAAATGAAGGGAGTTTATTTTAGGGTTTTAAGTAGTTGATCAACTTGTAATTTGAGCCACTACTGGGTAATATATTATGGCAAATTGCAGCAGTGCAAGTATTCTTTTGTGACACCCTCTCCAAGATCCGGCATTTCATTTTGGAGATTGAGCTCATCAAGGTGAGATTCATTCAAGAATCAAGAGATGGGAGGTTATCCCAAACATCAGTTTCATTAATTAAATAATTTGGTGTCAGCACTAAGAGTTTCAAGGAGAAAGCAACCATCCTCCTAAATCAATATAGACTTGAAAGGTTATTTAGTAGTCAATTCAGAGTGGTGAATCCACTTCTCTCTATCAAAAGCATGTCATCTAATTGGTAAAAAAGCACTAATAGTGTTGAATGTTACATTTCCAGACCTTGAAAGTGACTAGGTGCCATCATCCGTCTACTTTACCATCCATTGATATCAAAAGAGATTTGAGATAGGCTCTTTTCGCTCGCCACCATGGACACCTCAACCATATAGTTCTAGGTTTTAAATATTTGATCACATAAAATGGTTGTGATATATAACTGCAAAATAGCTATAAATATTTGCGAGTTTTTTTTTTTTGTATGTTTACATTTCAAACATAACCGCCTACCAAACCAAGAGAAACTCGACAGAATTCAAAGTCTCTAGCAAATAGGAAATTTCATGACAAAAAGGACACATAGCTTCTTTAACTTTTAACAGCTAAATTATGCTCATGTTTTTTTTTCTGAAGGAACCACTAGATCTGAGCGCTGTTGGAAGAAAAGTGAGCTATTATTTTAGTACTTAGAGAGCATATAATACTTTTCAAAAGTATAATTTGTCAATGTAGATACTGACAAAAACGTACGTTATTAGCTCACCTACCAATCAAGCTTAATTATTTTGGGGTGTGTGTATATTATAAATAACAGAGGCACCATGGTGCCCAGACTCCATGATTGAGATTTTCCATCCATGATTAAGATTTTCCATTCATGATTAAGACTTTCCATCCTGATATATTATATATCATTGTACTTGCACGCATTTAAAAGCAATCCAAAGGTAGAAAGGCTTGGTGCCCAGACAACATGTTTGGTTATATATATATATATATATATATATATATATATATATATATATATATATATATATATATATATATATATATATATATATATATATATATATATATATATATATATATATATATATATAACCAAACATAGTAAAAAACCGTACAATGCACATTTTCGTAATATATATCGCATGAGATATATAATCACATTCAAAAGTTCGAGACTATATCTGATGTAATATAATCTGACTCAACTTTATGAATCCTACTAAGACAAATACAATAAAAATGAAAGTAACCAACAATATTAATTACCCATGCTCTACTATAGGATTCTGGAAGACATGGTTCACAAAACTTATTACTTATGAGTTTGTTTTGCACCCAAAATATCAGTTAGCTGAATCTGTTGTGAAGATGACTCGAGAAATGGCATCTTGAGGAACTTGCGTGCTCCAACTCCAAGACTATGGCAAAATTAATGGAAAGGAAGCAATTTGCAATAATTTTTCAACTGAAGCGGCATTTGTTCGAATAGCCCCAATAATTTCGTGAGCTAAAAAATATTTGTTATTAGTCTGCATAGCTCTTGCTAGAAAAGGTCACTGCTATTTCAATTTTATTTGAGTAACTCTAGCCTAGGAGCATACCTTGCTGTAGAACATGTGAAAAGGAGTCTTGACTGTTTGAATAACGCTTGTATTCATTATGAGACCAATGGGCGATATATATACATATGCAGGTCTGACATATATGCAGGAAACTCTTCATACAATAGAGTAAATAACAGCTATGTAATACATATCTAACATTGACATGTTACTGGTTTTGACTTTTCAGGTTTCTGCCTGGTATAGCACAGTGACTGACAAACTGTTTTACCACAGCAACTGCTCAAAGCTCAATACCAAGGAGGACACACCTGCATTTGAGCAAGACATGCATTGTTTATATGACACAATTAATTGCCAAATTGAGGTGTTCATATCAATACCACACACTTAAACTGGAGAAAACATAGAATGTACAGGTTCTTAAAAATTTCAAGACTACAAAACAAACATACTATTCATGGTTACTAGAAATTAAAAAAAGAAATAACCAATCTTTCAACAATCACAATTCAAGTTACACGACTTTGTTAATCCATCTCTACAGCTATATATACGCCCTAACACCGGTGCACAGATATGTAAAAGTTCATACCAGCCATCAAATAGATAAGGTCTTGTAGCATTTAGCGCACTAATCAAGCATCCAATGACCACCAAGAAAAAAAAGCAATAAAAGAAAAGAAGCATCCATTGACTAGGGTAGAAGGATAGTGAATTCAACAAATTTTATCACCATAAGTTTCATAGCACAATACATGATACAATCACCTTTTTTTTTTGCTTTTACACTAACTAAAGAAAACTAATGACCTCCCTCCATTATTTATATATAATATCATAATTAGAAGAATCAAACTTAAAAATGTGAACTACCACAAAAAAATGAATACAAAAATGTTATCCTAAAACCCTATAGCAGTTAAATTAAGAAAACCCAACAAAAACCCCACCAGATTCATAAAAGTCATGTATCTTTTTTTTTTTTTGCTTTTGTGTCATCAACAAGGCTTGTTGTAGGGTTAAACACAATCAGAAGGACGCTAGACGACGACAACTTGAGGAAGAATTGGCTTAGTTGCTTGTTCATTCACTCTTGAATTTCCACTTTTGGTGAGAGGAGAGAGAAGCAATTAGGTGTTTATAAATTGTAAGTGGCTCTACCAATAAAAGTATGATTTCAGTGCAATTACAAAGAAGATCCAGGAGTGTTTCCTCTCATAATTTTAGTCATTATCATTTTCCTGTTACAAAAGATGCAAATATACAAAAAGAAATTATATGGATATATAGTTCCAAATAAAAAAAATCATGGTACACGATTACACCAATCGAACTTGATTATAAAAGTACAGGACCAGTTTACAGCTCATGGCATAGAGGAGAAATTGTCTAATCATGTTACAGTTCAATTTCAAGTTTCAACTGAATCTATACTTATAATTGCATGATTGCACACCGGAGTACCCCAACTTGAATTGAAGATATAAAAAAATGCCAAATAATAAGTATATACAAAACGATTCCATAGTAGCCATTATCCAAAGTATCAAACGGCAAATACACACACCCAAGTTTAGTTTCAGTAAGATTTCTAGATGAGAGGAAAAAGCCGCAGAAGACAATTTTCAGAAGAGAGATACTTCACATGCCTAACCTTATCGGAAGGAACCCTAGTAGCAAAGCATCTCCAACCCCTACTTCTTGCTATTGTTGGGAGAATGGAGCGGAAGATGGACATTGTAAGCAAGCTAAATAGTTGTTACAGTTCTGCAACAAGGAAAAAGTAAACAGAAAACACAAAGAAATTTTAGCACAGGGATACTCCATATGTATTACAATTTTAGCACAGCCTGTTCTTTTTGGCTATAGCTTATGACTTTTGGCTGCGGCTTGTGACTTTTGAGCTGTTTGTACGAGAGATTACAGAGTAACAGAAATTTACGGGCGGTTTTTACTGATTTAAATGAAGTCAGTAAAGTATGTATTACAATTAACTAGTAGACTCTATCTTGAAAAAATACTCCATTTAAAAGCTAGTTACTGTAGAAAAGCCGAAAAGCAACTTTTAGAAGCTGAAAAGAACAGGGCCTTTTGGCTTCAGCTTTTAGCTTCAGGCTTATTTTTCACTATTCATAAATTTCGTCTTTTCTGAACTTTTGGCTTTTTGGTGAGCTTTTTTGCCGGTTCTTTTTTCCCGTATTTGTTTGTATTATACATAATGGGCTAACATATTTTTTATATTTTTTAATTTTTTTAAATTTAATTATGCTAAATAAGCCTCTGTCAGCTACAGTGTTTTTTCAGCCAGCTACAATGCTTTTCAACCATAAGCCACAAAAAAAGCCCAAATGATCACCACCGTAACAGTTGCAAGGGGATTGTGTGACGAAAGCCTAGTCATTTGAGCAGATAACACGATGTTGCCGCAAATTAGTCTAGCACATGATACAATGCAGATCAACCTAGGAAATTCTGGAAATTCAACCTAGCACAATTAATCTAGTTTTCGCTGGGATTTCAAATCACCCAAGAATCACCCCGTTTGGCTCCCATGATTTGAAATTGTTGACTGTTGGAAATACCTCTCCTTATCAAAGATGTTTATTGTTGGAAATAAAATAACATACAAGAAGCCAAGACCGCACAATAACTAACACATGTAGCCTAAATTTCACATGTTATTAGTAAGTAACATCATAAGTTGCATAACCAACATGAAGTCCGGTGTGGCAGATGAGAGCAAAGACATAACAAAAAGGAAAGTTGGCACCTAAGGTGTATCATTGTATGCTGAGATAACCATCCTTTTCTTTTCCATTTATAGAAAACGGAATAATTGAATGCATTAGTTTTCCAATCCGTATAAGATCTGCAAAATTGGAGCGAAAGGGACCAAAACCTCTGTCGTTGGATTGGTTAACATTGAGGCGGAGGTCCTCGATGAGGTATTTATAGACGTCTGTCCTCCCCTCGGTGGTCGGCACGTGCACAGCGTGGCTCCCACTGCTGTCGTCTGCCACCGCTACAACCACATCTACCTTGCCCTACTCGGTGTCCAACCCCCACACCATCTCTAGGCACATGCACACAAGGGGAGAGAAATTGATAGCCAAGGCAAGTTATAATCACATCACCATAAAAACCACAATCAAGAAGCCCTAAGGAAGAGTAAGAGTAGGAGCAAGAGGAGCATGGTTGGGTTACTTCTGAGGAGGTGGAGGTTGCCGTCGAAGGTGCCCTGGAGTAGCATCTTCTCCCTCTGTTGCTCCTCCATCTCCTCCATGGTGGGTGGGTGGACGGAAAAGGCGAGTTGTCTCGAGATTCGAGAGCAGAAGTGGTAGTAGTGTAGTAGTGGGGGAGAGGAGGAGGCATGTGAGAGTGAGATGAGGAAGTTAGCATCGTCCAGCTGGTGCTATGGCATCCATCGCTAGAACACAGAGAGGTGGTCGACACAGTAGATGGCGGCGTACATGGCTAAGAACACCGGGTACAACCACCACTTCTCGACGGCCTAAGAGGCCAGAAGCCCCTCCATTGCTGCGAGATTCGCGTCGGGAGTCAGGAATCATGGGAAGGATCTGCCAGTTGGCACCGAATCGAGGAGTAGGGTTTGAGCAGTGGAGGTAGATGGCCACCAGATTTGGTGTCTCCCTCCCTAATGGTTTGAGGGAGGAGGCGAAAGGGGTTAGGGAGGGAGGGGAGTAGAGTGGAGGGGAGGGAGGCGAAGGGGGCTGACGGGCACAAGGGAGGGCGTGGGGCATTGACGGAGATCGGGATAATGCCGCAAGGGCAATAGGAGAGGGCCAAACTGCTGTGAGGGAATAGCACGAGTGTGATAGCCCACCTGGCAGCATGATTTCTCTTGAGAGGAGGGAAGGAAAGTACGCATGGTCACCAGCTAACTCTTTTAAGTAGTAGAGATTAAATTTAGTTACCAGAGAGGTTGGTAATGTCATTTCCTTGGTCAAATGCATCAAATCAGTCAAAAGTGAGGTTGAGACCAATAAACAAGTTTGTAATCAATTGGAAGTCGGTATACTCATATACTGAATAGAAAATCACAAAAGGTATGTACATTTGTATAGATCTTCTTAGCGTACTAAACGTAGTAATCAAATCCAATCAACACCTCGTATTAAAGAAAAAGATCCTAACGACGATAGAATGATCCTCAAATTATTACGTCATTATATTTCTTGAATATACCTCTTATCGATAAGAGGTAAATATGACAAGATAGGCGTAAGCTCTTCTACGACTATATAGTTTTAGCTCTTTTACGATTATATAGTCGTAAGACTTATGCGACTATCCCTTAGTCATAGTCCTTCTACGACCACATAGTCGTAAGTCTTACCGCTACTACCCTCTTGGTCATAAATCCTTCCACAACTAAATAGTCATAAGTCCTACTGCGACTACTATATATGGTCGTAAGTCCTTCTACGACTACGTAATCGTAAATCTTACTACAACTACTCTATATAGTCGTAAATCCTTTTACGACTATGTAGTCATAAGTTGTCTTGTGACCACCTTATGGTCGTGGACCTTTTGGCGACCAACCTATCTCTGACTAACTTGTCTACGACAAACAACTGCATCGTGGGTTCATCTGATAAGACAATTAGAACATGCGTTTATCCAATAATCACACACGATCTCTCTCTGATAACAATCGCTACACAACGAATGTCCTTTTTACTTCTCTTTGATAGTAACTTCCGTCAGGCAGTTATCGTCCAAAGCATTAAGGCGCCTTCTAGCGCGGGACAACTGCCGTCGTTTCACTGACTATGTAAAGGTTAACGTCAAAAAGAGAAGGGAGGGGAGAGAGGTATTCGGATCGAAGGAGGAGATAGTGCTAGGCATTCGTATTACTCTCAATTGTAATTCTTTTTTGGTGATTAGTGATCACACAAGACGTAAGGTTATTATTCTCTTAGGAGAAGACTCGAACCTGTATAAAAATTCATGTGTCTCTACTCTGCATGTGCATACACTGGGTCTTCTAAGAGTTTTTTTTCCAAATTCAAACAAATCATACGTAAGATCGATATTAAAACATCGACGGATCCAATGAACAAAAATATATAGTACTTTTGGAATCAAAATTCACAAATAATAAGGTGAGTTATCACACTATTTTAAAGAAATACTACCAAACAAGAGAGAACCAGAAATTGCAAAAATTTGAAGTAGTCAGTTTAAATTTCAATTCTATTCTTGAAAAAAATGGAGGCAAGTTGCTTATTTTAAGTGAATGGAAGAAAGAAAACACATGAAAAAAAATCTTTTAATGGGCCCTATAACAGTGAGGCCGAAGTAACTGAAAATTACTAGAAAGACTTCGCAACGGTTCTGGTAAAACCGGTATTACCATCTCCGAATTAATGCAGAGTTCTCTCCTGGCTACTTAAACATGGCAAAAAGCTCGAGTGTGTCAGTATTATGTGATGCATTGGTCGTTTCTTTTTCGCTTATAGGTTACGATTTATAACTCATGTTATAATAATTAATTTTTAAATAATATATATTTTAAGACATGGTTAACAAGAAGATTATAATAAAAATATACTAAATTCAACTGTATCAGTTAAAATCTCATGTGATTATTTTTCTTTACGTACTGCCTTTTGTAAACATATAAATTTTAAAAAAATTAAACCACAAACTACCGTCCAAATGAACCAATCCATTGGCTCCAAAGGCAAAGAGGAAAGGAAAAGCCCGAGAGAGATCTGGTTGGGTTCTTGTGAATTTAAAGTTGACTTATACTTATATTATATGTAGTAACTAGCTTTTAAACAGTGTGTTTTTAAGACAGGATCAATAGAAAACTTATAGTAAAAGTGTATTGAGTTCAGCCTCTCATAAATAATCAAAATTCAAATATTTAAACTATAATCCATAAATCATCCGGAAAAAAAACCATGACCATTGATAGAGACCACGAGCTGTTCTGGAAGCCACCGGTCTGCTCCTCAGGGGGACCTGTTCCTTCTTTGCTGCTCCCTGGATCTCGCCATTGCCATTGCGGCTGCCCCCTACCTACTGCTCCTGCTCCTAGCTAGTCCTGGAAGTGATTGGATCGCAGTGCCATGCTGCTAGGATTCGTGCTCCATCTGCGTGTGGGACAGTGTGAGTGCCCCTGTTTCTTGATTCGTGTCCGTGCTTGTGTTTCTTGATCTGTTGTTGCTGGATGGGTGTTGGGTGTTGCTCCCTGCAAGAAAGATCTCATTTTGATGGTTGGGCATGCTCGCTGAAGTTCTGCTTTTTTCCCCCTGTCAGTTCATGGTTCCTGTGAGGTTTTTGTGAAAAAAAGATCTCATTTTGACAGCTAATTGAGTAGCCGCAGGATGCCAGGATATAATCCTTAAATGTGATTGCGTTATATTTATCTGATCTTATTTTGATTGGTAAGTACTTGCAGATTATATGTTTCTCTTACTGTCTCTTTTTATGTGCTTATTTGTTTACCATTTACTTTGTTTCCTTTCATGGCATGAGAAAGATCCCATTTGATTTGGTAAACAGCTGCCGATCCTATCTCAATTTGTTTCAGTCTCCTCCGATAAAGATCTCATGGCGATGCCTCCCAGACTTGCTTCTGCTTCGCCTTTGTCCCCATTCTGTTGGCTCTTTCTGCATTTGCTCCTACTGGCCGGCATTTTGGATTTTCTTGCTACTTCTCTGATTTGGGCAAATTTGACACCTATTGTCACATCCAGTTATCTTTTATTCTGATACTTAAGCTGCTAGTAGCTGGATTTTTTTCAGTTCAAATATTCGAGCAATTTGCATCTTCATTTCAAGAATTGATGCTTCAAATGCAGAATTGGATACTGGCCAGGAACTAGAGCTTGGATTGTTCAGAGGAATTGATGGAGAAGAGGAGTTGCCCTCCATCGCCATCACCAAAGTCGACCGAGAAGTCCGGGAAAGACTTGAGATCCGGGGATGCTAACGGCGGCACAAACACTAACAATAACGCCACCCCGAAAGGCGATAAGGAGAAGGGAGTCAATGTGCAAGTCATCCTTAGATGCAGGTGAAGAGCGCTCGGTAGTTCTAGTTCAGAAGTTCAGGCCCCCAAAAAAAGTTCAGAAGTTCAGTGTGCTACTGTTTTTTTGCTCACAGTGTGTAATTTGATACATTCAGGCCCTTGAGTGATGAAGAGACAAAGTCGAATACTCCAGTAGTCATCTCGTGCAATGAGCGCCGTCGGGAGGTTGCTGCCACTCAAATTATCGCCAACAAGCAGATTGATCGGACCTTTGCCTTCGACAAGGTATTAGATCATCTTCCACAATCACTTTGTTAGGCCACTTCCTCAGTGGTGATCTCCTTTGAATTCGATCAACTGCTTTGCACTTTGCATTTGCCTATTGCTGTTGTTGATTTCATGTATGCAAGTTTTGACTCAAATTTAGTGAACTGGTTGATTCTGAGTAGGTATTTGGCCCATCATCCAAGCAGAAGGATTTGTTTGAACTATCCATCTCACCAATAGTAAATGAGGTCCTTGAGGGCTATAATTGCACAATTTTTGCTTATGGGCAAACTGGTACCGGGAAAACCTATACAATGGAGGGAGGTGGAACTAGAAAGACCAAGGTAAATATTTTGTACTTCAGATCATTTAAAGTCGTACCTTTGGTCTGCATGTTCTTTACTATTGACTAGTTCTTATAACATCTAGAATGGTGATCTCCCAACTGATGCTGGAGTTATCCCGAGGGCTGTCAGGCAAATCTTTGACATTCTTGAGGCCCAGTGTGTGGAGTACAGCATGAAAGTTACCTTTCTTGAGCTTTACAATGAAGAAATCACTGATTTGCTGGCTCCTGAAGAACCTAAGTTCCCTGTTCCCGAGGATAAGACAAAGAAGCCTATTGCCCTTATGGAAGATGGCAAGGGGGGTGTTTTTGTGAGAGGGCTTGAAGAAGAAGTTGTGTACTCTGCTGGCGAAATCTACAAGATTCTTGACAAGGGTTCTGCAAAGAGGCGCACTGCAGAGACATTGTTGAACAAGCAAAGCAGTAGGTCGCACTCCATATTCTCAGTCACAATTCACATTAAGGAATTGACTCATGAGGGCGAAGAGATGATCAAAATTGGGAAGCTTAATCTTGTTGATCTAGCTGGTTCAGAAAATATATCACGCTCAGGTGCTAGAGATGTGAGTAAACTTCAAATGTTCTATTCGTAGATAAAAGAAACATCTATCTGATTTTTCAAATGCCAAGAAGTATTTTTGATATTGAATTAGCATTGCAGGGCAGAGCGAGAGAGGCTGGGGAGATCAACAAGAGTTTACTCACACTTGGTCGTGTTATCAATGCTCTAGTTGAGCACTCTGGACACGTCCCGTACAGGTAATTCTAAGGACATTCTCCTGACAACATTGATTTTAGCAACACATTGCTAAAGGACTTATTTTTTAGCTCTATATATTTCCTTCAGAGATAGCAAACTGACAAGATTGTTGAGAGATTCATTGGGAGGGAAAACAAAGACTTGCATTATTGCTACAATATCACCTTCAGTATATTGCTTGGAAGAGACACTGAGCACACTGGATTATGCACACCGTGCAAAAAATATCAAGAACAAACCTGAGGTTGCTATCTTCTTTTGTTTGGATAAGCCAGTCATATTGATGTTTCATTATTTCAGACAGTAAAAAGTTAACAATGTGTGGTGTAGCCTAACTTACTCTTCTTACCATCAAATTCAGGTGAACCAAAGGTTGATGAAATCTGCTATGATCAAGGACCTGTACTCCGAAATTGACCGCCTTAAACAAGGTTCTTCTGCATGCAATTTTTAGTGTATCGAATTGCTAAGTAGCATACATCTTCTACTCACTCCGTCTCCTATACGTCTTCAGAGGTGCTTGCTGCTAGAGAGAAGAATGGTATATACATTCCAAGAGAGCGCTACCTCCAAGAGGAAGCTGAGAAAAAGGTGTATCTTAATTTTCCAATTAAACCTGTATTTAGATTTCTTCAAATAAACTGAATATAGCTTTATTTTAATTTTTTATATCAGCATCTTATTTTTCCAAATCTAACTTTGTCACTCAGGCCATGACAGAGAAAATTGAACGACTCGGAGCTGATTTAGAGGCTAGGGATAAGGTTCGTTTGTCTATAAGCATTGCACAACAAACTGTTATCTTATTAATAACTTGAGTGTAATTTTTCTACCAAATCTACGAGCAGCAATTGGTTGAACTAAAAGAGCTTTATGACGCTGAACAACTTTTGAGTGCAGAGTTGGGTGAAAAACACGAAAAGACTCAGGTACGTTTCCATTCTCCACCTTGTGGTTTTGCAGTATGTTAGTAAATGTATTACATATTATCATTTCCTCCCTCTCACTTGATTGCAGAAAGACCTGGAGGACACCAAGAATGCTCTGCATGATCTAGAAGAAAAATACAATGAAGCAAAGTCTATTATTAAAGAAAAGGAATATGTCATATTTAATCTTCTGAAATCAGGTTTGTTGAAATAACTCATCCTTCCAAGCCTTTTGGTTTACCATGTTCTGCTCATTTTGCTTCGTTAACATTATTGGTAAACGGAACTATTAAATGTTGTAAATTCACTTGATGTTGAATTTACATTCTGTCAAGAGTTTCTTGGTTCCTCCATGCTTGATTTCAATTAATCAGTTGTCTGTCTGTTTACCACATTTATAGTCATCCGGTGATTCTCACTGTTGTTTTTGCCACAGAAAAATCACTAGTAGACTGTGCACATAACCTTCGTGCGGAATTAGAAAATGCAGCAGCAGATGTTTCTGGGCTATTCTCCAAAATAGGTTAGGGATCTCAACTTGATTACCCCTACTTTGTGACTGTTATGGACTTAGTCTAACTTCAATGGTCATTGTTCTTGACTACTGGCAGAGCGTAAAGACAACATAGAAGATGGGAACAGGTCACTCGTGCAGAGATTTAGGTCTCAACTGACCCATCAGCTGGACGCCTTGCACAAAACTGTCTCCATTTCTGTCATGCAGCAGGAGGATCACCTTAAAGAAATGGAAGACGATATGCAATCCTTCGTATCATCAAAAGATGAGGCAATTCAGTCTCTCATCACTTTTTCACTCCCTAGTTATTTTGTGTGAAATGCTATGTAAGAGTGTATATTGATATGCTTTAGTTACCCATTTTTTAGGCTGCACAAGGGCTAAAGGAGAGCGTACAAAAACTGAAAGTCCTGCATGGTTCAGGCATTACAGCATTGGATAATTTAGCAGGCGAAATTGACATGAATTCTCAGACAACATTTGAGAAACTGAACTCGCAAGTACAATCACACACGTCAGCTCTTGCGAAAGTAAGTTTGTTTATTTTGGCCTGTTTGTGATTGCAGTGGATATTGCAATATTTCTGATTGCTATTCCTATTTTTAGTGTTTTGGAGGAATTGCTTTGGAAGCAGACAACTTGTTAAATGAGCTTCAGTATAGCCTTTCGAAACAAGAAGAGAGACTAGCCCACTATGCAAAGAAGCAGCGGGAGGTCCATATCTTGTTGAAGCACTAAACCATTTGCTGTTTTCTTGAGCCATTCCCTTCTGTTGTAACCTTTTGTTCTTGTGCAGGGACACCTAAGAGCCATGGAAGCGTCACGGTCCATCTCAAAGATCACTGCTGGTTTCTTCCACTCACTCGATGTTAATGCATCTAAGCTCACCAGTATTTTGGAAGAAACACAAAGTGTGCAAGATCAACAACTTCTTGATCTTGAGAAGAAATTTGAGGTAATTCCTATGATGATTATTGCATTGGCTATAAGCAATTCATAAGATAATATAATTTTGCAGCAACATATAATTTTATCATTTTTTAACAGGAGTGTGCAGCTAATGAAGAAAAGCAACTTCTAGAGAACATCGCAGAGATGCTTGCAAGTTCCAATGCAAGGAAGAAGAAGCTGGTAAGTATTATCCCTTGCTTCCGTAATTTATACTTTGAACTGTGTCCATCTGAGTACTAGTAATCTAGTATTGATTTGCTGTCAAAAGAAGCTCTGTGCTGATGGGTAGATGACTTGAGCTATTACAGATCTGCTACATATTGTTAACATTGAGCATGTATTTCAGGTCCAAACAGCTGTAAGTAGCCTTCGAGAGAGCGCTGTAAACCGGTCAAGACACTTGCAGGAAGAAATTTCGACGGCCCAGGACCTCACCTCATCCGTGCGGGAAAAGTGGGGCTTTTACATGGAAGAAACTGAGAAGAATTTCATTGAAGATACCACTGCAGTCGACATTGGACGGTCTTGCTTCGCAGAAGTGCTTGTAGAATGGTCAGTATGACATCATGATGTGATACTTTCTGCTATGAAATACGGTTGTTCCAGTGTTTGACATTAGCTATCAAAATTTGCAGCAAGGCAAAGACGAACATGGGTGCACAGCAGTGGAAGAATGCCGAAGACTCTCTTTTCAGCCTTGGCAAAGGAAATGTGGAATCAGTAGATTGTATAGTCAGGTATCAGAATAGAAACTGATAGGAAAATTTTGAAATTCTCTCCTGCCTTAAGATACTAGAAAACAACCAATAAGTTGTAATGGGGGCGTGTATGTTAACAGGACCGGGACAGAGGCCAACCAATTGCTGCGTTCCAAAGTGTCGTCTGCAGTATCGACAACTCTTGACGATATAGATATAGCAAACAAGGCCCTTCTTTCTTCCATTGACAGTAAGATCCTACAGTGAAAATTTTGAGTTACCGAAGCACAGTGCATACCATCAAATTTTCTCTTGTTGACAACTTCTGTTACGTCAGGTTCGCTGAAGCTTGACCATGATGCATGCTCAAACATCGGTTCCATTCTCACCCCATGCCACGGGGAAATAATGGAGATGAAGGGGGAACATTACCACATGGTTGTGGAGATAACTAAAAATGCAGGGAAATGCCTAGAGGAAGAATATCTGGTAAGCAGTCATCAAATCATTGAAAAGTGATAAGTAGGAAAATGTGCTCTTTATCTCTGGCTGACCAAATTGCCATTGCATCTTCTCCTCGAACATCACAGGTGGATGAACCGTCGTGTTCGACACCGAGGAGAAGGCAAATCGACTTGCCAAGCATCGAGTCGATAGAGGAGCTGCGAACCCCGGACTACGATGAGCTTCTCAAGTCATTCCGGGAGTCAGGGGCTAGTTGGAAGCAGGCAAACGGAGACATGAAACATTTCCCGGAGGCCCAAGAATCCACATCACCATCTATCAGAGATTCAAGAGCTCCTCTTATAACAAGTAATTAGATTGATCGAATGCATGTACAAAAAAAAAAGAGCAATTTGTTTAGTTCACTTTTTCCGTATTGATTTACTGTTGATAGTGCCATTTGGTTAATTGCTGTTGTGGGTTGAGGGGTTTTCTTTTTTTTCCTTAAGCTGGTCTGCTTGTAGAGATTGATACATACTTACTATTGCATCATTGAGTCTAATGTAATATATTTTCACATAGGTAACAGTGATACATGGTAGTAAAGTTTCAGCTCAGAAAATCTCAATAGGTTTGCTTTGCCCAATTTGAATTTCTACGATTTTATTAGATTTTCCTGAGTTTTAAGAAATTATGGCAACTAAAAACTATATTATAAATTAGACCGAACTTCAAACCAAATGCAAAAGGTTCAGTATGAAAAAGGCTGAAAATGTTTTTCCTACCTTGTATTTAATATGCCTGAAAAAAATATTTTCAAGAATTTTTCGAAGTAGTTTGAACCCTTTTTAAGTTCAAATGAATTTGCTGAATTAAATTAAATCAGGACCGCACAAGTTGTTGGGCCGATACATTTGTAGCAGCAGCAGGAGTTGCGCGAGGCTTCACTCAGAAAAGTTAACAGCTTAACATACATGATACATGCATAGCATCATCACACAAACTTATGTACACATCCAAGGCACACACGCATTGTACCACACACCAATCGCCATAAGTAGGGTCATGCATAGCTGGACTTTTTTTTTATTTAAAGTTAACTTATGTTTATACTGTCTATAGTAACTAACTTTTAAATGGTGTGTTTTTTCAAGGCATGATCAATAGAAAAATTATAGTAAAAATGTAATGAGTTCAGCTGTATTAGCTAAAATTACATGTGACTATTTTCCACTGTGTACTACCTCTAGCGAACAGGCAGAATTCAAATATTTAAACCATAAGCCATCAACCCAAAAGATTAGCTAGCTTGTACTATATACATATACAAATAACATGACACCTTGGTGCCTAGGCGTTATGAACTAAAATAGGTAATTTCTTTAGGAATTGTGTATAAAAATTTTTAGAACTTTTTGATATCTAGTTTAATTTATTTACTAACTAGTTCAAATGAATTTGAATTTCAATTCAAACTTGATGATGATTAAATAAATCTCTAAATACAACTTTAATATATAATTAAGGTCAAGGGACCCCATGGTTGTAAACCTCCAGAGGTTACTTCGAATACCCTGGTCAGAGAAACACTATGAGTGTTGCCCACCGGATGATTGCTCGGAGAGTCTATGAATTGGTCTTTAGACCCGATTTTAGGATATTCCTTCAATACGATGGATGGAACATATGCCTTATCCACTTCAAACAACATGATGCATTGGTCTTGAGTCTCTGACAACAATTACCATGTGGTTGTTGCCTACGTTCGTCTTCCACTAACAATAACCGATGATCAGGCGTTCTCTCTCGGACAATAACTATCTCTCCGACCAAACGCATTGGTTCCATAAGGTGTCTTCCCCACCGGACAAATAGGTGTGTCTTCATTGGTATTTAAGGCTGGACGACAGAAGATCGGAAGACAAATTCACTTGCAATCAATCAGTCTCAATCTAAGACGACTATATATCTCATTAAAATTAGTGTAATTAAAGATAATCCCGCCTTATTAAAGATATTTTGTAACAACATAACAATAAAGAACATCCTTATTCTCTCTCAAGGATTTTAGTCATTTTTCTCATATTATTTCATAAGATCGGTGATTCGATTGTCGATAATTTGCGCCATCTGTGGGGAAGAAGGTGTTGAATCCTTGAAGTTCTTCTTTGTTCAGCAATCCTAATCCTTCTCTGTTCCCTGTTTTCATCATTCATGTAATTATGGTAGGGACATGGGATGAGGAGAATTGGCTTGACTTGGTAGACTATGCCGATCTCAACATGGACGCATGCATCCGTGCCATAGAACATGATGCCTCATCATCATTCTCTTCCATCCCAGCTCACTGCTTGCTGAAACCGGTGAGATTGATCGGATGGAAGAAGACTCACCGCCCCCATCAGTGGAACTCTCAGAGGAATCAATTGTTCCAACTAGATGAGAATGCCCAAGTGCCTCTGCAAGCCCGGTGCTTCTGACTAGCAAAAACAGTGAAAAAAGCTCAATGCTACAATATAAGGGTCAGTGTACTCTTGATACGATCATGGGCAAAAGCTATTAGCTGATGGCTCCTATGTATTTTGGGACCCAACTAACACCTGGTCGCGGTGTCGATGAAGTTACCACCGCAAAAAGCGGGTGAAGATGATAACGCTCAGCATCTAATTGGCAATCTACCAGGTCAGACTGAGTCTACCACAAAGCCCACCAGAGGTGGTAATTTCCAACTGTTCCCCATCGTGGAGGCTCCTTGTGGAAGCAGTGGAATGCTCTTCCTTAGTTTCGACGGGAGCTCATTGGGAGATTCATGCTGGAGGCACGAAGTTAACGCAATCGGTGATATCGATCGAGATGTAGTGCACGATTCTTTACAATAGGACCTTCCAAGATCTGTTGGTTGAAATGGTGCAAATGCTCATGCATCACCTCGAGACAGCCGAAGCAGTGGAACTGGGGAACATCAATCGGCTAATCCATCTACTTCTACCCTACTACGCGTGACGGGTCGAATGGGACAAGTGAGAGGCTCAGAGGAAAACTCAAGTCAAAGTACACCTTCCACCAACAGGAACCCTTCGAGACTCTTGCTAACAATTCAGAACTTGCAATGAGTCCATGATATTTTAAACAATCCATATTCTGCTTTGGCAAAAACTCTGGGATATGCTCAGGTTGCAGGACAAGTGTCGAAGATCCTTTAGTAGGCCATGCGGTGTACAAAAATGTATAGGAAAAAGGAAATCACAAAGTCACACGCTGACTTCATCCGAGCATTCCTCCCTCAACAGAAGCCAGTGTGGTTGGGCTAGAAACAATCCAACATCTGATTCTAGACCTCAAAGATTTCGACAAGAGAGTCACGAGGGAATACGACTCTTCCATGAAGCCACTCCACCCCCTCATCATAAGAAATGAACACTTGGATTGGGTGATCTGCGGCATCACCTGAACCAAGTAGCCAATCGAAGGCACCATGCAAGTATCCACGATCAAGTCAGAGCGCTAATTCCTCTGTATGACTCTTGAAGAAGCCAGTCTCCAACTAACCACAATCCAACTCTTTTCAAAAGAAGGCGCTATGACTCGATCACAGGCTGTCGGTATTCTCAGTAGGCCTTCAAGCAGTACGCTACTAGGATAAGTTCCCACCAATAAATCTAGAAAAATTTGATGTAACTAAAAACCATTAGAATTTCTCTAGATTTACACTACCGCCATCAAAGCTGCAGATGGTGATGATAATATGATGGCAAACTACTTGCTCACAGTCCTTGAAGGATCTGCTCGATCTTGGTTGCTCAACCAACCGGTTAGAACAATTTACGCTCAAGAGCAGCACTGTGACCTATTGATCATAAACTTCTAAGGGAAATACGATCGCCTCAGTAAAGAGGACGATCTCTACCAGATTTGACAAGAACCTAATGAGACTCTTCAACAGTATATCAAGAGGTTCAATCAGATTCATAATTCTATTCTTGAGGTTGCGGATTCCTCTGTTATTTAGGCTTTCAAAGGTTGTAGATTACTCTATTATTTAGGCTTTCAAAATGGGGTTGAGGAACCAATGGCATACGAGGACATCGCAATGAATCCTTCAAGAACAATCGTCAAGCTGTTTGATATGGCCGACAGGTATGCAACCGCTAGTGAGATGGTTGAATGGAACAAGGCCATCGACTGGATAGAAAAATTCCTCAGCCTAGCCTAGAGAAAAAGGAGAAGAAGCCCAAAAAGTCTCCCAAAGGTAAGAAGAATTGTAAACCCAACGCTAAAGAGGTTCTTGCCATTCCAGAGAAGTTCACTAAGAGTAAGAAGGACTATTTTGGTCGGAACAAGGCAAAAGCTCTAATTGGCGAATCTAAAAGAATAAGAAGTGGTGTCCACTTCATCAAGCAACAGGGCATGATCTATGCAACTGTCATGCCTGGCAGATGAAATTGGAGGACTATTACTCGGGTAAGGGTCTTTCCCTTTCATTCAGGAGGTCGGGGAGTCGAGCTCCAAGAAGGACAAGAATGGCGATGAAGAAATGGACTATCAGGAATCACAACACATCGTCGACATGATATTTGGTGGGTCCTCCTACGATTCCAGACACCATCTGAAGACCGTGGAGTGGGAAGTGAACCTCGCCGTGGGGGATAGCATGGGGATGGGGCCAAAGCCTAGGGGGAGGATGGGCCGACGAGGAGTGCACGTGGCGGGGAGGATAGGGCGCGGCGGCAAGGTGGGAGGGGCGGGCAGCGCGGTGGTTGGGGCGGGCCGCGCGGTGGGAGGGTCAAGCGGCATGGCAGGCGGTACGGTGGAAGGGGATCGACCGAATGCAGATCGGGAATTTGGGAAAGGGAATTTGAGCATGACGGCCAAAGGGTTAGGGTTAGATTAGGGGATCAACTCATCCGCAACCACACCTCCAAGTTAATTGAACGGTTGCAACCGTCTCCAGCCAATCCAACGGCGGGATTGTTCGGATTGGTCCGAACATCACCATCGCTATCGACCATCCAAAACCGATCGAACGGCACAGAATAAAAAGAACGCTGGGAGCAATCCGAACGTCTCCAAGACGATTGGGCAGTCCGTTGAAAATCGACGACTACACCCCATGGCCGACTTCTGAGTCCCTGACTGTAGGTCACTACACTGCACACACGAGCCATAGCCGGCTCGTGAGCGGCTTAAGCTCAAGCTCAGCTCAATTTTTTTGTGAGCCAAGAAGAAGATTTGGTTCGGTTTGAAATTTTACAAGCTTGAGCCGAGCTGCAAGCCGCAAGCTAATTTTCAAGCCGATTTGATGGTAAAAGACTCCGAGGGTTCGCACAGGCATAGTTTTTTTTAGATCAGCTGCAGAATAGCATGGGTGACTTGTGTAGCACTATGTTCTATGATGAAATAAGCATCACCTTCCTCGTTATCAGCTTATATCACTGATCTGAATTGATACTTTTTTTGAGACAGGCCAGTGATGATCATTGTGGACTGTAAGAAATAAACATTACCCATGTGAGGAGTCATATAGATGTATTTAGCGTTGAAGCATATACACTACAACTGAAAATACACTCCAGCAAAAAGTACACTTTCAAAGTTTTGGTCAAAAAATGTCCTCACATAAACCAACAGGTTTCATACAATAAACGATCATCTATCATTTCTAATTTACATTACTACAGGATAAAGAGAAGCATAAATAACACTAAACAATGAAAAAAAATGTCTGGTACCAGTAGCCATGTAGCATCAAGAATGGATAAATTCAGATGGCATTTAATTTCCACATCTATTACCTATGCTGATGCTCCAACGTATGCCCTGCTAGTTGAAAACTACGATGCATTATTCATAATAAGGTTGCATTCATGAGTCCTTTTGACCCTTCCCTGTCTAAGCCTTCATGAAATTCTTTCCTGGTGGAGTCCTCAGGTAGTGCCATAATGTTATTCTGTTCTGGGGATGCCTGCCAGCTTGCTGAATTACCATCAGCCCTGCTGCCTGTTGTTGCATCTACTGATGCTCTGGAGCTACCAAAATCTGACCTTGCATCAGTACAAACAAGCTCAACTCCTCCGTCATTTATTGATGATGGAACAACATTAAGGTCAGGGTCACCTTCGAGCCCACTAGAAAATCCACCCGCAGATGGATCCTGAATTGCATGATCGCCACCATCCTTTTCTTCTCCCGATGCTGTAGGATCTAGATCATGAGCTTTCTTTTGTTTTTTCACATTGTTTGTAGATGGGGTGCCATCATCCTCTAAATCATCGTTCGCCGCACCAGGCTCTGCAGGGTCAGACGGCTCTTTCCTTGGCCTCTTCCATTTCTTCGTAGATGACGTGCCATCATCCTCAAAATCTTCCTCCTCTCTACCCCTGTGCAGATAGGTCCACAGTTTTTTGTCATTATCATACAGTACACAAGGATCACGCTCATAATGCAAGCGATCAAGAGCGCCGCTAACAACTTGATTTATAGCAGCCTCTTTATTGGATTCTTCATGGTTTAGGTACTGCGAATCTTTGAGAAGTGTGCAGACATCAGCTCTTGTTCCAGTTCTTGCAGGTAACCTAGCAGCAGCATCTCTTACAAGACAGAGAATAGTGACATGTGGCGGACGATCAGGTAAGAGCATGGGATGTCCCCTAGCTTTTGCTGTAGGCTTTCCACCACCCCTTCTCAAGGGAGCAACTATAGATTTCTCCCCATCAGCAGCAGTATAGCAAAATGCTCTATCAGGAATTGAGTATCTCAAATATTCCTCGCGCTGGAAATACGCTCTTGCTTCCTCCGAGCTTGGGCTTATTGTGTTTAGACTTTTCTGGGCTCTAAGGTCCTTGAATCTTTCCTTCAAATCCAAGTTTGCAGGATTTGGTGGTGGAGGTGGTGGAAGGGATCCTATCTGCTTAAGGGTTTCCTGACCGCTTTTCAGCCAATTAGCAAATGCGTCGACCAACTTCACAAGCATCTTGTGTGGTATACCCCATGCTTCAGCAGATGTTTCTTCGTTAGGATCACCATCTGAAGAACCAGAAGGTAGTGGACCAACCCAGAACCAGCTTTTGTTTGACTTGTCATAGGAAACGAGTGCTTTCCATCCCTTTGCACCTAGGGGAGCTGTTCTAGATGACAGTATCTTCAGTACTCCTCGAACTAAATCCTGAAGGGGCTCCTGAGTTTCAAGTATGTTAGGATCTCCAGGATTTGATCTAATCCGACTGACAAGCTCCTGAACAGTGAGTGCTGGCAAATTGCTTGGCGCAGTCTGCTCTGCAGCACTGGCATCTGCAACCTCATAACCCTGTTGGGCTTGCTCTGTGGCACTTGGCCCTTGAGGCATTTTGCTATGCTCTTCATTGTTGAACCATTTTCTGCTCTCCTCCCCATCAGGTTGCTTTGCTGCCACAGGAGTATCCTCCGTAAGAGTGACCATAGCCTTCCTTACGGCAGTTAGAAGATGTACAATGGAGAAAGAAAAGCCGTCATGGATAGTCGGTGTAATTGGTACATACTTCTTCTGAGGTTTCTCAGGTTCTGCCACTACCACATTATTCTCGGGTACGACAGGAGCTGGTTCTGCTACAGTAACTGCATCTGTAATTGTCTCTGGCTTCTTTTTACCTTTCTTCTTCGAGCTACCACTGTTCTCCATCACCTTTGAACCAGATGGTGCGTACTCTCCATGATCATCCATGCTTGTACCTTCAACTCTTCCTTTTTTCTTTTTGGACCCAGAGGTGCTACTTGATAGTGGCGCCTTCACTCTTTCAATACCACCAAAATCACCAATAGAATCTTGGACTGCATAGCCTGATCTACCGGCCAGCCTCTCACTCTCTGGTGACCTGAATGGTTCATTGGCATTTTCGTTGCTATCATGCAATTCAGACTTGCCATAACCGTGCATGTCCAAATTTCCTATACCTTTTCGCTTTCTTTCACCCCTTGGTGCTGGAGGTCTCATCATTTCACTAATCTGTTCCGTTTTCGCCACATGCACATCACGTAAATAATCAGGCTCTGTAACCTTTCCTCTGTGCACCCCTTGTTCGAAATCCGTATTAGCAGCACGATAATTCATTTTGACTGCTTTGGCAAGTTTGTTTGACTTTTTGGCACCATATGGTCTATGAAACCGAAGCTCCGGCTGCTGTTCGACAAGATTCATGTCCCCACCATCTTCAAACTGTTCTAATGAATCAGATTCCGTCTCCTCACTTTGAGCATAGACAGCATTGCTCCTGGAGCACTTCTGGCCAATCCTATCATACTGACTACTGGATTTACCTTTAATCTTCCCCTGTGATATCTTGCCTCTAGGATCAGACCCAAAACGTGCATCATTAATCTGCTGCTCGATACTTTCATAGGACTTAACCTTCAGACCATGACCAGCTTGAGATTTCCTGCTCCTGTAATCACCTGCAGATTGCCCTCTCTGCCAATCATTTAAGTTATCAACATGGCTACCAGCTGGCCAATCCATCTTATCCCCTTTCAGAGCTTTACTCTGCACACCTTTTCCACCATATATCCAATCTCTCTCCGAGTACTTTGCATTCCTTCCCGCCTCAAAATATGGAGGATCAAATGCTGCTGCTAAGTTAACTCCCTGATTAGTACCGGCATTCCTCCCATAGTAGTAAGGAGAACCAGTCTGGTCATCACGGTAGTCGTTTCCATATAGATTGCCTTCATAGCTCGTAGTCAATTTCTTCTTCTTCTTCCCTGGCTTCAACAGCGGCCTCTGAGGCCGAATTCTTTGCAAATCCCTGTCATATCCCAGCTCCTCCAAACCCCTATCATATTCTATGCTCTTGCGAAGCTTCCCTCTATGCATCACTCCCAAATCATACCCATGAGTATTATCTTGACGAGAAAGCTCAGAGAGCGCCACTGCAGCATCGTGGCCAGCCCCTCCAACATACTCCTCATCCAAACCTTTTGGCACACCCACCCGCAGCAGCCCCTTGGACCTCTCCTTCCCTAACTTCCCAGCCTTATTCAGCCCTGACTTATCTGGCTTCAGCCATGTCAAGAACTGCTCCCCGGACTCCCTGCTCTCTGAGTCAGTCTCTGACCCGGCCCGGCCATCCAAAGCCAGAGCTTGTTGCTGCCGCTGCGCCTTCATCGCATCCAACGCCCTCAGCCTCTCATCAAGCCTGTATCCCTCACAGCCCTTCCAGCAGTCCTTGATCTCCCACAGCCCCCGCACCATCGAATTATGGTAGCTCTGCAGCCAGTAGTAATGCTTCCGCCGCTCCGCAAAGCGGGCACCACGGCGGTACAGGACGATCCTCGGATCACAGAGGCCACCTTTCAGCCTGTCGAATAGGGCAGTGAGGGGGCTCCCAAAGTGGAAGTGATCTCCCCTGAGGAGCTCGACAAGCGTGCGGGCAAAGGTCTCCTGGTCCATGTCAGGCAGCAATGCGGCGAGGCGGAGCCGCTCCTCCTCAGAGAGCAGGCTGTTCCACGCGTCGAGCGAGAGCACGCCGCCCAGTGTACCAAGGTCGTACAGCTCCAGCGGCAAGGCGACGCTCTGATCCCCAACCTGGCATAGCTCCGCCCCCGCCTCCCCGAGCTCCGTGATCTCCAGCTCATCGAATCCCATCCCGGAGTCCTCTTCCTCCTCCTCCACCTCCTCCGGCCCCTCGCCACCATCGTTCTCCTCGTCGTCCTCCTCCTCCTCGCCCGAGAAGCCGGCAGCCTCCGACTCCTCCGACGGCGTCGCTGGCGACTCCTCCGTGGCCTCCGGCGAGCCCTCTCCGCCACCGTCAAGCCTCGGGACCCTGACACCACTGCTCCTCACGATCGCCATGGCCTCACACCTACATCAACACAGAAAACGCCGCAAGAAAGCCAAAGAAATCCACGCCAGTTAAAACCCTAGCCCCCAATCCACTCCATTACCGGCTGAAGGAACAGGACGAATCGAACGGAAACCAGAGACGAGCAAGAAACCTCACCAGAGACACGACGCGCCGGCGCCAGCGAGCTCGAAGCGGGCACGGAACCCTAACCCTAGAGCGGCGGGCGATGGGGAGGGGAGCGGAGGGGGCGGATAAATATGGGGCGGGGGAGGAAGACGACGGCGACGTGGAGGCCTCAGAGCCGTGGGATTGGGGGCGCTTCGACGCATAAGTGCATGCCTAGTCTAGTAGTCTCTCCGACTAGCCCTTCGCGCCAAATCTGGACCGTTCCGTTTTTCTATCGGACGGCCGCCCCCCTCTTCTTCTCAAGCGCAGGGCACTCCCGTCCCCATCTCTCCGACCCAACCCCCCGCCGCCGACGCCACGCCCCGGTCACCGCCTCTCCCCGTGACCCCGATCCCCTGGTCCCCCTCCGACACCTCCCTCGACCCCGCCCGCGTCTCCTCCCCGGTGCCCCCGCCCCCGCCGACCTCTTCGACCCCGTCCTCTCCGCCGCCGTCCTCGGCTTCTCCGTCCCAACCCTCAACGGCCCACCCTCTTCTACATGCCCCACTGCGAGGCGTCGCTCTACGACGTGCTCCTCGCCGCCAACTAGGAGTCCCCCGCTCAGCTCCGCCAACTCTGCGTGCTCGGCAACAGCTTCCGGCTGAACGCGCTCCAGGCGAAGGAGAACGGCTCGGGCCCCGCCTCCAAGGCCAAACATGTCCTTGCGGCGGAGCGGTTTGCGTGGGACGAGCCGGGGGACGTGGAGGAGGATGACGTGTTCGACCGCACGTTCAACGAGACGAGCTGGCATCTCTTCGACGACATCGACTTGGCGGCGGCCGTCTCCTCCGCCACCGCCCGAGGAAGGAGATGAGTTCTAAATCTCTGTTCTTTGAGCAATTATCTTTGTAATTGTATGGATTGTGTTGTTTGATTGGATGCATTGGTGATCAAAGTTTAACATCTTAACAACAATGTGGTACTTCAATGATGAAAAGCTGCACATTTGATTTGGCATTAGTTTGATGTGCTTACATACCCAAGGAATACGTCATAATCACCAATCACACACTGCAAGTCTGAAAAAGATAAGTTCCGGGAGTACTAGATAAAGGGGTCAGTTTGATTTGCAATCCACCAACAAGAATGTATTGGATAGGACGTTTTTGCCTGTAGAATCTGGAACAGAAATCGTATGCCAAAAAGATCTCTTCTTTGTCCTTGCATCACAATTAGTAGGAGAAGGAGCTGTGTGCTAGCGTCCTGCATCCAAAATGTAGCAAAATATGTCAGCACTTAGTTATCTTCACCTTCTAGTTTGTACATTGATCCTTCAAGGACTAGAAAAAACAGTATGAAAGCTGTGTGCAGTGTCAATTCGAAAGCACCCCGGTAATAGGAATTCTGGATAGTAAGACATATTTATGGGTCTTATATAGAACCCTTTTTCTAAGTCCTGCTGCTAGAGAAACTGATCTTGTGATCGGTTAGCACACATGTATACACTTTCAATTGATAGACCTTGCTTGCGATTACAAGGAGCTTAACTTGCGAGGTTAGGAAGCCTGCAAACGCTGACAATGTCTAACTACATACACCAAACTGATATAGAAACACAGAGCTTCAGAATGGAACCGCCATGACAGTATTGGATGCTTGTCACGTACCAAATTACTGTTATGTGCACTGTTCATATGTGTAAATAGTACCCGTATACTTAGCAGACACACGGTACTGTAGCAAAAGGGCGGGTGCTGTAGTAGACTCGCATGGCGGGGTCACATTAGTTAAGACATATAAGAATTATTGGTTTTCGGGTCAGATTAGTTACGATAGATATAAGAATAATTGGTTTTCTTATTATATGGATTTACGATCGTATAAGATATATTTCATCTATTAAAGATATATTCTTAAAGTTGAGTTATTCCATAAAATAGACATCATGTATCTATTATGATCAAGCAATGTGCCGATGTTTTAATATCGATCTTACAGATGATTTATTTGGATTCAGGGAAACTCTAGAAAACTCGGTATATGAACACGTAGAATAGATACACATGAATATTTATACAGGTTCGGGCTTTCTACTGGGAGAATAATAACCCTACGTCCTGTGTGGCTATTACTCGAAAAGATGTTTACAACTGAGAGTAATACGAAAAGCCTAGAACTATCTCTTGATCCAATGTCCTCCCCTTCCTCTCTAATGTCAACGTTTATATAGTCAATGAAGCAGTGACCGTTGTCCCATGCCAAAAGACGCCTTAACGCTTCGGATGATAACTGTCAGACGGAAGTTATTGTCAGAGAGATGTAGTGGCCCGTTTGCCATGCGACGGTTATTGTCAGAGAGATCGTGTGCGGTTATTAAGAATAAACGCATGTTCTAACCGCCTTATTAGACGACCCTATGATATAATAGGACGTCGTTAGAGTAGTCATAGGAAGATCCATGACCGCAAGGTGGTTACAAAGTAACTTATAACCGTGTGGTCGCAGAAGGATTTACGACTATACGGTCGTAGTAGGACTTACGACCATACGGTCGTAGGAGGACTTACGATCATGCGGTTGTAGAATGACTTACCGCTGTCCTGATAAATCTCTCTCTTATTAATAAGGGGTATACTCAAAGGAAGACGTAACAATTAGAGGATTATTATATCCTCATCATAATGAATAATGAAGAAGTATTTTCAAGTCCCCAATTTCTAGCTCTGATCTCTCCCCTAGACCGGCTACTTTAATCTGTTCCTTCTCCTAATCGGTGCCCTCCTTCATCTAGCGTCGTTCTACCTCAAGTCGTCATCATCCAACCTCTCTCTGACGGATGTGTTTCCCTGATGAACTAAGATTCATTATATTTGGTATCAGAGTAGTCGATCCCTTCCCACGACTTTTGCTTATCATGAAGCGTACCACTGCTGTTCCACATTGGCTGCCCTAGCTCGTCATCAGTAACTTCCTCGACATCGAGCAACGCTAAGGCCCTCACACCTTCGCCATCAATCATCATCAACACACTGTTCATCTCCAACATGAGGCATCGCAATTACTCGCTAGATTGGGCCTACCAAGGGCTGCAATCATGGTCGCCGCCACATCTCGAGGACGAGCTATCGTCGAAGGGGGCAGAAGTTGTCACACGCCAAATTACTGTTCACGAGCACTGTTCACACATGTGAACAGTCCCCGCGTACTGTAGTAGACACGCGGTACTGTAGCAGATGCGCATGGTGTGGTCAAATTAGTTAAGATAGAGATAAGAATAATTAGTTTTCTTATTATATGGGTTTACTATCTCGTAGATATATTCAATCTATTAGAGATAGGTTTTCTTAGAGATAGATTTTTATCTCTATAAAAAGGACAGCATGTATCTATTATCATCGAGCAATGAATCATGAAGAAGTATTTCTAAATCTCTGGTTACTAGCGCTGGTAGACCGGCTATTCTAATCCGTTCCTTCCCCTAATCGGTGCCCTCCTTATCTAGCACCGTTCTATCTCAAGTCGTCATCGTCCGATCTCTCTCCGACGAATGTTTACCCCGATAAACTAAGGTTCGTCACAATGCTATTGTCTGATAGATCTAGTAGCTAGCTACTTAGCCTGCATTTTGCTCATGGCGAAAGCTTAAGCTTCTTGTGGTTTACTGCTGTCAAATTGGTTAGCCTGTACTAGTTCTCAAGAATGCTGCCCTGATCTTGGTTCATAGGTCTCAACTCTCAACTGAGACCACTGATCTGTGAAGTTGGCCCAGAACTGGGCCTTTCACTAGCCATGCTAAGGACCAGCTGTTTTGCCATGCCCTGCATACATGGGTGAATTGCCTGCTATTGTCTCAGTTGCATACTAGTTATAACCCAAGGTACAGTTTAGGCCCAATGAAACTGCAAATTAATTAGTGCCTTCATCGTCACTGGTCCACATCAAAGGCATAAGCTCAAGCCAGGCCTTTTTTTTAGCAATGCTTGTATGTTCCATGAAAGGAAATTGGCCTATAATTGTCGATCCTTGATGTTTTTGAAGAATAGAAAGAGTTAGGCAGCACTTGACGCATATACGATTAACTAGTAAGCAATCATGTGGATGGCTCAACCGTGATTAGGTATTATATATGTAAGAGGTTGTAGAGATTTGATTGCTCCAAGAAGCACAATGTAGATAAATTTCGTGAAGGGACTTGGCTCTCACTCTTTTCATTAACCGCTTCGCATGATTTGAACTCTTCCCTTAGGAATTCGCAAATTTGAAATCATTTGAGGAAGATGAATCTACACCCAGCTCATTGGTTACGCCATCAGTTTCATTAGGATCTATATATGCTATTCATTTCACTCTTCTGAGTCGAGCTTGCACAGCCACATATTACACCTTTCAAAGCTGCCAGACTAATTCGTACGACATAGTTATACTCTGTTGTACTGTTTGCACTCTCCTTCAGATCTATGTGCACATTTTGTGCGCCCCACTGGTTGAGAGGGGTTTAATTAACTGCTGAATCAAATGGTGGGCAAATGAATTACTGTAGCGCTACACATCCAGACAGAAGCAAAATTCTAAAATCTAAATGCAAATTTGACGGAGCCAGAAAGATGATGGGAGCTGCAGGCCAGCCTGTAGTAGGGGGAGATAACACTTGGAATGTTATGGGAGAAGACAAAATATTAAGATTGCATTGCAGCCGGCATGCAAGTGTGCATATATACATGCAGATGCAATGTTGCAGGATACGTACGGGTGCTCCTCTCCGGCGTGCTTGCGGCCATGCATACAGGCAGTAGGTTGGGCACTGAGCTACTCCGCGTGCATGCCACAGCCAGACCCAGTGATTCCTCTTCTGCTGCCTGCCTCCATGCAGATCAGAGAGAGGTGTAGAGAGAACTGGAGAGAGAGAGGCAGGCCAGTAATGTGAAGGGTGGCGTGAGGGAGAAGAGGAGGGAATGAGATAGAAAGAGATGATGAGGGAACGGTCACATCACAGGACCCCCCGCCAGGATCCACGCCTGCGCTGCATGCACCCATCTACATGTATGCAGATATATAATGTATGCAGCACGCACCGCACATACACATGCATGGCCATACAAGTAAACCATGCGCACACATACACATACATGGTGGCGATTAGCTAGTGGTTTGCTAGTGTAGCCTGTAAGTTTTGTCACCTTTTGTTACTCCGCTCTGTGTCCTCATCAGTCTTCTACATACAATACAAATACTCTCTCTCTCTCTCTCCCTCTCTCTCTCTCCCTCTGCATGCTGCATGTCTTGGTCTTGCATTGCTAGCTCTGTGCTACGCTGCTTTTTGTATGTCAAATGGTGCATGCCGGGAAGAGGGCAGCTTTTGGGCCTTCGGTTCCCTTCTATTATGGACAGGCATCTACGTACCATCTCCATGGCCATGCATGGCCTCCCCTTCCACTGCCATTTCTGTCCCCCCTCCCTCCTCACTCTCAAAGTCTTTAACCACTGTGTGCATGGGTGTGCCTGATGTGCAGCATTAGCCCTAGTAACTGGTGACACGTACTGCATACATGCATGCATTACTAATTAATAAGGCTGACTGTGCTAACTATAAGAGAATCCATGTCAGCATAGTCCTATATGGAGGGGAGAGAAAAGGAGAGAGAGAGTCAAGCCGACTCCCATGCAAGAGTCAGGCTATAGCACAGGAAAAGAGGCATTATCTATGCATGTACCCATAGAACTAATTGCTATACTCATGCATGTATTAAATTATCAATACCTATGTATGTATTAAATGATTGAGAGCTCTTGTGGAGACAACTTAGGGTATCTCCAATGGTCTGAGTCAGCTAGCTATATACATGTACACATCAGCATATATCCTATATGGAGGAAAGATAGTATGCAAAAAAAATCGAGATAGCTCTTCCTTAAGCACTAGTCTATAACGCCAAACGAGGTAGCCTCTATAAATTATGTGTGTGCATGTAAGCATCAAATAGCTATCCTTATAGATAGTTCTTTAGAATGCTAGCTTTAGTGTGTACTATTAAATGATATGGAAATTTTATAGTTAGTTGCTAGCTATAATAACCATTGGAGATGCCCTTATAGCCAGCTTATTGTATGAGTTGACTGCATCATTATCTTTTGATGACATGAAAATGTATTGGAGGTAGCAGCTATCTGTACTATTAAACTTGCTCTAATTACTACCATCCTTTTGCCTGCCTGCATTACTAATTACTACCATCCTTTTCCCTGCCTGCATTACTAATTACTCCCATATGGAGAACTGTCCGGTCACGAGTTAAGAACTCAACAATGTTTGAGCTTAGTTTAGTTACTGCCTGAGCTTATTTGGATGCTAATTAAGTAACCAGCACGGAAGGGTATATATATATTGCTTAGGTACAATAGTGTGCGTATCCATGCATATTAATATGGCAATAAAATCAAAAGGTAACATGCAGCATGCAGTTCATATGGAAATGGAAGAGACTGCAGTTCATATGGAAATGGAAGAGACTGACAACTCATATAACAAATAATCTTGGAATATGAGAGAGCCTAGCTCTTGATCAAGAGCTAGCTTTTCTCTCTCTTCTATTAAAATATGAAATAATATACTTAGAGCTAGCTCATAAGTCACTATTGGAGATGCTCTAATTAAGCTATGCATGGTAGATAGAATCTCATTTAATTTAGCATGCAATTGATTTTTTTTTCCTTTTAGAAACTCTGGCGCAAGATCTCAGTCCCGCAGCAGGGAGTAGCTAGAGACCTCTTAGAGCATCTCCAATAGCATCTAGCTACACATAAAAGGGCTCTCTCTATGCATATGGCTACACATATGCATGCACTAGCTAGACATGCATGCACGCATGTACACAGATTACTAATTGCACCATCACAAGCAATGGAACATAGGTTTGCAGCTTCCCCTACTAAAAAAATGCTAACACTATACGTCTCATCACAGACGGTTAATCAAAACCGTCAGTATTAAATACAATCATAGACGGTTGTAGTTTAGACACCATCTATGTTGTTGTCAGCACTAAACAATATTTGTAAAGAGATAATATCACGGACGATTCATGGTGAAAATCATCTGTGAAGTATCACAGACAGTTGTCAACAAAAACCGTCAGTCATATTATCAAATATCACAGACGATTTTTTCTTTGAACCATCTGTGTGATACTTTACATATGGTTTGTATTAAAAACATTATATGATAATTAAGTCATCACAAATGGTTTGTATTAAAAACCATCTGTGATAATTTCACTATATTAATTGCATACCCGTCAACCTTCATAGACCTGTCTTAAATTCTAGATCTATTCTCACATGCAGCTCCTTTGAGGACGTGGGGCTTTGAGGCCATTTGGTGAAAGGAGACTACGGATTGGCAAGAGCGATTGTAGATTTATTATGTTCTTGTCTATCTATGGTTAATAATTTGTTCCTAATTGCATTATATTTCAGATCTAGTTTTTAGTGAAAGAAAAACTGAAGATGATTTAGATCTAGCTTGATGAAGATTGTAGATCTATATTTAGATCTAGCATGATTTAGGGTTTAAATTTAGCTAATTCATAGTCTATTTCTACTTAATTTAATTTAATTAATTATTCTGGCTACATATAGCTACTTAATTTAGATCATATATACACTATACCAATGAATTAATTCAATATTTAATACTAAATTATTATATGCATAACGTAGGACTGAAGCTGGATGTACGCTGAGAACCATGTGAATAAAGAGTACATTAATAGTGTGTCTGCTTTTACAAGAGCTGCTGACGAGGATATGTTAAATAAGGGGGTGGAATAT
Organism: Dendrocalamus sinicus; assembly: GCA_036346575.1. Classification (NCBI taxonomy): domain Eukaryota; kingdom Viridiplantae; phylum Streptophyta; class Magnoliopsida; order Poales; family Poaceae; genus Dendrocalamus; species Dendrocalamus sinicus. The sequence continues at coordinate 796,186 of CM070653.1, read as the reverse complement.
ATATATTGTCCATGCATTGATTGTGAGAATCTGAAAATGTTTAAGAACTGAGCGCAGATTAAAGCGCACTTGATTCGAAGGGATTTCAAAAAGAGGTATGCACGTTGGACTAGTCATGGTGAAGAGCATATTGCACAGGAAGGTAGTAATAATGACATCGCCGAGAAAGTTAATGATATGCCGTCGGATGATGTCGATTGCGATTCCGATTTAGATATCACAGACGGCTATTAACTCTTAACCGTCTGCGATTCATGAGATATAAATAACCGTCTGTGATAGTATGTATCACAGAGGGTTCGAAAACCGTCGGTAATGACCTCATGTCATTACTAATCTATAAACTGAGATAGTTCACGAAACTATTTGTGATGATCTTTTCTGCAATGGTGTTCCGCCAAGTGATGCAAAACTATCTACTCACATATGTATGTATATGTATAGTGTTAGCATACAATGAATGGATGAAAGAGAGAGGGGAGGATAGAGAGAGATGGAACCAGAGAGACAAGATGTTTATTTCACATGCAGATGACTTCAATATCCATATACAGAGCTCACATGCCATAAAAGGGGTTCGGATCTGTTTTGAATTGAGATGACAGTTGTGGTCAGTGAGTGAATACTACTGCATGCAGCTACTGATCAGTACTGAATCTTGAAGAAAAAAATTGTACATGGCAATCAATGCCTACTTATTAGGAGTGCAGGAGCTACAGAAGGATACTACCACCACCGCTACTACTGGTCTGTGTTTTGTGTGTGTCAAGTTATTGCACTAGTACGTAAGTAATGTTTGTGTAGAAGAGGTTAGAGTTACTGCATGCAGTCATATCTGCAGGCCAGCCAGTAGAAGCTAGCCTTGATCAGATCAGATCAGATCAGATAGATAGATAGATAGATAGATAGGCATAGGGGTGAAAACGGATCAGATTCGGACGGATATTGCTGTTACCATATCCTAACCCATATTTTTTCTCTGGATTCGGTATCAATCGGATTCGGTACCAATCGGATTCGTGTCGGATCGGTCGGATTAACCCAATTCGTTTGCACCCTACTTGTTTGTAAGGAATGAATACGATCGATAAATGGAGTAGGACGCTTGACTTGATGTTACTATTTAATAGCTGATGTGGAAGATTTTATTTTACCATTACAAAAGAAAATGAAACGTCAAATAGTAGCACTAACCTGAAATCATACTTAAAGACGTATCAGTTCGGACGGATATTCGATTCGACGGATATTGCTGTTACCATATCCTAACCCATATTTTTCTCGGATTCGGTACTAGTCGGATTCGGTACCAATCGGATTCGGTGCCGGATCGGTCGGGATTAACCCGACCCGTTTTCACCCCTAGATAGGCAAAGTTGGTTGTCTTTGCTGTACTGCAGTATTAGCGTTTCAAGCTTTTAGCAGCAGTACTCTAAATTCACTTCTCTCTGGGCAGGAATTGATACGATGCTGCATGCTTTCCGGAGTATACTATAATATTCTTCGAAATGGAATCATCAGGTCAGAGATCGGACGAGGAGAAGTTCGGAGGGTAAGTTAAATGCTGTGTGCAGCAATATTTGATTCGTTTTTTCAGTACAGAAAATAATATGACAGGTACACCTCTGGTTACTGGTTAGGGACTCACGTGAAGGCCTCTGCATGCTTTCATTCTCGCAGTGTTGCATCCAGATTACTTATTTACTTCTCAATCTTGTCGGTTGCTGTAATGTCGGATCTACATTTAATCAATCTAAAATCCTCTCTTGAAACCACTGTACTATTCTTTGGATCAATCGATAATACTAAGGGAAAGACATCTCTCGTCACAAGACTGGGATGACCTGTGTGCGGCTGATATTAACCAAGGACCTGATTAATATTGGTGCACATAAACATCGACTAGTCGGCCAGACTGGGGTGATAGCTAGACTACTAGAGACTAATCTAATCTCCACCGTCTACTTCACCAGTAGCTTATTGTTCTTCGTAGTAGACGTAGTGCCCTTGACTGTGGGTACAGCACTCTGTAGAGACTTTACACTTTACCCACAAGAGTAATCAGCTTATTATGTTCCATATGTTTCCTTAGACATGTGAATCAAGGAGATCATCACAAAGCCTTTACAATACATCCCTCCAGTATAAGATACACCCACAAGGTTTCATCTGAGGGGGGGCTACGTCTGTTACACCCAAACCCTCTCTGGCGCCACACGGTGGCCTACAATAGCGACACTACCTATGTCATGACGGCTTAAAACCAACGACACGACCCATAGGTCACTCCAATTGTGCATTTTGCACTGGTAGATACAAATTATTTAACTATGTCGACACCATTATAAACTTGTGATTGTACTGTTTTACATTGGAAGGTCATCATAGGATTAAGTTCTTAAATTATCTAGGCAGTACATACCACAAACCACTATTTCTTATGCTACATCCGCACCAGCCATCATACCATTCGTCCAGATATGGTAACAACAAATTTTAGGGTTGTGAGAAGCATAAACTAAGTTATCCTAAAATACTAGCCATTTACATATAATGACTATCCAAAACAAAATTTCATGTTTAAAGGATGATGATTTGGGCATTTGATGCCTTAGTAATTAAGCAAGACTAGCATGGTGCTTAAGTACAGCTATAACTAGTAAAGTTACAACTTCATATTAGGGTGATAAGAATCATGTGATTCAAGTGTCAATGATGGCATAATAATAACAATTAAGCATGCAATTTTTTAATGCAAATAAAAATAAATTTGCATAAAATGTAGGTTCGAAATGATCAAAATATTGACTCACCTAGGTTAAAGGCAGGTTAGTCTTGGTACTCCTGAGTTTGCTCGATCTGGGGCTTGTCCTCGTACTCTACTCAGATGGTCGCATCAAAAAATGAACGACACACAAACAAGAACAGATAAATACAAAAGAAAATTCAAATAAACTCCATATTGAATAAAACTAGCACCAATAGATAGATCGTGAATTTAGAAAAATTTAGAAATAAGTTCCATTAAATTTAGAGCTAAAACAAGCGAGAATGGGCTCTCCAAATTTTAAATTTGGATTAAATCCAAAAATCAATAGAGAGAGAAATTCTCTCTGTGACAGGTGGGGCCACCTTTTCAATGTAATTTTTTATATACTTTTATTCAAAAAAGCTACAGAGGCTGACAACTGGGTCCCACGGATTTTAAATTAGATTTCTATTTATTTTAAAAAAGAAAAGGGGCCGGAGGCTTACATGTGGAGCCATGGTACTGTATACACAGTAAAATAGGCCCACATGTCAGTGGCCTTATCTTTTAAAAGCCAGGTTAAACGGATTTTTAAAGGCCGAGGGGCTCACATGTTAGCCAGACATTAACTTAAGCCAATATGGGGCCCACGGGTCAGAGACTAATTAACCCAGGCTAACAAAGGTCATTAACGCTAAATAATCACATGCTTAACTAAATGACCCTGCTACAAAGCTTCTTCTCGGCCGAAGGGGAGGCAAAGCTCGCCAACGGTGAGGGCAGCCACGGCGGCTGGCGACGATGGCCGAAATGGACTCCTCGGTCCTATGCACATATACGGACGAGGCGGCGCAGCCTAATTTAACCTCTAGGGTGGTCAACGGCGATGCCAGGCGGTGTTGGGAGGGCCAACCATGGCACCACGGTGGAGCACAGCGAGGGAAGGCAATTGCTCAAGCGGAGAGCATCTAAGGGTCAGGACGAACTCACTGGGACACTCGGCAAGCGCTGAGAGGCAATGGAGGGAGTTAGCGACAGTGACCAGGCCAGCGGTGAGGTGGGTGACGCGGAGGTGTCACCGAGGAAGGAGAGGGAGCTTGGTGGCGACAGGGTTCTCTTCAAGGCCTCTAGACGATGCTCCCTATGTGCTAGATTGGACAGAGGTGCGGCGAGGCCCCGAGAGCACTGGTGATGCACAACGGCGCATGGAGAGGGGCAGCGAAGGATGCGTGTGTGGCGGAGCCAGGCGGGGCATGTGCGGATGAACTCAGCGCAGGTGTGGGATGCACGGTGCCGAGCGGCGCCAGGCGGCATGGCCAGGGTAGGCCGAGCCAAAGAGATCGGATGGGCCAGGTCGGGGAGAAACCAGGAATGGGTTGGGCCAGCCTAAGAAAGGTTTCCAAATTTTGAAATCCAAGCAAAAAACTCAAGAAGCACTTGGAAAACAAATTCAAATTTTGAATCTTGGCAAAATTTTTATTCAAGCAAGATAGAGCCCAAAATGGGATGTTGCATGTACTTTCTGAAAATGTTATAGGTTTGTCTCCATTATCAATATCTATAGGTACTTGATCCTTGGATCTGTCCAGAATATGGTGGTATGCAAATTTGCACTGATCAGACGGCTCATGTAGCAGGATATTATGGCTATATTCTAAAGTGTTATGGCTTTTGGTGTTTGACTAAAAAGGCACTACAACGGCTATTAGCTTTTTTAAGTATTCAGTTAAAAGAAAAATAGAAAGCATGTTAAGAAAAGAAAAGGAAGCCGTGTTAAGCAAAAAAGAATAAAAGGGAAAAATCATATTAAGAAACTAAAGTGTTCTAAAAGACTTTGCTGTTTGAATGGGCCTATCTCAAACGAGGGCTTTTGTGATCACAAACATTCGCAAGAAGGGGGCTAGCAAAGGAGAGGATATACTGACTTACTGAGGTAGAGAAAGCAACAAATTCGGACTCCGGAGTGAACACTTTCTGACAGGCATTAACTCTGTCGACTTTGTCGAGCCATGGAAGAGGAATGAATAGAGAATTGTTGGCTCCGTGAAAAGATCGCATGACGTCGCAGTGAAGAGAGACGATGGAGTACTTCTGTACATGGATCGTATTCCCGAGACCCAGCCACAGGAGAAGAGAGAGAGAGAGAGAGAGAGCTAGTAGTACTAGCATCTTACGGACTACTCTGATATGATACTACTGCTGCATGTTTCTGCTGCACCCAATAATAAATACTTTTGGTAGTACTAGTAATGCATGTGAATGGCATCTTGGTCAACTCCCCTCCCGATCTATCAAATCAGATGCATATAATATATATATATATATATATATATATAGACACACACTCGTATATATTTGTTTGTCTCGTATCACTAGGTACATTCGTCTGGACACCACAAGGAAATTAGGAGTAAAACTGTTCCGTACGCTATTTACAAAAATAGCACTATATCGAATGTATTGATAAAAATGTCATTATGCCGTTCCGTATCAAGGAGATTGCAATTCATAGACAATAACATAATTTAACCAAAAATCAAAGTTCAATATATTACATAACATATCCACGTAGCATGAAACACAATACTAATACCAATAAGGTTCATTACACCACAAGAGAAAGTTCACAAGTTCAAATATATAGCATAGTATAGATAATAATAGATAATATTTCTCCTCCCATTTGCGCATTCCTTTTCTTTTTCCCCTTTGGCATCAAAATACCAAAAAAGTTACTCCTGCAGTCCCTGAGGTGAAGGATCACAGCGACGACGGTGATTGTATTTGACTGGAGAGGAAGGACGAGCCATGGCATGCTCAAGAGTGGATACTCTATCCCCGCGAGAGTAGAAACTGTGGTAGTCAAGGAGGCAAGTTGTTCAGTTGTCTCTACTTGGCGTCTCTTCAACCTCAGCACTGCAAAATAGATCTGAGAAAGGGAAACTTGTTCTGCTTCTGGTGCACCTTCTTCTTGAGCCTATGGACAAGGAGCTGCAGGGATAGGAGGACACTCTCAAGGCTTGTATGGCGTTTGAACTGATCCCAAGCCTCCATGATATTTAGTCTTTCGGATGATCAAAGTCATAATATAAAGAGCATAGTTCATTCTTTTGACCTGATCATTTTTGGAAAGCAATTTCCCGATAGATGAGATCTACCACATCAGACTTTCTGCCCATGCATGATGTTATCAATTAAGTTTCAGGCATGTCCTCTAATGGCATCGTAGTTTCTGTTTTTAGGGAGAATAATGTGATTGATGATCCTATTGATTAAGCTGGGAATATGCAACCCTACATGTTTATACATGCATACAAATAGTACGTAATGTGTGCTGCGCCATGACGCGGTATTTTGATATTTTGGCCTAGTACCAAAATTAACTTTGCAACCACGGGTGCAGCAACTGAGTTTACTGTTCCGGGTACATATATTTGTATGCATGCACAGCACAAACACGACACGCTGTCCTGTAGCTGCAACTAATATGTCTGCATCCATGCAAATATATGCGATTTATGCTACAAGACGGTACATATATACGAGATGAGCAATTAACATCACTCGGAATGTTCTTAATTTTTTTCGTATTAATAATTAATATGGATGTAGTACGTACCATATTTTCAAATTTATATGCATAAGCATGAACCGATCGAAAATGTAGAATTCTTAATTTACATTATATTCTTCATATGTACCATATTGTAACATAAACTCTGATTACATAAACAACTTAAGTTCATATATATGTACCACATATTGTAATATAAACTCTAAAATAGAATCTCTAGTGATCAGTTAGTGCGAAGTACACTTGCAGATTCTATGACTCGCAAACAATTAAACTATAAAGAAATTAGCTAAAAAGTTGATAGTAAGCGTATAGGACTCCAAATGCGCTTCAATACAATGCTCCTTCTATACTAATTTACCTCTCTAGAGATCAGTTGGTACTATATATAAGAGCATGTTTGGAATAAATACATGACATTAACAACACATTACTAACCGGTACATCTTCGCGAACGAAAAAACAGAAAAAAAATCTAATTGATGAGGATTGAATAAATCTTTAAATATGGTTTTAATATATAATTAAGGCTAAGAGACCCTATGGTCCTAAACCTCCAGAGGTTGCTCCCCGGGTACCTTGATCGGATAAACATTGTGTGTATTACCCAACCAGATGGCTGCTCGAAGAGTCTATGAATAGATCAACGGACCTGATTCTAGGATATTCCATCCGTGGAACGGATGGAACACGTGCCTTATCTACTCTAAACGGCATGATACGTCGCTCTAGAGTCATGTAAATTTCGGTATTACCAATTTTTCTGAGAATTGTATAGTTGACTTTCAAATTAAATTATAAGTGCATGCATGATCCTAAATTGATCCAATGGCATAAGAACATGCTATCAAGCTACTAGACATGATCCCTCTTAATAGTATGACATCTAACCTAAAATCCGGTCTTCCAACTTTTCTCCTAAGACCGGTAAAAATAAAATTCTAGGCTATTGATACCTTTGCCTTGGACCATATTGATCTTCATGTTGACCCTTAGCATGTATTTCTAGGTTGTCATATTTGTCACTGGGACTAATCATTTTTAAGCACTTAATAAACATGTTAGTCTCATATTCACATATTGTCATTACTTACCAAAATAATTTTTAGGGATCTAGATACTTTCACGGTTGTTGCCTACATTCGTCTCTCGTTGACAACAATTGACAATCAGGCGTTCTCCCTCTGACAATAATTGCCTCCTCGACTAGACATGTTGGTTCCAAAAGGCGTTTTACCCAGCGGATAATTTTGACATCTATTCGTTAGTATTTATTGGTGGATGACGAAGGCACAATCAATCAGTCTCAATCCTAGATGAATATAGATCTCATTCAATTTAGTATTATTAGGGCCACTCTCACATCTTGTTAAAGGCATTCTATAACCAATTTATACTAATAAAGAGCATCTCTGTTCTCTTCTAAGGATTTTTAGCTTTTTTTATATTATTTCGTAAGATTGGTGACTCGATCGTCGATACTAATGATCAACTTAAGTGAGCCTGATCTCTATGCAAAAGAAAAAAAAGTTAAGTGAGCCGAGCAAAAAGGAAGAATGAACAATGATGCACCAATAATGAGTAGCTGGATGTTGGCAAAATTAAAGGGGGAGGCAACCAATACACGCACGATGAAGGAAGCAAAAAGAAATGCATTTGCATTTTCATGGTATTGCATTGCAGTAGCTAGCAGTACTAAGTACAGATACACATACGTGCATTAAGAGAGGACAAGGCATTCAGCTAGCTCAGCGAGCGGCATCTCGCGCATCGTCCTTTTTGCTCTCTCTCACCCACATCTCCAGCCAGTTTGTGATGCCTGACGGCTTACAAGACTAGACGCTCGTTGCATATGCATGCATGGCCCTCCTACGGGTTCTGATCATCAGCTCAGCTCGGTTCAGTTCAGTTACTTCAGAATTCGCTCAGACAACACATCGCATTTGGATGCATAGATAGATGTATGCATGCACATATGCGTATGCCTGAGGTATGCACCAACCGATCGAAATCAAGAGCTGCAAAATGTGGCCTCTCCTGCATGCTGCCTGTATACTACTGGTACCAGTAGCATCTAATTTACCTCCATCTCGTGCAACCACGCATGCATTTTGATTGGATTCCGTGCCTAACATTTCTTGCAGGCCGGACGGCCGGCCGGCCGGCCGGTCGATTCCTAATTAATCCTGCGCCTGGCTGGCCTCCTCTCCTAGCTATGCTATGTGCCTCCTCTGAAGAGCAGGAGAGATAGAAGAGCAGGAGGAGCCAGCAGCACTTAATTTGCGTATCTCGTCCAAAGCACGAATTGAATGGCTTAACGCGGGTGGTGGTCCATTTTAAGTGCTAATTACTCCGCGCGCGGCTGATTATCTAATTAATTGCCATTTATGGTCTGCTACCTTGTGTATGCTTTGTCTAGCTAGCTAAACATTAGGTTCACCTAGGTAGGGTCCGTTTATATTAGCTTTTCATGATGACTTTTGATTTTAGCTAATTAATAGTAATAGCGGAGAGAGAAAATCGCGTACGATGTTGGCCGATATAAATGAAGTCACTACGGTGTATATTATAATCGACCAGTAAACCATACCTTGAAAAACACTTTGTTTGAAAGTTAAATACCATAGAAAACACATTTACTATAGAAAAGCCAGAAGCAGAAACTAATATGAATAGGGCCTAAGCCTAACTTAACACAACAGCTCCCTTAATTGGGTCCACAATAGATGTTGTTTTAGTTCAATATATATGCACATGGAAAAAAGAGAGTTAACCACTTGGTTTTACTCTACACAATGTGCATCTATTGTTGTGTACTCACCTGTCTGACCACTAACAATAAATAATTAATAGAGGTATCTAGTGTAATATCTTGCTAAAAACCCAAAACGACAAGTATTTGCGAACCAAAACTATCTATATTAAACAACATCTTGTAGGATCATCAATGGCAATCAGATGAGGGTGAATGATTATAATGCCTAGCGGAAGTCTCTTCACAAAATCACAAAAAAGGCAAGGAAATATAGCGCAGCAATTACTGTAGCATACTGTAGCAGTACTGTAACAAAGCACTGTAGCAGTTAATGCAGCGATTTACTGTAGCAAACCCGATTGATATCTGATTCCGATCGATAACTGATCAACAAAACACGTTTTTCATTCAATCTAGCAATCAATTTTTAATCAAAATTGATTCATGTATGTAAGCAAAACAACAGCAATACAACTCCTTATATAGACTTATGTATAGTTGCAGACATTAGAAAAGGGTTTTGGGGAGTGATTATGCAGGAAAACCCTAAAACCCTATTAGAAAAGAAAACAGCATCATCAACAGCAAAACCCTAAAACCCTATTAGAAAAGAAAACAACAGCAATACAACTCCTTATATAGACTTATGTATAGTTGCAGACATTAGAAAAGGGTTTTGGGGAGTGATTATGCAGGAACTCTGTAGATAATTTACTCACACAAATCTACTTCCCAGCCCCCTACATCGGTAGCCATGGACACAGCAGAGCGTACAAGACGTGGAGGCAAAAGTAAAAGCAGCAATTAGTCAGCCTTGCAAGGACACACAGCTAGCTAGGGTCTCTGGAGAGAGAGAGAGAGAGAGAGAGAGATGGCATGGTTGAGCGTTTAGTGTTGGTGCAGAGGCATCATCACCTTATAATTCAGAATTTCTCGATCGATCGCTGCTTCGGTCTCCTTACCGAAATCCTAGACAGATTTCCAGAATCATACGTGTAATTCTATCCTCAAATGCAATGCTCTCTCTCTCTCTCTCTCTCTCTCTCTCTCCCTCTCGCTCTGATGATATGCTATGCCAGAGAAAGACGTGACGTGTTAATAAATCGATTGAGATACGAAAACATTCAAAGATTTGCAGCAGAGAGAAGAGACATTTTTCCTAGGAGGGATGTACAGTGTACAATAGCCAAAAAGTGGTTCCAGTGCATGTAATAAAAATTAATGGGACTTGTAGCTCTCGATCGCCTTGATCTTGTCGTCAACAGATCAAGAAAATACTATGTGCGCTACAGTTTTATGGAGGAAATTAAATACTTTGCCCTATCAGAAGAAAGGATTCTAGAGCGAATATTTCCAGTGAAACTCGTATGAAATATATGTAGGGTTCCTATATTTTAGACGGGACATCTATAACTTTGGATTTTGTAACAAAATCAGATAAAACTAACTAAATTAATCTCGCATATTTTTCTTTTGAAAGCAAGCAGACGCCGGATGATATATATAAGAATTAATCTCGCGTATTTGCATGCATGCATGCATGCATGCATGTGCATGTGTCCAAGAAACCATGAACAAATTAAACGTATAGATTCACGTACGGATCAGACATATGTATATATGTCACTCGTAATACGAAGTGACATATATATTCCGAAGGGTGCGAGACAGGCTAGGTACGTGATACGTAGCAGCTACGTACGTACGTAGACGGGTACCACGAGTGACCAAATAACTCCGCGTGTGCAAGACATCAAGAACCGAAACGTGTACATAGATGTCTACGTACGGTGTACTGGAGCAAGCAGTAAATACACAGAATTAAAACTAAATCAATTGCTCCACATGTGCATACGACGACACTGATCTTCCAGAGATCGATCCGATCCGAACGCACAACGGTCATCACGGTTCGATGGATTTGATCAGGAGATCCATCATACAACAGTGCACACATATTGACGCATCTCTCTCTCTCTCTCTCTCTCTCTCTAGATCTCGAGGTGTCTCTCGCTGGACGTGAGGAGCTGCTTCTGCATGCTATAAACCCGGCCGGGTTGCAGGCGGCAGCAGCAGCAGCTCAGCTCAGCTCAGCAAGCAAGCAAGGAGAGCTCCCAAACAAACAAAAGAGACAGACTCGTTGCTTCTCCTAGTACCCGTTTTGTCTCTCCACACCCAACCACAAGAGACAAACAGGCCAGAAGAAGATAGCTAGATAGATAGCCATTTCGTCTCTCACTGATCAACAGCACGGAGCAGCGAGGTCACATATAATACAGAGCTGCAGCAGCTAGCTAGCTAGCTATACACACCAAGAAAAGCCTAGCTAGCTAGCTCTCTCTCACACGCGACAAGGAGATCCATCGATCGAGCACAGGAAGAATCTTGATTGGAAGATCGATCGAGAGGAGAGGAGAGGAGAGGATGCCGTCGCAGGGCGGTTCCACGCGGTGGTGCCCGACGCCGGAGCAGCTGATGATCCTGGAGGAGATGTACCGCGGGGGGCTGCGCACGCCGAACGCGTCGCAGATCCAGCAGATCACGGCGCACCTCGCCTTCTACGGCCGCATCGAGGGCAAGAACGTCTTCTACTGGTTCCAGAACCACAAGGCCAGGGACCGGCAGAAGCTGCGCCGCCGCCTCTGCATGAGCCACCACCTCCTCTCCTTCGCCCACTACTATGCGGCCGCCGCCGCGGGCCAACAGCTCCTCGGCGCCACAGCCATTGCTGGTGCTCCCCCTCCTCTTTGTACCCCTACTCCGGCGCCGCACTACTCCTACCTCGACCAGCAGGCCGCCGCCGCCGCCCACCTCACGACCTCCCCCGCCGCAGCTTATACTAGCTACTACTACCCCTTCGGCGCTGCACCCGCGAGCAGGTGCACCGGCGCCACTCCCTCACCACTGTTCCAGTATCAGGTACATCCTAGTTAGCAAAGTCACTCACTTTAGTAGTTGAGTTACTACATGCGCACGTCTTGAGTTGATGTGATATCGGCGATTTGACAGGGAGAAGGTGGAGGTGTTTTGCCGGAGGCGATGGGGCGGTCGGGGCACTCGCTCGGGAAGCTGGACAACTTCGGGGTGGTGGAGGACACGTCGGGGTGCCCGGCGAGCACCGTCGTCGACATGCCGCCGCCGTCGGGGTACAAGGCAGCGATGGAAGCAGCGGGAGAGGCGATAAGCGCGCCGTCGACGGCGTTCTGCAGGCCGCTCAAGACGCTGGACCTCTTCCCCGGCGGGCTCAAGGAAGAGCAGCGTGACGTCGTCTGATCGATCGCCACGCAACGCATTCATGGCTGCCATGGAAGATCGAATCCGTTCATGTGGACTACATTGAGATCTTTGTCTCTTGGTCCAGCTAATTTTTTCTCTTTTATCAATTTTAGCCGTGTTTTTTGTTCTGGGTTTAATTTGTTCAGATGTGTTTGTAGTTAGTTTGTACGAATGTACGTACGTGCACGTTGCTAGCTAGTAGGAGGCCAATTAAGTGCATTTATTAGTACGCATATGGAACGTAGCAGCTGGCTAGGAAGGAGTACGTACGTACGTACGATGAAATGTTCCAGCTTGTAAGCTAGCTAGCGCTTCCAGCGGTAACTGCTGGACTCGAGATCAAAGGTGTTGTATGCATGGAATGTTGCTTGCCTGGTCCCAACTCCCAACCCAACAAAAACTCTTCATCTCTCTCTCTCTCTCTCTCTCTCTCTCTCTCAGGTACTTAGGTGCCATGCAGCTGAAAATTTCATAAATTTAATGTTTTGAGCTAGCTGGTAGTATCTATTCTTAGCTAGTTAAGTTTTGAGTACGTACATGCATATATACACTGTGAAGTGTAAACGGACCAGTAGTACAATTTATTCCAACTAGCTAGCTAAAACTAGTGCACTGCCAAAAATATACGTATAAAGCTGTACGAGAAATAACGACGACTGATCATATATACATGTACACAGGCGCCGGGAAAACATAATTTATACTGCACCCTTCCAAAGGTATATGGCATATATAATTCATTTCCCGTGTAGCGTGATATGGTAAAACATTTAGGTGCAACCAATGGATCGAATGGTTACACTACTACACAACAGGGATATAGCAACACCAACATGTGTTACTATAGATTAAAGAAAGTGTTACTAGCTCTCCTAGTAACACATTTTTTATGTGTTCCAATTGCCTATGTTACTATATACTGGTCTATTGGAACACCATATATGTGCTCTTTTACATCCAAAAAAGTGTTACTAAACTGTAACACATTTACTTATATACTGGAACATTTGTCTAGTGTTACAATGATTCTCTACTGTAACACTTTTTTTAGCTCTAGTAACACTTCCTCATTTTTGTAGAGCATATAGTTTGGAACAAAGGAACATATGGTTTGTAACATATGTTGTACCTATTGTAACACTTTGAATTTTGGGAAAAAATATTTATTTTACCTTTGTATGTGGCATATAGTGTTATTATTGATTTTTCATAGTAAACATGACACATTGCTGAATCACATAATCTATAAGTTTCAATAATCATATAAAGATCCACAGATAATAGAAAGGTTTCAAACATAGTACTTGCTCAGATGAAGTGATAGTATATTACACAATGATATGACTCTAGAGAGTAAACAGACATAGTAGTGAAGAGTACAAGTCCATACTACTAGAAACAAAAATGCAATATCTAATATTCTTAAAATCCATCACTTCTTCATCCATTCTTGTACGCATCGATATATAGGAATTCAGCCATTGATCATTTGAACCTGCAAATAGGTAGCAAGTTGTAACATTAAGTATTTTTCTATCCATGTACACCACAGTAAAGTAAAGTTTAGAAAGCTAGTTCAAACATACAAATATCGAAGGCCAAGCAATTGGTACTCCTTTGGCATGGCGTCACCAATGTTGTTGTAGGTAGGCATAGGCCTCACTAATGGCTCATCTTTTCAACGGGATGATTGATACGCACTTTGTAGAATTGTTTTCCTGTCTCAACTCCACCAACATTTGCTTTTGGATTAGTGCTAATAATAGTTGTATATGCCACAATTTCCTTATTTGGATATTTGGCGGACATGAGTAGCAATCTGTGGACCCAACTGCATTAATTTGACATAATCACTTAGCGACCAACAAGCATTTGTTGTGTATATCAAGATAGCGGCACATGTTGCTAAGAATATGTGCGGCCTATATCTTTATGAAAATAGAATCGACACTTCATATTGCAGAACTAATAAGGATAACATTAACAATAAATTGTTTGATAGCACCTAAAACCTACTGTGCAGCAATAAACTTCAAAGATAGAACATTATGGCCATCTTAATTTCATGATCCTTTTGCATATGACATAGCAGATTATTAGCAAAAAATATGCAGCTTTGACGTGGGGAAAGTATGGGGTGAGGACTCACGAGGCGCCCTTGGGTGGTAGATGTCGACCTCCTCACGGGGACGTGGCCGCGCGGATGCGGATGGCCTTGCGGAGCGTGCCGTCGGGCGCGCGTCGGCGCGATGATGCGCTCGCCCTCCTTCGGCCTAGGTGCTAGGCCCCTGCTTACCGCCCGCCTAGCACATAGCATCTTCTTGAACATTGGACCTACTAAAATAAGATTGACTCTAACAATGCTTCCGGATACAAATTAACTGACATTCTGCCAATACTGTCATGAAATATGTATGCTACAGGCCAGAAAAGGTGACATGCAGTAGAACAACAATTTGGTCCTTCTGTACTATTTACAGCAGAAGCTTAATACACCCTAATGTGTCAAATTTGAGTTTACCAAGAGCCATTAAGTCAAGCAGAATTCGGCTAAACCTGGCCATGCATACTTGGGACTTTTTTTAAATGAACGCACTCCTCCCAATTCAGTACAGGAAAAGGTGAAGACCAGGACACAGTTGTGAGTTCTTGATGCAGATGTCAGCAGCTAGGTCATGTGTTTTGTTCCAATGCATTCAGTTACTAATTGGCCAATGCTCATGAAATCAGAAGTAGAAGAGACAGGATGTTTCATTATGTTCTTCGGTTATTCGAGTGACTACGGACGGATACACTTAAATGAACAAATGCTGAAGGTAGTCCGAACTCAAGTATGTTGGACTCGAAATATGGCGATCAATACATAAAATTTAGCGCGGCTTGTCGTACTACTTTATGATTATCCATGTAATTATGCAACTCGGATAATTGTAGAGTACGAGAAAAATATCACACTGAGATTATGAGCATGTGCTCGCAACAAGATCGGTTGGTGTCATCAAATAGTTTTTGCAATCGAACAACAGTCTCTTTCCATGGACCAAGGCCAACAACGTAGTTCCTAATATATCCAAGGTAGCTATACAAGTGATTTCCCAGATGACTGCAAGCAAAAAAATAACATAAGTAATATCCATACAGATGGTTCCATTGATGTTGCACAAAAATGAACACCGCAAGGAGGTAGTTCATCCAAAGATATCATTCATTTTCTTTCATACCATTGAAATAGATGTATAAGATACATTTTATTACACAAGATTTGTACTGGTTTGTGTCTTGTGTTCTCCTTTGTGAAATCATCAATCGAGAAAAATCTTGGGAGTCTGTCAATTTTGAGACATGTATGAGGGAAGTGGGTGCAAACGATTGTATAAACAATGGCTGTTTTAGCCGTTTTCGACATATATTGACCTTTATATCCGTACTTTAGTAAGGTATCCACAAATTTTGCCCTCAAGCTTCTTTCCATCACCCGCTTAACTTTGTCAAGAGTAGAATACAAACTCCTTGCTTACGACACTTGAGAATTGGAAAATTATCCTAAGATTGTTCGAACTAATTCAAAGTTTTCGCATTGTAAGCTCATCAAAGTCAAGCTATAGCACTTTTAGGTAAAATGTATCGATTATTGCATTGTTGTCACCACCGTCTATCAAAAGAAGAGAACATGCAGGTATGTTCTTCCAGAACCAAGGAATGCACGATAAAGCAATTCATTGTGACTTGTGACAAAAACAAATTCTTATATGAGGAAAAACACAATACAAAGCAATATCTTGAGGCATGTTTGTTTGCCCGATATTAAAATCATTTGATTGCCTTGCAAAAGCTAAGCAGCTATCCCATACTATAATCATTTCATAGGAAATTTATGTATACCATCAGCATCTAAGCATAATTTCTTCTGGAAAAGACTTAATTAGAGAATGACGAGAATCCTAATAAAGTACTTATTGCTTCACGAGAACAAGGGGACTTACATGCTTCTTGATAAAAACTGGATGTTTAATCTCTGGGTATATTCGACCGGTTCTGCTCGCATCTAGGGCGATTGAAATGAATTCTTCAAATGCGATGATCAAAAACTTACCTAGATGAATGCGATGATCCTCCTTGGGATGGAGAGGAGCTCGCCGCCGCCGCTGCTGCCCGTGTTGGCGGTGGCCATGGCCTGGGAGGTGTACGGGGTTTGAGAGGAGAATGGGGAGAAGGCGGCGGAGCGGAGGAGCGGGGAGGAAGCGGCAGAGCGGAGGAGCGGGGAGGAAGCGACAGAGCGGAGGAGTGGGGGAAGAGGAGGCGGCGGCGCGGGGTGGGAGGAGGAGGGTAGGAGGCGCGCGCGCGCGGAGGAGCGGGGAGGAGGTGAGGCGGAGCGGAGGAGCGGGGAGGAGGAGGAGGCGGCGCGGGGTGGGGGGGGAGGAGGAGGCGATGGGCGGAGCGGAGGAGTGGAGGAGGAGGAGGCGGGCGGCGGGGTGGGAGGAGGAGAGGCGCGCGAGGTGGGGAGGAGGACGAGGCGCGGCGGCGGAGGAGCAGGGAGGAGGCGGTGGCGCGGGGAGGAGGAGGCGGGGAGACGAGAACTTTCGAGACGGGAGAACGTGGGGAGACGTGGGAGATTGGAGACGGTGGGAGGAAGATTCGGTGGGAGGCGGTGAGCAGATTTTTTTCGAGAAGAGGTGAGTGAGGCTGGATTAACCACCAACTCCTTCTTTATAATAGTAAAGAATAATAAAGATAAAGATATATATAATTGGGTCAATTTAAATGTTTGGTCATAGTCGGCCGTCACCACCCGGCCCCACCGAGCGAAAAAGCGTCTCGCGTTGCGTGAAGCCCGACCCATTGCGCGCGAGCTCCTCGACCCCATTTCCCCGGCCGCGCCGATCCGCTCCGCCTCCAACGGTCCCGACCTCCGCTCCGCCTCGGTCCGCTCCGCCCCTCCGCTCGCCCCTCGCCCCTCGCCCGGTGCTCCGCGCTCGCCCCTCTGCTCGGCGCTCGCACCTCGCTCGGTACGAGCACGGGACCGCCCGCTCCGCAAGACCGCGACCGCGCGCAGATCTGGGCGCCTGCTCGCCTCTCCGCCTCCGCCGCAACGCTCGCCACCGCCCTCCCGGCCAAGAAGATCACCTTCAACCTCGCCGCCTCCACCTCTCCGCCCCTCCGCTCTGCCAACACCGTGACCACCGTGTCAGCACATGTTCCATTTATGTGTTACAACATAGTACAATCTTTGTAACATTTTACTTGTAACATTAATTTTGTATTACTATAATTGTTCTCAGTAACACATTTTTATAAAACAAGTGATTTGTGTTACAACCATTGTCTGTAACACATTGTTTTATGTTACTATAGAATTTCTTTGTAACACATTGACGAATGTGATACATGAATGTATTACAGTATCCATGTTTTGTAGTAGTGTTAAGGTCACGATCGTGTGTCCCTAATCAGTGTGGTAAGAATAATCTTTGCACTAGTAAGACAAACAAGGTGAGCATTTTATTTATTCTCTATGATTATTTCCTAATATTTGCACTAGCAAGAGTAAAACTAACAAGTGGGCATCTTATTTATTCTCTTCTTCCTAAAAACTACCATTGATTCACATCCATTTTCTCCACCTCCGGCCTCTTTGTTTTCTTTTGCTAAATTCATTCCTCAGAAAATATGGGCCTTGTGGATATTTTAAAGTTTATGAAATGGCTAAATCGTTTTCATAATGCAATTATTTATATAATTTTGTTGACTATTCCGGAGAATCTTGCATCCGCTAGAAAGAGCTTATATAAATCGAAGTTGTTAAAGTTCTACTTGCATTCTATAATGACTCAGGAAAGCCTTAACGGTAGCACTTGCAATTGATGTTTAATTTGGGAAAGACCAATTACGAAGTTAATTGAAGATTTTGTTTGTAAGGCATACCAGACGAATGATGCTCTCCACTTCAAAGTTCTAGTACTAGTTTAGAGAATTATTTTCCAGTGGGACCGAATCCTTTGTACCGTAAGGATAAATTATATATTACAATTTGTCTGTGATAATGCCCTACCACGTCAACGATCCGTGGCATCTCTCTCATGATTCCGATCCCACATGTTCATTCTCTCCGCATCGAATGGCAGGCACTGGGTCTCCTCTCCCACCTCTCATTCCTTATTAATCCCCTACCCTTTCCCTCATTTTCACTCCAAGACCAACATAACAGGTATGTGCCTAATACTCCACCATGGCCACAGTCCCTAATGAGTGCGACCTCGTCGTCTCTTCCCTGATACGAATCCATCCATTCCAAGTTTCTATCTTTCTTTAATTTTCCTGTCCCAAGAATTGCAAATCGAATTCAGAGTTTTCATTGAAGCAACCTTTCGGTGCTAGTAGGAGAATGGCATGAAGCCAGAGTTCGGGCCGGCACAGCAAGGTGTCAAGCAGGTGCGCTCCGCTAGCAAATCGCTTTGGAAGGTATCAAAATCGAATTGTTGTGTGTGTTTTCGTTGTTGTGTCAATACCGTGGCTTTTTAGTTCGGGCGTGCAGTAGTGACTTGAGGAAGTGATTTTGTGTGTGTAGGAGCTAAAGGAAAGAAGCCCCCGTGGCAGAGAAATTCCCTACAGAACTTTGACCATGGCACTTCGACCACGGCTTTGACCATGCACTTTGACCACGATGCTTCGACCACAATGCTTCGACTGCAACTAGGTGGGTGTACTACTAGAGCTAAGAAATGCATAGAGTTTGGTAGAACTAATCAGAAATAGATTGAACTTGGCAGAACAAAACAAATAAATGATTTCATGGCAAACTAAAAATATAATCGTCTGTGATGGCCACATGTCATAGGCGATTTTTAATAGAAGTCATCTGTGATAGTAGGCTTTTATAGACAATTCTTTATATAAACTATATGTGTTGTGATTTATCATAGACGGCTCATAAATCGTCTATTATAACCACCTATTATCACAGACGCATAATTCAGACGATTCAGAAAACCATCTGTGATGATGATTTAAAGCCGTTTGTGGTGACCCTTTTGTAGTAATGTGTACAGCTAAGACAAGGCACGAATACATTGTATATCCTTCATCAGACTAATCAATTACATTGTATATCCTTCATTCAAAACGCTGAATTCGATTTGCAATTCTTGGGACAGAAAAATTAAAGAAAGATAGCTATTTAAGATGAACGGATTAGTACCAGGGATGAGACAATGAGGCCGCGCTCGTTGGGGACTCGACGGCCATAGTGGAGGATTAGGTATGTACCTGTTGTATAGGTTCTTGGAGACATTTTTTATAGTAACGAATGAGAGTCAAGAGGTTACTGCCTCCACTAGTCGACTACTCCATTCTCTCTCTTTTTATATTTTTTTTGGGTGACCTGGTGAGGCCTAATAAACCAAGAAATAGCCCAGGCCCTTGGCTGGCTCGGTATGCTTCTGGCCCTCGTGGCTGGTGGATGCTGGATGGATGGTTCTTATGTCATACGGACGAAATATTCAATGTGTTAAATCGATGGACGTGTCCATGCATACTATCACATGTTTATCAGCACGTGCATGCTCGCTGTACCATTGCAGCAGGAGTGCACGTAGTACAGTAGTAGGTAGCTCCCAACCTTAGGCCCTGCGCTTTTGTCTTTTACAATTTTTTTTACGAGACTTAAAAAGGGTTATGGGCTGTTTTTATACTCGGCTTATAACTTTTAGCTGTAGTTTTTGATATATAAAGTAACAAAAATTTATATATAATTTTAGTCGGTATAAATGAAGTCGTAATATTGTGTGATTTAATCAACTTATAAATTCTGTGTTGAAAAGATACTTTGTTTGAAACTAGTTAGTGTAAAAAGCTGAAAAATAGTTTTTAAAAGCTAAAAAGAAGATGTTTTATACCTGTCCATTATTGCATCCTAAAAACAATTGATGGAAAATTTATGGTATACAACTCTAAAGATTGGCATGATTTGTATATAACATCACTTCTAAGATTGACTTCCATCACATACCATTTAAAAGAAGTTTAGATTTAGAAAATGTCATTTCCTGCGAATTATGTCCTCAATTGCCCGAACATTAGCTTCCAAGGTGTACTAGTGCGCTTCCTGACATGTTTTCCCCTTCTTTTAACTTTCTTTAGGTCCGAACGTTTCAATGAAAGCTACATCCATTAAGATCATCTACTACCACTACTAGAAGAAAGAGTGAAAGACATTACAAAGCAGGCTAAGACGTGACAGAAATAGCCTGAATGTGATATGAACAACTCCCCCAACTCCACAATTAAAGGCCCTGATCAACTCGGCTTCGGCTTTTGGCTTCTGACTTATTTTTCACTATTCATAAGTTTCGTCTTTTTCTGAACTTTTGGCTTTTTATTGAGCTTTTTTGCCGGTTCTTTTTTCCCGTATTTGTTTGTATTATACGTAATGGGCTAACATATTTTTTATATTTTTAAATTTTTTTAAATTTAATTATGCTAAATAAGTCTCTGTCACTCTGATGCTTTTTCAACCAACTCTGATGTTTTCAGCCATAAGCCATGAGCTTTTCAGCCGAACCGATCACCACCAAAGTAAACAACACACAAATATGCATTGCAGCATTGGGTTATCTGTAATTGAGCATTAAACAAAAGAAACCTCATTGTTAGACTATGTGGATGGTTATAACTTATAAATAAAGTGATGATGAATAATTGACATTTGGATTGTTTTGGATTTTGTGTTTATGAAAGTTTTGGTCGATCGTGGTCGAAGGTTTAAAATTCAAGTGGTTTCAGTCTGCTCCGAGCGATTTTTGTCTTCTTCGAGTGTTTTTGGTTGCTCTGAGTAGTTTCGAACCAATCCGATCAGGTCTGAGTGGCATCGGATGGTATTCGAGTAGCTCTGGAATATCGTACGGCTTTCGAGACGCATCGGAACATCGGATGGCACTTGAGTGGCATCAGAGGATCGCATGGCTGAATGACCACGGCAGACTTCGACCACAGCGGCTTACAATCACGGCAGACTTTGATCATATCAGACTTCGACTACGTTGGTTATGACTTAGAGTTGTTTACAACCATGATCTACTGCGACCACATTCAGCGTTGACCACAGAATATCGACTACGACAATTCAACCATGTTCAACCTCGACCACGATAGAACAACCACTGAAGGTAATCGTAGCTACAATACTTTTTTATGGTCGTATCTATAATACCTGGTCGGTACTTGATAGTCGTAGATTTTGCTGGTCGATAGTCGAAGGCTTTCACTACTAGGGATGTGAACAGTAATGACGAACCAGTGTCGTCACTGAAGATGCCACATTCGTCATAGATTATAATTTGTGATGAATTTGTGACGAAATTCATTTCGTCATGGAACGCGCGTCACATTTGTCGTACCGTGACGAAATTATATTTTTCGTCATAGAACTGCTTTTGTTCAATGACGAAAGGGTCCCCGTCATAAAACACACTCTGTTTTATGACGATCGGTTTTGTCATGGATAGGGCTGTTTTTGTCATAAGCAGTGGCACATCTTGTAGGCAGCGTGGCGGTGGCGTGGCGGTGGCGTGGATCGGTCACGTGGCGCCGACGTGGCTTGTCCACGTGGCGGATGGCGTGGCGGCTAACGTGGCGACGGGACGTGGCGGTGATGTGGTGGTCCACGTGGTAGCTAACGTGGTCGTTACCGTGGCGGTGGCGTGTTGGACCACGTGGCGCGATTTATTGGACCGCGTGGCGCGATTTGGTTCGCCCACGTGCCTCCTTTTTATTGGACCACGTGGCTTAAGTTCGTCACTTGCAAATTCGTCACAGAAAGCACTTGCAAATTCGTCACAAAAAGACCATCAATTTCATCATAGAGGCCCATATGGTTATTTCATCACAGACATCACAATTTTCAAATATTCAATGACCCACAATTCCATAACTAAATAGATCCAGTATTCCAGTGACCATACAACTCAATGAACAATACTCAACTCAGTCATCATCACATTCCAACTAGTTCACAGAAACAACTCAGTTCACTATCTCAGTTCACAGACTTGAACCAACTCAGTTCACAGAACAAATTCACAGCACAGAATAAACTTAAGTTCTCGACCACAAAACAACCACTAGCAAGGACCAGCAACCACCACCAGCTCACATGCCTAAGAAGAGTTACCATTGTTCAAGGCCAAGATACGGCGAAGGAGCGCATTGTTCTCCTCCATTGCCTGGTTATTTTTCTCTGTTAGCTTCTTGTACTCCTCCAACTCCTTTTGGGTCCTCGCTTGACTTTTCCTCGGCTTCTTCGCTTTTCTTCTTGAGGTCCTCGAGTTCTCCTTGTAGAGCAGAAGCTTGTTTTTCATTGCTAGTTCTTCCTGAAGCTCGCTTTCATTCGATGAAGATGATTTTGAGGGGCGGCCGTTTGATTCCAACATTCTTCAAGAAAGTGTTGTTGTTCTTTGTTCGGGAGAGCACCTTGGAGACCACTGCCATCGGTAACTAGTGTCTCACCTTCAGCAGCAGAGTTCGCCCTCAAAGCTTCCATATCGATGAAAATGTCCGAAACAATCATTAGTTGGACGGACATGAGAAATAGCAAACAGATGTAACAAGCGGATGAATCAACGTCAAGAAGTTCATAATATTTTTTTCGAACACGCAGGAGAGCTGCGTATCATTATATTAAAGAAGGAAATAAAACTTGGTTACAACAACACACACACCGTCACACACATGTGATCTGCAGAAGAAGGAAAGGTTGCATGTGTTACTATCATTGCTTGAGAGGATGCACCAAAATCGGGATTATATTTGTCATTGAGCAGTCTTGGTATACATGAATTCCTTTTATGCCATGCCATGTTGATTGTAATATCTCTAGGATCATGAGATATTGTTTCACCTATTTTCGGAGGTGCTAACTAAGGAACTTAGAGGCCGGTGGCCAAGTGATCTTATGATGGGCAAACAATACAAAATACAAATGATATAGAATAATTTACATTTTTGGTATGATCAAAGGGATTAAAAATCTGATATTCTGTTTCTCAAGGAAGCACCATCAAGTCCGTTAGTTATATAAATGCATCTGCGATTATGCATAATGGTGCCATGCACAAGTAGGTAACTTGCAGTCTAGAACATACATGTGATGAGCCAATTTCAAGAGGATAACTGTGTTTTAGCGAACTTCTTTCTTAATTTTTTTCTCTTACAAATGACTGGCAATGATCCATTTTAAATTAAATCCAGTAGATTATTGCAAAACCAAGATCCCAACTATCGATGTAAACCACACACACAAAAAAACATAAGAGAAAATCAGGGTCAGTGATGACCTATTGGCATTATTTGGGGTTGGGTCCACCGAATTTAGTGGCACCCATGATTTCATGTTTTCTGTTCGGTGGCATTGTGTTATAATCAGTGCCCAGTGCGGAACCATAACATGTTATTACATGCTACCCTTTATATTTCTTGAAAATATATCTATATTCACTTGCATTTCTTTCATTTTTAAATACTTTGTGTTCATAAACAGTTATAACTTTTAAGTAGCCATTCTGGTTTGTTTACCAGTTGAAATTTGTATATGTTTGTCACCAAGTTCGAGCACTTCTTAGGTTGATAATGAATAAATCTTAATCTGAGTAGTAGTGTATCACCTCACCTTTGCGTTCTGTTTGATAACTCTTCAACCCATTTTGTTAGTCTAAGAAGTTCATAATATTGAGATACTGAAATCCATATATAACTCAATTTCATAATTTGCACAGCAAAATGAGCACAACTTTTAGCATCACTAAGTCCACTATGTTAGCTACGGTTAGCAAACAGACTTTAGCCAAGTCGCATCGTATAATCGAAATTTAGACCAAATGAGTGAATGACATTATCTAAAAGCCGAGGCAGAATGACATTATCTAAAAAATGAGCCAAGTCCACTATGTGCTATCTGGGATATTTTGAACACACAACATTGTTGTTGGAAACATCACAAGCATCTTAAAGGCACAAGGAAACAGATGTAGGGACTTACAACTGCTTCTCTTGCCAGTTCACTCAGACCATGTTTGGAGCTAGTATGGCAGTCTTGAAGGCCTCCACCGCATCAAGTTCTTCAATTTGTTGTGTCTTTGGGTTCGCATTGTTCCTCTTCTCCTTCATTAGGTAGGTAATCATTTACTGACAAAGTTACATCGAGACAAATACAAAAGAATTTTTTGGATGAAATAAATAGGTAATAGTACAAGGTAATCTTTACTTACATATGCATGTAAGTGTGCGAAATAGCTGCGAGAACCTGTAGCTTGATGATACTTGACATTACTGCGATTCTGCTTGTTCTTTTCACATGATTGCTACAAGAGAAGGAGCTTGTTAGATAAGATCATATGTTTACAATGAGAAGAGCCTCTGCAAACTGAATATGAAAGAAGAATCTATGATAAGATGCCCATACCATGTTCTTTGGATCAGACCACTTTGCAACAAGTGCCCTCCACTGTTCATCAGTCATACTAGCAACAGGAGAAGTAGTCCTAATCTCATTTCAGGTACACCATTGAAGTATTTCGCTTCACCGATAACACATTTGTCGCACTTCGACCGCAATACATCGGTGCATGCTTCCTCTGTTGGCTTGTGTTTTGTGTTAATGGCCAATCGCCCCTAGTGATATGAAATTTGCATCGTTAGTGAGTCAATTCAGGTCATGTGATATCATAGTGTAGCATAGAAAGAGTAATGCACTTACAGATAGCTTTCCCACAAAGTCTTTGTAATATTGTTCGTCTTTCTTGTACTCTTTCCAATGAGTTAGGACAGGAACCTTATCTCAAATGATGACACCAGCCTCTGATGCGAACTTGGCAGCTTGAACAGGTTCTTGTGGCCTTTTTTTGCCTTCAGCAACAGCTATGGGCATTCTCCTTCCCATAGATCTTGTCATCCTTTCCAGCAGTATTCCCTTGGTTGGTGGCCTGGGTCTCCTTGGGGTCGTTGTGCGGGAGCTCTGAATATAATTTTTATTTAGATGGTTAAGTTTCATGCAAAACAGCAAAAGTGATGTCATATTTGAATGTCAAAGAAACTATAACTTGCCTTCAGTGGATTGGGTTTGATCCCCAGTCTGGTCTTCACCACCAGCTACATTGTCTTCACCAGCAGCTACATTGTCTTCACCACCAGCTACATTGTCTTCAACACTAGCATCATTGTCTTCAACACCAACATCACCATCTTGAGGCAACTCTTCATCTTGCACATGTCTCTGTGAAGTTAGTTGCCTTTTGTATGCTCTTGTTGAGACCCCAGGAGTTATCTCCTCTGCTCGTTGAGCTGCCCTCACTCTCTTTGGTTGCCTGACTCCTGGCGCCATGTTGGAATTTTTCTTCTTCCTCTTAGTACAGAGGGTTTTCACATATGTTCGTTGAGGAAACTGATAAAAAAATAACTTGTTAGTGAGCTGCATCTATAAGCAAGTGCATATATTAAAGAACAGATATGCAGGAAACAACATAAAAATGCAATGCAAATATCCTCCCTCCCCACACAAGATAGAAGAAGCACCACGATTGCGAGGGGTTGTGGCTGCTCATCAGATTCAGTGTCATCATCATCACTATCTCCTTGAACATCATCTTCAAGGAGATACTCCGATGAGTCAGAATCTTCAGAATTTGATTTCTTGTTTGCTGATTTTTTTCCCCTTCGTTGTTGCAGGTTGTGTACACGATTTATTAAAAGAGGAAGCTAGACCATTGATCCCAAGTTCTTGCAACTTCCTTAAATTCTCCGCCACTTGTTTACCCGGCTTCTTTCAGTATTCGGTTTATGGAGGTTCTTACAGAACAACCAAATTGTAACTATTAGAAAAATAGGAGTGAACTAAGAGCTAAGAGCTACTACTACTTGGAAGCTAGGTAAGAGGTAAGAGCTACTACTACTTGCAAGCTAGGTATGACTACTTCCACAAAGACTCGCTTTATGCTTGCTAAGATATGTTGAGGACTATTTGAGCAACAAAATGGTACAACAGACTAATACACATGAAAATGCAACAATGAGCAGCTTGCACGACAACTACTACTTGAACAAACAACATACTACATGCACAGAGAAAATAGAGAAGAGTTTTGCTTACCTTGTGATGGCGGTTGTCGGATCGTTTCCTACCTTGTCCCCTTGTTGCCACCATCGCGGTTGTGGCTACGCTGCTGTACTAAATCGACGGCGGTGGTCGTAGATGGGGAAGTAGAACCGGTGGTCGCCGTCGGTGGTCGTGGAAGGAAGCGAGGCCGGTGCGGTGAACGGCGTCGAAGGGGAACCAGATCCATGCGGCGGCGGTCGGCGGTGGGAAAGAGTAGATTCGGCGGATGTCGTGACCGGCAGCTAGGATGTCGAGCGAGAGACCGAGAGAGAGGTGGAGGGGCGGCGAGAGAGGGGAGGGGTTTCATGGGGGGTAGAGAGAGGGCGCGAGGCGGCGAGAGGGATGGGGTGGAGCGAATGTCGTCGGCGAGGGGTGGCGGCGAATGTCGTCGCCGGCGGTGGTGCGGTGGTGCCGGCGGCGGCTAGGGTTCGGTGGGGGCGAGAGAGAGGTGGATGGGGCCAGAGAGAGAGGTGGAGGGGCGACGAGAGAGGGGGAGGTGGTGTGTGCGGTGGATAAATGGGTAGGGAAGTAGATTCGATGCAGCGCCAGACGTCGGCGTAGACCCGAATCCGGCGCGGCGGCTAGGGTTTCATGGGGGCGAGAGAGAGGGGTACGGGGCGACGAGAGAGGGGTGGCGGCGAATGTCGTCAGCGAGGAAGCAGCTCCTGCGCCGGCGGTGGTGCCCCGGCGGCGGCGGCTAGGGTTCGGTGGGGGCGAGAGAGAGGTGGAGGGGCGACGAGAGAGGGGGAGGTGGAGTGTGCGGTGGATAAATGGGTTGGAATTTTTTTTGCGCCCGAATATAGACCGCGCTCGGGAAAATGGCACCCTCGAAATTTCTACAAATAGGTGGATCATTGGTACAATTTCTCTATAATATTTCTAAAAGGAGCAGCAGAATCATGGAAAGTAAATTGTCTATCTCTATGAGGCACTCAAGCGAACACATGGTGGGCAAGCTGGTGCGCTAACCCGCAAATAGATCGAACGAACCTCCACCGGCGCCAAGCTGCCTCCGCCGCCGGGTCCACCACCGAGCTGCCTTACGCCGGGTCCGCCGCCGCGCGGGCGCCGCCGGTCCAAAGCGCCAGTCCCATGCCACCGGTGCGCCGCCGGTCCGCCGCCGCCGGGTTGCCTCCCGCCGCCGGGTTGCCTCGCGCGCCGACGCCTCGCCACCGCCACGGGTTCGATTCGATTATGGTTTTGATTATGGTGTCGGGTCCACCGCTCGATTCAATCAATAACGGTAGTCATTCAATTATCATGTTCAAAGATATGACAAGTAGGGAAAATTAGACACCTAAGTCACAAAAGCTCCTGCAGTGCGGTGGTAAGGCTTCACCTTGTGTTCCACCACATCTGCGGTTCGAATCAGTGGGCGCTATTTTTGGCCATTAACGGACGGGGCGGGGAGCTGGAGTTGCCATGTGGTCGTGGGACCGGTCTTTGGTGTGGGCCACGCTGCGCCACGTGGTGGAGGGACCACGGGGTTGGTGGGACCGCATGTGGGACTCATCGAGCCATGTGTAGGTGGGACCCACGTGGTGCATGTGGGACGTGGGTGTGTGCAGAAGGGTGCATTATATCTGTGACGAATTTGTTTTGTTGTTTTGTGACGCTTCTTTGCTTTTCATCATTATTTTTAGTGCCTGGGCTCTGTCACACATCACCTATGACGAAGCTACAAATTTCGTCATTGAAAGTTCAAGTTTCAAGATGAAATTCCTAAATGTCACAAGGTAATCGTCATAGATAAGCACATTTGTAGTAGTTACAGTCGATGGTCATAGACTTTGCAGACTGCTGTTATAGTCATAGATTTCACAGTCTTATTTTCATAGTCGTAGACTTTGCAGTCCGTTGTCTTTGTCTTCGGTAGTCGAAGGCTTTGCGATCGGTTGCTATAAGTTTCCAATCTGCAGTGCAATCAACACCTACTCTTTCATGTAATCTACCAATCGACATTGTGCCGGCGACTTCAAGTCTGCTCGTGGTAGATTAGACCAAATTTGCACCATAAAAAATAATCTAGAAAGCAAAAATTTTGTGGAATTTAAAGCGATATAGATAGCAATACACAATTCAATCTATGAGTGCTCGACGATTACCTTTGATCCACCGGAGCAATTCGTGCTGATAACGTGTTGAGAAACCGTTGCTAGTGAGTCCAGTCCAATTGATTCCTCCTATGCCAAGAGACGGATCAAAACACAGAATAATGGAATACAATAATAGATTGTACACAAGAGATGAGGGGGAACTCATTTCTTTATTACTTTCTTCTCACAAGGTATAATATATGACAATGGATACTCTCTATTTATAGACTAATAGAGAGGGTGTTCATCGATAAACCGAGTTTGCAGATCGGGACTCAGATTTTTTAACAGTATCGACCCGTTTTTGTGGGCTGTTCCCGGTTATACAGGAGAAGAGCACCTTCCTCGCGCGCATGCTCTCTTGGTTGTGGACCGCTAGTGCATGCGCGTGGGGAGAGAGCCACAAAGTAAGGAAGAGAAAGCAATGCCCGGCCCCCTCCCGGCCTAGAATGCAGGACAGGAAGATACTAGATAGAGACGTGGGCTAGTTTTTTTTGACTTATTTATATGTCTTTTAGATTATTCTATAGGAAGTAGTTTTTATTTAAGGTAATATCTATAAGTCAATTATAGTAGTTACTATATTAAAGTTATCTATATCGGTCAAAATTATACATGAGTGTATCTCTCTGTACTCTCTCTTGCAAACAGCCATAATTCAAAAATATTAAGTGAAAAACTACATCCTAAAAGAATTCACCCATAATACCGTCCGAACGTACCATAGAAACCTTTTTATCTTACTTTTAAATGACATTGATGTGGAATGGGATATACAACCTGACATTGATGTGGAATGGGATATACAACCTGAGATCTCCATGGCAAATCAACATGGGAGAGCTTGGGAGATCCAACACATTTTGCAGCAACAAGCTAGAACTCAATTGTGCATGAGTACATATGCATGGAGCTAAGTAAAGAATGAAAGAAGACGGACCAGGGAGGTTGTTGTCAAAGCCATTTGGACTGCTTGGTGCGGATGTGGCTCGCCCACCACCACGAGTAGGCGTCCTGTCCTGTGCTTGCCTGCCTCCTTCAGAGTTCAGTGTTCTTTGCCCGGTTATTAGCCTCTCCTCTTTCAATTCAAAGCTATTTCACCTTGTCTGCACGCAGAATAATGTTTGTTGAAAGACAGACAAGACTAATCAATTTGCATGGGTCTCTTGTTTATCATTATACCCATTTAGCTTGTCGCGCGCAGGGCAAGAAAGTGATGTCAGCAAGAAAGTGCAGGACTGAAAGGTTAATAATGTCGATTACCTACATTTGTTGCTATATGTCATCTCTAAACAAGAAGAACAAGAAGAAGAAGAAGAAGATGACGACGACGATGATGATAAAGATGAAGAAGAGGAGGGAAGGTGAAGAGCACGAATACAACACTAACAGTCTTCTTACACAGATGCTTGTGTTTGGTTGGCAGCACAAGCGAGTTGGTGGTAGTGGAGAAGTAGTCTCTGAAAGGTGGGTCCCATGGATGTGTGGGGTCCTGGTCACGGCGAGTGTTGTTCGGCACGTTGCCATGTGTATGTGTTTGGGGGAAAGTTGTGTGATCGACCGTGGGCTTTTCTACATTACTGGGTCAAATTCTCAAAACTTCTATTCGGGAAAGAAAATATTGTGTTTTTCCTTCTTTCTTTTCTTCTGAAAACTACCTGGCTTCTGTTCTATGTAATTCACTTACGAGTGAGATTTGTGTGTTATTCTTGTGTATAATAATTCTCTTCGACATGCAGCTGTGCACATCGTAGTGCTTTGCATCGTCCATGCTACCACCTACTAAATTACCTGCACAGACATACCTGTAAAGAGACGGGGAAATCAACAGTGCAACAACATTTTTAATCGACCCGTTGCTCCCTCATCACTGAATGTTTCTCAATCATTTTCCATTGCTCCCTCCTCATCACTGAATGTTCATGGAGTTCTTGTGCTCCAGCTGCTTCATTTCACCTCCTTTCTCCGGGTCAAATTGGCACCGGTAGAAGCTGCACAAGCCGCAGTTACGAAGGTCAGCAACTGACAGCATGCACAAGCTGGCTCACACTTACAGATTTGGTGAGCTCCAATATCTCAAAACAAATAGCTTTTGTACAAAAAGGTATTTCTAAATGACATGGACGCATACTGGGAGCTATGTTATTGAACGGTAAAAACACAGAAGAAGTTTAAGTTCAAGTAGCTAGCTGCTTCTTCATCTCCTGCCAATGCATATATCTTGCTGTTATGCTCTGCAATGAGCATACTATTTCCATTTCCAACATATAGTAAGTGTGAGCTTGTCATTTCTTTGCTTTGAGTTGCAACTAGTATTGCTAAAATGTGTGTCCGTTTGCTCAATAGTGGAATAGTTTCTTATTAGTATGCATACCGTATTTGGGAAAAATTGGAA
Source organism: Dendrocalamus sinicus (assembly GCA_036346575.1). Lineage (NCBI taxonomy): Eukaryota > Viridiplantae > Streptophyta > Magnoliopsida > Poales > Poaceae > Dendrocalamus > Dendrocalamus sinicus. The sequence goes on along the minus strand of CM070653.1, from coordinate 765,201 downwards.
CAAATCAGCAAGAAATCGTACTTGCACAGACAGTGCCTCTAAAAAGAGGGGGGAAATGTCAATCACGGTACTTCATATTGAGTTTCATGCACCAGCCAGTTCACCCAAAAACTTAAGCTGATGAGGAAAGATAGGCAATTTACTTATACTTCAACACTCCTCCTCACGTGTAGGCTCCCTTAGGCCTAATACGTGGAATAGAAGTGGACTGCAATTATTTTTTTAATTGCATCAGCGGGGTCTTGAACTCGGGACCTCTTGGCTCTGATACTATATTGAGTTTCATGCACCAGCCAGTTCACCCAAAAGCTTAAACTGATAAGGAAAGATGAGCAATTTACTTATACTTCAACATTCACATGACTGGAGTGAAAACGGCTCACATACTTATCTAGCGTCGGCTCAGAAATGAATACGAGTAGTTTTTATCGGAAACAAATATGAATATGATATGGCACTACTGTAATGGCTATGGCTATGACATCGGCTAGCTGGCCCTAAGCACCATTCGGCTAACTGGGAGATACATGCCCATTTAGATTTAGCCCAGCCCACGTGTGTACATACATACATACATACATACATACATACATACATACATACATGTATGTATGTATATATATGTATGTATGTATATATGTATATGTACGTATGTGTGTATGTACACACGCCGTCCTTGTCTGATTCAGAACACGGTGAGTCTCACTGAGCCATGCCATCTGATTCTATAAGTTCTTGTTCATGCCGTCTGTCCTGTATGCAAGTCGCATTAGCAAGGCAAATAGCAATGCATCTATGTGCTTGTGTCCTTGCAGATTGGTGATGGCATCTACAACTGGAAGTAGCACTGCAAGCACACTTGCGACATCTCTGGCTTGGCCAGTGCCACAGCCTCATGCCTCTACCAGACTACCATTGCTGCTGCTAACGCTTCTGAGCCTGCTGTTGATGCAGCACTGGTGTCAGCAAATCAAGTTGATTTGGCTGTTGAGATTGAGCCCCCACCCAAGGTTTGAAAAACTGGTAGTTACGCCGGTAACTGGATTTCCTAGTGGCAATCGGAAAATGAAAAACCAACAGTTTTATTTAATTTAAATTTAAATTTTTGAACGTAAAAATTAGTTTTCTTAATGATGTTTACATTATTTAACACTAATAGAATATATTAGGAAGATACAAACACCTCCCATACTTGACTTCATTTCTATCATGAATGTGTTAGTCCGACGGTTTTTTGTTTGATTTAAATTTAAAATTTTGAAATGTAATAGTTAGTTTCTCTAATGATGTTTACATTATTTAATACTAATAGAATGTATTAGGAAAATGTATGTACCTCCCGTATTTGACTTCGTGTTTTTTGCTATGAATGTATTAGACCGATAGTTTTTTATTTAATTCAATTTAAAATTCTGAATGTAAAAGTTAGTTTCCCTAATGATGTTTACGAATGTATTACGAAGATACATGCACCTTCCATTCTTGACTTTATACTTTTTGCCATGAATACATTAGGAATTTCCAATTTGAAATTTGAAAAACCGGTTTTTAGCGATTTTTGTCCAGCTTTTTGGGCGGTAACCGGCTGGTTTTTCCAGTTACTGATTTCAAATTTAAATTTTAAAACTTAAAATTTGATTAGTTTTTTCTGGTTTTCCGGTGACAGATCGGTAACCAGTACTAGCCCTTGGTCGGGATTTATCCCGGTAGCGATTTTCTGAACCCTACCCCCACATCCTCCTAGGAAAAGGTCAAAGAAGACAACCTCTAAAGTTTGGGATCACTAGATCAAAAGGGACGTTAGAAACAAAGGACCAACACTGTGATTATAGAGCAACATGCTCGTTGCAAAAAGTGCACATACAAATCTCAATGTGAGAGTGTGAGAGGCACATCAGCCTTCAGAATCATCTGCTGCACAAGCATGAAATCAAGACAGGTCAACATCTACAATTGAAGAAGGCTGAAGGTAGTGACGCTGCATCAGTTGGGACTTACAGGTATGATGAGGACAATAGTTTGAAGAAGTTCCATTTGGCGATTATCATGCATGAATACCCCTTTAATATTGTTGAGTATGAGTACTTTGTGGACTTTATCTAGTCTTTGCGCCCTAGTTTTTCAATTAAGAGCCACATTATTGTGAGAAAAATATTAAATATCTAGGCGAAGAAAAAGAAGTTGTATGAATACTTTAAAACACTTCCATATCGATTTAGTATAACTATGGATATGTGGACCTCCAATCAAAACAAAGGTTACATGTCCATTATAGTGCATTGGATAGATGATAATTGGAGTATGCAGAAAAGAATTCTTTAGTTCATGCATGTAAAAGAACATCATTCGGGAAAAAACTTGTGCAAGGAGTTTAATGATAGTATAGTTGACTTGAATCTTGATAGAAGATTGGTTGCACTTACTTTGGATAATGCATCTGCTAATAATGTTTGTGTTATGGGGGTAATAGAGAAACTCAAGAAAATTCCATCCTTAATGAATCACATTTTAAATGTCGTTGCCCAAGATGGTTTGAAGAAAATCGCACCAGCTTCAAATATCAGAAATACAATGTGTGCATCAGAATGTAATTTAGATGTGAAAAGGGGTCTCCCATTGGATGCTCCTATAAGGTGGAACTCCACATACCTCATGTTGAGACAAGCTAATCTTTGGCATATCAGCAAATATGTAAAGTGTGCTCCAGCTAAGGAAAATTGGATTGTGGCAAAGTCATTATGCATGTGTGTGTGTGTGTGTTTGAAGAAATTTATGATGCTACTAAACTCTCTCTAGCTGTACATATCCAACTTCTAATTATTTTACAATAAATTTTGCCAGATTAAGTTTGAAATTTCATAATGGTGCAACTATTTTGATCCAGTTATAAGGGATATGGTATATGTCATGGAAACTAAATATGATAAGTATTGGAAGAAGTCCAACATGGTTGTGTTGTTGCGTGTTTTCTTGATCCTAGGTACAAGACAAAATTGGTATAATATTTTGCAAGGAAGCTTTACAATAGTCATGCTCAAGAAGAAATCAATAATTTCATCAGTGTTATGAACTAGTTGTTCCAAGCTTCCACTTGAAGCTTCAAATAGGACAGCTACTATTAATGTGTCTGAAATGGATTCTCGCTTAGATGTTGTCGACGAGATCGAGGAGACTGACAATGAAGATCTTGATATTGAAAGGTTCTTAAATGAAAATATTGCCTAAGCTAGTGGTACCAAAACTGAGTTAGATGTGTACATGGAGCAGCCATGAGTGCCATGGTCTGAAATAACAGATGGGCCAATACAAAATTGTGATGTCTTGTCATGGTGGAAGCTCAAACAACACGAGCTCCATATTCTCTCTTGACTTGCTTATAATGGGCCTGTTCTTTTTGGCTGCGGCTTATGGCTTTTGACTGAAATTTTTGAATTTTGGCTGTTAACGGTACAGATTATGGAGAGATCGATACTCACTTGCGATTTTGGCTTGTATAGATGGATGTTGGGCTTTTAAAGTGTATTACGTTTAACTTGTAGACTCCGTCTTGAGAAAATACCCCGTTTAAAAGTTAGGTACTGTAGCGGCTACGAAAAGCCGCCCGGCTTGTGCCCTGCCGAACACCCCCAATGTCTTATCTATTCAAGTGTCAGCTATTGCTTTAGAGTCAACACTTAGTGCTGATGGATGTGTTGTTGATCTATTTTGTAGTCGTCTAGATCCTAAAGTTGTGCAAGCTTTGATTTGTATCAAAGATTGTACTGCAACATCTAGAAAAGTTAAGTATTGAACAACTAATTTTCCCCCAAGTTTGAGTGCCTAGTTAATTTGTTTGCCAAAATATTCAGGTGCAGGCATTGGATCTATCATCACTAAGTTGGACATGGAGGGCATTGAGTGACATTTTGTAAGCTTGATGACAACGACTTGCTATTCTTTACATCTGACTACATAGCTGTTTGGCTTAATTTCATACCACTATTAGTATTCATTAAACTAAAACATACAGGAACAAGAGGTCTTGGATGATGTTGAGACGGAGGAGTTTGTGGACGAAATGGAGGAATGGTGATATGGAGCAGCTAATGAATAATCATGATGGAGAAAGTCATCGTTGGGCCAGTGAAGCCACACGGAGCATGTAGAACTTCTCTGTGTAGTCACTCATGTCAAGCCGAAGCACAACTGCTAGGAGCCTCTGGACGCGGACCTTGTCGTCCCGATCGAGCTTCACCTAGGTGATGAAACGAAGTCCATGATCCGCCCGGTGAAGCGCAGGCTACTGTCATGCTTAATCTTGTGGTAGAACCACCACTGCAACTAGTGGACTCCCACTTTGTCTGCGTCAAGTTCGCGGGAAAACCTTTCAAAGCGCCAGCGTGGAGCTGAAGGGTCATGCTACATAGGTTCGAATATTGACCATCACCTAGCCGCTTTGGCTGGCACCGCGCGTCATGCAAGGACACGAAGATGGCAGCGCTTGGGATGGTGGCCTCCGAACACGCCGCCCACAAAAACATGGTGAGATGAGTGACGGCGTTCGGCGTAAGCTGTTGAAGCTCCAGTTTGTATAGCATAAGAAGATCACCCATGAAGCGAGCCATGGGGATGCGGAGCCCGGCGTCGAAGTAGGCCGTGAAGACTAGGTTCTCGCCCTCCCGTGGCTGTGGCGTGACCTTGCCATGAGCAGGGAAGCGAACAAGCTCATGAGATGAAATCTTACCGTCATGCATGAGCGATTGCACCAACTCCTCCATCGTAATGGACGGGCCGAGTGTGTTCACAAACACACCGTCGAACTTGAATGCCTTCCAACGCTTGTCGGCGGCGACCTCGTAGCGATCTTCTTGAACGCCACGACTGCTTGATGGGGCGAAGGCGTTGCTGCAGCCATGACAGTCAATCCCACACACCCTGGCAGGCACAAGAAGATCGATGGCACAAAGAAGAATGGGGAAAGCTCAACGACGAACGGGATCGACGGTGGAGGAAATTATAAAAGATGAAAGCAACAAGAGAAAGCAAGCGAACAACCCTCAAAAAGGGCGCCGCACTGGCGTATAAGTACAACACGCGACATAGGCATTCAATGCCCGCATAGTGGGTGCGAGAATTGAAGGGGCACTCACCACACCATAACTGGCATGGCGGCTTGTGTCCCATGATCGAAAAGCCAACTGCCACCACGTGTCGCCTCCCCTCAAAAGCCGTGCGTACGACCGATCCCAGTGCATTTTTGGTTGGAACTCCTAGTGTACTACTATTCAATGGGCCAAAGGGACGGAGCGGTTCAAGTAACATTGGACATAGTCTCGGTCCACAGAAATCGAAAACCTTCAACCATAGGAGGCTACTGTTGGGGGAGTGGCCCCCACCTTGGCCCAGGCGGTCCAGTGCACCAGGAGGCTCAATAATTGTAAGGCCACATGGTTGACCTATGAGGACTGTTCCAAGGGAAAAGACGGTATTATCTCTAAAATTTTAGACTCAGATGGAGATATTTATGTAACAAGTCTTCTCATAGATATAAATATATGCCTTAGGGCGCTATAAGAGGCAGGTTCTCTTTTTCAGACAAATCTAGATATTATAGACTTATATCCCCTATTTCCACAGTTTGTAAGGTTTTAGATAGACCTTTTGTGGCCTTTTCATAATCTCTTTTTTTACTGTTTGGTGTGTAACAACAAAAATCAACAAATCTCAAAACAGTCGAAACACTGACAAGAAATTTCATGAGCGTCACTTCACAGTGGCCAAACCGCAAACCACATGATTGTTGCCGTCATTTGAAACCGTACACCCAAACAGGGATTCGTGACAAATCCAGCCCAATCTAACAGAGCATTATAAAATTACAGCTACTTAGCAGCGCTGTTTTTTTAACTCACTGCAGCTATTTAGCTGTACTTTGTTTTTATTCCATTTCATGCACCTGATTTGGTCGATGCCACCTTCTTAAGCAACCAACATTAGGAGGATGCAACCACACCAAGACAATAAGCCAACTCAACTCAATCCTTTCCAACTGTTTGAAATACCATTATAGATCAAACATGCCAACAAACATGATTAGTAGAATGCCAACAAACATGAATACGCTCTCTGTCAACAAACATGATTAGGAGTTGTCCATGGTACATAATATTACATTAAATAGCATGATATAAATTATCGTAAGGAGCTGCACAGTGTTCAGAAATGAATAACCATTCCGATTAGGAGGAACTCCAGTTACACACAGACTGCCACAATCGTTTCCAACTGTTTGAAATACCATTATAGATCAAACATGCCAACAAACATGAATATCTCTCTGTCAACAAACATGATCAGAATGCCAACAAACATGACTAGGAGTTGTCACTTGTACATTACATTACATTAAATGACATGATATGAATTATCATAAGGAGCTGCACAGTGATCAGAAATGAATAACCATTCTGATTAGGAGGAACTCCAGTTACACACAAACTGCCACAATCGTGTAGATAACAACCACAACCATAGGGCAAGAACAGGAGGTCCAATAAAAAAAAAAAAAGAAACCCACAAACTACTGCAATCACCACAAGAACAGGCATTGACAGTAAACGCGTAGAGAAAGCACACTACCTCGTCAAACAAGAAACAAATCAGAATAACACCAATAGTACATGTGTTGTTCAACTACTTGCTGTTTTTCTTTTTCAGTAAGCTCCCAAACTTCTTCAGTAGAGGCTTGTTCTTTTTCTGTTGCTGCTGCGGTTTTGTCGGGGACATTGCCACTTTGCTAGTATCTTCTAATACTGTCCCATTTGCATGCTCAGTGTTGCTATCCCCCTTCTTGGAGTCTAATTCATCTTTGGAGGATTCCGTTTCTTGTTTTCTGTCTGTCTGTGGCTGCTTCTCGACAACTTCGTCGCTCTCCTGTAAGGTACACTCAGTTTTCACTTCCTCCTGTTCAACCTTACTGTCATCTTTCTCTTCTTCGTGATTCATGTCCCCATTAGAGTTCCCATTGACAGCATCAAGCTCCAGCTTTGGTTTTTTATCATTATCTCCTTCCGTACCTTCATTTTCTGCAGCCGAATCAGCAACATCTTCACGCTCACGCACAGAATGGTGTGCCTCATCAACAACCACTAGCTTCTCTTCCTCCTCAGGATGCTTCTTTATCATGGCTTCAGCAAGCAAAGCAGACAATTCGTCTATCTTCTTCATGGCTTCAGCTTCTCGCAACCTGAATTCATCATTCTCCTGGATTATACTCTGCAATGCATTCTCTTTATCAAGTAACCTCTCCTTCAGTTGCAAACTCTCGGACCTTGCCTCCTGCACAGCCTTGTTGGCTTCAGCAACCACTGATTCTGTGTAAATCAGGTTCTCTTGAAGACTCTCTTTCTCAGCTTTTGCCTCCTGCAGAACACTATTGGCTTCAGCAAACGCTGATTCTGTGTTCATCAGCTTCTCTTGAAGCCTCTCTTTCTCCTCATTGACAGCTCGGAGTTCATTCTCTGCACCACGTAGTGATGCCACTACCCTGTCGGCTTCTACTTTAAGAGCAGCAATTTCTTCCTCTGACTGCTTGCTTGACTTGACAATGGCAAGCTCCTTAGATTCACATTCTTCTCTGTACTTGTTCACCTCAGCCTCCAGTCTTTCAACGGTTCTCCTTAAGCAAGTGATGTCGTAGTTTGCCTCATCAAGCATTACCTCATAACTCTCTTTGGTACTCTTTAGGGCCATCTTGAGATCACCAATCTGTGCGAGGGCATGCTCGTAATCATCTTCTCTGTTCAGAAATCTCTCATGTGCTTCGTTTGCTTTGCCAGACGCCTCACTCAACGCAGCAGTAAGATCTTCAACTGCCCTTTTCTCTTTCTCTTCTCTATCCCTAGCATCATTCAACTCGCTTATTAGCTTGAATTTCTCCTCAGTCAGGCTTTCAATCTTTGCATTAGCAGTCTTCTCATTGTTTAAAGCCTCTGAAGCTGCTTCTTCAGCAGCCTCAAGCTTGTTTCTCAGAACATCTATTGTTGTCTGCAGTCCAAACACCTCTTGCTGAGATGCATCCAAGTGCTCGTTGGATTCGTTGATATCTGCTAAAAGCCTTGCCACCTCAATTTCCAAGGCCGTTGTCTTTCCTTTGAGCACTTCGATTTCAGATTCTCTATCTTGTAACATAGACTGGATCTTGCCCAATTCTTCTTGCTTAGAGGCAAGACATTCGCTTTTCAACTTGTCAGAGAGAGTAACTTCGTCCAATTCCATTTCAAGTGATCCTGCTTTGTGCTTCCACTCTTCCAACAGCTGACGGACGTCTGACTCAGCCTTATTTGCATCAGCTAACTCTGATTTAAGCTCCTCGATCAGTTTTTCCATCGCGGCCAACCTCTCCTCAACAAATCTCGCCTCCTTTAGTTTGCCTTTCAGAGCTGAAATCTCAGACTCCAAATTATTAACAAGCACTTCAGTTTCACGGTTTTTACTCTCTACGCTCGCTGCGCTTGAATCAAGCAATCCTTTCAAGCGGACGACTTCGCTGGAGAGGATCTCCACCTTCTCTGCATTGACCTCAGCGATCTTCATGGCATCATCTGCGTGGCCAAGTGCGGCCTTCTTCGCCTCATTCGCCATAGCAAGCTCACGCCTGAACCTCTCCAGCTCCTCTGTTGTGGTGACCAATGTCTCTAAATCCACCGCGTGCTGCCCACGCACACACTCAAGTTCCCTCTGCCACTCCTCCTCCCGCTTCTGCGCCTCATCAATGCCTGCCTGCTCGAGCTCGTCTGCCCGGAACTTCTCGATCTCTGTGGCCTCCTCGGCCCACCTCTTTGCCATGAGCGCATCCTGGAGCTTCTCGTGTGTCTCGTCAGCCACTCTCTTGGCCTCGTTCAGCTCCCCGGCAAGACGGTCCCCCTCTCCCACGATGAAGGCCAGTTGATCCTTGGCCTTCTTGAGGTCCTCCTGGACGGATTCAAGCCGCGCCTGCAACTCGGCCTCCCTCCGTGGCTGCTTCTGCATTACCATGGCACAATTTGCATCAAGAACACACAATGCTGGCAATGCACATCAACTCACACAATGCTGGCAATGAACATCATTTTCACTGACAACAAAATTCCAATTCCAGCGCACTTACATCAGGAGGCGTGCCGATCTTGGGCACCCGGCGCTCGACGACGGGCTTGGTGTCGGCGGATCTCGGGGACCTGTCGAACGAGAGGCGGGGCCGCGAATTCTGGGCCACCGCCGACGGCGGCGAGTTGGGCTCGGACTTGAACGGGCCGCCGCCGTTGCGCGAGCGCGGCGTGGACGGCGTGCCGCCGGTGCTCCTCCTGGAGCCACCGGGGGTCGACGGGCGGTGGTTGGAGGACGGCGTGCTCGGCCTGCCCTTGCTAATGGGGGACTCATTAGGCCCAGATCTGTCAATGGCAGCACACCGATTGATTAAAGCTCCAACCTTTTTGCCGATACGAGTAACAAAAATGCAGTTGAAATCACAGTTCAAACAAGGCAAATTTTGTGCTGCGATCAAGGGAAAATCCTACAAAAATCGAAACTCTAAGATGCACAGGCTAAAATTTAGCAGATCAAGAAGCCATTACAAATGAGTTTACGGATTCGGCGATGTTCAAGATGGCACATTTGCGTGAGTTGGGAGGTCAAAAGCATATCTAACGATCGAAGAAACGGTACGAGAAAATCAATAGCAAAGAGGAACCAAACTGCTTCCCGACGCACTAACCGCTGAGATCTGCCGTGCAGACAAGAACAAGATAAAACCGACCCAATCAATCAAACCAACCGACCAAGAACCAGCCAAAGAAAACGGAAGTGAGACACAGAGAGAAAGAAAGAAAGAAAGAAAGAAGAAACCACCTTGATCTGGAGGGCAGCATTGTGGACATGGTGGGGAGCTAGCGAGGCCGACGAGTGGAGAGAAGGAAGAGAGAGAGGGAGGGAAGGAGCCAGAGGTGGGGGCGCGGCGTCGCCCACACTGGGACGGACCAGCAGGCAAAAGGCTGCAAAGGCAAAAGCCAAAGGAAGCAGGTGAGGTGCAGATGCTTGCTGCTCCAGCGCAAAAACCATAAAAAAAATAAACATTTTAGCTAGCTAGATGCTGCGTGCTAATCATCTTCCTCCCCTGAGGTCACACGGCACCACCACCCTTCACCTACTGATTGCGATGCACGCGCCACCAAACCATCGGCTTCCAGGACGGAAGAAGGGTAACACTCCATCAAGCGATTAATCGTTGCGCATTTGATTAATCGGAATTTGATGGCCAATTAATTGTACGTTCCTCCCTTCTGTCACCAAGGAATATCGTTTGGAATCCGTGTAGCCGAACATCTATCATCAACGACTAATTAGCCGACTGATCGGTAATTAGCCGGAGTTTGATGGTCAATTATATGTTACTCCTTTCTGTCAAAAAAAATCTATGTCATTTAGAAGACGTGTAGTCAAACATTATCGGAATTTGATGGTCAATTGAACATTACTCCCTTCTGTCACGAAAGAATACTAGGGATTGTTCTGTTCGGCTGCGACTTATGATTTTTAGCTAAAATTTTTAAATTTTGGTTGTTTACGGTGCAGAATACGAAGAGATAGATACTCACTTGCGAGTTTGACTGGTACAGATATTGAGCTTTTAATGTGTAGATCGTTTAACTTGTATATCCCGTCTTGAGAAAATACTCTGTTTGAAAATTAGGTATTATAGTAAAAATCAAAACCCGTTAGCTTTTGAGATAAAAAACAGACCATATTTAGAGTACGTGTAGTGTGGCCAAACATCTATTGTCAATTAAATTGGCCGACTAATCGGTCGAAACGGCCGTGCTCACAACACTAGCTTTACTGCCACATTTAATATTTTCTCTTATGGGAGAAAGTTAGTACTAGAACTAGAAGTAAAGAAATTCCCTCTCGTTTATTCATTCAGCATCTTGACAACGAAACAGATTCGAGTACGGTCTTCTCTTCCGATGGTACGAGCTCGTATCACGGCGCCAGCCATGCATGCACATGATGCGTGTACGGCATTGGTCCGGTCCGGATTTGAAGAATTAAGTGGCATTCGATGCCATTGTTTCAAAGCAAAGGTAGGCACTACTGGTACAAATTAAAATGGTGTAGAGATCAACTGACAGGGAGGGCCAGCAATAATGAAACAGATAGATCTTAGGGGGCGAATTTTTGGCATTTTTGACACATTTTTTACCTGTATTTACAAAAAAAAAAAGCTGTATATACACGAAATTAATAGAAATGGCACTTCTGCCGCCGGTCATCGGACGGCAGGGCTGTGCGGCCAACACCTGTCCATCAGAACTTGGCCACCAGGCGGCCACCAGCCTACCGAGTGGCTCATTCCCTGTCGCTCCATCACCGGATGGCAGATGATTAAGTCGGCTTGAGTTAGGATTTTTCTATTTATCATTTATTCAAAATTTTAAATATAGGAAATGAGCTCTAAAAATTACAGAATTTTATGTGCAGTCTCCCGACATAATGTGCTTCACTGTGTAATTTTTTGACAATTTTATCCACTATGAATGTTGCTTAAAAATTTATACGATTATGATGTTTTTAGGATATTAGAAATAATCTTGACTTAGAGTTCAAGACGTAGTAGAGTCTGTCTCCATGTGTAACTCAAGTTGAAGTTGTGTTCAATTTGAAGTCCGAATACATATACTAGTAGGAGATTATTATCCTATATATTGAGGATGCTTGTGACCAGTTTTGTAAGAGAAAAGCAAAAAAAGAAAAAGGGCGAGCAAATAAGAGAATAGAGAAATTTAGAAATTCTCCTGTGTTCTCTCTGCTTATTTGTGATATGTGTGTTTTCTCCCAGATCAAAGTTTTAACAATTGGTATCAGAGCCCGGTTTTAACATCTCTGGCCCTATGGACACTAGTGTGTAAATGCCTGATGGACTATGACCCTAAGGACCCATCAGTGTACGGTGAAGGGACCCTGAGGGACCGTCGGTGTACGGTGAAGAGGTGGTAAAAGACTGACGGACACCAATGTGTGAAGGGGGAGATTGTTGGAATAGTCCCACATTAATTGTGAAAAGGCAAGAGACTTAACTTAAAAGTGGAGGAGTCTCTCACCTTATTGGCTAGCTTTTGGGGTGAGAAAGCCCTTCTCTACGTCCAAGAGCCGCTTCAAAGTAGCCCGAGATCTTAATCTGTGCTTAAGATCATGTCGCGTTCTTCGAGAAGTGGTGTCACCGGTGACGAAGCATCATCCAGTATGATGGCGAAGGAGAGTCCCGTTGTCTCGCTGCATTATCTTATGCTTACGATGAGCAATTATGCAGCATGGCCAATCAAGATAAAGGTGTACATGAAGGCTCAAGGAGTGTGGGACGCGATCGAGAACGACAACGTCGATGTGTGCAAGGATCAGATGGTATTGGTGGCCATCTATCAGGGCATCCTAGAGGAGACGCTCTTTCTACTGGCTGAAAAGGAGACGACCAAAGTCGCGTGGGAGGCATTGAAGACAATGCATCTTGGTGCTGATCGTGTGAAGGAAGCAAAGGTACAAACTCTCAAGACCGAGTTCGAGGTGTTGCGCATGAAGGAAACAGAGTCAATCAATGACTTCACAGTCTGGTTGACGGTCATCGTCAACAAGATTCGGACCCTTGGCAAGAAAATAGAAGAGTTGTACGTAGTGAAGAAATTCATTCATGTTATTCTCTCACAGTTTCTCCCGATTGCTTCGGTCATAGAGTAATTTGGAGACCTAAAGATAATGACCATGGAGGAGGTCATCGGTCGTCTTAAGGCATATGAGGAACGCATTCGCGACAATAGCAATAACGGCGATGGACAGCTCTTGTTGACCCGTGCTGAGTGGAAGATCCGATCATCGAAGCGTGAAGGCAAAAACACTTCCAAGGGTGGTGTCCAAGGCCGTCATAATCAGAAGTTTGATAAGGCAAAAGTGAGATGTTATAATTGTAACGATTATGGGCACTTGCTTCAGAATGCCTCAAGCCGAAGATGAAGAAAGCGTTTGTTGCTAAAACGCTCAGCGATGATAAATCAATAGTACTCTGATGATAAGTTGAGTCAGGGACGTCGAGAAGATGTGTCGTCGTTCAAACTCAAGTAAGGTGAAAAGAAATTAGAACATTGAGGAGATATGTCACCGTTCTGTATCAATTATGAGTTTAGTAAGTCGTAGTTGATACTGATTGCCTCAATGTCTTAGAATCTTTACATCTGGATGGATCTGTACCAGTTGATTTGAGTTCCTACATGTAGGTTGCATATAGAAGCTTCATGTGGAGGCATGGCTGGTAGTTCATAATGCATTGAGACTAAAACTAGAGCATGTCAAGTCAAGATTAAGGGGGAGATTGATAGAAATAATCTTGACTTAAGAGTTTAAGACATAGTAGAGTCTGTCTCTGTGTGTAACTCAAATTGAAGTTGTGTCCAACTTCAAGTCCAAATACATATACTAGTAGGAGATTATTAGCCTATATATTGAGGAGGCTTGTAGCCAGTTTTGTAAGAGAAGTGCAAAAAGAAAAAGGGGGAGCAAATAAGATAATAGAGAAATTCAGAAATTCCCATGTGTTCTCTCCGTTTATTTGCGATGTGTGTGTTTTCTCCCAGATCAAAGTTTTAACATAGGATTTATTACATATAGCAAATGAGCTCCAAAAATTACGAAATTTTATGTGCAGCCTCCCGACACAGTCAACCTAATTGTTAAATTTTTTGGGAATTTTATGTGCTATGAATTTGCCATGTTATTTCATGTTAATTTAATTATAATTAGCGATATGCGACGCTTATTTAATTAGTAATTGAAATTGCCTACCGTATGGCCACCATGTGGTAGGCATCTTTTGCAATGCGTGACATCTATCCTTCACACATATGTCGTCCCGTTGATGCTATCTTTCCTTTCCCGCTAGCTCCTTCGCACAGTTGTCACTCTATTCATGTCGTCCCCCCTGGCGTGCTCCCTCATCCGCACATATGTCGTTATGTTCATCTCGTCCCCCCCCCCTCGCCTGAAGTGCTGGGCGTCGACAAGGAGTCCTTAATTTGCAGGGTATGTACACTGGGTTCTCTTTTTGCTCGGCCATAAATACGAACCTGTCGCAGTTGGTCATTGCTCATCTCAATCGCTCATCACAAAAGCTCATTCTCGCAGTCGTCGCTCAAAATTAAGAGTGCATAGCTCATTATTTTGAGAAGGCAGTGCATATTTGTGGAGAACGTGGTAGGAGGATGCGACAATGTTGATTGCTTCTCCCAAAAGATAGGTAAATTTTTGTCACATGCTTTCAACATTATTCCTATAGTCCTAGTTAATTATTGTTATTTATTTAGTCATAATTAATGTAGTTCATATTATGAAGTAAGTATGTCATAATAATTTAGTCATAGTTTTTACTATTTTATGAACGTACGGTACCCATAATTTATTATTGTATGGTAATATGTAATTAAGCAGTCATAATTACTGTAGTGGCAATCAATTTGGGTTAAGTAATGCGTTAGTGCTCGGTAATTAAGTGGTAAGGATGACGGTAATGAATCACTTGTAATTAATTTTCAGATGGATAATTAAATTGCCGCTAATTAATGAATTATTCGTATGTAGTTACACACATGTAATTACTAACTTGCATGTTGCTTGTCAACATTTTTTGTTGTGACTTCAGGTAGTCGCAAATATGGAACGCTTGATAATGTTCTACAACGATAGCCTTGTATGGGCAGGACCCGATGGGTTGGACCTATCGGCATGCCAATACAAGGTGCTCCGGGCTGATGTGCTCGGTGTCATAAATATTCACGAGCTTCGAAGCTACATCTGGAGGGAGTTCACCACAGAGGCAATGGCGATGAAATTTGCGATCGAGGGGATCACTTGCACGAATGGCGTGTGGGAGCTTGTGAAGGTGAATGGCATCGTAGCATGGAGGCAGTATATGCAAATTGCCTCCCAGCCCAAGGTGGCCATTTACATGAGGCCGATGTTGTACCTGAGTTTCGTGCACCGAGCATTGGAAAACGATGATGAGCCTAGCCCCTCGGCACTCAGGGAACCATTGGTGGAGTTTCAAGTCAATACCACTGAATGTGCTGCATTGGGGGGAAGACTCGTCCCTAATTTTGTGCGGAATGATGGGTGCATGTGGTGGTCAACTCGCATTGACTGCCATGAGTATCTACCGGACTGGCGCTCAGGTTGGAGTTCAACAATGACACTGGCCCAGGCTCCGATGATACCGACGATGACGCACAGCAGACAGCTGGTCCACTCGGGGGAATTGTGTCATCGGAGGTGCCGTATGTGTCCTCCAGACTCGATGATGTTGTGATGCATTCCCTTGTACTTTCGCAAGAAGGGTCCCAGTGGGGTTTCAAGCTGACACCCGCCTAGTTGGGCAGCGCTTTCCTAGCAAGGCAACTGTGCGATAAGCTATTACATGGTACGCCTTGTCTATCAGTTGTGTGTACTGAGTGCACCGGTCCAATCCAACCAATTACACAGTGAAGTGCGTAGTGGAAGGCTGCCCTGGAAAGGTCAGTGCTCAACGAGCCAAGATTTTTGGCTCAGTCTTCTTAATCAAGGCGATGATCGACCACAGTTACATGCTCAGCAAGCCCCTGCGTCATTATCAGAACGTGACTTCTGCATATGTGGCAAGCTTCATCAGCCACATAGTTATGGCGAACGTGTCTGCCTCCCTGAAGATGCTCATGTCGGAAGTTGCCAATGTGGATGGTTATCCAGTCAGCTACAGTCAGGTCCAATGAGGCAAGCAGAAGGTAATCAAGTCCATATATGGGATGTACGAAGAGGCATACAACCTTGTGCGAGATTGCTTCACCAGATAGCCGAATCAAACCCCGACACGTACATAAACAAGATTGAGTATCCAGATACTGACGGAAAGCCCAACTGCTTCATTCTGGACTAGTTATTATGGGCTTTCGCCCAGGCCATTGAGGGCTTCAAGTTTTGTAATCCTGTGCTAACGATGGATGGCACTTTCCTCACATGGAGGTATAAGGGGACCATTCTCACCATGGTGGTGGCCGACATGAACGACCAGCTTCTCCCAGTTGCATCTACCATTGTGGAGAGCAAGAACATATCCATTTGGTTCTGGTTCCTGGTGAGCGTGAAGCGAGCGGTGGTTGGCGACCGACCCAACGTTTGCGTCATCACGGACCGCAATGCTGGGTTGATGGCCGCATTGAACACCATGCAACATGGGACCGAACCCTCGAAGGCGGCTCCTTCCACTGCTTCGGTTGGCGGTGGCAGCAACCCTCGAAGGCGGCGGCAGGCGCGGGCGACCGGCGGCCCCGAGCGGTGGCTTTAGGCGGTGACTTTGGGCGACCGACGGTGTGTGGGCCGGCATGCGAGGGGCCGCGGCCGGCGCAAGCGGCGGCCGGTGGTGCGTGAGAGGCGGCGGTGTGGCGGCTTCACGCCACGGCGGCCGTCTGGTGGCCGTGCAAGATTTTTTTTCCTTTTTTTCAATCTACAATACAATCAACATCTACTCTTTCATATAATCTACAGATCGGCATTATGCCGGTGACTTCAAGTCTGCTCGCGGTAGATTAGAGTTGATTTACACCGTAGAAATTAATCTAGAAAGCGAAATCTGTGGAATTTAAAGCGATCTAGACGTAGACAATTCAATCTACTAATACTTCGATGATTACCTTTCGATTCATCGGAGCGATTCGTGCTGATAACGTGTTGAGGAACCGTCGCTAGCGACCAGTCCGATTGATTCCTCTGCTATGCAAAAGGCAGATCAATCACAAAAGATGCAAATAGTAGATTGAAACATAGAGATAGGAAGTACTCCTGGTTTTCTTTATTGCTTTCTCTTTCTTATGCGTGTACAAAATAGCCAATAATAATCTCTATTTATAGTAGTGGTAAAGTGTCCATCATAAATTAAGACTTCAAGTCCAGACCCAGGTTTCCTAACAAACTGCACGCATGATACAGGTTTCCTAACAAACCGCACGCATGATAAACGACGATCACGGTATCAAGACTTAGCACCTTGCCAAGTGGCGAGTGCCAGCTACAGAGCGTTCCCTTGCCTTCTCTTTATGGTTATCGCACGCCTGACTGACTCGGACAAGCCGAAAATCTGGGACTAGGACGTCAAGGTCGGCCCATGCATTCGAAGGCTATATTCGGTGGTGATCGGTTGGGCTTAAAAGCTCATGGCTTATGGCTGAAAACACTGTAGATGGCTGAAAAAAGCACTGTAGCTGACAGAGACTTATTTAGCATAATTAAATTTAAAAAATTTAAAAATATCAAAAAATATATCCGGCAAAAAAGCTCAACAAAAAGCCAAAAGTTCAGAAAAAGACGAAATTTATAAATAGTGAAAAATAAGCTGAAAGCGAGAAGCTTAAGCTCCCATGGAATCAGTAATCACACACTGTATCGACAGCCGCACCATGGCTCTGCACAAATGTCGAGGCAGTTTTTGTAGTGGTAGTAGTGAGCACTGAGCAGAGAAACATTTACCACTTCCAAACATGAAACTACTCTCGACATCATGCAACAGCTAAAGTTGCAAGAAAACAAGATACCAACCTGTCCAGATTAGGCAGGCTAATAGAACTTCATCGATCCATTACACAAAAGCATAGCCCGAAGGAAACAAATTGAGGTGTCTAGCTCGCAAGTACCAAAATAAGCAGTCGTTTGAGAAAAAGAGCAAATACACTTGTCCCGTCTTAAACTGGAAATATAGCCATTACAACCATAGCATCGCATCCACAAGTAGCGCCCCACAAACTGAGATTAGATTCCAGGTTTAAGCCTTTCAGGGGGACTCGCTTCCTCTGGGTGAGCCTGAGCCACGACGGTCACCGTCACCGTCGCCATTGTCCCTAGGACTTGGGCTGCCGTTGCCATTGTCCCTAGGACTTGGGCTGCGCCCATTGGCTTCAGTGCTACGGTAGCCATCAGATGGGCTCCTACTGGTCTCCCTGCCCCGAGGACTGTCACCATGGTCTGAGGCATTGCGCTCACCATTATCCTTTGGTGGAGGGATCACCCGATCCTGGGGGCTCATGGGGCTCCGACTGCCACCGGGCGTGGGGCTGCGCTCCCTTTCCTTTGCTGGCGGGGAGACAGATCGCCTGGGGCTCTTGCTGTAGCTAAGACTCCTTGACCTCCTATCATCATGCTCTCGTCCTCCCCTTGGAGATCCAGATAAGGATCTGGATCTAGATCGGCTGATTATAACAAAAGGAATGTTAAAACAAGCCAGGTGACAGAATACCAAGTACACATAAACAAAACCATGACATAAATAAATGAACAACTCAAGAGCAATAACTCATGGGTGTTTTTTCAGCGTACCTGTAACTACGGCTTCTGCTGTAGCTCCGGCTGCGGCCCCGTCCACGGCGTGGAGATGGGGACCGTGAATAACTTCTCTCACGCCTGAAAAAAATCATTAACAGAATATTAAATAAGACCATTCAGGTATAAACTAAAATGCAGCACTTGGATGCCATTGAAGCATTACAACAGAGCTGGAAAAGTTATCAATCAATACCTGAGATTCCTTGGACTATTCTGGCAATTTCTTTCTATATGACCCCTTTCTCCACAACGGTAGCATTTGTTCTTCCAGTCACCAGCCTTGCAGTCTCTGGCCCAGTGACCATCAATCCCACAATTAAAACAACGGCCTGTTCCTGGAGGAGGCCCTCTTCCCATATATTCACGTGAACCACCTGAACCACGTGGAACCTGAACGCAATAACGCAATAATTGCGTAAAGGAGCATCATAAGCAAGTTTCAGTAGTGGCTTGATGAAAAAAACAAAACTGAGTATTATCATCAGTATGGTCAAAAGATATATAGCCAAAACAGCAACTTACCCCTTTAGCAAACTCAACAATAATACGGCTGCCATCAACATCCCTACCATCTAGATTGTATCGTGCATCATCAGCATCACGAGGATCACTGTATTCCTGTTTGATAGTTGGCAATAAAGGGCAAAAAAAATACTCATATGTGAACAAAATAAACCCCATACAAAGTATGCTACCAACATCAATAAGCAGATTAAAATTTAGGGAAGTGAAATTCACATACAATAAATGCATAGTCACGCTTCAACTCCACTTCACGTATTCTGCGCAAACGGTTGCCACAAACAGTAAGCCATCATGACTCAAGAACTCAAATGTATCACCATCTTGCAACTTCCACTAAAACAGTCAATAACATCACACCAAGGGCACCCTTCACCAAAGTCCTCCACAAACTTTGGAATAATGGCCACCAATTCCACCAAGGGCACCCTTCCACCACATACCTCCCGGGTTTTGTAAAAAACCGAAAAACCTTCAACAAGATCATTCAAGTTAAACACACAAGGCCCTGGGGTATAACTACTACAGTATACTTAAAGAAAGAACAGAAACACCAAACACAGAATGGCTTGGAGAGACTCATAGCATCACTGAACCCAACACCTGCTATAAGCTGCCATTGAACAAGGGTAGGAAGGGCCCCTTGCCTACTAGTTTACACTCCATAGCAGATGACACACACCCCACAGTTTGGAAGGGTTACAGTTAAAAAACAATTTGTTCCGCAAAATTCAGCAATATTAATTATTATAGTATCAGCTGTTTAATGAGCGCTAGACCAATACTGGTGCTTGACACTTGTCACCAAAATTAGCATATATTGAGTTTATGCAAAACCATATGTGTCACTTGTCTAAATTCTTTTACCTCAGAAAACTTTTGAAGAACTCTTAATGCTCATAGTATAGCCATTACCTTCCATATCTGCTGAAAAGATATTCTAGGTCACGAGAACGAGTGCGGGAGGACAATCGACCAACATACAAGCGCGAGTTTCCATAACGATCATCATAGCGAGGCATCTCCTGAAAACAAGAAAAACCGTCCATCAGTCCTTTCAAAAACTGAAAAAAAAAAGCCAGAGTAAACATAAGAATATGAATACTATGGTTAAGGCTATTCAGAAATATTTTTATGTGCGCTGATATAGTAGCATATTGTTTATTAAATTTTATATTGTGCTACTTGGAATACTAAGAAACATATGACTATCTTCCTGTTGGACAATGAACCACTGCAATAATATCATTGGACAAGTAGCATATCCAAATATAAAAAACGGCTTTTGGTTTTTACTACAGTACCTAACTTCAAATGGAGTATGTTTTTCAAGACGGAGTCTACAAGTTAATTGTAATACACGTTAAAAGCC
Source organism: Dendrocalamus sinicus (assembly GCA_036346575.1). Taxonomy (NCBI): domain Eukaryota; kingdom Viridiplantae; phylum Streptophyta; class Magnoliopsida; order Poales; family Poaceae; genus Dendrocalamus; species Dendrocalamus sinicus. The sequence goes on along the minus strand of CM070653.1, from coordinate 744,908 downwards.
TAATATTTGTACAAAACAAAATCGCAAGCGAGTATCTCTCTCCGTAATTTCTATCGCGAACGGCCTAAAATTCTCAAGACGGGGTCTACAAGTTAATAGTAGTACATTAAAAGCCCAACTTCTGTATCATCCAAAATCGCACACTAGTATCTCCCTCCGTGATTTCTGTCGCGAACAGCCCAAAATTCAAAAATTTCAGCCATAAGCCAAAAAAAGAGCAGGCCGTCTAAGTATCATACACTTACTAAAAAATGAGACGATCCATGAGTACAAACAAATATACCAGACCGTCTAAGTATCAGACACTTACTAAAAAAATCCTACTCAGTCTGCCCTCACACAATTCAATGGCAGTAGAAAGAAACACATCAGTTGTAGCACCTGATAAATAGCATCGACACGCTTTCCCCAATACCAGAAAGTCAAACTGCATCCCCAGTAATTACGAGCGTCACCTCATAGACAATTACTATGCGAGCAACAGTTTACGGTTGTTAAATTCAATGTTTATATACATCGACACATGGATTTGGGAGATTAACGATTTTACCACCTTGTACCAAAGCGTCGTAATTTCAAGTCGCAATGATCTGTAGTTGCTCACAGAAATACTACATAACCCTCTTGAATTAGAGGTAACAAAACCAAATTTCGCACTAGAAATCTTCAGGTCGCCCGACCAAAACCCTAAGCAACTCTCCGCGCACGCAAATCACGGACTCCGCACCGAAAGAAGCTGCACGGCAAACCATAATACAACTGAATCCGCCCCAAAAATCCAAAAACCCCAATCGAACGGGCACGGATCGGGGCGGAAAACCTAGAAAAAAATCGGGAAAAAGAGAACACCGGGAAAGGCGAGCGAGCATAGACGGTATCGAGTAATTGCTAGGGAAATCGAAGAGAAGGCTGGACCTTGGGTGGGATATCGAACCTTGGAACCCTAGGTCGGGTCGGGGTGGATGCGGCGGCGTTTTTGGTCCAGAAGATACGAGGAGGGGAGAGGAGAGGTGGCACGGCGTGGGGCGGAGGCATTTAAGAGGCGTGGCGGATCTAGACGGACGGATCAGATCATCCCGGGCGAGTACGAACGGATGGGATTGGGTTGAGGAGTCCTGGCCCTCGTGGGCCGGGCGTGGTGGAGGAGCCATCCATCTTTTTGTCAGGCCCATCCATGTACCACCACAAGACGTCATGACGTGTCATCCGTACGGCGTCTTCAGCCCTACGTGTCGCGGGTTGACCGTGCCACGTGCATCATCGATCAGTTGACGCGGGAGTACTGAACATTCAGTAATTTCATATAACAGTAATAGTAAAAGTTTTGTGCCCAGTAAATTTTATGCGTACGTTAGTAAAATCTTGTTTAACATTCAGTAATTTTATATGGATGTAATAGTAAAATTTAATAATATTGCATTAGGTTGCTCTTTGCTCCACAGTAAAACGTTACACGTGAGTCATAAAAGAATAACCTTTTTCAAAAAGTTTATTTTTATGTATTGTGCATTAATATTACAATAAGAGTACATTAACTTTTAATGTTATAACAATAAATTGTATGTTTTATTTCTGCAGGAGCTCGCAACCGCACAAGCAAACTAACACCAAGAGGTGTTGCCTAGAGTTGATCCAGCCACTACTGCCACCACTTGACGTGGGCAAGATGATTATGATGGTGTAGTAGTAATATGTATTATAAGTACAATAATTCTATTATAGTTATAACAGTAAAAAGTTTATTTGTATGCAGATTGTCAGTTTGCCCCCAGCAGGCCAGGAATTGGACGAGGATGTCCAGAGTTCCTAGTAAGCTAGTATTCCCATTCAAGTGTCGTGCCATATAGCTATTTATGTCGATTGACATGGCCATCAAGGCTATAGAGCTCATACTGAACACATAAGAGCCTAAAAAGGTAATATTTTTCTCCTTTTATTTTCTCCCATATAAATGTGTTTGTTTCTTTTCATCATCTGTGCCGTGATGTGACTTACCACTGGTTTTTTCCTTTCAACTGTAGTGAGGTATTGCTGTAATTCGATGACATTTTTCTCTTTGTCGCCGATGGTGATATTGCGACCTCATTCAATGACGTTCAAATGACTAAATATGTTCATGTCTTTCTTCATTAACTGCATGCGCCACAATGACGTGGTGCTGAAGCTGGAAAGTGTGGGCTACAAATTTTTCCTGTCCTAGGAACTTTCGATGCTTATTTTGTCAGGCAGTAACTCTTTGTGCTCTGGCAGTAATTGTTAAATATATGTGCAGTAAATATTAGCTATATGGTTGTGACTTTATTTTTTGCACAGGCTGCTAAATGTCAAGGAGTTCTTGAAAATAAAGAGTACAATAGCGCGCTCTCCGCTAGTATTTTGGACGCTCAACTCGACAAGATGGACACTAAGATAGTAAATTTGGCAAGTTACAGTAATTTTACATTATGCAAGCAGTAAATTTTGTCTTCATATGATTGTCAACCACTTCTGTTTCAATTATCAGGTCTTCATCCCCTTGCTTCACAACTCATAATGGTTGGTGCATGGCATAAATATTGTGCACGAGCCACTGCCAACCGCCTCCTCCGTCCCCACCCATGCCGGTTGCCACCTCCTCTCTCCGGCTCTCCCTCTCATTAGCCTCCCTCCCCATCGACCTCCACGTTTAGCCTTCTCCTCTCACACAAGCGGCAATGGCGACATGGTGGCTGTGGATGACGTGGAGCCGTGAACGGCAATGACAAATACAGATGAGGCAACACCGTCGTAGTGTCGAACCGAGTCTCCGTGCTTAACGAACCATCGACGGCCCATTGGGCTAAGCGTGTCCGGACCATTACAGCATGACCCGCCCCATTTCCATGCCGTACCTGGGTCAAAGAGCAGATACATGGGTCAGCACAACAACTTATTCGGATTAGCCGTGCTAAATCTAATCGGGTAGTACCTTACCCAAATCCATCCGATGGCCTACTTGGCCAGATCTGGGATCCACAGTCCAGCCACGTATGAACTAAGCATGGCACCTATCCATTCCGTCTTGGTGTACTTGTGTCGTCATCCCTAGTAGCATGCGAATAATGGCTTTTTCTGTGAAACTATTAACTACAACTGAGATATATTCTGTATTCAGACATAAAACTACGAGTATATAATCAATTTTATTACTATTATTATCTTTATCACAGAACGGTACGACGGAATGACCCATATCTTAATGTTTTGTCCCAATAGCTGGTGTTTTGTGCTAATTAAGGAGTGATTTAATGTGAGAACTAGCACTTTCCAATCATTTTCAATTAACAAATTAAGACTAATGATAATTAATTAAGCACTTGATTAAGCAATTATGCGTGGAATTTTTTAATTGCAAGAACAGATTGAATAAATAAAAACTTTCCCTGAGACTAGCCCAATTAAAAATTTACAAGCCATCTCAAAATTCAAAATTTTTCAATACGAATTCATCTAAGCATGATCCCAAATAGCGCATGTCATCCATCAAGCAATAATTAAAATCATTCCTCGAATCAAACAAAAATATTACCAGTCCATATTATATCAATATAACAGTCCGAATTACATCTTTCTACAATTCAAATTACATCCCTCTACCATCCTCGATCTCCATCAAGTAACATTCAAATTACATCAATTTCCCTTTAAGTTACGTCAATTTACAAATCTCCATCTCAACCAAGTCCATCGTCTCTAAAATAAAAATGATTACATTACAATTTCAATTACATAAAATATATGCTAAATTAGAATAGGAGTAAGCAACAGTAGGAGGCGATGTGTGACGACCCGTGTCATTACCATGGGGTAATAACACTAGTCAATGGATTGTTACTTGTCATTTCGGTAGAACACCGCATTTAACAAGCAACAAGCCAATCAAAGTAGTTGCAGCAGAATAATAATTAGAGATTGAAAGTACAATATTTATTATAACCCGTAGGTGACTTAAGGTCGAGCCACCTAATTGTTCCATACGGTTACCATAATTCTGGTCCATTACACGACTAAGTACTACATTAGTGGGAGATACATGTTTATTTATAATGTAATACCCGTCTATCCTGATATGACAATCTAAGGACTGTCTATTCCTCCCAGCCGTCAGATACGGACTCCACCTCGTCATCCTCTGCAACCTCATATCCCGAGGTGTCCTCATTTTCAAGCCCACCCTCTTCAAAACCCAAAAATTTCCCTGCTGAGAAATGCTCTGAAAGGGGGAGATTTAATAGCAAGAGTGAGTACATTGTACTCAACAATTTTATAAGTAATGATGCAATCTTAACCATATTTCTGTCCGTGTCATACCTGATCCAATCTTCCGAAAGACATAATATAAGTTTTGAAAGTTTGGCAATGTTTTAACTTATGAAATATCTATCAGTCATTCTGGAACAAAAGAAAACCAGTGTTTCTCCCCGTAGACTCTTATCCAAGAGACTGGCATGAATTCATGATTTTTAGTACTGCGCAGACTTGTATCACTTTACCCATAATTATTGTGAATTCTTATGGACACTGGTCATTCGCATTTCCTTTGATGCGACCCCAAATTCAGAATACAGAATGTTTTCTCAACTCTTATCACTATGTCTCCATCCGGCTATAAAGCCGTTGGTCGAGCGGTTCTGAATACTCGACACTCCACATACGCTAATATAAGCGACTTGGGACTCCCGTGTTTTCTTACCGGCCGAGCCCCCTTCCTACTTTATTACTTACCCAGTATGGAGATAATAGCAATAAAAGAGAGTAACTTGTTCCGCCCATTTAGCACGGGAGTATGGTTGATACTGTTTTACGGTTCATTTCAGAATGAAGATTGTTTTCTAGTCCTTATATAATAACCATATGTAGAGGGTCTCACCTACCCCTGAACTCTCAATCCAGAGCACCCTCTACCCTCCTTTATTAATTTCTTTACAGTCCACTGCTCCTCCAGTGGACCTGTTCTCTTTTCATTCTTATCATGTTATCCATACTTCTGACCATTTTCCTTTTTCTTTAGAAATTACTTTTAATGCAACATTTGGAAAGTTAGAAATAACTGCCAAAACAAAACATTTTCATGAACCACAGCAAGCTTGTCAGCCTGCTTTACTTGCCTAACCGAGAGGTAGCTATCTCAGTGATTGTCTGGACAATCTCTTTTCCTGGAACCAAATCCCTTCCTGCATTATTTTAAAATAGAAATACGAATTTTCAAATAAAGCAATAACCCTTGTTAAACTTTAGTTTTAAGAGTTTAAATCTCTAGGCTTTAAAGGAGGATTATTTACAGAGAGTCTTTGTTAATAATGTTCTTACATATTTTAAATTGATGATGTACATGTATTTTAGTTTGTTGTTTATTTTATCTTTTTATGTATTTTGTGGACTCCTCTGAAATTTCAGGTTTATTTATATAAAAAAAAGAAAACTGGCCCACTCGGCCTGAGCCGGCCCAAATGACCGAGCGGCCCATTCGGCGCGGGGGTCATAGGACCCGGCCGACGCCTTGGCTCCCATCCCTCCCCTCTCTCTCGGCTACTCCTCCTCTCCCCTCTCTCCTGCGGCGCCTCCGCCCGCATCGGCCCCGCCGACCATGGCGCCATCGACCGCCGGCCTTCCCGCGTCGCCTCTAGCGGGTCTCACCTCCCCCTCGGCTCTCCTCTCCTCCTGGCGCCGCCGGTTTCTCCGGCCTTGCCATCGGTGCTTGCCTCCTCCTCCCAGTCTGCCGCCACCGATTTAAAATCGGCCGGTCCCCCTTGGTGGGATGAGGTGCTAGCTCCATGGATACGGTGTGGTGAGCTTTTAGGGCTTGGATTTGGTGTTTCCCCTTTTTTCTATTTTGTTTTTGGTGGAGTATTTGCGGTGAACCGGAGATGTAGGTGGATTTCCGGTCGGCCGACGCTATACCTTGAGCCGCCGCCACCGGATCTGCCACGGTGGGCATGCGCCTCGGTGAAACCGGGCTTCACCGACGCATCTGGGCGTTGTCCTCTTCCTCCTTTACGGCGGCGCGCCATGGCAGCGGCACGCTGCCGGCGCACGGCTCTGCTCTAGTCTTTATTGGCCTGTGCCCCGTCTGCTACTCGCCGGCCTCATGCGCCTCGGTGGCCATGAACCACCGACGCCATGTACTATTCCTTCGGCTTTACCAGGTTCTCCTTCTCCAATCCTATCCCCTACTCTTATGCACTCTTGGTGATTTGTGTAGAATATGCATGCTATGATGATTACTAGTTGAGATGTTGGTTTTGGTGAGCAACCATGTGAAATTTGGGCATGGACATTGCAGGGGAGCAATTGTTGATGCCCATGGGCTCATGGACGGCCACTAAAGCCTCTGTCCTGTTAGTTTTTTTTTGGGTGAGCAATTGTGGTCTCTTATGGCATTTGTACAGGTATTGTGTATGCCGATTATCTGCCTTAAGGGTGCACTGGATGGCTACCCTAATTCGGTTAACCTAGTGTAGTGAGTGGTCCATTTTCCATGCTTGAGTTCTATGGGCTAGCTAGTGGGACTTACTTACATGGGAAACAAGGGTTTTTCGGAGCCTTACCTTACTTGTGTCGTTGGCTTAAGGGAATGAGGTGGTCGTGCTTTCTTGGCTGTCTTGCCCTTGTCTTGGGTGGTGTGGTGGCTCACAGGAGTACCTCTGGTGGTGTACTTGGTGCTCGTCCTTCGGTCTTGTTGGTTCCTTGGCCTCCGTTTGGGTGCTAGGGTTTAAATTGGGAATGCGACTTCTTGGGCGATAAAGTGGTTGCATGGGATTGATTTGGGGATATTGGTGTCTTGTCTTTGCCGTTGATGGCTGCATTTGTCTCTATGTGCCTCTTCTTCTTTGGGGCGGCTATGCAGATGGCTGGTCGGTGAGCTTGAGGGCTTCATGAAGCTTTGAAGTGGTGGAAGGCGGTGCTTATGATGTTCGCGGTGAGCTCTTTACCATGGCACTCTCTTTTTGGTATGGCAAGGACTTGGTCTCTTGTTGCCTTGTGTGATGAGGTGAGACGTGGCTTGGCTCCTTGCTGGCTATGCATGCATGGTGGACTCGTGTCCTCTATTAGTCATGCATGGCTGGTGGCTTTGTGTACGCATTTCCGAGGCTTCACAGGTAAGGAGGTAAGTTGTCGGATGATGAACATTTTGCTACGCGAGATGGTGCCGATTTGTCTTTGACAAATCCTGGTATCTCTATGCGCGCTTGCCCAAGAGCAAGAATGATAACCCAATTTCTGACGGCAAACATTTCTATTCCATTTCAGTTTTGTAACTGTATTTTGGGCTAACAGTTTTGTGCAGGTATTTGGTGGTTGCGATAATATGTAGTCTAATGTATGTACGCTTTTTATTGTATGAGATGGATTCCAAGTTTGTAATATCGAGTTGTAATTTTCATCCTTGTAACTTGAGAATGTAATTTTTGTATGAGAGTTCATTTATGAAATTTGTTGTATAGTTGGAATCTCTTCTGTAATTCAGATTGTTGATATATATATATATATATATATATATATATATATATATATATATTGTTGATATATATATATATATATATATATATATATATATTCTCATTTGATTTGTGAATGTGAGTTGGATTTATTACCATTATTATTTTTGTAATTATTGTTATTAACATTAATTATATTCTTAATAGTGTGTTGTTGGTTATTTACTTTTGAGGGTTCTCACATTGCTCTGTTGTGATATTTCGCTCTATCCTCCGGTGGTGCGTGTGATGTTTGGCTTGTGACGGTCTTTGTGCTTGTGGCTTCTTGATATTGTGTTGAGGTCCGGTGTGGGCCTTCTCGAGCGTGTGTCTTTGTCTCGATGACTAAGCCGTGCTGCCCTCCGGTTGCTGTGTGGAGAAATTTAAAAAGGGCATTATGATAATTTGGTTTACGTTGGCTGGTCTCTATGTCAAAACAGGTTTGTTTGCCGAGTGACGACCCTACGGTTGTGCGAGGTGCCGACTGGCCTCTAGACGGTCAGGTATCTCTGTTAACGGATTACCCCGCCCGAACTTAAACTCTAGGGCTCTGACGGTCAATTTCTATCTGCTTTCTTTCGCTTGTTTTTATTCACTCTTTTGTTCGGTCTTTTTGGTATTAATAATTACGGTTTCACTCATAAACGAAATAGCGGCATAGTGGCAACTCGACGACAGTGTCTAATGTATGAGATGACATGAATGTGTTTCAGCTTTCTCTTAATGTTGATGTCTAAATGATACTGACTGTTATCTAAATGTAATTTCTATTCTTTGTTAATTCAGATGAAATGAATATGTATGAGATGAACTGGGATGTAAATTAATTCCCGAACTTCCTAACTAGATACTATTGTATTGCTTCATTTTCGAGATAGTTATTTGGTTAAGACACAAAATTGTATATTTATTGTAATTTGTATTGTGGCTATTATGCAATGCAAATTGTAAGATTTTTATTTGATTCTTCATAAGTTCTAGTTGTCGCTCAATGGATGTTATGGATTTTACCCTACACGGAGTGTAATTTAATTACTGTGGTACTATGGACTGTTATATATATTTTAATTGAGTGGAAAGCTTTTACTTTGTCGTGCAATTGAATTTTATTTCTTATTTTAGTCTACACCGTTTAATATTTGCCCTCGTCGATGAAATTGTGAAAACAACGTATTAGTTTATCGTTCGTTAAGTTCACTTTAGACGACTGCAAGAAAAGTTTTAAATTCCCCCGTATTTTAGATCATTAGCTACATAATTAATCTTACTTAACGTTCTAATTTGTCATTTAGGGTTAATTAACGACATGGGTCGTTTCACGATGGTGATGAAAACGGGGAACTGGAGGGATGGGTTGAGAGGGCCCTAGTCGAAGGTGAGGATAACCCGCAACATGTCTTGTGCAAAAAAGCTTCTTGTCCTCCTCATGAAGGCACATCACCGTTGTTGCCATCCCCGGCGTGCATCGCCATCGCCATCCCTCAGGTGCGCTACCAAAGATTACGAGTTCCACCACTGACGTAGTCCCCGGCCCCCATGAGCTCCACCATCACTATCTAGATCTGGTGTGCCGCATCAGCTACAAAGTGATGGCTCGGTTGGCCTAGTGGCGGAGTCCGATGAGGCGGTGTGGATGAAGATGCAAATAGAGGAGAGAGAAGATGAGGGAGAGAGAAGAAAATAGAGTGGAATTGATTATAGAACATGACATATGGGGCCTATCTTATATTTTCCCCTAATAATGCTGATTATATGCTATATCATCCTAAAACCAGACCACATATCAAAACCATTGCTATTTTGGCGCCACATTAGAGGAAATCCGGCTTCAGATGGCCTTAAGAGAGGGTAAAATAAACGGTATTGATACTTGAGGGGATAAAACATCTAGTTTTACAGTTAGAGGTTAAAACTTAGACTACGACAATAATTCATGGGGGGTAAAGTAGACTTTCTCTATAGTAAGGAAAAAGGTGGGTTCTTTTGGGCTGATGATTTATGGCTTAAATATTTGAATTCTGGCTGTTCGTGAGAGGCAGTACGCAGAGAAAAATAGTCGCATACGATTTTGGCCGGTACAGATGAACTCAGTACACTTTTTACTATATTTTTCTATTGATCTCGTCTTAAAAAACGCACCGTATAAAAGTTAGTTACGTACAAATATAAATCAACTTTAAAATCAAAAGAACTCGCCAAAATCGCTAGTAACCGGCCGGACCAGAGAAGGAATTGAGGAAGCACACAAGTACAAGCACGATATGGGGAATGCGGAGCTAGGCGGTGAGCGTTACCCCCACCCCACCGTCGCTGGCGCCATTCCGCTTGTCTAACGCCCCGCTCATTTCGACTTGAGCTTCTAACTTCTAGCTTATTTTTCACTATTCATAAATTTCATTTTTCTGAACTTTTGGCTTTTTTGAGCTTTTTGCCGGTTCGTTTTTTCGTATTTGTTTATGTTGTCCGTGATGAGGTAACATATTTTTATTTTCTATTATTAAATTGTTTAAATTTAATTATATCAAATAATCTATATTTATTTATAGTGTAATTTCAGCTAGCTACAATGTACTATTTTTGATTCCAACCGAGCGGGCCTAAATTAGCACGGCACCGTGACCGTGGGCGGCCGACTGGGACTGAAACGGAACATGTGCTGCGCGGCTCCCCTCCCCTATAAGTAGCGAGCGAGCAGAGCACCACACCCCAACCACTCTCCATACCAACGCCCTCCGCTCCTGCTGCACAAGCACACAGCCTGCTGAGTTTGTGTCGTTGTACATGGCGTCCTCCGGCCACGCCGTTGTCGACGTCGACGCCAACGACGCGGTGCTGCCCGTCACGCCGATCCCGTATGTGCTGTCCTTCACGGACCTGTCCTACAGCGTCAAGAAGGGCGCCGGGCTGCGCTGCCTGCGGTCGCGGGCCAGCAACCGCCTGGAGTCCACGGACGCGACGCCGGCCGGGCCGACCAAGACGCTGCTCGACGGCATCTCCGGCGAGGGGCGCGAGGGCGAGCTGTTCGCCGTCTTGGGCGCCAGCGGGTCGGGCAAGTCCACGCTGGTGGACGCGCTCGCCGGGCGCATCGCGCGGGAGAGCCTCCGGGGGAGCGTCACGCTCAACGGCGAGCCCCTCCACGGCCGCCGCCTCCGTGCCATCTCAGCCCACGTCATGCAGGACGACCTGCTGTACCCGATGCTCACCGTGCGCGAGACGCTGCTCTTCGCCGCCGAGTTCCGCCTCCCGCGCGCGCTCTCCCAGGCCAAGAAGCGCGCCCGCGTCGACGCGCTCATCGACCAGCTCGGCCTCTCCCTTGCCGCCAACACCGTCATCGGGGACGAGGGCCACCGCGGCGTGTCCGGAGGTGAAAGCCGCCGCGTCTCCATCGGCACCGATATCATCCACGACCCGATCCTGCTGTTCCTCGACGAGCCCACCTCCGGGCTGGACTCGGCCAGCGCCTTCATGGTGGTGCAGGTGCTCCGCCGCATCGCGCAGAGCGGCAGCGTCGTCATCATGACCATCCACCAGCCCAGCGCACGGATCCTCGGCATCCTCGACCGCCTCCTCATCCTCTCCCGCGGCCGCACCGTCTACGCCGGCACGCCGTCAGGCCTCAAGCCCTTCTTCACCGAGTTCGGCGCGCCCATCCCGGACAACGAGAACCCTGCCGAGTTCGCGCTCGACACTCTCCGCGAGCTCGAGCGCGAGCCCGAAGGCGCCGCGTCTCTCGCCGACTTCAACGTCAAGTGGCAGGCCTCGCACGCCGCACTTCATCCGGCATCTTCAGCCGACAAGGACAACAGTAAGCTGTGCACAATGCCGCTCGAGCTCGCCATCGCCGAGAGTGTCTCCCGGGGGAAGCTGGTCGCCGGGAGCGGCTCGGGGACGGCGTCGTCGACGTCGGTGCCCACGTTCGCGAACCCGCTGTCGGTGGAGGTATGGGTGCTGATGAAGCGGTCCTTCACCAACACGGGGCGCATGCCGGAGCTCTTCCTGATGCGCCTCGGCACCATCATGGTGACGGGGTTCATCCTGGCGACCATCTTCTGGCGCCTCGACGACACGCCCAAGGGCGTCCAGGAGCGCCTCGGCTTCTTCGCCATGGCCATGTCCACCATGTTCTACGTGTGCGCCGACGCTCTGCCAGTCTTCGTGCAGGAGCGCCATATCTACCTCCGGGAGACGGCGCACAACGCCTACCGCCGACTCTCCTACGTGCTAGCCCACGCCGTCGTAGGGTTCCCGCCGCTCGTCATCCTGTCCCTGGCGTTCGTGGCCACCACGTTCTTCGCCGTCGGCCTCGCCGGCGGCGGCGGGTCGTTCTTGTTCTTCGTGCTGATCGTGCTGGCCTCCTTCTGGGCGGGCAGCGGGTTCGTGACGTTCCTGTCCGCCGTGGTGCCGCACGTCATGCTGGGGTACACCGTCGTGGTCTCCATCCTCGCCTACTTCCTCCTATTCTCCGGCTTCTTCATCAACCGCGACCGGATCCCGGACTACTGGATATGGTTCCACTACCTATCCTTGGTCAAGTACCCGTACCAGGCGGTGCTGCAGAACGAGTTCAGGGACGCGTCGCGCTGCTTCACGCGCGGCGTCGAGATGTTCGACGGCTCGCCCATCGGCCACATGTCGGAGGCCGTCAAGCTCAAGGTCCTCGACGCCATCAGCAGCACGCTCGGCAAGAATATCACGGCGCACACGTGCGTCACCACCGGCGCCGACGTGCTGGCGCAGCAGGCCGTCACAGACATCGGCAAGTGGAAGTGCCTGCTGGTCACGGTGGCATGGGGCTTTTTTTTCCGTGCCCTCTTCTACGTGGTCTTGCTCATAGGGAGCAAGAACAAGAGGCGGTAGAGTCCGATGAATCGATATACATCAGAGCAAGAAGAAGCTGAAAAAAGCAGCAACTATACTTTCACTATGAATCTGTGATATACTAGTAGTTTAGTTGTGATCTTGTCTTGATTTGTTCTTTTTGTTTTTGTTTTGTTTTGTTGAAGGAAACAATTAATGTATGTGAAATGTTCAGTTTTACTACTGGTTTGTTATACGCTAATACATACAGACATACAGTGGTAGAGGTGCTATACTATACTGTTGCTCAACGATCGTGTTGTTTTCAGAATCTCATCTAATTTTGTTAGGATGTCTTTCGGTTGTGGGAACGAGAAGTGAGATTACTGCTATTTGACAACAGTATATGTTTTCTTGCAGCAATGATGAAAGAACAATGGGTTCTTTCTTCTTTGCCAGCAATTTGTCTTGTTTGATTTTCTGAATGTGTCATTCGTTCCGAACGATGTAACTCCCTTAGGAGAGCATAGAAGTACTACTCGTAGTACTAGTATTCAGTACAGCAGGGAGTTTCAATGTAGTTATTAATAAAATGATTATATGTCCCTTTTCTGGCAAAGAATCTGTTGTGATCAAGAATTAACAAGAGGAACAACGAGGTATTGAGCTTGCATAATATCAAAGGAGTGTCTAGGTATCACCTGGATATTTTCTTCCTAACTATCACCCAAATTTGTGACCCTTGGATCAGAGATCAAAGTGCCCTTGTTTTTGAATGGGGAGATTTTTTCAATCTCGAATCATTTCAATAAGGGGGGGGCAAAATTCAATGGTAAGAAGGAAGAATTTATGGTCATTGGATCTCTAATCTAACAATTTTAAATCTGAATGATAGTTAGGAAGAAAACATTCCGATGATGTTTAACAAAACCCTAATATCAAAAGAAAACGCATAGTGGCTTTGCATTTTAGAACATTTAACACATTTCTAGACCTAGTTCAAACGCTGTCGTATCTTCGTTCACCTTTTTTTAGTGGATGAAGACGAAGTAAAACTGCTTTAGGGAGCAGGTGCCTTGCTCTGTCGTAAGGGAAAACGGCAACCAGTCAACAGAGGATGCACTTAACAAGTTGCTGCACCTTTGGATTTCCTCAAGGAAATAAAAATAAATATGTTTCGTTGCATCGATCGTTTTGTTTAATTGGTGCAGCTAAAAGGTGTGATTTTCACAATCTGTCGAGATGGTGAAATCTGCAAAGAAGTTTATTTTTGCTTGGTTCTGCTTCATGCAATATTAAATTTGTGCAGTAGAGAAAAGGTTGCACCATACAGGATTATTCAGGGTTCTTGGTCAGGTGCTTTGCTTAATGGATGGTCAAGAGTGAGACGTGCGTCCTAATAACTTATTTGGTCAATATAAAATGGCTGCTGCAAGTTTCAGACACTTCAACTCAATTCCTTCAATTCTTCTGTGACCCTTACTTCCTTAACTATTGATCATTCACTGTATTGATATACTGTATAAACCAGCCGTTACAATGTCTTGTATTTCCAGACAGCCTCCTTTTTTCCTGGAGCAGTTTGGTGCAATATAATCTTCTTATCTTTGTCAGGGGAAGAGGAGAACCTTGTGCCGGTTAACATCTACCTTATCAAATTAGGCATACCCACTCCTAGAAACTTACCATGGAATCACCAGTGATGGAATCAATTCAATGTTGCTAAAATCATGCACTGAATATGTGTTTCTGAACCTAGCTCGACATATCTGAGTAAATTCCAACACCTTTTTCAGACGGTGAAAACTGACAAGTGTTTCCGTAGATCAGACTGCAAGGAATTATGCCACTGGTAGTCAAGCAGGCATGTCATGGCTCTCCCTATCGTACTAGTACAAGGCAACCGCAACCGTAGTTTTCTTGTACACGACATGTACATACTGTGGTTAAATACCTGTATTGATGGCAACACTTGTAAATACCTGTCTTGATGGCAACACTTGAGACTAGTGGTTTGGCCTCTACCTACCAAAGTCAGACATGAGGCAAGGCAACCTGAAGCCGAGACAGCCGGTATGTCATCACTGGCTGGTTTGATATCACAAGGAAAATTTGTTCAGGAGAGAGAGGTGACAAGATGCCAAGGCCAAATGGTGCTGGCTGTGATGATCTATCAGCCAAATCTCATCTCCTCACGTTTCTAATCGGGAATGCATTGCCATTGGCTGCTCCATGTTTGCTCAAGTATTTGGGCTACCTCTGATGGCCCCTGCAGCCAAACCTTTGGCCTTGCTTTCAGAAGGGTCTAGAGAAGAATCCAACTGAAGCCATTAGATAAGAAAAACAATGGATAAAATATCAGCGAATGTGTTCAGACTTGATGATCTCTTGTGCATCACTACTCAGTCTCAACTCTCAAGGTATACTACCAGTAGTAGTCTATGCAGAGTGTTGTAGGATTAATGGAAGAAACCAATGTCATTTCAGGCCATCACCAACCCGATTAGGTTGCTTTGAAACTCGTGCTTGTTCTTGCTTGGAAGTTGGAACAGGCATGAAAAAAAAACGTGTGTTGGGTAGATTTTCAGACATGCATGCACTGTTTGAATTGGACGTACAAGCTACTATAGGGTTTCTGAAGACGGCGTGTTGGTCAATCTGAATGAATGAAAAGTTACAACAAAGGCCCTACTATGAGAAGCACACAAGTTACTAAGTTCTTGCCTTCAAACTTGTGCACAGTATGTACAGCGCTTTGATTGTGTTTTCATCTTGTCTTGTTTCGTTCCGGTCCTTGTGGAATCATAATGCCTGGAAGGGAGCCCTGGACATTTTTGGCCCTGTACAACACAGTAATACCATAAGTGGTCTCCGGTGCATGCAATGCTATTTCTGGTATCCTCCCCGAGCACGGGACTTTGGCCTGCCGACGCGTACACAGTCCCGCACCCCGGTACCACAGCACCCGAGTCATACGGTTCAAGAGCACATGATTCTAACAAAATGTCTAAGGCTCTATGTGGTCAAGAGACAAGGACCGGAACGAAACAAGACAAGATGAAAACACAATCAAAGCGCTGTACATACTGTGCACAAGTTTGAAGGCAAGAACTTAGTAACTTGGTCCTGTACATTTTTGGTCCTGCGTGGCACAGCGATACCAGAAGTAGCTCCGGGTGCATACAATGCCATTTCTAGCCTCCTCCCCGAGCGTGGGACTCCGGCTGGCCAACATGTACGCAATCCCACGCCTTGGCACCGCATGACTCGAGTCATACGGTCCAAGAGTATATGATACCCCCGCATCGACTACAGCTGCTTTGACCCCGGCTATTCGACCACAGTCGCCTTCGACCATTGTCTCCCTCAACCACATCGGCTTTCGACCGCTACTGCTTTCGACCACCGTCTCTTTCAACCACAACCATGTTCGACCACCTCTGCTTTCAATCGCAACTGCTTTCGACCACCACTGCTTTCGACTGCCTCCGCTTTCGACTGTCTCCGCTTTCAACCGCAACCGCTTTCGACCATCGCTGCTTTTGACCACACCCATGCTCGACCACTGTCTTGCTCGACCACTACCGTATTCGACCACAATAGCCTTTTTGACCACATACAGCCTTAGACATTCTGCCAGAATCATATGCTCCTGAACCGTATGACTCGGGTGCTGCGGTGCCGGGGCGTGAGACTATGTACGCGTCGGCAGGCCGGAGTCCCGCGCTCGGGGAGAGTACCAGAAATGGCATTGCATGCATCTGAGATTACTTCTGATATTGCTGTGTTGTACAAAGCCAACAATGTTCGAGGTTCCCTTCCAGGCCACCACTACGGCACGTCAAAACCACCTTTCAGTCTGAACTAAGCTGCATTGCCCACGTAGTTGCGGTACTATAATACTTATGTTTATATCTCAATATGTAATTGTATTTATTATACCACTCTAGTTTCTATAATCGAAAATATAATTATATGTACATGTTGTATAACCATTGTAATATCTATATCCCATTAATCTACATTAATATAATCTAGCACCACAAAATAAGTGGACCATTGTAATATCTACATCCCATTAATCTACGGATTTATTCATCATATACCCTCTTCATAGATGGAAATTCAGGATTTACCCTCCTGGCCCACGTGTCAGTGACTTATGATGACCCCACATGTCATTGAGGTGGGAGGGTAAATCCTGAAATCCCCAATTCAAGGGAGGGTATATGATGAAGATCCCCTTAATCTACACTACCATAATCTAGCACCACAAAATAAGTGGCATAGATTATTCCTTTTTCCTCATGATTAGTGAGATAATTCCTAAGATTCTTCCAAGGATATTGTAGTAATCATTAGTTTTGATCGATTATTGTGAGAACTACTTTTTTCCTATTTTAAGACATCGTTTAGAACGTGGGAATTTTTTTCAATTCTTGCGAGAATTGAATTGTTTTCTATAATTTTTGTCAAATTTCTGCGTTTCAAATGGAGCCTAAAAGCTATCGTTAGTTTGGAACGCAAGAATTTTAAAACTATCAACCTCTCTCGATCTAATCTTACCAACATATTGTATTTGCAATCCACTATATTATATTAGGCTCCGTTTAAAACATCGGAAATTTCTCCCATTCTTGCACTAATTGATTTGAGACTTCTACATTCCAAACATACCCTTAATTTGCACAATTTTAGTTTAGACCCACCAACATAGTTGTGTAGAACTCTTACTGTACCGTCTGAGTATATAGCAGGAGATGAACACGATTATTATGTTGTAACCTTTGACATGTCCATCGCTTGCCCTACTACGTGATTTCCCTTTCTCTCTTTCTTTTTTCCCTGCACGATGCAACCTTCGGTACACAAGGTTATCTTCTTTCAAAACAAATAAACAACACCATCCAATTATAATTATAGCTATAGCTTAGCTATAACCAGGTTCCACCGAACAGAGGGCCAGATTTTTTAATAGAATTTATAGCCTATTTTTTAATAATAACATCCCATGGCCAGATCAACTTTAATTAGAGTTTACTAGGTTAATGGCTAGATATTTTTTGTGAGAATTTTTAATATATTTATCTTTTTTCTTAGTAGCTGTAAATCATCTATCATGAACTATTATTATATAATAATAACTGTGGAATTTCCTTTGCAATTGTATGGCTAGATGTTGTAATATATTGTATTTGTTATATAACTCGATTGCTTTTGAAATTTTAGTTGTATATGCTATACAATTGTAATAGAGACAATATTTATACATGATTAATCTGCACCATTATAATCTTACCTCATGAGAATAAGTAGTGTAGATCTTCTCTTTTTCTCTTGATTAATTAGAGAATTTTTAGAATTTTTTTCTGATTTAAGAATTATTACGACATGTTTTAGGCCTTCAAAGCGAAGATGGTACTTCGAATATCTCGATTGGATTTGTCGTGAATAGATAGGTGGAACCCGACAAGCAGTGGGCGTCAGTCTCACACACTCCACAGATTCATCTGATTGATTCCCGTGTTCCCGAAACAGCACCAACACGATCGCCCATTGTTCGATCAGAGACACGTGTCAGTCGCGTACAACACTTTTGTATGTATTCGTACATGAGTATTGACAATTGATACATAGAGCACCGTCTCCTTGCCTTGCTAGAATTGTTCATACATTTAGCATTGTATCATAATTTTTTTAAATTTAGCTTTCGGACATATATTTTGCAAAAATAGCTCCGTCTTGAAGCTCGGCAGGCGATACCTATCCCCTACCACGCCACCAGTGCTTGGCACAGCAACAGAGACAGTGAGCACGACAGGTGATGGCACACCTCAAGCGTCGATGAGCCCTGTAGGGCTGCCAAGCTCCTTAGGCTCGACAACTCCTACCAAACTCTCCTGGCTCAATAGGAGCTACCAAGCTCCTCTGGCTCGACAACCGGCCCCGTGGCCATTTGCCCATTTAACTCTTTTTCGCTATAGATGAAAAAAAATCATATGTTTTTGTTAGGAATATTTTTGGGAGGTGCAAGGGGGGTGGTTAGATGGGCAGATAAACTAACACTACCAACTTCCTCTTTTTAAGTAGTGTAAATACATTAAACATAATACAAAATAACCATGCACATGTATATAGCTGAGCTAACAATTATGTCTACGGTCATATGCTAATAATACAGGTATATAGATATTTTCTACATTATTTACAATGGCACCAGAGCAATACATACATGTGTGCATATGTAAATACATATTTCCTAATTTTGCAAAGCCAGCAACAACAGTACAAATAACAATGTGTATTTCTTCAGCTATTTATAAAGAATCATCATTATCGTCACTAATACATCATTAACATGACTAATTACAAAATATCATCTGCATGAACTGCATACATACATCAGCTAAACATGGTTACCAAGCGTATTCTATACAACCACATCATCATTATGCTAATAAATGTTAATGACATATTAAGTGCATTGCTTGTAAGTGAATAAAACATACCTTTTTATTGAAGGTTTTTACCAGATCTACACTAATTCCAACTGAAAACTCCTAAATCACAACAAAACCACCTCGACAAACTAATTTAAACACCCTTCTACTCTCTCTTTCTTTCTTCTCCCTCGGCTCTCTCTTGCTCAGCAAAGAGATACTCAATTATGTTGCTTCAGATGAGAGGGTGGACAGGGATGTGAGCTATTTTATGCACGCGGGGAGGCGTTGGCGACCGACAGGGCCACGCGGGTGCACACGGGCGCAAGGGTAGCACCAAGCCCTACTGAAGGCCACGGAAATCGATACCGAGTGTGTCGCGTTACATCCGGTTGGTCGCCCATCTAGCCACCTGCTGAGCTAGCGTAGCTCGGTAGGAGATGTCGACACCTGAGCCGTGCCATCACCTACCGCGCTCACCGCCCCCACTGCTATGCAGATCTCTGGGGTTGCAGCAAGTGTTAGGTATCGCTTGCCGCTTCTGCCGAGCTCGGAGATGGGATTATTTTTATAAAAACAGGTGACTAGAGGCTAAATTTGAAAAAAAAAATGCTACAATGCTTAATGTGTAAACGGTTCGCCTCGCTTGCAGTATGGACTACGGTTGCTACTAGAACAGATCAGCAGAACAGCAAACCACTGTCATGAATCATGATGGTGTCTTGAGATTGGCCCCATGTATTTTTCTTGTGCTCCTGTGGTCTCTGGATCACTGGATGGATGTGTGTGATTTAAGATGCACCTTTTCTTTCCTAGATCTTGATGAATGAGTGCTACACTAGCGCACTCTGGAAGGAACACATCATCATCATCTGCCGTTGACAAGAGTGATTATAATTGACACTGCATGCAGCAGGCAAACTCGCAATGGCGTGCGTGGTGACCACAATCATAATCCATGCATGTGTGTTGCTCTTGATGGCCATTCAACTCAATTCATCTAGTGCCTCACCATGTCATGTCTGGATCTCTGTCCACGTTTGCTTGTTTATACTTAATCTCATTTAAGGTTGCAGTTAGTAACAGGAATCTGGCGGAGGATTGCAGCTTTCTTATTCCTTCAGAAGAACATAGTTAAATTCAGGGGTTCATCCATGAATTTCTTAGGTGCTAATCTTTCTGAAGGAAACACTGAATGTATCCATCAATGACAAACAAAACAAAAGATTTGCCATAGTTTGCCTTGCAAGGCCTTACTTGATTAGCCGGAAAGAGTGTTCTTTTACAGGGAAAAGGATATGTAGGTCTCATTTAGCTCTTTAATTCGGGGACTGCACACTTCCTTGTAGATCAAGATGAAACCTGAATCATTCTGAAGAACAAAGTTGCCTTGTCACCTAAACTTGCTGATGAAAACGTCCTCCTTTGCAATTTAGCACTTGACACCTCCATAACACATAAAGTCTAGTCAGTGAGTTACACACAACGACAAAATGCACACAATGCAACTAGGTTCAGGTTACTGTCCATGCATGTATACAGCCAATATGATTGTGCTTGAGAAAGGGCAGTTGATCATTTCACTTTACAATGCTTTGTCCCACATCAGAAATAAATTTTACTTGCCGATCTTCCCATTATCAAGAAAGTAACCACATAAATTTTTTGACAAATCCAGCAAATCAAATGGGCAAAGATCGAGTATTTTTGGCTTCTGCAGCTAGCTATTCTGCATGTTTCTGACTTGTGAGAGAAATGTCACTCTCATTCCATCAACAAGACAGAGACCTGTTACTTTCGGTGCTGGGAATTAGTTAAAAGTGTACCGGACTTTTCTCTAGCCTGCTGCTCCTGTCCCTTCCCTGCCTCAGCTCAGACGGCTGAGTCAAACTGATCAGTAGCTACTAGCCTAATAGCATATATATACTGAGCACCGGTTTCCTACATAACCAGGAAGAGATAATATTTCCCTGCATTGAGATCAGCCAAATTAAGCACCAAAGATGCATGGCAGATAGACCGATCAAGCAGATAGCTAGCTTAATTACTTGGTCCATTTCAGAGTTAATTTTTTTACTGATAATCGCGCAGATTGATAATGCTTGTTGAAGGCCACACAATTCGACCCTGAGGACCGACAAGGCTGCACTAGCTGCACCATAAGCAGCACTCACTGCATGGGATGCAGTGACGATCATGATGCCGCATAATTCCCAGAGCCGAAAATGCCACACCTTTCCTTGCAACCAAAGTATAGTACTAGCAATCGCACTCTTCAGTCTTCTCTTCTTCTCCCTTGATATTTTGTCCCACCTCGCACAGCTACTCACATGCACGCATGTCCTTCTCTTTCTTATATACCCCACACACAAACACAAAGCCTCCTCCCATCACCGCTGCCACTATCACTACGAGCGATCAAGCAAGAAAAGAATTTTGAGCTAGTGATCGATTGAGCTTAAGGCGAATTAAGTAGCTAGCTAGGTGGCCATCAATGGCCGCCGGGTGCAAAGCAGCCATCGGCTGCCTGGACACGCGCGTGCCGGTGCGGGCCAGCTACGTCAGCCTCTACAAGTGGCCTGAGTCCGACGCTGAGTTCGTCAGGTCGGTGGCCATGGCGCGGCGCCAGGTCGGCCCGGAGAGCCCCGGCGCCGCCTGCTACAACGGCAGCGCCAGCATGCGCTGTGCCGGCGTCGACCCCTACTACGCGCCGGCGCCGCCGGGGTACTGCAGCCCGCGGGTGGTGGACAGCTACTCGTGCCGCCAGATTTACCTCCGCAGCTACACCTTCTCCAAGCGGAAGGAGACCGTGCCCGAGCGCACCATGGCCTGCCTCGGCCGCGTCCGGGAGCGCGCCGCCGTCTTCCCCTTCCTCCCGCAGCGCGACGCTGGCTCGGTCGGCAGCGCGAGCGGCATTGCCGGCGCCGGTGGTCATTGTGCAAGGGAAGACGGACGCCGCAGGAGCAAGGGAAGAAGGAAGAGAAGGAACAAGAAGAAGGGGTGCGCCATGGTGAGGAGGCTGCAGGAGGCGTCGTGCGGGGCGGTGCGGGCCATCTTCCACCGCCTCCTCGCCTGCACCACCAGCGTCCAGGTCGCCGACGGCGCCGAGCCGCCGTCCCGGTGAGGCCGCGCGCGCGTGCAAAGAGAACCGTGTCCGATCCGCAGGTGCTTTGTAATGTCGTGCTGCGATGCTCTCTGCTGCGTGCATGCTGCTCTAGCTTCTGCTGATTTCTGTGTGTCAATTTGCTGGTAATTATCATTCCTCTCGAGCTACAGTACAGCATCAAGCAAGCAGGAGGTAGTAATTGCCACTGATAGCAAATGCATGGACAACACGCATGTCATCAGATGATTGTACGCCTTGTAAGTTATTTGTGCTATTTAATTTCTTGTTATATGTAGTATACACTTGCTATTGTGCATGGTTATATAATTCAGCGACTTCAGTTTTGTCTCTGAGATTTTGACGATGCAGTAGTTGCTAATGTAGATGTCTGTTTACTACTGTGGAGTGGCATTAGTGAATTCAGCAGGATACAGTCAAAACACAAGAACATCGATCAATTAGAAGTTGTAGCTATCTCGCATTTGACCTGTACCCTGATGTACACTGCCTGCTACTGTTACTACAATGCAGCAGGACAGTACTAGTAAACATTAACTCATATCGTTTTCTTTTTCCAAATCATAACTCTATTAAAGAAGAAGACGCCACGTTATCAATTTTGCGGAGAAGTTCCCACCTTTTTCTAGCAATTATGTACAGATTTTTTCATAATTACATATGGATCCTTGTTGCCCTCCATTTTTCCTTGTCATCAAGTTTTTTGAAAAGCCACTCCTTTCCTAGGAAATATGTATGGACCCTTCTGTAATTACATATGGGCTCTTGCTTTTCCAAAAACCTCTCTATTTTTCGGAAAATACATATAGATCCTTGCTTTCAGTTTTTCGCATACAAGGCGCAACGTAGCGTGTATTTCATCCTAGTTGTAGATGAAACATGGTGAAGCTGGTAGCTATCAAACCGAGAGATATGCCTGCTAAGTAGACATGTGAAAGACCAAAGATGATAACAAAAAAGGGTGAATGATGTCTTAATAATTTTCTCCAAATATTTACCAATCCTTCTCTCCAATAAGTACAAAGGTATAAAGATTAGATTGAAAAGGCAACCTGGAAACTAGAGAACAGGCACCTGAAGATTCTGAAAAATTTAGCAAAAGCGATACTATCACCGTAGTATCTGTGGTACAACCGCTACGGTACCAGCGGTACTACTGCTCCCTCGACGAACAGGGAAAACAGACCGAGTTCAAAAGCTAAAAACAAAAGAACTTTTGATCCGTAGATCCAAATGTCATAAAAATTGGTAGGGATCTACTCTAGGGTACTGTGTATCTATTTTAACGAACGATCATGAAAATCATAGTCAAATGTGAGACCTTTTTTAGTTTAAAGGAAAGGTGCACTAAAACCGAGCAAAATCCAAAATTGGTGAATACAATTTGTTCATGGGTAGATGATGACCAACATGGGTCTAGATGTATTTCCACATACCACAACAAGTTAGATCTCCAAAGAAATCAAGCCAAAAACCCTCAGATCATGAGATAGATCAAGAGGCCAATACCAAGCCAAAACCCGGTTTTCTCATGAACTTGCTATCAACGTGCCTAGATGAATGGAGATATATTCACAGAGATTATCTCCATCTCTTACACATCCGTCCTTGGCACAACAATATCAAAAAAAAAAGGAAGGGAGAGATCAAAACCAACCAAAATAAGACCACATCAATCAAAGCACGAGAGACTCAAAAGGGGTGCACAACGATTGATGTATTGCTTACTTGGGAAGATAGGTTTTACAGTCACTCCATCTTAGAAGATAAAGAGTACACAAGACACCCACTCTCAAACCCTAACCCTGGACATAGAAACACAAGAGAGATAAAGTTAGATGGTTAACCACATGTCTCCATCATAACCCCTTTTATAGGTGGACAACCAGCCACCTATAGCCCTTAGTGGATACTATCCACTTAACACAATAAAGAAAACTCGGTAACCCTATATATATAGGTTTTACTCACACATGTTCACTTATGCACACTTTTCAAAGCGCATAAGCCCATATCCGCTAAATCATTAGCCTTGATTCGTCTCGATCAAACAACTCCACCTTGACCTAAACCGCTCTCCCAAGTGCCACACATGCGCCACGGTTTTGATCCAAAGTAGTTTCCGGTATTTTGGCCAAGCTACCAAAATACCCTTCGTTGACCCGGTCTTTATCTCCCATTGCAAGCAATCCCATACTTACCACGTATAGATGCACCACTAGTTTGTCATACGCCGTCAAGTCTCTCTCATTCTGGTTCCACCGAACCACGGTTTACTTGGCCCGTCCAAGCTACATGGTGCAATCCGCCGTTCGAACTCGCCTTCAATATTTCCCGTCTTTCTCGTATCATGCTTGAGCTCACCATCTCACCCGGCATTCTCAATCGTTCTGGGTCTCAACTCCTTCATGAGCCTAGCCTCAATCCTCACTGTTGACTACGGTTGACTCCAAGCGACCCTGCACATCCAAAGAAAAAGAAATCTTTTTTGGGCACAAGTTCTTCACAACATGACTTACGTTAGCCAAAACATGCATCATGCAATATTAATGCAAAAACCTAGGTCACCCCAACCAATCCATGACTCAAATTCCGTAAACTCTGGTTTTCTACGAAGATCGATAGTATCGCATGTAACATGCCGGTACTACTGCTCCCCAAAGCGCACCCGAACGGGACTCTCTAGAAATAACGTACCGCAACTCCGACCAGAACTACTGTTCATGCGGTATGACTGCGCTCACAAAGTCGATACTACTGCTATGCGGTACTACTGCATAAATATCTGTGGTACTTTTGATTTTTCGGACAATTCTTGAAAACAGCCCAAACACAACGCGATCTTTGCAAAGACCCCTTAACCACTCCACGAAACATGCAATGGTTCATTACAAACTATCCTGAACCTTCTCATATAGTCCTTCAATATGTGATCAAAGTGACTATGCTAAATATTTAACAGTCAGACCAAATTGGATTTTGTTACGTTCATGTGCAGTTCTATATTAGTATGGCGTGTGCATCCCTGTTTCTGTTTGGGTAGTTGCAGTCTTGCACAGTTTCAAATGAATGCAGCAGTCATGCATTTGGTTTACACTACTTTGGCGAATGTGATCCTCATGAAATTCCTTGTCCATGTTCTGAACGGCTTATTTTTAGAGAGATGCCTTCTTGCTGATTTATTTGTTTCAACTCTTCCCAAATGCATGCCAATTAACGGAAGGAAATGCACGACAATGCTACCTGCAGCAACTCATAGAAATGAAATGGTAAGTCACACCTGTTGTACATTGGAGATGCGAATAGCATATTAGCATGCCCATTGCAGAGCGCAACGGCAATATATACGCACGCATTTGCAGAAGACAACGTAGCCATTTGAAACTACACCGATGCTTTTCAGTAGCTAACTACTGGCGTGCAACGATGCCACTTCAGAATCATCTCTTCTACACAAGTCATCAATTTTTGAGATATTGGAGCTCACCAAATTCATGTCGAGAGTGAGAGTAGCCGTAAGTACAATTCCTCCCTGTGCTGCCGGAGGCGACCAAGGAGATGGTGCTGGACGTGAAGGAGGGCGACACCCTGGTTCTCCCCTTCGGCGTCGTCAGCTGGTGGCGCAACACCCCCCGAAGCCAGCACCGAGCTCGTCGTCCTCTTCCTCCGTGACACCTCGGGCCACAAGGCCGGCCAGTTCACCCACTTCCAGCTCACCGGCGCCAACGGCATCTTCACTGGCTCCTCCACTGTAAAAACCCTATTTTAATAATAGAGCCAGGATTTTTCTGCAATAACTAAGTAGTTCAGTTGCTAAAAGTAAAAGTATCATGCCTACTCATAAATATTTAAAAAAGATTATTTTAATTAAAATATGACATAATGGCTAAACTACAACGGCTTTATGGATGTTCAAGTTTAAAACTCAACTTGCATTCGAAAGAACCGATAAAAGATGAATAGTACCGGGTTTGGTACTATTTCTAGCGGGTTGGGTATGGTGATCAGTGTTAAACCCGTTTACTATGTTGTGAATCGGGATTAGCAGTGTTTGGATTGGGTTGAATGAATAGTGTTGAGCGGGGCTAGGAACAGTATTAGGCTACACAGTGTCGGCTGGCCTAGTTGGCCGATTGGGCCAAAAGATGGCTTCGACTGACCTTGCCAGCCCACCTTGGCAGCCTAGGGAGCCTACGGCCCAACTTAGGAGTGAGTGAGCTCAAGCTCATGGCAACTAGGACAGGGGAAACGATGGCGACGGCGGACTACGGCGAGCTGTGGTGAGACGAGTAACTATGGGACACAAGTAACTTATTTTGGGGGCACGCGCGGGCAATAGTGGCTTAGAGATGGCTTGAGACTGCCGAGCCTAGCACGAACAAGGGCATGGCATGGCGGAAAAACGGCGATAATCATTTATCCTCCTCTGATTATTGTCTTCGGTCCGCATGCAAATAAACTCAGAAATGTTTCCGTCGAAAAGAAAAGTACTCCTTGTGTGCAGGAAACGGAAACAGTACGTCCATTGCATAGCATGGCAGCAATACACACACACACATTGGCAGGAGACGATCGAAGCAGCTATCTGAAGTTACACTTCTGATGTGTTCCATTTGATATTCTTTTATGCGTGTGTAAGTAGTTTGTTTTGAGATATTGGAGTCCACCGAATTCATCAGAACTGTGGGGTAATAACTCGTACCCGGATTCGGCGACTAATGTGGCTTTCTTGTTCAGCTTATTCAGCCGCCTCGACTGATGTGGATCTCATCAAACTCGAGGAGGCCAACATCGAGTTTGACGAGATCGCCGTCGTCCAATTTTGCATCCAAAAGAGTGGAAAGAGCTGCTGTTTAGGTTGTGCACCTTAAAAAAAATGGTGTAATGTGCAGTTTACTTCTCCCCTCAATAATAATCAATGTAAAACCAGGATCATATACGTTATCTGAAATGAGCACTACTAGTATTTTTAGATGTGAAATGTACACCTTTTTCAGATGAGAGATCGGGGTAAGTTTGGACATTTGCCCTATTTTTACTTCAGAAATTCAGGTTGATCCCTGAAACTGATACCTGATCTCATAATCGCATGAAAAAAAATCGAACCTAAATACCAAGGGATTGGAAATGCATGCCCATAAACATCTTAACATCACTACTAGCAACTCGTCACGGTAATGAAATGACAGCTCACACTATGTGGGCAAGTTTGATGAAGATGCAACAATCGCCATTGTGTTGGTTTGAGCATTATGTGGGCAAGTTTGATGAGGGACGAACACTACGATACAGGAGATCTCATTTTTCAGTCTCGAGTTGCCCTGAAAGCTCTCAGCTGTTGCTGCGCAGTAGTTATACTGCGAGTGAGAATTATGTGTGTTTGTTCGACATGATTAAAGAATGCAGAACCGGCTATGGAAATCAGGACCAGTCTGGGCCGTTCCCGCGTGCTAATTACCTCTAGTAACACAGCTCCCTTAGCCCTAATACATAGAATAGACGTAGACTGCAATTAATTTTTTTAATTGCGTCAGTCAGGTCTTGAATTCAGGACCTCTTGGCTCTGATACCATATTGAGTTTTATGCACCAGCCAGTTCACCCAAAAGCTTAAGCTGATGAGGAAAGATGTGCAATTCACTTATACTTCAACACTCCCCCTCACGTGTAGACTTCCTTAGGCCTAATATGTGGAACAGAAGTGGACTGCAATTAAATTTTTTTTAATTGCGTCAGTCAGGTCTTGAACTCGAGACCCCTTGGCTCTAATACCATATTAAGTTTTCTACACCAACCAGTTCACCTAAAATCTTAAGCTTAAGAGGAAAGATGGATAATTCACTTATATTTCAATAGTACGAACCACAGGCTCCGAGTGGCCGGTGATTTTTGGCTAATGTTAGATCTGATGAATAATATCAGCCGGTAAAAAAGATAAAGCTAAAAAAACTGATTGAAAAGCAAAAAAAAGGATCATAGGTTGATCTACGCAAGCTGCCCCTAAACATTAAAAAAAAAAAAGGAAAGGAACTCTACAACTAAAGACGATGAGACAAGAAAACCAATGGCTACTCTTGATAGAATCAATCCATCTGTACCAGTACCTCGTCCGAATCCGATCCTACTCTTTACTGCAAGATCGATTCCAATTCAATAATCGCTCTTACTACACAAGTCACTGAAAGCTACGATCCCAAACAAGTCCGTGTAAGAGCTGGAACCAATCGCTTTTCCTTTTTCTTTTTTTCCCCGTACGTCGTCTTTTCTATTTTTATATTTTTTTAAATCTAATTATATCAAATAAATCATCATCAGTTACAATGTAATTTTAACCAACTACAATAAAAATTCAGCCATAAAAATGGATCTACTAAAAATTCAGCCATAAATTTTTAGTAGGCGATGGAGTGGAAGGAACAAGGCCATTCCTTAACCCTGCAGCTCCTGACAGTGGTACTCGTGCGTACCACTCGATCCATCTCAAAGGCACAAGCACGTAGGTGCCTCGCTGACCTGCAAACGAAGGCAGAAATGAATGAACGATCAAGAGTTGGTTGGCAGCTCCTTGAGAAAACGAATGAATCTATTCTATGCCCGACATGAACAACACAGGACACCCTGTGTGTTTTTGTACTGCTATGACTTGTGGTGATTGATTGATTAATTAACTCAAGCTAGATCAGAACAGGGCTCGCTTATTTCAGCTTAAACTTATAACAGTTAACTTATTTTTCACTATTTCTAAATTTCGTTTTTTTAACCTTTTGGTTTTTTAGCTTTTTTTGCCGGTTCTTTTTTCTCGTATTCATTTGTATTATCTGTGATGGGATAACCTATTTTTCTATTTTTAAATTTTTTTAAAAATTTAATTACACTAAATAAGCTTCTATCGGTTACAGTGTAATTTCGGTCATAAGTCATATTTTTTAGCCAAACTGAGCAGGCTACATATCCAGGCACATGGAAGCTTGTACGCACGAACGCGTATTGATTAGCGGCTCGTTATCGTCCGACCAAATCTGATCTGTGCGACAAGCCATGCACGGGCCCGGACATGAGCTCAGCTAAGTTAGAACTAATCTTCAACGATAATAGGTGGGTTTTTTTTGTCTGATGACTTATAGTTAATAGTTTATAATTTAAATATTTAAATTCTAGCTATTTATAAGAGGTAGTAGGTCTAAAAATAATTATTTGTGATTTTAATTGGTACAACTAATCTCAGTATATGTTTTACTATAATCTTTTTATTAACTTAATTTTAAAAATATACCATATAAAAATCAGCTATATCTGCTATACGAGAGATTGGTTGGTCATTCGACTTGTTCGTTTCACTCCAAGCATGGCTCTGCACTCGACGCTGTCATGTCATGTCAGACAGCTCGCTCGCTAACGTGTGACCACACGAAATACTACGTCAAATACAAAATACAACTGGTTCATGCATCTATTTGCAAACTGTTTCGAATTTTGTTCCCATGTACTACCAGTGTTTATGCTAGCATAATACTAGTACTTGCGACCAATGTTAGGCTGCGAGTATAAGCTCCTTCAATTAAACAGACATGTGATATGGCCTGGTGAAATGGATGAGTGTAACCGTTTCTTCTTCTACCACATCGAACATGTGTTGTTGAACTCCAGTCGAATCAAACGTACTATGCGTATGCTCAGTTATATATCTGCAAGACCTTATCTTATCTCCGCTGATTTCAGCTTCAGTTTTTAGTTTCTGACTTATTTTTCACTATTCATAAATTTCATCTTTTTTCTGAAATTTTTTTTTTGTCTTTTTTAGCTTTTTTCCATATTCGTTTGCATTGTTCATGATGAGCTAGCATATTTTTTCTATTTTATTTTTTTTAAATTTAATTATGTCAAATAAGTCATCTTCAGTTACACTGAAATTTCAGCTGTTATAGTGTAATTTCAGCCATAAGCCATAGCTTTTCAGTCCAACCGAGCGAGACCTAGTTTCGAATGCGAGAATTTTTTTTTCTGGATTACTATTTCATGCAAAATTAATGGCCGCCTGATGATAGGAAGGAATTCCCAGCCTCTCAAAACAAATGATAGGAAGTACCGGAATATGTTAGCGGCTTTGGCACTCTCACTGATAAATAGGGGTCCGTACGGATTGGAAGCTCACAGGAAGGAGCTACAGGGAGACCAATCGATCGATCTTGCAGACCTGGCCGTCTCTTTTGAGTTTCGACAGATAAAGAGTGGAATACCACTTACCATGCGTGATCACTACTTTTAATCCATCGACTTTAGCTGTTTGGTTGGTTCATCGACGTGTCGTTGCATTGCTTCGATTTTGTTAGCCACACTTTACGTGATGAAGAACATATTGCCTAAGCTTGCATTTCATTAATTAGATAGACAAATAATAGAGATCGACCTCACATCACCTTTGTTTTCATCTCTCTCTCTCTCTTAGTTGTGCGGTGCTCCATTATTGGTTCCAATCTAAACAGTTTTAATTTCTGTCTTATTTTGGTTTTTGATTTATTTAAGTCAGAAGCCGCTTGAACATGTTGATTTCTAATTTCAGCTTATTTTAGCTCTTTAGGGTTTTTTTTTTGCTTTTTTGTCTTTTCTTTTTTCTATTATTTCTTTATATTGTCTGTGAGGATACAATGCTTTTTTATTTTCTTTTTAAAAAAACTAACAACTACTGTAATACAATTTCAGTCATACACTAAAAGCGATATTCAAAGGCTTAAGCCATAAGGCGGAGCGGGACACGCTAGCGTTTGGAACAATTCTGTCACCTCTTACTTTTTTTCTTGCATTTGCTTTAGAGAATTGATGGCCTGTTTTTCGTGGCTGTAGTTTATGTCTTTTAGCTAAAATTTTTGAATTTTGTCTGTTCACGACAGAGATTACGAAGAGAGATATACTTGTTTGTGATTTTAGCTGGTACAGATATTAGACTTTTCAAGACGGGATCTATAGATAGATTATGGTAAACACTGTATCAAGTTTAGCTATACCGGTAAAAATCACATACAATTATTTTTCTCTGTGTACTATCTTTCACGAACAACCTGATTCAAAAACTATAAACCAAAAACCAAAATTACAGCCTAAAAAAATCCACCCGTTTCCAAATGTTTCTAGCTCCCACAAGCAACTCGACCGGACAGGCCAATTGCCAATAGAGGCCATCACGCCAAGAGCTCCGTGTATGTATGTAATGTATATATCTAAAGTTGTACACCATCTTCATCGCAATAATCTTCCAAATTCCAATACTTTCAGGCCAAGAATTAAACCATACATGTACGTTTGATCTTGACTAGTGAACTTTCTGTGAAATTTCCGTTGAAAGCTATTGATGGACTGTTGTTCAACAACTATGTACTTCTTAAAGCAGCAACGCCTGAAGTAAGCAAGATGTTCTTGTAGCTCACGTCGA
The DNA here is from genome assembly GCA_036346575.1 of Dendrocalamus sinicus. NCBI lineage: Eukaryota > Viridiplantae > Streptophyta > Magnoliopsida > Poales > Poaceae > Dendrocalamus > Dendrocalamus sinicus. Next base: position 713,625 of record CM070653.1, on the reverse strand, counting down.
TGTTCTCCCCGCGGTTATCTCAGCTCTTTGTAATCTCTTTCACAAACAATTAAAATTTAAAAGTCGTAAGATATAATCTAAAAGAATATGCACAATTTTAGTAGAAGAATCTGCACATTTTTAGTAGATCCAAAACTGTACTAAAAGCTCAAAACAAAACAGCAAGATTGCCGTTTCTTCCGTATCCTACAAGGTGTATCAAGAACAAAACGATCGATGGTGGCGGCCATATACGTTAGAATTAAACTAAGTAAGCTTGTCTCATCTCCCATTTGGATTAATTAATAAACTACCGCTACTAGTCAATCACTCCATTATTAGGCAGCAGACTTGCTAGAATCAGCAGTGGGATCCTCAGTGCCTCGGAACTTTCCGAGAAGCAGCCAAAACCATGGAAGCATAATACTACAATATTATACTTGCGGTAATCATTTTGGCTTCAGCTTTTAGATTTCGGTGTATTTTTAACTATTCATAAATTTCATCTTTTTCTGAACTTTTGGCTTTTTGTTGAGCTTTTTTGCCGGTTCTTTTTTTCCCGTATTTGTTTGTATTATACGTAATGTGCTAACATATTTTTTTTAATTTTTTTAAAATTTAATTATGCTAAATAAGCATCTGTCAGTTACCGTATTTTTTCAGCCAGCTACAATACTTTTCAGCCATAAACCACCAGAAAAAAGCCCAAATGATCACCATCTTTTTTTTAATACAACGTCGTTGAGTTGGAGTAGAACCAAAGCAAAGCAACCGAAACTTCTCAACCATTGGTGCATACTTGCAAGCAATCGCCAAACTGTGAAAACAATCAGCATTTTCTTCTTAGTTCTCGCTGCATATCTTCAAGGCTAGCTTCAACGGATGGAACTACCGAGATGATTATTCACTCATCAAAGTCAAAAACAAAAATATATGTAACTGGTAGTGCATGATCTGTCCCTGGGAGAATCAGAATGGAACAAGTTCTTTTTTCCCCTCTCTTAAAACTGTTTGGATGTGATCATGCGATCCAAGTTAGCCCCGCTCAAAACGGCTTAGGTTTCTATCTTCTGGCTTATTTTTCACTATTCAACAATTTTATCTTTTCATGGTTTTTGGGCTTTTTTTAGCTTTTTTATCAGTTCTTTTTTTCCGTATTCGTTTGTACTGTCCGTGACAAGCTAACCTGTTTTTTCTATTTAATTTTTTAAATTTAATTACGCCAAATAAGTTACCATCAGCTACAGTGCTTTTCAGCCATAAGCCACTCAAAATAAGCCCTTTTGAGTAGGGCCATAGCCATCTGTTTGAAGTTTGAATGTAATGAGCTGGCATTTCAATTTAAACATCTTCGCAGTGAAATTAAGCGAATTATCCCTGGCACGGCAAAGTATGTATGTACAATAGGCGATGCGTCGATCGTGCACCAAGTGCGGACTTGGATTGTAATAACAAGAGAATATCCCATAGCATTGGTGCCAACATGTCTTGGACTCTCCTTAGGTTCGCATTTTATATGCGTGCACAAGAAGGCAACAGAATTAACACACGAATAAAACGAGAATCTAACATCACGTTGTCGCATCATATAAGTACCCACGTGATTCCCTCGCGGCTAAAGCCAAACCACGTGCACTGCCCTGTGATTCCTTGACCCCTTGCCTACATGAATGCTAACCACCTGCCAAGGCAATGCTACTCGATAGCAATTTACCGAGCAGGGGTGGCTTGGCAGCGCGTCGGGTTGTGCACCTGCCACCCCTGCTCATCACGCGTGACTTGCTTTCTGCCGAGCTACCCGATGTGATAGGCAACACATTATTTGTCGCGTCTTTCAAGCTCAACTAGAGAACTATTTTTATAAAATAGATACGAGAAGGCTAAAATAAAAAAATATTATAACAATACTAGATAAGTAAACAGTTAAATATTTGTTCCTTGCAAGAAGCCGAGGGCAGCAACATCCATCGCTCGACAAAAAGATTAAAAAATAAAGCTAACCGATGGCTACGTGCTGGTGATACGGACGATTGATGGATGGAAAAGAAAAGAATGGGAAAGGACAAGCGGCGTCGCAGCCTCAAGCCACAGGCATCGTTGACTTTGGCCATCCAGCACTACTACATCTGTTCATGCACGCATGCTTGGTCGTTCCTCTCTTTTTAGCTGCGATTTATAGTTTTTAGTTGAAATTTTTGAATTTTAGATGTTTATTATAGATATTACAAAGAGAGAGATACTCGCTTGCGATTTTGACTGAAATTTTAGATGTTTATGACAGATAATACAGATATTTACTTGTAAATCCTGTCTTGAGAAAATACTATGTTTGAAAGTTAGGTACTGTAGCAAAAATCAAAAACTATTTTTAGAAACAGTAAAGAACAAGGCCAGAGGCTACTCACCCCTAAAATGGTTTCAAAGTTCAACTGGACTTCCTACTACCTGTCAGCTAATCTTTTTCTCTCAAGGAAATTTTGACGCTGGTAACATTCTCATTGGAAACACCACTATTATACTAACAACGAACTTCTCTGACTTTGCTAAATACGCCTACCGATTATGTTTGTTAAAAGTATGTATTTTAACAACCGATGTTCCATTTTCTCAAATCTTGCACGCTCGTCTTTTTAATCCACCCTTCACCATCGATCAAACAAGAAACACAACAACATGATGCATGCCCTAGCCCTACACAACTTCTGTGTTGTCTTTATATGTGGGCCCTTAGAGATCCTGAAGGTGGGACCACATGACAGGTACTAAAGGGCAGGTCAAGCCAAGCAGCAGGTCTGCAGTCAATTTCAGATTGTTTACATCCATATATTATCCATATTTCGTTGTTAGTAATAGTGGTCCTTTTTGCCCATATGTCTAATGTTTCATGATTTTAGGAAATACCACTCCTTTGTTTCAATGTTTCCTTTGTTCGACCGACCCATATCAAAGTTACTATTCTGCCTTCTTTATTACTCAGGTCTTGCTCCAACGAGTTTTTACTTTTAATTTCGTCTTTTTTAACTTTTTTCCCTTATTCCTCTGTATTTATCTGTGATGATATAACATTATTTATTTATTTTTTAATTTTAATTACTAAAAAAACTAACATCAGTTACAGTATATTTTTCAACTCCTATAGTACACAAAAAAAGCTAGAAACTTGTGCTTATAAGCCTAAATAAGCACTACCTCAATGGCTAAGCTAAATATGCCACCCAAGCTCAAAGTTACAGCGTGATGGATAGCAATACAGGTTACATATGGAATTAGGTGACTGGTCAGTTTGGTTGAACCAAAGAAAACGGTATGACCAACGGAGTGGTACTTCCTAGATGAAAATATAGGAGACACAAACAAAAGAGTCATTTTCTATGTCAAAAAGAAGAGAATATCTAAACTTACAATAAAATAGAGAAAATAATATATGTTAAATCTAAACTTCTCTACAATAATACACGATGAAAGGCATTCTTTACAATGGTATTTCAAGCTGCACTAATTATCTATACGAGATTAGGGTGGCTGCGGCTGTCTAATGATGTGGACAATCGAGACGGCGATGGGAGGAGGAAGCCTCCACGAACTTTCCTGGTTAACGAATCCAAAACATAGAAATGCTTCGGCCACCCTCCTGGCCCATATTCCTTAGCCCCACGCCGGCTACTTACCCACTAATTCGTCGACCAAAAACAGTTCAGCTCAGCGACTCCGTGGATCTGCTCCACCAAAACCATGGATCTAGCTCAGATTCACCAAATTGGTGGAGCACCTCGAAGTGCTCTACCAAACTCAAATTGGTGGAGTTGGGAAAATTACCACCATACCATGATTACACACAAAAAGGGTTCGTTTTATTCTTTCTCGTCATTGCGCTCCTCCCCTGCGCCTTCGCCTCGCTGCCGCCTGCCTCGCCTCGCCTACTTTGTGCCGCCATGGCCGCTCCGCCTCCTCTCTTCTCGCTGCGCTTTCCGCTGCTGCATATATGCGCCGGGATTTTTCATTTGCCCACGCGTGGGGCCGGTGGAAGTGAGGTAGAGAGGAGGTGGAGCTGTACCAAACACTTTGACGAATCTCGGATCCACTATGGAGTGCTCGCGTGAATCGGCTCGGATCCACGTTTTTCGTGAATCTAAAGTTGGTGGAGCTCTCCCAAACAGGCCCTTACCCACTAATTCGTCAGCCAAAAACAGCGTGCACTACATTCGTTGGTTTCTCTCTCGCAAATAGTATCGTGCAAGTTCACGCTAGATAAATGCTTTTTTTTTCGGCTTATAACTTATAATCTAAGATTGAACCTAGCGTGTGTCGATAAATAATTAGAATAGAGGTATATATATATATATATATATATACACACGTTTAGTGAAAAAACACATATTCATACTACGTAAAATATCCATATGTGCCGTTGACTTGAACCCTGGCAAACAGAGAGACATGGACCCATCATCAAGTCCTTTCGTAACAAGACAGCAAGAGACATGGAATGACGCAAGAACACCCGCCATTGGAGAGGGAAGCAGAGGTTGGACAAATCAGCGGCAGCAGCAACGCCATTCCTTTCTCTCTAGTTTTGGCGGTTGCCTGTCGGTCTTGCGCCAATTTTGCGACATGCCCTAAACCCTTGAATTATAGTATAAAGCGACAAGCGGCGTGCCGCCACCATAATTTAACATCTTGTTTCTAGTTTGTTACTTTATACTATAATTCGATGTTATTTGCTAAAGTTGGTGTTTAAAATTCAAAAGTATGAGTTTAAATTTCAGTTCCTAGTTTCTTTTACTTTGCTTAATTTCGTTTCTCCAACCAAAAATTCAGATTTTCCCAAGTGGGTCGGTCCCTTTTTCTTTCTTTGCCCAGCCAGACCGCTAGACCTCTTTTTTTTCCTCTCGGCCATAGGCCTTTTGGCCTACCCAGTCGGCCCGACCTCCTTTCCCTCCCTTTCCTCCGTTCCTCCTATCCCCCGCCTCCGCCCGTGCGAGCGTACCGTCCGCGCCGCACGTCGTTGCCCTCGAATGCTCCTCTCCACCCCGGCGCTAACCTTCATCGTGGCAGCACTCGTCGCCAGCCCGTACTCCTCCTCGTGGGCCTAGATGCTCGCCTCCCCCTTAGCACCTCGCGCATCGCCCTCCTCTACGCTCCACCGCGGATGACGCCGAGGCCGCCCCTAGTTTTTGCTGTCGCGTCCGAGCCAGCGCAAGACAATAGCGTCATTGATGTCTCACCGCCTTAACGCCACCAACGCCGAGTTTGCGCCTCCTCCTGCCTAGCCCTACCGCCCCTTCACCGAGCCCCGCATCGTGGCATCATCGTCCTGCGGCCGTACCCGGGCGATTGAGTGCCCATTAGCGTTGCCCCTGTCCCCGCGTGAATTGACGCCTCAGCAAGCCATTGCGTGTGCCCAGCACCTCCCCTCTCTGCTCTAGTTCGACGCTAACCTCGGCCTCACCCTCCCTCCACTCGAGTGCACGATAGGGAAGCCACTACCACGCGCCTTAATTCACCTAACGCTCCCCACTTCCTTTCCCCGCTATAAAAGCTCGATCAATCCCCAACTACTTCTCATCCACCTCCCACTCCACGCTCTAACTCCCAGAGCTTAGAATCACCGTCGCCGGAAGTTCCTTCGGCCACCGTCGTCACCAGCTCATCTCAGAGAACTACCCTCGGCATTTTCCTCTATCCTTAAGTTTCTCTTACCACTCTAATGCTCCCAGCAAGCCTAATTGGCTTCTCCTCATCTGCAGCTCGCCGACAATGGGTTCTTCTCCAACTCGCCACCTCTCCTTGCCAGCAACTCCGATCTCTGCCGTTCGATTCCCTCCAGTCGGAGCATCCTCGCACCCCCGTGAAGTTCACGACATCGATTTGAAGCTTCACCACCTCGTCTCCTGCGACGTCGATTAGCTATCTCGTTCGAGCTCTCCGTTCAACTCACCCCCGGCCTTCCCGAGCTCCCCTTCCTTTCTTGGTGAGCTCCCAATCACTCCTAGATGATCCATTCCCTTTTAATTTAGCTCTTGCTGGGTAAATTGCTGTCGCCACCATCCCCTATTTCCGTCATCACCTAGCTCACCGCCGGCGCCCGTCCAGTGTCGGTCCGATTCAACCCACCGGGAGGTGCGCACGGAGCCGAGCACTCCATTTTTGGAAATGCTCCTAAGCCTCCGTGTTCCTCCTCGCCGCCGGCAGGCCTCGCCACCATTTGGCCGAGGAAGAACACTATTCCCATGTAATTAAACTAAGCTTTCTCATTAGTAGTTAATGACCCTGCTTAGCATTTGTTATTAAACCGATGACTGGTGGGCCCTAGGCCGGTTTAAATCCTTTGTTAGACTGACACATGGGCCCTACCTCAATTAAAAATCTAATTAAAACCTAATTATAAATCCGAGCACTGACATGTGGGCCCAAAATACTGTTTACACAGTGTTGAGGCCCCACATGTCAACCTCTAGCCATTTACACTAAAGAAAATGATTTTTCTTTAGTTAAATAAACCTGTGGGCCCCACATGTCATACACTGAACCTTTAAGATTTAAAAATATTTCAAAAACAATTAAAATGGTGGGACCCAGTGTGAGAGAGAGAGAGAGAACTCTCTCCTCTGTTTATTTTGGGATTTTTCCTGAAAGTAAACTTTGGAAAGCTCATTCTCCCTCGTCATAGCTCCAATAGCAAAACATGTTTCTAAAATTTTCTAAATTTGAGCTCTTTCTGATGGTTCTTGTTTTGTTCAATTTGGAGTTCGTTTGAATTTTTGCTTGAGAATTTATTTGCTCTCATTGTCTGTCGTTTGCTTTCGGCATGTTCGTTCGAGGACACAACTAAACCTCAAGTTGGCGCCTCTCAGGAACCACAAGACCCACCAACCTGTGACCTAAGCAAGTCATCACTTTGATTATATTGATTCTACAATTTATGCAAAATTATATTTCTTTAAATTATCAAATTGTATGCTTAATTTATTATACAAATGTGTATGAAAGTTTAAGCTAGCTACATGCCTACTTGATGTTGTAATAATTTTAATATGCCATCCTTGACACTAGAATCACCTTATCCTTGTCACCAAAGATGCTAATGATAACTCTACTAGCTATAAGTCATATTAAATGTCATGCTAGTCTTATCAAGTCTTATGGCACTAGCATGCCCTATTCATCAATCTTAAAACATGAAATCTTGATTTGAGACAGTCATGAGATATAAGTGGGTGATAGTTTGAAACCACGTATTTTATGCTTCTCAAAACCCAAAAACTTACTATACCTATCTGGATAGATGGTAAGAGTAGTTGGTGTGGATGTAACACGAGAATATGTGGTTTGTGATATGAACCGTCCGGACAAATTAGGGACTTAATCTTGTGATGATCTCTCCGTATAAAATAGTACAACCACAAGTGGCAAACTGTAGGCTTGGCCAAATAATTTACTAGACCCTTTTGTCATCTCACGGAAGACCGGTGTAGGAGGATGATAAAAATCTAAGCCACCCTTTGTTAAGCCTTGCATTTATAATTATCTACATTTTGTGTATTGGCTCACGGAGCACGGTTGTGTGTGCTCACCCTCGCTCTCAACCCTCTCCTTCAAAGTTAGCAAATCAGGACTAGTATGCCTACTAATAGGACCAAAGTGACGAGGGTGGTAAAGACGGTGGTAACTAAAATAGGATCTAGAGTTCTAGCATCTCCTTACAGTTTATTCGACCAAGCTAACTGGTAGATGAGTTTAATATTAGTCAGGCATCTGGGTAATATTAACCGCACCTAGGTTGTCCCGATCGCTTGCCTGTGGAGAGATGAGCCCCTCCTTTCGCTTCCGCTATCATTTTCGTATTTATGTAATGAACTCATTTGGCTTATGGCCCTTTTTGTAAAACTTATCCCGGTGTGAAATATTTGAACTCTGGTATTGTAATATTAATGAATGATATGATCTATATCATATATAAAATAAATCAGTAATATATCTATAAATACTATTAACTAATCTAGAAAATAGTACATTAGTCTTACAGTAAATTCCAGATTTGTTCAATCCGGATTCGACAATAACATAGCGGCCGAGAGTGGCCGCACCCACCGCACCAGCAACATTAGCATCCAACCAACACAAAGCATCAGCATCCAACACGTACACGTACCGTACATACCAGGCGAGGCAGCTTCCTGCCACCTTCCTCCGCCGCCGCCTCCTCCTCCCTAGCAAGCACCGCCTCCCTCCCTTTGCGTTGCACTGCAGTACAAGTAGTCGTCCTCGTGGAAGCAGAGCCGTTCCATCCCACCGCCCGTAGCCTCTTCCTCGTAGCCACCGTGGAGGAAGAAAGCTACCAGCTTGAGCAAGACTAGAGTCCGCCCTTCCGCCGCCGCGTCTCGGCGCGGTTTCGTGTGGCGCCGGGCTTCCCTTGCCCCGCCCCTGAGTCCGCCGCTCGAGATAGAATTCCATCGCATTTGCGCTTCCCTGATAAGTTCATTGGTTGGCTGGCTGGCTGCGGATTCTCTTCTCCCTCGAGTCTGTCCCGGCTCCGCACGCCAGCAACAACCTCAAGAAAGATCTCGCCTTGGACGCGAGTTTTGTGGCGTAATTATAAAAGTGCCGGCCCTCTTGACGCCATCTTTGAGGCGAATTCTGCGAGGAGATTGCATTGCATTGCATTGCGCCGCCGCCGCGCCTTGCCTGCTTGGTGAAGATCGCGGCTTGAGACAGAGGATGGGTGAGGCCGGCCAGGATGTGGCGCCGGCCAGGCAGCCGGAGAAGGAGTTCCCGGCGTGGGCGCGGACCGCCGAGGAGTGCGAGGCGCGCCTCGCCGTCTCCGCCGCGCGGGGGCTCTCGTCCGCGGAGGCGGCGGCGCGGCTCCGGGCGTACGGCCCCAACGAGCTCGCCGAGCACCCGGGCCCGTCGATGCTCCAGCTCATCTCGCAGCAGTTCGACGACACGCTTGTCCGCATCCTCCTCGCCGCCGCCGCCGTTTCCTTCGCGCTCGCGCTCTCCTCCTCTGCGGGGGCCCTCACTCCTTCCGCCTTCGTCGAGCCGCTCGTCATTTTCCTCATCCTCGTCGTCAACGCCGCCGTTGGCGTCTGGCAGGAGACCAACGCCGAGAGGGCCCTCGAGGCGCTGCGCGAGATCCAGTGCGACCACGCCGCCGTCCTCCGCGACGGCCAGTGGGTCCCCAGCCTACCCGCCCGCGATCTCGTTCCGGGGGACGTCGTCCAGCTACGCGTCGGGGACAAGGTCCCCGCCGACATGCGCGTCCTCCGCCTCGTCACCTCCACCCTCCGCGTCGAGCAGGGCTCCCTCACCGGCGAGACCGCCTCCGTGAACAAGACGGCGCACACGGTGCCAACAGAGGACGCGGACATCCAGGCCAAGGAGTGCATGGTGTTCGCCGGGACCACCGTCGTCAACGGCAGCGCCGTCTGCCTCGTCGTGCACACCGGAATGGCCACGGAGATCGGCAAGATCCACGCGCAGATCCACGAGGCGTCGCAGGAGGACGACGACACCCCGCTCAAGAAGAAGCTCAACGAGTTCGGCGAGGCCCTCACCAAGATCATCGGGCTCATATGCGCTCTGGTGTGGCTGATAAATGTGAAGTACTTCTTGACGTTTGAGCTTGATGGCTGGGTGCCCAGGAACATACGCTTCTCGTTCGAGAAGTGCACTTACTACTTTGAGATCGCCGTGGCTCTTGCCGTCGCCGCCATACCTGAAGGCCTGCCTGCCGTGATCACCACATGCCTTGCGCTTGGGACGAGGAAGATGGCCGCCAAGAATGCGCTTGTGAGGAAGCTGCCAAGTGTGGAGACCCTGGGCTGCACCACAGTGATTTGCTCCGACAAGACGGGGACGCTGACCACAAACCAAATGTCAGTGGCAAAACTCGTGGCGATCGGTGATGCTGTAGGGAAAGTTAGGAGCTTCAAGGTGGACGGGACGACGTATGATCCCCGGGATGGGAAAATTCACGATTGGCCTGCAGGGAGGATGGATGCGAACCTTGAGACCATCGCAAAGGTTGCAGCTGTGTGCAATGATGCCAGTGTGGCACATTCTTCACAACAGTATGTAGCCACTGGAATGCCGACTGAGGCGGCTTTGAAGGTGAGGATTGTCGCATGCTATTCTCATTTTGTTAAATACTATGGTATCTTAATCCAAGAATATGGTGCTCAGTTAATCCACCAGTTAAACATGTTTCAAATTCAATCATGCTGTCAACAGTTTTAGGAACAGTGACTACTGAAATAGTGTTCTGGCATTTATCGGTCCAAATTCAGACAATACTGATGATGGGAAACATTCTGTTAAGCTCTCATGATAACCATTTTGTTGGTTTCTTCTAGGTACTCGTTGAGAAAATGGGACTACCTGAAGGAAAGAATGGATTGTCCTTGGATCCATCAGAGACATTAGGTAGCCAAGAAAACTTCCTATTTCCTAATACGTGCTGCTTAATTAAGACATGCTTGCAATCATATACTGAGTGGATGGTATTGTTTGCTGACAGGCTGCTGCCGATGGTGGAGCAATATTGCCAAAAGGATAGCTACCCTTGAGTTTGACCGTATGAGGAAATCAATGGGAGTCATTGTTATGTCCAAATCAGGAAGCAATGCTCTACTTGTGAAGGTGCTAATGCTGTATTTCTTGATATACTCATTTCCAACTGATCCGTTGGGTCAAAGATTTCCCTGTAACTTTCATTTTCAATATGTTCCCTTAGTGGCATTCAGTGCGCCTGATGTTGTGTCCTTTATGGCAGGGAGCTGTTGAAACCTTACTGGAGAGGAGTACCCACGTTCAGCTGCAGGATGGTTCAGTCATGCCATTAGATGAGAAATCAAGGAAAACTATTTTGGCAAGCCTCCATGAAATGTCAACTAAAGCTCTGCGCTGCCTCGGTTTTGCGTACAAGGAGGATCTAGGAGAATTTGCAACATATGATGGTGAAAACCATCCTGCTCACAAACTTTTGCTGGATCCAGCCAATTATGCTGCAATTGAGACCAACCTAATATTCACTGGTCTTGTTGGCCTAAGGGTAAGATGATGCTCCTAATTGGGAATATGTTTTGAATCAATCTTGTTTCTACACTTTACAATATGGCATCTTGTATTCTAGAAAAAAAAAACAATATGGCATCTACAGAAAGCTATTCCCTGGGGACCGTGATTTACATAACCTGTGTAGTTTGCCTTTATCGGCACTCTATATTCTTTGTACAATGTTAACAAGTCTTTCTCGTTGATATTTTAACTATGATAGGATCCTCCGAGGGAAGAGGTCTTTGATGCTATTGAAGATTGCAGAGCTGCGGGTATCCGTGTTATGGTGATAACAGGAGACAACAAAGAAACTGCTGAGGCAATATGCCATGAAATTGGTGTATTTTCACCTGATGAGGACATTAGCTTAAAGAGCCTTACAGGGAAGGAGTTCATGGCACTTGAGGACAAGAAGACACTGCTGCGAAGGAAAGGCGGCCTTCTGTTCTCTAGGACAGAGCCTAGGCACAAGCAAGAGATTGTGAGACTGTTGAAAGAAGATGGTGAAGTTGTTGCTATGACTGGTGATGGAGTCAATGATGCCCCTGCTCTAAAACTGGCTGACATTGGTGTAGCAATGGGTATTACAGGCACTGAGGTATATACTAAATTCACCATCTTAGGCTGCTTTCAGTACACGTTTGAATTGCTTTGTCATTTCCCTTTCAGCCTTCCTACTTCAGAAAACCTATAAAAATGTGTTAGTGGCTAGCCATTGCCCTTGTATGTTGCTTCTTTTCAGCTCACCAAATAATACTGTTTAAATTAAAGTCCATTAGAACAACATTCATTTTTTATGTCCAGAACATTAGTTTAGAGGATCTAGTGTCCACAAGAAAAGAGTGATGTCTGCAAAACCATGTCTTGTTCAGTTCATAATTTGGGGTGGTATCCTACTAATTGTATTTGTTTCAGGTTGCCAAGGAGGCCTCTGACATGGTACTAGCTGATGATAATTTTAGTACCATAGTTGCTGCGGTTGGTGAAGGAAGATCTATTTACAACAACATGAAAGCTTTCATCAGGTTTGTGATCCGAGAGCCTGTTTTCTTGCATGTATTGTAGTTCTTGTCACCACTTGGTTTTATCAGTTCTAGTGTGGAAGAAATAATCAAACAGGCTGATGTTGTAGATCACTTGAGAAAGCTGATCTTCCTGGATGGAGCATGACTACATGATTGCAATTGCATACATATTTCATCTAGATTTGTATTCCGCAGTTGGACAAGCTAGCAATTTTGTTTTCCTTCTGAGGATTCTGACTGTCTTGCTTCACTGCTGCAGATACATGATTTCGTCAAACATTGGTGAAGTTGCCTCGATTTTCCTAACTTCTGCCCTGGGTATTCCTGAGGGGTTGATACCTGTTCAACTTCTATGGGTAAATCTCGTAACCGATGGTCCCCCTGCAACCGCGTTAGGTTTCAATCCACCTGATAAGGACATTATGAAGAAGCCACCAAGAAGGAGCGATGATTCACTGATCACTCCCTGGATTTTGTTTCGTTACCTGGTAAATTGATCTTTCTGATTTTCTGTTAGTTAGGACATATCTGTTTGGTTCTTTTTTTCAATGGAAATCTTACCTTTCGAAATTAAATTCTCATGGGATATGTCTTACTTGCAGATCATTGGTCTTTATGTGGGGATTGCCACTGTGGGCATCTTTGTCATATGGTACACACATGGATCTTTCATGGGCATTGACCTCACTGCAGATGGTCACACCCTTGTCAGTTACTCACAGCTCTCAAACTGGGGTCAGTGCTCTACTTGGAGCAACTTCACAGTTGCGCCTTTCACCGCTGGAGCCAGAACTTTCACCTTCAACAACCCCTGCGAGTACTTCCAGGCTGGCAAAGTGAAGGCGACAACACTCTCTCTGTCTGTCTTGGTGGCAATTGAGATGTTCAACTCACTCAACGCTCTCTCTGAAGACACTAGCCTGCTCAGGATGCCTCCTTGGGTCAACCTGTGGCTGCTCCTTGCGATGTCGGTGTCGTTTGGGCTCCATTTCTTGATCCTCTACGTGCCATTCCTGACGCAAGTGTTCGGCATCGTGCCACTCAGCTTGAACGAGTGGCTACTGGTGTTGCTTGTTGCATTCCCGGTGGTGGTCATCGACGAGCTTCTCAAGTTTGTGGGCAGGTGCACAAGCCCTTCAGGTCCCAAGAGGCGATCAAAGAAGCAGAAGGGCGAGTAAAGGCTAACATTGAGGTTCAGACACCTCAGTAACTAAATCAGTCAATTTGTGCAGATCATGTAGCAGTGATCGCCAAAGGTTGTTCATTCAACAAGAAAGTGCAGGAGAGAGTTCTCAAACAGTGATAATTTGTTCTTTTATTCCTTTTTCTCCTAATGCTAAACTCATCTCAGAACTAGCAGCCCGATTCTCGTTTTTAGTGGTTAGTTGGCAAACTTTTATACTGTGAATTACATACATAGTATATTTAGTTCAAATGCTACTTCTCAGTTATTGGTATATTTAGTTCAAATGCTACTTCTCAGTTATTGGCTGCAATGCAGCTGTGAAACAGGAATGCAAATAATTATACATTACTGTGGCCTACAGGGGTTAAAGTAACTATATCTGCTTGCTGTTGTTATACTTTTGCTGATATGTTCTCCTTGTCGGTACTTTGGTGGATCTGATAGCTTTTGACTGCCCAATAATACTGCGTTCTTTTAATCTGCCTTGAGGTGTGATGTTCGCGTGGGAACTGCCTTCAACGTGAGCCATCCGATCGAAAGCATGTGCATCACATTCTGCAACGAAATTAGAAATGCATGGCAAAGGTGTAGACAGTCAGAATTACCCATGAAGCCAAATTACCCATGAAAGACCACTAGACAACTATTTTAATGGAAAACAGTAGGAAAGGCTACTACTACGCTACATTGTTATAGTAAAAAGTAGAAAGAAGGGAAGAACGGGGAGGGGAACACTAGACGACTGGTGTCCAGTTGGGCCTTGTGTGCATTGTAACATCCCATTTGGGGACCTTGAATGCTTGCTTGAATAAAAAATGAATTCAAATTTACAAATTCAAATGTTCAACTCAAAATTCAATTGAATTTCAAAATAACTGGATTTCAAAATTCTCAAGGCCCAAACCCAAGCCCAAGCCCTCTTGGGCCAAGCCCAGTCCATCCTCCTCTTTTTCCTGGCCCAAGCCAGCCCAGAAGGCCTTTGGCCTAGTCCAAAATGGCCCACGCCGCCCTGGCCGCGCTTAGGACACGCCCGCGCCACCCCGTTCGCGCACCTAACCCGCTTTCCTTGCGCTTACCAGTACCGCTGCTGTTGTCCTATGCCGCAGTAATGCGCGCCACCCTTCTTGCGCGTCATTGTGCCTCCATAGTAGCTTGCCACCCTCACCAATGCCTAGTCCTCCTCCCTCTCCATCTCTCGCCACTCCTGAGCCTGCCTTCATTAAATCTTGCATGTATACTATTGTATTTTGTATGTTGGCTCGTAGAGCACCGTTGCTTGTCCTCACTCTCACTCACAAAATCCCTCAGAACCTACGAAGCAAGGCCATTACACATACTACGACGCTCCATGAGATGATGGTGAAGAAGATGGGGGGATTAGGATAGTCTCTAGTAGTATAGATCTTACCCCAGTCATGCTGACTAAATTGGTGTTTGCATAAATCAATATTATCAAAGTCTTTGGTTAATGTCGATTGTATACAACTTACCCTAGTCACTTACCTGTAGCGAGATGCATCCTCCTCTTTTGCTTTCGCTTTATGTAATGTATCCATTTGGCCTAATCAGTCATATTGTAAACTTGATCTAATGCGATCTATTTAAACTCTGATGATTGTGATACTAGTGTATGATATGGTTTGCGTTATATATGAAATAATTCAGTGATATATTCTCTGAGCACTATCTACTAATTTAGGAAATAGTGCAATGATTTCGCAGAGGATTTTGAATTGGCTAAATCCAGATCTGACACACACATACACTATTCTGCGCGCCGAGAAGTTACTACCATTTGTAAGTGAAGTTACTATCAAACATAACTTCCCGACGCGCAAACTGGCACGCACGGTGTGCGCACGCGTCGATTAGCACATCTGTCTGTGTGTCTATATATACACATACATACATACATAGCCTTTTTCGTACTGCCGGGAGTACATACTCTTACTTGAAATATACCACTTAAACAAACGTGTTATACTTATTTATCACTTTTAATATACTTAAATACCAATTATAAGATACTCCAATGTGATTTGGTTGAAAAAATTTCATCGGAGTGCTTTATTTTTGCTATATTGTCTTTTCCATTTATAAATGGAGTACGTACACAAATTATGCTATAAAAAGTAGACTTCGATTATATATTTTTCATAGAATTCATTTTGGAGTATCTTATAATCATTATTACAGTTATATATAAATGGTTCCATACTCCTGGGAGCATATTTTTATCCTTTTGAGCATAATTTAATAATTATAAAATACTTATGTACTCATTTTATACATGAAAAAGTGTATATAGTAAAATTAAAGGGCTCTGATGAAACTTTTTCAACTAAATCATATTGGAGTATCTTAAATTAGTATCTAAGTATACCAAAAATAATAAAAGAGGTATAAAATATTTGTTTAAGTGGTACATTAAAATTAGAAGTATATACTCTAAGAGTACGAAAAAGACTTCACCTCTCTCTATATGTATATATGTATGTATGTATGTATATACGTACATACATATACATATACATATATTCGATTACACCCTTCTTCCCACGTGGGTCCAAAGGGGGAGCACGGTGGAAGCACAACAGTCACACACGCACATCGAGAGACACGCGTACGCACTTGCAGGCACGTACTCACGTGAATAGAAAACGGAGAGGCCTCTCCACACATTGCCTCCTTTTAGCTTATAACTCTGGCTGTTCTTTAACTGTTTGTAAAAGCGATTTTTAATTTTTACTATAGAATCTAACTTTTAATCAAAGTATTTTATCAAAATGGAGTCTACAATTTAATTATAGTACACGTTAAAAGTTTAACATTTATATCAACCAAAATCACAAACGAATATCTCTCCGTAATCTCTGTCGCAAACAGCTAAAATTAAAAATTTTCAACCAAACGCCAAAAGCCGCACCTTAGATGCCTCTCGATTGGGCTGAAATAAGCTGGTTTATGGCTGTAATTACACTATAATTGATGGTGGTTTATTTGACGTAATTAAATTTAAAAATTTTAAAAATAGAAAAAATATGGTAGCCCATCACGGACAACGCAAATGAATACGAAAAAAAGAACCGAAAAAAGCTCAAAAAGCTAAAAAGCCAGAAAAAAGAAATTTATGAGCAGTAAAATATAAGTTAGAAGCCAGAAGCTCAAGCCCAAATGAGCGGAGCCTTAAGATACCCTTGGACAAATAAATAAAATAATTTATTCATTATTTTTTAAAAATAATTTATTAAAACTGTTTTTAAAATAATTTATTAATATTTAATTTGTTTATACAATTATTTATAATAGATCTAAAAGCCATTAACCGGCAGCAAAAAAAACCCACCCGTTGTTGAATCTAGTACTGCAGCTCACTAAGGGTCTGTTTGGTTTGGGGTATATCCCGAGATGGGAGGAGGCTAACCCATTTTTTGTAGTGTTTGGTTGTACGATTTGGTGGGGTGAGTTGGACCCAAAAGAGAATATTTCGCTGAAATGTGGGTTGAGATGGTCCGCTGAAATCGAGCGAACCGCACCAACCCACTTTCCTCCGCTGAAAAATCGAGCGAACGGGCGCGCGGGGGTGAGATTACTCCCTCAACCCTAATCCCCATTCCCGCCGCCTGCCATTCTCCCCATCTCCCGCGCGCTCGCTTCTTCTCCCCATCTCCGCGCGCTCGCGCTTCTCCCTCCTCGCCGCTCCTCACGCCGCGTCGGTGCTCGTCGCCGTGCTCGTGTCTGCTCGGGTCGCCGCTCCAGGTCTGCTCGGGTCGCCGTCCTCATCGCCGTGCTCCGATCGTCCTCGTCGCCATGCTCGGACCGTCCTCTCCGGCCTCCTCTCCGCCCCGGCGCGTCCTCCCCGCCGTCCTTTCCACTGCCAGCCTCCTCTCCTCCAAGCCAGATCTGCTGTGCACTTCTCCCTTGCAAGGTATTGGCTCTGGTGACCTCTACTCCAGTATTTTTGTGTGATATTTTAGGTGAGTATATGCAGCTATCCCACTTCATTCCTTGATCCAAACAAGAGGTGGGATCACTAGATCACATTCTATCCCTCCACCCAAACAAAAAACAAGGACTAACCTATCCTTACAACCAAACAAAAAGTAGAATTATCCCATCCCACATACCTGAGATGGAGCTATCCCATCCCACCAAGTCCCCAATCCAAACAGTACCTAACGAGGCCTCTGCTTAGCTCTGGGGTTTTTAGGTTCACTCAAACACACTGAGCAGCTTCGATAGGTATAGGACACGGATCATAATGGAGTATTGGGCACAGTACACGAGACTATATCAGAGCTAGCACTCCATAGCTTCTGTAGCTATATACCATCAATGATTCAATAGTACTGCAAACTGCTAATTAATCTTTTCATGCTTGAGAAGAAATTTTTTGTACGGATAACCTTTTTTTTATTCGGAAATACAGAAATATACCCGCGGGAAATTTTTTTACAAAAATAACCTCCAGTCGCCCAATGGGGGGGCGACTAGAGCCTTTCGCCCACCCGGGGAGCGACAAGAGTTTGTGTCGCTTCACGGGAAAGCGACACCATAGAGTCGCTTTGTCACTGGGCGATTTAATAGAGTCGCCCAATCGCTGGGCGACTAGTAATGCTGTCGCCCAGTAGGTAGGCGACTTCATTCAGTCCCCCCTGATTTTTTGTAGAGTTTTGGTAATTTTGTAGTTTGAAACAGAGAAAAAATCTAGTATAGTTGTAATAAAAGTTTATGTGCACTGTATGTTGTAGGTGCACAAAAAAAATTCCAAATTTTTTTTAAGAATGATTGACCGTAGAACGATAGATACATAGAGTGGTAAGTGATATTTTGATGTTGCTGAGAAATAGTTTGCGGAGAGAACCGGTATGACTTGCTATCTGAATCTGGTGCAATAAATGTCCCTATGTAGGCTTTTCAGAGCATGTAGCCTCGTAATAAATTCATAGTTCGTAGCCTTTTCAGAGGTTGGACCATTCAATGTATTTGGTACAACGTAGCCTTTTCAGTCGTTTGCAGGAAATAAGTGCTACAACATTGCCTTCTCGAGGCCGAGAATCATAATTTGTGAAACAACAAGCTAAGGTGACATGAAAACTCACTGGAAAGGATACATGCCTATGACGTGAACACTCACTGTCAAGGGTACAGCCTACGCCCCTATTTTGTTGGTTTCTGTAGCGATAGGCCTGGATTATCCTCAGGATTCTAGTGTAGCAATAAATGTCCCTATGAAGGCTTTTCAGATCGTAGCCTTTATGTAGGCAATTTATCTGGTGCAGTGGGCATAGTCCATGGAGAGGACGACATGAGAATTCATAGATCGTAGCCTTTTCAGAGCTGGCATGTGTTGTAATCTGAGTGAGCAAAGTTGCCCTGTTTTGTCATATCACTGCGTAAAGCTGGCATGTGTTGTCATCTCACCGAGTAAAGCTGAGCGCTTTTGTCATGTCTCTGGGTAAAGCAGCCCTCTTTTGTCCCGCCGTTCGATATAAATAGCACGGTTGAGATCCCATGAAGTTGTAGCCAGAAAACCCTGTAAATCGAACAAAGAAGTACCTTCTATTTCGTGGTGGAACATACCATGGCGGAAGATGAGGGGCGATCGGATATGGGTCACAAGGAAGACCTTCCTTGGAAAGGAGGAGATGTTCGGTCCACGCATGCCGCTTGATACCAAGCGGCGTGCGCAACCAGCGTGGCGAAATGCGCACACAATGAGTACGATCGTCGCGCAGGTCTGGAAGGGCGAACGATGGCGGCGCCGTTCTTCGATGCCCACGCTCCGGTACAAATTACTAATAGTACATTTTTGTTATTGCTTATGGACCCTCAATGTTTATCGTCCTTTTTCGCAGATGGCGAAATGCGACTTCTCCATTGGATCGACCCTCCTCATGAACGGTATATTGACCGTTATGTGGGTACTTTATGGGACCGAATAATGGACTTGGAGAACCGAATGGAGACTCTCAATGAGGAGAACAATGACCTCCGCCAACAGATGCAACGCGAGAGGGGAAACGAGGAGGTTGTCAACATAGGAAGCTCGACGATCCGACATGTTCTTTGTGCAAACCCAAGTTGCATATGTGCGTGCCACTACCACGATGGCCACCCGTCCGAGGTGTCCACTTCAGCAGATTCTCCATGTGGGTGCCACGAGGCTCATTTGGCATATAAGCAACGATGTGTATGGTTGTACCGTAGTATGTACGAGGTCGATCGAAATAATGCGCAATGTTGTTAAGCATGTCATGAATTGATTGTCTTGTGCACGAGCCACAAAAGTATCTCATTTTAACAAACAACAAATACATGTGCTAAATAAGTACATAACCAAGGCCGAATACGAGAAAAGTCATATAACTCATCGATCGGGACATGCATTGCATCGTCTAGTTGTGTGCCCTCTCGACCGCATCGACCACAACATGCACCCAATGTTCCACTTGTGATTCATCCATATCATTCCTAATACGTCGGCTCTGTCGCCGACCCTTCCCACCCTTCAACATGTTAACATCCGAACCCGTGTCCTCGATGCAATGTCCAAAGTGGCGAAGTTTTCCACCACCCCGAACCCTGAGCTCCCACACCAAGCTGCGGTACTCTCCTTAAAGAAGAACTCGGACATGAAGTTCGAAGGATCCATACCACGGTCCCGCATGCAGCGAGGACATGAGAGTATGGTTTGTGTAATAACTTAAGCTTGTTGCACGTGCAGCTAGGTTCATTTCCATGATCTCCAAGACATACCTCGTGGGTAACAAGTGAACGAGCCGTCCCAAATCCGGCTCTATCACGGAGTATCACCTCAAAACGATGCTCCTGTTGCCCATGACTCGCACTATGTGCAACCGACCCTTTGTGCCTTCATCTCCATGTAAGCGTAATTTTTGCGAATACTGAGCTCGGGATTGGCGCATGAAGTGCGGCCTCGCGTCTCTCTCCTGAAGTACCGGATTGTCTTGTGAAGAACACCTTCCACGATGGCGACAAGGGGTGAGAACGGAGACCCTTAGAACCCAATTGTACACCTCGGCAAGGTTAGTTGTCATTATTCCGTACCTTGCGCCATCCGTGTCGTGCAACAGCGACCACTTCTCCAACGGTTCCCCCTCGATCCACTGCACGAAGCACCTGATGTTTCGTGAGCTCCTTCTTCTTGGACCACTTGGGTTAGGCGCATCGATTGGCGGCAAACATTGTGGTTGTGCCGCCCCAGGAGTGACGGCTCCTTGCTCCTCTCTTCGACGTTCTTCCTAGTGTGCTCATCCAATAACCTCCACAAAGCATCAAATTTCCTCTGTTGGTTCTGCCTAGCTAGCCTCTTGAATAGCTTCATCAAAGATTGTTTAGGGAATTGCTTGAAAAAGTTTGCCGCTAAGTGATGACTGCACCACCGGTTCCTCATGTCCGGCCAAGGAAAGGGCTCTTCGGGGTCTTCTTGAAGTTTTCTTATTGCCTTGATAATACGGCGTGGCGATCATGGATTACGCACACACCAGGCCGAGTGGCTACAACTCCCGCCCTCACATGTCTGAGAAACCACAGCCAGCTCTCGTAATTCTCACTCTCCACAAATGCAATGGCGGCGGCAATATTTGATTGTTACCGCCAACGCCTATGGCCGTCGGATCTCGCCTTGTATTTGCTCTGTCAAGAAGGTCCGTCAATTGAGATCACGGCGGCATGTGCACGAATGCTTCGATGCTAGCACCAAATGCAAATATTGCTCTCGCAACACCGCATACTGGCGGACTTATGGACGGCTTCGTGGAGGGCGATGTACATGTCTGGGTTCCTTTCTGCAGGACATTAAGCATACGAGGAAGGTTGTCGTCGCCGCCTCGAAAGTGCTAAAACTTTTTCCAACGCCTTCTGCTTGGCACGCCACGCCTTCGCGTAGCTAATCTTATACTTGAATTTATTCTCAATAGCTACCACAATATGCGTGGTCGCCATGTCCTTCTTTCGCACTATCTCCCATACATGAGATTGGCTATAATCCGGACGTCAGTTACGATGTCTCGCCAAGACAGTGTTTAGAATGCGAGTGCGGCTCAACCTTGGACACAATCCAGTGAGTCTCATACTTAGGTTTACTGGCGTGCACCGCCAAGGGCAACGATCTGCTCGCACTTCACGATTGTATCGCTCCCGGCTTGATTTGACGACGCGAAATGTCCGCCGCATTGAAAGGGCCCAAAGCTTGATGGCATCTGCGGCGCTTCCTTGTCAACAAACATAGCATGCAACCGAACCTCTGTCTCATGATACTCCCATTGTGATTCATGCTCATCATGTGCGGAAAGACCCTCCGCATTATACCGGTTCCATTCACGGGGATAGGAACTTCATCCTCATCGAACTATCCTCGTCGTGCGTCCTCTCTGACTTCCTCTTCATCCCATGCCCTCTCGTCATCGAGTCCATCTGCTGCACAATGTACTCATTATACTCTCCTTCATCGGCTTGCCCGATTGGCTCTCTATGGCTTGACGGTGTAACTCTCCTTCATGTACCGTATCGGCTTCATGACGAGCAACTTCATCATGTCCGCCAACATGCGCCCGCCCGAGCCGCTGCTAGCACCTCCCACAACAACGGTACGTTGCACGAGCTTCCTCACCGCTTATCGAGCACGCCGCACAAGCAAAGACACACTCGTATCCACGACGCCGCACCCTAGCACAAAGCCCTTCCATGTGGCGAGCGCACTAATGTCTTCAACTCCCATCGATGTCCGTGGGAGACCGGCTCCAAAGCCCTTACACGACGACGCTGTACACCTCGGGGTTCAACGAAAAACTCCGGTCACCAAAGCGCACATCTCCTATTCGAGCATTCTCGTCATCCGGAGTACGAGAGTGACTTGCGGAAAATCGCTCAAATCCACACCATTCGGACCTTCACGAATGGTTCCACTCCGTAATACACTCTCAATGTAGTGGACATTGATGATGTCGACCTGCATATATATTTCAATTTTGCAACATGTCAAATAATATCGCACAATACTAAACTTTCTATACCACAAACTTTGTTAAAATTTCTATACTACCATACTACAAATTGCATACCAAACCTTTTCTACAATAATATTTCCATACTAACACGGTACTAATTATTCTACATCTATAATTTTATTAACACCAACATTTCATATAAATAATAATGCAAATACAACATAATCCAAAAATACCGGATCCAAATTGATGGAATAACTTCTACTCCTCCTTCCTCCTCACCTCCTCCTCCTCTCCTCTCCTCTTCCCTCCTTCCTCTCCTCTCCTCTCCTTCTCCTCTTCTTCCCTCCTTCCTCTCTTCTCCCCTTGTTTCTTTTCCTTCTTCCTCTTCTCTCTCAGGCGTTGAATGTGTTTCTTGAATGAGTGAAAACGTGGTTGGTAGTGGGAGCCACCGGGCAGCCGCCTTAACCCCACAGTGTCGCCTAGCGTTGGCATCGCAATGCGATCGCCAACCGCATAACGATTTAAATTAAGTCGCCAACGTGCAAAGCGGCAGCACTGATTCGCCAACGGTTCGCAGATTCTTTAAATGTCGCTTTTCGGGTGGGCAAAATTCTCTAGTCGTCTCCCCATTGGGCGACTGGAGGCTATTTTTGTAAAAAAATTTCCCGCGGGTATATTTTTGTATTTCCGAATAAACAAAAGGTTATCCGTACAAAAATTTCCGCTTTAGAACGGTGCTTATTTAGATTTAAAAGCTCTGTTTTATAGTTTATTTTATACTATGGGCTGTTCTTTTTGGCTGCAGCTTATGCCTTTTGACTGCGGCTTGTGGTTTTTAGGCTGTTCGTGCGAGAGATTACAGAATAACATAAACTCACGTGCGGTTTTTACAGATATAAATGAAATCGGTACAGTATGTACTACAATTAACTAGTAGACCTTGTTTTATAAAGATAGTCCGTTTAAAAGTTAGTTACTGTAGAAAAGCCGAAAAACAGCTTTTAGAAACTAAAAAGAATAGGGCCATAACTATTGAAAATACATTTTAACTGTTGATAGTTTTTTTAGCATAATTAAATTTAAAAAATAAAAAATTATATCATCACAGATAATGAAAATGAATAAGAGGGAAAAAGAAAAGGAAAAAAATCCAGAAAAAGTTATATAATTAAAATAAAGAAAAAAAAAGATGAAAATAGAAAGTTAAAAGCTAGAAGCAGAAGTTTTAATGAGCAGGACCTTAAGGCTTTCTTCTTGTCCTTATGGTTCTCTATTATTGTTACTAAGATACTAGGAATTTACTACTATGTAGGATAGTGCTGTGAATGAGTATGTCTTATGACTAATGATGGACACCTTACCAAATCAGCAAACCATCTATTTCTAATTCTGATTAAAAAAGTTGTTCTACTCTACTCTATTTGGGGTAGGTCGTTGGATCATGTGGTTACATTTCATTTGCATCACTTAGGTTCTGGTCTAAACGACTTCTTGATTTTAGTTTTTAGCTTTTTTGATTTTTTTCTCTATTCTTTTATATTGTTTGTAATGATATAATATATTTTTCCTTTTTAATTTTTTAATTGAATGGCTCAAAAAAATTTCAACCAAAAGTCAAAAGCCACAGCCAGAAGCTGTGGCTTAAAAGCCAGTTTGGAGGAGCCCCTTACCTTCGATTGTCTTCTTTGCATATCGATAATGAGTATCACCACTGCTTTAGGCCACTAGAGCGTTAAACACACAACTCATATTATGAAAGAAAGCAAAGAGGGGTCATTAATCTCCAGCTCTAAATTAGCAGTGCAGTTGATCTCTAATCCACATCGAATCTAGGCCAAGTGGGCAAATCAACTATGTTACTTAGTTCTTCTCCCTTTTGCTTCAAATGAAAGGAGGGGAGGAAAAGGTATTCGAGATAGTATCTTGTTTAGTTGCTTGAAGTCGCAGGCTGCTAAACAAATACAAGAATTGCATTAGTTGCGTCGTCATTGATCTCGAATCCTAGTGGAATCTCAAATCTTATTTTTTTATCAAACTAAGCTACGTCAAAAACAATAGCAGCTCTTGCAGTCTCGGAGATGCCTACAGACATTTGGCCTGTAAGACAACGCTCTGGTGCACTTGCAAAAATACGACGTTTCAGCTTTATGCTTACATAACAACAAAGGAATTTATGCCTTATTTTTTAGCTTTGAATATGATGTCCCTATTAATTTTATGCTTATCTCCCTGAATATACTAGCAGAAACCACCTGGCTAGGATGGTTTCCCATGGTGAATGCCCGAAAGTGCGCCGCCCATGTTTGATCTTGAACGTGAAGACCTGTGCAAGGCTAGCCCTTGTTTAAAACGGATTTTGCTGATAGATTTTGGCTGAAATGAGTATTACAATGTATGTTAGCTTTAAACTGATGCATTCAATTTAAAAATAAAGAAAAAAACATCATATCTCCATAGACAATGTAAAGAAAAAAAATCATATTTTTTTTAAAAAAACCAATACCTTGAAAACGACTTCCGCTTTCTGAAAAATAGAAACAAAAGCCGTTTGGAGGAGGTGCTCAAAGAGGACCTTGTTGAGTACAAATCATCAGCACCTAAATCGGACAGTAGGCAGTAATAACGATCGATTAAGCCTAGAAAATGATGGACTAGAAGTAAACGAATGGTTTTTGCGCAGCACGTGGGACTGAGGCACGCTGCTACACACATATCTAGGGCCCCTTTGGGCTGCGAGCTGAGCTGAGCTCCTCGCTGTTCAAGTTAGAGCAAGTACAACAATGGTCTTATAGCCAAGTTAGTCAGCATTTTTGCTGATGTGGAGGAGAGAAGAGAGGAGAGCTTGACTCTCATGCAAGCAACAAGCTGCACACGAGAGCCTATGCAGTGGTGGGTCCAGATAATAAATGTATGTGAGGAGGAGTAGGAAAGAGAATGTGAGACATGGTACCACATAATAATAAAAAATCTTTTATAGACAAATAGAAGACAGATTATTGTATAACTTAGCTCTTATAACTTGATTTATAGCCAAACACTTGGCTCAGAGCCCCTTTTTGCACCAAAGCCGAAGGCTGGTCAAACAAGTTACGATTGCCCTAGTCCTTGTGACCGAATGAATGCCTGAACCTTTTTACCAGTAGATTAGTATAATAAACCCACTGTAACAACGAGCTAAGAGCCAGGCACAATGAACAAACTCACCTCCAGTTTGGTGGCCAGCATTTTGTGAGAGATACGGTAATAAGAGAGAGAGAAAGAGAGACACCTAGAGATCTCTCTCTCTCTCTATGTAACATCCTAACTATGAGAAATATTAAATTTGTGAAAAACTTAAAACTTTTTTGTTGCGTTTTGCTGTTTTTTAAATTTTCAAATAATGATTAAACAATTAAAGTAAATCATTTGAATTTTAAGTCTAATATTTATCTGCAAATGCTGATATTTAAATTCAAGATTACATTGTTTAGGATTAAGAAATCGTCAAACATAATTAGGGTGTAATTAATATCTATCTTAATCCATTTGTCAATCAGAAACATTGTTGGTGTATAACAGCTTGGTGTAAATGGCAATTAAGATAAAAGGGTAATTAACTGGTATGTCATTGCCATCTAAACTGAAATACAAATCTAAATTAGAAGTCTTGATAAAAATACAATTTTGCCTAAAATAACAATCATCCTATTGATATCTTTGGATTTAAAATCGCAATGGTAATTCATAATAATAATAATAATAATAATAATAATAATAATAATTAATATATCAATAATTTAAGGCACAACCTTAAGAGGGAACTCTGGTAAAATATGGGCTCCAATATTAACACGACGAATTAAAGTTACACTCTTCACATGTGAACTCACATCCTAATCTCTAATTGTTAACACTCATCAAATAATGTCCAATATTCTTTTAGACTCTCATGTCTACCACAAGTCTTATCTAACTCATGAAACTTTCTTAATAAATATAAAATAATAGAAGAAGCTATTAAATTAAACATCGAGCCATTACATTCTTCAATCGGCTATATATAGTCATGTTCCAATCCGAATCAGAATATTCTTGTAAATGTTCTTTTGACATCAATCCTTTTTTATATCCTTCCTAGCAGAGCTTCTCCGCCCTTTCCCCCTTTCGCTCAAACTTTGTTCGACGTTGTCAAGCATCCCGCAACTCACTAAATCTTCTCTCATATTCTCAATCATAACAAAACTTAAATTAGCTCAATTGGATTTATTTGGACTTTTGAAGTTATTTGGATTTTTCGATCATTTATCGCGTAATTAGAAGTTGAAATCCCAAAGAGGTGACACATCAAGTGAGGCCAAGATTTAGATACAAACGAAGATCAGGAGTTCCAAGATCATTGATTGAGAAGGCTTTAAGTAAGATTAAGGCCATGGTAAATTGGGCGAGGTAAATCATTACTTTGATTATATCGCACATACCTTTTGAATGCAAATTATTTTATTTAAAATATGGAAATACATGCTTTACTTTTTTACATAAATTATATTCACACTTGTTCATAGTTAATTTTCTATGGATAATTGCTTAATTCTAAGCAAAGCAACATGCTTAATCTTCTTAGACACCCAGGGCATTGAATTGCTTTATTATCAATTTTTAAACATGAAACTTGATTTGGGTAGTCACTAGAGGGAAGTGACTGATACATTGGTCTAAAGTATTGTATACTTTTCAAAATCCTAAAATTTGGGTTACATATCTGGGCGGATAGTAAGAGGTGTTGGTGCGGATGTAGCATGAGAATGTTTTGTTTGTGGTAGCATCGTCCATATAATACTAAACACTGAATCTTGTAATGACCTCCTAATGTAAAACAGTGCAACCACAAGTCTATAATAAGTATGATCTGATTAACTAATTTTCATCCACCAGTGTGGGTTGCACCGTTGGAGTGACCCACGAGTCGTTTCACTGATTATAAGCCGTCATGGACATGGGTCGTGATGCTGGATTTGAGTTGTCGTGTGACGCAAGAGGGGTCTTGGTATGGTGGACGTAACCTCATTAAAATGAAATCTTAACGGGTGTAATCTACACTAGGTGATGCATTGTAAGGATCTTGTGGTGATCTTCTTGATTCACATGTCTAAGAAAATGTGTAAAATATAATAAGTTGATCATCTCTTGTGGATAAAATGTACGACCTTTATAGAGTGAAAACTGTTTGAACAGCCATACTCACAGTCATAGGCAGGCAGGAGAACTTACTCAAGTTAGTGTCTATTTCTAAAACTTTATGGGTGAAATGTAAAACTTGTTGGGTAGATATAACCTTGAATTTGAATTACCCTAGGTGGATATAACCCAGTGATATTAATGGGTGGATATAACTCTGGTAACAAATCTAGCATTTAGTAGATGGAACCATGCTCCGTAACAGGTAGATAAAACTGCACTACTATTAATATGGCATACTCCTACAATCTTTAAAAATATGGTTTAGTAAAAATACGAGGTCTCATAAATTTTCTATAATTGTATCTCAAAATAATGGCATTTTTGCAAATAAAAAACCTCAAGCCTCTCTTGACAGCTTTGTATATATTATTATTATTATTATTATATATTATTATTATTATTATTATTATTATTATTATTATTGCATTTCGTGTGGTGCATTTCTTAGTACCTTTATACTCATCATCGCTCAATTACCATCATTCAGTCAGTAAGAAAGATAAAGTCAAACCCTGCGGTCATTTAAAGGAGTCAACAGAGCTGAAAGATGATGAGATTAAGAATTAGATCACAAAACCAGAGTTGGCTGCCTATAGGTGTCCTAAGGGTCTCACCTGTGTGAAGTTTTCGTTTCCGCAGCTGTTTTTCAATGATTTCGGCCTGACCGGCTCATGTGTAAGTCATTACTGTAATATTTACACTTTCGCAAGATATGTAATTCATATCTATTAATATATCTATAAGCATTATCTATTGATTAATGAATAGTATAGTAAAACCACATATGATTCTGAATTGACAAAATTCGAGTCCTAACACTCTCTCTCTCTCTGAAAGAAAATACTTACGTGGTTTGGTTGGTAGGCTTTGGAAAAGCTTACCACCTAATGGATGGATATGTAATTCATATCTATTAATATATCTATTAGTATTATCTGCTGATTCAGAGAATAGTATAATAAAATTATATATGATTCTGAATTGATAAAATCCGAGTCCAACACTCCCCTCTCTCTCTCTGGGTCAGGAAATGCTGACGTGGTTTGGTTGGTAGGCTTTGGAAAAGCTTACCACCCAATGGATGGATGGATGGAAGGAGAGGGTCTGAGGGTGTTACCGCTGGCCGCTACTTCTCATTTACTGCCCCTGCCGCATCTTTAATCCTTACGTCTTTTGACCGCCCTTTATCAAACGCTGAGCCAATACACGCCTCCATCCTTCGCTTTGCTTACCTTGCCCTGCACCTGCACTGAAACATTGAACGCCGTTATTCCGACGCTTCAGGGCGTCGCGTTTCTGTCGGCACGCACCGTGGATACGACTCTTCAACCGGAAACACTTACGACGACGACTCCTGTGATGTCTGAGGCATGAGCAGAAGATTCTGAACAAGCATGTCGGTTCAAATAAGAGTATTTCTATTCCACTATATATATATATGCTCAAACTTATTAATAAAAGGAAGGCCGCCCTTCTTGTCCTACAGTAAGAGAGATTATTTACAGGATGAAATCATGGATGCAAAACTGGTGGTAGGGGATGAGTCGGCAAGCTTGTTAGATCAGGAGTCCAAAAACTTGTCAGTATCCCGCTTGCCTCCTCACCGCCAAACAGGAAAAAGGAAAAGAAGATGTAAATATAATAAACCAAAGGAAACCCAGAACTAAAAGGCCAAAACGAGCCAAACAAAGCAAGATGATACAGACAGGCATCTCTATTGGAAATTTGGAGAGAGAGAGAGAGAGAGAGAGAGAGAGAGAGAGAGAGACTCCAATGCCCCCTAAGCAGAAGCCACATGCCAGCTTACAATAACGTCCCTCCCCATTACTGTCTGCATTTTTTTTGGAGACTACTGTCTGCATTTGCATTTGTTGTGCCCTTGCAAAGTTGCAATCTTGCATTCCCCTACCAAACAACACTACACAAACTCCCACAGCTACAACCCAAAACCCTATAAACCATCTCACACACTCCAACCTCATTCTGCTCATTTCGCATCCAATCTTCCCCCCTCCTCCATCCGGAGATTGCAGCTTGCAACAATGGCGAGGGCCCCCACAATGGTGATCCAAGAAGACTACATTGACATGGACCTCACCACCACCACCACGCCCCCCCTGCCCCCGTCCTCGCCCCACTGCGGCCTCCGGGAGTTCGAGTTCCAGAGCACAGCGACCGCCGTCGCCGGCGGCTCCAGCAAGCACAGGGAGGCCGCCTTCGCGTCGCCGGCCGACGAGCTGTTCTACAAGGGCAACCTCCTGCCCCTGCACCTGCCGCCCCGGCTCCAGCTCGTGCAGAAGCTGCTGCAGGAGCAGCAGGTGCATGTGCAGGAGATCAAGAAAGCGCCCAATGCGGGTGCTGCTTGTGCGGATGCGGAGGTGGAAGAAGACATGACGAAGGCGTGTGCCAAGAAGTACTCTTGGTCCAAGAGGTTGAAGCTCATGAAGAGGTGGACGTCTAGGGAGTACATCAAATCCCTCTTCTTGGCCAAGCCGAGCGACATTGGCGTTGGCAATGGCGGCGCGAAGGGCATTTTGCTGGATCAAGAAGAGCTCTGCAGCCACCGCAAGTCCTTCTCCGGCATCATCCGGCGGGTGCGCCTGGTGGCGACGAAGGCGGCGGCGGCGCCGCCGGGGGCCTCGCAGCCGTGCTCGTCCTCGTCCTCATCGTCGTCGACGCCGTCCTGCGGCAACGCGAACGGGTCCTTCCTCCGGACAACAAAGCCGGCGATGAAGCGGAGCAGCAGCGCCGGATCGGAGGAGGGGGCCATCCAGGGCGCCATTGCCCACTGCAAGAGGTCTCAGCAGCAGCAGGGGATCATCTCCGCGAGGAGGAGCGTGAGCGACGTGGTGTTCTACTCGGTGTCCAACACTCCCAGGGTCTCCTCTGCAAACGATGCAGCGCAAGACAGGCGGGAGATGTGCAGGGGCTGATGCATCAAAGGAAGCCTTTTTTTCCCTTTGTTCTTTTTGGTTTCGGGGAGATGTTTGTGAAGATGAGCAATGTGTTGTGAATTGTACGTTGAAGTTTCTTTGATTCGCCTTGGTTCCTGTCTTTTTGATGTGCTTCGATCAAAGGATTTCCTCTTAGCTGTACGATCCCTGTTCAGTTGTTTTTCAGCTTTGATTTTGCTCCGTTTCATTCTTCTCCATCTCCATCCCCATTTTTTCCCCCTCCTGCTCTGTTTGGTGTGGGAAGCATTGCATTGCATTGCTTACACGGTTACACCTATAGGCTAGTGGTACTATTGTGGGGGTACTGTTCTGTACTGTACTGATAAATGGTGCTAGGGTGGCACTGACTTGGTGGCAGATTTGATTCCACCCAAAGTACACTACTTGACCATACCTCCTGTACAAAATCAATCTGGTTATAAATTGGATGGCGCATACCTTCACCTACCCCGCATACTCCATGCCTCCATCCATGGAGCCTTGCAGAAGGCTGTACTGCAGTAGAGTCCATGGAGTGCTCCTGCCGTCGTGGCACGCCAAAGTCCAAGCTCCAAAGCAGACGCCTCTGCCAGCTTCCACGCCATGCTCCTGCACCGCACTGCATGTCTGCACCCTCGCTATCCCTTCGCTTCAAAACAATGGTTTTCTGATGTACTCCATGAGAAATGCTTGCTTTTGGTTGAGCTTACACATGGCCGGCGAAGGCTTAGGCTTTTCCGAGCAGCATGCTCTCAAGGAATCTTACCAGAGAAGATTAAGGTCCCACCTGCACATCCAAATGGAGTATCCACACATAGCAAAAGTAAAACAGCCAGTGATGAGCAAACAAGAACTACTAGTACTCTGCTATGTAGATTACAAATGGTATGATCCAAAAAGAACAAACTACTCAACTCAAGTCACCACACTTGAACATTTTCTATTGTATACTGTTGGTGATTTGGAGATACCTGAAACAGTTGCGAGATGACTTGTATTGGCCACTGGCTGACACACACCCAACACAACAGGGTTGTCAAAAGGCAAACAGCTTTGTGGGTGATGATTGCCAGTTCCCAGTTCTTCCCCCCACCATGGCTTGTCTATCTTCTGATTGGGATGGGTCATGCAAGCACAAAACAGGCCCAGATGAGCACGAGCTGTGAGGCAGAGTGTGATAAAGGGAGAGAGCATACACATGAGAGGAGATTCCTTCCTTCCACCATCTCTATGTCTGCGAGTGACTGTTAAAAGTTACAGGCTTAACAGCAGCACCTTGGACGGAGCAAACCATTTGCCTGTAACAAACCCTCGCCTAATGTAACCAAGGAATCTTCTCAAGAGGAGAGGAGAGAAAAGGGTGGCTAAGAAAGTAGCCATGAAAAAAGTTTTCACCTTTCTGTTGCTCAAGACGAGAGAAAAGTTGGAGGAGAGGGATTTCCAATCACAACAAACAACCGGAATAAGTGAAAAAGCCTCGTATGCTGACAACGCTGCTTTGGTTCGTGCTCATCCTTAGCGAATGACTAGGTCATTATCGTGTAGAATGATTGTCGTGTTCTGAACATGAGTTGAGTTCACAGATCAAACGGCAAATCAGAAATAGACCGAAGTGCTTACGCGGTGGTCATCAAAATGTTTGCAAACAAGAACTACATCACGAAGTGGCACAGATGAATGAAGCAGAAGAGCAATGGAATTACCCTTCGGCTGTTGGCATCTGGTAGTGCTTTGCAGCAGAAGAAGCCAGAATGAGCAGCAGATAGTTTTGACTGAAAGGTCAAAGCTATGGAAAGTGTACATAAACGCTTCACTGAACAAATCGACCAAGGTATGATTCTTTATGTTGATGGTAGTAAAATGCAACTGCACGGCAGGATAGGCTTCAATGCTTCATGCCGTGCAACTTACTTAGCTCATGTGATAAGAGCAACAGTATTATAGGCATATTTGTTTCTACCAGTAAAAGACAAGAAATCTGACAAAAAGGATTTATACCTACCTGTAGACAGGAGGCACCAACTTCATCACTTGTTTGATTCCAAGATTCAAACTGCACAACGTAAGGATATAAAATTTTTTGCTTATAGGACAAGTCAATCTTTAGCGAGACATGCCAAAACCACACCTTGGCCGGTTCGTCAACAACACGGGAAACAATTGCTGATTCCTGACTCCTGAGTGATGGTTATGCTATGCAAGCGCCAAGAATTGCATTCAGCCACCGACCATAAGTCACGTGTAGGATTTCACAGTTGGGAGGCTCGATGATTGCAGCAATTCTAATACTTTGTTTTCTCAAGCTAAGCATCAAGGGGAAAAAAGGAATCGCTACAACAGATAAAATCATGACTGAAGACTTGTCTCAGTATCACTGTGCTTGTAAGTGTTCGAAATGAGCTAAGCAAAGAATCAAATGCATCTGTTTACGTCTTTAAGATGATCTGCTACCTTCCTGCAAACTGGTACATAGTCTACTGACAAAGAAACCTAGATACCCAAAAAATTGTACACTTTTTGCTCCTTAGTATGTTCATAGGAAGGAACTCAAGAGACACGCATATGAGGACAAATAAGCCTCAGAAGTCAGAAGCTAAATACAATAGCCAAAGTTGAGCCAGATCAAAGACAAAGGGTGCAGAGCATGTTAGGCCCCCCTCATGTAGGCTGCAATGCTAGACACGTTGGACTACTTTTCTGAGCACAACTCTCTAGTTTCTTAACAAACAAAATCAAATAAGAACAACATTATGAGTAACAAACGCTATTGCAGAATGAGTTTGGCTATCATCTTATTTCGTGGTCCTCTCATATACCAAGAAGTAGATTTTTTTCTTAGCTATTCGTCAATCGCGTTCAAGTGTCTACTTCACAACTATATACCCACAAATACCTTCAACATGTATTAAGAAGCAGTCGATGATTAACACACTATCATGTTCCAATTTTTCATACAGAAAATAAACTCTTAAACGAAGCTTATACTGACTCCAATCTCTACTCTGGACCTAAGCATGGACATCAGTTAAACCCTTTGTTCTTATGATTTATTTTCTTCAATTTTTAATTTCTGGAATTACTTTGTGGTTCTTGACCTTTTCTCCTGGAGACAAATGGAACTTAGAAGCAAAAGGAAACATGGTAATTTCAATTTTTAAATCCCTTTTCAAGTTTAATAATTTGAATCCTTTAATTTCTCCAAGATGAATATCCAGAGCATGCTGTGATGCCATGTGAGGCTAGACCACTAGAGTAATTTGAGCTCTCAAACACAACATTCTTGCTATCGTATTAAACATCATCTCCTCAAAAGAAAAGCGCTTCAATTGCACCTAGTCATTAGTTTTCACTAGATATGCCCCACTCTATGTTTGTAAAAGTAGGCCAGACCAAGAGAGTAATTTGAGCTCAAACAAAGTATTCATGATATCAAATTAAACATCATGTGTTCCCCAAAGTAAATTGCTTCAAAGAACAGCACATACAATATATTTTTATTTCGTATTTTTCATATATGTGAGTCACAAGATATTTCTAAGTTTGTGCAAATGAAGATCTCAAAAGCAACTAGCATTGTTTTAAGGTGTTTATACAGGTTGCCAGTTGGTACTTGGTAGTGGTACAACTGAAAAGGTGCTTGCTCATGAAAATGAAAAACACCTTACAAGGGCATAAATTGCATAGTTGCATACACTACACAAAATAAAACTAACTCTGCAAGATCAATGAAGGGTAGAAGCACACTCAGGGTTCATCAGGAGATTGCTTTAGCCTGATGACAATCTGCATAAATTAATGCAAAATGTTAAACAAAGCAATCACGAATCAAAGCAACCGTCTTACACTATAGCTGAATGTTACCTTTGTTTTGTCATTAATACCAATATAGGGTCTGTTCTTTTGGGTTGCGGCTTATACTTTTTAGCTGTGGCTTATTAGTATAATGAATAGTGATTGCTAAAAGAAGCCGAAGCCAAAAGTTGTACGCTCTCGTGCTTGTCATCTAGATATTGCTTACAAGAAAAGTTGACAGTAAGCAGAGGACATCCCATGTTTGGGTGAAATAGGGGAAAAAATGTAAACTTAAAGGAAAACTTAGTCAACTTGAGAGTCGGACCTAGCCCTCATCAATGTTGATACACTTTACAAAGCTTCAGATATTTCAGTGAAACTACAAAAGATGAGATTCGATTTTTTTTTTCTCCAGGACTAGCAAATCCATATTATATTTAAAAAACAATTTATACTAACTTTTTTGAAAACCGCATCTATGTTGTCTAATGCATCTATTACCTGATAATGGCTGTTGCAGACACAATGCCTCCGGAGACTCTTGTAGAACAAATAGCAGCTGTCTTTTCAATGTTCTTGGTATATTCCTTAAAGCACGAGGGGGCAAAAATCTGTTATGCCGCACTTGCTCCTGGAGTAAGATCCAGACACATCTCAAAATCTTCAACAGAAACATCCCGTCAAGGGACTATCATGTCAAGTTGTAGGCTCCAAAAATTGATTACAACTGGCGTATATATGCCAAATTAGTTTCACATCCTACAGCATAACAATCCTTAGAAAGTTTAGTTTAATTGGTAATAGAAAGGTAATGCTTAGTTTAGCTTTTCTTTCCCAATCTAAAACACTAACATTCAGAAATGCAGAGCAAGAATCATGCAAATTTCTGAATCAAATTCCAATGAGACAATGCATAGTTTGATGGATTTGTTCAAAAACATAAGTGCCTAATGTAGGACCTCCAAACCCTGAAATTTGCATAATGGAGCAAGATTTATTTGTGGAAGATCTCCTTTTCCATTTATTCTATGGAGTTCAATTCTAAAGATAGCGACATGCTTGAACCACAATGCTATGATCCAATCGCCCCCACACAAAAAATCGACAAACAGGTACAATCACATCTGATTCGACGAGAAACTCCCGAATCAAATCGAGAATCTGACCTTGGAGGCATAGGCCTCGGCCTCCGACAGAGCCCTCTCCTCGAGCTCCGCCGCCGCACGCGCGTCGGCACACCTCTCTGCAGCAACGCAACCACAGCGCCAGTTCGATTCGATCCGCACGTCGAAGAAGCAAAGGCAGTGCGGCATCGAGAAATTTCTCACCTCGGAGGCGGCGGCAGAGGGAGAGGAGGCGGGGCTGGATGCCGGCGACGCTTGCGATGGCGGCGGAGGCAGCGCACTCGTAGAGTAACTCCTTCTCCTCCTCCCCCTCCGGCGACGACGACGACGGTGAGGGCCCACCTCACGTGCAGCACCACCATCTCGTATTCCCGCGCGCTCGCTCGCCTCGAAGCCTCTAGAACCTTCTCGCTCGGGGGAGATGGAGCAGCCAACTGGGCGCCGTCCGATAGAGATCGCACGGTGGAGCATCTTGCATGGAAACCCTTTAAACTTATCTGTATTAACATCTGGGTCCTCCATTTTGGCCCGACGCCAACCGTTGATTGGGCTGTCAGGCCCAGCTGCCCGGAGGTGTTTTTGCGCGGAAGCCCACTAGTTGTGCTATATTGGACTGTTTGGGCCCCCACTTACACTGGTTCGCTGGCACCAGAGAGAGGCGTTTTTCTCTTGCCGTCCCTCTCTTGTTACAAATGTCGTTCAGCTATCAATTTCCAGTTTGGACTCTTCCAAGATATTGCTCTTTCCTAGAGTGATGAACCAAACACCTGAATCCTGTTGTACACTCGATGATGACTTCTGCCACTAAACTTGAACATCTGCTAAAATACACAGAGCATGAGATGATAATTCTATTGTCACACGAACCCACCCCCTAGAATGTACACCGTATTTTCCTACTCTAACGCAAGAGGATAGCCCGTGTATGTACGTACACAGACATGGCCTAGCATGCACACAAGCTTTGCTGCTCAGTGCTTATTCTTTGCCCGTGCCGAGGACCAGGGATTTCAATTCTGGCATCAGCCTTTCCTCCAGATCTTCCTTCTTCTCTAGCATTCGATCAGATGCGCAATCTTCCTCCTACAGGGAAAAGACACAAGCCAATGGTACGAGCACTAGATAGTAGTTCATGGTTCATGATTCCTCCATATGGTAGGAAATGTTCATCTGAATATGGGAAATAAGTCTACAACATAGACGGGTCGAAACATCCCAATCCTCCAATATTAAAAAGATTAAATGAACACTACGAACCTAAGATGCTATAGCCATAATGCACAGAACTACCCATCGGGTTCCAAAAATTGCATCTAAAAAAAGGTTCCAAAAAGGCAAAAACCGGCAGGAACCAGCCGATTAACTCTGGAACCTGGAAATTCTGGTTGGGCTGTGGGGCAACTACACCAGTGGGAATTAGCAGACTTGCTATGATGTTTCAACGGATTATGCATATTGGTGATGATTCCATATGAAGGAAATATAATAACTTCAAAAAAATTCAAATTAAATAAGACCGGCTAAAAGAATGTCAGAAACCAGCCAGTTTCCGGCAACCAGAGGGGGAGCAGAGGTTCCCTGACTCTTGATATTTGAAACTCTTACTAGCAATTCATTTGTGTGCCATGGGAAGAAATGTGTGCAACGTCACAGTCTTATGAAAGTAAACCTCATCCACAATGAGGACTGCCTGCCTCTTTGTGCCCTCATTGCATGTAAGGAAGCAACCAGTCTATAGTAATTCCCGATCTATAAGTAAAACAAAGCTAAGCTGAGAACATAGTACCACACAACCTAATCACACCTAGCTGTTGTTCCCAGATGAAATAAAGCAAAATCAAAGAGGAGTTTGTTGTTAAGGACAGGATAAGAAAAATGTGGAAAGACTGATTCTATAGTAATTCCTGATCTATAAGTAAAACAAAACTAAGCTGAGTACATACCACACAAACTAATCACACTTAGCTGTTGTTCCCAGATGAAATAAAGCAAAATCAAGGAGTTTGTTGTTATAAAAGGACAGGATAAGAAAAACGTGGAAAGACCGATTCTTATGGAAGCTAAATGACAAGAAGTTTGGTTTGGTCCATGAAGTGGTGTGGGTGGTGCTGACACCTCCAGCAAATCTAACCACCCATTAATTAGGGGCATTATCGTCATTTAACTTCGTCTTGTTGTAGAGAATGAGTCGCCTTGGCCTATAATTTGATCATTTAACTTCATCCACTGGCCTTGGCGCCTCGGCCACGCATCGCCACGGCCATCCGCCGCTCAGCCTGCGCCTCACGGCCTACCGCCCGCCGATTTGCGCTGCTACCGGTCCGCCGTGCCTCGTCCATGCGCCATCCGCCGCCTGCGCCGCCGCGACAGACTGCAAGCCGCGCGCGCGCGCGAGCCGCCTCGCTGCGCCTCACGACCTACCGCCGCCGATTTGCACGCTACCGGTCTGCCGTGCCTCGTCCATGCGCCATCCGCTGCCGCCGCCGCGCGACACCGCAAGCAAGCCGCCGCGACCGTGAGCCACCTCGCTGCGCCTCACCTGTGCGTCGTGCCGTGCCCAGGCCGCCGCGCCGTGCACAGGCCACCACGCCGCCAGTGGCCAAACCAGAAATAGGAGATAGAGAGATTGGATGGAAAAGGGACGGGAGAGAAATAGGAGATAGAAATGTGTGTGTGAGGGAGAAACATATAGAGATAAGGATGGACTTTGGAACGCTATTTTTGGGGTGCTATAGAGCATGTCGGCGCAGGACACCGCAGTTTGCAGGCATCCTCGAGCTGCGCCTTGATGGGCAAAATTACTTATTTGCCCATTTTGCTAGCACCACCCCTGCACACCATTCACACACACCGGAAGTGTTAAGGCCATGAAAACCGTTGGATGGGCTACATTGAACGGCAGAGAACAACTGAATGTACCAAACCATTTCTCAAATGACAAATATCAGGCAAATAACAGAAGATGATATGCTCAGGAAATACTGTTGCTAAAAAAGAACAGATTCTGCCAAAACTGCATTAAGTGTATCCGAAAGCAAATAAGAATCAACTAATTACCCTCAATAGTGTGATGACAGCACCAACAGCTCTTCCTGGTGCCTGAAGAGCCTTGTTGTATGCCTACAAGAAATTAAAACAGGATGTTTCTAAGTCAATATAAAAAATATAGAATGAAGACAGGAAAAAATTGGAGGAAACACACAGTCAAACAAACCTGTAGAGAAAGTAGAGCAACAACTTTTGGGAGAAAGGAAACTGGATCATTCTCTGAAGAAACTTGTCCTGTCAAGTCCTTCATTTCATATAAGAAATTGAGGTGTCAGATAATTAGCAATAGAAATTTAGCCATAAAGACACTTCACATATCAGACAAAAGCCAAATTATTTATTCAGTACATTGCATGCCATATTGGACATCATCGTTTTCACACATGCAATAACGCCCAGCCAGTCAAGCAGTTTAAGCATCAAAGTGCCTACCAGTCTAACAATCTTGGTAATTTTATATTTCATGGTGATCATGACTTGGGTTCTAGTATTCCGTACTTGCACTATTCTGATGCTTAAAAACCGTAAAGAACATCATATTTTCATGGAGGTACCAAGATAATACCATACTGCTAATATGTAAATCTCAATGAATTGATTATCAGCCAGACTCAGAAGATCCAAACAAACATAAGAAAGAGGAAGAAGGAACTGTGATACACAAGGGTTTTGAAAACTGCGACCAGAATTATTCCAGTTTTCCAGGCAACTTGTACATTTTGAATTTGAACTTTTCATGGTTTGATGTTTGGGGCATATTAAATAAGTAATAATATACACATTCCGCCTAAAATGGGGACCAAAGGGGATTGTTTAGGGCCTAAACTTGCTAAAATTCAAAAACCCAGTATGGGACCAGTTCCAAGACAGTTCTTGCTGGTTTTCTGAACCATGTGGTCACTCAAGATTACCCAAAGAACAAACCTTGCGGTAGGAATGCAGCATTGACCTCTCTAATCTTTTATCAAGCTTCTTAAATAACAAGCCACTGCAAAAATAAAAAGAGAGAGAGGGAGTAACTGAGTAAGGACTTTGATAATCCAGAGTTCCAGACAATGTGGAAAGCAATTACAAACATATATTATTACCTTTCCTCTGTTATATCTCTTAAGGCGTCCATAAATGAATCAAACCGCTGCCATGGATTAGAAGGAAAAGGTTAGAAAGAACTACAAATTACAGTTCATATTTGAAGTTAAGCAGACTTTGTTTAATATGAAAGACATAGCAGTCAATCGTTAGTGTAAACTTTCTAGACAGCTCAATGCAGTCACATGCTTAGGAATATCTACATTTCATGAAGTAATGAAGAATGGCAACATAGAGAGGAAGGTTGATAGTATAGTATGTTAGGTGTGCAGCATCCTTCTTACATGCACAGTCTTATATCTGAAGTATTGTGTAAAGCCATAGTTTGAATTAGATCGCTTCTGCAAAAAAGAATCGAATATATAATATATCAAGAATAAATTCAACACTTATTTTCATGTGAGAATATTTTTCAGGATATTTGTTGCATATTTAATTTACCTGGTATTACAGGATCAAATAATTGGTATCATAGAACACAGAAAATTAACGCAAAGAGGGTTAGTCTGCAGAATGTCAGAATGTTTTAATGGATACAGGCAGGACACAAGCAATTATGAATTTGCTAGTGTTTTCTACAATATGGCATCTTGCCAGTCTGGTGATGAACCATAATGCAGAAAGCTTAATGAACTTCTTCATAGATACTAGCTTCACTGCATCAAGAATGTAGTATTTTCTCCTATTAATTGTCCAAAAGCCTATTCATACCCCAGAGGCCCAAACTGAAGTTTTTGAGGTATGTCAAATTTTAAAATGTTAGGTGCTACCACATTACCAGAATTTCAGCTGTTACACATACTAGTTTTTTTGTTGGGGGGGGGGGGGGGGTACAAAATTAAGGACTTCAAATCTTCAATAATAACTTTATTTCTTTGTTAAAGTCAAACCTTTCCCTCCAGTGCTTCAACTAAAGCTTGAGCCTTCAGTGACAATGACCCAGGAAGATCCTTTGCCTCTGTGTGTGTGTATACATACATACATATATATATATATACACACACACACATACACACACACACACATATATATATACACACATACACACACACACACACATATATATATAGGAAAATTACATAAGGCACCATGGTGTCTAGGCACCAACATCCGATACACGTGTATGATTGATAATTTTTTTGAGTTTGGGTATGAAAATGTTTTATACCCTTGATATATTTATGGTAAGTAAGTTTTGAACTCAGTTCAAACTAGTTTGAATTAGTTTTGAGTTCAATGCAACTACAGTGAGTATATACCATAAATATAGTTCAAACTAATTAAACTGAAGTTGAATTTAAATTTTTTCGGAGTTTGACATCTCAAATATACTTTTTTATGGGTATATGAAGATACCCACATCAAACGTTGCGAAACTCAAAGCAAATCAACGGGTATTGATATTGGTGCCTAGGCACCTTGGTGCATAAAACACTCGTCCTATATATATATATATATATATATATATATATATATATATATATATATATATATATATATATATATATATATATATATATATATATATATATATATATATATATATAAATTGACATTCAGGGTTGACGCAGGAAAACATTACATGATACATGGAAGAATGAAAAATAAGTAAATTATACCAGAGAAGTGCTGTCAGCAGTGCTCAGTTGAACATGCTGTTCTTCACTGTCCTCAACCTCCATTCCATTCTTCAATTTGTTGTCCTTATCCTATCCGTAGTTCAGTGCAAAGTATAACAGTCAGAGAACAAGCTTTGAAGTACTTTTAAATGATTCAAAGTTGAACTAGGAGCTAAAAGCTAGTAACAGTTTCCTAGTTCATCAACCAAGAAACACCACAAGAAGCAGACTAGTAAAACAGTCAGGGGCCTCAGGGCTGCATGTTATTCAAAGGGTTCTTGTTCATCTGACATGGTTTGTATTGCAAATGTTAAAGCAAAGCCAAACACAGAGTACAGCAAAGAAACTACAAAATTGCAGACAACCACATGTGCATGAGCAGAGTATAAAACTTACTAGTGTAAGCAAAACTCTGTCAACTATTGGAGTACCCATAGTTCTTAGCAGATGCTTGTGTAAGATGCCCTGGCAACCAGAAAACAAGTAAAGAAAAGGACCATAAGTAAATGCTGCCAACTTATTGAGTACCACACAATCTTGTGAGAACAATGCCTATAGAAGCTTACAGAGGTAGCAGGATCATCCTCAAATACATCCAAAGCTTTTTCATACAGTTGCATATCCAGGACAGCCTGATGACGACAGACAAAGATTAAGTAGAATAATACCGAAATAGCTAGAATAATATCATATTTAATTACATGACCTAGCATCATAAAGGGTTGCTGAGATGCAGGAAAACAATTTAGAATAGAGTAGCCATAACATGCAAACTCGAGGCAGCACCTGTAGAGCAAGATCAATAGTACAGAAAGAAACCAAAAGGTAAATGGGATGCAAAAGCAGATTACCTCATCTAGCTGCTTTTGCATATTATCAAGCAAACGTCGCCTCCTTTCAGCATTTTCTGACAGCATAGTGTTCTTTTTCTTCATCCATGAGTCAATAAGCATTGGCCTCAGGTGAGAGGACAATAATTTAAGTGGGCCATTTAAGTCATCTGAGCCTAACATTCATTTAAACAGTTAAGAAATTTCTAGAATTACCATTCAAATTAATAGAAACAATTATGTCAATCTTGATTTATTTCCTGACCTCCCAACTCTTCTAACTCTGGAGCAACAGTAAAAAACTTTTGTGCTATCAATTCATCAGGAAAGATGTTTGTATTCTCCTCTTTTGTTTTCTCTGATGCTTTTTTACCACCATGTTTTGCATCACCTGCAGAACCAGCATCCTTGTTTTTCCTATGAGCTTTCTTGTCCTTAACAGGAATGCTTTCTTCATTGTCATCATCCTTTTCAAGTGCTCCACCTTTTGCAGACCCCATCACTTTCCCTCTTTTCTTCTTTGGCCCTCTGTCTGATGAAACACCTGTACTGCTGGTATCATTATCACCAAGATCTTTTGTGTCTTGAGTACTGGCCAGATCCTGCCCTATGCTCACCGCTCGGATTCATATTCATGGGCTTTCCTTGACCAGCACTATTATGTTTAATACCAAAAGAGTCCATCTCTTTCTCAAGTCGGTCAAAAATACCCTAAAATGGTTTGAAGAACAGACACATTGCACTCATTTAAGAGATATAATGGGATATTATGCACACTATATGAATGCAAGAAAGATTATTGCAAGTTCATGAAGTAGGTTCTAAGAAGTCACCTTAATAAACACGTTACTAAATACACATGATTCTCCGAATACCATTGCTTTAGAAGACTGCAACGAAAGATTTTTTTAATGTGTGGTCCATAGTGAAAAATCTGCAAACTTCAACTACTTTAAAGACACCAACCTTGACTGCCCTCTGCAAAGATGGACAAAAAGACAATATCTTGGTTGCATCAGGGCCACTGATATACAATGGAAGGACCAAAAGAGAATCAATCCTGAAAGAATAAATGATATCTTAATGAAAAATACTTGGCACGGCAGCAAAAAACATTACTAACAATCAATTAGGAAAAAGCTGCAAATAATGTATTGATGCAACTCAAAATGTTGAGTCTCTGTTAAGTTTCAGCTGTTTCAATGAACTCAAGACTTTGTTAAATCCTCCGAAGTGTGAACTAAATTCACTAGTTAATCTGTTTGCATGTCTTGTTATCGCTTGATCAGCTTAATCCCTTTGCTCTTGTACCCTGATGTTAGGCTATAACACCTTTGTAGTAGCTCCACATCATGTGCAGTCGTGCACACGAAGAATCAAAGATAACTCAGAAGCTCATTTTTGTTTTCTTGGGATACGTATGAAGCTAGGAGCTCATAGCAGATAACAGTGATAAATCAAAATTAACCTTTCAGGAGACATGAAATTTAACAATATACCAGTGTCCATTCTCGATTGCATCACCCACAGCAGCATCTAGCATATCGACTACAGAATGATGAACAAAAACAGCCTCCAGTGCAATACCATCTGGATATCTGGCCTATCGAAAAAATAAGATAGTCAATATACACAAATAAAGAGATGATTTGAATAGGAAAAGCATATTGACAGCTTCAAGTACCTCCAACTCCAAGTACTGTTTAGGCTGAGGAATTGCGAGTTTCTGAAGCACTTCGTACCCAAAATAAGAGTTCTTCAAAGAAAATGGAGAAGTCAATAACAAAAGAAGATAATGCATAACAATAATGCAGGGTATGTGATCAGAACGCACCATTCATGCTAAATATCAGAACTATAGATTTAATATGACGCAACAAGATACGGGAGTAAAACTGTGTGCATCGAAGAATTTGTACAGCAGTCATATACGAAAATGCACATGTAGGAGTTGAGATCTTGCATAGGTCTATCTATACACATGTTGTTATGTGAAGTCTTCTTGTGCCACTACTTAAAAATACTTTGCTTATAACATATCATAAATTGTAGTAACTAAAATAAAAGTTAGAAATGCCTCAACCTGTGAAAAAAAAGCATCAACGCTTTCCTTTAAAACCTACAGAGAAGAAAATTACCACAACGTTAAACATAGTTTAAGAATTAAGAATATGAATTAAACAACTGCAGATCTCACAGCTGGTATCCAGTGTACTCCTGCACGCACTGATCCATGTACAGCACCTTCTTTTAGCAAGCCATTGAAAATGGACTGGAAGAATGAATTTTCCACAGAAACTCCACTAGCACCATGCATTTCTTGGAGCAGTTGCTGCAAGGTGTTCCAAATGGATGGCAAATTTGTCAGAACTGTTATACCCCTTGCAGCTCCACGGATCATGGCAGTAATTCGTGAGACATACGCTGGAGTGTATATCTGGCCACCGTCTAGCCTTCCTTTCACCTAGAAGGATTTATAATAATATTACTATTTTGCTTGAATGACAGAAGCTAAGAAAAAAAACCATTAGAACCGTAAGATAGAAGGCTTACAATAGTTCCAAGCCGAGGCTCAAGGATATTAACAACCAGCTCTGATCCAATATGCAACCGGGCAGCAATCTCAGCCAACACAATCTGGCTGCGCTCCTGCAACTTC
This sequence comes from Dendrocalamus sinicus, assembly GCA_036346575.1. Lineage (NCBI taxonomy): Eukaryota > Viridiplantae > Streptophyta > Magnoliopsida > Poales > Poaceae > Dendrocalamus > Dendrocalamus sinicus. Next base: position 669,094 of record CM070653.1, on the reverse strand, counting down.
TCATTTACCTCTTCTGCCACAGCGTCCCAGTAAGACTGCTACATGATCTCACCATTGATCAGCATCAGAGACGGATCATCTGTGATGACCTTCTGTGACTGCCTCTCAACATGGTAAAGATCCACCCCCAGGATATCTGATAAATCTACCAGCCATGCACGGCCTCGCTTCTTGATCTCCATCTTAATCTCATGCTTCAAATGGTCCTGCCACACCATAGTTGATCATGGATCAGCTAAAATCTGCACATTCTTGGTTGAGCGAATGCTTTAAACTGAACTACAGTAGACCGACATATCACAGCAATTTCTATCCATATATCATAACAATTTCTAGATAAGATTCCACCAACACACTGTATCTGCTAGAGACATTGAAATGTGCAATTGGATCAAAATTTCTCACGTCTGCCTCTGTAGGAGGGCTTAAACTAAGATGAAATAGTTCTGCGTTAGCAGTCCAGGGTTTAGATTTGATAATACCAATAATTTCTACGCTGAGTCCATCATTCACACCCTTAATACCCAAATCCAGGCTAAGTTCTCTACGCTCCATAATGTTATTAGAGGCCAATTTTAATCCCTACACTGCACAGAGAAATCTGGTTCCGACGACGGGGAGCGGAGAGGAGTTGGGGATTGGGAAGTAGGAGAAGGTGTGGGTCAGACGTACGGATGTGATGTACTCCTTGCCGGAGGCGGTGTGGAGGAGCTCGAAGTCGATGAGGCCGCGCTCCTGCAGCTTCTGCACCAGCTCCACCACGTTCCGCTCCGACAGCCGCACGCTCGACCGCGTGCTCTGCGCCGCCTCCAGCTGCCGCTGCAGCTCCAGAAGCTCCGCGTCCATCTCTCTCTCTCTCTCTCTCTCTCTCTCTCTCTCTCTCTCTCTCTCTCTCTCTCGTGGCGTGATGTGATGTCGCCGGAGGCGGAGGAGACGGTTGCCGAGAACGAACTATCGACTGAGCTGCGCGATTCGACTTGCGGTTGCGGGAGAACGAAGGGCTCTCACTGACAAGTGGGCCCTGGTGACGGCTTTGCTATCGAATTCCACGTCTTACAACCATGAAGGCGTATACGAACATAGTACGTATTCATACCATAAAGACGACTAGTTCTCGTATCAATGGCATACTACAACCACAATAGCTGCCCGCCTGCACTAGCCAAACGAAACGTGAAGAGCTAATGGAACATTACCATGCTCGTAAAACAAGCCTGAAAAAGTAGTATAAATCATCTTACTCTTAGCCTGAAAAAGTAGTATAAATCATCTTGATTCTTAAACTTCCATTGCAGTATCGCAGGTCCATGAGATAATGTCAGGAACCAAATGGCTTCAACTCTTACACGGTACAGAAAGAACAAGCTTCATGCTGTTACATCTTTCAGCGATTCTGTTCTACTAGAGAGCTCTGCCTTGGCCTACCGCAGATGGAAAGACACATCTACTACAGAGATCAGAAGAGCACTCTAAATTTGATGCGTGGTACAATTCTTTATTGTGTTTGTGTGAGCTGCGACTATCTCTGCGCTTTATTATATTATGATGCTATGGCAACGTCTGAAGAATTCAGTGCATCTGCAAAAGAGAGATCCAATAGACACGTTAGGAATGCTTGGATGGTTACTTTTAACTCTGCAACAGAAAATATACACTTGCATCACCGTGTTCACGAGTTTCCGCCAGAATTCCTCATCAATTCATAGAGAGCAAAACCGCCATGGTGGCAACCAGGCATTCGCTGGCTCATACCTCGTAACTCATCCTGTAATTCGAAAACAACATCAACAATTGAAAGAAGCCAAAAGCCAGGTGAGGATCTAAGAGTTGCTCTGCAACCAACTCACCGCTGAGACCGCAAATAGTTTAGTGGATTCATAACCATCTTGAGCTCTAGAATAAAGCTCAGCTACACCACTGGAATCGATGCTACATTTTGTAAAGAAGAACGCAGTTGGCCTAACATTCATTTCCCGGCGAGAAACTCCAATGAAAACAGGATCTGTCTGCAAAATTAAACGTGGATAGTTCACTGAACAAAATCCAAGAAAACCCTGCAACTGCAGAAATCTTCCTTGCATAGTAATTATCACAATTGAAAAACATCCCTTCAATGTGGTCGTGTTAATTTATATAAAATAGCAAACATCACAAAAGCGCCACTGATTATAGGCTGATGCAGTAAATTAGGTATGCAAGATAAAGAGTATAGGTGGTCTATTTACCAGTAAACTAGCAGGAACTCCAGTTTCCTCAACTACTTCACGGATGATTCCATCAAACATCTCTTGTGAAACTCTTTCATTGAGACAAGCACGGTCTTTTTCATCAGTTTGATGAGCCAAGATTCCAATTTCTTGTGGCTGATATAAACAAATGAACTCCAATAATAAGAGATATGTATATTAATGGTGGACCACTCAATGTCTCAATGTATAATCCCATCACTCCATCAGGCATGTAGAAACAAAATACCCTTAACTTCAAGAACTAAATTTCAATTATTGTCTCAGTTGAAGTTTTCCAAGTTCTAAATTATCAAGTATACATCACTCCTCTAAAAATCACTTCAGAGTCAGCATGTTAACTGGCAGAAGAAGCCACTTTTAAGTCATAAATCAGGCCAGTGTCTTCGTCAATTCAAAGCACAAGAGGGGCTACACCTAGAGCTTTGTTTCTATTTTGAGTCTTTAAACAAATCTTAGCTTTCATGTACTGTGCTCAATATAGTCAAACAATCCCAAGATTTTACCTCCGAGTGTCCTCCAGGAAAAACATAGTATCCTGGGAACTCCCCCACATTGTAGCTCCTTTGCAATACAATAATCTTTTCATCAGATGTTTCAACGATTGCACCATTGCCCAGTGGATTTGACATGTGTTGGCAATGCACAGAATCATCTAATCAGATCAGATTGAAAGAGAAAATGTTTTGGTCAAGACTGATCATTCTTTTAATTCTGTACAAAGATTCTGAGCACACAAAGTACTGAGACAAGTTATCTAATGAAAAGTCGTTCACTGACTAGCAATTTCATCGTCATAATGAACATTTACACAATAGACAGAGCAAAATTATGCAAGAATGGCTACTTTCAAAAAAAGACTTATGCAAGAATGGAAGGGGAAAACAAAAGGGAGGAATATATCAAGCATTTACAGTTTTAAAATCTGGGTCAACGAAAAAATTTAACAAATTGATAAGTCATAAGATGGCGTGAAACCTATGATGCATGGACATGGCAAGGAGGCAGCGAGTCCGTGTCGGACATGGACATGGCTCGGATACGTATTTTCCACGTGTCTGAAAATTGCCAAGAAAAAAAAAGAAAATTCATTTTGGACACATATTTACCGCGTGTCTAAATATTGCCATGCAAAAAAAGAATTTATATTTCCAATACATATTAGACACATATGGGACATTTAAATGAAGGTTTTTGCACGAGAGGAAGGTAGACCGTGGCAGGGACCGGCGGCGACTCCATCCTCTGGCGACCCGTGGTGATCCCAGTGAGTCCTATAATCTTCTCGTGCTCCTTCCTATCCACTCCGGCATGTCAGATCTAAATATTTCATCTCTCGTTTGTGGCATTTTTTAATGTCTCATTGGTCATTCATGCTTCCTCATCAGTCATGACCTTTTTTTGTTGTTTGGTTGTTCAAGTCTATATATATATATATATGTGTGTGTGTGTGTGTGCGCGCCGCGTGCGTGCGTGCGTGCGCGCACGTGTAATAATAATTATTAATATATCCGCGTCCCCATGTCATCATTTTTGGGAAAATGACGAATCCCTGTGTCCGTGTCGTGTTGGACACGCATGTCTGTGTCCATGCAACATAGCGTGAAACTAAGGGTGTGTTTGGTTGCTGGGATGAAGTGGGATGGAATGGGATGGTTCCTTTGACCAAGTCTATCCATGTGTTTGGTTTGAGGGATGGGGTGGGATGGAATGGTCCAAAGTGTGATGAGCCTGTGCAAATTTAGAGAATATTCTTCTTAGATGCTGGACCATGTTGTTCCACTTTTTTTGTGGAATCATCTCATCCCATCCCCATCCCATCCCATCCTACTCCATCCCAGCAACCAAACACACCCTAAAAGAATAAAAAATTTGAGGCCATTAGAGGTGCAAAAAGAACCTGATCTACAAAGCAAGATGTGATTACTAAGTTACCTTCAGAGGATACCAAAAATTTCTCCCACAGTGGATTGAGATTTGTTCCCACAAATGTCCTGTTGTGTGTAATTTAACACTGATATCAAATAGAGGCATTACTTTGAAATACAAATAAAGTTCAAATGCAAGGGGAAAAAGGTTAAGAAGTTAAGGCTACCAGACTTTTGTTTCAAAAAAGCAGTTATTGAGATAGAATAACAAAGGTCAAGCGAACCTATAGTCTGTAAGACCCAAATGAAGAGAGACACAGTACTCCTGATTTGGTTCATCTTTGTTGTGCAAGGCATGTCCTCCATACTGAAATTTGTGATTATGTGATGGTGGTCAAAGTATGAATTCCGGTATTTGGAGTTGCAACAACACAATAAAGCAGGTAAAGAGAGATCAATTGAAAAAAGTACATTCCAGAATTTTTGTAATGGCACAAGTTCAGCTGTAAAAGAAACACTAAGACAAGGTAAGAAAAATAGCTTTTAGAAGCCAATATGAACAGTGCTTTAACATCCCTTGTTAGACAATTTTATATAGAGAAAAAAAAGGTGAATATGCCAATTTTATTTGGATGAAGATGGTCTCTGGGATTGACCAGGAATTCCTCTTAGGTGCTAGGTTGCACACATAAGGCACCCCTATTTTTCAATAAACCCTTGTGCATCTACTTTGACAAATCACATGAAGCCTAGATGTAGGCCTCACAATTACTCCAATTTACACACATTTCTTGTTTATACCAACTTTGTGTATAGCACATTCCAAATTACTTAATAGGGCATAATAATTTTTTTAGTTTAATCAAGTGCTTATCACTAATTGACAGTATCTCCAGGTATCAGTAGAGCAGGAAAATGGCATAGCAAGATAGAATTACAGGTACATACCCGAAACTTCGTACCGTTGTACAGTGATGGGTTCCGCTGAAGCCTTTGATTCCATATCTGAATGATCAACAAATACGAATGATGACCATGGATGCGTGCATTGCATAAAGTGCCTGAATATGCACATTACCTCACTTATAGATTCTTCCAAGGCTGCATCTGGACGGGGAATCCTGTCAAATGACTGATCGAACTTAACCGAAACCTTCAATTCACAACACGAGTTCCATCAAAATGGTGCCTTAGCACTAGCAAGCATCGATGATATCATAGAGCTTTACACAATCTGCCATCCGCAACAAGCGCAGCAAAGCAAATCTCCACGGCAGTTCATGGCAATAGCGATATATCATCCACACACTACATTACTTAACTGCTCAACAAATTTTTTTGTGGTTGAGTTTTCCACCTACGTAGCTCAAATCCATCATTGAGTATGTGGAGTAATGAACCAAAAGTGAGATTTGTCGCCGCCCAATTCGGAAACGCAGGTGTGATGTAATCAGATGGTGCGAGGGAGGGGGAGAGAGAGAGAGAGACTGAGAGGTTACGCGGGAGCGAGGGAGGCCTGCGGGGCAGGAGAGGAGGAGCTTGTACGCCGTTCCGGGGTCTGCGGCGGCGGCCATGTGGCTGCTGTGACGGGTGGATGGGAAGAGGGAGAGGGAGGCGGCGCGCAGCAGCCACTCGCATCCGAGTCGGCCGCGGTCGCCGATGCCGACTTCGTCGGCGGTGGCAGCGTGGTGGAGGGGAGAACCGGAGGATGAATGGTAGCCTGCAGTCTCAGGAAGAAAAAGGATCGCAATTTCTACGGCGAAGAAATCATCTTTACTATTATGAAATATGAGTTATTAGTTATGATCTGTCCTCCCTCATCTCTTCTCAACCGTCTAATCAAAGATTAGCCGTCCAAATTTACATATATATAATTCTTTCACTCGTAAAAAAAGTTGAACCGATGCGTGGGACGCGCTCCTCTTCTTTTCCCCCGCATCCTTCGCCTCCCGCAACCACTCCACCTCCCGCAACTGCCGCCTCTTTCTTTCTTCCGAACCCTCATGTCGCGCCTCCTCCTCCTCAGCACCGCTACCAATTCCTTCCTCGTATGGCAGCATCTGGTCGCAGTTCCCCCAACAGCGTCGCACCCCTCATCGCTGCCTCCCCAACGCATTTGCTTATTGCCTGCTCTCCTCATTTGCCCGCCGCCTCCTCCCCACCTCCACCTCCTGCAATCGCCGCCTCCTTCACCTCCGAACCCTTGTGTCGCGCCTCCTCCTCAGCGCCGCTACTAATTCCTTCCCCGTGTGACAATGTCTAGTCGCAGGGATAGTGGTTGAAGGGGGGCAATGGTCGAAGTCAAAAGGGGCAATAGTTGAAATCGGGGCCGTAGTCAAAGTCAGGGCCAAGCAGACTGGCGCCGACAATCGGGCGACAGGGCACAAGCACACTGGAGGCCTGCCAACGTACAACCACCATCGATAGTCGACCGCTCCCAACCTACGATCACGCGCGATGGTCGATGACTTCTAACTTACAACCACGAGGTGTGATCAACAGTTTCTAATTTATGACCATGAGCACTGGTCAATATGTTTCGACTTACGACCACGAAGTGTGGTCGATGTTTTCCGACTTACGACTACGAGCGCTGGTCAATGTGTTCTGACTTACAACCACGAGGTATCCTCGATGGCTTCCGACTTACAACCACGAACGATGGTCGTCAGCTTCCGATGTACGACCATGAGCCATTGTCAAAGGCTCCTGATTTAGGACCACGATCGATCATCGGCCACTACCAACTTACGACCACCAGCGATGACTGGCCGCTCCTGACCAATGATTACATGCAATGGTCGATGGCTTCCGACTTACGACGATGAGGCGTGCTCGAGGGCTCCTAACCTACGACCACGAGGTGTGGTCAATGTCTTTCGACTTATGACCACGAGGTGTGATCGACGGCTTCCGACTTACTTGATGGATTTAAAAACTTTTAAAAACATGTTTGTATGCATATTCTAAAATTTTTTACCACCCATGAGTTTTTAGTATGATGAATTTTAAAAATCTGTAGCAATGCACATCATTCAGCTAGTCTTTTACAAATTATAAAATTCAGCAAAGTTTAGAAAAATCGCGTGTCTATGATAAGTAAGGCTAGAAATTTTGAAAGGGAAAATTATATTGGTACCACTGAAAAAGTGTAATTTTGCTTATTCCATCGCGAACCATGTAATTTTGTTTTTGCCATAATTCCATCCATGTGCATTTCGTTTTTGTTATTCCATGCATTTCTTTTTGTCATTCCATCCCATTTCCGTTAGTTAATCGACACATGTCATTTGCCACGTACGGTCAAAATCTGTTAACTTAACGGAAAATTGGAGGAATGGCAAAAATAAAATACGCACGGATGGAAAGATAACAAAAACAAAATTACACGATTTATGATGGCATAAGCAAAATTACACACTTTTCCAGTGACACCAACAAAATTATCACATTTTAAAAATGTGATGCACCACACTGTTATCATTATCATGAACTAAACAGTAGCGAATGAAAACGAATTCGCACAGTTTAAGTGTGACAATAGACCAAAATATCCCTTACATAATTGAGACATTGTAGATTTGTAGGACCCGCAATGGCAATAGTGGGGATAAATGATGTCTTCTCAAAATTTTTCTTAAGTACCAGAAATCTCTCACTCTAGAAAGTTAAGAAGAATAAATTACACAGCCTACAATCATCCAAGACTGCAGCAAGAACTGAAGCAACCACCCAAGAGCATCCATCATTTCTGCAAGGGCAAAGCCGTCAGCGTCAACACCTGCGAGCGCCGCATCGTGGGCGTAGTAAGCACTAAGCACCTTTGCGCGGGCGTTTCCCGCCACCGAGCGGATCTTGTCGCGGACCGCCTCACGCGCGCGACACCCGGCAAAACAAAAGTAGTCCACGGCGGCGCGCTTAATCCAGGCGGCGGTGATAGGGTCCTATGGCCACGGCAATGGGAGAAAGAGAGAGACAAGGGGGGTTACGTACTAGAGAGAGAGAGAGAGAGGAACCTGTACGCCGTGCCGGTGCCGGGGTCTGAGGCGGAGGCCATGCGGTCGCCGTGGGTGGCGAAGCCGAAGAGGAATGGATGATGGCGGTGGCGGTGCAGCCGGTGATTCAGCGGCGTGGCGTGTCACTCCGGCTGCACGAGGCACACGACGCGTGGCTTCACCATGGGCCGGGGGAAGCCGGCAGCCTCGTCGCCGGCAGCACGGACGGTCGCTGCTCCTCCTGCTCCCGTTCTTGTCTAGTCCACTTCCTGCAGATTGACTGCTATATATGGTATGTATCTGTCTGATCAGTGAACTGTGTGCCATCTCTATGTGTACAAGTAGTTGAGCTGCTTCTTTTCTTGTTACTTCTTCCATTTTTGTTCGAAGGCCTTACATAAAACTGCCTGCATGTCATCGTATTCATACACAAGGTCATAGTAAGTTCTTGAATTTCATCGGCCTTAAATAAAACAGTGTGAACGAGATCTTCTGAAAGCAGCAGCTGAAACAGTGCTTAACTTAATCAATGAAGACTTGCCATTGCTTCCACTGTTTCGTTTCTTTAGGAGCACATAACATGCGACCTCACACAGCGACACGAAACAAAGGGAAAGAAGATGCTCTCCTCTGCAAGAACGACGAGTTCAGTCTGACTGGGGGGATGAGGGGCTGCATATTTTCCCTTTCTGCTATCTTACCCTTCGTAATCTTTTTTTCAACATTTGAGATTTGAGTGCTCCGTTGTCAGAAATAAGATGCCAAGTTTGGTTATATTTAGCTCACATGATGATTCCTCTTTATCCCAGCTTCTCTCCAACATCTAGCAGCAGCAGCAGCAGCAGCAGCAGCTTATTCTCAGTTTCAGCTAGCAATTTGAGCAGCCATGGTGCATTTCCAGACAAGTGAACCTGGCTAGAAATAGTATAATCATGCAGAACGCAGATTCATTACATGTTAGAATACAGCTAAAAGTTAGTTATAATTCATATATCCTAGCCTTGTTGGTGATCAAGCATTCAGAATTTTGAGAAGAACCTGACATTTACAACCCCCAAGGCCCCAACACACACACACCAATTCGCTTCTCCACTAGATTAATTTAGGCAGGTCAGAATTCAGTCACTATACATGGACTACCAGAGGCTTATTTTATTTAAGAATGCAAAAGGCAGATTGCCCTTTCTTGATTTTTGTTTGGACAGTGCAGTGTACAGTGATATGGCTGCAGTTTATGGCTTTAGCTGAAAATTTTAAAGTTTAGTTGTTTGTGACAGAAATTACGAAAAGAGAGATACTCGCTTGCGATTTTAGTTGATACAGATGTTAAGCTTTTAATGTGTACTACAATTAACTTGTAGACTCCATCTTGAGAAAATATTCCGTTTAAAAGTTAGGTACTGTAGCACAAGCCAAAAGCCGTTTTTAAAAGTTGTTAAAGATTAGGCCCTGTAGACTGCTTTACTATTTTCCATAGTTTCTTGATTTAGAATGTAAAATTCACCAGCATTATCTAGTGTGTTAGCAATTGAAATGAAATTCACCTAAACAGTAAAAGCGCATTCTGACCTTCATGAGGTAGCCCACAGGAGCAATCTCGCATGCTTTAGTTTTTGGTTTCACAAATGAAAGTTATACAGCATCAAATATGTGCAAAACTAACACTTTAGCATGTAGACGCTATGAAAAGGTCAATGCCTTTTCAGGCTTTTTGATCTGGACATAACCTCGCCGACATGATCCAAGTTCATCACTTGTCTCTGCATGCTAGCAATTTGTGCCTTCAGCATTCTGATCTCCATCTCCATCCTAGTTTTCTCAGCAATGCGAGAATTTTGCACGTCTTCTAAAATTTGTAGTGCACATTGTTCTTGTCTCCATCGAGAAGTCTCTTCTGGTGGACATGTTACCACCAACTCTGGTGCGTGATCTCTTCCACAAACCCTTGAACTGTCATGCAAGGGCACTTTGATATCCTTGCTGACCGAAACTGGTTCCTGAACTGCATGTCGGGAATAATACCCAACATTGTTTATCTGTATTCTGTTTGATTGTTCAGAACGAATTCTTCCCTGTGATTCTTTTACGTCTTTCATATAGATAGACCTGCCAATATGTATTCTCCTAACCTCTTCAATACTTGGCCTGCCAAATTTGCTGGGCTGGCAAGCTGTGTTTACTGGATCAGAAGCATACTTGCCATAGCTTTTTATTGATTCTTCAGCCCATTCCTTGTTGTTCTCACCCTGGTCATCCATACCTGAAGGAGCAATGATAGCATTGTCCGTAGAGGTCTGGTCTTGTTCAGATGCTTCATCATTCTCTCTACCAATGGTCATCTCCGTTTTATTCTCCAACTTTTCTTGTTTCACTGCTACCTGGTTCTCAAGCTCTGGTGGAAGAACCGCGTCAAACTCCTTTCTTGCAGTTTGTTTTGATTCAGAGCCTTCAATATCTGATTTATTGTGGTCATCCCAGGGCACACCCTTCTGCTGGTTCTTGGAAGAAATTTTATCCCCTGCAATATTAACAACTTGTCCTGTAGGAAGGGTCTCATGAGCCAGTTTCATGGTCCCATCAGGTTTCACTCCACATTCAAGTGCATCCATGTCGACCAAAATTCTCTGTGTGTTCTCATCTGCCATTCCCTGATCCTGCCTCCCCTGCGCTGCTGGTTCCTGTGAACAAGATACATCAGATTCTACTACAGTCAAAAAATAGATTTAAACTCAAAACTACAATCACCTTCTCCATGCTTAAATCCCACTGGTTCTGTGTTCCCTCTCTTTGCTCAGCCCCATTAATCCCCACAATAGTTGCATCAGATTTCAATTCACCACTATCAATTGTACTTGTGTCTTCCAAACTCCTCTTCTCATTCACATTTGCAACTCCTTGGTGTTGCTTGCCCTCCCTTGCCTGCAACTGTAAAGTAGTTTTGTCAAATTGAATCATAGTTATCTCGGATAAATATTTTGAAAATGCACTTGCCTCCCCCGTGCTGCTAGCGTCCTGATTGTGCATTCCTTTAACAGAACTAGCCTCGCTAATGCCCACAGCAACTGCAATGGTATCTGCTCCACCATTACCAAGTGTATTGGCCTCTTCCAACGGTCTTTCATTTCCATCTGTAATTCCACCCTCTAGTGTTTTCTCCATTGCCTGTTCCTGTAAAAGAGAATGATCAGATTTCACCAATCAAAGAAAAGGTCAATTTTGAAGGTAGACTCACTTCCTTAATGTCCAAATGTTCTTGGTTCTGTATTCCTTTGGTAGATTCGACCTCATTAACCTCCATACCAGGGGAATCAGTTTGAAATTCACTGTGGCCAAGCATGTTGGCATCTTCCGAAATTTTCATTTTCTTGCTTTCAACTGTAGTTCCTAGATCCTGTCTTTCCTCCATTGTTTGTTGCTGCAAATGACCAACTATCAGGATTCAGATAAGGTAGTTCAGATGGAGATTCTGCAACCACACTCACCTTGTCCAAATCCAAAGTTTCTTGGTTCTGAATTCCTTCTGTATCCTGAGTTTCATCAACCTCCAGAATAACCAAATCAGATTCCAATCCATTCTCTACCCTACGGCAGTCTTCCAATATTTGTGTCTCCTTGTTCTCGCATATGATTCCACGGTCCTGTATCACTTTCATAGCAACTTCCTGCGAAAGAGCATGGTCAGATTAACTACCAGTTAACACAGATACAAAGATTTGGCAGGCAAACTCGCCTCATGCATATCCAAAGTTTTGTGGTCATCAATTCCTTCAACCTTCATAGCAGCTGCATCAGATGACAATTCCCTCTCATTTACCAACTCAACACCCTGAATGCATTGCTCCTCTATCATGCCTTCATCGGAAGCTTCCTTCTGCTTTCCTTCTGACTGTATGCTAGCTGAATTACATGATATCAGACCACTGATTGAATTGTTTGAAGCTTCCATCATATCCTTATCAATTTCTTTTCCCTGTTCTTGAGTGGGTTCTTTAGGATCCACCTGCTCCACTAGAGTAATTTTCTCAATATAGTCATATTTATCATTCCCTGTCAGTACCTCGCCTTGTCCTTCTTCTGCCTGTTCTATTGTCCCATGAGTTTCATTGAGCTTATCATCAGCATCTTCCTCCATTGTCCCATGAGTTCCTCCCATTCCCATATTTTCTAATTCAGGAGCTTTCTCAAACTTCGTGTCTGTACCTTCTTTTATCAAACCCTTCAGCTCTTTCACTTCGGCATGATCTACTTCAGAAACTTCTGCCAGCTTCTCATCAGTGTCCTTCTCTATCAGCACCCTAGCCTTTTCCATTTCTGCATTACCAACTTCAGGAACATCTCCAGGCTTCCCATCAGCATCTCTCCCTGTTAGCCCCTTAGCGCCATCCATTTCTGCATGCTCTACTTCTGCAACTTCTGCATGCTTCTCAGTATCAAACTGTGCGTGTATCTTTGGTTCCGCCATGTCTATATGATCTACCTCAGGAACTTCTTTGTGCTCCTCCTCTGCACCTCCCTTTGTCAAGATACTAGGTTGTTCATGTTCTGCTTGCTCTACTTCTGCAACCTCCATGGGCATCTCTTCAGTGTCTTTCTTTGCCAGATTCAGAGATTTCTCCACTTCTGCATCCTCTCCTTCCTCCATTGTTTGAGGAACTTCCTTGTGCTCATTCTCATTGTCAATAAGAATAGAAGATTCAACTATCTCTGCTTGAGGAGCTTCCTGGGGCTTCTCCTTGCAGCCATCACCAATTCCACTGCTCCCACTCCTTGCAGCTGCAAGCCAATCTGACAGTTTTGCATCATACAGCTCTTCAAGCTTTCGCTTTTTATCATTAGGCGAGATTCGAGCCTTCTTCATCTTCCGCTCCCTCTCTGCCTCAGCTTCCATTGCTGCTGGTGTCTTCTTGACCTTACGCTTGGAAACCTTCCATTCCGCAGCAATGCTTGCTGCCCCAACATCAAGATTAGAAGGTGACAGTGGCTGCCTCCACCACTGTGCATACTGCGCCGTGACCCCTGGTTCAGACTGAGGGATGAAGAAAGCTACATTCCTTCCCTCCAAATCATAGGTCTCCCATGCAACCGCCCAGTGCTCATTGACTCGGTGAACATCCCCGGGCACATCTTGGTCCAGTCCAAACTGCATCGCGACACGGTGCGGGAGGTACTGCTCAATGCAATCCATCCCCACGAGCTCACAAGCATGCAAGCAGTGCGTGAGTGATCTCAGTTCCTCGTTCCCAGCGACATCGCTGCCACGAACCCACCCACCGTGTTGCTTCCATGCTTGCACAGAGCTGGTATAGGGCTGCCACACAAAGTTTTTCCCTGAACTGAGGACCTCGCGGATCACCATTGGGTTCATCTTCTTGCTCATATCATGCCAACGAGCGGCCCTTGGCTCGCCATCCTTGATGGGGTTAGCCTTTCCGGCCCAGAGTGCAGGGAACCGCTCCCACACCCAGAGCTGAAGGATGTAGAAGGGCGCATATACTGACAACGGCGGCGGCAGCTCACCGATGGTGGCGGCACCGGCGGCGACCAAGTAAGCCTTCATCTCACGCAGGTCCCGGTAAAGGGACGCGAGCACTGCGGGCGCGAGCGCGACGCGGTCACCGCGCGCCAGGCGGACGGCCAGCGGGAAGAGGGACTGGCGCATGGTGGACTCCGGGTGGCCCGGGAGCACGAAGCGCGTGAGCCAGAGCGCCAAGAATGCGGCGTGCTCCATGACCGCGTCGTCCGTGGCCGTGGCGGTGTCCGTGAGGAAGTGCTTGACCCAGGCGGAGTGGTGCGCCTTCTTGCAGGCGCTCCGGTTGAAGCCGAGGCGCACCCTGTTGAGCGCCGCCTCGTCGGGGCGCCACTGGGGCGGCAGCGGCGCGGGCGCGGGCGAGCCGTGGGCGGGGAAGCCACCGAGCACGGCGACGTCCTCGAGTGTGAGGGTGGCCTCGCCCCAGGGGAAGGCGAAGGTGTTGGTGTGGGGGGACCAGAAGGAGGTGATGTGGAGCACGGCGGAGGCGTCCCTCTTCAGCCTGTAGGTGGAGGTGAGGACGGCGTCCAGGATCCCAAGTTTTCGCCAGAGGGGCTCGTGGATCGGGCGGAGCTTGGCGACCCAGAGCTCCCAGTAGCGCGGCGCGCCCAGCCATCCCCGGAAGGCGACGCGGGACTCGGCGGCGGTGGCGGCGGCGGGAGGGGGAGGCGGGCGGAATGGGGGCGGGGGGCCCGGGGCGCCGGCGAGCGGGGGAAGTAGGTGAGCCAGGCGGCGCCCCTGGTCCTCCATGTCCATGTCCATGGGGAGCTGCTGGACGAGGAGGAGCTCGTCGTCGTCGGCCATGGCGCCCCCTCCCCCTCTTGTTTGGTGGGTTTAGCGTGGGGGTTGACAAGAGAAGGACGATGAATCCCTCCTCTCCGATCTCTCATCCATCTTCTTCTCGCCATTTCTCTGTTTCTCGCAATGCCATCTTTCTTTTCTTCCCTTCAATTCTTTCTTTTTCGCTATATAGAATAGTATAATATTAACTATCTATAAAGCTCACAACCATCTTAGAATATAAGATAATGTAAAAAAACAGAGAGAGTACAGAGAACTAGATATCTCTCATGTAACAGTCGACTGTAACAAAAAAAACAAGATACATTGTGTTATAGAGAAGTTGCCTATAGAGACATATAAAAAGATAATTTATTATAGAAGTCATCTTTAGCATTGTCTAAGATAATATAGAGGATATTATAGATAACAGTTATCGATATCATTGTATATGCTTTAAACCCATCTGCAATGTAGAAATTTCACAAAAATTTTATAGCATTTTCTCGTGAGACCGTTCAATTCCAACAAGAATTCTAAACGGGGCGTTACTTTCCTTTTTTCTTGAAACGCCTAATGGTGTGATTTGAACCATCTTATTCCTCTTTTTTTTTTTTTTGCTACTTTTCTTGCTTTCTTTTCTTTCCCCTCATTTGCGTGTGAGATGGGCATCAGCGTCAGTAATCCGGCAATAGATAACAAAGATTCGGTGTTTTATAACTGGAATATATATTGCTTTTCTTGATTTGTAGCATGGTTTTTGTTGTCAGCGTCACAGGCAGATAGGCTGTCAAGACAGATTGAATCGATTCTCTCGAGTGAGTAGAGAATTGTTACCATTAATACTGTTTGAATTATTATACATTAATTCCGTTCTTTTTAGTTTATAAGAGTATTCTTTTAGGCTGCAGTGGATGTCTTTTGGTTTTGTTTTTTGACAAGGTAACGAACAATGGAGATTCGACATGGGTGATGCATATAATTTTAGACTCGAGAAGTCGTTTGGAGAATTCGCTTCAAGAAGCCGTTCCGTTTTGACGATTGCCTTTTTGACTTTTGGAGAATTAAAAAACATATGACTTATGGCTTTCCTCGAACAAACAAACGGTATAACTTTTTCGTCCCTTCACCTATAGGCGGCTTGTTTTTATTCTTTATTCTTTTTTATTCTAACAAAAACAAAGCATGCTTTCTAGCTTCTTCGCCGTTGTTTCGAAATAGCTTATCAGAACGGTTTTTCGAAATGGCTTATCTGCTTATCGACATTCGGTTCATTCGCAACTACGAAGAAAATTCATACACAATTATACCATAATAACTACAAAGTAAAATATGTACACAATGAATACAAGTACAGGAAAGCCCCTATTGTAAGATATTATATCGTCCAATTAAAGTGTTTTTGTTCCAGGAAGGATGATTACAGATTACACTTTAAATGCCTTTTGAGTGTATCCATGCTATTCATCATGGTGGGATATGAGCAAGAACCATTGTGCATATAAATTGGATCTTTTCAAGAAGTATGACTGTGTTGATTGGGATTATCTCAAAGAGGTGATGCTGAAGCTGGGCTTTCATCGAACATAGGTGCAGTGGATCATGTTGTACATTACCACTGCGCGCTATGCGGTTAGCTTCAATGGGGTTCCTTTGGAACTGTTTATCCCATCATGCGGTTTTACAACATGGTGATCCTTTTTCGTCTTATTTATTCCTGTTTATTGTTGATGGTCTCTTGATGTTGTTGAATAGAGAGATTTCAAAATGGAGTAATTGATCAACCACTAAAGGTGTGCCGAAGAGCACCGGGTGTCTCGCATATTCTTTTTTATGATGATAACCTCTTATTTTTCAAAGCTTATCCGGTTCAAGCTAGGAAGATGAAAGAAGCTTTGGATGTCTTTGTGGGGGGCTATAGGGCAGCATATCAACCCTAGCGAAGTGCTCTTTAATGGTTGGCAAGCATGCTGATTCTTCTGTTGTTGAAAATGTTTGGATGAATCTTGGTGTTAAAAGTCTATGTTTGAACCAAAATACTTGGGTCTGCCAACACCAGAAGGTCGTATGAAAGCAGAGAGATTTCAACCTCTTCATGAAAGGCTTAGTAAACACCTTACCAGCTAGAATAAAAAGTGTTTGTCCATAGGAGGTAAAGAGGCCCTTTGGCCGGTCAGACGGTCGCGAGAACCCCAACGCAGTAGAGAAATCGACAGGTAATAAATCGAAACGAACTTAGCCAGTGAATGTTCATGTCATCGTATTTGTACCTTCTAGAGCAATGATCAATTGACAATTGTCAGTTAGAAGTGACCAATTGACAGTTTCTCTGTTCCCTTTTTCACAAGGAACAATGTGAAATAATAGTGTGTTCAAATGTATAATATTGGAAAATTCGACATGAATATGCATGTAATTCCTTAACATAGTTGCTAATTCATACTACAGTCAGTTCAGGAATCACATTACTGTCGGTCTTCTGGACCTGACTTGAACCATCAACTGTTCACACATGATTTATTCGCATAGACATGTATTCCATGCAAAGGAGATGATGCAAAAAAAGAAAGGGAAGTATTTCCACCGAGAGGTGTATTGCTTCCATAATAGTTCCATATGTTTTACAAGGCTCCATACCCAGAGCAATCAACTGGAGCAACCACATCTTACATAGTACACCATCTTGCAAACCAGTGATTTGCAGAAGGCTATGTACGTCAATCTTCAATGACTACAATCCTAGAGTTTCATCTGATAAATGATAGCCACTTGGTCAAGTATCTTCAATGACTACAATCCTACATTTTCATCTGATAAATGATAGCCCTCTTGCAGTATCATTTCACCCACGGACTCTTCTAGAATATCGTCATGTATCATTTCGACAATCTCTGTTCCAATCACTTCAAGTTCAGAATGATGATCCAATGGCAAAGCTTCAGCACTATCCAAATCAAAGTGCTGATGGTTCCTTCTCATCAGTACAGTTTCCCAGACATTTTCAGCTAATTTCCTCCGATCCATTTCAGGCCAGCACTTCATCATAATCTTTGAATGAATGCTGCTGCCTGGAGCAGTCATGTCAGCTAAGATAGAGTTTACGTAATCAAACAAAAGCTTCCTGTCCGATTTCGACCACAGAAGCAGCTTTCTGTACTTGTTTTCAAGCCACAGAAACTCATTTGAGCTAACTTGCCAATCTTTTGGGTAGACTGGAAAATCACACGCAGTGCCAAGCATGTCCTGCACATAAGTGAAGTCCCTGTCCTGCTCATCCTTAAATATTGGTAACTGCTCTTGCATCACCTGGAAATTTGAACTGTCCATATCGTTGCACTCATGACTTGAGAACATATCCAAATCATCTCCACAGGTATCAGCTTGGTCATCCATCTTCAGCATCTTAAGTTGTACTCTGAGTTCTGCATTCATGAGAAGAGACGGGAATAACATATTAACATGTAAACATGGACATTAAACCATATGGAGTGCAGAAAGGCTGAGTTGCTTTCGATATGCTTGCCTTGAATACCATCGTTGATGCTTCTAAAGATTCCAGAATAAGCAGTCTCTTCTCCAGAACTTTCTTGCAATGAAGCGGTTGGACTTGAGGATTCGCAACTGTCAGAGCTTACAATATGTGCACACTGTATTGCTTGACAGTCAACTTCAGCAATGCCAATCTCTGGTGATTGGCTTCTCCCATCCTGTAACCAAATGTAATAGTTTTGATAATGAGGAGACAACAATAGGTTCAAAACTAAATATTTCATACCAGAACTTAAAGCACTTGACAAAACAACATGGACAATGGAAAATGTGAAAACTTCTTAGAGCAATATTGTTGCAATGTACCTTCAATGCTATATTATCCAGATTATGAATTGATGTATCTTCTTTTGTCTCTGGTAATGGCGTCGTTAGTTTCTGCTGTGTCCACCCTATCTGACTTTTGGAATTTTGTTCATTATCATGTAGTACAGCAGAATCAGATGTTTGGTGATCCCCAGTTTTGATAACAACATCAGGATGTTCATTATATATGTTGCTGGTCGGAGACAGATCGGAAATGCAGATACTATGTCTTGCTTTTTCTGAAGTTACATGAATCTCTTTCACAAGTGGCATATTTTCCTTTCCTACTTGGAAGGTAGCTCTCCCATTTTTCTGCTTTGTTTTTCTGATTGGTGATCTCTTCCTGACATGTCCATTTCCAGATTCATCAGTGGGTGTGTTCAATATATCTTTCAGAATGGGCAAGTTAGAAGATGGTGCAGATTGCTTCCTGCCTGGTAATTTTGCACCAATGGTAGATGAGGCTGGGAGAGACTTGGACCTGGGAAAATTCCTCAATGCGCCACCTATAGAATCATCTTCACGGTAAATCCCTGTCTTCCAACCATCTTTACTGCTAATACCGAGAGGGGAGGCTGGCACCTCTTGCACATTATCGTGATTGGTGTTCAGATCTGACAAAATCTTGTGGGTGATTACTTTTGTTGCATCTCTATTGGACAGCTCAAGCATTTCACCTAAAGTTCTCATATCTGTAGGAATTGAAATTTCCACATTAGATTGGCAGGCCGTTTGCCATCGTTCAGAGAGGTGCTTTCTGGCCTTTCTGCTCACTGATGATCCAGCAGAACGCGTGGATGAAGAAATTGACAGGGTCTCATCATGAGAAGTAGAAGCGACCTTTGCCCTTTCACTACCAAATGCAAGGTAGCATTCTTCCTCGGATAGTTTCCTGCTGCTACCTCTTTTAGGTGTTTGTTTTCTAACCTGCTGTTCAGGTGTATCTCCTTCTGGTTCTAGAACTTGAACATTGCTAGGTGCCATAGAATGCATGACATCTTGACTGTACATACTACGGCATGGGGGCTTCAACGATTGTGTAGCGCTCCACCGACCAAACTGCGATGTTTCTTGGCTTGATAGAACAGGTGTCAAACTTTTCCTCTGAAGGTTTGGTTTCAGGACAACAATTTGAGAGCGCCGTCCTGAAGTTTTACTCTTGCTCCCCTTTGGTGCCAAATGCTCCAATGGCCCAACAGAAGTTTCTTTGAGATGCATACTAGGAAGAGGATCCTCAGACTCCTTTGCCACATGAAACCTGCTGCCACACTCAACTTTCGTGCTGCAAAGGTTGCCTTGCTCAAACAATTGCACAGCAGCAGCATTACTTGTATGTCGAGAGCACCGCAAATCACTTTGACCAAGGATGTGTCCTGGGAATCCTGACAACACAGTACTGTTCTCCTGAAGAATTTGAAGGAAAACATCCTTTTTCGAGTACAGTATCTCAAGTGTTTCACTGAACTCCTTAGAATTCCTGTGGCCTTCGTCGGTGGAAAGGCGCTTTGCATCCAAGAACTTCTGCCTCACAAATTCCAGATCAGCCTCGTTACTTTTTGGGCGTGGCTTCTCGTTCCCAGACTGCAATGCCATGTGCATCGCCATATTCTCCATCTCCGTCACCTCGAAAACATCCTTCAGTTCTGGCAGCTCATCGACACTGCTGTTACATGGCTGGTCCTCGTATGAAGTACGGGCCACTTGTTGAACACCTCCAGATAATTGCCGTTGCATATTACTCTGAATGTCACTCTGACACCGGTCAAGAGCTTTCTTGGGCCAAGGCACGGTGTCAAGACCCATCAACCTGGCAACAACACCAGGCGCGCAATGAGTGAACTCCACCTCTTTCGGCCTCTCCTTCGCCGCAGGCGTCTTTGTGGGAACCGCAATTGGTTTGTTAGAGAGTCCCTGCGAAACACAGGAAAGACACCATAATATAGCTTCAGCTAGGAGCTCATAAAAACGATTTTTTTCATGTAGAAATGTGCACTTGTGGACAGTCCAATTTATTGTACCTCCCTCGAGTGCTCTGCTCCTCTACGCGCTTCTGCGGACGGCATCGCCTTCTTTGCCATTTTAGACCCTCGCTTGAACTCAAAAGTGAACTGGTGGAATCATGTAAATCATGGTCAATCATAGAATAAACATGGACTATGAATGCTGAATCTTCATGAGCATCAGCTCAAGCATAGCATAAGCATGAACTAGAGATCTGAATCTTCGGTTGAAGTGATACTAAAAGCTTTAAATTTAGCTAAGCGTTCAGAAGAAGAGCTAGTCTAACCATAGCATGTACCAGCACATACATGTAGAAAGGGCATAGCATGTACTGGTGCAACAAAGAAAGAGCTTGGAAAGAAGGAACAGGAGGAGATGGCGAGCGACGGGCTTACAGAGGCTTCTTCCACGGAAGACACCACCGGATCCTCCAACACCGACGCACTCTTGGATTCGGTTGCAGCGATGGTTGCTCGCGCTGCGCAATCGCAAGGTAGAAGCCGAAATTTTGGGTTAGTCGAAGAGAGATAATGGAGGCGAGGGGCAAGCCAGCAGCTAGCTACGAAACGAGCACAAAGCACTCACCTCGACGCGATTGGGCGCGCGGAGACGGTGGCCGCGGGCGGAGGTTCGGGTGGGGAGGCTTCGCCGCAGCTCGCGATGCGCCGCCGCCGCGCAGCATCGCCGCTTCTTCTTCCGCCTCCTTTTCCTCTCAGACTCCGCAGTGCTCTGCTCTGCTCTGCTCTCTCTCTCTCCCTCCCCCCGAGAATTTGAACCGTGGGTCACGGGGGTGTGGGACCCACGTGGCGGGGTGCACATGGCTTGTCAGTAGTCCTACCTCGCTGCACGCGGGCCATAGACGAAACTTGGGCACCTTGTCAGTGACTAGAGAGGGCGTGGTCGGTGCGGGGGAGCCAGAGCCGTGGAGTTTGAAAAGGTGGGCACGAGGCGCGAAAATACACGTCAGGCCCCTCCGCTCCTCTCTCTCTCTCTCTCTCTCTTTTGAAGCGACACTACGGCTCTGGATTCTCTGCGATCCCATCCATGTACACTCGCGGTACTGTCTCACCACGTGCATTCGTCCGTACATAGCAGGCCATGCCAGTTCAGCCCAACGCATGTACCATGTTTGGGTCGTCACCTTGGCCCGATAGGTCGGCCCTACGCGGCACGCACAATACTTTACCTAGCACGGCCTTAGGCCCGTTCATAGTATCATTTCCTTTAGTGTTTTTTGAATTCTATGCCTTTTACTTTTTAGTTTATGTGATTTTATTTCGTAGCTTTTGAATTCTATATGGTTTATTTTATAAGTTTTTATTTCTTTTTGAATTATATATATAACTTTTTACATTTTATTTAAATTTTAGATCATACCGGCTGAATAATCCAACACCAATCCGACGAACTAACTATGACTAGGATACTAGGTCAGCTTAACACAACTTAGGAGACTTTCGGACCTAGTTAGATTGGTGCCTCAGCCTATAGATCAGTACACCACAGCCTGACTAATTATTAGGCCTTGTGGTATTTATTTGGACTTTTAATCTCGAATTTCTGGTTTATTTTATATTACAGTGGCTTTTTTGCATTGTAAATATTGTTACTTTTTCAATATAATTAAATTTAAAAAATTAAAAAAAGAAAAACGGATTATATCATCATGAACAATATAAAGAAATAAAAGAAAAAATACAAACAAAACTAAAAACCTAAAAAGATAAAATTAAAAAAATAGAAGCGAAGCTCTAGTGAGCGGGACAGGCTCGTACCTTAAGGGTGTATTTGGTTGCCTGAATCTCCTTCGTCCTGGCTGGGTGAATCCGTATAATCTGAGAAAGAGCATGTTTGGTTGCCTGTATGAGTGGATACAGTCTGCATGAGCGGATGCAAAAATACGCCCTCATCCTGGATGGGTGGATACGCTCAAAATGAGCTTCACTGGGCATCCTGGATGGATTGATGCAGTGTATCTTATGCGGTCCCACGTGTCGACCTCTCGAGTTTGGTAGATCGCATCCGCTCATACGAGCAACCAAACAACATCTCGTTTTTGCATCCGCTCATGCAACCTCACCAAATATCTTCTTTTTCTGAAATACGATTCCACTCAACCTGCATCCACTCAGTTAGGATATACGATACAACCTCTAGCCACGAACCAAACACATCCTAATGAGCCGTACCTAGACAGGCCAAACCGCCCATCTGGCAACCATGTCCCGCCTCCTCGATAACTTTACGCTTCAACAGTGACCATACTGTTACCACCAGACATGCAGGAAAAAAGTGAAGTCGAAAGCTGGAAGAGCAGGCCCGAGGCCCTGTGAACACATAACGATATTTTCATTTCTTTAATTTTTAATAAAAATACTTAAAAACTCACAGAGACTACATTTCTTTAATTTTTAATAAAAATACTTAAAAAAAACTCACAGCGACTATCATGCAATTTTAATCAGAAGCAATAAACCCGATGAAGCACCACCCAAATCTTGTCCTATCGTTCTGTCCAGAAAGCACAAAGCAACAGGAAAATTAAAAGTCGTAATCTCCAAGGGAAACAAAGGTCCTGATCAACTCGGCTTCTGACTTCTGGCTTATTTTTTACTATTCATAAGTTTCGTTTTTTTTCTGAACTTTTGGCTTTTTGTTGAGCTTTTTTGCCGGTTCTTTTTTCCCGTATTTGTTTGTATTATACGTAATGGGCTAACATATTTTTTTATATTTTTAAATTTAATTATGTTAAATAAGTCTCTGTCAGCTACAGTGTTTTTTCAGTCATAAACCATGAGTTTTTCAGCCGAACCGATCACCACCAAACATGTTTGGTGTCACTAATTTGTGTCACACGCGGCTCATGCCCGCCGCATCCACCTCGCCGCTTCCGTCAGATTCCCGAAGGCTCCAGAATGGGCACGGGGACCCACTGGTGGTCCCACATGTCATACCCTTTTCCGGCGAGTTCACCCTCGTACGTTGGCTGCTCAAAACTATTAACATAACCACTGTAAAAATCGCATTTGGAACGTAAGTATTTCGCTAAGTATCTGAAACACATACATGGCAATCAATAGAGGTGGCCAAAGGGCAGTACCAGCCAGACTGGTTCAAAGTATGCCATGCACGGCATACTTTATTGTATATTAAGTACGAGATAAATGATATCCGTTTATATACATCTGTATATTAAATGATATAAAAAAATTATTATAACTTCACTTAGAAACAAGATAATATATAGATTAGCCTGACACGGCACACACAAACAGTATGGCCCGTCAGGGTCGTTCATTTTTAATATCTGTATGATTTTATTTTGTGTGTTTTGAATTCTATATGGTTCGTTTTAGTTTATGTGATTTTATTTTGCAGTTTTTGGATTCTATATAGTTCATTTTGTTAGTTTTGTATAATTTTATTTTATAATTTTTTTGAATTTTATATTTTGGGACATTTTTATATTTTGTTCAAAATTTCACATTAGATGGCTAAGGTGCCGCTCGGTTGGGCTGAAATAAGCTAAGTTATAACTAAAATTGCACTGTAGCTAGCTAAAATTATACTGTAACTGATGGTGGCTTATTTTGCTTAACAAAATTTAGAAAATTTAAACATAGGAAAAAACAGGTTAGCCCATCACGAACAATGCAAACGAATATGGGAAAAAAGAACTGGCAAAAAAGCTAAAAAAGATGAAATTTAGAAATAATGAAAAATAAGCCAAAAACCAGAAGCTCAAGTTGAAATGAATAGGAGCCCAATGAGCTAACGGTGGTCCAGCTAGCCCCGGCACGGCTTGTGAGACTAATTAATAGGCTCGTAACTAGACAGCCCGTATATACCAGACCGCCATTAGGTCCCACTTATTCGACTTGAGTTTCTGGCTTCTAGTTTATTTTTTATTATTCCAAAATTTCGTCCTTTTCTGGCTTTTTGGCTTTTTTGAGTTCTTTTACCAGTTCTTTTTTTCCCGTATTTATTTGCATTGTCCGTGATGGGCTAACCTATTTTTTTTTTTTTAAATTTAGTTATGCTAAAGAAACCACCATCAGTTGTAGTATAATTTTAACTAGCTACAGTGCAATTTCAACTATAAAATCAGCTTATTTCAACTCAGTTGAGCGACACCACAGGCACCATTCGCAATCATAAATCCAACACCAATCCGACGAACTAACCATGCCTAGGTTAGTCTAACGCAACTTATGAGACCATCAAACCTAGTTAGATTGGTGCATCAACCTATGGATCAGTACACCATGGCCAGATTATTTTTAGACCTTGTAGCGCTCATTTGGATGTTTAAACCCAAGCTTCTGGCTTATTTTGCATTGTAGCAAGTTTTTTTTACTATACCTGTTGTTAACTTTTCAACGTAATTAAATTTAAAAATTAAAAAATTGCATTATCATGGACAATACAAAGGAATAAGAGGAAAAGAAAATCCAAAAACAATCCAGAAATAAAAAAAATAGAAAAAAACAAAATCAAGAAGTTAGAAACTAGTAGCAAGAGCTGAATGTCTAATAAACAGGGACATGCTCATACCTTAATGAGTTGTACCTAGGGATGGAAAAATAGCTTGTCTCGCGAGCCAACTCGAGCTCATTTCGAGCCGAGCCGGCTCGGCTCGAGCTTGTAAAATTTGAGTCGAGCCAAGCCTCCTTCCCAGCTCACAAAAAATTATGCTGAGCTCGAGTCGCTCGCAAGCCTATTTTGGCTCACGTTTATAGTCCTCTCGACTCGTTGACAACTGAGTAGCCTCCGTAGTCGACCCAACGCTCAGTCTCCCATCCTCATCCTCTCCCGTGAATGCCCATCCTTTCCAACTAAAAGTGTGTAACCCCCGTGAATCCCCATCCTCTCCTGTCATGCCGCTCCTGTCCCATCCACCGCGCCACCACCATGTGCTCCCCCCTCGCCGTGTGCTCACCCCGGATCCCGTGCTCCCCCGTTGCCGTGTGCTCCTCTCCTCGATGTAGTGTGCTCCCCCGTTGCCGTGTGCTCCTCTCCTTGATGTCGTGTGCTCCCCTCCCCCTGCCGCGTGCTTCCCTAGGCCCTGTGCTCCCCCCGGTGCTACCACCATGTGCCCCCATCCCCCTGGCACTGTGTGCTCCCCCAGGCCCCGTGCTCCCCTATCGTGTGCCCCTCCCCCTCCCGTCGATGTGTGCTCCTCCCCCTAGCACCTCAGCCATGTGCCCCATCCCCCCGGCATTGTGTGCTCCCCTTCCCCCTCCCCCGCCGTGTGCTCCCCCAGGCCCCGTGCTCCCCCGTCGTGTGCCCCTTCCCCCTCCCGTCATGTATGCTCCCTCCTAGTGTGTGCTCCCCTGGGGCCCGTGCCTGTAGGCCTGCTTGTTGGCTGGGTGTGGTGGCCTAGGTGGGCTACGGCCGTCTTCGCCGACCAGGAGTAGGCGGCAGCAGGCCTCCTGCGCGGTCGCCGCCTCCGCACGCCACTGCCACCATCGAGGACTCCTGCTGCAAGACGATGGGCATCGTGCCAAGGTGAGGTGTTTGTGGACATTTTTTCTTTGATTGGATGAGTTGCGGCGTGGCGAATCTCGTGGGTGCTGCTCAAGCACCCTCCTCCACCGTGGTTGAAGAAGACCTGCCGCCTGAAGAACCGGAGGCGGGAGGTCTCACCGACGACGCGAACAGAGATAAGGTCCACCATCGAGGACTCGGCTGCAGCCGTGAGCCGGCGTGGCGGAGGAGCGGGAAGGTGGTGGTCGCCATTGGCGACTTGGCGCGAGACGATGGCCATCGTGCCACGATGAAGCTATTCTCCATTCGCCGGTGCGCGTTGCGGATTCGCCGCTTGCGAAATGCCAAATGAAGTGCGAGAAGGAATGGTGAGGTGTTTGTGGACATTTTTTCTTTGATTGGATGAGTTGTCTGAAGGTTACATGTAGTTATAATGAGATTGGACGAATGTTACATGGAAGATGCAAGAACCGAGGATTGAAGTGTTTGTGTGTTTTGTTTCATTCCAGACATGCTACTGAAGTGTCTAACTATTGGAGATCCGATTCATGCTATTGTGGCTGAAAAGTATCGTGTGGCTCGTGAGCCCATTCAAACCAAATCGAGTCAAAAAAACGAGTCAAGCTAAGCTGAACAAGCTGAGTCGCAGCTTCGAACGAGCTCGGCCGAGCCCCAGGCCTCCACCCCTAGCCGTACCTAGACAGGCCGCCGCTCATCAGGCAATCATGTCCGCCACCTTGATAACTTTACGCTTCAACAGGGACCACACTGTTACCACCAGCCATGCAGGAAAAAGTGAAGTCGAAAGCTGGAAAAGCAAAAGCCCGAGCCGTTCTTTTCAGAAAGCAAGCAACGAGCAACAGAGAATCAAGCGTCGTGATCTCGAAAGGAAACAAAAAATGGCATCCGCCTCCCTCGCCGCTCCGGTCCGATTCCCGAAGGCTCGAGGACGGGCACGGGACCCACTGGTGGTCCCACATCTCATACACACGCTTCCGCCACCCCTTTCCGGCGAGCTACCCTCCCCTATAAATACGCACCGCCACCTACCGGCCTCCTCACCGCCAAAAACTCTCCATAAATCGCCAAAAAAAAAAAAGGAACCAAAAACCAAATTAATTAACTCGCCGTCGCCATGGCCGTCGAGGCGTGCGTCAAGGCCGCCGTCGGAGCGCCCGACAAGCTCGGCGACTGTGAGTGCTCCCCAGCCTCCATTCCGTACTTCTTGTCTGATTCGCGTCGTTGCGGTCTCCGTTTTGCCGCCCGATTCGGCACAAAAATCTAACTATTTTGTGTGGATCTGTGTTTGGTTGGACGAATTTGAACCGGCAGGTCCCTTCTCCCAGAGGGTGCTGCTCACGCTGGAGGAGAAGAAGGTGACCTACGAGATGAAGCTCATCGACCTGAGCAACAAGCCCGACTGGTCCGTCTCCGATTTCTACCAACCCTAAATTTTACCAATCTTTCGATACACTGCCTACTTGACGGAATACTACTCTCATAACTCTGAGCCTTTTCTCAACTATTTTGACTTGTCAGATGTTTAGTGGCAGACGGGGTGGAAACAGTGCGAGTCGGGTTCGCTTATGATCTTTTTGCGCTAACACGAGTTCTTGTGCGAATAAACTGATAAGCTAATAAAATACTTCAAAAAAAGCTATCTCAATAAGTCACTGTGAAAAGGCGGTGGAGAAGTTTGTTTGTTCGAGAGAAGAAGGGGCTGTCTTGTCATAGGTTTTTTTGTTTGGCTCCCTTAATTAGGCTTGTGCGCTCCTTAGATCTCTAACCTTCTTTGATGCGGTGGATTTGTCTGATCCCGCACAGAAATGTGGCCTTGAGATAGGAATTGAAGTGGACTATTTGTAGGCTTGGATTCTAGACCTGCCATTTCGGGCTAAACCAAGAGGATTGGAAAAACGACACGGGGAGTCTTTTTCTCCTGATAGAGGGAAGTATTTTTCTTCACAAATGAGGACGACTTGCCTTCCAAAGTCCAAATATCCTAATAAATTATGCTCATTGGGAACTTTTTCTACATTTCACATACAAGCTGTACCATGTAATAACTGTCTTAGAAGTGGTGTGTATACGGAGCATGTGTTGAACTGAAAGACACCACAGGAGAGCTCAAGATAAAAACCAAATTGTGAGACTTTTTTAAAGGAACAAAGCCCAATGTTATATTTGGAGCACAACTAATCCTTGGGGCTTGGGAAGTTGGGAATTAGAAGTTCTCTTGGTTTACTTCCAGACAAGGGGTTTAGTATTTCAATTCTACTCCATGGAAACAAGTTATAGGATGGATTTGTGGTCTGATTCTTGGGCTACATTTTTTCAGGGGATTTGACCAAATGCACTATCCATACATTCCAATAAAGTACAAAAGGATTAGAATCAACTAGCAATGTAATGTAATCAGAACTTTTGGATTTGATTAGCATTGATATATGCTCAGACAAGCTCTTATATGCTCCATTCGCAGTAAACAGCCATGAAGCTGCTCTTTATGCATAAGCCATAAACTATGGGTCGTCTTTTTAATACAATCTTCTATTCCCAAGTCTTAAAACATGTATTGACAGAAAAAAAGGTCTTAAAATGTATTAGAAATAGCACTGAGACATCCAAAGTTCTCAGATTAAAATTAATCACTGCGATTATAATTTATAAATTGTAAGGTAAATTTGGTTATATAGATAACATAGCAGTCTTATAAATTTGAAGTGGGGCAAAACTGAAGATTATTACTGCTAGATGGCAAACAATCAAAACAAATAGACTTAATCCCCTTTCAGATGGAAAATATGACCAGAGCAAAAGATTGCATTTAACTGCTATAAATTGTCAGTCAAATTTACAGAGCAGTTTGTAGTTCCTTTGTTTTACCGTTTTAGTAGTCAGGTCTGTTATGTGTGCATTTTTCCTGTGATGTATATATAAAAATTGAAATGAACAAAAGGAGCTTCTAAATTTCAGTCGGTGCTTTTGGACATATGTGCCTCTCATGTAAATTTCAAGTTACTTGCTATCTCTTGACGCTTGAGAAAAGATGCTCCCCGTGAACAGATGAACTAGTAGACATTTGGTTGCCTTCATCTGTGAAAGTTGTTCGTTACCATTTCCATGATATTTTGGAGCTTTAGTACTGATAAAGATCTGATTAAGAACTTAAGAAGACAATATTTTGCAGTTTAGAGACTGAAATTTTTCAGGGAGTCAAGTGTGTAATTTAGTCTGTTTGGAATTTGAAGCTTATCCCTGTGTGTAAACTTCTTAAACTAACCTACTGTAATGACCTTTCCAGGTTTCTCTTAAACTAACTGTTATGAACATTAGTTTATAGGAGGTAAATACTGCCGAGAGGATAGTCGAGCAGTGTTGGTGTAGAGTAAGAGGGAGATACTATAGATGAGAATGACTTTATTATTTCTTATTTGGTTCTAATAGCATGTGGCAGCCCCTTTTATATAGATGAGCTCCCCCTAATAAATAGAATCTAATCTCAATCATACATCTAACAAATAGAAACTATTATCATATCTCTAATAGATAGAAACTAATCTCTAACTTCCTAATAATGAACCGGCTGGGCCCAAGGCCCACACCCATGCCATTACCCCCTCCCGGACGTGCAGCGCGTTCTCGAGTTGCTAATTGGACATGCACACGTAGGTGCAGATAAACAACGTTGAAAGGAACAAAACCTTTTACATCTCGGCTTATTTCTCTATTTTTAAGATTAAAAAATAAATCAGAAAACAATTTTTTTACTTCGGTCGGTCAACAAAAAGACATCGAGCTCTCACTCGGTCACACAAGAACCGACCGAGCACACAAGACCCGATCGGGTCGACTTCGGAGTCCGGAGCGACGTTTGACCTCACCGGCGGCGACCGGCCTCATCGGCGTTGGCGACAGGGCGGAAGCTGAAGTAGGACGACTCTAGCGGCCTCGGGAGCTCGGCGACTAGGAATGACGACGTCGGCGGTGACAGGCTTGGATCCAGGTGGCGGCGGTTGCATAGATCGGCGGAATGGAGCAGGCATCAGCGACGTGCGGCCGGTCACTGATGGCGCCGATCGAGGTGGTGTCGGTGAAAGACCAGCTGATCAAGGTGGCGTCGGTGGAAGATCGGCGAATCGAGGTGCAGACAGAAGACCTTCGATGCTTGGAGATGGTGGCGCCCAAGAGGAGCTCTGGCGGTCTTGCGCAGACGGAGCCAGCGCTTCGGAGGTCGACGGAGGGCTCGCAAACGGCGGCGGCCAGGAGCATGGTTGTCACGGCGGAGTCGGCGAGCATGGCGAGTGAGGAGCGCCTAGACGCCTAGGCGAGGGCCCGGCGACGGAAGCCCTCTCTCTCGCGTATATACTCCGATGCCGACTCTCTAGCGTATAACTCCTCATCTCGCGTCTCTGTCTCCCAACTCTTCCGCTCTCCCGACTCTTCCGCCTCTCTCTCGCGTCGCGTCTCGCGACTCCCTCTCTCTCGCGTCGCATCTCCCGTCTCCCCGACGGCCGACTCCCACTCCCGGCGTCGATCTCCCCTCCCTAGCGCTTCCTCCCCGCACGCCACCTCCTCCCCCCGGCGCCTCTTCTCCCCACCGCCTCCCCCCGCCGCCTCCCCTCGCCTCAGCGGCGGGAGCACGCTGGAGGGAGGTGGCCGGAGCACGGGAGAGACGGCGCAGAGGAGGAAAGCGGCAGCAGAGGGGAGGAGGCGCGTGGAGGAGGAGGCGCGGCCGAGAGAGAGAGAGGGCGACGGCGTGCACTGGTTGGCGGTGAAGCTAGGGTTCAGGCCAAGGCGAGGCGATCCTCCCCGGCGCCAGGACGACTTGGCGTCGCCTAGGCGACGCCGTGACAACCATGGCCAGGAGGAACTCTGGCGGGCTCGTAAAGACGCAGCCGGTCCTCCGGAGGTCGATGGAGGGCTCGTAGACTGTGGCGCCCGAGCGAAGCTCCCACGGGCTGGGCTTTCTTGATCCATCCCAGCGGGATCTGGACTGTCATGAACCTTAGTTTATGAGGGATAAATACCACCGAGAAGATAGCCGGATGGCGTCGGCGTAGAGGGGGAGAGAGAGAGACTCAATGAGGAAGACTATGATAATTCTTTGCTTGCTTCCAATAGCATGCGGTAGCCCTCTTATATAGATGGCTCCCCCCTAACAGATGTAATCTAACTCCAATCATATCTCTAACTATATCTCTAATACAAGGAAATCAATCTCTAACTCAAATAGAAACCAATTTCTAATTCCTAATAATAACCCGGCTGGGCCCAAGGCCCACGCCTATAACATGGACGGAGGACTTGGCGGACTTCTTGGCGGAGGAGCTGGATGCGGGCGTCGGGCGGGCTGCCTTGCGCTGGCGCTAAGAAGGATTTGCATGAGCTTAGGGCAGTAGACGGGATGGAAGCCGCTGACGGCCTTCTCGAACTAAAGGCCGGCGAGGAAAAGGTCATCGCGGTGGAGGCGAAGCCGAAGAGGACGTCGAAGGCCTTGGCGGAGACACCAGTGGAGGCGACAAGGACCACAGCTAGGGACGGCGCCGCGACGTTGGCATTGACGACGGGGCTGGGCGCTGGCGCACCCGCGCATGGCTGGATCTGGCGGTTAGGCTCCCGCGTGGGGGCTCGCGAGCACGTGGCTGGGGCTGCGGGTGAGCTCGTCCTCTTATCCGGTAGCACGACGCCGGCGTTGGTGACGATGGCGGAGGTGGAGCAGATCGCCGTGGTAGCATAGTCACCACAGTCAGTGGAGTTCCCCGTGGTGGCGACTTGGGTGGTTGGGGCAGCGGGACACGATTGCTCGCACGATGTCGACACCGAGCCAGCTGCTTGTGCCTTCTCCTTTGCTGCCAACATCTTCAACACTGTGCTCTATGTACTTGAGTCTAGCAATGATTTCGTCATAGCTAGTAATGATCTTTTCATTTGTTAACTTGGCAGCAGAAGCCATGATGTTGGTTCTGATATCAAATTATTATGAACTTTAGTTCATAGGGGGTAAACACCATCGAGAGGATGGTCGGGCAGCGTCGGCGTAGAGGAAGAGGGAGACACTATAGATGATAATGACTTTGTTATTTCTTACTTAGTTTTAATAAGTATGCGGCATCCCCTTTATATAGATAAGCTCCCCTAACAGATAGAATCTAATCTCAATCATATCTCTAACAAATAGAAACTAATATCGTATCTCTAATCATATCTCTAATGGATAGAAACTAGTCTCTAACTTCCTAACAATGAATCGGCTGGGCAAATAGAAACTAATATCGTATCTCTAATCATATCTCTAATAGATAGAAACTAGTCTCTAACTTCCTAATAATGAACCGGCTGGGCTCAAGGCTCACGCTCATGACACTAATCTACTGTAATGACTCTTCTAGGTTTCTGAAGATCAGCCCAGAGGGGAAGGTGCCTGTGTTTAACAGTGGTGATGGCCAATGGATTGCTGATTCTGATGTGATCGCTCAAGTCATTGAGAAGAAGTTCCCAACTCCGTCTCTCGTCACCCCTCCTGAGTATGCATCAGTGTAAGTCTTCCCGTTAACTCCACAAAAATCCACTTTTGCTTCTCCAAAAAAATAAAAAACTTCACTATTTCTTGTATTTGGTGATCCTTGTTATATCTTTGGTCTTGCAAGGTTTATTCGTGAACAAAAACTTGCATTCGTTTCTGCGATATCTTCTGTTTGTACTTTATATTTTTTTGGGAAGTACTTTATATATTTGGCAGTTCATAATTCAAGCTGCTAGTCAATTATACTTCTAGAGACCTTTTGGATTTGAAACTTGGGATTGATAGTTTCACGGACACTTGGGACCTGATGTCCTGCTATAATAAGGAAGTTATATATTTGTCGTTAGCTAGCTAATATAGGATCTGTCAAGTACTCGATTGATAGCTTAGTGAAATGCTAGTAATAACTTGCAAGGTTGCCATCTCCTTGATGGTGTATTCTGCAGAACTGTTTTGACGTGAATTCTTAAATTAAACAATAATAATATATCAATAGTTTATTTCCCTTTTTTTTTCAAAAAAATACATCTTCAGTTTCCATGTCTCCTTTTCGAAACAAAAAGCTCAGATGTTGCTGTACCATTTTTTTTTATTATGTTCCATTTGTGTGTGATGCTTCAATTGGTTGTGACTGTGAGTTGTGATAACAGGGGATCAAAGATCTTCCCAACCTTTGTCACGTTCTTGAAGAGCAAGGATCCGAATGATGGTTCGGAGAAGGCACTTCTTAATGAGCTGCAGGCACTTGAGGAGCATCTGAAAGCCCATGTAAGTTGCACTGTTGAAGCAGTTGATCTGGCTGTTGCTTTCTGCAATGAAATAGACATAACACATCCTTCCACAATCATTTCGATTATATGACACGTTGCAATCATTTCACTTGTCTAAGTCCTTCTCGTGCTAGGTGTGGGCTTTGTAATGTTTGAGTACTATCTAACTCGATTGAACTAAACCTTTCTTTACATCATGATTCATGATCATACGTTTTGGGCATTTGGCAATTGCAGGGCCCCTATATCAACGGGGAGAACGTGTCAGCTGCTGATCTCAGCCTAGGGCCAAAGCTCTTCCATCTCCAGGTTGCTTTGGAGCATTTCAAAGGCTGGAAGATCCCAGAAAACCTAACCAGCGTCCACGCGTACACCAAGGTACAATAATGCTCAAGTGGGCATACGCATTCTTTTATATCATTTCTGAAACTTGTCCAGAATCAAATTATTGAGGTTTGCGTTGTCTTGGTACAGGTTCTCTTTAGCCGCGAATCTTTCGTCAAGACTAAGCCAACTAAGGAGCATCTGATTGCTGGATGGGCACCAAAAGTGAATGCGTGAGCGCCTGCCCCTTGTGTTTCGTTGCTACTTGAGGACACCATCCGTTTATCTGATCGGTCCTTGTCACTAGTGGTGCGTAGGCTTCTGTAGCTTGAGTGCATAATTGGGTTGGAATAATGCAGCATCAACTGTCGAGAACCTTGTTATGGTTGTTGCAAGTGTGCACCTTTCGTGTGAGCTACCTCTTGGTGCGCTGGCTGGTTTCAGTAGAAACCGCGGGTACCTTTGGTAACCTTTTCGTACCAATAATGGAGCTGCAGCCTGCAGCTGTGCTAAATAATCTGGAGCCTATTATGTATGGTCCTTTGCAGAAATGCGTATGAACATTGGATTTGTTATTCGGTGTTTAGTTTTTGTGTGAAGGAGAGCAGTATATTTCTTGAGTTAACACCCTGTTGGATTCATGTTTAGCAAATTTAGATCCTATGTGATTCTACCACATTATTATCTGAAGCAGTAGATAGTACTTATATATACATTACTGTATACCAAAAATATATTATGCGGAAGCGTAGATAATACAATAATAATTTACACAGACTGATCAGGCCGAAGATAGATAAATGCAGCAGCAGGAACTTCAAATAGGTGGGATCTTCTTGACTTATCTATAGGCAACCAACTAGGGTTTGCGACTTAGTTCTTGGCCTCACCGACTTTTAGCTCTATCGACTCCTTCAACATAATTAGGACTTGTTCTTCTTGCTTTACTGACCGAATGATGGTAATTAAGCAAGAGTGAGTACAATAGTATTCACCAAGCCACTACACAAGACGTAATAATGATAGATGCAAAGTTCTCAAGTGAGGCTTAAGGTTCTTTGGTTGCTAAAAGTATTATTTCTAAAGTACTATAAATAGAAAAGCTCACGAGATTAATCGTAGCGTATGTTACATTCACCTTTTATAGTGCATGGTTACCTCTACCAAATGCTAGTTTCACCACTGGAATACAGTTCCCTCTAGGGAAAATCAAAGTTAGGTTTACCTACGCCTGACAAGTTTTCAGCCTATCCACAAAGGTTATTAAAATAGAACTAACTCGAGAAAGTTTTCATGTTCGCCCTTGATCATAGGCACGGCTGTTCGAACAGTTTATACTCTACAGAAACTGTACATTTTTACCCACAAGAGACAATCAACATAATAACTCTACACGATTCCTTGGTCATGTAGATCGAGCGACCGTCACGCAGCTTTTCATAGTTACCTCGCCCCATTGCCAGTCTACCTTTATTGAGAACCACCCGAGATAGCCCCCATAAGTTAGTGCAGGAAGTCATACCCTAACACCAGGCATAGCTGGACCACGGCTTTCCACAGCGCTGGTGAAACAGGTACACATCACCTTACATGGTGTTCCATTCATGTCGGATTTTTGGTCCGTACATAACAACTTTGCTTCCCCACCTGCCGATAACCCTACTTGGCCTAGTTGCAGCTTGCAGAGTTTTGGTAGTATTGTTTTACGATAGGATTTTATCACAAGATTAAGTCCTTAATTTGTCTAGACAGTTCATACTACAAATAACAATTTCTCGTGCGACATCGGCACCAACCTCTCTTACCATCAGCCTAGACATGTATAGCAGGTTTTTAGGGTTTTGAGAAGCATAAATCTAGTTGCCATAAATTATCAATCACTTACATCCCGTGACTATCCCAAAACAAGTTTTTATGTTTAAATATCGATGATCAGGGCACTAGTTTGCCCTGGACTTGACAAGACTAGCATGGCATCAAATATGACTTATAATTAGTAAAGTTACCATTAACATCTAATGTGACAAGGATAATGTATTTCAAGTGACAAGGAATGCATAACAATAATGTTATTATACCATCAAGTAGGCATATAGCTACCTTAAATTTGACATACGTTTGTATAATAAATTAAGCATGCGATTTGATAATTTAAAGGAACATAATTTTGCATAAAATATAGGATCAATATGATCAAACTGGTTACTTGCCTTACTCGATTTACCATGGCCTTGATCTCATTCAAAGCCTTCTCAGTCAGTAATATTAAATCCCGGGTCTTCACTTTTACCCAAGTCTTGATCTCGCTCGAATTTGTCACTTTTTCAAGTCTCCAAATTCTAGTACGTGGCAAACCGAAAAACCAAATAAATCTAAATAACTTTAAAAGTTCAATTAGATTCAATTGGGCTCATTTACATTTCAATATGAGTGAGAGGAGATTTCGCGAGTTGCGGGATAGAGACGGGATTAAATGAATTTTAATTGCGAGTGTTGTCCGACCGACCTGCCCATGCTCGGGCTTGCCTCCATCAGCACCGCCAAGCTCTTGCTCGCCACCCATGGCCTCTCCCTCCCCAGCTACTTTGACTATGCCAAGGTCGCCAACATCCTCCCAAGATATACCACGCCCATGCTCCCATGATCGAATCGTCCCTAGAGCAGAGCAAATGATATGTTTTGCGTATTATGCATTGTTTGGTTTGGATTGTGATTTGCGTGATCGAAAGTGTCGGCTGTGGGATTACTCTAGGGTTTTTTTAATTTTGATTCATAATAGGTTTGTAGTAGATAGTTAAAATTTGTTTGCGCTATTAGTTTGGAATTTGGATCACAAGTGTGAGATGTTGTGCATTAAAGTGAGTTGTTGTGATCCTGTTTAATTTGGTAGTAATTTTTTGAAACCGTTATGGAATTAAGTTTGGGAAATGATATGGCTCAGCCGTTCGGATGCATCGGACGCAAGCCCAATTCATTCACTCTCTCGGGTCCATCCCCAACTGAAAGCTAACCAGCTAGCTTAGAGCAGAGCAAACGATATGTTTTGCGTATTACCTATTGTTTGGTTTGGATTGTGATTTGTGGGAAGTGTCAGCTGTGGGATTGCTCTGGGGTTCCCGAATTTTGATTCGTAATAGGTTTGCAGTAGATAGTTTGAATTTTTTTTTATTCTTATTGCATACGAAGATCCAAAGACCAGAATGTTGCATCATATATATCATCATGTATTTGTTTGTTTAATACTTGTAAGGTAGCATAAAAAGCACTAATGTGTATATCCAAACAAGATTCAAGATTGGTCATTGGTATATTTTGGTGATATTGATCATATTTGTTGTGTATAGTATTATCAAATGTTGCACCATCTAGGAGGGGGACCGTACAATAGGAAAGTTCCCATCGTACGTCCGGGCGCTAGCAATGCCCATTAAATTTTGCACTTCGCTGTTTTGGTTACTTATTTTTACTTAAATGTCTTTGTTAACAAAGCATCATGTTTGATGCTGCTAATATGCTATTGGGATCGCTCAATTGTCATGGTTTCCATCATGTGAATACCACCTATTGTTACACTGAAATCTGAGATCCATGTCTTTATCAATTAGTAGCATCTGGCAAACAATTCTCGTGGTCAATCCTTTAGTCCAAATCTCCAGTGACGTCACTAGTTGGTTAGGATCAACTAGTGATCCAGTACAAGAAGGCATTTATGATTGAGTTGTACTGCTACATTTGGCTGTTTGGGAATTTTCGATGCAGTGAATAACTAATTGTTGATCCTTCCTAGGTAAGGGAACCAATGGCGTTGTCCTGCCAGAGGTGACCAAGGAGAAGGTCCTAGAAGTGAAGGAGGGCCCTGGCTCTTCTCCCTTTGGTGTCGTCACCTGGTGGCACAACACCACCAGTCCGACGGCACAACCCAAGGATAAAATGCACGCAACACCAAAGGACGCAATACAAGCGAATACTTTGTATCAACTCAGAGACATACGAAAGTTTTTTGGTGCTACATACTGTTGTACAGCTTTTCTGTCTCTTCTTCTCTTAAATAACCTGAGAACATAGTCCAGCGGTTACATGCAAATTGACTGAACAAACCGGCCGACTCTCACACCATGTTATTTATTTGCTCCTATATGTTGATGATATGTTGATTGCTGCAAAGGACAAGGCTAAAATTAGTAAAGAAGATTCTTGGTATGAAAATCATTAGAGACAAACAATTTGGCAAATTATATCTAAGTCAAAAGTGGTATATTGATAAAGTTCTTCATCGTTTCAACATGCATAAGGCCAAACCTGTGAGTACCCCCTTAGCTATACATTTCAGCCTTTTTTTAGCGTCATCTCTATAATCAAATGATGAAATTGAGCACATATCTAGAGTTCCATATGCGAATGCAGTTGATTTGCTTATGTATGCTATGGTATGTTGACACATGGCTAATCCTGGAAAAGAGCATTGTATATATGTATGTATACTTATATATTCAATGGATTTTTAGATATTTTCGCTATTCTAGCACATCTAATGCTTGTTTCCATTGCTTATTGGGAAGATTAGAGATGGACTCGTTGGTTATGTGAATTCATGATTTTGCTAGAGATTTGAATGATTGCTTGGTTAAAGAAGATTTCTACAAGTTAAGGATAAAGACATTAAGTGTTCATTATAGTATTTTGTAAGTTCTTTTTATTACTTATTAGTTTGTTTTGGATATCTTAGAGGTGTGACTATTTTTGTGACTTTAATTATCGATAACGAAAGCATGTTTGCAAGCTACCGATTGCCTTGAATACCCAAGGTTGAAACTCT
Source organism: Dendrocalamus sinicus (assembly GCA_036346575.1). Lineage (NCBI taxonomy): Eukaryota > Viridiplantae > Streptophyta > Magnoliopsida > Poales > Poaceae > Dendrocalamus > Dendrocalamus sinicus. Next base: position 630,899 of record CM070653.1, on the reverse strand, counting down.
GAAAGCATGTTTGCAATATATGGCTATTTATAAAGCTTGCAAAGAAGCCATTTGACTAAGAAGTTTGTTTACTGAACTTTGTGAAAGTACATCTTGCACTACAATATTTTGTGATAGTCATAGTGCTATTTGTCTTACAAAAGATCAAATGTTCTATGAGAGGACAAAGCACATTGATATCAGGTATCACTATATTCGAGATATCATTACTCAAGGTGATATTAAAATATGCAAGATAAGTACTCATGATAATCCGGCTGATATGTTGACAAAGCCAGTTCCTGCATTTAAGTTGGAGCTATGCTCAGACTTAGTTGGTATTACCACTAGTTCTTTGGACTTTCGGTGTTCAAGGTATACATGATGATTTTATTGGATGAGTCTATCATATTCTTTAACTATTGGAGGGAATTCGGTTTAAGGTGGAGATTGTTAAAGTTGATCCGAATTCATACTATGTCCGTGTAGGATACTTTATCGCCTCATGCCAGACGTGGCATGACAGGTGCATGCGCAGATTGTATCAGACGTTGGTGTCAATCTGTAGCAATCGGACATTGATTCGGTTTTCTCTCCATGTGGGACTCTTTTCTCTCACACTATATATATGTATCCCAGTAGTTCATTGGAAGAGCAATCGCTCTATTGTAAACTCTTCTCGTTATAGTGATTTGCTTTTGAGCGTCCGTGATTTTCTCTTGTAATGGTTTTTCACATAAAAACTTGTACATCTTGTCTCTATTTTTGTATGTATTATTTGCAACAACATTGTTGTTTCTCGTTTGTGCAGCCCCATATTCAGCCACTTGGCGGGGAGGACGTCGGTGTGGAAGGCGATCTCGCCGGAGGTGCTGGAGGCGCCGTTCAACACGACGCCGGAGATGGAGAAGCTCTTCCGGTCCAAGAGGCTCGACTTGGAGATCTTCTGCGCCCCCCAACTAAGCAGCCAGTGCGTCTCGGTCGGCCGGTCGTTTTTAGTGAAATCTAGTGGCGTTGGTTAGCTCGGTGATGATGATAACAAAATTAGTTGGAGATCGAACTCCTTAGGAGTCCCAAGTCACTGGTGGTTTACTTCGATCAGTCTTAGTTTCGTGAGACGCAGCCATCTCTGTGCCATCTGGTTTCGTTAATGGTTTCTCTGTGCCATCTTCCTGTTTCTTCTATGCTTCCTGGTGCTGCTCTCTTCCTGCAACGGCAGCCTGAACTTGGAATGATCAGAATATAAACTCTCTTGGGCTTGTTGCTCATCTCTCTCTTGCGCTGGACTCGACCTGAATCGAAACCCTCTCCAGGCCTTGCTTTTGAACAGGCCGATTCGGAATTCAGATCACATGAGCCTTTGGTACTTCGCGCCCACATAGCTAAGGCCACCTTATCATTGGCATATAATAATTGCACATGATTAAGTATGTTCCACGTGAATAGCAACTCCATATTATACAAACGAGTTTTAGAGCTGAGAACATGAATAGCAACCCCATATATTATACCAATGAGTCTTACGGTTGAGAGTTGAGACAAGTTCAGCTCACCTAATCTCTCGAGTCTTTACTCCAAAGGAAAGGATGAACAACTTTGCTGTACGCGTGCGACCAAGAGATCTCGGATGAAATAGACTGAGGACTGTACTGTACTGTACGGCGTTTCACTTTTAGCTAGCCACATCTGTCATACTTTGATAAATCTTCTTATGTGCAATAGTTTCTAGATCAGATTAGAGTTGTGAGATGATTTTTGTAGAGATAACTAAAAGAACAATGTCAAATCAATCATAACGAGATAGAAAGATTTGGTAAAGCTGACCGTAAATTCCTTAAGAAAAACCTCAAAAAAGTATAAGGGGTTATTGCTCTCTTACAACCTCCTCGAACCTTTGCACAACCCTCTTGAATTTTTTAGAACCCTACGATCTTCAGCAAGCTTCCCACCAATTGTAGCAGCTCCCTCTACTAAATTCATCTATTTTTTAATAATGGATTTACCCCATGCAACCTAAGGTTTTTGGTGCATACAAGTATTTTTGTTAGTGCGCTGATGGTAACTAAAGGAATACTTAGTCTTCCTACTACTTGATAAAAAGATCTTGTGACTATCAGTAAAATTGATCTTTCCGTCGCGTTCGGCTATAACGGAAACTCTCAAATCTAGAGCTGTTTGGCATTCCAATCCAGTTGGATTCTTACCCTATGTAAGAATATAGTGCTAAAGACTAACATAGCTTCTAATTCTTTCATGTGCCCTCTGCTTTGAATGAGTTAGTTTGTGACTTAGGTTATCTATGATCACCCTTCATAGCTTTATATAGTGCTCCCTAGTTCTCCTTCAAAATGAAGTAGGAATTCTAATCCAATTAGGAGTAGGAATCCAGTTCCAATTAGAATTCATTTAGGAATCCATGTAACACACCTCTCCAAGTACTAGTACGAAGGATATGAGTCACCCCTGTCTCAACAATCTCTAGTTTGACTATTATCCGTTAAAGTCAACATGTTTCACAGTATGCACGCATGTGTGCGCAGACTAGACTTGGATGTTCTTCAATCACCGATTGACATGCTTTCTTGTAGTTTGCACCATTATCGGTGACAATCGCATAACATGTTTAACTCCAATTTCTTCAACAACTTTACGGATCTCACGATACAAAAAGTCGCATTTTGTACGCCACGGTCGCATTCACTGACTTATGAGAAAACATTCTTCCATTGCAGTACAACATGAAGTTAATTATACTCATCTGGGTAGGTCCTGTCCAGGAATCACACATGATGGATACTCCATATATGCTCCAATTATTTTTGAACTCCTGTACATACTGCTTTATCTCCAGTTCATTAGCATCAAGGTATGGCCCATCAATTTCATGCCCTCTAGGTGACGCAACACCTTCACCAAGTTCTTGTGTAACCTTGATGGCAGCACGAAAATAAGGACACTCTGCCTTATTTCCAGGAATATCATTACTATGGAACCACTTAGCCCAAATTTTTCTGAGTTTTGACTTTGCTTCTTTCTTAAGAGTTGTGTCAATGCGGGGTTGGACGGGTGCCCGACTACGCAAAATATCAGAATCAACTCTCATAGACTGCGACCTACCAAACATCCTCGAAAGAGCATTTCTTCCTGTACCCCTTCCTGTGGCACTTCCACTACCTCCACCATGTTCAAATGTCGCACCCCGGGCTCTTGCCCTCTGCTCGAGCTGGTGCAAATCCAACGACTCTCGCCGAGCCCATTCCATCTGCTTTTCCTTACCATCATCAAAGACATCTTCATGTGATGGACCACAAACTACAGGATCTGAAGCAACTTGCTCCATTCTCATGCGCTCATCTCTAATAGATTTTCTCTTGGCCTTCGTTTCTTCTATACTTGCTAGCATGAGCCTTCTCACTTCCGCCGGAACCCCACTGCAAGGAATAACATCCCGTGCTTCCCAAAGAAGATGTTCTTTCAGCGTGTTACACCTCCACCGACTTCATAAGCTTACAATATCTGCACTTCCAACCAGCACCTCCTAGTCTCTCTCCATGGTCTCAAACATTGATACTTTTACCAGCCATCACTATAATATCATGCAACAACAAAAACATGTATCAGTAAGACACAAATCTCCAACCTACATGAACTCACTTCCTAGTTGCTGGACATAACAACAATTTAAACACATATCTCCAAGACTCCAACCTACATGAACTCACCTCCTAGCTGCTGGACATAACAACAATTTAAACACATATCTCCACACATAACAACAAGAGCAAAAGAGTGAAGGAGTTGGACATGAACCCACCTCCTAGCTGCTGGACATAACAACAATTTAAACACATATCTCCACACATAACAAGAGCAAAAGAGTGAAGGAGTTGGATATGAACTCACCTCCTAGCTGCTGCCCTGCTGCTGTTCTTTTTCTATTTCTTACTACAGCTCCTCCTCTTCTCCCCTAGCACTTTGCTGCAGCCGCTCCTCTTCTCCTCTAGCACTTTGCTGCAGCTACTTCACCTCTAGTCCCTTATCCCGGGATGCTGATTTCTTCTCCCATTCTAATTGGCCTGCTGTTGCTGCCCTTTCTTTAGTGCTAAAGTGCTGCAAACCACTCTCAAAGACAAGCATCCAATGCCCTTTCCAGTACAATGGGCCCAACATGTTTGCTTCCAATCAACACTAGCTGCCAATGACAATAATTCACCCTTTTTACTTCCAACGGCAGCTAATCAACCTAATATATCAAAAACAATACCCAAACTAATTCTCCAAGAATCTTCAATTCAAAAATTTGGCCGGTATTTCGCTTCGAGAAACGCCGATTTTCCCAACCATGGTCATCCCTGTCTCAACAATCTCTACTTTGTCGATTTTTCCTCATCTTCCTTTTATGTAATTTGGTTAATAGCTCGCACCTTCAAGATTACCCTTTATATCTTCTCTTGCTCCATATACTTTTCATGATCATCTGCCCTCTGTAAGTATCTCGCACAACTCCGCCTTGAAGTGATACCTCACAACCTTCGGGTTAAAGTGATCTTACAGATATTAGATTCTTTTTTAAATCAAGAACATACCGAATTCCTGTTAATATACGATATGCTCTACCATATATCTCTAATGTAATTGTTTATATCTCAGTAACTACATACTCCGTACAATCCGCTAAGTGAGCAGTTTCGTGTGTTGGAGGTAGTTATCCTTCGTAGAACATTGCCACTCGCTGGAGTTAGTAACACAGCGCAGAAAAAGCTGGAACTGGGTGGAGAGGTTTGCATGTGGGGTGAGCAGCACTGCAGCAGACACCTCTGATGTTCAACAAACAATATGGCCACGAGCAGCTGCAGCAGCAGTTGTGACCTATACAAGTTTGAAAGCTTGCATTGTATTTCCCATTTTCTTTCAGTTCTTTCCATAGGAACTTATCTGTCGCTATTAAATTACTATGGAGCGTATGTGTAGTCAATTGGAGGCCATATCTGTCCAAGACCTGGAAACAACCTTCCAGGCTCGGCTACACTACTTCAGATGCCTGTTGAATCACCGTGGAATCGCTGCAGCTCCAGTCACAAATGCCTACGCTCGGCGGCCTTCAATCGGTCCTGGTTCATGCTTTATTCAGTAAACAGGTCCTGCACAGTAAACATATGCATGAGGGGAATTCGCCTCCATACTACACCTTCCATACTTTCGACAAAAATGCTATATCGTCACTTGTACTGTTTCGTTTCTGTATGTTCACTTGCATTGTATCATCGCACGTACATCTGATGATAAAAGTTCATAATCCCTCATTATGTATTTCACTCTGAAACTCAAATAAAACTGCAGCTTTTCATAGTCTGACTGGGGAAAAGACGGTCATCGATGTAACAGTAAAATTTACATGCCTTTTAACAGTCTTGTTCTTGAATTCCTCCCACGTGTATCTGCAATAATCAAGATTTGCAACTGGCCAAGCTCCTTTCAACTGGTATAAGGGAAGTGATCTCAGTATGGATGTTTCAACTGCCATTGCTTACTCGGCTGGATTTGGATTTTGGGACCCCATCACTCTGAGTCATCATCCTTCCCTGAATTTGGCTTTGACCTGAAACTTTTGCAGCACTTGCTGATTCAAGATTGCATTAATGGCGCGTGTGATTTACGACCATATCTGTTCCGGTGACCAGTGACTGTGACTCTGAGGCAGACTGGAGAATGGCCTTGCCTTGATGTGCTTCCATGTTGCATGTTTTTCTTCTTGTGTGAATCAGTGAATGTGATGTAACGTTTGAGTTGTACGCAATCCGTATAATACAGATGGGAGTAGTATATATGTACTCATATAGCAATAGGTGGTGTGTACTTGTACAAGTCGTGCCGACTTGCAGGTGCAGAATTTACTTGTACCGGTGATTTCCTAGTCTTTGATTCTGTATCTACTATATGTGAAAACCGATCAAATACGGATCGAATAGTGTCATTATCATATTCGTTTTCGTATTTTATAAATAAATATAAATTTAATATTCTCAAATACGAATCAAATATTGTAACAAATTCAAATAGAATATTTACTTAATTCAGTCAGATCCGGATATCCTCATAACTTATTTAGTGTGAAGATATTAATGATATTTTATTCTCGTACAATTATGCTTAATCATTGTAATTCATTTACTTCACCTAAAGAAACGAATTAACATTGAATTAAAAAATTTGTCCAACTAATTAGTCATACTACAATAATATATCTTTACTATTATAAAAATATGAGTTAGTGGTCGTCGGTCCGTTCTTCCTCCTCTCTTCTCAGTTGTCCGATCAAAGATCAGCCGTCCAGATCTGCATGTATGTAGTTCTTCCACTCCTCATAAAAAAGGTCGGGCCGACATGTGGACCACACATTTATGAAGTTATTTGCTATTTTCTAGAGCTCAAATGAATTTATTTGATTTTCTGAGAAAAAAAATCTTTAGAAAACCCTAAAACCTTTTGGGCCAAAACCCATCTCCTTGGGCCCGAATCACCGCCAGCCTAGCCCGCACTCTTCCTTGCCGTGCCAAGTGTCGGGCATTCGCTCGCTACTTTGTCCGCCGGATGGCCACCACGTGTTGCGGTCGAGCCATCCGCGCCAGCCCATCCAACGGTCTCTGACCGCCTCGCCCCGTAATTTTCTAATTGCCTCGTGTCACGCATCCAGGCGTCATGCACCATGCTTTATCTCCGATGGAGCTCAAGTCGTGTCCGAGCTAGAGATGTCTCGGTGTCCGTGCCGGCTCCACCGTGGACTCTTGGCCATGTCTGACCCCACCTCCTCGACGTATGTGCTATAAATAGCACCGCCCATTTCATTTTGCATCCCTCATAGCTGAGCACCAACACCGTTCTCGCCCGTGCGCCGCTGCCGCCTTTGCAACCGCTGTCGTCATCCTTGGTTCTGGTCACTGCCATCCTCATCATCGCCTCCGGCCGTCAAGCCTTGCTTCAACCTTGTCGTTCAGCCTCCTACTAGTGAGTCTCTGCCATCTATGTCGGCCAGTCCACCACCGCTTCTCACCATCTGCCTCACCACCGGTAGCCGTCCATCGTCCTTGCCTCTGTTCGCGCACTGTCCAATCACCCCATGCCCATGTCATGTGACCGTTTGAATTCTCTATGGACTCCGTCCACCGTGCGCTGTTCTACTAACGCATGGGGTCCACAAGCCAGTCGCACTATTCCATAGACCCGTAGGCCAGCCAAGTCTACAGCCATGTCACCAGCCACCTCAGCCTTGTTGCCGCGTGTTGTGCCACATGACATGCCATGTCAACTCTAGGAGAACAGTCAGCCACCACATCATCTAATGACATCATAATTCTTATTTTCCTTTAAAAAATAAATCTAGTAAATCCTATTTTCCTTTTTCTTTAGATTAGGTTTTCTAAGAACCCGTTCTCCTCCGTCCTAACTCTAATTGACCCGATTCTTTTTTCTAAATCCATCTAAAATTGAGCTCTATATTTTGGTTCTAGTTTTAAAGTTTTTTAGAGTTTATTTGAATTTTATTTAATTTTACTTTTGTACTTTATTTTATTTTCTCTCTCGTTAGATCACGTATTCGAAGGAGTTGAAGCAAGATTTAAAAATCCAAAGCAATTAACTGAGCAAGGCCAACCAAGTTATGCCCTTTGATTATGTTAAACCTAGTTTTTAAATCTATTATGTATTATTTTATTTTAAATTATCATGCATCGCTATATTATTATGCACCGTCGACCAACGTGGTCGAAATATAGTGGTTGACTAGCGTGATCGAAATATTATGGTCGAACCACGTGGTCAAAATATCATCATCACCAACGTGGTTGAAATATCACCATCGACCGACATGGTCAAAAATAACATGGTTGAACTATCACAGTCAAAGATATCATGGTCGACCGACATGATCGGGCTGTAATAGTTGACCAACTGTTTGCTCTAAATACTGTTCACTTTACAAACACTGTTCACTTTTTGAGTACTGTTCACTTTACGAGTACTATTCATTTTGAGTATTGTTCACTTTTCGAGTACCGTTCACTTTATGAGTACTGTTCATTTCGGTCGAAGTTTTCCGCTCACAAGGCAGTCAAAAAAGTCTTCTGAGTACTCAAGGCACTTGAAGGGGTTTTCTGAGTACATGACGTTCACGACCGCGTAAAGCAAATCCGACACCGATGCCAACGAAAAACCTCGCGATCGAAACCGACGTGGTCGCAACCCATGTATGCTGTGGCCGATTTATACTTTTTGTTAGATATCTGCATACGACTATCGGCCGATCGAAGATACAGTGAACCTATAGTATATATAGTGAACCGGTCGTAGGGTCGTCCTGCCGTGGTCGTGGCCACTGATCACAAGTATCTTTTTATGTCTCTTTCTTTCTTATCTCGTATGTATTGTTTCTTTAAACTGGCCGTAACGGATTTTAGCCATCATCATAATTTGTTAATTTAATTATGATGATGATGATGATTATTTATTCTTGTTTTAAATTTGATGATAAAATCGATGCCAACACTCCATCATGCCCCAGCCCCTACCAGCCTCCTCTCCTCCCTCCCCACTGACCACTGCCTTTAGCCTTCTCCTCTCACGCGAATGGCAATGGTTGCACGATGGTTGTGGGCTGGGTAGCGCCAAACTGGGCTATCAGTGGCCTGTTGGGCTAAGCGTGCCCAGGTCAGTTCGGCATGGCCTGAACCCTCGTCGGAGGGCAGACACATGGGTATACATAGTAGAAAGTAGTCCATAAGGCTATCTCTTAAATAGTATATAATATTTTTCTCTCTTATCATTCTCTCCTCCACATCATCCAAAATTCTATATGACAGAGGCTATTATAGAAGAGCTAACATGTAGCATTGTACTATAAATGGGTTCTTTTGGGCTGTGGCTTATGGTTGAACTTTTTGAATTCTATGTTGTTCGGGAGAGGCAGTATGCAAAGAAAAATAGTTATATACAATTTTAGCTAATATAGTTGAACTCGGTCTAATTTATACTACAACTTATCTATAAATTTCGTCTTAAAAAATAAAATGTATAAAAATAAATTATTATAACAAATAGCATAAATCATAAGTGGAAGACCGCCGGAACCCGCCGTATGTTCCCCAGCCGCTGCGCCTCCCTTCCAACTAAAGACCAGTCAACACCACCCGCCGTCAAACACGGGCCCACCTCCCAGCCAGGAACCGTCCGATCCCCAGCCCGCACGGATCTCCGAGTCGATCCGACGCCCGGGATCCCACCCCCTCCTCCTCAAAACCCTCACCCGCTTGCTAGTTCCCCTCCTCCCTCTCCTGCGCCGAGACCGGTGGTGCTCGCCTCGCCTCGATCTCCCGATCTGGTCGCCCCCGAGCGCTCCGATTCGCCGCAGTTTGCTGCCCCGCCGCCAGATTGAATCCAGGATTCGGCCTTCTCGTATCAGGTTCGAATTTCTCCGATTTTTAAAAGATTTTTTGAGGTTGGAATGACGTAAGAATCCCGCCCTTTGGTGCGTTTCCGCGCAGCTTCGCGTCGCGGGGGGGTCCGATTCGTGGCCATGGCCACACCCGACGATGGCCCCGCCGCCGCGGGAGGCGGCGTCGGGGCCGGCCGGAAGTTCTGGCGCTCCGCGTCCTGGTCGGCCTCGCGGGCCGCCGAGCCGCCGCTGGAGGTGGCGCCGGCGCCGGGGACCGGGGCTACCGGCGGCCAGCCACGCCGCCTCCCGCCGCCTCCGCCGCTGACCCCGCGGTCGATGAGCGCCAAGGCGCGGTCCTGCCTCCCGCCGCTGCAGCCGCTCGCAATCACCCGCCGCAGCCTGGACGAGTGGCCCAGGGCCGGCTCCGATGACGTGGGCGAGTGGCCCAACCCCACTACCCCCGGCGGGTCCAAGACGGACGGCTCGGCCTCCGCCAAGCCAGGCGAGGGCCTCCGGCTGGACCTCTCCTCCCTCCGGTCGCAGGGCCGCAAGGACCAGATCGCCTTCTTCGACAAGGAATGCTCCAAGGTTGCCGAACATGTCTACCTCGGAGGTGATGCCGTCGCCAAGAACCGCGACATCCTACGGAAGAACGGGATCACCCACGTGCTCAACTGCGTGGGCTTCGTCTGCCCGGAGTACTTCAAGTCGGACCTTGTCTACCGGACGCTTTGGCTGCAGGACAGCCCCACGGAGGACATCACCAGCATCTTGTACGATGTGTTTGATTATTTTGAGGACGTGAGGGAGCAGGGTGGCCGTGTGTTTGTACATTGCTGCCAGGGGGTATCGCGGTCAACATCGCTGGTGATTGCGTACTTGATGTGGAGGGAAGGGCAGAGCTTTGACGATGCGTTCCAGTTTGTGAAGGCCGCCCGGGGAATTGCAAATCCAAACATGGGGTTCGCCTGCCAGCTACTCCAGTGCCAAAAGCGGGTCCATGCGATTCCACTGTCCCCAAACTCAGTTCTCCGGATGTACCGGATGGCACCTCACTCACCTTATGCTCCACTGCATTTAGTGCCCAAAATGCTGAATGAGCCCTCACCTGCCGCCCTGGACTCTAGGGGTGCATTCATCATTCACGTGCTCTCGTCGATCTATGTTTGGGTTGGAATGAAGTGTGATCAAGTAATGGAGAAGGATGCGAGAGCGGCGGCATTTCAGGTCGTGAGGTATGAGAAGGTGCAGGGGCAGATCAAAGTTGTCAGAGAAGGGCTAGAGCAACCAGAATTTTGGGACGCCTTTTCGAGTGCACCTGTTAATTCAGACAGCAATGTGAAGATTAGCAAGGAACAGATTGATTCAGTGTCCAAGACTAGTCCAGGAAGCCGGAGAGTGGAATCTTATGATGCTGATTTTGAGCTCGTCTTCAAAGCAATCACTGGGGGCGTTGTTCCAGCATTCTCATCTTCTGGGGCTGGGGATGAGACCCATCTTCCAACAAGAGAAAGCAGCTGGAGTTTACTGAGGCGCAAGTTCATCTCTAGATCACTAGCTCAAGTTTATTCAGATTCTGCTCTAATCAGGGATTTGGATCCGCGGGTGGACCGTGTACAGCACTTGGCTGCAGAGGCATCAACATCACCGCCTTTTCTTTCTCCAGGCTCTTTCTCATCGGATTCAACCGTCAGTTCAAAGTATAGTTCGGATTCACCCTCCCTGTCACCTTCAACTAGCTCCCCACCATCCCTTGGTCTTTCGCCTGCTTCATCTAATTTGCCCCACGCTTTGGTACCGTCATCTAGGTCTTCCCTTCACCAGTCATCTAACGAGGAGTCTTCAAAGCCTGGCCTGGGATCAACATGCTCTACTTCCAAGGCCTCATCTATAGCAGAAAGAAGAGGAGGATTTTCACCTCTGAAGCTACCATCACTCCAAAAGGATCTAGTATTACCGCCAAGGGTACCGTCTAGTCTTCGCAGAGCAGAAGAAGTCACAGATAAGAGTAATATCAATGGTCTGAAAAAGATTACTGGTGTGTGTTGCCCTGAAAAATGCACCGGCAGTAGTTCATTAGCGCATGCAGAAACTGGATTAATTGAGCGTACTGACTATAATTCAGAGGTTTGTAGTAATGTACAACTACTAGTCTACCATTGGCCCAGCATGGAAAAGCTAACTGCATTCACCCGCAAGGATCTTGAGCCAAAATCGGTTTTGATTTTTGTTACTCCTAATGCCAGTAGAAGTGGAGCAGCAGTTAAAACGGTATGCATATGGGTAGGAGGTGAGTATGAGAGCAGTAAATGTGTTGGTACTGTTGATTGGCAACAAGTTGCTAGTGATTTTCTTCATCAAAAGGGGTTCAGCAATACTCTTCCTGTTAAGGTGCTTACATACTATACACACCTCTATTTTGTGTTTTCTGCTCTGCTTGTTAACTAGTAAGCTTAGGTGCCATTTGAGCTTTAAAATAGTGTAGGAGGTAGGGAGTGCTAAATTCTAACTTTAGACAATGACTGTATTTAATGGCAACGATGCTCAGATAGTTGTCTGCTATTACCAGTACTTTACTGGCAAGATTGCGTTAACTGTTGGTTTATAAAATCCATCATTTATTATTGCTTAGTGCTCAATGCTCACCTATCGTGGACTCTTTCTCTTCTCGCGCTTTGCGATTATTGATTGTAAAATTAATGTTTGTTATTTAGGAAAAATAAAGGACCATTGCAATGCTATTGTTGTGTAGAAAGATTGCACATAGGTGAACCATTTTTTGGTACGTTGCAGAATTATATTTTAGAATGGTTTCAAATTGCATATACACTAGATGTTAAAGTCTGGCACTCGGTTGAGTTTCTAATTCCACCACCAAATGGATATTGATCTTGATCTTTATATGTTATATCATCTGGAAATTAAAATTACTTGAATCAGAAAGCCAAACTGTTTGTATTTTACATTTTTTTTGTTGCTTTCACAGTTTCACACCTTGGTATTGACTTTTTCGGAGGTAGTTTTTTACTGTTTAATTTTATACATCTGGTAGTAGCTTGTAGTACTTGAATGTAGAACCTTGACGGTCAATTGGTTTCAAGACACTGATCGAAAAGTTTTATAAGCAATTAGTGGACAAGTGCATTGGTTATTTTCCATTTGTGGATTACAAATTCATAACCTCACATACAATACTGAGCCATCCTAGGAAGGGAAAACCCAGTCAACTTGACTTTTGTAGCTGGTATGCATAATTTCTAGTGCCAGACAACTTTGACTAGATATGTGACATGTGTTATCTTACTGAGCATATTATGTTAAAACTATATATCTCAAATTTTGTATATGTGACATGCTTATGTAGTCATGGGTCCACAACAGCTGATGTCCAGATGGTTGACTAGTAAACAGGCATAACTATGCATTGTCTTGACACAGTTCTAGTTGGGATGTGGATGGCAAAAATCATTTCGTGCCATTTGGTATCAGAAATTATAGCTTCTGCTTGCGTAAGACTCCACAATGATTTTTTTCCTTTTATATTAGGTGGCACCAACTTCACATTCCATCTTCCTAATGGAACAAAATTGTGTTGTGCCTTCCATGTAATTTATGCGAGTTAAGGCAGCTACTGCCTTTTATGTGATGGGAGGAACTGGTTTGATACCACAAATTGATACTGTTTATTGTTTTCATATGGGTCTGGTTTATCAGTAGGAGTGCATGGAACTTAGGTTAACTTTTCATTTATTGGCCACATATCTTAAGGCTCATGGTATCTAGAATAAGAATGAATCTGGTCGATATTTTTCATGGAACCCCTGGACCATACTAGAAATCACTCTCCTGCTTGACAATTTATGACTGCCTCCTGTTGAATTTGAACAATGCAGGTTTTCAAGGAGCACGGAGCCGAGAATCTTTTGGAAGTGCTGAATGCCCGTTAACAGTAGGCTGTAGGTATCAGGATATTCTAGGAGCTTAACAAACTCATCCGCAAATTATCATTCGATGAAGGCATTTCCTCCAGCATCGCACCATACACAGGTGATTGTCAGCGAGGTATAAGCCGCTACAACCATTCCCTCTGAACATATAGGTTACAGATTCCATTTAGCACAACCCATGGATTGGCAATTGTGCCTACCCCATATGATTTGCTTGTGCCAAAAATGGCAGGAGGCTGCCAGAACGTTGTATCTGTGAATTAACACACATGGATCGGGTTTTGGCACAATTGGGTGTATATTGTCCGCTCCCCCGTAATGTAAGCTCAGAAACCGGGAGGTCGCCGTATCGTTTTCACCCCCAAAAAATCCTTGTACATCTTGGAAAAGAACAGATTTGTATCCCCCATGGCTTATAAGTGGCTCCATTGGTCTGGACTTCCATAAGCTAGAACTAAGCTGTTAGCTATTCTTCTCTGGTTCTCATTGGCAATGTAATTCTGGTCGTGACGCATGATTGTCCCATACTTGCTATCGTCATACATGCCACTGTAATTGCTATGTATTGATGTCCAAACTCCAATGTCACCATCGAATCACAGTGATGAAGGGCTAGCTTGGTGCTAATATTCATTTGATTGTATTATTGCTTGTCCTTGTGAACAGAATGCAACCAATGAGTAACACACATCAGATACTACATACACTGCACAACACTATGCTAGCTAGTAGCTACTAGGATTAGTTGAAGGCTTGAAGCAGACAAAGGTGCATGTCTCTTCAAGAGTTGCCGCGCTGCATGTCCGCAGCAAACAAGGCGACGCACGACCGATGAGAGCGGCGGCCGGCGGCCGTCCTCAGGGCGTATACCATTCACCGGTAACCGCTCCGGCGCTTTGTTCCTCCTCACCGCGGCCTTGCTCTCGTTGCATGGCGTGCGCCCGCACTCACACTCCGTGTCGGCGTCGCAGGAGGTGTCCTCGCCGATGAGCTCGCCGTACTCCTCTACTTGCCTCGGGGAGACGCGCCGGTGTCCCTAGTTGCCACGCCACCAATGGTATTGTCCAGCGACGCTGCCGGTTCTCCGTCGACGGCAGGGGCGAATCCACCGGAGGCACGACGAGGCGTGGCCCGGTAGCCATGCGGAGCAGCGGGAGCGGGCAGCCGGCGGCGCGATGAGCCGAGACGGGCCAGGCAGCGTACCGGCGGAGGACTACATTGGCCATTGGGGGCGACGGGGCAGCAGGCATCGGCTGAGAGGGGGAGATGCAGCCAGGGAGGTGGAGAGGAGAGGGAGAGAGGTGGTGGGTTAGATTATTTACTAGCAATTAGCATGCTACCAGTGACAAGATGGAGCAGAGAAGCAACATGCAAGGAGGGAGAGAGGCCATGACATAGAAGCAACTTTTGCAATGGTGGCCTACCCATTCCAGTGCTAAGATGGAGCAAAGGAAGATGGCAAAGGAGTGGTGGAGGTTTGTGGAGGTTGAGAGACAATAGGTAGATACAACATTCTCCTCCATAGCTATAAAACTCACCTCTGCTCATTTCTTCACCATGGAAGCACCAAGCTTCTCTTCTCTCTTTACTCTTCTTACTAGTCTCAATAGCCTATACAACAGAAAGGTCAGTAGCGATATGCTATTAAGGAGTAGCAGACGAAGGCAACGGTGGGAGCAGCCAAGCTCGATAGCGGTATGCTATTAAGGAGTCACAATATGAAGGCAGCAGTAGGGTGCTGTCGTGGACGCTCCCACCGCCATTCCCCTAGTCCTCCTCTGGTTTCGACTCCCGTTGATACTTGTCAACTCTCCGTTGATACTTGTCAACTCTCCCCAAGCATACTGAGGACTACGAGGAGTACCAATGTAGTCTAGAGCTGATGGGGACACCAGACTTCTCTCCCCATCTACAGATGGCCCATTATTTATATGATGATTACAAGTTAAACAAGAGATTAATAGGGTTTATGTTAGTTGATAAATCACATACGGGAGAGACCATTGCCGAGCGTATACTAGACGTTATCGATGATTTTAAGATAAATAATAAATTTGTTTCTATAATTCTTGGTAACACATCGACAAATATGACGACTATGAACATCATCACCCTAAGGTTGCACACATATATTGATGGATATGTTCTCAACCAAAGATGCATATATCATATCTTGAACCCCATTGTGCAAGACGGTATGCAAGTGGTTAGCGAATATTTGAACAATATCCGTGATGCCCTTCATTACCTCATAGTTCACCACAAGTGGCAGCTAGATTCATGGAGTACTGCACAGCCAATGGTAAGGACCCAAGAAAATTCAGTCTTGACATGAAGGCGAGGTAGAACTCGACATACATCATGCCGAAGAAGGTACAAGGCTATGAATATATTATATCTGTCTTTATAAATGCTAACTCTTAAAATAATGAATTGGTTGTTACTAATTTAGCTTGGCAAATTGCTAATAATTTTTTAGAGTTTGAAGATCTTTTTATAAAGCAACTAAGGTTCTATCCGGTGTTTACTATCCTACCTCTTACTTAGTTATATATTTTATTTGGCTAATTGCAGACAAGTTTGCTAAATCTAGGTGGATCGCCTTTTAGGCTATGTTGTTGTAGCGATGGAGGAAAAATTTGTTAAATATTTTGGATCTATTTCACACTTATATTACTTTGCAATCATTTTCGATCCTACAAAAATGGTTAGCAGGTTTGCAGATTGGTATGAAGGGAATAGGTGAATGCCTCGTTTTGAATTATCTGAAGCTTTTGAACATGTCAAAAAGAGCCTTTTGTGTTCTTTACTTCTATCATGACAAAATGGGTAGCTGCACGAGATCAAAGGCCTCACGGTAGACACAACAAGGCATGACTAGCTTGACAACCTATTTATGGAAGAAGCTAACAGGCAAATCTAGTTCTTCATCCTCTCAGTCTCAGGTGACCCTTAAGTAGAATTTTATCTTAGAACTGAATCACTACCTATAGCATATTTTTTCAAACATGTATCCTGATCTTGCTGGTGGAGGCAAGATAGACTTACTCGAGTGGTGGAAGAATAACAAGCGGATATTTCATGTGCTGTGCCATTTCGCATAGAATGTTCTTCTGGTTCCGGTCTCCACGTTCTCTTCAGAAGCGACGTTCAGCGTGGTAGGGAGAATAATTAAAGAAAGGAAATCATCTCTTATACCCAAGATGGTAGAGGTAATCACATACTCAAGAATTGGAAATTGGCAATAGAGCAACAACAATATTAACTGGATGATTTCAAGATCATGCAAGTATACATTGACCTGGAACACATAAATGATCTCGATATTAGGAAGTAGTTAGTATCTATGTATATTATTATTGCACTCTTTTCCTTATCAAAGGAACCTCACTCTGGGTCGTAAGGTTTTTAACGAAACAGTAGCATTGTATTTTTAAAATATAAAAAACTCACTTTTTCTCCCCAAATATTTACGTGTCCATATTTTTACACAATTACTTAAATTTCATCTTTTTTTCCTTCCTTTTCACTTTCCCCTCCTTTTTTTCCCTTTTTTCCTCCCTCTCCCTTTCTCCTTTTTTTTCTCCTCTCTTTTTCTTTTTCCCACTTCTCTCTCCTCTCCTCTTCTTTTCCTACATCAATGTGTACTTTTGTTTCCTCTTCTTGCAGCCTTGCCTTCCTCCTCCATGGCCGACTGTTAATGGCCTGACGCTCACCTGTTGGCGCTACCGCCTGGGTCTTGATCCCATTGTCGCCCATCGCCTACCGCTCATCCTCAACGCTGCCTCCGGCTTAGCATCACCAGCTATGATCCGAGGCGGATAGGCAGCGGTGACAGGAGAGGCGGTGCATGCAGGAGGATGGGAGTCCACAAGCTGTCCCTCACCTTCCTCCACCGCCGGATCCACTCCTCCTTGTATCCCCCATCCTTGTCCTCCATTACCGACGCTCACCTGGCAGCACAGTCGCCCTCCGGATCTGGCCACTGCCAAAAGCCTATATGAGCAGCTCCTTGAAATCGAGTACAACTCATTCATGAAACCGTAAAAACGAGGGAGATGCTCACACCGGCATATTTTTCCCAAAAAAATTATTGACAAAGAAAGTAATTTTACAGTATACATCAATGCAAGCACCTGCTGTGACACACATAATATAGTTAACAGAGAACGACGGCCTTATAAGCCTAAGCCTCATCAAAACTGGCAACCGAGTTCACTTCCCACGGGTTGGCTGCCTCAACTGTCTTTGGATGCTAACCTAATACCATCAGCCTTCTGAGCTCCAGGTCAGGAGCTGTAACATGACTCTAGAATCTGACTGTCAAGTTAACTCGTCAGGATGTCTGTCCTTCATCTCAGACACCAAGACTTCGTTCCAGTAATGCGAGGCGACAGGTAGATCTTCCTATATTATTTTGGTCAGCTGTTGTTAGCAGAATTTGGGCTAGAACCGTGCGATGATGGGCTTGCAACCGCTGGCTTCTGCGGTTTACTTCTCCAGAAGCTTTTTGTGTATAGGGCTCCGAATACAATGGCCTGGTAGTACGTACAGAATGTTGATCATAATTGAAATGAAACAGGTGATATCATGAGATGACTGATGAGACAGAGACCGATGACTTACAGCACCAACCCACTGCATCCAGCTAAGGGGATGTACAAACCAGACGCAGGACAGTAATATGCTCACCAACTACAACAATATACAGAGAATTATTGTTAGGAAAAAGGTTAGATAGTATAAATGTAACTACGTAACATTGATGAGAACAGTATCCACCTGTCTAGTTGTCATTATTGTAGCAAATGTGAGAGCCCCAAATGTTCGAATCGTGTAGGATATGAAAAACTGACTAGCTGTTGCAACCTGGAATTACATGGAATTTAGATCCCACAGCAAAGAGATATCTTGCATTCACTATTCAAACAAATATGGTGTAGCTTCAATTTGTGAGTGTGGGAGAGGCAACTTATAAAATTTGAGACAGTCTGAAGTGTTATTTGTCCTAAATTTCACGTCCCAGAGACTGAAAATTTCACAGTTGCTATCACCGTTTTATTTCATCTCCATATGTGATATTGGCTCTGCATCCACTTCTATCTATCAGGCTTACATGGATATCCTTTATAAAGTTACAAGATCAAAAGGTCAGTCTTACGCTGGATAGGATTATGACGTCATAGAAGCAATCTGGATGACGAAACATAAAGTCCACAGCTGGAATCAGATGATTCTGGAGAATAAGTCCTGTAAAAGGAACAAAGTAACAGAGATATACAATCACGGTCATAAGTCATAACAACAGTTAATAAAGTATTAATGTACAGCGTAAATGAACAGGCAAAGTATTGATGGAATCATGGAAGTAGATGCTGACCAAATTTCATCAGATTTGGTGCCAGTATAAAATTAAGTTAAATTTTAGATGTTGTGCAGGGCATGATCAAAAGACAAGAGTTGCAAGACAGTAACCATATGGATAAGCAATTACCACTTAAACTAAGAAGACAAGAGCACATTGTCGTGTAGAATATTTGGTTGTGTATTTCCATGTCGTACCCTTTGAAGAGTTTATCTTGGAAGGTGCTTGTAAAACCATCAAATCTAGAAATTCAGAGGTCATCAAGGAAAAAGAATCAAATTAGATAGCAACCTGAGTGTCAAAGATGATCGGAAGAAAGTAAGCAACAAAACATTGAATTTTATCATCCAATAGTGCACTTGTACTAATACCATAGTAACCAAACAGTAGTATAACTCACTAGTGGGGACTGCCCAGCTAACTTCTGAATTTAGACATATATATCTTCCCAATAGTCCAGATTTCCATGCTTCATAGCAATACATGTATTTGGTAGGTACATAGGGAATAAAGTATAGCTCTAGCATGGTAGCTATATAAGGAATAAAGTATAGCTCTAGCATGCCAACATTGATACATTTGGAAGAGGACAGAGCAATATTGAGTGAAAAAAAAAACAGTTTGCATGTCACATAGAGCTGTGAAATAGTAAAATTTCACAAAACAGAGTCATTACAGGATATCATGAGCTGCCTCATAAGTTTTAATATTATTGCTTATTTTCTTTAGCGTGGAAATAAGTAGCAGGCAAGCAGAAGTTGTACCCAAGATAACCAAGCATGAGTGAAACACCCCAAACAGTGCTTTCTCTGCCTTTATTGAATGGGCTGACATCCATTGATGCCTGCATCCATGAAGACCAGAAGGAAACAATCACTTCAGAAGAAATGTTAACAGCTCAGCATGCTATATAATTTACAAGTGCCATCATCAAATATAAAGGGGTACTGGTCACATGTGCATTGGCTAAGTACCACCGGAAGTAACTGGTTGGTTATTAGCATTTTCCAGATGCCCGTGCCTGAATGTGTTAACTAAGACAATTTGTTCGGATATATAAAACCCCCATATCCATCCTGCTATTATTTCAATCCTAGCATGTGTCCTATACCTGTTATAATTTGTAACGCATGCAGTATTGGAAGTAATTGAAATTTATGTATGTTCTCCAATACAGGCATGGACATTCATTCAGCACGTGATCATGTGATGCTCAACAATAAAGGGGAGTGAGTTGGACATGTGAATTACCGGGTATAGAATGAACAATGAGCATCCCAGAGTCACAATGACTGCAAAGAAGTAATCTTTTCCACCATACTTCTTTCTCATTATTATTGTCCCCCAAATCTACCAAACAATCAAAAAGAAGATAATATTCATGAGAAGGGACCATCTTGATTATTCAGGAAATAAAATCAAAATATGTAATGTATAAATTACAGAAGACAAAGTTAATCCATGTCTACATATACAAACTTAAGATGATTCATATACAATCAGGGTTTTTTGTGTTTTTAATTTATAGAAAAGAGATGAGCGAAAAGTGGCCAGCAAAGTAGTGTTAGATGAACTGAGACCCTCAGATTCATCTTGCACAATAATTCTCACAAACATCTTATCAAACACTGCCTTCTCATATCTTTAAGCTACGCTGCATGGATACTTCTGAAAATTGGTGTGTCAGTGTCGGATACCATATCGGATACAGATATGGCCCCAATAAGGCCGGATATGTATCCTGCCTGTAACAGTGATTTTCATATTTTCAAAAAAAAATTTCTGATACTTGATGGATACTTTCCCGATACTTCTCAACTCCTACCTCTTATTTCACTTGTTACAAGCCATTTGTTGGCTTGTTCTGTTCCCACAGGAGCACACAATTCCTCTCACCCCCGACGCCGCTTCCTTGCTCCCCTGCCCGCACTGCTACTACTCCCCTGCACTCGCCGGCCGCCACCTCCTCTCCCGTTCCCCCTAGTCCCCAGATCCGGCAACTGGATTTGGAGATGGGAGGTGGAGGAAGAGAGTCCTAGTTTCCATATGTCACCACTTGGTGGGTATCGTTTGCTCATCACCACCTCCTCCCAGTTTCCTCTCGTCTCCCATCTTTTCGCTCTCTTCTCTTCTTTATTTCTTCTCTGTGCTTGTTGAGGAAGAAGAGATCGAGATGGAATTAGTATTGCATGGCGGCTGCAGATGAGAGTAGAGAGAGATTGAGATGGGTAGCCCTAAGTAGCTGGCTGTGGTGGGCTGGTATGCTGGTTCATTGTTTTGTACAAGTGGGCTGATGGGTTATTCTTTGTTGGTGAGCTGGTTGGTTACAATGTGATGATGATCTGGTTGGGCTGTCAATTTCCTTATAAGAAATCACTCATTTCTGTATTTTTATTTTTTTATCATAAATATATACACATATGCATCGGTGTTTTTGGAGAAATGGCATATCGCGGTATCGCATATCTGTATCGGCGTATCCAGGCAACCTAGTCTTTAAGAGCTGATCCATGCATATCGATCTCACTTACTATTGGTACCAAACTAGACTATGTACAGTATAATTGCTTAGACCAACCAACATTAGTTAACAGAGAACCATTATAACATGAAAGACATTTATACTTCTCTAGCACATAGTGAAGATGTACGAAAAGCTAGCTATATCACTGGTTGCTGTATAGCAGGGATTACCATCACAGGTATCATCTTCGCACATTTGGCAAGCGTTTGGACAGGGAAACTCACATACTTGAGGGCCTGACAAAATCATGTCACATATTCAGTAAAGATGTAACACCTCACACAAACAAACACCAATGGCACTAGAAATGCAGGAAAGAAACCAATATAACCTCATACTGGCAAGTTGTGGTCAGTATGTTTGATACAGATACCACACAATATTTGTGGATTGGAGCCACAGGGTCCAAGGATTTCTTACTCGCCTGCATGAATATGTAGAATTTAGGCGTCTGGCAGATTCAGACAAGTACAAGAAGTAATCTCAGAGAGAGATCTCTACCAGCAATACCAGTGCAGACACCATGGATGTGGTGATGCGGTTACAGAAAACAAGAAAAAGCGAGTATCTAAAGAACTCCTTCTCTGCTCCATAGGGAACTCTTATGATTTTTTCCTACATAACATTGAAATCAAAACCTATCAATAAGTGATGACATCCGTGTACACAGTGTAAAACAGCAATAGGATATTTTCAGTTTAGTTAAAGCACAGAAGATCAATAAAAAAGAATGAAAGAGTTGTGGTACTTGTACATCAAAAGGCCATGTCTATGACTACACCATTAACTAAAGTACAATCTTTACTTTCCAATCAGAAGAATCAGAACAGAACATGAACCTTGTGTATTTAATTCAACTATGTGGTACAAGCTTGCAGAATTAGGAAGGAAACTAACATGAACAGTCAATCACCAATGTTAGTACTAGTACCGGATTGATCAATATCTGCGAACTCTTTCTCAATTTTGAATTGTGACAGAAAAGAAAAAAGATGAGGTATAGCAGTGAAATCAGGGGAACTCGTCTGCAGCTTAGCACGTGAAGGAATCAACCACGTTGACAGCTTATTTCCAGGAGAAGACACAGCGCTCTGATGGAAACAAATAAGCATGTAGACCTCGTGGCTTCAAGTGAACCTATGCACAGCCAAATCTCCACCCAGCAAGCATAGCGCGCACTAACAATTGAAGCAGAGGAAAGGGGAAACATCCACGGCTCAGTTCAAATCAAATGATGTGCTACGGGCAGGTCAGCCTCCAGGATATCACAGATTTAATAAC
The DNA here is from genome assembly GCA_036346575.1 of Dendrocalamus sinicus. Classification (NCBI taxonomy): domain Eukaryota; kingdom Viridiplantae; phylum Streptophyta; class Magnoliopsida; order Poales; family Poaceae; genus Dendrocalamus; species Dendrocalamus sinicus. The sequence continues at coordinate 608,376 of CM070653.1, read as the reverse complement.
CATTTTGTACCGTAAATAAATCTCGCCGGAAGGAAGAACAAACACGATAGATCGATCCTAATTCGAATATATCATCGCACTCAGCGGCACTCTTCGGAGGGAAAATTGGGCATAGATAATTCGATTAGAGAGGGAGGGAGGGAGGGAGGGGCACCTGGAGGACGCCGTAGACGAGGAGGGTGCTCATGATGCCGAGGACCGCGAAGCCGCACCTGGCCGCCCAGCGGCGGCGTTCGTCCTTGTCCCTCGCCGCCGCGTCCGCCAGCGCCGCCGCGTCCGCCTCTCTCTCTCTCTCTCTCTCTCTCTCTCTCTCTGCGTCTGCCGTAACCAAAGCGGCAAGGAGAGGAGGCCGAGGTGATCGATGGCGACCGGGCGGAGGCGCACTTGGAATGGTGAACGGCTGAACGCACGCGCAGAGGTGGGCCCCGCGTGGCAGAGAGGGGGAGACGTCTTCCGGCCGGCGCGTGCCAGGGGGAGACTCACGGAACTGAACCAGACCTGCCGGAGAGGCCAAGCTATGCAGTTTTTGGAGACTGTTGAGCGAGGAGGCGACATGTGGTGGCGCCCAACAGCCACCGTGCCGCACGGTGGTGGGTGTGCGGCAGTGCACCGTGCAGGCCAATTAGCTAAAGTCATTAATGTTAACTAGCGAATTCATTTTGGGGGTGCTGTTTGTACGAATTTATAAGTATAACAAACGAGCTACACACAAAAATTTGACATGCCCTCGACCCCATTTCCCTGATCACACGTATGTAATAACACCCACGCACATGAAAACTCCAGTTTTTGGTGTGTTTTTATGCGCGTGGATGTTATTCATGCGTGTGACCGGGGAAGCGAGATTCTCGCTTAATGCGGTCGGGGAGAGGCCTTAATCGGTTGAGGGGGCGCTGAATCTTCGCACGTGGGTGGGACCACCTACTTCGTGTGGTCGGGGAGCGCAGGGGGTGGCAAGTTCTCGCGCACGGATGCCGTGAGAAGTGGCCAGGTACTTCCTGCACACTGGTAGCATGGAAAGTCAGTTCCTGAACCCTGATAGTACGGAAAGTCAATTCTGCGCCCGGTAGCATGGAAAGCTGCCACCCCCACGCCTGGCCGTGGTTCCCGTGCTCGCTGTCCTCTTGCGCCTGGCCAGCTCCTTCCGTAAAAAAAGCTCCACAAAAAATTCTAAAAAAGTTACAAAATCAAGGCTGCTGTGTAAGAATCCTTCTAAAAAGTCATAATTTTTGAGCTCATTTTTATATTAAAAAACCCTACAAATAGTTTACTTAAATGAATTTTCGAGTAAAATTAACAATGGATAAAATTATGAAAAAATTACACAATAAACTTCGCTATGTCAGGAGGCTCCAATACAATTTTTGTAAATACTTTAGCCCATTTGCTATATATAAATATTTGTACAAGTATACACCTAAATGAATTTGATAATTAACATTAATAACCCTACCTAATTGACCCGCACAATGCACTACCACACACCCACCATGCGGCAGCTCCCCCCCAAACCGCCGCATGGGGACCACGCGGACCGCACGGTGGTCATATAGCGCCACCACGTGTCGCCTCCTCATCTGATCCGCGCGATGACCGTGCGGCGCAGGTGCTATTTTTGCTCTGTCTGCCTGTGGGATGCTACTATAGCAAATATGGTGCTCAACAACGCCATTACTACCAAAAACTCTAATATGTGAGGGTGTACGGCCACTTTGTATACAAGAAATAGTATGGTCTAGATCTGGGAGTTGGGTTGTGCCATGTTGGCCCAACCCAACCCTGTTGACCTGAAGGCGACGATAGGTTGATGGCAGTGACGAGGACATCGGCAAAGGCAGTGACGAGGACATCGGCAAAGGCAGTGACGACCACCATCTTCATTACCTTTGTGCTCTGTTTCTACCTTACATCTCCAATGCTATCACCGTCGAGCCTCGCTCAACCACAGCCACGTCCACTGTGGATCCTCGCTTGGCCACCTCCATTGTGTCCCTGCCGCCATGCTCAGGCACCAACGTTGTTCCCACCCACCATGAAGGCGGGAACAATAACATGGGTTGATGTGGAACCCACGCTCGCCAGCTAGAACTCCACGAGCAGGCATTGGGGCAATAGGGCGGACTCTCTCGTCGCTCGGTCTCGAGCTCGAAATCCCACAAATGCTAGATGATGAGGATGAAGAGCGGCAGCTGCTCCAGTACGAGTGGGGATGTGGTTATGTCAGAGTCGAATCCAGACGGCCCAGACTCTGACATGGTGTGACAGAAGGGAGAGGGAAAGAGGTGGCTAGCACTAGGGAAGGAGGGGAAGGTAGAGGGGAAGAGGAGGGGAGCAGTGGTGGAAGGGCATTAGAGAAGGAGGATGACCATGTGTTCTTTCTTCCAACAGCTCACACCTTCGCCTCTACGACTGCTAGAGTTTGCAACAATCTTTGTAGTTCCACACATAACTGCAGATAAGATCTCAGTACCTACTATTGAGGACATGATTTCTTTCTTCTGATTCGGATTTTTACTAGACCTTCCATCGGTTGCATTTCCCTTATGATTATCCATCAATCGGTATCCTCCATTGCTATAGATACTTTTCATAATTACCTTCCCTTTGAAAGTAACTTGCACCACTCCACCTCGAAATAATACCTCATAACTTTGATTCCAAGTGACCTCACAAATATTATACTCTTCTTTAAGTTAGGAGCATACCGAACTCTTATCAATGTGCGATGTTCTCTATCATACATTTTCAATGTAATTATTCCCACCTCAGTGACTGTATACTCCTTGCAATCCGTTAAGTGAATTGTTTCATATGCCAGGCGTAGAGATCCTTTATTGAACGTCTCCATCACCGAATATATATGGATGTAGCAACCTGAATCTAATATCCATCAATAAGAAGTACCTGGTTGACTAATGACAAGTACATCTGAATCATCTTTTGCTACCGCCATTGAGCATGCACCCCTCATTTACTTCAAACTCAAATGATTCTTTATCATATGACCTTCTTGTCAAATAAATAGCATACACGCGTGCATTTGCTCTTGCCCTTCTTTTTCCAGTGACTTTTCCTTTTGCTTAACACCTACAACAAGAAATACTTGATTACTCGAGGATAAAGATTTCGATGGCTTCTTTAAGGACTTCGCCTCAAATAGATATGCAACTACCTCATTGAAGTTGAGAGTGTTTTTTCTAATGAGAAATATTTATCATCAATTACTCCCATGATGGTGGTAGAGATTAAACCAAAATGATGATTTTGTTATTTTCCTCGATTTTCTCATCCACACTAATCAACTATATGATAAGCTTGTTGAAGACATTGAGATGTTCAATGAACTATGCACCTTCCTTCATACGCAACATGTACAGTTGCCGCTTCAGCACCCATCAAGATGCATGGAAGAAGAGAGCGCACGAATGAAATAAAGTGGTTGTATTTTATTCATTTTTAGCTTGATAAGGATCTATGAAGATTATCTAAAATGACTCTATAGGTATCACACCAAGTCATATTATGTGAAGTATGTATCTAGATCATGGTAACCTATATATAACAAAGCTAAACCAAAAGAGCAAGAATAATTAATTAAATGGATTTTTAACATATCAAGTTGCTCAAAGTCATAATTTAACCAAATATATCTAAAAATGAGCCAACCCATGCCAATAAACCAAGTAGAACCAAGAAGGTACAATTGAGTCATTTTAGAGTGCTATAAGTTTAATATTGAATTATTTTGTTCAAACACTTGAATTTAAGCACAATTATCATAATTGATAATTTTTGAAATATATTTTGTTCTTATCTTAGTAAAGCAAGTTCTGGACTTGAATTTGCCATGTGTTTGATCTCAAGTCTTATAGCAATCATCCCAAGCAAGAAGTTTCAACTATTTTTTATAATTTTTTTCTTCACTTGAATTTGTCATGTGTTTGATCTCAAGTCTTGTTTGACCATCCCAAGCAAAAACTTAAGAGCATGGTCATGATCATCCAAAACTCCACATGAGTTTATGTCTATTGCAATGATAGGTCATCTCATGATAAAGAATTAGTGAAATTAATTTTTTTCGCATAAAAGATATCATTTTTAATTTTATTTTCTAGTTCAAGAACAATGAGCTACTCATAAGTCAGTAAGCAATACCTGACCTGAGCCACAAAAGTTTAAGAGAAGTAAACCCATACTTCAACGAAGAACTAGCCTCAATCTAAAACTCAAATTAGATTCTACACTCAACTTATCCTATTTGATATGGCATGAATTATAAGAGGACCACTAGAAAAAAACTTAGTCATAAGATTCAACATCGACAAATTTAGTTCAAGTTTTTCATATTTAAGCAAACTAGCATGACAAAAGCTAAGCTACACATAGAGTGATAGAAAGACATGATTAATCTAGCAAACTAGTACAAGATATGATAAGATGTAAAATAAGATATCTCACATGGAGATAATAATCAAAGTTCCATTTAAATTATACAATGCAAGCTGCTGGATTTTAAATATATAATATGATACAATGAATGCAAAAGAGTCAAACTCTACCTCAAAACAAGCGGAGAGGTGAAATAACCCCCACTAATGCGTCTTCTCAAGCTGCATTACCATCTGCACAGATTGGTCAAGTAAATATGAATCCTCAATATTTATCTTCTGACATGCAAATTGGTGAACTAGCTTGGCTTTGGCATTTTATACGTAAAAACATTTATCTTGGTCAGTATGCATAACCATATTCAGATTATAGGGTGTTGTATCACTTATGCTGCTGTACTATTATCTGCTCTAATTGTTTCGACACCATTGCATCGAGTGTTCTTCACAAATTACAGACCTGAAAGCAAAGAGCGCGTAGTATATCCATTAAATAGGAAGGAATCACGTAAGCTCCTTACATAAAACAAGCTTGTCAACATTTTTCTACTTGACACCCTCACTTATCAGCAGGTACAGTTTCTATTTCGGATGTATCATGCATGCCTGTGAAATTAGTTGGCACAAAAGGCCCAAAAAATTCTCAAATCATGTAACATACTAACATCAATGTCACTATGCAGGCAACAGCTTCTTGCATTCTATTCAGTCTGTACTCGCAGGGACAGCATGCCTTTCTGATGTAGCTGGCAAGACTGTAGCATGAGATGTTTCTGCTTATTGAAACCAGTGACCAATGACCTGAAAGGCTTCTCGCTGTCTGTTTCTGGCCGAGCTTGATCAAAGTTCTGTCGGTCAGTGATTCATCGTCCAATTTAACTTGCAAGCCTGGTTGGTTCGATGCTCGCAGATGCTGCTGAACAGTGGGGAATTGGTAAATATTCTGGGAGTGATTTATGCAGACCAACTCTCCAGCATTTGTTACTTGCCTGCTTGGCCTCCTCAATTACCAGCACTACCATCACGTGTGATATCGTGTTTGCTGTTAAGAGTCCTATTCTATCTCTAATACCTTATCTCTAATACCCAGGGTATTAGAGATAAGGTATTAGAGATAGAATAGGACTCTTATTCTATCTCTAATACCTTATCTCTAATACCCTTAACATTTGCAATGCAGATAAAGTTTCTGTTTGGGCTGTACCACTCATGCATGTGAAACCAGCTAATGCAAAGGCCTGAGGAGATGATGAATGTCTCTAACGTCAAAGGATGGGTGGCAGCTTCTTGCATTCTACTCGGTCTGTATTCGCAGGGGCAGCATGCGCTTACTGACGTTGCTTGGCACGGTGGATTGCAAGATTTTTCTGTCAATTGTATTTTAGTGATTTAGTGCCATTTTACCCGTGAAAGTAGCACTGAATGGTGTTATGGTGTATTTGTAAATGGACCATTGTTTTTTTTATTGTGTATATGGCCTATGTACTTACACGGACAAACTAAGTTTGCCTCTCTAATGTAAAGGAAGATGCTTATATTGATGCTTCAGGAAAAATCTTCAAGCCAGTTGTCTACTTGTATGCAGTGCACTTCCAGGCCTTCTTTTTTCTTCGGTAAGCTATGGTTTCTCTTTGTCTTGTATGTTCTGAAGTTAAGCTCAAAAATGATAGATTCTACCCTCTAAAGTTTCCTTGCATTGGGTTAGGAGTAAGAAGCCTCTTCCATCTGTTCATGTGAAACCTAACACTAACAGGCTAACCTACCAAGATTAAGAAGTAAGAGAGCAGTAATTGGTTCTCCTGCACTAAAAAAGAATTGTTCTAGTCAAGGAGAGTTCCTTGGAGGAAGCTCTGTGTTGAAAAGATGTTGGGATATGCAATGCATTTAGCTGCTCAAAGCATCCCATATTCGGCGTCTGTTCGTCACCCATGTTCTGCTCAATAAATGAAAAAGAGATGCATGGGAACAAGTCTCGTGTTCCCGGGACGAACATTAGGAAAGGATAAAGATTTGTCTCTTCTCTCTTGAATAATCTTTATTAATCGATTACTCCAACTAATTTTTGTCACCTACTGTTATGACAATATCCATTGCTGATGAACAAAGCACAAATTTCAGTATAGTCATCCTTTTTTTTATTGGGAGATCTTCAGTGTTACGCCTGTAGATAGCTCTGAAGATAAAAGGTTGTGCCAGTGTTCAGATTTCCCTTTGCACATTTTGCTGCATCCGTCTCAAATTGGAATGTATACCGTGATTAGAAAATTGGACAAGTTGAAAACGTGCCGTACCATTCAGATAAATATATAACATCCAGAGATAGCATATATTGTGACTTCAGCCAAGCCAAGGGCATGAATGAAATCAATGGAACCAAGTCCTCACCACAAAACAAGAATTATTGGCTCTAGCTGCCATGTCAAACTATGAACATCCAGACTAGACACTGACAAGAACCAGATGAGAAAAATGGAAACAAGAGAAAAAAAATGTGAAACACTCCTATGTAATTTACATCATAATTATGCTTATATAGGCCAGTGCACAAGACGTGTTCAACCCAAACATCTCAAACCGTGTCCCTAACTATCTGGATATGAAATCTATCTCTTCCTCAAATTAAGGTATCCAAAACCCTTCCTAACACGGGTTTTAACCAACTCGTATAGATCATGGACTCCATCCACAACTCCATACGACACACATGACAAAGCCTCCAGGATATCCCCTCCTGTATTTTCATCGTGCACCATCACCGCGTGCTCTCACGTGAGCCCGATCACCTCGCGTGACCACCTGACCGCCTGGACCTCAGATTACCCCCTCCTAGTTCCGATCTTCCTCGTCACCGACTGTAATCATCTTCACGCCTCCACATAGCATCCACTTTTAACCTCCATGTGCCCCAGCATGAGCTCAACCACCTTACGTGACATCCTGACCGCCTGTACCATAGATTACCCCCTCCTAGTCCCGGTCCTCGTTACCGACCATGTCCACCTCCATGCCCACCTACACATGCAAAGACTAAAGAAACCATCTCCTGGCAATACACATTAGCAAAACACAACCTTGTCTATCCCTAGACAAAATCCAAACCACCTATGACCATCTCCCAGGTCGTTTACGACCACACCTCAGAACGCTTACGACCATCGCTAACTGAACCAGACCTTACGATCACTCAATACGACCACTAACACAGAGTACTCGTAATCCACAAGTACTCGGAAACCATACTGGCTATTGAGTATCGACTATCGAGTATCGATCCAAAAACACAGTCGCAACACGTACTCGAAGCCTACAAGTACAGACAAACCTCCAACACCCGACCACTTACCATGATCGTGAAACCACTTCTACCGAGTACCGAGTCCTCCGACTACGAGTACCTCAAGCAAAGACCATCCATCATCGACTACCACACACCGACCAGTTAACCACTAGCCCAACACGCATACTTGACGTACTTGAAGATCTCAAGAGTGAAGCACTCGTATCGACTATGAAAGTTTACGAATACCGACCGTGAAGCCTGTGACAATTGATCGCTAAGCTTCCGACTACCGAAGGCAGAACAGCAGACTGTGAAGTCTACGAGTATTGATAAGACTGTCAAAGCTATGACCATCGAGTACTGTAGCTACGACCATGAAAGTAGTTTGCAAAACCTACGACCAGTATGCAAAACCTACGACCATGGACGCAGTCTGCAAAACCTACGACCATGAATACAGTCTGCAAAACCTATGACCATGGAAGCAGTCTGCAAAACCTACGACCATGGTGACAATCTACAAAACCTATGACCGACCGCAAACCCTCGACTAACGACCAGTGAAACCTTCGGCTATAGAGTACAACTAGTAAAGTCTACGACTATCGAGTACTTTAGCTATGACCATGAAAGAGTACTATAGCTACGATTATCTACCATGATCGTAAAACCTAAGCCGTACTGCTGTGGTCGAAAGGTCGAAGTCGTACTGCCGTGGTCGAAAGGTCAAAGTCGTACTGCCGTGGTCAAAAGTTGCCATGGTCGTAAGGTAGATGTGGTCGAAAGCTGGACATGGTCGAAGTCAGCCGTAGTCGTAGTCATGTTCATACCATTGTCGTAAGATTGTCTGAAGTGCTTTGGTCTGCTGTGATCGTAAGAGTGTCTGAGTGTTGTGGTCATAGTCTGTTGTTTGAAAGGCATGCCGTGGTTGTATAGCGTTACGACCAGCATCTGTGACTGAACTCACTTGTAACTGTGCACGACCACTCAAGGGTAACGACTTCAACTGCAAACGACCAAGTCTTTCACAAACGCAAAATCCAAAGTAAACCAAATGTCAATTATTCATCTTTTTATTTACGACCATCCACATAGCCTAACATCCAGAGATAGCATATATTGTGACTTCAGCCAAGCCAAGGGCCTGAACGAAATCTATGGAACCAAGTCCTTAACACAAAACAGGAATTATTGGCTCTAGCGGCCATGTCAAACTGTGAACATCCTGACTAGACAATGACAAGAACCAGATAAGAAAAATGGAAACAAGAGAAAAAAAAATGTGAAACACTCCTATGTAATTTACATCACAATTAAGCACTGATCACTCTATATAAGTTCTATGACTCGTGACACTATGCAGTCAGCAACTACCACCGTGAAACATTCAGCGGATCGTTGCTTCGTCGGTGAACCCCTTGTTACTGACAGGTGTGCCGGGGTCAGTGACAAGGCACACGACCAGCCAACCACCGCGCGGTCGGGCCGCACGGACGCCGAGACATGACGTCCGACCGAAGGATCAGTGCAGCCTGTGCCGCTTGGCGCCGAAGCCCGGCTTGCAGTTGGTGGCATTGGTGGACATCGCGGCCATCGGCCTCTTCATGCAGGCACTGTCACCGCCGTAGCCCAGCACCGCGGCGGCATTGGCCCCAGGCAGGGCCGTGCCGACGTAGCCGCCGCCGACCCCCCGGACGCCGACCGGGAGCGTGTCGAGCGAGTGCACCGTCGGCGGGTTGCGCCACCGCGGGAGCAACCCGGCGACGAGGAGGTTCTGCAGGAGGGGCCCCGCCTCCATGACCGACTGCACCAGCCTCCCCCTCTGCGGCAGCGGCTTCTTGTTGGCGAGCATGTCGAGCACGGCGTCGGCGCTGGCAATGGCGCTCTGCTTGGCGGGAGGAGGGCTGCTGAGTTTGCAGCGGTTGTCGGAGGAGGTGACGGGGTCGAAGAAGGGGTCGACGGGGGACGACACGAGGCTGCAGTCGGAGTCGGTGACGCTGGACGTGACCAGCGCTGGCGGCTGCGGCGTGGGCGCCTGCTTGGAGGCGGCGAGGAGGAGGTGCTGCAGCTGGTCGCGCGCGTCGTCGCGCTCCTTGGCCACCTGGCGGACGAGGTCGGCCAGCTTGGCGATGCTCTGCTCCTTCTTCTTGAGCTCCTCCTTGGTCGCCTCCAGCTCCAGCGTCGTCGCCACCAGGCTCTGCTTCAGCTCCTCCACGCTCTGCACCATCAAACCAAGCAAACATTAATCATCCGATCTCTAGAGATGCCATGCGCAAGATTCAAAATTTCACAACCAGTAGCAATTTGTTGGACCAGAGAATCTTGGTAATTAACCAGAGAATTAAGCGCATCCTAGTACTAATATTGCTTCCTCTAGTTAATATTACCACAAGCAGTAGCACCAGACAGAGTTCCTCACCAAATTCAAGGTCATGGTTGGACAGGACATGGGTGCATGATCTAGAGAGCAAATGATTTTGATTCCTCCAAATGATTGCATCATGCAAACACTAGGCAGTCCATGCTTCAAAAATGAAAAGGGAAAAGGAAAAGAAAAATACAAGCAGTAAAAACAGAAAGCAAAGATCTCTCTTCACAGGCAGGGACCCAAGGCAAAAGAGCAGCACCACTGTACAGCAAGCATCTCACTACAGTGCCAAACTTTTGTTGAAAAGAGAAGTGAACCGAGCCAAACAAAACTAGAAGAGGAGGAGAGGTTCAAGAGAGTAGACGAGTCTACTTAGGTTAATTTTCCACGAGGAAGACGAGGCAAGACTGCGCGAGAGGGAGGAGGAGGAGGAGAGTTCCACCACGTTAGACGTCCCGAGCCCCGAAGCCCCCTACTAGTTCGTCGTTTGCCTAACCCCCTTGACCACGGCAAACACGCGCGCACACACTACTAGGCTAGGCTACTACTACTACTCCGTAGACAAGCAGAGCCCTCATCCCCTGCAAGCTCCCGGACCAGCAATCACGGCAAGAAAGCCGGCCACTGCTGCTGCTGCCATGGCCAAGAAATGCAGCAAGGGCATCGCTACTGGTAGCAGGGCACAGCCCCTTCCTTGCACTTTGCAGGGGAGAAGCCGAACGCAAGATTTGCGAATTGAACTGTGCCCGGTAATTAAGAGGTTTGGTGCTACCAGTTGCTGTTACCTCTTGTGGCTGCAGGTCATCTTGGAAGGACCAGGGGGTGGAGAAGAGCGTCGCATCCATGGCGTCTCCAAAGCCGAGAGGGAGCGGCTCCATTGCCATCCTCTCTCCGAGTCTCCCGCTTTCTTGCTATGCCTGCTTGATCCCTTCTTCTTCTCTCTTGCCTTGCTTGGCTGTGGACTCGTGGGGAAGAAGCAGCAGAGTTCAAGAAAGCTTTGAAGGGGGAGAGAAATGTATATATAGTAGGGAGGAAGGGGTCTCCTCTCTTCTTCTTCTTCCTCTTTGTTTAGGTTTTTGTTTGGGAAGAAGATTATGGTATGGAAAGGGTCGGGGAGAGGAGAACATTATATGCAATAAAAGTGTATGGAATGTGCGATCGCCTATGATATCTTGCCATCTGGGCAACCAACGAGAGAAAGGAAAATGCATTTCATGGAAAAGAAAACAAGAGAGAGAGAGAGAGATAATTGCCTAAACTCCAAGAGCACTCCCAATGCAGAAACTATGGATGATTTCTATGGCATTAAATAAGGTGCTAAGTAAGCAAAATGCTGATGTGTCATTGGAGTTAAGGAGGAGAGATAAGGAAATGATTTCTTATATAGACACCATGTCTACACAGGAACCAAGATAGAAATAGCTGTGATAGGTAGATGATAGGAGAGAGAAGATAGATGATTGGATGAAAATTTTATTTTAGAAACTATCCATTGGGAGTATAGTTTTATGGGTAGTATCTACATTAATTGGCAAGTATAGAAACTATCTCATAGTTTCTGCATTAGGAGTGCCCTAATGCTTTGTTTCGTTAATTTTTTTTCTAAGCTATTGAACTAAAGAAAAATAAAAATATCATTATATCTCTACAAATAATATAAAAAATGAAATTAAAAAAAAAGCGTCAGGGAACTAACCACTTTTTGCTTCTCAAAGGCGTAGCCCCTTTCAGACGGGGGTCCAACCACTTTTTCTGTCTCTTGTGTAAGTTGGCCTCCGCATGGAGAAAGTCCTTGATTTGTTGTTTAGCCGTCTCACGGAGCTCCAGGCTACCTGAATCGATGCTTCTCTGTTTTTAGGGTTCTCCAGAAAATATTGATATTTTTTTACTTTTAGGTCTTCGAACATTTTTCTCCTCAGAAACACAATTGCTTAAGGAGCAGTTCGTAGAGTGAACTGTAAATTAACTAGGAAGTACTGTAAATCTTAAGGCTCCGTTTCAAACAGCTTCAGCTTCTGGTTTTTAGTTTCTTAATTTTGATTTTTTCCCCTTTTTAGTCCTTTTTTTCTCTTTTTTTATTCTTTTGCATTGCCCGTAATGATATAACATTTTATTTTTTTAAATTTAATTACTCAGAAAAAGTTAACATTAGTTACAATGTATTTTGAATCGCTACAGTAAAAACAAAAGGCCGCATTGAGCAAGGCCGTATAAACCATGCATACGGCTTTATAACTATCGCATCCATTATAGATTTATACTCATCTTGGGATGGAACAAATGTACAATATTTTGAATATTAATATCATCGACCTCTTCCCTCCAAAGATTCAGACAATTTCTTTTCAAATGTTTGTAAGTTAATTTGACCGGATTTATTCATAGTACAGTGCATCATTAGGTCATGAATGACTTCTCTCGGATGAATTTGTTGTTTCGGGCCTTTTTTTTTTGCTTTGGCTTATTCGGCTGTAGTTTATGACTTTTAGAGTATTTGCAAAAGAGAATATGAATAACAGAAACTCGTGTGCGGTTTTGGTCAATATAAATGAAGTCACTATAGTGTGTACGATAATCAACTTACAGACTATTTTAAAAAGATATTTTATTTAAAAGCTAATTACTGTAGAAAAGCAAAAAAAAACATCTTTTTAAAAGTTGAAAAGAACATCTCTTTCATTTCATTTAGGTTCCATGCACAATAAATGCTTTCAGGCATGATCACCCATAATTTTTGGCGACTTGCAATGTAGGATCGCAGAGAATTAATGGCGGCTTAATGAAATTATTTTTAGATCTGGCTAGCAGCTTTAGGGTTTGTTTATGTTGGCTTTTGCTTCAAAATTTAATATGAATACTCATTTTCTTGAAGAGGCTTTTTCACCTCTCTTACTTCTATCTCGCTGACGCATCACACTCTCCACTCCTCTCGCTTCCGTTTCACGTACACATAACTCCCTCACTTTCCCCACCCCTCATGTCCTCCTTTTTAAAGTCACTTCTTGTAGTCGCTACTATTTAATTTCAGCTAAAAGCCAGCAGCTGCAATCAATATGAATGCCCCCTTAATTCTTTCTTTTTTTGAAAGTGCAGATGCTGCATTTCTTGTTTGTTTATATATGCATGGCTGCATTACAAATTTGCAAACATAAAACAGTGTGAAACATTGACTGGCATCGACCAGCTTCTGTTCTCTAATTTGTCTAATATGTACTAGTATTTTGGTATCTCTTTTGTTTACGACGATTGTCTAGAGATATATTGTAATATGCATGTTAGTACATACGTATGATGGATATTATATTGTCCATTCTAAATTAAATAATCCAACAAACTCGGAAGGTATCTGAATGCGAATGATTAATAATTTGGTTCATGTCCAGGTACTCTTAACGTTCGTTCGTGAAGCAAAACAAAGGTGGTGATGGTTCGGCTGAAAAACTCATGGCTTATGACTGAAAACACTGTAACTGGTTGAAAAAAGCACTGTAACTGACAGATGCTCATTTAGCATAATTAAATTTTAAAAAAATTAAAAAATATAAAAAAAATATGTTAGCCCATTATGTATAATACAAACAAATACAGGAAAAAAAGAACCGGCAAAAAAACTCAATAAAAAGCCAAAAGTTCAGAAAAAGACGAAACTTATGAATAGTGAAAAATAAGCCAGAAGCCGAAGCTGAGTTGATCAGGACCTAAAGAGATGTGTAGAATAATTAAGCAAAACAATCGCGAAGGTTGTCTCGACATGCTTAGGCCCCGCTCGTTTCGGCTTCTGGTTTATTTTTCACTATTCATAAATTTCGTCTTTTCTGAACTTTTAGTTTTTTTAGCTTTTTGCTGGTTCTTTTTTTCCCTATATTTGTTTGCATTATACATGATGGGCTAATATATATTATTTTAAATTGTTTTAAATTTAGTTATACTAAATAAGCCTATGTCAACTACAGTATTTTTTCAGCCAGCTACAGTGCTTTTCAGCCATAAGTCACTAGCTTAAAAGCCATATTGAGCACAGCTGTACACAACCTAAAATAGTAAAATATATTGCTCTAGTACTACCCATAGTGAGGCATAATGCCAACTCACTATTCGAAGAATTTCACCAATTTTCGGTAGGATATATATATATATATATATATATATATATATATATATATATATATATATATATATATATATATATATATATATATATATATATATATATATATATATATATATATATATATATATATATATATCTATAGAAATTCACACATCACTGCGGTCCGGTGGATCCAAGGCAACTCCCTTCCTATAAAGACTAGAATTTTTTGTCACTGATCCATAATATGTAAAAACATCCTAAAAATCTCTCATTAATCAAAAGAAAAAATATATAATATATGTACATTGATAAGGTATAAATATGGTAGTTATTATAATTGTATAACAAATATACTTATATTTTCTATAGACGCATGAGAGCTATATAACATACACAACTAACATGGCCAAACCAAATAAACTTACGCTATGCAAGGACGCAAGGCAGAGTTGACCAAGCGCCGTGCATCCCGTCAACTCTGCTTTTTTCTTTCTCTCGGTCTACACGTTTAGCCAAGACAACACGTAGGCCATCAATGGACAGAAATCAATTCGAGGAAGAAGACACTGCTAGCTAGTACATGTTTCTGCTGCTTCTATTCTACTACTACATGCATGCATACTTGCATGGTAGGCAGCGTTGACACATGGTCTAGCTTTGAATTCGGCTGCTTGCTTTTGGTTTTTATACGTTATTACAATAATTGATTTTCAGCATGTTTTTTAAGATATAAAATCACATACGACTATTTTTATCTTCGTAATTTCTCTCACGAACAGTTAGAATTCATAAGGTAAAAGCTATAAACCTTCTAAAAAACCTACATGTAGGAGGCAAATCGCTCCATTATCTTTCGTCTTCGTCTCTCTAGATGTATTTTTAGGAGACATATCCACGTGTGTGTATTATGCGTGTTTACGGTAATGTACGTATGTGTGCATCTTATTGTAATAGGAAAAAAAATTGATCGAGGCGAATGGGTGGAGAGAAAAGTTTGCATGGAAAGGGCACCATGTGATATTGTGATGTGGTGGACCTTTAACTGCTTGAAGCATGGATGGGATGTTATATATACTAGCCTCATAGGCGCAGTGTCACGCCGCGCCAGTCACCGTGTGTACCGAAGTAAAAGAGACGATAATTCGTGAGAAGCTTTTTTAAAAAAATCGAGGGCACATGTGTATTTTCGGAAAAGCCAAATGTCAAATTTAGAAAACCACGCGAGGAGCTTTTTTAAAAAATCGAGGGCGTATGTGTATTTTCGAAAAAGTCAAAGGTTTTTTCCGTAAAAAATTGAGGACCTGTACGTAACTAAACGAGGACCCGAACGTAATCTAGAAAACCGTGGGGCGCTATCCTGCAAAGTATACAAAAGTGGAGGGGTGTTTTCAGAAAAAGCGCTTTCAAAAAAACCGGCAGGGGCCTTTTCGCGAGAATCAAGGACCTTTACGGAATTTCAGAAAAATAGAGGGGCTTTTTCGCATAAGAGGTCGGCCGATCGTACGAAGATTCCCCCGCCACGCGCCGGTCGGAGAGCGCGCAGGGGCGACGTGGCGGGGCTCTCCGCGCGGGGAGTCCCCGGGGAGTAATACAGGGATGATACTCGTCTAAACATGAAAAGGAGAAGAAGAAAATCATATAGTCTTGCTCGCGCCGGCATGCAACCAAGCAATTAACCTTTCTCATTTGTTTTTTCGGGGGCCTCGGTTAACACGGCTCCAGCGCGGCTAAACCTCAATTTTTATTATTGATCAACTGTTTAGGAGCCTTGCATTTTCTCTGCCATTTATCCTCTGCAGATACTTCATCAAGATGCCTCGGTTAACCTTTCTCCATTTTCTCTGCATTTATCTCAGCCATTTGCTTCTCCAGCGCTAGCCGTAGCTCCGTGCTCCTCCTCTGCTTCCCCCACCCCTCCACCACCACCCACGACCGGTGCCACTGTCGCCGCCTCGCCGCTCTGCCCCCCAACCCCTCACCGCCATGCCACCCCTGTCCAACCTAACTACCATAGCTGCCGCTACCACCGTCCTCCGGCTCCCACCGCCCTCCTACCCCACCCATCGCCCCCACTGCCACCCACCGCCCTCCTTCTATGCCCGGGGGGAAGCGTGAACTTGTAGTGGGGGAGCCGGATCTGACGGTGGAGGAGAGAGAGGGAAGGAGTGGTGACGGGAGTGAGAGGGAGTGCAAGAGAGAGGGACCGGCGACTAGGAACAAGGAGCAAGCGAGAGAATGGGAGACCAGCGGAAGGATAAAGGTAGTGCCATAGTCGTCAGATATTTGGATGGATTGGTTTAGAGCTATGTCGTCGGAAAGCTGCAAAACGGTATTTTCATCCTGTAGTTTTTCTCCATACGTAACTATTAAAATAGTGCTACTAGAAAATGGACAGAACATGTTAACAAAAGCAAACAGGTAATACAGTTGGTAGAGGAGGGCCATGCGATGGCTACATTAATTAATTTTGCCTTCGAGAGAGGAGAGGAGGAGAGGACGACCGTGGGGACACAAATCCGGAGGGGTAATGTACGTTGGATCTCGGATCTGGACCCTCTGACGTTTCTAATCAAAGTAAAAAGAGGCACGGGCTGTAAAATCTCGGATCCAACGGTTTATAATCATCTGAATTCATGATACTGCTTACTCTCTTACTTCCCTCTCAATATCTCAACGTCTCCATCCATCCATCTGGTTTGGTTTCGATGTAATGTAGCGTGTGGCGATCATCTTTCCTTGTTCAATTTCTTCTCTCTAGATAGGGATTTTTGGGGACTTGTTTGTATGTTCAGGGGCCCATGGCAATTATGGGACGTGGCCACTCTTCGGCCTCCTACATGTTTTGCTTTCGCCATTAGGCTACTGTGTCAGGGAAGACGTACTATGATACGTGTTTAATTATAGGATCCGTCTGTAGTTCCCATCTTTTCCTTGTCCAATGTTATCTCTGAGTTTTTTAATTCTGATCTCAAGGTTGAAACACAAAACAAAAGGCTACTACTAAGGGCCTGTTCTTTACCTCACAAGCTAACGACTTTTGACTTTTGCTATAATACCTAACTTTCAAACGGAGTATTTTTTTCAAGATGGAATCTACAAGTTAAACGATCTACACGTTAAAAGCCCAACATCTGTACCAGCCAAAATCGCAAGTGAGTATCTATCTCTCCGTAATCTGTACCGTAAACAGCCAAAATTCAAAATTTTCAGCCAAAAGCCAAAAGCCGCAGCCGAAAAGAACATACCCTAAGTAATCAAGCCAGTAGGCAACACATGCAGCGGTGTTTGTATTAATTTTTTTATGTGATTTATAGTTTTTTATTGAAAATAAATATAATGGTTGAAAGAAGTAACTTAAGAAAAGAAGCAAACAGTAAAAAATGAGAAAGAGATACGTGCATGTGACAGGAGCCAAAGAAGTCGGGTACGTGATGCGTCTACGACCTCCTGTCTTATTCCTAAAACGAGATGGTACTGAGAAGAGTGAAGAAGCCATTTCGAGAAGTCGAGTATAGCAGAAACCAATATGAACAGGGCATCCTTATAGCTAGCTACTATACTTCAAGCACAGTAGTCAAGCACTGGATTAATTGTTATGCTTACAGTTAAGTGAACATGAACTGTTAAACCGTGAAACGGATAGAACATATATATTGGTCGGAGACAAGAAAGTTCGTTCTCTTTTGCTTCTGAAGCACCACATGAGAAGATCCAATGCTATGTTGTGATGAACCATTGCTATGTTAGAGAAGTAAAAATTTAGAATTTGTAAATTTATAGTTTTTCTGGAATTCTTACAGATCTGATGGTCTGATCGGCGGAAGAGGCGATTAGATCGAACCCTCCAATGTCCGACCGCGCAACCAGTGATCGACCGGCCGAGGCAACGGCACCGATCGCGCAGGCTATGGTGTTTTGGCCAAAATGTGGATTTTTGGAAATTATGGTAATGGGTAAATTTGTTTTGAGCTTAGTAGCGAGTGGCAAACCTACCGGAGGGTGAGAGGGTTGGCACCCATCCTACCTCTGACTAGAGAGTAGATACCCTTAGCCCCTAGCTCCGGCTGGGCGCAACCGGCCGGCCAGTGCTTGCTTGTGGTGTTGTTGGTGTTTCAGGCGGTGCTCGGTCGGAGTGAGGAGAATAATGGCGACCTTCTGGACCCGAGATAGCTGGAGATGTTCGTGGACGAGCTGCCGAACATCCTGAGGCTACGGGGCTATGGCGTGGAGGAGGGCGCCAAGCTTGTCGTCGGCAACCTCACCATCGGCTTGTATGACACCATGAGGATACGTACTGTAACACACAGAAATTAAGAATAATATTAAAAAAAGAGAGACCAAAACCCACCAAACCCTAACTAATCCCAGCCTTAAATAGTGGATCTTATTTCCTTCATCCCTTCACGCGTTCTTCCTTCCCCAAGTAACTCCATCTGCATATTCTCTCTCCTGCGTCTATCCTCTCTCTCCCAAACTCCCTCTCTCTTCCGCATGGTGCATGGGGCCGCATGGTGCTGGGCACCGCGAGGCGCACGCGGCGCGGCGGCGCGCGGCCGCCGTCGTGCGCTTCTGTCTGGCGCAGGATGGCCATGGCGGCTCGGCGGCGGCGGCGCAGGCGCCGGCTGCAGCGGCGGCGGCGGCGGCGGCGGCCGCCGCGCCGGCGATGTCTCGCGGCGCTGCGCGCGCGCGCGCGCGCGGCCGCATGGCGTGGCAGGGCGGCGGCGACCGCCGGTGAGCTGGGTGGCACAGCGCGGTGGCATGCACGCCCGCCGCATGCGCCACACGCCCACGCGCGCGCGATTAAGCGGCGGCAATGCGGCTTGCTCGCAGCGCGCGCGGTGGTGGCGGCGGCGCGATGGAAGCGTTGCCGTTAGCGCGGCCAAACGCGTGTTCGCACGGCCGAACTGCCGTTTTCACTTTAGTCGTTATTCCTTGTCGTTCCTAATCAAGTCATCGTATCTTATCGTGTTTCCATGTTATCATGTAGGTTCTCACACAGCTGTTGAGGGAGCAGCGGGGCAGTTGCATCTCTCGGTTCCATCGGGTAGCGTGTCCGTCGAGCGTTCTCAAGGCAAGTACCTCGCGGCCGTAACCGTTTCTTTGCACGATTGTATCATATAATTACCTGTTGCCTTAGTATGATTTCCGATCATTGCGCTTTATAAATTGTCTGTGATAGTTGTTGTAGCTTTAGTAATTTCTGAATATGATAAACTAGTAGTAATGAATACTGTAACTAATATAATGTAACCATAGAATCCATGTGTGATTAGGGATGTAAATAATCGTTTAAATGATAATTAGGGTTGCGCCGATTCATGCTCAAATATAAGGTTAATCACTAGCAATCTTTAACATTGGCCGGTTATTTATATGTGTCCTGTAACAGTGAGCTTTAATTGTTGATTATTATTTGTGAATTGTTGTTGATTTAGTTATTATACATTAACTTGACTAATGACCAATTATCCTTAATAAAATGGTTTGTTTGACAACCCTTGTATGACTCTGGTTAGGAACCTCCTTATCGACAGATCATGTTTCCAACATCATGAATCACCAACCTTGTCTCTAGTCTCATCGTATCAAACCTTCACTCTCATAACTATATCTTAATTCAATTACAACTCTCTAATCATATCATGGATAAGTTGCTAAATAATAAATTAAGGGTTATCACGTCGGGACTACCCACATATAGGGGTCTTTTCCACCCAACCTGGTAACGTACGGGGGGCCGTACATTCTCGTTACACAGGATATTACACCCGTCTCATGCGTTATACTGATCGAGGACAAGGTTGTGCCTGGCTATTCTCGTATAACCGGGTATGTGGGATGAGGTCGCCGGCACCCGTGCTATAACTTACTATAACTTGTCACATAACAAATATCTTTAATACATGGTTCTCATAATATCCATCTTTCACTTATGACAGTATTTCCGATATCAGTTGTCCATTGCTTACTTGTCATGCTTACTCCTTATTTCATATGGTTGCATTACCTGTTTTACTCTCGTGTTGCGACTGTTGTTGGGTACTTGCTGAGATTTCCAAATCTCACGCTTGCTCTTTCCCTCTCAGGTAAAAGGTCAGTGGATTGATAGCAGCATGCATGGGTGGGAGCACTTGAATTTCAGCACTGTGGCTTGTCACAAATTTTGCCATTTATTTTAATTGTCATTTGATTAGAAGTGGACCGGTCCCATATTTCAAACATTATTGCAACTTCCGTTGATTGCCTAATAAAGTACTTTAACGGTTTTAATTGGTGTATGGATTTCTATTATTGTCTTTTATTATTACTTTTACTTCTTGGCGATGACGTTCCATAGTAGTATTCCACCTTGGCTATATGTGGGGTGCTACACGTACGTACGCGTGCAGAAGCAATACCATTCCTTCTCTCTCTCTGTTTCCTTTTCATCTTCTTTTCAATGACGCATGGCGACCTCAGTTTGGGATGTTGTGGTCGGTCGTACTGCGCGCAGCTCAGTTGAAGTAGCTGTTCTTTCTTCAGAGTAAACAGCAGTAGAAGTGATCGAAATGGTAGTTTCAGACTTTTTCTTCCTTTTGGAGGCGCAAAGCAATTAAGACGCACATAATTCATTTCTAAAAGAAAAATAGAAGTCGAGTGGACAATAAGTTAGCAGAAACTAAAGAAGATTTACTAAGTGTCAGAAGGTTCAAGTACACACAGTAGCTCCTGCATTCATGGTAAACTCGTCACTCACCTCGGTTCCTCAATACTAGCAACAAGTCTACACTGTGGTGTATGCTAAATGCTGGGATTCGAGACTTCGAGCGCTTCTAGGACAAAAATAACAAGCTAGCTAGCCTTGCACTGCAAATGTTTCAAGGTTTTGAATTCTTCAGAATTGTAATTCCCTTAGGATTTTGCTTTGTGTTTTACAGTTGTAATACTCTATTTTGTGCATCTCACAATTAAAGGAGTGTCGATGAAGTCTATGCTCTTAGAAAACAAGATAGTCCAGCTTTAGTCAAAAGAGTTGCAAGAAAAGGAAATTTGAGAACTTGGAGGAGCAATTGAAAAATCAGAAGGCCACTGTGTCAGCATCTGCATATGGAGTTTGCTCCACTGTGTTGCGCAAGCTCTCTGCAAATACTAGTAACTCATAATGCATACATGCTTAAGTCAAATTAGGCTAAATTGCTAAAAGCAATACTTGCAGCTCAACTTGTTTGGCATTGCTATTGCTTAAAGTTTCAGCGGTCTGAATAAACATACTGGTACTGCTGTAGTAACAACCCTCATTTCAAAGACGCTGTTGCCAAAATAACCAAAAAAAACGTATCTTTTTTCGGTTCTTTACCTAAAAGAACATGAGTTCTCTTCTTAAGCTTATCATCTCATTACACAATCAAAGCGACTACCATTAGATGTTTGCATCAAGGAAAAATTAGGACTCCGTGCTGTCATGCACAGTCTTTACACAGTTGAGGGGACCTCTCTTATTAGATGTGGGAACCCTGCACTAAACTGAGCTAAATCCATTCTTCTATGTCAGGCTAAGATGGAATCATCGATTCTGCACCAGTTTCGTCTCAGAAAAAAAAAATCTGCACTATTAGATGGTCTCTGTATCAACAGGACGATCCATGATCGGTTGCAGTCGTGGGTACTTCGATTGCAACATGTAACTAATGAGACGACGATATCATAATCCACACTGGTTAGGCAATCATACAGTGCCAATATCATTGTAGCAAATCGAAGTATTTCACTACCGGAAATCGGGTCTTTGCTGACGGCGACCAGAGCAGAAACCGTGCGATGTGATAGGACCGGCCATGTAAGTATCCAAGCTAACATGGCACACCTACCTAGGCTCGTCCTAGCTAGCAGCTAGAGGTCGATCGACCCCATGGAGTAATCTACTACTGCTTTGTACCGGCTTTGGTGAAAGAGATGAATGGATTGATGAAGCGAAGGAAAGGCGGAGTTCGTCGGGGAAACAGGAGACCATGCAATGTAGGCGGCGGTTTTACTCCAACGGCTTTACCCGTCAAACCTAATCATGTTCGCCGGCACAACAGTCCAACGCAAAACCCCACACCCATTCAATTTGATGATAGCTTAGCTCTACTCCACTCAGCTCCGAAATTTCAATTTCATCTGCTACTGCACTACTTATCTACTGTTTGTGCCTTTACCTATAGGTTTTCTTTATTTTTTTTCCTTTCAAAATTTATAGTGAATTTCGGAGTAATTACTCTTTTTCAGGTAAAATCCGTCTGAAATTCGACCGAGCAAGCTTTTAAGATAACTTTTGACTTGCTGGCGGTGTAGCAATTGGAAAGGTCCCATTGCCAAGTAGGGCTCCGTCCCGCTCCAACGATCTTTTGTTTCTGTTTTTTTTAATTTCGTCTTCTTTTTATTTTTTTCTTATTCCTTTGTATTGTATTGTTTGTGATAATATAACCTTTTATTTTTTAAATAAAATTTTTAAATTTAATTACGCAGAAAAACTAATAGCAACTACAGCGTATTTTCAGTCACTATAGTATAAAATAAACCAGAAGCCTAGACTTATAAACTAAAATAAGCACTTATGGTGGTGATCAGTTGGGCTTAAAAGCTCATGGCTTATGGTTGAAAACACTATAGTTGGTTGAAAAAAACGTTGTAGCTGACAGAGACTTATTTAACATAATTAAATTTAAAAAAATGTAAAAATATAAAAAAATATGTTAGCCTATTAAGTATAGCACAAACAAATACGGGAAAAAAGAATCGGCAAAAAAACTCAACAAAGAGCAAAAAATTCAGAAAAAGATAAAATTTATGAATAGTGAAAAATTAGTTGGAAGTCAAAAGTTTAAGCCCAACCGATCACTGCCTCGGCCAGAGGAGGGTTTGTTTCTATGGCTTCCTAGGAGCACAAAAAAATAATAATCTGAGTAATATTGCACAAGTTTCCACGTACACCTCTTAAGAACATGGGGTGCATGCACATACTAGTCGGCAGCTCTGGGTTCTCTCTATTCTAATCTACTAATCTACCACTCTGATTTGTTTTTGGAACCTCGGAACCTGTGCACTTTAGAAAACATGATAAGCATATCTAGGACTAACGACATCGACGAGTAGTTGTATTCTCTCTATTCTAATCTACTAATCTACCACTCTGATTTGTTACTGATCGTTGTTATTTGTTAATAGACTCACCGGGTGTCTAACAGCAGGCTGGTGTAATTCGTACACCGACTGTGCCATATTGCAAGGTTGAGCTTGCGCACGGACGAACAACGTATCATAATTAATTTGCTTGCTAAGCTAATTGCCGATCGATCGATGCCTACACGTACAATAACCACGACGTTATTAATTGGATCAACAAGTCATGGTAACAGTGCCAGGCCACCAGCTGAAATACGCCAACTTCTTGATGTTCCTTCTGATGTACAGTAAACACCTGAAGTACAGTCAGTCGATCAGTAACAGGTATAGTTGTCAAGACCATGCTTTTCCATTTTGACGAGTATTATGAAACTTACAACAAAAATAAACCAAATACGATTCGGATCAGAAACTCAACAATATTCACCTTAAACCGAATCCCCTCTCGTAGCCAAAACAAATCAAATCTCCTCAAATTATAAACCACTACCAATGATTTTTGTGTGTTAAAAGTCCATAGGACTAACCAATGAGTAAGACTGGATCACTCTTTTGTATATGTTTCTCCTGTGGCGCTGAAAAACTGTAGCGAAGACCTCATCAAATGGACTTTTTACACGCTCTTCCTAAACACATAACTCGATAAACAATACTCATTAAAGAGCAACTTGCACTTATGATCATCACGTATATCAAACTACCGATTGTAAAAGCAATTGAATTCCATGACATAGTTGAAAACTGCTCATGCAGAAGAACATCTAGATGAAAGTAACTTTTGTGCCGTCAATGAAGCAGAAACAATATCTGAAATAAACCCCTCATATTGAGCCGTGATAACTAGAACGTATTGCACCTGCAATACCAGGCGTTGTAGTATATATGCAGATAATTAACTCTTTCTTGTATATTAAATCCTTTATCTCAAACTTATATTTGTAGCATGACCTTCACTAACGAATAAGAAATTCTAGAGAATATTATTTTATCTGCAATTAGGGTGTTATCAAACAGTGAATCAGTTGTCTCCTTAATTGACATTGATTTTTTTTGTTTTTTCAAAGTCTCCTCGATCAAGCGTAGCCTAAATTGTGTTGAAAACATGCAACTCCGCTTTAGACTCCTCATGTACGGACCATGCTATAGTAACCTGTAGAAGACGATGGATTGTCGAAGAAATTGCCAAATGATTAATCTCGCATGGATACTACCAATAATAGGCATAACGACTTGAATTATAAATAACTCTGCCTCTAAAAAACATGCAAAGATGATAACATAGTTTTTTGATGGAAGATGACGATCGATTGAGGAGAAATATCGTCAACAGATATGATGCAGTACGATGTTAGGGCATTGTGTTGGATGACGCGAGCAATGGTGTTGGTGAAAACTGATACTAGAAGAGTTGCTGAGGTAGAGTGCGAGTCAATGCTAAGGTAGGCGTGGGTCAGTGTCAAATTGGAGTCAAGAGCTTTGATAGCTTCTTCATGTGCTCATAGTACCTTTGGGCAAGAACTCGTAAGATATCTTAACCAAACTGTTTTTTTACAAACTTCTATAATAGGTATATACTCGACTTCAGCGGTCGAAATAGCAACATTAGTTTGTAGATAAGGGTTCCACTTATATATATATATATATATATATATATATATATATATATATATATATATATATATATATATATATATATATATATATATATATGAAAAATACATACACACATATTATATCCAAGAAAAGATCTTCTCTTTATCTAAATCTTGAGCTAAATCAGAATCTACCTATCCAACCAATCTATCATTGATCTTTTCAAACTGTAAACAAGCATTAGAAGTGCCCCTCAAATAGCTAAAGATCTCTAAAAGCTCTCTTGTTATCGCCTTGCTCATTTTGGTTTGAGCTTCTGACTTATTTTTTACTATTTATAAATTTCATCTTTTTCTGCCTTTTAGCTTTTTTGTCGTTTCTTTTTTCTCGTATTTGTTTGCATTATACGAGATGGGCTAACATATTTTTCTATTTTTAAAATTTTAAATTTAATTATGCTAAATAAATCATCCTCAGCTACAGTGCAAAATAAGCCATAAGCCAGGCTTATTTAGCCCAAATGAGCATAGCCATATAAAACACATAGCAAAAATAGATGATTGAAAGAACGGGTGACGAGGATTTAACGGAAAAACCCTTGTGAAAAAAACACAAATGTACTAATGCAAAATTCACTATATGAGAAGATATTTACAATAAGACTCTTACTCTTTTTATGAACTGTAGGGTATATTTACAGTGATTGCAAAGGAAACTTCAGATAAGAGTCGAACTCTGTGTTGAAAACAAAAACAAACTGAATAGCATTCGGATCAGAAACTCACCAATAAGTGTTGGCTAGTGCAAAGCGAAGGGGATGATGTTTTGGCTATAGCTAATGGTTTTTGTTTTTACTTTTTGATATGAAAATAGATGATGAAGATATGAATATGAATAACATACATAATTTTGGGTTTGAGAGGTCGTTTAAAGAATTTATTTGAAGATGGTGCCTTAACTTACGTTTGGTATTTTAATTATTTTTGAAAACAGAAACCAAAAATACCGTGACCAAAGTGCTGGCAACTGGCAAGTAGTAGCAGACTTGTTCTCTCGGTAAAGTTGCGTCATGTCAGGTAAAGGTCTCCATCCATCGACCCGTCAGATCGATGTCTGGTAGAAAGACCGGTCAAAACTTCGATTTAACAGCTTCTGCATGTTTTTCCTCTCGCATGATAGCATCATCTCGTTTTCAACACACTCATTTCTTGCCCTTGGTAAAGCCATCTCAAATTTCTAACTGTTCATGGATCACTGCAGTCTCGGCAGGTTGGTTAGCGGCGGTTCTTTTGGTTAGATGGTTTATAATTTATGGTTTAAATATTTAAATTTTAGTTATTTATAAGAGATAGTATGTATAAGAAAATAATTGTATGTGATTTTGGTTAATACAGCTAAACTCAGTATACTTTTTAGTACAATCTTTCTATTGACCCCGTCTTAAAAAATACACTGTTTAAAAGCTAGTTAATGTAGACAGTACAAGCATAAAGCAGCTATAAGCTGGTTCGAACCAGCCCTAGGAGTTGTTCACGTAAAGGGTATTCAAACTGCTTTTTGTAAATCCGCTAAGCTACATAATCTTAATAGCACTTGCCGAGCTCCTTTAGTTTGGCAGAAGGTTGTTAGGTATCGAGGTTGATCGGGAGGGAGAAGAACACATGTGATAGGGGTGAGACATCGGGGTAAGGAAGAGAAGGATTTGGGAAAGAAATACTTGTATTGTTGCTTGCCTATCTGTTGCAATCCTTGAACCCTTTTTATAAGAGATCTAAGTCTAAATCAATACGGTTGGAATAAAAAACTATTCCTTAATTGAAACCGAGTTGTAAACTACTCTTTCTATCTTGAAGCTTCATATATTTGAATCAGGACTTGCTTCGCGATAGTACTTGAGTCCGACTAAACTATCTGTAACATTTCCCACGTCCTTTTGAAATAGCTCGTCTGCTAGCTTATAATTAGAGAATCTCTTGCTGAAATCATCGTGCTTCACCCCAAATTTTGTCAGGTTTATTCACGAAATCGGACTGCCACTACACCCTCAATTCCCACACATTGCAATTAAGTCTGGCGCTGAGCACGCATGCCGGTTGAAGCTGTACATGACTACGACGAAGGAGAGGCAATGTTGTCATTTGTTCTGGAGGGCTGCCACGAAAGGGTTTGAGAGTGGAGACGTGGAAGACATTATGAATGTCAAACTGTGTAGGAATTGCCAGACGATATGCAACTGGATTGACTGCAGTTCAGGAGAGTTCGCACCGGCTCCGAGAGCCATGTTGTGAATAACTCAATCTGATGAGTTCAGGAGAGGCCGATAGTATGGCATAAGAGATTGGTGAATTCTTGCTGATACTGTGCCAATGTGCCTGTCTGTTGCAAGTTCTTGATGGCACCTAGAGTATTTGTGCGAATAATAGGACCAAAACAAAGCGAGCAATAGTGCTTAAATACTTCCCATGGGATATGGCCTTCATCGCGTTCAAGCTGGTAAAACCACGAGTGCGCATCATTGGAGAGATGAAAAGTGGTCATGCAACTTTATCTTCATCTGGTGTTTGATAGGCACGGAAGTATTGATCACACTTGGTCAACCATGTGATGGGATCCACTGAGTCGTTGTAAATTGGCAATTCCAGGCGCGGTAGTCATGGTCGATCTGGATGGAGACAACTTGTGTCATTGTGCAGCCGGCAACCATGGTTGTCATCAAACTCATCTTCAGGCCAATGATATCGTGCAAAACCGGCTGGAGCCCTAGGCACAGCGTGGCCATTGGGCAGCAGGCACCGCGACTTAGCCGGTGCCAGGGGATCGTCTCTGAAAGGTGTTGGTAATGGCAGTAGTCCTGCTCTATTGTGCACCATGGTCGTAATCTCGATTGGCCGAGCCGTGGTCGTAACCCCGATTGGCAGAGCCATGGTCACCATGGATGGCGTCCTACACAACGTATCGAACATCTGTCGCATTTCCATAACTAGCTTGTCAAAGCATTGATCGAAGGCTAACTGCTGCTCCTGAAACCGCTTGTCGATGGTCAATTGGATGTCGGAGATAGCCTGGAGAAGTTCAGACTGTGCTTGTTCCAACGCGTCAAGTCGGCCATTGGATGGAGGATCGTGTTTGGGTGGCATGGCGAGCGGGATCGGTTGCTCTGATACTAAGTTGTTAGGTACGGAGGCTGATCGGGAGGAAGAAGAATGCAGGTGATAGGGGTGAGACGCCAAGGCAAGGAGAAGAAGGATTTGGGGAAGAAATACTTGTATTATTGCTTGTCTATCTGTTACAATCCTTGAACCTTTTTTATAAGAGAGCCGAGTCTAAATCAATACAATTGGAATAAAAAACTATTCATTAATTGAAACTGATCTGTAAACTACTCTTTCTATCTTGAAGCTTCTTATATTTGAATCTGGACTTGTTTTGACGATAGTACTTGAGTTCGGCTAAACTATCCATAACACAGGTGTTGTCGAGCACCTCTTATACGACAACACACCGGCTACAACATTTAATGATGTGATTAGAGCTATTTAAATACGATTATTATTAATTAATCTGATTAGTACTAATTAAATATACTTAGCGCTAATTAAAGCGTACACTAATTGGCCAAGTGATCTATCAAGCTAGGGCTCGGTAGATACCGTCAAGCTTGGTAGGTCCAAGAAAAGAGTTAGATTTGTAAAAACAGATATATATATATAGACGCTAATTTTTTTAAAAATAGCTATTGTCATTTGTAGGAACAGTTTGCAGATTGGAGGCCCAGATCGACCCACCTGCGGCTGGGGAAAATGGCTTTTGTTTATCTAGTACTAGTTTCTAGTGCTACATTTGGGCCGTATAACCCAGCAGCTTAGACTTCTCCATTTTCATTCATTTTTGGAGGAATACTTTTGTGAAGATCTTCTGCAGTCTCCAGAGCAGATACAGAGATGGATGGCAAAGAAGAAGAACATCTAATTGAGCCCAAAGATTTTCTTAAGTAGCCACACTACTATCACGAAACAATGAGGAGTATCTCAGTGCGTGTGCTATACATCCTTCTTGTACTTAAAAGAAAAGAACATTGTTCGTGGATAAATGGAGTTCCGTCCTCCTCCCACAAAATATCAGAAAATAAACAAGTAACGACCAACACTTTGTTTGGCTCATTCTATGATGAGTAACTTTCTCTAGTTCCCTTCAGAAAGGGGACAAGGAAAAAGTGGGAGAAGGTGGTCGAATAAACCCCACTCGGTGTACTAGTCCATGGTTTATTGAGTGCTGCCTATGCATTTCAGTTGTGGCCTCTAGACCCCGCTCGTTTCGTCTTCAGCTTCTGGTTTCTGGTTTATTTTT
The DNA here is from genome assembly GCA_036346575.1 of Dendrocalamus sinicus. Classification (NCBI taxonomy): domain Eukaryota; kingdom Viridiplantae; phylum Streptophyta; class Magnoliopsida; order Poales; family Poaceae; genus Dendrocalamus; species Dendrocalamus sinicus. The sequence goes on along the minus strand of CM070653.1, from coordinate 579,163 downwards.
TATTATTTATAAATTTCGTCTTCTTCTGAACTTTTGGCTTTTTTAGCTTTTTTGCCAGTTCTTTTTCCCGTATTAATTTGCGTTGTCCGTGATGAGCTAGCATATTTTTTCTATTTTTAATTTTTTTAAATTAATTACGCCAAATAAGCTACCTTCAGTTGCAGTGAAATTTCAGCCGCTACGGTGTAATTTCAGCTATAAGCCACAGTTTTTCAGCCCAACCGAGCGGGGCCTTAATTTTGTGGTGGCGAGGAGTGCTGGGAACAAAAGATGCACTCACCAGTAATTCTCTGACCACAGCTAGCAAAACATGTACAATATTTTGTAGTAAATTTTAATTTCCTATGAAGTAATTCTAGCTAGCTCTTGGACTGAACTGTATATTAGCATCCTTAGAGCAGAAGGAATCTGCGCTTAACCGGCCGTGCCAGCGAGATAGTTTTGCTAAAAAGCCTTCGCCGTTTTTGAATTTGCGTAGAGCCCAGGCCAAACCAGCAGCCTTCAGCTGTTGCGCCCTCCTCTTTTGTAAAAAAGGCCCTCATGGCTCTTGAAATTCCGCTGGGGCCATGCACAGTTCTGACCGTCTGATCGAGCCAAGGGGCAAATCCAACCGCCCATGCGCGCGCTCTAGGCCCGTTCTCCCAATCCTCTCACATCGCAGAGGCCGCTGCCTCATCCTCTCGCTCTCGCTCTCACCATCCTCCCTCTTCATCTCACCCTCATCATCGCCTACCTCCCATCTCCTCCCTTTTGATCTCACTGTCACCAGAGCTGCTCTCGCCCCGGCCACATCCCCTTGTTCCTCCACCCTGACCTCCTTCCCTTTATCCCCCGCCGCTAGCCTCCTCGCCTAACCACGGCCGGAGCCCTAGCATGTCCTAAAAGAAGCCCTAGCTAGCCTCCTTGGATATGTGAATCAAAAAGATCATCATAAGAACTTTATAATGTATTATCCAGTGTAGTTACAGCTGCTAAGGTGTCATCTGAGTGTGATTATGCCCACCACACTCAGACCCCCTCTTGCGCCACATGACGGCTTATATCAGCGACATGACCACCCAGTGTCCATAATGGCTTAAAACTAGTGGCACGACTCGTGGGTCACTCCAATGATGCAACCCATACTAGTGGATGTAAATTAGTTAGTCATGTAGTACCCATTATAATTTTATTGTTGTACTATTTTATATTAGGAGGTCATCACAGGATTCAATCCTTAAAGTTATCTGGGCGGCGCATACCTTATACCACAATTTCTCGTGCTACATTCGCACCAACCATCATAACATCCACTCAGATAAGGTTACAATAAGTTTTAGGGTTTTGAGAAGCATAAAACCAAGTTTTGATGAGGCATGAAAGTGTCAGATGAATGCCCAAGGGGGAGTGTTGGGAAATCTGGGCCTAGGCTTAAAGCTTTGGCACATGGTGGGTACCTCACCATTAGGCTATATATAGAGAGTCCCATTGATTATTTTGTACACATGTGTGAGAGAGAAAGCAATAAAGAAAGAACAGGAGTTCTCCCTCTATCTTTTGTTTTAATATACTATTTGTATTACTCTATGATTGACCTGTCTCTTTGTATTGGAGAAGAATTGATCGAACTGTATTCGTCAGCGATGGTTCCTCGATAGACCCGACCTGGCCACCATGCATGCATCCTCATCTCTAGAGCTTGGAATCGCTTTAATTTTGTCATTTCAGGGCAAAATGAAAAGGCGACATATATAGTTAGATCCAGCTTTAATAATGCAGGCTCATCTAATCTAATCTAATCATCGGATCCACAGACCCTGGGTACATGAGATGATTGGTTTGACTACTCAATGACTCTCCTAGCTAGAGCTGTTAGGAGCACCAATGATCCATCATCGTCGATCTCTGCTATGTACATCCATCCACTGCAGAGAATCTGCATCTAGCGTCACGTTTGCAAAGGGGGAGTTTTCACAAAAATAAAAATCACAGGAAAGTAGACATCCGCTCTCACCACTAGACGTGGTATTTCTTACGAAATTCCTACATGAATCGTGCGTTCCAAATAGGACTTAGATCAATGTTCCAGCTGCAACACCTGATGAGATTCACAAATATCCAGCTGCACGCATATATATATATATATGCATGCCATGCCCTTACTAGTGAATCTTTGTGTCATCTTCCTGTAACAACAAGTGGCAAGCTATGGAGGATGAAAAGTCGATCAATGGGATAGAAAGAATTTATTCATTCAGCAACAACAGAATTCGTGTGCATTTGACAAATAATGACCGAAGAATATGCGAGCATGTAGACTATATGTTTTCAACTTTATGTGTCAACTTCACACAGAAAAAAAATCACACTAGCTAGGAAGCTTTTGATGTACTGGTAGAGAGAAACTTGATTCTTCTACCTAGCTTGCCCCCTCTACCAATGCAGGCGCCATCTGAAAAATATCAACTGGACGTTCCTATCAAAAAGAAAGAGAAGAAAGAATGGAGGATTTGAGAGCAAGAATATATATTACACGGGAAAGAAAGTGGGGAACAAGCTTAATGGGGGTGAGCTCATCTCGTGTGGGGTTACCAGCACACTAGAGGAGGACACTAACACCCAGATCAGGCTGTGGTGAAGCACTACGGGGTGTAAACAAATCACAGAGATAAGATAACGCTAGGCTAATGAAGAATTAGGAGCAAAGCGATCGCAGAAGAAGAAAGAAAGGTCAGTGTGGGCAGCCTGCCTCCTTCTCCACCCACCTTTCCGCCATGATTTTTATTCAGCTCATTCCCTTATCACAAAGCCACTTGGCCCTTCTTCTTCTTCTTTTTTTTTTGCCCTAGCTTTGTTCCAACTTGCACGGCCCGTGGAGATGTGCTATGCCGACAAATGGAACGCGTCGACGGCCGATGTACGGAGGAATTTGCCGGCTAATCGTAGCACTTTCGGTGCCCAACAGCTCGTGTAGATCACCCACGTACTGATCACGCTCGATCGAGATAAACAAAAAAACTAGTGTATCGGATCAGAATACTATATCCTCTTATATCAGATGTGGTATGAGTGAAGTCATACGTAGATTGTACAGCTATGATATCAACCTATAACAATCGACTCTGATTCGATTTTCTCTCTATATGGGATTCGTTTCCCTCGTTATATATATGTGCCTCAGTAGTTCGTAGGAAGTGCAAAAGCTACATTGGAAATATCTCTTTGTTATAGTGATTCGTCTTTTGTGTGTTTGTGGTTTTTTCGTAAGGGTTTTTATGTAAAAAAAATCGTGTCTCCCATCTCTATTTTTTCTGTGCATGTTAACACAATAATTTATGCTGTGTCAGGAGACTTGCTGCTAGCATTCTAAGCAAACAGAGCAAATAAACAATCAAGTCTAAATCTCATTGATTTGGGAGATGGCAGAGAACGCATCAGGACTAAGAGGACGTGAGGAAAAATGGCAACTGCAGCGGCAGTAGCACACAATTTGCCCCTGTCACGCAAGCCTAATGGCGTGACAATCTCAACCTATCACTCCAAGTATGACGGTGTGATAAGGTTTTGTCATGTCAAGAGTTACGACGTGACTGATGCCACGCAAGCCTTCACACTGGCATGGCGCGCGGCCGAGGGCTTGCGGGGTAACTTTGCCCACGCCTCTATGGGTGGCGTGATAGAACGTTTTGGCCACGCCACAGGAGGTGGCGTAGTCAAAGGGGTCAGAATTGATAATAAAGTCACGGAGGAATTAACTTTAAAATATTATTAAAAAGGATTAAATAATTAAAAAATTCGCTAGCTGCCCCTCTTGATCTGAGGAGCATCTTAATTTTGACTTACTTCACTGGCATTGCGTGCCTGTCTAGCTAGCTTAGCTTGCTTGGTGGCTGGCCTGGGGGGTTCTATTACCAGATTCCCAATGCAACCACTGCCGCCATGCACTACTGATCAGTTGCGTGCTTCTGGTATCTTGGATTAATATATTTTCTGGTGCAGATTCTCTATTTGCATAGATACGCCGGCCTAAAATTGTTTTTCTTCATATATATTTCCAAGGAGAGAACCCAAATTCCACATGGCATCTGAAGGTAGTATATATTATTCCGAGTACTTCTTTTGTGCTTTAATTTGCCATAAAATCTCAGGAGGACATGCGGTTATTACTGTACAGAGTTGCAACATCTTGGATTAATATATTTTCTGGTGCAAGTGAGTCACAGGCTATATACTATATTAAGAGATGGTTAACAATTAATGCAATTCTTCAGAAAGCAATATATAGTACTCTCATTACTCTTACATGTACACAAGGCATGCAGCAGACGGCACTAATTAATCTCACAGCCATTCTGAATCTGATCACGCACACATGGGTCTATACTTTGCACAAGATGATCAAGCCGACTTAATCTGACGAGCAAACTAGCTAGGTAATACCATGCATGCGTGCATAATCAACGTGCGAATAATTACAGTAGCTAGACAAATGCAAGGATATATATGTATGCATGATATGATGGAAACGAAAGGCATGCGTAGAAGCCTTTCCATTGAGGGACAGCGAAGCTAGTACGATAGATGATATGCATCATGAAGCATCGAGCATCTCTTGTAGTACTCTTCGTCATCGATCCTCCACAGCGAATAATCCGCGCAGAACTCCCACACCGGCGACGGCATCGACGCCGCCGGCTCCGCTGCGACGACGTGACCGGCCGATCCCCAGCCCTCTGCGTAGCTCGTCGCCGCAGCCTCGGCCGCCGCGATCTCGTTCCACAGCTGGTCCATGCTGTAGTAGTGCTCCTGCTCCTGCGGCTGCGGCTGTTGCTGGTGCTGGTGCTGGCTCGCCGCCGTGGTCGCCTCCTCGGCCTCGTCTCCGCTGGTGCTTTCTTGCGGCGCTTCGGTCGTCACCGCCGATGTCGAGGACGTCGTCGTGGTCCCGTTGTTCAGGGAGGCCGAGCAGGACGTCGTCGTACGCGTGGACATCGACGAGGAGGAGGAGGACGACGACGACGAGGCCGGGGCGGCTGCCCTCTTCTTCTTCTCCTCCTGCGCCTTCTTCCTCGTGTGCGTCCTCCAGTAGTTCTTGATCTCGTTGTCGGTGCGGCCGGGGAGTTTCCTGGCGATCCGCGACCACCTGCCGCCCCACTGGGCGTAGAGCTGGACGATGAGTAGCTCCTCGTCGGGGGTGATGCGGCCGCGCTTGAGGCCCGGGTGGAGGTAGTTGACCCACCGGAGGCGGCAGCTCTTGCCAGTGCGCTTCAGACCTGCAAACCCACCAAAGCCACAACCGAAACATGTGCCGGACGCGCACACAGAGAAGAAGAAAGAAAGATTGGTTAACACCTCACTGCCCGTCCTCATGCATCTCTCCTGGTGCGAGCGCAGCATGCAACACCACTACCGTATACATAGTATATATATGCACATATATCGATCATATCCCCCACAACTACTATACTCCATGAACTAACTATGCATCGATCTGCGATATGTCTAGCTATGAATATATATATATGATGAACAAGAAATCGAATGACGATATGGACCTGAATTGAAGGAGGAATGAATCAAATTAATGGGGGATATGGATATGTGTATATATGCAAGGTAGGTGTGTGATGCATGCTGCTTATGCTCGACGATCTAGGTCACCCGCCACCGCGCAAACCTGATACCTTTGCTAAGAAATCCCAACGACGTTCCCCGAGCAAGCGCACGAACCATACCAGTTGGGCGTCCTCCTGCTCCGTCCACGGCCCCTTCCTCATCAAACCACCACCACCACTACTGTTGTTGTTACACATGGTCTCCTCCTCGACTACTGCTCTTCCTCTTCCTCCTCCTCCTCCTCTCTTCTCCGCCGCTGCCGTGATCTTCGCCTTGACCACCATCGATCAGACAGACAGGCACACCCTCCCAAAGGCTGGCCCAACCGACGAATTGAAGAAGAGCAAGGGGAAATCGACGGACACTTTCTCTCGAGTATATCACCAACTGGTAATTAATTTCTCAGATGCTAGCTACTGTAGCCTCTGCACTGAGCACCTGGGTTATATATAGAGCAAGCTAAGGCAACGCAGGGGCAGGACAAATGGACAATGGACACGAGAAGAGGATCAAGGCCTTGGGCAGATGGATCAAGGTGAGTGGCAGCAGCTGGCTGCTAGTGCCTCAGTGCGTGATGTCAGGGGTGGATCCATGGATGGATATCATTGCAAGGACGAGCTGGGTGAGTGATCCATGATGGCGATCGATCACTGCGTGCTTATTGGGCGGGCGGGCGGGCGCGCGCACCATCTCCCTTTCTTCCTCTCGTCCGTGCGCGCCCCGCCGGCCGTTCCAAAGATCGATCACTTTCAAAATGCAATCGAAAGATCGATCACTTTCAAAATGCAATCGAAAGATCGATCACTATTTCTGGCCCTCCAATTTCGATTCACTACTTATATATGTGATGTGTACATCATACGCTTGTCCATCGTTGGTCGTATCCGACGACTTAATTAGCTATCTCTGCTAGCTGCACGTTGCTACCTGTCGGATTTCCTTTTCTTTTTTAAGATCCACCTGTGTGTGTAGATTTTTATATATAGTCGCATCGTATTTGTATAAGGTTGTAAAAATCGTGATACCAAGCTGTCGTATAGATGCTATATACGGACCCGTACTACTAGTATTGAAATCTCGCAGGGGTCGCTCAGGATTATATCTAAAGTAATTAAGAAAAATGTTTTGTTAAACATCATCCGGATGTGGCATACAAAGAGTTGACACAGTAATTCCTAAACATAATTTAATCCCTCCACATATTTCTAATTACCATATCTATGGTTAGATGTTTTCCTTTTTTTTTCTCCCAACTAACACAAAAATTAGGTGATGCATGCGGTGTCAATGCACATTACAATAAATAAAAGTATTAGGCCTTCATTTGTTATTTTAAATTTTAGGTAATTTTATTTAATTTGTCATTCAAAATTTTAGGTTGTACTTGACATAGATATTTTATTATGTTCCCTGACATATATTTATACAAATCAAATTTGTAATCTTATTATGAATTTGAATATTTGTGAAATTCTAAATTTGAGAAAAAACAAATTTCTAATTTTCATTTAGTTCTTATTGGGAAATTAATATTTTTGTCATTTTAAATGGGAATTTGCATACATGTCAAATATCTTATTATCCTTTTATTTTTATTATGAATTTGCACATTTTTTAATGGTTATTGATGTGGTGTTTTTGTTTTACTTTTAGGTTTGAATTTGTATACAAATCCAATTGTTATTTTTTATTTATCCTTTGTCTCTTGTTTTAGTTATTTGTGGATTTTTACTTTGGAATTTGTATGGAAATCATATTGCATTTTATTTTATTTTTTATTCTGAATTTTCATTGATTTTTAACCTAAGCCGATATAACAAACATGGGTCCGCTAGATAGACGTCAGATCTTTCCCTTTTTTGATTGTTGTGAAATTTTCCTTGCAGTTTAGATTTAGAATTTACATAAAATCAATTTTCTAATTACCCTTTAATTTTTATTTTGAATTTGCATGTTTTTCGATCGTACTTGGTTGGATTTGTTTTCTATTTTAGGCTAGAACTTGTTTAAGAATATCTCATTTCTATTTTTCATTGATTTATTAGTTTGAATTTTAGTTTTTTAGGGAATTTACTTTGAATTCGTAAGGAAATTAAATTGCTAATTTTATTATTTTTTGTTAATATGGATTCACTTAACATGGACTCTTTGTTGTAATTTGATAATTATCATTTAATTACTATTCTGAATTTTAGATATTTATGGGTGCTACTTTCTAAGTCTCATGTAGATCAAATTGCTAGTTTTCCTTTATTTTTTTGATTCCAAATTTCATTTAATCATAATCCAAGCCATTATAAGTTAGGTTCACCGCATAGATGGCTGAATCTTTCTGTTTAACATGGGAGTTTCCTTAGAATGCCTAACTAGAATATATATATATATATATATATATATATATATATATATATATATATATATATATATATATATATATATATATATATATATATATATATATATATATATATATATATATATATATATATATATATATATATATATATATATATATATATATATATATATATGACGAGTGTTTCATGCACCCAGTGCCTAGGCACCCATATCAATACTGTTGATTTGCTTTGAGATTCTCAACGTTTGATGTGGGTATCTTCATATATATATATATATATATATATATATATATATATATATATATATATATATATATATATATATATATATATATATATATATATATATATATATATATATATATATATATATATATATATATATATATATATATATATATATATATATATATATAGAAAATTACATAAGGCACCATGGTGCCTAGGCACCAACATCCGATACACGTGTATGATTGATAATTTTTTGAGTTTGGGTATGAAAATGTTTTATACCCTTGATATATTTATGGTAAGTAAGTTTTGAACTCAGTTCAAATTAGTTTGAACTACTTTTGAGTTCAATGCAACTACATGAGTATATACCATAAAAATAGTTCAAACTAATTAAACTGAAGTTGAATTTAAATTTTTTGAGTTTGACATCTCAAATATACTTTTTATGGGTGTATGAAGATACCCACATCAAACGTTATAATCTCAAGCAAATCAACGGATATTGATATTGGTGCCTAGGCACCATGGTGCATGAAACACTCGTCCTATATATATATATGTGTGTGTGTGTGTGTGTGTGTGTAGAGAGAGAGAGAGAGGGGGGGTATAGATAAGTAGTTCGATTGAACTGAATATGGTGTAAATAAGCAAACCAAACTTATAACATTTAATTCAAATTTTATGTTGTAGACGTATATGTTTCAACACAAAAATTGAATTGTTTTATAATATGTATATGTATTTCTAAAAGTCGGAAGGATCGAACGAAAAACGGTCCTAGCTAGGACGGCAATCCTGACAACCTTGATGTGCACGCTATCAATTTTTGGTCAAACGATCCATCAAATTACTATATATGTACTTGAATTGCATGACAGTCCTAGATCAACAAACCAAACAACACATATCAATGATGCGTCTGTTGATGATAATTTTTTTAAAGGTAATCGTACCGTAGTCATGATCGACATAATGAAGTAATAATATTGTCTCTACCAGACAAAAAGTTCAACGACAAGAGGCACCCAACGGTTTGAATCTCTTGCCTAATTAGGAGTGGTAATTAAACTGCAAAAATATCTGCTAACTAGCTTGTTAAGGGCGTCAGCATGTTGTCGATGTGATTCTTGACGCCTTCTGGACGGAGTCGTAAGCATCTTTTAATACTGATAGCAATACATCCATGTTACTTAATCGATCGCCATGTTGTAATTCTTAAGCATATCCTTGCGTTCTCTTTGTGAAGAAAAAGAATAGAACATGTTCTCTAATGATAAACAAAAAAGATCAAGGCAAGCTGCATTCTCGCATCATATATAAGATGCCCGGATTAACAAAGTTCATTTAAAAACCAAAATGTTTGCTCCACACACATTGCATTCACCTTGTTGATGACTATAAATGCCCCTTCCGATGTTTTTTTTTTGGTGGCAATACATCCAATCAACAATATACATCTACTACAACTTACCAACAAAAGAGATATTTTTTTGTTTGTTGAGAAATGTGTGTAGTGTGTGGGGCCATGAATGTTATTTGGGGGAACTAAAGCAAAGTAGTCTACCACTCAACCTGCTATATATTAGTGGTATCCACCCTGCATTATCACACACACAAAAAAAAGTATAGCCCACTAGCCATTTTAAATTAAACCATCTTGGTGCTTGGAAGCAAATCACCTTAGGATTAACATTATTAATGTTCAAAGCTGCTGATCGAATTTCAAAATAGAAGGGGAAAAATGAGACCCAAACTCATTTTACATGAGTTCAGTGCGAAGGGCTTGTTTGGCTGGAACGCTGGAATTCCGTAAAAATTTTACATGAACCAAAGCAAGACAACTCTCCTAGTTCTGAGGGGCTAATATGACACTGTTCGGAAGATGATAGTGCTGTTGATGTGTCTATGTTTGGCCACAGTAAGCTAGGCCTCTTTCATCATTCCTCGCAAGAAAGTGAGGTGATAGGGTATGTTGATGTGGCAGTGCACATTACGTGCAACGTACGGTTGAAATCGCACATTAACGCACACCACAACGATCACCTAGTTCTGTTTTATTTTTGGTTTTTTCGGGACTTAGAATAAGTAGAGCAGTTTCGTGAAGTGGCTTTTTAAACAGCTTCTTAATCCCAAAACAATATACGCCATTTGTATCAGTATTTTCGCTACCCACTTCCGTCTCAAAAAAACACAGATAAAAGCTATCAACCACAGTCCAAAAAACAAAGTCATATATATACTACTTTATTCTCATATGTAAGGTTAAGAAGGGTTTATTCAACTTTTGGTGCTGTTTGGGGGCTTAAAGTTGGCTTTTGTTTCTAAAAAGCCATAAAAAACCAATATTATATTAGAAGCAAGAAGTTAGTCTAGGGGTGCTTTTATGGCTTTTGTGGGTTGGGCCATATGTCACTGAAGTTTGAGTTACTCACTCTGTTCTTTTTTACTTGATTTCTTAGAATCCGTGCCGTCAAATTTTCTAAAGTTTAACCACCAATATATCTAAAACTATCTAGATTGGTTATATGAAAATTATATCATTAGATTTATTGTTCAAAATACTTTATAATATTACAATTTTATTAGTATATCTTACTGTAAAGTTATAAAAAGTAGCGATCAAAGTCGTATTTTGAAGACTGTGAAAAATAAAAAAAACGTCAAGTAAAAAAGAACAGAGAGAATATTTACCAACCTAATAGGATATAAAAGGTCTTTCCCGAACCCTAGCCCCCATTCCTACCCCTCTCCTCCCGTCCAAAGGAGAGGGTGGTGGTTGGTGCCCCCTCAGTACTAATGGCCTCTCTGACTCTCCTCACCACCACCAACCCCATCCTCCGTACTTGTCCTCGGCTGGACAACACCACCATATCTTTCACCCCTGTCCTCTGACGAACTACCCTACCACCGCCTCTCCATCACCCCTCATGGATTCTCCTCTCTTTTGCCATCGCCACCGTCGCTGCCTAGAGACCTCAGAACCACTCGTCTTCTCCAGCCGGTGGCCCCAACTTCTCAACGCTTCTGCCACCTTGTCTCGTTGACACCGAGGAGGCCTCTTGCCGCTGCCTTTGCGCCGTCAGAACTAGGGATGGCAATTGGCCGTTTAGATCTAAGGTTCTTTCTTTTTTCTTTTTTTTCTTTGATTTTGATGAAAGGTTTGCTACTTGATTGTTTGTATGGACAATGAATTTTTCTATTTTCATATTTGTTTATGCTGAGATTTGTTTGTGATCAGATTTCATTGATGAAGTGGGCCTGCAAGATCTGATTAATTTTGATTGAAGGAAATAGCATGAACTCGATGGCCTTACAAACTAGAAGTAGAATTCAACTTCACTGTGCTATCAACAATTTTCTTTTGCAGATGCCGATGGTGTTTAATTGCATGCAATTTTGGGCTGCTTGTTCATATGTTATGCATTTATCCTTTTATGAAACCGCTGTATGGACACATGTCTGCTGAGAATAAGCATGAAGTTTGAAATAGATCGAGAGAGACTCAAAATTGGAATTCATGGAAAAAATCAAATGCATTTTCTACGGGCATTTCAGACATTTCATAACTTAGAACAGCCAGCCAACTTGTCAAACGGCATCTCATAAAAAGCTACAGCCATCGACTGCAGCTGCTTTTCAGCCAGAAAGCCAAAAAACAGCTTACGGCAAAAGCTACAGCTCCCCCTAAACAAGGCCTCTATCTTATAAAGGATAGCATTAACTTTTACAGTTAATACTTTGCATCGGTAAGCTTAGAAACAGTGCAGCACTATCATCAATCTAGTTGATCCTCAAATAAATAAGAGAAGCAACAAGAAACTGAAATCAATTAGCTAGTTGAGATAGCTGACAGTACACTAATAGTCTTGGTAATTGTTCCTCCTTTTTTATTTGAACATAGGTATACAACCTACGCCAGATTATGTCCCTGTTCGTATTAGCTTCTAAAAGTCGTATCTCTACAGTATCTAACTTTGAAATAAAATATCTTTTTAAGACATGGCTTACTAGTTAATTGTAGTAGACATTATAGTGACTTTACTTATATCGGCTAAAATCGCACACGACTCTCTCTCTCCGAACGACTTCTCTAAAGTTGTTACTATTTATAAACCAAAACCAAAAGCCAATATAAATGGTCCTATATATTGTTTTTCTCATATTGAAACATGACTCTGAAGAAATTAGCGAGGAGAATTTCACTTAGAGAGGAAGGTAGCATTGCTGACATGAAAGACATGCAGCTGGGAAAGGTGACATGGACAGCACCTTGCATCTTGGATTGGCCTCCTCCTTCCTTCCTTCCAACCTAGCTTCCCTTATCCTGCCTGCCTGCCTGCACGCAGTTGTTCACCATCTTTTCTTTATATCAATCCAGAATTCTAGACCATCATCTTATTCTTATCCCGTACAATTATTATTCAATCCGGTTCGCCACTCGAGCGCTAAGCCTCGAATGCTCGAAGAATTGCTTTTGATCTAAGCTCGAGCCACTCGTTGCCGGTCCCCGATGAGATTTGCAAGGCTTAGATGGTGATCATTTGGGCTTTTTTTGGTGGCTTATGGCTGAAAAGCACTATAGCTGACTGAAAAAATACTGTAACTGACAGAGACTTATTTAGCATAATTAAATTTTTAAAAAATTAAAAAAATATGTTAGCCCATTATATATAATACAAACAAATACGGGAAAAAAGAAATTCTTGTAAAGACGAAAAAGTTCAGAAAAAGACGAAATTTATGAATAGTGAAAAATAAGCCGGAAGCTAAGGGCCTGTTCTTTACCTCACAAGTCGGCGGCTTTTGGCTTTTGCTACAGTACCTAACTTTTAAACGGAGTATTTTCTCAAGATGGGGTCTACAAGTTAAACGATCTACACGTTAAAAGCCCAACATCTGTACCAGCCAAAATCGCAAATGAGTATCTGTCTCTCCGTAATCTGTACCGTAAATAGCCAAAATTCAAAAATTTCAGTCAAAAGCCATAAACCGCAGCCAAAAATTTCAGCCAAAAGCCAAAAGCTGAAACCAAAACGATCATAGCCTAAGATAACGAGTGCGAGATCAGAATTGAATTGAGCTATTTTTCTTTAATGAAATTCTTGTAAAATCCCTACGTGGCAGTAGAATAGAACACTTGCCCCCGATCTGAGCAAGAAATTTGTCGCCTCAGGCTCAGGGGACGGAGGTTTGGACCTACCGAGGACACCACGATGTCCATCGGATCCTATCCTATCCTATACATCAGCAGCCAACACCGCATGCAGAGAATACTATTAACCTGCAGATGCACAATCTGTTCCACTATACGTAGAGCCTAGTTGTCCTGCACAAGGAGCAGTAACACAAATTATTAATACAAACGCGTGCGTGCGTGAGCTTGGCGAGATGGGAACGGATAGTTCGTTTTATCCGATATTTGTATATGAGAAAACACAAATATGGTAAATAAAATTCGTATTTAAAAATATTCATATCCGTATTCGAGAATATTCGTATCTGTATTTGAGATTATTCGTATTTGAGATTATTCTATTCGTATTCAATCCATTTCTAGAACCCAAAAAATCCGTACGAATTTTGTGATACAAAATTTAAATTTAGGCGGTTGAAAACCGGTAAGCGGTCAAAAACCGGTGAAAAATCGGTAAAACCGCTAGGAATCCGTTTTATCCGATATTCGTATCCGAGGAAATCTGTATTCGAAAATATTCGTATCCGTATTTAAAAATATTCAAATTCGTATTTGTATTCGTTATAAAAATATGAATTTATATTCGTATTTGAGACTATTTAATCATATCCGATCCGTTTTCACCCCTGCCTGCGAGCCGAGATGGCTACTGGCCTTTCGGTCCCTGGAAAGCCAGGGCAAGCTAAAAAGCTACCGGTAGAAGCGAGCTCCAGCACTAACCTGCCACGCGCCCAGGTATCCTCCATCTCCTTTCCCTTAGCCAGAAACGTGTCGTGCCAGCGACGACGATACATGATGAACAGATTTAACAAAGGTGTATTCATAATTGATCTGTTTCAACAAAGAGGTTGGGCATGACTAGAATCATGATTCAGTGACCAATGTGTTGGGAGCTATGTAATCAAATACCTGCATTCCAATGTGGCGAGTCTGGCGACAGGCGACAGGAAAGCTGGAAGCCGGCAAAGGGGAAAAGGAGACAGGTATCGCAATCCAGCCATCCTATGGACCTCCTACACAAAATTTATTCAACCCTATTTAGGAAGATCGACATCCTTAACGAGCAGCCTGATCTCAGCTCTTTGCGCTCTCCTCCTCTTTCATCTTTTTCTCCCATCTACGTTTCTGAAGAAACAAAAAATTCAAGCATACACAGACAAAGAAGAGCCAGTCAGATAGTTCTTTCAAGGGATGCCACAGTTCCATTCAGTCACTACCATCACAATATTTAGTCTTGCACATTCAAGTTTGCAGCGGTTTGATAACAGCTTGATTTAAAGCAGCAGCATAATTTTTGTAAAGAACAGATTTCTCAAATTGAGCCAATGCTAACTTATGCATGATAAGATAAACAGTGGCAACAATTATCCGGAAAGTTTATTATCAGTGCAGATCTTTATTTCCAGTGCTACATCACCATTCTAACGGTCTGATTGGAATAGTTTATACTTATCTTATAAGCTGGTTTATTTATCTTATAAACTGGCTTATTGGGCTTATACAAGTCAAGACATTGTTGCACACAACCTACAGTGTAAAGTCTTGTCAAATTAAAAGACAGTAAGCCACCCCCGGCAGTGTAACTTTCATCCTACAGGTGAACCTCATGCTTAAGTCTTAACCTAAAAAAAATTCTTTAATGCTGAATTACGCTGATTTGACTGGTGAACCAGGGATTATGGGCCTGCATCTGCATGGCCCAGCTGCAGTTGTAGCTTGAATGTGTCATGCTTACTTGCTTAGATAAGCTACTGTTGGAGGGACATAGGGCAATAAGGTAGATTTTGAAGGAGCTTTTACGGGGTATTGCCTAAATAGATCATATAACACTACGAGGTTGAAACCCCTTATGCCCAGCTTTCTGTGGCTTACCTATACAAGGTGGGCATTTGTGTACACAAAGAACAGAGGAAACGGTCATGCATTTGTTTTTGACTGTGTTTTCAGCCAGCAATGTTGTCATTACCTTGGTATTAATTGGAACTGGACAGTCGGTTTAGTCCAGATGCTAAGAAAGATTGTCAACATCCTTTTTTCATGGAGGTTTTCATTATAGCTTCATGGCACATTTGGAAGCAAAGAAATAGCTGTGTTCGAGAACAAAAATCCAAGTTTTACTAGCTGGAAGATTCTTTTCAAGCAGATCACTCTTCATGTGCATAGAGTGAAGGAAAATCTCAAACCAACGTTTTTTTCCTGGCTAGATTCTCTTAACTGATTTCCCCCTGTGGGAATGTACATTCTTCCTCTTTTTGTGCTGTAAATATTCCCCTTTATTGTTATTTTAATATATATGCTGTAGGGCCTCCCCTATAGTTTCTATTGTGGTTGTGCGCCAAAGAGAGCAGAGCTTGGGGCGATCCGAGAGGGATGCTCTAAGCCTAAAACTCAAGGGAACGATGTAGAAACATATGCTCCCAGCTAGACGCCAACTCAAGCCCTCTTTCTTATACCAAAGATGCTTTTTCCTCCTCCTTTTCATGGTTCCTTAGGGTCATATTTATAGATATAGGAGCTGTTTACATAAATGCCTCTCTTAGTATCTCAACTAGTAGGGGCAAACATGTCATTTCCTCGGTTGGCCTAAGTGGGCATGTCTTCCAGTTATACGCATAATTGGCCTTGGCCTTGGTGGGCTGATTGGGCCAAGGTGGAGGCCACTCCCTCCAATAGTAGCCTCTCATAGCCAGGGGCTCCGCAACCGCTAGGCCGAGGACATGTCTTTCACACTTTCGCCCCCTTAGTCCCCTCGGTCCACCGTTGCGATCCTTGAGATGGTGAACGCGCTCTGTTGTACTCGTCATGGTCTGTGTGTTCCCTCGGTGTGCCTCCGTGGGTCTTCGTTGAATCTCGTACTGCGTTGTGCACTTCCTGTGCTTCCTCTTGCATGGTTCCTCTTCGTCTGGTGCGTTGGATTTTCTGCCTAGCCTCCGATTTTTACCGAACCTGTCTCTGATGCCGATAGCCCACTTGGCTGGCCAGGCCTCGACCAAGCCATGCCCTGCTCGCGCTTTAGGTCTCTTCATCGCTTAGCACGTGTCCTGGCACCTGGGCTACCGCGCCTGCCTCGTATGCTGTCCCTGAGCGCACGACGCCGGCTTCGTACACGTGGCGACGATCTGGCCATGGGAACGTGGGCAGTCGCACCAGTTATAGGGGTGTGTGTGCCTCCTCAAAACGCGCACCTGTCCCTGATATTAAGGCATACAACGGTTTGCGTTTCTTCATTTTGTCCTACCATTGCCTCCTGCTGCTCTCCATTTCCACCCTTCTCGCTCACCATCGAGCCTTAGGTTGTGCCCTTTGTTTTCGGCTGGTGCTTAACCATCCGGCAACCCCGCACGTGTTCGTTGCCGCCGTTGCCATCATGACCCAAGGAACCCAACGTGTTGGCCGTGCGAATGTGGGTGCGGCATTGTCCAGCCATGGCGGTGGCGCTCACAATGGCGGTTCCACAGAGAACGCGCGGTCCAAGCTGGCCGCCGGGAAGCACTAGAGGGGGTCGGAGTGAGTCAGTTTGTTCGTGAGCATGCTCGGCCGTTCGCTGGCGACAGACGAGTCCTAGACGCGCTTGTGCGGGATGGCAAAGTCTCTGATCAGCAGCTCATTGGCCAACCGGCTGGACGTAGAGGAAGTGGTTCCCCAGCTGAGGGACGACGAGACTTGGGTCTTTGCCACCTACTTCGACGCCGGTCTTCGTCTTCCATCCGCACGTTTCGTGGGCGACGTGGTCTAGGCCTAAGATCTGGAACTTCCGCAGCTGACAGCGAATGCCATCGCTCGGCTGGTAGTCTACTCGTGTGCCGCACGGTCAGAGACCATGGTCCCAAGCATGGCATTGTTCGTGTCCTTGCACGACACCCGCTGTCCACCAAAGCGGGTGGTTGACAGCCAGTTCTCCACCCTAGCAAGCATCAACTTCCTAGCTCATTCGGGGTGCTCGAAGGACTTCCCATCGAACTCCACACGGACAAAGTGGGAGTCCAACAAGGTGGGGAGATGGTTCTACCACACCATCAAGCCAGGCAGCTGCCTCCGCTGGATGGGCTGGAGCATGGACTTTGTACCGTCTTCGCGCATGAAGCTTGATCGGGACAACGAGGTCCGTGCGAAGAGGCTCCGTGCACTTGTGCGGCGCATGAATATGCGAGACCTCACCGAGGACTTTTGTATACTCCGCGTGGCTCCACTGGCCCAAAGCTGACCGTTGAAGACCTAGCCAACTTGGGAGGATAGAATCCGGGGTCCATTGACCCAACTCGCGAAATCTACGGGCCCAGGCAAGCCCCAAAGTCGTTGCCCACCCTTCTGTTTCTGTTTCCCGCTAAACTTGCTTGACACGCTTTTTTCAGTATTATCGCTAGAGGAGGCCTAGAGGGTCATGGCTGTGTTCCTGGGCCCTTACATCCCGAAGGAGCACAACCTTTGGGCCGACGCCACCACACAGCCCTCGCACCATGTGTGCGAGGCCCTCTATCTTGTGATGCTTGAGCACCCCATCCCCTTCGTTGGTGGCGGTCGCGCTTGTGGACTGCGAGGAAGTGACGAGGATGACGACGGTCGCGAGGACCGCAATGGCCGCAAAGAATCACCCTCCCCCATCTGTTGACGAAGTGGCTTAGAGCAGCGTGCCTGCAGTGCTGGCAGAGGAGACTTCCTGCTCAACCCCGACGGACGTCTCGGGGGCGATGCTCGTCGGCTCTCCTTGGGCGATTTTATTCCTAGGCCGGATGTGCTTAGTGCCATGTGAGCCGCAGCGAACTGCGTGAATGCCTCACATGACCGGTAGGTCTTATAGTCTGTGGATCTGACCTCCCTGGTGCCGTTGAGGCTTGTGAGCCGAAGGTACGTTCATCGGCCGCTCCTGTCTACCTTTTCTTACTATGTTTGGGTGCTTCATCATGTGCCTTTTCTTTGAGACGGCGATCCATCGCGAGGCTGCAGCCTGCAGGAGCGTAGGAACAGCTCATGGCGGCTCAGAAAGCCGAGGAGGCGGCCTTGGCACTTGCGGCCAAGCGGGCGGATCGGATTCGCTTCCTCGAGATGAAGGGGGCGAAGGCCATCACCGACGCGAAGGCTATAGCGTTGGAGGCCAGCACTTGGGCGATGGAGGAGGCATAACTTCTTGCAGTAGATCGCCGGCCTCAAGTAGAAGGCTCGGTAGGCCATGGAGGTTGTAGAGGGCCACCATCTTCGTGACCAAGAGGTTGTGTCGGCCTAGGAGTCCATGGAGGCGTTGGATGGGATGCTCAGCGAGCTGGCCGTTTCGGTCCCTGCAAGGTCGCATGGCCCAGAGGACCTCAGCAGCAGCATCCGACGCATACGTGACATGTTCACACTCTCTCAACGCCACGCGAGCCTACGGCAATCACTATTCACAGGTGATTGCGCAGTTGCTACTGGGGATGTTTCACACTCGCGGTTGTGGTCACGTGGGCAACTTGGCGGACCCCCAGCTGGATCTACCTTTGGAAGTCCGTTCAATCCTTCCACGAGCGCATTTGGGTGCTGCGGCAAAGATCTCTCTCCGTCGGGCACTTGATGGCCCCACCGACGTGGGTTCGTAGCTGGGTGGCGTGTATCGACGAGCCAGACCTGGCACGGCGTCATCCGTCAACCAAGTAGGGGATCGACAGGTGTGAAGCTGTCAAAACCCCTTTCCCCTGCTATGTAGCCTGTAGTCTATAGGCTGCCCTATATGTAATTTTTTTTGTTTTTCTTTTGTTTGATAAGCGGGAGCCCTCCACCCTTACGTTGTTATGCCTGTTTGGCAAAGGTTTACTTATATTGTTCGTGTACTTTGTGTGTACCTTGTCTGTTTATGTCATTGCTTTCATGCTTTCATTATTTTCAGCAGGTCCCCTTCATGGATCGCTTACTCTGGCGCGCGCTCCGCCGCTAGGATCAACACAAAGACTTGCTGTTTGGGGCAAGCTTTCAATCTCAACCACATGTTCATCCCACCAAGTATAAAATGATGAAGAACTCTGATGAGTGTGATTAGTCCATATCATTTCTTTTTTTTGTTTGCTCGAATTGCTAGCGGCCTTTACATCCCTCACCCTTCGAATAGGCGTTGTCGAAGAAAGCGGTAGGCTTCATAGGTTCGGGCGCGCTCCATTCCCCACCCATCGAACGGGCGTCGTCAAAGACGGTGGTAGGCTTTGTGGGTTCGCGCGCGCTCCATCCCCCACCGCTCGAACGAGCGTTGTCGAAGACGACGGTAGGCTACGTAGGTTCGCATGCGCTCTGCCCCCACCCTTCAAACAGGCATCATCAAAGACGGCGTTAGGCTTCGTAGGTTCGCGTGCAATCCATCCCCCACTCTTCGAACTGGCATCGTCGAAGACATCGGTAGGCTTCGTAGGTTCGAGCACGCTCTATCCCCACTCTTCGAATGGGCATCATCGAAGACGGCAGTAGGCTTTGTAGGTTCACACGCGCTCTGTCCTCCACCCTTCAAACGATCATCGTTGAAGGTGGTGGTAGGCTGCGTAAGTTCATGCGCGCTCTGTCCCGCACCCTTCGAACAAGCATCGTCGAATACAGCGGTAAACTTCGTAGGTCCGCACGCACTCCATCCCTACCATTTGAACGAGCATCGTCAAAGACGGCGGTAAGCTGTGTAGGTTCGCATGAGCTCCGTCCTCCACCCTTCAAACAGCCGTCGTCGAAGACGGCAATAGGCTGTGTAGGTTCGCATACGCTCCATCCTTCACCCTTCGAATGACAGTCATCGAAGACGGCGGTCAATTTCGTAGGTTCGCGCGATCTCCATTCCCTTCCCTTTGAACGACCATCATCGACAGCGGCAGTAGGCTGTGTAAATTTGCGTGCGCTTCATCCCCCACCCTTCAAACGAGTGTCGTCAAAGACGGCGGTCGACTTCATAGGTTCGCGGGCACTCATCTAGGGTGTGTTGCCCTCTCGGCGTTTATTTTAGACTCCGTAGAGTAGCGCGGAGATAACCCTTAATGTAGTCGTTTCTTTTTTGGGGGGGAACCACTTTATTGAACTCGGTTTGCAAAGGTAGGCTATACATTAGATTCTTAGAAGTGTGGTGTGCCGGTCAGTGATTTGGAATGCTTCTATGTGACGCATTTGTCACCACCCTCCACGCATCTAGGAGTACTAGCTGCGTAGGTGGTCGCCATTCCAAGTGTGCTTTAGTGGTTGGCCTTCGAGGGTGGAAACTGTTGTGGTTATGTGCCAAACAGTAGAGACCAGAGCTTCGAGCCACCCGAGAGGGATGCCCAGAGTCTAAAACTCAAGAGAACAATGTAGAAACATATGCTCCCGGCTTGACCTCAACTCAAGCTCTCATTCCAGCTTGACCTCAACTCAAGCTCTCTTTCTTATACCAAAGATGCTTTATCTCCTCCTTTTCATGGTTCCTTAGGGGTCATATTTATAGCTATAGGAGGAGCTGTTCACATAAATGCCCCTCTTGGGGTCTTAACTAGTAGAGTAAACATGTCATTTTCTTGGTATGGCCTTAGGGCTTGCCTTCTTGTTACACGCATAATTGGCCTTTCCCTGGTGGGCCGATTGGGCTAACGTGGGAGCCACTCCCCCTAACAGCTCTATTAAAAAAAAGGTGGGCATGGCCCCAAATATGGCTATGCTTACAAACGATCAAGCACAAAAATTCCTAGTTACCAACACTACTGTGTAAACATTATGTCAACACAAGCTAGTTGTTGAGCCAAAATATTACAAATTAATCTCTAAATTTTCTTCCAAGCACTATCATAAATTACAACCGGACAACTTGTGCTTATATGATAAATTGAGAATCCAAACTAGGCCAAACAGGCCCTAATCTAAGGCAAACCAGACTTATTAGGATCTCAAAATAGAGGGCATATGTTAGAATTAAACAACATCTTGTGATTATATGAGAACTTAAGGATGAAAAGGCAGGCAAAATAGGCCCTGACATAAGCCAGGCAAGGCCTAACAGGCTCTCAAACAGAGGGCATGTACATATTAGAGTTAACTAACTATGAATCTCCATGCTTTCAGCACCAGCTCATATCTACTAGATACAAGAACCCCCCAAGGGAGTGGTTTACAGTAGAGTGATCAAGGCTGACACTGAGAGGCTATTAGTGCTAGCTTTAGATAAATAAAAAATTTTATGTTAAATATACCAGTTTACGTCGAGCAATATCACTGACAATTAAAACAATACATCTAAACTACTGATAGCAAATGGGAAATGGCATTGTTATACACGAGGATCACTAATACCAATGTCAATGTGCAGACACTGGATGTCAATGAAAAACAACATGTAGCACAAAGATGAGATGAGGAAGCAAACCTTGTAGTCGAGGAGCATCTGGGGCATCTTCTTCATCAGCTCAGCAGTATTCGCACGCCTGAAAAGTGAATCAAACACCCGATTAAACGTCAAGCAAGGAGACAAATTGGATGCACATCGCAAGGGAGAGCCAAGAAATGCGCGGCGCTTACTTCTCGGCGGCGATGCGGTCGCACTTGTGTCCCTTGCGCTTGGTGCGCATCTCGCCACGGGGAGGGTCGTAGGTCCAGTCCTCGCCGGCTAGGAGGACCTCCTTGCGGAGGCGGGCGCGCTTGCGGGCGCTGAGACCGAGGGGCTTCCAGGCGCCGAGCTCCCAGTACCCCCACACCCCCTTCGCCAGCTCCCCCTTGTACTTGGCCAGTTTGTCCTTCCACGGGTACCCGTCCCCCCACTTCGCAGCCGTCGCGGCCGCGGCCGCGGCAGCCGCCTTCCCTGCCATCGTCTCCGCGCGCGATCGGTGGACGGGCTCAGGTAGGGTTGTGCTGCTCGTTTCGGCTTCGGCGGCGGCTAGGGAAGAGATCTCCTAATGGGCCGTATTTGTTGGTCTGGGCTACTAGGCCCTCATTTTTCAGCTTTATTGGGCCTATATAAATATAAGACCCATGTAGGCCCATATAAGCCCGGTCCAAGATAAACCTTGCGTCTCGCGGTCTCGGCCTCCGCCTCTCTTCCCCAACCTCGCAGCCGCCGCCGTTGCGACCCAACCAAAGCAGCAGCAATGGTGCTCGCCAGTGAGAAGTTGAAGCAGCAGCTCCACACCCTTCTGCCCACCAGCGACGGCGAGGCGGGGGTGGAGGAGGAGGAGGCGCAGACCATAAAAGAGTGGCTAGTCTCCTCCAAGCGCCCTGCCCTAAGCATTCCAAAAAGGCGTCCCGCAGAAACCACACGTCACGAAGGAGGAAGTGGCGGCGCTGTGTACCCGCCCGCCTTGCCCAATCGTTGTCTCACTCCCTCGACTGACTCCATCGATGCCAGATCGAGGAATGCAATGTTTTCTTCTTCAAATGTTGTAATGTAATTTTTGAGAAATTTATGTTAGATTGAGGAATCATGAGGTCGATTTCGGCTTGAATAGGAAGATTTGAGGAATTTCTATTTTATTTTTCAGATTTGGCACTGAAGTGTTTGAGGAATTGTCCAATTGTAAGTTTTTGTGCATTTTCAGACTATTAGCTGTAATGAATCAGTGGTATATGCATTCTAGTTTTTCTGTAAGAATTTTTGAAGCTTGAGCCATGTGATTGTGAGAAATGAAATGTTCTAAGTTGTGTCAAATTGAGTTTACATGAGCAATAGCAGATATTTGGAAGCAGTAGCATGAGTAGTACATGCATGTATGTGTTGTTGTGTTGTGCCTAGCTAGCATTATGAGTACATAGATTCACAAATATTATATATATATATATATATATATATATATATATATATATATATATATATATATATATATATATATATATATATATATATATATATATATGACGAGTGTTTCATGCACCATGGTGCCTAGCCACCAATATCAATACCGTTGATTTGCTTGAGATTCGCAACGCTTGATGTGGGTATCTTCATATACCCATAAAAAGTATATTTGAGATGTCAAACTCAAAAAATTTAAATTCAACTTGATTTAATTAGTTTGAACTATTTTTATGGTATATACTCATCAGTAGTTGCATTGAACTCAAAAGTAGTTCAAACTAATTTGAACTGAGTTCAAAACTTACTTACCATAAATATATCAAGGGTATAAAACATTTTAATACCCAAACTCAAAAAATTATCAATCATACACGTGTATCGGATGTTGGTGCCTAGGCACCATGGTGCCTTATGTAATTTTCCTATATATATATATATATATATATATATATATATATATATATATATATATATATATATATATATACTCTTAGCAAAGACAAAGGTGGAATTCGATGAAAGTGCATTTGATCTTGATAAAATCACCAAAGTTCAAGGAAAGCTCTCCGAATTCTTGATGGCAGAGGTCATTCACTCGAATAGAGAGTTCAACCCTGGAGCTTATGATTAGATGTTCAAATATTTGATTCAATTGTAATTCACTCAGTTGTGCTTAATCAAACAATTAATTCAATTGTACGTCATTCAGTTGTTTAATTCATTTGTGAGATCTGTGCAATGATTATCATGTGCTATATATATGTGATTTGCTTGCTTATTTTCAGAGGGTATGGCTAGTATTTCCTCAGGCTAGCCAAAAAAATAAAAAAATAATTTAGCTATTCAAATAGCTATCAATTAAGACGGTTTGTAACATCAAACTATCTGTGATATATGACATATCACAAATGATTTTGGTATTGGTCATTTGTGATATGTAAGATGTCACAGATGACTATGTTTAAGAACTGTCTATAATATATGACATACCACAGACGGTTTTTGGTATTAGCCGTCTGTGATATGTCAGATATCACATACGGCTATGTTTAAGAACAGTCTGTGATATCTGACATATCACAGACGGTTTTTGATATTAGTCGTCTGTGATATGCAAGATATCACTGACGACTATGTTTAAGAACCGTCTGTGATATAATATCGTATACGGTTTTTTTTAAAAAAAATCGTTTATGTTGTAACTTATTACAGACATATAAATTCAGACAGTTCAGAAACCATCTGTGGTTATAGTTTTGAATTGTCTATGAAGATCCTTTTTGTGGTAGTGATGCACTTGTGGCATAGGTCGAGGTCAGGCAGGAACACAGAGATTAAGGAGAGAGAGAGAGAGAAGAAGAAGAAGAAGAAGAAAGATGGGCTGGGCCGGGAAGAGAAGAAATGTGCCTAGGAAGAGAGAAATTGGGTCAAGCCCAATTCGAGATTTTTATTTTAAATTGAATTTCTATTTTTGTTTTGAATTTGTACTTTAATTCTTGGCTCAATTATTAGACGTGAATTTAATATTCCTTGACCTTTGGTTTTATTTAATTTTGATTTCAAATTTCTAATTTTGATTGGAATTTTGAATTCAAATCTGAACTTCATTTAGCAATTTTTTGAAAAGTGTATAATTCTAATTTTATTTGAATTGATTCAGGTTTTGGGTTTCATTTTGATTTATTGATTGGTTTGACACAAAAAAATCCATTTCAAAATTCTCAAGTCGAAAATCCAAAAAAATTCAAGTAACACCAGTGCGCAATAAATTTTTTTATTTTTTCGTATTTTAAACATTTCCCAATTTTGGGATGCTATATGCGGACAACTTAAAACAAAGAGTAAATGGATTCTAAGTACAATGCCAAGAGAGCTATGTAATGCATTGTTGAAATTTTGATACTTGGTGTCACAATCAAGGTCTTCCGTATTTTTTAAAGAAAAGTCTGCTTCTGAGGTGGCTGCGGTTTTCTCTTCACTGTGATTAATACTTTGAGGAAATGTGTGCTAGCTAGGCTGTATGCTTGTCCAGAAGGTCTGAGAGATTCACTTTTCATGAAAAAGATAGTTTGATTTTTATATTAGTTTACTGAGTCTAACATAATTCTTCTCCTTTTTCTATTTTAGAATAGGCTATATTAAAAAGGTTTTGTTAAACATCATCCGGATGTTTTCTTCCTAACTATCATCTAGATTTAGAACTATTGGATTAAAAATCCAATGGCCATGAATTCTACTCCCTCCCCTTTGAAAAAAATCTCCCCCCTTCAAAAACAAAGGGCCCCTTGATCTCTAATCTAAAGATAACAAATTTGGATGATAATTAGGAAAAAAACATCCGGGTGATGCCTAAACACTTCCATGTTGAAAACTACACAGGCGGAGAGTTTTATTCCTAATCTACCCCAACTTATTTAGAATAAAAGGTTGTGTTATTGTTGTATGCGCACACATAATTAATTTGCGTGAAGACTTCGCGGAGTGGCAATGGAAGAACAAAGGACTCCATATGCGGTGAGAATGAATTTGACGGCAATATGGCATTTTCTTTCCTTCATCACCATTTGAGCTCAGGTGACATCGGTTATGTCACTCCTCATCAGTGCCGGACTTGTAGCTGATCTAGGCTCAAGTTAATGCTGCAGGATGGTATCAATTATAGAGAGCACCGGCCTAGCTTATGTGGCGATTAGGGCTGGAACAAAAGAAATTGGTACTGGTAGTGCTGCCGTTTTGTGACGGCCAACTTGTAAAGCCTCGATCGTCATTCGTTGAGTTTCAGGATTCACCCAGCTGCATACGCAGCTACTCGCCGACGGTATATTCAGCAATGATGATATTGTGAACTAAAAGAAAAAAAAACATTGCTTCTCTTGAGATCAAGATTCCATTAGGATAATTAGATATTCAGATGCCTTACCAGTTAGAATACAGGAGGAGGAGGAGTAGTTGCCCTACTATGTATGTAGAATAGAAAAAGGGCATGTTCCCCTTATGTCATGCCTGCTTGGTGAGGTAATTAACAAGCTAGAGCACATTTGTTGACAAATGCAAAGCATCCTATACAAGAATATTAATTTACCTCTTGCTAAAAATCAAGTGCTATTTGAGAAGCAAAATTCCAACGCAACTCTCCTTGCAAGTGCATAATACTCATTTCCGCATACAGTATAGACTATACGTGGAAAACTGACACTGCTTTATTAGCTTGCTAAGTCAGCAAGCCGAGAAACTAACTCTGTTTAATCCATGGATGTCTGATGTGTTCTCGGGCTAATCATTGAAGTAAGTACGGAACAGCAACTTGCTCTTATCAATTCGTTGCTCACCTCAGGGTGCAGTGACATGATATGGGTAGAATTATTGATCAAGGAAATTAAAGTCGACTATCAAAATAGAAACGGAAGACATTGACCCAGTGCGTGCATGCATGCAATCATCATCGGTGTAAATCGGTGTTCGCCGCACGTAGATTTCCAAACTGCCCTCGAACCCTAATGGCAACTTGCCATTAACTGACTTCTATCGCTTCACTGGTTAATCTTCCTCCCAGCCATCGTTATGATTTGTGCATTGCATTTACTCGATCCTCACAGCCTAGGGTTTTCAATACCGGTATGGATTTTTCACCGGAGGCGACCGATGCAAACGATATAACCGTGATAATCGAAAATTTTCGGAGAATTTCTCAAATAAAATTTGAATTTCAAATTAATTTTAGCCGAAAATCATTGATAATCGGTTGGAAATATCGGACGAAATTTTTTAAAACAAATTTCACAAATAATTTCTTATATATTTGATAAAATCTGTGCAAACCAAGTTTTTTAGAACCGGTTTATAATTTTACCGGGAGAGGGGTGATAGGGTAATTTGGCCGATTATCAGAAGAACCGTGCCTATAAGTAGCTGCCCTCTCTAATGCCACCCTCAAGTACTCATTTACAAATCAAAGAATCTTCAATCCTTAGCTCACATCTAGCTATAATCTCTTCTTTTCTTACAAATACTAGTAGAATCTATTACTTGAGCTTGCACTCGTTAATGGAGGGACTCGAGCTGGACCTGACTGTGATGGCGACGACGACGGTGGCAGGACGAGCTTTATTTGGCTGGCAGGAGCAGCCCTCGGCGGCATTCGCGCTGGCGTTGGCCGTGCAGCGGCCGGTAGCGCGCAGCCATGGGAACGAGAGGGTGTTCGAGTGCAAGACGTGCAGGCGGAGGTTCCCATCCTTCCAGGCGCTGGGCGGGCACCGCGCCAGCCACAAGAAGCCGCGGCTGGACGGTGGCGAGGGCTCGCCGGGCTGCAGGCCCAAGATGCACGGGTGCGCCATCTGCGGGCACGAGTTCGCCGTGGGGCAGGCACTCGGCGGGCACATGCGGCGGCACCGCGCCAGCGCCATCAGGAGCTCCAGGAAGAGGCCGGGACCGCCGTGGCTGCTGGACCTGAACTTGCCGCCGGTGGTCACGGAAGAAGGCAACGTCGAGGAGGAACGGGAGGAGTTTGGGCGGCTGGCGCTGCAACAGTTCATGGACACCGGCCCCATTGTCGTAGATCGCTAGCTAGCCAGTGCAATGATCCCTTCCCAGAGGCTGTTTCTTGTAGTAGCAAGAGAATGCTGCCATGCACGGCTGTCTCTTGTACCCACCTCAACTTTTATGAGTTGTGTTAGAATTAATCTTAATGATTTATAAGTGATCGTAGAAGCAATGGTCAAAGTCACACTCGAAGGCGTGGTCGAAGCAGTCCCCGAAGCCATGGTCGAAGCAGCCTCCGAAGCCATAGTCGAAGTAGCAGCCAAAGCTGCGGTAGTCGCAGTCGAAGACTCCGAGTACATGAGGTAGTCGGAGCATCCGAGTGTGTATTATGGTCGGAGCGATTGCTGTCTGTGTGTGGTCGAAAATGACCGGTTTGTATGTGGTTGTTACGACCAGTTTGTGCGGTCATGTGCGACTAGTTTGTTTGTGGTCGTTACTGGTACCAGTAATAGCCGTGGTCGTAGCAGTCATAGTCATAGTAGCCGTGGCCGTGGTCATAGTGGTCATGGTCGTAGTCGTAGCGGCCATGAATGTGGTTGTAGCGGTCATGGTCATAGTCATAGCAGTCACGGCCGTGGTTGTAGTCGTAGCAGTCACGGTCGTGATCATAGCACTATGGTCGACAGTGTGCGTGGCCATGGCACGATAGTCGACAGTGTGCATGGTCGTAGCTACAGTTGTCGTAGCTACAGTGATGGTAGCTATAGTGACCGTCAGTGCTAGAACGACCTGTGTGATCAAGTCGCGGTCAAAAACAAGTTGTGGTCAGAGACGAGGTTGAACACAAGCTATGGTCGGAGACACGATCGGAGACAAGCTGTGGTCGGAGATGAGGTCGAAGACAAGCTGTGGTCCAAGCACTGGCCACTGTATAGCTTCTATGTGCGGCCGAAGACGTGTGCGGTAGGTCACTGTAGCAGACGTGTGCGGCTAGTCACTGTAGCAGTCGGCAGGCAATCGAGCGACATGGTCAGGCGAATTGCTCGGTATGGACAAGTAGTCATTGTCAGAGTCATGTAGTGGGTGAGTAGCTTGTTATAAGGCCCAGGTGTGTCTATATATACTATGTAAGTAGAATACGAGAAAAAATTGCCCCCCAACAGTCTCCGCCTTATACAACTCTGTTCTTATTACTTCTCTTCTCTGTTCTACTCTGTTTCCTGTTTGATAACAAAGTACTCTGTTTCCTGTTCGATAACAAAGTACTCTGTTTCCTGTTCGATAACAAAGTACTAAGTAATTCTGTTGCGGTGATATATGGGAGGCAAATGGTGTATGTGTAGTTGGTAGAGAGGATGGAGGCATTGAGCAAAGGCGAGGGTGGCGAGAGTGGCAACGTGAAAGTGCTACAGTTGATTGGTGGTGATGGTGTGAAGTGTATTATTGGTGAGGATGGTGGCGACGAAGTGGATCATTCACCGCTCTAGTAATTGGCAACCAGGCGAAGTCATAATAAGCATGATGTTATAATACGATTTTGGCCTGGATCAATCGCTTCGCTTGTTCTTTAATGGTACTACTATTTTTAGATAAAGGATATAAAATTCGGCCTCTATATCCACTTGGGATATATACAGCCAAAAGTTATATGAGCTCTTAGGCTCAAAACCTCAACACTGAGGAGTACACAACAGCAAGAAAGAGAGCTTAAGGACTAAGAAAAAACTAGAAAGACTAAGCTTCAGAATTTCTTCTCCGTCCTTGCTTTCAACCAAGCCCTAAACCTCCTCCAACTGAGCCACCCAAACTCCGGTCTATTTTGCGAGAAGATGAACCTCCAAGGCGACGCCTCCGAGAGGCGACGAGGGTCACTGACGCCGCTCGCCTCACCGAGACAAGGCTTTCACCTGGAGAACAAAGTACATGAGGGCTATGAAGTGCCATGACAACCCTTCAGGAGGGAAAATGGCGTCCAAAGGCATCATAGTTGTCGAGACCCGTAAGAACACCGGCAAGGCTTTCGCCAGCACCTCCACAGCAACCCACGCACTAGCCACACACAAAAAGGACCGCCACCAGCACACCGGGTTCCACACACCTCAAGGCCATGGCATAGCCATCCTTGAACTCCACGACGAACCGCTCCCCGCCCGAGCACCGTCGCGCCATGGATCCCTGGACAAAACCAGCATCCCCAACTCCTGCCGCCTCCCGGCCTCTACCGCCAGCGCCGACCGGCCTCCTCCACCCGCCGGACGGCACTCTCCAACGCGCCCACCTCCTCCGCCAGCCTGCTCTGCTCCCCCAACGCTGGCACCGCCCTCCAATGCCCACCGGATCAAACCGCCGCTCGGCGTTTACGAGCTCCGCCGAGCCGCCACCGGCCTCTGCCCCCTCAACACTGCTGGTCGCCGCGGACACTTCCGACCCCACCTCCCTCTCGCCTTCCTCCTCCACCGCCGCTAGCCGCAGAATCGACATGGGCCGGCTCGGCGACTCACCGAGCCAGCCTCGCGACCGCCGCCGGATCTGAGCTCAACCAGATCCGGGCGCCAGCTCGTCGGAAGCGCACGCCGATGGCCGGCAACCTTGACGCAGACGAGATCCAGACCAGGCTGCAAAGCGACGCCGCACCTCCTCGACACAGCTCCACATGAGCGCCAACACCACCACCACGCCCCCGCACGCCCGGAGGCGAGCTTTGGCCCCGGCCGCCGCTCAGCCTCCTCCGGCGACCTCCACAGGGACCCTACCGCCTCGAAACCAACGCCGGATCCGAATCCGCCGCCCGCATCCGGTGAAAGAGCCCCGCCGCCGCCTTCCTAGCACCCGCACAAGCCACCGGCGGCGTGCTCCAGCGGCGGCAAGGCGAAGGGGAGAGGAAGGGGTGGGAGTCGGCGCTGGGGAGAGGAAGGGGTAACTAGCTCAAATGGTACTACTATAATACCGCTAAAAGCTTATGTGGTATGCTTTCCTATGGGTAATCTGGTAGCCATGCATGGAGAGCATAGTTAGCAATTTCACAACGCTAACAAGCAGAATTGCTTTTACATTCATGTGAACCAACTGGTTTTTTGTCCTCACCGTGTTGGCCAATCACTACTTGCTTTGTGAACCTTGCCTGTGGCTAGTCAGAAATGCTTAATTATTAATGCTGTGTAACGATGAACTTACTTCCCTCTTCCTTTCCCTGTTGCCGTAGCCAACTTGGAAGCTCATCTCTGCCATGTCCATGAAAGGAAGCCACCAGAAGAATGGGATGGTGTCACAAACTGAAAATCGGCACGTCCCCCCGACGTGTATGATCCCCCTGTCACATCAGTTTGCCATTCAGTTACTAGCGACGTTCCAAGTCCCCGTAAGGACAAGAACAAGCAGAAACAGA
This sequence comes from Dendrocalamus sinicus, assembly GCA_036346575.1. Taxonomy (NCBI): domain Eukaryota; kingdom Viridiplantae; phylum Streptophyta; class Magnoliopsida; order Poales; family Poaceae; genus Dendrocalamus; species Dendrocalamus sinicus. Next base: position 548,171 of record CM070653.1, on the reverse strand, counting down.
AGCATAAGGGGAGGTCCAAGAAAAACCAGCAGAATGTTAGCCAGAAGAATTCAGCTGTGCTCCAGGCTCCTGGGTAAGATTGCTTTCATTTTACTGCTGTTTAGTCCCCCCCCGGGCGAATTTGTAAATGAAACTTTCTTGATTTATGCGCGGTGTACTTGTACAGACTGAAAGATGTTGGCACCTCCAGTGGTGGTTCTGCACCAGAAGATCTTGGACTAGGCATCACTAGTCAAGAAGCCAAATGTGGAAGCAGCTTCCTGCGTGAGACTGCCACCAAAATGCATTTCTCCACTGCTGAGGATTCCTGAAAGGCATTCGGGCTTTCGGATTCTGCAGACGCACCTTCATTATGTAAATATGATGGATGTATATAAATAAATCCAGTTTGTTGCTATCACCATGTGTTCCCTGTTGTGTGTGAGGTGATGGAGAACTCTACTGGCCTACTGTGATTTGGAGCTATCACCATAATTTTTTAACTGGTTTTTGTATGTATGTTTTGGTGGACAAAAGTAGGATTAACCTATAACACCGCATTTGTTGCCTTATCTATTGTTCATTGACAGCCTTGTAGTTGTACTTCTGTAGGTGGTTATGGATTCTGATAAAAGAGTTGTTGATTAGATTGATCAATTGGCCAGACAGGCTAGTGTCTTGAATCAATGTTGAGCAGGTACAGCTATATGCCTATATTCTCCCTGCTTCATCATGAAAGTCGCCACAAGGCAGCACACTTCCCATGGATGTTCACTCTCGAATTGATTTCACGACTTCTTTGTATGTCGGATGTTAAACTAAGGGAAGCCATTTTCCATTTTGAAATTCGCACTTTTCATCGAGATACTTTGAGAAAGCAGAAGCACACGGACGCCTTACTAATGGAGTAATGGCACATTCTGAATACGATCCTATCATCAAAATGCAACAGATTTTAGCAGGTATGACAGGATATCAAGATCCAGGAATTAGCACGCAGAAAGGAAAGATTTATCATTGCACCCGATATAGTTTACATCGTCCCGCAAGTAGTTCATGATAACAACTCATAACCATTGCCTCAGGGGAGCACTAAATTCTCATCTGAGGCTTGTTCTTAGGTAGCAGCAGCACAGCAAAAACCATGCTCAGTTTGCACGGCCTCTGATAACATCGAGACCGACCTCAGTTGGATCGGTCGCCTGAAGCTCCACCTGAATGCCGTCGAGCTCCCTCTTGAACCTGTCCTTTGAGCTCGCGTAAATCATCTTGCTTCTCACACGCGATGTATCGGGAGACCTTTATCGACATGTAAAGCGAATCAGCTACATCATTACATTAAAGTGAAGAGTGTAGTGAATCAGAGAACAAATGAAGAAAGTACTAACCATGCAATGAAGAATATCTTGCTCTTCTGGCAGTTCTCCGCAGTCACGAAATCGTAGTCAAATATCGCGTATCTGCATTCATTGGCAGGAAGGCTAGCAGCAAACTCGTCGTAGTTCAGTATGGGCTCGCCAACCTTATCCACAACAACCATCTTCTTCTTCTCATCTATCTTGTAAATGATGAAGCGGTAGGTTCTCTTCGCCTTCAGCTCCAGGAACTTGAGCTTGCACTCATCGTCCACAGCCATCCCTGATGCTGCATTCGCCTGCAAGTAAATAATACAGACAGTCAACTAGTCAAGCCAAGAAAATGACCATTGCTCATAGAGCATCCTAATATTTGTTAAGGGTATTAGAGATAAGGTATTAGAGATAGAATATGACTCTTATTTGTTTCCTTATATCTCTTGTACTCTCCTATATATATGGCTCATTGGGTCTCATATCAATACACACAATATTCATAACATAGTATCAGAGCTTAGGTTAAAACCCTAACCTCGATCTACTTCCGCTCCGGCCGCGCGGTCACCACGCCGCCGCGCCGCCTCCCCGGAGGATGGATCTCTCTCCGGGCGACTATCTTGTTGGGCTGCTGACGACGAAGACGCCGCTGCCTCGTCGCCGCCGAGATCTACCGCGGGTTCGCCGCGCGCGCCTTCTTCGTGGCGCGGGCCAGCACCTTCTCGCCGGGCTGCCGCCTTCTTCGCCGCGCGCACGACCTCTTCGCGGGGCCTTCCTTGCGCCAGAGCTCGTTGGCCGCCGCTCTGCTGCCGCCGTCACCGTCGCGGCCGCCGCCGTCTCGTCGCTCGTCTCATCGATCGGCGCCCGCCGGCCTTCCACCGACGCGCGCTCTTCGCCGCCGGCTCATCCACGCGCCGCCAGATCCGGCCGATGCCGCCTCGGATCCGCGCCATTGCCGCCTCGGCTGCCGCAAAGCCGACTTCGCCAGATCCGGCCGGCGCGCCCAGATCCGCCTCTCCGCGGCCAAGATTTCGCGCCGTCGCTGCGTCTCGCCGCCTCGGATCCGGCTCTCTCCGCCGGATTCGGCGCTCGCCGCACCGCCGCCGCGTCTCGCCGCCTCGGATCGGGCTCTTCCGCGACCTCTTCGCGGGGCCTTCCTTGCCGCCACGGCTCGTTGGCGCGCTCGCCTCGAATCCGCCGCCGCCGCCGATCCGCCTTCGGTTTTCATTTTCATCGTTTTGCTTTTAGGCGGTCTTGGTTATTTTTCGTGAGTCTTCCGTCGCGCCCATCTAAATCCGTAATTTTTTAGTTCATTCAAGCCGTGCGAGTCCACAAATTTATTGTCATCATAGAAGTGCAGAATTCTCTTTTGCATGGCGCAAAGCGCACGCTCTTTTCCTTGAGCCGCAGATTGTAGAAGTCTCTATGAGGTCGCCGCGCTTCTTCTCGCATGAGCCTCGTTGCGCTTCTTGTGCATCTGCGCGCGCCGTCTCGAGCTTCGATCATGCGTCATGCTTCTATCTATTCCTCTTCGGCTTGATTTGATGTTTATTCGACGATCGCACGCAACGCAGCGACTTTATCACGACTTCGGATGTTGGATATTTTTTGTTTTAGTATTAACCTTTTTTCAAATGCAATGCTATTGCATACGCCTTGCATTTGTGGGGGGGGTGTTAAGGGTATTAGAGATAAGGTATTAGAGATAGAATAGGACTCTTATTTGTTTCCTTATATCTCTTGTACTCTCCTATATATATGGCCCATTGGGTCTCATATCAATACACACAATATTCATAACAATATTAAGGAATAGCCACTTCCTACACTTGTAAAAGTATGTCCATAAGATATGTTGTGATCGCAATTGATTAAAAACAGGTGACGATGCAGCAACGGAATAACTGTAATTGGCTGAGGCTTTTTTAGAGTAAGATTGGCTGTAGTTGGTTGCCTGTAACTATCGTTTGAATTAAAAGAATTCACTGCAAATGCCTGGCGGGATAATTGCTGTCGAGCAAACTGAATTCTGCGAAAGGGGTCTACCCAGTGGATCTGAAGCTCAGCTGGCAGAACGTCCACATACCACAAGCTAATAAGCATTTCACAGGTCCACATCGAACAATGATAATTCTTCCGGATAACAAAAGGGTGAAATCATGACCGAGGACCATACAAAGCAGAGAAACTAATATAAAAACAATGTGATGACTCCTCTTGCATCTTTCTCTGGCACTCTGATTACTCTCTATTTCAAGTATTGTGTCATCGGCGGTAGGTTGCGCTTTGTAACTCCTTTAGGGAAGTAATAACGAGCACTAATGTCGAACGGCGCTATTCGCAGATCACAGGTCAATAAGAGAGGAGATCTCACTTGCAAACTTTCTATATCTGATCACTAGACAAAAGCACTACAATTTAAACAATGAACTAGATGATTCCTCCAGTAGGAGCTTTGCAAGTTGGCCATCTGATACTTAAGGTTTCCTGGTGAAGAAATGGAAGCCACAGGCTAGTCACCAACTACTCACCATCTAGAGAAGCGCCACTCTATTTACCAATTGAGGGACCAAAAGTATGTCCCAACTCCCTACTGAAGGTTAGGCCGGTCTGTAGCCAGATGCACATGAAGCGCTTAAAACTGTTGCTCTACCAGACGAATCTGAGGCTAAGTTGATGGCATCTGCTTACTATTTAACCTGTTCATCTCTATGGCACAAATCTACGCTAAATCGAGCGCATTTAGAAGAGATCTTACCTCCTAGTGAAAATCGCCACCATACTACTCCTAAGTCCTAATTGGTCACCTATAACTCAAGTTGTTTCTTTTTTAACAAGAAGATCACTAGAGATTTCACAGCCTTGTTTCTCGCATTTGTTCAGCAAAGATCTAGAGCAGCCGATGAACAGACATACACTGTGCACAACAGCAAGAACCAGTAAGGCAAAGACCAGGCAAGCAGTGACAGACAAGACGAGAGGCGACGGGCATACCATTTCGGCGCGCTCGGAGACGATCGCGGGGAGAAGGAGGAGACGGGTTAGGTGGCGGGGAAGGATCGGTGCCTCTCCTCTCTCCCTTCGTCTCGAGCTCCTCTTCACTCTCTCTCTCCTGAGCTGCTGGTGCTGCTGGGTGTGGGAGGTGAGAGGAGGGTATTTGTGTGCGGGAGTCGCGTGGAATGGACGCTCGCTGGTCGCGGCATCTTCCTTTTCGGTGGCACCGACCTTGGGCCCCACGCGTCAGTAGGAGGTATCATGCCCGCCTGCGCTAGGCTCCATGACGTCACATCGCATCATGGGCCAGGCCAGGCGTCGGCCCACGTACAGCCCAATTGGGTGATGGTAGGAGGAGCACGGAGTCGGCGTGGACGGTGGTGCTGCTCTACGGAGGAAACTGCCGTCGCCGCTGCAACTTCACCGTTTCATCACTGTTCTCTCTTCACTCTCCTCCGGTGTTATTAATAAACACCCTATAGCGGCGCAGGTCCTACGCACTCATCAAGATCCTTAATAATCTACTTTCCACTTCCGTAATCATCGGCAATCATGTTGCCGTTGTAAAATCCAGAATCTACGACGAGGAAGATAAAGAAATTCAACACGTTCATCGACTCAAGAACGTGGATTGTAACAGATTGTTTATCTAGAATCTTCAATATAAAAGTATGGAACTTATGTACTTTAAATTTATGTTATTAATAATATAAATGAGAGAATTTTCTTAAAAAAAATAAACGAATATATGTGCAGACAAATTTGAGTGATTTTTCCAAGCCAGCAAAATGCATTACATGCTCTTATCCTTAGGCCTCGCTCTAACGAGTTTCTTTTGGCTTTTAACTTTTTAATTTTATCTGTTTTTTTTTTGAATTTTTAGCTTTTTGTCTTTTCTTTTTTTCTTATTTCTTTGCGTTAGCTAATAATAACTATAGTGTATTTTTAGCTGCTACAGTAAAAAAGCCATAAGCCTAGACTAAGTTCTGTTTATATTGGTTTCCAAAAGCTGTTTTTCTACGGTAAATAATTTTTCTATAGTATCGAACTTTTAAATACGGTGCCTTTTTAAGGCAGGATTTACTAGTCGATTGTAGTACACACTATAATAACTTTATTTATATCGCCTAAAATTGTACACGAGTTTCTCTCTCTATATATACAACTCTTTACAAGTTATTACTATTTATAAATTAAAATTAAAAACCATGGACAAAAATCCATATAAATAAGCCGCCCTTTTAAGCACTACCTTAGGGCATCTGTAGTGTATATGACCCAAGAGGTCTTAAGGTAGGTCCCATTTAAATCTTAAGACTGACTGCATAGTGTATATAACCCAAGGGGTCTTAAGACGGTCTCACTTGGCAGATAAAGAAAAATTGTATTTTAATGCTTGTGGCCAGGTCTTTAGCTTGAGGACCAGCCTTAAGCTTTTTTTGCTTATAGCCTGCTTAAGATCACCCCTGTAATGTATAAGGTTGACCTTAAGGTGACTTAAAACCCTCTATTTCCATACACTACAGATGCCCTTAGGCGCAAGTTTAATGTTTGGTATGCCACGTGGTTTAGAGAACGTGGATCGATCATGCGCATGACTGACAGAGGGACATCTGAAGCCCCAACCCTTGCACCAGACAGCGCAAGCTCAAGCTCTTAAACTGGTGCAAAAAACGTCGTCTGGCCTTTGGAACTATGGATGGATAATTAGCAAGTGGAGATTATATATGTAATATGTAATGCAATCTTGATAAGATGTATGCTCATTGGACTTTGGTATGCAAAGGTAAATGGGAATCTGACAAGGTGCTCCATGGAGAAGACTCATGTTCTAACTACCTTGGCTGTTTGGATACGTGACTCGTTCCAATTGATATGTACTCGTGTTCCATATGATATATATTAGATAAATTTATGATTTATCTGGTGATCTTTGTTTAAATTCTATCGTTTATTTTAGTAGAATACATGCACATATGTGCGAGGAGATATCATCCGTTCCGTTGTAATTAAAAAGAGGGAGAGAAAGCTAGAAACCCCTAGAAACCGAAATGAGATTCTCTGAAGTCGCATACGGCGACTTCAGAGAACAGTCACGAATCTGAGCTGTTGGATCGGAAAACGAACGGTCCAGATCGGTTGCTACAGTAAATTTTACTGTAGCAGAACCAATTTGGATCGTTCTTTTCCGATTCAACGGCTCAGAGTGATCAGACTCTACTAACGCCAGACGCGATGTAGAGAATCCGGTTCCAAACCAGATGCGACTGTACTCTACAAACCAGGGGACTCACAAGAGCTCCTGGATCTCTTGGCTTCATGCTCTCACTAGTCTCAGGGCAGGACAACTCAAACATGTACCAAAATACTTTGTACATGTACACGTACAAGCAGAGGAAAACACATACTAATACGAGGATTGTACGCACATGTACAGGCAATAGCAGTAAAAAAAGTGAGGAGCTTGTGCTTCTGTCAAGTAGTCGAACTTACAACCCTCTGTTGGTTATTGACTACGTTGTAAATATCGATCATATTGACAGATTTCGACTATCTTATCTTTCTTGCTCTGTTCGTGGATTTTCAATGTGATTTTCAACTCTAATTTTCTTGCCTCTCTTCTGTTTTCTTGTGGATTTTCAACTCTAATTTTTATAACTCTGTAGCTATCAAAGAAAAAGGATTGAGTGAATACTTGAGGAAGGATTTGAAGGCACCATTTATCCCTCTCTGTTGCGTGTTTGGTCCTACAAATGCATCTCCGATCCTGAACAAAAATATCTCACAAATCTATGGTTCTCGAAGAAAACCAGTACAAGACATTTTGGAAGCACTTGATTAGTTGATATATCAATCTAATTATTTACTCCTAGTACTAACTAGTTTCAGGAACCAGTCACGTAAATTAAGATGCTTTATCGGACACATAAAGAATGCTTACGATACTAATCAAGTAGCCATATTGCCAGCTTCACTTAAGCAAAAATCAAGATGCAACGTAATACCGAAGAGATATGCATCGATTGGAGTCGCTGCTAGCCTGACGACACTAATCCTCTGCAAGTTGGGCAAGTTGCACTTCGCAAACGAGAATTATGGTTCATCCACGGTTCAGATGTCACCATCTCAAAACCATCAGTCGCACAGGTCACTCTCTCCGCCACAATACATATCAATCATCCTGCTCCGAATCCTGCTGCTTCTTCACCCACGAGTGAGTTCATGTTCAATCTGCAATGCGTTTGCTGCTATCTTAATCTTTCTTACTATGATATAACTAGTTTTATGGAGACCATTATCGTTCGCATCTCTGTTTCCAAACTATCAGGTTAGCCACAGCACAAGAATGTCGAATATCATTGAAGACAAGGCCAACTTTTACTGGCATATAAACCAGGAGTGTTACTGTTTCTACAAGACTGAATTTTATCGACTGCATATGGACCCACATGTGAGTGTTTTAGAACAAACAAAGACCAATGGGACGTGGAGCATGGAAATCCAGAGGGAACGGATGCAGTGAGTGATCCAATTATTATGCAAGTGATTGGTTCCAAGTACGTACTGTGTAGAGACACAGTAGTCAGTACAACATTCCTTTGTTCGTTCACAACTTAGGGCATATCCTTTGCATAAACAAAGTGTTCTTTTTTGTGCATAATAGCATGCATGCTGACAAAAAAAGTTCCAACCCTACATCAGGGGACAGGCTTAATCTCGAGGAAGTAGCAATCATACGAGAAGGTTGGATTAGGAGGCAGGAAAGCAAGGCAGTGAGGCAGATAGCGCATTTTGCGCTAATTTACAACAAATTGATGTATTGATAGACAGCATCTGGTAATCCCCTGACCCAAATAAAGCACAATAATTGCTGCTTCGATTTGCTGCTCCCACCAAACAGTTTCTTCTTTCCTTTCTTTCTTTCTTCATAGCAGCCTGTAGGTAACAGGACAGTTCTGGAAGATGGTAATGCGCTCATGGTCATTTCTCGATTCCAGGGACCATTTACAACACTGCTCAAGAGGATGCAGCTCCAAAGAACATCTTTTGCGATATGTCCTGTGCTGGCCAGCCTAAGAGAAAACTCATACATCGTAACTCAACTAGTGTACATATATTCTCAACACTCTAGACTCATCTTCACAGATTCGACTTAGAACGACTAACACATATCTTTAACGTCCTGAATTTAACTCTATTTACTCGATTCAAGACTGCGTACACATCGCCTTAATACCTCACATGTTCTTGTCGGTGAATTGGACGTAGTCGTACTCGCCTTCAGCCCGGCTGCGACGACAACGAGCACATTTCTTGCACGCGGAGCTGCTGCTTGCCTCCTCGTCAATTTTTTTGTTCCTCAGCGTCACATGTACTCATCCATCGTCTTGCTGCTCCTGGACGTGCCGCCGCCGCCGTTCTTGTCGACCTTGTTCTCGTACTGCGGGATGATGAGCTCTTGCATCAGCCACTTGGTCTTCTTCTTGGTTTTGATGGCCCCCTTGAAGACGCTCCCGCAGAGCTGGACCTTGCCGTCACAGAGCGTCTCCTCTGACTCCTTTTTGCCTGTCGACGCCTCCCACCGCCTGAGGCCATCGTCCATGTTCCGCGACCCGGAGTCCTCATGTGCACCTTTATCTTAATTATTCAGACTATATAATTGTTAGGGTAGGTTCTTTAGGGATCTCCTAGGGTAGATCTAGCGGGGTATCCTTTTCTTGTTGGTTCTTGAGTGCTACACCGAGAGGGAGAGGGGTTACCAACCTTCCGACTGCGTGGAGGAGGATGAGGCCATCTCGGGTTCGGCGGTGAAGATCTGCGCACGGGCAGCGACGGTCGGGGAAGAGGTGCTGGCTCCTCTGCGGCGTGTCCCGGCGGCGCGTCTCCTCAGCGGCGGTGAGCAGCGGCGGTGGTGCTTCCGTCGGCTCGGCGCCCCTCAGCAGATCGGGTCTTAGGGTTTGTCGGTGGGGTGACGGCGCGGTCAACCTCGTGATACCGCCGCGGCCCCACCTCTGTATTTATAAGCGCTGGCGACAGGCCCACCACCCAACGGCCGTGGCGCCCCGACAGGGCGTGGTCAAGGATGGGCTTTGGGTTGGGCCAAAGCCACGAGATCACTCTAACATTCTCCCCTTGATCTCAATCTATACTTTATCTTTAATTACTTTTGACTTTACATTCCATCACAGATTAGTGCATAGAACATGTCTCATCGTCACGGTCAATCGCCGATAGATTCAATGATTACAATACACCTCTGCTCAAACGATTACTTTAATCTTTGGGCCATCTTTTAGTCCAGAATCATAGGCTTTCCTTAAACCCATGCCGCTACATGTTCTCTCGAACACGTTGGGTGGTAAGCCTTTAGTAAGCGGATCCGCTAACATCTTTATGTACTTATGTGCTCAAGACTTATAATTTGATCCCGAACTTTATCTTTCACAACATAGTACTTTATGTCAATGTGTTTGGCAGCACCACTTGACTTATTGTTGTGGGCATACGTTATGCGGGTTCATTATCGCAGTACAACTTAAGTGGTCTATTGATGTCGTCAACCACTTTTAAACCGGTATGAACTTCTTTAGCCGTTCACCTGCCCGTAGCCTCATAACATGCTACAAACTCGGCATACATTGTGGACGATGTAGTGACGGTTTGTTTTGAGCTTTTCCACGATATAGCTCCTTTAGCGAGAGTGAATACATATCCGGATGTAGACTTTCTATCATCTCCGCAAAATCGAATCAGTATACCCCACTATATGGAGTGAGTCGATCTTACGTATGTCATCATGAGGCCTTTTGTTCTTTGCAAATAACGCAAGACTTTCTTTATCAATTTCCAATGTTCTATTCGTGATTGCTCGAATCGCCAAGTAACCCCGTAACAAATGTTAAGTCAGCGTGTGCACACTTGAGCATACCGTAAGCTTCCGACATTGAAGCATATGGAACCGCTTTCATTTGATCGATCTCATATCGTTCTGGGGCATTGAAAATCCCCATATCTGCCGCCCTTGACTATAGGTGCAGGTGATGGACTACATTTATGCATACCAAATTTCTTTAAGACTTTCTCTATGTATGCCTTTTGTGACAGTCCCAATACCCCTTTGTTTCTATCTCGGTGAATTTGATCCCTAGAACGAATGAAGCTTCACCAAGGTCTTTCATATCAAGTTTGAGGACAAAAACTTCTTTGTTTCGATAGTAGACTAACATCACTACTAGCTAGTAGGATATCATCCACATACATGTGATTAGGAAGATAAACTTCCCATCTTTAAACTTTGCATAAACATAGTTGTCCTCTACATTCTCTTTAAACCCAAATTTTCTTATTGTACTGTCAAACTTCAAATACCACTGTCTTGAAGCTTGCTTTAACCCATATATTGATTTCTTTAGGCGGCATCTCATTCTTTCATTTCCTTCCATGACAAAACCTTTCGGTTGTGCCATGTAAATATTTTCCTCCAAATCCCCATTAAGAAATGCCGTCTTTACATCCATCTGATGTAACTCTAAATCATAATGTGCTACTAATGCCATTATGATTCTAAAGGAATCTTTACATGAGACTGGAGAAAATATCTCATTATAATCGATCCCTTCTCTTTGCGTAAAGCCTTTTGCCATAAGTCGCGCTTTATGTCTTTCTACATTCCCTTGGGAGTCATGTTTAGTCTTGTAGACCCATTTACGACCCTCTTGCTTTGGCTCCTTTAGGAATAATTTCCAAGTCCTGGACTTTATTAGTCTTCATGGACCTCATCTCCTCTTCCATGGCCTCAAGCCATTTTGAGGAATTTTCGCTTCTCATGGCTTCTTCAAATGAGGTGGGATCATCCTCCATTTGAAATTCCTCTGTATGATAAATCTGATAATCATCGAAATAGCCGATCTTCTTACTCTTTGAGACCTCCTCAGGGCCTCCTCATTTGGTACATCTCTTGTTTGAGGTCTTTGTTGCTCCCCTCATCGTGACAATAGGTTCTATATGATCCTGAAGAACAGGTTCTTCATTCTCATTCATTGTTGCCACGGGAGGAACAATAACAGTCTGGCACTACACAGTGTCTTGCACTGCGTCGGTGCAATGCAGCAGTAGTGTAAAGAATGGCTCTTGAATCATTGGAGTGGGCGCAAACACCGCTTCTCTTCAAGGTCAATCTCTCGAGCTACCATGCTCCCCTCATCATTTCATCCTCTAAGAAGACAGCATGTCTCGTTTCTACAAACTTTGTGTATCATCTCGACAAGAGAAACGATAACCTTTTGACTTTTCGGGTAGCCAATGAAATGGCAACTCATCGCTTTGGGATCAAGTTTCCCAAGGTTTGGGTTAAATACTTTAGCCTCAAGCAGACTCCCCACACGTAAGTGGTTTAGTGAGGAACTCTTCTTGTCCACAACTCGCATGCGGTGTTTTGGGCACCGACTTACTAGGCACTCGTTGAGAATATGAATGGCGGTTTTCAACGCTCCATCCATAAACTCAATGGGAGTGTGGAGTAGCTCATCATACTCGCACCATATCCATCGAGTACGGTTGCGTCTTTCACTACTCCATTTTGCCGAGGTTCGCCCGGCATAGAATCTTGGGCCACTATTCCATTTTCTGTAAAAACCTCGCAAAGGTCCGGGAACTTGTCCATATGGGGTATGTCGATCGTAGTACTCCCCCACGATCGATCGGACTATCTTAATCTTTAAATCGTGTTGGTTTTCAATTTCAGCCTTAAATATCTTGAATTTATCCAAGGCTTCATTTCTTTCTTTGATTGGATAAATATATCCATAACGGAGTAATCATCGTGAATGTTATGAACGAGTCATATCCATCCACACTTTTCACAGAAAAGGACCACAAATATCTGTGTGAATAATTTGTAGAACTCTGTGCTTCTTTTAGCATCTTTTTAATTTTCTTTACATATTTTCCTTTAATGCATTCTCTGCATTGTTCTAAGTCCGAGAACTCTAATGGAGGAAGAATATCATTCTTTACTAGTCTTTCTATTCTCCCCTCGAAATATGGCCTAAACGACGATTGCCATAATTTCGACGACTCATCTAGAGTTCTCTTTCGTTTCTGTTTACATTCGTGAGACGAGGATTCAATCACTTTCGCACGCAACGTTCTCATTATCGCATACGACATTCACATCATCACACAATGATAACAAATAAAGCTCATTCTGTAATATGGCAATACCAACACATTCTTTATTAAATATTATTTCGCACTTGCCATTTCCAAAATTGCAATCATAACCATCTTTGTCCAAATTTGACACACTAATCAAATTCCTCTGTAAAGAGGGTACAAAAGGACATCTCTAAGTAAAAGAGTAGAGCCATTAGCTAATTCTAATGAAAGATCGCCAACGGCTTCCACTTCACTTCGACTCCATTTGCAACTTTAATGCATCTTTCTTTTCTTTGCGTAGTCCTCGTCGAACGGAATCAGAATGAATTAGCAACATGAAGCAGTTGCTCTGAGTCAATCCACCAAGTGGATTTGAATATTTCACATACAGCATTCATTAATAAAGGTAATAATGTTCTCACCTTTCTTAGCCATTATCATCTTTAAGTAGTCGGGACAGTCTTTCTTGTAGTGTCCGTCTTCTTGCAAATGAAGGCACCTTGGTCTTTGTCTACTGACAAATTTATTCTGTTGAGGTGATGTCAGAGGCTTTGCCCTTGTTCTTTGAGAAGGGGTTATCGTTATAATTCTTTTCTTGTTTTCCCTCACAAAGTTGATAGAACCACCATGTGAGGTTTTGATTCTTTCCTCCTCTTGCACGCACATGGCTATGCACTTTTCCATGTCCCATTTCTGGTCGCATATTATAGTTGACAACAAAAGTGTCAAACTCTTTTGGCAAAGAAGCAAAACCAAATGAATAAGGAACTCATCCTTGAGAGCCAAATCCATCGGTTTCATTTAGATGCCAAGTTGCTCATTCTAAGAATGTGCTCTCTTATGCCATTGCCACCGCTGAATACTCTCTACATTGCAGTGCTTAATCATTTGTGTAGCATAAGTCTTTGAAGAGCCAATGAATCGACTCTTTATTTTATCAAGGTATTCAAAGGATGTCACACTCTGCAATTGAGCCCGTAATAGCGTGCTCAATTGTGTTTCTTTATCACGACCATACATTTCTTATTGGTGTGGTCCATTTCTTATGATCAAGATCATAAGACATCCGTAGGAGCATGATCCCTCTGTCTTTTCTCGCCATGCGTGTCATCCTCATTCTGTGCTCCTCACCGCGCCAAAGGCTCGGTGGGACGTCTTGTAGTGAGGACCAGTCCACCTCACCAAGATAAAAGCTAAATCTAACTTTTCTTCCACTCTCCATAATTATCACCTTTGAGAGTGGATTTCTCTAATACAACTCATTAAGTTGTATCCTCTGAAAAAATATTTCAAATACAAAGTGAGAACGTAACATCAAAATTATATGCCTTATTTGAACGCTGGTCAAAAATACGACATACAATTTAAAACAATTCTATCATACATTAAATCTACATCGCCGTTGGGCAGAAATAGAAATAATGCATGAAAACAATATTAAAAAATTTATAATACTGTTATTAACAACGTTGGTAGAAAATAACAATATCATAAGTCTTTGGGAATTTTTATCTATTTTTCCAAAATTAAATTCTCCGTTGGTTCGAATTTAATAATGAAAATCATCAATATTAACTTTTGCGTAAAACTGAAAATTATTCAAAATAATTCATTATTGAAGCATTAAATCAGGCACATTTAATCTCTGGAAAAATTAGCACGTTGGTGCAAAATTTACAGAGATTTTAGTTCAAATTTCATTGAAATTCATCAAGAAATGCTTGAAAAATAATTAAACATCAATTTCGGATTTTATCAGGTATAACGCCATTCGCTCGCTCCTCGCGCTCGCGCCCACCGGCGCGCCGCTCGGCGGCGGCCGGCGTAGCGTGTGTGTTCGCGACCTCACGCGACGCTGCGCGCTCGCTCGCTGGCCTAGCGGCTGCTGCGCGCGCGCTCGGCGGCGCTCGGCCTCTCACGCGCCCACGCGCTCGCGCGACGTCGCGCGACCGCGCCCCGGCGCAAAACCATCGGCCGTCGGATTCACATCCGACGCGGCTCGCTCTCCTCGGCCGAGCGGACGCGCCGCAACTGGGCTGGGCCGAAGCGCGCCGCGCTGGGCCAAAAGCCAGCCCGACGCGGCTTGGCGCGATCTCAGCCGCCCGATGCGATCCGACGGCTCAGCGCCTCTTTCGCCCGATCAAAACCAGTCGCGGCGGACGCCCCCGAAAACCCTAGCTTCACTCTCCTCTCCCGCGCGCGAAGCGGTCTCGGTAGCGACGGCGATCGCGATCACCCCGCCGAGAAGGAGGCCGCGGCGCCGCCATGGGCCTCGCCCGGCGCGCGCGCCCCGGAGCGCGCGCCGTCAGCGGCTCCGTGTCGGCGCCCTCGCTGCGGCGCCGGATCTTTCCGACGCCGACGGTGGCGTGCGTGCGGAGCGCCGGCGAGCCCAAGACTCGCCGATCTCCCGACGCCCGGCAGCGACGGCCGGTGGATTTACGGCGAGTAAGCCCAGTCGTCTCTTTTCTAGGGTTAGGGTTAGGGTTCTTCGTTCCCCTCTTTTTCTTTCTTTTCTTTTTCCTCCGTCTAGATCTAAACGCTAGGCGCTCTGATACCATTGTTAGGGTAGGTTCTTTAGGGATCTCCTAGGTAGATCTAGCGGGGTATCCTTTTCTTGTTGGTTCTTGAGTGCTACACTGAGAGAGGAGAGGGTTACCAACCTTCCGATGCGTGGAGGAGGATGAGGCTGTTGGACCGAAATGGCGACAGAGGGGGTGAATGTCGACTTTAAAATCGCCTCAAGAGTATTCGCACAATCTCTACTCTCAATGGCTATAAAGGCTATGAACGAGAAGAGATGATTGCTCACTCAAACCAAAACCAAGCAGACAAGAGACTGAATTGGATCAAGAGAAAGAGATCATGGCGCCACGGCAAGAAATCAACTGGAATTGCTGCCACGACAAAGAAAGCAGCTACCACGGCCGCCACGGCAAGGAATTCAAAGAGAAACTCGCCACGGCAAATAAACTACAGCAATAACTTGTCACGGCAGCTAACTCAACATTTGATGCTCGAGTTGATTTTGGACTTTGTCTGACAACGTTTCTTTGACAAAATCGACTACAAAGGCATAAGCGCAAGCTGCAAACAAGAATCACCAAACCAAAGGCCGTGGTAACGAATCAGCAAAAACATTACCGTGGTAACAGAATCAGCAATATCTGTACCGTGGTAACAGAAGCAGCAAAATCGCATGCGGTGGTAGCAATCGGCTAAATGCATGCGTGGTAACAGAAGCTCCCTAAAACTGAAGCTGCAGATATTCTTGACCTAAAACAAGACAAAGACTTGGGATTTGAGTTTTCTTCTTTTCTATCCAAGCTAAAAGATCAAAGCCATATTCTAAATATCATCATGAACTTTTGGCACAGAAAATTTCACCATTTGAACAGAAATTCAGAGTTAAACCAAAAACTGAAAACTTATCGAGACTTCACAAAAGCCAAATTCCCATTGAATCCATGATCCATTGGCTATGAAATTTTGAGGGTATGTTAGCAATAGCCCAAGGGATACTCGGACCAAAGATTAGACCCTCTCCTCAAAAGAATCAAGATCTGGACAAAACCCTAGAAATGCTGAAGACTACAGGAAGGAATTCTAAAACTGAAATACTTGAGATTTGCAAGTCCTTTGCATAGGAGATTTTGCAATTGAGTTAGCAACAACCCGAGGGCATCCTGCAAGAATCTCAAGCCAAAACCTCAAGGGAATCAAAACTTCATCAAAACCCTAGATTCAGAAACTAGAACAGAGGAGGCCAACTATGCAAATTTGAGATTAAACCAAGTTAGCTCTTAGGGAACTGACCAAATGGTCTAAAACCAACCTCCCATCATCAAGCAACCCATTTTACACCTCCATAGCAAGAACCAACTAGAAACTCAAAACTCAAAAATCCAAGAAATAAGAACAGAGGCTACGAATCAAGAACTCAAACTGCAATTTCATTCATTGATTCACAGGGAATACAGATACGTCCGACACGCATGGACATTAGAACCATGGATGATTACAAGGTGGATCAACTCTCCTCTCCTCTCCATTTCTCTCAATCCTCAACCATGAATGCTTGGAGAGGGAGACAACACTGTTCTATCACACACTCAAGAACACATCGTGAGGACAACAGAGGAGCACACTCGCCTCTCCAACCACTAAAGACTAAAGGAAAACCACCTCCTAAAGCCTCTTTTGACTAGAGCTAACCCTAATTCCTCCAAAATGCTCAAGGGGCATGCAGCCCTCCTCTCCTTTATAGCATTGGCTAACGGGTCTCGCCCGTTACGCTGCTAAATCAACGGCGCCGCTCCGCTGTGCAGCCTCGCGAATTTCCGATTCGCCTCCCGCACCTTCCGAAGCTTCGCGCTCCTTGCCTCGCACGCCCCGCAACCACCTCGAGTCCACGTCGTCTTCAACACATCCCGACCGTTCGACCTCGGCGCCACTGCGCCTAGTCAGGTCCACCGTGTCTCGCCACGACTCCACTCGACGCCCCTGCGACCACGCATAAGAAACCACGTCAAATAGCACCGCCGACACATGAAAGCGTAATTACCATCACACTTACACGATGAAGTCCAAACTGTCAAAACATTAGAATATGCATCCTAAGCCCAAATGACCAGATTTGACCAAAAGTCCGACCGAGCCCGTTGCCCCACGCAGCGATATGGTCCGACCACTCAAACCAAACTCGATCGACCTAAACCCTCACAATTACTCATCACCCTCATGGGATCACGACCACATGGTCTCTCAATCTCCCCCTTGATGAGTATATTGACAAACTCGTAAAAGCTTTAAGAAGAGTTTGGGTTTGAAGAATCCAACATGGTCCAAAGAAAGAAATGAAGCTAATGACCATGTCGATGAGAAGGAGATGAAGGAACACTAGAGCAACAACCGAAAGAGCAAATTGATCTCCAAAGCTCTAAACTGTTCCCATGGACTTTTTCTTATCTATTCTCCCTTTTGGCAATAAACGCATCAAGATGCAAAAGAGAGAATATGATAATTCAATGGATGAATATGGTCAAGTTTGTTTATTTAAGCATGATGAGCCATGAGAGTTATCCAAAATGACCATAATGTAATACACCAAGCCATAACTCAATAAGACGCTATCTAGATCATGACAACATATATATAGTCCAGCTAGAGCACATATATGACAATCTGAAATGTAATGCATTTAAGGAGCAAGTCAAGTCATCAATGAGCAAAGTCTAACTTGGGATATCCATGGATGATGCAGGCCATGTCAATTAAGCTAAGCGGAATCTAGAAGCTAGTATTGAGCCAATTAGAGTGCCATATGCTCAAGATTGAAACATTTGTTAAAGTACATGATTCCTTTTGAAGTAAAAGCAATTTGAGCACAAATGACATATTTTCTTTGGAAGTTCATGGTTGTTGACAACCAGATTTTTGTTTTATCATGTGCTAGATCTCAAGCCTTATGCGACTACTCCAAGCAATGAGCTTAAGAAGATAGTCTAGGTCATCCAAAACTTCCTTAAGTTCATGCCAAGTGCAATGGCAAGCCGTCTCATAGGAAAGAATTGGTGAAATCAGTTTTTCGCACATAAAAAGAGATCTTTTGCTTTTAACATATTGTACTAACTTATGCATCATCAAGAGGCTAAATACTCAATCTAAAGCTCAAGAAAAGATTCAACGCTCAGCTAAGCCTAGTTGACATGGCATGAATCATAAATAGATAGCTCAAGAGAGACTAATACTCAAATGCTATCATGACAAGTTTTCATTTAAGTTGAGCAATTTTAATTAACTTATCATGGCAAAGAGCTAGGCTACACACATGAAGTCATGATAAATCTAGCAAGCTAAGCACAAGTCATGGCACGGTGTACATCATTGAAACATGTCATAATAGGATAACAAGCAAGGCTCAGTCTGATTAATTTTAAAATGCTAAAGGCTAGAAAGCATAAAATCCAGCTCCCCCTCAACATTAGATGCAACTTTTAGTTCAAGTTGAGTTAAGTCAAGATTAAGCTCCAGAAGCTCCCAATTGAACTCCCCCTGAACCAAAGCAATGAAAGAGAGAAGCTGGCAAGAAAACAGTAAATAGGCGATCCTTAGAGCATAGATAAGATATAGAGACAGCTATGGCTCATACAGGACTCTCATCTTCCCAAAAGATTCTAGGACTAATGACTAATCGAAATACACACACTAGGAGCAAACACGAACCCTGTCTACCCGAGGGTGGCCCGACCCTTGCTAGAACCTACAAGACGTGAGTGAGCTCGACCTAGTGAGATAAGATGTAGCTAATCCGGAAGCACAAGATAAGAGCAAGAAGTCTAAGCAACTCGGCAAGAGAACCACTCTAACCTATCTTTGGAAGGACTAAACCCAATGCACCCGTATGCAATGCAACAAAAGTAGAGATGAAGCATAAATAAAGATATAGCAAGAAACCACAAAGCTCCCTCACTACAATCCATAAGGACAAACCACCCCAAGCTCTCTCCAGAATGAAAACCTAGAGCTATCCAATGGCTTGGTGAAAATGTTCGCCAACCGGTGGTCACTCTCCACAAACCGAGCACTATATCGCCCTTCTCTACATGGTCTCTAAGGAAGTGGAATCTAATGTCAATGTGTTTGGTCCGAGAGTGCTACATCGGGTTCTTAGCAATATTAATAGCGGACGTGTTATCACAAAAGAGTGGAACATCTGTCAGAGCTAACCTAAAATCCCGCAGGTCGAGACCATCCAGTGTACAGCGCTACAAGAATCGGCCGCAGCAACGCGTGCTCGCCTCTGCGGATGGTATGTAACACCGATCGCTTCCTCGAAGACCAAGAAACGCGAGAAGTGCCAATAAATTGGCAAGTGCGAAGTGCTCTTCCTATCTATCCTACACCGGTGAAGTCTGCGTCCAAAAGGCTCTCAAGGAAAGACGGGATGAGGAAGAGTACCGATACCATAGTCAATGGTAGCTCGAAGGTACCGGAAGATGCGCTTCACCGCCTGACGGTGAGAAACGCGAGGAGAAGCCTGAAAACGAGCGCACAGACACACAGAAAAATGTATGTCTGGTCTCGATGCAGTGAGGTACAAGAGGGAGCCAATCATGCTGCGATACTCCTTCTGATCAATCGCTCGCCATCCTCATCTCTGGTCAAGATAGGGCTGTAGAAGCCATGGGAGTCGACACAGGCTTACCATCACTCATGTCGAAGCGTTTCAGGAGGTCACGAGTGTACTTGCCTTGATGCAAGAAAGTACCCTCCCGAGTCTGCTTGATTTGGAAGCCAAGAAAGAATGTCAACTCACCCATCATGCTCATCTCAAACTCGGTGCTCATGACATCCGAGAACTGTGAAACAGAGCATGGGAAGAGCCGCCAAAGATGATGTCATCGACATAGATTTGGACGAGCGAAGGTCATTGCCATGACTACGACGAACAAGGTCTTGTCTACTTTACCCATGTCAAACCCATGACTCAACAAGTAGGACTTAAGCCTCTCATACCAAGCTCGGGGGCTGCTAAGTCCATACAACGCTTTGGAAAGCTTGAAGACATGGTGTGGGTATTTGGGGTTCTCGAAACTGGAGGTCAGTCGACGTAAACTTCTTCCTCAATGACTCCATTAAGGAAGGCACTCTTGACATCCATCGGTAGAGCTTGAAACCCTTAGAAGTCGCAAAGGCAAGCGTGATTCTAATGGCCTCAAGTCGAGCTCACAGGGCAAAGGTCTACTCAAGTCTAGGCCTCAACACAGGAAAACCCCGAGCTACTGGGCCTAGCCTTGTTTGAATAACCACTCCATCCTCGCTCGCTTGTTCTTGAACACCCACTTAGTCCCAATAATATTGTGACCTCGCGGGGCTCGACAAGCGACTGCACCTTGTTCCTCTCGAAATTTTCTAACTCCTCATGCATGGCATTGACCCAAGACTCATCGGAAAGAGCATGAGAAATATCCTTGGGCTCAAAGGAGGCAATGAAAGCAGAGTGAAGACAGAACTGAGATAAGCTGATTTTGAGCGAGTAACACGCTCGAGCAGTCTCCAATCATCCGCTCGAGAAAGATGCCTTTTCCGGATATGTCGGGAGGTCCAGATGAGATGAAGAAGTGGCCTCTACCTCGTGAGTGACGAGGTAGGAACAGAGCCACTAGCTCCGGAGGAAGCGAAGGCATGGGTCGATCACTGGAGGTGCGGTGAGAAGACGGCACCTCAAGGGGTGGATATGGACTGGATCGGGTAGACAACCCTCATCTCCATCGTCCTCGTCATCCACGAAGATGGTCTCGATCGCTCTAAAGAACTCGAGATATCGTGCCTAGTCCCCGGACCGCCTCGTCAAAGGTCACCTCACGAGTCTCTACCATTTTACTAGACTCGCAGCCTGACCCTATAAGCCCGCGAAGAAGGCGAGTAACCTAGAAAGATCCCATCACAAGAACGTGACTCGAACTTATCTAGGTTCCGGACTTTAATAAAGCACTTGCAACCAAACACACGAAAATGAGAGACGCTGGGCTTTCGCCGTATCTCAACTCATAAGAAGTGTGCAAGTGTGCCCAAGAAAACTCGATTCGAAACATGGCACGCGGTCGCAATAGCCTCACCAAAACTTCCTAGGTGTAGAGTACTCATCGAGCATCGTCCCGGCCATCTCGACCAAGGTACGGTTCTTCCTCTCCACGACGCCATTCTGTGTGGGACGTGCGGAGAAGAGCGGTGCTCTACACTGTCTCACCACGAAACTCTCAAAGTAGGAATTCTTGAACTCCGTGCCATTGTCACTGCGGATCGCTCGTAAGGCACCGGGAGCTCAACGAAAGCCTCGAAAAGACCTCGGAAATGCGAAACGTCTCATCCTTCGAGGCTAAGAAAAACACCCAAGAATACCTCGAGAAGTCATCGACCACAACAAGAACATACCACTTCCCCTCACGATCGCAGACTCGAGTGGTCCAATCGTGTCCATGTGGAGCAATGTCGGTGCATCGGTCATAGTAATCGTGACCGGAGGATGAGAAGCGGCAACCATCTTGCCATGCCGGCATGGAGAGCAAACAAGATCTTTGACCATTTTGAGTTTAGGCAGACCACGAATGAGATCGTGGCCGCTAACTCGGGTCAAATGGTCAAATCCAATATGACCAAGTCTCCTATGCCGAAAGAGAGGTCGCGGATTCGAAGCAACTAAACACCGAGAGGATCACCGTAAGACTCGAAAAATCAGCACGAAAGATCCTCCCATAACGAAATCCATGCACTGGACACCAGAAGAATCAAGAATTTTACAAGCATTTTTCTTGAAACTCACCTCGAAACCGTCATCGGTAAGCTGAGAAACGGAAAGCAAATTGTACTGCAGCTTACTAACCAAGGCAACATCCTTAAGAATAAAAGAAGCATTAACATGCACAGTACCTTTGGCGATGACACGCCCGCATGAAGCGCTCGAAGGTGATCGTCTCATCACCGAGCGCGGGCAAGGGAAGAAAACCAACGGAGTCTCCGGCCATGTGTCGTGAACACCGAGTCTACAAGCCAAACCTTTCCTTCCTCGCCGCGAACCCGAGTCAAACAGAGTAAAGTCTCGATCTTGGGGTAAATCAAGAGTGATTTTGGCACCCAATATTGAACAACACGCCGAAAGCGGATGAAGTAGTCAAGCACGATCGACCTCTATCTACCCTACGCTCTCTCACACCACGCGTAAGGTCGTGAGCAGACTGGCCGCTGATGCGGGTCCGATCGCACTGAGAGCGAGTCGAACACCGCAACACGCTGAACACGCCGCGGTAATCGTCTCGACGGGAAACGAGATGTACCCTCGGGACGGCGGAAGTCATGAGCAGGAGCAGCATGAGGACGAAAAAAAATGTAAGACTCGAAAAACCAAGTCCTCGATGCTGCCCAAACCCATCAACAAAGCAGTAAACCTAGACTCATGCTGGTCCTAGGTGCACTCGGGATCCGGGTCGACTTCGAACACGCCTAGGAGACTCAACACGGTCTCTACGCGCGATCTTGGCGCGCTGAAGCATCGATCAACCGTGTGTCCATCCTTCGGCGAAGGTGCGGTGATACTTCATCCTCGAGAGGTAGAAGTAGCACGTCGAGCTCGCTTCCGAGAGGCCGGGCAGCGGTGCAATCACCTTGTCGCCGTAAATCCCCGGACATAGCCCGCCGACTTAAATTGGACTTTCTCGGTCCGGGCTCGGCCTCGATCACACTGGTGCTATGGGTCCGAGCACAGCAGTGGATGCTTCCTCATATCCTCATAATAGTCATATCCTAGACCACCGATTAAATCTGCAAATCTTGGGTGGTCTAGAATAAGATTAAGCTTCTTCTTGCCGCCTACAAATCTCTCGAGAGTGTTCATAAGGTACCGACACTCCCAAAAGAGAGGTGCAAGAAGAGCAGGGGAAGAGGGAACAGCAGGAGGTAAGGGAGCGAAGAAGAACCAACAAGAGAGGAAAGAATGGCTTGTGCACGCATGTACGACTCTGAGGACAGTCCTACTACTAGCGGGTTGGTTCGCGTCTCTAAGCGTCTCATCCTTACCCCGGGCTTCTCCCCACACCATCAATCACATCACAACCAGATTGTGGCTTCTCTAGTAAGTCCTTAGTTAGCTTCACACATTTGTCATTCAAAGCAACGAGTTCAAGTTTTAGTTTATCACAACTAATGCATGGTGAGCTAACAGATCCTTAGTCGCACATCGAGCTATTTTCTTGTTGTTGTTAATCATTTCTTGAAGCTGTTTTTGAGACGATTCAAGTTCAATAGATTAACTTTGGACAATTCAAACATGAATCAATAGGCTCAAGTAAAGAAGCACTCAACTCAAGCAATCTTGTGATCTGCCTGCTTTAGGTTCATCTTCAAGTTATTGCAATTTTCACAAGACTCGGGCAGATCAAGGAGCATGGCATAAGGTCCTCTAGCAAAGAATGTCCTTATCCTCACATGAGGTGGGAGAAGTAGTCTCATCGTGAGTAAGTAGGGTAATCATCCTACTCAACTCTAACTCAAGCAAGCGGACTAACATTCTCCACCTTAACAATATCAAGCTCTGAGGACACACTATCATGAGAGGTCCTTAATTTCTCCATGTCATCAAGCAAGGCACAAAGATGTATCACGATCGTCACGGGAGGGAGCGGATGTAAGTGAAGTAATCTCCGTGATACCATCTACTTCCTTCTCTAACTCGGTACACCTAGACCTAGCTCTAGCATGAAATCCACCTAGCTTAAGAAAAGCATCATTTAGCTGGTCATAAGAAGGAGTACCTCATCCGAAGTCTGAGTACACATTGTCGCCGAAGTTCGCCCCGAGGGCCATGAAGCACATGCGGGAGAAGTCGTTGCCGCCATCCTTGGGCTCTTGGTCACCCGTCCCGTCGTCGTCGCTCCATCCCTCCACCGCCGAGGTCGAGGTCGCCAAAGCGGTGAGGACGCGGTGGAAGAGCTTCTTGGCCTTCCCGGTTGCGGAACTTCTTCTTTTCCGCCGGAGTGGAGGCTTCTTGTTGCGGTTCTTGTCGGTGTAGTCGATCTTGCTCGAACCGCCGTAGTCGTTCTTGCCCTTCTCCGGCTTGGGGCGGTTGTTCGAATGTGGTTGGGGCCACCACACTCAAAGCAAATGACGGGTCCTCCTCTCTTCTGCTCTCCTACCCTTGTAGGCATGTGAAACCTTCGGCTAGGAGAGCGGTGATCATCCGCAGTCGCTCTAATCGATCATCGCTATGTCACAGAGCGGCGAGGGAAAACCGCAAGAAGAATCGGAAGAGAGACCGAGCGTAATCGGGATCGGTGACCAAAGCCATCGATCGTGACTTCGACCGACGAGACAACGTCAATCTCGTGAGTCTTGAGGCGTGAGTACAGCGCGCCAAGAGTCGTGGTCGAGGTCTGTCGTGTCTTTGATGGTGGTCACTTTCATCTCCCACACGCGCAGATCGAGTGCCGCGAGCATCCGACGAGCGTTGTCCGAGTCGGGTATGTGAGACCGACCGCTCGGAGGTTGCTCAAGATTTTGTGAAATCGCAAAGCACTCGTCCGTGGACTCACCAGCAAGCATCTCGAATTTGTTGTATTCGCGCTTGAACCGGTCCTGCCGAACCGCCTTGATCCGGTGGTGCCCTCATGGTATGCGCCGAGGGTCACCCGGATGTCGAGGCGGACGACGGGTGAGATATACGATCAAACTCGCTACGACTCAACCTGGATGATGATGTTCCTTGCCTTTGCATTCGCCTCAACATCAGCCATGTTCCGGCATTGATGTTCTCATCGGCAGAACAACGAATCGCACCTTGACCTTCCGCGGATGGCATACCGCCAGGTGATGTATGTCTCCATTCGGCTCTTCCGTAGGGTAATCGATGCCATCGAACACGGGCGGCTTGGTCGAGTACTTGTCCGTCGCCATGGCTCTTGAGACCGTTAAGATCTATGAATTAGAGCTAACCGGCTCGATACCAATTGTTGGACCGAAATGGCGGCAGAGGGGGTGAATGTCGACTTTTAAAATCGCCTCAAGAGTATTCGCACAATCTCTACTCTCCAATGGCTATAAAGGCTATGAACGAAGAGATGATTGCTCACTCAAACCGAAAACCAAATGCATAAGAGACTGAATTGATCAAGAGAAAGAGATCATAAAATCGCCACGGCAAGAAATCAACCGGAATTGCTGCCACGACAAAGAAAGCTACCACGGCTGCCACGGCAAGGAATTCAAAGAGAAACTCGCCACGGCAAATAAACTACAGCAATAACTTGTCACGGCAGCTAACTCAACATTTGATGCTCGAAGTTCAGTTTTGGACTTTGTCGGACAACGTTTCTTTTGACAAAATCGACTACAAAGGCATAAGCGCAAGCTGCAAACAAGAATCACCAAACCAAGGCCGTGGTAACTAATCAGCAAAAACATTACCGTGGTAACAGGAATCAGCAATATCTGTACCGTGGTAACAGGAAGCGCAAAATCAGCACCGTGGTAAGTAAATCACCTAAATCTGCACCGTGGTAACAGAAGCTCCCAAAAACTGAAATCGCAGATATTCTTGACCAAAACAAGACAAAGACTTGGGATTTGAGTTTTCTTCTTTTCTATCCAAGCTAAAAGATCAAAGCCATATTCTAAATATCATCATGAACTTTTGGCACGTAAAATTTCACCATTTGAACAGAAATTCAGAGTTAAACCAAAAACTGAAAACTTATCGAGACTTCACTAAAAGCCAAATTCCCATTGAATCCATGATCCATTGGCTATGAAATTTTGAGGGTATGTTAGCAATAGCCCAAGGGATACTGCACCAAAGATTAGACCCTCTCCTCAAAAGAATCAAGATCTGGACAAAACCCTAGAAATGCTCAAGACTACAGGAAGGAATTCTAAAACTCAAATACTTGAGATTTGCAAGTCCTTTGCATAGGAGATTTTGCAATTGAGTTAGCAACAACTCGAGGGCATCCTGCAAGAATCTCAAGCCAAAACCTCAAGGGAATCAAAACTTCATCAAAACCCTAGATTCCGAAACTAGAACAGAGGAGGCCAACTATGCAAATTTGAGATTAAACCAAGTTAGCTCTTAGGGAACTCACCAAATGGTCTAAAACCAACCTCCCATCATCAAGCAACCCATTTTACACCTCCATAGCAAGAACCAACTAGAAACTCAAAACTCAAAAATCCAAGAAATAAGAACAGAGGCTACGAATCAAGAACTCAAACCTGAATTTCATTCATTGATTCACGTGGAATACAGATACGTCCCGACACGCATGGACATTAGAACCATGGATGATTACAAGGTGGATCAACTCTCCTCTCCTCTCCATTTCTCTCAATCCTCAACCATGAATGCTTGGAGAGGGAGACAACACTGCTCTATCACACACTCAAGAACACATCGAGAGGACAACAGAGGAGCACACTCGCCTCTCCAACCACTAAAGACTAAAGGAAAACCACCTCCTAAAGCCTCTTTTGACTAGAGCTAACCCTAATTCCCTCCAAATGCTCAAGGGGCATGCAGCCCTCCTCTCCTTTATAGCATTGGCTAACGGGTCTCCGCCCGCTACGCCCGCTAAATCCAACGGCGCCGCTCCGCTTGTGCAGCCTCGCGAATTTCCCGATTCGCCCTCCCGCACCTTCCGAAGCTTCGCGCTCCTTGCCTCGCACGCCCGCAACCACCTCGAGTCCACGTCGTCTTCAACAC
This sequence comes from Dendrocalamus sinicus, assembly GCA_036346575.1. Classification (NCBI taxonomy): domain Eukaryota; kingdom Viridiplantae; phylum Streptophyta; class Magnoliopsida; order Poales; family Poaceae; genus Dendrocalamus; species Dendrocalamus sinicus. The sequence goes on along the minus strand of CM070653.1, from coordinate 521,444 downwards.
ATCCCGACCGTTCGACCTCAGCGCCACCGCGCCTAGTCCGGTCCACCGTGTCTCGCCACGACTCCACTCGACGCCCTGCACCACACGCATAAGAAACCACGCCAAATAGCACCGCCGACACATGAAAGCGTAATTACCATCACACTTACCACGATGAAGTCCAAACTGTCAAAACATTAGAATATGCATCCTAAGCCCAAATGACCAGATTTGACCAAAAGTCCGACCGAGCCCGCTGTCCCACGCAACGATATGGTCCACCACTCAAACCAAACTCGATCGACCTAAACCCTGTCAATTACTCATCACCTCATGGGATCACGACCACATGGTCTCTCAATCTCCCCTTGATGAGTATATTGACAAACTCGTAAAAGCTTTAAGAAGAGTTTGGGTTTGAAGAATCCAACATGGTCCAAAGAAAGAAATGAAGCTAATGACCATGTCGTGAGAAGGAGACAGGAAGGAACACTAGAGCAACAACCGAAAGAGCAAATTGATCTCCAAAGCTCTAAACTGCTCCCAATGAGATTTTTCTTATCTATTCTCCCCTTTTGGCAATAAACGCATCAAGATGCAAAAGAGAGAATATGATAATTCAATGGATGAATATGGTGAAGTTTGTTTATTTAAGCATGATGAGCCATGAGAGTTATCCAAAATGACCATAATGTAATACACCAAGCCATAACTCAATAAGACGCTATCTAGATCATGACAACATATATATAGTCCAGCTAGAGCACATATATGACAATCTGAAATGTAATGCATTTAAGGAGCAAGTCAAGTCATCAATGAGCAAAGTCTAACTTGGGATATCCATGGATGATGCAGCCATGTCAATTAAGCTAAGCGGAATCTAGAAGCTAGTATTGAGCCAATTAGAGTGCCATATGCTCAAGATTGAAACATTTGTTAAAGTACATGATTCCTTTTGAAGTAAAAGCAATTTGAGCACAAATGACATATTTTCTTTTGAAGTTCATGGTTGTTGACAACCAGATTTTTGTTTTATCATGTGCTAGATCTCAAGCCTTATGCGACTACTCCAAGCAATGAGCTTAAGAAGATAGTCTAGGTCATCCAAAACTTCCTTAAGTTCATGCCAAGTGCAATGGCAAGCCGTCTCATAGGAAAGAATTGGTGAAATCAGTTTTTCGCACATAAAAAGAGATCTTTTGCTTTTTAACATATTGTACTAACTTATGCATCATCAAGAGGCTAAACACTCAATCTAAAGCTCAAGAAAAGATTCAACGCTCACTAAGCCTAGTTGACATGGCATGAATCATAAATAGATAGCTCAAGAGAGACTAATACTCAAATGCTATCATGACAAGTTTTCATTTAAGTTGAGCAATTTTAATTAACTTATCATGGCAAAGAGCTAGGCTACACACATGAAGTCATGATAAATCTAGCAAGCTAAGCACAAGTCATGGCACGGTGTACATCATTGAAACATGTCATAATAGGATAACAAGCAAGGCTCAAGCGATTAATTTTAAAATGCTAAAGGCTAGAAAGCATAAAATCCAGCTCCCCTCAACATTAGATGCAACTTTTAGTTCAAGTTGAGTTAAGTCAAGATTAAGCTCCGTAAGCTCCCAATTGAACTCCCCAACCAAAGCAATGAAAGAGAGAAGTCGGCAAGAAAACAAGAAATAGGCAGTCCTTAGAGCATAGATAAGATATAGAGACAACTATGGCTCATACAGACTCTCATCTTCCCCAAAAGATTCTAGGACTAACACTAATCGAAATACACACACTAGGAGCAAACACGAACCCTGTCTACCCGAGGGTGGCCCGACCCTTGCTAGAACCTACAAGACGTGAGTGAGCTCGACCTAGTGAGATAAGATGTAGCTAATCCCGAAGCACAAGATAAGAGCAAGAAGTCTAAGCAACTCGGCAAGAGAACCACTCTAACCTATTTGGAAGGACTAAACCCAATGCACCGTATGCAATGCAACAAAAGTAGAGACAGAAGCATAAATAAAGATATAGCAAAGAAACCACAAAGCTCCCCCTCACTACAATCCATAAGGACAAACCACCCCAAGCTCTCCCCGCAGAACTGAAAACCTAGAGCTATCCAATGGCTTGGTGAAAATGTCTGCCAACTGGTGGTCACTCTCCACAAACTGGAGCACTATATCGCCCTTCTCTACATGGTCTCTAAGGAAGTGGAATCTAATGTCAATGTGTTTGGTCCGAGAGTGCTACACTGGGTTCTTAGCAATATTAATAGCGGACGTGTTATCACAAAAGAGTGGAACACTGTCTAGAGCTAACCCAAAATCCCGCAGGGTCGAGACCATCCAGAGTACTGCTCGACAGAATCGGCCGCAAGCTCGGCCTCTGCGGTGGATCAGTGCAACACCGATCGCTTCTCAAGACCAAGAACGAGAAGTGCCAATAAATTGGCAAGTGCTGAAGTGCTCTTCCTATCTATCCTACCCGGCCAAGTCTGCGTCGAAAAGGCTCTCAAGGAAAGACAGATGAGGAAGAGTACCGATACCATAGTCAATGGTAGCTCGAAGGTACCGGAAGATGCGCTACTGCTTTGACGGTGAGAAACGCGAGAGAAGCTCGAAACGAGCGCATGCATACACGTAAAAATGTATGTCCGGTCTCGATGCGATGAGGTACAAGAGGGAGCCAATCATGCTGCGATACTCCTTCGATCAATCGCTCGCCATCCTCATCAGGTCAAGATAGGCAGAGAAGCCATGGAGTCGACACAGCTTACCATCACTCATGTCGCGTTGCCAGAGGTCACGAGTGTACTTGCCTTGATGCAAGAAAGTACCCTCCAGTCCGCTTGATTTGGAAGCCAAGAAAGAATGTCAACTCACCCATCATGCTCATCTCAAACTCGGTGCTCATGACATCCGAGGCGTGAAACCAGAGCATGGGAAGAGCCGCCAAAGATGATGTCATCGACATAGATTTGGACGAGAGTAGGTCATTGCCATGACGGCGGATTTAACAAGGTCTTGTCTACTTTACCCATGTCAAACCCATGACTCAACAAGTAGGACTTAAGCCTCTCATACCAAGCTCTGGGGCCTGCTTAAGTCCATACAACGCTTTGGAAAGCTTGAAGACATGGTGTGGGTATTTGGGGTTCTCAAACCGGAGGTCAGTCGACGTAAACTTCTTCCTCAATGACTCCATTAAGGAAGGCACTCTTGACATCCATCTGGTAGAGCTTGAAACCCTTAGAAGTCGCAAAGGCAAGGATTCTAATGGCCTCAAGTCGAGCCACAGGGCAAAGGTCTACTCAAGTCTAGGCCCTCAACCCGGGAAAACCCCGAGCTACCAGCCTAGCCTTGTTTGAATAACCACTCCATCCTCGCTCGCTTGTTCTTGAACACCCACTTAGTCCCAATAATATTGTGACCTCGCGGGGCTCGACAAGCCACTGCACCTTGTTCCTCTCGAAATTTTCTAACTCCTCATGCATGGCATTGACCCAAGACTCATCGGAAAGAGCATGAGAAATATCCTTGGGCTCAAAGGAGGCAATGAAAGCAGAGTGAAGACAGACTGAGATAAGCGATTTTGAGCGAGTAACACGCTCGAGCAGTCTCCAATCATCCGCTCGTAAAGATGCCTTTTACGGATATGTCGGGAGGTCCAGATGAGATGAAGAAGTGGCCTCTACCTCGTGAGTCGACGAGGTAGGAACAGAGCCACTAGCTCCAGAGGAAGCGAAGGCATGGGTCGATCACCGAGGTGCGGTGAGAAGACGGCACTCAAGGGGTGGATATGGACCGGATCGGGTAGACAACCTCATCTCCATCGTCCTCGTCATCCACGAAGATGGTCTCGGATCGCCTAAAGAACTCGAGATATCGTGCCTAGTCCCTGACCGCCTCGTCAAAGGTCACCTCAAAGTCTCTACCATTTTACTAGACTCGCAGCCTGACACTTATAAGCCCGCGAAGAAGGCGAGTAACCTAGAAAGATCCCATCACAAGAACGTGACTCGAACTTATCTAGGTTCCGGACTTGAGAATAAAGCACTTGCAACCAAACACACGAAAATGAGAGACGCTGGGCTTTCGCCGTATCTCAACTCATAAGAAGTGCGGTGCAAGTGTGCCCAAGAAAACTCGATTCAAACATGGCACGCGGTCGCAATAGCCTCAGCCCAAAACTTCCTAGGTGTAGAGTACTCATCGAGCATCGTCCGGCCATCTCGACTAAGGTACGGTTCTTCCTCTCCACGACGCCATTCTCATTGTGGGACGTGCGGAGAAGAGCGGTGCTCTACACTGCCTCACCACGAAACTCTCAAAGTAGGAATTCTTGAACTCCGTGCCATTGTCATCGCGGATCGCTCGTAAGGCACCGGGAGCTCAACAAAGCCTCATCGAAAAGACCTCGAAATGCGAAACGTCTCATCCTTCGAGGCTAAGAAAAACACCAAGAATACCTCGAGAAGTCATCGACCACAACAAGAACATACCACTTCCCCTGCCGATCGCTTTCAGCCGTCCAATCGTGTCCATGTGGAGCGGTGTCCTGCAGCATCGGCCATAGTAATCGTGACCGAGGATGAGAAGCGGCAACCATCTTGCCATGCCGGCATGGAGAGCAAACAAGATCTTTGACCATTTTGAGTTTAGGCGGACCACGAATGAGATCGTGGCCGCTAACTCGGTCAAATGGTCAAATCCAATATGACCAAGTCTCCTATGCCGTAAAGAGAGGTCGCGGGATTCTGAAGCAACTAAACACCTGAGAGGATCACCAGAAGACTCAGAAAAATCAGCACGAAAGATCCTCCCATAACGAGAAATCCCGCAGACCAGACTACCCGAAGAATCAAGAATTTTACAAGCATTTTTCTTGAAACTCACCTCGAAACCGTCATCGTGAAGTCGAGAAACGGAAAGCAAATTGTACTGCAGCTTACTAACCAAGGCAACATCCTTAAGAATAAAAGAAGCATTAACATGCACAGTACCTTTGGCGATGACACGTCCAGATGAAGCGTCTCCGAAGGTGATCGTCTCATCACCTGGAGCGCGGGCAAGGGAAGAAAACCAACGGGAGTCTCCGGTCATGTGTCGTGAACACCCGGAGTCTACAAGCCAAACCTTTCCCTTCCCTGCCCGGCGAACCTGAGTCAAACAGAGAGTAAAGTCTCAGTACTGGGGTAAATCAAGAGTGATTTTGGCACCCAATATTGAACAACACGCCGAGCGGATGAAGTAGTCAAGCACGATCGACCTCTATCTACCCTACGCTCTGTCACTCACGGCGGAAGGTCCGTGAGCAGACTGAAAAGCATTGCGGGTCCGATCTCTGGGAGAGCGAGTCGAACACCGCAACACGCTGAACACGCCGCGGTAATCGCTCTCGACGGGGAAACGAGATGTACCTCGGGACGGCGGAAGTCATGAGCAGGAGCAGCATGAGGACGAAAAACAGAAGACTCAGAAAAACCAAGTCCTCGATGCTGCCCAAACCCATCAACAGCAATAAACCTAGACCTCATGCTGGTCCTAGGTGCACTCAGGATCTGGGGCTGACCCTGAATACGCCTAGGAGACTCAACACGGTCTCTACGCGCGATCTTGGCGCGCCTGAAGCATCGATCAACCGTGTGTCCATCCTTCTGACAGAAGGTGCGGTGATACTTCATCCTCGAGAGGTAGAAGTAGCACGGTCGAGCTTCGCTTCGAGAGGCCGGCGGCAGTGCAATCACCTTGCCGCCGAAATCCTGGACATAGCCCGCCGACTTAAATTGGACTTTCTCGTCCCTGGCCTGGTCTCGATCACACTGGTGCTATGGGTCCGAGCACAGCAGTGGATGCTTCCTCATATCCTCATAATAGTCATATCCTAGACCCCGATTAAATCTGCAAATCTTGGGTGGTCTAGAATAAGATTAAGCTTCTTCTTGCCGCCTACAAATCTCTCGAGAGTGTTCATAAGGCACCGACACTCCCAAAGAGAGAGGTGCAAGAAGAGCAGGGGAAGAGGGAACAGCAGGAGGTAAGGGAGCAGAAGAAGAACCAACAAGAGAGGAAAGAATGGCTTGTGCACGCACACCACTCGAGGGACAGTCCTACTACTAGCAAAGTTGGTTCGCGCTCTAAGCGCCTCATCCTTACCCCGGGCTTCTCCCCACACCATCAATCACATCACAACCAGATTGTGGCTTCTCTAGTAAGTCCTTAGTTAGCTTCACACATTTGTCATTCAAAGCAACGAGTTCAAGTTTTAGTTTATCACAACTAATGCATGGTGAGCTAACAGGATCCTTAGTCGCATACTGAGCTATTTTCTTGTTGTTGTTAATCATTTCTTGAAACTGTTTTGAGACAGATTCAAGTTCAGCAGTTAACTTTGGACAATTCAAACATGAATCAATAGGCTCAAGTAAAGAAGCACTCAACTCAAGCAATCTTGTGATCCGCCTGCTTTAGGTTCATCTTCAAGTTATTGCAATTTTCACAAGACTCGGGCAGATCAAGGAGCATGGCATAAGGTCCTCTAGCAGCAATGTCCTTATCCTCACATGAGGTGGGAGAAGTAGTCTCATCAGTAGTAAGTAGGGTAACAGTCATCCTACTCAACTCTAACTCAGCAAGCAGACTAACATTCTCCACCTTAACAATATCAAGCTCGGAGGACACACTATCATGAGAGGTCCTTAATTTCTCCATGTCATCAAGCAAGGCACAAAGCATGTATCACGATCGTCACGGGAGGAGCGGATGTAAGTGAAGTAATCTCCGTGATGTCTATCTACTTCCTTCTCTAACTCGGTACACCTAGACCTAGCTCTAGCATGAAATCCACCTAGCTTAAGAAAAGCATCATTTAGCTGGTCATAAGAAGGAGTACCTCATCCGAGTCGAGTACACTCATTGTCGCCGAGTTCGCCCTCGAGGGCCATGAAGCACATGCCGAGAAGTCGTTGCCGCCATCCTTGGGCTCTTGGTCACCCGTCCCGTCGTCGTCGCTCCATCCCTCCACCTCGCGAGGTCGAGGTCGTCAAAGCGGTGAGGACGCGGTGGAAGAGCTTCTTGGCCTTCCCGGTTGCGGAACTTCTTCTTTCCGGCGCCGAGCCGGAGGCTTCTTGTTGCGTTCTTGTCGGTGTAGTCGATCTTGCTCGAACCGCCGTAGTCGTTCTTGCCCTTCTCGGCTTGGGGCGGTTGCCCGAATGTGGTTGGGGCCACCACACTCAAAGCAAATGACGGGTCCTCCTCTCTTCGTCTCTCCTACCCTTGTAGGCATGTGAAAACCTTCGGCTAGGAGAGCCACCGATCATCCGCAGTCGCTCTAACCGATCATCGGTTATGTCACGAGAGCGCGAGGAAAAACCGCAAGAAGAATCGTAAGAGAGACCGAAGCGTAATCGGGATCGGTGACCAAAGCCATCGATCGTGACTTCGACCGAGCGAGACAACGTCAATCTCGTGAGTCTTGAGGCGTGAGTACAGCGCGTCAAGAGTCGTGGTCGAGAGGTCCGTCGTGTCTTTGATGGTGGTCACTTTCATCTCCACACGCGCAGATCGAGTGCCGCGAGCATCCGACGAGCGTTGTCCGAGTCGGGTATGTGAGACCGACCGCTCGGAGGTTGCTCAAGATTTTGTGAAATCGCTAAAAGCACTCGTCGAGGACTCACCGGCAAGCATCTCGAATTTGTTGTATTCGCTTGAAGCGGTCCTGTCGAACCGCCTTGATCCGGGTGGTGCCCTCATGGTATGCGTCGAGGTCACCCGGATGTCGAGGCGGACGACAGGTGAGATATACGGTCAAACTCGCTACGACTCAACCCCGGATGATGATGTTCCTTGCCTTTGCATTCGCCTCAACATCACCATGTTCCGGCATTGATGTTCTCATCGGCAGAACAACGATCGTACCTTGACCTTCCGCCGGATGGCATACCAGCCGGGATGTATGTCTCCATTCGGCTCTTCGGAAGGGTAATCGATGCCATCGAACACGGGCGGCTTGGTCGAGTACTTGTCCGTCGCCATGGCTCTTGAGACCGGTTAAGATCTATGAATTAGAGCTAACCGCTCGATACCAATTGTTGGACCGAAATGGCGGCGAGAGGGGGTGAATGTCGACTTTTAAAATCGCTTCAAGAGTATTCGCATAATCTCTACTCTCCAATGGCTATAAAGGCTATGAACGAGAAGAGATGATTGCTCACTCAAACCAAAACCAAATGCATAAGAGACTGAATTGGATCAAGAGAAAGAGATCATAAAATCGCCACGGCAAGAAATCAATCGGAATTGCCGCCACGACAAAGAAAGCAGCTACCACACGCCACGGCAAGGAATTCAAAGAGAAACTCGCCACGGCAAATAAACTACAGCAATAACTTGTCACGGCAGCTAACTCAACATTTGATGCTCGAGTTCAGTTTTGGACTTTGTCGGACAACGTTTCTTTTGACAAAAACCGACTACAAAGGCATAGCGCAAGCTGCAAACAAGAATCACCAAACCAAAGGCCGTGGTAACGTAATCAGCAAAAACATTACCGTGGTAACAGAATCAGCAATATCTGTACCGTGGTAACAGGAAGCAGCAAAATCGCATACCGTGGTAATGTAAATCACTAAATCTGTACCGTGGTAACAGAAGCTCCCAAAAGCGAAGAAATCGCAGATATTCTTGACCGAAACAAAGACAAAGACTTGGGATTTGAGTTTTTCTTCTTTTCTATCCAAGCTAAAAGATCAAAGCCATATTCTAAATATCATCATGAACTTTTGGCACAGTAAAATTTCACCATTTGAACAGAAATTCAGAGTTAAACCAAAAGCGAAAACTTATCGAGACTTCACCAAAAGCCAAATTCCCATTGAATCCATGATCCATTGGCTATGAAATTTTGAGGGTATGTTAGCAATAGCCCAAGGGATACTCGGACCAAAGATTAGACCCTCTCCTCAAAAGAATCAAGATCTGGACAAAACCCTAGAAATGCTCAAGACTACAGGAAGGAATTCTAAAACTCAAATACTTGAGATTTGCAAGTCCTTTGCATAGGAGATTTTGCAATTGAGTTAGCAACAACCTGAGGGCATCCCTGCAAGAATCTCAAGCCAAAACCTCAAGGGAATCAAAACTTCATCAAAACCCTAGATTCCAGAAACTAGAACAGAGGAGGCCAACTATGCAAATTTGAGATTAAACCAAGTTAGCTCTTAGGGGAACCTGACCAAATGGTCTAAAACCAACCTCCCATCATCAAGCAACCCATTTTACACCTCCATAGCAAGAACCAACTAGAAACTCAAAAACTCAAAAATCCAAGAAATAAGAACAGAGGCTACGAACTGAAGAACTCAAACTCCAGAATTTCATTCATTGATTCACGGGGAATACAGATATCGTCCGATCACGCATGGACATTAGAACCATGGATGATTACAAGGTGGATCAACTCTCCTCTCCTCTCCATTTCTCTCAATCCTCAACCATGAATGCTTGGAGAGGGAGACAACACTGCTCTATCACACACTCAAGAACACATCGAGAGGACAACAGAGGAGCACACTCGCCTCTCCAACCACTAAAGACTAAAGGAAAACCACCTCCTAAAGCCTCTTTTGACTAGAGCTAACCTAATTCCCTCCAAAATGCTCAAGGGGCATGCAGCCCTCCTCTCCTTTATAGCATTGGCTAACGGTCTCCGCCTGCTACGCTGCTAAATCAACGGCGCCGCTCCCGCTTGTGCGGCCTCGCGAATTTCCCGATTCGCCTCCCGCACCTTCCGGAAGCTTCGCGCTCCTTGCCTCGCACGCCTCGCAACCACCTCGAGTCCACGCTGCGTCTTCAACACATCCCGACCGTTCGACCTCGCCACCGCGCCTAGTCCGGTCCACCGTGTCTCGCCACGACTCCACTCGACGTCCCGCGACCACACGCACAAGAAACCACGTCAAATAGCACCGCCGACACATGAAAGCGTAATTACCATCACACTTACCACAGATGAAGTCCAAACCTGTCAAAACATTAGAATATGCATCCTAAGCCCAAATGACCAGATTTGACCAAAAGTCCGACCGAGCCCGTTGCCCCACGCAACGATATGGTCCGACCACTCAAACCAAACTCGACTGACCTAAACCCCTGTCAATTACTCATCACCCTCATGGGATCACGACCACATGGTCTCTCAAGGCCATCTCGGGTTCGGCGGTGAAGATCTGCGCACGGGCAGCGACGGTCGGGGAAGAGGTTCTAGGCTCCTCTGCGGCGTGTCCCGGCGGCGGCTCCTCGGCGGCGGTGAAGCGGCGGCGGTGGTGCTTCCGTCGGCTCAGCGCCCTCAACAGATCGGGTCTTAGGGTTTGTCGGTGGGGTGACGGCGGCGCGATCAACCTCGTGATACCCGCCGCCCCCCCTCTCAGATGAGAGCGCGGCGGACAGGGCCCACCACCAACGGTGGCGCGCCCGATCGAGGCGCGGTCAAGGGATGGGCTTTGGCCGTTGGGCCAAAGCCCTGAGATCACTCTAACAATAATTACTCATCTTGAGTATCGAATAATACAACAAAATAGCAAAACTCTCTTTCAGTATCACACCCGATGTTGCATCGTCACCGGTGACACTACTCAAAAAGCGCAATGTGATCTTAGGTATATACAGATAATGAACTAGACTCTGATACCAATTGTTGATCTAGCCCTAGGAGAAAACTCACACGCACTCAATCAGGAATTCACGCGATCACAGAGGAAGAACACAATAAATAGAGAAGAATACAAGAGAATTGCCCTGACCGCAACTGCGTAGTCAAATTTTCTGAATTTCACTATTCTCTTGCTCTTATTCATCTCAACTTTTAAGGCTAGTATTTATAATACATGTATATATCCGTCTATGAAATAACTTAAATAAGGAAATCCAAACAAAGAAAATAAACTAACAAATTTTGATTCGATGCTGATTGTCCGTAAGTCAAGATTATTTCTAACATCGTGCATTCCTTTGTTACAAATATATTTCCGGCTCTGAAATTCTGCGACCTAGACGAAGCTTCTGCATCTTTCCAACGCCACTGATCTCGAGAACTTGGTCACACACAGCACCGTTCAATGACATGAAAAGAAGCTGGACTTTGCAGGCAGTGATGCTGGGTACAAGAGAGACTAGTTTGGCCAGCAAGCTTATCACTGAGACTGCCCACCCTGGAGTAGCCGTAATTTGATCTGTCGGTAGGTAACTACTGGATACATTGGATACTGCATTGAGTCTTAGTTGAAACAACCCATCAGTGTTCTCCTTACCCTATCGACAACCCGGTTCCTATTAGTCAGGCTGCTCGATAAGGGGGATTCTTTGCTGTCGTCCAGGAGGAATCGGTAGACCTCCCATTGACGCTCCGATGCTTCCTGTCTCCCGATTTCAGCCTGAAATGAAAGACCGAAACAGTAAATACTAACTTTATTATGAACTCATTTTGCACCTATCTATTAGTGTGCAACTCTTACAGAGAAAATGCAGATTCCAAGCGCTTTCAGAGCAAAAGTAGCATCATAGAATACACGTGGCCGTCCCTTCCTGGATAGCTCAACAGGGTTGGCAACCAGGAGTTCCGTGTCAGGTCCACGGCTGACGATCATCACCCTGAGAGGATGGAGCATCTCTGATCTCAAGCGTGACCGCAGAACATCCTGTTTCTCAGGATCAATAACCTTCTTGCCATCTGCCTGCTTGATAAAAAGATCCACCTCTCGAAAACCTTTCTTGTCTGACCAGAACCGCCCATAAGTTACCTGAAATAGGGTACCAAATCATGGTATAGGATAATATACAGAAACCATTTGAATTATACACAAGTAATAAGTACGGTGACGCAAGTATGCCATGAATTGTATCCTTTTGAAGACTAGACAACAGATAATCACGATTTAACAGTAAAAGAGACGAGAATAATCTCTATCACAACTTGGAAAACTTATTTAACTATGTGATTGTCAGTATCTTTATATATTGAGAATATCTACAGTCTCCTGGTATTATTTTTTCACAAAGCCTGAATGTTGCATGGGGAGTATTATTGCAGATTTAGAAGCCGTAATATATCATTAGCTATGTGCAACCCATGCATATATCTTGGAAGTACCTGAATGCTGCAGTCCTTCAGTGTTCTAAAAATGTCATAAATGAGTCCCTTCTGATCAACACAAATAATTTGGAGCAGTGTGTGTGCAGGGCTCAGGGAATTGTCAAAGTTGATGGTGGCCTTCTGCATCTTTTTCATCTCTGCACTAAGGGACCTTGAACAGATCTCGCTATCAGCTAGTTCCAATCTGAACAGTTCCTCAGAGATAGCCGGTGGAAGAGAAGAGAATCCTTGCTGGAACCCTTCCGCTAATAGAATTTCACAGCTTACGGAAGGACCTAAGGTAGCAATCAGCATAGCGTAAGTCTCTTCTTGCCTTTCCTTTGTGTGCAACAGCTCCCTGCAGATAGAAATATTAAGTGTCATATACATAGTAGAATTATTATGTCATGCAACTAACCAACACCATTTCGAATAAGCAGTAAATGGACATGAAAGAGGCAGCTAGCGAATGTCCAAAATGCTTCAACAACATGCACGAAACACCTAAACTAAACACGACGACTTACATGCCATCGGTGATAAAGAAGAGGTCCACAACTCTTCCGTCAGGCGTCGTCGACACCTTCACTCTGTGGATTATAAGCTCTAGCTCCGACAGTATATGTGTCACATCTGCCAATCGCAAGGTACAATTATATCACAACTTGCAATACTTCAAATAATGGCACTGCCATTCAAAACGCAAGAGGCAGAAAGAGATGTTCTCACCATGCAACAACCCCTTCCGGTCGGCCGAGAAGAGCTTGAGGAGGTAGAACTGCGAGGGGCCTGGCTGGGCGATGTCAGGGTAGAAAGGGATGGCGTATGATGAAGGGCACATCGACATGAGCCGGTTCTTGAGGTTCTCCCACCGGATGTTGATCGACAGCGAGCAGGGAACCACCCAGAACACCACGTAGCACCATTGCCCGTCCGTGGACACGTCTGCTACAATCCCAGAAGACTCGAATATTAGATGATAATAAAGGGTAAAGGTGTAGTGGCACAATTATGAAGAACCAGGGTGCTGTAGTACAACTGAACAGGTGTTCTTTATCATGACTAGGCACTTGCAAGTTGCAATGGTTTGTCAGTTTGGCTGTTAAAGTTGCAGTAGCACTAATTTTTTTAGATCAGTAGCACTAACGATTGATTAACAGCGACATGAACTGTAGCAAGATGATGGTTTAACTAAGAAATATTTGATGATTTGCCCTATCTTTCATGTAAGTTTGATAAAATACTCTGTGATGTCTCAGTTACATATGAGTCCAAGGTCCGTATGTAAGTAACACATCGCAGGGTATTTTATCAAACGCAATGTAAGATGAGACAAATCATCAAATCTCCCTTTAACTAACAACGAGATGAACTGTAGCAAGAGGCGTGCTGTGTTGTTTAACACAGACGCACACAGTAGCATGAACAGGAAACTTTAGATGGCAATTTGGCATAAGAAAATGAAAAACTAGCCTTTCCAGGAGAGGATTTCTACTGGTATCAAATCTCGCCGTTGATTTGTTAAAGGCGTTATAGATCTTTTTGTCTTTGACTTAAAATATTTTCTAAGGCTAATTACACGTTTTGATTCAACCCGGCGGCATAAACTTATCCAGAAAGGGTCCAGCGTAAAAGAAGCGCAGAGATGAAACCTAATAATTAACATGTGACTTGAAGGATGGACGGCTCGTATTGAATTGGGTGCACCGTCAAAGAGCTCTTCCAGAAACGAAAAGGAGCAGAGACATATGATGATGAACCCAAAACAATAAAAGTCGCGCGTGAGCTGCATACCTAATGGACGCAATCTCTGGACGGAAAACAGCTAAAAATCAAATCTTTTCCTCCGGAAACACGGCAAACGGCACAGCGAGAAAAAAAAGCAAAATTTGCCATCCAAAAAGAAGAGAGAAAAGCCGTCCTCACCAACCACACTAGATCCAAAAATTAAAAAAAAGGAGCAGCCTTTCCACGATCCGGGAAAATTCCAACCTTTTTCCCAATCTAATTATCCAATTCGCACTCGCAAGAACCAAAGCAATTCAAGTTTCGCGAAGCAGCAATCGAAGAGAAGAACAGGAAACAGAAGTACATAGGAGGTAGGTATATAAGTCTCGGCGATGCTCACCGCCGCGCGTGATGCGGAGGCCGAACTCGAGGATGGTGCGGCAGAGGTCGCAGCCGAGCCCCGCCTGGTCGGGGCAGTTGACGGTGATGACGCTGTCCTCCCCCTGGCCGGCGTGCAGCTGCATCACCACCGCGTCCTCCACTCCCCCCGCCGCCGCGCCGCCGCGCAGCGCCATCCCTCCTGCTCCTCCCCCCGAAGATCTCGCCGCCAGCTCCCCCACCGGCATCACCCGCCCGCTCCGGCCGGCGAGATTCCGGATCCTACGTCTCCCCTCTCTCTCGGCTTCTCTCTTGGCTTCGTTCCTGGGAATCTCATGAAAAAAACTGTTTTTTCCTCGCGTTTTTTGTGGAGGAAAGAACCAGAACAAGTGTTTTGAGTTTGGGTAGCTACAAACGCACAGACGATGGGTGGTGCAGCGGCGCCGGCGGCATCATATTCATCATATGTATGGGTATGGATGGTGCGAAGCGGCGGAGAGAGAAGCGACCTGGGCCCACGTGCCATTGACTCACTCTAGCTCTCCTAGTTCAAACAAAATAGCTCCAGCTCTTTCTCGTCCCTTGGTTGCCTTTCGGTCAAACCTAGAGCGAAGAGATTTGGAATTGCCACGTATGCAAAGCAGTTCTAGGCTTCTAACTACCAACCGCTCTGTGGGTATGTATGGCTTTCTCTACCACAGACGGCCCTCCACCGTACGGCAGGTAATTAATTAATTAATTACCTACTTAAATTAGTATTTTATATATTATATTTATTTAAAATTTTTAAATATAGAAAATGAGCTTAACATATTACAAAATTTTATGTACAGTCTCTCGACACAATGTACTTCATTGTGTAATTTTTTTAAATAATTTTATCCACTCTAAATATTGTTAAAAAATTTATACGATTATAATATTTATAGGAGTTATTACATATAGGAAACGAGCTCCAAAAATTATAAAATTTTAGTTGCAACCTCGCAACATAGTCGACCTAATTATATATGTTTTGAGAATTTTATGCGCTACAAATTTACCATAGTAATTTAATGGTAATTAGCGATATACGATGCTCATTTCACGATTAAAATTACATGAATTAACATAGAAAATTCATAGCACATAAAATTACTAAAAGTTACAAAAATTAGGCCAAATGTGTTAAGAGGCTACACAGAAAATTTGTAATTTTTCGAGCTTGTTCGCTATATGTAACAACTCCTACAATTATCAAAATCATATAAATTTTTGAGCAATGTTCAGAGTAGATAAAATTGTCAAAAATTGCATAATAAAGTATGTTGTGTTAGAATGCTGCACATAAAATTTTTATAATTTTTTGAGCTTAGTTGTTATATTTAAAAATTCAAACAAATAAATTAGACAGGTAATTAAGCCAGCTAATTCGTATGGTGGAGGAGCGGCAGGCCACCTGCCACTTGGTGGCCAGACAGCAGGCGCGCAGCCGCACGGTGGCCGAACGGCAAGTTGCCTGTTGCACGGTGGCCGAACAATAGGGGGTACGTGTCAGCTGCAGGGCACTACCGTTCGGTCATTGGGAAGCAGAAATATCATTTTTGTCATTCTCGCACGTATATGATTATTTTTATAAATACAGATCTAAAACATACTATGAATTTATCACTGGCCCGTTCACTTCATCCCTGGCCGCGGTTTCACACACACTAACACAAGAATAATATCAGATCGAGTCGTAGATAGTTTAAGCTCTAGCTTCAGCTCCACTGTGCATACTGTACTAGTGGTAGTACGCCCATTTGTTTGTTTATTTAAGAGAAACAGTTAAGGCCCTCAGCTTCTTTTTTAGATTCTAAATATTATTTTTCGGTTTTTCTACACTATCTAACTTTTAAACGGAGTATCTTTTAAAATAGAGATCTACAAGTTAATTATAATACACACTGTGACGACTTTATTTATATTAGCTAAAATCGTATATGAGTTCCTATAACTCTATATTTTAATAGTATATGGGCCCAGTCCACAGCTATATGGGCCGGACGATCGCATCTAGGCCCACCCAGTCATTGGCATTGGCATTGCCATGACCTGTTTGCCCTTGGCTTCGCCGCAACGCCTACCCGCACACACAGACGAGAGGAGGGAGGAGAGCCCAAGTTTCCATCCAAGAACACACCCGGAGGAGATCGACAGGAGCGGCAGGAGATGAAGACCTTCGATCCATGGCCGGTCTTCCTCCGGAGGGAGTGGAGCCGCAACTGGCCCTTCCTCACCGGATTCGCCATCACCGGCTACCTCATCGTCAAGATGACCGCAAACTTCACCGAGGAGGACCTCAAGAACTCCAAGTTCGTCCAGGAGCACAAGAAGCGCTGAGCAGGTGAACCCTATTCCGAATCCGTAGATAGATCTGTAGCTAATTGGTTCTCGCGGTAGATCTGGAGGGTACAGATTTAGAGTCATTCCATAACCAATCATTTAGAGTTATTCTTCGTTCCTGCTTGATGCCGGCATGCGATGTCTGGTTGGTTTCTTGATGATGCGTCGAATCCGTAGGGTATCGGCGATTGCGAGGAAACGGGAGAGTGATCTGGGGAAATTTGGATTAGGAAAACAGGGGAAAGTAGGATGTTGAAAAATGCTGTGATACCTTGATCTCTGCCGGTTACACGAATTCATGGGACAACGGCTTTGAGGTATGATTGATCCAAGGAGAGGAATGGGCAGGTTTCCTCACCAAGACCAGCCTGTGCCTTGCAACTGATTGGGCAGATTCTGCCGCTCTAGCCTCCCGCCCTGCCAGTGTAATTCTAACAAAACGATGGATTAGACTTTTGACATGTGTTATGTTGCTCTATGCAATTGAAGGACCAAAACTGCAGAATCTCTGCATCACTATCAAAACTGTCATCCCCAGATTGTTCACTCCCATCAAGATGCCAAAGCCTTTGCCATGTAGTTGCAGACCTGCTCCGAGCTTGTGGACCCCCTTTTCATTTCTCAAAAACAAGAGTAAACAAGAGAGGATCATTGTCTCAACCAACAAAAATCATTGTCTCAACCAACTAAGACATAGTTTTGTTGGGCAAGTTGTGGTGATGCATAAAAGGATCCCCATATTTACTATTGTTATGGTGTGCTACGTGCTATGATAAAGTAGTCATATTCTCCAGGTCATTGTATGCGTGTGCTGGTAATGTTTGATTGGATTATGCGATATTATCTTGAAGAAATGATTTTATGTTCCCAAGCAAGTAAAAGATCTTCTGGGTGGCAAAAAGGTTGGGACTGTTGCATTGGACAAATTAGCTGTATCTGACTATATATGTGATACTCTGTTTGGTTTTAATCAATATCTCATATCTGAACCTTTTGTAGAATTAAATTGTTAAAAATATATGAACGTGCGCTTGGTTGTTGAGGTCCTTGAGGACATGTGGAGGACCAAATCGGCTGCCCATGGGACGTCATTATGGTGTTATTTGACAGCACTTGCGTGATAAATTGTTGTGGTTGCAGAAAGTTTTAGCTGTGGCAATGTTAAACTTCTGTTTTAAAATGTTAAATATCTGCCCTGTGCTCCAATGATTAATTTTAGCTGTGGCAATTTTAGGATTTTGTTTGTAACTGTTCGAACCTGCATCCAAGAGTTACCATTTCTTTTGCTAAACCTCATACCCGTAGACAGTAGGTAAAACACTTGAACAGTATTTGTACTCTTTTTTCTACGTTGGTCACTTGCTCATATGATCTTGTGACATTTGTAACCCCTTGTGCATGCCGGACATACCATACTATATATTGTATCGTGGGGTATGCTGTTATATTCTGCCTTATAGTTTACAAATTACTAACTGCTTAAACTTACTCTCTCAGCAGGTGAAGGAATAGCTGCTATTCCTGTGCAGTCGGCTGGTGTCTTCAATGTGGGCGGCCAGTTCTACTTCGCTGTTCCAAATGAACTTAGCCTCTTTTTTGTTTGTTTGTTTTTATCAGTGATGCGCACATTCTGCTCGAATTTGTAATGTAATAAGAGGCGTTTGAATTGTTGGACCCAAAAAATCAGCTTCTGGCTATGATACTTGAAGCCTGATCCCATTTCCTCACTTGATATCTGGAATATCATTCTATATCTATGCAGACAGAAATGTTGTGTGTTACCATGTGCCCTTAACCCTTGTGTAGGAACTAGGAACTATAGATCTGCTGCAGTGGAAAGCAAAGAGCACTTGATTCGGGTGAAAAGATGTTATATTTCTGTAATTCTGTTTGGATGAGACACTTCAGCGACATTATCTTCTTGGTCTGATGTTTGAATCACCTTCATCAGTTCATCTACGGTAGTGGACCTGCATGCCAGAAAATGCATGGAGATGACATGTAAAAACAGAAGTCTAGCCCCTCCTGGCAACCACTAGCACACTGAAAACATGCATTCGGACAAAATTAAATTTAAACGTGCTTACAGTGTAGACGAAATTAATTTTTGGTCAGCTAGTTATAGAGTGTGTGTGTGTGTTTTTTTTTTTGACTCTAGCATGAGTATTTGTGCAAATGAATCGAATGCCGATAAGCCTCTTTGAAAAATTTGTCCTAATAGATCGTTTTAAAACGATGGTAAAGAAATTGTCCAGTTTGTTTAGAGGAAGCTGGAAAAGAACTAAGCTACAGTATATTTCGGAACCTACCTCAAATTAATTTGGTCGCGGAAGTGGTTATACTGTCACTTCGGAAACTGAGTAAAGGAGGTTACAGAGAGATACACGTATATAATTTTAATCGATATAAATAAAATCACTATAGCGTATATTATAATTGACTAATAGACCTGTTTTAAAAAGACAGTCCGTTTGAAAGTTAAACACTATAGAAAAAGATGTATATAATTTTAATCGATATAAATAAAATCACTATAGCGTATATTATAATTGACTAATAGACCTGTTTTAAAAAGACAGTCCGTTTGAAAGTTAAACACTATAGAAAAATTATTTACGGTAGAAAAATAATTTTATGCTATAGAAAAACTAAGTAACTTTTAAAACTAAAGTGTTCTAGAGAACTTGTACCGTTCATCCTCAACCACCCTCTCATTCTCGCATTCTTTCTGGCATACCATCCACATTCGTTGCACGTTGCTAATTTGCGCCTAGATTTGTTGTATTTGCAAGCTACCCATGCATTATACTCAAATCGATCATATCATCATATATTGTGTTGAATTTGCATCCAACTAGTAGTCCTTTTTTCTGCCTGAATATAATGCCACTGCATGTATACTCTCTGCTGCCTCTCGATGCTTATGTAACTTCAACTTGAAATCTCCCCAGGTAATCAAATGAGGTCAGGGAGCTGAAAAGTTGAAAGCGAGCAAGGCGACGAAGGAAGCTATCAAGTGGAGTTTGGACTACAAGCGTGAAACTATTCGCTGGGAATGCTTTATCTAGCGGCGGAACAAAAACAATAATGACCGAAGTTTACTATTTTACCATATATATAATATATATATATATATATATATATATATATATATATATATATATATATATATATATATATATATAATATTATGCTAAATAATAATGCATTTCATAATTGTAGAATCGATATTTCAACATAACTGATAGTAATATATAATAATAAAGAAATAGTGATCAAAATACTTACCAAATGAAGAAACCCGCTATAATATTGGTTAATTGCTGCAAAGGGAAGGAAATAAAAATGAAAACATAGAAAAAAGTTGGTCAAATTGGTAAAAATGCATCATCCGACCTCAATGGTCTTTAAAAAGAATAAAATTCTTTAAAATTTTTAAGTAAAAAATAGTAGAATGATCGAATGAAAGTAAATATGTTACCTCTTATTATTTACATTCTTTCAAGTTTATGAAGTGATGAACCACAACATCATTGGTAATTTTCTTTCATTTTTGTTTCTCCACATAGCAAACAAGGCTATCACTCACGAAATCATTACCTGATTAATTAAAAACTCAATTAGATGTTGGTATATTCAATAGTTCAAGAACAATATAGCGAAAAAATGTCCAGTGGCTTACTTATTCGACATTATAGTCAAATCAAAAACTTGGTCTAATATGAACACATGCATCATGATAACAATTCAACACAAATAACCAAAAATTAGTTTGTTATGACATGTGAGAACCTATAGAAGGTCATTTAGATTATCTAGAACTCACGAGTAAGAGCAGATCAAGATTTTCCAGTTTTGCACGGTTTTGGTGCACTCTTCACTCAAATGAAAAAGGTCAAAACTTTGACAACGATTCTCTTGATCATTGATTGGAATAGGTTTCTGACATTGTAGGGAAGATACATACCAAATTTTAAGTCATTGGATCTACGGATCAAAAGTTACATAGATTCTTGTTTTTGAAATCACGCTGATTTTACTGTTTATCTTGAAATTACTGTACCAACGAAACTACCAAGCTACCACCGATTCTAATGTAGCACTATAGCAGTACTACCATTTTACTGTGTGGTACTACCAAAGTTGCTGTCGCGGTACTACCGATTTTGCACAGTCAGGCTTTGATGCAGGTGATTGGTCTCTGAACTTTATAACTTCTTATAGTTATTAGAGTGAAGAACAAGGAGTCGTGCTTCCATCTTTAGAAAAAATTTTGAAAAAGTCTTGTAATCTTGTTGGCTCCTATTCACCCTCTCTAATCGTCACATTCTATCCTGCACATTGTCTTCCTTTGTAGCTTGCCCAAGAGTGGTTTTCTAATGTCCAGGATATAATACTAGAGAACAGCCAGTGGTACTCTCTCATTTTAGCAACAATCGTGTCATGAAAAGGTTATAGTCTTCCTTATCTGCTAATCTGGGTGATGTCTACCGTACATATGGGTGTGACCATTGTTGCTATGGAGATCTTTCGGTTGCTGTTGTTCCTTGCTGCATGCTGACAGAAGTGTCTAGTTTGTGCACTTGTCATGTTGCTGGAAACACAATCGTTGAATGAATTGCCTCTTTCTGTTGATATACTTGTATGTTTGCTTGGTTGCATTGAGTAAAAAACCTACTAGTTGATGCATTCTTTTCATTGGCTTGGGCTGTCACAATAGAAATGAGAACCTTTTGTCGTTGTGGTTACTAATTACTACAATGATTGGTCACACAGGGCATGGTGCACGGTTTGTGTTAGACTATACGGATGGTTGTAAATAAAGTGATGATGAATAATTGACATTTGGATTACTTCAGATTTTGTGTTTGTGAAAATTTTGGTCGATCGTGGTCGAAGATTTCAAATTCAAGTGGTTTCAGTCTGCTCTGAGTGGTTTTTATCTCATCCGAGTGTTTTTGGTTGCTTCGAGCAGTTTTGGACTAGTCTGATCGGGCTCGAGTGGCATCGGATGGTATTCAAGTAGCTCTGGAGCATCGGACGGTTTCGAGTGGTTTTGGTTGCTCTGAGTAGTTTCGGACTAGTCCAATCGGGTCTGAGTGGCATCGAACGGCTTTCGAGTAGCAATGGTGTATTGGACGGTATTCGAGTAGCTCTGGAGCATCGGATAGCTTTTGAGATGCATCGGAACATCGGACAGCACTCGAGTGGCGTCAGAGGATCGCATGGCTGAATGACCATAACAGACTTCGACCATGGCGGCTTTCAATCATGGCAAACTTTGACCACGTTAGACTTCGACCACGTTGGTTATTACTTAGAGTCGTTTACGACTACGTTCGACTACGACACATTCTTCTTCGACCACGTCTGGCTTCGACTATGTAATATCGACTACGGCAGAATGACCATACCTGGTCGAATGTGGTAAGTTACAGTATCTTGTAGATGGTCGTAGCTACAATACCTTATCTATGATCGTAGCTACAGTAACTGGTCGATAGTCATATATTTTACTGGTCGGTACTCGATAGTTGTATACTTTACTTGTCGGTACTCAATGGTCGTAAACTTTACTGGTCGGTACTCGATACTCGGTAGTCGGAGATTCTTCTGGTCGATAGTTGAAGGCTTTACAGTCTATGGTCATAGACTTTGCGATCTGCTATCGTTGTCTTCAGGTTTAGTCAAAGGTTTTGCGATCGATTACTATAGGCTTCGCAGTTAGTACTCGTAGACTTCATGGTTAGTACGAGTGTTTTAATTCTTGTGATCTTCTAGCACCTTGAGTACTCATGTTGGGTCAGTGGTTGACTGATCTGGTTGTAGCGGTTGTCGGTGATACTCGGTGCTCGGTGATCGATGGTGCAGTGGTTGGTTGATGATCAGTAGTCGTAGACTTGGCGCTCGGTACTCGATGGTTTTGGTCGGTAGCGATGCGTGATATTCCTGAGTGTTTGAAGCAGAACGATGGTATTTCCCGAGTATTTGTTGTTTTTGAGTACTTATTGAGCTAGCGGTCATATTGAGTAATCTAAGGCTAATTTGCAAAAAAGTGATGGAATTAGTAGTCGTAGACGACTTGGTTGATGGTCATGGATTGTTTTGTTCTTGTCTATGGATAGACAAGAGTGGTGTGAGTGTGTGCTGATAACGGTCAAGTTGTGGAGAACTTATACGGGGAAACATTTCTTTGGTCTTTGCATGCGCAGGATGGCGTAGAGACGATCATGGTCGGTGATGAGGAGAACCGGGACTAGGATGGGAAGATCTGAAGTCTAGACGATTAAGGATGTCACGTGAGTTGGTCGGGCTAACGCTGGAGTACATGGAGATTAAAGGTGGTGATGCGTAGAGAAGGTACGGGCGGTGCGGTCCTGAAGGCTTCTACATGGATGTTGATGATGCGAGATGGAGCTACAGAAGG
Organism: Dendrocalamus sinicus; assembly: GCA_036346575.1. NCBI lineage: Eukaryota > Viridiplantae > Streptophyta > Magnoliopsida > Poales > Poaceae > Dendrocalamus > Dendrocalamus sinicus. Next base: position 498,436 of record CM070653.1, on the reverse strand, counting down.
TGCGTTTCTGGAGACCTCATCACGTGGTGAGATTGGAAACGTTATAGAAGGTGTCCGTAATGGGAGGGATTGGAGATTTGGTAAAACTTATGTTAGAAAAGGTTTTGGATCCCTTCATTTGAGGAAGAGATATGATTTCGTGTTCGTGTTTGAGTTAAACACGGTTTAAGACTCTAGCATATAAAAGCAGGAGAGGCTAGTGTTTTGGCCGTGGCTTTCTTGTGAAAGCACTTTGTAACTCCATAAAAATTCAACAATAAAGAATATCTTGAATTAATCTGATTCATAATTTCTGGTGATTGCTGTTTAGACAAAGCATACGATTGCGAGCAAAACTGAGCAACAAGTGTTCTTTCGAGCGATCGGATTCGTCATCTATTACGTAGAGATTTTAAGAAACGGAGACAATCCCCTACAATCTTACAGTCCATTGTCTGACAAGTGACAAGCCACCAGACCGCAAACTGACAATTAAGTTGCAGTACACTGCACTCAGTCTAATCTGCTCGAGCATTCAATTTGTGCTTAACATGCTATCTATGGCCGGAGGTGTAGGGCTCTAGTCTTTTAACCTAGACAATGACCTGCGCACATGCCAACCGACCGCATTCCGTCGAGCCTGAATCGGGGCCTGACGTTCGGACGAGTGTCGGATAGAAGCAGCAGATCGTCCGTCGTTTTCCGATCCGATCGGTAGCACGGCGTGGGACGGCTGGTGCATGAAACTCGGTGTTATATATTCAACGACACACACGAGTGTGGTTGGATCTCGTGAAAACTTGCACGAGCAAGATTCATCATTGCAGGCATAGCTTCCATCGATCGAATTGTACTTGTTCAGGCAGGTGGTTTTGTGTCGGCAGGTGTGATCGATCTGGATCCTGACGAGCCAAAGGCAAGCCGATCAGGAGAGCAACGGCCGATATTATATGCTACAGTCCATACAGAATTGGTGTAACAGCACCGTTCAAACAGTACTGGCACACTGATTTTGCTGTTCATCGCTGTGCTCAGCTCAGCTGGCGTTCGTCTGCACGGAGCCGGTTCCGTGCGAGGGTGGGCTGGGGGTGGTTGGTGTGAGCAGTTGTTGAGTGATGCTCAGCCTTGACCATGGCGATGCATGATGGGCGACTACCGACAGGGCAGCGCGGGAGAGGCGAAGGCTCTGGTCTCTGCTGCACGTGGCACGACAAGATACACACAGTGGGCGGGGACACCAGCCATTGGAGACCTGCGATGTTTCGAGCTGCTGCTCCATGCCTGGACTCGCCTCTTACCTTGCTCGGCAAATCTGCATCCCATTTTTGTTGTGTCCCCGCCACCGGCGGTAGCTGCTTCTATGTTAGCTGATCATACTCTCTGTTGCTGCCGTTGTGGGCACCGTGAAAGGATCAACATCCCTGACAGGATCGAGCCCTCCAAGGAAGGAAAAGCCGGGAAGATGCTGGCTTGCCCTAGCACGTGAGGAAACTACAAAGCGGCATCGATCGTCCTTGTAGTGGCCTTTATCAATCTAATCAGCTATCCTGTGCAATAATGCTACTGCCCACTAGGCTAATTTCAGACCAGCTTCCTTTCGCTTTACAGCACATGAATACATGTACATGCACTGACACTGAGCAACAAGCAGGCTTAATTGGGCAGGATCGTAGTTAGCTACAGGATGACAAGAAACGACAGATCGATGAGCTACACAGTATACACACATAATAGAGGCAAGGCAAGCAGCAGCAGCAGCAGCAGCAGTGTGTAGCTTTTTCCCTTCTGGGGACCAGACCGGAAGCAAGCTGCAGGGCAAGCTGGGCACGGCTGGGCACTATGCTAGCTTCAGTTCACTGATCCATCACACCTTTATTCACTTTTGAAGCAAACACCGCCATCTTTTCGCTGATACGTATACGCACAATCAAAAACAGCTATCTGCATGCTCACCGGCCGGTGAATTAAAGAAGGCACCAACACACATGAATTAACATATATGTATACATTTCCACAGCTCAATCAGTGAATATATGCATGCAGAACAACGTTTTCTACGGTTCCAAATGACACCAATTGATGGGTTTTGATGTTTACATTCTAATTGAACACCCACACAACATAAATACCTCACTATACAGAGAACATGCTTGTGAAGGGGCCTCAACGAGTTCCAGGTGCGAAGCTCAAAACGAAGAAGCCAAACTCAATTACTCACAATTAATCCCAACTGGATCCTGATCAATAATTACTGGAACTCGAAGCAAAAGATCCAAATTAACCGTACGCGAGTAAACGAAATGATTGTCATCTCCTATTCTTGAAATATAGTGGAGTGCATGAAAATTGTCAAAACCTGGCCCATTTTGTACACCGATTGCTGGTGAGGACTGATCGAAGTTTCCTTTCTATCTTTAAATTTCTCCCCTGTTCTTAGTACATCTCTCTCTCTCTCTCTCTCTCTCTCTCTCGTGGTAAGTACGATTAACACCCTCATATCTACTAACTAGCTTCAGAAAAAGATGATCTACCTGCTGGCTTTTGCTTCCAAAGTCAACATGAAATAGATGAAATCGAATGACACATCGCAGCCACTAGCCTTGCAGATGGAGCCTCCGAGTATCCATTTACTAACCATCAATGTAACTTTTGTCATGAACAATCAAGCCAGCTAGAACAACGCCCAAGACTATATATATATCTGTCTCTGCAATCGCTTGGAATGCATATGCAAATTGTTACAAAAATGTTGGATGCCTGGATCTAGCCATGTCTAGCTAGCTCAACTTCAGATTGAGCCACTGCAGTTTGGTTGTTGCATGCATGTGCCGTCTCTTGGACATCCTGTAGAACTTCAAGAGAGTTGTGTCATTTCCTATATTTTTTAGAGGTTATATGTGTTCTGTTACGTCCTTTCCATTAAATCTTTTTAAGCTGATTATTAATTAAGGAGAAGTTTTAATATTTGCATTTGATCCTTTTCTCTAATCCAATTGAGCATGTCATGGCTGCTTGATGGATGTATTGAAAATGATTTAAAGGTCTACAAAATAGTCAAATATTCAAGTATCCAAGAAGCATTCGTTGGTTTGACCATTTGTTGAAAGCTGTAACATAGTACAACATTGGTTGATTTCTCAAAAAGTTTCATGAGAGATCTTGTAACAGCTGGGAAAGACAAACGTTAAATTTCTAGAGCGATTGAAGAAACTTCTTTGTGGAGCTAGTTGTGACTTCAGCTTAAAAGCTTCACAAAGCTTTCTCCTGTTGGTTCCAATTTACTTGACAATCCACCCTGAAAACACCCCATGGATCATGAGAGAGGACTTGAAGCTAGCTAAGTTTGCACTTAATTAACTCTGTCAACAAGCTATAGCACGTAGCATTCCAAACAATAGCATAATTCATTTGTGCCAGGTGGAATTTGGGAACCTGATGGATTGTGGGTTGGTTGCCTCAAGATTTGTGCTGCCAAATAGCACGTTTCAGAAAAGGATCCAACTTGTTTTCCTGTAAGACCAGCTCCAGCCTATAGGGAGGGGCATGCCCTTCATCCTGTTAAGTTTTAATATATCTGTGCTAACACTTTATGCTCTCCAAGATACAAACTGTAATTACTATAAAGGAATACTGTCAAAATGAGAACCAGTGGTGGACTCATGATCAAAATTTAGGGAGGAGGAGGCTAATGAGACTTGCTCACCGGTTTGCGATTATCTCTGAAGCAAGATCTCGTTGAATGTGTCGATCGGGCCGGGCATGCACCAATACAAGCTTGGAGAAGACTGATCTGCAATCCATTTCCATGATCATCGGTTTATGCGCCCAGTCGATCGCCAGAAGTACTGCCTCACGGCAAGCAAGAGCTTCCACTTCTTCGTCATCTTTGCAATGTCTCAGCACACGCCACCACCCTATTGCTTGCAACTCCAGTTTGCCTGATAAAACTGCCATCAACATTAAATTTCAGCTAACCAGCCCATGATTTCACCTAGCACCTTGACTTTCTGATTTCCTTCTTTGTTTTGCTTTGAGCCATACATCCGCCAGACGCTGTATCACTTTCTTCCCTTTGATGTCAGAACTCAGATCCCCTTGCCGGATTTGCAACAGAGAACTGCTAAACGCCAACAAAAACACAACCAAGTCTTGCACCGATAGTTTCTCACCTCCAAACAAGAGCCTCGTGCCGTTGTAGAGTGGTGAGCATGCGTCCGGCACCACTCGCCATCGCCAGGTATCCACGACCGGCCGGCGGTAGGGATCCCTAGCCCCACCTGACTCACCCGTCCACTCATGAGAACACTAACCGTGTAATTTCCATGTAGCGATAAATACCTTTTATAAACTAGAGTAGTTACATGCATCTGAAAAGGTCTGTCTATATACCAAAATAGCTTATATTTAGGCCCCGTTTGGCACAGCTCCACCACCGGCTCCTGAAGCTGTTTGGAGCTGTTTTGTGCCAAACGGGGTACAACAAAATAGCTCCACCCAAGGAGTCCCTTAAAATCTGCTGAGACAAAAGTAGCTCCTTGGGTGGAGCTTCCTTGGGTGGAGCTGAAAAAAGTAGCTTCACCCAGCTTCACTTGTGAAGTAAAAAAAACAGCTCCACTTGTAAAGTGGAGTCGTGCCAAACGGGGTCTTAGCGAGGCGGAGAGCAACTTTTTTTACTTTTGATTCAGCAAGGAGAAATTAACCATGTATGAACCATCACCAAGCAAGCTGTCAGCACAAAACCGCACGGCATCCCTCCTTATCAGCAAGCAACACAAAGAAGAAAGCCACGAAATAAGGCTACATAGAAGGTACATGCGTACTTTTTCTTCTTTTCTCTTGCTCATCCCACCTCACTCTCACTGATTCATTCCTGTCTCAGTCCCAGCTCTCTTTCTCTCTCCTCTCTCTCTTTCTTCTTTCTTCTCTCTCTGATTACCATGAGGTGAGGAGGACCCTTAGCTAGCTCTCTCCACTACCCCCAAGCCCCTATCAAACACAAACCTTTAGCCATACCAGAAGAAAAATACAAGGCTCAAGGGAAAGGGAAAAAAAGATAAGCCAAACCCTAGCACGAGACTCACTTTCTCCAGAGAGCTAGCCAGATAACTTCACCGGCCACCCACCATGATCTTTCCCCCTGCCTTCCTGGATTCCTCAAGCTGGAATGATAACCAGGTGATTTTCAGTCATCCTTCCTTTCTTTCCCAAGATTTTATTCACTCTCTTTTGCTCAAGCACACACAGATCAAAAGGAGAAAGTTGTAGCAATACTAAAACTGAAAAAGGAATAGAATACTAGCTAGGGCTAGCTCAATATTCTGATCCAGAACACTACCTTGGTATATACTTGGGCAAATTTCTGGCCTAAATTCTAGCTCTTGTTTGCTTCCATCTTTATCTTTGAGCAGCATGCCCACCACCAGGTTGCAGCCAGTGGCGGCGGCGGCGGCGACGGCAATCATGAGCTTCTGCAGCCATCAATCATGCCGGGAGCGCTCCCCGAGGGCTGCGGCAGGCCGGTGGGGCCGGCGAAGCCGATGTCGATGGCTGAGCGGGCGCGGCTGGCGAGGATTCCGCTGCCGGAGCAGGGGCTCAAGTGCCCCCGCTGCGAGTCCACCAACACCAAGTTCTGCTACTTCAATAACTACTCGCTCTCGCAGCCGCGCCACTTCTGCCGCGCGTGCCGCCGCTACTGGACCCGCGGCGGCGCGCTCCGCAACGTGCCGGTGGGCGGCGGCTACCGCCGCCATGCCAAGCGCGCAAAGCCCAAGCAGGCGTCGGCGTCGCAGTCAGCCTCGGGTGCACCAGCGGCCACCGCCACCGCATCGCGGCAAGTTGGATCGACGACGTCGTCCACTTGCACCACGGGCAACGCGCCGGATCTCCCGGCGATGCTAAGCAGCAACCTGTCCATTCTGCCGCCGCTGCTCCGCCTCACCGACTTCGACGCCATGAGCCTAGGCTCTACCTTCTACGGGATGGGGAAGCCGTCAGTCGACGCGGCGGGCTGCTACTCTGTAGGCGACGGGAGTGGTGGCGCCGCCGCCGCCACCGGACTGGAGCAATGGAGAGTGCAGCAGATGCAAAGATTCCCGTTCTTGCATGCAATGGACCAGGCGGCGATGGCGCCAGCGCCGGCAATGGCAATGCCGGGGATGTTCCATTTAGGTTTAGATGGAGGTGGTCGTGGTGGCGGTGGCGTCAACGGCGAAGACGGAGGAGAGCTTCGTGTGATGCCATCAAAGAGGGAAGGCTACCCAAGAGGCATGTATGGTGATCACGTCACTGGCTACCCCTCCCAATACTAGTGCAGGTAACCATCTCTTGTAATGAGCTTAATTGCGAGCTGCAATCCTACAATTAGCTATACATGTGATGGTGTTGTGACATAGAAAAGGCAAGCCTTTGCATTTGCAATGTTTCAAGAACTGGAGGAGAAGCAGGATGGAGCCGCGCATGTGTGTACGTTAATTGATCATGCACAATTATATATTGTTACTAGCTAGGTTAGCTCGCGTGATCACTTGCTATGTTTCTTGTGTTTTTTAGGCTTTCCCGTGCACTTGGGGTGAAGTTATGTGTACCACTGTTCTTCATTTTGTTCATGAAAAACTCGTATGAATATATATCAGTTCTCCTATACATAGTTCTCTCTCTTTCCCTCCATATGCATGCAAGATGATGCATGTGTGGTTGTGTTTGTTGCTTTCTGTGATCCAAAATTGCGACTATATATATATGATTGGTGCAACTAAATTATATTGAGTTAGTAGTTAACCGATGAAACTCAGTTTATTTGATCACTGGACTGGACTATAAGCTTAGGAGCTAGCTAGATACATGTATATACAGTCAGAGAAAACTAATGGAAGTGAAGATGCCATGCATATATGCATGCATGCATAACTCATAATTCTAAATGAGAGGTAGCTAGCATGCAATACCAATGATCGATCTTCGATTTGTAGGGTATATATTTTCCCATGCAGTCTTTTTATATATATATATATATATATATATATATATATATATATATATATATATATATATATATATATATATATATATATATATATATATATATATATATATATATATATATATATATATATATATATATATATATATATATATATATATATATATATATATATATATATATATATATATATATATATATATATATATATATATGGTTGGGGCGGTAGCAATGCAATGTTAATTACGGCTGCAAAAGGCCGTAGTCAAAGAGCTGAGAGGACCATTCAAAAGTGAGGCTCTTTAGTTTTCACCTTTTCCTTCTCCTTTTCAGGGTTTAGTAAACCGGTTGTAAATTTTAACCGGGAGGGGGCCGGTAGGATCAGTATGACCGAAAACCAGAAAATTTTGAAGGATTTTGGGCCAAAATTTTCAAATCAAATTTTAACTTTAAAATATCAGGAAAAAATTGGTTGAAAATATTGGCCACAAATTATGAAACAAATCTAGGCAAAAATTCTTCTAAAATTTACAAAATCCATGAAAAACAGATTTTTCAGAGCCGTTTTGAAATTTTACTAAGGGATTACCGGTAAATAAAACCGATTTTCGGCTGATAAAAGTTTCCTTGCTCCTTTTACAGTGATAGAACGTACTAAAACGTGAAGGTATCTCACAGATCGATCTTTTGTGTTTCTCGTGAGGACCATTCTGATCAGCTAGCTAGGTAGCTCAGTTGTTATATCTTGCTAGTTTCAACTGCATGCTTCTTCTTTCTAAGTCTAGTTCCTTTTAAATCTTGTCTGAGATATATGCTAGCAAATTGAGAAGCGCATATTATACGCATTACAAGGTGCTCAGCTATATATATACAGCTAAGTATTTCTATATATACACATCATATATGTATATATATCTATGCGAGGAGTAATTATACATATATATATAGGAGAAGAAAAGACCTAGCTAAAGAAAACAAATTAATAATGGCAAAGGAAAGGCAATACGTGCATATAGATATGATATGTACACCTAAGCTAAGCAAGAGCTAGGCGATCTTAATTACATGGAAGCGAGCATTAGCAAAGACGAGGAGAGATGCATGCAAGAGTGTGGCTAGGCAACTAGCTAGCTCCATGGAACCATGCAACGACATTATCAGTTACATAGAAGTTTGAGAACACTGAGAACCATGCAACTCACGCACGCATTGGTTGTGTTTTACTTAAAGGGGGTCTAGCTAGGAACGATGGATGAAACGGTGTGCCCAAAAGCATAAGCTGGCAACAATGCCGGTACAGAAAAGTGAAAGAAGCGTACGGAAGAATGTAGAGAGAGAGAGAGAGCTAAGAGAGATGAAAGAGAGGACCGCCATGGGAGAGAGCTGCAGGTAGTGGCTATAGCTAGGGTTAATACGTGTGGTAATGCGTACTGGAATGGTCCAAGATGTGGGATTGTCGCATTGATATGCGCATGTTACTCGGAGGGAATCAGATTCTCCCTGCTGCTTTGCTTTCTCGAAGGCCTAGGCCTTGGCCCCTCCCAGTTCTGTTCTGAGCTTTGGGAGAATAAAGCCACCATGCACTCACCGAGATGCACACTGCCGCACATACTGCATATTCTCTCCTCTCCTCTCCTCTCCTCTTATTCTAGTACGAGAGAGACGAATTTTTGCCATATATAATGACTTTTCAACTCATGTGTATAAAAATAATCGTATACACGTGATATTGATAAAATTAGTGCTTCTATCGCCTAGTATCACTCTAGAGGTGACACGTGGCATCTGCCGCCCGACCACCAGATGGCAAAAAGAGAATCCGATGCGCTCATCTCATAAATTAAGGACTCCTTGTTGATGAGCAGCACTTCGGGCGAGGGAGACGGTATGGTAACACTAACAAATATGCAAACGAGGGAGCCGACGAGGGGAACGACATGAACATAATGACATTAGTTGGACGAGGGAGCACGCGAGAGGGGATGATACGGACAAAGTGACAATTATGAGAAAAGATAGCAGCAACAACCGACATATGTGTGAAGGACAGAGGTCAGTCACTGCAAAAGATGCTAGAGCATCGATCGTTAATTTCATGATTAAATTAACGTTAATTAACGTGGTAAATTCGGAGCATATAAAGTACTCAAAAAATTACACAATTACTACGACTGTGTCGGCAGGTTTTACATAAAATTTCGTTATTTTTGGAGCTCGTTTGCTATATGTAGCGACTCCTACAAATATCAAAATTGTATGAATTTTTGAGCAATATTCACAGTGGATAAAATTATCCACAAATTACATAGTCAAGCACATTGTGTCAAGAGATTGTACATAAAATTTCACAATTTTTTTGAGCCCATTTGCTATATTTAACAATTTAAACAAATAATATGCAAAAAATTGACGTCTAGCCATATGACAGCAGACAGTGGTGGGGCGGCAGGCAGCCTGCCATCCGGTGGCGGGACGGCAGGCTGCCTACGCGTCAGTCCCCCGTGTTGCCGCCCGCCCACAGACGGCAAAAACGATATTCTTGTCAATACGGAAGATATACAGTTATTTTTGTAAATACCATTGCAATCAGTGCCAAATATATCAAAAATTCCGAGAGAGTTGTGTTAGAGGTATACAGTACATACATACGGTGTCTACAGTGCCCTACAAGGCACATGCATACACCGAACACCCGGATTCCCAGCCTCCCGTAACATTAGCAACTACCACGTTTAGTTTTTCCTTATCTTGGCATGTAATCCTTCTTTACCTTCTTAGTAGTGAGTGTTAGGAAACCAGGACTATATCTAGAGTCCTGATCTAATTGGGCACCCCCACCGTAGACTATAAATAGGGACCTAGACCCCCCCTCATGATGTACCCAATGCAATCTAAAGCAATAAAGAAAGACCAGGAGTTCTCTCTACCTCTCTGTGTTCAATCTATTCTCTCTGTGATTCTGTGATTGATTCGTTCTTGTTCTAAGCGAGAAATCGCCGGATGGTCGCGGCGACGGTTTCTCAACACGTTATCAGCACGACTTCGCTCCGGTGAACGAGGTAATCATCGAAGCTACGATTGATTTTCTAGATCGCTTTTGAATCGTATTTTCTTTTCGCGTTCTAGATTGAAATTCTACGGTGCAAATCCGCCCTAATCTACCGCGAGCAGACTTGAAGTCGCCGCACAATGCCGATCGGTAGATTGTGAAACGGGTAGATGTTGATTGCGCCGTAGAACGATGCAATCCGCCTAAATCTACCGCGAGCAGATCTGAAATCGCCGGCACAATGTCGATCGGTAGATTATGAAAACAGGGTAGATGTTGATTGCATCATAGATTGGAAACAAATTTTGCATAGTGTTGGCTGATCCTGCATGATCACAAGCACAAGATAATATATGCATTAATTCCCTGTTCAGTTCCTGCACAGTTTTACAGATTGAATTTTCGCATCTATTCTTCCTGTTATGCATGGCACCACACATAAAAAAGAGGAGGGGGACGTTTTTGGCTCATGGCCACGCATGGCCGCCGGCTGGCCACCGCGCCTGCATGCGCTGGCGCCACCACCGGCCGGCCACCTCCGGCGCGGCGCCACCTGAAGTGCCTTGGTCTTGCGCGCCGACGGGCCCGCCGCCCACACGGCACCGGAAGCCCACCGGCGGCTCGCGACGCACGAGCGCCGCCGCCGCTCGGCTCCTCCCGCCTCGCCGCCTTGCGCCTCGGCCGCAACCGCCTCCTCCGTGCCTCCGCTGACGCCGCCGCGGCCGGCGCCTCCGCAAAGACGGCTTGCACGCCGACGTCCCCGCGTGTGCCGCCGCGCATGGCGCACGGCCGCTACGCGCGCCGCCGGCGCCGGCCTTCCCATGCCGGCTGCCTTGGTTTCCCGCCCGTGCCGCCGCGCCGAATGGCGCCGCGCCGCCACCGCCCGAATGCCGCCGCTCCTCCCCGCGACGCGACCGCCGCCGCCCAGATGCCTCTCGGCTCCTCCCACGCCGCCGCCCGCCTCGGCTTTCGGCGCTTGCGCCGCGCCGACGCTCGGCAGACCGCCGCCGGTGGATGTAGCGCGCGTGCGCCGCCCCGGCCACCCGCTCCCGCAATGCGGCCCGCCGCCGCCGCCGCTCACCTAACGCCGCCTCCGCTGCGTGCGATCGCCGACCGCCGCGGTAGGAAGCCGCCGCCACCTTTGGTGATGGGGTAGAAACCCTACCCCATCGCCTCTTGTGTCGCCGAGCGAAGCAACCAAAGCCGGAGCCAAACGGGCGGGGAGGGGAGCAAAGTGAGCTACTAAAAACAAAAGAAAAAAACGGGGACTGGGCGGCTCGCTATTTTGCGAAAAGGCCTCCTTCTCTCGGGATATTACCGAAAGGCCCTAAGAAATTGCATATAAGTCCCGAATGTTTGCAGATAAGGCATTGTAGTTCAAAATTACGAATAAGCCCTTAAATTTACGAGTGGGTCCAAATTTTTGCAGAAAACCCTCTGTAAATTAGAAAATTGCGTAATTTTTCTCGAACTGAAAATTTGCGTAGAAACCCCAGAATTGCAGAATTTTTTGAAATTTCATTTTAAGCATAAAAGGGCCTCTGAATCCGAATTTTGCATCAATTTTTGCATTTGAAGCATATTTATTTCTGCCATTATTACTTTCTGTATTTTCTGTATTTATTTACTGTTTTTGGTTAATTGTAATTGTTTAAATTGCTTTTAATCACTGAAATTAGTGATAAAATTATAGAAAATGCATGTAAAATTATGAAACATTATGGGAATCTATCGCACCACTTTATTTACTGTAGTAAATTTTCCATGCATGTTTACTGCAGAAACTTATTTTATTTCGTTCATACACATGTAGATGATGGAATTTGAACCGGAGTTCGAGGAGCCGCCCAAAGATGGCGAAACTATCGACATGGGCATCCGATGTCGAGATTGTGCTTGGGGCCTAAGCTCGGCGTAGCTATTGGGATAAGCGGACGAAAGACGCTACACCCACACCGAGGAGAATGATCGGGCACTTTATTTTCTCAGCACCATCTCTCGCTCAACTCTCAAGAATGAGTATATGGCGAGAGAAATGCGCTAGCACTGGACCGCACTCAAGAAGCGGTTTGAGAGGCTCAAGTACACCATTCTTCCTCAAGCAGAGCAGGAGTGGATCAGACTGAGGTTTGCCGACTTTAAAACGGTCGGGGAGTACAATTCTGCCTTGCACAGGATTTGTACAAACCTTAAACTCTGTGGCAAGGAGATCACAGAGGACCAGAAGATCGAGAAGACCCGCCCACTTTCCACCCGATCTTTGTCGGGTTGCGCAACTATCGTCAAAACGGCTACAAGGAGTATGCCGAATTGATTGATATGATGCAGGTAGCCGAGGCTCAGGACGAACTTCTCCGCAAGAATTACGTCTCGCAGCCACAAGGCAGCTCGGCGCCATGAAGCCAACGCTAGCAGCCTCAAGGTGCGAAAGCCCTTGATGAAGAAAAGGGGAAGAAGGGTAAGATCGTTGCCCGTAAAGGCAAGTCGATGCTCCAAACGACAAAAGGCTAAAAGAGTGACAAGACCTATGGTCAGCAGAACCAGGGTTGTTACAAATGTGGCAAGTGGGGACATTGGTCGCGGATATGCAAAGCACCGCAACATGTCATTGATGCCCACCAAGCTCAGAAGAAGAATGGCAAAGGGCAACCTGAAGCCCATTTTGCGATCATTGAGGGGAGCGACTGAGCGGTTCTTGAGATGATGGAGGTTGAGTCCATCCCGCAGAAGACACCCTTACGACTTAGAGGCGACCACGACCATGATCTCTCTTGAAGAGAATGTCACTGCTGAAAAAATAGCCGAAGAAGTCGATGATTTTCTAGTTGATTCCGTCTGATGCACAGAATGCATGAGACGTTAATTGTCATTTATTTTGTGTTAAATGGACAAGTTTAGAACTTGCATGGTCGGTGCTTTAGGATTTTGCTTTCTCGTAATGGTTGGATGATTTAGGAATAAAGCATTCATTTATTCAGTTCATGATGGCATGTTATGTTCCGATATTTGCGTATTTTATGTGTTAAATGCCTTCTGATACATGTTAATTAAATACGTTATATTAGAACACGTGTGGCGCCCTATGGAGGAAGTATGCCTTGCCGATAGCGGCACAACGAATACCATCTTAAGAGAGACTAAGTATTTCCAGTCGATCCGTAAGAGCAATGGCAGCCTTACGACAATCGCCGGAAGCGATGCATGTATAATCGGTTCTGGAAGAGCCACAATTATACTTCCCATGGGCACAACTTTGGTCATTGAAGAAGCCTTATTGTACCCAGAATCGACTAGAACTCTCCTAAGTTTTAAGGATATTCGCGCCAATGGTTTCCACGTTGAGACTGACGAAGAGTACGGTAAGGAATACCGCCATCACAAAGCGCGAAGAGAATGGCAAAGAATATTAGAAAAGCTTCCTCACTTGAAATCGGGCTATATTATACCACAATTAAAGCGCTGCAGCTGCATAATCGCTCGATAACAGTGTTTAGAAGCTCTGAACTCTTCTGTCTCTGGCATGACAGATTAGGCCACCCAAGTCTTAGGATGATGAGAAACATAATAAATAACTCGCATGGGCATAATATTAATGTGAAGAATTTCCGAATCATGAAGATTTTGTGTGCCCTGCATGTGCCACGGAAACTAATAACTAGACCCTCCACTGAAAGTGAAGGATGAAGTCCTCGCATTCCTCGAACGCATCCAGGAGACATTTGCGGTCCCATTCAGCCCGTCTCGGGGCCATTTAAGTATTTCATGGTGCTCATTGACGCTTCTTGAAGTGGTCATATGTGGGTTTATTGTCCACAAGAAACCACGCCTTTGCAAAATTGATCTCGCAGATCATTCGCATCGTAAATGTGTTTCCGATCATCATATCAAATCCATTAGAATGGACAACGCCGAGAATTTACTTCAAGGCATTTGATGATTATTGCATGGCGATGGGAATTGCGTTGAGCACTCGGCATCGCATGTCCATACTCGTAATGGTTTGGCAGAGGCTTTAATTAAAAGAATTAAATTTATTGCCCGACCCTCTTGCATAAAAGTAATTTGCCAGCTACATGTTGGGGACACGCAGTCCTTCATGCAACGAATCTCATCAACCTTAGACCTTCGCCTACAACATCCATTCACCTATGCAACTAGCGCAAGGGTCACCACCGAAAGTTTCCCACCTTAGGAGGTTTGGATGTAAGGTTTATGTACCGATACCACCTCCACAATGAATCGCAATGGGCCCACTCGCAAGACGGGATATCGTTGGTTATGAGACGCATCCATAATCGGTATTTGGAACCCATGTCGGAAATTTGCATACCGCCGCGCCACGATTGCATTTTTGATGAAGATAATTTCCCGTCATTAGGGGGAGGAAATCAACCCGTTGATGAAAAATGTCGGGAAATTACGTGGGAAGCCACGGGAATTCATGCACATGACCCGCGCACTAGTGAAACTGATAAAGAGGTCCGAAGATCATCGATTTGCAAGCATTAGCAAATCAATCGCCCGATCACTTTAGTGATTTGAAGAGCGTGATTAAGTCGCATGTGCCTGCACGCAATGCATCGGAGAGGGTTGAAATACCAAAGAAAATTGAAGGTATCCCTAATCCCGTCCAGAGGCCTCAGAATAAAAGGACGAGAACTCCGGTTCCTCGAGTCCAAAGTAACCGGGGACGCCCGGCGAAAAGGATAAAAGGGATTTATCACACCGATCATTGAAGTCCCCTGAATCGAGAAGGGAGCCAGTTGAGACCGCACAAGTATGACACCTTCCAAAAGGACATACCGGATCTGAATATCCCCATCGGCATGGATATGTGCGCACACATCGGAGCCGAAAAACTAAAGGGACTTGCCACCGCAATTGAAAGAAGCGATGTGCAAGGTGAAGCTCGTAAGAAGCAACTCATGAAGAAATAGCTATAAATTATGTGCACACGGAGAGTCCCCGAATAGGACAACGACTAATATCGATATCTACTTCGCAAAGAAAATTGCCACCATCATCGATCTTGATCCCGAGCCCGCATCGCTCATTGAATGTAAGAAAAGATCAGATTGGGAAGATTGGAAGAAGGCAATAGCAACCGAATTGCTATCTCTGAATAAAAGAGAGGTGTTTGGGCTCAGATGTCGCACACCTCCCCACATACACCCCGTTGGGCACAAGTGGGTATTTGTTCGAAAGAGAAATGAAAGAAATGAAGTAGTGAGATACAAAGCAAGGCTGGTAGCCCAAGGTTTCACTCAACGTCCTGGAGTTGATTATGAAGAAACCTACTCCCCAGTCATGAGTGGAATTACCTTTAGATATTTGATC
This sequence comes from Dendrocalamus sinicus, assembly GCA_036346575.1. Lineage (NCBI taxonomy): Eukaryota > Viridiplantae > Streptophyta > Magnoliopsida > Poales > Poaceae > Dendrocalamus > Dendrocalamus sinicus. The sequence continues at coordinate 483,092 of CM070653.1, read as the reverse complement.
TCAATGGCAGTAAACTTGAATTTGGAAATGAAATTGATGGATGTTGTGACTGCATACCTTTACGGTAACTTGGATTCGGAGATTTACATGAAAGTCCCTGAAGGAATTCCTCTCCCAAACCAAGACAGAGCAAATAGAAATATGTACAGTGTGAAACTCAGAAAGTCACTGTATGGACTGAAACAATCTGGAAGAATGTGGTATAATCGCTTGAGCGACTTTCTCTGCAAGAAAGGCTACACGAACAATGAAGACTGTCCTTGTGTATTTATACGGCGATCCCAGAATGGATTCTGTATAATCTCTGTGTATGTAGATGATCTGAATATTATCGGGACAGCCGAAGACATAAAAGAAGCAAGCTCCTACTTGGAGTCAGAATTTGAAATGAAAGATTTGGGCAAGACCAAGTTTTGCTTAGGCTTGCAGCTTGAGCATGTCCCTGAAGGAGTCTTGGTACATCAGTCGACCTACACCCAGAAGGTGCTTGAAAGGTTTGGCTTTGAGAAGGCATTTCCCTCGAAAGTACCGATGATCGGTAGGTCTTTACAGCAAGAAAAAGATCCTTTCCGACCAAGGGAAGAGGGAGGAAGTCCTGGGACCGAATTCCCATACTTGAGTGCAGTGGGAGCACTCATGTATTTAGCAAATCGCACTAGACCGGACATTGCATTTGCCGTGAACCTCTTAGCAAGGTATAGTGCAGAGCCTACCAAAAGGCATTGGCGGGGCATAAAGGACATTTTCCGATACCTCCAAGGTAGCAAAGACCTCGGATTGTTTTACTGTAAAGAATCAAGATCTGAACTTGATTGGCTATGCAGATGTTGGGTATCTGTCGGACCAGATACCGCTAAGTCACAAACAGGCTATGTATTCTGTGTGGTGGAACCGCAATTTCATGGAAATCGTCTAAGCAAAGCACGGTAGCTACTTGACGAACCACTCGTAAATTATAGCATCAGATGAAGCCGCACGAGTGCGCAGCTCCGCCGAATGGTTCACCACATCCAGCGATCATGTGGGATGAACATTGTGCGTAACCCCACAATTATCTATGAAGATAATGCCGCTATGCGTTGCACAAGTGCAAACGGGCTATGTGAAGAGTCATCTCACAAAGCATATTAACCCCAAGTTCTTCTATGCACATGAATTGCAAAGGATGGACGAGATTAAAGTACTGCATACTAAGTCATGTGAAAATCTCGCAGATTTATTCACTAAGTCACTCCCCGCATCTAGCTTTGAAAGGTGCGTGCGTGGAATTGGAATGATGAGACTTAGAGAAGTGCAGAATTCAGGGGGAGAATTCTCACAAACCCGCTAATAAATCTTGATCATGAAGATTAAGTACCCAAAATAAAGTCCTGCAGACCAAATGAATTTGGGTGAATTGTACTCTTTTTCCCTTGACGAGTTTTCCATGAAGTTTCTCGACCAAGGTTTTTAATGAGGCAATTCGTGCATCGCAGCATCACATGTATCATGTACTCTTTCTCCAAATTTTTCCCACTGGGTTTTTATGGAGTTTTGATGAGGCATGAACATGATGAGTGAGTGCCCAAGGGGGAGTGTTAGGAAACCAGGACTCTATCTAGAGTCCTGATCTAATTGGGCACCCCCACCGTAGACTATAAATAGAGATCTAGACCCCCCCTCATGATGTACCCAATGCAATCTAAAGCAATAAAGAAAGATCAGGAGTTCTCTCTACCTCTCTGTGTTCAATCTATTCTCTCTGTGATTCTGTGATTGATTCGTTCTTGTTCTAAGCAGAGAAATCGCTCGGACTGACCGCCAGCGACGGTTTCTCAACAGTGAGAGCTAATCGATCGCTTCTGTACTCTAGATATACGTGAGGCTGTCCATGGAATACATTATGTGCGTGAACTATTTCCGCCTTAAAGTTAGTTGGGTAAAATTCTTTGTTCAGTACTTTCCTTTTGGATTCTTGAGGAATGATTTAACCCATGAATGCATCCATCTGCGTGCTGCATCCGAGATAGATGTAACATATAGTACTCTTTAAGGTATCTCATAGATATTGTCGGTAGCAACGACTGTGCATTCGGACCTGTTTTTATAGCTTCAGCTTATAGTTTTTTACTACAGTTTATGATTTTTAGTTTGTTCATAAGAAAGAGTATGTATTAACAGAAACTCACGTACGATTTTAATTAACTGATATAAATAAAATTGCTACAGTGTACTATAATTAATCTGTAGATTCTATCATGAAAAGGTAATTTGTTTAGAAATTAGTTATTGTAAAAAAATTTAAAAAATAGTTTTTAAAAGCTGAAAAAGGAAGATACTGCAAACATGCCTAGCTTGGTGATGGCGTCAGTTTGCATACGGAATATACGACTGGTTTGCTATGGGAAAGACATTTCGACAGGCATCCGGTCCGGACTAAATAAATGGACGAAAAGGCGGAACCGGTAAAGTCGGCCCGCGTGGAATGCAAGCCTCGTTCAGAGAGAAACAGTGCCGCGTGTTTTCTGTAAAGTTCCTATGAAATCTTTACGCTGAAGCACAACTGAAATCGATCTGAGATTAAATACATGGCTAGCTCTAGATCCGGAAGGATTGATTGTACCTGGGACTCGTGTTGTATCCGGTGCCGATATAAGGTGTGGTTTGGCCCGGCTCTAGCTCCTGGTTCAATCGGCACGTTTGGTTCTATTGATATTTCAGAGCTACCGAATTGAATTGAATTGAATTCTTCCAAAAACGAACGTGCACCAGCAGCAGCAGAAGAATTATTAGAATCCATCCTCCCTTGAACGTCGGTGGCAGCCAGCAAAGATCACCATCCCAGTCCCATCCTGTCCCTCCATCTCACCAGTCCCCGATCCCAGCCGTCCGATCAGCATTTTGATCGTTCCTCTTCGTCTTCCTAAAACCGCCACCTCTCTTCCACTCCAAGCCTTGCATCTCCTCCCCCACCACTCATTTGCTCGCAAAAATCCCATCAAAGCTTGCATTTTTTTCTACTGTATTCGTTGCAATCATCACCTTGTTGGAGCTAACTACTGGGGTGGTAAGAAAACAGAGAGTAGGGATAGAGTAGAAACTCTACACACACACTCATTCTTGTGGTGAACTTGCAAGGCACTGGTTCTTATTTCTCAGTCTTACATGCACATACTTTGATACATACATGTGCACAGAGCAGCGCTTTCTAGCTTACAGGGTACTACTACTTGAACTCATACGCACACATTTCTCTGAGCCATCTAGCTTACAAGTTTTACATGCCATATTTATACGCTAATGAACCAGCTTGCTTTTACTGCTCTAATTAGCCAAAAACTTCATGCATATGTCGGTAGAAAATATCCTCATATGGGCTGCAGCAGCATTAATCAAGAAAATCATCTAGAGTAGTGTTAGCTTGGCTTATACGGGTATCATCTTGCTTTGTATTCATACTTGACCAAAACAGCAATAGTTAGAAAATTTTAACTTATACGGCTATGACTAGTGCTCGTGTTCATACAAGGCAGGTAGATACTTCTTCAAAAATCCATTGTCGACATGCATGTGCAACAAGATTCTAAATAACATTTACTCTCTTAATCTTGTTGCTTCTTCTTCACATCTCCAAAAACTTTGCACACCCAAGAGGCTTGGTTAATATATCGGCAAGTTGATCTTCACATATTCTACTGTTATCATGCCACTCTCAACACATTCACGGATGAAGTGATAACGTGTGTTATTGTGCTTGCTCCTGTCATGATGAATGGGATTCTTGCAAAGAGAAATTGCAGAATTATTATCCACTATCAATGTGACTTTACTTGGTTCCTTGTTCTTTATGTCACTTAATAATCAACTGAGCCAGATGCCTTGACACATAGCTATTGTAGTGGCAATGTATTCATCCTCACATGATGACAATGCCACTACCTTCTGCTTCTGTGATACCTAAGTAATCGGGCTTGAACCAAAGAAGTATGCAACTCCTATAGTACTCTTTCGGTCATCAATATCTCTAGCCAAGTCACTATCACTATACCTGACTAACTGCTATTGCCTATCTCTTCTTTCATGGTGACAACCAAAACTCAAAGTGCCACTTACATGCCTTAGTATATACTTCACAGCTACCATGTGCTGTGTTGTGGAAGTTTCCATGTAGTGACTTATAATTCCCACAACATAGGCTATATTTGGCCTCATGTTTACCAGATATCTCAAGCTACCAACAAATACTTCTATAAAGTGTTGCATCAACAGGAGGATTAGTGCTCTTCTTACTCAACTTTAATCTTGCTTCCATGGGAATTTCACTAGAATTACACCCTCTCATGCCACACTTCAAGATCCTAGCTGCATGACTGGATTGACATAAGGAAATTCCAATTGGAGTTTGCTTCACTTCAATACCGAGATAGTAGCTCAGCAATCCCAAGTCACTCATGTTAAACAAAACTCTTCATCTCCATCTTGAATTTGTCAATCTATTTTGGATCTTATCCTATGATAATTAAACCATCAACATACACACCAACGAGCAGACTTGATTCTACATGATTTCTTTTGTACACCATATGCTCAAGTGGACATCTTTCAAACCCAAGTGGCACCAACGTCTTGTCAATTTTTCATACCACCCTCTTGGTGCCTGCTTAAGCCCATAGAGTGCCTTCTTTAACTTCAATACCTTGTACTCATTGTCTTTATCAACAAACCCAAGCGGTCGGATCACATACACTTCTTTCTCAAGCTCACCATTCAGAAATGTTGATTTAACATTCATAAGATGCACTTCCCAACCTTCTTGTGTTGTGAATGTAATAAGGAGCCTCACTGTCTCAAGTCTCGCCACTAGGGCAAAATTTTCCTCAAAATCCATGTAGCATCCCAAATTGTTTTTGGTGCATTTAAATGTTTTGGCTTTTATTTGAGATTCTTGAATTGGATTTCTGCCAAACAAATCCAAAAAAATGTGAAATTGAATTGCAAATAAGAAAATGATATTTTTGAAATCAAGTTAACTAAACAAGGAAATCAATTGTAAAAGAATATTAAAATTCACATCTAACTAATTGAATGGAGAATTCAAACTTTGAAATTCAATTATCTTTCAGGACTCAAAAATCAGAAATTCAAATTTGGATTCAATTTCTAAGGTGAAAACTCAAACTCCAATTCTTGCTAGCAATCTCTTTCTTTCTATCCTTTCTTCTCATCCCCCTGTTGTTAGGCCCCACAACCCCTTCCTTCTCTCTCTCTCTCTCTCTCTCTTTCTTCTTTGGCTCCTGGATCCTCCTCTCCTATTCTTTGCGCTGGCATGTGCCCAACCCCGTGCCAACCCAGCTCTAATGTGGCCGCTGCACCCAGCACTCCGCCCATGTGTGTGCCACCCCTGCACCATGTCACCTTGCCTACACCATGCCCTGCTCTACGTCATAACCATGCTGTCGCCATTCCGTACCCTGTTGCCTAGTCATTGATGATAGTATTGAACACACCATTCCGTACTTCTGGTACTTACCACTTCATTGGCACTTCTCTAATCTCTTGGTCTTCTAGGAAGCAGTCTAGTGTCGCACAGTCCACCACAGAGGCCGAGTATGTTGCAGCTAGGGGTGAAAACGGGCCGGGTATTTCCCGCCCGCCCGTCCGTATTAAAACGGGTCAAATTCGGGTCGTAAATTCGGGTACCCGGAACCTTATGCGGGTATCGGATCCGAATACGGGTATTTTTTGGCGGATACGGTATCGGGTTCAGGAGGTCGGTATCCGACGGATACGGATTATCCGGTATAAAATTCGGATATTACCCGCTTACCTATTCGGGTATTACCCGGATTACTTTGCCAGTCGCTGGCTCATCACTCGGATCATCCGAACTCGAGTCACCGGCTCCCGCTCCACAGAGCCACAGAGGCACACTGGCACAGACCATAGCGCTCCAAGCCTCCATTCGGTTCGGCCGATTCCCCAATCCCCATCTCCTTTCCCTTCACCCAAGTGCCCGACGCGGCGACGCCGAGTACCCGAGTGCCCGACGCCGACGGCCGACGCGGCGGCGCCCTTGCCCCTTGGTCTTCCCCTCCGTGGACTTCCTCAGGCCAGGCCGCCATCCCAGGATCGCCTCCGCCCGTCCGCAGATCCACTGGTCGAGGCGGCGTAACCGCGTAAGGCAGGCACCGAGCACGGGAGATTCGACCTCGCCGCCGTTGATTCAACCTCGCCGCCACCAGATCTACGCCTGAGTGCGCGACGGCCGACGCGGCGGCGCCCCTGGTCTTCCCCTCCGTGGACGTCCTCAGGCCGCCATCCCAGCACCACCTCCGCCCGTCCACTCGGCGATTCGACCTCACCGCCGTCGATTCGACCTCGCCGCCACCGGATCTACACCGCCAAGTCGAGGTACGCCAGATCTGCCTAGAGCCCTAGAGGGGATTTGCTTAGCACTTTGCTTGAGGGGATTTGCCAAGTCGAGGTAAGTATGGATCCTACCGTGGAATGGTTGGATGGTTTGGGGGATTTAAGAAGTAGACTTGCATGCTCGATTGCTGGTGTTGTAGGGTGATGCGTTACTGATGGAAATGAGCGAGCTCCAGGCCAGGCGCTTAGTTCTCTAGATTTTGATCGGTAGTTTGCTTAGTAGTATGGTGCTGTGCGGATTATCTTGCTAATTGCAATGAAGATGGGAGTTTCCAAAGCAAAGCAGTTAGTGTTTATCGATAGGATAATAGGACATATATTCTTTTATTTCCAAGACCAATTTATGACGACGGCTGCACATGAGATTAAGAACAACATATGCAGTAAAGTGTTGATTATCTTGACATCCAGTCCAACTATATCGACATAAGCAAATGAGAGAGGGATGAGATCCAACAGAGAAATAATTGTCATATCAACTTGTTGCTTTGACGTGTCTTCATATATGTTCGGTACCTGAAGTAGAGGCTCTTATTGAAAAAAAAAGTAGCAACCTAGATTAACAAGCAACCTGTAAAAAGTGTGATGCTGAAGGTCAGAAAGCATTTGAAAATAAATTAAGGCATCTTAATGGAACTAACTGTTAATTAATCAACTTGTTAGGACATATATTCATAAGTTTGTTTAATGTATGCATTGTTTTTTCTGGATCTATTTAGACAAATGCAATTCTTTGCCCCTGAGTAAAAGATTACCTTGTAACAAGGAAGTGAGTTGAATGCTTGAAATATTTGGAAACATTTGTTCAGTTGGTCAAAAGATTGGACTGGAGATTAATAGACATGCTAAAAATAGTTACTTTGTACATATTGTTGACTGTAGATCTTCTGGATAGCATTTTAACATTTTCTTTGGCCGTTACTTTTCTCATGCCTGACTCGTGTTGTGCAGTCCAGCCAACTTGCATGCTACTAGAATAGTATGTTGCAAACATTTTTCTGAATGTGGTTGGCTAATTTTAGATCTGATGCCTATTGATGGTTGGAGTCTTTTGCATTCATTAATCCATTCTTCTATCAGCAATAATGAATTACACTTGTTACAAAGTTCGCTATGCATTTTTCCACATCGTATCACATTTTCGCTATGCATTGTACCTGATACATGTTACATGTTCAATTTACATGTTCGATTGTAGGATAAACAAACTCATGAGGGTGATATTCTTAGTGTTAAAACTACTAATGAGTAATGATGTATGTCCAGTGATGCTACGACTTTAGTACCGATGTATTGTTGCATTATGGATGTATGGAATGGTTGCATTGCTATTGTCTATGTGGTATAAAATGGTTGTTGCATCGACTTGATATCCGAATAAATATTCGTGACCGATAGTGTCTGTATCCGTCTTGGTACGTATTTGTTCCATATTTGTGCCCGACATTATCCGTGTTTGTATTCGTATTCGATACTATCCGTATTCGACCCGAATCCGATTAGAAAATGTGGGTTAGGATATGGGAAAGGTGAGATCCGACCGTATCCGACCCGATTTCACCCCTAGTTGCAACCGCTAGTTGCTGTAGTTAGGTTTCTTTAGATGGTTTCGACCCTATGGGACTTTGGGTTAGCCATAGATAATGTTCATCTCTTCTGTGATAACACTTCTACCATTAACATTACTAAGAACCCAGTGCAACACTCCAGGACCAAGTACATAAATATCAGATATCATTTCCTTAGGGAGCATGTGGAGAAGGGTTTCATAGTGCTTCAGTTTGTGGAGAGTGACTGCCAGTTGGCTCATATTTTCACCAAGCCTTTAGATAACTCGAGGTTCATGACCTTGCAGGGAGAACTTGGGGTGGTCTGACTTTATGGCTTAATCTGAGGGGAAGCATCATGTACTTTCTGTATTATATTGTTCATATGTTTCTTTTTTCATTCTATTGCACTTTATTTTTGGGTATATTTGGGTTAGTCTTTTTAGCATAGACTAGAGTGATTCTCATTCTCAATTGTTTAGACTTCTTTCTCTCATCTTGTGAATCTAGGATGTTGTTTATTAGTTGCTTCTTTTCGCACTAAGTTGAGTTCACTCACGTCTTTTAGGTCTAGTGGGGGTTGGGCCCCCTTGGGTAGACAGGGAACACGCTTACTTCCTTATATTTTAAATGACCAGCTAATAGTCCTAGAGTTACTTGGGGTAAATGAGAGCTAGTATGAGCCATAGTGATTATTTTATCTTGTCTATGCTTTAAGTATTGCCATTTCTTCCTTCTGTCCAAGCTTCTTCCCTCTTACTTATTGCTTTGATTCAGGGGGAGTTTTTTTTAAGATTTTCTGGAGCTTAATGACGACATAACTCAACTTGAACCAAATTGTTTCTGAAATTGACTCACTTGCTAAGAGGGTTGGAATTTCTTTTTATTGCATCATATTTTAAATTTAGTAATATATATTGTAATATAAATACATGGAGCCCTGATTATTATCCTAGTGTAACATGATAAGTTGTTTTACATCTTGCCATGTCTTGTGCTCAGCTTGCTATATTTATCATGCTCTTTCATGTGTAGCTTAGCTTTTATCATGATATTTCCTTTAAATATGAAAAACTTCAACTAAACCATGTCTTGCTTCCTATTATGATTCATGCCATGTCAAATCAGTTAAGTTGAGTCTTGAACTTAGATTGAGTTTTAGATTGAACTATGCTAGTTCTTTATTAAAATGTGAGTTAGTATTAACTCTTTGTTCTTGAACTAAGTCAAGAAAATATAAAATGATCTCTTTTGTGCAAAAAACTGATCTCACTAACTCTTTCTTATGAGACAGCTTGCTATTGCATTAAGCATAAACTCAGGAGGAGTTTTAGATGATCAAGATCACTTACTTAAGCTTCTTGCTTGGAGTGGTCGCATAAGTGTTGAGATCTAGCACATGGCTAAGAAAGCAAAATTTTGTGAAAAAATTGGTAAGCTCGGCTATAACAAAAAAATGAACATACAAAGGGTGCCAAATATGCTAAATTTGCTTAATTACAAATGTTATCAGGTGCTTGAACAAAGTGTTTCGATGTTGAAATGATAGCACTCTAAAATGACTCAATAATAGCTTCTTGGCTCCATTTAGTCTGTTGACATGGTTGGTAGCGCCCTCGCGGCTCGCCAACGGTTCCAGTCCCTAGTTTTACTGCTTGCATTGCGTGATTTGCGAGTCTATGGGTTGCAAGTTTTTCAGGCAATCGTCTCATTGTCTCGTAATTTTAATGTCTTGGATTGACATAAGGAAATTCCAATTGGAGTTTGTAAACCACCACGCAGTTGTGAACCACATCGTAGTCATAAACCATAGCGTGGTCAAAAGTCATACCGTGGTCGTAACGACAACGTGGTCATAACGACTACCGAGTGGCTGAATGTGAAGTTGACAAGATCGAACGGTGCATGAGTTGCTACTGAGATCGAACGATGTTCGAGCAGTTTATTGGTTGCGAAGACACTCTACGTGTCTTCAACGAGTGAGGTGCTACGGCGTCGATCGATTCGAATGGGAGTGGCACTACAAGATGCAGTGGCGAGGTTCATTATACTCCGTCGCATCGCATCGCGTCGCGTTTGTTTTACTGCTTGCATTGCGTGATTTGCTAGCCTATGGGTTGCAAGTTTTTCAGGCAGTCGTCGCATTGTCTCGTGAATTTTATGTTGTTAAGGGTAGTATAATAACGCGACTATAGGATCCGTACAGAGAAATATATATACCGACTTTATGTTCAAGTTCTTAATTACGTACACAAAAACTTGCTCAAAATTCCCTTTCTATGCAGATCTTGTTTTATATCTTGCGTGAGAAAAATTTACAATCGTCTAGCGCTCATGAAGTCGGAAGAGAAATCTCAGAATTAATCATTCATACGAAACACAATCCGACCAACAGGAGAAAATGCCGGCCGCCAAAACTTGCTCGCTGCTTCGTGATCAGTTCGTCACTCACAAGCAGAAACTTCCTGCGAGCTTCTCTGCTTGCAGGAAGTAATCCTTTTCGTACTCTGCAGATTCCATCGTGTATGCTTCCATTACAGTACGTAATCAACCAGGATTAATTCAAGCTGAAGATCTCCATATCTTCCCCTCCAACGAGAGGATGATGATGGACACGTCGTCGTGATACCGCCGTCGATCCCCTTGCTGAACCTGGAGCAACTCATGGAACCTCATCCCTGCACCGTGAGAAAAATTGATCAGTGGTTTTCAGATGTAATTAAAAGTTCTTTCCCAGAACAATTAGGCGATGTTAAAAAAAAAAGGGACCTATGGCATGGTGGCCGAGGTACCGACCGGCTTGGTTGGCGGCGCGGCGGAGGATCTCGTGGCTGAGGTACTTTGCGGGGTCTTGGTCGGGGTAGCGAGCGGTGAAGGCCTGCACCTGCGCCACCACCTCCTGGCTGGTGAAGTAGTCGTAGAGGCCGTCGGAGGAGAGGATGAGGAACTTGTCCGGCGGCCCAAGGCGGTGGTGCCGGAGGTAGGGTCGGCAGGTGATGTACGGGGCCGTCCCGACGTAGTCCACCCGAAACACCTCCAGGAGAGCCTTGTTCCACCTGTGCTGCAACACCAAACCTCGTCAGATCAACGGCCGGCGGCCATCTCTGCTCGCTTCTGTACATGACACACAGGTTGTTTAATGGTTGGTCATTTGGACTTCGACCGACGACGCTTGATTAGTGTGCATTCGAGTTTATCGATCACTGCCTCGGTAGTTGACAGGCTCACCTCTTTCAGGTATCCAGCTCCAAATGCTCTCGTCACCTTCAAGGAGCCCTTCACTCTGCCGTTCACTATGCAGGCAGGATCATCTAGGTGCTCTCTCCTTATCCTTGTCACTTCCTGCATCCATCCGTCAGACACACCAGCAACAGGGATGCAATTAACAGGGATGTAATGAAGTGCTATAGTTAATGCATGCGAGGCGGAGGTGATCACCTTGTAGACGTTGGTGCTGTGATCCATGGTGAGCTGCAGCGCGGCGAGCTCCCCCATCTCGCACTCGTCGAACTGCCGCTTGATCTCCTCCTTGATGCCGTCGAGGTCGCCGTCGTGCCGCCGCATGACGACGTTCGACAGGTCGGGCTCAACCTGGTGCGCCAGCACGGCGCGGCTGTCCCCGACGTTCATCACGTACACGTCCGTGCCCTTCATCAGCACCACCAGCACGCACGACCCCATCATCGCCAGCTCCGGGCACTCCGCCGCGCGCGCCTCCGCCTCCGCGAAGTACGCCTCCTCCGTCAGCCGCAGGGCGCGCGCCAGCGCGTCGAGCACCCCACGATGGCGCGCCGAGCGAACGTCGCCGTTGCACCGCGCCGGCCGCTCTTCGGGGAGACCCGGCTCGTCCTCCGCGAGCATGCCGTTGAGCTCGCGGCACACGGACGCGTACAGGTTGACGACGAGGTAGTCGGTGGCTTCCGGGCCGTTGAAGCCGTCGTAGATGCCGACGAACATCCACCCGTGCTCCTCCGACAGGACGACGTGCACCCTGTCCTCCCCGGCCTTGCCGCGCGCCCACTGCACCCTCGCCGCGCCGGCGTTCGTTGCGTCGCCATTCTTGCTTCTCTCGGCGACAGCGTTGCTCTTGATCGCGCCGATGGTAGAACCTCCGTTGCCCACCGTCGTGACGGGCTCGTCGTGCTGCTTCTTCTGGGGGAAGCGGCACGGCCCGACGCGCAGCACCGATGCGACGGCCCTGCGGAGGCCGTCGAGGAGCGGGCTCCTCGACTCCTGAAACCGGCGCCGGTGCCGCGTCCCGTAGAGGTCCGCGAGGATTTGATCGTCGGTGCGCGGGGGCTGCCGCGACACCGACACGCCCGAGGTCGCGGACGTCGACGGCGACGCGCTGTACTCCAGTGGCCCCGAGTACTGCCGCGGCTGGAGCGTCCGGAACGAGAAGGAGTTGGAGCTGTCGAACGACGACGAGCCGGACAGCGACAGGTTATCGTTCAGGACGGAGGCCCCGGCGGAGGCCAGCGTGGACTGGTTGGACGGGAGCAGAACGCCGTGGATGGCGCCGGTGAACGCCGGGCCCTCGCTGCCATCGAAGCTCAGAATGTGGCCGATGCTGCCGCTACCATCATCGGCCAAGCCCTCGCGGTCCGGTGCAGAGCCGTCGGCATGGTGACCGCCGCCCGCCGCGAAGCACGGGGTGGCCAGCCTCGCCACGCTGTTGCCCATGACGATGAGATCGATGAGACGGCGTCTCGGATCTCGATGCGCATCGGGGATTGTGGCGCCGGGAGGGGGGACGGGAGGAGTTGACATTCGCATGAGCTTGACGTTTTGTTTATGGAGTTGACCACGATCTATCTCTTTCTTTCTTTCTTTGTTTACATATCGTTGCATTATTTTTTTTCTTGAGCCAAGTTGACTTTGTTTGTCAGAGTGCAGCCAGCCCTCAGAGTGACTACACTTGCTAATGACTGGTTCTTTTAGAATTGTTGTCTTGTGGTTTTTGGTTTATACTACAGTAACTAGTTTTTAAATAGAATATCTTTTAATATGGAACTTACAAATCGATTGTAGTAGATATTGTACCAAATTTATCTGTATCAGCCAAAATTATATATAAATGTCTCTCTATACTCTTTCTTACAAACAGAATTGATAGGGATTTTTGTCATCCCATCGAAGAGTTGAAGAATGGGTCTCTTCTTTTTGCTTTTGTTCTTTTTTTACTTTTTATTTTAGAAATAAGCAGAGGATTTTTTTCTCAGAGCCGTTTCTCTATATAGGATCTTAAACCTAAAATTATATATGTCATCCATATCAATATCTTTATCGTCCGTCATCATATTAAAAAAAACACAGGTAAAAACTATCAACTATAATAAAAACTATCAGCTACATAACAAAATAAAAAAAAAGGCCCAATGGAGAACCGTTGACAGATTGCAACTGATCAATTCGATCAGGTCAAGGTTCAAATCTTCATTCTTTAGGATTCCTCACACAATTATGGCTGCGCTTCCATTGGACAATTATATTTGATAATGAAAAGACAGTGAGATGCAAGCCGTCCTCAGCTCCCTGGGGTAACAGTAACACCTGATCATGATTCGGCCGCTATATATTTCTTTAGGGATAGACTATTGCACAGGCGATTGAAATTTTTTATCTTTTAGTCATCTAAAGTTGCACTTTAAATCATCTGAAGTTGCACATGTTTTTTTGGAGGGAGGCTGCAATTTTAGTTGATTGAGAGTGCAATTTCAGGTCACCTGAAGTTGCACATATTTTTTGGAGGAGAGCTACAATTTTAGTTCATTGAAAGTGTAATTTTAGGTGATTGAAACATAAAAAAATTTCAGTCTGTGCAATAGCAAAACCGATTTCTTTAAGATTGCCATGCTGCTACGCCATGCCGACGTTTCCAGGACATCACCGTATACGTGGAAAGCTCAGGATTAAGATTAGAGTATCCAAGACCTGCAAGAGCCTGCTTACACTGATTAATCAATTGGGCAATGGTGAACTCTTTAATTAAACAAAGCGAGTGATTGGACGGGAGAAGTCAATCGCCCAGCTTGGAGTAGTATATTAGTACTTGCATACATGATACATGCAGAAACGCATTATTCGTGGAGAGCAAGTGGTTTTACTTTTAGACAAGTGTGCAATGAAATATATGTACGGCGGAGCTAGAAAATATACTACGCGAGTGCAACTTCACACGTACAATTCTATAATCTTGTACAATATATAGTTTCATAGCATCATAAATACAGAATTTACTAAAAGTATAATAAGAATAGTTTAAATAAGATCTTACAAGAATAGAAGATTACAAATATTAATGAAAATTAGATACTACTTTACTAGTTTCATGCCCTAGAGACGCTTAATTATATCATCTCACACATGACTCCTTATATGTTGTAATATGTCCTTAGCCAAATTGATAAGTGACATAGCATTAATAACATGTGGATTCTTTTGAGCTATGATTTATGACTTTTGAATTCTAACTGTTCGCGAGAGAGAGAGAGTACGAAGAGAGAGATATTCTCATACAATTTTAGCTGGTATAGTAGAAGTCAGTATAGTGTGTACTGTAATCGACTAATAGACACTGCTTTAAAAGAATGCATCACTTAAAAGCTAGTTACTATAACAAAGGACATAAGTTAAAAGCCTAAAGGCCTTGGTCTCTCTTTTGCAAAAATTAACACAAGTTATCTTTGTACCAAGTATGACTAAGATCAAGTTTGCCATAAAAACAAAATCAAATGACTCAAAGGCTGCCATAATAGCATGGGCTTCCCCATTCATTCTTTAGGGTGGGATTTTTTTAATCCTTATGAGTACTTCGTGGATTGTAAAATACATATCAACAATGTGCATAACAATTTTATAACGAGAACCATAATGAATGTCATTGGGGTGTGCCGTTGCCGTATTGCGTGCTGCACCGCGTGTTGCTACCGCCTGTCTGCTGCTCCAATGCCGCGCCGTGCCACGCTGCTACTCCTGGCGCCCCTGTGTTGCACGGGCACGGTAGCTCCCGCGTTGCGCTCCGGTGCTCCTTCTCTCGCACCGGCCGCCGAGTAGCCAACTGGAGCCGCCACCAGTGGGGAGGAGAGGAGAGGGTTAGGGATTAGGGTTGAGGGATCGAGGGTAATGGAGAGAATGGAGATGGAGGTGGACTGAGTGGTGAGGTGGCTGCCGGCTGGTGGGGCGCACAAGTAGGACGTTCATTGTGTACTGGGCTTCAAAGAAGATGCACACCAAAAAGTACTATGAATATGGCACAAATGCTGCATTGATTTCTTGAAAATTTTCTGATTTTTGGATGTGCCCGGGCATCGCTGGTTCCGCGCACTAGAAGATGAATCATCATGAGTAACAAGATGACGAATATCCTATGGATCTTAGCTTGCAACATGCATGATCTAGTTGGTTTTCCTACGAGTCCTAGGACAGAAACCACTGATGCTAGTACTATGATAGTTACAAAAATTTTATTATTTTGCGGATCGTGTGGAGTGTGCTACTGGTGAGGTCTCCCATAAGTCATGACTGATTTGGCATTGCTGAACCTTAGTAGTTAAGGTTCTTCAAACTTGATCCATGAGCCATACATTTAGTTTTAGGGAGACAATTCTATGCTCTCCAAACAATGAATTGCACAAATACCAATGAAAGATATAGTTGCTCTTCCCTTGTCTAACTGAATGACCAAGCCGGGCAAGAAACAACCTGAGAAGATTATCTGTTCGGAAAGGAGGATTTTAGTAGGAAATTAAAACGACTTGTTTTGTTTCCTGTAAAATTCATACGAAATCGCAGGAGTAGGATTACTATTACTGCTGCTCCACAATAAGGCGAGAGAACATTTCCCTTTTTTATATTATGTACAAGTGTCCAATTGGTCTGTCTATCTATGAAGAGAGGTGCTAGAAAGAACTTGGTGCGTATTATGCTTGCCCTGGAGCTTCTTAACTTATTTCTCTGATGGAAGCTGGCGAGGCTGTTGCCTCCCATCTTTAAAAAAAAAAAAAAAAGGAAAGACGTGTGCCCTGGAGCTGGATTCTTGGACATGATTAGACTGGATGTTCAGAGATGCTATAGCTTTTGTTTTCCATCATCTGTTTCTGCTTTCTCTTTTTCTTTTTGTCTGTTCTTCCAGGTTCATTCAATTTAAAGATCATATTGTCCCAAGGTTATGATAGGAAGAATCAAGCAGAGATGCCAAATTGTTTTGATGGGAATTTGGTGGTGACAAGATGCGCAGATTGAATAATCATTCAATCATGCATGAATTAATCAGCCAAACCCAAAGAGATGTACTACCTTCTATGCTTGCCAGATTCGCAACAAATATGAGCAGCAATTGTAATGCATCATTAAAGGTTGCCAGATTTCTCCTTTGGACTAATGGAGCAACTGTCCTTCGGAAAAACGTCACTACTTTCCCAGCACATTTCATATGTTAGATCGATGTATGAGAAAACTAGGGACAACGGACGGCAGTGACTCGATCAGTGTTGTACCACCACTGCCTACTGAATTACTGATCATCATCATTCATCAGACGATGGCACACGACATGAGAACCTGTTTGGCTACAGTGTTCTTTCCTCTGTTCTTTGATTATTTCAGAGTTCCTGAATACTGACACTAAAAAGATTTTTGGCCAAGAAGGATTCGCACATGATCAGTTACATGATTTTATTTTTTGCGCATTATATTATCAGAGTTCCTAGTTCTGTTTGTTCGGGTTTTTTCAGATGATGCCACATGATCATAGCACCAGTTGATCTGTCAAGTTTTCTTTTCAGAGCTTTTAGCCAGTACTTTCCAGTTTCGACAAGGCATTCACAAATAAAGCTGATAAGAAGCAAGAGAGGAGTTCATCAAATTAAGTTGAGATACATATATTAGACCTGGCATGAGGAGGACATCTTCATCAGATGATCCCAGGGAACAAGGCGACGTCCATGACACACACGACTGAACAAGATTTTATTTGGACGCCAAGGCCTGCAATGCAAAGGCCTTTACACCTGCAGGAAATTAACCCTCCATACAGATAGGCGCGCGCACATGATACTTAGCAGCTAATATGATGGGTACGTGGTGGTGGGGGTTCTCCTAGCTCCTCATGCCCAGCGCCGGCCGGCGGGTGGCCTCAGTTGCAGTTGCAGCAGGAACAGCCGCAGCTGGTGCCGCACTTGCAGGTGGTGCAGTCGCAGCCGCCGTTCTCCGTCGCCATCTCGAACCCTCCGGAAGACCTGCACACGCAACAAGCAACAAACTCATCATCACCTTGTTCCTCTGCATATTTATTTTCAGCTAAAAGTGTGTGTAAGACATGAACAGTGCTGATCAATCAATTAAATTCGTACCCCTTGTGGGTGGCAGTAGCAATGACCATGGTCTTGGTGGTGGCAGTGGCCTCCACATCAGGGAACATCTTGCATCTACACATCGCCGCAAGTTAATTAGTTAGCCCAAGGCGCCATTAAACGCTGAAACATTAACTGACATGCATGCAAGAACACAGTTAATTAGTTTCAGGTAATTCTGTATATATGTTAGTATCTCTGTACTGTACCCGCCGCATCCGCTGCCGCACTTGCAGCCGGAGCCGCACCCGCAGTTGCCGCCGCAGCAAGACATTCTCCTCGGCTAGCTACCCTCGAACACAAGCAAGAAAGCAAGTAGTAATGCTACTGATGGAATCAGGAGTGCTAGATGTGCTTGTGATGAGGGTGAGGAGAGCTGAGGCGAGGGGGTATAAATAGGCGGGAAGGCGTAGTGGCAGGGACTGTGGCGAGATGCAATGGCGAGGCCGAGGCAAGTCTCTCCCTCTCTCTCTCTCTCTCTCTGCCCAAAAAGAATGGACGCCAGCAGACAAGGGACCACAACGCCACTTTGGGAGGAGGAGGAATGAGGTTATCATACAGAACCCCGTTTCTTCCTTCGTTCCTTCCTTTCTTTCTACCTGCCTTCCTCTGATTTTTCGAGGAAAAGAGATTGCGATTCTCTGCTACTTTGATTCGAGCTAGCTAGGTGCCTGTCGACCAATGCAGCAAGAAAGGTGTTCATAAAGTTTCAGAAATGTCATCGCCACTGAAACTCGATCTGCTGCTTTTTTTTGTATTGTGTTGGACAGTGTTTGCGGCAATGTAGTACTGAAGCATAATCACCCTAGACCGCCATGGTTGAAAAAGAGAGTCTTTTTCTTAGATCAGATTAGCTGGAAACAAGCTGACTGGATTAGATGGAGCTCGTGCTTAACTAGACAGACTCTGAGCCCAATAATAATTCAGGCTAAAATTCTACTGTATCAGCCTATCAGGTCAGGTCAGGTCAGATCCAACAGTTTACTGAGAAAAATTTAACTATTTGTCACCTTTAAAAATGTCACCTATCCAAATGTCATCTTCTTCGTTGCATTCAACAATTTGCCACTCTTAAGATGTGGTTGACTAATTTTTTGCCATTTTCGAGCCCACGAGGCGCCAAATCATGCCATGTCAGCGCCTCCCCGCCCCGCTGGCCCGCCATGTCAGCGCCTCCCCGCCCGCTCGCCGTCGCCAGCGCCTGCGCCTCCACCTTCGCCTCCTCGCGCCGCCTTCCGCTCGCGGCGCCTCGTCTCCGCGCCTCCGCTCGCGGCGCCGCGCTGTGCCTCCGCCTCCATCCCCGCGCCGTCGGAGAGCACGAGGCGCGCACCTGTGCCCCACCTCTCTTCTCCATGAGCTAATTGCTTCTTCCCTGCCCGCAGGCCGCCGGCGAGCTATTTCTTCACCACCGACGGCGCCGGGTCTTCCCAGGGAACGGTAGCGCCCCGAGTCGATTCCCCGCATGTGGATCGTCGCTCAGACCCCGGGAACCCGTTCATCAAGTCGCCGGATCCCGCCGCCCTCCCCAGCAAGCCGCCACCGTCCACATCCCCGCCGCCAAGCCTCCTCTCGCCGCCGGCCCTCCCCGCTTCATCTCGGCCGCCGTTTGGACCCCAGGTGAGCTCGGGGCCCCTCGGTGATGCTCCACCACCGATGAATCGGAGTTCCATGGCCCGAGACGCCGGCGCCTCGTGCTCTCCGGCAGCGCGAGGGACGGAGGCGAGGCGCAGCGCGGCGCGCGCGCGAGCGGCGCGGGCGGCGCGCGGGACGGAGGTGGAGGCGCAGGGCGGCTGGCGCCCGCGAAGCGGAAGGAGACGCTGACATGGCGGGCCAGCGGGGCGGGGAGCGCTGACATGGCATGATTTGGCGCCTCGTGGGCTCAAAAGTGGCAAAAAAATTAATCAACCACATCTTAAGAGTGGCAAATTGTTGAATGCAACGAAGAAGATGACATTTGGATAGATAGCATTCTTAAGGGTGGCAAATAGTTAAATTTCCCGTTTACTGATGGAAAGTCGCAGCTGACGTGTTGTCTGCAGGTTTGCTGTTCCTTCAAATTGTTGCTGCTACCGACGCTTTTGAGGTGAAATTTGTTGTATGTACTACTGTGATTTTGTGAAGCTAATTTCACCAGCAAGTGGAAGCTACCGGTAATTAGTAGTTGCTCTTAGCGTAAAGAACATTTTGATATCCTGTGCAATCGAGGTGACATGACTGCTGCAGCTGCTGCACGCTCGTCGTCGCCATGTGGATTACCTGCAGTGTAGAACGCAAAAAAGCTTTGGTGTTTGTCTTGGAATTTTTTATAAATAATCTAATTTTTAATTAAAATTACAGAAATATAACCGCGTAAAATTTTTTTACAGAAATAACCTCTAGTTGTCGAACCGTTGAGCAACTAGAACCTGTCGCCCAACAACCACCAACACAAAGGCTATGCCTGAGCCGTTGGGCGACATATTTGCAGTCGCCCAACAATCAGGCGACTGCAGTTCCAGTTACTCGACTATTGGGTTATTGGAACTCATCCATTTTTGCACAACTGGTCCCCGATCATGTATGGAGGTAAATGATAATTGTTGTAGTTAGGTAATATTTATCAAATTTTATCTATGAGTTGTATTTTTTCGAAAAAAATAAGAGACAATATCGGTTGATCCATTTGTGATTTTCATAGATTATGAATGGTAGAAAATATGTTAGGTTCGCAACCTGTTTGTGGAGCGTACCAGCGAAGGTACTTGTAAATGCACGATGCGGTCATAGGGGTGGCCTCACACTGCAGTCCTCAAACACACCCTCTTCTTCTGGGTGCCCACGCCTTTATCTTCGCGATCCGATGCATGCTTGTGCTTAATACCTTCCTAGAGTGCCTGCCAGAGGTGACATTTGGTTACAAGTCGTGGAACAAATTAGCTGTAAAAGGATGGCGCTCTTCTCTTGCTGCTCGAGCTTTCTCCTACTGTAAATAATTTCTAATGGGTTTAAACAATTTACATGCATACTAATTTAAACAACAATGTACCAATTCTAATGATAAGCATGAATTTTCAATGTATGAACGACATTATATTCATTCGTAATTAATCATAAATATTACATAATAATGTTTCGCACAATGCGAACTATTTACTTCGTACAAAAGTATTGACTAAATTTTGAATAACTGTAATTTTCTACGGATGCTATTTTGTACATAATATTGACTAAATTTTCTACTGATTCTAATTTGCTACGGATGCTAATTTCCTGCAACTATAATTCTCTACGAATGCTAATTTTCTATAACTATATTTACTAAATTTTCTACAACTATAAGTTTCTACAGATGCTAATTTTCTATAACTACATTGACTAAATTTTCTACAACTATTTACTTCATACGAAAGTTGTACTATTCTTTGTTACAGCTATAATTTTCTACAGATCCTAATTACACACTAAACAAACTATTTACTTCATACAAAAAATATTAACTACAACATACAAAAAATTTTACCTCACACAAGAAACCTCTCCTTCTTTCTCCCTTTCTTCTCCTTTCTTTTTCTTCCCTCTCCTTTTCTCTTCTCTCTTTCCCTTCTCCTTTCTCTATTTGCGGCGTGGCGTCGATGATGGAAATGGCCAGAGGCTCAGCCGGAGGCCGATTTATTTGCGCGTCCAATCACCGAACGATTGGGCGACAGGTACCAGTCACCTGACTATTGGGCGACTGCAATTATGTCACCCAACGGCCCACGGAAGCCTATGTGTCATGCGGCCGTTGGTTGACTGGTTCCAGTCGCCTAACAGTTCAACGACTGAAAGTCATTTCTGTAAAAAAAGTTTTACGCGGATATATTTCTGTAATTTTAATAAAAATTGGATTATGTAAAAAAATCGTTTGTCTTGCGCGTGTTATCGGTGTTTTGGGTAGGAGTTTTACGTTTGGGACTCATTTTCGGTGGCGGTGTAGTCCTTCTTGCGATCAATATCAGTGTCTTTCGTATAATCCTGTTCGACCGGTGTATTTCTCTTCTTATTAAAACGAATGGCCGATCTCTTGTACTTGGTTTAAAAAAAAGAACACCAACTTCGATGAATGCAATCATGCACATAGATAACGAAAACGACCACTCACGGACAAACACCCGTACTTGCAAGCAGGCAACTATTGGAAAACAAAAAACAAAATCATTGGTACTACCACTCCAATTATTGCTGCTGGAGCATCACGTAAAAAGGTATTGACACAGTGAATTACCAGCGGTTGATTCTCTCGGTTTATGAGAAGAACAAAAGCAACGTAGGCGGCAGTAAACTGACTGACGAAGTTCACAGAATGGTTAGTATCTCTTTTGCCCGTTCAGTTTCTGATCTTACTGCAAATTGTGCTGTACCTACCTGAAGATTAATCCAAAAGTTTGCTGCTTTTCCATTTCCTGCGATTTGTCATAGTTTTGTTGTTTCCCGTTCTTAGTTATGTATAATAGCATTGAGAATGAAAAATGATCCATTATAATTCCATTAGCAGAAGATGGCCCAGTTGATGCATTTCTGAACGTTTGCAGACTCTACTCGTGTAACTAAGAAAAAGGGAGTAAGATTCTTGTTTAACAGTGAAAATCTCTTGATGCGCTCATCCTTACTGTATAAAAATGTTGCTCAGTTGATGAAGGCGTGTAACATCCCATTTTTAGGTCTTTAGTTTTGCTTGAGTAAAAATTCGAATTTGAATTCCAAATGTCAACACAAAATTCACCCGAATTTCAAACTCTAAAACTCTCTTGGGCTTGGCCCAACCCATCCCTGCCTCTCCCCTGGCCCACTTGACTTTGACCTGGCGCAAACGGCCTTCAGCCTGACCAGAATGGCCCATGCCTCTCCTCCTCTCGCCATGCATGCCCCGCACCGGCGAATGTCCCGATCGGCCTCCACCGTGCCCGCGCCAGCATCGCCCCTCTCCTGTGCCTCCACAGCGCGTCGCTGCCTACCTCCATGTACCCCGGTGCTAGCCCCGTGCTACATCGTCCCTGCTCCGCCCGAACCCCCTCCTCCTTCATTCCCCATGTGCCACGTCGCCGCGCCCCCACCTTGAGTCGTGTCAGCTCCGTGTGCCCACAAGCTTTACGCGCTTGTTGCCTCTACGCATCCCCTTCGCCTTAAATCTTCTCTGTGCCACACGCTAGCTCCGCCCTGCATTGTGTTGTGCGCCTAGCTCTACCGCCTCGGAACTTCGCGTGAGCCTTGATGGCGTCCAATAGCCACCTTCCCTCCCATGGCTATAAAACGCGTGCGATGACCTCCTCTTGTCCCCAATTGCATCACCTCGCCTCCAATGATAGTGCCTTCGAAACATAAATTAAGTGACAATGATTTTGTAAATGGTATACACAGTGTAATCGGTATCACTCAGATATTTCATCTGCAGTCGGCCTCAAACTTTGTGATCAGAGATATAAATTACTACTGCATCGTGTGTTCTTTGACTCCTCTAAATTATTGCTGCAATACAAATGCCAAGGTAACTCAAGAGTATAACCCAATTACAGAGGTACTAGATGTTAAACCAATATTAGCTATGCCAAGTTTAAGATGGCACAAAAGATGTTAAACCAATGTTAGGTAGGGAAACAATAAGTATATTGCAAAGAAGAAGCATAACTGAAATACACTAGCATATTGCCTAGCATGGTCTGGCTCATCTCCATCCATTGCTACCTAAAATACTGGAGGCGGAGGGAGAAGGTAGGAAGGAGAGGGCTCGACGGACGGCGGAGGTGAAGGGGTCGAGCTTGTGGCGTCGGAGCTCGCGGTGGTGGGAGCGGAGGATGTTGGCGATGACCAGTGGCGGATGCAGGAATTTTAGAATGGGTGTTCGAAGTTATATAAAAATTTTTCAGTACAAAACATAAATATCTACAGTAGCAATAGTTAACATACAATTGTTCGTACTAGGGATAATATATCAAATAATATAAAGAAATTACAAAACAATTGCAAAAGTTCACAAATTAACTCGGCGATGCTTCATGCCTTTTGTTGTTTTGAGTTTGAAGTAAAAGATTCCTCAATTGATGCTTTAAATTTAATGAATAAATTGTATTTCTCTTGAGCTTCATTGTGGGTACTAGTAATTGCTCCAACATGTTTGTCAAACCTATTTTTACGATTCCAATTTCTAAATCCCCCATTCACAAAACTATCTCCACTAGCACAATTAGTTTTATCATTGAACAGATAACAAATGAAGCAGAAAGCAGCATCTCGTTCCACACTGTGCTCAAGCCGGTCGTGCGGCGCGGAGAGCCGGAGCCCAGATGGCGGTCATGCAGTGCCGACGCGGCGCCGGAGGCCGAAGGCATGGACCATGCGATCGATGCGGGGTCGCGGGCTACTGCTGCCTACTCGGGTGGCTCGGCTAGGGTTAGGGATTGGGCAGGATGGGGATCGGATGGACCGGGCCATCGGGGAGACGGGGACGCCGTTTCTATCGCGTGAATTAATGGGCTGGGCCACATGCCGTGGTGCGTTTCTGGTCGGGCCGGTCGGCTGTTTGAATAGTGATGGACTGAAAGCTAGAAATAGTTATTTTGGTCCAATTAAATATATATATTATACCTTATATATACTGAGTTTTTTATTAAAAAATTTGGGTGTCCAACTGAACACCGGCCCGTCGAAGCCCAAGAACACCAAAGTCATGCCCATAGCGAGTTATTTCTCATCAAGCGCCGTGGCACGAGGCTAGCTGCGTCACCTCGTCCGGTCGTCCTTGTTATTCCTCCGCCCCACGGAGGCGCGTGACACGCAAGACGGCTCGGCGGCCGGTGGCCGGGTGACGAGCGTCGATCGACAAACTTGAGGTGAGCTCTTACGCACGTTGCGGTTGCATTATACATACTGGAGATATATTATTAAGTATAATATATGTTTTTGTTAGACATGATTTTATATATTTTAGGGCCCCAATTGCATTTCGCTCACGGGCCTCCAATTCCTGGAGACGGCCCTGCTGAACACCCATGCCCTACATTAGGTACGCCCCTGGCGACGACATCATCGGAGGAGCTGGGGATGGCGAGACCGATCTCCGATATGAGGCAGCAGAGGTAGGACTCGAAGATCCCCGAAGGAAGTAGGCCGGAGCCACCATGGCGCGGGAGCTTCCCTATGGGCAGGCGTCTGGGCGTGGGGTCGGGCGCCGTCGCAGGTCATCGACTACCATCAAAGAGCCGGCGTCGCACGGCCGCTCTGCCGTTGGCATCGCCTTCAAGGTGGCGGGATTAACTAAATTGTGTATTAACTAAATTACATTCTATATGATTATGTATCTTCGTTGACGTGCTTGTGACCTTGCAAAGCATGCTAGCCTTGGCCTACGCTGCGTGTAGCTACTTTGCAGGCTTGAAGCCTCCCAGAGCATCGCCATCTATAGCGCTCGTGCTACGGCAACCGTCTACAACACATGACACATTACAGTAATAGTAAGAATAAAAAAGGGCAAGAGAGAAGGGGCAGGCAAACCCTTGCTTCGTTGGCCTCCAGGACCCTGAAGAGGAGCTCCATGCCGCACAAATGGAGGGCCCTTTGGCCAAGGGCCAAGTCCACGCACTCTACCGCGGTGTGTAGGGTACGAAGCGCCTCCGGTTAGGACAACCGCCTCGAATCCGTGCCCACGACCTCCATCGTGACAAGTGTCCTCTATGCCCGAATCCATGCCCAAGAACGACTTTGAGGAGCTCGAACAACTCCGCGTCGAACATGCTTGCTAACGAGGGCAATGGGCATGGCGCATCGCGTGAAGTCCCGAGAGCAGTAAAGAGGAGCTCTTCACGGAACATGCACGGAGTGGGCATGGGCACATCATCTTCACCTTGCACGAGGTTCCCTCCGGCAGGCTTCATCGCTGGAGGGCCTACTGTGGCGACCGGTGGGGGTGGAGGCGTGTCGCCCTCAAAGCTGGAATCCTCATCCAGCATGCTCACTGCAATGTGAAACCCTATCCCAGGGGCTGTTGTGGAGGTCTCTAGCCGGGTGTGCTTCGCGGGATGGCCTAGCGAGGTCGAGGGGCAGGATGCACAGGAGGCAGCGAAGCCATCAGGGCAGCCAGTGAAGGGTCCGCAGCATAGCCTCTGGGTGTGCCAGACTCGCATGCCCTCGGATAGTCGGCAGGCCGGCCCTCACCTAGGTTCACATCACGACCCACGTCGTGGGTTGCCTCGCCTACCTCCGTGTTCGAATCATGCACGTTGATAACGTGAAGATTGACATCGTTGTCGTTGTTGTCATCATCATCATTGTCCTCGTCGCCCCCGTCCTCCTCTGCTTCGGGTCACTAAGCCTGCTAAGTTCATCCAGGTTGGTGTCAGGCTCCACTGGGGCAGGAGGGGCGAAGACAAGGGCACGCCCACGATGGCCGAGGGCAAACCCTCACACCCATCGAGGGGTCTTCATGGTCTCTGCCGTCTTCGCTATTGTGTCCGCTCATGCCGCGGGAACAGCCACCACTCGTGGCAAGGATGGGACGCTCAGGCACAATGAGGCCCAAGGCTTCGCAAATGCGGTTGATGTGCGGACTGTTTGATGTGGCCGATGCTCGAAGGTTGTGCTCCTTGAAGATGTAGGGCCCTAGGAACACAGTTGTTGCACACTCCGGCTCCATCAATGAAAGGACTGCAAGCACTCACAATTAGCTGACTGGGGGTACCAATGGTGTCTGCACCGAAGCGCAAAAGCTTACCAGGACCCGTCGGCTTTGCCAAGAGAGGTTGGACCCTGTCAATTCAAGCGGGGCTTGCTTCACGTCCCATCGCCGGGCCAACGGAGCATGCAAAACTCCTCGACATAGTTGTGCATGTTCAACTGAAGTGTGACCGCGAGGAGCCTCTGCATGCTCACCTCGTCGTCTTGGTCAAGCATCACGTGGGGCAACTGGACAATCTCCATGATGCGCTCGGTGAACTGAATGCTGCTGTTGTGCTCAATCTTGTGGTAGAACCACCTCTGCAGCCAGTGAAACTCCCACTTTGTCCAAGTCGAATTCAAACGAAAGCCCTTCAAAGTAGTGGCGCAAAGCTGCAAGCTGACACTACACAGGTTAGAATACTGACCGTCGCCTTGCCGCTTCAGCTAGCATCGTGTGTCGTGCAGGGACATGAAGACGGGGGCATTAGTGATGGTGCCCTCTAGCCACCTAGGATTATACGGTAAGACAGGCGATGGCGTTTGGCGTTACCTGTTGAAGCTCCAGCTCGTACAGCAAGAGGTTGCCCATGAAGCGCTCAACGGGGATTTGGAGCCCGGTGTCGAAGTAGGCCGCAAACACCAGCGTCTCGCCCTCCCATGGGTGTGGCATGATCTCCTTGTTGCTAGGAAGGCGAACAACCTCACAGGATGAAATCTTCCCATCGCGAATGAAGGACTCCACCAGCTCATCCGTCGCTGACCAAGTGTGTTCACGAACACACCACCAACCTTCTCTGATACCTTCCATCGCTTGCCGGCAGTGGCCTCAGAGCGCTCGTCTCTACCAGTGTAGCTACTCAACGGAATTGACATGCCACTGTGGTCGCCCTAGTCACTCCCATGGGCCATCTCAACAAGCAGAAGTGGGGCAAGGAGAAGGTGAACGACGAGAGCTTGACGGGAGCAAACGACGGTGACTAAAGAGGTGGCGGGCAACAACAAGCGGCCGAGAGAGAGAGAGAGAGAGCAAATAGCCGAAAATGGAGTAGCCACAACACTTAAGTACAGAGTGTGACAATGCCATTTAATGCTGGCATGGCGGGCGCAAGAATCGAGGGGATGTGCACCATGTCATAACTGACGCGATGGCCCATGTCACACGACTGGAAGAGAAATTGTCGCCGCGTGTGACTTGGTCTCGGATGTCCCGTGCGCCAATGTTGTCGGGGCAGCTAGGCGGAAATTCAAAGAGGCGACGATTCAATGGGCCAAAGGAATGGATGGTCTCAAGGAACAATGGACATAGTCTCGGCCCATAGAAATTGAGGCCCTTTAATCATGACAGGGTATTGTTGGGGGAGTGGCCCCACGTTGGTCCAGTCGGCTTATTACACCAAGAGGCCAAATAATCATGTGACCACATGCTGGCTCAAGAGGGCTGTCACAAGAGAAAGAATGTGATAGCTCCTACAATTGTAGACCTAGATAGTGGTGTTTACGTAAGCAACCTCTTTATGGCTATAAGTTTGTGCCTCAGAGCGCCATGAGGAGACTGGAGACTCATTTTTTAGAGATAAGGCTACGTAATATAGACACCTTCTATACATCATCTTCACTGTTTCTAAGACTTTGGGCAGCTCCTTTGTAGCTTTTCTATAGCTCCATTGTTTACTGTTTGGTCTGTAATCACAACAATTACCTAGAGGAAAATCAGAGTGGCATTGACACCAGAATACCAATTTCAATTGTTATTCGCCTCCTGCAGATGTACTAGCATTTGAGTTGTACATACATTCTGTGCAATATGGCAGTGTGCTTTGTTGCACATTTGGTTGTGGCAGCAAGCAATATATTGTAGTGTGGATTATACCAGTTTTTGCTTATAGGACATCACTAGCAGACAACCTCCTTCCTTGGCTTTTTGAATACTAATATATTTGCCATTAACTGATTTAGTACCCCCAATTGATCATATACCCTCCCGGTATATTCCCTTTAGTTGGGAAATTCAGGATTTACCCTCCCGGCCCACGTGTCAGTGACTTATGATGACCCCACATGTCATTGAGATACGGAGGGTAAATCCTGAATTTCCCAACTAAAGGGAGGGTATATGATCCAATTCCCCGATTTAGTAATGTTTTCTTGCTAAATCAGATGAGAAATTGGAACACGAGATGAAACACGGTGAGAAATTGGATTTGGATTCCACGCATAACAACCGTATTTGGATTGTTTTTTAGACGAATTAGTATACCTGGATTTCGTCTTATGGCTCGCAGAAGTCTGCTGTACTTGTACAGCAAGCTGTCGATCCTTTGATCCTTCACTTCGTTTGCGATCGAGTGATCTCTGTACAAAAAATGTTTCGTCGTGCTCCCCTCCGAGGTGTTTGATTTCGTCCAAGCCCGAGGTGTCCGAGGTGTCCGAGGTGTTTGATTTCGTTAAACATTTATTAAATAATGTGTTTGTGGTGAACGCGTCTGTTTATAGGGGCGTAAATGCAATATTCAAACTTTTCGAGGGCGTGGACGTAAACAAGAGCCACCGGCTCCTCCGAAGAAAGTTTTTCGCCTCGATCCCATCTCCTCTTCCTCGATCTCGCCGCCCACCTCGGCGATCCCGCGCACCGAGCGAGCGAGCGAGATGGGGAAGACGAAGTCGTCGTCGTCGTCAAAGCATTCGCGCGCGCGGGCGCAGCAGCAGAACGGTACTGGCCACGTGCTCCCCTCCAAGCTCGCCAGGTACCTCGACCCGGAGGCCTCATGGGACAAGGTACTACTCTTCTTCTTGGTCAATCCTTCTGTTCTTGCCTTCTTGGGACATAGTGGATACTTTTTGATGCGGAGGAGTCGTGCTTTTGGTTGGCTTGCAAGGATCAATTGCTGGACGCGGTGCACTGGATCCGGCAGGTGCTGGGCCTCGTCTGCGGCCTGCTCTGGGGAGCCGTCCCCCTCGTCGGCGCCGTCTGGATCGCCCTGTGAGTCCTACTGCGCCACTAAAACTCCGGTCTTTGCTCCTATATTCGTAGGTTGCCCGTAGTACTCAGATGCGTCTTCGAGTTCTCTCACGTTCAGATGCTAAATTGTACAGATATAACACGCAGTAGTACTAGTGTATGAAAATATTTTGCAAGATCCTTGCAACTGAGCACAAACCATGTTGTATTGGGTTCTAGTTTGCAAGTTAGGAGAGTGGCAAATTCCTCAGTGTTATTGGTTTCAGGTTGGCTTCACCTTGTTGGAGCAATTAGCGAATAGCCAAAGATGTGGTCGAAACTGTTGTTACTAACTTTCCTGGCGTTTATTTGTTAGTTGGATCTTGTTAGCTGAACATAACCAGAATCAATCAGGTACTTCGGTAGGAACGGTGGATCTTTGTTATCTTGCTAACCACCGGATCTTGACTTGACATCTAGACTGAAACAGCACAGGTGCGCTAAACCCTGTCAGGCTATCACATGCTAATCTGCTGAGATGCATTTCGGTTCAGTCCATAGAAGATTAACTGTGCACAATATAATTACATTTCAGCAGACCCTGTAGCTATCACCTATCAGCATGCCATTTTGCAACTAAAATTATTAATCGTGGAGTATACTGTGTGCGTGGCACTTCAATTGGGACCTTTTTTTTATTTTACTTGAATGTCAAGATTCTTGCAGCCTCAATTATTTTGTGGTTGTAAATATGAAGGTTTCCTCCAAATCTCTTTAGTTGATGTTCCGGGAATATGGGCATAGGAATGTAGCACCTGAAAAGGTCATGCAGAATAGTAATTAGTTGTTTGCAATTTGGAATGCAAGCAATCAAGATTGTCATACCAAAATGGCATCGAGTGTTTCCATGGCCTGAATTTGCTGAAACTGTGTTTCACCGTTGTAGTGTTATTAATATTTTCATCCTTCTGTAAAAACGCAATGAATTTTGTATTTTTATTTAGTATCAGCATGTGAGCTTTCGATGGGGTCCGTAACATATTCTGTGTCTTCTTACAGATTTCTGGCCACCTCTACTGGTATAATTTATTGGTACTATGCATACCTGTTGAAGATTGATGAGGAAGAATTTGGAGGCCATGGTGCACTACTTCAGGAGGGAATGTTTGCTTCTTTCACCCTTTTCCTGGTAAACGGTTTATTCAACTGTTCTGTTTCAGCAGTACTGATCTAGCTGTGTTCAAGTGAATGTTATTTTGACTGGGGGATATGTCTCTTCGGGTTGTCTCTAGTTACAAGCTGTGCAGTTCTCTATAACTACTCTAAAAATCCAAACTGCCATGTGGAAATACTATTTGTTCGTGGTCCTCGATAGTTATCACTGCAAGCACAGAAAACTAGTACTGTCAGGTTATGTTGAGTTCTGTTAGGAGCGGTCCAATAATAGCACAATCTTTAAATTTTACAGCGATAGCACGTATTGGCATTACTACTTTGACGAAGCTCATTCAATCAGCAGGGAATTGCTAATGATTTCTGACAAGAAGCTTGTTGTTGCTTGCAGCTTTCGTGGATTCTTGTATACAGTTTGGCTCACTATTGAGAAGCCCCTTTGTTGAAAATACCATGTGATTTTCACCCCTCAGGAGTTCACCAGGACTGTGTAGATTAAAGGGCCTAGAACAGCATTATATCAAATCGGTTCAGGCAGTAACGCTGTTTCTGAATCCCAGTGTAATTTTGGTAGTATGTGTTTAATTCAGCATGAGCTAGAACATTGCTTGTGTAATCTTGGATCAAACGAAACGATGGTGCTTACCGAGTTACCGCACCGTACTGTAACGTGGTGCTGTCAAACATCATTCGCTTGCATCACTTCAAAAAAACCGTTTTAACACATCAATTATTGTGAATTTTGTCAGTGGTGATTTTGAACGAGACGAGTGCCGTGCCAGTGCTTATTTGCAATCTATTTGTAAAGGAAGAAAACGCAGGCATGACATTCTGATAAAACAAAAATAACTACTACAATAGTATATTATCTCATCACAACAAATATTGTGCATTTGTTGCTACATTTCACGACAAGTAACCAATCCTGTGATCTAGCAGTAAATTAGCCCGTGTCTAGCTCTCCGGCCATTGCGAAAGTCTCACTGGGTCTCTGTTAGTTCCACAAAATTGGAATGGATCATGGTCCATCATCAGATCCAATTGACGAGCGTTTCTGTGCTGAGATTCACTTGTTAGCCGGGAACTTTCTCCTTTTGGCAGGTCTTTCACGCTTCTGTTCTTTCTTCCTCTTCTTGAGCTGCACCTGGTGTGACCTTCCGACCAACGAGGGTTGCTCCTTCAGCCCGAAGCTCCTCGCTACATGCCCCAAGTGGAGCTTCTTGACCATAAAGATCTTCTTCAGCTCGCCTCGGTGGGCAGTGTAAGCGCGAACCCAAGAACAGAAGGCATCCCTGGCAAGCTTCTTTGTTGTGGCCTGGATAAGAATACATGATTACGCATTTGTTGAGATTAACAAAGCTCAAAGCTTACGATATTCAGAAAAAAAATAATCAACAAAAGTATTTTATGTCCGCTACTTTTCTCATTATGCAGGAGTCAAATATTATACCCATCACACAGACACAGAAAATATGCGCATTACCTCGGATGCAACGGAATATTCCAGCGCTCTCTGTACAGATAGTATCCATGGATGCATATCTAAAGATATTTGCTTCCTTTTGAGAGGCTTCTGTCCATTTACTGGAAAACTGTCCAAAACCTTTTGGAGGGGGTATTCTGTCAGAGATACACCGTGTAGCTCTAGATCTCTCAAGTAATCGATTTCAACAGGTTGGAGAAACAGGAGAGCCTCCCCCTTTTCGCCAATCCTTGCAGTTCTTCCAACCCTATAATAAACAACTAATGCTATTGAAACACACCCGAAAGAAGATAGCTAGTAAAAGTGAAGTACAAGGTAAATTGTCATTATTAGCTTGTATATTGAATGCCTATCATCTTCATAAGAAACTACAGAACAGAAGAGCACTCGAAAGAAAGAGCTGAACAGTGCAGGAATACCTTGGTATAGTATTAATATAATGTATATAACAAGGTACCTGTTTGATAAAAGATGTTCTAAAACAGCAGTACGGTGAACAAGTTTGCCAAAAACACACTAAGGAACTATGTAATGAGCAAATAGCTGCAACCATACATTTTATTCGGTTCCCATACAAACAAAGAATCCAACGACAAGTGCAAGAAATAATAGACCAGCAACCTACAAGTAAATGTATCTGACAGGGAGATGCTAAAGGTACCTGTGAACATATTCGGAAGCCTCCCCAGGTGAATCATACTGTATGATGCATTTAACTTTTGGAAAGTCCAAGCCCCTAGCAGCAACATCAGTAGATACAAGAATTGCAGATTTTTCAGAACTGAATCCCAAAAATGATTTCTTGCGATCATCCTGATCCATGTTACCATGCAAACGGAACACTTTGCAGTTAAGGAATTTTTGCTTCTTATCCATATCCAGTTGCAGGCCAGAGCTCCACTCAAGCTGGCTGAGTACCGCATGGTGGAAATCTACAGAGTCACATGTTGACAAGAAAACTACAACCTGCAGAAAGAAGATGAAAACTAACTCAGAATAGTTCAACTCTCAGGACTTCCAGGATCTATTGCTGACAACTGTCAAGTAAAACTTTCAGTGGAAAAAGTTATAGCCTAGTGAAACCTAAACAGCTTCAGAATATATATAGCTCACCTTCTGGGACACTTGTCTTTCAAATAGAGATTTAAGAACAGTAAGAAGAACTGCAAGCCTTGAACCACACGAAACTGAATAAAACGAAAACTTTGTCATAACTTTTTAAGCAACACATGACAAACATGACCTTAAAGTTTCAAGTGAGCAATTTGCTGCTACCTTTAACATATCTTTGAAACAATTGTGCAGGAAGCTTGAAATCATCAACTGCATGTTCTACTATATCATTGTGCTTTTCCCAGATTTCCTCCTCCTCATCAGATAATAGAGAAGTGTGATTCTTCCCCAGGGCACTGCATCTTTCCAAAGGTTTCTTTCGTTCCTCAAGTCCAATCATCACTGGGTTCTTCAAACTAATTTTGGCTAACCGATTCACCTTTTCATTGAGTGTTGCTGATAAGAGAAGGTTTTGTCTTTGCATAGGGTCCACTTTGTTTTTATTTTGGTCAGAAGCATCATTTCTTGAACCCAAGATCTCTAGTATATCCTCGACTGCTTTTCCAAAACCAAGTTCAAGAATGCTGCATGAATACAAACACCAATGCGGTAAGAGTTGTGTCCACCGGTTAAGATATCTTCGATGGAAAAGGGTGAACCAAATTATGAATGTATGGCTACCAGACCTGTCGGCTTCATCAAAAACTATCCAGCGCAAACTTGAATAAGCAAATGATGAAGTATGCTGTAAGTGGTCCAGAAGGCGCCCAGGAGTAGCAATGAGAA
Source organism: Dendrocalamus sinicus (assembly GCA_036346575.1). Lineage (NCBI taxonomy): Eukaryota > Viridiplantae > Streptophyta > Magnoliopsida > Poales > Poaceae > Dendrocalamus > Dendrocalamus sinicus. The sequence continues at coordinate 449,684 of CM070653.1, read as the reverse complement.
TTGATATTCCTATAACAAATGTGCAGAATCAAAATACAATATTATATAAAGGTACATTTGATGAAAAAATGCACCAACTACTTGAAGGAACAATATATACCTTTCCGTAATCTTGCTTTCTCTTTTGCTCTGTTCTCACCACCCATTACATACCCAGGGACAATCCAGTGAAAACGATGGACCAACTGCTGTGCAATCCCATAAACCTGCAAGCACAGCTCTCGCGTGGGCACAAGTACCAACGCTACAAACAAATAATTAGTAACACATCATTCAGAATATTGGGGGTCCTTCACAAGATAATTAGAGGGTTTCCCCCCATTATACAATTAGAAATAGATTTAATACACGAGTTATATTGGTGCCCTCACAATAAAATTAGCAATTGATAGTGTGCGGTCATATGATATCCTTTGGTTATGTTTTAACAGACATGGTACTCCACTTATCAGCCTTGTTCCTTACAAAGACAGTTAACAAAGCTGAATTCCATTACAAATAACCGTCAACAAGATCCGGTGACCAACAACATGTGCACATCGAGATAAAAAGAACCATATTCTAACTTCTAAGGGACAAATTGGAAGTACATCAACGAAATGCAGCAAAGAAACAACAAATTGGATGTACATCAACGAAATGCAGCAAAGAAACAAAAGCTAATGGCAACAAGTCATTACCTAAAGTTCCGTGTGTTCTCTCGACACGAGGTTCCCTCATCTGTAGCAGGTGAATAATCGGTGCAAGGTACACAAGAGTCTTGCCAGTGCCAGTTGCTGCCTTCACTAGCCTGCAATTGGCAATGCAAAACAAATATTCTTCAGAGAGAAAACAGTATTTTAACTAAGGAGCTGTACTAAATTAGATTGTGAAAGGTGCATACATGTGCTGTCCTGACATGGCAACCGGAATTGCCTGAGCTTGGATTTGCGTTGGTGCTTGGAAACCCATCTTATCTAAACCAAAGAAACAAAACAAAAAAATTGATTAACAAGCAGAAGAAAACCTCCCTATGATGCGCTATTCATTATGCCAGTTGGCCAAGATAAGCACGAAGCAGACACTTTGCATGCAAAATGCGCTCAGCAGCATCCAAGAGATATCCTATTATGGCACCAATTTCATCAAAATATGCGACTTGGTCTGCTAAATTTGATCCAGCAACCAAGAAGCTATGGTGTTTCTCTTACTCCAATTTAGAACATAAAACCAGGAAGATGTGATTTTTCTACACAATTTGATGAGGTATTCACCAAACAAATTGTTATCTAGACGCCAAGCTTGATAAAAAGGACATTGATGATATTAGGAAGATAGCTCCTAATTCCCCAAGAGGGTGGGGCGGAGGCCGGGGTCGACGAAGGAGCATGGCGCGAACAACCCCTGCCTACCCTCTTCCTGCGCCGCCGGCGGGGCTTATTCTGGTGACCGGAGGCAGCTCGGCGAGGCCTTGGGAGGATGGATGGGGCACCGTTGGCGTTGCGAGAATGGGATCGCGTGGCCGCCAGCGCAGGGAGAGCTAGCGGGTGCAGAGGGAAGCAAGCTACTAATTCACCAACCTAGACACACACACAGTAGGAGAGAGGGGAGGGAAGGAAGAAGGAAGAGCTACCTTGGAGGTGGGCGCAGAGGGTGGGGTGGAGGCCGAGCTCGGAGAAAGAGCGTGAAGAGAACAACCCCTGCCTACCCTCTTCCTTCGCCGCCACCGGCGGCGGCGACTTGCCGAGCTTCTTGGCCATGGAGAGTAGGGCGAACCAAGAAACAGGGAGGGTTTTCCGCCTTCGAAACGACGTCTGTATCCACTTCTTCTTGATGGGTGGATCCGTATAATCTGAGAAAGAGTCTGTTTGGTTGCCTGTATGAGCGGATACAGCCTGTATGAGCGGATGCAAAAATACACCCTCATCCTGGATGGGTGGATACGCTCAAAATGAGCTTCACTAGCCATCCTGGATGAGTGGATACAGTGTATCTTATGCGGTCCCACGTGTCAGCCTCTCAGGTTTGGTAGATTGCATCCGCTCATACAGGCAACCAAACAACATCTCAGTTTTTTTGTATCCGCTTATACAGCCTCACCAAACATCTTCTTTTTCTGAAATACGATTCCACTCAGCCTGCATCCACTCAGCCAGGATATACGATGCAACCTCTATCCACGAACCAAACACACCCTTACGTACGTTGAACAGGCAAAACCCATCAATATTTCAGCTTCATCCCGTACACACGTTTTTGCTAACCAAATTGCATGTCATAATACTGTACTGAATGTACAAAATTACATGTCATCTTAGAGAATCTGGCTAGGGTTGTGTAATTAATTACATTTATAGGACAAACTATAAAATACATCCAATTAGGCTATGAAACATCCTGAAAATTCAAAACTTTTGAATTTTTGTTTGAGTTTGTTTGATTCCTCAAACTTTCCCAATTTGGCAAGTGCCCTTAGAAAATCGCATTCCTTTCTCATCCATACCGGTTTTCTCCATTGGTTGGCACCTTCCTCTCTTCCGTCTTTCTCACTGTGCCATCGAGCCTATCCGGCTGCTCGCTCACGTCGTCTTTGCACCTTTTCTCCCTAGTTCTGCCACTGTAGAACACCATTTGACTAAGCCATCACCTCAGTGTTGCCCTTGCTTCGCGTGCCCGCGCTCTTGATTGAGCTTCGCCGCATTTCAGCACATAGTGCGACCGATGCGCACGCCCACATCGTACCACCTTTGTCGACCCATGCTACTGTGCCAGAAGTCGTAGTACTCGTCATGCTAGCTCAAGTGCCACCTTTCCTAGCCGACTGTGCACGACCGCCATCGCTACAACCACACTCCGATGCCACTGAGCTCGCTCTCCTGCTCCCACCGCCATTCCTCGGCTTTAAAGCTGCGTCGAGCCACCTGAGCATCGCGCGCTGCACACGCACAAATCAATTGCTCCCCTAAAGCCACCCTGTTGCCAAAGCCAACCTTAATCGCCGTCGTCGTCTCCCCTTGAGCCGGTGAGCTCTAGTAGTCAATAGAAAACCAATTTCGCGCGACTATAGCACGCACGGACCTGCACGATCACTTTGCTGACCTTGCCTGGCTTTCCCTTGGTCCCCTTGTTGCACGTGTTGTTCATCTCCACTGGCCGAACCACCTCGCCATGGATGGCGTTCCACAAAACTCAGTCTAAGCTATCTCAGCCAAAACCTTCCTCGTATTTCGGAGATGCTAAAGCTGCGCTTGCCCTCATGGTTTAGCCAACGGTTTGCTCTTGTGCCATGGTCATGCACCATGGAGCCCCCTCTGCTTCCGGCTAACTACGGTGAACCTTGGTCGCCCCGAACTCTAAAAATGGAATCCCCGTGGTCCTCTATCTATATATCGTTTTGTCACCGAGGATCTTCATCGGGGTGCGTGTTGGTGTTTCACCACCGTCTTCTACTTCAGGCACCGAGGAAGAAGATGACTGCGTGGCAGGCTCGGCCTTGGTAGGCTAGGCCCGGCCAGCTGACCCAAAAACAAGAGACCACAGGCTAAGCCGAAAGCCGAGCCTAGTATTGAACCAACTTGGTTCAGCCCGATCCAACAATTGTTCTCCACAATTTTTTCCCCACAATTGTTCTCCACAATTGACGGACAACAATGCTCTTCATGGTGACATGTTCAAGATTAGGGGCCTCATGCAGTTCAAAAAAAAGTATTAGGTTCATCCTAATCGTTGCAAGAAATGTTAGAAGTGAATCCTTTAGGTGTATTATTCTGTTATTGATGCTAAAAATCAATTTAAGGGAACTGAGAGAAGACTAAGATAATGTTATGAGAAGTGACAGGATTTGCTAAGGTTAGAAATAAAAGGGCCTAATACCCAATAGGGGCGATGTGAAATATTAATGTGGTGATAAGGTAACTGTTACATCATAGGCAGGTTATATAATATGAATTCAAGGCAACTAAGAGATGGCAAAGATAAGGCTATGATGAGTGAAAGGATTCACTAAAGGTTGGAGATGGAAAGGCGCTAGATCCTGATAGATGGTGATGTGAAATGATGCATGGTGATAACGGTCTAAGAATCATTCTAAAAGAGATATTATAACATACTGAACACAATGGTTGACAATCAACGAATTTTTATTACGTGATAAGTGATTATTAGTCAAATTAACAATTACTAATATATATCGATCATGACTTACATACGAAATTATACCAGCAGTACATCATGATATCAGAAAGATAAAACATAGAAGCTTGATACTAAAAGATTGCTAGTGGTTTAAACCTAAGTCTACAACATGTTCATCCGCTACCCCCATTAACAATTTAAGCATGAACTCTAAACATTAATAACTGAGTAATCTAATAAACATAAAAGCATGTGAACCAAGATAATCTAGAACGTCAAGGTATAAATACAATATTAAAAGTATAAAACTGGCAAGCATTAATAATATGATAACAACCAGGCAACATTGGGGATATGATAATAACCAGACAAGCATTAGTGATACGATAATGACCAGATAAACTTTAGTGATATGATATTAAACAGGTAACTTTAATGATATGGTATCAACTAGGTAACTTCAATGATATGATATTAGCCAGGTAACTTTGATGATATGATATTAGCCATGTAACTTTAATGATATAATATCAGACATGTAACTTTAATGATGTGATATTAACCAGGTAACTTCAGTGATATAATATTAGTCATTAACTTTGGTGATATGATAATCGAACTCAATGAAAAGGTGATAAGTAATCTGGGTACACGTGATATGTGAAACGGAAAAACCACGGCCGCGAGATACTTGCTTTGAGCACGTTCGGCGCACACACTGCATGAGGGATCCACGGTGTGCAACTGCCCAAACGCTTCCTCAAAGGCCACGTGTGAACCTACTTAGGCGATCAGCGGCACGGTCACACGACAGATCAACCAACTGGTGGCGATCAGAACTCCCTTCGAACCCCCACGTGTGATCTTACATCCACACATGAGAAGATTAGAGATAGGATTACCTTAGAAGAGATGAATAGATGAACAAATACAGAGAGCCATTGCTTGGAACACAAGCCATTAAGTGGCCGGCTTGATCCTTACACCTAGCACTCATGCAGCAATGTGTGGTGAAGGCGCAATGGCGATTGGCCGTTCGGCAAGCACAGCCAGCGGCGGAACGTGACCCACACTTGTGCGTCCCAACGGCGGAAACACACGGTAATAGCGTCATCTTGCACTGCTGCATGCCCATGCGCCGCTCGCCTCTGGCGCCATCGCCTGCGCTGGCCTACCGCCGCCAACCGCCTGCGTCGGCTGCTACCGCCGGTCCCCAAAGGAAGAGAGAGAGAGGTTGAAATAGATAGATGGGAAAATAGAGAGAGATTTCAGGGGATGGGAGAGAGATATTAGAGAGGGGAGAGGGAGAGATATGGTTAGAGAAATGGCGGAAACATATGGTAATAGCGTCATCTTGCGCTACTGCACACCCATGCGCTGCTCGCCTCTGGCGCCGCCGCTTGCGTCGGCTCGTACCGTCGGTCCCCAAAGGAAGAGAGAGAGGTTGAAATAGATAGATGGGAAAATAGAGAGAGATTTTAGGGATGGGAGAGAGAGATTAGAGATGGGAGAGGGAGAGATATATGGTTAGAGATAGGAGAGAGAGAGAGGTGGATTTTGAAACACCAAGATCCTCTTCCTGTCTTTCTTTTTTGGGTGCTACACTCAAGTTGGCAGTCCTAGTCAGCACAACAAACGTCCACAAAGTCAAGCCTGCAGCTCAATCTTACGGCTTCTTATTCTAGCAGAGCTGCTGCTCGATCGTCAGGGCAAGCAGGCAGCACCAGCTACTTGTTTTCAAATCTTGATGTCTACTTTATACATATGTGAGTATGTTTTAGTAGAAATATTATGAGGTTGCAAATTTACTTTCAATCTCCGTCTAGAAAGACATGTGTTAAAAAGGTGTACTTGCGTGTGCATACATGATGGTGCGTACGCGTGTATGTCTTCTTGTATGGTGAGGGGCCCGCCATTGCAGCCCCGCGAGCAAGACAGACCAAGGAACCAAAATTCCATAGCATTGGCAAGGGTTGGAGTTGGACAGATACATACAATAACGAAGGAAATAAACACTTCGATGATCGTACGGCCCATGCGTCATGCGTGGAAGGAAGGAACTTCTCTGGATTGATTCCAAACATGATCCAGCCCTCATACCGGATGCAGCAAGATTGCAGTACAACACCACCGTGTAACAAGCAAGCAAGCAAAGCATGCAGCATTTCTACAACTAACAGTAAAGAAATAAAGGCAACATGCATGTGAGAAGAGTTCTACTTGATCTAACTCCTTTCACTTTCACTGGTCGTTTTCTGAGTTTCTCTGCTGCTAATTGATCTGCACAAGACCACAGTAACGCTGCATGCCCATTTCTTGCACAATTTGTTGGTTTGATGAAGGAAAGCAAACTTTGCACTGCATCACCCGTGGTTTTATAACAGAAGCAACTTGCAATGACCAACCTAGTTGAAACTGAAAACCCCAGAGGTGGTGCACAACAGCCTGTCCATATAAACTCTCTAAAGAATCTGAAACGTGGTATATTCATGTGCCTACCACTTTCTGTTCATCAGGACAATGACATCCCCCAGGTAAAAATAGCCATGTTCATTGGAACCTTACTAAAAGAAGGATGCAATTAACCATCATAGACGTGAGCCTTAGCCAGTCGGGTTATTATTAGAAATTAGAGATTGGTTTCTATTTGAGTTAGAGATTTGTTTTCTTGTATTAGAGATATAGTTAGAGATATGATTAGAGTTAGATTCCATCTGTTAAGGGGGAGCCATCTATATAAGAGAGCTATTGTATGCTATTGTAAGGAAGGAGGGTAATATCAAAGTCTTCCTCGTCTAAATCTTTAGTCTCTCTCGTTCTACACCGACGTCATCCGGCCATCCTCTCGGTGGTATTTATCCCTCATGAACCTAGTTCATGACATTAACCTATCTGCAATTATTATCACGTTTCGGATAAAAAAAATTGGCATTGGGTCAAGAATAACTAAGACTGTTTAACAGCAACTCTTTCCATTATAATGCGCCTTAGGCTGCTTTACTTCAAAAAAAAAGAAAAACAGCAGCCGTTTAGAGACAAAATGATGGCATCAAAGATAATGTGCTAATACTTGTCGATGCATATCTTTCTGCAGACAAACTGAACAGAAAATTAGCAAATCGTACCTCAACTTGTACCAACTCTGTTTGCACGCAGTTGCAGCTCAACTACCAAAACAGACATCGGTGGCAGGATTAGGCTAGAGATTAATCATTGGGCCTCCCTGCATACACTGCAATAGAAGAAGAATCCTTCCAGTTCAGTGGTTGTATTATGCTTGTATGGGCCATGCCTGAAAGGAGCATTTCTTGGTTGGTTTACCAAATGATCGAAAGCGTAGCAGAGCGCTGATAAGGAACAGCAAAGCATGTAGCAGCAGAAGCAGCACTTGAAGTACTACAAATAGACCTTCAAGGGAAGGCAAACTTTACTGCAAAGGTAGTTCACCATCAGGAGAATCCACAAGGCTCTTACTGTGCTACAGATATGCATGTCCTTCTCAGCTACATGAAGGAACTAAAAGACTGTAGAAGAGGGTACATTCATGTAGATGCTACTTTCTGTGGTTTACATCAGGACAGTGATGTGTAGAGACTAGCAAGTACAACAGTAGGATACACTTGAGGATAGTAAATATCTTGTTTCAGATAAGTCATCCAAAAAGAGCTAAAATATCTCAATACAACAGGTACATCCAAATTTCAGTCAGGCAGATTGTTTCACAAAAAATAATGATGGCCATGCTGTTTTTGGACAGATGAAGCGGATATATATGGGTTAGAGTTGTGAACAACAAAACACCCAGGAAATCTATTAGTGATGACAACTTAGAAATCATCCAGAAACTGGTAAGTCATGATATACTTGCAACAGATAGATGATACTAGCCAAAGCTAATTCAAGAAGCCGGAGACTGAAGCAGAAAATATCTAGAACAAGATTTTTATTGAACTCTGCAACACTGTAATCATAAGGCTTTCATTATGTTGTTACAAATGCAAAGAATCGTGCGTGCCACATTGAATTGAATGAATCAAATATCAAACACGTCATTTGCTACCAACAAAGCGATTCACCAACTAAAATACCAAATGCTCATTTCAGAATCACAGTGGCGATCTTCCCTGCAAGTCATCTAGTAGATGCTGCTCCTATGTACAACACCAATTTCTGTTCTACAAATCCTCGTGTTTCTTTCTTCTAAATACATAAACATGAAACGGAAACAATCAACAACCTTTCATTCGGTTCAGGCCTATCTTTGCACCATCGCATCGGCGTGCCTATCTTCCAGCCTCCAGCTTGTGCTCCGACTTCTTGAGCCATGGCTGAGCACGGCACTCCGATCTGATACCTCATTCAGCTCATCAGGCCTCGTGTGGGAAGACGAGGCCTGAGAATTCAACGAATGCCGGCGTCCGAAGCACGCAAACACGTTCCGAAATATGCACCAAATGGTGCTCCTCTCCGTTGATTGGCTCTGCCTTGACCCCCACGAGATCCTCCTCGGCGCGCCGCCATTGTTGAAGCCGCCGTCCATCTCCGTGTAAACGACCGGAAGCTCCCTCTCCTCGGGTCTCCTCCCACCGGCGAACCTCCCGACGGCGAACCCGCCTCCAGGCAGCCTCCAGATGGTGAGTCCCACCGTCTCCTCCTCACTCCCGGCATTGCTTGCCCGGGAGCGCGCAGCGTCGGTGGGCATCTCGTGGCGGCACACGGGGCACGAGTTGCGGAGGGCGAGCCAGGGGAGGATGCAGTCCCGGTGGTAGATGTGGTTGCAGGGCATCTCCCTGGCCTCGTTGCCGAGCTCGAAGCGTTCCTTGCAGACGGCGCAGTGGGAGTCGGCGCCGACGTGGGACGCGGCTATGGTGACGGTGGGCATGGACTCGACGGCGGCCTTGGAGGCCGGGGGGTTCTCCCGCGCGCGGGCGAGGCCGCCCGCTTCGATCTGGGTGAGCTGGTCGAGGAGGCGCTCGAAGCCGGATCCCATGAGGAAGTCGGACATGCTCTCGGGGAGGGCGGAGGCCGGAGCCCGCGCCGTCGTCGTAGAAGAGCTCGAAGCTGCTGGCCGCGGCGAGGGAGTCGTCCTCGCCGGCGGCGGCGGAGCGGCGGAGCACGATGACGGGATTGAACGGCGAGCGGTCCCCGCCCGCGGCGGAGGCGGCTCGGCGGGTCCGGCGAAGGCGCAGGTCGTTGGCGTGGTGCGCGCGCGGGCGGCGGGGGTAGGCGGCGCGGGGCGGGGGCGCCCCCATCTCCTCGAGGAACCCCTCGCCGCAGTCCGGGCAGGCGACGGCGGAGTCCCTCTGCGGCGCAGCGCGCACGAAGCGGTCGCAGCTGTAGCACCAGTACGACGCCGACGCCGGCGCCGGCGCCGCGTCGGCGGGCGAGGAAGCCATGAATCAAGAAGACCGCGTCCTTGGCCCAAAGGAAAGAAAAGATCCCGCCTTTGTCGCGCTCCGACAAGCTCAGATCTGCCCGGGAATCACCGCAATAACGGACTTTTTCCCCCGGCGGTTAAACGCAAGCGACCGATCCGGCCATACAAGGAAGCGGGAAGAGCGGCGGCGGACAAGGCAGGTCGATCTTTAGGAGGGCGTGCGGAGGAGGGAGGTGGCGGCGGCGGCGGCGGCGGCGGAGTAGTTGTAGAGGAGAAAGAACAAGTGTTGTTGGGAGGAGGCGGCGGCGGCGGCGGCGGAGTAGTTGTAGAGGAGAAAGAACAAGTGTTCCATTTTTGGGACAAGTGTCAAAATAGAAAAGGGAGAAAATGCTTTGGAGAATGGAGGAGACGGTGGAGTAGGTTTCTTGGGTACCCTGAATATCAAAAAGCTTGCTTTGGAGAATACGTGGATAGGTTTTGGGTAAAAATGCTAGGTTACGATTTAAAATTGCACCGTTATGACTGAAATTATATTATAACTGATAATAATTTATTTAGTATAATTAAATTTTAAAAAATTAAAAATAAAAAACAGGTTAACCTATCACAGATAACACAAACAACTATGAAAAAACTGGCAAAAAATATCAAAAAAGCTAAAAAGCAAGAAAAAACGAAATTTAAGAATAGTGAAAAATAAACCAGAAGTCAGAAACAAGTCGAAATGAGCGGGGCCACCAGCGAGACGAACAATGAAGGAAGATGGAAGAGCGGCGAGGATTATTTTGACTACGAAAGAGTGGGGAGGATTATTTAAATCAAAAGTCACTTAGAACGTATGAAATTCGTATTTTAGTTTTTATTTTTTTAGTTTTTATATTTTATATTTTCCATGAGATATAATAGAGTTTTTATTTTTTTATTTTTTAATTAAATGACTCACAAAAAATTAACAACCGCTACAATGCAATTTTAGTCAAAAATCAATAGCCACAATTGAAAGTTATAAAATTAAGCTCTTTGGAGCAGCCCCGTAACAATTTAATGTGCTAACGGGACAAGGGCAATCGAGATAAGCGAATGCAGCATAAATCGAATAATCTTTTGTAATTCAAAATCATGTATAACTAGAAATAAAACGTAGTGAAATACAAAATACAATGAAGATTAGTAGTTCATTTTATGTTTTTAATCGTACTATTTATTCATGTGATCATGTTGTGAACAAGGGAAGGTTTATGAAAGGTTTCTTAGTATTTAGTATGTGACAAATTGTACATCTATTGTATGGAAGGCACACTACTCATTACCAAGATACAATCTTTATTGTTTTTGTATTTTTACTATATTTCTCTTCTATTTATATATAATTTTGGATTTTAAAAGATAGTTTAATTTATGTTTCATTCACTTATCTCACGATAGCCTTGTCCTATTAAGTACTTCTTAAATTTTAGTTTTGTGTCCATCACTAAGATCAATTTTGTGCTTTGCAAGATTTATTTTGTCGAGGAAGCTAGGGTGGTGATCGGTTCGGCTGAAAAGCTCATGACTTATGGTGAAAACTCTTGTAGTGGCTTAAAAAACATCAGAGTGACAGAGGCTTATTTAGCATAATTAAATTTAAAAATTTAAAAATATAAAAATATGTTAGCCCATTACGTATAATACAAACAAATACGGAAAAAAGAACCGAAAGCAAAAAGCTCAACAAAAGCCAAAAGTTCGAGAAAAAGACGAAACTTATGAATAGTGAAAAATAAGCCAGAAGCCGAAGCCGAGTTGATCAGGGCCCTAGATTAGATAACGGGATGCTTAATTTCTCGACGAAGCTTCTCATTTATGGTTAGGGGGCATGTTCTTTTTTAGTTTCAACTTATGGCTTATAGCTGTGGATTATGGCTTTTAATCTGTTTATAAAAGAGAGTACAAAGTAACAAAAACTCACGTGCAGTTTTGCCCAATATAAATGAAGACACTACAATGTGTACTGCAATCAACTTATAGACCCCGTCTTAGAAAGAGGATCAGTTGAAAATTACTTACTATAAAATACCGAAAAGTAGCTTTTAGAAGCTGAATAGAAGAGGCCCAGGGTTGGTTTGGTGCAAGAGTGTGAGGCACGACATACAAAATTCAATTGGGAGATAAAGGTCCTTTTCAAAAGTGCTATGGATTTTTTCATTTTGGTTGATATGATACTGTAGTGGTTGTTAGCCTTTTCTGAGATCAATATTCAAGAAGACGCTAGGCAGGTGGCGAGTTGAGGCCTAGCTCCTAGGGAGCTTAGGCAGGGCCTAGATGGCCAAAGTAAAAATGAGGACATCAGGCGGAAGATAAGTATATATTTTATGTTTAGATTAAAATTAGTTAGATTTTGGATCGTCGGATGAAGATCCAACATCTTAGATCGAGTCATCAAATCCTATAACCAATGTTCAAGAAAATTAGTCAGACTTTAGACCGCCTGATGAAGATCTAATGCTCCAGATCGAGTCATCAAATCCTATAACTAATGTTCAAAAAAATTAGTCAGATTTTAGACCGTCCAATGAAGATCTAATGTCCCAGATTGAGTCATCAACTCCTTATATAAATCTAACCCTAAACATCCATCCGCCTCCCCCGCAAATCACCGCCGCCTGCCTCCCCCGTCTCCTCCCTAGCAGCCACCTCCCCCGCAGATCGCTACCTCCCCCATCTATCCTCCCTAGCCGTCGTCACCCCCGCAAATTTCTTCCACCTCCAGCCGCCTCCTCCGCAGATCTTGTTCTTCCCTAGCTGCCGCCTCCCCCGAAGATCTCGGCCCCTTAGTTCTCCCCTCCGTCGTCACCCTCCTCCTCCGCTCGACATCCCTCGCTGCCTCGCCTACCTCTGACCTTCACTGCAGATCTGTTGAGCGGAGGGGAGTGGGGCCGTTAGGCGGCAGAGGACACAGCGGCGGGGAGGCGGAGGAGACAGTGAAGGGGAGATGACGAAGGGATAGGAGGCGGAGGTAGAAGGGAACCTCAGTGGCAGTGTGGTTGATTCCGATGAGATAGAAGGGAACTCTTGATAAGCCCTCAGTCCCTCTTCCTCTTCCCCTGCTAGTAAGCCCTCGGTCCCTCTTCCTCTTCCCCTGCTAGTAAGCCCTCTATTCCTTTTCCTCTTCCTCTGCTCTTGGTCGCTGTCTCGCATACCCAGGCGCCGCACAGCCGTCGCACCCGCCTGGCAGACTACCACGCCGAGGCCACCTCACCCCCACCTTGGTCCCGCTTTGGATCGCCTCGCCGCCTAGCCACTTAACTAGGTGCAAAGCGTGGCGGCACCTGCCGCCCAGCGTCTACACGGCGCCTAGGCGGCTGCCTAAGCCGTCTTCTTGATCACTGTCTTAGATATTCAATTAAATAAAAATTAGAAAAATAAAAACACTATTATATCTCTATAATTAATGCAAAAAAATAGGGAAGAAAAAATGGGGAAGCCACGCCCCGCTCGTTTCGACTTCAGCTTCTGGCTTATTTTTCACTATTCATAAATTGTCTTTTTCTAAACTTTTGGCTTTTTTGAGTTTTTTTTTCCGGTTCTTTTTTCCGTATTTGTTTGCATTATACGTGATGGGCTAATACGTTTTTTCTATTTTTAATTTAATTATGCTAAATAAGCCTTTATCAGCTACAGTGTTTTTTCAGTTAGTTACAGTACTTTTCAGCTATAAACCACTCAAAAAAATCATATTGATCACAGCCTAAAAAAACCAACATATTTCAGAATCCACAGGTCGTTTGGAACGGACCGAAATTCAAAGTAGTGAGCTAAATTCCATTCGCATCAGCAACAGGCGGCATGCTTATCAGTAAAGAAGCACAGTAGTAGTTTTTTTTTTATATATAAAGAAAGATAAAAATGAGTTAGTTGAGCTAGCAAGTAGCAAACAGAAATGGATTGCAAGGAAATGAATGAGGCTCGGTACCCGTACAATGAGCCGCAATTGCTTCCAACAGTTTGGTCTCGAACAATGCCGGATGAGCTTTTGGTCGGGGCTACAACACCACACGTACCGGGCCGTGTCATCGTTAGCATTTTGGTTACTGGGAACTAGCTCGGTGTCTCATAGAATTGTACGGCTAAATTAGTTTAAAGTTTTATAAGTATTAAATGATATAATTTAGATACTTCAGAATATATTTATATATCTCATGAGCTATTTAAAATTTTAAGACATCATAAATATTGAAAATAACAATAGAAGCTTGAAGGAAAACACAACTTAGAACGTAATTGAAGGATGAGCTTTGCTGAAAGAAAAATCATTGAGCACAATAAGTTATTTGAGACTCTTTATCATACATGGATCATATAGTTGCATATTTTTACTCTTCCTCCATTAGTTATTCTTTTTCTAAAATGTATACCTCTATATAATCTCAAACAATACGTTGATTATATGTACGATAAATTATCTTATTAGTTTACATCATATTAGAGTACCTTGCTCACATATACACCGATGCACCATGAGTGACATACCTTGAACTTATCTTCCTCTCACATGCCGATTGTCTCATTGAATCATTTGTCTTCTATCTCTTCTCACACGCCACAACTTTCTGCTTTAACAGAAATTGCACTATAGCGACTGTTACCTTTTTTGAGTTATTCAATTAAAAAAATTAAAAAAGAAGAAGAAAACCGTTATATCGTTATGGACAATACAAAGAAATAAAGAAATAAAGGAAAGGGGAAAGGCCGAAAAAGCCAAAATAAGCCGAAATTAGAAACCGACGCGTTTCAAACGACTTCAGACTTACATAAGCCGAAAGTTTTAAAAAGTTAGAAACTGAAGGCATTTAGAGTGGTGCCTAAATGGAGTCACTACAGTGTGTACTATAATTAACTTGTAGATCTCATCTTAAAAAAATATTCTGTTTGAAAGCTAGTTACTATTAAAAAACTGAAGAACATGTTTTAAAAACTGAAAAGAAAAGACCAATCAACTATCGGTGTTGCCAACCGCTCCATTCCATAGCCTAATGACATGGCAAATTTGTTGTCTATGGGACGATCAGAATTTCATGGGTTATTCGTGCAAATTTGCTGTTATGCACCTTCGTCCGTTCGCCTTTAGATATGCAAACTACCTAGAGTACAACATGTCAAAAACAAACCACCAGCACGAACTAAGTCCTCTTTGTTGTGTGAATGGACTAAATGCCCTGAAGCATCGATCACTAGTCCTTTGAGTGAATGCCAAAACTTTTACCAAATTTTCTTCCAAGGAAAAGCACCTGTAGTAAATACCAACCAAGCTCAAGAATACAGGCCTTGCTCCAAATAGCTTACTTCTAACTTATGGAATCCATCGGTTTCTTAATTTTGCCTTTTTTCCCTTTTTTCTTTGTATTGTCTGTGATGATATAACTTTTTTATTTTTAAATTCAATTACTCAGAAAAAACTAACAGCTGCTATAATGTATTTTAGCCTATACAATGCTTTTTCAGTCAAAAACCAAAAGCTACATTAAGCACCACCACATTCCCACATCTACATAATCATGAAAAGCTAATCTACCTTAACATGTAAAAAAACATCTCTATATTGTTGCAATCTGGGGATGCCAAGAATTTCACAAAAATAAGGGAATTACCAAATTTATCACTTAGACCAGCCCCGCTCGGTTGGGCTAAAAAATAGTGGCTTATAGCTGAAATTACACTGTAGCTGCCTGAAATTACACTGTAGCTGAAGGTGTCGTAATTAAAATTAAAAAATTTAAAAAATAGAAAAAAAATGTTAGCTCATTACGGACAACGTAAATGAATACGGGAAAAAAGAACCGACAAAAAGCTAAAAAAAGCTAAAAGTTTAAAAAAGACGAACTTTATAAATAATAAAAAATAAGTCAAAAATCAGAAACTGAAATTGGAATAAGTGGGGCCTAGCTAAAAGGGTCACGTGGCATCTATCCAATGAAGAGGAAGGTTCATAAATTTTGGAGCCGTCTCTTTGAAGAACCTTCTCTCTCTGCGCGACCTCAAAACCCTAGGACCCAAACCCCTCTGGTAGATCTTGCCCGTCCAATCCGCAATCCAACGATCCAAATCTCTCAGGCCGTTGTACTTAACCGAGCCGCACCTTCGTCTCTACTCAGTACTCTTCTTCCCCACAAGAACACACACACAGCTACAAGGGAAAGAAAAGAAAAGGAAAGGGAGGCTTGAATCCCTCCCAAATCCGCACCATTTCGCGGAATTCGAACGCCTGTTCTCCCACACATGGACCTTTCCTCTCCGATTCGCCAGCTCTGAGCAACCAAAATCGGTTCTTGCTGCCTCCCGATCTCCAAAACTGACCGTTTCCGGGTAATTTTTTTTTGTTAAAAAACCGCGGACTTCTTGGTCTGGGTGGTGAGAAGTGCTGTGTTGCACGGTAATGGCGGGATTTTAGCGCACTAAGCCCGTAAAGATCTCGTTTTTCTGGTGTTCCGGGTGGTGCTCCGAGGGTGACGGAGATGGCGACCCGCGGGGAGGCGGACCGCGACTTCGAGCTCTTTCGCAGTGGCTCCGCGCCGCCCACCGTCGAGGGCGCCATGGCCAGCGCCGCCGCCGGCGACGTGTTATTGGACGACGAGCTCCGGGCCGACCCGGCCTACCAGAGCTACTACTACTCCAATGCGCACCTCAACCCGCGCCTTCCGCCGCCGCCGCTCTCCAAGGAGGACTGGCGCTCGGCGCAACACCGGCTCCGCTCCTCCTCCGGGCTGGGCGGGATCGGCGACGGCAGGAGGCCGGCGGCGGCGGCGGGGGACGGGCTTGTAGGGCTGCCCGGGATCGACCTTGGTCAGCAGAGGAGCTTCTCCAGTATCTTCCAGGTGGTTGCTCTGAGGAAAGATCTCATCCTTTTTTTTCCTTCCCATTTTCAGTATATATCTTGATTCAGTGCTGTATGTTATGGGAGAAAGTTTTGACCCTGCAGCTGTGTGCTTTTGTTGACTGAAAGAAGTGTGGGTTCATACTACATATAGTATACGTCTAGTGTCGAATTACCATTTCCCACCTTGCTGCTTCTGCTGTTGATTGAACTGTACTTTTGTAATGCAGCAGCTCTTCTATATCTCGGATTTGATAGGTTGGTCATGTATTAGGTTTCTGTCATTGTACACACTGATTACGCTTTAGACCTGTGGTGTTGCAGCTGTGTGACTTATTGATTGGTTGGTGGCACACTTCTTACTATGTTCTGAACTCTGAAGAGCATACGTAGGAAGATTGTCTTGTTTCAGATTACACATGGAACAAAAGGGAAAAGGCTACTTCACACTTTGTTGTAGCCTATTTATTTCAATTTGCGTTTCATGGTTCGGCGAATCACTGTCTGCATTAGGCCAGTAGAAAGAAGCTTCTAAACCTCGCGGTTTGCTTACCAGTACATCCTTCACTAATCTTGTTCTTGTTAGTGGCCATATTGAGCAGAACTCCCGAATCTGTGTTTCAGTCACAAACATTTTTATATTGCTTTTTGGGCAGTTGCTCTTCTATTCAGTTTCATTTTACCCAAGGCCAAGGCAACTGATCAGATTTGTACAACTTGTTGTAAATGATGCAGGACTCAAATAAACGGGATATGGATAGGCAGAGTGCCAACCACAATCGCAATGACTTTCTGGATTCTTCTGGAATACAGTATGCTCTGCATCATGAGACTGGAGCTATAGGTGGCCTGCAGTGTGACAGCAATGAACAGAGTTTGGCTGAAATTCAGAGCAATGATTTGTCATCACACACATATGCTTCTATTTTAGGATCATCACTTTCTAGAAGTGCATCCCCAGATCCTGAGCTTGTGAGGAGGGTCCCTAGTCCGTGCCTACCTCCAATTGGTGTGAAAGTCGGTGCTAATGATAAGAAGAGTAATGGTGGTTCATCTTCCTTCCGCCGTAGTTTGTCTGCTATTGGTGAATCTGATGATCTGGTAGCTGCTTTATCTGGGATGAACTTGTCATCATCAAGAGCAGTTAATGGACAGCCCATGGACCAGTCTAAGCTCTATCAGGATGTTGATAATGTCCGCAAATTTCTTTTTGATCGACAGGGTGATCAAACAAATGGCAACCAGCAGCACTCCTACATGAAACGTCCTGACCAAGGACATTTTAAGGCACCTCATGGGTATTCTGCAAATTCGGCTAATTCTTCTATGATGAGACATCAGTTTAATGCTGGTAATTTCACATCGGTTGACAATTTGTCAGTTGGATCTGGCTTTGCTTCCCCTATGATTGGTTCTAGGTCCCCAGGAGGGACTTTATCTTCTCAACAAAATTTAGCTGGTGCGTCTAACTTTCTAAACTACAATGGAATTGGAAGTCCAACTTCAGCAACTTCTCTTCAGACGCCTATTGATCCGGTATATGTACAGTACCTTCGGGCAGCTGAGATTGCCGCCCAAGTTGCAGCTAGCTGTGATGATCCTCTCATGGCCAGTGCCCATATGGGAAGTTCTTACATGGATTTACTTGGTCCTCAGAAAGCTTACCTTGGTCCATTGCTTCAGTCACAGAAGAACTATGGTTACTATGGAAACCTTGGTTTTGGCCTTGGTTATGCTGGAAGTCCTTTAACGACTCCTGTTCTTCCCTCTTCACCTCCACTTAGGCATGGTGAAAGCAGCATGCGCTTTCCATCAAGCATGAGAAATTTTGGTGGTTCCTTTGGTTCATGGACTCCAGACCTGGGTGGAAAGATGGACGTCGATTTGATGCCCTCACTTCTGGAGGAATTCAAGAGCAACAAAAGCAAATCTTACGAGCTCTCTGAAATAGCTGGTCATGTCGTTGAGTTCAGGTACACTTGTCATTGAGGTTGAAATAAACATGATAACCTAGCAGCTTGAAAAGCCTAGCGACCCTGCAGCATACACTCAATGTTACTTTCTAGTTGAGAAATACACCTCTATCTTTCTCTGGAAAAAAGGGGAAATAACTGACTAAGACTTGACATCATGACATGAACTACAATATGGCATAAATTGATGTTGATTTAATCTAGAAGAAGAGATGTATAAAGAAAAAATGAGCAAAAGATGAGGAAAATTATGAAGTAACATTTTATCTCAGTTTGTGCCCTTTTTTTTCTCTTTTACGACATGCCTTACAACATGCATCTCTTTGTTTTTGGAAAAAAAAAATAGTAATGTTGCTTGACATGGGCTACAATATGGCAAAACAGTATAGAAGAAGAGAAGTGAAAGGACGTACCAAGCAAAAGATGAGAAAAAAGTTGTAAAACTAACCATCTATCTCAGTTTGTCTCTTTTCATTCCTCTTTTACTAAGTGCATTAGAACATGAGCTTTGACAAAGTTCTAGTCCATATTGATTATTGTTGATCCCTAAAATATCTTTTATTGGAAGGACGTTAGGAGTGCTTTGCAGTGTGTACAACTTTGCACTGGATATTGAACCCTTAACCACTGCTAATTTCTTAACCATGAGCAGAAGTACGCACAAGATATATCATCTTGTAAGGTTACCTGGTTCATTTACTAATTATTGGATAATTTGTAGTGCGGATCAATATGGAAGCCGATTCATACAGCAAAAGTTAGAAACAGCCAGTACTGAAGAGAAAGACATGGTGTTTTCAGAAATCATGCCTCAAGCTCTCACATTGATGACTGATGTATTTGGAAATTATGTTGTTCAGAAGGTAGGAAAAAATAAGAAATAATTTGTTTGAGGGTGAGACTGTGTGATACCTATCCTTATCATTTGCCTTTTGTACAGTTTTTTGAGCATGGAAGCACTACTCAGATAAAGGAATTGGCCGATCAGCTTATTGGACGTGTCCTTGCTCTCAGTCTTCAGATGTATGGATGCCGGGTTATACAGAAGGTGCTTATTACTTGAATTCTTTTACCTAGGAAAATATAAAGAGTTCTTGCATACAGCTTCACCTGATCTTTTTAATAGTCATTAATGTACTAATAACTTGTCATAGGCATCCATTTCTGTTATATGAGTATACATCGGATGAATTCTGGCGCACTTAATCATATCCTTTCTGTGTATACTTGTACAAACGACAAACCTTTTTTTGTGTATGTATAAATACATAAATGCCTGGAAGACTAGATCAAGGTAAATATCTTATGTCATGGATGATATATGTGCAGGCTATAGAGGTCGTTGGTTTAGATCAGCAGACGAAAATGGTTGCTGAGCTGGATGGACATGTCACGCGCTGTGTACGTGATCAAAATGGGAACCATGTAATACAGAAATGTATAGAGTGCATCCCTCAGCATGCTATCCAGTTCATTGTCTCAACATTCTATGGTCAAGTTGTGATGCTATCCACTCATCCATATGGTTGTCGGGTTATACAGGCATGCCAATACTATATATTATGCCTCTAATGAATCCATTTTGAGTTTACAGATGTTACTATGCAACTTCTCTCATCATCATGTCATGTGAATTGCCAGAGGGTGCTGGAGCACTGTGATGATCCTACAACACAGCAAATAATGATGGATGAGATTCTCCAGTCCGTTTGCTTGCTGGCACAAGATCAATATGGCAATTATGTTGTTCAGGTCAGTGACATGCACATTTTTTCGAAGATATATTACATGCCTTATGAACTTTGGCCAAACTTCTATGCTGCTTTACTATTTATGTGGTGCAATGTAGGTGGGCTATCTTGTACAATATCATCTGTAGGTTATCATATCGATCATAATGCTTGATAATTACTATCAACTGCATTTTAATTGCTTGCTAACTATTATTGAATATACTAAGATATGGAACTGCCAATCTCTTCTCTTTTAAGGGATTTGCAGCGTATGTAGACTGTTTTCTGTTTTGTGCAGTAGCTTCTGTTGGTTATTATACTGATCCTGCTGCTCAGTAATTGCTAACAAGTGGATGCTAACTGCTTACTGATTGCTATTGTTGAATACTAAGATTTGGAGCTTTGCAGTCTTAATTCTGAGATTTTTTTGGACCTTCTTTGTTAGTTTGTGGAAAGGGTTTCATTTTCTCAATATTTCATTTCTAATAGTTGACTCATTCAACTTTACAGCATGTTCTGGAACATGGCAGACCACATGAGAGATCTGCTATTATTGAGAAGTTAATTGGACAAATCGTGCAAATGAGCCAGCAAAAGTTTGCTTCAAATGTCATTGAGAAGTGCTTAGCCTTTGGGAATCCTGTAGAACGCCAGATTCTGATTGGTGAAATGCTTGGATCCACTAACGAAAGTGAACCTCTTGAGGTTTGTGTTCTTTCAACTTTGTTTTACCAAGCTGTCAAGCGAAACTGGCCAAACATTTGTTCAGTTAGAAGTTTGCTGTATCTTCAGGCATTGAAAGCTGATTAAAGCGACCTTACTGAAGTTACTTAATTGTCCTTGTAGGTAATGATGAAAGATCAGTTTGCAAACTATGTGGTGCAGAAGGTGTTGGAGACTTGTGATGATCAGCAGAGAGAGATGATCCTTGCAAGGATAAAAGCACATCTGAACACGCTTAAGAAGTACACCTACGGGAAGCACATAGTAGCACGCGTAGAGAAGCTCGTTGCTGCTGGAGGTACGCATGGTTTATCTTTTGTGTTTATTTTCAGCGATGATAAGAGTTATCCCTTGACATGCGACTATGTTTGTTCTTGTGCATGCAGAAAAGCGACTGGGGCTTCAACCAGCATGCACCGCCGCCTGAAGGGCGAACTATGCAGGTGTACAGCTAACAGTGGCTAGGTTTGCACTCGCGTTTGTTTCCAACTAGGAACCCTACAAGGCCATACTACTGGCCTTGTCAGAAATAAAATACTACTGTCTCGCTTGCACCGGAGGGAGGCAGTGTGTACATTCTGTAGCTGAGGACCTCACAGAAGGGATATGAGTGAGTCATGCATTTGTGCAAGTTTAATCCGAAAGCTGTAAAGAGGAAGAGGAGTAAGAAACATGTTACCCTGCTCACTGTACAAATTTAGCACTAGAGAAGAGAGAGAGAGAGAGAGCTGTTAGCTGTCCAAGCTAAAACCATTACTACTTTGCTATCTGAGGCAGTATGTATGATGGCTTGCTGATGTTGTAACATAAACTCGGGCGCACTAGCCTTAATTTACAGTTAAGCTGAAGTTATTTGTATCAGCTTTGCTGAACTGTTGGCATGTTAAGACATGTTTCTTTTGTTAATTCAGTGTGTAATCTAATCCAGGATGATATGCATGCATGTTGGAGCAAGTTTCATTTACCTTTCGTTTCAGACTAGCAGAGTGCCCATACGATGTAATGGGTCTTAAATAAACAACACCATAGATTTCTAAACTCATATTATTTTGTTTTTAGAGTTTAGATTATGGTAGCATGTGTCATCTACTCGAGCTTTGTTTCAATTGACATGCATTTAACAGATAAGTCATACTTTAAAGATGGTTTTCAAAATTGAAGCAAGCAGTCGGACCCTGGTTAAATTTAATAGTTATCTTTGGAGTACAATCTAACCCTGTGTAAACACCATCATTGGTTAAATTTAATAGTTATCTTTAGAGTATAATCGATTAAATTGTTATTGTTGTAAAAGAAACCATGGCGAATAGTGATTTAAACCTAACCCCTCGCCCCCTCTCTCTCTACCCCGGCCTAGATGGGCGAGCTTGGCCCCTTTAGTTGCGAACCGTCAGTGGCCTTGCACTATCATAAACGGTTCTCATTAATAATTATCTATGATAATGTGAGATTTCACAGATGGTTATTATTATGAGTCGTTTGTGATAATTACTTTTAACAGAAGGTTCGTATTAAAATCTAAATTCTATACATAAATGCAAATTCAATAATGACTCAGGAGTAAATATGTATTACTTAGTTACTTTTTACCGGTCAGTAATGCCATCATGTCGTTATATCGAGACCATTTACATATATAAAAGAGAGTAATACAAATTCAACTAGTTGATTTTACATATATATATGGTGCCCAAACAGCGTCGCCAGTCGTTTCTTATAAAAGATAACAAAAAAGTAGAAACCTAAATGTTTCGATGTTTTTTCTAGTGTCGGAGGTAGCATGCAATATCCGTCTTCAAAACTTCATAAGTGACGTGGTCGGCATCGAACGGTTCGGGATCATCAACGAACGAAACCCGAAATGCATCCACCGCTGATGCGCTCACTCGAGTGTAATCCCGAACACCCTCCGACTGAACAATCAATTCAAATTGAGTCCATAGGCTCTCTTCCTTTTCTTAAAGGGTTTTGGCAAGGTTGACTCGATTGCTCGCCGCCTCAACTAAACACTCCAAGCGATGGCAAGTCTCTTGGAGACATGCAACATCGTTGTGGAGGACCACGTTGATGGCGTGGTTAGCTCGCCTGAAGGGAGAGACCAACTGGAAGATGCAGCGGAGGAGGATGTCAAGACGGTGGAAGGTGGCTTTCAACTGTTTTGGCAAATCCTCGGATATAGGAGAGAGGACATTGTTGGCACAGTGTCTTTCCGTAGCATCCGCCAGCGTACGACCGGCGAGGTGCTCATCCAAGATAGCTAGGTTGGCTATCAATGCATGCGATAAGGAAAAATAGAGAGCCATTTATTTGTGTTTAAGAGACAAGGAAGATAGCTGACCGGTGAGGTACTTGTATAGGATTAATCTTTGGTGGCGGATGATCATTTTTATACAACAAGGAATACATCCGGCTCGTGAGACAAAGAGATGCATCTGGGAGCCGAAACGATCGAAGGCGCACATCAGGGAGAGGAAGCATATCGCAAACAATTCCAACCATAAGCCGTATGTGATACACAACTATCACAGACGGTTTGTATTAATGATTATCTGTGAACTATCACATACGATTCTAATTAAAAACTGTCTGTGATGTCTCAATTATCACAGATAGTTCGTATTAATAACCGTCTATGATATTTAAAAACTGTCTGTGATGTCTCAATTATCATAGGCGGTTCGTATTAATAACCGTCTATGAAATATGTCTCAATTATCACAGACGGTTCATATTAATAACCGTTTATGAAATATATTTCATAGACAGTTATTAACAAGAACCGTCTGTGATAGTACGGTATCACAGACGGTACACGAAGTACGTTTGTAAAATCATCTGTGATAATTATGACACAGACGGTTCGAGAAAACCGTATATGACAAGGCATACAGTATAGCTTTTTTTTTAGTAGTGACAGGCAGTGAAGCAATGGATTGTTTCTTCTCTTTATTTTCTGTACGTATAACTCCATTGATTAAAGAAGAATAAAATAATCACATTCAGTTTAACTGCCAGGTAATTTAGCAAACTACAATTTCTAGTATGGGGAACAGTCTCAACAAGAAAGGGTAGCATGTTGAGATAAGAAGGGTTGCATTGGGTAGTGTAATCCAACCGAAGAATTGACAACACTATGGCATATAAAACATCAATCATAATTCTTGCAATCGCAATACTACGTCAGCAAGCGCAAGTCAGTATAAATCTTCCTTCCCAATAGCTCTAGTAACTCCGTTTACCTTAATTATCATCTCTCTCTCTCTCTCTCTCTCTCTCTCTATCTCTCTCTCTGTTGTTATCTTGCTTGTTTCGACATATATATTTATACAGAAGTGCTTGCAGATCTGCAGGGATGATTAGAGTCGAAATTCCTTGGCTGTTGACTCGCCAACTCTCCTCACGAGCCCACGGATTTGATGCAGCCGTCTTTGTGGTGTAACCAGCTCCAATTTTGCAGACCCCGAACAAAAGGGGTTGAAGAAACAGACCAGGCATGCATATATATGCATAGGGGATCAAGAGTTTTGATTTCAGTAGAATATGATTTTTGCATGTCGGTTTAACATCACCATGACTGATTGCAGCATGTTGTCGATAAAAATCACCATGATTTGACATGTACAACAACTCCCGAAGACGACGGCTGCATCACCCAGGCACATCCGAATCAAACCGGAGCTCGCTCGCTGCTCATGGCCAGCATGGGGTGCACTTGCCGCTGCAGAACTAGATCGAACAGACGCCTTCTTCTCCGGCGCCGGGAGGGATACATCGTGGGCAATGCTGCCATGGCTGATGACACGGTATGCCCCTCTTTCTCAGGATTTTTGTACTGATCTATCCCCAATAGATAATCCATTCTAGGATGTATTACTACAGTACCAGTAGCTCCGGCTCCTAAAATACGAAATTTTCTTTGGAATCGCATAGAAGCAAGCATGCACTGCAGTGCCACCTTCTCAAGTACTACTAGCAGGAGGAGTATCACACCTGTCCAACAATGACATGACAAATCATACATACATGGCACAACATCACAAAGTAACTTACTTGAACCCCCCCCCAAAATTAAAGAATGATTATGCAGAGACCAGCTGCTTTCTATATATTCTTGTTTACTATCCTCAACAGTTCAACACCGAAAAAGATTGCGATCGAATCGCATCTCGTGGGCAAAAGACCAACAAAAACGAAGCACTTTCTGCTCAGAGCTTGCAAAAGGGGCGGCACGGCGACGTGTAACAGATGGTCCACCCTTACTATTAAGTAAGCCTAAGGCATCCTAAGCAAAAGCATCCCTGTTCCTTTTCTTTTCCTTATCAAATATATATCTATAGGCCCCATGCAAACTAAGCAAATTGTATGCATGTATGTACTGTTCATGCATGCGAATGAAAAACAGGTTGTTGTTCTCTTTTCGCTATCAAATTAATAGTACTCATCAAAATCACATTTTTTCCCATTTGTTTTAAATATATCGTGAGAATCTTCACATATATGACCAATGGAAAGAAGTAACATGGAACATTACATAAGTCGCAAGCTAGCTAGAAAACAAGACATGCATGCCGGCCGATCATTGCATAAAGTCGAGAATACTGATCAGCTGGGAGCAACCACACATGTCGATCGATGCCTACGCAATATGCATATGCATGCATACATACATGGGCATGCAAATAGAGTAGTATTGTGGACTAGCTATACTAATCGCAATGTAAAAAAATTAATTAAGGTGTCTTGTTGAGTCATACTGCTAGCTAGTATACTAGTAGTACATGCATGGATGATCGATGAGATGAGGACAAGGTTATTTTATTTGAGCTGAGGCCTGAAGCAGACAACCAGCTGGGTTGGCCACATGGGCAAATGGTCTCTTCATTTTCGTTGGGATCCACCGCAAGACCCCTGTCCGCTGATCCCGGGCACAGAATTAACATATGCAGCTTCACACACTAGCTACTTGGTTCACCAGCATCAAATTAAACTTGCAGGAATCATATCTTGGATCACAAAGCCTATTATATGGAGTAGTACATGTCCGTGATATTTAGTAGTTTTCTGATCTTTCTTCTTCTAATATACTAATGTTGATTTAGCTTGATCCTATGTATTCTGTTAAAATGCCAGTTTCACTATATAATATTTACTAGAGAAAGGCAGTTTATCTTGTTTGTGCAAGTCAATGGTAGTTACAGAGAGTCCAAACCATACTAAATAGGCAACTAGAGGTTTGACCAAATACGAGAGAGGAAAAGGGATCAGAGAAACACAGGATCCCACTGGAGTGTCAGGAAACTGTGTAGGAATAATTCAAATCAGATGTTGTTTTGAAAGATTGTAGGAACAATGGTAACAATCTTGAGCAGGGCAACATAAATGCAACAACTGAACTTTAAGTAATGGTATTCGGATCAAGATAAAAGAAATGCTCTCAACTCATCGCACTCTCTTGAATAGATAGTTATCTTTGATATGAAATCCTTATTTTCATTTCACAATGGTTGAATGGAATTTAAGCCTCCTAATATATTTGATTCGTTCCATGTAGTGAATATTTTGTTATATAGGTGTAGCTTGAGCTATATTTTATGTATATATTCCTTCCACATTCTTGAACAAAACATAGATTGGGTTAGATTTTGATTCGCACAATACCAATTAAAGTCATCCTCTGGAATCACTACAATGAAAAACAGAAGGGAAAAACTACCTATTATCTAAAATGGTTGGGCTAATTTCCTTGTTGTATATCAAAGGGCACGGCACAAATACTTTGAAGACAAATGGCACCAATCAGAATATAATCTTTTTCCAACAAATTCTTGATTGGCACCAGCTATCCAACAGATGCAAGCTGCTAGCAAGGGAACAAAATGGATGAACTTTGTTTATCCCCATTTCCCCACCATTATTTTCCCATGACGGAATCTTACAGCCTTTTAGCATCTCACCAACACACCCGTATGGTATCGGAAATACACAGCTATGAAGAAATGAAATACAACCTCGCAAATTTCTCATGAGAGACACAGCCTAAGCACAACAGAAGCTGCTCTGTTTTCCACAGAATTTCATATCAAATTCGTAAACAGACCATAAGTTATGTTTGAGGATGGGCATAGAGATAAATTCGATATGTTACTTTATTGTTTTCATGGTTTGTGTGTGAGAGAGAGGTGCGATCGAATCTGTCTCCTTTTGCATGCGGTGGCAATTTTTCTCTCTCTCTCTCTCTCTCGCTTTGCATCGGCCAGTCTGAGGCTCTGAGGCAGTCCACAGCTGCTGCCTGCTTTACTCTCTCTCTCTCTCTCTCTCAATTCATACCTAATTAAGCAGGCAAGGCATTCTATCTCGATGATACTCTCAGGAAATTACAGTGCTACACAACATGTACATAAACGAGGATACATCTGTTGCTATCTCACAGAAGGTCAGCATCTTGTCTAACAGGAGCTGATCAGTTCCTTTTGCCCCCCCTTAAATAGTATGAGAACACCTCATAATTAAATGTGGATCAGAATTTTGACTAATCTCTACATGTATGAGAATATGAGATGGTTGCTCTCCTCTTGGCAGTTGGCATTCCTGTTCTCTCTCATTGAGCTGAGCAATGCGAGAAGAATGGGAATACTGTAGTAGTAGTAACTATTGTTTTAGGAAGAATTATATTCGATTATATCTCTTCCAAAAAGAATTACAAAATCAGAAGAAAATAATCTTACTCAGCATTAGTCCAATTTTTTTTTGACAAAAGAGAGTCTCAACGTACGTGGTATCAGAAGAATTGAAGCAGCAGCTCACTCGAGCTTCCACGCGTAGAGGTACAAGCAGAAGCCGTTCGCCGCCGCAGCCACCGCCCCATCCAACATGCCGGCGGGCGCCGACGCGCTGGCGAGGACGATCGGGCGGAAGATGAAGAGCGCCGGGCGCATGCCGGCGCTGAAGAGCCAGTCGTGCACGTCCCAGTAGACCTCCACCTTGGCCCGGCTGAAGGTCACCGACTGGTTGCCCCGGAACTTCCACTGCAGATGCTTCACCTGCACCGCCTCCTCGCCGTCGATGCCGATCGTCATCTCCATGTCCGCGTCGCCGCCCTCGCCGCCGCCGCCGCACTCGATGGCGATGTCGTGTACGTCGCCCTGGTCGTGGAACCGCGCCTTGGCCGCGAACCGCCGCTTCCCGAACACGTGCTCCCGCCGCGCCACGGGCACGGCCTCGGACGCCGCGGGCGCGCACGGCGCCGCGCGCCGGAGCGCGTCCTTGCGCATGTCGCCCAGGACCATCACCACCTCGCCGGCGGCCTCCACGGCGACGTAGTACCCGGCCCGCGGCTCGGGGAGCCCGGCGCCGAACCGCGCGCGGCGGAGGTCCCACAGCACGCGCACCGTTGCCGGGGTGGACGACGCGCCCCCGCCGAGCTCCACGCGGCGCGACCCCGCTCGCCGCCAGAACTGCCACGGCCGGAGGTCCACCCTGCACTCCGCGGCGGCGCCGTCCGCCCCGGAGATGGAGACGGCGAAGCCGTGCGAGAGAAGGTCGCGGGACCAGGACAAGGTGACGACCCGCGAGTGTCCGGCGATCTTGGCAAGGTACACTGACGCGGTGATCGCCTTGCCGGGCTTGTGGCCGTTGACCGGGATGTCGTCGACGGCGATGTCGCACGACGGCGCCGGCTGATCGCCGCTCCTCTGCTGCATGTGGGGCACGTGGTCCTGCATGGCTACAGCTTGCAGCTGCGACGCGTCATGTGTTACTCGATCGAGCTCGGAGTCGGAGACAGAGCCGGAGGAAGAAAAAGGAGGACATGGAGAGGAAAGGAGGGCGCAGGGGAGGAGAAGAGAGGATATATCAGTGACGGAGCTAGAATTTGGTTACTCTTCGGACTCAGCGATGAAATGATCTTGACTATCTGGCAGTGGCGGACCCAGGATTTTGGGATGGGGGTACGAAGTTAAGAATCTACGGAGTATATATATAAGATAGAATTTTGATACACATAATATGTACAAGCAGACCAAGTGGAAAGCAACCAGCACAGACGAAACAACCAGACCAAGAAATGCCTGAGCCAGCGACGCAAGAGGAACCGAGAAGACGAAGCGAACCGACGTGATGTGGTGGATAAAAGCTAAATGAATCCCGTGGGAAAGTCCGCACTGGCCTCGAAAATCCCCACAGGGCGCGTCAGCCTTGTTCTCGAAGCTTTCCACGAAATGCGCAAAATCAAACGGGCTCAACGCCTGCAGGCCGCGCGGTGCTAACCAGCGGACCAAAGCGGTGAAACGAGCCCGTGGAACGAGCCGAACGGAAAGCAGCGCCCGAACGAGCGAACCTGCCCACGAACACGCGTCGAACCAGCAGCGCACAGGCACTACGTGGCAGAGGCGAGCGACGGAGAACTCCCCCAACTTTGATTTACGAAGTATATCTCGTATAGTTAACCAAATAAACAATCACACATAAGCAATAAATGCAATTTCCAATATAAGTTTGATTGACTTAATTTCTAGTGAACACTGAACAGAGTACATGAAACAACATCAATGCAAAACTGACCTGGATGGCAATGTTATAACTCAACTCGACGAGGATTTGCTTGAAAACGAGATATTATATCTTCATCGCGAACTTGTAGAAAAAATTCCCTTTCAAGAAATGTAACAAGACAATCATTCAAGTACTCATCTCCCATTCTATTCCTTAGCTTGTTCTTCACAAAATTCATTGCTGAGAATACTCTTTCAACACTTGCTGTTGCTACGAGAAGAATTAGCACCAATTTCAAAAGCTTGTACACAAGTGGATAGCTGAGATGCTTCTTCGTATCAACAATTGCAAGTTCTTGTCCCTTGCTGCATCCAACCTCTTGTACAGGTTCTGGAGAGTTGCTCTGAACTACAGATTTTTGTTTCTTTTCAGCCCTCCCCCACATAGATTTCAAATCGACAAATTTCTTCTTCTTGTTTGAATTCTCTACAACCTAAAAATATTGAACATTTGTTCAATTCACCATTGAAGAACAGGAGAGTCCAAGAGTATTAAGTATAAATTGACATTGTAGAATATCAACCTTGTGTGCAGGAGCGGCATGGCCGTCGGGAGCGCCGCCGCCGTTGAAGGCTGGAATAGGGGAGGAGCTGTCGCCGCCGCATGGGCCGCCTGGCCGTGGGGACTTCTTCGCCATCGACGCCGTGTCGGCCATTGGGTGTGGCGCCGGCGCGCGCCGCCGCCGATCGCCGCGTCGCCGGAGACGAGGAGGGGCGCCGGGCGCGCTGTGGGATGTGGCGGCTGTGCAAGAGAGATGGAGAGGAGGCAGGCACGGAGCAAGGCAGGAGGCGGCGTGAGAGGCAGCCAGGCAAGAGGCTACGGTTAGGTTAGGAAATGCCAATTGGACCTTTTGGCTAGTGGGCTGAATTTGCTAAAGTACCTGCACTTCTAACTTTTTTATATATATGAAATATATATTATATATAGTTGATTTTTTGTAAAAAATTTGGGGTACAACTGTACCCCCATGTCCCATTATGGGTCCGCCCCTGCTATCTGGGCTAGACTATGAAAATGTTACTCAGGTTAGACGCGCTGTGATCGTTTTGGCTTCAGCTTTAGCTTCCGGTTTATTTTTCACTATTCATAAATTTCGTCTTTTTCTGAACTTTTGGCTTTTTGTTGAGCTTTTTTGGCGGTTCTTTTTTCCCCGTATTTGTTTGTATTATACGTAATGGGCTAACATATTTTTATATTTTTAATTTTTAAATTTAATTATGCTAAATAAGCCTCTCATCGATTCTGATGTTTTGATCGATTATAGTGCTTTTCAGCCATAAGCCACCAAAAAAAGCCCAAATGATCACCACCTGAATTTACCCGGCTGTATATTAGATATTTTTCTACACTCCAGACTGAAGTCTATCTTGCCCGGGGTATGGCTCCGCGCCTCCGCCCCTGGGATATATAGTGGAGTGGTGGTTCCCAGAAATGAAATACTACATCGGTTCAAGAAAAACAACTTGTTTTAGACATCATGGTCTTCAAAATGTAGCTTTGATAACTAATTATTATAATAATAAAATCTAACAAAATTATGATATTATAAAAATACATTTTGATATGAATCTAGTATATGATTTTTCATGTATCTAGTCTAAATATTTAAAAAATATCTGTAACTAAAGTTTTCAAAATTGATTATGAACTGGATCGTGTGTAATGGAATGGAAATATGAAATGCAATGCAACGATAGGGTGGGTGATGAGTTTTTGGTTCAGAGATGTGGTACTGATGTGTGCCTGTTTTCCTTTTCCGGGGGATCAGCTGGCAGGAGACAGCCGATCGGATGCATGCATAATTGGCGCTCCATCCATGGCTTGGATTGTGTGTCATCTTTCAAATAATAGTAATACACTAATACTAGTTCGTACATACGGTTCTTTTGGGTTAATTTGTTTTGTTTGTTTTATCCTTTCTATCCTTGATTTGAGTTCCTCCTGTTCATAAGTGGAGCCACCTCTCGGCGATCCAGGTGGCTACCCGGACTCACCGATGAGCAACCCTTTAAGCTCCGCTGAACTTTCACCGGTGTTTTACCGCACCGCGGCCGGGTTTGCTTGGGCTCTCATCGTCAGCCGGCTCCGCCATCTCACTTAAGGCCCTTCCTCAGATGCTGTCACGTGGCCCTTAAACATCTCTTTCGGAACCACGTGGCAGCATCTGGAGCCATACAATTTGCTTCCCTCCTATTGTGTGATAGTGAGAGAGTGATGAGCGGTGGCTCCTAGTTTCCATGTGCACTTGGGCATGTTTCTCAGGTTGATGCATTGGATCCATAAAAGTGTGACGACTCTGGTGCATATCATTGACCCAACTCGTCACTGCTCACACATTACCACTGAATTAGCAAATAGTATCATCCTGTCATTCTCACTTGTAAACCTAACACCAAAAAACCAAAGTCAAGATCCATAGTACCTGAAAAATTGTTATGATTAACTGCTACAGTGCCCCGATCAATCACGATGGTTCCTCTTTGATCCAGTGGATAAGAGGAACAATGAAACGATGTAATTACAGTCCAATGGTAAAGGATACGAATCCATATTCAAAGGTGCCTACGCAGCTAGCCAATTGTGGCATACAAAGTACTAGCTTGTAATGGTCAACAGATCTGCACATCTCTTCCTTACATCAAGGGGTTGATCATTGATGGATCCCAACATCAACATGTTGTGGCAGCATAGCATTGGAGGGTGCCCCATGTCACTCCTGCTGTAACACAGATCCAAATTCTGTGTGCGGCTAGCATCCCTAAACTGACCAGCTGGGGTGGAGAGCCTCAGGTTTCAGGTACACAGATTCAGACGCAAAGAAATTGGGTAAACTGAGAGGAAAGAAAGCAAGAAATGTGAGGGCAGGGGACACAAATCTGGGGCATGTGATGGATGCTGCTGGAGCATGTGTTGCGCAAATTGTTGTTTTATCATTGGCCACTTCAGATCTGCTTGAGTGGAGAGTTCCTCAGCTCCATCCTCCATGCCACCCTTGCAATTAAGAAATTACATGGTCATAGAAATGAGTGAAGGAAGTATGTGCATACATACAGCTCTAAGGACTTGGGCAAGCATGTGATCCAAACATAGCGGAGATAATTGAACATTATGTTTGTGATTGCAAGTATGCAACAGCTCAAACACTGATATACATAATAAAAAAAAAAGAACACTGGAAAGGCTGAGACCACCTTTTGCACAACCACCATTCTAAACAAACTCCTTTGTGCCGGTATCTAAAAACGCACAGCGAGGATGTACATGGAGTTGCAGCTGAAGTTTGTAGGCACGCCTGGTTAAGGTTTCCTCGCGACGCTCTGTAGGCACGCCTTTCAAGATGACCTCTATGTCAACCTTATGCTTCCTTCGTAGCGCATTGACCTCCTCTTCCTGCTGAGCTAACAAGTTTGCTAACCTCTCGGTAACATCCGCTATGAGATGCTCATCGTCAAAAGAGTTAGGGCTAGTACCGACAGAAGCTCCTCCAGATTCCCTGGCGATCACAAATGGGTTCGACAAGTCCACAGATGACGATATCCGCTCACAGATATCTTCCATGGAGTGGAGAGAAGTGCCAAGGGACTGATACTCATGTTTCGCATTGCTGACGATGTCATCAACTTCATTCCTCTTCAGTATCCCATTTGAGATATTATCACCAATCTGTGGATCCACCATAGAGTGAGACATTTCAATGTCTTCTGGGTGAGCCTGACCAGTACTTCCGTCCAGAAGGAAGCAGTTCTTGGACCAAACCGTTGTGTGTAGCCTGGCCTCTCCTCTGTATCCCTACAACAAAAGGAGATGCCTACTTAAGTTACTACATTTTTTTATAAAAAAAACCGCATCAGGTTAGAAATTCTCCACTCACTTGTGGAGGTAGTAATTACCTTGCCGTGCGTATATATGGCTGCGGCGTCGGAGAGAGAGAGAGAGAGAGACGAGGAGGGTGGAGGGGCCGGAAGTCGTGGGCGTGGCGACGGAAGTGTTTGGTGGAGTGTGGTCTGTTTGTTTTGTTCTGACCCTCATCTTCCACCTTGTGCTGCGTATGTGGTTATTATCCTCTTTTCTGAGTTTTGTTCACAGTGTTTCCCAATATATATGATCAGTGGCGGATCGACCGGTGGGTCAAGGGGGGCTGGCGCCCACCCTACCACCGGCCGAGCATGGGTACCCCCCTAGCCCCCCTACCTCCGGCTTAAGACACCACCACCGCCGGCCGGAGTTGTGACGGTGAGGGCGAGCAACTGATGAACTGAACAACATTACAACAACAGCAAAGTTGGGCCAATACAACACTATAACAAAGTTGGGCCGCATACAAGGCCGAAAACAACATTGCAGCAACCAGCAAAGCCCACCGAAATACCCAGAAATCCCACATCAACAGCGCAGCATAGCAACAGGCCAACAGCACTTCATCCCCTTTCCAGAATCTCGCGCGCGCGCTAAAACCAACGAGCTCGGCAGGAGTAGCGCGGCGCGCGCAGATCTCACCGGCGAGGAGGCGGGAGCGGCGAGCACCATTCCCGGCGGCCGCCTAGCCCAGATCTGCAGAGATGCGGCTGAGCGCCGCCGCCGCCGCGCCGTCACGCCGAGAGGAGCAGGCGAGCAGCCAACCGGCTGGCCGCCTGTGGCCAGATCTCGCCGACGACCCGAGCCGAGCTCCGACCTCCGAGGCGCAACAGGAGACTAGGAGAGGGAGGCCCGGTCGGACTGGAGGGGAGGGGCTGGGGGCCGCCCGGTCGCCGGTCGGCCGGAGGGCGCAGCCGTCTGCGGCGCAGGGCAAAGCCGCGGAGGGAGAGGTGCCGAGGCGGAGAAGGCGAGATGCCGAGTGGAGTGGTCGAGTGGATCGGGCTACAGGGCTGGCGAACTGGCGTCGGTCTGGGTCTGGCG
Organism: Dendrocalamus sinicus; assembly: GCA_036346575.1. Taxonomy (NCBI): domain Eukaryota; kingdom Viridiplantae; phylum Streptophyta; class Magnoliopsida; order Poales; family Poaceae; genus Dendrocalamus; species Dendrocalamus sinicus. The sequence continues at coordinate 415,469 of CM070653.1, read as the reverse complement.
ATTGGCGATTGTTGCGGCTGAGTGGAGTGCATTTTTATTCTTTGGTTTCGCCGTTTCGGTGGATTGCTGGACTGCACGCTGCACGGTGATTCGATTTGCTGTGGCTGTGGACTGTGGTGTTGCTGAGCAGCCGACTGCCGACAGTTGTCAGGGCAACTGGGCAATTCGATTCTGAGAAAGGAGCACAAAGGTTAAATATTCATAACCTTTTTGTTTATTTAATCAGAGATTAAAATGTATTGTGTTGGTAGTAGCGCAGTAGACTTCGATTTTTTTGTTTGTGAAACTCACTTTAGTTTATTTTGTAATCAATCACTATTAGATCATATTTCAACTGACATAGAAGTATAATGATATCATTACTGGTATGTTTCATCATTTTTTCAATCTTTATAGCTATTCACAAATACAATTTCTGATTTCATCATTAAGTTTGCTAATTTTGGTGTGCAAATAACTGCTTACATATATTTATAGGTATTAGAAGGTACATTTTCTATTACCAAGGTACAATCTTTGTTATATTTTGTATTTTTACTATGTCCCTATTCTAATTATGTGTAATTTTGGATTGCAAAATATAGTTCACTTTATGTTTAGTGTGTTTATCTTTTGTACATTATATTCCACTTGCCTCCCCCCCTAAAATTTGGCTCTGGGTCCGCCACTGTATATGATAGTAGTTTACCATCCGTTACATAGAGATCTAACTAATGTATCTTTGATAGTTTGATGTACAGGTTTGTTGAAATAATGGCTCCAGTCTTCAGCAGAGATGCATGGAGATGTGTATGGCATATGATTCAGGTCTGCATACCATAACATTTTTTTTGGAAGGCTTGTATACCATAACTTGATTAGCACCTTAATTCCCCTCGATGCACTTGATTCATTTTTTTTAGATAAAGGATATAAAATCCAGCCTCTATATCCACGAGGGATATACGCAGCCAAGGTTACACGAGCTCTTAGGCTCAAAACCTCAAAACTGAGGAACAAAAAACAACAAAGAAGAGCGCTTAAGGACTATGAAAAAAAGCTAGAAAGACTAAGCTTCAGAACTTCTTCTCCATCCTTGCTTTCAATCAAGTCTCTAACCCCATCCGACTGTGCCATCCCGGTCTTGCTTTTCACTGCAGAATGACTTGGTTCATGGATGTGGCCTCGATTTCGCTCTCAGGAAATGTGTGGAGGTATTTTTATCTTTTGGTTGTGAAATTTGACCAGTCTAGCTAGCAGCCTGTCCTCCTGAATATGATCACCTAGTGCTGTGCTCATTGCTGCCTGCTCATGAGAAGATCGGAGTCGTTGATTCGCAGTGGATTGTTCACCAAGTGGTTCCTTCTCTCGGGAACCAGGTGAGGAGGAGCTGTTTTTTTTTTTTGGGTGGTGGGGTTGCATATCACAACTTATGATGGCATTGCGGCGATGCATTGGTGAGCACCATTTCCCCTCCCCCTTGTGCATGATTCACAGGGCAAGGCAGAGAATGGAAAAGCGCCATGGGAAGGGGTGAGGACACGGTGCAGGAAGGAATGGGGGATGTTTCAGACCAGGATGGCGGAGGCGGAGAAGGCCTACTACAAGATGATGGGCATTGCCCCTCCAAACTCCACGCTTGTCTAGCTTCATCTCTGTGAATGGTGGTACACATTTTTACCTGGATCATGTAGGGAGAGATGATGATGAACGTGTTGGTTAGATGAGTGTGAATGCTATGCTGTTATGTGATCCAGGCCCGGTCCTGGGATTTTAAGGACCCGGGCAAAACTAGAAATAGGGCCCAGTATAAATATTTAAATATAAATATATATATATATATATATATATATATATATATATATATATATATATATATATATATATATATATATATATATATATATATATATATATATATATAATTTTACCAACAAACACTTAAAATGCGATATGTATGAAAGAAAAATTCATATCAAAAAGTTCATAGATATTACCTTAAAAATTTCTTCTAACATTTCTAGATGCGAAGTCATTGATGATGGTATTGATATCAATCTCATCCAATAATTTCTTCTCAATACATAAAGTTGCCAAACCGTTTAACCACTCTTGAGACATTGTTGACCTTAAATGATTCTTCAACAATTTCAACTTTGAAAAGCTTCTTTCAGCTGATGCCATAGTCACAGGCATAATAAATAAAATCCGATAAGCAATAAAAATATTAGGATAACAATCCGCTTCTTTGACAAACTCAAAGATCTCCATAGCAGACATTGGTTTATCTGATAAAGTCAATTGCATAAAACTTAACTCAGAAATTAGATCATTTAACTCAACATCAGATGAACCATCTAGAGAGAAAGTTTCTGCAAATTTTGTACAACATTCTTTTAATTTAGTTCGATCCAATGACTTCAATGTTGTTGAACTCATTAAAAATCCAATATACTTCCGAATGTTTAGAGTTCTTGAAATCTACTTTTCAATGAATTGATTGCCATATCAACCATAACAAAAAAAAAATAATTAACTTCAAATTCCTTCTCAGCTTGCAAAACTGCTTCATCACAATCAATTTCATCAAATTGTTTCTTCCGAAGAACACGCCGCTTAACTGGAAATGATGGCTCTACATTCATTTGAGCCGTAATATCTTTGGCAATGATCATACTCAAAGCAAACCCTTCATTCTATATATAAGTATTAAAGTATTTAACCATACCTTCTATTTATTGCATGTATATACTCTATATAGTATATGGGGGGCCCCTGAATTTTGGGGGCCCGGGGCGGCCGCCCCTCTTGCCCCCCCTCAGGGCCGGCCCTGATGTGATCATATCAACCCATTATCGTGTTCATGTTTGAGCTGGTTGTATTGATGCTTGCGATTGAGGCCATAATTTGGATTGCCCGATCTTCGTCTGAATTTCATGAGAATTTTGCAGGAACCGGTGTAAATACTACCTGAGTTCGAGGCTCTTTTTTTCTACTTATAGTTTTGTCTTATGATTTATGTTATAGTAACTAGTTTTTAAATAGTGTATTTTTGGAAACATGATCAACAGAAAGATTATAGTAAAAAATATATTAAATTCAGTTATACCTGTCAAAATTATATACTATTTTTTTTATATACCGTCTCTCAAGAACAGCTAAACAGGGTCCACCGCCCCGCCGACCCCTGGCCCCCCAAACAGGGTTCATCGGAATGCCATAAGTTTGCATGACCATATCAGTATTCCTGCACCACCATCAGTCCATCAGTACTAGGTTGTACTGTCTGAGATTAAGACGATGAATTGTTGTTGGTTGTGTGATCTGTGATGTGCCAAATGTGATGCCTTTCTTGACATGTTAGTAACTAGCGCAGTTACTTGCCTGTGTGCCAAATACTGCAGCTATTCTTGCGGAATTGTCAGCAAATAGTTACTGCATGAAGATATATTAGTGCATACCGACATGTCAAAATGGTAGCATTGTGTGCTAATGCTTTTCTTGCAGCTTTTGTTTGAAGTGGTGGCTAGATGACTATGGTATATTTGAATTTTAATGTATATGTACCATTGCTAGTTCACGAGGTGGTTTCACAGTGTGATTCTGACCTGGAGAGCTCGAGTTGCTGCTTTGATGTAGGTTTGACTGGGCATTTTGAGCTAATGATTCATTAGTCTGAGTGTGAGTAGTCTACATGTGGACTGTTAGTTTCGAATAGCAGTTACTTTTTGTCAATTTTCTGGTATGTTTGTTAGGTGATTAGTAAATGTGTAGAAGAGGATCAACTTGGGGCTATTATTATAACCTTTTGTCTTCCACCCCAGCTTATTGAGCTGAACATGCCTTTCTACTCACCCAAGATGGACTTCACTTACTGTTTGTGGGAAGCTGCGGCAATTAGTGAAAGTGCAAAAGGTGATTTTGGTGTTTTCATGGTGTCATAATGTACTTTTATCCAGTTACTTACCGAAAAATTTTTATGCTTATATTGACTTTATTTCTGTTTATATGATGGTTACAGCTAACCATCCATTTATGATCAGGTTATCCAGATAGAACCATGGGAACCCATCAAAGATGAAGATATTAGAAAGGCGGCAGCATCATTCATGGGTGAGATATGGCAAGTTCCTCTGATGTTCTGTGCCATTTAAGGTACAGTATCTCCTTGTACATGTTTGTGGGAGTTGCTAGCTTTCTATTACGATTTACGCATGGATGACAGTCTCCTCAACATGTTTCACACTTCTGTTTACATTGGTGTTTTTTTATTTCTATGGAAGAAATAGAAGGATAAGTTGCATATATTTTACCTAGTCACACTATCTGAAAACCCTATGGCGTACTGTGATTGCTGTAAATAATGACATGCAGATGTTGTTGGGTTTGGTTAGTTGTCCTTGCCTGACCATTTACACACTTTTGTTTACACTATCCTGACACAGAATGTAGATTTCTCAGTATTTGTTCTTTAGGCCTGGCAAGAAGATGCTACATAGCAGTTGATAGAATAATTGTAAACTTTGCTGATTAAGCAATACAACTTGAAATTATTGTTAAGTGCTCAATGTGCTGGCACACAGTTTTTTTTTCCTGCCTAATACTCTATGGTGTCAACCATGAAACAATAAGTTCATAACTTGTGTTCTTTTTGTTGTGGTTCATAATGGTTATCAGGTTGGAGGTGAAAAAAATGTACGACAAAGCAAGGAGGGGTGAAATGGTAGAGCTTTCACCAAGGCGAATACCAATATACCAGTTTGATATTGAGCGCAGTTTAGAAGACAGGTTTTCTTGCATATCCCCAAAAACCCTTCTTCATCTATTTTCGAATTCCTAGATAATATAGATTTATATACTAGTGTTTCATACCATGTCTGAACTCTTCTTGACAGTTAATTTTGTTTGCTTATCTACAGACAAAATTTGATGTTTTGAGTTACTTGCTCAAAAGGAACATACATTCATTCCCTCTGTGCAGACTTGGGGGAAGCACTTGGAAGGTCTGCTTTAATATTCTTGTAGTGAGGCTTATTTTTTCCTTGGTGTTTGTGGTCTTTCTTTGTGTGCACAGTTCGGCAACAAATGAACGCCTCTATGCATAAGACAATTTAACTGAATAAAAGGGCAGAATTACCTTTCAGATTTCCTTTTTAGGTTTCTCAAATAGAAGATTGTGTTATTAGGTGTGTGCAATACCCGTTTACCTTAATATCGTCTTATTAGGCTAGCAAATTACCTCATCTCCCTTAGTGATGATAGAATTTCATGTGCTATAAGTATTTGGATTTCATTGGACTGGAGGAAAAAGTTTTGAATTTAGCTGTTGTACTGTAGTTGATAGTTTCTGGTATTGGTTCCATTGTGAAGGTAATACCCCAAATGCTTCTTTCTTTTCTTATATTTTTCGGATGCAAAGATTCACTTTATCTTTCCATCTGAGAGTGACCGGTGTTCTTTCTGTTTTCATTTGAGTTACTGTCCTTGGATATCCTCATCTCATTTATGCTTTTATACATTGTGGTGACTAAATCCAATATATGCGTTTACCTGCAGCTGTGCTCATTTAACTGCCCTGCGGAGAGACTCAATCGTTAAGTTGTCATCCTGTGAATTTTGACTAGTGTCCTACATGATGGCTAATTAGCTCTAATCCTATATTTTTGTACAACTAATCCCCACTAACTGCAATCAAGTCCTCTAGCCCAAAGCATTCTTACTTCATCATTGATGAATTACATATGAAGATTATAAGCCTCTTTGGCTCACTAAGTTAATGAAATGCAATTTGTTTTATATATATCTTGGTTTTTATGTTTGCTTCACAGGTGACTATTCAGTCAATGACGCTTGGAGTTGCGACGAACCGCAAAAACAAATTACCAAGGGATATTTATGAGAACTGGCCATGCCCGTCAGGAAGGTTACAATCAAGAACCAACATTTGATGGTGCTGTTTCGGGGTTTTCCAAACAATCTCACTTTGATCGCAGACGTATGGTGGGCTGAGCATTGAGAAGCTATTAGCCACCGAGGTGCATATACAGTGGTACAATCTGCGTGGACTGATACATTAGTGCGACCTACCTAATCTGACGCTTTGAACTTTGGATGGCTCCTTGGATTAACGGAACTCATTTGGTAACCCTGGACACTGTACTGCTGTTGCAGTCTTATGTTTTACAGTATTGCAATGAATACATACTTGGATGCAGCCCAATGTGGCAAATTTTGATGTTGAGTAAACATGTCAAACTTTGATAAAATAGAACGTGCTGTCATTTAGTCATTGAGCCTCTGTTCTACACTTTCTACTGGTACTTTGCACTTCCCACCTACCTGTATATATTTTTTGTGTAAGAAAAGTCGCATGGTGAATATTAAAAAAGTTCAGATAACTGTTGTCTCCTGGGAATGGACATGAAGATAACCAAAGTTGAGCTTAAAGTATTACGATTGATCACATAGATATCCAAAGTTGTAGGTATAGATGTGACAAAGGCCAGGCTTAGCATAAATGGCACATCTGCACTTCCAAAATCCTGAACAGTTCTAGTCAACTGCTGAAAGGAACCCCAGAAAAACAATCTAAGCAGTTGTTGTCATCACCATCTGCTTCACGAACTCGATTCTTTGCAACCTCTCCTCGAGGTCCTGCTTCGACGCATCATCCATCACAACCTGATTTGGCCTGCAAGCAAGTAGAATGCATTTGGAGCAGGCAGCATTGTTCAGATTCAGGACCATCTTGCATGCTTTCAAGCTCCAACAGTATTGCACAGTCCTTACCTTTGATCATCTGAGGAAGGTGAAGCATCACCCTCCTCAACTTTACCAGGCTTGGAATCGATCGGAGGCGCGATGCTGCAGATGAACTGCGAGAGCAGCGGGTCAGGTGAAGAATCAGGAGCTTGCTTGCCCATGCAGTATGAGGGTGCTTCAAAATAGGATTCCTCTTTATACGCTTCGTTGTCAGCTGCTGCTGGGCTTGGCTTAGAAGACTTCCTCCTCTGTGACTCGATATCAAAATGCCAATTGAATGAGCTCCAATATGTCTTGCAATGCCTGTTTATGACACTACTAGCAGTGAAGTCACTGTGAAATTAGTACCTTCAGTAGAAGTGAGTGTTGATTCCTGAAATGTTCAGCCGTGTCTGTCCCAAGGTTGTCGGCGCAGATCGGACACACCTGAAGAAAAGCCATTCAATCATCGTAGAGGGACTGAGCCTATCAGCATCACCAGGGGAACAAACTGAACCAAGATGAAACCAATCCTAGCTATAATTCACAGCTAATGTTGCTTAATGCATTGTGCAGTCTATGCAATGGATTAACCTGGAACAAGATTTCTGTCTTGTTTACGTTTTTTACTCAAACTAACACAGAAGTTCGACTAATCCAAATTCAGTGATATTTATACAAGCAAATGGAAATGCAGTTGCAGCAAGAAGAGTAAAAAAAGGGGGTCTCTTTCTTACAGCATTTCTCATGTCAAAGCAATGCTCCTCCTGCAGATGGTCACAAAGGAAGGGAACCTCCACCTCAATGTAACAGAATGGGCAAGGGAAATACTCCCACCAATCATCATCTCCTGACCCAATTACAAAAGATATGAATCAACGCCTCTAGAAAAAGAATCAGTAAGTTCATAGCTGCATTTTTTTCAATTGCATTATGAATGACCCCTGCACTTTCAGAGTATTTGTATGCTGTGTCAAAAAATGGAAACTCACAAGAGGCATAGACCCGAAAGCAAATGTGAGCCAACTTGACATCTACTAGTCTGAACTTTTCCTGTGTCCTTATGTCGCAATTTGACAATGCCAATAAGCCCAATTCACACCAACAATCTCTCTCTCTCTCTCTCTCTCTCTCTCTCTCTCTCTCTCATGTGATCCACAGTTCCACACTGCAAACATTTCTAGCCCCGAAAATAAAAAAAGTTGTTCCCAAAACCATTAGAATAAATTTCACTGTGATTTTTTCCTCTTACAGGAAAGATCTACAGGAGTGAAAATATATGATAAATAGTCCTAAAAACGGGAAAAGACTGATTTTTTTGTTCTTACTTCTAATGGAACAGAAGATACACACTAGAGAAAAAATCCGACACAAAAACCTCTAAAAAATTTTGTGATCCTGTTGGCAAGAGATCAAACATATGCATCGCGGTTCTCAGAACCAAGTAACCAGGACAAACATAAAAAAGACAAGAAATCTGAGAGCAGAAAACACTACAAGAACCAAACAGGGCTGAGCACCCAACTGCAAGAATCCTTCAAAGAGCTCAATGGCTGCCAAGAACAAAAATTTCTTGTAAACATGAAGAAAACACAGCAGAAGATTACTGAACAAGAGAATCAAAGGAAGAAAAGAACGATCAACAGCCAACTAAGAAGAGAACAGAATGGCCAAAAATTCTTGTGGAGACCTGGAGGTTGATGGTGAGGATGGCCATAAAGGTGTTGCCTCCCTGTTGGTAGGAAGCCATAGTGAGCCTCCAGTCCTCCACTTCCATCTCACTGCCACTTCTCACTACTCTTCTCTCTCTATGCTGTCCTCTTGTTCACCTCAACAACAACACATGCAAAGTAACAGAAAAGAGAGGAGGTGGGTAGGTCTTGTTGCTTCAAGCGCCTCATGCGTATTTATATATGGTTGTCAAGACTCAACAGCCTTTCCTTCTTGGGTGCAGGAATATTTCTGTGTGATATCTCAAAAGCAAAGTGAAAGAAAAGCTGATAAAAAGACATATAACGGGGCTGGTTAGGTGAGGTGAGAAGTTTTTTTTTTACTTTCCCTCAGGAAGGAGCTGTAAAACATGGACCAGTTGCTTCTGAGTTGTTACTGCAATTTTCCCAATAAACACCACTGCACATTCTTCTCAGCCAACTTGACATGAAGCTAATAATTGTCTTTAATATTTGCAAAGAAATAACTCCAGGTGTAGTGAAAGTTATAGAACACAATACAGTAATGATCGACATTTAACAGCAATCTGAACAGTCAACTAGAGATTATGATAGGTTTTGCTCATACATCTTGCTCTCATCCAGAGGTCACTACTTGTCAATTTACCAACTCAGTCTGCTCTAAGTTGGATTACACGTACACTTGCAGGCTTAATTCTGAAGGCATTTTTAACTTTTTTGTCGGCAATTACCAGCAAGGCACGTTGCATTGTACGGAACTATAGCACAAAAGAGTAGAGAACTAGAGATCATTGGGGAATTTTTTTAAAAAATCATCCTTTTTTATCCGAAACTACAAAATTATACCTGCATTTTTATTTTATACAAAGTAATCCCCTGTAGTCCAACGTTGGACGAGTGGACTCTGTCACCCAACGGCCGAGCGACACACAGGCAGTAGCTCTACCGTTAGGCGACAGGGATGCAGTCGCCCAACGGTCGGATAATCTAATTTTTATTCGGATGTGAGATTGAATAACTTCTGTTGATAGTATTGTTTGACTATAAAGTAGTACTATATAATAGTTAGGAATATTTTAGGTAGTCCGTTGTATGCTATATGGCAAAGAAGTTATCGTTTGAAGTCTTAATTTGTAAATAAATATAGTAGAGTTTGAGTATCAATTTCGTTGTCACGGTTTGGAATTCTTGGATGGAAAAAAATATAATACATACAAATCGTGCTATATAGTGCAAATACAATAGAAGGTATAAGAGTATTTGTAAAAAATAAAACTGTAGGTATAATTTTTGTATTTCTAAATAAAAAAGATTATTTTAAAAAAATCGATCTTTGGGGGCATGTGACACGTTGAGGAACAAATGATGCAACTTGTGCCCGTAAGTATGAGGAAAAAACCAGTGAAGCAGAGAGTTGTGTTGATTAGTCACAATATTCTTCATGACCAGTCTTGTTCGTGTCATGCTTTAATTGTTTTATTTTCTCCTTTTCGGGTTGCCTTTTCTCCCTTTTGGATAAACCTTTTTGGAAATTTGGAAGCCAAGCCTATTTGGAAGTGTCAAAGAAACAATGTGTATGCAATATTGAGATTTGAAAGCTTAGCCATTAAGGTTAAGGTGTGTCCCGCTCATCGACATGTAAATACATTTTGCTATTTGCCAATTGCCGCAAAGAAAGCTTAGCTTTTGTAAGAGCTTAGAGGATAGTAGGAATTTGCCATGAATGAGCATAGATTGTTGACTAGTTGTAGGACCGCCGATGGCAATCAGAGGGGGTAAATGATTACACCCATTTTGTTGAAACCGTTAGTGTTCGATGAAGGTTTCGACCACTTGCTCAATCGCTTTGCACTTGCTCGATGAAGGTTCTGACTGCTCGAACGCTTCAATATCGTTGCTGTTGTCAACGATCAAGTGGTTGTACAAGCACAAGATCGAGGAAAGTGAAGTCGATGAAGAAACTCTATCTCGCTATGAACTACTCTGCTTATAACGAGAACGAGCCAAAATCGATGCCTAGAAAACAATGCCGCCAACATCGACTAACTTCTCTGGAATAGATCTAATTTTTCATTTCTGAATCATGCTTCGTGGCTACAAAGTGCCCTCAAGGCACCTCTCAAACTCTAGCACAAAAGCTTTCTCTCCAAAGCCCTGCGAAAGTTGTAGATTATCTCCTAACCTCTCATCCTTTTATATGTTAGAGTTCTAAACCGTGTCCTCATCAATCTAGACACAAATTCCTAATATTTTTAAATCTTTCAAGTTACAGACTCCTTCCATAACTTCTCCAATCTCATCATGTGACGAAGCCTTTAGGACCGCACCTTCTGTAACTTCTCCACACATCATCAACATTTGATTTCCACATGCTCTAGCATGAGTCCGACCATCTCGTGACATCCTCAACTTTCTGGACCTTAGATTTCCCTATTCTAGTCCCGGTCCCCCTCATCACCGACTATGATCGTCTACACGCCCAACCTGCATATATAAAGACCAAAGAGCATATTTTCTAGCACAAGTTCTTCTCAACTTGATCGATATGAGTCCACATACTCATATCACACCCTTGTTCATCCATCAACACCAACCAGATCAGCCATTACCACGCTTTTCAAAACTCAACATTAGACCACTCAATACGACTGGTATGACCGTCATGCATAGGCCGGTCAGACTGTTGGCTCAACGAATACTTCAAAACCACAAGTACTCAGGAATTACTACCACTTAGAACACTCGCAAATCACAAACATCATAGCACTTCTAGTCTACAACTACCGACCATCAACCAGTCACTATACCATCAACTACCGAGTACCAATCAGGGTACTGAACAACGACCACCGAGTAAGACCAGTCTGACCGCCATGCATAGGATGGTCAGACCATGCGCCAATCAGACACAAGTACTCGGGGTACTCAAAGATTACTAGAATTGAAGCACTCGAAGCTTACAAGTATCGATTGTGAAGTCTTTAGCAACCGATCGCAAAGCCTAAGACTGCCGATCACAAAGTCTAAGATAAAAAATTGTGAAACCCACGACGACGACAACACACTACAAAGTCTATGACTATGACAACAGACTGCAAAGTCTACGACTACAACAAAGCACTGTAGCTACGACTACCAACTGATTACTGTAGCTCACAACCAGTTCACTGTTGCATACGACCCGTTCCCTGTAGTGTACAACCGATACACTGTAGTATATGACCGGTATACTGTAACTCTGATCGGTTCACAGTAGCTTACGATCGGTTCGCTGTTTGAGGTCGAATCTTACTGATTACCTATCGTGGTCGTTCTTCCATGATCGAAATGTTGTGACCGAAATGATATGGTCGAAATACCGTGGTCAAAGCCTGCTGCGGTCGACATGTTGTGGTTGAAATGTCATGGTCGTTTTTCCACAGTCGTTCTGCAGTGATTGAAGCCTGCCGTGGTTGACCTGTCGTGGTCGAAATACCATTGCCAACCTACCATGGTCATTTACTGTGGTCGACCTACCTCGATCATCTGCCATAGTCGACGCCTGGGACCTGCCATCCTGAATATTCCAGCAACAATAGTGCATCCAGAACTTTCACAAACGCCATTTCCAATGCAACCAAAATATTAATTATTCATTACTAAATTCACGATCTAATCACATGGTCTAACACTAGTAAACAATCACAATTCACAATGAGCTTATGAATTAAAGAACCAGAAGTTTTGCAACTGAATTAGGTCTGTCTAAAGCATGTTTATAGGCTGAAACTTGTGCAGAGAAAAGCTCTGAATTGATGCAGCAGTTAAATTCCACTGTAAAACTAGATACATGTTGATCTGAACTCCGAAGAGAATATAAAGAGAATAGTTTGAGCTTGAGTGATGTTTCGAAGAAGACAAATGCCCATCTTTTCCTTGTTCTCATTTTCTGCGAACAGTGGTGGAGAAGTGTGTGACAGTATCTTTCATGGTCAGCAGCAATGAAGCTTGAATGGTGACCTATGGTGTCTGTGGTTATTCCTTTTCTGTACGGCCTCTCTCTCTCTCTCTCTGGCCCTACCTACGTCCTCAAAAAGCAGAGCAGCTCTCTCCCTCCCTATCTCTCTCTCTGCAGTGTGTGTCCACTCACTCTTTCAGTCACTTAGGAGGAGCAGTGAGTGATGTGCATGTGCTCAGAAAGCTTTTCTTTCTGTGTGAGTGCAGTGCACTGGAGTGCATTGCATGGTTGTGTTGTGGGCTCTGGGTTGGAGTCGAAGTTGAGAGAAAGCTTTTGGACCCCTTTCTGTGTGAGTGCAGTGTACTGGAGTGCATTGCATGGTTGTGTTGTGGGCTCTGGGTTGGAGTCGAAGTTGGAGAGAACATCTCTCTACCTGCAAGAAAGAGAAGAAGATTGCTTGTGTGTTTTCCTTCTTCTTCTTGAGGGCAGATTTTATTTACTTATCTTTTAGCTTGCCTGCTTTTGCTCTTCTTTGTTGGTTTCTGCATGTTATGATCGATGGTACGTCACGTTCACGATGCGTTTCAACTGATTGATTGATTCGTTGGCCTTTATGCTAGTGTTGGATTTCTTGCACGTACTGTACGTAGTAAGATATTTGCAGGTTTATGAGACTCGTTTCGATCGACCGGTAGCTTTTCTACATCCTCTTTTTAGGCTAATCTTTTTTCTACTTTGTTCCTCATAAACCTTACAATTCACAGCAAACGGTTTGAGCTAGAGTTCCAGCTATATCATCACAGATTCAGGAAAAAACCCCAAAATATCTAACAATTCCATCCGAATATTGTAAGCTTACGTTCCAATTTATGCAAGCGTTACAAAGTTGAGCCACAATTGACTCAAAATCGTGGTCCAATCAAAAATCCGATATATCGTGTTCGTCTCAAGATATATCGTGTTCGTCTCAAATTCAAAGCCAAGTAAAACCAAACAGCAAACACAAGATCTAAAAAGAATGACAATAGCGGCCACGGTGGCCGACCGGAGATGGGGCCTCACGGCTCTTTGGGCCCAGGCCTTAGGCGTCGTTTCTTCTTTTACATCCACGGCCATCCAGACGGGTTGTCAGGATGCCCTACGCTACAAGGAGGCAATGGTGGAGGCCATACGCACCACTACACTCGGTGATATGCAAAACGCTCTTGGTGCCTTCCCACCCTACCTCCTTCGTTGCCACCGGTGTGCGCAGTCGATCCGGCAGGTGGAGCTGGCCCTCTGCCGGATGTGCCAGTACAGTCCCCTAGCTCGGGCATCCATGCTGGATTAGGTGCGCTCCGCACAGATCTGGTGCCAGAATTGCCGGACTCCACCCCCCAAGGAAAGGTTTCCTCAGGCTTGCCAACCATCGCCGCCGGTAGGTCTCCGTCTTTCTACCATCGTAGCAGCAAAGGAAGGGAGTACCGCACATGAAATCTCACGGCAAGGTCAGATCCCGCCGTCGCTACCGCATCCCAGTCCTCGGACTACCACACCACAGGTGTAGGGAAGCTCCACAGTCGTAGGGCCACCTTTGCATCACAGCTGCTCCCTTCCAACTTGGTGGCCCCACCCCTATCAGCAATTGGAAGGAGATCCGTGGAGCCCCAGCGCTTGCTCGACACGTTGCCGAACTGCTAGCGGAATTCCCCATGATCTGCTGTGCTCATCAGCTCGCACGTGTGGTGCTCAAGGGACTGATGGTGACCTACAGTCGTAGACTCAAAGCCTCCACCACGCCTACTCTTTTCAGCCATAGTTTCTCAAGCCACTTGAAGCTTCTGTCTCTGATGGGCCAACTCGTCTAGAGCTTGGGTCGGAAGACACATCAGACAGACCATGACTAACTCGGCCCCATGAACCATGTGGGCCTACCCCGCCTTTATTCAGCCCAAATGTGAACAGCAAAGCAGGACTCCTAACCCACAACCAAGGCACACAAATTTCAAGCCTTCCGACCTACCTATGCAATCAAATTAACAAACAAAAGACGCCAGGCTTTCTTTGGAAGGGCTCGGAGGCCGTTTTGGGAGGAAACTATCTTGTGGCATGGAAAACTGTTTGCAGACCAATGGAACGAAGTCTAACAGGCGGCGCTGGACGGCGCGGCGGTTAGAACGACGTTTTTTTTGCTCTTTTTTTTTCCTTCCGGTCAAACTGACCGAACCGACCGAACCAAAGCCACGGGCCGACCGACTGCTAGGGCAACCGAAGTAGAATCTTCGAGCGGCCTAGGGCAGAGCGGCGGCGGCGGCGGGCGACGACGGTGCGACGGCGGCGTCGGAGGGGAGTCGGCGGGAGGCGGAGGCGGCGAGTCCGGCGGCGGTGCCGGCGGCGAGGCGCCGAGGCCGAGCGGCGCGGCGAAGCGCCGGCCGAGGCGGCGGTTGCCGGCGGCGCCGAGGCGGCAGCGCGGAGGCGGCACCGTCGGAGGGCGGCCGGGGCGGGCGGCGGCGGACACCGCACACGCGGCCGGGCGGGCGCGCAGCGCCGACGGAGGCGGCGACCGGCGAGATCGCGCGCGAGGCGAGGAGGCGACCTCGGCCGAGATCGCGACGCGGCAGGCGGCGAGGAGCAGCCGGTGGCGGCGGCGAGAGAAGCGCCGAGCGCCGAGGCCGAATCGGGGAGACGCCGGCCGGGCGGCGAGGCGAGGCGGCGGGCCGACGGAGCGCGGAGACAGCGACCACCGGCGGAGCGACACCACCGCGGCGGAAGGCGGAGGCGAGTCGGCGGGGCCGACGGAGCGCGGAGGCGGCGGCGGCGGAACCTAGGTAAGCCAAAACCCTAGTTTTGGCTCGATACCATGTTATGAATAGCGCTTGTATTCATATGAGGCCAATGGGCAGTATATATACACAAAATGCAGTGTGGTAAATATACAAAGAACCACTCATAACAATGGGGAATAACAAACTATACATATCTCTAACACCCTCAAACTCATGGTGGATCAACAACACCGAGTTTGGAGAGGTAGAAGCTATGTTGTGCTCGAGTCCGGGCCTTCGTGAAGAAATCCGCTATCCAAGCTCAAGGCACATATCTTGAAGAGTAATCATCCGATCATGCACACAAGACCTCATGAAAGAAGCATCAACACCAATATGCTTGGTGAGCTCATGCTTCACGTAATCACGAGCAATACCGATATCACCTGTCTTGTCCGACAAGAGAGGGTCGGTGTAGTGTGAAACACCAAAATCCTCAAGTAACCACCGTAGCCAAGTAATCTCGTCATCAAGAGAGCCATAGCTCGCAACTCACCTCTGCACTCGAACGGGACACTGCATCTGTTTCTTCGTCTTCCGGGCAATAAGAGAACCACCAAGAAAAACACGAAGCGAGAGATAGACCGCGATCGGAAGGATCGCTAGCCCAAGTAGCATCCGAATAGGCTGAAGTCGTAAAGAGTGGAACGTGGAAAGAAGAGACGGCGAGAGATAGTCCCGCCGAAGGTATCGCAGAACTCGAAGAAGGTGGTGTAGTGGACACGAGTGGGAGCGAAACAAACCGACTCGTAATATGAACTGGATAAGTGATATCCGGACGAGTAACGACAAGGTAGACAAGACTCCCAACAAGATGACGATAGCGAGTCGGATCAGAAAGAGGCTCGCCATCAGAGAGTCGGAGGTGAACATTGAGCTCCATGGGAGTCTCAACAGTACGCTGATCAGTGAGAGAGGCGCGATCAAGAAGATCCTGAATATATTTCGCTTGGGACATAAAGAAACCATCTGGAGTGGAAGTAACCTCAATCCCAAGGAAGTAACGAAGAGGACCAAGATCCGACATAAGGAACTGCTCACTAAGACGAGCCTTGACAAAGGCAATGTATTCGAATCATGTCCCGTAATGATCATATCATCAACATACGGGAGAAGAAGAGTCCACCACGAGGCGAAGTGTGGACAAAGAGCGCAGGATCATGATCACTAGCTGAAAAACCAGCAGCAGTGACCACAGAGGAGAAGCGCTAAAACCAAGCACGAGGGCTTGCTTAAGGCCATAGAGAGCGGCGAAGGCGCACGGACCATGCCCTCGAGGAAAGAATACCGGTGGCGGATGCATATAGACCTCCTCACGCAACTCGCCATTAAGAAAGGCATTCTTGACATCAAGCCGAGAAATGCAGACCGATGGCAATGACGCCATCAAATAAGAGTCCGAGCGGTGGTCATGTGGGCTACAGGAGCAAAAGTCTCGTCGTAGTCAACACCATGCTCCCGCTGGAAACCACGAGCAACAAGATGCGCCTTATAGCGCTCAAGAGAGCCATCAGAGCGAGTCTTAATCTTATAGACCCACTTACAAGTGATGGGATGAGAATGAGATGGACAAGGAACAAGATCCCAAGTACTAGTACGCTCAAGGGCAGCAATCTCCTCGGCCATGGCAAGCTGCCACTCAGGGTGAGTAACAGCATCCCGGTAGGAGACAGGCTCACGATTAGCTGCGCCAGCAAAGGCAAAACGGGCAGGAGGCCGAATCAAGCGGCGATCGCGAGAGCGTAGCGAGGAGAAGATGGCCCATCGGGGAAGATGGAGTATCGTAAGAAGAGGGAACATCGAAGAAGATGGCTCGGTGGAAGATCCTCAAAACGAGGTCGACGAGTGTAGAAGATAAGAGGAGGAGGTATCAGTAGTAGGAGGAGCACGGGAGTCGAGGAGACGACACAAAGCGGCGACAACGGCGGAGAGGCCACAGGAGGAATATGTGGAGACTCGGTGGGACAGTGGGCGAGGCAAAGCAGATATAGGTGTATCCGGAAAGGTCAAGAAAGACAGAGACTCCACAGAGGAAGCCGAAGGAGAGGCGGGACGTGGGTAGAATGGACGAGACTCGCCGAAAGTCACATCCCGAGAAACCCGCATCCGACGACCAACAGATCCCAACACCGATAGCCCTTGTGCTCAGATCTGATCCCGTAAAGACACACTCAACAGATCGAGCGGTCGGTTTGGTGCGTTCTCGGGGCGAGAGAACGTAGCAAATGCAGCCAAACAGATGAAGGGCGAGTAGTCGTGAAGAAGACCACAGAGACGCTCAACGAGGATCGCACCCTTAAGAGCGAGAAGAGGCTGGATGTTGACGAGATAGGTGGCGGTGGAAACGACCTCGGCCCAAAAGTGAGGTGGAATAGAGGCGGCGATCATCGAGCACGAGCCGTCTCAAGGAGGTGCCGATGCTTGCGCCAGCGACACCATTCGAGCATGAGCACCGGGACAAGAGAATCGGCGAGAGTGCCTGCTCGGCAAGGAAGTTGCGCAGTGACGAGAGAGATACTCGCCAGAGTCGGCCACGAAGGACACGAATAGGAGTGGAGAAGCGTGTGTGTATCATAGTGGCAAATTGTTTATAGATAGGCAAGGCCTCACTACGAGAAGACATGAAATATATCCAAGTGTGGCGAGAGAAATCATCTATAAAAATAATATAATAACGATGACCCCTTTCGAAACAAAGGAGCCGGACCAAACGTCCGAATGAACAAGATCAAAAGGACGCTGAGACACGACTCACTATGAGGATAAGGAAGTGAATCTGTTTACCTAACTTACAGCCCGACAATCTAAAGATACGTCTCCGAGACGGACCCGAAGACCACGGCGAACTAAGGACGGCAGACGGATCCACACAGATGGCCAAGACGTGCGCCGCCATCGCTGGAAAGAGCCGGTGAAGACGAAATGGCGAAGCGGAGAGCGGCGGCGGTGGTGGCGCGAAAGGAAGGTGAAGCAGTCAAGCTCCCGAGACGCTGTGAGTCACGGCGCGAGGCCGAACCAACCGAGCTCCGTGTGGCGATCCGAACACAACAAGAGTCGAGTCGAGAATGACCCGATAACCAAGGTCGAATCGCCCAGCAGAAAGAAGTCGTAAGGTAAGGCGAGGAACATGAGCAATGAAGGAACATGAAAGGATGAGTTGCTAAGAGATCCTCGGCGAGAGAGACGAAAGAGATGTACCATCGCAGTAAGAACACCGGCGGGAGAATCAAGAGGTGTAATAGAAGACAGAGTGGAAGGATCGGGAGTCATGTGAAAAGATGCTCGAATCAAGAATCCACGGGAGGTGCGATCGTGTAGGAGGTGGTCTCTCGGTGCCGAAGAGTCGATGCGTAACTCGCAGAACCCGCCGAGGAGAACCTGAAGCGGCAAGTAGGCGCCGAAGTCCGCTATCTCCCGCTCGGTGAGAGAAGCTGCTGAAGAAGTCGAGGCGACGTCGTCGAGAAGCACTAGTGCCGAGAAGAACGGCGTGAAAGATGCCGCTTCTTCTTGTAGCACCGGGACGCATGTGGCCATCCTTGTCGCGAGAGGAGCAGTGAGGACGGCCACCTCAGACGGAGGACGGCCACCACCACCGTGGTAGCCGTGGAGGAGGCAAGTGTAGCAAAGCGACGAGCGGCGAGCACGAGGGGAGTGGCATCGGACCAGACCACTCAAACGAGTCTCCTCTGCGCGTAACTCGTAGCACCGACGAAGATGAGTCCACATCCGAAAAGCCGAGGGAGTCCCACAACCTCGTAAGAAAATCGAGGTGGACATCGGCGATGAAGACAAAGCGGCGGCGTCGTCATCGTACTCACCGAGTGTAGACGGTCGACGATCCTTGTAGAAATCCGAGCCTCGTGGTAGGCGAGGCAGCTTCATCATCGAGGCGAAGCGGCCTCAGCAGAGAGCTTTATCGGCCGTCGGGGCAATGCCACAGCGTAGGCTCGTCGGAGGAATAGGGCAAGCGGGCGGTGACATCGCCGAGAGGACGCCCAGAGGCGAAGACCACGCATGTGGATGCGCATGTGAGACACGAAGTCGGTGTAATTAACACCATCAAAAATCACCGGCAGCGAGGAGGGAAACGGTGCCCATTGGTAGGACGGCGCGGCGACCAAGGAACGGTCAACTGGGCGCCGACGCGCGGTTAGAACGACGTTTTTGCTCTTTTTTCCTTCCGGTCAAACCGACCAACCGACCGAACCAAAGCCACGGGCGACCGATCGCTAGGGCAACCGGCAGAATCTTCGAGCGCCTAGGGCAAAGCGGCGGCAGCAGCGGCGGCGCGCGACGGTGCGGCAGCGGCGTCGGAGGGGAGCGGAGGCGGAGGCGCGAAGTCCGGCGCGGCGGCGCGGCGGAGGCGCCGAGGCCGAAGCGGCGGCGAAGCGCCGGCCGAGAGGCGCGGTCGCCGGCGGCGTCGAGGCCGGCGACGGCGAGGCGGCATCGGTCGGGAGCGGCGGGGCGGGGCAGCGGCGACACCGCCACACCGCACACGCGCCGGCCGGCGGCGCAGCGCCGGACGGGAGGCGGCGACCGGCGAGATCGCGCGCGGAGGCGAGGCGCGACCGGCCGAGACGCGACGCGCAGGCGGCGAGGAGCGGCCGGTGGCGGCAGAAGAGAAGCGCCGAACGCCGAGGCCGAACGGGGAGACGCCGCGGCAATGGGCGGCGAGGCGAAGTCGGCGGCCGACGAGCGCGGAGACGGCGACCACGGGCGGAGCGACACCACCAGCGGCGGAAGCGGAGGCGAGTCGGCGGGGCCGACGGAGCGCGGGAGGCGGCGACGGCGGCGGAACCCTAGGTAAGCCAAAACCCTAGTTTTGGCTCTGATACCATGTTATGAATAGCGCTTGTATTCATATGAGGCCAATGGGCCGGTATATATACACAAAGTACATGTGGTAAATATACAAAGAACCACTCATAACAATGGGGAATAACAAACTATACATATCTCTAACAGGCGCACGGCGGACGCGAAGTTGCCACTAATCTCGACGACAAGCAGCTTGCCCCCTCGCAGATTTGCTGCGTAGTCTCAACCTTCGTCGTCAATCCCTACCCCATTTTGTTTCCTCTTCCCTCTCTCTGTCTCTTCAGTTAGTTTGCTCTTCTCTCCTGTAACTCAAAACACTAGGTCTCTGGTGTATGTAATTTCCCTCTCTCTTTAATACAAACAATGACATGTAAATCCTGTGCATGTTCCCTAAAAAAAGATCTAAAAACATCTTTCAACTGAAAGTTTTGACAACATAACATCGGAGCTGAAAACAACAGGCAGAAAGGTAATGGTCCTTGTCACAAACCAACATACAAGCATAAGTCGAACAGAGTCATACAGAACCACACAAGGTACTCTTCCTTTAGTCATTTATACCACATTATCAACACATCAAGTGCGAAATCATTACATAAGCGCAAGTCTGCTGCTGTGATACTCGGTAGCACAGAAGATTGTATAGGTACACATTGATTATGAAAACAGCAATGTGGTGGTGCAGCTCAGGCGGAGCCAGGTCTAGCGGAAGAGGGCTAACAATACCAGACAAACCCCACCGAGAGCTCGCAGTAAGCAAGTTATTGGCTGAGTAATTTGGAATCGCAGGCCACAATCTTCACCTTGCCAACTTGTTCTGTCCTCTCGTCGTGCTTGAATTGGGCATCTGTCAGGATGAATGTCCAGACATTGTCACAGAACCTGTAGGTGTGAAGATGGCCCTGTACAGACAAAAGAACAAACATCAATAGCCTGATAAGAATATCAGTGTAATGACAAAAATGTCAACGAGAAGCAGTGAAGCACAGTCTGTACTACAGCCGCATGTAGTGACAGTATTACAGGCTGGAAAACATTAGACCATCACATCTTCCCCCTGTATCAGATCACTCACTAAACAAAAGAAGTACATTAAACATAGGCTTATTGGACAATTGTGTCCAACATGACAGGAGGCTTAGGGTACCATCCCTAGAATGGCAAAATTCTGTAGTTTGGTTGGTAAAATGCACAATTCCTCAATTTTACAGCAAGTTGAAAACAGAGATTAATCAACGCCACATTCCGTCACTTCCAATTATAACCAAAAATCCAGGTCAATGTCAGATTATAGATATATGAGTTCTTCCCAAAAGTGCATTTTTATTGAGGGGTTATTAGAAAAGGGGTTTCTCGACCCACTCAAGGGCGACTGTAAAGAGCAGCAGTAACAATCCCATGCCTTGCCTCCACTTTATGTTATCAGCCAAGCCCATCAATATACAAAAGATTGATAATTATATCATTTAGATGTTTTCAGGTATCAAAATACAAAAACAGGCTACGAGGGCATTTATAAGTACAAGTAAACAAGTTACCCACATTGCTTGTACAAAATTTGCTTTTGAAGTAACAACATGCCTCGGCTGATGGTTGGCGTAGCAGCAGTTGAAAACAGAAAATTCGCCTTGTTTGTTGTAGCAGCAGTATGCTGGTCAATTTGGAAATGGGACAAAGCCTGCTCTGTGTGGTGTTACCTAAAGATATAATGTTACATTCTGGGCCACAGGTCTAAATGGGCTGAACACAACTTAAGCCCACGGAGCAACGGAGCAACAACTTTATAAGTGGTATTGGGCCTTCTCCCCCCAAAAGACTAGTCCAATGGGTGGGGGCTCCCTCACACTTATAAATTGTGTTTGCTCCTCTCCCACAATCCATGTGGGACTATTCCTAACAATCTCCCCCTCACACATGGATTGGACACTTCTGCAACCATGAGGTCCAAGGAGATGTTAGGCACCTGAGCTCTGATACCAATTGTTACAACTTTTGGACCCTGGCCGCATGCCTAGGTCCAACCGGGTGCCGCAGGTTTAAATGGGCTGAACACAGCTAAGCCCACGGAGCAACGGAGCAACAACCTTATAAGTAGTATTGGACCTTCTCCCCCCAAAAGACTAGTCTAATGGGTGGGGGCTCCCTCACACTTATAAGTTGTGCTTGCTCCTCTCCCACAATCCATGTGGGACTATTCCTAACAATCTCCCCCTCACACATGGATTGGACACTTCTGCAACCATGAGGTCCAAGGAGATGTTAGTCACCTGGGCTCTGATACCACTTGTAAGGTTGTTGCTCCGTTGCTCCGTGGGTTTAGTTGTGTTCAGCCCATTTAGATATGTTACCTACAATCTTAGGATCTCCTACAGACATCTGCAAACGGGAACAGATACAAGGAAGGGGCCAGCAGCTAAGATCTACAAGAGTTTGCACGCCATTTGAAAGGGGCAGGGATGTCGGTATGATGTCCGATGTCTCCAGCTCATGTGTACTTCTGAAAGAAGTCTAGTCTTCTCGGTGTTTTCAAATTTCAAGATGCATATGCTGTTTTCCTCAAACTTTATGTGTAAGGTGGTTCAGGTCTGAGACTGTTGTTACCTGTGTTGTGCCTATGTTTCAGTTTTGTGCCATGAATGGCATTTGTTCACAAGGGGTTGCGGGACTGAAACATAATGTTTGGTCAATCCATGCCTGAGATTATCCGAGATTCTAACATCAATTTTCTATCATGTTCAAATACAAGCTGGATAGGGGAAAAACAAAATCCCATATCCCACTTGCCATAAAATAGTGAACCATGAGATCTGATGTTAGAAGGCATTTTACACTACTGCTTATAATTTCATTTTGTTGAAGATTAATCTGGCAAGAAAAAATGTTGATACATGCCACTCCAGTTCGTTTGCCCACAAGGGTTCTTCTCCTCCACAATCCATGTTAATGCTTTGGACATTAGGAAAATCCACGGGTACTTGATGTGATGCAAATTAAGATAACTGAAACAATGTTCACGAAAGCATATAATATAAGAAATAAGTGCTAGCTTCAGAAGCTCTTGTCTAGTTGTGTGCATACATTATGTCGACAGGTCTTGGTTTTTTTACTCTTTTCTATACAATTCAGTGCTCCCCAATTTGTGCCATATCCCTCAGAGCCCAGAACAATATACACGAGAGATTTTTAAGAGTCTCTCCCCTTACCAGCTGTGAATGGAATCCTTTGTAGGAATAATATATGCAAGGCAGAAGTTTAAGATTTCTTTGCTTTACCAAGGTGTGAATGAACAAGCTAGTTGCGTTGCAACGCAGAACTGATACCAAGTGCAGGTATTTGACTGCCTAGAAAACTAGAAATATTTATCATGCTCCTGAAGTCGTAAATCTAGAACCAGATAAACTACTTCACAGCTGCATAGCAATTACGGATCATAATGAGCCCTCCAAACAGGCAAACATCAAACTGATGCGGGCAACACAAAAGGTAATACAAATGAATACAGGCCTGCTGTTCAAAGAAACAACATTGTTACTCTTTACAGAAGTACATACCTTAATGGAAACCTTGCTCTTCACTTGGTTTTCTAACGCGTCCGTCATAGACTAGAAAAAAGAAAATGCAAACAAATAAAATGAATCATCCGGAAGGAAAGGATTTTTTTTTATGTTCCCCACTAGGAAGGGAAACAGGAACACACAAGTGAAGATGGAATCCATATCGGACCTTATCAAATTGGACAAGCACTTGAATGGCGAGCTCAGGGCTGAGAGTGCCGCTGGAGACCATCTCGTCCAGCGTCTCGGTGAGGCACATGCCAATGGTGGACCTCCGGTACAGCTCGAAGGTGGCCATCAGCTTGCCTGCGCCAACACATACACGCCCTGCTATTGTTAACTAGACGTCATTCAAGCCATGGATTCGCCTCTGAAGAAAAGATTCCCCATTTGATACGGACAAATACATGCATAGCAATTGCAATCACACAAGCAAGGTCCCTGTACCTAAACACTTGCCATCATCTGGCCAGTTCCCCTTGGAGGGAGATTAGGCATCCTCGCTTAAAAACAAAACAAAACAAAACAAAAATCGCGCGATTCCACCGTCTCTGTATCAGTAGTGTGTCAAAGGCCGGGGCTTTTCAAGCGATTCATCCGAGCGTATCTCATCTCACAAACCTCCCGTCCCCAGTGAAGAAAAAAAAAATCTCGGCACAGGCTGAGCCACCAACCAAAAGCACAGAATAACACCAGGGAACAAGTATCAGCGCCCGAATCGAAGGGAAGAATCACCTGGGGACGGCGGGCGGCCGGGGGCGGAGGGCTGTGGATGGCTGGAGAGCGCGGTGCGAGGAGGATCTCTGAATCGGGAGGGAGAGGAGGGAGGAAGCGAGCGCAAGGATGGAAATCGAGAGGGAGGGAGGGAGGGAGGAGGCGTTATATAGATACCGGTGGCGAGCGCAAGGTTGGAGATTGACCTCGCATCGCAGCAGCTCGAAGCAGCCAGGCAAATTCCTCACTCCACTGCACTCCCGAGCTGCTGCTCCTCTGCGAATTGACACTTTTGCCCCTCGGCCTCGGCCCGCCGTGGGCTGGACTGGGCCTTCGTTCTATTCGCCCCGGCAAGTATCTACGGTTCCACAGGTTTCATGGATTCGGGTTTCTACCAGTTTCACTTTTTTTTTGTTGCAAGTTTTCGGAAGATTTTAGGGCAAAGTTTCAGTGGGTTTTGGATTTTAGAATTTGGGTTTTCGCAAGTTTCAGCCAGAGAGTTTGAATAGGTTGTAATAAAAAGCTTCGAAAAGTTTTAACGAGTTTCGATAGCGGTCATCCATGACGACATTAAGAGAATTTTGGGTATAACTAGGCCCCGGCGTCCGAGAAAGCCCGGGACTGCCCACCTCGCGCAAAAGTTAAAAATGGCCCCTTGGCGCCCTTATGCTGCGCGCGAGGTGTCGGACCCCCGTGAAGTGCCACCCGGCCGCCCCCCCCGTCTGCTCCCCTATTAATTTGCATGACAAAATAGGAGGGTTTTGTTGTTTCGAAGAGGCAGCAGCGCATTTTAGTGTAGCCAAGAGCGAGAGACAGCAGAGAAGAGAGGAAGTGAAAGCATCTATTTTTGAGTGGTTTGAATTTGAATTTCAAGTTTACGCATTTGGAAAAGTTGTAGATCGGCTCTGGAGCATCCGAAAGAGGTAATTTCCGTCGACATGCGGTAATTTTTAGCAACGTGATTAACATGTAATTAGAAAAATGATAGTTTGTTAGTATGAAAAAGCATTGTTAGTGTCGTTAAATGCTTATTAGTCACGATAATTATATGAATGTTGTAGTTTATACGCAGGTTATTTTGTTAGCATGGGAACAACATTGTATTTTTTTTTTGCATTTGGAGAAGTTAGTATCCATTTTGTTTGATGTTTTGCACAAACTGATAGACATGCATGTTGGTTAGATTGTTGTGCTTTGTGCGGATTTTAGGTAATAACCGTTATGTTAAAAAAATTGTATATCAATGTAGTTGTTTGATTACAAATATAATGCAGTATCGTTAGGAATAATTTATGAAATCTAGGGTGGTACCTGTGTGATATGCTTAGTTGTGCATACTGTAGCAACGGTAAAAATAGTGCAAAATGGTGTAACTTAGTGTTGGACACTCTGTGAAATGTTTTAGGATAGTTTGAATGGAGGGGGTAAACTGTGATAATTGTGTTGAAAATTGAAAAATAAAGTTATTATAGACTCCGGGAAATGTAAGCAATATTTGAATCACCTATGAAAATATGAAAGATCTGATTTATTTAAGATAGAAAGCAACCTCCTAAAAATCTAAAAATTCACAAAGGTGTAATTCAATATGTGAGTGAGGTAGTGTTGAAAGGAAATTTTAAGATTAATAATTTAAATACAAATAAAGGCTACTATTTACAAACAGAGAGTAAATGAGGTTTAAAAATTATGAAACAATTTTGACATGCTCGTAAAGCACAAAAAAATTTTGATTTTAATTTTGTGTGCAATTAATTTGTCGCAGTTAACAAAATAGATCAAATAGGCTGATTTTGAGATGAATCTCATAAAGTAATCAAACGAAAGGGGCGGTTCGTGAAATTTAATATTGGCAATGTGCACTACTCCACGGTCTAGCAAAAAAAATTCAGTACTATCCATATTACCAAGATAACCAGGTACTTCCTAACCAAGTACAGGCCTCGTGCGCCGGAGGACCGTGCCAAGAAGGTCACACAGCCGGTGGGCGTGCCCACGCTAGGAGGCCAAAGCTGTTAAAAATGGCCGGACAAGGCGAAATCACATACGATTATTTTTCTATGCGTACTATCTCTTACGAACAACCAAAATTTAAATACTTGAAATATAAATCATAAGCCATTAGCCAAAAAAAAAACCCCACCAATTGTTACTGGATGGGTGCAAGACCGTGCAGCGACCTGCCGATTGTGAGATGCACGTTCGTGGTGGTAACTTACAGGATAATTATTCGTCAGTAATTCGTTGTTCGGTGACTGATCTCGATATGTGGACACTTTCAAAGATTACGGTTGGACGATGGAGTCAAGATTATAGTGTAGTTATAATCAACAACTAAAGTCAAAATCCAAAAGTTTAAACCGGAGCTAGAAGAAGCACTGCCTTTGTCGATGATGGTCATACTACAACAGGCATGCCGGCACTCGCACCTGTGACGCATTAATTTTCGGTTGGCGGTTACTCTATCTATGTAGTACGTTGATGAGACGTCATCCATCGAGGACAGGACAGGGTACCTGGCTGGCACCAAATGGCTTCTCTAGCCTCTCAGCACGGCAAGGGTAAGGTAGCCCCGCTTATTTCGGTTTCAGCTCCTGATTTATTTTTTTATTTTTTATAATTTTTGTTTTTTTCTGAACTTTTTGCTTTTTTTTTATAAGTTTGGAACCAACATAGTTGAAGATCAGCGTGGTTAAAGACCTATGTGGTCAAGGATCGATGTGTTCGAAGACCTGTGTGGTTGAAGATCGATCACCCAACGTGGTCGAAGACTTGCGTGGTTGAAGATCGACGCAGTCGAAGATTGACCACCCGACGTGTCAAAGAACTGTGTGGTCGAATATCAGCGCAGTTAAAGATCGACCATCTAACGTAGTCGAAGACCAATAATACCGGTTCTGTGTGAGTGGTCAGATCGGCCTGCGATACTACCAACTTATGTACTGCATCATATAGCTAGTCCAGAGCGCTCTTAAGTAAGACCTTCATAGATATGCACCTCAAAGGGATGGAGAAAAAGATCCATTTCGGTGGGCACTTTACGGGAGAGGAGTTTGAGACTCCGTATGGAAAGGACGAATCAAGAGTGGTTCATCAACGAGTGAACACTCTACTATACCGGTATAAGCCATAGTTACAGATGCATCACATTGCATAAAAGTAACAGAAGACAGTGATACAATTAAAGAGATTATGACTTACAGCTCACAGATATGGAATGTACTAGATTGCTGTGTTGACACCACTGTTTTATTTTATGCTTGATGAGTCTTCGAACTTTCTTTTATTTATTTGTTGGTTTTTAGGTGAACATGGAAGACGACATGCATGGATGAGAGTAGCACATTTATTCCACGTGGAAAACAGTAATTCGTACACCATCTTCAGTTGATATATTTAGACTTTAATGACATACTTAAGTAGTTTGCATTAAGACAATATGTCTTAATGAAAATATTTAAACGTGTGTGGCTCAGGCATTTCCTTTCGATGATTGGCAGATTTGTACAGTTGCTTCAATGCTCATCGTTAAGTTATGTTGTTTAACGTGCTGTTGAGATTTAAATAGCGGAGATGCTGCCTAGATCTAGGAGCGATGATTATAAATGGTAGCGTTATAAAGTAGTGATAGTATTTCGAGCTCAAAGATTAGACCAAGATGTCACACTAACAGTCATGGTTCGAGCCCCAGCAACTATAAACAACTGTGACCAAGCATGCAGGGGCGGATCCAGCGGTGGGGCGGGGGGCTCGAGCCCCCCTACCGCTATCGGACTCTTGGAGCCCCCTTATAAATTTTTAGCATGGATGTATAATGTAGCTAGGGTTGAGGTCGAGCTGAAGGTATTTCAGCCCCTCCAAAAATTTTTCCTAGATCCGCCACTGCAAGCATGCACCACCGTCTAGGCAAGCAAACGAACAAGTAGGATGTTAACGCGACAATAGATGGATCAATTGAGTAATTAATCAAAATCTCATACATGTACGTACTGTAGGTAGAGGTGGTGGTCCGGTCGGTCCGGTTGAGCATGCATGTGACGAGCGAGCCACGGCACGGCGGGCCCACACTGCTGTTGCGACTAGCACGCGGCCATGCTCCCAGCGCACGGGCATGTTTATATACATATTTAAAAAGTTTTAAAACATATTTATATGTGTATTTTAAAAAAAAATTTACTATCCGTGAGTTTTAAATTAAACATATAGTATGATAAATTTTAAAAATCCGTAGAGTGACCTAAACAGATGGACTGCATGCACGGTGACACCATTACCTCTAGTCACCCAACGGTTAGACGATAGGGTCTAGTCGTCTAATGGTTAGGCGACTAGCCCAAGTAATCCAACCGTAGAATGTTCAGTTTAGCAGACTTGACTTGCCGTTTAAGTTGCTCAGACTTAACGATTCAGTCATTCAGCAGCTAGCTAGTTAGCTAACATTGAATAATACAGGGAACCAGAAAGAAAGACAAGTCCATCCATTAAAAAAAGACACTGCAACCAACATGCCACACTTCCATTCAAACTCCTCCTGTTTCTGCAGTTCTGAGATGTCGAGCTTTTCTTACGACATCAAAGGAAACTCATAATTTCCACGTAACCTTTCATGTATTCACGGTGAAATTCCGGCGTTCTAAACAGTCTCTTGTATTCTCGGTGGGATTCGCTGATTTGAATTATTTACCTCCATCCAAATATTAGTTGGCTTGTACTTAAGGCTGCCAACATAGTTGACTTTACATTTTTTTCTTCTAATGTTGTGGGACAGAAAACTAGATCTAGCTCAATGGCGGATCTAGAATTTTTAAAATATGTGGTCGAACTTCAAAGCTAGATTGCTCGGATACGTCAATACCATGATACAACGTTTCCCCCAAAACACTGATACAACGATACATGTATATAAATATTATACAATACATAAATTATGAAAATTAATGATTTTTATGAGAAAATAGGCGATATAATGCGAGCATAATGATATGAGTTAAACATCAAACTATAGAGATTAATGACATTTGCATACCTTATGATTCTACCCTTTTTTGCTCTTTTCTCGTCAGCAAGACCGACACATCTAAAAGGAAGTTGTATGTTCTTTTCATGGAGCAAAACATAGCAAAACTTAGCATGTAAATATATGTAACAAGGGTCCAACTAACTGCCCATTGCCCAAGGCAAAGATAGTTAATTTTGGCATATCATGATCAAATATTTGTTTGAAAACACATTCACATTTCGAGCTATCTTTTTTTCTACTTTATATTTTGTAGGATATAATTACAAGAACTCACGGATGAAGCCACAAATAGCAGCCTATCATGAGAATTATGGTTTGGTGAAATATCGGTTTTTGCAGATATCCCAATAGTTAGAAATGGAAACTGGATCGGGCTGCACATAACATGCTTCAAGTTAGTCACTAAAATATCGAGTTAACACAAAATGCTTTTGATTCAAGAGCCCATAACGAGAGTACTAACACTAGGTGTTTAAAGCAAGAAAGTTTCTGCAAGGTTTTGAAAAGATTTTTAGTTTTTACATTAACCGGCAGGGCAAGAAAGTTTAAAACTTCTGATCTGTGGTACCCACAATAAAGCAATTAACATGTTGCAAATTTATCATAGATCTGATGAGTAAAAGTAATACCATAGATCTGATGATTTAAGGTAGTTTCTAGATTCTGAATCTAGCCCTATTCGTATTAACTTCTAAAAATTGCTTTTCTATATTATCTAGCTTTCAAAGGAGTATTTTTTAAGGCATGGTCTACTAGTTGATTGCAGTACACAATGTATTGGCTTCATTTATATCGACCGAAATTGCACAGAAGTATCTCTCTCTACAAGCTTCTCTACAAGCTGTTACTATTTATAAGCTAAAATTAAAAGCCAATATGAACGGGCCCGAACATTCCACCTATACTAGCCAGCTTAATTTATCAAACCAAACACAAAGTTGATGTAATCAGGGTCAATTCATATAGTGTTATTAGCAAGCAACTGATTGATTCAAAACCATAAATGAATAAGACGGGCGTCGTAAACATTATACTTCCTCATCCAAAACATCAAAATGAACTGCAAGGATATATGTTGTGTCATCAGAGATCCCACAATGCTTGAGGGACTCCGTTATCTAAAACCCAAAATCACACAAACCATCAACATACCACATTAGAATGATATCATCATGTAAAATCAACAACAACTAGAGTGTACAGATTATGGAAGCATTTTTTCATAAATCATAACTGCAATGTGACAATGTAGGTATGTCCCCAAAATGTGCATTCCAATTTCCAAATTGAAATTATAGATGCATTACAGTATTACAGAAGCATGTTTTATTCAGAGTGCCAATTGAAATTTGAAAGAAAGTTTACTTACACACTACACAGTTACCCTTGAAATTCCAATCTCAAGCAGTCTAGCTCCACCTGCAAATGTGCATTCCAATTTCCAAATTACTATACGGTGATACCTGAAAGAATGAGCTGATCACTATATCAGCTGAACATTCTACAATGTGACAATGTCGGTATATCCCCAAAAGACTAGTAAGTGGCTGAAGCCTGAAGAATGAAGATCTAGGCCGCCCCTGATCTACATTTGCAAATATGAATTTGCAAACTGAGAGAGAGAGGGACTGAGAGAGGAATTGATGTCTGACAACATCGAATGGGCTAGGGCACTAGGGCAAGTTGTAGGCGGTGCACTTGTCGTCGATGGTGGAGGTGGAGGTGTGGTCACGCGGAGCTGGAGGTGAACGGCAGGTGGCCGCAGGGAGGTGCGGAGCCGGAGCCCAGAGGTGAGCTGGAAGTGGGCGAGAAGCTAGCGCTAGGCGGTCGCCGTTGAGTGCAACTACCTCTGTTACCTCCTGTTGGTCTCCTGTGCCCTTGTTCTAGGGAGACCAACACCAAGTAGTGACTGAGCAGTGAGTGCTAGTGTTAGGGTTAATCGCCCGCCCAATTTGGGGATTAGGTGATCAGCCGATCGACACACAAATGAGCTAGGCTACCAAGCCAGTCGACCAGTGGATGGGGGCGAACGGGCCAAATGACCCCGATTTATATTTGAGATGATTGGGTATGAATATAGTGAATTTGGCCTAACTAAGTGTATACATATATGTCATATCTTGTATATACTAGGCTTTTTGCTAAAAATTTTAGGTGTTCAAGTGAACACTCATGAACTATGCCAGGTCTGCCTTTGATCTAGCTCACGAGATAACATGTATTTGAATCATAAAAAAAGTCTTTTCCCCGTATTTGGATAGACATTGTCTTAGAATATGCGTAGCGCAACATTTAAAACTTTAACTGTCAACTAGGCCTCGCTTTAAACGACTTCAGCTTTTGGCTTTCAGCTTATTTAAACCAGAAGCCACTTAGAACTCAGTAGTTTTTAATTTTGGTTAATTTTGATTTTTTTTGCGTTTCCCCCTTATTCTGTTGCATTGCCTTTTTTTTTTCAAAATTTTCTCTTTTTGTCTCCTTTTTCTATTTTTGCTCAGAAAAAGCTAATAGCCTTACAGTGCAATTTTAGTTAAAAGCCAAAAACCACAGTCAGAAGTTTAAGTGAAAAGGTAGTTGGAGCATCACCTAAATAATCCGAAAACGAAGAGGACACACGTGAGCTCGACTCAGGAAAAAAATGAAGAATGAGAAAACGAAATAGTTTAGGATGCTTTTGCAAATTGTAGCAATGCAGTTGCGAGAGTTTGGCGGCACTCCATTTGGCTTGGAGCTTCGACTTATGGCTTTTGACTGAAATTGTACTGTAGCTGCTGTTAACTTTTTCCGAGAAAAAGTAAGAAAAAAATAGAAAAATTTGAGAAAACCATTATATTGTCATAGATAATGTAAAGGAAGACGAAGAAACAAGAAAGGTGAAAAAACATAAAAAAACTAAAATAAACTAATATTAGAAACCGATATATTTTAAGAGAATTCTATTTTAAATAAATTAAAAGCTAAAAAAAAAAAGAGCTAAAGTCGTATGCGGTGCTATACTGCCGAGTGGGCTCGGTTTGTCTCTCTCCAAATCTCTTTCTTTCTCCCTCTCCCCTCTCGCTCTCTGTTAAATCTCATCAACTTCTCCTTTTTTTACTCCTCTCCTCTGTTCCTCTCCCCGCCTCGCCTCCCTGCTTCGCGGCATCTACCGCTCTCGTAGCTGGCGATCCCCTCGTCGGCCCGCTTCCGCCAAGATCAAGGTAACCGCCGCGCTCCCCTCCTCTCGCCGGCTTAAGATTCGCGCGCTCGATCTCGCACCCCGAACTCGCCAATTCGCCTGCGCTTTCCACGGAGCCTGCGAAAAAAAAAATGGAGTTGGAGTGGTGGTTCTGAGCCCGTCCTTGTTTCTTTCCAATTCGGGTGGGTGCAGCCAGCGATGATGCTTTGCGGCGGTGGCGGAAGGGGCGCTCTGATTCCACGGTGGTCTATGCCTTGCTATAGATAAGGGATCTTCTTCTCTTCTACTTTCACATATCAGCTCGCGGAGGCCGGGCATCTTGCGGCAGCGAGATGCCATCTCTGCAGCTGCTGCAGTTGACCGAGCATGGGCGGGGGCTCTTGGCTTCGAGGAGGTGTGTGCTCATTAGCTGAAAATTTTTGATTTTTTTCCCTTTCCAATTCCTTATCAGTGAAATGCAATCTTTGTTCTTAATCACTTGTATGTGTGGAAACAGGAAAACTCTTGCGGTTGTTTCCGGTGCGCTGCTTGCAGGTGGGGCTTTGGCGTATGCCCGGTCAAGCCAAGGCCAAAGGAGAAGGCGTCCGGAAGCGAATTGCGGTGATGATGCCAATGCATTGGCCAGGAATGGGGACAGGTCGAATCAAAATGGTCTGGATGTTAGATTGGCCGGAACGAAGCGAAGGAAAAGTGGCCTGAAATCTTTGCATTTCCTAGCTGCTATCCTACTCAAGAAGATTGGCCCAAATGGCACGCGCTACCTTCTAGGCTTGATATTAACAGCCGTAAGTTTTGCCATTTTCTGGTGGTGCCGCACTCGTTTCAAATTTTTTTTTTCGAAATTCGGAATTAGTAGTTCCCTAGAAGTAATTTCAATATTGTCCGATGCCTGAGCAGCTAGCTTTCAGTTGTATACATAAGAACTAAGTTCCTTTTCTGATCTGTGGACGGTATACTGACTGAATCTCTAACACTTATTCGACTTTCTTGACAGAGGCAAGTAAACTGATAATTTCATGTTGGATATATAGCAACTTTCAAAATATTCGATTTTGCTTTTGTCTTATTCTACTTTCTTAACAGAGGCAAGAAACTGATACTTTCGTGGTGGATATAGCAAGTTCGAAAATATCCGATTTTGTTTCTGCAGTGCAACAATATTAGCTAATACAGTTTTCATATGTTCCATTGGTGATATTTGAAATGGCTAAGTTTACTTGTGTGGTTCATTCAGTAAAATGGCCATTGCACGGACCTTTGGTTTTTACTATTATCTATGGGATGTGATACTACCCACTGCTTGATTTTTAAATGGTATTGAAAGATTTACTAATTAATTAATGATTTTTCATATGTTCCATTGGTGATATTTGAAATGGCTAAGTTTACTTGTGTGGTTCATTCAGTAAAATGATATTACCATTGCATGGACCTTTGGTTTTTACTATTATCTATGGGATGTGATACTACCAGCTGCTTGATTTTTAAATGGTATTGAAAGATTTACTAATTAATTAATGATCGAAAAACATTATCCTTGGCATTGCATTGTTTTCAGGTGCTGCGTACTGCTGTGGGGCATAGATTAGCAAAAGTTCAAGGCTATTTGTTTAAAGCAGCATTTCTTCAGCGCGTTCCAACCTTTACACGCCTAATTATCGAAAATTTAATCTTATGCTTTCTCCAATCCACAGTATATCAGACCTCAAAATACTTAACAGGGTCTTTAAGTTTGCGCTTCAAGAAAATTTTAACAGATCTCGTCCATGCTCATTATTTTCAGGTACATCAGTTTATCAATTTTGATTCTGTATTGGTTGCAGTATATGTTCCTTTCCATTGCATACATTTCTCACTTGCATTGGTCCCCAAGAATATCTTTAAGAGTATTTTCCAAGTTTATGTCTATCAATGGACTGATATGGTTCCTGTTGGTATCCTCGGGAGGATTATGTCGTAGATTATAATGACCAAAGACTTACATATATTGATAGTGCTGCAAAGACAGCAGCTGATGAAAAAGAACATTCATGCAGTTTGTAGTTGGCTAGATGTATAAATTAAAAATCCCTGAAATATAGAGGACTGGGGGATCACCGAACCAATTGTCATGTGCTAATCCTTTTCAATTTTAATAAGACCACTTTCATTTCCGTGATAGGCAGTTGTAATATTACTAGGTTGGTTCATGAAGAAATTTGCTTACTGTTTCTTCTAGTTGGCTTCAACATTCTGTTTGGCTGTGACATATCCTTTCTCTCTCCCTTTCTAACATAGTGAATTTTCTATGCTAGTTGAATTTGCTCCCGCTATTTAATTTATGTAATTTATTGGAAATGGAAGTAATTATGTTGTCATCAGGTTGTCAAGTTTTATTTCTCATTTGATGTTGAAGTAGTGGTCATATCAGTTCATCTTCTTCTTTTTCCATGTCTTATTATAGAAATACAGTAGATTTAAGTGGTGCATGTACTGATATGCTTTTCGGACACAGGTTAGCCAATAGTTTGGTTATCAACTTGATGGTTTTCTTTTTGAAATATAATCTTCATAAGATATCTTGTTGTTTTTTTTGCTGTATGCCCAGAATATGGTTTACTACAAGATCTCACATGTGGATCATCGAATATCAAACCCAGAGCAAAGGATTGCTAGTGATATTCCAAAGTTCTGTTCTGAACTTAGTGAACTTGTACAGGATGATCTGGCTGCAGTTGCAGAAGGGTTAATATACACCTGGCGTCTCTGTTCTTATGCTAGTCCAAAATACATGGTTTGGATTCTGGTAATTTTCAATAGAAAATTTTGGTTGCTATGCTTCATCTAGTAGTTTGTGATGTAAATAATAATACCTCTACCAATGAGGAGCAATGCTCAATTTGTGTTACATTTTGCTTCCTTAGTGTTTGTGTAATGTATTAATAAGTAAATGCTTTCAGGCATATATACTAGTTGCTGGTGGAGCAATTAGAAAATTCTCTCCTGCTTTTGGAAAGCTGAAATCCATGGAACAGCAACTAGAAGGGGA
The DNA here is from genome assembly GCA_036346575.1 of Dendrocalamus sinicus. Taxonomy (NCBI): domain Eukaryota; kingdom Viridiplantae; phylum Streptophyta; class Magnoliopsida; order Poales; family Poaceae; genus Dendrocalamus; species Dendrocalamus sinicus. The sequence goes on along the minus strand of CM070653.1, from coordinate 380,008 downwards.
CTATCGTCAACTTCATTCACGATTAAGAACTCATGCTGAGAGTGTTGCATTTTATGGCGGTGAGAACAGAGAAGCATCTCATATTATGCAGCAGTTCCAGGCTCTTGTTGGGCACCTGAATTGTGTACTCCATGAAAACTGGTGGTTCGGCATGATTCAAGATTTCTTTCTGAAGTATTTTGGGGCCACTGTAGCAGTTGTCCTTATTATTGAACCTTTCTTCTCTGGCAACCTTAGACCTGATTCATCTACCATAGGAAGGGCTGAAATGTTAAGTAATCTTCGATACCACACGAGCGTGATCATATCACTATTTCAGTCTCTTGGTCTCCTCTCTATCAGCACAAGACGTTTAAATATTTTGAGGTAAAACCATCCTTTTGTATCTTCTAGAATATAAGAACTGTGTCTTTGAGTTCTGATTTTTTTCTGGCATGATTGTGACGCCGATGGACTTTCACTGTAATTTTACAGTGGCTATGCAGACCGGATTCGTGAGTTACTGGATGTTTCATGTGAGCTGTCTGGGGTTCGTGATAGATTGTTGAATCACAATTCTTCTGCTGGAAATTACATCAGTGAAGCAAACCATATAGAATTTTCAGGTGTTAAGGTAGTAGCATGCTTGGAGGAGTATCGCATTCGCTTTTTATTTGTTTATATGTTTCCAAGGTTCTGATATCAAGTTATTGCAGGTGGTGACACCTGCTGGGAATGTCTTGGTTGATGATTTAACTCTCCGAGTAGAAACGGGTTCTAATCTTTTGATCACTGGTAATTATCTCCTATAAATGATAGCTGTAATAAAAATTGAATTGATTGAAATTTGATGTCCAACACTGGAGCAGATATGAGAATGTATGTATCAATAGCGTGACATGCGTTTTTCTTTTACATGTTGTAGAGCATCCGTTAATCATCTGCAGTTATTTAATTGTGTGGTTATGAAGTAGGATATGTTGTTAGATGGAAGTCTTTACATGTCTATCATTTTGTTTCGATCTCTTATAACCTCTAACCAATCTGTTGACAGGAGAAGTTAAAGCATTTGCCTTTACTAGGAAAAACAGTATTTGCGCTTATCTTGTACTGATCCAGTCTATCAAGACATTGCAATTGTAAACTGATCCTGTAATTACCTTCGATGGCATTTTGTGTTCACTATTTTATTTTCAGGTTTTTTAGGATCTCTTAGGCTGTTCCAAGTCAGGAAAAAGGAGAAAGGTTGTGTTAGGCTCGGCAAGCCAATGTAAAAATCATGCCATCTTTTCATGGAATGAAACCCAAATTAAAAGTTTCGTTGAGGCGTAACCCTCTTAGCGACGTGCCATATCGGAACTCAGGTGTGGTGATAAATGAGCAAGGGTCGGGACCTCACTCCCTTAGTGACACGCTACGTTGGCGCCTGGATGTAATGGAAAATGGACAAAGGTCTTCGCACTTTACTCGACGAGTGCGAGGGGTAAGGAAGCTAGTCGAGGAGAGTAGGATTCATATAAGTAGTTGGAATGTAGGAACCTTAACAGGTAAGTTAAGAGAGATAGTTGATACAACGATTAGGAGACATATAGATATCTTATGTGTTCAAGAGACTAAATAGGTGGATCAGAAAGCAAAAGTGGTGGAGCATACTGACTTCAAGTTGTGGTATACTGGAACAGAACGAAACAAAAATGGAGTGAGCATCTTAATCGATAAGCGCCTCAAGAGTGGAGTTGTTAACGTGAGGAGACAGGGGATAGGATTATCCTAGTCAAGCTAATCTTGGGTGACTTGGTTTTGAATGTTGTTAGTGCAAATGCTCCACAAGTAGGGTTGGATGAGACTACTAAGAGGCAATTTTAGGAAGACTTAGATTGCATGGTTAGAAGTGTGCCTATCAATGAGAAGATTTTCTTAGGAGGCGATTTCAATGGTCATATCGGTACAACTAGTGGAGGGTTTCAAAGGGTTCATGGGTTTTGGTTTTGGTGATAGGAATCAAGAGGGAGAAGATATCTTAACTTTGCCGTAGCCTACGATCTCATAATAGCTAACACCTTCTTTAGAAAGAGACGTTCTCATTTAGTTACTTTTAGCAGTGGTCAGCACTCTAGCCAAATCAATTTTGTTCTTGTTAGGAGGGAGGACAAACGAGCTGCATAGACTGTAGGGTTATACCTGGAGAGTGCGTTGTCTAGCAACATAAGTCGGTAGTCTCCGACTTTCGTTTTAGGTTACGGGTTTGACAAGCTAAGGTCGCCAGAGCCACGAGGACGAAGTGGTGGAAACTCAAAGGAGATACCGTATAGGCGTTTAAGGAGAGGATGGTTACGGAAGGGATGTGGGACGTGGGAGAAGCAAGTAGCGAAGTGAATAGTATGTGAATAAAGATGGCAACTCGCATTAGGAAGGTGGCTACGAAGGTGCTTGGAGTAACCCAAGGGACAAGAGGAGAACCAAAAGATAAATTGTGGTGGAACGAGGAAGTGCAAAAAGGTTATTGAGGAGAAGAAGATATGCTACAAGTACATGCATTATGATAGGAGCGATGACAATGTACAGAAAAACAAAGCAGCAAAAAAGAATGCAAAAAAAGTGGTGAGCGAGGCACGAGGCAAGGCATATAAGGAAATTTATTAGAAACTAAGAACAAAGGAGGGAGAGAAGAATGTCTACAAGATGGCTAAACTTCGAGAAGGGAAGACGAGAGAGTTCAACCAAGTTAAATACATCAAAGATGACACTAATAGACTTTTGGTGAAAAATGAGATAAAAAAATAGGTGAAGAGATTATTTCGACAAATTGTTCAATCACGATAATGATGATATTATGACTGAACTGGATGATGCTTTTGACGACACCGATAAGTGGTTTATTCAAAGAATCTAGGAGTTGGAAGTAAGAGAAGTCTTAAAAAGGATGAAAGTAGGTAAGTCGTTGGGGCCTGATAACATCCCTATTGAGGTGTAGAAATGCCTAGAAGAAATGTCAATTGTTTGGCTAATTAATTTGTTCAATAGCATTTTTAGGTTGAACAAGATGCCAAATGAGTGGCGGAAGAACACATTAGTACTTATTTTCAAAAATAAAGAAGACATTCAAAGTTGTACTAATTATAGAGGAATTAAGCTCATGAGCCACATAATGAAGCTTTGGGAACGAGTGATTGAGCGCCGTTTAAGAAAAGTGACTAGAGTGACGCCAAACCAATTTGGTTTTATGCTTGGGAGGTTAACCACGGAGGTGATTTTCTTGCTACGGCAGTTGATGGAGAGGAGCAAAAGAAGGACCTTCACATGAAGTTTATTGATTTAGAGAAAGCCTATGACAGTGCCAAGAAATGTCATATGGTGGACGCTCCAAAAGAAAAAAAATCCCAACAAGATATATTACCCTAATTAAGGACATGTACAAAATATCGTGACAATGTCAGAACATGTGGTAGTGTTACTAACGACTTTCCTATGAAGATAGGACTACACCAAGGGTCAGCGTTAAGCCCATACATTTTTGTCCTATTGATGGACGAGGTCACACAGGACATACAAGGAGATATATCTTGGTGTATGCTTTTCGCTGATGATGTGGTGCTGGTCGATTAAAGTGTCAAGGGTATTTAGGTCTTTTCCTAGTTTCTAGGGTCTGTATCCATTGTACTATATAAACCCCATGGGCTATTGCAATAGATTTGTGCTTCAAGCTTTCTTGCATGGTATCAAAACCTAGGTTCTCAACCTAGCTCCTCTGCCGTCGTTGCCACTCCTGGGGCGGCCACCTCCTTCTACTTCTCGCCGTCGCCTGTCCGCACGCTAGTGCTGGCGCCCAGATGTGCTCACGCATGCGCCGCCGTCCGCGCCATCGCCCGGCCGAATCGACGTCGCCGCCAGGCCATCATGCCTGCCCCACGCCCATGTCGGATCCGGCCGCCCCAGCCTAGATCTGGCCTAATCGCACCTGATCCATGGCTCCCCTCGTTGGATCTGGGTTCCTCGCTGTGGAATCCGGACTTCCCGTGCCGGATTCCGCCGCCGGGCTCTTCCTCGCCAGATCCACCGCCTCGAGCCGATCCGGCCGCTCGCCACCGCAAGGCCGCTGCGCCGATCTGTGGCGAGAGATCGCCGCCACAGCCTTGGCAGCCGCCGCCAGGAGCTGCGCTAGCCAGTCCCAGATCCTTGCCGCTGCCACCCGCCGATGACTCGCCGCGCTCGCCTCCGCCAGATCCGGCCGGATTTGGCTCCTTCCGGGCCGGATCCGCTACCTCCCGTTGTCACCTCGTCCCCTAGCTCGGATCCTGTGGCTGCGCCCGCCTCTGCACCGACGCCGCTCCATCTAACGTGGATCCGATTGCATTCAGCCGGATCCGCCCTCCGCCTCCCTTCACCGCTGCCGTCTTCCCCGCCGCATCACGCGCCGTGGCACCGACGCCGCTTGATCGCTCGAGCCGCGCCGACCCAGCCGTCGCCGCGTTGGATGTGGTTGTCGCACCTCTGTGCCGCCTGCGCGTCCGCACCCCTACACCTTCGGCCGATGACAGCCGCCTCAGCCTCCTTCTCCTACTCGTCCTCCCTTCTCCCTCGTGTGCTGCTGGGGGTGTGGGCGAGGAGGAAAAGGGGATGGGCGAAAGAGTGGCGTGGGAGGTGGACTGGTTCTTTGCACTTTGTGCCTACTGGGATAATCAGCTAGATTTGCTATCTTTGCGTCTTCTGTTGTGTCGATCCAAGTCCGTTGTCATCTCTCAATCAGTTCATCAATGCCGTGCGAGTCCACAAATTCCTTGTCAGTCAGCCAACTACTTTGCTAGCCATGGTCCATCCTCTCGGATGAGTGTGGTCATCTTCTTTCTTTCGCATAGCCGCAGCTGCTGCTCTTTTCCTTGAGCCGCTGCAGGTTGTAAAAGTCTTTATGATGCCGTTGCTTCTCTTTGAGTCGCCGCTCCGAGCTTCTAAGACCACCGCGCTTATTTGAGGCAGAGGTCGACCAAGACTGACATGAGAGGAAACAGTTAAAAAGAGATTTGAGGGATTCGAATGTATCTAAAGAATTAACTTTGGATAGGAGCGCATGGAAGTCAGCGATCCACGTACCGGAACCATAAGAAAGTTAGGGGCAGTGTTTTCGGCTTTCGGCTCAGATAGCAGGATGTACGGTTTAGGGTTTTAACATTGTAGGTTTTATTTTAAGGCTTTCATCTCTTTGATCTTGAGAAGGTTTTATTCTTAGCCTACCTCAACTTGTTTGGGACAAAAGGCTTTGTTGTTGTTGTTAGAATCTCTTAGACTACTCCTTTTACTATATATGCCCTTAGGACTTAAATGCAATTCGAAGATGTTAGGTTCTGAAGTAGTAATTTGAAAGCATGCTGACTTCAGATTTCATATATTTAAAGCTTAGTTCCTGAAAGATGATCAACTAAAAAAAACCGAACCAAAGTTGACTAAGGCATCGTTTCACAAGTTCTCTCATTACATTAATGAAATTGCTGTTTCTCAAAAGGTATTCATTTGCTACTCAGCTCAGTTACTAGAGTTACTACTTAAAATCATATGTATGATGGTTAAGGCCACCTTCTTGAAGGATATGGTTTAAATTTGCTGCTTGGTTTCTTGGATTATCTTAGTATGTGTGCCTCATTATACATTCAATCTCTCAGTGTGCATACATCTTGTTGTGAATTAGCACAACAAGGAGGTAATTATCCGTCGGAGGGAGGTTGGACGGCGACAACTTGAAGTAGAATGACGCTAGGTGAAGGAGGGCACCGATTGGGAGAGGAATAGATTTAGAATAACCAGTTAAGGAAACGAGCATAGCTGGACTTTAGGGACGAGCGACTTGTTTATTCATCTTTGCTTGATTCATAATGGATACATGCTATCCCTTTTATAAGGGCGACCTAACTTAATTCATAAGAAATAATCTATAAAAAGACTTATCTCTAACAATCTAATCTAATTATAACTTGTTTAACTAATAGATAATATCAAACACCTAATAGATAGATTTCTAAATAACAAATCATGCTTAACACGCGTGGTGCTACAGCACTCGCGCGCTACAGTACCGCACTACAGTACACGTGCTATAGTACATACGCTACAGTACTTTCTTGAGTATTAGACCATAACACATCTTTTCATGAAATGTCAGTTATGTGAAAAGTTGATCTTCTACTGGGCTTCTACTCCTATTTCAGGTCCCAATGGTAGCGGAAAAAGCTCCCTTTTTCGGGTTCTTGGGGGCCTGTGGCCACTGGTATCTGGCCATATTGTCAAACCTGGTGTTGGTTCTGATCTTAATAAGGAGATCTTTTATGTCCCACAAAGACCATACACAGCTGTTGGCACACTTTGTGAACAGCTAATCTATCCTCTTACGGCAGATCAGGAGATTGAACCACTTAGCTATGATGCCATGGTGGACCTTCTAAAGAATGTAATAGTATTCATATTTATACACAGTTATATTTATATTATGGCTTCTTCAGTTACAACTTTGGGTACATGAACCTGCTGGAATTTGTAACCGTGCTCCTTTTGCAGGTTGACCTGGAATACTTGCTAGAACGCTATCCTCTTAATAAGGAAGTTAACTGGGGTGATGAGCTGTCGCTTGGTGAGCAACAAAGATTAGGAATGGCCAGGTTATTCTATCACAAGCCAAAATTCGCCATCCTTGATGAGTGTACTAGTGCTGTGACAACTGATATGGAAGAACGTTTTTGCAAAAAGGTTCGAGCAATGGGCACATCATGCATAACGATATCTCATCGCCCAGCTTTAGTTGCATTTCATGATATTGTTTTGTCCTTGGACGGTGAAGGAGGGTGGGATGTTCAGCATAGAAGGTTATAACCCCTGAAATAATTCGTTGAATGTTTGCTCTTCCCAAATTAATTCACTGAAAATTTAATGACCCTTGCTTTTGTAGGGATGACTCAACCTTTTTTACTGAAGAGTCTGACTTTTCATCATTGGAAACCAATCGTAAATCTGATGCGCTAACTGTTCAAAGGGCTTTTATGAGCAGGGCGAAGGTATATGATTTCTGGATATGTCTATTCCATTATTACCAACTAATCTTATCTGTGTCACTGCTTTTATGTGTTTTCCTTACTAGAGCAATGCTTCATCAAGGTCCAAGGAACATTCTTACTCTACAAAGGTTATAGCAACTTCCCCCAAGTCGGAAATAGAACAAACAGTACAAACACCTCTAATCCCACATTTACAAGTCTCTCCAAGACCTCTGCCTCCCAGAGCAGCTGCAATGCTTAAAATATTGGTATGCTGTTCTGCTTCATACTTCACTAGTTCTCTTTAGTTTTTTGTTCCTCAATACAAATCCAGCTACTACAGATATTGTAGCTTGTTAATACTCAGTTGTCAGTTGCTCCTATGTGCAAGCTAATATATACATCTGCAGCTACTAGATATTTAAATATTAGAGTCTACTAATGCAATATAAACTCAGACTTCATGCAACAAAGCTCGGACATATATCTGATGAAGCATATGAAACCATCTCAAGGAAGCTTATCTCCGATGTTATTATGTTCTCGAATTCTAATGCTGTTCTTGTTTTCTTGCTCTCCAGGTTCCTAAACTACTTGACAAACAAGGAGGGCAGTTGCTTGCTGTTGCTTTACTTGTTTTCTCTCGTACTTGGATCTCGGATCGTATTGCTTCATTGAATGGTTTTTTTTCTCAATATCTTCTATTGTTGGAAGAGCTGCAAATGAATTTCTTGTCTGATACATCCCATCTTGCCAGGGACAACTGTGAAGTTTGTCTTGGAGCAGGATAAAGCTGCCTTTATTCGTCTGATTGGTGTCAGTATTCTGCAAAGTGCTGCAAATTCTTTTGTGGCACCATCTCTCAGGTAATCTGTGGTTACCTGCATTCAAGAGATTCTTTTGCCATGGAATCATGAATAATCACTTTATATTTCAGTTTTAATGAAGCACCTGTACCTTTTTGTTTGGTTCTTTGTGCAATACATTATCATCAGGTTTCTCTAACGGGGAGCATTTATTGTAGAATTGAAATACTCTTTTTCTGGGCATGCAAATTTAAGCTGGGTAGATTCATGACTATTTCTGTATATGTTTGCTTTCATGGTTTTAATAGCCTGTATCTTTACAGAACCCTTACTGCAAGACTTGCCCTTGGATGGCGAATTCGCATGACCAACCATTTGCTTCAATATTATCTGAAAAGAAATGCATTCTACAAGGTATACCCTCTAGCAGAACACATAGCAATACTCATCTTTCAGTTGTTGCCCAGTGATATACGGAGTGGATGGTCTCTAGTGGGTATGAAGGGTTGTCTGTTAGACTTGGTATCTTTCAAGAGGTTTGGACAGAGTTTTGGTCAGCTGATATCTCAATCGCCAGTACTTTTTTTTTTAATGTTTGTGCTTTGTACTCTCTCGGTGTGCAGGGGGCCTGGGTTTATGAATAAGTTTGCATAGTGCAACAGAGGTAATATTGTTGGTTTTGACTGAAGCTGAGTTATTCTAGTATATGTTTTCAGGTGTTTAATATGTCAGGTAAAAGTATTGATGCAGACCAAAGATTAACACTTGATGTGGATAAATTGACCACTGACCTTGCTGGCTTAGTTACTGGAATGGTAAAACCACTAATCGACATTCTTTGGTGAGTTATGCTTGGTATCAACTATCAAGCACTGACATGTACTTGGTTTAATCTTTGGTTAGTACACAGAAATTAAGTGTAATAATGTCAATCGAATTCACTAGGTTTACATGGAGAATGAAGCTTTTGTCCGGACGAAGAGGAGTTGCTATATTGTATGCTTACATGTTGCTAGGCTTGGGCTTTCTGAGAGCTGTATCCCCTGACTTTGGTCGCCTTGCAAGCCAAGAACAAGAGCTTGAAGGAACATTCAGGTTAATACTTCGTACTTTGTTGTGTCTTGGCAGACCTGACTTTCTTACTGCTTTAAGAATTTCCATGTGTTAACCTGGTGAACTATGTACAAGGTTCATGCACTCGAGGCTGCGAACACATGCTGAATCGATTGCTTTCTTTGGTGGTGGTTCAAGAGAAAAAGCAGTGAGTTCCTTCACACTGAATGGATGGTGCCTAAAGTTTATATATACCCATGTGTTGATAGTGTCAGTTCACTGTTTTTTTAAGTCAATTATTTTAAGTTGAATCATGAAGTATGATGATTGGTATACACTTGGCAGTTGAATGCTAGTTGCATTTTTTTACTTAATTACTCTGCTAGATATGAACTACAAAATCTCATTGTGATATTGGATGATTGATTTCTTGAGATTATATCCCAGATATTAAGCTGGTATTGTCCTGTTTAATTCATCCGTATTCTAGAATCTAGATAATGGCAGATAGATTTTTTATGCCTCTTATTGCTGTCGTTTTTTAAGCCATTTCCCATTATTGCTGCCCAGAGATGCAATACGTGCATAATTACCAATTCCTTGTTGCTTTTCTTGAAGCTTCTATATCGAAATGCTTCAGAAGTTAGCTGTTTGGAGAAGCTAAAATATAACTACTGCACCCTAAGCAAAGGCCATTCACAGATTACCCCTTGTTGTGTGTTATTTTTACATGCTGTGTTCCATACATTGTCTATTATCTTTGCTGATTCCAACTTATAATGCAAGATGTGCACACTATGTTTTTATTGTCTTTGCTGATTCCAACTTATAATGCAAGATGTGCACACTATGTTTTTATTGTCTTTGCTGATTCCAACTTATAATGCAAGATGTGCACACTATGTTTTTCCCCTCTTTAAACTTTTTATGGATCAAAGTTTTATTTTGGTTTTCAATAGTTCTTGGTGTTCTTGTTTTGTTAGTTGAGATGAACTATAGTCTTTCTTCTGATGATTTTGTTCTCATATATCAGATGGTTGAGGCTAAATTCATGAAATTGCTTAACCACTCAAAGATTCTGTTGAGCAAACAGTGGCTCTATGGTATTGTTGATGATTTTGTGACAAAGCAACTGCCACACAATGTGACATGGGGTCTGAGTCTGTTATATGCTCTGGAGCACAAGGGAGACAGAGCTTTGACTTCAACTCAAGGTTACTAATCACCAAAACTCTTCTGTTGTCCAAACTACATTATTATAAACTTCACAAAATATTTTATGTTTCTTTTGTGCAACAGGAGAGCTGGCACATGCTCTGCGGTTCTTGGCATCAGTGGTGTCACAAAGCTTCATAGCCTTTGGTGACATTCTCGAGTTACATAAGAAATTCCTCGAACTATCTGGTGGGATTAACCGGATCTTTGAGCTTGAGGAACTTCTATGTGTAGCTCAAAGGGGTAAGTTTCAGTTGTCCAGGACCAAATTAACATAACAATTTTCTTTAACCTTTTTTAATTAGAAGTTTCTTTATTTTTTCAGTAACACATAACATAGTAGGGCAGCACTGACCGTGTCCTACACTAGTAGGGTTACATGATAATACCACTAATCTTATAGTGAATCTGTTGTATGACATGCATTATGTTTTCTTCAAAATTCTATGCCATTTTCATACAGCATGCTTATTATGAAGCATCCTGTTTGGCATATTATGATGGAGCTTTGGCACATCACAGAACAACAGCATTCTCAATCTAGCACTGCTTCCTTTTCATTATGCCAAACTTAACAGTAATGCTATAGCAGTGGGCAGAAAATGGTTGCAGGATTTTGAGGTTTTTTCAATAGTTGCATGTTTGTGTTAGTGATAACTTACTAATATTTTTTAGTATTGACCAGCCATGAGCAAAGTTGGGAATTTTTACCATTGGGTTGTGTGGCAATTTTATGTTCATAATGTTCTCAGTCAACTGATGGTATGGTCATTTTTTTAAGTTTTACATTATATCTTCACGCTAGTTAAGCATGACTTTCGAATTGTTGTTTACCTAGATACCCTGGTGCCTTCCAATGCCGTTAGTGCATCGTCAGAAGAAATTATTTCATTTCATGAAGTGGACATTGTAACACCATCGCAGAAGCTTTTGGCTAGCAGGCTGTCATGCAATGTGGTACAAGGGAAAAGCCTTCTCCTGACTGGTATGTGGTCTGTCTGCACTCTGCAGGCAACCTTTATTTATCTTTTATTCAGCCGTGAAATTATGTTGACATGTTTATTTTTACCTTGATTTTCTGTAGGCCCCAATGGTAGTGGAAAGAGTTCTGTTTTTAGGGTGCTCAGAGATTTATGGCCCACCTTTTCTGGGAGAGTTACCAAGCCCTCTGAAGGGATGTTTCATGTTCCTCAGCGTCCATATACCAGCATGGGTACTCTGAGAGATCAGATCATATACCCACTATCAAGGGAGGAAGCAGAAATGAAAATTCTCTCATTATGCAAAGCTGGTAGGTGCCACTTACTTTCTGGAATATCTGTATATTGGATTATTGAATTAATAAGAACTGTATATTTGAACCGTGTATCATAAGTAGAAAGCTATATGTTTCTTCCCCTTGTAACTGGAAGCTCTATGGTAATGTAGGTGATAGGTCTAGTGCTTCTGAGCTGCTGGATGATCACCTGAAGACAATTCTTGTGAATGTTCGGTTGGTCTATCTTCTAGAAAGAGAAGGTTGGGACTCTACTCCAAACTGGGAAGATGTTTTATCGTTGGGAGAACAGCAGAGGCTTGGGATGGTCGGTGTTAACTTCACTTCAAGCTGTGTTAACTGCAAAAATCACTTTTTTTCCCCTTGGCTTTCATTTTCTATGGATCTGTCTCTTAATATCTTTTGATTAAAGTGGGAGTTACTGTTTCATTCCAGGCTCGTTTGTTCTTCCACCATCCTAAATTTGGCATCCTCGACGAGTGCACAAAGTATGCATTGTGCCATAACGCTCTTTTGTCATTTTCATTTTGATTCGCTGATCAATTACTGTGGGTCCTAAATGGCATACTTCATTGCAGTGCTACAAGTGTTGATGTCGAAGAGCATTTGTACAGGCTAGCAACTAACATGGGTATAACTGTGATCACTTCCTCGCAAGTAAGTATTCATATAATTCCCGTGCTAGCGTAAAATATCTGGGTGATCCCTGTTTTCTTCCCAGTGAACTGTTCTTTGCTGAAGCCTCTGTTGTATATGAGAGGGGCATTTTGGGAATTTCCCAATTGTTTATGCCACCGGTTGGAATTTAGGGCGGGGCCCACCTGTCGGTCACTTGCGCAAGAGATAAGGGGGAGGAGACAGAGTCTCCTCCCCGCGGTGCGTGGTGTGCGGCGCTTGGGCTTCTCCCGTGGCGGTTGCGATTCCCCCCTGAGATCCGGATTTTCAGCAGGAGGAGGCGGCGATGGAGGCGAGAGTTGGAGGCGTGGTGGTGCGGGCTTCTCGGCCCGATCGGCGGCCACCTCATGCACCCCCGTCTCATCCTCTTGAAAAGGCCGAGGCTCTCATCGGTGGAAGGAACTCGAAGCGATCTGGTTTTTGCTCTCTCTTGTGATCTCTTCCTCATCTCCGATTTGGGTGTGCTGAGATTGGTGGCTTCGGCCATCTTTGGTTGTCGGCTCGGTTTTGGTTTCCTGCTCAAACCCTAGTTTGTGGATTGGGAACTGGGAACCGGGGAGCTCTACCCGAGGAGAAGGAGGAGGCGCCGCTTCTTTGTGATTATGATTGCTCTTGGCCGTGGCTTTCTATTGTTCTTGTGCGGCATCTCTGAACCTCGTCTTCACCTCCGCTGGCCGAGAAGTGAGAGCGGCATTGTATCTCCGTGAATCATCCACTCGCATGCGGCAATGGGTCGATAGATTTTCTCGGGACAGCGGTTTTCATCGTGCCTTGCCTAATTGATTGACTTTGTCTTCGGTTTGGTGGCATCTCGGACGGTTTGGAGTATCTTGTCCACCGTGAGTTCATCTGTATTCTTCGCTATTTACAGCGCTTCTCCTTGGTACATAGGTTTGTTCAAGTATTATTGAATTGTTGTGAATGCTTGTAGGCTCTTTTACTTGCTCTGTGATGATAATATCGAATCGAGATTAATCGATTAATTGTGTTAGATTTGAGCTCATTTAGGAACTCTTTGTTAGTTCTGTTGATTAATTTCATTTCATTGAATAGATAAGTTTACATCATATTGGAATTGTCGTGGTGCGGTATCTTCTTTCCACCATGCTAGAACAGATCCTGTTAATCCATTGTTCCTTTAATTGCCATTAAACTCAATGATCCGTTGATTGGACACCGCATGTTTCGTTGATTGTAAACTTATAAAACTGAAATCGGTCATTGCGACCCTCTTGCTTTAGTTCATCCTGCATTATGAGGGAGACCTTTGTGAGCTCAAATCTCGATTATCGATTAGTAATGATGAGTGTCGATATTAGCATGAGAAGGCCAAAATCTTTGATTTTGCGCAACTTCTTCGAGAGCAATCATGAAACAATTATTTTGTTCTGTGCTAGATTTAATTGTTTCATTGTTGCTATTGATATTTTGCTATTTATTTTCCGCAAGAATCATGTTATATTCTTTAGATATATCTATGATTATGAATGGCAAGTTAGAATTACATATTTATATGCGATTTATGCCATTCTTATTGTGTTGGAAATATGGTCATTTGATATTTTTGGTTGGAATTAAATATTCAAATATGCTTATACCGCAATATTTACAACAATCCGTAAAATCTATATTGAAAGAAATGGCTTCCTCATCCGATGTTGTGAAACTCGAAGTGTTTGTGAGTCAATTTCAAGCTACCGCGAGCAAAGACAAAACTTTGGTCGATCGATCTTAAGCTCTTCGGATCATCTCAAATCCACGGCATTTCCACCGGAGATCCCCGAGACGATGAAATGGGAAGATGCTAATAATGCGTCTTAGCCCGCTTGTCGCCATCCTGTCTAATCGCTTGTTTGACGTCTATGTCAACTTCACTAATGCCAAACAACTTTGGGATGAGCTCGAGGAGAAATACTCAGGAGATAATGGAAATGAGTCCTTTGTCACACCAATTACTTGAACTACAAGATGGTTGAGGGTCGGTCGGTGATGGAGCGGCTCCACGAGCTTCACTCCATGTACGTGACTTATGTCGCACGATCGCGCCGCGCAGAGGTTCCAAGTAAATGTCATTTTGGCTAAGTTACCGCTTCGTGGCGTGACTTTGTGATCGCACGGAGGCATATAAAGGAGCGCTTGACGCCAATGAGTCGTCACCGCTATTAATGTCGAGGGCGTGCTAGAGCCGGTGACGGCTCGGGAAAGGCTCAAGTTCGTGCTCATCAAGTTCAACTTAAGAATGGTGGAGGACCCGGGAAACCCAAGTTCAAGAGTCACCCCAAGTCAAGCTACTGACCTAAGAAAATGAAGAAGAAGAAGGAGGACATCGTGCGCCCGCTTTTGCGGTGAGGCCGCCATAAGGCCAATCATTGTCGCACCGGAAGGGCAAGGGTCCATCTCCGTGTCGCACAAGAGCCACAAGGTCGAGGTTCATGTCATGCCGCTAGCACCACTCGAAGAGTGCGCACCTATGGCCTTTATGGCAAGTCCATCTATTGATTGGTGGATTGATACAGTGCTACTAGACATATATGTGCTGATCGATCTTGTTTCTCTTCATTTCAGGGTGAAGGTGGTGGATCCGTCCTAATGGGCAACGGAGCCGCCGCAACAGTACGTGGGATTGGACAGGTTTGCCTGAAGCTTACTTCGGGCAAAACACTCATCCTAAAAGACGTGCTGTACGTGCCTGCGATGACGCGCAATCTTCTTAGCGGGTCAATGCTATGTAGGCAAGGAATAAAGCTTGTGTTTGAATCAAATAAGGTCATTTTGACCAAGTTTGGTAATTTTGTGGGCAAAGGCTATGATAGCGGAGGCATGTTCCGCTTATCCATTCTTGATTTGAATAATGTAAACGTTTACAATGTTTCCCATTGCAATAAAGTTCATGATATTTGGCATTCACGATTGTGTCATGTTAATTTTGAAGCCATTACGCGGTTAAGTAAGATGAGTTTAATTCCAAGCTATAATTATGAGAAGGGTTCAAAGTGCGAAGTGTGTGTGCAAGCTAAGCAGCCCCGAAAACCTTTTCATAGTGTTGAAGGCGAGCACTTCTCCACTTGAACTAATTCATTCTGATCTGTGTGAGATGCATGGAATATTAACTAAAGGTGGCAAGAGATACTTCTTAACTCTCATAGATGATGCGACTAAGTATTGTTACATTTACCTACTTAAGTCGAAAGATGAAGCACTTGAATACTTTAAAATCTATAAAGCTGAAGTTGAAAATCAACTAGAGAAGAAAATCAAACGATTAAGGTCGGACCGAGGCGGTGAGTACGTCTCACATGAGTTCTCCCAGTCGTGAAGAAAGTGGAATAATTCATGAAGTTACTCCACCATACTCACCCCAATCTAATGGAATAGCCGAAAGGAAGAACCGAACTCTTTGTGACTGTTAACGCCATGCTTGAGTTCGGTATGTCGGACTATTGGTGGGGTGAGGCGTTCTCACGACTAACTATGTTCGAATAGGGTTCCACCTCGCAATCGGAGGAAACACCCTATGAAGGATGGAAGGAGAAAACCCAACTTATCCTATTTCGAACGTGGGGATGCCTTGCAAAAGTGCATGTGCCGCTGTTAGAAGAAAAGGAAGCTTGGTCCTAAGACCGTTGATTGTGTCTTTCTAGGATATGCTATTAATAGCACAGCTTATAGATTTCTAGTGGTCAAATCCGAGGTAAGTGACATCTCTACTAATATAGTGATGGAATCTCGTGATGCGACATTCTTTGAGCATGTGTTTCCTATGAGACCGAATGATGACAGTGAACATATCGGTGAAGATGATCTCTATTTCTCCTAGTGTGGATAACACCGCTCGCATTTGGAGTTGAGGAGGAGTAAGAGACAGAGGACCGAGAAGTCACTTGGGGATGACTTTGTCACCTATGTCGTGGATGATGAACCACGAACCCTTTCAGAGGCATACGCATCTCCGGATGTGGATTACTGGAAGGAGGCAGTCCGTAGCGAGATGGATTCCATCATTGCTAACGGAACTTGGGAAATTGCAGATCTCCCGTCTGGTTGTAAGCCAGTAGGATGCAAATGGATATTTAAAAGGAAGCGTAGACCTGATGGTACTATTGAAAAGTACAAGGCCCGATTAGTGGCAAAGGCTTTACACAAAAAGAAGGTGAAGACTATTTTGATACATACTCTCCTGTGGCTCGCTTACCCACAATTCGAGTGCTTTAGCACTAGCTGCCGCTACAAACTCCTAGTACATCAAATGGATGTAAAGACCGCTTTCCTAAGCGGAGAGTTGGATGAGGAGATTTATATGCAACACTCAAGGATTTGTGGTTGAGGGCAAGAAAGAAAAGTATGTCGATTGATTAAATCATTGTATGGTCTAAAGCAAGCTCCTAAGCAATGGCATGAGAAATTTGATAGTACGATGACGTCGGTCGGCTTTTGTGTAAATGAAGCCGATAAATGTGTCTACTATCGGTTTAATGGGGGCGAAGGTGTCATTCTATGTCTTTACGTAGATGACATATTGCTATTTGGGACCAACATAGATGTGATCAATAGCACAAAGTCTTTCCTTTCCCAGAATTTTGATATGAAAGATCTGGGTGAAGCTGATGTTATTTTAAACATTAAGCTTATAAAGGGTGAGAATGGGATTACTCTTTCGCAATCCCATTATGTGGATAAAGTCCTAACCAGATTTGGGTTTATGGATTTGTAAGCGCCACTACACCTATGATCCAAATGCAAAGCTACATAAGAACACCGGACATGGGAAGGATCAACTTAAGTATTCTCAAATCATAGGATCCCTGATGTACCTAACTAGTGCGACGAGGCCAGACATCTCATATGCTGTATGCAGATTGAGTCGTTATACGTCCAATCCAGGAGATGATCATTGGATAGCACTAGAAAGAGTACTAAGATACTTGAAGGGAAATCCTAATTTGGGAATACACTATTCTGGTCATCCTGCAGTCTTGGAAGGATTCAGTGATTCCAACTGGATCAGTGACTCGGATGACATGAAGGCTACGAGTGGTTATGTATTCACTCTAGCAGGTGGGGCCGTGTCATGGAAGTCTTCTAAAGCACTATTATTACACGGTCCACCATGGAGGCTGAATTGGTAGCGCTTGATTCAATGTGAGAGGCGAATGGATTCGAGAACTCCTTTCGACCTACATGGCCGAAAAACCTATTCCACCATATTGACCTCTGCGATAACCAAACCGCTCGGTTAAGGCGAAGAGTAGGAAGGACAATATGAAGTCCTCAAAACATATAAGCGACGACTTAAGTCGGTAAGGCATGCCAGAGAGGCGGTGTTATTTCAGAGAATACATCCGATCGAAGGAATTTGGCGATCCTTTCACTAAAGGATTGGCGCAAAGGTCATCCAAGCGTCACAGGAATGGGGCTTATACCGTATAAAGGCTCATATTGGTAGTAACCTAACCTAGAAGATCTGAGATCCCGTGAACTAGGCTCTAGGACAACAAAGCGTGTGAGATTAAAGAGCACATCTAACGGGTCCCATTAGTTGCAGTGCTCATGCGTATGGAAGGTTGAGCTTTGGCTCTTAATGAACTCTAGGTCTATATGACTTATGAAATCGTCCTACAGGATTCCTAGAAGAGTTCACCTACGTGAGTGAGATCGTGAGGTCGCGATCAAAGAAAGATAAGGGTATACTTTCTTAAGCACTCATGAGCTAGATACAGGGACATGACCGTAACGTCCCAACCCGAGAGGAAAGGGCAAGCCGCCCAAAGATCTGAGAATGTGATTTGGGCGAAAATTCTCACACCAAGGCATTGGATCAAGGCGTAGTCCTCCTTTGTCTGTGCAGAGTCGTAGTCCTTATCGCTAGGTTTTGGGTTCAAACCCGTAAGGTACCCTTAGTCGAACAACTGTATATTAAACAAGACTTTGGACATCTTTTACCAATTGGTAAATTGGTGGGGCATTGTATATGAGAGGGCATTTTGGGAATTTCCCAATTGTTTATGCCACAGGTTGGAATTTAGGCGCGGCCCACTGCTTGGTCACTTGCGCAAGAGATAAGGAGGAGACAGAGTCTCCTCACGCGATGCGTGGTGTGCGGCGCTGGCTTCTCCCGTGGCGGTTGCGATTCCCCCGAGATCCGGATTTTCAGCAGGAGGAGGCGGCGATGGAGGCGAGAGTTGGGCGTGGGCAGTGCGGGCTTCTCGGGCCCGATCGCGGCGTCACCCCTCGAACCCCGTCTCATCCTCTTGAAAAGGCCGAGGCTCTCATCGGTGGAAGGAACCGAAGCGATCTGTTTTGCTCTCTCTTGTGATCTCTTCCTCATCTCCGATTTGGGTGTCTTTGAGATTGGTGGCTTCGCCATCTTTGGTTGTCGGCTCGGTTTTGGTTTCTGCTCAAACCCTAGTTTGTGGATTGGGAACCGAACCAGGGAGCTCTACCCGAGGGAGAAGGAGGAGGCGCCGCTTCCTTGCTGTGATTATGATTGCTCTTGGCCGTGGCTTTCTATTGTTCTTGTGCGGCATCTCTCGAACCTCGTCTTCACCTCCGGCCGGTGAGAAGTGAGGAGCGGCATTGTATCTCCGTGAATCATCCACTCGCTTGCGGCAATGGTCGATAGATTTTCTCGGGACAGCGGTTTTCATCGTGCCTTGCCTAATTGATTGACTTTGTCTTCGGTTTGGTGGCATCCGACGCTTTGGAGTCTTGTCCAACTGTGAGTTCATCTGTATTCTTCGCTATTTACAGCAGTTCTCCTTGGTACATAGGTTTGTTCAAGTATTATTGAATTGCTGTGAATGCTTGTAGGCTCTTTTACTTGCTCTGTGATGATAATATCGAATACTGAGATTAATCTGATTAATTGTGTTAGATTTGAGCTCATTTAGGAACTCTTTGTTAGTTCTGTTGATTAATTTCATTTCAGCTGAATAGATAAGTTTACATCATATTGGAATTGTCTGTGGTGCAGTATCTTCTTTCCAGCCATGCTAGAACAGATCCCTGTTAATCCATTGTTCCTTTAATTGCCATTAAACTCAATGATCTGTTGACTGGACACTGCATGTTTCGTTAATTGTAAACTTATAAAACTGAAATCGGTCATTGCAGCCTACTGTTTTAGTTCATCCTGTTACAGTAGGGAGACCTTTGTGAGCTCAAATCTCTGATTATCAGATTAGTAATGATGAGTGTCGATATTAGCATGAGAAGGCCAAAATCTTTGATTTTGCGCAACTCTGTTCTGAGAGCAATCATGAAACAATTATTTTGTTCTGTGCTAGATTTAATTGTTTCATTGTTGCTATTGATATTTTGCTATTTATTTTCCGCAGTAATCATGTTATATTCTTTAGATATATCTATGATTATGAATGGCAAGTTAGAATTACATATTTATATGCAGTTTATGCCATTCTTATTGTGTTGGAAATATGGTCATTTGATATTTTTGGTTGGAATTAAATATTCAAATATGCTTATACCGCAATATTTACAACAGCCTCTGCATCCTAACGAAAAACTACGCTTGGTGTTAGATTCAGACATGTCAATTTTTAGTGTTGCTGAAACCTTTCCCTGTTTACAGAGGCCTGCTCTTATTCCCTTCCATTCCTTGGAGCTGAAGCTCATCGACGGCGAAGGAAACTGGGAGCTGTGCGAAATCCAGCAGTGATTGATGCCACCGGGTTAGGATTTCTTGGCATCAAACTCGCCGTCAGCTGAGAGCTGAGTGATAGGGGAGATGCTGCTGCTGCTGCTTGTTCATACCAGACAGGCTGCCGTCGCGACGTACAAGGCAGCTATTGTTTGTGGAAAGTACACGTTGGCGATCTCACTATTCTTGGAAAAATTCTTGTCAGAAATTTGACGTAGAACACAAAGATTGTAGCTGTAGTTTATACGGAAGTAGTGGTTGAAGGTGCAGGGATGAGCCAGGCAGCCACGACGGTGAAGTCAGTGGTGTGCTTTAGAGGTGACAGACTAGAGTACGCATCTACCGAACCTGTTGATCCAACCTATTGGTTTCGATACTACACGCAATAATGCTGCCATCAGGTTGAAATTGAATGACGGCATGTGGAGATTGATGTTGGTGTAATAACGACGTTGCACTCCTGTAAATGGCAAATGATTTATCAAACCTAACTGCTCATTCTCTTTTGTTAACTGACTGACGCTTGGGATGATGAACCATTTTTCTCTCGTGCGTGCGTCCTTGGTTGTCGATTCAGTAACCATGTCATCGTCATCTGTTTCATATTCACCACATGCATTGTGCTTTTTTGCTGCTTTCTTGCATCTCATTCACACTCTCTCGTGAATCATTTTCTCTTCTTTTAGACGAATTTTCATTATCTGCGTTAAGTGCAGTACCATTGGAATGGAAGTGAAAACAGAGAAAAAGTATTTTGTTAAAAAAAAATGGGACCCTAATGTTGATAAAAAAAAAATTAGGCCAGGATGAAAACAAAGAACCCTCACTTGAGGCCTGCTTCCCAAAAAAAACACCAAGCAGACGGAGCAAACGGCGCGCGCCGGCGCCGGTGACGGCGAACCACCGTGTTTGCTCACAAAGGTGAAGAAAGAGAGGTTTTCTTCTCCTCTTCCTGCGCTGTCAATGTGTTTATTGGATGCTCCTCTTCCCTGTTTATGTTTTCCTCTGCAGCTACATGAGCAAGTGGAGTAGTACTACTTCTATTGCCGCGGCTCCATGTCCGTGAGGAGATGGCTTTGCAGACTAGGCGGCAGAGGAAGGAGGAGGAGCTACGCGGAGCTCTTGGGAGAATTGATCGTAGTGTCATTTGCAAGTTCTACATTGTACGGTTCTATTTTTCCTTAATCTCGTGTCCACATTTGACTTCAACATTCATCATATAGACAATGTAGTGTTTGTGTACCTTCCTAGTTTTGGTCAGTCCATTGATACCTATACTAATATGAAATCAACAACCACAAACATTTTTTTTTTCAGTTTTGAGTTGCTCTGAAATTGGTAGGCTAAGGTCCGGTGCGTTATTTGTAGAGTACAGCTTCATCGCAATCTTCCATTCTAGACCTTTACAACCATAATGACTAGATCCTAATAGTCTGAAGACATTTTGGCTGCAAAATGGTTTAGTATGCATCTCAAAGATTAATGTTCTCTTCTTTGTACATCTCCACAATTAATGCTAAGTAAACAATAGATAACAATGTTTATTATTGCAACAGGAAAACTATACTGCTGACCGCTTGGTTTTAGTAGCATCAGGCGTGAACGACCAGCATTTATTAGACATTGCAGAACCTTTGTTGTCTGATCTGCCCAAGGGGTTCCCTGTGCACAAACCAAAGTCTACATGTATTGGTTTGGTGGAGATTTCAGGCACAGAACAGACTCTGAGGTGATAAACTCTACCCAATATGCCTGTTTTTTTCAGCTGCAACTTATAACTTTTCGCTGAAATTTTTGAATTTTGGTTGTTTACGGTACAGATTACGGAGAGACAGATACTCATTTGCGATTTTGGCTAGTACAGATGTTGGGCTTTTAACTTGTAGACCCTGTCTTGAGAAAATACTCCGTTTGAAAGTTAGGTACTGTACCAGAAGCCAAAAGCCGATTTTAAAAGCCCAAAAGAACAGACCCTATGGAAAGTGTAGATCGTTTAACAATGTAGTGTTTGTGTACCTTTCCCCCTCCTGTTCTGGATTAGAACTATTCTCTTCTTTTGCAGATGACGCATGTAGCATTCGTCTTTGAAGTACCAGGAGGCTGCCGTCAGGAGAAAGAAGCTACAATCATGACTGTCATACTGTTGGGAAGGCAATAATTTTGCAGGACATTTTATATTAGCACTCAGCTTAGTTTTCTATTCCTACAAAACCTATGCGTTTTAAACCGAAGACTAGGACCTTACGTACATCCTAGCCTCATTGGCAGGTAGAAAGGAAAAATGTTGTACACAGCAGTGGAGCTAGAAGAACGTCTCCCAACTGGCGACGAACCGAGCTCAAATGCGCACGCTCATAAATCGCGGCAGAATTACGAGGAAACAAAAGACAAGCTAGATGCCATTAGGCATTAGCACCATTGCCATGTCATTCTTACTGCAAGAATTAATCGAGTACCTCATCTGCAGTCAAAAGCTCTACCACTTACAAGCTCTACCAAATTAAGAGGCAGAGACCAACCGATTATCTCTACAATGTTCAGGGAAACCTAACATCAGATCCAGACTCCCACATATGCACAGGATAAACAATTGGTTGGTTTTATATGAATCCCAGCTGAGTAAGGTCGTCATCTGGGATTTCTAGGGCTCCCGAAAGATCAATGTCTAATGGATCATCAAGACCATCAGTGAACCAGGAACTGATATCATTGCCCTGCCCATCAAGCCCTCCTGGAACACCTAATATATCGTCTAATCCAGGCAAGTTTGTCAGCGCAGCATCAGTAGATCGCTGAGCAGCGTTCCCAGGAGTGTTTCTTGGTTGCTGGATAATTTTAGCACTTGAAGGACCTGCTGGTTCAGGGGGCTCCTGCGTTGCCGGTGTTGGAAACGACTCCACGACTCTACCAAGAACATTTCCAGAAGTCGATAGCTGTGCCAGCTTTTGCTTTGGCTTTGTCTTGTTTTTACGTTCACCGCTCCTCCCACTGCCTGATGAATGACGCCCTGATTTCAAACCAGAACCCTTTGCAGATGCATCTCTGTTGTGATCCCTTTCCCTGTCACTCTTTTTCCATTTTGTGCCCCCTGGTAAAGGATAAGAAATGGTTGAAATAGCTTGTGAAGCAGGAGTGGGCGTCTAACATCACCAAGTAGCACCTCTTAATGTCTCCCTAATTGAGGCATAAATCATGTTTACCAAGGGTTTCATGAAGAAGGCAAGAGTTACCTTGATCCAATGGACTTCTGTCGAGCTTTTGAAGCTTCAGCCTCTCCACACCTAAGACCACAAGGAAAGGAGGCAGGAAATTATGATATGGCTAAAAAATGATTCGATGGGGGGTTACAAATAGTTGGACATGTATTACCTTCATCACTGCTTGGCAAGGGCATAGATAACACACTCCAAAGAGAAGGCTCACTGAAGCAGCTTTTCTTTGTTTCCTCAAATTTCTGGCATCGGGCAAGAGTACGCTTGGCAAAGGCCAATGCATGCTGTTTTGCAGCCTTATTGGCAGACTTACTGACACCAGCCTTGTGACTAGAACCAACTCGCCCACCCTATATATCACAAAGAGATACAATCAGTATCCATCAAGGTTAATCCACGTTCATCTGCATAACTTTTTTTTGGCCAAAAAAAATTATTAAGATTAAAGGGCATACATCATCAAACATGGGCTGACCTTTCAATATTTAAAAAAGAAGAAGAAAAAGGGCTACTGCTCCTACAATGATTTCACCATTTTTTTTAAAAAAAAATCCATTATGAAGTTAAAGCGCTCACAAAGGAAGAATGAATAATCTCTATGCCTCAATAAATAAACTTTCCATAACTATAAGAAAAACTATAATTTACAAGAGCAGGAAATTATAATCTCATAAGGAATTTGCATCGATATAAGAAAAGCAATCATGTAAAGAGGATTATCAACTACCTTAAGTTTTCTGTACGCCCTTTCAACCAGTTTGTTCATTGCATGTTGCTCCAAGCTCCTGTCAGGCAAATACTAAAGTTAGCCACTGAAGTAACTTTATGCACTAGCATTTAAGATCTAATCCAGAAATATAAATCCATCGATACCTCTCCTCGATACTTTTTGTATCTTGAATTGCTTTATCTAACTTACGTAATTTGCATTTCTTTTGCTTCACCTGCAAAGTAAGAATGATATTATTTTGATATACATGGATGAAAGCCTAGTGAGAAAACTAATTTCATCTTCCAGAATATATGTATGTAAAGGTAAGAAAAAGCGCCACAGGAATGCATCAAATGAGAACTGGTCTTGACATAGGAATATAGGATAATAATCTTGGCCATTGGGTTGAATCTAGATGGCTTAGATCAACCACTTATAGCCACTGAAACTTTTCAAAAGACCCCTTGAATTATTCCACTTTGTACTTAAACATTTCCATCTTCTAGCAATACGATCAACCCACCTTGAGCTATACCATTCCAGTTTGATCAAGCGGCTGTGCACCTGTGACCAAGGTTCCAAAACCCGGTACCGGCCTAAATCCCAGAGGGGGGCCAGTACCGGTTCCCGGCCGGTAACCGGAAAAACCGGAAAAAAAAACCCGGTCAAATTTCAAGTTTTGAAATTTGAATTTGAAACCGGTAACCGGAAAAACCGGCCGGTTACCGCCAAAAAAACAGGAGAAACCGCTAAAAAACCGGAAAAACCGCTAAAAAACCGGGAAACACAAGAAAAAGTTGAATTTGGGATGTTTCGAAGCATATTTAACTCATACAATAGGTAATCTAATACAAAAAAATGTTTAAACCAATCAAGGAGATGCATTATGCAGTCACAAAAGACTCATAAATATAAATACACTTCGAAAAAACCCGGCCGGTTTTTTATTTCCCGGTATCCACCAGAAATCTGGTTACCGGCCGGTAACCGCCGGTTTTCAGAACCCTGACTGTGACTAGATATGGACCTGAGAATCACAAATAGGAATAATAATCCTAAATTTTGATGACAAAATCAGAAATATCTATATACATATATATAGGATGCTGAAATGGGGAACCATGGTGTCTGAGCACTAAGTTTCTCTACTTTTGGATTGCTTTTAAATGCGTGCAAGTGTAATATATCAGGCAAACCCATTAACATTCATTAATTTGAAAAGACATCAATTTGGAAAGGAAGTCATTTGTTTAGCATGCCGAATCAATCATAGATGAAAAGTCTTAATCATAGATGGAAAGTCTCAATCATAGAGCACTGGACACCATGGTGCCCATATTTTATATATATATATATATATATATATATATATATATATATATATATATATATATATATATATATATATATATATATATATATATATATATACACACACACTTATGAAGAAGGGTACAAAAAAACAGATTCGCCATGGAAAATAACTAATGGTGCTTTGTTAATCTGTATTTGTCCATGCCAATGGATGTCACTTCAATGCATAGCTCCCATGGCCCCTATACTTACTAAGTTACTAGCACATGTTGATGCCAGATGGGCAAGGACAACTTTATACATGCTCGCATAAAGTGCTTCAAAAAATATCTGAAAAGTCCTTACACCAAAAACCAAGTTTCAAAAACATGATAACGATTGTAATAGTTCAAAAGGATCTGATGCAATCACATTAACACATTGAAAAGAGTACATAGAGTAATAAGGTAAGCATCCAGGTTCCATCAAAATTGGAGGCATGTTTTCTTGAACAGAAACTTGAACACATGTTATTAGGAATGATTTCTCATGTAACCTGATCATGCAGCCTTTTCCTCAACTGTGAAATCATTTTATTGATGTCCTCGTCCTCTCCGTCATCTAGCTTTGGCTGAAAAGGGTAGTATTTCAAACATAAGGCAAGAATCACAACTAGAATGTAAAAGAAGGGGGATTTACTAGAATAAATTCTGAAATTGTCAGGTTGTTACATAAACTTCAACAGACTTTTGCAAGGGACAATATAAAGATTGGAACACGCAGAAAATGACATCAAATATCGGAAATAAAAAAGATTGTGTGCACTAAGTACATGCTTATGGGATATTTTCCCTCTTAGCATGGATAGCTGCCACAAAATATAGCTACTACATATTACAACTACCAATATGTAGGCACTTTTGATAAAGATCTCAAGTACTTACAGCAATCATCTGTGTTGGAAACTACTTTACAAAATATATTAAACTATAACAAATATCAAACCTATGACGCAGCTCCCCCATTGTAACCCTTATCCATGTATGAGGTTCATCAGTGTCCAAGAAAAATAGTTTTATGTTTGCAGAAGGAATATAAACCTCGTACACCAGGATAACATTTCAACAAAGATAATTCCCTACCAACTCCATCCAAGAAACACACCAGATTGTTTAAATTTTGTCATTGTGATGTTTTTGCTATGTGACATGTTTCCTGATTTCTAGGCATACAAACTTATAAAAAAAACTACATAAAGCAACACTGAAGTTTACAAATGCACTAACTGTTCACAAATGCAGAGTTTAAGGGATCATACCACTGTCTCTGGACAAATCCCAATACTTTGCAGCTCAATCAAAACCTTCTCATTCACAGACATCTGCCCATACTGATATTCATATGGAGGTGAAGGAAAAAAACTTCCTGGATTTTCACATTGCCGTGAAATCTGTGGTATCAACTCATGCAAAGGGCCATTTTCTGGGTATACAGCAAAATTGACTCCATCTGACAAATTCTCACTATGAACCGAATTTTGACTATTTGAGCTGATGAAATTGCTGGAAGCTGTGTATCCATTGCACAGGCTCTGATGTACCACTGAAGTATTGTTTGAGTGCGTGAAATCCACACTCAACCCAAAATTAGATGTTATGGCACTGGCTTGAAGTTCATTTTCTAGGTATCTGTTGGCCGTGTAAGGAATGTGGCTATTTGAAAATTCGACAAGTATATCTCTTTGCACACCATTGGAGTCAGAGAAGTCATCTTCCATAATTAAAGCTGAAAGGAGTCTGTGTGCCATTGGGACCATCTCGTGAAACCATTTGACGCCTTCTACCTTTTGTGGTCCAGTGCTGCGGTTTTCCTCACTAGGAGAAAAACAGTCAATAGGTCCTTTCGTTCCAACTCCATTGGTTTTGCTTTGCTCAGGTAAGAGAGAAGAATTAGATGGAGCCAGAAAATGAGACGAAAGCTCCTCCTGCAGTTTTTCGGGACACGTGAAACAAGGACATATAGTCGATGAGTTTCATAAAAGGAGATAAATTTCATGAAAGAGGGAGGGGGTTTGGCTGGGATGACTCACAAATCACAGTGCAAAAATAAATCACATACCATCGTTTGCGGTCCGCTGTATTCAGTGGATGCTATCACATTATGTTCACCATCAGGCATACAGGACATGCTCATCTCAAGCTCTTCAACAAGGTTAATCTGACCACAGATTCCAATAAGTAAGAATCCATCCCAACCCAACAAGGAAGCAAGTGCAGTCAATCATGACATATCTAAACATAATGGGCACCAACCTGGTGTTTTAAGAAAGCTAAATTTTCAGAGCTTATAAAAGTTAGCATTGGTTCCATTTTCTTCCAAAAAGGCCCGGAGTATGCACCAACTGCAGAAAAAGAATAAGAAAGTTATAAAGCATCAACCCAAACAGATGCTGACAGATCTCACCAGGCAAAATCAGATAAGACAGTATATGCACCGATAGCGCTGCGAGCAGCGTTTGCAGCAGCTAAAAGTTCCTCTCGGTCATCTTCTGCTTCACCTACAATGCACAGCTAGTTATTAAGATATAGAAGCTCATTGGGGGGTGGGGGGGTTGCAAAATTTAACCAAAATGGGCAGGGTACAAAGGTGAAGTATCTTTCAGAAAACCTGCTATATCAGTAGACTCACAATTAAGAGCCTGTGCGTAACAGGATGAAGCTTTGCCGTCAGAAGCTTTCTTCATCGGGGGGCGCCCCACCTTACTGCACCGATGTTTAGATGATCAAATCAGTATCATAGTAACAAAGTAAAATCCACAAATTCACCAATCCTTACAAAGGAAACATTAAGTACCTTTCATTCTTTTCAAGTCCAGGCCTTCCACCTCTTAGTGGCTTTCTTGTTTCTGTAGCGTCCAGTTTTTCTTTTGATATGGAAGAACACCCTTTAACATGCACAGTACCTCTTCCACTCCTCCCTTGACGACGTACACCACCATCTTCAAGTTCTTCTTTCAAAGGAATCCTATTTTTATTTGATAAAAAAATTAACCCTGTTGCATTATGGACTGCATTTGCACCCTCATTCTCCAACTCACCACTATTCGTAACTTTCTCCTTAGCCTTGCTTTCGGTAGCAGCCGATCCCTCACTTTCCGACAATCCAGCAGGAGATGAGATGTTATCCATTTTAGTTACTGTTTGTGTATGACTAGTAACATTTTTTGCAAGCAAAACACCGCAGGGCTCTACAGGTGCTGATTTAGCAGCAGTATCAAGTGGTGATCCTTCAGATAAGACTTCATCAAAATTTGAGACTGGAGAAACAACATTTGCTCTTCTTGTCCGTGACATTTTCTGTGGACGCTGACCAACCCAAGCAATAGGAGGTGATGAAGCATTTGAATGTGTGGAGCGTTTGCGGTTGGTCATGCCTCCCAAAGGTGAGGCTTTGTTTGAGTAAGGTGTTTCTTCCCATTCATCGTTTCCACCAGCTGCACGCTGGAAGCTAGAAGATGAACCCATGACAAGTGAACTGGTTCTTGGTGCCCTGCATGCTTTAGCCTTGGGCAAGGGACTTAAGCTTCCAGTTTGCATATCCTTGGAAGTATGCGCTCTATATATACAGAGTTGCAGCAGATGATCAAAAGACTGATAATGTTGCACTACTCATTCAGATATATGTAACGAAGACAAAATCTAAATCATCAGGAGGAGAGAAGTTCTTTATGCATGAGAATAAAGTAATGCACTAAGCTTACTTGTTTCCTTTTACCATAGCCCGTTCCTTTTCAATTCCAGCATGCCGCTCTCTTCTTTCATTTGGCAGAGTGGCATAATCCACATCTGTCTTGGATAAAATACGGGACCCAATGTTATTCTGCTGAGAACTGCCATCCATCTTACCACCTGCTACTGCTCCGGCAGAAGCTCCATGTCTGTAATATACGAACTAATAAGGGTGAGTTCTAACCGTCTAACCTGCAGGAAGTGACGATGTGCTGACAGAACAGATTTCCGCATATAGTGCTGGAAAAGGATTCAAGTGGAATATATAAACAGTATAAATCTGACTGCAAGCTAATGAAAATCTGTGGATCAATGCAATAAACAGCAGTTCAGCCCAAACAATAGCTGAAAAATGTCAAACGTCAATTTTGTGATGATGGACATATATAATAATACCATTCAACTCTCTCGTGATGTTGGACTTTTCAAGACAGTGCATGTCAGCCCTCACTCTCTAATTCAAGTTAAGTGCAATGTGTATGACGCTCGACTAGTCAAGATATCACATTTATCTTTCTTTCTAATGTTTGAGTTGTTTCAAGATTATGAGCTTTAATTCAGAATGATACCTAGACCTAATCATCTGAGAGAAGGTTTACTGTGATTCACACCAAAAAAATCCGACTTTAAGCAAAAAAAAATTGATGGTAAGCAAACAGTTTACCTATATGCAAGGCCATCACTAGACCGTGGGCGTGCTTCATTGGCTGGCTTATGTTGACCCAGGGGTTTGACATCTCGATCAGCATCATTGCCTCTGTTGAGCATTGTTCCAACGGAGCGCTTGCGTTTCAACTTTTTCTCCCACCCTTCACCTCCAGTAGATAAGCCCCGTAATTTGTCTTCAGAAAGCCCTGATCCTGTAGCAGATGTTCTTGCACAACTCTTTTCCTTATCCAAAGGTGAACTTTTATCATTATTAACCAAAGGACCTTGCCTTGTAGGAACACTACCACGTCCTTCCAACTGAAATATGGAGAAATAACGAAAGAAGTTTTAAATATCGCAAATGGTAGCACAAAAAACTTATAAGGAATATGAAAACATAATGATAGTAATTAGTAAATCTGTTATAGAAGTTGTACAAAAACACAGCAGACATCAAGCGCGTTAAAAACTTCGGGTTCTAGAGGTCTGGCATTGAAACAAGTTCAGCCAGAGTTACAATTTCCAAATCCCAGAGGTAACTGCCAAGTTAGCACTGGGAACTAGGAATCGCAGACCAGGCTAATTCTTAAGAAACCAGCAAGTTTTGGGATCGGTTCATATTTGAATCCTGCATTTGGACCACGAAATGATCAAATTGGCTGCAGAGATTGAATGGTCCGAGAGGGAACACAGGCTGTTTCAGTGGGGAATTAAACCAAAACCATCATCTTCACACCCTAGTACTGTATGGTTTTCTTTAAAGACCAGCACAAAACTGGGTGGTAACCGGCTGTTTATTGTTTTCATACTGCCCATGACTCAACTTACAAACTCAGAAAGTTGTTTGAATCTTACATTCTTACTGGTTCCCACCTTTAAGTAGCCAAAAAACAAGAGTAGGGCAGATGGCAGGAACAAGCAGTCTAGCAAAACCAGGAACAGTTGTTAAGCTATAACTAGTTATAAGGAAGTTGAGAATCGAAAAGACTAAAACTTTGTGAACTCCTACGTTTCACAATATCAACACTATTGCATAGTTAGGAAATCTCGTTCAGGTCATAGCCAACTAAAGATGTTGAGAAGTGTAAATGCTAAAACTTCGTTAACTCATAAATTTCAAACTCCCAGGGGAATCAATGAGCACAATGACTAGCCGACACAATATGACTATATCATTGAAGTTCTGAGTCAGTTCTAAATACACAACATTAGCTCAAACAAGCATACAACAGAATTAAACCAAAATAATGAACCAAGCGAATCGACTGAGCACAAACCCGTCCATCTGCCAGCGACGACCGCACGCGCTTGCTCATGACCGCAGAGTTGTTCTGAGCTCCGATCCTCAAAGCACCCGAGGAGCCTCCCCCGAGCTTCTCAGGCCCGGAATCACTTCTCAGGCGCTTCCGGGTGACGATGTTCTTGTACCTGTCGAGCTTCTGGATGGCGTCCTGCAGCGACCTCACCTTCTCCCTACCCGAGGCGGCAGCAGCAGCAGAGCTTAATTAACTAGCAATGTGGCACTGACACATTGCAAGAAGGACTAGCAGTAGTAAATTGCAGTACCTGGCCTTGCCCGAGGACTCAGCGACGCTGGCGCGGATCCGCTTGAGCGCTTCGGGCTGGTCCTCCGCTTGGAGCGCCCTCCTGAGCTCGCCGTGGCGCGAGTGCCTGGGCTCCCCCAAGGCGAGCGGGTCCAGAGAGAGGTACTGCGCGAGCGCCGGAGTAGTAGTCGGAGGAGGAGCCGCCGCGTCCGCCGAGCCGGCGAGCTGCGCGCTGCCCTCGCGGAAGGCCCCGGCCATGGGAGACGGGGCGGCGGCTTAGGGCTGGGTGGCCCGCATCAAATGCTGCGAGCGCAGGTGGGGGCCCGGCCGATTGGAGCGGGAGGGCTTGGCGCTTGGTGCGAGCCCGGCGCGACGAGGAGGGGCGGAGGCGGTGGCCGGCCGCGGCGACGGAGGGGGGTGGGAGGGAGTAGTCGGCGGCGGAGATAAAGTAGGCGCAGCCTTCGATCGATCCAGCCGGGGCCTCGAGGCCGCGGCACGTACCGTACGTATATATGGCACTAGGCCAAATCCGAGTCAAACCTTTTTCCTTGGTCAACCTTTTTGATCCATCGTCTAAAACGCCCTATTCTTCTGGAAATAAACAGGATTGCTTTTTCAAAATCACTTCTTCAACGGTTTATTAAGCTTAAAACTGAATACACTGTTCGTGTCCAGTGGCGGAGGCAGGAATAATTTTCAGGTGTGATGGGGTTTATAAAAATCAGGCCATTAGCTTCCATCCGTTCGGTTTGCTAATTGCAGCCCATCACCATCAAGCGGAGCCCACCAGCCCAGCCATCAGACCCATGTATTGACGTATGTATGTCATGTATATATACTAGTATACTACATATATTTAGTATTTTCTACAGATTTTAGGTATGGCGTCCGCCAAACCTTGCCAGATAGCTGGCTCCGCCCCTGTTCGTGTCAGCATCTCCATCGTCTACCGTCGTCTCAAAAAGCATAGATAAAGACTATCAGCCACAGCCAAAAACTATCAGCTATAATCGAAAAAACAATGCTATCGTAGTTATCTATCTATCTATTATTACTATATGTTATTATTGCTGGTAAGGGACACGATGTTACCGGCGATGACAAGAAGATTCTCCATATCGTTAGACAACGACTAAAGAAGACATGTTAGACTCGTTGAAGATGGGAGGTAGCCGCGGTTAGTGAGGAAGCCTAGCATTGAGTTGGGAACATCAAAGAAGATGAGCGACCGACAAGGGAAAAGAGGACATTGAACACGTATAATGTATATATGTGCATGCATTTGTATGAATAGAAGCTTTGTGTACGGAAGCAGAGGAGAAAAGAGCTCGAAGTAGAATAGTACAGCCGTAGGGAATAAGCTTGAGGTCACCGAAGACATGACAGATGTCCTTAGTAGGACACCTACTACATACAACTATTTGAGCCGAACCACTAAATACAACTATTTTTCTTTACGTACTGCCTCTCACAAATAACCATAATTTAAAATTTTAAGATATAAGCCATAGCAAAAAAAAACCTATCCAATAAACAAGGAATCAATCAATCCTAGCATTTGGTTCTTGTAAGCCACATCTTGTTCTGGATAATAATCCTATAGTATGCCCTTTTCTTTTATTGGCTCCATGAAGTTACCTCAGCATCCATGCGAAACCAACAAGTACGAGAGATATGCCAACAAGACCAGCTTGCTGTGGGAACATCCAATTTCAAGCACCACAGCTTGAGCCTGCTGGTGATGACACGGTTTGTTTTTTTGCTTGGGGTTTTGTTTAACGTTATTCGGATGTTTTCTTTCTAACTATCATCCAAATTTATAATTATTGGATTAGAGATCTAATGGCCATGAATTCTCCCTCCTCCCCTTGACTTCTACCCCTTGAAAAAAAGCTCTCCCCTTTAAAAATAATAGGCCATTTGATCTCTAATATAAAGGTCACAAATTTAGATGATAATTAGGAAGAAAATATTCGGATGGTACCTATACACTCCCGCTTGCCTAAGGCTTCTCAGCATGTGTGTTTGGGAAGGATGCATGATAAAGTGCTCATCCAGTTTTTTACCACCCGGTGAGGTAACATATCGGCTGAAAATTAGCACTTTTGTGAATTAAAAAATGTTGCAAATACCACTAAAAGTGCTCGTACAAGTTTTCAAAATCTCACAAAATTGTTAGCTACAGGTAAATGCGTGGTCCATACCCGTTCCAGATGCACCAAGGAATCCACGTGCATGATGGTGTGTTCCAAGAAATACCAATGTGTTCTTGAATAGCGACCTGAATGAAGTCCAGGAATTGACAACAAAAGCTTTGAACATTGAGGACCAGGTCTTGCGTGACACAAAAAATGACAACACTTGCACAAATTTGCAAAAACTTAGTCATGTGGAAGTTACTATAAGTCTGAAACAAGCATATGCATATGCGTAAAAAGAAAATAAGAACAAAAATGAGAGAAAGAACAAAAAAAAATCAGCTAAACTGCCTACTGGCCTATAACAGGGTAAAGGTACCATGCCTTGACACACCGTTCCCCTTCCCCTGAGATACATCTTGTTTCATCCTTCTATGTACATTAAACTGAGACAGGCCCATGTTAGAGCAAAACAAGTTGACCATCATCCTATCAATATTACAGTATCAAAAGACAATAAAAATCGAAGCGCTTTATTGTAGCGATGGCATATGGCATCTCTCGGTATGACTTTAATTTGCTGCTGGCGGTCTTGGAATCTTGCAATTTTTCCTTTGTGAAGACAGGTGCCAACATTTCGCATGTCATCCTCAGGTTAATAGGCAGACCGGGTCGAGGCTGCTGATGACACTCGTTCAGAGCTCCTCACGTTGTATCTCTCGTACACTTTTTCACGGTTCTCATTCCACCAATTTTCAGCCTGATGCTCCCCAAAGCGTCTTCGACTGTAAACAAGAAATTTTAGAAGAGGCAAAGAATCAAGATAGATTAGATGCTGCTAACAAATGTTGGCTTGTTAGTCAATATAGTAGTAACTCAGGATGAGTATATATATATATATATATATATATATATATATATATATATATATATATATATATATATATATATATATATATATATATATATATATATATATATATATATATATATATATATATATATATATATATATATATATATATATATATAGCACTACTCTCAGATACACATTAAAACAAAAGCGCTAATTTGGCAGCTGAATCGGGTAACAATGCAGTCTTTCATTTTTCTAACAATGTTTAGTGTGGAAATTTTGTGTTCTGGAATATGCCAAAACACTAAAAAACGTTCAGCCCTCTTTGTTTGCATATGAAACTGTGCCCAGCTACTGCAGGCTGCCTGGGTGGTAAAGTGACATGCAGAATACCTATTTTAATCAACCAATTCGGATTGCAATCGTCAATGTTTTATGACTTGTACGTGAAAAAAAATCTAAACAAGGGCATAGTTAAGCAAACAAGATAGAACAGAAGTTAATTCACCTGAAGCGAACCCTCTTCAGACCCCGAGTCCCATCACAGAGGGTCGTGAGTGTTATGTATACACCTGGTTCATACTGTTCAATCCACTCAGCTTGAACTTGGTTGCTGGATATTGATACTGTGCCTCGAGGCTTGTAGCCATCCTCACCATTTTGAAGGGACCTAGCATCTATGCTGACATTATCATCCACGCTATTACTTGCAGCCAGCATCTCATCACTATTGCTGCGTGCTCTTCGATGAGGAAGATCCAACTCGCGAGGACTGGTAATTCTATGCCTGTGAGTGCTGCCTTCGCTAGTTTCACTAACATTACCCATTAATTTATGTTGACTTGAGATTCCATTTGAATGTGATGATCGTCCAGCGTTTGGGCTATGTGCATTTGAAGCATTGAGCAACTCGATCCGTGGTTGGTGAATTCCATTCAAGCTAGAGTAGATTGCAACATGTGGCTCGATACCATTTGGAATGTGAACTTGCTTTGCCTCATTGCCATCATAAGCACCCTGTTCCAGTGGTAATCTCTCAGCCATATCCTTCAGCTACATAAGTCAGAGAAAAGACACATAATAAATAAGGATTTAACAACTATTTCTGATGAAACAAAGGTACCCTGATCATGTTTTTTTCCTAGATGTAGAAGGCCATTTTTTTCTTAACAAATATTTTTAATTGGTTCTATGTAGGAAAGAAGCCAAGATGATCGAGCTGGGATATAAAAAAGCAGCAATCACACATTTGGGAGTGCTTGTCTAGAAAGAAAGGAATTCAATCGCAAGAAATCTTGAAGATGCATTGCCTGCAAAGTACTTCCAAATACAAAATATTCATGGGAAATCTAAACCACCAGAAGCTTAGCATGCATATCTCCCTGTACTCAACCATGAAAGATTTTCTGTTGTAGGGAGAAGCAAAGTTACGTAAAAGTTGAACATATATTGTAATGCATGACTAGTATATCGGTTATGCCAATGTGTTGACTCAATACAGTATCATAGAAACCAAGAGAATTAAATCAATGAATTTGTTAAGAAAACAATCTGGTGAATAATGCAGCTCAGGTCAATTTGCTAATACCTGTGCTGTTAGAGATTTTATAACTTCTTTTGCAGCTTTAGATTTCGCAGATTCCTCTGCAACCAGTGTCATGGCCTCTTGTACTTTCTTGGCTGATTTATGCAGCTCAAGTTCTTGATGTTCACAGCGATGTCTCAAGTTATCAACCTACAAAGATAAAAGTACTAAATTCCTTCCGACATAATAAACACCCAAGCAAAGTTCTGCTGAATAAGAGAACTACATACCTGTGCATGAAGCCTTTCAACTTCCTGATTTAAGAGCTCATTTGTTTTCACCAGATTATCAGTAGCACTTTTTGAGAAAGAAAGACCATGAGTTGTTGGAACTGGTGTGGTAGAACGTGGTGGACTAGACTTGCGAGAGAAAGGGGAAACAGCTCTTGAAGTGGTTACTGACCGAGCTGCTGATGTACGCACTGCTCTCGTAACTGATCTGTTCATATCAATGCCACCATATAAAGCAATATCTCTCAGCTGCAGTAGTGAACTAACTTGAGCAGTCCGGAGAAATGACAATGCATCAGTTTTCTTTCCTTGTCTTGCTGCCTTATTATCCAAACTTCTAATCATATCCATATTACTAGGCAAGATGGCTTTCGCTACTTTGGTATCACCATTGCTTTCACCTGAAAGGTGGGGTACAATGTCTTTCCTCTTATTAGCTGAATTAGTGTCTGAAGCATTCTTCAATTTCAAGAAACAAGAATCGCAAACACGGTAGGGTTTCCCGGGATTAGGAGCCAATGCTGCTCTTAAAGCCTTTTGTGAGGTGCATGCATTACAATGGACAAGTCCACAATTATAGCAGTTATGCCTCTTTCGAGTAAACCCAAATGGCTGTCGGCATGAGGAGCATTGTGATTGGTCAGCTCCAGAAACCCATTTGTGAAGGCATATAGCAGCAGTGAGGTTCGCACCACAGGCTATGTGCC
Organism: Dendrocalamus sinicus; assembly: GCA_036346575.1. Taxonomy (NCBI): domain Eukaryota; kingdom Viridiplantae; phylum Streptophyta; class Magnoliopsida; order Poales; family Poaceae; genus Dendrocalamus; species Dendrocalamus sinicus. The sequence goes on along the minus strand of CM070653.1, from coordinate 343,618 downwards.
GAACAGCTCTATCTCTCAATGCCTCGACCAGTGTAGGTACCTTCCGATCCTCTATATCTCCATGGCCTAATCTTCCATTAGCTCCCTTTCCCCATGTAAAGACTTCACTCCTACTTGTCACAACTGCAACATGGTAGGAACCACAAGCAACTTGGAGAACATGTTCACCCGCAATCTTATCTTCAACTAAACATGGAAGCCTTCCATCTGAATGAGGATTCCCGAGCTGACCATAAACAGAATCCCCCATGCTCAACACTTGTCCAGAAGTTGTCAAGCCTACAGTAAGACTGTGACCACATGCTACCCTGTAAAAATCAAAATCAATAAGCGAAGCAACACAAGTGGGCTTAAGTCGTGCTTCCTTGTCACCATGACCAAGTCGATGCTTGTCACCATCTCCCCATGTGAATAGCTTTCCAGCAGACACACTTGAACTGGACTTAGTGACAATAACCTCTACAATAGCTGCAGTGTGCCATACACCACATGCAACTGCAATTGTTTTCAACCCTGATAGTGACTCTACCTCCCTTGGACACGAAACACTCTTTAGATTTCCATGGCCTAATACCCCAAATGAACCATCCCCAAAGGTAAACAATTGGCCCATTGATGTAATCAATGCTGTATGCCAGGTCCCACAAGAAACATAAGAAACTGGAAGACCTTCCAGTGCTCCAGAAATTCTCTTGGGTATCCAGTGTCCTATGTCAGTACCATGCCCTAGAAGTCCAACATTGTGAGTTCCATCTCCCCAGGTATAAAGTTCGCCCATTGTTGTCACAGCACAAGTATGAAACTCCCCACAGGCAACAAAATCGACACTGCAAGCTGCTAAAGACTTGACCAGACGAGGGTGAACAGAATCCTCTCGTGTTCCATGGCCAAGGCGGCCTCCAGAATCTTCACCCCATGTAAAAACTTCTCCATTTCCTGTGACCAATGCAGCATGACTGACCCCACAATCTACATGATACACATCAAGAACCAAACTGGATTCCAACGGCTTTGGGACGAGGAAATCAGTCTTCCCAGTTGATCTAATTACACTATCAGAACCAGTTTGTACAGAGTTATCACAAACAACTTCACCCCACACATAGACATCACCTAAAGAGTCACAGTCATCTTGTGCAGAACCATGGCTAGATGTACTAGGGGCACTAGAAATGCTTGCTCTAAGAACATCTGAAGATGCCCCCTTTGTGTGCATATTGTCACATCTGATCTCCAGGTAACTACAAATTACCAATATACACTCACGACTGTCATGGGAGTACTGCAGAATAACAATGCTGATCGAGCTATAAGCTAGAATAAGGTGGATATCTCAAACACCTGCACATAATTGACAGTGAAGTGTAAAAACCACTGTAGTACTGTACAAAAGCAAATTCAAACACAACTAAAACTTTATGAAAGAGAAAAATGCAGCAAGATATGTGCACATCGCTCTTATGGGATGCTACATACCACTAGCCTGGAAAGCAGAATAACAGAAGTTAAAGCAGTTATTCCAAGGAAAGAATGAATTCAAGATTGTTTCCTAAAGCAATAATACCATAGCACACACCTTAGTCCAGACCAAGGTTCCAAATACCGTTACCGGGATAAATCCGCCAGCAGCAGTACGGTTACCGCCGTGTAATCGAAAAACCGCCGTAACCGGAAAAATCCGGCCAATTTCACGCGCCAAATTTTGAATTTGAAATCGGTAACCGGAAAAACCGGCCGGTAACCGCCCAAAAAACCGGAGAAAAACCGCTAAAAACGGAAAAACCGCTAAAACCCGGTTTTTCAAATTTGAAATTGGAAATTCTTAACATATTCATGGCAAAAAGTATAAAGTTAAGCACAAAAGATGCATGGATCTTCCTAATACATCATATTTGTGTTAAACAATGTAAATATCATTCGAAACTAACATTTACATTCAAAATTTGAAAATTCCTAATACATTTACGGCAAAAAGTATGAAATCAAGCACGGGAAATATATGCATCTTCCTAATACATTCTATTAGTGTTAAACAATATAAATATCATTAGAGAAACTAATTTTTACATTCAAAAGTTTAAATTTGAATTAAATAAAAAACCGGCGGTTTTTTTCTCCCGGTCGCCACCGGTAAGACCGGTTACCGGCGGTAACCGGCCGGTTACCGCCGGTATTTGGATCCCTGGTCCAGACCCATGATGGCAGGGTTTACTAAAAAATAAGACTGGTTTGCTAGTTTTATACGGGGAAGAAAACTAGCTTCTCCGATACTTCACTGGATGCGAGAGAGAGTATGAAGGGAGAGTCGCATATGATTTTGGCCAGTATAGTTGAAGTCGGTACAGTTTCTACTACAATCGACTTGTAGATCTCATCTTAAAAATACGCACCATTCAAAAACTAGTTACTGTAGCAAAAGCTAAAGGCATAAGCATAAAGCCCAAAAGAAACTCAACCCAAGTATGTTGTATCTGAGTGTTACTGTAAATCTGTAACTCTTCAGAACAAGAACAATAATTGGCTTTAGGTAACTAGGTTCTTTGTTTTCTAAAATCAGGAAAACCCACATTGTCCAACAACAGAGCGAAAGAACATGGTTGTTTCCAGTAAGCAAAATGACTCTCCAACTGAACAGGACGATACAACCAGACAAGCATTTCTTTTCTCACAGGCTTAGCAGTACATGTGGTGAGCAGTGCAAAACGCACGCGAGTTGCGTCCACAATTCGAGCAACTTTGCTCCTACATTACCAAACCAAATCAGCATCAGGGGGTACAGGCCACCTAAATGCCAAGAATCAGCAACACGAAGCCACATAAACTACCAATGGAGAAACAATAGCCTCCTTTCTTGCATCAGAGCCAGAAATTAAACACCCAGTTAACCACAGAAACACTAGATTTCGAGCAGAGCAACCTCCTTTCCTGCCGTCCCGGCACCAGGCTCCCAGAATGAACCTCAAAACCGCATAAAGAATAAAAATTTGCGCAGGAAGGTGAAAGATCTCGTACCGGACCACCCGGGGGATGGGCATCAACACTCCGTGTACTCAAGAAACCGCTCCTCCTCCAAGATCCACCCAGCCGGCACACAACCGGAAGGGGACAGATCGCCGGCTGCTGGAGTCGATGCGCCACCTCCCTCCCTCTTTTCTCCCACCCTTCCCTTCCTCGGTTTCTCGGCTGTCGATCACGAGGGATGGGCTCACTTAGGCATCTGTAGTGTATGAAAAGAGGAGATTTAAGTCATCTTAAAGTCAACCTTATACATTACAGGGGTGACTTTAAGCAGACCTTAAGAAAAAAAAAACTTAAGGCTGGTCCTCAAGCTAAAGACCTGGCCATAAGCATTAAAATACAATTTTTCTTTATCTGCAAGTGGGACCGTCTTAAGGCCATATGGGTTATATACGCTATAGAGTTGGTCTTAAGGTTTAGATGGGACCCACCTTAAGGCTCTTTGGGTTATATACACTACAGATGCCCTTACGCGTTTTAAATTTAGTTTATAAGTAGTAACGGTTTATAAAAAATCACACAGAAAGGAACTTACATATAATTGTAATTATAATAAATAAAGTTACTATAATATATACTATAATCAACTAATTGATCTCATCTTAAAAAGGTACTTCATTTAAAATCTATATATAATAGAAAATTATTTACTATAAAATATATATTTTAGAGACTAACATAAAGTAGATCCCACCTCCTTTAGCCTCAATCTGCTCCTGTACTGTATTAAGAGTTGCTCAATAGCAAGAGGAAAAGAAAGCTGGTCTTGGCTTGTTGCTGTACTTAATTTTCTTCTAGTGACATTATACATGTGTTTACTTACCATTGAGATCTGAGTGGTTTTATTAATGGGTTTATTCTTTAACGGTTTCTAAAAACGACTTTTGGTTTTTGCTATAGTATCTAACTTTTAAATAGACTATTTTCTTAAAATATGATCTACAAGTTAATTTTAGTACATATTAAAAGCCCATCATCTATATCAATCAAAATTGCAAGCGAGTATCTCTCTCCGTAATCTCTGTAGCAAACAGTTAAAATTTAAAAAAATTTTAGTCAAAAACCGCGGCTATATCAAACAGGCCTATTGTCACTCTAACTGATTCATATTAGTATATATGATTCTTTTGTTTCTGAAGAAATTGTATCTGATCTATGCTCCGAGACCGATTAAAGTGCTTTGGCATGTAGTAGCATGGGTGGTGATTGGGTCATTTTGTTGAAGCGGATTAATGAACGGATGGTGTTGCTTTTGAGAAGATCAAGTTGGGGAACAGGTTTATACCCCTCGTGCCACAGTACAGATCTTTTTAGATTTGGGCCTAAGAATTAGGGGAGCGGATGAAATGACATTGTTATTTTTAAATTATTTTCATAGTCTTACTTCTTTAATTATAGTTTGGTGGGAATTGCATGGGAGATAGAGTATAGACATAGAAAAAGAGATAATTTATTGATAAAATTAATCAAGGGCATAACAGGAATAAAAGGGGCAAAAATGTCTCAAAATTATAAACGACTTATATTTCAAAAAAAATTGAGAAGGTTAAAACCATGTGTATTGTGACACGAAGGAAGTAGTAGATTATTGAAATCTTTGTCAAAAAATGCTGAGCAAAATCAGTACTATAATTTTCTAGCAACCTGTTGATATACTACTAAACAACCAGTCTAGTGTACCACAATTAATCCACAAGGGATTAAAAGGCCGGGTTGCTTCTAGAGCTGAGAGTTGGGCAGTGTTGTGCCACGGTCCAGGCCTACCGTACTTCGGGCTACTTTATACCATGCCAGCACGGCCTGGGTCTACCGTACTTCAGGCCCTTTCGTGTCGTGCCAGCTCGACCCAGTCATCTCGTCGTGCCGTACCGTGCTGGCCCGCCTCACCTCACCTCCGACCAGGCCTAAACATGGCCCAAAGCCATCATACCGACGTTCGTGCTGTACCAGCCCACCCAGCCCGAAGTAACTATACATGACGAAGGCAGCGGCCGCCGCCATCTTCCTTTCTCTCGTTCCCACCTCGTTAAAAACTGGTTAAAATTGAATTAGTTGCATAAAAATATGGGTACGCAATGATGTAAATATTTCGGGAAAAGGTGAAATTTCCTTGATACTTTAAAAATACAATATTATTGCATCGTTAAAAACCTTACACTCCAGAGTGGGGTTCCCCAAGTAAGAAAAATAGTACAGTAACAATATATATACAGACTAACTATAACAATATGCGCACATAGTATCTACTCATCAATGTCTAGGTCGTTCATGCGTTCGAGATCAGCGTATGCCTGCACGATTTCAGGATCCTCCAGTTGATGCTATTGCCACTCTTTAGCTAGTTCCCAGTTTTTGGTGCATATGATTGCCCTATGTACCGTCCATATGACGATCATCCATGCCGTAGTCTCCCATACTTGACGAGATTCGGCAAGCATCAACTAGAGTCGTAGTTGGAGGAGGACTAGAGGAGTGATGGTGAGAGTATACACTAAGTCGCCCGGCTACCTTTTTCGTGTTTTAACTCCTCTGCATACTGCTCGGGAGCTTCTTGGTACTCCGAATCCTTGGTAGTATAGTGGATGGATGGTGATTAAATAGGGAGTGTAGAGGGATGTTGAAGAAATAGGAACTTGGAGAGTGTAGAGGGATGTTGAAGAAATGAGAGATTGAATAGCTTGTGAAGAAATGAGAGATGCGAGGTGAATTTATAGGCATCATCTCTCGAATGTTGCTCTTCTGAACGTTGCTCTCCCGAACTTTGTGTTCTGAGCGTTGCTCTCTCAAACATTGATCTTCTGAACGTTGCTCTCCCGAATGTCTGAGAAAAATGATTATCCTCCCTCATCTCTCCATTCCACTCTCTCTCTCTCTCAGAATCTCTCATCTCTCCGCTCTCCTCCCTCCAGTCCCCTCCCGGCGGCCACACTTCCCCTACCCCGAAGCCCCTCTCCTCCCTCCAGTCCCCTCCCTCCCGACCGCCTCCATCCCCCACCTCAGCGCCCCTCTCCTCCCCCGGCCTCCCTCTCCTCCCCGGTCGCCTTCCTCCCCCACCCATGCGCCCCTCCTCCCCCTACCTCCCTCCCCACCCCCTCGGCCCCTCCCTTACACCCCCAACGCCCCTTCTTCCTGACCTCCTCCCCCATCGGCCGCCTTCCTCCCTCCACCCCGGCGCCCCCTTCTCCCCTGGCAACCTCCCTCCCCTCCTCTCGGTGCCCCCTCCTCCCCTGGCCGCCTCCCTCCCTTCCCTCCCTGTCGCCACCCTACCCGGCACCCCTCTCCTCCCTCCAATCCCCTCCCCGGCCACCTCCTTCCCCCACCCTAGCGTCCCTCCTCTCTCGACCTCCCTCCCTCCCCACCCAAAGACCCCACCTCCCTCGGCCTTCCTCCCCCACCGTGCCTCCCTCCCCTACCCCTACGCCCCTCCTCCCGTGCGGCCTCCCCTCCTACCCCCAGCGCCACTCCTCCCCAGGCCACCTCCCTCCCCATCGCCACCCCCACCCCCGATGCCCGTCTCCTCCCTCTAGTTCCCTCCCCGCCACCACCCTCCGTCCTTCCCCTACCTCGGTGCCCCTCTCCTTCTTCCAGTCCCCTCCCTGGCCGTCTCCTTCACCCACCCTGGTGCCCCCTCCTCCCCCGGCCACCCTCCCCTCCCCTCGGCCGCCTCCCACCCTCCACACCGGCCTCCTCCTCCCCTAGCCTCCCTCCCCTCCCCTCGGCCCCTCTTCCTACCTTGGCGCCCCCTCCTCCCCTCCCCTACCCCCAACGCCCCTCCCTTGGTCGCCTCCCTCCCCTCCCCTAACCGCATCCCCAATGAGGAGCCGTAGGTCGGCAATGAGGTCGTCGACGCTCTCAGCCAGTGACCGCAGGGCTGAAGCGCGACAGCCAGTGCCACAGACGCAGGCGTGGCGGTCAAGCGCCTCCATAGGCAAGATGGGCGGGAGCCAGCGAGGTGGCCGCGGGATCGACGACATGCTTGCCTTCCTCGCCGAGGCCAAGCTAGCAGCCGGTGGGGATGACCTGCAGAACACCCTCTACCTCACTCGCCATCGAGTACACTCCTTCCCTTGTCCCCTCTACTCCCCTCTCTACTTTGTGTTGGCTTGTGGTTGTAGGGAATCCATAAGATGGCGATGGGAGGGTGACGGGAGGTGGGAGGTGAGGCTGAGGTCGAGACGGCAGTGGGCGCTAGCGTGCCCACTGGGCCGAGCCGGCCTGAACACAGCACGATATGCCATACCATGCCGATGGGTCAAATTTTCAGGCCTAGCCCAGCCCACTGTTCGGACCATGCCGGCACAGACTGCCACATGACGTGCCCATGCTGTGTTGGGCTTTGCCGGACCTCAAACTGACACGAATAAGTTTGACCAACTTTCCGCTCTAGTTGCTTCCTACAAACTCCTTTTCTCGGAGCCAGTGATGAGCTGTCTCCTGTATACAAGCAAGAGAATGATTGCAAGGATAAGTTTGATTTTTATTCTTTTTTGTACTAAGTACTAGCGTGCATGTTTCCTTTTTTTTGGTACTAAGTACAAGTAATCTCCAAAATGGTCACTTAGATCTACTAGCAGCTAGTGCTCCTGTAGAAAGCAAATTAAGAAAGAAGAACCTTACAATTTTTAATAGCGTGTGTATGCACGATTGTACATGGATCAGTACATGTGCACGTACGTATGTCCTCGACGCATTTAAGGTGATCCAACGTAACACAAGATTTGTATGAAAACATAGAGCGCCCAGGCCCAGCTATGTTATGTGATCAATGAACATTGAATTACGTAGTTGGGGTTCACATGAGACATTATAAAATTTTATGTGTAACCTTCCAACACAGTTGATCTAATTATCTAATCTTTTTAGAAATTTTATATACTCTAAATTTGCCATGTTAATTCATATTACTTTAATCATAATTAGTAATATATGATGCTCATTTAATTCGTGGTTACTCATCGCTCATCTCAACTGTATTTCGCTTCTCGTTCTCACGCTTGTCACTGAGAATTAAGAGTGCGTAGCATAATTAAGATTTTTTGGAGAGTAAATATCAAAACAGTCATCACGATCGTAGCAGTGCTAATTGCTTATGTGGTGGTAATTCAAGATGTGGTATTTTATATGGTGGTAATTGTCAATTAATCAATTGATTACTTAAATGATATTGAGACGAGCAATGAGCTACTGCTAGAGCTCCATATTTATGGCCTAGCGAAAAGAGAACCCAGTGCATTGCCACTGGAAATTATGGACTCATTGTCGACACGCAGCACCACAGGCGAGGGGGGACGACATGGTAAGAATGACATATGTATGAACGAGGGAGTGAGCGAGGGTGGACGACATGGACAGTGTGACATATTTGCGGACAAGGAATCGGGCAAGGGGGGACCAACATATGTGTGAAGGAGGGAGGGGGATAGTAGCAAGGGGTGACGTATGTGCAAAGGAGGGAGGTCACATAATGTAAAGGATGGTCACCGTATGGTGCCCGTGCGGCCTATGGATGAGCCAACATATGTGTGAAGGAGGGAGGGGGATAGTAGCAAGAGGGCGACGTATGTGCGAAGGAGGGTGGCCACCGCATGGTGCCCGTGCTGCCTATGATTTAAACTACGAATTAAATGAGTATCACATATTGCTAATTGTGATTAAATTAACATGAACTAACAAAGTAAACTTATAGCACATAAAATTTCCAAAAATTAGACAATTAGGCCAACTATGTTGGAAGATTGGACATAAAATTTTATAATTTTTGGAGCTCGTTTGCTATATGTAATAACTCTTACAAATAGCATAATCGTATGAAATTTTAAATAACATTCAAAGTGGATAAAATTATAATCAAGTACATTGTGTCAGAAGACTACATATAAAATTTTGTAATTTTTTTAGCTCATTTGCTATATTTAAAAATTCAAACAAGCAGTAAATATAAACTAATAATTAAGGTAGGTAATTAAGTCGGCTTAATTACCTACCGTCTGGTAGCAGCACGGCATAGAAGGAGCTGCACGGTGGCCGTGCGGCCTTCGCGTGGTCGCATGATGGTCGGCTGTAGGCCCCTGCCACACAGCTACGGGGCACCGCTGACCACGTATCAGCTCTATAGCTCTGCCGCCCGGTAACCGGACGCCAAAACGGGTATTTCTGCCATTGTCGTGTGCATACTAATATTTTTTATAAATACAGACTCTAAATACGCTATAAATGCCAAAAACTTAGCTTTGTAGTGGTGTTGGTCAGAAAGATTTTTAAGGATTTTTCGTTTGGTAAAAAGAGAAGGCTTTGGAGTATAACAAGATCAATGGGCCGGATTGAATCCACATGAAAGCATATATATGATGGGATAAGAATGAGATTGTACTGTCAAATCCAATTCAAGTGCGGGTAGAAAGTTTGAGAAATGAATTGAAAAGAAAATAGAAAGAAAAAGGAAATGCTTTCTTCTCTTACGTCAACCGGAGCAGCAGAAATGTTCCGAGTGGCTTATGACTTAAATATTGAAATTCTGATTATTCGTAAAAGGTAGTATATATATAATAGTCGTATGTAATTTTAATTAGTATAACTAAACCCAATATATTTTTTATTATAATCTTTTGATTCATTATATTTTTAAAAAATAAGTTAGTTACTATACTCTATACAAACATAAACTGAGTGGAAGAGTACCCGCGCCCGTCCATACAGCGGCAGGCAGGCCGGCAGCAGCAGCCACCCACCAGCACCAGTATCGTCCTCCGATCGCATCGCTTTCCGCCGTAGCAGCGCTCCAGCTCCACCTCCACGGTAATGCCCTCCCCACACCCCCCTCCCCCTCTCAGCATGTTGGTCTAGCTAGCTAGATCTTGCTCTCCTTTCACTTGCAGTCCAAGATTCGGTCTTGCGACTTTGCGATCCCGGATTTGAGCAGCCTGGATGAAGATCCGGTGAAAACTCGTGTATTTTAGTGTCTGATCTGGACGATGCCTGCCTGATTCTGTGATCTGCCACTGGCTGCTGTTTGTTTCTTGCAACTCGATCGGTTCTTGTGCTTGTGCGCTCCTACATAGATTTTCTTGGAAATCACCCTGCATTGGCATGGATAGCCGCGTATTCCGTGTAGTGCATCGATCCGTGGTTGAGGCAAACGGTAGGTAGATTGCTAGTGGGCGATTGCTGTTGGTTTTTTTAGGCGATTAATTAGACTCCTGCAAAATGGTGAAATTTTTTATCATTTGTACACGACTTCAACACGTGGAGCATTTCCAGGAAAGAAAATTAAAGTCTTTTATGGTAGAAAGCACACCACCAAGCATGTTGACTTGGTGCAATATGTTGTTGCAGAATGCAGATGTTTTTAGTCATAAGGTATTGCCTACAAACTAGATCTTAACCCTCTTTAGTGTTGGAGGTAATACATAAAATGCATTTGTTTTGTTTGACTTTTCGCTTAAGAAGGGCATTGGTTCATTTCAATGAAAACATTTTCACAAGTCCAGTGTTTCTGTGTATTATAGACTGACAAGATCACTTATTATTTGATATCCTTCCTATGCTACTTGCAGCTATCCTGTAGGAAATGGCTGATGGTGAGGATATCCAGCCTCTTGTCTGTGACAATGGCACTGGAATGGTCAAGGTCAGAAGTTTTCCTCAACTGTTACATTATGTCATCTCCTGCACTTCTCAATGCCATTTCTGATGTTTTATCGTGTAGGCTGGTTTTGCTGGAGATGATGCTCCCAGGGCTGTTTTCCCTAGCATAGTTGGCCGTCCTCGGCACACAGGTGTTATGGTAGGGATGGGACAGAAGGATGCATATGTTGGGGACGAGGCACAGTCCAAGAGAGGTATCCTCACACTGAAGTACCCAATTGAGCATGGTATTGTAAGCAATTGGGATGACATGGAGAAAATCTGGCATCACACTTTCTACAATGAGCTTCGTGTGGCACCTGAGGAGCACCCTGTTTTGCTCACTGAAGCACCTTTGAACCCAAAAGCCAACAGGGAGAAGATGACCCAGATTATGTTTGAGACTTTCAATGTTCCTGCCATGTACGTTGCCATTCAGGCGGTGCTTTCCCTCTATGCTAGTGGGCGTACTACTGGTATGATTATGAACTGTTTCCAACTTTTAGTTCAGTGATGGTTTGCTCGATATTGTACCTATATGATGCAGTTATGCTGCCCTCCACTAATTGCTTAAAATTATTGTCAAGCTTCCATAATTAATACCCTGATTTATGTTCGTCTCTTCCAAATGCTGGTTTGCTTGCATAATTTGGATATGCTGTAATCATGATTACTGCTCACTCCCCTTTGCATTTAGGAAAATAATTGTAGCTAAGATATCGAGAAGCAATAGAAGTTCAATTTAGTGGAGTATTTCCTGGCTGAAGTTTTTCTCCCCATCTACAGGTATTGTTCTCGACTCTGGTGATGGTGTGAGCCACACTGTTCCCATTTATGAAGGATATGCGCTTCCTCATGCCATTCTTCGCTTGGATCTTGCTGGTCGGGATCTCACGGATTCTCTTATGAAGATTCTCACTGAGAGGGGTTACTCCTTCACAACCTCTGCCGAGCGGGAAATTGTAAGAGACATCAAGGAGAAGCTTGCATATGTTGCCCTTGATTATGAGCAAGAGTTGGAAACTGCCAAGAACAGCTCCTCAGTTGAAAAGAGCTACGAGCTACCTGACGGTCAAGTGATCACAATTGGTGCAGAGAGGTTCAGGTGCCCTGAGGTCCTCTTCCAGCCATCCATGATCGGTATGGAGGCTGCTGGAATCCATGAGACGACCTACAATTCCATCATGAAGTGTGACGTCGATATCAGGAAGGACCTCTATGGCAACATTGTGCTCAGTGGGGGTACAACTATGTTCCCAGGCATCGCTGATCGTATGAGCAAGGAGATCACTGCCCTTGCTCCGAGCAGCATGAAGATCAAGGTCGTTGCTCCACCTGAGCGGAAGTACAGTGTCTGGATCGGAGGGTCGATCCTAGCCTCGCTCAGCACTTTCCAACAGGTTCGTCTCGTTCAATTGCAATTGCTAGGACAACTGTTCAACTTCACTTTCAAAAACTTATCAGGCTTAAATCAAACCAACGTCTGAATTCTGTTATTGTGACTTTGGTGTAGCAGATGTGGATATCGAAGGACGAGTATGATGAATCTGGCCCTGCGATTGTCCACAGGAAGTGCTTCTGATTTTCGTCAAGTCCTCACGTTGTTGTCATCTAGTCTTGAGTTATGTTTGGTTCATTTTTCTAGATATGTATTGCAGATTTTGCAGGCTATGTTTTCCCCCCAGACATGACTGTTCTCCGGATATGCCACTTCTATACATGGTGGCTCCATGTGCAAGTACACTATCTTTGTATCGTCTCACCTTGTTTGTGAGATCAGTTGTCAAACTTGATTGGCTGGATTGGTTGTCATAGATTATAGTTCTATAAATTGCTCTAAGGGAAGGATTGTGCTAAATTTTGGATTTGTTTGTCTGGATCATATGGCGTTGGATCTGAAAGCGTTTTACAGTGAACATCCATGGAAGAAGTATGGACTGCTTCCATGGAATCGTCAACTGCTGGCACCTTGGTACTGTGTCGTGCTGAGATTATCTGACGGTATATTGCATTAAGAGGATAACACACTCCGACCGGACAGGGTTCCATTGCTGTCATATTCAGGTTCAATTGCCTGACGAAAATTTTAAAGGCTTACCTGTTATAAACAAGAATGTAATGAATACAAAAATGCATATATTGAATAACGACAGTAGTCTTTGCCTTTATTTTAGGGGAAACAACGGACATTGGCTGACACAGAAAAAATTTGGACCCCAATTTAAAAATTACAAGATGTTCTCCAACTGGATTTTTACTACATGAAAGCATCATAGCAACAATTTCTCCAAATGGTTTTTTACTACATGAAAGCATCATAGCAACAAACTCTCCTTGGTAATTATTGGTAGACTACATAATGAACAAGGTTGTCATGGATGGAACCATGGAACAGTATTTACTGCAATGTGGAAGCAAAATTTACAAATAACCCCTGGAATTTCCTTTGCGTCAACTGATTTGACAGGATTCAGCCATTCTCTGTTCTGATACATATTCATCTTCTGAATTCGTTAAGAATATGAAGTCTAAACTCTGAATTACTACACTTTCTTCTAACAACATATATTTGTTTTCTTGGTGCGTTGGAACTCCAGTTTCCTCAGCACTACAAGTTCTCCAAAAAATTCCCTTGCTCTTGCATGCTGTCATGAACCACTCGATTTGAAAGCACCAGCCAACGCCTTGTATGCTTCTACACAGCGTTTAAACTTTTCCTCTGATTCAGCCTGCAATACAGTTGTATTCAGAATCGAGACCTTTACACAGGTTATAGGCCAACAACTCAAAAAAGAAAAGATGAGTTCTGTTTATACGCTCAATCCGCTATATCATTAAGAGCTCTATGTCACCTATGTTGCACTTCGATTCAATTATGCTTAATATGACAGTGACAAGTGTGGTGATATGGAGTCATCATGATGCCTTTTCCTAGTACCACTGCTGGCAATTCAACCAGAATGTGGTATCCCTACGGGCTCAAGAACCGATAGTTTCTAAAATAGCCAGTGACCCGGTGTGGCTGATGTACAGTTGTACCAACCAATTACCAGTGCCACACAAATAATCCTTGCTGAAGAGCATGCAAGACTACCACTAAAGTGTGACAGAAATTGCAAGGACAACCCATACTGACCTGTGAAGATCCCTGATGCTTGTCTGGGTGCCACTTGAGAGCCGATGCGCGAAAACTGCAGAAACATCACATTGAGAAAGAAGACCAATTATCAGCCCTATGATATTGAAACCATGCAAATGTGATACAGTGCTGTAGAGAATGCTCATAAGACTTACGCAGATTTAATATGATCAAGTTTTAAGGGACCTAAAGGCGGCAAACCAAGAGAGATTCTATGGCTTCTCAAATCATCACGACAAGACTCTTCTTCCTCATCCACATCACTTTCGTTCCAAACTCTTTCCCTTGATTTGGTTGATTGAGTATCATCCCTCCATTGAAATCCACTAGGAGAACTGCCAAGGACATCATTCTCCCCAGGCCAGTACCAGGTAAAAGATCTCTTACCACCAAAGTTCCCGTAAGGGGTATCACTGGATTCATCTTCATCAAAGTTTCTCCAGTTTTGCCCACCTATATAAAACATTATGGTGCACTTTTTAGCATCCAAATATACTGAAAATAATTGTGAAATAACTGCTTATTTATGCTTTTAGGGTAGAGAAATATAAACTATGCCCCAAAAATAGTTACACAATGAAGATGCTAGGAATAATGGTTCATGTACATTAAGTCAGTGCAGTTGTACTATTGAAGCACATAACAACACAATTTAATTAAAGAATGAAACAGAAATTGTGAGAAGGTAGTCAAGGCCTCATGGCAATGTTAATGAAGAACAAATACAACCAACACACACATCAAGAAGAAGTAGGTTCAAATTCACACATTTCCATATGCATTCCTTCTGTCTAGTTAATTGGGAATCAGAAAATACAAATGGTCTAAAGTACAAACAAGTTATTCAATGTAAGAGCATTTGGAATGTAGAAGGTTCGAAAGTAAACTTACAGTTGCTTTTTCTATGTGGATTTTTTCCGGAACCAGAGCGCCGGACCTTTGATTTGCCACTAACTTTCTGCTGCCTCGTTTGTCTATTACTGCTTTCCTATTGACCATGTTCAAAATTATTTCAAAATCTAATCCTTTTTCACCAGGGAGGCAATGCTTTCAAAAAAATTAAATAAATAAGTGTCCGCTTCATGTTTCATAGTTGTTGAGGCATATATAATTTGCCCATCAGCATGGTGAAACAGCAAACATTTGGTATAAAATGATTGTAGTCAAGGATATGAGCGTAGCCCACTTATACCAGGATAAGATATTGTAAATCTGTCCGGCGCTGTCATTTACAGACAAGTTCACAAATTAGGAAGTAAATAAAATTTAAGAAATTGGTTACAGATACCTGATAGGGGCTGCCATTAAGTAGAAGCTTCTTTAGAGCGCTCTTTGCATCACCACGCTTTTCACGGACGGCGAATCGGATATGAGGCTGCCCAAGAACAGTTCCGTAACTGTTAAACCCAAATCCCAAATAATTGAAGAAACACAAATGGTATAGTGCTTAGCAAGCGCTTCAGCATTCATGCTTATAGTTCTGAGTTACATCTTCGACAGCAACAAATTTGTATATAAGAAATGTATACTAAACCTGAGAAGGTACAGCAAACTATTACAACTCTAACCCTAATCCCAATGGCAGGAACTAGCATAATGAAGACATGGGTCAGGAAGCAACTGCGCACCAAGTGATGAATGCATTGCACAGAAGAGTTCACTGGCTCAATATTGAAATTGCAGCATGGATGCGCAGATACAGAAGAGATGCATCATCACTGGTTAGTGCTTATTTATCATTGCGATGCCCTTTCTGTTATCATCTTGCCGTGCTATATGTCGTAAAGATTGATTCTTATTTTATAGACTAGCTAGTTTCATTTGTCTGCTTAAAGGAGCCAAATCGTGCCAAGATTTCGCGTCAAGAACCAAGAGCTGGAGGCGTGAATTGATTTAGACAAAAAAAAAAGAAGGAAAGAGATGTTGGAGGGAAGGTGGGTTTAGTGTGGACCGTGGATTTGGAGAGCGCTGCGGCTGTGGAGTGGAAGGCCGCCGAGGCGCCCATCCGTGCGGCGGCTTGCATCCCGGCGGCGGCGAGGCGAGGCGAGGCGACGGACGGGAGCAAGAGGAAGGGGTGTTGTGGTGTCCTTGCTTCGCGATTCGTGCACTCGGGATGATTTGTTTGTGGCAGTATGTCCTCGCTTGCATACGACTTTGAGTTGGTTGGAGCAAAAATATGGGGGTAAAGTCAGATTTGATACTGTTACATATTATATTTATAAAAATAATATTTTGCAAAAGTGGTATTTCTGTCATCCGGTGAGCGGGCAGTAGTGCCGGTGATGCGACAATGGTGAGGCCACCGGCGGGAGGCGCCTGCCGTCTCATTACCAGACGGTAGGCAACCTGTTGCCCGGTGGGGGGACGTTAGGCAAGCATGCTATCTAGTGAGGAGGCGACAGGTGATTAAGTTAGCTAATTAGCCGGCTTAATTACCTGTCCTAATTTTTTGCGTTAGTGTTTTTTATTTTTTTAAATACACCAAATGAGCTCAAAAAAGTACAAAAATTTATGTAGTCCCTTGACGTAACGTACATAGCAGTGTAATTTTTGGGTAATTTTATCCATTGTGAATGTTGTTAAAAAATTCATACATTTTTGGTATTTTTATGAGTTTTTACATATAACAAATGAGGTTCAAAAATTATAAAATTTTATGTGAAACCTTCTGACATAGTCATAGTTATCGTGTAGTTTTTTTAAAAAAATTATGTAGTCTAAATTTGCCACGTTTATTCAAGTTAATTTTATCATAAATTTAACGATGTTTAGGTATCTTTTGAAGTGGCATGTGTCGGTAAATCGTGCTATATTTTATTTCCTGCTATCTGGTTTGCACAATTGTCACTCTCTGTGTGTCGTGCCCCTCGCGCGCTCTTGCTCGCACTAACATCATTATGTTCGTGTCGTCCCCCACACTCGCTCCCTCGTTTGCACATTTGTCAGTGTTATGATGCTGCCCCCTCACCCAAAGCATTTGCTCGTGATAATGGGTCCTCAATATATGGGGTGAGTGCACCAGGTTCACATTTCGCTCGGCCATAAATACGAACCTCTCACAGTTCATCGTTGCGATTGATAAAGACGTGAGCCACAGGAAAGATATGTTTCATTATTTGGGATCGATGCTATAACGAGACGATGAGATTAATAAAGACGTGAGCCACAGGATAAAAGAGAGATGGGTGAAATGGTGCCAAGCATCTGGTGTCCTGTGTGACAAAAAAAGTCCCCTCAAAAGTTAAAGAGTAAGTTCTATAGGACGGCAATCAGACCCATGATGCTATATGGAGCAAATGTTGGGCAACTAAAAGACAACATATACAGAAGATGAGTGTAGCGGAGATGAGGATGCTACAGTGGATCTATGGTCATACAAGGCAGGATTGCATCCGTAATGATGATATACGTGATAGGGTGAGGGTAGCACCAATTGAAAAGAAGCTTGTCTAATATCGCTTGAGATAGTTTGCACATCTCCAACGGAAGCCTCTTGAGGCACCAGTACGTAGTGGAATTTTAAGATGTACTGAAAACGTAAGAAGGGGCAGAGGTCGACCAAAACTGACGTAGGAGAAAGCAGTTAAAAGAATCTTGAGGGCTATATCTAAAGAATTAGTTTTGGATAAAAATGCATGAAAATTAGCGTTCCACGTATTAGAACCATAAGAAGTTAACGTTCCATTGTTTTAGAGCCATAAGAAAAATTAGTTTCAGATGATAGGAGGCACGACTTAAGTTTTAGTTGTCCTTGTTGATACCGGTGTTGTTCTTGTCGTTGCGGCAACGAAGCGGGCCTGAGTGTAACGCCCCCATTTCTGGAGACGGTACAGAACATCGTAACCGTATGGAATGTACAGTTATGACGTTCTAGGGTTACATGTGATCATCACAACAGTACCAGCTTACATAAATGTACCAACTTTATTACATTATTATATTGTTGTTAATGTACACAGCGGGCGCGTGAGCCCATACACCACCATATACACACAAAAGGATCAACGGCCTGAGCGCGGCTAAATCCTAAGCCCAATCTTTCTCAAAGTAGATTGGTTCTTCAGGAGCGTCTTCTTCGACAGCATCACCTTGCCAGTACGGGTCTTCTGTTAATTGTGTTTAGCAAGTCATGAGTACCACTGTACCCAGCAAGTCACAGGGGTAAACCCTGGTTTACTATATGCATGGTATTCCAAGGATGGGAGTATATTGGTTGTATTACAGTGGGTGGATGCAGTTTTATTTGTAAGCAAGTAAAACTTGAAGATGTTTGCTCCTTAAGAACAGGGGTTTTGATTAACGAATCGTTCACCGATTATCACATTAAATCATCTCCAATCCTACTTATGCCTCGTTATTGGAATCACCCAATTAACACGACTTCATTAACAGGAAGCACGGTGTATTCGAATACCATTTGTTACACTCTGCAGAGTTGCTCAACTTTACCCACACGATCTCTTAACTCCGCGACGAGTTAAGAAAGCGAGTCGGTTCATCGCTCCTTCTTTATATAGACTCTACCCGATAGCATCACTCAGTCACGGCTACAATTGCGCACATACTCTTCTCTAGCCGTTTGTGAGTGAATACTACCGTTGTTAGGTACCCGCAGCATACCTAACTCCCCGTCTATCTGTCATCACAGCCTGTAGAGTTTCAATTGAATGGAGCAGCTACTAGACCAGTGTTGACAAGTCAACTCCTGTGGCCTGAGCGTTGACTATGTCTTTTACTTGGCACAAGGTTCTTGTCCTTACATTTTTCACTTGAGGCATCCAACCACGTCTCCCTCTGTGCCCCACTGGCACTACCACCACCCATCCATACCAGCCTCTCATTCGGGTAAGGTTGTGGGCGTAGATCACCGCGTGATTTCCCAAAGACACCCTTCCATCTTAATTCCTCTAAGGTAAAGTTGTGGGCGTAGATCACCACGTGATTTCCCACAGCACATCTTTACCTTAGTATCAGCTTTGAAATCCTACCGGCCTGCGGCCAACACCTTAGTAGTACAAAGTTGTTGTATGAGGCGATCATGGTTACTTTGATATCATATATTCTTTCTTACTAAGGTTGTCAAGGTGAATATGACCATCAAGTTAAACAGGGCTTTTTATCAGTGGTAGGATTATCTAAGTAGCATGCCATTCTAAACATTTTATTTAAGCACATACATTTCACAATTATCCATAATGCAAAATATAGTAATTAAGTATTGTAAACATTATGGGAATTCAATATGTTCAAAAACATGTGACTTGCCTTGCTGGTCTGAAATCTCTACTACGTCGTAGATCTCGAGCATCGCTCGGCGCCCGAATCGGGACTTGACCACGTCAGATGCTAGCGTAAACACATAAAATCATACATAAGCTGAAATTCAAAATGTGGCCAAATCAAAGTAATCAATTCAAAAAGAGCCAATTAACATAAAATCTCAACCAAATACTTCAGAAATGTGAGGATGGACATTTTTCTAGAAAAGGTATTTTTAAACTCGATGACGTTTGTATTTGTGCTATTTGGGATTAGCAAAAGAAGGAAATTCAAATTTAGCAAATTTGAATTTGGAGGAACAGAGACTAGATTTGAACTCAGGGTATTTTTCTAGTCAAGATGGTGTATTTTTGTAGTTTTGGGAATTTTCTAGATTTTTCTGTTCTCCTTGAGCGATGCTGGCCACCGGTGAGCAGTCTTGCCCGGCCCACCGAGTGCACAAGCGGCGGCCGGATTCGCGCGCAGCGCGCAGCCCGCTGGCCCGGCTCCGCTTCGCCGAGCAGGCCGAGAGCCAGCGCGAGCGCGTCGCCGATGGGCGATGCGTGGTCGGTGCAGACGACGCGGATGGGGGCGGGTCGACGCGTCTGTTGACACCAATTTAGGCACGCCCAAAATCTATGAAAAAAAAGCTTTTATAGCGTATTAAACATAGATGGGCAAGTTCCACCAGATGGTGGAATAGGGTTCAATGAAATAGTGTCCCCCAACAAGATACGAAAGTAATTCACTATAATACCAAGTATCAAATTTAGCGCATTCAAACGAAGAGGTAATGTATACCTCTATAGGCCAATAGGTTGTATTCTCAATTTCTCATAAATACCTGACTGGCGACTTCGCGCGTATAAATTTAAATGTTGCGTACTCACGGGGGCACGTTGTCAACTAGCTAAATTTTCCGTATATATGGATAATATACGAGAGGAAGTAAAAAAAAGAAACACATACATAGCACGGCACAAAGTATAGTATCCAACCATCTGCACTAGAAAATAGAACTTGACACATACTCCTATCAAGTTGTATACCACACACGACCGGTCGAAACACATAGAACAGTGAATGCACAAGCCATACGACCAGATCCCAGGTCTTACGACCAGCCCAGAAGACCATACGACTATGTTCAAGTCTCTCGGGCGCTGACGACCACTTATCACGTGATTTAATCACCTTCCGACCACGTTCATCGCTTTCCCCCACGGTCGAATCCCGTTCAGACCATGTACACCGAGTTTCACGCTGGTCGAAGCCCTTCCCGATCCCGTACGACTTGTTTCATCGTGGTCGTAAACCACCATGTGGTCGTACCCTTCCGGCCGACCTTCGAGCACACCCAACGTGGTCGAAAACCAACCTCCGACTACCGACCGCAGCTCTCATAACGTGGTCAAAGTCCGCCGACTACCCAACGCGGTCGAAAATCCAGCTCCGACTACCGACCGCGCTCTCATAACGTGGTCGAAGCCCGCAGAATACCCAACGTGGTCGAAGTTCTCAATAGAGCTCCGATTACCGACCTCAGTCCTTACAGCGTGGTCGAAGGTCTCCGATTACCCAATCACGACCATCACACCGTATTTAACTTCTGGCCATTCGAAAGCGGACCCACCAGATTTCGACTAGTGCCATATTACGACCATGTTGGTTTGAACTCGTAAGTTCGACCACGTTAGTCTACACCTATATTACGACCACGTTGGTCTAAAGCTATATTTCGACCACGTTGGTCTACGCCTATATGTCGACCATGTTGGTTTACATTCGTAGTCGACCACATTGGTCTTCACCCAGGTTACGACCACGTTGGTCTGAACCTATATTTCGACCACGTTGGTTTATATTCCTAGTTCGACCACGTTGGTTTAAACAACTCATAAGTTCGACCACGTTGGTCTACACCTATATTACGACCACGTTGGTCTAAAGCTATATTTCGACCACGTTGGTCTACGCCTATATGTCGACCATGTTGGTTTACATTCGTAGTCGACCACATTGGTCTTCACCCAGGTTACGACCACGTTGGTCTGAACCTATATTTCGACCACGTTGGTTTATATTCCTAGTTCGACCACGTTGGTTTAAACAACTCATAAGTTCGACCACGTTGGTCTACACCTATATTACGACCACGTTGGTCTAAAGCTATATTTTGACCTCGTTGGTTTACACTCGTAGTCGATCACGTTGGTCTAAACCTATATTTCGACCACGACGGTCTACACCTATATTTCGACCACGTTGGTTTATATTCATAGTTCGATCACATTGGTCTATACCTGTATTTTGACCACGTTGGTTTGCACTCGTAGTCGACCACGTTGGTCTCTACCCAGGTTACGACCACGTTGGTTTAAACCTATATTTCGACCATGTCGGTTTTTATTCATAGTTCGACCATGTTGGTCTCCACCTAGGTTACGACCGCGTCGGTTCATAATCATATTGCGACCACGCCGGTCGATACCCATATTAAAGCCACGTCGGGCAATTGCCAGGTGACGACCACGTCGGTTGATGCAGGTATTGTAACCGTGTGGTTCTACCAGATTTATGATTCAACCACATGGTTTCGGCCATGGTATCTCAGCCACGACTGAAGCAATGTGTATTCAAATAAGAAAGCAACGGTTGCGGTGCTCCAATAGTCCACGCCCAAAGACTACCACAACTAAGAGCGGTTCCAGCGTCCTCCAACCGCCCACATCCTCCAAGCGCCACGTCGACACACATCCGACGCTTAGGTGTGCCGTGACGGCGATTGTCAAAAGAAAATATGAAAAAGAAAATTAAGAAAGAGGTTGCCATAACTTCCCTCCACGGGTCACCCTCACTCCCGCTCTATAAATGGGGATCAGGTGATCAAGAGTTAGAGAGAGGTTCGGAAAAAGGGGGAGGAGCGGTGGAGAGGAGAAAGGACAGCCAGGCTGCTTAGCATCAACAGTCAAGAGCACCGTCAGGCTGCCGGAGTGTGGAACAGCGGCGACATCCACTCGTCGATCCGTTGGACAAGGTGAGAAGCACCTCCTTCCTTCAGGGACCCTTACTCCCACTCTGGTTTTAATCTTCCCGCGCTCGGCGACGCATCGATCTACCCTGCCTCCATGATGAAGGCCTCATGCGCAGGCTGGCTCACTTGAGCAAGTTATCATGAGATGTATTCGAGGCCTCATGGTCGGTCTGGTCGGTTGATACAGATCACCATGGGAAGAACCTTGTTCTTCGACTCGGTCAGTTGATACGAGGCCAAGAACAAGCGCTCAAGTCATCATCATACCAAAAAAATGGACTCCTCGCTATACTCTACGCAAGGGTTCTGAGCAACAGAAACGCCTGCCGTGAGTTGCACGGGAAGGACGCCAAATTCCATCCCCATGATAAGTGCTGTCCTTGTTCACGATACATAAATATGCCTACATACAAGCTCCCAATATTCATAAACAGTATGCAATGTAAAAAAAGGGTTTCTTTTGCATGCATCATAGCTACGACCATCCTCAAAAGGTAGCTAAGACCATCCAAAGTCCATAGTTATGATTTTATGAAGATCCAATAGCTACGACCATCCTCAAAAAGTAGCTAAGACCATCCAAAGTCCATAGTTATGATTTTATGAAGATCCAACAGCTACAACCATCCTCAAGAAGTAGCTAAAACCATCCAAATTCTATAGTTATGATTTTATGAAGATCCGACGGCAAGATTGAAGAGCCTTTCTTTTTTTTCTTTCGTAGTAGTTATATGTTGTAATTTGTTGTAATATTTACGTTGGAATTCTTAATCAGGGGTTTTCTCGCAAAGAGATGTAATTAACGGAATTTTATGTAAATGTATTAATTCTGGAAGTAATGGACCCGCAATACCTGATTCCTTTGTCTCATTTTCAATTAAATATAATTAACTTGTCTCTAATGATGTGGACGCGGATTCACACCCATTTTCCCGTCATCAGCGTCCGAGCGATCGGATGGAGCGGGGACGCGAAGTGAGCAGCCGGGATTTAAAAGGAGGCCGATGCTCGGATGCAGCTCGATCGACGGCCGAGCGTCGTCGTCTTCCTCCTCCCGCTCCCCCGCTCTCGGCTGCAAACAGAGGAGACCATCCGTGGCAGAGCGGCGAGGGCAGTGCCGCTCCGGGAAATTGGCTTATGCCAAAAGGTGCATCTACAAGAGCAGTCTCCATTTGTGGGCTTTTGGGAGAAGTGCGGTGAACAGGGGCGGTCGCCGGTTGCCGTGAAGGAAGAGGGGTGCACGGTGGTGCTAGGCGATTCCGGCAGCCCTTCCTTGCGATTGGTCGATTAACCATCTACGGACCCAGGACACAGCGGTAGCGGTGGTTTAGCTTGGAAGATGCTCTAGTGGGTCGCCACGTTGGCGGCCTTATGGCGGCGGTGAGCTCGTGGCTCGGCCATTGTGGCAATTGCTCTTGCCCGCGAGACTTCTATCGTGTCCGGGAGCTAAATGTACAAGTGTGGACGCACGGAATTGGGTGAAATCGAGTAAACTCCTCAATTGCATTTTAGGGCTCACCGCGCAGGCGCGATTGCCGCTGGTGGGTGAAGAGAAGGCAATTGGTTGCGCGGAGGAGAAGGACCTGTCCGAGTTGATCTGATGGCGGTGAGGGCTTTAAGGCCGCGCCACCGGGCGCGACAGTGAGGCGGTTCGGCCTGCGACGAGAGAGGAGAAGAGAGGGGTGAGTGGGGCGGAGGCGGGAAGGAGAGGCGAGGTGGCGTGGTGACTCCCCGTTCTCAAGTGCTCCTTTAACTTCACGAGACGGAAGCAACGGAGAGTGCACTGTGGCAACAGCGAGGACGCGTCGCGCCTGCCGCGGCGTTCGCGCGAGGAAGGGAGCAGCGGCGACTCCGGCGTGCGGGACCGGCGTCAGCGCGAGCTCCAGCGGGAGGTGGCTGTCCATTTGCGACGCGGGAGAACGGCGACGGCATGCTGCTCTTCCGAGGCGCGCGAAGCGGCGTCTTGTGGCGGCGCCAGCCAGAGGCGAAGACGGGAGGGGAGAAAAAGGAAAACGGTTTTCCTCACTTTCTTGCCAAATTGGGTAAGAAACCAAATTCAATTGAATTTCCAAAAATTTTCAAAAAGGGCTCAAAATTTGGGGTGTTTCACTGAGCAACTGAAGGCCGATCTCCACACCAACTATTTCACCACGTTCCATCGTTTTGGCTCTAAATGAAGCCTCCTAATGACATCTGTACTAACAAATAGGCCACACTTAGTCATGTTTCAAATAGTTTCTGATTTTTAGCTTTTTAGAAGTTGACTTTTGAAACGAGTGGTTTATCAAGGAGGTTTCTATAAATCATTTGTAGGAATTACTGCAAGAGCTGTTTTGGACGGAATGGCTTCTCAACGTAAATGTTTTGTACTCTTGTCTTAATCTTTTTCATAATCAACCAAAAGTTAAAACTAAAAGAAACATCACTTTTAAGCAGAGGCTAACTCGAGGCTGAATCCTGTCGAGATGTTCTGCCCTAAGTGATGCTGCCCCTTGTTGAATCTCCCAGCTAGCAAGAATATCTGATAATTTGGAGTAGGGGTGCAAACAGGTCGGATTCGAACGGATATTGTTGTTACCATATCCTAACCCATATTTTTTTTCTCCGGATTCGGTACCAATCGGATTCGGTGCCGGATCAGTCGAGATTAACCTGACCCGTTTGCACCCCTACTTGTTTGTAAGGAATGCATGCAGTACAGCAAATGGAGTAGGAGGACGATGTCAAGAACTTGATGTTACTACTTAATAGCTGATGTGGAAGATTTTATTTTACCATTGCAAAAGAAAATGAAACGTCAAATAGTAGCACTAACCTGAAATCAAACTTGAAGACGTATCGGATTCGGACGGATATTGCTGTTACCATATCCTAACCCATATTTTTCTCTGAATTCGGTACCAATCGGATTCGGTGCCGGATCGGTCGGGATTAACCCGACCCGTTTGCACCCCTAATTTGGAGCACTTAAATTAATGCTAGTGTCAGGTTATGGATCTGTTCTTGAACGGCTTTTAAAAGCGGTTTTTGGCTTTTACTACAGTACCTAACTTTCAAACGAAGTATTTTCTCAAGACAGGGTCTACAAGTTAATTGTAGTACACATTAAAAGCCCAATATATGTATCAACCAAAATCGCAAGCGAGTATTTCTCTCCGTAATCTCTGTCACAAACAGTTAAAATTCAAAATTTTCAACAAAAACTATAAACCGCAGCCATATCAAACGCCATAGGCATAAACATAGCCGCCATCGACTACGCGAGTAGTATAAAGCAATACTGCTTAATTACGTACCCTCATTGTAGGTTCGAGCTGGTTAATGTTGTTTGTGCCGAAAACATAGACAAAGCAATACTGCTTAATTACGTGCCCTCATTGTAGGTTCGAGCTGGTTAATGTTGTTGTTTGTGCCGAAAACATAGACAGCTACAACTGGTGTGTCGCCGTCATTGCACAGCCAGTGCGCAACACCGTCCGGCATTGCTACGACGTCTCCTCGTGTGAAACGGTGGATCTTCTGACGCTCATCTCTCAACTTGTGGCTCTGATGCTCGAATTGCTGTAATTGTTGCACCCAGCTTCCTTGCATCAGGACACGCTTCTCCTCCTTAAAACCAAAAGCGTTTCTCCAAAGAGTTGCGATTTGCGAGCATGAATGAAAGCTTGCTTGCAGACGGGTATGGGTGCCGTCGGCGACGACAATGGAAACAGGGTCAGAAGACGATAGATAAGAGCTGGCTTTGCCCGCTAATCTCATCTCATGTGGACAACAAGTATACGTAGGAGTTAATTGTCAATCTCATTTCCAGGCTCGACAAGTTTGGTAAATTCAATTCACCAGCAAATAACCGTAATTCGTAACAACAGCGACTAAGCCTGTTTGCTTTCGAACACGAATGCACATTATTGACTACAGCAAGAAGATCTCAGACAGACACTCTCCAAGGAGCGCATGCTTTTTTCCCCCGGCAATATCCGATCCATTGGCAGCTTGATCGATCGTTCGTTACGCACCATCGTCCACTCACACAGAAGTACCAAGGCTTGGCAGCAAAGACAGCAGCAGCACAGGCAAACGAGATGATCAGAGATAAAGAGTAACGAGACAGAATACCTACCAGGATCGCCATGCCGGGAGTTCTAACTGCTGCTAGGGGAGGAGGCTGACCTGCTACTACGGCTGTAGCTAGAAACACTTCTTCCTCTAAAAGGCCTGCGCCGGTGAAAAAAAAGAACGTCTTCTTATTTCCAAAACATATAGATTTCGGGGAGGTGTATACATCTTCTCATTACAAAAACATATAGCTAGTAACTATTATGATAAGCTGCTTGCATACCAAAGAAAAATACTACTACATATGACTTGGAAAGGGAAAAGCAAAAAACTGGTTATTACCTTCTAGGGCTGCGACTTCTGGGTACCCTTCCCACTCCCTGCACAAGAGGAGAATGTTTGTTTTGGAACAACAATAGGTTTTGTAACAAGAACTCCACAAAAAAAAACTTTGTTTCCCTTCTCTTCCTCAAAAAACAAGGCCATAATAATTATGAGTTTACCCTTCTTGGAGGAGTAGGTGATTCAGAATATGATGAGGAGCTGCCGCGCCTCACAGGAGGTCCTTGACCCCTGGTCCCATAAAGAGAATTATTAACACAAGGAAATATTTCTTTACACTGCTCAGCAGAGAGTACTGAAGTGAGAAGGGTCAATTGTAAGTTTTTATATGGTAGAAGATGCACAATCCACTGATCCAAAATGAGACAGGAGAGACCAATACAGCCATTACCTGCGTGGAGAAGTTGATCTCGAAGGAGAGCGAATTGGTCGGCGAATGGGAGATCTACTACGACGGCGAGCAGGTGGCGGCCTTCTTGGAGGACTCCTCATCCGCCTTGGAGGTGTCCTGCGGAGAGAAAGAATAGTTAGCAAAAAATAAATGCCAAGATTAGTTTACAAAACTAGACATAATAAGTAGAAAAGGCTCCATAAGGATTAAGAGAGAATGGAACTTAACATGGAAAAGATAACTGGAAACCTGGAAGAACTATCCATAGAAAAAACCAAAGCCAACATCATTAACATGTATCTTCATCACATAGACATGATAATTCAATTGCAATTCTTCATTCTTTGCACTACATGTGTAAGACGGGAAGTTCAATAACCAAGAACGAAGGAAGGCCCTATTTAGCCACACTCCAGCGCTAGCTTCTAAAATGGAATTGATGCTGTCTGACTGAGTACCACCATGTGGCTTCTTTGGAACTTTTCGTGCTTGAAATGCTATTAAAGCTAGCAAAAAAACTTGCCTTAAAAGTTGCATAAAACTAATCAGAATTACTACTCATGGTAAGCTAGAGCAACCATCCAAGAATATTCAGCAGGCTTCAGCTCCTTATTTGCAACTAGAGCTGCATAACTTTAGCTTTTTTCATAATAGAACTACAGAATATATGAAAAGCTAATACGCCCCCACCTTCTTCTAAGTGCATATTTTAGATAACATACGAAAGATTAAAGAAAAAAGATCAACAGAGACAAGCTTAAAATGACTTACAGCCTTCTACGAGGCAATGGAGCGTGTCTGCGGATTGGACTGCTACGACCTCTTCTGGGTGAAAGGCTGTCATTAGATGAAATATTTCAGCACTTCCAATCACAATGCCAACAAAACAGAGACCGCTTCTAGTCATTACTCACCGCCTTGGTGATCTAAGCCTTCGAGGCAGTGGAGAGGGAGAACGTTTTCTAACTGGAGATCCTGGTCTCCGGTTAGGAGGTGTTTCACCACGCCTAACTGGAAAGGGATCTGGTCGACGACGAATTGGAGGTGAATCAGGCCGCCGCCTAGGTGAATCAACTCTTCGACTTGGAGGAGATCGCCTTCGTGGAGATGGAAGTGGCTTTCTTTGAGGAGATGCTGCTCATAGGAAAGTAATTCAGCTTCAAACGCTATCTATATTACCGCTCAAAACAAATATACAGCCCAATTTGGGGACCAAAAGCAAAGTAGCTAGCTAGATGGGAGGGCAAGGTGACTCTAACAAAGAACAAAAAATTGATACATCAGAAGGTATAAAAGCTTACATTCTCTACAGTGGTGCAATCGGGTCGAATTCGGATGGATATTGTTCATACCGTATCCTAAATCATATTTCTTTTTCGGATTTGGAGTAGGATACGGTAAGACCGGATACGAATACGAATTCAGAGTTTCGGATACGGTACCATCGGGGTGGATACATGATGGTTTCGGGTCGGAAACGGATAATGTAGGCGAATAGTATGTACAGACATAAAGGAATATACACTGAACAATACCACCATCACTTCAAACGTTCAACTAGTAATAAATTTATCTAGATTACTTAAGTATGATAGCCAACAAAACACAAGTTCAACCAACGTTATCACAGCACTCCGGCAAGTTGTGGTGAGACCAGGGCGTCTGGACGCTTAGTCGACTAGGCGCTTGCCATGGCACAGTTAGAGCAAGGCTAATAATACAGCCAGCAAGCGGGATGTAAGGTTTCTTGCAGCCTTTTCCTAGCCCATCCATATAGTAGTTAGCTCTTCATCATTAATACATGGCTCACCTGTCTCTCTCACAAAGTTTCTTGGTTCTTGTGTCCAAGCCGGCTGTAAGCTTGCAGCCCGCTTATCCTCTCTCTCCTCCCTTCTCTCCTACACGTCAGCATTTAGCCAGCTTACAGCCGATTATTATACTTGCTCTTAGACGATAGTAGTTAGACAACAGTTGCCTTAAAATTTATTGTACTTAGACAACAATTGCCTTAAAATTTCTTAACTTTCAGTCAATTTTCTTAGTCCTTAGATCTAGATCATTCCCCTCATTCCATATAAACCCATTATAACCCTTAGATCTAGATCCAACCATCCAAATCATTTTCCTTATTCCATATAAACCCATCCTAACCCTTAGATCTAGATCCAATCATCCAGATCATTTCCCTCATTCCATATAAACCTAACCCTAACCCCAACTCCCACCCTTGCCCCCACCATCAGCCAGTAGCCGTTGTCGCCCTTATCCACTCCACTCCCGTCTCTCCCTCTCTCCACCCCTCCCTCTCTCCAGAGGAGGGGAAGCTCCCTCTCTGCACCTCTCCCTCTGTCATCATGACCAAAGGAGGGGAAGCCAACAGAAGAAGGCAGAGAAGGCGCCGGCGGCAGTCGAATCTGGGCGGCGTAGGCCAGATCCGGTGGTGGCAAAGCTCAAGGACGGCGGATCCGGTGGTGAAGAGACCGGCAACGGAGAGGGCCAACGCAGAGATGGAGCCCAGCATGGGGGTCAACGCGGTACGACTCGGGAAGAGCGTCGGATGAGGCAACGACAGGTCAACAGCATGGGAAGAGACGGTCGACTCCAGATCTGAGCCGGCGGGAGCCAATGGCCTGGTGACTGCGGCCTGGCGGTGGCCATATCCATGCGAGGAGAGCCAAAGGCGGCCGGATCCGGCCTGGAGGTGGCCGCCTAACACCTCGGCCCTGGGCGACGAGCCTTGGTGTCCCGCTCCGGCCGCCAGGACAACTTGGCATCGCTTAGGCGATGCCGTGACAACCATGAGTTCAACATAAGCGATAAATTCATACATAAGTTCGAAAACCGATAAATTCATACGCAAGTTCAACATAAGCGAGGAGAATTGATGACGACTGGCTAGAGTGACCAGACTCTGAGTTAGGTTAGGACTTAGGTAAAATCTAGGGCGGTTGGTGTTAATGATGGTTTATGGGTTGAGCCGATTGGGGTACTAACTTGTTTGTTGGATAGTATCCGGTTTACTATTTATCAACGTTATTCGGTCGAATTTTAGCTCTCCTG
The DNA here is from genome assembly GCA_036346575.1 of Dendrocalamus sinicus. Taxonomy (NCBI): domain Eukaryota; kingdom Viridiplantae; phylum Streptophyta; class Magnoliopsida; order Poales; family Poaceae; genus Dendrocalamus; species Dendrocalamus sinicus. Next base: position 313,696 of record CM070653.1, on the reverse strand, counting down.
TTTTCGCTACCGTATCCGGCAACAACTATCCGGTACCAACCGGATTCGGTACCAAATACAAATCACCTTTTCATATTCGGTACCGACCGGATTTGGTACTGCATCGGTTGGGATTAACCCATACTACCATTTGCACCCCTAATTCTCTAAGCCACTGTTGAGTAGCCTTTTCAGCACTATGACCAACTTTACCATTTTCAGGCACATCTCTTTTTGGAGGAGGGGGAAGAGCCTTCTGCGAAGCAGCAGCTCCTTGCCGTGGTGCAGGTGCGAATCTCACTTTAACAACATTTCCATCAATTTGACCCTGTGCAGATTTGCAAGTTTGAATTTTTAATGCTGTCTACTTTGTAAAGTTCCAAAGGAAATGAGGCAGGGCAGAGCAGAATTCAGTTCATACACCATCCATGTAAAGAAGCGCCTTCTCGGCATCAGCTCTGTTGTTGAATTCAACATATCCATACCCACGAGGAAGATTGACCTGAATCAAAGCAAATGAAACCAATATGTGATAACAACGATGACAGCTTGGTCGTGCCTCCCAAACCCATGCACTTACCACCCGATCCATGGAGAGCTCCACATTGACGACTTCACCATAGTTTTCTGTAAAACAATGGTGGTAATTAGCTAAAGGAGCAGCAACATGGCATTTTTTTACTGCAATTTGGGAGATTTAATGATTTGCCCCATCTTTCTTTGCTACTTGATAAAATGCCCTGTGATGTCTCACTGATATGCCGCATGTGAGTGAGACATCACTTGCCATTTCCATGAAAGATGGACAAATCATCAATTCTTCCCTGCAATTTAGTCCACTCTAGTGCAGACGAGCGTTGATCCTATTATGGAAGGAACACTAGAACATTAACAGCGATGAATTCAGAAGATGAAAACTAACAGCAACGTACTTCATCTACAAAGCACTGAGCTAACTTTAAACAGGAATCGAACCACACACACACACACACACACGGGGAGAGAGAGCGAGGAGAAAAATAAAGGATTTTGGGGTCCGACCGAAAATCTCCTTGAGGTGAGCCTCATTGACGTTCCTGGATAGATGGTCGACGTGGAGTACGACCGACTCATCAGGGACCGGAGACGCTTTCCTGCACCAGATTAATCAGTAGCAGCAGCAAAAGTTTTGATTTTTTCCCCCCAGAGGCATGCGTATGCACATATATATTACCGAGGAGGAGGAGGAGGAGCGGCTTTCTTGGGCGGCGGCGAGCGGCCTCTCCCCGCGGCGGATGAGCTCCTGCGCCTGCCCCTGCGGTGAGGAGGGGAGGGGCTGCGAGAAGGGGAGGAGGAGAAGGAGGATGGGGAGCGGGAGGAGGAGGAGACCGACGGGGAGCGGTCGGTCTTGTTGGCCATCGCCGGTTGAATCTTGTAATCTGCGGCGGCGGCGGCCTGTGTCATGTATTGATTGGATGTGGTTGGCCTGCGAGACGTGTTGGTATCAGATATTCAGATGGGATTGGATTGGATGTTTCATTATCTCAAAAGAGAGAAAAGATTGGATCAAAGAACGTACGTATCGATGAGATTGGACATGGACTTGGACGTGACGATTTCGATGGAGATTGAATTGGACCCGCCTCCTCTCTCGTCGGCCGACAATGAATTGGACCCGGTGGGACCTGCATTTACAGTCACGAAACAATGTGGTTTTATAGTAATATTCTCTACATCAGTAAATAGTGTGTGCATATATGTATGTATATATAACAGTGGATAATACATAAATAGATCTAGCGGTCCTTTACTTACACATGGTTCGATCAGACCAAAACTTTTAAAGAGCAACAACAAAACGGAAACGACACACAGGTGCGACTATCAAGATATGCCCACAGGCATTTAACTGGGGCTCGCAATCTAATTTTTAGCATTTTCATCTTCTAATCTTGTCAACGTCTCTGGACGGCCGCAGAGCTTTTCTTTCTCCTTTCTTACGGAATGATAGCTATTGAGCAATAGTGAGTATAAAGATACTCAGTAAGCCACCGCACAGAATGCAATTATAATAGATACAAGGCTGACAAAGAGAGACTTGAGATTCTTTTATTTACAGAAAACCACAATTAAAATATAATAAGTAGAAAGTCTGAGCCGTAGCATTTTAACTATACCATATTTTTAAAAGGTGTAACAGTATACAATAATAATTACAATAAATGTTCCATCCACCTTTTACAGAGTATCATTCCATCCACTATATGATATTTTTTTATTTCTAGGGTTCTATCCACTTATTTATACTTATTGGGTTCTATCCGTCCAGAGTAAATCAAAGTTAGAGTTCTAACCACCCCTCCTATTTTTATCTCAACCACAAAGATTCTTTTATAAAATAGACATTAATTCAGGTAAATTCTTATGTTCATTCTTGACCGTCAGCATGGTTATTTGAACATTTTTCGCTCTACAGAAGTCGCATACTTTACTCATAAGAGATTCCCAATTTGTTCCACCATCACGCTATCATTGGCGTGAGGCTCAGATGGTTACCACAAAGGCTTTACAATATATCTTCCTAACGTGATTATATCCGCTAAGGTTTTCACCGCCGTGGAGTTCTATCTGCTCGCTCCGAAAGCCCCTCTTGCGCCGCACGTCGCCTCTGTTCGGCACTCTTGTCATGTTCCACTAGATGGTGCATCCAGCACTGGGTCGACACAAATTAATTTTCCAGATAGTAGCTATTACAGACTTGTAGTTGCACTGTTTTGCCTTGGAAGGCCATCACAAGATTTAGTCATTAAAGTTACCTAGGCTATTCTGCTACATACCACACTCTCATGCTCCAACCGCACCAGCCTCACTTACCATCTACCCGGTACAAAGAAAATTTACAGTTTTAGAGTCCAAACTTTCCTTTCTAGTTTGCATACCAGCCATTTTTCTCCAATAGCTGTTTAAAACATGTTTCAATGTTTTGAAATGATATCAGGACAAATTAATGCCCAAATGTATCTAAGCAAAACTAAGCATAGTATTTAGATATGGACTTATCAGCTAGTTATGCATACCATTAATTTTAGGATGGCAAGAGATTATGTCCAAAGTCAAGGAATGAAATTTACTAGCACAACTATTAATAAGGCATTAGCTACGTAATATAAGTTGTGTAGTAAAGTAAAGCATGCAATTTGATAATTTGAAATAATATACTTTGCATTAAAAAGGTAGGAGCAATATTATCAAAGTCATGGCTTACTTTGCTCAATTTACTATGGGTCTTCTTCTTGCTTAAAGTCTTGCTCTTGCTATTCATCTTTATCTGGATCTTGATCTCATTCAAACAATTGCTTTTTTGAAACTCTGAATTCCAATTATGCGAAAAATAATTCCAAATTCTAATTACGTGAAAAACAATCGAATCTACATAAATCCAAAGACAACCACACAAATCCAAAATAATTCGAATCAACTCAAAATGAACATTAAAAGCTAGCTAAATCTAAATAAACTTAATTAAAATTTATCACGGTTAATTTTGGTGATAGGAGAGAGTTTTAGAGAGTGTGAGATGTAGACAGGGTCAAACGAAGTTTGAGCGAATGGGAAATGGCATGGAGGAAATCTACCGAGAAGAATATCAATGCGGGATCAAGGAGAATGAATGAATATTCATTGGAATATTCTACTCTGGATTTGAAGGTTGTTAGATATAGCTCACCAGAGGATACTATTGCTCGAATATAACTTAATGATTTATTATTATTATTTTCTATTTATCAAGGAAGGAAGGGTGCACCAAAACCGTGCAAAAGAGGAAACTTTTGATCTTTTTTTTTTGCTCATGAGTTCTAGATGGTTAAAGTGACTCGGGATGGGTTCTCACATGTTATAGCGAGCTATAACACATAACAAATGTAACTCAAAACACCCATAAGAGTAAAACCCGAAAATCACATCTCTCTTGAGAAAAACTGAGCAAACTCAAGAAATTACTCTAGATTATGCCTAGATAGATAGGATCTTGTTTTTAAGAGATATCTCTACCTCGTATATGTCCTTGGCACCAGAAAAGCTCAAGAGAAGAAAAATCCAAACATAAAAGGCAAGAAAATCAAAAGCGCATGAGAGATTCATGGCACAACTCACTTAGGTAAAATTTTGGATGTTCATATCACTTGAAGAGGTATATTTTACAGCTAATCTCTCAGGATAGCAGAGCTCAAGCCTAGAGCATAGACACAAGGTTTCAACACAAGAAAACCCTAACAGTAATATGTCAAGTCTCTTAAAAGACTCAACTCAACACAAGGCTTAATAGTGAATGCTACCACCTCACACCAACTAGCCACTCAGTGGATCACACCACTTACATATGGAGAAACCTGGTAACCCACACACAAATGAGTTTTACATATACACTTGCATGCTTTTCAAAGCATGACTTCTAAAGGCTCCATAAGCCCTATAAGATACTCCAATCACAAAAACGTGATCTAATCCACTTAGGCTAGCGCCATGGTTTTACAAACTACCACTCCACCCAGTTTTGGATAATTTTTCAACTTGCCACCCACCGTTCTTCACGACGATGTGATGCCCATGACCTGTCGCCAAGATCATACGCTTGCCCGAGGCCATCACAACTTGAAGCGTCCAAGTCTCATGGCACACCAACATTACTTCATAGTCCGTGATGCCTAATGCCTTGTCGTTAAGATTGTACGCTTGCTCCGAGAAACTTCACCATTTGAAACGCACAAGTTCAATTGGCACACCACATGTAAGCATTACCTCTTCACGATCCTCTTCTTTCTCCTGTGCTTCTCGACTTGAGATGTTGCTACACCCAGGCTTATGCGACACGCCATGGCCTCAGGACTCCTTCCGTAGCCTCTATATTGCCACTGGCTGCAACTATTATCAAAACACCTGCACACCAAAGAACAAAACAATCGATCTAAGCACAAATGACATACACTTGACTCTCAATTAGTAAACCATATGTATTGACACACCATGACTTACACATTTATGGAATCCCCATGACTAGCATTTACACGGAGTCCGCCATGACTAACATTTGCACGGACTCCCACCGTGACTAGCACTACCAAACCGACACTCAAAATCACTCAAGATAAGGCCCCGTATAACTGCGGCACCCATGTCGGTCATACCGCTCTTCAGTCGTACCGTGATTTTAACGTCGTTACTATCGTTTGTTGATCATACCGTGATTACAACGTCGATACAACTGTCAGCTCTAAATAACAGCAACTCAGACTGCAATTCCTCAAAATTAAACTCAAAGAATAAAAATAAGGCAAAAAGAATATCAAATACTTATCATTTTTATGAGCTTAACATCATGTGATCTTATAGCTTGTTATATAGACCATAATAGTTCAAATAGAAGATAAATTGGACAATGGATTCAAGAGTTATGGTCATTGAAAGAGAAGTGATGGACAAGTACACACTCCTATTTTTTATCCTACCATTACATGCCGACGTCATACATGTTACCATTAGTCGGTCCACGCGGTCTACGTCTCTCCCTCCATCCGACGGTGCGCGGACGCGATGACGTGGTCGAGCTATGGCGTGACCATTTGCTACGAAGTATTACTGATAAATCTAAGAAATAGTTAATAAGAAATAATTATATATTTTTTTTATTAAATACTATGCTATAACTATTTAACATCTTTTAAAGTATTTAAGTAGAGATAGCAAATGAAAAAATTACAATAACTACACTCTATATTTTCTTAATAGATAAATATATTACAATAAATACTCCTAAGACCATGAACAACTATAACAAAATAGAGGAAGTAATAATATGACCGACATGTAGTTGGAAACAAAACTTTGTATTGTAAATACGTAGTATTGGGGATGCCTAGCTTCACGTCGTTGTTGCTGATATTGAAGTAGCGGCAATACCCACATATCTTCTTAGGAGGCGCTTGGTTCGGTGGATAGAACCATTTCATCTCGTACCGCCTAAGAAATGGTTTCTGCCGGCAACACCCCCCTCCCCCAGGCGGGCTGAGGCGCCGTTGAGGCAATTTGGGGGACACTGCAGCGAGAGTTGGCAAACCTGCGGAGAGCCATGTGCGAAATGCGGGAGAGTCAGAGTCAGCTGACGTTTGCCATGGTGGCCACAAAAGGAACGAAGAGTCGCGAGACCAACGCTAGAGCCCACAGCACCCCTAGGTGGGTGGACCCACTCCGACTCCGTAAATTCAGAAATATAATAAATGTCAATAAAACGGAAATGACAAACAACTATACGCGAATCATATGCCCCTGGAAGTCCATTTTATTCACCATGTCTAGGATGGCAGAGCAAAATGTTGCCAGAGCCATCTCAATCTGACGACATCACAAAGTATATACGCAGCTTCAGAAGCATTGAACAGGTTACTTTCAAGGAGAGCCATACTATGACTACACCGCTTTGATCGGTGTCCTGGGGCTTGAAGGAATGCTGCCAAACCTGTCGATCAGAAGCTTGAAACAAGGGATGGAGATGGTGTACAGGGCAGCCAGCACGAATGGTGCAGCGATCAGCCAACCCAGCATCTATGATCCACAATGGCAGTGGCACTCATGTCAGTGTTTCTAAAAGAAAGACAAAGCAATGCTCCTATCCTATGATTATGTATAAGCTAGACTCTGGCAGTCTGGCTGAAGATGTTAACTAACCGCATGGACGATGCTGAGCAGCACATCCTTTGAGGCATGGCCGGTGATAACCTTCATAAATGCGTCCGACGTCAATGGGAAGTGCCGACCGCCCATGATTACTTCTCCCAAACGCAAGAACGGGATGATCAAGCTGAGAAAAATGTAATCAGGAATTAGCAGTCCCAATCGCATGGAAACTAGATTCTCCCCATCTGCTAACTAGCAACAGCAAATTCATTTACATCAGCCATGCACTTGCTAAGAAGCGTATGAACAAAATGGATTTGGGACATATCCACGCTATGATTACAATATGTAACAGTGCAGTACTGCAGGCTCTAAGGAAGATACTAACAAACAGGGAAACTCAGCGAGCCAAACTCAAAATAGCCCACAAATACTGGGGAGCTCTGTAAAAGGTGGCACTGAAGGCGTAACTGAATCCACAAACATGTCCCGTCATGATCTATGAACAAAGCTTGAGCTATGCGAAGACCTTGGAAAGAATCCGTTACAGTTATGTGACATTGTTTCCAGATGCAACACACTAGCCTACTATTATAAACAAAGTTTGACCTATGTGGAGATCTTGTAAAAGAATCAGACACCATGAATGCAGCTTCCCAATTTGTGCATTAATGAACTGAGTGTTTGTTTACCTTAACTCAAGAGGAGTAACAACGAAATTTAGAACCATAACAGTAGCAGCATTGCAGCGAGCTCCTAACGTTGCTATAGCAACTCCACAAAGAATAACAGTGGTCCCTGCAATCACGAAAGATCTAAGATACATCACGTTGCTTTGAGGAACATATGACAGGATTATCTACAAATATAATGTCTATAACTGTGTCACAAAGTGAGAAGCGCTGAAGAGATATTATACATACACTTCACAAGTTTCAATTGTAGCATAAGTGCAGGCATGATTAAGCATCATTACCATTGAAAGTCAAGAAATTTTTGCACTTAAACAGTTATGTCGCATCATACTCATAGGTGTTGGAGAAAAACACATGCTTAGTTATGATCACTCAAGAACATGACGTTCCCAGTACACCAACACAGAACCTTAACTTTCAAGATAACTCCCTTTGCATGCAATTTTTTTAGGGAAAAGCTACGTGTAATTCATCAAAGCATTTTCTGACATGGCAATACAAAACTTTGCTTCTTTTCAGTTACCAAGGAGGCAAGATGCAGCAATCAACAACAATCGAAAGACTAAAGTTGTGTGGGACAGGACCTCCAACTTATCAGAAGCCATCAGAGACGTACATGTAAATAAACAGCTTAGAGCATACTGATGTATAATTTCTTGTGCTGACAGACATAGTGAATCCTGTTCTCCTAGATTGCTGTCTTAACTCAGTTAAAGTGGCCCGCCGCTTCTTTACTTCTATGGCAAAAATAAAAATGGCAGAAGAATGCACCTCAATGAATTCCTTACCGCATATAGGAAAGATACCAAGAGTCACACCAAGAGCAGCAGAGAAGGCCAGTTGCTTTGGTTCTGCTCCCCTGCGCAACATTACAACAGAAGCTTCTCAACAACCTCCAGAATGAGTGCTACAAGCACCAGATGGACGAATATAGAATGGGCAAGACATACATGCACCGGGGTAGTAAGAAGAACAATGCTACACGCGATTCCAACTAAATTCTAGGATTTGACAGTAACTACCTTCTTAAACTAAAGCTGAATGAAGGAAAAAGATGCAAGAACAGGCATTATATAGCTGTTCCATCCACAATAATTGGTATAACTGAAGCAAGTGGTCAACCATTTCGCAAAGAAGTGGATCAGATCTCGCACGCAGAAGCGTAATGGCCAATATAAAGGGTACCTTTTGATTACTTGCAGCAGGGGATCAACAACCTTGACGTTGAGCCAAGGCAAAACACCAATCCTCGTCAGAAATGACATTTTCTTTCCGCAGACGGATTGTTTCACCTCCTGCCTACAATCCCGGGCCAAGAAATCCCCTGCAATTTTCTTCTAGGATCAAATCAGGCGGAACCAACAAATCTTTCACCGATTCCTCGCCTCCTCCCCGCCTTGTAGCATCAAATCTTGGACAAGACAAGAAACGGGAAGGATCCAATCCCAGCTTACAGGAGGTGAATGCGGGATTGGATCGGAAAGGGAAGACAAACAGAATGGGTTTAATCGGAAGAAAGCTGCAACCTTTGGGAAGAATGCTTCCACAGGACCAACCTTTTGCTCCCTCCGAGTCCGATAGCTCCTAAGATCGGAGGAGACCAAGGAAATAGCTGGCCTGGTTGTTGGGACGGATTGACAAATTTCGAGCACACGAAGATCTGCAAGGAACCAACCAATCTCACCTGTTTCGTGTCTCAGTCTGAGGTGGGAAATGGGATTGGGAATTAAATGGGGCCTATACGTGTTAGGCCCTTGTATCATTGAGTTATTTTGACCCACTCCTTTATTCTGGTAACAAATTAGCCAATTTTTTATCTACTTGCTTCCGGCGCTTCATTTTATAGCCAGTTCCTTTCAGCTTATAATTTTGTTTAAATAAATAAATAAGACGATTTTTATCATCATTTTGAAGCAACTTAATGAAATAATTTTTCAATATTTGATTCGTTTATACAAACGTTCGTGCTAGAATTAAAAGCTATCAGCCGTAGCTAAGAGAACACTCTATGGTGGTGATCGGTTCGGCTGAAAAGCTCATGTCTTATGGCTGAAAACACTGTAGCTGGCTGAAAAAAGCACTGTAACTGACAGAGGCTTATTTAGCATAATTAAATTTAACAAAATTTAAAAATATAAAAAATATGTTAGCCCATTACGTATAATACAAACAAATACGGGAAAAAAAGAACCGGCAAAAAAGCTCAACAAAAAGCCAAAAGTTCAAAAAAAGACGAAACTTATGAATAGTGAAAAATAAATCAGAAGTCAGAAGTCGAAGCCAAGTTAATCCAGGCCTATATGTCATATCACCATATCCGCATAACCGCACCTGTATTGCGTATCATGGCAACCCACTGGAAAAAGGTTAAAGTAATACATTGATTTTGTTTACACGATGAAGACACATATAAGTTCAGAATATACATCACGAATACTTTGTTGAGACTTTCTTCTCCAATTTTTTTTTTATCAACTGCTACACATTGCAAAATCAATCTCCATTTGAGACATGATCCGATGTGCCATGGAACAAAATTATCCGATTACAACGTTGATGAGTTTTTCTACTGAATACACAATGAAGTTCACATTTGCTCTGATAGATGTACGAAACAATGAAGAGGATTGATTATCTGAAAGCAACATTAGCGAGTGTAGCATCAGGGCAAAATTGATTATGGTGGAAGCAATGATCATACACGATAGAATTCATACCTCTTTCTCAAGAAACAGTCTCAGTTTGATGTCCTTCAATTTAAAGAAGCCCTTGCATACTTTCCAATCTGTAACACCCAAACTTCAGCAGTTTAAACATTGGACGAGACAAAATGCTGCTGCATCTAGCAGTCAGCGTGAAAAGACGAGCAGCAAACATACATTGTCACCACAACTTGTTATTTCTCAGCAGTCTAATTTACAAATATTGATACAAGGCAGCTCAAACAACGACCAGGAAGCTAAAGGGAACCAAAGGGTCTGTTCTTTTTTGCTGCGGCTTATGGCTTTTGGTTGAAAATTTTGAATTTTGGCTGTTTACGGTATAGATTACGGAGAGATCGATACGCACTTGCGATTTTAACTGGTACAGATGTTGGGCTTTTAACGTGTACTACGTTTAACTTATAGATCCCATCTTAAGAAAATACTCGCTTTAAAGTTAGATCAGATGCGGTGCGAGTTCGACGACTTCTCACCAACCGAACAGGCCCAAAGAACAACGATAGCTAAGTAGTACCAACAAGTACTTACAGTAGTTGTAGGAGGCAGTTTCTTTGTCAACGGTTGCTTTTCACCCACAGATGGGCCCAAACATTTCAAAGTGATAACTGCATGCAAGGTAGAAAATATTTCAGTTCTTTCATGCTAACCAATTAACCATATAATATCCAGTTTATTCAAGACCATTACTTATAGGCCCAGAAGCCATCTTTTGCGGGCCTGATGTCCTTGAAGTTGGCTTATCTTCAATACCATGAAAGGCCTTCAGTTCAGCAAATCTGCATTGACAATTCTGTGCCACCTAAGTAAATCTATTAATCAAAGGTCCATGGTCGAAAGGGATAGTAGTTGAAGTCGAAGCCATAGTCAACGTCAAAGGGCCATGGTCGAAGGGGATAGTGGTTGAAGTCGAAAGGCTGTGGTCGAAAAGGACAGTGGTCGAAGGGGACGATGTTTGAAGGGGGAAGTGGCTGATGTTGAAGGGCTGTGATTGTCAAAGGGCCATGGTCGAAGGGGGCAGTGGTCGAAATCGAAGATCCGTTGTCAAAGTTGAAGCCATGGTTGAAGGGGGTCGCAGTCGAAAGGGGAAGTGGTCGACGTCGAAGGGCCGTGATCGAAGGGGACAGTGGACGAAGATGGCAGTGGTCGAAGGGGGAAGTAGTCGAAGTCAAAGGGTCGTGGTCATCGAAAGGCCGTGGTCGAAGGGGGCAGTTGTCGAAGTCACAGATCCATGGTTGAAGTCGAAGATCGGTGGTCGAAGTCAAAGCCGTGGTCGAAGGGGGAAGTGGTCGGCATCAAAGGGTCATGGTCGAGGGGGACTGTGGTCGAAGTCGAAAATCCATGGTCAAAGTCAAAGATCCTTGGTCGAAGTTAAAGTTATGGTCAAAGGGGGGCGTGGTCAAAAGAGGAAGTGGTCAGCATCGAATGGTCGTGATTGTCGAAGGGCACAGTGGTTGAGGGGGTAGTGGTCGAAGTCGAAGATCCATGATCGTCATCAAAGCCATTGTTGAAGAGGGTAGTGGTCGACGTCGAAGGGTCGTGGTCAAAGGAGACAGTGGTTGAAGGGGGCAGTGGTCGAAGTCGCGGTCATAGTCGTAGTTGTAGCGCCTGTGGACGTGGTCATAGCAGTCATGGTCATAGTCGTAGCGCCAACCCGGAGGGCACCTGATGGTTCGTCCATAACCTCCGCCGTTATGAGTTCCCCCTCCAGTTGGACATCCCCGTCGACTACCCACAGGCCACCCTCGAGATCGAGCTCCCCACCCTCGACGGCAAGACCCACAAGGTCTCGTACTCTTCATGGATTGTAACATGCTTTTGGCCATAAGGTGTGATCGACGGCTTCCGATTTACAAACACGAGTGCTGGTCGATGTGTTTTGACTTATGACCACGAGGTGTGGTTGATGTCTTCCGACTTATGACCACAAGCGCTGGTTGAAGTCGAAGCCGTGGTCAAGGGGGAAGTAGTCGTCATCAAAGGGTCATGGTCAAAGGGGATAGTAGTTGAAAGGGGCAGTGGTTAAAGTCGGGGGCATGGTCGAAGTCGGGGCCGTGGTCGAAGCCGGGCCATGGTCGAAGGGTGTCGTGGTCGATGTCGAAGGGCCGTGGTCGAAGTCGGGGCCGAGCAGGTCGGGCGTTCCGAGCAGGCTGGCGCCGATAGTCGGGCGACAGGGCACAAATGCACCAAAGGCTTGCCAACGTACGACCACCAGTGATGGTCGACACTCCCAACTTACGATCACACGTGATGGTCGGCAGTTTTTAACTTACGACCATGAGGTGTGATCGACGGCTTCTGATTTACAACTACGAGCATTGGTTGATGTGTTCCGATTTACGACCACAAGGTGTGGTCGATGTCTTCCGACTTACGACCACAGGCGTTGGTCGATGTGTTTCAACTTACGACCACGAGGTGTCCTTGATCATTTCCGACTTACGACCACGAACGATGGTCGTCGACTTCTGACGTACAACCACGAGCCATTGTAGAAGACTCCCAATTTAAGACATGAGCAAGTCGTCCAACCGTACAACGATAGATGACCATTTCTACAGAATAAAAAAATACAGGTATATTAATATAATTTAGAATTAAAAATTGCTTACTTAAAAAATTCCGTAAAGCATTACCATCAAAACATAGTAACTAGGGGTGAAAACGGATCGGATATTTCCCGACCGACCGACCGCCGAATCCGAGTCGGATCGAATTCGGATAGTCATATCGGATAATTATCGGATTCGAGTCGGATTCGGATAGTTGTTTTGGATACGGATTCGATTCGGAGCGGACTATCCGACGGATACGGATACTATCCGAATTTTATCGGATAATACCGGATATAGTTTTGGATATCCGCCCATCACCAAATCATCATTTTCAGCCCATCAGCCCATTAGCAAATCCAAATAAATTCCAACAAATCCAATAAATGCAAATAACACCAAAAAAAATTCCAGAAAATGCACAAAAAATACTATAAATCTAGGAGAACTTAGGGAAATAACATAAACTATTTTTAGCTTTTAGAAAATAGTTAAAATAAGTTTTTTGCTCTTGGCTTAAAAATAAAATCTTAAAAAATCCAACAAAAATATGGGATATGATATGGAATGAGTAATATCCGACCGAATTCGATCCCTGTCACTCTGCTACCTGGATTATGTGCTAAAGCAGCTATTTCCATCAAGAAAAAAAAGAAGATATGCTAAAAAAGGTTCAGCCATATGAATATATGATATATATCTCTCGGATCCTCATGTTTCATTCACTGGGATCGTTGGTAAGAATCCACCTTTGATTTAGTATTGAGTGTTGACTGCAGTTTTTTACTAGTGAAACTGTACCTTTTGGAACTGTAATTATCTGTATTATCCGCCTATATTATCTGTTTCCGAGCCGAATTCGTTATATATCCGTCCCGATGGTACCGTATTGAAACTCCGAATATTCGAACCAGATTCAGATCCGGTCTTTCCGTATTCGACTCCGAATCCGAAAAAAAAATATAGATTAGGATACGATTTAAGCAATATCCGATCGAATCCGATCCGTTTACACCCCTAATAGTAACTTTGGACTCTCCGAGAGAGAAAAGGAATAGCTTTGTATCTTTTGCACAACAACCTCTTCATTAGCCGCCAAAGTCCAAACTACCCTAACTTTGCCAACCCTTCTGACCCGTCGGTCGGTTATGACTCGATATAATCAGAGGAGGAGCAGGTTTCTGAGCAGAGGAAGAAAAGGAGGAGACTTTCCTTTCCGTCTCCCCTTCGCTTTGCTCCTCTAAAAACCTTGCCTTTTTAATCTCCAATAAACTTCTCCTATATTTTTCTTTCTCCAAATCCTCCGAAACCCAAGGGAAGCCATGAGCATCGAGTAGTAAGTCCCAATTTCTACACGCCGCCGTCGCCTCCCATTTTTTCCCTTATTTGTGCGGTTTTCTTTTTGGGGGTGTGTGATCAAAGATTTTTGCGTCGTCTGCTGCAGCGATTACCTCTTCAAGCTGCTTCTCATCGGCGACTCCTCCGTCGGCAAGTCCTGCCTCCTCCTCCGATTTGCTGTAAGAAAGCTTCCATCTTTTATTCGGAAACTTCTTTTTCTTTCTAAAGAAAATTTAGTACGTTCGATGCGGTGATTAAGTATGGGACCTGACAAGAGCCTGTTGGTTTGATTCATGCAGGACGATTCGTACGTCGACACTTACATCAGTACCATCGGTGTTGATTTTGTCAGTACAAATGATCTCCTCTTTTGTTGTTATTGATGAATCATTAAGTAGCTTATGCAACTGCAATCATCTAACTGCAATTTGATAAGCTTTTTTTTTCCACAAATGTGCCACCTTTCAGAAAATCCGGACTGTCGAGCTCGATGGAAAGACGGTGAAGCTACAGATTGTAAGTTCACTGAGGGAATTTCCTAATGTGTATTCACTAGTATTGTTCATTTATTTAGTAATTATATTGTCCATTAATGTTTGAGATATTGTGCATGACTTCATACTTCATACAACCAAACAATACATCGTCCTAGATCTTGATGTTTGCAAGATGGATTATTTGATCCAAAATGGTAGGCTGGAACTCTAGAAATTAGGGTGCTTGGTTTGTGTACTCAATACATCGTCCTGACAAAACCTGAGGCATTAGTTGTTGTTTTTGGTTCTTAACCAGGGAGGTAGGAATAGTTTCAGTATTATAATGTGGAGGAATGCAGTGACTGCAGGACGGTGATGGCCTGATGGGTCTGAAATCTTAGAATTTTGCCGCCTGTGCAGTGTCTTGAATTCAACAAGTGTTGTTTATGCCCTCAAGTTGTTGGCCAACCATTTCCCCCCGATTTTTAATTGGGGGGATACTGGCCAGAAAAGGAAAGCGGCCATGGCTGGTCCTGTATTATCTGTGATACGTGATAGTATGATACCCTTGCACCAACTAAAACCCCTTAACCTGATTTGAGGAACTGGACCATCCGACTGCTTTATTTTTGGAGAGGAATTGATTTAGATGATAAAGAGAGGTCTTCAGGATGTACTTGCATGCAATAATTTACATCAGATAACTTAGGTTGGGCCAATGTACTTGGCAAGTAGCTAATTGCTGTAACAGTTTACATCAGATAACTTAGATTGCACATGCTTGCCAAGCAGATAAAATATAAACAATCGGAAGCTAGGGTGTTGAGGATTAATTGTTAGGTGAGACTTGATGTGTTAGGTCATGCATTGCTTTACAAAATCTACCTGTGTTCATTCAACCCTCCAGCTGTTATAATGATGTTTGTATTTCTTGTTCAGTGGGACACAGCAGGCCAGGAAAGGTTCAGGACAATAACAAGCAGTTACTATCGGGGAGCTCATGGAATCATTGTAATTCCTCTTGAACACCCATATTTTGCAGTTTATGCTAACATTTACACACTTACAATCATTTCTTTTGGCTGTGTTATTTTACACACTTGCAACTATTTAGATTTGGTTGGAATAGTTTTACGTTTTACTCTGGTCATTATTGAACTGAACACATTGATCTTCCTTTTTGCATTATATACTGTGTTTTATCTTTCAGGCTCTAGATTTCCATAGAATTGGCATGGAGTTAATATTTCTTACAATACATTTCAGATCGTATATGACGTGACAGATATGGAAAGCTTCAATAATGTCAAGCAGTGGTTGAGTGAGATTGATAGGTATGCCAGTGACAGTGTATGCAAGCTTCTAGTTGGGAACAAGTGTGATCTGGTTGACAGTAAGGTTGTTGATACAGAGCAGGCCAAGGTAAATATCTTTTTTTTTTACTATCACAGACAATTTTAGCCATAGTCCAAACAACCGATTCCTGTGACAATGCTACAGTTCTAATGTCAATTTCACTGATTGCTGTTATCAACTTATTCTAGAATGTCTTTGTTAACATTTAGAAACTAATGTCGTTTCCCTTGTTGTTGGCTAACATCTAATTGCGATTATCTTTTGAACGTAACTGACAAGGAATATTCACAGTGGAAGGAACGTTGCATCTCTGGTTGTCGCTAAAAGTCCAATAACCACTATGAACATGTTTCATTCCTGATAAATAAACATGTTTCAATGTTCTTCTTGATATACTTCTTCCTAATGTGGTTTCAGTCTTCGCTCTTCAGGACTAACGACTCTATATATGGTAATGAAATGAGTAAAATATCTATGTTTGATTGCAGGCTTTTGCAGAATCATTAGGAATTCCTTTTCTCGAGACAAGTGCAAAGGAATCTGTCAATGTGGAGGAAGCTTTCTTAACCATGTCATCAGAAATCAAGAAGAGGTAAACCAAGAAATGCACATTTTTAGAGGCCCTTTTGTTCCCAATGTCTCTGCTATATTCGGCACAGCAAGATTATGAAATTTGTTGCATGCCTGCAGTATAGAAAGCTCGGTAAATTCTATCAGTAGATTTCATTACTTTTTTTTTATTAAAAATATGGTAACAGAATGCTCACCTTTTCTTCTGATCTTATACTTACACAAGGGCCCAATGATTAACATTTCTCAAATATTTCTCATGGACCTTTCCAACCTTCGAGAATAATTTCACTCAAATGCTTTCCAAGGTTAATAGTTGCATGCATTTTTTTAGATATTCATAATAGTTTTCCTAGGGGCCCTCAGGTCGGAGAGTCGGCGAGATCAGCCGGACCACATGACTATGCTTTCTATTTCGGTGAAAGCTCTGCTTCCAGTGGGCCCCGCGGTCCCTGAACTGGACCCACCATGAGCAAAAATCATCCTTGGACAACCCCAAGCGCACCTGCACACGCCACTGCTTGGGTGACACGTCGGGCTGCAGACCCAGAATCTTGCGTCTTCGCCGGAGCCCTCAGACCCAATTTTGGAAAAAACACAACCTTTGCTACTCCTGGCACCGAAAGAGGGTCCCGTCACAGGCTGAAAGGAAGTCACTGTTACCTACTCCAGACGTGTCAACTCCTTGGTCAAGGCGCACGTCTTGGATTATAGGTCGATCAGTTTGGTCCATAGTTTTGCTAAGCTTCTTTCCAAAGTTTTGGCAAATAGGCTCATGCTGAAGCTGCCGCTCCTAGTGAGACCAAACCAAAGTGCATTTGTGGCCGGCTGAAGCATCCATGACAATTCCCGGTTCGTTCACCTAGCGGCCAAAAATCTACGTGCAAAGCGCAAACCCGCCCTGTTGCTTAAAGTGGACATCTCGAAGGCTTTCAATTCGGTTTCCTGGCTGTTCTTATTGCAAATTCTTTCGCACATGGGGTTTAGTCCAAAATGGCGCGAATGGATCTCCTTGTTGCTGTCCACTGCTTCTTCTCGAATCCTTCTTAACGGAAAGTCGGGCAGCACCATTGCCGTGCGAAGGGGTTTGCATCAAGGAGACCCGTTGCCCCCCTGCTATTCATATTGGTCATGGAAGTGCTCAAATCCTTACCCCCTTGACATCTCGGGCCTTCAAGAACATGTATCCCTTTACGTCAATGATGTTATCTGTTTCGTTGCTCCATCCTTGCAAGATCTCCGGGTGTTCAAATACATCTTCACCGTTTTCGGAGAGGCATCTGGCCTCCGCGCCAATCACCACAAGAGTTCGGTGACACCAATCGGCCTGAGGGAGCCTTCCAACCCCGCTAGAGCGTTGTGGGTCAGGCGCTCGGCCTCCTTTCTTGTTTTTCTCTCAACTTTTCCTCCTGTTCTTTCTTTAGTTTGTACCCTTTCCACTCGCTACTGTGTACTTTGTACTGTTTGTTTTTCTTTTCTAGGTAGACAATTGGTTAGAGGGGAGCTCCATTCAAACTCGGTGGCCTTCGCTCGTCAATATAATCAGGCCGAAAGCCAGGAAGTCTCTCACTGTCGCCCAGGAGGTCATCCACAACACGTGGGTCACCGACATTCAGGGGGCGCTGACAGCCCGGATCCTCTCAGAATTCTTTCAACTTTGGGTCCATGTGCGATCCATAACCTTGCAACCGGGCAATGTTGACAAGGTGGTTTGGAAATTCCATTCTTCAGAGCAATACTCAACCAAATCGGCATACAACACATTTTTCATCAGGGGGAACCCATTTCCCTGCTCATAGCCCGATTTGGAAGAATACGGCACCGTTGAAATGTAAACTCTTCATGTGGCTAGCTTTAAACAATCGCTGTTGGATGGCTGACCGTCTCTTGCGCTGCGGGTTGCCGGCCAATCCAATATGCAGCCTTTGCAAGCAACAGCCTGAAACCATTGAACACCTTCTCAAGGACTGCCTTTGGGTGAAACAGGCTTGGACACATCTTTTGACCTTTTTCAACTTCCAGGTAGCGCATGCTGCTTCAAATGCAAAATTCATAGATGGATGGATGGCAGGGCGCCAGTCTCCCAAAGTCTCTCAGAAAAGGTTTTGATTCATTAGTCCTCTTCTCTTGGGCGATCTGGAAAGAACGAAACGCCCGTGTCTTCAACGCCTCCGAAAGGGACATCGCTGCTTTTTCGACCATGATCCTTGACGAGGTTTCATGTTGGTGCCGTTGCCGAGCTGGTGTAGGATCTCTACCTGAAGGAGCCTTCCAACCCCGCTAGAGCATTGTGGGTCAGGCGCTCGGCCTCCTTTCTTGTTTTTCCTTCAACTTGTTTTCCTCCTGTTCTTTCTTTAGTTTGCACCCTTTCCGCTCGGTACCGTGTACTTTGTACTGTTTTTTTCTTTTCTTCTTAATACAAAGGCATGCAATCCTTTTGCACGTTCCCTAAAAAAAATAGTTTTCCTAAGTGCTAAATGCAGATTGTACAGTTTCTCTAAATCTATCCATGGATGCTTTCCGTGCCTTTCAAGTCTTAACGAGTGTGCATGCCTCCCATGTGATCTTCTTTATGTGCTACTGTGAGTTGTCTATCAGATTACAGAGATACACCTGGCTGATGAATTTATTTGCCGTGCTACTGCTGCAGGATGGCAACCCAGCCTGCCGTGGAGAGGAAACCAACCGTCCATGTTCACATGAAAGGGCAGCCCATACAACAACAGAAGAGTAGCTGCTGCTCGTCATAAGCTCAACAGCACTCAATTCCTATCATGATACAGCTACTGGCTGAGCGGTTGGATGTTTGAAGATTCATCAAAACACTGGAGAAGGCAGTGGATACTGGATACAAATTGTATTCCTTTAGCGTTAGATGCAGTGGATACTGGCCACCGTGTATACAGCAGTGCATACTGGCCACCGTGTGTGTATACAGCAGAGTTTGTGTTACTACTTACTGTTACTTTGCCACAGTTTGTGATGCGATATCATCAGTTCGTTTTCTTCATCGGTGTATCTATCAGACACATTGGATGAGCCTGAAGGTGACACTACATGATATTATATGGTATGGGAATTTCACATTCTGGTTGATGCAAGCTTGTCGATCGTCTTGTCGTTAGCTGGAGTTTGTCTTTCGGCTTCTTTCTTGGAAGCTTCTCAGTTGTGTGCTTGTCTGCGGGATGTTGACTGATGTAACTCTCAGAATGGACATGAAGCCAGAAACATCAGCAGATATATAAACCAACCAACTTGATATGATATAGTAACTGCTTTAGAGAATATGTGAATGTCAGGTCTAACGCGGTAGATATCTGACAAAATGAATCAACGAAGCTTTAAACTCAAAAACAGCCATCACAAACATCATCCGTTCTAAGCTGAGCAGCATTGCTTCTTTTCGCCATTGGCATCACCAGCCGCCACATCGATCGTTTTACCTTCCTTGACTCCGGCAGCCCCTGCCACGGCGTCGTCTGATGCCACTGCCTTCTTGCTGATGGTCCGGTGTATGTCGCCGAGAATCAGCTGGAACGCCTCCTCCACATTTGTAGCCTCAAGCGCCGACGTCTCGATGTAGGACAGGCCTTCTGCCTCGGCAAAGCTCTGGGCGTCCTCTGCGGCGACAGCCCGGAGGTGCTTCAGATCAGTCTTGTTGCCAACGAGCATGATTCTGATGTTTGCGTCGGCGTGGTCGCGCAGCTCCTTCAGCCACCGGCTGATGTTGTCGAAGGTTGTGGGCTTGCTCACATCGTAGACTAGGACTGCTCCAAGGGCCCCACGGTAGTAGGCGCTCGTGATCGCCCTGTATCGCTCTTGCCCTGCCGTGTCCCAGATCTGCGCCTTGATTATCTTGCCCTCGACCTACATCGAGTCAAAACAAGATTAACCATCAGTAGAAGCCTCTTGAGAATTTATACATTCAGGGAAGACAACTACTAGTAGACAAGTTCATCAAAGGTGCAGTCAAGATAAACAAAGTATTTCGCTTGTCATGAGCTGTCAAGCCTAGCAAGTACACAGCAAACAAGAAACAAATTTGGTTATCATGCTAGACCTCTATGGTAGGCAGCTTGTTAGTAAGACTTGAGAGGCGTGAGTTAAACCATGGGCAGAAGTTGCCAGTTGCTAAGCCAGCTACGGAATTGAGCGTGACATTGAAGTTTACGATACTAATGCTAATGGTGGTGCAGGTGGAACACGCCCTACCACAAGCAAAGCCCATTCCAATCGGACGAGCTGGCATCCATCCGACATGCATGCGGATTAGCACGACTGATCATACATGTTGGATGATTTCGATCCGAAAAGCACGCGGATTATTTGAAGGTCACTCAAGTGTTCCTTTGCTTGACAGGAAAGAAGACAGCAGCAGGAGCTTTGATTACTTATCAGCTTCTTCTCATTTTCCTCTTTCTAGTGGTTTTCCCCCCTCCTTGTCTGTTGTAACAAACTAACAGCAACTAAATAGCGATAGATAGTGTTGAGCTGGCTTACAGTTCGAGCATTGTTCAGAAGCAGCCTGAAAATTAAAGACAAGGGGTAATGGATTTGAGGTCTCATCGAACTGTATACCCCTCCGGGCATTGATGGAGGGGGTAGGTAGATCTAGCTAGCCAGGCACAGTGAAATTGTGAACTGACAACCGGTTGCGAATTAGCAAGAAACCAGCTGATAGCCTAAGTAACTAGCTAGCTAGCTAGCTAGCATCTCTGATCCGAAGTCAGTAGTTGACACAAGTGACAGCAAATATAATTGATGAGTGAGTAGATCTGGAGCGCACGAATTGCGGATCAGAAGAGAAGAGGAAGGGAAAGGAAATGGAGACCCATCCGGCCGATCTAGCTAGTAGGTAACAAGTGAGCAAGGAGATGGAAGAAGAGGAGGGCAGAGTCAGAGAGAATTGGGCGGTTGCTTACATGGAGCGTCCTGGTGGCGAACTCGACGCCGATGGTGGACTTGGAGTCGAGGCAGAACTCGTTGCGGGTGAAGCGGGAGAGAAGGTTGGACTTGCCGACGCCGGAGTCGCCGATCAGCACCACCTTGAATAGGTAGTCGTACTCCTCTTCAGCCCTCCGCGTGCCGGCCATTCCTCCTCCTCCTAGCCTAGCTAGCTGCGGCTGCCGCTCCCTTTGGCTAATAATCCCCTCTCTCTAAGCTGCTGCGTGCGTGTCCGTGTGTCCGTGTGTGTGTGTGTCAGTAGGAGTGGGAGATTGCTTTGCAGCTCAGCTCAGCTCAGCTCAGCTCGCTCTCGCGTCATACAGAGTCAATTAATAACTAGCGACGGAGAGACAAACTGCGGTGGTTGGAGGGGGAGGTGCGCCACCCTCGGCAGCCGCTGCAAGAGACGGACGGACGGACGGACGGACGGAAGAAGCGACAGCTCGCCCCGAGCCTCACCCGTGAATCAAGTATACATTTTACAATTCTACACATACTTGGGCAGGGCATCACATTCAGAAAACTATTTGTGTTTTATTGAACTGCACATAGTTTGATATAAGGATTCGATCAACCTCGCATCCATCGATTCCTTTTTAGCAAAGAAAAAAAGTATACTCAGTTGCTTTCTAGATACCTCCAACTCTTTTTTCTGCTGCAGAGAGAAGAGAATGCGCAAAAGAGCTACCTGTCTTTTTATTAGGAGAGAGGAGAATATGTAAAGAGTTACATAATCCGATTGCCTTGACAGCGGTGGTGTATTCTATTATGGGATTTGGTCTACTACTCATAACAATTATCACTAAATTATGTTATATAACTCAAGAAATTCAAAATTACAACTAAAAATAAAAGCTATCATCTAGATTTTTAATAAATTATACGGAAATTACATAAATTATCATTCATTAAATCCTAAATTACCATAGATATCTTAACAAATCACCAACATAAGTTTTAAAATTACCATTAATTTATGAATTTAAGAAAACTTTAGACATTAGCCTCATTTGAACTCTAAGTTATCATTGTAGTTTTAAAAAATTATCACTATAAGTTCAAAATTACCACCATTTCTATAAGTCTGAACATTTTAAAACTTACTATCAGTTACGCTGAAGTTATCATCAGTTACATCTTAAGTTATCATCTGCATTTTTAATAAATTGCCATCCTAACTTCTAAATTGCACTAATCAAATTAGTTGTTTCCACCATCTTAAAAAAAAGTACTTAGATGATCTACAAGCCTAGCCCTGTGTACTTTTTAGCAACGGTGATGGTTTACAGCGGTGATCATGGGTTTTTTTATCTTAGTGTGAGCGTTTATGCAAACGGACCAAATATCGATAAGTCGTTTCAAAAATACTATCTCGATAAGCCACTTCGAAAATGCGACGATCCTATTTGTTTATTTGAAAAAGACATAAACTATAAGATAAAAAGAACATGGCCTAGATATCGATACAAGAGCCAGGGTAGCTTAGCTAGGAATTTTTCTTTCAAAATGATGGATCTGTTGACAGAAAAGCCATCACTATGCCGCCTCAAGCGAAAGTGTGCATTTCAATCTGCCCAAATTAATTATTGTATAAGCAACTTGTTTTTGCTCATTTGGGCTTTTAAGCCCAAGTCTCTACCTTTTTCTGCATTGTAGCGGTTTTTTTACTGTAACTGATGTTAGCTTTTCAGCGTAATTAAATTAAAAAATTAAAAAATGGGAAAAAAAAGGTTATATATCATGGACAATGCAAATGAATAAGGAGAAAAAAAAAAAAGATGAAATTAAAAAACTAGAAGCCAGAAGCTAAAGCTCTAATAAGCGGAAACATGCATGAATCCTATCCTAATTTCTTCTTCTTCTTGATTTCTCTGTACTAGTCTAGTTTGTGCTTTGCTACGGACTAAGAAAATGGTATTAACTCAGCATATCAAGTCACTATCAATAGGCTCGGTCTACGCCATGTTCTCGGTTCTGTCGCAGTACTCAGCCAATCTCCTCACTGTCACATGTTCACGCCTTCACTGTTGTATTCAACATCTTCTGCTTTGTATGATAAGAAGAGATAGATTCATTCGATGATACGGGGTGAGCGATCTTCTCGACATAGGATCGAGGATAACTAGTGCAACCTGATAAGCTTCGCGTGGCCAACCGCTTAGACATTATGAAAAGTCAGAATTTAAAGATTTTAAAATTGAACTAAAAATTACAATTTAAAAAACCCACCCATTGACTTTGCTAAGTACCGAGTCGTCTTCGTGTCAGTATACTTCGATAATAACGGGTGCAGCAGCAACTGTTACGGCTGCTATATACTATGCATTATTGCCGGTTTGACCATGAACAGGAATGCAGCCAGGCACGACGCAACTGGGGGAATTCTCTAGGTAAGAGGATAGGGATGTGAATACTATTATATTCTACAGCCTTTTGGAACCATTGCCCGAATTGGTGGTGGTTATTCATCGTTGGAGTCAGCAGCAGGATCAACTTGTTCGATCAGATGTGCGACTCTTCCCTGAAGAAAATTAAAAAAAGAAAAAGGGAAATAGAGCGGCAACTTGTTGGGATCAGGATAATGCTAATTGCAACCTCCGATCATTTCGTATTACTTCCTAATCGAACTCTTCAAGTAGTTAAAAAGACTAGTAATGGTTAAACCCATCTAGAAGTAATCGGATGCGATCGAATTTGGATCACAAAATACAACAGAAATACCCCAAAACTAGTACTAGTAATATTTGTGGTTGTGATATAATCTCAACCAAAAGCAAAAAGGATCTTTGAAATAGAAAAGAAGCGAAATCAAGAGGGCAAAAAATCATTATGTTAAATACATACATACATGCATACACAAACTTAACACAACCATAGACTCTTGTACCGAGGAGAGCATAGAAGCACCTCCTTTGCCACTGGCAATCGATCGAGACTGATTTTGCATAGATCCATTTGTCTGCAATGCACACACCAGGAGTGACGTGAGATGACCTCTCATGTTCTTTTGACTTTTAGTTACTTTTGATTTTTCTAAAAATCAAAACAAAACGGAGCATCATACAGCATCTACTTGGTTTGACTTTTAGAGACTGCTTTTAAGGCCTAAAACTACATAAAAAAACCTACTTGATTTGACTTTTAAAGACTGCTTTTAGGGTCCAAAACTACATAAAAAAACGGGTATTGATAGATATCACCTAAATATTTTCTTTCTAATTATCATCCAAAATTTATAACCATTAGATTAAGAATCCAATGGCCATAAATTCTCCCCCCCCCCAAAAAAATCTCCCCTCCTCCAAAAAAAATCTCCTCCCTCTAAAAAAAAAAGGCCGTTAGATCTCTAATCCAACGGTTTCAGATTTAGATGATTGTTAGGAAGAAAACATCCAGATAATATCTAAACACACTAAAAGTCAGTACATGCAGTCCGCCTCAACTGATCGCCATTTATTATTTTTGTTTGTTTGTTTGTTTGTGAAATCAGTCAAGTAAGTGCATTGTATCTTTGCTTGCTGGTGATGCATCGTATTCACATGTGCGCTGTGTGTGTCTGCTCCAGCCAGCCACCACCGGCGCCGGTCCGCCTCAGCTAGCCGCCATTTATTCGACTGTTTCGGTCCGCAGCAAGCTACTATAAACGGCAACCCCTCACCGTCTATAAATGGCACTAGTCGTTCGTGGAGCTCACCTCACCTCCAGCCAGTGCTCGCTTCGCTTCGCTTGTGTCGATCTGCAGGCAACGATGGAGGCGGAGGCGATTGCTCTGCTTACGCCGTACAAGATGGGGCGGTTGGACCTCTCGCACAGGGTTGTGCTCGCGCCGCTGACGAGGCAGCGCTCCTACGGCAACGTGCCGCAGCCGCACGCCGCCGTCTACTACTCGCAGCGGGCCACCAACGGCGGGCTCCTCATCACGGAGGCGACGGGGGTCTCCGACACAGCGCAGGGCTACAGGGACACCCCCGGCGTCTGGACCCCCGAGCACGTCGAGGCCTGGAAGCCCATCGTCGACGCCGTGCACGCCAAGGGCGCACTCTTCTTCTGCCAGCTCTGGCACGTCGGACGAGTCTCCACCTACGGTACATATCTTGTCCTGCCGACCGATCGAGAAAGAAATCTCATCATGCGGTAATTTATGCTGCTGCTGCGCGTGCAGAGTTCCAGCCGAATGGGCAGGCGCCGGTGTCGAGCACGGACAGGAAGGTGAGCCCGCAGATGAGCTTCGACGGCCGTCTCGAGGAGTTCTCGCCGCCGAGAAGGTTGACCAAGGAGGAGATACCCCACATCGTCGACGACTTCAGGAAAGCCGCCAGGAACGCCGTCCAAGCTGGTATGCACGTCGTCCCCTGCTGCATGCCTGCATGTCGTAGGAGGACCCACTAAAAAGATACTAGCTAGTTCATTAAAAAAGGATAGAAGATCGCCATTAAAAAGATACTCTCATGATCTGCTCTCTGCCTGCCAGGCTTCGACGGCGTCGAGATCCACGGCGGCAATGGGTACATCATCGAGCAGTTCTTGAAAGACAGTGCCAACGACCGCACCGACGAGTACGGCGGCAGCCTCGAGAAGCGCTGCCGCTTCGCGCTGGAGGTGGTGGACGCCGTCGCGAGGGAGGTGGGCGCGCACCGCGTCGGCATCCGGCTCTCCCCCTTCACCGACTACATGGACTGCCACGACTCCGATCCGCACGCGCTCGCGCTCCACATGGCAACCAAGCTCAACGACTACGGCATCCTCTACTGCCACATGATCGAGCCCAGGATGGCGCTCGTCGACGGCCGGCGGCAGATCCCGCACCGGCTGCTGCCGTTCAGGGAGGCCTTCAAGGGCACCTTCATCGCCAACGGCGGGTACGACCGGGAGGAGGGGAACAAGGTGGTCGCCGAGGGGTACACCGACCTCGTCGCCTTCGGCCGGCACTTCCTGGCCAACCCGGACCTGCCCAGGAGGCTGGAGCTCAACGCGCCCCTCAACAAGTACGACAGGATGACCTTCTACACCTCCGATCCGGTCGTCGGCTACACGGATTACCCATTCCTTTCAACCTGACGATCGATCGAGCTTGCTCTGCTAGCTAGCTGCTACGCTTCCCGGTTGTCTTAGGTCAATTTGTTTGTCGCGCCGTGTCTTTTCACAATCATAAATCATGATCGATCGATCACTCTGTGATGCTCGATCATTAGCTAGCTCGCCTCCAATAAAAACCTACTGTGAAGGGTTTTCAAGACCCGAAGCCATTGCGGCCCATTATCTCCTATTAGAATTGGGCCTATGGTCCATTTATTCCTAAATTTCAAAGTATTTGTGATAAACTATTGTCAATGTTTATGAAGTTGAATTTTAAATTTGTGAAAGATTTAGAATTTCCTATCAGGTTTCAGTCCCAGTGGTCTGACTGGCTCGGCTGAGCAATCAGATCGGTGGAATTGATCAGGCTGGCAATGCTCAATTGTCAGACCAGGTTAGTTGTGGTTTTCAACAGTAGTTCTGAGATTTAGGAATTTGGTTGTGGTTTGGGTATTTTGGACCTAGGTCAGTGCATTTACGTTGCATTAATCATGTTTGAGCTAACGTGAGTCAAGTTGTGAAAGAACTTGTGCCCGAAAAAGATTTCTTTGTCTTTGGATGTCAGGGAGGCTTTGAGTCAATTATGATCAATGACGAGGACCGAGACTATGCTCGTGGAGGAGTCAAGGTCCAGAACGGTCAAGAATGCTAGATAAGATGGTTAAGCTCACACATTACATAGGGAAGGTACGGAATGTTGAAGAAAAGGTTCGAGCAATGAGTTGCACTAAGTGGTTTGGTCGGTCTAAGTGAGGCATGACCCAGTGGAACTAGAATAGGAGAGACTTGCCAACGTGTAGTAAGCCATTGATGCATCTACATATGCCAAGCATGGTGATTGCTTGCAAGGGACGATGAAGGCTGGGTCAAGGCGAGCGTATTTTGGTAGTTTGCCAAATACCAGAAATTTTGTTGGATCAAAACCGCGGTACTTGGAAAAACGGTTTAGGTTAAAGAGATGTTGAGAAGATCAAATGTTAAAGACTTAGCGAGTTTGGGGTTATGTGCTTTGAAAAGCATCCATGTGTTAAGTGTACGTGTAAAACCTGTATTGTGTGGGGTTAACAATTGTGCCAGTGGATAGTATCCATTAGAGTTAGATATGGGCTGATTGCCTCATCTATTTAGTGGATAGGGTGGAGGCTTGCATGTTAATCATTCCAACCATTTTAAAGTTAGGGTTTGAGAGAGAAGACTGAGTATTGTTCTGTGCTCTCTTGTCCCCCCTCATAGAGTGGCCATAAAATCTTCATTTTCACGTAGCAATGCAATCAAGTTTGTTCATCTCTCATGAATCCTTCTTGTCTTAGTTGATTTGCTCTTATTCTTGTTGGTTTTTTGCCTCTTCTCTCCACTTCTTGATCTTGCTGGTGCTAAAGACATACACAAGATAGAGATAACTCATGTAGATCAAATCACATCCATCTAGACACTGTGGTTTGTAAGTTCTTGAAGTTGTCCGGTTTTACTTGATTTGAAGCACTTCTTAAGAATTCTAGATATAAGGGTTTTGGCTTCAATTCTTTAGTTGGTTTTGCTTGTTATGACATGTGGTAATGCATCTAGAGCCATCTTGGCTGATATTAACCTACGAGCAAGTTGTATTCAAGTTTTTGAGACATGCCCAATTAGGTGCAATCTTGCATGTTTAAGGAAATGTTGGGACTTTGGTCAAGATCATCCCAATCTTTAGATAGAATAGGTTCCTGAGACCCTCAGCAAGGCATGTGCAAAGTTTAATCTTATTTGATCATGGATTTTCAAGTTTGCATCAAATGCGGTTTGAACTCGGGCTGATTTTCTGTTCTTGGAACAGGGAAGTGGTCAGACCACTTCTGGACTTGGTTAGACCGTCGGCTTGCT
Organism: Dendrocalamus sinicus; assembly: GCA_036346575.1. Lineage (NCBI taxonomy): Eukaryota > Viridiplantae > Streptophyta > Magnoliopsida > Poales > Poaceae > Dendrocalamus > Dendrocalamus sinicus. The sequence goes on along the minus strand of CM070653.1, from coordinate 285,476 downwards.
GCAGTTAGACCGCTGGTCTGTGGTTGTTCAGACTAGCCTGGTACGGTGTTGTGCATATTCAATGTTTCTAGTTATTGCTTGGTTGTAGGTTGTGAAATATGATCTTCTCAATTTTCTAGCTCTGGAGTGAAAGATTTCTAGTACTTGGGGGAAATGTGTGATGGTGTCATTCACCCTCCTCTGTTGCCATTTCTGGTCCTGCAGTATGGCATGGTTTAGTCCTACATTGCTTGGTCATGTGGGAGGAGAGCAATATAAAAGGTGGAGTCCTTTCCACTCCATAAAACATGAGACACATGACATAAGATAGCATGAGAAAGATTTTGGCTAAACACACACGCACACATATTCGCGCATTTTCACGTGAAAATGACTTGACTTGTGTTTTGTAATTGTGCCGTGGCATGGAACAACAACTAGCAAGTCAAGTACACCTTTATTTTGCTGATTCATGCCACCATCTCTCTCCTAATTGTGTTTGAATGCAATTCAAAGCATTTTAATTCAAGTTTTAATTGTGATAATGTCATCATTTATTGGTGAATAATTGACACTCGTCTTTAAAAGAAGTAGGAGACATCAGTACTGAACACACACCCAAAATCCTTGCTCCATTTTTCTACTCTCTTCTTTGGTAATATGTGCTTGTGTGTCGCGCGGCCAAACCTCGCGAGCCTTCTTTCTCGGTGTGCACCAGGAGGGGGAGGGTGGAATCTCCGAACCACTATCACAGAAGGTTCCCGCATGGGACGGCAATAAGGTTTCTAAGTAGCGCATTTGCGTGATCGCTCCCACGTTGCTATAATGCTACCTCTACATCTTACGTTGCATCGAGTCTGCGCTGCTTCCTATTCTTTATCAAGCCCTATTGTAAATCATTCGCGCGATTGATTGACTCTGTTATAATTCTTTTATTGCGTATTTTCTGAAGTACAATGAGTTACTAGTTGTTAGTTTTGATTATTGCATCATTAGTCTTTTATTGTATTTGTCTTTTAGTAAAATTTAGAATTAAAATATTGCCCACATTTCTAATATCGCCTCCCTTTCCTCTGATGCCATGCCCTTCCTGAAACACCATCATCATGTCATGCCGTTCTTACTAGACCATAGGAGATAGATTCACTCATCAAATTAAGATCGTAAAATGTTGCAACTTTATTAGGAGAGCTGATAAAGAGGAGAGAAAATAGTTGGGAATGAATTGTAGTTTATTGTGAGGTTATTAGGGAAACCAATAAAGAGGAGAGAAAATTGTGCGAGAGGGTCCGGTCCCAACTATCGCAAGCAACTTCAATGAGAGAGGTATTTTAATTGATGTATACGGTTGAAAAGCCATTCACATGCCCTACCGCTGCAACCAAAGTAATTGAGCTTTCCTAAAGTTATTAGCCGTGAGGTCTCCATCTTACATGTCATTCCAGTCTGGTACTACTACACCTGATTAGTCTAACCGTTGCTTCACCGATGGTCAGATCGCCAACCCTAGGCTGGTGTGATAGCTCCTGGCCGGTATGGCTATAGTCCTAATGTTGGTCATACCGCCATCAACAGAAAGCAACTGAAAAGTTGTAAATTTCAAAAACTAAGCTCAAACCTCATAAACTCTCTGAACCAAAAGTCAATTACTCACTTCAATCATGGAGTGACCTATGCATAGTCTCACAAAAATGATCTTAGTCATATCATCCGATCAGTTCGCATTGCTCTCTGATAGAATCTTTAAGCGATTGGAAGACCAGTAGTGGTCGGCCCATCTAGAAGTGGTCAACCCCGGTCAGATTTGGATCACAAAATGCAACAGAAATATTGTAACACCCTAGGGTCCAAACCGGCTCAGACCTAACCACATTCTGGATAGGCCACGCACACGTAGCAACCTGCTTGCACTTTCGTCCTCGCTTCGCGCAAAACGGTTAACCGAGGGTGCTACCTTTGGAACTCATAGGCTTATATGTAAGTGCTTCTTAAGGTAAAGTAGCAAGGTGGGACTAACCCAAAAATTCATGTGCACACACACATGGGCCAATATGGGCCGGGGTGTCACATACACCCCCTTAAAGGACCCGACGTCCTTGTCGGACCAACATACCCACACTGGGGCAAATGATAAGGATATCCCCTCTTGGCACATGTCCGTGCGTTCAATGCCAGCACTTATGCAATGCCGTGTGTCCACTCCGGCCCACACGCGCCATGCGCCATATGCCCACGCCTGACCCGCACGCGCCCATGTAACCGCAAGAGTCGGCTCTGATACCATTTGTAACGTCCTAGGATCCAAACCGGCTCAGACCTAACCACATTCTGGATAGGCCACGCACACTAGCAACTCGCTTGCACTTTCGTCCTTGTTTCGCGCAAAACGGTTAACCGGGGATGATACCTTTGGAACTCCTAGGCTTATATGTAAGTGCTTCTCAAGGTAAAGTAGTAAGGTGGGACTAACCCAGAAATTTATGTGCACACATACATGGGCCAATATGGGCCGGGGTGTCACAAATATCCTAAGACTAGTACTAATAATCTTTGTGGTTGCGATGTAACCTCAACTAAAAGCGAAAGGGACCTTGGAAAAAGAAAAGAAGCGAAAGCGAGAGGGCAAGAAATCGCTATGTTACATGCATACTTACATACACACTTGAAACACAACCAACTACTCTTGTACCAAGGAGAGCGTGAAAGCACCTCCTTTGCCACGGTGCGCATACACCAAGGGTGAAATGAGGTGATTTATCTTGTTCATTTGGTGTTTTGACTTTTTATCATCTTTAAAAATTAAAATAAATAGGATAATTTTCTGAATCTAAAAAAGTAATCCGCTGTCATCTGTAAAAACGTGGGTAAAAGCAGGTCCTGGTTGCCATGTATTCGATTGTTTCTTTCTTCTGATTTTTGTTTGTTTGTGAAATAAATCAAGTACTTGCACAGTATCTGCTAGCTGGTCGTGCATCACATCACATATTCACATCTCTGGGTGGAGTGGCTCCAGCCTCCAGTGCCGCCGACGACTCCGGTCCGTAGCAAGCTCGGTCCCTCACCATCTATAAATGGCACTGGTCGTTCGCGGAGTTCGTCTCACCTCCAGCCAGTGCTCGCTTGTGTCGATCTGCAGGCAACGATGGAGATGGAGGCGATTGCTCTGCTTACGCCGTACAAGATGGGGCGGTTGGACCTCTCGCACAGGGTTGTGCTCGCGCCGCTGACGAGGCAGCGCTCCTACGGCAACGTGCCGCAGCCGCACGCCGCCGTCTACTACTCGCAGCGGGCCAGCAACGGCGGGCTCCTCATCACGGAGGCGACGGGGGTCTCCGACACGGCGCAGGGCTACAGGGACACCCCCGGCATCTGGACCCCCGAGCACGTCGAGGCCTGGAAGCCCATCGTCGACGCCGTGCACGCCAAGGGCGCACTCTTCTTCTGCCAGCTCTGGCACGTCGGACGAGTCTCCACCTACGGTAAGACGTATCTTGGCCGATCGATCGAGAAACAAATCTCATCATGCAGTAATTTACGCTGCTGCTGCGCGCGCAGAGTTCCAGCCGAATGGGCAGGCGCCGGTGTCGAGCACGGACAGGAAGGTGAGCCCGCAGATTAGCTTCGACGGCCATCGCGAGGAGTTCTCGCCGCCGAGGAGGCTGACCAAGGAGGAGATACCCCACATCGTCGACGACTTCAGGAAAGCCGCCAGGAACGCCGTCCAAGCTGGTATGCACGTCGTCCCCTGCTGCATGTCGTAGGAGGACCTGATCGATCGATCACCACTAAAAAGATACTAACTAGTACATTAAGAAGATCGCCATTAAAAAGATAGAAGATCGCCATTAAAAAGATACTCGATCTGCTCTCTTCATGGATGCCTGCCAGGCTTCGACGGCGTCGAGATCCACGGCGCCAATGGGTACATCATCGAGCAGTTCTTGAAAGACAGCACCAACGATCGCATCGACGAGTATGGTGGCAGCCTCGAAGCGCTGCCGCTTCGCGCTGGAGGTGGTGGACGCCGTCGTGAGGGAGGTGGGCGCACACCGTGTCGGCATCCGGCTCTCTCCCTTCACCGACTACATGGACTGCCACGACTCCGACCCGCATGCCCTCGCGCTCCACATGGTAACCAAGCTCAACGACTACGGCATCCTCTACTGCCACATGATCGAGCCCAGGATGGCGCTCGTCGATGGCCGGCGGCAGATCCCGCACCGGCTGCTGCCGTTCAGGGAGGCCTTCAAGGGCACCTTCATCGCCAACGGCGGGTATGACCGGGAGGAAGGAACAAGGTGGTCGCCGAGGGGTACACCGACCTCGTCGCCTTCGGCCGACACTTCCTGGCCAACCCGGACCTTCCCAGGAGGTTAGAGCTCAACGCACCGCTCAACAAGTACGACAGGGTGACCTTCTACACTAGCAATCCGGTCGTCGGCTACACGGATTACCCATTCCTTGCCACCTGATGACTCATCGAGCTTGCTCTGCTAGCTGCTGTTAGGATGTTCAATCAAGTTGCCAATAATTGGTTCAGTAGTTGGGCATGGCCCTTTGGTCATGCGCGTCAAGACGTTCGATGTGTGCTCGTTCATGCGGGAACGTTTGCTTCTTTTGGGTTTCAGTTAGTGATCGTGCATCATGGCTGGTCGTGGGATGGCACGACTCGTGTAGTCGTGGCGTGCTTTTAGGAGGGGTCATGTTGGCCACGATCTGTACTCGTTGATGCTTAAATAAGAGTCCTTAGAAAAGTTGCAGTAAGTCAAGTAGCATAAACCTTTGTGTTTCCCCTCAGCACCGCGTGCGTATCCCCGAGTGTTTGAGGTAGTCGGAAGTCATAAGTCGCAGGTCAGAGATCGAAAGTCATAAGTCATAAGTCAGAGATAGTCAGTCGTAAGTCATAAGTCGTAACCGAGACTTCTGACTATCGACTTGCTGCGATAAGACGTGGTTATAAACAACTTCGTGGTCGTTCGACTTGCTGTGATGAGTCATGGTCGTAAACGACTCGTGGTCGTTTGACGGTGTGGGTGCCCGCTACGACAAGTGGTATCAGAACCTGTGTTCGCCGGTCATCTAGAAGGCTTGCCCCTTCTATATAACAAGAGAGATATCTCTTGGCCACTCGATATTGTTGGATTAAGAAAGTGCATGGCAATATCAAATGCGATTGAAGATTCAATCACAATTAAGTAATTCACTACAGGTTCGAATGAAGGATCGAGCTATCATAGGATGGCACACTTCTATCCTTGAGTTCGATCTAGTATCATGAGGTAAAGAGATCAGCACATAAGCACTCTATAGGTTCATCCAACATGATCTTTATGTATGCATGGGAGTCATTATATTCTACTAAGGACCGCTATGGACTTATGGACCAGAAAAGAGTTTTTGGTTATGGCAAAATATACATGAATATACATGGTCACACACTTAATAGGTTGAAATGATAAGGGTTCAGATGATAGTCTCTGAGTGGGATACGATCTCGTATAGGATAAGCATCCGATTGGAGGATATATAAGGAGAGGTGCGGGGGCTGAGGGAGGCCTCTCATAACCCCTGTCATGCACACTGGTGCCACCTCTCATAACCCCTGTCATGCACACTGGTGCCACCTCTCATAACCCCTGTCATGCACACTGGTGCTAGCACGTCAAGCACGGTGTTTTGTCCTTGGACGTGTGGACTTCAGTAGAGGTGTTGCTGCGACTGCGTGGCGCTAATTGGGATGATCGCGAGGAGGAGACTTTTGGCCTGCAGATGATCTACGCTAGTGTAGCCTACCTGTATTTAACACCTATGTAGTGCGGATGCTCATGGGTTTGCTATATATTGGGGGAGGGGGGATAAGAACAGCATCCCTGAGTGCTCGACGGTGCGCGGTGGTTGCCGGCGGTGGTGATGATGACATGACATATGCGCAGCGGGACGCACGGAGCCACGCGGGTAAGAGGACCAGCACCATCGGCAATGGATCATGCAGGGGACTCGATGATGTACAAGTACTGTACGAATAGTCGGGGAACATCAATTCGTCAACTTGTATTGTCCATATTCGTGACGTTCCTCACTATTTCGTCTGGAGGAAATGCTACTATTTATATGTACGGAGGAACAGATAAAAAGCGAATGGTTGCAACATTTTACATCTATGTATGTAATATTTCTCGGATATATATGCAACAGAAAAAACAATTGATGAGGATATAAAAATTCTCTAATTATTACGTCAATACGTTCTCTGAGTATATACTTTATCGTTAAGGGATATATTTCATAGAGTACTCGTAAGTTTTTTTATGACCACTTAGTCATTAGCCCTTCAATGGCCATCATATCATCGTAAGTTCTTCTACAATCATGTAGTTGTAAATTCTTCTATAGCTACATAGTCGTAAGTCTTCTTACGACCACATAGTTATAAGTTTTACTACAATTACCCCTTGGTCGTAAGTCTTCCTATAACCACATAGTCGTAAGTCTTACTACAACTACCCCTTGTTCGTAAGTCTTCCTACGACCATTTAGTCGTAAGATTTCCTATGACCATCTCGTGGTCGTGGATCTTTTTGCAACCAGCATATCCCGACTAGCTTGTTTACAACGACCTACTTCATTTTGGATCGTCTGACAAGGCGGTTATAATGTGCGCTTGTTCCTAATAATCGCACACGATCTCTCTCGATAACAAACCGTCGCGCGGCAAATGGGCCGCTACGTCTCTTTGACAGTAACTTTCGGCAGATGGTTATCACCCGAAGCATTGATACATCTTTTGGCGCAGGACATTGGATCAAGAAATAGTGTTAGGTATTTTGCATTACTCTCAGCTGTAATCAATTTCTTTGAGCAATAACCACATAGAACGTAGAGTTATTATTCTGAAGATCCGAACCTGTATAAAAATTCTTAACGAAAATACGAGATGACGCGTTGCATATTTTCGTATCAATGTACTTGGACAATAACAGGTGCAGCAGCCACTGTTACGGCTGCTATATACTATGCATTATTGGTGGGTGGGCGGCCGGCAAATTTGTGACGCCACTCCTGATGCAACTGGAGGATTCTCTAGGTAAGAAGATACGATGAAAAGAGGGCTTATTGTTATCGGGCCAACCCACCCATGTTCTTCCCTAGACACATAATAATCGGGCTACGTGGTCTGTGTTTAATTTTGCTGATTTGTTTAACAAGCCACTCGTGATCCATGTTTTTGCTGATTTCTTTAACAAGCCACTCGTGATCCATGTTCACTTGTATATCTTTTTCTTCCGATCTTTCCCTTTACTTTTACAGATGATCCGGTTATATAAAACTGCATGCTTGCAGGAGCAGGAACCTCCATCCCCTGCTAGCCTACGATTCATTTGTCTAAGAGAAAAGGGGTTTGATCGATCTGGTTATATTATTTATGTTGTATCAAGAAGAAGAAGAATAACATATAGGTTAAAATATTTTGTGGGAGCGCAACGATCGATCACTAAGTAATATATGCAGCAGCTAGCAAGGCTAGCTGATTAACTAACCAGCCAAGATGTAGATGCAGTCAGCAGCAGGATCATTATTAATAAGCTATATATTGAGCTTTTCCTAAAGTTATTAGCCGTGCGATCTCCATCTTACATGTCCATGTCCAACACTGGTGACCATATGTATGTCTGCTGTTTGTTGGTTAATTTGTGCCGTCTGTCTGTGATTATCCTTTGCTCAATTAGGGGTCTTGTTAATTACTTTGTGTAATTATAGTATTGTCCGTATTTGATAAACTGAGGGGTGTTCATCTATTGTACATTTACACAAGAGGTTAATTTATTCACCGCATCTGTTGCGGTGCGTGCAATTTGGATATATAGGATATTGAGAGCAGTCGATACTCGTTGTGTTCTTTTTTGCTGTGACTTACAGCTTATGACCCTAAGGCAAGCGCTCATGCAAACGAACCGAAATCCAATAAGCCGCCTCAATAAGCTATTTTGAAACGGCGGTGAAGAAATTATCTCGTTTGTTTGTTCGAGAAAAGTCATAAGCTGACTATTTGTTTATTCGAGAGAATAAGTTATAAGTTAAAAAGAACATAAACTGGCTTCGCCACGCAGGTCAAATTACCTAATGTAATGAATCGATGGTTTGGACTGTTGGCGTAAACTTCCTTGTGGGATTATTACATGTTACGTTCACGTGCGTTGTTATTTCGAGATTCGTAGACTACTTTCTTTTATTGAACTTTGGAATGGATCTCATGATTAGAATAAGCCAAATAGCACGTTGCTTCCAACAGAAAGCACTATATATAAATGTAAAAAGGAGAGTAAGCTCTTATCTTGCTCACTGAGCACGCATATTAGTACATTGAGAGCAGGACAATTTGCTAGCAATCCACGCATAACTCACGTACAGTAAAATTAAAAGAAACGAACATTATGTATGAAATTGACCGTCAAAGAAATATCAGGGTCAGTCCTAGCTACTTGTCTCCGTCCCGCGACTTAGACACTTCTAATGCACTGCTCATGCTTATGTAACGTTTGGATAACAAGGACAAGACAAAGACTTAAGAGGGTGTTTGGTTCGTGGGATAAGAGTGAATGTGATGGTTCTATTTAATTTGGATGGGATAGTCCTAAACGAGATGATACAGTTTGTTATTTGATAGGGTGAATATGATGGTACGAGTTACTGTTTGGTTGATGGGATAAGAGTGGATAGGATTATTCAAGTTTGTGTTTGGTTGAAGGAATGAGGATGAATAAGAGTGGTTGTGGTAACTTTGTAATTGAATGATGAGAGTACCTCCCGTTTGCAATAGTTTGACCTCAACATGTTCTGGACATGGCACGAAAAGCTGCTCGGGTGGATCAAATGCTTCATGAGGTGAAGCTAATTGACGAACTTGCCATTCTCCTGACATTGTAACATATAATACAGTGATAAGCTGCATGCGGAGGCTTGGAAGATTAGATCTGTGCAAAAGCCTCGCAAGAGAAATGCTTGAGAGAGGCATCAATCCAGATTTGAGAACATATACTGCACTAATTGTAGCAACGGATAGTCATACTGCTGATGCTGTTGAAATGTTTGAGCATATGAAAAGGTCACATCAACGATAGTCCAATGCCATCGAAAATCAAAACTACTAGCAGCCTGTGACAAACGATAGCACAACGTTTCATCCATTTGACCCTCCAATCGTCAGCTCTCAGTATCCATCCTCATAATATGTAAATCGTAGCCAGGTAAATGGCCAAAAAGAAATGAATTCATAATATGTAAATATTGTCACTAAGCAGTCAGCACAACTCCATAGCAAATCTCCTGAATCACAGTGAAATTCGTAGTTTCACATGTAGAGATCAACCACAATAAACCAATCTGCATGTCACAAATTGCAGCAAAAGAATAATCATAATTCATGAAGCAACATGAATAAATCGTTGTAACACAAAAGCATGCAACAATGGACATGTGAAACGAGATGTTTTTGTAACGTCTGCTTTGATTACAAACATACGGCAACATGAATTATGAAAATTGGATGCATGATATCTGCTGCGAATAAGTTATCAGAACTTTTGAAAGCTGGGTGCTAGCCCCCAATATAACCCTATCACATTCATCATCTTAAGAAAATAAATTCAACAAACTAAAATAATGTACAAGAGTCCTCTTTTGCAACTGCACATCCAAACCAATCTGCAGGTACAGACACAAACTAATCAAGGCAAGAACTACATATCCTACAGGTATGTCAATACGACAACAGTACAGCGGTGACACAAAATCTTCATGAAAACAATCTCAATCCACAAAGAAGAGCTTTTTTGGAAACAACAAAATAATCTCCAGTTGTACTGTATAGTAAGATCATTATATCATATTAGTACAAGAACCCATGTACACACTCGCAATCCCTTTACAAGGGAAACTCCAACCGGCCGCAAACAAATATTTACCTCTGAAATTTCACATAATGGGACTGATAGGATCATAGGAATTGTATGAGATGTTCAAGAAGCAACCACCTGGGTAAAATTGAGTGCAATAGCCAAAGGTGTTGAACTCTAAAGCAGCCAACTAACAAGTATTGGGAATTAGATATGCCAGGTAACATATTAGTACTCTCACTCTGACTTTGCATTTCTCAATCACATGGTTGTTAGTCTAGGTTTTCTTTTAGGATCTCTAGGGTAGATCTAGCGGGGGCTATCCTTTCTCTAGGTTCTTGTTCTTGAGGTATACCGAGAGGGAGTGGGGGTACCAACCTTCGGACGTAGAGGAAGAGGTAGCCATCTCGGTGGCGGTCGGAGAAGAGCGAAGACGGCGGCGGTGGCGGCACGCGCAGATCCGAGAAGACGCAGAGAGCCGGTGGAGCTTCCGTCGCTGCAGCGCTTCCTCTAGATCGGCTAGGGTTTGTCGGTGGGGTGGCGGCACGGTCAACCTTGGGATGCGCGCGCCGCCCCCCACCTCAGATGATAAGCGCCGGCGACAGGGCCCACCACCAAACGGCCGGGCGCCCGATCGGCGCGGTCAAGGGATGGGCTTTGGCCGTTGGGCAAAGCCACGAGATCACTCTAACATTCTCCCCTTGATCTCAATCTATACTTTTATCTTTAATTACTTTTGACTTTACACATTCCATCACGATTAGTGCATAGAACATGTCTCATCGTCACGGTCAATCGCCGATAGATTCAACGATTACAATACACCTCTCTGCTCGAAATAGTTACTTCAATCTTTGGGCCATCTTTTAGTCCAGAATCATAGGCTTTCCTTAAACCCATGCCGCTACATGTTCTCTGAACACGTTGGGTGGTAAGCCTTTAGTAAGCGGATCCGCTAACATCTTTGTGTACTTATGTGCTCAAGACTTATAATTTGATCCCGAACTTTATCTTTCACAAAGATAGTACTTTATGTCAATGTGTTTGGCAGCACCACTTGACTTATTGTTGTGGGCATACGTATCTGCGGGTTCATTATCGCAGATACAACTTAAGTGGTCTATTGATGTCGTCAACCACTTTTAAACCGGGTATAAACTTCTTTAGCCAGTTCACCTGCCCCGTAGCCTCATAACATGCTACAAACTCGGCATACATTGTGGACGATGTAGTGACGGTTTGCTTAGAGCTTTTCCACGATATAGCTCCTCCGGAGAGTGAATACATATCCGGATGTAGACTTTCTATCATCTCCCGCAAAATCGAATCAGTATACCCCACTATATGAAGTAAATCGATCTTCGTATGTCATCATGAGGCCTTTTGTTCCTTGCAAATAACGCAAGACTTTCTTTATCAATTTCAATGTTCTATTCCGAGATTGCTCGAATCGCCAAGTAACCCAGTAACAAACGCTAAGTCGGGCGTGTGCACACTTGAGCATACCGTAAGCTTCCGGCACTGAAGCATATGGAACCGCTTTCATTTGATCGATCTCATATCGGTTCTTGGGGCATTGAAAATCCCCATATCATCGCGCCTTGACTATAGGTGCAGGTGATGGACTACATTTATGCATACCAAATTTCTTTAAGACTTTCTCTATGTATGCCTTTTGTGACAGTCCCAATACCCTTTGTTTCTATCTCGGTGAATTTCGATCCCTAGAACGAACGAGGCTTCACTAAGATCTTTCATATCGAAGTTTGAGGATAAAACTTCTTTGTCTCCGAGTGTGATCGACATCACTACTAGCCAAGAGGATATCATCCACATACGAGATTAGGAAGATAAACTTCCCATCTTTAAACTTTGCATAAACACGCTTGTCCTCTACATTCTCTTTAAACCCAAATTTTCTTATTGTACTGTCAAACTTCAAATACCACTGTCTTGAAGCTTGCTTTAACCCATATATTGATTTCTTTAGGCGGCATCCCATTCTTTCATTTCCTTCCACAACAAAACCTTTCGGTTGTGCCATGTAAACATTTTCCTCCAAATCCCCATTAAGAAATGCCGTCTTTACATCCATCTGATGTAACTCTAAATCATAATGTGCCACTAATGCCATTATAATTGAAGGAATCTTTACATGAGACCGAGAAAATGTCTCATTGTAATCAATTCCTTCTCTTTGCGTAAAGCCTTTTGCCACAAGTCGCGCTTATATCTTTCTACATTCCCTTGGGAGTCATGTTTTGTCTTGTAGACCCATTTCTGACCTATTGTTTTGGCTCCTTTAGGAATAATTTCCAAATCCTGACTTTATTAGTCTTCATGGACCTCATCTCCTCTTCCATGGCCTCAAGCCATTTTGAGGAATTTTCGCTTTCATGGCTTCTTCAAATGAGGTGGGATCATCCTCCATTTGAAATTCCTCTGTATGATAAATCTGATAATCATCGAAATAGCTGATCTTCTTACTCTTTGAGACCTCCTCGGGGCCTCCTCATTTGGTACATCTACTGTTTGAGGCTGCTGTTGCTCCCCCTCATCTGTGGCAATAGGTTCTATATGATCCTGAAGAACAGGTTCTTCATTCTCATTCATTGTTGCCACGGAGAAACAATAACAGTCTTGGCACCACAATGTCTCGCACCGTCGGTGCGGCAAGCAGTAGTGTGAAAATGGCTCTTGAATCATCTGAGTGGGCGCAAACACCCGCTTCTCTTCAAGGTCAATCTCTCGAGCTACCATGCTCCCCCTTATCATTTCATCCTCTAAGAAGACAGCATGTCTCGTTTCTACAAACTTTGTATATCTGTCTGGACAGTAGAAACGATAACCTTTTGACTTTTCAGGGTAGCCAATGAAATGGCAACTTATCGCTTTGGGATCAAGTTTCCCAAGGTTTGGGTTAAATACTTTAGCCTCAAGCAGACTCCCCACACACGTAAGTGGTTTAGTGAGGAACTCTTCCTGTCCCACAACTGCGGTGTTTTGGGCACCGACTTACTAGGCACTCTGTTGAGAATATGAATGGCGGTTTTCAACGCTCCATCCATAAACTCAATGGGAGTGTGGAGTAGCTCATCATACTTCGCACCATATCCATCGAGTGCAGTTGCGTCTTTCAGCTACTCCATTTTCTTGAGGTTCGCCCTTGGCATAGAATCTTTGGGCCACTATTCCATTTTCTGTAAAAACCTCGCAAAGGTCCAGAACTTGTCCATATGGGGTATGTCGATCGTAGTACTCCCCACGATCGATCGGACTATCTTAATCTTTAAATCGTGTTGGTTTTCAATTTCAACCTTAAATATCTTGAATTTATCCAAGGCTTCATTTCTTTCTTTGATTGGATAAATATATCCATAACGGAGTAATCATCTGTGAATGTTATGAGCAGTCATATCCATCCACACTTTTCACGGAAAAGGACCACAAATATCTGTGTGAATAATTTGTAGAACTCTGTGCTTCTTTTAGCGTCTTTTTAATTTTCTTTACATATTTTCCTTTAATGCATTCTCTGCATTGTTCTAAGTCCGAGAACTCTAATGGAGGAAGAATATCATTCTTTACTAGTCTTTCTATTCTCCCCTCGAAATATGGCCTAAACGATTGCCATAATTTCGACGACTCATCTAGAGTTCTCTTTCGTTTTTCATTTACATTCGAGACGAGGATTCAATTACTTTCGCACGCAACGTTCTCATTATCGCATACGACATTCACATCATCACATAATGATAACAAATAAAGCTCATTCGTAATATGGCAATACCAACACATTCTTTATTAAACATTATTTCGCACTTGCCATTTCCAAAATTGCAATCATAACCATCTTTGTCCAAATTTGACACACTAATCAAATTCCTCTGTAAAGAGGGTACAAAAGGACATCTCTAAGTAGAAGAGTGGAGCCATTAGCTAATTCTAATGAAAGATCGCCAACGGCTTCAACTTCAACTTCGACTCCATTTGCGACTTTAACGCATCTTTCTTTTCTTTGCGTAGTCCTCGTCGAACGGAATCCTCAGAAAGAATTAGCAACATGAACAGTTGTTCTGAGTCAATCCACCAAGTGGATTTGAATATTTCACATACAGGCATTCATTAATAAAGGTAATAATGTTCTCACCTTTCTTAGCCATTATCATCTTTAAGTAGTCAGACAATCTTTTTGTAGTGTCCGTCTTCTTGCAGTGAAGGCACTTGGTCTTTGTCTACAAAGAAATTTATTCTGTTGAGGTGATGTACAGAGGCTTTGGCCTTGTTCTTTGAGAAGGGTTCTTGTTATAATTCTTTTCTTGTTTTCCTCACAAAGTTGATAGAACCACCATGTGAGGTTTTGATTCTTTCCTCCTCTTGCACGCACATGGCTATGCACTTTTCCATGTCCCATTTCTCGGGTGCATATTATAGTTGACAACAAAGTGTCAAACTCTTTTGGCAAAGAAGCAAAACCAAATGAATAAGGAACTCATCCTTGAGAGCCAAATCCATCGGTTTGATTTAGATGCCAAGTTGCTCATTCTAAGAATGTGCTCTCTTATGCCATTGCCACCGCTGAATACCTCTCATTGCACCGCTTAATCATTGTGTAGCATAAGTCTTTGAAGAGCCGTGAACCGACTCTTTATTTTATCAAGGTATTCGATGTGATGTCACACTCTGCAATTGAGCCCGAATAGCGAGGCTCAATTGTGTTCTTTATCACAGCCATACATTTCTTGTTGGTGTGGTCCATTTCTTATGATCAAGGTCATAAGATTGTGTTCTTTATCACACCATACATTTCTTGTTGGGTGTGGTCCATTTCTTATGATCAAGGTCATAAGACATCCGCAAGGGAGCATGATCCTCTGTCTTTTCTCGCCATGCGATGTCATCCTCATTCTGTTCCCTCACTGGCGCCAGAGGCTCAGTGGGACGTGCTGTAGTGAGGACCCAGTCCACCTCAGCTAAGATAAAAGCTAAATCTAACTTTTTCTTCCACTCTCCATAATTATCACCTTTGAGAGTGGGGATTTCTCTAATACAACTCATTAAGTTGTATCCTCCTGAAAAAATATTTCAAATACAGTGAGAACGTAACATCAAAATTATATGCCTTATTTCCAACGTTGGTCAAAAATACAACATACAATTTAAAACAATTCTATCATACATTAAATCTACATCACCGTTGGCGTAAATAGAAATAATGCATGAAAACAATATTAAAAATTTATAATACTGATATTAACAACGTTGGTCGAAAATAACGAGATCATAAATCTCTGAATTTTATCTATTTTTCCAAAATTAAATTCTCCCGTTGGTTCGAATTTAATAATGAAAACAATTAGCATTAACTTTGCAGCGAAAGCGTAATTATTCTAAAAATAATTCAATATTCGAAGCATTATATTGTAAACATTTAGTCTCTCAAAAATATACACGTTGGTGCAAAAATTTACAGAGATTTGGATCAAATTTCAATCAAATTCATCAAGGAAAAGCTTCCAAAATTAATAAACATTCTTTTGGGTTTTATGTGCAAAATGGCCATTCGGCTCGTTCCACGCGGCCGCGCCCGGCCCACCCGCTCGGCTGCGCTCTCCAGCGCGACGCGCGCGCGCCGCTGACCACGGCGGCTGCTCGGCGCGTCTCGTCTTGTGCGCGCCTCGGCCTCACGCGCGCGCGCTCGCCGCTTCGCGGTCTCGGAGGCTCGCTAACGCGGCGCCCGGTCGGCGCGGCGCCTCCATTACCGATCTCGGCCGTCCGTTCAATCGGACGGTCCCGGAAAATCGCCGATCAAAAACGCCCCCACTCCGTAAACCCTAACCTAGAGGCATTTCCACCGCCCAACCGGGAAAACGGATCGGCGGCGCGGCAGATGCGCCGCGCGGGAAAGGCGCGCGCGCGGCCTGCGGCGCTGCGCCCATGGCTACATGGCCGAGCACGGCGCGGCGGCAACGGCGGCCGCGCCGCTGCATTGCCGGCGGCCAGCTGCGACCTGCGCACACAGGCGGAGCTCGCGAGGCGGCGCCGCCGCGGCGCCCTGGCGGCTTCGGCGGCGCGCACACGCGACGCCCGCGCAGACCGGCGACGGGGTAAGCCCTTTCCTTTTCAGTTTCTTTTGCTGTTTTCTAGTGTTAGGGGGGGCTTCTTTTCTCTGTGCTTTTCTTTTCCGCACGCCGATCAACCGACGACGGTCGTTCTTCTTTCCCCTCTTAGATCTAAGCCTAGGGTAGGCTCTGATACCATTGTTAGTCTAGGTTTTCTTTTAGGATCTCTAGGGTAGATCTAGCGGGGGCTATCCTTTCTCTAGGTTCTTGTTCTTGAGGTATACCGAGAGGGAGTGGGGGTACCAACCTTCGGACGTAGAGGAAGAGGTAGCCATCTCGGTGGCGGTCGGAGAAGAGCGAAGACGGCGGCGGCGGTGGCGACGGCGCAGATCCGGAGAAGACGCAGAGGAGCGGTGGAGCTTCCGTCGCCGCAGCGCTTCCTCTAGATCGGCTAGGGTTTGTCGGTGGGGTGGCGCGCACGGTCAACCTTGGGATGCGTGCGCGACCCCACCTCTCAGATTATAAGGCGCGACGAGGGCCCACCACCAAAACGGCCGGGCGCCCGATCGTATGCTGGTCAAGGATGGGCTTTGGCGGTTGGGCCAAAGCCCCGAGATCACTCTAACAATGGAAGCTGCCAAATATTGATTATCAACACAAAGCTGCCTACAAGTCTACACATTCGGAAAGGATCTGCCAGCCAGCTTACTTTGTAATACAACCTACTCAAAAGACAGCCAGTACAACATAGTTTCAGAAACCTGAACCTGCTTACTTCGTAATACAACCTACTCAAAAGATAGTACTATGATGGCCAGCACCATGACCTCGAGTTTCAAGTTGGGTAGTGGGTGTGGCTTCAGCTCCAACATCGACAAGCAGCCTCCTTGGCAGTGCTGACACATTCCAAGCTGTCACCATGGTTTTTGGGCCATACAAGGTGCTGAAACGAATTGGACTGGTGGCTTACTGCTTGGAGCTTCCAGCATGCACTCATAAACACAATGCGTTCCATATATCCTTCTTGAAGAAGTTTAATGGCGACCCTTCGGCTGTTGTTGCACCCCCATAGATATTTCATGGACTTGTTGTCGGACCCCAGATTTGCAATCTAAATCCTCTAT
This sequence comes from Dendrocalamus sinicus, assembly GCA_036346575.1. Taxonomy (NCBI): domain Eukaryota; kingdom Viridiplantae; phylum Streptophyta; class Magnoliopsida; order Poales; family Poaceae; genus Dendrocalamus; species Dendrocalamus sinicus. The sequence continues at coordinate 268,418 of CM070653.1, read as the reverse complement.
GCTCTATTGCACTATTTTCTGAATCAATAGATGATGCACACAAATATATTGTTGAACCATACACATACATCATATGACAAATACAAAAGATACAGAACAACTTACAAATAATCCATACGGACAATAAGTTTTACCACTAGGCTGACAAGGCCAAAACTTAACACATAGCTCATTACATAAATTGGAAGTAGATGAGGAAACAGAGAACAAAAGATGGCGTGTCTTCTTCCATCCGGTCAACTTCGCTGGTCTCAAAGACGAGCAAGCCTGGGATGGAGGACGATGGTGAAGAAGCATCATGTTCCATGGCATGGATGCATGCATCCCTATCGAGATAAGCGTAGTCTGCTAGATCGAACTAATTCTCCTCATTCCAGATTCCTGCTATGATCGCATGGCGACATTGACAAAATCAGGTGAGAATGGTGTTGTTGATGAGAACCTTCAAGGATTCAGCGTCTTCTTCCCACAGGCGGTGCTAGTTGTCGATGATCTTATGAATTGTGATGGAAAAGACTAAATCTCATAGGAGGATTTAGGAGGAGAATAGGGATGATCATTATTACTATAAACTGGTTACAAGATACTCCACTAAGAGATTACAAAGGGATGTGACTAGTCCTAATCTCTATAATCTTCTCACTGGTCAAAAGATTATGGTTGTCTTGTTTGGTGTTCTTCCAGTTCTGGTTGTCTTCTCATTTTGGTTGTTTTCTCTCGTCAACACTTAAATAGCATCGAAGGGGTGTCAGTTGGGTGATTGTAGGCCTGGACAAAAAGCTCAAAACTTGTTAGCTCGCTCGGCTCGTGGCTGGCTCGGCTCGGCTCAGCTCGTTAGGATAACGAGTCGAGCCAAGCCAAGATTTTAGCTCGTTAGCTATAACGAGCCAACTCGAGCCAGCTCGCGAGCCGCTCACGAGCCAAACGAGCCATACTATATTAACTTATGATGGAACTTGAACAATGTGTCATTATGCTATGTTAACTTATGTAGTTATATCTATGCAGCCCTTCCTGTCTAGTCAATCTAGCTGATGTCGTACTTTGCAATTTGCATGAATGATAGTTGATGGATGAATATATGATGAGACATGGACCTAATTTGTACTCTATTGCATGTGTATGCATATGCTGCTTGCTGCTAGCATGTATGATGGATGAATATGTGCTGTATGACTCACTGGAATGTAAGGTAGTCTTCATTTTACATTTTTTGGCCCTGGCTCACGAGCCAAACGAGCTAGCTCGAGTTTATGGTCGAGCCGAGCCGAGCCGAGCTAACTTTTTAGCTCGTTAGTTATAACGAGCCAGCTCGTTATCCTACCGAGCCAGACCGAGCCGAGCTGAGCCGAGCCAGCTCGATATCCAGGCCTAGGTGATTGTTGTCAGCGAGAGAGATCTCTTCGATTGTTATTATTATTAGTGGGAGAGAATCACAGAGGTAGCTGCAGAGCAGCTGTTGCCAGAGGCATAAGACCGAATCATCGTGGGGTTGGGAGCGGATAAAGCATGTGCTTTATCCTTCGCATAGGAGAGAATCACTTGGAGGTAGGCTCTTATACCAGTTCATGATATCTCCGAGTGGCTGTTGGTCGGATAAAATATACAGTGGGCCTCTGACTAGGGTTACTCGGGCAGTTGACTTTGGAAGCTTACAACCACATGGGTCTTAGGGCTTGAATTGAGTATTAAAGCTGTATTTAATGAATTATTTAATCCTCGTTGGACTCCAAACCTACGAGGGCATTTTGGTAATCGTATATAGAAATATCCCAAGACTAGTATTAATTATCTTTGTGGTTGCAATGTAACCTCAACCGAAAGCGAAAGGGACCTTTGAGAAAGAAGAGAATCGAAAGCAAGAGGGCAATAAATCCTAACGTTAATTGCATACATGCAAAACACAACCAACACTCTTGTAGCGAGTAGAGCATGGAATGCAATGCATACACCAGAACAGGGCCATAAAAGAAATCAACACCAAATTTGTGACGCTACTCCTGATGCAACTGGAGCAGCAGGATCAACTTGTTCGATCAGATGTGCAACTCTTCCCTGAAGAAAATAAAGAAAAGAGAAAGGGAAATAGAGCAGCAACTTGTTGGGATCAGGATTTGTTGGTTTGGCTCGCACAAGCATGCTGCATGCTGTTCACTGTAACCATGGCAGAGAGTGGTATGCTGATTGTACTGTCCACTTACTGAATTCCGCAAATTGAGCTGTTTGCTGATTCGATTTTCCATGGAATTTGTTTAGAGGACCCCCGCCTTGTAGCCATAGTTCAGTCCAGAACAACTATTTAATAATCGGGCTACGTGGTCTGTATTTTATTTTGCTGATTGGTTTTAACAAGCCACTCGTGATCCATGTTGTACTTATGTATCTTTTTCTTCCAATCTTTCCCTTTCCTTTTACAGATGATCCGGTTATATAAAATTGCATGCTTGCAGGAGCAGGAACCTACATTCCTGCTAACCTACAACGATTCGTTGTCATAGAAAAAACGGGTTATGTTGTTTATGTTGTATCAACGAGAAGTAGAAGAAGAGTATAACCAAGTCACATGCATGATGCCCCAACCCGACATCGGTGATCCATGTACTTGGTTAAAAATATTTTGTGATCGATCACCGCCTCACCGAGTAATATATGCAGATAGGCTAGCTGATTCATCGGTCAAGATAAAACTTAATAGAGCCAACTTGCAACATACATTGATGTGTACATTTACCTGCTACTTCTCTCTTCTTTTTACTTGACATTCTAAAATCCGTTTCGTTAAATTTTTTAAAAATTCAACCATCAATAGGTTTAAAACTATATAGATTGGCTATATAAAAATTATATCATTTGATTTATCGTTGAAAATAATTTTATAATATTATTAGTATATCTTATTGTAAAGTTATAAAAAAGTAGCTATCAAAGTTGCATCTTGAACACTATAAAAAGTAAAAAAATGTTAAGTAAAAAAGAGAGGAGGAGCAGTTTACTTGACCAAAACTTGAGTAGAAAAATGAAACACCTCAAAATTCAAAACAAATTTTCTTTTTCCGGAAAACCCCGGTCAAAATCCGCTTTCCCTTTTCGACAAAGCCACCTTCACCCATGGCCGTCGCCCTCCTTTCCCTCCCCTGCCTTTCTCCTGTGTCGCCCGGCCACCTAGCCCTTGCACTGCCCCTCCTCTCGGCGTTCACACCGAGCTCCCGGCTTTGCCAGCTGATCATCTCGTGCATTCAAGCCCCTTGCGTCATCCCTGCCCTCGCTACGCCGTCGTTCCTGCCTCATTCCTCGCGTAGAGCTAACCCGCGAACTCCCCACCGCAATTCTCCGCACCTCCTGCCCGATGCGCGCGTCCACCGTACTCGTCCTTGTTAGCCTGCACAAGCTTTATCAGAGGCCGTAGTACTTCCCCTCGCCACCTCGCCTGCATGCATGTCTCACCGGTAGCGCCCCTCGCCACCTCCTCCTTCTAGGCGCCGACGTCGCCCGAGCCAGACCCTACTCCCAATGCCATAGCTTGGCTTTAAAGCCCGATCGGCCGCTCAAATCACTTCACACTAACCTCAATTGACCAACCGAGCCACCCCCTTGACTCCTCTCGCACCTCAGCTCCGCTGACGAACTCCCCCGCGTCGGTAAGCTCCCACAGCCAATTCTCTGCTCCGATCAACCATTAACCAATTAAAGGCCACCATAGCATCTCTAGACCACCATGAACCTGAAGCCACCCTCGCCGAACCCCCTCTTGCCCGTAGCAACCATTTAGAATGACATGTGAATTAGTTATGTCCTACCACCGGAAAATACCATGTTTAATTTGAGGCCATATTTATCTTGTCAATCTTAGTAATATTTAATTTCTATATAATTAATTGTAAAGTAGTTCATCCAAAATATTTGTACTACTAAGTGACTTTAGCATTTTTGTCGACTGGTTTATGTAAATAGTTCTAGGATTAAGGATATATCATGGAAAGCCACTAGATGGTTGGGATCCACGAGCTTACCCTAGGGAGGAGGTTTGGGATTAATTGGTGGCAGTGTCATAGAGCATTGGGGATCTAGGTTGTGGATGGCTACCTCATGGTGAAAAGTAAGGGTTGGAATCTTATGCTGAGTAAAAGACAAAGAAATCGCTCAACCACAAGTGTTGTCTTGACAAACCTGGTCTAGTAGCTGCTCACCTCAATTGAATATCTACAGGAAGTGGGAGTGAAGGGGCGTGGTATGGGAACGGTAAAACCATACATAGCAACAGTAGGCCCACTCAAATTGGGCGGGTGTGTTTCGAATTGGCTAGTGGATACCCAAGTTTGTGTGGTGCATAACCTACCTGGTAGAGGCTATATAAAAAATTGAGCAGTAAAAACTTTGTTTTCTCAACTTAGTCGCACGCTAGCTGAAGCGTGTCTATTACATGATATTGAGAGTTAGAGAAATCTTGTGGGTAAAGTTAGATAACTCTGCAGAGTAATAAATGGTATTCGAATACGGCATACTTCTGGTGAATGAAGCTGTGTTTAATGCATGATTCCAACAGTAAGGCATAAATAGATTTCATTATGTTTTAACTTGAGTAATAAGTTATTGAAACCCTCTTTTATCCCTATCCTTTGACAATAATGGCAAATAGATAAATTAGGATTTACCCTTGTGACTTGCTAGGTACAGTTGTACTTATTACTTGCTAAACAACAAACATAAGAGCCTTGGGACAATAATGAACAAGATGTTGATGGGATCTGGAAGAGTCCTAATTCGTTGATGATCAGTGGCTTTAGGTCTTAGCCTCAGTCAAGTACGCTTGGTTTTTTTGTGTTGTAATATAACTTTGAACTTGCACACTCGCTATGTCTAAACCTAGCTAATAAGTTATATTTCTGTAATAAAGTTTGGTTTTTATGTTGTAAGTATGTATTGGTTTGATGCTCACTTATATACAGTATTCCGTAACTGAACAATGCTGGACAGTTAGGGGGTTGCTAGGGCTACGGAGGCGTTACAAATTAAAACGCAGGCACGTTTAACTTGTTTTCTAGAGTGGATGTACTAGTTAATTGAGCACATATACATATAGTACATGCTAACGGAATAGATAAAAAGGTCCAAAGAGTAGCATATGGAAGGATCGCCGGCCGTGCCGTTTCAGCTGTTGGCGTTTAGTTGATTTGGACGTACAGTGGACTTGTGAACCACCTCTGATCGATCCTCTCATTGCGCATATTTTACACACCTTGCACGTCAGGAAGAGCAAAGGAAAGACAAAAGAGAAAACAAGTGATCGAGAAGAAAACAAACACGTACGGGGAAATTAAAGAAACCACCATATATATAAACGAAACGCCGCGCGCCAATTTCCTGCACACAACTAGCAGCTCATCGCAGAGCTAGCTAGGAGGAGATCGATCGAGGAGGAGACCAGGCGCACATATTGCTATGGGCAGCCTTGGCGTCGGCGTGGAGGACGCGTTCCTGGAGCGGTGTGCGGCGTCGGGGGACGCCGCCTACGCGGAGCTCAAGGCCGTGCTCGCCCGCCTCCACGACCCGGCCACGCGGCGCGGCGCGCGGGTGTTCCTCGGCGCGCTCCGGCGGCGGTTCAGCTCCCACGGCCAGGAGGATGGGTGCTTCCGGCGGTACAACTTCCGCATCCACGACCTGCTCCTCCACGGCGGCCCCTACACCACCACCACCTCCTCCTCCTCCTCAGGTAAACGCGCGAATTTCAGTTTCCTTCTTTTAATTGCCTTCGCGATGCCGGCCGGCCTTTGTACGCACAGGCAGCGTGTCACCATCGTCGACAGCATGAACAGTCCTATATCTTGGGCTAAACTAGTTTAATTTCCAAGTCAACTCAGCAGAACCAGCCAGAGTCAAAATTATCGATCGATCCTTGTCTTGCAGTGTGTATATATATAAGCATCAAGATACAGGACCATGCATGCATGAGCTGCTATATTATATGCTAGCTACAATTTTCACACGTGGGAAATAAGTGAGACAGTGATCGATGCATGCATGTTTAGAGGCTTGCCAAGTTGACATTAAAATGTTACCGACCTAATTAGTGAGACAACCGACCGGAAAGGTACTTTAACCTCAAAACTACGGTGTATTTCATGAGAGTAGCCAAAAGTACACGTATATATGCGGAATTTCTGCATTTTGCACACACCTTTTTTTCACCATAAATTAAAGGAAGATTATGTGCAATTATTTATGTACTAGAAAATAAACTTTTTTTAAAAAACATTAAAAGATAACTAGATTAAAATCCCCACGCTGCTGTAAAGTATTTTTCATATATATATATATATATATATATATATATATATATATATATATATATATATATATATATATATATATATATATATATATATATATATATATATATATATATATGTGTGTGTGTGTGTGTGTGTGTGTGTGTGTGTGTGTGTGTGTGTGTGTGTGTGTGTGTGTGTGTGTGTGTGTATGTATGTTATTTTTCCTTTTTGGAAGCCTCTTTTCTACACCGGGTGTAATTACACCCTATGTCGTATCTCACAACGTAGAGAGTATCTCACGTAACGAAGAGTATATACGTGTAGTATGAGTATTTAAGACCATCTAGGTGGTATGAACAATTTTTCATATGTGGTATGTACATTTTTTTTCGACATACTCCTTTTTATGGTCGTGGCTCACTTCGAGTACGTTTCTTCGTAGTCGTGGCTCATTTCGAATACGTTGCTTTGTGGTCGTGGTTCACTTCGAGTATGTTCCTTCGTGGTCGTAACTCGTTCCTTCGTGATCATAACTCGTTTCGAGTACGTTCCTTCGTGGTCTTAACCAACTTTGAGTATGAGTTACTTCGTAATCATAAGATTACTGTTTATCGAGTACTATAGCAGAGCATTGTTCTACGAGTACTGTAGCAAGACGGTGTTCTACAAGTACTGTAGCAGAGCGTTGTTCTATGAGTACTGTTCATCCGAGTACTCACGGTCGAAGCTTTCAAGTACTCACAGTCGAAGCTTTCGAGTACTCACGGTTGAAGTCTTCTGACCATATTGTGTGCTCTTCTGACCACAATGTATGCTCCGACTTGTCGCAACAGACGTCGCCCTCGACCCCCACCTCCAAGGTCCCCCCTAAGACAATGATCTTGTTGGTTGTGACTGCCGTCGGATCTTTCAGAATCAGGGTTGCCCAGTTGACTGTGATTGTGCCAGCGTGCCGACCATGGGCTAATGCATGATGCTGTTGCAAGCATTAGTTGTCCCTGGAAAGATATGTGTGTGTCTTTGTGGAAAATTTTGATTCCAATGGTCCTTTTCAAGGGAACAATTATTTGTCTGGGTTGCTGAATAATTTAGACTCCCTGTTTGGCTTTTATATGAAAAAAAAGGGCATGCCTTTCTGGCTTTCTTGATCTGACTTATTTTGGTGCGTTGTTTACTTGATGACGTTATCATTTAGGCTTGCTTCATAATTCACCACTATATAATGCGCCTCCTTGTGTGTGGCATGCTTTGCGAGCTGATTCCTCACACTTGTTTCTTTGGCAGAACAATCCTGCCCCAACTTATCATCGTAAGAACAATAACATGACACGAGCAGCCTGGCAAACTTATCGTCATAACAACAAAAATAGGAAAGGCGTGAACCATATCTTCAGTTTTTTTTAGAAAACGGAATATCAATATTCCGGCCTTGATCATTCCATTTGAATGACTACAACCGTTCAAACAACAAAACAGAAACTCAGTCCACACTCCACCATAACGGTGATACAAAAACCTCTTACGCACCGAACAAAAGACAAGAGGACTTAATCCTTTAATCTAAAACCAGTACTCCACCCAAAATATTGGATATAGATGTAGTCTTTGTATTGGAGCAGCTGTAATTTACAAAATCCTTACGTTATCTGGAATCTGTACCTGACATGAGTTCTATGTTATTGTTTGGGTGTATAAAGTGAAAGCTTCTGTCTTTAGTTGGCGCAATGGTAAAAGCTTGCCGGTCCACTAATACATGAACTTTGTCTTGTTCAAGCATCTATTATTTGGTTTTTGTAGCTTGACAAATTTATCAACTGCTTCTAGGATTCCAACAAAGAAAGAAGCTTAGAATGATGGAGATACCTAGCATTTTCATTCCTGAAGATTGGTCCTTCACTTTCTATGAGGGCCTCAATCGGCTTCCAGATTCCATTTTCAGGGATAAGACAGTAGCAGAGCTGGGATGTGGCAATGGTTGGATATCCATCGCGCTTGCGGAAAAGTGGTCCCCTTCGAAGGTTGCATCTCTTGTCCTCTGTACATTTTGTTTTATCGTCACTGTTACAGAAGTGGGAGATTGTTACAGAAGTGGGAGCTGCAGCACTTAAGACATTTACTCTGGTTACAAGATATAACACTTTTGGACTTTCGGTAATCCACTGACAGTCTAACTTGCTTGTTACATATGAGAAAGCAACATCCATTGAGCATATTGCTTCCAAAGTTTGAGCAAGCCACTCATCCAATACGACATAATTGTTCCCACCGTGCTGAACAGAACAGTAGGTGTCCTTTGAGAAGGACAAAAAGGGGAATAACATGTACCTTAGCAGTTTGAATTGCACATATCAGTGGATCAAATTTGTTTGCACTCAGCTCGACATTACCTAAGTAGTTCAGCCATTTATTTTTGTCAGAATGCAAGCTGAGCATTGTTCCTTTCTTTGAAGGTCTACGGTCTGGATATAAACCCAAGAGCTGTCAAGATTGCATGGATAAACCTTTACTTGAATGCACTAGATGATGATGGTCTCCCAATCTATGACTGGGAAGGGAAGACATTGCTTGATAGAGTTGAATTCTATGAATCTGATCTTCTTTCTTACTGTAGAGACAACAAGATAGAACTTGATCGCATTGTTGGATGCATACCACAGGTACAGTCAGTTGTTACCATTTTTTGTGAAAGGAAATTATATTATATCAGAGCTGGAGGAAAGCGCTTACTCTAAAAATCTGCTTTTCAGATTCTTAACCCAAATCCAGAGGCAATGTCAAAGATTATAACTGAAAATTCAAGTGAGGAGTTCTTGTATTCCTTGAGTAACTACTGTGCTCTTCAGGTAAGTTGTAAGACGTCTTCTATGTGTTCATCTCTTAATGAAAATGGATTGATATGCGTGAAACCTAAGCCATTCAATTTACTTAATACTAATTAGCATTTTTTCTAAACTGCTTAGAAGAAAGAAAAAATTTGGAACATATGTTATCTCCTTGTAGGCACATGTTCCAATCCCTAAGATAATAAAAATAAAATCCATTCCCATGTTATAGACTTACAGATATACAAATCAAATATTAAGCAAGAAATGCATCTTTTTTATATATAAATAATGTATGACCTCTGCTGACAACTTGGTTCCATCAGTAATCAATTAAATTCCAGATGGTTAGGAAAGACAGCATTGACAGTCTGTATTGATAGGGGCAAGGTGTTTGGGCAGTAATCCATATATGAAATTCTTCACCTCAACCTCCACATATTGCATGACTTTGTTGTGTTACAAATCATAAGGACAAATGTGATTAGTACATTACTCTTGCCTATAACAAAGGACAGCTGGAATATGGAAGTATTAGCAGTGGTATTCAAATGCTTAGCTGCTGGAGTACAAAAGTTTTGATCAGTTGCTAAGCATTTGATAATCTTTATGCTATGGTGTTGGATAAAATGTTACTCAAGTTAATGCTTCTTACAATGGTCAATGGCTAATTGTACTATTCCGATTTCCTTTTGTTCATTTGTTATGTTTGTTAACTTAGTGCATACCTTACTCTTACTGCATCCAGGGTTTTGTTGAGGACCAATTTGGCCTTGGGTTGATTGCTCGGGCAGTTGAAGAAGGGATAGCTGTTATAAAGCCTATGGGTATTATGATATTCAACATGGGAGGTCGACCAGGACAAGGTGTCTGTGAACACCTATTTCGACGCCGTGGATTACGCATCACAAAGCTCTGGCAAACAAAAGTTATGCAGGTAGTGATGCTGTGACCCTGTGACAGACCGGATGTTAATTAATCAGGAAGTCTATTTAACTATTTTGCATGCCAGCATTATGTGCTAGTTTGGTCATCAATATATACTTTGAGTAGCACAACAGCATTTAGTAAGACCTAGAATTTTCATATACTACTTTATGCTTTTATATTGCAACGCCACTTTTGTTTGGCATCATTACAAACTAGTTGGGTTCTTTGCAGGCTGCAGACACAGATATTTCAGCTTTAGTTGAAATTGAGAAAAATAGCCGGCATCGCTTTGAGTTCTTCATGGATCTTGTTGGGGATCAGCCTCTCTGTGCACGCACAGCCTGGGCTTACATGAAATCTGGTGGCCACATTTCACATGCTTTGTCTGTGTATAGCTGTCAACTTCGGCAGCCCAACCAGGTTCCTCTGTGTTCTCTTTAGATTTCTAAAAATAATAATATAACGACAGGAATGGTATTCATTCAGAGAACTTTCAGGTGAAGAAAATATTTGAGTTTCTTAAAGATGGATTCCATGAAGTCAGCAGCTCCCTCGATTTGTCCTTCGATGACGATTCTGTTGCTGATGAAAAAATTCCCTTCCTAGCATACCTAGCTAGTTTTTTGAAAGAGAATAAGTCCAATCCTTGTGAACCACCAGCCGGATGTATAAACTTCCGGAATCTTGTTGCTGGATTTATGAAGAGCTACCACCACATCCCATTAACTCCTGATGTAAGACTTGGTGTCTATTGCCTTTACAATTATGTTCACTTACTAGAAATTCATAAGATCTAGCCATTCTATGCTTCTTACTTATGCTTCATATGATGCTCATTTTTCTTTTCTGGTGAACTAGAATGTTGTTGTATTCCCTTCCCGTGCTGTGGCAATAGAAAATGCTCTTCGATTGTTCTCACCGGCGCTTGCAATTGTTGATGAACATCTGACCAGACACGTGCCCAAGCAATGGTTAACATCTTTAGCAATTGAGGTACCTTGATTTTCTCTCTGTCTGTGTGTGAGCATGGGTTTGCACTTTCCCAACAAACACAGGCATGTACGCAGCCATGCATCTGGGGCTTATGTGTGTTGTGCGGCACCTTTTCTTTGGGCAACATATGATCTCTACTACTTAATAGTGTCATGTCCTTTTGCTTTTTCCCCAAAAAATCTTATTCAAAGGAACAGTGGAAAAGACACGTCAGTTCTGTGAAAAAAGGATAGACAAGACATTAATTCTGTTAGAGATATGTATAGTTTGTTATTCCCCATTGTTATGAGGGTTCTTTGCATATTTACCACTTGTACTTTGTGTATATATTCTGGCCCATTGGCCTCATATGAATACAAGCGCTATTCATAACATGGTATCGAGCCAAAACTAGGGTTTTGGCTTACCTAGGTTCCGCCGCCGCCGCCTCCGCGCTCCGTCGGCCCGCCGCTTCGCCTCGCCTTCCGCTCCGCCGGTGGTGTCGCTCCGCCGGTGGTCGCCGCCTCCGCGCTCCGTCGGCCCGCCGACTCGCCTCGCCGCCGCGCTGCCGGCATCTCCCTGTTGGCCTCGCGCTCGGCGCTTCTCCGTCGGCCCGCCGGCTTCGCCTCGCCGCGCTGCCGCCGGCGTCTCCCCGTTCGGCCTCGGCGCTCGGCCGCTTCTCGCCGCCGCCGCCGGCTGCTCGCCGCCGCCGCCTGGCGTCGCGTCTCGGCCGCGGCCGCGCCTCGCCTCCGCCGCGCGATCTCGCCCGGTCGCGCCTCCCGTCCGGCGCTGCGCGCCGCCCGGCCGCGTGTGCGGTGTCGCGCGCGCCCGCCCGGCGCCCTCGGCCGGTGCCGCCTCGCGTCGCCGGCCTCGCGCCGCCGGCGACCGCCGCCTCCGGCCGCGCCGCGCCGCAAGCGCCTCGCTTCCGCCGCCGCCGCCGCCGTCTTGCGCAGGCCGCCCCGATCTAGGGTTGGTTCGCTCTCTTCGTTCGGCTCGGTCGGTTTGTAAACCGACCAAGAAAAGAAAAAGCAAAAAAAGAACAAAAGGCAAAAACGTCGTTTAACCGCCGCCGCCCGGCGCCGCTGTTAGACTTCGTTGTCTTGTCGCCGCGCCGTCGCGCCGCCTACCAATGGGCACCGTTCTCCTCCTCGCTGCCGGTGATCTTTGATGGTGTTAATTACACCGACTTCGTGTCTCACATGCGCATCCACATGCGTGGTCTTTGTCTCTGGGGCGTCCTCTCTGGCGATGTCACCTGCCCGCCTTGCCCTATTCCTCCGACGGAGCCTACGCCTGTGGCATTGCCTTCGACAGCCGATAAGGCTGCTGCTGAGGCCGCTCGTCTCGCTGATGATGAAGCTGCCTCTGCCTACCACGAGGCTCTGGATTTCTACAAGGATCGTCTGACCGTCTACACTCAGTGGTACGATGACGACGCTCGGCCGCTTCGCTGTCTTCATCGCCATGTCGGCCTCGATTTTCTTACGAGGTTGTGGACTCTTCGCTTTCAGATGTGGACTCATCTTCGTCGGCGCTACGAGTTACGCGCAGAGGAGACTCGTTTGAGTGGTGCTGGTGCGATGCCACTCCTCTGCGTGCTCGCCGCTCGTCGCTTCGCTACATCGCTTCCTCCGGCGGCTACCACAGTGGTGGTGGCCGTCCTCCGTCTGGAGGTGGCCATCCTCACTGTTCCTCTGCGACAAGGATGGCCTGCGCATCCCGGTGCTACAAGAAGAAGCGGCATCTTTCACGCCGTTCTTCATCGGCACTAGTGCTTCTACGACGGCGTGCGCCTCGACTTCTTCAAAGCAGCTTCTCTCACCGAGCGGGAGATAGCCGGACTTCGACGCCTACTTGCCGCCTCGTGTTCTCCTCGGCGAGTTCTGCGAGTTCGCTCATCGACTCTTCGGCACCGAGAGACCACCTCCTACCACGATCAGCACCTCCCGTGGATTCTTGATTCGGAGCATCTTTTCACATGACTCCGATCCTTCCACTGTCTTCTATTACACCTCTTGATTCTCCTATCGGTGTTCTTACTGCGATGGTACATCTCTTCTCGTCTCTCGGTCGAGGATCTCTTAGCAACTCATCCTTTCATGTTCCTTCGTTGCTCATGTTCCTCGCCTTACCTTACTGACTTCTTTCTCACGGGCGACATCGACCTTGGTTATCGGGTCATTCTCGACTCGACTCTTGTTGTGTTCGGGATCGCCACACGGAGCTCGGTTGGTTCTCGCCTCGCGCCGTGACTCACAGCGTCTCTGGGAGCTTGACCGCTTCACCTTCCTTCCGCCGCCACCACCGCGCCGCCTCTCCGCTTCGCCACTTCGTCTACGGCTCTTTCCAGCGGTGGCATCACCGTCTTGGCCATCGTGTGGATCCCGCCTCGCCGCCCTTAGTTCGCCGTGGTCTTCGGGTCTGTCTCGGAGACGTATCTTTAGATTGTCGGGCTGTAAGTTAGGTAAACAGATTCAGCTTCCCTATCCTCATAGTGAGTCTGTGTCTCAGCGTCCTTTTGATCTTGTTCATTCAGACGTTTGGGATCCGGCTCCCTTTGTTTCGAAAGGGGGTCATCGTTATTATATTATTTTTATAGATGATTTCTCTCGCCACACTTGGATATATTTCATGTCCTCTCGTAGTGAGGCCTTGCCTATCTATAAACAATTTGCCACTATGATACACACTCAGTTCTCCACTCCTATTCGTGTCCTTCGTGCTAACTCTGCTGGCGAGTATCTCTCTCGTCACCTGCACAGCTTCCTTGCTGAGCAGGGCACTCTTGCTCAGTTCTCTTGTCCTGGTGCTCATGCTCGAATGGCGTCGCCGAGCGCAAGCATCGGCACCTCCTTGAGACGGCTCGTGCTCGATGATCGCCGCCTATTCCACCTCACTTTGGGCCGAGGTCGTTTCACCGCCACCTATCTCGCCAACATCCGACCTCTTACGCTCTTAAGGGTGCGATCCTCGTTGAGCGTCTCGTGGTCTTCTTCCGACTACTCGACCTTCATCTGCTTGGTTGCATTTGCTACGTTCTCCTCGCCTCGAGAACGCACCAAACCGACCGCTCACTGTTGAGTGTGTCTTTCGGGATCTGATGGCGAGCACAAGGGCTATCGGTGTTGGGATCTGTTGGTCGTCGGATGCGGGTTTCTCGGGATGTGACTTTCGACGAGTCTCGTCCATTCTACCCACGTCCTGCCTCTCCTTTGGCTTCCTCTGTGGAGTCTCTGTCTTTCTTGACCTTTCCAGATACACCTATATCTGTTTTGCCCTCGTCCACCTGTCCCACTGAGTCTCCACATATTCCTCCTGTGGCCTCTCCGCCGTTGTCGCCGCCTGTGTCGTCTCCTACGACTCCCCAGGCTCCTCCTACTATAGTACCTCCTCCTCTTATCTTCTACACTCGTCGACCTCGTTTTGAGGATCTTCCAGCTGAGCCATGTTCTTCTGATGTTCCCTCTTCTTCTGATGCTCCATCTTCCCCTGATGGGCCATCTTCTCCTGATGGGCCATCTTCTCCTCGCTACGCTCTCCGCGATCGCCAGTTGATTCGGCCTCCTGCCCGTTTTGCCTTTGCTGGCGCGGCTACTCGTGAGCCTGTCTCCTACCGGGATGCTGTTACTCACCCTGAGTGGCAGCTTGCCATGGCCGAGGAGATTGCTGCCCTTGAGCGTACTGGTACTTGGGATCTTGTTCCTTGTCCATCTCATTCTCATCCCATCACTTGTAAGTGGGTCTATAAGATTAAGACTCGCTCTGATGGCTCTCTTGAGCGCTATAAGGCGCGTCTTGTTGCTCGTGGTTTCCAGCAGGAGTATGGTGTTGACTACGATGAGACTTTTGCTCCTGTAGCCCACATGACCACTGTTCGGACTCTTATTTCAGTGGTGTCTGCATTCGCCATCGCAGTCTGTTTCTCAGCTTGATGTCAAGAATGCCTTTCTTAATGGCGAGTTGCGTGAGGAGGTCTACATGCATCCGCCACCTGGGTATTCTGTTCCTGAGGGCATGGTCTGTCGCCTTCGCCGCTCTCTATGGCCTTAAGCAAGCCCTCGTGCTTGGTTTGAGCGCTTCTCCTCCGTGGTCACTGCTGCTGGTTTTCAGCTAGTGATCATGATCTGCGCTCTTTGTCCACACTTCGCCTCGTGGTCGGACTCTTCTTCTCCGTATGTTGATGATATGATCATTACGGAGATGATTCGAGTACATTGCCTTTGTCAAGGCTCGTCTTAGTGAGCAGTTCCTTATGTCGGATCTTGGTCCTCTTCGTTACTTCCTTGGGATTGAGGTTACTTCCACTCGGATGGTTTCTTTATGTCCCAAGCGAAATATATTCAGGATCTTCTTGATCGCGCCTCTCTCATCGATCAGCGTCAGATCGTTGAGACTCCCATGGAGCTCAATGTTCACCTCCGACTCTCGATGGCGAGCCTCTTTACGATCCGACTCGCTATCGTCATCTTGTTGGGAGTCTTGTCTACCTTGTGTTACTCGTCCGGATATCACTTATCCAGTTCATATTTCGAGTCGGTTTGTTTCGCTCCCACTCAGTCCACTACACCACCTTCTTCGAGTTCTGCGATACCTTGGCGGGACTATCTCTCGCCGTCTCTTCTTTCCACGTTCCAGCTCTTACACTTCAGCCTATTCGGATGTTACTTGGGCAGCGATCCTTCCGATCGCGGTCTATCTCTTCATCGTGTTTTTCTTGGTGGTTCTCTTATTGCCGGAAGACGAAGAAACAGATGCAGTGTCCGCTCGAGTGCAGAGAGGTGAGTTGCGAGCTATGGCTCTCTTGACAGCGGAGATTACTTGGCTACGGTGGTTACTTGAGGATTTTGGTGTTTCTGTTACTACACCGACTTCTCTCTTGTCAGACAGTACAGGTGCTATCAGTATTGCGCGTGATCCTGTGAAGCATGAGCTCACCAAGCATATTGGTGTTGATGCTTCTTTCATGAGGTCTTGTGTGCATGATCAGGTGATTACTCTTCAGTATGTGCCTTCGGAGCTTCAGATAGCGGATTTCTTCACGAAGGCCCAGACTCGAGCACAGCATAGCTTCTACCTCTCCAAACTCAGTGTTGTTGATCCACCATGAGTTTGAGGGGGGGTGTTAGAGATATGTATAGTTTGTTATTCCCCATTGTTATGAGGGGTTCTTTGCATATTTACCACTTGTACTTTGTGTATATATTCTGGCCCATTGGCCTCATATGAATACAAGCGCTATTCATAACAAATTCCATATAATACAAGAATGTTGATGCTACTGCCTCTTTTTTAAATTTCAGGGAGGAGCAGATTGTAACCATGCTGAAGACACAGTCACTGTAATTGAAGCACCACGCCAATCAGATTTGCTGATTGAGTTGATCAGGAAACTGAAGCCTCAGGTTGTTGTTACTGGCATGGCTCAATTTGAGGCTATCACCAGTGTTGCTTTTGAGAACTTACTAAGCATCACGAAAGATGTTGGTTCCCGGTTATTCCTAGATATTTCAGAGCATCTGGAGTTGTCTAGTCTGCCAAGCTCTAATGGTGTATTGAAATATCTTGCTGGAAAGACCCTACCTTCCCATGCAGCTATACTGTGCGGTTTAGTAAAGAATCAGGTGCCTATGACTTAACTGCAGCCATTGATTTTCATTGAGTGGACTTATGTACCACGCTATATCAATTAGCCTGCAACTGTGTTTGAACTCTATTCTGCATTGTTACGTGTACATTAGAAACACTGTAATGTTTCATTTCATTTGCTTTATCTGATTTTGGATTAAAACTTGCAGGTTTATCCTGATCTGGAAGTTGCTTTTGCCATTTCTGAAAATGCAGCCGTCTACAAGGCATTATCACAAACTATTGAGCTATTGGAAGGGCATACTTCTCTGATCAGCCAGCACTACTATGGCTGTCTTTTCCATGAGCTGCTGGCGTTTCAAATTGCTGATCGGCATACACAACAAGAGGTAAATAGGACTCACCTCCTCCAATTCTAGACTTCACCACAACCTTCGATGCCTAATGGCTTTTCTTCTTAGTGAACATTCCCATTAGCATAAGTCAGCTAGTCCTTAAATCTTGGAAATTGGAATAGTTCTCTCTTGGATAACACCTACTGAAAACGAACAGCTAAATGTATTAGTAGAATGTTTGATTATATTTTTCAATTATTTCATGTCTAGTTCCAAATAATAATGCCGCCAGGGACCCATGGAATATTTTGTGACCTAAATGTTAATCCTTTTTGGTTTCTTGCCTTCTATTTTTTTTTCATTGCTCTTTTTCAGAGACAACCTGCAGAAGAGATACCTCAGAAGATGATTGGATTTTCTAATTCAGCAATGTCTACCCTGAAAGAAGCTGAATTTTTCATTCCTGATTCCAAGGAATCTGGTATCATTCATATGGATTTAGATCGCAGCTTGTTGCCAGTACCTTCTGCAGTGAACACCACCATTTTTAAAAGTTTTGTTAGACAGAACATCACTGATTCTGAAACCGATGTTCGTTCCAGCATTCAGCAACTGGTAAAAGATAGCTATGGTTTCCCAGCAGATGGTTCTTCTGAAATTATTTATGGCAACACCTGTCTTGCACTCTTCAACAAGCTTGTGCTTTGTTGCATGCAAGAACAAGGCACCTTGCTTTTCCCCTTGGGCACCAATGGGCATTACGTCTCGGCAGCAAAGTTTGTGAACGCCAGCACCTTGACTATTCCAACCATTTTAGATTCAAGTTTCAAGATCGAACCAAGGGTTCTAGCTGACACACTTGAGGAAGTATCTCGGCCATGGGTGTATATCTCAGGCCCCACAATCAACCCTACTGGTTTCCTGTACAGTGACAATGATATTCAAGAGTTGCTTTCTGTCTGTGCTAAATATGGAGCTAGGGTAGTGATAGATACTTCCTTCTCTGGTCTGGAGTTCCAAACCGATGGTTGGAGTCAGTGGAATTTGGAAAGATGTCTTTCTGCTGTGAATTGCTCAAATCCCTCATTCTCTGTAGTTCTTCTCGGAGAGCTGTCCTTTGAGCTGACCACGGCAGGGCTTGACTTTGGGTTTCTAATTTTGTATGACTCATCCTTGGTTGACACATTTTATAGTTTCCCAAGCTTGAGTCGGCCACATGGCACATTGAAGTACACTTTCAGAGAACTGCTGGGTCTTAAGAACCAGAAGGATCAGCATTTCTCCAATCTAATTGTGGAGCAAAAGGAGACATTGAAGAATCATGCCAACCGCTTGATGAAGGTTAGAATTTTTGTAACGTTCTGAGCTGTCCTCTCAGTTTTCTTTCATTTCTCAATTCTGGTCCCTTCCAACTTCCAAGTAACATCAGTTCATTAAGACTGGCAGAACCTTAGGCTAATTTCAGTAACATGAGTTTTCCTTGGCAATTGGTGCATCCAAAATTAGTTCGATCAGTGTTATCACATAAAAATGATATAGCTGCAAGCAGCTAGACATATTTTGCACAGAAGCAATGACTTTGAATTGAACATTGCCGAGTTTTTCCAGGCATGTTTGACATATTTTCCCCTCTTGTTTTGTTTTTCTGCAATGAACAGACACTTCAGAGCTGTGGCTGGGATGTTGCTGGCAGTCGTGGTGGTATCTCGATGCTGGCGAAACCAACCGCCTACATTGGCAAATCATTCAAGGTCGATGGTTTTGAAGGCAAGCTCGACGGCTGCAGCATCAGGGAAGCCATTCTCAGATCGACTGGCCTGTGTATAAACAGTAGCTCATGGACCGGAATACCGGACTACTGTCGGTTCAGCTTTGCTCTGGAGAGCGGCGAATTCGAGCGGGCGATGGACTGCATAACTCGGTTCAGGGAGTTGGTTCTGGGAGGCAAGGCGGCTCAGATGAATGGCAGCTAGGGTTCAGTGCTTCCATCATCGTGGAAACTAAAACCGGAAGGGATGTAGCCACTCTATCCATTGTTTGCCTGTGTGAAAACTTTTATTTTTTATAAAGGAGTAACATAATGAAATGTCTGATGTAAATCTATTGGCAATTGGCTTCTATTCTGAAGAATGTATTGGCATGTTTCCTTAGCTGTCCAGCGGATGTGTAACAACCCAAATTTCCCAAAACCTATATAATTATTTTAAAATCATCACTGATGCATTTTTCGGAATTTTTTTTCCAGATTTTTTCAGCATTTTTAAAATTGTTTTGCATTTTTGGAAACCTGATCAAAGCTTGAAAATAATTTATCTGAGCTCTTCATATTCTAAAATGCCTCTCTAAAAATTTTCATGAATTCTGGAGCCCATTTGCTAATTTTAGAAATTCAAACTTGAATTTTGTAATTAAATCCATTAGGAAAACCAATTTTAAATCCTTTTCTCCTGAAGTCGCTTTTAGATTTCCGTTTTCTTCCACGCAAAGGCATAATCTCATTGTTCCACATTCTCTCTCACTGCCTCTCTTTGTGTCACGTGGGCCCTGGACCCAAGTGCCAGCCCTCGTCTTCCACCTTGTGCTCACGCCATGACACCTACCTACCAAGCTCCGTGTCTGTGCCAAAGCCACGATGCCTGCTGACGCCTCGAACGTCCTTCTCCAGGTGTTCTCTTCCGCATCCTGCCGTCGCTCGAGCCATCCCATTGTCAACTATTGGTTCCACTGCAGTCTCCACCAGCTATCCCTGATGTTTCCTGCTGCCATATGGACAGGGAATAGGAAGGGGACTACAGAAGGGAACAGGGAAGCTTCACTCCAAGGATATAAGACAAATAATCAATTTTTAGAAACTTTTTTGACATATTATCAAATGGCAATAAAAGGTGTGGTATGTTCTCAATTCCATCTTCTTTCTTCGCCTCCTCCCTACGCTGCCCTACTCCTCACGTAATCGAAATCCCAAACCAAACATAACTCAAATAATTTGAGCGAGCAGAAAAGCTTCTATGGCGGCGGCGGATGGCGTGGCGAGGCAGGCGGAGCTCCGGCGGATCGAGGGCAACGCGTGCTTCAACAAGGCCCGCCTCGGTGCCGCCATCGACTGCTACACCGAGGCAAGCACAACCGAAACCAACCCTTCCTCCTTCCCGATTCCCCCCTTCTTCTGCTGCTGCTTGCGACTCTTATTTATCCAGTTTCAAATGACTTCCATGAATACTCGCCACTTCGATCCTTATGCGAGATATGCTTGACACATTCGCGCAAACATGCCATCCTTTAATTTTGGAGGCGAATAATTCGACTAATCGATGCTCCTACGCGACGGATGCCAGGCAATTGCGCTTTGCCCCGATGTTGCTGTGTACTGGATGAATCGGGGCCTGTGCCATTTCAGGCGCAAGTAAGCGCGTCCTCTACCTCTTCTCCTCCCTTCCCTTCTTGCCCATTTCGGTACTATCACTTAAGCAATCTTCACCACATACTCTGAAAAATGAAATTTCATACGTAGGGACTGGGCCAAGGTCGAAGAGGATAGCAGGAGGGCTCTTGCGCTTGATGACAGTTTGGTCAAGGTGACATCATACCAATGTCCCAACTTCAGTTGTTGTTTTCATCCTGAACTGCAATTGAGCGTGTTAACGTACTGCGTATAATATACATACCATGCGATTGTTAGAGCTTTGTATTCCCTGTGTGATCTAGGGCCACTATTTGCTCGGATGTGTGCTGCTTGAGAAGGATGAATGCGCTCGCTGTCAAGGAATTCGAGAAGGTTTGTCATTTGTAAATTCTGAACCAGGTTCTAAATATACTGAGTTCATTACATTGTTTCTGACCTTTTCTTTTGTCAAATCATATCTTGAGTCTGTTATATTGTGACAGACTGGATTTTTTTTTGACAAGTCATCTAATCCACACCGTACATGTATGTGCATTTCTTGCCATGATCTATATCTTTGGCTGTGCGTGATGTTATATCTCCACTTGGAGGTTACTTGCATTGCTATATGCACTAGCTCCCATGTCTGATGAAGAAAACATTAAAAACTATCATGTTGATTTTATATGCATTGCCATGTTTTCAGAAGACATGCATATACATATTGCTATTTGAGACATCTAGAGACACCTCCGAGTAATAATTATTAATATGGGAGAAATAGATGTAGCAGATGAGGCACCAATCTGACTATAAATTTTAAGATGGTCTAGATAGCAACAAACTAAACTTTCATTTTACATGCATCTAAGTCATACCTTCTAATTCTTCTCGAAGCTTAAATTGTTTTCTTCACATGTATAGTGTAATTCCCCCGTTCGGCCCTTGCTGTCCTGTTTTTCTTTCTTTCAAACTTTTCAAGAGCTGGGGTGAATAGTCCAACACATTGGATGATATTGTCTGTGTGTTTCTTACATATGTCTTGGTGGAATCCGAACTGAATGCCTTGTCCTTTTCTTTGGTATTAGTAACCATCATCAGATGAAATTGTGATTTTGTGACTACACCTAACTGATCATTCTGCTTGCTGACTTTTTGAGAAATATGGTGATGTAAATATGTAATAAGTAATAATTACCTCGGTGCCTTTCACAAAGGTCTGCTACTAATTTTGGAGTTGAAATGACCTATTCACTAGTGCCATGCTAAGGCTATGTCTTCTTACTTCATCTGCATGCCACTGCAATTGTAGCTTTGTATTGTAAGTGAACTCAGCTAATGGTATTGATGGTTATATTGCTATGCTCATGTTATATCCACCTCCCTTTGTAATATCTGCATTTTGACTCGGCATGTTGATGTCCCGCCACACTACCGCTAAGGTCTTGCTCATCTTATTATGGAGAACAGGCTTTGGATCTTTTGAAGCCTTCAAATTCAAGGGACAAAATGGCGGAGGACATTTGGCAGGTGCTTGCTAAGGCGAAATACCTAGACTGGGAAAAACACTCCACTCTACAAGTTTGGAAGATGCAAAGTTTAAAGTACGTTATATATTGACATATTGACAGTACAATAAGATAATTGCCATCAGTGTGCTGTAGATCAAATGAAGTGCGCATATTTGATATTGATGATCAAATTGTAAAAGCTTTAGCATTCACTGTGGTGCCTTAAATACATGACACTTCAAATTTTCTAACACTACTGTGTCACATGGACATGTAGGGAAGCATGTGAAAATGCTCTGCAGGAGCATCACTTTATTAGTGGCACACTTGTGGAAGACTCTGACGGGACAACCAATGAGTATTCAGAACAATGCAAATTACTATCAGAAGTCTTCACCAAAGCTATACTTGCCGATACACCAACAGATGTAAAAGCAGTATTTACGATACCTTATAATCAACTTCTTTTCGTTAAATGTTAACCTTTTTTTCCCTCTGTGTTCTTAAGCTGTTGCCATCCTGAAAACCTAGGTGCCCAACTACCTTTGCTGTCAAATAACTTTTGAGATTTTTAGAGATCCAGTGATCACACCCAGTGGTGTAACATATGAGAGGGCCATACTACTTGAACATCTTCGCAAGGTGCCCCCACTTTGCTAGTCTGGTATCTGTTTTTAGAAAGATTTTGATTTTATTTCTTTACGTACAGTTTGCTCATATTTCATTGAAATGCTAATAGCCTAATTCTACAATGCCCTAGATTTAGTTGATTCCATATACTGTTGTTGCATCAAGTCAAATACTGCATAATTGAAAAAACTGATATTACAGGAAACCCCACAGAAACTTATGAACAGTAGCTGATGTAAGTAAATTGAACTAGTGCAATATTGGAATATGTATGGTCTTTAAGTATGAATGCTCCGTATCATTTGTGGATTATGTGGTGATGGTCAAATCTAGAAATCCCCTTACCTACAATTGGATATGTGGTAGGGCCGAGTTTCTACACAAGAGCAACAAATTTGCTCTAAATTAGAATATTGTATAACTCACTGTATCCTCCTCCTTCCTCAAATTTTAGGTGGGGAGTTTCGACCCGGTGACACGAGAGCCTTTGAAAGAGCATCAGTTGGTTCCAAACCTGGCCATCAAGGAAGCAGTCCAGGCCTACCTCAAAGAGCACAGTTGGGCCTACAAGTTGAACTGATGCTGTTTTGTTGTTTGCGAAGTGCTAACAGCATGTGCTGATAAAATGTCTAGTCGCCAAGGGGGGTTCTTTGCTTCTGTGATGAGCCGGCCGATTGATTCCTGGATAACTGCTGCTAACAAACGCTTGACAATTGTACATAAACGACGCAATGGAAGCTAGAGCAGCTTTGACCTGGGGTTCTGCGTAGCAGTTCGTCTAGCCATTTTCAGAGTCAAATTTGTCTTTGGATGAGGGGAATTTGGCTGTATGCGACGATGCTAACGATCGACCGTTCGTTCGTTCGTTCACTCTAGTTTCGGTGGTAACACCATTTTACGCTATTTCGTTTAACGGTTCAACATGCATAGAAACTTGCTTGCAAGCAACGAGCGGTAGCCTGCTGCGTATGTATGTTTGCTTCAAGATGAATTGGGAGGTTCCTTTCCTGTGAACTGGTCTATTCACCATGAAGCGTTGATGCCGTACTTTTTTACTGAGGAAATTGTTGGTATCATTAAGCAAAGGAATATTATTAAGCGTTCATTTCTTGATCAAACGGCGCTCGCACATCAGTCAATCAGTAAATGAGTAGCATATGAGGAACGCGGGAGTAGAGGTGAAAGCGGATCTTATAATATCTAAACCATATACATATTTGTATTTGTATTTATAAACAAATATGAATATAAATCTAAATATTATCAAATACGAATACAAATTGAATATTGTACCAAATATAAATTCGAATCAAATATCTATTCAATTCGATCTGATCCGGATATCCTCATAACTTACAAAGTACAAAGACATTAGTGATATTTTATCCTTATACAATCATATTTAATTATTCTAATTCATTTGCTTCACCTAAAAAAACACGAGTTCACTTTTAATTAAAAAACTTGTCTAACTAATTAGCCGTATTGTAATAAAATATGCATATTGCTTCGTCGAATACGGATAGTCTAGATAAAATAACATTTCGAATGGTAAAAATCCATACTATATTCGCATCCATATTTTTATGCAAATTCGAATGTGAATACGAATAAGATAGAAATTGTTAATTGGATAGAAAAATCTATACCATATTCTCATCATATCGAATATGATAACCAGATAATATAGATAATTTGTATCCATTTTTCACCCTTACACGGTAGGGGTGAAAACGGATAGAATATGGACAGATAATGGCTCTGCCATATTTGTTTTTATATTTTTCTCCGGATGCAGTTATGAATACGGATACCCCAGATACAAATACAAATACGAATAATATTGAATACAAATATGGAGTGAATACGAATCGAATACGATCACGGGTATTTCTCGGAACATGAAAACCTTTTAAATTGTACGCATAAAATGAACAAAACACATAACTAGTTTATTTGATCTAAATATTTGTGAATTCTTCATATAGGCTAAGTTTCCTTCTCTAACTTCATGTATTAATGTATATGTTAATGTATGATGGGCTATTAAAGTATCTTGTAAATGGGCTAGACTGAAATAAAGGATTTAGGGTGCGGATATCCGGCCTCTGAATATTCGTATAATCCGGCCTCTGAATATTTGTATTTATAAACAAATTTGAATATAAATCTAAATATTCTCGAATACGAATACAAATTGAATATTGTACCAAATATAAATTCAAATCAAATATCTACTCGATTCGATCTGATCCGGATATCCTCATAACTTATAAAGTATGAAGACATTAATGATATTTTATCCTTATACAGTCATGCTTAATTATTCTAATTCATTTACTCCACCTAAAGAAACACGAATTTATGTTTAATTAAAAAAAACTTGTCTAACTAATTAACTGTATTGTAATAAAATATGCATATTGCTTTATCGAATACGGATACGAATAGTTCGGATAAAATAATATTTCGAATGGTAAAAGTTCATACCATATTCGCATCTATATTTTTATGCGAATTCGAATATAAATACGAATAAGGTATAAATTGTTAATTGATAAAAAATCTATACCATATTCCCATCATATCGAATACGGTAGCCATATAATATGGATAATTCGTATACACTTTTCACCCTTACACGGTAGGGTGAAAACGGATCAAATATAGAAGGATAATGGCTCTGCCATATTTGTTTTTATATTTTTCTCCGGATGCAGATATGAATACGGATATCCCGAATACAAATACAAATATGAATAATATCGAATACAATCACGGATATTTCTCGGAACATGAAAACTTTTTAAATTGTACACATAAAATGAACAAAACACATAACTAGTTTGTTTGATCTAAATATTTGTGAATTCTTCGTATGGCTAAGTTTCCTTCTCTAACTTCATGTATTAATGTATATGTTAATGTATAATGGGCTATTAAAGTATCCTGTAAATGGGCTAGACTGAAATAAAGGATTTAGGGTGCGGATATCCGGCCTCTGAATATTCGTATAATCCGGACTTGTATTCATATTCGACGGAAAGTAAGATATCGAATCCATATTCGTATCCGATAGAGAAAATTCATATTCATTTTCGATCCGTACTATCCAATAAATATCCAAACCGATATAATCAGTATTCAAAAATTGTCTGAACTAATAAAAAGCTATCCGATCTATTTTCACCCTACTATACGGAGCCCATTTAGAACACACGGATTCCCTAATCTAAAAAATTCTTGTGCAAAAATTAAACCGTCTCCAATTTCTGCGTTGCAATTAAGCCCTCGGTAGCACGTAAGATTTGCCAGGGGGGAGTCTATAAATAAAACAAGGCATTCGATTCGAGTCGACGAAGGCAGCAAAACCCTAACGACAGAAACGGAGAAGCCCACGCCTTCCTTCCTTCCACTAGTACCGCGCGCCGCCGCCGCTCCCCAACTCCGTCTAGGCGATGGCCGTGCCGGAGAGCTCCCGCGCCGCGGGCCCCGTGCTCCTCTTCCCGTCGTCCTCATCCTCGCCGTCGTCCGCGCGGGTGGAGGCCGTGGTCGTGTTCAACATCTGCGACAGCTACGTGCGGCGGCCGGATCAGGCGGAGCGCGTCATCGGCACCCTCCTCGGCTCCGTCCTCCCCGATGGCACCGTCCACGTCCGCAACTCGTACGTTGTCCCCCACAGCGAGTCCCCCGATCAGGTTAAAATCCTCCCTCGCCCCCTTTACTTCGAGTTCGAGCTAGTGTTAAATTCTCCGCAAGATGCAATTTTTACAAATCCCTTTTGAGCATATAGGATTCGTTACGTCTGCCGAATTTTAACCCGAGATCTAGGGTTAGTTTGTTGAACTCGTTGTTCTGACATTGGTTGGTTTGTGTGGGATATGTAGGTTGCTCTGGATATCGAGTACCACCATAACATGTACGCGTCCCACCAGAAGGTGAACCCCAAGGAAGCGATTGTCGGATGGTAAGTAAGCACCATTCATTCATTCATTCTTCTTCTTGGCTGTATCATTGTAAGTTTGCTTCTGTTGTTGCTACTTCAGATGCTGGTTATATGCTTGTGCAATGTTAGAATTCTTTTAACAAATTGACAACAGCTGGGTTGTATTGTATATTCGTGGTGCATAGATTGTTGAACACGAAGTAGTGTGAGTAGATGAAGCTGTCAAATCATATCAGATACACAGCACATCTTAATGTTATGGTTCTATTTGACACCAGCCAGAACTATAATAATTTGTTTATTTGAAGGTTTCATGATACAACCCTTTTTTTATCTAGTGCTGTGGATCAACAGAATCACTCTATGCGGCAATTAATGTTAGCACTGAACGCACATCTAGCAGGGCCATTAGACCTTGATTTCTTGAGAGCAAATATGTCTTTTTCAAAGAACAATCGCTATGAAATCAGCACCATTAGCTAAGTTCTACAAAATGTCCTTTCCAAGCTTCTCCACGACTCCACCTTGCTTGTGTGGTGAACTGGTGATTGATACCTTGTGTCTGTATGCAGGTTCTCGACTGGCTTTGGTGTTTCAGGAGGGAGTACGCTTATCCATGAATTTTATTCAAGGGAAGTACAAAACCCTATTCATCTCACTGTCGATACTGGGTTCACCAAGGGGGAGGCCTCCATCAAAGCCTATATCTCATCCAACCTGTCTCTTGGAGATAGGCACCTTGCTGCACAATTTCAGGAAATTCCTCTGGATCTAAGGATGCTTGAGGCAGAAAAAGTTGGATGTATGTTTCACATTTACAATAGTTAATCCATCATGTACTGTTCGTGAATTATTCCTGTTGATCTGGTAGTTTAACTTTACATAACTGAAATTCTTTACAGTAAGATATAAACTGCTTAGCATGACTAATAGATTATGTTGAATTAAAGCAGTTATTCTATTGCTAGAAACGTCTATAACCCAAAAAAAAACCTGAAGAGAAGTTCAATAACTCTACTTTCAGTTACTTCGAAAATACTTAACACTGTTGAATTCTTCTATGTTCTATTTGTCTGTGTCCAATAAATGGAGACTAGCAAATTTATGAAAGATTTCCCTGCTGTTGTAGGAAAATAATTCATTTTTTGCAGTCGTATTAGTTAGTTGTTCCATGAGTATGTGGAATGCTTATTGTAAAAATAGTATCAGCAGTAAATAATCTCTAGGCGTCTTAAGTTATTTTTTTTTTCTACAAGCAAAACTTTTTTAACTGTTGTCATTATTATTGCTTTTGTAACAGTTGACATCCTGAAATCTACAATCGTGGAGAAGCTCCCCAATGATTTGGAAGGGATGGAGTCGTCAATGGAAAAGCTATATGCTCTTATTGACGATATCTACAAATATGTTGATGATGTTGTGGTAAGAATCTCTCTCTCAAATCTCCCCCATTTTCTTTGAATCTTGATGTTAAATGGCTTTTCTTGCATCATTTATAGGAAGGACGTGTGGCACCAGACAACAAGATTGGGAGGTTCATTGTGGACACTGTTGCTTCAATGCCGAAATTGTCTCCAGCTGCTTTTGATAAGCTTTTCAATGACAGGATTCAGGTAAATACTTTTGCCTGTTGATGCCTCCAAGTAGTATTAAATGGCTACCTTGATTCATTTTCTAATCATTAATAATAATAATAATAATAATAATAATAATAATAATCCTTTCACGCTGCAGGATAATCTTGCACTGGTATACCTGTCAAGCATCACAAGAACACAAATCAGCATAGCCGAGAAGCTGAACACCGCTGCTCAAGTCCTATAATTTGCATATACCATCTGGGTGGCTGACTTCATGCTATTTGTGTTGGGTTTTCATTAGCCGGAATGAAAGATGAGAATATGTTGGCAGAATATGCATTTTTGTACTTGTTATTGGAGGTCTAAAGAAAAGAACTCATCATGTTTGAGATCCTAATGTTAGTACTGACGGAGGCCGAGACATTTCTGTTGGATTAGTATTTTGCTTCTAGCCGAATGCTGTTTGTAATGTTTTGTTTCGCCTAGAAGCGGTGTTGGTAGCGTCGATATTCTTGGTTTACTTTTGAGCTAGAGGAACAACTACCTGAAATACGAGTGAAGAACAGAGGCACTCGATCATATCCTGCACTTGGTGGTGCAGCTGTACTTGTGGTTGACATAATTCTAGGCTTGTGTGCTATTTCTGCACGAGTTGTGAAACCAATTTATCACTCTACAGCCTATGGATCCAAAACAATAGCAGGAGTGGATTCCGAGCTCTGGTAAATTGTGTCTGCGCCTGTTGGTTCTACTATAGTTTAAATGTGTAATCTGAACTCGCTGGTTGAGGAACTGTTGTCACATTCTAAAATGCTATAGCTCGTTCGTGCTGATTATTGAATGATTGATCTGATCTCCATTATAATCAAGAGTTGAAGACGGTATAAGAGGAGTATAAGAAGACGTTTCTTGTCCACTTACTCCGCTAGAAGGCCAATCACGTACATTTTCGACGACTAGTTGAGGCAGGCAGTGGCAGGGAGCAAGCGGAGCACCGCAGAGGCATTTGCTGTGCTGGAAGCCGTATTGATCAAACCACGCCATGATCCCGCCGCTCGCCACCTCGCCGCACAGCCTGTTGTAGCTGACGTTGAAGTACTGCAGGTTGCTCAGGTTCGCCACCACCGCTGGCATGCCGCCGTAGATCATGTTGTGGCTGACGTCGACCGAGAACATCTGCTCCGGGAGCTCCACGCCGGACAGGTCGAACTCCAAGCCGTTGCGCGACAGGTCGATGGACTGCGTCGGCTTCGCCCGCCCGAACAGCACCGAGGCATCGCCGGTAAGCTTGTTGCGCGACAGGTCGACTGCACTGCGACGAACTTGGCCGGGATGCTCCCGGACAGGTTGTTGTTCGACAGCGTGAGGTATGCCTCCTGCTGTGCAGCCAGCTGCTGAAGAGCAACGGCGGGATGGTGCCAGTGAGGCGGTTGCGGCTGAGGTCGGTGCCGTAGAGGTTCGGCATGGCGCCGGTGAGGGCGTTGAAGGAGAGGTCGAGGATGCCGAGTGCGGGGAGCGCGCCGAGGAAGGAAGGAACCGGGCCGGACACGCCGGTCCATCCAGGAGATGGTGAGATCGAAGAGGTCGGAGAGCTTGGCGAGCGTCGGCAGGATGGGGCCGGACAGGACTAGGAGGTGGCGGAGGCGGAGCGAGCGGAGGTGGGTGAGCCCGGCGATGGCGGCCGGCACGGTGCCTGTGAGGTTGACGGCCAGCTCGTCGACGCGCCTCGTGGAGGCGTCGCTATGATGCCGGCCCAATAGCAGTGTTAAAATCTCTCAGATTTCTCGCTCTCATACATATTTTCTATCTCTCACGAAAAACAAATACAAACTTGCTCTTCATATATTTTCTATCGTATCCACGAGAGACAAATGACTCACTGCAAATGACTAATTTATTTCATTTGATAAAGTGTTTAAATAGATACAGTCGGACCATACATACAGGCTACTCACGCACTACTAATGGTCATGCACTAACTTCCTAAAATTTCTCTACGATCCACATGACTTGGTCCTCTAACCACTTATTGACTCATGCTCCGACTGCTTCTTCGACTACTACTGCTACTCGACGACTGCTACTCATCTCTGACTGTTACACGATTCCGACTACAACCGCTACTCAACTACTTCTAAGACTACTACTCGACTTTGACTGCTACAATATTCAGACATTCCGACTACTACAGTAATCGATCGAGTACGGCCACACTACTGTCGACCACATACAGACTTACGACTACTACACGGGAACTCAAACACACAACTGCCACAAGTACTCGAACCCATGACTACCACATGAGTACTTAAATACACAACTGCCACGAGTACTCGAACACACACTGCTAAACTATTTATACGTCAAGAGTATAACCAACACGCAGCACAGCGTGGGGGCATCCACGATGGGAACTTGTTGCCCAAGGCAGCGCTCACAACGAGCAGCGCTGCCTTGTCGTTGGCATGGCATCCGTTGGAGGTGGCAGCCACGGCGAGGAGAGAGGAGAGTAGGTCACGAGCAGTGTTAAAGTGTGATCCGAATTTGTTATCGTGTCTGTGCTGGATAGTATGTCAAACGTAGCACCAAATCGTGCATGCGTTGAACTGTGTCAAACATGGCAACGGCAGATGTATCTAACTCTAATTTGGTTTCGTTCTCTATTATGGACTCTTGTTTTCTAACCTATATATATACTTCTGGAGTCGCACAGTTTAGATACGCTAAAGTTCCCTATGCTTATAATCTCTCCTCATAAAGTAATTTCTGCTTTTGTATGTTTGTGGTTTTTCTCCTATAAAGGTTTCCCATGTTAAATTTATGTCTTTTTTATCATCTATTTTTTGTTATGTATCTTATAATAAGTGGTAACAGAGTGATACCAGAAGTGTGGTTTTCGATTCCAATTCGCTAGCCAAGGAAGAGTTATCTCACCATTGGGGCAGTCTCCGGCCATCGCACGACATGATCAAGATAACATCCGCACAAGGCACGGCGGGGTGATCGGTTGGGCTTCAGCTTTTAGCTTCCGGTTTATTTTTCACTATTCATAAATTTCGTTTTTTTCTGAACTTTTGGTTTTTTTGTTGAGCTTTTTTGCCGGTTCTTTTTTCCCGTATTTGTTTGTATTATATGTAATGGGCTAACATATTTTTTATATTTTTTAAATTTAATTATGATAAATAAGTATCTGTCAGCTACAGTGTATTTTTCAGCTAGCTACAATGTTTTTCAGCCATAAACCACTAAAAATAAGCCCAAATGATCACCACCAAGTCAAGCAACGACACTAAGGAGCGGCAAACAAACCAACTCATCCACACTGTTAGGAAACCAGGACTCTATCTGGAATCCTTATCTAATTGGGCACCCCCACCGTAAACTATAAATAGGGACCTAGACCCCCCTCATTATGTACCCCGATGCAATCTAAAGCAATAAAGAAAGACCAGGAGTTCTCTCTACCTCTCTATGTTCAATCTATTATTCGTGATTACGTGATTGATTCGTTCTTGTTCTAAGCAGAGGAATCGCTCGGGTGGTCTCGGCGTCGGTTCCTCAACACACACAACCATCGATGGCGGTCCCACGCAATGCAAACTGCTCGTGTCGATATAAAGGGCGCAGCGATCGCGATTCTTAAAAAAACAGAGAGAGGGAGAGTGATCGCAAGTTGTAGCCGACTAGCATTAAACACGATCAGAAATTGTTGGCCCATTCAGGATTTGGTTTCTCTTATGCTGGTTTCGACGATTTGGCTAGGTGCATGATGCTCTCTGGAGTTTTGTTGTTTGAAAGTGAAGATTTTGCTTCAATTTAAGTTTGAGATGAAGGATCAGGTGCAAGGAATTTGTCTTTTGCATGGATACTACAATGTTCGTCTAGTTTGTCGCAGCTCGATACGAGTGTTCTACTAAAATTTATGTTCCATTGATGTCATATGAGTTCCTTTCATTTGGACAATTTTACAGGAGCAGTTTCAACTGTATCATATAATTCATTTACTTTCGAAGCCAGCATCTTGATGTATGTGATGGCCACACGTGCAAGGTACTCTTTCAGTGAGCGTCGTTTGCCAAGTTTTGTGTTTTAGGTAAAGCATATCAGATTCCATGATATAAGTTATTCGCTATCTATCCAGCGCTATAGGTGATGTTTTAGCTTATATTGTTTGGTATTTAGCATTTGTTTTATGAAGTCAGTTGCGCAGACTTAGACTTTGCTAAGATAATGAATTATTGAAGACCCATATCTGTTCGTCTGTTTTGTTGATAGTTGTGTGTTTGAACTGCTGGTAATTTGCTTAATTTCGCTTCACGAGAAGTGTTTAGATAAAATTGTTTCAGTCTTTCTTGTTGAAGATTAGTCTGATAGACTTTCAAGCACAAGATCTGGTGATGAAGAGTTATTTTGAGGAGATTTGATATTCGGCTATAGGAGTGAATTCCTCTCAAGGTGGACATTGTTAAAGTGTGATATGAATTCCTCATCGTGTCCGTGCTGGACACTGCGCCAGACGTGGCACTGAACGGTGCATGCACTGAACTGTGTCAAACATGACAACGGTAGGTATATCTGACCTAATTCCATTTCCTTCTCTGTTAGGAACTATTGTTTCCTACTCTATATATGTATCTTTGTAGTCGCACGGTTTAGATGTACCGAAGTTCTTCGTGCTTATAATCTTTCCTCATAAAGTGATTTTTTACTTTCGTATGTCCGTAGTTTTTTTTCGTAAAAGTTTTCTAGGCTAAATTTTTGTCTCTCATTTCTTTACTCATTTAATTTTATAACAAGCAGGGCGTGCATCTTGCTGTAATGCTCTGTACTAGCTCGTGTGAGTATGACCGGCACTGATGCAGCACAAGGCTTTGGACAGGCTTTCAGTGGGCTGGCCCTATCTGACTATAAAGTGAATTTGTAGCATGTGCATTTACAGTTTGGCTCCACAGTGTAAGTGTATGTTCTTGGACCAAGGATTTGAAGCTAGGGTGCAATGCAATGCAAATCCTAGTCAAAGCAAGAACAAACAAGCTAGGTACACAATATACATATATGTGCCGGGCAGTGACTGGTCAAATATAGTCTGCTACATTTTTGAATCTGACCAAAGATTGGTAGCCATTACCATTATTAGACGATGCATGAACAAGTCGTCAACTCATTGTCAATGCTTGCCAAGTCGGTTCAAGCTGCGATGGCGGCAACCGATAAGATCGAATCATTTGTCCTCGTCGTGTACTCGTTTCGCGGATCGTACACGGACACCAGAAGCGGCCAATCAAGCCCTCCAGGTTGGTTTAGTCCTCTTTGTGCTAGATTATATGTCATATGAGCTAAATTAAATGTGCTTCAATTATTGTACTCCCAAGTTCCAACATTTTTTAGACAAACTAGTCTAGCTAATACATGCTAATTAGAATCTTGGAAAGGACCTTGGGCAGCATAAGCAGTAGGGAATCCTGGAAAGCACCTTGGAGGATTGTACTTGGACTTTCTAATTGATATTTGTATTATTCCAATTGCTAATTACCCTAACTGGTTTTCTCTTGCTTTTGCTGGTTTTGATAGCGGTTTTCTGGTTTTTCTACCGATTTTTGCATGGTAACCGTTCCAGTTACCGGTTTTAAAATAGCCTAAATTCAAAATTTAATATTCTAATTTCAACCTTTTTATTTTTTGGTTACCGGCCGGTTACCGTTATTGGCCACTAGGCGGGTATTTGTCTGGTTTCGAGATTTGTATTCCTGTGCATGATGCACCCATGACCATGGTTTCCGAAATTAGCTGATTTTGCAAAAAATCAAAAATATCGGCCCCCTCCGGTAAAATTTGATTTCGGTTAAAAAAATTCGTTTTAGTTCAAATTTAGATAGCCTTAAAGATGAAAAAAAGATCCCATCCGAGCAAGCTACATTGTATAGCCTAGTGACCAACCAGTATGTGCGCGTGCGCTTAGCCACTGGGCTATCAGCTACTTTGTTTCCATCTGTGACGTCATAGCCTATTTGTCCTTAATTCTAAAATTTAAATTTTAAATTTGGTTTGAATTTTTTTGGCTCGAAAAGTTCTGAAAAAAAACTGATTTTCGCTTCTACCGGGCTTACCGGACCCCTCCGGTCAAATATGAATACCGGTACTGAGAACCTTGCCTGTGACCCCTTGCCTTAATTATCTCCAGAGCGAGACGGCAGCAAGAAGAGTGGATCCTGAATTTTATCACGCAAAAGACTTTTAATTTTAATTAGCACTAATTAAATGTGATTAGTGCTAGTTAATTGTGAGTGTACTAGAATATTGTGCACACTTGAGTAGCACTGCATGATTAGAGCTAATTAATTAAGATTAGTACTAATTAAATATGATTAGCACTAAATAAAATAATATTAATTTAGTGCTTTAATTAAAACTCTAATTAATTATGCTTAGAGCTAATTAAAGAGCTAACCGTGGATGCATATTTTGCTCCAGTGCGCTTGCATGCAACCGCACGTGGACTAGAAACTCAATTACACATGCATTATGCATATATAATGCACGGATTTGATTTTGCGATTTGGTTTTGATCTCTTGAATCCGTAGCCTATCCCGTACGAATCTTAACCTAATCCCACCCCTAAACCCAGCCGACATCGCTTCAACGGAGGGAATTAGCGCTGCTACTGTTCACCAACCAAAAAATCCCGTCGCCGCATCGATATTTCCACCGCCTGAGCTCTCTCCAGCGCTCTCCCGTGCCTTCTCGCACCTGCTCGCCACTGCCAACCTTGCACCACTTGTCAGCTCAGCAGCCATACCCCTCCCATAAATGCCTCTGCACCCATGTCAGGCACCGCCGGCCACGATCGCCACCGCCGCCCACTGTTTTTCCGCTCTCAGCCCTTTCTACTCTTTCTCGGCCAGCCTGACACAGCAGCTACTTTAGGTACATCGAAGTTTTTTTGTGCTTATAGTCTCTCCTCGTAAAGTGATTTCTGCTTTCATACATTTGTAGTTTTTTCCGTAAGAATTTTCTACGCTAAATATGTGTCTCCTATTTCTTTACTCATTTATTTTTATCGTGTGGTTTATAACAAGCAGGGCGTGCATCTTGCTGTAATGCTCTGTACTAGCTCGTGTGAGTGTGACCGGCACTGATGCAGCACAAGGCTTTGGACAGGCTTTCAGTGGGCTGGCCCTATCTGACTATAAAGTGAATTTGTAGCATGTGCATTTACAGTTTAGCAAGAACAAACAAGCTAGGTACACAATATACATGTGCCTGGCAGTGACTGGTCAAATATAGTCTGCTACATTTTTGAATCTGACCAAAGTTTGGTAGCCATTACCATTATTAGACGATGCATGAACAAGTAGCTAGCGGCGAGTACGCAGGGACAGCCAGCAAGATACATGATCAACGTTGCTCGAAAGACAAAGTTTGTTCTAGTGCATACAGCTGCGAAAAGATATAACTTTGTGGTTTCATTCCTTGGCAGAGAAAAGGATATTTTCTGAAACCAAGCAGAGAGAAAGATTTTAAGGGAGCCTATACATAGTTGACTAATCTCCCAGTTGTCAGTACTAGCTAGCTGTGTGATTTATCGTCAATCCACAGTTCCACTCACATGTATACTTGCATCAAACTAGCTAGTGCATGCTCTAGAAATTAAAAGTGGACTAGAAACTCGATTACACATGCATTATGCATATATAATTCCGTTTTACACCTGGAAGCACATTGGTTAATTCCAAGATATCGATTACACCACCAATATAATATATTGCTCGACTTAATTATACATACTCATACCTAGGCCATTCGTTACCGGCTTAATTAATTACCGCTCGTAGTACAAACAGTACACATATATAATAGAGAGAGCTCGCGGTGGTTTGTCCATGGCTCGCGGTTTAATTAGTTTAGCTTGGAACGTTGATGGCAGGCAGCAAGGGGAGCACCGCAGAGGCACTTGTTGTGCTGGAAGCAGTACTGATCGAACCTCGCCATGTTCCCGCCGGTCGGCACCGCGCCGCACATCTTGTTGTAGCTGACGTTGAAGAACTGCAGGTTGGTCAGGTTCGCCACCTGCGCCGGGATGCCGCCGCGGATCGCGTTGTGGCTCACGTCCATGAAGTAGAGCTGCTCCGGGAACTCCACGCCGGACAGGTTGAAGCTCAAGGCGTTGCGGGAAAGGTCGATGTACTGCAGTGCCTTCCCACGGCCGAAGAGGCCCGAGGCG
Organism: Dendrocalamus sinicus; assembly: GCA_036346575.1. Taxonomy (NCBI): domain Eukaryota; kingdom Viridiplantae; phylum Streptophyta; class Magnoliopsida; order Poales; family Poaceae; genus Dendrocalamus; species Dendrocalamus sinicus. The sequence goes on along the minus strand of CM070653.1, from coordinate 232,233 downwards.
TCGCCGGTGAAGGCGTTGCGCGACAGGTCGACGTGCGCGAAGTTCACCGCGGCGAACTCGGCCGGGATGCTCCCCGACAGGTTGTTGTGCGACAGCCAGAGGTAGGCCTGGTCGGGGGACTTGCTCAGGAGCAACGGCGGCACCGTGCCCGAGAGGCGGTTGCGGCTGAGGTTGATGCCGGACAGGCTGGGGAGGTCGGCGAGCGACGCGGGGATGGTGCCGGTGAGCGAGTTGAAGGAGAGGTCGAGCAGGGTGAGCGCGGTGAGTTCGCCCAAGAAGGACGGCACGGGGCCCGACACGCCGGTGTAGGAGATGGTGAGCTGCGAGAGGTTGGAGAGCGCGGCGAGCGAGTCGGGGATGGTGCCGGAGAGCGCTGGGAGGTGGTGAAGCATGAGGGTTTGGAGGTGGGTGAGGTTGGCGATGGCGTCGGGGATGGTGCCGGTGAGGTTGGCGTCCTGGAAGACGCTCAGGCCGACGACGCGGCCCGTGGAGTCGTCGCAGTCGACGTCGTACCAGTCGCAGCAGGGCGTGTCGGGCGTCCAGGAGGCGAAGTGGTAGGGGTTGCCCAAGGCGGAGTTGATGGCGAGCAGCGCCGACTTGTCGTCGTCGTGGCATTGGTTCGCCGTCGCGGCGGAGGCGAGCAGGAGGACGAGGAAGAAGGCGCGCATCTTGTCCTAGACTAGAATGGATTGAGCTGCTGAATTTGTTTGTGTGTCTGCCTGCCTGGGGGCACTTACTGATGGAGCTGCTGAATTTGCATGGTGTTCATCACACACACATACTCTATATATACACACTCGCAAAGTGCAAGTTCGGAGCACCTGCACCAAGGCGCCACTATGTGTACTTTCGATTAAACATTGGTCTAGTGGGCGGCAAAGATACATGCGTTGGTGAGCTCAGTCCGGCAGCGACTGGTCACTTGGTCAGATATTTTACGCTACACTGGCTGTGTTTTCCCCCGGGATTACGGCCGAGTTCACCTAACTTTTAAGCGATATGGCTTTTTAGACAAGCTTTATAGAAAAATTATAGTAAAAAATATACTGAATTTAGATATACCGATCAAAATCTCATACGACTACTTCTATTTATATACTGTCTCTTGCGAACAGCCAGAATTCAAATATTTAAACTACTAGTTAAAGACCCGTACGTTGCAACGGAGTCATAAAAATAATGAGACGGAACTTACTGTCTGGCCAACTTCACACATCAAACATTGGAGAGCAAGCGACAGAGGGAGAAGGGTGGCCAGAATGCGCGAGGAGATGGAAAAAAGTGGAGGGGTGGGCGGTTGTATCCTGAGAGAGGGAGAGGAGGAAATGACGAATGGTCTAGATCAAATCGGATGGCTGAGAAGAGCGGGAGAGAATGGACCAATCATCTGTTAGGATGATCTCAGGCATTTGGCCCAACGGCCAAATGCCAATCCCTTGACCGCGCCCTGATCGGGGGCGCCCAGCCCAATAGGCTGGTGGGCCCCTGTCGCCAGCGCCATATAAACAGAGGTGGGGGCCGGGCGGCTCGTATCACGAGGTTGACCGCGCCGCCGCCACCCCACCGACAAAACCCTAACCCGATCTGTTGAGGGGGCGCTCCAGCGACGGGAAGCTCCACCGTGCCGCCACCGTCGCCGCTCACCGAGAGACGCCGTTCTTCCCCGGCCGTCGCTGCCCGTGCGCAGACCTCATCGACGAACCCGAGATGGCCACCTCCTCCTCCACGCCATCGGACGGTTAGTACACCTCTCTCCCTCTCAGTGTATCACTCGAGAACCCGAACGCACAATAGAAGAAGCCCTCTAGATCTAAACCCTAGGAGATCCTAAACGTAACAATGGTATCAGAGCGAATCCTAAGGGTAGATCTAGACGGGAAAAGAAAAGAAAGAGAACGGGAAAAGAAAAGAACGAGAATCCCCAACCGAGAAATCGGCAAAAGAAAGGAAAGAAAGAGGTAAAAGGGGGCTCACGGTTTTGGCTTGGGCCGCCGTGCGCTATATGCGCCGCCGAGGCCGTGCGGCCGCCGCCGCCTCCTGGCGCTCGATGGCGCGCCACCACTTGCCGTGCCGCGCTCTGAGCCGCCGCAGCCTGCCGCCGCCGGGCGCCGCCCGATGGCGCCGCCGCCGCTGCCGCTCCGAGGGCCGCCGCCGCCGTCGCCTGCGGCGGCGCGCGCCGCCGCTGGCGCCGCCTCCTGGTCGCCCGCCAGCGCGCCGCCGCCCGCCGCGGCGTCGGGGCCGCCGCTGCGTCGCCGCTAGGGTCGCCGCCGCCACCCATCGCCGATGCTCACCGCCGGCCCGATCCGTTTTGCGGGTGCAGAGGAGCCGAATGGCTAGGGTTAGGGTTGGGGTTTTGTCCCCGCCGCAGCGTGCTCGGCCGTCCGATTGGATCGGACGGTGCGCCCTGAGTGGGCGATTTTTATTGTGGCGTGGGCACGCCGAGTGGGCATTGCGAAGGAATGGGCCAAATGGCCATTTTGCACAGCAAAATCCGAATATTGATATTTATTGATTTTCAGAAGTATTTGTTGATGAATTTGAATGAAATTTGATTTAAAATCTCTGTAATTTTTGCACCAACGTGTTAATTTTTTCAGAGATTAAAAGTGTACAGAATAATGCTTCTGAAATATGAATTATTTTAGAATAATTACAGTTTCCGCTGCAAAAGTTAAGATTGAATGATTTTCATTATTAAATTCGAACCAACGGGAGAATTTAATTTTGGAAAAATAGATAAAATTTTCAGAGATTTATGATATTGTTATTCTCTGACTAACGTTGTTAATAACAGTATTATAAATTTTTTTAATGATGATTTTATGCATTATTTCTATTTCTGCCCAACGGTGATGTAGATTTAATGTATGATAGAATTGTTTTTAAATTGTATGTCGTATTTTTGACCAACGTTGGAAATAAGGCATATAATTTTGATGTTACGTTCTCTTTGTATTTGAAATATTTTTCGGAGGATACAACTTGATGAGTTGTATTAGAGAAATCCCCACTCTCAAAGGTGATAATTATGGAGAGTGGAAGAAAAGATAGACTTAGCGTTTATCTTGGTGAGGTGGACTGGGTCCTCACTATAGCACGCCCCACCGAGCCTTTGGCGCGGTGAGGAACAGAATGAGGATGACACTGCATGGCGAGAAAGACGAGAGGATCATGCTCCCTCATGGATGTCTTATGACCTTGATAATAAGAAATGGACCACGACCAACAAGAAATGTATGGTCGTGATAAAGAACACGATTGAGCTGCTATTGTAGGCTCAATCGCAGAGTGTGACATCACGAGTACCTTGAGAGAATAAAGAGTCGGTTCATGGCTCTTCAAAGACTTATGCTACACGGTGATCAAACGACTTGTGATGAGAGGTACTCTGGTGGTGGCGGTGGCATAAGAGAGCACATTCTTAGAATGAGCAACTTGGCATCTAAACTTAAACCGATGGATTTGGCTCTCAAGGATGAGTTCCTTATTCATTTGGTTTTGCTTCTTTGCCAAAAGAGTTTGACACTTTGTTGTCAACTATAATATGCAGCCCGAGAAATGGGACATGGAAAAGTGCATAGCTATGTGCGTGCAAGAGGAGGAAAGAATCAAATCCTCACATGGTGGTTCTATCAACTATGTGAAGGATAACAAGAAAAGAATTACAACGATAACCCCTTCTCAAAGAACAAGGGAAAAGCCTCATCCATCGGTCTCATCGAATAAATTTGTTTGTAGACAAAGATCGGTGTCTTCATTGCAAGAAGACGGACACTACAAGAAGAACTGTCCCGATTATTTAAAGATGATAATGGCAAAGAAAGGTGAGAACATTATTACCTTTATAAATGAATCCTGTATGTGCAATATTCAAATCCACTTGGTGGATTGACTCAGAGCAACTATTCATGTTGCTAATTCTTTCAGGATTCCGTTCGACGAGGACTACGCAAAGAAACGAAAGATGCATTAAAGTTGCAAATGGAGTCCAAGCTGAAGTTGAAGCCGTTGGCGATATTTCATTAGAGTTAGCTAATGGCTCCAATCTTTTACTTAGAGATGTCCTTTTTGTTCCCTCTTTACAGAGGAATTTGATTAGTGTTTCAAATTTGGACAAAGATGGTTATGATTGTAATTTTGGAAATGGCAAGTGTGAAATAATGTTTAATAAAGAATGTGTTGGTCTTGCCATCTTACAGAATGAGCTTTATCTGTTGTCACTTCGTGAAAATGTGAATTCCGTATGTGATGTGAATGAGCGTATATCCTCGCCGTTGAATGCGAACAGAAAACGACAGAGAACTCATAATGATTCGTCGAAATTATGGCACTGTCGTTTAGGCCATATTTCGAGGGGGAGAATAGAAAGACTTGTTAAGAATGAAATTCTTCCTCTATTAGAGTTCTCAGAGTTAGAACAATGCAGAGAATGCATTAAAGGAAAATATGTAAAGAAAATTAAAAAAAAACGCTAAAAGAAGCACAGGAGTTCTACAAATTGTTCACACAGACATTTGTGGTCCTTTTCCTGTGAAAAGTGTGGATGGTTATGACTCGTTCATAACATTCACGGATGATTACTCCCGTTATGGATATATTTATCCAATCAAAGAAAGAAATGAAGCCTTGGATAAATTCAAGATATTTAAGGTGAAGTTGAAAACCAACACGATTTAAAGATTAAGATAGTCCGATCGATCGTGGGGAGTACTACGATCGACATACCCCATATGGACAAGTTCTGGTCCTTTTGCGAGGTTTTTACAGAAAATGAAATAGTGGCCCAAAGATTCTATGCCGGCGAACCTCAAAAAATGGAGTAGCTGAAAGACGCAACTGCACTCGATGAATATGGTGCGAAGTATGATGAGCTACTCCACACTCCCATTGAGTTTATAAATGGAGCGTTGAAAACCGCCATTCATATTCTCAACAGAGTGCCTAGTAAGTCGGTGCCCAAAACACCGCACGAGTTGTGGATGGGAAGAGTTCCTCACTAAACCACTTACGTGTGTGGGGAGTCCTGCTGAGGCTAAAGTATTTAACCCAAACCTTGGGAAACTTGATCCCAAAGCAGAAGTTGCCATTTCATTGGCTATCCCGAAAAGTCAAAAGGTTATCGCTTTACCGTCCGCATGGATATACAAAGTTTGTAGAAACGAGACACGCTGTCTTCTTAGAGGATGAAATGATGAGGGGAGCATGGTAGCTCGAGAGATTGACCTTGAAGAGAAGCGGTGTATGCGCCCACTCCGATGATTCAAGAGCCATTCTTCACACTACTTGTTGCTGCACCGACGGTGCAAGACATCGTGGTGCTAAAGACTGTTATTGTTCCTCCGTGGCAACAATGAATGAGAATGAAGAACTTGTTCTTCAGATCATATAGAACCAATTGCCACAGATGAGGGGAGCAACAACAAACCTCAAACAGTAGATGTACCAAATGAGGAGGCCTGAGGAGGTCTCAAAGAGTAAGAAGATCGGCTATTTCGATGATTATCGATTTATCATACAGAGAAATTTCAAATGGAGGATGATCCCACCTCATTTGAAGAAGCCATGAGAAGCGAAAATTCCTCAAAATGGCTTGAGGCCATGGAAGAGGAGATGAGGTCCATGAAGACTAATAAAGTCAGGACTTGGAAATTATTCCTAAAGGAGCCAAAACAAGAGGGTGTAAATGGGTCTACAAGACAAAACATGACTCCCAAGGAATGTAGAAAGATACAAAGCGCGACTTGTGGCAAAAGGCTTTACGCAAAGAGAAGGGATTGATTACAATGAGACCTTTTCTCCGTCTCATGTAAAGATTCTTGAGAATCATAATGGCATTAGTAGCACATTATGATTTAGAGTTACATCGATGGATGTAAAGACGGCATTTCTTAATGGGGATTTGGAGGAAAATGATTACATGGCACAACCGAAAGGTTTTGTCATGGAAGGAAATGAAAGAATGGGATGCCGCCTAAAGAAATCGATTTATGGGTTAAAGCAAGCTTCAAGACAGTGGTACTTGAAGTTTGACAAGACAATAAGAAAATTTAGGTTTAAAGAGAATGTAGAGGACAACCGTGTTTATGCAAAGTTTAAAGATGGGAAGTTTATCTTCCTAATCTCGTATGTGGATGATATCCCATCTTGGCTAGTAGTGATGTCATCACATCGAGACAAAGAAGTTTTTGTCCTCAAACTTTGATATGAAAGATCTTGGTGAAGCTTTGTTCGTTCTAGGATCAAATTCAGGGATAGAAACAAGGGGATATTGGGACTGTCACAAAAGGCATACATAGAGAAAGTCTTAAAGAAATTTGGTATGCATAAAAGTAGTCCTTCACTGCACCTATAGTCAAGGGCGACAGATATGGGGATTTTCAATGCCCCAGAACCAGATGAGATCGATCAAATGAAAGTGGTTTCATATGCTTCACTGTCGGAAGCTTACAAGATGCTCAAGTGTGCACACGCCCGACTTAGCATTTGTTACTGGGTTACTTGGCGATTCGAGCAATCACGAATAGAACATTGAAATTGATAAAGAAAGTCTTGCGTTATTTGCAAGGAACAAAAGGCCTCATGATGACATACAGAAAATCAGATTTACTCCATATAGTGGGGTATACTGATTCGATTTTGCGGAGATGATAGAAAGTCTACATCCGGATATGTATTCACTCGCAGAGGAGCTATTTCGTGGAAAAGCTCAAAGCAAACCGTCACTACATCGCCCACAATGTATGCCGAGTTTGTAGCATGTTATGAGGCCACGGGCGGTGAACTGGCTAAAGAAGTTCATACCGGTTTAAAAGTGGTTGACGACATCAACAGACCACTTAAGTTGTAATCGCGATAATGAACCCGCAGAACGTATGCCCACAACAATAAGTCAAGTGGTGCTGCCAAACACATTGACATAAAGTACTATGTTGTGAAAGATAAAGTTCGGGATCAAATTATAAGTCTTGAGCACATAAGTACCGTAAAGATGTTAGCGGATCCGCTTACTAAAGGCTTACCACCCAACGTGTTCAGAGAACATGTAGCCGGCATGGGTTTAAGGGAAAGCCTATGATTCCTGGACTAAAAGATGGCCCAAAAGATTAAAGTAACTATTTCAGAACAGAGAGGTGTATTGTAGCTGTTGAATCTATCGGCGTTTGACCGTGACGATGAGACATGTTCTATGCACTAATCTGTGATGGAATGTGTAAAGTCAAAAGTGATTAAAGATAAAGTATAGATTGAGATCAAGGGGGAGAATGTTAGGATGATCTTAGGCATTTGGCCCAACGGCCAAATGCCAATCCCTTGACCGCGCTCGATCGGGGCGCCAAACCTAATAGGTGGTGGGCCCTCGCCGCCGCCATATAAACAGAGGTGGGGCGGGCGGCTCAGATCACGAGGTTGACCGCGCGCCGCCACCCCACCGACAAAACCCTAACCCGACCGTTGAGGGGCGCCGGCGACGGAAGCTCCACCGCGCCGCCACCGTCGCCGCCACCGAGACGCCGTTCTTCCCCGGCCGTCGCTGCCCGTGCGCAGACCTCATCGACGAACCCGAGATGGCCACCTCCTCCTCCACGCCATCGGACGGTTAGTACACCTCTCTCCCTCTCAGTGTATCACTCGAGAACCCGAACGCACAATAGAAGAAGCCCTCTAGATCTAAACCCTAGGAGATCCTAAACGTAACATCATCAACTCACACTTTTATAATAGTAAAGATAAGTTATAAATCATCAGCTTAAAAAACCTAGCACACATCTAAAAATGTAATGCAGAGACCAGGAACAAATCCGCGCTTTTTCACCACCCAAGACAAGAGGTGCACTCTTAGAGGCATGGTAGATAAGCATTAGGGTAGGCGAGTGGGTTCCTTTCCATTGATGCAGATGGGCGGTATATATTGCTTGATGGGTTTTGCCTGCCTTTCCACTACAATCCATTGAAGAATTAATTGTCTGCTGCTCATGCCTGCCCACAAATCTGACCCGTCACGACGCACTTGAGCCAGTCTTCAGGTCGAATTGAAGCGCACCTACCAAAAAATCCACGCCCGAATGAACAGATAGGTCAATGTTACTGCTCAGATTCAAGACAGTCCACAACGCATGCTTCCTCTATGCATCTTAACCATTCAACCTAGTTAAGCATGCATCCAAATGCACAGACAGGCAAGATTGTGTTCATGATTCATATATCTTTGTCCGTCCTGATTGTCTATCCATTCCTGCAGATTGCCGATCTCAGCAATTACAGTTTCCATTTACCTGCAGGATGCATGCTCATCTATCTTGTCTTTTTAATTACAGTGTACACGACTAACAAGCTACGAGTTACATCCCATTTTTTGTCGAGAGAAGGGGAAAAAACACTACTATGGACAAAAATGAATGCTATGCGTTTAGGGAGTTTGAGATCAATTGCCGCACAAATGTTCCCTTCAAATGCAAGGGGGTTTCGCCAAATTAAACCTCATGGCCTCCGGTGATGCATATCAATGACGGGAAGACGTCTGCTAAGTTTCACCGGTCTTGCTTTGCTATCTACTGACGAGCTAGCTGCTTCGTTTCCCTAGAACGTCCCGAGAAAATTGCTATAATGGGACTCCAAACAACGTGTTTCGCTATAATAGGACTTCTAACGTTGACATCGCTAAAATGACATCCGAAATATTGGCTTCTCGTAATACATGACATTTGGCTAATGTTTCGAAATACCCGAACATTGGAATTAAAAGAGCCAAATGTCATGTATTACGAGAAGCCAATGTTTTGGGTGTCATTTTAGTGATGTCAACGTTAGAAGTCCCATTATAGCGAAACACGTTGTTTAGAGGCCCATTATAGCAATTTTCGAACGCCCCAAATGCGTAATCACCTTGGTTTTGTAGCACTGCAAATAATAGTGATATCAAGTCAAATATATGCTTCATCTTAGTGCTGGTCTCTTATTTTTGACAAAAACAATTGCGAAACAACAGACTAGCTAGCTCAAACAGTTCCACTGGTTATTAAAAGGGCAACCGAGCAACCAAGTAAACCCACGATGTCCAATACACATATTGCTAAACACACCAAGTCAATCATATGATGGACACCGCAAACTGTTTTCATATGAACAGATTCATCTACAATGCATTTGGAGACCAATCCAGCTTGTGCATTTGGGTGACCACCAATAGAGTGTAAAAAAGCTCGAGGCTCGCGAGCTGCTCGAGCTTGGCTCGCTCTAGACTCGATTCGAGCTTGGCTCGAGCTCCAAACGAACCGACTGAGCTTCATCTTAAGCTCGCGAGCTTTAACGAGCCGAGCTCGAATAGCTCATGAGCTTAAAGATTTTTACCCTCCCAATTCCCCACCCTCTCCCGCCTCTCCTCTCAAAATCCCCACCCCATCCCCAGGTCCCAGATTCCCAATTTCTCAGCGCTGCCAGCGCATGCCAGGCCACGCCAGGCCGGCACGGCAGACCCCCTCCCTCCTCTGACCTCTCCCCTACCCGCCTCCGCTCCCCGCCCCTCCTGGGCCCCGGCCCCACCTCCTCGCGGCGTGCGCCCCGCCCCTCCTCCCCGCCGCGGCCTCCTCCCCGCCGGCGCCCCTCCTCCCCGTTCCCTCCTCGCTCCTCGGCTCTCGCCCACCGCCCCGTCCCCTTCCTCTCCCCCGCCGCGCCGCCCCGTCCCCTCTCGTCCCCGCGCCGTCGCTCGCTCGCCCCGCGCGCCTCGTCCCCGGCACCTCCTCAACCCGGCCAGCCGCCGCTCCTCTCCCCCGCCGCCGCGCCTCTCTCCCATGCGGCGGCTCTCTCGACCGGCCGGTCGGCCGCCGCGCCACCGCCCTCTCTCGCCGCCGACGCCCGACGCCTCTCGACCGCCCGCGCGCCTCCTCTCCCCGCCGACGCGTCTCCTCCCCACGGCGCCCCTCCTCCCCCGCCGGCGCCGCCCCTCCTCGACCGGGATCCGGACGCAGGTATGCATCGAGCCTACACGAGCCGAGCTCGAGTGAGCTCGGTAGAAACTCGAACCGAGCTCGAGCCCAACTTAAAGTTCGATGTTGATCTTAGGCTCGCTCGAGCTCGGCTCGAGTTTCTACCGAGCTCGAGCTTGCTAGGTCAAGCTCGCTCGAGCTCGGCTCGTTTACAGCCCTAACCACCAACCAAGTCAAGCTTTCATGCAAAGAAGCTAATAGCAAAACAATCCAGCTTGTGCATTTGGTCGATCAAGATAGGATTTACCCCTCCATACAACGGGAGAGATATCTCTAGGCCTCTCAAGTGTTGGATTCCAGAAATACATGGTCATACTACTTGTGGTTAAAGAATTAATTGTAATTGGAAATTTGAATCATGTGATCGTGATATATATATATATATATATATATAGTGCTAATGACTATTTCAGTGCTAAGGTGCTAATGACGATGTGGACCGTCCGATCTAGATTGTGTGGTTCAGATGGAGGTGGGTGGAAACCCCATCCCACTTAAATGCTTTTACAGAAAACCCCTACGTTTTTAACAAAAACACATCAAGTCCACCATTGTTGTTGTATATTGTAGCGTTTTCACTTAAATGCCTAGTGCAGGGGGTTTTCTGTAAAAGTGTTTAAGTGGGATGAAATTCCCACCCACCTCCATCTGAGCCACGCAATCTAGATCAAATGGTCCACGTCACCATTAGCACCTTACCACTGAAATAGTCATTAGCACTAGATATGCTCTATATATATATATATAGAGAGAGAGAGAGAGGCTTAACTTTGTTCTTGATCATCTATGTAACGCCCCTATTTTTATGAACAAGAACGTCGAACAATCATGACGATTCAGAATTCGATTATAATGTAGGAGTATCATGTCTGCTTACAAAAGTTTGAAAGGAGTTAATTTGATTAAAATATAACCTAACGGTCAGTTTAAATAACAATACGGGCATTCAAGCCCAAAATTTAACTTACATTCAGAAGAACCAAAGAAAACTCCATAGAAATACTTGAGTGCGGTCGTAACTCTAACACGAAAATTTGCAAGATCCTCTTTTCTTTTGGAACAAATAGCAATGCAAGGAGCAGCAATAGCGGAAGCAATGACAAGAATCGCATCAGGATTTACTACCAATCATGGAGGAACACAAATCACGTCCAAGTGGTCAGACTTTCAGAAGACAAGACGTCCGACTTTCTCATCCCCTCCAGACCCAATAGCAGCCGATAATTGGAATAGGGACATCGAAAGGAAATTGAAGACCGTGCAATGTACGGATACAAAAAAGACTTTATATGCCTCCCATCAATTACAAGGACAAGCCGCTGCATGGTGGATGAACTACTGAATCATGCGTGGAAACCAAGAAATATCATGGGGAGAATTTGAATAGTCATTCCACCAAGCCCACATTCCCACTCGAGTTGTAGAAGCATTAGCATCAAAAGCACCCAAAAGGAGAATGGTACAACCACCACAAACTAAGAATCGACAGAATCGACAAGTGATACTCACACCAAGACCTCAGTCCATTACTACTCCAAAATCGCAATATAATATTCTCTAACCTACAACAATACAGTGTTATATTTTTTGGAAGAAACCACTACTACCGAAATTACCCAAGTATAGGAAGCACATGTTTCCATTGCAGACAAGCCGATCATCTCAAGCGCATGTTTCCATTGCGGACAAGCCGGTCATCTCAAATATCAATGCCCTAAAAGAGGACTGCTTTCTGAAGTGGCAAAAGCTCAGGTTAAGATTCAAGCTCAATCGACTAATCCTTAGCAAACTACACATGCACCACCACTGACCGGAACATCAAAAGGATACTTAGCAAGAAGACCGAAGCCACTTCAAGAAAAAATAAATCATATCTCGAACACAGGAGAAGCAGGGACCACCATGTCGTCATGGGTATGTTCACTTGAGGCCCCCACCAGTTTTAATTGAACTTGGAGTTGTGCATTTGTTTCTTTAGCCTTTATTGGAAAAAGGTGCCATACAGATAGTCATGGCAACGGGCACAAACCCACTGGGTTTTGCTATCCTAAACCCGTGCCCATGAAAGTTGGACGTGCCCGCTAAAAAACCCATGCCCGTGACGGGTGCAGATTTTTGCTCAGACCCATGCCCACTTGGGTAACGGGTACCCACGGTCGCCGTTCGACAACATTTGTGCAAATTGCGCATGCGCAAGGCTTAGCAAGTCAACAATAAGTTCAATTTATATGCTACTATGCATGAAACAAGCAATAACAAATCCACAATGCACATCACTAGTTCACTCCATCAATTCTCAGTTCATAGTTCACTAGCATAGCATATCAGCCTGAATTTATAACTCCTACGGATCGGGTTTATATTACCCATGGGTTTAAGGGTTTGGGTACTATAGGAACGTACCCGAACCCGGCAGACCCGATGGGTTGGGCTTTTTGCCCATTAAGAGACCCATGAGTTAGGAAATTGACTCAGACCCATGCCCTAATAGAGTAAAAACCCACCGGGTATCGGGTTCCGGGTACCCATTGCCATCTCTACATACAGAAAGTCTTAGACCTGAAAATGGTAAGAAGTTCGCCTTGAGCATATTAACCTTGGGCATGACAAAGAGAAACAGGATTGACGAGGCTTCACAAAATTCGAAGGTAAAGTAACACAGTGGATAGAACAGCTTGGGAGAAAGAATTGGATATGCAGCGAAATTTTCCAACCCGTCCCTGACTCTTGAGGACGAGATTCTTTTTAAGGGGGTAGGTTGAAACAAACTGGATTTTCAAAACGAGTTGGAATTTCATTTTGATTTGAATTCCTCTTGATCCCTTGCCTAATCCAGCTTAAATTCAAGCCAACCACATCATCTATTGTTGTCGGCATTGCCCCAATGGAGGAGATTGGCGCCATCACTGTTCATGTTCGAAAACAGCCGTCGCCGCTCTTGTTTGTCATTGCTGTCCCCTGTTTTGCTGCTTTCCCTATTTTTCTTCGCCGCCCGAACCCTCTCGCACCCTCCCACCCTCTCTCGCGTTCCTCTTCCCCTGCTAACTCTTAGAGCAGTGTCAGCACTCGTACACCCTACCCTGACAACCCTAGCCCACTCTGCCGCGCGTCGGGCAGCCTGTCATGCGCTCATCACCGCCTCTGCCCTTCTCGCGAGCCCCTTCTCTCGGCCGACCAGCCGCGCCCCTTGACCGCCGCAACTCATCACCCGAGGCACCAGCTCACCTTGCCGACCTCCCTGCCACCCAAGTTGAGGCTCCCCAAAACCTCCCGAGCCAGCTCGAATATGCGTCGTCCCTGCCGACTGTCAGACCCGGATTTTTCAATCCGAATCTTACTGTGTTTCACTGCACTAATCCCTGGATCAGTAGTTAGTGCACACAGGTACATTGCTGAATCATTTCATACATCGCGTAATCATCCATTATATTACATAAACTGTAATGCACCACGTCGGGTGATAGTTTACAAAAGGGCCGACTAGGCCAAATGTCATGATTACAAATACGCACAGCAGAAATACAAGAAAAGCAAACCCAAATCCACAGCAAGCGGCCAAGAGGGTAATGTGTACAATATATGCCACCGTGGTCCGGCAACATAAAGGTACACACGCCTAGGGTCTACTTGTCTATGCCTAACCACCGAGGCCTACGCCTTAATTAGCGCCTTTGCTTCCGTTGATGTTGGCGGGGCCTCCTCGTAGGCGTAGTGTTCTTGAACTCCTGTTTTCAATTGTATCGCAAGAGCGAGAATGAGCACTCCGACCCGTGCTCGGCAAGCCAACACACAGAATGCAATAATTTTACATGCATGGCTATCAAAGGATGGTAGGGCTCATTTTATTTTTGGAGAGTGCTTTTGAATACAATTATAGGAAAATTCCCGAGACCTAGCAATTTTGAACTCAAATCTTTTGTTTATAAGGTAAGTTGATCTCATAGTTGACACAGATTCCATCCACCATTACATGGCATCTGCGCGCGTATGGCATCTTTCAGCGTTATAGTCGCTTAACGTACCACTGGGACGACACCCAGACAATTCCAAACAGGCGGTCCTTCGCCCTTCAAGTTTCCATTCCCAATTTCCAATTATTTTTAAATAGAACTATATCCAGTTAAGTTCCCATGTCTGCCCATGACCGTGGGCACGGCTATTCGAATAGTTTTGACTCTGCAGAGTTTGTACACTTTCACCACAAGAGACAATCAACTCGTTGCCCACACGATTCCTTAGACGTGTGGTCGAGCGCATCATCACGGTGACTTTTCAAAGTATCTAGTCCTTTCTTTTATCTCACATTATGGGTGACCGCCCATTTGCGATGGGTCCCATCGTGCGCGGGATGTTTTCCCCAGACTCTAACGCAGCTCGGGCTCCTACTTCCCGCAACGTTAGGAAAGCGGGAAAACTTCACCCCCCACTGGTGTCCCTTCGGCCCCCTTGCCATAGCATAACCCCATCAATCCACTACCAGTGAGATGAGTCCGGGATTTCGATAAGTCTACTTAGCCAAGTTGTATTTCTACAGACTTGTGGTTGTCTGCTTTTACACGGTGACATGACAAGATTCATCCTTAAGGTTACCCGGATGGTTCTACCACATTTCACATTCTGTGCATCCACCGCACCACATACGACCACCAAACCATTCCATCCGGTATTTAAGCGGTTTGGGATTTTTCAGAGGTAGTAAATAATATGTCCACCTACTACAGTCATTCCACCCATGACTGCTCCCCAAACAATATCACTTTTTTGTAAGTGTTGCTTTTGGGGCAGCAAGGTACCCGTTCTTATCTAGCAATACTAAGCCGCGGAATAATTATTTGGACTTCTTGTAAAGCATATGATAATATGAATTTTTCTAGGCGACTGTGTTCACATGTCCAAGCATGGCAATGGATCTTTATTAACAAGCATTAAAATAGGTATCTAACTACCACTTTCTTAAAATGAACATATTTCATCACATAAAATAACAGCATGCATGTTCATAATTTAAAAGAAATTAACTTTGCAAATCATAGGTTGAAATGATCAAGGTGTTAACTCGCCTTGGTCACAGGGTCGGTTTCTTGGTGATCTGGTGCTTCTTGTGCTGCTGCCTCGATATCTTCCTCTTGAGCCTCGTAGGCTATTTAATCGTCTGAATACCCCATTAAAAGAAAAACAACCAATCAATAAAATATCACCAGAAATTCAAATGAACTCAAAAAATATGGTTCTGGTTCCATTAGATAGATCTTGAATTTAAACGAATTTAGAAATTTGTTTCATTCAATTCGAGCTAAAATGAAGAAGTTAGAAGCGGTCAAAGTTTTCGGTTCAGTCAAATCCAAAAATATTACAACTCGACATGTGGGCCCATTGTCACCTCTATTCATTTTAATTTTTCCAGTTTATTTTCTTTTCATTCCTTTGTTTCTCGACATGTGGGGTCCAGCATCGCTCATGGGGTCCACATGTCAAGATCGATCCGTGCTTGGATGCATCATCGGCCGGTGGGGCCCGGCCACGGTGACTCGAGGATCGATGGGCGGCAGGTGGGGCCCACTGTCGACCGAGATAAACGGAGAAAACTCAACCGCGCTGCGAGCCGGAGGCTCAAGCCGCCGCGAGAGGAGGGAGGAGAAGAGAACGCGATAGCCAAGTGAGCGGGAGGCTTTGCCTACCTTATATGGATGAGAAATCCTTTGAAGGATGCCGACGATGGGGTGGGCAGAGGAGTCGGGCGACGGTGGCCGCGACGAGGTGTCGGGAGGTCCGGTGAAAAGGTGAAATCGTTCCTCGTGCCGCGGTGAAGACAATGGTGCGATCGCCGGGCCGAGGAGGTCCGGAGATGGGTCGGCGGCGGCGGCGCGCTTCGGAGTGGCTCGGTGCGACGGCGATGTACGGGCGTCGGGAAGCTCGGGCGAGGCCGGGGACGACTTCACGGTGCTCCGTAGGTGGTGTGAGTGAGAGGAATCGGGTTTTAATGGCTCGGATCGAGAGATTGCGCGGGCGGCCGGAGTTGGGGACGATGGGGGCTCGCCGGCGTTTGAGTGGATGTGGGCTCGATTACCTGCTGTAGAACGAAGATGGCGATGTGTGGAACTCAACGGGGGTCCACGGCCTTTTATACACGCGCGGAGGGAAGCTGGCAACGGGCCGCGCCCGTGCGGTCGCGTCGGAGCTGGTGGCGGAGGCAGGTAGGGATGCAGGCGGTGATTAATGCCTGTCTATCGGTGAAGCTACGACGCAGCCTACGCCCGTGGTGGTTGTCTCGCGGCTGCTGCCTCCTCTCCCCTTTTGCCGTGGCGGCAGCGGACCGAGTGGGCGAAGCGACGGAGCGGGGAAAGCGCGCGCGGTGGTGCCAAGTCAAGGCGACGGGGTCGCAGCTTTCCACCTAGGCGACGGACGGCGCGCGGCGGCGAGGCCGTGCATGCGCGCCACGGGAGCAAAAGCTCGCTCGTGGTGCCAGCGTCCGCGGGGAGAAAAGGAGCGGGAGGAAGAAGGCGGCGAGGCGGGCCCATCGGTCGGCGAGAGGGGAGAGGAAGCGCGATGGTGCGGATGAAGCGCGTGGCGGGAGGGTTGATCGGCGCCAACGCGGTTAAGTGAGGAACGGAGGAGATCGGCCGAGGCGGGAAAGGGGAAATCGCGCCGTCCACGTGGCGGCAGGGTAAGGAAGGCGGATCGCCCGGCGACGTGGTTCGATCCCGCCGTCAGTGTCGGCCGAGGGCGGTTGATTTTTCTGATTTTTCCGATTTTAAGTTTTGCTTTAGAAATTACGAGAAAATCCCAATAAGCCGGAAAAATATGAAAATGCTTCCAAAATTCCAGAAAAACTCTCAGAGGTCCCCGATAATATTCGGACTTAATAAAAATATTTCCAACTAATGTTGGTATTTACTTTACTTGCTCCGTTGTTTTTCATGCCATTGTTTTCAAAAATAATATTTTATGCCCTAAATCAAATTTCTTTCTTTACTTTTATGGATCATCTTTTGATTCGTGTTGACAAATTTTTGTCTTCCTTTCCCTTTCTTGCATATTCCTTTTTAGGTATTATCAATACTGTCTTTCTCTTTATTAATTCTTCGATTTTTGGAACCTCTACCAAATTCAGGAAAACATCGAAAAATCCAAATTCAAATGGAATATATTGCAAAAGTAATTCAAAAGCTTCTCGTTTCTAATTTCAAATTTTTGGGCTGTTACACCGACCGCCCTAACTCACCTATAAAAAGCCCCAAGCCCCTCCGTGAAGATGCACCGAAGCCTAGTGAAGTTGCCCACGCCCCCAATTGATCCATGTCACTCCCATCACTGGCGACCACTAAAATTTCCCACGGTGAGCCCTAAACCAATTTCTTCAATATACCCAATAGAATTCCAATTGCTTTCGCCCACAGCTTCCTCAAGTCCCTAGAAACTTGTTCGAACTGTCGCCCTAGCTCGCCAAGCCTTTCCCTTCCCTGCCGTCGAAGACCGTCGCTAGCCGCAACCACCTCGCCGTGGCCAGCTCACTGTGAGCTTTCCCAGCGTGAGCCACCGCCACTAGGACCTTCCTGAGTGCCCCTAGATGGTTAAACACCCGCCGATTTAGAAATAGCCATCCCTAAAGTTCCCAAGCCATCAAAAGCCGTCCCGAGCTTTTGAGCTCGCCGCCAACGCCGCTCCCGGCCATACCAACCCCAAAAATGGGTTCCTGGTAGTCCCGTGAGTCCAACCATGGCCTCGATTTGCGTCGCAAGGCCTTGTGGCATAGCAGACCGCTGCCGCTCGAATGCTTTGTTTTCTAGTCGCGTGCGCGTGGAGAAGAAGAACAGTGCCGTGTGGCACTATTTATTCGACCCATTAAGCCGAGCATCCAAACCCGTAAGCAATAGTAACTCGGCCCGTTAGCGCAATAACTCGATCCGCTTAAACAATGAACACCCGCTTGAACAGTACCTGGCCCGCTGTGAATAGTAACCTGCCCGATTTGAATAGTAAATATCCGCGGTGAATAGTAACCAGACCTGTTAAGCCTTTTTAAAGCCCAAAAATACAAAATGTACTCATTTGAACCGTTTCGAGCCCGCCAACCCATTTCTCAGGCCCATTTCACCATTTGAACATCCTAAAAGCCCAAAACCTATTTTATTTGAATCTTCTCGGATTTTCTTTCTTTATTCATAGCTCATTTTCTTCGAGCGTGGAATTAAATTATTTCTTTGCTTTGCGCTAGCACACGATGTCGAAAGTCAACCAATTCAAGAAGAGAGACTTAGGACCAAGCTCAAGACCAACAGATAGAAGAATACGAAAGTGTTGAATTTATAAATCCGCAAGGCAAGTCACATGCTATTGATCATATTGAGCCTATATTCCTTTAATTATTTATTTATCAGTATTTTCATTATGTTATTTGTGTAATGTTATTTTATGTGTCATGAATGTTTAGAATGACATGATATTAGTTATGTCCTACCACCCGAGAAAATCCAGCTTAATTTGATGGTCACATTCACTTTGACAGACCCTAGTAAAACTAAGTATGCTATTTAATTAATCAAAGTAGATTAGATGTTCATATATCTCATATTACAAAGTGGTTCGGCTTTGCCGAAAAGTTGTTGGTTGTAATTGAAAAGTAGTTTTAGTAAAAAGCAAGGACTAAAACCTTATGCCAAGTAAAGAACATAGTGATCACCCAACCACAAGCATTGATTCGTCAAACCTGGTTTAGTAGCTGCTCAAATCGATTGAATATCTACAACTTATTGGGAATCCAAATAAGGAACATCCCCGTATACAAAGGTGGTATGGAAACAATAAAACCATATTTAACAACGGTAGGATTACACGGAATCGGGGTGCGCTTTCTGCGTTGGCCAGCAGAATGCCGACTGCCTGTGTTGCCCTGTCCCTACCGGGTAGAGGCTATACAAAGATATGAGTAGTGAAAGGCCTTGTTTTCTCAACTCAGTCATGAGGGTTGAGGGATCTTGTGGGTAAAGCAGGGAAGCTCTGCAGAGTCATGACTAATGGTATTCAAATACGTCGTGCTTAGGTAAATGAAGTTGTGTTTAATGGGTGATTCCACAAGAACGGCATAAGTAGGTTTGGAATGGATTTGGAAAGGTGAAAGTGTGCTAATCAAGTTTGGAAACCCCCCAAATATCTTAAGTTTATGATTTAATATTTTATGTTTAAAAACAAAGTGTTTACAAACAAAATTGCATCCACATAAAGTAATGAACTACTTTATCCTTTTCCATGGCAATCTCTTGCATATAGTTAAATAGCATTTCCCATATGACTTGTTGAGTATGGTTGATTTTACTCATACTTGCTAAAATCATAAACAGAGGATGCTTGTCAAGAAAACGAAGGAGTTGATCAAGACGACGTCGAGTTCTACGATGTAGACGACGCCGAGTGTTAGGGTTTATTCTACACTCAGGCCTGCCCATGGAATTTCTTTTGGTAATGTAACTTTGGGTTGTACACCCCTTTATGTAAAACTTGGCTGCTAAGCCTTATTTTTGCAATAAAGTTTGGTTTTCATGTTTAAGTTTGCTTTGGCAATGATGTACACTCGTCTCTGAAGATCGTGAATGAACAATCACAGGCGATTATGAGGATAATCTAACCCCTAAATGGGGTATTACAGACCATACAAACTAACCTGATATACGTACAAGTATACTCTATACAAGCCACAAGTGTCCAACATACAAGTATGTGTGTGTGTGTGTGTGTGTGTGTGTGTATATATATATATATATATATATATATATATATATATATATAGAGAGAGAGAGAGAGAGAGAGAGAGAGAGAGAGAGGGGGAGGGGCTTAACATTGTTCTCGATCATCTATGTAACACCCCTATTTTTAGGAACAAGAACGTCGAACAATCCGCTAGAGCCCAGAAGTTTAGTTGCGGACAGAAGGAGTATCATGCCTGCTTACAAAAGTTTGAAAGGAATTAATTTGATTAAAATATAACCAAACGGTCAATTTAAATAACGATACGGGAATTCAAGCCCAAAATTTAACTTACATTCAGAAGAACTAAAGAAAACTCCATAGGAATGTGCTTGAGTGCGGTCGTAACTCTAACATGAAAACTTGCAAAATCCTCTTTTCTTCTAGTATCTATTGTAGTGGAAATATTGCAAGACTGAATACAATCAACCGTACTCAGCAAATCACATAGAGAAATGCTATATAGCTACTTGCCAGGATTCTCAAGTGATGGGAATATAGTTGTTTCATTATGATATGTGGATGCAGTTTTATTTGTAAACATTTTTAAACATCACGGATCTCCGATATGTTCCTTCTAAGATTCACTATATCAACGGATGTAGCTTTCTTAGTATTGATTTGCTCAGCTGTGAGTTTGGAGACCATGCTTTCTACATTCGACGCCGTACTGTAGCGCGCTTTCATTCGTTTTGCATGTCGCTGACCCAGAGTGCATATATCCTTCAGGTTTCACAATTTCCTGGACAACAAATTGTAGGAGTGTATCCTTGCCATCAGCTCCCTTGACATCAACTATCTTCAGGAATGTTTGGCTCCAACACATGTGAATTTGGTGAACCTGTATCGATACTCATCAAGTTGCCAAATTTTAGAACAGCCTCAAGAACTTTGTGGAATAGCCTGCTGCTTCTCAGCTCCTGACAAGCTGCCTGCACAAATAAAATGACTAAAACCTTCAGACATGATAATAAAAGGAAGGAAACAGTAACGGTAACAATGATTTAAACAATTGTACATGTAAAGAGAGAATATTGAACTACTAATATGCCTACCCATGCAACAGAATCTATACAAGCATTATGCCCTTCAAGTTCTGAAGTCAAATAGGTAGCCAATAAGATTGTGAAGCATTTTTTTAACAAGCAAAAATATTCAACCCCAAGTGCTCAAACTGTACCTCAAAAGTAGCATATGACATCCTCAGCTGATTGACCTCCAAATAAAAGTTAGCAACGTAGAGCATAGCTTCCACTCTCTTGAATGCGAATGGCACATCCAGCAGTGCCTTCAGAAAAGCTTCAATTGGGCAGGGCTTGGTAGGTAAATCATCCTTGAAATATTCCAGTTTAAGTTCTTCCTCGTTGTTGAGAACCATCTGCATGAGCATCCACAAGGCTTCGACTTCCAAACCATGTGCATTACCTATATCCACCGAAAATAGGTAATATAGGGATAGTATGTGCATACATAAAGGAATATATACTGAATCGTACCACCATTACTTCAGGCCTTCGACTAGCAATAAATTCATTTAGATTACTTAAGTACAATAGCAACACAACACAAGTTCAACATAAGGGATAAATTCATACATAAATTCATACTTAATTGAAAAACCAATAAATTCATATGCAAGTACAACATAAGCGGGATTGGTAGTGACCGACTAGAGTGGTGAACTCGGAGCTAGATTATGACTTGGGTAAAATCTAGGCCGTTGGTGTCAATGATGGCTAATGGGTGGTGCGTTGGGGTACTAACTTGCTTGTCGATATCTGGTCGGATAGTATTTAGTTTATCGTTTACTGACACTATTTGGTCTAATTGTAGCTCTCCCATTTCCTACCGTACCGGGCAGCAACTATCCGGTACTGACCAGATTTGATACCGGATACTAAATTACCTTCCCGTATTCAGTACTGGATCGGTCGGAACTAACCCATACCATTTGCACCCCTACCCCTCCTCGAGCTCGGAGGGTGTGATATGCAACACGTGGCACCTATTGTGCCCCCCTTGCTTAGCAAGATGGAGCAGGCGCGGCATGAGACACAGGCGCGCCAGGGCGACTCCTGCCTAGCCACTTATGCACGGTTGCATGCAAGCGCATTGTGCAGCCACTGTTAGCTCTTTAATTATCTCTAAGTGCAATTAATTAATGTTAATGACAATATTTTATTGCACTCACAATTAATTAGTACTAGTTATATTTAATTAGTGCTAATTAAAATTAAAAGACTTTCATGGGATAAATTCAAGATCCACTCCTCTTGCTCGGGGATGCGTGATCAGGGAAAAAAGGTGATTATCGGCCGGGAACTGGCGGTTACCAAGAAAACCGGTTGGAGCCAGGAAAAATTCGTCCAAAATTTTCAAATTTAAATTTAAATTTATGACTACATAATGCACTTTCTAGGTTGGTTTTGTCCTCTTTGTGCTAGATTACGTATTATATGAGCTAAATGTGCTTCAATTATTATACTCCCAAGTTCCAACATTTTTAGACAAACTATTCTAGCTAGTACATGCTAATTAGAGCATCTCAGTGAGAGCCCTCAAATCGAGCCCTACTTTTGATTTGAGGGCTCCCAATTTTTGAGGGCTCAAATTTTTGCATCCACTCCAACAAAGACCCTCAAATCGGGGCTCTCAAATCAGAGCCCTATTTTTGTCGGATCCACGCCGCGACGCCACCTTCCCGCCGCCGCCGCCGCCGCCTCGTCGTCGCGCGGGGAGAGAAAGCGCGCGCGGGCGAGAAGGAAGTCACGCGCGGAGGCGCTGCGGCGGGCTGCGGGCGGGTGCGGACGGCTGCGGCTTCCGGCGCGTGAGGGGAACCGGCTGCGCGCACGGCGGGAGGGGAACGGCGGCGCGCGCACGGGCGGGAAAGGCGCGGGCGGGAAAGAGGCGCGCGAGAGGGGAATAGGCGCGCGCGAGGAGGGGAAAGACGCGCGAGGAGGGAACAGGCGGCGCGAGGGAGGAAAGAGGCGTGGCAGGATTTGGGGCTTGGCCTAGAGCCCCTGTGAATGAGGGCTGAGGGGATTTAAGGGGCCCTTAAATTTGAGGGCTCTAGTAGGGGCCCTGCTGGAGCTCTATTTTTGTCTCAAGCCCCTAAATTTGGTTTTGGGGGCTCAAGTAGGGACCCTGCTGGATATGCTCTTAGAATCTTGGAAAGGACCTTGGGCAACATAAGCAGTAGGGAATCATGGAAAGCACCTTGGAGGCTTGTTCTTGGACTTTCTAATTGATATTCGTATTATTCCAATTGCTAATTACCCTAACAGATGACCACCTAGTGGCCAGTACGCGCGCATGCGCCTTAGCCACTGGGCTATCAACAACTTTGTGGCCATCTGTGATGTCATAGCCTATTTGTCCTTAATTCTGAAATTTAAATTTCAAATTTGGTTCGAATATTTTGGCTCAAAAAGTTTTGAAAAAAAATCGATTTTCGCTTCTACCGGGCTTATCGGACCCCTTTGGTAAAATATGAATACTAGTAATGAGAACCCTGCCAGTGACCTCTTGCCTAATCTATAAAGCGAGACGGTAGCACGAAAAGTTGATCCTGAATTTTATCCCATAAAAGACTTTTAATTTTAATTATCACTAATTAAATATGATTAATGCTAGTTAATTATGAGTGTACTAAAATATTGTGCACACTTAATTAGCACTACATGATTAGAGCTAATTAATTAAGTTTAGTACTAATTTAATACAAATAGTACTAAATAAAACACTATTAATTTAGTGCTTTAATTAAAACTCTAATTAATTATGATTAGTACTAATTAATAGCACTTAGAGCTAACCGTGGCTGCATATTTTGCTTCAATGCGCTTGCATGCAACCGCGTGGCTTGTTGCGCCCGAGCCTGGTTAAGGCCCTGTTTGGATCCCATGGTCTAAAGTTTAGTTGTCTAAAGTTTTGGATTAAACTTTAGCCACTAAACTTTAGTCGAAGGTCTTGTTTGGATCTGTACTAATGGATAGGACTAAAGTTTCAAAAGAC
Organism: Dendrocalamus sinicus; assembly: GCA_036346575.1. NCBI lineage: Eukaryota > Viridiplantae > Streptophyta > Magnoliopsida > Poales > Poaceae > Dendrocalamus > Dendrocalamus sinicus. Next base: position 208,495 of record CM070653.1, on the reverse strand, counting down.
CATACTACCTCTCCTCGTTTAAGGCCACCATTAAATGGGAGGTAAGAGACCAACATGTATGGGTAAACACGTCTTTGTGCCTAAGAACCCAAAACTTTAGACCACTTTAGTTCACTTTGGTGGACTAATGGTCTAAAGTGTTTTTTAGGGGTTAGTTAAAGTTTAAATCTAACTTTAGACCACCTGTTTGGAGACTTTAGATCTAAACTTTAGTGACTAAACTTTAGATGGAGGAATCCAAACAGGGCCTAATTATTCCGTTTTACACCTGGAAGCACATTGGTTAATTCCAAGATATCGATTACACCACCAATATAATATCTTGCTCGACTTAATTATACATACTCATATCTAGGCCATTCGTTACCGGCTTATTTAATTACCGCTCGTAGTACGTACAGTACTGTACATTCATACACACACACACATATATATATATATATATATATATATATATATATATATATATATATATATATATAAAGTGGTAATTAATTAGTTTAGCTTGGAACGTTGATGGCAGGCAGCAAGGGGAGCACCGCAGAGGCACTTGTTGTGCTGGAAGCAGTACTTATCGAACCTCGCCATGTTCCCGCCGGTCGGCACCGCGCCGCACATCTTGTTGTAGCTGACGTTGAAGCGTGCCAGGTAGGTCAGGCTCGCCACCTGCGCCGGGATGCCGCCGCGGATGGCGTTGTGGCTCACGTCCATGTAGCGGAGCTGCTCGGGGAACTCCACGCCGGACAGGTTGAAGCTCAAGGCGTTGCGGGAAAGGTCGATGTACTGCAGTACCTTCCCCCGGCCGAAGAGACCCGAGGCGTCGCCGGTGAAGGCGTTGCGCGACAGGTGGACTAACACGAAGTTCACCACGGCGAACTCGGCCGGGATGCTCCCCGACAGGTTGTTGTGCGACAGAAAGAGGTAGGCCAGGTCGGGGGACTTGCTCAGGAGCAACGGCGGCACCGTGCCCGCGAGGCGGTTGAATCTGAGGTTGATGAAGGACAGGCTGGGGAGGTCGGCGAGCGACGCGGGATGGTGCCGGTGAGCGAGTTGGAGGAGAGGTCGAGCCAGGTGAGTGCGGTGATTTCACCCAAGAAGGACGGCACGGGGCCCGACACGCCGGTGTCGGAGATGGTGAGCTGCGAGAGGTTGGAGAGCGCGGCGAGCGAGTCGGGGATGGTGCCGGAGAGCGCTGGGAGGCTCTGAAGCGTGAGGGTTTGGAGATGGGTGAGGTTGGCGATGGCGTCGGGGATGGTGCCGGTGATGTCGTCGTCCTGGAAGACGGTCAGGCCGACGACGCGGCCCTCGTCGCAGTCGACGTCGTTCCAGTCGCAGCAGGGCGTGTCGGGCGTCCAGGAGGCGAAGTGGTAGGGGTTGCCGAAGGCGGAGTTGATGGCGAGCAGCGCCGCCTTGTCGTCGTCGTGGCATTGGTTCGCCGTCGCGGCGGAGGCGAGCAGGAGGACGAGGAAGAAGGCGCGCATCTTGTCCTAGACTAGAATGGATCGAGCTGCTGAATTTGTTTGTGTGTCTGCCTTACTGATGGAGCTGCTGCATGCTTTGCTGGCACTAATATGGTGCAAGTTCGGAGCACCAAGGCGCCACTATGATTAAACATTGGCCTAGTGGGATATATGCATTGCAGCTAAGCGACCGGTCACTAAGCCAGATATTTTACGCTGCACTCCCTCTGTTTCCCCCCGGATTACGGCCGATCGAGTTCTTTTAGATTTAAAATAATTTATGTTTATATTATTTACTGTAACACGTTTTTTTAAGACAAGGTTAATAAAAAATATACTGAGTTCATCTGTACCGGCCAAAATCACATGCGACTACTTCCTCTGCATCGCTCTCATAAACAACCAAAATTTAAACCATAAGCTATGAACTATCAGCCCAAAAAACCTAGCACACATCAAGAAATGCAATGCAGAGACCAGGAACAAATCCACGCTTTTTCACCACCCAAAGAAGAGGTGGTTCCCCCTTGTACGCTGCACTCTTACAGACATGCTGGATAAGCATTAGGATCCGTAAGTGGGTTCCTTTCCATTGATGCATGGACAGGAAGATGCAGATGGGCGGTATTGCTTCATGGGTTTTGCCTGCCTTTTGAAAGACCCCAAATTTTCAAATGATTTTTTCCCTGATTTTTGGTGAATTTTCCGAGCCCTTTCCCAATTCAGCAAGTCCCCAAAACCCGCTTTCCCTTCTCGTCTCTACGCTTTCCCGTCCGTGGCGCTTTCCTCTTCCCGCCTTCCTTTCTCCCGGACGCCACCCTCCCTTTCCGCCTCTTCCCTCCGCTTGCGCCCACGCCCGCGCAGCGCCGCTCCCACTGTTTGCCGCCACCCCAATCGTCCGCGCCCAGTCGGAAAACCGACAACACCACGGGTGGCACGCGTCGCCCGACTCTTCCCCTTGGCCCCACCTGGCAGCAGCAACAACCGTCTCCCTCCTCCGCGCAGCGTGCCACCGCAGCCCCGGCAGCTCACCTGCTCTTCCCCCTCTCTCTCGCGAGTGCGCGTTTGACTCCGGCGTACGGTCTTGTCACAGTCACTCCGCCACCCACTCCCCGTCATTCGGCTGCCTACTCCCGCACCACCGCCCATGCTGTTTCCCTTTTTTTTCTCCCCTCCGCCGAGCTCATTTCTCCTCCTCGGTGCCCTTACTCCCAAGCATCCTCCACCCCTCCTCACTTACGCCACTCCGAGTACCTCTCGAGCGACCAATTGAAGCCCCGCGCCCCAGCGCCGCCGCCATCGTCCTCTGTTGGCGACCCCGTAAGCTGTTCTTCTTCCCTCCTCCCCATTCATCGATTCCTTCTAACCGAGCCGCCATCCCCTCGATTGTCTTGGTGCACTTCTTTGAGCAGGAGAATCTCTGTGGAGCCTTAACGTCGATGCTCACCGCCGACCGAACCACGCTCTCGTGGCCAGCCTTCCTCGAAGATCCCCTTCCAAATCCGGCACCGCCATTGTGAGCCCCACACTCTACAGACCGTTAAACTCCACCGCCCCAAGCTCGGGAACCTCCGGTGAAAAACAGAATACACGCTTAACTAAAAGCATGTTATGTAACTGTTGAAAAGGAAAAGTTCACAAAGAGTTATCATGCATATAAATCATCATTGATAATGCGCCATGTACTGCTGCAAATATGGCCAGTGGAACCATCAATTCCAAGGCCCCCACAACAAGTAAGCATTAGTAGTTTCATTTCATCTATGAAAGATTACAACTTTGGCAACATTAGTGAAAGACCAACATTGTTCGCCTAATGTAGAAATTACTGATAGAACCCAACATTGTTCACCTAATGTAGAAAAGAACAAGCCATATATTATTACCTTCCAAGAGGGCATCACGCACATGCTCCTTGGAAACACACAACACCCCCAACACCATGGAGCACTGAGCAAATACACTTCCCTCGGTGTCGCCACCACGGCCGAGTTCTTCAGCTACAGCCGGATCATCTCATCCTTCATGCTACAAAACACACGGCAGGCAGTCTCAGAAATCAAATACAATCCAATCCCAAAAGAGCAGCTCAGTCGTATGCGACTCTTACTGCAAAGACGTCCCTCGCTTTAGCTTGTCCGAGTGCAAAGGCCGTGACTTGCGCATGTTCTTGTCATCAGAGTCGTCCTCATCTGAGGGAGAAGCTGCTTGAGGTGGCATGGCCACGAAGGGGTTCCACACGTGCACTGTGAAACAACCAAATTTTTTTTTGCAAAAACCAAATTGGATTTGAGTTCCCTCTTCTCCTTTGCCCATCTCCTCCCTAGCTATATTATACACAAATCTCAAAGCATCACAGCCCCTTAATCCTTGTCATCACGGCGTGATCACGGTGGAAACGGAGGATTACGGCGTGGCACTGTTTACCGGCCGAAAATATCGCCGCCGCCTCTGATTTTTGCCGCCACCGTTCCTTCACGCGCGTTCGCGCGCTCGCTCGCCCCTGCCAGCTCCCGTCCGCTTGTCAGCCGTCGTACCAGCGCCATAAATGCACCTGCACCGGTGTCAGCCGTCGCCAAGCGCCCCCGCCGCTCCCGTGCCCTGTTTCGCCTCCGCCCCCGGCCGCCTGTACCAAACTCTCGCGCCTTCCCCTCACAGCCGACAGCCGCCCTGTACACAGTCAACCCCGAGCCTCCGACAGCCGTGAAGCGACGCCCAAGCTAGCCGACACTTCCCGAGCTCCAGCTCACCGCCGATGGATATTTTCCCCCGCCCCTCCTCGACGAACCGCCTTATCCCGGCTATTTAAGCACCCCCGGCCCTTCCAAGAGGAGCATCGTACACTCCCCCGTAGCTCACCAAACACTCCAACCCCCGCATTCTTCCCCAGTGCCGGTAATTCCAAAAATCCCCAATTGCGGAGCCCTAACACAATGTCCCCTCTTTGGCCAATTGCTGTCCAATTCCCTCCGCCTGTAGCATCTCCAAGCCCCCTAGAACCTCCCCAAAGCCTTGCCCTGGCCTCCCGAACCCCCACCTTCCCCGGCACCGTGAGCCGCCCCACTGCCAAATCCCGCCGCCGTGGCCAGGCCAACCCGGACTTCCCGAGCTTCGGCCAACTCCTCTCCAAACCTCCCTAGATCCCACTGATGCCCGAGCACCAGCCCAATCGCCTCAGGAACCATCCAGTCGCCCCAGTTTTCAAAAATGGCCGTGGGAGAGATGACCTCGCCGCCGGCGAACGCTGCCTCCGCCGGCCCTCCAACCATCCAAAATGGACTCCCCACATCCCAACGAACCCGCCCGTACCCTCGGTTTGCGTCGCAAAACTCTGTAGCACCATCGTCGGTCGTCGCTCATCGCCTCTGTTCGCTGCGCGCGTGCGGGAGGCGGGAGGAATAAGAACAGTGCCGCCTTCCCCCGAGCCGCTCCGCGACATGGTTGAACCGAGCCGTGGCGCGCGCCAAACGCGCTCGACGGCGCCACCCGCCGCGCCGCGTCCGCCGATCATACCGGCGGCGTGGTCCGACTGCCGTTAGCCGCACGTCCGAGCCCGAGGAATGTGACCGACCGACCGGATGAACAGTGATTGACCTAAAGCCCAAAATGCATATTTATACTCCCCAGATCCGTTTCGAGCCCACCAAAATCCAAGGCCCATTTCCCCATATAGCCCTCCTATAAGCCCAAAAACCCATTTTATTGGAATTTTTTTGGATTTTCTTTATTCTTTTATTTTCTTTATTCATCGCTCAACCCTTCGAGCATGGATTAATTTAGTTTATTTGCTTTACGTTAGCTTCCGGAGTCGAGTTTGCACAGGAGCCAGAAGGAGAAGCGCAAGTCCAAGCTCAGTCTATTGAAGAATACGAATTAATTGAAATCACTGATCCGCAAGGCAAGTTGCACATATTTTTGAACATATTGATCCTACATTTCCTGAGTTATTTATTTATAAGTACTTTCATTATGTTATTTTCATACTGTTATTTTATGTACATCAAATGCTTAGAATGACATGATATTGCTATGTCCTACCACCCGAAAAGCCCAGTTTAACTTGATGGCCATATTCACCTTGACAAACCTAGTCATATAAAATATAAGATTAATCTTGTCATTGTAGTTAGGGACACATCACATCTTTCTACTGTTAAAGTTTATGATATTAGTCTAGACTTCGAAAAAGTTGGATCTAGGGTAAGCGAGGATTGCAGAGATGGATCCAAAGACCTTATCCTAGGGTAGAGGCTGGTTGTGGATTGGTGGCAGTACAGTGTGTACTGAATTTGGGTTTGTGCGTGGTTGACGCCTCAGTTAAAATACAAGGACTAGACCCTTATGCTGAGTAAATGACATAGAAATCGCCCAACCACAAGCGTTGACTTGGTCAAACCTGACTTAGTCAAACCTGGCTTAGTAGCTGCTCAACTTCAATTGAACCTCTGCAACTGGAAAGGGGGAGATAGAGGGTGAGTCCGTATGGGAGGTGGTTAACCATACAACTGTATGACTGCGATGAGTCGGACGAGATCCGTGGGGTCATCCGAGCTTGTCGAGATTAAACACCTACTAGGCGGAGTCTATATAGAGAATTGAGTAGTGAACATCCTTGTTGTCTTAACTCTCTGGTCGGTGTTAAGGGATCTTGTGGGTAAAGCAGGGCAGCTTTGCAAAGTCATGACAAATGGTATTCGACTACGCCGTGCTTCCGGTTAACGAAGCTGTGTTTAATGGGTGAATCTAGTAATGAGGCATAAGTAGATTTGATAATGATTTGGAAAGGTTGAATATTGATAATCAAGTTTGCAAACCCCCTTTACATTAATGAAGCACATTTTTAAAGGTTTACAAAAGGTTCCTACTAAAACTGCATCCACATAAAATAATAGACTTTATTCCCCTTTTACTTGAGATACCATGCATGTAGTTATTGTTGGACTCCGTGTGACTTGTTGAGTACGGTAGTTGTACTCATACTTGCTAAAAACATAAACAAAAACAGCTAATATTGAGGAGGCAGGCGAAGACGATGAGGTGATTCTGTACGAAGTCGATGAAGCATGGAACTAGGGTCGCTCTTCGCTCAGGCATGCCTGTGGCAGTTTTTGTTGTAATGTAACTAAGGGCAGTTGACCCTACTGTGATACTTGGCTTTTAGCCGTTATATTGTAATAAAGCTCGCTTTTGCTCTAAAGCTTGTGTTGGCAATGTTATACACTCGATGGATATACTCGCAGTTGAACAGACCTGGGCAGCTGCGGGGATTTCACAATACTCCTAGAAATGGGGGTGTTACACACTGCCTCGGGCTCTGTGCAGCCTTAGGCGGAGGAGGCTGCGGCCTTCGTTTTGGGGCCATCGGATTAGGAGCTCGGCCACGGGGCTATAGGATTGACAGTGGCTGGAGATGGACGGGGCTGGAGCCCAGTGTGGGGGAGGAGGCCGACGGTGAGGAGGGGAAGAGTGAGGAGGATGACACCTAGGCGCCAGCAGGGGCACAGTGCTGGATTTTAGAAAGATTTTTAAATACTTTTAATGGGACCTTTTTGAGGAAAATATCTCTATCATTTGTGATAAAGTAGTTGAGTGCATGTGCTTGATAAAATAAGTTAGTATTGCACTTTCGTAATCACATTTTTTTTCTAAATTAAGTATTAACTAAACAAATACTTCCTTCAGTCACAAATATACGTCATTTTGAGATGCTTGTAGTCAAACTTTCAAAACTTTAACTATCGGTATATTTTTTTTATAAATTTACACTGAATACAAGAAAATTATATATATATATATATATATATTTGTCTTGAAATGTACTTTTATAATATTATAAGTTTACCGGATTTTACAAACATATTAGAATATAAATTAGTGGTCAAAGTTACATTTTAGAGAGTGTATCGATGTCCAAAACGGCACGTATTTGTAACTAGTGGGAGTATATTTCGAGAGATACATCTTAATACATTTTGATCCTTATCACAAATCCCAACCATATGTACTTATTCACATCCACCATTCACTAGCAACAGTCCTAGATAGCAGTCTTCCAAAATTCATAACTTATGTCCTGCTCATCGAGAAATCATATTCATGGACTCTCTAGAATACTTAGGGTGTGTTTGGTTCGTGGATGGAGGTTGTATCGTATATCCTGACTGAGTGGATGCAGGCTGAGTGGAATCGTATTTCAGAAAAAGAAGATGTTTGGTGAGGTTGCATGAGCGGATGCAAAAACCGAGATCTTTGTTTGGTTGCTCAGATGAGCGGATGCGATCTACCAAACTCGAGAGGTCGACACGTGGGACCGCATAAGATACATCGCATCAATCCATCCAGATGGCGGTGAATCTCATTTTGAGCGTATCCACCCATCCAGATGAGAGCGTATTTTTGCATCCGCTCATGCAGCCGCATCCACTCATACAGCAATCAAACGTGCTCTTTCTCGATTATACGGATCCACCCACCAGACGAAGGAGATTCAGCAACCAAACACACCCTTAATTATCTACATCTTTCATGTAGATCAATCATCCAAATTATTCCATCTAGTAATTTTAATCTACGTATTAATATATGCTACTAGAAGACGATAAATTTACCAGACAATAGTCTTACAAAATTTATAGCTTAAAAACTATTTATCCAATCAATATAAATAAACATTCTATAGAAAGCTATTAAATTTCTTTACAATTGCCTAGTAGATGACATATCCAAAATTTTCTTGGCACCGAGGCGAAACCCTTGGCACGAACCCGGGCGATGCAGAACATGACATGTGGGCCTTCGATCTGTCTCTTTTTCTTCCACAGGAGCCCTAGAGTAGCGTGGATCCCCTAGTTCCAGCCCATCCTCTTCTCTTCCCTGAACTCTTCTCCGTATCTCCTCGCGACGGCGGCGGCTATTGCTTCGCTGGATCGATATCTTCTTTCGCTGGTAAGGAAGCCCTAGCTTGCTTGGATTCTTGTTCTAAGAGTGACCTTTGTCCTGAGGATCTTCTCTTTTCTGTGAGCAATCTCATCCAAATCTTCCTTTCTGGGATGGATAGTCCAGTCCGGTCCAGGGAGTTTGTGGCGGATTTGCTTGCTGCGTTGTGGAGTACCGGTAGCAGTTTACTTTTCCATATTTTTGGGGTTCAACTGAACCCCCATGTCCCATGTTAGGTCCGCCCCTGATCACTATATCAAATACTATCAATTTAGAGGTCTTGAACATTATGAAGCTAATGTGAGGCATCGTGATGATATTTCATTTCATGGGAACCTTTGATGCAATTACTAACTCAGGGATCTGTCAAAAAAAAAAAACTCAGCGAAGATACTTCATGATTCCCGTTTGTGTCCATTTATGAAATTAGGTTTAGTTTTAGTTTTAAAATTAGGTCCAATTTGTGCCCCTCTGTTGAGAAACACATGTTTCACTCTTTTATTTAGTTTCATGACATATCCCAAGATTGTGTTTGTTTGATGCTTTAACCCAGAGCTTTACGTGTGTACTAACTCATAAGAGTTGGCATTTATTACATAGATGAGTGTCATGTCCTATTTCTTCTTCTTTTATTTCCCTCGATAGCAATATGAAATTATCACTATATCAAATATCAATTTAGAGGTCTTGAACATTATGAAGCTAATGTGAAGCATCGTGATGATTGTTCATTTCATGGGAACCTTTGATGCGGTTACTAACTCAGGGATCTGTAAAAAAACTCAGGGAAGATTCTTTTGGGTTTTATTCTATGAAAAGGTGCTTTTTTTTTAACGCTAGCTCGCCGAGCCTAACACAACTCTCCTCCTTTTTCCTGGCTTGAGATTGGCTATGTAGAAAATTACATAGGCGGAGTTTTTGGCTAGATAACTAATCTTTCTTTTTATATATATGTCACTATGTCAGAGTGCCAACAGACAATACTATAATAAATCACATAGTGTGTCTTCAAAACACTGCTTCAATCTGGAGCGACGTATATATGTTTCCTTCTCTGGTTACATGTGCTGTACTAAAAGGGAACTCTCTTCTCTGTAGGTAGGTTAGGTAAAAATCCAAAGGAATTAGACTGGAGTGGAGTTTAGATTACTATGTTGCAACAACATTTTTATTCCTATGTCTGCACAAAGCAATTGGACTTCTATTAGCTCATCTATATTTCTCTATGGTCTTATTGGATCCTTGTCGCAAACAAGCCTGGAAACTATGTTCTACTCTCAAGTTGCTATCGAGTAGTCACACCTCTTCAGGATGGGTTAGTGTTCAGGTTCGATATTCTAGTGCTGACCAGAGTGTTTTCTATTGTTGAAATATGTCTCAATAAATTCCTGTTTTTTTACTCTGCAAACAACACTGTTTGATCCTGAAGGCTACATCAGCATCATATGCTGTTTCATATTAACCCCTATTTTTCTCAGGGTAACACAGAATCTACATTTGCTTTGCTGTAAAATGACTAAATTGCGAAATTGTATAGCCGCCAGTGGGGTCAAGCTGGAGAAGAACATTGGAAATAATCATGCCTAAATCTGTATAGGCATATCTAGCTTTACCCCTAATGTCCAGTTCAAAATTGTGTATACCATATAGCGCTTCCAACCGATATCAGCATGGCTTCACTTCTTGTAACATTCAACGTCTTCACTTCCTGCAGTACTCAGTGTAGTCTAAATATGGTGGGATTCAGAAGCCTTGCACCCAAGACCAAGAACCTCGTGGTGGCTGGCGGACTGTCTGCTTTCGTCCTGGGAGTCTACTACTACACCATGAGAGCGGTGGGAGGCACAGATGAGCTGCAGGTCGCAATTGATAAGTTTGAAGAGATGAAGAAAAAGGACGCTGGAAATTCATCCACTGCAGGATCCTAAAAACATGCTTTAAATTTGGCCCCCTTCCTTGTCCGTACTGAACTTTGATATACCTCCATGCTTTTGTATAATAATAATGGGTGGTATTAGATACCTACCAGATTGTGCTTTACTTTTGTCCGAGTAGTGGCTGCAATGTTTGAATAGTTGAAAAATTCCGGAAGTTCATACTAGTATCATATGACATGGTGAGTTATGAGCCAGAAAGCTTCAGCTAGTTGTTTGGGGATGCCCCATGCACAAATGGAACATGCTGCATCGTTCTACCCTGTTTTTGCTTGTAGCCGTAGGATGTCTTGATGTCCATTGGAGTTGCAGGCATTGAGCTGTAATCTAATCTGTCTTCTCCTTTGGGAGTAACTTGCTGTCAAGGCATTGACGGTTGCTTACCGCGCGCCTGTTAATGCAATGATGATGCGTAGATCTCCTACGTATTCTTGAAAGAGGATTGTTTAGTTGGAGTAGACAAGCATGTATAAAACCAAGTGAAAGGAGCCGGGCATCGGATCATGAGATAATCCCGGAGCGGCCTGTGCTTTATCTTGTTATTTAGTCGGTAAGAACGTGATGGCTTGAATTGTTCATAGATTGATTGATTTCATCTGCATCTTGAATTGCAAAGATGCCTTCAAAATGTGACCAGAAGGTCGGAGGTGAAGCCCGGCCAAACAAGTCCTTAGACACGCAATGGATTTTATCTGATTCAGTTTGATGAATATGCATATAGTCCTAGAACAATGGCCATTAACTAAATGGAACACACAGAAAGAAGAAATGTGAAGTTGTGAGATGTCTCTCTGGAACTAACATTCAGGGAGTTTGCTCGTCTTTAAACGAAACAACGCACCGGTGTTCCAATCAATTAACGTCATGCTTGCTTGCTCGATCTCCAAGGAGGAGGTCGTCTTGATGTGCTAATTAATCAAGACAAGATAGTTAAGGCGACTAGAGTATGGTAGCAGAAAGGTTTACTCCTCCATCAAATCCAGTACGTCCATCCAGAACCCAACGGCGGATGCAATGCCAGTCTCGGCTCGGCTCGTTCCCTCATTGATAATAACTAACAAACAAACGAAGCCCCTCCCACCCAAGTGGCGTTCGTCTTTTGATCTCGCCGCCGCCGCCGCCGCTCGTGTCGTCGGGGGAGCTTGACGGAGGGACGGAGGGAGGGAGATGGTGCTCGGCAACGTCGCCATCCTCGTCGGCTCCGGTCAGTCCGCTCAAAACCCCATCTTCTCTCTGCGATTTCCCAACTTCCTCTGGCAATATCTCGCGACTCGGGTGTGTCCGCCGATGGGGGAATCTCGGGTTTATCTTAGAGTTGTGGCGGCGGAGGGATTGGTTCTGTTTACAGTTTAGCGTGATGGTTGCTTGGATGGATCAGGGCAATCCCCATAGCATCGCGCAAATACGCTAGAGGACATGATGCAAGTAAAAATCCGCAAGGGATCTGATCGCTCCCAGCGCCCTCCATAGAATCTCGTAGTAGAATCAAGAGGAGTTTCCCATGATTTGGCTAGACTCTTGCTTCTGGAGCTCCTGCTTATGATCATCCTCTCCTAGGAGGCGGCTTTTGCCGAGGACGCTACATGCTGCATCTCTATTGTTCCGTATGCAGCAGCAGCATGTACCTGTAACTTTACAGATAACTTGTCAAGAAACCCCGCCCGTGGTTCCAGTTTCAGGCAAGTGCAATTTTGTTTGCAGGCATTGTTGGATCTGTTCTTACAAGTAACGATGGGAAAGTTGCTACCAGTGTCGGGGACGTTTTTTCTGGTGCTGCCAAGGTACTATTTTTCTATCTTCATGTCTTAACTCTCGACTGAGCAGTATTATTGGTGGGTGGGTGTGTGTGTGTGTGTGTGTGTGTGTGTGCGCGCTACGACACAATACTTACACCTTCACAACATACGTTTTCTTCCCTTAGTTTGTGAAAAGTCACGGAAAGGAAGGGAAAGGTGCATCGACCACCAGCGATCCGCACACTGCTCAGTTGATGTCTCAGGTTTGTGCGTGCGTATATTGTTTTGCCTACCTCACAGAATGCTTAAAGAGCTTATAAATATTTTAGGTCAACTGTCTCAGAGAGGAGATAAAGTACCTGGCCTCGAGACCAGTCACAGTTGTGTCAGGTGCTGCTACATCAGGTCAGTGCTTGCAGACTAGTTTCTATCTCCTATATGCATCGAGTACTATATTTTAGTTATGACTTGCAAGTAAAACGGAGCTTTTACAAAAAAAAAGAAATTTCATGGTGCACAAATTTTGTATTAGATTATAAGTTACATTTGACAGTGCTGACAGCCTGACCTGCCTTGCAAAATATCCATGTGCTTTTAGAGCCCTAGGCGTTTCTATTACCTTTGATGCTTCAGATTCGAGGTGTTTTCTTATCTCAATTCTGAATCAAATCGGTTACTTAGCTGTGTTTTGATATCCACATGTTTCACAAAATTACAATTGCATAGCATAATTTTATATTATATATTTTGCAATTCTGATCTGATGTCCACATGTTCCTTTCTCTTTCTTTGCCATAGTACTTTCAAAAAAATTGGCTGGAGTATGTAGTAACCAAATTGATTTTGAAGTTGTTTCGTGAACCACATAGCAGCATGGTGATAGTTATTTGCTTTACTTCTCTTCATTTATTGCGAACGGGCTCTAGCGTAGCGGTTAGAGCTCTAGTAGCACCCTCGTGTCCCGGGTTCGTATCCCGTGGGAGCGAATTTCAAGCTGAGGGAAAAATCCCTCACTTGTCCCATAAGCCAAAGCACAGGTCTAAGGTTAGCCCAGTCGTTGGTCGCGCCAGTCGTTGGTCTAGGGATCACCATGGTTGTTCTCATATGGGTGATGCCACTGTGTCGTGGTGGGGCAAGGGTTCGGGGATTTTCTCGATCTGCGTGAGAAGATCTTCTTCTTAATGAAATGCCCAGGGGCTGTCTTAACCCCCGCAGGTCGAGTTTTTTTTTTACTTCTCTTCATTTATTTAGTGTTCAGTTCTCATCCCCAGGAGACAGTAGAAACTAGGAAGTTCCCCCCTCATTATTTAAAAGCTATTCTACTATAGTTTCCTGGTGTTCCTTAATTTTTTTTTGGTCTTCACGCAAGAAACAATTGATCAATGAATGTCATTATGTTGTTGTTTGCCTTGGTAGAATTTTTGGACTTGTGACATGTTTCATGGTAGTTGCAAACGTCTATGTTGGAGCTGGTAAAACTTTTTATCACGCCCTTTAAACATACACAATTACATAAATTTCATTCCTCTCTAGTCTATACAATTCTGATCAAAGTCCTCAAATAATTATTAGTCTTACCTTCTTCTTTTGTAGGACGCGGTGCATTTACTATAACAGCAGTTGTTGTAGCTGGGGTTATTGGCTATGCATACATAAAGTGGAAGGTAAAACTTGATTCTTTTTAGTTCGATGAAAGAGTACAAATCACGGAGGACAAATATACCATCTTAGATTATTCTAGTTGCAGCTAATGTTTATTGTGCCATTCTAGGGTCATGGCCATAGCTGCAAATTGTGACTATCCTATCTACTTACTGTTTCATGTTTTACTAGTATAGCTAGTATCTAAAGTTTGCGCATTAATTTACAGGGTTGGAAACTTTCTGATATGATGTTTGTGACAAAGCGTGGCTTATCTGATGCTTGCAATGTAGTTGGCAGCCAATTGGATCAAGTTTCAGATAGTGTCATTGTAAGTTTTTCCTTACTGCACGCGAACAGTTTTGTGCTTCCAACTAGATACCAGAACCACGTTATCCTTCCGTCTTTTTCTGTGTTGTGTTCCAACCAAAACATATATGTATCAATTTCTGGTTTTCATTGTTCAGGTTACAAGGAGACATCTTGCTGGAAGGATTGATCTTGTGGATACTAGCTTAGATGAAACCCAACAGATTATTGAAGGCACAAGGGATGAGGTTGGAACATTGCTGCCACATACCATCTTTCCTTTTCTTGCTTTGATGCATTTTGAAGTGAGGCAATGATACAAAATTAATTGATTTGTAGGTCGCGGTCATCCATGGGGATCTAAGTGCTTTCCAGGAGGATTTACAGACAGTTAATCTTGTAGTTCGAAATCTGGTAGTACTGGAGCACATTTCTACCTTATTTCTTGGAGATTAGTATTATGCACTGATGCACTCATGTACCTTTCTTGTTTCTCGCAGGAGTTAAAGCTTGGGAACCTTGAATACACTCAGGTAAGTAGACGTCCATAGTACCACTGCTTCTTTCCCCACCTAACAAATTCTGCATGTTCCTAATGTTATCTACTTGAATCCTGTTAGGATCGTACGGTGAATGGAATACGTGAGTTGGTTGAGTTCACCCATCAAATGGGACCTGGCCAGAATGCCAAGGCAAGTCAGCATATCCTATGTGATTCCTTAATGGCATGTTGCTTATATGATTTTTTACCAGTTCCTCAACCATTGCCCTCCTAGATACTTGTTCTGAAAATCTACTTGAATTTCAGGTCACATCGTCCATTCCTCCAGCTATTGGATCTTCTTCGGAGCGAATAGTGGGAGGGTGAAGACACACTCTTTTTCAGCTTTTCCATAGTTTGAACTCTGAATGCTCGTTTGTTGACTATGGTTTCTGTGTTTCTAACTACAGTGTACTTCTCTGCCGCTGCTGCCTCCTCTAGTTCCGCAAACAGTCTCACCTGTAGCTGAATCATCACCTAGGTAGAGGCATCCCAGGTCTGGTTTGGTTTCAGTTTGACGTTGTACACTACATGTCTAATTGTATTAGATGTGTTGTCTACTGCCTTGAGGTGATGATTTTAATTAGTTGTGCCTGACATTTTCAGGAGAACAAGGGTTTTCTCAGCCGAACATCATCTGCAACGGAAAGATCGTCTGAGCCATCAAATGGAGGCTCGTCCTCGACTGAAGCAAGCATGCGCACACCCAAGGCAAGCTCAAGCCGATTTAGCGGGCTGAGGTTACCTGGACTTGGTTCCTTTCTGAGTTCTGCGAGTTGATGAGGTGCTTAAGTTAAGATGGCACTACGCGGAGCTCTCCAAACTTTTGCTTGAGTTAGGTTGTACTGAAGTCATAGGAATGACCAAATTCGGATACCCTTTTCTCGAAGAGGCCAGATTTTGTAGAGACGAATATCTGTCTATCATCCAGGGCGACGCCTTGGCCTTTATGTCAAGATTTGCACTTGCAATTTAGATTTGCTTATATTTATGCGAGGAAGACACATAGCATACATGAGTCATGGCTGGATGATGATTAAGACATGAAGAGAACTCGTGTAAATGTGAATATGTGATGGCAGATTGGGTGTGTAGTGTCATGAACCACAATGGAAGATAGTATACTAGAGAATATGCCGGGCGCCTGGACTTTGGTTGCTTGCTACTGTATCTGTGATATCTCGTTTAGATTAGTGAGGCCACACTGCCTCTTATGAAAATTTGGCAGGCTTCAGTTAAAAAGAAAAAGGTAAGGAAAAGAAGAAAAAAAATATAAGACCGACTGGCGTCCGGACATACGTGCCGAGCGTTAGCTTTGTATGTCATTAAACGTTGATTTTTCTTCGTAAAATCCGACATGCAATGAATTTCCATAAAAAACAACTTGCTATAGGATTTGAGAAAAGATATATATTGCAACAAACAAAAATAGTACTTACAACAATGGAAAATAGTACTGCAATAATTTAGAAAAACATCCGCAACAAAAGTCTATCCGGAGATGTAGCAACAAACAAAAAAACAATTCCAACAACAATCGAAAAAAGGGTGTTGCAACAAATTTCCATTAAAAATAGCTTGTTAAGAAAAGATATATTGCAAGATAAACGGTGTTGTAATAATTCAGGAGAACGCTCGTAACAAAAGTCTGCTTGGGATATAGCAACAAACAAAAATAAATCTTGTAACAATCCAGAAAGAGTATTGCAACAAATCAAGAGAACTGTTAGGAAACCTGGACTCTATCCAGAGTCCTGATCTAATTGGGCACCCCACCGTAGACTATAAATAGTGACCTAGACCCCTCATTATGTACCCCGATGCAATCTAAAGCAATAAAGAAAGACCGGAGTTCTCTCTACCTCTCGTGTTCAATCTATTATTCGTGATTCTGTGATTCGTGATTGATTCGTTCTTGTTCTAAGCGGAGGAATCGCTGGATGGTCTCCGTCGGTTCCTCAACACGTTATCGCACGACTTCGCTCCGGTGAACGAGGTAATCATCGGCTACGATTGAATTTTTCTAGATCGCTTTTGAATCAGATTTTCTTTTCGCGTTCTAGATCGAAATTTACGTGCAATCCGCCTAATCTACCGCGAGCAGACTTGAAGTCGCAAGCACAATGCCGATCGTAGATTGAGAAACGGGTAGATGTTGATTGATTTGAGAACGATGCAATCCGCCCTAAATCTACCGCGAGCAGATCTGAAATCGCCGCACAATGTCGATCGGTAGATTGCGAAACGGGTAGATGTTGATTGCATCGAGATTGAAAACGAAATTTTGCATGGTCTTGTTTGAATCGCACGAGAAATTTTGCATATTCTCTCAGACGGTTTCGCTACCGCATCGCGATAGCATTGCACGAAAAAGAAATCATTGCCGGCTCGGCCGCCAGGGAGCACGCCGCTCCACCGCCGGCCGATGCCCGCCGCATGCATGCGCCGCCTCGCCACAGCGCAGCGCGGCGAGCTCGACCAGAGTCGCGCCGCCGCGCGCCGGCCATCACGCCGCGACGCGCGACTCCGCCGCGCGCGCGCCCCATGAGCGCCGCCCCACCGCCGCCGTGGCCGCCATCGCGACCGGACTCACCGCGCCAGACGCGCGACATCGCACCATCGGCGCCGCAAGACACGCGCGTTGCTCGGTCCGGCCGGCACTGATGCCGCCGCCGCTGATTCGCATGGCGCCGCGCCGGCGCCGCAGCCGCCGCTGCGCGCAAGCGCCGCCACGCGCCTTTGGCTCCTAGCCTCGGCGATCGGGCGCCGCCGCATGGAAGGCCGTCTCTCGCCGGTCCCGACCGCGCCGCCGCGATGCGCCGCCGCCTCTCGCGACGCGAAGTCACCGCCGCCGACGCCGGCCGCGCGCCTCGGCTCAAGCGCGCCCCGATGTCGCCGCCACCTTATCTTTGGTTCCGCCATGCGCGGCCTCGGCGCCGCACCACCGGCCCGCGACCGGCGCCGCCGCGCGCGCTCGATCCACCGCCGGCTCGCTCACGCTCCGCCACCGCACTGGCCTCACGGTGCTCGCGCCGCAAGCACTCGCGCCCACCCGCCGCCGCACTGCCCTCTCTTCGCCTCGGCTGCCGATGTGCGCCGTCTGCCCGAACCGCGCGCTGCGCCGCTCTCTGTCGCCGGCCGGAGGTCTCGCGACGGCGCCGCGCCCCGCATGGCACCACTCCGCGCGCCGCGCGCGCTTCCGCCGCCGCCCTGCGCGTGTGAACGCAGCCGCCGCCAGATACTATGGGGTTAGGAAACCTAACCTCGTGCCTTAGCCCCGCCAAGATGGGCCACATGGGCCAAGTGCCGGATGGAGAAAGAAGCGGGCCAAATTTGGCCCTACAAGGGGCTAAAGAAAAAAAGGGGGGGAGTGGGCTGCTCCGGATTTTGCTAAAAGAGTCCTTCATCTTTCGGGATAAGGCAAATAAGCCCTTACAATTTTAATTTAAGTCCCGAAATCTTACAGAAAAGGCCTCGCGGTTCCGAAAATTGCGAATAAGCCCTTAAATTTACGAGCGGGTCCAGAATTTTTCAGAAAACCCTCAGTAAATCAAAATTGCGAATTTTTCTCGAACTGAAATTTTGCATAAAACCCTCGAATTACGTAATTTCTTTGAAATTTCATATTCTTGCATAAAGGGCCTCTGAATCTGAATTTTGCATTATTTTTAGCATTTGAAGCTTATTTATTTATGCCATTATTATTCCTGTATTTTCTGTATTTATTTACTTGTTTTGGTTAATTGTAATTGTTTAAATTGCTTTTAATCACTGAAATTAGCACAAAAATTATAGAAAATTCACAGGAAATTATGAAACATTACGAGAATCTATTGTACCATTTATTTACCTGTAGTGAATTATTCCGTGCATGTCTACCAGCAGTAGACTTATACACATTTAGATGACTAGCATAACGAATCGAAGTTCGAGGAGTCGCCCAAAGATGGCCAAAACTATCGACGAGGCATCCGATGTCGAGATTGTGCTTGGAGCCAGAAGCTTTGCGCCGCTATTGGGATTGGCGATCAATAACGCCAACCCAAACTCGAGGAGAATGATCAGCACCACCTCCTCACTCTCAAGAATGAGTATATGACGGAGAAGAGCGCCACGACACTGACCGCACTCGAAGCGGTTTGAGAGGCTAAAGTACACCATTCTTCCTCAAGCGAGCGAGAGTGGATCGATCGAGGTTTTGCCGACTTTAAGATGGTCGGGAATACAATTCGCCTTGCAGGATTTGTACCCCAATACGAAAATTGAGAAAACCTCCACCCCAATATAGCACAATCCGCGACGCAACTATCGCCAAGATGGCTATGAGGAATACGCCAATTGACGGATATGATGCAAGTTGCGAGGCTCAGACAAAGTTCTCCGTAAGAACTACGCCACTCACCACTGGAGCTCCACGGTCGTGAAGCCAACGCCGGAGCTACAAGGTGCGAAAAGCTCTAACGAGAAGGGAAGGAAGGGTAAAGCCGCAGCCCGTAGAAGGCGAATCGATGCTCCACGAGAGAATAAGGCCCAAGCCAAAGCGGGATGGTCAAGGGCAGATGAAGCCCACTGCATCTACCGAGGGGAGAATTCGAGTAGTCGCTCGCACCGATGGAAGTTGAAACCATCACGGCAGCAGAATCCTCTCGACCTAGAAGTAGTTAACGCCATGATTTCTCTTGGAGAGAATGTCAACCCGCGAAAAATACCAGAAGAAGTCTAGTGCACTGAATGCATTTCGACTTTATTTGTCATTTAATTTGTGTGGAAGAATATGTTAGAATTTGCATGGATGGTACTTAAGAATTATTATTTTCTCGTGATGGTTGGATGATATTTGAAGAATTCATTCATTTATTCGGTTTATGATGGCATGATATGTTCTGATATTGGTGTATTTTATCTATGTGTTGATTGCCTTCTCATGCATATTAATAAAATACCCTATATTAGAACAAGTGTAGCGCTCTATAAAGGAAGTGTGCTTAGCTAGCAGCGGCACAATATGTACCATCTTAAGAGAGACTAAGATTTTCAAGTCGATTCGTGAGAGCACCGCGACCTTACGACAATCACCGAAGCGATGCATGTATAATTGATTCAGAAGAGCCACAATGGGCACAACTTTGGTCACCAAGAAGCCTCATTGTACCAGAATCGATTTGAACTCTCCTAAGTTTTAAAAATATTTGCGCCACCGGTTTCCACGTTGAGACTAAAGAAGAGTACGTAAGGAATACCTACTCATTACGGCTAAGAGAATGGCAAAAGAATATTAGAAAACTTCCTTCACTTGAAATCGGGCTATATTATACCAACATTAAGGCGCGCAGCTGCATACATCATCCCAAGACGGTATTTAAAATCTCTGAACTTTTCTCGTCTCGGCATGATGATTAGGCCACCTAGGTCTTAGGATGATGAGAAACATAATAAATAACTCGCATGGGCATAATATTAATGAAGAATTTCCAATCATAAAGATTTTGTGTGCCTGCATGTGCACCGAAAATAATAACTAGTCCTCCACTCAAAGTGAAGGATGAAGTCCTCGCATTCTCGAACGCACCCAGGAGATATTTGCGGTCCCATTCAGCCCATCTCAGGGCCATTCAAGTATTTCATGGTGCTCATTGACGCTTCTTCGAAGTGGTTATATGTGGGTTTGTTGTCTACGAAAAACCACGCCTTTGCAAAATTGATCTCGCAGATCATTCGCATCAAAAATGTGTTTCCTGATCATCACATCAAGTCCATCAGAATGGACAAAGCCGGCGAATTTACTTCAAAGGCATTTGATGATTATTGCATGGCGATGGAAATTGCAGTTGAGCACTCGGTACCGCATGTCCATACCCAGAATGGTTTGGCAGAGGTTTTAATTAAGAGAATTAAATTTATTGCCCAACCCCTCTTGCATAATTGTAATTTGCTAGCTACATATTGGGGACCCGCAGTCCTACATGCAGCAAATCTCATCAATCTTAGACTTTCAGCCTAAAACATCCATTCACCTATGCAACAGCGCAAGGGCTACCACCGAAAATTTCCCAACATTAGGGGGAGGAAATCAACCCCTTGATGAAGAATGTCGGGAAATTACGTGGCAAGCCTGGGGAATCCATGCAGATGACCCGCGCACTAGAGAAGTCCAGAAGACAATTGATTTGCGAGCATTGGCAAATCAGCTGCCTGATCACTTTAGTGATTTGAAGAGCGTGACTAAGTCGCATGTGCCTGCACGCACTGCACCGGAGAGGGTTGAAATACCAAAGAAACAGAAGGTATCCCTAATCTCGTCCAGAGGCCTCAGAAAAATAAAAAAGAGGACGAGAACTCCGGTTCCTCGAATCCTTAGTAACCGGGGACGCCTGGTGAAAAAGGATAAGAGAGATTTATCACAGCCGATCATTGAAGTCCCCGAATGAGAAGGGGAGCCGCTTGAGACTGGCACAAGTATGACACCTTCGTGAAAAGGGCATACCGGATCTGAATATCCCCATCGGCATGGATGTGCGCACACATCGGAGCCGAAAAACTAAAGGGACTTGCCACCGCAATTGAAAGAAGCGATGTGCAAGGTAAAGCTCTAGCAGAAGCAATCGCTCCAGAAGAAGCAACTCATGAAGAAATAGCTATAAATTATGTGCACACGGAGAGTCCTGAATAGGACAACGGCTAATATCGATATCTACTTGCAAAGAAAATTGCCACCATCATCGATCTTGATCCCGAGCCTGCATCGCTCACGAATGTAAGAAAAGATCAGATTGGGAAGATTGAAGAAGGCAATAGCAACCGAATTGCTATCTCTAAATAAAAGAGAGGTGTTTGGGCTCAGATGTCGCACACCTCCTCACATACACCCGCTGGGCACAAGTGGGTATTTGTTCGAAAGAGAAATGAAAGAAATGAAGTAGTGAGATACAAAGCATGGTTGGTAGCCTGGTTTCACTCAACGCCCGGAGTTGATTATGAAGAAACCTACTCCCTAGTCATGAGTGGAATTACCTTTAGATACTTGATCTCAATGGCGGTGAACTTGAATTTAGAAATGAAATTGATGGATGTTGTGATCGCATACCTTACTGTAATTTGATTCGAGATTTACATGAAAGTCCTCAAGGAATTCCTCTCCAAACAAGACAGAGCAAATAGAAATCAGCAGTGTGAAACTCGAGAAAGTCACCTTGATGGATCAAACAACTGAAGAATGTGGTATAATCGCTTGAGCGACTTTCTCTACAAGAAAGGCTACACGAACAATGAAGACTGTCCTTGTGTATTTATACGGCGATCCCAGAATGGATTCTGTATAATCTCTGTGTATGTAGATGATCTGAATATCATCGGGACAGCCGAAGACATAAAAGAAGCAAGCTCCTACTTGGAGTCAGAATTTGAAATGAAAGATTTGGGCAAGACCAAGTTTTGCTTAGGCTGCAGCTTCAAAGATGTCCCTGAAGGAGTCTTGGTACATCGTCGACCTACACCTGTAAGGTGCTTGAAAGGTTTGGCTTTGAGAAGGCATTTCTCGAAAGTACCGATGATCAGAGGTCTTTACAGAAGAAAAAGATCCTTTCCGACCAAGGGAAGAGGGGAGGAAGTCTGGGACCGGAATTCCCATACTTGAGTGCATGGGAGCACTCATGTATTTAGCAAACCGCACTAGACCGGACATTGCATTTGTCGTGAACCTCTTAGCAAGGTATAGTGCAGAGCCCACCAAAAGGCATTGGCGAGGCATAAAGGACATTTTCCGATACCTCCAAGGTAGCAAAGATCTCGGATTGTTTTACCAAAAGAATCAAGATTTGAACTTGATTGGCTATGCAGATGCTTTGGGTATCTCGCTGACCAGATACCGCTAAGTCACAAGCAAGCTATGTATTCTGTGTGGTGGAACCGCATTTTCTGAAAATCGCCTAAGCAAAGCCTTGTAGCTACTTGACGAACCACTCGAAATTATAGCATTGTATGAAGCCGCGACGTGAGTGCGCTTGGCTCCGCCACCACATCCAGCAGCCATGTGGAATGAACATTGTGTGAACCCCCACAATTATCCATGAAGATAATGCAGCTTGCGTTGCACAAGTGCAGACGAGCTATGTGAAGAGTCATCTCACAAAGTATATCAACCCCAAGTTCCTCTTTGCACATGAATTGCAAAAGATGGACGAGATTAAAGTACTGCATACTAAGTCATGTGAAAATCTCGCAGATTTATTCACTAAGTCACTCCCGCATCTAGCTTTGAAAGGTGCGTGCGTGGAATCGGAATGATGAGACTTAGAGAAGTGCGTAATTGGGGAGAATTCTCACAAGCCCGCTAATAAATCTTGATCATGAAGATTAAGTACCCAAATAATAAAGTCCCGAAGACGAAATAGAATTGGGTGGATTGTACTCTTTTTCCCTTGACGAGTTTTCCATGAAGTTTCTTGTCAGACCCGGATTTTTCAATCCGAATCTTACTGTGTTTCACTGCACTATTCACGGATCGTAGCTAGTGCACATGGTCACATTGCTGAATCATTTCATACATCGCATAATCATTCATTAATTTACATGAATTGAAATACACCACATCGGGTGAGAGTTTTACAATAAGGGCGCTGGCCAAATGTCGACATTACACAAATACAAATGGAAATAGTGGCAAAAGTAAACCCAAAGTCCACGCAAGCGATGGAAGGGTATGTGTGCATTATATGTCACGGATGACTAGTAACATACGTGCACACAAGGCCTGGAGTCTACTTGTCTATGCTAAAACATCGTAGTCTATATCTTAGATCCTTTCGTCGTCCTTCTCCTCCGTAGCAGGAGCATCTTCGTAGGCATAATGGTCCTGTGTTCTGTTCTCGAATTTTTGCCGCAGCGGCGTGAGCACTCGACCAGTGCTCGCGAGCCAACACACAATATGCAATATATAACATGTATGGCTAATCAAAGGATGGCTCGGGTTCTTTTATTTGCAGGAGTGCTTTTGAATACCATTATATAAAAGCCCTATGACTTAGCAATTTTGGAACAAATCATAATGTACCAGAAATGCATTATTAATATCGGTTCGATTCCATCCACCGCTTCATGGCATCTGCACCATATAGCAAGTCCTTCAACATATAGCCGCTTAACTTACCACCTGGGACGACACCAGGACAATTCCAAACCAGGCGATCCTTCGCCCTTCAAGTTTTTCCTTCTTCCAAGTTCCAGTATTTTGTAAAGAACTATATCGGTTAAGTTCCCATGTGCGCCCTTGACCGTAAGCACGGCTATTCGAATAGTTTTAGACTCTGCAGAGTTTGCACACTTTACCCACAAGAGATAAATCCACTCATTGCCCCACATGATTCCTTAGCCATGCGATTGAGTAGACTATCACGGGACCTTTACAATGCACTTTTCCTAGTAGGGTTACGTCCGCTAAGGTTTCCACTTCCTCCGGCACGACCACCCTTCCGTAAGCCCTCTTGCGCCGTCACGTCGGAGGATGTGGCCATCCTCTACCCGCCCGTGGTCACACCGGCGCAACCCTTACTAGGTCGATGCAAATTAGTTAGCCCTGCCTACATTTTGCCAGCTTGTGGTCGTACTTGTTGTACACTGGGAGGTCATGACAAGATTCAGTCCTTAGTAGTATCTGGGCGGTCTACCACTAACCACTTTGTGCTTCCACTGCACCACACTCTCACACCATCCTCACACCATCGAACCAATCCGCCCAGATATTTAAGCAAGTTGAGGTTTTTTTTTTAGGAGCACAAGATAGTCATATCAAAATATACCAGTCATTCCCACCATGACTGTCCAAACCAGTTTCTCATGATTAAAAATGACAATGATGTTTGGGGCACTCAGCGCCCCTGAGCATCTATGCAATACTAAGCCTAGCATATCATTAGGGACTTATTTTCGAAATATTACTATTATATTTTTGCTAGGGCGGCAAGGTTCGCACATTCAAATATTCCAAAGAAGGGGTAATATTATCCAAGGTAAATAATAGGCACATAACTAGATTATTGAATTAAACATGTATTTTCATAAACATAACGGCATGCAATTTGGTAATTTAAATCAAAGTAATTTGCAGAAAATATAGGATCAACATGATCAAAGTATTGACTACTTTGGTCACGGGATCTTGGTCACGATCTTCGAAGCTTCTAGGTGGCAGCCTCGGCTTCTTCCTTGAGCTCAGTATGCTAATTTATCGTGAGAAAATCCCCAAATAAAAGAAAAGCAATAATCACTCAAGAAGTCACCAGAAATTCAATTAGACTTTAAAAATTATGGTTCTGGTTTCATTTGATAGATCTCAAATTTAGATGAATTTATAAATTTGTTTCACCTCAATCGAGTTAAAATGAATAAGTTACATCCATTTAAAGTTTTCAGTTTACGAAAATCCAAAATAAAGTAGCAAATCTTGACACGTGGGCCCCTGTTATTTTGATTCACCCTATTATGTTAATGCTTATTGTTGTGCTTATGACGTGTAGGGCCCATGGTGTATTTTAATCTATTTTATTTCGTTTCGCGCATCGACACCGACATGTGGGCCATGTATTGTTGGTGAGCCCACATGTCGAGAGGGAATTGATTAGTTAACCTAAACCCTAGCCCTTAAACACGATTAGCCCTTAATTAATCGGTTTACCCTTAATCCCCTCCCATCGTAGTTCAAAAATGGGCTAATAATCGCTCGCGTTCGCATGACCAAGGGAATCGAACGCAGGCGAGCCGAGTGGCAGCCGATCCATGCTAGCCATCGGGCCACCGAGTATTACCGACGGGAGGCGAGACGGCGCTTTGAGCCGGGCGTGGGAGGGTCGAGCGAAGCTTCGGGCGGCGGTCGGGCGGCGGTGCTGACGGCGGACGGTGGTCGGAGGCCTCGGGTGCTTGTCCAAAACGCGTTCCTTGGTCTGCGGGGATGCCGGTGGTGAAGTCCACGGGGCCGAGACACGGTGGTGAACCGGCGGCAGGCGGGCGGCGAGCGGAGAGGGACGTCGGCGCCGCGAGTGGGGTCCACGAGAGGCTTGGGAGACCGGTATCGATCGCGGTGCTCGGAGGTGGTGTGGGTGGAAGGGATTGAGTTCCGTCGCGGAATCGGCGAGAGGCGTCGCGGAGATGAGGAGAATAGGGCGCGCGCGATTCGGGAACTAAACTTCAATTGCTTTCTTGACAGAGGTGGTGGTGTGGGAGCTCGTGGAGACCCTCGGAGGTTCTTATAGGGCGCGAGGTGAGCTAGCAGCGTCTGCCGGCGGTCATGTCGGGAGCGCGGAGCAGCGGCAAGGTGGATCTTTACGCAAAAGGAGCATGATGGCACAGGGTGCTCGAGGCATAGCGAGGGAGGCTCTGGTACGCGCGTGGCAGCGAGCTCGAGCCGTGCGCTCGAGGATGGCATGGCGATGGGAAGAAAAGAGGAGCGGGCAGAG
Source organism: Dendrocalamus sinicus (assembly GCA_036346575.1). Lineage (NCBI taxonomy): Eukaryota > Viridiplantae > Streptophyta > Magnoliopsida > Poales > Poaceae > Dendrocalamus > Dendrocalamus sinicus. The sequence continues at coordinate 182,491 of CM070653.1, read as the reverse complement.
GATAAGGGCGCGGCGGTGCCCTGGCGCGGCGACCGATGGCGAGGCGGCGGCGGCGTCCGCTGGTCCTTGGTGCTTGTCCACCGGTCGGAGCGGGTGGGCTACGATGCACGCGCGGGAATCTCGGCCCAAGAGAGGAGGCGAACGGGAAGAGAAGCACGGAGCTGGGGCGCTTCGCTTCGGTGCGCGCTGGACGGGCCAGGAAGGAGGCGCGGGGTTGAAATTGGGCAGTGGCACTGTCGACCCCTCTCTTATTTTTTTGTTTTATTTTTATTATTAGTTTCTTTTGCTATTATCAATATATGTACATGGGGAATATATATATATATATATATATATATATATATATATATATATATATATATATATATCCTCTATTTATGGTTCTTTCCCTAAGTGCCTTTTCTTATTATGCATAGCTATATATATATATATATATAGATATATTATTCATAAATGTTGACCTTTTAATTTATTCACTCCTTGCTATTCATACCATTTATTTTGAGATTGAGATTTTATGTCTAAACCCAATTCCCTCCTGTATTTTATGGATCATCTTTTGATTCTTATTTTAAGTTCTAATCCTCTATTATTTAAGCATGTTTGTTTCTTCTTGATCCTTTTGCATTTTTATTTTATTTTATTTGTGGAACCTCAACCAAATTTTCAGATGTAAATCATAAACTCCAAATCCAAATAAAACATATTGCAAAATAATTTAAAAACTTTATATTTTTCAAATTCAAATTTTCAGGATGTTACAAACCTACCCCCCTTAAAAAGAATCTCGACCCCGAGATTCAGCCTAAGCTGCGATTAAGTATGGGTAATCTTTCATTAGTTGATCTTCACGCTCCCAGGTGACTTCTTTCTTCGAATGGTGATTCCATTTATTCAGCAGGAATGGATAGTCTGACTCCTAGCCTTGTTTTCTACCGTACCTAGAATCTTGATAGGCCATTCCGTGTAGGTTAGGTCACTCTCGAGCTCGACTGATTCCTGCGAGGCTTGATCCTCTGATACTCGAAGGCCTTCCTTGAGTTGGGATACCTGGAATACATTGTGCACATCCGCTAGACTCAGAGGCGTTCTAGCTAGTAAGCTATTTCCTTGTGGCACATCCACTATTCCTTGGTGCCTTGCTAGCCCGCCTATTACAAGTATGATGTCTAAGATCTGAGTGGGTTATGCTATTAAATGTTGGTGATCCTAGCAAGTGAGCTAAGTGCTAGTGGCTTCTTAAAAAGGTTATGTGGATAGCCCAAGCTTATTCACGAGACTTTTGGCTCTAAAAGATTGTGAAACCCCCTGATTTCGAAAGAACATGCGCTAATATTAAATTGACAAAGAACGTACCCATAAGAACTTCCATGGCCTCTGGGTCGCTTCAACCGTGATATTATTAACTCGGCGCGTTTTGGTCTTTGGAGTATTCTTGCTGGCTTGCGAAGTCTGATACCCCTTGTTGGGCACTGAAGCCTGGCTGTGGACAGGAGTGGTCCCTTTGTTGGATTTTACTGAAGTTGTTTGTCGCTGCGGGCAACGATAGGCAAAATGGCCCTGTTCTCCACAGCTGTAGCAATTAAGGGAGGCAGCAGGATTGGTTCCATAAGATTGTCCTATAGAACGGAGGTCGGAAATGAACTACCACTTGGACGGGATCTGGGTTGGGGCTCTTAGATGAGGAGAGGTGGTTGTTGATGAGTTTCGTATGAATCTTCCCCGAGGTTCTTTGAGCCACTTGCTTGCGCTTGCGGCTGGCTTCTAGATTCTTCTTCTCGTTTTCCAAGCTTAGAGCTTTGTTCACCAGCTGATGGAAGCTGGAGAAGTCTTGGATTATCAGTTGTACCCTTAATTCCTCGCTCATCCCTTGAAGAATCTATCAACTTTTTCCTCTTAAATGTCGCTATATCCTTTGGGGCATAGCGGGCGATTGGTAAATTTGGTAAGGTATTCATTTATTGACATATTCCCTTGCTTGAGGGTGCGAAATTCATTCTTCTTCATTCTCATTACTCTGTTGGAACAAAGTTAGCTTTGAAAGTCTGTCTTGAATTTCGACCAAGGAATGGCTTCCGCATCATTTTCGTGGTGGCATCTTCTTGGCATCTAGCGGCCAAATAGTTCTCCCACCTACTGCTGCAGCACTCCATGAAGTAGGTGGGTGGCAAATATGACTTTATCCTCCTCTGCGCATTTGATTAAGCGCGGCTTTCTTTCGATATCCGAAGCCAATCTTGGCCAGTGGTTCTTCCACGATGTGAATGTAATTGGTCTTGTCCTTTGAAAATCTCTAGGTCACTCGGGCCCACTAGAGTTTCCTTGTTGTCCAAGCATAAATGGCTTGTAAAATCTGAGTTTGTTGTGCCATTGCTTGTGCCATGGTGGGAGTTCGGCGGTTGTGGAAGAGGGTCATTGCCTTGATCTGGTTCATGCCTTGCTCTTGAGCAAAGCCCGTGGTTTGAGTTGACTTGTTTGATTAGCATGGGCACGGGCCCTGGTGGTCCTTCGACTAGCCATCGCAATGGGTGCTTCGCAACTTAACACTAATGCTAAGTAGGTAAGGATACCCTCCCATGTCACAAAAGAAAACGACATGACAAGCGGCAAAACAACTTTCAACATAAGACCTACGTGCAGCGGTACATTAAGCACACAAACATCCACATAGCCATCTTTTAGGCTGGACTTTGCGGTTACACAATATATTAAGGTTTGATATGATGACGACTACGATTACTAAAGGACTAGTATATCATCCTATATTACAGAACTAGTAATTGTACCACGCATGGTAAGTACGGCACTACTCTACCTACTCCTTCATCAAGAGACTTGAGCTTATGGTAAATGGGCTGATCCTTGTAGTTTAAATAGTGCAAGAGCTTGCGTAGTAGGCTAGCAAACTCCCTTCATGAACTCCATAGGCCAAGTAGCCCAGTTGCCCTTATCGCCAATTCTCGCCATCTATAGATTAAATTACTAGGGCTAGAAATTTTCCAAAATAATTAATGAAAGGTAGAGTAGAACAGATCTAAGAGGATACGAATAGAAATAGTATGCTATATTTTTCAAATCATTTTTATAAGTTCTTCAAATATTGTGACCCTATATCCATCCTAGCACCGTTCTAAGGCTTTTACCTCGCGATCGTATGCTCGATACGACTCTGTCGGACCGGATTTTTCAATCCGAATCTTCTGTGTTTCATTGCACTATTCCCTGGATCGTAGCTAGTGCACACATCACATTGCTGAATCATTTCATACATCGCATAATCATTCATTAATTTACATGAATTGAAATACACCACATGGGTGAGAGTTTTACAATAAGGGCGCTTTGGCCAAATGTCGACATTACACAAATACAGTGGAAATAGTGGCAAAAGTAAACCCAAAGTCCACGAACAAGCGATCGAAGGGTATGTGTGCATTATATGTCACGGATGACTAGTAACATACGTGCACACAAGGCACGGAGTCTACTTGTCTATGCTAAAACATCGTAGTCTATATCTTAGATCCTTTCGTCGTCCTTCTCCTCCGTGAGCGAGGAGCATCTTCGTAGGCATAATGGTCTGTGTTCCTGTTCTGAATTTTTGCATTAAGCGGCGTGAGCACTCCGACCCGTGCTCGCGAGCCAACACACAATATGCAATATATAACATGTATGGCTAATCAAAGGATGGCTCGGGTTCTTTTATTTGCAGGAGTGCTTTTGAATACCATTATATAAAAAGCCCTATGACTTAGCAATTTTGGAACAAATCATAATGTACCAGAAATGCATTATTAATATCGGGTCAGATTCCATCCACCGTTTCATGGCATCTCGTACCATATAGCAAGTCCTTCAACGTTATAGCCGCTTAACTTACCACCGGGACGACACCGGGACAATTCCAAACGAGGCGATCCTTCGCCCTTCAAGTTTTTCCTTCTTCCAAGTTCCGAGTATTTTGTAAAGAACTATATCCGGTTAAGTTCCCATATGCGCCTTGACCGTGGGCACGGCTATTCGAATAGTTTTAGACTCGCAGAGTTTGCACACTTTACCCACAAGAGATAAATCCACTCATTGCCCCACATGATTCCTTAGCCATGCGATTGAGTAGACTATCACGGGACCTTTACAATGCACTTTTCCTAGTAGGGTTACGTCCGCTAAGGTTTCCACTTCCTCCGGTACGACCACCCTTCCGAAGCCCCTCTTGCGCGTCACGTCGGAGGATGTGGCCATCCTCTACCCGCCCGTGGTCACACCGGCGCAACCCTTACTAGGTCGATGCAAATTAGTTAGCCTCGCTACATTTTGCCGGCTTGTGGTCGTACTTGTTGTACATGGGAGGTCATGACAAGATTCATCCTTAGTAGTATCTCAGGCGGTCTACCACTAACCACTTTGTGCTTCCACTGCACCACACTCTCACACCATCCTCACACCATCGAACCAATCCGCCTGGATATTTAAGCAAGTTGAGGTTTTTTTAGGAGCACAAGATAGTCATATCAAAATATACCAGTCATTCCCACCATGACTGTCCAAACCAGATTTCTCATGATTAAAAATGACAATGATGTTTGGGGCACTCAGCGCCCTGAGCATCTATGCAATACTAAGCCTAGCATATCATTAGGGACTTATTTTGAAATATTACTATTATATTTTTGCTAGGCGGCAAGGTTCGCACATTCAAATATTCCAAAGAAGGGTAATATTATCCAAGGTAAATAATAGGCACATAACTAGATTATTGAATTAAACATGTATTTTCATAAACATAACGGCATGCAATTTGGTAATTTAAATCAAAGTAATTTGCGAAAATATAGGATCAACATGATCAAAGTATTGACTACTTTGGTCACGGATCTTGGTCTGATCTTCAAGCTTCTAGGGTGGCAGCCTCGCTTCTTCCCTTGAGCTTCGTATGCTAATTTATCGCGAGAAAATCCCCAAATAAAAGAAAAGCAATAATCACTCAAGAAGTCACCAGAAATTCAATTAGACTTTAAAAATTATGGTTCTGGTTTCATTTGATAGATCTCAAATTTAGATGAATTTATAAATTTGTTTCACCCAATCGGAGTTAAAATGAATAAGTTACATCCATTTAAAGTTTTCAGTTCTGTAAAATCCAAAATAAAGTAGCAAATCTTGACACGTGGGCCCCCTGTTATTTTGATTCACCCTATTATGTTAATGCTTATTGCTGTGCTTATGACGTGTGGGGCCCACTGGTGTATTTTAATCTATTTTATTTCGTTTCTGCCACTGACACTGACATGTGGGCCATGTACTGTTGGCTGAGCCCACATGTCAGAGAGGGAATTGATTAGTTAACCCTAAACCCTAGCCCTTAAACACGATTAGCCCTTAATTAATTCGGTTTACCCTTAATCCCCTCCCTTACTGTAGTTCAAAAATGGGCTAATAATCGCTACAGTGCCCGCAGCCAAGGGAATCGAACGCGGGCGAGCCGAGTGGCAACGGTCACTGCTAGCCACTGGGCCACCGAGTATTACCTGACCGGGAGGCGAGACGGCGCTTTTGAGCCGGGCGTGGGGAGGGTCGGGCGAGCTTCGGGGCGGGTCGGGCGGCGGTCGGCGGCGACGGTGGTCGGAGGCCTCGGGTGCTTGTCCAAAACGCGTTCCTTGGCCTGCGGGGATGCCGGTGGTGAAGTCCACGGGGGCCGAGAGACACGGTGGTGAACCGGCGGCGTGCGGGGGCGGCGAGCCGGAGAGGGACGTCGACGCCGGCGAGCTGGGGTCCACGAGGCTTGGGAGACCGGTATCGATCGGCGGTGCTCTGGAGGTGGTGTGGGTGGAAGGGATTGAGTTCCGTCGCGGAATCGGGGAGGCGTCGCCGGAGATGAGGGAGAATAGGGCGCGGCGATTCGGGGAACTAAACTTCAATTGCTTTCTTCAGTACAGAGGTGGTGGTGTGGGGAGCTCGTGGAGACCCTCGGAGGTTCTTATAGGGGCGCGAGGTGAGCTAGCAACGGCGTCTGCCCGGGCGGTCATGTCGGGGAGCGGCGGAGCGGCGGTGAGGCGGATCTTTACGCAAAAGGAGCATGATGGCACAGGGTGCTCGAGGCATAGCGAGGAGGCACTGGTGCGCATGCGTGGCGGTGAGCTCGAGCCGTGCGCTTCGAGGATGGCATGGCGATGGGAAGAAAAAGAGGAGCGGGCGAGAGGATAAGGGCGCGGCGGCAGTGCCTGGCGCGCGGACCGATGGGCGGAGGCGCGCGCGCGTCCGCTGGTCCTTGGTGCTTGTCCACCGGTCCGGGCGGGGTGGGCTACGGCACGCGCGCGGAATCTCGGCCAAGAGAGGAGGCGAACGGGAAGAGAAACAATGAGCTGGGGCGCTCGCCGGGTGCTTTGGGCCGGACGAGGAAGGAGGCGCGGGGTTGGGGTGGGCAGTACTGAGTCGACCCACTCTCTTATTTTTTTGTTTTATTTTTATTATTAGTTTCTTTTGCTATTATCAATATATGTACATGGGGAATATATATATATATATATATATATATATATATATATATATATATATATATATATATATATATATATATATATATATATATATCCCCTATTTATGGTTCTTTCCCTAAGTGCCTTTTCTTATTATGCATAGCTATATATATATATATATAGATATATTATTCATAAATGTTGACCTTTTAATTTATTCACTCCTTGCTATTCATACCATTTATTTTGAGATTGAGATTTTATGTCTAAACCCAATTCCTCCTCTGTATTTTATGGATCATCTTTTGATTCTTATTTTAAGTTCTAATCCTCTATTATTTAAGCATGTTTGTTTCTTCTTGATCCTTTTGCATTTTTATTTTATTTTATTTGTGGAACCTCAACCAAATTTTCAGATGTAAATCATAAACTCCAAATCCAAATAAAACATATTGCAAAATAATTTAAAACTTTATATTTTTCAAATTCAAATTTTCAGGATGTTACATTTCTCGACCAAGGTTTTAATGAGGCAATTCGTGCATCGACATCACATGTATCATGTACTCTTTCTCCAAATTTTTCCCACTGGGTTTTATGGAGTTTTGACGAGGCATGAGCATGTTGGGTGAGTGCCAAGGAGTGTTAGAAACACGGACTCTATCCGAGTCTGATCTAATTGGGCACCCCACCGTAGACTATAAATAGGGACCTAGACCCTCTCATTATGTACCCCGATGCAATCTAAAGCAATAAAGAAAGACCGGGAGTTCTCTCTACCTCTGCGTGTTCAATCTATTATTCTGTGATTTCGTGATTACGTGATTGATTCGTTCTTGTTCTAGCAGAGGAATCGCTCGGTGGTCTCCAGCGTCGGTTCCTCAACAAGAACGTCCGCAACAAAGCCTTCTCAGAGTAAAAGTATACGATTAGCGGCGATGACTAAGCTCATCGAAGGAGAAGGAGACCATGAGCTTGTTGCCTTGTCTTCAACGGGTTTAGATTTGACTAGCCGATGTCAGCCCTCCACCTTGTCGCCTGTCGCATCGTTAGTCCTCCGACAGGCCAACAACTACAGGTCCTCTTCTCTCGCTGGCCACACCTAGCCGTCCTGGTGGTAGGAGTACTCGGCTCAACCTTAATGGCAGTCGGAGAGGTCTTGCACGTACAGTCCGCACTTACCGTGAATGGAGAGAGGCTTAGCTGTGGTGTCCGGCTACAGTAGAGCTCACTTAAGCAAACGAAGAAAGAGAGAGAGAGAGAGAGGGGCAGGTGGGGGAAACAGGAGTGGACGACGAGTGAGTAGTTGAGAATCGATCGTCTTGTTGCTCAGACGGAGGAGTTCAGCGAGTGATTCCTAGGCTTTTACATACTGCCAGGTTTATTCCGTGTACTTAGAATGGCTAGACTTCTACACAGCTATGAATTTTTGGGCTGAAGTTTCTCACCGAACTAACATCTTTCTTAAGAATGCGATCTACTGTCTCTGAAGCATGCAATCTATTTCTTAAGCGTGGGCAGGCTTCAAATTCTGAATCCATTTCCTACTACCTGCTCTGCTAATCATCTCATCACCACCAGGTGAAACTCCACTCATCCATGCCGCACGGCAAGGCCATCTGCAAACCGCGAAGTACCTGCTTGACCATGGAGCCAATATTCCTTCTGTCGCCACTAGCCTCGGAGCCACAGCCCTAGCTACATCGTGCTGCAGGAATAGGTAACAACAATTAATCATGCCCCGCACAATGTTTTCGCAATGCCAGTTACCAACTCATGATATAGATCATCCATCTCTCCTCCTTGTCACTCTTTATGTTACAAATGGGAAATTGAACTGTTGAAACGTTTCGTTTCCTTCTACAGGAAACATAGAGCTTATGAAGCTGTTTCTTTCCAAGGGAGTTGATGTCGAATCAGAAAGCGATGGTGGTACTCCCCTCATAGTCATATGGGCTGCTGGCCATGGACAACAAGATGCAGTTAAGCTTCTGCTTAAACACAACGCTAAGGTGGTAGCTGCTCTGGCTCACCTTTTCTACCACCGTTGTGGCTACAGACCAAGTAGTAAAAAAGGGAATTAACTAGAGATAACTAATGACAAGAAAGAGTGCTCGTATATGAAATGAATGGATCTAGCCCCTCATACCCCTCTTAGGGCTTATATACATAAGTGGAATTGGGTGGAAATTTTCATCTTACCTCTTAATAATTATAAAAGATAGGGGTATATTAGTACATTTCTTTATACACATGTCCCTATACTATTGGGTATATTATATATTGTGTCATTACAAGGCCTGCCAGTCAGGGTTGGGCCACTCCTACAACAAGACTCTTGATAGCAAGCGCGAAGTTCCGATGGGCGAATCGACATGAACAATTGATCTAGGCTGGCCCCGCCTCATCCCCGGCAAGAAGCACGCAGTGCCGATGGGCGAGCCGATAGCTCCCAATCCTCGGGTGTGGATCTGTAAACCTCCGAGCAGATTGTTTGACCGATCTTGATGTGGTCGATGACCTCCTATCGAAATGAAAGGAACTGGACACCAAACATCGAATGAACAAGATCAAAACGACGTTGTGACACCGACTCACTGGAAGGATGAGTTGAAACTATTTGCCAAGTTTACAATCCCGACAACTTAGAGAAGCATAACTGGACACAAACCCTAAAAGACCACAATGAACTAATGAAGATAGACGCGACCGCAAAGATGTCCCAAATGATGATGCCACTGGGCAAAGGATGCGATGGAGGATACAATAGATGCGGAGGCAGTAGTGGAGACGATGAGACTAACATGAGCAGCGGAAGGAAGAAAGATCAGTTCACTGACTTACTGACGAAACCGCGTGGGAAGATCAAGTTTCAAGACCTGCGAGCACGGATCGGGGTCGCTGATGTTGGCGGGCAGTGTCAGGATTAGGGGGAGGATTGTAGTCTTCAGTAATCCTGCGCAGCTGAAATTTGCCAGGTTCCCGTCAGAAGTCGCTGTTGTCGGATTTCCGTCAGATTTCGTTTTCGTCAGTTTATTTTTCAGTCTTTGTGACAGCTTCTAGCGCTTGGTTGATTCGGTCTTGCGCGAGCGTTTCAACGCGGATTAGTTTCATTTTTGTTAGCTAGATTTCCGGAGTGATCCGATTGTATCGAGTAGTTGGATTGTTTCGGTTTACTTGGTCATGTACTGTTTGCTATAATAAAGGTCTGAAAACTGAAAAGCCGAGTAAGTCTTGCGGCACAAAATACTGTCTTCAGAGATTCAGTTTACCATTCCGGTTCTGTGTGCGTGTGAGTTTGAGTGTTTGCCGGAGTTTGAGCTGACAATAGCTAATAATATACATTTAACAATTACAAAGGAAAAGTTGCAGAGTAGTACTTGAAAAGCGAGGTGCCTTGAAAAGGTGTTGCTCCTTTGCAAGGCAACACCGGCCTTCACATGCCCTTGAAACGAAATCTTCTTGCAATGAATCTAGAGTGTCTCCGGCGCATCAACTGGATGATTAAGTTTGGACCATGCATGCATGCTACTCCGATCCATGGAACATCTTTATTAAATTTCAAGCAGCTTTACATGGAATTACGTGCGCAGGACACGATGTGATAAAGAAGAGAAGGCAATCGACATCACAATCACATACTAGTACGTAGTACCCAGTAATTCAGGGCAGGACGCAGAAGATGGAAACAAGGGGCCGGGGTCTCCAAGAACTTAGTTGGAGGTAATTAACAAGGCAAGAAGAAGAAGAAGAAGAAAAAAAAAAGCAAAGATGATAAATACTTGCATGTGTAGGTAACTAGTAGGTATATATGATGAATCAGTCAGGCGGTGGTGATGTGTACTCCGATGACGATGACGAAGAGGGTGATGAGGGCGAAGTAGATGATGGCGTGGACGAGGATGGCCACGGCGCTGGTGTGCATGTTACCGAACTCCACAAAGTGGTGCCGCCCCGGCAGCTGGATCAGCAGCCCCGGCGACAGAAGCACGAACAGCACCACCGCGATCACCACTGGGCCCCAGTCAGCCATCCTATCTCCTTCTCCGGCGACGACGATATCTTCTCGAGCTCCGTTTCTTGGGGCTCACTAGACAACCAAATAATAGTAGTATACCAATAGAGCAGTACCAGCAGCAGAAAGGGAAGGTGAGCTGAGGCAGTCTCGCGCGTTTGCTGCTGCTCTGCTCTGATTGCCACTCCAGTCCATCGGTCGGTGACGTTTCGCTTTCCTTTCCACCATGCCGATTACGACCTAGCTAGTGCTTGTTTGAAAAAAGACGAAAAGAAAACATACTTGAATTTTTTTTTTATCCAACTGGTCGTCAAGGTCACACTTTTGCTGACTAGATGAGAAACCAGAACATCACACTTGTTTTTAATTAATTTGTTCAAAACTGACAGTGAGAGTGAGGTCTGGACACCTCACCTCTGTGCTGTCTGTGCATCCAACTGTTACTGTTCTTCTCTTTTCTTTTTTCGACGGAGACTGTTCTGAATTCTGATTTAGCATCTCAGAAAAAAAACGATGGTAACTGTTGAAGGCATAGTCAATCCAAGCCAAACACTTGAGTTAAAGTAAGAGTTTTTACTGAGAGAGAGTCGGGTCTAGTTTATGAGGAAAAGTAAGAGTTTGGTTATAGCAGTAGTTACCTTAATAATCCATGAAACAATTAACAACATGGGTGAAATCCAGTATCCAGTATATTCTAGTTGTAGCTAGAGAACAATCCAGTGCAACAGGAGCTGGTATTGAACCCACATTCAACTAGGAAAATCTGGTGGTATCTTATTAGTTGGACTAGAGCCTTACGGCAAGATGGCAACCAATCTCAAGTTTCTGGCTGTGCTTGCGTTTGATGTTTCGCTTTCTATCAGGCAAAAAAGTAGAGGATAGGCGAAGGAAAAATTCTCTGTGAAAAGCGTACCATACGCAACCTAAAGCCACCCTTCATCTAGCACAAATCGACTGATTTGATGCCTGGATATGCTGCAACCATTCAAAAAGGATAGTGAATATATTTGTACTTTTATAGGGACCATAATAAACAAGAATAAGGAAAATCAATGATATATTCGAATGCTTTTTCTTGTATGATCGAAGTGTTGAGACAGGCACCATTATTATGTCTGAACACTTCCTCTGATGCCTAAATTCAGTTAGACCAATACAAATCATATAGAGTACCATAGATTGCCAATATCAAGCAAACGGTTAGACTGTTAGCTGGAGAATTAACTAGAGTATTGTTAATTCTCATATCGAGAATAATTAATCATCATTTTCTTTCCTGTCAATTCTTTGCTTAATCTTTCTCTGCAAGATCAAACCGACCAAATCGTCAGAGTAAAGCAAGGAATCTTTTCCCCCTTTGAACCTAGGCAGCACAAGCTTATCTCCATCGGTTTCCCTCTTCAACACAACAATAAAATAAGCTCTAACTCGTTTAATTTGTTCTAAGACTTGTAAGAGATGGCACATGCGTATCAATATCATAATGGAAAGTGTGCAACTCTGTGACACAATCAAACTGTGCGCTGATGTGGTGTCACTGTTGCTAATCCGGTCGCTTGCCGCTAGTTTCTTCAACTTGTCGTTTGCTCAGTGTTTAGATGCGTGAGAAGAATGGATAAACATGGCATATATTTTTAGCACCCCACATACAGTTAGAATACTACTATAGAACGTCATCACCAAAGTAACAAAGAAATATAAAAGACAACAGTAGAAATCATAAACAAATTAAAACCTTTAAAGTACTTTATTTAAATAATCAACGAAAACTGAAACAAGTGTTCGAAACATGAGACCGGTCCACTTCTAATTAAATGAGAAATAAATTAAATGGCAAAAGTAGTGGCAAGCCACAGTGTTGAAACTCGAGTGCTCCACTCATGCATCTTGCTATCAATCCACCGGCCTTTTACCTCAGAAGGGAAAGAGCAAGCGTGAGATTTAAAAATCTCTGCAAGTACCCAACAACGGTCGCAACACAATGAGTAAAGACAAATAATGCAACCAAGTGAAATAAGAGACAAGCATCATAAGCAAGTAATGGATACAGGACAAAGGCAACGAACACAGGATACCGGAAACACTGATATAGATGGAAGACAGGTATCATAGAAATTGTGTAATTAAAAATAATTGTTATTTGAAAAGTTATAGCAAAGACATCGGCGATCTCATCCCACATACCCGGTTACACGAGAATAGTCAGGCTCATCCTTATCTTTGACTGTATAACCGCCAACGGGGTGTAATATCCTGTGTAACGAGAATGTACAGCTCCCGTACATTACCAGGTTAGGTGGAAATCTCCCCTATATGTGGGTAATTCCAGGCCAGATAACTGTCATTTCTTTGTTTAGTGAATTAACCATGAAGTAATTAGAAGGTCGAGGTGAATTAAAGTAAGATTATGAGGATAATGGTTTGATATAATTGAGAATGGAGAGTCATGATTTGTGATACCAAGACCAAGCAATGGAGAACAAGATATGTTGATAGCGTACTAGAACCTGTCCTAAAGAGAATACTAGAGAGAGTCACACAAGGGTTGTCAATCATACAATTTTATTACGTGATAAATGATTATTAGTCAGATTAATATACTACAACTAAATCAGCCAAGGCTCACAATTAAATAATGAACAATTAAAGAATCATAGAAACAACACAAAACAAGCCGCTCAATATTAAAAGATTACTAGTGGTTAACCTTAGACTTGAACATGTTTATACGTCACCCTATACATAATTTAAGCATTTATTTCAATTATTAACTAAGCATGAATTCTATAGTTGAGCGTTATACCAGCTATTTGCACACAATACTAACTAGCCCAGCGCGTTCGAATTTAATTAATTCTACAAGCAACACACAACTGGTAAACAATATAGTGCAACAATCGAATATTAAGCAACCAAGTGACTTGGGTCGTTTACAAGCGAGGACGGTTTCGTGGGATTCGGATGCGTGAGAGGCTTGACGACAAGTTATTAGGGCCACATGAAAGCTGCTGAAGTATGGATGAAGCTATGTGGCAAAGGAAGCGGGAAGCTTCAAGGAAGGCGATAGAGGAGCATTTTGGTAAATTGCCTAATAGGGAAAAGTGGCGGTGTGTGAAATTACGACATTGACTTAAATGGTTTAAGTATTGTATGTGCTGAAAATGTGAAATGGATCAAGTGTTGGTTCACAAATGGGTTAATGGTTGTAAGCCACTTTGAGAAGCGTGCGTGAGTAAAACCTGGTGTTAGGTGTGGTTAACGGGTTATCCTTGGCTTGGCCTAATAGGAGGATTCATTAGGTCTTGGGTTCATTGGTGAATCTATAAAATAGAGGGGAGGCAAGAGTTAGGGTTTGAAAAGTTTGGCTAAACCTTTTGGTGGCTAGCTCTTCCTCCCTCCTATGGGAGTTAGGTTAGAGAGTGGGTGTGGGCTCTAGGCTTAGAGTTTTGTTCTCCCGAAAGGAGTGGCTAAAAAACTAATATTCTTAAGGGAGTAATATATCAATTTTTTATCTACCTTTTGTGTATCTTTTGTCTGATTGAGTTTGCTTTAATCATTAGAGATAGATCAAGCAGACGAGTTCATTTTGTTCACATGACATTGTACATGCTACCTAGATCCATGTTATAAAAATCGATAAAAAAATTGGTCCTACCAAGCACCCCGGTTAGAGTATAAACTGGCTTCAAATATTTCGTTTTACTTTGAGTTGCACCGAGTTCATCTGATTTACTCCGATTTATACCGATTTCAGTAAATTTTTATTTTTATTTGAAATTTTCAGCCCAAAAACTACCAAAATTTAAAAAAATCGGTGCTACCTCTAGTAAAAATTCAAAACCAATTTTGATAAGTTGGCCTAGATGAGTTTCGTGGAGTGCGGGATGCTGAGTGTAAAGTCACGTGTTCGATTCCCAACCCCTTTTTAGAAAGAATAGCCTCCTTGACCTCCTGTACCGGCCCTGCTCAAAACGGCTTAGGCTTCTGGCTTATTTTTCAGTATTCAATAATTTCGTCTTTTTCTGATTTTTTGGATTTTTTGAGCTTTTTTGTCGGTTCTTTTTTCCGTATTCGTTTGTACTATTCGTGATGGGCTAATCTATTTTTTCTATTTTTACTTTAATTACGCCAAATAAGACACCATCAGCTACAGTACAATTTCAGCCAGCTATAGTGCTTTTAGCTATAAACCACTAAAAAAAGCCATTTTGAGCACCCCATAAGCTTGTTTTGTGGAAATGATTAGGTGCTTATATAGTTAAAACAACAGTCAAGGTCAATGCAGCTGGTGGTTTCGGCTGTAATTGTTTTTAGTCAGATGCCAAGTTTGACGTCCCTCTTATTCTGACTTGAGTTTCTGCCTTATTTTTTACTATTCATAAATTTTATCTTTTTCTGAACTTTTGACTTTTTTGAGCTGTTTTGCCGGTTTTTTCCTGTATTCGTTTGCGTTGTCCGTGATGAGTTAACATATTTTTTCTATTTTAAAATTTTTAAATTTAATTACGCCAAATAAACCACTTTCGATTCTAATATAATTTCATCATTTCTGATGTAATTTCAGTCATAAGTTCACTATTTTTCGGTCTAGCCGAGCGGGGCAGATCAACACCAACCACAAGATCGAAGAAATTATTAATACAGCGAAAGCTAGAAATTATTAATACAGCGAAAGCTATCTGCTTCAGAAGAAATTATTAATACAGCGAAAGCTATCTGCTCCTGCGAGCTTGAAGGATGGATGGTCACTTGGTTGTACTGTGTACATAATGTTTTGCTTTGTTTTCTTCTCGCACTTCCACGTCGATCGTTATGTATGGCGATATAACAACAAGCAGCTGTCTTCTATTGCCACGAAAAGTAACGCTTAATTTTCTTTCTTGAGAGCTCTGGATGATTTTCCAGCAACCTGAGCTAGCCAACAAATTGAGTTGTTATTTCAAATGCTATAATTTTTTACATGATGATATTGTGAAGAAATCAACATGCTTCTGTACAAGGAAGAATTTTCACATGAAGTGTTTAGTATTTCACATATATACCTATCGAATTCCAGTGAACTACATGAAAGTGCGTACAGAAAGCTAAGAGCCAAGAATTAATCGAACGAACATCTCTCGTACGTATCATGTGTGCAGTGCATACAAACTTCTCTTCTCCAAGAAAAGCAAAGGTCGATCGATCTTTTATCTACAAGCAGAGGCAGGTGTGCAGGTGCAGCAGATTGATTAGGAACAAGTAAGTGATCGAAGAGCTCATCTCGATCATGCAGATGCGCAGCAAGCTAGGGCGGCCCGAGCTCCATGCGGACGCCGATGGCGACGAGGAAGACGGCGTCAAGGACGAAGAAGAGGATGGTGTGGACGAGGATGGAGACGGCGCTCGTCTGGAAGTTGCCGCACTCGATCACCCGCGACTTGCCGGGAATCTGGAACAGCAGCCCCGGGGACAAAAAGATGAAGAGCACAAAAGAGATGAACACCGGAGCCCAGTCCATCTTCTTCTTGGTCGTCGTCGTCTTCGATCTATGTGTGCCTCTTGTTCTTCTGACTAAACTAGCTAACTATGCTATAGCTAGTATAAGTATTAGTCCCTCTCTAGCTATTTCTTCAGAGACAAGAGCGTAGATAGATGTATGCATGGCTAGGCTTTCCTTCTTGTGAATGTGAGGTTATATACTGCACAAATGGATCGAAATGGATTGGCCTCTACCTATCGTCCGCTTGATAAGAAACGGGCGGTTGAGATTGCGCGTGGATGACAAATTGGACCGGACTAATTTCATTTTACTCCAAGGTGGTTATTGCAAATAAAGAACACATTTGGGAAAGAGAAGAAGAAAGGGGGAAAAAAGGACAACCAAATCTCTCTCTCTCCAACCAACAATGAAATTTGATGTGGACCTCCTTGAAAACTAGAAAGAATTAGAACCAGGATGCAGAGACAAGTAGGTCAGAACTCACAAGTCTCATAATTAATCAAGAGCAGTCAGTTAGTCCTTAATTTAATCTAGGCATAACCATTTCCATCGTCTTGTACATGGTGCAGATGAGATCTCTGAAGAACATACATGCACGGTGCATGGTGGCTCCAACAATATCCGTAGGACATGCAAGCATGATGTTCAGATGTGCAAGACAGACAGGTGATGTTATTGAGAGCAAAGCTTTATTTATTCAGATGGATGCTATTCCAAGTTGCAACTAGTGGTGCACACATGATGATGTGTGACACTTTCTTTATTGGTCACCGCTATATAAACGGTGATGCATCTGCTGCTATACTAGCTAGCACAAACAATTCGACAGTAGAAGCCACCAGTAGTAATAGTGGAAGTAGCAATGCAGCGAGTGCTGCAGTAGGTCAGGTACACGTTGCACATGGACGGCAGGTTCTGCGCCATCTCCATCGATCGTCTGAATCTGAGCTTGTTGAGGCTCATAGAAACTACCACCAAACTAGATCCCTTGCAGCTGCAGCTGCTGCATGATCGCCTGCACCACGGTGCAGATGGCCTGGCACCGGGACTGCGCCGCCATCTGCCGGAGCTGCTGGCAGCACTGCTGCCGCATAACCTGGCAGCTGCTCAGCTGCCACATGCGCGAACGGACGAACGGCAGCCTCACCGTGCTGCACTGCTGCTTCAGGAACTCCCTACACGGGTTCATCCGTTGCTGCCACTGCTGCTTCAGGAACTCCCTACACGGGTTCATCCGTTGCTGCCACTGCTGCTGCTCCTCCTCCTCCTCCTGCTGTTTCTGCCATAGCTAGTAGCCCTGGCTGCAGGTGTCCAACTGCGCAAAGCGCTGCTCGAGAGCGAGGATGAAGAAGCTCTTCATGATGATGCAGGATGATTGATACTACTCTGCTCTTCTTTGAGTGATGTTTATGTTGTGTGAAGGATAAGGAGGACCTTCATGGTGAAGGCTTATTTATAGCTGTCATGGCACGAGGTTTCTGCATTCAATTGCTGGGCTGCTTTTGGTTTTGCATTTGCTCTGCTAAAGTGTCTGTATGTTTTTCAAACGGATCATTCGGAATGTTGTATTAGGTGGCGCTCTACAAATGTGCTTGGATAATCATCAAAGTTACTTCACTGCACATATGATCTGATGGTTAGGAAAGCTTCACTCATCCCTCGCTTTACATATCAAACATTGATCTGGATTACAACCTTTTGTGAAACTAAGTTTGTAATGTTGTATAAGCTGTTTGACATAAATCAGATTAGCATGGCTTGTCATGACTCATCAGTTTTCACTTTACATGTCAAGGATTGTTCTGAACTCCATGCTTTTGTGAAACTAAGTTTGTAATCATGTGTGAGCTGTTGAGACAAATCTGATTAGTAAAGCTTTACCATGATTTCATCAATTTGCTTTACATGTGAAGGGTTGTTCCAGACTCCATTCTTTTGTGAAACTAAGTTTGTAATGTTGTTAAAGTTGGCAAGATAAATGGGATTACTAGAGCTTGACATGACTCATCTATTCCCTTTACATGTCAAGGATTGTTATGGAGTGAAACTAAGCTTTTAATGTCGCACAAATATTAACATAAATCAGATTAGTAAAGCTTTACACGACTTCATCAATTCACTCTATACGTGAAGGGCTGTTCTGGATTCCATTCTCTTGGTAGACCAAGTTTGTAATATTCTAAAAGTTGTTTGAGATATATCACGGGGTTTCTTGAACTGAATTTGTTGAAGATTGTGTTTGTACAAGATGTTGGTATGCTGTATTACATGGTAGCCTCCTCTTTCAAGCTAGCTCTTGCCTTCTACTCAAGAGTATTCTGCTCCAAGCATGATAGAAGAGCAGAATTACTGAATGTTCTAGGGCGGTAGAGATGCAAAAGGTTGATTTTATGTCTGCTTACTTTACAGGGAACAACACATAGAAGCAAGCCAGAGATTGAACTTAGCCCCACAAAATCCCAAAGAAATTGACACCCTTTTTTTTCTTGGGAGATTGTGAATGATCGAGAGCATTTAAACATGCAACCTGTGCATCCACAGAATTGGTTTAGTGCTCTGGGAACAAAAGAATGCTGGTTTACCATGGAGTAACTTCGGTCTGCGTAAGAATGAATGGACAGACATCCAGGCATTTCATCAATCCACGAGAAACCCACAAGGTACTTCATCTGTCATGAACAAAACTACAAAACACATTACCCTGACCTCAACAGGTAAGGAAAGCAAACACATTTATTCCAGCCGAACAAGAGAGGTATGCCTCAGATTAGAAATCTTGGCTTCAACTCAGCATTACCTCGAGCCCGATAAGTTCACTGCGAACTCTAGAGGCGCAAATATTTGAACTTCAAATCGACAAAACGGAAGCAGCAGAAAAAGGAAATCATTTCGCCCTTGATTGATTTGAGGAAGCAGACAATTACCTTGACAGTGCAGATGAAAACTGGCTGCCGTTGGTGTTTGGTCCAGCATTAGCCACGCTGAGCACTCCAGGCCCAGCATGAACCACTAAAAACATTAAAAAAACATATAATCGGTAATTAGTATGTGATTTTAAGCACAGATAGCAAGATCCAGGCTAGTTCAATGCAGCACATACATTTGAAGCTCTCATCCTTAAAGGTGCGGCCATATACGCTTTTCCCTCCAGTTCCCTGAAATCATCAATTTCTCTTCATTCACATGCAATAGTTGAAAACTGCATGTTTCAATTTAGGCTACTTTGCAGTTCTACTGCAGAAAAACTTCACCCATGCATAAGTTAAGCGAACATCAAAGGGTGGACAACATATGACTTGTGTTCCAGTGAAAATGCGGATCAAACACAAATTTATGTATGCATCAATATGGACAAGGACTCGATACAAATGTCCTTGTAATCTAACCATGAAACCACTGATCACAACAAATAGGGATGTAAATGCATGCATGGAAGCTACTAACCTCAAACAAACAGGGATGTAAATCCAAGGTCATAATGCACTATGACAACAATTTGAAAGGTTGGTACATAGTGCAAAGATAGTATAATGATCTAAAACACCTGTATAGGACAACATCTCTTTCTTTCCATAAGTTAAATGCTTAAACAGCACAAAGTACTCAAATTGTTAAACTGCATTTCAATGCCAATCAGCAAGATGAAACAGGTGCAGTTGTACAAATACATACATGAATTCGTTCAATCTTGTGAGAAAAAGGTATTTGCATGGAAGAATGTGATATAACTGCAGAGAGCTCCAACGGTCCCTCGTACCAGTCAGTGCGAAGAGCACGGAAGTTCTCTGCAGTTTGGGGAACATCATCCCCATACAACCCACCCAATGACAATCCTCCCAACGTTCTTCCCGACAGGGTTTCCAATGCTTATGTCAAAGTAAGTACACCTTGTTTGTGATTTTGGACTGAAGTTCCGCCGCCGCCGCCGCAGGGACGCGCCGTTCGTCAGTCGTCGCGCACAAGAAGGTCGCGCTGTCCCGCCTCCGCCCCGGCACATCTCCTCTCATCCGCCTCGCCCGCTTCCGTCAAGGGGACGCGTACGCTGTTTGCTAGCCTCAGATCATGCTGAAATTGCACTAGGCGACGCCTTGTTGGTACCTGACGAATTTCATACTTCGATTTCCCTTTTCTTTTTATCATCATGTACTTGGATGGAATCTCTCTTAATTCTCAGAGAAAAGAAAAAGATGGCCGGAGCTTTGTTGCCAACTTGAGTCAACACTTGTCTCTCCCACCCATAGCATTACTCAGATAGCATGCATGCCTTCCTTACTTGACGTTCATCTTCTGTCCAGACTTCCAGATTGATTGCTGTTAACATAAATAGATTGTAAAACAAGTGTATCCAAAACCTAAATGGGGCCTAATTTGCACTTGTATTCACAAGATGTTGTGCGCAGATTGGTGGTGATTCTGGCTAGACACTGTTGATTGTGCACCTGGCTGCTGGATCACTTTATGAAGAATCATAGCAGACGGTGCTATCTTGAGTTCTCCACAATCAAGTCCTGACCATGTGCCACATTGGATAAACATCCCAAATCCCCATGTCCTACCATGCTTGTACTTAGAATTATATCTGAAATGAAGAATGTGACTAAACTCTCACTCATAGAAATTAACTAGATAATTAAACTCGATATGATAGTTCTAGACGTCTGATACGTTGTTTGCGATTTTTTTTCTCAATTTTAGCAGCTATTTGAACTAAATGTGGGCATCTTACATCTTCCTTTTTCCTGTCTCCAAAGGTTTCTAGCAGACCTTGTTGTCTGACGCTCATGCCTGCATGATTCTTGCTAAGTTCAAGTATGAAATATATCTTCTGCCAACTGCCATAGCATATATTCTCCGCACTTGTTGTTTGTTCTGGTCTACTATTTTTCTTATCACTCTGGAACCTAAATTGCATTCATATTCTCATGGACAATTCTTGATCACAAATACCTATTTAATTTCGCACCGTACTTTCCCCTTTGTTGTTTTAGAAAAGGAAAGGCAAACCTTCATGACATTCTTCATTGGCATCAGCACTAATTTATTGTAAACTCTGATTTTGCAGGATCGCACATGATGTTAGCATGAATATTTACGCATTGCTAAGTGATTGTGTGGATAGCTAATAGCTTTGTTTTTTCGTTCTCGTATCCTTAATTCCTGATACGCTGCCTATTGTCTCTGTGCCACTGGATGCTAGATTATGGTGGTGCCTATGGTTCATCGAAACTGTACGCATATATACTGTATGTTATTTTAAGTTTACCAGAGATGAGATTTTACATTCTCTTATAATTGAGAAAGGTGAATTTACGGAGTTATGTTTCTCTGCCTCCTGACGTGCCCAGTTCAGTTCGCATTTTATGTGATGTACTGCAGGAAGGGATGGAACCGGTCGCTTGAAAGGGACCACATGCCAAGTCCTTGGTTCGAGTTCTAACTAAGCACGACACTAACACATTCTCTGTGCTGAATATGTCAAGGGCATAAATCTTGATAAACATAAAAGAATGTACGGCATATCGACAGAAACATAGGGGTATTACTACCATGTTTGAGTTGGATCCAATCCAGATGTGGATGCGTAGTTCTTGCGAAGTGATGAGTGATAAACTGTCAGTCACCCAATTAGTGTGTTGGGTTTTAAAAGACAAGATGCTTGCAGTTGCAGCACAAACACAACGCAGATTAATATAACGGGCAGCCCTGTGACAGCCGGCCCACCATAGCAAGAAGAAAGAAGGCCTCTGCCTGATGAGAGAGAGAGAGAGAGAGAGAGAGAGAGCAGTCAATTAACTGAATAGAATGCTGCTCTAACATTATATAAGCTGCTAGCTAGCGAAGCTAGGCCACAACCAGGCCAGAGCCCTGAAGAAGTCCTGAACCAGAACCCAACCCAATCAAGGCAGACCCCTCCCAATCAGCTCAGCTCTTACAAGGTAGCTAGTACCACCATGGATGGCTTCTCAAGCCAGCATGAGCAGCAGCTGCACCACTCAGCTCTCCTCTACTGCTTCCTCTCTGAGCCTGAGCCCCTCCCGGTCCCAGGCTTCCCTGCCAGCAGCAACCTTGAGGCAGCAGCAGCTGCCATGGCCTATGAGAGCAGCAGCAGCTCCCTTGACACCAGCTCAATGTCAATGGTATACTCACCACCAGTGCTGCTGCCGCTGCAGGAGAGCCACCCTTCCTTTGAAGCTGCTGCTGCTGCTGGTGACAAGAGAAGGGTGGTTGACGTTGAAGGAAGCAGCACTAGTTCACTGGGCTCAGCTCAGGAAATGGTAAGCAGTTACACATGGCATCTTTGCTTGCCATGCACACATCAGAGGAAACTGCAAATTTATATATTCACTTTTCTATGTTTTAGCATATTTCTACCCTACTAGTGGAATTGTGGAAATCTACCAAAACCAGAAAGCACACACACACACACCAGTAGTGACATTTTTCCATGGAAGTGTCCATGTATGTTGGGCCCATTTGCTATTGATGTACTACATAAGGTAAGCTATTGCATTTGTGGCATCCTTATCTGGTGCTGGGGGTTACTCTGTGTTTTTACCATTTAGGATGGAAGTGGGGGCAAGAGTAGAAAGCACAGGAGGAGCAATGTGGGTGTGAAGGGACTTCAGGAGAAAAAGGCAAGGGGACATGGTGATGTGAAGGCCAAGGAGGCAGGCGGGGAGCCACCAGCTGGGTACATTCATGTGAGGGCAAGGAGGGGCCAAGCCACAGATAGCCACAGCCTTGCAGAGAGGGTATGCATGTGTTACCTAATCTGATCATCTGAGTAGTAGCAGCTAATCAACTGCCCAAACAATCATAGTTTCATCATCATAAGAAAGAATGCTCACATAGGCTTTTCAACTGTTGTAGGTGAGAAGGGAGAAGATCAGTGAGAGGATGAAGATGCTGCAAAGCCTGGTTCCTGGTTGTGACAAGGTGAGGATGCCTCACTCGCTTTCTCCATTCATTCATTCATTCATGGAATCTTGACTAAGGTTGGAGTTATGTTCCCACTGATTCTAGGATATGCATGCCTAGTAACCGGTTCATTGTGTGCGTGCATAGGTTACAGGAAAAGCCCTCATGCTAGATGAGATAATCAGTTATGTGCAATCGTTGCAGAACCAAGTTGAGGTAATAAATATACCATCAGATAAGAAGAACATAAGCAGTCAATGTTTCAAATAAATATATCATCAGATAAGAAACAACATAAGCAGTCAATGGTTTCACGTTTAATTCGTTCTTGTATGCTCTTTCAGTTTCTCTCCATGAAGCTTGCCTCTCTGAACCCAATGATGTATGAGTTTGGGCTGGACTTTGACATGTACCCAAATGTTCCACAGGTAAGATTAATAATGATAAATCTCAATCCAAAAGCAAGCATCTCTGAAGAATTATTTGCTTTCAGTTTGCTTCTTCCATGCATGCCAATCAATCAATGTTTATATATACCCAATTACCTACAGTAACGATGATTCCCTTTGTGTGTGCTTTAGGTGGTAAAATTGGCACAACAGATGCCACATGAGCTGGTGCAGTGCATGGGCCAAGGCAACCAATTACCCACTGGAGCACCACACACCTCACTTGAGGAGGCTCAAGGACCCACAGGCTTTGCTCAGGTCAAGATCGGATACATCTGTCTCTGAAAATCTGAGTCCCTTTCTCTACGTGAGATCAATCTTGCTTGTGTGATGGAAAGAAATTCCACACAGCACTCAAGAAGAAGGCACGAGAGCTAGCTAGACTCAGCCTGGCTAGCAGTAGCAGAGAGGGTTCATGTCAAGGTAATGTGAGTTGACACACGTGCACTCACTGCCTTCCCTTTTGCAGGATGGCGGCAGCAGCAATATGATGCAAGTGGGAGAAGAGCATGGGCAGGAGGGCTCTCGATCTCTGCACCAAGTCGAGTTCAGCAGCATGTGCTTCTTTCAGTAGGAGGAGAGGCCCGCCCTCATTTGGTAAGCTCCTGCTTGTCACTTCCTGGCTATTAGCTAGGTATAATTAGGGAGGTACTTTGCAGTCCCAGATTAATGTCTACAAATCACACTCGTTTAGTAATTAATATGCTTTGACAATCCTGACTGATGATGTGCTGTTGCGCTTGCCAAATTATTGTAGCATCTGTTCAAACGATGACCGATGTGTTAAGAGATTAGCATGCATGTAACCTAAGAGATGTGTAGAGTCAGGAAGAAGTGGAGTGAATTGAAGCGAGGAAGCCGAGCAAGAAGGGCAAGCTGACACGGTTGAATTGAATCAGAGGATCTCTCGAGGATCCCTTGGTTGTTGCATGGTCCATTTGTACCGTCTGCGTCAAGCCCCACTCCATATCTTCACAATATCAACGTCAGTACCAAGGCAAGGCGCCATTAATTCTTGCCCTGACGTCTCTAGTGTGTTTGCAGCGTCACCAAGGCGAGGACATGTACTGTTCCCTTCTTGCTACTCCAATGTTTTTTGCTTCTGCTGCCGCCGCTGCTCCTCTATGTGTTGCATGTGTAGACATGTAGTATGTGTGCATGCATGCCTTGCAATGTGTACTTGCTGCGGCCTGATTGATATGATATGACTTGGCCTCCTGCTCTCTCTCTCTCTCTTCATCTGATTTGGTCCATCCATCCATTGAAAGCCTGAAGCTTTCGAAAGATAGCTAGCTTTCTCTGTCCAGAAAAGTGGAATCTTTGGGCAACCTGCTAACCTGCTTGCCATGGTGTTGCTGCCGCTGAAGGCAACCGTGTGCGGTGCGCCGCGTGACCTGGGGCTGATGGCTGGCGCTAGGGAACTAAGCAGTTGGAACTGGCTCTGATGGGTACAAAAAAGATATAATATTGAACTCTAGTATTAATAGAAAATATCACTAATGTTCTTAATACCTCTTGTAAACGTATGCAATAGCATTGCATTCGAAAATAGTTGACATTAAAATAGGAAAAATCTAAAGTCCGAATTTTTATGTCGTCGTAGCGTGTAGCTCTTGAAAAATCTGTCAAACCAAGCCGAAGAGGAATAGATAGAAGTATAGTGGTGCAGATCGAAACTCAAGACAACGGCGATGTAGTGCACAAGAAGCATAGTGCGGAAGAAGCGCGATGGGCTTAGAGCTCGGGGCGGCAACTCACAGAGAAGCGGCGGCATTATAACGACTTCTACAATTTGCACCTGGCTCAAAGAGAAGATCGCACCTCCCGGGGGTAGTGGCAGCGGAAGAGGATTGAGAGCTAGAAGGCAGCGGCGGCTGCTAGGGTAAACATTAATCCTAACCTTTGTTCTGATACCATATTATGAATATTGAGTTTGTATTCAAGAGGTTTAATGGGCAATATATATAGGGTACAAAGGGGACACAAAATTAAACTCTAGTACAATAGTAAATACCACTAATATTTTTAACACAAATAAAATCTTATATATATACATACATATATCTAATATATTTTTTATATACTTATTTTTTTTCTAAAAAATCTAGAGGTGCAGCTGCACCCCAAATCCGCCAATGCCGCTGCTGCTGGTGCTGGGAGTTGAAAATGATAGGAGAAGGGATCACTCATTTCATAGGCAGGAGGCAGTGAGTTGGGGGAGCTTTTTGCCTTCCCAAAGCTGCTGGCCAACACCTGTCAGATAGATGCCTGTCTTTGAGTCTTGACCAAGTTACTACGACCAGGGAAGCACTCCTCCACAACACTGCACTGCGTTGGTCTGCATCTACCTCCGCTCTCCCTTTCTGCATGATGATCACTGTAGATACTATGTTGTCATGCATGTACTGCACTGCAGGCTGCAGTGACGCACCTTTTGGAAAGAAACCATGGTTGAGCTTCAGAATTCAATGTGTATCGTGCTATTTAGTTGTTCTGGACTGGTAGGTACTAGCATTGAAAGATACGCACGTACTTGTCTCTCTGTCTGCCTGCGTTTGGCTAGTGGAGTACTAATTAAGCACTAGGTTTTTTGGATCTGCCATTTTGCCTTTAGAAACAACGAGCTAAGAGTCTACCAAATTCAGTTCAAAGACGTTTATGAGACAAGAAGTTTGGTCGTCAGTAATGCAGACAAGCAAATGTCATAAAAGTCATAATCCTATATGACCATCGGCCAAGAGAAAGTCTGATATAAGTGAGAACATGCATCGAGCATACTACTCGACAAACCAGAAAAGAGACATGTTACAGGAATCTTGTTTCAGTTACTCAGTCATATTCGAGTTCGTATATGTGTATGCATTCATGCCGTATATACGTATATATGTATTGTTTCTGAGTTTGTTTGAGTCCGGTAGCAGCAGTGGCGAATCTAAAATGAAAAATAAGGGCGGGTTAAAAAAATATACATCTTCTATCAAATCATAAGCTTTTTCTAAAATTGTTAGCCTTACACCTCGATGACTAAACTAATTTGTAAGAAACATAATTTTGTATTCTTGTGCAATCAAATTCATAGTTTCATACATGAATAAAAGCAAAGAAAAAAGAGAGATAAAATGAAGGTACCTTGCTAATGGCAAGTGAATCCCTAAAACATGTAAATATGATTCCGGTAGGTAACAATCTGTACATCAAAATTTAAAAAAAATTAGTGACACAATAGCAAATTGTATGTAATTACTTAAATGATCATGAACATTTAAAATACCGACAGCAAGCCTTAACTTCACATTCACAGTTCTCAGTTCACACGCCACTACGCCAGTGAAACTTTTCACAAATTACTGTGAAGCCTGCAATAGTATACACAGTTCACACATCAGTACATCACTGTGAAACTTTTCACTTCACGCCTAAAGCTAAAGGCAACCGGCGACCAGGCGATGCCTTCACAAATCACAGTTCACACACTCACAGAGTCACAGTGAAACTTTTGACTTCACGGGCTCACAGCTGCGGGCTGCCTTCACGCGACCGGCGACGGCCTCCCTGCGACCCTGCCTCCCGCAACCCCGCCTCCCCGGCTCCTCCCGGTCCAGCCTCGGCGTCGGCGCCTCCGCCTCCCCGGCTCCCGCGGCAGTGCGACCCGCCGGCGGCGGCGGCAGACTCGCCTCGGCCCTTCCCGGCGTCCCCCTCCGGGCTCCAGATCCGACGACCGGGTTCAATCAATCAATTGATTGGGGATTTGGGGGAACCAGGAACGGGAGCTCGGGAGGGAATGGATTTGGGGATTTGGGAGAACGGGAGCTCGGAAGCTGAACAGGGCAGCCGGCAACATGTACTAGATGTGTGGGCCGGTGGGCTGTGGGCCTGTATGGATGTATTTCTACTTCGGCGGTTCGGCCTTTCTTCTCCCCTGCTCCGTGCCTTCTCCTCAGATTTCGTCGGCGTCGTCGCCACTCGCCAGTCACCAGGGGACTGCTGGTCGCCGCAGAGGAGGGGGTGTCGGCAAACCAGTGGAGGGTAGGCTTCAGCCTGATGAAGCCTACCCCATGGATTCACCCCTGGTAGCAGGAGACGTTTTGGTTTCTAGTCTATATCTTAGTCATCGTTTAGTATATAAAAGGAGTAAGCTTGTAATCAAAAGAACGAAGCAAGGTGAGGAGTTGATCGAGGTGATCAGAGGAAGCGATGTAAGAAGAGAATCCGAAGAGAAATAAATAGAAGAAAGAACAAAACCATCGTGTATTCTATTTGTTTGTTACATGTCTTTCTAGCAGGCGGTGCATCATGCCGCGTCAACAGCAAGCAGAGGTGCTGCACGAGACGCTGCGTGTTTTTTTGCTTACGGGAGCAGGCAGCTCCATTACATGGTAGCGACAGGGGGCCTTGTCTCGTCAGTCACATCACGGAAAGGCAAGGACCAGGCGGGTCCACGGTCATGGGTGGAGACAGCAGAGTGCTGTGACGAAGCAATCCGAGAGCATAAAGAAAATTCCAACATGTAGTATCAGAGCCTGTTGATCTTACTAATTTATGAAGATCATAGACGATAAGGCGAAGGCCCAAGGTGGGCTAATCTCTCTCCAGTATCCTCTCCTGATGATCGACAATTACCGGTGTGGGCAATGAAGATGAAGGCGAACATACGTACTCAAGGAATCTGGGGTGCAGTTGATCCGAAGGGGAAGGACAAGGAGGTGGACAACAAAGTGGATCAGGCAACTTTGGTTATCATCTACTAAGCGGTGCCAGATTCAATGATGCATTAGCTCATCGGCAAGGAGACGGCACGGGAGGCATGGGAGACGCTTCAGACGATGCACGAGGGAGTTGATTGTGTGAAGGAGGTGCAGCTTCAGAATTTGCGGAGCGAGTTCGAGAATCTCAAGATGGGAGAGACCCGGTCGGTGGACGAGTTCACCGGCAAGCTGACTTCATTGTACAATCAAATTAACTCTCTTGGTGATAAGATGAAGGAATTTGTAGCGGTGAAGAAATATCTGCACGTGCTTTCGGAGAAGTATATACCTGTTGTCACCACACTTAATCTGGACAAGTAGAATATAGAGGAGATCACCGGCTCACTCAAGACGTATCAGGAGTTACTGAAGAGGTTTCAGTCACATTACGAGTAGGGATCCCAGACTCATAACTAGCAGGTGTTGCTAGTAAAGGGAGATCCAAGAGACGGTTGTGGCTCATCAAACAACCGCGAGAGATGGAGCGGTTGAGGCGGCCAAAGTGGCTGAGGCGGCAGAGGTGGTCGTGGAGACAAGGTTGGACAAGGCGGTGGTGACAGATCCCGTGATAAGTTACATGTCAAGTGCTTTGAATGTGGTGAATACGGGCACTACGCATCCAAATGCCGCAGCCACATAAAGTATTTCAAATGTAACGAGTACAGGCACTATGCTTCGGATTGCCGAAGCAAGAAGAAGAATGGGGAGGTGAACCTCGCCCAAGACAAAGAAGAAGATAACGAATCGCTACTACTTCTCTCCTCATATGTTAAAAAGGCACCAATCATGGTGATGCTGAACGATGAGAACATAGTTCCAAAATTACGCATGAAGGAATGTAGTTACAATCACACGGATCAGTGGTACTTAGACAATGGAGCAAGCAATCACATGACGGGAGATTGCTCCATGTTTCATGAGCTTGACGAGAAGATTTGGGTAAGGTTAAGTTTCGCGATGGCTCCATGGTGGAGATAAGAGGCAAAGGGACGATGATGTTGCAATGTAAGAACGGAGATAAAAAGTTATTGACAGAGATTTACTTTATACCAAGTCTGTACAACAACATACTTAGTCTCGGATAGATGACAAAAAGAGGATGCAGGGTGGTACTACAAGATGAGTTCTTGTGTGTGTACGATAAGAACAAAGATCTGTTGATGAAAGTGAAGATATCTCCAAATCGGTTGTACAAAATTTCTTTCAAAACTTGTAAATAGGATTGTGTGAAGAGAGGCACGGATGGACGAGGTGCGCATGTAGAAGGCCAAGATCGCAAGACCCAGGTGCGTCACGTGTAGCTAGCACACGAGGCGTGCATACAACATCACGTTAGCAGCCACGGGGAAAAGGGCATGTCTATGGACTTCACGCACATAGATGGCAGCAAGCCACACGACCACGCACATGCAAGCGCGCATGAAGGGAGCAGCGGCTCCGAAGGTACATGCGGCGCACATGCAGGTGCGGCTAACACAGGAAGTCAAGGTGGTGGGCCTCCAGATGGAAAAAATGCACAAGGTCTAAGAGGAAGACTTGGAGTACGGTTGGTGCAGTTTTTTGTGGTTTTGCAAAGGGAACGCAAGAAGCGTTGGAGATAGGAGTTAGGGGCGATGTAGTCTCAGCTAAGATATATGTGGGAAAGCGGGCAGACTTGATCCAAGAAAGAAAAGCGGGAGGCTCAGGTAACGGCGAAGCCAAGGTGGCTGTGGGAGCAGGTGCTCCAACTCAGGTAGGCGTGCAAGGAAGGACAGGTTAAGTCCAGGTGCGAGGCGCGGCAAGCATCGGATTGTGCAAGGCTCAGGATGAAGCAAGCGCAGTCGGTAGGGCGGTGATGGCTCAGGAAGGAACGGTGCACGGGAGTGCAGGTAGAAGGAAGAAGCGGAAGCAAGAGAGAAGATCGGCATGATCAAGATGGAGAAACAAGATTAAGGAGGTAATTGTTACAGTAATCTTGTTTCTGTTACTTAGTCGTATCTGAGTTCTTACACGTGTACACGTTTTTGCTATGTATACGTATACACGTTGTTAGACCATGTGGCTCGGTCTAGGTTATTTTGATGATGAATAATTGACAATGGTTAATCTGTGATGATGAATATTTGGTAATTTTGTTTAGCGGCGTTATGTGAGTTGTGTTGCGTGTGTGCGGAGTGACGTTGGTCAAGTTTGGACGAACTTGTGCCGGAAGAATGTTCTTTGGTCTTTGCATGTGCAGGTTAAGCATGGAGGCGATCATGGTCGGTGACGAGGTGGAGGACTAGGATGGGAGATCCGAGGTTCGACGATCGAGGATGTTATGGGATGATCGGGCTTATGCTTGGGCGCATGGAGATTAAAGGTGGATGGGTCGTGGAGAAGCTACGGAGGTGTGGTCTGGAGGCTTCGACATGTGACGCGTTAGAAAAGTCGGGAGTATGAAAAACCCGTGTTAGGAAGGGTTTGGTCCCTTACTTGTTGGAATTGGATTAGAACTCGTGGGCTTAGGTAAGCCCGGGTTTTGGGCCCTAGACTATAAATAGAGGTGGGGTTGGAGGCAACCGGTGGCTTTGGGTGAGACTAATTTCGTTTAGGTTTAGGGTGCCGGGAAGGTACTTTGTAGCCACCATAATTCAGAAATAAAGAATAGATTTATTTCAAGAAATTGATCTGGCGTGCGTGCATCGCATGGAAGGATAAGAAAAGTCGAGCGGCTAAAGCGAGTTGATCAAATTGTGGCGGCGGCACAATTCTCATCGATTGGTCTCATCTCGTTCGCCGTGCGCCATCGGATTCATATCTCGGTTTTGTCTGCGACGTGGAGTCTACAGCGTTGCGTGTGCATCTCGGACCGCAACCGCAGAAGTGCATCAATTCGCCACGTTCGTCGTTTGCGCACGT
Organism: Dendrocalamus sinicus; assembly: GCA_036346575.1. NCBI lineage: Eukaryota > Viridiplantae > Streptophyta > Magnoliopsida > Poales > Poaceae > Dendrocalamus > Dendrocalamus sinicus. The sequence goes on along the minus strand of CM070653.1, from coordinate 151,529 downwards.
CCACCACTCGTCCTCTCGTGAAGGCACAGCGCGACGCGATCTACTCAGCTCGGTTCTCACGTAGCACAGGGAAGTTTCATTGACTCTTTCTGGTTTTGCTTTTCACGGACATCAAGTAATGTTATCCATCTAACCATACATGCATAGCCATCACGTGAGTACTCAATACATGCATGCATTACTTTATTTGGACATGACGTTTTGATTAGAGGTGAAGTGATTAGTTGCTTGATTAGTAAAAAGGTCATTACGGATTGTATGCATGCATGAGGTTTAAACGTGAGATCGAATCTTGTTGACCGCATGCTGAGTTTAGTATTTTTCTTTTTCTGTCTCTCATTAGTTATTTCACATGACTGGTTATTCCACACGGTTAGCTAAGAGCAATTAGTTTATGGTTATGTTTTTTATTAGTTGCTACAGTATCCATATATATATATATATATATATATATATATATATATATATATATATATATATATATATTTCCTTGCTGTTTTCTTTATTTTATTTTATTTTGAGAAAAAAGCTTCCACTAGACGTTGCAATCATTCACCCCTCTGATTGCCATCGACGATCCTACACACGTATTGTTTCTGAGTTCGTTTATGAGTCCGGTAGTAAAAGCCATTTCGGTTTCTAGTCTGTGTCTTAGTCATCATTTAGTATATAAAGGGAGTAGGCTTGTAATCAAGGTGATCAGAGGAAGCAATGTAAGAAGCGAATTAGAAGAGAAATAAAGAGAAGAAAGAACAAAACCATCGTGTATTCTATTTGTTTGTTATGTGTCTTTCCAGCAGGCAGTGCATCACGTCGTGTCAACAGCAGGCAGAGGCGCTGCACGAGACATTGCGTGTTTTTCCGCTTACGGGAGCAGGCGGCTCCATTACGCAGTAGCGACAGGGGGCCTCGTCTCGTCGGTCACGTCACAGGAAGGCAAGGACCAGGAGGGTCCACGGTCGTGGGTGAAGACAGCAGAGTGCTGTGGCGAAGCGATCCGAGAGCACAATGAAAATTTCAACAAGTGGTATCAGGGCCTGTTGATCTTACTAATTTATGAAGACCATGGACGATAAGGCGAAGGCCCAGGGTGGGCTAATCTCTCTCCAGTATCCTCTCCTGATGATCGTCAATTACCCGGTGTGGGCAATGAAGATGAAGGCGAACATGCGCGCCCAAAGAGTGAGATGCAGTCGATCCAAAGGGGAAGGACAAGGAGGTGGACAACAAGGTGGATCAGGCGACTTTGGCTATCATCTACCAAGTGGTACTTTGATGATGCATCAGCTCATTGGCAAGGAAACGGCACCGGAGGCACGAGGGAGTTGATTGTGTGAAGGAGGTGTGGCTCCAGAATTTGCGGAGCGAGTTCAAGAATCTCAAGATGGGAGAGATCCAGTCGGTGGACGAGTTCGCCGGCAAGCTGACTTCGTCGTACAATCAGATTAACTCTCTTGGCGACAAGATGAAGGAATTTGTGGCGGTGAAGAAATATCTGCACGTGCTTCCAGAGAAGTATATACCTGTTGTCACCACACTTAATCTGGACAAGAAGAATATAAAGGAGATCACCGGCTCCCTCAAGGCATATGACGAATTACTGAAGGGGTTTCAGTCACGTAACTAGTAGGGATCCCAGACTCATAACGAGCATGTATTGCTAGTAAAGGGAGATCCGAGAGATGATCGTGGCTCATCAAACAACCGCGAGAGATGGAGCGGTCGAGGTGGCCAGAGTGGCTGAGGCGGCAGATGTGGTCGTGGAGACAAGGTTGGGCAAGGTAGTGGTGACAAATCCTGTGATAAGTCACATGTCAAGTGCTTTGAATGTGGTGAATACAGGCGCTACGCATCAAAATGTTGCAGCCATATAAAGTATTTCAAATGTAATGAGTACGGGCACTATGCTTCGAATTGCCCAAGCAAGAAGAAGAATGGGGAGGTGAACCTCGCCCAAGACGAAGAAGAAGATGACGAATCGCTACTACTTCTCTCCTCATATGTTAAAAAGGCACCAATCATAGTTCCAAAACTACGCACGAAGGAAGGTAGTTACGATCACACGGATCAGTGGTACTTAGACAATGGAGCAAGCAATCACATGATGGGAGATTGCTCTATATTTCATGAGCTCCATGAGAAGATTTGGGTACGGTCAAGTTTGGCGATGGCTCCATGGTGGAGATAAGAGGCAAAGGGACGATGATGTTGCAATGTAAGAACGGAGATAAAAAGTTATTGACAGGGATTTACTTTATACCAAGTCAGTACAACAACATACTTAGTCTCAGACAGATGACTGAAAGAGGGTGCGGGGTGGTACTGTAGGATGAGTTCTTACGTGTGTACGATAAGAACAAAGATCTGTTGATGAAAGTGAAGATATCTCCAAATCGGTTGTACAAAATTTCTTTGAAAACTTGTAAACAGAATTGTGTGAAGAGAGGCACGGATGGACGAGGTGCGCATATAGAAGGCCAAGATGGCAGGATCCAGGCGCGTCACATGCAGCTAGCACACAAGGCGTGCATGCAACATCACGTTAGCAGCCACGGGGAGAAGAGCATGTCTGTGGACTCCACGCACACAGATGGCAGCAAGCCACACGACCACGCATATGAAGGGAGCAATGGCTCCGGAGGTGCATGCGGCACACATGCAGGTGCAGCTAACACATGAAATCAAGGTGGTGGGCCTCCAGATATAAAAAATGCACAAGGTATAAGAGGAAGACTTGGAGTATAGGTTAGTGCAGTCTTTTGTGGTTTTGCAGAGGGAACGCAGGAAGCGTTGGAGATAGGAGTTAGGGGCAGTGTAGTCTCAACTAAGATATATGTGGGAAAGTGGGCAGACTTGATCCAAGAAAGAAGAATGGGAGGCTCAGGTAACGGCGAAACCAAGGTGGCTGTGGGAGCAGGTGCTCCAACTCAGGCAGGCGTGCAAGGAAGGACGGTTTAAGTCCAGGTGCGAGGCGCGGCAAGCGTCGGATTGTGCAAGGCTCAGAATGAAGCAAGCGCAGTCAGTAGGGGGGTGATGGCTCAGGAAGGAATGGTGCACAGGAGTGCAGGTAGAAGGAAGAAGCGGAAGCAAGAGAGAAGATCGGCATGATCAAAATAAAGAAACAAGATTAAGGAGGTAATTGTTACAGTAATCTTGTTTCTGTTGCTTAGTCATATCTGAGTTCATATACGTGTACACGTTCTTGCTGTGTGTACGTATACATGTATTGTTTCTGAGTTCGTTTATGAGTCCGGTAGTAAAAGCCATTTCGGTTTCTAGTCTGTGTCTTAGTCATCGTTTAGTATATAAAGGGAGTAGGCTTGTAATCAAAAGAACGAAGCAAGGTGAGGAGTTGATCGGGGTGATAAGAGGAAGCGATGTAAGAAGCGAAGCAGAAGAGAAATAAAGAGAAGAAAGAACAAAGCCATCGCGTGTTCTACTTGTTTGTTACGTACGCATCTTTCCAGCAGGTGGCAACAGGAGGCCTCATCCCGTCGTTCACATCACGCGAAGGCAAGGCCCAGGCGGGTCCATGGCGGCAGAGTGCCGTGGCGAAGATCCCAACAAAACCAAAAAAAAGAAAGAGATGTTCATGGCATTAGTTAGTCTATTAATTAATTATCTAGAGAATGTACAAAAACATGGCTATATATCTGCATGCGTCAGCGGACTGAAGGAAGAAAAAGAAAAGAACGATTTGTACGTTGTCCCAACTTATTGCCGGCCGGCAATATAGCAATGCAATCCATGTCTGATGGAAGGAAAACCTCGAGCGAGGTCAAATCACCATGAAACAACAAACATATATACTACATTAATAGTGTGAGAAGCTGTTGCAGCTAGCATTGTTGAGGGAGACAGGCTAACCGAAGAACTGTTGTTTGCTGGCGGACTTGGGTAGCGTTTTTCCTTTGACGAATCAAAGCAGTGACAATGGATGCATGCTTGAGAAATTATTGCCGTACTGATATATATATATATATATATATATATATATATATATATATATATATATATATATATATATATATATATATATATATATATATATATATATATATATATAGAGAGAGAGAGAGAGAGAGAGAGAGAGAGATTATTCTTCAAGATGATCCTTGGGGCCGGGTTGGCGTACGTAGTCTGAATCGGACTAGAATGCAGTTAAGCTGAAGCTTAATTCGAAGCATTCAAGGTGGAGGTATGGGCCGGAGGAGGAGGAACGTACGCCCTTGATTGGCCAGCCGGCCGCCCGGTCAGGTGATGCATGCATGAGGCTATGTACCATTTGTCAGCTGATTATAAATTTTACCATATTGAACATAAGGTAATATAGAGAAGAGAGAGAAAGTACAGAGAATTAATTATCTATCATGCAGTAGTCGACTGTAATACGATAAATAAGACATATTATGCCATAAAAAACCTGTTTATAAAGATATATAAAAAGATAACATATTATATAAACTGTTTTTAGTATCATCTATAGATGAATTCTTAGACAATCAATCTACATGGCAATGACATAGAAGATTCTCAGGCAATCAATCTACATGGCAAGGAGATCATGCATTGAGATGCATGAACGAAAGAAGGTAGCAAACCTTGACACATACTCCGTAGATTAGTAGTTAAGATGATGAATGAGACGAGATGAAAAGGTGGGTAGCTAGTTAGGACACGCATCATGCAGAGTCCCGGCCAATTTGCAATAAAATTAAGAGCTAATACTTAACATGCAATTTAATTAATTAACCAGCTCTAGAACATATCCACGCATGCACTGATGCACGGCCGACCGAACGCATGCATTACCTGAGGTTGAAGCCGGTGGCCGTTTTCTAGGCCAGACTAGAGCACACGTACTAGCTAGTAGGATGCAGCTTGTTGGCCGTGCATGCGAGTGTCAATGCAACCAACCATGTCGGATCGGATCTGCACGCGCAAATTCACCCATATGCCATTAGAAATCAACTACAATTAACGTAATGTTAAACATGCTTAAACAGAGGACGTAAAGAGGTTTCCAATACATACACCATACAGAGCACAGATCCCTTTATCATTATTCCCAAATGTAAGGAACGATCGCCAAAACAGAATGAGGATGGTATGTCCCAGTCAATTAAATTTACAACATGCACAAGTGACGGTATATTCTCTTCCTAACGCCCTAAACAAACAACGGGGAGCGGAGATTTCAAAGTTTAATTAATTGTAGTGCTATATCAGGAAAGATACACTGAATTTCTTCATGCACAAAACACAAGTTTTTACATCGATCGAGCTCGACCTCCACCGTTGTTTAACTACGCATGGATGCTTGTGGCACTGCAGGCAATCCCAGTTCATCCTCCTGCACCAAGACAAAAGCAAGCAGCAAATTACTACTGATTGACAGTCGAGCCATTCACTGCAACTGGAACCATGCATATTAAAGGAGCGGCCGACTGAGTGGTGCACAAAGTAATGGAACCATACATATGCAAGCAAAAGATGACTTTCGTTGTTTGCGAGTCATTAACAGGGGTAAGTGTTTCCAAAGCTCAGGATCAATCCATCATATAACAAACTAGGGGCCTGTTTGGCACGAAAAAGGTTTGCATGTTCCCCTTCTATGTGTTTCTTCTCTATGGTTTATTATTAAGATCAAGCTAGAATATGCTCAATTGTTCCAAACGACAACATGGCCCTTTAGTTACATTAGGCGTGCATGATGTTCTAGCAGCTACCAAATTCTACACGAATTACATGAACTCAAAGCTAAGAAATACATTCATAGGGCCTGTTCGGCTGGCCTCCAGCCGGCCGGCTTTTCGCAGCCGCTACAGTACCTAACTTTTAAATGGAGTATTTTCTCAAGACGGGGTCTACAAGTTAAACGTAGTACACGTTAAAAACCCAACATCTGTACCAACCAAAATTGCAAGTGAGTATCGATCTCTTCGTAATCTGTACCGTAAACAGCCAAAATTCAAAAATTTCAGCCAAAAGCCATAAGCCGCAGCCAAAAAGAACAGGCCCATAAAGGTCTGGAGAATTTAGCCTGTCATTAGATCACGTGACAGGATAAAGGAAACAATTCACAGCTATAAGTACTGTGATGTGTGTGGGAAATGACGTTAGAGTCTTGTTCAATCATGCACTGATTTCTTCCTAGGGATGGTGACATCAGAATCGAAGTAGACAAAAACTAATAACATTCTCGCAATTCAAGTACCTGCTGCCGGTTTGGTGGGGCTTCTGCATGACCAGTTGGTGCAGCAGGTAAGTTAAGTTCAGAATCTAGATCTGGTTCCTTGTCTGGTTGAAGGTAAGATGGGACTGAACTTGATTCAAAGTCCATGTCGGCTTCCAAAGCATCAAGCTCTGCATTTAAAAAAAACAAAATGAGGACAGCAAACAGAGAACTGTCTATCTTCATAAGCTTTTAGTAAATCAACACTTGGTGACCACAAAACCACTAAAGGGCCTACAACCAAAGTGCCAAAAGAAAATGTTTGGAGAAAATCCTGGATATAGGGCAGTACCAGTTCCTCCTACTGGGAACTGAGATAACGTTGCTAACTCAACTTCAAATACAAATTTAAAATTGAAAGGTTACCACTGGCTAAAAATCTAAATTATCTAAGAATAACTAACTACCAAATAAGAGCTGTACCCCCCATAAGTTCTTCCTCATCGATGTCATCTGGGACATTGTAGCTTCTACCAAGAGTTTCTTGTATTTCATTGCTCACATCCATAAGATCCAACATCTCGTCTTGCATGCTCTACAGATTAGAAAAGCAGGTATAGATTCAGATGCAATCGAAAATAAAAGTAAGCAGGAAAATAAGCAATCCAATGAAAATATATATAAGCTGAAAATATTGAAAAACATGAAGAATCTAGTAAACAAAAAGGATGCTACATACATCTATATCCTCAAGCTTCACAGTTTTCATCATCCCTTTCAGCTCATTATTGGCAGCCTTCATTGCAGTCATCTGTTGAAAAATGTTTTTAACATAAGTTTGGTAATCAGGATAGAATCTATCATGGAAATCAAACTTCAGAGGAAACTAAGGCAACATACAGTCTGTTGAGCATCTTTAAGTCCCTCCGCCGCAAAAGCAACTTGGTCAAGATTATATGTTTGGTTGTACAGCATGTCACGCTGTCCTTCATACCTGTAGGGAAAGCATATGGAGTATAAAGATTAGAGCACTAAATTATAGACTATTGCCCCAAAAAAAGTAACAGAAACGACCACCAAAAGTACATTAAAAATTTCCTGATATTAAATGCTAAAGGATGATCAGCTTTTGTAACTAATGGCTGGAGGTAAAGTAAAATAGCATTCCCCTTTTGTCCTGCCTATAGAAACTTCCTTGCTAACAAACTTGCTAGACTTCCAAATCAATTGTCTATATCAATTAACCTAAGCAGGAAAAAACACAACCTCTACCTATCAGGAAATTTTGATCCTGTAAAAAAATGACCTATATTAAAATAGGAAAAATCTGAAGGCATATGAAAGCAAGTCAGCAACATTCAGGGTCCAGCTATACCTCAAATAACCCTTTTAGATGATGACTTGACAACATTGATACTACTGATGGACTTCCACAGGAGAGTAGGTGTGGCTACCCATTTCTTATAGTTTACAAGCTTTGGCATTGTTGTTCAATTGTTAATCTAAACAATGCGGGAAAGACACCTGATTTGATTGTCCCTAAGCCCAAAGCCAACAGAAGTTGCCGAGCAATGTGAAGATCCATAACGTACAAGACTGTTCGTTAGAGAATCTGTTAATAATTTTTGGTACTGTTGAACAACAGATTTTGGTCGTTGCGTAAGCCCTGATGCATAGTAAAAGAATGCCCTTGAAAGGGCAATTACTTTGGTTCCAATACAACTTGTTATGCTCTCTTTGTTTTAGGGAACGTGAACAAGACTTGCACGCCTTTGTATTAAGAGGAAAAACTGAACATAGCACTAGACAAACTAGTGTTCGGAATTACAAAAGATGAACGCCTAAAAGCAGGAAAGGCAGAGAAAAAAATAAGAAAGAAAGCTTAGGACTGAAGGAGCACCAAAGCAACGCAGCAGTGCTGCCCTGGTCGTACCCTAAGTACTAAAACATAAAGGAAGTGGTAGCGATTCCACGCCCGCCTGGTGCCAATTTGAGAATTCATGCTCGAATTTGGTCACTAGAGATCGAATATCCATCTTGTCATTTTCAAAGACACGGGCGTTGCATTCTCGCCAGACGGTCCAAAAGAAAAGGATGGCAATTGAGTCAAATCTTTTCCTTTGATCCTTGGGCAATCGCTCGTAGGGATGTCCACCAATCGAGCAGTCGGGCTTCCATGCTTAGCATTGATCTTTGCAAACCGAATAGACGCACGATTTTTACCCAAACTTGCTTCACCCATGGGCATTGAATGAGAACATGCTTGATTGTTCCCGGATGTTGCTCACATAGGGGGCATAGCGTATGTGACTGAACGCCTCGACGCGCAAGGCGGTCTGCTGTCCAGCAGAGATCATGAGCCGTTATGCTCTGTTTGGCGGTTCTATGGGGTGAGTATAATATGGTCATAGAAGACGCCTCATGTATCTAGTAAGATAACAGATGGTGAGATATCCTAAAATCGTTTGGTAAATGGAGCCTTTTTCTTTCGAATGCACAGCAATCCCAAACAGATCTTAGTGGCCAAAGATTGCATGCAAACAGCACTCACAGAGCATCCTAAGTGGTGAGGCCACGTCAGGTCAGGGAAACAAACCCCCATTGTTAGCTACTATATATCTAGTTTTTGTTTGCGAGGTGGAATCCAATTGCAAAGGGGAAAGGTGTGATAGGGAGGCGGCCACACGTACTAACATGTAGAGCTAGTCCACTAGAGGAGAAACAGCAGATGGTGCTAGACACTAGGGATAAGCTGTATACATAGGATGGCAGTATGTAATGGGAAATTGATGCTGCAAGGAGGAGTTGGTGCCTTACATCCTTCGTTGCTTGAGGACCCTCATGGCGCGGGCCTTGATGGCCTCCTGCGCGGGTCCGGGCCTCGTCTTCTTGATCTGCTCCTTGTAGCGGGCCAGCTCCGCATCGAGCTTCTTGATCTTGTCGTCAACCGTATCGCCCCTCTTGTTTATCTGCGACGGCGATAAGAACCCTAGTAACCGATAAACCAATCCGGAAGCAGGAGAGGAGGTGGGGTGGTTACTCGATCGGTGGCGTCCTGGATGGTGAGCGGTGGCTCCTTGTTCTTCTTGGCGCCGAACATCTTCTTCATCTCCGATCGGATCGAATCGAATCGAATAGGCTAGGCTCCCCAGGTATAATTAATATTGTTGGATTTGAGAGCGGAACAAGAGCGCAGAGGGGGAATTTGATGGATGGGGAATGGGGATTGGGAGGCCAAGCCAAGCAACTCTCTCTCTCTCTCTCTCTCTCTACGCGGAAAGAAAATTCCTGTCTTTTTTTCTTTCCTTTTTTGAGACGGGAAGGAAATTTCCTTCCGTGGTAGAGTATGTATGGCAAATTGGAATGGCATGGAGTGCTCGTGAAGTAAACAAATGTCGGGCCTGATCTCTCCGGTAGTCGAAACCCAAAAGACTGCCCTGGCTACTGTAGCAGGACCAGTTATTTTAGCACATCTCGTCTAAGTAACACGGATGGTTGGCAGGCATATGAGTACTTAGGAGGGTCGAAAGCGACCAAGTATCGAGGATGGTCAGAGGCGTTCGAGTACGACAGGTGGTTGACGACACTCAAACACGGTGAGCAATCAATGACGTCTAGGTATTGTGAGCGGTCGATAGCGCTCAAGCCCAACGAGCGGCCGATGACATCCGAGTATGGTGGGCGGTCGATGACATCTGAGTATGGTGGGCGGTCGATGACATCCGAGTATTGGAGGCGGTGGAAGTGACCGAGTATAGCGGGTGATAGTTAACGACCGAGTACCCACAACGGTTGTAAGCAACTGAGCACAGAAGGTGGTTGGTGACATCCGGACACAGCATGCAGTCAAAAGCATTAGAGTTGACTGAGTACGATAAGCGGTTGTAGGCATCGGAACGTAGCAGGTGATCAAAGATGACCGAGGATCAAAGGCAGTTAACGATGCCTGAATATTGCAGGTGGTCAAAAGTGACCAAGTACTGAAAGCAGTCATAGATGTCTAAGCCCAGCAGCGGTCGGTGACATCCGAGTAGGTGGACGATCATAAGCAAATGAGTATTGAAGGCGGTCGAAGGCGTCCATTTTCGACAAGCGGTTAGAGGCGCTTGTGTATGACAAACAGTCGGAGGCGTTCGAGTTCAACAAGCAGTTGGAGACATCGGAGGCACTCATGTAGGACAAGCAGTCGGAGGAGATCAACTTCAACAAGCGGTCGGAGACGTCTAACTTTGATAAGCAGTCAGAGCCACTCATGTACAACAAGCAGTCGAAGGTACTCAACTTCGACAAGTGATCGGAGGCATCTGTGATTAGCAAGTGGTCGGAGGCATGCGTCTTTGACAAAAGGGTTAGAGGCACTCGTGTACGCGAAGCCGTCGAAGGCGCTCAACTTTGACAAGCAGTCAAAGGCATTTGCCTTCGACAAGCGGTCGGAGGCACTCGTGTATGACAAGCTGTTGGAGGCACTCAACTTCGACAAGTGGTTGGAGGCATCCAACTTCAACAAGCGGTCGAAGGCACTCATATACAGTAAGCAGTCGGAGGCACTCAACTTCGACAAGCCGTCGGAGGCATCTGCCTTCAACAAGTGGTCGGAGGCACTCATGTACGACAAGCAGTCAGAGGCGCTTAGAGTATTGTGGACGGTCGATGGTGACTGAGTATCAAAGGCGGTCGATAACAGATACAATGTCCTCAACATCAGACGTGACTATTCCGGTACATGGCGGGTTGTTGCGGCAGCACAGCTTGGCCGAGGTGCGCATCACATGTAAGAGTGGAGGGTCTTCATACTTCAAGCCCAGTAAGTTGGAACGCGGATGATAATCTTGACGGCCCTGTCGTTAGGGCCACGGGCTACATCACGGCGAGCTCCAAAGCATCTAATCGACGACCTTATCGACAGCGACCGTAGGCACTTGGTGACCTTCCCACCTCTGCTGTCATCCATTGACCTACAATCTGGCTAGATAAAAGAGAAAGAGAAAAGGAAGGTTTTTACCATCCTGAGCATGGCATGCCATGGCTTTAGCTTGTAAAGATTGCTTCCTCAGGTTCCTCCGCCTTCTCCTCCTTTCATTGTGTGCATCCTCTCTACGTATGTATGCTAATGGGGTGTCCTCCCTTTTCTGTGTATCTACTCCATGGGTTCCCCTGTCGTTAGGGGTGTGTTTAGTGCATTCTGCTCCCAGGTGCCCTCCCTATCTGATATGTCTGCCTCTCCCATTCCCCCCTCTCTCCTTTTATAGGAATGAGCAAAGGTCACAGGCAATGTACACGGCTCCCACATGGTATCAATCATGCCATTAATTTTGAGAACAAATTCTTAATCGATTCCCAATTTCTTGCCTTCTAGACCTCTGCTTTCCATATCAAAAAGATTAGTTGAGAGTTACTTTCATCAATGGACATACAATGCAATCATTCTCGTTATTAAAATTTGTGTCTTATTTAAATAATTTAAAAACCTTTTATTCACCCACCTCAAGTCGGTTATACTTAATCCTACAACTCACTAAACCAAAGTTTTGCCTTTTTGAAACAGAAAATATGCCATTCTCAATGAATGAATTAGCAACTCTCTTGTTTTTCGTAAAATAATATAAAATATGTCATTCCTCGTCGCAAAATATAATTACATGCGCATATTCGGACTCAGATTGCATTACAATGCTCTGTCCACAAAAAAAACTAATAGAGCTGACACTAGTTGAGCATGGAGGGACTCAATCGCACCGCAACAGAAAGTTTGGTTCAATCGTATGGCTTGTATGGTATTTCCTAAAATTATGAAAACATAGTATACGTGGGCAAAATAGCCATTTCCTATGGTTAAAGGGTGAAAATGCTTTGCTTTGCAATAAAATAGGGAAAATGGTATATGCTGAATCTAATCTTTTTTTGGAGTGTCATATGGTGAGAGTTATTCTTTAAAGTAGCATTCCAAGCTACCTCATTCTTTTCAAATAGTATATCATGAATTATTTTTTTAGGGAGAGGGGTTAATTAGGCTTGATTTAGGTGGTGCTCATTTGGGCTTTTTAAGTGGCTTATGGCTGAAAAGCACTTTAGCTGACTGAAAAAATAATGTAGCTGACAGAGGATTATTTAGCATAATTAAATTTAAAAAATTATAAAATATAAAAAATTTATTAGCCCAATACGTATAATACAAACAAATACGGGAAAAAAAACCGGTAACAAAGCTCAACAAAAAGCCAAAAGTTTAGAAAAAGATAAAATTTATAAATAGTAAAAATAAGTAGAAGTTCTAAGTCAAGCCCAAATGAGCACAGCTGAATCATAGCTTGTACTCAAGTGAAGTGACCCGACAGGACATGCCCATTCAAGTGAGTGCAAAGCTTCGATACTATCCACGACGGACGATCGAGCTAAATTACTTAATTTAGTTGAGAGGAATTAATATCTCATTGCTAGTTACAAGTAGCAATCTGCTCATCAACTCGATTGATGAGACTCACCATCCGACAACAAACCACACGGATGTATGTTTTTCTAGGATTGGTGAAGAGATGCTCTATCGTAGCAGAACAAATGCCAAACTGCTTATTACGTACGGAGTAACGATTAACCACTCTTTACTCTAATAGTGTTACACAGTACATCATAATCCATTAATTGCTATTTACTATAACAAGAAGTAATAAGCTAAAACCAAAGTCCAATCAAACCCACCCATTGTGAGGCTACTCCAGCAGTGTTTTTCACTTGTTATTAAGGGCACAAAATATCAGAATTTCGTGATGTGGAAGCACTTAAACCAAGACAGAAGATACGAGTTAAATGGATTAACTAATTGCATTGTGGGACAGAATTCAGGTTTTTTTGATTGCATTGTAGGTATCTCTAGTAGAATTAACTAATCATGGTACTGAGAAGAAAACTATCACATGTAATTACGCAAAACACTGGCACGAAAAGGAGATGAAAAAATGATACTAGCCCATCGATCTCCATGTCGTTGATGATGATATAGCTGACACGGCAAAGATAAGCACACCAGGTGGCTCTGTATTTCGACACGTAGCACGCATGAATCACGAGGTGTCTCTCTGGTGGACAGGACAAGCAAAATAATCGACGGTGCCAAACACAATAACAGGACAGTAATAGCTCCTATCCAATTCCAATGTGGAGTAGAATCTATCTTTTCGTCGTCCTCTTCTTCACTTCTTTTAATTTCCTGATGGTACAAGCGTAAAGAAATGAAAGACAGAATAAAATACTTTGCATACGTGCTCCCAGTGATGTTTTTTTTGTGCGAATGCATGCATTGGCAGGCTGTTTGCTTCTAAGCCCATGCCAAAATTTACCAAAATAGGCATCCATTTCGATCTTACCAATCAGTTTGCAAACTTTGGTAACTATGCGTGCCTGTGCACATGGAAGTGGCGTCAAGCACAGATTCAACATACGATGCATACATGCAATGCAAATCACAGCATGTAATGGCAACTATGACCATGGATGTAGAAGGCAATGGCACTTGTGTTGCAGTTTGTCCTTAGCGATTAGATTTATCGTGGTATTGAGAGAGAGAGAGAGACAGACAGACAGAACATCCACCGAGTATTTCGGAAAACAACCCGTTGGCTTCCCCTTGCACGCCGGCGAGCCACCGCGCGAGGCAACGGAAGCTCATCTCAACCAACCGGCGGGGAGTCGAAGAAAGCTCACGAGAGGTACGAACGACGACCTGGTAAGCTCACACACAAATACATGGCACGAGTGACACCTGGCTGATCATCGGCCATTCCCCTCCTCCCCCCCCTTAATTCCTGGTTTGGTTTGGTTTATTGTATCTGCGAGGGAATTTTGGGAATTTCCCAATTGAGAAAAGAAAAAATATATGAAGGCGGGGCCCACCTATCGGTGAGCCGCGCGAAGAGATAAGGGGGAGGAGACGAACGCCCCATGTGATTCCCGTGCGAGAGAAGGGCATGCGGCCGTTTCGGTTTTGGCGGATATCTGGCGATTCCATCGGCGTTGGGAGGCGGCGCGTGGAGAGGCGAGCGACGGAGGCGCGGGCTGGCCCGGGTTCCTCGGAGTCGACCGCTCGCGTCACCTCCTCGCAGACCCCGTCCCTTCTTTAAAAGGCCCGAGCTCTCCATGGTGAACACCTCTCTTCCGATCTGGTTTTACTCTCTTGAGTCTTCTTCTTCCTCTCCATTTTCGGGTTGTGCGGAGGTTGGAGGCTTCGCCCATCTCCGATTGAGGGCCTTTTGCTTCTGGTTTCGGCTGCCCTTTGTGGGGTGAGTGAATCTGGAGGTTGAAGACTAATATGAGGAGAGGGACGAAGAGGGTGACGACTCTGTGCTGTTCTTCAACGCACTCGGCCAGTGCGCTCATTGAGGTCTTGTGTGGCGCTACCCTAACATTCGACTCCGGCATCGGACATCCGAGCTCGGAGAGGGCTTTGTATCTCCGAAGACCACACTCCTCTTCTTCATCGGCACAGAGGGGTGATAGGTTTTCTGGGACAGCACTTACGAGTGTGCCTTGCCCTATTTCTTCGAGTACTTATTCGGCTTGATTACTCCTGGACGGTTTTGAATACCGTCTGCACTATGAGTATTGTTGACTCTTTGCAAACTTTGTCGATAGTATCTGTTCTATAAGTTCTATTTAAGAATACGAATTGGTATATGACATGTTTGCTTGTGGGCTCGGATTACATGCTTTGTGATGAACTTGGGTATTTGAAATAGATCTTGATAACAGGATTAGGATTTTGAGCTCTAGTGATTTGTCATCTACTATCCATACCCTTGCTGTCTTTCGGCTGATTAGGTTTGTTCATATACAATTGAAATCTTGCTGTGCAGTAATTATTTTAGTTGCTCCAGAAGTGATTCTTTCTTTTATCATGTTAGTTCTGGTATATGCTACATAATAAATCTCTGGTAGATGCTGCATGTTCAAATCTGGGGACTGTCGACATCGCTTAAAATATCATCGATCGTGAACATTTATACCGAAAGACGAAGTTCTTTGTTTTCGTATTTGATCGATTGTGAAGAGAAAACATATTTGTGAGCTCAAAACCTGATTTCTGGTATTAGATCATTTATGAAGAGTATGGTCATTCGCATGAGAAGGCAAAGATCTATGATCTTGCGCAACTCTGTTTTGAGAGCAATGTTAAAACAATTAATTTGTTATATGCTAGATTTAATTGTTTATTTGCTTAGGATAGATTGCCATGTTATTTTCTCGCACATTGGTGTTTATATTATTTGAATATTTACATGAGTATGAATGGCAATATAGAATTACATAGTTTTATGCAATTTATGTCATTCATATTTTGCTGCAAATATGTTGAATATAAATTGAATTTGGCTAAAATTAAATCTGAAAATATGCTTATATCTTGTAAATTTTGGCCTGTTCTTTTAGTTTCTAAAAGTCTTTTTGGCTTTTTACAAGAACTAGTTTTTAAACAGAGTATTTTTCAAGATAGGGTCTACTAGTTAATTGTAGTACATACTTTACCGACTTTATTTATATCGGCAAAAACCGCACGTGAGTTTTTGTTACCCGGTAATCTCTCGCACAAATAGCACAAAAGTCACAAGTCACAGCAAAAAAGAACAGGCCCAAAAAACATGGTTTGTGTGTTACCTGTGATTTGTGTTTGTGGCAAGATAAGCAAGCAAGTGCTGATCTGTTTGCGTGTGGCGGCAAGGCAACGGTTGGTTGCTTGCAGTGCGGGAGAAGGGGAAGAACACAACAGGTGTAGTGTACCGTAATGTTAGTGCTGCAAGGGGATTGATTTCCTTTGGGTCAGGTTTTGCTTTGGAATCGCGTAGGCGTGGTGCATAGCGTATCCTCTCCCTCTCCATCTCCATCGTTGCCTTACGCCGAGGGAGAAGCAACCAGCAAGGCAGCAGCCGGAGCTTGCTTCTGCTCTCATGCCATCCCTAGGCTGCGGCTACGATATAAGCCATAGTGCTAAGCTCCCGCATTAATCTTATCGAACTGCAGGGCCTTTGAGTTGACACACACAGATCGCAAGAGGAAGAGCGGACATCATCTTCTTCTGGTGAGTTGTTTCTTTCAGGCAGGCACCGATGGTTTTCGATAGTGTTTCTCTTCTTCTTCTTATTTTTTTCCTCCTCCTCCTCCTCCATATGGAGCTTTTTTGTGATCGCAATCGCCTCCTCTTCTTTGTTTGGGTCTTTTTTCCCTCTTATGGAGTAGTAATCCAGAAAATAATTAGAGCTGTACTACCAGCGAGAGAGAGAGAGAGAGAGAGAGAGAGAGAGAGAGAGAGAGAGAGAAACAAAAGTCGAGCCTGGCTAGAAAGGAAGCAACCTTTTGTCACCATCTGCTCTTCTGACCTTTTAGCCTTTTTCTCTATTTCGACATTTTTGGTTTGATTGCTTCTGTAACAAGGAGGGGGGGTTTCTTGAGTTCTTCCTTTGCCTTTTGCCTTGGTTGGGTTCACCCCCAGGCCCATATTATGGTTCTGAATGGGACATCTTTGTTAGCCTTTTGCCCCCAAAAATCAGTGATTTTCGCTTTAGAAATGAGCTCAAAGCAAGTATGGCGTCGGGTGCGCAATCCTTGTGCTGGAGGTTAACATCTTGATTGTGAACTCTACACCAGTACATTTCTTGAATTTTAATTGAGCTACTTCCTCAGTTGAAGAAACTGGAAGGCATTGTGTTTGTCCGCCCCCTTCGGAATTTGCAGGTGCTCAAACAGTAGGGCTTTCGGGGTAGTAACTTCCTTAAACAGCAGTTGCCCATACAGATCTTCTCTTCTTGTTTCTTTCATCTTATTGTTCTCTAATCCTTAAGCAGGCAGTTGATGAGAGGGGCCATAACGTTGAGGGATTGAGCTGAAGAAACCACAAAAGAAGAAGGAAAGAAAGGAAGGAAGTGACTCAAGGCAAACATTTTCCTGCACCTATGGTGATAGCATCTGGAGTCATTGACAGGAGGCACCTCTCGCCATTTGGCCCACCGTCAGACTCATCGTCTTCATTCTTCTCTGAGGATCTTGTCCCTACAGAGGTTAGCAAAAAAAAAAAAAAGAGAGAGAGAGAGAGAGAGAGAGAGCCTGGCTTTGATTTCATTTGATAATGCAAAACGGTATCACCACATGATTTCGTTCCCATGCTTTAATGCAGAGGCAAGTTGGATTTTGGAAATCAGAGTCAATGGTCGATCAGAAAGGTGTGGATCATGCTTGATTAGAAAATTTGTGATTATTATTTCATGGTTGTTGCTTCTTGCATGCTGGAAATTGTTCAGTTAGGTGTTATATTCTTAATTCTTGCTACATCCTTGATAAAATGTTTCGCTTGTCCTTTATACTCAATGTTGGTGGTTAGTGGAATCATTGATGCTTCAATAAAATATCCTAAAAAGATCCATTTCTAACTTGCCTAATCCAATTCATGCTTCAGAGAACAGTTCAGAAACTCGTGTTTCATGTTTATGGGGGGATATTCTGGTTGCTTGTTATGCTGGTCAATTCCCGCTGGTTCTTTAAGGCTAATTTAACTTACTAGCTATAACCATAAAGTTGCGCTGTTGCATCAATTTAGTTCATATCATTTCTTGCCAGGGAATTCCTGTCTGGACTAGATATATACCACATATGTTGCTAATTGATTAAGCATCCAATTTTAGTAAGCATTTCGGTAGATTAAGATATCAGTGCGCAATTCGGCAGGGAATGAGTGGGAACTTTTCTTACAATGGATGCTTATGGAATTTTGGTTGAAGACAGTTTGGTAGGAATTAGTTGGAAGGTTAGCTAAATACCGTTTGCAATTAAATGCCATGATCAGTACTTCATGAACTGTGTGTATTCATTAATGGCAGGGAGCAAGTCAGTTTTTGCTTCTCCACTTGAAAAGGTCCATCCGATGGGAGCAAATCCAGAAGGTGGTCTGGAAAATCCAGGAGGTCGAGCCTGCAAGGGTCTGGGCATCATTAGCCTCAGTAATTTGATGGGGCAAGAAAATGCTTCAAATTTACCATCGATTTCTTGGGGTGATATCCTTACAAGCCCCAGATCCAGGCCTGGCTTGTCTACAAGATCGGAAGCTTTTGATAAACCAACTAGTGCTGATCAACGTGCGCCTGGCTGTGGAAAGGGCCTTTCATCCAGCTCCCTTACTGAAGTATTCAGTAGCAAATGTGAGCTTCTTTTGCCCTTTTAAGAGTTCAAGTAAATTGTGTTACCACAATTTGAAGATCTGATACCATCAATAATTGCACTACCAATTACAGGTATTATTCTTCCAAGATATTGTCTTGATTTTTTTACCTTTGTGGTGTTTTGCCTTATGGTTCTGCAGCGAGTAATGGCAAGTGGTGTTCTTGGTCAATCTGCTGATACACTTAACTCCATCTGCGAGGAGATGAACCTCTAGGGTCCATGGAAGAAATTGAAGCTCAGACTATTGGAAATCTCCTTCCTGATGACGATGATTTAATATCGGGCGTTATCGATGGCTTTGAATTTACTGGCCTATCTACCGACCAGAATGATGCTGATGAAGATATATTCTGCACTGGAGGTGGAATGGAGCTTGAGAACGATGATTCCATCAAAGGTGAAAAAACTGGAAGGATCCTTGAAGTGCCAATTTTCTGGGGAACACTCTATCAATAAACGGCCTTCCAGAACTCTTCTTGTCAGAAATATTAACGCTAACATTGAGGATTCTGAGCTAAGGATTCTGTTTCAGGTAGTCAACCTTTTCCTTATTTATTCTTGAAATTTCATTTTACTTTAGTAAACACTGCCCTTTCAAATTCATATTTTTCTTTCCTCCAGCAATATGGGGACATACACATGCTTTACACTTCCTGCAAGCACCATGGGTTTGTAACAGTGTCTTACTATGATATAAGAGCTGCCCAAAACGCAATGAGAGCGCTCCATAGCAAGCCTCTGGGGCTGATGAACCTTGATGTACAATTTTCCATTCCAAAGGTAAACATATTATCAGTTATGTTGAAGTAGACATATCCTCTAATCTCATTTTTCTGCATTTTCATGTTACATGTTTGTTCTGCAATGCTGTTCTCTCAATTTAACTTGCCACAAAATAATGTTAGAACTATCATACATGTCCCTACTTTAATCTGTGAAATTAGTTTGTTAGTATGCAGTAATCCTTTCTATGCTATGTGCTGAAAGTTAACATGAGCATTGCACACTTGTCACCTGATAAAACTTCTGCCAAAAGTGACATATCCTATGCATTCCTGAGTTTGGACAATTGTCCACAGCGAATCATACATCTCCGAGTAACCCCCCTTTACACTTTACACAACATGACCTTGTGTCTCTTTCTCCTCTAATTGCCTTAGAGAACCATGTTTCTATGTGGCAAAGGCTGAAATAAGGAATAAGATAACACAATTCAGAATCCTCTTCTCAGTTATCACACTAGGACAAGCCTTGTAGCTTGATTAGACTACGTTCTCAAACTATGGAACAACATACTAGGTGGGACCTAGGATGCGCTCATGCCCTTCTTTTAGTATTATAGCTTATGTTTCAATGCTTATTTGTAACTCAACAAAAATGTCCATGTTTTCCATTTCCATTTTTTGGCTTTTCCGAACTAAGTTGTTTGCATATTTCTATATCTGGTTCTAGAACTCAGTTATGACTAGAAACTAGAAGTATTTATCATCATGTCCTATTTGGTTAGAAATTGGTATAAAGCCGATTCTCGAATTCCTCAGTTTATTTGGAATTTCTGTCTGTTGTCCCTCCCAATATATGGTTAATTGTATGTCATTAAATTCCAATACCCCCCTCCAACTTAAATTGATAGCTATAGGGAAATATTCGTGTACTTGATGTGGCATTTGTGATGAAACTATGGACTATTTAAGCATATGCGTACTATTGCTATCGTGCTAGAGTTTTTTCTAGAAAGTTTCTCCACTTCATTTTATGACTTGAATAGCTTAACACTGGAAATCTATAAAAAATGTTTTGATGTTCTCATGGTGTGCTACTTAAACAGGACAATGTTCCAGACAAGGATATCAATAAGGAGTATTGCTGGTATCTAACATTGATTCTTCCATTTCCAATGATGATCTTCTCCAAATATTTACTGTTTACGGTGATGTGAAGGAGGTAATGATATTTTTCTCTCTTTTCAAAGTTTGCTTTATAAAATTGAGAGACCCAAACTGTGATGGCCCTTTTTGTTAGTTGCAGATTTGCAGGGCTTGTACAAGCTGCAATAAGAAATTTGTAGAGTTCTATGATGTTAGAGCAGCAGAAGCGGCACTGCATGACCTTAATAAGGGTGATATTTCAGGCCCAAATATCAAGGCTGAACCTAGCCATCCTGGAGGGGCGAGATCTTGGTAATTTGCTTGTTCGGTATTTCCCCCATTTTTGGTATTATCTTGTCATACTTGTGCTGTATACTGTTGCGTTTCTTCATGTGGGAATACGGGATTAATATGCTAGGAAGCTTTTCAAGATGCTACAAATTGTTGTCTTCAGGAAAGACTATAAAAAATGCTATTGTTGCTTTTTTTTTTCAAGAGAAAATGCTGCACTGCAAGTTCACATTTGCCACAGTTTTTCTTAAGCTTGTAGCTGCTGGCACAGCTATTGGACTGCACATTTTTTTCTTTCATTTCTGTAACAGAAAATCAGCTTGCATAAATCACTCTAACCTTTTTAATTTGCCTTAGGGCCAAACTGACCGTGCATGAAACTATATTTTGTATTAAAAATGAGTTCTTTACTGTTTACTAAATTGTCATGGCCATGTTAAATGCTAATACACAGTCGCATTTGTTAGATCTATAGATGAATCGGTGTTGTATTGCACAACCTAAAGTGCAATATATATAATGCAAAACTCAAGGGATCCAAGGGACAAAAGGCTAAACTCTATAAACTAGGAAATACCACAAATACCTTGATATCCTTAACACCCCTCAAATGCAAAGCGTATGCAATAGCATTGCATTTGAAAGGGTGGACACAAAATAAGAAAAATCCAAAAATCTAAGTTTTGAAAATGTCGTCATAGCGTACAGTCCTTAAAAATTTTGTCAAGGCTAGAAGATCTCCATCCAAAATCATGCGGTAGCCTATAAAGCATGGTGGCGTAGATCGAAGTCCGAGACGATGACGACGCGAAAGGATAGAACGGCGGCCTTAAAAACTCGGGGCAGCGGCTCAGAGAGAAGCGGCAGCCTTAAAACTACAATCTGCAGCGGCTTAGAGAGAAGAGCGGTGACTACGGCCATGCGAAAAGGAGAGAACCACACTAAATTCAAGGGGATGGACTATAGCTAGCAAAGTCGTCGGTTGACTAACATAGAAATTTGAACGAACTAAAAAAATAGAGGCAATAGATTTAAATAGACGTAGCGGAAGACTGAAAAGAGTGGGCTCAAAATAAATACCAAACTCCTTACAAACAGTGTCATGAAAGGGTGGTCCCCATATAGATGCTCCCTGGTCACAGTTCCAGCATTGTTAGGCAGCCCAAAGTGGATAATCCCTAAACTCATGCCCCCTCCATCCACTGCCGAGTACATCAAACTCCTCACAGAGGGCAAAGACCATGCGCTGCCGTGCCCCAGCCAAGAACCTGCCCCTGCCCGAGAAATTCGGCGAGAAGCCCCAAGGAAATCGGCGGCGAGCGAGTTAGAGATGCCGGATTCGGCGCGGAGGCGATCGGATCCGGGAGAGGCGAGACCGACGGCAGCCAAATCCAGTGGAGGAAGAGAGCCCGAGGAGACGGCGGTGGATCTTGAGGACGGCGGCGGTGATAGAGGCCACATCCTTAGGCCTTGGCGGCTGCGACGCCGAGAAGGAGACCAGGAGACGACGGCACGTGCGAGAAGAGGCGGGCCATTGGATGGTGGCGACGTGGCCGCTCCTGAAGGGGGGCGACACAAGTGTGAGCCAGCGACGACGAGCACGAGCTGGCGGCGGCCTGAAGAGGCGCTGAGCCCAAGCGGCTGGGAAGATGTCCATGGCGGCGGGATCCGGCGGAAGAAACCCGAGCGGATGTCAAGAGTCAGGAAAGCCGACGCGATGGGAGAAACGTCCGGCCTGGACAAGCGCGTGGAAGCCGCGCAAGACGAGGGCGCCCCGCCCAAGCGCCTTCACGTCGCGAGATCCGTGGACGACGGCGGCGGGCGACGACGGGTGGAGATTGGTCCTCCCGAGGGCAGCAGCAGCGGGATACGAGCGAAGGCTAGGGTATGAACCTTGTCTCTGATAGATCTATAGATGAATGTTGTTGTATTGTACAGCCCAAAGCGCATTGCAATATATATAGCACAAGACTCAAGGGTATACAAGGGACACAAGGCTAAACCTTAGAAACTGGAAAATATCACAAATACACTTATATCCTTAACTGCATTATGTTGCCATTTCCTAGTGTGGTGAAGTAACGTTTTGTCTGTGTACCTAACAGCTTGAGACAGCAATGTTCTAGAGAATCGAAGCAGGACGGTTTCCCTGACCAGCCTAAAAACTCTCCACCGGGGACCATTGGTAAGTACAATATAGGACTTATCGCCATTTTTAAAACTATTCATCAATTCCTATTATTCATAACATTTTGCCTCCTTGGACACATGTCATACAGGAAAGGTGGGCCCCAAAAGTTGGGAGAACAACAGTGTTCATAATTTATTTTCTCCAGTTAGCCCACAATTGGATAGATCACCCCATGGCCTCTCTACGAATGGTCCCCAGAAGTTATCTTCACCTATCAGAATTGAATCTACACGTCAGCACAATAATCAAGCTGCTATTAGTGAACTTGGCGGATCACTTGGTCAAGGGAACTTTGGACGTGGAATGCAGACCTTCCACCCACACTCACTGCCGGAATGTCACAGCGGTTTTTGTAATAGTTCTAAGTTCATGACAGATAGTGGCAGGAATGCTAGCTTCAGAGTTGATGGAGTGGATTACAATCATCTCCAAAATGTGGGTTCTGGTGGCCTTCATGGTAATTCCTTTGATCAAAATAATGAAGGTAAAACTTCTCACCTTGAACTGCTTGTCATTGTCTTTCCTAACCTTTGTTTTACCTGTTTAGCATGTATTTGTAAAAAATCACTGCTTTTGATAGTGATTGATATAAGCGTTCAAAAAAAAGTTATTGATACATGATAATACATATTTTTATTACCAGAACAACATCATGTTACACATTTATACTGTTGGAAGGCTCGGATATACCATGATAGAAATTTGTTGATGCATTGACCAAATGCTATACTTCTCGTTTCTTTTATTCTTTTCAAACTTCATCAGCATAAAAAATTGTTTTGCAGCATTTGGGGTCACTGGAATCAGAAGTTGCTGCTTTCATGGACAGCACTACACCTGGAATAACTCAAATGCTTTTCCTCAAAGTCCCTCTTCTCCAATGCTGTGGTCCAATTTGCAGCACCCAATGCACTTGCATTGTTATCCTGGTGTGCCACCTCACATGCTGAACACTGGTGCTCATCCTATGGACCAACATCACTTGGGTTCAGCTCCAAAGAATGGAGGCAGTTTTGGAAACGTACACTCTTTATATCCAGGATCTCTTGGAAGTGTAGGGTTTCATGGTAGCCCTCAATTCTATCCATCAGAACTTTCTGTCTTTGCACCTACCAGAGGAAATTACACGGAGAGAATGTTCTCCCCAGTTGGTGCTGGATTTCCATCCCTGCAGCAAATGTGCCATGCAATCAACGGAAGGAATCCTATGATCCATGTTTCCGCTTCATATGATGCTACTAATGATTGGATGAGGAGCCGCAGACATGATGGAAATGCTGCCCAGTCTGAAAACAAAAGGCAATTTGAGCTTGACATTGACCGCATAGCAAAGGGTGAAGACTCACGCACCACATTGATGATCAAAAACATCCCTAACAAGTACGTTTGCACCACTTGCCAGTTTTGTCTTGCACATTACTTGGGGGACTTTATCTGCTGTGGACTCACACTTGATGTCCTCAACAGGTACAATTGTAAGCTTCTTTTGGCGGTCATTGACGAGAATCACCATGGAACCTATGATTTCATCTACCTTCCAATTGATTTTAAGGTCTGTTCTTTTTTTCTAAGTATGACGGTTGGAATTTGCATTTAAATTTCTAGGCACTGACTCTGGCAATGTATGCTTTCCTCAGAACAAATGTAACGTGGGCTACGCATTCATCAATATGACTGATCCACAGCACATAATCCCATTTTACAAGGTATATACCCATGCCTTACTAGATAATAGCAAGAACTATATCCAGTTCACCATTTTTAGTGTACCTTCCAAGAGTGGAAACATGACACTTGATACATTTGAACAATATTTTTAACTATTGCAGTGTATTTTTGCTTCGAGACATGCATGTGTTTTTAATGTACCCCATTATATCGTGTTTCTATCCTTTAGAACACCTGCTACTTTGCCTTGCCCTTTCCAATTGAAAGTATGTTGAGAACTAATTGGAGTCGTACTTTTCTGCAGACATTTAATGGCAAGAAATGGGAAAAGTTCAATAGTGAAAAGGTGGCATCACTTGCATATGCTAGAATCCAGGGCAGGAGTGCGTTGATTGCTCATTTTCAGAATTCTAGCCTGATGAATGAAGACAAATGGTGCCGCCCTATGCTTTTCCACAAAGACGGTCCAAATGCAGGGGATGAGGTATGAATTATTGTGCTCTCGATATCATTTCTATAAACCTTTTGATTGTAAATAGTGTGCACCGTGCTGATTTTTGAGTCGCACATACATAGGGTCTGCCCTATTTTAGGAAGCTGTAGATGCATGATACATTACAGAAGTCAGCAAAAAACGAAATTAAGCTCTTGCTTTTTATGACAATCTATTATCTCACCACATCATGTAAATGACATGAAATGATTGACATGGAGATTCATACATTCTTCTCAGGAACCTTTTCCCGTGGGGAACAATGTCCGGTCCAGGCCTGGGAGAAACAGGCCTCTCCTGAGTTCAGATACTAAAGATGGGAGTCCATCAACCTCACCTAACCATTAGAAGTCTAGCGGCAGAGCCGACACAATTCAACCTTCGACTGAGGACAGCTTGGAGCAAACATAATCAGTATTTGCTCACTTACTGGAGACTGAAAAACCTGTCCCAGTTTTGCTATTTATTTTTCGCATCAGCAAGGTTGTGATCCGAGTGCAATGATTAATGGGAAGTCTGCTCCGCATGAGTTTTGCCCTATCAAACTATTGTATGGACGGCTACAAGTAAGGAGAAGAGCAAGAACTAGGCGAAAGGTGCAGAGGTGCTGTGTTTTGGGCGGGTGAAAAGAAATGCAACTTGTACAGTTGAATTGTGAGGGTGCTAAATGCAACTAATGGGCTTGAATGGTTTAAGGATTTTGCTCAGATTGGCTTGCCTTGTTTTGGGGTGTATGGAATGTCTCGTGCGGTTTCTTCTGTCAGGAATCTGCATTTGGTTCTATGCTTTGTTTCCTTTCTCTCCAAACTTGGTAGATGAGTACCAGTACTTCTGTACTTGTAAAGGAGCTTAAGCACCGTGGTAAAGGCTTCACCACTAGCCTTCACGCTGCTCCGCGTCACACTGCGGGGGCTGCTCACAAAAATCTGACCACTCGATGCATTCCTGCTACAAATCGCTGCTATGATCCTTCTCGACAGATCAAGATATCACAAAACATTGTTTTTGGCGAATCTCAGCCTTTCTTCTATCGAGATTCAACTCCTTGTCCTATTTCCACCGATGAAACGATCTTATAATTGTCTCTTTTTTATTCTTCATCCATTTCTCTACTATCACATCTTTCCCCTGGTCTATCTCCAGTAGTTCCTTCTGTATCCTCGCCTCCCGTGTTGCCTTTTGTAGCACCGTCTTTTGTTCCTACAGCACCACCGTCTCATTTCTCTGAGGTTCATTATTCCAGACACCTTTGCCCTTCATATGTATTACTGATATCACGTACGCATGCATTTATATTGCACAATATGATACTTGAGGATGAGCACGATTCCAATAAGGTATTATCCATCCACCCTATAGTCTAGTCTCAACTGCTAGTTGTTGTTGATGCTGCTTCCTGCCCCATGAGATTTGATTTGATATTATTTTGATCGTGGAGTAACGGTCTTAGGATATGTTCATATTAGCTATAGCTGATGGATTTTAGCTACGACCGATAGCTATTGCCTAAAAAACGAATAGTGGCAACTAAAAGAATAGCTTTTAAAAGGATGGTGTACACAGTGAAAAAAGTGAGGAAAAAATATGTGTATGATATAGAAGCAAGAGGAGTAGGGTACGTAATGCGCCTGTGACCTTCCTTATCTCTAGAGCGAGAGGAGTGAAAAATCACTTCGGAAAACCGGATGTTTATATTAGCTTCTGACTTCTCCAAGCAAAAGTCAGAAGTAAAAAACCAATATAAATAGGGCCTATGACTGAACTCACCATTTACTATGGGCATGTTTAGAACATGATTAATTTATTTATAAGTAATTATTACTACTCACTACTCGAGGAGCAAGGGCCTACGGTATGTGAACAAAATAGTCTAAATGCCTGACCCTTTTCATGTATAAGTAACTAGCTAAATGCATATGCATTGCAACAAATCTCAAATAATTGATAACATGAATAAGTCCCAAAAGAAATTTAACATATTGCATTTGATTGCAATTATAACATATCTAGTAATCCTTGTTCTTTGCAATCCCACCACCGTAAACAGAATACAGAGAAAAGAACAATGACAATCAAATCTGCAAACACATACCCATACTTTTGTTTTTTAAATTAAAATCAATGACATCATCTCCAATTCTAAGCCTTGATTTAAGTTCATATAATAAATAACCATCTACAAAATATGAACACTAAATGGCCAAATCACATACAAAAGATAAATTTCCCTCCTAAAATCTTCCCAAAATTGTATTATCGCCTATGTATTAATTCAATACATGTCCCACGTGCATGTATATTAGACGTTGAGACAAATTGTGTATAACAATTGAATGAGAAATAGGACCATAGTAAGAGCTAAAACTATATCGGTGTAATTCTGAAGACAATCTGCATCAAGTGCTGTCTTATCTTTATCTAATGTTAACTTAATAAGTCCAGAAGCCAAATAGTCATTAGCTCAGGTCCTTATCTGTTCAATCAAGGAATATTATGATCAAAACCATTATAATACTAAAGGAAACAGATATATAAAAAGACGAAAGAGTGATCCTCAAAAGTCTAATGCAACTAAATTAAACTATTCCCAGTAGTCAAACAAAGTACTATCAAGCTAAAGTAGAAGCTAATACAACTGTAACCGAAGGTGATTGCACAAACAATAAAAAGGAGTAAACACTACATATCAGGCCACGGGTGCAAGGAAATAATCTGGAGCATAACAAGATGCATAATAAATAGAGCCAAGCACTTGCATAGACAAACCTAGAGATGTAAAGAAAAACAATGCATCACCATGAGGCAGATGCAACTGATGTACAAACCCAATGGTACGGTACGTAACTAGGATTATAATCCTGAGGTAGCTCGAGAATCTTTAGTCAGTTTAATTGCTTTTCAAGATGCTCCTTTGAATTTTGGTGCGTTCGATGCATTCCAAAAATACATTAGAACTACGCATAATCCTAGATTTACTCACGTTTCTAGCAGACAACCACTAGAGATTTAGTTAAGTACTAAAATGATGGTCGTGAAAAAAATTAAAGAACTCTTTGGAACCTGTATATTTTTTGTAGCCTTAACCTCGAACATATGGAGTGGTCATACTAGGTAGGATTATCTTAGTTTAGTTGCTCATTACATAAATGATGATTGGGTATTGCAAAAGAGAATCATAGGCTTTAAACTAATTGACGTAGCACACACGGGTGAGAATATAGCAGATTGTATTATCAAAGTCATTTGAAGATTTTAGTCTTACAAGTAAAATTTTTGGAATTACCGTAGACAATACTGCAGCAAACTCCAGGGCAATGGATATGCTCACTGCTAAATCATTCTTGCTACATCAGCAATATGCCAGCCATATTATTAATCTTATAGTTAAAATTGGTTTAAAGAGGTTGGATCCATATCTTCAAGCTTTACGCAGTGCTGTTTCTTTTGTAAATAATTCTAACCAACGAATTGCAGCATATAAAGCCTACTGCATTGTGATAGATGTACGTCCAAAAAGGTTCGCTGTGGACATGTTGGTAAAGTGGAACTCAACTTATCTCATGTTACAAAATATTTTACCCTACAAGCCTACATTTTCTGTTTTCATTCACATGCACTATTACAGGCATACCGACAACACACTACTGACTGAGTAGCACTGGTATGTTGCTGAGAAGTTACTAGCATTTCTCGAACTGTTTTACAAATCCACTAATGCTTTATCCGGAGTGTACTATCCAACATCTCAGGTAATTGTCTATCATATATTGCTATTGCTGTTCACTTGAAATTTTTTTTGAAATGACGTTGTGTTACGAGTGGCTGTGTGCACAATAAAAACTAAATATTTAAAATATTGAAATGAGATTCCGTACTTATATGCATTTGCATTTATTTTAGATCTAAGAGCTAAAATTGAAGGATTCACTAATGTTTTTTCAATTATAGGTGATTCTATGGGGATAGATTATTCTAACTATTTTACAGCTATTCGTTACAACTGTTTGAAGTTTACAAGAAGTACGAGCAAAAGTTTTTTAGGGAGCTCGCTTACAATGACCTCCACCAGCACCCATTATAGATAAGAAGACAAACATGTGGGGCATCATTTTTTCCTTCGGGAGATCTTCGGAAGATCAAGCTCTACATCGTCAAGTGGTGGACGTGTAGCAATCCATGTCAGGGTCCTTAGGGAACTATCGATCTTTCTGGATAGCGATCCTGTGCCTCACTACACAGAGGACTTCAACATTTTGGACTAGTAGCGTGAGCATAAGTTAACATATTCGATGCTATCCATATTAGCATGGGATGTGTTAACTATTCATGTCTCGACGATTTCTTTTGAGTCTGCTTTCAGTCTTTCTGGAAGAATATTAGAGGAGAGAAAAACAAGGCTCACGAGTGAGATGGTAGAAGTACTTCTCACAGTAAAAGACTGTTAATAAGCTGATGTGCGAGCCCAACACTGCGTGATAGATACGGAGTTGGAACAATCGAGTTGAGTTTTTTACTTGGCAAAGTTTTTAATAAGATAAGGTCTACTAGTTAATTGTAGTATATATTTTATTGACTTTATTTATATCAGCAAAAACTACACGTAAGTTTCTATTACTCTATAATCTCTTATATAAATAGTCTAAAAATCATAAATCGTAACTAAAAGATACAAGCCGCAGTAAAAATGAAGAGGCACATGCTACAGGCCGTTTCGGATCCAGGCCGGGCCGTACCGATATCTGGTTGGGCCTGTTTGTTTTGGCATCATCAGGCAACCAAGCCATCCCGAGTTGTGAGAGGAGAGCGAAGCGGGGCGTTCCTTGTGACCGACCGGCCGGCCTAGGATAGCAAGAAACGACGAGAGGAGGAGGAGGAGGAGGAGAGGGAGAGAGAGAGACCGCTCAGTCTCCAGGCGGAGGAGATGAGGGGGGTGGATCTGGTGGTAGCCTAGCCTGCC
This sequence comes from Dendrocalamus sinicus, assembly GCA_036346575.1. Lineage (NCBI taxonomy): Eukaryota > Viridiplantae > Streptophyta > Magnoliopsida > Poales > Poaceae > Dendrocalamus > Dendrocalamus sinicus. The sequence continues at coordinate 121,688 of CM070653.1, read as the reverse complement.
TGCCTGCTATTAGGGTTTCGGAGCTCTTGCTGCGCAGCGGAGATCTGGTGGATCTGCCAGTCAGTCGAGGGCCGGATCTGGTACCAGATCTGCTCACATATCTTACTTTTACGCATCCTAGTTTCTCTGTAAATTCCTTCTGAGTCTCTCTTTTTTCTAAAAAATTCCTTTGCTGAGTTTTAGCGCAAACCATGGATCTGAAAATATTGATCCTGGTTTTTGACTTTTCGTTTCAAATCTGCTATTTTTCGTAGATTGCCTCTCAACTTTCCCCCCGATTGTTTATGGCATCTATAAATCTCATAGCGCCCGGCTGTTTCCTTGTTTTTTTTATATAACATATATGACTAGCACGATCAGATCCCCCTTTTTTTTATAAAAGAAATTCTTGTTTGCTCAACGGCGGCAACGGTCCTGTGTTGCTTGTTTCTCAGGAGGCTGCGGAAGATATGGAGCACTGCACGATGAGGCTCAGCGCGGGAGGAGGGGGGCAGCAACTCGAACCCATGCCCGACCGAAGGTCAAGGTTTTGGCAGATGGATGCGCAGCCTGTCGCTCGCATCGATGTCATCTGCCCTCAGCCTCGACGTGCTTCCCGCCCCCCATTCCTTATGGAATCCGTGAATAGAGCCGGCCCCAAGCCCAATGGGTTAGTACTTCGCTGTCCATTCTTGATCCAATTTGACCTCCAATGTTACATTCTTCTAGTCTAGCAGATATAATACCCTGTTATACACATGGAGGCATACTTGCTAAATTTTGAATGGATATGACGGGATTGCGTAGGCTATATGTTTGTGTATTGTCATAGAAGACAACGTCAGATAAAGGCATGTGTGCTATGGAACAAAGTAAGAAATAAACATTACATAGGGTTGCATATTGTGACAAAGGGGGTGTTCGTATTGGCTTCTACTTTTGGCTTCTACTCGGGGAAGCCATAAACAAATATGAACACCTGGCTTCTCGAAGCGGCTTTTCTATTCCTCTCCTGCCCCCATCTCGCTTCGAGGATAAGGCAGGGGTCACGGGCGGATCACACACCTCACTTCTCTCTCTCTCTCTCTCGCGTCTCGTGCACGCATCTTTCCCTCTCTTTTCTCACCGCTTGCCCCCTCCTTCTAAAAGCAACTATTATTCATTTTTAGTCAAAAACCATCTGCCACAGCCAATAAGAACACCTCCAAAGTAGGCAAGAAGCATGGCATAGGGCAAGAAGAATGGCATAGGGATGTACATTTTCGTGCCGTGTTTTGCAAAAGCGTCGATATCATTACAATTTTTCAATAGCTGAAGCACAAGCCTGTTTTTTTGCTGACCTGTGTTGCTCCATGAATGCAGGGCGCTACCAGTGGGTAGGGCAGACCCCGCTTCAGATATCCTTGATCTCATCCTCAGCAAGGTACCGTATCTGTAGTTTCTTGCTACTGACATTGCTAAGTCGTGCTTGCTATCTGCAGCATCATATTCTGTGTATCTGATGTCCAATTTTGTCTTGTTTCAGAACGTCCCTGATGTTGATACTGATTTGAGCAGCCAGGTGGGCTTTTTCTGTGGCTCACCCCCTGTACGCACTAACAACCCTGTTGTCCATGATCCGCAGTTTGGTAAAAACACACCTTCCTTTTCTCCTTTAGGGAGTTCTTTCGGCAAAAAGCCGGCTGGAAGAGTTGAAGTAGGTTCTCCATCTTGCGGGGCGAGCAGCCCAAAAGTAAGAGTCGAAGGTTTTGCTTGCGGGAACAAAGAGCCCCATTGTGCAGTTACCTTTGCCTGAGCATTTCGTCATCATCCCCATTGACCCTAACGTTATTTTGCTATCCCAACCTGTAATTTTTTCTGCACCCAGGATATAACCAGTTTCTTTTAGGTTAGTACCTACCTATTGAGTTGAGTTCTCGTTGCCCTTCTGATTGTGGCTTTTGAAACTGCACAATCGTAAGAGAGCTTTCGGATGTACATAAATGAGGTCTCCGTTTGTATCTACATCTTGTGTCTGCTAAATGTAGTATGAGTTCCATGGGTGGGTCAGTCTGTCTGTAAATACTGTTTTGCATTCGGATGTAAGATGCATAATGAAGAAATTCCTCTTTATTCTGCTTGGGTCTTGTTGATCTATAGCATTTGTGAATTATGCGCCTGTGCAGATGTTGTGAAACACCGTTGATATGATCTTGTCTCATTCAACTCCTATCACTGTGATTGATGTTTGTGAATGGTGCTGTTACTGAGTTGTTTTTGGTGCAGTGGAGCAAAGAAACTACCTGTATGATGTTTTCTCCAGTGAGACTGCATGCAATTTCACTGGATTATTTCTGACAAATTTCATCCTTGGTGCCTCTAACCTGTATGCACATTGCATTAAGATCAATTGTACTCTGCCTGGTGCTCGTCTGGCTTGGTTTATCGTACCTTATAGAAAGTTGTTACTAAAGTGAGTGTATATTTTACTGGTCGTTGCTCAGACCAATCGGATGCTGCTGCTCACGGCATCCGGATTTCTGAATCAGCTCTATGCATGATGGCAAAAGTATCGTGAATTAAGCCAAACACCTCAATTCTATTAGCAATAGCTTCAATTGGGTAGGTGAGTTTTAATCTTTACAACATGTTAGACCTTCTCATAAGTTTTTTTTGAGAAGATCATCGAGCACGATGTCTTCGACGTCATCTAGGAGTCGGCAACCTCTGGGAGTACTAAGTCAAGCCCGCTTACTTGACTTTCATCAAGTGCAACGAATACACAAGCTCAAATAGATATAAAATCCACCTTTAGATGGAACATATGCAACTAGAGAACCCTTTCCTTGCTCATAAGGTGCAACACGTGCACAATTGAGAGTATAAGCTCATACTAGATCAAGCGAATGAAATGGAGTGTCAAATGATGGTCTCTCAACCGGCCAAGGGGTATTTATAGCACATGCCATAAAAACTAGCTGTTGTAGATGAAACTTAGGAAAATCGGCATTTTGTGGTACTATCGCCGTGTATGGCAGGTACTACTGCACCTATTGTTCAACGACTATTTGTGGTTCAAAAAACTAGCAGTTGCAGTTTTAGCGTGGTAGTACCGTCTTGTAAGATCGGTACAATCACACAGCAGTAGTACCACTTGCTAAAATCGGTATTACTGATTTTATATTTCAGCACAGACAATACTTGAAAAACGGTCATACCTTTTAACTTCGATGTTGAAATTGAGTGATCTCGTACTTTATATAAAGCTTATTTAGAGGTTTACACAACCCACCTATCTGCATGATCTCAAATATATTAGATCAATGAAGAAGTCATAAGAAATATAAAGAGTCACTACTATGGTTTAACTCCAAAGAAATAGCAACAAACAATTTTAGATCATATCAAGGGATAATATATGACCAACAATTTACAAAACATATTTATAAACTTAGATCATACCACAAGGAATAGGTACATGGACTTCAACTATTTGCAAAATATATTTGCAAAATATAGGCAAATGTTATAAGGATTAGATATATGAGTCTCGACTGAGCACCAAAAACACCATCCTGTTGAGATAGTATGCCTCAACCTAGATAATCTGCCTTTGTTATTTTTTACTTAGCTCAAATCGATCCAAATTTTGGTTGAGATTCTCTCAACCAAACTTGATCCTTGGAACTTTCTAACTAGAACTGAGCTAGAAAAACCTAGTGTGCAATCTAGATACCAAACCTCACAAAGCTCAAGCTACTAGCCTTGAACCACTGTGCACCATATCTAGATACCAAACCTCACAAAGCTCAACCTACTAGCCTTGAACCACCCTTAATAGTATGGCCCAAGAAAAAAATAAAATCTATCACTAAATTGATCCATATTCGACTCCTTAGATCAATTCTAGTCACAAGATCCTTAATATTTAATAAGCATCTTGCTTTGCCATCATCGACACACTAGAGGCTCCACGAATAGCCAAGAACACCCTATTATCGTCACCAAGGCCTAACTAACCTTGACATCATTTAAACACAAGTTACTTGACGAAATAACAATCCTTAATCACCAAAATGCTAAGAGATTCAAATGGTGATGGGTGCAATTGTTTTTCTCCACAAAATGAATTGCTGGAAATTGATACGTATACATATGTTCTATGATGCTCAGAAAATCTAGCTAGACATATACTACTACATTAGGTGTTTGAGATACTTCCTCCGTTCTTTTGTACTTGACATTGATAGCTGTTGTACGGGTGGCCCCCACCTAAGCCCAGCAGGCCTGTTAAGGGAGTGTAAGGCCCACAATGGGACATGTATAGTAACATAGGTACCCCTGAGGGGAGGACTCATGTGTAAGTGTATAATTGTAAAGGCACTCCCCATATTGATGTAAATATATAAGACATAGGCCATGAGGAAAAAGGCCTAAGCCATTCATTTACTCAACTCTCCACTACTACACTCTCTCTCTGTTTGGTCTGTAACCACAACAGTTGGCGCCGTCCGTGGGGAGGACAAGAGCAAGCCTCCAAGTCTGAAGGAGGATGGCACCAAAGAAAGCTTCACCGTCGGTGGCGAAGAAGAAGGAGGAGGAGGCGCGAAGTCTCGCGTCGGCACAGGGCCGGCTTTAGCGGCCGCAGTACGGCGATGGTGCGGTGCGAGGACCCGCCATCGACGCGATGACCCCGCCATCGACGCGATGACCAACCCCGCCATCGACGCGACGACCAACCCCGCCACCGACACGACGGCGACCACCCGCGACGCCTTGCCGCCGGCGGCAACGCAGCGCACCCGTTTTCCACCCGGCGCGAAGCGGTGAATGACCCCAGCGGCGACGCGAACCTCGCCACGGCTCTAGGGCCCTCCAGACAATGCGCGCGCAGCACGGCGCCGCGAGCCGTGGTCACCACCATGCGGTGGCACCGCCAAGCGCACCGACGGCCCGCCACGCCGGCGGTGGAGATCGCCTGCCGGCGACCCTCGGCGCGTTCGGCGGAGCTACGGACCTCGCGAGCTGTCCGGGACATGCAAGAGACTCGGAGCCAACACGCCCCTCCGGCGGTGGCATCCGAACCCGCCCCGGAGAGGGCGGATAGCCGCGACGCCCCTACATCTAGCCGCGTCCCACTACGGCGAAAGTCCAACCGGCGGAAGTCCATCAGGCAAAAGATCTAGCCGCGACGCCCCTACATCTAGCCGCGACGCCCCTACATCTACGCAGGTACAAGATTACACCAGCCCGCTATATATATATCCCATCAACGGGAAAGTCCAACCGGCGGAAGTCCATCCGGCAAAAGTCCAACCTGCAGAAGTCCAGCCGGCGGAAGTCCAACCGGCGACAGTCCAATGTTGCAGCATCGTACCGTCACGATGCTCCAAGATCTGCGCCGGGAGAAGGAACGTCACCACATGGCATCACCGTGCCCCCCTCAAGTCTCGCGTCGCGCCAACCAAGCCCTGCCGGGTAGGCTGGCAGTCGCTTGTCGTCAAGGGCGCTCGACGTCGGAGACACGCGCGCGCGCGATTGCTTACGAACCGCTCCGCCTCCTATGCCGACGCATTCGACTCCGCCAACATCTCCACTCCGGACGACGGACTCGAACCCGCCACGGCAAGACTCGGTGGGTGACAAAGCCTTCGATAAGCCGCCTCGCGTCACGCCTTCGCAATAAGGCGAACACTGCACTTCGAACGTTGAAAAAGCTCACAGGCCGCAGGGACGGAGGGGGCCAAAGGGCTCGGCAACATGGCTTCGGGCCGTGAAGCCCTTCACCATGAGAGGCTCCTGTTGTAGGGGTGGCCCCCACCTAAGCCCAGCTGGTCTATTAAGGGAGTGTAAAGCCCAGAATGGGACATGTATAGTAACATAGGTACCCCTGAGAGAAGGACTCATGTGTAAGGGTATAATTGTAAAGGCACTCCCCATATGGATGTAAATGTATAAGACATAGGCCATGAGGAAAAAGGCCTAAGCCATTCATTTACTCAACTCTCCACTACTACACACTCTCTCTGTTTGGTATGTAACCACAACAATAGCTTTTTATGGTTTTTCAGATACGACTTTGGTCATTTTTTTTCTATTACTTCACATGGTGCATCTCCAGCGATGGTGTGCGCGAGCGAGAGGAACAGAGAGGGGGAGTTCGAGACGGGTCTTAACCAAGTTTCGACAGAGTTGATAGCTTAACGCAATCCAAGCACACAACAACGATGGTTTGATGTCATGGTGGGTATTATGATTTTTTATAGCAACACATGAATACTCAACTAGTGTGTGTATATCAACGTCCGATCCAAGATATATTCAAACTTAAATTAAATTAAGTGAGACCATACATACGCGTGGTGATAATGATATACACACCCCCGAGTACGATCGATCGATGACGGGCACATGTAAGCATGCACGTGCGAGTATAACGGACGCACGTGTAGTGCACACGTGGCTGGTAGCTCGATCGACCACACATACATGTACGTACGTATGTCGGTCACTGTCCGTACGTGTCCCTGTCGACTCCTAAGAAAAGAAAACAGTATATATACACACACACACACAAACGCGTGCGTAAAACTCGCGCGCGCGTGCGTGAATTACACGCTGCAATTAATCTGCATGTGTATGGAGGAGGATCGAGCGATAATATATTGTACGCGCGCGCGTCTGGACGGTGGATGCCGCGCGCAGCATATCGTCCACACCTTAATCCATGCCGACGACGACGAGCGCCGCACCGCTCCGCCACCGCTGCGACAGATTTGACCACTGCGCGCGGTAGCTATGGTGGGATGGGAGTCTAGCTTAATTAGCTTCCTGCTGCGCGTATGTACTAGGCAAGAGTTAGCGGCGGCCGGCTATAAATATGCATGTAACGCATATATAGAGCTAACCAGCAGATCGAGAGAGACGATCGACCATCCATCGATCGACAGGCTCACTCAACGGAGAGAGAGAGAGAGAGAGGTGCAGGTGCCTAGCTAATTAATATATAGCATGGAGGTGCTGGCAACAGTCGGCGGCGGAGTCGTCGGCATGAACAGTGCAGAAGCCGGAGAGATGAGCTACACCAACAACTCCGACTTCCAGAGGATGATCGCTCGTGTGACCAAGAAGGAGCGGCAGGACATGGCGGCTGCCCTGTACCGCTCGCGCCGCCCCGCCGCCGCCATGGCCATCGCCGACCTCGGCTGCGCCACCGGGCCCAACGCGCTGCTCATGGCGTCCGACGCCGTCCAGGCCGTCCTCTCCGAGTGCGCCAGGCTAGCAGTACCGGGGGAGGCGCCCCCGGAGTTCCACGTCTTCCTCAACGACCTCCCGACCAACGACTTCAACAGCGTCTTCCGCCGGCTGCCAGAGCCCACGACGGAGCAGCAGCTGGAGGGGTGCTTCGTCTCGGCGTGGCCGGGATCCTTCTACGGCCGCCTCTTCCCGGCGGCGAGCCTCGACTACGTCGTCTCATCATCCAGCCTACATTTCCTATCCAAGGTAATTAATGAATCTTCCATGCATGTATGTACGTATGTTTTGGTGTGTATATATAAAATTTGGGAGTGACTATTGCACAGACGACTGAAATTTTTTTATCTTTCAGTCACCTGAAGTTGCACTCTGAATCATCTAAAGTTGTAGGTGTTTTTTTGGAGGGGGCTGTAATTTTACTTGATTGAGAGTGCAATTTCAGGTCAACTGAAGTTGCACTCTGAATCACCTAAAGTTGCAGCTGTTTTTTTGGAGGGGAGCTGCAATTTCAGTTGATTGAGAGTGCAATTTCAGGTGACTGAAAGACAAAAAAATTTCAGTCGCCTGTGCAATAGCAAAACTGATAAAATTTTGATTGGATCTCCATCTAATCTTGCCGTGGAAAAACGCCGGATTTTGGGCCAAGACACACCTGAATCTTCCGTGCTATTCTTGCTAGAGTGAAAGATGTAGGAGCACTGCTTAAGGGCCTGTTTGGCAGAGCTCCACCAACTCCAGATCCACCAAAAACAGCTCCACTCCACGAATTTTTACCCAAACGCTCCAGCTCCACGAAATCTGGATCCACCAAAATACTGAATCTAGCTCCAGATTCATGAAATCCATGGAGCACCTCAAGGGGTGCTCCACGAAACCTTATTTTGTACCTACTCGTGGAGTTGGGTGGTAATTACCCACTTTTTACCACTGGTTACACACCCCATCCCATACCACCATAAAACCCATGGGCAAAACAGGTCATTCCCATCAAAAACTCAGTTTTGTGGATCTAGAGCTGCTGTGCAAGCCAAACAGTTTTGTCTAGCTCCATGGTGGGATCCCAGATTCACGGTGGAGCTGTTTTTAATGGATCTGCTACTCCAGATTCATTTTTTCAGTGGTGGGTCTCTGTCAAACAGGTCCTAATTATATATTGATCTACACGTACGTACGCATGCAGGCGCCGGAGGATGGATCTGGGAGTAGCGGCGGCGTGAACAAGGGCAGGATCTACGTCTCCGAGGGCAGCCCGGCCACGGTGCTGGACGCCTACAGGATGCAGTTCCAGAGAGACTTCTCGCTCTTCCTCTCGTGCCGCGCGGCGGAGATCCGCCAGGGCGGCCTCCTCATCCTCACCTTCGTCGCCAGGAGGACCACGCTCCCCTCCGCGCATGACTGCTACCTCTGGGACCTTCTCGCCGAGGCTCTCATGGACATGGCCGCCGCGGGTCTCGTCGACGAGGCCAAGGTGGACGGCTTCAACGCGCCCTTCTACGGGCCATGCCCGGAGGAGCTCAGGCAGGTCATCCACGACGAGGGCTCCTTCACCCTCAAGAGGATGGACCTCTTCGAGACCAGCCGCCGCCTTAGCGGCTCCCCGCCAAGGGATAATGCCGCAGTAGATGCCCTGAGTACTCTGGCCGCGGAGACGGCGAGCACCATCCGGGCGGTGGTGGAGCCGATGCTGGGCAGCTACTTCGGGTGGGACGCCGTGGGCGGCCTCTTCCGCAGGTACCGCTTCCTGCTCGAGGCATACTACCGCAGCAACGGCGGCAAGCTGGATAACCTCACCAACGTCTTCATCGCCTTGGAAAAGAGAAACACTCCTACCAGCTAGAGAACATATATACACACACTAGGGGAATGCCCATATATTGCTACGGTATAAAGAAACGTATTATATACTCTAAAACCGTTAACAAAACCCATCTATATTTTAGCACAATATTTTTCATTTCAGCTATCTTATATTTTCAAATTACATTGTTGGGGAAAGAGTCTATTCAAAAAGTATGATGTAGATAAAACTGAATGAGCCAAGATATAGCACCTCAATGTGTGACACAATACCTTTTGTTACAGATACCATGTCTCCACCAAGAGAATATCCCACAAGTTACTGAATCATGAGATAAACTATAAAAACAATGTCAGATGGCAATAAACAAAGTATATGGCATACCATCTGATATCAACTAAATATTAAGAATCCTTGCAAATATAGATACAAACAGTATAATGAATTCTGCTTCATTTGCAGGAGAGTGAAAAACAACTTATGCTCGAACAGAGATGTTTACACTATTGGCATATTACCAGTAAGCACATGCTATTCCATCAAACTATGTTTAAAAGTAGCCTTGGTTTAATAATGTAAATTATATAAGTAAACTGTTATATATCAAAACCTAATGGTACAATAATATCGCTAGAAATTTTGAGTTAGTCCAAGCATCAGTGATTCAGAACTCTAAATCAAACTAGTTCAATAGGAGAAAGAAAGAGACTGGAGCAAAGGCACAACAAGATTTCAGTCGGGTTGGCGCAACTCTTTTATTGTTGGAAAGTTTGAGAGTTGAGATTGATTTGATTTTGTTTATATCCATGTTGAAAGAAGCATAAACTAGGAAAATGCATACCTGAGGATCCACTATCCATCCATGGTATAGTGGGATATCCAAAAGATCAAATATGGCAAATTCTCCAGTGAACTCAAAGTTATCAATCCTGTAATGTTCACAGTCCAGTACACATGAGAAAAAATAGAATATCACACACACACACACACACACACATGAACCACCAATCAACAAACTGAAAACCTCAAACGCTCTTCCTGAACATCACATTCACGTCAATGCCAGTTGTGAGGCATGGCAGAAGGTCGATCGCATCTGAGATGTTCTGCTCCAAGATAACACAATGGAAGTAAAAAAAAACAAATAAATCTTGAGTTGGTAGAATGAGGCAAAAAGATGGACTTCCTCCAATTTGGAAAATGAAAAGAAATATGAATGTTTCATTAGAAATGCCATGAATAGCACTGAAAGTATTTAAGAATTATATACAATGAATTGCCACCAAGTATTAGGAGTGAAAGTGGGCATGTCCACGGTCAGTCCGGCCAGACCCACATCAGCTGCAAGACATTCGCAGGCAACACTATGCGGGCTTCATGGCACTATGCGGGTTGCTACAACTATAGACTTTAGCAATTTTATCATTAGATTGTTCCATTCAGATTTAAATCATCCTTGAGTACAAGCTATTGCTACCCCTATTCTGATCATAACAATTGCACCAAACCAGTCTGAGCTCTGAACCTCACCAATGGTTAGATATAGAGACATACATATAAAAAGCCATAACAAGTTAACAACAACAAGAACAAACACTTTCTTTATGAATCAGCTCTAGGGGGAAATAAGATGGTTACACAATTCACAAAGGAAACCAACTTTGTTTGATTAAACATTTCAGATACACATTGTTCATCTAATGTTCGGAATTTGTAAACAAAAACATAAGCCCTGGTTCCCATTATACAAGGAAACTAAACAACGATAGTTCTGGATCTCTGAAAGAGATTCGTCAACATCCACGAAAGATCAATGCTGATCAATATCCTGCAAAAACATATAGTACCGTTTCAGTCTTTCTACTTCTCAATAGAATATTTCGATGCTAGAACATTCTACATTTCTAATGCAACAAAAACAAAAATAATAAAAACATTGGGTTGCTTTCTTATATATCATATAAGGATATGTTTTGAATGAGGTACTGAGATCATGCATGCCTAGGATAAGGTTCACGCCCACACCAAATGCCCATTGAGAACATCTATTCCAAGATTTCCACTCAATCAACTGCCACTATATGGGCATAAAGGTTGTGCATGTCAGCTGACGAGAGGACTAGAGGCTAGCATCCTGCAATTTTTGTTTTTTATTTATTTTCACATAGGTGGCGTTCGATGCATGGTTCAAGCAACACATAATCATGCACATCATAATTCATAGCACAAGACAAAGACACGAGACAGTAATTCTCGATGTTTTCCGACTTATGACTACAAGCGCTGGTCGATGTGTTCCAACTTATGACCACCAGGTATCCTCGATAGCTTCCGACTTACGACCACGAACGATGGTCGTCGGTTTCTGATGTACGACTATGAGCCATTGTCATGGGCTCCCAATTTAGGACCATGATCGATCGTCGACCGCCGCCAACTTACAACCACTAGTGATGGTCGACCGCTCCCAACCTATGATCACGCGCGATGGTTGACAGCTTCCGACTTACTACGACGAGGTATGCTCAAGGGCTCCCGACCTATGACTACGATGTGTGGTCGATGTTTTTCGACTTACAACGACGAGGTATGCTCAAGGGCTACCGACCTATGACCACGAGGTGTGGTCGATGTTTTTCGACTTATAACCACGAGGTGTGATCGACGACTTTCGACTTACTTGATGGATTTAAAAACACGAGGTGTGGTCGATGTTTTCCGACTTATAACCATGAGGTGTGATCGACGGCTTTCGACTTACTTGACGGATTTAAAAATTTTAGAACATGTTTATATGCATATTCTAAAAATTTTACCACTCGTGAGTTTTAAAACATGTAGTATGATAAATTTTAAAAATCCGTAGCAACGCACCGACATTCAACTAGTGTATATATATACATATAAGTCAGGTCAGGTCAGGTGGAATGTTACGAGCATTCAAGAAAATAATCATGTTGGTTGACTGAATATTTACTTTCAAGCTAGCCAGACAGGAGGTAGCTAATCACGGGTTTTGATAATTAATCATCAAGCCTATCTTCTACCCCCATATCAATCACCCTTCTAAGGGTATGTATAATGATATAAATAAAAACTGCTTATAATATGCTTCATGTCATCTATAGATGATACTAAAGATAGTTTATACAATATGTTATCTTTTTGCATGTCTCTACAGACAGCTTCTCCATGATACAATATATCTTGTTTATCATGTTACAGTCAACTACTACATGAGAGACGACCCAATTTTCTATGCTTCAGCTCTCTCTTCTCCATATCATCTCGTGTCATATATGGCAATGTTTATAGATAGATGAGGATTGATGAGATCGCATCATTGTACATGGTCTAACCTTACTTATATGCCTCGAGATCCATGCTCTAGTGAGATTTGCACCTTTTGCGATCGGGCTCACTCTAAATACTTTGGTTTTTTTACTTTAGTTTCGAACTCGGTCGTGTGGTGGTTTGCCGCTTGGCGCTGCGTTGGTTTTTTATGCCAAGGTTGGTTGTCCAAGCTTACTTTACTTCTCCTTTTCTGAATATGCATTGTCTTTGTCGGATTTTAACAATTGAGGCTTTAATAAAATTCAAGCAGGGGTTCCCTCTTTGCTCGTAAAAAGGGTTTGAGGTTCACTGCGGTTAGGGTTTTAGTGTTCACCTTAGAAGCAAGGTGGGAAGGAGGAGGCAACGACAGCAGCCAATGTTGGGCTAGGTGTTACGTAGACGGTGGGAGTGGGTCATCTGCGGTTGTGATTTACCGAAAACAAACAGCGGGTATAGGTCAACACTCGACGACTGGCATATATGCAATTGCCAGGCCTTTTGGCTTATGTCTTTTGATTTATTTTACAGTAGCTATCTTTTAAATAGTGTATTTTTTAAGATAGTTCTATAAGTTGATTGTACTAGATACAGTACCAAATTCATCTATATCGTCCAAAATCACACGCGGGTGTCTCTCTCCGTACTCTCTCCTGTGGACAACTAGAATTCAAAATTTTAAACTAAACCCATAAGCCACAGCCTAAAAAACCCACCAAAATAGAGAGGATGGGATGATAGAGTTTGTGGCTTTTGACTACAATTTATTAATGTAATAAATAGTGATTGTTGGGATAAGTTAAAAACTAAAAGCTTTTAAAAAAGCAAAAGGATCAAAACTTGTGGAGAGATGTGAGGAAGTATCCACCGTTGGACCTTAGATCTGATATCTCTGTAAATATGACTGATTGACCCCTTTTCTAGTTAAACAAATAGAATTAACAGAGGATGCATGCATGTATGTTGGGAAAAGAAAGAAAGCGTGCAGATCGAAATGAATAAAGGGAGGAAAAGAGACGGGCAGACAGACACGTTTGGCATGGCATGGAATGCACTGGAATAAAGTGAGCGGCAAGGTAGGCTGCTCCACTATGTACGATGGTCATACACTCCTGAAATATGATCCTCCTTGTAATCGCATCGACCGATGGGACAAGACGCACCGCATGAATTCTAGTTGATCGCCGAGGACGAAGGATGAACATCAATTCATCCGACAAGTTTAGTGGGAGCCTGCCGGCCTACGCCAAGTAGATCGAATTAATGTTTGTTGATATTAGTATAATATAATGATTTTATTTATATAGCTTAAGATTATATGTAAATTTTTATTACTCTACACTATCTCTCACAAATAACTTAAAAGTTATAACCTACAACTAAAAACTATAAACCAAAACTACAAGGAACAAGCCCTTTAACTTTGTTTGTGCTTTATTATCGAAGTTTGAGTTTGATTGTATGTCATTTGCATATCTGATTTTGCTGCCAGGTGATTAGTGGTCCAATCAGAGCTATGTCGTGCGGCCTAATCGATATGGTTGCTGCAGTTATACTGGCTCCTCTGTTACCAGGGTTTGACCAAGGTTGACAGGGATGGTCTGACCAGCCGTCGATTGGTGATTGGATCAATCTGTGCTGAGTTGAGTAAGATGAGTTTTGTCTCGATTATGTTGTTGCTATAGGAGTTTTTTGGGAGTCCTTGCAGATGTTAGTCATGGCGCAGTGGCAGATCTAGAACAAAAATAATGTAGGGGCCTCATGCTCTATGCGTGTACTTATAAATACATCCATCAATAATATAGTTGATTGTAATATATTCTAAATTTCATAACTTTAGACTCACTATACTCAAGTCAACTGGCATACTAATCAAAACATGCATGGTTAAATCTTCTCTTTTTCTTTCCAAACATTGTATATGGAAAATCATACATGCGAGGTTGGCAATACCTATTATCCAAGCAATTTCTTCTTACCACATCTTTCTGATTGGGAAGATAGTCGTCTATTCCTTTTCTTTTCCCTGAATCAAACTGAATCTCTTCTTCCTAATTTATCTCTAGACTTTCATTATTGGTAGCATTTACACTTGATCTAGTGCCTTTCTTTTTAGAAATTGCTCTATGACTACGGATTACCTACCATGGAGAGACGACAATTATTAAAAGTTAGAAAACACTGAATTAGATATTGAAACACATTGAAAATTTTTCTAATTCAATTGTTGCAAAATCGAGACAAGGCACTCTAATATTAAAGCATTGACCTAAAAACATTTTAAAGATTATAGAATTGAAACTCAAAAATCTAAATCATAGAATTTAGTATCTATTTTGGTCGGTGATCATTACTTCATTAGCTATGAAGATCATTGAACTTTTGGACTTTAAAAGTAAGGAGTCAGGACGAGACAAGTGGACAACCTCACATACTGCCGTGACCGTCGACCATACTGCATATAGCATACATACACCGAGATTTACGCTATTTACTTGCACGCGCCATGAGATTAACACAACGAGAAATCTAACCATACCATCCGACGACGAGGCACAAGCGTTTTTGGAAGCGCCGTGGCTCTGGACGATGGCAACTCCGATCTTGGCGCGTCGCCATTGCGACGTTGAGGCGCGTGCGTGGTGTACCGCGTGGGGAACAAGGGAAAGTAGGTAAAGCGTCGTCTAGACTTGGCGTTGGCTACTTGGTTGGCTAGGGGCTGGTGCTGGCTTGAGGATCGGTGATTCAAATATCAAGGGATTGCATAGTAAAATTTAATACAACATCAAGTGGGCATGTAGCCACCTTAAGCTTTGACATTGGCTTGGGGTTGGACTAGTTGGTGGCCTACGCTCGATCGGTTCAAGTAGCCTATATTATTTTGTTCTATTTTCACGATCAATTGATATGTTGTGTCGTGCTAACTTCAACTTACATGTATTTTTGGGAGTGTCTTGCTTTATCAACGTCCTTCATGTTTTTCTTTTCTTTTCTCCCCCGTGTTGATGATATGTTTAAGCCTTTTTTTCTTTTATATAGATGTAGTCCTTGACATGTGGAAGAGCACTAGTTTTTAGCATGTGAGAGCACAGATATGAAAATTAGATGGAAGGGTTTTATATTGATTTTCAATTTCTATTATTGGCCTTGAATACTGTGAGTTCAATTTAAATTTGAGATTCATACTCCTAAAGGGATTTGGATTTTCTAACTTTAAACTTTAATTGTCGGTTCCCACACTGGATTTTTATTAATGCGGGCTTTTGGCAAGAAATCCAATGGCGGCTGGCTATTTGAACTTCGCCAAAAACTTGAACTCTAAGCAACAAAAATTAAAATTGCCCAGGGGCTTGTGCCTCCTCATTGGTAAACGTGGATCCGCCCGTGTCATGGCAGGAGTCTATGTAAGTGTTAGTCACGGCGAAAGTCAATGCATTATGTTAATCATAACCGGGAGTGCCATATGATGTTTGCTAACGAGAGTTAAGTGCATGTCACTTATGTTTGGGATGATTATTTGTTCTTTGATATGTAGGACGCTTGATGATTGTTAGTGGTTAACTGTAAGACCGAGGCAAAGAGAGGAGCCCGAAGCCATGGAGGGTTGCATAAGTTCGGGTGAAGCTGCATTTCAAGTGGAGAAGCATATGAGAAAGACAAAGGTCATGATGAGATAAGTACATGCATGTGATTTGCCATTGAACTTGAGCTGTTTCAAGTGGAGACAATCTAGGAGAAGGCTAGAGTAGTATATGCTTGGTGGCAAGTCATTGGGCATCACGAGTTTCATATTGGAGTTTGCTTTAATGAAAAGCATCGTAGAGGTCAGTGGGTGGCAATTACATAAATTGTCTAATACCAGGTAGAGAGGCGATTTGCAAAACCATGGTTGTGGCCTAAGGTAGATTAGGTCACGTCATGAAGGATGGAGTGTCTTATCGAGCTATTAGAGCCATGAGGAAGTCGTGATTTTAAAAGCGTGCAAGTGTGTGTGTAAAATATGTTTGTATGTGGGTTACTAGATTTCCCCAAATTGTATGTGGTTATATTTACTAAGTGTGGGTTGATTATTAGGGTTTAGTGTGAGATGGGAGTTTCCACTATATAAGCCTTTATGTGTTGAGAGAAAATATCTAGGGTTAGGTTTCCTTATGTTGGAAGTTTTGTGTTCATGCTCTTGTGATAGCTTTGTCCTCTAAGGTGTAGAGTGGTTGTAATCCTTCATCCCTTCCTGGTAATGAAAGATCGAACTTTTTTTATATCTTTCATGCTGTATTCTTTTTTTTACTTCCTTGCCATCGTCGAACTCCTTTTTATATCTTTCATGCGCTTTGTATTCTTTTTACTTCCTTGCTTAAAGTTTTGTGGCTTTGAGGAGTTCTTGGTCTCCCTTAGTTCTACCCCCTTTCGTGCTATGATCTAGTTTTCTATGATATGTGAGAATATATCCAAGTTATCTAGATCATTAAGGACTCACAAGCAAGTGCTTATCAAGTTTTTCTCTTTTGCCCGGTTCTGATGCAATCTTTCTCGTTTTGGGTAAATGTCAGAACTTTGGCTATGATCTTCATGATCAATGAATGGAATAGATTCCTAGCAATCTAGAGAAGGCTTGTACCAAGTTTTATCTTGTTTGGATTAGTGATTTAAGAGTTGGTCTTTTTTCCTAATCATGGGTAATGTTCTTTTTGCCTCTATTCGTAGAGCGGTCAGAGTACTCTGTGTTCCGGTTAGACTGATTGAGCGGTCCGACCACTCTCTGGCCAATAGTCAGACCAGTGAGACTAAATGTCTCGGGTGACTTTGTGATCTTTGGCTCTTTTCTTTGATAAAGTTTGTGGGTTTGTGTTTTTTGCTGAATTATGTTGCTAATACTCGGGATGATATTTTAAGAAGTCATTCACCCTATTTGACTCATCATACCTGATCCTACATAATGTATGCTAGCTAGCTAAGCTAATTAGTCACATGGAAACACAAGCACTAATTAACAACATGCATATATATATATATTGTGAGTTTTTTCCCAGCTGATGACTTATAACTATAATTTATGATTTTTTTTTTATCATAAAAATGTCATTTGAGCTAATATCTCAGCTATAGCTTGTCAAGAAAGAATACATATAGGGCCTGTTCGGCAAAACGGCTTCTGCGGCTTTGGCTTACAGTTTTGGTTTTACTACAGTAGCTAACTTTCAAACGGAGTGTCTTTTCAAAGTAGGGTCTAATAGTTTATTACAGTACACATTGTACTGATTTCATTTATATCGGCCAAAACCACACGCAACTGTCTCTCTCTGTGTGTGTATTCTCTCACATGAACAAAATACAAAAATTTTCATTATAAGTTAGAATTCTCGGTTATAAGTCATAGGTCTTAGCTAGATCAAGGCCATATACTGAAGCTAGCTGACTCATGCATGAATTGGTTGGTTCGTTATGACATACGAGAAACAACAATTAGGCCTCGGTCGTTTCGGTTTGGGCTTCTAGTTTATTTTTCACTATTCAACAATTTTGTTTTTTTCTAGTTTTTTTTTGGCTTTTTTGAGCTTTTTTTACGGTTCTATTTTCCCGTATTCGTTTGTACTGGCCGTGATGGGTTAACCTATTTTTTCTATTTTTAAATTTAATTACGCTAAATAAATCATCGTTGATTTTTAGTCGAAAGCTATTTAAAATAAACCTTTTTTAAGCGGGGCCTTAATCAACAGTTTGTGCGGGCGCACCACCGTAGGCCGGCTTGAAAATATCAGCTAGCTAGCAGCATCTTAGCTTCGTTGACCAATCTGCTAGAGTGATGAGTGATGGACTCGTTCACCTAGACGGACCAACTCTCCATCGATCAGATTCAGCCACAGCATTCCGCGGAATTCTATTCTTCTACGGCATGATATCTCCAGTGCTCCAGATGCAAACATGTCACATTGGATGTTGGATTTCAGATTCATGACATCGATACCACGTACCTCTTCCTGCAGCATGAGTACGCTAGGCGCAACTTACGACATCTTCGCGCGTACGTTGCTGGAAACGGATGGGTTGCTTTTAGACAGCGACTTATGGGGGTGTTCGGTAGGCCACAAGCGTCTGACTTTTGACAGCTGTTACAGTACCTAACTTTTAAACGGAGTATTTTCTTAAAACGGGGTCTATAAGTTAAACGTGGTACACGTTAAAAGTTCAATATTTGTACAAGCCAAAATCACAAATGAGTATCGATCTCTCCGTAATCTGTACCGTAAATAGCCAAAATTCAAAAATTTTAGCCATAAGCTACAGCCAAAAAGAACAAGTCAGGACAATATCTAGTATAATCAATTTATAAATCTTGCCTTGAAAAAACACTCAATTTAAAAGCTAGTTATGGTAAGAAGCTAAGCTATAAGCCTAAAAGAACTCGGCCAACCTCGTTGTGCTTGTCGACCTGAAATGCGTCCTAAAGTTAGAGGAGTTCCATTTTGATACCTTTTATAGGCAACTTTGATCAGACTTATAAGATATATAGTATGAAAGTACAAGATATTAAAAACAAAATCGATCTTAAATTTTTAAGCATGACCTCAAAAAAGTATAAGAGATTATCGCTCTTTTACAACTATTTTGAATCTTTTAGAGCCATTGGATTCTTGCCCTTTACAATAATCTAATGCTAAATAATAACTTAGTTTCTAATCTTCTCGTACACCTCTTGCTTTGGATGAATTAATTTGTGACTTGAGTCCCCTATGACCAACCCTTATGGCTTTATATAGTGTATCCTGTTCTCCTTTAAAGTGAAGTACAAAGCCAAATCCTATTATGATTCATCAAGGAATTCATGTAGCACACCTCTTCAAATCCTAATAGAAAGGATACGAGTTACCTTGCCTCGACTGTGACACTATGTGGAGATCACCCTATGGTGTATGATAGGTATTTGACTTTCTTATGCAAATATTGTCGAAATTTGAGTTTAGTTTTGGGAGCTTGCAATGTTTAGAGTTGCTGTCAAGTGTAAGACGATTTGACCACCACGGGGATGACGGTCTAATCACTAGGGCTGTTCACAACTGTACCGAACTGAACAAACCGATTCAAATCTATCAAATTGATTTGATTGGCATTTGGTATTCGGTACGGTATGCGAAAAACCTGATTTTTGGTAATTCAATTTTAAAAAAACCAGCTAAAAACCGAACAAACCAAACAAACCGAATTACAAAAAACTAATTTTGAATTTAGAAAGAGAGGAGGTGGAAGAGGAGAGAGGGAAGGGAGGTAGGCTAGGCCAGCTAGGTCGAAGGTCAATGGGCCAGGGAGAGAGGAAAATTTTGTGCTGACCCAAAATTCAAATTTTGAATTTAGATTTTTGGATTTGAGTTTGGATTTCAAATTTGAATTTGAGTTTGAATTTTTGGGTTTAAATTTGGATTTCAAGTTTCCAATTCTATTTTTTAGTTTCAATTTGAGTTTTTATTTTGCTGAAAATTCAAAAAGAGCCAAATAGCGAATTTCATTCAAAAAATTCAAATGCCCAAAAAATGTGATGTTACAAAGAGGTGATGACTGATAAGTGAAGCCGACGGCGACAACATGTCAGGTGCAATCTGTTTTACGGTGTAATTGTGCAATTTGACTTCGGTTGGGTGACGTAATCAACGTGAAATCGTGGGGGAAAATTCTATACGTAGTTGTCTATTACCATGGACTACATCATCAATCGATTTCCAGCACATGAAAAGTGGATTGGAATTCATGGAGACATACAAGCGGCCGATGGACTGAGGATTGACGGGGAGACAAATGATGGAGTGAGGCACTAATTAAGTGCATGCTTACGATCACGAATGCGCACAAATTAAGATAGACGGCAGCTAGGAAAAGTGGGATGCAGCTTAGCTAGAGCACTACTCGATCAGGAGCAGGAGCAGCTACTCGAGTCGAGTCAATCCTTGCATATGCATGACTTGAGTACCAGCCTGCAGCAAGGCGGATCGATCGATGATGGAGGCAGCAGCATGGCGCCTGCTCGTTGGCGACGGCCTCCTCTTGACCCTGCTGGTGGCTGCCATCACCTGCTGCTACCTCGTTCGTGCGGCAGCTGTTTCCCTGCGCAAGATGGACATCTCCCTCGAAGAGGAGAAGGAGGAGGCAGTAGCGGTACCAGGTCCGGGAGGAGGAGGATCATGGAGCATCAGGAATAGCAGCTTCATGGAGACCCTGTCCTTTTTGGCCGCCAACAGCAGCGGCCGGGGTTTCTACCACTTCGTCCACGCGCGCCACCTCCGGTACGGCCCCTGCTTCCGCACCACCCTCTTCGGCCACAGCCACGTCTTCCTCTCCTCCACGGACGCCGCCAGGTCGCTCCTCGCCGCCGAGCCCCCCCACTTCTCCAAGCGCTACATCCGCACCGTCGCCGACCTGCTCGGCCAGCACAGCCTCCTCTGCTCCTCCCACGCCACACACCGCTTCATACGCCGCGCCGTCGCGGGCCTCTTCACCTCGGCCTCCACCACCGCCTTCGCCGCCACCTTCGACCGCCTCACCACCGACCTCATCGCCAAGGACTGGACCCGGGGACGTCGCGTCGTCGTGCTGGACGGCGCTCTCAGGATAACCTTCAGAGCCATCTGCGAGATGCTCATCGGCACGCTACAGGACGATGAGAGCAAGCTGGATCAGCTGCAGAGCGATGTGCTCGACGTGACTGAGGCCATGCTCGCCTTCCCACTCAGGCTACCGGGCACAAGGTTCTACAGAGGCCTCCAGGTATGGTAATTTTCATCAGTTGGATACATCGTCTTAATTAGTTCACCTGCAGGAGAAAAAAAAATTGCATATTTTTGTGATCGATCCATTAATTCTAGGCAAGGAAAAGGATCATGGCCGCACTGAGGCAGGAAATATCCTTGAGACGAACCCAGGGAAATAATGGCTTGCACGATCACCGCAACGACTTTCTGCAGAGCCTTCTTCGCAAGGCTCAATCTGCAGGGCCTCAAGAAGCGCTCACGGATGAGCAGATTTTAGACAACATTTTGACACTCATAATTGCTGGTAAGATTATCAATCAATCTATCAACCGATCTGTCTATTATATGAATGTATAATTAATTGAAATTCTTGTTTGCACTTTGTAGGCCAAGTTACAACAGCAACAGCAATTACATGGATGGTCAAGTATTTGGATGACAACAGAGACTTCCAAGAAACCTTAAGAGTACGTAACTCAATCCATCTGATCTAGCCAACACACTATGATCGATCGAGTACGCGCAAGCTCCTTATTTTCTTGACTGCAATTCATGCATGTTGCATTTCTTTCTTTTTGCAGTCGGTTCAACTGGAGTGGGCATCCAAGCACCATGATTCACCTCTTACGCTTGAACATCTGAATGGCATGGAGTATGCATACAAGGTAGCACATATATGCGTAGCCATATGGCCTTAATTAGCCTTACCGTTACTCACATGGCCACATATTTCAGCAAGTCTCCGAAACCGAATCGTTTGTGCTGTGTGTGTGTATCCCATCTGAATATATAAAATAGGTGTCAGGCCTGAATGTCATGGAAAATCTGATAAGAGGAAGCTCTTATTTCAATCTAATCATGTATGCTCATCCTGCATTTATAGTTATCACCGCTAGTAACACAAGTTTGATTTCTTATAGGCAGTGAAAGAATCCTTAAGGATGGCTACTATAGTTTCTTGGTTTCCAAGAGTGGCTCTCAAGGACTGCCAGGTTGCAGGTAGGTATCTTTGTGTTTGTTTCCTTGTTATATTCAAGGAAGTTTCATTTCTTCTTCTTTCTATTGCTTTCTGAAAGCTATTAACAAGTAGGACTACTGAAACAAAAACAAACAAAATATCCTTCTTTCGTTCCAACAGGATTCCATATTAAGAAGGATTGGATTGTAAATGTTGACGCGAGGTCTATACACTATGATCCGACGATTTACGACAATCCGATGGTGTTTGATCCTTCAAGATTCAATGTAAGTCTGAAAAGAAATATAATTTTATCATATACCTGCAAAGGATAGTATAATATAGTATGTACGATCAGATCATTGGAGTTACATCCAACCAAAAGAACATTTTTTACGTAAATTTCACAAAACTCTAGATTCTGGAGCTTTGACAAATTTATTTATTTTTTTCTCACAAAACCACAGACTTTGAGGCAAACTACTACACATTACCCTAGTTTGGCTGCTCTCCCATTCCAAACCCCCTTGCTTACCTCGACGGCTGCAGGGACGTGACGAGGGCTCAAGGCGTGGGTGCACAAGCTCTTTAGGCACGAACTTTGTGAGGCCATACCCCATCGTCTCAATAGACGAAGTTGCATTCATTCTCGTCCTACCATCGCATTAACTCCACATCAAAAGCGAACAATTTATATCAACATGAAAATAAAGGTGCCATTTTATCTCATAAGGATACCCGGGGAACCTTCTTCCAGTGTCATCCCCTTCCCAAGCTACCCTTCTCATGGAATCAATCCTTGGCCACATCTCAGCTTGGTACTGGTTTTTTTTACCACAGTATTCTAAATCCTTGAAATAGAGTGGAACTTTGCAATAGAGGTCGTAATCCACTCGTTGCATTGACCATATCCCCAAATTAAACTGGAGGCGCATCTCCAAATCCTCCAAATTGAGCTCAAAAATCGACAAAGCAGCTCAAAATCCTAATAATTGGGCAACAAATCAATCACAAACCAATCAAATTACGGCTTAGTATTACCAATTTCATGGCAAAGCACTCAATCGACCAACCAAATTCCTCAATTTGCAGCTTACCCTAACCCTAGCTTGATTGAGGAGACTTTGAAAAAAAAAGAAAATCAATGTCAGTTGTGGAGGACGAGGACAACTGATTCACCGTTTCGTGTCACCCTGATGGCAGTTACATAATACTCTCTGGAGTTTCTTATTCATCGGTGAATGCTATGCTCCAAATATGAGTTCAAAATAAAGGATTTAAAGTGCAAGGAGTTAATTGTCTGTATAGATACTACAACATTTGGTACTGCAGGTGCAATATGTTCTAGTTATCATAGCTCAATATGAGAGATCTATTTGCAGATATTGCGTCTACTACATCGATGACACGGGAGTTACTTTCATCTGGATTATCTTCTATAGGAGCAATTTTCAACTATATCGTAGAATTTAGTTATTTTTACAGTCGCTCAGTTTGATGTACGTGTTAGTCACACATGCAAATTGCTCTTCAATGGGCATTTGTTTACGAGTTATGTGTTCTAAGTGGAGCATGCAAGAAGTCCATAAGATGCGTTCTTCACTATAGTTATCTAGCGTCACTGGAGAAATATATGGAGAAGACTGATCCAGTCTTACTCATTAATTAGTCCTATGGACTTTAAACACACAAGGATCGTTGATGATCGATTATGATTTGAGAAGATTTGATTTGATATTTCAGCTACATGAGGCAATTCGGTTTAAGGTGGAGTTTGTTGAGTTTGTGATCTAAATCCTATTCGATTTGTTTCCGTTGCCAACGTAGAGTTCTACTTCGACCTAAAGTCCCCTTTATAATCACTGTAAATATACCTTTGTGGACCATGGCGAAGGCAAGAGGCTCATTATAAACTTCTCCTCGCATAGTTGAATTCTGCTTTCATATGTTCGTGATTTTTTTCGCAAGGGTTTTTCTATTTTAAATCCACATCCTCTATTCCTTTGATCTCCTATTTCTGCCGTGTATTTTATAACACTTGCTACGAACACTTTATGACGAGGTCCTTCCTTGCTATGGGCATTGAACAGGATGATGTGAAGCCATACAGCTTCTTGGTGTTTGGAGCGGGCGGGAGAACATGCCTGGGAATGAATCTTGCCAAAATCATGATGCTCATATTTCTGCACCGACTTGTTACAACTTTCAGGTTTGGCTCGTAAGCTGTAGCAAGATGAAGCTGCCGCTAAGTAACGACTCCAACTCGGAGTTATAAGGGGTCATTCTGATTTCTCAAACTGTTTAACGATGAAAGAACCGTTAATTTAGGTCTGTTCTTTTTGGCTGCAGCTTATGGCTTTTAGCTGAAATTTGGCTGTTTGCGACAAAGATTACAGAGAGAGATACTCGCTTGCAATTTTTGTTGATACAGATGTTAAGCTTTTAACATGTACTACAATTAACTTGTAGATCCCGTCTTGAGAAAATATACAATTTAAAAGTTAGGTACTGTAGTAAAAGTCAAAAGTCGCTTTTAGAAGCTGTAAAGAACATGCCCTTTTGACTGATGAAGACAGATACAGATTACGTGAAAGTAAGAAAAAAGTGAGTGCGTATGATTATTAACTGTGGTTTTTTCAGGTGGGAGATGGCAGACCAAGACCCAAGCCTTGAGAAATGGGCAATGTTTCCCAGGTTGAAGAACGGGTGCCCAATTGAGCTGACACCAATAGACAACAAGATATATATATATATATATATATATATATATATATATATATATATATATATATATATATATATATATATATATATATATATATATATATATATATATATATATATATATATATATATATATGTAATATTGTAAACTTGTACTAGCTAGTTGATGACTGTTGGGAGCTTTGGGGTACGCATGATATGGACAATTGTCTGTGGAAGGAATCCATGTACTATCAGCTAGTTCACGGGTGATAATTAGTACTGCACTGCTATGAGACATAATGCTATGAGATTCAGGTTCTTCGAATTAGCGTCTTCACTTGGCATAACCGAAAGTCATTCTTATCATACAAAGTGGACACTGCAAGATTGATTCCTGATCGTTGCAGACAACTCCATAAATCACACGATAAAAATGTAAGGTAGAGATTATAGGTGCACAAAATCCATGTCTCATCATCAGCCCCTAAATATGACATGGGAGTGGCGTTGGAAAATAAGAAAAGGGAAAGGGCAAGCGCATATAACGTACGTACATAGTACAATGGTTTGTATCTCTACTTTTTAAGATACTAGTACATTGTCCGTGCGTTGCAATGGAATCTAAAAAAAGATGATTCATAAATATAAGGATTCTAAACCATATAATAAATATCAATATCAGTAAAATAATCATATGTATTTTCACTCGCTGCATTTTCTTAACAAAATTTCAGAATATTCCCTACAACGCAAATGAATAGTGCCTTAAACAAGTCCCAACAATTGTGACAATGCAACTCTTAATTACTCCGACTGATAATTTGACTGAATTTCTAAACAGAAACATTTTATATAATCAAATCTGAGTACTTTTATAAGATAACATTGACAATGTTCTATTTGTAGAAACGCGAAAACAAGATGCCACATGCAATAGATTTCAAATATTTTTCCCTTATGATTACAGTGATGATTAGATAATCAAGCATGCAACATGTAGATCTAATTTCGAATCATACATCAACAAATGGGAAAAAAAACAAAGAAGAAATACCTTCAAGAATAATGTCACATTCTATAATATTGATTCAGGACTATCATAATTGTTCTCTTCATGTAATCAATCATAACCTTTCTCTTGCAAATAACCAACCATTATTTATTTATAATCAAATGCCCGTGCAATGCAACGGATTCAAAATAGAACATACCACATGTTTTAAAAAGCATGAGGAATTGAATTTCCTTTGATATATGATGCAACAGTCAAATCAAAGTTTTTTAAGACATAACACTATGATCCCTGACACATAAGTGATCAAGTAGGAACAAAATAGCAATTATCATCCATGTTCACGCAATTCTCATCTCAGCATATGTAGGAAACCTGTCTCAATAGCAGTCAAAACAATTGTTTGTACATAACAATATGGTTCAACTTCTCTATATTAGACCTTCTGTTTCTTCCAAGATGATTTAGTTCTCACACTTCAAAGCTGCCTCTGAGATCAAGCGTTGTCGTAAGATTTATCAGTATGACTTCGTGATTTCCATCTTCTTTAATCCTTATGTTCTTGTAACAATTTCCTAGTTCTTGTCATATTTGTATCTTCTGACCTCTAAAAACAAGGCAAAGATAATTAGCCTTTAGAGTTGCATAGTACGATAATTTCTAACACGTTGACAAGAATATACATGAGAAGCACACAAAAAAGGATTACAGTTGGACATATAAATTACCGAAGAACACCAATCATATAATTATCTAGTCATAGAAGCACTTTCCGTGAGACCATCAATTCATGGTAACACATGGTGAAACTAAATTTTCAGTGAATGACATATGAAAAGTATTTCACTGAAGCATTCCATAAATTTATCCTAGATCACTTCACCTTTCTACTATATTCACATTAGGAATCCAAAACTGCATGCACCAAAAAAAGTAAAATATATATGTTTAGGAATTTTTCATATGTGCATACATGGCAACCACATCTACTATAGCATTATATGAAGTTTCAAATATGCACATATGGATCTGTAAATAGTAATATGATTTCTCAAAGACTGGAATAGCTGAATTCTTTTATAAAACAGTGACATATTCCTACTTTGTGCCTTCACAATTTAAATCCAAGGTAAAATTAGGTCCTAACATAGCACTTTATAGGAAAAGAGAATAGAGCAAAAATTGGGAATGGCATGTGGTTTACTAAAATAAATAACTGAAAGATAAAAATGCCCATCTGACAACATATACTATATCTTAAACCGCATATCCTTGTATGAGAAAAAATCAACCTTTTCCTCTGTTTAAGTAAAGGTTGCGAAGCATAGAGAGAAAGCACAATACTTGGTTATAGTCTATCATTCTAATTTAAGGCCATATTCACTGAAAGAAAGAAAGCAATGTAGGCTCGTGTCACTGGACTTATGCAGAGACATGGCTATCTGGTCTGAATGGTAACTTAATGAATAAGTAAAGTTTTTAAACACGAATGATTTTTATACACGTAACCTTTTCAGTTATGGGAAATAGGCCATCTTTGCAAGTGAAAGAGTCGGTTGTTATAACAGCCAACAAAAGGCTATGATGTTTGTTGAGCTGGTAAATTAACATAAAGTTCATGCATTGCCTAACCTCTGTGAAAGATTGAAGCACAAAGCTCAGTCGTATGTCTGATGCCAGGAGGAAACATGGTAATAATCACAATTTGGTAATCAATGAAAAACCTTTTATGGCTGGCTACAATGTTTTTAATTAGAAGCACCGAATCATCTAGAGGGAGGACCATCTAAATCTGCAGCCTCAAGGTCCTCCGGAACATCCTTCCATCCTAAAAACAGGGAACAACGAATCCAACTCTAGAAATCGAAAGGAAATCAGGAGTTTGTCATATCAGATAAGCAATGCAATAATACAAGTTGGCTTTGCATGTCTCGAAAGCTAATACCGCCCCCTCAAGTTCTGCTTATATGGCTTACGATAGTAGTAGCAACAAGCAATTAGTATCTTTGAAAACCTAACATCCAGAAAAACAAAATAACTATATTATGTATGTTTCATATTAAGAAACAACGTCTAGAAGAATCGAACTAAAAGAAACAAAGAATGCGAAAGCACATAAACATAAATCTAACCTTGACCGCTACTGCATATATGCCGAGAAGGGGAAAAGAAGCGCCTACATCACACAGCTGCATGGGTATAAATCAACAAGCCAAATGTTCTGCAGTTCTACATTAGCACTCACCAATGTTCTCTGTTGCAGGGCACACAATAGCTACAAAATAGCGAATTCTATAAGATAGATATAAAATTACGTCTTATTGTCTATAGATAGCGGGCACTGTACAGAAAGATTTGTACGATGTAGGGAGGGGAAGAAACCCTTACCAAAGGGCATAGGGACGGTGGTGCGTTGGTCAGGGCGAGGGCAGTGGCGCCCGGGTGGGGAGGAGTTGGAGAAGGCAGCGGCGGTCTACACGTTGGTACCTGCGCGGACGTACACAGCCGACCCGTGAGGGGGCAAAAAACCTTATCAAAGGGCACTGCGCAAAAAGATTTGCCTGATGTAGGGAACGGAAGAAACTCTTACCAAAGGGCACAGGGGCGGTGGCGGCGCTGCGCTGGCTAGGGCGAGGGCAGCCGGGGAGAAGGCGGCGGTTCACACATTGGTACCTACGGACGTACGCGGCCAACCCGCGAGAGGAGGACCGTGGATTTGCCGTTGGGGAGGACGCCGCGTGGAGTTGAGCCCAGGAAGGCGCCATGGGGGAGAGTCGGTGCTGACGGCGGCGTCTAGAGTGGGCTCCGGGAGGAGTAGCTGGGGGAGCGGAGGAGCGCGCGGTGGTGGCGCTGGAGGAGGACGGACTCGAGGGGAAACACCGGGGTGGAGGGCACCACCGCATCGGCACCATCGCGGTCGATCGGGTAGAGGCCGTGGGGGTGCTTATAGACGAAACTATCGTCGTTGCAGATGGGCGCAGCCCCGTCCCGCTTGCCCTCACCGCCCAGATCCTGGTCGCCTCCTCTAAATCCGGCGGATCCTGCCTGGATCCGGCCGTCTCCGGCTCATTGTGCTGTCGCACGGACTCGAGCCGTGTCGTCGCCAGGCCGCCACCGCTGGGCTCTGCTCGCCCGGATCCGACGAGGTGGGACGAGGTGGCGGCAAGACGGTGGGGAGGAGAAGGCGGCGGAGTGGAGGATCGAGGAGGCGGTGGAGCGGAAGAGCGAGGAGACAGCGGTGGAGCGGAGGAGTTGGAGAGGAGGAGGCGAGGGCAGAGCGGGGGAGGAGGCGAGGACGGAGCGGAAGGGGAGGAGGAGGCGGCGGCGCACGGTGGGGAGGATGTAGCGAGGGCGGAGGAGTCGGTAACGCAGACAACGTGGGAGGCGAGGAGGCGTGGGCGGAGCGACCGCAGATAATGGGGGAGGGAGTTGGTGGGTGGGGGAGGGAGAGAACTGGCGGAGGTTTCTGTGAGGAAAGGTAAAAAGGCCCACATGTCAGTCAGTAGATCTTTTTTGTAAGGAGGGGTGGAAGAGGCCGGACCAACCACCAACTCCTTCTTTTATATATTAAGATATAATCAACCAGCCGAGGTATACAGTATAATTTGAACCAGGCTGAGTTTTTTTCATCTTTCAGTTGATTTATGTTTATACTGTTTACAATAACTAACTTTTAAACGGTGCGTGTTTTTAAAGCAGGATTAATAGGAAGATTATAGAAAAAAAATATACTAAGTTTAGCTGTATCGATTAAAATCACATACAACTATTTTTTATACATACTATCTTTTATAAACAGTCAGAAATTAAATATTTAATCCATAAACCCCAAAAGAATCGATGGGAGAAGTCGCTGCTTAAAGAAGATAGATACGTGCGGTGTTTGTTTATTTTGGGAGAAGGCCGGGCCGGGCCAAAATAAGAGGCCGTTCCGCCTCTCTCTCTCTCTCTCCTCGTACCGGAGGAGCCTCGCCTTGGCCGGCCATGGCGACGAGCAGCACCAACGACCTCCGCTTCTTCTTCTCCTGCGACATCAGCCTCCCGCTCGCCTTCCGCGTCCTCCAAGCCCTCATCCCCCCGCCGCCGCCTCCTCCTCAAACCCCCGCAGGTAGGTGAGGTTAGCCCAATGAATCGATTCCTCCTCCTCCTCCTCCTCCTCCAAACTGGAATTCTCCTTTTTATTTGGCTTGACCTAGTTTTTGTCACGAATTTATTACGAATCGATGCTTGGTTCGATCCATCCATCCAGATCATCCTACCTTGTCGGTCGACACGAAGGCTCCTCCTGAGCTCTTTGTTGAGTGCAAGCTATACATTGATGGCATCCAATTTGGCTTGCCCGTAAACACAAGGTATACTTTCTATCCCTCCTCTGTTCCCCCTGCCTCGCGCGCGCATGTAATAATGCAACAGTTCAGCAATCACGCTGCTACTACTCAACGCCAGCCACTTCAAATCATCTCTCATCAAATGAAAGGCAATCGCCACTACTAATGCTCACTTGGGATTGACTTGATTCAATACACCCTCTCTACCTTCATTTCAGGCTGGAATCTTCAGGACAACCATACTGCTGGAACGACCTCATAGCATTAACCACCAAATACAGGGACCTAACTCCACTCTCACAGCTTGCATTCACGGTATGTGTATCTCTATCTTGGACTTACTGCTACCAATTGTCTATCTTGAGAATTCCAGAGGTCCGTATTCTCTACGTGTGTGCGCGCCCGTGTGTAGGGTGTCAGCGTAAATAAGACTTGTGAAAGATGACACAACTTAAACATAGTTGCTTGCTCCATGGGATAAATAGAAGCAAACATTCTTCTTTGGCGAGGGTCGATCAGAGGTTGCGTGTGGTTAATGACGGAATAGCTACTCTACTGATGGACCAGTTCAAGGGTTAGACAAACAAGCTATTCATGAAAATGTATAACATGTCACACAGTTGCTCTTTTGATTGGAACAAAATGGTGGCTTCTCAATTCTCATTTTAGTAGAGACATGTTGTTTGGTTTCTAACAACATTTTGAATCAAGCAAATAGGACAGATATGGCCCGTTGGAGATCACCATGAACTGTGAATCAATTTCAAAGCCCTGGTGATACCTTGTTAGTAATGAGGGCATAATTATTTATTTTCTTAGGGAAGTGAGCACAATTTTTCTGCACCCAATGAACTTATGATGCCACATGTGTTAATTTGATCGATGCTGTCCTCAAATCTCTTTCATGCTTGTGTAGTCCCCCCTTGCGCTTAACTTCCTAAGTTTTCTATCTGTAATGTAGGTTTGGGATGTGTCATCTGGTGAGGACAGGAATATTGTTGGTGGAGCCACCATATTTCTTTTCAACAGAAAAAAGCAGCTTAAAACAGGAAGGCAGAAGCTGTGGCTATGGCCCAAGAAGGAGGCAGATGGAAGAATCCCCACGACAACCCCTGGCAAGGTGACTCACATGGAGAGCTTTATTTGCTTTTCATACACTCCAGAATCATCGAGGTGTACCTTTTCACTAATCTCTGCGTCTGTTGTTTACTTCTATTAACATGAAGGTTCCTAAGAATGAGAGAGGTGAGATAGAGCGTTTGGAGAGGCTTGTTAACAGGTATGAGAGAGGGCAGATACAACATGTAGATTGGTTGGACCATCTTGCCTTCAGTGCTGTGGAGAAAGTTAAGGAGAAGGAGTGCAAGAAGACGGAAAATTTGTTCCCTAGCCTAGTTGTTGAATTTTTCAGTTTTGAACACAGAGTTGTCTTCCAGGTTAACATTACTTCACCATTGAGTGTGTATGCGTCTTTTTTTCGTTCTTTCCTGTTACAAATTTCCTGTAATCGGTTCTGACAAATTATTTCTCAGTTCCTCTTCATATTATACTGGACATGTAGTGGTTGCCATCTAGCAGGCATGCTATATTTTTTGAAAGTTGTATTGAGCATTGTCGTTGATGAAATACACCATCATAATTAATATCTTTTTTGGTTGAGGCATGCTTTCTCATATTCAATCTGCTGTCCAATTGATTTATTATAATTAATTGTGCGACTAAATGATACTTCCATGATTCCATCCATTCCATTTAATCTTTTGCTTTTTTTGTGCAAAGGTGGTTCTTATGAATTTAGCGTCGTTTCTCTTGCAACTGGTCATAGATAAAGGAGGGACTGTTATTTTGAAAATGGAGTCATCTAATATTTGTTTGAACACAATTTCTTCTGCTTGCAATATTATCATTACCAATTTCTCGTTTGAAAAAAAATCATTACCAATATAATATGATTATCTTTGCTAGAGAAATTTTACTCTATTTTTTTGCATGCAGGAATCTGGAGCAAATTTCTATGCACCAGCCCCTGTATCATTATCGAATGAGCTTGTTACTGTATGGGACCCTGAACTTGGACGAACGAATCCATCTGAACACAAGCAGTTAAAGCTTGCTAGGAGCTTGACTCGTGGAATAATTGATAGAGATTTAAAACCAAGCTCAAATGAGCGAAAGTGAGTGCAAGTTGCAATACCTTTTCTTTCCTCTTTTTTTGTTTCCTCCGGTCACCATATGATCTTCTTCCGCCTTTGGTTTCATGCTGTTGTAGCACTCCTAGAATAGAAAGGTAAATCATGGCGACTATGTTATTTTCAATGGTTGTTAATCTCTTAAATTTTTCACATGAACTTGTGAGACAGCCACGTTTGCATGCCAGCTGCATGGATCAGAAGTGGCAGGAAGCAGAAGTCAGCTGTTTAGGTTAACAGTAATGTACATTTGTGGGTTTTCTAGCTTAATAATTTTGTCCTTTCTTTGTAGGTTACTACAAAGAATCATCAAATTTCCTCCTACACGCTTTATACAGGTGGATGAGAAGCAGTTGGTGTGGAAATTCCGTTTCTCTTTGATGTCTGAGAAGAAAGCTCTTACAAAGTTCATCCGCTCAGTGGACTGGAGCGATATCCAAGTTAGTAAAAGCATCTATATATCTCAGTGCTGCTTTTGTTTTGTACTGTCATGTTTGGTGTGTGCATCAGCGAAAAGTGGGGGATTTTTTTCTTGCCTGTGTGTTCTTTAGGCATTTTAGAACGGTCCCAGTTCCAGATTGTGGTATTATGGCCAGAGCAACTGATAAATAAAAGTGCACTGCAATTAGCTTTTCTGATGTCACTTTTTTTTATCATTTCAAGTTTATTTATATCTTGAAAGGAATCTATGTGCTAATCATGGGAGCTGTCAACTCCACATTTTCGTGATCTAATTATTAAATGACCTGGTGGCTTCTTACACTTAGTATGTGATACTGCCATGCAGGAAGCTAAACAAGCTGTTGAATTGATTGGAAAATGGGAAACAATTGATGTGGCTGATGCATTAGAGCTTCTCTCACCAGAGTTTGAAAGCGAGGAAGTAAGCTATCTAGGCACCTTTGTTTGTGCATGCTTCTGGTTTTCTTAGATGTCTATGTGCTAGAAGGTTTATAACTTTTGTTAGCTTTATGGAGAGCTTTTTTGTTCTTTGTCCTTCCTTCTGTTAAGTGAATTAGTCATCAATCCTTATGCAATTCTTGTTCTGGACAAACAGAAATACATGTTCTTTTGCCAAGTCTGTTCATTTTGTCATCTGTTATGCCCGTTTGTCTCTGTCTATAATGCGCTTGCTCCAGTGCAATAGAGAAAATTTCTGCTCCTGCTTCCCTGTATATCATAATTATCCAGTTGGTTTATTCTATGTTCTGAATTGGCATGGTAGCGGCAAATATGTGCTATTTGGTGGGATTTTTTGTACTCTATAGATGTCTGCCAGTTTGAGGACTGTCAGGTGGATGGTGGCATTGGCCCTCCAGGGTTCACCTCACCATGTGACCCAGCAGGACGTGTTGGTAGGCTACGGAGCTGCTGCTGGAGGCAGTGAGAAAGGTGGACCGTTGGGTGGGGTGGAGGTGGCAGTGGGGCTGGAGGTGTCAGCTGCTTTCTTATATGGCACATGACCACCATTTAGCACCCCCTTAATTGTGTGATCACTTACAAAAGATGAAGTTTCTTTTTCGGCATGGCTTGAAGGGAATTAGGGTTTTTAGAGGAGAGGGATAGACATAGACTGGGATGAGAGAACTTTTGAGAGGCAAAAGACTAATTTATTATTTGTGCTTGAAAAATAAAGATACAATGCTACCTATTTTATAGGGATGACTTAACTTTGACATCTAAGAAATAATTTCTAATTCCAAGGAAACTTATCTCTAATTAATACATGGAATATATCTATTAGGAAATAAATTCAACTAACAAGGAAACTAATTATTATCTCTAATTTCAAACCGATGTCGCTGCGACAGACCTGGTAAACAGTACCATGGCCACTACAGTACCTCTCGTGAACAGTGCTTCTGCATTACCAGCAGTGGTGCTTCACAGCAATGTTCCGTGTTTTTCCTTTTTCTTAAAAACCATTTTCATGCACTGATAATGGCACATTTTCCTTCCTGAACAAAAGGTTTTCTTAAGGTTATAATAATTGTCCTGCCTCTCAGTTTAAAAGATAATCGATTAATTAGACCGTGTCACTCTGGATAGCACGTTTCATCATCTTACACCCTTCTAAAATCTTTTTATTCTAACTACTACTTTTTCTGTGAAGGTCCGTGCTTATGCTGTCAGTGTACTTGAAAGGGCTGATGATGAAGAATTACAATGCTATTTACTCCAGTTAGTTCAAGCTCTTCGGTTTGAAAGATCAGACAAGTCTCGCCTGGCACACTTTCTTGTAAACCGCGGTATGTTTTGTCTTCTTATTTAAATCCTACAGTGCCAATTTAAAAATGCAATCATGAATCCATCTGCCACATTTGGTTAGCATGAAATTTGATGAAACAACAGAATATGTAATGCTGCAAAGGAGAAAAATGTATTTTCTGCACGTGTGCATATACTCATTTTCTTCTGTGCTAGATTTAACATGCGCAACTATGGGTCAGACCGCCAAAGGTTCATTGTTGGACTATAGTTTTGGATGACCTAAGCTCCCAGAGTCCCAGTGCAACCCGAAACACTCAATATTAGTATATATAATATAAGGTAAGTTCAACCTTATGTAAACGTTTAGGTATACCCAGTCCTCTCAAAGGTTATGACATACAGAAGTTTTGCCCCTAGCAGACCTTTTGTCAACTTATGTTCTTTATGTCCTCACAAAGCTAGTACTTGATATGCTATTAAGGCTTTATGTTGTTTATCAGCATGTTGTTTTTTATTTAACCACCGCATAGAAAACTAACACCAGTATTATGATCTTTTGTCCATTTCAGCTTTATCAAACATTGAAATTGCTAGCTTCCTTCGCTGGTATGTGGTTGTTGAGCTCCATGATCCTGCATATGCAAGACGATACTACAGTACATATGACATGCTTGAAGATGAAATGATGAGAGTGCGCTTTTCTTCCTTTTTGGTCTTGGTTCTACCCTTCCCATGTTAACATATTCTGTAAACTTGTGTTATTGCTCTTTATTTTCATTGTCTGCATGAAGTATGTAGTGGGTCAGTTACGTCAAATAATTAGTCAGTTTCTCATGTTTTTAGTGGTCAGTTTCTAATACAATTAGTAGTCAGTTTCTTCAAGTACTTAGTGATCAGTTTTTACTTGCTGCATGTATGTAATTGCTATAAAAGGAGAAAGAAGTAAACAGAAAAGTGCTAAGCCAGTTAAGCACGAAAAACATACCTGTGCACATCTTGTATCTGTGTCTGCTCTTGAGGTTATTCTAACCTGTGTTCTGGGCCGGAGTGAATCTGGCTGACATCCCGTTCTGTAAACTTGCATTATATGTATCGTTGTTTCTGTTCTTAAACAGGTGGTTGCTAGGGAGGATGGAGATGAAGATGGGTTTCGACTGTGGCATGGTTTATTAGGGCAGACAGAACTCACTGCTCAACTATGCTCTATTATGAAGGATGTAAGAAATGTTCGCGGTAGTGCACAAAAGAAAGTTGATAAATTAAGACAGTTATTATCAGGAGTTTTCAGTGAGCTCACCAACTTTGATGAGGTAAAACCTGTTTTATCCTTAACGTGCTCACTGTTTACTGTTCTTCAATGCTAGAAAAAACACATGATCATACTGATTAACTTGTGTTAGTTGCATTAATTGACTTGTCCTGTTAAATTCATTTCAGCCAATTTGTTCACCATTAGCACCAACAGTTCTCCTTACTGGGGTTGTGCCTCAGGAGTCATCTGTATTTAAGAGTGCCTTACATCCTTTGCGCCTTACATTTAAGACAGCAAATGAGGGAACATCCAAGATACTTTTCAAAAAGGGAGATGACCTCCGCCAAGATCAGCTGGTAACTATTCAAGTGTGCTTTTACATTTATTGGAAATTGTTTTTTTTTTTGCTTTTGTTCTAGTCTGTATACCAACATGTATCACCCTCTTTTATGTAATGATAGTGGAGCTTGACAATCTGAGTGAGTGATTACTGTTAGAGATAAGAGTCTGTTGTTAGATAGATAAGGTCTTGCGTGCAGATCTGTTATATCAGATCTGTTCCAGACCGTTACCCTTAGGGATATCTCCCCCAATCTCTTGTATTTGGTATCCAGCCGTGAGATAGGATAGCAGATCTGTTAGGTTTAGAAAGTTTGTTTTCCCTTCCTTGTATAGGTTGATCAGATCTTCCCTTTCCATCTCACGGCTCCTGTAACCATTCTGGGCTCTAGCCCTATATTAACATGGAGGGATCGGCAGAGGTCCTTAACGCCAAACATTAACATGGTATCAGAGCCTTCCCATCCAATGGCAGGCGCCTCCAATTCCTCCTCTATCTTCCCCTTTGCCGTCCCGGTAACAGAGAAGCTCACCAGAACCAATCATGCGCTGTGGAGGGCGCAGATTCTTCCCACGATGCGGCGCCGGATGATGGGACTTCTGGATGGGACTACCAAAGCCCCGCCAGAAGAAGTTGAAGCCAAATCAGGCGAGAAGACAAGCAAGATCCCAAATCCAGAGTATACTCAGTGGTTGATCAAGGATCAACAGATCCTGGGCTACCTGCTGTCATCTCTGTCCAGAGAGATCCTTGTCCATGTCGCCATGAAGAGATCTGCTGCTGAAGTATGGCAGACTCTTGAGGCAATGTTTGCCTCACAAGTGCGTGCACGATCTGTCAATACGCGCATAGCACTGGCCACAACCCAGAAGGGAAACTCCAGCGTGGCTGAATATATTGGCAAGATGAAGATGCTAGCAGATGAGATGGCGTCTGCAGGAAAAACCCTAGAAGATGAAGAGTTGATCTCTTATATTCTGAGTGGGCTTGACATGGATTACAATCCAATTGTTTCAACAATTGTTGGCCGTGCTGAACCAATCTCAGTTGGAGAAGTTTACTCTCAGCTTCTCAGCTTTGAACAGCGGGTCCAACTCCTTCAGCAAGGCGGCCTGATGCAATCCTCCGCAAACTCGCTATGCGCGGCGTGGAGGATTCAGTAGCGGTGGCTTCGGAAGAATCGAGGTGCGGTCGCGGCTTTGGAGGTCGCAACAACTACAACAACACCTCAAATCGCTCAAGCAATGGCGAGGACACCCGTCCGAAGTGCCAGCTCTGCAAGAAGAGAGGACATACTGTTGAAGCTTGCTGGCACAGATTTGACGCAGACTTCGTGCCTCCAACTGAGAAGACAGCTGCAGCAGCCTCCTCTTATGGTATTGATACTAAGCGGTATCTTGATTCGGTGCTCTGATCACATTACCAATGAGCTCGAGAAACTGACTGTTCGTGACAAATATGGAGGCAATGATCAGATTCATGCAGCAAATGGAGCAGGTATGGACATACGGCACATTGGTCATTCACATATTCACACCCCTAATCGTAGTCTTCACCTTAAAAACATCCTTCATGTTCCAAAATCGCAAAGAATCTTGTTTCCGTTCATCGATTTGCTCCGATAATCATGCTTACTTTGAGTTCCATCCTGATTCTTTCTTAATCAAGGACCAAACAACGGGGCAAGTTCTTCTGGAGGGCAAGAGTAGAGGAGGGCTTTATCCCCTCTCCTCTGTTCACGCAAGAAAACAAGTTTTTGGAGTCTCCAAGCCTTCTTTGTCGCAATGGCATAGTCGTCTAGGTCATCCTTCATTACATGTTATTCAACAAGTCATTAGTCACAATAAGTTGCCTTGTTCTTTAGAATCAAATAAAGACTCGATTTGTAATGCTTGCCAACAAGCAAAGAGTCATCAACTTCCTTTTTCTAGATCCTCTAGTGAGTCTAGTGTTCCTCTAGAACTCATTCACTCCGATGTATGGGGTCCAGCCCAAGAATCTGTGGGCAGAAATAAATATTATGTCAGTATCATTGACGATTTCAGCAAATTCACTTGGATATACTTGCTAAAGAACAAAGCAGAAGTGTTCCAAAAGTTTCATGACTTCCAAACTCTTGTTGAGAGATTGTTCAATAGAAAAATTCTCTATGCACAAACAGATTGGGGTGGTGAATATGAGAAACTCAACTCCTTCTTTCAGAAGATTGGAATCTCTCATCGAGTCTCATGTCCTCACACCCATCAACAAAATGGTGCTGCAGAGAGAAAACATAGGCATATAGTTGAGGTCGGTCTTGCTCTCCTCTCTCATGCATCTATGCCCCTTAAGTTCTGGGATGAGGCTTTCATTGCTGCCACCTATTTGATAAATCGCACACCAAGCAAAATTTTAAACTGGTCCACTCCCTTAGAGAGACTTTATGACACTCCTCCTGATTATTCCTCTCTTCGTATCTTTGGGTGTGCTTGTTGGCCCAATCTCCGGCCTTACAATAGTCACAAACTTCAATTCCGCTCAAAGCAATGCGCTTTTCTTGGCTATAGTAACTTACATAAGGGGTTCAAGTGCCTAGATATCTCCACTGGACGAATTTACATATCCAGAGATGTTATTTTTGATGAGGAAGTCTTTCCTTTTGCTCAGCTTCACCCAAATGCAGGTGCCAGACTTCGGTCTGAGACTCTTCTTCTTCCAAATA
The DNA here is from genome assembly GCA_036346575.1 of Dendrocalamus sinicus. Taxonomy (NCBI): domain Eukaryota; kingdom Viridiplantae; phylum Streptophyta; class Magnoliopsida; order Poales; family Poaceae; genus Dendrocalamus; species Dendrocalamus sinicus. Next base: position 82,910 of record CM070653.1, on the reverse strand, counting down.
CTTCCTCTCCAGTTTGTCCTGTTCTTGATCAAGGGGGTGACACTGTGATTGATCAATCTGCTGATATATGTCCTGTTTTTGATGCATCTGAAACTGCTAATTCTTCTGTTGAATCAGATAACGTTTCAGATACTTTACTGCAATCGAAACCAGTCATCACTCAAGTCTACAGCAGGCGCAAACTTGTCCAGAATTCCGAGACTGCATCTGAGATTGTGCCAAGACCGCATGTTACTCAAGTTTACAGCCGGCGTGTTCAAGCTCCGGCATCCACACCTGAGATCACGCAGGCTGTGCCAATGCTTTCTGCTCAAGCTCTCCAAGAAGAAGCCACTGACTCCCATTCAAACAGTAAGATATCATCTTCCTCAAATCATAATACTACAGCTCCTTCCTCCTCAGGTGACAACAGTACTCCAACCACATCAAACAGTGACTCAGAGCCATCTGGATTCGGCCCTATCTCAATGTCACCTCAGCATCGTCCAGTAACAAGGCTACAAAGAGGTATTATCCAACCTGTAACCTTTACTGATGGTAGAGTCAAATACACTGATGGTAGAGTTAAGTATAGCTTCTTCACTTCAAATGAAGAACCTCATAATTTAGAGGAAGCCTTGAAAGATAGGAATTGGAAAGAGGCAATGGATGCAGAGTATATGGCATTAAAAAACAATAAAACATGGCATCTAGTTCCACCTAAGAATGGAATAAACTTGATTGACTGCAAGTGGGTTTATAAAATTAAGAAAAAGGCTGATGGAAGTATAGATAGATACAAAGCTCGTTTAGTTGCAAAAGGTTTTAAGCAAAGATATGGGATAGACTATGAGGATACTTTCAGCCCTGTTGTTAAGGCAACATCTATTAGAATTGTCTTGTCCATTGCTGTCTCTCAAGGTTGGAGTCTTCGTCAGCTTGATGTACAAAATGCTTTCCTTCATGGTGTTCTTGAGGAAGATGTTTATATGAAACAACCTCCCGGATATGAGGAAAAATCCCTTAAACACTATGTTTGCAAGTTGGACAGATCTTTATATGGTCTCAAACAGGCACCAAGAGCATGGTACTCCAAACTTAGTGAAAAACTGCAAACACTTGGTTTTATTCCTTCCAAGGCTGATACATCCTTGTTCTTCTACAGGAAAGGAAGCACTATAATTTTTATGTTAATTTATGTTGATGATATAATTGTTGCTAGCTCAGATCCTAATGCTACTACAGCCCTTCTTAAAGATTTGAAGTCTGAATTTCCTCTAAAAGACTTGGGAGAGCTACACTATTTTCTGGGTATTGAGGTAAAGAAGATACATGATGGCATTCTTCTAACTCAAGAAAAATATACTACAGATTTGCTTAAAAAGGTGCAGATGTATAATTGCAAGCCAGTCAATACACCTATGTCAGCAAGTGAAAAATTAACAGCACAAGGAGAAAAACTTGGAACAGAAGATTGCACCAAGTATAGAAGTATTGTTGGAGCCTTGCAGTACTTGACATTGACTAGACCTGACATCTCTTTCTCAGTGAATAAGGTATGTCAATATTTACATACTCCAACCGTTTTGCACTGGATGGCAGTCAAAAGGATATTGAGATACCTAAAACATACATTGGGCATTGGATTGAAATTAAGTGCATCATCATCCATGCTAGTCTCAGCTTTTTCTGATGCGGATTGGGCTGGTTGCTTAGATGATCGAAGATCAACTGGGGGATTTGCAGTCTTTCTAGGCAGAAATCTCATTTCATGGAGTGCTCGAAAGCAAGCAACAGTATCAAGATCTAGTACAGAAGCAGAATATAAGGCAGTTGCTAATGCAACAGCCGAAATCATGTGGGTTCAGACTCTTCTTAAAGAACTTGGTATAAATAGTCCATCAGCTGCAAAACTATGGTGTGATAACATTGGTGCAATGTATTTATCAGCTAATCCTGTTTTTCATGCCCGAACAAAACATATTGAGGTGGATTATCATTTTGTTCGAGAGAGAGTAAAGAACAAGTTGCTGGAGGTAGATTTTGTTTCTTCAAGAGATCAAGTCATGACGGCCTCACCAAACCTCTTCCAGTAAAGCAACATGAAGAATTCGGATACAATCTCAACTTAGATAAGCTGTGATTGAGGGGGGATGTTAGAGATAAGAGTCTGTTGTTAGATAGATAAGGTCTTGCGTGCAGATCTGTTATATCAGATCTGTTCCAGACCGTTACCCTTAGGGATATCTCCCCCAATCTCTTGTATTTGGTATCCAGCCGTGAGATAGGATAGCAGATCTGTTAGGTTTAGAAAGTTTGTTTTCCCTTCCTTGTATAGGTTGATCAGATCTTCCCTTTCCATCTCACGGCTCCTGTAACCATTCTGGGCTCTAGCCCTATATTAACATGGAGGGATCGGCAGAGGTCCTTAACGCCAAACATTAACAATTACAGTATAATAATTCTGTGATATGACCGAAATTTGACTTGCAACAGCCAATAGTAGTTTCAGTCCTTGCTAACTTGTCACTTTACCTGAATAAAATGAAACATTATGAATTGTAACATGCTGCCACTGGATATAGCTGTATGCTGTAGCTTAAGTTTTGGGGCACAAAATTGTGTACAAATTTGATTATTTTATTAGTATGCACTCGTAACTTAATAGTTCTTCTAAATCAGGGCCATTGGCTGCTTAAGCATTAGTGGTAGGTTGCTCTTCTGAGCTACTCAACCGATTATGTGTTGGTTTGGTCATGTTGGGAATATAGTGGTTACAATTCCCAGAAGAACACTGATTACAAGCTGCATATCTCATTCCTGTTTTGTGGCAAAGATGGCTTGAGGACAACCATGGCGAGCTGGCGAGGTGTGAGGCCGGTGACGAGGGGGCTCAGATCTCGAGCCCATGGCGTCAGATCGGGGCTCCCCGAGCTCAATCCAAGGCTAGCGACGCGAGAAGATGACGGCGATGAGGTAGATGGCGTCGCCAACGAAGAGAACAAGATGGCCACCAGTAGATGAGCTCAAGGGCCACCGACCGGTGGCGGCGACGTGCAGACGAGGACGATGATGGCTGGCGTGGATCAAGACCAGCATCGACAGAGGTTGGCGATGATGATGGAAGCCGGCGACGATGAGATCCGGATCAGTGATGGTGAGGGCAAGCACGGCCAGCGCTAGACCCAGCCGGTGATGGCGAGGAGCACCGGATTCGGTGAGGATAGGGGTCGATGACAACGATGAAGTCTGTCCATGGTGAAGGACGAATCTGGCGGAGATGATGGCTCCGATAGGCGGGGTGCATGTATCTGGTGCGGATCGAGCTCAAAGATGACAAATCAATGGTCGTCGGCTATGAAGATGAATAAATCCGCCCCAGATTGAGGCTGGAGATGACGAGTATCACCGGATCTGGCGACGAGGATGATGACCAAGGTCGACAGTGATGAGGGAAGACAACGGCGACCAGATCGCCAAATCGGAGCCGGCGGAACGCAAGGCGGCGCGGATTGGTGTAGGGCGACGCAGGAGCTCGAGTGGCTGGCATCGGGGTCGAGCTCAAGGACTGATTCTGACTTAGGATGGCTCCCAGTTGCGGGGCTTTTGGTTCCATTGTCGGGGAGGACGAGCGACGGCTCGAGGTGAGGAAGACGGCTCCCCCACATGTGACACTGGATCTGGCTTGGAGACGGCCTGCTGACGTCGGATCTGGCCATGAGACGAGGTGACCGTCTGTAGGCGGTGGCTGCTGCTGCTACTGAACAGAAGTGCTATGACTAGAAGGAGGCCACCCTGTGGAGCATGAGATTGCTCCTTCCCCGGGGCAGCAATGGTGGAAGACGAGTAGGTGGTGGCTCAAAGAACCCGGCACTCTAATACCATGTTAGATTTAGTGAAGAAGAGAGGAGCTAGGGCCGAATAGCAGGTTGTATTGCAAGAGCCCAAGGGGCTAACTACCCCTAGACTAGACTACAATTCCTTAACCACCCCTAGCACCCACATAACTATTACACTTCTACCCATGACACATTACAGTACTAGCCTTAACAGTTCATGTATAGGTAAATTTTAGTGCTAGAGTGTTGTTCCAATGTGTATATAACATATGTTTAGCATCCATACCATTATATACATAAAATATGTATACCTCTTTTTCATAATAGTTGAGCTGCATGTGAGGCCATATACAGCATAAGCACTTACAGGTGGGCTGGGCTTTCACTTACTACTTACTACTGTTTAGAACACTGATCTCAATATAGAACTCAATACACAATTGCATGGGACGAAGGAGGGAGATCATGACTAATTTGTTGTGTGTTCTTTGTAGGTTATTCAGATGGTCTCTTTGATGGACCGGTTGCTCAAATTAGAAAATCTGGACTTGCACCTTTCTCCATATCGAGTTCTTGCTACTGGACAAGATGAAGGGATGTCTGAATTTATTCCTTCCAGTTCGCTCGCACAGGTAGCTTGATATTGAATATAATGGAAATCACTGTCGAGTTGCCAAATGTCTAGTTATCTTTTCCATTGCAACGAAGTTTTCTACAATTTCTAGCCTCATTTCATGAGTAGTTTTGTTTCTACAGAAATATATCTTTGTCGATTTAAGTTGTTTGTTCTCAGATTCTATCAGAACATCGCAGTATTACAAGTTACCTACAAAAGTTCCATCCTGACGAAGATGGTCCTTTTGGTATAACTGCGCAATGCTTGGAAACTTTCATAAAAAGCTGTGCCGGTTACTCTGTCATTACATATATAATGGGGGTTGGGGACAGGTTGGTATTCTTTCTTCTTAGACTCCTAGTGCCTTCTTGTTTTAAGTACCTGTAGGATAGCTAACCTTTTATGCTTAAAAATTCGCATACAAAAGCCTTTCTTTCAGTTCTCTGTACATTCCACAAACTTCAGCTGCTAATCCTGTATTGCTACGTGTCCCAGGCTGTTCATTGTGCTTTTGAGGACACTGAACTTATTTGTGTCCTACATCAATTTTTTCTTTTCATAATTATTGGCCAGCGATGAAAATGGTTTTTTGTTTGTGTTTCTTTTAGTAAGGATTGTATAGCTCAACTAGGTTTTTATTATTTATGGCCAATGTCCTGATATAATTACACATTGTACTGCATCATGTAGTTTATCAAGTATGTTAGTGCTCCTCATGCTTTAACGGAAACTCTGTCCCTGGCCAGGACACTTTCTGTAGCAATGTCCATCAAGAGTGACGATCTGGCTGGCTGAGATTGCCATACAGTTTTTTTTATGCCCTCTTGATCTAGAGTTGCTCATGTCGACTGTGGACCATGATACATTGTTTAGCATCATGCAATTTATCAGGAATAACAAATGGCTGACTCTCTCTCTCTCTCTCTCTCTCTCTATCTCTAGACATCTAGATAATCTTCTTCTAAGAGATGATGGACGCCTTTTCCACGTTGACTTTGCTTTTATTCTGGGTCGAGATCCAAAGCCATTTCCACCACCAATGAAACTATGCAAAGAAATGGTTGAGGCAATGGGTGGTGCAGAAAGGTAATTTCTTGATCAGTTTTGTTAAATATTTGCACTTCCACTCATTTGCTGTCTCAGCTCTTGCACAATTTTATCTTTTTTTTTTCCATTTCAGCCAATACTATGCGAGATTCAAGTCCTACTGCTGCGAAGCATACAACATTTTAAGGAAGTCGAGCAGCCTTATATTGAATCTATTCAACTTGATGAGAAGATCAAATATTCCAGATATCTCTTCCGAGGAAAATGGAGTTCTTAAGGTAATTAATTGTTTGTTACGAGTTGAGGAGCATGTGAATTCTTGTAAAGACCAGAGCAGTCATTCCAGAGCAGTCTAAATGACGTATCTCTCTCTTTTCTGTGGTGCATCAATCAGCTTCAGGAGAAATTCCGGCTGGATCTGGACGATGAGGATGCTATACATTTCTTCCAGGATCTTATCAATGAGAGTGTCAGCGCTTTGTTCCCTCAAATGGTTGAGACCATCCATAGATGGGCTCAATATTGGCGATAAGCAGATGATGTGTGATAATGCAGGTCAAAAATTGTACAGGGTGAGTTTGGCAATATTTTGCTTGCTATTAACATGATAGTATTAGTATATATGTTATCATGCGCGCTGCTTGAAGTGACCACTGATGATCTTTTTTTTTTTTGTTAACCTTCATGAATTGCAGGCAGGCAGGTGACTACTAACATAAAATAACAATGGGTAAAAAAAAGTACAGACTGTAGGTGTTGAGGAGTAATCTATGATAAGAGGAAAGAAAGACATTCATGAAGGGAGGGAGCCTGTCGTTAATTTGGGGTTCAAGATGCATATTGCAATGGGTTCCATCCAGCACTTGGCGGCAAGGATATTGTCTTGTAAATTAGTGGATGATGGCGAAACGAAACATGAAATGTACGAATTTTTGTAAATTGTAGATCTAGCATACGGATTGCAGCTCTACTGAGTGATGGCAAATTGGCAATGGATTGGATGGTAATACATACATGCATGCATGGTACACCAAAAGCTGTACAACAAAGTAGACTAATACAGTATGTTAATGGACATGTAACTGGACTAGCATTGTACTTTTCTTTTTCTTTTTTTTGAAAAGAAAGTTATATCAAAGAGAAGTAGCATAGGACGCTATATCGTCGAAATCGATTTAAATGGTATATACAGGGTGATCAAAAGAGTTTTAGCTTCTGGCTTATTTTTTACTATTCATAAATTTCATCTTTTTTTGAATTTTTGGTTTTTTGTTTAGCTTTTTTGCCGGTTCTTTTTTCCCGTATTTGTTTGTATTATACGTAATGGGCTAACATATTTTTTAATTTTTTTTAAATTTAATTATGCTAAATAAGCCTCTGTCAACTACAATATTTTTTCAACCAGCTACAGTGCTTTTCAGTCATAAGCCATAAAAAAAGCTTAAATGATCACAGCCATAGCTCTTGCTTCTTTTGGCTGCTCGCCCCTTCTCTGCCCCTCTTTCGTTGCCTTGGTCGTCATGCTGGTTGTAGCTCCACACGCCCCTGCCCTTGCCTACCCTTGTGGTCGGCGGCGAGTTCGGTTTTTTTTAGGCCTCACCTCGCTGACCTGCCCTCCACCGTCGGCGATAGCAGCGGCGCCACCTTAACGCGCGAGCGAGCGAGACAAAGAGCGAGGAAGAGAGAGAAAAAGCTAGGAATGGTAGGTATACCGCTAGTCCGTTACGTAGTTTTTGGGGCCTACCAACCCCATCATAGTTTGGTAGAATTGCTGAGGAAAAAACAGCAACTATGTCAAGCCATCATTGATTTGCAATCAAAATTCTAGCCAAAGAAGTGGTTTTTGTTCTCCTGTACTTAACACATAGATGGTGGAAGCGGCGGCGGCGCTGCTGGGGACCGGAGGGAGGCAGCGGTGGTGCCGTGGATCGGACGGAGGGAGGAGGCGACGGCGGTCCAAGAGAGGGAGGGCGGCGACGGGCCAAGAGAGGGAGGGCGGCGGCGGAGCGAGGGAGAGAAGGGAGGGCGGCGGCGGGGCGAGAAAAGGAGCGGGAGGGCGGCGGCGGGGCGAGAGAAGGGAGGGAGGCGGCGGCGGCGGTGTTGTGGACGGAGGGAGGCGGCGGGGTAGAGAGAAGGGCGAGATTGGGAGGGAGCGGCGTGGGGCGAGAGAAAGGAGGGAGAGAAGGGAGGGCGGCGGCGGGCCAAGAGAGGGAGGCGGCGGCGGGGCGAGAGAGGAGCGAGAGATGGGGGGAGGCGGCGTCTGGCGAGAGAAGGAGCGGGATGGGCGCGCGATGGGGTTAGGTCAGTGGCATTTGCGGGTAATTCCCATCAAATTCTATGGGTATATTTGTTTTAGTTGGATGGCTCCCCACGAGAATCCACCAAAAGGCTGCTTCTCTACTCTAGTTCATTTCTAGCTCTGCTCCTCGTGAGAATCAGAATCCAACTATTTTGAGAAGTTTGGTGTTTGGTACAGCTCCACGAGCTGTACCAAACAGGGCCTATGTATCCCCAGCGCACCGCAAGAGAGGAGAGCCTAGCAGTGCTGTGTTGCTCCCGACCACTTCTCCTCTCCCTCGTCAATCCCTTCACCAGTTCAATCCCAGTTGGGTTCCATGGCGACCATGCTCTGCTCCTACTCTATGCCCGCAGCCAGGGCTCCGCTCCTCCGCACCAATGCCAACGTCGCCGCCTCCTCTCCCCCTCTCGGCTTTGCCACATCGCAGCTCGCCGGATTCACCCTCGGCCTCGCCACCGTCTCCACCAACCGGACGTCCCCTCTCCAGCCCATCGTCGCGCGTACGTTAACGTCTAATCTCTTCTTTCCCCTCTCCTCTCCTCTACTGGATTCATTTCATTTCAGTAACTACAGTACGCCACTGAGGTTATCTGTTTTCATGTGCATACAGAGCCCGGGGATGTATTTGTTATCTCCATAATCTAAAAAAAACCACAGTAGCGCCCTTCCATCTTCATTCATGCCTGAAACCGAAACAAAGAAATTGCACCGCGGCGGAAAAGTGCGATTTCACTAACTAGAGTTTAGAGAAAACCTAGAGGTCTAACATGCGGTTTCACTAACTAGAGAAAGCCTAGAGGTCTACCCTAGGTTTTTAGCTGTGGATTCAATTCTCAGTAACTCTGTAGTTATTTAAAAAAGAGGATTAAGAGTACTTGGTGGGAAATGTGGACGGCACAATTCACCCCTCTGCTGCCATTCGGTTCTACAAATGGTATCAGAGCCTGGTTAACTCTTTTCATAAATCTTAACCGGTCTTAGAAGCCATAGGAACAAACAAGTATTCTACCAAACCACTTATATTCAATTGAGTCGAATTTTCCTGTTGGAAGGCTCATGTGCATGCCTACATCGAGGTTCAAGGGTATGCAATTTGGCTCAAAGTCAAGAATCCCTATGCGTTGCCGGCTAATGACAATGTGATCTTTCCCGATGTGGAGGCGAACAGTAAGGCACGCAACTTCTTAATCCAAGGGCTTAGTCGATCTCGGCTGGATAGGCTGAGTTAGTTGCTCACGTTGCACCTTTGTACCTTAAAATATCATGCCATGTGAATGTAAGAAGCTAAGCTCAATTCAAACACCTTCAATAAGGACCTCTAATGACTAGAGGTAGGTGAGGGACTTCAGCAGCTAAGCTAATTGATAATTTGACAAAATGCGGAAGAACTAGGGAAGGGCGGTCCAATTCGCTGCATGTATTCTCTAAACTCTACAAGAAAGTACCGGTACAATTTCTTTAAACTCTAGTGGTGAGCGATGTTAGACCTCTAGGATTTCTCTAGGAAAAGTGTGATTTCACTAACTAGAGTTTAGAGAAAACCTAGAGGTCTACAAGAAATCAGCCTCAGTGAAAACCCAATCCCTAGAGGTCTAACCTCCATAAGAAGAGCGGTCTGACCCCTCTTGGGGCGGTTGTGAACAGTAAAATCAGGAAAGTGAATAGTGATTTCAGCAAAGTTGCGAAACTTCAAAACCACGTAATTTTTGATCCAATAAACTAAAAGCTGTGAAATTTTGTAAACACCTTGCTCAAGATCTCAGTAATCTATTCCATCCATAGATCGTAGAAATCCATGTCAAATCACGCCGGCGATATTGACACACGCAAGAGCACGACTGGTGTTCTGTTCTTTCTCGGAGACAATCTGATCACTTGGCAATCCCTCAAGCAAAGAGTGATAGCATTGTCCTCCTGTGAAGCAGAATATGTTGCTGCGACCACTGCTGCAACTCAGGGTATTTGGTTGGCCCGATTGCTCAGTGATCTCGAGGGAAAGGGCACGGATACCTTCAAGCTCTGGGTGGATAGCAATTCTGCACTTGCGCTCAGTAAGAATCCTGTTTTCCATGACAAAAGCGAGCACATACATCTACGCTATCACTTCATCAGGGACTGCTTGGAAAACAGGAGCATGGTCGTTGATCACATCAGCACCAAAGATTAACTCGCAGACATATTAACGAAGGCATTAGGGCAAGTGAGATTCCAGGAGCTGCGAGCAAGGATTGGAATGGTGGACGTCAAAATCGCCGCACAAGATTTAGGGGGCGAATTGATAGAATAAATCATGTGCATGTAGTTAGTTATCTCTTCCTTTCAGTTAGCTGCATGCGAGCATCTAGTCTTAGGTTGTTGTTTTTGCTAAGATTTTGCAGTTTCTGTCGACAGTGCATGACTCTGAATAATGGGAGCGCAGTAGTGGAGGAAGTGCCGAGATTAGCTCTGGCTGCCCGTAGTTTTAGGACAATTGTTCAGTCTTGTAATCATAGAATGTATTCTCTATATATTACACAATATATTGCATGAAAAGCTGCCGCTTCCGCAGCACCAAAAACCTGTGCAAAAGTCCCATCGCTTCGCGTGAGTTCAGAGTGTTTTCTGGTTCAGCTCCGTTGTCTGACGGGAATCCGGCACGCGCTGTTTTCTGAAGGAAATCCGGCACGCTGAAGCTTGCCGTCAAGCAGCTGAAACTGTCACTCGTGAGGAATGGCAGGCTAGATCAGCCTGTGCATGCGTCGCTGCTCTATGTACTTACTAGTACTAAATTAAGCTATGATATGTAGTTCCCTTGTTTATCCCCCCTTTGCATGCTAATGATAATATCAACTTGTTTTAATGTGCTTTTTATTTTTAGTTGTTAAGCCTGCAACTGCAACCCTAGAATTGATTTGTTTGCCATGTTCATCTTGAGACAGAGATGGCAACACCAATGGCATCATAAAAAAAAAAGAGTCCACTTTTATGCAGAATTGCATACTGGTGCTAACAAATTAAACAAGCAATACTCTGGTCACTCCTGTTTGCATTGAAACTCCCTTGAAATAGTTATTTGAATTAAATCAGCACGGCAGGGAGAACAAATGGGAGAGCACCTCTCATCAAACTGCATTGCTGGCATTGGAGTGATGCATGCACAACAGAATCAATAAACGCCCAACTGAGTTATGCGTGCAAGATGGGTTTCTTTTCTGCCAACAGTATCAATCGATCGCTGATGATGAATACAAGAGATAATCGTCCATAATTGGCAAAGTAGCGACTTTGATGGCTTAAGCTGGACAGCAATCGGATGAAACATCCCGAAACTAAAGGTTGAAGAGCTAAACACGGGCTCAAAAGACGACAAAAAACGCCAACCCACAAACAAATTTTATAAGCCCATAACTTACAAAAAGCACAGCCATAAGAAAATTTCTCGTTATGTTTTTTTGCCAGTGTATACAGTAGCAGCATTAATCTAAAGACAACCTCACATCAAGATTTTATTGCAACTTATTGTATTCCATCATTAGCCACCCTGAAGGTGCAGTAATCCAAATATATTGGTCGGGACTCGGAAACTTATGGCAAAACTCCCACATGTACCAGAATCTCGCTCAGATTGCTTCTCAGTTGTTGGTTGCCTCATCTCTGCTTAGATGGCTTCTGACTGTTCTTCGATCTCGCTACGTCCAGCATCACTTGCAGTGCTGCCATTAACTGGCACCTCAGCGACAACAGCAGAAGAACTTGGGGCACCATTCACCTGCATCTCACCAGCTGCCTCAGATGTGTCGCTTGACGGTTGCTTTGACAGGGACTTAGGCTCACGTATGGCGGTTGCCGCTTCTGCCATGACAACACCTGGAGGCTGAGGGGGAACCCAGCGGCGCTGAGGTGGCGGACTTTCCTCAACCCCACTGCTGTATGCCAACGGCCTAGGCTCCGCTGGTTGAAAATCAGGGGCCTTCCCATTCTGGTGATACGAAGGCCCATAGTTGTCCTGAGCTTTAGAGTATGATCCATCATCACTCAACTGGGAGTTGGGTCCATAACCAAGCCTCTGCTGTGAGTATTGTTGTGTCTCCCATGGCTGTTTTTTTAACGATAAACAAAAGACTTGAGTCAGTTCCAAGTAAACGGCAGCACTTACTAGAAGCAAAGGCAAGGTTCAGCAGCACACCTTAATCCCCGAAGACCTATCCCCTCGTTGTGCAGTAGATGTTGTCTGCTGAATCATAAATATAATTAGGATGGTAGCTCAAGCTCTAGTAGGGGACATTCTCTCGGTGGCAAGTTAAATGGAAGATAGCAAAACTAATGCTATTATTCATTTACGCTGATAGATGGGAGCATGGTCGAGGTAACAAAGTGTGCCTCTTGCTATAAATCAGACAATGTTCAAGAACGTAGGTGCCAATATTTGTCCAGTTTATATAAATGAATGAAATATAACACTAGCTGAGATAGATATCTCATTAAACAGCCTGTGATGGGCCAGTCAGATGTTATATGTGAAAAAAGAACATATGGCTGATCTGCAACTATATACACGGTAGAGAAACATATATGGTTGATTTGGAAAATTTGGTTGCAAATCATGGGAGTCAGTTCAATCGTGAAACTGTCCAAAGCTAGATAGAAGGTCATGTAACAGCCAACAACAGAACCTGTCCAAGAAAGCTAACACCAAATTGAGCGTCAACAACACCAAATTTTGCGTCAAGCAGTCAATCCAGCTAATTTCAGCAAATGCTATATGGAAGTCTAGTTGTAACCTGATCATTTGCTTACCTCAACATAAGATCTTGAAAATGAGCCGAATGTAGGTTCTGTAGGTGCTGGCACAAATGAAGGCCTCCCTGCTCAAGAAACAAGCCATCGGTAGGTAACAAGAAACAAGGAAACATCAGGCTGGGCAAGGCAAAAAAGAGCTTCACAAAAGATACCGACCTGAGCCAAAGTCACTGTTTGGCACACTGTATGGATTTGTTTGCTACAAAAGGGGAACATGGGTCAGAAATAGGAGAATGATCCAAAGCATGAGCATATAAGTGAAATTGTCGAACAGGATGAACAGCATAAGTGCACACCTGAGAAGCTCTCCATGGAGTGTTAACTGGCCCTAAACATTGTGGTCAAACAAACGATGATGCGGTGAGATTCTCATAGTTATCAGGGTCAATAATTATATTTAAACTATAAAGTGAACTTTTCTAATATAGGACTTGCTGCAAGAAATGGCATTGCCACAACATAAGGTGGATCTCTTCTGATACATGGGAAAGAATGGACTTGTCATCAATCAAACAAGGTAAGGCTTTTTTAAGGGTAAGACAAGGGTAAGTTGATTGGCAAAAAAAAGACCATTCCACCGTACTAGACTAGCTTTGCAGAGCGATTTGATGCAAAGAGAGAGACGCTGAACTATGAAATAGCACATACAAATTTTGATACTGACCATTCCTTGCAGCAGAAGGGACATGCTCTTCCAATGGCCGGTACTGTGAAAACCTATCCTCCCTGGTAATATTTATGGACTCCCTGCTATGGTTTACTGACTCACTCAAGGATTTTAACTCTCTTGCTTGAGAATCTAGCGCTTGTGTCAGAGTCACAAGTATCTTCTTTTCTGCAGACAAGAAAGCAATGACAGAGAATGTATCTAAGACAATTTAAAATATGAAACTAAGTTTAAATTGAAAGATTTTTGGCAACAAAAGAAGTGATAAACTATGAAGAAGCATTGTGGACCTTCATCCTTTGAAGTAAGCAATTCTTGGTTTGTTTTAGCAATAGCAGAAACAGCTGATGCTGAAGCTTTTACAACCTCAGCAGTATCCTCGTCGGTCTTGGACTTAAGTTGCTTGCCCTCAGTTTCATCGCCTTCAGCTACGACCTTGCAGATCCAAGACTTGAGCCTAGGTAGGAGCAGTTTCTGTGCAATACATGCAAATATGGTTTATGGCTCACTTGCTGAGTTGAAGAGTTTGAAAATCTGTAGAGAGATCACCAGAAATACCTTGACAAAGACGGCAGCACTAGCTCCAAATCCAAGCAATAGCCCTGCAGCGACGAATGCACGGTACCAGCTGAACTTGGGCTGTGTACCAACAATGAGAGGGCCAGCAGTTACAGGGCCTGTTGCTGGTTGCACAGATTGTACTGATGTATAAGGCTGCACTCCAGTAGATTGGTTTGGGTTGTTGGCTGCGCGCAAAGAAAGCAGCATACTAGTTTATGAGCAGAGCAGAGCACTATAGCAGTTACATGGCCTGTTGCTTTTCATTAGACTTTGAATATAAAAGGAGGTAGAGAAGTAGTACCACAGCATAAGCAATTCGAACCTTGAAGCTACTGCCAAGAACAGAACAGTTCCTAACTAATTTTTTATGAATCCTAGTTTAGAAACTAAATGTTTGATGTTAGAACAAACAGAAGTGGTAAATCCATTTTTGCCGTCATGGTATTTATCTAAGCTGTCCTTGCAACACAGGAAACAAAAAAGATGACGAAGAAGAAGAGAACAAAGGTATTGCTTGTAATCTGGATTTTGTTGTCGTTGACTAGCTTTACCTAGGGCTCCCTTTCTTCTGTGTGTCATCTCTTAGACAATAATTTTTAGTACCAATAAGATTTTTGGATGATTTAATCAAACGCATAAGGCTACCATGAAACAAGTAATGCAGGCTGCTCCTGCTCTTTCGCTAACTGGTTAGGCAACATGTAACAAATGAAAGATTGTGGTACTGTCTTACCCTGCTGCGAAGGCGAAGCAGTAGTAGCACTGGGTTGCGGGTCCTGCAGTGTTCGTAGTAGAAAGAAGATTCATGACATGAGTGATTGGTGGATTGGTTAGAAGAGGAGGAGTGAGAAGGGGGGTGTCTAGTGAGGGGCTTACAGGTACTTGTCGGAAGGCCTCGTCGATCTCGTCTTTGGTGAGCCCCTTCTTCTCGAGGAAGGAGCGCCTGTACAATACGGGGGATCCCCTGACCTTGGGGTGGGAGAGGAACTTGACGGCGTTCTGGATGTAATCCTGCCTCATCGGCGGCGCCGGCGCGTCGAAGACCAGCTGCTCGCCTCCTCCGGCATCTGCTCCTCCTGGTTGCAATCAATCCATCCAGATTTAATGGCATCGATAGAAATTGACAAGCTAGACGACTCAAAGTTCAAAGCTTTCAAAGCAAAAGCTTTAAGGGTTGATCCAAAATTTAGAAGCGGCTAACTCAGATGGAATCACGACAAGCTGCGGGCATAGAACTGGAGGGAGGGAGGGGATCGGCTTGCTCGACCTTGCTGCTGGTGCTGCGAGGGGGGATCATTGGTGGTGCTGGGGTTTTGGGAGGCCATAGCCTCGCCCTCGACGACGACGATCCAACGAGGAGGAGTCAGTCGCTGAGCTCGTGGGCTGATGGATGGAGTGGGAGGAGAATAAGCAAGTGAAGGATGGATAGACGATGTGAGAGAGAGAGAGAGAGCACAGCAGCACGGCACCGCACCAAAGTCACCACACGAAACCCAATCCTCTCTCCAATCCAATCCAAGTATCCAACCCAACCCAATCCTCTCTCCTCGCGTTCTTTTCTTTTCTTTTCTTTTCTTTTCTTTTCTGAGGCAGATACCTTTTTAATTCCCCCGAACGACGAGAACTTGTGTATGTTTTTCATTTACTCTGCATTTTCTTAAATTCATTTACCTTTTTTACATACGTCAAATTACCTTCAAGCACAAGAACAGCTCCACCGTTGGATAGTTTTTAACTGTAATTTATACTTTTTAGCTTATAATTTTGCCATAATTCTAACTGTTTGCAAGAACTATCTGAAAAGGTCCGAGATAATGTTGTGATGAATCATTGCAAGTTTCGTGAAGTGGTTGTTCTATTTTGCAAAGATGACACTTTGTCTAGTTCGTTTTATGAATTTTTTAGGAAAACCGGTCGTACCGTAGGTATGGCAATGTCACGCCGATGAGTGGCAATATAGCAGAGGTGCGTCGGTCATACCATAGAGTGGTTTATTTTTCACTATTTATAAATTTCATCTTTTTTTGGTTTTTTTTAGCATTTTTATCCTTTTTTGCTAGTTCTTTTTTCCCGTATTCATTTGTGTTGTCCGTGATGAGCTAACATGTTTTTTCATTTTTAAATTTTATAAAATAGTTACACCAAATAAGTCACCATCAGGTACAGTATAATTTCAATCTGATACGGTACAATTTCAACTATAAGCCAACTTATTTCAGTCTAGTCCAACCAAGCAGCACAGTCTTGCTTTCATTCATGCATGCAAAACTGAAAGCTTTCGAACACACGTATTCATTGAGTGGTTTTTAAGGCGGATTTTAGATATAATTTATTAATTTAATATATAGTAATTATATTTAAAAAAAAAGTTAAAACGAAAAGCTCTCGGGAGTAAAGAAGCATGGCATCGACATTACTTCACCTTCTGTCTGTGTGGCAGCGAAGAAATCCATTCCCTTCTCTCCTTTTTGTAATAAAAAAACATGCGATTTCCAAGGTACTACTACTACTAATGTTCACGGAGCGATCTACCTTGAGTAGCTAAGCATGCATGATGCACGCAACAAGCAGCCTAGCCTAGAGCAGTAGAGCGGGATACATCACGCCGGCGTCTCAACGATCTGGCAGTTGACGGCCATCATCAACCACTATGTTGGGCAGCTCAGGGTTCACCGAGCCGCCGTTCGCTGTTTCATGAGAAACCACCGTGTGCAGCAGCCCACTCTCCCTCGCGGCGTCGTCGCCTTCGTGCCGGACCACCGCCCGGAGCAGCAGCCCCTGCAGCCGCAGCAAGTAGCTTTGCCCCGCCGGCTGCGACCTCACATACCTCGTTGCCGCTGTTGTCACCTCGCTGGCCGACGGACGGTCCGGCTCGGTAGTTGGCCGGAGGTTGTTCAGTGCGCTCAGGTCGAGGTTGGGGAACACAGAGCATCTGCACCGCGGGCATTTCACATTCAACCGGAGCCATTGGTCGACGCACTCCACATGGAAATTGTGCGCACACGGAAGCCCACGAACCTGCATGGATTGGTGGCACAGACAGAACAGATGAATGAAGCAGTGGTTCAGTACATATGCAAATACTACTGCAGTGCTGCGAAATCAAACTCTCCCTAATTGAGTCTGCGACTATGGCTATATGAGGTGCAGTGTGCTAAAATGTACTTCGGGAAGAGGCGCAATTGCTTTACCTCATTGCCAACATGGAATTCTTCAAGGCAGATAGGGCATTCACTGCAGTCTGTCGGAACAGCTTTCAGCCTGAACTTTGGAAGTTCTTGAATCAGTGCCTCAACTGCTTCTCTCTGCACAAAAAGGGCTATTTAAAACTGGATACTATATAATCCATTTGAAATAAATTGATTCTAACAGAATACTACTAAATAGAAAGAACAATGAGCACTAAAATAATAGCAGACGCAAGATATATCAATTGATACTGTGACAATGTTCTCTCTCCCTAGGAGAAGCGGGTAATCGCATCTCCAGTTTAACGTACAGCTCCGGTCCAGCTATAATGTTGCCTCTCTTTAATGTTGATCCTGTTAGATCCAATTTCCATGAACTTCCATCAACATGAAACTGTGGATTTTGTATATTGATGAAGACAGTGCAAGTTGAATAGTACAGAAGCTCCATGGGCACTCACTAGAAGCAGGTTCCAACATGTCCCCAACCAGAAGCTGGTATTTCTCTCAGGGAATTAAATCGCACCAAGACAATATTGTTTGATCATAGTTGGCAACCAGCTATGGCCCTAGAGCACTTCTGAGATTACTGGATCATTCTTTTTCTTGATAGACAATTACTGATGTGCTAATAGGCAAGAAAAATGTTGAAATTCACTTACGTAGACCCTATATATGACCAAACCGACAACTTACAAGCAGTATAACCCCTTGAATCTACAGCTAAATATAACCAAATAATAGAATCAATCAAGACATACTTTAGCCATCAATTAAAAAAGCTGTTAACAAGCTTGCACAAAGCAACTCACCTGGGCTGCTGTTAAATAGAGACCAGGATGATATGCAGTATCTTGGCCCATTCCTCTCATTTCCAAGCCAACGGCCTCGAAGGCCCAGTCAGGCACACGAATCATGTCAACCATAACCTGCACAGATGAACACCATATTAGGAATATACCTTACTGCTAGAAATAAGCATAGTTAGCTCTAGTGTGAATCTAACATAGGAACCTTGCACATTCAAACAAAATACACTACTGAAGCAGTTGAGATGAATAAAGTTTCTAGTATGATTTGTAATAATGTAAGATTTGGACATACTGAATTGAACAGAAAATTATGGACAAAGATGTGGAGTAATGTAATTTGATACTTTCAAACTGCTACCATGGACAGCTCACTTCCTAGGTGCAACAGGACGATGTCAGCACAGAAAACAAATGAAAACATTACCCCATATTCAGAGACTGGAATTCCCTGCTGTGCCCTCTGCTGGAGTGCATGCCTTCGGTTTAGCCACTGCAACAAAAATAAAAACATGGCACCATAAAAATCCTATGTGAACTTATATGTACTTAACTAACACGAAGTTTAGCCCAGTACAATCATAGCCATTAGAGTTTAGCTATCAGTATGTCTTCCGCACTAAGATCATCCTATAGATTCTTCATGATTTTATTAACTGGATATGATCTAGCTGGTACAAAGCAGATATGAATACACCGATCACAAATGCCGAATTAACAACTCTCTAGACACATTGAACTACGTTTAATATCTTCAATTCAAACGGCACCAAGACGCTATATGTGTGATTGATGATACGATGGCCAAGGCAACTGCAGTCAACTAATGACACAAGCAGACTAAATAAACTAATATTGTCTGGGAAGAGCATACGCTGCAACACCAGATTTAAAAAACATGTGCCTTCTTAAAGTGAAATATATAAGTATACAGAATGAATTAATTTCTTTTCATATAGTAAATTAGCAATCATGGATACAAAGTGCTTTAGCAATATTCGATCCAATGCAAGCTTTCAGCTTGCACTGAAGAGTTTTATAGCAGTACCTTTCCAACAGCCACACACGCAATACAGGCGAGCCCACAGTAACTGAAAAGCAGCCATATCAGGAAGCCCCATTTTTGTCCTTCCTCAGGCAACTACAGATGGACTGAATGTGCAGTAAGTAGCAATTCTCTATATATGGTGATACAAACAATATTTTATCCAGAATACGAAAACTTACACAGCCTCTTGCAGTGCTAAACCACAATGTTCCTATCACAGTCCAAACCCAGAGAAAGGGGTAGAGAAGAAGCACAAGAACCGACAGGACAACTATTCTCCCACAAAAACGAGCATATCTCTGTTGCCATCCAAGATCCCTACAATTTTCCATAAAAATACAAAATTGATTGATTGTCTTTCGCAAAGTATAGAAGTTAGTTCTCGGGTGTGTGTGGAGAGAGAGAGAGAGAGGAACCTTAAAACACCCATATAAGATTGACAAACATAAGCAAAGTAGCATCCTTTTTATGGAAACGGATTATAGATATAAGCTAATTATTAAACATCTTGAAAAAAACAGATTTTTTTCCTCAAGTGGAGAGTTAGCTAACACACTAAAATGTAGAGTGAAATCAACCTGCACAATCTGGTAATATGATATAGCAAATAAATCATGAATTGTAGGTAGTGGAGACTTGGTGCTTTGAGGGGGACCCTAGTTGCCCAAGTTTTGCCACTCCAAAAAAGAAAATCAACTGCTGATATAGGATACCCAAAGAACCTTGATGTTGAAAGCACTAGGTCTGTTTGTAGTCAAATTGTGAAAGCAAATAACAGTATTAAGCTTGTACCATGGGCATTGCTGGCACTGAGGTTGCTAAGGAAGCTTCTGATATGGTGCTAGCGGATGACAATTTCAGGACAATCGTTGCTGCAGTTGGTGAAGGAAGATCTATCTGCAACAACATGAAGCAAGAAGCGGCTCGTCGTGGTGTTCAAAGGTGGCTATGCCATGGCCTTGAGGCGTGCACGTCCCCGGTGTGTTGGTGGTGGTTTTTTTTGTGTGTGGGTAGTGCGTGGGGTGCTGTGGAGGTGCTGGCGAAAGCCTTGCCGGTGATCTTACCGGTCTTGACAGCAATGACGCCTTCGGGCGCCATTATCCTTCCTGGAGGTGCTGTCGTGGCACTCCATAGCTCTCATGTTACTGATCTCCAGGTGAAAACCTTGCCTCGGTGAGGCGGGCGGCGTCGGCAACTCTAGTCGCCTCATTGGAGGCGTCGCCTCGGAGGTCCTTCTTCACGCAAAGCAGACCGTTGCTTGGATGGCACAGTCGGATGAGGACAGGGACTTGTTGAAAGTAAGGATAGAGAAAAAGTGCTGAAGCTTAGTCTTTCTAGTTTTTTCATAGTCCTTAAGCTATCATTTCTGTTGTTTTAAGCCCCTCAGTTTTGAGGCTTTGAGCCTAAGAGCTCGTGTAACTTTTGGCTGTATATATCCCGCGTGGATATAGAGGCCGGATTTTATATCCTTTATCTAAAAATTAAGCTTGTACCTTTGGAACAATGACGTTCTCTCTCTGACTCTCTCTCAAGAGAAAAAAAACTTTGGAACTATGACGTTCACGAATGTGCAATTGAACTAGCTAGAGGCATGGCTTTAAAGTTTAAACGCATAAGAAAATTTGGTACTGAACAACTGTATCTGTATGCATTCTGGGTAATTCTGTTGCTATCCTTTCCTTCCATCTAATATCACTAAGATATGGCAGTGCGGTGCTAAATTGTGTTGCAAGAACAAGACGCCATTGTGTAAACCCCAGAGGAGCGTCTCCTTGGAAATTGGTACGCATTGCATCGACATAATCAAAGTACACAGATCAGAGCAATGGGAAGAAGATTAAAAGAAAAAGGAGTGGGGTGGGCTTACAGTCCCATCCCGGCGGCGAGACCATCATCGACAAACATGAGGAGGCGGAAGATGAAGACGGTGGTGTAGTCGACCTGGCACAGGAAAAGGCAGAAGATGAAATCGATGGATCCCAGAGCAAGCGCATCAAAGCACAGACGACGGTACGGTAGTTTGCGAAGGGGTGGAAGAAAGAAAGAAAGAAAGAAAGGGATGCTAACCACGATCCATATGTGCAGCGGGTGGGCGCAGAGGCGATACCTCTTCCAATTGATGGACACGATGATTCTGATAAGCAGGCCACCCCAGCCATTAAGGAAAGGAAAGAGCAAAATCCTGAATACTGACGGATGAAGTAGAAGTGGCTGGGCTCCCGCGAAATAATGGGTGGGAGGGGAGGGGGGAGGAAATCAGGAAAGGATACACGCTGGTGGCGAGCATGGAGAGGAAGAAGCCATCGTACCTGCAAGCAAGCAGTCGGCACCGAATCAAGAGCAGAGTGACTAGAAAGGAAAGCGCATGGCAGGGAGAGAGAGAGAGAGAGAGACCACTTGAAGTCGACGCCCCGCATCGTCATGGTACTGTGATGGGGGGAGCGCGGCGTCGGGGGTTTGGCCCCGGCTTCCGATGGGAGGGGAGGGAGCTAAAGGAGGAGGAGGAGGAGCGAAGCGCACTACACCGAAGGATGGGTGCGGCCGGGGAGGAGGCTGGAGAGGGCGAAATGGAACCGAGGCAGCAGCGGCTCACCTGCGGTGGGTCCCCCTCGTCGGTGAGAGCTGGCTGGGCTCATGCTCGCATCCCGAGATTATACTAACTGTAGTGTGCGTGGTGCGTGCGTGCCTCACCGCAGCTTCTGTTCTGGGCAGTGGACTTGCATCGCATTCGCCTTCCCATCCAGGCAGCCCATGGCCGAGCTCGCCGCGGACAGCAGCAACAACCTCTTCCAGGTGCCAGCAGGTCTCCCACTCTCTGATCCCCCTTAATTCCTCCTCCCTCCATTGCTCGCTACCCCTCCGCCGCTTCAAGGACGAGCTGATGCTCAAGACCCGACAACTCGACAGAATTGTAAGTCCTTCCTTCCTTTCTTTCATAATTATCGTACCACTAACTCACGAGAATGAGATTCCCCTACCCGATCCACCAAATCCATCTCTCTCTGCCAAGTTCAAGGGCTGCTAATGCAGCACTACCTTCTATTTAGCGATCGAGCTTGACCCTACTCCTACCCCAGCCCAGCAGACAGAGAGAGGACGATGACGCCTCCCAGATTTACGCTTTGACACGGGCGGACCCTCCCTTCGGGCGAGCTTGGCGTCGTTGGTCATCCCCCTCCAGAGACGGCGATGGAAATGAAGGATTAGCATTTCAGAGAAATGCTGGCTGTATGGACATTGATGGCCAAGAGAAGTTTAGTTGCGATCGCCAGTTTCATCTACATGAAGCTATTTCTTTTGTTACAACACCCTGCTCATGCTAGGCATGTGAGCTTATGGATGGGTTGGTAGATAAACAGTACTGTATCTTGGGAGAAGTTTGGAGGGAGGCTGCCAGGTGTTCTGCAAAATGGCGAAATGGTTGAAAACTACATGGCATTCACTTGTTCTTGACAACATTGTGTACTCATTTTTGTTTTGCCCTCTGAGATGCTCGATTATTCACAATTTCATATCCTACCATGTCAAATATTGTAACTTACTATAAACTTCTAAACGATATTTATGGCTTCATAAAAATATTTCGTAGCAATTCTTGCTTCTCACATGTCACATCTGTTATATCATATGCCTCTCTAGCTTTTTGCATTAGAAAGTTCTACGAACTTTTCATTGGTTAATCGACTATTTTTCTTTGAAGTTCTAAGTATACAAACAACACCTAAATGTTAGTCTTTGTCACAGGAATGGCTGGAGCTATGTCAATCAAGGGTGTGGAGCTGAGCAAATATAAAAGGTTCCTTTTTTGCTTTGACTACCATAAGTCCATAAAAGTTGTGTACTATTTGATTAGTGGCTGAACAAAAGATCACTACGATTTAATTAGCGGTTGAGCAAAAGATCACATGATGCTTAGTGGCTAATTATTCGCCCTAGCTAAAATTTAGTTCTGGGTCCACTACTGCTTTGACATGTCTGCCCCTTAGCAGCAGCCGCAGCTGCAGATTTTGGGCCACATACACATCTTTTATCATCATAAGAATCATGTGTCAATTTTAATTCATCAAATTTATTAGTTACATCTCTAAGTTGAATCAGGTTTGATGCATTAATAGATCTAGCAGCCTCCAACTCAGAATGTAAAACTTGGCAAGACTCACATGATTCATCATCAGGAATTAAAGCTCTAAGTCTATTAATTTCAGAAATTAGGCTTTCAACAGCACAATTATTTTCTTTCAATTTCTGTTTTATCTTTTTTAATTCAATAGTAAGTTAAACCCTAAACCAAACCAAGAACGAAACGCAGACGACCCAACCCACCTTGGATCCAACGGGATCCATCCTGAGAGTCGGAGATGAGGTGAGCACAAAGGCGATGCGACACCCTGGAGGGTGGGGACGGTGGGAAGAGGGAGGGATCTGAGTGGGTGACTAGGGTTTGGGACAGAGCAGAGGGGGAAGGAAGGAGCAGGACCCAATGCCATGCACGTACGCAGGGGGGCTCTCCCTTGACTGGGAGTTGTGTATGCCTCGCTGAGGGTATACCACCTGTCATGGAGGGGGAAGGGGATGGCGTGTGACGATTGGGGTGGGGAAGACGTGGGAAGGGAAGGATACATGCAATCGTGCGGTTGGGTAGGGAAGCTAGTTCTTTTTCGTTCTTTAAAGTCAGTTCACTGATTTTCTAAGGGAACGTGCAGTGATGCATTATGGGGATGGCTGCACGAATAGAAAGGGGACATGAATAAACTAGCGTTTTATATATTAAGAGCAAGTACAATAACATAGCTAGCTATTAGCTACAATACTTCTCCACCTCATATGTAGCTAGCTGGAGAAAGTTTGATACAACAAGATAGCTATTACATTGGCTATATTGAAACACATAATTATTAGAAGCAAGTATGGACAGCAGATCACTAGTAATCATCATCTCTGTGGTCATGTATGTTGCTAGTGTATTCAACCATAAGGAAAATCATCTCTTAAGTGCCATCTCCTGCACCTTTAGCTCAACTAGATCATAGAGCCGCAACCTCTGAGCGGTCTTGTGAAAGATCGGGCAAAGGTTGCGATATAATACAATCTTAATAGAAATTTTTGGAACGTGTGCTTTTTAATACAAATGCTACATTGTGACATCTAACCTGTCTATGAGCCTTTGATGGTCCGATGTGGCTTCATATCTGAAGGTATCTCCCATTTATCCTTGGAACATGCTACAACAGCAAGCAAGAAATTTCAAGAAAACCCACTTCTAGCATAAGTGGCTAAGGACAATTAAGCGAACTTACAGGATTGGCACCATCTGATTCAACCTCTTGCCTACTTCACCATCTATTTCGTAAGAATCATCAATGAGCTCGAGTGGTAGGTCTGTCCATATGGCTTTACCCCAGGAAAGGTTGAAGCTCGATGAAGCACATAATCGTCTTGCTTGGTCTAGCTATATATATAGTCCACCTCCACGCACACAAAGCAACATATGCTTTGAACGATAATATGAATGATGCAAACAAGCGGGATAGCAACATAGCCATGGACATTTTCTAATTAGGCGATAATTTAACAAGTGTTCTCTACTTCTAGTCCGATACGAGATTACACCCAAAACACATTAAACCGACAACGACAATAAGCAAAAGCACTACTCAATTAAGGCTCGCAACATGCAAACCACAAGTCGTTGATAGTCTGGCTGCATCCTTCCTTTTGTTCGGACAAAACACGGGTCACCATTGCATCAAGGACTCCATCATTGCAGACACTGAAACAAAAGATGAAAAGATAAGTTAAGATACTCACATCCGATGAAAATAGGAAAAATGTATATGCTTAGTATAATACCATGATTAAGAATGATGCATATTGCCAAATCGATGCCAAATGTGCTCAACTAAATCATTTTTAGCCGGGTATGTCTTGGAGCAGTCACGGATAGAAGCTTTTCTACGTAGCACATCAAGCAAAAACAGGATTACCACCACTAATTACTTGGGAGGCGTAACCATAGATGCACCTAGATTGTCATTCAAGTCAATTGGAATAGTAACCTCCTCTCGCTCATCCTCAACTATCATATTGTGGAGAATTATGCATGCTTGCATAATTCTCCCAACAACCATGCGTTTCCAGGATTTTGCTGGACGTCGCACGATGTTGAAACGAGATTGCAATACCCCAAAACCACGCTCCACGTCTTTCCTTGCCCCTTCTTGACATTGGGCAAACAACTTATGCTTCTCCGTTTGGGGCGGTATCGTCTTCATGAAGGCGACCCATTCGGTATATACCATCGCAAGGTAGTACCCATTGCTATACTCTTTCCGTTGACGACAAATTGAACTTGTGGAGCTTCCCCTCTCAATGATTCAAGGAATAATGGGGACTGATTTAACACGTTAATGTCGTTGTTAGACCCGGCAACACCAAAAATGAATGCCAAATCCAAAGATCTGCGAAGCAACAAACTTCAAGGATGATTGTAGGCACTCGTGGTCACCACGGGTGAACCGACTCTCCAAGCTCTTGGACAATTTTCCCACCGCCAATGCATGCAATCTATGCTACCTAACATCCCAGGAAAGCCACGTGATTCACTGACAAGAAGTAAACGCTCCATGTCCTCACATGTGGGGCGCCGCAAGTACTCCGGGCCAAAGATCTCAATCACCCCTTGTGCAAATTTTTCTAAGCACTCCAGTGAGGTGCTCTTGCCAATCTTAAAGTACTCATCAAGAGCATCAGCTGAGGTGCCGTATGCAAGCATGCGGATTGCCGCTGTACACTTTTGCAGTGGTGAGAGCCCTATGCGTCCAGAACAGTCAGCCCTTAGAGTGAAATAGGGTGACCACTGACTTAGGGCATCCACAATTCGAAGAAAGAGATTTCTTCGCATACGGAATCTTATGCGGAACATCCTATCATGGTGCAGTGGCTCTTCATAAGTAGTCACCATAAGGCGTTGGTGGGCGGCATGATCTCTCGGAATGGTAATCCTTGAGCCACCTCCTCATTGAGATAATGTAGCCATAAACTTGGCCTTGATCTTGGCCAAAATGTGCGTAGCAAAGGAATCTATCACATTCTGCTCAGCTATATACTCTCTGATGATATTGGATGGGTGCTGGTCATCGGAATCATCTGAACTACAAGATGAATCTGACATTGTTGGGATGATTGGGATGAGGTAGAGCATTATATAGAAGTGGCTGACTGCATGTTAACTTGTGTGTTGACTAGATATTTATTTGGACTGCATGTTAACTTGTGTGCTGACTGGGTATTTATTTGGACTGCATGTTAACTTGTGTGACTAGGTATTTATTGGGACTGCATGGTAACTTGTGTGCTGACTGGGTATTTATTTGTGTGCTGACCATGAATTCAGTATACTCAATGCTATTAGTGCCTTACCTACAAAACATAAAGACTACTGTGTGCTAATCAACAGATGGCCAATAATGGCCAACAATCTGAGGTCCCATTACCAGAAACTATATCCACCAACTAGGCCACTCATCCCTCACATGTTACAGTGCCTTACCTACAAAACATAAAGACTACTGTGTGCTGTAGAATCAAATCTTACTGCTATCAACGATATTTCTCCAAAGAATATAGTGCCCACATGTTACCAGAAATTCAATGCTATCAGTATATCAAGTTAAGAACACTCAAGTCCAACATAATTAGGTTCCAAACAAAGATTCAAAAGATTCAAATCTTAGTACTGTTCTTACAGTAAATTCTATGATTGAAAATACTTCTATGATTGAAACAGTATACTACTAAAGTGTTCATGTCTACTAACTTCTAAGTATGACACAAGAAACAGTATACTACTAACTTCTAAGTATGCTACAAGAAACAGTAACCTTAGTCAGTTTTTCCAACACATGAATATCTATGTATGAACACAGAAAATGAACTAAAGTGTTCATCAGGCCTACTAACCTTAGTCAGTTTTTCCAAATAACTTCTCTCTCATGCTCTTCAAAGCCAGCACATGCTCACATCTCACATCTTCAGGCATCCCTGATGTGTCTTTATTCATCAGATCTCGAAATGTTTCTAACATAATGACCTCCTTGTGCTCTTTTCTTCGCTAGGTGAGCATGCTTCGAGCTTGCGGCATCTCACTCCGACCTTCCTTTGCACCATTTACAATATCTTGAACCCACGGAGCTCATCTTCTATGTCAAGCATGGAAGCTTGTGCCTTGCCTTTTCCCATGCCGTTGCGCGATGCCTTAGCTGCCTTGGCCCCTATTGGTCGTGGGATATCTTGACATTATCAACGGTGTATGCAAGTTACGCCACACCAACCTCATCCTCAAATTTTCTTTTGTTTGACTTGTTAACACGGTCCAAATACGCATGCCATTTTGGTTCATTCGGCACATTCCAACAATGCATAAACATAAATGGACCTTCATTGTTGTTTGCCGCATATAATTTTTGTGCCTTTTCCGTTAGGTCCACATCAGATTCTCCACTAGCATATAATGAGTTGGCCTCCTTCCATGCGCCGCAAAACATCCCAACTTTCTTCTTGATTTTACCAAAGCGATCCTTAATGTGCTTCATTTGCCTTCTCCGGTTTGAAGGGATAGAGCTATTGTAGGCAGCGAGCAACTCCCTTCCAATATTGGTCGTTCTTCTTAAAGTTTGATTCAATTGGATCATTTGAGTTGTTCAACCAAGCTCCTACCGCATTGTTAGAAAAAGTGTTCAATTAGAAGTAGTAATGGTAGTATCATGCACGACATTATCAAACCAAAGCAGAAAAGCCACACACCAATTTTAAGTCCTCGTCCTTTGTCCATGCCAATCGCTTTTGGTCTCTCGAAATCGACCCATTATTTTTATTATCATCATTGATTGGTTGGGATGACCACCGCGATGGGTTACTAAAATAACTAAGAAAACCACCGTGGACGATATGCAATTTCCCTGCGAAAAAATAGAAAAAATAATTTCATTCTCAGTTACTAAGTTGGGAAAGCTTTGATCCTGTACAACTTTTTAAATCACAATGTTATGAAAAGTTTTTGCTCTGTCCAATGTAGTTATTCAGTACAAATGACTGTAATGTCTCCAAAGTCCAAACTAGGCCTTGCCATCACACAGTATGTTGGATGATGTGTAATTTTGACAAAATACAATGGCCGGCAAAGTCATAAAAGAAAAAGGTAAAATGAAGGACCTAATGCCCTATGCATGGAGAGACAAGAAGGTCTGATGCCTTCTGGTCCTCAGCAGGAATAGAAGAGGGGTGAGAAAAATGTGCCAAGATACCTTTTCAATATATATTCATAAATATAATTAAGGTGTTAAATCTCACTTTATTAGTATACAATGATAATAAGTGCGGTAATATAATAACAATAGTGGATCCATAAAATAGCCGAGAACAAGCATATACTGGCCAAATATGATCTAAAAACAGATCAAGACACTTGTTATACTGGCAGTAAGCAACCGAGTCTTCAGATCAAAGTCATGCAAGAGGGATTCTGATTTTTTTAAAGACAAACTCAACTAATTTAGCACGTAGAATGCAATAAGCGTTGATCTATTAGGAAATAGCGGCATCTACCAATTCACAGAACAATAGTTCACACATACGCACCATTCTTGTAGATCAATATTGCCGGGTGGCCGAATCTGTGACGCGGTGAACAAGCTTGGCGCAGATGAGCCTAGGAGTTGTTGTGGTGGCATGGGGAACCAAGGGGGATACAAGTTCGGCGTTGATGGAGGCGGAGATTGCCGGGTGGCCGAAGGCTCTGGAGCCACCTCCCTCTTTGACCGAAGAGACATCAGCAGTCCCTCTTCACAGATCCGGCCAAGAAATCACCGCCGCGCCGAGGGGGGGATTGCCGCAGTTAGGGTTAGGCGCCGTGGCAGAGGGAATCGCGCGGCGCGCGCGCCGAGGAGGGAATCGCCGCGGGCGCGCGCTGGGGAATTGCTGCGGGGGGCGCGCGCTGGGGAAAATCGCTGCGGGGGGCGCGCGCTGTGGCCAGGATCGATGCTGCGCCAATTGCTAGTCTATCGCCAACGCGGGCGACAGGAAGGCTACATCCCGTGATATCGCCCGGTGATAATTTTATCGCTAGCTACGCTCTCTCTCCTCTCTTCTCTCCCTTCCAGCTAGACATTTTCTGATATGGCATAAGTTTATAGCCTGTCTAGTCAGCTTATTGTACTGCTCTAATAGAGATAGAGGTGTTGGGAGAGGAGGATAGGAGGGGAGAAAGGGTGTAGCAACTTGGGCCAAACCACCTAGGCCCAGTCGGGCCTCCTCCGCCTGGCGTGAACTTCTACTCTACTCGTGCTAGTATTTTCCGCCTGCTCCTCTCTCTCCATCTCCCTCCCCAGGCCCCAGCCCCACGAACCACCGTCGTCCTCCGCCGGCTGCGACGTAGATCTGCTACTGCTACTGGCGTGGAGTGGAGATCCATCCGGATTTGATCGATTTCTTCTTCTTCTTCTTCTTTTCTTGGTAAGGAGGAACCCTAGCAATCAAATCCCCAGCCCAAATCTTCTCTTCTTTCGATTAGGTTCTTCTTCTTCTTTTTTCCTTCAGCGCGCAGGATGGATCGACCTCTGTTGACCCCATACATAGGACTTGGTACCCACCCGAGGTTTAAAGTAGATTCTGGGACTTGGATTAGTCCGCCCCTGAGATGTAACTAGACCAGTGCAAGCTTCGGTGTAGTTTGGGCTCTTGTCGGGAGTGTAGATTATGTGTTTCGAGTCTTTATGATCGATGTAGAGTAGAGTACTTTTAGGACGATCAAATCTTACATCTTTCTTTGCTGTGGTGAGGTAAATGTTTTCTAGGATAATCAAATCGTTCTAAAGTTCCTTCTTTTTTCGCTATGTCCGCATATAACGAGACATAGCTGTGGTTTTCGTTAGGCAATGGCGGACTCCGGCGCTCGTAGGCAACCGACTTTTACCAAGGTCGAGCAGCTCCGCCCGGGGACCCATGGCCACAACCTTGTTGTC
Organism: Dendrocalamus sinicus; assembly: GCA_036346575.1. Classification (NCBI taxonomy): domain Eukaryota; kingdom Viridiplantae; phylum Streptophyta; class Magnoliopsida; order Poales; family Poaceae; genus Dendrocalamus; species Dendrocalamus sinicus. Next base: position 53,060 of record CM070653.1, on the reverse strand, counting down.
AAGGTGGTCGACTCCAAGATGGTCGTTCAGAGAGGCCGCCCCGAGGGGGCCCCTCAGGGCAGGCAGATGAGGATCGCAGAGTGCTTGGTCGGGGATGAAACCGGCATGATTGTCTTCACTGCAAGGAACGAGCAAGGTGATGCCTCCTACTTTTTATTTGCTCTAACTTGATCCTTTCAGTTGCATATCCTGCCTGTGTATGCTTGTTTGTAGCAAGTAAATTGCTCAAACTGTCACAAATACTACCTGTATGCATACAAAGTGAAATTAAGTGCTTTACGTCATTTACTCTGGCTGATGGAAATCACTTTCTTCTTTGTCAAAGCTAGCATAATTCGTAATCTAACTATCATTACTCCCTCCATCTCTAAATGTAGGTTATTTTGGATATTGGCAGTTTGACTTGATATCTAAATTGCTACTTTTGACTGCTTGGTATGTTTCAAAATGAACCTACCCAACCTAGTGATACCAAATTCACGCGGTTAATCTAGATACTTCTTTCTATTTTACATATTGATGGTTAGAACTAAGAATGTTTTGATGACTTTCATTTAGAGATGGAGGGACTACAAATCTTCTTGGTGAAAATTAAGTTTGGACTTTTGTCAATCATCATCACATGACTATATGATGAGTTTACTTGTCCAACTCATTGTTAAGTGTACAGCATGGACTGGTCTGTTCTTTTTTCACATAACCCATCACCCCTGTTTTATGTGGCGTTGCATGAGAAGACTAGTCCTTGATACACAGTTCAATCTTACTACTGAAGCATGAATTTCTCCGAAGTTGCAACTTGGTTTCCTTACACTTGTATGTGTTGTCTTGCATATTAACAGATCAACTTACAAATGATGGCTGAAGATGGTATTTGGCAAATTAGTCTGTTAGCTTTTCCCCCGCAACAGTTCGTACTGCATGTAGCACGTATGCTTGTTTCATAATTCACAAATGCTCTTTTTTTTTTGCTAGGGTTAAATGCTGTTGTTAGCCCTACTATGTTTGCAACTTTGCACTACTTACATATACCCAAGATGTTTCCGCTGTTAACTAATGGGCCTAACGGAGTGTTAATCCTTTCTTGTTTGCAGTGGATGTAATGAAGCCTGGGACAACTGTTGAGCTGAGGAATGCAAAGATTGACATGTTCAAGGGCTCGATGAGGCTTGCAGTGGACAAGTGGGGGATCGTGAAAGCCGCTGAAAGCTCAGCTGAGTTCACCGTCAAGGAGGATAACAACCTGTCCTTGATTGAGTTTGAGCTGGTGACGGTGGTGGAGTGAAAGCTTTATGTAGGAGGATGTTGTGTGGTAGAAGCAATTCATCTTCACCAACCAAGAAGCCAATCGTGGTCGATGTTTTTTCTTATGTATTGGATATTGCCTAGTGTCATCCTTGATTAATTATTTGTTGGATGACATTGCTGAGATAGATTGTAGTTAGTCCTCTGTTAGACCTGTTACTTACCATTATGCATTGAGTTGCTTATTGCCGTACTATAATGCCCTACCCTAGTGGTGCTTTGCCTGCAGCGGAGTCTGCCAGAGTGCTCTGATTGATATCGATAATAATATATACTCTCTCGTCTCACGATATAAGTCACTATTTTTTGAGAAGAGATGTCCCACAATATAGAAAGAGCATAGTTATTGTAATACTTTTATTCAAAAAAAATCAAAGCGTAGTTATTATAATATTTGTATTTTATAGCTCTTCATCAAAGTAGAAAAAGTATAACATTAATTTTATAGATTTACTGTTTCCTAACGCACGCATACGGTGAATAATGTATCATCAAGGTGGTGAACTCGAAAGATTGGCACGAGGGGTGGGGAAGGTGACAGCGATCTCGGCCTAGCTGCCTAGCCATGGTTTGAAGGCGTGCTTAAGGTTTATTAAGGGGCGTTTCAATCGGCTGAAAGATTCTATTTGTAGCTATGGTTTTTGATTTAAATCTAAAATTATACTAGTCGAACGCTCGTGCGTTACTACGGATTTTTAAATTTTATCATACTATATAGTTTAAAACTCACAGGTGATAAAAAATTTTAAAATATGCATACAAACATGTTCTAAAAGTTTTTAAATCCGTCAAGTAAGTCGAAATCCATCGATCACACCTCGTGGTCATAAGTCGGAAGATATCAACCACACCTCGTGATCGTAGATCAGGAGCTCTCGAGCACACCTCATCGTCGTAAGTCGGAAGCCATCGACCATCGCGCGTGATCGTAGGTCGGGAGCGATCGACCATCGCTGGTAGTCATAAGTTGGCAGCGGTCGACGATTCATCGTGGTCCTAAATCGAGAGCCTTCGACAATGGCTTATGGTCGTACATCGAAAGCCGACGATCATCGTTCGTGGTTGTAAGTCGAAAGCCATCAAGGATACATCATGGTCGTAAGTCGGAACACATCAACCAACACTCATAGTCGTAAGTTGAAAGACATCAACCACACCTCGTGGTCGTAAGTCGAAACATATCGACCAGTGCTCATGATCGTAAATTAGAAACCATCGATCACACCTTGTGGTTGTAAGTTAGAAGCCGCCGACCATCGTACGTGATAGTAGGTCAGGAGCAGTCGACCATCGCTGGTGGTCGTACGTTGGCAGGTCTTTGATGCACTTTTTCCTTGTCACCCAACTGCCGACGCTAGCCTGCTCGGCCCTGACTTCGACCACGGCCCCGACTTCGACTACTACCCCCTCGACTTCAACCACTACCCCCTTCAACCACTGTCCTCTTCGACCACGACCCTTCGACGTCAACCACTTCCCCCTTCGATCATGGCTTCGACTTCGACCCCCTTGTGGGTCTTGCCATCAAGGGTGGGGAGCTTGATCTCAGGGTGACCTAGGGGGTCGGTGACGAGGATGTCCAACTGGAGGGGGAACTCATAGTGGTGGAGGTTGTGGACGAACCAGCAGGTGCCCTCCTGGTTGGTGCTACGATTACGACCATGACTGCTACGACCACGTCCACATGTGCTACAACTACGACCATGAATGTGACTTCAAGCACTGCCCCCTTCGATTTCGAGCACTGCCTCATTCGACTTCAACCACTATCCCCTTTGGCTTCAACCACTGCCCCCTTCAACCGCTTTTCCCTTCGACCATGGCCTTTCGACGTTGATCACTTCCCCCTTCGACCATGGATCTTCGACTTCAACCACGGATCTGCGACTTTGACCACTTTCCCCTTCGACCATGGTCCTTCGATGACCACGACGCTTCAACGTCGACCACTTCTCCCTTTGACCACCGCCCCCTTCGACCACTGTCCCCTACTCCCCTCTGACCATGGCCTTCGACGTCGATCACTTTCTCTTTCGACCACGACCCTTTTTGACTATGGCTTTGACATTGACCACGGCCATTTGACTTCGACCGCGGATCGAATTCATCCATGGCCCTTCGACTTGGACTTCGACCATGGCCCTTCGACTTTGACCGCAGACCGACTTCATCCATGACCCTTTGACTTCGACCACTGCCCCTTCGATCACGGTTTGGACTTTGACCATGACCCTTTGATTTCGACCACAGCTTGACTTCAACCCGACCCGCCGACCCGACCACGGATTGACCGTCCATAGCCCGCCGACCCGACCCGCCCCGACCATTGTCCCGCCGACCATTGTCCCGCCGACCATGGCTTGGACTTCGACCACGGCTCTTTGACTTCGAGCACGGCCTAACTTTGAGCACGGCCCTTCGACTTTGACCACCGCCCCTTCGACCACGGCTTCGACTTCGACCACAGATCTTTGACTTTAGCCACGGCCCCTTCAACTACGGCTTCAAGTTCGACCACGACCCCTCGACTTCGGCTATGGCCCCTCGACCATGGTCCTATTCGACCACGGCACTGACTTCGACTACCAGCTTGGGAGAACAAAATCGCCAGACAGCGCGATGGGTTTCGAGCGAAGAGCAGGAAGGGGTAGAGAAGCTCACCAGGCGAGCGACCACTGGGCGACGGCAGCGGGGGAGAGCCACATGGGTAGGCGTAGTAAGAGGAAGCTGTTGCCATCGCCGAGTGCCCTTCTCTCTGATCCACTGGCCGTTGTCGCTGAGCGCCATTCTCTCCGATCCACCGACCGTTTTCGCCGAGCGTTGTACTGCTGGTTGGAAGGGCGATGGGAGATGGAATTGGTGATGGCGCCTAGGGGAAAGTTGGGGGACTATAACCAGACACTGCTGTATGGGGATGGAATTGGTAGCGGCGCTGAGGAGGAGGAGGCCCGGCATGAGGGTTCGGGGGAGAGAAGGAGGCGGTGGTTGCGGGAGGTGGAGTGGTTGCGGGAGGCGAAGGATGCGGGGGAAGAGAAGAGGAGGAGTGCGGTTCACGCGTCGCCTGACCTTTTCTACGAGGAGCGAAAGAACTACCTACATGCGAATTTGGACGATTAATCTTTGATTGGACGGTTGAGAAGAGAGGAGGGAGAACAGACCGGCGACCACCAACTCCTATTTTTATAATAGTAAAGATTATAATAAATATTATCTTTTTTCGAGTCATTCAATTAAAAAATGGGAAAATTTAAAGACATCGTTATATCTTTACGGACTATAGAAAGAAAAAAGTAAAAGCAAAAGCAAAAAAGCAAAAAAAAATCAAAATTAGAAGCCGACGTGCTTCAAGTGATCTCTAACTTAAATAAATCGAAAGCAAAAAGAAAAAGAAAAATTGAAGTCTTTCCTTAGTAATAGATAAGGAATAGGATAGGTCGTTAGTACATCAGTATTACTAGATTCCAGTATAGAGTGGAAGATGGGCCTCATGCCCCCAGTTATCATGATGTTTGTGGCCTTCCCTTCCTCCCCTTACCTACTGTAATTTGTAATGGTGCCTTTCCCAGTAGTTTGCAACTCGCATGCAACTCTGCGTCCATCTCATTTCATCCCATTTTATGTTGTTGACTTTGGAAGCTTTGCCATTGCCTTTTCTTAACCCTAGGAAAACCAAGGTTCGCGATCCGCGGGGGCATTGTAGGAAAATAGCTGATGAGTAGATACTATAGGCTGTAGCAGTTGATCTTAACTTTGTTTGGAACGTGTGAATTATTTCTGATCCTTAAGGTAATTGAGCTGTTTTATGTGAAACTCATGCATTCCAAATAAATGTCATCTCTATTGTTGGTAATTGTTTCATGAATCCTTGTCATGTCTGTAAAAAGCATGGTTATATTGTAATAAATGAAATTGGGTGCTTTGATTCTACAAAATGGCTGTAAGAGATAATTTTTGGGCTGCAAAACACAAATACTGCTAAAATTTTTAGTAGAAGTTTAATTTATGTGGAATTAGTTATCAAACAAGGTGATTGTTTTTGGGGTTGCAAAACACAAATACTACTATATTTTTAGTAGAAATTTAATTTATGTAGAATTAATTATCAAACAAGGAATGAGAGAAAAGGGAAACAGTTTCCAACCCAACACAGGTTTACTTTGCACTGCAACCCCACAAGCTAAAGGGAAGAAAAATCCACTACCACTCCCACTCCCACTTCTTCTTCCACTTGTTGAGGAGAGAGAGAGGAACTAGAAGTAACTTCTTTGAGAATTCACGAGGGATTAGGGATAGATAGAGTCTGTACTTTGTGGCAGAGGAGGAGGAAAGGAAGCTGAGAAAGTGAGGGGAAGAAGCTAAGATGGAAAGGAGAAAAATTGAATAAGGAAGAGGAGGAGGAGGAAGAGTGGAGTGGAGCAGTGATGTTGCTGGACTGGATCTGATGAAAGAGAGAAGGGGAAGCTACCATCTTTCTTTCTTTTGCGATGCCCATCAAATTAACTTCTTCGTCTTCTTGCTTGCTGCTAAGGGGGGCGCCATGGATTACAAATCGGAGCCCAAGCAGCCGCTGGGATAGCAGCTACTAAAAATCAAAGCCATGGCAGCATCCACGCTGTCTCCTTACTCTTCCCCAGCCATCACCTTGCCTGCCTCCTCCCTAGCACCTGTGTCGTCCAACCAATGCCACCCCGTCCAACACCACCGCCACTACCGCTCCCCCGCCACCCACTGCCACCCTTCCACCTCCATCTTTGGTGCTTACTGTATCGTGACCGCCCGCATCGTCGTCTCCACCGCCAAAGCCTTCACCTTTCGCACCGCATCCACCGGCAGCTTCGGTACCTGTCATCAAGCAATTTGTTATAAAATGCATGACATACATAGAGTATCGAAAGAATGGGAGGTGCGAATTTAACGTGAAAAATCCTTACGGGAAAAATCACAAACATATGAAAGTGAAATTCACTATATGAGGAGATATTGTAATAAGGCTCTTGTTCTTCCTATGAACGACTAGGGCACATATATAGAGCAACGGAAACAAGTCTCACACAGAGAGGAAATCAAATCAGAGTTGGTTGCAGTGGGGTTGACACCACGTCTGATATAGCTTCCATATATCTCTGGCACCGGTCATGCCACATCTAACATGAGGCGATGCAGTATCCTACATGGATATGGTATGAATTCGAATAAACTTCAACAATGTACACCTTGAGCCGAATTCCCTCTAGTAGTCAAAAAATATAATAAACTCCTCCAATTAAATCAAGATGAACACATTGTGCGCCAAAAGTTCATCAGACTAATCGTCAAAAAGAAAGGATGAATCAGTTTTATCCAAACGCTTCTCGCAAAGCAAAATTGAGCAAATCACCAATATATTCAAGCACACAGCTATCAATAAAGCAAATGAACAAATCTAGGTCTTCAACAATTCATTACCCTAGCAAAAGTCTGAGTCTGTACAACTGATCTCCTGAAACAAATGCTCAGTCATCGAACGACATAAGCCAAAATATCACCTGTGGCATTGGATAGATAACAAAAGACTCATATAATGGAATCTGACATGCTTCAAACCTAGAATACAAAACTTGACAAACAACACTCATTGCAAGAGCAATTTGCACGTGTGGTTATCATGTACATCAAACTACCAACTTCAAAGGTAATTAAATTCCATGACATGGTTGAAACTGCTTTTGTAAAATTATCCAGATGAAAGAAACTTTTGTGCCATCAATGTAGTATAAACTATAGTAGACCCCTCATATCGAGCTATAACAACTGAAAAGCGTTGTAGTATCCACGCAAAAATAAGCTCATTCTTGCACTTAAACCCTTCATCTCAAACTAAAATTGGAGCAAAATCTTCATTTCAAACAATAAAACTCCGAAGAGTTTCATGCTAGCTACCATCAGAGTGTCATCAAATTCCCGAGAATTAATATTTCCAAAACCTCATAACAGTCGCGTAAACGATCCAAGTTGCAAGACATACGAACGGTGAAGGAAACACTAAATTCAGTTGTCATAACAGACATTGTTGTTTTAAGTCTTCTCGATCAAACATAGCCTAAATTAACTCATTGTGTTGAAAGTTTGCAACTCCACCTTAGACATCTCATCCACGGATCTTGTCGTAGTAACATGTAGTGGATGATGAACCGTCAAAGAAATCACCAATGAATAATCCCACATGGATGCCATCAATAATAGGTATAATGGTCTGAATTTTAATGAACTCCACTTTCAATAAAAATATATAGAGCTGACGATACATCTTCGATGGAGATGGTGTATTACAACGCTAGGGTATGGCACCGGGCGGTGCAGGCTATGGTGCTGGCGAACCTGGTACTGAAACAATCACCGAGGTAGAGCATGGGTTGATACTCAGTATGGAGTTGAGTCATGGAACAGAGTCGGGGTGAGTCAAAATCGTCGAATTGAGGATGCTGAAATCTCCATACACACCAAGAAATTTTTGCCAAAAAATAGAACCTTGGCATGCCATGGACGGACCTGCAATGGTTCATGGGTGTTCAGCTGAACACCCAAATTTTTTTATATAAAATACCAAGTGTATAATAGGTATATTGGATGTATATATTGTTAGTTGTGTTAAAACTATATCTTTATGCCTGCAAATAAATTCAGCCCACACTCCCCGTATCTCACGCGCAGCCCATGTAGTAGTTAGACCCATTTTTCTTTCCACCTTAGCCCTCCTCACGTCCAAAGAGGTAAAGATGTAAATAAAATCCTAACATTTGTTCTATTTCTTGTCTTGTGGTTGTCTGTGTAGGAGGAGGCTTCGGCCTTCGAGTGGCGAGCAGGCGGAGGTGCAGGCTAGAGGCGAGTGACGACCGGCGGACGCGAACATGGTGCCATGATGTGACAAAAATTATGTGTGAGGCGGCGCGTGGTGCAAAGTGAGCGTGTGGCAGCACGGGCGAGCAGAGAGGTGTCGCGGGGCAAGCGGGCAGTGGCACAACGAACACGGAGGTAGGGAGCGGGTAACAGGAAGGGAGCAGCGCGGTAACCGGGAGGGAGCGTGGCATTGGGAAGTGAGCAGCACCTCCAACTTATTGTCATCGTTCTCTCTTCATATCCATGTGTGCTCCACCCCACTTCACTTATTTTCTTTCTTGGTCTGTTTTGCTCCATAGAAGGAACATACACTTTCCTCTTAGATGGACAGTTTTTGCTGATACAGAAACTGCAAAAAAAGGCAAGATCAACAAGATATACAACTCTCATTTATCTCTATAATTTATTGTTTAATTTATATAATTATGCTCGTCTTATATCACCCATTTTCTTATAAGAAATCATTAATTTCTGTAATTTATGTATTTTTATTATATCTACATGCACGTATTGTTATATCAGTGTTTTGGGGACGGTGCGCTGCGGTATCAATGTATTCGAGCAACTTAGCTCCGAAAACTGAATGCCTATCTTCAAAATCCTGGATTCGCCACTGATGCAGACTGCAGAAGCATACCAAGTGAGTACATGCTTTTTTTTTGTTTTTCTGCCATTGGTGCAAGAGGAAAGCATAGAAATTCCATGTGGTCGATGGTTCGACCGATGCGAAGCAATGCAATGCATTATGCATGGCCTTGTTGTTTTGATTGTGAAGCTGCCCAATCAATAGGAAGAAGAAGCTAGAACAAGCTGGCTTTTGGTCACTGCAGCTCTGGCTCTAAGCTCGTTTTTTGTGAAGAGGATGATTATTCCAATCCAAATGAGGGGTGGATTGTTAAGAAGACGACGACGACGAGGAAGAAGGGGCTTTTTTTGAACTCGGAAAGCTTGTTTCCATTAGACACTTTCTCCAGCCCGATCGCTGGAGACCAAGCTGGAAACAAAGGTGGGGACTTGGCTCATGAACACCATCGAGCCAGAGCTAACCACGCTCACCCCATACATTGCAAGGCGATCAGCCACCTTGTTGCAATTTCTCGGGCAATGCCGAATACTGCAGTAATCGAAGAATGCACCAATAAAATCTCTAATTTGCTTGAGGAGGCTTCCATTCACACTTTGATCAAGATCCATCGAAGTCAAACCCAGCACTAGATCAGACGCATCAGATTCCAGGATAATTCTTGACATTCCCAAATGCACTATCCTCTGCAGACTGTGTAGGGCAACCAGTGCTTCGGCTTGAAAAGAGCTGTCCACTCTGCACAGATTGCCACAGCCCCCCGAAGGAGCTCACCAGCACTGTCCCTTGCGATAAAGCCCCATCCTCCCTGACCCAAACTAGCTTTAAAAGAGCCATCAATATTAATCTTGTAAAGATCTTCCGGTGGCGGCTGCCATAACTTGGGGTTGACTTGCTGCTGACTCTTCATTGTTTTCCTTCCCTTTTCAAATTCAGACACATAGAAAGTTATAAGCGAGCAGACCTCAGGGCAAGTGACTCTTTTTTCACTAGCATTCACCTTGTTCCTTACCGACCACCACCTCCATAATAGAACCACAATTTGTAGCTGGATTGGCTTTGGAAAGGACCAGATTTTCCTCAGCAAATCTCGCCCAGAATGACAAGCTGCTAGGGTAATGCGATATTCCTCTAAATTTAGCCCTCTCCAACACTCCTTTACTTCTTTACATCTGAAGAAGAGATGCCCACAATCTTCATCCAGCCTGTGACACATGGGACACAGGGTATCCTCCTTCATCCCCCTACGGCTCAAATTCCGCCGGACCGCAGACTATTATGAGCTACGCGCCACAGGAACATTTTCACTTTGTTTGGGACCTCCATACTCCAAATTTTATCCCACCTGAACATGGAGTCCCCACTTGGGTCTGGCTCAGAGCTTGCTGCATTTCTACCAAGCTCGTTCTCCCTGTTCTGAATTGCCAACCTATATGCTGACTTGACTGAGAAGATCCCCTTTTTATCAAAGTGCCATGCCGGTCTATCTTCCATATCCTGGTTCACTATCAGCTTTAGGATGGCCTCTGCATCAAACTCTGAGAAAACATCCTGCACTAGGGTCTCATCCCAAGATCCCAAGCTCGGGTCCATCAGATCAGCAACCTTTGTCAACACCGTTGCCCCCCTATTTGTAGCAGGGCGCCTTGTACTCCCGTGTGGAATCCAAGGATCCGTCCAGATATTCACCGATTCCCCATTGCCAATGCACCATATGAGCCCTGTTTGTGATTCACCCCTTTAAGGATGCTCCTCCAAGTGTAAGAAATCCCATCCTGCACCGCACTCTGCAGAATGCTACCATTGGGAAAGTATTTTGCTTTAAGCACTTGGCCACACAAAGTATCTGTAAAAACCAGAAGCCTCCAAGCTTGTCTAGCCAGCATGGCCAAATTGAACAGATAAAGATCCCGAAAGCCCAACCTCCCTTGCTCTTAGGGAGTGTCAGCTTATCCCAAGCCAACCAATGAATCTTGTTTCTCTTGTCATTCTGGCTCCACCACCACCTGCCAATCATAGAATTCAACTCATCGCACAACCCTTTTATCAGCTCAAAGCAGGACATAGCGTAGGTTGGGATTGCTTGGGCCACAACCTTTACTAGAATTTCCTTGCCAGCCTTAGATAGCAATTTCTCCTGCCACCCTTGAATACAGAGCCACACTTTCCGCTTGATATACTCAAAAGTTTTCTTTCTTGACTTACCAATAGAAACTGGTAGCCCCAAATATCTCTCACTCTTTGCTTCTTGCATGATGTCAATGACCTGTCTTACTTCCTCCTTATCAATGAGCTAGTGTTTGGGCTGAGCAGATGACGATTTATCCCTATTGATCACTTGTCTGAAGCTCGCTCATATGCTGCAAAATCCTCCTCAATTCTGAGCATCTCCTCTCTGAGGCTCTCATCGAATCAGGAGTCATCGAAGAAAAGATGGTTAATCCTAGGAGCTTCCTACACACTCTAATACCCTCAATCTTGCCCTCCACCTGCGCATCAGCAACATTCTTGACAAACCTTCCGCACAGAATAAGCAGATAGAGGCGACAAAGGGTCCCCTTGGCGAAGACCCCTCGTGGGTGGATGTTGAAAGAATATTCCCCATTGACCTTAATGCGGTAGTTCTTTGTTGTAACACACTTCATCACCTTTTCCACCCAATGCCTGTGAACCCCAATTAAGCATCATTTTCTCCAGAAGCTCCACTCAACTCGGTCGTAGGCCTTACTCATATCCAACTTAATTGCAGCCACTCCCTGTTTTCCCCACCTCCTTTGCCTTAGGTAGTGTGTGAGCTCATAGGCGAGCAGGACATTATCAGTAATAAGTCTACCAGGAACAAACACGCTCTGAGAAGGTGAAATGATCTCCGGGAGCACCAGCTTCAGTCTATTTGCTAGCACTTTGGAGATGAGCTTGTAAACTACATTGCATAAGCTGATAGGCCTGAGATCCTTCAATTTATCCGGGATTTGGTCTTTGGGATTAGAACAACAACAGTGTCATTCCACCCTTTCGGCATAGCCGCCCCATTAAGCACAGCAAGCACTTCTTCTTTAACCTTTTCACCCGCAAGAGACCAGAATTTCCTGTAGAAGACCACCGGCATGCCATCAGCCCCTGGGGCTTTCAGCTCACCCATATCCTTTAAAGCCACCCAAATATCGACACTTGAGAACGGTCTTTGCCAGTTGTCATTCATTTCTTGAGTAACCTTTACTTGCACACAATCAAGGACCTCATCGTCACAGGAACTGCAGAGTGGACATAAAAGTTGCGTCTTGATTAGCAATAAAGTTCTTTAGGTATTTTCCTTCCACCACCCCGCCACCCTCATCTTTCGACTTGCTTATAGCGTTTCTCCTTTTCCTTTTCAAGCCTGAGCATGGAAGAATTTTGTATTACGGTCACCTTTGGCCAACCATGTAGAATGAGCCATTGCGCTTCGATATACGTCTTTGTTGGTCCGATGAGCGCTCAAGCTTATAACGCATCAAGTGCTCCTTGTTTATACACCCTTGGGAAATGGATGCTCTCCTGATCCTCTCCAGCTCTCTTTTGGCATTTTTAACTCTCTTCTCCAAAGCTCCAAGACCTCCCGATCCCACTGCCATAGCTCCCTCAACACCCGAGACTGGATTTCCATAAGGCTTACCCCTCCACCTCTAATAGCCTTTTCCCATGCCTCCTCCACCCGCTCGCTGCACTCCTCCTCCTCCAACCATCTCGCCTCAAACTTCTTCATAACCTCCAGAGGTTTCCTCCAATGGACCTTTTTCTTCGCCCCGAGATCCACAATGATTGGCCTATGATCTGAGTGCCGAGAATCACCATTAATCACATGGACCAAAGGAAAACGAGCCCGCCAAGCACTATTCGCCACTGCCCTGTCCAGTCTTTCCCTAGTGTAACTGGATGCGTTTTGATGATGGTTCCTCCAAGTAAAAGCATCCCCCACGAAACCCAAATCATGTAGGTCACACTCCTCCAAAACATCTCTGAACTTCACCATGCTGCTATCTGCTCTAGGAGCTCCCCCTTCCTTCTCATAGCTGAAAAGAATTTCATTGGAATCACCACAACACAGCCAAGGGAGCTTGCTGCGGTGCAGTAAAATACAAAGCAACTTCCATGTTTTCTCCTTCTCTTCGCTCCGGGGCTCGCCATAAATTCTAGTAAACCGCCAAGCACATCCATCCTCCTCCTTAATTTTGGCATCAATATGAAACCTAGACCAACTCAGCACCCGCAAGTCCACCTCCCTCTTCCAAAACAGCGCCAGACCACCCTTCGCTCCTACACTATCCTTAGACACCATATTTGACATGTTCAGTTTCCACTTGAACCTCTCCATCCATTTCTCACCATGTTTTGTTTCCGAGAGAAACAAAACGTCGGGGTCCTCCTTCTTCTGGACATCCAGAAGACCGCGAACTGCCGGGCCGTTCCCCAACCCCGGCAGTTCCACGCCACAAGCCTCATTGGGATCGACCGGGCTGACCATGCAGCCCCGCCGACAAGGAATTTTCCTCCCCCATCTCCACCTCCACTGGAACAAACTGGAGCTTAGCCTTCTTCTTAAACTTTTCCTCCCCAACAGCCTCCTCTCACCCTCTCTTCCGCAAAACAGACGGGGAAGGAAACTGTTCCCCCAACGATCTCCCAAGCTCCCGCTGACGGCGTTTTAAATGTAGACCTCATCTTTTTTTGCCTCGCTTCCCCCAACCTTGGCCTGTTTAATTTCCCCCACCGGTCGCTCCTCATCCCTGCTCAACCCTGCTTCTGCCCTCTCCCCTAAAGGCGAAGAACCCACCCCATCCACCTCCATGCCGGCCTTTCCAGAGACCCCTGGCAAAACCCCCTCCTGCACGTTGAGACCTCCACCTCCTCCCTCCCCTTGTACCAACCCAGCTTCCCCCTTTCCTGCTGCGACCCCCCCGGAACCCCCTCCCTCGCCTCCAGGACCACCCTTCTCACACCCTCCAGCCCCACCAGCTCCACCCTGCTCTCCTTATCAGTACTTGTACTATCCCCAAAAATTAATTTTTTTGGTACTCCTCCAGATGTAGTATTGTTTGACAACATCTTAAGCGGGCTCGACCCATCATCACGGAGCTCATTGTCTTCCAACCCCTTTCCCCTGCTTCCTTCCTCACTCTGCTGCAACCTCCTCCCCATCTCTCCACGCCTCCAAGAACCCGACGACTTATGCTGATGACTACCACCTGAACTGCTGCCCCCCGACCAACGATTTCGCTGATCACGTTTCCTTGCTGGAGAGGCTCTCATCCAGTCCCCAAACTGATGATCATGCACCTTCCATACCTTCTCGTCACACTCCTTTTCCACATGACCCAACAAACCACAAGAGTAACAAAAGTTTGGGAGAAATTCATATCTGAAATTACACCAACAGCTTGGCTCCCCAACCCCATTCTCCACCATCACTCCCCTGAAGAGCGGCTTGCGCACATCAATTAAAGCTTTAATCCTAAGAAAGCTCCCCACCGCTGACCTATCTTCATCAGTTTCCACATCCAACGATTTCCCCACCTTCTCCCCAATCGAGCGACCTATATTTTCATTCATGAGACCTAGGGGCAGATTGAAGACACGAATCCATACCGGAATGTGAGTAAACTCCAAATCCTTCAGCCTATTAGTCTCATCAAAATCCACCACAATGAGCAGATCACCACCGAACTCCCACGGACCCTCGTGAATGCCTCTTCTCTTACCCCGGTGAAGGAAAGCAAAAGAAACATGTTATCCCCACTCCTTGCACCGGATTCCTTTGCGGACACCGATTTTACCCAGTCCGCACCATCCCTTCCACATAACTGACCTTTGCGAAACGACTTGCCATCGCCGAGGAGGCCGACCGGCCTCCTCGAATCGATCGCCAAGCTCCTTTATGACCTTCCGTTCCTCCTCCGACAGTTTCAGACCACCCAACAGACCCTCCAGGTCCTCCGCGCCCTGCTTTCGCCCTTTCTCCATCAAACCCCCAGCACCGACCGGAGCCTCCAGTTCCACAACCGCCCAAGAAAACCACCCCCTCCCGACACACCCCAGCCACTGACTTCCTCTGCCACTAGCACTGGACGCCCCTCCTCCCCCGACCGCCACCAGACTCCCCCGCAGACCGCCACACCAGCCTCCCCGCCAACACCGCCGACTTCACCGCACACACAGCACCCCCAGGGCGCCCCAGCTCGGCCACCCCTCCGCCCTCTCTCTTCGCCCGCCAGGTAGGAATCCGCCACAGAAGAGACCGAAGCAAGCTCACGAGGAAGAAATTCCAACCCAAACCCTGAACCTAGTCCTGGGCGCGGAAACAGAGCTCCGACTCGAGTGACCGAGCGGAGACGGTAGCAGACGCGTTGAAGAGAATGGAGCTTGCTGCGGCCTTCACGGCGACGCCCCAGGTTGGTCGCTAGAGGCGAGGAGGTTAGGGTTGGAGGCGGAGGGGCGAAATGGGGAGCGGTGGCGGCCACGGAGGTGGTGAACTGGTGAAGGTGGCTAGGCTTTGGCGAGGGGAGGGGTTGGCGGCGACGGGGGAGGTCGGGGAGGGGGGTGGTGGTGGTAGAGGAGGAGAGGAGGGAAGCTCTCCGCGCGGGTAGGGGAGGAGGAAGAAGGGGCTTAAGCCAAGCTTCAACTCCGTTGCTTTGCTCTGCGGGATTAATCGGTGATAATCCGCGCCGCCCATCTCCGGCTTATTCCCGATCGGACGGTCCAGATCGGCGGTGGCGTGCCACCCGGTGGTCCTACGCCACCACTCACCGCCCCCCGCATCTGAAAGGCGGGCGAGTCGGTCGGGCCGAGTGCGCTGCTGCCTTTCCCCCTTCTTCCCAAGTTTCGTTTCATCACTTCTTCCTCCTCCGTTGGCCTCTCTTCTCGCGCTTCCTTGTGCCCCCCCCTTGCACTGAAGCGCTAATTAGAGTGCTAGTTGCTAGGGTTTGCTGCGTCGGGGGCAGATCCGGCGTCGGGGGATCGGCGGCGGCGGCAGCGGCGTTGGTGGAATGGGGGCTCCCCAATGAAGCCCAATCCCAACCTCGCACGATCCGATCCGTGAGTACCTTCCCTTCCAATCGCGCTTTCATCATGTCTCCCACGCCGCCCGCGCCCGCCCCCCCGCCCCCGCAGCCCTCCGCGCCACCACCACCACTACCGCCTGCCCAGAAACTTACCACCAACGACGCCCTCGTCTACCTCAAGGCTGTCAAGGACAGGTTCCAGGACAAGCGCGACAAGTACGACGAGTTCCTCGAGGTCATGCGTGATTTCAAGAGCGGGAGGTCCGTCGCTTCCCTCCCCTTGCATTCTTCTTATCACTTGCCATGGACCGTTAAACCTCCTTTATTTTTCTTGTCTCTTTTTTCCCTTTCTGGGATTGGTTGCAGGATCGATACCACCGGTGTGATTATCCGTGTGAAGACCCTGTTTAATGGCTTCCCTGACCTCATCCTTGGCTTCAATGCTTTCTTGCCAAAGGGATATGCGATCAAGCACCAGGACCTGGACAAGAAGCCCGTCGATTTCATGGAGGCAATCAATTTCGTCAACAAGATAAAGGTTTCGCCACACCACATCTCTTCCTTTCACAGCGCCTTGTACAGACAAATGCTTTAATTATTGTTGCGGTTTCCCCCGCTGCAGAGTCGATTCCAGCAGGAGGACCATGTCTACAAGTCATTCTTGGGCATCCTCAACATGTACCGCATGCATAACAAGTCCATCCAAGTTGTTTACGAGGAGGTACCTTGCCTGGACGCCTAGTTCGTTGTATATGGCAATGCAAAATTCTGTGTGACGGCGTGTCTCTTTTCTAGGTTGCAACGCTGTTCCATGATCATCCTGATTTGCTTGAGGAGTTCAAGCATTTCTTGCCTGATACGTCAACCGCTCCACAAGAGGTGACTGTTCCTAGAGGTGTTTCGGTCAGACATGATGACAGGACCCCAATAATGCCTTCTTCAAGGAATGTTCCGAGAATTAAGGTAATGTAGAGATGGACTTCTGGTTTCGTTGTCGTCTTCATTTCCAAATACTCGAATAATTGTACAGTTACCACAGAGCATTTTCTTATACCTGAACCAACATAATTTTCCCCTTCAGTGTTACTGCCTTGTCTTCAGAGAAATTAATGGGATATGCCGACAAACTTGAGTTTATCTTATTTGAACTTTAAAATAAGTAATTGAAGTATTGTTGACATTTGCTCCAGGACTTGAGGGATGTAGATGCAAAATAATTAAATAGGAAATGAAAGTGCATGAAAACTACTTTGTCTATTAGGCTCATATTCCTGCGTCTACTGTTAGACTTCAATGCTGCAGTTCACTAATTCACTGGCCAGAAAACGCTGAATTGTTGTTTTCTCTATCTCCAGAGGGAGAGAGCTTATCCATCAACTGCTGATCGTGACTTTAGTGTTGATTGCCCTGATCTTGGTAATGATCCCCAGAGAAGGCATCTTGAGAAGGAAAAGGATCGTAAAGTTGATCAGGATAGAAGAGATTATGAAAGGGATGAGAAGGATGGTGAATATGACAGCAAAGATTTGGATGGGGGACAACGTAAGCGCAAACCTTTCTCAAGGAAGATGGAGGGTACTTGTCCTGAGACACAACAAGGGGGGGCTAGCATCTCTGCTTCGTCATACAATTATAAGGATGCACTGAAAGGTGAGTCCCTTGCTATGTTCAATAGTAAGATGTCAATTTGCGTGGATATGTGTGCAATATGGCATCATTAGTGCCTTGTAGTTCCATTGGTTTCTGTTTACTTCAGAATCCATCTCATGCTTTTATTCGGCTTAGTGTATAGCATTGATATCCAAATTAATAAATGTCCTACACAGTCTTTCCTCTTTGATGTGTTCGATTCATTTCTTATCATTCAAAATCAGGTTTGTACACACAAGAGTTCCTTTTTTGCGAGAAAGTAAAGGAGAAGCTAGAGCCTGAAGCTTACCAGGAGTTTTTGAAATGCCTTAACATATACAGCCAGGAAATAATTACACGAAGTGAATTGAAAAATTTGGTGAGCTGGATTGATGTGTGTTAGGCCAATTCCAAATCTTAGTTAATGATCTATAAGAGCTTGCTAGATACAAACTATAGTGGATAAACCTAATTTATGTTTCCGAACATGAATAGCCTTGCTGATTTTCAGGTAAACGACATACTTCTGCACTATCGAGATCTTATGAATGGATTTAATGAGTTCTTGGAACATTGTGAAAATATAGGTAGATTGCATATATTCACTTGTGAATTTCACTTTGTTGGATGCACTTGATTTCATATTTGAATATGTTGTGTTTTTTTTATATCTAAAAAGTTCGTTTACTCTGTAGATGGCTTTCTGGATGGAGTCTTCAATAAAAGTAAGTGATGGTTGACTTTGAAGTTTAGAATTTCATTTGCTGTTCTCTTTGTAGAGATTGTTTATATTAGTTTTTTTAAATCAAGGGCAACAAACAGTTAAAACAGTGGAGGAAGAGAGAGATAAAGAATGTGAGGGGGAGGATAGGGAGAGAGATCATGAAAAGGAGAGAGAAAAGGAACGAGAAAGGCTTGATAAAGGGTCTGCACTCAATTCTAAGGAAGGCGCTACCCCCAAAGCTACCGCATTCTCTAGCAAAGAAAAGTATAACCTATGCAAGCCAATATCAGAACTTGACCTCTCAAATTGTCAGCGGTGCACTCCAAGTTACCGGCTTTTGCCTAAATATGTAAGCTGAATCAACTCCATGTAGTTTCTCATAATGTCTTCCATAACATCTCATGTTCTTCTTTCTTTCCCCCAGTACCCAATGCCCCCTGCAAGTTGCAGAACTGACCTTGGAGCTTCTGTGCTCAATGATCTCTGGGTATCAGTGACCTCAGGAAGTGAGGATTATTCATTTAAGCATATGCGGAAGAATCAGTATGAAGAAAGCTTGTTTAGATGTGAAGATGACAGGTTCTGGACTACGTTTCATGTTTGACCATGTCTAACCGTTGCTACCTATTAGTAAAGCACTTAATCTATTGGTTCACAATTCATATGTTTTAGAAATGAAATTTCTATAGGAAGAACCTGAGATGGTTGTGCTTGATCAGACCTTTGGCGGTCATGATTGATATTCACAGCCACACGCCCACATTCATGGCAACTATCATGTTATAATGATCCAATATGTTTATCTTTTATTGGTGCCTGTTTGTGGTCATTGAGCATAGATGATTAAGTTCTTCCTTAGAGAGCAGTGGTTATGTAAAAGCAGCGCGCACTATAGAGGTAACCATGGGGACTTGGATTGTAGGAGTAATTTAAATCTGGCTTTTATGCACGTATATTGCACCTTGTGTTTCTTGTTCTCCTGCATTGTGTCATTCATTAACCAGAGTAGCATCTACTCCACAGTATATTTTGCCATGTTGTTGTGGTAGCTCGTAAGATGATAGTTACTATCTGTGAAATGGACATTTTCAGGTTTGAGTTGGATATGCTGTTGGAGTCTGTTAATGTGGCGATTAAGCGTGTTGAGGAGTTGATAGAAAAGATGCAAGACAACTCAATCAAACCGGACAGCCCTATACGCAACGATGAGCATTTGACTTGTAAGTATCCACGAACATTCATTGACCATGTACAGAAAGGAAAGTACGGAAGTTCTTTTGTTGTATGTTTTCTGACTGCTCTCTTATGGTTGAACAACACATGCATATCATTAAATTCTTTGTGCTGTTGACAGCTTTGAATCTGAGGTGCATTGAACGGTTATATGGTGATCATGGCCTTGATGTCATGGATGTTCTTCGAAAAAATGCTAGTGTGGCATTGCCAGTTATTTTAACAAGGCTTAAGCAAAAGCAAGAGGAATGGTCAAGGTGCCGGTCAGATTTTAATAAAGTTTGGGCTGAAATATATGCCAAGAACTATCACAAGTCCCTTGACCATCGCAGTTTCTATTTCAAACAACAAGACACAAAGAATCTGAGCACAAAAGGTATGCATTTATGATGTGTACATGTTCTGTTGTTCCTGATACTGAAATCATCATGTATGTCTAGTAGCCTTGCTTTACAGCTGTATGTTTTTAAACTACTTTCTTTTCTCTTGTGCAGCTCTGTTGGCTGAGATCAAAGAAATTAATGAGATTAAAAGGAAGGAGGACAATGTGCTTCTTGCTATTGCTGCTGGGAATAGGCGGCCAATAGTTCCTAATATGTCATTTGAGTATGTAGACTCAGAAATTCATGAAGATCTTTATCAGATCATCAAGTACTCTTGTGGAGAAGTCTGCAGTTCTTCAGATGAAGTTGACAAAGTGATGAGAATCTGGACAACATTTTTGGAGCCTATATTGGGGATTCAATCCCGAGTTCATGATGCTGAAGATGTGGGCGTGGTAAAAACCAAGAGCCGAACCCCAAAAACTGGTCTTGCAAGTGTTGAGGAAAGTAATAAAGCAACAGCAAATGGTGCAGTTGCTGTTAAGGAAGCCAGTGGTGATGGAAGCATTCCAAAGGAACAAGCACAATCTTCACATGCTATATTGGTGAATGGAGTTACAGAAGATGCTCCAAATGGCTTCTGTGGTGTTGACCGAACTGTTCGCAGAGTTGAGGAACCATCTAGCAATTCATTACATGGAAGGGTGCAAAATACCATCCCTGCTGCTGATGAAATGCCGGCAGTAACTGCACGAAACATCTCCACTGAAAGATCGGTGGAGGAGGAGAACACTCACCTTTCTTGGACTGAACAGAATCAGAGTAGGGCAAATATGGAGCTTGCATCAGGTTTGTCTGTCTGTTAAATATGTAGAACACTAATCTTTTAAGCTACACTTTTTCATAGCTAATATTTTATCATGATTTTATTCGCCAGTTCTCAGTGGCTTAATTTTGCCTGTTAGGTACTACTGCTTCTAGAAGTACTCTATCTGGAGGTGAGGCTGCGATTGAAGCTAAGGGTGGCAATGAAACAATTCCCTCTATGGGGGTATGGTCATTTTACTTGCCATCTCTGACTCTCACTGAATACTACCTTTTGTTAGTCGCTGGACTCTTGCTCTTGGTGATAGCAAGATCCTTACTCTCATGGAGAGGATGACACTAGGAGATGGGGCAAGTTTTCTTGTTTATTGCTCACATAATGCCATGCCAACCTGAGGGGTTGGAGATACATATTTATAGGCTGCTAGTCAGCCAAGCATATGCCAAGATGTATCCTAGACTAGTCCAAGATGCTGTCCTAAAGCAAGTCCTATATGCTAAAGCAAAAGCAAGTCCTAGATGCTAAAGCAAAAACAAAAAGCACCATGTGCAGACAACACAAAGACTTATCTATCATTCTCCCCCTAAGTCTTGTGCGTCGTCTTGTGGGAGAGTTGAACCATCCTGATCTTGGAGCAGAGCTCAAGGAACTTGATCCTTCCAAGAGGCTTGGTGAGCATATCCGCAAGCTGATCCGTGGTGTTGATGTAGCTTGCCTTGATGCTTCCTTCATCCAGCGACCTCGGATGAAATGGTACTTCACCCGGATGTGCTTGCTCGCTCATGGAAAACGGGTTCTTTGCGGGCTAGAGCGGACTTGTGCCCACCCTGAGCTCCACCGCTTGATGTCCCCGCCGAGGAGATCACCAGCGCCGAGCGAGCCAGAGTGCTGAGTCGAGCGGTGGAAGCCGCTATGTACTCGGCCTCACACCGACAGGCCACCACCGCCGCTTGATCGACCGCCGATGAAGCGAGACACTTGCCGAGGAAAAGAGAATCCCGCTTGTGCTCTTGCTTGGTGTCGATGTCGCCGCGTGGTCACCGTTTATGCATTCGACGAAGTGTGCGCGCCAGACACCTCGGGTAATGGAGGCCGTGGTCAAGGGTCCCCGTAACGTAGCGGATGATCCTCTTCACACTGCCGATGCTCGTCGTCGGTCGTTGCATGAACCGACTAACGAGCCGACGGAGAATGCCAAGTCCGTGCGTGTGTGGGCGAGGTAGCGAAGGCTCCCACAAGACGCCGTGCTGCGTGGCGCCCACCTCCTCCGTCGTCTTTGTCGCGGCTCGGCTTCTCCTCCATCGGAGTGAGAGTGGGTTGCGATCGGTGAGCCCAGCTAGCTCAACGACGCGCTTGGCGTGGCGATGCGTCCGGCGTGATCCGGAATCATCCCGTGCACCTCGATCCTAAGTAGAAGGAGAGAGACCCGTGTCACTCATCCGGAAGGTGGCCTTCATCTCTTCCTTGAATGCCGCCACCTCCGCATCCTTGGTGCTAGTGATCACCAAGTCGTCGGCGTAGACACCCACCGGCAGGCATTTTCTCCACCGCCCGCGGTAGATGGCGCCTCGTGCGGACTTTGCTCAAGCCCATTCCTTTCGGCGTGGAGTCCAACTTGGCGTTCCACGCCCTCGGTGCTCGCCGCAAGCCATGAGGGCCTTGCGCAGCGAGCACCTGCCCTCCTTGCCGGGATCGCAAATCCCGTGCACGATGCACGTAGACCTCCTTCAAGTCGCCGTTAAGAAATGCCGACTTGACATCCATGTGATGAACACGCCACCTTCCGGCGGCTAGCGCAGAGGAGTCGCGACGGACTCCATCCGTGCGACGCGGGTGCGGCGCCATCGGTCGACCTCTCCCGCCGCACGAAGCCTCGTGCCACCAAGCGAGCCTTGTGCTTGACGATGGCGCCGCCATCCCGCCGGCTTGAACACCCACTTAAGGATGATCGCGCGGTGGCCGGCAGAAGATCCGCCGGCCCCACGCCGGTTCCGCCGGCGGCGTCCATCTCTCGCTTCATCGCGACACGCCACGCCGCGTCTCCTCGCCTCGGCGAAGGAGGGGCTCGCCGCCGCCGCGACGCTAAGTGCGCTCGCCTCGCAGCCGTGCTGCGCCGATCCGTGGACGGCGGCTCGCGAGGATGTTGTCCATGGTACGATAAGCGCAGGGGCTCGCGTCGTGGTAGGCGCCGACGTGATCCTCGTCGTGAGACAATGGAGTAGCGAACTCCACCGTCTGCGCCGCTCATCGTGGACCGAGTTGTTGGGGCCGATCCGGTGGTGTGGCCGCCGTGCAGGAGAGTGGTGGCCGGTGGTGAAGGCGCGGGCGTGGCCGCCGCCGGTGGTGGAGCACTCGCCGAGCTGGTGGCGAGCAAGGTGTCGAGGTGGACGAGCTCGGTGAAGACGAGCCGCTAGCTCCCGCTCTCGAAGTGGACGTGAGTCGACAACAAAGTCCTCGAGTCGAGGCGAACCGTCGCCCACCGCCTTGTCCCACGCCCGCCTTGCTTCGCCGTCGAACACGCGCCACGCGAGATGCGGGCCTTGTGTGTGACAGGTCGAGGATGCGGAGGCCTTCGAGCCCTCGCGAGCCGGCGAACACTCGAGTGCTCTCGCCGCCGAGCTTGCCGATGTGGCCAAGCTCCTTGGCGAACGCGAGGAGCCAAGACCCGCAAGTGGAGATCGCGGCTGCGCCATGCCAAGCCTCGCACGACGCCCCGCTGCCGAGCGCCTTGGTAGGCGAAGCGGTTGAGGATGTAGACGGCCGTCACCACCGCCTCTCCCGTAAGACACCGCATCCCCTCGCTGAGGAGGGCCCGAGCCATCCCCACAACCGCCTCGTTGCGCCGCCGACGACGCCGTGCTCGCCGCGGGCATGACGACGCGAGTAGTGGCGTGAATGCCTCATCGGTAGCGACGACGCGGTCACCGCCGTGAATTCGCCGCCGTTGTTCGTGCGCGAAGACGCGCAGCCTGCGCCGCGCTCGCCTCCGCAGCAACTGCGTGCGCTGATGGCGCCCGCGAGCCTCTCCTTGTTGCCGAGGACCATCACCCACATGTAGCGGGAGAGGTCGTCGACAAGCGCATGAAGTAGCGTCGTCCTACCGGTGTGGCGGTGTCACCGCCACACAAGTCCCGCACGAGCTCGAGCCTCTCCTTGGCTCTAAACTCGCTTCTTTGGGAAAAGGAGTCGCCGCGCCGTCAACACGCAGACGCCGCAGAATCGCTCCACATGGTCAAAACACGGCAGCCTCGCACCATTTCGTGGCACCGAGCCGCCTGTGGCCTCGAAGTGAAGGTGCCCAAAGCGCTCGTGCCATCGCCACGCCTCGTCCCCGACGGCGGCAATGAGACAGAGGGTTGTGCCACTGCACGTGAAGAGTGTAGAGTCGATTTGCGCCTCGTTACCTTGGCAAGAAGGCGGCGTCGAAGATCCCAAATCCGCAAAGACACCGTGCTCGATCTCGACACGCGAGCCGTTCTCATCCACCGTCCCAAGCCGATGATGGAGTTCGCAGATCGGGGATGTAGTAGACGCCGGTGAGCGGCCGGTGCTCGCCGCGATCTTGGCGGCGAAGACGACAAAGCCGACACCCTTGATCTCCACGGCGAGGCATCGCCGAACTTGACGGTGCCTCGAACGCTGAGTCGAGCTCGAGAAGAACTCCGCCGCCCGGCCATGTGGTGGGTGGCGCGGTGTCGAGGCACCACCCGTCGGTCTTGTCATTGCCGAATCGCCGGAGAGGCGTGTGCTTTGGCTCGTCAAGGTGGAGGAGAGCCATCTGCGCGCCGGTGCCGCTGGGGTAGTTCGATGCTCGCATGAGCAATGAACAGACCGGCCGCTCTCTCGCTTGCGCGACGTGGGCTCGCCGCGTCGTGGTCGCCGACAATCCTTGGCCCAATGACCAAGCTTGCCGCAGATTGTGGCAAGAGTCGTCTCGCGCGCTTTTGCTTGCCAAAGACGCGCCTGGCGCCTCCTCGCGCCCGCTCGGGCGTCTTTGCGCGGCTTGCGCGCTTGCCATGCTTGCGGCGCTTGTCGTGGAAGAAGGCTCCCTTCTTCCTCGTCACCTTGGCCGGCAGCCCACCGCTCCCGAGCGAGGAGCTTCCGCCAATGGTAACGGTCCCGAGAGGCTCGTGGCTCATCGATGTCGGCGACCTTGAGGCGACCCAACGCCTCCTCGATGGTCATCGTGGAAAGATCCGGCAGAGACCCGATCGAGCGAGCCATCCGCTTGTACTTCTCGGGACGCGGCGGAAGAGCTTCTCCACGCTCTCTCCTCGCCGTAGGTGTCGCCACCGAATCGCACCAACACGCAGCGAGTGTTGAGACGAGAGCAAAGTCATCAACGCCTTCACCGCTTGAAGGCGTGTTCTCCCACTCCGCGCGTAGTGCCTACAATGTAGATTGCGCGCGCCGTCCGCTGCCGTGCGTCTTTGCAGCGATGGCGTCCCAAGCCTCTTTGGCACCGCTTGTTGGTAAGCGAAGCGCATCTCGGGCGGATCAGAGCGATGAGGGCATCCAGCGCCGTCGATCTTGGTCGTAGTCGACGCCGCCGCACGGATCGCATCTCACATATGCCGCACTGAGCTTTACCCTCATCACCACACCACTCGACGTAGTTGGTCTTGGTGAGGTAGGCCACCGCCGCCGGGCCGACGCCCTCGACGACGACTGGTACTCGTGGTGACCACGATCAACCGGAGAGTCGCGTTTTCGTGAGGGCCGCGCTCTCGCCGTCGACAGACGCCGCCGCCGTGCGTGTTTCTTCCAGAGCGCCACCGCTGCGTGCGCGCCTCCTTCAGAGCGCTGTCGGCGCGTCCGCGCTATGCTGCCGCCGCGCGCGCCGCGGCGCTTGCCGCCATTGCGCCGTTCGCCTTGCGCCGCCTCCTCTCCAGCAATGAGGGTCGCGTCGGCGCTGCATCATCAGAGCCGAGCTGTTCTTTGCGCTGCGAGCTTTGACCTCGCCGCCGCGCGACGCTGTTGCATCCGCCGCCGCCATTGTTTCCACCTCGCTCTGGCTGCTGCGCGCCGCCGCCGCCCGCCTTGACGCGCTTTCGCCGCCGCGTCTCTGCTGCCGCGCTTCGCTGCTGCTGCTCTGCGCGGCGAGCTCGGCCGTCTGTTGACGCCATGCTCGAGGCGACCGAAGCGCCGAGATCGCCTCGCGGATATGGCGCGCTACTGGGGCTATTGCGTGGAGAGAGGGCTGCTTCGACGAGCCGCCTGCCGTCTCGGAGAGGAGTGGCGGGACAATGAGCTGCTGCTGCGCACGGGTGGGGCTGTGGAGGCCGGAGAAGGAGATGAGCGGGAGATGCAAAGCACAGGATACTAAGGCTCTGATACCACTTGTTAGTCGCTGGACTCTTGCTCTTGGTGATAGCAAGATCCTTACTCTCATGGAGAGGATGACACTAGGAGATGGGGCAAGTTTTCTTGTTTATTGCTCACACAATGCCATGCCAACCTGAGGGGTTGGAGATACATATTTATAGGCTGCTAGTCAGCCAAGTATATGCCAAGATGCTATCCTAGACTAGTCCAATATGCTGTCCTAAAGCTAGTCTAAGATGCTAAAGCAAAAAGCTGCTAAAGCAAAAGCAAGTCCTAGATGCTAAAGCAAAAGCAAGTCCTAGATGCTAAAGCAAAAGCAAGTCGTAGATGCTAAAGCAAAAACAAAAAGCACCATGTACACCATGTGCAGACAACACAAAGACTTATCTATCACCTTTGCATGTTCCTTTTCTTGCCTTTTCTTACACTGTGTTTTGGTTGATTCTTATTGATGCAGTTTTGTCAATGCTAAGTGCAAGTGTATATGGTGGGATAAAACAATGAAAAATTAAATTTAGAACCTGTTTAGTTTTCCAGGGGCAATGCACATTCCCCTTTTCCTAAAAAAATGACATGCAGGAAGTTCATGTTTAATTTATTCATGTGTATTCTTATTTCAACAGACCAGAGAAACTGGAAGGCCAGGATCTTTGAATGGGGAGGATAATAAAGTTTCTCCATTTAATGAATATTCTGGATGCCACAACAATTCAAAGGTCGAAAGAGAAGAGGGAGAATTATCTCCTAATGGGGATTTCAAAGTGGAGAATTTTGGGCCTCTTGATGATGTAGCTGTAGTTGGAGCTTCTAAACCTAAGGAAGGTTCTACTGGCAGACCTCTTCAGGGTAGACCTAGGGAAGCAGCCAAGTTTGCTGGAGAGAATGATGCTGATGCAGATGATGAAGGTGAGGAAAGTGCCCAGAGATCTACAGAAGACAGTGAAAATGCATCTGAGGCTGGTGAAGACGCCTCTGGTAGCGAATCTGGTGATGGTGAGGAGTGTTCTCGAGAAGATCATGAGGATGAAGAGGATGTTGATCATGATGATCCTGATGCAAAGGCCGAAAGTGAGGGTGAGGCAGAGGGTAAAACAGAGGCACAAGATGCAGATGGAGGAATATCACTACCATTTTCAGAACGCTCACATAATACAGTTAAACCACTTGCGAAGCATGTTCCCATAGCTTTACATCATCATGAAGAGAAGTTTTCACATATATTTTATGGAAATGATTCATTTTATGTTTTGTTCAGGCTACATCAGGTTAATTTTTCTGTGTTCTTGCACGGTCTCCTGTTATTGCATTTGTGGTTAGCTCCCCTTGGCTAACTTGTATTGACTGCAGATCTTATATGAGAGAATACTGTCAGCTAAGACAAACTCTTCCACAGTTGAAAAGAAGTGGAGAACTTCTAAGGATACAAACTCCCCAGACCAATATTCAAAGTAATATTTCTTCGCTACTCGGCTTCGATGGAACATTTTCACATGATGGATAGCTAATGTGTTATTATTGCAGGTTTATGAGTGCACTGTATAACTTGCTTGATGGTTCTTCTGACAACACCAAATTTGAGGACGACTGCCGTTCGATTATTGGGACTCAGTCATTTGTTCTTTTTACTTTAGACAAGCTGATATACAAAATTGTGAAGCAGGCAAGTTGCCTCATCGATTGTATCTGTTTTACTGCACAGTGGCTACAATTTTAATTTTTCCTACCTGTCTTCAGCTTCAAGCGATAGCATCAGATGAAATGGATAACAAGCTGCACCAGCTTTATATATATGAAAAGTCCAGGTCTCCTGGGAGGTTCTTTGATCTAGTTTATCATGAAAATGCTCGTGTTCTTCTCCATGATGAGAGCATATACCGATTTGAACGTGTAAGTTTCTTTACAATATCCATCTTTCAGTTATTTCCATAATTTACTTTCACTGTGCTTTGCCTTTGTATCAGGGTGCAATGAAATTTGATAATATTTGTCATATTCTGTTACAACCAAATCACGCATACTTCGTGTTCTAATTTGCAGCGCTCAAATCCTACAAGATTATCTATTCAGCTCATGGAGTATGGGCATGAAAAGCCTGAAGTAACTGCAGTCTCAATTGATCCAAAATTTTCATCTTATCTTTATAATGAGTACCTGTCAAGTATATCGAATACGAAATTATCTGACGATGTCTTCCTTGGGAGGTACTTTTCTGGCCTCATATTGGAGCCCTAGATTTCACTTTCCTTGTTCTTTTCATGATTTGACATCATTTCCCCAGGAATAAGCGGAAGCATGGGAGCAACGATGGCTCTCATGCTTCTTGGAATGCCATGGATGGTTTCATGGTCACTAATGGTCTTGAATGCAAGATATCCTGCAAATCCTCAAAGGTACTTTAGTGGGAAAATTTGCACCCCCACTACAAAAGTAATGTAATATTGAATCTACCATCGCCCTTTTTCCTATTTTCTATATATTACTGAAACTTTTGATTGATCGTGATGCCACTTCGACAGTTGACCATGTCATATTTTGCTACCTTATTAATGTTTAGCAAAGTATGATATCACATTTGCAGGTTTCCTATGTCCTTGATACTGAAGATTTCTTATTTCGTATAAGAAAGAGGAGGAGAGTTTCATCTAACGGAACCATACCTGACAAGGCAGATTTTGTGAAAGCTTATGCTGCAAAAGCACAGCGATTTCATAGATTTCTCTCCAGGCCCTAGGGTCAGTTGGCAAAATTCTGGTAATTTGTTTAGCTTACAATGACATGCATCATTAGATTGTTGTAGTGAGCCTTCATACCACATGAATCATTAGATGTTAGTGTGCCATCATATTTAGTATATGCTCACTGTCCAATTATGGCAGTATGGTCTATTTGAAGGTTCCTTGTGATGTGCTCACATCAATTGTGAGCATGTATTATGGATGATGCTTCTGAGCTGTTGACTACCTAAGTCCTGAACACCAGCTATGCAGACCATGCATTGAGATTTTTTTGCAAAAAAAGTCTGTATTAGCATTTACATCCATGTGCCCAATGCCTAGGGAGTTTATGTGCAGTTCAATTTGCACAGTCCCTGCAGCCATTGTTCCAGAGAATTTTACAATCCTCCCATGATGTTTCTGGTTTGCAGCCATTGTATCTAATCTGGAGATGACGCTGACGTGCTTTGACAAAGGCGGTGGGAAACTGAATCTTCCCCACCTTTCAGACAGCACCAACACCTTATGGAATAACAGCTGAGAGGATACTCTGGTAAATACCAAAGCATGTATGGCAATCTTAAGTTACCTTATTCTGCTGAAAATGTGTACATATGTATTCCCAGAATGTCGATTATTATTCAGGTTAATTTTACTGGTTCCATTAACTGATCATTGTTAGTGTACATATAGTTTTTTTGAACGTTTGCTTGATTTGTTTTCTTGAAGCTATGTAGTCTTCATTTAATCCATTGTCGACAACATGGGTCGTTTGGTAATCAAACACTATTATATAGGAATGCCATCTGAGTACAACCTGCATCTGCAAGGTGTTGTGTTTGTGAGCTTGAGCTATGTAGTGCAATGGTGACAACGAGCAGGTGTCGACAGTCTTCATCATATACCGGCACTGGCAGCAACAATTGGCCAGGCCAGCAGAAGTACACAATCAAAACATTCCTGCATGTTCCTCTCCCTATCTATCTGGCTGGCTGGCTGCCTGTCTTCAAGTTTGGATAAGAGAGGGGATGGTGGGACAAGTATGGGGATGAAACAGAATAATATAAGCTAAAATTGTTGTTGATTGTATGTGTTGGAAATAAGACTTGATCTGTTCCAATGGGCTAAGAGTCCAATATATACAAATGACATTATGCAATAAGCCTCCTATACAATGTGATAACCCTGCACTCCTACATTTCTAACACCCCCCTCAAACTCATAGTGGAGTAGAAACACCGAGTTTGGAGAGATAAAAACTGGAGAGATAAAAATTGTGATGAAAGTTTGTTTGTGCCTTGGTGAAGAAGTCTGCCAGCTGAATCTCGGAAGGCATATACTGAAGAGCAACCACCTGTGTCTGTACTTGGGATCTCATGTAAGAAGCATCAATGCCAATATGCTTTGTGAGCTCATGCTTCACTGGATCACGAGCAATACTGATCGCACCGTGCTATCTGACAATAAAGGAGTCGGTGCAGAAACAGAAACACCAAAGTTTGCGAGAAACCACCGTAACCAAGCGATCTAGCAACGCCATAGCTCTTAACTCAGCCTCAGCACTCGAACGAGAAACTGCAGTCTCTTCTTAGTCTTCCATGCAATAAGAGAGGAGCCAAGAAAGACACAGTAGGCGGAAAGAGATCGGCGATCAGAATGATCACTGGCTCAGGTCGCATCAGAGTAGGCCTGAAGCTGTAAGGAGCTAGAATTGGGAAAGAAAAGACGACGAGAGATGGTCCCATGAAGATATCGCAGAACACAAAGAAGGTGGATATAATGAATCTGAGTAGGAGCTGAAACAAACTGACTTAAGATGTGAACAGAGTGGGAAATATCCGGTCTAGTATCCCAAGATAGACCAGACTACCAACAAGGTGACGGTATCGAGTAGCGTCCTCAAGTGGCTCACCATCAGTGGGTCGAAGATGGACTCCAAGCTCCATAGGAGTATCCATTGTGCGCTGATCAGTGAGATCGGCACGAGTAAGAAGATCATGAATGTACTTCTCCTAGGAGAGGTAATAGCCTTCAGGCGTAGAAGAAAACTCAATCCCTAGGAAGTAACGAAGAGGACTAAGATTAGACATCAAGAAGTGCTCACAAAGACGCTTCTTCACAGAAGCAATATGGTGGGGATCATCTCTAGTGATAAACTCAATCCCTAGGAAGTAACGAAGAGGACTAAGATTAGACATCAAGAAGTGCTCACCAAGACGCTTCTTCACAGAAGCAATATGGTGGGGATCATCTCTAGTGATAATCATGTCATCCACATAGAGAAGAAGCGTACGACCACGAGAAGTGTGAACAAAAGGAGCAGGGTCGTGATCACTAGCGGTGAAACCAGCAGCAGCGATGACAGAAGAAAAGCTCGCAAACCAAGCGTGAGGAGCTTGCTTGAGCCCATAGAGGGCGACGAGGCGACAAACCATCCCAGCGGGTACAGAATACCCAGGAGGCGGCTGTATATAGACCTCACGCAGCTCACTATGGATAAAAGCATTCTTGACGTCCAACTGAGAGATGGCCACTGACGAACAGAAGCCACAGCAAGGAGAGTGCAAACAGTGGTCATACGAGCAACATGAGCAAATGTCTCATCATAGTCACGATCGTACTCTTGCTGAAAACCACACATCATAAGACGAGCTTTGTAGCGCTCAAGGGAACCATCCGAGCGTGTCTTGATCTTGTACACCCACTTGCATGTGATAGGAGTGGTATCAGCAGGTAGGGGAACAAGGTCCCAAGTGCCAGTACGCTCTAGAGCAACAATCTCCTCTGCCATCGCGTGCTGCCACTCCGGATGAGCAACAGCCTCACGGTAAGTCGTAGGCTCAACAAGAGCAGTGTCCACAAAACCATAGCACTCAGGAGGCTTAACTGAACGATGACCACGAAGATCATACCGAGGAGTAGAGACTGGAACAGGACCTAGCAGGGACGGAAGAGGGGAAGGGGCGGAAGAAGACACACCTGAGGGTGTGTCTGGACGAGGACGTCGAGAGTAGTGTAGCGGGAAAGGAGGGACGACCTCAACAGAAGAGGTAGTAGGAGCAGGAACAAGAGAGTCTGAAGAGGAAGGAACAGATGGAGGTGGAAGGGATGATGGTGACAAAGGTAAAGACGGAGGAGGAAGCGGAGGGTTAGGAAAAATCAGAAAAGAAAGCGCGTCAGAAGACGCTGAACTGGTGGAGGAAGGCCGAGGGTAGTAAGGACAAGACTCATCAAGAGTGACATCTCAAGATATTCTCATCCTACGAGCAATAGGGTCATAACAGCGATAACCCTTATGGTCAGAACTGTAGCCAAGAAAACACACTTAACTGACTGAGCAGCTAGCTTGGTGTGCTCGCGAGGAGGAAGAAGAACAAAATAAACACAACCAAAACAACGGAGATGACTGTACTGAGGGGCCTACTAGGAAGATGCTCAAGCGGAGTACAACCCTGAAGAGCAGATGAAGGCTGCAGATTGACAAGATAAGCAGCCGTAGAAACTGTCAGCCCAGAAATGAGGTGGAACATGAGATGCAAGCATCAAAGTACGAGCGGTCTCAAGTAAGTGGCGATGTTTACATTCAGAAACACCATTCTGAGCATGAGCACCAGGACAAGAGTACTGGGGAAGAGTACCCTAGTCAACATGGAAACGACGAAGGGCAGCAGATAAATACTCACCAGCAGAGTCAGCACGAAGAACACGAATGGCTGAATCAAACCGAGTACAAACCATACTGGCGAAAGACTGATAAATAGAAAGAACCTAACTAGAAGTCATAAGATAGATCTAACTATATCGAGAATAATCATCAATAAAAATGACATAGTAGCGATGATCCCCTTTCGAAACGAAGGGAGCCATACCCCATACATCAGAATGAACACGATCAAAAGGCCTGAGAGATACAAAATCACTAGAATGGTAGGGGAGCTGCAGCTGTTTGCCAAGCTTGCAATCCGTACAATGTAGGGAAGTGTCACCAGAAATGGAGCCAAGAACACCACTCCGAACTAATGAATACAGGCGAGAACCTCCGATGTGACCCAAACGATAATGCCACTGGATGAAGGTAGCAGCAGAGGAAGCGACTGAAGCGGAGGCGGTGGAGGGAATCGACTGGCTGATGGAGGCAGCGGAAGGAAGGTGCAGCCAGTCAAGATTCCAGAGACGCTGCGAGTGACAACGCCTTTGGCCAGTTCCAACCAGAGTCACGGTGTGACTATCCTGAACACAACACGAGTCAGAGTCAAGAATGATACGACAACCATGATCAGTGATCTGACCAGCGGACATAAGCTGCATAGCTAGTTTGGGAACATGAGATACTACAGGAACAAGAAAGGACGAAGTAGAAAGAGTGCCTCGTCTTGCCACAGGAAGGGAGGTACCATCTGCAGTTATAAATGTATGAGGAAGAAAAGGAGGCCTCACAGAGGTGAGATGAGTAGAATTTGGTGTCATATGAAACGAAGCACCGCTTGCATAGTTATCTCCGTTGTTTTGGTTGTATCTGTTTTGTTATTCTTCCTCCTCGCGGGCGCACCAAGCTAACTGTTCAATCAGTTGAGTGTTTTTCTTGGCTACAGTTCTGAGCATAAGGGTTACGGCTGTTATGACCATATTGCTCGTAGGATAAGAATATCTCGAGATGTTACTTTTGATGAGTCTCGTCCTTACTACCCTCGGCCTACCTCCACCAGTTCAGCCAATAATTCCGGAAAACCGTGGCGCAACTGGCTAAAGCAGATGCCACAGTGAAGAAATGTCTTCTCTCGTGGATCGTTGTGCCCTTTTAGCGAGTACTAGTTGCTAAGTATCCATTTTTCTACGAGATTGAATTACCCAGTCATGCACAGCTTGACTACGTTGAAGCTGCACCGGAGCAGCCAACATTTTTGGAAAACCGTGGGATAACAGGCTAAATCAGATGCCACGGTAAAGAAATGCCTTCTATTGTGGATCTTTGTGCCTTTTAGCGAGAACTAGTTGCTAAGTGCCATTTTTTCTACGAGATGGAATCACCCGGTGATGCATAGCTGGGCTACGGTGAAGTTGCATAGGAGCAGACAATATTTCTGGAGTACCGTGAGGCAACAAGCAATATGAGATGCCACGGGTGAAGAAACGCCTTCTCTTATGGATCGTTGTGCCTTTTAGTTAGGACTAGTTATTAAGTGTCCATTTTTTATACGAGATTGAATCATCCGATGACGCATAACTGGGCTACGGTGAAAATGCATTGGAGCAGACAACATTTCCGGAGAACCGTGAGGCAACATGCTATATGAGATGTCAGCGTGAAGAAATGCCTCTCGTGGATCGTTGTGCCTTTTAGAATGGAATAGTTGCCAAGTGTCCATTTTTTCTATGAGATGAAATCACCCGGTGACGCATAGCTGGGCTACGGTGAAGCTGCACATGAGCAGACAACATTTTTGGAGAACTGTGAGTCAACAGGCTATATAAGATGCCACGGTGTAAAACGCCTTCTCTTGAGCATCGTTGTGCCTTTTAGTTATTATTGTTGCTAAGTGTCTATTTTTTCTACGAGATAGAATCATCCGGTGAAGCATAGCTGGGCTACGGTGAAGCTGCACATCAACAGGCAACACTTCCGGAGAACCATGAGGCAATAGGCTATATTAGATGCCACGCTGAAGAAACGCCTTCTCTTGTGGATCGTTGTGCCTTTTAGCGAGGACTAGTTGCTAAGTGTTTATTTTTTCTGCGAGATGGAATACCCGGTAACGCATAGCTAGGTTACGATGAAGCTGTACAGGAGCAAGCAATATTTTCGGAGAACCGTGAGGCAACAGGATATTTAAGATGCCAAGGTGAAGAAACGCCTTCTCTTGTAGATCGTTGTGCCTTTTAGCTAGAACTAGTTGCTAAGTGTCTATTTTCTCTACGAGATGGAATCCCCGGTGACGCATAGCTAGGCTACGGTGAAGCTGCACAGGAGCAGACAATGTTTCCGGAGAACCGTGAGACAACATGCTATATGAGATGCCACCGTGAAGAAACGCCTTATCTCGTGGATCGTTGTCTTTTGGTGAGGACTAGTTGCTAAGTGTTCATTTTTACAAGATGGAATCACGCGGTGACGCATATCTGAGATACGGTGAAGCTGCAAAAAAGTAGACAACATTTTTAGAGAACTGTGAGGCAACAGGCTATAAGAGATACCACGGTGGAAAACACTTTCTATCGTGGATCGTTATGCCTTTTAGCGATTACTAGTTAATAAGTGTCCATTTTTTCTACGAGAAAGAATCATCCGATAACGCATAACTGGGCTACGGTGAAACTGCACAGGAGCAGACAACATTTCCGGAGAACCGTAAGGAAATAAGCTAAAGTAGATGCCACGGTGAGGAAATGCCTTCTCTCGTGGATCGTTTTAACTTTTAGCGAGGTCTAGTTGCTAAGTGTCCATTTTTTCTACGAGATGGTATCACTCGGTGACGCATAACTGAGCTACGGTTAAACTGCACAGCAGCAGCCAACATTTCTGGAGAACCGTGGGCAACAGGCTAAAACAAATGCCACGCAGAAGAAACACGTTCTCTCGTGGATTGTCTTTTAGCGACGACTAGTTTTAAGTGTCTATTTTTTCAACGAGATGGAATCTCCCGGCGACGAATAGCTGGGTTACGGTGAAGCTGCACTGGAGCAGCCAACATTTTCGGAGAACCGTGCGGCAACAGACTAAATCAGATGTCACGGTGAAGAAACGCATTATCTCATTAATCATTGTGCCTTTTAGCGAGAACTAGTTGCTGAGTGTTCATTTTTTTACGAGATGAAATCACCCAGTGACGCATAGCTAGGCTACGGTGAAACTGCACTAGAGTAGATAACATTTCCGGAGAACTGTGGGGGCAACAGGCTAAAGCAGATGCGACGGTGAAGAAACACCTTCTCTCGTGGATTGTTGTGCCTTTTAGCGAGGACTAGTTGCTAAGTGTGCATTTTTTCTACGAGATGGAATCACCTTGTGACGCATAGCTGGACTACGGTGAAGCTGCACAGTAGTAGGCAACATTTCATGAGAACCGTGAGGCAATCGTTGTGCCTTTTAGTAAGAAATAGTTGCTAAGTGTTTATTTTTTTACGAGATGGAATCACCTGGTTATGCGTAGCTGGGCTACGGTGAAGCTGCGTAGGAGTAGGCAACATTTCCGGAGAACCGTGAGACAACAGGCTATACGAGATGCCACGGTGAAGAAATGCCTGCTCTCGTGGATCGTTGTGCCTTTTAGCAAGGAATAGTTGCTAAGTGTCCATTTTGTACGAGATGGAATCACCCGTGACGCATTGCTGGGCTACGGTGAAGCTGCACTAGAGTAGCCAACATTTCCGGAGAACTGTGGGGTAACAGGCTAAAGCAGATGCCACGGTGATGAAACGCCTTCGCTCGTGGATCGTTCTGCGTTTTAGCGAGTACTAGTTGCTAAGTTTTCATTTTTTCTACGAGATAGAATCACCCGGTGACGCATAGCTGGGCTACGGTGGAGCTGCATTGGTGCAGCCAACATTTCCGATGAACCGTGGGGCAACAGGCTAAAGCAGATGCAACAGAGAAGAAACACCTCTCGTGGATCGTTGTGCCTTTTAGTAAGGACTAGTTGCTAGGTGTCTATTTTTTCTACGAGATGGAATCACTCGGTGTCGCATAGCTTGGCTACCGTGAAGCTGAACTGGAGTAGACAACATTTTCGGAGAACCGTAGGGCAACAAGCTAAAACAGATGCCACAGAGAAGAAACGCCTACTCTCGTTGATCGTTGTGCTTTTTAGCGATTACTAGTTGCTAAGTTTCCATTTATTCTACGAGATGGAATCACCCAGCAACGTATAGTAGGGCTACGGTGAGGCTGCACTAGAGTAGTCACTATTTCCGAGAACCGTGAGGCAACAGGTTAAAGCAGATGACACGGTGAAGAAACACTTTCTCTCATGGATATTTGAGCCTTTTAGTGAGGACTAGTTGTTAAGTGTCCGTTTTTTTCTACGAGATGGAATCACCTAGTGACGTATAGTTGGGCTATGGTGAAGCTGCATAGGAGCAGACAAAATTTCCGGAGAACCGTGAGGCAATAGGCTATATGAGATGCCACGGTGAAGAAACGCCTTCTCTCGTGGATCGTTATGGTTTTTAGCGAGGACTAGTAGCTAAGTGTCCAATTTTTCAACAAGATGGAATCACTCGGCGACGCATAGCTGGGCTACGGTGAAGCTGCACATCAACAGGCAATATTTCCGGAGAACCGTGGGGCAACAGGCTAAAGCAGATGCCACGGTGAAGAAACGCCTTTTTTCGTGGATCGTTGTGTCTTTTAGTGAGAACTAATTGCTAGGTGTTCATTTTTTCTACGAGATGGAATCACCTGGTGACACATAGTTGGGGTACGGTGAATCTGCACAGGAGCAGGCGACATTTCCGGGAACCGTGAGGCAACAGGCTATAAGAGATGCTACGGTGAAGAAACGCTTTCTCTCCTGGATCATTGTGCCTTTTAGCGAGGACTAATTGCTAAGTGTCTATTTTTCTATGAGGTGGAATCATCCGGTGACGCATAACTGGGCTACGGTGAGGCTGCACTGGAGCAGCCAATATTTCCGGAGAACCGTGGGGCAACAGGCTAAGGCAGATGCCGCTGTGAAGAAACGCCTTCTCTCGTGGATCATTGTGCCTTTTAGCGAGGGCTAGTTGCTAATTGTCCATTTTTCTACGAGATAGAATCACCCGTTGAAACATAGCTGGGCTACGGTGAAGCTACACAAGAGCAGACAACATTTCCGGAAAACCGTGAGGCAACATGCTATATGAGATGCAACGGTGAACAAATGCCTTTTCTCGTGAATCGTTGTGCATTTTAGTGAGTACTAGTTGCTAAGTGCCCATTTTTTTACGAGATGAAATCACCCGGTGACGCATAGCTGGGATACGGTGAAGCTGCACTTGAGCAGCCAACTTTTCCGCAGAACCATGGGGCAATAGGCTGAAGCAAATGCCACGGTGATGAAATATTGGAGCCAAGATTTTACAATCTGGAATCCTCTGTGATTCCACCACACTATTCCCTGGATCAGTAGATAGTGCTCGCAGATACAGAAATGAACATAAAAAATATATCACGCGGAAGCGTAAATATAGTAGTAGACTTACTCATGAGTTGATTAGGCCGAAATCAATAAATTGCAGTAGGGAAACGAAGCACACAGGTGGGACCCTCAGGACATGCCTACAGGCAGCCAACTGGTGGTTCGTGACATAGCCCTTGACATCTTTGTCTTCTTTGCCATCATGACCAAGAGTGTTGCTGAAGCGTAGTGATCTGATTTCCTGATTCTGGTTTTGTTGTGTGAGCGAGTGTGAGCACAAACCACTGTGCTCCGCGAGCCAATACACAGAATGCAAATAAATAGTATGCATGACTTATCGAAGGAGTGGCTCGGGTTATTTTATTTGCCAAAAATCGCTTTTAGTAGCATTATTATTATTTAATCATAATATTATTGTTGCTGCCTAAAGCTCCACACGACGACTGCTATAATTGACTTAATTCACCGGAGATACGCTTTCTTTATTGATTGCTTTCTAAGACTCCAAACAGTGAATGTATTCATTTACTGATTGTATCGAACACACATTTTCTATATTGGGTGCTGTTTAAACTCCAAACAGCGAGTGTAATTATTTATTTAATCCATCGATCAGACAATTCCCATTACATTGTCTAAACATTCTGATAGTCACATCGGGGTTACTAACTCCCATATGAATCTAAATTTTTCTACTAATTCATGGATCGAATCTCGGTTCACTATTTACCAATTTCTAAATTTTAGATCCACCAACATTTTGTGTATTCTAAATTCCTAACAATCCAATCTTGTGGTTGCTAATTATCAGCTCTTCATTTCTAAATTCTAATGATTATCCAACATAATTGCTTTTCAATTCACCGAAATCATTCGTATCGGAACTTGTTATTGACCGAAAACCCTAATTTTCTCTTCCAATAATCAATCTTATTTTCCATTATCTATCTCCAACTAGTTCACTAGTATACATCCACCAAGAATACCAGTGATCAAGTCTACGATTCACTATTATACATCCACCAAGAATATCAGTGATCAAATCTACGATCCACTAGTATACATCCACCAAGAATATCAGTGATCAAGTCTACGATTCACTAGTATACATCCACCAAGAATATCAGTGATCAAGATTATACTCCAATAATTGTTATTATTCCTCCAAATTCCCAAAAATTCAATTCATCCATCTAGTATTTGATCAAATCCTATTAATCCCATTATCGCTAACATCTTCCAAAAATTTATATTAGTTATCAGTGTTGTAATCCAGCAATTACCTTTGCACTACCTATTTCTCCAAAAATCATTTACACCATCTATCTAACCTATATATTCATTTAGGCTCCACTAATTTATTTCTCCCAGAATCCACACTATCATTTCCTTTTTATGATCGATATGAATCCACCAATATGTTTATGTGTTTACCACAAATATCCATCCCCTTTACTTACGACTCTATTTATTCCTCCCTATATTTTATTTTGTAAGAATAGAACTGTTATTTGAAATATAATACATAAAAATTTTCTGAAACCTAGCAGTTTTGAACAAAAACATAATGTGTAAAAGAATGCGATAATAATAGCGATCTAGATTCCATCCACCGTTACATAGACTCTGCACCATGTGCTAGACCTTCAGCGTTATAGTCGCTTACATTATCACTGGGACGACATCCAAGGCAACACAAATCAGGGCTTTCCACTGTCCTTCTCTTTTCCATTCCAACCCTAAAGTTTTTGAAATAGAACTATATCTGGTTAAGTTCCCATGTTCACCCTTAACCGTGGGCACGACTATTTGAATAGTTTTGACTCTGCAGAGTTTGCACACTTTACCCACAAGAGACAGTTTACTTGTTGCTCCGCACAATTCTGAGTCATGTGGTTGAGCCAACCATCACAGTAACCGTTCAAAGTACCTCGCCCCTTTCATCATCTCACCCTATGGGCCGTTCCCACTTGTGGTGGGTCCCATGTGTTATGCGGGATGTTCTCCTTCTGAACGCCTAGCAGCTGGTTACCCACACTGCTAGCACGTCACAGCAGAACCTCACCCTCTACGGTTGTCCCATTCAAACCCGCCACACAGACAACCACTTGCACTATCTCACCTCCTCCACCGATGATGATTTTCAGGGTTCGGTAAATTTACTAGGCCAAGTTGTAGTTTACAAACTTGTGGTTGTACTTGTTTTACACAGGAGGTCATGACAAGATTCAGTTCTTAGTGGTATCTGGGTGTTCTACCACTACCCACTTTGTGCTTCCACTGCACCACACACACACACTCGAACCATCCGCCAAGATATTTGAGCAAATTGGGGTTTTTGAGAACGTAAAATAATCATACCAACATATACCAGTCATTACCACCATGACTTCCCAAGTCAGTTTCTCATGATTAAAAATGATAATGATGCTTGGGGCATTTCAGCGCCCCCGAGTATCTATGCAGTACTAAGCATGGCGTATAATTATGGACTTATTTTCAAAAGGTTACTATTATAATTTTGCTAAGGTGACAAGGTTCACATATTCAAATATTCCAAAGGAGGTGTAATATTAATAAGGTAACCAATGGGCATATAACTAGAATCTTAAATTAAGCATGTATTCGTATATAAAATAACATCATGCAATTTGATAATTTAAACAAAAGTAATTTGCAGAAGATGTAGCGTGCTAGGGTTACCGAAGCATTCCGACGATTTTTGTTTCTCGGGCAGATTTGGTCGAAAGCGTGACCTATAGCTCACGATTTCAGCTTTCTAGTCGTTCCGGGGTTACCGGAGCAGTTCAGGGATTTTTATTTTTTGGAGCATATTTGCCCGAAAGCGTGACCTGTAGCTAACGATTTTCAACTTTTCTAAACATTCCGGTCTTACCAGAGGATTCCAGGGATTTTTGTCGCATCACATTTGGCCGAAAGGGTGACCCATAGCTCAAGATTTTCCGCTTTTCTTGTCTTTCTTGGGTTACTAGAGGACTCCGGGGATTTTTTTCCGCATCACATTTGGTCGAATGCGTGACCTATAGTTCATATTTTCAGCATTTCTAGTTGTTCAAGGGTTATCGGAACTGTCGGGGGAATTTTGTTTCTCAGAGAAGATTTGGCTGAAAGCGTGACCTATAGCTCTCGATTTTCAGCTTTTCTAGTCGTTTAACGGTTTCCAGAGCAGTCGGGGGAATTTTGTTTCTTGGAGCAGGTTTAGGCGAAACCGTGACCTATAGCTCACGATTTTTAGCTTTTCTATTTGTTTCTGGGTTACTGGGGCTGTCCTGGGATTTTTATTTTTCGGAGTACATTTGGCCGAAAGCATGACCTAATAGCTCACGATTTTCAGCTTTTCTAGTCGTTCCGGGGTTACCGGACCTGTCCAGGTATTTTTAATTTTCGGAGCACATTTGGTCGAAAGCGTGACCTACCGCTCACATTTTAGCTTTTCTAGTCGTTCCAGAGTTTCCGGACCAATGCGGAGATTTTTATTTTTTGGAGCACATTTGGCCGAAAAGCGTGACCTATAGCTCACGATTTTCAGCTTTTCTAGTCGTTCCAGGGTTACCAGGGCAGTCTGGGGATTTTTAATTTTCGCAACACATTTGCCGAAAGCGTACCTATAGCTCACGATTTTCAGCTTTTCCAGTCGTTCCGGTGTTACCAGAGCAGTCCGAGTATTTGTAGTTTTTGAAGCATATTTGGCCGAAAGCGTGACCTATAACTCTCGATCTTCTGTTTTCTAGTCGTGCTAGCGTTACCGGAGCATTCCGACGATTTTTGTTTCTCGGGGCAGATTTGGTCGAAAGCGTGACCTATAACTGACGATTTCGGCTTTTCTAGTCGTTCCGGGTTTATCGGAGCACATTTGGCCGAAAGAGTGATCAATAGCACATGATTTTCAACTTTTCTAGTCGTTCCAGGGTACCGGAGCAATCTGGGGATTTTTGTTTTTCGGAGCACATTTGGCCGAAAGCGTGACCTACGACTCACGATTTTCAGTTTTCCTATTTGTTCAACGGTTACCGGAGCAGTTGGGGGAATTTTGTTTCTCGGAGCAGATTTAGGCGAAATCGTGACCTATAGCTCACGATTTTTAGCTTTTCTATTCGTTTCTAGGTTACTGGGGCAGTCCGGGGATTTTTATTTTGCGGAGCACATTTGGCTGAAAGCGTGACCTGCTCATGATTTTCAGCTTTTCTAGTCGTTCCAAGGTTACTGAAGGACTTCGGGGATTTTTTCGAATCACATTTGGCCAAAAGCGTGATCGCTCACGATTTTCAGCTTTTCTAGTCATTCAAGGGTTACTGGAGCAGTCGGGGGAATTTTGTTTCTCGGAGCAGATTTGGCCGAAAGCGTGAGCTATAGGTCACGATTTTAGCTTTTCTAATCGTCCCGCGGTTTCCAGACCAGTTCGGGGATTTTTATTTTTTGAAGCACATTTGGCCGACAGCGTGACTTACAGCTTACGATTTTCAGCTTTTCTAATTGTTCCGGGGTTACCGGACCTGTGAAGGGATTTTTATTTTTTGGAACACATTTGGCCGAAAGCGTGATATATAGCGCACATTTTAGCTTTTCTAGTCGTTCCGGGGTTTCCGGACCAGTGCGGGGATTTTTATTTTTCAGAGCACATTTGGTCGAAAGCGTGACCTATGGCTCACGATTTTCAACTTTTCTAATCGTTCCAGGGTTACCGGGCCAGTCCGGGGATTTTTAATTTTCTCAGCACATTTGCTGAAAGCGTACCAATAGCTCACGATTTTCAGTTTTTGTAGTCGTTTTACGGTTACCCGATAGTCTGGGGATTTTTATTTTTTGGAGCACATCTGACCAAAACAGTGATTTATAGCTCACAATTTTTAGCTTTTCTAGTCGTTCCAAGGTTACCGGAGCATTTCAGGGATTTTTGTTTTTCGAAGCACATTTGGCCGAAAGCATGACCTATAGCTCACGATTTTCAGCTTTTCTAGTCGTTCAACGGTTACTGGAGCAGTTGGGGGAATTTTGTTTCTCGGAGCAGATTT
This sequence comes from Dendrocalamus sinicus, assembly GCA_036346575.1. Classification (NCBI taxonomy): domain Eukaryota; kingdom Viridiplantae; phylum Streptophyta; class Magnoliopsida; order Poales; family Poaceae; genus Dendrocalamus; species Dendrocalamus sinicus. The sequence goes on along the minus strand of CM070653.1, from coordinate 10,339 downwards.
GGCCGAAAGCGTGACCTATAGGTCACGATTTTAGCTTCTAGTCGTCCCGCGGTTTCCAGAGCAGTACGGGGATTTTTATTTTTTGAAACACATTTGGCCAACAGCGTGACTTATAGCTCATGATTTTCAGTTTTTCTAATCATTCCAGGGTTACTGAACCTGTGATGGGATTTTAATTTTCGGAGCACATTTGGCCGAAAGCGTGAGCTATAGCTCAAATTTAGCTTTTCTAGTCGTTCCGGGGTTTCCGGACCAGTGCGGGGATTTTTATTTTTCAGAGCATATTTGGCCGAAAGCGTGACCTATAGATCACGATTTTTAGCTTTTCTATTCGTTTCTAGGTTACCGGGGCAGTCCGGAGATTTTTATTTTGCGGAGCACATTTGGCTGAAAGCGTGACCTGCTCACGATTTTTAGCATTTCTAGTCATTCCGGGGTTACTGGAGGACTCCGGTGATTTTTTGTGAATCACATGTGGCCATAAGCATGACCTATATCTCACGATTTTCAGCTTTTCTAGTCTTTTAAGGGTTACTAGAGCAGTCGGGGGAATTTTGTTTCTCGGTGCAGATTTGGCCGGAAGCGTGACCTATAGGTGACGATTTTAGCTTTCTAGTCGTCCCGCGGTTTCCAGAGCAGTCCGGGGATTTTTATTTTTTGAAGCACATTTGGCCGACAGCGTGACTTATAGCTCACGATTTTCAGCTTTTCTAATCGTTCCGAGGTTACGGGAGCTGTGAAGGGATTTTTATTGGTCGGAGCACATTTTGCTGAAAGCGTGACCTATAGCTCACATTTTAGCTTTTCTAGTCGTTAAACGTTTTCCGGAGCAGTCGGGGGAATTTTGTTTCTCGGAGCTGGTTTAGTTGTATCGTGACCTAGCTCACGATTTTTAGCTTTTCTATTCGTTTTCGGTTTTCGGGCTTGGAGAAGATTTGGTCGTCCGGGTCAGGGATTTTATTTTTCGAGCACATTTATTTTTCGAAAGCGTGACCTATAGTTCACGATTTTCAGCTTTTCTAGTCGTTCCGGGGTTACCGGAGCAGTCCGAGGATTTTTATTTTTCGGAGCACATTGGCCGAGAGCGTACCTATAGCTCACGATTTTTAGCTTTTCTAGTCGTTCCATGGATACCCGAGCAGTCCAGATATTTTTATATTTTGGAACAGATTTGGCCGAAAACGCGACCAATAGCTCACGATTTTCAGCTTTTCCTGTCGTTCTAAGGTTATCGGGCAGTTTGGGGATTTTTATTTTTCGGAGCACATTTAGCTGAAACAATGATTTATAGCTCACGATTTTCGGCTTATCTAGTCATTTCCGGGTTACCGGCGTAGTCTGGGTATTTTTATATTTTGGAGCAGATTTGGCCGAAAACCTAACCTATAGCTCACGATTTTCAGCTTTTCTAGTCGTTGTTGGGTTAACATGCCAGTCTGAGGATTTTTATTTTTCGGAGCACATTTGGCCGAAAGCGTGACCTAGTTCACGATTTTCAGCTTTTCTAGTCGTGCCAGGGTAACCGGAGCATTCCGACGATTTTTGTTTGTCGGGGCAGATTTGGTTGAAAGCGTGACCTATAGCTCACGATTTCAGCTTTCTAGTCGTTCCGGGGTTACCGGAGCAGTTTAGGGATTTTATTTTTCGGAGCATATTTGGCCAAAAGTGTGACCTATAGCTAACGATTTTCAGCTTTTCTAAACATTCCAGTCTTACCAGAGGATACCCGGGATTTTTGTCGCATTACATTTGACCGAAAGGGTGGCCCATAGCTAAGATTTTCAGCTTTTCTTGTCTTTCCGGGGTTACTAGTGGACTCCGGGGATTTTTTCCGCATCACACTTGGTTGAAAGCGTGACCTATAGCTCGCATTTTCATCATTTCTAGTTGTTCAAGGGTTACCGTAACTGTCGGGGAATTTTGGTTCTCGGAGAAGATTTGGCAGAAAGTGTGACCTATAACTCATGATTTTTAGCTTTTCTATTCGTTTCTAGGTTTCCGGGGCTGTCTGGGTATTTTTATTTTTCGGAGCACATTTGGCCGAAAGCGTGACCTAGCTCACGATTTTCAGCTTTTCTAGTCGTTCCGGGGTTACCGGAGCAGTCCGAGAATTTTTATTTTCGGAGCACATTGGCCGAAAGCGTACCTATAGCTCACGATTTTCAGCTGTTCTAGTCGTTCTATGGTTACCGGAGCAGTCCGGATATTTTTATATTTTGGAAAAGATTTGGACGAAAACGCGACCAATAGCTCACGATTTTCAGCTTTTCTAGTCGTTTAAGGTTATCGGGCCAGTTTGGGGATTTTTATTGTCGGAGCACATTTGGCTGAAAGACTGATTTATACCTCACGATTTTCAGGTTTTCTAGTCATTCCGGGGTTACCGGCGCAGTCTGGGTATTTTTATATTTTGGAACAAATTTGGCCGAAAACCTAACCTATAGCTCACGATGTTCAGCTTTTATAGAAGTTGTTGGGTTACCAGGCCAGTCTGAGAAATTTTATTTTTCGAAGTACATTTGGCCGAAAGCGTGACCTATAGGTCACGATTTTCAGCTTTTCTAGTCGTGGCAGGGTTACCGGAGCATTCCGACGATTTTTGTTTGTCGGGGTAGATTTGGTCGAAAGCGTGACCTATAGCTCACGATTTCAGCTTTCTAGTCGTTCCGGGGTTACCGGAGCAGTTCAGGGATTTTATTTTTCGGAGCATATTTGCCCAAAAGTGTGACATATAGCTAACGATTTTTAGCTTTTCTAAGCATTCCGGTCTTACCAGAGGATTCCCGGGAGTTTTGTCGCATTACATTTGACCGAAAGGGTGGCCCATAGCTCAAGATTTTCCGCTTTTCTTGTCTTTCCGGGGTTACTAGAGGACTCTGGGGATTTTGTTCCGCATCACATTTGGTTGAAAGCGTGACCTAAAGCTCACATTTTCATCATTTCTTGTTGTTCAAGGGTTACCGGAACTGTCGGAGGAATTTTGTTTCTCGGATAAGATTTGGCTGAAAGCGTGACCTATAGCTCACGATTTTCAGCTTTCCTAGTCGTTCAACGGTTTCCGGAGCAGTCGGGGGAATTTTTTTTTCTCGGAGCAGGTTTAGGCGAAACTGTGACCTATAGCTCACGATTTTTAGCTTTTCTATTCGTTTCTGGGTTTCCGGGGCTGTTCGGGGATTTTTATTTTTCGGAGCACATTTGGCCGAAAGCATGACCTATAACTCACGATTTTCAGCTTTTCTAGTCGTTCCGGAGTTACCGGACCTGTCCAGGTATTTTTAATTTTCGGAGCACATTTGGCCCAAAGCGTGACCTATAGCTCACATTTTAGATTTTCTAGTCGTTCCGGAGTTTCCGGACCAATGCGGGGTTTTTTATTTTTCGGAGCACATTTGGCCGAAAGCTCACTTTTTAGCTTTTCTAGTCGTTCCGGGGTTTCCGAACCAGTGCGGGGACTTTTATTTTTCAGAGCACATTTGGCCAAAAGCGTGACCTATAGCTCACGATTTTTAGCTTTTCTAGTCGTTCCGGGTTTACCGGGCCTGTCCGGGTATTTTTAATTTTCGGAGCACATTTGGCCGAAAATTGACCTATAGCTCACGGTTTTCAACTTTTGTAGTCATTCCAAGTGCATTCCTGGGATTTTTTGTTTCTTGAAGCAAATTTGGCCGAGTGCGTAACCTATAGCTCACGATTTCAGCTTTTCTAGTCAATCCGAGGTTAACGGAGCAGATCGGGGATTTTTATTTTATGGGGCTTAGTTGTCCGAAAGCGTGACCTATAGATAACGATTTTCAACTTTTATAATCGTTACGGTGTTACTGGAGCATTCGGGGATTTTTGTCGCATGACATTTGGGCGAAAGGGTCCCATAGCTCTAGATTTTCCACTTTTCTAGCCGTTCCGGGGTTACCGGAGGAGTTCGTGGATTTTTTCGCATCACATTTGACCAAAAGCGTGACCTATAGCTCATGATTATCAGCTTTTCTAGTTGTTTAAGGGTTACCGGAGCAGTCGGGGGAATTTTGTTTCTCGGAGCAGATTTGCCCGAAAGCGTGACCTATAGCTCACGATTTTGAGCTTTTCTAGTCGTTCTGGGGTTACCGCAGCAGTCTGGGGATTTTACTTTTCGGAGCAGATTCGGCTGAAAGCGTGACGTATAGCTCACGATTTCAGCTTTTCTAGTCGTTCTGGGGTTATTCGACGAGTGCGGGGATTTTTATTTTTTGAAGTACATTTGACCGAAAGCGTGACCAATAGCTCACGATTTTCAGCTTTTTTAGTCGTTCCTGGGTTACCGGGCCAGTCCAGAGATTTTTATTTTTTGGAGCAGATTTGGCCGAGAGTGACCAATAGCTAACGATTTTCAACTTTTCTAGTCGTTCCAGGGTTACCGTAGCATTCTGTGGATTTCTTTTGTATCACATTTTGCCGAGAGGGTGACCCATAACACATGATTTACCGCTTTTCTTGTCGTTCCAGGATTACCAGAGTAGTCCGGGTATTTTTATATTTTGGAACAGATTTGGCCAGAAACATGACCTATAGCTCACGATTTTCAATGTTTCTAGTCGTTGTAGGGTTATCGAGCCAGTCCGGCGATTTTTATTTTTCGGAGCACATTTGGCCCAAAGTGTGACCTATAGCTGACGATTTCTCGCTTTTCTAGCTTAAGATTTTTCGCTTTTCTAGTCGTTCCGGGGTTACTTGAGGACTCCGGGGATTTTTTCGAATCACATTTGGCCAAAAGCGTGACCTATAGCTCTCGATTTTCAGCTTTTCTAGTCATTCAAGGCTTACTGGAGCAGTTGGGGGAATTTTGTTTCTCGGAGCAGATTTGGCCGAAAGCGTGACCTATAGGTGACGATTTCAGCTTTTCTAGTCGTCCCGCGGTTACCAGAGCAGTTCGGGGATTTTTATTTTTGAAGCACGTTTGGCAGAAAGTGTGACCTATTACTCACGATCCTCAGCTTTTCTTGTCGTTCTACGGTTACTTAGAGCAGTCCGAGTACTTTTATATTTTGGAACAGATTTGGCCGAAAGCGTGACCTATAGCTCACGATTTTCAGCGTTTCTAGTCGTTGTGGGGATACCGGGCCAGTCTGGGGATTTTTATTTTTCGGAGCACATTTGGCCGAAAGCGTGACCTAGAGCTCACGATTTTCAGCTTTTCTACACGTGCTAGGGTTACCGGAGCATTCCGACGAATTTTATTTCTCGGGGCAGATTTGGCCGAAAAAGTGATCTATAGCACAAGATTTTCAACTTTTCTAGTCGTTCCAGGGGTACCGGAGCAATCCGGGGATTTTTGTTTTTCGGAGCACATTTGGCCGAAAGCGTGACAAATAGCTCACGATTTCAAATTTTCTTGTCGTTCCGGGGATTTTTATTTTTCGAATTACATTTGCACGAAAGCGTCACCTATAGCTAACGATTTTCAACTTTTCTAAACGTTCCGGTGTTACCGGAGTATTCCAGGGATTTTTGTCGCATCAAATTTGCCCGAAAGGGTGACCCATAGCTAAAGATTTTCCGCTTTTCTAGTAGTTCCGGGGTTACTGGAGGACTCAGATTTTTTTCGAATCACATTTGGCCAAAAGCGTGACCTATAGCTCACGATTTTCAGCTTTTCTAGTTATTCAAGGGTTACTGGAGCAGTCGGGGGAATTTTGTTTCTCGGAGCAGATTTGGCCGAAAGCTTGACCTGTAGGTCACGATTTAAGGTTTTCTAGTCGTCCCGCGGTTACTAGAGCAGTCCGGGAATTTTTATTTTTCGAAGCACATTTGGCTGAAAGCGTCACCTATGGCTCACGATTTTTAGCTTTTCTAGTCGTTCCAAGATTACCGGAGCATTCCAGGGATTTTTGTTTTTCTAGTCGTGCCAGGGTTACCGGAGCATTTTGACGATTTTTGTTTCTCGGGGTAGATTTGGTCGAAAGCGTGACTTATAGCTCATGATTTCAGATTTTCTAGTCGTTCTGGGGTTTCCGGAGTAGTCCGGGGATTTTATTTTTTCGAGCACATTTGCCGAAATCGTACCTACAACTCACGATTTTCAGCTTTTCTAGTCGTTCTAGGGTTACCGGGGCAGTCCGAGTATTTTTATATTTTGAAACAGATTTGGCAAAAAACGTGAGCTATAACTCACGATTTTCAGCTTTTGTAGCAATTCTATGGTTACCGGAGCACATTTGGCCAAAAGAGTAATCTATAGCTCACGATTTTTAGCTTTTCTAGTCGTTCCAGGGTTACCGAGCAGTCCAGGTATTTTTATATTTTGGAACAGATTTGGCCGAAAACGTGACATATAGCTCACGATTTTCAGCTTTTCTAGTCGTTGTATAGTTACCGGGCATGTCTTGGGATTTTTTTCGGAGGACATTTGGCCGAAAGAGTGATCTATAGCTGACGATTTTCAGTTTTTCTAGTTGTTCTAGGGTTACCGGAGCAGTCCGGGTATTTTATTGTTTGGAGCACATTTGCACGAAAGCGTCACCTATAGCTAACGATTTTCAACTTTTCTAAACGTTCCGGTGTTACCGGAGTATTCCAGGGATTTTTGTCGCATCACATTTGGCTGAAAGGGTGACCCATAGCTCAAGATTTTCCGTATTTCTAGTCGTTATGGGGTTACTAGAGGACTCCGGGGATTTTTTTCGAATCACATTTGGCCAAAAGTGTGACCTATAGCTAACGATTTTCAGTTTTTCTATTCGTTCCAGGGTTACCGGAGCAGTTCGGGGTTTTTTACTTTTCGGAGCACATTTGCACGAAAGCATCACCTATAGCTAACGATTTTCAACTTTTCTAAATGTTCCGGTGTTACCGGAGTATTTCAGGGATTTTTGTCGCATCACATTTGGCCGAAAGGGTGACCCATAACTCAAGAATTTCCGCTTTTCTAGTCGTTCCGGGTTTACCGGAGCAGTTCAGCGATTTTATTTTTCGGAGCATATTTGCCCGAAAGCATGACCTATAGCTAACGATTTTCAGCTTTTCTAGTCATTCAAGGGTTACTTGAGCAGTCGGGGGAATTTTTTTTTTCTCGGAGCAGATTTGGCCGGAAAAGTGACCTGTAGGTCACGATTTAAGGTTTTCTAATCGTCCCGCGGTTACCAGAGCAGTCCGGGGATTTTTATTTTTCTAAGCACATTTGGCCGAAAACGTGACCTATGGCTCACGATTTTCAGCTTTTCTAGTCGTTCCATGGTTATCGGAGCATTCCAGGGATTTTTGTTTTTCGAAGCACATTTGGCCGAAAGCGTAACCTATATCTCATGATTTTCAGCTTTCTAGTCGTGCCAGGGTTACCGGAGCATTTGGACAGTTTTTGTTTCTCAGGGCAGATTTGGTCGAAAGCGTGACCTATAGCTCACGATTTCAGCTTTTCTAGTCGTTCCGGAGTAACCGGAGTAGTCCAGGGATTTTTATTTTTGGAGCACATTTGCCGAAATCGTACCTATAGCTCACGATTTTCAGCTTTTCTTGTCGTTTTAGGGTTATTGGGACAGTCCGAGTATTTTTATATGTTGAAACAAATTTTGCCAAAAACGTGAGCTAACTCACGATTTTCAGCTTTTCTAGTCGTTCTAAGGTTACAAGGCGAGTCTGGGGATTTTTATTTTTCGGAGCACATTTGGCCGAAAGAGTGATATATAGCTCACGATTTTCAGCTTTTTTAGTCGTTCCAGGGTTACCGAACAGTCCGGTATTTTTATATTTTGGAACAGATTTGGACGAAAACGTGACCTATAGCTCACGATTTTCAGCTTTTCTAGTCGTTGTAGGGTTACCGGGCAAGTCTTGGGATTTTTTTCGGAGCACATTTGGCCGAAAGAGTGATCTATAGATGACGATTTTCAGCTTTTCTAGTCGTTCCAGGGTTACCGGAGCAGTCCGGGGATTTTTATTTTTCGTAGCACATTTGCACGAAAGCGTCACCTATAGCTAACGATTTTTAACTTTTCTAAACGTTCTGGTGTTACCGGAGTTTTCCAGGGATTTTTGTCGCATCACATTTGGCCAAAAGTGTGACCCACAGCTCAAGATTTTTTGCTTTTCTAGTCGTTCCGGGGTTACCGGAGGACTCCGGGGATTATTTTCGAATCACATTTGGCCAAAAGCGTGACCTATAGCTCATGATTTTTAGCCTTTCTAATCATTCAAGGGTTGCTGGAGCAGTCGGGGGAATTTTATTTCTCGGAGCAGATTTGGCCGAAAGCGTGATATATAGCTCACGATTTTCAGCTTTTCTAGTCGTTTCAAGGTTACCGGAGCATTCCAGGGATTTCTGTTTTTCGAAGCACATTCGGCCGAATGCGTGACCTATACCTCACGATTTTCAGCTTTTCTAGTTGTGCCAGGGTTAGCAGAGCATTTCGACGATTTTTGTTTCTCGGGTTAGATTTGGTCGAAAGCGTGACCTATAGCTCACGATTTCAGCTTTTCTAGTCGTTCCGGGGTTGCCGGAGTAGTCCAGAGATTTTTAGTTTTTCGAGCACATTTGCCGAAATCATACCTATAGCTCACGATTTTCAGCTTTTCTAGTCGTTCTAGGGTTACCGGGGCAGTCTGAGTATTTTCATATTTTGAAACAGATTTGGCCAAAAACGTGAGCTATAATTCACGATTTTCAGCTTTTCTAGTCGTTCTAAGGTTACCGGGCGAGTCTGGGGATTTTTATTTTTCGGAGCACATTTGGCCGAAAGAGTGATTTATAGCTTACGATTTTGAGCTTTTCTAGTCGTCCAGGGTTACCGAGCAAATGGGTATTTTTATATTTTGGAACAGATTTGGCCGAAAACGCGACATATAGCTCACGATTTTCAGCTTTTCTAGTCGTTGTGTGGTTACCGGGTATGTCTTGGGATTTTTTTCGGAGCACATTTGGCCGAAAGAGTGATCTATAGCTGACGATTTTCAGTTTTTCTAGTTGTTCCAGGGTTACCGGAGCAGTCCGGGGATTTTTATTTTTTGGAGCACATTTGCACGAAAGCGTCACCTATAGCCAACGATTTTCAACTTTTCTAAACGTTCCGGTGTTAACGGAGTATTCCAGGGATTTTTGTCGCATCACATTTGGCCGAAAGGGTGACCCATAGCTTAAGATTTTCCGCATTTCTAGTCGTTCTGGGGTTACTGGAGGACTCCGGGGATTTTTTTTCGAATCACATTTGGCCAAAAGTGTGACCTATATCTAACGATTTTCGGCTTTTCTATTCGTTCCAGGTTTACCGGAGCAGTCCGGGGATTTTTATTTTTCACAGCACATTTGCACGAAAGCGTCACCAATAGCTAACGATTTTCAACTTTTCTAAACGTTCCGGTGTTATCGGAGTATTTCAGGGATTTTTGTCGCATCACATTTGTCCAAAAGGGTGACCCATAACTCAAGATTTTCCGCTTTTCTAGTCGTTCCGGGGTTACTGGAGGACTCCAGGGATTCTTTTTCGAATCACATTTGGCCAAAAGCGTGACCTATAGCTCACGATTTTCAGCTTTTCTAGTCATTCAAGGGTTATTGGAGCAGTCGGGGGAATTTTGTTTCTCAGAGCAGATTTGGCCGAAAAAGTGACCTGTAGGTCACGATTAAGGTTTTCTAGTCGTCCCGCGGTTACCAGAGCAGTCCGGGGATTTTTATTTTTCGAAGCACATTTGGCCGAAAACGTGACCTATGGCTCACGATTTTCAGCTTTTCTGGTCGTTCCATGGTTACCGGAGCATTCCAGGGATTTCTGTTTTTCGAAGCACATTTGGCTGAAAGCGTGACCTATACCTCATGATTTTCAACTTTTCGAGTTGTGGCAGGGTTACCGGAGCATTTCGACAATTTTTGTTTCTCGGGGCAGATTTGGTCGAAAGCGTGACATATAGCTCACGATTTCAGCTTTTCTAGTCGTTCTGAGGTTACCGGAGTAGTCTAGGGATTTTTATTTTTGGAGCACATTTGCCGAAATCGTACCGATAGCTCACGATTTTCAGCTTTTCTAGTCGTTTTAGGGTTACCGGGACAGTCCAAGTATTTTTATATGTTGAAACAGATTTTGCCAAAAATGTGAGCTAACTCACGATTTTCAGCTTTTCTAGTCGTTCTAAGGTTACCAGGCGAGTTTGGGGATTTTTATTTTTCGGAGCACATTTGGCCGAAAGAGTGATCTATAGCTCACGATTTTCAGCTTTTCTAGTCGTTCCAGGGTTACCGAGCAGTCCAGGTATTTTTATATTTTGGAACAGATTTGGACGAAAACGTGACCTATAGCTCACGATTTTTAGCTTTTCTAGTCGCTGTAGGTTACCGCAAGTCTTGGGATTTTTCGAACACATTTGGCCGAAAGAGTGATCT